>OX276332.1:25608926-30608926 GCA_946251845.1 Andrena fulva | reverse complement strand
TAATTCGTGGATGCTATAATCGATACGCGACGGGCTGCGAGCGTGTGGACGCGAAAGCATTCGAAACGCGGAACGGTAGCACGCCCCGTCGTATTTAATAAACGAGCATCGTGTCGGGGCTCTTTCGCCCGCTAATGCGATGGGGATCGATCGTCGATTCTCGAAGGAGCGCGGCCCCCCCCTGTCCAGGGGCACGTGTACAGAAAGGGAACAGGAAATCGTCCTCGAAATGACTCGGCCACCCGACAAATCCAATTTTATCGCGGTCCTTGGTGAATTATCCACGAGGAAACTCGTCAGGGGACCTCGTCGGGGAAATTCGATTTCGCGGTAATGACTATACCCGCCATTGGTCGCCATTCCCGCGAAACTTTCGCGATGGAACTCGTCCCGGTCCTTCAAATTGCTACGCCCTCGCGAACAGTCGAATTCGAGGGGCCTTCGAGGGTCTGTCTTGCGATTCGCTGACTGTTAAAAGTCGGACGAAGCCTTTAAATTGAATCCTTAATACATTAGAGTGAATTCACTTCAACCACTTTATGGGTCGAATTATTATTCAGGAGTCAGTGATATGAACGGAAATTACATGCCACATTGTATAATAAATTTAAAGTATTGAAATGTTCGAAGAATCATATTTACAGGTGTTTCTTCTGTTTCAGACTTTCAGAAACTGGAACGTGAGGCACGGATATGCAGGAAGTTGCAGCACCCAAATATCGGTGAGCACCTTTTCCCTAGTAGATATAATAACTCTGTTTAGTCAGACACGCTAAATCAGGCTCGAAGAACAGCCAGGAAACTAAAAGCAGCGCCGCGTAGATAAGGTATTCTATGGTCAGACATAAGCCAGTAGATTCACCGCCCTTCGGTCAGACATACACTCCGCGACAAGCCCAGTGCTACGTAGATTCAGCCCATCTATAGTCAGACGTCAGAAACTTAAAGGGGAGGCACCCGGAAGAATATTGTTCCCTTCACGATGCTCCTGTTCCGCCATAAATGGATATTTTTACTTACAAACATTTTTTTTATAATCTTAAAAGGCTTTTTTAATTCCCGAAAAATTGAGGGTGAAAAGAAGTAGATACAATCTGATCAATTAAAAAACTCAGTTTAAATTATAAGTCTAAGATCGAATATTATAATTCCAAGCTATGCTAGCCCGCAGGTCTATTTTCCATTTGCTCATAGAACTCCAAGAGAAAGACCCGCAGCAATGGTTCCCACACCCTTTCGACGTTCCCACATCGAGAGCGCTACGCCAATTCCCCTAGGCAGAAAATTTCACGCGCGAATCCCCGCGAAATTCAGGGCAAATTGCCCCGCGAAGGGAGCGTAACCACGAAGAATGGGTAGGTCGTGGGATGTGTGTTTAGTCGGGCAGAGCAAAGGGCACGTGGAAGCTCCTCATCGACCCGCCACCACCGCGTCGCGACCTAACGATGGAAAATTATAAACGGGGAATGTAACCACGGCGCACGATATTGGAATCCAATAAAGCGGGAGAGCGAATAAACGCGGCTGGAAATAGAGAAGGGCCAATTCGCTTTTACACTTGTCCAGCTTCGGTGGCTGGCATTCTTCGCCCGGGCTGTTTCTTCGCCATTCACGTTTCCTCCGCGTTTCTGCTTCCCATTGTGTCGGCCTCGCCAGGAAGTGCGACTTTCTAACATTTCGCAAGATCGATTTTTATTGTCTATATAGGAATATTGGAGCTTTGGGTAAAACGTGGTAAGTGTGCGGAATATTCGACTCCAACAAGGAATATTTCTACTCCAACACACGACACTCGGCAATTTAATCCCGGAGCGTCGGATATCAGCCGCTGAATTCGGAGAAGCCTCCATCGAATTCGAGGCGTCGACGAAATCGCGGAATAGCCATCGTCGTGCAGACCACGACGCTGTTATCGCGATTCTGCAAATATTTGCGAAAGGTTACGCTCGTTAAACCGGCGGTGCTGCGTCGCTGAGAGATAAGAAGGCCGCGTGCGATCGCGGCAACACACATCACGGAATAGCAGCGATTTGCAAGGTCGGACACCGTGGTCCTGGAGACGTTCCGGCTCTTCCAAAGGTCAGCGCCTCTGAACGGACAGAGGCTATCAGGATTACGACCGGGATTATGGGATCCCGATGATCAGCCTCGACCCTTAAACTGCGCCCAGCTCGTTAACTAACGGCCTTCCTCGGTTCACTGCTCCGAACCTTACGCCCAAAGTCCACCCTTTGCGCGAGGATCCCGCGGGAAATCGATTCGGCTGCTCTGTACTTTAAATTAGAATGCAGGAGACACGTGAATCAAGATCGCCTGGAATTTATCAGGCCACTAGCAGCCGAGCTTTAATTAAGATGTCTGTACGGTTTTAACGAATCTGATATTTTCCTGAACACTGTGCCTCCGCCGTGTGTCGTTGCGCGTTAGGAACGTCTGCAGGAGAGTTAATTCCTAACGAAAATTACCGTCCATCGCGAGACAGTTACGCCTTGCGCGCGGCCATAATGTAGTTGGAGTTTCCACCTTCGCGCTCTGCACCCCGCGATCCTGTCAAACGCACAGCGTAACCCCGTCCGCGGGGAGTTCACGTGCTTTGCCTGCTAATTCGCTGGATGGAGGGGAGGTAGCTATAACCTGTCATCCTACACGAAATTGCAATTGTGTGACATCGCCGTTCCTTATAATATGGTTTTAGAATGGAAGTAGCTCGGTTTTCCAACGTAGCTTTTGCAAATACGGATTCTGATGTGTAAGTAAGTGGGAAGCTACGGAAACAGAGTGTATCGGGGAAAGGATGATGATTTATTGAATAGCGTAGGAGGAGGAAGCTTTCAGTGGCGGTTTCGTTGTTTAACGCTGGATTCAATGGTAGTTTAATTCTGGAGGAGAATTAGCATACGTCGGAAGATCGCGGTGCAGGGCACGGCCGTATATTCCGAGTTTATGCCTCCGCGCCGTGGAAACTATACACGTGCACGCGTGGAACTTGGTCCTGGAGCACAGCTACGAAAGTTCCGCGACACGTCGGCCCAGGCTCGTTTATGGCTGCAATAAATCTGACGTATGCAGGCCGCGCCATCTTTCGTTGCTGCCAACTGGATATGCACACTTTTACATCCCTTGGAAACACAATCGTCCAAGTGTGCTTCTGGTTTGGGTGCTCGTATCTTCGACTGGCTCGCCGATGTTGCAAGTGCCGTCGTAAAGGTCCCTACTTCGAAGTCGTCGAGCTTCTTCCATCGCGATGGTCGTAGGACAGTTGGGTGTTTAGGTCGAAGGGTTGGGTAGCCGTAAAGTTGAAGGAACAGAAGTGTCGTGTCTTCTTCTCTACTTAACACTTCGCACCCCTTTTGTCTGAAGCTGTAATATTCTGTGGGAAAGTTGCTAACACCAGGCGAACGTGCTTTGGATTCCTACTACGCGGATTCTTGAATCTAATAGTCTCGGGTACATTCGCAGCGGCCTGGCGGACAAAGGAGAAGCCGAGAAGAATGGTTCGGGTGTTACGGTGAACTTGACCATCGAGAAGCCCAATTGCACGGTCTAGGGAGCTCGAAAGAACTCGATGCACGCAGTCTCGTGTTAATAATTCGTACAGTTCCGAGGGGCCAAGCGGAGGATCCTCCGTGCGGCGGGGTTGAGGCCTGCAAAGGGGCGAAACGGGCCAAGTAACGTCACACACGGCTGCACACACTGTTAACGCGAATGTACACGCGATGAAAGCGCTGCCAGAGATCGTTCTACCAGGGGCTAAGGGCGGTAGATGTACACACAGGTGGTCGCAAACGTTCGAGCCTAGCTTAATTATCTATGGAGGGACGAGTCGCACGGGTAATTAGCCAGGGAATTACCGAACACCGAGCTCCATTCGACCAATTGCCTCCGCGTGACTGATAAGATCCGTCATTCTTCCTGTGCACCGTCGAGCTTCTAACAATGGCTCACTTTGCGATAGTCAGAGTTGAGAGTTTTTGCAGTTAGATGATGATAGTAATCGAATGGTTAGGCTTACCAACAGTATTCCTACTGCAACCTCACCTTAATCATCTATGTATATTTAGTATTGCATTTATTTTCTATGAGCAATAGACATAATGATAATAATAATATTAATAATAATAATAGTAATAGTAGCAGTAGTATTATAAATTTAACTAAGTAGGGGTGCCTTTTTAAGGGGTAACACCACTGTAAATTTTTCGGAAAATTGATTTTTTTTTATTTGCTTAAAAGATGCTTTGAACCTTTTAGAATATGGGGCAAAAACTGTATTACTTGAAACAAATTTGTTTCCTTGAAATTTCGAGCTCTTCCCCAAGCGCATCGGACTGCTTCGAAACGACTACCGGCGTTAAACGCGTTTTTCTCGAAACACGATTTTTCAACACGGCACGCAGCATAACTCCAACAATTTTCATTCTTTTCATTCGAACTTTTAACAATATCTTTAAAATAACATTTTCAAGAGAAATACGTACGGGATTTTCGATAAGTTAATTTAAACATTACTTATTAACAAATGATTGCCCTCTTTTTATAGAAAATTGAACGTTTTTCATTCAAATGCTCACCAATCGCACAAAAATCAATATTTTTAAAACCCCCTACGTATTTCTCTAGCTATAAACATGTAGATTTAAGTCATATTTTTTTTTTTTAAATTCAAATTTGCACCAGCTACACTGCGTGCCGCAGAGCGCTTAAACTTCAACATGCCTCACGAGAATGGCTTCAGTGCCGCCATTTTGTAATATTTCTCAATAACTTTTTTTTTTTTAATAACAAAATATGTGCTTAATAACTTCCTCCAGTATAGTTATTCTATTACCTTTCCTTCCATCCAAGAAAAATTGCCAAAAAAACGCTATTTTTCAAGCTGTTACAGTGGTGTTACCCCTTAAGTCACTACTAGTTATTCCTGATTAACCTCTTGCTTTCCCATAATATGGAGATTCGGGATACGATTAGGTTCTGCCCTATTTTATAACTGAAACGCTGCGTACTAAGTAATTACACTGTAAAATTAAGGTTCTCCACGGTCGAGTTCACTATGGTACTGAAAACTTCTGCTTTTCAATTTTGCATCATACTCTATGCTCACAGTTCATCTAGCTCCTTAAATAAATTAATGGTATTCGACCACCAACTTCGCTATAACGAAACCTTATACTTCTTATGTTGCACATCCAGGTACCGGAAGCCCAAAATCCCGTCTTTCCATCACGAATTCAATTCAAGCGGACTATTCAACACACTTCTCCCACTGATTCCCTCTACTCTCCAACCAAGCCATCGCAAAACCCACTCTGGACAAGCCGTTAAACCTCAGTTCAGGCGATTCCAATTAATTGAAGGTGCTCTGCTGCCGGTACCAAGATGGCTCCCCGGGGACCACTCCGATCGGGGGCAGCCTCTCTTATCGTTATTAGCGACTCGCGTGCCTGACTCGCGCGTGCAACAATATTATGTATCTCTGGTCGATTAGTCGCACGCGAGACCATCCACGTCTCGAGCACCTTCGAGCAGAATACGAACGACGCCGATGAACACTTCAGCCGTGCACACTTCCAGGCACACGTTCGACTTAACGCTTTCTTTGAACTCTCCACGGTACACGCGCGTTACTGCTGCGCTCCCTCCGCAGAAACAGTTGGTAGCTACCGAGAATCGTAAAACGTTTGCAGCCTTCCAGCCCGGCGGTTCCTGTGAAATCAGGGAAATTTGACGGAACCGCGCGTGCTGCGTGATTAGCACAATGCCAACCTTGAACCGGCGCTCGGGTGTCTCTCCTAGTGGTATTACGCCGAAATGCGCTGGATGCGAGCCAATCGGTATCGCCCACCTGACGGGGGAGGGAAATTTTCGCGAGGACGTGCCAAGTAAGGCTCGACAAGGCAGAATTGCGTTTTTCTGCAAGATCGACGTTAAGAGAATTTCCATTCTAGAATGTCCATGCTGCAAAGATTGGATCAAGGTGATCCTCGAGGTTCTCTTCAGATTCAAAACGGCTGCCTCCGCTAAAGGGATCGTCGTCAAACTCGCCCGCCCTTTAGAATTACATGATTTGCAGGGATTTTTAATATTGGGGTCTGGAAGGGAGATTCTTAACCTCAGAATTTGGGGATATATGGAAGATGTTAGGATTGAAGTGTGGTTCACGATTTTTGGGACCGCAGAAATGAGAGTAAAAATAAAGCTGGTGATAGGAGAGGTACAGTGGTGGTTAGAAGAAAGTTTGCAACTGATATTCCTACATGCCTGCACGAGTAACTTAATACTAAACTTAAAATATCTAGTCAGGGCTGGATTTAGAATCTCTAAGCACTTAAAAGATTTTGAGGCCACCCTTAAACAGGGGGATCACTTCAACGCAATGTGTGATTTCTTAGGAATTTCCGATAATTTGACTAAGAAGTTAGATTTTAAGATATAATTCTAATGGAATAATGCCTCGAAGGGTATTAATATCTTCTTAGTTCCTCATACCTTAAATTCTAATTCTGTCTAACGGAGCTATTTTATTTTTCTTACCGTTCACAGTTTAGACTTTCCTTTGAACGTTACTATACCGTCATAGATGTGGAGGAATAGTAACAAAAATAGTGGGCCATGTTTGTTAATGGCTTTGCTGGTACTTGGGTTATTCTCGGCTTCCCGCGGAATTTTCTCTTTTACCGTTCATCCCAAACCACCCTTTTCCTGCTTGTTTTGCTAACAGCATGCAGACACTCGTAAACTAACTAAGACCACGCTCAAGGCTGTGGAAACTCTAGACTGGAGCTTGTTTCTATAGGATGACGCACTTCGAAACCTTCCCGAACGCTGCCGTGTCTCATTGTTAGGCCGGCGAGTAATAAAGTTCACGGTAATAGAGTATCGCTGCGGCGGTTACGTAAAATACAGCGGAGCGTTATCACTTGCGGGCGGGCTCGCTCGCGTTTCACGATAGCGCTAGCGACGTTTCCATCCATCTGATACGCACCTCCGCCGGAGACGGAGTTAACCGTGACCATTCCTGCGGCCCGATTAAAGAGCGGAGCTAATTCGACAGAACGAAGGTCCACGGCGCTTATCGCGACAGAGTCTTCGCGTGTGCACAGCCTGCCGCGTTATCGATCAGCGGAGCGGCAGTGTGCACGGTTGCCTCGATAATCATCGAAAAAGCCAACACGTGCCAGGCACACCATTGACAATAAAAACACAGCACGCATTACTTTTTTACGATCCAACAGAGAAACTGCCGCTTTTTCATCACGGCGGAGATAGTTAAACGCTCTTCAGCTAATAAAAAGTGACCATTAATCCTTCACCTTTCCAACCTTCGGATTGAAATCCCCGTGCGGAAATCCTGCACTCCTGTCTTTTAACAATACTCGCTGAACGCCTATCAGCGGTCTCCGCACGGGCTGCGCGGCTTGAGGGAGTTAACAAATTTAAGTCGTGTTACTTTGTCCGTTAGCAGGATTCGCACCATCAATCTTCGATCCCTGTATGTTTAAAAATTGCATGAATTTGTGGGCGCCGCGGGGAAGGGCGAAGGATCCCGTTTCACGGCAATTAGTGTTTTTATTAATCGATTGAGTGGAGCGGAAAGCGGCGCGTTCCCTGCCATTCGGGGCAACGTGAGCGTGAGGGGGCATGGTCCAGCGAGTATCTACCGTCGCCGGGCTCTTTTGTTCGTTTGTAAACGAATTTCATTGATCCCGCCTGTCACGAATCCTTTCGCAGTATTACAGACGCGACGGGCACAATCGAGACCGTTTTGTATCGTGTCGATGGACACAGGATCCCGTTCACAGATAATCATTTGCTTTGTCGCCGCCATTGTCCGCGGGGAATTGCGAAAATTGGCCATCTTTGGGTGGGCAGTTCTTTGCTGTGGGCAATTTCTCTCGCTCCCCTTCGCAGGGCGATAATAATACTGGCCCCGTTGCGTCACGAAATACAATATTAATTAAACGATGAATGGTCGAGGTTACCGCTGTTATGGAACCAGATATGTTATGTTAGATACATGGATAATTACTGGATAATTACTAGTTCAGTAGTACATCGATCGACAGCCACGTAAATAGAACAGCAAGCTGCGCGCTTCAGCAGTAAACAGTTTGTCTTTTCGTGAGAGGATAGAGCATCCTTGCAGAGCATTAAGAAATATAGAAAATTTTTACCTCAATTTTGGCTGAGGAATTATAGCCTGATGGAAACATTCGACCACAAGAAGTATTAAAATATTATGTATTATTATCTTTTTTCGGTGAAGAGGCAGTCTGTGGAATTTGGATACCTTAAGGGGTTACACCACTGTAGAATTTTCAAAAAAAATAAAAAATTTCTGTTTTTGTTTAAAAGGTGTTTTAGGGTCTTAAAAATAATATTATGTGGTGCAATTGTATGGTGCAGGCATCGCAGATTAAAGGTAAGGTAAATGTCCCAATCTCTGGACACGTCCCAATACCTGGACACTAGTGTAAATAATGCTGATTATTACATTTAATATATGCTTTATCCATAAAAGAACTATTTTATTCAATTACACAAATATTTAATTAAATATATTCATATACATATTTTTCTTAGTAAACTCGTAACACTCGTAATAAAAATAAATTTTCTTGAACTGACCGGTTTACACCATTTTAGTATTGCCGTTAGCTGATTTGCTAAACAGTCTCTACTTTTTCTTAAGCGAATATTATTAATAATGTTTAGTATATTGGTACAACTAATACATTTTTAGGAAAATGTTGCTTTGTAGTATTATTTTCTGATTGAATTATTAAAATTTATGGTCGTATTAGTTTTTTATTCGCGTGTCTATCTATCGGTTCAGTGAAATCCCGGAACGGCCCGAAACCTGACCACGCAGACCATCTATGCAAACTGCGACAAAAACTACGCGATATTGTTGACGGAATAATATAATAGTTATTTAGGACTGTAGTACTTATTACTTTGTATTGTACTTATCCTTCTGTAAGTATACTTCCCCTTTTTTATCTTGTTTTAACGATAATATTTAATTTGAAAGATTTTTTTTTACATATAACCTTAAAATTAGTCATTCGATAATCTATTCTTTTTACACAATTTCATTTACTGATTTCCATAAATTACTTATATAGAAGAAATATGCCAAAAGAAAAGAGAAAGTTTTATAAGGAAAAATAATATAATCAAGAAGATAGTTAAATTGGGACACCGGGACATACTAGTTAAGCTGTCCAGGTTTTGGGCCATTGTAAGGACTACGAATTTTCAATATTTTACAAAATTATTCAATCCAATAATGTTTTTTTTTTTTTTTAATGATAAAGTACACACGGTGCCCCATGCAATTGTAAAATCGTTTATATATATATCGACTTGTATAACTGAACAATTCTCAAACGTGTTTCCGCCGTACCTTAAATGTCCAGGTATTGGGACATTTACCTTATATAAGAATATAATATGATTTTACAGTACTTAAAACTTTAAACGCGTTTTTCTCGAAACCACTTTTTTTTAACTGGCCGGAAACATAACTCGAACAAATCTTCACCGATCGATCTGAAAAATTTACAGTATATTCAAAATTGCTTTCTCCAGCGATGTACTTAAGATTTTTTTTATATTTCATATTTTTTTTTATAAACAATTTTGTGACGATTTCTTTCATGAAATTTTAAACTTTTTTTCAAACATGCACCATTTCGCAAAAATCAATATATCGAAAAAATCCTACGTACGTCGCTGGAGAAAGCACTTTTGAATTTACTGTACATTTTTCAGGTCGATCGGTGAAGATTTGTTCGAGTTATGTTTCCGGCCAGTTAAAAAAGGTGGTTTCGAGAAAAATGCGTTTAAAGTTTTAAGTACTGTAAACTCATATTATATTCTTATACACCTTTAATCTGCGATGCCTGCACCATACAATTGCACCACATAATATTATTTTTAAGACCCTAAAACACCTTTTAAACAAAAAAGAAATTTTTTCTTTTTTTTGAAAATTCTACAGTGGCGTAACCCCTTAATATATAAACCAGAAAGTGTTTGTCTGTTTGTCTGTCGCCTAAAAACTTTCGAACGGTAAACTATGGGGTCACGAATTGTGTCCCAGCTCATTACGCCTAGGTAGCTAATCCAGATGAATGCGACTATTTTCACAAAAAAATAAATAAATAAATAAAAATTCTTTTTTGATAAAATCAGAATCTAAATTTCGGGCGAAGCCGAGTAGTAAAGCTAGTTATATATAAAGAAAGGCTATGGTTCCCCAGCTTAATTGAGGAACAAAGGTCTTTTCCACGAAAAGGCAGATTTTACAATTGTCCTGCGATATAATCGGCCTTCTCCCGAATAGTTTCGACGCTTCTTCGATTATACTCGTCCTGGAAGTTCGCTAGAGAAATAGATGCTCGGAAGGTTTTAAGACCCTCTCTGCCCGTGGAATCCTTGCCCGAAGAGGGAGGAAAGGGGGAAGCCAGCCGCCCATAGGTTGTCTATCCTTTTACCAGGCCACGCTCCTCTTTTCAGCGATCGCCGTCATCTCGTCTAGCATCTTAGAATCTCTCGAGGGCCGAAAGACCGTAGATCAATACTCCGCGCATCCACTTTTCCGCGTGCCACCATCCCTGATCCGTCCACCCTCCGAAACCCTTCCCCTGGTCGCATTTCCATTCTCACCTTGACGGATCGGCTGCTCGTACCTCTGCGTCGAAGTAAAACGACGGGCGCGGGACATCGTTCCCCTTTTAAAATATTCCTCGAGCTTGTTCGCGTCTCCTAGCTCGTTTCAGTTGGAGAACTCGAATGTGGCGGCTCGTGTCTTCGTCGTTGACTAGTTTCAAAACACTGTAATATTTTTCAATAAATCGTTTCTTTTAATTTTGGCACTTACAGTATTTTCTACAAGGACTCTTCAATTATCCAAAAAGACTTCGTTGTATGAAAAAGATTTTCGACACTCGCTGGTAGTGGTAAACAGACTTCTTCCTCCATTTTCAGAGATTCCTCGGAGCTTCTCCCGCTGGTGTCCACTCGAAGGGTTATTTCCAAGCCCAGGATCTGTAAGGGTGTTAGGGCGAATTAGAAGTGGCCGCCTCGCGGCGCCGGCGACAGAAGTTGCGGGGTTTGTCAAATCGATGGAGACGGTTCCATAATTCATAAGGGCCCAGGGTTTCTTTTATTCATCGTACGGCTCTATCCGCCGGCTGGACGTGACCAATGAATTACCGTGTCCTCTTCCGCGGCCCGTTTCCATGATGGCGTGCACCGTTCGCCCGCGTCCGTTCCAGTCAACAAGTGATACCTATCGATCCTCCTCGAGTCCACCGTTTCTCACACCCCACCCGCTTCTCTGTCACCGCAGCTGCTCTCTTCCTTTCGTTTCCACCCTTCCACCGCCTCCACCCTTTCGCTCGTCTTCCACTCGATCTTCCTCGATCGAGCCCCGCGATGCCCCGTCGGGAATGGCCATCCAAGGCAAGACGGTGCCCCCTCCAGCTTCGCCGTCGTGGCGTTGGATTCTTTTACACCCGCGGAGGGAAGCGGAGGGTGCTTGCGGTTATGCAGAATCGCGGATCGTTAGCACAACTTTCTTTCCAAGTTGCATCCCCGGTGGAAGAGTCGCGGGGCTGGAGGCATAATCGCGAAAGCGCGTAACCCCGCGTCGCGCTGCGTCGAGGTGTGGCTTCCAGGATCGATACACGCGCCGCTTACTCTCGTTTCTCTTTCTGCCAGCCAAGATCCACGCTCCCACTGCTCCATCAACGTTAGAAGCCAGATATAGATTCTTTTTACCTCGTGCCAAATGTTAAAGCCAACAATCAAGCATTTAGGAACAATTTCTCTACACTTTTCAACCCTTGTTTCATTTTTCTATTTGACCCGTGACTCCATTCAATTATTCTGAAATTAAGCTTTTATATTAGTTTGTGGCTCTCAGGGAGTAATAGCAGTGACAAGTAACATATGTAATTTGATATTTAGGTAAGGGTTGAATCTTCATCCATTAACCACTCGTAGGGTAAAGGCAGGTAATATGGAACATCTGATTTCAAAAGCTTGTCAAAAGTAGGGGAATTCGTTTTTTTTTAATAAAACTAACACGAGGGGACGAAGGAATTAATGGATAATCATATTTACATAGTCAAATGTAAAAAAAATCCAATTGTTTTGCAATTATAGTAAAAAAACTGAAAAGAGTGAAAATCGGCAGTTCGAAAAAATGGGCCCTAATATGGAACACCTAGGAAATTTGTAAAGAAAACCCAAAAATCTTTACTTTTTTTACTAAAAATGAAGATTTATTAAATAGAAGATACAAATAAATAAATACACATCATTTTTGGAATTTATTCCTGCTTTCTGCGAGTCCTACACGTTGGGCACGTGAATAATACGTCGGAAGCCCCACATTCTTCGTGTGCCCACTGAAAGCAGCGAATACATTGGGTCCTACTTTTCATTGTCATTATTTTAATAATTACCATCGCAAAATAAGCATTCCGCATCATCATCACATCGTCATTATCAACTTCATCTATGTTACTCGGTATGTTCCATATTACGTACACACATGTTCCGACAAGAAATTAAGAATTATACTAAGAAGAAAGTAACTTTATTGGTAAACTATTGTTGAATAATCCAGAACACACATATTTAATGATAAATTATATCAAAATAATACTTTGCAACATACCTTCACTACAATATTTAACTGTTTGATGCACTTTTCAGAAAATTTTACACCCCACGAAAAATATAAACGTTTCTCTTTCAATGATAGATGCCCGACTGATGCTCAATTCTCAGTATCATCGTCTATTGTGTCTAGGGATCTAGTATAAACGATTACCTGAAGAGTTCGTTATTTCTTTATCGAAATTTTACGTGCTGTTCCATATTACCTGCCTTTACCCTATATATCAAGAATTCAACTGCTCGTAATCCCATCGTGCACACGGCTCCCCCAAAAATCAAAGAAAAGGCATACGACAACTTCGCACACCTCTATTTAGGAAGAATGCGCGCCGCGCATTATTTCCGCCCACTGTACACGCGTTTTCAAGGGATAAGCTGGAGAGTCGCCTGGAAGAGAACGGCCGTGGAAGCCGGAAGAATTTAATGAAAATGGAGGAGATATCTGGAGGAACGAGACACCCGACTCACAGAGAAAGAGCAGATACCTCTGCCCCTCCTCTATGCTCCTTCATCCTTTTCAAATGATCCTCAAACCGATCAAAAGGAGAAGACGGTGGAGGGTAGCCTATCCTCCCGCTCCCTTTGATACCCTCCAGCGATCCAATAAGGATCAAGAGGGAGCCAGTCGGAGATCAGAGGGCAGAACGAGCGTTATTATGGGAATTTTTATCGGCTAGAGAGACCGCGTTTCGGATCGTGCAATTTTTCCGCCCTTCTATGAGCTGTCGCTTGTCGTGGCGCGCGATGGGATGCTATCGAGGCTCCAGCAACAAAACGCTCTTTCCTGGGCCACTGGTGCGAGGGGCCAGCAGCAATAAGCCCTCGGTCGATAGATTCGCCGCGTGGGCGAATGGGAATCTCGCAATTTCTCAATGGGAACTTTCGAATAATTTCTCATCTCGTTTCGGACGCCACGCAATCGAATAGGATAACCCTAGCTTGGGGGATGTAGGGTCCACTTGGACGCACGTTAAGTGTCGAGCTTCCTCGAGTTATTTATCAGAAGTATTGTTGAAAAAATGAGGATTTTAGATGACGAGGGTTGAAGGCGATTAAGCTACTGGCATGATACTTTGGGGGGCTGAAGGTGACGTCAAAGGGTAGTTAAAATCATCTAAGGGAGACCGTGAAAGTTTTTTATTCGAAATTAGTTGAATGCTATGAGGATTTGCGCGCTGACAGTGTTGTATTTAATCCAGCGGATTTGTTGTTTGCTCAAAAGACACGAGGACGTCTCGGCGACGTTGATTTTCGCGTGGTCTCGGTCCCGCGGTCTCACTTGACATTAATTAAGGCCCATTCGACCGGATCGTGCGGATTGTATCGCGAGGAACGTCTCTTCGTTGACCTTAATGAACGCCGTGATCGAGGGAACTGTCGCGGATGCAAATGATACCCGACCATTCCCCGTATCGATCTACCTCCGCTCGCGTTTTCGGGGATATTGCCCCCGAAGGCTTGAATAATTCCACGATACTATCTGGCGTCCGTTCAAAATTACTTCCTCCTCTTCGACGTCTCAATCGCGACTCCCATTCGAGAAGCTTTCGAGCTCGCGGCGTATAGTGACTGGAACATGTATAGGTTATAAAATCGGTGCAACGTTGACACCGCACCTGGCTTGGGCGTGTTCTCACGCCGAGGGACCTGCAGACTTGATCTTCCCGTCGATCAATTCGAAGATAAATTGTAAGCTAGGTAAATCTTAGAATTTAAAGGTAACTCCTAGAATTTACCGCTGTGGGCGGTAAAACTCCGAAATATTCCAGAAGACGCCAACCTGGGACGAGAAGTGTCCCAGTTTCAAATATTCTATAAGATATCTCAGACTTTCTCCGCTCCGAAGCGGTAAATGCTAGGATTTGCCTAGGACTTGGTAAATTCTAAGATTCGCCGGTCTTCGAATTCCTACCATGACAAATATATTATAGAAAACATGGAACATATTATCCCTGTGTGCTGGAATACTTGCTCGGGCGTAGTTAAGCGAAACTATGTCGACAGAAACGATAGCTTGGAAAGGCCTGATCTATTTAACCCTAGACCGACGCTGTGGGGTCGCCGACGATCCCAGAAAATTTTAATGTTCTCTACAAGCGTGTGAATAAACGCTAGAATATCAAGCTCGCACTCCCACGAGTTTCTCACTGTAAACGAAAGCAGTATACTGTAAACATGCATAAAGAATTTTTCTGAAACGTTAGGTGAATTTTGAAATATTTAAATTTCAATTTGGAATAAGTGAATAGGGTAGATGTCCCAATTACTGCCAGTGTCCCAATTACTGCCACTTGATTTATTTTATGTAATAAGAACGTAACGTATAAAAAGAAATGTACAAAAAATGTTATTATTAAATGGAGAGTCTGATTTACATAAAAATAAAAAAAATATATGTACTCATATGTACCTAGTACTTAAAAATTAATATTGAAAAATGAAAGTGCCATTTGAGCGTCAAGAACGTGACGGCGTTAGTAGGAATTGATGGCGAAATCGTACTAAAGAAAGGGCCGCAATTTTACTATTGAACCTCTATCTATTGTATAAAATGAGTTATTACGGTCGATAAGAATTACTTTAATGATATAACGAATAAAATACATGATATTTATTGTTAAATTATAAGAATTAACGGTGACATCATTAGGGACAAAAGTTTTGGGCTTGACCCTATTACCGTTGGCAGTATTCGGGACAAAAGAACGTGAAGTACACATGACTGTCTAACTTCTCACCTCAAAATCCGAAACGTGTATAAGTACATTATTTGACAAATAAATTAACAATTTCAAAAATATGGGTTTGATAATTCTGGCTATTAATTTAGTTTAAATTTGCGACAGTTAACCGGATCTCGGAAAAGGGACGGGCAGTAATCGAGTCTTGGTAAAAAGGACCGACTGTAATCGGGTCTCATTGTCAATAATAGGGACCGGCAGTTATCTGGTCACAGTTATTGGGTGGCAGTTATACGGACAAGATGATTTTTGAGGTGACAGTTATAAGTACACTAGGATCGCCCGCGAATTTTAATTAATTATTAATAAATTCTTCATATTTAATTCATAAAACTATTTTTTTTTATTGAAAGAGATGTTAAATAATATTATGTTTCAACCTGAAACGATTTTTCGGTTACACAACACGCGAAATGATTAAATGAAGTTCCGTTATACTCTTAAGGTGGCAGTAATTGGGACATCTATCCTAGTAGCCAGCTGCTATGCAAAAGCTTCGAGTTACCTGGACAGCGAAGGAAGTATTGCGAATTCGCCAGTGGATGACCAAAGAAAAATGGCTGCTCCGCTGGCCGAAGAAGCTAATTGGTCCTCAGCTGCGCAGCTAGGACAGGGCAAAAATCTGGATCCCTAATGGCGTCGCTCCTATGCGTCGCGACGCCACCGCCGCGCCGCTGCAATTTGTTCGACGACCATGAGGATCGTTTGCGCGATACCGCGACAATTTTCCCTCGGCGTCTTCAATCGTCGTTGCAACATTGTTTCCCGTTTGCATTGTCGCGCAGCGGGGCTGGAAAAGCTCGCGGGTACTTGCGACCTGGGGACGTTCCGAGCTTTGTTTTCCCCGCGAATTCGTTACTGGTTTAACGAAAGAGACGTTTGAAAAGAACTTGAAACGTTTCTCAAGTATTAACGTAGGTTCCCAGCGCTTTCTTTCCAGAGACGTTTACTGAATTCTAAGAAATTTGAAGCGTTCTTCTGACGAATGGCTAAATAAACGTTGAATCATGCTTGGAAGTGTGCAACTTGGGGGGTATAAAGTATAATTAAGGCTCGTTTACTCGTGCCCTTTTAACAGTGTATTCTGCACTGATTTTACAGTAGCATGTAATATCTTGAAATGTGTTCTGTTTTACTAATTCTTCCGTGTTCTTTCTGTTACAGTGAGATTACACGACAGCATACAAGAGGAGAACTACCATTACCTCGTATTTGACCTGTAAGTAGCTGAGGAGGGTGTATTTAATCGTTGCCTGGTCGATAACGTCGCGTCGAAATGTTCACGAGTGAACGAGTTGAAAAAGAATCCCGAACGGGTTGAAGAAATCCCAAATTCCAAAATCGAGGAGTACCTACGTACTGAACCAAGGATCGTGAATCGAAAGTTTGCAAATTAAGCGACAAAATTGCGTTACCAAGCTTCGTTCCAACAGTACTCGTGAATATAACCGGACGTTTCGTTAACGAATCATAATTTATACACATATATAATTTAATTACTCGCCAATGATCGACGACCAACTTCCCTGGTATTTTCTCTTCCACCCCTCTTTCCCACCACCCTGTGATCTTGCTAGGTAATTGTTCATTTGTATCAGTCACTGGGTGATTATTCGAACGGTCCATCCTCGTGAATTTTAATCAGGCATAATTTGCATGTTAACGAGCCCACGCGGTTCTGCGCATCGATATTCCGTGGCGAAAAGTATCGCGACGATTAATTGCGAGCTCGCGATATACCGTTCACCTGGTAGTTAAAGCTATCTTCCTGTGTTTCGTACGTTCTTTTCACTAATTCTTGAAAAATAGGGTAAACCAACCAGTAATTGACCGCATACCAGTGAATGACCATTAGGCAAAGAAAAGTCAATTATAAATTTAAAAATTATTATATTTTTATAAATGGAGTGTAGTTGCACTTTTAATATCCCATATTTTTAGTTACGCGTATTAAGCAAACATTAATAAGTACAATTCTTATTAAAAGTATGCGGTCATTTACTGGGCTTCTCATTCAACAATGCGGTCATTCACTGGTTGGTTTACCCTACTCGAATTTTATTAAATATAGAATACAGAATACTTAGAATGAAATGTTAAATGGGGCAAAGGTTGATATAGAATTACGATTCTTATTATTTTGCATTTTCTTAGCCGGTCCATTGTTTAGAAATTTATTTGTTTAATAACTTAATCGTTTCCAATTGTTCGTGGCTATAATAAGAACGAAATCAAGTGACTGCACGAGGTCATTTCACAGTACTACCCCCGCCACTCTACTCCCTCGCAGTAGTATAACTCAGCGATTTCCGACGCCCGAGCGTATTCCCCCGAAAATTGAACGTTTACGAAAGTTCTGGCCCCTGGTTTCCAGTGTAACTGGCGGGGAACTGTTCGAGGACATTGTCGCGCGAGAGTTCTACAGCGAAGCGGACGCCTCGCACTGTATCCAACAAATCCTGGAGAGCGTTCACCACTGCCACCATAATGGAGTTGTGCACAGGGACCTGAAAGTACGTAGACCGGCCATAAAGGGGGATAAATCGTTCATCGTCCCGAGATCGCGCCCTCTACGCCGATAAATAATCGAAGGAAGCATTTGATACAATTCCAAATTCGAGAGATCCCGCGTTGAAATTCGCTCTGAATTCAAACTCGATGATGTTGCAGTCCACTGAAAGTATTATTCATTTTCGCCGCTTGCCAGTTCCGAAATACCTATCGTTACAACGGTGCATGACACAGAGAAATAAAAAAGAGGGTGAAAGTCGAAGGACAGAGGTTAAACGATGCCGCGTAAAATATGCGGAAAATCGAGCATTCTTCTAGAAAGGAACTTAGAAGGCATTAAAGATCTGCCTTGCTCCTGTTGCAGCCCGAAAATCTGCTCCTAGCGAGTAAGGCGAAAGGCGCGGCTGTGAAATTAGCGGACTTTGGGTTGGCGATCGAGGTGCAGGGCGAAGCACAGGCATGGTTCGGTGAGTCCGTCATGGAGAAGCCCTATATTTTGCCCTTTTGTTGCCCTTAATTTTGATTAATTTAATTATTCGGGGTTAATAAAATTTATAAGATGTACACTAGCGGACAAAAAAGTTACCACTTTTTCGATTTGTTCTATTTTTGTTATTTTTTAGCATACGTTTGGGACAGTGGTATTTGTTTAATATGCATATTCTGATGAAGAGTTTAAAGCTGTATAAAACCCAGTTAAAGTTGAATTTATTTAACTGACAAACAAAAGTGTTACATGACATTGAATGGGGTAACATTTTTGGGACCGACAAAGAAGTTACCACGTTTATTAACTTGTTAGGTTGTCCTAAAAGCAAAAGGTGCCACCACAAAATATTAGATTTTTTTTTATTAATTTTCAAAAGTGGTAACTTTTTGTTGGCTTTAAAAGTGTGTTGTCTTGTTTAATGTTGTGTGAGGTTTTTGTTTGTTAGTTAGATAACTTTTACTGTAACTGGATTTTATACAGATTTTAATTCTCTTTCAGAATATGTATATTAAGCACATACTGCAGTTTTGAATTGATATTGAAAAGTAATAGAAGTAGAGTGGTTCGAAAAAAGTGGTAACTTTTTTGTCCGCTACTGTAGGTATCTAATATGAATTGGATATTAGATTTTTGTTTTAAAGGAGTATTAAAAATATTTTGATTAATTTAATTATTGGAGGGTAATTTAATTTCAGTTAAATAATGAATTAAATGAATTGATGTATAAATATACATTTTTTAAATAAAAATTAAATTTAGAAACAAACCTACACCCTTATCCAACAAAAATGAATTGATCCACTACCTCTATAATTACGCCCTGAATCTATCAAAAATTGCTGTAAGCCACGAGTTTCGGAAACAAACATTTGCTTCGTCCCTCCGCACCTTAGGTATTACATTATTATCGATCCACTAATGCATTATTTCTACAGAAAACGTCAGGATCAAGCGATCTCAATGCTCGGAGCTGCTGGAAACGAAAGTTCCAATTACAGTTCGGATCGAATGTAAATTGCCGCAAGTTACACGCTCGGAGAGTCGAGCGGGCAGATGTACGTAACAAATTAAGGGTGGATGGTTCTGCCCCGAGCTCGTTTAAATTTCCACGACGCGGGGGCGGCGGGTGAAATAAATTTTCCCAGCCGTGTGTAATCTTCCCGTTGCATCCACCGACGTGTAGCCTTTCTTTCTCGTATTCCAGTTCCCGGGCAGCCGCGATTTAAATTCGACCGCCGACATTTTCATTCATTTAACGATCCCGCCTTTGCCTGCGGCGCCCCTTGTTCCTCCGTTTAAACCCGCGCTTCACATCCTGCGCGTAGACGGGGCACGTTCGTATGTACACTCCCGTTTTGTTTCCACGCGGACAACTCTGAGCAAGTTTCCCCGAGCTATTGGAAAACTTGCCGCGAATTTCTCGCGGCGAAATGGATTCCAGCGTGCCCAGATTTTCACCGCTCCGGGAATTTTCCTGCATTGTTGCGCGGTCGCGATCAAAGCACCTGGTCGAATCCGTTTTCGAATGCAGGGACCTAGGTATATAGGCATACCTATGCTCTCTTGTTCCAGTGGTCCTTGCACCCTGGCCCCTCTCCTCTCTTAAGAATAATCGAGTTCGCTCGATGGTTCAATCTGAAATAGAAGTTTATAGAACATTCTCGAGTTTGCTGAATATTCGAACTGGAGTGTGGTGAATCAGTGGTTTTCATCATTTTTGATCACCCGGAACAGTGTTCGTTGATTTCTGCGCTTCGCCGGCTATCGGACAGCCAGTTGAGACGGCGCGACGTTCGTTTCCGTTCTGGAAAAGCCGATAGCTGGAAATTCCATTGACGAGGTGACACTGTTACGCGTCGGGGACTCGCGGCTCCCTCTCGATCGTCCAAGGAAATCCATCTTCGACGAATACAGGCAGCTGCTAGGAATTCCAAGTTTCTGTATGGTAAATGCCGCATACTCGAGAACTCTTAACTGTACGACGGCGAAGTTGGATCGCTGGAAGTTGCGCGATATCGCCGTCTACAGTCAGGGACGGAGGAAAGAAGTTTCCTTTAGTATGGATACGAACTCCGCAGCAAATGTTCCTCCTTTACTCGTCGCTTTCAGCAATTGGCCAAATCCGTGCGCTATTCAAATTTCAGAGGAAATTTCATTAGTTTTAAACATACAATATGGGGCATCTAACGTAGTCACACAAAAAGTATTTAGTAACTATTTAGGGCTCGTGTACTTTCTTCCTTCAGTATTTTAATCAATACCGTGGCACCCTGAAGAATTCATAACATCACCTTCCTCTTTATCAAAATTCATATTTGAGCCCCTCGGAAAATTATTCAACTTTAGTGTTTAAACGCTTAACAAGTGCTTCACTTATTCATCTTCTATTCTGAGAGTCTCACTCAAAAGTTTTTGCAAAAGTTCCTTTAACTATATATGCATTTAAAAAAATTTGTACAGCGCTTGTATTAAGAATTGATTATTAGGGAAAGAAGTTTCTTTCGTGTCCGACAATGTTGGGTGCCCCGAGGCAAGTGGACGCTTCTGTGCACTGTGTTCGTTGCGAAATAACAATTTTATTGCTCCTGGGCGAGAATGAATCGTAATGGTGGATGAAAAAAAAAAAAGGTTTCGCTGGGACGCCTGGTTACCTCAGCCCGGAAGTCTTGAAGAAAGAGCCGTACGGCAAGCCCGTGGACATTTGGGCGTGCGGTGTCATCCTTTACATCCTCCTGGTCGGTTATCCGCCGTTTTGGGACGAGGACCAGCATCGACTCTACGCGCAGATCAAGACAGGATCGTACGACGTAAGAACCACCCCACTTACACGCGCCTCCACCCCTGATTTCTTGGGTGGAAATTCACCTCGTTATTCCTCGTTGAAATATTCAAATTCGATCCACTCGACTTCACCCTGCTCATGCAAAGTTCATCGGAATAACATTGCCTTCGCGGAACATTAAGTAGATAGCTAATGGGGAGGAAGATTGTTTATCCTTAAATTTGAAAGGAAAATGATAATACAATTCATGAGATGTAATCGCGTTCCTTTTGAATAAACACATGTGCTTCCATTTATAAAAGTTCACATGGCCTTTAAAAAGGATTCGATCTCACAGCGGAACCTCTCCTGCCGCAGTAAACAATGTTCCCCTATCTCCAGTAATCCGAGATCTAATTGACGGATATTGTACAATGTTTCTCGAAGTCCCCTGTAGTGTGCAGCTTAACTTCAACTCCAGGAGCTCCAAAGAGAAGCTTTCCTTAGAATAAATGCAATAATCCACTCCCCCATCGTTCGACACATCCCCCGCAACTACACAGTGTCAGTCTGACCTCAGATCAGTGATAAAGCCAGCCGTAATGCGGACGAAAGCAATCGGGGGTCCTGCAAAACGGCCGAGGCTTGCAGCTGGAAAGCAGCTACAAAGAAGTCGGGCCGGAATCGTCGGAAATAATGGAGCACAGGAACCGCGCATTCGCTATAAACAATATGTAAACCCATTTCCCCGTTTGTTCCACAGTACCCAGGCCCGGAATGGGACACCGTCACGCCAGAGGCCAAGAATCTCATCAATCAGATGCTGACGGTGAATCCCAGCAAAAGGATCACCGCCAGCGAGGCACTCAAGCACCCATGGATCTGCGTAAGTACCTTGGACCATTCGCAAAAAATAGAGGGAGTTAGAGAAGCAACTATATAGTACTGACGTTGCTCCTTTTTCTTTGCGTGTTACAGCAACGCGAGCGTGTCGCCTCCGTCGTCCACAGACAAGAGACCGTGGAGTGTCTGAAGAAATTCAACGCAAGGCGCAAATTAAAGGTGAGTCCCACCTACGCTCTCTCTTCTCCCCCAGCCGCTGTTGGAATTTAATTAAGCGATCCAGCGCCGAGTGGACGAGTAATTAGAGGGTGGATACGGGGCCGCGAGTTTCCCAATTAATAGAATTCAGACGCGCGAGCGAGCACGCCGACGACGTTGTAGCAGAAACTACCTGCGCGGCCGTGTAACTAGTTACGCGGGAGTTTCGATTCGAGACGTCGAGTGTTAAGGTGCGCCGGCCCGTTAAATGATCTATGGCTGTGTCAGACCCATCCGAACGTGGCGAACTGCTGTTCAACGTTTAATCATCCGCCCCCTGACCACGGGGGTGTCCGGGGGATGGAGCTTGAAATTCGAGTGTGCAACGAAAGTGAAACGATACCGGTAGCCTTTATCGCAGAATATTAGGGGAGAGGCTTGCACGTTGCCACTGCTTGCAGGTTGCCACCCCTGCAGTATTTCGACTTTCTAGCAGTGTCAGAACCTCAACTCTGACTCACATCGACGTTAAAAGAGTAGGTGTCACTATTTTATAACCTCTGGAGCGGACAGACGCAATAACGCTGTGTTTGCTGAGCGAAGGGTAATATAGTGTTTGTCAAGAAACTGAATTATTGAAATTGTGTGCTTTCCTTGTGCTCGTAAATTGAACATTTTCATCGACAATTCAAGATAACTATACGTACTGTGTTGTCTTTTTTTATCTAATTTACAAATATGCCAAACAGATTTCCAAACATATCATGAATTGACAATTTTTTCTCATATTTTCCTAAAAATGCGTCGGAATGCAAGTTGCCTCCTTTTTTGGCTTGCAGGTTGCCACCTCTCTCTTTCCCCCTTGTTTACACACAAATGTCATTGAGTTTGAAGTGAAGTGTTTTTATTGCATTTTAGTCATATTTTGGTTTATTTTTTTCATTTTTATAAATTTTTAGTATGGCAGCACGCAGGTCAAGAAAATCTGAATAATATAATTTATTAATAAAACTTAATAAATTTTGAAAAGTTTTCTGAATCAGGTTTTTACTTGAGATTTTTTACACTTTTAGCAATTTTTTGGGGGTGGCAACCTGCGAGCCAAAATTTCAAGGAGACAATTTTAGATACTTTCGATAATTTGCAGTATAATTTTTCTTTTTCGAGAGTTTGTATGATTTGTAGCTCAGGATTGTAGCTCAACACTTCCTCTTTCCAACTTATACCATAAATCAACGATACGTTAATTTTATGACGAGTTATGATAAAAAAAAGCTTAGGGGTGACAACCTGCAAGCCAAAATTTCAAGAAGACAATTTTAGATACTTTCGATAATTTGCAGTATAATTTTTCTTTTTCGAGAGTTTGTATGATTTGTAGCTCAGGATTGTAGGTCAACACTTCCTCTTTCCAACTTATACCATAAATCAACGATACATTAATTTTATGACGAGTTATGATAAAAAAAGCTTAGGGGTGACAACCTGCAAGCCTCTCCCCTAACTATTAGAATGTTATTTAAGACAAAAGAGCTGAATGACGTAGGAATAAATTTTCTTCATTATTATTATTACGGCTGTATTGTTATTCCTCAGATTTTATTAATTTAGGTTTCTACTTTCATAGTTGCCTAGTTATAACCTTACTATTGCATTGCTACTGAGCTAGAATCTATTGCCAATTATTCGGTTCACAGTGGCAGCTAATAGGTAAACAGAGAAAAATGTAATAATCGCGAGAGCGAGAGTGGCGCTGGTCCGATCCGTAAAAGACACTGGCCCCCACTCCTTTCACTTCCATTTCGCCTCGAGCAGAGGCAGTTACCTTGGCTGGCGATACAGCTTGTGCAATTGGAGGTGGCAAAGTCAGCGTGGCATCGTCTTTGATTGGGAATTCGTGGATTTCTCGCTCCCCTACCCTTAGCCGGCTCTCTTCGACGCCTGTTGCAATTGCGACCGCCGTCCCGAGCTCAGTCGCTCGAATTGCTGCCGGAATCGCGCGTGTCGCCAGTTGAATCGAGCCTGGGATACGTGTGTGTGCTCCCGGCGATTACGCTCCTCGTCCGTGAAAAGTCTCGTCTTACACGGCCGCGCGAGACTCGCGTTGATTGCGAAACGTCTATGACATTCGGTCGATCCTCGTGACAGAGACTCTTGTTAATATTAGGGTCTCCAGTTTCGTAGTCGCGGCCTCGGCGGATGAACGTGCCGGAGGGAAGCAGGGGCGGGTGGGATATCGAGCTGGAAATCTCGGAAAACAGTACACAAACCCACTTCCCAAGTAGTTACCATAGAACACTCGCGACCAGGGCTGCGGGAGACGTGACTCACTAATTTGGCTCAAATCTCGTACATGATTACCGTACACCGCGTACTATGATACATTAAAACCGGAGGGACCAGTGTTGAAAATTTCCAGATGAAATTCCAATTCAAAGTTTCATTTATCCTGGAATCGGATTCAGTGAACAAACACCTGCAGAAGTCTTTGGAGCCAAGGATCATTGAAATCTCGAGATGGATTCATGAGAACGGGGTCCAACCGCTGTACCCACGGCAAAAAAAAAGGTTTTACAATCAGCTGCGCGTGTCGCGTAGAGAATTCCGCGCGTCCGACGCGTGTGACGAGACCGTTCGCGACGTCCGACAAGCGAGACGCACAGAAATTATAATTTATAATTCTGCAGCGACACGCGTACCTCATTAACCAGCTGCCCCCCAGGTTCCTATTAACTATTAATTTTCCACGTCGACGTGCCCCCTCTCCTCGCCGCGAGGAAATTTCCGTATCGCACGCGAACCTGCGATTTCAATTCGCGGTAAAAGCTGGATCGCACCCTGGGGATCGAGGCAGCGGCAGCTCGATAAATACATTCGATTCCTGGAGAAGATGATGGTATCGATTATCCGGGGCTCGTAACCATTCAAGCCACGTACGCCGTGGGCCGTAAATCGTGGCGCAAGTGAGAGGGGAGAAGATTCTATGGCTCCAAATAAATCGAAATGATAGAATGACTTTTCTACGAAAGCTTCATTTTCCAGAGATATGACTTTGAAAATCAATTGAGTAGGCATGCTACTGATATTTGTCTTCTAGCTGGCAGTGATTAGGTAAGCCCAGCAGCCAGGCTTCACACGGGCTGCAATGATATTCGCGGGAATACCGTGGCCCGTCGACCTCGTAAATAAATTCTTTCTGGTTTGTCGAGGCCTGATCGATGCTGCCTGAAAGCAATCGAAAGGGGAGAGGCGTTCGGCGAGCTTGCAATCACGCGATCGTTCCATTAAGCCCGAATGTAATTAGCACTCGAGCGTCGTGCCCCTTGAAGAGGGTGACCGGCTCGCGCGTCCCCTTTTAGGGGTTCCAGTCGTATGGGGGAAGTTTTCCATAGAGTCAGGTAGCTTTCCAATGCCAGGCGGTCCGGGCAGAGTTTCTCGTGACTCGTCGGGGCTAATTCCGTTTAATGGAACGCGGCGATGAGAATCGAGCGGGGCCAGATATGGGGCACAGAAATTAGAGGACTGGGTGCTTGCGTGCAATCCCATTTAATTCTTTCGTGTCGGGAGGGTGAGTCACGCGGGGGATGTTCTCTATAGAATCTGTTATCCCTCAAATATCCCTTGTCACAGTTTAATGGAATAGGTGTGGAACGTCGGGGAACATTAATGAACAAAACTCCTAGATTGTCGGTAGCTATTACTCTGCGCGGTGTAACAAATTGGGGGCTTATCTGTAATACATGCTACCATCTACAACAGTGTTTGACGAGCAGATAACGAGAAACAGTAGTTCAGCAAGCAGGTTTGCTAGACTTAAACGCGTTCGGTGTTCCGAAAACCTTGTTGTCTACTGAAAACTCAGCGCGAAAGTGGGAAATTCGGCTAGGACGCTAGAACGGCCAAGGAAAGCGAAGCATGAGGGCGTTGAAGAAGAAATTCGTGTTGTGCAGGCAGAAGGAAACGACCATCCCCGAGGTATACACTTGCCCTTTCATCGTCCTCGATTATTTAATCGACGAATTTTTAATCGCTTCCAATTTAATCGCGAGTGCGGGCGTGGCAGTATGTCGATACAGAGAACGATGCGCGATAAAGTCTACCATTCGACCGTGCATCATTAAGGGGCACTCTGTAGCGCTCGTGAAACTTGAAGCTTTGCGAGGCAAAGAGGAAAAATATCCATTCCACGCGCGCTTTGCTCTCCCGCTCCCTCGATACTCGAGCAACAAAGTAACGCTCGTTGGTAACCCTGCGCGATCTTCGAAACATTCAAACAGCGCTCCCTACATTTTCGTTTTACACGGTGAAAAAGTTGCTTTGACGCCCTCGATGCCCTCCAGTCGGCAAGGGTGTGCATTTACCTCTTCGATAAATCTCTTTGCGCAACAAAATTGCAAATACATAAAAATTGCTTCGCTAGAACAGTGGCGGGTGGCAAGATTCTTTATCATTAATAAATATACAGTGGGCAGCACATTATTGTCAGCGTGTTCTTATTAGTATTTATATTCTTATTCTATTATTATTAGTATTTTATTATTATTCTCAGGCTTAGACTTAAGGGGTAACACCACTGTAACAGCTTGAAAAATAGCGTTTTTTTGGCGATTTTTCTTGGGTGGAAGGAAAGGTAATAGAATAACTACACTGGAGGAAGTTATTAAGCACATATTTTGTTATTAAAAAAAAAAAAAGTTATTGAGAAATATTACAAAATGGCGGCACTGAAGCCATTCTCGTGAGGCATGTTGAAGTTTTAGCGCTCTGCGGCACGCAGTGTAGCTGGTGCAAATTTGAATTTAAAAAAAAACAAAAATATGACTTAAATCTACATGTTTATAGCTAGAGAAATACGTAGGGGATTTTAAAAATATTGATTTTTGTGTGATTGGTGAGCATTTGAATGAAAAACGTTCAATTTTCTATAAAAAGAGGGCAATCATTTGTTAATAAGTAATGTTTAAATTAACTTATCGAAAATCCCGTACGTATTTCTCTTGAAAATGTTATTTTAAAGATATTGTTAAAAGTTCGAATGAAAAGAATGAAAATTGTTGGAGTTATGCTGCGTGCCGTGTTGAAAAATCGTGTTTCGAGAAAAACGCGTTTAACGCCGGTAGTCGTTTCGAAGCAGTCCGATGCGCTTGGGGAAGAGCTCGAAATTTCAAGGAAACAGATTTGTTTCAAGTAATACAGTTTTTGCCCCATATTCTAAAAGGTTCAAAGCATCTTTTAAGCAAATAAAAAAAATCAATTTTCCGAAAAATTTACAGTGGTGTTACCCCTTAACGCCGGTAGTCGTTTCAAAGCAGTCCGATGCGCTTCGGGAAGAGCTCGAAATTTCAAGGAAACAGATTTGTTTCAAGTAATACAGTTTTTGCCCCATATTCTAAAAGGTTCAAAGCATCTTTTAAGCAAATAAAAAAAAATCAATTTTCCGAAAAATTTACAGTGGTGTTACCCCTTAAGAGCAGCAAATTGCTGAATCTCGTCCATTACCTTTATTCGTGCAAATAAGCTCATATTATTTCAGCATGGTTTATTTTCTGTTAATTCTATACAGATGGGAATGTAATAAAGACGTATTATTATTTTTTTAAACGCGTAATAAAGACGTGACAATGGTACGATGAAAAATATTCCGCAGTCGTAAATGCTGGCGCGTTTTCATTGTTAGGTCAAGTGGCTAAAAAGAAAGATAAAGAGATGGGAATTGAGAGCTTGCTCGGGGGCTATACGAGGCATCTCCATTTTAAATTACTTTCAATTGATTAGTTTGACTAGCTCGGACACTCGAGGCCCGCTCCAGCCCGTCACGTCGACTCGTTTGCGACTCGGACTGTTTCCCAACCGAATATAATAAATGCTATGCGGGGTCCTCGAAGAAGTGCCCGGCGAATGCCGGCAGTACAAGTGGTACGACATGAATATTGAACGGCGCGGAGGAGGAGGTCTCCGTTACAACCATAAGAGGGCGTCGAACGGCATTTAAATATTCGTAATTCAAACACGTTGCGCGCGCGCATCGTGACGCGGGAAAGCCAGCCGCCGTCCCGCGCCCGCCACCAATCGAGATCGATTGTTCTGCTGGCAAATATTTGCCGTAAACATTTCCCCGATACTCCAGCCCGAAAGTTGCGTCCACGTTTCCCCCGTTATTAGCTCTGTTTGCATTGTCAGTTACACGTATTTGTTGCCCCGTACCCCTCGCTTCCGACTTCCCCGGCGAACCACCCTTATACGCGCCCCCGCCGTCGTGTAATTACTCTACGGAATAGCAACGATAATAACGGCTTCGTGACAACCTCGAAATAGAAAACGAAGCGATGAACAGGCGAGGTTCAGCTATCCCTGCTCTTACGAAACCTGGCACTCGCAGATAAAATAAGATTTAAAATTAAAGGACAACACTGAAGACTAGGAAAAGTTGAAGAAAGTAGATTACGGTAGGAACAGAATTATAATAATAGAACGAGAACGGTAAACAATTTTACAAGTATGATGTGCTTTAAAAATACTTCCAGGCTTCCTGGTTCGATAACACGTATCGTTTCTCAGATTATTCCAAGTCACTCGCAACATTTAGATACCTACGTTCTGTCGCGTCGGCGAACGACTCGACGTCGTGGCCGGCTTTAATTCGGATAAAAGGCGGTGAGAATGCAAAGTCGCGACGGAAAGTCTGCTCCCTGAAAGCACTCGTGAAATAGCGCTCGTGAGAAACGATCGGTGGGAAGAGAGGTGGCGACGATCCGTCTCGCCAGTCCGAAGTCTAAAGTTCACGGTGCAATAACGTTAATACGAGCAACCGGAAGCGAGTCGAGGCCTCCTGAACGAACCGAACGACGCTCGGTTGCTTGCCGCGTCGTATCAGCCACAGGAGTCGACCCAAGTCGAAATTTTACGCCGGGCTTTATCGCCGAAGGAACGCGAGCTACCCTGGGAAAGAAGCTCCCTCGAAATTGGCCATCGCGGATGTAAATAAAATTGCAGCTAAACGAGTTTCCATGGCTTTCCAGCGGAGGCCCCGCGGGTCGGCGCGATCGCAGGTCCGGTTAATTACAGACGCGGTACTTAGCCCGTTACACGGGCATTATTGCGCTGTCGGCACTCTGGAGTAAATAAAAAAAGAGTAGCTCGCCTTTCTCGTTCGCCTTTTTGCCACGAGCTCATTCGCGATGCTTCGCGGCCCTCTGCTATAGCCGGAACGAAATCGATTTTGCTGTTCAAGGCCAGTCCCTCCACCATCAATCACATCTGATAGAAATCGCTGTTATAGAGGGGTGGTCGCGGAGATAATTTTGTGCCGACTATAGCGGAGAATTTGTCGGGTGCGGGAGGTTAGAGAGGGTAGGAGAGCAGAAAAAGGGATGAATTATCGTGGAGACTGAATCACACGAGTCTCGGGTGAATGATCATTCCCATGAAATTCATTTCTATCCTCGAAACGACTCGCCAAGAAACTACCTTCTCAACCACCCCCGGTAGACGACCCCCCCCCCCCCCCCCCCCAGTCTCAATTAACGTGGAAGAATAATCGTGCACCGTTTTCTGTCCGCAGGGCGTTATTCTGACGACCATGTTGGCGACGAGGAACTTTACCAGTAAGTATGATGCACAGGGTAAGTACCTGCGGCCCTCTTCAGCGCTTCATGGACCACGACAGACAGTACTTTTATACCCCCTATTAAATTTCACGTCCCCCCGTCTCTCTTTCTCTCTTCACCACTTTCTGCCTCTGTTTCTCTGTATCTCTGTATCTCCGCCGTCTCTACTCTGCCTCTACGCGTACCCGGATTCATAACCCATAAACCCGGCCCCGTTTCTTCGCCCGTCTTGCAAGCGCCAGCCGCTGTCAACCACCCACCCCACCCGTTACACGGAGAGAACCTCTGTTCATCAGCCCCTTTGCTCTTCACGAGAGGTGCTTCACGACGTGGCCGCGCACGCAGCGTTCATTTCGCTTATTAAGACGTTACCGCGGCCCTCGGCGGGCAAGTCTAGAGAGGGTGGTCGCGCGACCCACCCTCTGTTCTCGTCCCTCGCGACTACTCGGCCATGGCGGGCGTTCACGGAACTTTACGCTGCCGCGTAATCGAATCTCCTCGGTACGGAAGCTTCGTCTCGATCGCTCCCCTCGAGACTCCTTCGCGGAGGGATGATTGTCGAATTTAATCGGGCACATCGAGCGGTGGAAATTTTTTCTCGTCGCCAGGCGACCAAGCTTAATCTATGGGGCCACGGAATGAAGCACTCGCGATCATTCCTGCTCGTCCACCCCTAATCAGTTAGAGGCCCTTTCGTCCATCCCCGACCATAGATCTGAGCAGCGAGGCTGAAATCTACGTGCAATGATTTTAATTTAGGAAATTTCTGTTAAATCGAAGTGAATTGAATGTAACCTCCGCCTTCTGTTGCTTTACATTCCTCGATCGCTTGCTCCACCAACAGACCGGAGTCTTTTCAAACACATCGGGAGGCACGTGCATGGTCTGAGTGCAACCGATCTCATTGGAATTCAAATTAGTTCCTTTTCGGCCGACGTATGATAAAAACAATCTGACCACCGATATCGGTGCACTATGGCCGTAGCCTCGGCGATTCGGTAAGTCCGCGGTCACAGTGGCACCGATATCGCTCTTCAGATTGTTTTTATCATACATCGGCGGAAAACAAACGGATTTGATTTGAACGAACGACCTGCTGGCCCCTTCCCCCGATTAAACCCATCAGAGTCGCTATAAAAACCCGTGGACAAGAGCCACGAGGATCATTATTAGTCGGTTATTCGTCCTTAAGTGTAACTCCGTTAGACGTCGGGAGAGCCAGACAAAGCGACTCATCTTCTTTCTCACTGTAAAGCGTTACCAAGCAGGTATGTTCAGCGCAACCATCTTATTTATCTAAAATATACATTGGTTCTCTGATAAGGGGGCACGTTTCTGTGAAACTTGATGTCCCCCTTATTCCAATTTTCCTTTACCTCCCTTATAAAACGAAGTCGAGGTGTGCATTAGCGCTTCGATAGAGCAAGGACTCGAACCCTCTAAACGCTCAGAGGGAATCGCATAGTCCTGACGTGACAAGGTCGATAATATCTCGCCGGTATTGTGTGGTATTGGGTTTGATTGGTAGTTGCGGGTGTTGCTTGTCGAAGCGCGCGTGTACAACTGAGATTCCCCGAGGCCTCTGTGATCTTGTTCTAGTCAGTGATTTCTAATGTCGCTCAAACGATTTCACCCTCGCTAGCTCTGCGTACCAAACGAAGTGTCACGATAGTCGCTCACAAGCTCGTGTACCTACATATGTGTCTCATAGTCGATGTACTTGGCTCGCACCTCATATCCTGCAAGGACTCTGCTACGTTGTCCAGAACGAAACGATTCCAATTCTTCCATTTCCGTTTGTTCGATGGTGGATCGGCGCCTGCCTCTTCGCCTGCACTTTTCGGGAACATGTTCCTTTTTCTTTCGCACACCATCGGGGGTGGGACTCTGGGTAACGCGAATCGTCGTCGCAGTGGACTCAAGCAGTTTTCTCAACATTCGTGCTCGCATTCTTCGTAATAACGCAGGGATCATCAGGGCATTTCGTATTTCGAATTGGATCGATCCTTCGATCGGGAATCATTCCACTTAAGGGGTTAGGCCAGCTTGGACGGAGCAAAATTGCAGTCATTTTCGGCATTTTTTTTAGGAAGATAATAAAATAAACAAAAAATTTATTGTGAAGCCTGTTATTATACAACTCTCGCCGGAAAAAAATCGTATTTTTTTTCTTACAAAATGGCGGCGGTAGAGCCGTGATACGCAAGATCTTGTGGAGCGACGTTTTCCACGGTGTTCAATCTCACGGCTATACCGTTTGACTTAGAACAAAAAACCAAAAAGCTTTATTTTCTGCATGCCTAAAACTATGGATGTACGTAGGGAAATCCAGAAACATTAATTTGTCTCGAAATGGTGACCATGGAGAGAAAAAGTGCATTTTTTTTTTATAAAAGTGTCAATTGCACAGAACATATTCAAGATATCGCAAACCCGCTACGTACTTCCATAGTTTTAGGCATGCAGAAAATACAGCTTTTTGGTTTTTTGTTCTAAGTCAAACGGTATAGCCGTGAGATTGAACACCGTGGAAAACGTCGCTCCACAAGATCTTGCGTATCACGGCTCTACCGCCGCCATTTTGTAAGAAAAAAATACGTTTTTTTTTCGACGAGAGTTGTATAATAACAGGCTTCATATTAAATTTTCTGTTTATTTTATTATCTCCCTAAAAAAAATGCCGAAAATGACTGCAATTTTGCTCCGTCCAAGGTGGCCTAACCCCTTAAGGGTACCCTCCGGTCAAAATGCTTGAAAAGCACGTGATTTTCATGACACTCAACCACTACAGATTTAGAAAACGTGAAAACATCTAAACTTTTTTACTTTTCGTGGTGTTTTAGAGTCTAAGAGGGATATATCGTTTTATTATCGCATCAGTTGCTTCATGGACTACTTTTTTTATTTGCAATTCGCGTGTTGCTGATGTTTGAGCCTTCCACTCGAAACCGATACATTTTTAGAGTTTTCATTTTGGTAATACTCCCGCATATCGTGTAATTGAGATATCGTATCTATGGATCATATGCCGAACGCACAACTGTTTCGGTCCACTAGCGAGAACCGCCTACGAATGATTATTCTGTGTTTAATATCGCTGACCACTCTGTAGTGCCTTATTCTGTCCACGAGACATCAGCGAAATACGAAACACCTCGTGCCACACTTTTTCTTATTCCCTCTGTCTTCGACTTTTTCTGCAATTCATGCCGCACATTTTGGAACGACACGTGAAATCACGTTACAGTCCGAGCAGTTGCTCGATTCGCGAAATCTCTGGAGAATTCGGGCGATATTTACTCTCCGCCAGTGGTACGGACAATACTTAGATTTTTTTCTTTCATTTTCACATAACGAGCACTAACGTTCCAAAATACCGAGTGCCCCTGTACAGGGCCGCCTCCTGTGCTGGATGCTCGATAAACAATATTACAATCTCTGTATTTGCGCATCTGCATCTTGTACACAGGAGAATACCAAACAGCACAAAGGCATCCCCTTAGATCGTCTGTTCAGTGTGACCCGGTTATGTGAACGCCTACTTGTATCTGCTCGTGATCAAATAAACGGGGAGAATGGATGTTTATATTCTAACAATTAGCAGAAATTATATGGACCCTCGAATCTGATGTCCACTGTGGATAAATAATGATAAATGGGATATAATATTTGAAAGTCTCGAACAGCAACAGCGAATGGCCCATGATCTACTTCCAATAAAGCATAGGGTATATTCAATTACACACTGCAAATTTAAATTTCTATATTTTTTATTAAATCTTTCTAAGAGTATTACCAACGAATTGCCCGTTCCTCCCCGATGAAAATGAGCCCAAACGCGACTATATTCCGATTATTTTCTGTTGCACATAATTCGAATTAAATCTTCGGATTAATCTAATGCTCATAATATGGTAATGCTCATAAAAGTTTCATTACAAATACAGAAATTAATTCTCGTTTTGTCGTCCTACCAGTGGCACAGGATTAATGGGTCAGTCGTTCTTGCGATGTAAGCGAAAAATAGTGGCAGTATATTGCACGATCAGATATCAGGCGTGGTAAGTGATCAGATTTCCCGATAGTACTGTGAAATCCCGTTTTTAGTCGTGTAGATAGGCATCTTGCATCCATAGAGGCGACGCTAAATACGACACTCGCGTATTCGATTCACGAGTATTTGTTTGTGAACCTAACCATCTCTGTGTACCCCTTTTTGCTATTGACGCTTTTGTTTCTTCTCCCGTTACAAAGTTAGTGTAGTTCTTTGAAACGACAGTGAACAGACAGCGGAAAGACAGCGGAAAGACACATCGTCGGATACACTTCACAGTTGATTTAGGGAATCAGGTATAGCGTCGCGCGACCGTAGCACTACGGTCGCACGAAGTTGATCTGTGGATCTGGCCTACGGTGCGCTAAAATCGATGCGATTCGAAAGGTTTCAGTACTCTGGCGGACTTACTTTGGTCGTGAGGGATTGTTAGGTTGAGGGGAATAATGTTCGGGTGAAATGTGGAAGGTAACGTTCTACGTAGAGCAGTAAAAGATGCCGATATTTTCCATTTCTTTCCCCTTTCTTGCACACGCAAATTCAAATACATTCCTGCCCCACCGTTTACCCAAAAGATCGATACCTCGGCGCAATGCAGCCGAGGGTTTTGTGCAGCAAAGGGTTTTCCTAGAGAAGAAATGGAAAAGGAGGAAGGATAGGAAAGTTTTTCCAGCTTCTCGTGGAAATTACGCTATGCCCAGGAACCATCAGATACTTTCATTATCGTGCTACAATTTCCGCGATAAGTATCGCCGTGGAAACGGCCCCCGAGATCGCTCGACTTTCGTCAGCTTGTTGCCTGGCAATTTGTTTCAATTAACGAGGAGAAGGACAGCCTCCGGATCGTTCGTTTTCTTTTCTTTCGTTCATTACTTGGACGGCAACGGACGTATAATTAACTTGGAAACTTTGTAGCCCGGAATCGGCCTGTTCGCTTTGTTTCCCGCGCTGGCGCGAAACCTATCGCCCTGTCAAAGTTTAATTAAATTTATCTCATCACCGTAAGCCGCGCTCTCGATCTCGCGAAGCCGCTCGGCTCGCCAGGGCCCAGCATCACCCCGTTTCTTTACTCTTTTTTTTTTTTCGCGTGGACGTTACCTTCCACCTGTCTTCGCAAGCGCAATTAATTCAGCGCCCGTCCGCTCGACGAAATGGACGGTGAACCGAGGCAGGGAACTACAGCGACGCGAACAGAACAGCATACAGGAAATGAAACAGGATCTGTTCATTTTTTTCAACATCTATCCTAAAATCTGTCTGCTTATCAGCCATCGAATCGTTCCTTCGTTCGTTCGTGCATCCACATCAGCTAATTACCATTGTTCCACTCGAATCTGTTGCTTTTGGAGTCATCGCCTGAATCATTTCGATGGGATCGTACGAACTTCTTCATCCTAGTTTACTCAGGATGGGAGCAAGGTTGTAGTACAGTAAGGGATGATTCTCTGCAAAAGTGAGACGGAAACGACGATTAAATATTTGCCAACCTGATCGCACATCAGCGCCTGGGACACGGCAACTCAGCGGTCGTTGTACGTGGCCTCACTGACCCACGCAACGCGCGTCGCTGATAGCTGAGTTGCCCTACTCCAGGCGTCCCTGATTCGAGCTCTAATCATTGATAGATGAAAAACGAAGCCTCCACCGCAATTTCGTTACTCTTCATCTCCGTCTTATTTTCTCGCGCAGAATCACCCCGTAAATTTATACCCACCTGATACCGAGCATCCTGTACATTATACCTCGACCTCGTGCACCGTCGAAGACCACTTCGGCGGTGTTAAATGCCGGATAAACGACGGACGCCAAACGAGCCTCTCAACTTCAATTTTCTAATGTATTCATACGAACCGAGATCGAACCGTCGCTCCTCTCGCAGGGGACGTAGTCGTTCATTAACGAAGCGGTGTCGCGAAATCCGAGGAGTGGAAGTGCCATGAATCGGCATCGCCGGGCTTCGGGATCGGCTTTGGGGCTTCCGGCACACGTAACAATCCGCGTGTCGGTGTGACTCCTAGGCGAGTAACTCTCGCGTTCGTCCGCTCCGCGGGATCCTCCGGATAGAATCCTCGTAGGAGGGAGCGGAGAGCTTTCTCGGAACTCGTCGAACTCATAAATCTGGATTGGTGCACGGGGCTCCTGAATGCCGCCGGGATTTATGCGCGGAGACGCGTTTATATTTACAGACGCGTATATATCGTATGAATAAATATAAACTGAGAGCGAGTCCATAAATCTCGCTGTGTAAAAAGAGGAATTCATGAGTGGAGCGTGGAGAAACCGAGGATCCATGAATCCCGTGGCGACGCGCTCGCCGGGTTCCCCTGCTGAGGGAGCGCGATCCAACGAGATCGATAGCTCTCGTCTGTCTCTCTATCACTCTCTTTCCCTCTATCCCCTTACTCTCTATCTATTTCTCTATCTTGGTACGTACTGTGACTGATTTCTTTGACAAGACACGCGAAGTGGGTCGGAGGTGCAAGGACAACCCTACAATCTCTGAATCTTGCGACGCTCTTGAGCCGATAGAGGATGTGTTTGGCCGATAAAACGATAAGCCACGCTTGCACACGACGCCGCACACGTAACAAGCCCGACTTACACGCTGGGATCGATCAGCGGCCGATCTATTCGATTGTGTTCCGTCTAGACTCGAGCCTACTGTCGCGTTGCTCGAAACAATTGGGTCAAGGCTGTTCAACCTTCAATTCCTCTACTCCTGCGCTCTTCCCCCGCCGCTACCCATCGCGGGAAGGAGCGAGGGAAGCTTTATACTTCGTGGAATTGAGTTTAGATAAGCTTGAATCATAGTATCGCTCGAGGAGCTTGCCATTTCTGTAATTGTAAGTAGAATCATCAGCTTCCTAGCTTCGTCATCCATTACAGGCACAATGTAGATAGAATATTGTAGCTTCAAATGAACGTTCCGCCAGTTATTTCGAGCAACGACAGTGTAAATGGTACAGAAAGATTTGTCTGAGGGCTAGAAGTATCAGAATTTAAATAAATTTAGTTATCGACTAGGGTGAATATAAAATTCTGACGTTGCTTGGAGAAAAGTTTGGAGTAATGGGCGTCGAAGCCGAGCGCCGAGCTCGAGACGGGAACACTCGCGAATAATCGTACCGCGTCGCATTTAGCATGCCTGCGCTTTCCGTCTCGCTTATTTATTTCATTTTACGCCTGGTTCTCGGCTGTCTATCCGCGTTGCTCGCATTTCTTATCGCACGGCTCGCAGGGAATGCAGATACAGACGCGCGACGAGCGGCAGCATGTTGAAAGGGGCCGTTCGCGCTCAACACCGATGTCCCCAGTACTCTTTCACGCCATCCTTGAGATTCCCTAGTGTCGAGGCAAAGCGTTGCCAATCGATTACTCACCTCTTGCACCCCAGACGGTGTTCATCCAGGTTTCTTCTCTTTAGGAAAGGCTAAGCCCTTGTAGCCTAACTTCCCATTCGTGCACCCCCCGAAAACACCCCAGCAAGTCAGTATACGTATCTCCCTCACCGGGGATTTGTTTAAGAAGCTTCTTCTATTTCTGCCCCCTCCGCGTTGAAAAGAGACATCGTTCCAAAGGAACCATCTGCAATATTCTTTTCCTTTTTCATCCCCAAAGGTAATGGAGATTTCTGGAGCAAGAGCGTTCAAGTGCCCGTGTATTGAAATCGCATTGAAATATTCTTTTGGACCATCGTTGCGCGTTGCCTCGCCGCGTAGGCGTGTTTTTCGCGCGATGGAACAAGACAGGGATACGCGGGGGCGCATAAAAGCGCGAAGAGCTCCTTGCCTAGCCCACCACCCCCCAATGCACACGGATATTATACCTCGGGGAGGAATTCCGCTCCCGTATTTATACGTCGGGACCGAGCGCCCTTCCATCCCGCTGCCCCTCTGCTTTTCCCGCGGCAAATTATTCAACCCCATCCCCGTCGAGAGTCGATTCGCCTCCTTTGAGGTCTGATATTGCTGTGACAATAATTACGCCGCCCCCGGGGCGGCTGTGTAATTCAATTTTTCGTTCAATCCTCTCTTAAGGGGAAGCTTCTCTCCGTGGAACACCACCTGGCCGATATGCGTCTCCTGGTGCATCCTGCATCTCCATTCCATCGTCCAACGCGACAGCGTCAGTCTTCTGATACCAAAGACGAGGGTACAGGGGTGTACAAAAGTTTCTGGGATCCCGTGCTTGTCAGCTCCGTTTCCAAGGGGAAGATTAAAATGAATTTTGGACGTTGATGGTCACCTTTTCTTTATTTATAAGGGAGCTTGCTATTTCCCCGCGAAACGGGTCTGAGAAAGCAACATCGCCGGGGAACTGTGGATACTACTGTGCAGAGGGGGTTGCTATGAGCTAGGGCCTTGAAACATCTAGTTTCGATCTTCTGGAGGATATAATTCTAGCGAGTTTCACCCATGGGGATGTATAAAGAGGGGTGTAAGATACTACAAAGTACATCCACTAACGTTCGATACAATAATCGAGTACCTTAAAAATGGAAACTACTTAGCGTTATTTATTGTTCAACTATCCCCTAACCAAAACGAACACACTCTCCTCGAGGCATCTCCAACGTACCCTACACTCTTGAGTCTTCTTAAGTTCATAGAAGCTCACCCCCACGTCGCCCAAGATAGTATATAGTTATATACAGTGCGACTTGAATTATACTTAAAACGTAAGTGGAATCTACTCAATCAACAGTAGCACTTGGCCCCGTTATCTACCCTTCTACATTAACCCCTGTGGATAACCTACTGGATGTTACCTGGCAGCACTGTCGATGGGGTGGCTTTTTGCGCACTAGAAAACGACCAGGGGCCCGGCCCCTGGTTCGCCACACACTGCACCCTCGCGACACACTTCCTCCCCGCACACCCACCCCCTCGAACAACACGCGCGCAGCCTCAGCATGCAGTTAGAGCGATAGTTTCTTTCCGCGATACTTGACTGACGCTTCTGGCACGGAACGAAGCCGAGCTCTCGAGAGGAGCCATCACAAGGTAAAGACAAGAGGACCATTCTCCCTCCTGGCACCGATACGTCGTCTTGAGAGCATCGGCAGAGTTGCTCGGATCGATCGATCACGATTGTCTCGCATGCAGAACACATGCACTGAATGGGAGTGTTGGATTCCCTTGCGATCCCTCTCCTCCTATCTCCCCGCCTGTCTAACTCTCCACTCCCTGCCCCGTCTTTCTTCTAAATCCCAATCCCCGTGCCCGTCCTCCGCGGTCCTCTTCGATAGCCTCCTTTGTGGGGAGAGCGGGACTAATTGGTTGGTAACTCCGCTCTGTCAACGGAGATCCAGAGTCGTCGGACTCGAAATTGTTCTGCACCCCCGTCCCTTTGTCCGATCCCTGAAGGAACCGCGTAGAAGTATTCTGTTCTAACTTGCTGCTTCCCTCTGGATATTCTCTGCGGAGGACGGGACCATCCGGGATCTTCGTGATCGATGGACTGACTGGATCGACGCAGCGGTTGCAGAGGGAGTTTTCAAATTTTAGTACCTACAGCAGTGATTCCCAACCTGTGAGTCGCGAAGAGTTCTCTGGGGGGATGCTACGGTTTTTTTTTTTGTAATATTATTAAGTTGGAATTATATTCTGAAGTACCTATTTTTAATGTGTTTTCTTTACCTTATTAAATTTACCTTACCTTGTATGGGGGACAGGGGGCCGCAGGTTATTTGAATATTAAAAAAGGGGATCGCGATTCAAAAAGGTAGGGAAACCCTGATCTACAGTGTGTATTAAAAGTTTTGGACCTTTCACTCGCTACGTCGATCCCGTCCACGATTTCCACTGTCCTCGTTGTTAGACTTGAACCTGGTGTCTCTAATATTTGGCGATCGAGATACGACCCGTGCGAGGCTTCTCCGCGAGTGTTTTTGTTCCAGAGAATTCCCAGTGTTTGGAAAGAGTCCTCGGAGGCTCGTTCACCCCTCCGGTGGGGCCCTTCCCCCATTCTTCCCTTGCGCCGTTAAGGCGGTAACTGTTGTGCGCTATTCTTCGATTCTCCGCCAATCTGTTTCATAATCAGCGAGGACTGGAGCGTCCTTTGTGAGGAAAGAATGGAGGAAAGGTGGTTCCCCGGGTTCATTGTCTGCCATTGTTCCCGAACTTCGTTCCAGTTTCATCCAACGTTTACTGTCTTCCCACCCCCTTCGCGCTCTATCCCGCGGGAGCGGTTGTGTCTCCGCCGCGCTGCAACCGAGCGAGCGCTCATGAATAATTCGCTGCCGCGAGGACGCGTAGCTGAAAAGAAGCGGCCGAAGGAGTCGTCGGGCAGGCCGTATTTAACGGCGTCCCTGCTCTCGCCTCGGTGTCGTGCCAGATACCCGAGGACCCTCCACTTTCGATCAATTGGTAACCCCGTCTTTCTTGAGTCAAGCCCAACTTCGGCGCGGTCGTCGAGCTATTCGAAGCCTCTGAATGACACCACCTATCTGCCGTTTTTCTTTCGACGATCCTTGCAATCCTCGAACGCACGCGTCTCTATCTTGATCGCTATACCCGAAGTATCTTCAGCGAAAGGATCTCTAATAGCGATTCTATCGTCTCGATATTCTCGTTTATCCTTCCTCCAGTCTGTCCTTATGGCCCACCCTGTGCGTTCCGTGTGCTGCCCACTCGCCCTGCCCTCTCTAACCGCCCATCCGTCTCCCCTTCTGCCAACTTACTCTTCTGTCTTTGTCTTGCTGAATTACTTTTTTTCTCCCTCTATCTCTCTCTTTCTTTCTCTTTCTTTCTTTTCTCTCTCTATCTGTCTCTGCCTTTTTATCTACGTCTACCTCTTTCTATCTCTATATCTCTCAACCGTCCATGCTCTACGCCGATTTACTGAAACGCTCTGCGTGCTCCAGGTCGGAGCATCATGACGAAGAAGGGCGATGGCTCTCAGGTGAAGGAATCGACCGACAGCAGCACGACGATTGAGGACGATGACGTGAAAGGTAGGACACACCCATCCTGTTGTCACTCTAAATGTTCGTCTAGCTCCTCTTTGCGCGTCCTCAGTTCCCCATGGGGGGACGACCCACCGGGCACGGAGGTCGCCCGGGAATGTGCACCTACTAATAGCCCGTGTTCTTTTGGGGCCCCTTTTTCTGCACCGAGAGAACGCGCGCAGAGCGTTCTGTCGTTGCTTTCCATCGGGTTTACGCGAAACTTGTGGCTAATTCGAGGCGCTCCCAGTGGCTTTTGATGGAGTTTGAACTATGCCTACGATTAGTATCGAAATACTGTAATAATTAACCCTTTCGACGTTTGGACCCTACGCCGCGTGCGGGACACTGGGTGCAAGCGGCGCTTACCGTGCTGTCTGCACGCCCTTGGGCGTTTTCCGCACCGGCTGGGGATACTTATCGAAAGGATTGATATTACGGTTCGGTAGGCTCGAGGTGTGTTTAAACTCGTGTTAACTGGAAGCTGGGACCCGACGCGATCGTGTGACGGTGCATGCTCGTTGCAACCTGCAACGTAAAGTCCACGTGGGAGTTACAACGAGAGCACCGATTACTCGAGGTGTCTGCTCTCGATTCAGCGCACGTTCCCCGTACACGCGACGAAAACGAGCCTGAGGCTCGCTAATTGCTCGAGACCGCCCAACTGGGACGGCTAATTTCGCAGCGAGAGCTACGTATGGATTGAAGCTCAATTCACGTTCTATACTTGCGCCCGTAACGCGGCTGTAACTGGATTTCTGTCACGCTGTCGCCCGCCTTCCGCACAGAACAGCCTCCCCCTTTTACTAAAGAAGACGAGGTAGTCCAAAACGTTGCTTTCACTTCTCACTCGGCGAGTCGGGTTACAGCGGGCGGATTATCGAGTTTAAGTCGACTGGGATGTTCCATCGACTATGGAACCCACGACAGATCCGATTGAAACTTGCCATTAAAATTATTAATATTCCACGGAATTCCACCCCCTTTAACTGCCCCTCTTGGATACTCTGGGAAACGACGATACCAGCAACCGATCCTGTCCCTCGATCAGTACAGGATCCAACGAACCGGTATAGAGAAGTAGACTTTAGCTCCTGGATCAGTCGATTACAAGATAAATCCCTCTCCCCACTTTTACGTCGCGAGGAAGATGATCCTTCGACATCGATGTACCCCCCTTGGTTCCTCGTACGTAACGAAATCACGAGCAGAGACTTGCGCGCGCATATCGGCCTATTATTAGAGAGATAGTGCTCCTGCTCGCGTGCAAATCGATCGTTGGACAATAGCTCGAGTAGTTAAGTATATCCCCCTCGTTGCTTTGCCCCTTCAACCTGTCGACCCTTCTAGCCACGATCCGCCTTATATACTTGCGTAGACCTGTGCCCCGATTACCGATATATGTTCGCAAAACCGGTCACGAAGGTTCGTCGATTAACGCACCCTTTGCGATTTGCTGTTCGAAACCGTTCATCGACACAGTCTGATGAAACACGCATCTGCTCGATTTGTGATGAATTTCCATGGCAAATGGGCGTAAGGAAATGCTTAAACTTAAGGTCTGCCTATGCCTGCCGTGGAAATGGTTACATTATTCGCTGAGATCTATGAAATGTGCTAGATAATTCCAAACGATTTTATTGGGTTTCACCGGGGGTCACATACTTTTGATCGATATTATGCAGTATTCTTTTCCAAGATCCCAGGAGTCGATCGAACGAACCTTCGTGGGACAGTCACAAGGACCATTGTAACATTTAGAATGTAAAGCTTTGCTAGTCGGTGTTCACAGAATTCACAGCAGAACTGTCTTTCGCGGATTTCTCTGTCCGCCCTCTTTGTAGACGTTGGAAGCTGTACACTTTCCATCGCTCTGTCGCGATTTCCCCCTTCTCTTGTACATATACTTGTGGTAACATCTGCCTCCGCGGGGATTCTAACAATCGTCTCACCGGAACTCTTCAGAAATCGATGCAGTCGTACTTGCAATGCGTCGCTATTGAATGCAACAATTCAATGATATCTACTTTTATCACGTTGACAGTATTATTGCACAGCTATTAGTACCTGCCAGCCATTATCCCTGCACAGCAGTCATTGTTATGGAACCACTACTTCCTAGTTGCATTATTAGTCCACCAGGACTTTATTAAGAAAATTCTTACGCTTCCTCCAGTTCATTATCGTGAACTCTAATGGTACTAGGACTAGAGTCATTCTACTCAAATTTTAGTGCTAAAATCGCAACGTGGTTGCTTCGACTGTGTCAATTTCCCTCTTCGCGCCACTCGGACCCAAGACTTTGCATATGTACCTCTGTACGCTACTGTTTCATGCGAATTCCCATCTACTCGCCGTAGAACCGTCTATACACCAATCTAGAAGCTCCACTTTCACCGTGTACAGTCCGTGTCATCCTTATCGACCTAATTCCGAGCGTCGAGTTTTCACATCCGCGCGTTATCGTTCGCATCAACCCGCCCCTAATCAACTGTCGCCCGAGTTCCTTGATTAACTCTGACGGCCTATTCTTCCGCGATCCCCCGACAGAATCGCGACCAGGACACGAGATCGCATCCGTGGCCACCCCCCAGACTCCTCGAACACTATGCAGAGTGAAACAGATTATCGAATTCAAGGCCTCTTTCCTCCTCGCTCGAAGAATCTGAATAATTCAGAGCATTCAGAAGGAACCTTGCTTTCCTTAGTGAAGGGGCCTTCGAAAGCAAAGAACCAGCGTGTACGTCGTCTTCGCAGGACCACACCCCGATGTTGCACTCGGCGCGTCCCCCGAAAACTCATTTTCCCCCGACACACCTGTCGACCAGCTTTGAACTGCTCTTCCCGTTGCGGTGCACACTCATAGGAACACGAAGCCTTCGTTTCGCGTGCGCATACGGTGCCAGAGCAGCATCGTTGAGGACCCTTCCGCAGGATTGCACTTTCGCGACGGGAACTCTGTGCTCCCACTATACACATGCTTCTCCCTGGAATTTCATCGATGCACTGGTGAATTATTACTATCGCTCGTCCTTATTAAATACAAAGAAAATATGGACGAAGCTTTACGCTGCAAAGAACTGCTAGTACATGATACATCAGTGACGCACTCAGGATTTAATCTTGGGGGGAGCCGAGTCGAAGGGATAAACATATTTCTAAGGCAAATTCAATAAATTCATTAGGTGATTATAAAAATTTATTTAAAGAATAAAATCCAGTTTTCTTTTTTTTTTTACGAAACTCCTGTTTTAGGGGGTGCCAGGACCCCTGTGCTCCTCCCTCTGGGTGCCCCACTGTCCTACACATTGCGCAGTGGCGACTTGCAACTAAATGCTGTTTCAAAATCTAATTCTAAAAAATTCAGTTTCGCAGAGGTGTTTGAAAATTGGCAGTGAGCTCGAAACCGGAGGAAATATCTATGCGCACTTCCGTTTGATAGATTTCAGTTGATATGAAGTTGAGAAACTTTCTGGTATCACCATTTCAAGATGCAAATTTCTCTACCCACTTGTGGCTCTCGTTTGGCGGAGCAATGAGAGTTTTCCTCGAAGAATGCGCGCGCGAAAGTGCGATCCTCCGTGATCCCCGGCATGCATGCAGCCAGATTCCCAGCTAGTCGTCCCGTACACCGAAAACACCACCAGACAATGGGTTCCATTTCGCCCTCTCAAGATTCAGACACTTTATCACGAAGTGAATTGATCCTCGAGGCCCCCCCGCCGCAGACACGAGTACACTCGAGCACAAAACGGCGATACTACCGAGCACCGAAACAATTGGATTCAGAGGTGGGATTCAAAGGACGCGGCCGCGGCCCTTGTTTACCGTCCCTTCGATGCAAATCGAGATGGGGAAAAAGAATTGCGGCCGACCCACTCAACCGTTTTCTCGCCTCGCAACGCTTTTCCTGTCTAAAAATCGACGCCTGAAAGCTTCCCTTCGTATGTACGTCGCGAGACTTTTTCGGTACGATCGCCTCGTAGGTCGAAGGCACTTCTAATTTCAATTCGAAGCCATCAAATGGATGGGTAATCATCGAAGATCCATTCCACGAATAGAAAATTGAATTCGAGACTTTCTGAAAGACAGAGTTCGTTTTTGGAAGTGACTTCAGTGCGCGGTAGGTAGATAGGTACTCCCGTCGTCTGACTGGACCGAAAGTAACTTACACCGTGATCGAACGTTTAGTTGAACCGCCACACGCTTTCGATATATCATCCTCATACATCCACCCACACATGATACACGACTACCACTCGGTCCGTCCAGCGAAGTACAAGTAACAGCGCAGAACAGCTATGCGAGGGGCAATGTAATAATGTCCTTTTGCGCCCAGCAATGATGCTCACAAATCCATAACACGTAGTCGTAACTGTGACACGGGGAAAAGTGCACCGTTTCGAAGCAGGAATTTGATCTGGCCCCATCCCGAACATACGAACTTTCACACATAGCCCCCACCCACCCTCGAGAGCAATTTTGTACTCGCGGATTTTCGAGCTCCCGGGTCGCGCGTACGTTGCCAGTAGTATAGGCTGGAATTGGTCAGGCCCCAGCCGAAGTAGAATCGGTCGGTATCGAATCGGGCGATGATTAATTAACCGTTTGGCCGCGAGTGGCCGGGAAAATGCGCGAGAAGCGACGAGATTAGATCAGCGGTGATTTATATTCGCGAGATTGCAGGCTTTCGAGATCGAGCTCGGTGCGGGAGCTCGAATCGGAATTGATCGCGCCGCGTTCTCCGACAGCATCGCGCGCCACTTGGTTTCGAGGAAGATTCGTTCGGATTCGATGGATTTATTCCGATGGACCGAGGGCACGGGCCGCGAACCAACCACCACCGTCGCCCGCGATCGGAATTCTTCTTCGTTCGATGAGCATCGGGTATAAATCGATCAGCAGAGTCGTGACTCGAAGTGTGTATCAGACGATGAAACCAGCGTTCCCGCGACTCGGCGTTTCTTTCATTCGTTTCTGTTTCTCTTGCCACGGCGACCACCACCCATTTCACTGTCGTCTGGCGCACACGCTAACTCCGGTCGCGTAATTAGTATGCAATTAGCGTGGCACGATGAGGAATTAGTCGCTCGCTGCGTGCTCGGATGAGGGGGTAGCGAGATTACTGTAGAAATTAGTCGTGTAAACGTTAACCCTGGAAGAAGGATATTTGGAGAGCTTTTGTTTTGGAACCTAGAGGAATTTTTACGAAAATGTTTTCCACGGACATACCCACAATTTTGCATTCGTTGGAATAAGGTGTGTGGGACGATGGAGTATTGAATTAGCTTCCAGGATTGACGAGTCGTAGTTTATAGGAGGAGCTTTGCAATCGTAGAGGAAAATCGGACAGAGAATAACGAAGGAAGATTCTGATTTCTATGGATCGTTAACGAAGCTCTCTCGAAGGTACGATTGAAGATTCGACGACGAGATTCGTACTCGCGAATCGAGGATTCGATTGTTACTCGACGACGCTTCTGTCTCATTCTCTATCAAGCATTCATCGCTACTTCCATTTTTCTTTTTCTTTTTTTCTCTGCTTATTATTACTAGAGAGCGTCTTATCGACTTCTTTGTATTATCGTCGCAGCCGATGACCGAAAGGAAAGCGCTCGTTTCGAGTCAATTATCGTTTGGGACCTCGTCACGTTTCAGTAATCAATTCTGTGGTTCTTAATCATTCAAAAGTTTAGTATAATTATTTTAATTTTCACAATTCTTGAATTATACACGTGAAATACAAGTTGAGAACCACTAATTAAGACGTCTTTCACTAAGAATTAAAGAACCTCAGCAACCGAGGCATTCGATATTTGAATAGTATACCACGTGCGGAACACTGGGTGCCACTAGGCACCACCCGTATCCCCCGAACGCCCATGTGCGTTCCCCGCACACATATAGGCAAGCGCGCGTACACAAGTCAGAAACGAGCAGCTTTCATTCGACATCGAGCTCGCGAATTCCTCGGAGCATAGTTTCGACCTTGTTTTACCTCTCGCGCTTCTCGCAGGCTCGTTCTCATCTCCACGTTCGCCGCGAGCTAGCGAGCAGATAGCCATTTAGCCAGCTAGAAACGTTTAGACTCAGCTTCAGCCGCGTTAGAAGCGTAGCGCCACTTTAGAAGTGGACGGCGGCAGAGATCGTCGTAGAGAATGGCCACCGTAGGCGGCAGCAATCTCTCACACACATCACGACCAAACGTAAGTCGAGACAAGCAGAGGAAAGACACACCGTTTCGTTTCGTTCGCCCACTCTACTCTTCTACTTTCTTTGCTCTTTTCCGTACGGTTGCGTCATACTCGGTCGTACACACGTCTCCCCCCCCCCCCCCTTTTTTTGCTAGACACGGTTCCTCACTGTGCACCTAACTGTTTTGGGATGGCACGACACCGTTGTCCTCTCGCCACGCTACTCGTGCCTTGGACATGTTCATCACCCACGACGTTTCACTCTTCACGCTCCTTCTCTATCTTTTCTGTTTCTCTTTCTGCATCGACTCCGCCATGTCACGCGAAACCAACACACCCCCTCTAACCTTGCAGCCTCTCGGGCCTGTACACACGCGAATCTCTCACCGCCACAATCACGAGAACACACGATTTACTCGGATGTTATGGATTTATGAACACCACCATTCCGCCTGACTCGCCTTTTCTTTTGGCGCCTGCACTCACCCCCAGACCCATGGACTCCTTAGTTTCCGCTTGGGCGTTTTCGCACCGCTTTGCATGGCTCCCACTCCAACGTGGAGAATTGTCCTACGGTAAACTCGAATTTCTTCGGGCAAGATTGAAATTAATTACCTGCCCACCTCGAACACTTGCAGACAATTGAGTCGAGGGATAATGCTTTATTTTGATGAGCCCACATAAATGTCACTGAAATAATTGATGTCACAATTTCGTAGTCTACGTTAAAATGAAGCATTGTACACATCAAAGGACAATTTTCCGCGCCACCACCTTCGATTTCCCAAGCTTTGTCGCCGTTCCCAGCTTGTGACGAGCCCTGTGCCTGCGTAGAGTCCTGCTCGACGCATCATGTCCGCTTGCGCACGGCCGTGCATCGACACCCAGAGCTTTCTCGGATGCTGAGTCGAGCGTTCGAACCGATCGAATTGAGGGGACACGAAATATGAGCGACCCCGATCGTTCCCAGGCGAGGACAGACGCGAAACTCCGTCGAAAGAGTGTCCCTTCCTGACCTGGGCCTGATTGATAGTCGCGTGGACCTCTTTAAACGCGCGCGACGCCCTCTATATCCGAGAAACGGGCGAAAAAAGGATGTCACCCCGACTAGACCACCCCCTCTTGACCCCCAGTTTGTCTTTGGAACTTCAAGGAGCTCGATGACGATTTCTCGCCGAACAAATATCCTGGCTGAGATCTCGGACACGTTTTCCAATATTCTCGTTTGTCTTTGAGAGCGACCATGCCAACTTCTCTTCTCCCCCTGTCTCTCTTCAAACCCCATTCTAAGCGAATCGCTCTCCTTTTCGTTTCTCTTGCACTTTTTTCCGAGGCACTTGGAAAGGAAAGGGATCGAACCTCCTGGCAAAGTGAAACAATCGTCGCGCTCCTTGCTCCTTCGAGCACGATCCCTGGAAGAATTCCATTTCTGGGGACGTGCCCCTCTAACTGGTCACCCTCCCTCCGCCGTAGCGCGATTAAATCGCGCTCGACCTGCACGCGCGTCGTCCCCCTTTCCTTCCTCCAGAGACGATCGATTCCCCTCGTCGTCCTCGACGTTTTGCACGTTCACCGCGAACTGCACCCCCTCGGGCACTAACCAACCTGTCCCACCGCCACCCGTGCACCCCCTGTGCCTATATTCGATCGACAGTGGGTCAGGAAAGTGCTTCGCTTCCTTCAGCTTCTGATCTCGAATGGTAGGTGTCGCTGGTGTATTAAGCAACAGTGAGATGACCAATGCGCGTGCGTTGGGGCATGGTGGGAATGTGGGGAGTGGATAGGAGTGAACTAGTTTCGGGGTTTGATGACAGAGTCTCTTGTAAATTGAGTGTTAATTTTCAAAATTCTTGAATTATAAGCTTGAATTACAAGTTGAGAACCACTAATTAAAAGGTCTTTCACTAAGAATTAAGAAGCTTCGGCAATCGAGCCAATCGATATTTGAATAGTATACCACGTGCGGAACACTGGGTGCTACTATACGTCACCCGTGTTCCCTGAACGCCGATGTGCGTTCCCCGCGCGGGAGGAGCGAAATACAGTACTAGTTTCTCTTCCATCAGCACTAATTGTTGGATATAGGAAGTTGAAGGGCTAATTACTCTCGTGACTCACGTTTCAGATCATTGATTGACTTCTCCCTTTCTTCTTCTCCTTTAATCAAACCCCCTTCTTTTTGCTCCATCTTTTAAAGAGTACATACCTAGATTCGAGATACGATACATTGGACCCATACAGCGAGAGATTAAGAACGTATAAAACTCGCTGATAATTCTCTCTATCTCCCGTTCACTTACGTTATAGATTAACTTGCAGCGTGTAAATCTCATTTATTATTAACGCAGCTAGTGTCGTTGCCGTTGTGAAGTAACTGACACTTCGTGGCGTCTCTCCGAACCCTTGGGGGAAGATTAGGGAAAAATCGGCGGGAAAATTCGCCTCGATGTTGAACTGTACATATCAGTGTGCTTTGAATGCCAGCTTCATCCATATTTTGCATTTAATGCGACTGCGTTAACATCCATTCCCCCTTGGGGGACAATTTTCAAGAACAATTAAGCACGCGTTTCCATTCCATGACTAATATCTATACTCTAAAATCTAATCTCTTGTATCATGCTTCTGCCACGAAGTTCAGTTTCTTCACGCGGAGCGCTGCGATCGAAACGCCGTGTTGCATCTTTCAAGGGGCCATCCAAAGAGCAACGATTCCCTCTCCCGTACTGAATAGTGAATTACACATACGAGGTCCAGTGAATTTCCTGTGGCATCGATCCATGATCTATGAGAAGAAGGCAAAGCTGTCGTTGCTTTTTGGTTGGCACCCGCACGACGTTGCTAGACGTAAAGATGCTTAGCTCGAGATCGAGAGCGTGGCTGATCTCTAAGTCCCGTAATTAAAATTATATATATATATATTGTAACGAACCAGAAAATTGTCGCATTATCCGTATATACGTGATGTATGTGTGTATGTTGTACAGAGGATAAGAAGGGCGGCGTCGACCGGAGCAGCACGGTCATTGCCAAAGAACCCGAAGGTAAACCATGCACATCGAAACCGAAATCGAGAAACGTACCGCACGTTTCGACGTTTCGTCTCGTTTTATATATACATATGTACCTCTGTATATATTTATATATACCAAACACCGTGTCCACGTGTGTGTTCACGCGTGAACATCCCGCAATCAGCCTGGCTTCTCCTGTTCGCAAGCTGGAGACGATTCGAGGCTGGAACATCTTGTAAAACAGCATGTGGTTCGTTGAATTCCTGTGCCTTTGATGCTCATCCTGTACTTTGACACGACAGCGAGGATAATATTGGCAAAATTTGTTCTAAATTAATGGCAAATGAGATTGCAATTATATGCAATAATCTCGACAGTCGTGTCTTACCGTGTTCATGAAGGAAACATAAGCTTCACGGATGAACTTGCGTATTCTGATTCATTACAGTATCTACTGAAGAATCTACTTTTAGGAAATTAAAAGTTGATAAAGGGGAAAATTCAAAACTTAGCTGTTTTTGAAAATATTGTTACCTTGAAAAATGAATTAGAAATTTTTTATGCTATGTCAGATCAATGCATCGTTTATCTATATAGTGTCAGGAATTCCAACACATCTGGGGCCCTTCTCGCCACAACAGCAGCTCAAGTATACAAATTAGAGAACCATCGATGCTCGAAATAGGCTGCGTTCAGTGATTTTAAAATTCCCTCTAAAGTTGACAGAGAACAGTCTCTAATCGCAGCGTAAACTCTAATTTCGCGGGGAAACGGGTTAATGACCCTTTGAAACGAACATGTTCTTTCCAGCTTTCTGGGCTGCTCGGCGAGAGGGGACCGGAAGTGGGTGGCGCGGACAGGAGAAGCCAATCCCACGAGGGGCTCAGTGACGAGCTTCGAGCCGAGCTTTTGCACCCTGTCTGTTCCAGCTTCCGCTAATTCGTACTACGGATTTACCGTCTCTCCAGCCTCCTCTCGTCCCACCAACTAACGAGGACCGTTTGCGCGCGTTCGCTTTCTCCGATCGGTGTCTGCAATTAATCAATCGTAGCCACCCCCTTGCATCCCCCCGCGGGCTCGAACCCCCGCCCCTAGGTTCTGCACGACGAGAAAAATACATGCAAGGGATGGTTCAGGAGAGCGGTACTAGTTTACGGGGGTGGTTCATGCACCTTGGGTAAGAAGAATGTCGTGTAAACGTGGCTGAAAATCTTTCCTTGGATGATATCAAAATATTTTGACATTTATTTCAGAAATTACTAGTGATAATAATATTAGTACATAATACTACTATGTACTTAGTTACTAATGCAATATGGGTTGTTAACTGATATTTATTCTTAATTTCCTATTTTAACTCTCAGTTTCTTCATTTCATAATTTTTTATGAATATCCCCTTAGAAGACACGTTCACACGAAGTTTCGTCTGTAACCGCGCACGCGTGCTGAACCCAACCCCCAAGCCGGTGCCCCCGAGCCTTGAACACCCCTGCATTGCACACCCAGGTGTGTACGTGTGCCGTATTTTTGCTGCAAGTGGACTGGCACACGTTCGACGTACGCGTTCGATTTTTAGAGTGAAAGAAACCGATGTAGAGGTCTAGGTTGGCCTTAGACTTAACGCGACCAGCGTCGTAGCTCTCGTTTGTTTACCCTCTAGCTAGCTCGATCTAGAACCGGGCGAGTCGACGTTGAAACGAAGGGGAGACATGGATGTTCACTTCGTTATTGAAGTAGAGCAGTGGAATTAGCGACTTCCGTGGCTCGTAGACATCTGAATGCCGACGGTCGGGGGCTTAAGGTGCCCGAACAGTGTAGAGAAGTAGAAGAGCCGAGACACTTAAGTGGCAACGAGTACGGTTACTGTGTACTGATGTTAACTAGCCTTAGAACTTATATTAGGAACTGTGCTCCGTGTTGTTACAGCGTTATGCTCCTTAGAAATGAGGAATAATATGTATATGCATATTAAAAGTTGCCTATCAGCAGCTGGCTGTTTTAATGATAAATCCGTAACGCGACACGAATTATTCTCGAATCATTCGTCGCGATTAGTCATCGCCAGGGACGAGGCTTCAACGGAAATACCCTGGCAGCTTGGCAGCGATGTACGATAAGTAATTCAGCATCATTACCTAGCCATTTTGGAGACTTCGCGCTGAATAGGTAGAACCGTTTCATGCATCGCAGTTCCGCTGCTCGGTTTGGATATGCTCTCGGCGTAGACGTAGATTCGTGGTAGCCCATTTTCCATAGATATATGATTGTTTGCCACGTAGCACAGTAGTCCCTGGGACCATCGAAGCCATCGATCGTTGAGTTCTTTGGCCATGAAACTTGGGGAGAAAGAATTCGTCGATTGCTAGAGTAGTTCCATGGAAAACAAGAGAATTCATTATAAATCCCGAGTCGGTGATTGGATAGATCATCTTTCCACCTGTGAACCATACGTTTAGACTCATTCTCCCAGTTCGAACGATCTTCCATCATCGATCAGTCCCTTTGACACATCCGTTTTCACGATCGTTAGATCCCATCACAGTAGGGTCGAATAAAGAATCGATTTACCTATTTAACCAGTCAAGGGGAACTCTCTCTCCACTATTTTCCATCGTGCACAACTTAAACTCTCAGATTCGGAGAAAGTAGTGACGGGTTCGAGTAACTCGCGAGCATTTTTGTTTGTTCAATTAACTCCGTGGAAACTAGCCTCAGGTAGCCTAATACTATTTCGTCGACTAACACGGATGGTAATTAGCATAAAACATTTGCATAGACTCAAAACAGCGGCGTTGAAATATATAGTGGAGGGTTTACCTAGTTTCTCCGAGTCGATTCTTCCTTGGACCAGGCTGTAGCTAGCCAGCATGGAAAGTGGAGCGTTCAGGTGGCGGATCCGCAGCGGACTCGAGCGGATGCACGCCGAATGTGCGCGAGGATTAGAAGGAGCGCGATGTGGCGAGCTGTCAACGGAAATACCTGGCCGCTTGGCACCGCTTTGAAAATAGATTGGCAGCGGTCCGCGTACGTTCGTTCATTCGTTCGGCCATCCCCGAAGCCGGCCTGTCGCGATAAAGCCAGGTCGATCCTCGAGCTTCTTCCTCGGCGAACGGAAGCGCCGCACCGACGGACACCCGCTTCCTCGTCGGCTGTCCCGCTGTGGCTTCTCAAGCTGGGAGGTTCGCCCATCGTCGCCGTTGGAAAGCTCGCGGGAAAAAAGCCGCCGCGGCTATCGATAGTGCGATAAATGCGACGCGGTGGGAGAAGTCGAAGCGTTTGAAATGTCGGCCACCGCTGGCTTGCCAGGCTCCTCCAAGCAGACTGATAATTACGGTGAGCTGTGTCGACGTTTGCGTGCTGGAGATTGCAACTAGAGAATTGGCATTTCTTGGGTCGCGAAGTGGAGTGATCGAGGAGTGAAAATAGTGAAACCTCATTCAAACGGTTATAAAACAGGCTGATGAATCAGAGGCTTGGGCTTAGGATCCTCTAGCATTCAAGAAATCGTGGATCTGTAAGGGATCGATGTGTCAATAGAAAAAGTTTTCGTAGGGTTGTTCTATTTGAACGATATCAAGATCACCGATTTTTTAAAATTCAAGCTCGGACGTTTACTCTGGCTTACATTTCAATTCTAAGTCAACGCTTTGAGTCGCGCGAGTGTTTGAGAAATGCCCCTTCAAGTTCGAACAATACATTCGGATGCTTTCCACAAAATGTCGACGTGGAACCACACCGAGGCGTTAAGATTTCAGTGAAGCCCAAAAGGGAACCGCTTCTACGTTCCACGTTTACTATCTCTGCCCCTCGATTACTCCTCAAACTTCTACAGAGATTCATTCTTCGCCATATACCGGAACGTTATCGTCAACGATACCTACCGCGCGCCCAATATTCTTCAACACCCCGAGTCGTTGGACAATGGTGATTTACGTTCCGCGACGGAATCTGACGGATGTACGTTTCTGCGTCTGTTGGACGCTGCTGGATGATTAATGGCGTCGTCCCACGCGAGAACGAACTTCCGACCAGCCTCGGGATCGGACGTAGCAGCGTGTAGAGCGTTGGGTCACGATCGCAGCCAGGCTTTTCGATCTATTTCAGGAGCGAAACCGTGTCTATGTCGACGGTGCAGGCGTAAAAGTCTCTCGCCTCTGTGCGTAACTATTCTCGTTCTACTTAGGAAAGGTCGCTCGCGCGGCTAGCACCGCGTTTTTCGGCTGGTCCTCGTGCCCGCGGCTCGTCTTCCAATCGCGTCGTTCACGCCCGTCGTGCCCCAAACCGATCCAGACACCTTTCAGATGAGGCTGAAGAGAAAGGCGACGGAATTCGCCTCGTGCAAACGTATCTCGCCGCCAGCTTCCGTTTCACTCCTCTAAAGCCTTGCGTGTGTGCGCGCCTTCTCCGTAAGTGAATGTGTTAAGTCAATCCTTCCGAGGAACACGGGGCCGTGAGGTTGTTGGGTTTCCTGTGAGATAAAACGGTGAAACAGTGTCGTGTCGTGAAAGAAGCATTTGAGCAAGTTTGATGCCTCTGACTGGCGCGTCATTGTGATTAGTCGCTGTGCATCGAAGTGCACGGTGATCGACACGCGGGGTTCTTTACAAGTCTTTTATTCCATACCGCGGGTAGAAGAAGATTGACTCAACACGTTTACTCCGGTGTGTCCTTGGTCGTATTAACAAACCCTGTCTCTGTGGATTGAACTATGACACGGTCTACGTGCATCCTCTAAGTACTCTGCTTGAGCTCTGTGGTTTCTTCGTGGTCGATAAAGGGACTGTCACTTGGACGACGATGTTTAACACAGATTAACTAGGTACCCCGGTGGGTGTGGCTATTCGGTGAAGTGGTTACTTAAACTTTCTTCTTCCCATCACTTTAAGTCAGTGAATTAAACACGTCGAGGGAACCTCACTAATCCTGGTATCAGTGATTCAATGTCTTCTAACACAGCATGAACGGAGCTATCTACAACTATTTAGGTGTACTCTCTGGGTCCACTAGATTTTTTCATCCATCTGGAGCCCCCTTGCCTCAGGTCCTGTCTGCTATAAATCCTCCATGGGACCAGGTGTCAATGATTAATCGTCTTCTAACACAGAATTAACCCTGATAGGCCGAATCACGACTAGGTCTAGTTGATTAATCGAGTGAGGTGTTCTGTGGACTCTGTTGCGTTCTCGACCCCCCCTGTGTCGATGCCCCCGTTATCGCTGACACTTCTAATCGGTGTGTTCGAAATCTTCGACGAAGGCCCCGCCTCCCAGGGCACACCTCCGAACAGCCCTGCCGCCGTGACCGCGTTCTCCAGGGTGGTCGGGGCGGCCAGCCAGGTGAACAAGCAACCCCAGAACCAGGTTCAGGGGAACCCCCTTGGATTAGCCGCGGTACTCCTACAGGGAGCGCAAGGTAAAGTCGTCTGGTCAGAGTGAACCGAGGGGAAGAACGGTAGAAAGCCACTCCCGATTATTTAACTATGACAGATTTTTTTATAACTTTCTTTTTCTATTTGATTTCCATTGTAGGATGCGTGCGTTGAGTACATGCCAAGTTACAACTAAAAATAAGAACCCCTCGTTTTCCACCGTTCTTCCACCTCCCGGCGTGGAAATCTTGGCGAGGTTTTTGTCACTTCCGCCTACGCCAGCGTCGAGCACCTTCCGAGTCTCGATCGCGATCGATGGTGCCCACTGATTCTTGAATTGCACGACTTCAAGGATGCATGGGTGATGTTTAACGTCTAAGAGAAATTAGAGGTCTCTCTGGGTTTTATATTCTAGCGTAGATATTGGGAAATTGTGTCCGAGCTGCTGAATGCTATTGAATTCACAAGTGTTATTACTTAGTAATATGCATTAGGGGGGAAGCTTGTTCCCTTTGATTCTACCACGATTTTCCTTACTGAATATATTAACATCACCGAATTCGCTGTTGAAAAAGGGTTCAAAGTGCGAGGGGTCGAAGACCCCTGAAGAAGTCCTAGTCGTCCTCGCTACTTTGAACACAGAATGTCTTAGAACGAAGCATACCCAGATCTAACCCTGCACTATCTCGCAATACATTTAAAAGACATTCTACCATAGAGATGGGCATCTCATAATGTGAAGAGAAAGCGTTGAATCGATATCCATTATATCTCCACGAATCATTCATCGCGACCTACGAAGCCTGTCCTGTCCAATTTTCAACCCCGAAGGTAGCGGGAAGAAGCACGAATGAACGAAGGAACGAAATTCATCGTGCGCAAAGCTGACGAGCAGGCTGCTCGTAAAGTTTACAGTCGGTACGGGGCTCAGCGGAATGATTGCACTTGGAGCGAGACGACGAAGCGATAGGATCGTGGATCGCGTGAAAACGGCGCGCAATGGCCGCCGTCGCGAAGATGGACGCCATCCGCGCCCTCCTCTCGCCCGTTTCCCTCCTTCGTCTTTTTTTTACGCTCTCCGGGGCGAGAAGGAAGAACGCCAGGGAAACGGGAATAATTGGAGGTCGCCGTCGTTGCCCGTGATATTACGATCCTAAAACCCCTTCGCTTTTTATCGCTCGTGTCGCGCAGTAAAAGTTTACGATCGGCCCCACAACAGGGCGAAATTGCAGGCTCCCTTTGCGGCTGTGTATCGGAAATGCGCTTTAACGTGCTCGTGTAGAGCGGCGCGAAAGAGGCAGGCACGAGCCATGGACCCTGAAATGTCAGCCACGAATCGGTAAGGTTTTCTCGGTTGAAACGCAAGTCCCACGCGGCCACTTCAGAAGAGCGTCCTCCGAGCGGAAGCTCGAGGCCCCTGACCCACGGAAACGCTGAAAGGATCGAGCTATAATGGAACACGAGAGATTTCTTGGCGGCTAGTAGATCTAGATATCAAACCATCTTTAAAATTCGGTATTGAGCTTCCAAAAGTCGATCCTTTTGGCGCCAGGGTACGAGTATCCCGATGAAGGGATTTAATGATATCCAGAATAATTGGGTTCATTAATGTTTCAACTTCTGAGTCGCCACTGTTCACACGTTTCCACCGTTAGAAACAAGACTGAAGACCGAATACCCTCGTCAGAGATCGGTGAGTCCCCCTTTTTTTTTAGAGTCGAAGCATGGATCTTTTTTTCTCTCTCTCTCTCTCTCTCTCTCTCCTAAAGTTTCCTCTGTGCCGCGTCGAAGCTGAACACACGATCACGCTTCGCGAACTTAGACCTTGACACGTTTCTATTTTCTTTTACTATGCTTGCCCCCGACCCCCCCAGTATCTCACCTCCATCTCACTCAGCACACACGCCCACAGTTGCCGTTCACCATTTCTCGATCATCGCCTCATCCGCGGGGCCTCGATGAAAGCACCGGAGGGACAAGTCCCCGTTTCATTGGGGCCCCGTCACACGCTTAGTACTGTCTGATCTAGATCACAATGGACTCTGATATCAGTCTACACTCGGTGTTGGCGAGGCTCGTTCGTGGCCCTTTTCGAACGAGCGCCCTCGCGACGCCTCTGCATTCCGCCAATTTGCTTTCGATGATGTTTTTGTTCTCTTCGTCATTTCTTTTACCTTGAGTTGTCGATTCTATCGCGAGGACCATTCGTTGCACCCTCGCGTACCTTTTCGTTGCTCAGAGGGCGAGGGAAAGGGAGCCTCTCTGTAAGTTGGCCTGTTCGGGCCTCGGGCATCGTTCGAGGCACGTCGCCCTCCGGCGACCAGTACCCGAGGGTGCAACGGCAGAGCCATGACGGCACGAAAGAGGCCCAGAAGAGACCGGGGGGAGGCTGTCCTCGGTGGCTGACTGTAGCTCGTCTTTGGTTGGTTGGTTGCATGACTAGCTGGCAGCGCAGGAAGCGGTAGCAGCAGTGGTAGCAGCAGCAACAGCCAGAACAGCCAGACCGGCGCCTCACCGTCCTCACCGGCGGCCATGTTCATCGGGAACAACCACGCGGCGTCGGCCACGGCATCGTCGCGACGCCACGACTCCTCGAGCAACGGTCTGTATCGTTCAAAACACCTTTAACACACCCCCTACGCCCTTTCTCCGCGCCCACAAGCCCTCTTCCCTCGCCGGGACACGCAGACACCTCGTTACCTTGCTCGTGCCACGAATATTCTTTCTTCTTTGCCTGCTTTCACTCTGCCTCCCCTCCGTTCCCCTTTATTCCTCCTGTTCTTATTGCACCTTGTTTACGGAGGCGTCGATTCAAAGCGTTCAATGCATCGTTGAGTCGAGGGACGTCGCGGCACTTTGTGCTGCTGAGGAAGTGGCCGTGCGACGTAGCCAGTTTGGGATTCAAAGGATATATTCTGTCTGGGATTGTGGGCTGGGAAATGCGGACTGTTAACAAACACTTTGAGTCGCGCAGAGGTTGAGGGAGGCTCGTTTCAGCGGGACAAGTGGGGAAATTTTGTCGTTTGGAGGGAGTTTGTATATGGGAAGGGTAAAGGGTGGGAGGTAGAATTGGGAGAGTGTTGAGGAAGTAGGGACCTTGCAGCAAGATGGGTGCAGTTATTTACCAACTTCGAGTAAATTAGAAAAAAACTGCTTGTAAAATTATTTCTTTGACTAAATATTAAAAAGAAAACACTAATGGAAAAATATATATTTTCACAGAATAAGTAGTAGTTATTGAGTTGATAAGCTTTTATTTCTATTTTTGGCGAAAAAATGTTCTAAAATAGAAATACGTATTAATATTAATATTTTTATTTATTTGCAATAAATCACTCATTTTGTTATTGGATTTGCATCAAACGTGCACCAAACGATGTAGATTTTTTTTACATATAAGTATTACACGTCGTAACTTAAAAACTGTCCAAAATGGAGCTGCACTCCCCTTGCTGCAAGGTCCTCAATTTAAAGTGTGGACGTTTTATCGTAGAAATTTTGTGTAATAGAAAATTCGGGAGTGATTGGTAGTAGAAAAGTATGGACGTTTGATCGACGAGGAATCTTTTCCAGCAAATTGATCCTAGAACCGTGTAGGGCGGATTGCATCCGTTTGGGACGATCCTCGATAATCCATTTCATTGCGGGGAAACGTGTTTTCGCCCGCATTGTGCGGCTTGATTGATTCCCATAATAGCGAAAAGTGCATTTATCGCGACGCGGCCCATAAATCAACCTCCCATTTCGCAAATGGAAGACACTTTTACATCGTACTAACTGACGGGACGCCGGGAACACGTTCCTCCGCCAAATGGACGAGCTCTTCCGTAATTTGAATTCATTTTTTCTTGGAAAACGAATCTCCCGCGCTCCAATACTGCTCACAAAAGACCCCAAGTTACCACTAAAAGCTTCTGAAGTAAAACTCCTCGCTGCACTTACTATTTCCCCTGAATTCAGCAAACGATGAAGTAATGATCTGGAATTTCATGAAACAGCTGTCGCATAAGAATCCCAAATTACAAAGTTACTTCACAGACCACCAATTTCAAGATTCCCACTAAACTATATCCGCAATACTCCAACTTAAAATATTCTCCAAGTACAATCACGATGCATTAGCTTTTGGTCTTCGGCTTCCTCGAAACTGTTCTTGCTATTCCATTCAACAACCATCCCAAATTACAGAGTTCTCAGCGCTTCCCATTGCCTAAATCACTCAAATCTACCATCCCTGATTTCCTTACAATTTCTTTGTTTACCGATTTCCCGCCTTCCACGCAAAGGCACCGTCTCGTGACATTCTCCAGCTTCTCCCTCCCCTGACCGGGAGAAACACCCTGGCAGGGGTTTCTGTCACCCACGTAATTCGATGACCGAGCCCTCTGTGTCTTTCTGCATGTTCCGGTCGCACGTGTCGCTGGCATGCCGCGTCTGTTTCGATTGCATGCGCCTATACGAACCGAATAGCAGAACTGGAGGCACGGCGAGCTGGCGGGGGTGGATACGTGCAGCTTGGTCCAGCCAATGGCTGCGACCCCGAAGACGGTAAGAAGAGCGCCGGCGGCGGTAAGGTGGCTGGGAAAAGGGGCACGAAGGACGAGGACGCCTGCTCGAAGCTTAGAAACTGTTGCTTGTCGTGAGACTCGAGCCTCGTGACATTTCGTCCTCGAATTTTACACTAGAAAATGAGCTTCGAAAATCATTATCCTTGCCTTCAAGAACGACAGAAGAAATCAAATGTCACGAAGCTCCGCGCGCGCGCCCCTTCTTGTCCGAGGGGGACTGCTGATCGTATATGTATTTGGGTATACCTGAGTTGATTTTCTTCGGGTACCTGGTACTCGAGCTGACGGAGTGGTTGTTTAGTATTTTTATTGGTAGATGCTGCGAGATTGGCCTCAGGATACGACGGGATCGTTGAAACGTGGATGGGGTGGCCCCTCGAAGTAGCAGCCGGTTGTAGAAGTAGACGTTTCCAGATGAAACCATCGCGAATAGTCGGGCAATATAATTCGCCGCTCGAAGGATTATTATATATTCTATATTCTGGAGCGATCCGTTTTCTTGTACACATTTCAACGTGGCCCGTCGTGTCGTGCGCCTAGTCGCCAAGTAGTCACGGTTTTGTTTCGGGCGGACGGCCTGCCGTAAGTAGTAAGTATCGATCTTGGTCAGACAAGGGGGCCAGCAGGACAACGTTGCAGGGATTCCGCGGCATCGATGGACCCTGCGGTACTTTAGACGTACAAACGGGCATTTCCATTTGTAATTAACGGTCTCTGGACTTTTGCTTCTCGCACGAACCTTCTCTCTTTTTTTTCTGTTCTTACCGTTGTTTGTCGTTGCTGTTGCCGTTATTGGGAGATACGTGGCGGCACGCTCGCGCGCGTGGCGACACGCACAATATCGCCAACGTACAAGCAAGAGGATTTACTGCAATGGATTTGAAAACGCTCGGCGAATCGCCCACGTGTGTCCCTTCATTGTTCGGCCAGCATTGTGTAATGCAGAGTTTAGTGCAAACGCAAGCAGACGCCGGTAAAATATCATTTCCCTGGGCAGCGCTTGCCTGGTTCGGTTTCCTTACTACCGAACTATTAATACCGAATTCGAGAGCGGAATAGAAATTCTTTTAGAAGGCCAGCTGATGTTTCAATCCATTCTCGCCGGCTTTTCAATTATTCTTAATATCGAACTGCGAAGGTGCAATATGTATACTATTTCCGCCTGGCAGAGCTTTGAATTTGATGTGGAGATGTCCTCGGTATCAGATTCAGAGGCGCAGATGATATTCTATTAAAAAAGCTTGGCGTCGAGTTTGTTACTGGAATATTCCGCGGTATCGAATTCTCCGTTGAAAGCGGAATTCTTTAAGGAATAATGGAATTGGATTGTTTGCTTCGGAAGACCAGCTAGTATTAGCAAGCGGAAATGCAATGAGGTATCAATTAATTCCCACTGAAATTCGGCTTGAATTTATTGGTAATTAAAGGACAAATGTTCCGCGATTCCCAAACTATCGGCTGCGAGGCGTGTAATTAACTAATGACCCAGAAATGGTATTTTATTCGGTCAGTGGAGCGTGGCGTAGGTATATTGATTAGGCTCTCTCGTCCACGCAGAACGCTACAAGTCCACGTCTGTAATCGATGTGTAGGCGCAAGAACAGTTGTCAACGTAATTAAATAAATAAAAAAACACTCTGATAACCCAATACGTCGTGTGTTGTGTAAGACGCAGAAGGGAGGAATCGCCGGACAGGCTTCGTAGTTAACACGATATAAAATTGCGCTAGTTCGCTGATAGAGAGTCGTTTAGTAACAACCTGGCGCATTCCATTTGGCATTTACAAAGGCCATGGACAAATCTTGCGCGCAGCCACGAATTAATAACAGCGTAAGGCTTCCAGTATTCGTAATGTTCGTTGTACGCTTCTCGCGACTGGTTGGCCATTGAGAAAGCATTATTTTCGTCGTTGAGATGATGCAGTAAAGCTATCTGTCTCGTTTGTAGTGTCGTTTCTTGTTTTTCATTTATTCTCGAGCTCCCTGTAACGAATCGAGGGAATTATTAATACAGAGTGTTTCATCGAGTGGATTACGGCTAGCTTTTAGCGAATGCATTAGCGATATCGACGTCGCTCTTTTTTATACTGGCTTCTGTGAAAGAACTCCCAGAACCAGATGATATAAAATATTGTATTTTTTAAAAGGTGAACCCAAAATTTCTATTAATTCGAAATAAAAGAAATAACTAAAAAGCTCCTAAGTGATATAAGACTTTATAGTCAGACGCAGCATGTAATCGACATAAAAGTCTTCGAATTTCCTCAAACACCATGGCGCGGGCACCACTTTGAAAATTGAAGCTTTCACAGGGAAGAAGTTTCGTAAGGAAGCGCGTATTGGAAGTTGTGAAGAACTGTAACCGCTGTTGTATCGCGAAAAGGGAGCGTCTAGCCATAAACGATCCAATACCACTTACTCCGCTTGCTGCATCTCTCTCCAGCTCACAAGTATACTCTCCTCAAAATCATTTGCAGCGAGGATAATTTCAGAAACGTGTAGCAACTTGTGACGTCTCCAACACCCTTGGACGATATCGTGAAGTATTCAGAAAGAGCCTACCATAATCGCAGCAGTGAAACATTCTGTACGTCGCAACGTGTGCATCGCTTACAGTGAACGTACGCAAAATGGTCATTTCGACTACTAGCAACGAACGTAACTTCTACGGCCAAGCTAATCTCGCGCTTGCTCAAAAATCGAACGCCTCCGAGTGGAATCGAAAGGGAAACAGGAACGATTCGCCACGGGAATCTCGATACGCCTTCGAAGTAGCCATCGTATAACCGCCAATCCCACCGTTCTCTAACATCCACCACCCAGACTGAATTGCGATTCGATTTCGACACACAGCGTAAAATCGACGCGCACCACCCCGGTCCGCCTCGGTTGCGATGCGGACTGCCGAGCACGTTTCCCTTTCGAGGATCCCTGGCGAGATCTTCGAGATCGTTAAAGACAATTACAGAAGCCAACGGCGGGGACAAGCAGAAGGGAGAAAAGCGTAATAAGGACGAGACGGAACCGGAGGAGACGGTTAATCCTCTTACGCCGCTCGCTGGGGATTAAGCTCCGCGACGTTTCCGCTCGAACGGCCGAATTTTCTTTCGACTTCCTCCGCTCGGCGGGTCGAAAGAAAACCGCGGACCGAGATATCAAAAGCACGAGAAAGAAAGAAAGAAGATCTCTTCTGTCGCGAGCATCTTCGATATCCGGGGAAAAGAAAAAGCAAAGTAGCCCTCCGCGGAACTTAATCTTCTGCCGACTGAAAACCGCTTCGGCCATCGCAAGAGACCATCCTACCGCCTTCGCTATAAGAAACTTCGCTGATCTATTCGAAACTACCGTGCGTAACGCGAAAAAAAGAAAAGAGAAAGAAAAGAAAGTAACAAAGAGGGTGTCTATATATATATGTGTATGTATATATATATATAAATATTGCTTGTAGAAATAAGAATCGTGTGTCCTATCAAGACCTGCAGCCAGCTATCGACCAACTCCCAGTGCTCAGGTAACGAAACACTGTGCTCACGTGAATCGTGACGAAAACCCGTCGAACGGAAACCGGCGCTCTCGTTTCCGTTCGATGCACGCCGGCCCGGCGTAATGTAAATTTTGTTGTCTCGCTACGGCGCGCAGTAGGGGTAGTTTACGGCTCTGCAGCTGACGATCGCTGATACATTGGTGGTGGTCGCGGTCGGCGAACCGAAACGATCCATCGAGCGGTCGACCCTCCCACGCGATTCGATTTTTCGTTTCGCGCCCGGCTCCGGCCAAGCAGACTCTCGCCGCGGATCTTCTTTTATTATTTTTTCATTTGCTTTTTGCACCGTGGGATGAATGTCCAGGGAGGACACGATTGAAATTCGTTGCTATTTTTAAGGATCTCCGAAAGATTGAAAGAATTGGGATATCGCGCACGAGACCTGGTATTTTTCCACGAAAGCCCGGCTCGTTTTGATACCGGACGCCGGGGAAATTATTCGTATTCGGTTGGAATTGCGTTTGTAGGTATATGGAACTGGGGTAATGGTAGAATAATGTTTGGAGGATGGTAACAGGGTTATGGGGGTTGGAGAAATTTGAGGGGAACATTTGAAAATTGGATACATGGAGATTGTGTTATAATGGGGGATGATGTAAGCGATTAATTTGTTATTTGTTTCACAGAGGGGCAAGATCTGTGTCATTTTTTAACAATACGAATTTTGATTTTGCTCGTCGTGGCGGCTGGGGAACTGCTTCTCGAGTTCCCCGTCTCGTCGCTGACGCGTCGGTAATCGAATCACTGTATCAGATAACAATCTTACAGCATAAAAAAAAAGAGCAACTAAATCTGACGTTGATTCGAACGACGCGACCAACAACGAGACACTCCTCCTCATTTCCGGTCGACTTCGATTGCACCAATTTTCTCTTATCACGAAAATTGAAGCCTCTCTCCAAAGATGATCCGTGGATGTCCCTCTGAAAATCGGTGCGATGACCGTCGAACGGGAAGAGGAGGTTTGTCGCCGACGAAATTCGATCCTCGAATGCTCTGTTCTTATAAAGCATTAATTATTTCAATATTCCCGGGTGCTAATTGTTTCTAGATACGAGTCGCTATTTATTTCAATATTTCTCTTCGTACTCTACAGATAATTTAAAAATAATATTGAAAGGTAAAGATCATTCGAGGATCGTGTCATTGGAGTCCGATTGAATCGAGTAGATTTTTCCATAGAACATACATCTGAGAAGAGCAAAGGATTATTTGATAGAATTTTATTGGATGTCCCGCGATGGTAACGCTGCTTCCTTTTTGTTTTTCGTTTGAGATCGACTCCAATGGGTAATCAGTATAAGAGAGTCTTTGGCGTAGGACGTAGAAGTTGATAAAGATTCGTGCATGTGACTGTTGTGCCGTACGATGTGTCGGTATGAGCCTGGATCGTTGATCGAACGATCGGGCGTGCCGATCGCGCGCTTCGAACTGATCGATAATGTGTTGACGATTCCAGCACGCCGTCAGGAGATCATCAAGATGACCGAGCAGCTGATCGAGAGCATCAACACTGGCGATTTCGAGGCGTACACGTAAGTGGCGAACAGTTGACAGTGTAAAAAATTCTGCCACCACGCGTACACGTAAAGATCATCACTTGAAACATTAAATTCAAAGCAACTGACTCACGTCGATAGCTTGAACAGCACTAGGGTAGAAGCCCCAATTACTGACACATTAAGGACTGACTCTAACATTATTGCATAGTATCTGTATTTATTGACTAAAAGTATAAGTTTTTTATTTTATTTATTATGGTTTAATATGTTTACTTCATGAAAAACATTTTGTGGGTCTTACAATTTCTATTTTTATATATAAATTCATTAATCTAAAAAACATATTTCGAGATCTATTACTGACACCTCTAAAACGTGTGTGACTGAATTACTGACACCCCAATTACTGCCAGCTAACCTAATACTATTTATTACTCATTTTACGGTTATGTCGTCTCATGTATATGAGCAACTACTATGACAGTAATACCAAAATGCTTGAAACGCTTGTACCAATCACTATCACCCATATATTAATTAAAAAGGCTTAATTAATCGTTATATTACGATCGTTGTGACTTTCTATGATACTTATATTGTACTAAAAAATTATTGTTTATTATGTAAATAATTGAAATATAGTAATTATAGCCCTTTCTTTAGTGCCCTGTTTTCTCTTTCACTAGTAAGGAAGTCGCCATTTCCACTGTTGTCATCAAATTAAAATTTTGTATCGTCTTATAGAAATTAATGAAAAAAAAATATTAAGTGGTGCATTTTCTACCGTATAGATTATAGGTTGAATTACATAATTCTTTTTGTGTATGACTTTACAACGTTTATTTATTCGTTATTTTCAGTAAAATAGCTTAAGGTGACAGTAATTGGGTAGGTGTCAGTAATTGGGGGTTCTACCCTATTAACACTTTGAGTGGCTTATTTTTGAGAACTGCCCCTCCGAGTACTTTTCCTAGCGATCGCTACTGCGAACAAAGTTTTGCTTAATACATAATACTTTCGATGCTTTACAGAAAATGTGATTGACGCCTCTCAAAGGGTTAATAGAGTTCCACCCTGAGCATAGAACAGATTTAAAATCGAGTTCGATCAACGATTTCCTTTACCTCTCTGAAAGTACAGAATTATATTTACCAGTGATTGAATACCATCCCGTTAATCGTTCCCACCATGCCTCGCGGAGGTTATAGAAAAAGAAGACGGGGGTTCTAACGGCGTTTACGCTTGCAGGAAAATCTGTGATCCACACCTGACCGCGTTCGAGCCGGAGGCTCTAGGTAATTTAGTCGAGGGAATGGATTTCCACAAATTTTACTTTGATAATGGTAATTATGAATCATTTGCATCACTGTTAAGCCGTAGCCCCGCGCCCGTCGTCACCGCGTCTCCAACCACTGCACCCTTATTGTGTCTACGTTCTGCCGTTTTCCGTTTTCATTTTCCTCCCGGCCTGCTGCTGCATGCTCTTGCTCCATCCTTTGAAAAAATCCAGCCCCTCCATTCGTTCCAACTAAAGAGCATTCTCTAAATCGTTTTCTAACCGATCACACGTGGGAGGAAGTTGATGTTACGCGACCTTTCCCCTCCCGCCGTTGTAATCTCCGATCGAATGCGTCCTTTCGTCCTCTCGGACTGCTCGAGTTGATGTCGACCCAGCTTCTTATTGCACCTTCGTCTGATTTATTGGTTCCAAGTTGCAGAACAAGGCACTGAACGACCAAAACCTCGTGATAAAGAGAGCAGCTTTCGATCGATATGTCACGTGCTGAAGAAAACATTGTTTCGAGTTTAAATTCGTTTGCGTGGCCAATGGTTTGTTCGTTCGGTGCGAGGAAGGGCGACGATTCCTCCCGTCCGCTCTACATTTTCTTTTTAACCGGTTAACTGGCAATGTATCATATATGATCAAACAAAAATCTGGCCAATTCTGGCAATGTATCATATCTGATGAAATGGAATAACTTTTTTGTTTTTCAACCGATTTGACTGAAACTTGGTATGTAATGGTTTTTGGGGTCGCTGAATCTGAATTTCGCATCGGAATTGTAAAATTCAATATGGCAGACTCAAGGTGGCCGAACCAAATTGGCTGACAAATATTAAAATACTATCGGGATATAGAAAAATTGTATATAGGGGTTTTTGGGGTCGCTGAATCTGAATTTAGCATTGGAATTTTAAATTTCAATATAGCAGACTCAAAATGGCGAACCAAAATGGCCGCCAAATATTAAAATACTATCGGGATATAGAAAAATTGTATATAGGGGTTTTTGGGATCGCGGATAAAAAAAGCACTTGCGGTGGAATTTATGGATGAAGAATTCAGGTATAAAATTATTCGAAACTTTTTCGTAGAAAATAAAAAAACTAAAAAATTAAACCCCTAAACCCTTATTTTTCAGGGGTTGGGGGTGGCATTGAAAAAAGTAACTGCTGCAATCGAATTATAGACAAGAAAACTTCACAAATAAAAAAAGGTTTAGTAAAGAATTGACAGACTCAGCCCTAAATTCTATTTTTTTAGGGGTTGGGGTGTCAGATGAAAAAAATTACCCCCGGAATCGGTTCAGCGACTCAAAAAACCCCTGTATACCAAATTTTGTGTGATTCACTTAATTATTCGATGGTACCAGTTTGGGCCCGAATAGTGAAAAGGACCGTGCCAGTTAACCGGTTAATTGTTTGTTTCGTCGAATGCTCGCGAGTTTCTGGATCGAGTCGGAACGTTCTCCCGCTACCGTTTCCCTACCCTTGTTCCTCGTTCCCGTGTCCGTTGAGAGGCTCAGCGGTGCGCGACGAAGCTCGCAGGCCCTCGAATAACAGAGTGCTTCCCTTTTCCAATCACCAAGCAGTCCTGGGGAAGAACTGCAAGGCCGTGAACACGACGATCCTGAATCCACACGTGCACCTCCTTGGGGAGGACGCAGCGTGCATCGCGTACGTCAGGCTGACGCAGTACATGGACAAGTGAGTTGCATTCATTTAGGAGAACCTCGATCGGCCGTAGACGGTTCCGTAGATTCCATCGGGGGAGTGTTGCTTTTAATCTGTGAATGGCGGCGGATAATTGGGGCTGTGTCTGTGGAATATCTCGATGCCCGAGGCTTTCGTAACGCTTCTTGACACCTGAATGCATTTGGGTGTGTCTGACGTGTAATTGGAACGTGACGAGTGTACTTGATGGTGTCCAAAGTTGTTCCCCTTGTTGCTCTGTCGCCATTTCCTCCCTTCCCGTCTGTATTGAGTGTGCTTGCAAGGCGAAGGTGTGCGTATCGTTCCGCATCGACCTGGGATTCTTGGAAATCAGCTTGCAATATCCAGCAGTAATAATATGACTCCGAGTCAGCACTCGGAACACGTACAGGTGTGTCAAGGAACAGTGAGGTATTCATTAGGGTGGAGTGAAAAAAACTTTTTTTCGATGATCAATTTCTAATAGTGCGGAAAAGTTGTCTACTTGGCCCAATAAAACGTGTAAAAAATTTCAGCCCGATCGGATAATTTCTTCTGTGTGCACCAAAGGCCTTAACTTTCAAAATTTGAATACAAAACTTAAAATTAAAAAAAAATATATAAAATACAAAATACATAAAAAAACAATTAAATTATTTAAAAAAAAACGAAAAAAATATAAAATACAAAAACAAGGAGCCCGACGTACAGCTACCTCCGCGTGGTTGGTTCTGGGCCACTTGTTCCGTTAGGAAAGTGAGCGAAGAGCTGCATTTTTTTATAGTTTACAGTGCCATTCCTATCGTTCCGAAACCAGCCACGGGTGTTTCTTTGCTTCATTTACGCAACAAATATAGTCTTGGGTATAAAAAAAGGTAGAATCCACCAGCTGAAGAAAGTTGCAGTTTCTTAAGTTTTGTACTAAAATTTTGAAAGTTAAGGCCTTTGGTGCACACAGAAGAAATTATCCGATCGGGCTGAAATTTTTTACACGTTTTATTGGGCCAAGTAGACAACTTTTCCGCACTATTAGAAATTGATCATCGAAAAAAAGTTTTTTTCACTCCACCCTAGTATTCATCTTCTGTTTGCTGACCCTCACTGTCGCTTGGCACGCCTGTACCGTTCAGTGGCGCACTGAGGATTTAATCATGGGGCGAGCCGAGTCGGAGGGATGAAAATATATTTAATACAAATTCAATAAAATTCATTAGGCGATCATAAAAATTTATTTAAAGAATACAATCCAGTTTTCTTTTCCCGACCCACCCCTCCGGGTGCGCCAGTGGTATTGTTACCCAAGAATCCCAGGTGGCTCGCAGCTAGTGCACGCGTGTTTGGTGCGCCAGGGTGTTTTGGAGTGGAGTGTTCTGCCAGGCCGTGTACACGAAACACACACGAATCCGGTGTGATGTTGCAGACAAGGGGTAGCGCACACTCAGCAGACCGAGGAGAGCCGCGTGTGGCACAAGAGGGACAACAAATGGCAGAACGTGCATTTCCATCGGAGCTCAGTGACGGGCCCGTCGCCGTTCGCCTTCAATCAGAAGTAAACCGTTCGGCGGGGGAAAGGCGAGAGGAAGTAGCGGAAGCGGAAGAAGATGATGGGCCGATGTGTCGGTGGTGGCTCGTCGCCTCGACGCGTGGAACGAACGAGCCGTGCAACCAACACACTAGCAAACTACACACACACACACACATACACAGCGTTACACACACGGGGTAGAAGCAGGCGAGGCTATGGCTCATCCGGGGTGGATGGATGAATACATATATATAATTAACCGCGTGCACGTGTCCACTCGTCTGTCGACACGTGCACGCGCGGCCACGCTTGGGCAGCACCGAGCGTGACAAGAACGGGAGGAGGCAGGCTGCAGAATCGTTTTGGCATCTTTCAACTCGCTCCGGCACCTGCTCGGCGTACTTATTGGCGAGAGGTGGTGTCTAGCTTGGAAAGAGGAGCAGACTCACTTGGGAAGCTTTGTTCTGTCCTCGTCGAGATTGGAATCAACATTGACGATATTTGAAGTGGCTACCGAAACGAAGTAGCCTGGAAAAGTCTGTGGAAATTGATAAATTCGCGGCATAATAACCGTGTCGAGTATAGAACGGAGGAGAAGCAACGGCAACTAGAAGGAAGGAAGACTAACGGTCGATAACTTAGAATGTCTTGGATCACCTAACACAGAGTTCTGAGGAAAGGGTCGCTGGATTTAATAATAATAACGGCTGCGGGGGAGAGGAAGGGGAACGGAGACAAGAGACGAGGAGAATATAATACGCCGATAATAGCACGCGGCAGCGACAGCCAGCGACAAAGGACAGAACAGGCTATCATACATCCCTGAGGAGCACGCGGAAGAGGAGGATCGAGGATGATGTCCAGGGAAATGGAGTGGAAAGGTGTTCCCCTAGGGTCGGTGCTGGGCATCGACGAGGTCGGCGGTGGACGTGGAACAGGAGGAACGCGGTGAACCGGCGCAGAAGAAAGGAAGACCCGGAAAGGAAGGCTGCACGGGCGAGCGGACGGGGCGGTGAGGTGGCACCGTGGCCACGGACGCCGAGATGAAGATGGGCGCCGGCACGTCGGCTACCACGTATATATTTAGTTCGTACGATAGTCGCTGTACAGAGAACAATCTTCCATGTAACTCTTTTTTCTTCTAATTTATCGTTCTCGACTCTCGCAACGACGCTACCGAGACATATTCCATGTATATCCGTGAGCGTGCGCGCGCTCGAACACCACACACGATACACACACACACACACACGCATACACACCTCGATATACTTACAGACACCGTACCCACGCGTACACTTATATATTCCAAAGAAAAGAAATAATGAAGTACGTTTTAAACAGATAGGCCGAGGAACGAAATTCTTAGTCGCCAGAAGTATTTAAACGAGCACACAGATACAGACACACGAGCAGCAGAGGGAGAGATAGAGAGAGAGAGAGAGAGAAAGTGAGAGAAAGAGAGTGAGAGAAAGAGAGAGAGAGAGAGAGAGAGAGAGAGAATCGCGCGCGATTGTCCGAGGGAGAGAAGAGCGATCTTCAAACGTTGTTACCTCATCGTCGTAAGGCAATTTCGCGGCTGGCGTGGCGCGTGAAATCGGCGCCGCGACGCGCGCACCGCCGGCGCGCTTTAAATTTCGTTTTACTAGTCGATCTCGAGTCCCCGAGTGCGCATAACGCCCGAAAGAAACGAAGGAAACGGATGGATTGGGGAGGTACGATGGGAACGGCGAGCCAGCTACAGAGATGGCCGGGCTCGCCGAAGCTGACGGCCGAGCCAGATGAAGATGGGAGGAGGCGAAGAGGAGCGAGAAACGAGTGAATTGTAACGACCATCGTCGTGCACCTCCGTTTTTTTGCGTTGTCTGATGCACAGGGCGTTATATATATATATATATATTATATATATATATATAGATGTATGTATATCGATCGATCGGTCCACTTCCGGCGTTCGTCGAAGAGGAAGACGGACGAGGAGAGTCGCGGCGCGCGCGACAAGTGACGTATAATTATATTATCGCGGGTGGGACGACGTGGGGCGGAGGGGGGCGGCGGGAAGGGGGACCTGGGTGATCCGCGATCGAAAACCTTTTTGTCGAATTTAAACCTTCATTAAACACGAGATAAATCTTTCTACACGTTCGTACATCCTCTATTGCTAAATATCGACTTACGAGGGAGTAAATCGAGTCAAATCGATGGATACTTATGGGAATTACGAAGATTCAGGCAGAGAGAGACGGTGGATGAGAGAGAGAGAGAGAGAGAGAGATGACCAGAGGGAGGAGGATAGTGTCTCCATCTGCACGCGGGAGAAATCGGAGGAACATTTTTCCCATCTTGTTATATATATGTATATATATATATATGTATACATACATTTATATACATATAAATAAATATATATGTTATAACATGTACATGGGTGCGCGCGCGTGCGGACGCGCGATATGGGTGCACGCGCGTTTTCGTTCACGTTCTACTCGACGCTAAATACGTGCCGTGGTCTTCGAAGGTGGCCGGAACTCGTCGGGAACCGTGTTCCACATCATTCTCCCACGAACTTTACTTACTAGTCTGTCCTCGTTCGCCCCGTTTCGAATTAGGAACGTCCAATGTCTACGCTTTATTAGAAACTTCCTATGCCCGCGAGTAGAAAACTTAAGTCCGTTGAATCTGATTCACCCCCCGCGTCGGGATATCTATCGCTACGGAGAATTGAACGTCGAGTCGATTGGAGCGGCGATCGCGCGCGAACGCCCGGTCTCCCCGATTCGAAAACGCGCTCGAAAGCGCGCGTCCACGAACGTGCGCGCGCGCCCGCACCGCGACCTACCGCGTATGTATATTGATACGACATAGAGACGAGGCGGAGTAGGGGGAGGGGAAATTGAAGAAGAAAGAAAGAAAACGATTTAATATATTGCAGATACTATATTATAAATATAAATATAAACATAAATTAAAGTTAAGGAATAGTTATTTCTACTACTCTAATTCGTCGCTTCTACGTGTGATTGTTGTATAAAATACAAAAAAAATATGAACGATTATTGATTTATTACCATTGTTACTATACGATTATCATTACACGTTAACGACTACTACTATTATTGTAGTATTATTATCATTATTACGATTATTATTATTACCATTATTATTACCGAGCGAGCAGCAAGAAAAGTATATAGTATACACGGGGAGAGTTCGGCCGGAGGCGTGAGCTCTGCCGACGAGTGGCGGGGAGATAAGAAATTCAGATAGTTGTAATCGTATTGTAAGGGCTACGACGATTGTACGCCCTTTTCTTTCCTACGGATAAAAGTATTCTTAATTGACGTACGAATGGATCTAGAGACAAATTATAATACAGGAGGAACGGAGAAACGCGACGAGCGAGGGGTGAAAAACGATCTACAAAAAAAGAAAAGGGAGTAATAGCGCGTAACTGATCTTTATTATACATAAGATTTATAAAGACACGAGCGTTAATAGCGATCGAAGGCTGCGACGAGAGAAATCACGGGAGCGAACCTGATGTACCGTTTTTAACCGACTTCAAAAAGGAGCAGGTTACAGATTCGACCCGTATGTACATTTTTTTTTATGTCCTACCGATGGAACAGCTTGGAAGCGGGAACAGCGCGACAGGGAAAGAGAACGATGGGAATGTGGGAGTCGCGAGGAAGCGCGTGTCGTTTAGCAAGTTGTTTCTTGTCGGGGGACAGAAGAATATTACGAGAAGTCGACGGAAGAGGAGAGCTACACGGATAGGGTAGATGTCCCAATTACTGCCACTTGATTTATTATGTGTAATAAAAGCGTAACGTATAAAAAGAAAGGTACAAAAAATAGTTATTATTAAATGGAGTTTCTGATTTACATCAAAAGAAAAAAATATATGTACTCATATGTACCTAGGACAAGATGATTTTTGAGGTGACAGTTATAGGTACACAAGGATCGCTCGCGAATTTTAATTAATTATTAATACATTCTTCTGATTTAATTCATAAAACTATTTTTTTTAATGAAAGAGATGTTAAATAATATTATGTTTCAAATTGAAACAATTTTTAAGTTACACAACACGCGAAACGATTAAATGAAGTTCGGTTATAATCTTAAGGTGGCAGTAATTGGGACATCTACCCTAGTAGGGTCTGCGAACGCGGAGGGGCGTGGTCCCGTATCGGATTTTGCTGAAAGTCGTTGGTTTGTTTCGTTACGAACGCCGTTACATTTGTAAATTAAGCTTCTGCGTGTTTAGAGTATATTAGCCGTTGATTGTTCCGGCAGCCTCCCAGGTTCTCTCACATTCCGTAAAAGTCTATCCGAGTTTCTAGTTACCGATGTGCATGAGCGGTTCCCAAAGTTGTTAATCCTTCTACCATCATTTGCCATTTTTCTTCCTCCTGGAATCGCTAATTGTAAGCCCTTTATTATGGGCTCCCTTTTCATCGTTTATTTCTCTGTTTATGTATCTGTTTTACCTTAGAAGTCTCCTTTCGGCTGGAAAATTGCCAGTCCACTCGTTTAGGTTTGCATTCTTATAACGATTCCTCTAGTCACCTTATATTTCGCGTCGAACTAGTCAGACAGAAGAGAGCTGCTTCCTCACGCCCTGCTTTTATCGTAGCGCGAGACCAACTTAAAAGTGGCAAGGCTCTTCGCCAATGCTCGTGCAACGATTCCTCTGAACCACAGAGTGATGTTAGGATCGTGATATCACGCCGAACGGCGAATTCGCATGGTAGATCCTTCTATCTCCTTCTTCCTCATTTTCGGCAAGATCTGCGTTGTTCCCGGGATGAAAGTGAAAGGGCGAGACTGCTTGGAGGGTTGGGAGTGGAGTAGGTACCGAAGAAGCTGGAACTTGGAAGATTGAAAAGCCAAGAGTGTATTTGCCACTTAAGGGGACCTCCCACCCTTGACCACCTCAAAATTACCAAAAATGAGCCTCTTTGTTGAAAAATTGCAGGAAAAAACTATGAGACATATTGAAGAAAGTGGATATATTTCTGAAAGGGCTAGCCTTACGCAACATAAAAAAAAATAATTCAGTCTTAATAGGCGCCTAATTTCACCTCTGAATAAAACCACAGTAGTTCGAACCGCAAACTTTCACTTTTGAGATGATCACTGCTGGCCGACATGCTCCCAGGAGAATGAGGTGACGGAAATCAAAAAGAATGAAAGAATTTACGTCAGGGCATCCCTCCGCATGATGTGACCTACTTTCAATCCAATAGACAAAGTTTGAACGACTTTTCTGACGTTTGGAAACTATTTTATAATTTTAAAAACCTAAAAGTTTATAAATGCTTTATAAAACTGGTTGTAGAATTTTCCCAGTGATGATTGTAGGTCACATCGTAGCTATGGGTGTGCCAAAGCTGTGCTGAAAATTTCAAGACTTTATGTCGAACGGTTTTTGAGATATCATGTCGGCTAACTTCAAAAATAGTGAAACTGAGAAAAACGCCTTTAAAGTCAGGGGAGTGATGTTTACTAGAGTTGGACATGTTTTTGAACTCACCAGAGCTAGTCTGCCAAAAAAACGAAACAGATTTGGATTCAGAAAAGAACTCTCTATCAGAATCCGTCAACAACTGAAAATCGATTTTATGGTCATTTTCGAGGGTGGGAGGTCCCCTTAAAGAAAGATACCGAAAGAGACGATAGAATCTTAGTAACGAGGTATTTTCATCGTTCGCTTTTTTCCTTCGCGATATGGTTCGATCGTTCCAGTGGATTTCCAGCGATTAGATAGAGGTCGCCTAACATCCACGAGCTATATCGGTCTGACGTACAATCCTTTCGAGTGGTCGCGTGACGCGCAACCGATAAGCGTTATTAATCCAGCCCGCATATTTACGTTCCCCTGTCTATCGGATCTGACCTCTGTTTTTGCTTGGAGCTGTAACTTTTCGAGAAGAGACAAAAAAAAATCCACTGTATCTATCGTATGTACCGTCGTATGCGACTTTTAACGAATTAGCTCGTTCACTATTGTTACGTTGCGAGTAGCGAGTCAACAATCAGCGGGGACGGAAACACGTGGAAGATGGTGCGCACGGCTCGCGTCCTCTTGCTTCTCCCACGGTTCGAACACAAAATCATCGACGACGTTTCATTTTCTGATGACGGGTGGAAGCGGGAGGACGAGCTGAGACACGCTCGCGAAAATGCCACCTTCCACTGCGAAGAACGTTCTTCTGTAACTTGATGCGGTGATCGAACCAACTACCTGAATTGTGAGATTGGTGGATTGGCGGTCGAAGGTGCGTTTCCTCGGGCGGAGATCAGCGGTAAAAGTGTTGGCTGAGGAAATTGCGCGCGCGAAAGCGTTTACCGCGCTACAACCGAATTACCGAATTTCAATCGACAAGCTTAGGGTTTAATCCGCCGTAGCGTGTAATTAAACATAGTAAATCCGTTAAGGGCGACATTATCGTCCTCTGCGTACATACGCGCGAGCGAACTTTACGTGCACACCGGTCGAGCTGCGTATGCACGGTTTTATTACCAAGATTTTCAGCGTCACGTTCAGAGAAAGCGAGAGGGAGAAGAAAGGAGGGTCGTCGCGGGGCGCGTTACAGAATCAAGTTCCTCTCGGGCACGTTTCCGGTGCTCGGTGTACGGCGATCGTGATCTGGTGGGGCGAAATCTCTAAACTGGGAGGAGAAATATAGTTCCACCTTCGAGAGAGTTCTAATCACCTCGGGTTGCAAGAAAATTCATAGTAATTGAGAAATCTTGGCTGACACAGCAAAGAACCGGAAGAATCATATTTTTCCCCACAAAATTTACATTTACCTTCTTCGAACAGCCTCGAGGCACCGTGACTAAAATGATTAACAGAGAAATATGATTATTACAACGAGCTATATTTTTAAACCGCCCGTTTCGCGCTTGCCCCATTGGAAATCACCGATACGATAGTTGCGAGCGAAATCCATTGGATGATTTCGAGCGATGGTTGTGACGAAAGTGTTCCGCGACGGAAGTGACCAAGGCGAACGCGATCCTCGGCCGACTCGACCTCTCCTTTCGTCTCTGCTTCGAGCCCGCGTCGATGAATTTTTTATCGTTCCGTAACTTTTTGCGATCCACTACGCAACGCATAGTTATTAAATTGTATTTACGCGTGGCCACTGTCCGCGGATACATTGAGGTACAGCTCGGTTAATTTTGCACGATGGCCGATCCTCGAACGATCGATCGGGATCGACGATCCTGCTTTCACCCGTTCGACGCGTACGGGCCCGAAAACGCTTCCAAGCGTCGACACACTTACATATCTTCTTCGTTGCCACGCACTCCGAAAGGAAAAAGCCACCTCCCCCCTCCCCCCCAAAAAAAAAGAGAATAAAAACGAAAGTTCACCTCCCCCAAAACGCTCAATCGCGGGGCAGTGCGATTTTTTAACCCTCGTGCGCTTTTTATGGTCGAACGTGCGCGTCGAAAGGGCGGGAACGGCGCGCCGAAGCGCCGCCGAGCGGTGAAGACTAACCCTTTCGAGCTTAAAACGAAACAAAACCGAGGAGGATAGACAAGCGAGGAGAGGGAAAGAGAAACCTTCGAGTTTCCCCCCCGAAAACGAGAGACAAGAAAAAATATAAAGTATTGAACAGGGGACCGAGAGAGATTAGCGGACGTGCGATCCAACTGTGCCTCGAAGAAAATCTGAGCGACGTCCCCTTCGAAAACAAAGAAAAATAAGAAAACCCTATAAATATGTAATAGAGAATTGTAAACGTTCACTACTATTCTTATTGATATTATTGTCATTTATTATTACTGTCATCATTATTATTGTCATTGTTATTGTTACCTATGATTATACCGTCGTCACGCGCATTAGAAGATTATATTCACGTGCAATGGCGGATGACGATTCCGCGCGACATTCGTGTTTTTACTTATTGAACGTCGCGATGGCATAGGGCGAGGAAAGGAGGATGGAAATAGGGATGCTCTCGCGGACGTCCGCTGGAGGAGACTGCGCTCTATCCTTTCAAGCCGCCGCCGGGGAAAGTGCGCTGTTTTCCGGATCGGGAGGATCTCGATGCTCGTTGAAAGCAGCGGATTCTCGCGCCAGAAGATGTTCTCTAATATCGTTCCGTGGATCGTTGATCTCGGCGTTTAGTGTAGGCACGATTTCAATGGTGTCGATATTTTCCCATTTCTATTTCCTATATCCGAAGCTTTAACACCGTCGCTGAAACATTTGTCGCGACGGTTCAGGGATCAGAATTGATCGTTTGCGGAGATCTTTCGCAATTCTGGGGCGATCTATGTCTTCGCTTGAAATAATACAATTTCAACCGAGCGTCCAAAATTAGCGCAACCGTGGTCTGTGGACTGTGATGTCAAGTGGAAGGTTTCCGATCGTCACTGTTCAGTTCAAAGATTAAACTCACCCGAGTTATTTATACATCTAATTCGATTTATAGCTGCAGCTTCGAATAGCGTGGACGCCACGGTTGAATTGAAACTCTACTACACAGGCTTTATCTTCGTCTTGTACATTGTTCTATCGAGACACGCGATGCACTTGATCTTTCTCCTCCGCGAATTAAAATATTTATCAGCTTGGCCGTGGATCCCAAGGCACTGTCTAAAATTAACGCGTTGCTCATCGATAGAGATCATTTGTACGGCCAGCGCTTCAGTCTCGAGTGACTTGCGTGGCTCGATATCGATCCCTCAAGCTCCAATTTACAGACCACTTGCGCAGAGCTTCTTAGAGATCTGACGCTACAGAAACTTCAAGGATCTACTAATTTCTATATTCGATAATAGAGTCGTAATAATAATAACGGTACATAAATTGAACCCTAGATGCAAACTTCTCTCCTCCTAAATTGCCATGACTCGCATCGTGCTTTCGAGTTCCAGGCGCCTTCTAACGCGACGATCAACGATCTCCACGTATCGAGCCAACTCGCGTGGTCTTCGGGACCGATCCTTCCGGTTCTCCAGCCGACGTCCCGTTTGCAAAGGTCCATAGCGATGCACGGATATGCCCGCGAAAGGATAGATCGCTCCACGATGAGATCCGAGCTTCCTTTCGATCCTAAGTCGATCCCCAGCCGCTCAGCATCGCCGTGGACGTTGCCGACTAGGCAGAGAAGAAGGAAAGCGGCAGAGAGAATTCGAGAGAATGCGCGAGAATGCGTGCGAGAGAGCGGAAGAATGAGAGGCTCGAGTGCGTGTGTGAGAGAGTGGGGGAGAAAGTGTGATTATTAAATCTCTCATCGGTACATTTAATATAAACGCTAATTCATTATTACAGACATTATTGGATTTACGGTAAACGGATAAGCGATTGATTACAATTTTGTCCTAATGTTCAGAGAAATAAAACAAGGAAATACACACGCCTCCGTTCTCCACTTCCGGCCACCGTCCGCCTACGAATTCTCGTTCTCCGTCTGACCCTGAAAGTGGGCGACCCACGAGCAAGTATTCTTTAAGTCATTTGCGTGAATTTCTACTGGTTTTTTTTTTTTTTTTTTTTTTTTTTTTTTTTTTTTAATAATAAGAAAGTAAATGGTAACGCAGAGAATGCCACTAGCGGACCCCGAATTCGCGGGAAGAGCTTATCAGGAAGTATCAGTCGCGTCGCTCCAGTTTTAAGAGGCCCGAGCTACGAGCAAAGAGACGGCAAACATTTAAAGATATGGGATGCGAGTGACTGGCAGGATACATATTTGGCAGTAGCAGGCAGATAAGGCGTGACCGTCACTCGCCCGTATTTTTTCTTCTTATCTTGACAAGTGTTTCTCATTCGTCACTGTTACGCTGCTCCTCGAGGGGAAGAACGGAGAGGCGGAGGGTACTCTTCCTCTGTTCGCCTCGCCCCAGCAAACGCTGGCCCCTTTCCCGCGATATCTCGCACGTGAGATCTTTCCAATTTTTATCGCGATCACGGGGAGAAGGCTCGTGTTTCTCTCGCTCAATCGATCCGACGTCTATCGGGCGGTTTATCGTCGTTGCATCGGTAGGATTCCATGGAAGAACGTGCCTCCTTCGCCCGTGTTCGCTTGGTCACCTCGTTTCTGCGTATCGCGCGTGTATTCCTCGGCGAGCCTATGCGCTGTCGTTGCAGCGACTTGTAACACGAGCGATCCACCGCGTGGCGGCTCGCGTTTCTTTTCGCTCGTCGTCACGACTCCTATATGCTAAATAATCACGCTGTCTTCTCTACGATTACATCACTGCCATTATTCCCGTCGGATGGTCATATTTTGTTATTAAATTAGAATCCTGCTGTTTAGCGAGCCGCGTATCGTTTTTGTTTATTTATGCCTGGATGGCGAAGCCTGCAGCCATTGATGGATTAATATTTTAAAGAAAAGTCACAGGATGGCCGAAGCCGTCGGAAGTCTGCTAATTAGAGCTAAGAAAGAGAAGCGATTACGGGAGAATAGAGACGACGATCTGCGTTCTACGAAACTTTTATTACAAATAAATCCTCTGAATCGATACAATCCTGCGAACCGGGCCTGCCCGTCGGACCGGAGGTCCTCGTTAAAATGCCTAAGAACCTAGAACACCACCCACTCCGTGGCCTCTACTCTGCCGCGGGTGGTCCGTCCCGAATGAACGCGCAATCTTAAACTTACTCGTCGTTACCGTCGATAACTCCGATTTAAAGCCTGTCAAGACACACGTGGCGATTATCTGAGCGGTGTACAATACCCTAGACTTACGATTAGCGTCGAACGTTAGCAAAGAAACTGCGACCGGGGGACAGGCGGGGGGATTAATCGGACCGAAAGGCGGCGTTTCCTACATTTATTTCTTAAGCTACCTATGCAAACGCAGATCTGTTAGAAAATTGCTAGACGGCGCGATCTGCGGCCTTCGCGCGTTTCCATTCCTCTAAAGCAAGTACACTAGACGCCGATCGTTAAACGCACTCCTATCTATCGTTATCTATCTGTAACTCGTGTCTATTATTATAACAATGTTATTGCCCGCGGAAGAGTATTGCCGCGATCCCGGTACAATCGAGATTCTGGAGGTCGCCGGCTGGATTACATAGACGTTCCGTTCCGCTTCGATTACGCCGGGCCGCGCTGTAACGCCGAACAAAACTCTCGCGGTGGACGAAAGGGAAGGGAACGGAACGAGTTACAGGGGGGTTCTCGATGCCGCGAATAAAATACAAATTACCAAGCGATTGAAAGCAACGTAGACGTTCGTGTATTACGACGAGGGGTAGCGGGGCGAGGCGTATACATAGAATAATCAGAAGAAGCGCTGGAGGGGGGCAGGGAGAGAGAGAGAGAAAAGAAAGAGAAAAAGAAAACGACATATCTCACACCGATAATAACGATACGATACGGGAAGCTTATCGGGCTAAATATACACATTGTGTCCTTACAATTAAAAACGAGAGAAATTACACTCGCAACGATGATGAGTCATAAATACGGGCTGGTGTTATTCTTTCCCCCTCTAGGCTCGATTAGTATCGCACGGGCGCGATATACGCGTCGCCTGGTGGTAGTTGTCCTCGGGGATCGGGTTTCTTTCGCTTTATAACCGGTAGTGTCGTCGAAGCAGCATTAGCCATTTCGTAACTCGCCGCTTCTCCCTCTGTTCCGACCGCGTCCTACAAAAGAACCGGAAATATTCTGTAGCATCATCTTTCGTAGGACAGATAGATATATGGGCATGTGTGCGCGTGGGCATAAACATCTAAGCTACTTTGTTCGACCCTCCCTTTCTTTCTTTCTCTGAAAGAATCGGATGACCGTGAGGCGCAGCGCGTTCAGATCTCCCGTTTCGTCATCTAATTCCGCGCGGTGATAGAGCGCCAGGTCTCCTCTTTCGTCGACGACCATCGACAGTTGCAAATTCTTTTCATCGTAAACAAGTGTTACTTGGCAGTTTCGGAGGTATCGTGTCGCGCAAAAAGAGGATCCCTCTCTGCGATTGCTCACTTTGCGACTCACGTTCCGGCACGTGGTGTTCGTCGAAATTAAAGAAAGGAAATGTCTGATCGCGAGCGCCGCCCCCGCCCCTCTCTTCCGAGGGGCGGAGGGTGAACGTACGACATTCAGAATACATATGCTGGGACGAGAGACAGGTTTAATCGTGGCATAGGGTGGGGGGAAAACGATTGTTATCGGTGGCGATCTGAGTGTAAGGCGTTTTGCGATGGAAAGTTAATGGGCTGGTGAACGCGCAAGTTCGCTTGATCGTGTTACGTGCATGCTACATTAATCTGACGTTGTAGGACGTATATACAAATGGCGTGAGAGCATCTGTCTGCAACATGACTTGGTTCGCCAGCTACGATGCAATGATCGTGGAGCGATATGCTTTTTCTGTCATTTCGTAATTGTTTCGTGGCGTTTTCAGTGAAAACGCGATTGTACCATTGAGAAGGAACAATAGACCTCGTCGTCAAAGCACCCATCGCCCCTATGGTACATTGAAAGATAGCTTCTTTTGGTGTTTTTGATTAAAAACTTTATTTTCATAGCTACAACAATTTTTTTCGTTTTTTTTTTATCTTCTTCAAGTAGTAAAATACCGATGCGACATTACATGCACATGTTCAATCGATATCTCCCTCTCTTGCGTTACATACGAAAACGTTTTCTTTTTTTCCTCTCGATAGCATAAAAAATTACAACACTTTTTACCTTACTCTTTATTACTATTGCCGTTATCATTACTATTATCATTGTTTTTTCTCCCACCCGTTTATTAATACTTAGCCTCGTCGGCTTAGGAATGATAACCAAAAGAACTTAAGACTTTGTACTTTACCCCGTCCTTCTCAGAGGCTTTCTCTCATTTCCCTTTAACTCTACAACAAAAAGATTTATGGAGAGGCGACGACAATCGAACGTTTCCTTCTCCGCATTCCCATTAGCCCGTGCTACGAGCGTAAACCTAGTACAGCTATACAAATGTTTATACACAGTTCTTAAAAAAAAAAATATATATATATATATATTTATGTAAAAAAAGAAGAAGTAAGATATGATGAAGATTTATGGGTGTAGATGGGTGGAATCGCAAAGTTAGACAAATTCACAGTATGGAAATGGAGTGGAGGAGATCGGATAAAACTCTGTAAACAGTTACCTACTGTACAATACCTGCGCGTAACAGAGAAAGCTGCCAAGCTCTTCGGTATATTATGTATCTGAACTACGTGTCGTTGGTTCGTACTAGTGTGGCGAATTATCGGAAGGTTCTTGGGGGAATATTATTATAAATTTTCACTACCTCTGCGTATCTGATTCAGGCATGACAGCATTCTGATCATAAAAACAGCAGGTACAGTCATTGTGTCTTTGGTCTCCTCCAACATGATGGCGTTCCTCTTTTTCAGCTGTAAAGATAACCAAAGGAAAGGGGAACCATTTTACAGTCGATGTCGCACGTACAATTGCCACCCGGGCTGGTCTACGTTAGCGGCCCACTTACATCTTCCGCGAACTTCTCGTCGAAGCACGGCTCCTCGCTGATCGGCGCCCACAGTTTCACATCGTAATCGATGCCGGCGGTGGCCAGCAACGGCAAATAGGGGTGCGGTTGCAAACAGTTGACAACATGCTGGTCAGCCTCAAACAACATGCACAATTTCGCGGTCTCTTTATCCCAAACGAACACGTGGCCGCAGTCGCTGCCCGACATCACGAAATCGTTGCCCCAGAAGTTCGCCTCTTTAATCATGGTCCTAAAGAAACTAGAGTCAAGCGGGGGAAGGCCAACTGATCAGATAAAATATGGCGGCCTTATATGAAACGGCCCAGTCCGCTCGAAGGCTTTTTCGGAACACAGCGGGTCAATGATTTGGCCTCCGATTTCGTTGTGAGACTTTACACGCCGGTTAAACGTTGTTACGAGAACGAGTCAGTAAGAAGGGGCCAAACACATTGCCGAACAGACCTGGTCTATCAACAGACATACACTTCTACTAGAGCTTTCTACTACAACACAGACGACTGCTGGCCCCTCGCCACCCAACACTTGCCTTTGATTAAGAACAATTCTGAGAGCATGTTAATATCGTTTAGTCACAAGACTGGTACACGTACACCCTCGGCTCAATCGTACACAGCTTTGCCAACGATCCCAAGGCACGTACCTCGCGGGAATTACGTTAATCGTTGGATCAACATGTAGTTACCACGAGCCACAAGAAAGTAAAAGAAAAGTAATCGAAAAGTACGTATACCTCGCGTTCCGATGTCCCATGTACTTCTGCTTCACGCGCAGCTCCGTCACGCCGGACGAGTCGAAGCTCGCGGATCCGTGCCGCGATCGAGAGCTACCGATCGCTTCGTCCAGCTCATCTTCCACCCGACCCCTCAATCTGGAGAAAAGAAGAATTAGCGTTCCGTTTCTCCCTGCGAGCGCAGGACCTCTCTCGCCGCCAACTTTCGAGTGTCGCCAGCATACCTTTCCCTAGGCTCGATATCATCGTCATCGCTATCAGTGAAAGCGCTTTCATCAGTCTCTGTCAAAGAGACAACGCACGATTATTTAAATCTCCCCGGCGAAATACATCGATCTACGTCACAGCTACTTACTTTCTTGTGTGTCGCTGAATCGTAAGAGTTTGTCACGGCTTCTGCCCGAGGACGCCCCGTTACTTTGGATCCCAGATGGTCCTGCGGAGCAGTGTTTCGTGCAAGGTGAATGAATTCTACGGATTGATGGATTGATGAGGTTTATAAAGCGGAGGCGTTTTATTACCTGCGTGGTAACTGTCGCGGATCATTTCGTCAGCTACGCCGAGGGATATCGTCGCGCTCGTCGAGCTTTTATCCGTGTAAGTTAAACTCACGGCGGGTTCGCTACCGTGTCTATAAATAAACAGGTAGACATATTATCCCTCTGGAGTATTAATATAACAAGTGTAATATGCTTCTTATACTTTTAACGTCATACTTTTCAAGGAAGCCGTCCCTCATTTTGGTCAGTCTCTGTTGAAGATTCTCCATCATATGGCCTTCCTGTTTGTTCTCTATGCTCGTGCAAGGCGAATCTTCGCCGCCGTTTTGCTCGTCCTCCAAGGTATAGCTGCGTTCGTCCGTGGTGCGCGAGGAACACGGCTGCGCAGGGCACTTCTGCGCCTCTGTTTGACTAGATTCAGTTTCTATAGGAACATTTGGTTTGCATTCAACCGGGATTTCGTCGGTCGTTTCGCTCTGAGACGGGGTTGCTTCTTTCGACGATGTTTCCGCTTTCACCTCCGCGGAGCGACTCGGTCCAGGCTCGCTTTGCTCGCCGCTGGAACCGGCGCCGTCGAATCTCTCTGCTTGCCTCTCCGAAGTGTCTGCAAAATTATCGTCAGCTCGTTATCACGGCAAATCGGCGCTGAAACACACTGAGAACGAAATATGATCAACTATACCTCTTTCTTGGTTGCTCTGTGCGGGAGCGGCTTCGGCTCCCTCAAGTTCGCTCTGTCTTTCCTCGCTGATTTCCATGGTGTTCTCGTTGCTGTTCTGAGTATTCTCTTGATTACCGATCACGCCTTCTAAGCTGTCTTCACCGCCGCCGCATAACGCGGCTCTGGTGGTTGGATCGTTTAACATTCTACTGAGGACGATCGTCATTCTCTGCATCAACGAAGTGTGAAGGACCGGTCTAGCTTGAGCAATTTCTAGAAAAAGATAAGATGGACCTAGTACCTTGTGCCGCGGGACGTTACAGGGGATGATTGATTTTGAAATACCTATACCGCTACGTCGGCCACTTTCGCGTTCAGGTCGAGCGTCAGGGCCAGTGTCGGACCAGTCGCCTCTCAGTCTTAATCTACGCACTGGCAATGGTGATCGTTGCCTCTGCTTCTTCCCTTCCCCTTTCCCCGCTGCGATGTCTTTCCTCAAGTGTACGCTACCTTGGTCCTGAATGAAATGAGCGATTCCACGCGGTAGTACTATGTTTCTTTCGCAGAAAAGAAATGTATGTACTAGGTACCTTTACGTTGAACAGGTATAGATGATCGCTGCTGTAACTGACGAGCACGTCTTGCCCGTCGGGACTGTAATTCAGGGATGTCATTCTGTGCGAGTTCCCTTCGAACTCTGGAACGGTGAAGGTGCACAAGGCCCGCACTGCCGCCGTGGTCTCCGTCCATCCTATCAAACGATCGCGTGTACTTCTTTCCTCTGTACGTTTCAAATTATTCAGCCGAACGAAATGTTAAACTTACCAGTGGCTGGCGTTCCAAGCGTTCTTCTATCGAATATCCTGACCGTGCTGTCCGAACAACCGATTGCTATTTGATGAGGTGAAACAAGGTTTACCGATAGGGCAGTCACAGCCCTCTCGCATGAAATTAGTACATCCTGCAAGAACGTGTAATGCAACAACCGTTTCTAAAGCTCTCGGTAACAAATGCGACTTGTCTATTATTCACCTCTCTACATCTTGGAGTGTTACACCTTTCCTTTATTCTAAGGTCGAACCATCTTACGGTACCATCCTCCCCGCAGCTCAGAAAGCTGTGCGGTTCACCCGGTATCGTCGCTATCTCGTAAGTGGTGCCGCTATGACAATGGAATCGGTTGAGAAACGTTTCGTTTCTTCTCATTAAATCTGCGAACATTCGAGCTTTATTGCGCCAGAACTTTATGGACCCGAGTTACTATCGGCACGGTCGAAGGGTAATAAATCTTCACCTGTATACAAAATAATGCCATCGCCGCTGCAGGAAACTATCCGATGATCCCCGCTGTTGGGCAGAAACTTTGCGCTAAATATATTCGCTTTGTGGCTGGTCTTATAATTCGTTAACATCTGTAAAGGAGCAACGGTACCGTAAACCAGAATCTGTTATACACGTCTCTTCGGCTTACGAGGCGTATCGCTCTTTTGTTTGTTACAGCCGTTAGGCGTATAGAGCCGCTTATCCTACTTAATTAACAAGGCAGCTCTAGATCGATGGTTCTAGATGACAAAATTAGCGCCACATGCATTGCACTCGGAGATTTTTGTTCGCTTGGCAGAGGCGTTCGCGTTTCTATCTATGTCAATGTTAGACCTTGGCTAGAATTAACTATCCGCGATATTCCCTTGAAAAGGTTTATTGCCAATGTAACTTCCTCGATGCGCTTCCTTCTGGTAAAGTTCGTTTCCGCGCGAACCTTACATAATAGTTTCCCTCTCGACTAGATGCCAGCGAACGGTTCTATAAAATCTGACCGATCTGTATAGACGATAACCTTGATCTACAGCACGTGTTTATAATAATAGAACTAACGAAACGCAGCGTCGCCATTCAGCAGAAACGTGTCGAGTCACGTTCCGTGACGCAACGTCCATTGTGTTGAACATAAAAAAAGCACATAACAACGCGAGAATACTTTCTCCGCTGGATATGTGTAAATAAAATGAAGCAGAATTTCGACGACGTATTAAGAAACAAAGTCGAGCGCACGTGGGTGTTCTCGGCTTCGGATACGCTTTGTCAGGGGCGAAAATATAAATAACCTTGGCACGGAATTTTATAACAGGCCCGAGCGTACCCGAAATTAATATATACTACAAAATAATAAATTCGTCGATCGTGAATTGCGTCAGCGGGCATTACTTCGCTTGTAATTTAGACCGTTACACGCAGGGGTTAATAATAAACTTTTCCAAGTAAAGCGGGCTAAAATTATACCGTCGCGTTGTCCAAAAATTCTAAGTGTTTTACGGGCGTCTTAACTCGTTGGACCTAATCGCCTTGTCCTCGCAGCGATCCTTCCTACGGAATTCGACAACTCACCTTATAATTAAAGGCCTTCGTAATTACAAGATGCTGATCGTCGCTACCGGACAGTATCAGGTCGCCGGTGGCGTTCCAGCAAACAGAGTTCACACAGCCGTTATGTACCTTCAATCTCTTCAGCAACGCCATACGCTGCATCATCTGGAGGCTGGCTGTAACAGGACGGGCGAAAAGAACGGCGTAAACACACTTGCGAAGCAGCAGATGCATATAAAAACTCCTCTCTACACGGACGAAAGCAACAATCTAGAAACATCGCCGAATATAATTGCGCTTTACACCGAAACTCTGAAACGTTATTTAGCGTTTACAGCGGTTGATCTTTGTCCGATCGCGTTCTTTCGAATAGGCAGGAGAAAGAAAGGAAGCATGTTTTCATCGTGTAACGTTACACGGCACGCAATGACGTTATCGGACTTTCGCTTAAAAACACGGACGGACGGGGAGTACCTTTACTGCTGGAGTAAAGCTTCACCCTGGTGCAATCATCGTACGGCTGATAATAAATGTCACGGAAGATGTTGGAGCGTGTCTTCTCCATGGTCGGAGCCTTGGATCGTTACGGTGGATATCGTGGAGTATCAGTTGGTCGGATGCATCGATCTCGGATTAACGTCAAATTCCAGATAACCGCGAGGGCGAAAGAGAGAGGCGAGAGCGAGCCTTGTCAATCAGGAAGGGACTCCGCACGTTCGCGTATCGACCAGATCAGAGGCCGTGTAACGTGCTCTTACGCAGCGAAAATCCACGGGAATCACACCGAGACGACATGGCACTCGTACTAAAAATACACTCCGCGCAGCTTCGAAAATTTGTGCAATCGGACGAGCCGCGATCACTCCTGGCCAACAACAGCTGAGCGAGTGTGCACGCGCACGGTGCGCTCCGAAAAGAAAGTGCGCGTGAGCGCGCTGCTTCCATACGGTTATAATCGATGCCGGCAGTGACGGAACGCGCTGCCCGAGGGCCCCGCGAGTTTCGGATGAAAACGGGGAGGGGATCTGGGTTAGGTCTGGGTTAGTATAGGATTCTGAAATCAGTTCCTGATTACTTAAGATGCAAAGGGAGCAGTTTCTGATCAACCTAAAACATTTTACTATGAGCTATCAAATGTTTGCGTATAAATTTAAAAATTCTTCATAATTATTTAGTCATTTTTTGGAATAAATTTGTATCGTGATAAACTTGTTATTTGGTATTTATATACTAAACTGATTAGGAATTGGGTTCTGATCAGGAACTGGGTCCTTGACGCACAGTTGTTACTTTGTCACAACAACAAAATTGCAAGGTGGAATTTCATTTCTCGAACACCTAAATTTCATTTGCAATAATGTGGAAAAATTTGTCCCTTGCACCTGTTACTTTTTCGCGGGGCGTTGGATAACTTGCCCGAATACTCGGCTGAGAGCAGTGCATAAGTATTGTAAAGAATCAACTGTAAAATGGGAAGCGCAAAGTATGAACTGTGGAGTGTTAACAATGAACAGAATTAATATCCTGAAAATACTGTAAATCTCGCTTTATTTGATCTTAATGCTATCCGCTAGTAGCGCTGCGATTGTATTCTAGTCTGAATCGATAACGTTGCATGCGACAAGAAAATGATAAGAAGGCTTCCGACTGCATCGTTTCCACTTAACTTTATCATCAGAGTACACAGGACACCTGTTTTATCGCATGAAGGTTAAATCTGCTACACAATGCGGTAACACAGACGGGATATAGGTGATAGGTCTATCCTATACCTCGTCTGTGGTGGCGGAATCTTATATCAGACTGAATTGATAACGTTGGGTGTGACTCGAAATGGTAAGGAGGCTTGCGAGCCCCCCGAGCGTGTGACACAAAACTACATTGCGTGATAGGTATATCCTACACCTGGTCTGTGATTCCACGCTGAAATTACGTGATGAAATTATTTATGTCTCCGTTAAACTTGCAGTATGCAACTGGAACTTTCTACTTCGAATATGTCGGCTTTTAAATTTCATCAACAGAGAAAGAAACATCTCGATTCTCCAGGAGGCGATCCAGATTTAAAGAGAATTCTTTGGGTCTCTACCTGTCCCGGACCGATTTACGGCAGAACGACGAAGTGGGAAAAGGGGAAAGAGCACGGGAGTAACCTGACCGTGTCCGTAGCACGGCAGGTAGAATATTTCTAGAGATCACCGCCCCTGGCGCAAGGAGCTTAAGCACCTGCCGCGTTCAAGGTACGACCTGCAACGTCCAGGGAGATATCGGAATCTCAAAGAAGGAATTCGTGCTCGCAAACGCTCGTCCGTTACTCGCCGCAGGTATTTCAATTGCTTGAAGAAGATTTGGGATCTCCTGACAGAAGACTACTTATCGCACACGATCGGAGAATCATATCTCGTGAAACATCAAACGTCAGTTGGTCCAGAGATCTGCGAAAGCGTCCGCGTGGCGTTGACATTCAAAGGGATGAAGTCCAGGTTGAAAAGAAAGCCGGTGCACCGTGACCAGGGCCCCTCTCACAACCGCCAGATTCTCTTCCTTTCAACCTCCCACGAGGTAAAACACGCTGTTAAATCCCCTCCTAAAAGTGGAGGATGGTCCAATCAGAGGTGTGTCTGGCGTTCCCGCGTAGCGACCTTAAAGCCCTAGCGTCGTCAGCAATCGTTCTTGGGATCCCAGGCAATCCCAGGCCCCCGGTCGTCGCCATATTGCCAGTGCGCGATTTTCACGCGAATCTACCCTCGTCACCGTCGGTCCAGGTACCGGTGGGCGGGCAGGGTCCGTCGTTATAGAAGATGACCGCGACGCGATCGTTTGTGTGACTGGACGCGGTGGTACACGCCAGACATGGCAAACCAAGAGGCTCGTGCGCGTATGATCGTCGCTCCCGTCCACTGATCGAACCGTTTCGCCGACCTTCTGGATCCCGGGGACTGAAAGGAGAGGTTGCAGATCGTGGACGCTGTGGAATACGGAGAATTAATCGATTAACGATCGAGCAGTAGGTGCGTGAAAGCCTATACGTCGCGGTGCGGTCACGGACGACAAGGTTTCACTGGAATGCCCCACTCGGTGTTACGGCACTGTGGCTTGTGAAATGCGGCGACGGCGGCGGGCCAGCAGCGAGAAAAACGGGGGCCTGACCGAGCGCATTGCCTCTCGCCAGTGCGATATCGCTAGTATCCTCGGGATTTCGTAACGAAAGACAAGCCTCCGACTGTCCAGTGAAACCCTCCGGTCCAGCTATGCTTGCACGCGTCCACCCGACCGCCGTTGACAGATGGAATGCGAGCGTACCGTGCGATCGTTCGGAGTTACGGTGTAGCGCGGGGACGACGACTCTTTAATACCGCCACGGAAGCCAACCGCTGCTCGCGGACCCCCAGCACCCGGGGAACCGTTCGATACCATCGGTGAGTTCGACGATAAGAGGGCTGTCAACGGCTTGCGGTCGCTCGTGTCTACGATTTCTCGAAGACGACGATCGTACCTTTTGGGGGACTGGTGCGACAGTGGCGAAGGATAAGCGATATAACATTGACAAAGTGCGCGGCAATTTCGTGTGGAGGAGAAGACGCGAGACGTGTTAGAGAGCTACGGAATAGTGGCAAGCGAGAGCAGCGAAGGGAAGTGTGAAAGCAGGAAAGAGGTTTGGAACGGTGGGCCCCTCGGACGATAAGGTAAGGCGCATATCGGACGGGCCAGCTCTTAAGTAGTAAATCCGATCTTAAGAGAACGAGAGAGAGAGAAAAAAGAGAGAGAAAGAGTGCAGGAGAGTAAGAGAAAGGGGGACCCCGCACAGTGACCCAGATTTTAGCGGGTTGAACGAGACAAGCCGGCACGAAGGAAGAAGCCACGGTGGTGGACTTACTGAAATGGGACACGGCACAGCCTGGAGCTAAATTAGCCGCGATGTCCAATAAGAGTAAGTCCCAGCCGCAGCAGCAGCAGCAGCAGCAGCAGTATTCATCGCACGTGATCAAGTCAGCTGCAGTGGAGCAAGCGCCACCGCGATATCAGCCGCCGCCGCAGCCGTCCACCGGCATCCTGAAGAATCATCCTCAGTTCGGCACAGGTCCTTCCGCGTCGAGTGCCGTTCAAGGTCCGGCCGTGGCCTTGACTCATCATCAAGCGTCGCAACCGCGACCGGTGCCACAGCAGAAGGATGCCCAGAGCAAGTATTCGCCGAGGATAGAGCATCGACATCATCCTCAAGGCGGTAACGCTCCATTGACCTCGGCCGTCCCGAAAACGCAGCCGCACGGCTACCTCCAAACCAAGGTCGGCCAAGGTCAGTACTTGCCGCCTAACGGTCAGTATCCTCCCACGGTAAACATTGGCCAGACAGCGCCGATCAGACAGAGGATTACCGACGACGAGTTCCTCCGGCTCGGACCCGTGGAGATGCTCAAGTTCGTCCGCAAGACCGAGAGCGATATCGCGAGGCTCGCCGCGGAGCAGAACCGACAGATACAGAGCTTGGTGAGTGTGGTGCCTTACGTGCATTTGGTTATTCGAGCGTGTCCACCTTCCTATTAAGGCTTGGAAACGGGCATTCTCGCGTAGATTGACAATGCTTGGGATGAAAAGTCGTGCGCGAGGCGCACGTGGCCTATCGGGTTTCAATTAACAGAATGAAAGTAGTAGAGCAGGTATTCGCTCGATCTCTTTCATTTCCTTATTGCACGGTTTCGCGGAAAGATGCCATCACGGATCTTAAACACGTCACACGGAAGTTTTGGAGGCTGTTCTAGGTCACGCGGGTCGGGTCCACCATCGTAATTTCAACCAGTCACGCACACGTGAGACTGATCGCGAACGATCGCAACGGGCGTCGCGTCGCGCGCTTTTTAACCGGGGAAGGCCGAGGAGAGATTACAGTGGATGCGATCGATGCCGTTTCTTTGAAAAGTACGCGTGATTTCAGCTGAACGAGCTGCGAGCGTTGAAGGAGGCAAACCAAAGACTAAGCGACGACAATCAAGAGCTAAGGGACCTATGTTGCTTTCTGGACGATGATCGCCAAAAGGGGCGCAAGCTGGCGAGGGAATGGCAGAGATTCGGAAGGTACACGGCAAGTGTTATGCGCCAAGAGGTGTCCGCTTATCAGAACAAGTTGCGTCAATTGGACAATAAGCAGCAGGAGCTGATCAAGGATAATCTCGAGCTGAAGGAGCTGTGCCTTTACCTGGACGAGGAACGAGGAGGAGGCCAGAGGGACGACGGGGATGGCTCGAGCTCAAGCACCAATGCCGAAGAGACTGCACCCCCGAGACCTAGGCACGCCTCTACGTTCAATGGTAATTCCCTCGAGGGGCACAGACGCTTCACTTCTATCCGAAAGTCGCCGAATAGATCTCTGGATCCGAGCATGCTTTACAGATCAAACTATGCAGTACGTGAGGAGCTTGGAGCAACGGGTGAAGCAACTCGAAGAGGACAAAAGTGTTCTACAGGCACGCGCGCAGGGATGGGAAGTAGCGCCTGGCGAGATCTGGGAGAATCCAAATAGCCCGGGGGAGAATCCTCAGTTGGGAGGTCGACCAGAAGCGGTGGTACGAGCTCTTCAAGTTCTCGAAGTCAGAGAACAGCTTGAAAGAGAAGGCGGCCACGACGGGGAGAAGGCTTTGGTTAGAGAAATGTGTAATGTAAGTTCTTTTAGCGAACGTGGGTGTAACGTGGGTACTCATACGAATACGGATGTAAGATCTGTGTAGAATAACTGTTTCAATAACGCCTGTTTCAGGTGGTTTGGCGGAAATTGGAGGAGGGCCCACAAACGAGGCACTGACGATCCGCACCGTGACAGTGCATCCGTTGAATGTGTAAAAGTTGTCGCGCGATCCGTTCGCTCGGATAGCGTATCTTATAGTATTATAGTAGCTAATGCGAATGTTATGAATTTCATAGATTTATACGCATGTACCTACAAGTATTTCGATGTAAGAGTCAATGTGCCTAGTTTGCAGTATTTATATAAAGATCGTAACGCCGTTAGATCGCCTACAACGAACTGTTAACAAACTCTATTTTTTATTATAAACTCAGTATAATTTACTTTCGTATATCCTGGCAAAACCCTATCCCCGCGTTCGCTTTATCAATCTTATCGCGTGCTAACTTTCTTTGGGAGACGTGACAGCCAATCAAAGCGCAAGGTTGATACGGACCCCTCGCAAGTCCAAGGGCGCGATCCGAACTACCGTCGCGCCCATGAAAGAATTATGTGGAGTGTTTACACTGAACCCCTGTCCACAAAAAGGACACGTTTTGTACACGGATTCGGTCTCTATTTTTGGCGTGTCAAAGAATCCTCTTTCAGCGGTTTCGCGCAACACCGTCCTACATATTCTGCGGCTTGGTATGTGAATCATTTATTTTCACAGTTACATTATGGAACTAAATAATGGCGAGACTCGCGGGTCACAATCGGCGTTCCGTGGTGTAGGTACTATTCTAATACAAACTGAAAGGCGCGGGCGGGAAGCAAGTGAAAGTGGTTAGCGAGATGAACGCGGCTAAATGAACCGACTAAAAATACACCCTGGAAGATCGATTGCGTATTTAAAACCGCGAATTCGGAATGGCCTGTGAATGATGTATGTTTGCAACCTTCGTGAGCGACGGGTCTGTAGATCTTGTTGGACGCTGGTCGCCGAGTTTGCGCCGACCCGAATGAAAGGGCGTCAAGGTGGGGATCGCGTCCAGCCACTTGTGTCCAGAGAGAGAGATGAGAATCACCGGTGATGTGCGTGTGCACTTGCCTCGGGGAGGACAACGCGAGGTTCATCCTTCTCTTCGTTGTCCTGGCTGTGTACATGCTCGCCGGCGCTGCGCTCTTTCAACGGCTGGAGGCTGATCTTGAAACGCGACAGGTACGAACACCACTCCGCCCTTCCCAATTCTTACTTAATCTTTAAAGTTACCTCTGGCGATGACTCGTGACTTGGACCATTTCCGTGGATTTCCGTTTACCGCACAGGCCGCAGAATTCTGGCGCGTTTACCATACTTTTCGAAGGCATCACTTGCAAAGCAGCCCGGTCGCTCTTGAAAGGCTGGACGAGTTATTGTACGCGTACGGGAACGCTTCATCCTCCGGCATCATCAACAAAAGCCGCCGATGGGATTTCCTCGGGAGCTTTCACTTTGTGGGTACCATCGTCTCCACGATCGGTAAGAGATCCACCGTGGCCTATTTGGAAGACCGAACGTTTTTGTGCCGCAAGTGAACCGGAATAATGGGTCAGTGGAGCGCGAAACGCGTACGCGGTACTTTATCTTAATCGCGCCTTTATCCTTTTTCATTCCTCTTTGGGAAACTCGTACGCACGAGCGTGTCAACAATTATTGCGAAACGATTTGCAACATTCGCCCCATATACTTCGTATCTTGCGCGTTCGGGTATTTTCCGATCGTCCGGCTGGTGCCAACATATTGACGGACGTATTATCTCGCGAAACTTGGTCATAACAGTGTTGAATAAAAGGGGTAAGGGTCGTCGCCCGCGGCACGCGCAAGAATCTTGCAGCAAATTCCAGAATGTTAATAACTTGCGACCTAGTCTTCCAGTTATCCTCTCCGAGCCCTTTTCGGCCCGGCATTCTGCATTACGCGTACGCTCGTGCTTCCAACGGACTCGGGGGGGCTATAGATCTGATTCCAGATCCATTTTCCAGGGTACGGAAACACCACGCCGCAAACGACGGCGGGCAAAGTGGTCGCCGTTCTCTATGGATTCTTTGGCTGTTCCGGTAATAATACTGCGGAGTCGTTCGGTCGATGTTAACGATAAGAACCGGTGTACATTATATGCAATTTGGTGCAGGTGGAATTTTATTCTTCAACCTGTTTCTGGAACGGGTCATCACTTTTCTCGCTTGGATTTTGCGCACGGTGCACATGCTCCGTTTAAAGAGTCGCATCCGGAAGAACTCGCTGGCGTCTCGGCGTAGCTTCAAGGCGCCCGATGGTCGGAAGGCTTCTTTGCCAGACATACTTGACGACGATGCCGATGACTTGGATATGGACCAGTGGAAACCGAGCGTATACTGGGTCATGCTATACCTATCGCTGGCTTGCTGTGCCGTGGCTAGTTGCGCTGCCGCGGTTTACGCTCCCCTCGAGGATTGGCAATACTTCGACGCCCTTTACTTTTCTTTCGTCAGCTTCGCGACCATCGGCTTCGGAGACTTCGTCAGCACAGAGAAAACGCATTATCCTTACATCCATTGGTGAGTTGCCCGCATGACTCCCATCCACTGTTACTTGCAGCCGCTGCTTTATGCCCGTTCGCGCGCAGGTACCGTGTCGCTAACTTCGTATTCCTGCTGGCCGGCTGCTGTTGCACCTACTCCCTGTTGAACGTGACGTCGATCGTGATAAAACAGGGACTAAATTACGTTATACAAAAGATGCAATGCGGAAGTCAGGGTATGGCTGCGCCACATTTACCGAGACGGAAGTCCTCCGTGTCCACGACGTACTTTTCGAAGAGGAGAGGGACGAGAATAGTCGGAAGAGATTCCTTTAAAGGGGATAACTTTGGAACGCCTAGAAGGATGTCTGGAGAGCTGATTTCTATGCAGGATTTCTTCTCGGCGAACAAGGTTTCTTTGACTGTAATGCAGAAACAGTTACAAGAGATGGCTCAGGTGCAGAAAGGGACAAGCTCGATCGCGACAGTGTCCAACGCGGGTATTCTTAAGCCTGACGCCGTCGGCCCTTTGGCTATCGTTAGTGAAAAGTTCAAAAGCAAAGTCTCCAAGAATCGGTAAACAGATTCTGGCCTCCTAGTCCGTGTGACAGAGAATCGTGCTAGTTTTAGAGAGAGCGAGAAATATGGATTATTCTTGTAGCAACTCAATCTAGTGGAGAATTTTTAATCTACTACTTCGTTGTATATATGTATCATGCGTGAAAGATGCACTTACAAGCATTTTATTGCCGCATCTTTTACACTTCAGCCGTAGATCTCCGGTACAGTAAATCGTGCGTCGCTCAGTCACCGAGTAACTTTATTTAAGTCATGTTTACAATTACAGTTCTCCATGTACTCAACAACATTAACAAACATGCACTCTTTTGTCTTCGCTTTTCCATAATACGTATCATATTATGTGTACATAATGCATGTAAAATAAATTTCGGATCTGTTGAGTTGCCAATCTGTAATTTCTGGAGCCCTCTTCGGACAGAATGGTCTGTAACGTGTGCAGCATTCGGTGAATTCACGGGGAATTTGATGCGCTGGTAAAGTGTGCACATGTCCGTTATCTCGATGTCACCAATTTTACATGCATCGTAAAATTACAAAGACAAAAGCTTTCCTTGTCTAAGTAACTATTAATACCTTCAATTTGCAACCAGATATTTCAATTCGATGAATGCGATGGATGTGAAACTGTCACGCTGCGTCGCGCGAATGAATCTAGTCGTCCTGATCTCGCCGATCTCGCGAAAAAGAATCCGTTTTCTTTGGGAGCCTACGATCGAAAATACAGACATCTTCCTCTAAACGAGAATGATAGAATACGAGCAATTGACAGAAAGTTACGAGAGAGTAAAAGTGAATTGGCGAACCTTTACAGACTACAACACCTCGTGTAATCTACAGACAATTGCTTTATCATCGAAGCCAAACGTGACACGTAGATACTACGATCAGGTCTATAAAAAAAAAATATGGAATCACATCGTATAGATGAGATTACGCTGGTCTAAGGTTCGGGAGGAGTCGTGTTCTCCAAATTCAAGCCGAGTTTAAATTTCACTTTAAACCTGAAGCTCAAATTTGACCGCTCTAACATCCATAATTTAATCACATCGAATTGCAGCATTTCCAAGATTTCAAAATAAACTACTAGAGTTAACGTGTCAGCGATGTACCAACAGCACAAGGGCTCTGCTCTACCTTTTCTGTGCTCTGTACTTTGTAATGCCTTGAGCAAAGATCTCAACAACTACATGCTTCCCGTTGTATTTTAGTCTTAAATCTCCATGTTCGTGTGTTTCCACTGTGTACTTTAGATTTAAATCCTCGCTCTCTGCGTTTGCCCATAGGCTCAAAGTTTTCACAAAATAGCGTATACTCCGTTCCAACAAATTTGTTCAAAGTGACGCCCGGGTCACGGCCGTGGGCGTCATTGTCAATCACACAACCAACAAAATAGCGCCAAGTGTTTCGCACCGGCGCCAACAAAGCTGCGCCCCAAATATTTCCCAGCGGAGCATCGATTACTCCCTCGCGGGCAACGACGCCCTAATTTGGCAACGACAGCAACAAGCAACAGCGCTCCTTCGCTGTGCACAAATTTATGAGATTCATATCTCAGTAAACTGACAAGACCTCGCGTCGAGGTTGCCACGGGTCTTCTCAGCGTATGTCGCGCATACGAACAAATTGCTGCCCAACCAGCTCCAATCCGTTACTTATCAGATCAACGTCGTCGGATATTTTTATTATTTTCGGTTTAAAGAAATCTGAACTCGTGTCGCACGCTTGGATGTAATCGGACAGAACGAAATGATCTTCGATCAGTACGGGGGTGTGATTCTGATTGTGCGGCTGCCGATTGCGTGACCGCGGTACTTGATCAGCAGGTTCCATCAAAGTCGAATGCTTTTTGCGCTGATGCTGCAAAAGTTTCGCCTGCAAGAGTAAACGAATGTATCGGGCTTCACAATTTTCTGAGGCACCATCGCGTGAACAAGATTTACAACCCTTGAAACGCACCTTGCTAGCGTATTGTTTGTGACACCATTGACAGCCCTGAGGCGTAGTTGTAATACTACCGACAGTCTGACTAAATGTTGGATTCGGTAGATCGGAATAATCGGACTCCTTTTGTCTATTACTTGGTGGTAAAGCCGCTCCTGGATGATTCTTCACGATGTGTGCTTTACGTTTGCTGCTACTTTTATAGACCTTTAGACAGGAAATAACGTAAAAGCAAAGCATATCAGTTAAATGCAAGCCACCTTGTTCTGCCGATAGGTTGTACGAACCTTATCGCAGTATTGACAGTAATAGTCTCTGGTCTGGCGTAAAATTGGTAGATTTAGTTCTGGTACAGATTCTGGCGCGACATCGGGATGACGTTTTGCCAAATGATTGACAAGCATCCCCCTTCGTTTAAAGCCTACTAGGCATTGGTGACATTTATAAATGAAACGATTGTAATCGTTAGGGTTTATCTGTTAATAATATGCAATAAAATGTATTATTAAACGCGTTATGAAATGTTTCACTTGACAACAGTACGAAAGTACCTTTGGAACGAATTTTTTAGTTTGCGTAACTTGCGACATTTGCTCTTCAGTCGCCGTTTGCGAATTGTGCAACTTTGTCATGTGCTCCTTTAATTTGTCTTTTCTTTTAAACTGTTTGCCACAGTTCGCGCAATGAAACTCTCTGTAAGAGGAATAAAGTCACCATATAATACACGCAGTATGCATTCTCGTAATGCATAAATGTTAGTTTACCTATGATCAGAATGTTTCAGTAGATGCATCTGCAACTTGTCGACGGTGGCAAATCGCTTCGCACAAATTTGACATTTGTGCTTTCTTTCGCAATGATGCGCTCTAATGTGCTTACGAATAACTGAGTACTTAATAAATATTCTTTGGCAGTAGGGGCAGCTAAAGGTGCCGTCTTCCTTCTTATGAGTTTCTATGTGTTCCTTCAATGTGATACTCTGACTGAACAGTTGCCGACACATTGGACATTCAAACACTTGCTTAGTTTCTGAATAAAAGAGAATATATATATATACATATATTTTTTTCTGCATCAAATTATTCGATACAAATACGATTTACCTCGATGCGTTTTCAAATGGCAAGACAGTGCTGAATTATTCATGAATCTTTTGAAACAGATGTTGCATGGCAGTGGTTTTTGGTCTTCAGCACCGTGCACCAGACAGTGCTGTTGCAATCGTACTTTCGTAGCAAAACGTTTGTAACACATCGAACACTTATACGTAGACAGAGAACTCATTCTTTTCGCCTTCGTTAGAGACAATCTCCCGTGTTGCGAGATATGATTAATCAACTCTTTTTGCTTCTGAAAATGTAGCCCGCACTGCGGACAAGCGGTAGATTGAATTTTGTGTTTCATTTTGTCATTACCATGACTGAGTGTGTGTATGTTAAGCAAAAGCGGCTTCTTAAAAATCAAACCGCAAACGGAACATTTCCATTCCTTAGAGTTGTTTTGCCTCGAGTTCTCCTTCTCTTTTAAATTTCTGCCGCGAAACACCTTCACGCGACGAGAGTGATTACCCTCGAGCCGTGGCCAACCAGGTAATTGATTTTTCTGCTCTGTAATACGAAGTCACGGATAAATGGATATAATCCGAAATATTATATTATTACAAATCTCGCATACCTTTGTCGTCTTTGGTTTCTTGTACAGGTTTCAGGGCGATTAAATTCCTACGATGCGCATAATCGATACTAGGCCCAGCTTTTAATTCTTCCTTTGGCAAGATGTTTCTTGTAGTCAAGAACACTATTCCGTCGCGTTGTTGACAAATTACTAAGTTCTGTTCTTTGTAAGACAATGCCGGTCTGACGAAACGCATCCAATTCGAAGCATCTGTAATGTCAGTAACATATCTTATACTTTCGAACTCTAAATATATCGAACAGTACTCTGAAACCTACAAGCACTTACTTTCATTTGAAACGTCTACTTTTAACAGTTCCTCGTCCTCGGTTTCGTAAAGTAACGGCAATTCGTTTTTAAATGGTGTACCATCGTAGGGATATAAAATACCTTCTATAGGACCAAACTGAGTACGCTTTTGTATATAACGCTTCGCGCATACTCCATAATCGAAACCACCTGGCAGAATATCGGAACCGGACAGTTTGTTTATGGAAAGATACGATCCTGGCAGTGTTGCTATAGCCCGAGATGGTACAGGCTGATCTGCTATCGTGCATACATTATGCGAAGTGCAATTGTCCCCGGTACAGGCATCGTCGCAATCGTCGCAACCTAGAGAATAGTTTACATTTAGCACTACATCAACAAGATAACGAAAATAATGAAGTTACGTACATAAATTCTTCTTGTCGTTTATACGGCGCTTAGAGCGTCTAACATTCTGCTTTTCACCATCCTTCTTTTCTTCGTTCCGCAACGAACTTTCATTCGCTTTCTGATTCTTTGAAACTGCCAAAGCATTCGTATTGTTCTCTTTGTTCGAATTTCCTGCAGCCGACGAAAGTGTAGAATCGTCTACATCAAGGTTCTGAGCTTTAAATGAATTCATGACATTCAGTTGATCGTCTTGCATGACAAGAAAATCTCTGCTTAATGTAAAATCTGTACTTGGCATTCCTGTCAGCATCAACGGAGCTGCCGACGGCTCCAATCCAGCATTAGATTCTGCAAACACGTTTCACAGTTACGCTACGAAATCGATCGTGTCTCTCATAAGGATAACGTCGCAGCGGCGATTACCTTGCATCAGAATTAGTTCGGCGCCGACGCTAGAGACCAGTTGTTCCTCGTTTCCATTGGCGACAAAGTCGGCGGAACTGTCCGCCTGCTGTACGGTCTGCGTGTCGATCGGATGCGTCAATTGGGAGACATAGTTAACGTTCGTTCTTTCGGTGGATTCGGGTGGCGATATTAAAGGGGACGCCGAACCTTGTAGGACAACGACAGAATTATGAAACGGAGACGGCGGGAGTTGTACCGGAGTAGGCGAATACCTAGCGGCTGAACTCATATTCGGATCGAGAGGACTGACGCGGTGCTCGAAATCGGACAGAGGGGAAGACGCTCTAGGGGAAAAGGAAACCTGCTCGTATGTTGGGAATAGGCGAGAATACTCTCGGGATTGATCTTCCACATACTCCACCTAATAACAAAATCATTCCAAGTACTGTCCGTCGGAGGAGAAACTTAGCTGAACGTAGGCGCAACCATGAGAATTATACTTACAGTCAAGAACAACAGCTTATTATTCATTTTTCTCGGCTGCTCGCACACCGACGAGGGAAGGGTATGATCGGCGGGCCAATTTACCGAGGTGTCGGACACTTTATCAATGTTTGGAATCTCAAAGGAGTTAATAGGGCCCCCCTCAGGAGGGCCCCTTGAATTCATTTTATTTCTCGTCGTGTACCAGCGATATGACAACGTCTGCTACCTGTTAAAATTGTGCTTTGAAAATACAGTTAGCTCTGCTATCGAAGGGCGAATAAGAGCAAAGAGATCGCAGTTCTTTAACCACAACGATTGCATTCGAAGGATTTTAGGATCGGTGATAAGGGGGCGATAACGCCCGCGATAGATTGAATGCAGGCGTACAACGGTCCGAGCATTTGTGTCCTACGGAAAGGAAGGACTTACCATCTTCGATACATAAGTTTTCGAAGTCGATGCACTTTTTGCCCTGTGATGCACCTGCTGAAGCAGACTGGTTCGTCAACAATCGACGTTATCAGCTTCATAATGCTGACTGAGCACCACTGAAATGGCGGGAAACTTTCGAATTGACGGAGAAAATCGGCGTTACGCGAATCTCCGAGTGCATCGCGATTTCTCTGATAAAATTCGTTTCTAATCGACTGCATTTATCATTCCAAACTCTAAGGTATATGTACCAATAACGAGCCGTTTAAGGAAACGGTGACAAAGTATAATGAATATTGTGTATAAAATTAACAATTTAAGTGAAACTTTTTTTCATTCATAAAGATTTTGTTGTTTCTCATCAATACACACATAAGGTAAAAGGCCCTATTATGGCACAGTGTCCCAATTTATGAAACACTACAAGAAAAAGTGAATAATATTATATATATGTATTTATAATAATTTAAATAAAATTATAATTATAAACATTACTATCTAAATATTTGTATGTGTATAAATATAAATGTGGCGTCAATGAATTTAACATAAAAAAAAATGTTTAAGTGTCCATGTCTCTGAGTTGGTACAAAATTTGCTGCTATTCGAGTTGAAATACAGATACACTGACTTCTTTGTTTCAAGCATATTTACAAATTTCAATGATTTTAAAAGATGTTTAATAGCTTATTCGAAAGCTGAAAACTCGTAGATTGTAATTAATTAAAACAAAATCGAATCCGGTGGTGATTTTTTTAATTATAAAGCTGTTCCAACATTATGGCCGGTATTCACAAACGTGTCTTAAGATTAAGCAAATGCTTAAGCATTCGGCATCCTTTACTAGCTACTAGGGTTAGTAGAGGATGCCGCATGCTTAAGCATTTGCTTAATCTTAAGACACGTTTGTGAATACCGGCCTATGTACATTGACGTTTTAGAAGTCTGTATTTATGGAACGATAATTCGCTTGTTCCATGTGCCATGGACAGTTGAATCAAGCGTAGTCCCGGTTTGTGGTACAGAAAAGTCAAAGTCTAAAGAGTACGATATTTAATTAAAAACGGTCTTAATTCTAAGTTTTTTTGGTTGTGGCTTCAAACAATCTTCATATTTAACCTTTATTTTTATCCAACATACGTATAAGTAAGTGTATTATAAAATTTGGTTTGAAATATACATATATACATATATACTTATGTACATTAGTATATACATATATATATACATATATATATACATATATATATACACATATATATATATATATACATATATACATATATATACATATATATATATATTATTTTTATAAAAATAACTGAAATATAAGAAAAGATAGTGGTTTTTATGTTTTTATCTGTACCGTAAATAGGGACATACATTATGGAACACCAGGGACACGGGCTTCAAAGCTGTGCCATAAATACGTACATGTACATCACTCCTATTTTTCAATCATATAATTATTTTTTAACGTTATACTTACAGAACAACGATTATTTCTACTTCAGAAAACACGAAATAATCGAATAACGCACAAATTCGCAACATTTAGGTTCTTAATTATTTAAAATCATTGAAAATATCATATCCCTCTCTAGCATCTGTGCCATAATAGGGCCTTTTACCTTAACAAAATTTTGTTTTTTTTATATATTTAACGTAAAATAAACAAGAATATTTGTACGTGTAAATGTACCAATATATAGCCAACCTCACGCGATTGACCTAGCGGCCCGATTTTCATGTCCCAGTACCTAGCCATAGATTTTATAATCGTGTAAAAATTATTTTAAAAACTGATTCTTTGTCTTAAATTGAAAAATCTGTTAAGGAAAATTAAGAAGTACAGAAATATAAAATTATTGTATAAATAACCATAATAAACAGATTAGAAAATAAATGCAAAAAACAATAAGTTTAGTTACACTATCAATAGAAGTTTGTGGTTATTTTATATAAGACTCAAAACAACCACCAAATTCATTAAACTGTACATATACATAAACTTTAATAAACTTAAATTAAATGCTATCATTATTATCTAGAAAAATAATGTTTATATTATGATTTATGATCAAAATACTTACCGGCTTTATTCCAAATATCGAGTCAGAAATTCACACTTTTTTCGAAATTTTGCTCTGGCGATGCCGATTAACATTTGCAACTCACTCAACCCGATTTATTGAACACGTGGTTAGTTACTGGGCTAACAAGATTTGTTTGCACCGATAAATAGCCATGTAAATATTCAAATAAAAAATAGTTTTCATATTCAAATTTTTTCTTTCTATGTGTTACAAATATTTTCAAGATTCTAAAACCCTTTTTTCTATCTAAAAAACTATTATCCTATAATAATTATGCTCTTAACAAGAAGCACGCTCTTCTTAGCCATATCATAACGAATGTCTGAAAACGCGTCATATATCTGGCCTCGAGACTATAAATGGTATTTCTAAATATCTAGACAAAAAAACAAGACGATATAACTTCAGATATTAAACCGAACAATTAAATAATGCAAATTACTAATTATTAATATTTCAACAGATGGCTAGGTACTGGTGCATGGCTCGTTATTGGTACATTTACCTTAAATGATTCTCGTTCATTCATAATTGATATTTTCGTTCGAGTATCGATATAAGCTAGGCTAAGATTGATTTTATAAACTGAAAAGTACCATTTCTTTTCGCAACGTTTCTGTTGAGCGTTACACGGGGCAAGTCGATAGCTTTCCGCCCTCCTACATCGCTTATTTCCACCCCCTAATTTATGAACAGGGTTGGTAGGGTCAGCTGCGTGTACACAGGAGGTGTCTTTCATAACTTTCCTTAACAACGAAACAACAACGCGTCAACAAGACTCTAGCATGGCTTTTCGATACATCTGCGTAAACGTAACGGCGTAATTTTTTATTCCAGTTAAAGGTAACGCAGCGCGATCATGGTGCATATAAACGAAGTGACCGATCTGATGGATCAGATGATGAAGGTGGAGATCTTCCGCTCGTCGGAGAAACTTCGTATGGTAAAGGACGAAGAGACGACGTTCCTTGATCCAAACCTAATTATGGATGCGAGACACCGAATTCTTCGAGAAGACTTATCCGTCTCGCCGACCAAAAGCTCCGTTCTGGCCGAAGCCAGGAGGTATGATCTAATCTAATGGCCAAAAAAGATAGGGAAAGATTTTGGGCGCTGGCAGCTAAGCTTTCTTTTGCAGACTGTTTACGCGGGATGAAACCAGGGAACTGTATATGAAAAAGCAGCAGCGATTTCTGGAACGAGAGTTGAAGAAATTTGAAATGGAACTGAAGAAATCTCGGCCGAAATTCTCGGAGCCCTATATGTGCAAACGAAGGAACTTTGCGCCGTCGGATGACGAGGACTTTTGGGGAATCTCTAGAAGGATCAGAAACAAGGTCCGTGTAACTTTCATTTCATTGTAATTACTATAATTGAGTATATACCCAACTTCTTACAGATAATTGTTGACCCTAAAACGGAGAGAAACTGTGGACGAAGTATGGAGACTGTTTGGAAGAGCACGATAGCGGAAGTTGATGACCCTCCCTTGACAGAGGAGGGCGAGAAAGAGCCGAAGAAAACGGAATGCGAAATACCATGCACTGGAAGTATAAAAGTAACGATCAAGGATAAGCCAAGCTTCGAGACAGAGGCGCAACGTTTGCGTGTTTTAAGAAATTGCTTCGATAGCCTGAAGCGAAATGCTGAGGAAGAACGGCGGCTTCGCGATATCAAGACGAGGATTCAACGAAACGTGGCTTCGAAGATAATGAAGAAGTACTTGGATGTTTGGAGGACGCGTACGAGAAATGCGAGAAAAGACGAAGAGGAGCGAAAGGAAGAGCGGGGTATCTCTGAGGAGCGGAGGATCGAGATGTTTATAAGTGCTATTACAGAACGTCAGAGAGAGTTGATGAAAAGTCAGAAACCAAAGAGCAGAGATGGTAGATTGGTGGTGAAAGAGTCGAGCAGCGCTGAGATGAGGAGGAAAAGTGTTTATTCTAAGCCTGTTATTGTCGAGTCGCCATCGCAATGCCGATTAAATGCTCAGAAGCAGATAATAGAGAAGCAGAGAGCCAAATTGGCAGAGCAGAATCGGATCATCGAGGAATTAAAATTAAAACAGGCGCAAAAAGAAATATCTAGGGCGACCAAGGAAACGGCGAACATGGCCAAAGAAACGCTCACCTACTGCGGCCAGAAGACCAGGCGAACTTTGATTCAATTGATGAATCAAACTGGCTACAGGTAACACAGACCTTCGAGGCAATTAACAATTTCAATTGGTACGGATATTTATCGCGTGTACTCTTCCAAAAGGGATGAAAGTCTGACGGTACCTCAGCGAGCTCCAGATCCACCGAAGTTTCTGTTGAGGATGGAAGCTCGAGCAGAGGCCAGACAGAAGAGAATAAAATTGGCCGAAGAATCGCGCAGGAAAAAACTGGAGGAACAGAAGAAGAAGGAAGAGGCTGCTAGAATAGAGGAGGAACAGACGAAGAGGAGATTACAACAAGAGGTCAGATAATGTAGGAGGTCAAAGTATATTAATGTCATAGCAAGTGTCATAAGCATTAATTTCACCTCGCAAGCTCCGCTATCGCTTTAGCAATGCACTTTCTTATTTGACTACACACGCGCGATACCGACCCTCCTTTAAAGAGATGTTCCGATGAATTTCTTTATTCATTAATAGGCTGCAGCAGAGGCAAGAAGACTACGAAGAGAGCAGGAACAGAATCGATTGCGTGAAATAGAGAAATTTAGGCAATTAAACGGCATAGCGGATGAATTTTATCGACGATATCTGCTACGGCATTATGTAATGGAGCCGTTCATAGCCCTCGTTGAACAGAAAAAGAGTAATGTCAAGCAAGCGGAAAGTCATTATAGGGGAAACGCGATGAGGAAAGTATTCGCAGCGTGGAAAAGAGAGACCGACACTCAATGTAGAATTAAGATCGAAATCGTCGAATGGTTTTATGATAGAAAGGTAGCGGCAAGGGTATTTGAGAAGTGGAAGCAAATGGCCAAAGAAGTTAATTCGAAATATCAAGTCGCCATAGATTTCAATGATATGAAGCTCTTAGATCGGTACTTTAAGTCGTGGCAAGTAAGAACTTTTGAATTCAAAGCAGAACGCGAAAAGAAAGAGGAACTAGCCAGTAGTCATTGCGAGAGTAAATTAAAAGTGAGATACTTCTGTACGTGGAGGAAGTACCTCGCGATAGCTGCAGACATCAAAGAAACTGAGAAAAGAAAGGACGAATTGAGGCAATTGGTGCAGAAAGTGATCCCTGACTTCGATCCTAAGCAAAGAGGTGTAGCATTAGAGGATTAAAGCTAAGTTACAATATTGAAATTAAAGTACAAAGACTGTATCATAATAATACTTCTAAGTTTACTATGTAAGACGAAGACTAGAATTAATTTTATACTATTTTGTATAAAAAGAAATGTAAACATTTATCACATTTAATATTCTTTATGCTTAGACCTTAGATGTACTGTACATAATTGATTAATACAATTTATTCCGTTAATCATACAATGGCCACTTTATCACAGTTACAATAAATATACAAATGATGTGCACGCAACAGCAAAATAAAAGTAAGTAAAACTTTAAACTGATATCAGCGCATTCGTATCGCGATATGTCGTTATTAAGTTCAATATTATGAGCGATAGCTTACTAGTCTTCAGTATCTTGGTATTGTAAAAAAAAAAAGAGATAAGAACAATAGTCGGCATTAAAGTATATATTAATGGTGAAAGGTGCGCTTTAACTAATATTAATGTGTACATTCTGATTCACATACCACTGTGCCCGATGTTTTGGCCTCATTGTTTCAAGCTTTTTACTATCCTTTGCACAGTGCAAAGTATCATCTTCCGTACAAAGTAAGTTTTATAATCTAGTCTACGTTTAATATCTAAGTTTTGCAGCAAAATAATCGAGATACGATTTTCAGTATCCCATGGTCATACTGGTTTCCAGCTTCTAGAAGGCGTCGCTCGTTCGATGTTGTGCCAAGGTAAATTAACCAGAGATGGTATATTAAATAAAAGAGTACCACTAGACCAACGAGCAAGCTGTAGAGTGCCGAGATGAAGCACAGGGCAATGCTGGAACAATATGTACATTATTATATATATCGATCGGGCATTTGAAGCAAACAGTTGCGCGACACGTTATCTATTCAACTTTTATATTCCTCAGCAAGCAAATAACAGATATTACAATATTTACGACGTTTAACACGAGTCTCGACAATTATCAGCATCTCGCGATAATTAAAGTTTGCATTGTAGATCGTCGGTATCTTTCCAGTTTAGTTCTCAGACCCTTAATAACGCGAAGTGTCGTGTTCCCCCTCCGACTATGATTTTACATCCTCGATCACCATTAATTTCAACGAATCTTTCGCCGCTACTAATTACAGCTATGTAATATAAAATATCGCTTGAACGGTACATACTCTAGCTGATGATACACATCGCTGCAATCGTCCGGTAATAGGACGGTGCCAATGAGTATGAACGGATGGCAAACGCTAGTCATTGTTAGATTGGAGCCATAAATAAAAGCTATGGCCGAGCAGAACAAACATCCCAGGTACCATCTTAAGTTACTCGAACCTATGCAACAATCCAGCCTAAAATACAAAACGTACATCCGAAATGTGTGCGTGCGACGTCGCGTAAGCCCAAGAATCATGCTCTACGTAAACCGAGAAGACTGTACCATTTACAATGATATTCCCTATTGAGAATGCACGTCTGGCACATTCGACAGTGGTGAGCCCTTGGCGGGGCTCGTCTCCTACACGTAACGCAGAGCTCTCCGCTCCCCTCGCCGAGTTCTAAGCCTTGGGCGAAGGTGCCTTCCTGAGTGGCGGTGTCTGCGTTCAATCTACTCTTGTATCCGCACAGTATACCCCCCACGACGCATACTATAAAGACTAAGTTCTCCTCCGGCAGGATCTCTAACAAAGGTACGACGCTTATTTCGAAGATCAGCATCAGCATGACCACGCTCATGATCGTCCACATTAAAAAGAATTTGGTGCGCAGCAGAAACCTGAGGAAATTGTGGTGCAGGTAGTACACTAATAGCGGCGTCGCGACGAATATAATGACAGTGCATAGGACCGTTTGTGCGGCGATCACCGCCAACGTCGGAACCGCGAAGATCGGTATCATCGCGTCGACCGAGATTTGTTTAGCACCAGCCCTCCAACCACAAGGATTTCGGAGCCTGTCCCACACGGTCATCCTCTTTCGATAATTCTATATCGAAGGGTACGGTGTTTACACTTTCATGGAGAATTGAGGAGGGAACAACACCAAGGCTCGTGGAGGTTAGGTACGTTTCACGGGACGTCGTTGTTTCTGCTGTTGCGAAGAGCGAGAATTTGCTCTAACAATTGTCGAAAATGTGGCGCGTTAAAACATGTGGCAGCACCATCTGAATTAGTTAATAATAATTACATCGGCAATTATAGAATCCCGGATCTTTGATCAATATCCAGGCGGTTTTCCTTCAACAATGGACCATTGTTTCGATAGAAATCAATACTCCCCTTTCTACCCAAATTGCCACAAGGCGACACGCCAATAGATAACGGAGCGCTCCATTTAGATTCGAAATTCTATGGTAAACGAAGTGTCTCTCGATTTTTGTACCGTTCTCGCGTGTTATGTATCGTTGCTATAAAAAAAAATGCCACGACATAAGTGTTTGACAGTACTTTGAATATGGCGCAAAAATTGCGAGGAGGGCGAGAATCGTGAACCTAAAGGACGGTGCACAAGTTGCCGGTGGTTGAGTCGCGAGACGAAAAGGGAATCAGTCTCTAAATTAGTGATCCTCTAGAGAGTGATCGGACAAACGCGTATCGTCGCTGATTGGTTGCCGCCATTTCTGACAAAAGCGGAAGTAGACAGAGAAAGAAACTGTAAGAAAGAAAGAGAGACAGAAATACGAATAGAAAGAGATAGATAAGCAATCAGTTTGGAAAGCAGACGATATGTTATTTCCGGTTTTGTCAGAAATGGCTGCGGTTGGGCCGATCACTGCCTAGAGGATCACTACTCTAAATGACTTTCAGCCATGTTGGTGTGGTCAAACGGTGGTGCACTCTACAAGCGAGTTTAAGTATTACATTATATTGTAGAGTCAAAGTCAGGCTTTAATTAACAGATTAAATTTAAATGTGTAAAATTCAAGTATGCAGTTTTAAAGTTTATCGCGAAATGGCATAGAGGACAGCACTAGTTGACCATACAAAGATGACTGAAAATACATTTCTCTGCTGCTCCCCTCGGTGCTTCATACCCTGTGTCCACAATTCTGCTTGCTTTATGCACTGCCCTTTAGGTCCATGGACTAGAACAACAGTATTTGTATCCAGTGTCCAATCGGGATCACTGCACTGTACACATGTGCCTCGAACAGCACGAAACAATGATGTTGATGTCGGTTATTCGAATAGTCGAAAGATCGTGACGAATCGTTGAATTATCGTACCGAATTCCATGCAGAAGACACGTCCCAGGTAACGAATACTACACCCGTAAACAGCCGCCCGTGACTCTCTAAAAGGCATTGCCATTTTGTCCGACCTGCTCGTCATTCTCCCATGTGACATCTGCCGTAATCACATTGCGCAGGAAATCATAAACGCGACACTCGCGGCGAGAATTGTGACGCCACGTTGGAAATACGATCGACTTAAGCGGGGAAAAAGGTTTTTTTTTCACATATAAACAAAAAAAACGTCCGAGTATCTTAATCATCAGCTGTGTGTAACAAGGAGATCGAAGGTCGACGGTTATCTAAGTTTACTGTTTCTCACGCGGTATACAACACTCCCGTTTGAATTATGAAAAATGTAGCTGTTAAGAACGTTCGAAGAAGTGAAATAATTAAGTGGGCGGAAGTGCAATTGAATCTTCAGCGAATTTGTTTATTGATCACGATAGAACGGGATACTTAAAGCCAGAAATTTAGGAGCCGCGACTAATAAAAGGTAATCGCTTAAGGACAACGAGTAGGTATATGTATTATCCGCGTACCCGAATGAGACGAACAATAGAGGAGCAACAGATTAAGGGGATATTCGTATACCTGGTATAACCGGGGAGACCGAGAGTACGGTAACATGCAAAGAAACATTATAGTACATTACCATCGACAACCAAGTGTCCGCCGATGCCTTGGAAATCTGTGATTTCGATTCTCGATCGTGGGACGATACACCGCCGAGAGTTTCTTGATCACTCGAGAAAGACAGGACACGGGCACATTCTTGCGCGATCTTTTTTTTATCGGCCGCTTTTAATATCACGTTACAGTCTACTTCTTTCTTTCATTGACGCGGCGCGAGACAAATATCGATTGGTTATTTGCGAGGCACATGGATGCAGACGCGGATGAACACCATTATCGCGCACTGTCGTGGCGAGGCTAATTAAAGAACGGTAGGGGCAGAGCACCATTAAGATAATCACGCAGCACAATAATGAACGGACTATACCAGCGAAAGATTGATCGACAATTACGGCCCCACGGCCGCTCTCCACTGAAACTGAATGTTTCCAATTGTTTCCAATTGTTTGCACGTGTTCACGCGGTTATCATTGTTTGCTAGGCCGCGGCGGGCCGTGCCGAGTGGGGAGGAAGCACGATACAAGTAACTTATTGTCGTTTGCGGCACAGATTTCCATGCACTTACACACACTTACCGCGCCCCGAAATAAGCGGCATTACTACAGAAGACTCATAAAAACCAAATCTACGCTCGCACCTAATGGATGACTATACACGCTTGAATCGTATTTACCAGGATCGATGGTCGAATCGAATTTCGATTAACTGCGCGCGCACCCCGCGCGCTTTCGAATTCAAATTCCTCGTAACCAAAGACCCGCGCGGAATTCTTTATTCTTTCTCGATTAATCGGACCGCGTCGAATTGCATCATTCACTGCTCAGACACCCCGTGCGCAGTGCATATATGTATGTATATATATATATATATATATACTTTCGTTGCGATAGCGGCGTAAAATTTTGTAACGTTTCGCCGTTTCTTCTCATTATGAAATACCGCGAAATCGGTATTCGAGTCAATTCAGACGAGCCAATATGACAATACAGCCGCCAAAAATTCAGTCACGTGTAAATCTCTGTATATACATATATGTACCGCTGCGGGGTCGCAACGACGCCGCATCGCTCGCCAGAATTAACCCTTATTATCTAATAGCCGGGGCGGTATTTACAGTTGTCACGTTTAACAAGGAGATAATGTTGCGTAGCGAGTCAGCGGGTTCAACGTTTACGACTACGTGATCTACCTACGATGGGCTACGTGACTGACTAATGGCATACCTGAAAGTCCACCCCCTCCCGACCCCAGGGATGCGCCGTTTCTGTCCAACGACGGGGCGGCAGAGGGAAGGGGAACATTAGCCTGTTTGCCGAGCGCGTTTACCTTTCATAGGATTCGTGTACCCCCCAGGTCTGCCGGGCCGTCGGGGGTAGGAGACGTTGGCGCGTGAATCATAAGTTTTCATCGAAGAAAGAAGCCGATTGGAGGCCCCTTTGACCCACAGGGGGCTCGCCACTTCAGCCTCCCCCTTCCTTAGGCGTCGTGCCGTGCGGTGGACAGTTAGTACGCGGATCCCGATGCGGGGAGTCATCGAGATCGACCGGCAAAGTAGCCTTGTAGTCGCGACTCAACGCTTCCGATCGTATCTCTACGCGCGCTCGGCCGGGGATTCCACTTGCAGCTTAACAGTGGGAAAGTTGGAGCGGTCTTTCGGGTCGATTCTTTGCAAGCAGGATCATCGGTTCGCCGAGCGAGAAAGCGCTCGAAATCATTGGGAGATAGAGTCGGATAGAAGAAGCGCAGTTGTCGCGAAGGACGGATCGGATTTATCGGGTGAAATATGGCGAGCCAGAGTCGAGCGTCGCGCGACTTCGTTCCGGGGCAATGATTATTACACCCTCCCAACGAGAGTTTCCCTGTGTCTGTTCTCGCTCCGATATCGTCGCTTCGGATATAAAGTTGCGAAGACCGGGAGGATCAATGACCAGCCGCATCTCGCTGTAGTAAAAAAATTGTAATAGTAAGAGCTCGTAAATCATTATAGCTCGACCGGAACGATAGCCGGTCGCGGAGGTCGTGATCTCTCACTGTCAGTGATGGTCGTCCGTGCGTGAAACGTCCCTTTTTTTTTTCGTAGCGTTTTCGGAGAACGGGGTTACGCTAGGAGTACTATCCGGAGGGTGATCGACGGTGTCGTTTCCGTGGCGTCGGTCGGCAGTTCGGTACGGGAATCGAGAAACAGTGGCGAACTTCGTGAATCGCGTCGGGGATGTTGGTGGAGGTGTAAGAGAGAATCGTGAGAGACACTCGGAGCGATAAAGAGGAGGCATCGTCGTGTGACACAAGAGCAAGTCGGCTGATAACAAGTGGCAAGCCTATGTTGATAGACCCCGGGTCTTCTGGCACTGTTCCGCTGACGACGACTGCCAACGAAATTGTGTCACCACTTTCCAGTGGTGTTGGTGGCCGCGATGGTAGTGGCGGCGGTCGCGTTCAGGAGCCTATGAATCCAGGGTTACTGCTCTCTCCCTGGGGGCCGTGCTGTTGGTGGCTCGAGAAGCTTTCAGGCTTCCCGCGGAAGGCTGGGAACAGGTCTGCCGTGGACTCGTGGGGATGTTATGTAAGCTGTAGTTGAACGACGTAAACGCGTACACAGAGATCGGGTGCCGTGCGCGACGTGTTACGGTATAAACGCGAGGCTGCCGAGAAGCCGCGGCGAACCGGCGAGAGAGGATACTCGGTACTAGCGATCAGTAACGAGAATCGCGGGGACGCGTTAGACGGGACGATTCTGCAGCGGGCAAACGTCGTATAAGGTCGCCTCGATCTTTCAGGTGATCGGGTTACGTGCTCTAAGAGTGATCCTCGAAGGCCCCCCGAGGACACCCTCTGTCCGTGGTTCAGTTTCGACGAGCTTATGAGCTATGAGGAGGACACGCGGCTGAGGACCGAGGACAGGGAGGAAGACGACGAAAAGGAGTACGAGGAACGTCTTGGAATGTCTTTGGCATCGACTAACAAGCTGCAGATTTTGTGGGACCATTTCATTCATGCCGAGCCCCAGAGTTACGAGGTACCCGCGCGCCACCCGTGCCTTTTCTGCTTCACTCTTCCGCGGTTCGTGTTACAATTAGTTGGCTTTGATTTGACTTAGGATTTTGTCACGAGCATTCCGCCGTTCGCTTTCAAGGAAGAACAAAGAAGAAGATCCTTATTAGATAGACACAGCTCCAACCGACGATGCTTTTACCTTGACGCTTGCCCTTTCTCTTCGCAGCCTTATTAATACCACCTAATCGCGGAGGACTGCAGTGACGATAATTTTTCTTCAAACGCATTCCTGCTTAACGTGTCTTTTACCGCGTCCCGCCAGCCACGATTTCGTAACCACCGCCAATCATTCGTCCCCCCACGGTTAAACACCAGTTTAGAATCTGGTCGGATGACTTGGAAGTCACGGATCGCTCGCTTGCCGATACTTTGCCGCGAGTAGAGAAATAATACACGATCTTTCTGTCTCGCGTAACGTAAACACTATCGATGTCTTCGTCTGTAGTTATCGAAGCAACCGGGGCAAACTCGCGGACGCTCCCGCTCGAGGTGCGAAACGTTATCTCGAATCGATGTAACATCTTCCACAATAATTATGTCACCCGGCCGCGATACTTCTAATTTCGTGAAGCGTTATCACCGCGTGCACGCGGGGCCCCACCGTAAACGAACGAAATTGTCATCTGTCAAACTTGACAAAGCTCCCACAATCTACGATCGACAAGATGTTTGCGGCTGTTTCCATCGTGAATCACGCATTTGCGCGTCGAACAAACACGATAGGAGGCGCGTCGTCGCTCGAAATTCTATTCGTTATTCTCGGAAAGGGTTGAAAATGTAGACGGGGGCATACAACTGTACGGATCCGTGTTCGCGGCGTCTCGACACTTGTTTTTTCCCGATAGCGAATTCTACCCGGACGATTACTTTATTGCGCATTCGGCGACACGCGCGACAATCGTGCATTACGAAAATGGAAGAAAGTAATATCTTTGTTCTTCTTTTTTTATTATCAAGTTTAGTACTCTATATCTACTATTTCCTCGTCAGGCACACGCGTATCTCTGTCGTAACGAGTTGTTTTTCTCGTTACCGTATCGAATCTCGCATGTAAAAGTAGACGTTGAAAAGACCCGTTAAATTATTTATATTTATTAAATTTATGCTAATTACTTATTTGCTGCCGGTCGTCCAGCCGCGAGCCGAACTTTCGATAATCTTTAACTCGATTACCTAATTGGGATTCAGTGAACCGTGGTAAGAGCCGTCGTGCGCGTTTTTGTTCCAGAAATCCTCCTGGCTGGACGTATTCCTCGCGGAGCTTCTGGCCCAAGTGAAGGATGGCAGGGACGTGAAAGATGCCCTATCGTTTTGGTAAGGCCGCGCGCGGCACTCGATCGCGCATAGATAGCGCGATAACGCGTCCGTCTGGCATCGATCGATATCTCCTTTATTAATTATTTTTTTATTCGAAAAATTCCACACCAAAGACGACACCCCATAACGCGGCTCGGTTACAGGCTTGGAGTGTTTTATGCAGGGAAAGTAGGGAAAAAAAGAGCACCGACATGCTTGTTTCCTACGTCGCAGCGATCAGCCACCGCAGAGCTACAACACGATCTCGCGTTTGCGGTTTCCAAGCCGATGCGATTTTTACGTCCGTCAGTTAGCTTTTCCCTTCCACTCCGTGCGCCGTACACTTTTACACATTTGCACAGACCTACGCGATGTTACGCGTGTACTTTAGCAATAAAAGAATAAATCATATCGTACCTCGGACTATTTGAATAACCTGTATGCTTACCGATCACGCGTATCTATACCACTATCCGGCGGTCGATCGACTTTCGCCACCCGAAGTTCTATTAAACATTGCACATTATAAAACTTCCCTCGAAGTTATCGCGTCTCCCACTGAAAATAAGTTCGCATACCGGCGGTTACGGTCGAACAATAGCTGTATCGGTGGCGATAATGCGGCGCGCCGCGATAACGGCACCTCGCGACCGATGGATAAGATAAGGATATAAAAGACGTAGTATGGAAATGTCCATTTCAGTTCAGTCGGCGGCGGTGGCGTGTCTACCCTTATAGCCTGCGAGCTACTCTCGGATGTCCACGAGCTCTGCGCCAAGAGGAGCGACGGTGACCATCTGATCGGCCTGAAGAAGTATCTGGCACAGGACCGCGGCTGGCGTTGCCTGGCCGTTCTGCAGCTGCTGGGCGTTCGAGGGCTCTCCTGTGCGCGCGAGCTGGTAGCTCTTCTGGTGGCGCTCTATCCGGTCGCCCTTCAGGAAGGGGCGAGCAAAGCTGATCCCGCGGCCGGTCGAGAATCCGCGCGCAATACTTATGTAAAGTTCCACTGCAACGACGACACCGTCGACACGGTAGAGATCGTGCCGCACGCGAGACGCAAGCCGACCAAGTCCGGCCGAAACAGCGCTAGCTACGAGGGCAATGTATCGTCGCGCAGAAGGGCGAGCTGTCGACACAGTATCGGCGCCAAGGTGCCGGTCCACAATAAGCAAAGATCGCTCGGTATGTTCGAAGCGCGCCGCGACACGCCGGAAACCGCGAGCAGCGAGTCCGAATTGCTGACAGACGGCGTGGATCGGGCGCGATCGCTCACCCTCAAGATCCGCCTGAACCCTATGGATTTCGAGTACTTCACCTCTGTCGTCAGAAGCGACGAAGAACAGAAATGGCAAGCGGCGCTCTACGAGCTGCCCGTCCGGCCCGCTAAGAAGACGCCGCGGGACTACATGGACGAGAGGATCAAGGACGTTCTGCACGCCAGGATCAGCAACTTCGAGACCAGCCTGCTGATCATCCAGCTGCTCCAGGAGCTACGAGACTACGACACTCCAGCTGAACAGACCCCGGCTGTGCAGGTGATGAAGTTCGCCTTGGACACGCTATGGTCCCTTCAATTCGGCACGGACGGCGAGGGCCTCACCGGCGTGGAATGCGCCAAGCTGAAGGCAGCGGCTGCGAGGCTGATGCTGACCGCTCTGGAACGCGCGCTCAGGGCCAACGAACCGACCACGGCCGTCATTCATAATGTTATACTACCAATGGCCGTCAGATTACTCGAAGACGCTAGCGGCAAGCCGGTGGACGTGTTCTCGCCGGAGGAAGGCTCGCTGCTGCAAGAGTTTATCTTCGCCACCACTTACGGCATCATGACGTTCCTCCTCCATTTTCTGCTGCACCAACACGACGCCGCGTTAGATAAGTTGTGCGACTCTCTGGAGCTGTTCATGCTGTTCGTCGAGAGCCAGGGCGGCAAGCTCATCGGCAGAACAATCTTCGCGATTGTTAACCTGCCGAGCGTCGATCCGACGAGATCGCTCGTACGCGCCAGAAAGGTCATCGATATGATAGGTGCGCTGATGAATGCGTTGAAGTCAGCGCGCCGCGATATTACACACAGGGCACAGAGCATCCGAACGAAACGCAAGCACAACGGGAATGACGTTCAGTCCTATCATCACTCCAACGGATTCGGAGCGGCTTACTCCCGCGATCGGTCTACCGATGCCATCGTTACGAATCGAGCGTGCAGCATTTCTTCTCTATTCATGATCCTCGCCAATCTACTCGAGGACTCCCATCGTCTCTCCAGCGAGTTGCAAGTCAGACTCATCAAAGTGTTGACGGTGGCGGGGACCTGTTGCTGTTTTCCACCTAGCGTCCTGCTGTCCAGCGTGGCCACCCTCTTGAAGAGACACGATCCACTCACCTACGCTCCAGCCGTGACGCTCTTGGAACGCGTGCTCTTTAAAGAGCTCGGTGCTTACTCGGAATTAGACTCGTGCGAAATCTGCGACCATTCTGCCACGAATTATTGGGACTTTCTGGAGATATACACCGATCTGTTGGACCCCAACGAGCCGAAACTGTGCTACTGCATGATGGCGCATCTTCTGAAGACGGGCCCAACCTCCAGATTCCAAGTCAGGCGAGAACTGCTCCTCAAAGTTTTCTACCCCACCTTTCTCAAAGCTAAAGCGCCCTATGGTGCCGACAATGGAAGTGTGACAGCGAAGTTTCTCATTCAATCTTGCCTCTCAGTGATATCCTGCTTGATCGTGCACGAGCGGATATGGGAGGCGTTCACGGAGATGAACGGGCTGGAAGAAGCACTGGCCTTGCTTCCCGATACCACGTTCACGAGAAGCGTCTACGCTCTCCTGGAAATCACCGTTATCATCGAGATATGGAGGACGAGCTCCGCGGGATCGGATCCTGGAGGCACAGACACACCAGCGCTCAAGTTTCTACTCAACTCCATCGAAAAGGAGACGACCGAGTTGCTGAGCGGTCTGGAAGAGAAGCGCGTCGAACAGATTGCAGACCAGACGTCGGACGAGGAAGGGGATGATGAAAATGTGGGGCGAACAGCGAGCGCTGAGACGAGAAGCGATAATCAAGCGAATCGCAGTAAAACGGGGAATTCAATCGATACCATTTCGTATTACCCGCAAGTATTTTATAACCCTGATGTTACAATGACATCTCTGGAAGGTGAAGACGAGATGGACGCGAACAAGAGGATAAATCTGCACCAAGCAAGCGCTGCATGGAGGGCCGCGGCTGGGGTAGCTATGTGCAGCCCCAGATTTCGCCAGGAATTATCCTCGCACGCCGTGTCGGGGAAATCTCTGGAGCTGTTTAAAACATTGGCCGTGCAGATCTCCACGGGCAGTATTACGGGTGCGTTGGTAAAAATGCGGGGGCAACGGATTATACCGGACGTAAGGATGCCATGGATTTATATTTACATGTTTGTCCCCGTTTCAGATACCAATAAATCAGCGCACACACTCTTCGAGGCTTTGCTCACGTGCTGCCTGACGTCTCCGTTGTGTAAGTACTTTTATATAACGAACATGAATCCCGAGCATTTTGAGTACACACGTTTCTGTCCTACGTCCTCCTCGATCGCGCACAGCTGCGGATTACCATCCTAATAAGCTCCGCGAATTCGTCCGACGCGAAAACAGTTCACGGAACGTTCGTAGCCGGTAAACACCTCCGAGTAACCGTTCGTTGGACTTGTTAGTCTCGCAGCGTCGTAGCATCCTAGCGCAGTGCTTTATTTTCTCCTCGCGATATTTACGGTAAATAATATTTGAAATCGAATGCTGCGCAGGTGACTGCGACGTGGTCATGGAGCTTGGGAGAGCACTGATGGACGCAGGCATGAAGCTGGGTCGAGGACTCGCCGTGATCGTGGAAGCTCTACTAAAAGTCTCTATGCTGAAGCCGTCTCAAGAGGAAACTGTTTCACAGTACACCTGTCCCAGAGTATGTTTCTTCGTGGCACATGTTCGTCGAACGATTTCATTAATTAAGATGCTACTGTGTTGCGTTGTAGTTTCCAACGATGACGTTAGACGCAATGCCAGACTGTGCTGCGGACGATAGCAGTACAGGGGAGTACGTGACTGCGGACGATGGCTACGAGGCGGACGTTGAAGTGCCTGGGAGAAGTCCTCACAGCAACGCCGTGAAGAGAAGCAATCCCCTGGGTCCGGTGGTTGAACCCAGAGGCCACGCGAACGCTCATCCAGCGCTGTGCTCGTTGGCGGTGGATCTGTTAATTCATTTCAGTGGACAGTGAGTTCTTGAATGCTCTACGAACGCTCCGTGATCGCGCGAAGAATACTATGAATGATCTTCTTCCGCAGAGGCTTGGATGCCGACAGGGGGTCCATCATAACCGCCGGCTTGAGGAAAATTGCAGTCACTTGCAGAGAAAGCGCGTCCAGCTGCGCTGCTCTGGCTGGCTCCGGCGTGATCTCGAAAATGTTAAACGGCTTCAGGGATATCTTCACCAGCAGAGATATCCAATACCAAGGTATTTTACGACCGCGGAGTCCTCGATCGATGCGTGTAATATGATTACTGGATGCGCCCCGTTCAACTGCGGTATTATACAACGAAATGTTTCAGAGTTGCAACACGCAGTTCTAGAAGTGTTCACCTTACTAGCGACGCAATCGATTTCGCCGTCAGAGTTAGTCACGTATCTGTCCCTGTTCAAAGTCGACGCGCCTCCGCTGCTATCCCTGTTGGAACCACTTTTCCATCTAGTCCTGGCCGCGCGGCCTCAACCCAACTTTATCTTGTCCTTCCCCGTGCTCGCTGAGATGAATGTACGGCTGAAGATTCAATCAGAAGAGTACAAGAACCTGGAGAAGGTCGAGAACCTAGTGAACAACTTCCGAAAGAGACACCTCGCCGCGGGGATATGCAGCCCATGGTCCGTGCACGCAGCGTGCCTGCCAATTGGCCCTAAATTGGCATGGTCGGTTTGGCTGCAAGGTTGCTCCGTTTCCATGTGGCTGAGGATCGAAAGGGGATCGCCTGTCAGTGGCAAAGGGACGGTCATGAGCACGTCGCCTTTAATCGACTCGGACAATGAGAGCTTGTCAGACTGGGGCATTCTGTCGGACAATTGGAATCGAGAAGGTTGGTAAAGGAAGGCTAGATGCGAACTAGTGACAAAACGTAGCTTGAGTAATGCTTACAGTGTATGTAAAATCGACGTTATATGTTTTCGGGCGCGTCAGTCGTAGCAGGCTCGACATCTCCGCCCACGCCGACCTCCATCATTCACTTAATGTCTACTGGATTCGAGTCTTTGGTGCTCGAAACGTGGCTGGATCTTAGGTCAGGTAATTAAGTAGACACACTTGGTTTTTCGATACTCGTTACGCAACTGAGTATCGTACAATTATTTCACGTGTTATTGCTTTGCCATTTCAGACAAGTTAATCTTACGATTGACGCGACCAGGCGACAAAATAAACCGAACGATCTCTGAGACGTCGATATCTGGAATGCTTCCGTCGGGCCGATGGCATCACCTAGCGCTGAATTTCAAAGACACCGTTCTGAACAAACGCAGCGCCGTTGTCGAGGTTGTCCTTTGGGTAGACGGCTGGAGGGAGATCAACGCACAATTACCATTCGACGGGCTGCTAGTGAGAAAGCCTGGAACTACATGCGTTCTGTTAGGACAAGTTGGAACAAGCAGCGTCGGTGCCTGGTATCTTGGGAACTTAATGGTATTCAGGTATGCAGCGTGACATTAAATTATCGGGCGATCAGCACCTTGTGCGCGCCTATCACTAAGGACTAATTTACAGGTGTCCAGTGTTTACGAAGGAGAGAGCATTGTACCTGGCAAGCCTTGGACCTAATTACACTAATCTCGCTGAATGCATTTTAAGCACCGGGAAGCCGGATTTCGCGCCGCTAATTGCATCTGGAGCGTTGGAAGGTGTTCGAGAAGTTAGATTCGGTAAGCAAGACGATCCACGAGTTCGATATCGTCACCTTCGAATACGTATCTAATCGCATGCATGCTCGGCGCAGAGGGAGGGAAATTTGACACCAGCCGGAGGAAGTCGTACGGAGGAACGTATTTGAGGCACGCGATCGAGACCAAAGTGTCCGACACTAAAATCGATTGGGACACAGTGATGGATGCTACGAATTCGCACCTAGGCGAATTGCAGGACAATCTGCTTCTCAGTTACGAGGCGCAGAATCCCAATATCGTTCACTTGTATCCTCAAGCTATCACGAATCCTGCTGGTAAGTTTGCTGATTCATTGGTAGATACTGCTGCTCCTAATCGTTAGCCTTTGCATGTAAATGGTGCATACACATTTTTAGCCGTCGTAAGAAATCTACTTCCGGGTCAACCAGGTTTTAGGGTTCTCTCTGCGCCGGAGCACAAAGTTTCCCAGCAACCACCTTTGTCTCTGTCTCCGATCTTGTCTGCTCGGTTAGAGTGCCAGCAGTACAGAGGACTGGTACCAGCTGCTACCTTGGTGGGCGGTGTGCCCATATTCCTCTATCTGTTTGCCAGAGTAAGTGCGATCACGTAGAAGAATTTATCAATCTCAAATCGCAATGACAGCCGATCTATCGCATTGCAGGTTGTCGAGTTGAACTCGACCGAAGAGGAGCAAGCATTAGCTCTCTCGACAGTTCTCCACTTAATACGCAACGATTCCGAACTTTTGAGTCAGTATCGGGCAGAGGGTGGAACCTCGTTAGTCCTACGCGTGTTAGAATCACCGCGATGCCACGCAGGCAGACATATCCTGAAAGCGATGTTAGACGCGGCTTGCGATAGCTCGATCCTACTAAGAGATATCGGCAGCGGCAATCATTCGGTCTCGCAAAATTGCGAAGCTGTCATCACGGATCCCGAACTGATCAAAGGCGCGCTGACCGCGTGGAGAACGTGGGCTAAATACGACACCTTGAACTTGCTATTGCAAGCACTGCTATTGCTGCTAAGAGACCAGCACTCGCAGCGCGAATTTAACGCGTCTCAATTAAACAGAGTACGAATCGTGGACACGATTTTAACCATATGCAAGGTAAATTAATACGATCTAACGCGGATTGAATAACAGGAGATTTGTGATGTACATATAGCGCAAGCATATCGTTTGTCATCGTAGGAGCATTTCCTGTACGAAGAACTAGGTGCTGTTCTGGATTCGTCGACAGGAACAGCCGTGGTCGAGCTGATAAGAGCGCTCATGGGAGCTCCTCCAGAGTTTGCTCACCTAGTGGCCATTACCGATTATCTGGTACTCGTTCACCAGGCATCGGAAACCTACATCACTCACTCGACTCACAATATATATTTCCTGCTACCATCCCTTGGAGAGAAGAAACCCGTGAAAATCAACACTATGGTGACTACTAGTTCCTCGGAAGAGTCTATAGAAACTCTAGAGAACAGCAAACTGAGCAAAGGATTAACGAACACACAGGTTAGTACCTGCACAGTTGAATCACAATCGGACGATAAATGATATTGAATCCTCACTACTCTGATAGATACAGAAAAATAAAATGCCAAAGAGGAAAGAACGTCGGAATGGCCCTCCTGAAGATACCAGCGCCGGAGAAGATTCTGGAATCGCAGCTAGCGATGGATCGAATCCTCTCAGCAATGTAAGCATGAAATACCTTTGACTTGACGGATGATTGACGCGTCTTAACGTTGCAATCCTCAATCAGGAGAAACAATCCACGTGGACTGACGAAAGAAGAGCCTGCCAAGGCCTAGTTTGCGAAGGTCTGTTATTACTGCTTCGGGATGCAGTCAGAGTTTTACCTGACAGCCAAGTTGGCTTGATGCTGAAGCACGTCTTGAGGGCTGAACTGCTGCTTGTATTAGCCAACAATCCCGATGCCAGAGTTCGTACAGCGTTAATCAAGGTATTATAATATCCATACCAGAAGATGACGTTTCATTGCAGGCCATGTATTACAACAATCGCTGTTTCGCAGGTGGTGCAAACGTATTTACAACGCGCCAGCGACGAAGAGGTTAACAAGTTCATAAAGCAAAGATACTTCATGCATTTAGCGAACCAAATAGCCTTGTACCCTGGCAGTGAGCCGCTTGTGGTTGCCTTGGAAAATCTAGCTTTGAGAGGACCAACACTTGCCGCTATGCCACCACTAATGGCTATGATTGCAAAAGCAGCAGCTACTGAACCGAACGTAGCTAGGCCCATAGTATCGTTCATCACCGACATAATCGCAAAGGTAGGCTGGCACCGATTAAGCACCATCCAGAGAGTGAGACGAACAACAAGGTGAAAAGAAGTTTCTATTTCAGAATCCCAGCGCTCTGAGGATGCTTCTGGAGCAAGGGCTGATCGAATCGCTGGTTCAAGCATTAGTCGGAGGAGCTCACAAGGGTAGCTCTACATCCCTCTATCGAGACATCCACGTGCTACTCGTGGCTGTTGCTACGAAACTTCTGGAACTACCTGGCAACCATCAAATGCAAGCCGTTCTAGACTTGCACTTGATACTGAATCACATGGAACTGAAAGAAAAGTCCCACTGCACCAAGAACAGAGGTTGCGCGTCCGCCGTAAGGGACGCGCAAATCGCGCTCTTTGATGGAGAACTGGATGTGCTGACGGCGAAGGTCTCGAATCAGTCGGGTTTCAGGCTGCGCAGCACAGCGTCCTATCTTGCTTCAGCGGCTCATATAACTTCAGGTAACGATTGCTCTAACTATGCGGCGTTAAAAAGAGAACAGTTCTTTCACGATTTCGTATGTTTTAGTTTTCACAACATCCAGTGATCAAAGCGATCCTGGATCTCGATCGTCCAGTTTCACAAGTTTGCACGCGCCAACAGTCGCAAGTTCGCGCGAGCCGGGCAAAGGGGAGTTACTCGATCGATTTCGCATTATCCTATCGCGTGCCGTTGAGTTTATAACGGCCGCCGACGAGTCGCCGTCCGGCAACGAATTACAACTGACCAAAAGACTGTTCTCGATTCTCTTGCACGGCCTTTGCAATCCTCTAGAGAAGAGGAATCAACGGAGCAGCGGGTGGTCGAACAGACACGCTCTGAGGAAGTACACAGCCAAGATAATGGTATGGCTGCTGGGACCACATCAGAGCAACAACACCCGGATCTTTGCCGTTAGATCTCTCATGGAGGAACCAAAAGCCCGTGACATATTATCTTCCCTTCTGGAGGTGCATCCGCAAGTGGAGCAAAAGTTCACTGTATTCTTCTGGGATCTGTTGCAAAGACGAGACGAGATGCCCAGCGCTGACGCGAGGATCTGCGCCGAGCTGAGGGAAGCTCTGAGCATATGGGACTTGGCGAAGGGCATAGAGCAAGCTAGCCCTGGGATGTGGAACGAGGAGCTGGCGTTGCTGAGGCGCGAACTGATGAGAGACCGTGACATATGGATCGACACTAATCTGCCAGCTATTCAAAGGATTGGTAACAGATACGACGTGCTCGCTAAGCAGCTGGCGGAGAGTGCCATGACTATAACGCGTATGGTTGTGGAAGAGCAGAACCAAGAACGTAAAGTATTAATGGAAAGACTGAAACATTCGAGGGCGATGGAGGCTCAGGCAGTGGCTAAATGGAGAGACCTGGCCCGACGTTTGACGCACGAAAGAGCTGCCTGGCATTTCCTCAACAGTTACCCGGGAAGTTGGGAGCTGGACCCAACGGAAGGCCCTGCTCGGGTCAGAACGCGATTGCAGCGGTGCCATTTGAACATCGATAGAAGGTTCTTTATGTCTGAGCACCAGGATAAGCTAGAAGCAGCGCAAATCGAAGCGCCATTGTCTTATTTATTCATTTCTGTTCGTCAAGATGCAAGCGCAACGGCGTTAATCGAACGGCTGCACACCACTGAAAGGATACGCAAAATGTCACAAGCTAAAGTAGTCACGCCCAGAGCTGAACTAGCCGGGGAGGTTCTTATCGGCGAAACCTGCCTGTACTTTGTGCCTGATAATCCTGATGTGCCATTACACACGGATATAGCTTTAGGTGGCTTGGATTTAGCTATGGTGGGTGGAACTGCCTGGCGTCTCGAAGATATTCGAGAGCTGCACAGAAGGAGATACCAGCTGCAAGAGAGGGCCATTGAGATATTCTTAATCACGGGCAGAACTTACTTACTGGCATTCAATTCATCCAAGGAGCGAGACGAATTCGTAACGGAGTTGTCTGCCTGCAATTTGCCGAGACGAGTACCTGGCGATGACTTGAGCGAAGCTATCACCCTGTGGCGAAGCGGAGCTTTAACGAATTGGGAATACATAACTTGCTTAAACAAGTTAGCTGGTCGTTCGTACAATGACCTGATGCAGTATCCCGTGTTCCCCTTCGTTTTAGCGGACTACACTAACGAGAAGATCGATTTGAACAATCCAAAAATCTATAGGTAGGTACAGAGAGAGAGATGTGTACGCAAGATACCGTGTAGAAACATTGTAATATAAAAATTTTGTGCAGGAACTTCAAACGTCCCATGGCTGTGCAGGATAAAAAGAATGAACAGCACTACATAAACAATTACAACGTAAGCGATTTGATCAAGATATTTTCTAACGAACACGTTGCCTGATTGTCGTATCTATTATTCTTTCTAGTATTTAAAGCAAGCTTTATCGGAAGGACTAAACCTAATTGCACTGAATCAAGAACCGTTTCACTATGGATCGCATTACAGCAACTCTGGAACGGTACTTCATTTTTTAGTGCGATTACCACCGTTCACCAGTATGTTCCTGTGCTACCAAGGTAAATGAAACGTCTCAGTTACGCTAAACGTACCAAGGCTTGGTTCCAATTCAATCTACTTTCATTGTTAAAGATGACAACTTTGATATTCCCGATCGAACGTTTCATGCCCTCGCCACTACATGGAGATTAACTAGTTGCGATTCCACGACAGACGTGAAAGAATTAATTCCAGAATTTTTCTATCTGCCCGAGTTTTTACTGAACTCTGAAGGTAATTTACCCTATTCCATTTTGAGCCTGGATTGGATGCTTTACGAGTCGATATCTAAGTGGAGGCTTTCTCTGAACAGGATTTAATTTCGGCGTACGACAAAACGGCTATCGCGTGGGAGACGTTGAATTGCCAAAGTGGTGTGGTGGTGATGCGCGACTTTATATTCTCGCTCATAGGGCAGCCCTAGAAGCAGATCTCGTCAGAGAGGTTTTACCGTATTGGATCGACCTAGTCTTTGGATTTAGACAAACGGGAAGACCAGCAGTGGAAGCTATTAACGTATTCCACCCGGCGGTATGTTGGAAACTACATTCCCGTGATTTTATCTCAAAATTTCACGTATCTGTGTTTCTAGACCTACTATGGATTCAATGTAGAGCAAATAGCCGACCCGCTGGAGCGTCGAGCGTGGGAAACGATGGTGCGAACTTATGGTCAGACACCAGCGCAATTATTCAGAGCCGCTCACCCATTGCCAAACCAAAATGTTGGGAGCGCAGTGGTGTATAACCCGTTACCCCAAGTTATCGAGGGCGTGGATGGTAAGTTCTAACTTTTAATCACCCTCTTTGTCTTATCGACTCCGAATATTAAAGCTAAGCTGTACTCTACGCGCCTATAGGCATAAAATGGGGAAACTATGTGGGTGCACCCGGAAACGAACCAGTCTTGTGTTGGAAGCATAAACACAGAGCACCATTAGCATGCTTAGTTCCCTTAATGACTGGCGATGTCTTTGGATTGCCTAGTTACACCACTCTTCTGCTTGGTTACACAAAAGAAAAGGGTACGTTTTACTAAGCTCTAACACTAAACATTCTACGCTCACTTATATTTATAGAGGCATTTCGCGTAATCCTTTCAGGTGCGAGTATGTTGAGCGGGACATCTGTATTAGGGGCTGCTCTAGTGTCATGGGGCGGTACAGATGGAATTACAAGACTGAAATGTAAAAAGGAACAGCCACCGAGGCCACTGATCAAGTCTTCAGGCCTCGACCCAGTAAGCAAAGAGGAATTTCAAAGTATTTTCTCAATATCTCGGGATCAGTGGAACGTAAATTTTTCTATGCTTTCAGATTACTATTTTAGGATCTGCTCCCGATTGCGGGCAACTTTGGGCTGGCCACTTATCCGGCAGAATCACAGTCCATGCGTATACCGTTGCGCCGAGCAAAATCGACTTCAGCTCAGCGCCAGCATCGGTGCTTCTAGCTCACAGGAGTAGAGTAACGACGATATCTCTGTCGCGAGCATTCAGCATAGCTGTTACGGGCGATGCAAGTGGCGTTATCGTTATCTGGGACTTGAATAGGTGAATATGCTCGTGAAGATAGAATTGAGCATTCGCATCGAACTCTACATTGAAATAATTCATTATCTTTTGATTCCAGTTTAACGTACGTGAGATCGATATCCTGCGACGAGGGCTATCCTATTCGTTTACTGGCGATTAGCGAAACACTCGGAGATATTGCTGTTACTTATGAAACCGCGAAGTCGGTGGAGAACGCGTCTTCCAGTCAGTCCGAACTGAAAGTATTTACGATAAACGCGAGAGCCGTTGGATCCGTTCTATCCAGAAGAAAGATAACAGCCCTTTGCTATAGTAACGCACCAGAAGGAGTTTCCGTTAACGTTATAGCGACAGGATTGGACAACGGGGTGATCAGACTATGGAGCAGCTGGGATTTAAGATTAGTTAGAGAAATTGTAAATGGTACAAAAGGTTGCGGGGCAGTAATCGCGATGGCATGGGCATTAGATCAGCATCATTTTTACGTGGTAACAGAAGATTTTACGGTTCTTATATGGGAAGGATCTAAACGTTTGAGCAACGGTACACCAAAATTTGTTAACTTAACATCCCTCTAATGTAAATAACCGAGGTAGAAATGCCTTTTCGATACATCGACTAAATTAATATTCCATTATAAATGTCACTAAATATTCATTTTTTATTTTATCGATAGGCATTCTGAAGAGCATTTGGAGTTTGCATGCTCATAACATCAAAGTCATTTTGAATATGTTTCAGTTGAGACTGTAAAAACAATATAGCGCATTTGCATATTTTTAAACGGAAACCCAGCAACACGAAGTATTATTTTACTGAAATTTTCATCGCAACGATTTTTGTTATTTCTTTTATACCCTGTTGTATTAAAGTATATAGTGCACCTATACAGGAAGTACACTTTTTGTTATTAATATATGTACGAACATAATAATAGTATATTGAATATACGCTTACGTTAAACTACTACTCTCGTCAATTTTCTACATTCATGTCGCAAACATGTGTGAGTGTATATAAAAAATGTTTAAGGCAGCCATAAATCATAAAAAGAAACATAACAGCTGCTCGACTTACCTCAAATGACGTTCAAGCAATCTTCGATGATCTCGAACATGGGGTAATACTTTCCCGTTCTCCTCGCAATCTGTTCCGCCGTATCTCCACTGGAGTTGACTAGCAGTGGCTTTGTGTCTGGATGTAGGAGAAGGAGCTGCAGGGCGGGAGAATTATGAGAGCTTGCGGACACTAAATGCAAAGGTGTCTGGTCGCCCTTGCTCCTGGCATTAACGTCTGCTCCATTTGCAATTAGGACAGCGGCGCACTCAACGTTGTTCCAGCAGCACGCCGAGTGCAGTGGTTGCCAATCGTCCATGGTCTTGGCGTTTATCTTTGCGCCTGCTTGGAGCAGATGCTGTAAACGGAGCATCGGTGTAGTCGAGAGAAAATTCTTTGGCGAGAAAATTATGGGGAGAAAGTAGCTATACCTCCACAACTTCCACGTGATTGCCGTAACACGCTCTGTGCAGTGGAGTGTAGCCATCTTTATCCGTGCATTCCAGCAGACGCGGATCTTTCGCCGATAACTTTTTAACTTTATCTACATTACCATTCTCAGCTGCGGTCAGGATTTCTTTCTCGTCCGGCTCTATAAGAGGAATAAACAGTTCGTTTAATTACTTGCCATTAGGAGCAGATGGTACGTCACTGTAGAATCATGACTCATAACCTTTCGCATTGCGATCGGCTTCTACTCCGTCATCGTCGTCTTCCCAAGCGCTTACTTGCATGCGCTCAGTCCGCGGTGTATTTAACATTTTATCGCGGATCGCCTCCAAGTCTGTTAATTGATCGTCCTCTTCCGATGACGACATTTTCACTTCGCAACGGATCAAACGAACAACTCGTAAACATTAAATTATCGCGCCCGTTCCGACTATTCTTTCGCGCGGTATTCGTATCCATCTGGTGGCAATCACGGGAACCGTAACTGGCGGTGAAATTTTAAATTCCGTTACCTCCATATAGGCCGGTATTCACAAACGTGTCTTTAGATTAAGTAAATGCTTAAGCATTCGGCATCCTTTACTAGCTACTAGGGTTAGTAGAGGATGCCGCATGCTTAAGCATTTGCTTAATCTTAAGACACGTTTGTGAATACCGGCCATAGGGTGCGTTCCACTTGCGCCCAAATCGCCCGCAACGCCCGCGATTTTCATTAAGGTGGGTTCTCCTATACGCGACTGGACACAACGTCAAGAATTTCAAAGTCGATTTTCTTCAAAATGAAGCACAATATCAAAAAATCTTATTCCTCTTTTTCGACCTATTTACTTGTTATAAGTCGAAAAGAAAGAGTAACTTTTTTTTATATCGCGCTTCAGTTTCGAGAAAATCGACTTTGAAATTCTTGACGTTGTGTCCAGTCGCGTATAGGAGAACCCACCTTAATGAAAATCGCAGGCGTTGCGGGCGATTTGGGCGCAAGTGGAACGCACCCTCAGACAAGAAAATCATTCCCTGTTTTCGATTGTTTTCAAACACATACCAACGCGTCATTGCTGCGATAAAATACGCGGGCGAAAGTATGGAGAATGTGAAACTGTTGGAGAGTCTAGATATCCTTGGTTATGCTGGCGTTTGCGTGGGAACAGAGAACTCGCAGCTGTTGCAAAATTCCCTAATAATATTGCAACAGGAGAATCATTTTCAAAAGTGTTATTACTGGGGCAAGGTCTACGGTGTTATAAACGACTATCATATCGCGTACGGTTATGTGAAAGATTGCATGGATGGTCAAGTTTATTACTATAGGTAAGAATATTTGTGTCAATGATTCCCAACCTCGAGCCCCGAGGATAAAGTTGAGAAACCCTGCCCTATACCATGAAAGTTTACAATAGAACGTACTTTATTATTTGATTAGCACGGACGGTCTGAATTGGCTGTTACTACCGAAGGCTAATAAATGTGCTCGTTTCTTAACGCCCCTTGCAATCAATAAATTCGAGGGTGATCCTTCGTTAGTTACTAACGTCTACAACGTGAATCCCCCGTTCCCGCCAAACGAAGACCCAAAGAAATATTACGATGTAAGATGAATAGAATTCTAAAGATATGTTTCTAAGTGTGGAAAGAGAATATTCAGAGGTTTCGCGTATGCCAGGGTCCCATACCTAAAGAATTAAAAGAAGAAGACAGACTCGCGGCCACTGTGGAATTAATTATCGGAGACGCCGCAGTGATTCCCCGTGGCGCTTGGTTCAAGTGTCCCGACGGCGACGTCGTCGAGAATCTTAGTTTCGAAGGGCTCAGTGTTGCCGATGCCTCTTATTTGAAATCGTATTTACGCGCGCGTCCTCCTCATCAAAAGTGGAATACTAATTTACTGACCAGGCCTGACTACAATTACGCGTTGGATTTTTTGGACACGATCGATCTCGACGTCCCAGAAGGTATTGGAATTGCCCGAAAATGCCCTGAACTTTATATACGAACAATTGGATTTTCTGCACAGGGTGTTGGAGCCTGCAGCTGCTACATGGCAAGCGAATGGTAATTCTACACAACCTGTATTGGCCTGGTATGATATTTTATCATAAATTAAATACCCCTCATTACGGGCACCTTTACTTTGGGCATGGGAAAAAGAACATGGACGTAGTTTTCATGGTGTAGTTACAAATGTCGCAATAAAAAGTTAAAGAATTCACGTGTGCATGCATTTATCTCGATACGCATAAGATGAAATATTATCTGGTCCGTGTTTCAATAATCTGCAATACTCGAAACGGAATTAAGGCATTCGATCGAGTTCGTTAGATTCGTTTTTGTTTTCTATGACAACCAAACATTTGCCACAGCGTTAAATTTCACATTTTTACCCGCGTATCTTGTGGCATGTTGAGACCTATCATTCATTAAGTTTACAAGTAGCAACGACACTACACATGGCTTAAGTTGAGAGGCTGATTGTTGTTAAAAATTTCAAGCATCTCGAAAAGTGACGCGTAAGTCGATAACGTAAGGTTATGAGCGACCCTATTTATGCTTCAGTTCTACGAACTTTAAAATCGTGCGTTTTTCGAAACGTTCTTTATCGTTAAATAATTTTTTCGAACGGACAGGCACGAATGTCCGAATTAATTTTGAATCATCTTTATGTTTCATGTGGATTAAGAATTACAATAGAAGCTTATTCGCGGCCTTTGTGAACGGGCTTTGTGGATATATTAGTTAAGGTCCAGCCCCACGAGATGGCAGCAACGTTTCCCTGGAGGACGACGCTTTCGAACGCACAAGCGCAGTGACCGGCGTACTCGAGTGAAGTGTTGTTGCAAGTGCTTGGGATCCTTATTCCGACGCATTTCCCCAGGATATATTCTCGTCAGCGGTGAGTAAAAGCATCTCCACCTATTCCAACGATCTTTACCCGCTGTTCAGCGAGCTTTCGGCGGTCGATTCGGTTTACTTTGTCCGTTAAACGGAAAGTTTGGTAACGGCGTGTCGCCGGGTGACGCCGGCTCCGCGAAAACGTATTTCGTAGCACGTGGATCCTAGCGGTCTCTGGGCGAATCAGCTTCACGATTCGCGTTCCTCTCGCTTCTTTCGAATCTAATATTCCCGTGGATTCTGGAGATTTTTCGCGGCGACGCTCGTCCACGACGCGACGCCTACCGTCCCCACGTATGGGATTTTTTCCTCGTTGACAGAAGGCGGCGTCAAGTTTCCGTTGGCTTCTGCACGAATTACGCGTCATTTGACGTTACCAAATGTTTCGTGTTCTTGCTCCGTCGTCGGAGTATCGGGCCCCAAAAGAACAGATATATACGACCTACGTAAATGACTTTCCAAGATGGTTGGTAAACCGAATCACCGGACTTTTCCGCGACAATCGTGCATCGACTCGCGTGAGTCACTCGCTCTCTGGCGTTATGGAATCATTGCAATTGTAATACACGCTGCATCGGGAAGCAAATATTCTTTCCAAAATACGGCGCACCTTCGCAAGCGTAAACACGCGCGCTACTTATCGCGGCTTAAATCCGTATTTTTATTTCGTATTATTTATGCGACGCGAAGATGCTTGCTTCAAGGTTAGCTAAGTCGAAGTGAGTTATGCTGATCCGTCGTCCGCTGGAGAAAAACAGATCGCCTTGTTTTTCGTACAGGGATCGGGGGGTGGTCTCGCGTCAGAATAAAATTTGCCGATTCTTGTCCCGTATTCATCGTGCAGCAATCAGTTCCTCCCAATTAGGAATCGTAAAATCGTTGACAGATGGTGGTCATTTTCGGGACTCGGAAACCTGCAAGGGAGCCCCGTACCCCTCCCGCTTCACTCAGTTCACGGTGTCAACACGAGGGGGCGTTTGTTTCTCTTTTCGTTCTTCCATCGAATTAAATATCCGTGGATTCGCGGCAGATACCGGGTGCCGCGAATTAGAAGCCGTTGGCGTAGCGTTCACGCGGATCTAATAGACCGTGAAGTTGCTGGGGGCAACATATGTACGCTGCTCGCGGTGCTGGCTAGACGGAAAATCTCTATTATTAATCCTTTCGTTCCGAAGATCGCGCATCTCGTCTCCCCCCGTGGTTGGGATCTCGGAATATGGCTGAGGGGGGGGGGGGGGGGGGCCGAGATGGATACTCTTGTTTTACCATTTTCGATTCTCGGTCCCTGCGGTTTTGAAAGTGTCTGCCTCTGTTCCCTCGAACCGTGCGTACGCGTACGTGTGCGTGTGCGCCCCCTCTCCTCCCTGCCAATTCCGATACCGAGATTTATTTTCGTGCGACGAAGAAATCAATGACGGAGCCGATAACCTCTCTCTTTCTCTCTCCTCTCCTTGGCCACGTCGAGGGGATAGGAAAGCCTGCGGCTCTCTTTTTATCTGATTCATATGCACGGCCGTACATGTGCAATCGTGTAGTCAATTCCAAGCACGGACCGCGAGTTCCGGTTCCTATTCAAGTGGTATCCTACGTATCCCCCGGTCTGCGTCTTCTTTCTCCTCTTCGTCTTCCTCCTCGATCACTTCGAGCATCGGCCAACCAGGATGTAGCACGCTGTCCCTTGTCTACACTTCGGAATAGGAAGTTATTCTGATTCGTTAGAAGCGGCACCTACATCGGGCCGCTAGGCTCTAAACGGTCCCCCGGACGCTGATACATGTTGCATGAAACGTTGATACATGCTTCGTGATACAGGTTTCATGATACATGTTGCTACGTCTGTAGATCGGTTTCCGTGTTCCAGCATCAGAAGCGGAACTGGCATCTTGCTCACCAGCTAGGCGCGTATCACGAAGCATGCATCAATGTTTCACTGCAACCATGTATCAGCGTCTGGAGGGCCGTTTAAGATTCTCCCTTTATTTCCCGTTTCTTTCGTTTCCCGCGGATTCCCGCCCCGTGGCGTACAATGTATCGAACGTCGGTTATCGACCCCTCCCGATACGCTTTGCCGCTCTTTTTTCACTGCTCGACAACGGATCGCGGCGAAATCTTCTAACGGGACTTAGAGTAAACCGTAAAAACCGCGTGGAAACGTCACGGCATTGACTTTCTTTGTTCCGCTAGCGTGAACCCCGTTCCCGTGGTTCCGTAGCCTCCACAGCTGGCTGCGAGGAGACGCGAGCCATGAGGCCCCGATGGGGCCTCCTTCTCCCGCTTCTCCCCGCCACCGCGCAATTTGTTGCACACGCTCGGCAAATTTGCTCCAAAGTTAACGCGTTCGCCAGCCGAGCAGCGCAATTAAGAACCAGATACGTGTCAAACACGGCTCTCGAATGACTCATTAACGTAGCCAGTTAAGCGAGCCGCCTTCTTTTATACCGGCCCCCGTACGATCGTATTATCGATCGCGAAACGATCGTATCTCGGCCAGTAATTCTCAACCATTGTTACGCTGGCGAGTACCATTCGATTCCTATTACCCGAGCTGCTTGCCCGTTATCGTCGTTACTCGGCGAAACTGTCGAGCCGCCCTTTCGTTTAAATGCTTCGTAGTCGCGTTTCGCCACCGCGCCCCCCCCCCCCCCCCCCCCCCCCTCTCCCGGATTATCCGCGCCCGTAGCAGACACATATATCGCAGTTTTCTGCAGACCGAGCGAGACAGTGGTTCTCACGGGGCCCGATGCCAGCAATTAGGTCGAATGGAAAGCGTGATGAAGGGCCGTATAATGCGTGAGAACCGCCCGTTTAAGGCGCGAGAACTGGTTCTGGTCTGATCGCGGGCATCTTCTTCCCAAGGCTCTCTTCTCGATGTTAAACACGGCGGAGATGTTACGAGCTCCTTGGACTGCCTGAAATTAAACGTCGGGGACAAGGAGCCCCGGGGACCGCCTTTTCTCCAACCCCCGGACCCCCCCTCTCCCGCCCCGTTCGAAACGTGTGCCCTTCTTCCTTCCCCGTCCAGGTCTCCTCCACTCCCGCGTCCCTTCTTTTTCTCCGTTTGCTCTGTTTCTTCGCCGTCTTCTTCCTTCTTCTCCTTCTCCGGGGCTGCCTACCTGGCGAACGTTACGAAACGTTTTAGATTCGAGCTGGAATTTCATCGAAAGGGAGAAAAAAGGAGATCGGGCCGCGCGCAATGTTGCTTGTCGACGAGCGACTTGGTCCAACGGGCTGCTCCTCGGCTTCCTTTTCTCGGATTTTCCTCCGGTCACGGTCGTTAGTTTCGCAGAATTTCTATGGAAATCAACGCGTTGCGAGACGGTGCTCGGTGGACGCCTCGGCGTTACCGCGATTCGCGGCGGGTAATTGGTCGAACGCTCGAGGTCGCTGAGGATTTTTTCAAGGTGGAGGGCGAAAAGGCCGAGGAGAGGCCAGGCCCCGGTGTCTATCGGCCGGGCATCACGTGCACGGCGAGTGATTCTCTTCCATGCCGTGGCTCCGTTGTCAAGTGGACAATATCTTCTCGTGTTACAACAATGTTACCGTTGCCGAACAAAACGACGCGCTCCGATGTTTCTCCTCCCCGCGTGTCTCCATCGTGCTCGCCCAGGTATGTACTCCGCCCTCCCGCTGCTGCTCGAGCCCAGATATCGCGGCCGTTATAATTTATATCGCGTCACTCGTATCGCATCAGCGAATATCTTTCCTTCTGCCGCTGTATCGCGCGTAGGAGGGTAGCGTGGAGAACGTATCGGTGGAAAGTACGCGACTCAGAGATCCATCAGCAATTTCAGAATGATTCTCGGTCCCCCCCCCCCCCCCCCCCCCCCCGATATCTCATTGAAACTCGTTCCGGGCCACATTTAATCCACCCAACGCCCGTTATGGGAATCCCTTGGTCGTCTCCGTCGTTCCGCAGGAAACGTCCGGCAGATATCCGATCGCGGCGCAGCCTTAATGGATCATAGGGTCGAAGAGGAGCGCATTGATTTACCGTTACGATGCGTCCGTGTAACCCGTGTAGGTAGGGTGACTGTACCTAATATCGCCAGGCAAAAGTTAAGTCGCTGTCAATTGAATAATAATTGATATTTTTGCACGCAGTTCGTTTCAAAGTAAAGAGAAATTATTCGTCTTTCATGTAGCATAAGTTAGAATCGTTGAAACCTACAAATTTTTAATTAGGACTCAAAAAATGCAAGACATGCAACAATCGGGTCCTGAAAAAAGTGTACCTAATATCGCCTACTCAAGAAATATTGATTAATTCATGTATATATGAGTTTTTAAAGTCATTTTCACACGTGCTTTTATTATTTCTTGCTCTATAAATGTTTTTTTATCCATCTTTGATTTTATTTTTATTAGAATAATATAGAAATTTAAAAATATAGATTTGTAAATATTTTATTTTTTACGTTCCGATGTACATATTGGACAAATAAAATTTATTTCGGTCGCTCCGCACATTTCGTGACCTCACCTGTAACAAGCATTACATCGAAACCATTGTTCTCCGGTAGGCGGTATTGAGAACACGCATACTGCTAAAAGAAAAACGCTATTTTCATTACGAAAAATATTTGAATCGATTTCATTTCTTAAGTACATTATTAATTAGGTATTTCTAGTAGATATTCTTGCATTCACAGATTTATTAGAGTTACCTTCTCCGAATGTGATGTAAAATTGTGATAGTCCAATAAATTTTTACACTATTAAGATTCTCTAAAATCCTTCCCTTTCTGTAATTGTTGATCACATGATGCTGCAATTACAGTATGTCTTCCTACATATGTTTAGTGTATAACCGATAAATTTTAGAGCTTACTTTGCGAGATATAGCGAGTGGCGATATTAGGAACACTGGCGATTAGGGCTGTTCGGGTGCTCGAATATTCGGGCGGCTTGAAGTTCGGACCGAGCCGGGACTCGGTTTTCGAGCCGAGCCGGATACCCGTCAAATTCGGGCGGCCCGAAAAATCCGAGTAGCTCGAATTTGTTTCGGGCGGCTTGAAAAATCCGGGTAGTCCGAATCGTTTCGGGCCGCCGGCGTACGTCTTGAATGTGGTTCGAACAGTGCGTACAAGGCGTACGGATTTTCCGAGCCCGGATTTTTCAAGCCGCCCGAAACAAATTCGAGCTACTCGGATTTTTCGGGCCGCCCGAATTTGACGGGTATCCGGCTCGGCTCGTTTTATTCGAGTACCCGAACAGCTCTACTGGCGATATTAAGTACAGTCACCCTATCGCATCCGTTACTATCGCCGCTCGACGGCTCGATCGAGACGCCCAAGACCGGATCGCGTCGATTGCTCTCGACGAGATTGCGTTTTCGTACATCGCCGAACACCCCAGGAAATTCCTTCGTACCGTGTCATCCACGGGTTTCACGATCGTTGTGCCTCATTGTCGACCGCACAATGTTGTGAAGGCGGCCGTGGCTTCTTGAAACAACTCCTTCGAGACCATGACAGCCGTTACAATGTAGGTATAATGTATAATGTATTGTATAGGATTCTCTGGTCGTGAATGATTCGTTTCACCGTGGACACGTTCCTCGGGCCTGACAGCCACGATGATTTCACCTCGCCGTCCATTCTACTTGTATGGTCCGTTCCTCGAGCGGAATGGAGAGAGCTAGGTATCCGTTCGATAACGCGCCGGCCGACCTTTCGTCGAGGAGGAATATTCCTCGGGGAGATTTTTCGTCTGGATCGGACACGTAGATTAGCATAGTTGCACGTGGGTCGCGAGCGCGCCTTTATTCTTTGCGAGCTTGGAGCCGGGGATAGACTATAGGCGGACGACTGTATACACGAGGGCTTACGGTGGCTTTAAGAACGAGAGAGCTCGAGGGGCGATGGGGCGATGGGGAAAGGGGAGTATGGGGGTTATGGGGGCACGTTCACACAAAACGGCCACCATAGGCACTGGCAGCTGTTCACCATCCGTGCCCTACTCTCCACGCTGCTCTCTCCCCCGCATTCTTAGCTCGGCTTAGCCTCGCCCTTCCTCCGGCCCCCCTTCTTCCCCTTCTGCCCTTCCTCGGTCCCGATCCTACAAAAGTCCGTAGCTTCTGTGCTCCTCCACTCCTCTTTCTCGTTTCTTTCTGCGGCTCCTCCGCGCGGCCAGGGATCCTGACGGATATTCACCAGCGACGAGACTTTCCTCCGACGTCGAAGGGGTTGTCTGCGCCGTCAACCACTTCCACTCATCCTCCCACTTTTACCAGTCTCGAAACGCATCCGCGGGGGCGAACCGTGTGGCCGTCGAAACGACGCGAACACGCGGCGGGAGAGGGCGGAGGGTGGAGGGTGGCCCCGTTTATTACGCAATCCCAGGCACGTGGTCCAAGTGTATGGCCGCTGCTCGTGTTTACCTGACCGGGCATAAATCTGGCCCCAGGGTCTTCGGGCCGTGGCGAGACGGACCTAGGGTTGCCAACTTTCTTTAGGGAACATATAGGACTTTACAGCCAGATGTGATAAAAAAATAGCTGTAGGAGGAAAGTGGTACACAATAAAACTAACAGCAGGTAACCATCTTACCGGACGGTGTGTCGCCGTGTTTACACGCTCTCGCACGCACATTTAAATCCGCGCAACAGCTGAGCGCTGAATCTCGGCTGCAACATTTCTTTGAAGTCGGTTTTAATTATTTTTTTAAATTTTTTATTTTTTACTTTTTAGTTATTTAAGTTGCATAGCTACATTTATTATAAAAAATAAGGCCAGGCCTGCAAAAGGAGCTGCTCGTGAAAGAAAAAGAACCGTTTGCTAGAAACGGAAGATTGCAATAATAATGAAACAGCATTCTTATTTTTTGTGTAACTTCAAAACTACTTAACCGAAAGTTGATTGGAAGTAAACTAAATGCAATAAGTTTCACGAAAATCCCATCGAACAGAGAACCTCTTCCTTGCCTAAGTCGGTTAAAAATATAGTACAATACTGTAACCCTGGACGAACCACTCGTGGATTCCGATGTTCCTCGCAATGGTTCCCTTCGCTGTGGCCCTAAAACCGAAATTCCTCTGCGAATACTCAGAACTCGAGGGTGCACGGTTCCCCAGCATCGATCAGTGATACGTAATAGATCAACGTCGACAATGTTACCTGTATTGTGCATATAAAAATATCATATTTATCAATGTGCATTTCACGTACGGTAACCCAGAGCATTCGCTCGGGGCACAATGGCGTCCTTTGCGATGCAGCAAGCAGAATCGATAATCAGACTCGTTATACTGCCCGAAAGTACATATTTCTCCTTCCTCTTGCGCTACCCTTCCCTTGCGGAGAAGCGGTTCCAGTATTTTCGCGTATTGCGAAGTGCATTTCACCCCCGCTGCACTCGCCCCCTCTATTCAGCTCTGCATTCTGGCTTCGTGAACCGTAACAGGCGAAATATTCCGACGAACGTGCAGCGAAGTCGCGTTCCTTGCGAGAGAATCGTGGTCGTCGTTGTCGTTGTTGGCCGAGTAATATCGCTGTTTGCTTGAGCGAGAGAGAGACAGAGTGATAGAGAAGGAGAAAGAGAGAGAGAGAGAGAGAGAGAGAGAGAGAGAGAGAGAGAGCGAGACAAAGGGGCCCGAGTGTGGGTGTGCAAGCGGCGTCTGTGCGCGCGTGCTCGACGCTTGAAAAGCCGCCTTGAAGAGCCAACACAGTAGCTACATAATGGATTAAGCCACGTCCCCGTTGACGAGCCACGAACCGACAGGAAAATCCGCGATAATGTGGTTACGAGGACCTTTTTCCCTCGTCCCGTGGGGCCCCTTTTCATTCCGGCATATCAGCGAAGGAGGTAAAAAGGCTGGAAGGGAGAAAAATGTCTCGGCACCGCTCCCCGCCAGGGAGAATATCTGGCAAGTGCCCCGGACGTTCTGACTCCTTGATTATCCTGTCGCGGCTCGTTAAGACGCTCCTTCCTTTTAACGACGATACTCCGTGGCGCGTGTGCCGGATCGATCGGTCCGATTCCACGTGGAAATTCGTTCGCCCGCTTACCATAATTGCGTCGGGCGAATCCGGGCATGTTGGAGCAGCGGGGCGGGCACGTGTATCATTCGAAACGAGTCGGTTAGAAATGACGAAAATGAGCCTCGGTCGTAAAAAGTATTTACGCAGCCAGAAATACCGAGGGCGCGACTCGTCTCGAGCGTTTTCGTTCTCGAACCGCCGAAGATCGTCGCTCGCGATTGAACGCCGCCTTCGCCGAACGAAAGAGCGGCTGCGGAGCGACTCGCAGCCTCAACTCGGCCAGCTTCCCCTCCAAGCTCCTAATTAATTGCAGTTAATTACGTTAATTGGTCCAACTAATGCGATCGCGCCGCCGCGCAGCCACGCATTCCTCGTCTTACATCGTCACTCCTTACCACTTGTCGCCGCGTAGACACTTCTTGCGCACGTGTCAACATGTAGATTTTCATTGCAACGCTCGCCGAGGGTATCGAGTACGTGGGGTGGGTCTCCGATGTCGTTTCGCCCCGGGGCTACGTGATACCATTACGGGAAAAGTGTAGTTACAGCTTCGAATTTCACGGATCGAGCACGGTGGGGGGTTGCGGGCGTGTGGTGTCCTTTGGAAAAGCCCCGACTACTTCCCCGGATCCCTTATTTGTTTTCCACGGTCACGCTCGAGCGACACGTGTTCCTCTATTATTCCGTTACCGCGGCTCGGATGGCCGAACCGGATACCTCCGTCGCCGAAAGCATCCCGAAGGCAGTGGGAACGAATCGGCGCGGCGGACGGACGCTTTCGCGTGTCAATGGCGATCTGATAATTGGAGGAGCCAGTAATGGCGGGCCTTGGCCGCGTAAATATCGGCTCCCGCTGTTCCATCCCTTCGGCCTTCCACCCGATGGCCGACCTCGTGACTAATACTTTTTCCAGCCCGCTATAAATCATTTCGCGCGCGCGGTCCTGTTCAATTACTTTCCTCCTCGATCTCGCCGCCGTTCCACTTTCTTCCTCCACCTAGCCCTCCTCCCGCCTCTGCCGACTTTTCAAACGCGCCCGTTCCACTCGATTCGCGTGATTAATTCACTCAGTAGGGGGACTTTTTCGCGAGAGAACATTCCTCCCTTTGTCTAAACGCCCAGACCCGATCCCGCTGATTATCCTGGATATTAATCCGAAGCCGCGACGAGCGAGTGCCTGGTAGCGGGACGGTCTCTGGCATGCGTTCCCCCGGTGTGCATTCGTGGGCGCCGATGAAGAAACAAATACATACCTACCGCGCGCGAGCCTGCCGATTGCTCTGGCCACGATCGACGAGAGAGCATCCCGTCGGCGCACAGCTGATACACCATCCGCAGCTGTACAAATACGAGCGAGCGAATTCGGTAGCGCCCCGGCTCTCGGCACGTGCATTCACCCCGATACGCTTTCCCAAGTGGCCCCGGACGCGGCAATCCCGATCGGTTCCCCGCCATCTCCGCGATCTCCGATCGTATTGTGCCGCGATTGCCCGCTAACGAGCCGGCACGCTAATCGGTGCCTGGGCACTCGGAGATACACCCACGCTAATCTAGCCGGCGCGCGCGTTATTTCCGCGCCGCGTCGTGGGACGTCGCCACACTTTTTCTCCAACCTTCTCGCGAATGAATAAATGACCGGCCGGTTAGACGCGAGTACAATGGCACGATTACGGCGCGTTGCCTCCGTGCCTTTGTGGCCGCCTTAACTCGATCAGCCCTCGCCTCGTGGAACGTGTTAAGATTAGACTGCACGGGCGCAGCCGCACGTTTCTCTTTCGGGGTAACACGCCACCCTAAAATAGTCGCCGCACGACGCAGGGCGTGCTCAAGGTGAAGGTTAAAGTTCCGCCTGTAGAGGCTGAGGCGCGTTGACAGATTGAAGTCGTGCCAGGGTGCTCCGGCCGAACGATCAATCCCCGCTTCCCTATCGCCCCGAAACCCCCGGCGCGTTTCAATCTCTGGGAATCGTACCCGAAATTTCTCCCGAGGATACGGCGCGCGAGGAAGCCCAGCATCGAAGTCCCTTTGATGTCGCGGGCATGTGTTTGCGTTTGCTGTCGAAGCGTCGATTCACCTGGCATTGCCGTACGCTCCGCTCTGTCCTAGTGGAAGCATCTTCGTTCTACCTTGTACAACATGTATATACAGCAGACAGAAATCTGCGGGTCTCACTTTCGGCCGTTGATTCTGTGATTTTAGCTTAGCGGGTGTCGCGGGAGGCTTCCTTTATCGCATCTTCTTCAGAGTTTACAAGGATGCTTTCTCTTCGGGCTTAGAATATCCCATGCAAAGAGCGAGCCTGTTGATTTAGTCCCTAGGATGTGTAACTCCTCAAACACGCATCGTCAATATTTACATTCTTTCCACGGATAGTGTCCTTCGAGTATTGTGTCGCTGGCAGGCATACCGGGTGTCCCACTTTAATCCGCAAGCCGGTGTACCGTATATTTGATCGGGGAGTGTGAGCGTCGGGCAGGCCGAATGGCAGGTACGGGGCAGAGATTGAAAAATCAGCGGGCGGAGGTGTCAGGGACGTTGCAAGGTCAGCGTGTTGCAATTAAATCGTTGCATCTTTCACTCTGCACGCTCATTACCGCGCGAGCCGAAGCCTCGGACGTGCATCTCGAGGAAGGACGTCGTAGCACGCACCCAGCGAAGGATAAAGTCGTTTCAGCGGTTGATCCTCTAATTATTCCATCCGACGCGACGTTCCTTCCCGCCTCGCTCCGAGGCGGACTCCTCCCGTGCGTCTCGGGCCGAATTAAGCGCCGAGCGCGAAGCGCGCCAGGCCTGACAAATTTTTAATGAAACGTTACGGCGGAGCGGTACCGCGGTCGTCCCGTTGCAACTGCCCGAGCATCGTCGTTTAGCGGTGTACGACGCGGCGGGCCTTAAAATAGTATGCACGCGCGTGGCCGCACGGTGTGCAGTCGCTGCCTCGAGGTTAAGGTTAAGGCTGTGCACGCGGTGCACCGTGGCCTGCAAGGGCACCGCGAAGACGAACGGGAGCGACCGATACAGTTTTATTTCACCTCCACTAGCAACAAACGCGAGCATGGTCTTAACGAACGAGGCACGGAGCTCTCGCTTTCTTTTCAGCCCCTCTCGCGGTGGAGAAAAATCGAGGAAAGGGGAAGGCTCGATTGAAACACTGAATATAAAAAAGGTGGAGACTGGGGGAGTGGGTGGAAGACAGATAGAAAGGCGGCGATCAAAATTGGCCGTCACTCCCCCGAGGCCTGCGGGCGGATTTCCATTTCACGGCGGCTACGTTCGACTAGCTTCTGAGCCGGGATGGAAGCTAAATGGGACTAGGCTCCGATATATGTATCGAGGTTCCGGTTTCGCTATGCTCGGTTGACTATGGGCTTCAGGGGGGACACGCCTAATGTGTATCCTCTGTGCTCGTAAACGCGCAACGTTTAAAAACCCCTGCCGGCCAGTGCTTTTTATATCCCCTTCCATCTCCGCTTCGACATTCTCGTATTTTAATCGCGAATGGCGGTCGCAACGTTTCGCGAGCGATTCGCCCTTCCACCAACGCTCGGTCTCTGGTCAGGGTTGCCAATTTGGCTTTTTTGAGGCCAAATTCCAGAAATCTGGCCTTTTTTCAACTTGGTTGGCGTTGAAAAATTCATTTGGCTTTTTGGCTTTTTTTGGCTTTTTTTACCATTTTTAAATAATTCCATAAATAATGATATAGTATAAAGCATGATGTAAGATACTATACCAATATAACAATAAAACTTTACGATTTCTGGTTCCTGCCAATGAAAATGGCTGCGTTCAGCGGACTCAACCGCTAGGTAGCGGTTACCAGGGATTGGCGGAAATTTCGAGCGGAAAGTCTATCAAAATTAAGCCCTCATATAATTTTAAATCAAGTTTCAAGACCTCTATTTTCCGAGTTACCATTTATACATCTCTTAGAAAATAACATTAGTCTTGTAGAAGAACAGTATAGAAAAATGATTTTTGTTGATTGGAAAGAAGAAGCTATATTTAAAAAATATGGAATCCCTACAGATACAGAGCAGTTTTGGATTGGCATATTTCGGCATCAGAGGTTTAAGGAGCTTGCTACATTTATTCTTACTTGCTTAATAACTCCTGTAAGCAATGCAGTAGTTGAGGGGATCTTTTCTCTCCTATCATCAGTTAAGACAAAGGCAAGGAATAGAATGCAGCTGAAGCTTCTTGATGCCATCATTAGAATTAGAGCAGAACTAGTGCTCTCACAAAAATGTTGCAATAATTTTAGTGTGACACAACAAATGCTGCAAAATTTAAGCACAAAAATTGTTTATGATTCGAGTGACGAAAATCTGGATCTCGATCTTTTATTGTAATTTAATTACAAATATATTTTTCAAATTTATTTGGCTTTTTTCTGGCTTTTTTTTGGTATCATTTGGCTTAATAGTAAGATTTCGAGTTGGCAACCCTGTCTCTGGTTTTTCCCGCCGAAAGGATAGTGCTAGCTTGTGGCGGAGCGCCGTGCGCGGCGAGGATTCTCGTTCCAAAGGACACGGCCCGGGTATCTCCCCCCGATAAGCCTACATCGAATTCTATCGCAAGGAAAATTCGTCGGCCCGATCCGAGGGCGCAGAGCGACGTTCGACGCCGTTCATCTCCGCCGGAGAACACGGCGCGTGGTGTTTTTCCCTGTCGAGTAATTCCTTCGCGGAGATACGGGGTAATGGACTGTTTCTTTGGCCTCCATGACCTACGTCGTTAAGATACGTCCGCGGAGGCGAAGGGAATGCCTCGAACTAGCAGAGTTCCCGTCGCGGAATCCGCACGCTCCCAGGCGGGTCCCGCGGCGAGCGATCCGCTCGACGGATCCCAAGGAACATCGAGCGTGTGTTGTCACGTTTGTCCATCATTCTCGGTGCACTCGGCCCGAGGAATACCCGCGAGCATCGGCCCCGCGCGTCTTCGGGGCTTCGATCGGACGTTCTCCGCGGTTTTCGAGCGCGCTCGAAATGTCAGGGTAGCTAGCGCAGTGATTCGTAAATGTCGCGCGATCGCGGGATCGCTTTTTATCGCGCTGCGGTATGTCATCGCGGACTGATCTTGCCCCCAGCGTGGAGCGCTCTCGGAATGGCTGGGCTCGTTCGCCGACCCTGTACCACCGGGCCGCTATTCCAGAGTGACGACCGGATACGGATGATCGATAATCTCCGTCCTATCGCGCGTGAATAGAGCGGCTGGCTAACAGAGGAGAACGTCTTGGCGCGGGGGTGGGCGGCGGGGGAGGAGATATCGTGCCGTTTTCTACGACACGTACGGCCGATCGGGCGAAGCATGGAGCGAGAGGAAGCTCGAGGAGCGGAGCAAAGGAGGCTGACAGAGCCGAGCGGCAGATCGGTTGGCGAGAAAACGGTAAACCGCCGGACGGGACCCGACGAGCGTTTCTGTGTCGCAGCTCGAGCGGAGATAGTCGCTCCCCCGAACCTTCTGGGCATAATGTCAGCCGACGAGATTGCATCGTCGCCGCTCGAGGATGAACCTTAAGCTTTGGGACTCGAATCTCCGATCTTCCGGCGACGCGGATATATACCGCCCTCCTCCGGCAGTGTCCTTTTCGATCCACGCGTTCGAACGCTTTATCGTCCGTGGATCGAGGAAAGTCCAGGAATTTTCGTCGAGCTGCAGCCGTGAAATCGGCCGTCGACGTTTCTCCCAACTTATAGTATCGTTTATTAAAAACACCCAGCGTCGCACAGCGGCACGGATCCGCGGCGAGCTCGAGATTTAACGCGGTCGTTGGTTCGTACGCCCCTGCGCCGAGCTTTCCCCGGCTGCACTTTGCCAGATTAAACGCGCTGCAGCGGCTGCTAATGAATTTTAGGTGCTAGCAGAGAGCGGAGCGCTGTCTGTCGCTATTAAAAATTGAATAACCTTGGAAATCAGCTAGCTTGTATTAGCAAAGAGCCGCCCAAAGTCGCGAAGCCTCGCTGGGAATGAATTCCGTTGCCCGTTCTTGGATTTTCGAAGGAGAGGAAGAAGGAGCCTAGAAGCTGACCCACTCGGGCACCCTGCCACAGCGCGCACGGCCCTGGAGCGTTCGAAGGATCGAGAAGGAGAGGCGAAAGGACGAGCAGAGGTCCTGGTAATTAAGGCGTTTCGACAAACGTACATCGCGGAAACCGGTTATCCCGGCATCGTGCCGCGTTTCGCTCGCGTATACCTGCCGCGCGGAGGTTGCTCGCAAGGTTGCTCGATTCGCCGGCCCTGACGGTCCTTCGGCCCGCAAATATGCGTAATCCCAGGCGTGCGCGGTGTAAAAACCGCGATCACCAGGATGCCCAAGTCGGCGGAGACATTGCGGCACGTGAATCTAGCGGAGCAGCGAAATTAATCGAAGTGCGCCAGGGCTTCTCTGAACCGCCACATGCTTCCGCAGAGAAAATCCTCGGGAAAAGTCTGCTGCTCGTCCGCTGAGCAGGAAGTATCGAATTAGCTCGCCATCTCCGCGCTGGAAGACAGCACGAAAGGATTAACCTCTAAACCAGAGCCTCTTCGGGCTCCTCCTGGTTAACCTCGTGGTAGCGGTATACTTTACGCTTTACGTGCCGCGTTGCTTCTGCCGGGGAGCATCGCGGCGAATCAGTACCGGCCAACAGGTTTCACTCCCTTGTCCCGGGTCAGTGCCTCTCGTATTTCTAATTCAACGAGACGAAACGGTAATGGGAGATTGCTGTTTCGTCGCGATTACCTCGGATCGTCTTCTCCAGAAGTTGCTGATCGACGGACTCGGCTGGCCGAGCTCCGTTCCCAGGAATGTTACGTCGCTGTAATTAAACGACACGGCGGTTAACGGGGAACGTTAATTACCAGGATTCTGTTCGCGTCTGCTAGCCCTTCCCAAGTCGAACGCGGTCGCGACGTAAAAAGTTAATTAGTAAAGTTGGCAGGAAAGTTTCGGCAAACGAAGGAGAGCCGGCTGCGTTCGAATTCAGCTTTCTTGAACGCTGCGCACCGCGGACCCGTGCCTGTCTGCCTTCGCATGACTAGGCAGTCTCGGCGCTGCTCCCCGTTCCGAGAACTTTCCACCGAGATTAGGTATATAACCGCGGATGAATCGGTTTCCGAGCACGGCCGGTAATTCAAAGTGTAATCTTGTTTCGGGCTTTGTTCGCCCTGGCAGCTGGAAGGCCACTCTCGTCGGCTGGAGAGCCTCTTGGAATTATTGTACAACCTCTTGTTACTCGCGTTTACGACCCATCGTCGTAACAGAGATCGAGGACCCGTTTCAAGTACAGTCTCGTAGAACCATCGTTCTCGCTTGCCTCTACTAGCCGGAGATCGGTACGCGCGTCGCTTTTCTACCGTGTCGCGAGAGACCGCGTGAGTGTTTAGCGAGCAGAGAGGCAAATCGTTCCTGGTGGAAGGCCCGTGATCCAGCGGCCAGACGAGATCATCTTCGCAGATTAAACCAAAAGAGGATCGAGAGTGTCGAGTATCCCGCGGTTAAAGGTCCTCCAGAACTTCTCCCCCGAGAACCAGGTGCACGCGCGGGTTGCATCAGTAACCCCGCGAGGCCTTTAGAAAGTAAGCTACATGTCTCAAGAACCGTTTCCCCGATCCAGCCGATTTTCCAATTTCAACGCGCAATGTACTAAGGAGAACTCGGGGGTGATCAGGCTCACTCGATGGCACGCTGACCACCTTTGTGGGTAACGTTATACCGAAGCCAAAGGATACCGGAACACGGGGGATCGGAGTCGAATGTGTCCTGGCCGCGAGGATTTCGCGATCGATCGATCCCAACCCTCTGTTCCCGGCGGATGTTTCAACCTCCAGCACGGTACTATTTACAAGGCGGTTATCAAAACCGTCGAGCGGTCGAGCGAGGGGACTTTGGTTGGCTGGCATTATCATCTCCAAACACACAAACACTGCCAGTGCATATTTACATTTTAAGTAGCTACTGCGCCGGGGATGAATGGTGGCCGTAAACGTCTGTCTCCGTGAATAGTGGCTACTCGAAAAAGGAAGAAGAAAGAACCCGACACCACGCCGCCCGATTTTTCGTGTTCCATCCTCGACACATCTTGCTTTTGATCATTCAATTCTCCGTAGTGCGCCGTTCAGAATCGATAGCCTTCGACCTGGTTCCTTTGTTCGCGATTAACGACCGTCCCCTGTCTGATAAGCGGGCGGACGGTAGATTAGGGACTCGCTCCGAAATCATTAGGATAAGGAACGCGTATCGTCTGATTTTCGTTGCCCCACCCGCTCCCTATTGCTCTCCGTGCCTCGCTGACGAGGCGTCCTCGGGCTTCCAGCGCGATATAAGGATTATAAATAACGCCATCGGAGGAAGCGTTTGTCCTTGGGGTATCATACGAGGATCGTGTACGCATGTACTCGCGCGCGTACGCCGAGAGGAGAGGTCCCTCTTACACACCAAGTTGATTGTCCGGCCTTGAATCTGCGGCCAGATGTGCCACAGGGCGAACGTACACGCGCGCACAGGCCCGCGAACACGCTCGCGCAGGCCTGCGTCCGGATTCGCTCCAAAAACCTGTTGTGCTGGTATCCAAAAACCTCGCTCGATTTGACAAACGAGTCGCGCGCGGCGCTCGACGGGCAGAACCACCGCGTCACGAGCAATTTCTAACTCGGCGAAATGGCGCGCGAGCGAGAGAGCTTACTAGGAGGTTGGATGGAGGAAGGTATCTAGCCGTGACCGCGCGTAAACCTCAGCAGTGTCGATCTTACTTTGTACTTGTCGCTGCTATCGAGTCATCCGGTGTACGTTTCGCGTTCGGCTTCGGCTCATTCCTCCCCCACTCAGGACTGTCCAGTGAGAGGTTACTGGAAATATCCGCGACACCCCCTTCGTAACGCATTAACGGGCTTCGGATAGGGGAACCGCGCGACATACGGCGACAGTCGCTAATCTGGAAATCGAGTTCCGCCGAACTCGAGCGGAGGAGAAAGCCACGACCCCGTAGAATTTGGTTCTTTAATGAGTCAGCGGTGGATTGTTCCACGAAGCCGGGAGCGGCCCGGTATATCTCCCCCGAAAGCGTGGAGTTCTCTCCTCGCGCCCCTCGCGTCCCTCTGCGTAGGGCATAGAGGGATAAGCTTGGAGCCATGGGGTTGGTCGTGTCTGTCGGCTTAGAATATTGCGGGGGTGGCCACCGGTGGAGAGAACCCCATGAATCATCCGACGTACAATCAATACGAAAGCACCACCGACCCTCTCGTCGTCGAGAGTGCACCGCCGAAGCGGTGGAAGCGTAGCTCGCCACGAAATCAGCCCAGCCGAGAGAGGGTGGACGTCGCCGTGCGCGAGACCGGGGGTGCACGCGCTCCTACCACTTTCTGTCCATGCGAATTTTCGAGTTTCGTGGAACGGATCGTTACTTCGATCGCGCGATATATCCGTCTGCGCTCGACCAGACAGCTCCTGGTCCGGAATTTCATCCCCTCGAGGATGGCTCGCGTCATCGCCAATAATTCCCTCCATCCTCCACGCGAATTCCACAGTTTGGGGCCCCCAGCCTCAAACAGCAATTTCGTTCCAAGCATCGCGTAAACCATTGAAATCTATCGAAAAGTCTACACTTGGAGGAATACTCGGCTGATAGCCAGTATTGGATGCTTTCGGTCGGAGGATTATGTCAGTGGAACACGCCTTAGTTTTCCTTCAGATAAAACGTTATATACGAACTGGTATCAGCGCGGCCCAGGATAGGCGTGTTTACGGGGGCATGGGCCACAGTTTCGCCGGATATGACCGAAAGATTTCGAAGGCTTCCACGGTGCAGATAAACGATATTCTGTTTGAACGGGAGACCGCGCGCGGGCCTCGAGTCGTTTATTGCACTTGGAACCATCCCGCGGGATAAAGTAAACCGTTCGCCGGAATCCACGCCATTTTTATTGCCTCGGCAAGCTTCGAGGAGCGCCCTCGACGAGTTCGACGGCTACACACGCTCGCGCTCCCTTTTTCGCGACGGTACAGTAGTTGAGGGAAAGGTAGAGACGGTTCGGGCTTGCGTGCTTCTGAATTCAAAACAAGGAAGCTCGAGCCAAGATAGAGCGCGGAGAATTATTTTTCTTGGCGAGAAATCGCGGGTGCACGATGCTTCGAATGTGAAAGAACGGATCTTCTCTTCCCATGCGCGTTGGAAATATTCCTCTCTTCGTGTCGAAAGTATTTTTAAGAGACTCGAACGGGGGGGTCGGCCAATCCAGTTCTTCTCCACGGATTCCAGTCGAGTTTTTGCGCGGCGCCCGCCTCATCGATATTCCCAGCTAGATGTTAACGAGTTTGTTTTCCCGCCGGTAAAAGTGGTAAACGGTCGCTTCCTTCTGTCGCGCGCACGCACCACGAAAATACGAATCACGGTGCGCGCCGCGTCGGCCTCCTCCTCGTCACAGAACCCGGTACGGTGTGCTACTAATTGCCTCGAGAATGGCGCAGAATGAATTAAACGACCTGACAAAAGGTAGTTTCTACGGCCATTCAATCTCACTTTGCGCGTTTCTCCGCAGCGCGAGCTCTGCTCCTGACTCGGGGCTCACGTGCCGATGGGAGCAGCCTCGATTCAGCTGGATTCTAGAATTTACAGTATAGAGACCTCGGGTTACCTACATCCAGGGGCGGATTTGCGTATGGGCTAAGTAGGCTGCAGCCTAGGGCGGCAAACTTGGGGGATCGGCCAATTTTCCGGGGCGACAAATTTTGGGGAGCAATAAATTTTGAGGGGCGGCAAATTTTGAGCGAAAGAAATTGGGAAAGGTTTAAGGGGTCATTCTGGTTAGATCGCCGATAAATTCAGCGATTTTCAGGAATTTATTGCGAAGACAGGAATTATAGTAATGGAATAAAACTTTTTTCTATTGATTAAATTACATTTCTACAGTAAATAAAAAATATAAAAGTTATAAAATTATTGCTATTAAAATGGTTTTAACGGCGATTTTGATGATGTGTTTCAAAATTCATGCCTCGCTCGTGCATGAGATTTCAGCAGTTGGACTTATCTGAAACCAAAAATACAAACAGATTCTTGATCAGTATGACTGTCGCTATGGCCCGTACTAGAATCAAGTATTTCTGTTGAGTCTAACCTACTTTTAAAATCGAAAATAGCACAGAAAACACAGCCGAAATACATTGATTCTTGTATTTTGACCGCCATTTTGTTAATTTTAAGGATAAATCATTTATTCTAGTACGGGCCATAGCGACAGTCATACTGATCAAGAATCTGTTTGTATTTTTGGTTTCAGATAAGTCCAACTGCTGAAATCTCATGCACGAGCGAGGCATGAATTTTGAAACACATCATCAAAATCGCCGTTTAAACCATTTTAATAGCAATAATTTTATAACTTTTATATTTTTTATTTACTGTAGAAATGTAATTTAATCAATAGAAAAAAGTTTTATTCCATTACTATGATTCCTATCTTCGCAATAAATTCCTGAAAATCGCTGAATTTATCGGCGATTTAACCAGAATGACCCCTTAAACACAGAGGCTTGAGGCAACTTAAAAACCAATTCACATATTTTTCATATAGCGAATTACTTAGCAAAAACTCATGTGTGAGTTGCCACATTGAATTAATTTTGAAATTGTCTCGACTCTTTTAAATTACAATATTGGAAAATATTTCGCGAAAAGGGTGGCAGGCACTTGTTAGCCTAGGAGCGCCAAATCTCCAAATCCGCCCTTGCCTACATCGAGTACATCGAGTACATCGAGTACATCGAGTACATCGAGTTCTCCCCTGGATACACAGGATCGCTCGATCGAACCAGTCATCCCCTCGATCGTTTTTCACCCGTCGCCGGAAACAATGGACACTTTCGGGCGTTTTAAAAACGCGCACGCATCTGTCGGGGGTCTCGACCTTCCATGGACTCACTTTTTCTCGGCTCGTCCGCTCGTGCACGATCGCGGGAGTAAAAACCACCGCGCACCGTTCATTTAAATGGACGCGTTTGCATCTGTCCCTCGCGCGCGGCCGTCGTTCAGCGGCCATTTAAATCAATGACTGCGAACATTTGGCGTCGGCTGGATTCTCCGCTGGCGAGGAAAATCGTTATCTTTCCCTCCTCTTTTCCTCTTTTTTCCCCCCCTTTCGTCAAGTCCTCTGAGCGCAGCACGCCCGAGCGCGAGGCGTCAACGGCGGCCCGTCGAGATAATTGCGCGCGACAAAGGGGAAAAGTTATGCCTCGGCGTTTCCAAATGCTTCTCTTTCACGCGAGACTCCCCTAAAATAATCGACGGGCTCGCCGTGCTCGTTTACCACCGCCACGACTTTCGGCCACCTTTGGCGCGTATAATTAGAGGCGCCACGACTTTTTCCACCTCGGAAATTACAGCCTCGTTAAAAGCCAGAGCCACGGTTTCAGCGATTATATATCCAGGTTTAACGAGCAATTCGGTTTGTCGACGGCGGCCGGGGCCTGTCACGGTGCGCCGTCGAGTTCCGTTAGCTTCTGTAGCCGCGGCTGTCGGAAACGTTTCCGGGATGGAACGATGGAATTCAGCTCGTCGTTCGATAGAGCGGAGAGCCGCGTCGGTTTCCACCCTCTCGCCTCGTGCGCGCGACTCGTTCGCGAGCCGTTCCTGATCGCCGAGAAAAGCGAGTACGTGAGTAGACTTCGGGGCCGAACAGAACGACCGACCGACCGGTACACCCCGTACCAGGATCGTGGTCACGTTCCTCGTGTAGAGGCCTTGCGGTCTTCACGGTCTCCGCCTGGTCTACCCCCTATGAATGAAATCAGCGCCGAGGAACGTCTCGTGACGCTTAATTGGAACTTAATTGCCCCGACGCCAGTGATTTACCGTCTTGCTGGAACAACAAGCGAGCGGGGCCCCACCGCGAGGCACAATGGCCGTATCATTAGCCGTTTAAGCGAGTCGCGGCGCGGCACCGTCGTGCAAATTGCGTTCGCGCGAGCTACGCACAGCTGAGGACGCCCGGTGCCGAGTGGGACAATCGTCGAGCGAGCTGCACTTTTCTCAACGGCCGCTCTCACCGGGGAAAGGAAAGAAGTTTCGGGCGTTAATTATGCGCGTGCCGCGCGCATTCCACCGTACGCTCGCGCGTGCCTCGACTGCGAACGCGGAGAAGAGTATCGTCGAGCGTGTAAAGAATTCGCGGGGGGCACCGGCATGTGAGCGACGGGGCTGTCCCCGTTTCCTTCTCCAAGTGAAATGGCAGAGGAACTTCAATCCCGCGATCCACGAAGTCAGGTTCCGCTGATCGCGAGACGCGGCGTCTGGAGGAAAGCTCCAGCGCGCATTTACTGGGAAATTCGTCGTGGCAGGTGCCCGGGGCCCGTTCGTGACGCGAATGCGTCGACGGTGGACGTTTAAAAATTTACTTTCCCTTCGAACTGTCGGCGAACACGCAGCTGATTCTGCGTGGTCGAAGGGCGAAGACACGCGCGGGGGTTGGCCCGGTGCCGGTCGATGGCGTCGCGTCGGCTCGCAGAGGAGACAGGGTGGACGACGGTGGTTTGCACGTGCAAGGAAGGAGATATCGATGGCCGAGCCCGATGGGACAAAAGTTTCACGGGAAGTGAGCGCCCGCCTCGTATATGGGGCTGCACCGTACGCAGCGTGTACGCACGAGCGTAAGCGCATGCCGGCCGGGGGTGTACGTGCAGCGGATTTTTCGTCGCGGGTACGTGGGCGTTCGTCAGCCCACCGTCACGAAAATCATTTCGGGCGCCAGCCGTCCACAGTTCCGACGGATGCGAGGGATTCGTGCGACTGATCAACTTTTATTCGGAAGTGGAGGTTTAACCGTATTAAAATGCCAGGTCAGAGAGAGAGAGAGTGAGCCGTGGCCGGGCCACGTCGCTCGGACGCGTATGATTCGTGGGCACGTTTAAGGTCGCCGGAACCGGCGTCGAATAATATAATATCAGCGGTGGTTGGTGCCTTTGAAGTCACGAAGCTCCTCTGCCCGGTCTGGATCCGTAATTTACAAGCCGATTCAATGGAACGGTCCTGCGGCTCGTACCCGTGATTGGGATATGGGTAATTACGCGGCTGGTTCCGTTTCTGTTCCTCTTTCCTCTCTGCGCGTCGCGTCGCCCCGTTACGCAACGCGCAAAGTAGAATTCGTCGCGGAGGGCCTGATACCGGAGATTATCGGTAGCCCTGCCCCGTAATCGTTCATCTTCGGTGCAGTCTTCGGGCATCGGGTTATGCGCGATAAAGCGTTGCGATAAAGTAGCCTGGACAAATAGTATCGCGTCCGATTTACCGTGACACGAGCAAATATTTGTGCCTTGAATGGTCGTTGAAGAGCCTGCAGAAAGTGCTCGGCGAATTCCTAACAGCTCGTTGCGCGGATTCGCGTACGCTGGTTGCATATTCCTTCTCTAACAGCGGGGAAATGTCACGGATTTCCATCGATTCGTTGGTTGTTGGATAAGACCGGGCGGAGAAGCTTCGTGGTGTTTGGCGAGCGAGTCGGTGGCTCCGACTCGCAGAATGTACGACAATTTGGCGAGCAGTGGACGGCGGGTAAAGGCGAGGGGAAGTGGGGGATGCACGTGGGTTCGCCCACCTACGTTGACGCTGACAAATCGACGTGTGTCGAGCAAATCGCCCGGCGTCAGGCGAGCCCTTTCGCGGCGAAAGCTCTTTCCTACGTCTAATAGCTCGAGGAACGGATGTTGCACCTTGGAGTTGGCACCGGGTCAGAATGGGGCGCTCGCGCTCGCGTGGCCTTGTGCTCGATTGCATTTTCGTCGAATTACGATTCGCGGTATATTCCGCGTGGTCGTTGACCTTCTGGCGCGGCATCGAAATGCGTGGGCGTTCATTCATTGGCCAAGACAGTGGCGGTACGTGGCCACGAGGCCCGTGTACTTGTTCCATTTGGCATCGTGTCGTAGACACACGCTGTACATCTTCATTAATCGGCGCCTCGAATAGCACGCGTCTACGCAACCCGACCGCCTTTTACGCCCGAGAGCAGCCGTCCGCGCGTTTTAATTGGTTCATTTCGGGCTTGGTTGAGCTCGCTGGAGAGATAGAGAGAGATTGAACGAACGGGCGCGATCGCATAATAATTCGATTTACGACCGGAGCTGGATCCGTTCGACTGTCCACCACCCCTGCGATCGCCCGTTCGCCGTCCATTACCGTCGCATTCGTCCGCTTAATTGGCGCACAGTGATTCGGAGATCCGCGCTTTGCCCCCCCGTCGAAGGTTGTCGCGTTCGCTCGGATTTTCACGCGCCTCGGCCGCGACATTCTTCGAGTACGTTCGCACAAACGTTGTCGTAGTCGGCGGCTAAGGTGGAGCTTCCGTTTCCGGCAATGAACGTGCCGTATACGAGAATCGACACCATCTATTACACGCTACGTTCGTACGCGGGCCCCGGACAACCTTGCTTTCCTATGTGAAACGTATTCCTCGCCTCGTCCACCCTCTACTCCACCGTAGCCAACCGAATATGTGTAGGGGAGACCGGGGCTAGTTAATACGTTATTCAGCTTTCAATTTTTTTCATTTTTGTTAGCATTAATTACTTAAAAACAAATATGCCAAAATATACTTTGGTCCTTCCTCTTTAATATACAGTAAACGAAAACTTGGGAAAATACATACAAAATGAATGAAAAAATGTTACTTGGACGAAGGCAAAATGTATCAATTTACCCCACAGGAAGTCATTATGTACAAACATCTCCATAAAAAAAAATGTAGAGCATATAAACAAAATAACAAAACGTAATTACCTTACCTCCAAAAGACTCATTGCGATGCCAAATTAATTCGGATTATAAAATTCTCTATAGGGTGAAAGCACTAGTAGTCGGCCACCCTCTAGTAGTCGACCACTTTTATTATTTAGCTTAAAGAAATAAGTACTGAAATAAAGAATTTATTAAATGACAATTTTATATTATATTTTGAATTTCAAACTTTACAATACATAAATAAAAAAATAATTTACAATAAAAAAATAAATGCTTTTATAGTGATTTGTAAACTAATTTTGATTCTACATGCGCCATTGCTGTTTTCTAACCCGAGAAACATAAGTGTCCTTTGAATAGAAACGACAAATGTAATTCAGTTCTATACATTTGTTACTGGAAAATTATGCTATTCCACTGAAAAAGCATCAACAATTTAATATGCGCTTCAAAAATTTAAAAAAAATGGGATAATTTATTTATTTATGGGAGGTCGGTAACTGGATCATCATTCCCTTTCTATTTTCAATAGTCGACCACAGCGGTCGACTTCTGAAGCTAACTGCATTCACAATGAATGCTAATAGTCGACCACGTATTAACTATAATATAAGAGGCTCTTAATAAAGCTTTTGGCAAACATATATTCTATCCTGCTCCAATCCAAAGCAATAAAAAAAGATCTCCAAAAGAAAAACTGCCAAGTGCAGTTTCATCTGCTGAATGGTGCGATTTTTTTTCAAAAAAACACGAAGTGAAAGAAAATATTGAAATAGCAAAGCGTCAGAAAAAGGAGGAAAGATTGAAAAATCAAGAAGAAAAATCTAAGAAAATAGCAATAAAAAAAGAGAAAGTAGAAGAATGTAAAAAGAAGAAGCAAGAAAAATGTAAAAAATTGAAACAGAGAGTTATAAAACAAGAAAGGATTTAATCATAAAATTAAAATTGTATATTCGTTTCTTATGGATTAATGTTCTACAAAGTTTATATAATTTATTTATAGAATACAAATACCTACTTTAAAAACTTAAAATTTGTTATTGCTTCCTATCTTAAAAACGAAAAATTTAATTTACATTGGAAAAAAAAAATTTATATTTCTTATTAAAATTTTGATAAAGTTTTTAAAAGAACTTATTTTAGTTACGCATTATTCCTGTCATTATTAATTATTTAATGATGTTGCACATTATATTTAAAAATAAATTTTAGTTTGTAATGCGCACATAACCTATTTTGAATTTCATATTAAAAAAGGTGGTCGACTACTAGCTATCGGACCGGTCGACTTTTAGAGTTAAGCGGTCGATTATTAAAGCATTCGGACACTTTATTTTTAACGCTAATTATTTATTTTCCCCGAACTTTCCTACTAACACAAAATATTTAGTGATACATTAAATACATTTGAATTACTTCAATACATTTTATATATTTTATAACATTGATTGTTTATTTTTTTTCAGTACTTTTCATTCGAGTTTAGCTTTAAGTGGTCGACTACTAGTGCTTTCACCCTACCGTCTCAAGACGGATTGGAAAGTGAACACAACTATTCACATTTTCTCTATATAAACGAAAACAGTTAAAACACGATTGTTAACGTCAAGGAACACAGACGTACGCTGGATCGTAGTAAGGAATTGAACAACAAACTTCGCATATCTCGCTCAAATGGAGCTACATATATAAGGTGTCGAGATAATTCGTCTGCATCAACCTGCACCTGTATCAACTAGCCTCGGTCTCCCCTTTCTTTAATTATCCACGGCTTGGATAAGCGGAGCCTCGTGGTTAATTGATCGTCCGAAGTTCGGCTGGACGCGTCTCCGGCAACGCAGACGATTCTTCCTCTGAAACTTCGAGAAAGAACCATCTCCCACAGCTGGGAACGAATTACCGAGGACCTTTATCCGCTGCCCGTTAGCCACTTTACTAATTTACGGGGTATAATAGTCCGGGCGAAGATACAAAGGCTAGACGTTCCTTCTGCATCCCGGTCGGAAATGCACCACCCCGATTCTTTCTCTCCCGCTTCCGTTTCGACGGAGCGGCCTGGGACGGGGCAGCCGCGCACTGCTCGTTAATAATTTCGAACGCCAACACACCGGAGGTGGCCGTTCTGCCCGTCTTCCTCTTACGCGCGAAGGAAGCCACCGCTGTCTCTTAGGATGAACCGATCTTCGACTAGCCGGCCTTTAATCGGTTATCGTGGCGCGTATCATGGAAATCGGCTCGGCGTTCGCCAAGCGCTCGCCAGTACCGTTACCGAGGCTCCTTATGCCGCGTTTACACCAAGGCGAACACGAACAAAAACATTGTTCGCGAACGTTTTCGCCTGTTCCTGCCGTGTTCACACCGCCGCAAGCATGAACAAACCTCAGCGTACGAATCGTATGTGAATGTGTTGTTCTGCTTGCGGCGGTGTGGACACGGCAGGAACAGGCGAAAACGTTCGCGAACAATGTTTTTGTTCGTGTTCGCCTTGGTGTAAACGCGACATTAGAGAGCCGGTTCCCTCTTCCTGCCGCCGCCGAAGCAGGGTTAACCTCTCCTCCCCCTTTGCGTACTCTCCGCGGAGGAGCTCGACGTTCTTCCTCGCGCGAGGATCCTCCGCGAGGAGTCAGACTCTCGTGGCGACGATCACGCCGTAGATTCGGTTACGGGCGTGTGTTTCCGTGTAGCGTGACTTTCAGAGCGGAAACGTTGCGGTAATAGCCGTATCCTGGTGGAAACACTCGGAGAAATGAAAAGGAGCAGGTGATGAATGATTGTTCGGCTGCAGTGTTTCGGAGCACGCTCGCTGCGATTCTTCCGGACTCGCGCTCGCGGACAAAGAAATCCTGTGAGCCGTTCCACTGACCGTGGTCATTGTTCGTCGATAACGATATCGCCCTGGAAACAACGATTCGTCACTGTCGCTTTCCTAATTGGGTTAATGCGTTTCGCGACGCGCTCGCGTGCGAACGCCTCCTTCATCTCCTCGTCGTCGAAGGAATGCCAATTATCGCGGAGCCGCGACACGGCCGTCGCGCGTATTCTTTGTTTAGTGAAAAGAAAAGGCAGACGTGATTCGTGCGATCCAAGATAATTGGCGTTAAGTAGAGCACTCGGCCGCGGGTACTCCTCCCGCTATTATTATTCGGCCCCTGCTCCTTAATCCAATTTGTTAGTCGGAGGATGCGGTGCGGGCATCCAGCGGTTGCTCGATTAACGAAAAACCTAGAACTCGCGCTCCAGGCCGGACGATCGGTTTCAATTATTCCCGCGCACGTCCGATACCGTCCTAATAGGAGGCTGCATCCGGCGAGTCGAGCTGCACCCGCTCCTGAAATCGATTTCCATTAATTCGAGGAGAGCCATTGCCATTATATTCCGGTATCTCCGATGTTGTACGTAGGTATGCGCGAGGGACAGGGGTGACTCTGTCGCGCTATTATACCATTCGGAGTGGTTTCGACGCCGCTACCTTCCGCGCTGCATTTGCCTTGTACACGGCGCGATCGCGCCTGCCTGTTAACCAGCGGCAACAGGAACAACGGTTCAGCCGTCGTTACGAGCAATTCGTAGCGTGTTACGGTCTATCCTCGTCGTCGCGAGTGAGTAACCCCGGCAGCCCCCAGAGCGGCCGAAGAATTTACGTCCTCCGTGCTTTCCTTCCCACCGAGTTTTACGACCAGGATCCAGCCCATCCCGATGCTCCACCTGTTTCGAGAACGCGTAGAGATCCCTCGCCGCCGGTACCTTGAACTTGTCGGCGATTTCTGCGCGCAGCCACGCGAGCGCGTCCGCTCGAAACGCGCTCGAGGTCGAGGTCGAACCGCCCGGAAACCATAATCGCCGCATCCCTTCGCGGAAAATCTCTATCCGGGCATTGTTCCGCGCTCGCAAAAGCGTCCTCGGCACGGAATCCGTCGATCAGCCCTGCCGCGACAATACGATACCAAGAAGCCGATCTTCCCGCGCCCCTGCCCTCGGACCACCTATCGATAACCGATTTCCGGCGAGGGAACCGCGCACTGGCATCGATTGTCGCGAATCGAGACGGCCCGAGCTTACGCATTCCGCGCGGATTACCGTTTCTTCGATGCGTAAGCGGTTTCGCGTAGCTCGCGCGTAGAAATCGATAAGCGGTCGCGTCAGTTTTCTTCTGGTCGGTGCGAACGACACGGTTCAGCCTGTCGTCGCTCGGTCATTCATCGTAAACTGTCGAGAACATTGATTGCAACGTGGGCGTTCCTTATCTATTCCAGCCTATAATTATTTATTTTTAGTATCAGAATGCTCACGTCGCGTTAAAGATCTGTCCGTTCTCGCGTCAATAGCAAGTACGGTTTTATATCTCTAAGTGACTAGGTAAAGTCGAGAGAACTCCAGTTTCCAACCGCCTCGTTTAACTGACACTCTTAATTAATGGAGAAATAGAGGCGACTGGTCGATAAAAGGGAAGTGGCCGCAACTAGGGACACACTCGCCTTACTTAATCGAAATAGTTTCCACGCTGTCTCGCGCCGCTCCACTTGTACTATTCGCGCAGTAGGATTGGAGGTACCGGGAAACGACATTACGTGCCGCTCGTAGAGTAATAAGGTGGACACGCGGCGCGCACCGTTGGCCGTCGTTCGGAAATCGATAGGGCGCGTCGTGTGCGAGCGTTAGGATTTCGCCAACTCGGCATCGAAGTCTCTGGAAGTCGAGAGAGAGAGATGGAGAGTTGAACGTTAGTCGTCGGGTGTCCTGTCGAAATTCCGAAATTCCTCGCGCGTTGGACTATTGCCTAGGTTGTCCCGCCGCCTGGTTCTCCTCCGCAGACCGTTCCACGGTGCTTTTCGCATTAGTCATCGCCACCGCCATCGCCGTCGAATGGCGAAAGGCGACTCGCGTAGACCAGTCGGAGGCAGCTATACATACACGCGTATTTTGTTTCGCTCGGGCGACCACCGCCGCGGCCGCCCAAACAACCAACGATTTCCAAGTAGAACGCCTCGCAATCGCCCCGTAGATTACGGCGGTGGCCACCAGATCTCCGCGCAATCCCGTGGCTCGGATCGGCTGAAAAATACGATATCGACGACGGGGTCGAGGGCAGCGCGCCGTTTACTCGCGGCCCGCGAATCGATTCCCTCCCACTCGTCGAATTCGGTCGAAACGCGTTACGGTAGGTCGTTAACCGGGGAGTGCAGCCAAATCCTACCCCCGGGGTCGTATGAATCTGCGAGACACGAGGCTGGGCGCCGTATGATTTCGGAGCGGCGTCGCTCTGGGCGGCAATCGAGGACCGATGGTGTGTGTGCCCACGGGCATGGCTCGATTGTCGAGGAAGAGAGCTGACCCTGAAAATGGGTATACTTTCTCTCGGAGCGGCTTCGGCCGTGCCCTGAGGTAGGGAGCCCTTCGTGACAGGACCCCGCCCTGGAGTCGAACCCCCATACCCCGAAGTTCTTGGCGAGCTCGAGGCAGGGCTGCCACCATCCGACACCCGAGTCCCGGGGTGCCGGGCTCAGCCTGTACGTTCCTGCCTCCCTCCCGTCTATCCCGGAGCTCATTCTTTCTCCGACCGTCGAGCAGTGCGGAACGCGCAGTGGTTGAACGTAGTCGTGCTCGGTTGCTCGGTGAACGCGGACCAGACGATTGGGTGTTCGCGAGCGAAACAAACGAGAAGGAGCCAGTCCATATACGTGTGTTGTTGGAGAAATTTTCGCCGGTTTGTGCGCGCGTTACTCGCCACCGTCCCACGCTTCCTGGGGCAGACAGGGAGAAGAAAGAACCGAGGGGTAGAGTGAGAGAAAGAGAGAGAGAGAGAGAGAGAGAGAGAGAGAGAGAGAGAGAGAGAGAGAGAGGGAGTAGAGGTAGGCGATACACGGCCGGCCGCAACACTCCGTTCGGCGGGAACAAAGGAACCGCAGCCTCGAGCCGAGGGAATCGGCCGCGATCGGGCCATAGCAGCGCGAACCGATCGATCTCATCTGGCTCCACGTAGCCCCGGGGACATCGCGATCTCCGGCGTCCTGTGACTCCTGCCGATTGGCCGCCACGCTTCCCGCACGGGGGTGAGTTTCTCGCGTCTCGCTACTTGCGCCACGAATTATCCTCGGTCGCGTCGTGTACCTGTTGGTGATTTCGGGGGCGAAGTGTGTACGCACGAGGTACGAGGGAAAAATCGAGAGGGCACGAGCAGCCGTGCACAGGGATAGTGTGACAGGCGGAGGAAGAGGGGGGGAGAGAGAGAGAGAGAGAGAGTGAGTCAGGGGCAGGAGCAGGGAAAAGGACCGACGGAGGGGAGAAAAAGGAGAGAGAGAGAGAGAGAGAGAGAGAGAGAGAGAGAGAGAGAGCGTGAGAGTGTGTACGTGAGAGAGAAAGAGAGAAAGAGAAGGCGCGAGCGAGTGAGAGCGAGCTAGCGAGCAATACGCTCTGGTGACAGAAAGACGGTCGGGTCGGACGGACGCACGGACAGACAGACCGACAGACGGACGCCGCTTCCCCTCCGTTTCTCTCTCGGCAGTCGGTCGCGCGTTACCGAGCCAAGTGGATGAGTTCGCGAACGCGCTCCCGCTAAAACCTCCTGCTGTCCTGCCTCTCGAGCAGTCGGGTGTTTCGTTACTCGTTACCCCTCGCCTTCGCCGAGCGAAGTAGAAGCCTCGTGTGCCTGCCAGCCGCTTCACCTCTCGTTCCTCTCGTGTCTGTCTAGACGCCACGCCACGCACCCGAGCCACACGGCCGCCGCAGCGCGCGCGCGCCTCCGCCTCCGCCGTCACATCCAACCTCCTCCTCGGAATATTATATACTCGTATCCAGTGTGTTTCTTGTGGCGAGCCGCGGCGAGGGAAAATATCGCCCCGACGCGACACTCACGACGCCCTCCACCACCGAGGTGAGTACCAGCCACCCCCCCCCCCCCCCCCCCCCCCCGAGTGGGCAGCGTACGCTGCTCTCCGCTCGTTACGAGGCTCGTTGAACGCGCGCGCCAGCGTAGGGTCAGCACACCTTTGCCTGCATCCGCGTGGCCGTCTCTCCCGGCACGCCGTGCCCCGTTACTCTACCATTTTTCTACGACCCTCTCGTCCACCATCCAGCACCGACACCCGCCGCCTACGCTTGCTACGTCCAGCAGCAAGATTTCTGTTCACCTCTGCTCGCTGCCTGCCAGCAACTCTGCCGGACGAACGCGGCAGCGTCGAGCGGGATTTCCAGCGTGTACCCCCGCGCCATTTTGAAGATGGGCACCGTCAATCGATATAGCGGCCGCCGCGCGACGAGCCGGCTTTCAATTCCGCTCCCTCTCGAACGGTGTTTCGGCTGTTGCCCGACACGAGGCTCGTCCGCTCCGCCTCGCCTCTTGGATCATCTTTCTGCGTGGTTGTTTGGCTGCCTGGCGGTCAGAAAACGCCAGGCATTGCGAGCCACCGGCCTCGTTCACGATCGAAGGATCGTTGGGAGCAGCGGCCGGTTACGCCATCTTGATTCCTTCTCCCACCAGTTGGCCGGTATTAACCCCCGAACGATCGACCGATTTCGTACGCACGATTTCCAGGCCTCTACCAGGGTGACCTTTCCCTCCGGCCACGATTCATTGGAATCTCGCGACGCTTCTCGCTCGGCCCTCTCGCAAGCTGGCGGGTGGTCTTCTCTGCTCCTCGATTTACGGGGCACGGCGCAGAGGGAAAACGAAGGCGACCATAGAAATTGGAGTTTGTTTGAATCGACGCGACGCGGCGAGAAAAGTTGCGGCGGACGGGCTCGCTTTGTCCGCTCGCAGATTTAGCGGCGTTCGCTTGTTACCATGGCAAAAGCGAGGAGCGGAGAGGAGAGGGATAGAAAGGAGATACGTTCTTGCCTTAACCCGGGTGCCTTAAACAGAGGCGACGTGTCTGCCAGCCTGCCTACACTCTCTCTCTCTCTCTCTCCCCTTCTCTCCCTCTTCTCTCTCTCTCTCTCTCTCTCTCTCTCTCTCTCTCTCTCCTTTGTGCCGATTTTGCATAGCAGGCCTCTACCTGCCGTGCATTTAAAACGCAGTCAAGGCTTCCACGGAAGCGATTGTTGTCGCTCGGGGAATGGCAGCCGGTGGAGAAAGGCCGAGAAAATGCTGGCCTGCCTGTGCCTGCCTGTGGATAACCTGGCTATCTGGCCAGTTGGCAGGCCACTACTCTCTGCGTGCACCTTGGCCCGTTCCTTTTCCTTCGTGTTCGCCGCCTCCTCCATCCCCGCAACTCTACGATCCCCGCTTCCACTCTCGTCTCACCCTGTCTCGCTCTCTTCCACCTGGCCGAGATTGATTTTTCGAGGTGCCGCTTGAAATCTTCCAGCTTTGGAAACCCCGCCCCTACCCAGAGCTTATCGCCCGTGAACTCGGGATCCTGAAAGAGAACAGGGCGTCGGGACCAGCTCCCGATTTAGTTTCTCAGTCGGATGCACCTGCGCCCGGTCGCCTTGGTCAGCGCGCAACGGTCGCGTTCCCGCGATCAGCCTCGTCAACGTCCCGCGATTCGCCACGCACTACAGCTCCCCCGTCCCTCCTCCCGCGCCCGATGGCTTTTTCCCTCCTTACCGCAATATCGGCAGCAACCAGTTTCAGCAACGGCGAGTCCGCGCGATAACGGGTCGTTAACTTGCCCACATCTGCCTTTCTCTCGTTTACAAGAACGAAGAAAAGAGCCGTTCCCGAGCGCTCGGGCAGACGTGCGCGCCGCAGCCGAGAGCGCTCGAAACGCCTCGCGGCTCGACCGGTTTTTCGCGAGAAAAGAAAACTGCCCACCGCTCTTTTTCCAGGCCCCACCCGTTGCTCCTGGGGTCTCTCGATCGCGCGTCGATCCCTGAGACGTCAACGTGCGCGGGGCATCCGTCGTCCGTTCTTTGCTCCTTCTTTTGTTCATCCCGGGACTCCGGTTGATCCGAAACACCGTTCTTCCCGGCCTATCCGCGCGCCGTGTTTGCGCGAGCCTTTAGATTCGGCTTCCAGGGACTTTGATGTTTGCACGGGGTCGAAGGGTGCGCGCGGCGCGCCGCCACGGCCCAAAAATAGCGCTCTGCCCCGGATACGCGTATATTTTTAAGCCCACTTGGGGGCCCCACCCCATCCCGTCCCCTGTCCCACCTTTTCCACCCTCCCGCGCCACGAGAGAGCTTTTCTGTTTGGCGACGATTTCCATCGGCACACACGGCCTGTACACACGCACGTGCGGACCCGCTCACGCATGCGGGACACGCGGCTGAATACGGGCCCCGGCGTCGGGTCGCGCCCGCCTCATTCTCTCCCGGCACGCTCATAATTCTCAATTTCGAGAACAGTGGACCGAGGGCAGATGTCCTTTTTCGAGGACGAATCATTGGCCTAGGCCCCGCGCGCCGCCACGAATTAGGCGCGTCGGCCCTGTGGAAATAATGGCCGATTGATTGTGGGTGCGTTGCGTAGTGAGCCGCGCTGCTCCGTGGGAATCGACCACGCACATCCTGCTCTCTCGCACACGGAGGGGAGAAGAATCTGTTTTTCTCTCTCCCTTTGATTGACGGGAATATGTTTTCTTTGGCATTAATGACTCGGCGAATGCGTGTTGACCGAGTGGCAACGCGCGACGGCGTACTAGAGCGTTTGAAAAGCACGGGGGAGTCCTTGATTTAACGCAACCAACTCCGTTCACTGGGCCTCGGTTGCGCACGGCTCTGAATATCTTCCACGTCGCTCGCGCCACTGGGAAAATGGTGTTTTAATGACTGGTACATTGGAACTCAGGTTCAAGCCTCTGACTCACACCGCAAACACGTCGGGGCCGCCTATCGTTATCGTTTCCCGAGTATTCGGTGGCTACCAGCTCACGTTCGATCAGCGTTATCCACGCCGGGCCGCGTGCTCGTCTCGCAGCACGCGTTCACCGAGCGCGATATCCCCGGCGTCGCTGTAACATCGTTAGAATCGCATAAACGTCGACGACATTTTCTCATTAGCATCGCCCCCGGGCCGCGTACCGTTGGAATTCAGTTCCCATACGCCGCTCCGGACGATCTTGGCGTGACATCGTCGTTAAGCCCTTAACAACGTTCGACGGCAGTGACCCTTGAATGCGCTTATTAATCTATTGAGCGGATCTGCAGAAAGAAATCCTGGTGCACCGTTTCGTTTGTGCGCTCGTTCCCAAGTGAACGGGCAATTAACCAGGCGAGATCCAGCCTCGAAACTGAAATCGTAGCTTGCCGTTGGCGCGTACGTAGCCCGCTGTCTAACGGACAGTGACGTGGTTTCGCAACAACCTATCGCAAACAGGTTGCCGAGGAACAATCGCCGAAGTGGATTGGAGCTGGCTTAAGCAGCTCGCGACAGCCCAGATTTCGAGCTATCGGTCGGATCATTGGATGACTCAGAGGTACGGCACGGTCCCGTTGGCTGTTCGCCTTGTTTCCAGAAAATCGTTACACGCAGAGTCGTTGAACCGGTGTCCGCAGCGTGAATCGGAGAAACAAGTGGTCTGAATGGCGACCGACTTCCTTTCGTGTTCTTTTATCTTCTCGGCGTGTACGCTGCGGCCTGCGCGAGTCGCGGCGCAACTACGCGCATCAGCCTCGGCTAATTCGCAGTAATTTTCTTGCCCCCGGGGAGGGAGCAGAATTTCGCGAGGAATTTCTTCAGCCTCGGTCGTCGCCCGAAAGAAAGAAAGAAAGGGCGGCTTTTATCTCGGCGATGCAGCTCGCGACCGATATACATACTAAATATAGGAGCGACAGCGAGAGATAAATCGTAGGTAGGAGCGAGTTACGAGTGAGTTATGAGAGGAAAGGCTATTTTTCCCGCGCGATGCCTCCTCGAGCTTCCCACGAGCTCTCGCGATAGTTCGACACGTGTTTCGGCCCCGCCACTTAGCGCAGCTTTGATGCACCTCGACCACGCTGAATCTATTTTTCACCCCCCACCCCCGCCCCCCCCCCCATGGGCTTCCCTCGGCTTCCATGTGTTCGCTGCACTCGAGACGGAACAACATAAATATTTGTCGAGGCTCTTCCTGCTGCCTAATATACGATCGGGGCTAATTATGCGCTTCCTTTTTCCTCGGCGCGGCTTCCTTGCCCGGTGATATTTCATCGCGCTCTCGAAAATACACGCACGGAACCCGGGCCCCGCTGCAAAGCCGGGAAATCTGATTATACCGCGCAGCTTCGGACATTTCTCCATTTGCATCCCCCCCCCGGCCGCGATCACATCAAAGGGATGGTAATACAATGGCCACGGTAATGTTTGTCGTAATTCGACGGGATTTATCACGGATCGCGAAACGAAGCGGAACTCTTAATAGCGTTCCCTCCACTCCGGTGAGCCGTGGTTCCTTTGTGCAGCATGTATGTACTCCAATTTGCTCGGAAAATTCGGTCCCGCCGAACGGGGGTGTCTCGATGGCACACAGGGGCGCCCGGCATTGTGGGCCATTATTCCGTTACGTAAGAATAATGGGAATAGAAGAGACGCCTCGTGCCCGTGGGACCGTCGATAACGTACAATGCACGTCGAAGTGGAAAGTAATTTTCTATATCGTCTTCTGCCTCGCTCTACGTCGCGCCGCTCCCAAGCAGCCGTCTCCAGTGCCACCCGGTATACATGTGGTGGACGGGAGACCACCTAACGCATTAACGCAGGCGTAGTAAAGTTGTACAACGACGCGAAAGTGCAATGCACCGTGAATAGGCTGGCAGAGACGAATGCTATTATTCAGTGACAGTGATAGGCACGCATTCGAGCCGTGTAACTTCTGCTTCGGAAAAGCTCCGCGCACGCGTTTATCGTCGTCGACGTCCCATCAGATACCGGCCGTCTAGCTGGATGCTCCGCGCGGATCCACCGTCCCGCCCGCTACGAATATCAAGGCGTGCGTCGCTCCGGTGTATCGAGCAGCCAGTCGAAAGCAGAAAGCTAATTCAATTTACCTACTTTCCAAGCGTCGCGAATCCGTATTCATGGAAACGCCGGTGTTCACCGGTAGTCGACGGGAATTCGATCGGCCTGAATGGAAATGCCCCTCATTGCGCTCGCGTCGCGCGTCCCAACGAAAAGTCCAGCTACGCGGAAGGATTAGCACGCGGAACTACCCTCGATAGTCTACTTTCGATTCGCGATGGAGCGAGCCATTCCGCGCACGTGCGCCTGTATCTGTCTCTAGATCGGTTTCCCCGGCCCGACACAAAGGGCAAACCCTTGCTCGTAGCCCGAAGCTGCAGATGCGTTACGCACCGTGGACGCGAGGCGGTCAGCGGCGCGTATCCACGCCACGTGGTGTTTAAAACGCAGCGTACATACACGCGATGGCTTCTCGTCCCGTGTTCGACGTCGCCTCGCCTCGCCTCGCCTGGCCGTGCCAGTTTTTCGCAGTTCTCGCTCGAACAACGGATCGCTTCCTCTCTGTCAGCGTGAGAGAAGCTTCGGGATCGGCCTCGGAACCGTTAGCCACCGTCCACGTCGTTTTAACGGCTCGCCGGGCTATCTTCTATGACGATAATTAGAGAGAACCCCGGTTACATGAAAGAGCGGCTTTCTTCCACGCGCTTTCGTCCCCCTTTGTCTTCCGAAGCGATTTCTCTTTTCGAGTGGACGCGAGTCAGAAGCAGCGACCGGCGTCCGATTTCCGTTTCGACTCCGGCGAACGACACCCGCGAGGCCTGGCTAATAAAAGAATCCTCCGATGAGGAAACCGCGCCAGTCTCTCATTAATACGGTCAGCCTCGGTCTTTAACTCCCGGGGAGGGATTCCTATCGTGCCAGTTACGGCGCTCTTTTCCTCTTCGTCTTCCTCTTTGTCTCGCGACGCGGCCAGCTTCATATATTATTCATCGCCGTCGAAGTATGCCCGGCGATTTCTTTCTCGAGCCGTGTACGGCAGCGAAAAAGCTTGGGGCGAGCGTTTCGCCTAGCGATGTCGCCGGTCTCGATCCCGAGGAATCTTTGCAGCCGCACCTGCGCTTTTTCTGCGCCGACTGGCGCGCGCAGGCCGCGGCGCGATGACACAACCGCCTGTATCTTTATTAGAAATTGATTGGATCGAGCCGAGCCTTAGCCGGCGCGGTGGGAATCTGGCTCGAGAAGGTCGATGCGTCTGGCGGTCGCGGCGCGAAAGGCAGCCTCGATCGCCGCGCTGCCAGTGCACCCGCATATTGATAAACGACATAAATCACGCTTATCGAGATCGAGCGGTGCGGAGTAATTTGCGCAATCGACACCGTCGAAGGAAGTACGTGCGAGCCGCTCGGCCTGTTCTCCCCCGTTTCAATCGAATCGATACGGATAAGCCGCGGATTAGAGAGCGTTGTTTAGGTCGCGGGCGGTCGCGCGGATGAGGGAGCGACGTCCTCCGTGTGCTCACTTTCGCCGTTTGATTGCAGGTCAGTTTTACTGGACGCGCGACACCTGATCACAGCATCCGGAGCGCGCCAGAACGAGAGACAGGCGACAGAGGTGAGACAGAGGACGGACAGCGAGGCAAAAAGAGAGCAAGATGGGTGTGAGACAAAGTAGAAGGTCCGTGGACATAACGACGACGCCTAAGAAGGAGGGCGTACCGGCCGAGGGAGGTGTCGGGGACGCCGCTGCACCTGGCGATGGCAAGCTGGAGAGGATCGAGGAGACCGACACGAAGCCCACCACCAACGGCATAGCGCCGCACACGGACGTGACCGAGGATAAAGACGACGCCACAGAGAAGGAGAAGGAAAAGGAGAAGGACAAGAAGAGGGAGAAAGAAAAGGTGAGGCTCTTGGATACATTACACTTTTTACCCCACTTCGATCTACCTTCTCTCCTTAATCGAAATCCTTGGCCAAACCATTGTGCTTCGTGTCTAAGAATCGACCGACGAAGTTCTGGTGAAATGTCGAGTTACATCGTTCCTCGTATCATTACGTGCGAGTAGGGGAGACCGGGGCAGGTTGTAACACGGGGTAAATTGTAACATAAGTAAAATCTTTTGGACGACAAATCTGGTAATCCACAGCATGCGAGAGCTGCTCGACGATATTAGCACCGTCGGTTTTAGTGACACAAACGAGCGTTATGTATTCATTTTGTGGTAATAGCCCAGAATTATAGTATTTAGAGCATGAAAGTAAATGCTGTCTTAGCACTTTTATTTCAATTAACCGTCATTAGGAACCGTTTGAATTTTTGTTTCTTTGTCGCAAACGAATCAGTACACATTGGTTTATTATTATGTGTACGCATTTTAGTGATTTGATGTTTAGTTTCTCCTTTGCTCAGATAAAACGCAAAAATTCGACCTCGGGGTAAATTGTAACATGTTACTATACTTACTCCGCTCCAAATGGCGATACAGCAAGCTATTTGCTGACACACCGGAAAAAGATGCTCTAGACGAACAACAGAACAATCGAGAATCCAAAAAATAGAAAAAAAGTATGAAGGCAAAAGTAAAGAAAGCACAGAAGAAGATTTTGATACAATCAGATGAATAAGCAATGATTGCTTAACTCATGTATATCAAATGTTTAATAATGATCTGTGTTTTCATTTATATTGTTTAGAAATGGTTATTTATGCTCATATTTGTATTTAAATAAGTAAAACAGATGTGTTACAATTTACCCCGGACTGGGGCAGATTGTAACAAAGGTTCAGATTTGTTTAAGATGAAGCTAGATGTCTAAGTGTCCAATTTTGACACGTACTTTCACGCAATTAGTTCACCACATATGTAAGTAGTAAATCACGCAAATTATTTCCTGATTGAGGAAAACACTTTCGAGAAAAAACTGTGAAAACTTTTTTTGTTACAATCTGCCCCGGTCTCCCCTACTTGTCCGGGCGAGATTATACCCACGCGATGATTCATAGACGCGACCGTCGAACGCTTTTCAACGACTTCCATGAACCTGCTGAAACTTATCTTAACATCGTACTTATCATCGCGGAACCGCTTTACAATCGCGCTGTTGAATTGGCTCTCGATCGCGGCGGACGTAACCGCGAGTGCATTTAGCTGGAATTTTTCCCTGCCCCGCGACCGGGGGTTATTAATTTCAATTGATTCATCGACGATGACGCGCGACTTCTTGCCGCGCTCGTCTCGCTTCGTCCGCGCAAAAAAGCGCGCGCTCGCCGGCCGGTGACTCCGTCTAGCATCGCGCCGCGCCAGCTACGGCCGCGCACGTGCACGTTTCGCCGCGTACTATTCTGAGATTTGACCGAGGAGATATGCTACGTGTTTGATTCGCTCGGGACCAGCGGCAGAAAAACTCGAGTCCTACGGCCGAAACGACCAAAAAGGCCACCACGGTGAAACCGAAACACCTGGAGGGCTTTGGCAGTGGTTGCGAACGATGCGTCACGCTCGAGCGGTCCGCTAACGCGCTCGCGAACCCGCCTTATTTTTCGAGCAACCCCTGAACCCTCCTGGCTGTCGATGGAATTTGAAAAGCACGCGGGGAGGGGCGAGTGGCTGTCAACGGCAGGCGTTACGTCCGCGAACCAGCCATCGAAAGTTCCAACTGTCGCTCTCGTCCAACTCGCTATAAGCGTGCCAGTGTATTATCGCGAAAATGCTCTCCCGGCTAGACGAAACTTGATATTTCCTCGATTGAGCAACCCCGGCAGCTGTCATGCACTAGATACGCCAGCACGCGAGAGAGAGAGAGAGAGAGAGACAGCTGGTGTTGCGCCTCTTCCTTTCATTTCCGTTTAACAGCAGGTCTTTTCCTATTGCCCCGTCTACCTTCGATCGACCGCGCCGCGTAGCCGCCAGGGCGTCGAAAACCTTATATCGCGTGTCTCCAATTTTCTCGTGGACTCTAGACGGGCCTCTGCTTCTGCCGTCGCACTCTCCTTGCGCTTCGTCCGTCGCGTATCGATCCGACATCGCGTTTCTAGACCTCGCGCGAGACGCGTGCAACCAATCCCCTGGAAAACTGTAGCTTCGCACGCAGGTAGTGGCCGTTGTGCCACTTGGCCGCGGCAGGATAGCCATCGGTCCCTAAACGCCTCGCCCAGATCCTCGTCCACGCGGAATCGGTCGAACAAAGCCGATTTCATTCGCGGCGGGAGAAGGAAAGTGGCCGACAGGCCTACGGCGAAATCTTTGGTTATCGCGCGGACGTAACCGCCGTATCAATTTCCCGATCTCGCTTTCACGCGCCAACCGCGTTACGGTAATTCGCCGTAAACCGTGTTATCGCTGTCGAGTGTAATTGCGATCAGGTGGACGGATGCCTTCGAAGAACGTAATCGCGTTCTTCTGTAAAACGATCTATCATTAGCAGGTATTATTACTCCACAAGCTGCAAACACTCGTTCGGAGCCCGATTCCGTTTAAGCAGTCTTTCCACTGCAATAGCCTACAAAATTTCCATTGCTTGGAACTTCTTTTTGTCACAGAAAGAATGTGTTTACTAAATTGAAGTATTTTCTATTTATTAATATGTGTATTGAGAATACGAAAAATATGTTTAAAAAAATTGTAACTTTTACAAATTTTAATATTAGAAGCTAAAAATCTACGGAGTTGCTGCTCAGATATAATATTTTCAGACACAAAAATAGTTTGCTAGTCGGTTTTGGAAAAAAGGTATTTATTTTGCGTATAAAAAGTACAGAGCATCAAAATCAGCTTATCGGTGGCTCAATTTAGCAAACACATTCTTTTTGTGACAAGAATAGTTCGAAACATCGGTAATTTTTTAGTGCGTTGCAGTGGAAAGACCCCTTAAAGACCACTCGTCCAAGTCTCGCTGTACCTACACCAGTAAGGTTTCAACGCTTCGCCGCTGATCGTTCCTGAAGCGTGCTTCGCCGTTTAACGAATCGCCCGTAAGCTACGCAGCAGCGAAAGGATCGAAGCACTGTCGACTGTCAAAGTTTCCCCGAGAAAAAGCTCGAGATACCGTTGGACAGTGGTCGAGGGCTGTTTGCACAGGTGCTCGCGCAGGCAACGCGTTCCTGGCTAACTGTAATCGCGTCTCGCCGCGTACAAGCGCATACCTAACTGTCCTAGACGAATAAATCTTTTGTCCCGTCTTCCTTTGACGATGGACACTGGGGTCGTTTGTTCCGCAGCAGCCGCGAGGTATATTGAGAAACGCGCGCTGCCAGCACCACTGGGATCTTGCAAAATCTCGAGGCAGGTGCGCGGCCACTCTAGAGTCCTCTCGCTCGTTCCCCGTATCGAACACCTGCCCTTGATGCTTCGCCTCGGTCATTTATTTTTCGCCGGGATCTACGACGCCGCCGCGGCAGCGGCCACTGTTTCGCGAATAATTTAAGATATATCTGCGGGCTGTCTTTGAGAGAGCGGACAAACGACGAAACGAGAGGGAGCTGGGCCTAATGGAAAGGGCAGGCCATACTTTGGTAACCTTGACCATGCAAATGAACGACGCGCGGTGCACGCGGGCCCCCGACCATCGCGTGCTCCCTCGGCTCAATTAAAAGGTAGTTTCGAAGCCGCGGGCGTCGCCGCTCCGCGCGATTTCCTCGGCTTTTCCATGCGGGCTTCTTTCGCGGATCGACGAAAGCCCGCGCGCGGAATAATCGCGATATCGCGGCCCCGTGGCAGAAGTGTGCTCACGTTACCCGAGTGACCTGAATTCCACGCTGATAGTTTTATTTCGTAGGATAGTGCGCGCTGCTTGGCCGGGGCACGCGATGTTTTAGACGCTGCTTTATGTAGCGTAAACTATCTCGATTGAGAAAGATAGAGAGAGAGAGAGAGAGAGAGAGAGGGAAACGGTTTCCGCGTGAATCATCGTGGTCGCGAGGGGCATACGCCGCAGCCATCTCGGTTTATTAATTAATCCGAGACGCGACTCATCTGTTTGCCTCCGCTAATTAAAACTGCGCGCCGCTGGAATTCCATCGGAATGCTTTCTGAACAGTGTGGCAGCAACAACTGTCCGCTGAGTAATCTTAAACGCTATTTGCCTAATTTCTACTCGCGTTCTTTGTGCGGCGTTAGTCATCCAACGATTGTTCCGTGATCGCTTGGCTCGAAACGAAAGCAAAACCGAGCAGGTAATCACGTGTTCTCGAAAGACTAGTCTGGCTGGCGGAGGAAAAGGAAGGCTTCTAAAAGTCTCTGTCTAGAGGCTTGAGAGGAGAAGGAATCGATCACGGAAGGCGCGCGATTATCCGCACGAAACTCGTGTATCTGGTATTCTTATCCCGTCCGCCACTTTTAATCCTCTCTTTCTCTGTTGCGAGCGCGCGCTAATCGCCGCGAATTCCTCGCCCGGGAATCACGTTGCCGCGCGCAACAACGCCGCATCGTTCGGCAACGTTTTCGCGATTACTCGCGGACACACGCGAGGACCGAGAGCTGCTGTAGGACTTTTAGTACCTGTTGGCTGCTGATTCAGCGGTGAGGAATTCGTCGCAGAACACTGCACCTGCGCTCGATTCGTCCTTCGCCGCGTCCTCGGGGCCGCCCGCGTATCATTTCTTCGTATTCCGATATTGTTCGATCGACAAACGCAGATTTCTCATCGGCCACGCGCAAGGTCCCTGGCGCCGAGCCGCGTGCAGGGGCCCTCTGAATATCAAACTCGAGATAAGTCGTCGGCATTCTTTTATTTATAACGCGCCGCGCAGCCAGCGGCGCCTTCCCATGAATATTTACGCCGCGGACGAAGAAAACGCCTAGAAAAAAAGGCTACGAGAGCCGGATGGACCGAGCGCGCGCATCTAATTCGCGTCCCTCTTGGAAACGAACTCGCGACCGAGGATGAATCGAGCAAACAACCAGCCGCGGCTGCTTGCGTTTATCGTAACGCGCTGACCCCCAGGTTCGCGGGTTAACCGGAGATCCCAGATATGGGAAATCGGAATCGACGGGGAAAGGGAGAGCGTGCGATCGATAGCTGGAAATCATTCGCGATTCACCTTTCGCGTGCGCGCTCCTTGATCCTTCGAACGTCTGCCGGTATCTACCCCAGCCTCCGAGGGAAGTGGAAATTTTCATTGGCACGCGTGGAAATGATATTGCGATGGGTAAGGTCATCTCTGGTTCTCCCGGCTGCGCTAGAACACCATTTGTTTCCTTTCTTCCCGGTACGAAGCCCGCGATACCGCGATATCCACGAGCAGGACGCCTCGCCCGGCCGACCAGAACGAAAATAACCGGATATTTACATAATATAATGCGCGTTGGAGGCGATGGAAGATTGTTCGGTGCCGCGGAGAAATAAAGGCGTGTCGCAGCTTGTGTTTTGCCTCTGTTATCGAACGGGTATGACCTGTGCGTGCGTCCTCGAGCCCCTGGAACTGGAGCTCGCCTCGGTAGCCAGCTTTTCATTTACAGCGGCCTTAGATAATCACGTCGGCCCGATTGTTTGCTCGATTATCGGCGGTGCATAATAACGTTGGCTCGTTCGCAACGGCGCCGCGAGGGGGGGGGGGACTCGTAAACGATGAAACGGAATTGTTCTGGAGGATTTGCATCGGCAATAAAGCTGTGGCCGATGTTTACGCGATCGCAGGCGTTAAAGACCCGTCTCGGCCTCGGCCGGGCTGGCAAACAATGCTCGCTCCCCGCTCACTTCGTTTTCCATTAAACCAGCATAATGCGCGCTGAACGTTGGACGTAATGATTCATAAAGTAGAATAATTCAGTATCGCGCCGACCAGGAGCACGATACGTGTGCCCGCCTGGCATGCTCGGCCAGGAGATAACGCACGAGCGTTTCATCGCCTCCGAGAATTACCCGATCGAACAAATGACGCACTCTCGCGCTTTCCCGCCGTCACTGTTGATCTTGACTCGATCACGCCGCTTCAATCGTTAATCACTTCCGTCCAGGTATCTCCTGTACATAATCTGAAAATCAAAGAGTCGCGAACCGTTTCGCCGGGACGATTATATGACCGTAAAACGCGGACCCTCGTTCGACCATACTTTCTCATTTGATTAAGGGGTTAGGTTACTGTAGCGATGCGGAAAACTAGGCAATTTGTAAGTGGCAGTAAAAAAAAAGTAAACAACCGATTAATACGAACACTTTGTACTTTATTTATATATAATAAGTATTAAAAAAACCGCTGCGATATTTAAAAAATGTTTATAACTAAGTTCGTACGACGCCATTTTCCGGAACACCTTTTATTTTTAATGTCCAACTGGTGTGCAGGATTCCGGCAAAACGGCTATTACTTGCAACAAAAACAGAAAAGATTTCATTAATTATGATAAATTCCTAAGCATTGACGATCAAACATTTCAATGTTTGTAAAAATTAACAAAATGGCGGGTATTTCAAATTTAGGGTTCGAATTTCAACGAAAAATGAGTCGATTTATTGTTTATGTTTCGCAAAGCAATTAGAAAATTTAAAAAAACCGATCGTCAATGCTTAATAAATGTAATAGCAAGAATAACTGTAAATTTTCAAAGCGATTGATTAAATAGAACTCGAGCAATCCTGCACACCGTTTTGAAAAACGCGGTTCTGAGAAAAACGTGTTTAAAGTTTGAAAACGTAATTTGCGATTGCGCTCTGGGCTCTCTATCTCCAGAAAAAAAAATTTCTGAACACTGGGACCTTCTACATAATGTTTTAAGACTTTAAACTATTGTTTAAGCCCGAAAAAGAAAAATCGATTTTTTCAAAATTCTAGAGTAACCTTAAGCAGCGAAGGGGTGAAATCGGTTCACGGGCCCGCGAGTAACTCGCGTGGAGAAGCTAGGACGCTACGCGGTCCAGTCGTCAGAGAACCGCTGAACGTCCTCTGTAATCCGAGATTTTCGCGGTTTCATCCCGTACGGCGTACGTGGTCCCCAGCCGCAGCTGTCCCGTTCCGATAAGTCTCGCGACTGTTACTGCGAGCTGCTCTCCCGCTTTTTCCCCGTGCCCGTTCCTCGGCGAATTTCTTGCCGCCCTCTCCTCGCACGCGCAAACACAAATTGCGTCCCCCGACCGTGCACGAGACTCTTCAATGGCAAAGAACTCGGTCGCGGGAAAATTTGTTCGCCGCGATGGCGCAGCCCACCGCAGCGGTCCGCGTGACCGATGGGGAAATCCTCGCCCAGAAACAACGGCGGCCCGTTATTTTTCCGGCGTCTTCCGAGAGGCAATGATTTCCATCCACCCCATTCCGCTCGCCTGCCGTTTCTCTCGATTCGCGATCCAATTGTCGCGTTCGACGTGTCTCTTCCGCCTCGAGCATGGCGCGCCTCGAGCGTTGGTGGGGCGATGAGAAAACTTTGTTTTACGGCTAATAAAAGCACTTGGAGCGAAACGAAACGGAACGGAACGATTCCACTCGGCGAGCTTTACGAGCCACGAGTACGTTTGGAGTAACGTGTGTCGGAGTCGATGGTAAATAAGTAAAGCGTACGCGCGTGGTGTAGTATTTTGCAATTCGAACGCACCTGCTCTCCCCCACGTGCCTCCAGATTTCCTCGTCGCATTCGCGGGCGACGTTTGGTCGTTCGGCGAGCAGCTGAGGGCAATTTTCGCCGCGACGGGGCATCAATACGCGGACGGTCGGCTCTCTCCACCTTAACTTTTGAAACTCAGCTTAGGGCAAGTCCGGGAGAGTCCGACCACTTTTTGGAAAATAAATTGTAGCATCGTTGTTTTTCACATTTTTGTCGTTTTAGGCACATTAAAACAAAGCCCAAGCAATTTAAGATATATATAAATTATAGTGTGCGATAATTTCAAATGTTTATTTTCATTTTCAACCAAAAACATTGGCACTGCAACTGGTCGGTCTCACCCGCATGTCGGGGTTAGATCGTCCACCCGCTATGAGTGAGACCGACCTTGAAAAATAACAAAAAGTAGCTTACAAAAAGTATAATACACGAAGAAGTTAATTGATATGTTATTTCTTCTTCAGTTTTTCATGTAAATCACAAACATTCTGGTACTTTAAGCATCTAGTATCATGAAACCAACGGCTTCAGTGCACACATTTAATCCAATCGTCAGTTATCGATATTTCGTTTTCGGTCCCAGGCTTTTAACGACATATCACTATCTTGTAGAATGGAATTTTCGCTCCCTGAATCTGAAGATGGGTTTACAATAAGAAAAAAACATGTGGTCGGACTATCCCATAATCAAGGGAGTGATCGACCACCTTGTCAAAATAAATTAAAAACGAATACATACGTATTGTTGGGATGACACTGTAGTTTTATGCATATTATATCCCCCAATATCGGTGTAGTGTAAATAAGCTTACCTGTCTTTCAAATATCACCAGCACTGTTACTTGGTCTAAAAACTTTCAGGCACGCATAAAGTTGTAAGTGTTTCCTATAATTTAAATATGGATTTGTGACAATGGTCAATGCAAGATTAACAACAGGCGCATTCATTTCTTTTGTGTCAATGACACACAGTGCCCTATCTTGCGTCAGTCTTAAAATATCAACACTGGCCGGACTCTCCCGATGGTCGAACTCTCCCTAACTTACCCTATATATAACAGGAATGTGTAATTGACAATATTCTCCTTGTGTTCGCAGCCAGAGGAGGTAAAAGCCGAGGAGACGAAGCAGGAGTCCACCGGCGAATCTGCCGCGGAAACGGTGGAGGCCACGACGCCCACGGAAGCCACCCCCGCTAGTCCCAACACCGCAACTTCTCCAGACAGCAAGGAAACCAAAAAGAAGGACAAGGTGAGATCGATCGTAGCGAAATAACAGCCGATGGGCAGCGGGACGAAACTCCGACTGATTGCATGGCGGTTAGAGGTCGTAATTTGCGTGGAGGGCCGCCGCTTCCTGGGAGCGCGACTCGGGACGCTCCAACCGCCAGGTGGATCATTTCGTCGGCGACGTGACGCGCGTACGCACGCGCCCGTTGCAATTAGAGAAATAAGACAGCGCGTAATGAGTCCCCCGATCATTATCGATGCCGTTTCCTCGTTCATAGATGAAGAAAAAGTGGTCCTTCAGGTCGATCAGCTTCAGCAAGAAGGACAAGAACAAGCCAGCCCGCGAAGAAGCGCCCAAGAATGGAGACGTCACCAAGGAGGAGCCTCTCGCGGAGGTGAGTACAGAAACTTACCTTATCGGGTTCGCTCTTCTTGTGTCGCTGTAGAGTGTAGAGCGAACGACCACGGGCGACGGCCGCGGCCACGCAAGAACACCGCATTTACAACGGCCGACGGTTCCGTTAATTGTGCCATCCTGTTGTCTTCGGGTGAGAAATAACGCGATCCCGCCTCGTCCCGTTCTAGGCGGGCGGGGGTGGCCGGAGGTGGTCGAAAAAAAGCCAACAGGCGCATGTACACATGTTCGCTGCGAAATAAAGGGCATGGGCACGCTCAGCTGTTGCTCCGAGCAACCGACGCTCCGTTGATTCATCGGGGTGTGTACCTATAAAAATTCGCGCCGCTCGCCGGCAGATCGATCGAACGGGTACGACTAGCGGGCTCGGCCGTCCAGGAACATAATGGCGAGGCCGGCCGGCGTAACGCAGGGCAGATCGGCGCTCGCTCGAGCGTGATTTGTGCTCTCTTCGATTTCAAGCAATCGGTATATACAGTGTGCCGCGTACGCGGCGTAATCGAGAACGACCACGCGATAACCGTCACGGATCGAAAGCTCCGCGGGCGCTCCGGTGTTTAATTGGCCTCGAGACGTCCAATAAATCCTCGGGCCTCTCGCGATTATCAGAGATTTATTTCGCGGAAAAATGATAAGCGAATACTGGAACGATCGACGTTAACAAAGTCAATTATAATATCCAGATTTTTCCTCCCCTGGGTGTTTGTCGGATATTTATGGCGCGGCCCCGATCGCCGGCTGCGAAAATGCCCGGCCGCCTGGATGCGTCTGCGGAGCTCTATCATTAAGGAGCGTAGGGTTTCGATTCCTCTGCCCGCGACTTCTTCTCCTTCTTCCTTTATCGCCGATCGAGATCTCGCCTGGAACATCGACCTCTCGCGAGCGGCGCAATTAACGAGGCGCGGTACTTGACCAGCGGCCCGTGTTCGGAGACCTATCGAGATCTCGGCCAACGATTCCAAGGACGAAGGGCACGCCAAGTGTCGGAGTAGGTCGGCAAGCAGTGTGGAGCCGCTTAATTGGACTTAGAATCCGACGAGCTCTTCCGTATCGCGAGCAATAGAGGAGAGGAGGGAAGAGCTCGTTCCGCGGCGCAGTTGCCCTCGCTATAAATCCGCGAGCGAGCGGATGTATAATAAGTAGCGAGAGGTTGGCCTGTCTCCTTTTTCCCGTACCTCCCTCTGGTTGTCGAGCCTAGCCGCGTGTAGGCGAACCGTAGCCTCGAGATCGTCAGGGCTAATCTCCTCGGTCCTTTACCACCTTCTTCATCTTCCTCCTCCTCTGCCTGGTCTCTGTCCCGCGCGCACCACGGCCGCTCGGCCGCAGACTCTTCTCCCTTTCTTTTTCTGCAACCTCGCCGCGGCCAGAAAGAGTGGGAAGGGCGTGCAGCCCGTGACTCATCCTTCTGGTTCGTCGTACCTCGCGAGTTTCGTGATAGGCCGCCATGGAGAACCGGCTTCGAGTCACTGAATTATCCCCCTGGCTTCTCTCTCCGTTCCCGCTTCAGGGCTGCTCCTTCTCGTACCTTGCGCCTCTCCCCTCGCCCTCCCAGAACACGTAATCGTCGTCGTCGTCTGGTTTCCTGGCCTTGATCGAAGGAAATAAGTCGTCCATAGCTGTCCACGTTGGTAAAATTGACTGGCCGAGTCTGCCGTGGCTCCCTCGATCGACACCCTCTTCCTCCGGAGCTCCCATCGCGACTCGAATGGGTTAACGAGCCTCTACTCGACGCATAACGTTATAAATACTCTGGCGGATGAGCGTTACGTTTCCATTTATCGCGAGACGATCGATCGGACGATGATCGATGCCCTCGTATCGGCTTCGTTAGACGCTCAAAGGACACGTCCGTGTTCAGTCTCTGGCGGAGACGTCTCACTACGCATCGACAAGTCCTCGCGGGCCTCGGTGCCGCCGCGGCTTTCACTCCTTTCGAGCAGGCCGCATTCCGAGTGATTAAGGGAGCCGCGAGTAGTGGTGCGTGTGATTACACGGCTCGCAATGGCGGGATGTCATTGTGCCCCGCGGTGTTATGACACCAGCGTGCAGAATGACTTATTGCTCTCCGCCTTGTTATCCCGTATTTCAGCGGGCATTTTGTACCATCCTCCTCGTTTGTTCGCTGGCGTTACGTCGAGTTCCGTTCAGCCCGTTTGATCGTTTGATCGCTGGATCGTTGAACGCGTTATCCTCGACTCGTTCCTCTGTGCTCGCGCCTATTACGCGCAGCCCGGCCGATCCGAGCGGCTGACCTCTTGGCTGCTCGTTTATCCCCGGCGCGCGTGCATCGTCGCCGCTCGGATTTGCGTGTGCGGATCTTTTTTACAGACGAGGACGACTACGCGCGCGGTGTGGTCCGCCGTGCAGTCCCGGCCCGTGGAATGAGAATGGGAGTGGTGGGCATGTATTCTTCGGAGCACCGTCCTACGGGACACGGAATCATAATCGTGGAAGACTCGCCAAACATGGACGATCCTTTGCCCCTTGCTGAAATTCCGGGGCGAGCAAGTCTTTCGAGGAAAGTCTCTCTAAACTCGATATTATCAGTCGTGCTCATTATCGTGCTCCACACCATCGCGAATAGAGCAAGATCGTCTCCATTCCGGAGTAACTTAGAGGAAGCTTGAGTTAGCGATTCGGCACGCCGCTTTACGCTCGCTCCGAAACGTGCCATTGCACGGAATCGTCCTGCGTCGATTCGAAACTGGCACAAGGTAAGTTCAGAGACCTTTAGGTCGAAAGGAAGGGAGCAATTATGACGCAGCTGGTACCCAGGGGGGCGCGAAGCATCGACTCGATTTCCTACGGGAAGTGGGACATATCTGTCAGAGAAATCGGTAATGGGCCTGCAGGAGAACTGGTCGTCTACGGTTCTGTCCGCTCATTGTGTTGGTTGGCAGCACGGTTCAATGGCCCAAACTTCCCGGATACGCTTACCTCGACGGCGCGTTATTTTGTCGCGAAAAAAAAGCTCACATGGCTGGTTTGCGAGTGCCGACTCTCGACACACCCGTTAGCCACGCGGCTGTCGCATCGACGATCAGATTTCCGTGCCCTGCTCCAACTTCATCCACCGTCAGAGCGTCTGCAGCACTCGTCACGAGTTCATTGCAAAGTCCTGTCGTCTTGGGCTCTTCCCTGTTTCGTTCCCTTTATCTGCCCGTTTCGGTTACGTTGTACATTAACGGGACTAGTCGGGGCAGATCCAGGCAGCATCTCGAGTAATTGGCGCCGCAGCTCGCCACGTTACCGCTCGCAAGATCTTCGCTATCTCCGCGCTGCCGTGCCGCAATGTCAGCGCGATAAGGGCGCGGTCGTCTGTTAAAAATAACGGAGCTTCTTATTTATTATCCGCCAGGAGACGTAATTTGCGCGGCGACATAAATTCGCGTAATCGTCCCTCTCCCCGGTATCGCGCCTATCCCGATCTCGACCCGGTCCGCGCGCGTTCTCCGCTAACATTTTATGCGATCGTAAACAAGCTGGTAACGGCGTGAGTAGGGAACGCGTAGGAGGGAACGTTAGACCGAGGGGTAGCGTTTCTATTACCGCGACGACCTATTCGCCGCTGCCTGCGGGGGCAGGAGGGGCCCTCGCCTGTTTGCGAAACGCGCGCGAGCCCCGTCTCGAATTTTATCTGGCAGGCCCGCGCGAGCTTTTGCCTTCGGCGGTAATCGAATCCTCTCCCGTACGTGATCTCGCCTCGGCTCGTTGCTAAAGGCGATTGCCAGGCCCTCGTCGGAAGATGTACCAATGGAAGGAAATCCCCCTCGATGGCCGAGCCGGGACGGGCTAGAAGTGGTTTTCATCGACGAGGAAGATGGAGACAGCACAGGGGGTGGGTGGGATCTCCAAGGGGCGCCGAAGGATCGCTCGAGAGTCTTTCTGGCTCGTGTTCCTGGTTTCGCACCTACGCGAATGACACATTGTTTCCAAGCAGCCACCCTCGCGCGAAGCGCTGCGAGGGAGGCTGCGTGGAAGAGGTGTGGTTCGCGGGCGCGTGTGCCTCGTTCTTTGTCCCCTTGACGCTGGAAACTCGCTCGCCGACCAACGCGGGGAGACCGAGTTCGTATATCCCGCGGCTGGCTGACTTTTATTGTAAAGAGTTAGAAAGGCGATACGGGGTGTAGCTGGAGGACGCAGGAACACTGCGGGGTAGTGTGGAGTTGGCGCGCGCGGAGTGGTATTAATTAGCGCGACATATAGTAGGCGAGGGGAAGGGTGGTTGGACGAGGCGGATGAGGCGGACGGGGGTGGACGGGTGGGGGTGGGCGTGTAACGGCAGCATCGAAGGCAGAAGGTTGCGGCCTCGGCTCGTCGAGGTTCGCCTCGCGTGACCCAACCCCGAGGAAAAAAGAAAACACCTGTGCACGAGGGTTAAGGGCAGACTACTAGAGAGTTTGGCGAGCTGCGCGCACGATGGCAAGGGGTGAGAAAGACTTTCACTAGCTCCTTTGTTCTAACTGTTTCATGGTCACGAACCTGGGCGCGTTTCCTTTCTTTTTCACGGACGGCCGGCCTCCGTGTAATCGGTAAGCCGACGAGTCTACGCGAAAGAATAACCGGGAAATATACACCGTCGATATCCGTGCGAGTGTTTCGGATGAATTGTTTGGAGGGGGCCCTGTGGCGCTCGGGCAAGAAACGGAGCGATTTGTTGGAGGCAAGGAGGCCGGTCGTAACGCGTCCGGATGGTACAAATTTATGTGACAAGTGACGAGATACAAGGCGGCCTCCTCTCGGCTGCTCCTCTTAAAATATGTCGCAGCCGCGGTTGCACATGCAACGGTACATGCATGCACCGAGGACGAGGAGAATACGTGGCCGGGCGTGCAACAGTGGCAAAAGATCGGGTGGACGGTTAAAAACCGGTTTGCTTCGCCGCGGAAGGCGTCTCGGTAGTTTCTACTGGCTTCGATTTCATTCCTAATGGCCCCGATGAAATTCATCCCACGACCGTTCGGGGAGCTCGCGATTGCGTCGTCGTCGTATTTCCCCCGCAACCCAGATTTTTCCCAATTACCTAACGTTGTACCTGCGGGCTCCCAAGCTGCCGGGCGGAACTTTGTTCGCGAACGGCTCAGTTAGGGAAGCGAGAACCCGCCAACTCTTTGTATTGCCCTGGCGAGGGTAATTGCGCGAGTAAAAGTCTGCGCAAACAGATTCCCAAGGAACTTGATTCCGCTCGGTGTGCTCCGCTCGATTCCTCTCAGCCAGCGAAGGCAACTTCGAAGGGGCGGTTGGACGCAGGTAGGGGGAAAAGAAATCCTCTCGACGTCGAGCGTTTCGCAAGTCCTCGAATCTCTGACAGGCAGTCCTCTAATCGCGCGGTGTGCGCAAGCAAATCGCCAATTAAGCCGGCGCGGCGGCCGGTTAATGAGATCGCGATGAATTCGCCGAAAGAAGGAGAAAGGGACGGCGGGAGCGCGGAGAGAACGGAGGATTTCACGTTTCAGCGTGCGTTCACGGTGGCGTAGGAATTCGGCAGGTGTCTCTCCAGCCCGGCGAAAATCGAATATCTGTCTCCTTCGGTTACCGCGCGTCCCTCGGAAAGCCACTTTCATTCGCCGCGATGAAAGCTCTGTCGTCCCTTTTTCCCCATTCTTTTTTTTTTTTTTGTTTCCGATTTGTCTTGTCCAATCTTCTTCGGTTCGCTCGTTCTCTTGCTATTCCGTTCGCGCGACAAGCAGGGGGGACAAGATAGAGACGAGGACGCGTTCGTTCCTAGTGCCAATCGCATTTCGCCTCGTGCCACGCGTCCCTCCGCGCCAGCTCGCGCACAATGCGACAGGTGGAACGCGAATAAAAAGCACGAAAGTTGCGACAACTCGCGCGGAGAAGAGGAGCCGTAGCGCGCGTGCTCCGTGCTCCACGAGGTTTCCTTTCGAGGTTCGATGACCGGTCGTATAAATACTCGGCGTCGATTCGAATCAATACGGCTGCCGGTTCGGGGATCTTTCCATCGAACCGCGATCGAACGCGGAGTGCAAAGACCTCCCTAGTCGACGCTGCCCCCTCGCCGCCCCACGAGCCTGCATCTCGAGCGGTCTCCTCTTCAGAGAACCGAAAAGGAAAGTCGCCGTTCACTGTTCTAACGGAACTGTTTAATCTTCTTACGGCGGATTACACGAGCGAAGCGGACTTTCCTCTTCGTCGAAAACGGAAGCCTTGAGAACGGGAACAAGCGCCTTGGGCGTCTCCGGCGCGGGAGAGGCAGCCGCGCGAACAATCGATAGATTCGTGCGTGCGCGTGCACGTGTCGCTGATGAATCCCAAGGGGCTCCTAACGAGTCGTAAAAGATGGAAAGTTAACGAGCCACCGGGCCACTCTTGACAGTCGCCTTTCAGCCTCTCCACGGACCTGCCTGTCGTCTTCGATTTGAATTCGGTTAAAAAGAACCTCTATGGCTACGAGCCGACGAGAGGGACAAATAGAAAGGGACGAGTAGGTATACGTTTCATTGTAACCAAGCACAAAAGGAGTCCACGACCCGGCTCGGATGGCCACGTCTCACCCCTTCGATCATCCTTTGACTTTCCCATCCGCGATTCGGGAAAAGATCGCTCGATTATCTGCCGCCGAATTCCCTTATCCAAATATCAGTTGTGCAATCTCGCCGGAGAAAGGGGGGGACCGGTTCCATTTGCGCTCCCATAAGGAAGAGGAAGCGCCCTTTCCTCGGTCCTTTGTCTCGCTCGCCGTCTCCTTGCGTCAACCTAGACGCCCGACTATTTCCTTCGATCCGGCGGTCTAGGATATTCATCCGAATGGCCCCAGTGGCCGATCGACACGAGGTGTATACCCTAAATCTAAAATTGTAGCTTCGGGTATTCATTCGTTTCCGAAATATGACTAAAAAAATTATTATTAATTTTCTTTTACAAATTATTTTTTTTGAACTGCACGTACCCCTAACGGGGATTCATCCTGCCCCCTATCCACCTCTCCCCTCAAACCTCGTGTAGATCGGCCACTGGGGCCATTCGGAAGTATAGCCGCGGTCTATTTGACGCATAAATTGGATCCCGGGATGGTGTGCGAGTGGGTGTGCTCGAGCAGCGTGTTGTCGGCGCAACCAGAGGGCTTTTCGTTCCCGTACGTTTCCATCTGACGTCTTATTTCGCTGGCAGAGAAAACAATACGCAATTACAAACTAATCAACCTCGAGGCGAACGGCTGGCGAGCAGCCAGAACTGTTGAACGCTCTGCCCCTCGCTGGTGTCTAGAAGCCATCGGGAGGCTGTTTGGATTAAACGGATTACCTGAAGAGCCTCTCTCCGCTGCTGTCGACGAAACAGTTCACGTCCCTTTTTTCACCCCGCCGCTATCACCACGCGGACTCTCCCACCGCGGATTAATCGACTGCGCCGCGATGCCCTTCCAAGCGAGTATTCTCAATGCGCCGGATCTGTGCAGTTAGGTAGAGTTCTCGCGTCAGATAGCAAGAGTTTCGGTGTATTGCGTCACCTCGAGGCGCTTAATCGATCAGAGTGGGGGTGAGTCGAGCCCAATATAGAATCGTTCTGCGTTCCGTAATCTCCAGGGCTCAGCCTGTTGCGCAAATACTGCGTGTACGCAGTTTTCTTCCCCGTCTCCCACGGTCGATAACGAGACAGACGACCCGCGGCGAAGAAGCTTCGCCCGCGACTCCGTCTCAATCTCCTCGGTGCCCTAAGGCGGTGGAAAACGCTTTCCATTGGTCGATCGGCCGGCGCGTTAACGAGCAGGACGCCGCGTTACGCAATTTCGGGAGAAGCAATAACAGAAGGAAGGATTTTTCGTGCTCCCTCTTCTCGTCGAGAATTAATCTCTATCTCTCCCCGGTCGCGGAACGGAGCTCTCCTCCTCGCTGAAAAGCCATAACGCGAAAGGAACGATCGAAGGGGGCGGGTGGCTGGACGAAGCAGGCTCTGAGAGTAGGTAATCAAGCACCTCCCCTCGGCGAGATGCCGAGAAGAAACGTGAGGCCTAGCTTGCTTGCTCCCCCCGCGCCAGCCGGAAAACTCATATTTTTATAAGAAGACTTCCCCACCCTATCTTGTCCGTTTCAATTCACTCGGTAACACGCCACGAAGGGGCACGGAACGAGGAAATAAAGCACCACGCCCCCGTGCGCCGTTGGAAAATTAATTTGGTAAATGCGGCGCGCGGTTGTCCCGCGATTACTACGCCCGCCGCTGTGCCTCCAGTGCAGCCGTTTCATTCGGCCAACACGCCGGAAAAGTGTGCCGGTTGAAAGACCTCCCCGTCGCGCAGATCTCAACCTCGTTATCACTTGACGTCATCGCGATTGCTATTGTATTAAAAATACCGAATGACGAATATATGCACGTCCTTTCGCCGCTCGCTTGCCCCTTCTTTATTTATAAACGGCTGTATCAGACGTGACACACTTGGCGTCCGCATTAAAATGCGAACCGAGACGGCGATAAAAATGAGCGTAAATACGCCGGCCAGCGAATCGCCAGCCCGTGCTCAGTCGTATTATCTCCATTGGCTCTTTTTCAGGCGATCAACAATGTCAATTCGATAACGTATGCTGCGACTTGTTGCCGATCCCGTGATCCTTGGCAATGTCCAAAGTCTCGGTGCACCGGGTACGCTGGATATTCGCGCGGAGATCTTCCACGTCGCCCGTCGCCGGCGCGAGCACCGTCGACAGACAGGTCGGCGTTTTTTCCGCAGGGAAATCCGCGGATCGATCGCGACTAAATCGCGATCAGAAGGGCTGGCGGAGTTTCGTGCTCCTCTCCGCCCCTTTGGATTTGGGCGTCGTCGCCGTCGCCGTCGTCGTCGTCTAGTATCGAGCGTCCCGACGCCGGGACGCTCGGAGCTGTTGCCATGCCGACCGACGGGGCTACCAGCGCTTTTCGCATTCACCAGGCCTGCCACGGGGCGAAAGACTCGCGCCACTCTCGGGCACGAACAAGAAACTTCCCTCCGCCCGACAGTTCCTCGGCTCCGATCGAAATTTCCTCGTGGAAATTACGCGCGACTACCTGCCCGCCCTCGGGCCGCATCGAATTACGCGCACGATCCACTTTTGCTCGCGCCCCGCCCCTCCCCCCCCCCCCCCGTGCTATAAAATTCATCCATTTTTGCCCACGGAAAAACGGAGGCTCGTCCACCCCCGTCGCTGTGACAAGACTCGCCGACTATGGGAGATCGCAATTTCGCAGCGACATTGCTCGTCGGAGTTTCCTAGAATTTCCAAGTCACCTTGGATATCGGAAGCGGATCAGGGGAGGAGGGTGGTCGGCCTTCGAAGGCTCCGCGAGGGTTTGGAAACGATAAACGGGGGCTCGGGCGAAGCAGGCCTGTTTTATTGATACGGTAGAGCTCGTAGTTGATCCGGGAAAGCGGAAGTCGTGTAAGCGTCAGGTATAAAGGTTGCAGGGATCGGCTCCTCGACGCGTGCCGGGTCGCGACAAAAAGGGACCAGCTGGAAATGTCGCGCGAGACACATTAACGGCGGGGGCGTCGAAATTAATTGGCGAGGATTTTAACGCGTGACGATTTCGGGCGTCGCATAAATAATTCAGCGTTGTTTGTCGGACGTGTATTGTCGCTGGTCACGGCAGCGAAGAGACAGGCCGGGCGGCGGGAGGGAGGCGCGGCCGCGCGTTTTGTTTCGTTAAAAAGGCCGCTTCTTAATTAAGATTGGACGCGGCAAATGGGATCGCGTGATTTCCCAGGTGGAATTTCCCGTCTGCGGTGGCCGACTGCCGAGCCTCGAAACCGCACGACTCGACAGCACGCTTTCCAACCAGAAGACACTCGATAACGAGCTTTTCCGTCCATTATCTTCGCGCCCTTTTTATTTCCATCGCGGCCGGCCCTTTTTATTTCCATCGCTCCTCGCCCGTGAATGGGTGTACCCGTCTCCCCCGGCCTCTTCGAGGAATCATCTGTCGGCTGAAACAGCCGCGGCTCGCGTAAGCCGAATGCAGATTGCGCCCGGTCTATGGTGCTCCCCGCTTCTAATTAGAATCATCCCCATTCCTTCCAATTTATCGCTGAAATCGCGCGAAATTGCGGGCCAGAAAATAGAAGAGCAGCAGCCCCGTGAAACATTTTCCGCTCGGCGACACGTAGAAATTTCCCTCGTCTGGATCTCCTGCGGCGCTGGATCAACGGAACGCGGGGGCGCGGGGAGGAAAGGAAAGGGCTCTCTCGTTTTCTACGATCGTCCCCTACCATTCTTCTGCCCTTTTTTTTTTTTTTTTTAATATCGACGTTCTCGTTTCGACTCTCCTGGATTCGCCAGGGCGTACGAACGTATCCGGGCAGCGCGCGACGTCGAGCGCAATTTGTAACAGGAAATCCTGCCGCCGATACGCGAAATATTCCAAACGTGTTCGCATCCCGGAACGATGACGGGCGGGAAGGAAGGAAGGGGACCGGGGGACGGGGATTTCCGCGAATTCGCGGATCCTTTGCTGGAGGGGAATGGAATCCTTACGTGCCCGGGGAATCGACGGTGTTATGAAGCGGGGGTGGTAAACACGTTTTCACTTAGCTCTGCTTATTCGAAATCCCGTTCGGTGGAACCGGCAGCGATTCGGTGGCTGCTCGTTGAGAGCGCGCTCGCTCGGAAGATGATCGCTTTCGCAGATCGAGTTCTCGACGGTGCATCGGCTCGTTCCCGGGCAATTGGGTTAAGAGGCACGTAGCCTTCTTTCGGAGGACCGAGTCAGCCAGGCAACGCCCTCGGCTAAGGTCGGGCCACGAGTGGATCTTTCAATATTTATCGGGGGCCAAGTAGTTTGCCGTAGTTACGGCATCATCGAGAGGTCCGCCGCGTGGCAGCGTTTCTCAATTATGCAGGGGCCACGACATTTCCGGGAAGCAGCCCGTGGCTGACGGCTGAGATTCCGCGCGCTTCATCGTCGTATCGATCGTCAGACGGCTTTCAAAGATTCAACCCTCCATCGTCCCTTCCGTCGATCGAGCGATCATCGTTCCCCCGAACCGCGCGCTCGCCTCGGGAATCGGAATCCTTTATGCGTCTCGGGATCTTGACGAGTTTCGTTAGGAACTCGGCATCACTCGCAGAGCTGCGTGGAAAATGCAAATGGAGGGAAGAATTGCGAGTGGACGGTCGGCGAGCGATGATTATCGTTGACCGCTCCCCTTTGGCGGATCGTTTTCTTCTAGCTTTCGTGCGGTTGAATCCGCGTATACGAATGATAAAATCGATACCCACCTTTCTCTCTCTCTCTCTCCCCACTCTCTCCACGCACGCCGCCCTCCTTGTGTTGCGTTTCGCGACCCTCTTCAAAGGGCGAAGAGAGCGGACGAGAGGGTGAATATAGAGGAGAGTGCGTGCGTGCTCCTCGGAGCGTGTCGTTGACGCCGTCGCCGCCTTCGTCGGCGTCGTTTCGCGTCGTTCCTGTTGCACGAAACAACGGGGCTACCCTCCGGGGCTGGCGGACCGCTTTAAAAATAATAGATTTTACGATCTGCCAGTCGTCTGCCGGCCCCCTTGCACGACTCATCTCTGGGACTCGCGAATACCCGCGACACCACTTGCTCAGCCACCATTACGACCCTCGCGAGCATCCCTCTTTATGAGTCGCGCGAGTATCTTCGTCGAACGTTAAAGGTAAACCGCCACTGTCTCCTTGGATCGTCTTTTGGTAACGATCAGGCGCACAGAGTTTGTAAATCTGGGAATTTTGCGCGGCGAGGGTGAAAGAGGGGTAGAGAAATCGATCGGAACGGAGGAGAATAGTGATTTACGGACCGATAACGGTCGCTGTACCGGCGTATTTGTCGCGTCTGTCGAAACGCTTTTCCCAAGCGAGATTAACGCGCGTTGTTGCAAAAATGAGCAACCATGTCATGGCGGTTCGTTCGCCTCGACGGGATAGTGCGTGTGCGACGAGGGAGAGGTGGCTTTCAGCTGCTTCCTAGAGGGAAGGACTGTCCATGTGTCTGGTTAGTTAGCGCGCGTATTTTCCATCGTTAACGTCAATTAATACCTCGGCCGTAACGAGGCCTCCCTTTTCACCGTTCGCGGAAGAACGTCTCCATCTGTACGGCACATCCGGTTGCTGCGCCAGATCCTCTCTGTTGGTAATCTGCCTGCCCCGTTGCCTGGGCCAAGAATAATTCACGGTCGATGCTGCCACCAGCGATCAGCCACAGAACCCGGGACCATCGGGCGCCAAGTAAATTTCCTTTCTTCGCGGAATTTTTTCTACCAACTTGTTGCGACGACGCCACCGAAACTCGTCACAATTCGAGTAATCATTATCTAAAAGTTCACTGTATCAGGTAGACCCTGACCTCGCAAGTGACACGGCGATAGGTCATCTCGTTCATGCTTGCATCACTATCGCCACGTTCTTGAACAAAGACTCTTCATACGCCGCGACTGGATAAACCATGGCCCAACCGACCGTCGCGGTCGTGTCAGCTTAAATTTCGATTTGACTCACTTCGTGACTAACGCGGTCTAAAGGTCAAGCATGCAACAGCCCAAGTTTGGAACCGACTCAAAAATGTTCCGCGCCGTTGGAGCCGCCGGCGTAACCCCTGGGTCCCTTCTCCGTTTTGTTAATACACTTTTCCGTCCCCGTTTCCCTCCCTTGCCCCGGCTCCTTTCTCTTTCGGTCGTCTAAGAATAGAAACGCGGCGGTGGTTTTGCGGCGTGGATTTTTTCCTCGTTCGCAGACGCGTTCTGATTTCTCGATCAACGGGACACCTATATCTGGTCGCGTCGCCCTTTCGTGCCAGTGCTTTCTTTTCCAGTTCGCGAAAAGCAGAGGGCACGGCCGGGCCTTCCTGTCCCAGTAATCCTCTGATTTCTCTCTCTCTCTGGCTTTGTTCGCCCCCGGTGCACGGTTCTCGCGTCTTTCTCTTCCTGGTTTCACCGCGGCCGCGTAGGTGGTGCATGACGGGTTTCCCTCTGCCCCCCCCCGTTTGCCTCATTGTAACTCTTCCGTTTGCACTCCTCCTTGCTCCCCGTCGAGGGTACTCGCGCCTCCTCTCTCTCTCTCTCTGGCGCGAAACGCGCGGGTCAACTTTCCTGCTGTCCCCTTCGGAGAAATTTTCGCGAGGTATATTTCACGCGACGCGAAGTTCTCCTTGGCTCGTAAATCTCTGGCTCGTCGCGAGCCAGCCCAGATGTCGCCAAAGAATCCGGCCGCTCGGGGTTCGGGTGGTGGGAAAAGATTTCCCTCGTCTTCGCCTTTTTTCCGCGGATGTTTTGCGAGCCGGCGGCCGTGCTCGCGCAGAGGGAGCACACTCGCGGAGTTTCCCTTAACTCGGCTAGATATTTCCCTCTTCTCCCCCCGGGTGTCCACGTGTGTATCGGTAACGGCTCTCCTCTCTTCTCACGCCGAGAGACGTGGGACGATCCTCTCTTGGACTCTATATAAACCACCGTGAACTCGCCGTCTGGCTCGAGTAGTTCGCCAACGGCGAACAGAGTTCGTGCGGATCCTGCTCCCCGTCTGTCTATCTATATTCGCCAGTGAGCGTGCGTGCGTGCGTGCGTGCGTGTGCGGGGCAAAGGTAGATCCAACGTCGGCTGTCCCTCCGGACGACTGGGATAATCGTGGTCGCATATTTTTCGCCCTGGAAACACCGATCAAGTGAATTCTCTCGAGTCCCTAGAAGGGAGCGCCCGATAGAGTGCGGTCGTAGTGGCAGTCGTAGTACCTCTGGGGTAGATAACTCGTTGCTTTGGCAGTCGATCGGTGGAAAGTTATTCTACATCGTGGATAATGGAAACGTAGACGCCTCCATTTTGCTCGCAGTTCAGAGATGAATCATTCTTGTTTTTCCCGTGGTATCAGTCGTACAGCCAGCGACTCGCTTCTATTAATAGATAATGGCAAAGTAGCCTGGCTCCGAATGCGCGCTCTCCAGTTCTCTCTGTACAGGGTGTTCCACATCACGCGCGATACAAACCCAGCGGCAGTGATAATTTCTCAGAATTGTACAAGTATTCCATGGAGTTTCGTCGAATTGAAAATCTTTATACTCAAGATATCGTCCCGCTTTCTCTCGGCTAGTAGCTTGTGCTTTGAAACGCCCTGTACAGACCTGAATCGCCACGAATGATGTCTGGCGTGGCTAAAATAGCTACCACTGCATCATACTCGCACCGAGAACGCGACTGTTCCAAAAGTTTCGACACGAAATATATCCCGGTCGTCCAGATGGAGGATTGAGCGGCTGGTATCGCAGGAGGTATAGGAACTGTGGCATATTTTTCAAGGGCGATTGAGGAAAGGCGATCAGACCTATGCGAGGATGGAGTCCACGATGAAGGCAGGGCGAAGTGTGAGCAACGGTGTCTGCAGACTAGCTGGTGCGTTCGCCCGTGGAGCTCGTCGAGTTTTCTCTTACGTGCCGCTTTTGGGCGTCGCTGCGCTGCCACCGGAAGTCGAGGACGAAAAGTCTACCGCGGTACGACGCAGATCCTCGTCTATAACGATCCACGAGCCTTGATTTCCCTCCACGAGCCACGCTGGAAAAATCGCGACACCGATGACCCAGGGGGGTGGCCACCCTAGCCCCAGCGTGTTCCCCTTCATCTCGGCCTATTTCCGGCGTAGATTAACCGTTCCCAGGTGGCCACACTCGCGGAGGAATTAATGGCTGTCGTATCCGTTCGCGGGCCGTCGTTAATTTCGCATTGTTCCTCCGGTTATCGGAATGAGCGGCACCGAGGCGCGGGGGAGGTCTCGCCTCGCCCGAATAACACTTAATATTTCGTTTATGCCTACGATCGGCGCCAGGTTTTTTTTTTATGTAATCGGACATTTCTTTGGTATATTTGAGGCGGAGCGGAGGGAACAAAGGTAAATCGACACTGGGCGTCGCGACGCACGCGCGTAAAAATAGTCCTCCGCGGGGACGCCTAGAGCCTGGCCACGGTGATAGCTCGCGAAATGCTTTCTCGAGCCGGCTATAGCTCGGGAGGAGGGAACGTCCACCGAAAATAGCGTGTTCGATACGCGGGGAGCGATCTGGTTCGAAGGATCCAGCGCGTACTTACTTCTCGCGGCTGGCGTTCCACGTGGGTGGAACGCGTTTTAAGGTTTCGCGTATCGAATTATAGCCGCGCCCGAGCGGAATGAACGCGATATCACGCGTTAATCCACGCAGAACCGTTAGCCGGATCGATGGAAATGAATACCTGGGGCCGAATTAGTCGCGCCAGACGAGAAATTTAATCGTCCGCGACACGTTTTGCGCGACACAATTGGGAATCGAATTTGTCGCCGATCGTTGGTCAAAGCCGATCCGGTGGACTCGTTGCCGCGATCGGTCGCTGATCACTGGGAAATTCTGTTGAAACGTTCGCTGGTCGGCGGAAGACACGGTCGGCCGCGCGCGATTCCTTTGGCCATGTTAAAGGCGTAACGTAAACGCTCCAGCGTCGTTTACACGCCGTTTCAGCCCCATCGCGGGCCTCTTCGCGTCAGATTTATATCTCGATTATTAACGAGCCTTCGAATCGCCAGTCGAGGGCCCGTGAAGAGTGTAGGTTAACGAGGAAATCAACGGGCCCGGGACATCTCACGATCATTAATTACTCGCACGCTACATTAATCTCCTGCGGGGTGGGCTTGAACCTGTTACAGCGTTTAGAAGTTCCAGGCCGGTGCGTCCCTTTACGTCGTTGAGGAGGGGCGGTGGAATTAAATGATCGCGAAAGCAATTGGAGAGCTCCTCGAATGGAAATACACGGTACACCTAGCCGCGCTCGGGCCGAATTACCATGATTTGTCTCGAACAGAGACATTAAATGCATCTTTCCTCTCGTCGACTCCGTTTACATGTCCAGACCGATATTACCGTCGGTCACGCTCCGCTGAACCGAATAAATGCTGCTGTCGTAATTCGATTCTGAGGAAGGTCGGTAAACAATAAGAAAAAGAACCAAGGAAAAAGGGGAAGGAAATCGCGCGAGCCTTTAACCAGCACGCTGAACGATCAGCTGCAGGAGCCGGGTTCGCGAGAAACCGGTGCATCGCCCATATTTTTAAGGACGTGAATCATTAGAAGCGTCATTGCCTAGATCGTTTGATAATAAATTTATACGCCAGCGTTATTACCGTTTCGCGACGAAATTGGAAACAGGTCGGGCTCCGTGAAAACGAAAAGCTGGCCGTCCGAAGCGGGGAAGGAAGCAATTAGTTGGTGCATCATAAACGGATGCGCAATAACCGTGTTTACGCCCGTGGCTTTCCGTCCGCACTTGGAAAGCTGCGTTTCTGATCGCTATCGCCTGGTAAGTTTATGTAGCTCGCAGTTAGCATCCCCGTTGCTTCGACAGTTGCTGCGCGGCCACGCGCCACGCGTCACCCTAGTCGACTTTTTCCCATTCTTTTCGGGGGAACAGGAAATTGATTCTAGTATCAGGTCCTGATGCAGCCCCGGCCACCAGCTGTTACGGGCGATGGCGTGGCAGGATAATTCGCGCACGGTTCAATGGCTACACTGCCGGGCGATATTTCAGCGCGGCTTAAAGACACTTGGACACGGAGCAGCTTGCGGCACACACCGCGAGGTCGGGCCACTAGAAGAGCGTGGGCAAAGCCGCGTGCCAGCCCTCTGCTAGGAATATTGGAGCGATTCTGGCGTGCGCCCGTGGGCCGACAATGGCCACTATTAATCCGCGCCCATTGCGATTAAATGTCGCGATATTTTCGTCCCCGTGACGTCGGCTTGGGATGCCTCGGATGCCTCGATCTTACTTGCGGGACTATGAAATGAAATCAGGGGTCAAGCTTTTTCTCGGGATTCAACCGTGCGGATACTTGGCCGCGCGTCAAGCCACCGAACGCCTCGAAATCCGCGATTCTCGTTTAAATATATTCAGACCGACGCCGACGCGGCGTCCTGACGACCAGCCAACGCGAGCCATCGTGCGTAGGTTTTCTCTTTCCCCCGTTCGCACTCGTCGACCCGCCATCGTCGCGTGTCTCTTGACCGGGGAACGCCGTCCCCGCGACTTCTTTGTAACGCAGCCAGAGCTGGTCGACGGCCAATGATACGTCCGCGGACACGTAAAGTTTGGTTGATCGATTTCACCGTGAGAGAGGAAGCCGAAAGGTAATCGGAAGTTTATTACCGCGATGGTTCTTTATTCCGGCGGACAATGGCCCGAGGAGAACGACTCTGGCCGGCAGCCAGATTTCGCGTTTGCCCTTTTAGCTCCTTTGCCCGAGGTTTAGACAAATTTGTAACGCGAATTCGCGCGAGGGTGAGCGTTGGAGCCGGCCCGGGTCGATTCGTCGGTTGTTCACCGGTGGGGGTCGAAATACCCCGGCGAACGGCCGCGCTCTCGACGAGTCCGTTGTCTGGAACGAGGTCGATGTCGAAAAGGCTGCGGGTCGCGAGTCGTCGTACTCTAGAGGGTGCACACAGCGTGTTCCGTTTCGCGTCGGGGCTTTCGCCGCTTTGAAAAATTGTGTACGCGACGGTGACGAAACGCGGGGATCAAAAACGTCTGAGAAAAAACACTCCGGTTTAGAAAGCCCTTGTGCCGCGACCCTTCAGGGGCTGTAATTCTTTAAGCGGGAGAGGCTTACCCCTTACGAAAATGCATGGGAGGAACGGCGGGAAGGGGTTTCACTTAACCAGCCGATCGATACGCGAGGTCTGGGGACGATAAAGCACGCTCCCGCGTTCCGCATGTCCGGTTTCTGTTTCCCTCTTGTGTTTCAACAATTGATTTCGTTCCGTTTCGTGTTTCGCGCGTTTCTCGTGTTTGCGCCGAGCGACGAGTGTCATCGAGCGTAACCGTCCACACTCGTCGATCGAAGGAATACCGAAGGCCCTTGTTCAGTCTCGAAACAGCGGCTGCTACTCTCGGATTCCTCTATTTTCGGTACGATTCACGAAAGACGCAGGCCTGTATTATCAATCGTAAAATGGTAATCAATTGTGGGCCTGGTCGAAAGTACTTGCTGACACAGTGACACGATTGGCCACCCCTGAAAGGGTGAAGTTGGTAGCACGGGACCCCATGGTTCTCTCTTTTTGTACCCCGCCGCGTGTATCCCTCCTAGGGGCCATCCACCCTCCTGCGGACCCCTCTTGTCTACGTGTCGCTAGGTTGTTCACCCTTCTTTCTATTTCAATCGCTTCGAGCGCACACCCCTAGCTTGAAAAAGAACGGGCGACAACTGTTAAGTTGGTCACCGTTCGCGAGGCGAACAAAAAAATTATGTCCTGCTCTGACGAATCGGTTCGCTTTTTGCAACGACAACGCGTGCCTGCCTTATTGAAAAGTGACCGGTCCCTGTGTGCCCTATAACTCGATCCGTCGCGAACGTTTCACTTTTCACCGATTCACAACCTCCGTATCTGAAACGGACCATCGTCTAATGAGTTTACGACGCCTGTGAAGATCCCTAACGTGTACGATTTGCCAATGTTGCAGGGTGGAGAGGAGGCGGAGAATGGATCAGCAACGGCGGGTAGTCCGGTGGAGGATAAGTCAGCCGTAAGTAGTCTATCCGAGGAGAAGGAAGCCGCCCCGGTGTCAGCGGCAGAGGCAGCAGCGGCTGTGTCAGCGGCGGCGGCCACCACCGAGACGAAGGAAGACGCCCCGGCAGCATCGGTCGCTAGTAGCCCCGCTGACGAACAGCAAGAGGAACCCACTCCCTCTGCCCCTACTCCTGTCCCTGTCGAGGAAAAGAAAGAGGAGGTGGAAAAAGTCGAGGCCGAGAAAAAAGTTGTCGAGGTCAGTCGAGCCGGTGATCAGTCGGTACCGGACCCGGTAGAAGTCCAGACAGTCGCTACGCCGTCTATCATTGAGAGGAAAACCAGTGAGGATATTCCTTCCCTGCCCCCGTCCAGTCCACCGCCAACCCCCATAGATCCGTCACCTTTGCAGCAGGCTCAGCAGGCTCAGCAGGCGGCGGCGACCGCGACGGCACTCGCAGAGGCCCTCAAGCTGCCAGCCGAGGCTGCTGCTGGCAATATAATTGCACCCACGCCCTCCTCCCTGTCTTCCTCCTCCCCAGAGCGTAACGGCCCGTCAACGCCGCCCGCGGAATCTGTCGATGTGTACCCCCAGAGATCGACCAGTTCTTCCACAGACGAACCCCCAACGGAATCGACCCCTGCCCCCCCGAAACCAGAGGCTCTGCCGGTGGTAGATACTGACACGAGTAATCCGGAGGTCGCGGTTAAAACGAGTTCAGAGCCAGTCACCGGCCACGACAGCCAGATCCCCGCGCTTCAGACACCGTCGGTCTCTCAGAGCGACGTCAAGAGCCTCGATGCTCCCGCTGCACAGCAGCAGGATTCGCCATTGTCCACGAGCAACGAGGAGGAGCTTGTTACAGAGGCTCCGGCTGAAGCGGTGGACTCTGAGAAGGCTTGCGAGATCAAAGCCGAGGAAAAGAGCGAACCTCTTGTCGTGGTAGGAACATTGGAGAAGCCAGTGGTAGTTGAAGAACCCGTGCAAACGGATTTAGTCTGCGACGTCGCTAGCGCGCCTTTCGCCGGGGATCAAGATCCAGAGATGGCAGCCGAGAGCGTGGCGACCGAGGAGCCCGTCGTTTGCGAGGGGGAGAAGAGGCCAGAAATGGTGAATCTGGCGGAGCACGTGGAAGAATTGGCGGAGGAGCTCGTGGAATCGGATATGGTCGTGCAAGAAGGAACGGCGGCAGTGGAACAAGTCGTTATTGATCCGCCGGTTTCGGTGTCTGACTCGTTCCTGGAATCCGAGGAAGGGCCTGTGCCCATCTCGGAGGAGATTCTGGTGGAGGCCAAGCCAGCCGTCGTTATTCCAGAGGACGAAGAGACGGTGGAGGAGGTAGTGGACACGGATGCGGATGCAGATGCAGAGGTGTCGAAAGTGGAGACGGAATCGGTCGAGGTCATACCAGACGTCGAAGACAAGCTGGAAATGGAAACAGAGTCCGATATCGGCGCCCCCTCGGCGGAAAGTTTGGTCTTTGAAGAGCCAGAGGATACATTCCCCCTGAACGAAGAAGATGTCGATTCTGTTCAGCCCGTAGTCGAGGCAAACACCATTATCGAAGAATCCGAAGAGAAAAGAAAGGATGTGCGAGTGATAGCTGAAGCGGAGGGTACGATGCCGTCGCCGCCAGAGTCACCCGTGCCTAGCCCTTACGAACACCATGATTCCGAGAATGCAGTAGTTGAAGACGATCCGACCACAGTGCCTTCCCTCGTAGACGTAGAACCACACATTGTAGAGGTAGAAAAGACGACAGAAGTCGAGAAGCCCCCTTCGCAGAAGGAAGATATCCAAATGGTAATGGAATGCTCTCTCCTGGACTGTCCTGTTCCTCCAACAGAAGCATCGTCACCGCAACCATTGGGCAGTCCGATGCGCCCTGTCGTCGAGATAGGGGTCAGTCTCGCGAACGAATCTGAGCCGACGTGTCCGAGACTGGAACCCGTTCTTACCCCGGCGGGCGATCTCCCAGCAGCTGTCCAAGACACCATCAGCCAACACGTAGATTCCATGGAATACCCCTTACCACCGGAAGAGCTCTCTTGCCCGTTAATCACGAGTAGTAATGTACCCGAAATGAAGAGTGAGCTTCCAGTTCCTGACCAGAGCCCGTCCGCGTCCAGCCTGAGAAACCCGACAGAGACACTTCTGACACCGCCCAGAAGCCCCAGTCCCCAGTCCAATGTCAGTATCACGTCCGGCCAGACAACATCCACAAAAGACTCCTCGCAAACACAGTTTTACGACGACCAGAGTAATCGAGAGTTCAAGATGGAATCGGTGTCGATAAGCCTCAATTCGTACAATGAGTCCGAGATTGAATTAAAGGAGAGGTTAGCCGAGTCTCTGGCGAAGACTGTGAACCAGGAAGAGAGCTCGGTTTCGTGTCAGTTGTCGAACAAGGCCACGTCGTCAACCACTGTCCAGGAGACCCATCAGGTGACTAACATGTAACACAACCTCCTGGCATGAATTCAGGCGGCCAAAATACCTTTTTGGTGGCGCCTCGTTCCAAGTATCTCGTCGTACGGTATCCGCACAAAACCGTCTCTGTGATATAGTCTGAAAATATCGGCTCTCCCGTTTTTCCCCCTTCATTCCCGAGTTTACATTCTCGTCCCGGGTGCTCTGTCGCCCGAAAACTATACCCCCCCCCCCCCCCCGTCGGCCTCTTCGCCTCGAATCCCTCGAATCTATCCGACAGTCGACACCTCCGCTTAACCGACGTTCTCTCGACGAAGGGTGGTAACATCGAATGAGACTTGAGACTGACATCGATCATCTGTGGGTTTATTGCACGAATTTCATCTAAAAAAAAAACACAAAAAAAAACGAGATACATAATACATACATTGTTGCCCTCGGGCGGTTTCCGTGCACGATGGAATATAAATCCAAGCGAATCGATCGATTCTTGCCGCAAAACATCCTCCCTCCCTCGGTCACTAAATCATCATCGTATCCTGGCAGTCCTTCCTCCAAAGTGGATCCACCGTCAAAGGGTCTCGTCGAATGCATCCTTCGTTCTGTCGAACGTGATTAACAATGTCTACTCTGTTGCTGACATCTTCCGACGCTTCCACCACTACCGACCAACTACCAGAACAACCATTACTGCCATCACCTGTGTTGTTTGCCTCTTGGTTTTCTTGACAATATTAACACGACTTGTTATTCGAATCGAGGCGCTAAAAATAGTAGAGCATACGTAGCTCGACACATAGATGATGAACGAGCAAAAGCAACGTTTCTGTGCACTAGTCGAGAGACCAGTTTCTCGTAGAGAAGCTCTTTACTCATTTCTCGTCGGAACGCTGTCACTAATATAACATGTGTAGCCGCCGCTCGACTTAGAACGAATCTCTAGCGTGAATCTCATTGATAGACGTAAACTTTAAACTAATCTTTCTGTTACACGTATATAATATAATATAGCTGACACGTATTAGAAGCTAATACATGGCATATATATAGAGAGAGAACTTTAATATTAGACATCGATTACCTATCTCATGCTCTTTCCGTAATTGCATCTGTTGTGTCGTAAGCATCTTGTATTGCGCATGCAGAGTTTTTCATATCCGAGGGGTTTCTCGCCAGCAGAGGGTTTCCAATTCTTTGCGCTGTCCGAAAGCATGAGGAACGATTCTGTCTGGCCAATTCCGGATGAACTCGTCTCGTTATAAGAAAGGAAACCAAGGGTTGTTCTCGTTCTTCGTCTCAAGTGGCTCGACGGAATCGACCTTTACGTCTTTTTGTCCTCGTAGCATGCTGGGATTTGGACTTGCCGCGGACCTTTTCATTCGCAAACCGTATCCTCTAACGAGCAGGCGTGTGTATGTGTCTTACAGAGCACTCCGGAACCCGAGGCCCCAGTAGAAAACAACGTGGCCCACGACAGCACGACAGAAAGTTCAGATGACACCAAGAAAGTTACACCTCCTGCCGTCCCAACCGAGGTACCCGCATCACCACCTTCTGCGCCAGTCATCACCGAAGATGTTGCCTCAGTAGCTAAGGTATCGTTTGTATTCTTCGACCACCCGCCCTAAATCTCCACACTTTAGGATAGTTTGACACACGTGATGATCGCCAAAAGATCGTGGACGCTAGCTAGCGAAAACGATTCCGAGGCCATTAGCATTAGCTGAATGTCCAAAGCGGAATAGAGTGCGAGGGGCCATCTGATTGTTACATTCTCATCCTATTAAGTTTACACGTCTCCTAGTAGCTAGGCAACAGTTCCTACCACCGCTGTTAAATGTACTATCTATATGTTTTTTTTTTTTTGTTAAAGGCTATCGAAGAGATTGACATAAGCGATAAGGCTGTTGCGGCGGCGACCATCGAGTGTAATACGAACGTAAGTGTCTCGCAAGAATACATTGTCTCTCAGCTACTACGCCTCCTGTCTTCGAGCTTGTCCAGTGTGTAACCAGTGATTATTTCTTTCCGCAGGAAATCATCGCGGACGCGCATTACCAAAACAACATAAACGAATAAACGCCACTAACCGAATTATATTTTGGGAAGAAGAAAGTTCTTTTCTCTCGTTAAAACCAAAAAAGTATATTATATAGATATGTATATTTGGACCATTCCTGCAAACTAAACAGAAAATAACGTTCTTTCGTTACGAGCAACCGAAAAAAAATAAGAAATAAAATAAAATGGAACGACGACGATGTTACCGCGACATCGCGAGAGCATTATAGACTTTTATAGTAGGCCTATTAATAATTATTAGATCGGCATTTTGACGGCAGGGCGAGGGGAGAATGTTCACACGAGTGGCTACGGTCGTGTCATCGAGGAGGGCAACGGAGTTACGAGGACGGGCCAAATAAAGCGGTTGATTTTGAAAGCGTGGTATGTCTTTCGCGGATGGTATATCTGGAGGCGTGACGAATTTCATTCTCGAGCGCGCGAGCGATAAGTAAGAAATTTCCAACGTCGGGCCGTGCCCAGCCGCAGGTTCCGGGCGATTACATTGGCCCTGCTGTATAGAAATCGAGAAACTGTAATTGTTGCTCTAAACTGAGTCGTAAGTAACGACACGTGACCATCGCGCGTCGGACAAGCGGCGAGAACGAACATTTCCATATGAAAATGATCAAGAAAAGAACATCGTCTCTCCCGTTAACCTGGGAAGAGAAATGCTCGTTGGATCGCGCCCGCGTCCCGTATCATCGCGGTACGTTGAAAGAGTGCAAGGGGCAGAGGAGGCTGTAACAAATGTAAAGATCGGAGTCTGGGAAGGAGCAAGGGTGTGCGTGTGTCCGTTCGAGTGCGTGAGAGGGAGAGAGTGACAGACGCCAGATAGAGAGAGAGAGAGAGAGAGAGAGAGAGAGAGAGAGAGAGAGAGAGAGAGGGGGGAGACCGAGAGTGCGAGGCAAGAGAAGGAAAATGGAAGGGAGCGATTGGAATGTTATCTTCGCCGGAATGTGAACAGGTAAAGAGATGAGACGGGGAAAGCAAAGAGCGGAAAGAGCGCGCGCGCGAGAGAGAGAGAGAGAGAGAGAGAGAGAGAGAGAGAGAGAGAGAGAGAGAGAAAAGATTAATAAAGGTTATGTCGTAAACGCGCGAGTAATGAAATACTCGCGTCGCGATTTCAAGGACAGTCGATTATTTTGCTCGTATTTCTTTCACGGTCCTTGTTTTTCTTTGTAATATTGTACAATCGAGAAGTTTTTATGTTGTAACGAGGAACTGCACACACAATTCTACGTATGACTTTGGTACGCGCGAGCACACGACACACAAATATATACACACTGAAAAAGGACCTGCAAGGACATTACACGCGATTACGGTTCACACACGTATCATGATGCAACACACGAGATAAACAAAACAAAAAAAAAATAACATACAGTAAGTCGAGACAGTGTAAGTGATATATAATCTAGACTCTAGACTAAAGCGTTTGTGTAAATTCGGCGTTTGTTCGAAAAATGCTACTTCTCCATATGAGAAACTACTTACGAGGAAGCCTATTCGTAATTTTATAATAATCATTATAAAAATATCGCCTAATTACAATTTACGGAAACATGCACAATTACCACCCGAAAACGGATTCGTTTCTACGGATCTCCAGGAGTAAATAATTACCTACGAAAGCTTTTTTTATTAAGACCGTAGCGTAGATCGTAAAGTTAAACGGAAAAAAAAATGAATGCGCATTATATGTAAATGCTCCAAATCTCTCAGAATACCTGTAAGTGTTAAAATGGAGCGAGCGTTCACTTTGCCCGCGACCGGCATTGATTTTTAAACGATATATTATTATTAATGAGTAAGGAGAAAGAGGTAAAATTAAAAGTTGTATAGTAAAACCTTTCATTAAATATATTGTCCGTAATAATCTTTACAACGAAATTCACCGTTTTTTCGAGACAAGTTTTGGCGACGAGAGCGAACTTTTTTTATTTAAAAAAGAAAAGAGAAAAAAAGAAATCCTTGAACCCGACTGATGTCTGTGCACTCGGAAAAGCTTATCGATCGTGGATTTCGAGGCGTCGTCGACGCAGGCCCCTCCCCCCGTTTATTCACTTTGCGCGCCGGTAACTACAAATTTGTAAATGAGGTCTCCGAGTCGACGACGCCCCGGACACAGAGCGAACAGTCCTCGGTATCTTCGATGAGCAGTTATAATAGTAATTAAACTATTCTACATTTATCTATAACCTATAATAAACTGTGAAACAAGTGTAAAACGGCGTGTCTTCATTTCATCTCGGGAACCTGGTTATGATTACACGATAGAGGAACACGTTTGTCTTGTTTCATGCTACTTTATTTACATCATCTCGTCGGTTACATCGAAGCTATTGCACTATGGTTTCCATGGCGTTTATAAATGTTTCCAGTTCATCCTTGTTCAACTCTAAGCCCAGCATCCGTTTTGTTTCCTTGTTCTCAACCATAAGATCTAACTGGAGAAGGGGTTCTCTTAAAGAAGCCAATTTGCTAGAACCCATTACAAGCTGTTTAGAAAGAATTCGATTAGAATGCGGTCTCTTTGCTAGAACAATTCTACATAATATACACATCACCTTCAATCTCCAATCAAAATCGGTTAATGTATCACATTTCTCTTTAGAGCATTCCTTCAACAAAGCATCCGTTAATTGTTCCCTACGCACTCTCAGACAAGTCAGTATAGTCTGTTGAATGTGTTCTGGCAATTCATGATATTCTTGAGGCATCTGAAAGAACATCGTTATTGTTTTGCTTCAGGGCCGTCCGGAGGGGGAGGGGGGGGCAAAAGGGGGCAGTTGCCCCCCCTGGCTTTTTTTTACTCAAATTTTTACTCAAAAGCCAGGGGGGGCAACTGCCCCCTTTTGTCCCCCCCCTGGCTTTTGAGTAAAAATCGCTTATTTTTACAAAGTGATCGACATTACGTCACATAGACCTAAGTATATACACTCGAATACGAATCTTTATATTTTCACTAGTGCTAGATGCCAGCCATAAAGTTTGTCATAATAGTTTAATTTTGTTTTTTCATTACATATTCTTCTTTATCGACACCCCAAAGTTCTTTACCGACACCCCAAAGTTGCCCCCCCTGGAAAAAAGTCTACGGACGCCCCTGTTTTGCTTATGAAAGGATCTATTAGACATGTGAAAAGAAAATTATACCTTTTCCTCTGACAAATACAGGCAAGCAGGATTCCGGAAGAGCATCGATATTAATTTGTACGTTTCTTCGTATTCTGCTTTGCTCCAGTCTATACTATTTGCAAATCTGTAGTAGGATGGGCCTGATCGGCCACATATTTCATCCACGCAGGCATGTAACAGCTAATTAACACAAAACGCAGTCATAGAGATAAAGAATTTCCTTGCTCGCTAAGGGTGCTGGAGCAGCTTCGCAACGACGCTTACCTCTTTCAAAACATGAACTTTATCTTCACCGAAGAGGTTAAGGTATAAAGATTGAGCGGTTTCCATGATCGCTGCTCTTCGAGAACCCCTTCAACTTCGAGCCATGAGCAACGCAATTGAACAATATATTCATTTGTAAAATCACATTATTCTCTGTCAAACATACATTTGAAATAAAGTATGTTTATGTTTAAACATACATTTATTACACACGACACATTACAAAACTGAACAACGAGTACGAAAGTATTAAAAACAGATTCGATTTACTAGATGCTAATGCGAATATTCATACTCTTTGTTTATCCCGTCAAAATCGACGGTTTAACTTGGACGTTTCAGGTTGCGAGAACTATATAGTTATCAATGGCGAGAACGTACAACACCATAAGATTTATTTTTAATTCCTACCACTCGTAGCAGTGTCATCTTATTTCAGACTGAGTCGGTAACGTCGGGTGTGACACGGAAATGGTAAGGGGCCTCGCGAGCCCCCCGAGCGTGTGACATAAAATTACATTGGATCAGGGTGCGTCGCTAGCCGGTTGATTTGTAGCAATTTTGCTTAATAGAGAGTGGGGGTAGATCCCTCACCAACAATGACCCCCAACCGACGGTCGAACCAATCAACGCCAAGATGAAAGTTTGCCGACGCCAGCGCCAACTAGTGATACCGCGGCTAACCAGCGTCGCTGGGGAATCGGTTGTCGCGCGTGAGACCGCCGCCAATCAGCGTCGACAACAGATTCCCCAGCGATGGTTAGCCGCGGTCTCACTAGTTGGCGCTGGCGTCGGCAAATTTTCATCTTGGCGTTGATTGGTTCGACGGTCGGGTGGGGGTATAATGGTGGGGGGTCTACCCCCACTCTCTATTAAGCAAAATTGCTACGATCAACCGGCTAGCGACGCACCCTGCATTGGATGATAAGTCTATCCCTATACCTGGTCTGTGGCGTAAATGCGTGACGTTTCTATACAATTTCTATACCTGCCTCTGGTTACCATTGAAATAAATATCGTATTTCGTAAGAGGCGAGATCAGTATATTGATTATTTCGGCTGGTGTCACTTGCCGATGGTTGTGTCGCAGCTACATTTCGCGAGGCGCGCGACGATTTATAAAACTAGCTTTACGTTAACATTTCGTAAATCCTCGATATTTCCTACACCCTCCGTGCGTACGTACGTGCCCGTGCACGACAAAAGAATACAAACTGAAATAGTAGCGTCTCTGAATCCATGGAACCGCGCAAATTGGGATGGTCACGAATATAATATGTGCTAAATCCAAGTCCTGACACTCGTTACTATTTCCTTGCGTCCCGCGATTCCCTGGCGTGTGCCCTGGATATTTATCGAAAATTACCGAGATGCTTCTTATCTCCAGTATTAACTTCTAGCGCGTAAGTTATGCTTCACGTTGATGTAACATTGTATTATAGGTGGGTATAAAGTAGCTTGCAGACGCTGACAGCCAAAACGGCATGAGCCAACGATTTATCACGAAGTACCGTTTTTGGTGGTAGTAAAAGATGGAGTCTAAAGATTATTGTAATATCTACGAGGCGGTAGATAACGCTGCACCATCTACGTCCAGTGACATCGTAGACAATGCGATTGCAGAAACAAACGACAATGCGAAAGATAGGGAAGCTGGTGTAAATGAAATGGAAATTGATACGGCAGAAACGGTAAACGAAATTGAGACTGAAAACAATGTGATCCAGCAATTTCTCGAGCCTTTAGTCGATAACGAATGCGACATACTTAATAAGCAGAGCATAGCCGAGCTGAATAAAACTAAGAACACCCTTAACGAAGCGTCGTTCGCTAGTGGTAGCCCCAATGAACTGTCGGAGGCGACTACCTCGCAGGACAATACTCCGAGTTCTTCGAACGACGTAGGGGCGGACTCGTTTAGCGATGAAAATAAAGTGGGAGGAAGTAGTTCCAATGGTACGCTCACGACCTGGATATATATATATATATATTTGCCGGAAATTCCTGAGATATCGGAACGCGCATCGCGCGATCGTAGATTTTGTACTTATTAATTTTAGTTTTTAGGCGACACAAACAGCGACACTGGTACTTGGACGAAGGAACGTGGCAACTGTTCGAAGGAGCGTTCGCCTAATAAATCGAAATCCGAGGACGACGGCGCGGGGAACGCGTCGAAGTTTCGCAAACTGAAGTCCAAAGTTAAGGAGCGTAATTATCGGAGCAAGGAGTCTTCGACGGCGGAGGCTGGAGACAGTTGCAATGTGGGAGATACCGAAGATGTTGAAATGGGGCAAGGTAATTTGTTAGAAAGAAACGCGTAATGCGCGAGGTATCGCAATATTATATCGCCCTTTGAACGTAGAATCGGAGGAGGCTACGGTATCTAGGGAAACGGAGAATTGCGACCAGGGAGCGGAGATTAATAGCGATGGCCCTGATCCGGAGGAAGCAGGTATATATAACTGAATGCGCGTCGTGTTGCGAGTGGCTGCGTACAGTCGCCATCGATCGAATCGAATAATTCTTACCGACCAAGTATACGGCTGTTTACGTTTAAAGGTGAAAATGATTCGATGGAATCGACAACGACTAGCGAAAGAGAGCTAGAGGTGGAAGACTTTCTTATTCCTGCTTGTTTGAGAAAAAAGAAACCAAAGCCTAACTGGTTTGTAGTGCCAGAGATTCTCCGGCGCGAAGTAGGCAGCAATCCATTGTTTCAATATAGATACTACGGCTCCTTACACGTCGTGGAACATTTTGAACTTATGTACAAACTTGAAGAGCACCAGGTATATATACATTACTCCGTTAATTTCAAATATCGCAGGCAGAAACAGGCACTTAAGGGGGAACACCACTGTGACGGCCGGAAAAATGAGCCCATTTTTAAGATTTTTTTAAGGAATAACTTACAGTTTTATTATAAAATTGTTATTACCTATCTTTAGGACAATGTCTTAAGAGACTATAAAAAAAAAAGTAATAGAAAAACATGCATAGATTTCCATATACAGTTAATCTCCTACACCCATCACAAGAAAAACATAGGTCGCTTATCGAAACGATATCTCTGGAACGGCAACTCTGAAATCAAATTTTTTTTTTTTAATATAATCGGTATGAGTGTAGTTTCCGTTGTGCGTACTGATTTTTTGATCGAAAACATATTTTTTGAAATACGCTCGAAAAACTATCCATTTTTTTGCCGATTTTCGAAACTTTTTCTTCCCAAGCGCACCATTTTTACAAAAATAATTTTTTTTAAAAATCGGTACGCACAACGGAAACTACACTCATACCGATTATATTAAAAAAAAATTTGATTTCAGAGTTGCCGTTCCAGAGATATCGTTTCGATAAGCGACCTATGTTTTTCTTGTGAGGGGTGTAGGAGATTAACTGTATATGGAAATCTATGCATGTTTTTCTATTACTTTTTTTATAGTCTCTTAAGACATTGTTCTAAAGATAGGTAATAACAATTTTATAATAAAACTGTAAGTTATTCCTTAAAAAAATCTTAAAAAGGGGCTCATTTTTCCGGCCGTCACAGTGGTGTTCCCCCTTAATACCGGTATAATGCTCATACCGGTATTTCGCCAATACAGCTATACCGAAACCGATATCATACCGAAACAGATAAATACCGAAACCGATATCATACCAAAAAAGATAAATACCGAAAACAATCGGTTTTCGGAATTACCGGTAACCGAAATAAATACCGGTATTTTTTCGGTATTCTTCTCGGTGAACACCGAAACCTACCATGTTACTGAAAAGAATACCGAAAAAATACCGGTATTTATTTCGGTTACCGGTAACCTTTTGTTTTCGGTATTTATCTATTTCGGTATGATATCGGTTTCGGTATAGCTGTATTGGCGAAATACCGGTATGAGCGTTATACCGGTATTAAGTCTCAGACGAAGATACAAGCGAAACATACCGGTATTTTACGTACCGGTAGGAGTCCCTGGGCAGAAATACATATATCTATTCTGTTGTCGCAGGGTTGCGTTAACACCTTGAATTTTAATCAAAAAGGAAATTTACTAGCCAGTAGTTCAGACGACATCTCTGTCGTCATATGGGACTGGGCGATAGGGAAGAAAAATCACTCTTTCGACAGTGGTCATAGGAGCAACGTGTTTCAGGTATGTAAGAGTACCTTTTTACATCAGCGTTTTATATCAGCTGCTAAATAAACGTGTGCATTTCCATTTTCAAATTTCTAGGCCAAGTGGTTGCCATTTAATATAGAATATTTAATGGCCACGTGTGCTCACGACGGGCAAGTACGTCTGTTAGATATCAGACGCGGTATATCGCGGAAAATAGCAAAACACCATGCGCCAACTCATAAACTTGCGATTCATCCGGATACGCCACATGTGATTATCTCTGTTGGCGAAGATGCGAACGTGCTATCCATAGACATTAGACAAGAGAAGCCAACAAAGTACGTCAGGTTTTTAAGCGGCTCTTATTGAATCCATATTGCCTCGCAGTGTACATAAAGAAAAACGATTCGATTGTGTAGGTTGTTAATGGTAAAAGACGGCTCCTCCTTTGTGGAATTGTACAGCGTTAATTCTAATCCTCTGAATAGCAACGAATTCTGCGTTGCCGGTCGGTCTAAAACAGTTAGAATATACGATCGACGAAAAGTGACCACGCCTTTACATAAATTAGGCCCTACACATAAAAATGTGGTAATATGTTTTTCTGTGTTTTAAAACATTACGGATCATACTGTTTCCTTTGTTATTCACATTTCATTACTTTTTTTTTAACGAATTATAGGCAATTAAAAAACGTGTGCACGTAACTTCCGCTGTATATAACTATAATGGAACCGAAGTTCTTGCATCGTACAATGATGACAATATATATTTGTTTGATACAGTGTCACCTCAAGACATGGACTTTGCTCATAAATATCAGGGTCATAGAAATAATGCTACTTGTACGTACAATTCCTGGATTGTACTGATTTACGTCCGTCTATATTAACATCGGCTTCTGAAATTTACAGTGAAAGGCGTGAATTTCTTCGGACCAAAGAGCGAATTCATTGTATCCGGATCTGACTGCGGAAATATATTTATCTGGGACAAAAATACCGAAGCAATCGTGAATTGGATGCCTGCGGATGAGCAGGGCGTGGTAAGTAATTCGGATAGATCGGTTGGGCGACGCGCGCAATCGAATTATTTAATGAAATTTAATTCTTTGCCGCACAGGTGAATTGTATAGAACCTCATCCGCATGTTCCCATCCTTGCAACAAGTGGTCTCGACTTCGATGTAAAGATATGGGTGCCTTCTTGCGAGCAACAACCAACCAGAACAAAGTTAGAAAGTGTATGTATATTAAATCTAATTTATATTCGAAACTGAAAGCAATTACTCATATTCTTTCCCCTTTCTAGTGCGTGAACTCTAATTGTAGAGACAGACTTCGAGATCTTATTACTACTGATTTCACTATAGATCGCAGGGAACTGCTTTGGGTATTAATAAGGCAAATTTCTCACGGACGATCTGTGACGGTATTTATTAATTGATAAATATGAATTGACGCAACAAGTTTACAGGAGTGTACGTAAAGTTTTTTATGTTGCAATACAGAATATGAACGTGCCTAGAGGGTCTAGCGATCGGAATAGGGACGATGACGACGACGATGACGATGATTCTTCCGATTATAGCGATACCGAGTCAGAGGACGATGAATCGAGAATATTGCCGTGTCCTCCATCTTAGAGGTATTGAAATACACCGCTTCGAGCCCCACAAATTAATATAGTTGGTGCTTAATAATAATGATGATAATACAAGCGATGCATTGATTTCGCGCATATGAAATTGTCGCCTCGTGTAAGGAAGCTTGATTGAATATATTTTTTGCTTAACTATTTTATTTATTTTATTTTTTTTTTAGCTTCTGCGACATTTCTCGAGTCGTAGGCCAGCGTTAGGAGTTGTTCTTGTATATCCACCATAAACGGTGGAACTTTTACGCTATCAGCGATCGGCAATTTCATATTCACCAACCCGATACATCGTTTCGTGTTATTGTACTTAGTCATAAGGAGTTCAGTGTGCAGTGTGTATGTATGAAGACTGTTGCTAAGAATATGTACAATATTAGACGATGATAAGAAGTAAGGCAGCTCCATTTCTAGAAACGTTGTGTCACACTCCCAAAAATGAAAAACCTTAAAGAAACCACCTATTGTCGTAGTCGCTGAATAATTGTATTCAAATCTATGTTCACGTTTCTGCTCTCGTAAGTTCAACTGCGATGGTTTAATACAGTATTCTCAAGATTTCTGCGAAATAAATATGGCATTGCGTTCACACAAATGTGATATTTCCCGAAACATTTCGCAAATATTAATTACAAATTCGCGAATTGTACGTCGGTCAAGCGTAGGTGCACAGAAAACACGTTGGGTATTTATATCGGGGAACAGAAGGCCATACCTTCAACGTTGTAATATATTGAAATATTTATTCAACATGTGTGACGAGTTAATGTAAATGTTTATTGGTACATTCTCCTCTTAGGTTTTTCGGAGTACGCGTAGATGATCGTACGTACAGAGGAAATTGATATGATTTAAAGAGGACGTTAAATTTAAGTATCAGAATGTAACATGTAACTTAATAAAGGGTTGTTTATACTGACGAGTTTGCGTCGTACATTGTACAACGCAAGAAACAATTCACCTTCTAACGCGTACGATGCTGCAGCATGAAATCGAGAAGAGGACTTACGATGAAAATCTTACTGTCAAAAAAAGTACACGCGTACTATTCTTTAAAAGATACCGATTGAATGAGCGAGGCCTGCGTATATGTGTAACGTCGTAGCCCCCATGACAAAAGTAGTAATAGCTTTAACGACGAGGGTCGACCACGGGCCGGTTAAAAACAGCGTTGTGAGAAAATCTAAGATAAGTGGTCTGTAGACGGTAAGCACGAGCATGCCGACTACTACAGGAACTAAACCCCGTTTCAAGTCGTGTCGCGACCACAGCCATACAAGCGTTGCCGAGGTGATATGTTGCACCTGGACATATTAAAGACAAAAAAATGTTTAAAACGCAGCTGCTTTTATACGCTACGGACAATGCTATGTTGCTTACTAAATTAATGTTGGATTCCAGACTCTTCTGTATGTACTTCCAATCGAATTCTGCGCCCCTCGCTCCCACCCACAGCAAAAGGAATCTAGTGAGAAGCACTTCAGCTCCCGCCCATCCGATTCCGGCGGTTAAAACCTTGGCGTGCCCTTTACCAGGTATACTGTTCAATACTAACAATATTCCTACTAAATCAGCTAAGTCTATGGAGGATTTCAAGAATTCCTGAAAAAGTTGAAATCTCGTGTTATCGTGGCGAACGAACGTTGCGGTAGAAATGATTTAAGTTTGCGACCACGTACGCCGACTACGTCGAAGCCTTCGTCTCCCACGTTATCAGCTGTGGGAAAGAATGTGGCAAGCGCCAGCATTTTTATTAGCTGCGTGAAGATGTAAATACCTCCGGCTTGAATACATTTCCAGAATGCACCGTACTCGGATCTGAAAGTACGTATGGTGTTCTTGAAAGCTTATGCTTACGACCGTTTAATAACTTTACGAGTTATTGCGAGAGAAAGACTTTGGGGTGAGGAGAGGTTAGGTGGGAATTATAGCTGCAGCTAGAGTTTTAGGTTAGACAGTAATGAGACATACTTACAAGCCTGAATATTTGTAGGTCAGGTAATAGGGAACATAGACCAATGCTAAACAATTCCCGAAATGATATAGCGTCATTTTTTCGGTAGTATTATGTCAGTTTAATTTGCATTAACATTCACCGTTTCCTAGCAGACAACTTGCAGTTGCATGACTATACATATACGCGTACGAAGTTCATGTATAGTGCCTGCTTGCTGCAAGTTGTTGTTTCGATGAAGAACGTTTCTACTTCTCGTTGTATCAAAAAAACTTTTATACAGTGAAATGTATAAATAGTACTAGTTTGTATATTACTATTTTAGAATGTTAAAGGAAATAATGACTGGTAATGTTTAGTTACAGAAAGTTTTTATGTATCCTTCAATTTTAAGGTCCGTGACGGAAAGTGGACTTGTGCATACGTATGTACATATATGGTAATTAATAAGTATTTTTTTAACGAAATGTTATTATTCTACATTACGCGATCTCTGCTAATAAACGACTTAATATTTGTGTGAAATATCATTGGGTATCATTCGTTATTTCAACCATTCTGATCTTCGAGGTTATGTTTCGGTTTTGTTAATTGAGGTTATCATTCGGTTTTTCATTATTATAAATCATCATTATTAAATTACATTCTCGATAGACTTCGTTCAAGAAGAAACTAAATTACGCTGCAGATTAATATTTCTTTTTAAACGCGATCTAAGCTGAAAAACAATTATGCCGTTTGTATTACAGTACTTCTAAATACTTAAATTGTTTTATTATATTTACAAAAAATTGTCACTTTTACGCTATGTGTGATGTATAGCTGGGACCCCACATCCTACAACTTTTCCTGCTACATTCAGTTACCCTTTCCCCCTTGTTCTTTAACCCCTTTGAAAGGGGTACCAGTCACCCCTTTGATCCTAAAAAAGGGGTAGCTGTTAAAAAAGGGAGTTGCAGTTGGGAAAGAGTTGGCCATCTGTTTTTATTTCCTACGATTTTTATCAATGTTTAGTTTTGGATGAATTTGTGTATGCTGCTTTAGGATTACATGGAAACAGGAAAATATATTTTTAATTAAGGCAACACAGAAGTTTGCACGTACAAGGAAATGAAGTTGATCTTCAGAATGCAGATGCGGTATCGGGTCAATTCTTTCTCTTACCCGCAGTCAGAATTTATGGGGCACACCCCTTCTGGACGTGGGGTTTAGAATATCCCGACGGAGCATGCTCCGTCTTCCTAGCATCTCAGTCTGTTTTGTAAAACCTATCCTCCCTCCCTAGCGTCGATTGATGGAAGATACGCTCCCTTCCCTCCGCCCCAGGCAGACTCGGTAGGGCACACCCCTTTCAGCTTGGGATTTAGAATATGCCAATGGAGCATGCTCCGTTTCAAAGCCACCATACAGCGTGTTTTATAAAAGCTGCTACCCCTTCTAACATTTGTGACGGAGGACACGGACCTAGGGAGTGGCTGATGCTTCCCTACGATTGGTCAGGAATGTATTGGGTATACCCCGACGTAGATATCCACCGCAGAACGCCAGGAAGGGAAGATCAGTTTAACAGAGGCTGTCGTTGAGTCTACTTCAGACTGTGTTGCTTCAACAGTGGTACGAAGTGTGAAAGAGAATTGTTGGGTGATGCGATACGTCCGTGAAGAGATATAAACGTATACGTACAACAATTTAATGTGCACATATTAATATATCAAAATATATGGATATTATTTCTATTAAACGTTATATGTATAAATAATTTTTTAGAATTTTTCTGTTTCAACACGAGACTTCGCAACGTTCAATTAGATTTTTTTTTTACTTTTATACTGCAATGTGTTATTATTTATTCTTTGTTCTTCCTCTTAACTATTTTCATCTGTATGGATTGTGTGCCAGAAACAGTGAGAAGCGTATATTGAGGAAAGCAGAAAAGTTGGCTATCGCAAATGAGTATCAGTGATGTGCAAGGATGCAAATGGACATAGTCAGAAAGGTAAGTTTGCAAAAGTTTAAATGAAAAACTGTTTTTATAATTCCAACTAGATCCCTGTTTTAACGATGGAGGTTTGAAGATAAACGAATTGCAAGTATCGTGGTTAGAGTTCAAGGAACACGAACGAGAGGGCGCCACCGCCGATTTCCTTTTGTTTTACGCGCGAAATTCATATTATTCGAGGTGATCACGCGGGCATTTTTCAGATTTAACACTTAAATCTCATTTAATATTATCAGAGTTCAGCGAAATTGATCCCCAAGATATAGCTTCCCCTTTTTTAACCGACTTCAAAAAGGAGGAGGTTATGTATTCGACCCGTATGTATGTTTTTTTTTTATGTTTGTCCCCTCATAACTCCTCAGCATATGGACCGATTTTGATGATCTTTCTGTTATTCGAAAGAGGATGGTGCCCCGTTGGTCCCATTCTACGCGGAATCAATATTGGCCCAATATTTTACTAGTTATAGTTAATAATAATTTATATGTTTGTCCCCTCATAACTCCTCAGCATATGGACCGATTTTGAGGATCTTTTTTTTATTCGAAAGAGGGCGATGCCCCGGTGGTCCCATCCTACACTGCATCAACATTGGCCCAATATTTTGCCCGTTATGGGTAATAATAAATACTATTGTCACCTAATTATTATTATTTTATGTACGTACGCGCATATCTCCTCAGCATGTTGTGTCAATATATATAAAACTAAAAAGTTAAAAATAAACAAAATTTAAAAAAAAAATTAAAACCGACTTAAAAAAAAATAAAAATAAAATTGCACTAAAAAGTAAAAAATAATTCTTTCCCTTATTTAATCTACGACTCATATTTTTCAAGTCGGTGCCTCATCATTTGCACTGTGTAAATCTGGCGCCGGCTTAAAAAATATGAGTCGTAGATTAAATAAGGGAAATAATTATTTTTTAATTTTAGTGCAATTTTACTTTTTTTTTTTTCTAATCTGAGGTAGTTCCAACTCTTTCCTGTCGCTTACTCTGCCAACTTCGAAACCAAGTCCCAGCGTTTCATAAAGCTCCTCCTCAAAGAATTTGAACCAGCAATAAAACATGAAATTCCATTTATGTCAGTTAAAAACGGTTTCTCCCTCGGAAATTGTCCGTTTAAATTGCTTGTGCGCAAGGCACGCGTTACTTCGATAATACACCCGGTTAAAGGGATCCGTAGGGTTCAGAGAGATCGCCCGTTCTTCGGTTCGCTTTGGATTCGAAATCGTGGGGTCGAGAATCCGGATATCCACGATATCCTCCACCTCGCCTCGGGGTCCTTGTAAATCCACGATCCCACGACTCGCCCGCCCTTCTCGTCTCGAGTTGCCCGCTCAGCAAAGCCGTGTTTGCATTTCCCTCTCCGGGGAGCTGGATACGGGGGTTTGCTGTGCAATTTCGAAAAGCCGATTTCAATTCCGTTCCTTTTTACACGGGAGAAAGAAATCTCGAGTGGTCGGGCCTCCGCGACGACCGGGAGGGTTGGAGAACGGCCGCCCTGGGATTACGGGAATCGCGTGGACGGGGCTGGAAACACGTGCGAAAATCCCAAATCCTGACGTCTCTGCCCTTTGTATCGATCCTCCTTCTTTACCCTTCTTATCGCCTCCTTTCTCCCCCCTTCACGTTTCTTTGCCTATGATCGCGATATCCCCGCGCTGCACCCTTTAACAAATTATTCCTCCGTACATCTGCTCCGCCATTGGCTGCAGCCGAAGAGGCGTTTTCAGTAGAATGGACTTCACCGAGGGTGACGTCACGGTGGTGTATAACGATGAGCTTCGTTTCCGGTTCCGGCCTTCATGATTTTCGCCCCGTCGATTCCATTCTTCCGCGCGCTGCCGTCGCGTCCCTTTTCCACCCTATTCTGCTCGTCGCTAGATTCTCCGCGCCTTTTGTGCCGATTCTCGAAACTGACTCCTCGGGAATCGTATTTGCGAGACTTCTTCGCCACCTCCTCGCTTCCAAGAACCCCTCGTTACGCCTTTCGTTATACAACAATCGTACTCGTTCCTCGCATTCGAGTTGCGAGTGCTCAAGATTCATGGTTTTCCATAATCTTTTACCTGACTTTATCCAGCGATCCCATCTACATCTCTTAAGGGTAGGTACTGCGCATTTCTTGGTCAATTAATTACAAAGAAACAAATTGAAGCTGAGACTTGTTCTTTCGCACAAACATTGTTAACATCATAAGCTTTAAAAAAAACATGATTGTTTAGTAAAAAATATGTATTGCATATATCGCAACAGATGGATGATTAAAGAGGCTTTTTAAAAAAGATTCTTTTGCTAGTAGGGGAGACCGGGGCTAGTTGACTAACGAGGTTAGTTGACTAATTCCCTTTAATTCTTGTATTATGGAATAAATTATGCTGCGATTCGCAATATTGGAGCATATGAATGACCAGCTTGCCATTTAATGTGTCGCCGTGACAAAAACTTGCGTGGTCTGTCAGTGAGAATGAAAAATCTAATAAGGTCGGCTGGAAGTAAATATTTTCGTTTTGACTATTTATGAATTTTTGCCCAGTACTGCTTGATGTTATTTCATGAATATTTTGTGGAAACGTGATACCTTGACTATAATTTACGGAATTTTATTTTATCCGGTGCGTGGAGGTTTTGTACTTACGACCCTTAACATGTTAACAATGTCGGACGGGGTTACTTGACTAAGCATAGGAATACTACTAATAATTGCATTTTTTATCCTCAAGATGCAGTCGAGGCAAAGAGTTTAGCTGCTCAAGTCCACTTCCCCCACCACAAATCCTTCCAAACTCAACACTACTAGTTTTACACCCTATCCTCCCTTCAAACTCTCAGGCCTTCCAAATAGACCATAACAAACCAGTACAAAATAATTACAGTATCTTAGATCATGATAATTAATAAAAAAAAAAATAACACTGTGGAGGAGTGGAAAAAAAAAAATTTATTGGTCGTAGTATACATATGTACGCGTTTCGTATACTATATTGATGGAATTGGCAGCGTATATATACGTTTTTCACATTATATTGATGTACTGTGACAGCGTATATAGTATACACCTTTCGCATGCAAAGGGTTAAAACTGAAAAGTAAATGTCAAGTCAACTGACCCCATCATATTTGTCAACTAACCCCGTAGCCGGGGTCTGTTGACTTATTCGTCTCACTACTCTAAATACAATAAAAACTACAACCTAGACTCAATGAAAACAATTTTCAAAATTATGCCTGTATACCTAATGAAATTTGGAAACTTTTGGTATGCAGTAAGTCAACAAAATACTAATGGTCTATTTATAAAAATTAGGAATGTAAAAAATTAGTCAACTAGCCCCGGTCTCCCCTACCCTTAAGATATGCAAATTTGATACTCACACCTTCCCACGAGAAAACGAGCGAGCAATTCGTGGGTGTGCTCTGTTTCAGCGTAGAGGATACACCTTCCAGAGCACTTCTGCTCGCGGACCAGGTCTCGGAAGGTTCTCCGGTGTTTTTCATTCCCCGTGCACAGCGCGTAAACACATTTTTATATGACACAGGAGTTGATGTATCTTCCCCTTTCCGGGGAGCGCTACCGGAAGGAATAACGCCCTTTGTCCTGGACGCTGGCGTCCTCGTTGATATTCCGCCCTTGTCGCCGTCCTTCTGGGACACCCTCGCCGCCCTCTTTTCCCTCACTTTTCTCTTTTCCCTCCGTGCTCGCACACACGCCGAGGAAAAGGCGCGAGAAGCTGCCGTTCCGCGAATGCCTCCGGGCACCGTGCCCGCTTATTCGATTAGCCACCGTTTTGCATCCGACGTGGCCGTTACAATTTTATACCGGACCGCGAGCCGACCGTTCCATTTCGGGGCATTAAATTTTCCACGATCCCTCGTTAAATATTATTAAAGAATGCTTTTAGCATTGGAGATATCGCGCCTGGACGGCGGGAGCTTCGGGTTATCGATACGACCGCGTGATTCGAGTCTAAGGACTGTCCTTAAATGTGTCGTAAACGAAGAAAGGAGAGAAGAGAGAGAGAGAGAGAGAGAGAGAGAGAAGGGGGAAGACACGGAGAGAGGCGGTGGGCCGAGCTTCACCTCTCTCTACTTTGTAAGGGTGCCTCGTGCTTCGCCAGCCCGGCCCCCCCGGGGCCAATAAAAACTTTACAGCCCCGTAATGAATGCAAGAAATAATTATCTCATGAATACATTAGTTTTAGTATCCCACGGACACGGACACGGACCGTAAAACCGGCATTGGGTATCTTTCAACCGCGATTTCCAGTGCGTGCTCACTTGCCTACGATCCTTTGATCGTTCGTTTAATCCTTTCTCCCCTCCTCCTCCCTTTCGCCCGCGCCGTCATTAACACCACCTCGAGAGAAAACGCGGGTGTTCTCTCCGTCGGGACGCGGCTTCAGAGGCTTCGTTCGTCTAACGTTTTCTTAGAATGAATTTCGCCCACGGGGGAGGTGATTTTCTGTCCTCGAATAAGTGAAAGGGATGCAAAGAATTCTCCAAGAGTTAGGCCTGCTCCTTCTATATTACGGAAAACTGGTGGAAGCAACGAACTTATGATGTGGACAGATGAGCAGCAGCGTGGGGGGGGGGGGGGGGGTGTATTTGCGGAAGAGGTGGGATGTACGCTCGGCCATATCAGTGGAAAGCCTCTGTGTGAATACCCTGATGGCCAGAAGGGGGGAGGGCGAGACTAACGTTAGTCGGCAGGAAAGGGGTGCATCGGTGGATGGTGGTACAGGGTGATTGATCGTCGCCTCGCGACACCCCCGTGTTCTCGCAGAGTGGATAAAGGGGTGGAAAAAGGAGTGGAAACCCTTTCACGCTTTCACGGATCAGTCACAGGATCACGTTCTCGGCACCCCCCGCCACCCCTTCCCACCCCCGTCTGCGCCCACCCAATGGTACACGGGACATGCATCACCCTGCCCCATCCACCCCCCGTTCGCCCAGGCTCGAGCGTTTGCTTGTCGACATCGCGAGATCGAATCTGCAAAGTTAGCGCGGCCGAACAAGAGATATGATGACTTTTCTTTCTCGGGGGATAATGGGAACGGGTACGGGGGTGTGGGGAGGCCATCAACTAGTTCTTGACGTCCTCTTGCCGGGGGAATTTCGGGGTTAGATTTAATAACAGTGGGGGTCAAATTCTTCTCCCTCGCGTTTTACGTTAACAGCGATTGTAATTATCTATGTACCTAGGAATTTCTCTCGCGTACTTGGGGTAGTTGCTCGGCGAGGTTCACGGCACTTCCCGGGAGCCTTGATTTTCCAGATTAGGAATTATGTTGAATCGAGAACTTTGGAAGGAAGGGAGAATTTTTAATTCGCCTCGCGAAGGCAATAATTAATTGCGGGGAAAATTCAGCTTCGCCTATCATCAGCCAAGATTAATCGTGTTTTCCGAAGCGATGCGAGGGAAATGTCTCTTTCATTTACGCCGAGCATGCCTCGCCGGAAGGCGACCGGATGACGGCGTCTCATACATCAGACACCTAATTCTTCCTTCCTGCCCGAACGTTAACTCTTACATCTTACCCATTTAGAAGTTCCATTCGGCTTCCTCTTCCAACCCGAACGCGGCTGGTAGGCCCCTCACTCGTCAACCGACGTGCCATAATGCGTCTTCTCACCGATATCCTCGGCTTTCCGTGAACTTGCGTCGACGTGTACCCGCGCGGCTCCACGAAGAAGCGGCGACGCCATTCCGCAACGACAGAACTTACAGTTTCGGTTGATACATCTATACAGAGAAGGAGGCGGCCATGGAGTGTTCACTTTTCTTCTCTTCGAACGAAATTCAGTTGGTGGAAAGTTAATTTTGCAGAAGATCTTTAACCTCCCTTTGTGAAGGGTAATCGATTGCCTAAGTGTTTCAATGTATTCGCGACGATAAAGAACAGCTTTTAGCCGAATGACGAGGTCGTATCTACCCCGTGAGCAGACACGGGGCTGTGCAAGGCGAAATTGGATATTGCCGTTAAATATTTGAAAGAGCCCCGATCCGTAGAATTTCGTTGATATCCCGCGGGACTAGCGGCCGCGTCTCGCAACTTTCCCGGATCTCCTTTCCCTTCGATTTTGAGTGACCAATTAGCAAGAGAGCTTTTTTCGACGGACCTTGATGGAGCACCTGCGAGGGACACTCGCTGACACTCCACCACCCTCCGAGGTGGATAAAACCCTTCCACTGTACCTTCCACTTTCCAAGTCTTTTCCCATGGTTTTCACGGTGCGAGATTATTCTCAGTTTTCTTAGACCGCACGATAACGGAGATTTAGCAACGGTAATATTTCACAGAGGAGAACAAGGTGATTGGAGAATCTTGACTTTCCTTCCTTTTCTGCTCCCGGCTCCGCAATTCTCGGAGAGTTGCACGTACCGTCTTTCTCGGCAAAACTTGGAAATTCTTAATTCATCAAAATTCTCGGCGGAGATCGAGGGGATGGAAAGGCGGAGGAATATGGAGGCCTCGGCCGAAGGGAATTTTAAAATTGAAGGTCTTGCGGGGATGGAAGGACATACATACGGTTCCCTCGGTTCGATCTCGGCTTCGGATCGGGAGAATGTGTTTTTTCCGCACCCTCAAACACGTCACATGAATAAAAAATATCCTTCAAAGTTGCCAACCCAAGCGTCTGGACGAGCCGAGGCGAAACCCCTTGGCCCGATCAATCCAGGGGAATACGTGGAAGCCTGAATATACTGGGGAAAGTGGAAGCCGGACGAAAAAGGGGATCGTGCGTTATCGCCTGCCCCACTGCCACCCTAATTTCTTTATCACGAGTCGTTTGACTGTTAAATTCACGGTGCACGAAAGAATTTGTCCCTCTGCTTTCCTAGATTCAGTTCCACGGATTATCATCCCATTCAGGTAAAAATAACGGCTCGTGCAGCTCAGATTTTCATGAAATGGATCGCCTTCCGAGCCCACACTGTCCCTCGCAACCAAGTCTAAGAAAGTTTCTGGAAGACGTCGATCCAGGATGCAGGCGTGGATGGTCTCTTCTCGCGGAAGCCAGCCCTAATATATTGGATCGAGTTTAGAGGGGGATGGAGTCACGTTACTCTGTCCAAAGGGTGGTCCACCACGGGGGTTGGGGTTGGGCAGGAAGGTTACGGCTCATAAACCATCCTCCGAGTCACTGAAATCGTCTCGAATGCGTGTCCGCGCGCGCGTGTTCCGGTTGCGCGCCGCAGCACGTGTGATCCACGCGGATCCATCCCCTTTCACGAGCTTGTTTACCGGCTCTCCTGTACTGTTAGAGTAATAGAATCCCGATTTCGCGAACCGACAGGGCCGACGGCGTTATCCTTCGATCGGACCGTGTCGCGAGAACTTTCATTTAGAGATTAAAAGCGGGGGATCTCTTCTCGCGCCGGATCTCCTACTTCCAGGACTGTGTTTGCGGCGGACGAAGCTCTTTAGGTAATTCCTGCGCGCCGTCTTCAAGCGAGATCCTCGCGGAAGCGCGCTAGCTCGAGGGTGAATGCGCGAAGTATAACTCGATGAAGAATACGCGACGAGTGCTCCAAGTTGAGAACCATCGCGTGTATGTAATATGAAGATAAGACATCCCCCATGTTCCCATGTGTCACAGCCCTCTATCGAGGATTATGTTGCCATCCACGATGGCGCATCCCTCCGCCCCGAACGAAAACATCGCGACGAACTACCCCAACCAGTCGAAATCCCTTAACCTTTTGCACTTTCATGCCCGCTGCTGGTGAATCTCCAGTTTTTTATAACCCCGCGGACGTACCCGCCTTTAAACACGTACGTCACTATTCCTAGACACAATATCCTTAACCCTAGCCATCCAAAGTCTTTCTCTTAAATGACTCCTAATTTTACGAATGAAAGATCAAAGGATGCCTCAGTTCGGGGATGGCTTTAAAAAGAAGAAAGTCTACTGGTTTGGAAACGATGTCTACGAGGAACTCGAATGTCCACCGTTCGAAGTGGTTGAAGGGGAGGGTGTGACCACGAGGAAAACGGCACCCTTATGATTTTTTAACGCCGCACGCTTTCACCGCCGTATGTCGCGCGCCCGTGTCACGGTTTCGTGTTATTTTTCAGGGGTGACTCGAGCACTTTCTTTTTTTACGAATCCACCAGGAATATTCCTCCCCCTTACGCGTGCATCAACGTTTCATTCCGCCCCGACAGTGCTGGTCCTCCTTGGCTAAAATTCTAATCGAGTTTCATTCGACCCATATTTACGATTTCGATAAAAACGACGAAATAAAATTCACCCCAGTGGAGTGGACGCACAGAACTGCCTTATGTCCAGGCGTGCGATGCCCAGAGTTCGTAGTCACGCGGAGGAATGGTTTCCCCGCTTTACCCTGGGAGAGTGGGAACATTTTTCCCGTTTTTTTCTTCCCCCCCAAGAAACGTTCTTATTTCTCTGTTTCCGAGGGAATAGTCAGCATTCCGAGCGGCGTGTCAGCCTAATGTATGTCCTGCAACGGCGAGGGTGCGTTTGATTCATTTGAGGGAGGGGGTGGCTCGTCAGGCCGCATTCGCCACGCGTTTCACGACCCGTTTTCCTCCCGTTGCCCGCGAGTGAAAATCCACCCCCGAAAGACTTTACACGGGCGTCATAAGCCGGCTGACTTAATTTAAAGATCATCGACCGACGAAAAGTCGAGGGTGGTCTCTCGACCCCTGCCCCGGCTTTCGCCTCGCCTTGGGTTCATGGTTTTCCGCCGGGGGCGAGCTTTTTACAGTCTCTGCATTCCGCTTTACAGTTCATTTCACTGTTCCCGCCGCTTTTCCACCCCCTTGCTCCCCCGTCTCGCGGAAACCTCTTCTTAACATTTACAGTAGAGATTACGGTGGAGCCTCCATCGCACCGAGTCTTCGGCACCCGACTGCTTCAGCCCCCTATTCGAAGCATTGCTCTATAATTATTATAAAAGAACGGTTTCTTGTCCTCTGCCTCCAATTTCCTGGCAGTCCGCGCAATTTTCGCGGGGCGAACGCGGCGTGTCTCCGCAGACGGAGCGAAGCAGCACGGAGAGGCTGGACAAGGCCGAGGGATGAGTCCTTCGGGACTGATTTCACAAACAAATGCCGACGATTGAATGTTGGCATGTCGCAAGATGGATCGCTCTCTTTGAATCACAGATTACCCGCCCGCCTTCCTTCTACCTCGGCCTGCGGCTGCGGGTGCACCTTCTCCTCACCGCCGCTCGTCCTTCTCTTCCTCTACGCCTCTCTCCATCGGCAGCGCCTCCACCTCCTTCGCGCGCACAGCGAGAGGGAAAGGGAAAGAGGCCCCTTCGAACTGGCAGCGGCGGCAATTTGCCACATGCCTACGTAGCTGCCTCCTTTTTCCTCTAGAAGAGGAGTTGACTGTGCGTCAACGACAGCCGAATCGGCCGCGACCGCTGCGGCTCGCCCGGGACCGATCCATCGACGGTCCGCGACGCGATCTCGGGCACCGCTGACGTCCGGGCATTAATCAGAGCGCCTGGATCCCCGCGTTAAATTCAAATTAACCGGCCAGATGCGGGGATTTGACGGTCCAACGGACGGGATCGGTTGCAAGATATTTGGAGGCGGTGGAGGCTGATCCCTATGCAAAGCGGATCGCGATTTACCATTTGGTATTTCATCGGAGAGGCGAGAAATTGAAAGGCCCGAATCACTGAAAGTGTCCACTAGCTGAGAAGCGCCTAGCTCGCGTGGCTTCAGCCCCGGTTGACGTCACCACGCTTCTCCAAATGCAAACGAAGCCGACCGAGGGCGGGCGAAACGCATGATCGGAGCCAAGCAGGGCTAATCAGCCCATATATATTTATTCAGCGACGCGAGGGCGGACTCGAGAGCGTCCCCTGGAGCTCGAGTCTCTTCGGGGAGGACGGATGCAAAGAGTGGAAATGGGACGGACATAGTGTGCGGGCTTAGGCGTTTCGGAAAAGCCGGAATGCGGGGATAGATTCGTGCCTCTGATCCGTGCCAGATCCCATAAAATGACCCCAAGCACGATCGAGTGTCCCTCCTCGGGGCCGTTGCTGATCGTACGGGAGAGAGAAGAGAGAAACAGGCGACCCTAGAAAATTATTCCTCTCCTTATACATTCGTCCATCGAATTGGGGCCGGGCGAATAAACCGGTGCCCTTTTGGTTTCGCGACGAGCCAGGGGGGCAGGGAAAGGGGCGACGAGAGAAAAGAAAAATATCCGCGAGGGGTGGGTTGCCCGAGTATCGGCTGGTTTCACGTCCGATCGCTTTACATTTTCATGAAAGTCCGGGAAAACATCTCGCGAACGGTCCGGCTGATTTATAAGCTCCAGGGCAGAGTAACGACGAAATAAATGCGCTCGAGGGGACGGGGGTTGAGCGGGGGCGGGATCGAGTCGCTTGTGCTGCAATCTCAGCTGTCGGTTTATCCTCTCTGTACTTATTCGTTGGCTTTATCCTCGTTGGAACTTATCATACGGTTCTCAGTGAAACCATTTGCTACGGGACATTATATTATTTAATCCCTTGGACGCAGGGTCCAGTTTGTCCCATAATTTAATTCCTGTACACCTTCAGGCAAGCCTTGAAATTAAGCTCTCACCTTGTTATCATCTAAAATTCTCGTACTTTCTAAGAAGTATGAGAATACAAGAAGTTTTTACCATCTTTCCCTCGCCATTAACGAGACTCCATTCGCGCAATATATTCAATCTAAGAAACCTTCCCCAACGCGCCCGAGTTCCGCTGTAAAATGATTTCGCTAAAAACGGGCCGTTTAACGACACCGTTGGGCAGAGTTATCAGAGGAAAAGGAAAGAGAAAGGAGTGTCTGGAGTCTCAGGCCCAGCAACCACCAAAATTCATTCCCCTCGGAAGGATGGAGCGCGAATCGCTTATCTGGCGGACGCGGCATCAAAAGCCAGCCACCGATTCGAATTTTACAATTACCCCGGGACATTTCATCCCCTTGGGGGGGACCAGTTTTCATCCGGCGACTTATCCACGAGGAGAGAACGAGGCGTCGCGGTCAGCTCATTAAGAAATAAACGGTCATTCGCCGTTCTCCAGCGGCAATTATTTCACTGGGCCCTTTCTACCTTTCCTCTCCTGACCCCCGCCCGCCCGGCTCGCCCCTCGTCCTCGTGCCCCTTTTCCATCGCGATACGTGATTATTATATGAACGGCGAACGAATTCCCCGAAAGGTCCGCCGCGCCGCGTCGTTCGGCTCAGACGGAGTCATTTTGCCGCTAATGATTCTCGGATGCTTTCGCGTGTCGGATATGGCCGCCACGGGTATCATCCAGTCGGCCATCGGTCCCCAGAAGTGCGTGCTTTAAAAAGTAGTCCGTTCGTCCATAAATTAGTCCCGTTCCTCGATGATAAACGGTGCACGGTGTGCCACGTAGGAGCGAGGGCCGTCGAGGCGGCGGGGATAGGTGGGAACCGTGTATCTCGTTTTCATCGGCGATCGTAAAAAGAGAAGGAAAGGAAGGACGACCAGATATGTATGAGGGAATTCGAGGATTCGAGATTACAAGCGTGACAGGATCGTTTTCGGGGATGCCTGGCTGGTGATCAAGATTTTATGACGTAACTAGTTCTCTCCTCTTCCCTCATCATCTCTGCTCTAATGCAAACATCGTGCGTGGACAACGACGCGGGCAAGATTAACGTCGTTCCCCTTTTCCACGTCCAGGTCAGCGCGGCTCGATTGTAACGATTACTCTGTCAAATAATCCCTCGCCTCTTTGCCGAATGGGCCTTTCAATGATGCTTTCCCAGCAGAATTCGGTAACCTTGTCTCCGGACATTGACGTTTAATTATTTCACAAGCGTTCGAAGCGAGCTTGTGGTGGCGGCCTGCGAAGTAAACTCGATCGAGTGAAATAGAGCTTGAAGAAAGCAATTTCCCTGCGATTTACACAATTAACCACCCGTCAACGTCGACCTTCCGCGTTCACGAAAATTTCTGTCCGGCGATCCATCACTTTGAGCGACCTCTCGCCTCGGACCAATCGATTTGCATAACAGTTTACACGCATAATTGATCGTCTCCCGTCGCCTGTGCCTCTTTTTTTTTTTACAAAGCTCCCGAGCCAGGACAGCAGGGTGGATGCTCGCCACCCCCTCATAATAAATGCACAGGTTATTATTTCGCGCGTATAATATTGATGGCGCTATGAATGTTGCATGGAGGGGTGCAGCGCGTTCGGAGCGTAGTTCATCGGGGGTGGAAACCAGCTCGGGGGATGTCCCGTCGCACATGCGCCGAATGGGGATGGTATTATTGATCTGGGCAGGGGTGGGGGGTGGGCTATGGAGCCCCTCGAACTCTCAGCAGCGTGTCGCGACCATCCCGGCACCCTTGTCCACCGGAATATCGAAAGAATTTCCCTGCTCCGGCACGGGGAGATTTGGAGACATTTCCATTCATCTACCATCTCTATCCGCTTCTTCGAAGCTTGCGCAATTTCTCTTTTAACCACTCCATCGTCCAGCGTCTAACGGAGATGATGGAGATCCATTCCCCTCTGGGAAGCACCTTCAAGCATGGCGGTGTGAACGTAATTGCGTGGACTCTCCTCCAGTTCTGGAAAGTCTTGAAACTTATGGGAAGTGCCATTGCATGGAGCGTTCGCTGTACAGGAGAAGGGTGCTCCAGCCTCCGAGGGGTGAGCTTCCATAAACGGGTGCCCGACGAGGCGCCAGAAAACGACGCACCTGCCATCGCTGTTCCCTGCATATGCATTCCCGCATGTGCCACTCGCACGAGCGTTTCCCCATGGAGCAAATCCTTATCCTAGGCTCAGAGAGGATCCCCCTTCGGGCCACCATTCCAGCCACTCAACGGTATTGCCGCTATTTTCCGTCCCGCGTATTATGGCCGGTGTATCTCGCGATTCCTCGGCACCGTCGTTTACATGCACCGCTCCCTTTCCCGTCCGTCGATATTTATTTTATATGTGCGGCCGTCGGTGCTCGACGGAGGGATCTCTGATCTCGTATAATCGTAAAACACGCTTCTCCGTCGAGTGTTCCTCCGAACAACGCGATAAACCGACCGCTCCGATACTTCGATCCCGCCATCGGTCGCGTCGCTTTAATTAACACACGACGAAAGGGACGAGCGAGACGCTCGGGAGTTATTAACAGTGTCTCCCGGTCGTCATATCCCAGCGAGGCGGGCGAGCTGCGCCCCTTGGATTCCTGGGCCGCGAGAGCGATCCCAGGCAAGATGCCCGAGCGTCGATTGAATCCAGCCGAAACGGGCAATTAAAAGCCGCGCCGGCGGAATCCAGAGTGGATTCCGCTCGCGGCGAGGACAGAAGGGGGCAGAAGAAGTTGACGACAGAGAGGCTTCCGCGGTGACACGCGCGCGGATCCGTGGCTTTCAGGCTCTGCTCCACGGCGGCGCACCAGGCCGAGGCTATCGTCTCCGAGGGAAACAATTACTCCCAAGGCGAGTGCATAAATAAGGAGAAAGAGGAACGGGCTGGGTAGCCACAATGCCACCGTCGATCCTCGGCGCTGACTGATTTGCATCGACTCCCCCGATGGAGCGCGGGACAGCAGCTGGAACGGACCCTCCTCTCCGAGGCAGCGACTAGCAAGCGCACCTTCCGAATCCAGCGGCGTGCGAGTTAAATACTGTCAGTAATATCAGTTGACAAAATGCTACCCGACAAGGTACGAGGCTTCGGCTGCAACGAGATAGATCCTCCACTAGCAAGAGGCTATCGTGGAGGGTTGCTCGTATACAGAGCGCGACTTTTTACCCGAGTCGGGTAAAAACGTGCGCCAAGGGGTGGCTGTGGCTGTCGACGGCTACTTTGGCGAAGGAGAGAGAGAGCAGGGGATCGGCGGATACGTAGCACGCATTCAGATCAGTCTCACGAGGAGAACGTGAAAGGGAGGTCTGGGGGAAGGAAAAGGTTCCGAGGCGCGTCAGCAAGAAACATCAAAGTCCGTGCCATTCCCTCCGGCCGAATACAAATGAAACGCCTGTACGTTAGAGCGATTGTATCGTTCGCTGCGAGTCGATACCTCGGCAATTTGCGCGAGCCGCCATCGGCGAGCGAATAAAACCGAGTCCTCTCCTAGAAACCCCTGCGCGCGCGCTAGGGGTGAAAAATGAAGCCGAGGGCTCGAGTCTCCCAGGAAATTCAAGTTCGGAACTACGTTCTCCCCACCGAGTCGCACAATGTTTCCTTCTATTCGGTATTAGAAGAAGTAGGTACTCATACATATAGGCACAGGTATTTCTGAGGCTAATTAACGAAAGAGTCTATTTGACATTCGTACGACTCGCTGCCCGTACAATTATTTAACGATTAGGCGTAATAGCACGCAATACCGTGTCTTTTTGTATTACGTAAATCGTGGACGCAGCGTCTCCCGTGTAATCAAGATTGATTTAGATCGCACTTTGTAATTACCAATCCGGCCTTTGGCATGGACGGGGGGCACCGTCTGCCCTCTCCTCTTTCTCGTCCCTTGCTGCGCCCCCGTATTCAAGGCTTTTGTGCCCCGACAATGCTTTTAATTACCCGTTCCGCGGCCGAACGAACGATCCGGGTCTGGAGACTGGATCGTTTCGCTGATTGGTGCCCGCCGGATGAGACTTTATTACGAGGCGTAATTGCCCCGATAAAATATTCCTGATCGCGTGGCGCGTAATCGGCCCTAATTGCTCGGACGACTGACGGTGATTAGACGTGGCGTATTAATTAGTTACGAATTACTCGCCATTATCGTCCGCGTATGGATTACGAGCCATCGGCGATTTCCATGGGAATTTCGGTGGTTACCCGTGCGCGGCTGTAGGGGGTTTGTTTTTCAAGTGCTGCGGATGAAGAATAGAGCTGATATTATTACAAGCGTTCCCTGGCACTCGCGCTCGTCCATCAACGTCACTTGGAGTCAAGAGAATTTCTCTTAACAATTTTTCTCACACTCGCTGCTCCCTCTGCGAGTGTAGACTCCTCTGTCATTAGCGCGGCGCGACGTCGAAATTTCGAATCCTTCGAAACGGAGCTACGTGACGCTAGGGGGGAGGGAGGGGGGGATCGATTCTTTTGGTAAGCGCGCTGTTCCTTGAACCCGAAAAGTTCATCGATCCGAAGCTATCCTCTGTGAAACAGTTGCGTCGTCAGGCAAATATTCGATACAGCGTCGCACAGTGGTCCGACGCATAGACCCCTACAGCAAATTACGTTGCTGAAAAGTTGCAGAAACGTTGCAGAAACGTTGCAGTTACCTTGCAGGAAATATTTCTGAGATGTTGCAGAAATGTTCCTATGTCCGCCCGTGTGCAACGTTTCTGCAACTTTTCAGCAACTTTTCTGCAACGTTCCTGCAACTTTTCAGCAACTTTTCTGCAACGTTTCAGCAACTTTTCTGCAACGTTTCTGAGATTTTACAGCAACTTTTCTGCAACGTTTCTGCAACTTTTCAGCAACTTTTCTGCAACGTTTCTGCAACTTTTCAGCAACCAAGTGTGCTGTATGGGGAGGAGAAAGTGGAAAAAACTCATAACTTCAGCATTTCTCAATATTTTTTAATTAGTTTTGTTTTATATTCTGCCTCAATGTAATTTTGTCCAATAGAAAAGTTGTAGAGAATTAAAATATGCGTTTTTTTTTAAATTTTTTTTTAAATTTTTTTTGAATTTTTTAATTTATTTCTAACTTACAATATTCGTTTTTTTTAACGGAATTTGTACTTGTACAATGTTTAGACAAATTTGTCGAAACAAAGTACGTAAAATGATCGTTTTAATTCTTCAATAAACATTTTGCATACGGTACAGACGGTGATGGACGGTGAAAATTTTTAATGGGAATTGTACCTCAAAATATGTACTTTCAAACCTTTCAAGTGTCGTTGCGGAGGTAGACGGAGGTACCTGAAAAAAATGGTGATTTCTAAAACACCTCGATATTCTTTGAGATATTGTTATATTCTGACAACAGTTTCAATTCTGCCTCTTTTTGTCCTACACTATGTAAAAATGAGTAATAAAACTACTCCGGAAAAAACAGGTCCACTTAGTGATATGTAGAAATTTTGGCCATACTTCTTTATTGCGAGTTTTTCCGCACTTGTAATCGGTTTTAGAGGCTAAGTGACAGGAAATGACCAATACATAACCGATAAGAAACATACCTAAAAAAACAATACGAAATTGTGACATGATTTTTTGAGGTTTTTTTCCGCCTTTAAACCACTGTGCGTCGTCCAGTCGAAGCAACGCGGTTCCCAGGACTTTCCCCGCTAATTAGTTGCTGGACGTATCAGGTACGTAGTAACTACTGTCTCGATTGTCTCGTCGATTCCCCTTTGTCGCTTAATTAAGCGGCTTCTCAAGGCGCGTCGTGCAGATTCTGCTAAGACGTGCTACTAAATAATCCACCCTCGTAGAGTATCTTAACTAACTTTCCACGTCCCTCGAGGGATCAAAAAATGGAACATTCGCGAACGTTCGCTTCCCAAGCTAGCCCCTTTCATGGGCGATCGATGCAAAGCAGCACGGTGGCCGGATCGCCCGTCGATCGAGCCTCGAGAGCCACGTGCAATCTTCGAAAAGTGCAATAGGAGGAAGAGAGTTATGAGGGCCGGGCCCGTGAATACGGGGCCATTATTCCGCACGATAAAGCAATTCCCCTGCACTCACGGAATTATGTTTCTGCTATTTAGCATCGACTGGGCGACAGGGCCGCGAGAAGGGGGCCGTGGAATTCACGTGGCGTCGAAAATCGCGGAGAGAAACGGGTGATCGCGGCGGGGGTCGTGAAAGAAGGCACGCGGAATCGGCTCCAGGAGAACGATAGAGCGAACGGAAATGGAAACTTCGTCGATAAGATCGTTCTTCCAGCGCCGAGGAACGATTCGTTACCGTCAACGATCGATCACCGACCATCCACTGGCTCGCTTTCCGAAATCGACTCTAATCTCGCGCTGCGAGCGGAGCTTGCATTCATCCCGAGCAACTCTTCGTTTTACACCGTTCGAATTCTCGGGCGCGCCGAAATTTTTCTAATTAACGGGATCCTCCTGGTCCACGGGAATCGTTTCAACTACACCGCACAAGCCGATCCCCTTTTCTGCAGGATGTTAAACCGAGGCGCTGAAAAGTTCTGACGAAAGGAGTCAGTAAATGTTTCTCGAATGGAGTTATTAGAAGGACTGACGAAGCTTTGCGTTTTGCGAATTCGACTCTGGAAAGCAAGCCCGAATATCTCTCAGCGCTCCGTGGCTAGAGAAAAGAGCCGGAGCTTTCTTTTCCCATTGACCAAGCTGGCTGCCATCTTTCTCCGCCGTCCTCCCTTACAAGTAATCACAATATGTATGAGAGGCGAGAAGACAGAAATCCGTCGAGATGCGAGTGAACCTCACCTAGCACTCAGTTTTCTCATTGGAATTGCGAGTAGCCGGCTTCCGCCGCGAACTACATACATTATTCCCCTCTCACCCGGTATAATTTCACGCAAAAGCAGCGCGGCCATGACGAAGCTGGTAATTTCATACGTCGAAGAAGTCTACTTAGAAATTCTCTGCCAACGCCTGCCAACGTCCTATCAAACACTTTGCTCGTGATTTTTCAACCATCAGTTTTGATGGCTCTTGCAAAATGCTTGAAATGAAAATAGCGGGGGGGATTCCTTTTCATTCTTTCTCGAGAGTAACACGAGGAGTTTACTCGGAATGTATCATTTCCTATTAAGCCCCGTTCCCATAAATATGGAGTCCGGTTTAAGGGTGGCTTCTAGGTGGGACGAATAATATCCAGCGTGTTTTCCTTAGCTTCGTTGAATTATTATACGATTCATGTATCGAATTGACTTACAAAGTACAAAAGCGGATGGAGAGGAGTGTTATTGTACGGCGAGGGGCGGCGGGGGAGGGTGGGTCCGCCAGCGGAGGGCTCCGATATACCTCCGAGGTAAAACCTTGTATTTTTACAGGATTGCGCCCGACTTTTACGTCCGCGAGGATGAATATTGTAGGAGCGTGTATCGCGGATGGACTTCCGGCTCTTTTCGTTTTCATACAGCGAGTTCCAGCGAGTTCTCCCGTTCCTCCCTTCGACGTCTCGATATTTACCGATGCATCTTGCAGCACCCACCCCCTTCTTGCCATTTGCAACAAAAACAGTCTCAAAAGAATATTCCCCGGTGTTCCTGCGCAACGCAGAGATTCCACCTTTTCATCGAACACGGCTTGTTCGTAACTCGATCACAGATGCAAAGTGAGATAAGGATAATTGAGACGGCAACGCAGACGATTCGGCAGAGAGCTAGGCGGCATCAGGGAAATCCCGCGGAGCGCTCGGTCGTGGTACTTTTCTCCAAAATGACACCGTTTAGGAATCCAATATAGCCCAGGGCGAGAGGGCACCATCGAGTGGAAAGGGAAGGTAATTTGACTCGAGAATTCTGGAGCGTGTCGGGGCACGGCCACCCTATCTTCGCCTCTGCGCCTCTGTCGCTATAAGGATAATGAGGATCCTTGAACCGGTAAGACGACACTGGACGACCCTATTTCGGCGATTACGCTAAAATCTTCATTATATTTCTTCGCGATAAGATCGATTCCTCGCGGAGAAACAGGACACCGGCGATGGCTGCGTCTGATACGCAACGGGGTGGCTCTCGTTGAGTAGGGGATAGGTGCTATAAAGGGGACACGTCTTAAATGGGACAAATCGAATTTCCAAAATTCTAAACGCATTACACATGCAAGTTATTTTCCTGTTTATGGCAACACTAGTGCCTAGTCATTTGACGTAAACTTCACTGCGGTCTCACTTGCAACAGAGTAGTAATCTACGGTTGATGTATTTCGGCAGTAATAGTGAAATTTTCATTGGTTTTCTGTGTCGTTTTCTGAGATTAAGATATATGTATACAAAGTGTTAAAGTGTTATATCATTAAAATAGCCTGTATTCAACTAAATCGAAAACGCTTAACAGGTAAGCTTAATTAATAGTTTTCTTTGTTTTGCGGTTATTTTATATTAAACTCACTTATAGTCGTAAAAGGGACAGCATAACAAGTCTTAAATGGGACGACCGTTTCATGGCTGTCCCTCTCATACACATGTACTGCTGGACACTATATGTATTATACTTTCCTGTAAAGTTATTAGTGTATCATCTGATACATAGATGACATTGTTTTAAATTATGAATTATTAGTTGATGGCGTATTGTTTCAAATTTAAGAATTAATAAAGTGACTATTCAAAGCGACAAACTTTATCGTAAAAAAAATGTGTGGCAATAAATTAGCCCTCGTTATAAGTTATAAATTTGCTACAGTTGTATGTAAATTTGCGGTAAATGGGCCAATGAGTCATGCGGAATAAAAGGCACATTCAATTTTTTCTGTTCTATGTGTCATTAATAATAAAATATTGATGATTTATACTACAAAGAGTTAATTTTTTCGTAGATTTCGTTGTTTTGTATCATTAAGATTTAGAATTATAATTGTAATACTTAATAAGTTTATTTTTATTAACGTGTCCCTTTCATGACTTATACTGTCCCATTTAAAACCACCTAGTCGTAAAAGGGACATTTCCCACTTTTTTGAAAATCGAATATTTTGTTATTTTCTATTACAATTGATGAGTTTGCAATATACTTTTATTGAAGGGAAATAAACACGCTTTCTTGTGATGTAGTTGTTTTTTAAATACCTATAACGACATTGTCAGAAATGGACGCTAAACAAAAGTGTCCCTTTTATAGCACCTCTCCCCTATACTACTTGTTAATATACCGTACAAATTCAGGAGAGATTCTTGACGATTAGATATCGACGTGCGTTACGAAAAGTAGCACATTTCAATTTTCTTACGAAAAGTAGCACGTTTGCCTTCGTTCTCACGAAAAATAGCATGTTTCGTCTTTCGCTGCGAAAACTAGCGCGTTTGAGCGGTTTGCCACGAAAACTATCACGTTTCGGTTTTCGCTACGAAAACTAGCACGTTTGAGCGGTTTGCCACGAAAAATAACATGTTTCGTCTTTCGCTGCGAAAACTAGCACGTTAGAGCGGTTTGCCACGAAAAGTAGCATGTTCGCGTTTACCCCGCGTTCGCAATTCCCGCACCCTCCCTTACTTAAATTATGTAGATTAAAATTTTCATATGTGTTGTCTTTTGGAGATTAGATGGAATTATTATTTATTAAACAATATTTTCAACAGTTGAATTCTTTTAAACTGCCCACGCGCTGAAACGCGATAGTTTCTCCAGTCTGCAGTATAATCCAAAACGTGCTATTCTTCGTGGCCAAACCGGATAATATGTTAGTTTTCGCCATAAATTCCCAAACGTGCTATTATTCGTGGCGAAACAGTATAACGTGCTAGTTTTCGTCGCAACAGTACGAAATGTGTTATTCTTCGTGGCGAGGCAGTCAAATGTGTTAAGGTAAATGTCCCAATCTCTGGACACGTCCCAATACCTGGACACTAGTGTAAATAATGCTGATTATTACATTTAATATATGCTTTATCCATAAAAGAACTATTTTATTCAATTACACAAATATTTAATTAAATATATTCATATACATATTTTTCTTAGTAAACTCGTAACACTCGTAATAAAAATAAATTTTCTTGAACTGACCGGTTTACACCATTTAGGTATTGCCGTTAGCTGATTTGCTAAACAGTCTCTACTTTTTCTTAAGCGAATATTATTAATAATGTTTAGTATATTGGTACAACTAATACATTTTTAGGAAAATGTTGCTTTGTAGTATTATTTTCTGATTGAATTATTAAAATTTATGGTCGTATTAGTTTTTTATTCGCGTGTCTATCTATCGGTACAGTGAAATCCCGGAACGGCCCGAAACCTGACCACGCAGACCATCTATGCAAACTGCGACAAAAACTACGCGATATTGTTGACGGAATAATATAATAGTTATTTAGGACTGTAGTACTTATTACTTTGTATTGTACTTATCCTTCTGTAAGTATACTTCCCCTTTTTTATCTTGTTTTAACGATAATATTTAATTTGAAAGATTTTTTTGACATATAACCTTAAAATTAGTCATTCGATAATCTATTCTTTTTACACAATTTCATTTACTGATTTCCATAAATTACTTATATAGAAAAAATATGCCAAAAGAAAAGAGAAAGTCTTATAAGGAAAAACAATATAATCAAGAAGATAGTTAAATTGGGACACCGGGACATATTAGTTAAGCTGTCCAGGTTTTGGGACCGTAAAATCGGGACACCGGGACATACTAATTAAGCTGTCCAGGTTTTGGGCCATTGTAAGGACTACGAATTTTCAATATTTTACAAAATTATTCAATCCAATAATGGTTTTTTTTTTTTTAATGATAAAGTACACACGGTGCCCCATGCAATTGTAAAATCGTTTATATATATATATATCGACTTGTATAACTGAACAATTCTCAAACGTGTTTCCGCCGTACCTTAAATGTCCAGGTATTGGGACATTTACCTTAGTCTTCGCGGCAGAAGACCAAACGTGCTAATATTCGTCAGAAACGATGGAACGTGCTTCTTTTCGTGGCAAACCAAAACGTGCTACTTTTCGTAAGAAAATTGAAACATGCTACTTTTCGTAACGCACGTCGATATAAACGGAGAGTTTAAATGTTTGCCTCTAAGGCCCGGTGCAGACGAGCGGTTTGCGGCAGTTTGCCGCTGTGTTCATTCGCGGTGAAGCAATACGTGCGTTCGTCAAAACGAACGCAAACATGCCGCCTGGTAGCCGCAAAACTTTGCGTCCCGTGTGGACTGCTTCATATAAATTTATGGTCTGCTAAAACGCGCGCGGCAGATTGCCGCGGCGGCAAACTGTCGCAAACCGCTCGTCTGCACCGGGCCTAAGATCATCATTCGAAACTAAAATTTTCGTGCCCGCAAGTCTGAAAGGTTGAAGGACAAGTGGATTGCCCGTTCTGGAAATTAGCGGGTCCGGTCGATTAAGGGTAGGAAAAGGAGCACGCGGCTACATACGAGATCAGATTCGTGGATCCTTCCGTTCAGTGGATCGGCTCGTCGAATTTCCAAGGAGAGAGCTGGAACCAATAAAAATGCTCGACATTCCCCGGTCCGTGGCTCGTCTACTGGCAACTGGAGCCCAGCACGCGCGCAGGACCTTCTCCACCTACGGTTTTCCTCCCCTTCGAGACCTCGAACCACTCTTCCACCCCGTCGGAGGCTTCTTCGTCCGAGGCAGCGTCGGTATCCTCTCCTTGTACTTTCTCGAAGCCCATCAAAGACTAACCAAATATTTGCCGAGGTCCTTGCTGACCCTCTCAGAGAGGGGGCGGTGTCCCCAGCTTTAAACGCAACCCTGTGACCCTCTGCTGGATCGGGGGACGGAGGGCCTGTCTTCAAACTCTTTTGTATCAAATGGAGACTATCGCGGAAGGAGATCGGCCGCTGGGGATGACGCAGTGTCACCCCCCCCGGATTCTTTAATTTCTGTAATTGCGCGGGGGGGGGGGGGGGTGGGTAAAAAATACGCAAGGGGTCCTTCGATTGGGAGTTATCGAAGCTCGTGGATCAAAGCCGGACTCCCCGGAGCTCTCGTCTTCGGGGTTTGTCAATTTCAACTAGGGTTTCGAAATCTCTGTTAGCAAACAACCTGCGCTCATGATTCCTTGATCACAAAATCGGTGCCCCAGCTGTTCTCCTCAGCAAAGAGGCACCGATCCAAGTGGATCCCAGAAGAAGTCCCGTGATTATCGTCTACCCCACGAATCTTCACCTTCAACCCTCGAACGCTCTTTCAAAATTTCCACCGCAAGTTTCTTTTCCTCCCACCGTGTAGGCAATCGGAAGTCGATCGTACTCTCGCAAACCATTAACCAACATGTTCCTCCCACGACTCCCACGTACCCAGCGTTCCCTCCAGCTCGTTGCCTCTCTTTACCCTCGGAATTCCATGAAGACCGCCATTGATTGATTCCTTGTTAATTAAAGGCTCGTAGGAACGTGCGCTCGTAGCTGTCGCAGCTCGGGGGCGGAGGGGAGCGGATACGGGGAATCGGTCGAGGAACAAGAAACTCCCGCGATCGGGGAAAAAGACGAGCGAGATCGAGCCCAGGGATCCTTCTACCCTCTCTGTTCCTCCCTGCAACCCCTCCAGCCCCGCCAGCCGCGAGTCGACGGGAGAGAAGACGTTCTGCATAAGTCCTGACCGACATGAATATTCATGATGGACGATCGGCCGCGGCCAGCGGAATCCTTCACGAAGAAATCGGATCGCGAGCTTTCGATTTCTTTCGCCGCTCCCCGGGTCCGGGCCCATGCCTCGCGGTCGCGCGAGAGGATCCCGATCGTTTTAATAGCTGTCAAGAATTTCGCGTTCGACGATCGCGAGGCAAATGACGATCGACCAGGCAACATGGAATCCAACGACGGATCCTTGATCGGCGCTGCTGGAATCCGTGGAACGCTTTCAATTCTTTCGCCTTCCGGAGAACTCTTGCGCGAAGAGTTATCGAACGAGGCTGGATGCGCGCTTCCCTTTTTTCCCTGTTTCCATCGGCAATTACTCAGGTGCACGCGGGGGATAAATGAGGGAAGAGGAGAAAGAGGCAGCCAGAGTTTCTAAGAGGATCCGCGCGACGTAGCTTCATTATCGCCGACATTTTTCCAGCCTGGCTTACATAAACGAAGCCCCGCGGGCCGTAGCGCATCGGTAATTAATGGAGAGCGCGGTGACGAACCGTTCACGCGGATGAATAATTCACCGATCGATTCCTGTACCAGCGCAACACTTGGTACCGCGGCATTGTTCGCCCGTTCCGTCGATTCCCACGTTACGTAAAATACGGTGAATTTAATGATGAGAAAGGAGATAAATACAGCGTCTGAAAAATTTCGTGCCCTCTCTCTTTCGCCACCTTTCCGTCCTCGTCGCCGCGGTTACGACGCTGGTCGTGGAACAATCGCGGGGCACCATGCGTCGCGATTTATGGAATTCGTTTGCACGCTTGCTTACGGTCGTTAAAGCGTGTCTGTCCAGGTAAGAACAGCTTTTACTAGCGTCCACGAACGTTTCCACGCGTAACATATTCGGCTGATCAAGACGCGTCCCCCTTTTCGGGTGGGGCCGTACGTTTTCCCCGATTCGATGGAGCACGCGGTAATTCCATCGATCGGTCAAATCGTGGTGACGTTTCTAGTGACTCTTCTGTAGCATTATTCCCACATTAAAGCAACCCGTGGATCTCGTAATTATCAAGTCCCATCACGACCCAGAAATTTGAATGTTAATCGTCGTATTTATTAGCCAAGTCGATCATCCAGATTCCACGAGCTGTACGAGGAGAAATGCGAACGCCAGTCGCTCGCTCCATCTTCTCTCTCCGTCCTCGTTCTCTTAACGAGCCAGCCGATCCGGCCGCGAATTGGCTAAAAACGATATTACCCTGGTGATAATAATTCCACGAAGGGAACAATGACCAAGATCGTTCCGGAGAGAGAGAGAGAGAGAGACCGAGATTTAATCGGCGCGCGTGGATATGAAATCTAATGTGGCCTCTAAGTATCGCTTGAAATCACGGCCTGTATATTAATTGCCGCTAATGCGTCGCGACGGCGGTTTCAAGCGGCGAAAGGGGCCAGGAAAAAAGGGGGGAACTGGAACGATTTTCTTCGCTCGCTTTGTGGGAAGAAGCGAACGGCTCGGATCCGATGGATCGTCGTATTTAATCGCGAGACGTTTCACCGTGAACCGGTAGCGTTAATATGTTCGCGGAACGTCAACGATTTTCGCGATCTCTGCGCTAAGAACGATTACCAGCTGTGCTGCGATAGATCTTCAATTCTTGGACACAGTTTTCCGCGGCGGAAGAAAAAGGGGGAAGATGGGATCTTCTCGAGTGCAAGTGAACTTTAGAAAGCTGACTATATCATTCTGAGAATTCACGTGTAGGGTAAATCCGGGAGACGCGGTCGACCTAATATAAAATGGCTATTAAAACTAATATAGATAGGGGAAGTCGGGGTATTGTGAGCCACTTTTTTTTATTGCTAACAAACTGCTATATAATCAAGTGTTTCTTCAAATTTCAAAGCTGGATGTTGTAGTATGAAGATTTACCTTTCTTTTAGTCACAATAGTGGAATCGAATATTTGCAAATTAGATGATTTTCAGACTATTACAAAAAATTTGCATTTTCTTGAATCTGAAAAATCTCGGGAAATCGTGAGCCACTTTATAAATTGAATAAAAATGACAATGCTTGTTAGAAAATGTTTATTCATGTCTCTAAATGAAAAAATAATTTTCAATTAATAAAAAAAAAAGTAAAAAATGACCACAATTAATCTGAAATGAAATGCTCGCAAGTCCAATAACTTGCGGTCATTCCGGCGCATTCCAAGTGGATTGCGCGATCGCAGACGTTGCAATGAATGGCGTTATTGCGGTTCATCTTTTTCGGCATATTTTTCATGCAAATTATGAAGAAATCAATGTCCTCTTCCTCGTAAATATCGGTTGGAGACGGTTAATAGCATCAATGTCCCATATGTATAGAAGGCATCCTACCAAATATCAGCCCAAAGTGACCATGGACTCTGGAGATATAAGCTGAAATAGACGCCAACAAAAAAGCGTTACACACACACACACACACACACACACACACACACACACACACACACACACACACACACACACACACACACAAGCATTTTTGTACCCCTTTTTTTACTATTTAGAGTCAGTGGGTCATGAAACGTTGAGAATTGCAAAAAACCGGGGGGTCATTTTTGACACGATCTACATACTTTCCCTCTGTTATACATATACATAACAGTCGGGAAAGTAAAATTTATATTGTGCTCAAATATTACATAAACAATCATAAAGAAACATCAAACACGTGAGGTTAGCTCTTTAAATATCAAGAATCGAGTGGCTCACAATTCCCCGAACCATGATTTTTACAACATGGCCACAAATAAATAACACAATGCTAACTTAGTGCCAAATTTCTTTATTATTTCGAAAGCTTGAAGTCACACGAGTATTATAAAAATAGTTACCTGCGTGGATTCACAGAAAAGTGTCACAATAATAGACCACACACGAAGTGAAAATAATACTTCGAGATCAGCCAATTTTTATCTGTTAACAGAGCAAAGTAACGATGCGGGTGCGTACGTTCACTGATCGTGGAAATATTAGCTTATCATAAGACAAGTAAATAACAGTTGTTGGCAGCTGTCATTATTCACTAGGGAAAAAAATATGGCGCTGGCTCACGATTCCCCGTGGCTCACAATACCCCGACTTCCCCTATTACTTATTTTATCAGAACAAACCTAATATGTTCAGAATTTTATGCCGATTCAGAAAAACTGGTCGAAATTTGCTTTAAGACAATATTTACTGTAAATCGGGTTGAAAACTGAAGTCATGGCATCTGACCACCTCCCCCGAGGTGCCGGGAGAAATGGTTTTCGTCGTTGGCAGAGACCACTCACATAATTATTCATGGAAAATTAACAAAGGATAAAGCAAAATTATTTATGAGTGAATACAACTACGGATTCATTGATATTTAATTTGTTTACGCTAAACAAGTAAAGAACACATCAAAGAAAAAGTGAATTACCTACTGGCGATTAGCAAGGCAAATGAATGCAAAAGTGAATAAATAAACTAAATAAACAAAAATAATAATAAAATAATAATAAAAAATAAAAAAATAAACAAAAATAATAAAAAAATCATAACTCGACCATCTCACCTTTCTGCAGCGAGATATGGTCTTCTCGTTAGCTTTGAGAGGAAGAGTTAATATGGCCCAATACTTTGGGTGCATTGTCCCTCAATATCTCTACTATCTTATTATTCCAAACATTAACGGAAAATAAACTTAGAAGTATATTTTAAATACGACTCTGTACAACCGTTGTTTGACAAAAGAGGTTAAATGTAACATCAATTTACCTTTTATAGCCTATAAATCCAGAAAAACACAGAAGGAAGCGAAATAACGCTATTCATTCAACTATTTGACTTCTAGAGAAGTAATTGGTCTGCACTTTAATGCACTTTTACGTATAGACTTTGAAATATAGCGACACGACCAACTCTCCGGCCCGACCGCGTCTCTCGGATTTACCCTATCCTGCAGAATCTTCATAGAAACGGGACTGAAAGTTACCAAAAAGCCGAGCCTATTATGCTACAGTGCACCACGCTAAAAGTCAGCCCGTCGAATACTTACAAAAGTATAATTCCCGTCGTTCCAGCGCATATCGCTTTTCCTCTCGCAAAACTCGTAACGAGGGGACTCCTTCCTCCTCCTCGCCTCCCTTCTACATCCTCTTCATCCTTCGATCCCCGCCGAAGCCGCGTCTGCCCGTCCTTTTGTGCGTCCTTCTCCTCCCGGCCGTTCCTCCGTCGAGAGTTTGTGGAAGTGCTCGGGATTCGCGACAGAGGGTCCGTTAATGAGCAAATATAGGGTGTCCATTAAGTCGTCGACAATCTTTGCGCGACTGGTTCTACCAACCAGCCATTCTTCTTCCCTCGAAACTCTGCGGAGGCGTTTAAGAAGCTGCCATCCTGCAGCGTTGGTAACTTTCTCGATTCACCAGATGTCTCAACGAGCTCCCCGGTCTTTGAGGCACGATCGTGCCCCGTTCAGGGAGGGGGAGGGTACAATTTTGGGGAAAATGACCCACGACGAGAGCAATTCGAACGAGCGTGTAGGGAAGAGCGAGCCCGTTGTTCGGGGCGGGATCGAGATCCGTGCAAAATTTTTCAGCAATAGACAGGTTCCTTTTCAAGGTGGAAATCGGTCCTTTGACTCTCCGGCCGCCACGGATACGATCGGATGCGATTCGAGGCGCATTCAATTCGCTAACGAGCGGCCGTGATTAGCCGGCCACTGTCCAAGGGTTGGATACCCTCCCCGTCCACCCTCTCATTACTCGGCGAGCCCCGGTAATTTCACGGAACAGTCGGTCTAAATTAGCCGGCCAGTTTATACGCGGGGACGTCCGACGCATTTCTAGCGGACCTGAAAACCCGTCAACCGAGCCCCGCTCGCCTCGATCGTGCGTTCAAATTTCTTCGCTCGTTCCCCAACGCTTCCCCTCAGCATCGACGAGGAGTTCGTCCTTTTTATTCAAAGCTAAGGTTTCGCCATGAATCCGTTCGTTCACTGATCTATAATTGTTTATACCGGGGCCTCGATGAGGGATTCAGCCGCTCGAGCCGTTCAGTGGATTGATGTTTCAGTAATGCCTCTAGGCTGCCTTAGAACGGCTAGATCTTCGAGTTGAAAACGTTTGATCCAAGCGGCGGCCTCGGCCCAGTCGCCGAGGAGCCAGTTCCAAGCAGAGGACACGCGTGTCCTTGGAATTAGTCTCGGACGTAAGCCTTCAACGACAGCGAGGAAAGCTAGCAGAAGAAGAAGAAACGAACGGGTGGAGGAGAGCGAAGAGGGAGGAAGGGAGGAAAGTGTTCGGTAGATTGCTTCTGATAGATAATAAAGAGGGCATTTCTCCGAGGGATTGTAGCGCTACCGGGCTGTGTCTGTCCGCTGACAGATATTATAAGTAATTTCGCTGAGAATGGAGAGGGACAATGGCGGGAGGTACCTACCGGGCCGAGGAGGACATTCTGACGTTACGAGCGTCCAACGTGTCACCAGGACCCGTAACTTCTTCCCTCGTCCACGCTTCGACGTGCTCTTTTTTATTTCTTCGCCGGCTCACCTGCCTCTATAAACCGAACAACTGCGAAATTGACGCGTTTACCGCGAACGGGGGACTGTGAACGTTGGACGCGCTGATATTCCCATCACTATCCGAATAGTTGGCAGTGGAACGCACAAAAGATAACGGACCGTCCATTAAAAGGAAACTTGCTATCACGTGACCAGTCTTCTCGGGGCAACGTTACGAGCGTTTCTCTTTTAACCGGCCAGCATTGACATCGCGACGCCGATGTCAGCCACGAGGTCTGCCAGAGGCCAGGATCGGATCAGCGCTGTAGGGGCGGCGGAAACAGCTAACCGACCGGGGGGGGGGGGCGGGGGGTGGACTGCTGGCGAACGCTGATAACGCGTGCCTGTCGGCTGTTATGTCCAGGGGAGTCCGGTTTTCGGTGGAGAACGGGCGCGGAGGGAAAGAAAGGAGGACCGGGCCGGCGAGGGTGGGGGCAGTTTAATTAAAAGAAACCTCGTCGTTCGACCGGCGCGAGGATCGCTGGAACTCGAGTTACACCGGGGGTTGGCGGCGGCCTTTATGACGGAACCACCCCTGGCCTGTCCACGATACATCTGCGCCCGCGAGATAGGCCTAACGGCCTCTCCAGATTATTAAGCAATGGAGCATTACTTGGCGCGTTACAGCCCGCCTTGACACCCCCATTGGAACAACGATGATCTCTGATTGTAGGTTTCGAATCCTTCCTTCTTTACTGAAACCGCTGGCGCCCTCGTACAGACCTTGTACAAAATCAGGAATAACAAGACCGAGGAACAGTTATGGGACTGTTATGCGGTATTTTAAATAAAACAAAGAAGCCTAGCGAGTAGAAGGATTTAAGGATTTAAGATCTTAAGAGTTTGATTCCACCGAGTTTCCTCCGTGAGAGCGGGCCATCGTTCCGGTTATCACAGTTCCGCCCCATCGTGTACTGTACAGGGTCCTGAAGCCTTGCCGGTGTTTCCTTGCAGAATCCATAATGGCCGGTCGCTCGCCGCAAACAATACAAAAATTATGTTCACGAGAGTTCGCCGGGAGTTTCGCCGATCTTCCCGCCGTAGTTTCACCGCGGAGTTCGCCGTTTATTCAGGACACATGACGAGCTTTACACCGTAACGTATACTTGTGCACGTCCGCGTAAAGGGGCTCGCGATGATACATGGCAAGGGTACGCGCGGCAACTTTCTCGATTTAGGGATGATTTGCGGGGGTCGCCAGCAACCCGTCGTTCCTTTGCAATAGAAGTTACGTCCTCGGTGGGATTATCAGGGGCAGCTTTGCATTTCGCGACGAGGTTATTGCCGTTCGAGAGTAATAATGCGCATTGAGGAAGCTTCCGCAGGGAAGAGTTCCGCGCAAAGTCTCCGTAAGACATTCGGAAGGCCCTCGACAACAGGGCAGCTTCTATAAATGTTAAAAACGAATGTAATTTGCAGAATAAGACACTCTCCGTCGCCTGTACTGTTTTACATTCAGGAATGGAATGCATTAATTCCAACTTAATGACTAACATATTTGCGGTTTCTGTATCCTCCTAATATCAAGATCGAAGTAACTGTTATTTTCACGGGGAAGGCGCGTTCGGGTTGCCAGGCACGCGTGAAACGAGCAGGATTTCAATTAGGAATATGGAAGAATCCGACCAAGGAAACAGGCGAGGAGGCAGGTTGAATGGGATCTGTATAATGGTTTTATTGAAACAGGCAGAAGTACGACGACCGACGCGTAACGAGTTAATTTTCTGATAGTTCCTTCACGGTCAGAGGGACTCGGCCACGCTTCAAGTGCCCTGGTAACTTCATAAGCGGGGCTTGTATCGCGCCTCATTAAGCAAATGGGCTTTAAAGTGGTCGATAAAAATCACCCTTGCACGACGCTCACCCTTGCGCACCTTCTGGCATTAGCATAAAGGGTTAGAATCGCCTCTTATGAATTACAATGTGTTTCACGGCTGGTGCCCCGGGTAACAGGTAGATAGGCGAGTCCGGGCCGTGACGTAATAATGCGTCAGGTGCTCGCACGCTGGTACCCTTCCTGCGAAGGGTTGGTGGACGTTCTGCAGGAAATGATGATCGTTTCGCAGGAATTTTTTAACCATAAATCATTTCATCTTTTTGCTCGCGATGGGTCGATGGAACTTCTATCATATGTAGAAGGTTCGCTTGAAGCTCAGATTTACTAGCGGTCCTCTTTTCGTCAAGCGCCTACGTGCTGGTTCCCTCGGTTGTCCGCAACCTCTGGCGATTGTACTGAATTACCAATTGCCAACAACTGCGCCCAATCGTTCGGAATAACGATGACCAGGGCCCGTGGAAAAGGGTCAGCACGTACGAATCATTCGTCACGACGCCGAGGAAAATAATTCATTTCCTGCCCCTTTCACGGCCGCCACGTCCCTGCCGAGACGCGCCGCCGCTTGAATTAATCCTCAACGTCGATTGTCCGTCGAATATTCTGGGCTTCGCTGTTCTTCAACGCGTCTCCTTCAATTCCACCGAAGTGCAACGATTTCGAGGGCGAGACGGGCAGAGGGAGAACAGGCAGAGGCTTTCTACCCCCATGTTCGCCGCTTCTATAATCAAAATACGTAGCGAGATAAAAGCGCGCGAGGATCCGACGATCTCGAGGGTTAAGTATCAGACGGCCGATTTCATTCTCGTAATCCGTTCTTAAGCAGCATCCGCCCCCCCCCTCTTTTTTACGAGGCCCCAGCTTTCGTTCACGCTACCCGAGTCCAGATAACGCGAGCTTTATTATAGATTGACCCCCACACTCGAACCCTCGCTTCGCCTTCCTCTCCCTTTCGCCCCGTTTTGTCTCTCTGCCTCCAATCCCGAGGATTCTCTCGCCCGTCCCGGACAGTCCACACCCTTTGGACCATTTATCTCGATCGTTTGCATCGAACCGGGAGGCTCGACCCTTGGCCTCCCTCGGACAGTATTCTCCCCGGTCTAACGATAGAAGACCCACCCACTTTACAAACAAAACTCTCTCGTCGAATAGTTCTGTCTTTAATCATTCTTCGGAGACAACCGAAGACACTGACCGACGCTATCATTTCATGAAACCCACTCTCTATTCCGCTGAAAATTCGAACCACCCCTCTTATATCACTTATCGAGCGTTTAATTTTACTGGGCTCTCGCGAGCGAGTTAGCCGAAGCGTTACGCTCGAGAAATAATCATTCCCCGCCGGAGGTAAGAGGGTAGGCGAGGAACGTAGCCGAGGAAACGAGCCAGTAGGGTCAAAGACGCGAAGAAGAAGGGTGGAAAAACCGTTGGATCTTGGGGGGGATCGGAGGCGCGAGGAGGGGTCTTCCACCCCTTGGTGGGAGGGGGGGTTCGTGTGGCAATCAATGCCGTTGAATTAACGCCTGGCTGCCCGTTTGCGGGAAAAGTAAGATTAAAAGAAAGAAGAAATGGACGCAGACCTCCACCCCCGTCGCCCCCGGCCCCCGCGGCAAGCCGTAGCTCAAGGGGGTGAGGTGGCACAATACCCTTGGAATGTCTGTAACAACGCTCTAGAACCGCTCCCGTTTCATCGGTTGCTTAATCTTCCGGTGGGCGCGTAGTTACGTCGGTTTCTGTCACATACAAAGCGACCCCGTTATTGGCGATACTATCGCCTTGAGATTTCCAATGTTTCTCTTCACGGACTTCCGAGGAATGCTAATAGGAGTGAAATACTTAGAATTCATCCAGTCAGAGATTTCTAATCAAACGAATGATGGAAAATAGAAATCAACCGTGCGTCAGTTTTATAAAATTTCTGGACGCACCCCATCCCCGATTAATTTCGAATTATCCACGAGGAGAGTAATTCGATGATCTTCCTACTCGTAGAAATTCGTAAGGATTCCCCCGGAAGAATACAGTATCGATTCCCCTGGGTATTCTGCTTCCTGATATATCGTCGTGTTTTATGGCTAACACTTTTCCACCCGCGGATCCAAGGGGTGTATCGTTTTCCAGAGGCGCTGGAGGCTCGTCTCAATCAGAGAGGGACTCGCTACCACCCACGGTGTGATTGGTGGCGGCGATAGATCATTTTTTAAGTCCCGCTGCCTGCTCCCTCCCGATAAGGGCGCGGCAACCGCCGGGGATACTCTCATTCTACTTATTCCAGGGCTGGCTCGAGGGGTCGGTCTGTGCATCAACTTTAAAACACGCGTCATTGGCCGCCACTGGAACCCCAAGTTTTGCATACCGGCGCTGCGCATGTGCGCGTCCAACCCTTCTTGGAAAGGGTAGCTGCTCCCCTTTCCGGTTTAAACAGGGTGGCTGAGTGTTTATTGGCTGAAGGACGCCTTCGAAGGGCTCGTTCGATTTCATTGGTCCAAGCCAGTTCCTGTCCTTGGTATATCGTTGGAGTAGCTTATCTTTTAGTTACATTATCGCATTATTTATTATACATTCTGATGAAACTTGCGAATGGTGTTTTAAAGTTAACAATACCACTTCATATACTGCTCGACGAAAGGCATATATAATTTTCTTAAAAATCATGTAAGAAGTAAATAAGAGAGAAAACAAATTGAATACACGAAACGTACATACAACTTTAGAAAACTTATAACGAGGGCTAATTTATAGCGACACATCTTTTTGACGATAAAATTTGTCGCTTGAATAGTCCCTTGTTTACGAATTCTTAAATTTGAAACAATACGCCATCTTCTTCTAAATAATAATTGATAATTTAAATCAATGCCATCTATTTACTGTATTACCTGAATTTCGTTTGACTTTTCGCCTGACAGATCGGCAAAAAATAGTGCCCAGCAGTATAAACTTAGGCAATCTGGTTACTAGAATAAGGGGTTGGGATACTAAAAAGGAGGGTCGGACAGAAGAATGGTGCTTTAAAGGCTCACCATTGGTTGCCAGCGAACCCTATCGCTTTGCATACGTCTGGCGCATGTGCGCAAAGGAACCCTTCGACAGGGGTGCGCTTCACCCTTCCGAATCTTAAAAAGTGGTCTTCAAAAATGAAGGTCTCCTTTTATACCCAACATGGCGGCACCATAGACTTCTCTACGCCGACGCACGCCCTGTTATTACGAAATATTCTTCGCAAATGATTCCTCCAAGTCGTTCGGGGGTAATACCCGACTCAAATCGACCCTGCTCTCTCTGGCCGGAATATCCATCGTCTGCGCGGCGTTAATTCCATGCGGTGCTTGATTGCCTTTGCCATTGTTGCCATAGTTACCATGAGAGAGAAAGCTACGAGCGTGTCGGGGAGAGCAGCGAGGGCGGCCGCGGGGGTGAGTCTGCGGGTGGTTAATGAAGCCAAATCCGTTTACGATGAATGCTGCGGGAGAAACGAAAGGGACGGCCGGGGTTCGTTAGACCGCTTGCATTGGGATAACGCGTTGCTCTTGCCTAGAAAAACTGTTTGCCCCAGGATTCTCTTGGATCTCAACCCCCACACATTCGCAAAATTTACATTGCTTCAACAAACCTCCCATTTCCCGTATCTTTACAATTTCTACTAAACGAATGACAGAATTCTGATAGGATAGAATTCAGAAAGAAATCAGTGAGGACGTAAGATTCCCTCCTATAAATACGAGTCCCACCCCTATCTTAAAATTCACCAATATATTTGTATCTACTCTAGGCCAAAGGGCCCCCTAAGCTAAACTACTTTCTATCAGTGTATTACAGCGTTCCACGTTTTCCTGCAGTTGGGAAAGCATGGGGGTTGAAATTCTCGACTTGCAGGTTCGAGCACCCCAGAAACCAAGCGATCGGAGACTCGCGTGCCATCCAGGGGTGGCTGGTCGATTTCCACGAGCAACGGGGGGGGAGGGGGTGGGCTTCGGTAACCGAAAGATCGCGTGCCGTCGAATCGTCGTAATTTTTGCTAGCCGCCGAGCCTAGCCACGCGCGAACACGCGCCACCCCGCGCCGATTCTCCTCTGTGCAGCGCCGCGATAAATTATCATTACCACGACACCGTGTAACGATTACCATTATTCCCGACGCTGTAAAATGATTATCGTTATCCGCGGCGGATCTGCGCGCAGGGGCGTCTTCCTGCGAGACTCGTTAAGATCACCACGCGGCCTCGTTTCGAGCGGTCGTTCGGCTTCAACTAGACACGAACCAGCGGTTCTTTTATCTTTAGTGGGCTTTTTTAACGGGTATCGGGCGTGTACATAAAGCTGGCTACGTGGAAAGGCGAGATAAAGGGTGCGAGGAGCAGGATACGCGCGTGTAATTATCGCGTCCTGTCGCTGCGATCGTTTCTAACTGCGTTCACGCTGTCTGTCTATAAATCTGCGTTGCTTCCGAGGTTCTCCGTTCTGGGATTTTGTGGGAAGAATCTCCATAGAGAGGAGACAGGGGGCGGGAATAATAGGGAGGAAACTTGACAAACGCTTCTCCTTCTGGGCGATCGCAGAAAGCAGAAGCAGAATTCGGTGCGCCTCGCGAAATGGCACGCAGGCTCGCGTTTCAGCTTCACGGTCAGCACAGATCACTATGCCACAGCGCATGATAAGGGGAACGCTTGGCCAGGATAGAATCACGCGGCCTGGTTTTCCTCGCGTTCGCTACTGCCTCGCCCCATGAATATACATGGTTGTCTGTCGAGGTGGAGAGCCAGTTTCGTGGCTCTCGCGATATTTCGCAGCAATTTTACGCGGCCGCGACGTCGTAATTGATGCTCGCGCGTTAAACGCCTCCGGGGCATGGATATTAAAAGAAATTACGCGATTTCGTAATGAAGGCTGCCCGGCCCGAGAGATCTATGCCCGCCCGTTCCGAACTCTCTCGGAACGCCCAGCCTTTTACGTATCCCGTAGTTTGTTTTCCGCGGTACGCTTTTCGTTTCCGTTTCCCGTGCAGCCGCGTTTTCTCCCGACCGTGGAATATGGCATTGCCGTAATTCATCGATGCAACGGTGAAAACGTCTCAACTATTCGCGGTCTCTGGTCGCGATTCGCCTAGCCTAGATGACGGTGCCCATTGCGATTTAAGTGGGCTTATGAGATACACCACGCTTTCGATTAACGTTATTTCTGGGCAGTGCCTCTGACCTCCATGGGACAGACTTGCGAGGGAAAAGAGATCTTGTAAAGAATTTGGTCGGAGAAGAATGTATTAAAAATTGATGAAATCAATTCGTCGCCAAATAAGCAGGTAGGTAGGGGAGAGGTGCTATAAAAGGGACACTTTTGTTTAGCGTCCATTTCTGACAATGTCGTTATAGGTATTTAAAAAACAACTACATCACAAGAAAGCGTGTTTATTTCCCTTCAATAAAAGTATATTGCGAACTCATCAATTGTAATAGAAAATAACAACATCTTTGATTTTCAAAAATGTGGGAAATGTCCCTTTTACGACTAGGTGGTTTTAAATGGGACAGTATAAGTCATGAAAGGGACACGTTAATAAAAATAAACTTATTAAGTATTACAATTATAATTCTAAATCTTAATGATACAAAACTACGAAATCTACGAAAAAATTAACTCTTTGTAGTATAAATCATCAATATTTTATTATTAATGACACATGGAACAGAAAAAATTGAATGTGCCTTTTATTCCGCATGACTCATTGGCCCATTTACCGCAAATTTACATACAACTGTAGCAAATTTATAACTTATAACGAGGGCTAATTTATTGCCACACATTTTTTTTACGATAAAGTTTGTCGCTTTGAATAGTCACTTTATTAATTCTTAAATTTGAAACAATACGCCATCAACTAATAATTCATAATTTAAAACAATGTCATCTATGTATCAGATGATACACTAATAACTTTACAGGAAAGTATAATACATATAGTGTCCAGCAGTACATGTGTATGAGAGGGACAGCCATGAAACGGTCGTCCCATTTAAGACTTGTTATGCTGTCCCTTTTACGACTATAAGTGAGTTTAATATAAAATAACCGCAAAACAAAGAAAACTATTAATTAAGCTTACCTGTTAAGCGTTTTCGATTTAGTTGAATACAGGCTATTTTAATGATATAACACTTTAACACTTTGTATACATATATCTTAATCTCAGAAAACGACACAGAAAACCAATGAAAATTTCACTTTTACTGCCGAAAAACATCAACCGTGGATTAGTACTCTGTTGCAAGTGAGACCGCAGTGAAGTTTACGTTAAATGACTAGGCACTAGTGTTGCCATAAACAGGAAAATAACTTGCATGTGTAATGCGTTTAGAATTTTGGAAATTCGATTTGTCCCATTTAAGACGTGTCCCCTTTATAGCACCTATCCCCTATATTGATGCAGAAGGGGGAAGAAAATAATCTATCCGAGAGTGTATATGCAAATTTGTAAATTGTGATCGGTAAATGTGTAAGGTATAAACAATGTTAAGTACATTGATCGTCCTTCGTTAATGAGGTTTAATTTTATCCCATGTTCACGCCACACCATTTTCCTTCTTTTGTCTTCCTAGTTAGCGATGAACACATCATCGCCGCGAACTTTATCAAAGCGTAAGCAGGAACGCCATTAATTACTGTTCTTATGCGCTCCGATTAGACAGCGAATCTAAATCACCCGATCCCGCCGGGGGTAATTAACAGCGGGAAGGAAAATTTTTTTCATCTTCGTGCTCTTTAATTTTCCGTAAGCGCGCGTTTTGCAGCGGTGAGTACAGCGATCGGCGATAAGGCGGTTGCAATTTCGATCGGGTTAACCGCGCTGTTCGCTTCCTTTTGCGCGCATTTTTTCCTCAAGTGCATATCAACGAAGCAGAATATGGTAAAATCTGTTAGAAATTGTTGAACATTGTAGAATTCTATCCCGCTGGAAACATAAACTAGATAAGCCAGAGCTTGGGAAACGCACAAGCCTTCTCGAGTCTCTAAGGCTCGGTATCTAAGCGTTTAGAAGACTATTAAGAAGAAGTATGAGATTATTGTTCGTTGGGCTATATAAGTAGAGAACTTGAAGTGCCATCTAGTAGGGAACTATGTAGCCTGAAAGAAAATAAATACCTTAACCTTAACTATTAAGAAGTTAGGAGTTCTATAATTAGCGCTACCAACCATTTCCCGTACAAAAATTCCGGAGGTTCTTTGCTCCCACGGTGACACTTCTCTCAAATACAAAATTTTCGCCCCAAGCGCCCTTGAAAGCTATTCCTGCTCAGAAAGCTCCTCATCCGTCATTCAACCAAAGCTGAGAAATGATCGCGCCGAAGGAAATCGCGACTTCGGTCAGAAGTTCTGCCACTCGACCAATACTTTCTCCTCCAGGTATATGCGTGCGCGCGTCCACGTCATAGCCGGCAGCCATATGAAAATTCATCTGTTAAATAGTATCGCGGACGTCCATTAAGCCAGACTTTTATACGGAACGTGCGCTTAGGGGCCCTCCTTTGGTTTACTAATTAAGGCAATAGCCTCGCCGGGTACTAATGAGTAGGCGCAGCCATAACTTTACGTCGGCAATTACCGCTGCTTTATTACGCTTAACGTCAACGTTATCACTCCACGCAGATCTGTTCATACCAGCCTTAGAAGATCATTCTAATTGTTCGCTCGCGATGTCCCCCTTCGCGCGACAGTTCCGCGGAAATTTCACCCTGCGGGGGAGAAACCGCCATATATTTGCACAGAGCACGAACAAGGACCGAATTCTTCCCTTAACGCAATAAACACAAGTCTCTTAATACCACCGATCGTGTGCTGAATCGAGCCACAGAATTTATTAAATCTTATGTTCTACAGACTCTTGACTTTCTTTCTAACAAAAGATTGCAACCCCCGACCTCTAAACTTCTCTAAAATTCCAATTCTCCGTTCCCAAACGCACAATTATAAATGCCTCAATTCGAACGATCGCTACATTGTTAAAATTGAATGGAAGAACCACAGAGGAAGAAAATTGCCGACTAGAGGGGTGGTCCAGGGCTCGGAGGGTGGCAAGGACGCGAGAGATGGGAGCCTACACGTGCGCATTAACAGAGGCAGACAGTTTTCACCGTATGACGGAGATGCTGGCTACCAGCACCCGTGTCTTTTCGAAAAAGTTGCCGTCGAGTACAAAGTACGAACATCGCCGGCCTCCCCGCAATTCCCAGAGTAACTTGCTGCCAGCTCGCGTCGCCTGGTAACGTATCTATACGTGGACGTACGTGTACGTTCACGGGATATGTACTGGCAGCGAGTTGCCCCTGGTAGTTGCGGAGATTCGAGGGGAAAAAAGAAGTGGAAACGAGGAAATCTTCGCGGCTGACCGCGGCCAACTTTTCTCCACGAGGCCAGACACTGGCCCTCTTACGCCTTAAACGTCGTTATTAAGGATCGTATGGCTCGTAGACTAGGATACTACATGTATACGTGCTTCCTACATGGAGAAGTCGACTTTAAAACGTGGGCTTCAGAAATTCAATCGATTATTCGCGTAGACCATGGAAATACTTTTAATCTCTTTGTCTTAAAGAAATCGCACTTAAATTGTACGATGTGGGGACTAGGAATTATTGTGGGGTTATTATTCGATTAATGAATTGTCTCCATAGCTAACAATTCAAAAATGTAAATTATTTGTAATGAAAGAAGTCGAAGAGATTTCTACTTGCGATCTGATAGTAACAGTGCACTACGATTTTCCCCCGTCGCCAATTTGAATCGTATAGGGAACAGACGATTCATAGGGATTCATCAGTTTTAAGATCGGAATAATGCTGGATGTGACTCGAGGCTGGCGTCATACGTTCCAAGCGAGTGGAAGCGCCTCGAAGGTCATCCCCGCTGACGGGCACCTCTGTCGTAAACTTTTTACCGCCCCGGCCACCCCCGTAAATCCCGGACAGGATACGCAGAGTCGCGGCGTGCCCTCGGAGGCGTCCTGCTCGGGGGGGTGGAAAATTTTTCGGGGCGCGCCGCCGTAAAGCCGACGGCGAGATTACGATGAAAGGAAAAGGACACTCGTAATTCATCCCCCGCCCCGGACAGGGAACGTTTTTAGGTCGCGTAGTAAGCAGGAGGGGGGTGTCTGGATGCTGCCGCATCGATCCGATACATCACGGGGGCATTTACATCCCCGCCGTGCCCACCCCGCCCCTCCGTCTATCCCGTGCCCTCTTCCCTGTCCCTCCTACGATCATCCCTTTCTTTCTCGCGCACGGTCCAGCCACCATCGAGGGTGGTTTCTCCCGTGCGGACGCTTATGCCGCCACTTTCCTGGGGGCGCTTGCGCAGCCACCCTTCTTCCTCTCCGTCCCTTCAGCCTCGCGTACAAACCCACCCTTCGCAATTTTCAAGCTCCCCACCCCCGCCCCAACCCCCAGGCCACTTCTTCCTCCTCTTTCTTCCGTCTTCCCTTCGGTCAGGCTCTCGCCCCGATGCAACCAGCCATTGTCTACGCGTCAAATCTCAACTCGCTCGTTGGAACGACGAGCTTTACTCGCGACATCCTTCTTGTTAGCTGGACGTGCTTCCGGAATTTTGGGATGGTGAAGTTTTCGAGTAGAGATCGTAGGCGAACCCATGATGGCTGTTAACTTGGCGGCTTTCTACGGGTCTCGCGGATTCAATGGGCAAAGATGCTGGACTCGAGTTTCTTTACAGTTCTTTACAGGTACGTCGAGAGGCTGAGATACATACGTGATATGTAATTCCAAGGTGTAATGATATAAACGCTGCCAATTAGTAGTACCGGGAGAGTTTCGGCTGGGTGGTTGAGCGATTTCATTCGCGCGAGTTTGATATATTATATGAACTCGGAGGCGCAAGTATCCCGGCAATTCCAGGGTCAGAAAAGCAGAACGGATCTCTGCCGTCACGCAGGTGCTGCGAGGAGGATTCCTTTCGTTGCTGGCGCGCGCGCTCCCGGTATTATATGCAAAGCATCGGCGGCCATGGAGGCGGGCCATTCATTTCTGTCCGATTTACAATTCCCCGACCGAAGGAGCGCGCCGGTATCCGCGGAAACGGCTCGAACGCCTCTGCGAAATTGCGCGGCGGTAATAAATAAATAAATAAATAAGCAATGACGGCACGCACCACATACCTCACGCAAACGCGAATTCGCGTCGGCGTTTCCATGTCTAGCCGGCCAGGCTCATCAAGCGGACATGCGCGTGGAAGAAGATCAAACAGACCGGGAGTTTTTCATTCTAATTACTCCGCGGCGGGCAATTACGAGATAGCATCGGCCATGGTCGTTTCGGTTTGAACGAGATCGCGGATTCCGAGAAAACGATGTCGCCATCCAGTCAGTCCTACGACCAACGGAGGCTCAAAAATCGAGATCTACTTCTTCGTCTTCGAGTATACCAGTATCTACTTTTCTACCAGCGCCTTTTAAACACACCGATCTCCGTAGCAATCGTGTTCCTCTCGGGCTTCTTGTTCCAAAGAAGTTCGTGGCAAAGGAAAACGGGGGGTGCTTCCACGTCCGAGGTGGTGGGTCAAGGGGGTAGTTTAGCGATACAAAGACAAATTATCGAAGCTCGCCCCCGAAGGCCACGCCCAGGACGATTCCTTAACAAAGACAGTATCAGAAAGCAGAAAAGAGTCCAGGGCTACGACTACTGGAAGATGACGAAGGGTATCAGCCGAGAAGGAACGGGAGAGAAAGAGGGGGGGGGGGGGGAGGTGGGGTGGTTCTTTGTCTCGAGGGTTCGGATTCTGGAGATAGAGGCTAATTCCCAGCTTCCACCCCTCGAGGAATGTCGACGTCCAGGCTGCACGAGCTTCTCTCGTCCACCTTTCTGTCCTTTCGTCCTCTTTCCTTCGCTTTGCTGGCTACTTTGATGTTCCTAATTTGATTGAAGGAATCCGCCGGTACGGATCCTAACTTCGTCTTTATTGATTGCTGTTTTGTTCGGCGTGGCTGGCGAAGAATCCGATCGCCGAGCCTTGCGATGCAGCTCGTATCCTTTCGAGGACTTTGTCAGGACCCTGGGCCTCCGAAATCCCCTGTAATCGAGCTGACTGTTGTCCTAACAGAGCGGCCGATCCATCGGATGCAAGTTCCCTTGGACGAGCACACGGCCTTGGAGGCTTCTCCCGACAGCAGCGCAGTATTAGATAAAATGGAATATCAATCCACCGAGGTCCAAGTCGATCGAGGCTGTTCATTTTCAACAATTGTCCTTTTAACGATCTCTCGAACCTCGTCGCTTATGAACGGCGCAAGCGATGGAATGCTAAACACGCCTCGCCGATTAGCGAGCTGTCAGCTTGTAAAACGGCCGACGAACGTGAGAACACGCGCGACGCGATTCGCCGAACGATTCGAGGGAACATGAAGCTCGCACGGTGCAATTATCGCTCGATAACGCCGCGAAATTGCCGCGCGCATTGCCATAAAACCACGCGATGTGGCCCAGGTCTATGGAGCGCCTTGTGGCAACACAGTTTTTGGCTCGTAAAACTTGGAGAAGTCGGGGTGGAAGCCCGCCCCGAGAACTTTTCACTTCGATTGCAGTATTTATCGGCGCTCGTTACGATCACTGTAATCGACATGCAATTAGCCCGGCCAGATTAATACCGACTCGAATGCCGGTAATAGGCACGTTGCTGATGTATACAGGCCGCTGCGTATTCAGCGATACAGGCACACGTGTGGACGCGTGTTACAAACGAGCTGGCGCAAGCTGCAGCTGAACAACGAAGATGAACAGAGAACAGAGGGAGCACTCGCTCGCCTTCCTTTGTTCTATGTTAACGCGACTATTTGTCGAACAATCGAGGACCTTGTAGCAACAGGGTAGCAGCTCCATTTTTGACAGTTTTTGAATTGTAACGTGTAATATACGTAAAAAAAATTCTACATCAAAAAGATCCATCTAAATCCGGCGGACGCAATACGCGAAACAAACGAAGCTCCTCGATCAGTAAGATGTCTATGAGAATCGATGGCGAGCCTGGATTCCGTGGAGACGCGGAGAACAAACAAGGAGCAGATGCGAGCCGAGCATGGGTCTATACAAAACAGAGTGGAGAGCCCGTTGAAGCCAGCGTGCCCGTCGCGGAATAATAGAGAAACTCGACCGTTCGATTCGATATTTCGCGAGATATAATATTGATACACGTACCGCTCCGGCCGGTGTACATACCATGTATATAATATCGCGACAGAGGGTGGAGATGGGGAAGAATATGATGCGGTATATCCAGATACGTGAACGGCGACGGATATAATACAGGTACGTACCTATATGGAAGCCGAGAGCCAGGATTCTGGCGTAGACGTCTGCTTCACGATAAGATACGGCGGCGGTCCAGTCAGAATCTCTCCGGTTTCGCAGAAAATTCGCGGACTCCCTTTATCGAGTTTCCTGATAAAGTTTCCTTTTTTCCTCGCTCTCTGCGAGCGGCGGGGAGGGGCCGGGGAAGAAGGAAAGGAAATTAGGGGCCGCCGATACCTTCTTCCGTGCCGGTGACTTCAAGCCGATGGCGATCGGGTAATTAAATTATTTGTTTGTTAATTGGTCGGCTGTTTGGTACTACGTCTCGAGGAAAGACACCCTTATACTCTATCGATCCGGTAAGAAGCGGGGAAACGGACGGCTGACGTGATTTGTAAGCAGTTTTTTCAGATGTTTCAGGCGACACTGATGGAGAGCCCTGAGTTTCTAAGAGCTTGTGTTTTAGGTGCGGCGTTTCAAGCTAATGCTACTTTGGGTATTAGAAGCTTAGGTAAATTCTGAGGACTGATTATGGTTATTGTTGAAAATCAAAGCGTGGGAGAGGAAGCCAGGCGGTCCCCTGGAATTTTGCAAAGGCCTGCGGATACACTCGGAAACGTTTGTCCACGGGGACGGAGAAATGGTGGATGGAGGGCGGCACAATCGCATTACTAATGATTTTACTTCGGGCGACCCTCAGGGCCGTCATATCGATACGATAGGACCGCGATACGCCGCCGGAAACGCCAGTCGGATAAACCAGGATCGCTCAGACCACCCTTCCCTGCCTTCCTGTCGATCCACAGCGTCCATATGAGCGACGAGGACGGAAACACCCGAGATCAGAGGTTACGTCTAGCTGATCGACCCCTCTCTCCCTTCTGCCTCGACTATCCATGATTTCGTTTACCCCAGAAACCGGGCAAAAAACCGAATTGCTTGAGACAATGAACACATGAATTCCCAGGGGTGACATTTACTTAAAATTACGTTCTCTCGCGAGCGACAGGCGAGCTTGCCCCGTAAAATATCACCTCCTTTTTTGGATAGATGGACCGGGATCGACTAATGCTTCGACATTTACTGGTAACTTCAGTCCGATGAATATTCGAGTGGCGTAGCCAAGAAAAAATCGGAAACTAAATGTTTCGAGGCACCAACGCACCGGTTGAAGGGGTGGTTTCCCTCGCCACTGTTCACGGATCTAGGAGTCCTGTATGTAAGAGGAACGCAAATACTAGCGGCGTTGCAGATATCTGAAGAGACGCGGGAAGGGTCGGCAGAAGTAAATTCGAGGCTCGTCGATTTTCGAGGGGGTGGCCGTTATGCTCCCGCGAGGCGCTACGGGGCGTCTTTCCCTCCCTGCGACTAAACGTCGACGTTTTCTCTCCGCCATTCTTCTCCACCCTCGCGCGATATTCCGTTTCCACGTCTGGAAATCCCTCGCGGCGCTCACTCAATCATACGCTATTTGTGTCGCGGCGAGTACTCGCCGCAAGAAAAGGCGTCCATCGAGCAAGAAGCTCACCCTTCCCTCGGCCTGTCACTCTTTCCCACCCCTGCGTTCCCTCTTCCCGCGCTTCTAATCGCTGTTTTGCCACGACCCCCGGCAAACCTCGTGCTGAATTTCTGCCCAGCGTGTAATATTATTTTCGGCTCGTCGAACGGGTTAAATATTGAATGACGACTACCCCGATCTAGGTACGAGGTGTTCTCGAGGTTTTCACCCACGAATTTCTTCTCGTTCCAAGCGAGGGGAATGGCATCTACTGTGCGCGTGCAAGATGCAGTGGCCACGGACCGTTCACTGTCAGACAGCCCCTCCATTCCACCATCCAAGGGACATCTTCCGGTAATCCCCCGGCACGACCAGCAACGTCTCAGTTTTTCCGAGCTCCCCACTGTCGCGGAAGCGATTCTTATTTTGGCACGGTATGCGCTTCATAATCCCCGATCGTCGAATATTCTTTTTGCCCCCGTCTTCCTTCGGCGCGCCGCCCCCTCGTTTTCTTTGCCGCGAAGTTTCTCTCGTCGGGGGCAGAGATCGCCATTGTGAGTCCCCAGGAATAGACTGACAGGTGGAAATGGACGATTAAGCGGCCGACAATCCCGCCAGGGATTGTCTCGAAGTGTTTCCAGCCGCGGAGGTTGGTCGCCGATAAACTGGCCGTGCTTGGGAACGGCGAGGGGATCGATGCCTGGCCGAGAGGCTGTCAGAAGATGTCGCGGCGTAATTAAAACACACGGGTCGCGGGCACAAATCCTCCTTCGATCGGGGAGATCGTCCCTCAATTTCGAGTGCTGAATTACGGTGGCTCACGCGCGGAATATGGCGCGCTGCTCGCGATATCCGAAAAGAGATACGGAGCTGCCGGGCGAAGCCGCCGGAGGGAAGAAGGTGGAGAACGGAAGGTGGGAAGGGGAGGAGATATTATTTATGGGACGGTCGGAGGATGGTGCCGGCGTGCCATGCATAGACAGCACCTCGTTCTCGACGGCAAACGAATGGCTCGTTTTCTGTCCGCAAATGTACGGAAATGCCGGTCGAGAGCTATTTCTTAATATTCGCCGATATCGCTAGATCCCTTGGGGGCGGAACGTGCCTTTTGTACGTTTCCATAGAAACCCGATGTCGCCGCGGATCCTGGACGATCCTCTGCGGCTGTTTTCGGCTGATCGCGAGTGCGCCCGACGCCGATGATCGATGAAATCGTCGGTGGAGGGAGCTCGAAGCACGGACAGCTTTAAAATCAGGAGCTACTTAGTGACCAGAAACAGAGATTAATAACAGAGAGGACTATTAAAATTTTCAATCAGACAGCCGGCGATCTAAGTTGCGAAGCCCCTCACGCGAGAATTTCGATTCCCTTCAGACAGAGGCGTGGAGGGTCCCCGCTAGCCAGATCCGCGTCATTGAAATGTACGAGAGGCCGAGTACGCCTGGCAGCCTTCGATGGGGACGGATGCAGCTTTTCACGAGAGCTTTTACGAGTCGCATATGTGACCGGCGCCTCTTTTATCCCTCGCTTTATATTCCTGGCACCGTGCTCCATCCCCTCCAGGCGTCGTCTCGAGCTTCCTCGCGGGATGGACCGCGCCAACCCTCCCCCGAAAAGCTCCGAAGCGTCCCGTTCCTCCTCACCCGACCAGAGAAATCTTTCTTCATATACACTGGGGAGTGATAGTCCGACATAACGTAACAAATTTCCTCAGGTTCCTAGGAGGCCCCTCTAGACGTCGAACGCGCATTTAAATCGTTCAGCGTCCTCTCTTCTCCTCGGCATCCCGCTCGGACCCTGCACCAAGATCAACCCTCCCGTCAGAGGGTTGGGTCTGGGGCAGTTCCACCTTTCCAGCGGACGAGTGGCGCGGCTCGACCGCCACGACCGCCCAGGGACCGATTCTTCCCACGCACAATTTACAGTTTCACATTTTATTCCCATCGCGCGTTCGACAACTCGAGCAGCATGGCCGGGGAAGGATAAACTCGTTTCACCCCGCCGCTCGACAATCATCTTTCCACCCTGGCCGCGCTGCACGAGGGTCGCCGGAGAACCTTGGATCGCCGTTTATTGCATCACGATGATATTTGTATGTCGCCGGACGCTGTTAGAGATCGCGCGCTCGCGCGCTTCTCGACAGGATCTTTTCGATCGAAGTTTCGGGGCTGCCGGCTGCTGTACCAGTGCTAGGAGTAACACGCGGTGAGAGCAGAAAATCGTAACACGAATGAGTTAGGCGTTGAAAGCTGATTCGTTGAATGGTGTCGCGCAAGAAACCCGGGGAACCCATGGTCACCTCGATTAATACTTTATCGATTCGACGCGCCGCGAGGCGACTCGGGCAAAAACCGCCTTTGTGAAGATGCAAACGACCAGACGGATGAGCGTCGAACGAAGGAATTGGACGTTTTTGCGGGGCACCCTGTCTTTCTGTAACGTCATGCTGAGTAATTTGAAAGTAGGTGTTAAATGTATTTGTCACGGGTCTAACAACGTTTAAAATATATAGGTGCGCTGCGTTCAGCGAACTTCCTGCCACCATTTGGCGATCGATCGAACTTAGGAGAATTTAGAAAAAACGAGCTGGACTCGCAGAACTACCTTAGAAAGTGATTGTGTCAAACGATTTTTCATTTCATACAGTTTCTCTCGTGTCGAGTGAGTTTTTGTCTCGCAGTCGAGCGAGACCGAAACTTATAATTATTTGAGTTGCCGTCTTCCCGGAAATTTTCGTTGGTAATCGCGGAGTAGCGCGGCAGCCCTTGAGAACCACTGGGGGTTCCGGTTTATTAATTTCGTAAAAACTGTAGGACGCACGTTCACCGCCTTTTTCATGATTTAATTAGTTAGCATCGGTGGGGGCTGCCCACCTGGTCGAGGGGGACCACCATGGGACTCTCGAACCCCGGACGTAACCTCGGCGTCTAACGACGTGGAACACTCTTGTTCTTCGGCAAAGTGCCGGTCCCGGCTCCGTAACGCGTTAAATTTATCGACGAGGAAGTTTCTTCTTCGTCTCATTATTCAGGCAAATCGATCTCTCTATCCCGACCTTCGTGCCGAACGAATTGCTCCAGATAAATCCTCAGCCCGATGGAATCCAGGCTCACTGCAAATTTGAAGCGAGCTTTTAGTTTAACGATCTCACTGATTTTCAAATCTCCATCTCCTTCGGTCGATCGTCACGCTTTTTCATACCCAGGTACGAATATCTAAATTAATAATACCTATCAACGCTTCCACCTAGGTTTCTAATAGTAACCGCCTTCTGTATGTCCGCTTGCCTAAATAACTAAATCCAGCAGTTTCACCAATGTCTCCATTTACCTAAGCAGCACATCCCACTATTTTCATTCACTTAAATTGTCGGGCCGAAGGAGCGAAGCCTGCCGAGTGCTGCACACTTTCTCCCTTGTCAGGTGGGCGGGACGGATCGGTAATTAGTGTGAAGAAATTGTGGCTTCGAGGGTGACGAAGCAAGCACGAGTTCCCGCCACGTGAACAAGTCTGTCGAGACGGTCCCAGAGTTCTTGCCGTTCCCCCCGACTTTGTTGTTTTAATCGAACGGAATTAGTTCATAACCCGGAATATTCCTTCCCCCCAGCTCGACTTTTTTACCATCCAATTTCGTGGATCGCGTCGGTTAGCCAGTAATGTATATTAACAGTTTAACAGCGGGCCGATTGATTGACAAGTATCATAAACGGTCTGCCCCGCATTGTACCGCCCTCGTTATACCTGCACACGGTGGCTCAATTGACCATGACGAAATATTTCCCCCTAATTGAATAATCAGCGGTTAATCAAACGGTTGGCCCCATTAAGATAGCGATCGGGCCGGCCCACTTAGCGCGGCAACCGGGCCGAATAGCAAGTAATTATTCACACAGCCATCTGAATAATTGCCGGGAAAATTAAGCGAGCACCGTGGCGGCTGGCTTTATTAATAGGGGCATGTTTTCGGCGCAACTGCCGCCGTTCATTCGAGATCAGGCCAATTAGCCTCTAACATTGTGCGATCGAAAGTCTCGCTGGTTTCGACGCGTTACACTATTATTTCTGATCAGCTCTTCCAGAATCTTCATAGTCCGACTTTAGAAATACCTCACAAAGGAAGTCAGGCAACCCGGAAATTCAGAAAATCATGCAACTTCGTGTGCAAGTAGAGTGCGTAGTTCATTAATAACACAAAGCTATTTTTTTTTGTGCCATAGCGCGCTTTTAGGGGATGAAGTCACCCCTTGACAAAAGGCAGAATTTTCTTTCTCGTGGAATAACTCGAGAACGGTGAGAGATATCGAAAAGAAGTTTACACAAAAATTGCATCTTTGTTTTATATCTACAAAACTGGGTAGAAAGAATTATCGAAAAATCCATGTTTTTCAAGTTACCCCCACCACCAATCCTTAATTCGCAATTTTTTCAAGGGGTGGTAAGGGGGCCCAAATTCACCCTGAGGAGGTGAAAATCCAGCTATTTTCCTATTTCGTGATATAACACGCAAGCTGTAAGGAATAGAAAAAGAGTTTTCAGGCGAAAGTTACTTCTTTTAATTGGGACATTCATTTGGTAACTTACAGTTCTCACAGTTCGCGAGTTATTAGGGTGAATTGGGGCAGCAAAAAAATTGCGTAATACATACCTATATATCCTCCACATATCCCCAAAGTTTCATAATTTTTTGCATTTCCGGGTTGGGGATCTTGCCTTGCAAGTAGACTTCCATATCGCAGAGGCTCACGAATATCGCGTTTCTTTTTTGCAGGCTGCGCGTGTCTATCGATGCCGAGCGAGCTGGAGGAGCGGAGTGATCGACGGAAGAAGGGCCGGGTCGAAGAATGCCGGGTCGAGTAAGAAGGCTCGGAAGAAGAGGATCCGCGGAACGCGGAAAATAGGAGGGACGAGCGTAGAAACAAATAGTAATGACAGCGAGGTAAGAAGTCGGATGAATATTGATCTCGAAATACCAGTTCCGACCCGACTATTCGCGTTACAGCGGTTTTTCCAGCCGCGGACGGGAAAATCTTCCCATGACGGCCGGAGACACGGACCCGAGCAACGGGGATCGAGTCCGCTCGTCCACTTCTCCGCCGTGTTCGATCTATCTAATTCCCGATCAGTCCGGACGAACCAGAGGTTCGATGCCCATTCCGAGAATACGTGCCAGAAGGGAAAACGCTCCTTTCCACGAACACGTCTCCGCGTTCACGTTTCCACGATTTCTCGGGGACTTCATATTCGTCGCGATTACGCGCGACCTGATTACGGATGGGAAACAAGGGCCCGGAGCTCGATCTAACAGACATATAGAAGAGAAAAGGTAAGATCGAGGGTAAATCAACGAGTCTTGGATCGTGGAAAATACAGCTTTCAAATTGCTGAACGAATTGGAGCTGCGGAGAATGCAAGCCGTCAACGACGGTGCCTCTCGAGAATGGTGGAGTCGACTCTGTGGACACGAAGGGCAATGTGACTAATTTAAGGGACACGGGATCGGGAATAGAATTCCTCGGTATTTATAGCGCAACCGTCTGCGTGGGCGGTCGGTGATCTACGATCGTGACCAATCGATTGCCAGGCGTGATTAAAATACGTTGTAATTCAATTTTTACCGGTCGCTGGCCGCTGGATCGGCTCGTTCCCCTTTTCCACGCTCCGCCGAGCATTTTACTAAATTACTCGAGGCTACCGCGTAAAATATTACCGTGCCCGATGATATCGCGGTATCGGGACACGGGGACTCGTTTAACTTCTCGATTAATTCTCCGATCCAAGGCAAACACCTGTCCGCTGTTCGCCGCGGAGTAATTGCTAAACGTGTGTCGCGGTATCTCTATGTGCCTGGTAAACGAAATATTGTGACAAACCCAATTACGATGTTACGAGAGATCCAGGGGTGCGAGCTGACAGAGATGCATGCTTCGTTCGATTTCAATCGTGAATACCACAGTACTTTTTAATAGCTAATACAATATGTTCGTTCGTCCAGGGTGAAGTTGAAGGTCAATTAAACGAATGCGGACGGAATTTCGGAGTCCCCGCCTTCGATTACCCGCAGGTATTGGGAAGTATAATTTGTCTCCCTTTTTCCCCACGTTCGAAGCCCGGAGAACTTTGGATTAACGTGAAAACTTTGTTTCCAGAGTGGCGCTGGAGAAGGCCAAGTCGTAAAATCGTGGAGGAACGTCGCCACCATTCGGCGCACCGTTAAATTACAGAGGACCGAACGATGCCTGAATCACTTCTGTCATCGCGCCATTCCCGTGCAATCGTCCGGCAGTCTTCGAGGGACATTTTCGTGGGATAATCAACGCAAATGGTCATCGATCGGCGGGAGTTACGACACTGCGGAGCGGCCCGCGAGCGCGGCAGGAAGCCGCTTTGTTGCGGCCGCGCGAAAATAATGCGATTCGTGGTTTATAGCTCGGAGGAACAACATTACTGCCGTGGCTGCCTTAAACGGTGGAATTGTTGGCTGAACTTCGCTAAAGGTACAACTTCTGCCATATACGAGATATGTATCTACTACCGGCTGAACGGACACTTGCGATCACTAGATCTGATCTGTTTTGGACTTTAGAAACCGGAGGCCGTAGCTGCCTGTCCTCGGGAGCTGAAGATCAGACGCCTTGCACGATTGCGACGGAATTGCAGAGGATAGCGTGGATGCCTGATCCAGCCTTACAGCTCGCCGTTTCCAACTAAATGCCCGGCAAAAGTTACTCTGCATCTCACTGCGTTTACGCGAGGAATAACGAGACGGTAAAACAAGAACGATCGCAGTTTCCATCAGTGCGGCTCGTAAATCGCAATATTATTCTGAAAAACGCCACAATAAAGTTGCGTGGCGCGACCCGGCCGACCAAGCACTCAGCTGCTGGCGAACGGGTTTCGGCGATCGTTTGAGCAATCGGCGATAAACAAGTTGCAAGCACGGGAAATCGGTGGAAACGCACGCTCGGGGGATCCTGTCGATGCATACGCGTGCATCCTCGCGCTAATAGGAAAGCGATTTACGACCCACCGGCTGATATTTATTATTCCATCCTCCCCTGTCGTATTTATTATTATTTCCGCGGACTCGCGATGCTCCACGCGGAGCTGAATCGAGCCGTATCGCGCCGCGGGTGTGATAAGTTAATTAGCACCGGTGTGTCTGAGCTCGCGATTAATCTGACCGCGCCCCCTTCGCGTAAATTGGATGTCTAGGCGGGAAACGATCCCCTAATGGCCTGGCTAGTTACTTCCACTGTCGTTGCAGCCTTGAATCGCGCAAGTGCTCATAAAATTTCACCATGGGATACTTGGAAGTAGTCCTTTACAGACGAGTGTCAATAGACGCTAAAGGGTCTCGAAGTTTCTTTTCATTTTAATCGCATTTTAAATCGAGAAGCAACGTACTGGGGCGTTGTGCTCGTATCAGATCGTTTAAGCATTCCTCGCAAGTCCCGCCTTGTCAGCAACATTCGATACTCCGTGGACAAACGATATTACATTAGCGACCCGTGCAAACACATCTGACGACATTTCGGCCGCAGTGACGAGTTGACGCGTGTTCCGGTCCCCGTCCGCCCCCGTTGTTTGCCCCCGCTGTTTTCGCGCACAGTTCACGTCCTTCCGACGTGCTCTTTGATTAGCTAAATATCCGCGTGTTTGCTGGCGGACCTGGGAGTGCGCGTTACGTAGTTGCAAATGGTCCCAGTTATCATTCCGCGGGCAAATTAATTTCGTGAGAAGGGAGATCGACGACTCGCGTGGGTGGAACTAGGTGCCGTCCATTAGAGCGGACTGGAACGTTTACATTCCTCAGTGAGCAGCGATAAATATTTGTTGGGGCGACTGTCGAAAGCCGGCATTAGGTAACACATGGCGCGGGCAGACGTGCCTCTATCGATTCAACAAAGTGTTCGCTTGCACGTTATATCGCCATTCCTTACATCCCGGTTGCATTATCGATTCATCGGGATTGCTCGACTGATCTGGACGATTCTTGCTGAAAATGGAAGATCAACTACTATCCCAAACCACAAGGAAGCACTACCTAGAAATCCTGTTCTGACCTTAAGTTTTCACGTGGGAAGCCCTGTCGCGCCATTCGTCGAAAGGTCGTTTTCATCGCTGCGATGTTCCTTCCATTCTGCTTCTCGAACCGACTCCACCACTTACTAGGAGCTAAACTTTGTAACGAATTGTTGCAGGCGACGTAGCACGGCTCCCACGGCGAGAATCCACGAAACTGTATCAACTCTTCCACGAGAAATCGATCCCAACGAACCATGAAGAAGTCGATTTTGAAGAGAGGATCCATCCAGCGACCACCAAGCGACTCTCGCGGTTGCGCGGAACAAGAAGCTGGAAAGCGGCGGAGGCCGATCAGCTCGTCATTGATCTCCAGTTAAAATCAAATCGGCTCGATGTAACAAGATAAATAGTCAGCGGGACACCGCGATAGAGGGCGCGGATCGCGGAGTCATGCTGACTGTTGGATCTCGCCCGCGCGAGCCTATTCTACGCACGCGGGAGAGCGTTGTAACGCGGGCGACAACCTGCCAACACGCTCGGCAATTTTCCGTCGGCTAGGGGAAAGAAACGCGCAACAGCGCCGAACGATGCCTTGCTACCTCTCCACGCTTCGGCACAGCCCTGTAGATGCTCCTTCCACACGTTCATAGCAATTGCAGATAGATTTCGGGGCGACGAGATTGTAAATCGGGACCACAGGCTAGCAATAAAGATTTATCCTTCACAACAACTGCTGTTGCTTCTAAGAAACAACGCTACTCGCACCCTGCAAGCTTGTCCTAGCATTCTTTGAGCATGCCTTTTATGCAACGCGCGAATCGAAGCGCTGCTTCGTTAAGAGGATCACGCGTAGGCTCTTCCAGTTAATCAATCTCGTCGGAAGTTGGATGCGCGTCGACGTGGAACGTCAGGGGAGAAGTGTCTCCAGTTTCCCACAGTCTGGCGCATCCTTGCGTAATCCAGCGGTCCGGGGCAAGGTCTTAGGTGTTCCCACTCGACGAGCCTCCAGGTTTAACGCTTCCGCCGGGCGGTTCCAGCGACGCTGATATTCCGAGTTTTCGATCAGCACGAGCTGATCGGCTTTTTGCCCGTGGCAGCTTTTTGCGCGATCATCGCCGCCTTCGTCACGGCCACGCCCGGGCACGTGAGGCCAGGAACACGGTGTTACAGGTGTTTGCCCATCTATCCACGGCCCCGAGAATTCTTTTACGTCCCCCTCCGGCTCCGGTCTATTAACGCGAGCCGTGCCTAGCCGCCTCTGAACCTCGGAACATCCGAACCTCCGCTGACAACCATGGTGACTCATTTTTTATTCAATTCCTCTCGGCTGCACGAATTCCTGCGAACCGTTTCTTTCTTCCTGCCGTCGATCCCAGCGCGCTGGGCAACTGTATCCTGCCTCTTCTCTTCTTTCCAACCGTTTTTCCAGTCGTTTTTCATGCTCCAGGGTCGACAAAGGAGTCGTAACTTCGTTAAGTGTCTCTGCGCTGAGACGCAGCAAGCGGAGAGTCCCTGTGCTCGAGGATTCGATGTTAAATGTACCTATGTTAAGAGAGACGGCCAAGCTTTGGGAATTATGCAGGCAAGTAGCGGCGATTAGCGCGACACGAGCAAAAAGTATTTACCGAATCTATTTAGGGGAGGGACAGCTGCTTTTCCCACTTTTCCTTTTCGCGACGGCGACGATAACGACGGGGATTCCAGTTAGACGCGGGTTTTTCAAGCCGCAGGTAAAAAGTAGCTAGTAAAACAAGCCAAGTGTGATCGGTTATGGCAAAGGGTGTGGGTGCGGTCGATCGAAGGGGTGGTGAATGGGGATTGGCGAGGAGCTCGTCTGCTCGGTGAACCGTGGATTAAGATAAACCCTTCATCGGTTTCTTGTCGAACGATTCTTCTCGTACGTTCTCGTTGCCGCGACGCGACGATAGCACTGGCTTAAAGTACTTCCCGTCATTCTGCTGGAAATTATTTAACGCTCGTATCGCGCCGGCTATCCGGAAGCTCGAGTAAAAGTGGCCGAGAAAGCGATTCCACCGAATTGCAGGAAACCAATTCTCAAGAATTAGACGTTCGTTATCCTCTTTCTACGCTTCGGTGTTCCTCCGCGCGTTCATTACTCGCGAATTCCACTGTTATCGCGTAAAGATAAGCACCGCTAATTACTTATCGCATAGCCACGCGCCTCGGCTAAGAGCATTATGAGTTGACGATTCTGAATGTTATCTTGTACCGTGAAGAATGACCATCGCAAAGTGGAACGTTTTGTCCATAGAAAAATGGCTTTTAGGACCGGAAATCTTGCATTCTGCGAGGCTGCACGATTCTGTAAGATCAAGCTTACTTCCAAACCTTCGAAATTGCCCCCTAATTGTAATTGGGGATATCTGGTTTTTAACCGATTTCCTCCGTGTTCCTCGCGACTGGCATCGCGAAAGGCGATGGTTTACACGCTGACGCATAGGAGGCTCATCTCTCGCCATTGCTCTCTTAATTTCACGCCGGCGAACGCACTCGTGGAGGTGGATTTACGGCCGGTTTTGTGGCATTCCTTCATCCTCGCGGAACGGCGTAAGGCGGTGAGCAAGCGGATTGGTTTCTCATTGTCGACGCGACCGTCCTCTCCGCGAGCTTAACAAGCGTTCCCATTGCGCGACGCGTACACGCGCGAGGCTCTTGTCCACCGCATACTGGAACGAACGCTGTCCTATATCATTTTTTCCTCGGCATGCCGTGATCGCGATTCTCAGCACCTTGTAACGATGCAAAACGAGGGGATTGGAATTTGTAGGTCGATATTGATTCGAGCGACGTGGTAGAGGCAGCTGCTTAGACGCGTCAAGTAATTACAGTATATGCTTCGAAATGTTATTTCCACAGAAAAAGCAAGTTCTGCAAGTATTACGAAAAAGCTGGCAATTTGACACCCACTCTATTCTCGTTTCAATCGATTCTACCGAAGTCAGTAGGTACTTTGGTACAGTAAGTACTTCATGTACTCGAGGGCAGGAGGAAGAATGGCTTCTACAGTGCTAATAATGGTGCTGCGTTACTCCGAGATAGCGTGGTACACGTCGTAAGCCGGTGCACATTGTCGACTAATAATCTTCTGTTTATCCACGCCCATTACAATTACTAATTACCTACTCGCGAGCGATCTCGATGCTATCGCCATGCGTTTTTTCTCCACTTGGGGAACAACAAACCCTTCCGGTCCCGTGCTGCTCGCTTTTCAACAGCTGCAACGAACGATCTCGCCTCGGATCAGCGTAGTGAAAAATCTTCTACATATTCCACACCCCGCCGATTCATTCTTATGCAGGCAACAGCTTCGTCCAAGTTTCGCAGCCTCTAACGCTGCTACTTTGTGCGCGAGCTGAATAAAATCGTTTAAAAAGGTCCGTGCAGCGGATCGCAGGGGTTTGGAGACGGTTGCCAGTGGTTTATACGTGTTTGTCGGCGGAAACAGCGGCATGATGGCCCGTTTAACCCGTCTCCAACCCCCTGGCCGGCGCGAGTTGTTTTCTCGTTGTCCGTTCTCTTCCTTTTTTGGCGGAGCTTCAACCCCCTGGCAGTCGGCGGAGGAAGGGCTTGGTCGGAGCCAGCGCGAGAGCGGGGGCATCGCGGGGACGGGATCGTCCGCGTGGCTCGGGTTTTCTGCTCGCTTAAGAAATGACGTGTTTGTCGAAGGGAGCCCATAACCTGTCCGACCGCTTGCCACCGCCTCGACAGATATACTACGAAGCCACCACCGAGGCACGCACCACCACCGAGAAATGACACCCCGCGCGGAGGGAAAAACTCGTGGCCGATCGATGGATCCGTCAAACGGATTTCGAGGCCGGGATTATTTATGGGACCCCGAGCGTTCGCCCTGGAGACGAGCTCGACTTCTGATGGGGCTCTTTTTAGGGCGGCGCGTTAAGTCAGAGGTATGTGCTGCTTTTTTCGATGCTGGTGGGGAAAAAAATCAGGGGACAGAGGACGGAAGAAGGGGTGAAGGATCCCAGGCGATGGCGAGTGCTCGATCAACGTGAGAATGAAACTCGAAGATGATACCTACCACATGGATCCTCCAAGCATAAACCTCCCTTAGACGGAGTGTTAAATGTTTCATTAGCATTGCAGCTAGCTGCGCGAAGAATCCAACCCCTCACTGAGACGGTATCAAGCGAAAAACCTAACGACGATGGTAAATCTTCAACAGCTAAAGGCTAACCCCAACGCTCAGCGAAGCACAGTCTCCCAGGGCAGAGTGCAGCTCACTTGCGTCGCCATTCCTGCCAAACTACCCAGTCGCACGAACCACACTGGTGGGGACTGCCCCTTTTTACCACCCCATTTTACCCCGTTTCACGATCACGGGCCTTCATCGGCGCTCAGTCGCCGGCGCGCGTTAAACCTGGTCCCCGTGGCATCCGGTGCGACGGCGGCTCCGATCCGCCTTCCATAACTATTAAAACCGTCCGCGAGGCACGGGGATCACGGACCTTGGGCACGGCGAGAAGCGGGACGCTGGGTCTAGCGATGGAACGCAAAGGTCGGCGAGGTTGGTCTGCCGTGGACCAGCGAAAGAAACCGCGCCGTTTCCACGTACCGATCGGCCGATCAATATTCAACGTGCATGTTAATGGGTAATTAATAGTCCCGCGGTCGGGCTGGACGCGAGCGCTCGTGTCCTCCTCGCATACGCGGCGTGCCGTGGCCAGCTCTGTTTTTCACTAACAGAGGTTTTGTAATCGACGTGTGTCCACCACCAACGGGGTGAGGCAGGGAGGGGTGGGAGAGGGGCGCGGACCCGTTTGCTCATTCGTATGCAGGCGACGTGGCCGCGAAGGAGCTTATAAGTAACACAGTAATGACACAGGCTGTCATGGCGCGGAACAGTTTTCTCGGCTGGTATTGTCGTTAAGCGGCCGGACGGGGCTGATTTATCGGCGCCGCCAGGGAAATTCCGCGCGCCTCGCGGATCTCTACGGCCGGATGCCAGCCTTTTCCACGTATATCTGCCTGCGTGGGTTAACGTCGTTCTTCGGCGAACAGGATCCGCGGGCAAGTCTAGGGAGTCGCGTCTAGATCCAGCGGTTCCCAAGCTGTCTTCAGCGGGATCGGTGGTTCTGAGGCGTGGAGAAAGGGGTTGAGGATGGACCAAAGGGTGCTTCGCGTAGGAGGTTCTTAGATCCGTGATTTAAAGAGATTGCCAGGTGCTTCCTCTAGAGAACGATCGTGGTTTGATCTGTACAGGTACCCCGGGCAGTAGGCAAACTCACTCGTTGTGCAGGCTTCAGACTTAATCACGCTAATGTGAATGCTGAGGCGATACTTGGGAATGGACTAAATTTAACGATAACAACGCGTGGATGATGAGCCATCGTCCGATGACTAGTCCACCTTGAGAAAAATGGCGATATCTTACGTGTGTTCTCGTACTGCACCGATATGAATATTGCTGGGTATTCAAACCCTTGCGCGATAAGGCGAAAGATAACGCCTGATCGTGGATTTTTAAATCGCGCCTTCTTTCGCTCGATAAGCCCGCGATCGGATCAACGGATAAGGAAAACATTTGTATATGTAACGTCGATTTAATTTCACGACTTTTTCCTCGCTCGGTGATACTACTCGTCCATTTATCGCCGGCTTATCGCTCGATCGGGGAGTACACCGCGGAGGTGTGGGGGAAAAAAATTAGAAGCAGAAGAAAAATCCTACCGCGTATCTAGGCGTGCTCGACAAAGCAGCGCTTTTCCTTCAGCGCGGTCTTAAACAGGAAAGGATAAATATTCCCGACAAATTATCGTGCCAGATATTACGGGAGATAATCGGCGCGATAAGGACGCGTGCCTACAAAACTGTCCGAAGTGTAAGACCGGAGAAACGATACGACGTCCAATTAAAACTGCTCCCAAGAACAGCCACACCGACGCGCACCGTTCTTTCTTTCCATTCCTCGTTTTTCCATTCTAAAACGGCATCGCGGCATCTGGCATCGTTAATTAATCACGAATATTTATTGCGTACTCTCATGCTCATCCGCCGGTCTATCCCGGGGCAATTAGCGAAATTATTGCATGAAAAAGGAGAGAAAAAATACGTGCGATTCGTTCGCCGCGATTCACTGGCCCGTGTTCCACTCGCGGCGTCGTCTCGCTGAAAGCACTCCAGACGTGGACCGATCCTATCCATACGCGGAATAATTAGTTGGTTAATGCCCAGATTCATTCCATTCTATTCAATTTCCCGATTATTCGGCCGAGGCGGGGCTCAGCCTCGCGGATAAACTACGCGAGTTCCATCGCGTTCGTTCGCTGCTGCGAGCTGGATGGTCATTTCAGCTCCACCTTCCACGAGTAACATTCGTTTACTTTCTACAGCGCTCTGCCTGCGCCTCCTCCCGAGCCTTCGGGAGGCCTTTGCGAGGCGATTTGGATTATCGGTAGCTGGTTCACGCAAATCGACCGACTTGGAAGCTCCCAGCAACACTGCCCGATTGCCATTGGACCACCGCAGTAGAAGGCGAGGGAGAATGAGAATTTCAGTAGATCGTACCGAGCAGCGATCAGACGCGCAACGCCGACGCTTTCGGCCCGAGCGGAGAAGGTTGCGCGCGTTACGTCGGCGTGAGAAACCGGCTGAAATTTCGAGCTGTATGCAAATGCCCGTTTTTCCTCGGAGAGCAGCTCATGCAATATTAAAAAGGGATCGGTTAATTGGGATTCCCGGGGAATCTTAATTAGGGAAATCGAGATTCCCAGGTTTTGATTTGTTCGCCACTTAGAATAGAAATAATATCAGTTTGTATAAATTAGCCGGGAGTCGCTTCCTCGTCCGGCGATCGTCGAAATTCCACGTTCCGCGTTGCCCCGGGGAAATTAATCGTAAAAACGGCGCGTTGCTGGTTAATTGAAATCCAAACCGTTCGATCCCACCCGCCCCGATCCTCCCGTTGGATATCGGTATTTCCCTCGATACCATCTCGTTCCGCTCCCTCGGGTCTCCCGGCCCCGCGCGCCCACCAGCCACCTGGTTGCGAAAGAAATGCGCGGATCGGCGTCGATCGGCGCAAATAAATCCGCGACACGCAGCGTGGTCCCCGTTGATGCATGATTTCATGGAACTGCTGCCGCGAGGGCTGCGCGCGCTCGCGCGTGTGGGAAACTCGCCGGATGCATTATGTATTTATTGCTTTACTTACTTAGTTGGGAATTACTTTTGCCAGCGTAATGACTTTCAGCCAGCCCGCTATCTTAGGAATGCAATAGGCCTGATTTATCGCTCGGCCGGTGTTTTTCTCGGGCCAGTTTGTCGTTATCGCTGTACCTGTCCTGCCTCGTCCACATAGACGTCCATTGCCGGGCTGTCCAGCGACCTCGAAACGTCCGCCACCAACCCACCCGTGGACTCTGGTCACGGGGAAATCCTGGTCGAACGGTGCGCTCTCCCTCCTCCGGCCTTCGATCGTTTACCAATCAAGAAACGCCTGAATTTTGGCGACTAACCGCGCCTTGACTCTGCTCCCTCGAGTCTCGTGGAAGTTGCAGGGGATGCCTCGAGTGTCTGGTGTGCCTACAGCAAGTCGGAGCCGAGTAGTGGCTTGTTAAGATCGAAGAGTGGAGGGAAATTAGGAACTCGGGAGGGCGAGACAGGGCGATTTCTCGGTCGAAGAAGGCACGGAGGAATATTTGGGAACCGCTGTTGCGGCACAACCGACGCGAACCATACACACGTTCCGCGTTATTCTAATTAATTAGCCCGTTCGTCTGGTAGATCGTTTCACGAATATTGAGATAATTATTTATGAGTTTACAGACGAGCGAGCGCCGGCGCACTTTTGGCCACAATACCTATGTATCTGCGCATCGCTCTGATTATTATAGCCGGCTGGAACTCCGCACTCCACGTCACTCCACGCTAATTACTTGTATTAGCTTAAGCTTCCTCAATTTTTCGTGCGTGGTTGTTATGTCTCATTGTAGCTTTTATTCGCCTTTTACGGGGCAATAAAGATACTTTTGCGCCGCTTCGGTAACAAGTCTCGTAATTAAGGGATACAAATCTGCTTTACACGCGATCCCCCTCCCCCTCCTAGCGCCGAACCGCCCCTCGCTCCGCTTTGTCTCTCGCGGACGGTATAACTGATCACTGATTGTGTAATTAAGCCACCGCGCCGCGGTTACATTAGTGTTACACTCAAACGCCGCCGATCGAGCCGAGGGATCCGCGCGTTTTCGCCCTGCCGCGGTCGGGTCGAAGACTTAGGACGATCTTGATAGCCAGAGGAGGGTTACGAACGGGAACTCAGCTCCCTCTGTTATGCGGGACACTTTGCGCATAGCGTCCAGGAGATTTTACGGGGAACAATTAATTAAATATGCTCAGGTCACTGACTCCAACGAATCAGGTCCCACCCGCAGCATCCAAGTTATTGGCGATGGAAATCACACGAGCGAGGAAGAATCGAGGACCTTGCAACAACAGGGACGCAGCTGCATCTTTATCAACTTCAAGTAAATTAGAAAAAATTGTTTAAAACTGCATAAAATTATTGCTTTGACTTAACATTAAAGAGGGGACACTAATTGAAACTCGTTGAGTCGATAAGTTTTTATTTCTATTTTCGGCAAATTTTTTAAATCTCAAGCATTCGTATTGCGCGAAACAGTAATGGCTGTAGATCCAAAATTTGCAATAAATCGTCCATCTGTTATCGGTTCTGCATCAAACGTGAACTAAACGGTGTAGATTTTTTTTTTAAAACTGTCAGAAATGGAGCTGTACATCTCTCGCTGCAAGGTCCACAATTGCCTCCCTAGAGCGACCGGTGGGAAGGATTCCCAAGTCGATTCCTCCTTCGACCCTGCCATACGCGATTCAGCTAGCTCCTCTGCCGCTGCTCCATTGTTTCTCGCTCTCTGCTCGCGTCTATTTTCGTCTCCCTGGATCGCGGGAGCGGCAACAGGCGATCCATCGACGGAATCATGGGATACAGCGAGCTGAATGGGAACGATTGCACGGAGGATCGGGAGCGCGGCGAGGTGAACATAATAGGGACGCAGAAGCGTTGCAAGCGATGCAAAGAAGTACGTTATACCCTATGGCCAGGCCCCGCGAATAGGTTATGCAGGCGCGCAGCTGGCGATAAAAACTCTTAAGGCACCGCGGCCGGTTATTATTTCGTCGTAAAAATCTCCTCCCGCCGCCTAATTGCATAATTGATTACATAAAAGCGCTTCCACCGTTGCAGCCGCGAACGCATTTTTTTTTACGTAACACTTCGTTATCCTCCTCGCGGTACCCCCCTTTCCATGCTCCGCCATTTCTCGCGGAAGCGCGCGCGCGCGCGCCCCGTGCGAAATTATCTAATATCCTGCATACATTACGTGTCCGCGAAACGGCCGCGGAGATCGCGGCGCGCGATTGCCACCGCGAGCGGGCACGGGGAACGCGAAACGACAGAAATTACACGAAAAGAAATTACGCCCAGGTGAAAATCAAGACGGAGGTGCTGGACGAGATCGAGGAGTTCTCGGCGAACGACGAGTTGCACGTGGAGGACACCTTCGAGGCGGACTCGGAGTGGAAGCTGCGCGGGGAGGATGGTGTCGGGGCGCCTCGGAGATTCGGGACGAATAGCGGATGCTTGGCGTTGCTGAAGGCAGAAATCGTCACGGCTGACGAATACGTCGACTTCGAGGAGTACGTGCGGGCGCTGACGAGCGGGAAACGCTTGCTGTGCAGCGTCTGCCGGATCGAGTTCCCCGACGAGGCCGAGTTCAAGACGCACATGGTCGGGCACAGCCACGGCAAGCTCTTCCAGTGCGGCGTCTGTAGGAAACAGTTTTCACGGTAGGTGGGCGTGCGCCTTTTTATCGGGAATTCGTGCGAATGTACGGGAGTAATTGCTCGTTTATTTAATTACGAAGCGAACGGTATTACCCGGACGGTGTATTAATCATCGTCAACGCGGCCCCCACCGCGTTAATGCGCCTCAACAGCTCTTTCTCTGCGCTCGCCGAGAATTAACGAGTTCTTAATTTCACCGGCGAGAATCCTGAATTATGGACGGAACGGTGCGCCGTGGTCTAGACTCTCCGGCGAGTTTCTGGAATCTCGGATTTCTCGTGGCAGAGGCAGAGAAGTTCAGGCACAGTTACAGAGCGGTTAAACGAAAGAAACTTGCGGCACAATTCGCTGATCGCGCTTTGACTCTAATTGAGGGTGAACCATGCTTCTAGGTCCTCAGCGCTCAAGGATCACCTGCAGGTGCACGAGGCGTTCAAAGCCTTCGCGTGCAGACACTGTCAGCTACGATTTCAGGTGAACATGCACGTAGAATAAATCTGTAACTTTGTTAAGGAACATATGCCGAGTATTCGCGAGATCTCGACTGGGATTGCAGGAGAAGGAGCAGTTGAAGCAGCACCAGTCGGAAGCGCACTCGAAGCGCAAGCCGTTCCAGTGCACGGTGTGCAAGAAGAAGCTGCTCCATCGGCAGAGCCTCCGCGACCACAAGCTGATGCACACGAACGTGAAGCCGTTCGAGTGCTCCATCTGCAAGAAGAGGTTCCTGAGGCCCAGCAGCCTCCGGGCGCACATGATCGTCCACACCGCGGACCTGCCGTTCGAGTGCGACCTTTGCCCCGCCAAGTTCAAGCGCTCCTCCGTGCTCAAGACCCACAAGCTCACGCACACGGGCGTCAGGAGGTTCGAGTGCGACATCTGCAAGAGACGTTTCCACCTGAAAGGCGCCCTCAAGCACCACATACTCTCGCACTACGGTGAGACCGGGTCCAATGTGAATATTCTCACACGAGGCGCGGAAAACGCCGCTCCCAGACGCGGGGAGAACTGCTCCTTAACACGAGACTGACGGGCCCCGGGCCCCCTCCGTCCCGGCTTTTGCTTTCTCATATAAATTCGAGCCAGTATTGAGACATAAAAATCGCAGATAAGAGGCTGCGGGGCCGTTCCACGCCTCTCCTCCGGCAACGCTTAACCGGCGGTTGTATTAATTAGAAAATCCAGCAACGTGGAGCTTAAGAGTGTTACGCGGCTGCCAATTAACACCCCTGGCTCTCTCGGCTCTCGCAGCAGCCCGTTCTCGGTGGCTGACGGGTACTAAAGGGATGCTTCTTTCATGAACACGTGGATACAATAAAGATACCCTTGCTTTTCGTGTTGCGTGTTATATGGAGCGTTTCGTTGTAAAGTCGGCAGCGGAACCTTTGCATTTCTTATCAGGCATTGTCGCTGCTCCGTGGCGCGAATCGGCGTTGGGTACTGTTATAGGTGGATCGAAATTAATTGAAATGCAAACTCTCGTTTTTATAGCCTTCGTTGCGATGTTTATTAGGAAGATTCTGATTACCGTTCTCTTTGGCTTGCAGGAGTGAGGCCGTACAAGTGCGAGGACTGCGGCAAGTGCTACAGAAGATCGTGGGGCCTCAAGGTCCACAGGTACCGTCATACAGGCGTGAGACGGTTCGAGTGCGACCTGTGCAAGTTACGGTTCAGCGTGAAGACGAAGCTGGCCAAGCATATCTACGGCCACATCGGCGAGAAGCCCTACAAGTGCGACTGCTGCGGACGTCAGTACGGCGAACGGTACCAGCTAAGGGCGCACAAGTGCTCCACGGCCATTCGAAATACCGCGAAGACGAGGATCGAGGGTAGACTCCCTGAATCGATCACTCAGATCGTGTTCTTTCGACCGAGATCGTCCAACTCCTCGTTCAACTCTGGTACCAAGAATTCCTGATTGCGTGGCAGCTGAATGTTAATCCATTACAACCTCTGTCTCTCGAGTCCAATTCGCATTTGCTAGGGAAGAGATCTGTGAAGTCAGTGTTCCAAGGGACACCTCCGATATTTTTAATACACGAGTTGCAGCCTCTTTGGCGTTTCGTTTCTTTGAAAGGCCCGTTGGCGGCAAATCAGAGATTACTTCTTGGACACCTGAAGTTAAACAATTTCCGACGAAAATCCCAGCTTACCGGCCAGTCACGTTCGCATTTAATAGAGTTCATAATCACGATCGCGATTTTGAAGTGGTCGGATTTTCTCGTTCGATTGATCGATCCGCGTGGATCTCGTCCGCGTTTGCATGCCTCTGGAGCTTAATAAGCACTGCGCCTTAATAAGCACCCAGCCGCGGAACAAAAGCCCGATTAATTCCCGGCTGGACCGACTCGATTCGGATTGCTTTTGTACGCGACGCGGCCAGCTGGCTTATGAAGCTAAGCTCATCTTACATAGGTTCGTCATCAGGCTGCCTCGTATATAATCACAGTGGTTGTTCGGTATTGCTCGAACGTGACTGCTCGTGATTGCTGGACGAATTCGTTTGCGTGACGCCCTTCGGGAGTGATTGTTTTAATCGAAGCTACGTGGACAAATCGACGCTCCCATAGCGGTACCATCTTCAACTGAAAATGCGCTTTTAGAAACTAAGTTGAATAGTTGACGGAAGCTGTCGGTCCTAGGTGCCTACGCACCATCTTCAGATTTCCACTCGAAGGGTAAGGTGAAAAAACGAGGAATGTCCATTTTTCGCGATTTTGCGATTTATAGCATATTTTGTTGGTGGAAACTGGGGCTACAGAACTGTCGAATCACAAAGCGTTATAAAGTTCCAATACCCCCGTAAGATAACGTTAAAGTTTTGGTATACTTAAAAACAGGTAATGCCCTGCACTGGAACAAAACACGTAATTTCCTCGATAAAGCTCTTTTGTGACATTCCCCGTTCTTTTTCCTTACTCCTCAAGTCGATATCACATTGAGATACCCATTTCCCAGCAAATATCATTTCATCCTCTCCCTGCCAAGGCTCCCATGGTCCCCACCGCTAAACGAGGGTACCTGTCCCCGTGGAATCCTCGCAGAGGGTACATTATATAATTTGATTCTGATAATACCGGGGCCAGGTTGCCCGTCGGCCTCAACTGTATCTCGAGCACGTGGGCCCCGCTTGTGTCGCCGCACGTGAGAATGGTACTTTAAGGTGCGCGGACACAGCGGGGGCTCGCATACGGTAATCCGAGAGGAACCGTCCTTTATCTGATTGCATCTGTGATTCGCGAGCCTCCGCGTGCAACTCTTTGACGATGCCGCCGCGCATGTCGCCTCCCGGCCACGTTTTTCCATCTCTATTCACGAATTCACGATGCGTCCGGAGCACTTGGTAGCTAGAGACACTCCAATCGAATCCGTAGCAAGAAGTCTGCCCGCGATTTACATAATCCGGGTTAAAACCGAAAGGCAACTTGCTCCGAGCTTCTCCGTTGCAAATCCGAGGCTCGTGCATATTCACGCACAGCCTTCGACGTGGCTCGCTCGAACGTTTCGCGGTCTTGTAGCGATAATATTCATAAAGGGGTTACGTAAAGGTGTCGAAAGTGCGGCAAACCTTGCAATTTCGCCGGAGGTGAGTCAGAGAGGCGCGAGTAGGAAGCGCGCAATTCGCCAGGCTGGTGGAAAAACCTATCCGCGGCACGGTTTCGACGCGACGCTTCCTCCGCGAACGGGAGGCCACGCGATTTGAATACACACGCGGCATTCCCTAATTATGTCCGGGCGGATCTAGTCACGGCAGCATTTCACTATTTAGATAGCGATCGGGCGGCTTTAATTATTCTCGCCCACTATCGCTGCTCTATTCGACGGTGTATGCTAATGACCGAGCAACGCCAAGCAGATACCAGATACGTACTATTTAACCGCGGCTGGTTTCTAATTGCGAACGCGCGGTTATTATGACGGCTCCGCCGCGATGAAAACGGCCAACTGCCTCGGCTAATCCGCTGGATGTTTCGTTGTTGTTCTGTAATTACGATGTACTCCTTTCCACGTGGAAAGTTACAGGGAGCTTCGAGTGTCTCTCTCTCCTCGCCGATTGCTTCTCCGCTTTCCCGTTTGCTGTTTTTTTGAATAGAAATAGACAACGGCTGGTGACGTGCTCCACTTGCGAAATTGCAGATAGAAATGGGCAAACTATCTTCCTATGTCCCTGTAGGAGGAGCTACGAAATGTAGGTGAACTCCGTAACCCGGCGGGTGCCCCGATCCCGTGGGAACACAATGAGGAATTACGAAGTACGTACAACGGGCTAACGTCCGATAAATTCAAGCAGCCCTCCGCGCGGAAGAGGCAGAGGGCGGCTGGCCCCCGAAAAGGAAAAACGCGCGGAGGAATATTAAATAACGACGATGTCGATTAGTATTGACAACGGCGATTAAAGAGGCCGAATTGCCAGTCGGTAATGACCGAGCAGCCCTCGCGAGCATTGAGCACTGTAATTTCATTGATAATATTTAAATACGGGCTTTTGATAGCTGTCTACCCTTGGCTGGCATTAGCGCGGGCCCCGTGGGGCCCCAACAGCCCCCTTCCACCTGCCCCACTCCGCCCCTGAAGCGCAGGCAGAGGCGTACTATTTATCGACCCGGTCCCGTCATTATTTCATCGAACTCTTTCATCGCCTCTTCTGGTTAATCGGCGACCCGTGAAGCCGAAACCCAGCTACGTGCCCCATTCTCCCACCCGACCCTTTCCCTCCCCTCTCCTCGTCCACGGACGATCCCGTTATTACATTACGCAAATTGTCCCATTATGCAAGCTTCCCGCCGCGTCGTGGAATTTCCTCGGCACGGCGCAACAACCAGGCGAGGGGTGGGCGAGCGCGTCGTTCTAATATCAAACTGTATGTACTACACATGTAATATCAAATTATCGTGGCCCATTGAATTTGCGATACCGACGCTGCTCAACGACCGCGGCTTGTAATCAGTATTTAATAACAGGATATCCATAATAATGATACAAATGGGCGAGAAGCACCGCCACTTCCGAGGCGATTTTATCGCGCCCACGAAATCCTTGGATCGGGGTGTTTGGGGGGTTGCGGTAAATATTCCGGTGTTCGAAGCTAACGCCGCATAAAATTGATCGAACACGTAACAGGAGGAGCGGGTATTACCGCGATACGTCTTATTTACTAGAATATACGTCGGAATTATACGACGAGCGACCCGGCGGTTATGCCTTTAATTAGCGCGACCCTTGATCCTAATCGTTAACAACGTTCTAAAGTTAACGCGCATTTAATTCATAATAGAGGGAAGAAAATGGGTACCAGCCGGGTAATCCCGCGGTGTGGGAGGGGTGTGTGTGTGTGTGTATTCACGTGCACCGCTGGCAGGCAGGCGAATCAGGAATTCATTGCAATTAAGATCGCAACGGGGGGAGGGACGTTGTTATTAATTCTCATTAATTATAAGAATCCCCCAAGAACGCTTTGCGCTGTTTATGCTGTGGCTAGGCTGGCTAAAAGCGAGACTCGCAGGCGCTCGTTAAAAAGCGTTACAAAGTGTACCACGGTACAACCCATTAAACCGCCACTGAGAGGATCGTCGTTGATAATCTGACGTTGCTTTAACGATCTACTCCGCGGCGACTTCCTCCGTAAGCGAGCGCAAGATGAAACGATCGAACAGCGATAAATTTAGGTGGCCGGGGCGAGGAGAGAAGCCGGTCGTCGGCTTTTTCCCGCCAGCCAGCGCGATCTAATTGGATATGAAATTAAGTCAACGAAATCCCGGCAAAAATCCCAGCGCCGCGGCTGCGAATCTGAATTTCATATCTTCCGGCTGCGCGAGAGGGCGCGTCGCTCGCGCCAACCGCATCCGTCATCTTTTTCTGCCGTCCCGGGGACGCGCATAATTGCACTCGGCTGCATAAACCGCGTCCGCGTCCACTGTCCGATGGCCGATGTCATTGCGCCTGGACGGCGGGGGCCGAGGGAGGCTTTATCAACCGGCTTCATGCCTCGTTGCGTCATCGTTGATAGAGGGGCTCGGGATCAGCGGAAGGTAGCTTTGAGCATTGAGGACCGCCGGTGTAAAATTTGAGTTAGTACTGTGGGGATATCGAAGGGTAGAGATATTCTACTGTGTGAAATAGTTCCTTCTCCATGCAGCCGATTTCCTTACTTTTATTTCACCCAGTGGCACACTCAGGATTTAATCTTGGGGGGAGCCGACTTGAAAGAGTAAACAATTTAAAAAAAAATAAAAATGCACTGAAAAGTGAAAAATAATTTTTTCCCTTATTTAATCTACGACTCTCATATTTTTTAAGTCGGCTCCAGATTTACACAGTGCAAATGACGCGGCTTAATCTCCACCTTTTTGAAGTCCGTTAAAAATATTTTTAATGCAAATTCAATAGAATTCGTTAGGTGATTACAAGATTTTTTTAAAGAATAAAATCCAGTATTCTTTTCTTTTTACAAAGCTCCTGAATTACTTCAGTCATGTTACATTAATCATCTTTTTCCTTTTTCTTTGGGGGTGTCAGAGCCCGCCCCCTTTGGGTGCACCACTGATTTCACCTAGTCTCCCGATCTCAGAGAGTGGACGTGGACATTTGGCGGCTAACAAAGCACTCTGCGGGATAACGAACGGTTTTTCACGAGCGGAACCGGCTCGAGCCCTGTCTATCGACCGACGATCCTAGACTTCGGCGGGCAGGATGCGACCGGTCGCGGACTGAGTTCCTTGAGACGTTAACGGTTCACGGTCACGAGACAGGAGAGCTGTCGCGTGCTTCATCGCCGCGCCCAACGACGTCGTGAATGAAAGAAGACCACGAGTGGTCTCGTCTCGCGTCTGGCGTTTGTTCCCAGTCCCGATGATCGTGCAGCCTTTCCGCCCAGCCTTGACAGGCTTAATATATCTGTTCCCGATACGTTTCATCTCGAACGTTTAGGTATAATCCGACTTAATGCCGGCTGATTCAATTCAATGAGCTCCTGCCAAGGTTCGAAGAACATCCGGGCACAGAGGAGCGGAATGTTCATGGAAGCACGCTTAATTCCTTCGACGAAGGGTGTAAAACACTGAAGACGCCTGTACTTTGATCTCGTGTGGCTACAAATGTCGAAGCTTTCCTCCGTGACTGTGCGGTGTCTACTCGTCTGGAGTGCTCTCAGTTCTTGCGATTCTGCGTGCCCTCGATGTTCCAGCTAGACCTTCAGCGACTCCGAATTCCTGGCGATCCGTGGTACCAGCGGGCCCCTCGTTTACATATCAAATATCGAGGCACCTAACGCGTCCAGCATCCGACGATCGATCGTGGTCTCGTCTCGCGGCGCGACAGCCACGAAGAATCGTGGCTGGTCTCGGAGCGGAAGAGTGGCGCGCGGTGTGTTGGCGAGGAGAGAGGCTACGCGCGGCCCTTCTTCCAAGTCGGCCCCCGGTTCGATGTAGGTAATCATGCGCCGCATTCCCCGGGTGCCGGAGAAGATTTTCGGTTTCATTGTACGCGAGGGTGGGTTAGAGAGCGGACGATCGACGGCGCGGTAAGAAAAAGGGGGGCCGCGGAGAAGGGCGAGAGGGAGAGCGATCGCTCGCGCACGGGGAACGCCGGACGAGGACGGGAGGATGAAAAAGGCGGGGAGGTGGAGGTGGTCGCGAGAGGAGGAGGAAGAAGAAGAAGAGGACGAAGAAGAGGGAGGAAGAAAACGAGATGGTAGCCGGAGTCCAAGCAGATCCATCGTCCTCGGCGGGCTCGGTGGAAGCAAACGACGCAAAAACTGGCGTGCATTGTCCCCGACTGAGAGGCAACGGAGCTGCGGCCGCGAGAGGAACGGAGAGGCGGCGACGAGAACCGGGAGGAAGCTATGTTCCAACGGTGGATCCATGCATACCAACCTTCCCGGCAGCACCGCCGATCCTACCGAGAAAAGAAGAGAACGGAGCCTGGGCCTGCAGCTACGGGAATGGTAAGGAGGGCCGTGGCAACGGACGGGGGGCAGGGACGGGGAACGTGGACGCCGCGGTCGATTTGATTTTTAAATGCAAACAAATCTACATCGTGGCAAAAGCGCCGCCGACCACGTCGCGCGCGCTCACAGAGAACCCGACCACGTTATCCCGCTACCGGCCGAGATCCAGTGGTCCAGCGAAACCTCCGCCACCGGACGACTCAACGACAGCCTGCCGGATATTTTTTTCAATCATCCAAGCCCGCCGCGAAGGCACCCGCTGATCCTTATTCCTTATTCCTTATTCCTTATTCCTTATTCCTTATTCCTTATTCCTTATTCCTTATTCCTTATTCCTTATTCCTTATTCCTTATTCCTTATTCCTTATTCCTTATTCCTTTCCTCTTCCCTCCACGGTGCCTCTCGATCGCGAGAGATCCCGTCCGTTCCTCCCACGGCGAACGTCTCCCAGGGCCGCAAACTGGACATCGGCGATCCTAAGTGGATCGACGATTTGTCGAGGGACCCGTGTCGCGGTGCCGCTCACTTTCTCGCTGATCTTTAAATTTCCATTTTCTCGGGGACCCTGGAGGTGCTAGAGAAGCGGGGTCGAGGAGATTTTTTCCCTAGGAAGATCCAGGCAGTGGTTGATGATCCCAGAGGTCGACGTCTCGCAGGAAGAAAAGGCTCGGGCTGGAATATCAGGCGTTCTTTCAGAGCACCGCCCTCGGCCGTAAAAGAAGGATAAGATGCGTTGACGAGCGACCTGGATCCGGGGGACACTTTCTCGATGGGAACTGCCACGAGGAAGACAGGGGACCACCAGATTTTACAAGCGGGTACAACGACGCTCGTTGCGCGGAGGAACGACATCGCATTCCAAGGATGGCCGCTCGAAACGGGGGGGTTGCAGAGGTCCGAGGGGAGGGAGCGCGCGTTTAGCAGGATCTTCGGTAATTGTCATTTCTGACCAGCCAGACATACCTACTCCGAGCAGAGGAGCACCGCGTCTCCGTATAATAATATGCGACCACGGCGGAGCGGTGTCTTCTGTGCAGTTCCAGTCCGTGGTCCGTGGTCGCCTAATAAAACGATCGTCGATTATCGTGCAATTATGCCGTCTCATTAATCCACCAGCAATTATGTCCTCCCTGTCCCCCCTCCCTCTCGTACCCCTTGTCGGCCTGCCTGTTCCCTCTCCACCCGTTGCTCCTCGTTCCTCCGCTTTGTCGCCGTCCCTTTTCGTGCGTCCTCTCCCGCGGAGGGTCTCGGCAGGCCCTTATCCGCCGTTTCATAACTTATGAACGTTGACAAGCGCACGCCGCAATGTTGGGACAAGCTCTGAACGCGGCCGTTCCGTCAACGGCGGCAATTACACCCTACTTGGAACCCGAGGAGCGAGCGCGCGGCATCCGCGACTCGTACACGCCGGACCCCGGCAACGCATCGGCGTCTTTTTCGACCGGCCTCCTTTTTCGTCGGAACCGGAAAGAGGAGCTAGAATGCCAGGCCGACAAATCGAAACCCCTCGGCTTTTGAACAGATGCACGGCGCTGATGCCTCTCTTGCCGTAGCGTAGATATTTCCGAGAAGATAGCCCATCGGGATGTCTTGCACCCTAAACGCTCCGCCACGCGAGTCGTCAACAAAGACGCGAGTGGTGCAGGAGCACGCGTGCTAGTTACTGGGGCACGTCGCGCTGAGGATGAGGGGCCGTACGAACACTTTCGAGGGATCAAGGAAAACCTAGTCGCCGCTGTGCTGTTCATCGCACGCCAGCTGAATCTCTAGGCCTCCGCTCGTATACCCGCCAGCGGGGGCCGATGCCTTCTCGGAGATGAGGGACGAAAAAGCCGCGGACGATCCGCAAAGGGACATTTAAATGATGTCGCCGCGGCTCCGTGCACGGGGGAAAGAGAGAAGGAGAGCGACCACGGCAAGAATAACTCAGCCGCTAGCTTCCTTCACCGACTCTACCTCTTCTTCGTCCCTCGGCCGGTCCGGACGGAAGGTTAGAGACGCGGCTAGATGGACGGGCGAGGAGACACGGCTCAGTCAACAGTCGCGCAGTGACATCGCGGGCTTTCGACTCTCCTCTCTCTTTCTCCGACGTCTCTTTGCCGCCGTCACGACCTCGAATCCCGGCCGCGCTCTCCGTTCTACCACTTTGTCGCGCAGGAGGAAGCAGCCTCGAGGGGCAGGCTCGTCGGCTGGCTGCGGGGGTGGAGGAACAGAGGGGGGGACGGCGGATGCTAATCAGATGCCGACCGCGGCGGCGACATCAAAAGAGGCTAGCGTCAGGCCTTGTCACCAGCCACGAGTGCCTCGCCTTTATTTGAATGCGCTATCTTCGGGGGATACGCGACGATGACGAGGACGGTTTTTTGGACGGCCTGTGGAACGCGGTCCCGGGGCCAGGGGGATGATACGTGTGTCTCGGGGTAAGGCGGCGTGGAACGTCGATCGGTCGCCAAACGGCCAGGATCGTTCCGTGGAATTGGGAGCACTCGGAATGCCGAACGAGCCCCTTCGTCGCGTTCTACGCTCGCGATTAGACGTTTGCGAACCGTTTCGAGGATTTCAAGGGGTCTCGAGCATCGGTCTTCGGGAATCCGACATGATTTCTTTGTATTACAATAGCATCTGTAAGTCGGCGACTGAAGACCGTAGGCAGTCGATGGCCGTTGGTACAGGTAATCTATGACGAGTCTATAATAAATCACACGAAGGTCCGGGCGATCGTGCGAGCTACTTCACGGTGCCCGAGAATCCTCAGGAAGTAGCTCGCCACTGGTACCTGGGGCTTCTCCGGGACAACCGCGAGTAACACATCAAAGCTCGCGGTGACGTGCGCGTATGTACGCGCACGCGGGGAAATATATTAAGGCTCGCGTTTGCGAGCTGGTTAGGGCTTAAGAGCGGGGTATAAAGATGTTGTTTGAGGCGTCCGACACCTGTGCAAGACCTGCTGGCTCTGCATAGGGACTGCTCCTCCCTCGTCTCTCTCCTTTTCGCGGGCCGCTCTCTCCTCGTCCTCGGCCACCTTCCTCGTCCTTCCTCCTCCGCTTTCTCTATCGTCCACTCCGCCGCCCCGTGGAACGTCATAACGTACGCGTACGCTTACCAGGGAGTACTATATGCTCGTGCGGACGCACGTGTGTGCACGGCAAACAGCAGTACGTAACGTATGTACCCTGCATTAAGATGCAGGCGATGATAAGGAGGACTTTACGATCTCACGCTCGGACGATTCATAGCCCGGCGATGTATGAACGGTCGCCGTTTACTGGTATCCCCGAGCCAACCCTCATCCCTTCCCGCTATCTTGCCTTTTGGTCCCTGCTCCGTCTGGCCCCACGCCCATCTTACCGCTGCTGGATTGACGTTTGATGGATCATCAGAAGGGATTGGCGTTCGTTGTCTACCACTGGCGAGGATAGGTGAACTTAAGCTCTGCTCTCGATAGTGCCAGCGGCCTTACCTGTCCGGAGGCTGCACGGGATGATTACAAATTGCGGGCATATGGCGGTGGACAAGGAACGTCCGAAGATTTTAGTCGAAACGTTAATATCCCTCGCAAGAACCTCATCTGCCGTCAACAGATCATCGAAAGCGCCCATTAGCTTGCCACCCAGAGCAGGCCGTGGTCCCCTTCGATCGTAATTGGCCGAAAGAGAGCTCGGTATCGAAGGCTAGGGCGCAGGTGCGCGGACTCGCGAGAGGCCAGCTCCTACGGAGGACGATTCCGGTGGATGCAGTCCGAGGATCCCAGCGCAGCGCATCCTGTTGCATATTTCACCCGCAGAACCCTTTTAGCCGGTTTCAGCGGGGCTACGGGCGCACGGGCGTGTAAATCAAACGCGCGCTGCCCGCTTGTAAATCTCCGGGTAAATACACACCGCGGAGATAATTTACGCAGCCGTGCATTGGCGCTGTTTCCTCTCGCTCTCTAACCCGCGCGCCACTCCCGCTGCCCCTCTTTCTCCTTCGCTGCACCCCTCCCCTTTATCCGAGGCAGATAGTTTTTGGAGCCACGTCCACTTCGGGATCCAACTGTCCCGGAAGGCGAGGGCCTTGTCAGGTCGCCTCGTTATACGATCGTTACGTTGCACGGTACGTTGATACGCCGATAATTCTTGCCAGCCGCAGCCGGAGAGAATGGGAGAAATATTAGCAATATATTACGAGCGATGTATGCCCGTCCAGAAGACGCTCCCCTTTTCTTACGCCTCGGCTATTTGTCCCGGCGTAACGAGAGGAATGTTTACCGACACCTTGAGATAATTATGGGTGAGCAGCGGGCCTGATTCAAGGTTGAACAGGGGAAGGAAGGGCCGTTCCCTTCTGTTTAATTTACAACTTTCGAGTACTTGATTCGACTGTGCTGCTCTGAATTCTGTCATGCTTTCACTCGTCGCAGAATGGGTGCTGCGATTAGTCCTCTATTCCACGGATACTAACAGATTCATTCCTGCCGGACCTATCAAACCGAAAAGGATCTACAGGAAGGTGATTTAATCGGGGAATTAGTACAAATCAGTTTGTAAGGATAAGCCGAAGAACGTTTGGGCCGGCCGTTGGAATCCTCGCGGCGATCAATTTCCTCGCGAGGCGATGAAAAATATCAGAAATCTTATCAGCCGCGTTCCTCGCGGGATCATCCATCAGATCGTCGGCTCGTATTTTACCGTAACCCCTTCCGTGCAGCTCGATGTACAATCCGTAAGTATCTAATGCACGTGTTGTGCAGCGGGCCAGATGCAAGCGGACGCGCGCGATGCACCGTCTCCACGGCGAACGGTGAACGGGTGAATGGAGGAGGCTGCGAGGTGACGACAGGTGGGCCCCACTTCCTTGATAAATGAAGTGAGAACTCGCGGCTACTTATCCGCCGATGCATCAAATCTGTCTGGCGCGAACGGATCGCCGGGTATTAAAAGTGCATCGGAGATCTATGCTTTGTCCTGGGCCGCTGTGCAAGCCTCTGCCCCCTGGAAACATCCAGATACATCTTTCACGCCCCTCGAGGTGGTAGCTTGCTGCTAGGCACCTGCGCGTTTCTTTTTCGTTGGCAACAGACTATCCCGGGAGGTGTCTTTAAAGAAGATCCATCCGTTCGTCACAGCGCTAGATGGTGTAAGAGTTTAGGCATTTAGGCAACGGCCTAGTGTGTGAATTAGCACATAGGTGGCGTCCATTTATGAGGAGTTCGGAAGATAGGAAGTGCGGAGAGTCGGCGTAGCCGGTGTGGCTAACGCTGCTGATCAGCACGCGGGCGGCCCGGGTTCGATTCCCGGCGCCCCGTGGCTTTCCTTTTTTCCGTCTCCTACAATGGTTACAGTAGTTTCGAATCCTGATCGGCCAATTAATTATGGCTGTCCTCAAATACTTTCGGCGGTGTCCACTGAGTCGCAGCATTTCGTATGCAGCATGTCGTCTTTCAGGCACGCCAGCCACTCGCAGAAGGTCGACACCATGCTGAGCGAAGGATCCAGCAGCAGAACGTCCAGCAGACTCGTGGCCGGGACGTTCGTACGCGTTGCATAAAGCCCTGTCGCCCGATTATATATACGCAGATATATGCAGAACCAGTTCGCCGTTATTTATCGCCAGCCACGGCCACGAATACTCGCGTTTCGAGCGTGGCGCGCACGGACGCGCTATGTCTCTTGGCCGTTCGAGGATCAAGAGGTTAGCACCCGACATCCCGCGCAGTCGGCGGCTTCTTGACACCCCTTCTTCCCGCGCCGGGCATCGATATTTCTCTCGAAAACGCTCGAATCGACGCGGGACAATGCGTTCCAACGGCAGCAGCCTCTCTGATGCTCGTTCGCCACGGGGAAAACGTATGGACGCGTCGAGTCACGCGTGCGTACGATCTTTACATCGACGAGTGTGGCCGATGGAAGGCGGAGGCGATTGTGAGGCGAGCACCTCGATTCCACTCGCGATTCCAACACACAGAATATTCCCGGGATATTATTGATCCCTTATCTCCGCGTGGAACGTAGGAAAGCAGCTTTCTAGATCTTTCCAGAAGGTGCATCTCTTTGCATGCGAAGAAAGGAGTTGAAATATACGAGCGACCGGGGACCGGGTCGGGGAAGGATTCGGTTCGAGTATACGACGAGAATGAAGTCGACGCCACTATTCCCCAAGTACACGCGATCCTCATCGAAACGAGCGTCCTCCGTCCCAGAGGGATGGGGCCACCCACTCATCACGCGGGCACACCTCGAACGGCGATACATCCCGATTTCGTTTCCTCCAATTCGGCCAGCTCGCAGGCTCGATCGTGAATTACCATCGTGCACAAACCTCGAATTGGTCGTGCGTCGAGCTGGGCAGGTCGTAGTTTCATTTTCGGCGCTAGCTCCGAGCCACAACCACCCCAATTTCCCTCTTTCCCTCTTACCGTTCGCCGACCACGGTCGTGCCGGAGCCAAAGTATAAGGCTGCTAACACCCTGTTCGATCGGTCGACGGCACTAACGACTTTTAGATCATTAGTTACTGAAACTACCAATACAATTATCGGGCCTGGATATTTATTCCTTTAATCTCGGCCCCGGGACGAGATTGCGGACCACGACCAATTCGGGGCGAGGCTATTCTCTCCTCGCTGTTGCTCAGACCGTGCAGCCATTGTGGCTGCCTCTTATCCAGCCACTTCTATACCGTAAGGTCTTAATTAAGCCCCCCCCCCCCCCCGCCCGATTATCATAATAAGTCCACCTGATCACGGGGAAACCCATCTCCCTTTCACTGTACTTCGACATGATTGATGCCTCCTGATTTTCGATGTTTTCACATCTTAACACGTTCCAGGGATGAACTGCATCAGTTACATCGAACACAGGCCATCAGCCTCCGAGACTCGTCCGTTTCCTTTCTCCCATAATAAATCGTCTCTCGCTCGCGAACTCCCGCCCCCGCACACCCCCGCGCGCCTTCCCTAATACAACTCGATCGGCGCTGCACGCGAAAAGGGCTCGTTATTCCCGGTTAATATTCGTCGGTATCCGCGTTAATTGCGTACGCGGGAGCGGTTTTTTCTTCAATTTTAATGGGCAGCGCGATTTAGTGTTCGCGATAACGCGGCTAATGCAATGCTAAGATACCTGCCGAGTGGCATATTTACATTTCCCGCGCGGCGCGATCGCTTTGACGCGTGACTGTTTATTAGACGCGGACCGGATTCTCCCCCGCGTGCAACCCGCGCCGTTAATTAATCTTTGAAATCAGACATCGCCGGCTTATCGGCGGGCTATATCTGCCGTTGCGCGAGAGGCTGTCCGCTTTCAGGGAGGGTTCGGAGATGGACGGACAGTGGTGGGAGGGGAGGGAAGGGAAACAGGGAGGAAGGAGCTGGCTACTGTTGGAGAGGGTAGCAAAGAAGGCAGCCGGGAATTCGACGGCGTTTGCAGAGCAAAGAAGTCATTATATTTTCTCGAAGCGTCGCGAGGAGCTTAATCAAGGTGGCAGCCGAGCGGAATCAGCAAGGACCCCATTAGTTTTACGTTTCCTCCTTTTTTATTCTCTCCTTCTACCCCGCAGACAGAGCCCCGTCTCTTTCTTTCCACCCCTCGACTCTCCCGGGACTCATTGTCCAACATAATAACCGCAACTTTTAATTGAATTTGCGACCGGCACGAATCAACTTTCAGCTCGTTCGCCTCCTAACTGATTGCCAGACGTCCTCGTCGATTACTCACCTAGAGAATCGCGGACCTCCAGATTTCTTCAGGCTCCCCCCCTTTTTGCCCGCCTCCGTCGGTGCCGATTCCCCTGGCCGTCCTGGGCCCAGCTGGCATAGTTCGACAGCCTTCCTGCGCGCAGACGAGAAATCATGGAATTTAGCGTAAACGGTAGCGTTTATGCAATGTGAGTGACTCACACAGCGCGGCGGAAGTGCAGTAGACGTGAATGGCGTTTGTAATTGGGTTGATTTCAATTACTAACGAATTTCTAACGCGGCACCGACTCTCCCCTCGTGTTTCTCTAATACTTATCAATCGTTAGAGAGATTGCATAATTAATTGCGCGGCTGCGTTCGCAGACATTGCGCACTTCGGAACGAGCATGAAAGGAAAGCGTCCGTAAGAGGCCTCGTGGATACTTTTCGTCGATCGAGGATGCACAGATTTCATCCCCCATAGCTCACGGCACTTTCGAAGGTCGCGTCCCGTTCAATTTGTTAATTTGTTCGTCACGTTCGTGCGGTAGCCGCTAATTCGAGAGACTAATCGAGGTAGGTGGACGACAAAAGAAGAGAAAAGAAAAGAAGGAGAAGAAGAAGCGGAGGAGGAGAAGGGATTACGTCCACTCAGCTGGGCACGTTTGCACACACACCGGACGAGGAGGGAATCCGTCGGAAGAAGAGAATGGCCGTTAATTACAATACACGATTCGCTTAATTGCATTCTTTATGCAGCCCCGGGGCCGATTTCTTTTTCGACGTGGCTTGCGCGAAGAAGTTGCACGGCCAGTGTCGTCCACGCCGACCGATCGTGGGATCCGTTGTTCCAATCTTTCAGCCGCGGGGATTCCTCGTTGAAGTCTTGATCCCGCCTTCCAGCAGGAACAGTCCGACACGTCCCGCGCGCGTATGAAAAGCGTCGGTCGGGGTTTTTTTTAATAAAACCACCTGGAACGGCGCGAAGCCGCGCTCGTCCCAGCTTGTGCACGCGTCTTAAGTAACGCGTGAGCGCGGTTGCTTGAGTGGTCGTTGCATTACTAGTGGCGGATACGATCGTAGATCGCCCGATCCGCGGCTCTTTCCATAAAGATTCTCTTCCCGATTTAATGGTATTCTCTCGTGCCGCATTTGCTCATAAACGTGGAACCGTATAAATTTCCCAGTCCGCTACTTCGTCGGGGCACATTGATTTTCCGCCGTCATGGAACTCAAGCGGTAGGTACGGGCATTTTCCAGGAGATGGCAGGAAGGGTGCTTCCTTTTCCATCGAACCGCCACACGTCGATGCAACACGTGACGATGATCGATTCATCCCCCGTTCGCGAGCTGCCCCCGAACCGAATCAACCCCGGGGCCAAATCAGATGGAATTGCCTTGCAGACGAATTATCCTTGAGGAATGTTTTCCATTTGCTTCCAAGTATGAGAAAGAGCGTTCACGAGCTGGCTAGTTGGGGTACTGGGGGTACTTGGGGTTCTCCTCACTTGTAGGCAGCACCCTTATAACCTCTTTCAACTTTGACTTACCTACTTTACGTATCGAATAAAATATTTGAAAGTAGAAAGCAAGGAGAATGCTCAACCCTTCCTTCCTATTATTAATGCAATTCGTAGATCCCAATCTATGATAGCTGTCGAGATTCTAATTAGTGCACAAACATTAGTCTAGGAAATTTCAATAATTACCGCTACAGCGAAAGTCGCCAATCCTCTGCAAGCTTTGAGTAATTAACCCTTCTTTTTTACATCTAGTGAAGTTTCTTCCGCTTTCCAGGAAGAACGATGAGCGTTCAACGCCCCAAGTCACCTTTTCTCCTTCAAAGAACCCAGTTCCCAATTCCCTCTCAAGATCTCGACTCGCCCCAAGGCTCGTGAATCTCCAACAATCGCGATATCGACCGTTCTGATTATCGATGATGGCATCGCCGTTGGTTATCGGCGACGTGCTATCGTGCCGCGCATTCCATCGTGCTTCGTGACACAGTGACGTCATTTCCTGCGGGAAGCGTGACACGTGGTATCATCGTCGACGTAGGTGGCCACTCTTGAACGCCTTGTTGGCTCGCGTCACCTGGTTCACCGGCACAGGTGCATCAGTAACACCGCGAGACGGGGCGGAATGGCGATCTTAGATAACTCTCTTCTGACCTAACGCGGTGGATGTCTACACTCGATTCATTCAAAGTTGAACTGTGAATTCCATGTTCGTTCATTGAAATACAGCTCGGAATAAAAATACCCAATGTGAGTCCCAAATTCAATCACCAGCCGCCCCTTTGTACAGAGATCACAGCAGAGTTGAATAAATTTTCATTCGAATAAAAATTTATTGGATTATTGCCCAACTCTGGGTCACAGTGACCAATTTGCCTCGATCAAACCCAAATGCATGACTGAACATCCACGAAATCCCGCTTTCTGGTTACCGGAGATGGTTCGTCGGTCTCGTAAAAGGCGAGCAAGTCCGGAGGTTCAACTGACAGTGAGCGGAGCCGCAGACGCGGGTGCAGGTTGCGGTACGCGTGCTAGGAAGCTCGGGAGCGAAGCTGGTACGCGCACCATGCATAATTGCCTGGTAATTATTCATTACGTTTATGTACCATGTTATTCAATAAGCCAGACCCTGTAATTTACTTACGATTGAGCATTTCACGCTTCGCAATGGCTTATTCAATTACTTGCCACGCGGATGCTCACCCGCCATTAGCCGGGGGAACGTGCGCGTGCGTGCATACGTCGTTTCGTATGCCCCTGGCCAGCTCGATCCCTTATCGTGCTCTGAACTACCGCGAGGCCATTCGATACTCGCGCGCGTTGCCGCGATACACGCGGTGGCAGCCTTTGTCAGCCCGTTCTCCGCGAGGAAATTGGATTTCGAAGGGGAAAACGGTCGCGCGTGGCTTGTCTAACGGATGCTAATCGCGAAACCGAGCTGATCGAAGGTTCGCGGTATCGTTGCCGCGGTATACCGAATCTATGGGAAAGTTGCGGTCTGCCAGCGACTCGGAATATTCAGTAGAACGATTGTTAACCCCCAGGACGACTTCTGAGCGCGTTTAACGCCCACGTAGCCGAAATACTGAACCACAGCGATGCAACGTGATTCCACTAGGTATGCCGAGAACTTGCTGAAACTCCACGCTAGTTCAGCCTGCACTTCTATCGTAATCCACCTAAGCACGTTAGAAAGTGTTTCGAGGAATCGTAATTATTCCCTTTCTAACAACTAAAATTATTGTGGTGCGGGGGGGGGGGTGGAAAGATCGCGGGGGGGGAGTGCTCGTTAGTCCCCGCGAATAAAATAAACAGAGCCGGCGCGGACCTATTGTCCAAGTATTTCAAAGTTACGTCATGCCGGGTAAAATTGCGCTTTACACCCGGGTCGAAACAATCGGCCGGCTGTCTAATAAATTGCCCGCCATTTTCCCTCGCCGCCTTTCGACGCCGTAAAAACCGACTCTGTTTTCACGTGAACGCCCTCGAAACCGGGGCCGGCGTGCCTTATTTAAACGAAAAAGAGGTATCGCCAGCCGCTGTTCGATTATTAGTCGAGCCTGCCCAGGCATTCCTGGCAAACCACCTGCTTATGATCCGGATAGGCAGGATTGTGCGACTTTGACGGTCGGGATCTGGCACGCCGGCGGTTCTGACATAGCTCTCCCACATTAGCGGCGGCCAACGGGAGCCAATGGCTGCGCCGCGATCGCCCGTGCTTTCGCGATTCCGCAATTCCGCGAGGCTTGCGAAATCGCGCCGCGCGCTCGGCCGTTTGCATTTCGTTTACATGTCCCTCGGCCGCCGGCTGCCTCCATTTCTCATTCGATCTATCGGCACCGATTCGTTTCTGCGGTTATGCGCGCGGACGTGAGACGCGTGCAACGCTCTCGTGCCCATTTACGGAGGGGGATTTGAAACGCGGTGAGTTACGGTAGGTATCGCCAGGTAACAATGAGCAATTTTTATCTCGCCTCGTGACCGTTTCTTCCACTCTTGTGCAAAGCTGGACTCGGTTTCTGGAGGTTTTAGAATCGAGGACATACCTGTCCCGTGGAATACCAATAAGGGACAGGATTCGTGCTATCCGAAGAGTGATCAGAGGGTGTGGGAGATAGATGACTGTCCCGCGTAATAGACCGCGCAGGAACGGACAAATTCGCGATCGCTATTGTTGAGGATTTCGAGGGAAAACATGTAGTCTAAGTCGATTCGTCTTGTGGTGTAACGCGAGGATGATTTAACGTTTCAGAGGCAGAGCCAATGCGATTGTTGTTGGCTCGGCTAACTTTCCCCGTTTCGCAACGATCGCCGGTTTGCATTGCGCCGCGCGGTTTATGCCAAACTTCCATCGCGATCGTTTGTCATCGACGTTTGTATAGGGTAAGCCGGCCAGTAGATGGACGGGGCCCAGTAGATGGACGAATCGTTGGTTAATCGTTAATATTGAAAGAACTAGAGTTTTAATCTATATTATTGTTTTTTTATTTTGTAGAAACAACGTTTGTTGTTTTATAAAACATTAACATATTTATCGAAAAAAAAATTTGTATGCAAAAAATGCATTTGTATGTATGATTTTACGCCACCATGCGCGAGTCACTCTTTTATTATTAGCTATTGCTCAGCATCGCGTGCCTTAAAGTTAATAAGAAACGTATTTGGATGTATTGTACAGAGGTATGCAATAGATGATTGCATTCTAATATTAACGATTTATATATTAACGCGTGAACAAAGAAAAATAAAACGATAGAACTTATAAAAATGTCTGTCCATGTACTGATATGGATTTTCTAACCTTGCCGCAGTAGATGGACAGAATGGAATTAAACTTTTGAAGCCGTTTTTTTAAATAATCAATCAGTTTACACATTTACTTGTAGGTATCTTATTTTTATTTTTTTATTTAGATAGCAAGCATTAAAAAAAATATACCGTACATCAATATACGTGTAATGATCTAAATAGAGCCTTGGATGATATTAGAAAAGGAACGAGTGGATATATATTTTTACTTTGTGCCACTAAGAAAATATTAAAAAGGTTACATATCCAATCCGGGACACTTTCCGAGACAGTTTTCAATGCGGGACAAATAATTCAAATTCGGGACAGCCCCACACGATCCGTGACGTCTGGCCACTTTAGGTTAGACATAACCTCACTTTATTTGCGGCCTGGGCCCATAACCTGTGGCACCGGTTTCTGGCAATGAAGACTCCATACGTTTTTAGTTTTGATGAAATAAACTATATTTTAACCAAAAATAACTTAATCTAGGTACCTACAATAGCTAATAAGTCTTTTACTCGTCTAGCCAGACACCCGTCCATCTATTGGTTCTGAACTGTCCATCTGCTAGCCCTATCGTCCATCCAATTTGTGATACGGGCTATGAGTAGAATTTTCATCATTTTATCCTTAAATACATTAATTTTTTTACTTGCAGTTATTTTATTCTTTAAATTTGTACATTTTTACGTGCAAAGCTTTTGATTTTTTTTTAATACAACAGATATTTCTAAGAAACACCTTGATGTAAACTTCGGAATCAGCTAAACTGTCCATCTACTGGCCTGCTTACCCTACCCACACTGAATTTGCCTGTGGAGATCCACGGATTGAGAGTAGACCCTGAAATTCGATATTATCCAAGGGAAAGCACCTCGGATGAAGCGGAATTTCAAAGCTCCACAGAGCTGCGTCGAACCGCTAGAGGAAACCGATTCTTAACACAGGCAGGAAAAACGAGAAACGCACTTTCATCGCGTCGCGTCCGCTCTCATCGTTGCCCATAAATTCGCCAGCGACCGCGTTCGCGGCAACCAGCAAGAAACCAGCAACGGGGGAAAGGCGGCGGGGACGATATATTAATAGGAAATGATCGCCGCGAGAGGTCGAAGCGTGGAAAGCCAAAGTTTTCCGCGGCCGTTTATGAGCCCAGGCCGCCTTGCAACAAACGACGGTAATTATTTAACCGTTTGGCCGTCGCGCGCTGCTCGTTTTTGCCGCCTGCCCCGGGGAGGGAGCGAACGACTGGGGAGAAGAAAAAGGCGAAAAGAAAAGCGGGAGATTGAAGCGCGTACGCGCGATGGTGGGAGTGCGCGCGCGGGCTCCATAAGGGACACCGTGAGAATTGGAACTGCGTATGCGCCACGGCGACAACGGGCCCGAGGAGCTCTCTCGACTAGGCTAGCCACGAGAAAAACTCACCTTCATTATGCTACCGGCATCGTAATATAATGGTTAAAATCGCCGTAAATGGCCGCGACCGGCCGCCCGTACCGCCCGTACCGCGCCAACCATTATACCGCGTAAGCACGCGCGCGCGGGCTCCGCTGCGTGAGACACACTGCGTACAGGGTGTTGCAGAAATGCGCGCGTCAGATTAGACCGGTCGTTTTTGCGCCGTTCGCTTATTCACGAATCCTTTTTACCCCGAGCGAGAGGATTCCTCGTCCTCGGGAACGAGCGAATCGCCGGGCTTCTCTCGGTGCTGCGGGTCTCATTTGCGTTTCACGGAGGGGCAGTGTCATTCCACCCTCGTGATCGCCCAAGATTAACCGAAACAGATTCTCAAAAGAAGCCGCAGCTACGCTCTCCCGTACCATCCCCCGAAACTCTAACGAGTCGCGTCCGTCGCGGAGTCCGGCGCGTAAACCGAGCGAGCTGAAGCTATCTGCCGGCCATCCAGCCTTTTTCCCCGGCATTCTTATCCTTATTATTCCACGGGACATCTCCGGGTGAAATCCGGTGAAAGGTATAGCGCGGCCGGTAGAAGGAGGACATTACATTCTTTGTACTTAGTTGGCCCCTGCCTCCTTTCTTCCCACCGTACGTCCAACCCCCTTCCGAACCCCCACCCGGCGACCGGCCAGCCCTATTCTCGCGTTGAGTGAAAAGTTTTACTCGGGATATTACGCCTCACCCTCCCGTAACGTCGGAGGATTCCACTCTCTCCTCGTCCTCCCTCGTTGCGAGCGTCCACCCCCGTCTACCCAGCACTGGCCACCCCCGCCTGCCCACTTCCACCATCCCCCTTTTGCCTCTCTGCATGACTCTTTTCCCTCTTCCTCGCTCGTCGTCCTCCTAACAGCTCCAACGGTCGTTTTCCCGTGCCCCGCTTTCTTCCACGCTGCCCGGCGGAACGGAAGCGACGCAAACATAATATCATTACTATTTCGAAGTCTCGTTTTCTTATGAGTTCGAGAGGACATAATGCACCTAGTCGGGAGTCCTTTGTTTGCCGTTCTCATTGTTTCCCGAGGAGATCCTTCGAGCCGCCTAACCGTGGGAGGGCCAGCAAACTTTCCGCGCTCGCTTGCTTCATCCCCCCTGTTTCGGGGGGTGGTCTGGGACACCCAGCGTGTTTACGATCGCGTGCAGCGAGGCTGGATTTTCGAAAATTTGCCTCACTTTCGCAGCATCTCCTTGGTTCTCCAGCTTAATGGAGAAAACGTGCTGGCGAGTTTCGGGCGAGTTTATTTCTTCATACCCTCGCGCCTTGTTCCTCCTTTACTACCAGTATTACGAGTTTGAATAAAAATCTTGGCATGACTTTTGCTCCAGGGTTCTGAGGAGGGGGTTGTTCGTCCTCGAAACCCTTAGTCATCCTTTTGCATTTATGCTACCGTGTATTCTAATGGCAACTTTCCCATTGTAATGTCCTCCAATTCGTCCCGACTTATCGTCCGACGAATGGTCTAGAATCCTTCCTCCAAGGGAGCAAACGGTGTCCGCCATTTTTCCATGCGAATGTAAAAAGATCCACCCTTGAAGACCCGGCGGCGAAGGAGAAGAGGAGCGATAGGTCGGCCGAGTTTCGAAGGGTTCACCCGCGGAGGGATGAAACGGGGTTGCTGGTGGGGTCGGCTGCTCCTCGGAGGATCTGCATACGACCGCGCGCACGCACGGGGCGCGTGTAAATCACGCTTGCGAGAAGGAGAGGATAGAGAGACGGAGGGAAAGGGAGAGAAAGCCAGAGAGAATCGTCGCGTTACTATCGACCAATCGTTGGCAGACCTGCGTACATCAGCGTGCCGCCTATAGGCCACCCCTAACCTGCCAGCCACCCCCCGGCCATATTGTAAAATATGGATCGCGGAGGTGTACAACACCCCACCTCGCCGGTAACCCCCTTTCGCCCTCTTGCCGCCCTTACAACGCCGCCGCGTCACTCTTCGCGCTCCCTCGAATAAGAAGTACATACTACTTGCCTCGCCTTCCACCCCTACCAGCTTCGCCTTCCCATTGCAGATTCCTTCTTATTCTTTCCTGTCTAACAAATTTTAAGATGCTTGTATTAAACGTCACTGCCTGCACAAACTCGTCAAGCGTGACCGTACCATGGAAACCATGTTACATATATGTATATAGGAATAAAGAATGACCGGTCACGTATTTGTTGGATATCGGTGAGGGAAAACCTGGCGGCTCCTTTTCTAATCGTTCGTTCTTTACAACGCCGAGGGAATCGTTGCTAATAGGCGGGAGAGGAATTCAAGCGGCTTCCGTATTTCGTAGGATAAAGGAAAAGTTACCGAACCGTGCACGGGGACAAGTCAACCATGCCAAGTTATGTTTCAGACGCGGCACCGTGAAGCAGATATCGCGACGTTAACGACAAGAAGTGGACTCCCCTCATTTTTCATCCCCGCTAATACGACAATGAAGCGTAATTTGTCCCGCGTGATCGCGAAACTGCGAGTCGGCTGCTGGCGATGTCGGGGCGAGTATGGAGCATTTTGATTATCGAACGACGACTCCCATCCCAAAACGCTGCTCCGCTTTCCATTATCGAATTGTTTGCCAGTCGTGTCGTCGACGGGACGCAAAGCGGGGGAGGCAGGAGGGGGGGGACGGAGGAGCAGCGGCGAGGTGAAATTCACGCCATTTTTCTCGCTTCGTGAAATTTACGACGGCTGGCGTCGCTCCAGACTCGTAATTCCGCCTTTGAAATAAACATCCGGATGAGATACCGCGATCTTATCGGATCGAAGAAGCTATCGGGCTGACATCGCCGTTCGTAATAAAGTTATCTCTAGGCTGGTTATGCATGCCCAGCATGGGAAACGTGTCTGCCGCGGCATATAATATTATATTTCCTACCGGCGCACAATGAGCGAATTACATCGTACCGTTTCGTTGCATAATTCTCCCGCTTCAACGCTTTAGCAAATTCTCATCAATTAGAGGCGCATTTATAATTCTCCCATTAGCGGTTTCCTCCTTCCGCGTGCTGTCCTCTGTTTCCAGCGACGGAAACAATGCCAGACAAACTGTCTCTCGCGGTTTGACGTCCCTTGCAACCCACGAGGGGCAAGCGCAGCTAAGTAGTGATTCCAAAATTTTTTTGCGACACTCACCGAAGGGAGGCAAGTGTCCGATTCCCACAGCCATAGGATTCGGATCCTCTAATCACCCAGACAGCGCTAGATACGCGTCCAATTGCATATGTGCGATCAACGCGGAGCACCCCCAGATAATCATCGTTTGACACGCGTCGCGGCGGTTCTCTAGCGAGTGTAAATCGGGCGATTCCGATTCCCGTTCCATCGGCAACGAGCTCCTCGACGCTGGTTCCACGATTAGCGCTCGCCTCCGTATAAATGCGCCGGAGATGCACGTGCCGCGAATTACGCGGATGCAGCGGCAGGTCACTCAGCCGGGGGCCCCCCGATGCATACGAGTGTACGAGCATCATCTCGTACGTAGGCTCACGCACGCCTGCGCTCATGCGGCCACGGCGATTTTCGCGTTTGCACGCGGCGCACGTGCGGGCACGTACATTTATCTTTGGGCATCTTTTACCGCGAATTTCGATCGTAGATCTCTCCCCCGGCTTTCAACGACTCGCGCCATTCCCGTGCAACTGTGCAACCGCGGAGGACGAGCGCTGGCCGGCGACACCGTGTCGCATGGAATCTTTTAATAAGGACTCTGGCCCGTTTCCTGCTTCCTTTTTCAGAGAAGGTGTCAGATCTGTGGTGGATTCTGCAGAGACAGAAGCATGGCTGACTTTTGCACAGGACTGAATAGGGAATTACGAGAAAGTAGGCCAGGAGGATAGTGGAGGTGTCGCATATTTCATCCTATGTTGAATCGAGGAAAGGTTACCGCGAACCCTCCGTAATTGACCCTTGAACAAGGCCAGCGTAATGCCTGCGTTTTCATTATACAGCGAGGCTTTTGTTCCCGCTGCACCGGTGCATCCGTGCACCTTCGCGGCGCACATGCCACGCAGGTGCGAATTATCGATAATTCCAGCGAGTAACAGTCCGGTACGACGAAGCAAATGCATAATCAATCCAATGACGGACGTGGACGCGCGTGCACGGTCGAACGAAGACGTGCGTGCACGCGTGCAGCCCGACGAGCGGGCTAAAACGAGGCGGTGGCATTTCAGCGACCATCAGCCGCGCGTGGGGGCGTCTTTTGATTCTTACCGCCGCTTCGATCCTTGGTACCAGCCTGTGGATGCGAGCATTCGTAGGGGAGAGGCTTGCAGGTTGCCACTGCTTGCAGGTTACCACCCCTGCTGTATTTCGACTTTCTAGCAGTGTCATAATCTCAACTCTGACTCACATCGACGTTAAAAGAGTAGGTGTCACTATTTTATAACCTCTGGAGCGGACAGACGCAATAACGCTGTGTTTGCTGAGCGAAGGGTAATATAGTGTTTGTCAAGAAACTGAATTATTGAAATTGTGTGCTTTCCTTGTGCTCGTAAATTGAACATTTTCATCGAAAATTCAAAATAACTATACGTACTGTGTTGTCTTTTTTATCTAATTTACATATGCCAAACAGATTTCCAAACATATCACGAATTGACCATTTTTTCTCATATTTTCCTAAAAATGCGTCGGAATGCAAGTTGCCTCCTTTTTTGGCTTGCAGGTTGCCACCTCTCTCTTTCCCCCTTGTTTACACACAAATGTCATTGAGTTTGAAGTGAAGTGTTTTTATTGCATTTTAGTCATATTTTGGTTTATTTTTTACATTTTTATAGATTTTTAGTATGGCAGCACGCAGGTCAAGAAAATTTGAAAAGTTTTCTGAATCAGGTTTTTACTTGAGTTTTTTTACACTTTTAGCAATTTTTCTAGCGGGTGGCAACCTGCGAGCCAAAATTTCAAGGAGACAATTTTAGATACTTTCGATAATTTGCAGTATAATTTTTCTTTTTCGAGAGTTTGCATGATTTGTAGCTCAGGATTGTAGCTCAACACTTCCTCTTTCCAACTTATACCATAAATCAACGATACGTTAATTTTATGACGAGTTATGATCAAAAAAGCTTAGGGGTGGCAACCTGCAAGCCTCTCCCCTACTAGAGGAAGCGTAAGGTCCGAGGTCCTCGAGATAGGCAGAAAGATTGTGGATAGATCTTCACCCAACGATACTCGGCAGATTGAAGAGGAATCATCCTCTTCCAACACTTTCGACCAGCATCCTCCCGATTGACCGCGACAACTCTCGCTTTCGCTCCGCGATTAAGCTAATCGCCGGTCGGCGGAGCAGGGAAGCGACGTCTCGCGTGGCGAGGGCGTAACAAAGCGTATCGGGAAGCTCGTATTCCAGGCATTTCACGGCCAGCGAGAGCGCGTTCGGCTTAAGCAATTAGACGGGCAGCAACGTAACGAGATAAATCTCGATTTTCTGGGCTTAAGTGACAGCGATGACCATTAATCTGCTCGATCGCCGGAATCGCGACACCGATCTCGCCGCTCTAACGAGCAGGCATAACGCCAATCTCTCTCTCTCTCTCTCTCTCTCTCTCTTCCTCGCTCACCCAGCCCTCTCGAAACTCCTTCGATCTCGCCCCGGGTCGACGGAGGTAAAGCAGGGGAAGCTTTCGGTGCGCATCACCGTCTCTATTGGTAAGCAAGGTCGTCGACGAGGGGGGTGGTTAAAATCTGCGAGAGACGTTCGGTAATCAATGGTCACCAAGACTGGCGATCTCTTCTTCCCACTGTATGCGTACATATCCCAGGTTCCTCGTGGCTGCACCGGCGTTGCCGCGTGAACGTGGTGGTATCGCCCGGCCGAGGCACTGGGGTAAGAAGAGCAGGTCTGGAGGGTGGTTGATATCTGCGAGAGGACCGGTGACCAGCCACCCCGCAGCCCGTATAACTCCGATAACGGCCGACCGACCACCATAAACCCTCGGTCTTTCACTCCAGAAAATACACCCTCGCGCGCGTATTCCTCCCTGGTCTGTGAATTCCTCGCGAACCCTAGGTTCCAGTCGCTCTGCGCGCCGTTTCGTCCGTCCCGCTTTTTCACGGGATGTGCTTCAACGTGTGCTCGATTTCTCCGGACGAATACGAAGGAAACGGTGTCCGCAGCACCCGCGCGCGATGGAACACAGCAGTTCCACCCTCCCACCGTTCCCCCGATCATAAAACCGAGAATATTAGTAAATTGCACGGCGTCGTTACTTAATATCGCGAGGCGAGAGAGGCCCACTAAAACCGCCGCCACGAAATAAAGCGGGCCGTTTCATATCAGAAATGCCGCGGATCTCGTTCCCTCGTTTCACGCAAGTTTACGCAAGGCTGCGGTTTCTTTACGACCGCCCTGCACGCGCGTCGATAGCGGGCCCAGCGACTACGGAGGAAAAATTCTCGGCTCCGTCGCGCTTTACGATCCCCGGAACCCGTCGTATAAACGCGTGACAGATCCGCGGGGCAAGTGGCAGCCCCGACTTCCTTCCAGTAACTAATTATCACCGGGCCGATGTACGACGCTGCGTCAACCCGAGACGCGGACCTGGTACTTCGATGTTAAATTACCGTCTCTGCAGGCTGGCCTCTTCCATCCCGCAAGCTTGAATTTTCCACCCGCGTTTCTCCTTTTCTTCTTTGCCGCGGTTTCCAACTCGTCGAGTTTCCATTCGATCCGAGTTGCAAAGGCAGCTACGTTTATTACGGATACCTTCGGCCGGGTTAATAATGGATTTTCAACCCGTCCTTACCTTTACGAGAACCTCCGCGATCGCGATGCCAACCTGCTGTATACATACATGCGGGATAAGGGCTGCCGATCACGAGACCGATTCGGAATTATTATGCCGCTTTTTGCCATTAGTTTCCCTAAATGCGCGCCGCGTGTCCGCCGAGGCACAGAGGGTGGAGATTTACGTGGAGGCTGTTGCTCGGATGAAAGATCGCGCTATCGTTGCCGCTCACCTTTGTATGGTAATAATCCAGCGTATTTGTAGAATATCGAGTAGATAAGTGCCGGGGGCGGCCGGCTTCTATGCAGCTTAAGTCCCGTTTTGTCAAGCGATGTCGACGGGGAAAAATTGGTTGGGTGTGCAGAAATTGGTAACCATCGCTCTGAAAGACGTACTTCAACCTCCTGATTTTCTTGGAGATGTCGAGCAATGGTCGAATCTCGTGCAATGGGAGCATAGATTCTGCATGTAGGTAGTATGGATTCGGTGTCCAGGGAGATATGTGCGGTGCAGGGGGATCCGTGCTCGCAATAAAATGGCACGCCATTCGAGTGGACGTAGCAGTGCACGTAGAAATCTGTACCAAGCGGCCAGAGATGGGCGGAGCACGTAGCAAGGACTTTGCATACTCGATGAGCACTCTCGAGGTGGAGGCGGTGATGCAGTTTGCATACGGTTACGGTGGTGCAGCCTCTCCATTGGTCCAGAAACATCTCGCTGCATCTCCCTACTTCTCTCATCTCGTTCTCTTTCTCTCCCACTACCTCTCCTCCCTCTTTCGATGCATCTCGCCGTCTTAGTTCAGCGCACTCGCGACTCACCGTCTGGCTAGCGACGGGTTTAAGCCACTTTCGGGCGGCAGCTCCACGTGCAACGGACTTATGCATTCCCGTGCTGATACTTTCCATGATCCTTCTCCATGTATTTCTTACACTTCCTTCCTCCTACACCTAGCTTGTGAGTTACCGATCTCGGACTAACCTTTTGCGTACAATTACACATTCCCAGTGTCTGGTTTTTCATCTTAGAATTACTTCGTCTGTAACTTTCTACTCTATTCATTCCACGTTCCCTCCTTTTCGAATTCGATTTTGTTTTCAGTCATCGCCTGGTTTACGCCGATTTCAAGGCACCACGGCCTTTCAATTCAGAATTACTACGTCCATTTCACATTCCCCACTCTTCGGGTCCAATTTTGATCTCAGCCGTCATCTGCCTCGCGTCTACGCTTCCAAGGTACCACGTGCTATAAGACAAATTATTACTCGTGAACGGTTCGTAGCCGTCGCGACGGCTGGTCGGATAACATGTCATCGAAACGAGCCGAGCGTGGAGAAGGCGGGATACCGGGATAAATACGAAATCGATGATAAACTGGCCGGTCCGTAGGCGGGCTCGAGGCAGGGATAGAACGACACCTCCTTAGAGTCGGAATAGCCCCGTATATACACCGACCTATCGTAGCTCGTACGGGTTCTCAAGCTACTTTTTGCTTCCCACGGTTCTGGTCCTCGTCGTCCGCAGCTTCTGCGATTGCAGCGGCGCATTCCATCGTGCAAACCGCGAGACGTTTTCCGCGCTAGGCCGTCGGGGGACGGGGGTGATCTTCGACGCAGGGAGAAATTCGGGACCGGCACCGGGGATCGAGGTGGATCTCGAAGTGCTCAGGACCATCCCGTAACTTCCCACTAATTGCCAGTCACTTCTCGCGGGAGGAGGATTTGCCTTCTGACATCTTCGAATTCCTTTGCGTCTGGATACAAGGGGCGAGACTCGAATGGACAGCTTGTTTCGTCAAGCAAATGGACGGGACGAATTGCTAACGCAGCGTCGAAGATTCATAGAGCGCGGACGTAGGCGAAAGTAGATAGTGACTGACATGATCAGACTCGATTTCAGATTGTATTCGAAGCTGCTGCTATTAAAGTCGAGGACCAGAACTGTTTCCTGCGGGGCATCGTGTGCTTTCCCTTGCAACAGAGTGGACCTCAGGCTACTGTTTCTTGGCACATCGGTGCGAAACAGGGAAGTCATATTCAAGAAAGTCCTCTTCTACCAGAAGCTAATCTCGATCGATTTCCTAACAGCGAGCCAACAGTCGTCATCGAAGAGCATCGACGGAAGTCCTCGGGAGTCAAGGAAGGGTTCGAGCGCCTCCCATGGGTCATTCTGTCCGTGATAACGCGATCGTGACTTCATAATCGCGGATCGAACTATCCGTCATTGTCAAGGCTCTCTGAGCGACGGGGCTGGCAAAAAGCCCGGCTGTAGCTCGCTGTGTAAACGACTCGCCGACGTGTATCACCGACCGGGGCAAAACAATTATAAATTATTTAATATGTCCCGTAGGCCGTAGACTCGCGGGTCTCCCTAATTGTAAGGCAAAGGGCCCCAGCAGCCGGGTCCTTTTTTCGCCTATCGGCCCTCCCCCCGCCGCCTCGCCGAGGGCTTCCCCCGTACCCCTTTCTCGTGTCACTCTCTCTTCATCCTCTCCTACCCCACCCCTATCCTCCTCGTTCCTCCCCAGTATCTCTTTTTTCGTCCGTTCGTCTTATTCCTGGAGAATTACGAAGTCGAACGAGAAAGACGGAGAGAGCCTCCACCGAACGGCCGTTGACCCCCGGAATAAATGCATCCGATCCGATGATACGCTCGTAATTTAACTTCCATCGGGTAGATAAGCATCGCCTCGGACGGCCAGAATGCAAATGCTTTAATGACGGAAAAACGGTGACGCGTGTACGACAGAATTTTTGCTCCAAGATTCGTCCAGCGGAAACTTTGCTCCCTGGTGGTGCGCGTCGTTCTTTAATACACGATGGCGCGCAATTCGTGGTGCAATTGCAAGGGGGTGGTTTTGGAGGTAAAAATGAGCTGGGAATGTGGAATAAGCTGAGGTATTTTTTGGATGGTTATAGTTGTAATAGCATTACATTTTGTATACTTTATTTACGCATATGTGAATGAATAATATATGTATAATACAACATGAAAAATCAAGCACGTGTTTCCCTTTACAAAGCATAACGCTACTACGGTACTTCGGAAGTAGATGATCCATTTCCTTACTACTGTTTTAGTTACACGGACTTAAAGGATTCGAAAGTACCATTAAAATTATGATCACGGAAACGATCATTCTTAAACGTACCGGGAACTGGGTGGAGCCATTGTGTCCGAGATGAAATCTTCGGCCGCGATACAGAGCAATGGAAGCTTTATCGTGACCTTTATCGGCCCAGAAATCGAGCGAGGTTTATTAGGAAAGCGGTATAAATAACGATCCAGTTTCGACGGTTTTTGCGTGCAGTGGTTTTAAATGTCACAAGAAACGTATATCTCCGCTCTATGTCGGGGCTTCAACGGGGAATTCGCGCTGACAACACCGGGATTTGGCGCAGTTTGGCTTTATGAATGCTACGGTATGCCACGGGATTATATTCAGCTGGGATCAGAGTGGCAGGGGTTCATAAATCAGACCGCTTCCAAGGAGAACCATCGCCGTTCACGTGGACGGTTGCCTCGGTTTCGCTACCTTTTATTACGCCCGCCATTGCTTCCCCAGCAACATCGACGATATTGTTAAATCCGAGGCAGTCGGCTCTCTCTCTCGCGACTATTCTGCCTTGCGGTCCGAAGACGAAAAGAAGTGAAAAATCACAACGAATTTCTAAATCACCCCATGCATCATACGTCTGAAAAACTTAAAGAACCCTAAACGGTAATTCAGAGATTCGACGTGCTATCGTGGTAAGAAATTCCCGTTTGATTGCGGCGACGATGACCTCCCCCTCGCCGTGAAACCGAAATCGATCTCCGGGGTCCAGTTCGAGCCATTCGTCGATCCTCCGATCCTGTCGCTCTTACTTCACGTCCTTCTGTCGATCTGCTTATTTGTTTGTCGTGTGCGTGCCTCGGGGAGAGTGGCGACACCAACTAAAATTCCAGTGGCGTGTCCATCCATACATATCGATGAGAGAGCGCGATTTCAGAGCGTCGCCGGGGCGGATGGTGTCGCCGGTACAAGCTAAAAGATGTGTCCGGCCCGGCGACGAGGCAAGAAGGACCGATTTCTTCGCGCAAGAAGGACGACGGGGATTGCGGAGCAGCTGACTCCTTGCGTCAAGGATGACGTATGGTTTCGCGATCGACCGCTCCCGTCCTCCTGCGGAGCATTTCTCGCTGCTCCTCTGACCGTTACGCTTCCGCAATCGCGGCATAAAATCGTTTTTCTGGAAGGTTAAAAAGCCTTCTTCTGCGGCAGTTCCGTGAACCGCTCCGCAACAGAGGCTGGATTACCCGAGCAACTCGTCGGGACGCGGTTACACTTGTTAGGATAATCTAACGTTCCCAGCTCCGCGTCCAGCGTCCTATCCTTTACCGACAGGGCGCGTGTGTGGCCTGCTGGCGGTGCACCGCGCTAGAATCGATCGGAATCTAATTAAAATGTTCGGAACGGAGGGTGGCCGGCCATCAGCCGCGGCCGTCCATAGAATACACATTACAGGCACGGAATCGAGCCGAGTTCCATGAACCGATCGCCACGATAAACTCCGCCGTTCAGCGCGGCCGAGACGAGATTATTCTCGATCGGCTAGCGTACAGCATACACGCGAACGTGAACGGCGATACGACACGATGCCCGGGGTTTAAACCCATACGAGCAACCGGGATCGTAAAATTATGCAGCAGCTACCGTCGGGCGGAGGGGACACCTGACAACCCGTTTAACCTCGCGGTCGCCTCTCATTTATGACAAAAAGAGAAGCTAACCCAGCAGTATGGCGCTCGCGGGTTATTAAAGATGGCGGCCGCTACGCATGCTACCGGATTCTATATGTGCACGGCGCGTTTCTTGCCATCCCGCCTTGCGCCGCGTGCGCACTGCGTGCACCATATTTGAATGCAGCTCCTTCGATCTTCCAGTATCCATCTTCTGAATTGGAACAACAACGGTCCTTCAGCCTTGGCCCGTCGAAGCTTTGGCGACCTAGCTTTTCGAAACTGGAGGTCTAAGCAACCCTTATTTAACGAGCCTTCTGCTACCACCCCGGTGCAAGATCATCGAGCAGACACTGCTACTTAACTCCCCCGGGGAACTTCGAATGATCCATCCGTGCTATAAACTACCCCTTCACCAGTACCACCACTTTGTCCATGCCCTAGCAAACTGAACAGCAAGGGGAGGAAGTCACGCATTCATGGACACCGCGATGGGTGAGTCGGGGGTGCCAATTAATTAGCATCGAATAGAAAAATTGGCCGGACGTCACCGCGGGGGCTGGCGGATTATCTGCGATCTTGCGGCTGGTCGGCGGATTAAGGTGCACCAGGGAAGAGGAGCCGAGCGGATCGGCGCGAGACCGAGCCAGAACATGGAAGAGGGGGCGGCATTCGGTTGGCCTCGTGCCTGGCGTGCCAGCCGACGTCTCGTCGACTCGAAACGCATGCACGTCCGACGTGTCCGATGTCCGATGTATATAATTTATGAAGTATCTGCATTCTCGGCAATGATAAATCAAGTCGCCACCCGGCAGGAACCGCGAGCATTTGAGGCGCTCCGTTCGGCAACCGTCCGTGCAAATACTAAGGACGCCGCGGCCTGGTTTCTTTCGAAACTGGCTGGCTAGCCACCACCAGGGCCCTAATAGACAGATCACGCCGCGATTCGATCGCCCTCCGCTTCATCTCGCGGCTATTCGCGGGCGCAGTCTTTCTCGAACGGTTAACGGTAGCGAATTGGTCTAGGGACACCTCGTGTTCGCGTTTTACTGCCTGAAAGCCAGATTCCTAGGTGCACCGTGGAAGATCATCTAGGCTGGACTTGTCGTCGTTGTTGGATGGGTATGAACTGACAAGAACGGTTTCGATTTTCTTCCTCTTCAGGCTCGCCGTCGCCCATCTCTTCCTGCTCGCTTGAATTTCTAACTCCGATTCGCCCGAGGATTTAACCAGCGCCGCGGCTCCATAAATATTGGCAATTTGTCTGGTAGCGCGAGCAGAGTTGCCAACAGTCCTTACATAATGAAGCCGAGTTAACTCCAGTCGCGAGTTGCTCGAAGCCTATCGAGCAGCTCGCGAGGGAATACGTCGCGAATGCTAAGCGTTCCGGTGGCAATAGAATTCTAGCTGGTGCAAACTCGGAGAAGTATTATCCTGCATTGCTATCGTTCGCTCGCGACGAGTGTGCCCCGATCCGCCGCATATGAGGAAGAAGGATATGCAACGCCCGACTTGTAAATGATCCTACACTTGCCCCAAAGGCTCAGCTCAGAAAAACGGTACTCGAATCGGGGGACCGTGAGACTGAGGGCTCGGGCCCGTCGAAGGCACGCCCGAGTTTCCTGGTAACGAGTGCAATTCGCTCTCGTCCTGGCCACCGTGGCCAAAGAAACGATCCATCGGCGGGCAGGCAGCGCCGGGGCCCTCGTAGGTTTCCCGAACGAGGGCCCTTTTCGAGGGCAAAACTTGCGCGGACGGTTGCGCGGTCCGGTCCCCGAGTCGGTGCAATGGCTGCCAGTATAATTGAGCTACAAATTCCACGGTGATCAACCGGTCGCGCTGCGTCTCATACGAAATCAGGCGGATGGACCCGATTCCCGATGGCGGCTGGTAACAATCGGCCGGACCCATGATCATGGGATAGCCGCCGATTCAAACGAACCGCCGTCGCGGCATTCCACGGCCACAAAAACCGGGCACATGCGTGGTCACGTACGGCCGCGCAACGCCGCGCAACAACGTGCACCTGATACGTATTCATACGCACCGGACCCCGATTCGACTCTCGAAAGAACAGGACTCGACTCGGGCGGGAGGGACGGGAGGGTAGCTGAGCGATTCCTTTGATTGTGACTCGCGTGGACGATCCTTCTTGGGACGAGGGGAGAGAGGATCCGAGGAGGAGCTCCATTCGTTAAAATATTGGTCGCTGGGTAGGCGAAAGTGATGGAAACTTGGAAGATGCTTCTTGTGTCTGATCGATACAGCGGAGGGGAGGTAGAATTAAGTGGATTCAGAAGGGATGGTCAGACCCGAGTACTGTGGATCGTTCGTGAGGGATTCGCGTGAGATGGGGTTTAGGTGAGGATAGAAGCAACGAGGTCAATTTTCCTTCTCTCTATGATTTAGCTTTTAAGAGCCACTGGCGAGGTTGAATCGAGGTTCTCTCGGAACGGGAGCGCGAGCGTGGCACGGCCAAGAGGGAAACGAAGATTCGACGAGGCGGGACGATGTTGACGTCGCGTTGACGCTGAAAGAAGCAGCGACGGCAAAACATACGCGACGCAAACCCGATACGGGCATTTCTGCCGCTACTGAATCAAAGACTTCTCGTGAAAATACCAGGCATAGCGACGAATCCACGGACGCGGCCGTCGTTGAAGAGCTACACACCGCTGGCGACCGTGAACGTGTGTCCTCCTCGAGGGCTTCCACTCGCCGCGGGCCCAGCGCGTCCCAGGATGCAGTGGCTCGTTGCAACTGCACTCGGTTCCCTGCACCGGCCTGGACCGGCCAGCCATGAGTGAGTTGAGTTGATACGATTGTTTTTACGGGCGCACCCAGTAAGCAAGAAACTGTCCTTCGGCAGTGACACTCACTGTCCTCCTCTGCATTTAAATACCGTCGTCTTCGCCGTCCAATCCGCCGGTTCGCAAACCTCACCAATTCCGCGTTACACGGTTCATGTTCGCACGCTTGGATCTAGAACGAAGATAGATCGATCGAGTCACTAATGTTCATTAACCTGAGCTGATTAAAGCCGTGGTTCGTTGTCTGCGCGTTTAGCGAATTAGTTTGATCGTTTGCGTCGAGACGGCGAAAAGAGTCGATCGGACGCGGAGGTGTCGAGTGTTCTAAAAGGTTCGAAGGTTCAGAAAGATAACGGGCGTTTCCGTTGGTATCAGGATAAAGGCTTGCCGCCATGTGAACCACTGAAGACGAGTTGGCGGGAACGCAGCTGCCGCTCCGCGGCTGGACAACTTTGAGTGCTTCGTTGTCTTCTTGAATTGCATTCACATATTTATGCGCGCTACGTAATGTCCCTATACCCTCCACTTTGATCTCCGTCCCGCGGCGTCGTCTAGCACGATTCCAAAACCGATCCATCCATCGTATCATCCGCGAACAGGGATCCTCGTAAGATCCTCCACGGCAACCCCGTAGCCTACTCTTTATTAACATTTCATTCGATTCGACTTTCAGATTCGACTGTACTCGCGTGTACGCTTCCCTTTCCCATTCGTCATTGTACGCGGTGTAATAAAACCGATATTATTATTATTACGGCTCGATTCTTCTCCTGGAGGACTGTTATCCGCGCGGGCACGGCGAATTATACTCCTCCCCGGGATCGATCCACGCGCGAATCCTGTAACGCCACAATTTCGTTGATCCGCAATGACGTAAATCGCCCCACGAATGTCCACCTCTTCGCCCTTGCAATCTCCGATTTTTCCCCCTCTCTCGCCCGCTCGTCCGGCCATCGTCGCGACATCGAGGCTGCTTGAAATGTACATCAATTTCTTCTATCCCGCAGCCGGATCATCGTCCTCCTCGGCCGGGCGTTATGGCTGCCGATCGATCGATAGATTCCCCGGAAAGTTATAGGATCCCTTCGATCGTAATTCCCCGAGTCGCCGACGCCGACAGGGCTCCCCCGATATATCTCGATATACATCGGGCGCGGGGCAAAATCGTCAGCGGGCACCTAGTTGCACGCGGAGGGAGGGGCGGGCGTGATGGCCGAGGCGGCGCTGCCTCGGGAAGAAAGGCCCCCAGAAGCGGCCAGAAGAAGCAACGAGCCCAGAAACCCAGGTGCGAACGGAATGCAGTCCAATCCATTCGTGGAATCCGATCTTGCTTTAGTAAATCCCAGCCGTGGAAAAAGTGCGCGGAATAATGCGGCCTCCGCGCCATCGGCAAACGACCACGCTGCATCGCGAGGCGAAATTGTCGCTTGAATCGCTGCTTTTCGGCCGATTCCCGACAACCTCTCTCTTCGCTCCTCCTCCCTCCTGCTCCCTCCCTGGGCCTGCTCATCCAGACTGGGCCCGATACATAAGGACGAGCCAGGGAGGGACAGGGATCCGCCGCGGTAATGCGATTCCGGTCCCAGGGCGTAAGTAGCATCCGTCCGGCAACCCATTCTTGCGTACGTTTTTCTACGGGTACGCTCGGCGAGCGCCGATTTTTATTAATGACTTTCGCAAATTGACGCCGCATCGGCGAACTCGGCCAGTCCCCGTCGATATTTCCTGGCTAATTGACGAGCGCGGGATTCGTACTCGGAACGCCGATTCGAGGATTCGCCGATCTCAGGGTCTTCTTTCTCCACCGAGGACCGAATTGCTGTGTTTTTCTATCACTGATACATTTTTATGAGCGAGAAAAAGCTGAGCGCGGTCTTGGAATACTCGCAGCCTCGGAACGCTCAATTTCTGTGGATACAGTGGGTTGAATTGAAGGTTTCCAACATGCTCGGAATATCGTTAATTAATATCGCCATTTCCGTGAACGTTAGAGTGAAACCATCCTCTGAGCAATCTACTCTCAGAGCTGAAGCGCTTGCGTTGAGCACCCGAAGCGGCACGTCGCAGCGTGCACTTCCTTAAGGCACGGCCACCTCAAAAAGCGGCTTAGCGTGGCGGTTAGCGAACGGGACCAGGGTGGGAAGAATCCCAGGAATCGCCAGGGGAGAAGAAGAATATAGGCCGTTGTTTATCGCAATCGTGCTCTTCCACTGAAAGTGTCTGGCCTAAAAGGTGCATCGGCGGGCATGCGAGGCAGCGACAGCCGGGCGTAGCCGTCGCCGCGATGGATTCATGACACCGGTCGGGACAGCCGAGCATTAAGATTTTTCCCGGAAACGGTATAATCGGCTCGCCGGCGGTTACGATAGCCGAGGCGAGAAGAAAAATAGCCGCGATTTCCCCTCGTCCATCACCGGGTGTTCCTTGTTCCACGTGCTCCGGCCGTCGTTCCTCGTCCGAAGACAGAGACAGGGTTGAACCGCATGCCTACAACGCGGACAATTTGTAGCCGGCTACTATACAAAAAGCGACCAATTAAGAGAAACTCCGTGGTACATCGAGCACCGCGCAACGGTGCACCATGGCGGCGGCGACAAAACGTTTTCTACGTAGATCGCCCTTTATATACGTCTGGCAGTGGCGGGTTTAGACAGGTGCGTGGCCCGGTGACGGGACGGCGATTTTTAACGAGGCCGACGACCAACGGGGTTGCCTCCGTTCGCGAATTATTCTGTCACGCCGCGTTAACGTCACCTATTTCCTGCGCCCGTCCCCCGGCTTAGTTACGAGCCGCTAATGAGCCGCGTTCTGCCCAGGCTTCGTTAAATTTCACGATCGTAAAAATGTGCGACTTCATGCCGCGCCCCCGGCTTTTTGCCTGCGATTCTTCGCTGCTCCCTCGGTGCTGGCCCCGTGCCGCAGATTTTGGCGCCTCGAAACCCAGGGGCCCTATCGTTGTCGTTTAAGTGCGTGCTTCTTCAAACCCACGACACTGTATACCGCGAGACCTACCGTTCCGCCGCGCCGCCGTCCCAAACTCTCCACAGGGGCATCCGAGAGCAACGTGAATGGGCCCACGCGGCCTTTCCGCGCGAAACAGGCCCAGTGTCCAGAGACGCATTGTGCCCAGTGCGTTGTTCCCGGGTCAGGGAGGAGGGGGCCCCGGTGTCTTGGCGTTTTATTTTCCCGATGGGGGATGCGAAGCACGGTGCATTTGCATGGTGCAATATCGTACGTTCTTAGGCGGCCAATTACGCGAGTCGATTCTGGGACCGATAGGAAGCGAGCCCGGGCCCCACCGAACGAGAGAAGACGCCACACGAGCGGTTACGGCCTCCCTTCCTCCCTTTCCTCCCTCTGCCACCCTTTCTCATGATACATTGCGAACGGGCACGCTAACCCGCCCGATGCTCCATATGTTCCCCCCTCGACTCGTGGAGCCACGTCGCTGGACGAGCCACAGGGAAAGGTTAACCGAAGGGGAGAAGGAAGGATAATGCCGTGCCACCATTAGCATAGAGTACCTATAGAGGCAGGAAGCGCAATTTTCGCGGCGCACGCGAGCGAGCATCGCGATTCTAACGTCGCGACGCGCTAACGGCCGGGCCGCAGACCAACGGTCTGCTTAATTGGAAGTTAACCATTTCGATGCCAGAGGCGAGCATGCGCGGTTCTACGTAACTAGATACGCATTCGAGAAGATAAGCTCCGCTGGCATAGCTCTCCTACCGTACAATGTGTACACTGTCAGTCATGTGCGTACCGAAGCGAAGGAGTTAATTCGCGATGCTTCTCCGATGAATCCCTACACTTGATTCCACAGTAGAGCATCAAGATTTCGCGCAGGCACGACCCTCAGGCGACGTTGCTACGCCGCCTCCCCACTGAACCGCCTATGTTTTTCTCCGTCGCACGGCCTTCTCTACTCTCTCTGTTCACTCTTCGTGCGGGACTGTTTACGTTGACAACGGTCAGGTGCCGCGTTTGGGATGTACCAATTATTCCTTGGAAATTACCACGACCAATCGCATGCGGTTCAAACCGTGGGTAGTAGTGGGAGCTGCGCAGATCGGTCGCAAATCGGTAGGGGCGTCGAGATGCTCCAATGTGGAATCAAGTGTAGAACCGTCTGTGAACCCTCGCGCTTCAAAAGCGGCGCGTAACGCGATCTTGCATGCGCCGGCGCAATTAGCATCCGCGGGGATGTGATTAAATATTTAAATCACCTAGGCACGGGGGCCCATTGACGCGACGGTGTGCGTACGAAAAACAAGGATGCCTGCCGAATAATTCCGCGCGCGCTCGCCCGCAGACAATGGGGCTTACCCGTAACGAGCGAAACGCACATAATCTTTATGGTCGTTAGCATAGCGGGGAAGCACGAATTTCGCCGCGCACGCGAGTACGCTCTGCAATTATATAGATTGTATATAAATGTATATAATTATTGTGCTTATCGAACGAGAGATCGCGACCTGCTCTACCTTTTCTGGATTAAACGGTTCCGAGATCTGCATACGGGTAACTCGCAAGGCGAGGGAGAACGATAAACGGAAGATGGTCTAAAGAGAGGGAGGAAGGTTCAAGGTGACGTTTTCACCGGCGAGGACTTTTGCGCGGAATTCTCGGTGGTCGAAGATTGATTGTCAAGGACCGAGGAGCGCGTGTATCGAAAAAAGCAATCAAGGGAAGCGAGGAGGCGTGGAAGAAGTTCCATCGGCTGGCCTGCATCGATGAAGCAGGAAGCGCAATTTTCGTGGCGCACGCGAGCCCCGTGGGCATACTTAAACAGCTTGCGCGCCGGCAAGAAAGGGCGGCTCGCGATCGGTGGACCGGTATCTCACCCGGTTCCGCTTTTATGGATAGAAAACGTAACTCTCCCGGGCGTCATGGGTTAAGACGCTTGGATATGCACGCGCGCGGAAGCGTCGCTGTAATTATTTTGTATGAACGCGTAAGTGTGCAATTATTACGTATGAACGCGCTGTAAATATTTATGACGTATGCAGAGGAGGAGCGTTCCCGTTGATGAGTGTAACTGTACGTCGCTCATTAACTCGACGCCGAGTGCTGCCCGGAGCCGCTCGAACCCAGCCGCGAACGGGTCGAGGGAGTTTCTTCGAATCTGCCGTTCGCCGCTTTCAGAGTTTCGAGGGCGAATTGTCCGCAGTTAGAAGGAATGTTTAACGTTAAGTACTACGCGCTGGTTGCACGATCGACGCAGGCAGCACGCGAGTCCGCCTGTTCCTCGCGATCGCGGCTCCCTTCGAATCCTCGGCCTCTATCTGGCCCGCATCTCGTGCAGGCCACGCACGACAATACCGCGGGGATAGCTGGTGTCTACCTGTCATTCGCCGCATTATACGTTTCCAGATGCATCAGCCGCTCCGCTGGGAAACTTGCCCGCCACCGGGGCGCATGCACGAGTAGATCTAAAATCGCTATTGCAGTCAACGAGGTGCTTACCGTTTCGCAGCGGGAGTAAACGGTCTGCTTAAGGTACACGTACGACCTGCACACGAGGAGCGAACGACTAACGTAACGCGTAGATAAGATCCTCCGTGAACCAGAGGAAGAAGAAGAAGAAGAAGAATAAGAAGAAGAAGAGAAGGAACAGTCGAGGGGGAGAGGAAGAGAGAGAGAGAGAGAGAGAGAGAGGGGGCGAGGAGGAGGGAAGGAGGAGGTGGGTCACGGTGGAGGCGAAACGTATGCAGGAACAACGTAAGGCCCCAACGTTAACCCGAGCAGGCAGACTCTCGATTCCTCGATGCCTCCGCGGGCTGGCGGGTGTAATTGGCCGAGGCCAAGGGAGATCCTATCGGGGCCCTGAATCGAGATCCTCGCACCCGCGACTCTACACACACGCCGGACGATCGCACGACCGCACGACCGCACCCGGTACGCGCGGCCGCGAATAGACGCGATCGACTATTGGAATCCGCGCCGTCTGCTCCCTGCTGCATTTCTTTTTCCTTCCCGGCCTGCGGAGATTGCACGACGTAGCGTTGAACGTTGCGCGCTACTAGCAGAGGACGTTCTAAATTTGCATCTTTCGGAAGTGTCCTATTTATGCGAAGAAAGGGAAGTTCCTTTCGTTCGACGGATCAGCAGAAAGTATATCTGTATGCAGAGGCGTAGCGAACGCGAGTCGCCGGGAGGAATCGAAATCCCGAGTTTCGTCCCTGCAGAACACGATGGAATCGATCAGCAGCATTCGAGCGGGGAAAGTCGTAACCGTCTCAGATTCCGATGCCACCCACCAGGTAAACCGATACCATGCACCGGCGTGTAGACAATAGTAATACCGAGCGTGCAATGGGTCAATGAGGTGCTTGTTATGGGGAACACGAAATACTTTGCATACCCCATAGATATTCATCGCTCGGCCGGCCGGCCGTGCGCAGCGAGCGTAGCCGTGGCCGAGCCACTCGCTGCCGATCGCAACCGGTGAAACTCAGGAAACACTTGGGTTTATAAATGGAAACCCAATCGATATGCGCAAGATCGCGCGGGCAACGCGCCGCTATATGCCGCATTATGAAATAACGAGAAACAAGCTGCGCTTCTTCTGCGGCTTTCCCACATGATCGTTCTACGATTCGGTCGGCCGAGCGGGCAAGCACCAACGAATTTCGAGCTCGAGGCATGACTACATTCAATCTTGAATAGGACCTGAAGAGACAGAAGGACCTTGCGTAATACGATGGTCATCGATCGTCCACTGAGCGCAGACAGAGCTGCCGCGAGACGAGGCTGGAGGTGATCAGAAATTCTTAAAAATGCGGTGACAATTGGAACGAGACGGGCGATTCGAGCGTCAGAAAAGTTTCACACGCAGCTGTTACACGGATCCTGGTGTTCCACGCTTCCATGCAGCCCGTCTGGAGGAGGGATCCCGAGAGTTCGTGCTGGTCTCACCGTCGGTGTACCGCGACCGTAGTCGCAACCCCATATTACGAATGTTTGTCGATGCGCGATAAACGCACGCATCGTAATTATGCACGTAATTCACTTAATTTGACGTTTCTCCTTCGTTACACGGGGCCTGCGTGTTCCGAGGTAACGAACTTTATTGGTAAGAGAGCGATTTATCGTTCTCCCCGATCTCACACGATTTCTGCCCCTGCTACGCCGCGCCAGCCTGTTTATACGGGGACGAGACGCGCGCGTTTCGGTTCACACCGATTTTAAACAGCGATTCGCGGATCCCGAGCGGAGTTTGCCACACGATGACGGCTCGTTTCACCCACCTCGATTTACGATATCGAACTTTATCCCCGGCAGAAATAAATGTCGCGGATCCTCCGCTCCTGCCGACCATCATTCGATCCTTAGGCTACAGCTCGTGCCTCGCGTGTCGTGCGACTCGAAATCCTGAGAGCGAGACTCATCGCTCGCGTGAACTCGAGCAGTGCTTGCTCTAAATTCGGGAAATTTTCATCGATAATTCTGGTCTAAGTTCTACCATCTGAGTGGCTACATTTAGAAACGCTCAGAGTGACACGAAGCGTGTTTAGTTCCCATTTGAATATTGAGAGCGAGATGATAAAAGTGGACGCGGATCTAGCAAGCAATGGTATCACAATAACAACGCGTTATTGCTTTAACCGAGCCTAGAAGGATATCAAGATAGGCGGTATTTATATGCGCCAGATGAACACCCGATAAATATCTCGCTAACGCGGTGCTAAGAGGAAGTGTTATGCACTCCGATGAACTTTAATTTGCGATGCACCTTCATGAACTTTAATGTCCGATGCATCGCTGGGTGCCTGTTAATTAATTTAATTTAGTTTTGCACGTATCGAGTTTATTTCCCATTCATATTAACGGCTCGCGATGCATCGCGGTATCAGTTTACTATACGTGCGTCTAATATGGCGCGCGCGGGTGGCGAACAGACGGATCCAATAATCGCGGCAACTTTGAAATTACGATCGGCCCTTCGGGGCCTGGGTGTCTCGTGGGCTTAAGCGTATTCAAATTTATGTGGAGGAGGACTTCTTCGCGTCTAGCGAGACCTCGCGTTCGTGTAAGTCGGCCGTAAACTTCTTGATAGATCTGCTTTCGAGGCGACCAGCTGTTTGGTATACAAGCTCGCGGCTAATCGATTCAATCTTGCCGTTTCGAGACGGATAGCCGTGCATCGACGATTTTACGACCCCCTCTTACAATTGTTGGACCTTGCTGCTGCACGCAAATTTCCTCCACCGACTACTTTTTTCCTTTTAGAAGCATTGAACGTTGCACGAGGGGCAAATCGACAAGTTGCTTCCTGTCCGAAGACCATTGCTACATGCTGAATCGTGAGATACCTTCGGGTCCTCCACGAGTTTCCAACACACAGAGAATGTTCGTCGTGCCCCGATCTAGACTACATTTGGCAAGCAGAGTTCTAAGTTTCGAGAGGAAAACACTGTTCCTCCGGGATCCTCGATCGCGTGACACCCCCGTAGCAGCTCGAGGTAGAACGTAGCTCGTTTTACAACCTTCATAAATGCGGGGGCCCGTGATTTAGTGCGAGCGTCGCATCTGGCGTTATACAGGGTTCGGCCCTTCGATACGGCGACCAAGGGCCAAGGAAAGGAAGCAGGCCACGGTGGAAAAGAATTCCATCGTGCATGCACTTGCATCTGTGCAGGTGCACGCACACGCGTCTACCTGGCCTGCTGGTCCGCTGACAAGCCTCTCCCGCGGGCAAAGTTCAATGCTAGGAGCTCCTTCTTGTTTTATGTACCGGATTACGCTCCGCCTGCCTCGGAAGTAGCGTCTCCCTGGAGGCTCTCGTGGCTCTCGCCACGCTGACGGAGAAAGGGCCACGAAAAAACGGAGAGAAGGACACGTCTGGCTGCGAGCTCTTCCTTAACGATGGCCAACGAGTTTCGCGACAGGGGGAATTGATTTTGCGTAGAAATCCTAAGAGATTCTGTGTAAGTTGCTTGTCTGAAGCTTGAGAATGACTAGGCTCTGCGAACATTACCAATAGACTGTACGAAAGAAGATGGATTCGATAGCGACGATCTCCCAATCATCTATCCAAATACGTCAAAGAATAGATAAGTGTCGAACTCACTTGGACCCTGCAGACTTTCTCCCAAGTCACGCGACCAGAGCATTATAAACGAAAAATTCCACAGCCGAAGTCCTAGCAGAGGACGATTTTCAGCGAGCCTTCCCAGAGCAGACGGTTGCGTGAACGGTGGGGCCAGGATCCATTCGTCGGAGGTGAAGGTTCGAGCACTTGGCGAGGGTGGTAACGCAAGGGAGTACGTCGTAACGAGGATCGAATGGATTACACGTGCGCGTAATGACGTCGGGTCTCCTGGCAGTAGCGACCGGTAGCCGGCAGACGAGAGAATTGAAGCCTATCAGCCTTGAGCAACGGCGAGAGTAGCCGCGACGCGGGGTTAATAGAGATCGCGTCACTCCGCTGCCTCTCTACATGTGTAATATTCCGTGTCAGGGTCGCGTCATCCCCGGGGAAAAAGTACCCTTTACTGCGCGGTGCCGCGCGCCTCGGCGAGGAATATTCATTTCGCTGGTCGTTTATTTTCGACACGTCCGGCGAACGTTCCTACATCTCGTCGCCGGTGACAGTCGAAGGCGTCTCCGTTCTCACGTTTCGCGTTTCGTTGCTCCGCAGCGGCATAACGGTGCTACCAGCTCGGCAACGCTATCGGCAAGTTCAATTAAGCGTCAAGTACTGATCGTTCGGCGTGTTGCTGCAGCACTGTTTGGCTTTGGAGTAACTCAAAGTAATGGGAATAACGATGAAGGGTGTACCGCAGAATTTTTCAGCTGGCAAGAAGGGAATCTTCCCGATCCATCGATCAGCGAAGCCACCCTTCGCCCCCTCGACTGGCGTTGTTCGTTAAGATCGCGCGTGCAGCGCGTCGATGTCGGCGCCGATAAGAGATAAGAGGAGGTTCGATGTATAATTATGCTTCGCGCGGTACGGGCTATGGTTTCGCGAAGAGGATCGTGCTTTCCCCCTCGTCTTCGGATCGTTAGACACTGGTATTGTCCGTTAATCGAATCGAGGTGATCGCGTAACGAGCCCCGATGCGCAATCGAATTTACGGTCAATTGGTAACGGCGGAGTAAACGATACTGTCTTCGGCGATGATTGCTAATTGATCGGCTGGAACGAGGCTTACCGCGACTCTCTTCCCGTGCTGGCTTAAAAATCCCTACCCTGCCACCCTGCGCCGGGGTGGTTGAGGCGCGTCGAAAAAAGAACTGCAGTTCCGACCGACGGGTAGCAAAGTGTTTGCCGTTAAAAATTTCATAAACCTGTCTCAACCCCCCTACGCATGGTGGATGGAAAGAATGCCAAAAAACGTTGGTATATCCACAGCTAGTTTTGCCAGGGGCTCCGTAATTGAACGTTATCGCGTTTTACGTTGGTTCTTATGAAAAGGAATTTGATCGTCGGAAGAAGAAGATGCAATTTCGCCCGTCGACGGTCACCGATAGAAGGTACGTAGGCGTAATAAAGGTTTTTTACTAAAATTAAACGGAGTTCGTTACGATCTGTTGTTTCACCGGCCATCACCCATCTCTCCCTCCCTCGCGCCAGCCTGCAAGCCGATAGCTAAGTCCCTTTTTCCCTCCCCTTTCCATCTCTGCAGCCAGCCTGCTCCCGAGAACTCCGGCTTATTATCATTATTTCGCGATAAAGGTATGAAATAATCGAGAGACGTTCTATACCACACTTATCGGCCTCGGGAGTGGAAGCAGAAGGGACGTGGAGGGGTTGCGCAGAGGGAGAGTATATCTAAGAGCCGGGTACGATGTCGATGCCGATACCTAATCGATCGAGATCCAATCGAATATTATGGCTAACGAGCTGTCACGCCTGCCTGAACACGATGTTGGAATCATCCTTTTCCCTCGGCAACGAGATCCTTCACCTTAGATCGTCCACGCCTAACCTCGCGGTTTTCACTGCTATTTGACAAGGGGGAAATTTATGCTACCAGTTCGTAACGATAACGATCTTCGATCGCGCGATCCCTCGTTTCCTTGATAATTAATTTACCACGGGACATCGCGATTTAACCGCGTGTCGGCGGATTATCTATAACCATAACCGAGCGTAGAAGAGCCTTGATAAAAGAAGCTCCCGTTCCATTATCTAAGGTCCAATTGCCCCCTTCGATACACCGTCCACACGCAAAGTTTCGACAGACAGGGTGCCAACGCGATCACCGCGACCCCAAGCAAGGAGGAGGAAATCAATGATCCCCTCAGAGGAGCTAGCGGACGCAATCGTTTCGCCGTGATCACAGTGATCCGCGTGCGTCCTCGGGCGACATGCAAAAAAGTGGCGGACTCACCCGTGAGAGTATATCCAGGAGCGAGAAGATCGCGAGGCGGAGGCGGGATGACCCTGCCGGCTTAACGACGTGGGAATAGTCCTTGGCACCACCTTCCTCGGAGCCGCCGATCCGCCGCTTTAATCCCTTCTTCGTGGCTGACCGGCGAGACTGGTCGTGGCAGGCCAGGTGACATGATTGCATCGCTTATTGGCCGGTGGATTCCATCGCTAGGTAGGATTCCATCGTCTCTCACCCTGCTGCACACCATCCTGGACCCCGCTGATTGGATGGGGTGTCCTCCTCTCGTGCCCGCGTCGCGTATCACGGGGCAAAGGGATAGCGACACGGCGAGACGCCGTCAAATTGGACGAGCGAGCGTTTCGCATAAGTGCACGTCAACCGACTGAACCGACCGACTGGCTCGAGGGAAATAGATAGGACGGCGGATGGCTGCTCCTTTCGATGTTCCAGGGAACGCGGGCTTAAATGGAAGCGAGCGATGTTTTGCCGCGTCGCGAGCCAAGGTTTTGCCAACGGCCGACGTCCAAGGAACTAAGTAAGCCCCGGACATGCTTCATAACGTTACTTGCGCTGCGCGTACGTATACCTGCAATAGAAAAAAAAAAACAGTTCCGAGAATTTATTGACGAGTCGATTCGGAAATCCTTGAGCCTCGCGGGGCCTCGGTTTTGCTCGCGAATCCACGGTGTCGCGGGGACAGCACGGGTGATTTGTATTCGACGCCTGTTGCCTGGTGAGCAACTACTGTGCTTCAATGAAAAAACCGTCTAACCTCGCCCTTTACAGAGGAACGTCTTGTTAACGAAACGGGAAATATGAAGCTCGTTTAGAGACCTGTGAAACGCCCGTTATCTACACGTGGATTATTATATTCTGTAAAATTCAAGGCAACTTTCAACTGTATACGATTTTGGAATATGAATCGATTTGTTTACAAAGAGGGATACTGGGGACTCGTAGAAGCATCAATGATTGGTTATGGCGGACGATTTCCAGGAGGAGCAAAGATTTGCGCTAATTCTACAATAGGAAGTCCGTTTCTTGCGTGGTCGGTACCGGCCGCTGCAAAAGCGGATACGCCGTGCATTATCCCCCGCACGCACACACCTGCGCCAGTTACACGTGTACATAAGGAGGCATGTGCTGGGTGTCACCGATGCCTGGGTCACCGTATACGGCGGAATATTACGGCCATTAATCAACGACAGACCGTCGCAGAGGTGACGACAGTCTGACAGTTCTTTTCTGCTCCACTCGCCTCTGGATTTTGCCTCGCAGCCCGGATACCTTGCAGCCCCGACTGGCTGGCTGGCTGGTCGCTGCACTTTGCAAGGAATTCCACGTGTTCCGTGAAAGAGGCGGATTCTCAAAAAAAAAAGACGAAGAAGAAGAAGGAAATGCCAAGAAGAAACGGCTGTGGCATTGTGTCGCCGCGAGATATCCTCCGAACCCCGAGCAGATATAAAACTGTCGCCCCGCTCTGGCGGGGTGTAACGTAAATCGTTGTCGAAAGACGATTAATCCTTGGTTTCTTCTCGCGGAACCTTGCACTAACCGATAGCTTAGAATATCGTTTCCATTTGGTATTACCCAATTCCATCTGTTCGTCATTGAGCATCGAGCTGGGAAAAGAGTCACGATGACTCTACCGTGGCAAGTTACCGTACGAGTCGCCATCGCGAGTAGTAGAGACGAATATCGGTTTCTTCGGCCCCTCGCCCCGCGAAGGAGACCGCGGGCATTCGCATCGAAAAACCGTGCACCGACGCGGAAAACTGGGGACAATGCCTGGCCGCAATAACTCGCCCTAGCTGCGAGATGTGTTTTTAATTCCGCATAAGTCTGCACGGTCCGCCGTGACGGGGGCGGCGGGTGGTATGGGAGGGGGGGTTTGCTCCCCCGGGGGAGAAGACGTTATTAGCGGGGGCATTAATCAGAGCACGCCTAGCCGGTCTAGATGGAGGAGAGGAGCTCGGTGGCGGGCAACGAGAAAACGAACAAGAAGAGGAGGGAGCAGAGGGGCGAGGGCTGTAGAGGGAAAAGCCGAAGAAGGGGGGAGCCGAGTTGAGATATGAAACGAAGGAAAACTTAGCGAAGCCACCTCCCCTCTCTGCTCGTTCCTCAGTGTGTCGGGGGCCTCTTCTTTCCTCGTTCCTTCCTCCGCACGTCTCCCTCGCGTTCCTTCGCCCCCTCCCCCCCGGAAAGAAGAAGGGCAGCGCCTCGACGCGGCTCACAGATGAACCGTTTTAATGAAAAGATGGCGCCGCGACGGGGGTGGAACGAAGGAAGAGGGTGCGAGGAAGCGAGATACCGACGCCGGCGGTGGAGCATGGTGGCAGAGGGTTGCTTTAGTTCGCTCATCAGAAACCACTGCATGAGTCGAGGCTCAAATGAAATTGCCGCTATAAAAATGATGCCCGTGTATATGCCCCGGGTATTAGGTAGCCGGAAAGTCCGCTGGTATACGGTTCCCCTTCGGGATCCACTCTTTCGACCGATGCACCGCGCATCCCTTGATCAAAATTGATTTTCTGATTTTCAGGGACACGCTCTTTCCGTCGCCTACCGGCGTCACCTCTGTTCCACGTCATCCGGCGATATTTCAATGTTCACTAAATATGAAAATAGAATATTATCAATGGAAGGTCCTTGTCGACCACCCCTAGAAATTGACCCCGTATTACACCTCCACGTCCCGGTTACGTCTCCAAAAACCCGTTGACCCCGATCGTCGCCGCAACTAACGTTACAGGCAACAAGAGCATTTCTGGCATCGGTGGCGACTCCACCTGCCTACGTGCCACCCACGCGTTTCCCGTGTAAGAGGGCACGGACACAGAGGCAGCTGGCCAGGGAGGAACGGGGGGCGCGTTCATTTTTCTTTTACATTCGCGAGCGCGGAAAGAAAAATCACCGGTTCTCATTACGCTCGACACGTAGGCAGCTTTATGAGTCTCTCCCCTCTTCCTCAACGTTCAACCCTCGCGCCGTGTCTTTGCCGACGTGCTCCACCGACACCTCCACCGCCACCCCCCCCCCCCACCCGGCCCGTGCGGAGGGGCGCAAGAAGAAGATATTATTTATTTCGTAAATTAACTCCCGGCCGTGGCGGACGTGACTGGAAAATCCTTCGCAGCTTCGCGCCGTGCTTTCCCGCTTTTATTAATCGCCGCCATTCGCCTGGCTAAGAACCAGCCCCGATCCCTTTTTGTCTCCACCGGCCACCTCCCCCCGAGTGCCACCCTTTCCAGTCTCCCGTGCCATTGTGACGCGTAATTAGAAGGGCGGACGACGCGTGGGTGGTAGCAGATTGCACGGGAGACGGATTTTCTGGCGCATCGAAACATATCGTACGAGATGGCTCTCTGGTCGATGTATCCTGTTTCCAAGTGGCTGGGGGTGAATACAGGGGACACCATGCGAAGTAGCTTATTAATTAAAAGTTCGACCTTCGAGGTGTACTTTATTTAGAAATCTTGGAAACCGATGCGACAAGCATCAAGGTTAAGAACCATCCATTGACGTCCACAGCGGCCCCAATAATGTCACTTAGATCTCAGGTGTATTTCCTTCTGTCTTTCCCTTTGATAATAGATAAACGTCACCTCGATTATCAGCCCAGGACACTTGCCGCCGTTGTACCGCGAATTCCAAAACGGATTTCCTCGGTCTGTGGATCGTCTCCTGGCCAGCGATTCCCATAATTAAGCCCCCATTTCTCGCCTGTGCCGCGGCTCGGCAGTGCGGTGCGGTGCGGCATGAGTCACGGTGCGTGCGTGACGCGCAAGCCAAAGGATCGCTTCCACTCTCCCTCATTTATATTTCGCTGATTGCCGTTATTCCTTCCGATTCATTAACTTGGGCCGCATCCGCCGACGTGCCCTTATCGGCCGCCCGAGGGGGCGGGGAGATGAAAGGAGAGGGAGGAAGAGAGCGCGGGACAGAAACGAATAGCCACCAAGAGATAATGTACGTAACTTAATTACCGATAGAGGCGGAGAGGAATAAAGGAATAATCGATGGCGAAGGCATATATATCCGCGGTTGCAACAGCAACGCGAGCTGGTCCTCGAGAACACGGCGTTCACAGAGCAACTGGCGGATAATGGCTACGATTATAACGGATTAGAGCGAGATCCTGTTCCATTGGTAGGTATACCAGTGTCTACTAGAATGACTCTGTTCAAATGTACGAAACATCGATGGAACGAGGAATGGGCCAGCAGAATCGGATGGGAGGAAAGGGATCCCAACACGGTGAAATGGTAAAACACCTTGGATTCCTAGGAATAAAATAATCCACGCAACAGTTCAAGCTTGTGAGAAGGGAACGGGAGGGAGTAAGAGGCGAGGAGGAGACTATAAAAGGGCCCCCGCTTTGGTCGGATATAATCACGGGTCGCAATCGGGATCGGCGCTGTTATTACTGTCCGTCCGTGAAAAATGGTTTCCCCAAACAAATTTCTGGGAGAAAAAAGGGGGAGGGCCGATTAGGCGCGCGGTGCTTCACGTCGTTGTCTCGTCATAATTATCGTGTTACCTTGTACGCAACGCCGGCAATTATGACGGACGGTCGCTTCGAGCTGTTCTGGGTTAGGTCCAGACGGGGCAGAGATCGAGAAATATCCGGGCTCTAGCTTCTTCTACGCGCGTCCCCGTTCTGGATATTTCGGAAATCGTCGGGTCTGCCTATACAAATCATTCCTCCTCCGAGCGTATACTTATGGAGGAGCGTCTCGTCACGGTCGCAACGAGTATACAAATCATTCCGGCGGCCTGTAGTTTTTGAGGCGGCCGTCAGGAAAACGATAAAAGTCGCCGGTCCCTCGGAAGAGGAGTGGCCACGAGGCAGTCCAGTGGCCTCTCCGCGCGAGCCAGAGGGAGCTTGTTATTAAGTCAAGACGTGTAGCAACTACAATGAGAGAGGAATTATGTTTGTTCCCGGTAGACGGCGCGCTATCGAGTGTATTACAACGGAACCCGGCTGACTTCTCTCGCGAGAGTTATTGCACCGAAGAGGCAACTAGGTAGAACCTTCGTTGTCTAGATTAATGGGGACACTGTTTAGGTAGGAGGATGTTTGGATACATTGCATTACTTCTGATACAAACAGTACTCGAAATTCCCAACCATTTGTCCCGTCAAGTACCACGAAGCATAGATAGCACAGCGATTCATCGATCGAAGCTCGTATGCCTGTGATCTGGAGTCAAGATCAGCGGAAAGATTGCTCGGTGCATAGGGCATGCATCCGCGCAGCGGCAAAGGAGGCACGGGAATGTCTAATTCATCGAATAACGGAGCAGCCAATTTTCATCGACCGTTTTCTCCGTTCCGCGTTCGCCTCTCCGTCCAGCCGTTTCCTTCATCGCAACGCGATCTCTCTCGCCTTTCAATTTCAAACAATCGCGCCAGAACGGATTATTAACCGGTTTTATATTACACCGACTCCTATTACGTTCATGTTTAATGCAGTCTTATTACCCGCGATACTCTGGCCGCGGCAATCTTATGCAGAAGCGACAGGGGAGCGCGAGGGAACAGGCGGAAATTGGTTTCGAACACGCGTGAAAAATTAATCATTATACAAACAGTCGCGTGACATCATGCCCAGCCCTTCTGTGACTGAATAGACGCGAAGTATCCAAGGAAGAAAGTGGTTGGCTCCAGATTCGAGCTGCATGTGCCCTATCCAAAAGCAATAATACACTGTGGACGTGTACGTGGATCGAGGTGGAACGGTAACGATCCATCGGCAGAGGAGACGAGGTGAGCTGGCCGGCTGCCGTGGTGGTGATTCAGGACGATCCCGCTTATTAAGTGGAGGCGAGTCCAGGGACGTGGAGGCCGGTGTATTATGGTCCCGCGTAGTGCCGGATGAGAAGATGGAGATAGGTGGGTACACGCCAGCTCCGTGGCTCTCTCGAACGCTCCACAAACCGCTATTATTTATATTAAGTTTAATGCAACTACGTGACTGAATCCTGTGGCCGGCTGCCCCGCGCCGCCGCCAGCTTCCCCCCCTGTATCATTAGTATACGCCTATTATTGCATTACTCCGTGGCCCGAACCATCCAACGTATCCAGCGTGCGGCCACGGTATTACAACGAGATGTGTGTATACCGGGTGGACGATGACCCTTAGCCGCGCGAAAAACCGGACCCTCCCTCTTTCTCGCCAGCAACTCCGGGGGATGAGCGATCTCGTACGATCCTATCTGTGTAGATACTCCTTCTCTTAGCGCGAGAGCTTTCCGTCATCTACGCTGCGTCGACGATCGATTTCCATAGGCCTCCTCACTCGCAATACACTCGCGAGCTTGGAAGCGCGTCGTTACGTCGTTACTGGCTTGTCCGCATCGGCGACGGCGGAGGAGTTCCAGCTGTTAGAAGCGATAAGTCGATTATGGACGATGGGCTGTCTTGTAGGAGCTAAGAATGTGCTCATCTATGTCAAGGGTACTCTGATGATCCGAGCTGCGCGATTTGAGATGATCCGAGAAGCAACGTGGCGCTGTCGTCCACCTTAGAGCGTATTAGATACTTGGTGGATTCGCAGCCAATCGTTCGCGTCAACGTTATTTCTGCTCATGAATCATTCCTAGAAAAGTCACGGCCCCACCGACAGCCGCGATAACATGGGAAATATTCATCTCACGGGACATGTCTCTCAGTAGACGTGCACGTACACGCCAAGAGGTTGCACGGGGACTTCCATCGGTACGGGTTCAACGTAATTTCCATGCAGCAGGCCGCGAACGGCGGAGAACTCGGAGTAGCGTGTTACGTCGGCGTGAATTCACCGGCGATCCTCCTTTTACGAACTAATTTCACGCTGCGGATATGGCGATCCATGGAAAGTCACCGTGTGCACGGGCCTCCCGAAAAGGGAGGCAATCAGCGGGGGATTCCTCCGTTCCCTCTCTCGTTAGCGGCGCGGGCAAACAACGCTTTATTAGGTGCAAATTGCGTGTGCCGGCTGGCGTCCTGCGCCCGACCTCTGTTCGTTGCACTCTCCCGTTTCACCGAGGCATTTCCGCTCCCTCGCCAGGAGACGATTTAAATTCGTGAATCATGTGAATCAGAGATAATGGCGTGTACGCGCGGCTACACGTGTAAACGGGCCAGCTCGCGCGCAGATACGCATCTCTATGCAAATCTCATTTCCATCGATCTTAATCTCTTCATAAAGTCGCGAACCAGCCCACTGTCGAGGACGGTCGATAGAAAACCGATTGTATGGAGAACGGAAACGTCCCACGTAACGACCCCTGAACCTCGCGAGCAATTAAGGCCCTCGAGAATGGCGCGGCTCTGTTTCGCCGGCATGCTTCCTTTCGTAGACGAAGGGAGAAATGGTTAAGCCAATTGCTTCAGCCCCGTTTTCGTTCCTCCCGCTTCTGCTGTCCTTTATATTTGTTGGCCGGGGATAGGTACAGCGCCTGTGGCGGGGCCAGAAGTTACCGATGATGCGTTATCTCGACACGAACCGCGCGATTTTATCCGGCGCGTCCGAGTCTCGGCTCGATAATAGCCTCGATCCGGGGACCATCGGTATCGCGTTCACCAGATTCAAGATATCACGCTCCCATGGACAGGGTCGCGATCAGATCGGTCATCGTCGTGCGTAAGATCGACTCGCACGGTTGCATGCTCGCGGCGCAAACAATGCTTCGCCCATTTCGATTCCTCCAGACTGCTACCATAATGCAATCAGACCTTGGGGCTCCTCCACTTACGGTTGCGTGTTTATCAATCAAATCTGTTGCTCCCGGGATGCCGTTGCTGGCAAATAAAATGACAACTGGTAGAACCGTGAGAAATGCTCTGTCAAACTCTTGTTTTCCCCCGAGTAACTGACTAGCCTCTGCCTGCTATCTCCATAGATAACAGTGCCTGTTTGCGCCAACTAAGCTCCGGTTTCATTACACGCCAAACAATCGATGGTTAAAACGCACGTGTAGATTCCAAGTGAATCTGAATTAGTGCCTGAAGCAAGGCACCGCTTCGAACGATATTCACGTGACCGAATCATTTCCACCGCGAACTGTCCCACCTCGTGCACCTCCTAAAAAAACGTTCCTCGACCCCGTCCAGGTGTTCGTGGAACTTCCAGCAGCTTTTACGAGCCACGTAAGTCATGGCGTGACCGTTTTCGTCCAAGATCGCTGACGCGACTCCGGCATCATCCACGGGATCTCTCTTTAGCCTCCGCTGGAATTATTTGGGTCAGCCTTGGCCTTCGCCAAGAAGTGTTCAGATAACACGCTGCTCCAACATTTCTGCCTCTACTTTTACTTTAACTCTTGCACCGAAACTTCGAGCAGGCGCTCGTCGCCGCGATTTCTGCCTCAGAGATGCATGTATAAGTTTCCAGGCAAGCTGGTGAGTCAATGCCGCGCTAAGTTGAAATCTAGGTCGTGCTATCTTTCATCTTTCGGATGTTTCTTCATATTTTCTAGATCGGAAGGCTATAGAGCCGTATTTGCGAAGTAAATCGTTTCGCCGCTCCGAGCAGCCGCGTTTTCGAACCCTCCCCGAGTTACCTACTCTTTTGTTCGTGGGTCAGGACGCGTGAGAAGAGGTTGCCTGACGTGGCTCCCTCGGCGCGTCGGCTAATTTCGGCGTGTGTATGCTGACGAATTTATGAATGGCGGGATATATTTGAATGTTGCCAGGAGGGACGGCTCGCGTCTAGCCGTTTTCGGCCAGCGATATTTAGGACGGGAGATTTAGAACTGGACTAGGCCGAGTCGGGCCAGGGCCGAGTCGGGATGTAAATCATTTGGAGTTCTCTAGCGCCACCCCTATAATCACTGGAACCTGACTGTGCCGCTTCCTTGACCGGGAATCCAGCGCGGAGAAATTTGCGCCGACAAACTGCTCGAGCAGTTACGAGATTGGACCCCAAGACATGTGTGGTCTTAGGCTATTGTCAGAAAGGAGTACGATCTCTCTTCTGAGCAGTTCCTCTCCGTTGATAAACTGATATTAGACGAAATTGGCTATGAACTCCACGTGTGTGGAGTTTATCTACTGCTTTATCTACTGTTAAGTGACACTTGGAAGATCACGGGATCCTTGGTCCACCGCTTCAATCTACCGGCCGAATACTAGGTAGTTTAGCTTACTATGGAGTGTAGAAGGTTTTGGACAACGGGCCGTAAACAATTGGAGCGGCTCGACCGTTTCGTGGATCGTGCTCGCAGGGTGCGAAGGGCGTCGGTAAAAGGGCGAAAGGGGGGCTAGGTACCAGGTTAGCCAAATTACAGCTTCCATGTCAGCTGGGTTGATTGATGCCTCTGCACCCAGAAACCGCTGCGGCGTTTTCCAGGAAATTAAATAGAGGCGGAAGATCAGCGGTCGCCCGAAGGAACACAGGGACCGATAGACCGATGCAGAGCGTCAGAAATTCAGGGCTGAGGCTTTAGCGAGTCTTTAACGCAAAGTGATTACCAGCCTCGGCTCTGGGCTATTAGCTATGCGCAAACAGGGCGCTAATGGCACCGTTTTACCCTTTTCGAGGATCGCCGAGTAAATCTTGCGACTGACAGGCTTTACGGCGGTAGCTTCGCATTGTATGGAAGGCAGTGTGTGGTGGTATGATGGAAATACATGCGCGCAGAAGGTTCGCAAAAGACTCCGAAGCTTCTGACAGTGCATCGTTGGCGCTTGCTCGGATCACCCGACGAGTTTCGAGGAATGAAAGTCTCCGAAACTGATTTCTTCAGCGGAGATGGCTGTTTTACCGCGAGCGCAGAGCCGAGGCCCGCGGAGATTCACGAGCCTCTCCGAAGGTTCTGAAGGTGCATCCTCCGGGGCCCGGTGCAGTACCGCGGTCCCCGGTTGGAGTCGTGATGCAATAAAATAGCGCCACCCACCGGGCCCGTCGCTATCTACCAAGAATCTCCGTAATGCCTCACTTCGGCCAGATCCACGGCCTGGGCTTGCACGGTACCCTGAAAAGAAGAGGGCCCCGGCGGAGGGCAAGGGTGCATAATGAACTCGTTAATTAACTATCAGGAAGCTGGATCGAATCTGATAACGATCCCTGCCACACGACGCGCCTTTCTCTGTCCCTGCTGGGACACCGGCCGCGCGCACCTTCGTCCTAAAGGATCTGCTCGTCCCACCGCCAGTCGCTGGCCAGATGGTGGCCCCGAAATTCCTTTTCAGGGGTACCGTCAGGCGCCTCGTCGCGAACCCTGGGTGGGAATCCGCGTGTCGAAACATCTCCTTCGTTGGGAATTTGTGTATCGCGTAGGAGGAATTTTAAGTAGGCCTCGAGGAGTGGAGCACTTCGCACTAAGGTAGGTTAATAGCCTGATTAACAGTCTGCGGCGGCGTAGTAACAGTGGCGCGATGCGGAGGTTTCTGGGGCCAATGGAGGCTCGATACCACGACTTTCATATGAAATCCCACATTGATTCTTCTCTAGAAGATAAGCTCTCCACCCAATAATTCTCAGAGTTATGAAACCTTCGACTACCTCCAGCTTGCCCGCACACCCGAACAAACTCAAGCACTCGGACTGAACGATCCAACTCCCCTTAGTAATGAAACCGTTCGCCAAAGTAATCGCTAATCGATTTAAAGGTTACGATTGTGTAGCAAATTGCGCACGCCCCGAGTCGATGCAGAAATACCTACTACTTAGCTGGGCCAATTATGTACGTCGCTATGCGACTATCGACTCGGGACCCGAGCAATAATTCCCGATGACAACCCGGTTCCCGTCGAGACGCCGGTTTGGTAAACACGTCGCCGTGGACATCGCCGGCCGCGTGGAAATTCTCGGTGGATAAAAGGAAGAGAAACGGTAATTAGCGGCTGCACTTAATTACCGCGTTGCCCATGCAAACGACTTGCTACACGATCGTTGACCGCGCGCAACTCGTGTTTCGTGACGAGATGTACGTGCACGATAGGATGGCGACCGAACGATTGGGCAATTACAAGGTAACCGACTCTTTATTTCGTTTCGCCTTGCGATCGCTCTTCGAAATCTCCGAGTATTTCGTAAACACCATCGCGTCTCAGCCGCGTGGCGAATTCGAGCGTTCTTAACGGGAAAAATCGAAACATTTTCCTTTTCATCTCTCCCCCGCACGTGGCAGGAACAAGTGTAGGTACCTCTACGATCAGCCTCCACTCATTTGTAACAGTCTGTGCACCATTGAAACGTCAAACGTAATTCGCGAAAATTCTCTCGAGTGGATTAACCATGTACACCTCCCCGAGCGAATTAATGGAGGGATTTCGATGTCCAAGGACGGCTGTCTGCGCACGAAATCGAAGGAAGAGGTCGATAAATCAACCGGGTCGCATTTAAAAGCGCATCAAAATCTCTCTTCACCCCCAACCCTTGGGAGCCTCTGTTACATCTCTCGTGCTCGCTCGCACCATCTGATTGATATGCGTTTAATAACAGATCCGGCGCCGCGAGAGACGCTTCTCTAGGATGTTTATGGGAGCCTTAGAAATAGCGGCGCGGTGAGGGAGAGGGAGAGAAAGAGAGAGAGAGAGAGAGAAAGAGATACGAGGATGTGGATCTCGATTAATCGGAGTCCCTGGAAGCCGGTTGCGGGTGGTACCCCGCTGCTCCACCGAGGCCTCTAATAATACGGTTTTATTCGTCGAGGCTTCCGACGCCGGTATCGCGACGCCTCCGGCGATCTTGACCACGTTGCGGGTTCCTCAGCTTCCTAGTCCTCCTATCCCTTCATTCTCGACGGTGCCTCTGTTTCACGGAACCACGTCCTAGCCGCCCCCCCCCCCCCCCCGAGCCGGGCGTCCTGCCGCGTTGCGAGCGATAAAGCGATCGTTGCTTCGATCAAGGACGAGCAAAACTGTAACGCTAGTCTGACGTTGGAGGGAACGTTGGATGGCAGAACGTTCAGATAGAAGTTCCACGTGAATTCGTCAGAGATCGAGGTTTGCAAGGATGATCCCTGAGGAAGAGGCAAGTACCTGGCAATCCTACCCTAATCGTCGGCTCGTTTTTCTGCATTACTTATGCAAATGCGCGAAACGAGGTCGCGTGAAAGGTACAGAATTTTCCTGTTCCCCGTATCACCGTTCGAAGCGGGCCAATTATAATGTAGCGAACGAGGGGCGACAGGACAATGTTCTTTTCCCCCCCTGTCGATGAAAGTTTCGCGATTCCATCGACAGCCAAGCATCCCGCGGCGTTTATTTTAGTCCCCGTCGAAACCGGCCGTTGTGCATGCAAATCCGCCTAAATGTCTTCGCGGCGCCTGAATGGAAATGAGCGGTTTCGCTGGAAGCCGCGTGCGCGCGCGCGCGCGAATATATTATTATGCATTCAAGGCGTAATTCGTTGAAAACCGGGAGGAGCGATCATCGCGCCTGGTGACTGCGATCGATGGCCGGCCGATCGATCACGCATTCACGCACGATCGATGCAACCCGCCTCCCTCTTTCCCTCCTCCCCTCTCACGCTCTTTCTCTCTCTCTCTCTCTCTCTCTCTCTCTCTCTCTCTCTCTCTCTCTCTCTCTGTTTCTCCCCTGCCTGGTCCTTCGACGGTGTATTTTTGGTGTCGACAGGAAACTTCCAATGCAATTTCAGGCCCCATCGCGTGTTAATTTAACGCTTCGAGCTTCTATCCCTTCCCGCAACGTTCTCAAACGAAACTGACGCCCATTATAGAACGAAGCATTACCATTTCTCTCACAAATACGCGGCCCCGCTTGCGCCACGTTTATGTCTCAATTAGGGGCTATCAAAGGGTGATAAAGGCGGGAAGGGAGAGAAAATTGTTGCAAAGAGAGAAGCACGGAAGTACAATAAGGAACGAGGTGTTACGCCACTAGCTTCCAAGGATAAAGGTTCCCTTTTTTAATCCCCGAGAGGGTAGACCCTGTTGCTTTTAACTCATAATTGCGCGAGAGAAATAAATCGAATGGAAGAGCTGGAAGGTGGAGCTAATCGGGAAAACAATCTTTGAAGCAAACGACAACGCGGTGTAACGATGTCGGAAAGTTACGGTGAATAAAGTGGAACGGGGCGACAAAAGGAGAAGCGATGTTACGAGATTAGTTGTGGAAAGTCTTCGTCTTGATTCCAGCTTTATTTGCCCGAGAGACAAGCTGGTTAATAAAATAGTCGGCGCATGAAAATCTCCTGAAAACAGACTGAGAAACGGAGCACCGATCATGGGAAGACAGGCTTGGAATTGAATAGCAACAATATTACATCGAAAAGAGAGAAAGAGGGGGGGGGGGAGGGCGAACAGAAGGCGAGATGGTAGGGACCCAATGAGACTTTCCCAAGCGGGGAAAGCGGCGGAAAAAATGAGAGTGCCTCGAAAACGTTTTTCCCCGTTGCACGGCCGCGTCGACTATATTCGCGGTCGTGAGCCGGAATAAATAAATAAATTGGCTTTAGAGGCGCGAAAGTACGAACGCCCGCGATATTTCACCGTCCTCGTACACGGGACCGCAGTTTTAAGCGGCCGACCGTGATTTCCAGCTGGCCTTTTTCTTTATCACGAATTACTTGTTCGTAGCAAGCGTCTGACTAACGCCTAGCCGATTTTCACGCGGATAATAACGAATCTAAGCATCCTAACAGCTATAATAAGGATAATCTCGAGGGATCTCTGCTCCGTTGCTAAGGCTGCGGAAAATTGGCCGAGTCGGCTATTCTTTCCAACAAAGCAATTTCCCTCGAAACGTCTAGAGAAATGAAACACTCACGGGCGCTGGTTAAAAGAAGAATTCGTCCCTGAAATTGTAATCACTAACGACCGAGCACCTCCCGCGGAAAAGTATCGTTCTGAAATCCTCCTTCGACCATCCCCCGTCGATCCCCCGAATGATTACGAGGGGCGGCCGTAAACGTTGCTTACACGCGTCATAAAATTTCGCACGGTGGCCACGCGGGTCTAATTATGCAAACGACTGATAAACGGGTGTTTGCGTACAGCCCGGAAAAGCGCGATTCATTATGCGACACGCAAACCGCGGGAGGGGAGGCGCGATACCGTTTGTCTCGTTCGGTTCATGCGGATAATGACGGTGCGAAGCGGGCATTGAATCGCCGCGAGATGGTAACGCGGACGATAATAATGTAATAATTATCGTATGGATCCTCGCGATATTCCACCGCCTCGCGATCTCCGCTTGGATTTTATTCGCCTCGCGATCTCGAATACGCGACCGCGCGTGTACTACGAGCCCCTCTCCGCCCCCTCGCGCCTCTTTCCCTCGATTGTCGGCGCGAATTAAAATGTATATTTACTAATTTTATTCCGTATCACGCGACCGTACGAGGCGCGCACTGCGGCTTGCCTCTTCGCACGGTTAATTTAGCAAATTGAATATATCGCGAGTCCGTAGCCGCGTTGTGCCTGTACCACGCAGAGCGCCGCCACGCCGTGCCGCTGGTAATTAGAAACGGGGGAAAGGAACGGGAGAATGTATGTCTTATTGCGGCCCGGGAGAATTTAGATGAGGCGAATTATCAGAAGGCGTAGGTACTGCGTCCGCCTCTGACAGGTAATTGCATCTTTGTTTATTAACGAGGACGCGAGCACTCGTGTCCCCACGCATGAACGGGGGGCATTGTTGGGGCACCGTACCGCGAGGCGAGACGCGCGATCGGGGGCAGCGCGGGGGAGTAATCGGTTTATTTTTCCTCCAACGACACGGACTTCCGCCTTTTTCACACTTAATAAGTCTTTCCGTTCCTTTTACGCGATTCTCATGAGACCGTGCGCGCGCGATATGCATCGGGGGGGTTGCAACAAAATGACTGCCACTTAAGCGGCGTACGGCGGCGTATACGAGTCATAGTTTGTTTCGTACGGCTTATAATTGTATAATAACCCCCGTGCCCCCGGGAATCGTGCTAACGGAGACGCGAACATTGTGCCGAAGATATTTTAATGAGCATCACGGGGTATGGGCGCGTAGCTGATTCTCATTTCTCTCGTCTAATTTGTATTTATGAAACAGAAATTATAGGAACACTTTTATTCATGAGCGCTGCCGCCCTATCTGGCCGTGATCTAATAGAGAAGAATTATATTAATTATATTAATTATATCCCTGGCGGAAAATTAAATTTAAATTAACTCTCCCCGGGTAGTAATGAGAAGAGCAAATAAAACGGAGACACGGGAAGGGGAGAGACAAAGGATCCTTCTTGCTTTCGAACGCTCGTACATGTTACGCTCGTTTATCTCAAGCCTCGGCCACCGGGAGCATTACGTCAAGTACATCAACAACTACAGAACCGACTGCTAAAGTTTCGTCGCGTATGCCGGGTTTTCTTCGAAGCCAGGTAGGTATCCACATAGTATTTACCTCGATCCCACCTGGAGGAATACCGTCGCCGATTACCGTACGCGACACCTTCGTGCCTGGCATGCCACGCGCGAACATTAGGAAACGACTTTCAGCTTTCATTTGCATCATACGTACGCCGGCCGGCGTTTCTAGATCGACCGTGGCGGTTTATTACGCATATTGATCGCGGCCCGCGCGTCACACGATGCATACGCACACGCGCCCTCCCCCGCCGCTCCAAGCTCGCATAATGGAGCCTGCATTTAGACCAATCGAAGCATTAGTGCCTCCGGATGCGTTCCCAGGTGACACCAACTGGAATTCCGTCGTTTGTCAGACCGTAAAAACTTTCTCGCGGCTCGCGACACGGAGCGGCGTGGCGTGATCTTTTTCGTGGCGGCCACAGCGAACCGATGCGCGCACGCGATAATGCCACCTTATCAGATCCCCTTGAAGCGATGTCCGCCGCACCACTTTCCTTCTCCTGAAAAACATTGGCGAAATTACCAGGCACCGTACAGAACTTATGAAAATATAAGAATCGTAGCACTAATTAACCAACATTTTGCAGACTGGATGATCCATGTTGTGTATCGTAAAACGTGGGTAGACTCGAGGATGGTTTAACGATTCGAATTGCGCTTCCGTGTAATTTGCCCAATAACTGTACAAGGCCTTGAAGATCGTCGCCCCCGCATCGTAACTTGCACTTACATACACACTTTCCGAGAATCGTGCTTCACGGTTTCGTTTTCTTCGCTGGAAACCCGGTGCAATCTGCAACCATGTTATGGAACGGCTCCTCGAAAAGCGCGAGACACCGTCGCGGGCCGAACGATCCCACCTGACACGCAACCAGGACCCAGCGATTGAAATTCTGCCACCTGTAGAAATGCGTGTCTGCTCGGCGGTAATCGGCGATCATGGATTGCGAAGAGTCTGGCCTATCGCTTATCCTTCACGGTTTCTGAATTTTCAGCTCATTACGAGATAGGGTTCTGCAGATATACCCGGTTAATTGGGTGTTAATGACGCTTAATGTAGTAGAAATCTAATTTGATGGGGTTTGCATAATAGCGAGATACTACCGCCAGGCAATCGAGCTTCTGGACGGAGATGATGCGTCAGCCGACGATTGCGTTCGTGTGTACGGGCTGCTACTCGGCTCGCACGAAATATGGACGGAGGAAATTGTGACGGGGAAGGAGGGATGGGCGGCTAAGATATTTCCAAGAAAACCCTCATACTATCGGTAAGATCATGAGCAATGCTAATAGGACGGCGGTTTGCAAGCGGCGCTCAGTGGTTACACAAAGAATCGCCCGGCCGGGCATTGCGTGTTACCGTTTCGCTCATTTGCCTGGTAACGAACGTCCACCGTCACGGCATACATTTATTTAAATAATTAAACACAAATTGGCTATCCTTTCTACTGGCGGTGCCGCCACCATGCGAGCAACGAATCATTGCCCTCCCCGCCCGCCCTCCACGCCCCTCATTTCTGGAAACAACCCGACAAATTAAACGAATTGACTTAATTATATCGCTAATTGCAGCAATAATAAAAACCATGGCGAGGCTGTTCAACAAAGCCGGAGCGATTGAAGTAACCGCGAGCTCTCCTCTTTTACGTAAGCGTGGAGCGATGCCGAGGAAGACTCGGAAATATCGCTTCGAAAACGAGCGTCGCAGCTGGAAAATGTGTAACGAAAGGGCAAGAATATTGTGTACGGGCTGGCGACCAGGCTCGTACAGGCTCGTATACTTAACAGAAGCAGGGAAAAGTGAGGAAGAAGGGGCAATGCCTCGTTTGCATGCTAGCAAACATTCTGAGAATTTCTCGCATCGTCGGTACACGTGCAGGGCGATGTGTAAGTTTCCATGTACGCCTGTATATCGGCAACGAAATCTCTGGTCGTGGCTTCCTACGAGAGACAGGTACACGCGTAGGTATAACAGAGTGTATTCACCTGGCGGAGTCGTTACCTGACACGTACCACGTACCTAATCACGGGGCCGTCCGGATTCCCGCATGCTAATGCCAGGAACACTCCGCGGTGTCAATTGAATTTTACGTAACGCGATTCCCAATAGAACCTAACCGAGCCGCGATAATCCCACGAATTCGCGAGCAGTGCCGCATCGTCGGGGTCCACGGACGCCACAGCGAGGGGATAGATTTGTTTAGCCCTGCTTCCGTGTGGGTGGCACGTTGCCCGGGTCGGCGTGCACGTTTTTAAAGAAGACGCGCGGCGACGAAATGCTTTGCAGAATCAGAGTGCAGCCGCACCGAGACAGAATAGGGTAATTTGGGGGTTGCTACGTCCATGGAATGTGGAACGAAGTCGGTTTGGCCCAGGCCCGCATCGTCGGGCCTCGAGTCCTGCCGCGTTCTCGTTGCCTTTGCTCCCGAGTTCCGCACGGCCAATTTCACCCGCGCAAAAAGGACCAACAGGGACAATACCTCGCCCCCCCCCCCCTTCTGTCATCGAAAGCGTGCAAGAGCGGCTGTCGCGTGTACCGGCCACACGTGACTTCATAACGTCCTGGCAACTTCGGTAAGCATCCTGAATCTCGCTCCGTTGGAAGTTGCATGTGTGGGGTACCCCGGTTCCTTTATCCGAGTCGAGTGCGGAGGATGGAACAGGTATCGCAACGAGACGGGAAACCGCGAGGACGGTCCCAAGCAAAGCCGGGGAGGCGTACGTCGGCGTTTCCTCCGCGTCAAACGCATCATATAAATGCGTATTGAGCCGTACGCTTAATGGCGAAGTGTCGCGCTGAATATACGGCCCCTCGGCCCACACAACGCGCAACCACGGGCACACTTGCCGCGATTTTATTGTCGGGAAAGAAGCCACTGTGCATAAACGATCGGCCGCTGCTCGGTGACCTCGTACACCTGGCTGACCAACGCGATAGAAGCTCTGGCAGGCAGGTTCCTACGCGTGCACTCGCCTCGTACACGTCGTACACCTTCCTGCCGTCGTGCAGGATGTTGCGACTTCTCGGCGAGGAAACCTTCGCCGCCCACCAGCCGTCGAAATCCTCTTATTAACCATGATTCCAATCGTCGCCGATGGGTACGAGGGGTTGCGAGGAATAGCTCGGCGTTAATTCCCAATGGAACCGGGAAGGGTGTCGCCACTGTCGATAACGAGGCGTCCCGACGCAACTAGGGCAATCTGCGGCGTCCGATCTATCGGCGCATCCCGTCGCTGCGGCCAGCCGCGATAACAGGAAGTTCGCCAGGGAGCGTGCAGGAGCATGCATGTGCACGAGCAATTTCGTGGATGTTGCCTGTGCGCGTACTCGCGCGGGCAGAAGTCGTATCGAACGAATCGTGGCGCAGCCTACGAAGGAAGAGGCCCCGACGGTGCGCCGGTGTGCGTTCCTTCCTGTCACATCTCATTACCATAATGCGGCCGGTAATTATGACAATTAGCATGGTAATTAAGAAAATTGCCATTCGTCTTGTTTCCGCGCGCGGAAACCCAAGCCCGGCACCGATCCTGCGCCTGTGTACGCACACCTATGAACGTCGTACGTGTGCCCGGTGCGTGCAACCGAACGCTCGTTCTTCCACGCTCTTTCGTTCGCCTCCTTCCTCCGTCGCCTCGTCCGTCTCCCTTACTCCATTGCTCCCCGGCTTCCTTTGGCCGCGCCACTCCGCGGCTTTGCATTCAATTAAAGCTTAATTAGTCAAGTCGACTTCCTAATGACGCTCTGCCTTTCCTCGGTCACGGAGACACACAACGAACGAAACGTGGTGTGCACGTCGATCCTCCAGCATAACTATTGTTTCGCCGAGCCCGGAGAGCCGCTCGCTCGTTCTGTTCTGATTCGCTCAGTCAGCAATATCGGGCGGCTCGTTATGTATTATTTGCTCCGAATGTGGGGCCGCGATTTTTCGACTTTACGGATTGCTTCGCGGGGAAAGGGTACACGTATACTCTCTCGGGGCCGATGGATCAGGAATCGCCATTGAAAATCGAACTGGAAGTGAAATTGGAAGTGAACCGAGTACAGAGTGTTATTGCCGTCTTAATCCCTTGCATGCTATATTGATTTATCTATTTTCCGCGCTATCGGAAGAGGAAGCGCTATTTCTAGACGCGATATCTCGCCGGCATTGCTGTTACAGTGATAAGCATCTATCTTATTTAACTCTGTCACGAGTCAGGGAGTTAGTCATTTTTAGATGGCGGGCAGTTGGGAGAACGAGGCATGTACGCGTGTCCTTGCACCGTCACGCATAGTGCACGGACACGTTTCCCGTGATACGAACCAGTTGAAGGAAAGTCAACCTTCAGAGTCACTGCTTCCATTCTCGGTTCCCATAGGCCCTGACTCGGTACCCTAAAAACACAGACACGTGCACCGCGGTCGGACAATGACTGGGAGATGGCAAATCGTGCACGGACTTAAGAATTCTCCGTGGGTGTTCCTCGTTCACACCAAGAGATCAGCTCGTTTGCGCCAGAAGAAACAGCGCGGCTCATCTCGTATGCCGAGTTTCCCCATCTCTTGCACAGCTTAATTCAAGCTGCATTTAAGACGAGGCTCAATTTTCGTTGATGACTTGGCTGAATTCGGAATAGGTCGCATTGCTGTGGCCTCGTGTCTAACGTAACGCAGCCGTGGAAACTGGTTTCACTTTGTTTCATTCAACTGCTAGCTGATTTGTACTTGCTACATACCGTAGTATTGCAATGGGACGAAGTTGCAATTATGGAGGCTATTCGAAGTGTTTTGAGCTTGCAAAGTCCTTTCAAACATTCGCTTTTCTTCCATCCGTATTGTGTTCCTTTAATCTTTTATCAGGTGCGCCCCAGGAACGAGCAAGGGTTGCATCAGAGATTTAATGTAATCAACCTGGGTTGCGAGATCAGCCACGAATTATCGCCATATTATCCGCGATTAATTCAGGAATGAGGAACCAGCGGGCCAAGTTGTTAAACACCGAGCGATCGACTCCCAAACGCCGATACCCGATTCGCGTTGCCCCCTTTCGTCACGGGCCCCTGGGTAAAAGAAAAAGCGACCCTCGCCGGCTGGTCAACAGCAAACGGGAGGGAGCGAGAAAGAGAGAGGGACAATTTTCAAGGGGGGCTCGCAATTAAAACCACCGCTGGCAATAAAGAACGGTGGCTAAACTCGGTGCACGATCGACTACCGAGTATCGCGTTAGCCCCTTTTAGTCACGGTTCGTGGTAGCCGCTAATAAAACCCTCGACCGGGGTATAACTTGCAAATTCGTGGTGCTAGTAGATGGTAAACGGTCCCACGCGCTTCTGCGCATCGTTTCAATGCCGAGTGATGGTGAAGATCGGCTCGTGTCAAAATGAAAATAGGACTTCTTTGAGAGTAGAATGCGGCGCAAGTCGAGAAGGATGGAAGTTTGAATCGTGTTCACATGGATACACATTACTCTCGGGGAACCATCCATTTTAACTAGAGCCAAGCACGGTCCTAGGGGTTACTATGATACCATCCTACCCTTGGATCCGCCTCGCGCTACCAGCAGTAACGTTTACTAGAGCACACTTGAACTACACCCGAGCGTTGGTTAATTTATGAACTCAGCACAGAACGAACTCTCAAGAATTCCAACAGCAAACACCAGCAAACAGCAACAAAAAAGCAATTACCGGGGATCAGCTCCGATCAAAATATCAATTAGAGGAGATCGGCGGGCGATTGCGATTATTTTGTATTAATTAGGAGAATACGTAGTAGGCACGATAAGAAAGTTAATTCCGCTGCGATTCACGTTCATTAAGGGATACAAATCGCGCGAGAATTCATTAACGAGAGGCATTCCCCACCCGCCCCGTCGGGCAGCGTTCACGGGGAGTCGGTTAATGCGACCGCCGAATGCAAACCGAGAGGCGAGAAGACAATCGCATCTCATCGTGAATACCACGGCAAATGAATACCCCTGATCGTTGCCGCGTGGTATATGGGGTCCTCGTAACCATAGCTCATTTCATACCTGAGGAGCGAGCGTAGAAGAAGGCGGACGACGGCAAGAAGCGAGGAGGACGAGGAGGACGAGGAGCCGAGTGGCTCGAGTCGAACTCGATGCGTGGCAGATTCGGTTCTCCAATCTTCGGTCGAGGAGCACTTTCGGCCCCTTCACAGACGTTGCCGCCGCGCATCGAACTGTCCGTGCAAATTTCAATTTTAACTGCTAATCTGCCAGCTAATAGCCCCCTGCCCCGTCCTCCTCTCTTTACCGCCTCGTCTTTTCTCCATCAACGACCCCCTCCGCCCTCTCTTCTCAATACCATCCTCGTTCCGCGAGTTTTTCTCTCACAATCAGCGAGGAGGGAACGTTGTCTCCCGGCGCTGTCCCCCGAGTCCTCTCCACACTTTCAACTTTCTCACAGCTGGAATCTCCCATTTCGTTTCCCATCGCTTCTCGCGGAGAATGGAAATATCCTTGTGCGCTATTGCATTGGGAGAGTAAGCATGGGGAGGCTGCTGCGGCGATAATTATATGTCTCGAGTTTTCACAGTGGAGGGGAAAAGTGGGAGCGTTAAAAGGAGCTTTGATCGCGTAACGATCGAAATTGGAGCAAGAGCAGTTTTCTTCCCCGTGTAATGTAAATATTGAGGACCCGAATGTTGGAGGTTTTAATTATCCTTTGGTATCGAATCATAAACATTTTGTACCGAGGGTCCCCACCTATAGTCACTGTACCGCAGATCCCATAAATCGGGCTATGGAAGAGCTGAATCAGTGCTGCGATGGCATTGACCTATTTGCATGTTCGCTTGATCGTTTTCGTGAGCATTTGTTTAGGCATCTCCTATCGCAATAGCCAATGTTTTCTCTTGCGTCGTAGTTAACGCATGAACAGGCAGACTGATATCTGATTTGTGACATATGTATTAGTTGATCTTATCGATGTAATTTATTAATGTTACGTTATGTTAAAATATCGTATTTTATTTTATATTATTCTATTTTTGTTATTGTATTTTATATGTATATTTATATTTTTATTTTTTATTTAATTATTTAATCATACTATGTACTAATCTGTATTAATTGTAAGCTCTGTATACTAAAGGGTTTCCCGTTAAATAATAATAATAATAATAATAAACCGTTCGATCGCCCGAATATCTAACCGCAGATGATGAACCAGATGAAGCCATAAATCTTCATCAAGATGCGCTTACCGTTTACTTTCTCGTTGATTCACCACCGAAGTCTGCGTAAATACCAGGAATACTTTCTCCAGAGTATTATCAACGTAGAGATTAATATTCCTCTTTGCGATAGGAAGCTCCCACGTCCATCAGCCCCTTAACTCACTGCGAAATCGCGTCCTCCTGCTTCCCCTTCCATCCCTCACCCCCTCTTCTCTTATTCGTCGCCGTTCCGATGATTTATTGCAATATTTTGACGTGAAATATATATAGGAAAGATGAATTGACAGGCGAGTCTTTATGGGCGAAAGTTGGTCACCCTCTGGCACTGGCCAGCAGCCTGGACACGGCTGCACCACACCCGCCACCCTCTGCGACAGAGTTTACCCGCCGCCCGGCAATTTTTTCCTAATTTGGGTATTAATCATACCCAGGCGACAGAAGTTATCGGAAAAAGAGGATCGACCGATGGAAACGATAGCCAAAAGTGCAGGGGGGGACGATAAGGTTGCCCGAAAGAAATTAATAGGTCAATTTACGCTGATGGAAACAGAGGACATAGAGATACAACTATCTCCTGTAATTCACCCATTAGCGTCGTCCCTGGAATTACCGACGGATGGCGATTAAATGATACTAAATTTCCACGGAACATCGACGTACCTACGTTGGACAAAAAACGTGACCATTTTCACGCGAGTTTCCCTCAACGAGAGCCCATTAACGCCATCGACCAGCTCGGCCGATCGATGCGAGCCGAACCGACAATGCATCCCATCAGAAGCGAGTCGGTTGCACGCGGCGCAAAAACTCCAATTGATCGATCCACCGGCTCGGATGCATTACGCAAAGCGTGCCGCGCTACCCGCCCACGCATCTCGTCGGCTAATTATCTAATAAAACGACGCTGGAGCTCCGCGCCGGAGCTCACCGCGAGCTGTGCATACGCGGCAGCCGGCCGCTCAAAGAGGCTTCTGCTCGCGCAGAGGTCGCGAGGAGTCGCAATGCCATTAAGGAGCGCATTATGCCCTGGGCCAGCTCATTGTATTCAGATGCCGTGGGCTCGATAGTTGGACGAGGAAAAGGGATGGTCGACGCGCTGGCCCCCTGATTTGCCATTCATAGAACCGCGAGAACGCTGTCGTTCCCGCGCGTTACACCCACCGAGTGGATTTTTCCTCTGCGCACCACTTCCTCGATCCCCCAGCTGGTATCTGCTGCTTCGACGCCTGATTTCAGGCCCAGCTGACTTTGGGACTCGATGTTAAAAGAATGTACGAGAAAGGATACCTAGGGGAGACCGGGGCAAAATGAACCTCGGGGTAAACTGAGCTTTCTTAATTTATTCTTTAACAATAGAATATATTTACAAATTTTGGTGACGTAATAAATGTGTGTAATACCACAATGATAATTATGCACATTCAGATATCGAAAAATGGAAATTCGTTTAAAAAATTAAAAATGAAGTTTTAGAGACTTCCGATTGGTTTTCTTTTCAATTTAGCTTTTTCGATAAATGAGTCTTAAATGTGTTATTTTAACTCCAAATTTTTTCTGCGTGTTTATAACAAGCTTATAAACATACATGTACACGCGTTTGAGAAAACATTAATCCTAACATTATTAAATAATTAATTTTCCATTGAGTACATATTCGGGGTAAAGTGACCGGGGTAAACTGAGCTGCAAATGGCTGCAAAGAACATATGCGCAAGTGATGTGCGCAATAGCCTAACCTGTCAGCTGGCTAGAAAGCCACGCGGCGTGGTGGAACAGAAACTAACCTCAAAAAAATTTCCATAGTTTTTGACAACCACGGTGCAAAAAAGACAGAAGCTGCCGTGCTACACACGTCATTCCAGCGCAAGGGGTTAATAATTAGCTGTATACTTAATTAAAGTTCTTCTTTCGTTGCAGTTCACTTTACCCCGGATAGTAACTCACTTTACCCCATATATATGGGGTAAAGTGGTGTGTTTTGGCTTTTTCGTTTCAAGTTGAATTTTAATATACTTTAAGTTTATTTTAAGTATCGCTATTCGTTATTTATCAATAGTAATGTTCAAATTATATTATAAATCTATTTCCACACATTTTTATTGTAAGGGAAAAATTCTATTGGACGTCAAGCTTTTTTCGTCTCACTTTGCCCCGGTCTCCCCTACTTAGATCCTTTTCTTCGTAACCGAATACACGCTGCCTCGCGTAATTCCCAGAGACGGGGGAATCGAACGATCAGCGTGGCTCTGTCTTGCTCGACTTTTTGGAAATTACTAGTCAAATGCGACCGACCAACTGTCAGCTCCGACTGGTAGAAGAGAGAGGGGAGTGCGGTAAAGAGAAAAAGCAGGAAGATAGGGGGTGAAATGGGGAAAAAACTGTTTCTCCTGTGGTGACGCTTTGTGCTCGGTGCTTAAACAGCCCGAGCTGTTTTTTGCCAGCTCGATGGGGCGGCGATCGATATTTGCATAAGCGCTGGTCAAGGATCCGTGACGAATCGTTGGGAGAGATCGCGATTCGTTTGCATTCGATGATCTTCCGGAGGGGAAGATCAAGGGCGCGAACTATCATTCTTCCTTCACGGGGTATTTAACCCCCTCTGATTTATTACGCTTCATCGTTTTTTTCAGCTGTGTTTACGTGTGCATAGTGGGCGCCAAGGTTCGTTGAGTCCGGTATAAGTCATTGCCCCAAATAGACCCCTGGGTATTCTTTTCGAGCCGATATACTTTGTCGCAAAAAATCCGCGCCAGGTATCGTTCCATTAATGCCTATCGTAAAGACCGGCGAATGGCCGCGTTTTTTCTAGACCTTCCAGTTTGCATCGCGCGGCAATAAACATTTTCAAAGCGAATGCAACACCCCCGGGCGTGTCTGAAAAGAATCCAATTCCTATTTCACTCGGATCGTGGAGAATCGGTCGTATCTCGACGACGACGGTTTATATATCGCTGTTAATGCGTGCGCGACACGCAACGCTCAGCGGCTTGTCCGTGACGTTGCGTCCCTTTTCATCGCGGATCCCATGGAAATCCTGAGCAACGGGTATCGACTCGTTTCATATTTTTGCACCGGGCAGTACGAGGCGCTAATCTAAAAATCTAGCTTCTACTTAGATACAAGGTACCTAGGGATGTAAATTCGAAAGAGATTGAGGCAGAAGCAGCTATCCGTACTTCGCGCGTGAGCACGTTAAAGGAAATTAAAGGAGTCTATGGCACGGTTGGCAGTTCATGGAATGCAACCTTCACCCTTCGACCCTTTTCCCATGGCAGTTGGCTAACGGCCACGCATCCTATTATCATACAAACTTTCGCGAACGTATCGCAGTCCCTCCGAGACACCCCCTCGTCTTCCTTTCCACTGGCCGAGTCTTTTGCCTCGCTAATGTGAAAACTCGAGGACGTTAAGTGGCTCAACTAGCCAACGTGTCTTTGATGTTTACCGCCCACTAGTGCGTACACGCTCACGCGACGCAACTGCGTAACGCTACCATGCGATTCCACCGCGGTCGGCTCGTATAACGTGCCTCCAACCGACAACAACGAATCTTCCCTCCCTTCTTCGCCGTCACCCTATCTTCCTCCCTCCAGCTCTTCTTTCCATCTCGCGTATGCACGCAACGGGCTCCGCGGCAGGGATCACTTCTGCCTTCTCTTCTTCTTCTTTCTGGCCACTTACAATTAGCATCTCTTCCACGAACCTTGTTACCATGACGAACAAGAACCGCGCGGGGTTGCCCGCTTAATTACCTCTACTTTGTTAGTAAAGAGGTAAATGCGCGTTCGGGCTACCAACAGCTGCTGAATTCAATGATCCTTCGATGGGCAGGATCCTGTATGTCTGATAATGTCTGCTGGCCTTTCTTACACCGTCACCGTTTTCATCGACAATTTTGAAGTGCAACGAACGGTGTATCTGTCCCCCGGTCTAAAAACTCGATCGACCGATGCTCCAGAGATATGGAACGCCGTGGGCTGGTTTCTGCCGATTTCATTTGCATCGGTGAACAGCTGATCGCGCAGACACCTGATTCCCAGCCGGCGTGTTTCGACAAACAAATTTCGGGGGAGGAATTAATCCTTCCGGTCGTTAAAGTGCAACCGGTTAAGTGTGACAGTGGCTGGCAGCTGGATTGAATTGAGGCGCGTGCTATATTACGCTTGATATCGCTGTGAAACCCAACACCGCCGGCTTAGACCTCGACCCCACGAGCCGCTACCACTGCTGGCGCTACTCTGCCTTTGCCTTGCCTCTATTACCACCTACGAAACAGTATATCCTGCCACCAAATACCGGCATTACGCGCAACGTGGTCATCGATTTCGCCATCGAGCCTGACGGACCGCGCTTCAAGGCGATCCTTCATCGATCAAGGGACAAGTTCGTCCACTTCCCCTTTCCTCAGTTCCCTTCATCTTCGCGTATCTTGTGTCACTGCCACAACGATTCGAGAGTCAAGGTCCCTCTTCAAGCAATTACAGCTCCGTTACGTGTCCGCGAGTTCAGTTCTCGCGTTTATCATACGCCACAGAAGGACCTCCGCGAAAGAAAGATGCGCGCCCGACATTTGCACAGTGCCCACGACTTAGACTGCGAAATCCCTGATCCCTAATGAAATTCGGGGAAGTTGCAAGTGCCACGAATCAATTTCTGCATAATGCCCGCGAGTTGGACGACTCTGGCCTGCTTCCATCGTCCAGCGCACGGCCAAACAGAGTTACATAAGGCGGCATTAACGTCGATCGAGTCTCACGCCTGCACGTACGCTCAGTGCACGCGTGTATGAACGCGCGTACGCGCCCACGCGAGCGTGCCAAGAGCCGGCGCTTAGTCGTGCGCGCCGCTGCGAACGAGCAATTACCTTAATCCGGTGAATATTCCGTGGCATAAAAGGGCCGGGGGGAAAGGCAGCGGCCGCTGCAAGGAGACGTGGATGGAATTCCATGGGAGGGAGCATTAGACAATTGGCAAATCGCGAGATGCAACGTCAACGAGCCGGAGGTCACTGTGTGCTCGCGTCCGCGAAATATCGCGAATGCTAAGAATGCGCCTACTTTTTCTTTGCCAATCTCTAGGACTGCGCGGAGTCAAGCGAGGGCTGCATCGTTCGATGCCTTATCGTTCGTCTTCTAAGAAACTTTGGTAAACTATCGTGGGACTTTCAGAAGCGTAGTCACCGAAGGAATTAAAGAATCCCATGGCGAAGCAGAGCGACAGAAGAATAACACCACCACGCGGTGCTCGCGAGGAGTGACAGCACCTTAATTAAGAGTATTGAGAAAGACACACATTTCCGTGTGCGAGGAAAGAATTTTTCCGCAATATGAAGTTATCTGAAACGAGTGATATTACGAGAAGCCTACTTCGGAGGCAAAGCCACGACGCAATTCTTCCGAATCCATTGGTGGCCGACCTTGATCCGCTAATTACCACAAAAGGAACCGCTTATTTTATAATCACACGTTGCGATCCCTCACATGCGTAACGCCAGGAAAATTACCGAGCTTGCCCGCGCTCTGTCACGCGTGCCACGATATCGCGCCAGTGCACGGCCGGGAATTGAGAGTTCCGTTTCTTTTAATTCAAAACTTCCGCGAAACCGAGCTGCCCTCCACTGATGCAGAACGTGTGCCAGTCACGTAGTACCGCATATGATTTATCTATTAGCATGTGTCTGTATATAAAATAAAGTGTGTTCGTTTACACCAAACGAGAACCCCTCTGAAATTGATGGAGAGTGGAGGGAAAGATGATTCTCGAGGAACGAGTATATTCGAGCGACTTATTCCGAAGCGAGAGACCGATAAAGCAGATCGGAACGCGTGGTTCTGCAATCGAGGGAACGACTTTGTTTATCGTCCCCCCCGCGCGCAAAGAGGAACGCTTCCATCGGCCCAGGAAGGGTGGCCTGCGGTGGTATGAGAAAAGAACCGTCCGGAAAATGGAAGTCGGCCGGAGGTGTCCGAAAAAGGCCTTGAAATTGCGAAAGGCGATAGGGGAGGCAACGGGTCGGCTTCCTTTGATCCGCGGCGCGCGTACACACCTTCCCCCCAAAAAACCGAAACCTCATTATTATCCCCGCGGGCCGAAAATCCGCTGCGAGATATATTTGTTCGTGCACGGGAATACCTGGGTGTCTCGAAATTGACCTTTCGATTTCACGCCCCTCGAATTAATCGCTTTTCGAAAAACCGCCCCGTCGAAACCTCGCCGCGGTCGAAGCCGCGTGACTCCACAAAAATTCTGTTCCTGACCTACGAGAGGCGGGTCCTTTCAAAGCGGAGGCCTACCTTCCAAGGATTTGCGTAACTAATTTACCCTAATTGTCCGATGAATATTCCCCGTAGCTTCTTGGCGCTCGGAGGGCTCGGTTCTCGGTGGATTTCCTGGATCTTTGTAGGAATATTACGAGGATAGTTTTTTCCGTCCTGGCTAGAATAGACCACGATGATTTTATAAAGGTGCCAGGGGTACGGGCATAACATTGCCCAAGGAAGGATCTTCTCCGCTAAAAAGGTCCGCTGCATAGGACCGTTCCAGAGAAGAAATATATAGGCGTCGTAAAAAGGTGTAAAAAAATCCGCGTTTCCTGCAAGGCTCCCTTGGGGCATCGGGTTGTAAAGCAATTAGTGAGCTAATAAGTGATACGCGTCGATCGATGCCGTGCTACCTGGGGCCGTTCGGACGGGGGAGGGCGAGAATTTCGGTGCGACCGTAAATGAAGGTACAGTAAATAGTGAAACGGGCCCGGGAAAACTGTAAAATGCCCCATGGCCTCAACGTTATATTCACTTTGTTTATTTTTTCTCCTCTCCTCCCTTTTTTTTTTCTCGAATTACCGTTCCGTCGAACGTTACGACCCGCCGCTGCGAACCGTTCGACCTGAATTAGAGAGAATCCTCGTGGAAGATGAGGGACAGAGAGAAAAAGGGAACCTCTCTTTCGGCGAGAATAGCAAGCCAGTAAAGTTCACCTCGGCTCCTAAGAAGTTTTTCGCGCGAAAAAGTGGAGGCAGGGGAACTCAATCGCCGGGCGAGCGCGTCTCGAGTTTCCGCAAGTGGGTGAGAAATTCAAAATAAAGGGAAAAAGGGAGAAGAGGCTGGAGGGGAGAGAATACTGTGGATCCGATGTAAAAAATTCCGTCTCGCGGAGAGAGGCTGCGAAATTGGTCCCAGATCGGTGAGAAAGTAAACAAAGGGGCGTAAATGCTGCGTACTTGATGCCAAGTGGACGAGGTGAGCACAAAGGGATACAAAATTTACACGCTTACCAAGGAGGAGCACTTGGGCGATGTAATTTTTTTTATATTATACATATACCTGCATCCTGCGCGCACGACACTCGAGCCAGTTAAAAAAAGCTTTGATTTACAAGTTGCTCGAGTACCCCATCGCGGTTGGCCCAGTTTCCACGTTCCAACAAATCATCGGAGGAAAATAATGTTTTGGCGCACCTGGCCCCCCCAGAGACCGCCGACGAGTATCGACGAGCGGTGGTTAAAACGTTCCCGGGCAGAAATAAACTGCTTTCCTCCTGCATACACGCCATGCCCCATAGAATCAAAACCTCTAATTTCGCGCTTAATGGGACGTCTTTATTATTCCCGGAGGGTGGCGGTCCACCGAGGAGCATGAAAAAAGCTCCTCCTCGGGGGGTGAAGCGATTTGCGCAGGGTGCGCGCGAAGAGTCTCGTGTGTCGTTTCATTCTATTTTTTCCCCTTTTTCGAAAATCGCAATTGCCGTAACGGTAACTGCCTCGGACGAAGAAGGTCCACTTGAATCGCCCGTTTCTGTATCGCTCGAATTTCACCATTGTGCAGCTCCTTCCGGAGCGTGGTGGAAAAAACCTTTCCCTCGCATCGTGGAATCGATTAGCGAGTGGTACAGTTAGGAAATATAGGTCAAAGACCTGATGCCGAACTATCGAAGAGCAGAGGGACACGTATGCCAAATATGGGGATTCATAATTTTTCTGAGACTTAATTGTGAGGAATGTGGAGGCAAACGTAAAGTGAGCGCCACGCGGAATGTTTCAAAACTAAGTAGGTATAGCAAGGAAAGTACAGGGCTAATGAAAGATCAAAGTGGCTAAGTCGGAAGGAAGGCCATTAACGTGGCGGCATTATTTCCTTCTGGTCGATTTTGACGATGTTGTGACTTGTCGCGCGGGGGGCGACAAAAGCGTCGCGCACGGCGCGTTTGCAAACAGGTTTTGAGGAAAGCCGAGGGCGAGGGATAATGCACCTTTGTCAAGGAGTGTGTTGACGCGTGCAAAGAGAGGCGTTTGGTCGGTCACTACCGACGCTGCTTGAGATGTCAGAAGCCGCAGGTGGCCGAATGGTAGCCTGCAATTCACGTGTACAGGGTATGGACAGGTCGCCGGGTTTGTGAGAGGGTCATGGGGTCAGGAGGCACAGACTCCGCCAGTCCTATACCGGGTGTCGGAGCGGGGCCGTGCTCTTGAAAGCGACAGCGACCACAGAAGGCGGAAATCAGGGCGAGGCAGAAGAATATGCGATTTAATCGATTAAACGGGTCGATAGGTAGGTCTCGATAAGCGCCAAAATTTCCTTGCAGCGTCCGCGAGGATATATTTCTTCGAGGCGAGCGATGATTAAAATACAAAGACGCGGGGCATAATTTTACGAGCGCAAATTATCGGCCACGGAGCACGCGAGGGGAGGGATTAAACGGCGCAGAAATGATTTCACCTGTAACCGACGGCTTCACACTCAGGTGCGGCTTTTTACTGAATCAACATATGACGAAGCCGCGTTAAGGATCTATCACCGGCCCTCGAGAGCAAATGGCACGCCATCACGCAGCCATCCCGCCACCCATTTCCATACACACGGCTACCCCTTTTGCTCGCAAGGTTCCAGCCATTCAACACGAAGAGGGGAGGGGAAGGGGAGCTGGGAGGCACCTGCGATCGAAAGTCGGGTCATGCAAATACCTGCACGCGATGAATAAAAAACGAAGAGGGTCCCGCGCCCCGTTGAAAGGGTTCGCTTTATTCAGATTAGGGCGTCGCGCCGGGTTATACGGTGTTCGAACACCCCTTCCCGTAATGCCACTCGAGCCTCTCGATTTTCAGCAAGTGCCTTTACCCTCTGGCACGCGTGTCGTACATAAATAGGAGCAGACCTTTTTTTTACCAACCCTTTATACACCTGTAGTCAGACGAGGTATGTAAATAGGTACCTGTATCTGCGGGAGAGGAAGTCCCCTATCCTGGGCCACGAGTAAAACAAACCTGCCTATTAAGCAGCACGTTCAGCGTCTGTGCGCGTTATCGACCATTTCGATAGAAACGACGAAGAAAAAAAACAGGAAGAAATATTCAGCACCGTGGGCTAAGAATCCGCGGAATGCCCACGCGTGGCCATAAAACCCTCGCTGGAGCCCGACTCCCGGAATCAGAGCGCGTAGATATTATTCGCGCCTCTTTCGTGAATTCGCGTCGGTAGGGGCGTCATTAAAATCAATACCGGCTCGCTCTCTGCCCCGTCCCCGTTCCCTCCTGCTTTCGTCTTCATCCCCCGGCCGCTATTCATCCTCGTCGCACGCCGGTGTATGCGAGCGAGGGTGGTAGGGAAACAGACGAGGGGGATGCTCGCGTTTCCAGTTGTGGGAGTCGCGCGACGCCTGGTGGGGCTGCCACGGAGGAGGCAGAAGAGGGAGTGAAACGCGCGAAAAAATGGGAACGAGCACGAGGAAGACGGTACGGCGTCTCGGGTGAGGGGAGGGCACGCGATAAGAGGAAGGGTGCCCCGTTCGCAAGGTTAGGTAGCCGGTACACGCGATAAGGAGTGGGGGGGTGGCGTTCCCATGGCCAATAAGAACCTCTTTAAAGCGCCCTTTTTGCGCGCGGAACTGCGCATGCCGGATTCAAATCTGGCTTGAGCCGAGTATCGAGTGGCGATGGTGGGGGGGGGGGGGGGGCGGCGGCGAAGGGTGGTGGTGGCTATATGGAAATATGATAGCGCGATAAAAAGAGGAAGAACGGGCAGGGATGCTTGTGTACGCGAGGGTGAATGCGCGGGCGGGGATACTGCACGGCTGCTACGACCAATAAAGGCCCAGTTTAAAGCGGCTCATTTTTTTGCACCGCTACTGCGCATGCCGCATTCAAATGCTGGGAGTGGTGGCCCCGGGGGTGTGCATGTACGTGTGTATGGAAATATGATAGGTGAGACGAACGTGCTCTCGAAGGAATGGCGCCCTGGACCGGGGCTTGGGGAATATTTTTACGTTTCATGAGCTCGTGATAGGAAGAACAATGGCGTCCGAGATGGATTCCTAGACCAAAGAGGAGGTATAATAAGAGGCGTCACTCGACAAGGACAGAAATAAGCTAGGGAAATCACTAGACAACCAATTTAAATGCCCATTCGGCAATGATCGCTAAGCTTCGGCAATGATCGGTCAACTTCGGCAATAATCAGCCAATTGCGGTAACGTACATTTAGTCGATTTGAATATCCCGCTCGAAATAGACAACCAATTTAAATGCCAAGGTCAAGCAAGGACTTCAAAGGTTCCGCCCGGAGTGACGCCTCTTATTATACCTACTCTTTGCCTAGACATTCCTCTGCCACTCGATGATAACTACAATGATGGCCGAATGAAGGCTTGAAAACGGTGCTCTCGTATGTGTGCATACATAGGAATAGCTTATCACGATGGTATACATCTACTATCGGTTTTTTTCGAAAACACCGTAACTCTACGTGACTTACAGTATAATCATTTTATTCGTCAAACATGTCCGCCACCCACTGTTCGTTATCGAGTCGTTGCGATACCGTTAAAGGTTGTCCGCGATATGTTTAGAAACAGCCCAAATCATTCCCCGTCATTGATCAAGTTTGAATGAATTTGCCAATGCGAGCGGATCGCATTGACAACGGGCCCATTGTTCGGGAGATCATTCAACCGAGCGGTATTAACCTGCAAAAGTACCCACCTGCTGTTCGCCGGAGGTTCATCGGACCGTGTAAAGCATCAGCCAGGTATCTCGATCTTTAAGGTACGCCAAGAGTGTATCGATGCGCAGGGTCGGGGATCGAATGGCTCATATCTTCCGTCCATGATTTCCAAACACCGTAAATCCAATGCCTAAGGAGAAAAGTCCAACTACCGACGGCCGACCGTTCGTAATTGAATAGGTTAGGTGGCCCGGCGAGAGCCGCGTAGTTTCCTTGCACACTAATTTCTGACAAACATCTCACTACTGTTCTCTATTTTCTAAAACTGTTACTACACACGTTATACTAATCGAGACACGTTCAAAAAGGAATAAAACACTCTATTTCAGCCATTTCCATCAACGTACGCGGGATTCCGTCTCGCTAATGTAACCACGATCAGAGAACAATTAGGCGGGAATTGCGCCTCCGCCCAAACACCCGAAGAAAAACACCTATATTACACAAAATGTATTTCCCAAACGACAGATAATACGTCCCTGACTGGTAAATCATTGATTCCGAGCGACTTTCTGACGAAACTATCGATGGAAAATAGATATTTTCCAACCGAAATCGTTCCACGTGATTCAAAATGTAAACGATGTTCCAATGCACTTACGACCGAAGCGCCCACTCTGGAGGACGTTCGTATTAATCGCGTGCCGTGGCGCTGCTCGTTTGCATGTAAGTCCTAGTGATCCTCTAGGCAGTGATCGGACAAACCGCAGCCATTGTGGGACAAAACCGGAAATAACATAACCTAAACATTCATTAAATCGTCTGCTTTCCAAGCTGCTTGTTTATCTATCTCTTTCTATTCGTATTTCTGTCTCTTTCTTTCTTACAGTTTCTTTCTCTGTCTACTTCCGCTTTAGACACAAATCGCAGCAACCAATCAGCGACGATATGCGTTTGTCCGATCACTGCCTCTAGAGGATCACTATTAAGTCCTAGGAAAGTGGCGTTTCACACCCGAGCCGTGTTTGCATTATCCATGCCAGTGACGTTCGCAAAGAGCAGTTTCGAAGAATCGGATACCTACACCTGGTCATCGAGACTTCGTTGTTCGCCGTAATCGCCGGGCCCGGCGTAGGATATATGGATAGAGGAGGCAACCGGGGCCCGCCGATTGGCCGGTTTTCTCGCATATGCAAATGCAAACTCACCTCCTCTCCCTCTGTGCCGTGGTATCGTTGCAGCGGGTTAGTAGCCGGTACACGCGAGGTAAAAAGGCGCGCTCGCGCCCGCGACCAGAGAACTCGCCTTTCCTCGCCGGGCGGAGTCCCGCGTGATCCGCGTTCCTTCGCGATTGGAGGCTTGGTTCCCCACCGACGCCGGCCGTTTCCCCACCAGGATAAGCGTCCAGGCGCTCGTCCGCCGCTCTCCGTTCCACGCTCGCCGTCCTCCTCGCACTTTCTCCACTCTCCACCGTGGCGCGTATCCGATCGTCTCTGTCGTTCCTTGGAGCGACTCCCCCACTTGCTGCTCCACGATCCGCGTACGCGTCCGCGTTCCCCGTGGCCGGTAGGCGGCCGACCGGGCGTACGTGGGCCCTCTAGTGTAGCTGCACACATGCACGCGACAGCATCTGACCGCCGTAACAGCCGCCGCCGCCGCAGCCGTGAGCTGCCACCGTCGTAGCTCGTCGCGGATGCTCGTGTGCCAGCGATAATACGACACGACACGACACGACACGACACGACACGGCACGACACGGCACGACACGACACGCTCTGTCCCTACTCGGCCAGCTCGATTTCGGTGGACTGGCAAGGCTGACGCACCACGCGAGCCCCATGACGAAACGGAGCGGTACCGCGCGCGTCGCTCGGTGGTTACTCCGGTGATAATCGCGAGGCATCGGCAGTGAGTGACCCCTCGTGACCATTCCCAATGGGAGTCGACGGATATTAACGTAGACGCATCGTCGGGCATGCACATTGCGCGGACCGTGGAAGGGATTAACGGGGACTGTTCGCGAGTTCGCCGATGGATGACGCTGCGCCTGACGCGTCGATGACAGGTGAGAGGGACACTGACAGGATCTTCAAATCTTCGCGGGGCTCGCGTAGCGTTCGGTTCTGAGGGGAAAGCGCGGGAGTGACTGACAGCTCGTGTCCAGTCATCTTGATCCGATGTCAGGCGAATTCTACCGGGGAAGTGGCCAGCGACTTGTGCAACCACACGCTCGTCCAACTGCCCCGTCGAACAGCTGTACCCGACGAGGAGTATTCTTCGACGGACCGGGCGATCCGTGCGTCGAGTGACCGGATGACCGGTGGCCGGTGGTAGACAGAACGTGGACCATTCTCGGGGTGTCGGGGGAAACGTATCTGTGCGCGTTGTCAGTGCAGTGTTGTACTTAATATACTGTGATACCGAAGGATAGCAGTTCTCATGTAAAGACGTTTCTCTTTGGTCGTAGCTGGCGCGTGGATGTCGAAGGGTTAGACGCAACCACACATTACCGCCACCGCAGTCGAAAGTGCGACGAGAGGGAAGTGACCGGACGTTGCTGGACGTTGCTCGACGTTGCCTGGCAGCCGAGCGAGGATTGTTCTCGTTAACCCACGGCGGAGAACAGCGAGGCTTGTGCGACAAGGGGACCGAGCAGGTGACCACGTTGGATCTCGCGGCGTTGGCTGCTTACGGGGGCGTCTCGGGACCCAGGGTCGCGGTGGCGGGCACCGGGGTCCTCGCGCTGCCCGGCCTGATACCCGACAAGGGTTTATCATCGCCCGGAGGTCAGTCGAAAGGAAAGTCCGCAGGGCTGGCGGGCCTCGACAGCGAGGCGGTGCGCCGGTGGGTCGCCGAGGCCGCGCGGACCGTCCGGCAAATTCCGCCTCCGGTTCTCGTACCGTCCAATTCCCAGCAGCAGCAGCAACAACATCATCATCATCACCAGCAGCAGCAACATCGACAGCAGCATCATCACTCCAGCCATCGACAGCGTCAGGAGTCCAGCCCACCCTCGGTGGGAGCCTCCCCTTTCGCATTGCCATCATCGATGACGCAGACCCCCAGCATGCATCTGCTGGAGAACAACAACCTGGTGGAGGTTGCCATGGCCCAGCAGCAGCAACAATCGCAACAGCAGATGCAGAAGCAGAAGCAGACCAGCCCTACGAACAACAACACCATAGAGGCCTGGAGGTCCATCCAGGGTGGGCACCAGTGGTGGAGTCCTCCTAGCAGCATCCATCAGGAGCAACAGCAGGCGTCGCCTATCGCACAGGTCACCCAGACCCAGGGTTTGGTCGCCGGCTCGGTATGCGGGCAAAGACAGTCGCAGATACAGTCGGAGATCGATCAGCCGCTGGACTTTTCGGTCGGTTCGCTGCAGCAGCAGAGGCTGCACTCGCGCGTGAGGACTATGCACGAGAGGCTGCACGGTAGGATGCACGATAACAACAATGGTGCTTCCGTTGTACAGAAGATGATCAGAGGGACTGGTAGCAGGAGGAGTTACAGCCCCAGCGAGGGTAGCAGCATCAGCAGCGAGGACGAGGGTGTATCCACCGGCGGCAGCCCTTCCGGGCCCCTTCGAGGCGCCGAAAACGGTGAGTTCTGGGCAACATGCTAATTCTATTTTTATCGTCGGTGTTATTCATTCGCGGTCCCGCCACGTATCACCGTGACGAGCACGAACAATGATAAGTTAGGATGACGTAATCTATTATACAATCGTACACGGATTAAGAGGGAATCAGGTGGAATTGTGATTTAACGTTGCCAATTTTGCATTCGTTTGCGAAATCAGTTAATCGCTCGGTGCGCGCGTTGGGACTTGGCTCTCTTGTCCTTAGGAGTATGTTATGGGCATTAGATTCGAGAAGGTCTATATAGGAGTGTTAGCAGGCCGAACATACCGCGCAGAATGTAAATAAACCATGGTTAGAAATCTCGGGGGTTGGTGGAAGCCGTTGCAAGAAGTTAGGAAGCTTTAGTAAATTGCTGTCCTGATCGTAATATTTTCAGGGAAGTGGTTTCAATGATAATTTCCTGATGAATTTCTTGTTTTCCTACACTTTCTAGTAATTATCTGATTCTGATATCTCTCAAGATAGCTCTCAAGATACCAGCCACTAAACTAAACCTTATTAAAAGCTTACACATCATGAAATTAATTATCTTTTAAAGTATTAGTTTCCGGACTTGTGTTTAATGAGCCCTTATGTTTTTCTGCAATAAGTTCTATCACCCACTACAGTCTGTACTCAGGATCTATTTACTTCCTTAGTAACAAGCTGTCCTATACGTTCAATCTTTACACTCGCAACAGCTTCGGAGCTGAATATTATCCTCCCCCGCAAGCTTTTAAAACTGTAACTGCCCGCAGCAGTTCCTACAACTGTATCCGCTCACAACCGCCAAGGGTTAAGCCACCCCAATTCTACAACCGTTTCCGAGCTATCTCCTTCGGTTTACCAAAAAGTTGGCTCTCCAGCGAAACCAGAGAATCGAAAACAAACAAACGCGTGCGTCACGCTAGGCGCTATTTGTTCGGGGCCACGAAACACGAAACGATCCCGTGTGCATTTTGGGGGGGAAAAACGGTGGCGAGAGTTCGATCCGTCAGCTGTCAATGCAGCCTCCCTTCGCACGTTCTACACCCCCGCACGATCTTGGCGCAGGCTTTGTTGCCCCGGGGACGGCCGTATTGTGCATTCGTTCCCCATTATCGGAGTAAAAGCGAGATGCAGCCCCCGATTTACCTGAAACGACCGTGTTTGCGCCACCGCGCCAGCGTTTCCATACGCAAAGGCGCATGCCGATTGCAGCATTTTACGACGGGAAGGCGAATTCCCTTTTAGAACGACGGTTCGTTTCGTTGCGCGTTCTTCGCTCCTTCCAGCGCACGATTCCCTTCGCGATAAGAGAATTCCTCGTCGGATGAATTCGCGTAACGTTTCGTTTCGCGGCTGCGCGCCAGAGAAATTAGTACATGGGAGGGAAAGGAATTAGTCTGGACTATGGGGGGGGGAAAAAATCGTAGCCACGCGAAGGGGAATTAATCTGGAAAAAGTTGCCGCGTGAGTCACGGACCCATTTTCCGGCGAATAACTAACGTGTCCCATTCTTATCGCTACTACGAACGATAACGGCATTATTTAGTGGAAACGAATAGTGGTTATCCGTTAATTGAGCGCCGCTCTCCATTGACTTATCTAAAAAATCGGCCCCTATCGCATCGACGACGTCTAAGCCGATCGAAGTGTGTCACTAATTTGCGACGTTATTGACGGCGTGAGTCATCCTTGAGAGTGGATTTCGGTAGGGACTTCTCGCGTTAATGCTGTCCGCATTTCAGTGGATCAACCATGAGATCGTGGCACTAACTATCTCTCGATATCACGACTTAGATGCAACGTTATCTATCCTGAGGTTAATTAATGATCGCGGGGTTGCGTTTCATCCTGAAGCGATAGGTATCATGCGTTGGATAAGCTTCAGAATTTTTCCTCCGCTACTAATCACGCGTGCCTGGAATCTTGAGCACGTGGACGGTCACATAGTCATTAGGTGTAGCTTGTAATAGTTAAATCCTGCGGTTAATCGATGAAGCAACGAACGCTGAAAGAAGTCGGAAAAATGGCCGAGTATCTCGTTGGTTTACCGACGATATCGATTCGCTGATTATCCCGCGAAAAAACTAAATATTATTGTATTTATACCTGGCGATGGTTCTCCAGTTATCTTTCGTGTCTATTATCGCGGCGTAATGCGCCGGGCGTCGCGAGCCGCTTTACCGCGAAAATAAGAATGATCGTAATTAAAACGATACGCTGCCATTATCTGATTCTAAACAGCCGGATCTTTATTAGTTTCGATAAAATGCAATGTAAACACGGCCGCGGAATAGCGCGATAAGCTCTCGCTCGCGCGTAATGCGCTCTAGCGCGATAAAAGAATAATAATTATGAAGCATCGTTGCCAGGCAAATGCACAAGAAATGGAGCGAAGTATCTAGGTGCTATAATCCGATCGGCAAAGCGACACGTCCAGCAATGGATCGCCGCCCAATAGCCACGATAATCGCGAATCCGAGAAAAAACGGGCGAAAGGGTTATCTCTGATTTCGCATTATCGATAAGCGCCCGAGTATATTACAATTAATCCGCGCTCGATTATAGCCCCGCGTCGCCCGTGCGCCCCGACACACGGGGGGCCTTTAATTGTGCATAAACATGTACGCGCACCGTGTCGTAATTGCACTAATATTCAAGAATACACAGCGGCAAGTAAACTGCGCGCAGCCAGGCCGCGGTGGGAAAAATGCCGCCCGATATCGTATCTGTCGATAAGGTGTCAGGCTCTAAGGCTTGTTTGAATAAATATTCCACGTAAGCGCGTGATCGCACGGTTATTTTCGATGAGCAACGCGATACGACGAAAAATCCATTTTTCGAATCGAAATCGTAGAGTGCTCCAGATAATGCCCGCCTTATATAACGTCATAATGCCCGACTTCGTTTATAAAGTTCCAAGCAACGATCCCCTGCCCGCCCGTCGCCGCTCCGCGCCGCGTCGCGGTTTTTATTTACCTGTCACGTTGTTATCTTTCGAAACGCGCGGCTCTTCCCCCTTTCGCGCCGTCTCCGTCCAACATCTTCGCGCTCCTATTCACTCCGTTTCCCCGGCTCTCCTTCGCCGTTTCTCGTAATTTTTGGGAAGACGAAAACCGCGAGAGGAAGAGAGGGGAGCACGCACGGCCCGCAGCCGTTCGTTGTCACGTTACGCGGATTGCTCCGCGGCGAGCGGGGTATAATTACTTCGTGGCGAGCCTCCTTCTTTTCGTCGTGCTAATGCACGTTCAATATGGGAGAATATAATTAATCCTGGCAAGGAACACGCGCAGGACCGAGTACCTTATATCGGAGATAGCCGATTGCGGTTCAGCCGGGGGCCCGGGGACCTGTTCTCTCCCGAGGGCCTCTCGGTGTATTACGGTGTAACGTGATACGCGTTTGATTCTATGTTATTTACGAGCAGGTGTACCGCGCAACAATGTTTATCACATAATTAGATTCTATGCCCGAGCAATCTCTATCGCGCGTCAGCAAACCACGAGCCCAGCCGTGCCGGAGCTGGAGATGACGTTTCACGCTGGATGCCTCAATAACAATAATTTTCTTCTGGATACGCTCTCCATATTGATTTCGTCCGCCAGGCTGTCCTGGTACGTGTCTGCCTTCCCTTCTTTGTTTCATCTAAACCCTAGGCATTCCTTCTGGCCTACCCATGTGCCCTTTGTTTCGAGAATTCCCGCGACGTGTTTTCATCCCCCGTGCTTTCTTCTCAACGAGTCAGTAAAAGATAGTTGGATTTTTTTTTAGAAGACGAGCACGTATAGCACCGTGGGGCTCATTATGAGATAACGATCCTTGATCGATCGGTAATCTTACCATTTCTGATAATTATACGCCGCGCTGCTTCAGCCACGTGTAATTAATTAGGATAATGTTCAGCGGTACGTAAATCACGTCGCTGGAAGTTCTTGTGCCCTTTAACGATTTAATTACCGATCGTCAGATATTTGTACTTTAATAAACCCTCTATCGGTATTTGCATTTCGATCTAGCTGGAACTTGGAAGCGGGATCTGTCGGTGCCTTTCGGAGTTCTTTCGCTTTGAATATGAGTGCTCGAATTTAATTCATGTTGCGAGAAGGATGCAGCTGTTTCAGTGGTGTAATTATTAGGGGCGGTGGAACTGTACTTGTCGGTTCGTTAGCGAAATCTCGCAAGAAACGGAATCATCGGAGGTCTCTCGAGCGCCGTCGGATCACTCGCGTGCGGAAAATTAGACGGCCCCCTCTCGATTCGTGAGGGTACTCTCGGTATTCTCGTTCTTTTTCGTGCCTCGGACCGATGATCTTCAATGATCTTCGAGCTTCGTGTGTCGACGACAGTTCCGCGAAGTCGTTTCTCCTTAACGAACTTCGGACCCCTCCGACGCTTTCCTTCTGTCTGCGTTCAGTCAACCTTTTCATCGCTCTTCATCCCTCGCAGCCCCTTTGCTCCTATGCTTTTACGTTCCAGGGATTCAGATTCATCGACGAATTCTTTAAATCAGCTACGCGCGTACATTTAACGAACTACTCCTATCACACCGTTCGGTTACCTTCTAGAGCTATTCTTTTGGCCCGGGTACCCGGTGAGACCCCGGGTAGACAAAAATTACCCGGCTACCCGGGTACCCGTAGAATACCCGACTACCCGGGTAAATGATCATCGATTTGACAGCCGATCGTCTTTCGACTTCCGATCATTTTCGGCTAACCTCAGTAATAAACGGAATAAACGTCAAGCAATTGAATGTGTGTGTGCACGTTAAGATTATGAATATTATGATAAAATGTTTAATTGCTTGAAGTTTATTCCGTTCATTACTGATGTTAGCCGAAAATGATCGAAAGTCGAAAGACGATCGGCTGTCAAATCGAAATTCTCAACTATCTCATCACATCTAATTTACTCGGGTATCTCATGGATACCCGGGTAATTTTTGTCTACCCGGGTAGCCGGGTAATTTTTGTTTACCCGGGTAGTCGGGTATCTCACGGGTACCCGGCGGGTACTCGAGTACCCGGCGGGTCGGGTAGTAAGAGCTCTATTACCTTCGCCACTTAATTTTTAGGCCCTACTACCTGCCCCAACTCAATATTCGGAAGATCGCGTCTTTGCTCTTTATTGCTCTTTCGAGTGCTCTACACGGACACATGTGCAATAGAAATGATTATCCAGAGTTCCATTACAGTGTATACCAGCAATGAAAATAGACGCATTGAATTGGAGTTAGGAGGGTACCTGGATCGCTTTCCCGCGACCATCCATCTAGTGACACAAAATCGCGCTTGTTGACATGCTGCCTCGCTCGATTAATCCTGACTGAATAATATATTTATTTTTGCGATTTGCGTCGCTATCGAGCCGAGTGAAACGGCCTTTTATCGATCGGCAATCTCGCGCGTCACTTGAGAAATGAAGGCTTGGCTTCGGCCCCAAGATAAAAAGACGACCACGAGTGTGTGCACGCGCGAGAGAGAGAATGAGAGAGACCACCGGAAACGCGCGTCCCGGCTCGACTAACACGCATTTCACGTTCGTGTAAATTTCGTAGGCTAACGCAAACTCTCGAATGAATAATGTACCGGCCTCTATTTGGCTGTTTCCGGGGATGGCCTGTCGAGATTATGCCTCGAAATCGAGGAAACACCGAACCGCTCCGAACGGATACGAGCGATTTGACGCGGGCCCGTTCACGCGTGCTCGCGAATTCCTCGGATTAATTGAATGGAGATTGCGAAAGTAGACGGGCGTTTGCCCTTTTCTCGCTAGAACAACGAAACGAGATAATCGGCCGCGATAGTAGGCATCTAACGCATCCCGCGGATTTGTTGCACACACAAATTTTACCTGGCTTTTGTCCCTAATCAACACATCCCCACTTCGCTTCACCTAACGCATTTGTTGGCTGAAAATTCTACTTAATTAATCGGGCATTCGCGTAGTTCGTTGGTTTCCAGCGCTAATTATCCGCCGTTCGGATCGCTTCCGAAGACGCTCGTGCGTAATCAACGCGCGATATAGTCTCCGCCGAAAGCGTTTGGACTCGATCGAGCCGGAAGCGGTTGGCCATTTTTCTGTTACGTCATGCCGGGACCGCGTAATTCCGCCTCATTTGCATCGTCCAGCGGGTTTCCGATTATAGCCTACTCGGCTTTCGAATTAAGGCCGGCCGGAACCTGCTCGGAACGCTTCGGGCTAGTACACCGAATCCCGCCTATTACACGCCGGGGCACACATGTTGGTTTCTCTGGCCAGAAGCTCGTGGGCACGTGACTCGTAGGTGGCGGTCGGACGGTGGGTTCGATGGAAATAGCCGGGGCAACGGCGGGTAGATTTGCATTCAGAAATTGAAGCTCGCCGTGGGACGTGCCTCGAAACCGAAACAATGCGAAATTAACGCGACGGGCCCGTCAGGCGGCTCTCTTAGGACCTTTCACTCTTCTCGTGCGATTCTTAGTCAGCCTGCTGGTCAAATGAGCGCGGAGTACTTCCTCGATTGAAGGGCCCGTCTCCACTGAGCGATCGCAAGGTTTCAACCCCGTTAACTGAAGGGAGGGGCTGGTCGCTGGGATTCAATAATGACATTCCCGCGGAAAGGATGCGCACACGGTTGCTGGAAGTGGTCTGGCGACGAAATGATCCAGTTAACAGGTTAGAATAGCTGGGGTGGAGTAGGGAAGGTATCTCGTAAGGATAGAATGACCCCTAGACCCCTGGTGCCTCGAAAATCTCACCTGTTACGTAGCCAGGACATGCTCGATCCGTACGAGGAGGCCTAGGATACGTGACCCAGCGCATTGGGTGGACGGGTGGACGGTTCACGGGAATGGGGAATGAGAATGGGAATGCGGGGATTCCCGGTAGGTAGGCAGAGACAGCAAGGGAAGGTATACACCGAGCGCGCCTATGTATAGCTGGTGGCAGGTAAAGCCGCCGGATAAATCTCACCTTGGATAGGTCAGGTTGGGCCAGGAGAGGATTCCAATAAGGAATGGAGGAGACCGTGCAGGGGTCACGTGGCGGTTCTCTTTCTCTTTCTCCGCCCTTCCCCTTTTTTTCTCTCCTTTATCTTCCTGCGTACTCCCTTTATCCCGAGTAGTCCCGCACGACCAGGTACACGCCGCTTCAACCCTTGCCGCCCTAGCTCACGGGGCCACATTTTCGCGTGCGATGCATGTGTGCGCTCGTTCACGTAGACACAACCTGATGATGTAACAGAGGGTTGTCGACAAATCACCGTTCTGCCGCGACACGCGATCGACTTTCCTGCGCCTTTCTTTAAACATTCAGCTAAAGGGTCTCCGGCCACGTGCCTCGGGTTTTCACGCTTCCTCCTTAAAGCACGTGCTCGGACAGCCGTGTTTGGTCCATCCTGTAGCCTTCCATTTTACATCCCGAATAGCATCTCGCGTTACATTCTCCATGGAAGAAACGCAGCGAGGTGGTGCCAGGGTATGTAGAGGGTGCTAAAATCTCTCCCTAAGTCTACGACTGCATCTTCGACACCTACCTTCTGGAATGCTTCATGGAGCAGATCGCATGCGTTCTATCGGATCTCGAGACACCTCCGCGCCGCGTTCTCCATCCCCGATCGCAATCTCCGCCAGTCCCTGGTGTTTTTCCTTCGAAAAGCCTCGACTGGCTCGCGCCCATAACTCTTCGTTAGCCGTGGCATCGGCCGAGACATGCAAATTATGAGTCGCGTCGTTATCCCGTACCTGCGACTCGGATCGATACGATCTCTCTCGCGTCGATGACGAATGCGTCGTCGGTGCCGCCGCGACTCGGACGAGTGGCTAGCGCAGGAAGAAGAGGTGCACGGGCGACCTTGCAGCGTTCACTGCGGTTCGGGAAAGGAAATGCACTTCTCGTAATGAAGCCTATAATGCCACGTAGGTACTCGTAGGATAATACGACGAGGTGGCCGCGCGGGCACGTAGATCGCTAGGGTTACGCTTGAACGCGCGCCCCTTGCCCCTTTTCGCCGCCCCCTTTCGCGGATAGCTCCCTAGAGCGCGAAGTAGTTTTTTCGCGCGCGATTCGAGTCTGCTTTTCACCTAATAGGTTGCCGGCGTATCGCAACTGCGGTTGCACGTTGAGCTTTGCACGGCATCGATAGCTGTGGATAGCGTTATGCATATTCATCCCGCGATGATCTCGTTGATAACCCAGCGGAAAATTTTTAAACAACGTTCTTTCCAGCATCTTAATGGTAATCTTTTATCCAGCGTCTCGTTTCCTCTTCTCGTTCCATATTCATCGACGGGGCATTACCGCGCACCCAGGGAGACAAGGGGGCCCTGCTTCACTCCGAAAACAGAACCTTATCCCGCTTCTGGCGAAGCGCGGTGTTCCGCGAGCCGCGCGTTTTATTGCATCTCCGCAGGACTTATTAATCCCGGACTTGAAATTGAATCGTTGCCCGTCGTTATCCCCGATTCCCTTCCCCCTCTCTCTCTCTCTCTCTCCGACCGGCGTTTTCTTTCCCGCGGCCCCTGTGTAAATGGAAATCGCTAATATTTCTCAATGATACCGGTCCGTTCAGTATGCAGCGCGCGCGGTCGCTTGCTCGCTCGCTCGCTTGCTCGAGGCGCATCTCGCTTCAAGGACCGGGTACGTTTGCGCCTAGCCAGCCGGATAAATGATGGAAATCACCATATTCATCGCATTTGTCGGCGGCGGTGCGCACAGGTGAGCGGCTCGCCGTATTTGGCGCTCGCGGTATGCTAATTCCGGCGGCGGCGGCGCGGATTGGCAGCGTAGGCCGCGGCCGCGAACGTCCAGCTGAAAGGACAACGCGCGCATAATCCTGCAATCCTGTTCACCCGGACCGGCAGTGAATTATTCTTGACGAGGAGGTAAACGATGTCGCCGCGAAGCCACCTCGTCCGTCGCTTCTCAAGCTTCTTCGCTCGATTGTCGCAATTGCTCGTACGAGATTTCCCTTGTCGTCTTTCTTCCGACTCGGGCTTCGGAAATACCGAACTTTTTGTCACAACCAATGACACACAGTCGCGATGCTCCGTTTTCTATCGGTGATGGATGTTCCGCGGGGATATTCCGTGGTCCGTGGACGAGTTCCTATTTAAGATACGTTGGTTCATCGAAAATGAAAATTATGGGGGAATGGAAGCAGGCAGCAAGTGAATCAGGATAATCTGCCGCGAGTCTGCCGTTATTCAATAGACCGACCGCAAGTATCATTGCGCAAAGACAAATGTATTTTTGATGAGTATGAGGGATCGCGGAAAGCGTCAACACCGTCCAATAATTTAAATCTCGCAGCCAATATGCTGGGGAATGGTAATTCACCTTCGTCCGAGCAACGAAACTCGCAACGCTAATCGATCGCTGACTTCGTACGTGTCGGATGTAGGATAGAGAGGAGGACAGAGAAGAGGACGGGCAGGTTTCTCACGCTTACCGATGACTCGCCTCTTCCATCGCGTTACATCTCGTTAGTGGCATTCGAGGCTTGATAAATACGCGCGGGGGGGGGGGGGGGGGGAGGAGACGCGTGAATCAACGGCGAAGCTGACGGGCCGCGCGCTAGATCCTGTGGGAAGCGATCCTCGATTCTGGATCATCGACTAGGAATGTAAGGACGAGGCGAGCGCGTCGCCGCGCGGACACAGGAAACAGGAATCGCTGAATTCCGCGACAGTCGCGGAATGGACGCAATTATCATCCGACGGAATTCGCTGGTGATCTTTATGGAAAACGAAGGTCGATCGTCGGGTAGCGCGCGGCGTTCCTGGAAGTTTCCCCGGCTTTTATTAATTTCGCGCGGTGTTGCGTAACTCGAAAACGCGCTGGCGCTGGTGGCGGGAACAGCGTGCGTGCCGATGATAACCTACTCCCGCGTCGCGCTCGTTTTCCGCGATGTGCAGCGAGTTGGGAAAAGAATCGATCGAGCGGCCGAGAGCCGATTTACGATGATTGATCGGCGCCCCGGCTCGGCTGCGAGCAGTTTCCCGCGGTGATTACCATAATTTTCTGATAAATCGTTGTCCGCGAGTATTTATCTTTCCGGGAGAATGAAATATCGAGGAACGCAGCGCGCGCGCTGCCACTTTACCATGCAATTCAATTAAAATCTCTCGCAACGGTAGCCGCGGTCGATCGCGAGATAGCGGCTCGCTTTTTGCACCGCGCGCGATGGATACGCTCCGCTCAAAAATCGCCGGTTCTTTTTCCGCCCGATAATCGGTCTCGGGGTTTAGAGAAATCGGTAGACGATTTATACTATTAAAAAGTCGCCGCCAGGGATAGAACGGGGCAGACTTTCATCGTCTAAGCCCGTTGCGGTCGCCGCATCCTGTCGCGAGTTTCAACGGGCGCACGTCATTTCGAAGTTCACGGGATACGCGTGCCAGCTGCCTGTATGCAAATTTTCCCTTCTCCCTCGCCCGTAGCAGTTGCGGCTCTACATGCCCACTTCTACGTTCGATATCGCGCGATACCTTGACATTAATAATCTTACGCGAGAAGAACTTTAGCGGTCGCTCTTCTCAGAGATTGATCCTCGACGTATTCCGGTTAATACAAGGACCCGCGACATGTGGCAGGCTACGATAGATAGCACTCCAAAACGGTGGACAGAAATTCAATGAAGCGACTGATTGATTAATCCTCGGCTCCTTAAACGTACCTGGCGATCATTATTCCGGTCACACGGCGCAAATGATATTTAAAAGCGGCAGCACAATGTGTCCCGCGTGTTTGTTCACGGCCTCGCGATAATATCTGGGCCCGAACGCTTTATTACACATGGTCGGTTTATTATTCTCTCCCCTGTTTCGCTGGCTGGACGTGTACCGGCGCTGATGTACATTTAATTATATTGTTTCGTGTAAAGCTTGATTCGGATCGCTCGCGTTAATGAGCGATTCCAATCGGGAAGGTCCAGTACCTCTGCTGCCAGCGAATCGCGGATTCCCTCCGCGGATCCTTCGACGTTTCTCCACGTCACGTCGGTTAATTAAGGGATTAAGTGCGTCGAAAAATGCGCGCTTATATTAATCGCTTCTTAACCATCTAACGCGGCGCCGGGGGCGTTCCAATTGCGTCACTCTCCCGTGGGACGATTTCGAATCAGCTTGATCCCGAAGATCGGGAGCTTTGCACCGACTGCGATCACGGACATTCGATCTCTCGAACTTACCGTATGCCGTCGACACTGCAATAGGCACGGCCGAGGAATACCGGGGACGCGTTGATTATGGCGAGCGCAGCGCGTAGACGAAAGCATCATGACGAATGTCGCGCAGATCGCGGCGCTCGGCTGTCTACTGATCGAGCCATTATCGTAGATCGTAACGAACCGTCGAGAAAATATCGCTGGCTTGTGTAATCGGCAAAAACCGCGACGTCGGTGGTCGTTTCGAATTTCGCGGCATTATGTGAGTCAGCAAACGGGCGGAGAAACGTAGGAGATCGCTTTGAAGGAAAGATAATGCGAGCGTACGGAGAAACGCGCGTGGCTAATGCCCTGCGCCGCTTCCTGCCTCATGTATTCAAATTAAAGCACGTAACGCCGTCATGGAGCCGGTGCGTAATGGTAATGATGATGGTAAACGAGACCCATGGACGCCTTCTTCCACTGTCACTATTCCTATCCGTATCTCCTCGTCGCGGCGTCATCTGACCGCCCGATGACGGTGCAGCAGCTTCGTTGCGGGGCCGCGCCGGTGACGCTTCGTCGGGCTAATGCGAAATTTCCTAGCAATTTGTAACCGGTTACCCGACCACACCGTACGATGTAATTATGTTATTAACGGCCGTTTTTCGCGTGCATAAATTCTCGTAATAATTGTCCGGGGTATTCGTGACCGGGGAGCCAGTGGGCCTCGAAGCTCGGCGAAGAAATTTCTTTCGGAAAGACAGGCGAGATAACCTTGTTCATCGGTGCCGATATGCGAAGTGACAGATATTATATCACTCGTGAATATTTGGAGCGGAATGCGCGATGACACTAGGCCACCAGTGAAATAGACCGTTTAGAGTCAGACTGTCAAAGGAATTACACATTCTTCACGGCTGCGTGATGCAGTAAGGCCCGACGGCTCCGATGCACGGTCAAATATTTCATTCCACCTGGCCAGAAATTTCCACGGTGAAAAGATTCACAGGATCGTGCGCCTTACCTCACTAGCTGGCCCCACCAAAAACGAAAGGAATTCTTCCCCCGGTAAGGCGAACTGTCTCCATCGCTCTTGCCACTCGATGACAGTTCTTTCAGAGCGGTTGCGCAATCGGAGGCTTTAATACGCCGCTATGAAGGGGACCTGGTGAATAAAATGGAGTCGGGTTCGTTGACCTGTACGTACACCTGTGCATACACGTTAATCTGTACTCGAGTCCTTCGAAACGCACCTTACCCTCTTCGTCCCTTTCATGCTCGTAGCCGTGCAATTCCTTCCGGCATTACGGGTGACCCCGTCGGGGCCGAGGACGTTACCCACAGCGACATAATTAGGAGCGACTCTTAATGTAATTTTAATAACCGGTTAAATAAACATAAGCGTAAGCGAGGCGTAATTTGAATCCGGATGTGCCACGATGAGCGGCCTCGATAAAGCGGTACAATGTTAATGCCTCGGCTTAGAGAGAATCGCACCGTCTCGCCGTTTCTTCATCCCCCTCCCAGGGATCTTTTTTATTTCCACCTCGACGTCCTCTCTTTTTTCTCCTTCCTCTCGCGTGGTTGCGTGAGCTGCGTGCGTGGCTGCGTGCACGAGCATGTTATTTCGCAGTTTATGCGAGGTATGCTAATCCGACGAGGCCATAAGCGCATCGAGCATTCCCGAAATCATGAATAATCAGCCGCGCACACGGACGTTATTTCATTTCCTCGCCTCTCGTCCCTCTCCTTTTTTTCCCCCCCTCGGCTAATTGCGCGCTTCACTTTCCACGCGTTTTATTTTTCTTTCGCCTGAACTTACAACGATGCGATGCTCCGTAATAGGTGCCACAGTATCGGCGGATTGAGTTTTTTTCGAAGGCGCGTTTGCTCGAGCTGCGAAATCAAGAGAAAGAGGCGATAATGAGATTCGAAAGGTGTTCAATTTCTTTTTGTGTCGAGCCCGGCCGTAAGTGAGAGCTAAGTTGGATCGATTAGCACGTATCGAGGATTCCTCCGGATCTTGTGCTCGGGCATCATCGACGTGTCGGCGTCCGTCCTCTCTGCATATGATTATTCAAATACTTTTATGGCTGTTCCTGGTGTACGAAGACCTTCGGTTTTTGCTCGAGTACCGGCGTTTCTAAATATCATTGAAAAAGATTCTCAGGCGAGATCTATTCTCCTTTCAAGGATAGAGCCCCAGGATTCCACGGTGTGTCACGGAGCAACGTGGCGAATATCGTTAAAGGAATGTCGACTAGCGCGCGGACCGCTTTTTTCAGCCCTGCTCTTCCCTTTCTTCCTCGAATTTCTATTTCCTTCCCGCGCTGTCTCATAACTTTCATCGTCGCTTCCTCGTACGTCAGCGGCTAATAAATCATCTGCCGTCATTCGGCTGATCTTGACGAGGCCGTGGCTGAAAATTACCATGCTAAATTCGCGCGTACGGGAAACCGACGATACGCGATCGATCCTTGCACCCTTGTTCGCCGTTATCGAGATGCAAGTGCTAATCGCCGACTCCGCGCGAGGGCAGGCTTATTAATTAGCGATAAACCGCAGCGTCATTCACGGTGGTCCAATTTTTCCTTAACTTTTTTTTTTTTACGTAACGCACCCTGCGGGGCACAATGGAAACTGTGTACCCGTACAAATGACGCCTCTGTTATTAAATCTCTTATGCATGTAGCCGAGCGCGTATCGTGCATAAACATCGGTCTAATGATCTAGATGGTCGTTGATTACGTAGCCGTGTTCGTGCATTAATCTACACCGTGTACCACTGCTGTGTTTTGCCTCGTGTACCTAACACATTCCCGCAACACTATATCTTTCAATTTAACTAACTCCGTGTACGTTTTCTACCTCCTATCCTGCTAAGGGCACCCCTTAATTCTTTCGGAACCCACCGCGCTTCGTAAGGTAAATGTCCCAATACCTGGACATTTAAGGTACGGCGTATACACATTTGAGAATTTTTCAGTTATACAAATCGATTTATATAAAAACGATTTTGCAATTACATGGGGCATCGTGTGTACTTTATCATTAAAAAAAACACACATATTGTAGGAGTGAATAATTTTGTGAAATATTGAAAATTCATAGACCTTACAATAGCCCAATACTTGGACAGCTTAACTAGTATGTCCCGGCGTCCCGATTTTACTGTCCCATTACATGGACACATAATGAAACATCAGCAATTTTGATGTTTTCTAGAGAAATTAAATAAAAAAAAAACAACACAATAGTTTTTTCTTTTTGCACATTTCTTTTGTATAAGTAATTTATTCAAATCAGTAAACAAACTTGAGTAAAAAGAATCTATTATTGAATGACTAATTTTATGGTTATTTGTATTCGTGTGTAACATCGACTGCTTAGCAAATCAAATAAATCCAATACTAAAATGGTGTAAACTGGACAGTTCAAGAGAATAAATTGTTTTTTACGAAAGTGTTACAAATATACCAAATATATATACTGAATATATTTTACTAAATATTTGAATAATTTAATAAAATAGTTATTTTTTGGATAAAGCGAATATTAAATGTACTAATTTGTATTATTTGCACCAGTGTCCAGCTACTGGGACGTGTCCACGTATTGGGTCTTTTACCTTACATAATCAAAAGTTCCCTCAGAGTCTCCAATGAACCATCCCTCCCTAACCGTTACCCCCAGGGTAAGATTTTAAAACAGCATTTTGTTGAATTTCGTTCATTACACCATAAAAAGGAAACAACAATTGAATATGTATTAATCTAACACAATCTGATGGTGTAATAAAAACGTATTATTATTATTATTATTATTATTATTATTTCTTCAGATCTCGTTCCTTCCCTCGATCTATTTAATCTTCATAGCACGTCCTTCAAAACGAAAGCGAATTTTTTATACAATCCAAGCCTAGACTCGTCCGCACCAATATCTCTGCTATTTAATGGAAACCGTCAGCTCTGGACAAGTGTGCGCGAGTGTTACTCAGGACGAAAGAATAGGGCGATAGTGGAGACAGGGCCGAAATAGTTCTGTTTCATAATCGTTATTGCGGGTGTTGCGCTTGTAAGCACATGTATCATGAATAAACATAAGTCGAACGATGTAGATGGCAGCTGATTAGTCGGTCGTGTTCGTGCATTACCTTACAGACGTCGGCCGCATAATGCGTCGAGCCGAGGATTACGCGTTACATACACGTATCCCGGATTTTTCTGACGTGCCGATGCTGCTGCCTGGCTCCCCCAGGGCCGCCATTGTTTACGCCGCTTTAATTAGCCCGTTAATGCGACCGGGATATAGCCGCGGGCCCTTATCTGATACGTTTCCGGCGAATCATGGGAATTATTTCCGCGCATGCAAATGCCGACGAAAAGGCGAATCGAGTTATGCTTCCGGCACGATCTCGCCGGACGATAAACGCGAGCACGCGTGACTAAGGACCCCGCGTTTTTCATTCCCCTCTCCTGCTCGCCCAGCCCTTCGCGTCCCCACTTTGCAGTTTTCCCTTCAACCCCGCCAAGATTCGCGGGGGCGGGAAAGCACGGGAAGCCTGGCGCGAGCCGTTCGATCTAGTCTATCAATTTTGATGGTAGGAAAGCTTCGACGGAGGTTCCATCTACTTCCAATGGATATGAATACCTACATCAAAGCGCACTCGGTTTCGCTAGCAATTTCTCTTACGATTTCTCGGAGATCCTCGCAGGGGGGATATACAGGAGGTTTCCTGAGCGTGAATTTTGCATACCGATCGGACTAATCAGATTTCGTTCGGGTCTGATACTGGGAAAGTTGGAGCAGTGATTTCTCCCGCCTCCGTTAGATGCCGACCGAAGTTTCTACGGTTTACGACGGTGATGTGCTAATGGGCCAAATCGATGGCTGAGGGGATTAGGGATTAAGGAGCCTCGCGATCTCCGCGATCACTCCGCTGTGTACGATCGGAACCTTTTCACCGTACACGCGAGCGAACGCCTACGGTAACGCTTTCAAGCCTGCCCGCGGACGTTCCAATAATTATATTCCGAAAGCCATGGTCGCACAAAGGACCCGGCAATTAGAGTGCCCAAACACGGTCACTCCGGCCACAGTTGGCGATCATCTTTGGGATAATATCGCTCATACGTAATACGCTGGCGCGTATTAGGCGACTTAACGAGTTAAGCGTGCTTAACGGTGCGTTGAGCAGTTGCTTGGGATTAACTGGCCGTGCCTAAACGCGCTAATACATTACTGTACCGGCCGTTCGGAGAGACAGAGGTAATTAACCCCGTGGCTCGCGAGTGGCCATATTTTAAGGCCCAGTTGCACGTGTCTCGTCGCGGCTATCTTAATCAATTCAACGACTTCATTTCGTCGCCGGGCTCACCCCGCTTTTACCCTGGCGGCACTGATTCCTTCGACGGCCACGGGCTATCATGGCCAGGATTTCAATTCTATGGGAATGTTTGCATTCCGAGCACATGATTCATCGTCTAGCCTCGTGCACGCGCGATTCCATTCTGCGTGCAAAGTAGCAAGAGGGCGGAGATCCAGGGCACTTGGACTGCACGACAGAGTGTGGACATTTGCGCGGATATCGCGCGAAAGGGGGATGAATTGAATGGGTCGTAGTGGTAATTGGAGGCTAGCAAGTGAATATCTACTATGCCTCATTTGCGGCGTGTAGAAATTGTGTGACGCAGGGCTTGTAGGATGCCTGCGATGCAGGCTTTATTCTAAATCCAGTTCCGAGGCTGAAACATCGTTACCGGATGTTGCTTTACCGTTTAACTACCCGAAATTACCATTAGCGCTACTCTTGTACATAAAGACTCAGGTTTTTTCTGCGGATTCGTCATCATTACCGCTGAAATTACAGATGTTTCGCGCGTAATAGACGGAAAATTAATCCTGAGAATCGGGCTCCTTTGCCGGGACGAACGCGCACGGCTCGCTTTGAGCTCTAAGAGCGTTCGACCCGAGCGTAATTTGCATCACTTAGGTATGTTAATATTCTACTTACCCAGGAACAGCCTAGGAACGTTGTTGTACACGCGTACTGGCGCTGTTTATGAGTCTAGGGAAGAGGAGAAGGATGATTTCGCATAAGCCTTGCTCAAATTGATGCGCTCTGTAGGGGAGACCGGGGCTGGTCGGCCAGTTTTTCGGTTTTTGATTTTTAATAAATTATGTGGACGAAATATCATTAAACCGGTTAGTATATTTGATAGGGCATACATTTGGCTATCTGATTAAATTATTAAAGTTGACTAAATGTGACAACAATTAAGGCATTTTAATGTTTTTCTAACACCTCACATGCTGGTCAACAAGCCCCGTGGTCGGGGTTGGTAGACTAACAGTATGGGGTAGGTTGACTATAGGTGCAATCAGTGAGGAAAATGTTGTTAGCAACTTATCTGAATGGTAATAAAATAGCACAATGTCACGAGAGTTGTTTCATTATAAAATATTTATTACTTTTTAATAATAAATAACAATTTAAACCATCACTGGGGTTGGTTGACCAGCTTAGTCATGTAACCCCGAACGTTATTAGTCAACCAGCCCCGAACGATCATTTTGACTTCAATACTCTATATAACCTTTAATTATTTATGTAAAATCAAAAACGCAGTCTCAGTAGGTCGTTTAATAAACAAACTTTAAAATAGTCCCTTCGCATTAATTCTACTGTAACTATATAGAGCGTGGAAACATAAAATCTTTAAGAAAACATATTTACTTACATAGCCAATTTTTCGATAAACGCTGGTAACTGCCAAACAACGTGTAATGGTGGTGTCGGAAACAAATGAATGACATAGTAGAAGTGACTTGTTTCTACAGAAAATCGCTCCGCAGTAGAGCACACGTTAGTGAAAAGTTATTAACAACTAGTCAACCTACCCCTGGGGCCAACCAGCCCCGGTCTCCTCTACTTACCGCTGCCGCGCTCCGCGTGAAAATTTACCGAGGTCCCACCTACGGTATTCAAACATCGGTTTTCCTACTAACATCCCCGTTACGTCTATTTGTCGTGGCAGTTGGTGCCTGCCCGCCAACAATCCCGACCACTCAGCGGCCTAATTGGTTCGGAGCAGTCGCACGCAAAACGCCCGTCGAGGTTCTCGGAGAAGCGATCGATCCGGATCCCACGAGCTCAGTTCGCTGGATGTTTACGGGCGAGGTCTATTGTCGGTCGCGGTTCTCTCAGAGCCGTCGCTACCTAAACTCTCTCCTGGCACGAAATGCGTGCCTACCACCGCGGTCGCTTACTTTTTTGCCACCACGTAACTCTCATTTTGATCAATTTGAGTTTTTTGCCGGGGCGGCAACCGTTGACTTTACTACCTCATCTCGACTCCACCGCCTCCTCCTCCTTCTCTTCGCCGTCTCACGGGGCCTTTCTCTGTCCCTTTCTTTCGCTGATTATCCTCCTCGCCCCCCCCCTCTCACCCTCTCTCTCTCGCTCTCGCTCCCTTCACTCCGTGCGCACACGTACGCATACATTAAATCCTATCTTCCGTCCCACGTACTCCTTCCATCGGGGCCCACTGACTCACACCGTTCACCTCGCAGTCGAGCTTCCGTGACGTCCGGGCTCGCCACTCGACGCAACGCGGCACGGTGACGGATTGTTAGCCGGGGGCGGGCCTGATCTTCTGCCCTCGGGGCCCCTGGCCAACACAGAGGCCCCTGAGCTCGCGATTTTACGCTCCCGAGACGAATGTCGCTGAGTTTCGGCGGGAAGAAGAAGTCCGCTGCACTTTCCAGATGAGCGCGATGTTGCGGAGCAGGTGCGCGATTTGAGTGGCCTTTGGAGATTGCCCTTAGGCGGACTTGCCGCAGATTTACTGGGGTGTAGCGTTGCGGGCTCGCAGTGTAGCTAATGTTTGGGCTTCGCTTTGGCGCGAAAGTGTGAGTCTTCGGGAGCGCTTGCTTGGTTTCCAGACTAGAACTAAATGGCACTCTCGGGGACATGCGGTCTCATACAGAGCGACCGAACCAACCGATCGTTTTACGACTATACAAGCCGTGTCCCCGACTTAAACAGACCTCGTAATGAAATTGCCTCTCATAATCCCGTTCGTCGAATGAAAGTAAAACGAGCCACGATGGAACCGCGAGCGTACGCAGGGACGTAAGGTGATTCAGGCCCCCTCCGTGCAACGCGGATACAAAATTGTCCGGGACTATCTTTGTAATTAGTGGTCGTCAGCGACGCTGCCTTGTATACGGGCCTTTCACTGCGCGAGAAAAGAAGCTACGATCTGTTGATTACTGAATGCCCAGCGACGAGCACTGCCGTCTGATTAACCGACGCGTCCACTCATCGAACCGGCCACCTCGGCCATCATCCGACTGACAGGCGGATGAATCGGCAGAGGGGCTTATCCAGCGAAAGTTTCTCCCGTTTAATTAATAGAATCCAGAATCTCGAAAGGTCTCGCGGCTGATCGTCGCGCTTCACAGGCGAGTTACGTGAAATCCTCCGGCTGAAGTGGACCAGGTTGTTCGTTCGACTGTTCGTCGATGAAACGGAGATCTCGGAATTCTCGTGGCTAATCGTAGAATCGTACGTGACCAATCGAGTGTCGTCTCGTCGATTCGCGGTGCAAAGCGGACCGTGAATGGAATCGCAAGGCATCGAACACCTCGCGGCACGTTGCCCCGTGTGATTCGCGCGTTGACAGTTGTCCGCTGGCTGCTAGGACAGGCGCGCGTACTTGGTTATTGTCGAAACGTGTCTATCGAGCGCCTACGTGGCGAAGACTTTGTATCTTTTATCGAGTGGACCTGGAATTAATAAGCTCCATGATAGGAATTGTGAAGCGTCTCTCTTCCCTTAAGAGGTGGCAGTCGCCTAGGAAGGGAGAAAGAAGGGCGCACTGACAAGCGTGAGACTGGAATCGATAACCATAGATCGTTCTTCGTGAAATTATGAAACTCAATAGGGTTCCCTCGCCGCGATGCTCCCCGTCCCGACATGTCGCTCCGATAATGAATTAAAGGGAATAGAATGGTCGATAGAAGTAAGATCCCGGAAGCGAGTTGGACGAGCGAGCTAACGGATGGACAACGCGAGCTATTATTTAACTCTAATTGATGATGGCTTGTGGGTTGTTCCACATTGACGGTCATCGATAATCGCTAATGATTCGAATCTTTCGCGTACACCCGAGGGGCACGGAAACAAAGTTTCACGCGGGCAGCCTGTGCATCTACTGGAAATACGAACTACACCCCGCGAAGGGGATAAAGACGACATGGATGAGCGAATATCCTCGTATTAAACTGAGTACCAAATTGTACAAAAGGTCTACCGCATCTCCGGGTAGCTCTGATAAGATGCGCAGACTGTCTCGTTCCAACAGTCCACTATTCGAAGTGCAAAAAATTAATCGAAACGCGATCAGTCACGAAAGGGGCTACAATTTAGACTGGAAATTCTGTAGTCACGGTGGCCGTGATACGCGAGCGGTGAAACGACGCGTCACAAAGGTAGTTAGACCCGAGGAGAGAACCTTTAGGCGAATTGTACGTGGCTGCTCCGATCGCTCGTGTTTCTCTCTCTCTGTCTCTCTGTCCCTCTGTTTGACGATGAAAAAGAACGTCAGAAGTACAAACGCACCCGCGGTGATGATTAACAACCAGTCCCGGCGCATATCTCCGGGGCCTCGACGGGCTGGCTAATCGATTAATACACGATATCGAGCGTGCGCGTCTCACGGCCATTGTTTGTTGTTAATTACACTGATACATCTATTCGAGCAGACGGGGCCCGGTTGACTGTGATTCGGCAACTCGACCGCCCGTCGTCCGTTCGATCTCCCAGGGGATTTGAATCTAACTTTTGACGCGCGTCAATAAGCTCCTCCGTCCCTCTGTAGCTCTCCCCCGTCGCAGTGAAAGAGAAAAACGACGTAAATTGAATAGAGTGCGTCGTGCATCGCTCTTTCTTACGAATTACCTGCTGTCTCTATGCTTGCCGATCGCGTGTCACGGCGCGGTACTCTGTCACCGTTGCTAAATTACGAGCTCATAGCATAGCAACGTATCGCCCCTCCGACATCCGCCTCTCGACCGAGCTCCTCAAAACACCCCGCAACCGTTTGCACCCAAGAAACCTGAAAGAAAGTAAGAGTTCCAATATGGAAAGGGATACTATATCGTGGCGTTTTCAAACGCAGCAACAAACGAATAGGCTTGTCATCGAGTGATGGATCGCCCGAAGACGCGCGGTTACGTCCCGCGAAAGCGAAGCCGTGACTTCCGGGGGACACGAGGGGGGGGCCCACGAAATTCCGTTTCACTTTCCACTCGGCCGGGGTTAACAGTTAAATCGACGGCTAATTGCGACGGGCACGGGACGAGCCTGGCCGATGGTGTGCGTCGCGTTAATTAACCCGAGCGTTAGGGCGGGCTGCCCCCTCTTTGCGCGCTGCTAGATGGATGGATTACTTAACACTTGTCACGCCTCGCTAATTAACATTCAGTCATCTCCCTCTCGGAAGTCTCCCGCTCTCCTCCCACCTCTGGAAACGCAAGCGAGCTGCCGCGGCCCACGACCACCGCGGCCAGGTGGAAAGTCGTTTAATATTTATCGACTATCGCGTGCGACCCCGTTGGCACCTCCCGGGCCCGGGACGACTGAATTAGAATTCGTGATGGCGCGCCGCGATGTTCACGGGAAATATTAGAATACGACGCCGCTGAGCCGTGATTACTGGCCGACGATATGTCGTACGCCCTGTTGCTTTTCCATTTTCAACCGGCCACGATGATTGCTTCTTCTATTGGAAAGTGCTGCGCGAGGCGTAATGACTAAGGTGGGCATGGGGCTTTGTTGAAAAGCAGTAACTATTCCTGCTCTCAACACGGTTTTGATACGACACAAATTTCAGGGATCGTTGGAATTCAAAGGCAATATTTTAGTATGAAGTTTTGGTAGTAAAGAGTCTAGCAGGGTAAGCATGGTCAAACGGCCCCCACGCCGATTCCTGGAGTTGTTATTTTTTAAACAATGCTCCTTGCCTGAAAAACCATTGTGTAAAGTTTTAGATCGCTACCCCCCCGTTTAAGGGTAATACGGGGGTAAACGCCCTTAACGTTATTATTTTTTATCTCGGTTACTACTTAAGATATTTGAATGAAACAAAAGCCACAAAATAGCTACTTACTAGCTGTACATCATATATTTTTTTCAAAATTTCAAATCAATTATTAAGGATAGAAAAAAAATAATTAATTTTTTGGGGGTGGTTTTTCGAAACAACCCTTTGAGTGACAACCTCCAAAAAAATCAAGAATAATGCTCTATTATCGAGCTATTATATACAAAATCCCGAAAATTGTCGAGATGGTGGAACATAGTTAAATAATTTAAAGAAGATCATTATATTTTAAATATGAGGGGTTTTGTGACGATAAAGAGTACTTGTCGCGAGCCTGAGTACGTGTCATTTAAATGCGAATGGAAGAAACGATTGCGGTTCGTTTGGGAGATCGAAGTGTGAAGGTGAAGGTAGCTGCGGAACAACGCGCATGCGCTAAATACGAATACTTCCCAGATATTAATAGGGTGTAGCAGGGTAAGCATGGGCAAAGGGCCCCAACGCCGATTCTTGGAGTTGCTATTTTTCAAACAATGCTCCTAGCCTGAAACACCATTATGTAAAGTTTTAGTTCGCTACAAATAAATGTTTATTATCTATACGTGTATTGAAAGTTTTATTGTTTATAATTATTTAACCCCTCAATGGCGACCTCGATACGTCGTCGTATGGAGAGTAGAGGGACGCGGTCGCCGTCGTTGAGGGGTTATTAAGTATGTTCCACCAACGCGATCATCCTACAATTTTATACATGATAGTTAGATAATAGAGTATTATTCTTGAGTTTTTGGTGGTTGTCATACACAGGGTTGTTTCGAAAAACCACCCCCAAAAAATTAATTATTTTTTTTCTATCCTTAATAATAGATTTGAAATTTTGAAAAAAATATATGATGTACAGCTAGTAAGTAGCTATTTTGTGGCTTTTGTTTCATTCAAATATCTTAAAAAATAATAACGTTAAGGGCGTTTACCCCCGTATTACCCTTAAACGGGGGGGGGGGGGGGGGGGGGGTAGCGATCTAAAACTTTACACAATGGTTTTTCAGGCAAGGAGCATTGTTTAAAAAATAACAACTCCAGGAATCGGCGTGGGGGCCGTTTGACCATGCTTACCCTGCTAGACTCTTTCTACTTAGAATGGAAAGGGTACAGGGGTACGACTCTTGATTTCCTGGGATCGTACGCGGTTGGGTCGGTGGTCCACTCCTGGTCGTATACGTCACTGTGCTGTGATATCTAATGAGGCTATTAACACGCGGTGCACCGCCGAAGAAACTTCGTTGAGCGTTTATGACATCCGATGACCTACCTAGCGGCTTCTATTAGAGTCTTGTACGAACGCCTTGAGTGAGACATTTACCAGCTCCTGCTAAGCCGATCCCCGTCGGCCTAGCGTCTGCTGTCCACAGGTGTATCATTAAAACTTCCTGGTTTTTGCACGGGTTCCCGCTCGCGCCACGCGGTTCGATACCTCTGTACCATGTCCCCGCATTTACAATGAAATCGCGATGCTCCAATTTTGAGAATCATTCGCCAAGCTTCGAACGCAACTAAGTACATACTTACATTCCATTTTTCACCACGGTCTGTCTGGCATTTAAATGCTATAAATAGTTCGCCGCATCGTTCAGTTGTTAAGTATTAAATAAAGACATCGCAACGTAATCGATCGAACTCTCGGACGCGCAATTGTCCCCGTCGAAGCGCAAATTGTTCGCAATTTCGCGGCCAGCTTGAAATTACTTAGGACGAGAGAGCCGAAGGCCTTTATTAACCGATGCCTCCGCCGTCGCGGATAAATTATCGCCGCGACGTTCAGCGTATGCAAATGGAAAAAGATAATGGCCCGCGTACGCGAGTGTCATTTCGATCGGCCAGTGATTACGGCGAAGTCATTATTTCACGGCGGAGTATCACGGCCGTTTTCGAATTGTGGATAAACGATTCGAACGGCCGCGTAATGACAGCTCGTCCTTCTGGCGAAGAATGTAAATAAAGTCGTAGGAGACATGAAACGGAGAAAGGCTGCAGAAAAGCATTCTCATAGAATTCGATTTTATCGCGCGGAAGACTCCGCTGTACGATTCTCCTCGGGTCGGGGTCCCTCGATTACCCGAGAATCTCGCGGTTTAATTGCATGTAGCGGCTTAACCGAGGAATTCGGCGCACGCCACCGTGGCATCCAATTCTTATCAGCGTTCTCCTTCTCTGTTGCAGACTCGTGCGAGCCCATCGCGGATCGACCTTACGGTGAGTGACTCACGATCTCAATCTCCTAGAAATTGCACGACCGTACTTACGCCTGCGGAATAGTATCGCGGAAGCCTTCCTATCCAGTGTCTCCCGTGAAAAAAATGCTCGCGCCCATTACGCAGGCCGCGATTGGAAGTCCGTTTTCCATTCAGCGACCCGCGCCGCTCGCCGTTCATTACGCGCCGCGATTGCGAAATCCGCGATGTAACTGGGAAACGGCCACGATATCCCCGGGTTTCTTCGCTTCCCCGCCCTCCACTTTTCCCCTCTTTCTCTTTATCGCCTGGAAATAGCCGTGCCCAGGTTGCAGTTTATGCAAACGCGTAAATTAGATCGAATTCTCGGAACGAGCGTTTCAGATAGAAAGCGCGACCAACGATTTATTTTACGTCCTGTCGCTTTCGACTCGAAGCTGCCCGCCATTCTCGGTTCCACAGACGTGTCTGGTCGATCGAGAATGCCAACAGAGCCCCACTCCAATTTGTCGCGCACCCGTGATGCAGATGATTCCCAATACGAGAGCGCGTCGTTGGCGCAGGGTGAGCTTTCTTCGTCTATTTCATCCGATCCGAGAAATACCTTTCACAGCGCTTCCATCGTATTTCGGTGGGGGTGTAGATACCCCGGGTCCCGAGCACCTTCTTGTTGACATCAACGCCGTAACTGACGTCCGAGGCAGGCGGTAAAAAGTCACGTTGCATCCGGTCCCCCGTCCTCTATGCCAGAAGTCGTAAAATTCAGCGTTATGCGATTCGGGGCCTGTGTTTTGTCCCTCTTTCGAGATTATGATTACCCTGGCAGCCACCGTGGCTAATATCACGCAATAAGCACGCTGCCGTCGAGAAAGCCCCTGCCCCCACCCCCCCCCCCCCCCCTATCTCTGTCTCAGCCCTGTTGCCCCTCGGTTTCGTCCTGTTCCTGCCTCCTTTCCGCAGGTATATAATATGTGCCACCGAACACGACGGTGTAAACGGGTATCCGGTGGAAATACGCCACGACTACGTGGGGCGGGTGGGAAGTGGGGTTGGGGAGGGAGGAAAGAGAGACAGAGAGGAGGTCCATCAAACGAGCCGCTGAAGAGGCTGGGCGAGGTCATCCCAACTTTCCTGGAGCGACTTCATCTTCCACGGTCTATTCCCGAGTCGGGGGGCCCGAGGAATTTCAGGAGTCGCCGCGGTATCGTTGCCCGACTCGGCGATAATTTTTATTATGCGTTTTATTCGTCGGTTCCGCGGCCTACCCGCGGAATATTTATAGGCTGATACCGCCGCTTTACTCGCGTCTTATCGGGGCCGCGAGCGGGTCGACGCCGATGTAACAAACCTCGCAATGCCCCCGATCGTCACTCGAACGTTACGCGCTGATAACTAATTTGTCCGCGGAATATCCTGTTAAGCAGCGCAATAATATTCGTGATATTCGGCCGCGTGGTAGCCGATTAAACTGCATTTATGAACGCTCCCCCTATTAAATGTTCGCCGGGTAGAAAGACATTAGCGTGCGGCGGAGATTCGCCTTCTCCCGTATCGGAATTTATCAGCCACTAAAACGTGGCCTTCGAGGTCGTCAGGGTCTGGCCCCGGCTAACGGCGATCGGCCCGGAGTCAATCACGATGACGAAGCACGTGGTAAAACATTCCCGAGCGCGGCTGGCAGGGGTGGCGGGCGATCTTCGACTCGCTCGAATCAACAGGTCCCCGGTTATGAGAGTGTAAAGCGTTTTGAATCCCACAACCCCTCGAGGGGTATGATTCCTCCGCGTGAATCTCGTACAAAAAGGGGCGAATCTGGTCCGCGGGGGGTCCGTTGTTGGTTCTCCGTCGGTTGGCTCGTCGTGCATCTCCTTCCCTTTCTGTGTCGCGTACGGAGAGAAGCGTCGGCACGTCGTGTCCTGGGGGTGGCCTGCGACCCCAGACGGGGGTGGCTGACAGCCGATTAGGGCAAGATGGGAGAGCCCCCACGGAAAACTTAAAATAACATCGCTCGATCATCCGGGTGTCTTCGCCGACAGGCAACTAGGCTACTCTTGTATTCAGCCTGTCCCCTCTACGCCCCCTCTTGTTCACGCGCCCCGCGACCTTCTCAGCGGGCACCGTCTGATCGAGGTCGTATTACGGCCGATCTGTCTTTAGGATCATCTCTTTCTCTTCCGTCCTGAAGATGCTCGAACTTAACCGGCACCAGCAGCACCTTTCCAGCGGCGAGCGGGGCAGTTCCAGGGGGGTCGAATTTGAACGCTGACCTTTCCACTTGGCCCACTTTCAGGAGGCCTTTTTGCGTCACTCCGTGACGCGATATCGCATTTGTCTTTCTTACACGAGTGCAGTTAGTAGCGAGAAAAAGTCGATTGTAACGAGGGTGCAGAGGCGGCGATACTCTGGTGGCCCGACTGACGAGTCCACGGAAGTTCCTGTTTTGGCCAATCTCCTTCCGTTTCCTCCGATTTGGCTGGGGAAAATTCAGCGGGCCGAGGTTGAGCACCTCTTCGATGCTCATTACAGTGTGTCCCGCCCCCGGCTGCGGGTAATCAGGGTGTGCGGGGGAGTGAGGGGGCGGGGGCGGTGGGTGACCTCGCCCGGGGCCTTTACTCTCCTCTTCGCCGTCCCTGTCCCACCTTCTCTTCTCCCTGCGTGGCTGCTGTCCGCCTTCCTGCTCGTCTCTTTCTCTCCGTCCGCCTCTCGAAAATCCTCTCCTCTTCCTCCAACGCTTTCGACTACCTGCGAGGAAGGTGACGGGGCAGCAGCGACTCGGTTCATTCCGAATCCGCGACCTTGCTGGTGCTTTGCATTCGCCGTGCATCAACCGCGCCTCGTCGACGACCACCCTCTTCCTCTTCTTCCCGCCCCTCCCACTGCTGTTGCTGGTAATTGGCGGAAGTTGCATGCGGGCGTGCTGCGCGTGAAACAGCCGCGGAATGTCGTCTGACGTTTTAATCTTTCCGACCGGGGCGACGGTGCGCAACCGGGGCTAATCCCGTGGAGGCTAACGGGGGGTTGGAATCAGATTAACCGGTGTTTTTAGTGTGGAGTGCAGAGGGTAACTGTAGAAGTTAGGACGAGCTACAGGAACGGAGTACCTACTCGGTAGTTACGCTTTTTCGAACAATTCTTACTGCACTTGCATCTTCCCTTTTCTATAGAGTCTAGGCTTCTTTGATGCCCTCGAACAATACCAACGCGAATGGTTACCTCGAGTGCGCCGAACGAGCTTTAATGCACCAGTATGGCTCGGCAGGATTGGTATTTTCGAGACAGGGAGACCAATCAGTGGCGAGAGAGAGCCACCGGCTATTTGGCTGCGAATAATAATGATTACGGGAGGCACTCTCCGAGCAGGAACTGGCGCTGGCAGATGGTAGGGGTAGAAGGTGAAATTTTTCGAACGGTGGTGGTCTGTCGACGATGCTTCCCTTTGATTCCCGTCAGGGTCCACGTCTTCCCAAAATTATACGAAAGAAAAGAGATTCAAGGTCGGTAAAAGGTCTCCAAGTAACGGTAGGAAAATCGAGGAACGATACAGATCGCACTGCTCCTTCTCAAACGCGTCTCCCGCGACGCGATGCGAGGATATTACTGTTTCCGCGAACAGCAGTTCTCCGAACGGGCAAACCAGCTACCCGGTTGAAATTTCTCGAATTTTATATGCACGTTACTCGCGAACGTTTCCAGGAAACTTTTTACACCCGGTTGCGTACGATCGCTCGCTGGCAGGAGAGAACGATGTACACACTTTTCTCCGTTACCTATCGGAATGTACTGTACGGTGGCTGGATCGCTCGTTTATCCCGTTAGCAGACCCTTTCTTTCTCCTCGACTAACACACCGACCCCGGTCTGCGTCAAACTCGTTTGATAGGTGAGCAAGAAAAACGTCCGAGTCGTCTTGGTAGCATCTCGCGACTCCTTTGACTAGTCGGGAATGGTCAAGGGGGTTCAACTGGTCTGGAGGCTGGCGCATCGGTTCGCCTATGCATTATCAGGCGGACTCGTTGAATGAATATCCAGCAAGGGGCTTCTAATTTCCGTTACAATAGCTTTGCATCGTCCTCCAATCCGGGAACTCTATTCAACGCGAATCGCGAAATCCTTGTAGATTGGGATCTCTGATGTCTCGATTGCTAGCCTCGAGGAACTTGAATGGCCGAGTCCAGTCTTCCCGAAGGATAAAGTGATCCTCAGTGCAGACGGAAAGTTCTTGGATCTTGTTAACACTTGCCGGGGGGAAGGAGGAACGTCTGTATTCGCCTTATCCGCAAGGATCTCGGGCAACAGGCCCAATATCTGTTCACCTTCGTCACCTAATGTCAAATGCGTATCGCGACGCTCCTGGGGACTACCTGAGGTACCCGGGAACCATGTCGACAGTCCCCGTCATTTTAGTAGCACAACTACCAGACGATGGTGTCATTCAGGCAGTCCTCTGGTCCCCATTAAGAGACCCCAGAAGGCCCCTAGGTCCTCCTGAAAGAGGACACTGTAAAAAGCACGAGGTCCCTGCTGCAGTTCGGTTCGTCGGGCAATCTCATCATAATAATTCCCGATGTCCTACGCAAATTCGTGGGTTCCGTTGATGTTTCTGTGACGAGGGACCGTAGGGACAGGTATCCACATCCGGTAGCACAATCTTCTGTTCTCCGAAAGAGAGACGTAAAACGCGTTTTCGCATTCACAAGAAATATCCATCGACTCGGTCCACTTTACTTCTCAGTTCCAATTGAATTCTGAATCTACGATTAATAAACGATTTAGTCTCGACGGCCGGACGAAGGGGATGCAAAGCATAGACGGTCGATCAGTAATTCCTCTGCGTTTCGTTTTTCAGCGTTGCCTCTCTCGCACGATATCCCCGCGGAGATTGGAGATGCAGTTGCAGGCCCCGCCACTAAAGGAGCACTGAATCCGGATTCATGAATGAACTATGCGAGAGCCGAGCAACGAACCGCCGCCGGGACTATTATTTAGCATAGCCACTTTTTCTGGCCGCCGTCCGTCCGTCATGGCGGCGTTGTCTTTGTATCAGGACGAACGACGATGACGGTGCACGGCCAGACGGGAATATCTGGAGCAGGTTCGTTCCATCGGGGGGGTTCTCCTCGACGTAACTAATGGACGCTGCTCTTTTCCACTGGCACGCTTTATTATTGTTATCGGAGCTGCGCCGCTCCGCGCTGGGCCCCTGAACGTTCATTCAATTAAATTGGACGCCGCAGTGACCCGGAGAAAATAGTCGACTTTCTAAACTACTTATCGGGTCATCTCGCTGAGAATCTTCGAGAGGATCCATCGGGGCCCCATGTTCCTCGAGGGCCTCGGAAGGTTCTGAAATTCAGTCGACAACCGATTCGGGAGACTTTTTTATCGGGAACCATGGCGATCTCGGGACGAGGTTCACGGTGGCTAAAGCTCCCTTCGCGTGGACCTCGTACAGCGAGGCTAATCGGCGACTAATAAAAGGCGGGCCCGCGTGTGAGCGGTCGGGAGCTGGCCAGGAGCAATCAAACGAACAATGACACCGTCGCGAGGCTTCTTCGTGCGTCGCGCCGCGGTGGACATTGTGCGTGGGATTGCTTTCCGTCTGCTCTGCGTCTCGCCAGGTGTCGGGCCGAAATGAAAGGGAAAACGGCGGGGCCCTGTATCGGAAAGTCGTTAGGAGCTCCGAAGGCGAACAGGATCGACGCGTTGCATCGGAAATCCTACCCGTCGGTCCCGGCAATCATTGTCTTACCCAAATTTCTGCTTCCTCGTAGTCGGTGCCCGCACTCGGCGAGCAGGAGTTCATGAACATAAATTACGTGTCGAAAGGGGCCTCGCCGCGCATCAGTTGGATATCGTCGGCGTGTTGCGGTTTTCGGGGCGATCCGATCTTGAACCGCAGAAGGGACGATTACCGGGCTCGGTCATCCGGCAAACGACTATTAATGATATTTCGTGTCGGATCTGCATGCTTCGACTCTAGCAAAGGGAGCCGACCGTGCCGAACTTTCGTGTTTCACCGGGGAAACTTTTAAATGTACCGCGGCCACCGAGACGAGGCAGATCCTGAAGGGGAGGAAGGGTCACGGGGTAATAATGCAATAGACGATCGAACAGAGTCCCTCGACCCTTTACCCCGCGCTCTGATCCCTCTCTTTCCCACCGAGTCTTGAAACGATACCGCTCCACCTTCGCGCGGATACACTATTTACTGGATCAGGGATTCTCAAACTTCCACGCTGTAAATTCACTGCCTTCCTATAGACAGAACATCTAATCGCAATAAAATGCAACCCACATTTTTCTTCCCCTAATACTATATCCGTGCAGAAAATACCGTAGGACATCGTAGAATTCAGCGACGATTTCTCTCCCTTGCACACGCACGACACGAGCAATAAACCGCGCCGCAACGAGGTGGGTGGATTGCGTAATGCCGCTTAAATAATGGTGGTATAGGAGGATGCACCGGCAGGCATACGCGTTCGGAGCCACGAAAGACGAGTATTAAAAATCGGCTCGGGGTTTAACGGCGGATCGCACGAAAGGCAGATACACAAATCAGGCCGTAAAGCCGATCAATTAAACGGCAGGCCGCCGATCTGCCGCGCATTATAACCGGTAATTATCTGTAATTAAATATTGGCCAGCCGCCCGGCCGTTGGGCCCAGCTCCACCGAACGTTTCGAGGGGTGTGTTCGCTGGATTTCTTGACCCGCGCTTTTGCTTTCTTCTTCTTCGTCTCGCCCCTCTTTCTCTCCCCGCCTCCCCCTCGCTGTACTTTTATTTGGATTCCGTACTCTGCATTACGACACAGCCGATCTTCTTCATGGAAAATGCTCTGGATACTTGGTGCATTAAAATGGACGTGCAGGTTCCTAAGTAGCATCTGAACTCTTCTACTTCGTTTCTTCGGTCTATTTACGATTATCGTGTTAAAGCTTTCCAGCATCAGCTTCGTACTCGATAAACCGATAGTCCGTAGAATTAATCGGCTGTAACAAGGAGGATGCCGGGGGATACAGTAGGTAATATTCCGCAATCTTACTCGTATAATTGGGAGTGTGTTTCAATATTCACCGATCGATTAATCAGCGGACATCCTGGAATCTCGTGTAATCGGGGCTGGCGTAATTGCTGCTTATTGCTGGCTGGTTTCTTTTTACGTAAAACGAGGGCTATAGTTGACTCGCGAGCTCGCGAGGAAATGGTACCTATACACCGTTCGGAGGACGGTGCAGGATCGTCGGTCATGCATGCGCAGGGGGTAGCAAAGTTGCTGCGGCATTCCTCTGGCAGAAGGGACGCAGACTCCGTTTAGCCATCGCATGACGTTCGTCTATTTATCAAGCGGTATCATCATTCGCCTTTCTCCACCGTGATGCCGCCCCCTACGGCGATTTAATCTAATTTGTATCGCCCTTTGTTAATCGCGGCCGCGCCGTTAATTCGTACGGGGCCGCAAATCCGAGACCCGTCCTCGACCAAATAAACTACCGTGCGTCCACGTTGCGTCCAGACTCGTCATAATAAACGCCCGGAATGGGCGCACACAACCATCGTCCAAGAAATTTAGCGTCGGGGACATGGCCCTCTACATTAGCCCACACTTGCACCAACTTCGTCCTCTAGATCAGCCTACGCTTGCTCCAGTTCGGCCCTTCGAATCAGCACGCTTCGACGTGCTAAAATGGGAAGACACGGATCCTCCACGCGTGGATGCAGCATGAAAGAAACCCACCCCCCCCCCCTAGTCCGACGATAAATCAGCCGGGCGGTCAACCCGCAAATCAGGCTCAATCACTCCGAGTCGATAGCTCGATCGTGCACTGACAAGCCGCTCCGCGCCGACAGAGCGCGCCGGGTCCCGGCCGCGCGGCGGCGGCGATCCCCGCCGATCGATCGATGGATCAATAAACCACGTGGATGGGAACGCGTGTACTCTCACTCCCAACCCCCCAGGCCTCCCCTGGGCTCCCTTGCACGTGGGTGTAATGTGTACACAGAGGGGGCAGGGGGGGTGGAGGAGGGGAGCCGAGGCACATATTAAGCAGGATTATTTATTGGCACGGCGTGCGAGCCCTTGATTTGATTTAACAAACAGCGCTCGCTAACAAATTGATAAGCGGTCGCGGGCGGCGAAGATCAGAGGCCGCGAGCCGATCTTACGCTGAGGGATGTATAAGCTCGCGAGAGGGAAGGAGAGCGAGAGAGGCGGCCCTCTCGCAGGTCAGGGCCGGACACGATCGCGGCTGTGCCATCGGTGCATATCTCTATCCCTGTTCCGTGGCTCTGTCAGCCCTTGCACGCTTCGTGAGAGGGCGCCATTAGCATAGGGGGACCCCCCACGGCGAGTGCAGGGCCCGATGCACACAGGCCGCTGCACCGCTACACATTACTATAGCTGAGGCCTGATATATAAACCGACCTCATTGATTTATGGGACGAACGATTCCTTTAATTATAATACGATATTTATTCAGATGAGGCCCCGCGGACGCTCGCGGAGTCACGCTGCTATATGGTAATGCGCGCCCTGGCCATCTTGCCTCCCACTCTCCGATTATTTTTATTTCATTGCCCGCCATCCCTTGTCAAGGTGTGTACAGTGGCGTCTAGAGATCCCGCAGATCGGTCCTCGCACGGTTACGGGCAATTAATATTAGAAATTCGTTACCTTCGCGGTACGCCTCTTTCACCCGCAATACGCAACTATCGGCCCCGATAACTTTGTAGCGCGTCTGGAGCCGGAAGATGGAACATCCTGGCGTAACGCGAATCGATTAGGCGGCTGTACCGGCCGCGTGCGGCTCTGTTGTTAATATCGTTCTAATTACAGCGCGAGAGGGTGCTTATTACACGGCTTATTTGCCGAGCCACGGGTCGTTCCCGCCAGTAATGGACCGCGTAAAAATGGAAAGGCCAGTTTCGAGCGATTCCCGGCCGGGTTGCAGGGGCTCTCAGCCAGCCATTTCCCGATCCCAGGCTGTACATTTAAATATCAAGCGCGTATCTGACCTCGCGATGAAGCGGTAGCCCCCCTTCTTGCGCTCTGAAACGATCCTCCGGTTCTGCCGGCGTCTATCGATAGCATCGAGGGTGTTCGTTGCCCCGGAATGAATCTCGATGCATCGGTCGAGAGGGGAGACGCAGCGAGTAGCGGAATGAGAGATCGCGATGAAAGAACCGCGTGGGTGGAAGAGGAGAGGAGAGAGACGTCGATGGTAGCGAACAAGCGTGGCCTGGATCGTGTTCCCACACGTACGGGGGCCCCACGATCGGCGATCGTTCGACTCGGTAAAACACGTGTAGATAATTACCGACATGCGGCATGAGCCCGCGATATTAATCACGATTCAGCCGATTCTGAGGCGTCTCGGTGTCTGCGTGCACGCTGCATCCGTGCACTTTCAGGGAGCTCTTGCCACTATCCTCCTTCTACTCTCGCCAGTTCTCAATGAGCCGTGAATGCAACCGACTGCAAACGAAATTCACGAATTCCAGTGACAGGGAATCCCTGATAGTGGAGGGTGCTTAGGCTCAGGGCCCTTGCCCACTCGTAACTTCTCGTACACAAGCAGTCCGATTGCTTCAAGATGTTATAACCAATGGTGGTGTGTCGGGGAGATGTTGGTGATCGCAAGTCTCTGACGGGGTGCACACGCGCACCCGTAAAAGTGGCTCGCGGCATAAATCAAACGCGGTGCACCCGCATTCCCAGCGTGGCCGTGGATCGATCGGCATTCGTTCCGCGATACGATTCTCAGAGGTCCACGATGGGAGACGTTTTAATCGTGCCGCCTAAACATTCGTGGCTCGTCACGAGCCCTCCGCCGACCGTTCCCCGTTCCGCCATTTTCGTGCACTATTTCGTTTTTTCGGCGGCTCCCGTCATTTCGAACGGCACGCAGAATCATTTCTCCTGTCGTGCTTCTCTTTTGAAACCGAAGCGCCCCCGAGGCGAATATATATCGTCTAAAAATATGAGAAAAACCTGCCCGACGAGGACGCCAACGACTGCTCTATTTTAATCAACACGCGCTCCCGTCAGAAAGAAACTACTACCTGTACCGCTGAACAATTTGTCTTAGGACAAAGGTGTCCAACTGTGCCAGACACCGAATCGCCAACCGACACTACCAAATTCTGTCGTGAACGTTAGAAGAACCCATCGGTGTTTCGCTCGGCAATCGCATGGCGATGGCTTAGGTATTGCACCGGACAAGAGGGAGAAGGAATTCGGAGGAGGCACAGGTGGCGGTGGAGCAGCTGCCGCATCCTCATCCTCATCCTCATCCGTTGGTGTCTTCTTTGACGTATACGCTGGTTGATCGAACGAGTCAGCGAAGACAATGCGACTAATTTCGAGCACCGCCCTTCATCCCAGCCGCCCTCGAGAAAAAGGAAGACACGGCGGATAGCCACGAGGCCCCGTGGACCTGGTCACGTGTGCATAATTAGGGACAAACCGATAACGGCCCCGCAACGCTTGTCAAGCGGTTAAGCGTTACCCGGGGCCACGGCCAGCTGGACTAATGATCTCCTTGGGCAACAGCTCTCCGGCATCCTCGTCCCTCTTCTTCAGCCTCTGTTTCTTTTCACGTCCTCTCCGTCCATTCACCAAGCGCGAGACGCATTATCACTGCGCTCATTGTTACCCGCTCGCCTGCTACAACTTCATCTGCGAGCGACGCCACGGTGCTACCACTCACGGGCCCTGTCAGTACCGTCTGATTACCGTGATAATCGTCGGGAATAGGCTTCGTTCCTGTATACGAAATTATCAGTGCCTTTCACGCGCAGGGCTGTGCGCGATGCTCTTTCGGCGGGAAACCGCGTCAAAACGGGGGCCCGATGAAGTCCGAAGTTCGTCCACTTACCGATTGGGATATTGTCGTGGAAACGGTCTCCGCGTAGAGGCGCTGGGGCTCTTCGTACTCCGTGGCGATGATTCTATACTGCGAGGAGGGATCGTTTAATCGCTCTCACGTCGATAAACGCAACGAAGACGATTTGTGGCTGGCATTGGCGGCGATTGATTCCCACTAACGCGAGGGGAATCGGAAAACACTACAAATTATTTTCACCCGTTTATTTATGGCCCCGAGGGAATTAACCGAATGCACGCGATCACGGCGCATCAGAATCAGCGGCTCGCCGCTGGTGCAACATGGGCATTGCGTGCGTCTCGGTTCGCTCGTTGTCTATTTCTTCATTGTTTGCTCTTCTGCCGCGTCGTTCTGCACACCTTCGCGGACCCTCTGCCTCGCAGGTTTTAATTCATGTCCACTCTTTATATCAAAATTGTCGTAGTTTATGACAATTTTATTTCTATGAAATCTCTTCCCTAAGCTTAGAACGATGTGTTGCTATACAATACTTACATGCTATGAACTACCGTATGCAAACACTCCTGTGGACTTTTAGCGGCGTTGGACACTTCGCTAATTGGTATGTTTACGGAGTTGTTACTCTGGTCAGACGGAGCAACACTATATCCACTCTTCCCTGATGATTTAAGGGCCATATATTACGGGTCCCTGGCACCAACGGTGTGCCATTCGCTCTTCGGTACCTGTATTGAGACGTCCCTTGCTTGGCAGGAGACAGGAGGGAAAAATGGGAGGCCTTTAACTTCTTCGAGACACATTCTCAATATTTAATTCGCCTTACGGTCTTTCACCATTCTTGCTCTGTACGTGCCATTCGCCTGTGCAGCAGCTATAAGGTTAATTTGAGAATCTTCTTGGGGAATACCGTGGATTCAAAAGGTATTTTCGAGGCCATATCTTCGAGCAGGTTGAATATAATGTTCTCCCGATTACTCGTTACGCGCCACTCCAGATAATTCCGCGCATAAAATGTCATTAACACGCGTCTCATTATGGGAAGTCGAGTAGGGGCTTAACGCGGGTTTAATGTTCGTTGCTATCTCGCAATGGAGCTTTCGGGGATTCATTAGTTGGCAGCGATGCTGCAGTCGTTGCTTAATGCAAACGCGCTCCCCTTCGATAGAGCGTGGATCTTAAAGTTAATCAATTTCTCGATTCCCAGTCCGATGAATTTACTTTTTCTATACCTACTTTATCGTCCAGCAAATTGAACGCGAAGACTGTGAACCTAGTGCGCAATCTTAACCACTTTCCCGAGGTCGTTGGAGCAATCGACTTCGGATTCATTAGGAAGAGGTTCTAACACCAATTGACGCATAACAGTCTTCTGGGTCACAGCGTCCACCTCTAACATCTCAACCCCTTCCCCGCAAGAAACCGCGGAGACCCAAGTAGCTCTTGGACCCCACATCTTCTGCACGCTGGACCACCACGAAATTAACAAATCTCACGGATACAGAGGAAGGCAGGGTTCTCGAGGAGGACTGGGGGCTCCCTAGGATCGAACGCCGTGTCCTCGAGGAATATGATGAAACGCAGGTCGATGGAGGAGCTAGGGGGCCATTCGGGGCGCAGGTTCCTGCGGAGGCATTGTTGACGAGAGGTCGTGGAGGCTCGCGGAGGTTATGACACTCGTAGGAGGACAGACGAGGTCGAGAACAGAGGTTGCTCTTTGCCGGTGGGTTGATGGATGGTCCTGCAGAGATATGACGCCGCGGCGATTGGCCGACCGTAAAGCAGCACGAGAAGCACCCATACGGATCCTCGCCCGCCCGCCACCCCGTAATCCGTCCTCTTCCGCTTCGCTTTATCGTCCGTTTCACCGAATGCGAGCTGACCTCCGCGGCTATTCCCTCCGTGGACGGTGTTTCTTACGAGTTCGGTTTACTGTTCGAGGGAACGGGGCATCGTTGCCAGCTGTTCTATATACAGATCCACACCCCCAAACAATTTCCTTTCCGAGGAATTCGGTGCACTGTTACGACGCGACGATGAGACTCGCCTAACGTTCGATCGCCGACGTGTTTCCTGCGTGCTGCAACTCGGGCGAAAGCTTGGGTACGTTCATACGCCGATTGCTCGCACGGCCCTGTCGTCTGTCGTAAACCCACGGGCCCATGGTCTTTAAACTAAATGGTGTTTAATGGGAATACAAGTTTGTACAAAATGTAGAAAGGTAGAGCTGGCCAATTTGATAATAAGTTCGATTTCCATGGAAGATGGTTGATTGTCCGTAGAGTGTAGACGATAGCCGACACTGATCTCGATGGACGTCGCGTTTTATGTTCCGTAGGCGTGCTCACGTGCGTGCAGTTGGACGAATTGCTGCACGTGGGTGGGCAGAGTCGCCCCTAGATCGACGATGTCTTTGCGATCGCGTGTTTTATTTATCGGTAGATGGTGATACTACATCTCCGTACGGGAAGCATTACTTTTGAAGGAAATACGCCGACCCGATCGGCGAAAGTAAATCAGCCGATGTCCCGTGGCTCTTGGCTCGACTGTTCCTTGTAAAAACACACCGATGGATTATTAATGTTTTTCCCTTTGACTATTTCATTTCGTTCTCCCGTGGATCGTGCCCAGAAACAATCCTTCTATTCGCATCTCCATAACAGCGCTCTTCCGATCTTCATGATCCGAGTATTTAACATCAATTTAAGTATTTCTCATTCGCCGGAGTCTCGCTCGACTCTGGATTTCCTGATCCCAGAATCGCGCCAGTCTCTAAGCGGTAATTATCCGTGGATAATTATCACCTCGCCGGTACGTTTGGCGCATGCAGCGAGTGCGCACGATGCAGAAATTCGTTGTGCAACGCCGTTACGTTGATAGTCGGCTGGTAGCCGCATGCTAATTGGGACAAGAAACATTCCGCGCGAAACGCGTCTAGCGCGGTGATAAATTAGCGCGGCAATAAAGGGCAATGGAACTGGAAACTGCGAATTAGCTGGATTAATGGATCGTCAATCGTTCGATATGCTAAATAGCGGCTAGTGAAAGTGTTGCGCGCGATGAAGCCATTCCCTCCACGTTTCGTGGATCACAATACTTTTCCTGTTAATTATGCTTCATCCTGTCCACGCGTTACAGACCGAAATTCTCGCCCGTCCATCGGAACATCCGTGACGAAGGAACGGAAGTTTGCAAGGTGTCCCGATTTCTCGGGCGTGTGATAAAATAACTAAAACAAACAGCAGTCGAGGCGGTGCCGGAAGGAGGCGGCGGACGCAGGACGAGGCAGGAAGGGACGTCACGTGCGGGACCTCTGGCTGCCGCTTTCTCCCTTGGTCCGAATCCTTTTCCCTTGTCTTTTGGCCACGGCCACGCATCCACCCTCCGCGCCCGTGCACCAGCTTCGACGGGAGCAAACAACGTCGGAATTCGCTGGCTGATGAGGAGGACTCGTTTGTTTAGTCCCTGCCCTCCGACGTTCCTTCGTTCCCCGATCCCGGAACTCTGGGTTGCGGTGCCACCCCGCTCGCGAGTTCCAGCCGTTCCTCGGTTGTCGTTCTTCCAAAATCCATCGGTGGGCATTGCGCTTAAAATCGCGAATGGCAGCTCCTTGGATTATAGGAAGCGCAATAAGAGCACTGCGGATGCGGCGACGAGCTGCAGCCTCGAGTTTCCAGGAATACAGATCGAAACGAAAGAATGGGAAGCCTGATGACGAGGCGACAGTGTTAGCTCCTTCCACCCATCTTCCACCAGGCCGGCCAGCGAAGATAAACGAAAATTTCCAACGGAAATGAGAGAAGAATGGAGAGAACGAGGAGGACCGCTGGTCCAGGATGGCCTCACGTTCCTCGGGGGAGAGCTGCCAGGAGCAAAAGGTCGCGTTATTTTCCATCTGAGCTGCTGTCCGCGAGGCGAGCTCGTCGAATTATCCCGGAGAGAAAAAAGTCGGCCCGAAGAAACCGAAATTTTCCCTTTAAAATGCGGGATGGCCGAATGGAGCTGGTCGATATAGCGGTGTTGAGGGGCGGAATGAGGGGTGGCCGTGGGTGCCTTGCCCCCTTCGAGGACCCTCTTCCATTCAGTCTCCTAAATAGCTGCCGTTTTCTGAAAGACCTCCCCCGTCCGCGTTTTCTCCTTCTACGTTCCCCGCGTACACTGGCAGTCTGTGCACCTTGCAAAATTTCTTCGGTTCACCGGGCGAATTCAAACGCAATAAAGTTTATCGTGGAAAACACGGCCTGGCTATTGTGGTCGAGCGATCATCGGGTGGCTCGTCTTTCAGGACATCTTTCAGTGCCCTCGCGCAAGAGCATCGTAATATTCGAGTGCAACGGTAGCCAAGTATTCCGTACAAAGTCCACGGCAGCGGAGGAAGGATCGTGGAAGACAGAAGGAAAGTATTCTCTAGCCGGATTCAATTACACACCGCGATTGTGCGCTGGGGAGAGATGGCGTAGTCAGAGCGGGGGTAGGTCAGAGGGGCGTACAGGAATTCTTTGGTAACTTTTGCAGTCGGTGAATGCCACCAGACCCGAGCAACACGTACGTACGAAACACTGCCAATGACCAGCGGGACAGGCTGCCAAAAGAGACGTTCCGGGGGAGAGTAGCACGTGTTCGCTGGTATTGGAGGAAAGAGAAAGGGAGGAGAGCGGAGAAACTTGATTCCAGTCGCTGTTTATTAATCGACGCTACTAATTAACACTGTGGAGGAGAGATTTAATGTAATGAAATGGACGGTCACCACCCTCGAAACTCTAGAAATACTATAGGCAAATATGTATGATCGAATGCATGCGCTTCTGGGAGAGAATAGTGATCGTTCCCTTTCAGAGGGCAGCGTCCTTAAGAAGCAGAAATTGCCCATTTTCCAGGGGCCGTCGAAATCTTCTGTGGTAATATTTACCTTCGAATCATCGAGGAAAACGTCGACGGGCGTCCAGGAAAAGACGAAGAAATAAGAGGAATGCGAACGGCGGCGGCGCGTCGCGGCGGTGTGTGGAGTAGGCCTTGAAGGGGGTGGCGAGGAAAGTGGAGGCAACCCCTTTATTAGATTACAGGACGAGTGTCGCAGCATGGGCACTCTTTGAGTTCTCTGGCCGAGGACCCTCCGGGGCTTATTGTCTCGTTTCCACAGCTCCACCCTCGCCCCAGAACCTCGTGCTACGCCCACGTCCGAATCTATTTATTTACGCACTTTTAAGGCGCCAGCCGAGTCGCGCTCAAAGACTCTGCAAATTGGCTTGGAATTGATTTCGCCAACGGTGAAACGGCCTGCCCTCGTGGCTGCTTCGGTTTGCGGAAGGGCAGGGGGGCCAAACGATCGTGATTGTCCTTTTCGTGGCGGGTGACAATGAATTATCCGAGTTCCAGGGCTAATAGCGCGAGAGGGTAGCCTTTATTAACGGAGGGAGGTTGTTTAACTTCTCCAACTTTGCGGATGAAAAGGGCGGCTCGATAAGTTTGCCAACGAACTCTACCATATGGATAACTGTTTCATGAAGCTTGTTATAGGAGAGAATTTATTAGTCCACCGAGATTGCGGAATGATTCGGAAAGTTTTGAATTGGAAACGGAGGATTCTGTCGCACGCAGCCGTCCCATTCGAACCCGAACGTACGGTTGAACAGCAAGAGTTATGGTGACGAGGCTGGTAATGATGGGACAGCTGCACGGCTGTGCATCATTGTTCGTTCTGAATTCACCCTAGCTGAATTTTGAAAAGTCACATTTACGTTCGACGTACCCGCGCACGTGCTGCCCGTCGATTTCACTGATTTTTTAGCCACCACCATCGGGGAGAGCGTTCTCTCATTATCATCGCACGTTCGATCGTTTTTCATATCCGCCTCCGAGTACCTTCCCACGTGCCACTCTCGAAATTCAACTATTTACTATTAGTTTCCCAATGAAATGAACTTTCACTTCACGAAGATGGAGGATATGATACTTGAAACTGGATAATTTCTCTGAAGGGAGATTAATAGATGAGCGGTCTCTAATTTCTATGATTGGCAATAAAAAACAATTGCCATCTGTTCTATCAACGAATGACTTGATAATGAAATACAAAGACTTACCTGTTCCCCGTACTCTCAGCAATCAGATCCTTCAGCCTTTACAACACACACGACGCTGATTCTCGATTTCAAATCCGCCGATGGGTTAATCCCATCGCGCGGTAAACGAAACAGTTTCGCATAAAACGAAGAAGAAACGGGCCTCGGGGGCGAGCAGGCGAAGAAGCAAGAGGGAAATCTTCGGGATCGTTGATCCTGGCTTAGGACCGCGCGGCGTTTCACGTAATCGCGCGAGGGAGGAAAACGTGAATTAGGGGGTGGTTTATTTTCCTTTCTTCCCCGTGAGGCGAGGCGGTGTGCGTGCGCGCACGCACACGGAAAAATGGGCGGGGGATGACGAGTGAATGACAGGACAATGAGCCCGGTCTGATGCACGCAAATGCTTTATGACGATTCAATATAACCGCGGAGAGGGAGCGGGCTGCTCGGTTGCATTCTCAATGCATCGGGATCTCTAGAATCTCGAGTTTCTCGCGTGCTCCGCCGTCTTCGGAGCAGTTCCCCATGAAAAGGGGGCGATTCATTTACATTCGTGCCGCGATGAAAACGATGGCATGTGATTTCTGATCGCGGCGGCTGAGTCGCTTTGATTAGTTACTCCGGATGCTCGATTTCGACGGCGATCCCTCGTCCTTCGATTCGATTCGCCTAATTATGACGAGGGAGATTTGATTTCTTCCTTCCGATTCGAGGAGCCCCAATGATCGTAGTCATAATTAGAATATTTCTGTCGCAATGTTCCTGCAAATTCAAGTTCAACCGGCAATCGAGTCCCTTTTATTTACGTGGGTTACTAAACTTACTAGGTTACATACCGTACCATTCAGCTCACTACGTTCCTTTTAGAAACATGGATTTTAATTAACCATTTCCGTTCCCAAGGAAATTCCGCCCCATTTTCCGAGAAAAGAACCCCTTCCGAGGGTAGAAATCGAACGAGTTGGCTGTAGTTAAGGGACGCTGCGCAACGAGAAACTGGAGGGACCGTGCACCGGAGTGACGTTGAAAAGGGGGATGAAAAAAAAATTAGTTTCCAAGATCGAGGCAACGCGGCGCATTCATCCTCGGGGCTACCTTCCCATGACCCAGAAATCGGGAATTCTAAAGAGCGGAGGATTTGCGTTCAAAAAACAGACGGTTTCACCCGTTGCGACCCTCCTTAGCATCCATCCCCCTCCCCCTGCAACGTTTTTTTCTAGCCTGAATGGCTTCTTCTCCGCCACTTTTCGGTTTTTTCCTCTCCTTTTCCACGGGGTTCCCTCGGTTTTTACAAAAATTCAGTGAATATGCAGGATATGCATCATCCCTGTCCCCCTTTGATTTCATCCCCCAACGTCGATGCGTTTGTGTTCGTGCGAGATGATCTTCCGAAATCGGGTAAAAATTTACCTGCGCACCCCGTCACTTCGATTCCCTCTCTCTCTCTCTCTCTCTCTCTCTCTCGCTCCCGATCGTTCTGGAAACGGGCCTCCTTTTTAACCGAAAAAAACGCCCGTGCAGCGTCGAATTTCACCCTAAAATAACGCTTTTTCACACAGTTTTTACGCGTTTTCGCCGAGCGGAGGGCTCGATCGCTGCGAAGGGGGGTCGCTTACGATTTAGAAGCCGGTAGATAGTAAGTTCTCTGTGGATTCCAACGAAAATTCTCATGCTCCTCGACTGGCTGCCGATGTTCCGTGTATTTTGTATTTGTGAATGATAAATCACGGTGGTCGAGGGAAAAAGTTTAGGGATGGGATGAACTGTGAGGATGATATTATTTCTCTGCTGCTCAGACTCCGCGGGATTTCTGCTGTGAAAACAGAATCTACGCAGAAATGTGGTAGCAAGTAAGAATGGCCGAAAAAGACGATATCCTAATAAAAGGAAGGTCTCCCAAAACACGGGTCGCAATTCGAAACGAGAATCATCCACTTTTCTGCCAGGTAGGAGTACCAATCTCCCCAGGGACGTTTCTCCTCCGGTTCCTTTTGTTCCTCGGCGTGGCCACTATACGATCATCGAACGAAACTTACTCCGACCGGTGCACCGCCCTTCGATTAATCGATAGCCCCACGAGCAGAACACTCTCCATGGAGAATGGGAGAGGGAGAAAAAAAAAGTGCCACCGCCGATACTCATCTAGAGATGACACAGTGACAAAGAGGAAAGTAGATTCGAACGGGCGGGGAAAGCTTTAAAAGTTGATTGATATCGACCGATTGCGGTTTGAGCCGAGCGAGGCCTCAACGGCGGAATTAGCGATTTGATTGAAATTCGAGAATCGAGGATCCCTTGATAGTGATGAACGATCGTTGCTGCCCGATAACGCTATTAAACGATCGTTTCCCGATTAAGGGATTACGAGGCGAGCGTTGTGGTCGGGGCTCAGCTTGGAGAGCCAATAAAGCTTAGATCCGTCGCTGGCTGATAAACGAAATTCAATGAGACACAGCGAAATTCTTGTTTCACCAATCAAAGAAACTGCTGCTGGCAATCTGTCCCAGGAATAGATAGACGAATCGGAAGGAATAGATGGCCGTCGAATTCGGTGCCAGAAACTCTTCTGATCGCGCTATTTAAGAGCGTTTCGAAATCGGAGCAACGGGACGCGCGTTCTACGTCTCATCGAGGTTATCGATACGGCGCGAGTTTGCTCGCGCAGCGGTGTTTGATTTATTCGACACTTACTCAGCGATAATCTTATTGACTGTTAAAACATGTAAAACCAAGGTGCGCCCTCGACACGGCTCGTTATCGGGGCTCTCTCGAGCGCGCATGCACGCACACGGTTACGCGGTCCTTATCAGCCGTGCATCATCGTGCCCGTCGATACGGATTTACAGGTTACGCGGGCCCTTTGGGAATGGGCCATGGGACTTGACTCGAGTCGGCCTCGAGATCGTCAGGTACGCCGCGGAATTTCAGGTGCCCTCGTCAACGAAGCGATTTTTCAAGACGACTCTGTAACGATAGCATTATCGGGACTTCCTGCGAAGGAATGCCCGATAAGAATTCAAATCGTTCGTGGAACTCGCGCGTTTCGAGGCGACGCTGCAGCCTGAAATTCCTTTAAACGATCGCCCGTCCATGTCGGGTCCCAGTGCAAATATCGATCGCAGAGCAGGGTTAGTTGACTCGGTGCAGAAGGGAAATTGGTGAAGGTGTACCCGGTAAGCCTTTACTTTCCGTGACATAACGCGACGTCACGCCAATTAACTCCCGTCGCTCGCAGGACGACAAAGAGCTCGCGTGTTGCAAACTCGCAGTCCTGGCTGCCGGTAATTAACCGAATGTCGACCGCCGGAGTGATTTCCATCGCCAAGTTCACTCCCCGCGCTCGGGCTACAGAGGGAGCGCGTCGAGGTACCTGAAAATTCAGACGGAATCAGAGAAATATTCTCGAGTTAAAACGACACGTTCGATTGCCCTCTCACGGATGCCTATCATCCTCGAACTAGCCAGATGCCGAAGAAACCGCGGGACGTAGTAGTTATCAGCGGAAACCGCGAATAATCATACGAGAACATATCGAATCCTTACCGAATCGTGGAGCAGAGGGCTTCTCGGAGGCGTCCTTTGGAGCGTGTCTCGAGCTCGTTCCTCGGCCGTTTCTTCTTTCTCCCCGTCGCCGTCGCGTCGCTCCGTGAGAAAAGTCCTCCCTCGATCGCCCGGCATTACCCTCCCCCTCTGCACGGTTGCAGAGGCGCAACAGAACGATCAAGAGAGAAGTCTCGTCTGTAGAGAGGAGCAACCCGCAATGGCAATACGGGCGACCGGTCCGCAGGGCTACCAGTTTTTGCCGCTGTCCTACGGGGTTTCTCGCACACTCGTGTCCCCTCTCACGTACACACCCCCGGCGTGCCCCTACGTATTCGCCGACCGACGGGGCACGCACACAGCCGATATACTCCCTCGAATGCGACAATCTCATTTATACGAACGCACGGGACGCATGCTGCGTCGGATGCACTCGCCGGAGAGGAGCCTGCGCGCACGGGGATCCATCCTATGCGGCAGAATGCGCACACAGGCGTGCACCGGCGCGCAGACTACGTTCACCCGTTGCATTACGCATGCACGCGGGACTCGGCGGATCGCGGGCACGCACTCGCGCGCACGCATCCACGCGGCGGCAGAAGTGCATCAGCCGATTGCATTCGCGGAGAGCGCGGCTGCATTGGCGGCGAGGCCAGCCAATCGGGTTATCGGGCGACGAATTCACCCCTCCAAGCCCCGCTCAGCCGAGCTGCGAGGCGGGCAGTTTGCTTTAAGGATCTCCGAGATCCCCCTTGTCCTTTTTTTTTTTTTTTTATTTATTGCGCGGCTCTTCTTCCTCTTCTTCTTCTGATACTTTCTTCATCTGGACTCGTCCCCGCTGCTCGCGCGCTCCTTCCTCCCGTCGCTTCGCGTCGCGGCTACTAGCTGCCCCCGAGCGATTCCAGCTTGGATTTCAGCTGCGGATGTGTTTAGAGAATTGATCTTTGGAAACGCGAAAGAGTCGTGACCAGGAAAGCGTCGGGTACACGAGCAACTAAAAATCACGCGTATATCTTTCCTCGAACCAATCAGGAGCCGCGTTTGAAGCCGTACCTCTGATTCCCCAACGTTTCGAAAGAACCGAAGTGGAAAACCGAAGTATTAGCCCGACATTTGTTTCCGACATGGGATTCCAGCTGTTTTACACGATCTATTCAGACGATCGTAAATCTCTGCTACCGTGTGCCTTTCATCGTGCCGTGGGCAAGACGGGGAATCATTACTCTCCGCGGGCATCGCAACGCACCACCATAACAAGGAATGCAAAGCAAAAACGGTTATTAACGTTTCCATTTGAATATGAATGCTGGCCGGGGCGGGCAATGGGATCCTCGGAGCGCTCGTTTTCTACAGGGAAAACGGCGCATCGAGGCCAGACGCGAGACCACGCGAGCTATATGTATAACAACGCCTCGCGCGAGCGTGGACGCCTTAATTAAGCCACGAAACGGCCGGTGAAATAAAATGCCCGAGTCATATTTATGAAGCTCGCGGGCAGGACGCGAGGAAAGGCCACGACCGGCGAGGCGGAATAAGAAATGATTTTCTGCCACGTCTCAGTCCCTTTCGCGTTTTTTATTCACGGGCCAGCGTGACCGAGAGGAGCTGACGCGTGCAGGCCGCGCCGCGGACGCGGCAGCCCGCGTAACGCTTGTCTAACTTCGTCTCGTTCCATGATGGTTTAATTCATCCTTTAGCAGCGTTATGTTATGCACAGCTGCGCCGACGGGCAATCGCGATTAATCTAAATAAAGACATATAATCACTGTAACGAGCGCCCATCTCGGTTTGCGTATAATTACGCGCGGCATCGATCCGCTAGGGGCGAGCACGCGATATTTCCCCCTTTCATTCGCGAGTCGGTCGTGCCGGGGGAAACAATGGAAAATGCAGCGACGGTATTAAGAATTCGCGGCACATTTTCATTGCGAATAATACATATATTAAAAGTACGTAGGTACGTGCAATTGCGCGATCCAAGGTAAGGATTCCGTGTTCGTTGATTTTCTATTCTATCGACGCTAGAAGGGGGCCAGGAGTTTGGACGAGGCCGGATGATGAATATATCGTGGCGGGAGATTGATAAGAGGATCGCGGCTCCGCGAGGAAACGTCGACGGAAAAGTAACGAGGCGCGAGTCGCGAAGCCACCGGGAGATTAATTAGGTACTAAGTGAAAAAGAGAAACTGGGAGGTACGCGAGATGATTGCCGGCGATTGGCCGGGAAGCCGGCAGGAATTTAATAAGCAGTCCGCCCGCCGGCCTTATCTATCGGCTGTTCCCACGTGCATCCGCGGCGAGCGCATAAATGCATCGCGAATTCGATCTCGCCCGCTGTGTACGCTCGCGCGCCGCGCGATACCCTGCGGAATTGTCGGTGGTTTCGCGATTAATGCGAATCGACCGGCCCCAAACACCCACGAATTATCATAATCAAGCGGCAGAACCTCTCTCTCCTTCCCTCTGCCACGTCATTAAACGATCATTTTCTGGTGCACCGTGCGTGCACATAGGCCGCGCATCCTCTCGCATGCCAATTAAACCGGCAATTGCTAAACGGCCGCGATTTTCTAGAAACCTCGTTTGTTCCTGTTTTCGCCGCTTTAGGGTGAAACAGAAGGAAACGATACGCGCATTGTTCCTCTCTTCTTTTCTTCCTCGTTGCATGCTCACTTGTGATTCTCGACACCGCCGGCGACCGGCATCTACTTTACTAAGTACTCGGATTAGACGCGTCGCACAGTGTCACAGCCCGTGTTCAAAAAGCAAAAAATTGTGTTTTGAAATTTTGTATTTCATTTTGTGGATTTGATAGTAAACAGTCCTCCGACATAGGAACAACATAACTTAGTAACATAAATAACGGATATAAGGTTAGTAATTACAATCAAAGTCGAATAACCAAACGCAACCTGCCACAGACTACACATAGGAAATATTTACCCACTCCATTTTTGTTGTATTTATAAGTTCTTCTCTTTCTTTTCTTTTTGAAAATAAGCAGAATATATCCCTTTTTCGTTTTATTAATTAAAAATTCTCGCATTTAAAGATATGGATACGTACCAGTGGCTTAAATTATTACTTTTTTTTGTCTCATCTTCTAAATTGTGGAGAGAATTAAAAAAAAAACGAAACATATCGGCTGTTTCATTTTTTTACTACAATCAGTTCCTTTCATGTCCTTTAATTTGGTGTAAATTTTGTCTGCTCCCGACTGCTCCCACATAAGAAAAAATACACATAATAAAACAAAAAACTAGACAAATCTGTGCTAGAATATTTAGTTTTAAAAGACTCAGCTTCCAATTCCTTCAGATTCAACTGATAGCGATGAAGATGTATAATAAGAATGAATAATTTAAAATATATTATCTAATTAAAAAATTTATTTATTATTAATTTATTTAAAAAATTAATTTTATTTTTTTTACAATTGTTTCATATGTTTGTTATTAATTTGTGTTTAAATGTATTTAAAAATATATATATTTTATTTGTTTTACTTTTATTATGGACAAAAATATATATTAATTAATTATTTTATGTTAAAAATTATTTTTTTTGTGAATAAATATGATTAACATATCAATTACACGTAAATAACAGTGTCTTAATGGAAAATTGATTTTTGACTTTTTTTCCTATACATATACTCGTTACACTGTGCGTCGCATCGAAATCGAACGATTGCGCCTCCCAGCTCCACGGGCTCTCCCCTCCATCCGGAACCGAATGAAAAATAAAAAATCGCGTAACGGCAGACAGCAGCCACCCCATTGCGCCGCGACCCTTTTTCCCGGTCGAAAGTCGTGGCGTCGTTAAAGTGCAGCCTCGCCACGCGAGAGGAGAGGGGGGCTGGAGAGAAAAAAAAAGTTTAAAATGTTTGAGGAAGGGGCGGCCATCCCTCTTCTCTCTCCCTCGCGATGCTCGACACGAGAGGTGCCGGTAGGGGTTGTATTCCTGCGGAATCCTTGCACAGGACCGATGTGGGGCCATCGAAACGCGTGCTGGGTTCGTGCCACGCACCTTTTCTACACGCTGTTTCCCTGCCTGTGTGCCGTCACACGTACGCCGCGCGCCTGTGTGCGCCGGTACGCGCGCAGGAAGAAGCGTTTAGGAGCGGAATAGACGCAGATGCTTGGACAGGGAGCGAACAGACGGAGCCAGCCGGCTTTTTGGGGTGAGGAGAGGCAAGCGGATGGTTTAGACGCCGCCGACGTGTGTCTGCCATTGTGATTTTAAAATCGGCTACCCGACCAGTCTACTCCCCTTTCCCTCGTTACCGTCACACCCCCCTCCGCCACCTCGGCCCTCCGCGTTTTCCACCCCTTTGAAGTTGCGTCGCCAGCGTAGATTCTGGTCCTCGAGTGGATCTTTCATCTTAATGGAAAACGTTCGCTCGTGTCCTGCCTCCCCTGTTTCCCGGGCTGTTTGCGGATCTGAATTGTTCACGGTGGTCGATTAGCCCCTTCCAGTTGCGCCCACGGAAATTATCTATACCTTCGAAACTGTCGGTCCTTTAATCTGTATCGAGGTTGCAGCGTCTGGATGATGTTCGGGGGCCGTGGTTTTGTATTCAGAGATCACAGACCGCGGTTGGATATTTAATTGTCCCTTCCCCGGAACCAGCTGGGTGGAAGCGCGTAAAGGGTGCTGCTGCGTGCTTTCCAGAATTCTACTTTTGTACCCGCGTTCGGACTATTTCGGCCCCGTAGGGATGCTCGACACGGTACGCCGACTCCGACCCGCAGGCATAAACATTCAGCTGTACTCACAAGAGAATCGAGCGTATCCCTGTATCTTTTCTCCGTGAAAAAAAAAGTGTGTGGCATTCGCGGCGAGTCCCAGTGTCCCTCCAGCCGCAGACGCGATAGTGTGTTCGTAAATATATGATATAGTTGAGAAACAGTCTTTTATATCGTTAAAGAGGACAGGAAATACGACCTCCTTCCGCGGCGTGTCCGTTCTCCATAGAGTTGATGTAAGGGGTGACCGAGTAGGGTTGTAAAGTACCTCCCCTTTCGCTTTAAACTTCTCTCAAAATGGCGTCGGGGGCGCGAGTTACATGCAGATTGGCTAGGTGTCGGTCGAAAGGAGTTATGTCGAAGGGTGGTTTCTCGCAACCCCACCGCGGAGGGCGGTTTCGCGCTTGCGCTCACAACCCTTCCCGTCCAGTTTGATCCCCTCGCACAGCCCCTGGCACGGAACACCTTTTTATTATTCACGGTTTTTATTGGCCGCTACGACCGAGCCAGGTAGGCTGGCATTTACATAATGGCGTGCTCTTCCTACCGATTACATCCGTATCCAGCATTTAAACGATCCCATTCGATGCTCCTTTCTGCAGCGATCTAATCCACGATCGTAGCAATCTCCTCGCGAGATCGTCACGATCGTTTGCATACGCCGCGACATCGGTCGACCGGAGTATTCCCAGCGGGGCGGAAGGGAGATCGCCGAGGGACAGTGCATTTCGGAGTTGAAAGCGAGTGCGTTCTCGTGGACGTACGGAAAAGTGTACACACGGAGAGGGTGGACGAGCGTTAAGGTAGCTAGGAGCAGGGAGCGGCGGGAGGGGGTTGGCTTTATCGATCGCCCCTCTGACAAGGGCAACCGGCAAGAAATAGGGAAACCGTTCTCTCGCGATGAATGCCGATCCTTTGTCTTTCTCCTTCCAGCGAAATGAGTTCCCTTTTGGAATTCAAGGGAACGCGGATAAAAGGAAGGGGAGTCGGCGGCCGTGCGGCGTCCTATAATCTGTCTTGTAAATATTATTCCCGCGGCGAGGTCGGCCGAGACACGCTACACGAATTCTGTTTCGAAATTGAGGATGACGCGCAGATTACGCCGGGCTCCGATTCTAATCGGCTTTATCCATCGACGTTTTTAAACATTAACCTTATCAACAGCACGGACGATAATACAATGTGACCACGTTTCCGTGCGCGCGTCTTCGACTTCTTTTCTCCCCCTAATAATCCCGTAGAAGCGTATTAGTGTTTATTATCTGGCCGTAGGAGTAACGCGCTTGATAATCGGATTCTTTTTCTAGATAAAGCCACTTTATTAGTTCCAGAGTAAACAGCATAAATTTTCCACTATAATGCGTCATCTTAATGAATCTTTCGGTGTAATTTAATTACCCCGGCACAATTAACTTACATCGTTATCGATAAAAGAAATTCCTGCCCCGGCCGGCATCGCTCTTCCTACGGCTCTATCTGGACGATGCTGGAACGCCGCGCCGCGATCCGTTTCGCTCAGTTGAGTAATTTCGTTTGAATGAAATAGCAATTAACGCGATAAACGCGTGTCTCGAGACGGTTCCTCGTTGTTTGGTAAAGCCCGATGCCCCGGATAACGATAACAGTTTCACGCGATGCCTTCTCTGTTTCGTTCCCGTAGCTTCGCGCCGATCTCGCCTACGATTAACCGTGTCTCGAGCATCTACGTGACGCGATCGCCCGGCGTGCTTTATCGTCACTATTATTGAGATTACGAAACAACGAATATCACGGTGTCACGGTTTCGGTGATATATCCTCTCTACCTGGGTCGCCCCGAGAGAAGACCGACGTCCGATTAAAGGTCGTTCACATTCAGAGACACATACTACGTGCATGCACGTGCATAGGAATAAGGGAAGCCGTGGCGTCTTCTCCCGTCGCGTCGCCCTCTTATCTCCTTGCATTTTCGTGATTACCCTTATCGGTACCTTGGCCCCAGCGGCACGTGGCCGACGAAATTATCTCGATACACCGTCGACAGGTGGATCAGAGGTTCGTGTATCGAACGATAGACACCGAGCCGTAGGAATTTTTCACACGTCGTAACGTCTGCTCGCCGCCGATCTAACCTTTCATCGTGAATCCAGATGCGTGGGACGATAGGGAGCGTCTACGGTGCACCTGTATTTCGGGCAAGCAACCATCGGAATTAACGGTTATCCGTGTGCGAGGGATTCGGAACAGCGGCTGGTGACCGGATATGGGGAGACGATTTTAATTCGTGCGGGCGCGCGAATCGGAAGGAACGTCGAGCAATTTATTTATTGGAGAAAGTGCTCGAGGGCCCGGCCTCCCGTCCTTCGCCTGTCCTAAGCAGGATTCAATTTGGCCACTGCCCACAATTCCACCTTCAAAGAGGAATCACCATCGTATATAGCCCCGGAGCCCGCCCTCGTCGACGTGTACAGGCTCGGTCACCGGCCTCCACTATTAATCTTATATCGAACGCTTTATCCGCGTCCGTTTCCTTCCTCCCCCGACTTTTCCCCGCCCCCCCCCGCCACCGCCCCGCCACGGCCGGCCACCCCTCGTCGACCTCTTCAACCCTTGGACGAGCAGGAATTTTCAATTCTTTCGAGTACCGCGGGAGAGCGGATTGCTCGGGGCTGTCGTCGCGCGCGACGCAGCCGAACGAAATCTCACGTCGACCGGAAGCCTTCCTCTGCAGGGATTCCGCCTTCGGGTGAAATTGCGTGGTACGTGACAGCGGTAATGTCGCCGGGCGCCACCTGCAATTAGCTGGGAATTTCGGCCACCGAAAAAGGTCGGAGAGATGGAATTAAAATTGCTCGGGGAGCTGTTACAAGGCGTTCAGATCGATGCCGAATAGAATTTAGCTCGATTCCAGGAGCATGGGATTGCCGGGGGTCTCGGGAATCCGTGGATTCCTTTAGTTTACGGCAATTTGAACATTTCTAATTGCAACCCTAGGGATACACCACCCCCGTCCCGCCGTCGCCCAACGAGGAATGGCTACTGGGGTTCGTGGAGCGATGCAGGCTCATGCCACCCCGCGATTAATCGCGCGCGGAAATGGAAGGACGTGGAAACGAGCGTGGTCGTCGGACTCTTCTGGCAGGACATCGGCCAGGACGAATAAGTAATGTAGAGGTCCATTATGCTGAAACGGTGAAGGGTCTCCGTCCAGGGTCAGCCAATCCCCCGGAGGGCCGTTAAAGTGAAATACTTCTGAATGCAAGGTGGCTGGGCCGTCTCTCACCCCCTTTCGATCGCCCCTCTTCTGCTCTCCTCAGTCTCTCTGTCCCTGTTCCTTACTTTATCCCCGTGTTCCCCCGTTGGACCCTGGGAAATACTGGACACAGGCGTTCATAGGTAAATCGTTGTTATCTGGACAGTGATAAACCCGTGAATGGAGTTCGCGCCCGGCCTGGACGAATGAGCGAGGGGAATGCAAAGGGAGAAACCACCCCTCGTCGCTGGGGGGCACGATCATGAAATGGATGGCTCTGTTTATGCGAACTGGTCTCGCCTCGCTAGCATTTCGAGAGTCCATATTCCTGGGACATTTTATTGAGAGGGGACGCTGTTTCCACGGAAATTTACCCCCTTGTCCTCTGATAATTCGATTCTGGGTCTCCGAATAACATCCCACGAGGTGCCGCGCCGAAATACCTGCTCTGTACTTCGACGTTTCATAGAGCCGTGCGAATCGCTGGATCGAATCGTGCAGGAGCCTTACACCGTCGTCAACTCGCGCGAATAAAATCACCAAGACCGGAAACGCTTTCACTCTCGCGAGCGAGCTCATGCTCGTGAAGCGGGCACTATTGCCTACCTTTCCACGCGAGAAACGCTAATGCAATAACCATCGTTCAGTTGTCCCTCCACCGAGCACGACTTCACGAGCCTAATAACCGCGACCGCCGGCAAGAATAGCGATTCAATCGATTAGCTCCAGGTACCCAGGCATCCACCAATAAAGCGGCGGTTCGCGATCGCCAACGAGCAGGCGCGTGACGCGATTCTCGCGAGGCGAAATGTAATTGAATTTTCCAGGCCGTGCACGCGAAGGCACGTCGCTTTCGCCGCCCCTCGAGGGGTGGTTCCGTTTGTCTCCGTGGGGTAGAAAGGAACCGGGGGAGCATGCAAACACCGCGAGATTAAAGGAACCGTTGTTCCGTGCCGTGGGTCTCGCTCGAATCGTGGCCTGGAGACACGCCGCAGGCCACTTGCTATCGTAGAAATGCAATCCAGCCAGCATCCAATATCGCAGCTTCGATACTACTAGCGGCAAACCGTGATAATGCAACGGGGATAGGCATTCGGTCGTTACTAACTATGGTTCGACGGAGAAAGGGGGGCGTTAATTAGGGGCCCGGATCAATATTAACTCGTGAGACGAAGGTATCGAGGTCCGTGCTCCACGCGGAAACTAAGATGGAGTCGTTCGTTTCACCCTGGTAAGCCTGGGCGAAGTTGGCATACGGAACAATGGAGGGTCCACGGAGGTCAGCGGCCATTCTCTGATGATATTGATTAGCCGACGCCCTTAGTTAGCGCCAGCTACACTTTCTTCGGCCCCGCCGCTTTTCCTCCTGCTCTCGTTCCTCTCTGCAAACGTTTCCTCTCGCTCCCTCCATCCTCCCACCGCGTCTGAATCGCCACCAAGGACTTTGGTTTCCACCCTCTCCGTATTTCCCTTCGTTTCGCTCTTCGAACGTTCCTCTCTCTCTCTCTCCGCTTTCTCTGGTCTCGCCCATGGAGCTCCTCTTTCTCGCCCTCGTTAGCGAGGGAAAGAGGAGATGGGGTGCGAGACGTACCCGAGCTAAGTCTCTCCGACTAAATCATTCATCAAGCAAATAATACCGAGTCTGACTCACGTCCCACGTATGCGGGGGTGATACGGTATTTGCGTGTTCCGTGGTCTCGCTGTGTCACGTACGGGGTGTCGGGGAAATTCGGATCTCCCAGCCGAGGTTCGTTACTTGCACGTTGAAGAAAGAATTCGTTCTGCAAAGCCCCCTTACCAGGCGCCAAGAATTCTAAACGTTGTCCAAGTTGCGCAGCAGCGATAACAGTGGCAATAAACATTGTAGGAATTGTAAATGAAATTTTATACGAGAACTTGATTGTCTGTAGGGGGATGTTGTTAGCGTTCTTCATTAATGGCAAACGCGTCTGGAGCCAGGAGAATTCGATACACCCCGTAGACGGGCTCAGAAGCGTTCTGCACCCCGATGTAATTAGACACTGCATCGTGGAACAACATCCAGAGAGCAGGCATTGTTCCCAGAAATTAAGGGAAACGAGGGAAAGCCGGGAAAAGCGGCAGGAATAGGGGATTCGGAGGGTTGCTAATTACGCGGGCTCGTGAAGGGGGGCGAAGCCATTTTCTGCACGGACACAAAGACCCCAGCGCGCCTTATATTAATACAGAAGAGGGATGGGGAATTTGTTTCGGGAACCTCTTTTGCAATTTGATCCTGACGTCGATATAGCGGTGCGCGCGCACGAATAATTCCCCGGTCTTTTCATTCAGGAACATCACGCACGCGGATCGCTGTCAGATTTCCCTTTGCCCTGGGATGTCTATCGATCACTGTTTAAAATATTAATATTGGCATATTAATACCAACCATCTTTTTCTTCCGCAGGTAAAGTTTGGATAGGCGATAACGAGGTCGCGTGGCGGACCGAGCAGTCTTTCAAGAGGACCTCACCCCTAAATCCCTGCACCACCACGACTACCACGACGACGACAGGTGGCGGAACACCGGCACACCCCCACCTGTCACCACCCATTGCCGCCCCCGTGACCACCCCCGACCACAGGAGCCCAAGCAGCCTCCACGTGAAACTCGGCATTTCGCCCGGTGAGTCCTTGCGGCATCCTTAATCCAACCTTATCGCATTAACATGACCGCTTCGATCCGAGCTTGCTGAATCTCTCTATCATCAGCATAAAATAACAAAGTCTACGTAAACGAACGAACCAAGCTTTTAAGGAAGTCAAGCGCAATTCCAATGCAACGTTCAAGGTGGGATCTACATTCTGCTCCCCTCTATTATCCTTGCAAATTTATGATAAGATTGAGCCGTTACGATGCACGAAGAGATTGCGAACGTCACTTTGCGAAGGAGCAGCGCCGACACTCCGTGAAACCGGAGGGTCAGCGACATAGAGCTGCCCGAAGCCGAGCCTCTTTAAATAATGCAATAAGCTTGATGTCATTTGCCGGACAATGGAGGGGTGCTCCTTTTACGGAAAGGTCCAGCGAAATTGCCCCTAGCAGGTGCGTGCTTCCGACCCTCGGCGAAACGTGGCCTCCGACAATCACGATCCTCTGATTCGCGGCGCTTCTGTTCCGTCTCGTCGTTTTCTCCCTGCGCAACTGATAACGATTGATGCTTTCGCGAGACACTGCGACGCTTTGTAGTACCTACGCCAGGGCACCTGCCTTGCAAAATTTCCGGAGACATAATGGCGAATTCTACGCTGCGGCCAGGATAAATTCGCCTTCAAATCTCCCGATTCTTCTCAGTATTACATTAAAGAACAAAAGTTCCTCGGAGGTGCCCCGGTCTCGCTATAGACAATCGTATTTAGAGATCTACGTTTTTATCTGGTCGTGATTTCAACCTTGTCGCGTAGAGATCGATCCAATTTCTCGATAACCGAGTCAGACTCGGTTGATTAATTAAAACTTTCGATACAGAAACATGGCCAGGAAGCGCCGCGTCGTCCAAGGCGTTGGTTCGCGAAGAGCGCGAGCCATCGGCCGACTATCGATCCAAACCGGAAGACGGTCCAGTAGCGTCCAGAAAGGTGGATTCAGTCCATAGAACAGCCCCTTTCGTTTGCTTAAATAAACATTGCTCGAACAATAGCGCGGGTGGAGGGGGCGATCAGGCCTCCTTCGCTGGCAATACGATCGAAGGGACGGCGGGGGTGGATTTCTCTTGCTCTTTTCCCGTGGAAAAGAGAGGAAGCACTCCGCGCGGCATGTTTAATGCATCGTTCAACATTTCCATGTCAAACATCGCTTTGACTCGCGGAATTTAAAACCGTCTGAGCTCACACACAGATCCGCGCGACACGGGGGGTGCGTGTGTGCAGGCTGATGGGAAAACCACCCATCTTTATTTACCGTCGAGCCACCGCTGGTCAAGGTGCGCTAAGACTTAGTCGATCGATAAGGGTCGAAAGTTGAAAGCCAGTTGAAACGCGAGCCGTAGACGATTCTCAAAGTAACGGGTCCCTTCGACTTGGATTTCGACTTTCAAGTACCTCGGGGGTAGGTGACTTGTTTATGAGGGCCGATTATTAATTGCTTGGTAATATTTCGTGAGAAGCGGAGGATAAACTCGAGCTAAGTAGTCATTTCGTCGGTGATAGTGCAAAACCGCGTATGAGCAGTTTGTAAATACCGCGGATCCGCATTTTACCGATTTTACAGGAGGAAGAAAAAACTTAATATTTGAGCCATTTTAAGGGATTTCTTTGACTGAACTTTTTTGGGACAGTTTTAGCACTCCTTGCAATAAATACTAACATCAATTCATCATAAAAATGCTGAATTTCTGTGTAAAGTCACTCTCACGGTTTTGCAGTATCACAAAACGGAAATGAGTATAATATTTTCATCAGATACGTGGGTTTGAAATTTAACATAGGAATAAAGTAATAAAAAATAATCTGACGCAGTAAAATAAAATAAGTATTTTTCTCCTAGCCAATATCGCACTGTCCATTCTTTTATTCCCAAAGTTCCTAAAAATGTATTCAAACAAACTCTTTCCTTTTTATTAAGTACTTTTAAATAATAAATTTTGGTCTCATTTCTTCTAGAATCAGAGCCTTTTGTTTTTCTGGATGTGGGTTTCTTATCAACCATGGAAGAGACATACATTTTTCTTCTTGCCAAGTCATTTCCCAAAATGTTTAAAAAATTTGTGATCGAATTTCTTCTGTTAAGTTTGAACAAAACATAACTTTGCCACGGAAGCAACGATTTGACGTACATTTGGGGCCCATTTTTCTTGCTTGTTTTGACTCATTTTGAACATATTTTGTACCTTCTTTTTAAAACCAATTTCCCAAACTCTCTTCCCATCATTCTCTGTCGCATATTTTTTACCCTTTGCCACTTGCTTGGGTCTCCTTTGCGTCTTCTTTTATTGGTTTCTTTGAATGAATTTTCTTCTATTTCCCTCTCAGGGAACCAGTCGATAGTTTTTTGTGATAATGGCCTCAGATTTGTTATTTCCGATTTATTTAAATTCAAGACCCCGTAATTACAATAACAAACTATATGGAGTCAAGTCTTTTGTAAATTTACACCTAAATACATAAAAAAGTTACTAATTCATTGGAATATTGATAGTAATACGATATAAACAAAAAAATATACTTACATGACAGCTTTTCACACAAAAAAAAAAGATAATGTTGGAGGCACGCACCAACCGTGCCGTCACTTCATCTGATTTCTCTGTAAATGCTCGGTTTTGCCGCCAACTTGCTAAGAGAGACAGATTCGCGGTATTGTTCCGTTGGTAAAAAAGCGGCTTCCGATTGGCTATTTCACATGGTGTGACTTTTAAAAACAGCAAAACAGCGCTTTGCAACCGTGGGTGCGAAATTTCAATTTTGCTACTTTTGCAGATCCGCGGTATTTACAAACTGCTCATACGCGGTTTTGCACTATCACCGACGATTTCTGCTTCTTAGAATTCTCTTTTGTTCGGTCTGTCAGTGTCTGTGCAAGGTATACGCGTTATTATCGTTTCAGATTGAAGTTTCTTCTGCATTCTCGAAACATCCTAGTCGAAGAAAATCGTATCGGAAAGGAGCTCAGTTGGACGTCTCTACTTTAAGAGAGGATACGCGTCGAAGTGCGCGGCCCTTCTGAGTCTATTTGCCTCGCAAAGCTATCCCGCCTAGCTGCCAAGTGTGTTTATTCGGTATATCAATAAGGACGAAGTGGACGAGAACGGGGGCGAGGTCCCCCAGAGGACTTCGTCCTTGTCTGACCACCGCCACTCGCCTGGACAGACTGATAACATTATGTTTCGTTGCGCCGACATATGCACTGGCCGGTTTTTGAAGAATGAGGGATAGCACCCTAAAATATCTCAGACCCACGGGCTCCGTGGACATGTGTCGACGCGATGATCCTTTCGGGGGCTGCGCACCAGCTTTTCAATGGACCTGTATTGCTCGACTGTAATCGACAAAGGTCGAACGATAAATCACTCGAATGATTAAAACAATATCGAGGGTGAATGGCGCATACTATTAATAACTTCGGTGTTAGTAGACATTCGAGGATCGTCTCTTCTTTCGGCATGCCCCTTATACCGAGGCAACCGAACTAATTTCTCGCCGTGTGCTCCCCTGGTGGAGCACTGCGAAATAACGTCCACGCGTGCTTGAGTAACGGCTCTCTCGCGAGAGGCGAGGGAACGTTGAACGGAGGAAGAAGGATCGCGGGCAAGCGCCTCTTAAAAAGTAATCTTTGAAGTCAGTGAACTGTGTAACGTAGTCTCGTCGCGTGTAAATTACGCCGCCCGGTTACGGAAGGATCCTTTCTTGCCGGTCTCGGATGTATCTCTCCCCTGGGAGTATCATTCTTCGCGTCGGGATCGCCCTCTTCCCTCCGAGGTATTTAAATTCCGTTTATTCGGCCAACCCTGGGGCAAATTATTTCGCGTGCCTATCGTGCCCCGACTGCTCGGACGTTTGCAGCCAGACATGCAGATCATGAACGATAATTTCGGCGCTGATTAATTCCCAGACATCTGTACCACCTCCGCGGCTGACCTTTACGCGACCCTCTTAGACTTCCCCGAAATTATTCGCAGTCCCCAAGACGTCGTTCGTGCTACAGCGTGCTTCCATTTTACCGTGCAGTTTGAAATATCGAGGAGCGGCCATATGCGAGCCAATAACCGGGGCTACGCTGGTGTACACGAACGTTTCATATATACGGCGGCAGGGGAGGCGGACGGGGCGAGAAAAGGGTGGCTTGAAATATTGGCTACATAGATTTCGACCATTATTGCCGCGTGTAAAACACGGCGACATTTGGCGCTAAATCGATCAGGGCGCGTTGCCTCGCGGCGTGTCAATGCTCGTTGCGCGAGGGCTAGGGGCTTGTTTGCGGGCCCCGAGCACGCCTTGCGAACGATTATTAACTCGGGTAGGTTCAGCAACTGATCCATACATGGGCAAGCCTCCGTCTCGGCGTCCTCGTCTCAAGGACGGCGTCTAAATTGTCTAAATGAAAACGAAAGCGGGAAGAGGACAGCGCGGAGGGGAGCTGAAAGAAATGTTCTAGGACGTACTGCCAGTTGGCAAGCAACTGCAATCAAGCAGCGTGAACGGCGGTTGTAGCGTGCAACGTGTTTGTGGAAGGCCGTATGCCGGGGTCTAAGAATAACAGCGATAAAGTATTCTCGCCATGAATATTTCGTATCTTCTATGGGGATCTCCCTGTTCGAACGTCGTTCAAATTGAATTCTGATTTAACCGCCTGCCTCTTGCCAAGCGCAGAAATATCCCCGCGCGGTGTCGGTGGCCGGGGCGATGAAGACGCCAGTTTTGCGACCTGGGTCGATTCTTTCGCGGGAATTTCGCCGACGGATCGAGGGGAAGAGATGTACGCGACGAGTTTCGCAGTTTCCCGATCTATAGCCGCGCTCTCATATAAGTTGCGTGATTTATCGCCACGCAGTTAAGCGTTCAGATTTATAGTGACTGAAGTCGCGCTCAAGTTTTATGGCCGAACGAATTGTTTCGAACTGCTAAAGCTCTCGCTCCGAGCGCGCATTCGCGACCCGGCGCTCGAAAATTCAATTAAGAGCGGGACAAGGTTTTCCATTTAATGGTAATACTTCAGGCGGTAAATCTGGAGTATGGAGGAGGAAAAAAGTGTTACGTAGGTTGCGCGAGCTTTACCGGTGAGCACGTTAAGGGGGGCGTTTATGGGGTCACTGATATCGTGCTCTCTTCGAGGAGGAAGAAATTGCGCAAAGGTAATTCTAATCTAACTATTGAAAGTTGGTCATCGTGCATTTGTGTGATATTTTTGTCTCCTTTGCGCTGTGGATCAAACCTGAATTGTAATAGAATCTGCTAATACACATCAAAGTTGGATCTCAAGAATTTTTTAGAAGGAAGCCACGATTGGCAGCGAGAAAAAAATAAGATACGCTCTCATAATTGACGAGCCGCTTTAATAAGCAAAGAGACGCTGTAGCGAGAGGTCGCAAAAAGCTCGAGGCGGTCGCGTGGACTCGCTCGCCGAAAGCAGCTGCTCGCCGCAAATTAGCATCGGGCTATAAAGCGCTGGCAGGTTTCGACAGTTCGCGAGCTGCTTTCAGGAAGCGGCGAGTTAATTGAAGGGTTAATTAGTTCATGCCGCAGTCGGGCAATTCAATCAAAATCTGTCGATGATTAGTCAATATGTCTAATTCCAGCGTTGATACATCTGTTGCAAGGATACATAAGCAAATTCGACGGAGAATATTCAGAATATCGACACCTTGCTTTCAGAACCTAAAAAAGCGTAGCGAACATTCATTGTCCTCCATCATACCCGAGAGGATTGCACATTTCTCTATCCGCGTTTCATCGTATTTTCTCGTAGTGACTCGAAGAAACGTCGATCGCGTTACTTGCATTCCCGCGGAAGCATCGAGGTCACCGTTTGCATTAAAAATTAATAAACGATCGGCAGGAAAGTGTTGCGCGATTCCTGTGGCAGCGCCAGGCATCTTCGCGGCTGGCAACAACGGCCCCGTTCGAACACGGCTGGTTTCAGATTCGCGAGATCTCGCGGGTCCGAGGAGGTACCAATTACCTCTAAAATTTATAATAACCCGCGATTTACCATAATTAATCGATTACGTCGGCGGGACGTGCTGTTGTCGGTCGGCTCGCGCGCAACGTGGGCATTTTTTGAGATCATAATTTTAGATAGGCGGCTGGTCGGCGTTCTCGCTGACGCAAATGGCGGCGTGTAGGCAAATTGAGGTGAGATTGGAGGTCAGCCAGCACTCCATCGCCCGACCGTTACCCGCTCCGAGACGCGAGTGTACCGGGCGATACGAAAGCAATTTGCGACTTCGCCTCCTGCTACTAAACTCTGTTAACTATAAGCAGCCCAGACTTGACGGTATCTTCCCATGAAGCGCGCGTATTCTTTTGCTTATGAACGTAGTGGGCGAGGAAACTAGATTAAGACACCTAGAGAACCATCGAGCGATACTCATCGAGCAGCTATCCATGAGCAGTCGCTGTAATTTACGAAGCAGTCTTATCCCGGCTGATAAAAGTTGAACTACTCCACTTGGCGCACGAATCCGCTACCACCTTCACCCTCGACCGCTCGCTTTTACGATCTGGCTATATTCCTTCCATCCACTATGGAACTTAGATCGCGGCTAAAGTTCCTCTGCCAGGCTGTGCTGCTTAATTAGCAGTTCGGTTGATCCTTCACGGCTTCTCTTTGGCCGCTGTCAGGAGCGAAGGAAGCACGCGAGAATGAGGCTCCGAGGTTGTTACGTATTCACGCGCATCCGCCGGTACGACAGGAAGCTCAAATAGAGCAACAAGCTTCCCGCCGCGATTTATTTGTTCCCCGAGCCAGCCGTTTTCCTCTCTTTGCCTCGGCCAAGGCACTGCCGCGTCTTTTCATGCCCGGCCGCCACTTTTCCGAGCTTTCGCCCGTTAATTGCACGTCTCGCGAGGGCTTCTTCGGGCCATCGGCGGCCGCGGTAAAAACTCGCGACCTTGCTGAAATAGAGTCATTATGCATGTATGCCCGCGATACCGCTTAAATAACGTCGGCGTTAAGTGAGGCAAGAAAATAATTGATCCTCCGCTGGGCCTTTTTATCGGTCGGCTATTAATACCCCGTTGCCAGCGTCGATCTTAATAGCCCCGCTGGATAACGCGTGTTTCTTGCTACGTGGCTAATCTGCATCCCTGGATACTCTGTAGCGCAGCGTCCGAAAAATCAGACCGATCGCTGGCGACACCGATGTTCCTGAGCGCTCGCGCGATCTTCCCTTGATTAGCCGCCAGCGGAGCCCGTCGAGGTAGGTACGTCTGGCCGGATGATCCTCGATATCAAAGGATTTCGGCGGTTAGTGTTCCCGAGGGGACCATTTCTGCCACTCGAGCGTACTTCAAGCACCTCGCTATATTTCTTCCACCCACTATATCTCGGAAGGTTCCGAGGGAAGCGGCTTTGCTCCGCGCAGAGGCGGGTCGCCCGCTCTCCGAAAGTCGATGTACGAGCAACGAATTCCCAGCTGCAACGGCCTCTCTCCCGAATCGACGAACGCGCGATTCCGCGATAACCCGGCCGAACAGGCGGCGTTAATATTAATGATCGGGCCCAGCGACGTCCCGGCCATTCCTGGATTCGTTTTCTTTCCGCGAGCGTTGATTTATGGGGCCGCGGTTTTATAGCAGCCCTGTAACGCTCGCCACTCGAGATTTATCGGCGCCGCGGACTGGCGAAACGCAACCCCCCCCGTGCACGCCACGGCGAGCAACAAAGTTAAACGGAAGGGCTATACAAATAACCGCGGATCCCCATTACCGCGGCCGATTCGATCGTAGGATCGTTTCCCATCTTACTTTTAGCGCGATCGGGGGGATAGCCCGTGGCTTCGCGAGAATGAAGAACGGTCGGAATCACCCGGTACGTGAATCCGCGCGAACCACCGCGTAATACCAAGGGATCACGGTGGACCGGCTAACGTGATTATTATAAAGTCAATACGTTGCTAACTCATCAGCCGGCTCCGCCCTCTAACAGCCCGGTAATATGCACCGGCCAAGAAGTCAGTTACGCTCTATCAGTGCTCGCTCTCTCGCCTCCCTGCCTCTCCCCTTTCCCCCGTTTTTCTCTTATCCAGTCCCCGGCCCTTTCTCTCGCTCCCGCTCCGTTCTCGTGGTGGCTGGTCTGAACGCCACCGTCGGAGCCTCTCTCGCTCCCAACGTACGGCAACGCGAGTGTCTATATAGGTACCTACGTCTGATAGGCACGTATAAGTACCTACCTACGCGTGTAACCTACCGTACGTACCCGCTCGGCCTGGCACTCTCTCCGAGTCCACACTTGCACGTGCAATACACGCTCCGCGGTGTACAGTCCGACGTATCGGGCGGATCTCGAACGAGCCGCACGAAATCGCTGCCTGCAATTACCCCCGGAGAAATATATTACTTAAGGATCGCTCGCTATGAACGTTAAGGACGATAAGGATGCTTCCACGTCCGGCGATCAGGGTCCTGCGCGTGAACCTCGTCGGCGACTCTCGCGGATGCTTATTTGGACTTCTCCTTCCGATCGGCAATTTAATGGAGTCTTAACGTGATCTTGGCGCTGATCTTCCTGGGGTAGGTTAGCTGTAGCGTGGGTCGAGGTGTCTCTGGATCGTTCGTTCCATTCTGCGCTGCTTTACGATGCGCGGAGAGCGCAAGTACCTAGTAGGGTGTTTCGTAGCGTTAGGGGTTGAACGTGGCCGCGTCCAACTGTCCACGTCTCGGAACCTCGGTTCAGTGGAGCTTTCTATACCGGTGGGAGCTCCATCCACCCCACGCCCTGTATTTAGATCTCAGAAGCATCAGGGCGGGCAGCAGTCCATTTCTCGCCGGCTGTCATTACCTCTCCACTCATCTCCGAAGACAAGGTCCACCTGTCGCACAGCCTCACGTTTCGTTCCTGCAGCTATCGACGCCAGCCCGAAGGTAATTTCCCGACGTTGCGTTTTCCTCTCGTTATCGCGCAATTAACCACATTGTTCCTCGGTGAGGGGGGCGCCCGTTGCCGGGTGATCTATGAAAATTATCGATACTTATCGGGGCCGGGGTTGCAGCGACGTGATAAATGCACGCAGCGGCGAGCGAGCCCCGCGAGCAGGGAACCTGCGGCGGGTAACCGATAACGTAATACGGGAAAAGGGAAAAGCAAGAGGCCCGCGCACACCAGCTCGGCCTAAGGTATCTGTTACATGCCTTATGGACAGCACGGAACGCGTTATTACAGCCGCGAGAGGTGGTGCACGAGGGGAGCCCGTGACTTTTTTCCCCGTCGAGCAAGTTCAAGGTCCGCGGTTGGGCTGGGTCGTTTCATTCATTCGTGTGAAATGTGCACGCGTGTGGTTGCCCGTCGACCGCCGAGGAAACTCGTGCTCGCACCTCGCGCGGATATTTACGTACGTACGTGGGTTGGTAGCCAGCCGTCGGTGTCTTGTATCTTGATTCGGTTTTTCGCGGCGAGATCGCGATTGCCGCATGCGTGACGGCGCTATTATGCTCTTCGGTCGAGCGTTTATTTATCGCGTTCCCGCGGACGCGGCCTTACGGTGGTCTGCTTTACCATAATGCGGTGGAAAAGGAAGAATCCGCGTCTGCTAGCTGGCTGTGAAGAGACGTTCATCGGTCTTGGATCGCTGTGCGCCGCGGCTTCGGTGTCCCCAGTGAGTGAACTCCGGACTTTTCTCGGTGGAGGGTAAGTGGGCCCAGGCGGACCTTGACGATTAATTTCGCGGACCCCGCGCCGTGGTGCAGCCTCGTCCACGACGCACACACGTGTCGTGCACGAATTCCCGGTGCATGGGCCGCATCGGCTGCGGTCAACACCGAGATGAATTGAACGCGGTGCGTGTCGGTGGTGGTACCTCGTGCGTGTGCGCCTGGGCTCCGAGGGGTCAGGGGTTAAGCGGCGTGATTGAGTCTTGCTTACAAGGAGCCGCCCTTCGTTGCTCCTCTCGGTCCTACCTTCTTCGTGGGGAAGGAAACCATAATGCAATTTAAGCCATAATACTTGACTTTAAATTGAAAAGATTGCCCGGGGGATGCGAGGGAGCCAGGCTGACTATCGTGCCAGCGACGGAGGCGGCGGCGGTGATGCTGGCGCGGCCCCAGCCCGCCGGAGGATGAGGCGGATCCACGGTGGGGAGATTCATCTCGCTCGTTCTCGCGCGTTCGCGCCGGATGCCACGGGAAAACACACGACGACGCGATCTCGCGGAGGTTCCACCTTGGGTAAACGATCGGCGGCGTCGATATTCCGCCTACAGTCGCGTTAAACGCCTAGCCAAACGACCTTTGCACCACCGCCGCCTCTCCCGTCGCTCGCACCCCATTCAACTGATACCGATTAGCGGGAATCGCTACCTTCGCGAGCACTACAACGGAAAGTCCTTTCGGCCAGCCTGTAACTTCGCGCTGCCAGATGGTCCCATCGATTCCGGTTTAGGAATTTCTCGATCGAGCCGCGATACGCTGCCATGAACATTCCATTCCCTGATCGGCTATTCGGGGATGAATCCCTGACCCGGTGAAAACAAATTTGGAAGAGAGAGAGAGAGGGAGAGAGAGAGAGAGAGAGAGAGAGAGAGTTGAAGAGAGTGGCCAATTAGCAGATGGTCTGGATAATTTTGAGCAAAGTTTCAGTCGAGCCTGATTATTCCAAGTGAAACTGCAGAATATGGAAACTAGACTCGGGGCAGCGACAGGTGTCGAAGGGACAGGCTAGGATTCTTCAGTTTAGAGAATCGAATACTTTGGAGAGAACGGCCGAAGTTGTTTCCCCAATTGGCAAACTTTGCCACGCGGTCCCGCTGACCAATGGCCATCTGTCGGGTCGCTCCTGCAGTGGTCCCTGTCCCCCACACCCCCTTCCCCTTCACCACTCACCCCCTCGCTCTGCACGCGCTCCAGCTTACATTTCCAATCAATAACCGATTGAACAACCCCCTCTCAACCCCCATCTGCTCTCCGGTCGCATTCCTCCAAGCAAACGGCCAAACAATACCGCGTTCCAGGGCTCTGCGTTGCTCTTATCGTTCCTAGCGATACTCGCGAAGCAGCCAGGACGATTTGCAGGAATAACTGACAGCTGATGCAAGTGCGCAACTCGTGGATCACGTGGAAGACCACCCAAGATTTATGGAAATTCTCTCCAAAGGACTTGCCGAGGAAGTTTGATGATCCTACGTAATTAACCGGCAAGTTTTCGTCGGAGGTGTGGGTCTATCGGTTTGGAAAGGCCGCTTCTCTTCGATGGCGAAGATAGAAGGGGATGTGGTCAGGGCCTTCGAGGAGGCGAGATGATAAATCAGATAGGTGGCAGCAGCTGGTGCTCGGGAAATTGCCTGGCCTTTGTATCGGGACGTGTTATTTTGGAAAATCATCTCTCGGCTCTTTGCCTGCTAATTTCGCCGGGCCTTGTGCCCGAAATTACTACCTACTTCCTGGGTCGCGGGCCCAGGCGGCGGCCGGTTACCCTCGGCCCTGGGCATATGGAATGCGGTTATGGACAGCCTATCGGGTTTCTTCGACCAAAATCGCCCCGCACGTTAATTAGAACCGCGCTCTCCGCTTTCCTCTTCCGGAAACGCTTTCCCTCTACTTTGCCCGGGCATTTCGTGGTACTTGTTAGAAAAATTATTAACGAAATTTCATGAAATTCGGAAGAAAGGATCGACTGATTTCAAGCTCGTATCCCTGTCCAGTCATTCCACGGTGCTCTCAGAACTTGGACGAGATAATTAACGGATCCTACGGTATTCTTTCCCAATTTTCACGGCTCTGCAGGAAGTGCCGCAATCACTGTACCGCTAGAAGCTTCACAAAGCGCGAGGAATCTTCTTGGGGGAGTTCAAAGCGACGGGCCGCCGGTGAATATTAAAAATTGTAGAATACGGGCAGGTCTACCTGGCCTATTTCGTAGCTCTCCCCATCAGCTAGCCAAACGCATAGACATGTAAATGCACTTTTTGCGGGTTCAATGGGGCCCGACCGCTGAAAAATTTCGGGAAAGATTTTCGCGCTGACAGAGGCACGTATCGGGAACGTGGGCCCGACAGTAATGAGAGTCTTAGGGGTCCCACGGACGTCCCCTCGCATTAGCATGTCCAAGGAAGTCTCGACGCACCGATCTACCGGCTGCACCGTTTACGAATGGAAGATCGAAATCGCCTCCGACCTTCTCTCAGGTAGCGTTATGGACTCATTAAGGCGCCATTGTCGTCGAGTACACTTTTGAGGGATCGGTGCGTTGATGGACTTTACGATCTTTCGTCGCCGTAGGCTTTCGACTCCTTAAAATAGATGTTCCGCGAAGTGTTGGCTTCTCGACGAATGATTCCACGCACTTCCGCTTCTGTCCCCAGGCTACGTCCATTAGTTGCACTTGGATAAAATTTCGCCCTCGATAACAGGGCTCGAAGTGGAACGGGGGACGTGAGAGTTTTGGCGCTTTGATCGATCGTTGACTCAACAGTTGCGTTCGCTTGTTACTTATTCCGTCGATCGTCCCATGTTTCCCCCGTTCCATGGAAAACACGAACGTGACCCTTGACGCGCTTATGCCGTAATAAGGGTATAAACCACCCCGTTGAAATCGCCGAAAATCTGCCCTCTGACCTACAGCAGGCAGGACACGGGCGATATAGGAGCAATGTCGTTATACAATAACGCAGCCCGCTGCACCCTAAGCTCGCTTGACCCCTCTTCGCGTGGGACAATGCAAGGATCCCAGAGGAAAGTGTGTTACCTGTTTCTCTGCGATCGAACCTACCTCGATTGATTCAAAAGTACGTACAGGATACATTCTGGATATTACACGCATCTTTGAAGTCCAAGAATTCTGATGAATCCTCATCGATAGTGGCAACGAGTCGTAAGGAAAAGAAGCATCGGCTTTACACGTATTCGTCGTTCAATTACGAGTCTCCCGTTGCTGAAAATCAGCCCTCCACGGTCCGTCGTGTTCCCGCCCGGAAATTTGTCCCAGTCCGGCCATTAACGTGAGCACAATTAAAGCCAATAATTCACAAGGGCGAGGGTAGCGCGGGGCACGAGTCGGCACGGGTCGAACGTATGAAAGGACCGAGTGTCCACGCTCCAGATTTTCAAGTGTGTCCATTCCGGACAGAGTGGAAGCGAACGGTAGCGAGCGGCAGCGAGAGAGAGACGGCACCGGTCCTGTTTCCACACACGAAGGTAACAATGATGGCCACTGACCATCGGCCATCCCTGAATATTCCGAGGCAGGCCGATGATTCAATCCGACAATGGACCGTTCCGCTGGACAATGCTCTGGTCAAATGCACTATCGGCGAATGACAGAGGGGGTGGTTGCAAAATAGGGGCGCTGGACGGACCCTCGCGCCGCGTCCCCCCGCTGAAAGCGTGGGTGGGGTCAGAGAGCGGCCTTTCACGCGGAGCCGATCGCATTTTCTTCCGAGAAGCTCTCTGAAAATTTGCTCGATTCTCTCGTCGATGCACAGAGAAAGGCGGCTCGCGTGGAATGATATATGCGTGCTGTAAAGAGGGGCAGGAATGCGGAACGGGACGGGACGGCCGAGATGCGGGTGGTTCCCTCAGCTGGACGGTTTCTGGGCGATTTTTAACACCCCTGCTGATTTTCATGCCTCGACTTACGTCTGAAATGGAGGCGTTGAGTACATAAGCGTCCGGGAATGAGGTTGATGAAGAATTAGAAGTACGAAGGGCCCCTTTGTTTGATTTATCACGAGGTTAGAGCGTGAAGCGGCGTTCATCAATGATTACTGTATCAAGGAAGCTCGGAGGAAAGAAAGTGGATCGTGTTAAAACACCGTTGAACAATACGCTGGCGGCTGGAAGTAGCTGTTATCGAGCAGTTGGCAGCGGTAATTAAGCCAATGGGCTAATTAACCGAATTAGGTAATTCGTGGATCGATGGTCCGTGGTGTAGAAATAATTTAAACGTTATTGGCTGCTTCTGGCTGGCAACGCGCCGTATTTATATCGGGGCCGTGGGAAGGCTAATTCCGGCGCAATTGCTCAATCAACATTTACAATAACGATTACCAGCCGGCAGATGAGATGAGCCATAGATTAACGCGGACGTTACTGATCAAGGAATTTATACGATCTACGAGCTCTGTGCCCGATCTCCGGCAAGAATATTTCCCTCGTTTCGATTTCTGTGTAACGATGCCTTTGTACACTCGAATGTCTCCAAGATTTAATTCCGTACAACCAAAAATATCGTTATTATTTAAACGCGTTATTTATCTCAACAAGCTTCGAGCCTCGAGGCTCCTCCAACCCAGCCGTCACTAAGATTTACAGCCCCGAGAGAGCGGAAATGTAGATTTTCGCAAGACACGGAAAGCCCATTTGGAATTTTCGGAGTGCCGTGTAAAATCTGTTCCCATCGATGGAAAAAAATTTACAGCACCCCTGCCGCGGTCCTCCCGGGGACGCAAATATGCTTTTTTCTCCTCTCCTTCCAGTGGTTACTCTCCCTCTAGTTTTACGACTTAATGACTCCTCCAGCCGACGAGGCATTCCGAAATTCCGACGAACTGTGCCCGAGCGCAGTTGTTTCCTTTTTTTTCCCCATGCACCCTTCGCTCTGCGCCGAACGAAAGGGCTGAGAACAATCGAGGAAGGAATTTACTGCGATACCAGGGAGCGTCCAACCGTTGCTCTTATGACTCGATTCGGGTTTTCCGTTCCGACAAGGGTTAGGCCTTGATCTTCCATACCTCCGCGTTCTACGTTCAAACACGTTTCGCCAACTTCCATTACCATTCTGTACCACTCGATTACCTAAGCGGATTACAACACAATCTCCCATAAAATTCTCTCCGACTTACCATGGAACTTGCATCGAGCCTAGCTCCGCGCACGCCACTAACAATCTCTCTCGCGAGCCGCGAAATTAAAAGGCAGCGAGGCGTTGTTGGGGGTGGCAGAGGGAGAAACGTTTCTATAATTCAGTGCGGTGCCTACCGAAACGTCGATCGTTCGGGATCGAGGATCAGGGTAGGATAATGTATGTACCCTCTGTCGGGCGTGGAGAGAGAAGAGAGCAGCGGAGAAGCACGTAGGGACTCGTGTCTCTCGCCTCTCGCCTCTGTCTCGCTCTGGCCTTGCGGAGGGTTTGCGGGGGTGCACCCCCACAGGCCAGCTGAGAAGAGGGGCAGCGCTGACCAACGCGAACGGACAGCTCTTGGCTCACCAGTAGACAAGTCGCCCCCGACAGGCCAACTTGGGGCACCCTCGGTTTTTCGAAATCCACGGGCTCGAATCGGGAGGCAAGTTGCGCGCTCGTCGTCCCGCGATAAGGCTCCTCTTCGTCAGTCAGTGGCTAATGAGCTCCGCGCGGGTCGAATCGATTGCATTCGAGGTGATCCAGTATCGTTAGATCGCAATAGTTTACTGTGTCACGTGGCGTGCTAGTTCTCGCACCAAGATAGAAGTGCTCCAAGACTCTCGATCCATCTGATGACGCCACGAGGCTCGAACGAAGCGTGGTCAAGGGACGCTTGATATCGAGGGGCAGGAAGGACTAGGTTTGCTGAACGGACTGTTACAAAGGCCTTCTAATGGTGGTCGGAATCTGCCACTTCGGGATCAAGAGGAAGATGCACGCGGACGCGAAGCCGACGTTTCGGATACGTAAGCAGAGACATTACTTTTCTGTTGCATCGGATATGTAGGGGCAATCTTTTGGAGACTTACGAGGTTTCCATGGGGGCAGAATTTTATTAGCATTGAATTAATGAATCATCTCCCCCGCTGGAATCCTTCAATTACCATCAAATTCCGTGAACGATAATACCAGCATACGTCAAGCAGGCTTCAAGAATTTGTATAGAAAAAACGTGGCGTCCCGCATGGGCTAAGGGGTCCCTTTAAATTAGCGACCCTCCGCTTTCTCGATTCTAACGCATTTTCACCGTTTCCCACCCCCTATCCTGTTGTTGATGCTTCTCAATTACCTGTCGCTTAAAAAATGACACGTTCGATTTCTCATGTACTAATTACTTAGTGCTACTAAACGGGGGACAGTTCTTTAGGGTTGTTTAAATTTCTGTTACGTCGCTTTTGCGTGTTTCGTGTAAATAAATACGCGTTAAAGGGAACGCGGAAGATGGTGACGGTGTTGTGCAGAGTCAATACTTGCTCCGTTAGGGTTCGAAATGCAAAACCAACCCCCTTTCTGTGATTAGACCAGCGTGCAACGATTGGGGTTGCTTTTAGGTCGTGGAGGGATGCCCTCGCCATTTTAAAGTCCCCACCCTCTTCGTTTGTGTTAGCTTCAGTCTCTGCGCACCCCATACGCTCCAGATTATCTGTAGACGCACTCGAACTCCACTCGTCCCTTCTCGTGATCTCGTTGTATCCTCTTTTACAAGATATTCACCCCTTCCGCCCTTGTATCTTCGTGCCCCAGGAGAGTACACCGTTTGGTCGGGGCTGTAACACGAGGAATCGATGTCTCTTGATCAAGTTTTGTAGGGTACGGGAGCACCGAGGAAGGGCCGCGATCTCCTATGCTAATCGGGCTGCTAATTCATAAATTTTCATGAAATATCGGCGAGCACTTGCGGTGTTTCCCTCCTAAGCTTATAAACGATAGTTTAATCGGATTATATCGCGATAAGTCGAATGTCAGTCACGCTTTGCATTATCGCTGGATTTCTCGCGCGTCCATCGATTTTCCGCGAGTGGAGCGATCGCAAAAAGGGACGCGCTCCCACTGTCCCACAAATAAAGGGGATGCTCGGAGTGCACCGCGCTAGCGGGAACAGTTCTATCATTATTGTATAAAGTGCACAGATATTGAGCTTTAGTAAGGTTTTTGCACTTTTCGAGGGCGAAGTGCAGGGAGGAAGGCAAGTGTCGATAAATCCCATGGAAAATCTAATTAAGCTCGGCCCGCAGAAAGTGTGGCTCCCTGGATCGCGCGGAGCTTCCAACGAAACTCCGCTCGTAATCTTGGGAGGGCACCTTATCAGATCGTTATCAACCGATCTGACCGCGTTCCCGCTTCTGGGTTGGTCACGATCGGGGCCCAATGGCCCTCATACCTTCCCACCCTCCTTCCCCTCGGCTGGATGCGGGCCTTACTTCGTACAGCACCTTAATTAAGCGTTATGACTTGAATTCCTTGTTAAGCGAACACGTTGCCCACTTCGTGGCGCGCACGACCGGATCCTCGCGGGGTTCCCTACAAATTTCCAGCAAAACAGAAGCGAAAAAGTTCACGTAGCTTCGTGTATTCTTGCCTATTAATTCAAAATAATCGTAAAACAGAGCCGGATCCAAGTTTTACCTCAGTTTCATTCAGTTCGTAGCGAGACGAGAGCGACAAATAATCGACTGGGATGCTTTTGAGAAAAGAGGGTCCGACTGTGTGTAGAGAAGTGCAAATCGAGAAAGAACTGCGAGGCCACTCTAGCGCACCCTCCCCTTTCGCCCCTCGGCTAGGAAACAATATTTCTCGTTCGGTGGCCGTCAGTAGCAAAATGGCGCTCGAATTAATTAATTACATCTTGGCCCGTGCTGGTACCAAACTCGATTTCGCGCAATTGAGTTGTTCGTTCCGAGGCGGGTGCCCACCGACGTACCTTCGCTCTCCCGTTTCCCTCTTTGAAGTCGGACGTATTATCGATATTTGCACGCCACGATAATTATCGGGCCTCGAGATCTCTCGTTCTCTTATTGCTGCATCGTCTTCCTCTTTTTCTTCACGGCTGCCTGCGGGTCGCGTCGATAGTATCAACTGCGAGCTGATTCGTTTATCGTATGATTAATGAAACCATCGTATCCCCAGGTTTATAGAAATTCAGGAGAATACGTTGCGCGTTAGTCATGGAATTGCGATAACTTGAAATCAGGACACTCGCGCCTACTTGTATATACATACTATAACACACGCGAGTCACTTTCCAGCTCTCACAAATATGTCCGACGGCTCTAAATCTTTCCCCTTCGGTTTCCCACTTATTATTCGCAAAAGTATCTTCGAATGCAAATCCAGCTTCCCCTATTAACCTCAATTGCAGAAAAAAACACCTGCATCTCTGCACCAGCTAGATATCCACGCGTGCAAGCGCTATAATTGTTAAGCAGGAGTTGAACTGCCCCCATAAAATGGCGCGTTAAACGTACACGCGTATTCACAGGAAACTGTGTCCTTATATCTTGTTGCTCTTTATTTGTTGGACTCTCCGCTCGCTCCTCCCCTCCCTCTCCTTCCCCGCCTCTCTCTCTCTCTCTCTCTCTCTCTCTCTTTCTGTGTCTGTACACATATACAGCTGCCTCACCAGTGCCAGAAGCACTCCCGTTGGATATAATATATCGTCCGGATTAGCGGCGCCCTCTTATTGTTTTCCACTCTTGCGAAGATCCCCTCGAACCCCCCACTGGCCACCCCGTTCGAACCGTATCCTCGCCTTTCCTTCTCCGCCCGCGTCCTTAGTTATAACTTAATTACAAGAAAAGCTGCTCGGCCGGCTGCCTCGAAGCGATATATTGTATATTAGATTTCCCGTCATTAGAAACTTCTTGCGCCGGGAAATTATATCCCGAGGAGGGCTGGAGAGGGAAACGAGGCGGAGCTCGCTGGGGGCGAATCGATTTTCACATGATGCTGTAACGACTTCTGACAACCGATATTCTCTGGTCGGTTATTAATACGTTACCGTAAGCACGGAGGTCAAACAAGAAGCGAAGTATGGTCCTCTATGCAGTTCACAAGACCACGGCTCTGTTCGATTCGAGTCGAAACGCGAGTTGGACTTGAGAGATGTCCAAGCCGGAGACAAGCGAGAGCGGGACGAGCCAAGATCGGTGCCTCGATTATCCCAATATCCGCGGCGCGTTGGCGCAGCCAGCTGGTGCATAATTCGATTGATCGAAATTTCCATTCGGTCGGCCGTAAAATTAGAATCGACCAATAAAGCGCGCAGCAGGGTGGCCGGGGGCTGTCCGGCGACAAGGGAGAACGTCGATGTCGGTGCACGAAGCGGTTGGACGAGGAGTGGCGATACCGGCCGATAGAGCTTGACGACGCGGTGATATTCAAGACGTTGATTGCCGACAAACCTCTCTAATTACCGCGTAATTATGAGCGTCAGCCCGCGAACACCGGCCTCTCGGGGGCCTCGCTTGTAACGCGCACAGGATCTCCGGGCATGGTCGTGCTTAATTGTCAGGACTACGGAGTCCGAGCCGCTGGCATGTCGGCGCTGCTATTGTGCCAATTAACGCGAATTTCTGTCGTTATTATTTTTTAATGGATCATACACGCGCCCCGACCCATTTGCATTCGATGAATATTTCATTGACCCCCTGCTCGTCGACCGATGGTGCCGGTAGAAACCGGAAATTCTACTAATTAATCGAACGCGGTGCACTCGACCTCGATTCATCTGGTGTTCCGCTGGCCGGTGGCGATCGCCTCCTAGGCAGCGTCGAAAACCGTCAAACAGTCCCATTTTTCCGGGACTCTGATGTTTGACAGTGTAATAGACAATAAGAAGGGATGTTGCTCCTAAAATCGTTCACCTAGAAACGCACTTATTCTACCGTACAATATTAGCACACATCTACGCGCATTCGCTTGACCCATATACTGGTTCGTAGCACCAAAAAGGGTTAATGGAGGTCGTGAATTCTAAGTCGCAGCATCTCCGAGTAACCGTCAGCGATGGAGAGTAGACTCGGCAAAGTGTGCTCCGTGTCTACACTTGACTTTTGCATATCAGCGTTCCGCCGAGTAACGTCAACGTCCTCCCCCTTAATCAAAAGCTCGTTAATCACAATCGGACGTAATCCACCGCGTCTCCACGGTCCGCTCGCGTGAATCCGCTGCGAGCGTCGTCTGGAGCCGCGGCTCCTTTCCTTTTCTCCTCGCTCGGCCGTAGTTCCGTCTCAATTGCTCCCGGCCGAGGCGTTTCCCTGACGAATAAGTCGACTCCATTACTTCGCCGCGTGAAGCACTTACGCTCGCCCCGCACACCTCCCGCACCTCTCCCGGACGCCACCACCCCCGTCCAGTCGCGGAGTCGCCCGGAAAACCACCCCCTCGGGCGAGGCGCCCGCGTACGCGTCCCTGCGAGGCCGTTAATGGCCCCTCGTTTTCTCTGCTGTACGTGCAACGTAACGTCCTCGCGCTACGACCCAGCTGTACGTGTCTGCACAGTTTCACGGTAATTCGAACGAAAATACCGTAATAAGGTACGTGCGAAACTGTACGGCCACGTCGTTTCATCCCCCAGGCCTCGATTCGACGATCGTCCCTATGCCGCCGGTGGCAAGCCACCGATTTACGAGCTCCGGCAGGCTCGCTGACATGTCCCCGTTCCCTGTTCCTTCTAATTTCAACTACCACCCCTGTACATCGCATCTTAACACGCCCCGTAAGGGGTACGGGAGCTGTAAGGGTCCCGAGCTTCATCAGCAAAAGTGGTTTTTGAATGACACTGGAGCCAATAAATCGCTGTTCAGGGGATCGATACATATCGGGCGATATGATAGCCAGCTGCAACTGCATTATCGTTCCCGTGGTCCGGCCGAGCCTCCCCACAAATCGCGACGAATTAACTCGCTGTAAATTACAACGCCATTTTCGAATTGAGAAAGAGCCGCCGAGGCGGGGACTGCGGGCGTCTGCAGAAGGGGTGTAAGGTCGCGAGAGCGCGTGTCACAGAATGGAAACCAATAAAAAGGGGTGCCGAGGCTCTTTTATGCATCAGATGCGCGGCACGCGACCCCAACCCTTCCCCGTCCAACGTCCTCCTCATCAATTTCAAATAATTTCTCTCTCCGACGCCACACCATTTTTTGTCCTTCCCTACTAGCTTGTCCATCGGTGTCCGTCCGCTTTTCCTCCGCTATACACCACCCCCTGAATGGCGTGCCTCGCGCGTTTCGTCGCGCGTGTGCGAGGGATTTTGGCGGAAAAGGCACCCTAGTCTCTCCCGAATCACGGTGCAATTATTTCGGAATCCATCAGTCCCGCCGCGGGATTAAGCGTTTCAAGAGCGATTATCAGCCGGCCGGATGATGATCGATCGATCGCCAGACACCACGCGTCACCGAGACTGTCTAATTGGATGGAACGCAGTTCGGCGCCGTTTTTGCGCCCGTATGACGCTCGTCACTCTTCGCGAAATCCAGGATGCGATGGCGGGAACATTGCCAGGTTATACCCGGGGTTGGAAACCCTATGGAACATCGGTGATTCCTGGAAATTCCTCGACCAGAGGATCTTGGTAGCCTTTATGCCTCGAAATTATCGTGGCCGCGCAGAAAACGGTGTTCGCAGATGCACGTTACTTGCTTCGTTGCGGGGCTGCTGGAGAAAAAGCGACGCGTGCGCAGCTCCATCTTGAAAATTCTGACGATTTTGTCTCGATACATGGCATCCTGCCCCTTGGTAACTCTGGGGCGCTGATCACGCGACTCGTGGTTTCTTTCGCGAAATAAATTATCGCAGCACTAAATTTACCCTGGCCACTGACCCCTGCATCCCGAAAATACTCGTCTGGCGTCCACAAGGTGGAAGAAATGTTTTCCACGAATCACCTCGCGGCTGCAATAGCTTCGAAAGTCATTGGGAAGCCACGTAGCCGAGGAAGCAAGGTTGCAACCCTTTCGCGGGTGGAGCAACTCTCATAATAAGAGAGAATGCTCGCTACCACCCCCGTGCCGGATCGGGGCAGGGGTCCGTTGGACAAGGCGGTCGCTATGGTAACGGAAGATCAAGTGGGCAGAGGGGCGGCGTGGCGGGCCGTGGGGGTGGCAGGACAAGGGGTGGGTTGATTTCTTCATAACGGCCGCCATTATCGCGCCCTCCGACCGTGCCTCCTCCTCCTCATTATGTCCCGGGGCGGAAGGGAATATTCTTGTTTTAAAAATAATCGCCGCCAGCCGGCTCGCGAATGGCGCCGTTTGTAATTGGAAAAAGTCTCGGCTCACGTGCAAGAACGCCGCTTCCAGCGGCTGCATTTCTTCCTCGGTCCCTGCCCCTTTCCCCCCTCGCCCCAACCCCTCCGCCCGTCCTGGACTCGTGAAGTTTCCCAGCTACGCTGTCCACCGGATTAGGATTTCTCTCTCGCGTCAGGGGAAACGTTTATTCGCTCGGTTATCTTTAGGAACGAAGGACCGCAGCGCGAATGGAAATCTTCATCAATTTTTATCTCGACCGGCCCCCTTCGACCGTCCCCTCCGTAATCGTGAAACTTTACTGCAACGTTTAAACTTGCTGGGCCGCTCGTCAGCGGGGGCTGTTCCGCGAACGATAACCCTTCGTTCACTCGTAACGCGGTTTTAAGCTCGCCGAGCAAACAATCGAACGAATCACGGCGAAGAACCGAGCCGATCCTTTCCTCGAGCGAATCCTGCGGTAGGTACGATTCTCGCCGATTTCTCATCGCTATTCATGCCCGTTGTAGCGCCACGATTTTCCACCCCTTGGTAACGGGGCGTCGATGGTGGAGGCGCGCGCTTTCCATATCGGCTGGTCAGCGGCGCTGCATACGTGTTACAAGGCGGTGGTTAAAAATTGATGAGAGGGATAGCCACGCGCAAAGTAGATGTATCCAGATGCGGCATCTCGTATTCATGGTGCTTCTTGGGGGCGAGGGGGCGAATGAGAACGGGGTGAGATCGCTGGTGGCGTGACCCAACAAGACGGGGGGGGGAAAAGGACGGGAAAGTCGGGAAACGCGTACTTACTGCGAATTCAGCGCGATTAGAATATATCGCGACGGGAATGGCGTGGCGCAATATCGTTCCCCGGAAACCGCAGCCTTGAAAGGAGGCGGCCAGCGCGGGAGGGGTTGGTGCGGTTAAACTACCCGCAAAAGCAACGAAATGTCAGCATTAATATTTCAGGCGTCTCTTGTGCGCCGGCCAACGGTCGCCTCTATGCTTATTACACTTATTGTATCGTGGCGTGGTTTAAATATTAAAATCTCGTTTTCCGCTGACCCGTGACCACGGAAGAACGCGCGGCGCGGACCGGAAGCCGGATCGATCCGATTTCGGGGACGACTGCTATCCACGCGAACCGCCGCGTTCTCATAACTTCTCCCACCTCGTGGAAATTGGGGGAGGCGGGAAATTTGTGCTCGAAACGGAGGCGAATTCTTCGAGGTTTCGCGCTTAGAATCGGCGCAGTCATTGTATCGCGCTGCGGAAGGAATCGTTCGCCGACTTTTTATGGGATTAGTCATTCAAAAGGGAACACCTGACTTGCGTGGTTTTTAAAAATGTGTGAAACTCGCCGAGGATAATGCTTCGCGGTTCTTTTGTCTTTGCTCGAGGTTGCTTTTTCTCGTTTGTAGATTTCAAGATCGTTGAGTCACATAGAGTAGCAACGCGTGCTCCTATCTTGCCGCTGGTTTCGAACAGCAGCAAATGGATATTACTGTGCAACTTTATTTCTGATAAGGACACGCGAAGGAAAACAGGGTTGAGTAAAAAATCAGCCTTTTCGCCGCGTGCGTAGTTCGCAATCGCGAGGTTCTGGGATGGCTTCTGCCATGGACGTTCCTCGCCAGCTCGCTTCAAGCCCATCGAGTTCACCTGTCGCGTAGTTGTACAGGTGTCTCGTCTACGTAACCGGGTGAATGGGGAATACGTGCACGAGAGGTGCCACTTGCGAGCGGCATACAGCTGACCTTTATGAATACTAAGGGAAAAGGGGTTGCTTTCGAAGACACGCGATTCTGACCTGTCAGAAGGCGGTCGTGCCGAATTAATAAGGAACAGCGAACCGTGGAACATCGAGGGATTGATAGCCGCCTTCGCTGAACACGAGAATCTCAATGATTCCGGGAGCATCAACTTTCTTGACGTTCGAATTTCTCGGTAGAAAATTCATCGGTACTCGATCTAGAGAATTTGAAACGCTGGCAGCATAGTTTTCGTCTGTCTTACCGATTTATTGACGCGAAGGAGATGATAGAACGTGTTTAGTAGCCCAGTTCACGACGTGAATACGAGAGAAGCGTGAACCAGTTATTTTATGATCCTCCGGAGGCTTTTCACAGGAGGGTGGATCGTGTTTATCCAAGTTCGTTCCCTTTTTCAAAGCGACCGGCACCTGTTCGATACCGTCGTCCTCGCTTAACACGCTCCGGCGTCGATTAATTGCGATGGGGCTGGCAACGAGGCACATATTTCAGGTTAATTCGAAGCGTTCCTCTCGGTCACCTCAATCCCATTATCATCTTAACGATTCGGACGGCACTGAGATCGATGAGGCTAGTCGGCGATCGGCATTTATGGATCATACCGCGACGGTGTTTTAATCGATTTCTTTTTTCAGTTGAATCGCAGTAAAGGGACATGTGTATATATATATATATATTCCGCTCGGGGCGTTATTGCGATTGTGACTAATGCACAGTGGAAAAAGTCGATCCACCAGTGGGATACACACGAACGAGGTCGGTGTTCATATTTAATGTAAGCCAGTGTGCCAGTTTCCGACGGCCAGTCCTTCGTTTAATAATGAAAACGAGCGCATCAAGGATCTTGCATTGTTCGTTTTTCAAGAGGCGCACAATGATCGTTAGACACCGCGGTACTCGCATTCCCGGCACCGTTTCCTTTTTTAGACGGCCGCTGGTCGAATACACCAGCCACTGGTAACGAATTCCAAGAAACTCGTAATCGCCGCCGTTTTCTTTTCCCCCGTCGTCGACAAGTCATATCGCATTATTAAAAATCCCACCATTAAACCTTCGAAAAGCGCCCTCATCACACCGGCCCAGTATCCAAAATTCAGTGTATTAAATAATACGCGCTGCTTTCGTGGAATTTAGTACCACTGATACGCCATTCGCCCCCGCGTCGAATCCCATCTCCCAAGGAACTCACGAAACACGAAAATCACCACTCCCCAGCATCCCCCCGTTCCGTCGATATGTCATCGTTAGGACCACCGTTATTTTCCACGGCCGGGGAACGCGCAGATCCGCTCGTATTTGCGGCGGGTTATCCGCTGGTAGCCGGTATTGAAATGTCGTGTGCGGTGTCCGAAGAGAACAGAGGCGAAAGGAAAGGAGAGGCGGGATTATCTGAATACAGTCGTTTCAGGGGTGAGTTGCGACCCCCCAGGGGGTACTAGGTGGCCGCCCTCGGCCTCTCTGCAACGGTCTTCGACCCCCCGCGTGACGTATAGTGGTCATCTTCGCACCGAATTACCACCATCTTCTTTCCACGAGCCTGGTCCATCCAGCACGAGGGTTCAAATAGATTATTTGAATATCGACCGAGTGGCCCACGGCCAGCACTCGGTTTCACCCTATTTCTGGGAATCGCGATTGCGCAGGGGGACAGTGTCCCGCCATGTGTCACGATGATTGCTAGCGTTTTAGCATAATTCAGGCTGATTGATAACAGGATGGAGTGCCTCGACGCTATCTCAGCGATCGGTCTCGTGCGCCCCCCGTTTAATCAGGATGTGGGCACCGAGCTTCTCGAAATCATGGGGGCTCGAAGGATTCGTGGAATCCCAGGCGTTTAATCGTGACGATTAATGACGCCAGCAATGGGCGCCAGAACATTTGGCCCCGCGGTGATCCGTGAAACAATCGCGTCTGTTGGGCACTCGGGTCAGTTTCGATGCGTCGCGGCGCGTCCTTTATACGCGGTACGTATGTATGTCGGCTTGTTGCAAGACCGACGTCCAAGATGCACGCTTTGACTCACAAATGATCGGGGAAGCTGCATCGCTTATTAATTGCCGCGGTCGATCTTTATGGACGAGGCGCGGTGGAGGACGACGGGGGGAAGGACGTCGGTTTCGGAGCCGCGTCTATCATTTTTACGAGAAAAAGGCCGAGTTTCCCGGTCGGTTTTATAACGCGACGTCACTAACGAGGCCCCGTTGCACTTTTTGTTGCAGCCAGCGACGCGCTCGGCCGAATCGATAAGGAGCCAGCCTCGCCGGAATCCATACAAGGTGAGTTTGCACAGAGTTTCATCGTCCGTCTGTCGTCCGTATCTCTCCTCCTCTCTCTCTCTCCTCTCTGCCTCCCGCTCCTCCCCCACCCTCCCCCTTCGCCGCGATACGATTAACGTACCGAAGGGTTTAACCTTCGCCGATGGCAGGAACATAAATTTCGCAAACGAATAATACGACACGGCGGGTCTGAGCGAAAGGCCAAGTATCGGCATTATAAATCCCGCGTCGTTATTTCTTCGTGGCCGCCTTTTTGCCGGCGCGCCCGATGCGACGTTTAATTGCAACGAGGAGCTTGCTCTGCGACGGGGCCCGCTGAAAATCGTCGGGAAAGGAAACCGACTGATTGAGAAATTTTCAGACGCCAAAGAAACCGGGGGGACGCGCGCCACCGATGGGGGGCTCTTATTAATCGGGCGCCGTGGAACGGGTTCGAGGAGTCGGAACCAGTCGCTCGTCCAAGCATCTCCGTGTGCATGACTCCTGTTCCTCTGTGCCGCTAATCCACCCCTAGAAGCATTCTATTTAAACGGCGCGGACTGTCACTGTAGGTACTTCCATCCACGATGAAACTCAATGGAGAGCCTCCTGGCAGAGAGATTTCTGGAATTTCGTCAAGGAGACGCTAAAATATTCCGTCGTAAAATGCAGCGGGGGAACGGCTGCATCCCAGAGCGTTCCGCTTGGCCCCCCCCCCCCTTCCTTCGGCTAATCCTTTTCCACGTAAAATATGTCATAAAACCAATTACACTTGGCGAGAGCACCGCCCACTCAGCTCCGCGGCGGTTTGTCATTTGCCTCGGAGAATTCTCGCGGTGTGTAACCGGCCTTTCAACTTGGGGCATTATTCGCCGGCCTTGCCCCACTACGGGCCAGGGACTTTTCGTCGAGATCGTAAAAGGGCGCGGAACCCTCCCTCTCCCCGATGAAGACGTTGAACCCCGCAGGCTGGATCGTGGTTTCTTGGGAGAAACTCTGAGGAGTGTCTGACAATCGAGGAGAATTCCAGCGGACTTTATCGCGGAGGGAGGCAGGAATCGAGGCGCTGTTCGGCTTCGATGCGCCCGACGCGAGTGGGATTAGACACGCGACAGCGGGAAGGACGGGAGTCCGATAATTTAGGCTTCGCGTGAGAAGTGTCCACCCTTTGCGCGATTCTGCTGACAACTCGCGCTGTCTGGGAAACGCTGCGCGCACTTCTCGAGGCTGTCACTTGTCGCGGGATCTAACACGCTGGGGATCATGTCTCTTCAGGGAGGCTGTTATAACGGAGACGCTGGACATTAACGAGCGGATTGGTGGCACGTTTCAAATCCATCTCGACGAACTACAGGGTTGCTCTCTGTTTTCCACGTCGGAGGGACGGATCGTCGAATGTCGAGGATAACGATAAGAATGTTCTAACTTCTTTGGTTTCGAGCATCTCGAGACCGTTGACCAGGGAAACGAGAGGCGGCTCGATGGTACCTGTTCCGACCTTGGGCGTCGATTCGATTCGCGAGAACGTTCGGTGCAGGGCGCATCAAAAGCGCGGTCCCCCCGATGAAAAATAAGCATCAGGAGGCGGGACGCTAACAAAGCTCGGGAACGGTGGCAAAAAATCGACGCTTGGACCGGACTCTCGGAAATGCTGAACCGGTCGTAACTAACAGACACTCCGGAGGATCCTCGGCCAACGAGACTGTGCCGCGAGTTCCAGCCTGTCTGCATCTGTCTCGGGGATCGCGAACGGCGACGAGACGAAGGGGCGAAACCGAGAAGGAGCAAACGATCGTCGAGGGAGGGAAGAGCGTGGCTCGGCGAGGGGGCCAAAAGAGGAAGGAACAGGGAAGGGACGTCATTGCCAACCTGTGTTTTACTTTATAGCATTTAGCCCCATTGTTTGTCTTATTGCCATTAGCCTCCGTCAATTAGTAATTGCATCTTTAATGCCGATTCCGTGAATCGGGTCCGGTGCACGACCGCCTTCTCGACCAAAGGAGGGGGCCACAGAGATGGGCCTTGGTAGTTCGAGGGAAGACGGTAGGAGAAAATCAGAGGGCGAATTGGTGGGGATTGTCGAGTGGTCAGGTCGGAGAAGGGGCCCGCGGGTGCAAGGGGGGCATGTCATTAGGAGTCATTAATATCACGGACCTCTGTAATTTGACACACTTCCGATCGCCTAGCGCCACCACCTCCACCATCTCCACCCGCTTCATTTTTCTCCTCTTCCACCGTTCTTAAACCCGCCTCCGTCATCCTGGCCCTATTCTTTCTCCCGTGGTTCGTTCCTCTTTTCGCCGATTAGGTGGAACTGCAGGTACATCGTTCCTGTGTCGTTTCGAGAGGCTGGGTAAAGGCTCCTCTGGGTCGACCAAGGAAAATCGAATCGGTCAATTGAAACGCACAAGGATATAACATTGTACGAATGTGAGGCGGCGAGACACGTCGTTAATTGACTTTCATGTTCTCCCGAAAAGATCGTCGATAATTAACCCGATATCGAGGCGCTGTTGGGGAACGCGCGCGAATCGACGACGTTGGCCGACGACGATGCAGGTCGATTGCGAAATCGCTGCTGAAAGAACGACCGTATCATTGGGAATGCAAGTAGCCGCGATCGATATGATCCGCGGATGCTAATCGAATCGCTAATCGTTTATTCCTGCGTCGTACAGGCACACCTGTTCGACCGATATGGTCAGACCAGAGATTCTTTTAACGCGGGCTTCATGGAGATCTCTCGAACGGAGAACGGCCAAGTCCCTCATCATACTTTGTAATGTGAACTCACGACGATATTTTCTTCGTTCCTTTTTTTTCTCACCCTTCAATCATCGTCGTCCATCGTCGTTTAATAACGAACGGCGGCGGCGATCGAAAAATTCGGACTCTTTGGCGATCACTGACTGATTTGGCGAAGTCGAGGCGAAGCGACGAGTCGGGGGTGCAGATATCCATCGGGTGGGTCGCTCAGTTGAATTCTCAGGTCGAATAATTCTACGCTTCCGAGTATATGGACGCTGAAACGTAATTTCACGAGCCTCAACAAGTGTCAGGGATTCTCGAATCGACCAACAGTGGCGCGGAGTGGCGTCCGAAAAGCGGCATGCAAATTGCGAACGGTCGTCGCGAGCGCAGACCCGTTTCCACGAATCGAAGCACCGCGGACGTCTTTGGCCGGCGACGTCTCGATGGCAAGAGATTGTGAATCGCGAGCGAAGAACGAGATCGACAAGGATGAACGGCGTGACCCGAGGGATCGGTTTCGCTTGGAATGCAAACGACTCCGCGCGATAAACTGGCGCGAAGTCGCCACGGTCGCACGGCCACTGTCGCCACGATAATACGTCTTCCTGCTGATTTTGTTATTCAAATAGACGCCAGGGCCGTGGTGACCGTGGAAAACCGCTATTGAATGCCGAAACGGCTTCCCGAACCCTCCCGCGTGGACTTCCATTCACGCCTGGCAATCCAGAACCTCCGGTTCTTGTAGCGCCGTCCCTGGAAAAGCCTCTCGCTTAGTCGCTTAGTCGCAAAAAGCCTTACCGCGTATCGTTCGATTCCCGTTAAGCTTAAACGTCCATCTCGCGACGTTTCCACCGAGCTGCACGCCTAACCCTTCGATTTCCTATTCTTTTACTATTCTCGTGGGGTGCGATGTGCCTTTCCGTCGCTGGGCCACTTTAACGTACACTTCGGAGATTGCACCGGGTGATTGAATCTAGAGAATTCCTCGATCCTCCATAATTCAACGATTAAAGCCTATTCCACCAATGTTTATACATCAATTTCTTCTCATTTAGCATCAGAGATTGGTATCTCCAAATTAAATATCGAGTATCTTAATCGTCCTGCTCGCAATCGGGGAAACGACTTATTCCGCGATGCTCGTTTCCCAGAACGGCGATCAGCCTGTTCGAGCGATTCGATAAAAACGGGTTAGGCGAACGGGAACATTCGCAGCCCGTTAACGAGCATTTCCACCGACAGTTGCAGGCAGCCTCACTTTGTTATTCGGATCGAGGGGTGACAACGGAGACTCGTTTTGAATGTTGACGAGGCTGGCGGCGACCTACGTCCAAGGATCCACTGCCCGCGGTCCGAGCTAGCCGGAGCAAATTCAAATTCCGTGGCACCGCTTTCCCGGGGATTTTCTGATTTCTATCGTCACCCTCCGCCGCTCGAATGTCCCGCAAACGGAATATGCTGATCCGCCCGAGTGCTGACCGTGGTTCTCCTTTCTCCCTCCATCCACCCCGCTGAATGGAAATCGAGGAATTCGGATCGGACGCTTATCGGTCCTATTGGGGCTCATAAAATTCTTGAATGATTGAACGAGGTTCAAGTTCATTCGGTCTATTAAAATTCAATTCAGTGCTCGATGTCGTCGTGGGCAATTCTAGTAAAATCGCGCTTAATTGCGCCGCGAGATCATCCCTTACTAACGACCGCGCAAATTGGTCGGCGACGATCGCCGACTCTCTGCCGCGTACCAAAAACAAAAGACACCGCGTCGCCTGTGTTTGCACGCGAGCTAGTTGCGCGTGCAGAGGACACCTCGTGGACGAGCGGGGGCCCGCAAATCGCGTAAGGGGAAATGAAAACGAGTATAGCGGTCGTTTCTCGGAATGATGGAGAACGACGAGGCAGCCCGGCCAGAGGAGAAGGCGAGGAGCATCGCGAGCGAGAAGGGAGCGGGGCCTACTCGGAACGAGCTCGAAGACGTTTTCTTTCTTCGACATATTTCTCACGGGCCCCCGAGGACGACTTCCGTTCCTCTTTCTTGCCGCCATCCTCCCCCCGCTCGCGCCAAAAGAAAGGGAGGACGTCCGCGAGGAGATCCAGTGGTTCGATTAAAAGAGATTAAGTCCCTCGCCCCCACGAAAAGTGAAACAGGGGGTACGAGCAAGAAGCTCGCGCGGCCACGCTAGATGGGGGACCAACTGTTTATGAAAATGGCATCCATCGACTGGTGGGTGTCGGCGCCATTATTCCTCGCCTCGCGGCACGGGGCGAAGGAGAGAGACGGAAGGCCTAGCAATTAGCAATTAAACCAATAAGTCTGCAATTGGTGATTCCATTAATGGGACGAACGTTCCCACAGAAGGCGAACAGTTTTTCGCCGTTCCTCTCGCCCCATGATCTCCAGTTGCTTCGAGAACGTATAATTAGCCCGTCAACGAGCGCTCGCAGTTACTCCCGGCTGCGTTGACACTCGCCGATCGGTTCTTTCGAGTCTTTCATAGAACGGAATGAAACATCGGAGTGACATTTGAAAAATCTCGATCCCTGCTTAAAGGCGACGTTCCGGGACCTCCCGAGTCGATTGCTGGTCGGGAAATTTATAACCGTTTACCGGAAAGTGGAAAGAAAGGGAGGCAAGCGCCCACGCATCGTCGTCCGCCGAGCTTCAAAGGGCCCTGCTTCCGGAGGGGCAATTAAAAACGTCGAAAGCTGCGCGCAAAAACGTGAGCCCCGGCTACGATCCACGCTGACAGCGAGCCGTTAATAAATTCGTGGCAAGCGAGTGGGCGGCCCAATGGACTGACGATAGTGCGCGGTGTCCCACGCGTCGATTATACATTAATTAAACGATCAATATTTATTAAGCTTATTATCGGACACGGCGGCGGCGACGGCGACGGCGCAAGCCCGGTATTAATTCGATTCCGCGTCCACGGTGGGGCTCGTATTTCGCTTAATAGGCGCCATATTGTTCGTAACGACGCAATAAATATGGACGTGGCCAAATGAAGACGATAAATTGTCGAACGCCCCCGCTGTCGGTGCGTCTCGCCCTGCTCTCCCTCCTTCCTTCTACTTCCCTCTCTCTTTCTCTCTCTCTCTCTTCGTATCCCTATTCTCCTCGATCTCGTGTCCTCTCGGCCATCTGACGAATCTCCTGACGCAAATGAAACTGTTTTTCAGCAGATTCGTGCGGGTGGAGAGTTTCACTTTTGGGTTTCTCTCTGTTGTATCTACAGCGGCGTTACGAAGGGATTTTTGGGTCTAGGGGTAGGTAGAGTATAATTTTGACGTTTCGTCGAGCAATCGGTTAAACACCATTCGCCAACCCTTCAGACGCAACCGTCTCCCTGCTTCCGGCTGCGCTTCCTGATCACTTATTATAATCAATTAGCGACCGGTTATCCGCCATCGACTGGACGGAACGCCGCGCTCTAGGGGTGCAACCCTCCTGATTTTTTATACACCAGCCTGTACCAGCACCGAGGGGGTGGCCCCGCAACAGGCCGATGAGTAGTCAGATCCTTGCAGGACTGTTTTATCGTTGTAACCCCGACGTGAACTTCGATCATGACTACAGTTCCCTAGATCTTTAGGAAACATGGATTCCTGCCCGTCCGTCCGCATGTAAAGAGCTGTAACGCCAGCGCAGGTCATCCCTTATTTCGTAGTAGCGGTTTGTGGAAGTGAGAGAATGAGAAAGCTAGATATATCGTTCTTCTCGCGGCTTCCCTCGAAGATCTTTTACGCTTCTGCAGAAACCCGATAGCCGCGTCAGCCATTAAACCAGAGCTGTGAAAGGGAGGGCCGAGGGGCGAGAGAGAGCGGGTAACAATGGACAGAGAGGATTTTTCGTGCGCACGTCGGGGAAGAAAAAGGGTGCTGCCGCGAAGGGGTGGTCGAGGCAGACGGTGTTCAACAGCTAGAAGGAAAAAGTAGCTCGGCTTCTTTCGGCTCGTGGGCCGTCTCGCGTAGACGTCCAGATCGTTGACGCTCACAGTCGATACGAAGCTGCCTCGAGATCGCCGCGAATCGTCGCCGTTCAGCTCCGATCTGAAAGAGAACTCGCCCGCGACGTAACTCGATTCTCCACGCGTACTCAATTTATTCAGAAGCACACAGGCCTCGCTATCTCGCGGAGAAATGGCCGGCCGAGGAAGGAGAAGAAGCTTTTGGCAGAGACGTTCCTCGGAGAACGACCGGGTCGTTTCGAGGGAAGAAACGGTCGACGAGGCGATCTCGGCGCTATGTAATTGTCATTTCGCAGAGAAACAGAGGCTGCGTCTAGACGACGGTAATTGTGGCAAAAGGACAAAGGACGACGCGGCCAGGTAAACTGCGCCGTTACGTGCTCACCGGGATATGGAGTTGTGCAGGGAAGAATGGCTATCCTCACGGAGCGACTGGCCACTCCAAGGGAGTAATTAAATCTATTATCGGGCTCCACCTCGATCATCCCGGAGTTCGCTGAAATTTATCGTTCATTTCGTCGATTGTGCTAGCTCCGAACCGTGGACTCGATCGCAATTATAAAATAGTAAAACGTCCCCCTCTGCTTGATATACGAACTCCTCAAGCGCAGTCGATCTTGCCATACAGCAGAATACCGCTTCGATGCATTTGGGACGAGTCTGAAAAGGACCTGACCGCCATAAGGTGGGAGATGAACCTATTCTCTCTTTCAACGTCGAATCGATCGTCCACCCCGGAAGCTGTAAAAGATAAACGAGAGGAGGTACGCAGATCCACTTCACCTTCCTCGTTACAGGGCGAATTCCAAGCTCGATTAAACGTGTCCTCCCGAGAAAGTATGGCTTCCCATATTCTCCGCAGAGTGTCCTCCTAGCAGAGGCGCGCTAGAGCGAGGGAGGGCCGAGGTGGTTGGAGAACGATCGGCCAGAGGCTAATAAAAAAAAGCTCTGCGGCTGGCTGATAAGCCTGAGGGTATTTCACACTCGGACAGCCCTTGTATCGACGAAGGACGCTAATGTAGCGTTATTTAACTCGGTTAGGTGGCATCCCCTTCGTCGAGCGAGAGCGGCCGGCCTCGCGGCGCAGCCCCAACAAAAATCCGGGGGTGCTCGTCGTCCCGTGAAAACACTGTGGGGGCGGTGACACGCATAAAATAGCAGCCAACCCCATTTCGAACGTCAGGTGCTCGTCATAACTCGGGGAGGGAAGCTTTGCATGGCGAGCTGAGGGGGATAATCGAGCTGGCTTCTTCATTGTCGACCGATAATTTTACAGTCGAACTTGGGGGTGTCGTGATTGTCGCGAAACTTATGCTCTTCCCTCTCCGCTTGGAGAATCTAGCTTCTATTTAATTGAAAGCGACTCGAGCGCGTTCCTTCGTCTCCCGAGGTTCTTTCCGCGGACGAACGGTCCGTGCCTCTTTAAGGAGTAGCAGAAATCGACGTTCTCGCATCGGGAATGAATATCGAGCACGTGCCGGCAGCCAATATCTGGCGAATATGTTAAGAAAGTCGCATACATCGGGGTCGGTACAGCGTGAAAATAGAATGTAAAGCGCTCGCAGGACTGGCCGGCGGCCTTAGGCGCAATAGGGGCGGTTTCCATGGGGGGTCGGTTTGACGTGTATGACGTGCCGGCCACGTGACCGGCCTGCCAAGTCGGCAATCACTGCCCCGGACTACGCCGGACGAATCTTAAATATGGGATATTCAAATAATCTCGCCACTTCTCTCCCTTCGCCTCTCCCCTCACCCTGCCCGTCGGTCACTTGCTTACTTTTGCCCCTGTGTGGCCCCGCGAGTTGGAGTTTGTCTTGACTTCGTCGCCTGACATATGGCTATCTGAATTTCCAACCTATATGTCTCGCAATATCGCTGTAGCAGGCCCGGAATTATTCTGCGTGGCATTTTCAGCGAGTTAAGCGGGGTTGTTTAAAAATTGAGGGGCGGTAGGTTCGAAGAGGAGGAAACGTAGAAGATCGTGGATAGTGGTCAGCATGCAGGTCTACCATACCATACATCACTGCCAGTGAGCAGCGGGGGGTTGCCAGCGCCAAATGTACCCGGAGTGCCAACGTGGAACTCCCTCGCGGAAACCCCCTCTTTTATATGCATAGTCTCATTTCCTTATCGGAAATTTACGGCGAACGTGGCCGCGTTCCGCTCGCCTCCGTTTCGCCGCACCATTTTTCTTATCGCCCCGGACCGACGCGATGGACTTCTCGAGCCTTTAATTGCTTTTCGTCGCTCCTCCGGTAATTCCCCTTGCTGAACTTTCCACGCGACTCCACGGCTCCCCTTTATTGCGCTCTACTTCTAATTACTTCTCAGGTTACAGATCGTCGATGTTACTTCCTAAAATACGACACTGGTATTCCCTCGGCGCAGCAATTTTTTATCGCCACAAGGTGCTGGACTCCTCCCGGGGCCATCTGCAACCGCAGACTGCACCTTCCCTGCACCGTTATGCACCGTCCAGATATCGCGCGCATCCGAGGAGCAGACTCCCGTGTTTGTTCCAGGAGCACGTGCCAAACGGCCTGTCGCGTATACCTACGTATACTTACGTAGGCGCGCGCGTTCGATTTCATTATAACGGTAGCTGTCGATGAGGAGGATGACGATCACGGACGGGAGGGGTTCAGGCTGTTATCCAGCCGACTATTTACCGATCCGGCATCTGCCCCGACCCACGCCACGCCGTCCTGGAATATCTCGTTTTCACCGGTGCCACCGCGGCTAATGGCACCATGTGTCCACGGAGAAAGAGAGAATCTCGTTGCTTACCTGCCGCTTAATTTCGGGTTAGGCCGATCATCGAATTTCCTAGATCGATCGCCTCTGACCCTACGAGTCTCCTTTTGTGCTCGTCCTGGGCGGAATAAATTGGACGGCCGATGCTCCGTCGGCTTTAATTAGGAAACTGTTTTCCGAAATTTCCGTGCGGGATCCCGGCAACGAAGATGGTACATGGATATCCTCGTCATTACAGTGTCCCGAGGTCACAATTCTTCAATTTGCCGTACTCTTGCGTGAGCATTTGCACTTTGCTCCTCACATTGCCTCTTCTTCACCCCAGTAGTGGAAATCTTCTTCGACATTTTATAGGGTGTACACTCGGAGTCATCCTAAGGAATGGCCCCACCCTGTACCATCGATGAAAGTATTGCAAGCCGGTCGCGACATTATCGCTTGCAAACCCTTAGGGCCATGAGTACAGAAAGGTCGAAGAGAGAAAGAGAGAGAGGTGCACGCGTGAACGCGCGCGTGCGTGCACGAGATAGAGAGAAAGCGAGAAGGAGAGGAGAGGAAGGCCACGTGCCTCTGGTAGCACGCGACCAACCTAACGGTTTTAGACTCACCCCACACGTTGCTCGAAAACCAGTCCACCCCTTCTCTCGTCACCCTTGCCAAGCCGCCGGCACCGCCGCTCCAAAACACGCCAGAGGAAACTGTTATTCTATTGGCTCGTGGATCTCTATCCCCTTCGTGTCTTCCCCCTTTTCTATGGGATCCGCGGCTACAGTCAGATTCGCCTTAGCTGCCTCGATTTCCCTGCCACCGGGACAATACTTACCCTGTTGTTTCCCGCCAACGGTCCAGAAACATTTCTCCACCAACGTTAGGAAAATTTTGGGAGCACAAAATGTTGGAGGCAGGTAACAAGGAGGGTTGAGGCTTCCAAGGTTTTTGGTGACCCGGAGTGAGTTTGATATGAAACTCGCGCTAAGTCGCCAGTCGATGGCTATGGGGCAATCCGTCATTCATGGTGTCCCGAAACCTATCAAAGTTCACTAATTGCGCAAGTAGTTTTTGCAACCACTACCCCATCTCGTCCTTCGTGTCTCTCTGCTTTGAAATCTATCACGCAAAAGGAAGAGGATAGAACGACGCGCTCTCCTGCTCCCAGCATCGAATATTTCCTAAGCGAGCGTTCACAAAACGGAAGGATCTCGATCCATCGCAGCTAGATGACGTCTGCCGGGCCCCTCGATGCGTGAAAACGGACCCGGCAAGCATAATCGAATGATGTAAGGCCCTAATAAAATCGTAAGTCGGTTGACAGGCGGTGCACGTAGCCCGGAATAATGGGCCAGACATTCCTCCCCCGTACCACGGGGGTTGGTCGCATTGTCGTTCCCTTACGTAAGAATGGCGACGAAGAAAACGGCGCGGAGGCAGATGCCGTTCAGACATTCTGCCGCCTTGATACACCGAGAACGAGCGCCGGATCGAGACGAGGGAAGAGAGAGACTTAACGCGATCTGGCTGCGGAAGAAATCGGCTCGCCTCACACGCAGCCAGGTAAATCGGGAGCAGATTTCTTTTCCAAACGATTCGACTCGACGTGTGTGAGTGGAGGGTCGAGGGAACTCGAACGAGGAGTTTCTTCGACTCTACGGCTGCTGCAAACGAAACTTCTTCTCGTGTAGCTGACGACTCTATCGCCCCTTAACTTCGCAGCTAACGACTTAGGTTGGATCTCGGGCTAACTACGACCAACGCCGGACTCGATCGAAGGGTAGAACACGGGGAAGACAACGTAGCAACTCGAAGAGAAGCGAAGGAGAATCGGGGACTGGGCTCCGTAATTGCGAGACCGTTAGCTCGCGTTCGGTGCAGGAGCCTGTGCCGCGAATACCGAAGGGAGATCGATCGCGGGAAGCTGGCGGGCGCGGGTTCAGATCCGAGGAAATAAGAAGTAGGAAGGGAACGAGAGGGCAAGGAAGGGCACAGAGTAAATTGAGCAAAAGGAGAGGCCGCGATTCAGACAGGGCCACCTCGAGGGCGGAGCTGGGGGGGGGGGGGAGGAAGCGTAAGGGAACGAGGGATGCAACCGCGAAATCGGGCAGAGCCGTGAAAATAACGATTTCTCCTTTGTGGTGCCGTTCGTTAAACCGAGACGAGCCGGTTTCACGAATGCCAATGGCTGGAGAGAGATAGAGCGACGATGATGAGGAGCGAAGGGGAAGAGGGGGCGGCTCGTACGCGAGCATTCGTGACTCGCCGATATTTTCCCTGAAAGCCGAAGGAATCGATATTTTATGTAGATCGCGAGAAAAGGGCAACGTGACCGTTCATCGTTGGTGGCTATTCTCGCCTGGACGAACAAAAACATCGGCTGATCCCACGCAAGAGAAGAAGCAGAGCCGATGGAAAGGGAAGACGGAAGGGCGAGAGAGAAAGAGAGAGAAAGTGGAGACACGGCAGAAGGCATTGTTGCACGGCAGAATTCATCCAGAAAATGGAACTTCTTCGTGGCGATTGTTGCGTCGCGGCCGGTGAAAGCTACCGCGGCTATTCACCGGTGCATTCCGTTGAATTAGATAGAAATATGTATTCACCGTCTGCCGGTGTGAATGGAACGGTGTTGCTATTTTATGCGCGTAACGCCACGCTATTTGCGCCTCAGTTCCAACTTATTGCAGTTTAAGTGGATGGAAAGGAGCGAGCAGGTACACAGCTTTAACAAACTCGTGTGTCTGCGGTGCTTTCAGATCAGCGTAACCTTATTCAAAAGTAAAGCATTCACGTTCTTAGTCTTGCTTCTTGAATGGACTGAAAACTGAGGGTGAAAATCACGTTTCTAGCTTATCATTATAAGCTACTCGAGTAAGTTCTCGGATGCTACTATCGCTGTATCGACCATCCTCTAATGGACTCGAACACCCCCTTAAAGTGGACCCACTGATCGGGAGCCCAGCACCAACACCTCTTAGAATCGTGATCCCGAAAATTCCAAGCGTCGTGGCGGGCAGCTCAGGTGTCTGATTGTCCCGTTTTATCACCTGACGCGTACGTGTCGTGGCCTACGGTCCCCGGGATTCTGCAGTTGCTGGCACGAAGGTCAGGTCGTCGCCCAGTTTTCCCTCGATCCGTGAAAAAGGAACGAGGGAGAGCGCCGATGGCTGGCCGAAGGTCGACGGCAGCGAGCAGGAGATGCTCCGCATCGTCCAGCTGCAGCCCCCTCGCAGAATGGATTCTGTTGCGTGCGCCTGTGCGTGTGCAAGCCGATCCGCGTGGAAATGTGGGTGGGTGATGGATAGACGGTCACCGTGTCACTCGTGCGAACGTTAAACGTGCATCAATGGCTGGAAATTGCATGGGCAACGGGCATTGTGCCCCCCGGCCCATTTATAATGCCACCTAACCGCGTCGGTGTATGCAGATGCGGGACAAAGAGACATCCAAGGCGCGCCGTGAGATACGACCTTCCTCCCGATGAAATTCTGCCCTCCTTCCAGCTGATTCCGATCGCAGATAATCGTTTAATTGCGCGGCTCCGCGATAGGTCGACTGCCCGATCGCCGCGAGCCATTCTTCTCGCAGGGATACGTTAAAAAACCGTTGCCAGAAACGCTGCGACCCTCCTCGTCTGCAGTTTTATCTCCGTTCCATTAGAAGCGTCACCAAACGGCCGTTGCACTTTTTTAAACCAACGGCGCCCTGTGACCGCCAGAATCTTCTGATTCAAACGGAACCAGGGAAGAGAACGGGCCAATGGCGTCGCTCCGACGGTGGCAGCGGGGAAGAAAATATGAAAAAGAACGACGGTTGCGTTATCTAAGGTGAACGTACGTTGGTAGACGATTTCGCACCTGGTGGCACAGTAGACGACGATAAACGTTCTTTTTTTCGAACGATGCAAGACGTGCGAGTGTATAGGTGCGGCTGAGAAAGGGTGGAAAAAGTGGGAACCGACGGAATTCACCCCAAAAATCCTTTCTCCCCTCCCTGGGCTTCTTGCCGGTGGATGCAGGCAGCCAGGGAGCTTCTCACGGGAGAAAAAAGCGTAATTTTCGATGAAAAGAGGGGAACGATGATGCAAATTCAGGGTCGAAGAGGGAAATTGATGCGTGTGAGCGCGCTGGTACCTGCCTTTTGCGTCGCGGACGCTCGAGGGGTGGGAAGATCGAGGGCAGGGTGTAATCGGCCGCGCAAAGAACGACGGAAGGACGGGTAACTGAAATTTTATAGGGAATCCACCAATACCGAGGCTTCACTCGCTGTCTGAAGCTGTTCCTACCTGACCTGTCGTCTCTCTTCTCTTTTTTCTCGCCGTTTCGGGGGAATCCACGTCAGGTATGAAGGGGAGGCGCACAGATGCGGAGGAGCGAAAATCGGGGCGATTCGGGACCGAGGAACTTGCGTAGAATTCACAGGATTTTGAAATTTTTTTCCTTGTCCCTCCGTTCTCCCTTCGACTATCGTTTCGTCCCACAGTAGTACATCCCCACCTGCGACTCGGCCTTTTTACGAGCCGCTTTTCGCGAGCGTTTATCTCCATTCCAGGCTTTTGTGCCGCCACCGAGACTCGATGGGAAAGTTCGAGCTTGGTCCAAATGGCTAAGCGACTTCCTTTCTTCCTTTCCTCGGTTCACTGACCCCTCCCGCTCTCGCGCCCTTTGCGGTCCTTAAGTATACCCCGTGGACATGAAAATTGCACCGGTGTTCTGCAACGAAACCCTTCCGATTCGAATAAAACTAAAAAGTAGAAGGTAAAAATTCTCCAAGAATTTTAGATGAATTGGATCCGTGAAGCTCGACGTACCATCCGCCATTTCCGCAAATCCCCCTCCCGAGACCAAACGGCTTCCCCTCCCCGGCGTATCGAAGTAATTATTATTAAAAACCGTTGTGCCCCGAGTGGAACGTGAACGGCAGCTCGTAAGCTCGTTTTCTCGAACCGAGCGAATCGGTTCCGTGCCATTATCCGTCGCACGTACCCCTTTGTCGGGGGGCGCGCCGCAGCAGCGAAAGACGAAGGAAAGGGTGGCGAGGGAGGCTAGTCATAAGATACGATGATGGATGCACGAGGGGTTGTTACGCTGGTAGGGGAGCAGGGCACGCGGAAAGGGCCAAAGGGTTCCTCGACGGCCAATCCTGCGCGAAGTTGGAATGCCTACGACCAATCATCGATGGCCCTTCCGGGCCACGTGGTGGTGGGGAGGGTTGGGATCGTCCTTAGGGGCACGATTCCGTTGCGTCATTCTGACATTCGTTCTGTATCGGTCCTTGGACGAGGACCGGTGGGCCTCGCTCGACCTTCCGAGTCGCCCAGTGTCTGCCCTTCAAGGCTGTTTCCCTTCGTTTGAATATTCAGCCCGCACGGTAGCCAGTGTACGCGTTACTAATTATTCATGCGCCTAATTCGAATATCAATGAGTCGCTGATATTTGCATCCCCGTGTTCTATCGAGAGTGAATTACGTTTTCTTTTATGGTACCGATTCCGTTCGCGACTGGTTGAGGCATAATTAAAACGGTGAACAGTGCGGCGATCCTTATCCCGCGATGCGGAACAGGAGGGCGCTCGGACGGACGCCGGATGATCGTTGATCCCCGAGCCCCGTTCCGCGATTCACGGTCAGTGACCGTCGTGCTGGATCTTGGAAACCACCCCCATGTGACCACGAGCAACGGGCCACGCGGATCCTCCAGAACAAACGGGGCTAAGATGGTCTTCCTCGAAGACCCGAGGATGATCTTTGCGGATATGCGACTCCATGCGACCAGCACGCCGACTTCCACCCCCACCCGCTACCACCATCACCGCCATCAGAAATACAGGCCCCAGAACAACAATGATTGTACGAACTTTCGCAGACATACCGAACTCCATTTCACGCGAGAGTTTCCCAAGATCTGTCTAAATCCAGTGGAGAGATTTAGAAGTCTAGAGGGAGCGGTGATTGTAACATTCGTTCCTCTTCGTTTTTACAGACGCGGATCTCCATGGCGAGGTGGACGGACCAGAACTCAGCGGCGATGACCGAAGTATCGCCAGTGACATCCAGGATGCCACCGAGGCGAACCTCGACCATGATTCCATGGATTCGGACAGGGAAGCCCTCAATCTGGTGAGCAAACATTTTCTGATTTTGAATTTACTTAGATACTTTAGATACTTTTGCCAAGTGAATTGGAAACCATCGTTCGTACAATCGACCGTTCTGCTTCTTGTTCCTTTAAAAATGGTATTGGTAATGGTCGAGGCAGCAACAACTTCCGGCAATATTCTGGAAGGAAACGGTCCCTAGCGGGTGCAAGCTTTTTACAGTCACTCTTGAAGGGCGCAAGAAGTGCTCCCGTCCAATATTTGGCAAATAAATAAAGGAAGCCACTAGCAAGATGGGCGACAGGAAGGGACGAGGTCACGGGGGGGGGGGGGGGGCGGGGTGTGTAGGTTTTATAAAACACAAAAGCACAGGATGGACCGTAGTGACCAATATCCTGACCTGGCCGAGTGTAAACACCGCTTTGTTCGGCGCCGTTTACTCTGTAATATTAGGGAGGGTGGCTCGCGCGGTTCCTCTCCGATTCTTCGAGCCCCGGGTCCCACGTTACAGCGTAACGTTTGTATCTTCCATCCCGTAGAAATCAATGTTTCCGAGCCACTGTGACCCATGTAATTATCGCGCTCTTAAGTACCTTTGCCTAAAAATCTTTGAGTCGAAGTTCTCGACCTGCTACCAAGTCGACATCCCAGTCGCCAGATGAATTTAAGCCTCGAGAACCTTAAATCCTCAGCTTCGAACGTATTCAATTGATGGTTGAAAATGAGTTTCAGGTCACGGACGTGTCGCATCGCAACAGCAGCAGCGGTACCAGCGGCAGCGCCTCTTCGCCCAGCTCCGGGGTGAGCAGCCAGATAACCGGAAGTCACCAGCAACAGCAGCACTCGGCCAACCAGCAGAACAACAGCAACTCGCAAGCTGCGCTCGCCGCTCAGCTGGTTGGCCAGCAATTGCTGATGCATGGCTCTCTTGGCGCACTCGGACCGCAGGAGATCCAGGCGCTGGCTTCGACTCTTCAGCAACAGCAGCAGTCGTTGCAGCAACAGTTGCAGCAGTTCGCGATGTTCCAGCAGGCGAATCCTGCCGCGGCTGGCCAGCTCCCAGCTCAGGCGCAGTTCTTCTTGCAGAATCAGGTTCGTGAAACTTTCGCGACACCCTCGGACTCTGGTGAACGGTGAAACGAAAATTCTGGTTCCCTCGAGTCTCCGCTAATTAATTCCTCAACCGTGTTTCTCTTGGTAATGCACACTGCCCTCCATCGTCGCAAGGACACGTGCCGATTTTGCGCCTAACAATCTCATTGCAAGTAAACCCACCCACCCTCGTAAGTAGAATTATCTATCATTTCCCCGAACAATGTCTCGTCCCGAAACGGAGGACAAAGCTAGTTCGTCTTGAATATCATACCGCGGCACGAAGTTTCGGTAACAGAATCTTCTTTCACCTCGAAGAAACAAAAGCTGCTTGGTACGCGTCCCGTATCGCTAGAAAAGGAATTACGCTCGGAGCGCGAACAAATGCGCTCCCCGTACACACGAGTTCCTGCCATTGTTCTCTCGGCACCGGGTACTCCGCCGAATTACCTACTCGATACGAATTCGATTCGAATCACATGGACGGGGGGAGCCCGGGGGCGAGGGAGGGGTGGATCAGCGAGAATCCAAAGACGACGTTCCTCCCGGTATCTGATCGGGCGCCCGAAAGAAGTAGACGTCTTATTCTTCGAAGACGGTCCGCTCGATTTGACGCCGAGATAGCAGCCTGGCGATGTCACAAAGGGACGGGGTTTCTACTCCGTTTGCCGTCGCGTTTTCTTCCGCGACGTGCCTCCAGAAAACCTGCTGTAGGGGAAGCCCGGGCAAAGCGGCTGTGTTAAGGTTTAGTGAGAAAAATAACACAGTTACGATTGAGATGAGAAATATTTTTTATTATAATAATCTTTTAAAATTAATCAGCTTTTAGATAGAATAAGGAAAAAATTAATAACTAAAACATTTAAACCTATTTACAATGAAAAACGTAAATAAGTCAATCAATCCGCTTTGCCCTACCCCCCTGGGCAAAGCGGATGAAGGGGTCGGGCAAAGCGGATGTTATTAAATAATGCATAGTTAATTTTGGCATTCGTCACAAAAGTAACTGCTAGATCCTTTATACATAGTGCAGCATTCATGGGCACATCTGGTGCATTGGCTGCACTGGATCCAGTCTTTGGATGGGGGGTCGCAGTATGGCTCAAAACATACCAAGCAGAAATATACAGTATTTTCCTTATCTTTTTTTGTCGTTTTTTTTTGCTCGACGGCTACAAGTAGGGCTAGCTATTTTTACTATTTCCGTGCTGGAAAATCATGCTAGAATAAAATAAAACGGCAATAATAATATGACCGAGATTAGCAGGGCAAAGAGGATTGACCATCCGCTTTGCCCCCATCCGCTTTGCCCAAAGAACCCACTTGGTGGAAAATTGGAATGTTTATTAAAAGTATGAACAACAAATTAAAAATGTTAACCTCTAATAGAATCTTAAGAACATAGAGATCTTATAAAAAACATTTAGTGTGGTAAATACCGATAACTATTAATAATAAAGCCACGTAGATACCTGAGCGAAATATGTAAGAAAACGCACAATTTTGGTTTATTCTTTACAAACGACGCACAACAGCAATCACGTAGTTTATTGTGTTGTCATGGCATGGACAACCGGTCGCTTTCTCGATCAGGAAAGACTCGTGCGGCCATCTTTAATAACAAAGTCAAAAAAGAGACTATCCGCTTTGCCCAGGGCATTCGCTTTGCCCGGGCTTCCCCTACCCTGTATCTATCCGCGATTACTTCGTCGTGCCTCGGTTCACGGGATAGGCAAACGACTGGGACGAATATCGGTATTAGATTCTGAAAGGGAACTGCCACCGTCGCTCGTCAGAGGTGTCTCGGGGCTCATTCTATCGAAACAATTCGACGGCAGCCGGTTCACCTGGCGGCACCGCGTTTCAGAAGTAAAATATCAGACCCCCAGAGCGCGCAGAGAAAAAGAGGAGACAGATATTTATCGCCGGGGTCGCGGTTGCGCGCCGGCTTTCCCCGATCATCCAGCAGGACGTTTTGTGACGAGATCCTGCGGATCGAAACGAGAGAAATCGATTCACGATATATCCGGAGACGCGATGAAAAACGATCCTCCTTTCCTGGATACCGTACGAATCCACCCCGTCCCTTCCCTTATTCTTCCCCGAAGCGAGAATCTTGAATGGGGGCCCGGGGCCTTGTGCGTTTACGAAAAAATTTCTATAGATTCCATCGCGAGGAGCGCGTGCACGGCTACGTAACCTTCTGGAAAAACTAACAAAACGACTTCGAACTTGAGCAGATTTAATGGCCGGTCCGTGGTCCCTGTATACGCGAGCGTATCTCTGCGAGCATTAAAGCTGGGTCTTCCGTGTCTCCTTTGAAAGGTGCAACAAGGAGATCCAAGGGCCCCTTCGGCACCTTGCCACGGGGTGCCCTTTGTTCCCTCACACGTGGCCAGGCTGTTTCTTTTTTTCCTTCCGTGTCTCCCTCAGCCCCCCACCCTCGTTCGTCGTCTTCCTCGCCGTACGCTCGGGGCACCCTCTCGGTTTTCTTTGAGAACAGTTTCGAGATTAGGGAGGGCACACGACCTCCTCGATCGCGCAACCCTTCCCCGAGTGAGTTGCAACCTGCCCTCAAACCTTTTCAAAGGTTACACGCGTGGCGTAAGAGCATCCCTGAGGTCTGCCTGCGTAACAGATATTTCATGTTTCTTGCGTGTACAGACACGTGGCAGTAGCGCTTCAAGTCGAAAGGATCCCCCGGCGTTGGTGTTCTTATTTGTAGAGAAATTCGTCTTCCGAGGATATCTTTTGCAAGTAATTTCTATCTAACCGTTAATGGAATTTTTATGTTCGTAGATTTCATATATTCATTTCAGTTATTATTTCTTGCAACGTTATCGTTACTCGTGATCGGCCCGATTAGCATTATATCGTCGTTAGCGCGGAAATTAGAATACAGTTTTGTATTTGTATTATATCACTTTCACCACTTGAATTTCGTGAAATCGCGGAATTAGATAAAACAGTCATGCTTTCTAATTGCGATGTTGGAATACTTGCGGTGGTTTAAAAGTCACTTGCTCGGAAGGGATACGCGCGCAGGTGACTGGTAATTCTTTGACGGGACCTGTCGCGGCACGTGTGCGTATTCAAAGCATCCCCGCGAAGGGTGTCTTCGCAGCCAACAATAAGCATAAATAAGATCTCGTGGCCCTAGCGACACGCGACCCGTCCGAAACCCTTTTCCTCCCCAGGCGCTGCCACGTTTTGCACGGGCCCCTTACTCTCCTAATCGAGCATCTGGTTAAGAAAAGGGTGAAGATAATCGATCCATCGGAGCACCCCTCGAGCAATTGCTTCCTTACCTGTCCACGAGCGCGACACGCGTCACCTTTCGATCGTCCTGAATGGAAATCGCTCGATCCCATCCAAATAGCCTAACTAGAGAACCGAGGAACGTATGTCTGCGGTAACGCGCCGTCAGAGTCCTGATGGAGCTAGTTGCAGTGCCAGAGAAATGACAGAGACTTTCGAACGATACTAACTGTAATTAATATTTTAAAAAAAAATGAACAAGACCATTGTCGATGCCTTGATCAATGGTCGTCTTGCAGGGGCTGTTGCAGAGCGGTGGCTACCCTTCAAGACCCAGTCATCCGCGCTCACAGTCCATGCAGGTATTGTCTTACCGATAGGTCGTTGCTTATCCGCCACTTGTCTACTAGCCTTCCTCGCGTCTCACTTAAAAGAACCGATCTTTCTGCGTAAACTCTTGAAAAGTAGACATCACGATGCAACAGCTAGTGAATTCGGGAAAATGCGCCACAAAGATGACACGGAGGCATCTTTGTTATCAGGTGCAGCAAGCTGTGGCGCAGGCAGCCCAGCAACTGCAAGCTCTGCAGAAGCAGCAGGCCCTTCAGGGTGGCGGTGGGTTGGTGGGTCGAAGTTTGGCGCAACAAAGGTCACCACCGCCCCCTGGCACACCGCCAGCGGTGAAACAACCGCCGACCAGGCTGGAACCGTCGCCAGAGGAGACCACGGACCTCGAGGAGCTCGAGCAGTTCGCCAAGACGTTCAAACAGAGGCGAATCAAGCTCGGATTCACTCAAGGTGACGTCGGCCTCGCCATGGGGAAGCTTTATGGCAACGATTTCTCCCAGACAACGATCTCCAGGTTAGTATTTAACTGCGGACAGTCGATCGAATTCTTTCTACGTTCACCCCCTGGTGATCGCCCTTGATGTGCTTCAAGATTCATCACGAAAACGTTCCGCTTCGTTTCATAGGTTCGAGGCGCTGAATCTTTCCTTCAAAAACATGTGCAAACTGAAGCCCCTCCTGCAGAAGTGGCTGGAGGATGCAGATAACTCCCTGAATAACCCGAATTCCCTTTCAAACCCACTCACCACCCCGGAAGCCATCGGTAGGCGGCGGAAGAAGAGGACCTCGATAGAAACCAGCGTGAGGGTGGCGCTGGAAAAGGCTTTCATGCAGAACCCGAAACCCACCTCGGAGGAAATCACCATATTAGCTGACAGTTTGGCGATGGAAAAGGAAGTCGTTCGAGTGTGGTTTTGCAATAGGTAAGTTCTCGATTCTCTGTACTATACCCCTTCAATCTTACCTTTCTTCATCTTCCGTATTCAACCCCTTGCATAGCAAATCGTTAGCGTGCAAAGGGTTAATGAAGCTTCTGCTCTGGCTCCCATTGAAGGATCTAAAGATCACACTTTCTCCCCTCGCAGAAGGCAGAAGGAAAAGAGGATCAATCCACCAACATCAGCCATGGGCAGCCCGACGATGGCGTCTCCCGCGCCGTCCGTCTTTGCGTCCCTTGCTAGCTCGATGTCCGCTAGTCCTCTGGCTCTCACCACGCATTCCTCTGGCATGGGCCACTCTCACCCCCATCCAACGCCTCTGGGGTCCCCTCTGCCCCTGGCCCTGGTGGCGTCGGCAGGTGGCAACTATCACCCGCTAAGCGGCAAGTCCCACGAGTGACACCAGCAGCCGACCCACCAGGGGGACGTACTTTTTCATCAGCACCATCACCAGCAATCGCATCAGCAGCAACAGCAACGACGTTTGTGCAATCTACCTGAGTTCTATCACTAATCCTGGCCAGGCGATCTGTCTGCAGATGACAATGATGTCACTGGTGATGACCCAAGTGTTTCCACGCCGAATGGAATTTGGCGCGAAGCGGGCGGAACAGAAGGGGGATCGTCGCGGGAGGGGTGAAGCAATAGACAGCTTTAGGAGTGGACGAAGCATCGGCGAGGTGTACCAAATGACACGATTGCGATACGATTCGAAACATATCCTGGTGGCGAGGGTTTCAGTCGGGAACGCCTCTGCCACCGTGGAGCGAAGTCTACGCCTTGGAAAGGAGAAGTACATGCGGAAGGAGCCCGGTGTCGTGGGGCTTTCTTCTGTATTATCCGGACGGCGGTGTAACTGTCCCAAGAAGAGTATACGAAGCGCGTTGCGGAGAGGCGAGGAGGCACAGTAGATCGTCGACGAAAGACACTTAGACAATTGTTTAGTTCGACTTAGGAAATTCAGTACGGTGAACGCCCAAAGACGCATGCAGAGGACAGAGCGTTGTTAGACAAGGTATTCCGTTAAGTTTCACGTTTCGCTCAGTATTATTCATTCCGATATTCAGCATTTACTTGGGCAAGTGGGTCGTAAATAGCTCGCGAAGGTTCCAAAGTCTCTGGTATGTTAGCGCGAAGTTACGGGGGTATCGAAAGTTGACTTTCAATCTTCACTCGTCGTGCATTCACCGATTTTTTGCGACATTGGGGCTTTCGTTAAATTAGCCAACAAAAGATTGCTGACAGGATCGGCGGAGTAAGTTTCGTCGAAGGAGATCAAGATCTCGTACAATTTGAATTACATGAGGAGGATCAAGGTGCAGCGGTTACTGCACTGGTTATTATAATTGTCGATTCAACGTCATTACGATTAATCTCATTAACGTTGTCAATCATTTTAACAGAATACTTTCATCGCATGGCTTAACACAGTGAGAAACATCTTACGCTATGTTAATCGTGGGTTAAATTTTATTTAAGAACTTGGCCAATTATCCAATTTATTAATAAATCTATATCATCCGCGTGCGGTTTCTGAATCGATTTTGAAGTTTTGATGCTCGTACACTCGACGATACAGGATCATGTGGTCGTTGAATTCACCTATGCAATTAATGACACGAATGCAGCCGGCCACGATCCGCCATAAAGCAGGCCCTTAATCGGCTTCTCCGAGTTATCATTTGAATTATCATGAAATATTTATCAAGAGGGGAACCGTTCGACGATACATGTAATTATCGACTGGTTTCCCTCCGCCGTTCCTTTGATCTGCCTTTTTGCTCCTCGGACATACATTTATTATTGGACCGATCGTATAATCCAGGCTTTCGCGATCTCGAAATATCCTTTGGCGGTGACCGCGCGAATCTCGAAATCGCGAAACAACTTCATAGAAGAAAGGGACGAGAGGAATTCTTTGCATTCGTGTTCACATTCGTGTTCACATTCGTGTGAGCTCCTCGAACCATTCTGAATAACACAATGGCGAACGATAAGAGCACGCTAGAGGTATGAGAGGACCTTCTACGCGTTTCGCAGAGTTCATCGTGTCGAAAGCGGGACGGTTCCTTCGAGAAGAACGAACGTTCTCCAGAGGTAATCGCCTCTCTGTGGTAAGCAGGGTTTAAGCACCACCTGCGAGGGAGTGTTCACCTCTTCAGGATCGAAAGTTCGTCTACCCCAAAAGAGAATGGCGGCGAGTGTTCCTGCAGAATCTTATTCGTCGTTACTTGACACAGACACCTAAGCGAATTGGTCGAATCTTGACTATACACTGCCACAGTTGTGACACTTCCGTTTCCAGGCACTTTTACCGAAAACCTGCGGTTGCAATTTTGCAGGAAGGCTGCCCTTCAGTTCGCGGTACCCAGTAAACGTCCTGACCCCGAGTACCATGAAACTTGAATCGCCCATCGGACGAGCTTCCGATCTTCAAGCTCCAAGCTCCCCCGTAGGTGGTAGAAAGTGCGGCGAGGTCCGACAATACGTTTGTACATAATTACGCATACGTTTTGCGTGTCTGTCGCAGCGTCATACATATCCGTGTCCCGAATCTGTACATAGGTGGAACATACGAGCGTGACATTGTCGAATTAACGAGAATACGAGTGGTGGGCTCGTTCCTCCTTTCAATCTACGCGGAGGAAGCATTCGCTTGAGTCTTCGATGATCGATTTTCACCTACTATTATTATTATTATCCCCAAGCCAAAGTATAATTAAAGAATTATTTATTTAGAAATAAAGATTTCTAAATAAAGAAAGAGATCTAGACTATTGAAAGTGACTCTAAACGGGTGAACGAGTGCGCGTTCGTATTCTTGAGGAGTCTTTGGATAGGGCGCGAGGTTTAGCCCTTGTAGATACGTACGTACGTGTACATACGGTATATATACACTCGCTACACGGAAATTATTATATATATATATACGTTTATACGAGTCGATTGGAGGCGCTTGAGGCACGAGAGTTCACGTTTCCCTTATGTTTCGATAATTTCATCGTTCGAACACCGGCGATCTTGGTGCTGAGAGATGAGACGAGTCAGGAGACATCATCCGAGTACTTGGAGGTGCGAACTCTCACCCTGGAGCGCAAGAAATCGACACCTCCTGAGGTGGTGAACTCCCGGTGACTAATTAAGGGCTATGATCTTAGGCGATAAACAGCGAATGAGCGGCAGAACGGATTCGTGAGGGAGATATACATAGAAATTCAGTCGTATTCGTCGTATGCTAAGAATCGTGGATATACGTATAAATATATTATATAATATATATGTGTGTGTGTGCGTGTGTGTGGGTGTGTGTTGATGTGTGCGTACATAGACGGAATGAAACACATAGAAATTGCGCAGGGGGCGAGCGCCGTGCATCGGGATACACATATGCATGTATAAATATATACATAAATGTATAAAGTAAACATGTCTGTAAATACTAGGGAGAATTTGCGACGGATTTATCGACCGTAGCGATCGTTTGCGACGATTATTATTAAGCATCCTTAATCGTAAGTATCGTTAGGCGATGCTGTCACATCGAAGTCGTGAGTCGAGGGGTCGAGATGCTCATTTCTGTGTATCCCTATTTAATCTTCAACGTTCAGGTGTTCTCCGATCTATTTCCAAGAGGTCCGCTACCATACTCTCTCTCTCTCTCTCTCTCTCCTCTGGCATCCAGCCTGATATCACTGCTTCCTACGACACCCCCCGGTCCTCTGTTCTTCGCTCTATTCTTTTAACACTTAACACAGGTCCTACCGAGCCCGCTCAAGCAAAATCATCGGTGTTTCGGTTGGATTTCCGATTATTTCGAGCCGCGTGACTTCTCAACCCCTCGATTTTATCGCTCCGGAAGTATCAGCGTACATCACCACCCCTGTACATTTGTTCCGGAAGTTTCCTTTCTTTTATATATGCGTATGGCGACGAGCGTGCGTTAATCGCAAGCGTTTGGTGCGTACCTCCACCGACCTATGTATATATATATTTGATATTATATTATATGTAATTTTCTACGAGAGCCACGTCGACGCGACACGATATATTACAATATATTTTCGGTATTCTAATATATTCTGCTCGCGCGATATTATATATAATATAATACGTGTATGTATGTATGTAAACGCGTACGAGGCGAGATCTCATATCGATCACGCGCGTCCTTCTGTTCTAAATCACACCCCCGATACGCGTTATCATCCCCCGACACTCCCGATCCCGCAACCCCCAAACGAATCCTTGCACCACCCAAATCCCCCCCCCCCCCCCCCCCCGTTGTACTTCGTTTTACGTCGAACGTTAACTTCCAGAGTCGTGGACCAAGCTGTAGCGAGACACAAAAGCGCGACTGAGAGAAAGTGAGAGAAAATGCGTGAGAGAGTGAGAGAATTTGACGATTAAAACGAGAAACGAGATACAAAATGAGTTCCTAGAGCACCCGCCACGAGTGCGTTAGACGGTTTTATAAATTTAATGGAGAACGGGTGCGAACGATAGCAAGGGGAAGAATCGACAGATAGGGAGAGGAAAACGTGTACAGAAGATGGAGAGGGAGAGACAGTGAGTGAGAGAGGGACAATTTTCCGTTTGCCTTACCATTCTTCGTTTTCTCTTTTCGTTCGCCGAAGATGTGTAATGTTGTAGATAAAAATAAGAGAAATTAGAATCGATCCCTCCACCCCCCCCCCCCCCCACCCTCACCCCCTCTGATCGACGTGTCATTGGTTCATTTTCCTCGTAAGCCTCGATGGGCCTGCGTGTTTCGCGAGCGAATAGACACATTATTGCAGTGATTATTATTATTATTATTATTATTATTATTATTATTATTATTAATTATTAATTATTATTAATAATTATTATTATTATTATTTCATTATATTTTAACTTTTATTATTTGAAAATAAAAGTGCTAGACAGACTTCAGTTACTTTCGTTCCTTTGATTTCTTTTCTGTGCGTACCGCCGATCCTTCGTTTCCTCTTTTCGATTATGCTTTCTTTATGTTTTTCTTGTTTGATCATTGAAATTCTATATGGATAATTTAGCTATGTAGCGAAATTCGTGGAGGTTTATTCGTCACACTGGTAGGGCGAGATTTCACAGTGGTGTACCTACTCGATTGACTGTAATGCTCGTGATACTTGAAATTTTCCATACTTTGCCTTAAGCCTGTCTTCGAAGTTGCATAGCTATCTGGACCAGAATCTCGCAAACTATCTGCCCGCGAAGTTAGTTAGACGGTGCCGTGTACCTCGCTAATTTCTACCGATCACATTTCTTCGCCCTACTAGTAGAAGTAAATGAAGCAGATAGACCGCGAAAGTTAATTAGACCTTTCGAACATCCAAATGGTCGAGTTTTCCCGATTAAAGGCCGAGTTTCCTAGCCGCGATCGGCGGCGGCGGCTGGCGGCGGTCCCACTAGTGCAATGGAGAGGTATGCATCTGTGTCTCCGTTGCGCTAGTGGGACCGCCGCCGGCCGCAGCCGCCGATCGCGGCTAGGAAACTCGGCCTTAACGCGGGACCGCGCGAGATTTTGCTCCTACCGTCCTATCGCGTTCATTCTGTAAATAGGTCTGCGAATAATGTAAGGAAGCCACGACGGGAAGGCGCGCCGGAGGAATACCCTTTCCGAGGGGAAAGAAGCTAACGCGGCCGGTATACCGAGTTATAGACGATTAATCAATCAGTAGAGGTGTATAATTGTCTTCTGAGTGGAGTCTAGCGTTACTATAGGAGCCTACTAACGATTCGATGTGTAACTCGTAATTAAATGGGACGCGCGCGCGTCGTTCGACTTGATCGCCTAGGAGTAAACGTTAATCATTTAAGGAAGGAATACCATTAACGATAAACATAATTATGAAGGTACGGGGAAGGTAAAACGTTAGGTGGATGAAGAGGGCGAAAAGGGAGAGCACGGTATGACAGTTCTTAAAGAGAGTAAACGAGATAACTATAGAGATCGCGGGGCGGACGATCCCCCTTTCGATGACATAGTCGACTAAACTATTTTGTACCAAGAATTAGTGGCGCGGCCGTGAGACTCGCGACGTTTTTAAGAGTGGACCCGCGGTGGCCCAGCGCGCCTGTCGCGGATCCAAGCACGATTAGGCATAATTAATCAATTGCGACGCGCGTTTATGACGTCCGCCCTCGATGACCCGCGGGGGATTCACCAGAAGTTCGAGCGAATGAAAGGGTGAGAAAGGCAGTGTGCGTGTGCGTGTGGCCGTGGCGTTGTATAAATAAAGTCATATCAATCTGGAATAGTTCATGTTATCTAGGATACGCTATTACTACGATCATTATCACAATATGACTAGTAAGGATATTGTAATTGTATAATAAACTGCGTCATAGATACCCCGATTGTATTCGTCAATTGCAACCCCGTCTTGTGAACAGAGCCTCCGGGACCACAGGTAAGTGCGATGCACAGATACTTTATTAAAAGACTCCCTTTGTAATTCATGAATGATAATTAAGGATTTATATGAATCCACGTATTCCTAGATTAGTAGTTCGTAAACTGTGGGTCGCGACCCCCAAGGGTCTCCTGAAGTGTTTTCTGGGGGTCGCCGCGGTAATTTTTAGTTGACGATTCTTAGCACTTATTTATTACACTAAATAAGATAATTACTTATATTAAATATATTTAAGTATATTTAATATATGTATTAAGTTAAAGTTAAAAGTTATGATTAACATAAAATGTATTTATATTTAAACATATGTAGAATACTTACTCGCGAGTGTCTTCTTAGAAACTTCATTCTTGCATTAAGTATGAAATTGGTAAAGGAATTCATCAAGTATTTAACCACAGACCAGGTATAGGATAGACCAATCACGCAATGTAATTTTGTGTCACACGCTCGGAGGGCTGGCGAGCCCCTTTACCATTTTCGTGTCACACCCAAAGTTATCGATTCAGAGTGGAATTCAAACGCAATCCTACAAGCGGTTAGAAATGAAACTAAATATGATGAAAAATGCAAATGTCCGAACTTAGTTCCGAATTTGTTTAAAAAATACAGTACGTTTGTAACTAAGCAGGAATACCTCAGCAAGGAATTGGAACTTGGTATATTTCAATAAGGTACTGAAGCAGAGAGGACTTTAAGAATGGTCAAAAACCCGCCAGTTCCAGTATCTTGCTGAAATATTCCAACTTGCACTTATCCTTCTATCTTAACACTATACTCGTGATCTGGGGTCGGGTAGGAACAATCCAGCAACATTTCATGTTACATATTTTATTCATACATTCTACCAAAGTATTGCAAGTAAAAGAAAGTTCTTATATACAACTAGAATATTTGACAATCAAAGCCATCGGCTCGGTTCTCACCGATTACCAGGTCTCACCACGAGGAGGTTGCTGCGTTTCGAGACCCGTAGAGAGATAGACGGAATCAAAGTTCCGTCGATCTCCCTGTACATGAAAAGCTTAGCCTACCAAACCAAAGAGATGGATGGAAACAATGTTCCATCGATCTCTTCGGTTTAGATACAGAATCTAGGGAACTGCCAAGCAATCACTCGATTAAAAGAAATTCAGTGACTACTTGGCAATTTTACATGGGGCCTTAAATACTTCATGCTATAATAAATTAGCCTAGGCTTCCTTAAATGTCTTCTTTCACTAAACACTTTTCACTACCACTTTTCACTATCACTTTTCACTATTTTCATTTAAATATATTATTACACTGTCTCTCTTCCCCGCGGAAGGGTGGACGTGAAAAGCTGAAACAATCAACTGCGTTATGTTAGTAATGGTGTGGTCGGCTTCGAAGGAAATTATGGAAAAACTTATTGCATTGGTGCCGATCGAGATAATTTCGACCTATAGAAGAGCACGCACGAGCATGCAAAGCCTTCGCAGATATAAGTACATGAAGGAGAGAGCAGAGAATGTAGGACCACCGATGAGATGCATGACAGAGTGACAGAAGTCACACAAAACCATCGAAGAAATCGACGAGATGAAATAAATCATGGAAAACCATCGAAGAAATGCACAAAATAAAAGAAATCATGTAAACCCGTCGAAGAAATGCATCAAATAAAAGAAATCATGCAAAACCATCGAAAAAATTCATCAAATAGAACCAAACCATGCAAACCCATCGTTGAGATACATGAAGGAGAGCAGGGAATGTAGATCCCCCGATGAGATGCATGACAGAGTAGCAGAAGTTATACAAACAAAACCATCGAAGAAATCCATAAAATGAAATAAATCATTTAAACCCATCCAAGAACTGCATGAAATAGGACAGATCATGCAAACCCATTGAAGAAATGCATCAAATAAAATAAATCATGCAAACCCATCGAAGAAATACACGAAATAGGACGACTCGTGCAAAAATCCTCGAAGGAATGCATGAAATAGGACATATGATGAAAAACAGTCGAAGAAATCAGTTAGAAAGGGAGAGAAATCAGTTTAGACCATGGCAGAACAGTGAAATTTTAAATGGCTTGACGAACCCGAAAATTTCATCGGCACCAACCGAATAAGCTAACCCAGGCCAGGAGAGTGAGGGGACAGAGGAAGGACCATGGTTGAAACCCTGACCAGGTCCCCAGCAAGTCCAGCAAGTCCAGTAGGTCCGAATGGTCCAGTTGGCTCGGGAGCTCCGGGGAGTGCAGAAAGGACCAGGGCTGAAACCCTGACCAGGTCCTCAGGAAGTCCAGTAGGTCCGAATTGTCCAGGTGGTTCGGGAGCTCCAGGGTCCCCGGGGGTCCTCCAGGCACGAAGGACTCGCGACCAGGGTTCACGGGAAAGGGCCTGATAGCTCTGAGCTACCCTCTGTTGCGCATGCCCGCGACGAACCGAATCGACGCCAGTGGCTGGCTTCGTTTACCAGCTTGGCGTTGATTGGTTTGACGTCACAGCTCGTCGCGGGCATGCGCAACAGAGGGTAGCTCACAGCTATCAGGCCCTTTCCCGTGAACACTGCTCGCGACGACTGATTACATGGAGCTCGGTGAGCTTTCTACATAGGCTGCGGGAAACCATGCCCCCCCCCCCCCCTGCACCAAAACAAGGTCGACGGTTAATTACAATTGCCAAATCCAACGAATTCTTCGGCAAAACTGGATTTTCCGATAAAATATCCATTTCAGTGGCTATTGCTATGACAAATAATGTTAACAACATTTACACTAACCGCCCAGTATAAATTATTATTAACTATGATCGATACAACTCGAGATATCAAGCAATTAGTAACATTTGGCCTTGGATTTGCAAATGATTTTCTACGTCGAATGAAGTCTCTTTTATTCTGAATGTTTAATCGTTCGATACATTAATGTTAATGTTTATACATATCACATAGTATTATTTATTATGTATAAATACATTTTAGTTGAACTTGTAAATGAATAGTTGCAGGAATATTTGCAGAATTATTTCAAAGAATAATTCTGAGTGGCATACTTGTTTCTCCAACTTAGTTACTAATATCGGCGAAGTATAGGATAGACATATCAACTTATGGGAGTTCGCGTTCACATCACTAACACGCAGAACCACATACAGAGGTACTCTACGAAAGACTTTTTCACAGGCGCAGGCACAGACACTGACTCTACAATCGCATTGCACACGATTACAAAACCACTTCTTGTTCCTAAACGTCCTTCAGTTTCCTGAAAAAGTCTTCTAGGTAATGGGTATATCTCAGTGGAATCCTGTTAAAAGGCCTCCCACATGGTACAGTAATCGATGAAATTGATGCACGAATTGAGAAATCACGAAATAATATGCACTATGACATGCACACACTTCACGGAACCGAAGAATTGCTTAGACCTACATAGACAAAATTTTATTTCGCTATGCGGGTTTGAAAAGTAACTCGATTTGCAGTTGCATCCATACACCCCACGCACCTCATGCATCATGCAACTTTCTGCGAGGCTTTTAAGAATTACAGTTTACTGTAAATTTCAATGTCGGCGGTAAACTAATTCTCGGGGCAAATAGAATCCAATTATTATTACTTCACTAGAATGATTAAACAGTGCATTAGAAACTTGCGGGAATGTCAATAACAGCGTCAATTTTTAATATTTTTCGACGTACGGCACGCCAAAATGTTAATTAAGTATTCCACTACACGTAAAGTATTAACAATCAATGTCATCTTGCAATTTATAGCTTGTATAAGCTTTCAAGAAGAGCCATATTTCGGCGCCATATAGTCTCCAGGATCACCGAAATAGATTTTCGGAGAAAAATCCACGTGAGTCCACTCTAAAAAAATCACACGTATTCAAGCACGCATACACCTTTCAGCATTTCAACCCATTTCAGAGGTAGTTCCGGAGTTGGACGCTGTTCATGAACAGAGGCCGCTAAATTCAGTCCTCGAGTTAAGGGTCGGTAACACAGTTTCGGCGGTGACACCACAGACCAGGTATTGGATAGACCTATCAACCAATGCATTTTTCTGTCACCGGTTTGAGGGGTCCTAGGACTACCTTACCATTTTAGTGTCGCATGCAACGTTACCGGTGAAGTCCCGAAACAGATAGGATTCTATACCTCGTCTGTGGTTTTACCATAGACCTTTCACCCTACTGTCTTCCGTGTCACTCGATTTTGGGGCTCTAGAGCCCCATTACCATTTCCGTGTCGCACCCAACGTTAACGGCTAAGCATCAAATAAGAGTGCAGCGCTACAAGTGGTGGGAATGAAAGTTATAATAACGGTGAAAATTTAGATACAGGGTGTCCGGATGCCAAATTAATACAGCATATTCAAGAGGCAAATGAAAATTTCTTCATTTGTTTATCAACAGACCCATGCAACGGAGAAGCATTGTACAACTTCGTTTACGATGTAACGAATCTCTACTATCTTATAATTCCTTAATAAATTATTTGCGGACATGGGTTTATATTAACTTTTTTCAACTATTTGACCTCCTAAATACGCTGTATCAAATTGGCACCAACCTACCGGGATACTCTGGGTGTACAGAGATACACTTTCATTTATCATTTTGAACACTTCCTATGATAATTAATTAAAAAATGATTAATAAATTATGATAATCTTATGATGTGTTTAGTACCAAGCAGCAGAGTAGAGTAGTGGTGGGCCCATCTATACGTGTAACTCTACACAATCAAGTCGTTCCGAAATCTTTAACAATTTTTCCTGACCAAAGGGTTACTTTGCACCATATGGCTTATTCCAAACATTTTCCCTTCTCAGCGCGCAGAATACGTTGGTGTAAACAAAATTTAACATTAATTTTTCAATGTTATAAACAATTTCACGGACACTTTTTTTTTACAAATGTCTACCGATCCAGAGGTGTAGATTCACCCCCTAAGAGCCCTGACCAATAATTTTTCTACACACTGTACAATGAATGTGGAGAATGAATAAGTAGGTAGGTAACTGTAGGAGCGAGTACTGTTTGAACGAGTGACGTGTGACATGAATTCGGTGTGATTGATTTTGGGGGTGTGTGATTGTGGCAGGAGTCAGTTATCAGGCAGCGCGCAAAGAATGGTTGAGGAGGTCGCGTCGCGGCAACAATAATCTGGGTAGACGGTCATCGGGTAAGTGGTTGGGGAAAACCCAAGTGGTGTAAACGATACTCCTGCAGGTCAGGATACTAAATGTGATTTTCGCTTCTCATTATGGAACCATTTTCGCTTCCGACGTTTTGCCTGTCTTCTAGCATTTAGACATCGAGAAATGGTTTGGAACGGTTTTAAGAAAAAATGTTTCGGACAAAAGTTGCTTGTTTTCTAACGTGGATTACGAAAATAATTAGTTTCACCCCCGCGTTAAATATAAGGAGGGATGAGTGCGAGCCAGTATTAATACAGATTTAAAAACCCCTGGGATGCATACATGTAGAACTCGAGACCAGACCGATTATAACTGACCGTGTGCGGAGTTCTCGATATATTAAATTAAGGTATTATAACTGACGCGGGTTACCCTGCATAATTAGGTAAAGCATAATCGAAATACCGATCCTTAAACCTTGATCTTAAACCATAATTCGAACGTACTGCATTATTGGAAAAGGGGTGCAGAAATGGACTATTTTTAGGGTAATAATCCTTAAAACAGCCTGATTTATGTCGTGTTTGGACTCATTTTCATCGGGAAGACCTCGCCAACCAATTCGAATTATTTTCATTAAGGTAGGATGAGAAATGTGGAAAGTGAAATTTGAAACGCGCGCGGCTTTCGTTTCAAGTATGTACATACCGGACCCCCAGCACTCGAAATGTTAAAGGACGGATAGCGTTTAGAGTAGTGCAGACCGACAGTTTCACTGCCATGTGGCATCGAGGAAGGGACTGCGGAAGTCGGGATCCCCGAGTCCCGACATACTTAAGACAATGTACCTGTGTAGAGGCTGGCTGCGATGGTCGGGTCCCATCCCATTGAAAGGATGGCGCACCGACATAGCGCGAACCACGTAGTGGTGCATCCCTATCCCTATCACTTACACTACTATGACTTGCTGTCGCCCTTCCCCTTGAAGGTGTGAAATAGTAAAAAGAGGCAAGACAGGTAGCTGCAAAACAAAGTCGCATCAAGTTCGATATAATATGTACTCTACGAATGCTTCAAATATGTACTTTCAAAAAATTGATTGAACTGGTTGGAATATTCATTATATTCTGCTGCGTGATAAATTGCATTATTGGTTTAATTTCTGTATCACATTTTAATAAATATATCAATATGTTTTAATTTATATTAAGTGTCGTTCATTTGATTTATTATACACACGTCTCACATGGCATGTTTATGCTTTCAAGAGTAAAAAAGCGCTCTTTCACGTTCGTATTTATTGTTATATTTTATTATTTCCGCATTCAATGGTCAGCTATCCGAAATGAACAGAGCACAGCTTCGAATATGTTTCATAATCAAAGTATTAGGATGGACAATGTTTTAGGATTAATGCACTTTAGTACTTTCATACTCAGAATTCGCTATTCTATTGAATTTGACGATAAAAAATTTGACAGTCCATTTGAAAAAATAAAATTCGCTCACACATCCGCTCTATCCCACCACCTGTGAAGAAACTAGTTTCACCGTGTTTTGTGTTTCTTACAACCATACAACTTTTATAAATAATATTTTCGCTTATTAATTGGAATAATAGATATTTGAGGTGAAACGAGTTAGTGGGACACCCTGTATAATACAGCTTCTATACTTTTCTCGGAGATACCGGCAGCTTTACCTGTGTCAATGCTAGAAACACATTATGTTTCCCGCACCCACCGCTCGAAAAACGGAGAGGGCGCTCGAAAACCAGTGGTTGTTTCAGGATATCGGTACTTCAGAACTGTGACACAGAAGACAATAGGATGAGAGGTCTATACTATACCTGGTCTGTGGTTTTACCCGTGCTGAATTCTAATTCCTACCACGCGTAGCGTTACAATCTGTTTCGGGACTTCACCGGTAACGTTGCATGCGACACTAAAATGGTAAGGGGGTCCTAGGACCCCCCAAACCGGTGACAGAAAATTACATTGCGTGATAGGTCTATCCTATACCTCGTCTGTGGTAGAAGCAAAGAGTAGGTATAATAAGAGGCGTCACTCCGGGCGGAACCTTTGAAGTCCTTGCTTGACCTTGGCATTTAAATTGGTTGTCTATTTCGAGCGGGATATTCAAATCGACTAAATGTACCTTACCGCAATTGGCTGATTATTGCCGAAGTTGACCGATCATTGCCGAAGCTTAGCGATCATTGCCGAATGGGCATTTAAATTGGTTGTCTAGTGATTTCCCTAGCTTATTTCTGTCCTTGTCGAGTGACGCCTCTTATTATACCTCCTCTTTGGTAGAAGTCAGGGGTATGATAATGAAGCGAACATGAAGGGAAAAAATATCGGTGTACAAAAAAGAATTTTAGATTTAAATCCCTTGGCTTTCTTTGTGCCGTGTGGCTGCCACAGTTACAATCTTGTACTATGTAACGCTGCTAAATCGTCGATGAAGTCTGTAACGTTGTTTGGGGTTTTTCAGAGATTATTTAGTTTGTTCTCTGCTTCTCCCAAGCGGTGGCAAATCCTAACTGATCATCTAGAACTGTATAGTTTGAAAAAACTGAGCGATACACGTTGGGAAGCTAAAATAAATAGCGTGAAAGCTGTCCGATATCAAATTTGCGAAGTTCATGATGCTTTAATCACTTTGGCTAACGAAACTGAGAAAATTGATGTTACTATATCACACGAGGCAAACACTCTGGCAGAACAATTGAAAGATTTCGGCTTCATAGTTTCTCTAGTTGTTTGGTACGATATTCTCTTTCAAATTAAGGCTGCCGTCTCATTTTTGTTATGGTCCGAATCGATCGAAGCGTCCCCAGTAAACAAACGGACCCTAATGAAACTACTGCGGTCGATAAAAAGAACTTGTACAGAGATGACATCTCCAGGTACTCTGGGTAGACGAACTTTTGACGCATAGTTGCCACATCGTCTGTTCTCTTTGTCATTGCCGCGCTGTTGTCACCATTGAGCTATAAGTATACCTGGAGAGGGAACACAGCAATGGCGGCCGGTCAGAGAAAAAGAGGGAATGTGCTATGTTCATTGAGCTCAATGAACATAGCACATTTACTACATGATAGTACAGAGTGAGAGGGATAATAGGAACAAGAAGGATAGGTTCACCCGTAATCTTCTATTTTTCTCTGACCGCTGTCGCCTCTACTTCTTCCCATTGCTGTTCTCTCTCCAGGTATTCTTATAGCTCAATGGTTGCCACAGAGTTCTCTCCAGTTCTCTCTTTCTATCGAGAAGTCTTGAAGCAATACGGCACGAGAGCTACGTCAAAGAGTAGGTATAATAAGAGGCGTCACTCCGGGCGGAACCTTTGAAGTCCTTGCTTGACCTTGGCATTTAAATTGGTTGTCTATTTCGAGCGGGATATTCAAATCGACTAAATGTACCTTACCGCAATTGGCTGATTATTGCCGAAGTTGACCGATCATTGCCGAAGCTTAGCGATCATTGCCGAATGGGCATTTAAATTGGTTGTCTAGTGATTTCCCTAGCTTATTTCTGTCCTTGTCGAGTGACGCCTCTTATTATACCTCCTCTTTGTCTCGACATCGTGGCGTAACTCTTCAAGTTCATCGATAAAACTTCCAAAACATGTATATATAATCTGTAATTCTTTTCCTCTCTGCTACACTGTACATACGGACCCATGGGCTCTTTTCAGAGCCTAGGGCCTTTAAAACTCAATAAACAACAACATGCTAAAGCCGGCCCTGGGCACAATATTCGTGTACAAAGCGACAATCGTCGATGGTTGATTTTGAAGTCAAAGTAATGAGCATGATCGCTCTTTTCTTCCTTTAAGAATTATCTGAATGTTTCTTAAATTTTCAAAAGTTAATACTTGTTCACTAAAGTCTTGATTAAAGCCTTGATTAGAGTTCCTTTTCTTGATAATATAATCTTCACCAGTCTTTTTTTCTAAAAAATTATTCGATTCTGAGAAACAGAAAATCGAATCATTTTTCTTCAAAACAAGATCCGAGAGTAATAAAACCGTTAGACAGCATACAGTAAGAATCTTTTTCCTAGTTCAGGATTTTCAGGTTTTCCTTTCCGTATTTCGTTGTTTGAACCCATTCACGTGTCCAGGTTAGGGCTCTAACGAATATTCGAATAATCTAAGTATTCGAATAATTTATTCGAATATTCGAACCTTCGAATATTCGAATATTCGGATCTTTCCAAGTTATGATTGCACCGAATACCAATCAGAACATGAGATATTTATTCACAGTTTATCGTGAAATTCTTTTCATATTGGCCTTTACAATTATTTGTTTCTCAATCGATAAATTTTTAACTTTATTAATCTTTGGTAAATTTATACATTTTGAAACGAAAACAACCATCAGTTATTAATATTATTTTTATAATAATGAGTGGACAACCCCGACGGAATCGGCCAAGGGCCCTCTCCTCTAGGCCCACCCGTGTCCCATCATAAGCGCATGACAAACAGTATAAGCAGACTTTTTTGTAGGAAGTCGCAGACTTGGAAGTTGTCCGGAGAAGGTTCGACAAAGAAGTATCTTCTTTCGCATAAGTTTCTGGAAATTTGTACCATGCATGTACAAAATAATATATTGTAGTCTGAAAAAACGCTAAACTATGTAAACATTGTAAATAATTGTAAATAGGATAGTTAACAACTAACAAGGGGACACTAAGGTCGACGGGAAACGGATTTTCCTGAACCTTGCAGTATTTGAAGATGTCGCCTCCGAAGTTAATTTGGCAAAGCAGTAGGGCGCGCTTCTCAAGATTTTCCGAGAAAATTGCATTTGAAAATCGTTTATAGTGTGTGCTAGGTGCCGCAAAAATTATTGTTTTCCATGCTTTTATGACGAATATCACCCTGGCTCGTGTCATACTAGCATGTAAGTAAAAAAGGGAAAGTAAAAAAAAATAAACTGAAACTCGAAGAAAGCTAATTGCGAAAATAATTCGATTTTCAAATGCAATTTTCTCGGAAAATCTTGAGAAGCGCGCCCTACTGCTTTGCCAAATTAACTTCGGAGGCGACATCTTCAAATACTGCAAGGTTCAGGAAAATCCGTTTCCCGTCGACCTTAGTGTCCCCTTGTAAGCTAAGTTAGATGAATGTGGATATGTACATGGATATAGGTATGTGTATGGACGAATGTGTATACTATAAGACTGGAAGGGGGGTAAAGTAAGATAGATAAGACTACTTAGCGAATAAGGATAAAATGTATGAATGATACAATGTTATCCCGTAAAAGGAAGCAAAGAATAAAATTACTACTATTGCTATTAATGAGCATTATGATTCAAAATTTAAATATTTTAAATACCCTAGGTCCGTAAATTTAAATAGAATTTATACTTTTCGTTGCAAAATTCATAGAACCAATGATTAATAAAATTCCAAATTTATCGTTTGAAAAACAAATAATTGTAAAGGCCAATATGAAAAGAATTCCACGATAAACTGTGAACAAATATTTCATGTTCAGATTCCTATTCGGTACAATCAGAAATTCGATTGAGCAGAATATTCGAAGGTTCGAAGTTCGAATATTCGAAGGTTCGAAGGTTCGAAGTTCGAATGTTCGAATATTCGAATATTAGAAGAAATTATTCGTATTCGAAATTATTCGAATATTCGAATAGTCGAATAATTACAGCTCTAGTCCAGGTGCTAAGTACGTGGACTCTCTCTTAGACTTCGTGATTTTGCCCAATTTTCACGGAACCTTGAGGAGACTGTAGCATTTCAAATTGGATGGACTGCCCAGCCATAGAAGGGGCCACATCATAAGGGCTACCTAAAAAAGATTCTGCACCTTCGGATGCAGGGTCATTTTTGTGTTACCACTTTGTCACTGTGCTCGCCCGTAGTTGTAGTAGTAGCTCTTGGCCAATCATATGCCGGTCCATCGACATCCACCCGTGATGTTGGGCACATCGCGGTTTTAATTAGCCCTGCAAAATCGTACGCCGCATTGAGAGTAGGGTCGCGAGTAACGAAGCGCCCTACGTAGCTGCTGTTGGGAGCCTACTACGAGCTTTTTCAATCTGTATTCAATGAATTGGTCTTACAAATAAAGAAGTGAATTTTTTCTTCTATTGAAGTTAATAAATTAGTGTTGCAAAAAAGAAATCCACTGACGCGTTTTCTGACCGTAATTTGTAACAAACGGATGACGATCGAGGCGAAGCACCTCTGTCTAACTTTTGTCGAGCGTCTTTGCATGGCTGCTACGATCACGGCGCGTTCTTAGTTACCGCCATAATTACGAAGCATCCTAAGTGACTGTTATACTTTTTAATCAGTCCTATGTGGATGGTTTTATGGTAGTCCCAAGTGGTTAGTCTGTAATGAAAATTGAGCACTGTGAAAAGAGCGAGGGTGGAATTAAACTAAGAACTGGTTTTATTGGTTTATTTATAACTAGGACTTCGTGTGATTCGTGGGAATTATAATTTATAATGTACGTGTATTCTTCTATACATATCTATGTTACAATATTTTTTCACATTTTTATTTCTTTTCCGTTTGGAATAACAAAAACATATTGGCCAAGAACAAAGATCCACATAACGTAACTGTTGCTGCCATTAGAACTTTATCTCTCTTACCAGCTAGCAAGTAACTAGGTTTCGTCAGGTCGGCCTGCAAAAGAATTATGTTCGATATAAGTTTCTTCTTCAGATATTTCGTTCGACTCAAATACAAGGATATCTTTACCTGATACTTCTTATATAGCGCTGCCATTTTTGGACTTAGCGTGGAATAGCTTGCCTGGACAGGTGATACGCCTACTGGCTTAGTTTTAATTGAATCGTAAATCATGACTGGTGGTTCTGTTGTTTGCAATGGCCGTGGTGACTGAAATGCAGACATTAATCTTTTGTAGCACATTTATTAAGACCCTGTAATAAATATAATCAACGCTTCTGCGAAATTATTGCCGTAACATTAAATGTTACATAAAATATGCGCGGCTGTGTTCCTCATGATTTGTCTATTCTAGGGCATGGCTGTCATATTTGGAAAGTTCGGCTACTTGTTAAAGAATCGACTATCGTAGCTTCCGAATTTTTGTTTCCGCGACGAAAAAATTATTCCGCGGAAACAAAATCGGTGGAGACGATTCTGAACGGTACAAGAAAGTGAAGTCCGTAAAGTACGTTGTAATTCTACTCAGACATCTGACAATGCATACAAGATAAACTTTAAAAACCCGTGTGCCATGTATTCTACTAATGTTTACTTACTACTGGATGAAGGGCTTGAGTCTGTGTCGACTGTTTTAAACGACCAGTAAATTGATTAAATTCATGAAACGACATCTTCCCCAATTGCGCAACCTACCTCTCCTTATCGCGGCCTTCTTTACAGTGAATGCAGACCCTGTATACGCGAAGCAGCCAGATACAGTTTAGACAACATGTTGGTCACAATGCAGGGTGGCCATCTTGAATGTCCCAAGGTGCAGCACTCCACTTTGTCCAAAAGTATTCTTAAAATATGTACGTAACACTATTAAATAAATTGCCTGCACTCGTATTCTTTACTGTTTGTCATTTAACGCATGTTCCTCTTTTCGAACGACATTATAAATTCATACAATTATAGTCCTTAGTGAATAATCGCATTGTAAATGCAAAATGTAAATGTTAACTTACATCTTAGAGAATGACGGGACTTATACAGTATGTATTTGTTAGATTTCATCATTTTTTTAGCAGACTAATTATTTTCCTTTGAAACGTTATTGTACACTGTGCTGAGTTCAACTAGCGCTCTCTATAAAAAATTGTCCAGTGGTTGGAAGTTCCAAGTAGACATTACACATTAAAAACATCACAAGTATGAACTTTTAAAAGCCTGCTTTATTATTATACTGCGAATCATCTTGATGTAGTAGGTCTATCACTTGCCAAGCAACAAGCGGTACCTATGTATATAGAATGCAATGAATTGTTAACGAAGTACAGCATTATGTATGTACAGAAAGTTATAAGTCTGATGTATGTTAGTCCCTAGCCCGATAGCTTTAATAATTATGTACACCGAACAGTAACGTGCGAAAGATTTGATGAGACAGAAAATTCTGTTTCCGATACATAGAAACTGTAATACATTGATATAATATAGTTGCATATTGTTTTATTAGGGAATCACTGTTGACTTATGCATCTCTATAATTAGTCATGCCGGAGTAATACAATTGAGGAATATTTCTAATGTATGATTCACTGTTTAAAACGATGTATTGTACTAATAAGTTGCATAATTTATTACTTCAAATGGCCAATTGATATTGCACATTATATACCTTACATTCCTTATGAAATTTACGTAGCTGATATATAGACTAATCAGAGATTAATAGTAATGAAATTGATAATACAATATTATTGTACATATTATGTACATATACTAAGATTATATATCAATGTATCAAGTTTCCCATTTTATTGAATGGAGGGATTATACATTTTATAAAGTGCATAATGCTTCTGATATTATATCTCCAATGTAAACTATGCATTTAATAATACAAAGCAGAATGAATGTGATTATGTGTCAGATGTTACTCTAATTGTCTCATCACAACAGAATTCTACTTGGGTAGATATGAGTAGGAAGTAAGAACTAATACCTAAATAACATATATATCAGGTATTGTGTGCAATGTGTTATATAACTTCTGGTTGAAGAATATTTCTAGTAGGATATGGTATTGTAAAATTTAATATTTATCTGTAATAAATCGTACATATGTTGTTCTATCTTTTTGTCTCTAATAACTTTTCTCTGTATTCACAGGACTGTACAGTGAAGAAGATGCCTGGACAGAATCCTCCCATTGGTGGTTTATAGCTACATTCAACATCGATGGAAACATAATTCTCATAAGGGATTATAATAATGTAATAAGAAACATATATCGATGGTATTGAAAAAGTTTATTGTACATATTACTGCGCAACATGTATCACTTTCTGCGTGCAATAGTTTCGACTCTGTTAACATCGCTTCAACTGTTTTGCTGTAGTGGCAGCCCTGCATGTTCTGTTTTACCGACGCGTTGCAAACAGCAAAACATATCATGGCTGAATATGGTGGATCTCTGATTAACAATGATGTGTTGACTTTCATTGATACATTGTATGATACAAAAGCTATATACAAGAGGAATAATTAATAGTGAGACTTATTAATAACTGTGGATAAATGTTGCACAGTGTTGTCTGATCTTACAGTGGTGTACTATATCCATTGTATGTCATGAAAGTGTGTATTGATAAATGCTTATAAAGGATATAATAGCAGCCGTATCGTCAGATGTAATAGCACTTAGCTGCCTTCCACCGTATTATCGCAAACAGTTGTGCAGTAATATAAATAGAGGCCGTATCGAAGTTCTATCTTTATCTGTAAATATTAAAATATCCGTTCGAAGCTCATGGATCGTGTCTGTAGGATACTGTGATATGTAATAAACAGAATCTCATGCCAAAGCTACGGAAGAACCGGAGAATCGAAACTAGGTGGGGTGTGAAATATTATACAGCAGTGAGAGATGCTGTTTTTGTAACACAGGCGCTACCTTATGTGCCAGCAGAGCCACCCCCGTCGTTTAGAGGACATGCCTCGGTATGTGACACTTTATATCTGTGTGCACAATGCAAAGACTGGTAAGCTGCAAAATGTATTTAATGATTCTTGTATCGTCCGATAGCTACGCTTAGCTTAGGTTTAAACGTTGTTAATACAGAGGCTTTGTTTTGTGCTAGCTTCCATTTTCAAAGCAGTTTGGATGACCATCGTGCACGGAAAAGCTGGATATTGGGATATTGGTGCCCGCAATGTTACACGTCCGTCTGCACGCATACAACCACTGAAGGCTCAACATGTTCGATGTGCTTGCAAGTAGACCGTGACAAACGTTTTTATTTGCGAAGCAGAGGTTTACATAAAAGTCAGAAGTTCGGGGCTATCAGGGTGTTTTATAATCGATGTCAATTCTTTGCGCATCTGAAAGCCCACTCCGTATCTTACGTGCACATGGGCGACCTAATGTTAATGCCTATACCGACGCACATGAATCACGACTGGGGCTCCGAAGTAGATGTGATCTGCGAGGCGCTCATGGAACATACGTTTCTGATGAAAATTCATATAATGGATTGGTTGAAAGAGAAGAATATTGACAGCGGTTGGTGGCAATCGGCTGGTAACGAAACAAAAGATGGCAATAGTCTAGTTGCTAATATCGTTAAAGGTTATAAGGGTCGACACTACTTTAAACCGTTAGAGATACCGATAGAAGATCAGTTTTCTACTTTGGATTCTTCGCATTCTATGCCCCACAATAGCAGCATGCATTCTGATATTCAAATCGTTGACTCTGCGAAGAATAACGATAAAAGAAAAAGTTCACCTACAGACAGAACAACGTCAGTTTCTGATGAAAGTGTAATTGAGAACGAGGATAATCCTTGTACGGTGAATGACATTGCGTTCGTGGATTGTGGGTCTGCGTCAACATATTTCGAGCCTGAGACTCCGCTAAATAATCTGGGGAAGAAACACACCACAGTTTTTGTAAAACTAATCCAAGATTCTCCGACCGCCCGTCAGGCCGTTAATTCGATAACTAACAAATTGGAGAAAATTAGCGCAACAGGCTTAAATTGCATTTCATCTGATATGGTTATGTCCTACGGTAATACCATGATCACGCCGAAGCTAGACACAAACGATTCTACCAAGAACCGTAGCACGATAAGCAAATCGAAGAAGGGCACGACGGTTAAGCTCGTTAGCGAAAGCAGTATCGTGAAAGTAGAAAAAAAAACGAATAAACCTATTTTCGAAAAGTTATTAAACGTAGAACTGTCGTCTAAAACGCAATCTGGTACATCTTGTTCACCGAAGCCGGATATATGCAAAAGTAAGTTAGAGAAATTAAAGCAGAATGTGCATACATTAACTGTTAATTCTGGCCAAAAGGTTTTCACGTTGCAAAGCACAAAACATATTGATATTAATACACTTATTAACCAGTTGCCGCCTCACATCATCAACAATAAGAAGATCGTTTTTGTAGGACAGGATTCGCATACTGTAGTCAATCGTAACAAGCAAGAATTGTCCCCGAAAAAGGTAGTGCAATCAGTACCCGACGCAAGCCTCGGAAACGGTACGAAAACTTTGCAAACTAAAGTGGTACCGATAAAGGCGATAAGCGCGTCGACTAACAAAAAGTTTAATAAGTCTATTCTAAGGAGTCAAATTGAGCCAGTTAAATGTGTATCAGGACCTTCGTCCAACAAAATTATTTACCAAAATGGCCGAAAATATGTTGTTAAGCATTCGTCGGATTCTAGCAAAAATACAAAGAACCTGTCTAATGCAATGATATCGACGAAAGAGATACAGCCGAAGAGTGCGAATAATATCCCACCGTTGATACCGCTGAATTCCACGGAATTAGAGAATATGTCCGCTCAAGAAAGAGTGAACTCGCTCCATAGCGATGCCACTCCTTTAACGCCATCGCCATCACCGTCAGAATTATCGAGCAGTTCTAGCTGCGACGTTCAGTCGAAGCAATCGTCGTCATCGGTAAAGGGTTCGCCAAACATCGATGCTTCCCGTTTGAATACTAAGCGTACAGACGTTAACGCCAGTACGAACAGCACGGCGGATTTGTTTGAGAGTTTATCGTTTCACAAGGGCGAGGACGAGAACCTGTATCTAGACATAAAACTTCACACTCAAAGGCCGATCTACACGATTGTCGATACATCCGCAATGATAGCGAAATGTAAACACGAGATGCTGAATGAATTCTTCCATCTCTCTTATTCCGAGCTGAAGAAACGGTACGAGCACTTGCAGCAGGTCAACGACGAAATATTAAAAGTGATGCATTTCGTAGCCGACAATATAATTAAAGAGAACTTGAAAGCCGTCACTATCTTGAAGCACGTATTAAGACATTGCATCGCGAAACGCAATGAGAAGATCGACGACACGAGCGGTAGGGATTCGCCGTTAAGCGATTGGGAGTCGGAGCGCGAGAGCACGAGCGAGAATTTTATTTGCAAATCGTGCGACAAAGTTATGAAGCCTAAGTCCTATATTGCAGGATTCTCGAAACCAACGAAGAGCGACATATACTGCTCTTGTTATAGGCACGTATGTTACAAATGCGACACGTATCAAGGCAACTCGACGCGCTTTGTGGCTCACCAAACGTTCCATGACAAACAGAAGCCGTACCTGTGCCCAGACTGCTATCGCAGATTTGCCGCGTTCAAATCGTTAGAAATCCACACGTGGACCAGCTGCTTTCATACTCTGAAGAGGCGTTTCCTTGGCTGCAAGATTTGCGAGATAAACGGCTTCCAAGATATGGAGTCTGTAGCAAGGCATTTCGCTATCATGCACAGCCACAATAGGATAGCCTGCGAGACGTGTCGCATCGTCTTGCCGTCGTACTCTGAGTATAAGAAACATCACAGGGAGAAGCACCCGGATGCAGATGCTCAGCATCCGATAAGGCTCGCGTTGTGCAAACTTGGACGGTGCATCGTGCGCTGCGAGGAGTACATGCTGCACATGGAGAAGCATCTGGTCGTTCAGAGATTGATATGGTTTAAATGCCCGTTTTGTACGTCCGTCAACATAGAAGCGAAACGAATTCTGTCCCACCTGCAAAGCGAACATTTGATGCGCCTGAGAGAGATCGTGAGCCCCGAAGTCTTATGGTGCGTGCTACCATTGGACATGGCGATACAATCATTGAAGGGTAACCCGCCATTGAATAAGTTCATAAACGCGCATCAGGAGCCTTGCGAGGATGGGACAGTTATGCCTAAGATTATACATACCACCACCATCACGTCCGAGGTGTTCGAGCGCGGAGCTCAAGAAACCGATTACCTAACAAATGCCCCTACGCCGCACTCCCTCAAATCTGTTAACGCCAACTGGAAATCTTCGATGTCAAAAGCAGTACCTAAAATACTCGAAGTTAGATCGATCGCTGATGTACCGTCGAACGATGTTAAATTCGCGACCAACGAAACGGCCACGAATTCTGCGGAGAACACGGAGAGCGAGGAAGCAACGGGACAAAGTGGGCCAGTAAAAGAAATGAAGAAACCGAAGAAGATTGCCCTGCATGAAGAAGGCGGCGTGATAAATGTGAAATACGAAGATTCCACTGGCAGTGTATCGGGCAACGAAGCAATTAAAACGGTCGTGGAGAGGTCAAGCGTTGACCAGCTTCAGCAGGACCGTTCGCCTAAAGTTAGAGCAGACAGGCAGCGGCAGATGAGAGCGGACTCGAAGAAGAAGATCGCAAGCGATTGTGCTACAGGTGCATTACTATCCGAGGAGGAGGAGGAGGAGGAGGAGGACGCGAAGACAGCAATAGAATTTAATGAAACAGACGATGCCTCGAATAACGCACAAACAAAGAAGCAAACTGAAAGCCCGCGACACGCATCGATCTCGAAACCACCTCCACTCGCCAGAATTCCTCAGCATCTCTTCGATTCCAGCCGATCCAAGAAAACCTCGCAAACGGTTAAGGGAGGTAGGGTGACGTCATCCTCGCGCAACCACAGGACTAATCACAAAATCTTACAAAGAATTGCTCTGAACGGTCCGACCAATTCGAAAGAAGCAGTCCTTAACTTCGCGTGCCATTTATGCGGCGAGTTAATAAGCACGTCTCAGTCCGTTATCAACAATCATTTTCAGAAGAAACATTCGCAAAGCTGTAAATTGTCGGTGGTTACGTCGAGGCTGCTGCGACTATCGCCAGAGTTCATCAACGGCGGTTACAAGGACTTGCTGGGCAGTAGGAAACGCAAGTCGGACAACGTTTCGTCGAATTCGAAGAGGAGACGGCGATGGACCCCGAAGAAATATCACGAGGGGAAGAATGCAAATTTCGCTGGCCTGGGGCTGTGCGTGAAGCAAGAGACGGCGGAAGATAGCGAGGGTAAATTCAGATGCAAGAAATGCGATCAGCGATGCTCGGACATGGCCAATTTGAGAGAGCACATCGCCGCCGACCATAGGATCAGGGGTCGGTATTTGATCTGCTTGGAATGCGGGGACAATTTCGTGGTGGCGCCCAGCTTGCAAATGCACCTGAAAGCGTTTCACGGAATCGAGGATCCGATCACATACATGGCCAAGAATACGTCCTACGCCCCCGATAGTATCGATGATCTCGAGATCGGGGGGAAGGCCATTGAGGCGAATCAGTGTCACGTTTGCATGGCCGTTTTCGAGGACAAGGCCGCGGTGGACAAACACTTGAGAGTCCATGGAATGGCATTCCTGAATCGGAAGAGGATAGAAGCGCAGAACGCTTTGAAGAGTCCGGAGAAGAAGAGCGAGGCCGACGACGAGAAACGGGCGTCGATCAAGCAGACTCCGAAGGCATCTGTTCGAAGGGACAAACCGGCGGAAACTATATTAGAGAAAATCAATGTACGTCTCGGTTAATCCGTATGTATATGTCGAACTCGTTGAGATTCATTCTCTAGTACTTATATCGATTATCTGTTGTTTCAGGCAACCATATAGCTAATGGAGGCACAGCTGTCGGAGGCAGAGAGGACCGGAAAATAGTATATACATAGAAATTAAATTTCCATTTTTAAATATGGCCGAGAAATCTGTGATTTTTAACGTTTTGTTTAAGTGATGCAAAATCGTCTTTTGTAGCGAAGAGTAGTAATGGATTGTTAATTATTTCCGAGTATCGGAGTGGTAAGAGATTGAATTCTTTGACACGGGTGTCGAAAGGAACATTTATCAACGCTCAGTTGAAAGGACGCATAAATTGGTTCCGGACAGCGTAAAACGTAATGCCCGTTGTACATATATATATGTATACAAATAGGCGTAGGGAAATGTATAATTTATTGCGTCAACATTTGCTTGGTTAATGTAGATTGAAGTACATTTGAGTTATTCTATAACATAAAACGTTAAAATTTGTTTCCGTGATTCGCGAGTTTCGCAAGCCTACGGTTGTATTAAATACTTGATGTTCTTCGATCTTAGACAGCTGTATGTTATCACGGTCTTCGCGTCCATGAGATGCAACAATTTCAACTGCAATATTATGTAAATAATTATTCCGTTTTAAAAGTATATAACTTTTTGTACTCCACTAATTCGTATGCGTCGTTGTACCTAAGAATAGGCAAGAATAAAATATTCTGACTTACTTCCGAGGCGGAATGTCCGCACCTGTCTGCGAGGGGCGGAACCTCTTTGTGCTCTGTGAACGAGAGTGGAGAGGGATGTCATGGCATTGACAACAAACGCGCGTAGAATATATACGTATCTTTATTACACCACCTCTAATTGCGCCGACAAAGATTATTGCTTAGTAGTTAGCCATTCAATGATTGACACATCGAGATGTTCGAGGTACGAAACGAGGGAACATTTTGCATTTTATTTTTCGCTCTTATCTACATATTTATACATATATGATGCGTGTACTTTTACGCGCATCAACGTTAAAATATCAGTACATCACGCTTCAAGATTTACAGACAAAAACGGTATTCTTATTTTCATGGTTCTGTGTTACGAAGAGATATTGTTTCGCATTACACCGAGTACAGGTACTGAAGGAAGGGTTTGGGGCACTGAACACTTTGATGTTGGACCTGTAAGAGTACTCCCAGCTCGCTTTCCACGACTTTACACAACCTTACACTTACGCAGCTTGAAGAATTGTACAATTATACGGGGGCGATATTCAACAATGATAGTACTTAACCGTCGCAAACGCATCAACGAGTAGCATTTACGAACTTTCGTCGCCGATTGAAAATAATCTCGGATAACGAAGAGAAAAATCTGTTACCTTGGTCCCTCCATAATCCATAAAGTCGACCAGCTGTATACTTTTACGGGTCCTATATTCTTTTTGGCACAATTACTAAGGAACACACACGATTAAGTTTAATTAATGAATAGTTGCTGTGTCTCGCGGAAAAGTTTCACACAAACAACTTGAGCTTAATTCTGCACGGCGTGGGCACGGTTACGGAAGATTGTCTAATTGCCACGCGCACAGAGTATCATCCTTTTGAAAGATAAGAAACGAGTCAACATGATTGTAGCTTTGAGTGACGTGTTCTTTCGAAATTTGCCTGTGCCCTCTCTTAATTATTTACCGCCGTTATGCTTTACAGTTTACAGTATCCAGAGTAGATCGTTTCTTCGCGATTAAAATTCCCCCTCAGAAGTCGGCTGGCAAAAGAAGAAAAATATTGCGTTAGGAAATCGCGTTCTCTCCATTTGATTTAAAGTTTCACTTCAAACGGCAGTTGATCCTCCGCCTCCGCACGATGCGCTTGTCGATCGATGATTATCCGCCTCTTCCGTAGCGTCCACGTTCGTCACGAGAACCACAGGACTCGATGGCCTGGGACACTCGGATTCCTGAATAAAATTTGCGCTCCTATCCAGTTGGCTGTTGCCACAAGTATCTTCAGAGTGGGCCTGGTTCTTACAGGATGGCATTTGACTCGTGTCGCTGGATTTCCTGGTGTTGCTCGGCGACGACGACAAAGAAGAAACGGATTGGGCGATTTTTAGCTCCGACTCGGTGGGACTGCCAGTGCTCTGGACAACGTTTTCCTCGAAGATGTTTCTCCAGTCGTTACCGAGGCTCGCGTCGTCGGAGTTGGCGCTGGACTCGACTACGGTGGCGGGCAAGGCCAACGATTCAGGCGGTTTCTTTACTCGGGCGTTGTTTCCTAGTTCGCTTAATGGGATTCCAACATCGCGAGTGGCCCACACGTCGCAGCTAGGGCTGCAAGATGATCCGCGAGGGACTTGAGCGACTTTCGTTTTTCTTGCATCCTCCATCGAGTGCCATCGGTGCGATCGCGAGATCGACGATCCCGGAGCAATAGCATTCAAACTGTTAGCCGGCACTATTCGATGAGGGAACCGCGGAGATCCTCGGATCTTCTCACGCGAGGATGACTGGCTGGTACTTGCTTCTGCAACAAAAGCGTCCCGACTTGTATAGGTTGCGCAAATACGTCACCATGATCCTAGCTTCGACACGGTTGAATGCTTTGGGCTCGGTGCTTCTTTTGCCAAGCGGTGCATGGATTTTGGCGTGCACGTGCGTATATTTCATCGTCAAGTGACAATGGAAAATGATCAGCTTGGGCGTACTTACTGGGCGGTAGGCTGAAATTGACTCTGGGCTCGCTGCTCTCTTTACGACGTAGCCCCAGGCTTAATCTGCGATCTTCTTCGCTAGTAATACTAATTATTGGTCCTGAGCCACATCGGGGATGAGGCGGACGAGTGCCTTGGGCATTAACCTGACAGGTAGACGCGGCTTTCGTGCCTGGCACCAGACCAGCAATGTAGCCCATGTGAACCCGCAGCGCTGATGCTACTCCTACGGGATTACAACGGGAGTCAGCTACCGCTGGTCGAGTCCTGCATTGCGCTGTACAACACTTGTACAGCCGTATACTTACGCGTCTACTTTACCTGTGAATGATGCTGTGGATGTCTTTCTGCTGTTCGGCCGACTGCTGAAGAGGCTGAAAAGTCGCTGAAAAACGCCCAAACGGTTCGGCCCCTCCGTCTCCCTCCGCCGATGGAGCTTGTAAATGTCCGCGAGGCTTCTCCTCGGACCGTCCGGCTCCAGGTCCGGCTGGCTGCTAAACGCTACGGTGCCTCGTCGCATTCCTAATTCGAGGAAGGGCCAAGTCGACTCGTGTAATCCTTCGCCGCGCTCTTCCCTCGCGATCAATTCCTAGCTTTACTCTAGCATCTACTCTGGCACTCGCGCCGATAGGACGAATCGAAGCGCATCGCAGAAGCGAAAGCAGGTGCTAAGTCGATTGTAGAAGAGGAAGGAGGAGAGCTGAGAATCTTTCACATGGGAGCGTAACTTTCACGAATTGTATTTCTAAACGAAAACGCGCGTAATGCCTCGTCTAACTTGTGAGCGTACCGTTAAGACAATTTTCGATCGACAGTCTCGATGGTATCTGGGTACGTATTTTCGGAAAGATGAAACATGGAGAGCTTCGTTTTACCGATCGCCCGGCCGTCGAGTTTGTCCATCGATTCTATTCAGTCGGCCGTCACTGCATTCCGTAACATCGAGGTGAAACGTGCTATTTGGCGTGCGAAGCTGGGTGTACGCATATAGGTGTACACACCCCATGTCAGGGACTTGTTCGAAGTTGTCAAGGGGTTTGGGACTCGGGGCTCGGGGGATACGCGTGCAGCCTAGTGTCTCGAATGGCAATTAATATGTCAGGAATGCATAAAGTGTGTTTCTAAGCTATTGCGGGTCACTAATGTGGCCTGATATTACCGGTGACAGAAGTGATTTCGTGTCAACTGTTTCATCTGCAATCTCAAGTAGCAGTCCGATAAATATTCCGTACACGAAATTGTCTGCCGTTTCACGATCGATCGTTAGACCCGATAGCAATTCAACCGCTTCTCTAGATCACCGACTAACGGCCGATAAAAATGTTACTTCAAAAACGTACCTATTCATGCAATCTGTGCAATATACCAGAAAATTATCACCTATCAAATTGGGAAGGGTTCCTGTTTGTCACAAAACGATTCCAAACTTTCCCAGAACGTTCAATCATCCTACTCTAATCTCGTCTATCTGTTCCAACAGCTTTTTGTAATAAACGTTAAAATTGTTTAAGCTTAATCTATTGCGTGCAGTAAACGGAATTCTGTCACCTTTCTCGAACACCTTTCCCGACGGAAGGGCGATGAAGCGGGAAGAACATTGAATTATGGTATCGTTCCTTCTTTCTCTTCTCGGTACATATCTACGTGTATATCAAGGGTTCATTCATCGTGCAAATATTAGGCGAGGGGAAAAATTTCTCTCGGGGACGCGGCGAGTATCCTTATCGGGAAATAATTCCTCGTCAGACCGTTCTTTCTTTATACGCGTTCCAGTTGTTTGACGCCGTGCATCCTGCCGCGCCACGACGCGCCGTTGCGCTCGGCCACTCCATCGGACGATCCAACGCGAAACGTATACGAGTGTACATCGTCTGTAACGACCTACTTCCCCTTTATCGGTTTCAAAGTGGAAAGTCGCCGTTCTCGTGCGTCGCTTCCCCGCAGATACCGCCGAATATTCGCGCGGAAATAAAATTCACGAGAATGTCAAAGGGAGGGGAAATAAATGACCCGTGAAGTGACCTCCGGGCGCGCACACGTCAGGCGGATTTATTTGCACAACGAATATCCGCAAGTACGAGTGGCGAATAGTCTCACTTACCGGATGGGTCCGCGGACGGCCAACTAGCCCTAGGGATGACCGGTGGGAGGACACTGAGCAATAACAAAGGCAGACCGCCCCCGATGCTAGGGTTGCGTTGCGGAATCGACGCGCTCGATGAAGCGTGCGACGGTTCCACTGCTTCCTGTGCCAATTGTTTCTCCAATCTGGCCAATTCCAGCTCCAGCTGTGCCATTTCACGGCGATACACACGATTCTGCACTTCCACGCGGTATTGCAGCTCGCTAGCCCGCCGTGAAATTTCATTACCATTAAGGTCGTTAAAAAATTAGACGCCACGTCGGAGCCGACATCGCGGGGTATCCCACGAGCGGTTCACGCGTCGCGTTACCACCCACCCGTAATTTGTAATGCTGTTCTCATTAACAACCCCCCCGACGTTATCCGGTGGAAGCGCGATTCGGTTCAGAAACTTTGTAACCGACGGGCCTCGATGAAAAATTACAATAAACAAACTTTCGCCCGAGCAGCCGGAGTTTTATAGGAAATTCAGCGAAAGTCGGTGAGTTGGATAAAATATGATAAACGATATCTGCGACCCGGTTTCGAAACGAATCGATTCCCTCTCCTCGCACCCGTAGGAGTAACACGAAGGGTTCAGGTACCGGGGATCCGATAAAGGATATCGCGTCTCGAGGTCGATCCGTTCGAACGATTCCCTAGCTCCAAAGTGAAAGCCTTTATCGTCATTGTGACCAACACCATTGTGTTTCAGCCCCTTTTTGCAGCTGATTTCTCAATTTGCTCCTGATCTTCTGCCCCCTATCGATCAGTCTCGGTGTAAGCGGTGGCTACTTACGTTCTATCGTCGGTCACGAATCTTCTTGTATTGCATTCGATCTTGAGGCCGAGGCTCTGTACCACGGGATCGGCTCTCTCGCCTGCTAAAATATTCGCCAGCTGAGGGAGGAACAGCAACGCCAGCGTCGCGGTGGTGGAGGCCAAGATCAGGGTGGTTATCGTGACGAAGGCCAAGGTCGCGCGATCGGACATCAAATTGGCCAACACCACCACGATCCCCGAAGTGATCACCACGAAATAGACGCTCATGCCAATGTACTGCGAATCGTTCAACGCTGGTATTTTTACGTGCCTGAAATTGTGCATGTCGCGCGGAAAGACGCAGGGTAAACATGGCATGTATCCACACGTGCGTAAATTAACAAATTAGTAAAGCCGCGTTTCGTAGTTTCGTAGGTACTGGACTTCAATTAGGTAGCAACGGAATTGGCCTGATTATCGGGAAAGGACTAGCCTGTACTTTGAATTACCCCGCCCTTGACTCGATCTCATAAACCTTCGTATCGATATTCGAATGGCAGTTAGCCGGTAAAAAGTGAAAACACCTTCGCTAATGAACGCCCTAATGGCGACCCTCATTAAACTCCAATTCCGTTTCGACTCCGCCTCTGTTGTATCGAGTTTTTCCTCGGCGCGTAAAATCAAGCTATAAAACACACAGCTGATGTGCGTTAAATAGCGGTCCCAAGTATTTTTACCTAGTTTCCCAGGCCATGTAGACACCAACGATGAGCAGTAAACCTTTGTAAACGTAAAGGGCGCCCAGCCAACTGTTCGTGTGTTGCGAACGACACACCTCTACCTGCGTCAGTGATGAAAGACACGAATTAATTGGCAACGGTTCGTCGAAGCGAATTACGTCGATATGTTAATGAAGCTGTGCACCGTGGTATGCGACATTCTTCGCGGCATTGTTTCGATTGCAATACCTGGGGTTGATAAACAACGCCTCTGTCTTGCGGATTGAACTCCAGAGTTAAGTTCCGCAGGTGACGCTGCATGGGGTCGAAAGTCACCCACAGAGTTACCACGAGACCGTCTAGCAGTAGAAGGACGCAGATTAAGCTTATAAGTTGCGTGTCCTGAAGCAGCTGCAAGTAGCAGAAGAATACTCGTGCTTTCTTTGCGTGGGTGTAGTACGCGCGGGATCGGTTCGATCACCGGATCGATGCCGTACCTTGTTCTTGACGACACCGCTCCTGCTCCTCGTGAAAATCCTATGCACCCGGTAAGTCTTGGTGAACATCGATCCGAAAGCCAGAGAGAATCCAGCGGACAACAAGTAGACTCTCGCCTGAAACGGTACAAGGAATCGCCGCGGAATATAATGGTTGGGGGTAGCGCGGGGGCGCGACTCCATTTCAACCAGAAGATTTAATGCTCACTGTGCACACTGTGGGATAATAATCATCGCTGTCCGGGAGCGTGGCGTGATCCAGGCCCAGAAGGATGACCGCACCATAGACGAGACCGCAGCCGACAGCAGCCATATTATTCAGCCTAGGGCTCGAAAGTTTTATACTCCTGTCGGTCGCAGCAAACGAAACAATTTGTAGATTTTCCCGCCAGCGGCAAGGGACACCCCACGGAATAACGAGAACAAGTTTCCCGCGAGGAGAGACTGAGGCGTCTGATAAGCTTGCAGTGGAACTTACTTGTGCCTGCGAAAATGCAGATTGAACGCCAGGAATGCCAGCGCGAGGGTGACACCGACACTGGCGAGGCAAGCAATGGCAAGGAAAGCCGCAGGTGCCACAGTCACTACTCTCAATCTGTGTACGAGAAGAACGAGCCTTTTAGTATTCCTAACGCACCGTTAAATAGTAATAAAGATTTAATGGAGGCTTCGGGGAATTCTTTATGCCACAAGAAAGGCCGGGAAGTAACGTTAATTCGTTCATCTCCCCCGGAACGAAAGCAACACGGTAACAAACTGCAGAAAAGGAGGATACGCGCGATTATTTTTACTCCGCGTCACGGCACCCCGTTGGATGTTGCGCAGCGGCTAGAAAATGCACTCGATGCGAAACATTTTACAGTGAAAATGCTGATGAAATTTTCGTGAAATGTGGCGACGCGTACAATGTGGCTTTGAATATATTTTTATCGCTCATATCGGCTCGCGCACTCTATACCCCGTATCGTAAAGATACCATTTAATAAGGGGAACCTTTACCAGCGTTTTATGTGAGTTACCAGGGTGATCAAGTTTTACGCAGCCGCGCGAAATCGCGAAATCGCCATTAACAAGGGTGGAATCCTGGCTACTTCTCAGACTCGGCGAACACGCCGTATCGTTACTCAACAATTCGCATAATACACCTGTGCTTATTAACATATGGATCTCGTTAACATGAACCGTACGCGATTCCACGGATTGAGACGGTAGGTACATCCGACATCCATTGTACCGATCATTGTACTCGGTCGCAGTGCTTCCAATCGCGTCCACTTGCCAGCTATTTGTTATTAATCGTTTCATTAAGTTCTTACGGCGTAGCGTGGTTATTGATTGGTGGTATCGCGGAGAGACCACGTGTGTGCCGATGCTCAAATCCGCGGCGAGCATTCGGTCGACCAGTGGCCAAAAAGTGAAAACGCGGAGGATCGGTAGGTATAGGTAAAATCGGTCACGCGAGCCGTGATAGTCTGATTGAAATGTTGAGGATAATCTCCCCCAAGGCCTGCAGTATGTTCCATCAATGTTTTATCCCTGGAAACATGTAATTAGGCCGGGAACTGGCGATCTCGGGGTATATAGCCGAGCTAACGTACCAGTGCTGAGACCGTGCAAGAGACTCCACTGAGGGCGTTCTGTAAGCACGGCATCTTCACCCGGGCTTAATGGAGAACCAGGGTGTCAGGGTGTCAGGGTGTCAGAATGTCAGGAGTCGGGGTTAGACAAGGGGACGTCTCTGTCCGTCTGTCTCGTAGCGTGTCTCAGGTGTGTAAGGATCGAGAATTCACCTTCGCCTGTCAAGCTAGGCCGGGTCTAGTAATCGCGGGTAGCGATCATCAGTTCTGACTTGGTCATCCTGACGTTCGTAAATATAGGCGGATATCTGGGTACTCTAGGGGTGCTTCGACTCGGTGCAACACCGAGTGTTCAAGGTGATAGATCGAATCGGATGCAGTAATACGTACCGGAAAACCCGCCGAGCCGCTGGGGGTTGCCCACCGGGCCATCTCGTCATTGCGCATCCTGGACAATCCATTGTCAGCTTTTCATCCTCCGGGTTGAAAATCGCTATCCTTCTGATAACGTGGCCTGTAATTGGAAAACTTTAAGATCCAGTCTGCCTCAGCGCGAACGTACCGCCGCTTGATAACTTAAACTTAAATAATCGGCTAACGACTAGTCGTTTCAGTTTCGACGAGATTGCAGTCGCGATAGTTACACCAGCTTTTACGCTCAATCTCAGTCTAAAAGGGATTTTAATTCCTCCCTGCCTCTTCATCCTTCCGCATGCATTCTTGGTGGAAACAAATTCAATTTATTAAAGTTTCACTAATGAGGCAAGTGCAGGCTTTAATTATTACGGCTTGATTTCTCCCCATTTGGAATGGCTCTCTATTGCGTGGACCCGATGAAATGAATCCGGAGGCGGTAGTATGCCCCGTGACATGCGATGAGCTATCGAGGAAAGGGCTGAACTAGTCGAACGTTAATCCCTTCTTTCGATTCCTGTCACATCCCTTACAAATCCGCCCTCTGATAAAATACCCTTTTTTTTTCCGTTCGTGATCCACCATTTTTGCTCGACGTTATCGATAAAGTCGGAAATACATTTGTACATATGTATGCAGACACGTAAAGGGGAGGACGTCTCAGGGCTATAGAATTTCTACCTACGTTCGTCTGAGCACACTTAAGCAACGGGATTGAGGGGAATTAGGACGGAGCACATGTTTTTTGGAGGTACGATATAAAATTCTGGAAATCGACGGCAACATTAGTTCCAGACGTTACCCAATCCTTTCAGGAGTTTCGTACCGCGCAAAAACCAGCAATGCATCGCACTGGTAGCTGAGTTTCGAGACGTTCCATTAAAACCGCTGTCTTCCATGATCTGCGGACGAGACAATACATATTGGGATTTCTCCCATCACAGTAATGACTACAGCCGGCTGGCTAATAATACTCATTTCGTTTCATCTTCCGTCTCCGGATACCAACGCGCTGCTACTTTCCACAGCCAAAAATAGAGGAGGTCGGCCGATCGTTTTTCACAGTTTAGGTTCGCGAAAAATGCCGATGTAGGTATCTCTCAGTTGCCGTGCATCTTTAAACGAGTTTCTTCGTCTGCTTGTGATGGATAGTGACAACGGCGGAGGTATTCTTTGCTTCGATGCGATCGAATTATTCTCGGCTTGATACGGAGCATCGAGGAAGCTTACGAATGCATCTTTGTAGTTTTAGCGGAATTCATCGGAAAAGTTTCGTAGAATATAGAAATGCCCCTCGCACTCGATATCTCCGTGGTTTCCCGGCAGAAATTCTATCCATCTGAATTTTCGAGACGTTTAACACTGCAAAGCTTTTTCAATTTCCCCAACGTTCTCGCTTTAAGAGCAAGGTGTCGATGTGTCCTCTTGAAATATCGCACAATAAAGTAACTCGAAATCTAAATAGTTACTTATTCCGGCGCGTTTTTCCACTATAATGTCAGACGGAAAACTGTTACGACTCATTCCTCTCCGCGTGATAAGGCACATTCGCAATTTATGTTCTTCGGTTGTCTTTCCTCCGCCCTGTACGACAGCTGATAGAACTTTTTTCCCGCGAGCAGGGGAGTTTGCTTTCTGATATCATTTGTTCGTGTCGGGCCGGTTCGCGTGACTAATCATTGTACGCCGAGGGAACCAATTAATAAAGAAGATTGTTCCGAGTCGAAGGGGAGGAATTACAGGGCACCGTTGTTCGAATCGTCTTAGAAAGTATGACTAGAATATTTATGTCGGTTGTCCCCGAAGCGGCAGGAAACGAAGCAGCCTGTCGGCCGTTATTTTTATGGGTCCCTTCGCTCTTTCTCCGATGTCTCGCGGATAAATCCTCTTTTATAACGTCGGCCGCTTTTCCCAGACAAATGTTCAAGTGGTGGTAATGAAATCAACCGCGACGTTCGAAGCGTAGGGGAGACCGGGGATAGTTTGGACACGGGGATACATTGGACAGTTTGAAAATTGCCTCCATAGTGTCATGATGATTGCAATTTTTTTGTAGTTTGTGCCTATATGCACACCAAATCAACTGATATTCAATATGGCGTGTTGCATTCACGAATGACAAGGTATGTCACACTTTTCAATTCTTGTATGTTACTGTATAATATTTTCATCTACTTTTTGTTGTGATTCGGATACTTCATTATGGTAAAATTTTATTGTAACTTTTTTTAGGCATTGCTGAATGTGTTTAGAATAAAGTAATGCTATGCAAAAATCAAAGTATCCTTTTTGAGGAAAGGCACGAATAATTTTGTATTGATATGATATGAGGGGTTACATTGGACAGATAACACGTAGGATAGGCTTGAATGACTGGGATTCTTAGGGGCCCAAGTGCTGCCACTGGCCCAAGAGGCCAGTTATTTCAGCCTATGAATACGAGCTTGCACCGCACACTCTTAGGCCCGGTCCAGATCTGAACCGAACGCCGAACCGAACGCCGAACCGCACACCGAACCGAACGCACTTGAGTAGTTAGATGGAGTAAGACGAGTGATATACTTGTCTTGCTCCGTCTAACTACTCAAGTGGCGTTCGGTTCGGCGTTCGGTTCAGATCTGGACGCGGCCTTACAGTTTTTCTTATCCGATGTACACCCGCGGTATCATTGGCTTCGAGTTCCCCTTTTGCGCGGCTCTGGAAAACACCATGGAGGTCGGGCTCCTTAATGGCCCAACAGGCTATTTGTCATTTTAAATAAATTATATATTCATTGGATTATTCATTATCATTTCTTTCCATCTGTCCAAACTATCCCCGTGCTATGTCCAATGTAACCCCACCAATGGGGGTACTTTGGACAATATGCATCTCTAAACTTTTTTCATCTCAAAGTAATACTAGGGAATGTAAGGCCCGTTTCTCAGGTTCAAATGAATAGCGCACATTCTGAGTTATCGAATGGTGTACAATTTATAGCCGTAAGGCATCTTACAGGCCCGCTAAAGACTATTAATCAAAAATTGTCCAAACTATCCCCGGTCTCCCCTACATCCCGCACATGCAAACGAGAACGGCCTCGAAATATCTTTCGTGTCTGCGAGACTCGGCATTCGCTTCCGCCGCGTCGCGCAAAACGAACCACACGTCTAATCCCGATCGATCGGTAAGGACAGAAAGATTGCTCTTTGCGCTCGGTTTGTCGCGTAAAAGGGGAATAAAGGATCCGCCCGGGCCAGGCTGTTTCGCCTTTTGCCCGTCGCCGAGATTATGCTCGAAATCTAAATCGGAGAGCCGCGACAATGTGACTGTTATCCGCTACGGGATTTGATGGATTACAGCCGTAGGACCTTGACTGCCGACTGGTTAGATGGATGAAAGAGCGCGGAAGAGGTAAACTGGAGTAAAGCAAGGGTGGAAAAAAGGATGCAGAACAGAGGTAACAGAAAGCGGAGGTAAAGAAGGGAGCAGTTGATGATATCCAATTTGTCCGCACCGCCCGGGGGCTCTTTGTGAGCACTGTTACCTATCGCTGGCGGAAATTCGTGCCAGTTCGTTGACTTTATCTGAAATCGATGCTCGAAACTCGAAGCAGAAAAAGGAGCCGCTTCTTCGAGGCTCGTGCAAGGTTAACGAGCTGAACGACGGCTTGCTACACCGCGGATGGCCGTCTAGCTATCGGGATTGCGTGAAAATGCCAGGAAACTTGCTCGACCCTGGCAAATCCTTCGGGACTGAATCCTTACAGAGGAGGGGGCAGCTCGGCAACTTCGAAATCTCATAGAAATGTTTTACAGCTAGACAGGAATCTTTCGATCCTTTCCACATGGTTGCGCAAAACCCGCGTGTGTGTGCACATAGTTACATACACGTACATACACACGTGCAGCCGAGCTATCTCCCAGCGGGAAGACCCCAACAGGTTAGAGAACTCGAAGCCCCCGTATAAAGAACACGAAACTACGCTCGAATTTGATCGAGCTGTCTCGTTTATAAAAACGACGCTCGTGGGACGGTGAAAAGGTTGTAAGTTTCCAGGAGTTTTCGGACGTTTTACTAGCCGAGGCCGGCATACGTGTCTAATGAAAGGCGGAGGGGACTGGGAGGCATTTTCTATCGAAGCTTTTAAGAGATTGTTCGGAACGTCGTCCGGCAGTGTCTATGTGGAACAAGGGGCAGAGGATAGGGAAGAGTGAGAGGGAGAACGTGCAGAAAGTGAAGAGGAATGAACAGAAGGGGAGTAATGAGTGTTGGACTCAATTTCATGGCGCAGCTTGTGAAAGCCTGAGCACTTTCCGGCAGATTGATTTTCGATCATACTAAGGAGACAATGGCCCGTAAACGCGAGCGCGATATCCGGCACCTGAGCGACGGCCAATCAAAACATCATCCGTTCGGGTGGTCAGAAATTAAAAAAGGGAAGAAACGTATCGAGACCGAAGGGAAGGAAACAGTTTGGGTGGAAAGGAACCGGAGTGTCGTTAGCATCGGCGTATCGGGGTCGCGTGGCTGAAAAGAAGCTTAATTTCACAAAGAAGCGTATTTTCGCCCACGAGGACGGCGTGGTATGACACTGCACGGCACGGCGTTTCGAGGCCACTCAAATTATGCGCTCGCCCGTCGTTACCCAAGAGAAGAGTTCAGCTTGGCGAGTCCCGAAACGCGGCCGGGGCGGACTCGCAAGAATTTACACCAGTGAAATTTGCCGGAGCAAAAGTTGACGGTGATAAAAAAGAAAGGTGAAGGTTCGACGCGATATTCATTGGTTCGCGCTGGGACACGGAGTCGCTTCTTGGTCGGAATAACGATTAATACCGGCCTGGGCATAATGCATTCGAGTTCCTCTTGTTTTCCATCTTCGCTTTTTCTCCTTTCTTGGGCACGCTCCCTTTTGCCGCCGATTCCCGAGGGTCCTCTCTCATTAATTATTCATCGACTTCTTACCGACATCCGGCGGGTAGAATGGCAAACATCTCTGGTCGTGTTCGCACGAAGCTCACGCCGATCTCGTTTCATGCCGTAGATCGCGATTCGCGGACCCGACGAGCCGGGGTCCTCGCGCGGCCGCGGCGGCCGCACAGAAAACCGCCGCGGCCTTACCTATACGCCCGACATCGAGAGCCCTTATGGCTCTTTCGACTCCAGTTCCCACGCTAGTGGCTCCCAGCTTCTCCGCGCCGAATCTTCCTAGACGGGACGGAATCGCGGCGGTTAATTAATTTATCGTCGAACTTGGCTAACGTTGTTTCACCGACATGCTCGCGTCAGGCGCGGTCTTCCTTACCGCGACGTTGTCGTTAGACAGAGAGAGAGAGAGAGAGGGAGAGGGAAATTTCCCAGGGCGATCGATCGAGCACTGATCCAGGCGTAATATATTTTCTTTCCAACGGTGAAATTAATTATAAGAAGCTGCATGGACGCATACAGCAGCGCCCACATCCGCCTGTTCTTATCCCAAGTTCACGCGGGGCACACGGTTTTGTGCACCGACTGGCCCCTGCGCTGCCCGTTGTTTCTTGCCGCAGCTTCTTGTCGCGTTAATTATGCAACTATACGCCCGCCCTACCGTAAACACACGCCGAATTCATGGCGAAGTTAAGTACAGAGCGGGTTTAATTGTCCCATGTTCTGACAATCTCAGGTCGGTAGGGCGCGTATCGTTGTTCCACGCTGAGTCGGGCCAAGTTCCTACCGCGAATGTCGAATTATCCCGTCAGCTAAAATCCACTGCTACGATCCGCGCAAACCCGTGTAAATTTGCCGGCTGTCTTGCGAACGTCGCGCCGTCACACTTGAAAAGAAGTTACTCTATCGCTTTCGCGTTTTCCACCCTCGCACCACTTTCCACTTTCGTTCCGTCCGCTGCTGCTGCCGTTATTAAAAAAAAAGGAGTCTAAACTGGGGCGTTGGAGCAGCGGTACGAGTCAACCAGCATGCGGTCTATTTGCATAGCACTTTTCCGCGGCAGCGCGGCATTTCGTTGGAAATTTGTTTGACACTTCGCCGCGCGCGCATGATAGCGCGGGCCAGCGTGGATGGTGTCCCCCGTAAGAAACCCGAGGAGAGCAACCTCCAATGGTCCAAGAAATATCGCGCGTATCGCGTTTGCCACGAGGAATTCATTGCGAGAAATAGCAGGTACGCCGTTATCGCGAGGCCGCACAGTGTCACGGCCCGTGTTCAAAAAGCAAAAAATTGGATTTTGAAATTTTGTATTTCATTTTATGGATTTGATAGTAAACAGTCCTCCGACATAGGAACAACATAACTTAGTAACATAAATAACGGATTTAAGGTTAGTAATTACATTCAATGTCGAATAACCAAACACAACCTGCCACAGACTACACATAGGAAATATTTACCAACTGCATTTTTGTTGTATTTATAAGTTCCACTCTTTTTTTTTCTTTTTGAAAATAAGCAAAATATATCCTTTTTTCGTTTTATTAATTAAAAATTCTCGCATTTAAAGATATGGTTACGTACCAGTGGCTCAAATTATTACTTTTTTTGTCTCATCTTCTAAGTTGTGGAGAGAATTAAAAAAAAAACGAAACATATCGGTTCTTTCATTTTTTTACTACAATTAGTTCCTTTCATGTCCTTTAATTTGGTGTAAATTTTTTCTGCTCCCGACTGCTCCCACATAAGAAAAAGTACACATAATAAAACAAAAAACTAGACAAATCAGTGCTAGAATATTTAGTTTTAAAAGACACTGAGCTTTCAATTCCTTCAGATTCAACTGATAGTGATGAAAATGTATAATAAGAATGAATAATTTAAAATTTATTATCTATTTAAAAAATTTATTTATTATTAATTTATTAAAAAAATTAATTTTATTTTTTTTATAATTGTTTCATATGTTTGTTATTAATTTATGTGTAAATGTATTTAAAAAAATATATATTTTATTTGTTTTACTTTTATTATGGGCAAAAATATATATTAATGAATTATTTTAAGTTAAAAATGATTTTTTTTTGTGAATAAATATGATTAATGTTGGGTTGAAAAACAGTCTTTAACTGAACCCCGCCCTTGCATTTGTCATGTTTCGCTCTGTTTGCTACTTGCTGTGTCTTGTTTTGTTTGTTTGCAATAAAGACGTTTAATAATAATAATAATTAACATATCAATTACACGTAAATAACAGTATCTTAATGGAGAATTGATTTTTGATTTTTTTTCCTATATACTCGTTACACTGTGGGCCGGCTGAAATCGTACCGTTGGACGGACATCGAACAATGGAGATCTCATAAATGGGCTCGTCCCCCCGGCTAAACGTGTCAGTTAGCTGAGAATGCGAGTACACGCGGTGTACTGCATCGTTAGAGGCATCCAATTGTCAGCGGTTTCCAGTCCACCCTCCTGAATTTACCATTTCACGCATGGCTTCTTACGCGTTTGGCATTGCGTACACACCCGATATAATCGATGCTCGCGCACGTGCTGGGAGTTGTTCGTGGGCAATATGTAAACTTTACTCACCGTGCATCTGGTAGAACGCCGTGATACCCACCCTGTCGGCTCCACTGAACGAGACTGGGCCCTGAAACGTATCGCATCAACGAAATCGTTAGCTGTTAGCGCACAGTTCAATTGCCGAGGAGGCAGGACAAAAGTTGTCGCTCCGCCGGCAATGAATTTCGTTGCCACGAACGGTAGCTTAGCTTTGGCAGTTGGCGTGTATTTTGTCGGACGCGCCGGTTAGACAGCGCAAGACCGATCATTATTACCTTCGTAAATGATTGATGGGAGTGTTTCTGGGGTGGGAACAGGCGGCTGGCTCACCGACTCCCGGTTCTCTGTTTTCCTCGTGAACGCGCATTGTTGCTCGCAAACGAAGCAAATTAGGCATACGTATGCATAAATGTTGGATGGGCGAGCGACCTTTTGTTTTTCCCCCCATACTATTCACTTCGGTGAATATTCTGGTTTTTATATCGTTTGATGTATGAATCTCCCCCTACTCACCGAGACGCCGATGAAACGCAGAAGCTTAAGCTGCTCCAATAGTCGCGACGCGATGTCCTTTCTCGTGTGCGTGTACTGTGCCACGCTCGTGTTGTCCCTATTCAAAAGGATCTCGGCCCTCTCGAGGGCAAGAGCCATGGCCCAGACGGCGTCGTACGTTTGTGCGGCGAATTTCGAATGCGTCACCCCTCTTTTTGCCAACTCCGAGGTGAACTTGCTGCTCGTCTACGCATAAGATATTGTTATCGCGTTAAGGGCAGACATTTTCATTTCGTCCGGACGAAGCTCGGGTAATCCTTTTAAAATATGCGCGAGATTTCCTCGGCGCGTCTCAGCCTGTTAAAGCTTTCGAGGCGAAGATTAAATAAAAGGAAAAAACGAAATCTCGGGTGCTCTTGGTTGCGCGCCACGGACAAGGATTCCTCTTTGCCGGCTTATTTTCATTTTCACGGAGGAGGGGCGGGCAATGGGGGTGCGGAGGATAAATCTCTTTCGTCGGCGCGGTGTCACTATGCATCGTGGAAATAAAATTGCCACAAAGGGCAACACCATTTCGGTCCTCATTGCCGAGGAAATAGATACCACTTTTCCTCGAATAACGCCAACACTTTCCGCTCTTTGACCGAACGATTCTCTCTCTCCAGTAAACGGTACATCTCGTTCTATCGGCCGCGCCGGCAACAGCGTGCCTTTGACGGCGCACTAGAAGTTATTAACAAATTAAACGATTCAGACGGGTGAAACGAAGAGCCGGCCGGTCGAGCAGGGTTTATTCGACAGATTGGAAAACTGTTTCGATATCAATAGAACTTTGGGTACGGACTCTGAATGCGATATTGCGCGCTAAACGGGCGTGAAAGACCTTTTAGCATTGTTCCGACGTTCCGTGCTCGATTCGTAATTTCGATGGAAATTCTATCTCGAGCGTTTATCATATTTTTGGTTACATCCATTATCGTAAGCGTTCGACGCAAGCGACAATAGCAACTGGCGTATTACAAAAATCATTCGCGCGAATTTCACCGAAATTCAACTTTCCCCCGTGCTTCGCCCCTGAGAATATGCAAATGTGTTAGTGAATTTATGTATGTACGTTGCCGTGCATCCTCCTGTTTAGTTTCGATATCGCGGCAGCTCGCGCGACCGCGAATTTCTATTTTTCAACATAGTCGCGTAAATATTCAGCATATTCGAACAGGCTCGGAATTATTCATGATGCGGTTTGAAGAAGTAAACTGTAAACCAGCGATGCCCCGATGGGCGGCCCGAGGGTACGAGCATCCATCGCATTTTCCAAAGCTCGCGATGAAGGGGGTCTCGAAACCAATGAAGTTGCAGGCATGTAACGGATGAGGAAAACTCTAGTAGTGTGCGTGTAGGCTCGTACCCGTAGGCTTATATGTCTGGGACTCTTGGACCCCCAGTGTTTTACATTTTAGGAAGTGTTTTACATTTGGGAAAATAAACAGGAATTGACTAATGATTAAACAATAATATTATGTAATTGGACGAAATAGACTTGAACATTCCCACTTACACCTCTGATTAACAAAAAGTTTCTTATTAAACGATTTTTATCCCCCCCAGGGTTTAAAAAATTCTCCTGTCATCAAAAAATAGAACCCATAACCGCAAATCCAAACGACTCGAAATCAGCCTCTAACCAGAAGTCAAATCAATTTTTTCAGAGTACGAGCCTACACGCACTCTACTAGTTACATGCCTGCAACTTCATTGGTTTCGAGACCCCCTTCCACGCGAGCTTTGGAAAATGCGATGGATGCTCGTACCCTCGGGCCGCCCATCGGGGCATCGCTGCTGTAAACCGTCTAGCAGTGCTCGCGAACATCTAAGGAGGGAGTCCATGTTCCTAGGGGCAAAAGCGGAAAGTTCGCAGCGCGATTCACCATGGAAGCGTAAGCAATTTCAAGGAACGTTCGGCTCGAAGGTTTCATCGGTACCGGGTTCGGCCCTTCGCGAAACGTAATTAGCGACACGTGAGCCGGTCATTAGCTGGATTGCTGGGGCGTGGAAAGTTCGATGCGAGGAAGCTCCTGCCTATTATCACGCTCTCCTTATTCTGTGCCGTTTCCTCGGAGCGTTTAATGGACACAGGAGGGGTGCCAGCATCCCAGCACCTACCCCACCGGTAACGAAAACGCGACGCCTTTCTTCCCCGACCGTTCTATTTTCCACTAATCAGATTGGGTTTATTAGGTGCCCGATTACGCGACGATCGGGACATTGTTATGGAAAGAGACTCTGCGTGAATGCCGTGCCGGTTAATTAACGGGGATAAGGAAATATCGAAGGGCTTTGTCTTTGCTCCAACCCTTACCCCGGGTCGGGAGCATTAATCAGACGCTGTGATGTCGCCACCTCGAACTTTTCTCGCGGGAGGGATGAAATTTCTTTGCGAGGCGGACGTAATTACTCTGGCACGTTTGCGTAATTACCCGGCTTAACGCCGCACGTGAAAACACGAAAATGCTCTCCGAACGAAAGTCTTAGCGAGGAAAATAATGTCTGATTGGAACTACGCTCACCAGGCCCGACGAGCTAATCTCATCTCCCAGTGCCGAGCCGTGACTCTTGACGATGATCAAGCCGTCCAGCGTTTGCGACAGCTGCGATGGCGTGCATTCCTCTGGTCCCGAGTGCCACCAATTGCTCGTCATCCCCGACAGGTCGATCGTATCACCTGGCAGTATCCACGCGTAGTCACCCCCGTGCATGCCCAGCTTCCAAGCCTGATTGGGGACAGAAAGCAGAAGGAACCCCCTGAAATGTGTGATTAACAGAAGGTGGGAGCTGGGGATATTTACGGGCGATGGTCGTTTCCCCGGCGTGGCTCTGGCCAAGCTCGGGAAAATAGATAAGGCAAGCTTTAGAATTGGCACTCGCTGGTAAGCTTCGCGCCCTCTGTTCTCACTGCCTCTCTCTCTCGAATATATGGGTTACTCGGAATAAGTATTTTATCTGCTCGAGAAAGCAGACGGGTTCATTACAGAACCATCTTTCGTATTTCTATAAAAATTCTCCCCCGCCCCTGCGTAAACCGGGAAATTAACGCGGTGACGGCCACATTCTCCGAGCGTCGCGATACCTCCTACGCCAAGGATCGATCGTCAAGTGCACTTGCCAGAAAGGATGAAAGTTAATGGGGTCGCACCCGTTTAATCCACGTCACAGTAAAAAAATCACCGGCTATGCAACGCGCATGCAGAGGGCATAGCAGAAATGTTTACGGCGATCTCATCGGAACGATGGACGTACCGCGTAATGAGAAATGGACCACGGCCAGGAGGGCCGAGGGTTGCCCCCGGACCATCGGAGATATCTTTGTAAAATATGTTCCATCTTCTGCGCTGCTAGCCAGCTCCTCGCCTACGTATTTCCCCCATATTGCCTTATTCTGTCGCCAGACAGCCCTTCCGATTGCGCGCCATATATCACGCGTTTCAACTGTCATTAGAGCGTATTTCAGCGGCGTCGTTTGTCAGTCGCAGTGTCAAGAAGCGGTATCTTATCCCGCGGCCATCGCGAATGACGTATCGCCCGTTCGACGCTGCACGGTTTTTACCCGCGCCTGGTAAAAACTTTTAGCGCCAACTACCGTAATCAATTTCCCTGGCGCTTGGTAGAATAAAGTCCCTTGCCCGGCCATCGATTCTCCTTCGCTCCAAGGAAATGGACTTTCACACGGCGCGGCTCGCGAAACCTATCCCCTCGGCCCCGCTGTCGGCAAGTTTCGTAATTCTTTGGGAAAGTGGTCGTCGTCGCCCCGGACGCCGCGAAGAATCGCCCCGCTGCAGTTACATCTCATTGTCTCCTAGCGCTCTGCACGCGCGCCAAGTTAAAAAACTGGGTCACGTTTGAATGCAGCTTGTCTCGCGATCTCGCGTCTGTTGTCGCGCGAAGGCACGCGAAAGGCGAAAATGAGAAATGCGCCTGGAATACGGAACGCAATACTGTTTCCGCTGGGGAGAAAAGCGCGGGTAAAGTGCCGTTTCGCAGCGTCAAACACGCGCGTTCCCGTAAATCAGGCCCCTCGCGTTTCTTCCGGTCGGAGTAGCTGGCACAGTAAAAGTGGTAATAAAGAGATAGAGAGCGGCGTGTGCCGCCGCCGATGCATCCTGACCAATGCTCCGGATTATTTACCAAGTAGCTTAATAATTCTTTCAGCAATTCGCCTGCAATTAATACGACCGACTGAGCGGTTGCCGATATATAGAATATAGTACGCAGCCGGCGTAAACGATAGCAGCGAGTAGTTATGAGCTGTCGCGTGGGCGTTGCGTGCATTTTCGGCTGATTTACAACAGAACTCGGCGCGATTTTCCCCGTTCCTTGTGCCGTTGTTCACGGCAAAGAAATGGGAAAACCTCGTCGCTGAATATCGGCGTAATAAACGGCCGATCCTGACCCGCGAATATTAAATATCGGGAAAGTAACGAGCAATGCAATCGCTCGAATGGGAAGGATATGGATATCGTCGATTTAATAGCAACGGGCATCTACGATCGCGTTATTGCCTCCTGGCGATAGTTACTTTCCCCGCCGTGGCAATAATGCAGTCGGCCAGGATGCCGGATACGCGGCTCGCTGAAAAATCCTGCTGAAAAAGTGAAGCCACGTTGGCCGATTACCCGACTTCGTGATTCCTTCCGTAATAAGCTTTCAACGTATCCAGAGAGTTTACGAAAAAGGGCGCAGGCGAAAAGTGGAAGATTTACATTTTCCACCGCCGACTTTTTCCCATGCTCTTGTTCGCGCCCTCGGGAACCAGGGCGCGGTAGTTCTTTGCGCGATATACCAAGGGGCAAGTGAAAATTTCGCTTGGAGATTTCGAGCGAGAGATTTCGGGGTGCCAATCAGGAAACGAACCGTGGGATCTGGGGGCATCAGTGGCAGGATTTAAAGGGCACCGAATCAAGGACGGACTAGTGTTATCCGTTGCAACCTCGACGATAAGTCGTGAGTGCGCGAACACTCTGGCGCAAGTGTGTGCCACGCCGCGAGCGCAATTTCATCCCGACGTATTTGTGGATAAGCTCGCGTGTGGGAGACGGTGTGTACCGCGGCACCGATACAGGGAGGAAATTAGAAGCGCGAGACCGTGATGTTGATAACGAATCAAAAATATGCGCTGCTTATTGTTTAATACAGCGGCACTGTAAGTATCTGCATTAACGCCCGCATACAAGGAACTGCCCCGCGCCTGAACATTGTCGCAAATAAAAAAATTTGGCACGGAAACGCAGAAATGTTGTAAGTTTGACAATCAAGTACTACCGTTAAGGAACTAGTTCTTGATCAGGCACTAATTTTTTATCAGTTCGTGATATAAATCGTTCTTTTAAGTTTATGTCAATAAATAATTGTTTGAAATAATTACTAACATAAAAATTGATAATTCAAAAATATATGTGTTGTCCGTGAAAGCAGTTAGTATTGTTAGTTTTCGTGAAAATAAATGTGTAAGGTGGCCCACTTGACAGAAGGCCCTGTTGAACGCCATCGACGCCACAGTCGATTTCTTTGCTGGTTGTTGCGGTATTAAAGGTTATTTTCATACATTTTGCTTACAATAGTTTACTTTACAATGTAGAGCAAGAATTTTAGTATTATATGTATCATTTTGCTATAAATGTCACTGATCATTATTTAGTTCCAATTTTTTCTTGTGGAACTAATTTTTGATCACCTGAATAAAAAATAGGTTAGGACATTTTAAAATTATAAAAAAAATAAATTTAGATGGTATAATACTAAAAATAAGTTTATTTGGGACTTTCTTTTTAATTAGTATCCGATTATTTACATTGAATAGTTCCTTACCTAATAAGAAATTAGTTCCCATGTATTTTACATGATCAAAAACTAGTTCCTCACCTGACCAAAAAATTAGTTCCCATGTATTTTAGACGATCAAAAACTAGTTCCTGACCTGATCAAAAATTAGTTCCCATGTATTTTACATGATCAAAAACTAGTTCCTAGTCACCTTATTATTCCATACTTTATAAATAATTGAATTTATACTTATTTTCTACTTTTTAAATTTTTTTTTTCCTTATATTTTAAACATTAATTCATCTTTTAGTATACAAATGTCTATGGTTTAAAGTTGTATTAGGTTAAATAAATATTAAAGCGGGAAGCCCTCTAAGCTGATCAAAAACTAGTTCCTTAACGGTAGTTACGAGAATAGCAAACGGGCATAGCCTTTCACGAAAATGTTAAAAGTAAAACTTACGCGGCGTTAAAATTCTTCGCAAACATTTTTAATTAAAAAAGCATTTATGGACAATATACCTTATCCTCCTCATCCTCCTCATCCTCATCCTCACATCCTAATTGCCAAAAATATATCTGGCAATATAAATGCAGTGCAATTTGTTACAATATATTATTATTTTGTACATGCATGGTACAAATTTCCAGAAACTTATGCGAAAGAACATGCTTCTCTGTCGAAACTTCTCCGGACAACTACCAAGTCTGCGACTGTGCATAAAAAGTCTATTAAAAAAATTTGGCGACTTAGATTGTTAATTGAGACAATAATTCAGTGTCCTATCTGGTGTAAAATCTCGTGACATTTCAATCCGTGTGCGTGTAACGCGTATATACGTATTATGTCGACAAAATTTGGTTGGATATTGCGATATCTCTGTCATGCGTGGACCAATTTTATTGGATTTGGTCTTATTCGAAAGCTTATATGCGGTTTACATAAGAAAAATGCCTTTAAATTTAGAAAATACTGTAGGCGTGATGAGATATTAATGAAATAAGTTTCAGGTAAGGTTGGAATAGCCGTGTTTCGAGTAAAGATACACGGCAGCGACAGTCGACATATACAGGGTGTCGAAACATGTGCTTGGCGTCGAGACGCTACCGCGTCTCTAGATACGATTTCCACGTAACCGGGTCGCTTCGAGGAAGCCACGCGTGCCCCAAGTTTTCCGTTTGGTGGCTAATTTTCGACGGCCGATCCAGTCCCTACTGGCAACGGACAAATTAGTTGCAGGTTGTTCGACGAATGGCCTCGTTCGAAGTTTCCCGACGGAGCCACTTCCACCGCCGGCTACGGAATTTAGAGACCGCCGCGTCGGCGAAAACAAATCGCTTGAAATCTCTCGTAATTGTTTACAGCTGTTTGGCAAGCTAATTTACATGGGCATCGATATGCAGGCCGAATAGAGAGGCGAAAACTTTTCGGATAAACGGGGTGGAGGCGAGCCTGATGCATCTGGAAAGTCTCGGTCTCGAAACGCAAAGCCAGCCAGAGGATAATGGTGAAGAAAGAGGGCGAGAGTGTGGCAAAGGGTGAGAGACGGGGAGGAATCGCGTCCTAGTTTTAACACAATGTTCATTATTCGCTTAGCAGAAACACAGGGCCATGACCATGCGTTTGCGTTTCATTGATTTTCGCTTGAGAACCGAGGCGCGAATTAATTGATTGCAGAAAAGAATCGGCCTTTGTGTGCGTGCCCGTCGCGGGAGGTTTCGTTGTCAGTGAAAATGGAAAATAATTTTCGCCGCGTGCTTTAATGTCACCGTGCTAACGACGGCGGGCGGGGTTCTCGCGGAAATGGCAATTTTATGAGCGTCGGTAAAAATTCGTAATTGAGCTGTTGCCGGTGTACGGTGGAGAATGCTCGTAAACGTACGACACACCGGCTGTGAACCTTTGAGCGTTTTATTTTCTCACAGTTTGAAGGCAACTGTAGCGCTACGATGTAGGTACTGCATTACTGGAAAGAGAAGGAAGAAAGAAGAAAGGTGCAAGGGAGACAGAAACGTCAGGGGAACTTTGATGAAACTTTGATGCAGCGTCTGAGCTCAGCGTATATGTTTTTTCGTATAGACATGCGAAAATGATGTTGAGTAATAGAGCCTCGTTTATGTCACTCCTACTCTTCGACGCACACTTTGATCCAGTTGTGAGAACCGAGATAACGCGATGCGCGTACAGGGAATGCTGTTGGAGTTTTTTGATTAACATTGATTAAAAGGTTAAAGTTCCCAATGGATTCCACGCGAAATTTACATAAAGCCGTCGCGTATAATGGATTCGCGGAACTTTATCTGTTTACACCTGGGCTCCCTCGGTGCATCTCCACGGCATCGGTGCTCGCGCGTGTTGTTTCACGGTAAAACAATTCGACGACGAAAGCGGCCCTTTGTTCGCTGATTCCGCGAGTGCCAAACAATTTCAACAGAAGCGCGGAACAAGCAAGGGAAGAGAGTAGCATCCGACTTCAGATGTCATTATTTCCTCGTCGCGTCGCCGTCGGAAATTGTTTAACGTCGCTGGTACTTTGATCGCGTAACTTTGCGACCGCGCGCAGAACATAGCGTCGCGTCTGAGTTGGTACAAGTTTGTTTGACGGCTCACCTCGCAGAAAACGCGCGGCGCCAGTCGCGGTGAGAAACTTCCGATGATGATTCTCGTGTCCAGCTCCTGCAACCGAATAAAATTACGCTTCAACGACGGCACCCCCCGTCTTTCGCGCTGCCTTCCCGCTGTCGCATCTTGCATGCACGTTTATCACATTAGAGCCGGCGCGGCGCGGCGTATAATTAGTTATGAACAGAGTGCCAGGGCTAATTGAATCTTCTTTGCCCGACGTCACCCGACGAGCTCTAATGCAAGTTGAATTCTTTCCTTGGCATCTCCATCGCGAGACATTTCTACCGTTCGATGTGATTTCGAAACGTTCGACTCGGAGTGCGGAGCGTTAGAGGGAGGCTTGCGGGGAAGCAAGCGCGACGATATTATCTTTGACGGTGGAGTTGCAGACGTGGAATCTCTTACGCGTGCTTCGTATTCCGAAAGGGATGCTCGCAGGGCACGTATGCAAATGTACCCAGGCGAGGAAAATCCTTAACGCGAGGAAGACGAAACCGCGCAACTACCGCGTAACTACATGCAGCCACCGCCACAAATCTCTCGTAAACTCGTGGGAAAAATTCAATGAAGCTTGAAGCTCGAGTCTAAGCGCGCCTTACTTTTAAAGTCTGCAGCTGTTCCTTGTAATCGTTCTCCGCGAACGTGATGGTTGCCGTGCACGTGATATTCGCTTGCTCCAATTCCGTGACTAGATCGTTCACAGCCTGAAACAGAGACGCTGAAACGGACCTGCGAATGTCGTCGCGTTAAAGAAGATACGCGCGAAGCTTGGATATTACGTGCCCCACATGCGAACCGTACGCGTCTCCACGAAAAATCACGCGCGATTCGGACGCGCGCGGCGCTTATCGATAGGCGCGCGAAAAGCTTAGGAGCGCAACGTTCAGAATAGCCGTACGTCTTCGATTAAATTACCGTGTCGGCTGCCGCTCCGGATTGATTGCTTACCAGAGAGTACATGTCGCCGGTTTGAGAGAGGGCGGTGACAGTGTCCCAGCCGAAATGCTTGATGAGGGCTATCCTGGCGGAATTGTGACTCGAATCTGGCGCCACGGTCCGCAGGAAAAGTGGAAACTCGCTGGAATCCGAGAGTGCAGGCGCGGTGGATCCGAAGGAGACTTGAATCACGTTCCAGTAGGGCACGATCTTAGCCAAGCTCTCCGTAACCTCGGAGCAGGCGGTGCCCAGCAGGAGCGGTATCAGATCATTCTTCTTCGCCGAGTACAGAGCGTGGAAGAATCTATCAACCGCCACGCCGGGATCGCACTGGAAAACAAGCGTCACGAAGCTTTAACACCGCGGCCACGATAAATCCAAGATATGATAGGTGGTACAACCCCTACAGCAAATTACGTTGCTGAAAAGTTGCAGTTACCTTGCAGGTAATATTTCTGAGATGTTGCAGAAATGTTCCTATGTCCGCCCGTGTGCAACATTGCATGAAATATTTCTGCAACTTTTCTGCAACGTTTCTGCAACTTTTCAGCAACTTTTCTGCAACGTTTCTGAGATTTTACAGCAACTTTTCTGCAACGTTTCTGCAACTTTTCAGCAACTTTTCTGCAACGTTTCTGAGATTTTACAGCAACTTTTCTGCAACGTTTCTGCAACTTTTCAGCAACTTTTCTGCAACGTTTCTGAGATTTTACAGGAAGGATAAAAAATGTAAGGGAAATTGATTAAATCACAATAAATATTGACAATTAAATATTCATATATTTTTTCTATAAAAGCCGACAACAACAAGAACAATAATAAAAACAATAAAAATAATAATAGTATTGGCTCTGGTGGATCTTCTCAAACCCGCGTATGTGGAGTTCCAGGCTCTTCCGCTCTCTTTACTTAAAATGTACTGCATGCAGCGTGTAATGAACCTGGAATAATACATGCATTTATTTTACAATTTTACAACTTTAAGTGCTGAAATGAGATAAATAATAAATTTACTTACTCATTTTACTATATGTTTGAATATATGAATGATTCTTTTTGTATATTTCTCTGCCACAGAATCCTCTATTAATTTATTTAATATCAGCAGGTTCCACAGCTTCTCTTCAGTAAATGAATCTATAAAAGGTCATCAATAAATTATTTCAGTCATGAAAAATGGCTTCATTAAAAACAACATTCATGTAACGCCAATCGCAGGCTGCATTGAAGCGACGCAATGGAAAAATAACAATCACCGTTACTTTAAATAATTGAACGGAAAGTGAAATGAAAGTTGTACAGTACATGCATGTTTACAAGGAAACTGTGTGAAAAGTAAAAGCTTGTAGCACAGAAAGCAAAGAAATATATGTATTTTAAATAATTAGAAAATTGCAGTTGGTTAATAGGCATCAAATATTAGTAACTTTAACTTAAAAATAAGCTCCTTAATTTGAATAATTCATATATATTACTTGCGAAACAATCTGTTTTTATCCTGTTCTTATATATCGTGACAGAAAACACAAGAACATTTATATTGTCCAAATACAGTAGGAATGCTTGCAGGGAGAAGATTTCTTTGAATGTATGAAATTCAGGCCCAGATCCATGTTCTGTAACCAACGATGCAGATAGTTTTCATTCTTCAACGGAAATCTATACGAAATAAACGAAAATATTTCTTTTTAAGAAGTTCGACATAACCTACAAGTAGCATATACATGGGTTCTACTTACCCGTGATATTTTCAAACCTTCACCCAATTCACTCAGGTCTCCTGCGCCACAAAACACACACGTTCTAACCATTTTTACTACTTAAAGCAATTAATAACTAATCACGCTCTAATTATTTACGCGTGTGCTTTCTTACGTGCTTTGGCTTTGCAACCTGTCGTGTCGCACGTGAGGTACGTCACACAACGCCTGGATCTTCACCACGCCGCCGGCTTGGGAAGATCCACCAGAGCCAATACTATTATTATTATTATTATTATTATTATTATTATTATTATTATTATTATTATTATTATTATTATTATTATTATTATTATTATTATTATTATTATTATTATTAACGGGAATAGTCCCATAGGTTACATAAAGCATACAACAATTGAGTCTACATCGTCTGCTACTTATTGCACTAAATTATCATAGATTATATTATGTTACACAAAGCGTAACCTAATATACACTGTATAGTGGGTATACTACGATATTATACTAAATCTATATACTAAATCGATTTTATAACAGTTTTTGAGCCCTGCTTATTGCGGGACCTTTGTTGTAAAATCTCAGAAAAGTTGCAGAAAAGTTGCTGTAAAATCTCAGAAACGTTGCAGAAAAGTTGCAGAAACGTTGCAGAAAAGTTGCTGTAGAATCTCAGAAACGTTGCAGAAAAGTTGCTGAAAAGTTGCAGAAACGTTGCAGAAAAGTTTCTGTAAAATCTCAGAAACGTTGCAGTAAAATTTCAGAAACGTTGCAGTAAAATCTCAGAAACGTTGCAGGGTAATATTGCACCGCAACATTGCTGAAATGTTGCAGAAATCTTCATATGTCCGCCTCTGTGCAACATTGCACCGCAACGTAACTGCAACTTTTCAGCAAGGTTTCTGCAACGTTTCAGCAACCAAGTGTGCTGTATGGGAAGTGATTCAATCACGGGACAAATTCGCCGCACTTTCTCCCCGGGAACATTACCCATCTGGAAAGGTTATAAGGGCGCAGCGCACAACAAAGGGGAAGAAGGAAAAAAGATATTGTTACCGTTGCAGTTACGCGTTCGTACGGAGATTAAGGTGAGAGAAGATGGGCCAGGGAGCCTTAACGAGCAATTATTCAACGCGAGCGGTGACTACGGCCAGCTGGAAAGCTCTCGTAAAGCTCAAGGGCTCGTCTTCTACCGTAGAATTCTACGGGATGTCAGGTGGAAGGAAAATGTAGACTTTTCAACCCGTCTTCGGCCGGAGTTTCAGATTCCCCCTCCCGTTCTTTACACTTTCATTCGATTTCGAGGCGATCCCATGCACCGGTGGAAAAATCGAAACTTCGATAATGACTTTTGTCGAGAGAATTGAATCGCTGCGTCGCGTTTTTTTTCAGCAAAAACGAATCTCCGCTCGGAAGTATCTTTTGTTTCGCTTCCAGCTACTCGCCACTTAATTTCATTCATGACGGTCCGTATTTGAATTTCACATCAGGTACACACCACCCATTTTCACTGGCAAGTGCTTCGTTAGAAGAACGACGCACGCGACTGCTCGTTCTGCGAACTCTATCCGCCATGCATATCCATAATCCTCCCTGCGATCTAGTGCTACGTATATGTACATACAACGTAGGTAACGCATCGCGACGTTTAACTCGCTTACATTCAATCGTACTCAGCGTTTAGATACAATGCACGCGCACGGGTGGGAGTGCGAATTCCATTCAAGTTGCGCATAGGTGTTTGTCGCAAAGAATCCGTCAAAGACAAGCAAGCAGAGATTAAAATTACACATTCCACGGCGTCGGGGCCAAAGTTTTCGCCAGGAATTCACAAAGGAGTTCGAACGCCATGGCACAGATCGCCGGCTTTTCCCTCGGTTTAATATATGCCAGAGAACGCAGCGGTAAGTTTCGTAATGAAAGGGCACCCGGTGCGGAACGATGCGTTTAATGGGGGGCGAATTAAACGGTTCGTATTTTTCGCACGGAAGACGAACGTATTGATTCTCGGTTGGTATAATCTGTACGTTGGACATCGGTCCGTTTAGTTTTCCTCGCGCGACCAACGGGGACGTGACCAAAATTCTATGGAACCTACGATCGGGGAGAGTTTGTAGAATCGCATTTCCTACGCACGGTCGAGGAATTGCAGATATTTTACAGAGATCCGAAGAGTGTGTGGATTATCACATATTACTTGCGTGTTTGAACAAGCTCGAGCGTAGCTTTCCCTCGAACCAGCTGCTGTACTTGAAAATGTATAAGCCGGCCAGCGAAGCTGATGGCACAGAAAATTACCCCGGATCCTGATATCCTCGCGTTAGAAGTTGGATCCGAACATCGACAAGAAACGAGCGAAAGCTCTCCGCACGAAAGCGGGGTCTGCTTATACCGTCCTACGCAGAGATACGCGATCGTAAATTCCACGCGATCGCTGTTCTCTTATTTACGATACCGCGGTACGAAAAAATGTAGGCGAGGGGCTTCGACCGGCCCTTTCTTTCGTACGGACGGATCATGCATTCGCGAGCCGTTGCTCGGACATAATGTTTCCATTCCGGAACGAACAATCTATTTTATTGTCATGCCAGCAGGGGAATAAAATTTCATGGCACCGAAAATGGGGCGGTGATACATCGAGTGAAAGCAGCGGAGGAAAACAGTGGCGCGCGATTTGTTTCCGCGAAAAACGGGAATTCCAAGACAAAGTTGTAAGTCGGTCGAATTTGAGCATAAGCTCGCGGGGATCTTGTGCGATGTAGGGCTTATTTAAAGGACACAGGCTGCTATCTGTTTCCTCCTGGCGACAGGTTGACACCAAACGGATCGGGTCGCTCGCGGAAACGAAGAAATACCAACAATATCGACGTCGAGCTCCGCGAAAGGTGACGCGGTTCAGTGCTTCTTCGGGCAGCGAGGCGTATTCACAAAGAGAACTGGGCTCGTACTTTCGCCAGAGCTTTGCGATGCTAATCAGGCACGTCGAAGCGTGCCAGATTATCCTAACAAACATCTTTGGATCAGCGAACAGCTTCCATTTACTGGTCCTAAGCGATTCCATGGAAGTTTCACGGGGTACTCGGCGAGACTCGCCGTCGGACTATAATCGGACGTAACTACTTACTGCGGACTCCACTCCGCTCGGCCGTAGCCAGTGATGGAGGACAATCGCGCGTGCCGTAAAGTGTCGAGTCGTTAGAAAGTTTGGGAAACGCTGATGCACTGCATTCTCCATAGACTATCATTATCCCGCCCACGGTGAACCGAGTGCCGATGCTCTGAGAAATGGAGATAGATTCGCGAGTTGCTTGCGCGGGAGGACGGAGGGAAAGCGAAAAAGCCAGCAGGCGCGGGCAACGAGGATCAGTCGAAAAATCAGTTTTATACGCGCTGAACTAATCTGAAAGTTATCTCGCGCATGAAGTAAAAATAATACGCCCGGCTCGCTTCAATTTCCCGGCCGCGGCGATATATCAATTTGTAGAAAATTAAAGTCGACGACTGCTCACGGCCACGATTTCCACCGAGAATAAAAGGACTTTTATGTACTCGGGCAGTTGGACCGATCCGTCCAGTGTGGGCGTTTCTCTATATTGAATCCTTGGAAATTTTTATCCCGCAGTAAATAGAGAGATTTATGACGCAACGTGTATTCGGTGTATAAGTTTCGACAGTGTAATCTTGAATGCACTAACAATAAGTTCGTGCCTAGGGTTAACGTTTCTGCGCGATAAGGCGCAACTTTGTTCTACCGCGGGACTATAACGCAGGCTGGCACAACTTCGCGTACACCGCCGGGATTGTCGCTGTAAGTTCTGATAGCGCGACACGCCCACAGTTTTTAGCACCTGCATTCCCTGCCAATGTTTAAAGTTCCCGAGACATTGGATGTATTAACATTCCGCCGGGTTATCTTGGCTGGAAGAATTCATAGCTCTCTTAGGAAATGTCGAAACTCGACATTTCATCGAGACGAGGGGGGTCGTTGGCATTTAGCCGCTGGGCAAGTCTCGTGTAGATTCCTCGCCAAGAATTTAATGCTTTCGCGTGGCGAAAAAACCACGTCGAAGCCATGTGTAATGTTCCATTAAATCTTTGCTCGCGTGGCTTTACCGTGGTTGCCCGCGACTACTTTCAAACGAGGAACTCGTTTTTCATTTTCTAAAGGATTACCCTAGCGCCGCATTTCATCACCAGTTCGCTCCCCTACGGCAAGTCATATTTCTTCTGCTCTATTTTTCCCAACGATCCCAAAGTCAATTTCCAGGGACTTTTATCTCTGTGCATCCCGAGCATACTTTTCAATACATGCCGAACCAATGTAGGATGTAGCCTCGATTTCCCAACGCACGCACGTGTTCATCTTTCTTATGACCCCTATAACTCCATTTATTTGATCGTATAACTCGTCACGCCGGTGTGTCTCGTTTCTCGATTGTCGTTTAAAAATCGCTTTCGATGCAGTTTCATTGAAATCGTCGCGTGGCGTGGCGACACTCCGCGAGCCGTGTATTATCAGATCGAACCAATAGAGATGGCTGATTGCGCGGCGAATTTTTATCGATATCTGCGCGCGTCCCGCATTGGATTCCACTGGTCGGTTAACTAACCGTGACAAGCCAATTACCGCGTACGTGGTTAATCAGCGTGTATTCATATAATTGTCGGATCGCACGCGTTCGTTGCGTGCTATTATTCCCCTTCGAAAAATTGATCGATTAATCGACCGTTTAATGTTCGTCGATCATTCGCCAATATTTCCTGAGAATATGTGCTCGAAGGTATTCCCTCGCGACCGCGTCGCTATCTATCACCGTCGTGGAACGGCCTTAGAATCGAGGGGATTCCCGGCTGAGAGTGTGTCGTGATTTTTGCAATAGATCCGATAAAAAATAGCGGCCAGAAAGATGATGAAACCCTAGGACGACAGGTACATATGGCCAGCGTACTTTTCAGAGGCTGACCTACCTCTGGATGCCTTATACCCGCTTATTCCTATTTCCGCGGTTGTTTTTCATCTCCTTTTCTCCGCTCCTTCCTCGCTTAACCTCTTGTAAAGATGCTGATAACACGTAATATCGTGGTCGTTCGTCAGCTGCCACGGTTGGTCCGGAAACCACCGTAGGTACCTTTTCTTCGTCTTTTTGTTCGCGCTCGTCAAGGCTGGAAGATTCAAGAGTCGAGATGGCGGCGCGGACGGAGGAGAGCTTTTCGCATGGACACCTTTTTCCTGGACGCTCTCGATTAAACGGTGTGAAAAGTTTCTGGGCAATAATTGGAAATCGAAGGACATCGCGTCGGAAAGTGGCGTGCCGCTAATTCAATCCGATTCTCCTATTTCCGCTCTACTTCAGCTGACATGGATGATTGACATGGAGAGGGACGAAGTCGCGCGGGTATAAAATTATAATTGCAATATCAAAGAACCATTCAATATTTATTTATCCTTCTCTTCGTGAATTCGCTTTGCAAAAACCAGACGCGATCGTTTGCAATAAGCAACGAACGAGTAACAAATCGAGAAGGGAAGGCAGCAGATCCGAAATCCTGTCGACGGCACACGATTTATTATTTGACGAGTGCCTGTCAGACCCTTGACTCTCCTCTTCCACTTCAACGTATATGGAAGGAGATTCCTCGAAGTCAGCCCGAAGCCTCCCCCCGCCTGCCTTTATCGCTTCGGGTTACACTATATACCAGCATCCGATCTTTCAAAGCTGAACCCGACTTTCATCTACGTCCTACGTATTGCAATGCACACCCTTCTGGGGACTGGGGGTGATACGAGCAAAGCGTGAAACGAAAATACGTATTTCACCGGGCCACTCTTTGCGTCGACGGTGAAGGAATAATCTGTCTCGGCGGCAAAAGTTCGGGGGATCGAGGCATTTCGTTTAGGCGAAGCTTAAGCCTGTCTCGGATGGTTTATGGAAATTCGATATCGGAGGATTTTTAAATAAACTTCAGGGAGGAGGAATGTTCATCTTTCGAGTATCTCGTAAATGGAATGGTCCCATCGACTCGAAATTGGTTCAGCAGCACCTGGTGCAAATTAAAAAGGAGGAGCAGGAGTGGAAGCGATAAGGGGAGAAATACAGAGAGCGACCCCAAAGCCGCATTGTCCCCTGTAATCGTCGAGGATTTCTCGAATCAAGAGATGGATACGTACCTCTATGATTCGGAAACCGATTTTGCTCCGGATCTCTTTGATCGTAAATCGAGTGATTGGATCCCCCTCGGGCCTCGCAATCGATCGGGAATCGGCAACGGTTTGACCACGTTTCCACCACGTTCCCACCTCGAAGCAGCGTGCAAGACCGATCTCCGATATTCGCGAGCGGCTGTCTAGTTTCTTGAGATTTACAAGAGGCTGGCAGCTAGACGACACAGATTTATTCAACGTAGGGGGTCGATGGAAATGTGCCATTAACCACGGAAATAGCCCATAAAGATTATTCGAGGTGTAATTGTCGAAGTTATGGCGAGAAAGTTACGTATCTTATAGAAACGGGGTACGGGCAGGAAGCTTGATTATCTCGTAAATTTGTCACTTTATATGCCGTACAAGTCTCGGGGACGGGGCATGAAAGCTTCGTTGAAGGAAAGTACCGAGGGGTTTTAAGGGTTTGCCGTAATGAGAGGTTCGCCTCGATTCCACCGGTGAACAAGAGCGCGCTGTGGTTGGCGGCAATTAATCAAAGTTTCTTGTTTCCCCCCTTAGATGTGGCACGTCAAATGTAACCTGTCCATCCGGGGCTTCGCCTCGCGACTGGAATACCGATTATGAGAATGCCCAATTTCCGCCAGGGTATATTGGAAGCGACAGCTTTTACGATCGAATTACTTTCAATGCGATGCGCGTGATCGGCATTGGAGGAAGAATCGGGTCAACATAATTAGCCTGGCATCTATATTTCGGCCAACTTGAAGGAGGAAACTACTGTACAAAGTGGCGAATATCGGGTGGCATTATGTGCGAGCGGAGGGCTCGATCAGTCCGCGATGAGTATGCTATGCACGTTCCATGACGTCGCATCGAAAACTTTGGTGCGAGCGATGTGTCGAGGGAAAAAACAATCGCGATAGCCGAGCAAAGCGTATTTCACCAAAGGCAGTCTTATCTTTCGGTATGCCCGCTGGAATAAACCATGGTAGGCACACAGTTTTTATTCAAGCGCAGTCAAACTTTCATGCACTCCAAACTGCACTGATGCCCTTTGAAGTCGCTTCTCGCCGCTCTTCTAAATTATGATTAGGGTAGACCGGGGGCGGTAGTAACAGGGGGGCGAATGTAACACGCTAAATATCTCAAAACATATAATAGATATTAACACCAATTTTGGATATATGAGGAGGAATGACATTTGGAATATACACATCCATGCCCTAAGAGTACAGATACGCAATAGACATGGATAGTGAAGAAAATAACTTTTCGATACCCTAAAGTAACTTTTCCTTACTGACTTAAAATTGTAATATAAACACTCCCTTTGCAAGTATGTGCTTGTTCGATTTTTTAATCTGTAAATCGACCTTTTTTAAACTAATATTGATCGTTACTTGGCACTTTTAAGCGTCTCGTTAGTAAAAATTTATAATTTAAGTTCAAAAGCATGGTCGGGGGCGATTGTAACATCGGCAGTCGGGGTCGGTTTTACCGCAACAGAACCGAATAGGGACAAAGAAGGCGAATAATATTGTCTTATTTGCATGAAATCATATAGCATAATAGCACAAGCAAATTAAATGGAAAATGGGTGCAATATACTGAATGTAAGGATTGAGCAGATGAAGAATGCACCAGCCAAAACGCCTTTTATTTCTGCCAAAATTGCGATTTTACTTTTTTCATTTATTATTATAATTTAAATCAATAAATATTTTAATTTTGTAAAGTTATATTTGTGCTACTATCGACTCCATGCAGTGTTACAACCGACCCGGGGTCAGGGACGGTTGTAACACTTTCTCCGCTTCTCATTTTTTATTAATAACCGGAATATTACTTGACATACAGCGAAACTGTTGTGGCTCAAATAATGTCAGATAAATAAGTAACATTTTCGTAAAAAAACTTTTGTTGTAACTGTAATAGTTTTTGCGTAATCGTATTCCAAAGTCAAAGTGTTACTACCGCCCCCGGTCTACCCTATTGTTGACAGCTTCGAGAGGGTAGTAACAGGTTTTTTTTAAACTTTAAGCACTCTTTATTCCTTTTTTCTGCATTTCCAGTTTAATTCGGAATCACTAATGGGGACGGGCTTTTCAATGTAACCCACTTTAATCTCTACGCCCACCGAACGAATTTCTTTTCTTTTTCGTTTTGACATTTCGACGAGTAAGAGGAAAATGGTATTTCAGGAAATACGAGGCACCGTGGCAAACTAGGGCCCACCAAGTGTATAATAGAATTAAACACGGAAACCCATTCGTTAATTGCGTCCGGTCACATCGTAACCCTTGCGCGAGTTTCCTCCCTTGGACAATCCTTATTGATTTACCTACATGGTGACAGACTGTAATCATCGCATTCGATTAGCAAGTTAGGAGAATACCGGGCAAGAAAGAATAAACCCGTGGGTCTGAAGCAGGCGGGTGTCACGGTTGAAAAGCAAAGTTTCAAGGAACATTTATCGCTTAATTTACCACTTAATCTGTCAACAAAGTCGCGCGAATTCCGCATACATATTTAGCCGACGGTGCTCAATTAGCACGAAATCCAGAATGGGCCGGCGGGCGTGCCATTTCCCTTTGCAAAGCATCAAAGTTAGCCGCGGCAAGAGTAAGATTCTATTTCACCTGGAGTCACATTCGAAACCGAAGCGAAATCTCATTGCCAGCTGTACAAGGAAAGCATTTTACCCGGAGGCAGCAGCCCTCTATTCCCTTTGTCAGCGCGGCTACTTAAAGTCACGAGCGGGGATTGAAAAAAGGACGAGGCAGAGTATGATACCCCGTTAACGCATCCCGAGCTATGCAAATGTTCGTGCAACGTAAACAAATTAACGGTGAATATTCAGGGATCAAGAAGGGATCGGTCCCGTTGATAAGCGTTGCACGCCTGGGACGAACAGCGATGGGAAAGGGAGGCGAGGAGGGCAGCCTAGGAACGGCTCTTCGAGAAAAGCCCTATTTTTCCAAGTTCTCGCTGAAGGGGGACGCCTTTCGAGAACTTTGTCAGCGTGGGATTGGTTAAATTACGAATGGCCTGCGGCCGTTCCTCGTTCTGAATCCCATTTTCAGCCAGGCACTCGTGCTCGTACGTAACACACGCAGCCAGGCACACGGACACGCGCGCAGCATACGCCGCGTACGTAGGTACGGTAAAACGGCCCCACGCACTCCCGCGAATTCAGCAAAGATACATAAAAGCCAGGTGACGCTCCGGGCTGGTATTTAATGAGAGTCTGTCAGAGGAAAAGGGGGCAACCACGAAGTTCCAAATTGGGAAACGATCGCCTCGATGCCTCGTCCTAGCTGGGTCTGTGAAAGGATTCTTAATCTCGTGAACAGTATTTGACACGAATCTCCGGCACGAACACATTATTTACGTACTTCGGGGAGCACTCTGTACATTAGGGTGGAGTGAAAAAACTTTTTTTCGATGATCAAATTCTAATAGTGCGGAAAGTTGTCTACTTGGCCCAATGAAACGTGTAAAAAATTTCAGCTCGGTCGGATAATTTCTTCTGTGTGCACCAAAGGCCTTAACTTTCAAACTTTTAGTACAAAACTTAAAATTTAAAAAAACAAAAAAAAATATAAAATACAAAATACATAAAAAAAAAGCAATAAAATTATTTAAAAAAATATAAAATACAAAAAACAAGGAGCCCGACGTACAGCTACCTCCGCGTGGTGGGTTCTGGGCCACTTGTTCCGTCAGGAAAGTCAGCGAAGAGCTCCATTTTTGATAGTTTACAGTGCCGACAGGCCGTTCCTATCGTTCCGAAACCAACCACGGGTGTTTCTTTGCTTCATTTACGCAACAAATATAGTCCTGGGTAAAAAAAAAAGGTAGAATCCACCAGCTGAAGAAAGTTGCACTTTCTTAAGTTTTGTACAAAAATTTTGAAAGTTAAGGTCTTTGGTGCACACAGAAGAAATTATCCGATCGAGCTGAAATTTTTTACACATTTTATTGGGCCAAGTAGACAACTTTTCCGCACTATTAGAATTTGATCATGGAAAAAAAGTTTTTTTCACTCCACCCTACTGTACATCTACCTTCGGTTAGTCGAATTTTCGGAGTTACTTGTCGCGCATGGAACAGTGAATTCCTCTACTTGTTGAATTAACACTTCCTCCCTCGACTCTCCTACGACCCGAAGATTTTACCCCGAGAAGGGCCGCGACGATCATTAATTCTGCGATGGAAAGTGCGCGTGGCATTCTTACGTTATCCGAACGGGGATCGTCTATTTTCAAACAGCCCTGTACGTCATTCGTCCTTTCTCCGTGGATGGAATGGAGGGTGAAAACTGATTCGTATTCGATTGGCATCTATCCGTGACCGCCAGGCACACGGGGCCGGCCATCGGAGGAGATTAATTCGCGCGAGTTAAAGGGTTAGCCACCTCCTACTTGTTGAGTTAATTCTTCTGTACGTGTTCTCTTTTCTGGCCGCTCGCCCGCAAAGCAACCCCCTGCATAATACATGCGCCAGGATACACTCCTTCCAAGAGAAAGCTACATATATATCTCGGCGTGTTTTAACGCACGCTTAAGTACAGCTGTGTTAACCATCATCCCCCACGTTTTAATATCTGTTCGCCACATTTTGTTGCTCTGCGGTTTCGCGAAGGGACGGGCCGCGGCAGTGGGCGTTGTTGATTCAAGCAGAGAATGCCACGGAAACGGAAATTAACGTGAGAGGCAACAGTTTTTTCCCCGTGGTTTTACTCGGCGCAAAGACTAATGCGCCCGCACGGTGAGCAAGGTTCGAGTGCGCGTTGTTCCGGTCAAACAAAGACGCGCGATTTAATTGCGCTCGGTGGAGTCGCATTTTTCGAGAGGGAAACCAACGACCCTCGCGTTACACGGTTATCGACAACGCGTTGATGCGGAAACGAGGAGTGGCAGTTGACATAAACTAGGGGAGGGAAAAAAGAAAAACTTGGTCGTAGGAAAAACAGGTTTACAGTGGTCGCCGGTGGACCAGGTGAAAAGGAAATAGGTAATAAAAATCCGCGGACGCTAGATCGGGACAATGCGCCCCGATACATCGTAATTCTGTAATTCTAACGAAATTTGGTATTTAGGTATTCCTCGTTAGCGGCCGAACGCGTTTGTTTGAAAAATCAATGTTTCCCCGAGTGACGGCAGGAACAAGCTGCAAATGCAATTTTAAGCGGTCGTAATTTGCGGTTTCGCGCAAAGCTAATTTAGAAGTGAAATTTTGTCCCACATAACTCGCTGGCTTCGGCGGAACTTCCCGAAAATATTCCACCGCGAGAAAATCTGCGGGTTCGACGGAAATACGAGCGTGTTGGACTGCAGAAGCGTGGGAACATATGCTCGCGTACGTACGTTATGTGCATAATGTTGGACTCTTTCAACGCCGAGGAAGCTGAAGCCTGTGTTCTCTCGGCGATTCGTCCAATTTATAAATAACAAAAATGCCTGAGGTAAAAATTTCACCGAGTCTTCCTCCCTTCGATTTTGCACCCTGATTCTGTCGCCTTGCACGAGCTTGAAAGAAAGCTTGAAGAAAAGTCGAAGGACACGCGGAGCAGAGTTAGTTGGATAGTCAGAGGGTACGTTGAAGCTGTTTCGTGGTAATGTACTTGGGACGGAGTTGCGGTTACCGTCGAAAGTCTAATCACGCCATATCCGAGAACACACGTTTCGTGTAAAATGAAGGACCTGCACGAACCTGAGGATCGCTACCAGGAGATTCGCTCTGACATTCGTATCGTATAGGGGAGACCGGGGCTGGTTGGCCCCAGGGGTAGGTTGACTAATTGTTAATAACTTTTCACTAACGTGTGCTCTACTGCTGAGCGATTGTCTGTAGAAACAAGTCACTTCTACTATGTCATTAATTTGTTTCCGACACCACCATTACACGTTGTTTGGCAGTTACCAGCGTTTATCGAAAAATTGGCTATGTAAGTAAATATGTTTTCTTAAAGATTTTATGTTTCCACGCTCTATATAGTTACAGTAGAATTAATGCGAAGGGACTATTTTAAAGTTTGTTTATTAAACGACCTACTGAGACTGCGTTTTTGATTTTACATAAATAATTAAAGGTTATATAGAGTATTGAAGTCAAAATGATCGTTCGGGGCTGGTTGACTAATAACGTTCGGGGTTACATGACTAAGCTGGTCAACCAACCCCAGTGATGGTTTAAATTGTTATTTATTATTAAAAAGTAATAAATATTTTATAATGAAACAACTCTCGTGACATTGTGCTATTTTATTCCCATTCAGATAAGTTGCTAACAACATTTTCTTCACTGATTGCACCTATAGTCAACCTACCCCATACTGTTAATCTACCAACCCCGACCACGGGGCTGGTTGACCAGCATGTAAGGTGTTAGAAAAACATTAAAATGCCTTAATTGTTGTCACATTTAGTCAACTTTAATAATTTAATCAGATAGCCAAATGTATGCCCTATCAAATATACCAACCGGTTTAATGATATTTCGTCCACATAATTTATTAAAAATCAAAAACTGAAAAACTGGCCTACCAGCCCCGGTCTCCCCTATACATTGTACGTAACTCTATGCAAGAAGTAATTACCAAAGTAGTATCATTGATGAACGAGTTTCTTCGGAAGATCTCCCGATAAGTCGGAGTTAGAGGTAACGATTTAATTGCCTTACCTTGGTATCGTTGTAAATCAGGCGCAGTCTGAATTTGGACAGGACGTTCATCTCGTTGACACGCTCGACAGCTAACCTGGCCGCTTGCAGTTCGCTGGGCCCCTCGGGCCTGGGCTCCAAGTTGTGCGTCATCTCGAACAGACCCAAGATAGTTACGTTTACCTTCTCCATAGGCTTCACGGTTGGCACTGTAACACCGTTCGATTGCACCTGCTCGACCCGCGATATCTCCGAGAGCATTTCACTGGCACTGGTGGTCGCCGACGTGGGATAGGACGTGGTGATCGTGGACGCTGGCTTTTCCTCCGGCGGGAGCTTTCCACCAGCTATGTTCGAGGAGTGTCGACCAGACGACGCACCCGGTAACCAGAGATCGTCCTTGGTATCGTTAGCCCTCTCGTTCGCCTCGAACACTTCCTGCCTCCGCTCCTCTTCCGTAATCTCGTCGACTTTGCGATGCCTGTGCAGCACGTCCTTGCCAGCGCTCTTCGGCAGATCCGGCGACAGCGTGGTCGAGTACGCCACGCCATTGGTCTCTGTAACGTCCATTTTCGGTGGGCCAAAGTGCCTCCTGTCGAACTTCTCGATCTGAGGGGCCACGGGTGGCCTGTACGTGACTTTTATGGGGAATTTCTGAGAGCCCTCGAAGCCCGTGAAAGGCTCTTCATTGCTCTCGTTCGAGGCCGCTGACAGGTTGCCATTTACTTCCGCCGAGTGATCTGGATTCTCAGTCTCATTGTTCCCTGTCGCTTTAGGATTATCCTGGACTCTGTCGGACCTATTCCTCCTGACGGATCTTGGGTCGCCGTTCGCTGCAGACGCCTCGCGGCATCCTTCGCAATCGGAAAGCGATTCCTCTAGCTCGAAGAAATTCAGGACCGGCTTCTGGTCCAATTTACGCTTCCATCCGAAATTCCTTTTCGCCCTAGGACCGACGTGTCTCTTAGAGGGGTAACCGTTAGCAATGTCAAGCGAAATCGCATCGATCTCCCCTTTTAAATCCTTCCCCCGACGAAACTTTCGCTTTTCGTGCCGTCTGCGAACCTCCCCGTAGTAGCTGCTCGCGAATTCGTCGAGGACATACGCGCGATCACCGATCGATGCAGGGTATTCCTTTGCAACGCGGTTAACCCGCTTCCACGGATTCGTTCCCTCTCGCGACGCTCGATCGTCGTCGTCGTTGTTGATTTGAATGCTGCCGAACCCCTCCGACGAGCCGGGGATCCCGTCCTCGTTTAAATCACGTTGTATCCACTCCGGAGAATCGTCGGGATCCCTCGGGGAATATTTTCTTTCAGCGGTGTCGGTGTGGCGAGGAAACGTCCCGAGGTCATGGCTCTGGGGCCCCGTCTTTTCGCTGCACGGCAGGACGCTGCGGACAGAGACGAGGCCGAGGAGAAGAAGGATCAGGTTGCGAGGAAGATGAAAGGTCTGAGAGGATGAGAATGGCAGGAGGCGACGAGAGAAATCGCGGCGCGTGCCGACGCGCGTCATAATCAGTCGCCGTCGCTGTTCCGACGACTCAAGGCGTCCTGCCGGCTGCTCCTCATCTGCAAAAAGAGTGGACAGGTCCATGAAGAGAAGCTCTACATAGTATGTTTCGAATAAGGAGCAAGGGAATCGGTGGGAATAATACGGACAAGGCGGGGGAGCGTGCACAGCGGGGCCCATAGTGACGGCGAGCGGCGCGGCGTTAAATCGTTTCTCGAATAACATTGACGATTTACGGTGGACAGGGCCTGTCCATTAACCGAGCCTTTTTTCCTATAAATATTACTTACAATTAGCCAAAGTGCGGACCCGCGTAAGCCGGGTAACGGCCAATTAGCGCCGCGAGTACAATAACGCATTCCCCCGGCTAGCCGGTTCTTTTAACCGAATTTATCATAGAACCAAACGCGCGGCATTTGAGCGCACTCTCTTTTATTACAATTAGCGAATACCGTCAGATTTATCCGCGACCGGGAGACAGCTAGCATCTGTCAGGCCGTTGCGGCACAACAAATGAGCTTTCAGCGAGGCGTATCGAGCCTAGCTCTCCCTCTCTCTCTCTCTCTCTCTCTCTCTCTCCCCGTTTCGTGGATAGAAAATCCGAGCGAGCGCGCAATCTGCTTAATGTAACGTCGTAGAAACGAGAACGCGTACAAGGTATGTTAATGAGTACCCTCCGGTACCGTTTTATTGTGGCGTTACTAGAACTTCTGACCTTGCTCGAACGAGCTAAGTACGCGCAAACGATGATAGCGATTAAACAATCCGATTTAGTTTATCCGCCTCCCTCCGTAGCGTTACGCAACGATGCACTCGCTAGCGAGATAGACGGAGCAGGCGATCCTCCTGCCTGCCTCCTCTCGTCGACAAAGATTCTCCCGCTCTCCCGGCGTTTTAACGTAATTGACTTTCTAACGATTAACGCGTACGTTTGTACGCAGTTTGGCGATCAACCGCCTCGTTAAAGAACCACACCCGACAGGCCTATCGCCTTGGTATCTGGTGTGTACACCCTTTGTTATGCATGGAACTGTGAATCGAATTCTGGCCTGTTACGCACGGATGCAGTGTTTGCACGGTAAAGTTCACATAACCGTGCGCGTGCTACGACCGGGAACCTTCTCTCTTTATTTTAGAGATAATCCATCTGCACCGCGAAAGGTAGGTATCTATTACGCGAAGACGATCACAGTGAATTTGCACATCCGTTTTATTAATTCCGCCCCGCCGTCTTACTTCAAGCTCCTCGAATCGGCCAGAGGTTGGAGTCGAGCAGAACGAGTCACACTTTCGATGGGCATTCGGTTTACAGAGGGGTAGAAGCTTCGAACTCTCGCGCAAGGGTGGACCTCTCGACCCCCTGACCTACCACACCAAGTAAACTCCGCTCTTCTCTGTATGCTACGTATGTCCCGTGTGAGATACACCGCGGAAGAAAGGGGACAGAGACTAATAGCGCATCATGCCGAGGGAGTCTGAACACGTATAGGGCGAGGGCGAGTCGCACATGCATTCGTAATATTTCGTGGGCTATTATCATCAGCAGCAGGATATTAACGTCGTCGGAACAACGGTTTTGTCGCGACCCGGTCATGGGCCCTCGTTTTATTCAGCAGTCTATAAATCGACGATTTAGAAAACCGGTGGCGATTCTATAGCCTGATCGAAACTGGAGTAACAAACTCGGGAACCGAGTTCTGTCTTCTACCAACGATCCAGATTCTGAACCGATCGAGAGAACGATGTCTACGGAAGTGGATCAGATACTGTGCCCGTTTTCCTTCGGATTTGTATGGGGAAATAAGTTTCTGGCGGAAAATCTGTGTTGCTGATGTATCACGCGGAGCGTACGATTGCTTCGGCGCATCTGGAAAGAAAATATTCCGTCTCCCTGGAGTATTGAAACAAGGATTACTACTTTCCGATTCGTGCATTTCACATGTGTGCCAGATATACGTTTAGAACGCCTCGCGGCTCGAAAGTCTGGAAAAATAATTGTCCGCGGTGTGTCGCGTATTTGGAGCACGTTTAGCCCGCCCTTGTTGCTGAATCTAGGAGAAACAACATCCTTTTTATCGCGAATGGTCTCGAGGATTTTTCCCTACCGTAACTGCAAATTGCATTGTCATCTGGCAAACGACGCTTAAGAGGGAAACGTCCAAGGAACATGCCGCCCCGTGCAGTTCGCGCCACGGAACACGCGGGGCAATATTTAAAAGTGTAATTTGATCGCCGTCGTTGAAGATGAAGATATCAACCTAAGCCGCTAATAAAATCAGTCTATTTCATTTTTAAATTTCGTCCCCCTTTCTCCCTTCCATACACGAAGCGAAGCTTTCGAATACGCGGCCGCGGGCAACACGTTTTGAATAATGGGAATCAGCGAGTCTCCCGGGAAGGGAGAATGAAGGGAATCAAGTAGAGAGAGTAGAGGAATCCGAGCAAGAAAGCAATTTTCTCGGGAAGTTCATTAAGCTCCCGCGATTTTTGCCAAAGTTTCCTCCTGATTACGTTTCTTTTTCGCCGAACGACTGCTAGGAACTTCGGTTCGCCGTATTCCAAAGTCCCAGTAGAAATTCGTTAGGGCAAGTCGGTTCTTCGCGAGCGCACTGCAACCGCGCTTAAAATTATTGTCATATTCTCCGAGCCCTTTGACCCGCCGATTGCGGATTTACGCGGCGCCCGCGGCGTTTAACGAAACAGAGCCGTAATCGAAGCAGGGAATTTCACTTTTGCCGAGGAACATCCGTCGGGCCCAGCGAGCGTACATTCTAAGCTAGTCAAGATCGCTTTTCGCGAGAGCGATCTTCGGCCCTGCCGAAGTAGCAGCTTGCCACGAGATTGGTTACACGTTCGCGAGTTCCCACGAACGATTACAAAGTTCGGGGATAAATTTCGACGGGGGACGTCGAGACGGTTCTCATCGATCGTTTCTATTTAATAAAACGACGAAGACCGTAGCGCCGATCTGTTGATTATATCCAACGGCGAAAACAAGGATGGGGATTAAATTCGTGTTGGCACCGGCGAACGATAATGCATACGGTCGCTAAATGAACACGACGGGTCCAAATGAATTTTGTAACGATCGCTGTGCGCCCTCGAGCGGACCGATCTACATACATACCCATACAGCACACTCCATGGCAGGAAGGTTGCCGGAAGGTTCCACCGGAACATTGCTGGAACGTTGCAGGAACCTTCCTATGTCCGCCCCTGTGGAACATTGCACGGCAACCTTCCTGCAACCTTCATGGAACGTTCCGGGCATTTTCTAGCCACCTTCATGGAACGTTCCAGGCATTTTCTAGCCACCTTCATGGAACGTTCCGGGCATTTTCTAGCCACCTTCATGGAACGTTCCAGGCATTTTCTAGCCACCTTCATGGAACGTTCCGGGCATTTTCTAGCCACCTTCATGGAACGTTCCGGGCATTTTGTAGCAATGGTCACGGTTAAGGAAATTAATTAAATTACAATAAATACTGACAATTAAATATTCATATATTTTTTCTATACAAGCCGACAACAACAAGAATAATAATAAAAACAATAAAAATAATAATAGTATTGACTCTGGTGGATCTTCTCAAACCCGCGTATGTGGAGTTCCAGGCTCTTCCGCTCTCTTTACTTAAAATGTACTGCATGTAGCGTGTAATGAACCTGGAATAATACATGCATTTATTTTACAATTTTACAACTTTAAGTGCTGAAATGAGATAAATAATAAATTTACTTACTCATTTTACTATATGTTTGAATATATGAATGATTCTTTTTGTATATTTCTCTGCCACAGAATCCTCTATTAATTTATTTAATATCAGCAGCTTCCACAGCTTCTCTTCAGTAAATGAATCTATAAAAGGTCATCAATAAATTATTTCAGTCATGAAAAATGGCTTCATTAAAAACAACATTCATGTATCGCCAATCGCAGGCTGCATTGAAGCGACGCAATGGAAAAATAACAATCACCGTTACTTTAAATAATTGAACGGAAAGTGAAATGAAAGTTGTACAGTACATGCATGTTTACAAGGAAACTGTGTGAAAAGTAAAAGCTTGTAGCACAGAAAGCAAAGAAATATATGTATTTTAAATAATTAGAAAATTGCAGTTGGTTAATAGGCATCAAATATTTAATATTAGTTACTTTAACTTAAAAATAAGCTCCTTAATTTGAATAATTCATATATATTACTTGCGAAACAATCTGTTTTTATCCTGTTCTTATATATCGTGACAGAAAACACAAGAACATTTATATTGTCCAAATACAGTAGGAATGCTTGCAGGGAGAAGACAGCCTTTAGAAGTGCCTTCTTGGAAACAGTGTTTTTCAAAATGATTAGAACAACAATACGACGTTCTTTGAATGTACAAAATTGAGGCCCAGACCCATATTCTATAACCAACGATGCAGATAGTTTTCACTCTTCAACGGAAATCTATATGAAACAATCAAAAATATTTATTTTTAAGAAGTTCGACATAACCTACAAGTAGCATATACATGGGTTCTACTTACCTGTGATATTTTCAAACCTTCACCCAATTCACTCAGGTCTCCTGCGCCACAAAACACACACGTTCTAACCATTTTTACTACTTAAAGCAATTAATAACTAATCACGCTCTAACTATTTACGCGTGTGCTTTCTTACGTGCTTTGGCTTTGCAACCTGTCGTGTCGCACGTGAGGTACGTCACACAACGCCTGGATCTTCACCACGCCGCCGGCTTGGGAAGATCCACCAGAGCCAATACTATTATTATTTTTATTGTTTTTATTATTGTTCTTGTTGTTGTTGTCGGTTTGTATAGAAAAATATATGAATATTTAATTGTCAGTATTTTTTGTAATTTAATTAATTTCCTTAACCGTGACCATTGCTAGAAAATGCCCGGAACGTTCCATGAAGGTGGCTAGAAAATGCCCGGAACGTTCCATGAAGGTGGCTAGAAAATGCCCGGAACGTTCCATGAAGGTGGCTAGAAAATGCCCGGAAAGTTCCATGAAGGTGGCTAGAAAATGCCTGGAACGTTCCATGAAGGTGGCTAGAAAATGCCCGGAACGTTCCATGAAGGTGGCTAGAAAATGCCCGGAAAGTTCCATGAAGGTGGCTAGAAAATGCCTGGAACGTTCCATGAAGGTGGCTAGAAAATGCCCGGAACGTTCCATGAAGGTGGCTAGAAAATGCCCGGAACGTTCCATGAAGGTGGCTAGAAAATGCCCGGAACGTTCCATGAAGGTGGCTAGAAAATGCCTGGAACGTTCCATGAAGGTGGCTAGAAAATGCCCGGAACGTTCCATGAAGGTTGCAGGAAGGTTGCCGTGCAATGTTCCACAGGGGCGGACATAGGAAGGTTCCTGCAACGTTCCAGCAATGTTCCGGTGGAACATTGCACGGCAACCTTCCTGCCACCTTCAGGGAACGTTCCTGCCATGGAGTTTGCTGTATGGGTAGGTATGTACCGCTGGCCGGTCTGCGGCGGGGGCGACAGGGAGCATTGCGAGTCGCGAGTCCCGTCTAACTTCATCGATTGCATTTATTAGAATTAATGGGGGACACGGAGGGTCGCCGTAGCTTTAAAAGCTCCGTTTCGCTGAGCTTGCCGCTTGGACCGTTCGTTTGTTTACCGGCCTTTCGCGTGCATTTCCATAATCGTTTTATCGTTATTAGATCGCCGTTAAACCGAGAACGAAGGAGCCCAGAAATACTTTGCCAGCAGCGACAGGCAGAAGAATCTTGGAGGAGAAACTTTGCTAAATGAAAATTGACAGTTTGGCGTGGCCGCGAAGACGACGGTCGGCAGCAATATAAAAGCCAGAATAAAAGAAAGTAGGATTGGTGTTAGAAGTGGGGCTCAACCAAAGATTATCAGGGGCCGGGAGAAGTGCTTTAAATCTGCGCGCGCGTTATCAGAGGCTTCGTGACCTTTATAAATACTCCTTTGTACAAGTTACGCGGCATCGGGCTGTAAACTTGGGATGTTTTCTTAAAAAGGTAGGTAACCGAGACAATCCGTGACGTAAATGGAGGGACTTTGGTTGCCCTTCCAATGAATGGTCTGGTACTTTTGGAAGCTGCTATCAAGCTGTCACATTTTTTGTTAACCTGAAGCTATTTTCCTGCGTTTAAAAAAAAATTTAATATCACGGATCAGATTCAGCTTCCATGTCATAATCGTGACATCAGCTACGGGCTTTCGATACGCGTGAATATAAGTTTCAGAATGTTTGAGCGATACTTTTCAGCGACGTGCTCCGCTATTGACGGCTGATAAATAGGAATGTGTATAAGAGCGCACGAATTACCGTAAAATCGTGTAATATTGCCTCAGATGCCGCATTTTTCTTGTGTACAGCTTCGAAACGATTCAACGCTGGCGATCTCTCCGAGTATCTCCTTGGACAACGTTTCCCCCGCGAGTCTTCGGACGCTGGTATCAATTTAGTTGGGCTCTCACGACTTCCCCTCGATCGGTGTGTCAGCTTTTTAAACGATAATTGCGAGAAGCCTATGTGGGTGTCCACGTTGTTTGTCTTCTTTCCATCAAGTTTTTTGTTCGGACTGTGGTCCCACAACCGATCCGCGTCTCAACATTTCTTAGAATCTCCCTAGAAAATATTTGTACTTTTTCCGAACGTCCAACGAGTCTCCATCACTCAAGCATCTCAATTAGTTTCTCTCCTCGGCCCTGTTTGCTCTCGCCGTTGCGTTTTTATATCCCACCGCCTTGGCGTACGTTCCGATCGTTCTCTACGCGTTTCTCGCGTGCCCGTTAGCGTTGCACGATTAATGGACGATGCATCATGTTTGCGCTTCGATGGCTTTAACTGTTAATAACATTATCTGGCTGGCTCGAGCGATACGACTACCGTTCTTCCGCATTATTTATTCGCAATGCATTATGCTTGTACCGCGATGTAGCCAGGCAGCGGTAAAAGCTCTGCTGTCAGAGCGAAACAATAGGTGTACGCGTTACGGATATGCTGTGACGAATGAACAACCAGTTGCAAACGTTAGCGGAGCGGCCCCGTATACTTTCGCCGCACTGTTGCGCGGAGCTGTTTGCGTTCCGCGTCCTCTTCGAATTTCTCGAAAACGGCCAGGTCACAGAAAATACGGGGAAGAATAGAGTCGCGTGCAATAGCGACTGTTTTCTTTTTACGGAGAAATTGAAGGTGTCTGTGGCGGCAGTCGACGTAGAAGGTGTTGCGTCGGTGCAACCGCGTCGCGTGCTGGCGGTCCGCGCACTGTCCGCACCGTGGGTTTCTGCGAGCCTCGTCTTCTACAGGAGTTCTCGCGACAAGCTGTCCGGGTAATGCGCAGACGCTCGTTGCTCTTGCATTTTCCCTCGACCGGAGGCCTTCCGCCGACTCCGTTCACCAAACTACGATCTATCCTTTGATTCCTGCCTAATATTCGCGCGATCCGACCGTCCCGATAAAATGCTCCCACCTTTATCCCGAAGAAGGACGATTGCCACGGCAGGACGAAAGTTTTAACAAAGCCCCCGAAGGAAACGCGCACGGCTTATCAGCGACGAAAGATCGCAGCGATGTAAATGAAAAGGAAGCGGGGTCGGGAGAAGTGTCGAAGCGTTCTTGGCAAACTGGATTTTTTGCACCCTTCTACTGAATGCTTTCTAACTTCCCTGCTACTTACAGTTAGGGGAGGAAAGTCGGTCTAGAGCACTCCGAGGGAATACTTGGATTGGCACGGTCTCCGGTCACCTTGAAAGCTTCTTCTTCCGTAATCTTATAACGGGCAAGTTGGATTCAGCTTTGCGCGCTCGCCCCACGCAAAACTGACCTACGAATGGGTTCGCCGGGTTTCAAAGGGCCCGACCGGGTATCGATAATAAATCGGATAGCGGTTTACGAGTGAACTCGCGGTCCCCGTTCCAAAGGGCAGTCTTTCCTTTGCACGCGAAACCGCGGTCTTCTTCGTTAACGAGTCCGTGTGAGAACCGCTACCCGCAAACTGACGCGGGCGGGGAACTGTTGGAAATATCTGTTCGATGGTGTTTTTAGTTATTGCGTCGATGTGTATTTATATGTAAATGAACGAGCGCGTCAGTGGGCTTCGGGGGAAAGTAGATCGAATAAATTACGTTATTCAGCACAGCGAACGCAATTTCCGAGTGTCTTGCTCCTCACGCAGCTCGCAAATGCAAATATGCGACGGTGCGGCGTTGTCCGTGCACGTAAGCATATTATCAGTCGGCTACCATACGCTTAATGTTCCCTAATGATATTACCAAATTTCAATTGGCTGGCCATTATACGGTCAAGCTAAAATACAATAATTTGGCTGACGATCGAGCGACGCGACTCGGGACGGTCTGAATTTCAACTGGCAATTTCATACCCCCGATCATCGCGCCCCGTTCAAAATGTTCCTCGTGTCTTTTCCATTTGCGGAGAAAAATGAGGTGAGAAGGTGGTCCGAGAACATTTCATTTTCACTTGAATATTCACCTGCTCCGTCCCGCTTCACCTAACATTCTATAAAACTCGAGGTTCAACTTGCCTCTCGTTTGATGAGTGAATTGTATTTTATAGGGAGGTTTCTACAGTAGATTCCGCGGTGGTAATCCGTGCTCACTCTTGTCCGATTTCGCTAATGCACATCGTCCAATAAATTGATCTCTTCTATTGATCGACGAGCTTCTCGCGAATCTGATCCCATTTCCTCGCGAATAATTCAATGCATTCTTGTAGAGTCGGTTACGATTCGTTCCTTAAGTTGGGATCGATCCGTTAAGGTCTCGTCTTATCTCGCCTCGTCTCGTCTCGTCTCGTCTCGTCTTGTCTCGTCAGCAAGGTAATTTTTGACACGATGAGCAATCGATCCAGATAATGCCACCGTTTCCTTATCGACGGCTATGCGAAGCGATTGCTTTGAATTCTCAGGAGGATACCGGGAATACAGGGCAGGTTGTCGGGTCGGCTGAGAGTGGTCTTTGTGCTCGAGAACGACCACGAACTTGCAGTAGTTCCAATTTGCTTTGTCAGTTTGTACACGTCACCTGTCCACGAGAGAGACGCCCGATCCACTCCGTTATTAGATTACGAAGATACCTCCCATACAGCACACCTCGTTGCAGCAGTATTGCAGGGACGTTGCTGCAATATTATGTTGTTGCAGGTTGCATTGCAATATTGTAGGAACGTTCCTGCAATATTGTCGTGCATTATTGGAGTGGCAATGATCCAACAATATTGCAGCAGTATTGCCATTTCATTGCCGTGCAATGTTCCGTTGGCAACGATCGTACAATATTGCAGCAATATTGCGCGCACATCGACGTGCAATGTTCCAGTGGCAACGGTCCTACAATATTTCTGCAATATTGCGCGGACATCGACGTGAAATGTTCCAGTGGCAACGGTCCTACAATATTTCTGCAATATTGCGCGCACATCGTCGTGCAATGTCCAAAATTAAACGTCTTTACTGCACAAATACGTATATACAATCTAGCAAGAGAAAAGAGAGAAGAGAAGACAAATGTAAAGGTTCAGTCTAAAGACTGTTTTCCAACCTAACCTAAAATGACACCGGGTGAAATTTGTAGTACGCACCTATAGTCTTACAAAACCCTAATGGGGTTTGTCAAATGAGCCTTCGTTTTTGAATAATTTGAGTTTAAAGTATTGCACGGTAGGAGTATAAGTTTGAATACGTAAGCAATCTTATCAATCAGCGGTTGTAGCTGCGGCGGTAAAGTGTTCGTCTACGATGCTCCAGGTCCTCGGTTCGAATCCCCCTGGGGTAAAAGAATTTTCTATGAGAAAAAGACACACGGGCGTTATACTACTACGATTCTGCACACATTCACGTCGTCGCGTCCCTCACTGCCCGAAACGTTGCGGCGGAAATACACTCCTGCAATATTGTTAAAGGCGGACATAGGAGTGAACCTGCAACGTCTCTGCAATGTTATGTTGCAATATTGCCATCTTGCACCGCATCATTGCAGAGACGTTGCTGCAATGTTATGGTGCTGTGTGGGCTATTGGGGAGCTAAACATGTGGAATGCCGTTTTCTGGATTCTGATTCCAACTACAAGTTCTTAAAGAGTAGAAAAGCGTAAAGAAACTATTTAAATTCACGCAAAGCTTCTTATTTATCGTTTGGGACAGCATTCATCCTCTCGTTTTTCCCATTAAGGAAACTCGAATACCCCCGATGACATTCATCCTTCGTGGTCTCAATCGCAAAGGCGGTTGACTAACACGTTATCGCGGTGTCTTCCACAAGGAAAGAGATTTATCGCACCTGTCTGTGCAATTACGTTGACAGGAACAGAACCACTAACAGTAGAGAAACACAAGACCTTATTTAGCAAAACCGAAGTTTTTCGCTCATTTTAACACTGTGTACTTGCCACAAAGAGACACTATTCTTAAAATTCCATGCTCTTGTTACAAGATCACCCACGTTTCATGGGAGGTTCAAGAAGCTCTGGTACGATTAATAAAGTACGTAGGAATTTTTTGGTAAGAAAAGAGACAACTTTTTTTGTATTTCTTAAAAGCCGTGTATTACACCATGCTGCAATACCTATATCTGTTAAAATAAAGGTAAGCAATGTTTTGCACATTCCCCCAAAAATGTTTACAAAGTCGTGGATCCAAAGGGATTCCTAAGCAAGCTTCTCTATTCCCTTAGTGTCACCTGCGGGGATTCGATGGACGTTGGTCCAGAGTCTTTACAGCACACCCCGCGCGAACGGGGGTACCGGGTTCGTTTTCAAGTAGTATTTGTTTCTGACATTGTAGTTTGGCTCGACTCCACCCATAAGGGAAATGGGTTTTTTGCACTTGCCCAGGATGAACGCTATGTAGTTGTTGCACCGCGCTGACACGAAGCCACGTGTGGTGTTGATGGATTCCGCGAAGTATAAGAAGGCACGGAGATGCGAGCACGCGCCGCCTGGGTCGACTATGCAACCGAATTGCTTCATCCCACCGTTGGGATAATAATCAACGTGACCGAGAGAACCGAGGAATCCTAGCTCACCACCGTTCGTGTGGATAACCTCCACGTATTTTGCGTCTTCGTGAGACACCCTCTTGCCTGGGGGGTGGCTGCCAAACAAGGGGAGAGCTGGATCCAGAGCTGCAACAAGAACGGACATATCAGAAGAAGTTGAAATAAGTTGAAACGATGCTTGTGGATATTTTGGATGGACGATCCGTTGAGATTTCATCGTTATCGGGCAAAATCGTGCAACGTTGCCCGATATCGCGGGAAAACGCGTCTACTGTAACATTCGGTAGACATACCGACGACGTAGTTCACTTCGTTCTTCACATGGTAGCCCGAGAGTCCAGCAACGTGACCACCAAGGGAGTGACCAATTATGGTGAGCTGAGACAGGCTCATTCCTGTAGTTTCAAGGAACTCGATCATCTTGGAAACGTATTGGCCGACCATTAGGACACGTCTGCTGGCCCAACCGTATGGTAAGTGCGATATCGCGCCCCAATCGACTACGATGATATTGTAATCTCCGTGTTCGAGGTAGGCTGCAAGAAACAGGAAGATCGAACGGATGAATGAGAAGTGTTGCAAGAGAAGGAAAAAGAACTTCTCTTTAAATGATCGAATATAATTCCTTTGTGACTCTTGTTCTTAAACTTGTTCTTAAGCTTTAGGAGGAAATTCTTGTTAGCCTTTATAAATGTCGATCACTTCAGTCGAGTTTCTAAGTTCTGAGAGAAATTTTCATGCAGTTTTATCCCACGTACCATCACGGACAGTTGTGCAAGCTTTGCTCTTGTAAGAATTCATCCATCCGTGTGTGATGAATACCGTTGGCCTCTTAGGATCGAAATCGCTTTCACTCAAAGCAGGGTCATCGTTCGGCCGCAACTCTTGAGGCTTGCTCACGTCGCTAGTCTTTGTGTACAAATAGAAACGGACACGGTTTGGTAGCTCTTGCATAGTTTCTTCCTCAGTTTCCGGGTAGTCTTCGTCCAGGTTTACATGTACGGGCATACCGTCATCGTCGAATATGAACAGTATCGTGGAATTTATGGCCTGGAGTGCTCCAGGCTCGTCAATGGTTTCACCATCTTCATTTGGCTCCCGTAACGCGGTAGCTGTAAACGATATTCAAAAAATGAAATCAATCACTGAATCTAACTTCTAATCGTGATGAACTTCTTTCTGTTACACTCCTGCGATTCATATTTACGAAAAAGACATATTTTCACTAAGGAAGTGTCTACTTAGTTACAATTATTAGCCCGAATGTATTTCGAATCTAAACTCCGCTTCTGACACTTGTTTTTGTTTTTAGTAAAACCCGTCAACATCCATAAACGATAGTGAAGTCACGACTCTTTGTTCGCAATGCACACGTAAGAATTTAGGAAATGTGGAAGTCGAATGCACGTGGTGTTCTTAAATTACAGGGTGAAACATTCGTGGCTAAAAGTCACAAGGTTTACCAGTAACACTGCAGACGAGGAGGAAGATAATCAGGAACTCTGTCTTCATGTTTGACTCGCTTGTTACTGTCGATGTAGGTTGGGGGCTTGCTTATAAAGAAATCCACGGACAGGGTTAATTGATATACGGCAAGTCTGGGATATTTGCCCCACCTAAAATAAAATGGATATTAAAATGGATATCTCACCCCTGGCGCACACTAGTTCTTCCACTTACTAGTCCCGCGACGGAACGACTTCGTCAGGGCCAAGTGAAAGTCGCTCTAGCGCAGTCTTGCAAAAGTGAATTTTTATGCATAAAATTCCGCATCCCAGTGAATTCCAAGACGATTTTCATATTTATTGCTTTTCGACGGGCACTAAATTTGTTAAAATGTCAAATGTCTGAACTGCACCCAAAATGTGATTTTTTCAATCTTTTTTTCTGACAAAGTTAGGAACCACTGTGTAGCGATGCCGTACAGCTCGCTGGAACGTAGTCCCTGCCACACACTGCGACAACCTGCAAGTTTTTGTGTCAACATCGTAGAACTTAGTGGACAGCAGTGCATATTGTTTATTAATTCCGAAGCAAGCAGCCAGGCGCATTAACTTCAAGGTAATGTCACAAACGACATTCACGTATGGATTGAGAAATCTACCGATAAGGCAATCGGCCACACAACGGAGATCATACATTTTGAAGACGCGCCTCTGTGGAGCAACATGTTTGTTTTTTGCTGAAAGAACGAATGGTTGACGGGAAAATTGTAAAATTAACCCGCGTGTTACATCGGTGTGTGGGTTGTCAGGATCGAGCGTGACCGTCGGCAGCACGACAGTGTGGGGAAAATGTGTTGGCTGACGGTGGAATAGGGACGGTCACTACCTTGGATGGGACCTGATAGAAAAGGTGATATTCGGCAAGGTGCCGATCCCCTTCATTTTGCCATCGACGGTGTGGATGACAAGACACGCGACGCCTTGTCAGATCTCTGGGCATGGTACAAACATGTGATAACCGTTGGGAACAACGCGTGGCATGTAAGCACGAGCGAGATAGAAATTGGCTGAGTTACCAATTATATTGACTGTGCGCAGTTAACTGTATGGCGTCACAAACAGTCCAAGTAGTTGTGTGTTCCGCCGTTGAGTTGTCATGAAACACATTTGTCAGTTTGGCCTTTGAGCTGTTGCGGGACACATTTGTGCGTTTGTTTGCTGGTTGCACGTGTGACTGTGCATAGGGTCAGGAATGACCGGATGGATTAGTTCTCTTAATTTTAAGGGTGGCTACTGTGGGCGTGAGAAAACTGAGGAGGCAATCTCCTAGGCTGGCCGGCGCGAGGAATGAATGTTTAGGTTTGAGTGTCGATCGCGGGCGGGTATGCTTCTGAGAATGCACGTGGAAATTGCGGACGGATGTGTGCGGTGTGCATGGTGGCGCGTGGCATGGGTGTGTGATGTGTGTGTGTTCTGAAAGAGCGTGGGGTGATCGTTCACCGGAGAGACGAAAGAGAGACGCGAGCGAAGTAACATCGAGACGTATATAATACGGATACTTAAATATATATATATATATATATATATATATATATATATATGTATATAATAAACTTGTTTAGAGGTACGCGAGTCACCTCATTCACCCTGTTTCTGATCCGGTCGCATCCCAATCCCACACTATTGTGTGAATGAATGCTTCTCGAGAGCGTGAAGCATGTCGGGCGGGCCGCGTTAGCGTCACCGTATTTAGGGATGGAGTCGAGGGCGGATGGCCCCACGCTGTCCTGCCTTCGAGGATTTTATGACAGGGTCTTAGCTTGTGTGCGGTCCTGATAGAGGGTGTATGCCTCTTGATAAGAGGACTGTGATGAACCACACGGCTCTAACCCCAGAACTGTCTTGGAGCGAGTTTCTTAATATTCTTTACCACCCCTTCTGGGTGGTTTTCTAACCTATGTTTTATTCGTTATTTGTAATTTTTATTTAGATAAAGATTTTGCCCAACTCTGGTTCGTAGCATCTACGTGTATTGGCTTCCAAACAATTCGGGCTCGAAGAACACACGCTTCCTATGTTTCTTTGATTTCGCGTACCTACACTTCACCGTCTTCGATCTCGCCCCTTTGAAGCTCTACATTCAAGTAGAGCTATTGTTTTTGCCCGGGTATCCGGGTACCCGGGTACTCGAGTACCCGGTGAGACCCCGGGTAGAAAAAAATTACTCGGGTACCCGGGTACCCGTAGGATACCCGGCTACCCGGGTAGACAAAAATTACCCGTGTGTCCATGAGATACCCGAGTAACTGAAGTGTGATGAGATAGTTGAGAATTTCGATTTGACAGCATATTCCGTTCATTACTGAGGTTAGCCGAAAATGATCGAAAGTCGAAAAACGATCGGCTGTCAAATCGATATTCTCAACTATCTCATCACACTTCAGTTACTCGGGTATCTCATGGACACACGGGTAATTTTTGTCTACCCGGGTAGCCGGGTATCACACGGGTACCCGGGTAGTCGGGTATCCTACGGGTACTCGGGTACCCGAGTAATTTTTTTCTACCCGGGGTCTCACCGGGTACTCGAGTACCCGGGCGGGCGGGTAGTAAGAGCTCTACTTCCAAGTATCCACGCGAGCTTGATTCGTTATCCGTTAAAACGGACACCCGAGGGATCAAGCGCGTACTAAGGGGGTGATCAGATAGTTGCAGGCTTGTTAATAACCTTTGACAGCAGTGAGTGAATTACGAGCCAAGAAATGGGTAATCCTCTCAACGAGCTGGGACCTGAAGAAATTGTGCGGAGCGTCACGAAGCAGTGTGCAGCAGTGGCTTCGAGTCCTCGGCGAGGAAAATTAAATATCGTTTCTGCCTAATGCGAAAAATACATCTCGGCGACGAAACGTTGTTACGAAGAGGGAATGCTCCGCGCTCAATTAAGTCCCTTTCCATCGTAAATCTCGTTTACTCGCCGAGGCAATTCCCGTTGGACTCATTTGCGAAGATCCCGCCGAAGCGACATTCCGGAAAGAGAATCTCGACTCGACTCTGCCGTCTGTAGTCCAGCAGCTCCACTGACCGTGGATCCAGCGAGACGAAAGCGGTCGTCACCGGATATATTCCACCCTTTGGGAAGTCTTTGATCCATCTATCCATAAAAGATACGCGAGATCGAAGACACCAGAGAACCTTGTTACGACCCCGAGACCTGCACTTTCAGATTTCACGATCCAATCCGAGTTATAGGGTAAATCCGGGAGACGCGGTCGACCTAATATAAAATCGCTATTAAAACTAATATAGATATTACTTATTTTATCAGAACAAACCTAATATGTTCAGATTTTTATGCCGATTCAGAGAAACTGGTCGATATTTGCTTTAAGACAATATTTACTGTAAATCGGGTTGAAAACTGAAGTCATGACATCTGACCACCTCTCCCGAGGTGCCGGGAGAAATGGTTTTCGTCGTTGGTAGAGACCACTCACATAATTATTCATGGAAAATTAACAAAGGATAAAGCAAAATTATTTATGAGTGAATACAACTACGGATTCAGTGATATTTAATTTGTTTACGCTAAACAAGTAAAGAACACATCAAAGAAAAAGTGAATTACCTACTGGCGATTAGCAAGGCAAATGAATACAAAAGTGAATAAATAAACTAAATAAACAAAAATAATAATAAAATAATAATAAAAAATAAAAAAATAAACAAAAATAATAAAAAAATCATAATTCGACCATCTCACCTTTTTGCAGCGAGACATGGTCTTCTTGTTAGCTTCGAGAGGAAGAGTTAATATGGCCAAATACTTTGGCTGCATTGTCCCTCAATATCTCTACTATCTTATTATTCCAAACATTAAAGGAAAATAAACTTAGAAGTATATTTTAAATACGATTCTGTACAACCGCTGTTTGACAAAAGAGGTTAAATGTAACATCAATTTACCTTTTATAGCCTATAAATCCAGAAAAACACAGAAGGAAGCGAAATAACGCTATTCATTCAACTATTTGGCTTCTAGAGAAGTAATTGGTCTGCACTTTAATGCATTTTTACATATAGACTCTGAAATATAGCGACACGACCAACTCTCCGGCTCGACCGCGTCTCCCGGATTTACCCTAGACGTTCCACGTGCAAGCCTATTCGCGCGGCGACTAATCAAAGTAGGCCCGATTTTCCAATTTTCCATCGTAATCTGCAAGCTCCGATCATAAAGAGCGCAACGACGTTTCCACCAGTACCTTGTGCCCCACCATGTAGTTGAGGAATGAATTGTCTCAACGGAGCAGGGACGGAATATTTCACGAAGTAGAATAGGTAAGCGCTTGGACAGACTGTCGAGACGTGTATCGCGCGGCCGCCCGGGTAATTCGCTCGATCGGCCCACTTGCTATGTAAACACGGTGGTTTCACGCGGTTCCCCCCTTGTTTCTCCCCGGGTCCAAGCTTCTCCGAACTACGTGTATCCTTCGTCAAAATCACCGTCGAATCCCCTTCGCATAAAACCTCTCTTGGCAACGGTATAAAATTACTCTGTCTCTCCTTCTTCGTTGATCCTCCTCCCTTGCCCCCGGCAGTCTATTAATTGGCGACAACTTTCGAACCGCCCGGGATAGTTATGGATCGGCAGGGAATGGATAATTCCCAGAGCTGGAAACTCGGAATTGTGTCGTGTATTCCGGACGAAACATCTTCCTCGTATCTCGCCTGGCCAATAGAATAACTCGATCGAGTGGAAATGGAAAAACGTCTCCTTGGTGTCCGCTTGAATCGAGCGTGTGGAAGGAGCTGGCGATTCATACACCTAATAGGGAAGGAACGTCGAAGAGCACTCGGGATAGAAGGGGAATAATAAATAGCAATCAATTTTTCACAGCTTCGTTTCTCCTACGAGGGTAGTACTCGCATGCTCGCGTGCGATCGTAGCACTTGTTGGTCGCGTCCCTTGTTCCTGCTTTCAACGGAAAATACCTGGGTAATTTATTGCTTATCAAGCGTGGCGTGAATTAGAGCATGCTAGATGCAGATAGCGGCAGACGGCGGTGCATGCATTGCTCGCACGTAATACTGAAACGGTATTGTAGTGGCAACAATACCGTCCCCGGAACAACCTAAGGATTCCTGATAACGACCACCACCCGCGGAAAATACATTTATTCATTGTTGTCGGCAGATAAGTCCTTGGCGACAAAGGCCGCTTCGTGGAAGATCTTACTACTTGCCGATCCTTTCACCCGTCGCCCTGTCCTCCGAGAAGAATAAAATAATTTTCATCGGATCATTGCTGTTTACTCGTCGATCACCACTTATTCTAACCACCTCGTTTCCAAATTAGTCTCGCCAACATTTCAAGCTGCGATCCGCTGCTCTACACGAGGCCGAATACGTGGTTTTCAACAGGCTCGATCGATCTTGGGCGTCCGCATTCGGTCAACAAAGAGCCCCGCGAATAACTGAAGGGAAAAAGGTACGAAAAAGTATTATGTATACGAGAAGAGTGGACGGACGGGAAAACAAGCGAGTTGGACGCATTTAATTACACCCCGGCCTACGTCGCGGCGCCGCGGGAGTAAATTGAAAAATTAACGTAGTTCCAGAGCAGTTTGGACTGGTCGATTGCAAGGAGAATTGAATTTCGGACAAGGGGGCTCGGAACGGTTGCCGTTTTTTATTCCCAAGCTGCGTGGAACATCGCAGCCTTCCCTCCTGACCTACCGAACGCTAAGACCGATGCCACTGAAAGGGGAAAAAATAGGTGAAGAACAGAACGAAGGGCGAGACTGGATGAGGGTGTTACCGCGCGGCCAGCGCGAGATCATAAAAGAAAGGGAAAGAGAATGAAAGTTGGCTGGGGATCCAAGAAAGAAAGAACGGACAGGGACACTCGAGCTTTGGCTGACGTCGCTTTACGTGCCGACATAATGGCCCTTGTCTTCGCCGCGGTTCCGAGTTCTATTCAAGCTCCAGGCGGCTCACCACTAACCACGGTGCAACAGTGACGCGATTCTTAAATCTACTTAGCGAGCCCAGTTTCTTTTCCAGCCTACTCCTTCTGTTTCGCGCCTTCCGCCACGACGCCCATTGTCCTCGTGTTCTTCCACTTCGCGGTGTGTCGCTTGGTGCGAATGAACGCAACGGCACCGCATCCCGTCTTCCCCTCGCGGCACCCCGTCCCGTAATCAAATTCGCCGTTGCTCGATACACACCGATCGGGCGATAAAGGCGGAGGAAGATTAATGATGGAGAACAACCGGATTTTCAAGTATTACCGCCTGGATCGCTTTTGTTCCCGTAACTACCCCCGTTTGTGCTCGGTAAACCGATTCGCTAGACGGTGCGCGAATAAACAGCGGCGAATCGCGTTACGGTTACGACAGCACGATGCAAATCTGATACTATAATATCCACCAACTATATCAGCGACGTCGAGGATTATTGAATTTGATCGCGCGCTAAATGCTTAACGCTGCGGAAGGGCGAATTTGCGGGACGTTGGCGCAGATTAGGACGCCTCTACATCCACCCTGACGCAATCCCTGAGACTTAAATTCCTTCGAAATTGCGCTCCGTCCGAGGACCGGAACCAGTAGTAAATAGACGAGCGAAGAAGAGGCGAATCGATAATCTGTATTTCGTAGGATTTCCAATCAGGCCGGCGTTCATGACTGTTTTCGTTCCAGCTTCATTAGGACACCCTTGTGACGTTCATTCATCGTTTGATCCGCTTACGCGCGCGCGCGCGCGCGGCAAGAGCCCATGCATGCGCGCACCAGCGTCACGGCAATCCGATCACAAGAATTCACCTGTTCGTTTCTAGTTCTCCACCCGATTCCCATTCTACCCTGCTCTCGTCGGCTCGCGATACAAATTGAATCTGTTCCTCGTTCGTTCGCCCATTCCCTTCGTAACGAGATCCTTGGATCACCGGCGAATCGCGTGCTCGCTTCTTCAACGAAACGACATTGCCCGTACTTCTTTATTGCAGCCGGCGAATCGAGCAGGCGTGAAAAATTCAGCCGCCAGCGATCGGCGCGATCTCTTCGCGCGCGTAACAAGCATGTGTATGTTCGTAGCTGTATACGGCCGAGGAACTCGATAAATAGAAGCTCTCACATAGAAGCCGCTGCCGCTGCTGTTATACTCGCGGCCGTGGATTATTTACGAGCAGGATGAGACCTGAAGCCAGGCAGCGTTCCACCGGAACGTTCCTGGACGAGAAGTTGCCTTCCATTATTCAGCAACGGTGACCCGTCCCTCCGAAACGAAGGAGTTCACCGGCGATAGATCGCCTATATCACGTATTTCGACAAACATTTATCATGCGAATGCAACAATGAGATCTGTATCAAAGAGCGATTTACGCGGTCGGATAAGAGTGGATCGCTTCGCAAGATTACCGTCGCTTCAAATAGAATTCGTGAAAAATGAAAGATCGAAAGAACTTATTCAGGCTATGTAGGCTAATAGAATATCGGGATACTAATTTAGTCTCCTCGCGATTATCGCATCACCGAGGGTAACAGCTATTACGCGTCCTCGCGACTCGAAAATACAAATATTTATAAAAGCAATATGTTAAATAATCCAGTGCCCTTACCGTCGATAAAAGTGCAAATTTAATGACCACCCCAGCTCTAATCTATAGCTCTAAATTATTTAATATTATGTAAATGATCGCAGTAAAGTGCGGTGCTTCCATCTCTCGCTGGTCGCATCAAGCGGCTGCTCCGTTCCCAGTAGTAAAAGTCAATATGATCAGACCACAGACGAGGCGTAGGATACGGAGACTTTACATCTTGTGGGAGCTCGTGATTTTATATTTGTTGCATTTCCGTGTGTAGCCAAAAGTCGCATCACAGACGAGGTATAGGATAGACCTATCACCTTCCGGATGTTCGTGTCGCCACCCAAATTGTGTTACCGACCCATAATTTGAGGACTGAATGTAGTGGCATCTGCTCATGAACAGCGTCCAACTCAGCAACAACTCTGAAATTGTGTTGAAATTGCTGAAAGTTGTGTGCGTTGCTTGTATACATGTGACTTGTTTAGAGTGTGAGTTTGACATAGAGGGCGGACTTTGTAAAGTCCATTTCAAAGGACTCACAAGGAGTCGCAAAATCCATTCGGGGATCAAGACACTATGGCACTCAAAAATGGTATTTCTTCAAAGCTCGTGCAAGCTATAAATTGCAAGATGGCATTGTTTATTGGTACTTTGCGTGTAGCAGAACCCTTTCACGTATCGTACGCCGCAAAGTATTAAAAATTCACGCTGTTACTGACATACCCGCAACTTTCTAATGCACTGTTTAATCATTCTAGTGAAGTAATAAGAATTGGATCCTAGGTGCCCCGAGTATTAGTTTCCGCCAATACTGAAATTTACAGTAAAATCTAATTCTTTAAAGCCTTGCAGAAAGTTGCATGAGAAACAAGTAAGTATGTTACTCAGAATTATTCTTCGAAATATTTCTACAAATATTCCTGCAACCATTCGTTTACACCAAATTCAATTAATTGTAAAATGTATTTATACATTATAATTAATACTATGTAATACGTATAAGCATTAACATTCATTTATCGAACGATTGAACATTGAGAATAAAAGAGAATTCATTCGGCGTAGAAAATCATTTGCAAATCCAAGGCCAAATGTTACTAATTGCTTGATATCATGAGTTGTATCGATCATAGTTAATAATAATTTATACTGGGCGGTTAGTGCAAATGTTGTTAACATTATTTGTCACAGCAATAGCCACTGGAGTGGATATTTTAGCGAAAAATCCATTGTTGCTGAAGAATTCGTTGGATTTGGCAATTGTAATCAACCGTCGACCTTGTTTTGATTGGAGGATATCGTTTCCCGAAGCCTATGTAGGGAGCGAGCGGAGCCCCATGTACTCACAAGGGAACACCGCGAACCCGGACTCACCGATTGGAACGCAACTTTGTGGGTTTTTAGAGTGACTCAAAACAAGGACACCGGTGTGTTTCATTTGTGCCCTATCGCCCTTTAAGGGGGTGAAAACTAACCTCAAAGTCAAATTGGCACTTCCACTTTTTCGCGTATAACTCTCAAAGTACAACAGATGGAAAAAAATGTTTCAAACAAAAGTTTAATGGTGCAATAAGCGCTACAAACTTCCGTTAATAAAATATTTAAAAAAGTTTTTTTTTCGTCACATATTTTTCATTTTAAACTCTATTCAAGATTTTGTTAACGCAAGTTTTCAGCGCTTATTGTACCATTAAACTTTTGTTTGAAACATTTTTTTCTGTCTGTTGTAGTTTGAAAGTTATACGCGAAAAAGTGGAAGTGCCAATTTGACTTTGAGGTTAGTTTTCACCCCCTTAAAAGGCGATAGGGCCCAAATGAAACACACCGTTGTTCTTGTTTTGAGTCACTCTAAAAACCCACAAAGTTGCGTTCCAATCGGTGAGTCCGGGTTCGCGGTGTTCCCTTGTCAGTCGTCGTCGGTCTTCCGCGCCTGGAGGACCTCCGGGGACCCTGGAACTCCCGAGCCACGTGGACCTACTGGACTTCCTGGACTTGCTGGGGACATGGTCAGGGATTCAACCCTGGTCCTTCCTCAACCCCCCCCCCCCGCCGGAAGCTCCCGAGCTACCTGGACATACTAGAATTAGTGGACTTCCTGGACTTTCTGGGGACCCGGTCAGCTGTTCAACCGTGGTCCTTCCTCCGGCCCCTCGCCCGCCTGCCCTGGGTTAGCTGATTCAGTTGGTGACGATGAAATTTTTGGGGCTCGTTAAGCCATTCAAAATTTTACTGTTCTACCAAGGTCGAAACTGATTTCTCTCCCTTTCTAACTGATTTCTTCGATTGTTTTTCATCATCTCTCCTATTTCATGCATTCTTTCGACGATTTTTGCATGAGTCGTTCTATTTCGCATATTTCTTCGATTGGTTTGCATGATCTGTCCTATTTCATACATTTCTTCGATGGATTTACATGATTTATTTTATTTCATGCATTTCTTCGATGGGTTTACATGATTTATTTTATTTGATGCATTCGTTTGATGGTTTTGCATGATTTGTACCCTCTCAGGCATCTCATCGATGGGTTTATATTTCCTGCTCTTCTGCATGTAGGTATCTCTACGATGGTTTTTCATGCTCGTGCGTGCTCCTCAATAGGTCGAAATTATCTCGATCGGCACCAACTCAATAAGTTTTTCCTTAATTTCCTTCCAGGCCGTTCACACCATTACTAACCTAACGCAGTTGATAGTTTCAGCTTTTCAGGTTCTCCCTTCCGCGGGGAAGGGAGACAGTGAAATAATATATTTAAAAGAAAACAGTGAAAAATGATAGTGAAAAGTGATAGTGAAAGAAGCCATCTAAGCAGGGTTACCAGGCGATTCAGTACACCGTACTGGCATATATGACGTCACAAGACGGCATACACCTATATACACTGCTCGACTTGTGCACGCCACGCGATGAATTGTGGTACTAATCGGTAGTGGCGTCACTTGGCATACCTTGGCGCTGGTGTCGGTTGGCATGACGTCACGAAGTCACCAACACAAATACACCGTTATTGCTGTAGGTGTTCCCCTTCTCCTACACCGTATGACGTCATATACGTCAGCACACCGCCATTTATTCAGTACGCCTGGCAACCCTGCATCTAAGGAAGCCTAAGGTTAATTTATTATAGCATGAAGTATTTAAGGCCCCATGTGAAATTGCCAAGTAGTCACTGAATTTTATTAACTTTGTTGCTCGTTTGACGAGGAGGTCACCGCTGCTTCCGTTGTCGGAAGCAAGTGACTGAGCATGGAATTGGTATGGGTGGATCGGTTTCATCCCCTGGTGTTCTTGTCGAAAGGTAAAAGTTTCGGGCGTAGGGGGTGTACCTTTTGGTACGCTGCCTGCGTAAGTCTCCCTGTTCGACTGCCCAATCTCCGCGTTAGTCGGCTTCAGTCAGGTCACACCTAGTGTTGCTCCTGACGAGTCGCTCGGAGCAACAGGAATCGTCTGGGAGGCGCCGAGCGCTTTCCCCTTTCGACTCGGACAGCAGGGTGGTAGGAACTGCGCCGTCCAATACTCGTTTCATGCTTACCTTTCGTCTTTCCTTCTTTGCTGAATTTCTTTTAATCGAGTGATTGCTTGGCAGTTCCCTAGATTCTGTATCTAAACCGAACAGATCGATGGAACATTGTTTCCATCCATCTCTTTGGTTTGGTAGGCTAAGCTTTTCATGTACAGGGAGATCGATGGAACTTTGATTCCATCTATCTCTCTACGGGTCTCGAAACGCAGCAACCTCCTCGTGGTGAGACCTGGTAATCGGTGAGAACCGAGCCGATGGCTGCGATTGTCAAATATTCTAGTTGGATATAAGAACTTTCTTTAACTTGCAATACTTTGGTAGAATGTAAGAATAAAATATGTAACTTGAAATGTTGCTGGATTTTTCCTACCCGACCCCAGATCACGAGTATAGTGTTAAGATAGAAGGATAAGTGCAAGTTGGAATATTTCGGCAAGATACTGGAACTGACGGGTTTTTGACAATTTTTAAAGTCCTCTCTGCTTCAGCACCTTATTGAAATATACCAAGTTCCAATTCCTTGCTGAGGTATTCCTGCTTAGTTACAAACGTACTGTATTTTTTAAACAAATTCGGAACTAAGTTTGTATTTTTCGTAGCAATTTTCATCATATTTAGTTTCAATTCTAACCGCTTGTAGGATTGCGTTCGAATTCCACTCTGAATCGATAACGTTGGGTGTGACACGAAAATGGTAAGGGGGCTCGCGAGCCCCCCGAGCGTGTGACGCCAAATTACATTGCGAGATAGGTCTATCCTATACCTGGGGTGCGTTCCGTTATTCACTGCAAGTACTGGCAGTGCTGACAATAGCGTTCCGATATGGATAGCAGTTCACTGCGAAAGCACTGCTACAGATGTATGACGTCACGAACTTCGACGTCACTTCCTGTTGTAACTGCTGCAGCCGGCCAGGTACAGCAGTCGCAGTGATCACGTGACCACACAACGATTTCAAAATAGTGACGTCATATAAGAAGTACTTGCAGTGAATAACGGAACGCACCCCTAGTCTGTGGTCGCATTTGCGTTGTTTCGTAGCAATTCTCGCCACATTTAGTTTCAATTCTAACCGCTAGTAGGGTTGCAATGGAATTCCATTCTGAATCGATAATGCTGCATGCGACACGAAAATGTAAGGGTCTATTGAGTCTATTCTATACCTCGACTGTGATGGGACGCGAGTAGCTGGAGCGCGTCCTCGGTCGGACAGTTATCGAGTACAGTGCCATCCGACGTAAACTTATATCCTTCCGCTATGTTCTCGACGCTACAGATAGAAGGGTGGGTTCCAATTATATTAAAGCGTCAGGAAGCCCCTGTTCGTGGAATAGCGTTTGTCGAACGGTTCTCTAAATAATCTTTGTCGAATTAAAGCACCTATCCCTCGTTAATGCGATTCCCGTTAGCTACCATTCCCCTTGACTACGCGAACGCTAAAGTCGTTATTGCGTAATCAGAGCAGCGAAGATATCTAGGACATTGGAGTGGAAGGACTTAACGATCAAGAGCAAGCGGTTTGGGTTTCGTTGCCGGATTCATTTCATTTCTTTCGGCTAATGCATTTTCATCTAGCGAGAGCTTGCCCTGGCCTTGGAAGCGTTACACACTTCGCCCCTTTCAGGTATCAAAGCTTCCGTGCTCCTTTATCTCCGCCCCTTTGTATTTTTCCCTCTGGCCATCGTCGTTTGCGATGCACAATCAAGCGGCAATATCATCGGCGTCGGTGCACAACCCTCGTTTCTGGCGACCGACTTAGCCGCCCGAGTTCGCGCACGCGCCCTCCCGGATCAGCCCTACGACGTGGCGAGAGATGGTCGGGAGAAAGAGGGAGAGCCAGCAAATCAATACGTATATGTCCGCCAGTGACCGGCCAGTTGGGGCTCATCCTTCGCGACAAGCGTGTCGAACATTGAAACTCCGTCGAAAATTCGTGGGCAGGCAGGTTTATACGCTGTTCCCTTGGACCGCCGCGCCGCCGTTGTCCGGGTGATCCGCTCCGCCCTGTTTCATAAGCAAGTGGCAGCCGTTGCCGTGTTTGCCCTGTTGACGGAGACCAAGGATATTGCCCCAAGGTGCAAGCTGCCAGCTCTCAGAGGTAACTGACCCTGTGCAACAGTGCGAACGCTGAAGCTGAACCAAAGATCCACTCGAGAAGACCGGCGACCTCGGCAGCAAGATCAATCCCGAGCTCCTCCTCATCGACATCTTTTCTCCTCCCGACTCGTCGATGTTATCGCGGCGATCTCCGACAGTGTAAGTCCCCCCGGGCTGTACGCGACGTAGGAGAAGGATTCGGAAAGCCCGAGAAGGCCTGATTAGGGATTTCGCCGATTTGTCTGGCGAGTGGTGATCGTCGGGTGGTCGTCGACTCCGTTGGAAGGGAGTTGACTCGCATCGCGATACCACGATCGAGCTACCAGGCACTCGAAAGGCCGCCAGGCTATTGGCACGTCTGCTGGGAGCGCGTGATTGCTCGTTCCTCACGGATTTCCCGAAACATCCCCAAAACGGCAACCCGTCGTCGCCGTGGTGCTGCCGGGGCCCCGCCGTTAGTCGCGAAAGATCGCGAGAAGGGAGCTTGGCAGAATCAACGGTGCGATCGGCCAGAGGATCGGCCTCCTCGTGCGCGACCGGCTCCACCGCCACCACCTACGCCGCTTACTGGCGGCCCAGTGAAATGGAGGAGAAGTCCTCGGCTCGCTTCTCCGAGTACCTGTTCGCCAAGATGGACGGGCAGGACGTCTCGGCCTCTCAGGGTCCCCGCAAGGTGACCGCCGACACCAGGAAGTTCCTGCGAGAGAACCTCCTTCTCGTAGTCACCCTTTCAGGCGTCCTCTTCGGTGTGATACTCGGTGAGTAACGAAATCATCGTGGCCAGGATTGATAACATTAATGATTAAAGTTGTACGATCGCGCAGATACTTTGCGCGTTCGATGCATGTACGACGAGATGTCCCGTCGTCGGTAAATAAACAGATCATCGATATGTCAAGTAAATGTCAATCGCGTGCGCACTGGGGTCGAAAGGAGGGAACGGCGGAACGGTGCGTCATTGCCACCGTGTGCCTGGCCGACAAACTTCCACACACACACTCGCGGATCCTCTTTATTCGTGGATCCAAGGCGCGGCCGTAAATGGGACAAAAAATTGTATAGCTGGTTCAGAAGCGCGTTATGTGCTCTAGGTAATGGCCGAATCGTGCCAAAAGCACGCTACGCTTTCATCCATTACGAGGAAGCGTGCCAAGGTCGAGTTCATCCGATACGAGCCGATTTTAGTTCCACGGACGATAGGCGCCGTACGGCCGAATCGATCGCGGGCTGTAGATAACAACAATTTCGTACCCTCTATTCTTTAAACTGACAATGAGACGCCCTCGCGCGTCACGTGGAGGCGTTACGCGCGCGTTAATAACCACTCGTTATGCGCGCTACTTAACGATCGGGGCTTCGTAATCGTTCGATCTATACTTCCCGATGACGTTTCCTAGCCAGCTATCGCCGTTAGGAGACGATTAATTTCGTAAGGGACGGGCGGTGCCTCGTGTGCCTCGCGAGCCCTAATTGACAGACGAATGGATCGTGAGCGATCCCGCGTACGAGCAACGTGAACGCCCCGATGCGAGACTCGCATCAGTTACGTAATCCGCGGTCACGATATCTCGTTAAAAGGTGCCAATCATCGGTGAGAGGTTTCCCTCAAAAGTCTCATCTAATTAACTCCGCCCCCGCGGCGCCGGAAGGACAACCTTCAGCAGACGTATCATCTACGCAGCACGAGCTACGTCTTTAGTAGATAGAGATGCGCCGACAGACTCTAGAGCCGTCGACATGTTCCCGTTTTCGCCGCGTTGCCCATTTCGCGGATTTTCTGCTTCAATTATGCAGGGTCTTTGACAGAAAGCTATCATCCACTTGGTTGGTATACGTCGATAAAGCAATTTGCTCTATAATTTACTCCTTCTATATGTATGGACCTACGTGTAGAGGCCGGTGATTTATTCCGTCGCAAGTCATCGTAAAGCTCAACCTTGTTTGTTACATTTAAAGCGATGCGCTCTCTTTTCAGAAGTGCCTTCAGAAGCTGGACTTAACCTCGTTATTCCTTTCAGGGTTCGGCTTGCGACCCTTGGGCCTCGGCGATGACGCAGTTATGTTAATCAGCTATCCTGGAGAGCTCTTCATGAGGCTGTTGAAGTTAATGATCTTGCCGCTGGTGATCGCCAGCCTTATATCGGGTAAAACAGCTACAGTACACCAGCGAAGGCAGTTGGGGGATATTAAGCAGACCTACTGACGCAATCGGTGGTAACTTTCAGGTTCGGCAAGCCTGAACGCAAGAATGAACGGAATGATCGCCGTCCGCACTTTGGTCTACTTCATACTCTCGTCGTTGCTGAATGCTGTCCTTGGCGTTGTCCTGGTTCTCCTCATTCATCCGGGCAATCCCGGAATAAGAAAATCGACGGCAACCTCGCACAACGGACGAGCTGTCAACATCTTGGACAGCCTTTTAGATTTGGGAAGGTAGTTGCCTTGTCTCGTCGCGCAGCCACCACGTACCCTATCGTGGATATCGATCGCAATCGTTATTTTCATTCTTTTGCGTCGTCACGCACAGCGACAGCCCTCAGGAATTTTCCCACGATAAAAGTAGAGTCCTTTGCTCGGTCGTCGGAGCAACGCTTGACTCGTTCCACTCACGTCCCAGCGGACAGGGATATCGTGAAGATTTTTCACGGTAACCTTGTCAGTTGCTGGAATAGTTTTATCGATCACACTTGCCCGCCTTATAGTCCAGTGAAATTAGGATTTGTCTTCGGAATAAATCCCAGCAAGCTAAATTTTGGTATGGGCCTTTATTTGGTCGTTTTAAACAATATGTCAAAAGTCCCCATCGATCCGAGTGCCGCTAAAAATTTTACAGAGGGTTGAATAAAAAAAATAACAGTTTTTCGCGAATATCTCGTTATTAAGCAGTTTTGCGACAAAAATAGGTCTCACACAATTTATAACCTAGGAAATTCTCTACAAAAAAGGTTGTATGAGTTTTTTTCGTAGGAGTAACCATTTTCATGTGTTCCGGGTTACCAAGTTTCAACCCCCATACTTTTGACAAGGGAAGATCCCGAACCCGGGAATTCAGAAAATTATGAAACTCTGTAAATATGTAGCGGAAGTCCTGCTGAGTACAACGCAATTTCGTTTGCTGCCCAAATTCACTCCAAGAGGGTGCAATTGACCCCTGAAATTTTTTTTATTTTGTATTATTACTCGCGAACTGTAGGAGATAGAAAAAAAGTGTTCAGGAAAAAGTTACTTCTCTTAATTAGGACTAACATTTGGTAAATTATAGTTCTTACAGTTCTTACGGTGCGTGAGTTATAACACAAAATCTAAAAAAAAACGGATTTTCAGGGGTCAATTTCACCCTCTTAGAGTGAATTTGGGCAGCAACAAAAATTGAGTAATACATACCTATATATCCTCTACTTATCCCCAAAGATTAAAGTTTAAATTTGTTCACTCGAAGGGGGTGAAATTGACCCCTGAAAATCCGGCTATTTTCCGATTTTGTGTTATAACTCACGAACCGTAAGAACTGTAAGAACTATAATTTACCAAATGTTAGTCCTAATTAAGAGAAGTAACTTTTTCCTGAACACTTTTTTTCTATCTCCTACAGTTCGCGAGTTATAATACAAAATAAAAAAAATTTCAGGGGTCAATTGCACCCTCTTGGAGTGAATTTAGGCAGCAAACGAAATTGCGTTGTACTCAGCAGGACTTCCGCTACATATTTACAGAGTTTCATAATTTTCTGAATTCCCGGGTTCGGGATCTTCCCTTGTCAAAAGTATGGGGGTTGAAACTTGGTGACCCGGCACACATGAAAATGGTTACTTCTACGAAAAAAACCCATACAACCTTTTTTGTAGAGAATTTCCTAGGTTATAAATTGTGTAAGACCTATTTTTGTCGCAAAACTGCTAGATAACGAGATATTCGCGAAAAACTGTTATTTTTTTTATTCAACCCTCTGTAAAATTTTTAGCGGCACTCGGATCGATGGGGACTTTTGACATATTGTTTAAAACGACCAAATAAAGGCCCATACCAAAATTTAGCTTGCTGGGATTTATTCCGAAGATTGGGCAGATTTCCGTCTAATTTCACTGGACTATTATGTACCTACGCAGGGCAGTAGCCTGCTCCAGGCGATAACATCGTTTAATACTTTTCCATACTAGTGAACGTTGCTCCGAACCTAAACGATACATCCACTTGTCACGCTGCTCGGCAGTGCTTCTCTTCTCCTATTTACACACGGCGATAAATTATCGGGGCAACACGACCATCTCGATGGAGGATTAAGGTCGCGTACCGTCACGATCGGTGAACTTTTTCTAAAGCCATCGTAATCGAGTATGATACCCATCGCGATGGAAATAGACGTGTGTATATCGATCGTGCGTACCGAACAGCTCGGGTTAAAATGTATATTTCCTCGCGCATATCGCCCCGACCGACGCATCTACCGATAAGCGTGGCTATCGATTAGCATGCTTATAAAGAAACGTCTCTGACTCGACCCTTTCCGTAGGAATATGTTTCCGGACAATATATTCCAAGCAGCGTTCCAGCAGGTAAATTGTTTATTATCCAACGATGGGTGAACTGGTACGTTCTGTGTTACACATTGAAATTTTCTCGCCAGGCACACACTGTATACGTTCCAAAAACGCAGCCGTTTCGAAACCTCTCCGACTCGATGTCCACAGAGGTCCTCGGCGAGGAGGAGATGATGAGAGTGACTCAATACCGGAGCGGCACGAACACTTTGGGCATAGTGTTCTTCTGCCTGGTGTTTGGCACGTTCTTAGGTACGCTCGGGGAGAAGGGCCAAATCGTGATCGACTTCTTCAAGGCTGTTTTCGAAGTCATCATGCGCATGGTGTCGACGGTGATGTGGTGCGTATAAGTGATTGATGCGAGAAAGAGGGACGGCAGAAGGCAGACAGAAGAGTTCTCAAGCATCGGCATTGTTGGATTGTTCTTAGGATGACACCGGTGGGCATCACCTCCGTAATAGCTGGAAAAATACTCGGCGTATCCGATCTGGCGCTGGTGATGTCGCAGCTCGCCTGGTTCATCGTCACGATCGTGATCGGTGTGTTTTTCTATCAGCTGGTGATCATGCAGCTGATCTACCTGGCGTTCGTGAGAAAGAACCCTTTTAAATTCTACGCCGGCCTCGCCCAGGGTACTCTCACCGCCTTCGCCATGGCATCAACGTGAGTCGTCGATCTTCGAACTCAGCCCGACCTTCAGAGTACCCATTACGCCTGCCTCACATGGCCTCGGTCGTCATTGTCATCTAGTTTCTCACCCCTTTGCTTTTCGTACTCGGATCCAACACGGTGTTCTCTTTTCGAGTTTTCATCGCGCGTTCTTCGTTTTTGCGTTTCGATATTTCGATTTTCAGTTTTCAGGTTTGAATTCTCAGTTTTCAGTTTTCAGTTTTCAGTTTTCAGTTTTCAGTTTTCAGTTTTCAGTTTTCAGTTTTCAGTTTTCAGTTTTCAGTTTTCAGTTTTCAGTTTTCAGTTTTCAGTTTTCAGTTTTCAATTTTCAGCTTTCAGTTTTCAGTTTTCAGTTTTCAGTTTGCAGTTTGCAGTTTGCAGTTTGCAGTATGCAGTTTGCAGTTTGCAGTTTTCAATTTGCAGTTTGTAGTTTTCAGTTCTGAATTTTTGGTTTTCAGTTTTTGGTTTTCAGTTTTTGCTTTCCAGTTTTTGGTTTCCAGTTTTTGGTTTCCGGTTTTCAGTTTTCGGCGTGTCCGTTCCGTTTGCCAACCATTCTAAGAAACTGCGACGCGTTCAAGTCAATAGGGAAACGAGGTCAGGAGTACACGATTCGAATCGATTGATAGAGACAATATGTTTCAGCCAGCCGAGAGGAGGCTTTGCGAGGCCGTGGTCCCGTTTTCCATTCCAAATCGCTCCAATTTTACAAAGCGTTTCACAACGTCAGGACGTTGTCGAACGCTGACGAATCATTCATTCTTCCCCGTCCGAAATCGATCCCTCGTCGGGCTCCTCCTTACGTTTCTTTAATGTTCTCGCATTTCTTATGGGGAGATCCCATCATGACCAATGAGAAAGAGAGAAAGAAAGAGAGAGAGAGAGAGAGAAAGGGAGAGAGGTATGCAGTTCCTGGTGGCACTTAGGATGCGGATACTCCCGGTTGTACACGAAACCGCGAACTTTCGGTGACGGCGGGCAAACCGAAATTTCGAGGGGATGAACATGGACTCGATGATAAAGGAGTGTTACACGTACATATTAAAGCAAAGGTGGGAAGGACACGCATAAGTGCAGAAACGCACGTAGGACAGGATGATTTTGTCAGTGTCTCTTGAGCCGGAAATCAGCTGACTCCGTGTCACCTGGACTGGTTATCGGCGCGGAAGCCTTCGAGGCCATTGGCTATCCGAATCTTCCATCTTTTCGTCACCAGGAATATACACATAGGGTGGAGGAGGAAGATACGGCCGAACGAGGTTTCCGCGCCGAACAATGTTACTATTTAAGCATTTTCCATGTAAGAAAGGGAAACTGAAAAAAATATTGTTTGCTCGCGTCGAGCCCACTCTTCCAGGTTTGACGGCGACGTCCATCACTGGCCAGAACTGCTGAACTACGATCGTTTTCTTTCTTTGACTACTCATTGTTGCGGATCACGCGAAGCAACGATCATTTTTTCAGTTTATCCATCGCTATTCACCAGACATCCGTGCTCCCCTTTCACCAGACCCGCTTCCGCCCCTCCGGCCCCCGTCGTCCCTCGAATTTCCCTTTCATTCTGTTCACGTTCGTTTCCTGCCCGTCCCCTTTCGATGCATCGTGGGACAGAGAAGCATTCGTACTTGAGCAAACGATCAAGTAACCCGATTGTTCCTTGAATGTCACGCGTCGAACCTTTTCCGTCCCATCGTCGCGGTGCTCGAGATCGTTGTAACGTCCTGCCACGCAAATATCTAATTCAACTTGTTTTCTATGTGGATTAACTTTTTCCAGAAGAGAGCGTGCACAACTGTGCGTACACTGTGACTGAGAGAAACAGCTCTTAGTGTATCTGAACAGAGACTGTATGAATATCATGATGATGTATTAGAACACGCGCTGCACGCGGCCTTTTGCAGGTGGTTCAGAGATCGAGGGTGGGCCTGGTAAGTAATCGATGGCCGCAACATGAAGGTACCTACGATTGTCTGTTACAGAGTTAGGCCGACCGCCAGACACGACGGGGCGATCACCTGCGACAGCACGTCCACCCGATTAACCCCTGGTTCGATTTTCAGTTCGTCTTGCGGTCATTCTGGTTAATAGCTTCTCCGAGCCTTTCCGTCGATAGAACTTGTGCGTCACCTATGTGTGCTCTAGCAATTGCTTTCACCGCGTAACTCGTCAGCCATCTTCTCTCCTTTGATCCGCGCTGATCCGACTCGTTGCAATTGTTATCATTCAGAATCACGTAATAACCAGTGAAGTTTTGCGAGAGTTTGTTAGACGATTTTCCGCCAGAATGACCACTCCGCCGTGGGCACGAGCAAAGGCAGCGCGCAGAAATGATACTTCTATATCAATCGAAACGTGAGTCGCCCGATCATTCCTAACGCAGCTTTGTACAGGGCTGCTGCGCTCCCGGTCACGTTCCGCCTGATGACGGACAAGCTCAGAATCGATCCCCGAGTGACCAGGTTCGTTCTGCCGATCGGCTGCAACATTAACATGGATGGCACGGCTCTGTTCGTCGCCGTGGCCAGCATATTCATCGCGCAGATGCACGGTATCGTTCTCGGCTTCGGCGAGATTATAACTGTCATGTGAGCAAATCCATCCCAATAGTTTCCGACCCAACAGCCCGGGGCATTCAGTCGGGCCACGCGCGTAACACTGCAACATTTCTTCTTCAAGTTTAACGTCCACGGCCGCCTCCGTGTCGTCGGCATCAGTTCCAAGCGCCGCCCTCGTGCTACTTCTTGTCGTCTTAAGCGCCATCGACGCCCCCGTTTACAACGTCTCGTTGCTATTCACCATCGACTGGTTCGTGTACGTATCGTTCTCTGAAAACTAACAGACGATAGATCATTGGATCGTCATACGTGATGTTTTCGTCTTGTACCAATCTAGGGACCGTATACGCACCACCAACAACATGCTGGGCGATTGTTACGCGGCTGCGGTAGTCGAGCAGCTGTCGAAGAAGGAACTGATGGCCCTGGACGCGGCAGCCTATCAGGTACGACAGTAGCAGGGTGAAACGAGAAGGGTTGAAAGGCCGGAGGCTGATATGGCGATTAACTTTCAGTCGGAGACCGTTCTGCCGACGACCATCGCAAACGGATGCATTTCCGCCAACAGAGTACCTGATCCTGACACCATCGTAGTCGAGATGCAGGACGACACGAGGATAGCCGGCATCGCCAAGTAAACAAGCTTGTTGGTAGGGCTAGGCTATCACTTTGTACGATCACAAACGATCGCGTGCAATCATCCTGGTTTTCGCTCTCGTCTTTTATTCTACCTCGCTACGTCCGAAGGGGCCGATTAGCTCGGGCAATCGCAAACGGCTACTCGGTCGATTCGTTGGCATTGATAAATGATTCACGGCAGGCTTCTTTCATCGTGCGCGAGCTTCTTCGTTTCCTTGTTTTCGTGCATCATCTTTCAATTCTCTGGCCGCTGGATACAGTCGAAGGCCCTCCACCTCCCCCCCCCCCCCCCCCACTCTCCCCGATAATCAATGACCCGCGTCAATTATATCGATCATCGTCCGAGTAACTTAAGGAGCGAGCTGCTCTTTCGGGGCGAAACGTAACCGCGTCCGCCCACGAGCTTCACCCGTGCGCGTTCTTTTTATAACCCGCTACGTAATTATTAAGCGTATCCCCCGCGATTTACGGTCGGCCATTCGTGCAGCGAGAATCGTGCCGCTCTGACCTAGAAGCCGTAGATCATTGTACCGCATAGCGCATAAATAACCAATCAATCGCAAATGTAGCGTACCAGCGGAGTGATTCATGCAAGGAACAGAACGAACTTTCGTGCTGGCATTATGCAAATGGTTGCACAATGACCTTAAGGGTGCATGGCACGATAAATCCAGCGTGGCGTCGGGGAAAAGCGAACGTATTTAACTTACTGGCAAACTAATGTTGCTTCTCTCGGCTATCGTCCGTTTACGCGGCACGGTCCAGCGAGTGATGTGGCCTCGGTCGGTCGAGTTCCTCGAGCCGTGAGCACGTTTCGCAACGATAATCAAACGACGACCGCTTGCAGAAGTCTACCTATATTTAAAAGTTAAGATTCTAGAATTCGTATCCCTGTTGAATCGACGGTTCCTAGACACGTATCGCTGTAGCGACTCTTGCCCGGCACTTGCGACCTACAACCTCACGGCCATCAAGCACGGACATTCGCCACTCATTGTCAAATATAGCGGCGTGTGTCATTCGAAAGTGGTCATCTCGTCGATCGATTTACTCCGCCCCATGCGATCATCATCTCCTGCTTGTTAAAAAAACTGCTGCTCCTCGAATCGACGTTTGGCGTCGAAGACGTCGCCTTCAATCCTATTGTTTCGTTTCAGCATCAGCGTGTTGCAGATCCCCAGGAGCGTTACGGAGGAGACAGTCTGACCAGTGGTTCATCCCGATTTTAGTTATAAAATATCGTCGAACGTATTGTTAACGAACGCGCGCTTTCTTCGCGGCATAGCTGAGTGAAAGTTGCGTTTCAACGAGGATCAAAGAAAGGGTACATTGTGGGCGCGAGTGCCAGCATTTTATCACATTGTCTTTTCTACAGTCGATGAGACGACCCCATCGCGATCTGCGAGCGTCACGGGATACGTTCTCGCTGTAATATCCACGACAGAGAGCATCTCGCCTCGTAACGGGGGCGACAGGATGAGAAACCGAATATCAAACCCAAAGTCAATATCAAGAGGTGTAACCGCACGAGTACCTCGAAGACGTAGCAATAACGGAAGTGTTATTCAGCTTCTTGTAGTGGCTTCTTCGAGTGATAACTTGGAATTAATCGAGAGATCACCGATTCGATTGCACTCCCGAACATTAACGATCGTTTTAGCGATCGAGCGCGCAAACAGCGTCGAATGTGGTGCCTTATTTTGAACGCGGCATTTAAACGTGCCGCTGTGAAAGTAGAAGAAGCTACCTGATTTATCGATCTCACGACAGCACTGGCTCATCGCCCGAACAATAATTTTGGTGATCGATCATTGTACTGCCACAAGAATTTTCCCATCGATACGTAAACATTCGACTGTCAACTAGGTATCTCCATTGTCATGCAACGAGCGAAACGTCGCGCGGCACCACGAACTATTCGTGACGTTCGGTCGTCGTCCCTATGACGTTCGATCTGGATCGTTTGTTGGCAATGATGTAGAACGATGTTCCGCGGTCCGTTTCGACCGGGTACAAGTAGATTTAGGGATGTTGTGATCAATGACACGTTTGACGCATTTAATGTATGTAGGTTCCTTTAGCTTGTAACTGTCACATTCAACTGAACTTTCAGACCATTGACAAATACGACAGCTCGGCGCACAGAGTTGTCAGTGGACCTCGCGGGCGGCCGAACCGTGTATCAGAAAGTAACGTTGGTCGTGTCACCTGCCGGGGGCACTGCGTTTATTATCCTGCCTCTGTGCGCCTCTCACAATTAACGTTCTCCCTCATAGATTAATTTAAGTCTCGAGACACGGTCCCCCTGTTTCGAATCCAAAATACCGACGAACGAAGGAGAAGATCAGATAGCGCTCTTTGACGGGCAGCCTCAAGACTGGACATGCCATTTCAATATGTCGTTTTAATATAAATACTACATTCGTGTAACATTATAGGAGAATTACGAGGAGAATTCACTGATTCTAGGCACTAGGTACGTAGGTCGATACGTGTTCTATCGTAGAGACTGTTTAAATGTATTAGGTCGTAACAGATGAAATGTCCGATGTTTAATGACAACTTGAAATCCGCATAACTTGTTTACCTATTAAATTTTATTAATCAAAATAAGAACCATTACGGTATACACATTTTCTCCGTTTAGTGCCAAGTTTCGTGATTCCATTTGTACAAAAGATCGGGGTTCTAGTATCAATAAATTCTTTGACGGCATTTCCAACAGTTGCTTGATTTACAAAAGCTTCTGGGCTCAGGAGGTGACCGGGATGCTTAAAGAAATGATAATCTGTTGGCGACAGGGCAGGAGAATATGGGGTCTGAGGTAAAATTTCATTCACTCAGCTTTTGCACCGTTAATCATGAAACGTGTGACGGAGGAGGAGAAATTGTCACGAAGGAGAAATGGCACTTTTCGATCGACCAATGCCGGTTGTTTGATGCATGATTTCTGCTGCATCGTTTCGAGTTTAGCACCGTATCACGACGAAGAAACTGCTTAAACGCAAGGTTAGATAAGCAAAAGAAATGAAGATCGGATCGGAAACAGGAAATTCGCGGCTTTAAAATGGTATGTAACACATCTACGAAGGCAAAGGTATTTATTGAAATACGAAAGGTTTAGGAGATCGATACAAGAAAGTCGGACATTTCATATGTTAGAGTCTAATAGAAATTAACTGGATAAAATAGTGCTTTGTAGTGCGTCGTTTAACATCCACCCCGCCCCCCCCCCCCCCCCCCGAATGATTCGCGATGATTTCCAAGCTCGAACGTTATTTCCGTTGTACGATCCTGCTTCGCCGTTTGCTTTCCAACTTATTGGGATTGCAACCGAAAGCTGTTCACGTTGAAGTTTTTCTCGTGCTGCACAGTATTGCGTGACACCGGCTTTATTTTACCTTGGAACAGTGACCGATAAAGTGCTTTGTTTATAGCCTAACAAGCTGGAGGGGAGAATAGAGAAAGAATTTTATCGAGATACTTGAAAGACTATGTGTGAATATACTTATAAGGCTCAACGTGTTCTATAACAAGATGCAGGTTTATACGAGATTAAGCGTTGTGCTTTCTTCCAACTACCCCTGCTCCTCGCTCAACCCCAACTTCCTACCACAGGAAAGTAATAAAGGACGTGAGAACACGAGAATCATAGTTTCCTAAAAAATTCATTTATTTAAGATCCACCGTGACGTGGATCCTTGGCTCACAGGAGAGTCTTTGTACAAAGTGTTGTTTCTTTTTATACAAAATATGACATATCTATTTCCTAGCGTTCACGTATATGTATATGTGTACCTGGCTGAAGTTATGTCTACCGTTACATCGAGATTCCATTCGGCAGACGGACGCGAAGTAAACATTAGATGAGGGAAATTAAAGGGCGCATCCGTAGTTGCGCCACCGCGAACGAGTCAGTCCGCTCGTGGCCACGCGTTATCCACCCGACACCACCCCCCATGCACGGGGAAACGTTTATTCGAGAGGTGGACCGGATTCGCCTCGGTTCCTCGAGAGATTAGGTCACTGTACATCCGCGGCTTTCCGCGAGCATGAGGATCGGCATCGAATTCCCCCCCGCGCAAAGGCAGTCTATCGTTTTGATTATAAGGCGAAATCGTCCCTTATTTCGTCCATTCGTTAGAGTATTATTTACACGCGCACTTACAATTAGTAGCTAAGCGCCCACGCCGGGCGACACTTATTTACAAGGAATCGAGTATTTCATCGACCATCGGTCGATCGGCTGTCGACGATCGAAGCGGCAAGTAACAGTCGTATAGTACAAAAAGAAAAGTAATATCATCATAGAAGAATATCGGTGCAATCGCCTCCTTTTCGCCGTCGATACGCTTTAAGTACATTTCGCGCCTCGGTTGCCTCGCACACCGCGACAAGATAAGATTATCTACAAAAATTCACTTCGATACTACGGGTACGCGCGAATAAAGGGGCGCTTGCTTATCACGAGCGGAATAAAATATTTGCACCATGGCGCCTTCGAGGATCCCATCGAAGGTCAGTCAACTTAGAGTCTCTATTTTATACACACCGCGCACTGGAGCCGTGCAACGTCGAGTTGACGCGAGCACTCCATTCTCGGCACATTGCGCGCGGATTTGAAGGCGTTGCGTGACTAATACTAATATCTGACGCAACGCGACGATGATTTCGAAGCGTCCTCAGATCCTCAGCTCGGCGTCGGTAACTGGAATCCCCCTGTTGGCGCCTTGACTGGACCTCTGTGTGGCAGGCGGCACCAAGGGGCTGATGCTGGGGCTTCTGGTGGCGAGAGGGGACAAGGACGGAGAGAAGCTCGGGCTGAGGGCTGCCGAGGGGAACGTGGATGCATCGTGGCTGATCGGTGACCTGGGTAGTATGCCCCTGGCCAGCGCGGGAGCCGCCAACGATCTCGGAGCGACGGAAGTGAGCAACGGCGGAGGTGGAGCTTTATGTACAGACTTGGTCTTGCCACTGCTTCCCGAGTTTCCGCTTTGCACGCTCGCAGCGTCGTCCTTCAACCTGGCGATTTCGCTGAACACGTGGGCCAGGGGCTGATAGTGAGGGCCCCAGTCGAGGAGGTAGTCCCAGTTGTACGATCCCGTCAGCTCCTCCTCGCTGTGCACGATGGAGCTTAAGGAGCCGTTCATGGACGGCCCCCCAGGCACCTCCAACCCCGACATCGGTCTTCCAGGTTCGCCGATCTTTCCGTAGATCAATGTGGCGATGTCCGCTTCCGTGGCGGCCTCGTCCTCGAACAAATGTAAACTATCGAGAGGCAGGGCTTCGGGTGGTCTCCTCGGTGTGCCAGCTGGAGGATCGACGATACCCAACCTGGCTAAGTATTCCTGAGTGTTGTGGACCGACAGATCGCTCGCGGAGTCCCCAGTCTGCTGGCCCTCGTTGATCATCCGAATCTCCTCGTCCTCTCCGTCGTCCTCGGCCGAGCCCCTGCCCGACGATCCGGACTGATCGCTGCCAGATAATTCAGAAGTGGCCTGCTGCTGTCCGGATTGGCCGGAGGTACCGTACGGTGGTATCTCGTCGTACTTTGGGGGCGCGAATTGACAGGAAGCGGCACCCCCCGCGCCGTTAACATTCCCCGAACCACCGTTGCCCGCTGTACCAACTCCACTCACGTTTCTGATAGGAATGGTGTCGAAAGCGCTTGGGTCCACGTAGCTGTTCGAGGCGGTGGCGTTGCTCTCCCCGTTCAGACCCGGCTTCGATCCTGGTTTCTTGTGCCTTCGGTTTCGAAGATGGAGATACAAGAAAGTGGCTCCGAAAGCGATGACCAACAGGAGGAGAGCGATCAGCAGACCTAAGGCCCAGTCGGCTAAGCCTCCGGTTGCAGCCACAGCCATGTTGGAGCCGATGTCTGTCGGAGTGGCCAATGCCGTGGCGCCTCTTGCTTCGTTTACATCGTTATCGTCCGTCAAAGTGATTTCCACCACCGTCATGTTCGATAAAGAACCCTGCCTGCCGGAGCTAGCGCTGACCACCAGCCTCGACGACTCTTCCACGTCCATGTCGATGTGAATCAACTTCTGCTTCACGATCAGCGCGCCCGTGGTGCGATTCAGCTTGAAGTAAGGGTGCTGAGAAGTCAGCTGATAGACGACCCGACCGTCAGGCCCCTTATCGCGATCAGTCGCCGTCACATGGCCAATCACCGTTCCAGGGAGCACCTGAGCTCCGCTTTTGATCCCAAATCTGTACATTCTCTCTGTGAACTGAGGGTAAAACTCGTCCCTGGACTCGATTTCCACCCTGACTCTCACGGCGGCGGTTCTGCCGCCGGTGTCGGTGGCTCGCAAGGTGAAGGCATACCGATTACGCAGCTCGTAATCGAAAACTGCGCGCGTCGTCACTGTGCCGGACTTTCCGTCCACGGCGAACAGCTTCCAGCTATCATCGATGTCGGAGAAGCCTGTCGCGGCAGCGGAGACGATGGAGTAATTCAAGGAACCGAAGATACCGCGATCCAAGTCCGAGGCACGGGCCGAGAAGACGGTGGTCCCGATAGGTTCGTTCTCCCCGACGAACTCCAAGTACTCCGACACTGGGAATTTCGGGGAGTTATCGTTGACGTCCTCGAGACGAATCCTGAGCCTGGCCAGCGCACAGAGAGGAGAGACCGGGTCGCTGTCGCAAGCCATCACCACGAGATTGTAAATTTCCGGCTCCAGGTCGCAGTCGAGGGTCGCGTTCACCAGCACCGCGCCGGTGGTTTTCTCCACGCGGAAGAGGCCAGCGTCGTTACCAGAGGTGATCTCGTACACCAAGCTGGCGGCTGCGCTTCCAGCCAGGTCGTCGTCTTTGGCGCGCAGCGTCGCGACCACCGTCCCACGGACTGCGTTCTCCTTGATCGACACTTGATGAAGCTCCTCCAAGAACCGTGGGTAATTATCGTTGACGTCCTCCACCGTGACGATCACCGTGACGGGCTCGTCTCCCACTAACGACCCGGTCGTCATGTTCTCGTTCTTGGAGCCAAGTCGCAGAACATACCTGAAACATTAATGCCACCGTTAAGTAGTAACGAGCGAACCCCTTCTATTCGTTGGTCTTTTTAACCCTTTTAGTCCCTCCTGTCAATTTCACACAGTTTTCCCGTAATAAGTTATACCGTTCTATTATTTGTGATTGCTGTAAACAAGCAGTAGGTATTACCTTGTCATCTCATCGACCTTATACCACTGTGTCAATTTCACACCGAGGGACAGATTCGGTTCGTTAAATGAGGAACGGATGTGGGTTAAAGGAGCCGTTCTTACCTGTCTTTCGTCTCTCTGTCGAGCGCTTTGGAGAGAATCAATTTGCCCCTGGACACTTCGAACGTTCCGCTGTCGTCGCCGGCAACGATGGAACCGTCCAACAGGTCCACGTCGGACAATCTCATTAGCGTGGTTCCCCTGAGCGAATTTTCCTTGGCCGTTATCTTGTACTCTTTGCCAGGCAGGGCGCTCTTCAAGCTGCTCAATCGCACCACGACCGAGCAGATGGACGACGCCGGCGGTTTGCCGTAATCTTCCGCCACAACGGCCAGCTCCACCTCTTTGGGCAGAGGTCTCGGTATCGCGGTACGATTAACCGTCAGAATACCGGTCATGGGATGCACCGAGAAGCCCTTGGTAGCCTTCAGTAGATAATATCGCACCCGGCTGTTGTCCTCCGTGAGGTCGTCGTCGGTCGCGTTCACCGTCAGGATTTCTTGCAGATCGCCGCGTCCCTCTGCGCAGAAAGCGAAGGGATGGTGATATAGAGAGTTAGATTTTGGCGTTGAGTCGAGCGGAGGGTGGCAGGAAAAAGGGAGCGCTGGGGAGCAACTGGCTAGCTACTATCGATTCGCGAGATGCGCGAGAGAGTACTGGAGGACGGCCCGGGACAAAGATCGAGGGATCACGGGCGCGAGGTCAAGTACCCTCCACCTCTTTTTGTCGGGACGTACGTCCTCGAGCAGCATCACCACCGCCACCACCTCCGGTTCTTTCTTTTCTTGGTAAAGGAGGAGGATAAGCCGTCCTGACATCGGCCTGAACGGAAGTATGAAATAATAACCAGTTATATAAATCGCTCGGCCGAGCCGTTGGGCCCAGGCTCCGCTGCACCGTACAAAAATCATTTCGATGCGTTTCAAATCGTCGGATAACTCGGCATTAATGTGCCAACCTCGGACCCAAAGCGGGGAACGAAGACAAAGAACCCTCTGCGTAGGGAACGAGAGAGGAAGATGGAAGGGGTAGAGAGGTGGAGAAGCTGAAATAAAACTTTACGGACGCGCAGCCCGTTGGGGATGTCCGTGGCGAGGAGGTAGGGCGCGCTCGGGGGGGATCATAACCGAGAAGTGACAGGTACTCTATAATTATTGCGAGGTGCGTATGACCGTGGCCGTGGAGTATGCGTGTTCGCGTATCTGAACGCCTCGGTGGGACGAATTCTTATTACACCGCGGCGGCAGCGGGCTTCGCTGCACATCACGGGACTTCGCAGGGAGGAAGCCCTGCGATTCATTAATCCCCCTCTTTCTTTCCAGAATATATCCTGCCTCCCCGAGACACCTTAATACGATTTTGATAATCGCCAGATTAACTCGACCTGCTTGTTCGTTGATCGCGATATAAACGATCCGCCACCGCGTTCCCATATACATAAGTGCGTCGCGTCGCGTCGGGGCGAAATTGAAAACACCCAAGTGCCTCCGAGGAAAATTAGATCCTCGTCGTAAATTCACCGATAACCCATCCCCTGGCCTACGTGCCAGCATCGTTATCGCTTAACTTGGCGCAATCGATTTCCTCGGTTCTCCCGTTCGGCCCGTTTTCACGAATCCACGCGGCGAAGATGGAGAAGAGACGGAAAGAGGGAGATGCAAATTCGCGAGGCCGTCGCCGTCGCCGTGGGAGCTCCCCCCCCCCCCCCCCCCCCCGTTTCAACTCTTTCCACGTCCACGTCCACCTCCTGCCAATCCACCCTCCCCCGGCGCCCCTCTACCGCCCACCCAAATGCACCATTAGGCGCGGGCCTATGTATTTTTAATAAGTTTCGAGAGTCCTCGAAGCCGGCGATCTCGGCCGGCGGTTGCAGCGAAGGCGGCTTTTCGGTTGCCTCGCAAACGGTGTCCTCGCGTTTATTTATGTGCGAGGCGTTCGCAATTCTCCTCGTCCCCTGCTCTCTCCCTCGTCACCCTCTTCCCGTGCCATCTCTGCCGTCCCTTTTCATCCGTCTCTCCCTTTCTCCTTCCCCTTGGTCGCTGCTCCCTTCAGTGATCGAGCAGCTAGCTTTTCATCGACCCCTCCCATCGCACCCCACTCTATCTTTCATCCTGCACTCTTTTTCATCCTTTTCGCCCCTTGGACCACCCTCCCTCCCGACCCCACCGCTCTCTTTACCGCTCTTTCCCTCTCTTTCCCGCGCTTTATCTCGGCGCGGTGTCAATTCGAGTTTGGAACACGGGCAACAGGACAACGCGTGTCTACTAAAAACCAGTTTTTAAACTCGCGTTTATTTCGCGCCGAGGGACTTGCCCCGGGGTCCATAGTCCCTCTCCAAGTCTCTCTCTCTCTCTCTCTCTCTCTTTCTCTCTCATCTCGCTCCCTGGCCCCCCCTTTCGCAACCACCTCCTCAATGAAATACCGATCGAATAGACTCCCCTAACGATTATCTACGTTCCCTCGGTCAAAAGTGTTATCTCGTCGGAGAGGCGCGATAACGGCCCACGGATTCGCAGAAGTCTCTGGCCGAATTACTCACCTGGCAAGGTGGCGATGTACGCGGACTGCTGGAATCGAGGCGCGTTATCGTTGAGGTCCGCAACACGAACGATCAAGTCCGTCGTTGCCTCGTGCATCCCATCGCTGGCGATCACTTGCAGGCTATATTCCGACCGCGATTCAGCGTCCAGGCGTCTCCGAAGAACGACCTTGCCTCCGTACCGGTCGATGCTGAACGGGCCCGGGCTGGTCACGTTACCGAATCGGTAGGTCAGAGCCGGGGAACTGTCCACGTCGTTGGCCGTCATGGTCGTTAACACCGTCCCGACCGCTGTACCTGCGTCAAACGTAGTCACACATTAATACATCCTCCAATCTCGCACAAGTCCAATTCGCCTACGCAGACTAGAGACTACCTGCTGACGTCAGCCAGCCAGCGGAACAGACGACGCTTTCATCGCAGGGAAATGAAAGATCGCCGGATCAGAAACGGAACACGCTCGGTCCTGATGAAGCGTTTAACCGCGACATTGAACCGCCGTCTCTTTATCGTCGCACAATGCCAGACACCGTTGTTACTGATGAATGGCGTCGTTATGCGCCCCGGTCCCTTCCCGCTACGTCTTTTTGTCCTCGGGCCAGAAGCCACTTTGTCACCGGCTGGCGATCATTCGCGATACATACAATATAGAGCGGCGCGCCGCAGCTCCCGGATCGAGGCGAGCCCTTCCGCGAACTTAAACACACTTCGGGGGAGTCGCGTTTAAAATGCATTGAATCCCCGACTATCGGCCCGTTTTATCTCGCTCGTGTGCTGAGGAGAGGCCGAGCGAATCCCTCGGAGGATTCGGGTCCGCGCGCGCATCGTAGGCGATAATCTCGAGCGTGCCGCGGGCAAATTACGAGACAGAGAGAGAGAGAGAGAGAGAGCTATCTGCCCCTCGGTAGCACGGTAGCCGAGCCGGGATATCGAAAACCGAAGCCCACGACGAAGTCGAAAATCTGCCAGCATCGTCGCCCTGATCGCTTCGTGCAGCGGGGGAGGATTACGTCGTCATTGCCGCGGGAAACACGCGGCGGCTGTTTCATGCGCGATGAACGGGGCCAACACAAAAGAATTACATATTTCGCGGCGTGGCGGTGGCACGGGTGCGCGGCCGCACGGGGCTCGGAGACTAGCTGGCACGCGGCCACGTTTGCTCGTAAATTTCGCGGGCGATCGTTAAAGTCGTGTAAATCGGTTTCGAGAGTGGCCGCGTCCCTGAGCGAACACGCGGCCTCTGCCCACTCTGTGCCCCTCTGGCACGGGAGGAACGGTTCCGGTTCCGGTACCGTTCCTCCAGCTCGGAAGCCGAGACAACGATCTCTCTATCGGGATGACCCTCGGCCTGCGAGCTAGCCGCACCTTCCGCTTTCCCGCTCCGATTTGCAGAACTGGAACGGTGCGCCGGCGGAACGAGGCGAATGCCGAAGAAACGCGCCAACAGCGAAATAATAAATTCCCATCGGGGTCCACTCGATCTTCGTAAGTTATATCGAGTTAATTCTGATTACCGGAGGTCTCGGGCACTAGCGGATCGAGTACGAGACGGCGGTGTGCTCCTTGTACGGAAAATCCGCTCGTCGGTGGTCTACCATTGTCTCGGTTTCTCGTGTCAGTGCCAGTTTCGGAACCGATTCGATCGATGCTGTCGATTAAATCCTCCTTCGGATGTACGCGCGTGTGTAGAGGGCACGCGGCTACGTGTACGCGGGAAGCCCCTTCAGGAACAAAGGCGTGGGGCTATCAAACATCGGCAAACCGCACCTCTCGTTTTAGGCCGAACGATAATTATATACGCCGCGTCCACCGGGATAATTAAAAACAATTACTGTGCGCTTCGCTAAAATATGAGCGGTCGCGAACCCGGGATCGTTTTTCACTGCTGCACGGCTCGGCCGAATAACGATGCGTTCGATCGGCCGGTCGGGGATCAACGACACTGTTTGCTATTCAGTTTTCTTCTTCGCGCAACTCGCTCCGCGCACCGCTCACTCGCGATTCATCGTATCGGAAGCGTACGAAACAGACACATAATGGGTTAATCCAGCCGAATTCAGCTATCGTAGGTCCGTCAAAGGAGCGCCGTCGAAATTCCGCGGCGGCAGGTGCTCGGAAAGGCTGGCGCGATCCTGGATCCTCGGCACACGTAGCGCGGCCGTGGTATTAAATAAATTCTATCGAGCGGTGCATCGGGGAATAGAAGTGGTAGCAGTCTCGTTTGCGCCGGGCTTGAAGTTTTATGGTGATACAAATTAGATAGCGATCTCGCGTTACTCTGTTGCCGCGCGGGCACGCGGCCTTTCGTGTTGAACGTTCTTAGAAGTTTACAATAAGAAGCAGAGGAGCAGGCGACGCCGGGGAAAGGACAAGAAGAAAGAGAGGAAGAAGGAGGAGGAGGAGGAGGAGTGAAGAAAAAGAGCAACGGGAGGAAGAAGAAGTGAACGAGAAGTTGCGGCAAGATGAGAGGGACAGTAAGACGAAGTCTCGCAATGTAAATTAAATGAAGCGTGTTTGAAGTCTCGTGGACCGAAGCCGAGACTACAGCACGTAGAAAAAAAAAACCCCGCTACACGAACAGTCAAAGAACCTTACCGCCCAAAATTTCAACCAAACTCGCGCTTTCAATTGCCACAGATTTCTTATCTCGCGTCGCGTAACTCTACTCTCTGCTTCCCGTGCACGAGGAGGCGTGCTCCTCGAGGGGGGACAGTAGCAGCGCGATGCTGGCGCTTGCACGTCAAATACGAGGCCACCTTCGCCCGGCACCGCTCCATTGAATCGTATCTGTCAATGGGGGAACAATATGAGAAACCGAGCAGGACGAGAGAACCACGGGACAAGGTGAAAACGAGAGAGGGAGAGAGAAAGAGAGCGTGCAGTGTACCCGAACGGTACAGGCATTCGCAACCTCGCCTAAGTTATGCAAATTGTTCCGAACAGTTGGACTTTAATGCCTGCATAAATCCTTTGCCACTTAACTTTATACATCGAGAGTAGTATTCACTCCCACCTCGGCAGCTCATCTCTCCCTCTCTCTCTCTCTCTCTCTCTCTCTTTCTTTCTCCCTTGGCCCTAAGCGTGCTCTGTTCTTCTTCCCTTCTACTTTTCTCGTTCCCCTTTCGACCTTTACGTCCACTCGTCTCTTTTCCCCGGCCGTTTCGCGCCTTGCTCGATCTCCTAACGGATCCTCGTGCTTCACTTTGCCACGCAGAAACGTCTCTTTCCTCGTTCGCGTGGGCGCTCTCGGAACAAATTTATCTGCCGCGGCGTCCACTAGATTTCGAGGAAACCGGGACGAGTAGATGCGCACGCGACGCTAGTGAAATCCTATCCGCGGCTCTCTACCGATACCGCAGGGCCTGGGGCTTGCTTCATGGGCGCTCGATCCCCCGAAGCGTGTCCCCGGGACGGTAGCTGGTGATCCCGGGGTAGCCGAGCCTATCCGCCGGTGCAGCGACCGCGATGAAGTCTCCACTGGGCAGCATTTCTACTCGAATCGAAACGAATCATCTTCCCCCTTCGCAAAAAATCTATTTCTTTCGCTGAGCTTTCCACAAGAAGGCCAATTAGGCGTAAGAACAAGATCGTCCGATGATTGCGAGGCTCGTGGCGATCGGGCTAATTGGAAGCGACACTAAGCGATGAAATACAAGGAGGCGTGCACGATTTCGCGTCCGCTCGTAACTTCTTTACGCACGATCGCGGATAGTCTAGCTAATAATCGCCGGTTAACCTTCGTTTCCACCGTACATTAAGCAGAACAAACGCTGTAATTGGACTATACGACCGGCGCAATTACCCGGCGCGTTTAATTTCTAAGCCCCGACGGTATTTATGCTAGGCGTTTCCTTAGAATACGGCGGACCCCGTCGGCCTGGTGCCCTTAACGAGCGTATCGCGGCAGTTTACCTTCGGAAACGGAGATGATGCTGTGCTCCGGGAAAGTCGGCTGATTGTCGTTGATATCTATCACTCGGACGCTGAGAGCGGCCGTGCCAGTCAGCTGCGGATTCCCCTGGTCCGTCGCGATGATCGTCAGCCTGTACTTTTCGCGGATCTCGCGATCGAGGACTATGTTGGTTCGAACCACGCCGCTGTACGGCGGACTGATGGTGAAGGCGTTGTCAGGATTGCCGTCGACGATGTGGTAGAGGATCCTGCTGTTCATTCCTTGATCAGCATCGCTGGCAGAAAGCTGCTCGAAATCGAAGAACAGAAATTGCGTTAGAAATGACACGTAGGTAGTTCTGGATAGAAGCGCGCATGGGACGCGCGTTACCTTGACGACAAAGTCCCCTTTGACGTTGCCTTCTAGAACAGTAGCAGAGTACTGCGTTTGAGTGAACACGGGTGGATTGTCGTTCACGTCGGACACCCTGACGACCACTTTCACGTAGGCTTCCAAAGGATCCGGCCCAGCAGTCCTAGCGACCACGGTGAGAACGTGCTTGGAGCTTTCCCTGGGCTCCTCCTTGGACAGCTGTCCTTCCAAGGATCTCCCCCAGGAATTCGTTCGCCCGTCGTCCGTCTGCTCCTCCGTGGGCCTCACTCTCAAGTCGGTCCACAGCTCCGCGTCCAGTCTCGCGGGATCGCTGACGCGCAGCAGCCCGGTGTCCTCGTCGATGGTGAACGTACCGAAATCGTTGCCCGATCCAAGGGAGTAGGAAACGTGCTGCCTCCTGCCATCCGACCGGACAGCTGTCACCTGGACCACCTCTGTACCAGCCGCGGAATTCTCTTGAACGACCACCTCGTACGTCTCGTTTTGAAACTTGAGCATGGGCGTCAAATCGGCGAGATCCCCGACCTGCAGCTCGATCAAGCCTCGCGCGCTTTTAGGAGGGTTCCCCTTGTCTCTGGCTAGTACCTCCAAGTGATAGGTCTTGCCGTTGTCCTGAGACAAGGATAACGCCGCGGTCACCGCACCCGTGCTCGGGTGTATCCTGAACTTGGGCTTCTCTTGCTCCTGGAGGAACGAGTAGACGATCTCTCCGTTCGGACCCTCGTCGGCGTCGCTGGCCACCACGCGGAAGATGTTCTTCTCTGGCTGGGTACCGATCGACACCCTCGCGCGGAAAGGGTACTCGGCGAACACCGGAGCATTGTCGTTCACGTCCCTCACTCGAATCTCCACGGGAATCGACGTGCTCCTGGCCTCGTACTTGCCGCTGTCCGTCGCCACGACGACAAAGTTGTAGGAGCCTTGGCGTTCTCGATCCAACGGTCTGCGACAAATAATCGTGCAATAAGATTTGATGAATTCATCGTGTCGCGAGAGTAGGATAGGACATTATGCTATCTGCTCACTTCCCACTCTACCTTCTTTCAAACATGCCACCAAAGCTTTCCTACTCAATCATCCACACATAAATTACTCAGGCCTGGATTGACGTGATCTACTATCGAGTCCCCATAATGTCTGTATTTCTACACTTTATCCCCCTTTCATTCTTGTTTGTCGTCTTCGTCGTTCTTTTCCCTTTCCTGTCTCAGGTCAGGCATAATAGCAGCCACGTCTATTCCGTCAGTTAGGTATATACTAATTGTTATCTGTTTTGTATTGTAAATGGTGGAATACAGACGTTTTATTACTATTATTTTGTTTAATTATGCACGGATGGAGGTTGAAGGAACGCGATTTTTAGTTGCCCTGGGTAGTTCTCGTCCGCGGCACATTAGCGACGCATGGAAATTACGGTTCACTCGGGAGCTCGTTTGAGCGCGCATCAGATGCATCTTTAATTCTGATTTATCGGTCAATAGACGATTGTTCGAATCGGGAGAAGGGGCCGGATTTAAAGCGGAAGGTGGCGGCGCGGCCGCGGCGGGCAGCTTGTTTGTGTGACGGAAGCCTTAATCGCGCACGGCGATCTTGTGCAATCCACGTCCGCCATTACCATAACTCTGCGGATCCTCCGCGGCGGCTCGCCGACCGCAACTTTCGTGCCTTAAATCGCACGAAAGCCGGGGGAGGTTGGCTGCTTTTTCGCCGTTACCACCGAGCGAATTTAGCGCTCCCGTCGCCGTGATCTATACCCACCGAGAAATCGCTATATCGACTTAGCGCTCCATCTCTCTCTCTCTCTCTCCCCCTTCAAGCTTTCCTCGATATGTACATTGCTGGATTTTTCAGCAATCGTTTTCCCCCGTTTAGTCATTCCTCAGCGGTGCCCATTATTTAGCCACTATCGCTTTCCCACTCGAACGCACCAACGTCTTTATCGCGCCAGCTAATTCTAATCTAATTATACTATCGTGGCGGATTTTTCGCTCGACCCGCGGCTTGAATGCGTAATTTGTTCCCATTGAAAGCGACCGTTTAACGAGCAACATTCAATTGCCGTGGCTAGTTTTTCTTCCCCTCCTCCATTCCGCCGTCAGATACCGGCCGATAACACCAGGGGCCGGCTGTAATTTATTGAATCGGCAAACTTTGTCTTTATTAGCGGCCTCGCGAAAAGTCACGCGAACCCTGCGAATTCGCGGGGCCGCCGATAAGCGGCACCGGCGGGGCCCCGATAATGGGTTTCGCGCGTACCCACGTACCCACGTACCTACGTACGTGCACGTAATAACCTTTAACGAGCGTGGAATAATAATCGAGCGCCAGTAGCGGGCAAGATCGACGCGGTTATTTACGATTTAACCGAGCCGAGGTGCGCTGCACTGCGCTGCGACCGCGCTGCACCGAGCTGCGCCGGACCGCCCCCCGCTGTCGTGCGATTAAACGAGCTCGACTATTTTCATTTACGCCGGCGCGAATCGGCTCTCACGAGATGCCAGATAATAATTCCCCGAACCCGCTGCTCGTCGAAAATCATTGTCTCTGTCACGGCGATGTCGCGTCGCGGTCGCTTGCGACGAAGCCCCGTGGCCGAAGCGGAGGAACCGAAATAACACGAATCCGCAAGATTATCGGCAACGAATCGTCCTCGGCATCGAGCCTCGTTATCGCCTCGATCTCCTGCGAGATCTGGTCTCGGCTCTCGACCCGCGGATCGGGGTATATCTTCCGGGTGGTCCTGGGAACGAACAAGGGGAGAACATTGATACACCTACCCGGTGCGGAGTGCCGGCGAGCGCGGTCCACCCGTCCGGCTAACAGCAATAGCAACAATAACAGCAACAACGCGACACGGTCGTGTGCTCGCTGGCTACCGATCCAGACGAGAAACGAGCGGCAGGCGCGAACACAGCCGGGAACAGAGGAGGAGAGAAGGAGAGAAGGAGAGAAAAAGTTGGTGGGAAGACAGCCCTGGACCGTGGTGGGAGAAAGGGACGAGGGGAAGAGACGCAGACAGAGATCGCGAAAGAGTGGCCCGACCGGGATCTGGTTTTGCATATCAGGCTTTTTGCCGGCTGAAATAATGCATTGAAATGCCACATGGTGTCCCGCTGAAATGACACACGGCTGTCGCGCGGCAAAAGTACGCCCCTGCGTGCCTCCTCGCGGCTACCGACACCCTTCGCCCTACGGATCTCCCTCCTTGCTTCCCGGCCGCCCTGCTCCTTCGCTGATCCCCTTTCTTCCCCCCTTTTTCCCCCTTTTTCTTCTCCTTCCAGCCCCTGCATCGTTCCTACGGTTCGTTGCGTCTCTATCCAAAACGACACCAGAACGGACAACGTTGCTCGATCCAGCGAGCAAGCCAACGAACGCGGCAACTTTGCTCCCCAGGGAGAACAAAGTAAAGGGGACGCGAGTCAAGTCTGCCTCGAGGCGTCAGTTATGATTTCTCGGGTTGTTCGGGTGGAGGTGGGGTCAAGGTTCGTGGGACTTGCCGCGAGATCGTCTATTAATTAACCGAGATCGGCCTTGACGGGCGGAAGCCACAGAAAGGGGTACGACTTTAACGACGTCGCGAGATACGGGTTTATTGCGCGCGTAATCGCCAGGGACACGGCGGAGGTGGACGAAGAGAAATAGCGCGCGCGGTGGCCGCAGAACGGAGACACGAGAAGGAAGAACACGTTTGGCCGTGCCGACGGGTTATGCATATGGAATCGACTAATCGAGCGCGGTGCATCGTTCGCGAGCCGCATCGACTGACTTTATAATTTTACGACGTTCCTAGACCCTCCACCTTGTTCCACCTCCGCCGCCTCCCGCTCTCGCCCTTACGCGCGACAGCTTATACCTTTTCTATATTTCGCTCGCTCCTCCCATGTGCCTGCTTCTCGTTTTATGACGCGGCGGTACCGGTGTAATACCCCACCGGCGATCCTAATCGGGCCGCGCAATAAAGGTCGCGCGGTAATTAACGCCGGAACGGAATTAGTTTGCCCGTGGTGGCTCGCGGTGGAAAGAAGGCGCTGTGAAAGGAGGGAAGGGATGCGCAAACGGGAAGAGAGCAACGGGGCCAGATAAGCGTGGTGAGAAAAGTGAGCCGAGTGGGAGAATAGGGGTCTGCTACGGTACGTTGGAATGAGATAGAGGTGACGCTGAATACTCACCCGGCCGTCGTAATGACGCCCGTCAGGTTGTCAACCCTGAACAGCCAGCTCGTTTCCTCGGCGATCGCGTAAGTGATCTTCCCGTTTACTCCCTGATCGGGATCCGTCGCCCTCACGGACATCACGCTGGAATCTGCCGCCACGTCCTCGGAAATCGCCGCCACGTATTTGCTCGGATGATAGTTGGTCGGGTAGTTGGACGGCGCGTACGGATAACCGTTGGGCAAACCGAAACCGGAGTATTCTGGGCTCTGGTGCGGCCCGCGCGGTCGCGATTCGGTGTACTGATTCTGGACGAACGTGGGAGCATTGTCGTTCACGTCCAACACGATTACGGTCAGGTTGCAGCGAGCCTCCAGGCTTGGACGACCTTTGTCCTTCGCTGAAATCGTCAGGGCGTACTTGGACACCGCTTCTCGGTCCAGGTTCGACATCGACAGCATCCCAGTTATGGGATCCAGGATGAACTTTGCGCCGATATTGCCACCTAGAAGCAGCGACGAATAGGTTGGATGGGTCGGATGATGGAGTAAACGAAATGCGTCGTCGTGTGCGATCGCGAGGGGACTCACCCACGATACTGTAGTAGATCTCTCCGTTCTTGCCCTCGTCGAGATCGGCCGCCGCGATCGTGTGGATCACAAAAGTCTCCTGGTTCTCCGGAACGGCCAGCGTGTAACACGAGCCCGGCCTGAATTCGGGGCTGTTGTCGTTCTCGTCCATGACTAGAACCTCGAGCGTGCTGATGTCCAGCAGCTTGCTGGACCTCGCCAGGATCGGGACGGAGTAGCGGGAGGTCTCCTCGCGGTTCAGGGGTCCGCGGAGAGTCACCAGACCGCTCGTAGAAACGGCAAACTTGTCCGAGGCCACGCTGCTCGGAATGCTGAAGCTGACGTTACCTGCAGAATCGCAAAAGCACTGTTGTCAACGTTTCTGTCTTTGTTTTTAATTAATTAAACGATTTTATTCAGATTCGATCCCCTGTACTACAATGGCGTATCCCCATGGAAAGCGCCCCCATTTGGTTTCGGTGCGCGTGCAGCGCGACAGGGTGAGAGGGTTAATGCATTCAATTCTCAAATTCCCGGGGACGGGGTACGCGCTTAGGCTGTCGCAGGATTTTTCAGCGAGCTTAGAACAAAGCGGCGCGTTCGCCAACGCACCCTCCCATCCCTCACCGCGCGGCTCTCGCGTGTATTCCGTGCTCGTAGACGAAGCTGCGGAACGGTAGTTAGGTACGGTGGCGACACGCACACGCTCGTGCCGCACGTACGCGCAAGGGTGCCGGTGTTGGTTGGAACCGGTGATTTGCCTATGCGTACCGCGGCAGGCTGGCGGCACGATGATATACGCGGCCATTGTTTCGCCCGCTCGTCCTCCTTCTCGTTCTCCCTTTTCCCTGCCGTGGCTCCTTGGCTCCGTAGCGGTTCTGGAGCCCTAGCAGGGGACCCATCCCATCCCATCCCATCCCATCCCATCGCGTCCCGTCCAGTCCTTCGGGCTGTTGCATAGGGACGCGGGGCCCTTTGCCGGTTGGTTCCGCGGGGCGCGCTAATGCGCTCGTCTGATACACGGGCGCCGGTCTAGATAAGCGCAAAACGAGCGATATACCGTGTTGTCGGCCGTACAGAACGCTTTGCTACGAGACCGAGAACACCGGACTTTCTGCGCGCGCTTTTAGTAATCATCGTGTTCTTCGTGCTCGTCCCATCTGCTTTACGGCGCGCGGCTTGCTGCTCGCTGAGAATCGGTGCCCGGTTCTTGTTTCGGTAGCGAGTGCACACAGCGACCCCCCTTAACGAACTTTCTCAGCAACGATCGCTGCATTGATAGATGCACGGAAGCGGCCATGAACAAACAGCTTTCCAATAATCTCGACGGCGCGGCGGGACGATTATCGTTATCGCGCGACCACTGAGAGCAGAGCCCGAGCATCTGTACCATGCGGCGACGAACGCATCCACGGCGATGGAATTTTCTCGTCCGCGGAATCCTTCGGCGAGCTTTTAGACCGGCGCGGCGACGAGGAACACCCGTCCCGGAGGAGGAAGAGGAAGAAGAAGGAGGGCTGGAGGCTGGAAGGGGACCCAGGCAGAGGCCGCAGCAGGCTATTCCGCGCAAGTTACACACGGACGGAACGCGCTCTCGACCCCGAGGGAGCCGGACCGCGAGTCATTTCGTTGAATTTACTATAATGCCCCGCACCGGCCGGATTCAAGGCAATTATTCGAGGTATTTTCATAGCAGGGCTTTCCTATTAGCCGGACTGGGTAGCCGCCGCAGCCCGACGTCGATTATACTCCCTTCTCGCGGCGCGGTGGTGCGGTGGCGCGGCGTAGGTGGCGCACACCTTGGCGTTTCTGCAACGGTGCTATCCGCGCGGACGCTGCGACGGCGACGGTGCGCCGAAGCAACAGGCAGAGTCGAAAATCCGTGAGGGAGCACAAAGAAGAAGGACGGGAAGGGGGGAATGGAAAGGCTGCGAGAGCTGGGACAAGATAGGAGACTGTAATTTCAGCTTCTCGTCCTATACAGCGCTAAATTGGCAGCCCCTCCTGTTCCATGGCACTTTATGCGCCGACTCACCACCGAAACAATAACGACGCGAGCGGAGCACCTAAAAGGGTAGCCGCGGTAGCCCCATTTTTGGTCCTCTCCTACGTCCTTGTCGTCCTTCGCCACTGTGTGCGCAACAGCGCGTGTGTGGAGGAGATCGATAAGTTCCCGAGCGAGCCGAGTTCGGCTTTGTCCCTTTTGCATTATCCTTGCAAAGCGTTAACCGAATATACGCGGCTCTATCTGATCATCTCTGGCCAGCAGTGATATACGAGCATCGCCAGGTATTTATCAATAAACTGACCGGTTGTAAATCCAACGGGTTTATCTGGCGTACTTAGCGAGGATAAAATGGAATCGGGGAATCGCGGAATCGGCGATAACCCCTTCGGTGAGATCGGTGGGACTTGGCGGGCAGACTTACCCTGATCGGCGATGATAGGCCCGGCGACGTTTAGAACCGACGCGCCAACCTGGAGGTCCTCTGAAATCCTAGCCACTGGATTGGCCAGTAATAGCCGAGGCGGTCCATTGGTCTGTCCAGAAGCTAGCGTCAGTGTCAGCCTGAGAGTGGACTTTCGCGGCGGGGAACCGTGATCGTTGGCCGTAATCTCGAGCTCCGTGGACCTCACCATCGGCCTCTCCAGGCTCACTATCCCAGACTCGTACCCCACCGAGAATCTCGCCTCCTCGTTCGCCGATGTAATCACGTACGATACACGGCCATTGTCGCCCGCGTCTTTATCCACCGCGACTACTCTCACGAGCGTTGATCCTGCAACGGTGCCAATTTACGATACGGCTTTATAATTGCACGGCCGTTCTTAACCAAGCCCAACGAACTTCTACCACGCTTATCGGAGTTCTGAAGATTCTACGAAATCCTACGAGGAATACTCACCAGGCAGGAGGTCCGGCGTGACGGCCACTCGGCTGGATTCCGGGGCGACGAAAACCGGGTCGTTGTCGTTCTGATCGAGAACGATGATCCTCGCGGTCACGGTCGAGGCTAATTGCTCGCCGGGAGGGCCGCGATCGGACGCCTTCAAGATCAAAGTGTACTCGGCCCTCTCCTCTCTATCCAGTGGCCTGGCCAACGTCAGGGCCCCGGTCAGGGAGTCGACGGCGAAGCTGCCTCTCGATGGAAACTCGGCCACCAGCCCGTATCGTAGATCGCCGTTCGACCCGCTGTCCAGATCGCTGGCGGTCAGATTGTAGATGGTGGAGCCGATCACCGCCTTCTCGGACACGCGGACCGTTATTGGATCCTGCGGCCACCGCGGTGGATTGTCGTTGGCGTCCTCGATGACGATCTTAACCGAGACGGCGATGCTTTGAGGGTTCCCGATCGACGTGGTGTCCAGCGCGCGAATCTCCAGGTGGTATTCGCTCACGTTCTCGCGGTCCAGGGAATGGGCGACCACCAGCTGGCCGGAGCTGCGATCCACGTCGAACGCTGGGAACTCGCTGATCGGCGTCAGGGAATCCAAGGTGAAGGCCACGCGACCCGCGGGACCGGCCCCTGACACCGAGCCCACCGCCTGTCCGATGCTCGCGTCCTCCCGCACCTGACCACATCGCGTTAAGTTTTCCTAGTTAGCAAAGATTTCCTCGCATCCCGCGCAGCAATCTTCTGGCTCGCGCGATCCGATAACCTTGCGCATTCATTATCCGCCGTGACGGTCGTAAATCGCGCGAAAAATCGGGCACGAATCGACGAGGCGAATGAAAGCTGCCCAGGGTGGCGAGGTCGATGGTACTCACGTTAAAGGTAAGACTGCTGCTGGTGAAGGTCGGCCGGTTATCCGCTAGCGCTAAAACCTCCACTCTTAGCGCGCGAACGCTGTGCCGGGGTGGTCGGCCCGCATCGGTCGCCTTCACAGACACCCGGTACACGTTCCGCTCCTCGTGGTCGAGAACAGCCTTGGTCCTGATCATGCCGGTGATCGGGTCGATGGTGAACACGTTGTAACCGTCCGAGTCTCGGTCTGAGAATCAAGGTTGCTCGTCAACGCAAAACAATCGATAGAAGAGCGAGATAGCGAAATAACCAAGCAGGAAAATTACGAATCGATCCAACTGTAGAGTTACCTTTAAGAATGGTGTAGGTTACGGAGGCATTTTCGCCAAGGTCGGTGTCCAATGCCCGCACCCTGGCCACTTCAGTTCCCGGCGGTTGTTCCTCCCTGACGCTGACCACGTCGCCCTGAGGGTCCACGATTTCTGGCGAATTATCGTTCACGTCCAGCACCGTGACTTTCAGAGGCACCCTGGCTGCCCTCGACGGAGTTCCCTGGTCACGAGCCTCCAGCACCAGCTCGTGCACACCCTTGGTCTCGCGGTCCAGCGGCTCCCTCGTGGTGATCTCGCCTGAAAGTCACGAACCAAGAGAAAATGAGACCCTATTCGTTCTGATCGCCCGGCTTCCATGCCCGCGCTGTTAACGATCGATCCATTAGCGATTCCTCTCCGCTCCATTTCGCGGCTGACATCTTCTACCCAACGCAAGTAGACGTGGGGGAAACGTTTATGGCTCGCATCTATTTCAACTGCGCGAGGTGATTATAGAGCATGATCGCTTCCTCGAGCGGAATTTATGCTCCGATTGGTATAAAGGAAACTGTCGGTAATCGATCGGTGGGCCATAAATAAGAGGACAAGTGTTATCGTAAATTGCGGCGCGTAAAAGTCCGCACGTACGGCCGGCAGACGAGCCGCTAGACCGAGCTTATCAATTTCCCAGGACCGGGACGGTTAATTGGATAATAGTCGTTCGTACCGTCGAAGAAACACCATTCGAACGCTCGAATTCCTCGGTCGCGCCTCGACACCAACTATCGTATTTCGTTTCCGTCCTCCTCGCGCATATTATAATCGTGCCCACTTGCTCGGCGATGTGTGCACGGTCGCGCGTGTAACGAGGCCCGCTGTAATTACGTATCACGGATAGCAGACGGCGCGCAAGAGTCGCGAGGGTTGGGGCGAGGGAAGCTGGAGAAAAGGAAGAAGACGGGAGGGAGAGAAGACCCAGGTCGGAGCTGTCCCGCCGACCGGTCGCGGTCGAGCGCATTAATGGGTAATTAAGCAACCGCCTAGCCGGCCGGGGCAGAACTATTCCGAGATCTGGAGAAGGATCGGGATAATAATTCGTACGCAGGGTGGAAGGAGCGGCGTCGGCGTTCGGTGGGACACGCGGCGCGGCCGCGTGCCTCCACGAATTCTCGACGTACCTAGTCCACTCGGACGGCGTCCTCTTCGTCTACCAGCGGCGTGGCGGTCCCGAGGCCCGTCGACGTGGCCGTGCTCGTCGCCGAGAAGACAAACGATCGACGAGGGACATGCAAACGCGCCGGCATCGAGGGATACCATCGCGGAACAATAAGAAGTATATCGTAGGACGCGTGCTAATGCGTTTCTCGTGTTAACCGTGGGACCATGCGACGGACTCCTTCCGCCCCACCTCACTCTGGTCCGGCTCTCTTTCTGTTACCGCGTGTCTCCTCCAATATTTGGAAATCCATGCTCGCCCCGAGCGTGCGTTAGGAAAGCCCGTTGTTCCTCGCCGCCACGATCAATAGATGATTTCTCGGAAGGGAGAGCGGCGACATGCCGGCGAAGTGGCACAGCCAACTCGCGTTTCGCGAAGGGGTGGCTTTTTCCACGGCGAGACGAACGATTGCCCGCGACCTGCACTTTCCCTCGAATCCCTTCTGCCGTCGAAAGATTAATATAGAAGTAGGCACTGGCACGGCTGGACCGCTGATACTTCCGGCAGCGCGACGGCCTTTATTTTCATTTTTTCTCTGGCAAAAGGTTCGCGCCGGGATGACTGGAGAAGTCCCACCTCTGCAAACAGGCAGCCCGGCGAGACTCCTCGTGGATATGAGAGGAAGACCGGCCTGGTCTCGGACCAGCATGTACACAAATACTCTCGTGTCGCATGCCAATCAAACCACGTGTATGCGCGTAGCATACGGGGGAAGGCGGAGAGGGTGAGAGAGCTATATCTCTCTGTCCGGAGAGCGTGCGTGGTGGTTTCGCGGTGTGCGCTGAACCCGGGCCCTTTCTGGTGATTCGTTACACGCCGGCAAGGTGAAAGCACCACTCTTACGGGATTATACTTTGATATCCACGAAGCAGGGGAGATGTTACAAAAACGAAATAATCGCGCCACCGTCCGTATCTCCGATATTGCGTCGTATGGTCCTCCAATTAAAGGCATTCGTATCAAAAATAAATTTACGCTCGCTCTCGCTCGTCTTTTATTCCGTGCGCCTCTCTCCCTCCGCGGCCGCTATAAATCTTGGGAGCGCGCGCCATGCCCCGTACAGGCGGGGCAGGGCGAGCGATAGAGCTTTGTCCGCTGGATGGAAGCCGATTTCATTAAGCGTTTTCGATGGCTTACGAAACGCGCGCCAGCGCGAAGATCTATCGCGGCTCGGAGCGCTGCTGCCACGGGGCTTGAGCAATCGCTCGAAACCGCTGTTTAACAATAGTACACGCAGGGATCGAGGATCGCTGCCGAGTTGACGCAAGAGCGGAGCGTAAATTAAGAGCGTCGACGGCCGAGAGCTATTTAGAAAATTAATCGCCCCTTTCTCCCGTTTCCTCTCGCGCTGCTCGGCGGCGACCGTTCGAATTCAATTCGAATCCATCATTTTTCCCCCGCGAGAGCTAGGCGCGTCGAGTACATTCCTCTTGCAGGAGGCTACAAAGGAGCCCGAGTACTAAATCTCTCCCAAGCCAGTGTGCTCGATAGCGCGGCTCGGCGCGCGTGTTAATTTTCGTGGAGGATCAACCCGAACTCCACAGAGTGGATTTGCTAATATTTTTCTGGCCGCTCGAGGAACGTGGGATCCCACGCGTTGCCTGCTCGAGACGGCACCGGGCAGCTTTCGTAAACACTCGAGCCGCGCGTCCCGTCGTTTCGACGAGGAACACGTACTTACACGCTCGCGCGCAGCCCGGTTGACGCCGGTTATGGCAAACAGAAGAAGAAATCTCGAGAAAGGCTTCTTACCTGTATCGGGATCCACCGCGAAACTGCTGTTGGCCTGGACCACCGCGTACCTGAGCAGCGCGTTCTTCCCGAGATCAGGATCGGAGGCGCTCACGGAGCCGACCAGCGTGCCGGAGGGCAAGTTCTCCAGCAACTCGAACCCGTAGAAGTCCCTTTCGAAGCGTGGATCGTTGTCGTTGTCGTCCAGCACCGTCACCAGAACCAAGGCGCTCGCCGTGGCGGCGGGGGAGCCGTTGTCGGTCGCGAGAACCGTCAGGGCGTGACGATCCAGGGTCTCGCGATCGAGAAGCTGCGACAGATAGATCCAGCCGGTGTTGGGGCTGATACGAAAGGCCGTGGAACCTTGAAGACGGTAACTCAACCTCGCGTTATTGCCCGTATCAAGGTCCACCGCGGTCACCTGCAGGATCTGTTCGACAGAAAACCAGAGGTTCTTAAGAGCTGCGACACCGCGGGGCAACACGGAGACAGCGATTATCGTACGATACTGTTGGACGAGGGGAAATCTGAATTTCTGCGACGTGAGCGTTTCTCATTGAGGGGCAAAAAAATGAGGGAAAGAATCGGCGGCGTAGGGAGATGGGTGAAAAAGAGGGCGGCGGAGGCAGAGAAAGAGAGAGGGAGAGAGAGAGAGAGAGAGAAAGAGGCGGCAAGAGGAGACAAGACCAGTCGATCCGGTCGTTCCGTATTAATTAAACGCACCCAAAGACTGCGAACCCTAAACGCGCTCGAACCGGTCGATGTTTTCCAGCGCGGGAGGATCGTGAATTACGGTGGTGGAAGAAGAAGGAGAAGGAGGAGCAGCTAGGAGGAGAGGAGATGGTGGAGGAAGAAGAAGCGTAGGATCGAGGGTATGTAAGTTTGTATCCCGTGCACGAAGCTGGCGCACGGGCAATGATGGATGGCGAAAGCAAGGGAGAGAAGGCGACGAGCGTGAAGGGAGGAAGAAGGACGAGGAGGGAAGCGATCGGTCGTCGTCTACGAGGGAAGAGGGACGACGAAAAGGTGGGGGAGATCGCGGGCACCATTAGAAGGAGAACCTGACGTGGGAGCAGGCTGTAATGTGTCTAACTGTACGTTATTAGTTCGCGGCGGGTGAAGGGTTACGCTCACTGTAGCCAGCTTACTCTTGCTGGAGCTGCTACTTTCCCCCTCCCCCCCCCCCCCCGCCCGATTCTTTCTCTCCTTGTCTCTCTCCGGTTCTGCCGTGGCTAAGATATTGTCCGGATACCACCGACAGCTCACAGATCTGTTTCGCCGATAGATAGCACCGATATATACGTGTACGTATACCGGCAGAAAGATGGAACGAGAGATCGAGTGGCGAAGGAAAGAAAGAAAGAAAGAAAGAAGGAGAGAGGAAGAGAGGAGGAAGGCGCAGGTCTCGTCGTCCCTCCGCTCTATCGTACCCTCGTGTATCCGTTGTATTAAAAATGTGACGTCATTTAACGGGCCTATCTCGCGGCAGCGATCTCCCGGCCATTCGTCATCGGTATCCTCGTATTCGGGATTGCGTCCACCGGTGGCTACCACCGCGAGGTATCGTTGTTCGTTGGTCGTCGCTCGCCCCATGCCTAGATACCGCTGCCGCGACGAACAACGTGTTCTCCAGCGCAAACCAGCTAATGACTCTTTCCCGACCCGTTCCTCTAACCGTGCCCGCTGCCCTCCTCTTTCCCTTTCGACACCTCGGGCCTGAAGAACGGACGGCCGATTCGGAAGCGCCCAAGCGAGATCCTATCTCCCATCTATTGTCCAAATAATTCGTCACCGGCCTGACGATCTCCACCGAAGCAAACCCGCTCGAAACGAATGGCCACTTCCGCGCCGGGCGTCCGACGCCGTAACGAACTGACAAACCTCTCCGAGAGACCGCCGTAGTTCCCTTCAAAGTCAGCCGGCAATGGTCTTTAACCACGATAAATAACCTCTCGAGCAGGGTAGACTAGCGAGGCATGTTCATAAAACGTGCAGCTGCGCGCCGCGTTTCTGTTCGGCCTATCAACGATTACCTATCAATCCCGCGCGTCCCGGCTCCATAGTGGCCCGCGATACGTGCACGCCGCGCGTATGTATGTATATCGCGTTACGGCGCGCCGCGCTCCTATATCAAACTATCAGTTATACTCTATCAATCCTTCCACCGAACTGGTCTGTCTGGTAAACCCGCGATCCGCCTCGACTAATCTCTCGCGCGCCGCGCCGTACAGCTAATTCGTTTCTGTTCTCCGCTGACAGGATGAACCCGATGAGTCAACGTCTTCTTCTTCCTCCACTTTGTTCCGCGCGTCTAATCGAACGGGAACGAAAACGGGGATGCCGCAGAGAAGGAGCCGCGGCACCGGGGCAACCATGGAAGTCGCGGCGCGGTTCGTCGGAGCAGGGAGCAAAGGTTCATCGGCGGATAGGTAGTCTTCCTGGTTCTCGCGCCGCGCCGAATGAAATTACGCATCGCGAAGACGACTCTGAGGAACAAAAACGGTCGAAGGGAAGAGAATGCAGCGGAACACGCGAGAGAAAGGTAGGAAGAGCGGAGGAGAGGTTGTTAACTCCCGTTCCCCTCTGCCTCCTTCCGACCCAGAATTTCTCGCCGTTCGTCTCTCTCTCTCGCGGCGGCCGACGCGACGCGGACGATCCGCTCCTCCTCGCGCGCGTTTCCATGTACGTTGGCGCGCACCCTCGACAAACAAATGGCCGCGTGACGGGCGTGTAATGAAGATTTTTCTCACTTGGGAATCGAGCTTGGCGCCTTCGGGAACCTCCACGTGATACTCGTTCCTCTCGAACACTGGGGGGTTGTCATTCACGTCCTGCACCTCCACGCTCAGGCTGAGGTTCGCGGAGAGCCCGACCCCGTCCAGCGCTCTTATCAGCAGGCCGTGCCGCTGCTGGGTCTCGTAATCCAATCTTCTCGCTAAATAGAGCTCGCCCGAGCGAGCGTCTATGCCGAACAGATCGTTGCTGTTTTGACCGAGGACGTAGCGTATCGGGAGTGGCGGAGAGACGTCTGGATCCGTTGCGTGTGCCACGTAAAGGGCCGTGTGAAGGGGATGCGATTCCGGCACGGAGATGCGGACGCTCGTGGTCGGGAACGTTGGCGTGTTGTCGTTCGCGTCCTCCACGTTCACTTCCACCTGTAACGAGAAAGCACGAGACGACGGGAATGCGAATCTGCCCGTTGCGGCAGTCCTCCCGGATTTCGTCTAATTAATCTCGAAGAGGCTCACCTGGCAATAACCCACTGAGACCCCATTACGCGCCTCGACGCTCACAATGTACTTGTCCCGGATCTCCCGGTCCAGCGGAAGGCGGACTCGAATCGTTCCCGTGTTGGGGTCCATCGTTAGATCCGGTTCTTCCTTCGCCAAATAAAATCTGGTTGGCCGTTCACCTGCGAACACAGTTATTATCGTTATTAAACGGCTACAAAGTGGCTTTTTCTTGTGCTTTTCTTTTAAAGTAATGATCGTTTTACGAACGACCGTCGGAAGCTCGAATCTTTGATGGAGAGGAGAAAAGGGTGGCCCGGGCGATGGGCGATGGGCGATGCAAACCTCGTATTAATTTTTTTCCCCCTCGACCTTTGCCGAACGAACAGTTCATTCGTTGGTTCGGTTAAAGGGGACGGAAGAAAAAAAGATGGGAAACGAAGGGGGAAGGCTGAAAGCGCAAAAATGACGAAGAAGTATTCGGATACTATATAAGCAGGCTGCTCGTTAATTATAACTTCGCGCTTGTTCTCACGTGTACATTTTGCTCTTTTCCCGCCGCGGCGTGCAAAATTGCACGAAAGTTTTCGTAATCGCCGCCGGCCCGCGATTCCCCGCCACGAACGCTATGATCGATTGATTGAATCGAAGGCGCACGATATCGCTAAGCGCTGCCGCGCCGCGCCACGCCGCGCCGTTCCGCGAAACGCATCGCGCGTGTACGGTGCATGCATCATCCTTTAATGCTCCTACCAATTACCAAGTGGCCGCACACCTCTCGGAATCCAAGCCAACTCTCCTCTTTTGACTAATTTCCAGGAGAGCAGCATCGGACAGACGAACAGATGGACAGTCGAATGACGAATGACCGATTGCTGGTGGTGGTGGGTAGAAGAAAGCGAACGCTCTTTTACGCCGTTCCAGACCGATTTCTTCGAGTGAATGGGGAATCGTCGACGAGAATGGCCTGGCTCCGCCGGTTGAAATCAATTAATAGGCAAATCGAGCGATCATTACCGCTGGCAGATGCAATTGCATGATGGACGATTGCACGGCAGAGCAGGGCATGTTGGGTGCATAACGAGTGCCGTTCCCCGTCCGCCCACGCCCGAGACGCCAAGAACCGTAGGGATGTTCCGCCGCCACGGAACCACGCGGAATCCCACGTGGTATTGTTCTTGCCCCGAGTCAGACTTCTAGATCCTATTGAACGTTCCGGAGAACCGTTAACGCTTTGTGTCGCGGTTACCTCGCTAGTATCCTCGTGACATTTACCCGAGGCCGACTGATCGATCCTTTGTTGCGTCTCTGTCGTTAAGAGGCCGATTTTTCGCCCGTCTTTTGTGCGCCACGCCGTCTATATTACAGGCTAGACGCGGCGGTGTAAAAACGCGACGAGTCGTTAATACGAGTCTGATTCGGCACGGTACGTCTTGTGTCTTGCCGGTCTTTCCACTGGCACGCCCGTCGATAATTGCTCCGATCGGTCGGTCGTACTTGCATCCAAAACGGGAGATCGCTCGCGCGTATAAACTGTACACGGGACTACGGTACCTCCCTGGATGCGTTTCGACAAACGCCTCGGATCTACCGCGTAGCGAGCGTCTCTCCCATGGAATCGATCGAGTTCTTTTCCTCGGCCAACAGCAGGAAAAACCCGGCAGTCTCGGATGCGAAGTGGCACCGCCTCCGTGGCTTCACGTGCAAGGCGGCCGCGACCGCTTCCATTTCCACGAGGTCCGGTGACGTCGCATCCGTCGCCGATCGTCATCGCTGACATCGAACAGCATCGATCGTTCAGGCTGCGTTTAGATTGTCTGGAAGACACTGGCTGGTCGGGTACGTGGATGGCATAACTTATGAGCCGCTATTTATACCCCGTCCGCCTTCCGTCCATTAACCCTCATCCGCCCCTAGTGTCAATTTGACACAGTTTTCCCTACTGCGCATCGTTTCATTTTATGCGAAACTTGTGAAAAGTCTAAGATGAAAACGTCAATTTGAATAAAAAACTATCGAACAATAACTGTTTACCTTGTCATTTCTTGACAAATTCAGCTCATGAAATGACGAACGGATAAGGATTAAAACGTAGGGGAGAGGCATGCAGGTTGCCACTGCTTGCAGGTTGCCACCCCTGCTGTATTTCGACTTTCTAGCAGTGTCATAGGCTGTGTTCCAATTCACGCATACTGCGCATAGACTGCATAGGATATGTCACGTACCCTATGCACTTCATGCGCATTATGCTGCATTATGCGTGAATCGGAACACAGCCATAATCTCAACTCTGACTCACATCGACGTTAAAAGAGTAGGTGTCACTATTTTGTAACCTCTGGAGCGGACAGACGCAATAACGCTGTGTTTGCTGAGCGAAGGGTAATACTATAGTGTTTGTCAAGAAACTGAATTATTGAAATTGTGTGCTTTCCTTGTGCTCGTAAATTGAACATTTTCATCGACAATTCAAGATAACTATACGTACTGTGTTGTCTTTTTTATCTAATTTACATATGCCAAACAGATTTCCAAACATATCATGAATTGACAATTTTTTCTCATATTTTCCTAAAAATGCGTCGGAATGCAAGTTGCCTCCTTTTTGGCTTGCAGGTTGCCACCTCTCTCTTTCCCGCTTGTTTACACTCAAATGTCATTGAGTTTGAAGTGAAGTGTTTTTATTGCATTTTAGTCATATTTTGGTTTATTTTTTACATTTTTATAAATTTTTAGTATGGCAGCACGCAGGTCAAGAAAATCTGAATAATATAATTTATTAATAAAACTTAATAAATTTTGAAAAGTTTTCTGAATCAGGTGTTTACTTGAGTTTTTTTACACTTTTAGCAATTTTTCTAGCGGGTGGCAACCTGCGAGCCAAAATTTCAAGGAGACAATTTTAGATACTTTCGATAATTTGCAGTATAATTTTTCTTTTTCGAGAGTTTGCATGATTTGTAGCTCAGGATTGTAGCTCAACACTTTTTCTTTCCAACTTATACCATAAATCAACGATACGTTAATTTTATGACGAGTTATGATCAAAAAAGCTTAGGGGTGGCAACCTGCAAGCCTCTCCCCTATACGTATATGCAGAACGCGATGGCGGACATTGATGCCTCCGAGAATTTGGTGTCTATACATAGGGAAATTGCCGAACAGTTGGAGAGCAGCCCGCGCCACGGCCACGTTACTCTTATAATCCCTCGAGTCCTCGCCTTCTGTGCGTCGGGGTACAGCTACCATGGGCCGATATCGATCTGAAGAACAGACAAGGTACAAGCGCGCACACACGCACGGCCGAAACTTATGCTTACCCCGCGCTCGATAGCCGTGTTATTAAAATTGTTGCAAACTCGTCCGCGCGCATGTACATGTACGTGGGTAGCGTACGTACGGGGCCAGGGTTCGGAGAACACCGGCGCGCGGCTGGCGAGCTTGCAGATGTAAGCAGGTTTGTACGAAATTGTGTATCGTAAAGTGTAATTGTAAAATAGCGCAGGGATGAGATGGCCGGAGTGCGGTTGGGTGCCGCCGCGACGAGTCCAGGGAGCCGGACACTCGCGTATCCAGGGCCTCGTGGTGGTAGCAGACTGAGAGAGAGAGAGAGAGAGAGAGAGAGAGACGTGCACGCACATCGACACGCTGTACCTACACCCATCGGCATTCGGTACCCGTGTTATTAAACGTCCGCGTGATCTTTTTCCACCGAGTCTCGGCCGCGAGAGGAGGGCCCGCCGATCCTGTACTACTCTCTCCGTATATAATTACGATTTACTTCGCATCCCAATACGGCAAAATCGAGTCCGCGTGTCCGAGCAGATCTCCGGGACGCGTTCTCCGACTGGCAACTGGGAACAAGATTGCCCGGGCCACTCGAATATAATCGTCGCGGTGTTTTAAACGGCAATATAAACAAACGCGATCGTTCCCTCCGCGCCCATCTAGATATTCATCGATAATCGTGAAATTGCGATCGGCCGGGCCCGAGCGAAGCGCTGGAGGAACGACGGGACGACTGCGGTAGGAAATAAACCGGTAAAAGGTTTTATCGGGATTTTACGCGTTCCAGAAGTTACGGCTGCCGAGCCGTAGCCAGCCTGTGTCAAAAGCGAAACGTACCCTCGTCGCCCTTTTCGCCCGTTCATCGAGGGAATAAATTGCGATTGGTGGACGCGGTGTGCACGGTGGACACAGTCGGTGAACGGGTTTTTCACCCGCGGTGCCGACTCGAGCGGGCTTCGTCACCCCGGTTACACAGGCGTCCCTCCGGGGTGCCCACGTGGGTGTAACGAAGACAAATCGCTCGCGTATTTGATTAATTCGCGGAGATCGCCGGTCCAGCCGGGCCCCTCCAAGTCCTCCTGGCCCACGTCTCCTCCGCCACCACCACCTCCTCCTCCTCATCCTCCTCCCGTTTTCCCTGCCTCTGCCTTTCCGTCCTCTTTCCGCTCCTCTTCGGGCGTTCGTCTCTGCGCTTCGTGGATCGAATCGAGAGCGAGTTTTTGCTCGCCCGGGAACCCGAGCCAGCCAACAAACCCGTAACGTACTCATTACTGATTCTCGCCCTTTCGCGAGCCAGTCCGCGATGGCGGGGAATCGAGCCGGGCCATCGCGTTCTCGCGAAATTCGCCCCGTCAAACCGCCGATCGAAGGCTGTCGCTTCGGGGGACCGCGAACTCCGAGCAGGCATGATAACGCGCCAGCGGAGGATCTTAATAGAAACGGGGAATCGTGTGCCAAGGCCCGATCGCATTGCATTCGTTCCACGGATGGGCAATCCGCCTAAGTAGAAGAGGGGTATCGCGTTGAAGATGCGTATCTGATCGGTTCGCGGGATTTTTAATCGCCGCTACACAGATCTCGCCTCGGATTCCCTCCAATCTCTCAATCTGCGGAGCCATAAAGTTCCATTAGCATTGCAAATTTAATCGTCGCCTGAATCGCTAAACATTTCATTCCAACGGCGCTGCGGGATATTACGATAAATATTGCCTGCTCGAAAAGTGTCTTCTTTAATTGGTGACGCGCGGTGGGCGGGATCGTTGGGTAGAGTGGAACGAAACGGTTACGCGTGTAGTCTCGCGTTTCGCGTTCTATCCGTCTGCGCTGCGAGAGCACCGAGGCATTTCGTGTCGTTGAATCGCGGCTGACGGAGCAAAGTTTGCCGCCTTAGTGGTTACGAATCTAAGCAGTGGTCTCGCTGTTGAAATCCACCGTCGAGATACAGCCGGTCCCGGAGGTTCCAGTCAATGGCCCGTTACGATCGTCGGGCCTGCTTCTTGTGTTGCGTGCGCGTGTGCGTACTCGCGCGTACACGTGCCCGATACGCTCAGGATGTGCCCCCGCAACACCTCGTACTCGTGCAACACCTCGTAGCACAACGTGGCCTCTAGCGTGCCGCCAATACCAGCCGGCAGAAACTCGTCGAGAGCTGCCCGATTCAGAATAATCCAGCGTTCACCACGGTTCCCTCTCTTATTTACAATCTATCCGCGTCTCCTTCTGGACCAGCAGTTCCGTTTATCCCCTATCCTCCTCTTTTCTATCGGCTCACCTCCGTTCCCGTGCTCGCCGCGGCCGGGGCCCCATGGCATCCTCGCCTCTTCCCCTTGGTCTACCACGAGGCAAGCTAACCCCCTCGACGCCGCGCCACACCGCGCCGTGTTCCTCGCGACGCGACGTCGTGCCAGCCCTTTTTATCCTCTCCTCTCTCTCTCTCTCTCTCCCCCCCCTTTGCTCCATCCTCCTCCGTCGGTTCCTCCGTTCCTGGCTGCGTTCCCTCTCAATCGCACAAATGGAATTCATTTCTAGTTCCTTGACTCCCGTTCCCGTGCTCCTTTTCTTGTCTCCCTCGTGCTTCGTGCTCCCTCGTGCTCCCACTCTCTGTCCGCGCGCTCTGTTCTTGCGCGACGATAGTTGGTCCTGCTTCCGCTCGGCTCGTTCTCACGTGCGAGACCAGTCGCTCCTCCGTTCGGCTCTCAGCTCGCCACGAGGACGAACGCTTTCAGCGGGTAGCCCCGGTGCTATCGCGCCACCGTGGATGTACTTTTCCTCGAGAGATGGGTTGCCCGCGGGCGAGGCGCGCGCGCGCGCGCTAGTCGTCGCCACCCCTGTGTAAAATGAGTCGGCGATATGTGCCGCCGCCTCTCGGCAAAAACTTTCTAATTGATATCGAGCGTTCGCCAATCGACTGGCGCATTCCCTCGTCTGGAGAAGAAGCCATCGGGCGAACGTTAAGCCGCGTTAATAAACGGCGACGCCGTGGCATGCGGCCGAGGGTCCATTCGCCCGTCCGCTCGATCATCGCGTGCAGAATAGTACTCGAGCGAACTAAAAGAAGACTGAAACTGGCGGCAGCTCGGCGTGGCCTCTGGTACAAGTTACCTCGCTCTTGCTCTCTATTCCCTATCGCCGGCTAATTTTCCCCCGACTTGCAAGTGTACGCGATCGCGCGCGAAGCACCGGGGCGAACAATTTTTTACTCGATGCATAATAGTTTTATTGAAATCCACTTTGAACCTTTTCCCTGCACACCCCAGATTGCGAGACCGATTTGCGTGGATGTCGCTAAAAATACCCCGCACGCTATTTATACGCGTGCATCGCGCGACTCTGGAGCCGAGGCAAAAACTGCCCGAGCACCGGGCAAAACGCGAAGCAAGAAGCTCTCGTTTGGTTAATTAGAAGCGGGTAATTACACGGTGGAATGCAGCGCGGCCTTGTCTCGCCGTTTATAATCCGATCGCGGCCGATTACGCGCTTTTCGACGGCGCGGCGCTCGGATAGAAAATTACAGGGGCGCGAGCACGGTGCGTGGGAGCTGTAACGCGCCGGGCCGATATTCGTCTGTCTAAGCATCTCGCGTTTAATTGCTCTCGCAACGTCGGGGCAGAGAAGAAGGGAAGGAAGAAACGGGGATCGGCGGCGGGGAGGAGAAAAAACCGGTGTACCGAGTTTCACAAGGAGAAACATTCCGGGTTAAGAAAACTCGCGATAAATTACAGACTGACGATTCGATCACGCCGTATAAGGGCGCACGAGTTCTCTTGCCTACGCTGCTGCCGCAACGCTGTATACCTCACAGAGAGTTTCTCTTATTTTGCTAATTAGCTCGTAACGGGCCATCCCACTCGAGGTCGGTCGGTGGCTGGCTCGTTGATCGCGTCCTCAGGGGCGGCACCGACGCTGTGGTAGCCACCAGCCACCAGCCACTAGCCACCAGCCGCGTAAACGCCCGTTTACGAGCGACGAAGAAAGCCCCGTAATCGCCCCCGGTGAATATGTACTTTGTCACCTTGTCTGTTCTTTTCTCGGCCACCGAAACGGCCCGTCGGCCGGCCCATTCTCCACCGAATTACGAGCTATTCCGCTCTAAATAGGAGGATCGCCGTCGGGCGTTGACGGTTCCCCTACGGAGCCGCGGGCCCATCCTCGTCTACCCGCTCCGCGATTCCCGACACGGCGGACCGCGATCGATTTCGGGAATGCCTCGAGCCTGGTCGGCCGCCAATAAAAGACCGACCGTTTGCATAAATTCGTGGATTTTTAATTGGACCGGCTTGCCACGGTTATAGCGACGATCGAGATAGCCGCGATCGGACTTGACGCCGAGCGAAACGAATCGAAGCCCGGTCGTTCGTTAATTAGGGAACGGTGCGCGATCAAATTGGAGAGCTACGAAATAGAGAGAAAACGTCCGCCACGATTTTAATCGGCGTCCCTTCACCCGGCCGACCGTTCCCGACGCGTCAACCCGCTCGGTCCGTAGGTCCATCAGCGCCCTTTAACGACGATTACAGCGCGAACATCGCGAAACTGCTTCCCCGCCCCCGCCAATACGTGTCTCGGATTCCGGGCCCCGCGGAGGACGACGCTTACAGCAGATTTACGAAAATCATCGGCGAAACGACACCGCCGCCTCCGACGAGAGGGACGTGCCACCGCGAGCCGACGACACTACTTGCAGCGTAACGAAAAACGACCCCGTAATTAAATAATGATGATTAGCCGCGGGTCGCGGTAGCGTCGAGCGACGCGACGAATGCGATGAAGAAGCGATACCGTGGTAAAGGTATGCTGTCGTTGACGGGGGTCTCGCTTGTCCCTCTTTTCCTCTTTGGCCGTCATTCGCTGGTTCCGTCTCCTTGCGCCCCGAGCTTCACCGCGCTATACTCTTTAAACTTCAATGCGTCAACGCGTAACCACCTCCGTACTCGAATTTCGGTAGTACGCGGAGGAAAGATTGGTTGAAATCGAGGGGAACGGCTCTGGGATCGGCAGAAATACGAAGGTATTATACAAATTGCAGCGGCGCGATAGGTTCTCGCGGCAGCGCTCGGTCCCGACTCCTTTGGGCCTGTACCCGCGCGCGGCAAGTACGTGCGGAGCGAACGTGTAGCCGGCGCACAATAGCGCAAGAAATGTAAGCCGGTAAACAAACGAATAGAGCTTCGTACATGCGTAAAACGTCCCGCTGCACAGATGCCGCTAAATGGTCTGGTATGGCCGGCGACGGCTGTACAGAAGAAGGAGGAGGAGAAGCAGAAGGTTTAGAAGCGGAGGGCGGCAAGAACGACAAGACAATGGACGGCGACAATAAGGTTGCGCAGCTCGCGGCCGAGCGGAAATAAAATGATGCTGGACCTTGGCTACCGTTTTCTAGCACCGCGACTCTTGGCCGTTCCCATCTCGAAATACCTACGCTCGGGGGTACGGTCGATAGGTAGAGTAGAGTGGGGTAAAAGTTCGCAACGTGTGAATTTTTTTATTATCGCACAATGTCGGTAAGTAGGGGAGACCGGGGCAGGTTGTAACACGGGGTAAATTGTAACATAAGTAAAATCTTTTGAACGACAAATCTGGTAACCCACAGCATGCGAGAGCTGCTCGACGATATTAGCACCGTCGGTTTTAGCGACACAAACGAGCGTTATGTATTCATTTTGTGGTAATAGCCCAGAATTTTAGTATTCAGAGCACGTAAGTAAATGTTGTCTTAGCACTTTTATTTCAATTAACCGTCATTAGGAACCGTTTGAATTTTTGTTTCTTTGTCGCAAACGAATCAGTACACATTGGTTTATTATTATGTGTACGCATTTTAGTAATTTGATGTTTAGGTTCTCGTTTGCTGAGATAAAACGCAAAAATTCGACCTCGGGGTAAATTGTAACATGTTACTATACTTACTCCGCTCCAAATGGTGATAAAGCAAGCTATTTGCTGACAAACCAGAAAAAGATGCTCTAGACGAACAACAGAACAATCGAGAATCCAAAAAATTGAAAAAAAGTATGAAGGCAAAAATAAAGAAAGCACAGAAGAAGACTTTGATAGAATCAGATGAATAAGCAATGATTGCTTAACTCATGTATATCAAATGTTTAATAATGATCTGTGTTTTCATTTATATTTTTTAGAAATGTTTATTTGTGTTCATATTTGTATTTAAATAACTAAAAGAGATGTGTTACAATTTACCCCGGACTGGGGCAGATTGTAACAAAGGTTCACATTTGTTTAAGATGAAGCTAGATGTCTAAGTGTCCAAGATTTTGTCACGTACTTACTTTCACGCAATTAGTTCACCACATATGTATGTAGTAAATCACGCAAATTATTTCCTGATTGAGGAAAACACTTTCGAGAAAAAACTGTGAAAACTTTTTTTGTTACAATCTGCCCCGGTCTCCCCTACTGAATTCGCTAGTTTCGATGTAATATTCTTGCTTTTATCGAATAATAAGGGATAGTAGTTATTTCTTACGCAATGATAAGTGCCATCAGCGTAACACCAAGGATTTTAGGGAAGCCTAAACTTTAAGTGCGCACCGTTGCCCCACTCTACTCTACACCTGTGCGGTAATCGAGGATCGCTAGAAAAACTCGGGCTAAAGTACCTGAAGGAAAGACCGCGTCCGTGTACACTAGGGTGGTCCTTATTTTTCGACCATAAAATTTTTTGCACGCCGCCCCCTAATTTTGTTCCTTTTCATGAAAAAATAATTTGTGCAAAATTTGAGATCGATTGAACGTCGGGAAGACGTGGCACAATTGAGTTGAAGTTTTGAAATAATAGTGATTTCTCGTCAATTTCGGACATAATTGTGTTCGGCTATTTTGGAAGTATCGGTGAATATTTTTTAATAAAAGTACAGTTTATTAGATGTATAATAATAATATGTATGTATTACTTCGAAAAAAATTAACGAAATCTTTGAGTTTTATCTCTTAAAATTAGTATACAACGCAGCGTATGGGCCATAATAGGCAACCGGGGTTCTTAACTACACTATCCAACACGTATTTGGATCTGCAATATGCACAACGAGATCCTAGTGGAGGTTTTCGACCCAAACACGAATCCGTAAATAGAATTGCTCTATCACCCTCAGTTTTTGAAAAACATGAGTTTTTGTAAAAAGCGCACGATTTTGGGCAACAATGAGGTATTACGTGAAAACCAAGAATGCTAGAAAGTTCAATTTAGTCTCAAAAGATAGAGAAGAGTTTCCTGAATATATCGGTGTATACAGTTATTAAATTTGATGGTTTTATATGATTGTAAACGGCCGTCAAAGTTTAAAAAAGTGCCGATGTGCATGATTTCTACGCAATACTTTTGCATTTTTACGAAACGTTGTTTATCTAGCACGAATTCGCTACAGAGTATCGGATTCTGTAGAGATTTCTGAAGAAGAAACCATCCACGAAAAATGTCGGAACGGATTTTAACTCGGACTGTTCCAGAAAATATCCATCGGCAACGCGTGCACGGTGTTTTGGCGCGTGGCGGCTTGCGAGCCATGGCGAGCCGATACTGTGTAGCGATTTCGTGATAGATAAACAACTTTTCGTAAAAATGTAAATATATTGAGAAATCACTATTATTTCAAAACTTCAACTCAGTTGTTGGGTAAATTCAATAACCGTATTTTCTTTTCTTCACCTATTTATGATATAATATTCACCATTTCATATTAAAAATATTATCTTCTTATTAAATATAAAATATTAATGTCGAACATACCGCCATTTTTAAAATTAATATTATTATTATTAACTTGCCAATAATATAAGAAAGGAATTAAAAGAATGGTCACTTTCATTAAAATACGTAAAATTTAATATAATTAATTAAAAAGATATACATATTAATTAGTTATTATGTTGAAAAAGTCATACTGTAGCACTATTATCGTAAATATTTGGGCACAAAAAGAACGCTTAACCATCATTATTATATTTTTCTTCGTACCTTTCCGTTCATACAAAGTTCACATTTATTGCAACTTTAACGCGAATGTGCCACGCCTTCCTCTTATCCGATCAACTTCATCTTTTACGGGAATTATTTTCTTATCCAATGGAACAATTTTAGGGGGCGGCGTGAAAAAAATTTTGAAAAAAATTATCACCAAGAGTAGCTAAGGACCACCCTAGTGTACACGATTGAACGACAAAGTGTAGAGTTTCGCCGCATAGCGAAGCGTCGAGACGTTTCTCACCTCCGTTGGCCACCTTTCCACCCAGCCGCGCGCCCCTTCGACAATCTCATCTAGGATTACCCTGCAGTAATTCCCCTCCCTCGAAATTCCAAGGCAGGCTGAAGGCGAAGCGGAGAGAAAGGGGATCGAATCGGCCGAGGATCGTAGAACGAGCGAGAAAAAGATACATGGTGGAGCATGTGCATGTACGGAGAGCGCATGGAGGACCCTCGGCTCTCTAGACTCTAGGCTCTACACTCTAGACTCTAAAGTCTAGACCGTGAGATGGTAAACGGCGATAACGAGGCGCGAGATAAGAGTCGAGAAGAAGGCGCATCATCGACCCAGCGCGGAGAGAAAGGGGGGTCGTTCTATCGCGGGCCCCGTACGCTCTCATCACGCCTCGTAGCGCAGCCCTATCTGTGTATCTATATGTTCACAAGCACGCACACGCGGACCTGTCCGCACGAAAGCACGGCGCGGCGCGGCGCGGCCGGCCCCGCGATTTCAGTCCGCGTGGATTGAAAGCGGGATTGCCCGTGTCTGGTCACAACCGTGCACACACTACTTGAACGGAGGAGACGTGCTTTTCCTGCCTGTAACTCGTCCCCCAGGGCCCGGGGCTTGTTCCATCGGCGTTTTATCCCCGGAAGCATGTCCTCGGGATGGGAACTGGCGATCCCAGGGTACCCGAGCTGGCGCACCGAGTGCCGGGACTACGCAAACGTCTCGACTGGCAGCGACTCATGAGCGCAACAGTCCCAGTCGGCAATCGGGGTTAGACAGAGGGATATCCTCTGGCTGTTGGCGTACGCGTCGCACCTCGGGGAAGATCCGCGGCTCGCCGTTTGACATTTCTCGCGGTACGTACATCTTACAACAGTTACGCGTCTCCAAGGAGCTATTGGGAAAAAGCGGCATTCCGCGTGCATCAATCTAGTATGTGCCTAGAATCCGAGAGGCAGAGGTCGTCGAGCCTTAAGCGGCGACGAACAATGAGTCCGCCACACCTGCGGGTTATTAAACCGTCCTGGCGATGCTGCTTTATGAACTGTGGAAATTTCTGCGCCGACCCAGTCAAGTGGCTGTAATATTTCACGCGCCAACAAGCTCGGCTGAACTTTCTCGTGATTCGTTGGAACGAATCGAGCGGTCGCGTCGGGAGCCGACTCCAACGCGGACGTGGGTATCTATCGTTGCTAGTCTCCTTGCAAACGGACGCAAAGCCGAAACTCGCTGACAGGGCGACGCGTTTCTCTTATCTACCTGGCCAGGCGTTTTCTTTCTGAATAAGAGAGCAGGCAGATGGGGGACACGAAATTCCAGGAACGGAATTACGCAAATCAGACTGCGAGCACTCGTCCCCGCCGTGGCAGCGAGTCCTCGCTCGCTATCTTTAACCGCGGATCTCGCAGCTCGGTTTAGGTCGGCTCGCTCGCTCCTCTCGGGATGCAAAGCCAGGCTACGATGGAACCCCGAACAGACGATGCCCGCGCAAAATTTGCAAGTCCGGCGAAAGCACGATGCGCGCACAAGACCGCACGCTCTGCCGGGCAGGCCGGGAGGAAGGGAAGATCCGATGATCGGGGAGAAAAAGGAAGAGGAGGACCGGCGAGGGAAAGACGGAGGTAGGGGAGCCAGGCGAATCGACCGCGTCACGACGTCGAATACTTCATCTTTCGGTAAGAAACAATCCTACTTTTTGCGCCATCCTCGTTTCAAACGACACGGATCTTCCTCTTTCTTTATCCACCATGTCTCGTGTTTTATCGCACACACTTTCTTCGCCCCGTTCCCGTCGCGGCGCCGACACGATGTTCTCCTTTTAATTCGGCCATCGCATCGGTAGAATTGGTCGAAACGCGGACGATCCTTCCCCGGGGGGAACCGAATTTTATCCGCGGTCGTAACAACCAGATCGGCCCTCGAATTATATCTCCGTGTATCTTTATAGAGACTCTGGAACGACGCCACTACTCGTTGATCTTTATATAGTATCGTCGTTAAATTCGTTAAAGACTAACGATGTGTCGGGGGGATAAGATTAGCCGCGGTCGCCCTCGGTCGCCTCGGTCGTTTTCGAAAACTCGGAATCGCTTTCTCAAGGCCGAGAGGGCCGCGCAAGGCCGTTATCGGCCCCAATAGCGATGCTCTTGCTCGATCTACAAATTATGCTTCAACCTTTCCCGGGGCTATCGAGAGGAACATAATTACTATCGTCGCTCACGGTGACCGACTAGAAGACTGAGAACGAGTCGGCGGATAGACACGTCGGTCGTTATCACGGGGACAACTCTTTCAAGGGGAGCGCTATAGAGATGCCGATACGTAGGTAAATAGCCAAGGCGGTTGGAGGTATAAGGCTCATAACCGGCATCGAAGATCGCGACTACACTGCGTTCCACATTAGAGCATACTGGTTTCACGCAGGGGTACACTGCTGATTGGTAGTAAACCGGCAGCGAAAATGCTACGACCAATCGCGAAAGTGCTACGACCGATCGCATGTGCCAGATTCGTGGGAGCTGCGCAGATCGGTCGCAAATCGGTAGGGGCGTCGGTATGCTCTAATATGGAATGCAGTGTATACTCGATTACACCGCGCGGATCGCAGAAAGTCGATGCACCTAGCCGACACAAAGGGAGCAGAAAACAAGAGGAGATTCGTTTTCGGCTTCCCTTGGACGACGGACGTCTCCTCCGGCCCGCTGTTCGCCCGGTGCCTTCGAAAAGGAGGGCAGAAGAGGGAAAGACGGAAAGACGTGCTGCTGGGAGCCCTCAAAGCGAGCAGAGCGGTGATATTTAAAGCGTATGCAAAGAGTGCAGCTCCGCAGCAGCGGCTCTCCCGCAGGAGAGAAGCAGAAGAGAGTCGGAGAGAGCAGGGGAGAACAGGAGAGAACAGGAGAGAGAGAGAGAGGGGCAAAAAGTCGTGGACAATGGCGGCTTGCGTTCGGCTGCCCGGAATCCGACTCGCGACGATTTATGTGACCTCGACGACGACGACGACGACGACGACGACGACGACGGCCCACCTCCTCATCCCTTTCTTCCTCCGTCTCTCTCTCGTCTCCCGCGCTCCAACCCTCTCGTTCTATCCCGCGTCCACCGACCGCCACTCGAGGCGCATTCTCCCGACAAGAATCCCAGGGTACGAAAAGCACGGAACGCCCGATCGAGAACCGGAGGAATCCGCGGCGTAATTCGATCTCGTTACAAGCACCCTTCGATCAACGGAATCAATTAGAGGCAGTAGTATCCGCGGGTCGAGGATGTCGAGGGCATCGAGGATACCTTATCAGCGGGGTTACGTAAGCCCGTTGAAGTGAAATCCCAGGTTCCCTGTCTTCGCTATTCACCCGGACGAGGAAGAGCTGTATGGTGAAAACTTGGATGGATCGCCGCTTTCTACGAATAATCGGTTCGTCGATCTCTCGGCCCGCGACGATGGGGCCGAATCCCGATGCACGCTCCTCTCATTTCCATTCCCGATCGGCGTTAGCCTCGCGTCTCGGCCACGATCGTGGAGCGACACCTCGAGCGTATAGGTGTAACGGGCGCGATCGAAAAGTGGAGAAAACTTGGGAGCGGCCGCTCGTTCCGCGGATAAGATAAGACCGGTCGTCTCTAGTCGACGCGATGATCACGATGCGGCCGATGATTCCCTTTGCCAGGTACCATAAACTCGGCCGTAAAATGAAGCGCGTTCCTCACTTTGTCGCCAGGGTTTTATGGAAGGACCGTACGGTCGTCCGTCCACGGACCGGGCCCTTCGCCTCCCCAATAAGGAGTTCGTCTACGTTGCTTTTAACGGCCTTTGCTTTTTCGACGATCATGCGCCCGTCTAACGACCGCGCTCTTCCTTCGTATTTCCACGGGGAACGCCGCGGCTTTATCGGAACAGGTGCTCGTAAAGCGGCGGTAACGTCTTCCGGCGCTGGTTTTCGTCGGCGATCTGATAGCGCGATTCGATGTTCCGCAATAAATACGAAATTAATGAACTCGCCGTTAATGTCCGCGAACACGAGACATCGCCGGGCCGGGCGATAATTATGCAAATGCGCGGCTAGGGCGAAAATTTAGAAAGCCTGCCGGCCTCCTGGCCCAATACGAATGAATTGAATGCGTGTAGATGCATTGTTGGGCAAGCGTCGCGTCGTCCGTATCGAGACGGGCGTCGTAAAATATCGGAGGGCGCGAGCTCTTTCACCAAATGAATCGCACCTGTGCCGACGATCGCCGCAGAGTCCGTCGGCTCGTCCGACTTTAATCTGATAATCTGATTGGCTGCCGTGTGTCAAATATTGTGGGCCCGACTGCCAGTCCCCGATCTTCCGTGCCAACAGGTTCTCGTCTGGACGCGTGGCCGATCGGAAGCCGCGCTCGGAAATCGCTGTGTCGATCGGATCTATAGGTACAGGAAGCGTTACGACTGTACAGCCCGGGCCCTTGCCCCTTCGCGGGCTACTAATTACTCCCCTCGACGTGGGGTAGGGTATTAGTAAAATTCCGGCGGGTAAAAAGTCCCGAATTCAAAATCTCGATTCGTAGCAAAATAACTATGTTGATGGCGAGGCATTCTGGGCGTTCGTGCGACTTATATGACGTCTTTGTTCTTTTGTTTAAAAAATTGATGACTTAGTTAGTGATGGGACTGATACCAATACTATTGATGATATTCAATCAATTCGATACCAAAGTACTCAATAGGAAATATCGATACGCATCGAAATGTTATGTACTTGGTATCAATCATCGATACCAATTCTTCTTCAACCGATACCATATCAATACTATACCGAATCAAAAGCGGTTTGATACTTTACGATATTATCGATACTTATTTGATACTTACGAAATTATCGATACTTGTCTGATACTGTACGAAATTATGCAAACCTGTTATGATATCTATTTGATACGAAAGTATCGGTTTCGATTTGCAATTTACTAATTCACGAAAATAGTATTTATTACCAATCATGATTTGATAATATAACTAATGAAGTAGGAGTTGGAATCAGTATCATGAACTACGTATATAATTGAATTTTAATTAATAAATGATGTACATATACATTATTCTAGAATGAAATATTTTGTTGCATTTTGCTTCCAATAAATAAGACGATTTTGTATGGGTAAACAACTTTCTTTAAAAAAGTTATCTAACTGTAATTGTACATCATTACATACTTTAACTTAAAAAATTTTTTTTGCATATTTTTTATTATTTACTTTTTAGTGTCTATTTTTTTATTTGTGGTTATATTGCATATTGATTGAATTGATTTGATTTGTGGTTACAGGCTGATTTCAAGTCGTTTGGATTTGTGGTTATGGGTTATATTTATTGATGACAGGGTAATTCTATCTCCCCTTCCGTTTTTTTTTCATAATTTTGTATTATCATCATAACTACGCGCGTCTGCAAAGTTTCAAGACAATTGGATTGGTGGAACTGGGTTAAATAGGTTTTCCGTTTTACCCCACGAAAAGTGTTCCGTTTTGCCCCACATGCAGTCATTTGGTAAAGTAAACATTTAATATTTACACTTCAGCGTGAGGTAAAGATATTGCAGGTATCGATATTTTCGTATAGGTATCAAGTAGGTATCGATATTTTTGTGTAGGTATCAAACAGGTATCGATACATTCTGATATGTAAGTATCAAAGAAGCATCGATTCCTTTTGATGCCTTTGACTTTGATATGTATCAATACCAGATTGAAATTTGTAGAAGGGTATCGATATGTATCGATACCGTATCAGTCCCATCACTAGACGTAGTATTTCCTTTCAATATTGTATACCAACAAAAAAATTGGTTTAATAAATATTCGTTGATTTGAAAAGAGTTTTTTTACTTATTTTGTTTTATGTTACACGAAAAGCCTTAGAGCATATAAACATGGAGGAAGCATGCAATAGGCGAAAATGTAGAGGGCGATAGAAAGAGAAAGATATACATGTGGGACACCCCCTCTCTTTCTAGCGCCAGGCGGCGCCCCTGGCGTTAGAAAGAGAGGGGGTGTCCCACATGTATATCTTTCTCTTTCTATCGCCCTCTACATTTTCGCCTATTGCATGCTTCCTCCATGTTTATATGCTCTAAGCGAAAAGCTGGTTAGAAGATATTACTTAGGGACTTTCTACCCCAAGCAATTGACTTTATGCTCCATGCCCGTTTGCATCTTAGAGCATATTTGCATTGACACATATTTGGTGATATAACTCAAGAAACAATAACAGTATCAACTAACAACTTTGTAAAAGTAAAGAATAGGGGAGAGGCTTGCAGGTTGCCACTGCTTGCAGGTTGCCACCCCTGCTGTATTTCGACTTTCTAGCTGTCAGAACCTCAACTCTGACTCATATCGACGTTAAAAGAGTAGGTGTCACTATTTTATAACCTCTGGAGCGGACAGACGCAATAACGCTGTGTTTGCTGAGCGAAGGGTAATATAGCGTTTGTCAAGAAACTGAATTATTGAAATTGTGTGCTTTCCTTGTGCTCGTAAATTGAACATTTTCATCGACAATTCAAGATAACTATACGTACTGTGTTGTCTTTTTTATCTAATTTACATATGCCAAACAGATTTCCAAACATATCATGAATTGACAATTTTTTCTCATATTTTCCTAAAAATGCGTCGGAATGCAAGTTGCCTCCTTTTTTGGCTTGCAGGTTGCCACCTCTCTCTTTCCCGCTTGTTTACACTCAAATGTCATTGAGTTTGAAGTGAAGTGTTTTTATTGCATTTTAGTCATATTTTGGTTTATTTTTTACATTTTTATAAATTTTTAGTATGGCAGCACGCAGGTCAAGAAAATCTGAATAATATAATTTATTAATAAAACTTAATAAAATTTGAAAAGTTTTCTGAATCAGGTTTTTACTTGAGTTTTTTTACACTTTTAGCAATTTTTTGGGGGTGGCAACCTGCGAGCCAAAATTTCAAGGAGACAATTTTAGATACTTTCGATAATTTGCAGTATAATTTTTCTTTTTCGAGAGTTTGCATGATTTGTAGCTCAGGATTGTAGCTCAACACTTCCTCTTTCCAACTTATACCATAAATCAACGATACGTTAATTTTATGGCGAGTTATGATCAAAAATGCTTAGGGGTGGCAACCTGCAAGCCTCTCCCCTAATAGTTGTAGTTTATACAAAATAACACCGTGTATCTCTAGATTGTTATTATCAAATTTTACGTAGGTTGACACGAAAAACGGGACTTTCAGTCCCACCCTACCCTACACGCGCGAAGCAAGATCGGAGGATCGCGCTCCGCGTTAACGTCATTTCACGGAATCCCCGAGTTCACCCACGTGGTCGCGTCGGTAATTACGATTTATCTGCGATCGCGAGCACACGGAATTCCAGCGACGCGTCCGCCAGCGTGTGACGGACGCTCGACGGAGGGAGACGTCTCGCGACGACCGATGATCTGCCGTGCGTCGGACGGGGTCGGGATACTTTTTAACCCCAGATAGCGTGGCCTACGTCTGTCTCGGGCCTCTTCTCGTTTCACGTGTTGGCGATCGTATGCGCAGGAACGCGGAGAGGAGAAAGAGATCTGCCGGTGGAGCGCCGAGGAGGAACGGAGAGAGAATGATCGGGAGCGAAGGAGAGAGGCGGCAGGACGTCGCTCGACGGAGGAGGAACACACTCGAGGTTCGCGCATTGATATGCAACAGGCTGCATATGCGGGCCATGGCGGCCGAACAATACGACCACCGGTAAGGCACCACCGTGTAAACTATCCACCATTCTCGGGCCTATAACGTAGCGAACCGTGCCGGTCGATACGCCACGAGACACTTTACACGGTGCATCGGGTATATGGCGCGGTGAGCGCAGGTCGTGACGCGCCGTATCTTGCATCGGATGTACCACCAGTGTGGAAACACGGATACGTACCTCTCCCGCCTTTACTCTTCCCCTCGCGCACCCAACCCTCGCTGAAGACCGAGACCGCGTTCGCGTCCACGTCCTCGTCCGCACCAACCTACCCACCCACCCGTTCGCGACCTTACCCTCCTTCGGGCCTAGTTCTCCTCGCCTCTTCCGTCTTCTCTTCGCGTCCCTCGCCACCTCACCGATTCTATTCCCTCGGCTAGTTCGACCACCACCTGTTTCGCCCAAGCCCACCACTCGGCGGTCCCGCAGCTCTATTTTTCCTACCGAACATTCACCACATCCCCGGTAAGAGCTCCTATCGCGCGGCGATCCTCGCTCTCCCATGATAAGACAAGGGCTGCGCCTCGAAGCCTGAATCCAAACGACTTTCTACGTCCCTCCAAACGTTGCAGGCTCGCGCACTGTCGAAACGGATACCGCGTTCCTCGGAGGCATCGCGCACAATAGACTCCCTCGTATGATTTACATGCCGTCGCGTCGCGTCGGTTCCCCCGTCGAAGGGAAGACGAGGAAAGAGGGATACAGGATACTCGGCCCGCGCTCTGCCTCCTCTTATGCGATCCTTCGCGGACCCTGGCCTCTACGTACTTGCACGTACCCACCAACACGTGGGCGTTCGCTACGTCGCCGCCGTTTTCTCGTGACGCGACTATGCTAACGCGGTAACGCCGCGCGTGGAATACGTTTTCGATCCGCTCGCCCGGCTACCGACCAGCGCGACGCGACGATCCTACCTCGCTTTCCAAGCTGCACCGATTGATCCTGGCAATCGGGAAGCCTCCGCACGCAACCCTCTGCAGGAAATCGAGATGGGAAAGGAGCGCGAGCAAGCACATGGGACAGTACAGGAAATTCTATCAAGTATCGTAAGTATCGTACCCGTCGATGAGGATGATGCAGCCGCGCCTTTCACGCCGCCGACGATACTGTTCTGGGGAACAGTTTCCTTCACCGTGATCACGTATCGCGGTTTCTCGCAACTGGCGACTCTGTGCCCGGGTGACGAGGTGGTGATCCGAACCTCGGCGTCGACGGTGCTCTTGAGGCCAGCCGCATCCGTCGCCGTTACGTTTAGCTGATGCAACGGTGACCTGGACAGCAAGCTGGGCGTGGCCACTTGCAGCTCGCCTGTATTCCGATCGATGTGAAAAACGCCAGCTTCGTTGCCGTTCGTGATTCGGTAGGCGACTTGGCCGAAGAGCCCCGCGTCCAAGTCCGTGGCTACCAGCCTCAGGATCGGTCCCTGTATCGGGCTGTCGCTCTTCAGAGTGACGTTGTACTTTCGCGGCTCGAAGACCGGACGGTTGTCGTTCACGTCCGTCACTTGGACCCTGACGATGGCCACGGTGCTCAGTCCTCCTGAAACGATTAATCGATTAGGTGCCGCGGTTCCCTGAAAGTTGGGAAGCACTGTATATGTATTATAGAAGTTGACGCGCGTTTCGCATGGGGGCCAGGAGCGCGAACCCGAGCGATTATGTTTATTTCATTCTCGGGGCGAAATCCTCTTATCGAGCCAAATAATGTCGGGGTATTAGCCGGCGTAGAGAACGAATCTACGGGGACTCTCGGAGCCGGTCGACATAAATCACCAGCGCCCGGTACCGTTGCCTTTTTTCGAAGCCAATCAGCCCCTTGCCTCCTTTCGACGTCTCTCTCCCTCTACGTCTCCCCCCACGAAACTTCATACCTTCCGTTTTTCTCTTACACTTTCTGCCTCTCGCGGCCTCCTTCCCTCGCACATTATTTCGAGGAGCGCGCGCGGACGAGCGGACTTCTTACCCCCGGTGCAGGGTAATGCGCTCGCCGTAATATTTCAAGCGGGAGGAATTTTTTTCGGTGTGGCCGAAAGGGCCGGGCGTTCTCCCACTGTCCCGTCCACTACTTGGCCGCTCTTCTTTTCTGCTCGTGCTGCTTTCCGAGCAATTATACGGGCGGATCGATCGATCAATACTCACGGCCAGGCCGCGATCGCCTCGTTGTTCGTCGAAACGGATCAAAAAAAGAATGGAGAAAAAGTGGCGCGCGGGACTGATAATTCGTTTGCCCGCGTTGAAGTATCGCCTCCCTCCGCGCGAGAGTGATATACGGTCTGACGGAAAGTAATAACGCTCCCCCGATCGCTATCCGTAAATCACGTTATTCGTCGGGGCCTAATCGCGCGCCGCGATTCCTCTTCCTTTCGCCGGACCGACGGTCAACCGGGGGATTAATTAATCGACGTCGCGCGAAACAGCCGCGGCGTGAATGGGGGCGAGGAAGCGCGCGAACGGCCGCGGATGGGCGCGAACGCGATAACGCGCGGCTCCTGGTTGCCCGGCCTGATTTAGGCGACGCCCCGACGCAAGTGTTAATATTAAAGACAGTATGTAAAACGGGTAATCCGATGTTTAAACGGTTTACACCCGTAACTCATAGTAATATATGGACTCGGCCGCGCGGAGCTCGGAGCGCGACGAGATTTATAGGTACGAGTGTCATTGGAGTCATGCGTCAAGGGCCAGTCCCCCTGTTCGCCGCTCTCTCGGCTCTCCGCTCTCCGCGTCCTCCCTTCCCTTCCTTTCACAGGGAGGACCGAAAAGAACGACGAAGCCCTCGGCCATCTCTCCGCGCCGCGGCGTGGCCGTGGCCGTGGCCGTGGCATCTTCTGTACGACTCGGAGGTATCGAAATGCCGATCTTCGGGCCCCTGCGATACTCGGCCACGCGAATTCCCTCGAAGAAATGCACCCCTAATTTCTCTATCGACCGACTCCTTTTCTCTCCGCGCCTCCTCCTCCTCCTCCTCCTCCTCCTTCTCCTGGCACGCTGGCTCTCTTCCTCCTTCCGTCTGGTCCCCACGAAACGACCCTCCGACATTCCTCGCGCATCTGGCACTCGGAGATCGATCAAATTAACGATCGAATAAAACCGAATATCCGAGAAGTGGATATCCTCGGTGTGTCGGAGGAGGATGCCGCTTCCTGGACATAGGTCAACGACACCGCAACGCGTATTCCGATAGCCCCGTGTCCGGCAGACCGACCCTTTTAATTTCACGCGCTCGATCGCCGGGATGAGTCCTTTTCGAGGTTCCTGCGGCGGAGGATACCGAGCCCGCGAAAGATTTATGCGGCCGGTGGTCGCAGTGGTGCTCAACGGAGGTGCCCCGAACCAACAGCGTGCCGTATTGCGCAACCGATGACGACAGGAAACGACAGCAAACATCTCGAGCGCGTTATCTAACGTTCCCTCCTCACGGACGGCTGAACTCGGTGAATGGGACCACGGGTTTTTTTTTTTAAATCCTCCTCGGTGACATAGCCGGAGGTTACCCGAGCGCGCGTAGGGGTCCGAAAGGAGCGCTAAAGCAGAAAAACGGCCGGGGACAATGATCGTCGGTGGGAGTTAAGTCGCAGAGATTTATGACACCGGTGTCAATAATGTCACCAGTCGCCAGTGTCGTCCCGGCTTTCAGGAAGTTGCCGCAACTCCCGACCGCGCCTTTCTTTGCATTTCTGTCCGTTGATCGTAGGACGTGCATCAAGATGCGCGGACCGCTTCGCATGTACGCCACGTAATGCGCAATTTCCAGAAAGGAGATAGCATCGAGCCCGGGCTCCGTTTCGTCAAGATCCGTGACAGTCGGAACCGAAATCTCCGCAGATGTTATCCAGTTGTTCGTCGCATTGTTCGGAGGAGAACGAGCGCGTCCCGGCTCATCTTCAACGTTCTTAGCCCTCGCCCTCCCCGCGGCGAAGAGAGTTTTGGCAAAATTACGCTGCTCGAGTTCCATCTGGACTGCAGCATACGTTTTAAATATCCCCGAGGAACTATCGCCGTGGCATCCGAGCACAGTGATCAGCCGAAGGGAGCCTATCCACCCAGGCGAGCGTATCGTCTAGCCGCTCGCGGATCTCTGGCTCGATTCAAAGAGGGCCACTCGTAGGTAATAATTATCGGCGTGGCTCCGCCGTTATCCGACACCATTAACGTGCTCTATCGCGGCGCGTTTAGGTTATCGTTCCTCTCGCCCGGCAGATGCTTATCGTCGAATGCGTTCTCCGCCTAGGCACCGCCGCTTCTAACAGCCAGGATGAGAGTGTCTGCCCCGGCATCTCGTTTCCCAAGCAATCAGACACAGCCCAGCGCATGCGTAAATCGTCGATGGTCGCAGCCCGGTGCGTGCAGGCCTCGCCAAGTCATTTCATTTCCACGATGTCCCGAGCGAGCGTGGACAACTTTTTGCGCGACGGTGTCGGTTTTTAGGAGAATAGTTATCGCGACTAGGCGCCCTGGGCGGTGCGCGCTGATTCCTTCGCCTCGTAATCGCGTATCTTGAGAACCGGCACGGCCGGGCCCGGCGCGTTAGCTCTGGCGCTGCGTCGTCTCCGGAGTCGTCAGCAGGTGGTATAAATCACAGGAGGGAAGCTGGGGCTCGCGTGGTGCGGTGCGCGCCTCGCGGTTGGTCCGCGCGCGCTCCTCTCCCGTCATATCCGAGCGGTGCTATTGTGCCGATGGTGTCGGCGAGCCTGGTAGCACACCGAACAATCGTATCGATAACGAGCGACAATTATGGACCGGAGTTGTGCTGTTTGCAAAACGGCACGCAGCCAACAATAGAGCCTCCTCTTTGCTCGTGCTCTCTCATCCTTCCTTCCTTTCATTTCCGCACGGTCTATCATTCTTCTCCCCTCCGCTGCCTCTCCTTTGCCTTCTAATTCTCCTATTAATTCCACGCTCCTCCGTTAACCGGACTACCTCGTCCCACGTCCGCCACCTTCGTCTATTTATTTAAGCGCCTTCCGATCGGATCGATAACGAAGCTGCTACCTGTTGCAGGGTCAACGCGGGACGGATCAATGGACCTCAGTCATTGTCCTGTGGCGTTAAGGGTAACCAGGATGGAGGATGTTGGAAATGGGCGCAGCGTACACCGGCGACATAAATCATACACCCCATTACAGGGCTACTAGATCTTGGCGCGGCGATAGCTAGGCTCTTCCCCCCGTGGCTCCACCACCGTGGCTCCCGTGGCCGTCCCCCGGTTCTTTCTCTTGCCCGTGCCACCTCTCCGGCGTGTGTGTCGCCACGCCGTGGCTTCTTCTTCTTCGTCCTCGTTTCTGCGTCCCCGCCTCTCCTCCACGAGATAAGACCGAGGAAAAGCATTGTTCGCGCGACCGTTTCTTTACGGCCTCCTATTTTGGTCACGGAAGATTCGTTACGGTACGCCTGAAGCTAATCGACCGACATATCGGGCGAGAATTACGAGATATCTCGGCGAGGGTTCAAGGAACCTGACGCCGGGCTACCTTTCCCGCGGGATGCCACTGCACAGCATGGACGTACGTACCCCTATCGGTGGCGATCACAGGAATCTCGAGATAGGGGGCGGCCTCTCTGTCCAATGGTGTCCTGACGCAGATATCCCCCGTGTCGCTGCGCACCGCCAGCTGCTCGTTCTCCAGCCTTCCAGCAGCCAGCGTGTAATTCACCATCGCGTTCACGCCGCAATCCGGGTCGGTCGCCTGCACCTGAAACGGTCGAGATTTTCAAATTAATTGCGCGCCGTTAGGTAATTGCAGGGTGTCGCGGGCCAGTTGAATAAACAGGGACGTGTCAGCGGAACCCGAGGGTATCGATTAACAACGGGGAGATTCACGAGTGGCGGGGCTGGCGAGAAGCACGGCGCCGTTCTAGAGTCGGAGGCCCGCCGAGTACCGCAGCGATTTGTTTAATTTCGTCCAGCCTTCCTGAAACGGGATACCCGACGCATCGTCAGGAAGGTGGTCCATTCGTAATGGCGGGCCCGGTGACTAATTTCCGAGCGCGGAGTGTATCCCGTTCGCCTCCTCACCCCTGAAAAGGATTCGGGGACGTTATAACGACGGACGTGGAGGCGGTGATGGACGCCTCCAGTGCTCCCAGTACTGGTTATTTATGCGACCACGTATCGCCACCTCCCATCCTCGATGGATTACAAGTTGCAGCCTTTCGTGGCGTCGCTCACGAAAATGCGCGAGCATATCTTCGGGCTGGCCCCAGCGCAGCCGGCGTAACGCTTCCTGGGAAGCAACTACTCGATCGACTCCTTCCACTGAGCCGAACCGCGCTGGGCTGTCTGACCATAGGACGGACTAAACTACTGCCCGCGCGGGACCGACTGCGACCGCCTCGTGAACGTTAAAGGTCTGTGCCCACATATCCGTTCCGTCTCCGTTCCGCGTCAGTCTGCCATTGGTAAGAAGAAGAGGGGCGTAGAGGGTCTCTTCTTCTTACCAATGGCACACTGACACGGAACTGAGACGGAACGGATATGTGTGCGCGGACCTTTAAGGTCTGTGCCCACATATCCGTTCCGTCTCCGTTCCGCGTCAGTCTGCCATTGGTAAGAAGAAGAGGGGCGTAGAGGGTCTCTTCTTCTTACCAATGGCAGACTGACGCGGAACGGAGACGGAACGGATATGTGGGCACAGACCTTAACTCGCCTTGTGCAACGGATACTACGCTCATATAGTATATAAAAAAAAAATGAAGTTCGTCTTCGGACCTGCTGTTCCATAGTTACACATCCTACCAGCGCGCGTGAGGGGTCCGGAAGATTAATTAATATATTAAAATTTATTGCATGTTTTTCTATTCACTTTTTTTATATAGTCCTTTAAGGGGACCTTCCGGTCTAAAAGTCGATTTTTTTTATTTCATTTTTCGAATGTTCAACCTTTTAGGAATACGTGTTTAAAAGGATTTGTTGAAATTCGTAAAATTCCAGAAGTTATAGGCATTTGAGTAGCGGCAAATGCATGAGCAACAACCGGGCACTCGGCGCTCACGTAAACCTTTAAACGCGTTTTTCTCGAAACAGTGTTCTCAAAACGGTGGGACCTGTATCTCCAAAAGTTATTATCCGATTCGACTGAACCTTTTTTTATTTTGAAGAATATACTTCTGGCTAGGGGGGGGGGGACTAGAAAAATTACAAAAAATTGAAAATTTATAATTTTCAAAGGCGTTAAAAGGACGAAAAGTACAGGGAAAAGTGATTTCAAACTTCAAGTGTCGTTATTTTCTAAAAAAAAATGTCATTTTTTTTAATTTTTTCTAGTCCCCCCATAGCCAGAAGTATAATCTTCAAAATAAAATAAGTTTCAGTCGAATCGGATAATAACTTTTGGAGATACAGGTCCCACCGATTTGGATCAATTTTTTGACGCCTTGACTTTAACGACTCCCCAGGGCCGTCTGCAATAATTAATTATAAAACAAAAAATATATTTCTATAACTTAAGACATCCTTAATACAATGCAAGAAGTCCCATTAAATTATATATAGTAGTTTTCCTTTAATTAATTCCTAAAAATCACCTATTTTTTTGGGCTCTAGACCGGAAGGTCCCCTTAAGAAATTGTACTAATGGTAGGTAATAAAAGCTTTATACGAAAACTGTAAGTTATTCCTGAAAAAAAAATCTTAAAAATGGCTTACTTTTCCGTCCATCACAGTGATGTTCCCCCTTAAGTTACTTCATCAGAATCCGCTACACGCGTTTAATACGGGCTCGCGATTCGCCCGCTTCGAAGGGCGACCTTAAACGTCGTCGGGTGAAACGTAAAGCAGAAGTTTGTAATTCCCGTGGCGGCGCGGTATCGGAAGTACCGCGTGTCCGATAGATTACGATCGATCGATGGAAGGGTAATTGGCGCGGCAATCGGTCGGACGCGGGTTAACGCGCCATGCGAGTAACAGAGAGAATTGTGGAAACGCAGGTGGGAAGGGGAGAACTCGTAAATTTACCAGCGCGGGACGTAATTTGCGGGATAGGAGTCGTGTTGTGTGCCAATCGTCGGGAACTCGAGGCAGAAGAAATCGAGACGCCAGCCAGCCACGGACGGTAATGAACCCTTTAACGCAGCGAGAGCTGGCTTAATGACAGTTTAAAGTTTCGTCTCGCGTCCGAGGTATCGCGTCGGGCATCTAGCCGTGATCCGGGCGCTCACCGGAGAGATCATTCCGCCCATGTTCAGCGTGAACGTGGATCCACGAGATCCGATTCCGATTGCGCGTCCAAGATCGATTACTTTGCCGCTCGTCGCCACGTCGCTGCCAATAATTGTTTCACAATTGGGGCGCGAAGGTTTCGTGAGTTTTCCTTGAGAGAGGAGCAGCGGAGAACGCATCCACCACCTCGGGTACACGCAAGATACCACCGCGCGAGAAGGCGAAAGAGAAGTGAGCTTCCATCGCGAAACACGAAGAGAAAGAAAAAGGAAGGAATGGAGGCTCGGAGCCGAAGGAAGAGAGACAGTGGATAATAAAGCAGGAGTCCGCGAAGAATGATTTACAGGCAGCTGGTCGAATAACTTTCCCGCCAACACTGTTACCACCTTGAGAAGCCGTTGCGTGGTATCCGCGGCTCGCCGGGCCCCCTAGTCTCTCGGCGAACAACACGAGGACGAGGGACGAGGGTTAAAGACTGGTAAGAAAAAACCAACGGGCCAGTGCGGAAGGAAGAAATTCTTTCTACTCCCGTTTCCTCCTGTACTCTACGCCCAATCGAAATAACGGGTCATTATGCCAGCGTTACCGGTTAATCTCCAGCTGGCGTAATCTATTCCGAAGACGTCCAGTCGCGACTCACGGGGACGATGTTATCGGACACGTTTCACTTCGCTGAATTATTAAACATGACGCGTGATACGGTTCGCGCGCGCGGGTATCCTGTTACGAACACGCTGTTCACAATTTTCCCGGCTAATCCAATAACTCATGATCGCGCGCGACGATAGTTTCACTTTCCATCGACAGATTAATTCTTATTCGTTTACTTTATGCCGCGTTAGTTCGCCGAGCGTCGTCGCGCGCCCCGCGTCAGCGCTGTCCACGCATCTGCATAATTCTCCAATTTAGATTTGCATTTCTAAATTGCATTCTCGCGCGCCCTATCTCTCGTCAGCCATCAAATAATCGAGTCGCCGCGAACCGTTCCTTTGTTAACGCGACCGTCCTCTTCGCCCTCTATCCAGCGACCGTCCCGACAATTATCGCCGCGCCCGGAATCGTACGAGGCTCGCGGCCCGATTCCGCGAGCACTTTATTCGTGTTTCCCGTTAATTCCCCGCGACTCACGGGAACAGAGGCACGGCGCGCGGGACTGCAGAAGGGAGATACGTACGCGCTCCTCCCTTCCCGGCAGGTTCACGAGAGCTGTATTAAATCGCGAGCAGTTTTACCTGTTATTCCGCTGCACGGCGAATATATACCGCGCGATGCATTGTTCCAGCTGGTTTTGTTGCGCGCCGACCTTGCGGGGAATATCGATTTCAATCGGGGTGTATACGGAATACAATCCCGCCGTGGGTTTCCTTCGAAAAGGCTGAGCAACGCGCGCACGACCTCCGGCTGAATACCGGCCAGCTCCAACCGAATACCTCGCGCCCTTTGCGGAGAATCGAGCTCTCGCGTTTTCAAAAACCTCCGGCGCACAAAGGCGCTGGGGCAAACGGAAAGGAGCGGGATTCTATCGAATTTCCAATGAGTTTCCCCTTGCCGATTTGCAGGCAGAAAAATCCGACCCGCCCTTTTATGTCTCTGGCTCGAACTTGTTAACGCCCGGCGTCGTGGCAGCGGTTTACGCGCCTTTCGTTTCCTCTCTGAGTTCGTCGCGCGACAGAGGCGTGCCGTCGCATCGCACCGCGACGACGACGCGCGACGCGGTCAAAGCCGAGAGAGCCCGCCTGTTACAGGTACAAATTGTCCGGCCGCTAAAGTTATCGCCGTAAATCGCAGATGACTCGGCGAACCGCATCTGGTATGTTGAGTTTTATTTGTGCCGCACCGGCGATGACGATACACCTCGGCGCCGGCCTCGCCGACCGTCTAAGAGTCTACGAAGCAATAGATGGCCCCGGGATTCGCCATTCCTCTTCGAGGGGACGCGGTGCTACGCGTGGCTGTAATTGCCCGCGGTGTTCGCCATCGAAAATATCAGCGGAGGCGAAGCGAAGAGAGAGAGAGGAAGAACGATTTCGGAGGAGCCTTGGAAAAAGTATGGATGGACACTCGCGTGTACGATGCAATTACTCTAGGCAGATATGAAGGTTCGCTGGTACAGATACAGATTCATAGTTCTTCAATGGCCGAGAAGGCCCTATTACGAGGCTATAATCGATCTCCTGCGTAATTGCTAGACCGGTTTGCAGCGCTCGCGATCCCGCGCTGCGGTTCAATATAGATCGCTTTGAATTTCCTTTGTGCTGCACGGGGTATCTAATAGCGTCCGCTTTGTTTCTTCGTTGGGGGGGGGGGGGGGGGGTTTACAGTTCAATCGGGGGTTCGCATTCGCCTCGCCTCGCCTCGCCTCGCCTACGTCGACAAGCCGCGGAAGAGGCTGGGACTAGGGGTGTTCGATTCCGATTCGATTCTTCAGAAAATCGATTCTTTTGGTTAAAAGATCGATCTTTTGAATCGATTCTTTGGTATCCGATTTTCCCCAGAATCGATTCTTTGATGTATGAATCGACAACCGATTTTTGCCCTCTGGCGGAATTAATTGCCACTAGTGAAAGGACCAATCAAACTGCTTGATGCGTAGGTTTTCCTGGTCTTATACGTTTCCGGCCATTTACACACGATTCCCGCCAAATTTATACAGGATTCGCGCCAAATTTATATACGATTCTTATGTTCTGGATATTGGTTACAGTACGGAAGGATTTATCCTACATTAAGTATAATTCTGAAAAAATATCTACCAATCATGGCAACATCTGTGCCATCAGAACGTGTATTTTCCAAAGCTGGAAATATTTTAACTGATCACAGAAATAGTTTATCACCTGAACATTTACAGCAATTATTGTTTTCAAATTCCTTATCAATGAAAGAATGGCAATTACATGATGAATAAAATATTTAAAATGAATATCAAAATATTTCTTCTATTCAATACAATGCCCTTCAACAACTATCCCAAATTGTTCCTTGTAAGAGTAATTTTTATATCGATTCTTTCAAAATTATTCAAAATCGACTTCTACATATATGTACTAATTTTGGAAAAAAGTTTTATGGCGACTCTTTTCATCTCGATTCTTCCAGAATCGATTCTTTGGTTCCGATTTTTCAGAAGGATCGATTCTTATAATCCGATTTTGAATCGATTCAAGAATCGGTTCTTTGAGGTGAATCGAACACCCCTAGCTGGGACTGAGGCTGCGTCGAGCCGTCGCGCGATACGAGCGCGCCGCAAAAAACTCGCGACGCGCTCGCGGCTTGATTAATGCGAGCGATTCAACGAGTTAATAGCGCCGCCTTTCAGTATTTTCCTTCATAAGGCAAAAATATTCCTTAATATTGTATGAAATTCCCGCGCATTAAGCTGGCCGAAAGGCCACGCATTCCCTGAGGTCAACGATGCCGCGCACCAGCCATTCGCCGTGTGTACACACTGCGCGGCGATCGTTGCCACGCCACCACACAACCATATTTCATACGATTATCCTTCAGATCGCCGGGTCACTAAATCACCCCTCCCGAAGGCAAGTAGTATCTTCCTTTGGGCGGTCGCGTAATCCTCCACGGTGATCCATAAAAGCCGAAGCGAACTGTAGCGATCATACCTAATGTACGCGCGCCCGCGACCCCGACGTTGCGTCCCTGCGAAACGGCGAAGAAGCTCGCACACCGTGCCATTTATCTCGCGTCTCATCAGCCGGACCCTAATATCGCCCCCGAGTCCTTCCCCCGCCAATTAAACGCGGATCCTGCCCACGGGATTACTCGTCCCACAGTTATTAGCTGTTGCGCCAGCGAAATTCCTCATTGACACCTCGACACCTGGCCACGGGTTACCGTTGCCCATCGGAAACCGGAGGATCGCGGCTTCTTGCGACCCGCCACTCGAGATAATGCTCTCGGCCCTCCTATCGTCGAGTGTCGCCCGGCCTTCCGCGTCCTTGCGCCCTACCACCACCCCCCAGGACACGGGCGAGCGGTATCCAAGGGTTTTTCTCTGTATCTCGGGTTAGGTACCTAACCCCCCGTCGTCCCGGTACTTTCCGTTGGTCGTGCGTGCGACCACGCGGGCCGCCGGTTTTTGCCCTCTCGAGCTCGACAGATAGAGCTGTTGGTCGAGTAAGCCGAGAAGCCATCCTCGGTATTCCCGGCTCGCCGGCTCTCTGATGGGCTGACAGTCGTCCACCGGTGCCACGAGTATTCCCCGCGATCCTTTCACTCTTCCTTCCTAACCGCGCGCGCTCGGTTCTTCTCGATATCGGGGGCCCGGAAAGCCGCCCTCCTGTGCTCCCCGCGAGCGCCCTCTCTCCTCTGCCGCGGGGGAGGAGAAGGCGAGGTGGCCGAATTCGAAAGATCGCCGTAAAGAAGAGGCTCGTATACTCGGAACGGCTAAGAAATCGTGAATAGTAGATGCAGCTGGATCGCTCCTCGCCGGTCCCGATTCCAGGAAACACTCGTTCGCCGCTCGTTACGTACACAGTTTTTATCTGTTGTAGGCGCATTTAAAATTCTTGTCATTTGCACATAAGAGCGCCTAATTGCGCGACCACGCGATGCCAAGGTGCCGCGCGCACGCGAGCCACCCGGCTATCTACGAGAGGCAGAGAGACAGAGAAAGAGAGGGCGAGAGAGCAAGATCGAGGACGAACCGGAAGTTTCGTGGGTGGACGGCGGCCATGCGCGCCACGACCCTTTGTCACGCGAATTGACATGCAGGAACGATGCCCGGGTAGCCGTCACGTGAGTCACCGCGGGTGTGCGACCGCACAATTAGCTGGATGCGTATTCCGTTTGCATAAATAAATATGCGCGTGTTTGCCGCCCCTCCTCCCCAGCGCACTGTGCACTCTGTGCACTCTCCGCAACCTCTCGTGGGCTCCCGTCGCCTTTCTCGTTTCTCTCGCGGACCCTCTGCCCCGCTTCAACCTCCGCGTCTCCTCTGTCGCCTCTTGTCTCCCCCTCGAGAGCGCGTATGCGTGCCTGTATCTGCAGCGTAGGCCGCAAATAGACGGCGAAAAATCGCGAGGGGCGAAAGTAAGGAGGAAACGAACCGCGGGAGGAAAAACGAGGACGGCGAGGACGAGGAGATGGGAGAAGCGAAGTGGTAATGTTCGTTCCGTACCTCCAAACGGAGGCTCGCGCTCGGCGGGCTAATTGAAGTTGAGATTTTTCCCGGCGCGCACAATAACCATTCGCGAGGGTTGCGTGTCTGGCTTGGAATTCGCGGTTTTATGTGTTTGCCGCTCCGTTTCACCGAACCGAGCACCGATAATAGAGCGCTTAGGATCTCGCGGTAATTGCATCGCGGCGAGCTTAGAACGGTTATTACGAAAGAAATGAAATGGCAATGAGCGGGATGGGCGGGATGCCCGGCAAAGTTGTTGAATTCCTCGTTGGCGATGCTCGCGTTACGGAATATTACCGACGCGAATGCTGCGATGGAAGAGGGAAGTAGAGAAGGGAGGGCGGATCCATGTAAATTGACTGGCGAGCGAGTGGCTGCGGGCCCCAGCCGCGGAATCGGCCTAAAACGTCCGCGGCAAGAAAATAATCGAAGCTCGGTGGTGTCCGACGGGTACTATGTACATCGGAGCTCGTCGTCGCGGCGCAGTTACAGCCGGTATACACGACGTACGGTACTAAATGTCGTGAGCGGTACCGAGGCCGGTACGACGCACGCTTTACATACGAGCTCGCGAGAGTGCCGCGGCAAAAGTGACCGCGAAGGGAAGCCAGAGGAAAGGGGAGATCCGCACAATGCTACCAACCCGACGAACTCTATAGAGCTGTCACTCAGTGTTGCCTGGAGGGTCGGTTGCGAGCCACGACTCGTCCTGCGTCCTCTCTCTCTCCCTCCCCCTCTCTCTCCCTCCCCCCCTCTCTCTCTCTCTCTCTCTCTCCCTGTGCTTTTCCTTTCGCCCACCCCCTTTCTCAGCCCCCTTCTTCCTCCACGCGTCTTCCTGGATTCTGCCACGCGAAGAAGTACAACGGTTTCATCGACGTTGATTTTCTATGGGGGTTGGATAAGGAATATCGAAATGTCACGGATATCACTGGGCTTGTACGCGCTGTCGATGATCGCGCGGCGACGAACGTCCTGTCGGCCGATCAACGCGGCGGTATCTGCGCGCGAGCCCGTCGCGTTTCACGGATTCAATCGTCGCGCCGATCCAAAAGAGGCGAGATCCCCGGGACGCGACAGGACGCGACGCGAGGCGTCCGCTCAGCCTCGGAACGAGCTGCGCGGGACCTCCTCTTAACCTTTGCTCTCGGGGTGCGTGTTTTTGCCGCGGAGCAGCGAGCCAAGTGGCGAGTCGAGCGGGGGCCCCCGGCGCGGCGGGTCGGTGGCCGGTAATTGCGATGAGATATGGCGGCCACTTCTCATTAAAATAGTTTAATATATATTTGTCAAGCTATCACCGCGACGTATGCCCCGCCATTCGTTATCGCCTCTCCTCTCTTCGCACGCCCTTCCCCGTGGCTTCGCTACGCGGTGGTGCGCGGTGCCACGGGCAGGGTCAGCCGGGGGAGCGGGGATTATTTTTCGCAAATTCGGCATTCGGCTAATAGCGGCCGTTTGTCTCGTTGTCACCGGCCGGGATCGTTCACAGAAATTCAGATACAAACGCGTACACGAAGCGACCCGCCGAGCCGTGCTGCGCCGCCCCGCGAGGAACCACCTCATCCTCCGACCAAGACACGAACACGCGCAAAACTGCTCGGGAGGAGCCGGTCGAAAAACGAACCCCGAGAGACCGTTTAATGACCGTTGGCTTCGCCGACTACCGAATCGATTAAACTGTCAATAGATACAGTCGTAGGACGAACGGACACATTAGGCCGACGCACAGTGGTCGGAATAGGGGTGTAGGGGACGTTCGGTCGAAAAATTAACTTTCTCCTATCGAAATCTACTGAATGTGTATACTACTTCCTAAATGTCGATCAGTCTCGAAACTGAAAATATTAATAAAAATTGTAATTGGAATGAACACTTAATGTTTGACATTTTAAAGATAGGGGAGAGGCTTGCAGGTTGCCACTGCTTGCAGGTTGCCACCCCTGCTGTATTTCGACTTTCTAGCAGTGTCATAACCTCAACTCTGACTCACATCGACGTTAAAAGAGTAGTTGTCACTATTTATTAACCTCTGGAGCGGACAGACGCAATAACACTGTGTTTGCTGAGCGAAGTGTGATATAGTGTTTGTCAAGAAATTGAATTATTGAAATTGTGTGTTTTCCCTGTGCTCGTAAATTGAACATTTTCATCGACAATTCAAGGTAACTATTCGTACTGTGTTGTTTTTTTTATCTAATTTACATATGCCAAACAGATTTCCAAACATATCATGAATTGACAATTTTTTCTCATATTTTCCAAAAATTGCCACCTTTTTTGGCTTGCAGGTTGCCACCTCTCTCTTTCCCGCTTGTTTACACTCAAATGTCATTTTTCATGATTATGTGATGTTTACTATTGTCGTTGGGTTTGAAGTGAAGTGTTTTTATTGCATCTTAGGGTGCGATCCGATTTTCGCAGTAAGTGCATGAAATTGGTGGCATCGTATTGGTGGCATCGTACGATTCCCTAGAATTTCTCTCACTTTCCACCAATACGATGCTACTTCCGGTGCAGCGAGCGTGCAGCAAACGCAGAATTTCATAGGTGAAGCAGTATTTGTTTTTCCAATCTCTGATTATTTGAATTTCTCTATTGGAAATAGCTGATACAATTTAATGAAAAGTAATAAAAACAATTAATTCTCTCATGATTACAATGCCACTTTTTGACGTTATTATTCCGAAGAAACTTCATGTGATGTTTTTTTTTAATACAAATGTATAATTACATACTTATTATCGAATATCCCGGAATAACCTCCACAATGTTCTCCATAATCTGTCATTTTTAGGAAAACATAATCTGTCCGAGTGTTTTGTTTACAATTAATGATAATATGTATATTAATTCTGATTCTAAATGGCAAGTTAATATCATCTTCATTTTCGCTTTCATCAGACGAATCACAGCTGCTGATTTCATTATCACTATTATTTAATAGTATCGAGGTTATTGTAAACAACGTCTCTTTTTCCAAAGTAGCATTTTTAAATTTCAAGACCGCATGAACCGCTGCGATTTCTGCACTCACTGCGAAAATCGGAAAACGCACCCTTAGTATGGCAGCACGCAGGTCAAGAAAATCTGAACGCGGCATTAAGGATTATGAAGCGTTGCTCCACGCAATTAAAGCAATCAAAGTCAACAATAAATCAAGGAAGAGCACTGCAAAGGCATACAACATCGATATGCGAAGCTTCACTTGAGTTTTTTTTACACTTTCAGCAATTTTTCTAGGGGTGGCAACCTACAAGCCAAAATTTCAAGGAGTCAATTTTAGATACTTTCGAGAATATGCAGTATAATTTTTCTTTTTCGAGAGTTTACATGATTTCTAGCTCAGGATTGTAGCTCTACACTTCCTCTTTCCAACTTATACCATAAATCAACGATACGTTAATTTTATGACGAGTTATGATAAAAAAAGCTAAGGGGTAGCAACCTGCAAGCCTCTCCCCTACCATTTTTCACCAGAAAATGTGCTTCCTTCTCAGAAATGCCCTGACGACCCTGTTTAATATCTTCTGTGCGTTTTTTCCCTAGAATGACGAGCATCCTTTTGCGTTCGAAACAGAAACAATAAACGTACAATATATTCAATTATAAATTATTAGAAAGAGATAATATTTTCCTGTTTTTTTGTCGCAAATTTCATTCCGATATCTCTTATAGTTTAAAAGTTATACACGAATGTCACTAACTACCCCTGTCCCGACCACTGTGCGGCCGGATGAAGCTTGGCTTTCTCGGCATCGCTCGAATCGCTACATTACTGCTCGCTACTCGCGGCTTCCTCCTCTTGTTTCTCCCTTTATCGCTCCTGCCTGCTCTCATAACCATGCGCGAAGGATACTAGGGTGCAGAAGAGCTCGTTAGTAATCTGCCTGTACAATCGGCCGGTATATACGAGCCGTGGGCGTATGTCGACAGTTAAATCTGCAGTTTAAACGCGCGCGACTGGTTGCGCGACACTACGCGCCCGCGACGTTTTTACGCGTATTAACCGAGTCAAAAGTGGCGTGTACCGGGCCCTGGTAATTGGAGTCCACCGCGTCGCAGGACTGCAACGCGACCTTGGGCTAAGGTGCGAGAGGTTCAAAGCTCGGGGAACGGAAACTATCGCGTTCGCCCGCTGGCCGAGGCGGCGTAAGCCCCGCGTTACGAGCGATTTCGATGGTTAGCGGCTCTCGACGGGCAATTAACGTTCCGCCCGTGACTTTATAATACACAATCGTTGCCCGCTCGCAAGGAATTCTCTCCGGGCGGATCGTTAAACGATGGTGTAACGTTTTAATTCCACGCCGCGCCGTGCGAGCAACGACAAAGTACACGGCGTATCGATAAAGGCTCCCTCGGCGCGAACTTATCGACGAAAGCCCTCCGAATAACTCAGACTTTTACGAGTGCCCTGAAAGCAGGATCTCGGGCGAGCCGCTCGGCGAAAAAAAAGCGGAGAATATAAATACAAGCGGAGACAAAGAGGATCGAAGAGCTCGCGGGCCGACGCGACGGCCAAGGAGAGACCAGTTTATTATTATTCGGCAACCGCCCACGCGTAGCTGGTTCCTCCGTCCAGCCAGCCGCGCCACGCCGTTCCTCGACCGGTTGCCCCGTTGCCCGATTCTCGATTCCCGATTCCCGATTCCCGATTGCCGATTCCCGATTGCCGATTGCCGATTGCCGATTGCCGATTGCCGATTGCCGATTGCCGATTGCCGATTCCCGATTCCCGATTCCCGATTCCCGATTCCTGATGCCCGATTCCCGGCCTCGGATTCCGCGTTCCTCCGTGCTGTCCCTGGCTCTTCCTTCTCTTCCTTCTCCGCGCGCCGCTTATTCTCCCTCGTGGCTCGTTCGCGACGGCCCTTCCTCGTTCGCGACTCGTGGAAATTCAACTGTCGGCCGAGCGTGCCGCGCAACCATCGGCGGGTTAAGAGAAAGGTCGTCGATTAAGATAGCTGTCTGGTGTTGTTCGTGGCGTGCCTTCCATAGTCCTTCCCTCGCTAGCCTCTCTCTTCCTTCCTTCTTTCCGATCGGCCGTCGTCGGTTCGCGTGGTTTGTCTCAATAGAATACGATCTACGGACCGGTCCAGAGACACCCGCTACCTTTTCCACCCTTTCTCCTCTCCCTCTACTCGTTGATTACCCGCGATAACAGTATCGCCTGGCCAACGTCCCTCCCCTCGACCTACTTTTATGTCGACTCTGCACCGCCGACAGTGGGAATGGTTTTCGAGAACGCGACCACACCGTGCCAACGCGTCCAGCCTCGTAAGGGAGAAACGGAGGATTTGGAATGATCGATGCGCCCGTGGTAGTTCCGAGAGTGTTCGGAGTAATTGCAGCAGGACCGTTCACGGGCAATCCGCGATCGTGGAAGGCAGCGCGCGATCGGCTGGCCAGCAGAGTGGCCGGCAAAAGAACAGCCGGATAAACGAGATCGCAATAATCGATACACCTATCCTCGCATTAAAGGATCCCCTTGCGCCTTGTAAGTCCGTCCGCGATATTATTGATCCTGCGCACGCAATCGGCCGTATCCCATTGCGATTTAATCGATCGTACCGATTAATAATCGCGTCTCTGAATAACCCGCGCCTTTTCTCTCTTTTCACCGCTCGCCACCCCTCGTGTCCCTCCGCTCCCTTCGCGGCCGGTGAAAAATCTCCTCCGCCGACGGTTTCCCTTGCGCTTCTCGTGCGTCTACGGCCGCGACTTGCCACCCAATATAGCCGGACGAATTTATTACGGTCGGCCGACCGTCGCGCGTTCATATCTTTTCGCGAATCGTACGCGCGCACGTCCGCGGGGTCGCCCCGCGTACTTGCCCGTGGCAGCCTATCGTGTAACGCCTCCCCCCCGTAATAAGAACGCGTCTGTAATCGATATAACGCATTAGTCCGCGCGGCCTGACGGACAGGCGGAATTTCAAGAGGGACGAAGGGAAATCGAGGACGAGCCGGCGAATCGGCTCCGCGACTTCGCACGCTTCGTCTTCGTGGAATTGCGAGAACTTTGAAGATTAATGGGACCACGGGGAATCCGGCCCGCGTTTTTGTCGCCCGGGCTCGATCAGTCCTGGCTCCCTGACAGCGCTCGGCCCGAGCCGCGCCAGGCTGCACCGCGCCGCGAGTCACGTTTTACTCCATCGGTTGCATCGTAATAAACCAAAAACCGTGTTTGTTCACCTGCCCGCGGCATATCGGCGGCACGGCGGCGCGGCGCCTTCGCAGCGACCTTACTCTCGTCCACTCGCGACTAGAAAAAGCCCTGGGTAGCGTCCAATTTAAATGGCCCAACTTTTCGATGGGTCTTTACACGATTTCGACTCGAGCGCGTATTGTATGTACGTGCGGTGGGGGTTCGCGTGTACGGGTGGAAGCGTCGCGCCCGAGACGACGGGGAATTTCTGAGATTAATGGGAGCGCGGGAAACCTGATTCGCATTTTTGTTGCCTCTGCTCGCGACCGGCCGAGTCCTCGGTCTTTCCGCGAGTACCGCTCTCTTTCCTTGCCTTTATCCTTGGCTCCGAACCGTAATAAACCGAGAAACGCGCTCGCAGAACTTCTTTCGGCCGCAAGAAAAATCGGTAACGATCGATCCACGTTGCCCGGTACACAGTGCCGTCCGTTAAATTTATTCCAAGGCAGCCCCATTTTTTCCGTCTGCCGCGAGAACAGGTCCTCGATCGTCGTCGTTAAAGACGCGGACGCGTCGATACGGAATTCTTTATTGTTACGAGAAACGAATTAATGGAAGGTGTCCCCGGTTGTCTCTGTAATTAATTGATCCCGGCGATGATCGAGCGAACGTTCCGCGCAGGCCTGGTCAATCTCGCGCTCGTAAACGGCCGTGTTTCGCGTACGCTACGCCGTGGTAACGAGTTAAATGGATGGTCGGCCGTCATTACCCGGGAAAATTAAGCTCGCGTTTCATCGGCGGGCAATCTAAATGATCGGTCCATCGAGGCGCTGAGTGCGGACGCTGATAGAAGGGAACTTAGTATAGTAGAGTGGGGTAAATTTTCGCGGCGAGCAAAAGTTCGCACTGTGTGAATTTCAGTCTAGCTTCTGAAAAAATCTGAAAGGAACAAAACAAATCGGTTCCAGAAAGGGAATAAAAAAAAATAATTTCTCCTTCGTGCGAAGAAGAATACACTGATCCTCCAGAAGAACTGCGCAAACTACGAAGGTTGGTGTAATGTTATGTGCGATTACTTGATTAAAAAAAAATTAATTGTAAACTATTAGACGTTTTGCTATATTACCACAACTACCCTAAGTAGCATTTATTTGTTGGGAGTTTGTTGGGCCAATGACGTGTTATCCGTTGGCCAACTGTTGAAGTGTCGCGCTATTTTTAAATGGGCCAACGATTGTAACCAACGTAGGCCGAACGTCACTTAACACGAAGGCCCAACCGAAGGTTTCTTTCCATAGGCCCAACTGGGCCCAACTGAAGGCTTCTTTCCAAAAGACGTCTTAAAAACGTCCAGAAGGCGTCTTAAAGAACTTCAAAAGACGTCGTAAATACGTCTTCTTCAGGTCTGGTTTAGGAAAAAGAAAAAATTCGCGGTGAGGAGAAGCGAACCCAAACTTTCCGCTTACAAAGCAACCGCTGTTCGCAGCTGACCAACACACTTCCTTGTAAACACTTATAATTTCTAGGTACATAACTAGCATTAATTGTTTATGAAAACTCTGCAGTGACGCGAAATATTCTACAAAATATCATCATCCGACCTTTAGACTCATTCCTTAAAATTTCACATTTGTCTTAAGACAGACGTCCTCATTACGTATTTATAAATAAGAAAAGAAAAATCACAACAGGTTTTTTGATGTAGCAAATTTTCTGACGTTTGTAAGACGACATTTAATCATCGTTGTAAATTTTTTGTTAATTAACCAACCATAGTAATTGTAGGCCCAACATTGGATATTCGTAGGCAAACTGTCGTAACTTTTTGTTAATTAACCAACCATAACAATTGTAGGTCCAACATTGAATATTCGTTGGCAAACTGTCGTAACTTTTTTGCCGTAGGCCCTGTGTTGGGAATTTGTAGGCACAAACACTAACTATATCCCAACTAATTCCCAACTGTTGGCAACCGTTGGCCAACCAAAAATGCTACTAGGATAGGAAAATAAAATATTTTGTGGAAATTTCTCGTTGCGTTCTTTAACCCCACGACATGCGAACTTTTGCCCCACATATCGCATTTAACACTTTTTGGAAATATTTCTTTTATATATGTTGTGACAGGTAAATTTACACGAAGTCACTTCCTATCGAATAATAAGGGATAGTAGTTATTTCTTACACAATGATGTGTGCTATCATTAAGTTCGGGTAAAGTTGTCGAGGGTGTTCACCCGCGAGTGGCTTAGGCGCAAAGCCTCGTAAAGGTAACCAAGTGTCCAGGAACAATGTAAATTGCAAGGGATTTACGCGATGCTTTATACGCGCCGGAACTGCCCCTCCAAGGGACGATCGGTGGTCCGCGAGGATTAGAGGCCGCACGCGCGACAGAGAAGAGGATCTAAAGGGCGAGGGAGAGGAGCAGGTAGAGCGATGTAAAGCAACAGCTTATCTTAATAGATTACCGAGCCATTCGGCGTAATTTGCCGAGTCCTATTACAGCCGTGGTGATAATATTCTCTTAATTCGGGCCCATAGGCGTTAATGGCGTTAATCTTGTCGACCAGCGGAACGCTGATTAACGCCGCAGCTCGACGAGCCGCGTTCGCCGTATAAAACCAACGACTCGAACGTCTCTCTCCCTTTCATCTCTCGCCTCTCGTCCCGTTATCGCCGCGCGTCAAGAGCCGGACACGTTTTTCCAACTCGGCAGACTGTTCTCGCGTGTGCAACAAATGCCTTAACGAGCACCCCCTTTGGACGTTCACGCCTTTTCCTCGGACCGACTGGTCCGGCGTGTCACGATGAATCAACGTGCGCATTCGGAAACGGCGGGGCTCGGGAGGCTCGGGGCAGCCGGGAGGGTTCGCGCGCGAATCAACGCCGCGACGAGCCGCGGACCACGAGACCCCGACAGACCCGCGAGCCTGCGATGCACACGTACGAATGACCGCCTCTTTGGATGCATTACGATGTATGTATTAGCATAATTATTGGTTGCTCGCTATCAGTGCCGGCGGGCTGGCGTTCACCAATTTATGATTTCATCGCCGGTCGCGCCGTGTGCCACGGCGCCGCTAAACCAGTGCATCGAGCGTGCAGGGACCAAGTTCGAGCACGAGCCGGGAGGATCGGCCATTGTTGCTCCTTTTTCTGCATCGCCATAGACTGCGCAACGCGAGCCACGAGAACCAACGAGGCGAGCGTATACGTAGGTTGTTTACGACCTCGAGGAATTTTTGCCGAGAGACCGATCGACATTTCCGTTCCCCGATTTTTGTCCCCACCGTCCAGAACCGCCGGGGCCAGAGACGTGGAAGGCAAAGTTCCTTTCCGTTCGCGCGTTTCATACTTGTCAAATATTCGTGTATACCTACGCTCGATAGAGACCGGGGGAACGTTCGATCCTTAAGGACATCTTCGATGCTCCCGGCTCCTTTCCCTTTTCTCTCTCCTCCTCCTCTCTCTCTGTCTCTTCTATCGTCGCAGCTCTCAGCCTACTCTCTCATTCCCGCGGAGCAATCCGGTCCTTAAGTGGCAGGTGCTTAAGATTCTCTGCGATCGCGCGAGGAGAACCAGTCGTGCTGCATTTGGATCGCATTCGGATCTCTCCCTCCGTCCCGTCGCGTCGCTCCCTCTCCATTACTATCGGTTCCGAGGGGCAGCGCGTATGCTAAAGCGTCTTCGATCTTTTCGTCCACGCGCGTTAACGGCGTTCGTTCCACGTGCACGGCGAATATTTCAGCAAATTGCGCTTTTAAACGCTCGGCGCGATGACGAGGATAACGATCTCGCGTACGCGAGAGAAAATTCAATTCGCCGGGGCGGGTGACGGTGTCCGCGTCTAATCGTTGACGGCGACTCGCGGCGATCCTCTCCCGATCGAGCGCGCGCGCACCGAGCACACATTATCGTGCCGGGCATCTCTGTGGCACAAGAAAGCCACGGGCCACGGGCACACGGCGGAAAGAAATACAATTTGTCACTCGCGGTGGGCCCGCGGGGGGCCCTTGCTTCTTCGTTCGCGAGCCCGTGTCCCGGTATATAACACCGTCCTCGCGCGTGTCGAAATTCCCCGGCCCGCCAGACTTTTGTTCGCGACATCGCGGCCGTTCCTTCCAACCGCGCAACAAACGCTCCTCGTTACGCAACCCCTCGGGCCCCGCGATAACGCGGCCAGCGCTTTCGTCCGCATCTCGACCGCTCGGTTAGAAAGGTGGCGAGATGCACGAGCCGATATGATCCTAGAAAGACTGGGCGCGGAAAAACGAAGGCTTGGATACACCGTGCGGGGTGGTGGTGCGACCTGCGTGGTCGCCTCGAACCGCACGCGTACAGGTGTAAGACTCTCGGTTACGTAAGTGCAGGGGGAATAGGTGGCAAAAGAAAAGGGGCGTGATGGTGGGAGAGAGCGAGAGAGGAAGAGCATGGGAGGGCGGCGGGGAGGGCGAAGGTACAAAGAGACGAGCGATGTACACGATCTTTGTCTCGCCTTCGTGTCTCGTTCCTTCTCCCTCCGACCCTCCCCTTTCCCTGCTCGCCGCCCTTCTACGCCCGAGCGTGCAGATGTGTGTGAAATATAGGTTGATATCGCGATAAATAATGAGGTGCCCTTCGTGGTGATGCCCCGGGCTGCCGCTACTGTACTTCCACGACGCGCTCCCTCCTGCCTACAGTGCCTACCGAGCGAAACGTGTACTTGGTGGCTGGATATAGTCGAGTTGCACGCCGGCCCACGTAGACCCGCAGCGCCTACGTAAGATATTGCTAGGCTGGGCTCCGGGCCGAGCGGCGGGTTAATCTCACGGTCCAGGCCAACCACCGTGGCCGATCTACGCTCCTAACGTGCCCGGCCTGATCGTCTTTTTGCCGACGGGAGGGTCCTCCGAGCGGAGATCCACCGCTTCGAAACCTCCGAGGAAATGATTGCGCGCCAGCACGGTTCTTATGCGCGGGCAGACTTGAACGAGGCGCGAAACGATGCCCCGTTGCCACGGCACGAAGACCGGGGCAGGCGATCTCGAAGCGCACGCTTCCAAACTACCCTTCTTCCTTTGTCACGGAGCTGCTCGAGCCCCGCGACAAACGCTCGCTCGGGGCTGCCCGCGCTTTCGCCGTGCCCCGTGTCCGAAAGCGCAATGAAATATCCGCTCCGAATCTCACCGGTCGCATTCATTATGCATACGGAATCTTTTATTTATCTCGGTGCCGTGCAGCTCGCTCGACAATTTTCTGCGATCGAGCGATTTTCATAAAGAGTACGAGCCGCGTCTTATTTATACCCCCCCCCCCCCCCCCCCCCGAACAGTATGGTTAAGACAATTTGCTCTTCCGGTTTCCCTCTCTCGTTGCCGGGCAGGCAAGCTCGCGTGCAACAACCTCCACGGCGCGACGCGGCGCGGCTCGGGCACACCGGTGCGGTGCCACGAATATTCCCCGTCTCGTTCCATTTCGCCCGGGGATCCGAATCCTCGCAGTCGATGTACGAGCCGGTGCATTCTCTCTCTCTCTCTCTCTCTCTCTCTCTCTCTCTCTCTCTCTCTCTCTCTCTCTCTCTCTCTCTCTCTCTCTCTCTCTCTCTCTCTCTCTCTCTCTCTCTCTCTGTCTCTCTCTGTCTCTCTCTCCGCGCGGCGCACGCACGCCGATCGGCCAGCGCATCAACGAATCGCGGACAGGTTCGCGCGGGCAAAGCGTACGGACACCTGGGCTAAGTGCTCGCCATCCAACAAAAACCAAACTACCGTTCGGCCGTGCGAAGAGAATTAGTGTAAGTGCCTCTTCTCCCTCGTCCTTTTGCTCGTCCCGCCCCTGCCCAGGCCTCCGCCCGTACCTCCCCGCTGGCCCGCAAAAATTGCAACGAGATCTATCGCCGTGTCGAAGCAATCTGCGCGACTTTCAAACAACCTGACAGTGTATAATATCGCCACGCGAGCGGGAAAAGGGACGCGCAGCGAGGAATCCCAGGCATACCGCGCGCGCACACACACGCACGCACAATTAATCGGTCGGATAGCGCTGATGTATTATCGGCGCTATTAGCGCGTCCACCGTACGGGTATTTACGAAGAAACACGGGTTCGCCTCGTGACCAGTGAATACTTCTCTCGTCCCACTCAATGGGAAGCCTTCTTCTCCCTTCCCCCGTTAACGATCGCCAGCGTAATCTTAATAGCGTTTAATTATACGTCCGCGCGAAATGATAGAAGCGGCAATCTTCCCTATCCGCATCGCGAGCACGGCGAAGCACGCGAAACCCCATACCAGATCGGGCGATCCGCCCGGCTACGGCCGGCCGATGAATATCGCGCAGCTAGAACTAAAACGCTAGTCGATCTTAATGACGTGGTTGCGAATGGAGGAAAAACGGCCAGGGGTGAGCGGACATCGCGCGAGCGGGGAGTAGGAGTCCGGGCAAGCGAAGGGAGATAGAGCGGCGAATAAAGGACGATCCTTTCCAGCTCGACGAGCAAGGATCATCATCGACGTTTTCTTCCTCTATTTATTCCATCCCCTCGCCCCCTCTTCTGCTCTATCCCCCCGGGGAGGATGAGTGTCGGAAATTGAATTTAATCCTTCCGAGTGGTTTAGCTCTCCTGGTTGATTCGTCTCGCGCGGCGGGTCACGATTCACGAGTCCCCGCCGCTCGTGTAGCGCACGCGGCACCAGGACGCGTCCAGCACTCCCTGCGGCCTCTACGCACTCGCTATTCCAGCTAGCTTCGAGCGGCGGGACCGAGGCCGAGGTCGAGTCGTGAGTTACACCGTCGAATCGCGCGTCGTTACACGCGTGTACCAGGGCTGACTCACGCAGACCGTGCCTAATTACCGGCGGGCGGTCGCGTCGGCCCGGCGGAGTGCACCGCACACGGTGCATCGTAATGGATCGGGACGATCTATTTGTTGGAGGGGCGCACCGTGTCGAGAGATCGTGATCTATGCCCAGTCGCCGGGATACCTGTATCCGTACGAATCGAATATTCGTCGCCCGTTGTTCGCCCACCCCGGCTCCGTCCAGCCGAACAAAAAGTACATCCAACCCGTGAATCGTGCGGCGCGCGGTCACGGTCCATTAGTCGCTTGTATCTCATTTTTTATTCCAACGATAATTCGTGGTCGCGTCCCCGGTCCTTCCGCCGTAATTGCGCCACGGAATTCGTGAACCCCGCGCGCTGCTGTGCTAGCAATTTATCGGGGGCTGGGTCGCGCGAGACGCGCTGCGGATCGGAACGCGAACGGAGAGGGTAAACAGGCCAGTAGATGGACAGTTTAGCTGATTCCGAAGTTTACAACAAGGTGTTTCTTAAGAAATATCTGTTGTATTAAAAAAAATCAAAAGCCTTGCACGTAAAAATGTACGAATTTGAAGAAGAAAATAACTGCAAGTAAAAAAATTAATGTATTTAAGGATAAAATGATGAAAATTCTACTCATAGCCCGTATCACAAGTAGATGGACGATAGGGCTAGCAGATGGACAGTTCGGAACCAATAGATGGACGGGTGTCTGGCTAGACGAGTAAAAGACTTATTAGCTATAGTAGGTACCTAGATTAAGTTATTTTTTGTTAAAATATAGTTTATTTCATCAAAACTAAAAGCGTATGGAGTCTTCATTGCCAGAAACCGGTGCAACAGGTTATGGGCCCAGGCCGCAAATAAAGTGAGGTTATATCTAGCCTAAAGTGGCCAGACGTCCCGGATCGTGTGGGACTGTCCCGAATTTGAATTGTTTGTCCCGCATTGAAAACTGTCTCGGAAAGTGTCCCGGATTGGATATGTAACCTTTTTAACATTTTCTTAGTGGCACAAAGTAAAAATATATATCCACTAGTTCCTTTTCTAATATCATCCAAGGCTCTATTTAGATCATTACATGTATATTGATGTACGGTATATTTTTTTTAATGCTTGCCATCTAAATAAAAAAAGAAAAATAAGATACCTACAAGTAAATGTGTAAACTGTTTGTTTATTTAAAAAAAACGGCTTCAAAAGGTTTAATTCCGTTCTGTCCATCTGCTGCGACAAGGTTAGAAAATCCATATCAGTACATGGACAGCCATTTTTATAAGTTCTATCGGTTTATTTTTCTTTGTTCACGCGTTTATATATAAATTGTTAATATTAGAATGCAATCATCTATTGCATACCTCTTTACAATACATCCAAATACGTTTTTTATTAACTTTAAGGGACGCGATGCTGAGCAATAGCTAATAATAAAAGAGTGACTCGCGCATAGTGGCGGAAAATCATACATACAAATACATTTTTCGTATACAAAAATTTTTTTTCGATAAATATGTTAATGTTTTGTAAAACAACAAACGTTTTTTTCTACAAAATAAAAAAACAATAATATAGATTAAAACTCTAGTTCTTTCAATATTAACGATTAACCAACGATTCGTCCATCTACTGGGCCCGTCCATCTACTGGCCTGCTTACCCTAGGCCCAGCGGCCGGCGATAGGATTCCCACTCATCGGTGATTTCCCCGTTTTCGAGCCGAGGGATCACTCGAGCCGCCAGAAGCGCGCAGAATGTCTGTACAGTGGGCGGCCGTACAAGCGAATAGCACGCGCTTTTACAACTAATGGAGCGAGACGATCTAGCCGCTGAAGCCAGGCGAAACGAGAACCCGATTTGCTTGCCCATACGTCCACCGGCGGCGGAACACTCGTTACGATTTATGCTCGATCGATCACCGCTAGGTGCAGGCGCCGATCTCGGAAATCACGCGTTTCGTTTAGTCGATCAGATAAGATCCATCCGAGTATTTCGTATAGGCCGAAAGTCGCCGATAACCGCTGGCCAATTGAACGGAGTCGAATCTGTCGTTCGCGAATCTAATAACCTGTTTACAATTACCTACAGGCGGTTACCTGTACAGTCGTGATTACCACCGCGAAACGATCTATTGTCTGGCACGTGAGCTTTCGACGACCTACGATTTCCATCGCTATACGCCCGTGTATTTCCAAATTATTATTATTATTAATCGGCTTTATTACTCAAAAAGGAAGAAACTTAAGTACTTACAGTCCCTTATAATAACTTTTTTTTTAAATTTAAGAATTCGGTCCGAGACGCCCTCTGATTTATTCCCCTTTAGTGTGGTAAATATGTGTGTAAAAATAAAACCTTAAAATTATAAAATAAAGTTTTATCGCACCTTCGATTCTAAGGGACACCCTAACCGAGGATCGATAGCTACCTACGCGGAAGCGTCGCAGCAAAGTGAGGGAATCGAGCGCGGAACCCAACGCACTCGTGTTGCGTCATTGCCGAAATGATTTTCACCGGTGTCGCGCGTCGCGTTGTTCGGTTTGCTAAAAGCTAACGCGTGACCGAGTGAAGTGATTAACGGAGCGGACCTAGTTAGCCGGCGCTGGTTATACCCGCGTACCTAGCCGTTTTTTGTGTACGGCGTCCCGAGTGATTAAATCTGTGTTTTTGCCGCCGGACGACAGGTGAAAACGAAGTTTCTGTTTGCGGAGCGGTAATGTATGGCTGGATTTATAGTTTCCGGAGCGCACGGCGGCGAGTACAAGCGAGTAATTACATCGAACGGCGTACAGCCCCTCTCGGCGTAGGTTTCGCGGACGCGAATTCGCTATGCCAGCGGAATCCCGTTCCGCGTAATCTCCGGCATAAATCTGCCGCGCGATATAAAACGCGGGAATATTCGATTTTCTGCGGAGCGCGTAATAGTAGCCGCGCGATCGCGATAATAGCAGCCAGCGTTCAGGTTCGGCCAGTGTGCTCTGGGTCGAACGGTGATACCACTCGGTCGCCTTCAATTCCGAGAATTTATCGGAACGTTAGGGGAGCAATTATCGACGTTTCAAGAGGGGCCGGGGGGGCAGCGCGCAGCTCGTATAACCGGGGATCGCGCGCGGACTTCTTCCACGGTAACGTTGAATTCCAGGCCTGTTGCACGCCGTCGCGGACACGCTAATGCATCCGATCGGAATTTATAGTTTCGCTCGGATGCCTATCGGCTCGTTCCCTCGGCACGAGCGATTAGATTCATGCGTTTCGCGCGTTTCCAATTAACACGTCCACCCGGCTGCCAACAGCCATCCCGATACCTTACTTTTTGCCCTTACCCTTCTGTCCACTCCACCCCTCTCCTCTCGCGATTTGCCCAGCTTCTCCCTTACTCGCGCGCGGATCCACCGATGGCGGTGCACGGAGCGAGGGCGCAGAAGCTGCGCTTTCCGGACAATTAAATGCGAAATTAACGGGGCCCGATTTCATTGCGATCTGCCCACAATCGAATTAATCCACGCGCTTCGTCCTCCCGGACGGTGACCCGCAGGGGCCAGCTAACGAAATTAGGACCCGTCGCGCTACTTCTGTGAGAAACAGTACCGAAGATTACACGATCTAATTCGTGCGGACAGAGGAGTGTAAAGATAGAGATAGCAGCAACGGGTTCGCGTCCATGTGTCCATCGACCGTTCCAAAACCATTCGTTTTGATTACACCTTTCGACACAGTCTTTATCCGGACGAGGAACAGATAGGGCAGATACGTGCCTCGGCCGACGTGATTTATACTCGATTAGAGGGAGCAGTGGAAGAAACGCCAAAGACCGAAATTCCTTCGATACTCATTTATCTCGTGGCTCTTTAATCACCGTGTACCACTGGCCCGGCCGAGGGGGCAGGGAGGCAGGCGGGGAACGTAGGCAGCGACGATTGGGCGTAGAGGTCGCGCGGGAAGGAGGTATATGGAATCTTAATCTGAATCTCGCAGGTTATCCCGGGCCCTTCTAAACGCTAAAACGCTTCCACCGAAGTGAGCAGCGTCGAGAGCGCGGAGCGGCGGCGTTGACCGGTTCATTCCGCTCCGCCTTTCCTCCTCCCTGCGTCCCTTATTCTTACGCCGGTGTTATTCCCCGAGGAAGTCGGCTATTATCTCGGTCGCTTGCTTGTTCGTTACTGATGCCACCATTTGTGTATCGGAGAGGCCGAGTGAAATGACTAATGTCGCTATTAGCGTCGGCCGAAATCCTCACGTCTCCATCGAGTACCCCGCATCCTCGTTACGTGCCCGCGTTCCCCGTCGCCCCGGCGCGACGACGGAAATCCTTTTGCGGGCGGGAGGAATAGTACAAAAGGCGCCAGGGCCGGTTCAACGAACCCCGAGTGTCGGCTTAATCTCTGGAACGACTCCTTTCGCCCTGTTGCCGGGCAAATTGAGACACGAAGGCCACGGAGCACCTCGCCACCTCGGAAATTAGTTTATTGCCGGCGGCGTCGTAAACTGGGATTTTTCGACAGCCGCGTGTCCAGCCGCGGCCAGGAATCCCTAGGGTATGCTACACCCCAGACATTCTGTAAGTCCGCGAAGTGGAACACCTCGCAGCCGAATCCGGATCTCGTTTCCACCCGTGAGTGGCCGCTCGTTTCCCGCGGCGTTCAGGCTAACGTTTCGTGACGTTGATCTAACGCGAGTCGATGGGTCGCGGGATCTAGGTCGATGACGTACGGCGGGTACAGTGCGGGAGAGAAGAGGAGAGCAGGGCCCGCGCGTGTAGCGAAGGGGCAGGAATGCTCGCGTGGAAATCACGAGGGATCGATCCCGAGCCGGCCGGCCGGCCGGGCCGCGCGCCACCTCGAATCCACGGCCAAGTTCGGGGAAACTTCTGCGACGACGAAAGCGGAGGCGCGTGCGCGAGCGCGGCCCGGTCGTGCCGCGCGTTTCGAACCGCGCGGAATTCAGATGTCTATCGGGAACGCGGCCTCCCGAGCGCATTAGCATTCACGAGCATTTCATTACGCTAAAACGACCGATGCGGAACATCGTCGGGTTTCGGCTCGGCGCAATATTACGATAAATTCGGCCGAATTAATTACCGGCCGTGCGTTTAACTAAATTCAGGGACGTATTTCGCTGGGGCATGCCGGCGGGGCTCGTGTAGAAAAAGAGAAGGCCGGGGGGATCGCCTCGGACCTCCGTATCGAAAGTCATAGGGACGGAGGGGAATAAAAGGGAGCAGGATGGCGAGGACGCGAGGACGCGAGGGAGAAAAAGTGAATGAAGGAGAGGAACGGAGAGGGAGAAAGATATTGCCAGGAGTTACGAACGCATTACCGCGAGGCGGCGAGGTGTCGAGCATGTTTATGCCCTGGTTCACCGGACTCCCGATAGTCCCTAATGGGCCACGACCACGCTGCCTTCCACTTGCTTCCCCTCGCTTCTCCATGCCTCTCCCTCCCCCTATCGCTCTCTCTCTCTCGCTCCCTTTCTCTCCCCTTCACCCCTTTCTCCCTTCACCGTCCGCACGGAAAAGTCCTCGTCAACGCTGCCCTTTGTCGTGTACCCTCCTTCCTCCTCTCTTCTATCTACGTACATATTTCGTTCTCTCGCAGGCGGGACCGTAACCTTAATTGGAAATGGCATCGGACTTGCGTTCCCCCGGAGGCCGAAACCTTAATTAGGGATTATATAAGACGGGTCGGAATAGGCGGGATTACAGGGTACATAGGTAGTCGGCGGCGGGACCCGTGGATAAAATCAAGCTCGTTTTAACGAATTCTAATTGATGCGTGGACGCGTTCGGGTGCCTCTGTGTACCGTCCGCTGCGCACTGCGACTGCGAGAGAATTTCGTTGGACCCAACGTAACCACGTACGGAGCGGGTTCGCGTCGCTGCGAAATTACCGGTTCGCGAAGTGAGGCGAGTTTAACGCCACGGAATAATCATTTTCTGCCAATCCGGGGATAATTCTCGGGTCGATTGCCACTGGACGTGATTCGTTCGCGCATTTGCATAAAGAGTACCCAGGGCATGCAGGGATGTGGCCTACTCTCGTCTTATTATCCGCTAGCAGCTCCAGCCCCGCACCTAGGGGCTTTCTCTGCCTGCGTCGGGAGAGTCGAGTGGATTCATTGGACGAGAGAGGACACCCCGAGAAACGAGGGGACGCGCCCGACAGTCGTGGATCGCCTATAAAAGTGGAGCGTGAAAAGGTACGGAGAAACCCGAAGATGCCCAGCTCCGCTCGGACGAAAAGGAGAGAAAGAAAGTGGATATCGGGAGAGTTGAGAGTATAGGGGGCAAGGGAGAAACGGCGAAAGGGACGGAAAGGGAGAAAAAAAGAGGGAACGGTTATCGGTGGGTAAGTGCCCTCCCGTGTCGAGATAACGCCGACACCAGGGACGACAACATCATCCACGCCGGCGAATCGTACAAACGTAATCCTCGGCGCGTCACTAGGTAACAACCGGTAGGTAGGTAGGTAGGTAGGTAGGTAGGTTGGTAGGTAGATCCCTCTTTCTTTCTTCTTTGTCTGTTTTTCTTTCACCGGCACCCCGTCTGCCGCGTACTCGTGCGTGTACGTACCGCCGCGGAGGAGACTCGCTGAAAGCGGACGGCAGGACAAGACGAACGAAGGAACAGGGATAGAGAACGAATTGACACGTCATTCCTCTTGGGTAGCAAAGCACCTGATCGCCGACCAAAGGGAATAAAGACCGCACCCGATCTGCGCCGCGACACGCGCTCACGACCTTTGCGAGGCAAACAGAGGAGATCCCTTGGCGAACAAGGTCGACTTATCCGTCTTCGACTACTCGCGATTCCCTGGACTCCGGACGTTCCGAGGCAGCCACTGCTAGACGGCATAACCCCTTAAACCAATCCTCTATCTATCACGAGTGTTTAATTATTATTCTTCCCATTTCTTTTTAATTCGCTAACTTTCCGCCCCTCTGCTCTTATTTCTCTCGTGCAGGCCGTGTAAATTTGTGGCCAGTGGCCGTTTACAGGCACACTTTAAGGGGGTATAGGACTATTGAAATCTCGAAAAATCGATTTTTTTATTATTATTAATTCTGAAAGTGCCATGCTTTGTGAACATTTACAATAATGTATCGTGAGGAAATTCGAATAATTACGGAAATTATAGCGCTGAACGTAATTGAGTGCACCGTCGAGTAACGGCCTCGCAGAGCGGTATTGGCGTATGGGACTTAACTTTGAAGCCGTTTATCTAGAAACTACATTTTCAAACACGGTGTACATCATAACTCTTGAACGAATGAATATTTTCACTTAAAATTTTAACTGCAGCTGTAGAATTCCTTTCTCTATCGTGTGGAATTTCCGCATCAACATTGGATGTTTGTAAACACATTTTATAACTGATTAAAGACGATTTTTTTCCCATAAAAATGTGGAAAAAACTTAATTCGTGTGTAACTTTTACAATTTTTGTTTAAATTCGCCACCAAATTTCCACACGATATGTATCAGTGTAGAAACTAATCATCCCAAAGCATTTTGCTTTTAGATGATTGGTTCACCTGGGACTATGTACACCAATTACAGCTGCGCGCTACGCGGGACCATCTTTAGCGTCAAATAACTTGAATAATTTTCAACATTCTGACAATTTCTTTATTTTACATTACTCGTTAATGCGTACATAAAAAACTGTGAAAAGTGCCAGTATGGTGATTATTTGGTATCTAAGCAATCCAACCAGGGTTGCCAGGCGTACTGAAAAAATGGCGGTTTGCTGGCCTATATGACGTCATACGGTGTAGGAGAAGGGGAATACTTATATTTGATTGGTGACGCCGTGACGTCATGTCAACGCCGAGCCAATCCAAGCTAAGTGACGTCATATATGCCAGTACGTGTACTGGATCGCCTGGTAACCCTGAATCCAACCGACAAGAAACCGTCGATCTCAGTCGTTCAATAGTCCTATACCCCCTTAATATCTACTTGTGATGACTGACCAGTTACAGGCACGAACTGGGAAGAATGAAGTTTGTTTTGGCTTATTGGCTAGGGTAGATGTCCCAATTACTGCCACCTTAAGATTATAACCGAACTTCATTTAATCATTTCGCGTGTTGCGTAACCTAAAAATTGTTTCAGTTTGAAACATAATATTATTTAACATCTCTTTCATTAAAAAAAAAATAGTTTTATGAATTAAATATGAAGAATTTATTAATAACTAATTAATATTCGCGAGCGATCCTAGTGTACCTATAACTGTCACCTCAAAAATCATCTTGTCCTAGGTACATATGAGTACATATATTTTTTTATTTTAATGTAAACCAGAATCTCCATTTAATAATAACTATTTTTTGTACATTTCTTTTTATACGTTACGTTTTTATTACATATAATAAATCAAGTGCCAGTAATTGGGACACTGGCAGTAATTGGGACATCTACCCTATTTAGAATTCCCAATTTTCGCGCTACACCTGCAAGAAAAGGCTTTTTTAAGGTTTGCCACTTTGTAGCAGCTGGAAGAGTGCACTGTCGCTTTCGCGTGTTTCTAAATCGTAGCTCCGCGCAACGCGGCTGAGTATCCGAAGCTGCGCAAGATCGATCAGACTGGAGATGGTGGCGATAAGCAACTATGTATTAATTCAATGGCGGGTTAGAGCTCTTGAAGGATTGGAAAGGCCCCGATCCGGATCGACACGCGTTCCTCCATCTGAAAAAGGAAGTAAATCATGCTGAAGGGAGCCCCCCTGTTATCCGGTGCGCGTCTCTAGCCACTCGGCGCGAGAGTGTGCGCTCGTGGCGACGTAGATTTCGGAGTGTTGCCCCGCGATAGGTGTGCGGCCGAGGGTACGCGCCGGGAGGATCAGGACCTCGAATCCTGCACGGGCTCCTATCGAACGGACCCATCGCTTTCTGTTCGCGCCGGGCCTTGTCCCGTGTCGGTCACTATCGGCCCTCATTATATTGGAACCGATCAATCACCTCACGTCCGAACCTCCGTCGACAACCCCGCGAAATCACCAGAGCATCCGGACCCACGTGAACGTCTTCGGACACGCCCGTGCCGCGGATGAAGATACGAGCTTGGAAAGCGTCGAAACAGTCGCGACTAATTACGGGCCTCGAAATGACGCGCGCTCCACTGACACTGTGACTCTCCAGATTGCCATCCGTTAGAAACATTCTCCCCTGTCGCCTGTGCGCCTCCCAGGACACAGGCAGCCTCGCGTCGGCGGCGGCGAAGCACTGCCCTGTCGAAGAAGCTTAATAAAAGCGAGGGATCATCCCCGAGGTCACTGTAGCGTCGAATCCATTCGGCGGCTGTTCCGCCGAGTTTTGATTTAGCGCCGGCAGCGAGCGACGTGAACAGCTCTGTCGCAATTACCGCCTCCATTGTTGTCCGCGATGAAACTTGCCGCGCGCAGTCTCGTTGGCAGGCGAAACTGGCGTCTTAATCCCTTCGCGTATCCCTTTGCGCGGGCACGTAACGAATGAACCGATGACGGAACACCGTGCTACCGGCGGCTCTCGGATTCAGCGTGACTGCACGTCACTTTATGTTAATGGGCGAAACAGCGAGGAAACGTCGTGCCGCCTGCGCCCGCGAAAATTTATAGCTGACATTTCAGCGGCGCCGAGGGGTGGGTGGCGAGGGAGGGGACAGCTTCGGGACCTTCTCCCGATATCCTGCTGGCATCGATCTCGAGATTCCACGCGGGATCGGAAAAAGGACTCCGAAAACGGCGCGCCCGCGCCGACGGAAAGGTCAACGGGCAGGCAGGGCGACCAGGTTAATAGCGGGCCGCGGGGTAGGGAGCCGACTACGCGAGACATCGGCGTATCGTTAAGTTTAAGCGGAGCAAAAACGTCTGAATGGACACGAAATTAAATCAAATAAAGATTAATGAAACGATAAATTTTAATGGCCCGCGTCTAGATTAAACGGCGCGGTCGGTGGACGTAATAGACGAATAAAAATGCGAGAAGAGAAGAGGAGGGAGAAAAAGGGAGCAAAGGGAGGAAGGTAGGTAGGTGGAGAGATGGGTGTACGTCGAGGGTCTATTCAGCAGGGGCGTAAACGGGTACTGGCGAACGAGGGGAGCGCTGGAAGTACGGGGCACCGATGTATAACGAGTTCGGGCCTGCCCCCGATGGCCGAGCGGTTGATTAGCAATTTTAAAAGCAATAAAAACGATTCATAATTCGTCGGGAGAAAAAGCGACCGCGCTAATGAGAAACTGCCGCACTCGTTATAGTGTATATACGGGGTGTCCCATTTAAACAGATCCACGCGAATATCTTCGGAACCACAGCCGATATACCTGCGTGACAAAAGTGCCCGCCCTGTCACCTCCACACCTCCGCTGACAAACACCCTCCACCATTAACCATTGCTCGAAATATAGTTCGATGTACCCGGCAGCTGCGGAGTTATTCGGGCGCATCGATTTGAAGGAGACACTCTGTACGTACTTGCAGGATCACGTGCGCGGACGGCTACCTGCGCCCTATGGTGATATCCGCAATCTCGATCCCACCTCCTCCTACCGCGGAGATCTCACTAAAACTGTTTGATAGACGCGAGAGCACCGCGAGCCGTACCAGCTCGTAACGCAATATCACAATCAAGGAAACAGCCCCCGACGCCATAAAAGCTGGCCGAAAAGGCGTCGCGTGCGTTAACGCGATACGCTAAAGGGAAACGTAACTCGTGCCGGGCATTCGCGCCGGAATATCGGTCCTCCGAGCAGCCTCTTTGCCCCCATAAAAAAAAAAAAAAAAAAAAAAAAACAGTGACGAGAGGTTCGCCGTGTTTTTCTTGGGGGAAAACGCTCGGAGCTTTCGATATCGTAACGGTTTAACGGCGACTTTAGCATTCGTCGCGGCGAGCGCTAAAGCACACGCAACGGCGCTCGGGATGGAGGAGAACGAGGAGAATGAGGAGGAGGGCCGCGGAAGGTCCAAAGAGGGATATCGAAAAGGGACGAAAAAAGATGGGAGAGGTAGGCGAAACGAGTGCGACCGGACCCCCATATCTGGATGCCCACCCTCCTTTTCTGCGCTCCAGCGTTATCTGCATAATTAGTTACTTGGAGTATATATACGCAGCGAACAGGAGCGACTCAATTCGTACTGCCCTCCCTCTCCCTCTTTCTCTCTCTTTGTCCCGGGCCCCGGCCTCTCGGGCAGCTTCTTCTCCGTCGCCCGGCACGAACGGGCCGCGGAAGTTACTCGAAAGACGTAAAGTGGCAAAAAGAAGAATCCGAGGGCAAGGAACCGCCGCGTCATCTCTCTAAACGTTACTCCGCCAGATATTGCGGCTGGGTCGAGCAATATTTTTATCCGCCGAATACTGGGAATCGAGAGGACGCTGCTGGGAGGCGGGAGCAAAAAAGCCGAGGCTGTTACGTCTTCATCCCGGAGTGTTTTAATTCGAGGAATCGTTACCAGTGCTAATGATCCGACACTTGGGCGCGTCGAACCTGACGCCCTGGATCGGGCTGGATCAGGGCGGATCCAGCCACCGGACAGACACGGCTGCAGTAGCTCGGCGAATTCTCGCGGGATACTGATGGACGCCCGCCGCTTGTATCGATAGCTACAGACGACCGATTTCGGATCGTGGCAGATTTAATTGGGCCGAATCGGCCTGTCGGCGCGGAAAGTTAATTATTTGGGTATAATTGAAGGTACGTAGCGCGGTGGTAGATCGCGGCGATTGCGCATTTCGTCATCAATAAAGTTGCTCGCAGAGGTAGGGCTTTCGCGGTATCGCTTCTCATCTGCGAAAACATCCCGAGGCTCGGTTTCTCCCACCTCTCTTCCTTCGCTTTCGGTCGCTCTCGGTGTGCGTGCGCGAACACTGCGCGGCTGGTTCCCGCCGTCTTGCCTCGATCGGCAGGGCAGGGCAGGGCAGGGCAGGGCAGGAGGGCACGGCACGTCGGCGGATGGGCCCGTCGAAAGCAGGGTCCTCCGACGAGCCGCGACCAGCAGTCGCATTAATATCGCCGGATGATGAATTATGCCCGCTTGCCGCTTTCCTTTATTTTTATTCCGCCGCAAAAACTTCTACCCCGCGACGAGCAGTCGAATATGTATGCACGTTGTCGCCCGTATCGCGCGCGCGTATTCCATCGAGCGATGGGGACGACCGCTCGGGAACCGCGCAACCGGTAACAGATGAACACTGGACGGCGTCGAAAACACGCGGTAAAGCCGATCGAGGCGTCGACGCTTCCGTTCGTGCCCGCCCGTACTCGCGTTCCATCGCGTCGGGCCCCGTCCCGCGGGAATGTAAACCTCGCCAGCGGCATAATTTTTTCCAACGTCTCGTTACGCGCCCATTTCTCTCCCCTCCCCGCCCGCCCCTCTATCGTTGCGGAAAGCCGCGTTTTAATTAATTCCGCGGTACCGTGGCTCGTGGACGGGGGAGAAGTTCTCGCCTCCGTTCCCAGTTTCGCTGTCGCCTGGCGAGACCGTGAGATTTATCGCGGCGAGCGGGCGCGCTATAATACCCCCCCCCCCCCCCTGCACCCCAACCGCCCCTCTGATGCTGGCATTCCGCTGGATTGTTTTACCGCGAGATACTCGTTAATATCGGCTGAACCGCCGCGATTCCAGGTTTCCACACCGACGGGACCGGGTACACTTGTTCTGCTCGCAAATTTGTATTCCTCTCGGCGCGGTGTAACGCCTGCGTAAAAGATCTCTCCGCGAAAGGTTCGGTACTGGCGCTGACATTTACGGTGTACGTGTACATATTCACACACGCTTAGGACCGTTTAACATTTCAACGACGTGTTCGATTCCCCTTATTTATGCCGCGCGCTGGAGGCTCTAAGCAGCTCTTGGCAGATTTGTTAGCCGGTATCCGTTTGCCATATACGCGATATTAGTAGATGCTAGATACAGCGATGGAATTGGTCAATCTTCTGGCAGCTGGATCCCGAGCGTTGCCCAAGGCGAACATTAGGCATCCACGCGTCCCGATTCCTTCGGCTCCGTCGCCCCTCCGCCCAAAGTTCATCATCGTCTACGGCGTCGTGAACTCTTGGCTCCGTTTCGTAGATTAGTATCCCTCGTCGTTTCCCTCGGCACTCACGAATACCTCGGGCCGTCCGCTGATTGTCCGTTGCGAAAGTAAACGCGCCTGGATTCGCGATATGCAAGGGCAGGGAGGAGGCGGCTCGTAGCTATTAGAGACAGTGGAGGAGGTCAACGATTGCCGCGCCTAATCATCTACCGACACGGATCGTCTCCCGCCCCGCTGCTTACAATTCCAAAATAACCTCCACTATATCCCACTTTCGAATCGTCGAAATCTTCCTCGGCTGGGGCCAAAGGGGCCGTGGGGCAAGGGGCGACAATCGCGAACGGCGAATCGCGAATCGCGCGGTAGCATCGATCTTCGTCGTTGGGCAGGGCGGCGTTATCGGGCGTCGAGGTCCACCGACAGATTCGTTCTTAATTAAGTCGTCGTTGGTTGTAGCAGCGTCACCGCCTCGCGGCGTGCCTCCGTTCCCTCCTCCGGGGGCCAGACACCTTCTTCCCGGCAAACGAAAGTTGAATATCGAAGCCGGCCAGCGGAGGGGACGGCCGGGAAGGGCAGAAAAAGAATAAGGAGGAGAAGTGCTCGGGGACGAAGTTGAATCGGAGGAGGGGACGGAAGAGAGGTGGCTTGGAAGAAGGGCCACGGAGAGGACCTAATCAGCACGCTAATGCACCGATCCGTCATGTCGCGACGCGGCCGCGCGAGATAAAGCTACGTCAGCCGCTCACACACGCCTCGCTTCCAAGATCCAACGAGGTCCAGATCGTCGAGAGGCGAGACCGGTACGGGAGGCGGCCGATTCCTTTGGCGACAGGTGCTCGACAGGAGTGCCTCGTCCTCGCGCCACCTTACCGCCACGCACTTACAACCTCGCCAATCGCGAGTATCGCTCTCCCTCCGCCGAAACCCGACTTCGTATTCCCCGTTTCGTTCAACTTGCTGGAAAGGCGAAACGCTCGGATTCGTACGACCCGCGGACGCTTCGTCTCCTCCTGGCGGCGACAGGTGCTGGACGGCAGCGTTTGTTTCGCACGACCTCTCGCGAGGAAGCGCCGCATTCCTTCGGGATGCAACGAAGATCGAACGCGCGGCCCCATAAATACAGTTACCACCGGGTAGCCGTTAAATTTTAATTAAGCTCGCGGACGTGGCGACTCCAACTACCGTTAAGGGGCACTTTCGTCAAGGGACAAGGTAGCCGTGACGGGCAGGAGGAAGCTTGAGCCGCGAGACGGCCGCGACCCCCGGCCGTATCGGAGCTACAAGTTCCGCCACGATTTTGATAACACCTTATCGCGACAGGTTGCCGCGGGTTCGAAGTGCGGTCCGGGGACAGGGACACCCGAAATCGGTGTGCCGCAACCGGTTGTCCCCGTGGCACGATAACGGCGCAAGTGAAACAGATGTTTCTCGGGTTGGAGTACAGATACGAAAAGCACAGATCTTGTCGCGGCCGAGAAAAAGAGGAGTCCGCGGCGTGAAGGGTGTATATGTGCGATAAAAAAGCATAATAAAAAGCAATAAAAATGCAGGCAAAACGGCAGATGGTATAAACTTATAGTTTTTATTAAATAAATTCCCGGAGGTAGCGTTGAAAAACGGGCAGGTAGACTAGACTACTCCCTTCAGGGGGGAGACCACTGTAACGGTCCGAAATGTAAGGGTCTTTTCGGGAATTTATTTCAACCAAACAACGCAAGTAAATCAATGTATTGCTCAGTATAGTTAATAGTGTACATATCGAAGGGTAAGAAAAAATTTTTTTCAATCCAATTCATAAATCCGTTTCCTGTATACTCTTCGTCAAAATTTGCGCTGCGGCAAAAACATGCTTGTCGCGTTGACAGTGCCCAGGCCATATGGTTAATCCGAATTAAAAAATACAATAATATTTAGAAACTAGAAGCCTGCCTCTATTACGTGACGATCAAAAAAACTTAAAATTGTAAAAAATTACAAAATGGCGGACCACTGGAAAAAAATCATGATTTCGGGGTACAAAGTAGGGGAAATGTTAATAAAAAAAAAATATAAGGAGGTCGTTAATTAAAAAAAACTGATCGTCAAGTAATAGAGACGAGTTTTTCGTACAATAAATGCCCTTGCTCGTGTAATTTGGACGTATAGTTTTCTCTGCAGACTGTCAACGCGGTGGAAAAATATCATTCTGAGGAAAACGCGTTCAATGTTCCGCGCGGCTCAGTCGCGCGGTTTGACACCGCTTCACGGAAAACACCATATCTCCGTCAATTTTGCGAATTTCTTCATAAAATTTGGAGACAGCATTCTTGAAATGTACGTCTTTCAGAAAATGTAAAAAAGAAAAAATCGATTTTTCAGATTTTTTACAGTGGTCTCCCCCCTTAACGGATTGAGATTTCTGTAGGTATCATTTGGGAATCGATCCTTTTCGATACCTACATTACTATTTCGATACCTATGCATGCTCAATTCCGGTTCGAATAGTATCGATACTTTACTGTTGCCGTGATACCAATACCACTCAGAACTCATTTTAGCCCAACTCGTGTCAAACGTCGATACCAAGTACTTAAAATTTCGATACGTATCGAACCTTTCAAACACGTACTTTGGGTAGCGAGCTGCCTGAAGCTCACGAGAAAAGCTGGTATCACGCCCATCGCTATCGTAGACGTTTACACGCGCACGGGGAGCAGCCTCTTTCGTGTTAACTCGTGTCTGGCGCTAAACGTCCGCATCCCCTGTACGCTCGGTCATTTCCGCCGTGATCGAGCGCCGTGCCTCCAAACCACTCGGGCTCCGTGCAAGGGCAAGCTTTTTTTCGTAATAGCCTCGTAATTGCCCGCGCATTTGTCCCACGTTAATTCCGTTGTATAAATTTCAATCCACCGCGGTCGCTGATATCTTCAGCGCCATTAATATCTCGCGCCAGTACACGGATAACTATCCGGAAGATTAATGCCAGTCCTTGGCGGCGATACACTCGCTGGAACAGCATCTGTCGCGAGAGGACTCGTCGGCTCCTCGCGATAATTATCCCCGGGCCTAACCTCCTAACGAACGTGCAGGAATTCCTTTCGCGGGCTAAGCGCATTACAGACACGTCCCTAATTAAAGACAAAGCGATCGCGCTGCTACCACAAGCCTCGCTGCGCGGTTGCAAAGAGGAAAACCGACGGGGAACAGAGGTGGAGAAGAAAGAGATTTTGCTGTCGGTAGGAGAGTGCATCAGGCCAGACTAGGATAAGACCGACTTAGAGATTGCCACGTTTACGGCCAATAAAGTCGGCTTCTTGTTGCCCGTTAACATGTCAGCCCCAGTTTTTCATCGACCCACCCGTCTTTACCGCTCCGCTCCCTCTCCCTGCCGCGTCTTTCCTCCTTTCCCATTTCTGGCCGGCGCAGCGCAACGCGTGCCAATCGACTGAATCGATTTGGCTCTACCGAAAAGAACGAAAGGCCGCGCGTCGGCTAACAAGAACCAGGGTTAACGTAGGTATATTGTTAAAGGCGGGGGAAAAAATAACACCGAAACAGCGTGGTGGAATGAAGGAAGCGCTCGGTAAGGTCCGCGAATCGGGTAATCGGGAGGATCTGGATTCCCTAATAATTGAAACGGGCGGCAAGAAAGGGGAGCGCAGGGAACGAGGTGTAAACGAAAGAAGAAGTTGATAGAATGTAATTTCGCTGGTAATGCCGTGCGCAAGCAATCCGTTCACTTTCACCGCGTCTCTCGCGCGCTGGTTTTTAGTCCAGTGAAATTAGACGGAAATCTGCCCAATCTTCGGAATAAATCCCAGCAAGCTAAATTTTGGTATGGGTCTTTATTTTGTGATTTTAAACAATATGTCAAAAGTCCCCATCGATCCGAGTGCCGCTAAAAATTTTACAGAGGGTTGAAAAAAAAAACTATTTTTCGCGAATATCTCGTTATCTAGCAGTTTTGCGACAAAAATAGGTCTCACACAATTTATAACCTAGGAAATTCTCTACAAAAAAGGTTGTATGAGTTTTTTTCGTAGAAGTAACCATTTTCATGTGTGCCGGGTTACCAAGTTTCAACCCCCATACTTTTGACAAGGGAAGATCCCGAACCCGGAAATTCAGAAAATTATGAAACTCTGTAAATATGTAGCGGAAGTCCTGCTGAGGACAACGCAATTTCGTTTGCTGCCCAAATTCACTCCAAGAGGGTGCAATTGACCCCTGAAAATTTTTTTATTTTGTATTATTACTCGCGAACTGTAGGAGATAGAAAAAAAGTGTTCAGGAAAAAGTTACTTCTCTTAATTAGGACTAACATTTGGTAAATTATAGTTCTTACAGTTCTTACGGTTCGTGAGTTATAACACAAAATCGGAAAATAGCCGGATTTTCAGGGGTCAATTTCACCCCCTTCGAGTGAACAAATTTAAACTTTAATCTTTGGGGATAAGTAGAGGATATATAGGTATGTATTACTCAATTTTTGTTGCTGCCCAAATTCACTCTAAGAGGGTGAAATTGACCCCTGAAAATCCGTTTTTTTTTAGATTTTGTGTTATAACTCACGCACCGTAAGAACTGTAAGAACTATCATTTACCAAATGTTAGTCCTAATTAAGAGAAGTAACTTTTTCCTGAACACTTTTTTTCTATCTCCTACAGTTCGCGAGTAATAATACAAAATAAAAAAAATTTCAGGGGTCAATTGCACCCTCTTGGAGTGAATTTGGGCAGCAAACGAAATTGCGTTGTACTCAGCAGGACTTCCGCTACATATTTACAGAGTTTCATAATTTTCTGAATTTCCGGGTTCGGGATCTTCCCTTGTCAAAAGTATGGGGGTTGAAATTTGGTAACCCGGCACACATGAAAATGGTTACTCCTACGAAAAAAACTCATACAACCTTTTTTGTAGAGAATTTCCTAGGTTATAAATTGTGTGAGACCTATTTTTGTCGCAAAACTGCTAGATAACGAGATATTCGCGAACAACTGTTATTTTTTTTTCAACCCTCTGTAAAATTTTTAGCGGCACTCGGATCGATGGGGACTTTTGACATATTGTTTAAAACGACCAAATAAAGGCCCATACCAAAATTTAGCTTGCTGGGATTTATTCCGAAGACAAATCCTAATTTCACTGGACTACTAACGTACGTTCTTTTGTCCGAAACAGACGCGACCGAGGCACGGCGCTTCGAATAAATATCGAGGTGGAAATCGGTAGGCGAGTAACGGACCGAGCCGTTCGCAAGGACTCTCTTATTGCTCGTCGAGACAAACAGTTATGCCTCCTGCAGCACGATACGAGCGTGTTTGCGCTGATGTATTTGCCGAGCACAGGTTCGCGCTCCTCGGCGATCATCGCCGTGCTACAAAGTAGCGCGGATGAAACAGGCTCGCGTTTAAATGGTAAATATCGTTCTGGCCGACATATGATACGACGATTTACGCGGCCCGGCGTGCAATTAATCAGAGATCCCCGGCGAGTTTATCGGCTGTCAAGGCTCGCGTGGTTTTTCGCAGAAACACCGAAGACGCGACGAAACGAGGGGGCGAGCGGACGCTCGGTGGTGCTTCCGTGTACGTAAGAGGGCGCGCGCGTACGCGGGTGGGCGTGCACCGGGCGACCGGTGTGCGTTTTGACGTTTCGACTTTACGATCCGGCACTGCCACGACAACCTGCGGAATTAAGGATGTAGATTGCTATCGCCGGCCGGTCGCGGGCGACCGGGCAACCGGGCACGTAGGACCGCGGCAGCCTCGTGAATCCACGGCTGTAGATGTATCCCGAATACCCGCGTTCGCGAATTCCCCCACGAAATTACGGGGATCGGGGCCCGCGATCGGCATCGAATTTGAAAGTTAATCTCCCGGATGATTTATCGCGCCGCGACCCCCTGAGATATTACGCCCGGTGCGTTCCGTGCGTTACAGCTACAATGCCCCCGCAGAATTACGAGCACGGGGCCCACAGTTGGATCGAGACGCTTGCCCGCCGGTGTATAAATTTCAGCGGGCCTCTGCCTCTGCGAAACGCAGCGATTATCGATCGCCTTTCCGCGCGTATAGCTGCGTGGCCGTGGATGGCGTCGAGAGGCACGGACATCAGTTTTCGAGTCGCGTTCCCATGCCGCGTAATCCTCGCCGGGCGAAGAGATGTCGGGGGCAATCTGGGAATTGCGATTCCACGGGGTCACCGGTACTCGGAGGCGTCGCCATCCCCGGCTGACGCCGGCGCAGCGACTTACGATCACTAAATTCCAATTAGCCGTGCGCGCGGCCCGCGCTTGTGGCGTAACCGCCGTTCGATTCTAACTCATCTTAGAAGAGGTCGGCTCGTCGTAAGAGCGCGCGTTTAATCATGCCCCTCCTTTGCTCCTTGTGACGCACGAATCACGCGGCGGCCGGTGAGGAGGCGCAGAGGGCGGACGAGGACGGAGACAGAGACGAATAGCCGCGCTCATATAGGCCACTTCTTTCTCGAGGTTAGCCTCGAAAGGCAGATGTAACGCGCGGCCTATGTTCGACGGGACCAGCCGCGGGATCGCCGACCGTTCCATCGGGTTCCGTTCCATCGCCCTTTGTTCCCTCGTCGCCTCTAATGCGTCCTAGACGCGCCAGGCACGCCGCGACCGCCGCCAGGAATCCAATGAATTATCGTATTCCCTTTAACCGCGAATCGCCGGCTAAATACGGCGATGCCGCCGTATTCCGTTCTAGCCAAATCAGTCGAGCGGCTACATATATACTGCCGGTCGGTGGAACAGCCGAGCGCTCGCGTAGGAGGATTACGCAATGTTCAGTTAGACGGGGAGGGAGGAGCGCGGCTTTAATTAACGGTCGTTACCGGGTACTACAGGTAAATGCAATTCCAGCAAGAATTTACAGCGCGTCCGTGGAATATCCGACGGTGTTTCTTGCCGGCCGCGAGAGGAGAGACTGAGGATGAGAGCTGAGAGGTGAGAGCCGGGCGGGACACGGGAGAGATAGAGGAGCGAGGAGCCGGCGAGGGAAGGCCTACGTGGCCTTAGAGCTCTATCGGGGCCCGCTACGCACGAGGCGGGTCCCATCACGGCGGCTTAGCTTAGTTTCAAAGTCTCATCTTACTCTCACGTGGGGCGGCGTAATGAAGCAACATGACTTGCGGTTTGCAGACCCGTGTTCTTGCCTTATTGAAAGCAGTGTCGCTCATCCGTCCACTTCCCGATGCATCTATCCTCCGTTTTCGTACCACCATCTGCGATATTAGCGAACTCTATAGTACCCCCCTAATCGACAGGCATTGTGCGTAGTTACCTACATACTACCCCGGCCAGCCTGGTTCCCTGGTGGTTTCATCTCCCCCTTCCGCCCCGGCCTCGAGCGCGAACGATTTCACGCCTATCGGTGGTCGATTACAAGTACAAGCTCGCGCGATCGACGTCTCACGCGGAGCGTTCTAGCGCGGAGCGACGACGCGAGGAGACGCGAAGGGGCTGATTGTGAGAACTTTCTCCGTCGGCCCCGACGCGTTCTGCGAACTGGTCCCCGGCCGGTGGACGCGGACGGCGGAGTCGCGGACCGAATGGATGGGGTCGGCACCCAGGGCGCCATGAATTATGCAGCGGTGCCCGACATACCGGTAAATTTCGCCGTAAATCGCTTTGGAAAGTTTCTTTCGCGCCACGTGAGCGGACAAGTTATTAGATCTGTATTTGCGGGGACTATATTTTTCTCGCGGCCCTTCGGTGCCCCTTTTTATTCCGAGGTAATGCGAGAATCCTCGGCGGATCCGACGTATTTATCGCGCGGGGCAGTTCGCGCCGAACGGATATATCGTACCGAGAATGCTCCTCGTAATTCTACGCGCGCAAGAGAGAGAGAGAGAGAGAGAGTGAGCGTCCCCGCGGTTCGGCGTATTAGGGATTGGTAACGCGCGTAGGACGGTAATTAAGGGAGGGAACGGCAATTCTATTTCAAGATGAAGTTCAACGGGTCGAGGCGCGACGCGACGCGCGCCGCGAGGCACGCGGCACTTACGTAACCATTTAAATGGTTGGCTACGTACGTGCGACCGCGGGCTTTTTGCCGTGTAATCGTTTTACAGTTTCCACCGCGGAGTCTTGGCGAGGACATGCACCGACATGAGGCCGACGAAAAAGTTCCGCGACAAGCGCGCGGTTCCACGGGTTCTGGATTCCAGGGTGTCGAGTGTCCTTGAGATCGTACGCGGAGGAACGTCGTCGGACAAGAACCTTCGATTCCACCGGTCGATCATGACTTCCAAGTCGTTCCGGATTATATCTTGCTTACCGCCGCGCCGCGCCGTGCCGCACCGCACCGCACCGCGCTGCGCCGGGGCCCCATCTACTCCGCCGCGTGGACATCCTTTTTTCATTCCCTTTCTCTCCACCTTCTTTCCCCGGGATGCCCTTAAAAACGCCCATGCTAATTACTTACGTTACCCAGCCCTAATCATTTTCCTGGTAATCGTTTTTTACGCGCGCATATATCATATTTTTTTAATGTCCAGAGCGGCGCGGCGGCAGCCAACGACGGGAGAGGCAAAAAGCTGCTGGCCAACAGGGTCGTCGGAGGGAAGGAAGGTAAAAGGGAGGTCTTAATCTCGGTTGGCCGACATTGCCCGGCAGATCGGTCCGGAGATGCACCCACGCCTGCCACGGATAGACGCGGCGAGTCGGTACAGGTGCAGCGAGGGGCGATTCGACTCGCCCGTCGTCGGTACCGATCACTATTACGGCCATTAACGGCCAAATTTGAATCGGGAAGGCATTAAAGATGTTTTATGGTCCCCCGCGGTGCGGGGCACCACCGGCACATACAGAGACGCGCTCGCGTTCGTCCGCTGTGTATCGCCGATGGCTGCCCTTAATTATCCTTATAAATAATATTAACGCCCTTTTCGTCGATTTGTCGAACGCAAACGCGAACAGACCGGGCGGAATTCGCGGTGCATCTTTCAAGCATCAGCCACGGCGCACAGTGGTGCCTTTTCCCGAAAAGCTGGCCAAAAGTCAATTTCTGAAGTGAATAGCAGCTTGTCGATAGTGTGGTACATTTAATATATATACATCAGTGCAACAAATGCCGCTTGAAATTTTAAAATATAGTGGTTGGTTAATGAGATATAGGCTGTCAAAGTTGACGAAATTTCGTACTTATTAGATGGCTTGAAAACGCTCGCATGTTTAATGTATCAGGCAAAGTTTATATTTAAAAAATTCATATGTAACACATTTTACATATAATAATGCAAAATATCTTTGAACTTACTCTTGTATTTCCCTTCTCAAGATGTCCTAAATCCTACTCATATTTTAGTACAACGGAAGGAAAATAGTTACTTTATTCACGGAACTTCACACAGTTAAAGGTTTCTTGACGTAAAGTAACATGTGGAGTATGATATCCAATTGAAAAATCTTGCGCATATTTGCGCTTTTTTAAGATATCCGCATTTAAAGTGCCTATTAGTATCTATCTACGCTCTCCGTGAACGAACTCTTTTCATTTCAAACAACATTTATAATTCCAACTTTGTTTATTACTATTTTCAACCACATATTTGAACTATGCAATCTTCTATAAACGTAGGAATGCCGCATTTTTCAGAAAAAAGAAAAAATTTTTCACAGTAATTAATTTCAAGAATGTTTTAAAATTAAGATCGCCATACTAAATTCGACATTTTGATTATATAATTTTAGGCGAATATTGGGAAATTATCACAATTTCCGCAAAAATGAATTAAAAAAAAAAGGTTTATGCCAATGCTATTAGGTCTGCGATATTGAAATTTGCATTTTGGACAAGATATTCGTAATCAGCGACCCGAAGAACAGTAGGATACCAATTTTCGTGCAGATCTATCAATTTTTTAATATACACGTCCGCCATATTGGATTCGCCATTTTGTTTTAAAAAATTTGAAGTTCAGATTCGTAATCAGCGACCCCAAAAACCCCCGACCACCAATTTCTGATAAGATTAAAGTACGTTTTGAGGGTTTTGCCGCTTTTTTGCGATTTGGAACCACTGCACAGTGGGCCAAATAGCAAGCCTAGCGACGAATAATTGAAAAATTGAATGCTGTTAGAATCGGAAATTTTTTATTTCTGCCTTGTCTCAGGTAGCCGGTGACTACATGCATATCATAAAATAATGCCCTGGCACAAGGGTTTTCCCGTATACCTCACGAACTTGGAGCAAGAATGGCAATATTTTTCTGCCTGCGTCAGTATCTGTTTGTGCGTTCTGCTGTATGTATCGGTGAATATATTCTTATTTTGTGTAGTTTCGAATAGTTTGGTAGAAATATTATCGCAAGGTAAGTAAACATGTCAACGTATTTTGTTTTAAAATTCTTTCCATAACTTCTGAGTAGCAGTAACTTCATTTTCATTACACATATTACAGCGATTCTAGTTTTACTGAGAATATAAAAGTCCCGCAATTCACATATTTGCGCGTATCTGCCGTAATTATTGTTTCCTCTACTTCTGTCGTTCATCTGAATTTCTTTTTGACTAAAGTTAACTGCAAAGGTCTGCAAACAATTAAGATATTAGGGGAGAATGAGGCAATCGCGGTCAGTTGGCAATGGCGATGGCGGTCAGTATTGTTATTATAAAACGGTATGTCCGAAATGTACAATTTCTTTTCCTTACGTTCCACGACATCATTCTCTACATCAGCGATGCCCCGATGGGCGGCCCGAGGGTACGAGCATCCATCGCATTTTCCAACACTCGCGTGGAAGGGGGTCTCGAAACCAATGAAGTTGCAGGCATGTAACGGATGAGGAAAACTCTAGTAGTGTGCGTGTAGGCTCGTACCCGTAGGCTTATATGACTGGGACTCTTGGAGCCCCAGTGTTCTACCTTTTTAGGAATTGGGAAAATAAACAGGAATTGACTAATGATTAAACAATAATATTATGTAATTGGACGAAATAGACTTGAACATTCCCACTTACACCTCTGATTAACAAAAAGTTTCTTATTAAACGATTTTTATTCAGCTTCAATCCTCTGTTTGTGTGTTTGTTTGTATGTATGTTTGTTCAGTTCAAATCTAGAAACTCAATTTTAACCCACTTCCAACTATCCAATAGACTTGAAACTTTGCAGGCATACGTAGTTTGGATGACAATACAAAATTATGAAGAAAAAGAAACCCCCCAGGGTTTAAAAAATTATCCTGTCCTTCAAAAAATAGAACCCATAACCGCAAATCCAAACGACTTGAAATCAGCCTATAACCAGAAGTCAAATCAATTTAATCGCAATGAAATCAGCATGTAACGGTTACATGCTGATTTCAGGGTACGAGCCTACACGCACACTACTAGAGTTTTCCTCATCCGTCACATGCCTGCAACTTCATTGGTTTCGAGACCCCCTTCCACGCTAGCTTTGGAAAATGCGATGGATGCTCGTACCCTCGGGCCGCCCATCGGGGCATCGCTGCTCTACATTGTCGAACGATCTCGCCTTCGCCGTTGTTAAGCAACCAAGGAAAACTAGCCATTCTGTGTTTTCAACATCGTCGATGTAATATTTCGTGTACACAACATAAGAGGTAAGTACTAATTCTGAAGCTTTTTTTACATTTCATGATTACGTAAATATAGATATACTATCAAGGCAAATTCCCCTTATTAATTTGATTAATTTGAATTTTTCGTCGCTAGAAGTGTTACTTAGGACCACTGTGCACTGTGCGGCGCCCAGCGCCGAACGATCCTCGCGAGAATTTTCCTCCATCCCGTTCGTTACCCACCCGACCGATGCGAATGAAATGAATTTCGCGTCCTTTCGCCACGAATGTAGATAACGGGGCGACACCGATCGGAATAGAGAGGACTGTCTCGCGCTCCACCTCGGCCCCTCGCCCCCGCCGCCCGTTTTTTCCTCGTCGCTGTTTCTATTAGTGCGAGCCGCTCCAAGGAGCCTGTATAAATTAATTAGTAGATACGTCCCGATACGTGGCCTCCCACCGTACGACGTGCCGCTATCTCGTTCTCTATCGAACGTCGACCGCCCCGTGGGTAACGCATTACGATCTCGACCGTGTTGCGTGTGTATCCTTTTCTCTCCCCCACTTTCTCCCTCCGCTGCCTTTCTCTCTTTCTCCCGATCTCCCGATCCGCCGTCCCGTCCCTCTGGCCGAGCCCCCATCGGCCTCCCGTCCATTCGCGCATGTACACCGGCATGTTGACCGCGTGTGTAGAGCCGTGTATATCGGCCACGTACACGGAGGTGTCGGCAGAACGGGGACCCCGGCAAGGGCCACCGAAGAATACTAACGGTCCCGGTGGCTGACACACCGAACGACTACCACTGACAATCAGAGCAAGGGTGTAATTGGTTCCGGGTAATAAAACACGCTGCTCGGGAGATAACCTCCGGCCGTACGCGTCTACGATATTTTTCGTGGGCTCGGCGAGGCGCGTATCGACCGCGAGCTCCAATCGCGAGAGGCGCAGGCGATCCGAACGATAGGTCCCGTCCGAGATACGATCGAGGGAGATGCCGATCCTCGACACTGATGGACGTTAATCATCCGGCGCGATAAGGCGCTCGGTAGCCCCTCGGTTTCGTAAGCCAAACGATAGGACCGGACCAGCTCGCGTTACGCCGCCACCGCGACGCGTGAGGTCTGCCGAGCGACCGTACGGACCCGGGCGCTCGTGAACGCGCACCGCGTTTCCCGCGATTCGCCGTGCACGCGAGTCGATTCTCCTCGACCGTTCGCCCCCTCGCGAACCGCGCGAGCTCGAGATTCCACCGCGACGTATTCGGCGCGAACTGTCGGTCTAGATGCGGGCAGCCACGGAGAAAGCAAATACACAGAGGAGAGAAGAACGACGGCGCGGAGAGCGAGCGGGGCCACTGTTCCGCAGGGGTGGAGCGAGAGGAAGGTGGTCCGGGACGGTCGAAACATTCTCGGCTCAGGGCGTGCATTAAATATGATATATGCTTATTGAATTTGTAAGTAAAACGGCCGACGGTAGAACTGCAGCACCTCGCGGTAGAACGGGACGCGCGCTCCCAACTCCGAACGGACGGAGAGGATCGAACGAGAAGAGGAGCATCCCGCTCTCTTCTTCTCTGCTTCTCTTCGCCACTCCCGCCCTCATTCCACTATCCCTTTCCTTCCTCTTTCTCTCGTTCGCCAGCCATCTTGCTCCCTCAGCGCGTTCCTCAGGCCCTCTCTCTCTCTCTCTCTCTCTCCCTCTCCCGGTTGCTCCTCGCTGGGCCTGGTAGCCATGGTGGTAAAGCGTGCATAATTAGGAGGAATTCAACGGGGATTACCCTCGTACGGATCCCATCCAGTCATCCTGCTGCTGCCCTTCTTTGTCGAGCAACTAATTTATTTAATCATTCCAGCGTCGTCCACGAGGCGGCGCCTTTGCTCGCCCGCGGTCCCTAAGTTGTTTAATCGCCCAAAGAGGCTGTTTCTCTTCTCCCCGTGCCTCCTCCCTCTCCCCTGCCACCCTCCGCCGCGTCTCTTCATCGCGGATCTTTTCCCGTCGTGCTCGTCCTTGTCCCCGGTGTCGTTGTTTAAATTTTCGAGGGCCCCCGAGGAGTCGGAAGCCCCGAGGGCTGTCCCCTTCGCCGGGCAAATTACATACAGCGCTCCCTCGTATTGGAGCGGCGACCGTCAGCGGCGATATCTTTCCGGTCGTGCGCACAAAATTCGCATGAGTATCGCGGAGCACTTGGAGCGAGCAGGCGAAGAAGGTCGGGACGGTGGACAAAAAAAAATAAAACGAAAAACGGCAGGGTGGAGGAGAGAAACGGCGAGAGCAGAGTGGAAGCTCGATAATCGAGCGAGCGTGCCGAGGCGGGTGCCCGGCTGGCCCCGTGTTTTGCCCCGTCGCGCGTACATCGAAACGGAATCCGGTTCGTGGAACAAAACCGCGTATCCTCGTTGACAAATTGAGTCCCGGCGAGAGGAGTATGCGTTCGTGCGCACGTACGTCACCGCTCGCCCCAACCCGCCACTGTCCACCTCCGCGAGCCAGCCCTTCCTCGCCCCTCGCGGCACCGCGGGGAGGACCGTGGACCGTGGAACGGGCCCTTTCCGCCTGGGATCCCGCCACGGTAGTCGATCAAAATTGATTTTCGGAAACGCTATATTTCAAGCTGCATTCGAATCGCACATCCTCCTCGCCGGCCCATCGCCGCGAAGCTGCGCGATGAGGCTTCGACGCATGATCGATAGACCCGAAACGCTGGCCGGTTAAAAAACGACGTCGACGGAAGACAACCGCAAGAACCTTTTTTCCGTCGGTGTACGTCCCTCGCCTCCCAGCCGGCCGAGCCCACGGGAAATTAATCAAAATGCGCGCCACGATAATGTTGAATCCGTCAGTGTGTACGAGTCATTGATCCAGCGGCGGATGACACCTTCTCGAAGGAGAAAATAAAACGCGGCGGCGAGGGGAACGGGGGGGGGGGGGCGGGAAGAGAAACAGAAGTAGCCACGGAAGAGGAAGAAAAAGGAGTGGAAGAAGGGACGGCGGGGTGGAGCGGGGAAGGAAAGGGAGAAGAAGAAGAAGAAGGAGGAGGGAGGAGACTAGGGGAATAAGAAGAAGAGGAATAGAGGGAGCCGTGCTCGAATCGAACGAGTATAATTTTAAGCGGAGTTCTTTCAGCTCGAAAGTTAACCGGTCTGGTATTCTCCTGCCTGAATTATCGTTGACCTCCAACACGGTCTTACAAGGCACTCTCTCCTCGAATACAGGGTTTCTTCGTGCGGTCCATCCCCCTGCTCCGAGGCTCCGGGGCCAGGACCAAGCAAGCGCGTTCCGACAATGTTGCACCGCATAAATTGATACCCGGGTCCAGGAGTTCCTGTGTTACCGGCGAGCATCGACATGCACATGCACCGGTGCCGATGCACCGAAAGATGCCGGGCCAAACCGAGCCAAGCCGAGCCAAGACGAGCCCGGACACTGGATACTCCTCCTGTCACCGAAAACTAAGACCAGTCACCAGCGGCAACGAGCAACCTCCGCGGCAATAAACACTCGGTCCACTTTCACGTTCGTTTATCTTACGCGGCTGATCTGTACTCGAAGCCACGGTGAAACGTATTAATTGCCCCTTTCCCGAATAACTCGTCCCTGTGGTCCCCGTTTCTCACGAGGCAATCGTCACGACACCGAAAATAAAAAAAAAAAAGTTAAAAAGGTATGCCGCCCCTCGTGGACTCCGGGCTCCCCGCGGCCAGCGCGCAGCGAGCCTTAGAAAGCTCCGATTTAGATCTCAAGGTTCGCGTCGCGCGGCCCCACGTAGGCGAAACGAGCTGAGACGGGCCGCGATAAGCGTAATCGATAAGGGAAATCGGGGGGGGGCCGGCCGGCCACGGGATCGAGCGGGGTGCACGCCGCACGGTGTACGCGGAGGGAAGCGCGACTGCCCGCGGTGCATCCGTGCTTTCCGCGATGCGCCACATTTGCATAAGCCCAGCGGTAACGGCGCGACCGCGATAGTATAGCTCCGCGGGCACGTATGTAGCCGCGTGTACGCGCGCCGCGGCTACACGGCGGAGCAGAGTGTGCGCGCCCCCGTGTGCTCGTGTGGTTGGTAAATTGGTGCGAGGGAGCGAGGCGCTTAGCCCGCGGCGGGCGCACCGCGGTTGTACTCGCGTCGTGTCCCATGCCACTAATCGATTTCACCGGGCGAAAGCGTGCCTCCGCGCTACGTCTAATTGGTAATTAAGCTTAGGTTTACGGCTCTCGAAGGCCAGGCAACGTCGCCGGCCGGGGGAGCGAGGGGCAGCGGGGCGGCGAGAAAAAGCGAGACAGAAAGGTGGAAGAAGAGGGCGGTCGGGGGCAGAAAAACGGGCAAACGGCGAGAGAATGAAAGAAGGAGAGAGATTCCTCGGCGCGGGCTTCGCTCCGCCAGCAAAAAGAGGTGTCTCCTGCGACGTTCGAGTTAACTGGCGGATAATGCGAGGCCGTTTAATTACGTCATGCCGCGTCACTGTCCGCGGAAGCGTCTGTCGCGACGAGCTCGCTGACAAACGCGGCAGTGTCCCCGCGGCTCGCCAGTCGATCGTCGCGAGCGAAATAAAGATCGAGGCGATGCTCCGAGGACCACTCGCCCGGGGCGAGGATCCTCGAATCGTACGCTCGCGGCGGCCTAATCCCTGGTAGACAAGCTCTCGTAATCGGATTGGCTCACCTCGTTTTCACCCGATTCATCCCATCAAAACAGACCGGACGCCTGACACGGGCCATCTAGCGATACGGAGGCGGAAGTCGTTCACCGCCGATCAACGCGTCTCGTTCGCTCTTAATCCTCGCTTTAAGGACAGCTGAGAAAAGGGGGCCGCGTACCGATCAACGGACGCGTTAATCGTCCCTCCACCCGTCTAGGCTGTTGAAAACCAACGCGCCACGAATGTCTCTCCCCGCCCCCGCCGATGCGTTTTCTAAACCGTAAGAAGCTGCGCGCCGCTTCTTGGCCTTTTACGAACTGGGAAGAAAGAAACGACGCGACGGTTGCGGTAAGGCTCGTCAGGCTCGCGAAGCCGCGAGTCATCTCGATTACACCGAACCCGTCTCCTCCTTCCTCCTTCCCCCTTTTTCTCTCTTGTCCATCTCGGCTGCTCGGTCCAAGATGGAAGGAAAAAGGGCACCGAGACCCAGCCCCGGGTATCGCTAGGACGATCGCCCCAAGAATTCCCCGAAATAATACGAAAATCTCCGGCGCGGAGGCTCTCTCTGCTGCCCTTTTCGGCGCACAGAGCCCCGGCGAAATCTACCCAAGCGCCCGTTGCGCGCACCTTTATCCGGTGTACGCTAAACGTGTATACACACGTAGGGACGTGTCTCCGTTCGTGAACGGCGGAGTCGCGTCGCCTTCTCTTCCTGGCCTTCTCCTTCTTGCCTGCCGGCACGCTGATATATAGCGCGCATAAGAGATGTAGTCAGATCACGGTCCCCTTCATGACGCTGCTTCTACACCGGCGAACACGTTCTTTCCTACGATAAATCCTTGCGGAATGTAAAACCTCCGGGCCGCGCGCACATGGGCCTGAAGAGAGCAGTCAGAGCGGAGGCGGAGGCGGGGGCCCTCTTGTCCTCATCCTTCTCATCCCGCCTATCCTATCGTGTCACCCGTTCCCCGCGTCCCTGGATTCCAACCTTTTTCTACGCGAGCCCGTGAGAAATCCCCTGCTATTCCGTATCGGCCCCTTTTAGCCCAAACCCACCGCCTACGCAGGGTCATTTCGTGCGAAATGTTTCTGTGAACGGTGAGTGAAATTTTCGTCTAAATGCTGTTTCTCAGGGGTGTTGCATATAAAAAAAATGTGTGTTAAGAAAATGTAGATCAAATACTGACTACTTAGTCTAGAAAATATAAGTAATAGGTAGGAAGAATGTGGCGCGTCTCTCCCGAAATGACCCTACCTATAGATAGGTATTGCACCGTGGACCGCTTCCTCTGGTATGACGTACCCTTCCCTGCACATATAAGTACGTAGGGGGAGTTCCCTTAACGCCGGACGGCACCTAATACCGGACATTAGCTATATCTGTGACAGTTCAAACGCTATTTAGCTGTTCTTTCGCGTAAACCGTAGAGGGGATAAAACAAACAACGATCACGTGTCGACATGGTCCAGTTCCTAAATAAATCCTAAATAAATTAATTGATTGTTTGGTGTGACGGGAATCCGGTGAATCGTGTAAAGTTTAGATTATTATATATACCAATATTCCTGGCTAAAAGACGCGTGAGTTGCGTTATTGTATCTTTTGGTAAGTATTTTTTTAATTACCTTTGTGTTTTGTGTAAACAGTGCACTGGTTTTCACAAGAAAAAAATTTTTCAATCTGTTCACTGTCCCCTGGTTCCGGACAGAACGTTGTCCCCTATTACCGGACAGTATAAACCTGAATCTTGTGTGTTCCTATTTGTATTACTGTTTATTATTTCGGTTTCAGTGTTTAAAAGATACACGTAACCATCACGAATAGCAAGAAAAAAGGTTCATGGGATGAAAATAATTTGAAACCTGCACTTCGGAAAATTCTGGCAAAAGAAATTAGCCTAAGAGAGGCATGTTCGAGATATGGTATTCCAGAAAGTACTTTGTTTGATAAAATAAAATGTATAAAATCTGGTAAAGAAATTACTTTACAGTGTAAATCAGGTAGATTTGCCAAAACAATTCAGTGTTCAAGCTGCCAAGAATGGGCACACGAGGCTTGTGCTGATATTTCCGAATGTTCGGAGGATTATATTTGTGATCGCTGTAAACTATATCGAGACTGTGTTGAGTTGCGTCAGTAATTTTTACTGTGTCCGGTACTAGGTGCCACTTAATGATTTCTCCAAATCGCATAATCAAGTTTAACCGTAATTTAAGGTAACTATAATGATAATATTGAATGTTTTCTTGTGTAATTCTGATTTCTCATATTGTTATCTTATAAATAACGTAGAATATAAAGATTAAAATATTATTTTTTTTCTTCTTATTTAAGGAAAACCTTAAGCGTCCGGCACTAGGGGAACTCCCCCTATGCCAATTTCGCGATGCAACTCGACGCCTTCGCGCGCTTTCTCCTCTTTTCCCCGGAAGCAGAGACGGGGCGATACGAACGATGGAAATCGCACCTTTCTCCGCGTCGCTGTATGCAAATCGGGGCCGGTGATATTTCACAGAAACCGACCAGATCGTGCATCTCGTGCATCTCGTGAATCTCCGGCCGGCTGATCGAAAAATGGAACAGCGAGCTCCCCCCCCGGCTCGCGGATAGGGGAAGCGCCGAAGTGGTTTCTCGCGATTCGTCCTCGTGCCGTTTTCTCGCTCCACCGTTCGCCTTTTGTCGTGGGAATCCTTTGTTCCCTTCGCGCGTATGTCAACGATCGCTATTAACGCGGGATCACCACCGTGCAACTCCCCTGGCCCGGTCAATTAAACGCGCGATCCTCTAATCACGAACTTACCCGGCCGACTCGGTAGAAATCCGCCTCGGTAATTAATTTATGCGGCTAGCATCTCACGATGGTCAGCAGCCCCGCAGATCCGTGGCGTCGATACGCCGTCCCACGAAATAATTCCCGTGACTTTTTCCTCAAATAAAGGTCTCCCCCTCTTGCCGAATTAACGGAGCTGATGGTCGCGTTAATTGCGAGGGAAAGTCGCGAGAAGTCGTCCCACGCCGCGAACTTTAGAATGAAAAATTTAATCGAAAAATCCAAGGATCCTCGAGCGAGCGCGCCTCTCGATCGGCTGTGCGCGGTTACATTTGAATTCACCTGGAGTTGGCGATTAATCAAACGACGAGAACAATGGCGCTGCGCCCCAGCAAGTGCGGCGACGCTCGTCCGCGCGACGACTATAGATTTTATGATTGACAGACGACAAGTGAGAGGTCATTCGTATCGGCCGATTGACAGTCAGCGGACACGCGGCGCCGGGGCCGAGGCCGCATGACGAAGCGCGACGGGCTGCGTCGACGCCTTTCATCGCCGTCGAGGTACACGCGTTGAATCACGATTAACGGGCGAACCAGCCGCAGAGCCGCTAAAACATCGGCGGTGCGCGAGCGCGGCAAAATACGCTTAATGAATCCGAGCGATTAAGTGGCTTTCTTCGAGCGGCGAAGGCACGGTGGGGCCTTAGAAGCGAAAGTAGCAAAGAGGCGCGTAAAAGTTGCGTGCACCAGCGGCGGGAACGTGCAACGGCACGCAGCAGCTGAATGAACAGTTGCATACGAAGCACCCACTTACCGACGATTTAATGAAACACGTTTTTGCGCGGGGAATTAATTGATCGGAAAAATCCACGATCGTGGAGATTACTCCGCGAGGGCCGTATAAAGCGAGCGAACCAGCGCGAACCTCTTTGACCACACATGGCAGCGTAGAATGGCGCTTCGACGGCTTCGAGTTTCCCTCCGAATCGTTGCGGATCGTGCAAATCCGTTGATCGGGAATTAAATCCTGGACCAGAAAATCAACTTGTTCGTCTCACGATCGTTGGTCCAGTGAAATCTATGTACCGTGTCTGATCCGCTATTGCCGCGGTGAGCGCGGCGCGTTCCACGCCGCGCCGTCCGAACGCAGAAGGCACGCTGCGAGGTTGGATGGAGAAGGATGGCGGTGTTTCGTGCAAGGTCGGGCCCCGTCTGGCAAATTTATTTCACCGGAAACGCCTTCCTACTCTTCCCGCTAACGACCGAGCGAGCCGGCGAAATGAACTCCTGCGAATTCGTTTGCGATCGAGACACTCACGCAACGCTCGCCGCGGAGAAAGGAATGAACACGGGGCCGAGGGAACTCGATCTCGTATCGTTCCATAATCCGGCACCGTAGGCGGTACACGTACACGTACGATCGAGAGAACGCAAGATCCACCGAATCGCGGAACGAGCAGCCGTTTTGCACCTGTTCGCGCATGCGATCGATTCGCCCCCGTGGCTATCGATCTTGCACCGTCGCACCTCCACGCACCGACACCCGCCCCTTAATTAATTCATAAACAATCCGCTGTATTCCATTCGGCTCGTTTGTCCACGTCGCGTTGTCGTCGAATCGCGGTGAAAATGGCACCGTCGAAAGCAGCTCGGCTAATCCGGAATCCGTATCCAGAAGCCGCGCGGCACCGACTCAACGAGAAGTCGACGGCGACGCGTTCTATCGTCGCGTTCCAGCGGCCGGGCATTATTTATTGCGGCCGCAATGCCACCGGTGGGTTAAGATATCGCTCTGAAATTGGCCGGTGTATACCGAGAGCGATACGACTTGGAATTTTTCATCGGCGCGGCCTTTTTCTTCGCTGTCGCGGTGCCGGCACCGAGCGCGCCTACCACAGAATGAGAAAAGGGGACCGGGAGAGGCGAAGCCGAGATTAATTGCCTATCGGCCGTTTGTCTCGAAAGTCCACCGCGAAAGGCCCAGTTTCTACGAGGCCAGTTTGTTCCTCGCTGACAGGAGTATCGTGAGCGCGGATCGCCGCTCCCTCGAAAGACCTACGCCTAATTATTGCGACCGAGCCGGGGACGGAGGAAGAGACGAGGGACCGCGATAAAGAAGAAGCCACTCCTGGGCCTCCGCGGACCGATGCGCCGTCGCGTCGCGATCCTGCGGCACTCGGGAATTTTCGAAGGAAACGCGCGGCCATCTCCGCGCGGCCCTGGAAATCGCGTCATCCCTCTCCACCCTTATTCTTCCGTCCTCGGCGGCGAATCGAGTGAAACATCTTGCAAATCGTTCCACAGTTCGAGGAAAGAATCGGAGATACCTATCGTTCTCCCGAGGCATTCGGTGCGTGTCTGCAGCCAGGTGCAGGACGCGGCAATTAGAATTAGGATCGAGAACTCGTGTGATTCGAGCCGGGCGAAGGACGAAGGAGCGCGTCTGTCGGGAACATCCGCTTAGAACAGCCTCTGGGTTCTTGATGGCCGCGATTGCGACGTTCGAGTGTCCAAAGGGAATTGCATCGATTCTGGGAGCAAGTCCCTCGGAGCGAAAAGGACGAAAATGGGTGGCGGCCGGCGCGGTGTTGCGGCGGGTCGACGAGACGCGGTTAACCCCTCAGCTACCGACCCCTGACATGACAAACTGACTGTGAGGCCCGGGCCCTCGGAACGAAAGCGACACTTTGCTACCTGAGGCCTCGACACTGAAACATCGCGGTACAGACAGCCTCTAGAGTATCTGGCACTGACGCGGGAGCCGCATTACAAAAAGGGTCCGTACCAGATACTGAGGCGAGCCACCAGTGGAAAACGTTAGGGTCCGTACGAGATACGGAGGTGGGCGACCAGTGAAAAACTTAAGGGGGAACACCACTGTGACGGCCGGAAAAATGAGCCCATTTTTAAGATTTTTTTAAGGAATGACTTACAGTTTTATTATAAAATTGTTATTACCTATCTTTAGAACAATGTCTTAAGAGACTATAAAAAAAAGTAATAGATTTGCATATACAGTAAATACTCGTTAGGAGCCCGTCGAACGGGGCTGGCGGTGGGCTCCTAACGCGACTGGACACTATTCCGCGCGGACACTGGCGCGAGTGAGAAAACCCAATGAGCGAGCGAGAGGAAACGAAAGCCGACGGCAACTTCGTGTCGATTCGTTCGTTTCCTCTCGCTCGCTCATTGGGGTTTCTCACTCTCGTCCGAAGGATTCCAAGAAATGGTGGGGATAGCCGCCGGGCTCCTAACGCGTGGTAGAAACGGGCTCCTAACGAGGATTTACTGTACAGTTAATCTCCTACACCCCTCACAAGTCGCTTATCGAAACGATATCTCTGGAACGGCAACTCTGAAATCAAATTTTTTTTTTAATATAATCGGTATGAGTGTAGTTTCCGTTGTGCGTACCGATTTTTTGATCGAAAACATATTTTTTGAAATACGCTCGAAAAACTATCCATTTTTTGCCGATTTTCGACACTTTTTCTTCCCAAGCGCACCATTTTTACAAAAATAATTTTTTTTTAAAATCGGTACGCACAACGGAAACTACACTCATACCGATTATATTAAACAAAAAAAATTTGATTTCAGAGTTGCCGTTCCAGAGATATCGTTTCGATAAGCGACCTATGTTTTTCTTGTGAGGGGTGTAGGAGATTAACTGTATATGGAAATCTATGCATGTTTTTCTATTACTTTTTTTTATAGTCTCTTAAGACATTGTTCTAAAGATAGGTAATAACAATTTTATAATAAAACTGTAAGTTATTCCTTAAATAAATCTTAAAAATGGGCTCATTTTTCCGGCCGTCACAGTGGTGTTCCCCCTTAAGGTCTAAACACACATATCCGTTCCGTCTCAGTTCCGTATCAGTGTGCCATTGGTAAGAAGAAGAGACCCTCTACGCCCCTCTTCTTCTTACCAATGGCACACTGATACGGAACTGAGACGGAACGGATATGTGTGTTTAGACCTTAAGGGGGAACACCACTGAACGGATAGGGTAAATCCGGGACACGCGGTCGACCTAATATAAAATGGCTATTAAAACTAATATAGATATTACTTATTTTATCAGAACAAACCTAATATGTTCAGAATTTTATGCCGATTCAGAAAAACTGGTCGATATTTGCTTTAAGACAATATTTACTGTAAATCGGGTTGAAAACTGAAGTCATGACATCTGACCACCTCCCCCGAGGTGCCGGGAGAAATGGTTTTCGTCATTATAGTCCGGGAGCTAGCGACACTTTTTAATCACTCATTTGTTTAAAGTTGGTTTATGTTTTTTTTCCACTATATTTGTGCTACATATGCACAAAAAGACCTCCTGCCATAACGATAGTGGAACAACGCTTATCAGCAGCGTGTCAATTATGTAAGAAAATATTGTGCAAAATTCTTACATGTTTAAATTTGAACATTTTTGTACTAATAATAGACACCATAAAACACCGAAAAATAATCTGCTGCCACCTTAGTTGCGGAACAGTTGCTGATAAGCGTTGTTCTGCTGGTGCGCTGGCAGGAGGTCGTTTTGTGCATATGTAGCACAAATATAGAAGAACAAAACATAAACTAACTTTAAACGAATTGACAAAAAAAATTTGTCGCTGGCTCCCGGACTATTAGCAGAGACCACTCACATAATTAGGTATTCATGGAAAATTAACAAAGGATAAAGCAAAATTATTTATGAGTGAATACAACTACGGATTCATTGATATTTAATTTGTTTACGCTAAACAAGTAAAGAACACATCAAAGAAAAAGTGAATTACCTACTGGCGATTAGCAAGGCAAATGAATACAAAAGTGAATAAATAAACTAAATAAACAAAAATAATAATAAAATAATAATAAAAATAAAATATAAACAAAAATAATAAAAAAATCATAACTCGACCATCTCACCTTTCTGCAGCGAGACATGGTCTTTTCGTTAGCTTTGAGAGGAAGAGTTAATATGGCCAAATACTTTGGCTGCATTGTCCCTCAATAACTCTACTATTATATTATTCCAAACATTAAAGGAAAATAAACTTAGAAGTATATTTTAAATACGATTCTGTACAACCGCTGTTTGACAAAAGAGGTTAAATGTAACATCAATTTACATTTTATAGCCAATAAATCCAGAAAAACACAGAAGGAAGCGAAATAACGCTATTCATTCAACTATTTGGCTTCTAGAGAAGTAATTGGTCTGCACTTTAATGCATTTTTACGTATGGACTCTGAAATATAGCGGCACGACCAACTCTCCGGCTCGACCGCGTCTCCCGGATTTACCCTATGTGTGTTTAGACCTTTAGGGTCCGTACCAGATACTGAGGTGGTAGCCGAGGGGTTAAAAGCCGGTGCTGGCGCGTACGAGACGATCCGCGCGAGTCGTAAAGCAATTTGTTGCGGCCGGCGCTCGCGACCACGCGTACGCGGAATCATTTGCTCGCGAGCTAATTGTTCCAGGGCTGGGAATTACAGAGCGGTTCGCCGCGGTGACGCGTTAACGGTTTCCGGCGCGCGTCCCGATGATTTCGCAACGACTCCGAGCACTCGGGATTGCTGTTTGTTTAATGGACGGTCGCCATTACTCGGGGATCCGAGACTAACGAGGCCCGACCTCGTGAGATTTTTTTCTTCGCCCGCGTTCCCTTGCTCCTCCACCTTGCCACGGTCCTCCCCTGCCCTTTGTTTCTTACGCCTCCCCCTCGTCGAGCCGTTTGCTCGTTGGCTGTTCGTCTTAACGGAGTCGCTGCACGCATACGTCGTCGTACCTACTCGGGCTTCCCTCCCGCGGACCGATCTTAATCTGCCGCGCAAGGAATTCGAGAAAGGCTGCGCGAACGCCGGGCCGGTCGCTCGCGCCCTCGAACGGGATGCTCGCTCGTTGCTCGAGGTCGTGCACAACCCGACACGATCACCCTCCCGCTTCCGAGACCGGTAGCCGTCCACTTTTGTTGCTTCGCTTCTCGCGCGAACGGTAACGCTACCTATGCAGCCGTTACCGCGATCCTCCGTTCCATCTACGATCATCCGTCCCTTGGAATTCCGCCGCCAGTGCGCGCAGGGATCCGGCCGATTCGCGGAGCGCGGCCTTTTCCTCCCCCGGACGATCCTCGATTCCAACGACCAGGTAGAACCGTAACGAAAAGGCTCGCGAAGAATTTCGCTCGCCGTGCTCAGGGACAATTACCATCAAGACCAGGCAGCCTCTATTAAAGTTAGATCAGCGAACGCGACTACCCGCAGCTATGTAAGTCCCGAGCCTCGCGCCCCGTAGCCCGCTTTCGTAATTTGTTTTTCCGTTTCGCGGCCACGACACGTAACGCCGTGAAAATCACGGGCCGCGAGGGGTGCAGGGGCACTCCGTCACGCAAAACGATCCCCGGTGCCGAAGAGACGGAGGGGGCGGATCGCAGAAAGCGTCCCAGGTCCATCCCGCGGTCCAGAGAGTAGCGAGGCAGCCAACGGACTGCGTACACACGAAGGCCGTGAGTAATAGTAATAGCTTTTAAATTGTCCCTCGCTTTAATGGCAAATAATATCCGCGCCGTTTCGCCGTCCCTTTTTTTCACCACCGGCCTCTCCTCGCCTCCTGCTCGGCCGCGACTCGGCCAGCGCGAGCAACGGGGTTCAGGGACGGTGCCCGATGTCCCGGTTCGTCCTCGCGCACCCCCGGAACGTCCAGAAACGCTCCGCGACACGCGCGGCTCTCGCCTCCTTCCATAAGCGCCGCCGTAAACGCGAGGTCGTTCGCGGCCGAGCCCGCTCGCGGTTTTTGCGAATTTCGCAACGGCGCGCTGCGCGGCGTAAGAACGGCGGAGGCGACTTTTATCTGGACCCGACCGCTCCGCAAAAACCGCCTAACGCGCACCAGTCTTTCGGTTGCTCTTTGCGCGTTATAAATAACCCCCGAGCGGAGAGAGCGAGGCCGCTGGCGCTCTACCACCCCGGGGCAATTTGTATGCGGTGAGCCTTTCCGCAAACGGACCACGCGACGCTCAGCTCCCGGGAGCTCGCTATCGCGGCGCATTAAGCGAGCGTATCGGACACGCGAGAATCTTGTAGCTCTTCCGCGCAGGGACGCGGGGGGGGCTATTAACCCTCGCGCTGCTAAGTCTGGCCCCGCACGCTGTACACCTATTTGTCTATTTGTCGGTTTGTCGGGGCGCAAGAACCAAACGTGCGTGCGACTTTCTGGGGTAATTTCCAGCCGGTCCATCAACCTCGCCAGATGTTTCACTCTCGGCAGTATCTGTCTTCGGGCCACGGGCACGCCGCGCGGCGGTTAATTTATCTCGGGGGATTACGATGCGATTTAATTACGCCAAGCGTTTCTCGATTAAATCATGAAATATCATTGTATACCGTCGACGCACGAGCCAAGCACGGAACGTTAATACATCTCCCGCTGTTGTTTCTCGCCGAGTAGGCAGACGCCGAGGCATACGGCGAGGGGTATTGTCGCGGTCTCATGCGAGTCGAGCATTAGGTCGCGTCCCGAGGTGGACGTCACGGACGGGTCGTTTCTTGCGCGAATCTTCGCCCCGTGGACGCGGCCGCGTAAATATCTTCTTGCGCGCATCACGTCGCGGCTGTTCCCGTCGATGCGGAAAGTCTCAGCGGTGTTTCACGCGACTTTACAGATTGCCCCATTAGCCAGAAAATCCAGCGAGTCGAATCGACGGCCAGAGATAGAAGAATCGCCCCGAGTCCGGCTGCCCGCGAGCAGTCCACTCTCGTGTCAGTCGATCGACGAGCCCCGCGAGTGTTCGAGGGGCGAGCTCCTCGGCGACGTGGGCTCGCGTGGGCAGCCCCGGCGCTCATTGTCTAACCTCAAATACCGTGTATAAATATTCAGCAATTCCGGCGCTGAGGTCGGCTAAGCTCGGGCCAGAAAAAAACGAAGGGGGCGTATGGAAATCCGTATCTCCGCTTGCCTCGAGGCTGCGTCTCGGACAGGTCGATACCCTGTCCCGATACCTTGCACTCCGGTGCACGTAGTCACCTACGGAGACCGCGTTCGAGTAGGCCTCCATCGAGACGATTTCCGCCCGTCGATCTTCACTTCCGCGAAACCGCGCGAATGATCTCACGGCGAGACGGATGCTCCTCCGCTTGGCCGCTGCGCGCAGTCAAAGGCGCCGATCCGTCGCTGGTGTACGCGCGTCGATAAAAGGTGCGAAACTCACCTTCGCTCGACGGCGTCGTAAAAGGGAAAGGAAGGAACGAGTGGCGAGCGAGGGGGGACAGACGGATAGGCGAAGTGTAGAAAATCGGCGCGACCGCGAAACAAATGGAAGGGAAGACGGGGGCTCCCGCAGCGGGCGATGCTGAAAAATGACCAATAGGGTAGATGTCCCAATTACTGCCAGTGTCCCAATTACTGCCACTTTATTTATTTTATGTAATAAAAACGTAACATATAAAACAAAATGTACAAAAAAATGTTATTATGAAACGGAGATTCTGATTTACATAAAAATAAAACAAATATATGTACTCATATGTACCTAGTGCTTAAAAAATAATATTGAAAAATGAAAGTGCCATTTGAGCGTCAAAAACGCGACGACGTTAGTAGGAAGTGATGGCGAAATCGTACTAAAGAAAGGGTCGCAATTTTACTATTCAACCTCTATCTATTGCATAAAATGAATTATTCCGGTCTAGAAGAATTACTTTAATGATGTAACGAATAAAATACATAATATTTATTGTTAAGTTATAATAATTAACGGTGACATCATTAGGGACAAAATTTTTGGGCTTGTCCCTATTAAGGTAAATGTCCCAATACCTGGACATTTAAGGTACGGCGGAAACACGTTTGAGAATTGTTCAGTTATACAAGTCGATATATATATAAACGATTTTACAATTGCATGGGGCACCGTGTGTACTTTATCATTAAAAAAAAAAACCATTATTGGATTGAATAATTTTGTAAAATATTGAAAATTCGTAGTCCTTACAATGGCCCAAAACCTGGACAGCTTAACTAGTATGTCCCGGTGTCCCGATTTTACGGTCCCAAAACCTGGACAGCTTAACTAATATGTCCCGGTGTCCCAATTTAACTATCCCATTACATAGACACATGATAAAAGATCAGCAATTTAGAGGTAAATTTCTTCTATATAAGTAATTTATGGAAATCAGTAAATGAAATTGTGTAAAAAGAATAGATTATCGAATGACTAATTTTAAGGTTATATGTCAAAAAAATCTTTCAAATTAAATATTATCGTTGAAACAAGATAAAAAAGGGGAAGTATACTTACAGAAGGGTAAGTACAATACAAAGTAATAAGTACTACAGTCCTAAATAACTATTATATTATTCCGTCAACAATATCGCGTAGTTTTTGTCGCAGTTTGCATAGATGGTCTGCGTGGTCAGGTTTCGGGCCATTCCGGGATTTCACTGTACCGATAGATAGACACGCGAATAAAAAACTAATACGACCATAAATTTTAATAATTCAATCAGAAAATAATACTACAAAGCAACATTTTCCTAAAAATGTATTAGTTGTACCAATATACTAAACATTATTAATAATATTCGCTTAAGAAAAAGTAGAGACTGTTTAGCAAATCAGCTAACGGCAATACTAAAATGGTGTAAACCGGTCAGTTCAAGAAAATTTATTTTTATTACGAGTGTTACGAGTTTACTAAGAAAAATATGTATATGAATATATTTAATTAAATATTTGTGTAATTGAATAAAATAGTTCTTTTATGGATAAAGCATATATTAAATGTAATAATCAGCATTATTTACACTAGTGTCCAGGTATTGGGACGTGTCCAGAGATTGGGACATTTACCTTACTGTTGGCAGTATTCGGGACAAAAAACGTGAAGTACGCATAACTGTCATCTGTCAAAGTTCAAATTCTTAACCGCAAAATCACGTGTAGCGTGTGATGCTGTGATATTAAATTATAGATATATATTAAATGTACACATATATTAAATTATAATAAGATATAAGACATATAAGGTACGTATACTGGCTATTAATCAGTAAAAAGGACTGGCAGTACCTAATCGAGTCTTAGTAAAAAGGACCGACTGTAATCGGGTCTGATTGTCAATAATAGGGACCGTCAGTTATGTGGTCACAGTTATTAGGACCGACAGTTATTGGGTGGCAGTCATACGGACAAGACGATTTTTGAGGTGACAGTTATAGGTACACTAGGATCGCTCGCGAATTTTAATTAATTATTAATAAATTCTTCATATTTAATTCATAAAACTATTTTTTTTTAATAAAAGAGATGTTAAATAATATTATGTTTCAAACTGAAACAATTTTTAGGTTACACAACACGCGAAATGATTAAATGAAGTTGGGTTATAATCTTAAGGTGGCAGTAATTGGGACATCTACCCTAGTCCGGTGAAATTAGGAAGCTTAAATTTATTCACTCTCAGGGGGTGAACTTTGGGCAACAATCAAAATTGCGTTTTCTCAGGAGGACATCCCCTACATATTCACAAAGTTTCAGAATTTTTTGAATTTCCGGGTTCGGGATCTTCCCATGTCAAAAGTATGAGGGTTGAAACTTGGTAACCCGTCGTGCATGAAAATCGTTACTCCAACGAAAAAAACTGATACAACCTTTTTCGTGCAAAATTTCCTAAGCTATAAATTCCATGATAACTATTTTTATCTCACAACTGTTAGATAACGAGATATTCGGGAAAAACTATTTTTTTACCCTCTGTAAAATTTTTAGCGGCGGTCAGATCCACGGGGACTTTTGACGTATTGTTTAAAACGCCGAAATAACGGTCCCATACCAAAGTTTAGCTTGCTGCGTAGATTGGCCATATTTCCGTCTAATTTCACCGGACCACAAGGCACGGGTGCAGCAGCGTGGTTGGCGACTGAATGACCGCGCCGAAAGTTAAGCCGCGAGCCAGGCGCACGAACGAAAGCCTGGAGCTTGCGCGTCGGAGTATCGGTGCGTGCATACACGCGCCGCGCTACGCACAAAGAACGTACGCGCTGCTAGCGACCGGTTCGCGGCCCCTTAATGACTCGTAATCACGGAACGCTGATGTCCCTGAGTTATGACGCGCCTTCCCCTGCAGGGACGTGTACGAGCGGAGGCCCCGCCACGCCGACCAACGAGGAAGAACCCCGGATTCCAGCTTACGTAACAGCAACGACGGGGTTACCACGAGGCACACACCACCCCTTGTCGAGCACGCTCCCGTTCGCTACGGCGGCGCGGCGACCAGAGTTACGAGCCTGCTCCAAATCCAGATCCACTTCGGGGCGATCGTTACGCGGCACGCTCCTCTATTCCGCCCATCGTCGCGGTTGCTGTGGCTCGGGCGCGATCCTGCCCGCTCTCGCGTTCGCCACTCTTCGCCACGGCCTCTCTCCGCTTTCGCGCGCCACCTCGGGTTAGCTCTCGCTTATCTCGATTTTCCTGCAGGCTACCCAGTTTCGCTCCGTATTCGGGGCGCGGCGCGGTTACGCGCGAGAAGAAAGAAACGCCTGCACCCGCGCCGGTTGATTCTATCCGTCGGTGAAATTAATAGAAGCTCGACGATATATCCCCTTGCCTGTCGCGGCGATTTCAAGGCGTCAGATGCGCCGCGTTCCCTGTTCCTCGCTGGTAGGTTCTTTCATCGCTACCTCCAGCGGTAACCACCGATTACCACCCTACCCACGCGTGCCTCAAAGAGAAGCCACTAATGACTCCACCGTTTATGAATACGGTCTATTCGAGTGAGGTCGGCCAGCACGATAAAGGATTATCGCGTGGAGGCGCCCTTTTGTGCGCTGCAAGGCGAGCGTGCACGAGGCGCGCTACAAAAACAGCCCCGTCAGGGCCACCTTCCACCTCCACCTCCACCTCCACCTCGTAGAGAACAGATCGCCCCGTCGGCCTTCCCCCCCCCCCGCTCTTCCCTCCCCTATTATTCTCTAGCACCTTCTTCTGGCTTTCGGCGGCCAACAGTACCGTCCGAGTCGGCGACCTCTCCTCGACAGGGGCTTCTTCATCGTCTGCGATGCAACTATGACCATTCCACCGCAAGAACGCCGGTCGATTTATAGATCCGCACCGTTCGAACGGGGTCGGGTCAGTGGAGAAACGAACGATCGCGGCGGCGGCGGCCGTCGTTCTTGCGCTCGGTAACGCGTATAGGTACGCGGCGAGAGCAAGAAAATACGTCAAGGCCGTTTCGCTTGGCCACCGCCTTTAACGTCCAGCTTCTTCGTCCTCGCCTCGTTCTCAAAGCCGGCCAGCCGAACCATCACCGGCCATCTCGCAGAACTCTCCTAGCCGGAAGTCGCGCCGCGATAGTATCGCGCTGGATGTCCACGCTAGCGGACGAATCGGCCGGTTCATCGACTTTCATGAGTCCGGGGCACCGTGACTTTCGAGCGCCCCGGCCGCTTTCCGCCCGTGGAATGCGACTGCATCCGAAGATCGATCGAAGGACACGTCGCAAGAAGCACCCCCCTCGGTTTTTCTCGCCTCCTCCGTCCACCGAATTCAAAACCTGTTTCTCCCGCGGCCGCTCGTTAATTATTCGCCTATGACGAATTCGCGGCGGCCGATCGAACGCCGGCAAATAAACGAGAGCCGCAGTGTAACAGCGTATATAACTCGAGCGCGAGCAGAGATCCCATCGCGGTGTCGCGCGCGACTCTCTCGTCAAAATTACAGAGTATATCCGGACAGCCGGCTATAAATCCTCCAGCGGGCCTCGCTGATTAATTGGGCGCGCGACGATCGCGACGGTTCCACTAGGGTAGATCGGCTAGAGGGTACGCGCGAACCGGCGGGTAGATGGCTGACGCAGCCAGTTTGATGGAAAACCTGTTTTCTCTTTGGCGCGACACGATCCGGTGACTCCTTATGGTCGATTCACCGGCGTTCGCGGCCGGCCGCGGACAGCGACGGATAATATTATCGACAAACGAGGCTAACTGTAGCCCGGGAGACGCTGATTCACCCTGTTTATCGATTTCCTCGTTGGGACGCGCGGTTAATTGCAAGCCGGACGGCCAACCCGTCCCGATAGGCTCGCTGATTTAAGAAGTGAGAACTTTGCGATATCACGGCGGTTTAAGCGATCGAATTCCCTCGTGGACGAGCGTACGTATACAGGGAGACGAAGATTTCGGCAGGTTTCCGCTGTACCGTTACGTACCGCGGGCATACGTGGAAGAAGAACGAAGAGGCACGATGGTATCGCCTCGACGGATGGGTGTTTAGTAAATCCTCATGGTGCGGCGCGAGCTATTGGTTTCCGTGGCGAGACGCGACTCGCGGCGACCACGCACGCCGGCTGATTTTACGTGAATGGTATGCGAGAGGCGGCAAAGACTGCTGTCAGAAGGGCGATATTCAATCGACACGGCCGGGACGGAAGAGGAAGAGGACGAGGAAGAGGAGAAGGAGGAAGGGCGAGAAGATGGGCGCAGCCTCCTCCACGGTGGCTATCCAGAGTCCCTCTTCTCGGCAGGTTTACGACGAGCCAACGCAAACACGACACTTGGCCGCTAACTGGCCACCTAGCTACCGGTGACTAGCCTCTTCCTGCTGCTCTCCTGGGCCCTCGGAATCTAACCGCATTCACCACGCTTCTGCCCACACTCCGCGGCCGTGCGCCGCCGTCGAACGCTCTTAGAAAATCGAAAAACTGCGAGGCAACCTATAGTCCAGGGTTGGCGAACCTGAGGCACGCGTGCCAGAGGTGGCGCGTAGGGTGAAAGCACTAGTAGTCGGCCACCCTCTAGTAGTCGACCACTTTTATTATTTAGTTTAAAGAAATAAGTACTGAAATAAAGAATTTATTAAATGACAATTTAATATTATATTTTGAATTTCTAACTTTACAATACGACAAAAAGCGCCCTTCATAGGTAAAAAAAAATAAATGCTTTTAAAGTGATTTGTAAACTAATTTTGATTCTACATGCGACATTGCTGTTTTCTAACCCGAGAAACATAAGTGTGCTTTGAATAGAAACGACAAATGTAATTCAGTTCTATACATTTTTTACAGGAAAATTATGCTATTCCACTGAAAAAGCATCAACAATTTTATATGCGCTTCAAAAATTTAAAAAAAATGGGATAATTTATTTATTTATGGGAGGTCGGTAACTGGATCATCATTCCCTTTCAATTTTCAATAGTCGACCGCAGCGGTCGACTTCTGAAGCTAACTGCATTTACAATGAATGCTAATAGTCGACCACGCATTAACTATAAGATAATTAAAATTGTATATTCGTTTCTTACGGATTAATGTTCTACAAAGTTTATATAATTTATTTATAGAATACAAATACCTACTTTAAAAACTTAAAATTGGTTACTGCTTCCTATCTTAAAAACGAAAAATTTAATTTACATTGGAAAAAAAAAATAATTTCAATTTCTTATTAAAATTTTGATAAAGTTTTTAAAAGAACTTATTTTAGTTACGCATTATTCCTGTCATTAGTAATTATTTACTGATGTTGCACGTTATATTTAAAAATAAATTTTAGTTTGTAATGCGCACATAACCTATTTTGAATTTCATATTAAAAAAGGTGGTCGACTACTAGCTATCGGACCGGTCGACTCTTAGAGTTAAGCGGTCGATTATTAAAGCATTCGGACACTTTATTTTTAACGCTAATTATTTATTTTCCCCGAACTTTCCTACTAACACAAAATATTTAGTGATACATTAAATACATTTGAATTACTTCAATACATTTTATATATTTTATAACATTGATTGTTTATGTTTTTTCAGTACTTTTCATTCGAGTTTAGCTTTAAGTGGTCGACTACTAGTGCTTTCACCCTACTCACGTTATGAGTTAATTCCAGCGATGGGCAAACAATTATTCGTCATGTGTCGAATATAATTGCCCCAGGTTAACTTTATTCGTCGAATAAAAAAATTAACTGTATTCGATCAGTTTTTTAAAAAAAAATTTTATTTAGTTAATGCCCGACACTGGTTGATTCCTATGAAATTCTATGTTAATTCTTAAACTTGTCTGCAATAAAATTCTGCGATGGTTAATCTTCTACTAATTTTCTCCCTATTAAAAACTGCCCGGCACGTCAGCAATTCTATAAATATTATTCATACAATTTTTGGCACGCGCAGATAAAAAGGTTCGCCATCCCTGACCTAGTCTAGCACCACGGTAGCTCCCTCTTCGCCCGTGACCCGCGCTCGTCCCGCAGCTATGGTAATATTCCCCGCGGGGACGCGCCGCGACGCGAAAACGCGAAAGGTCCAGGCGGGTGTTCCGGGTACGAGGCTCGGTTGTAGTTTCGGGCCGGCGGAAAAATTAAAGATGCAACCTCTAGATTATGTCGCGGCCGTCTCTAAATAATATCCGCGACAGGCAGCATATTTATTGAAATACCTCGCTCGCCATCCGGCGCAGCCCCTTACAATAGCGGAGTAAAGAGTAAATGATGTATTCTCCGTGAGGGACCCGTGGTCGACCAGTACGTTGCGCGGGTCAGTGTCCGATATCTCATTCTCCCGGCTACATTGCACGTATACGCTCCGGTACATGCGGTTTACCTCTCTCCTCGCCTGCCTCCCTCTCGGCCCCGCTCGTTTCGCAGGCCGGAGGGACCAGCGACGACAGAGGAGGGACAGAAAGAAGAGGAAGATTTGCAGATGGTATCGATCGTATTCCAGCGAAGACAGAAGTGGCTCTATACGCGCCGGCCGACATTGTTTAGCGGTCCGCGAATAGTAAAATCATCGACGAGCCACCGTCCGCGGACGCGATCGGATCACCGTCACGGTGGGATAGCGATTAACCATCCGCCAGGGGAAACAAGACGAAACGCTCCATCCGTTCCGCGTTCCTCGCGGGGGTAATTAGAAGCGGGAACTCGGGCCTCTGTATTCGGCGCCCGCGATGAGAATTACAATTTCTGCGCCAACTATTGCAAATCATCTCTCGACGATTACGCGGGATTTTCTATAATGGCCACCGAGGTGGTCGATTTAACGCGCCGCGCCGCCTGCCACTTAACTCCGCAGCCGACTTCGTCGCCGGGCGATGCTAGAAATACGGCGGGTTTAACTCGCGCTAAATTACGCTCCGAGGATCACGGGAGATGTCAATACGCAGCCGGGTGACGCCGCGAGGAGTCAGGAAATCGTTTATCGCGAAACCATTCGGGAGAAATATAGCCCGCTTGATATATGTATACCACTGCCCGGGGAGTACATGTTAAGAAAGTTAATGACACGCGCGACGAAGATCGGAAAGTGATGCTCGGAGCGGCGGTCTTGCGCGGAGCGAAACACCTGGAAAAACATAGGAACGTCGTCGTTATAATAATGCGCGTCGACTTGAGCCGGTGCAGCTTTGCATAACCGATCCGAGGATCGCAAAGGTCGACGGCACTTACGCAACAGGAGTCCTTCCTGTGATTTCTCGCCACTTTGCTACGCGTCGCCTCGGCCATCTGAAAACGCGACCTTGTATTCGCCGCATACCTCGAGACTCGCTGTCGTTTTTCTTGCCGCGGGAAAGAAACGCTCGCCGGTGCGTGCGTTTCGCGGCTCCGGCCGAATGTCGTCCGTCTTACCTGCAACAGAGAGAAAAACGCCGGTTAGATCGGATATCGCCTGGCCGCACGAACGTTTCAATTACGCCGCGCGATAAATATCTACGCGGAGCGAGGCACGCCTCGCGTGAACTCGCCCGGGAAACCCGTAAATCGGCGGGAAATGTCGCGGCGGCTCGCGTTCCATGCGCCGCGAGCTTTCCATCGGCCTGCCGCGAGCACATCGACGCGGAGAAGACACTTGGCAGCGAGTTACTTTACACTTACTCATTACAGTTACTCATCTCACGTTCCGCCTTAAGGGGGAACACCACTGTGACGGCCGGAAAAGTAAGCCATTTTTAAGAATTTTTTTTCAGGTATAATTTACAGTTTTCATAGAAAATTTTTATTATCTATCTTCAGTACGCTGTCTTAAGGGGGGAGCCTGGTGTAGCGGGTCGAAGAAATCGATTTTTTTTTTGCATAAATCAATAGTTGAACATCACAATAATATGTTCCCAAAGCCGCAAAACGAAATTCGAAAAATTAAAGCGGATATGGTCGGTTTTGCTACGGAGCGCCAGGTTACCACAAAACTTTAAATGCGTTTTTCTCGAAACGGCAGTTTTACAATCTGCGGGCAATGTAACTCCAAAAATATTCAACCAATCGACTTGACCTTGTACACGGATATTTGTGAACATTTTCTTCATAGGGCTACGTTCTTAGTATAATGATATTGTTTAAATAAATAACTTTTTTTTACACATTTAAGGCAAAATTTCGTTGGAAAAAGTGATTTTTTTTCAAGAGGCCGCCATTTGTTCAATTTTGCATCTTTTAAGTTATGAATTTCTACGATCTGTGCGTACACTCATAAACTAAACGAAAATTGTTCGATTTTTGGTTTTAAATGAAACCAAAAGACGCTACGTTGCCCGCAGTGTAACAATTGCGTCGCCAACGGACTGGGCATAAGCCCTTATAATTTTGTTATTTGCCGCTCATTTTTAATAAATTTTTTTTTTGTCTTCCTTAACCTGATAATACAATATGCTGAAAGTTTCAGAAAGATCGATTAAATACTTTCTTTAAAAAAAATTCCCGAAAAATGCCTCGATTTCCAGCTAGTTACACCAGGCTCCCCCCTTAAGAGACTATACAAAAAACATAAATAGAATAACATCCATAAATTTTAATATATTAATTAATCTTCCAGACCTCCCCACGCGAGCTGGTCGAATGTGTAACTATGGAACAGCATATCCGAAATTAAATTTCATTTTTTTTTTTTATAAACTATATGAGTGTAGTTTCCGTTGTACGTACGGATTCTTTGATTGAAAACAAATTTTTTTAAATACGCTCGAAAAACTGTCCACCTTATTCGCGGATTTTCGAAAATATTCTTCTAAAGCGCACCATTTTTACAAAAAGAATTTGTTGAAGAAATCCGTACGCACAACGGAGACTACACTCATACAGTTTATAAAAAAAAAATTAATTTTGATTTCGGATCTGCTGTTCCATAGTTACACATTCGACCAGCTCGCGTGGGGGGTCTAGAAGATTAATTAATATATTAAAATATATGGATGTTCTTCTATTTTTTTTGTATAGTCTCTTAAGACTGCGTACTAAAGGTAGGTAATAAAAATTTTCTATGAAACCTGTAAATTATTCGTGAAAAAAAATTCTTAAAAATGGCTTACTTTTCCGGCCGTCACAGTGGTGTTCCCCCTTAACTCTACAATATTCTTCGCAACAATCTTTCCTACCGTGGGTCGAATTCACTTTCTACTCGGCATCAAAATCTCCTTTCCGTACCTGCACGCTCGACATCTAAATTCGAATCCTCCGTCGCCTATGTTTCTGCTCACTGTTACAATTCTCTTCGTCCTGACGTTCGAAGGGTGAATTCCTTTCCTGATTTTAAATGTCCTGATGTTAAAGCTCGACGATATATATTTCTACACTATTCCTAACTCACCTCTACATTCTCTCTTTTCCTTGCCTCGTCCATGTCTGTCCATTTACGTTTGCATTTATGCTTTCCTATCTTAATGCGCCATAAAATTTCTTCCCCTTTCTTCTTTTCTTTCCTGGTTTTAATTTCAGCTTGAGTTATTTATTTACGGTTACAGGTAAAGTCGAATAATAATAATAATAACGATTCGCGGTAGTCGGCTTACCGTTGGACGAGAGAGCACACGGCAGATACTGGCTTCTGACCCGATCGTAATTACCGATAATAACAGTACCAGTTGCTTTTTCTAATTAGTATCGGCGCGGGCCGCGTACGCGCGCGATAGTCGACCGACCACGGTATTATTCGTAACGCGGCGATAATCGATCGCGGTAGATCAACGGCAGCAACAATTAATTACCGCTGCGTCATAATTATTGCTCTCGCGGGTAATACTTTTCTTGTTGCTCGTAAACGTTACCCAGGACGCGCGGTACATATCTCATCGTTATTAATAGGCTAGGGACACACGCGCCCGTGCACGAGACGCCAGCCGATCGCGGTGCGAGTAAAAAGAGCGCGTTCGTCGCTCGTCGAGACCGGATTAAGTCCGCGTCACTCCTTTGCCAGTCTTCGCGACTTTTCCATCAAACCTTTTGATTATCCTCCGGGGCGCCCCTCCACGCTCGATACCGTTGCTTGGGCGCGGACGGATCAAGCCTCGCCGCCGGGCTCCCCGACGGATTCAATTAACGAGGGGGCAAAGAATGTGCGAACGCGGCGTCGCGGCTGGAGATCGCGGCGAGAGTAGAGGGCGGATTGTTATCGGCACTCGATAAGCCGCCTAAACGATTCTCCAGTCAGCGTGTCTCGACCGAGCGTAAAAGAGATAGCGCGGCTCTCCGCGTGTGGTCCCGGGGGTCTCGGCTCTACACCGCGGCTCTGACACCAGGTGAGAGGAGCCCGAGGAATAAGACGCTGACGGAGGAATACGACGCGGCGCAGGAGGGCCGAGGGTACAGCGAGAGCAGGACGGGGACGAAGGGACACGCGGATACTGCCATCTGACCCGCGGCAAGGGCTGCAAGGGAGGAGGAAGGAGCCTCGACCCTGCTGCCCCCCCCGTTGAGCATTATTACACATTTAACTAATTTCCTTGTCTCGTAAAGTATGGGAAGACACCGCGGTGGCCGCGGACCTTCACACAAAGCCCGCCGCCGTCGTGGCACCTATGTGCATACCTACGTGTATGCAGCCCGATTCGGCAACCCGTCGATAAACTGCACCGGGGAGGAAGGAAAGAAGACGCCGGGAATCGTGGATCCACGAATCACGGCAAAGTGGGCGTTATATCGCGGCTTTAATATCTTGGTTTATTGATTCGCGTTTTATTGATTCGCGTTTTATTGCGTATTTACGGCCGAGAACGAATTTGCACACCTCTATCCTCGTGCGATCTCGAAGGTTTTGGAGATTCACCGTTCCTCGCCGCGTACCGGCGCGGCGCTCGCCCGTAGACCTTGGCTGGTCGCGGTAAGCTCGTTAATTGTGCCCGAAACATAGTTAGCACCTCGGATACTCGTGTTAATGCTGGGTGGAGGCGAGGCCGCCGGTTCGCCGCATTTGCAATTCAATCGGGTACTCGGCGGAGGATTTTAAGAAAGATTCAATTTTAAGACGCGAAGTCGGTGATTTGTGATCCCGTTCAGAAGCGACAGCCAGCGGCCGCCTGCTCGAAGCGGGGAATACGCTGGCGGCGGAAGAGAAATTCGAGTGACACGAAGGCGACCCTGAAAGTAGCGACGAGATTAACCGTTCCGGGGGAACGTATGTATCAACCGAGGCTATCTTGCGATAATCTCATTGTCGTCTTCGACCGCTACAACGTCATTAAGGATAGTGGTGGAAAGCAAATATGAGACCGCGTCTCACGTTTCGCGCAGCCTCGCTCGACGACAGTGTTCTTTTTCACGCGCGCCGTTCCTTTCCCCTTCTGCCCTACCCGCGGCGATTTAACCCTTAGCATCATAAGGTAAAAGTACCAATAACTGGACACGTCCTAATACCTGGACACCAATGACATTTATATTTTTACTAAGCTTCATAGATAGTTTACAACAATATTGTTGGGAACATATGCTATTTTGCAACTTGATCTCTTATATAAAAAATTAAGAAAGCCCCTAGATGCAAAGCTGAATATATAAAACAGTCTTTAAATATCGGAGGTGCGTGCACTTGTATTCTGCGTAGATTTCTTAAGTAATTCTTAAGACAAATACAGTTAGTTGTTAAGGTGATAATAATCGTTACATAACGTTTTTCTGAGAAGAAAACGTATGTACAGAATCTCAAGAAGTTTCTTGTGACATACAAAACAAAACATTGATCGGTTAATGTTGATTTTAATTAAAAATATACGTGTTTATGTACCGGTACATAATAATCTTGTCCTTTACACGCTGTCCCAATAACTGACCAGCCGTCCAGGTGGTAGGCCTGTCAGCATTTTAAACGCTTAAGGGAAGTCCCAATACCTGACCGCATTGTCCAACCGGTAAGGTGTCTGGGTTTTCTCAAATTTTGTATATCAAAAGTGTAAGTACAAGTATATTGTACATAAATTAACAGTTTTTTTATTTCCAAGTCCTATTTTTAGTCAATTTCATGCTACACTTTCAACATAACCTAAAATTGCTATTTGCTTTCTCCGCGCGCAAACCATTCACACAAACACTAGTGGCGCCCTCTGCGCCGTGCTTTGCGCCATCTTCCCCATTGACCAGGTATTGGGACACCAAAAATGGGACGCTGGGACAAATCAGAATTCTATTGTCCATGTACTGGTACACATAGCTACTTGTGTTTTTACTCAATTTAATTAAAATAACGCACTGAAAAACAAGTTTTTAGTAGCTCATTTGGTAGAAAGAAGTAACGTCCATTTTTAAGCTATACTACTTTGATATCCTTAAGTGTCCAGTTATTGGTACTTTTACCTTAGTGTAGCACGAGTGTTACGCGAATTGAAAAAAATCGCGCGCGCCATTTGGGGCTTTTTCGTGAACTTTGAAGCGTTACTTTACCACTACCACATGTAACAGCATTCCGCAGAACCGAGCATTGGCTTAACATTATAACACATATGTGCCTTTATGCATATTTTTTCATTTATATAAAAACTGGTTACACTAGGAATTATTTTCTTATTTTACGACGCTTTTGGCAAAAATGCACCTATAAGAATGTTTCTGGGTAAGATAAACAAAATCACGATACTGAGGGTTAACACCGCTATTCCTCTTCCAAATTTAACGATACCCCCCCACGATTAGAAATCAGCCGGGCGAAGTAGCCAGCTTCCGTGAGTGTTCCAGAGGCATCGATATCCCTCGGCCAATCCTTATCGCGCTCTCGCGAGACAATTCCCCTGAAACCCGACTCTCTTGAGCGCCGAGTCGCTTAATTAAAATTTTTACGATACTCGCGCGACGGACTCGCAGCCGCATTATTTTTCTCCTTTCGACGTGTCCCGAGATGCATCGAAGTCATAAGACCGGGACGAAGAAATAAACCCGTTGGCAGCTCGTAAAAAGTAAGGGACACCAAGAAAACTGGTTTGCATGCGCCGCCGTGGATGTGGGCTCGCGCTTGCACAAAGCGTTTACAAGTTCGCAGAGAATCGTCGCGGAAAGTGGCAAAAGCGGTGGCGAATAAATTTCACGGCTGATGGCTCGGTGACGCCGGACCGTTCGTTTCCGCGGTCGGCGGTGCGGTTCCGGCGGGATTTCAGGAATTCGCTGGAAAAATTTAAGAAGCGAGGACGAGCGAGGCACGCGGCCGGTTCGACGGGAGAGCCGAAGATCGGCTCGGCCGGCGATTCGTTGCCGACCCTCACGATCCTCTTCGGCAATTCGCGCCGTTCGTATAACGATCTCGGCAGGAACAATGGCCGTTTACGGCTCGGGGAACGCGGCGAGCGTCGGCGTCGTGCCGAACCGCGCGCGATTACGGAAACGCTTCGTATTTTATATCTTTGCATTGGAACGCGCTTAGGAATCCAGGAATCGCGTTCTGGAGAACCAATTACTCGTAACGGTTCGCGAAATCGACGGGGGAAGCTCTGCCTATCCTCCTCTCGGCTCGCGAGCTCTGCCCCGTTCCGCGAGCCGAGCCGAACCGAACCGTCCCGTCCTCTTTGTCTTTTCGACATGTCGTCCCCGCGCGTCCCGCTCCCCGACGCTGTGCGACGACTGGGCCCGGCCGTGGGCCCGGCGATAAGGGCGCGTAATGATGATTGCTTCGGGGAAATATTTTTTTCCGCCGCAACACGCACAGTGCCGCGAACCGACAGTAAAAACTCGGTGTGCGCGACCGGAGAAAAAGATCCGGGGCGTCCGTTCGACATCGTAATTTTAACGATTCCGGGCGCTCCCACAGTGCCTAGTTTACGCGTGGCCGAGCAAATTACGGGGTTCCGGCGCTCGCAAGAAAGTCATTCTTTCTGGTACCGAAAACCGACCGCGGGATCGCTCGGGAGGATCCCCGAAATAATCGGTTCGGCGATTGCCCTCGAAATACTTTCGCGCGTACTCGAGGGAGCAGGCCCGAAACACCGCGGGACAAAGGGGCGGCTCTCGTCTCGTCGCGAGTAGAACGTCGCCCCCGCTCGCGTCGCTTGCCGTCGCGGGGAGGATATCGCAAGAGAGGGCGACGATCGCGCGGTGATTTTTATTTGGCCGAGAGGCGATCCTCGATCTTCTTATTTGACGGGCGAGCTCGCGCGCGTTCCGGCATTATAAGTTTTCCGCGGCGCAACGCGGACCAGTAATTTCAGCGGAATAATTGCGGGGCGCAAAAAAATATGACCGTTGGCCGAAAGAAAGGAAGGAAGAGGGAGACGAGGGCGCGAGAGGAGGAAAGGGGCAAGGTAACCGGTAAGGTTACGTACAGATGCGAGTTTGCCAGCATGTCATTGTTGGCCGCCCCAGGCGAAGACGGGAATTCAGCGAGAACATCTCCGACTGCCCTCTTCTCCTTCCATCTCGAGTCGGTGCGCCCCGTGCTGCGAGCTCCGTCGAGACAATCTTCCGCCGCAGGACGGCGCACAGTGGTCGGAATAGGGGTAGTATAAAATCAGTAGAAAGGGATAATTTTTTCCTGTTTTTCTTGACGCAAATTTCATTGCGATATTATTATTATTATTATTATTATTATTTCGTCTTTATTACTCGTAAACAAAAGTAAAGTACATAAGGAGGTAGGGAAGAGTTGCCAATATCGTACCGGTCACCTAAATCGTACCGCATCAATTTCTCAAAAATTAATGAATACAAACGACGTCTGATGATAAAAATATCAAGTAAATGCGAAATAAGAAATAGAAACAAAACCTTTCGAGCTTACACCCTATTTTGTGCGTGCTACAAGCATTTAAAAAAATCAGGTATGATTGATGTAACTTTTTACCAGTTTATTTTAGCTGATAATAATCAAACAATGCAATTTTCTCCTGTATTTATGTATTTCTCTAAAAGCGGGTTTAATGTAGAATATTTTACATTCATTTTAAGTACATATTACATTCATTATAAAGTTTAAATTTATATTTATAAATAAATTGATCATGTTTCCTAAATCGTACCACTACAATCGTACCAGCAGGATTTGATAACTCGTGTGTTATATATATCATATACATAGTTTGTTGCGGCCTGTGTGTGATTCATATACATATGTATATGTAACTATACATATAATAATCATTACTGTATATTGAATAGTTTCTTCTCTATTTGTTATTGACACTATTTTTAGTGCAGGTACGATTTAGGAGACCGGTTGCCTAAATCGTACCTTTTACAGTATGTGACAAAAAGATTAATAACAAATTAATTTGTTCTGAACAAAAGGTTAAGCGTATAATAGTAGGTGCCTAAAAGACCAAGCTCCAATATCCAATAGTCATTTCCGTTCAAATTAGTACCAAATATGAAATATAACTTAGAGTGTCTTAAGTGGTACGATATAGGCAACCCTCCCCTACATATCGTTTACAGTTTAAAATTTACACACGAATGTCGCTAACTACCCCTATCCCGACCACTGTGCGGCGACGACGACGCGTCGTACGATCCGACATCGATGTACATATATACAAAGCAATGTAATTACATGCAAGGGCTTCTCCAGATAAATGGAAGAGGCCAGGTAGCCGGTGAAAACGTTACACGGTAGCGAAAGGGGCTGTCCGTTCCAATGAAATACGTCCGCGCATCGAACGGCGCAGAAGAAATAATATCGTTTGTACGGCTGAAAGTCGCAGCCGAGCGACGACAGCTCCTCGATCATCGCGAACGCGAGCAGGTTTGCTGCATATGCTTGTCGGGATTCCTCTAGATATTTATCGGCTTTAATGTGGACAAGGGACCTTTCGCTGCTGTCGCTTTCGCGACCGGCTCGCGGCTCCGGCTCAACGAAAGTCGACTAAAGGACGAACACGACGCGCTTCCTCTATTCCTCGACTACCGGAGCCACCGGTCGCGCGGCCGCCGCTCGGGGTATCGCCGAGAAATGCTGGGAATCGGGTCACCCCGTACCTTTAATCCCTCCTGGCCACTTTCCCTGATCGACCGCCGATCGGATATCGCCGATAGAGCGTAATAACGGCACATTTCCTGGCAATCTGCGCCACACGATCGGACGCGGGTAAAGAAAACTTCTGCCGAAGGTCTCGTCCGTCACGAGCTCGCGCGGATGATCCAGACTGATTCGCGGCGGCGGCGCGCACCGAGCACTCGGAGCCCACCGAGCGCATCCGGTTCGCCTTTGGCTCTCCGAGCGGCGTGGAGTTCGAGTTTCTGGCGAGGAAGCCAGTCTGGCTGGCCGCGAAATGCAACTTTAAAAGGACGGTAGACAAATGAGCGGAGCGTTCTACATAGATCCCTTCGAGAAGATTGGATCGAGTTTCTCGCGTCGTGAGAGAAAAGAGTAGCAGCCAGAGGAAGGAGCTCCTCTGGCCACCCTCTTCGTTCCCTCTCCCGCTCGCGATGCAAACGAAACGAAACGCAACGGAGAGGGCCGGGCGAACGAGCCGGCCGGGTAAAAGAAAAGGATGATCTTTCTCCTCGCGAGAGCTCTGGAATATCTGCACACGGGCCTATTATGCGAGAGTGATAAATCGACGGGCAAGGCCGTCGGGAATCTCGATAAGGTGCTCCCTCTTCTTCTCCCTATCCCCCGCCCCTGCCGCGGAGTACTCTGCGCCCTTCGTCTTCCTCAAACTCATCCCGAAGCCCGAGGTCGTTTAAAACTATCGGCCATCATCGTCCGTATACCTTAGATTTCTTCTGGTCGACCGGCGATTCTTAACGCGCTGCCTCTGCCTCGCCTCCGCGAGGTTACGATACCGATTTTTTCCACCGCCAAGGACGCACCGCGATCCCGGATACGCGGCCGGGCCGCATAGCCCCGCAACCGAAACTGGACCGCCCCTGTCGCGGGGGATGCATACAGCCGTTGTGGCAATCGTAAAGCTCCATGGGAATATTCGTGGCAAGTGGCAGTCGGTCCAGGAAGATCGCACGCGGACGATAGAAGCATTAGAGGCCCCCGTTCGGATCTTCACGACTCTGACGTATCGCGGTGATCTCGGGTAGGAGTCGCGAGAACGGCGCGGCGGACAGAAGCGGATGAACGATCGTCATAACGGGCTGCGCGATGGAAGCGGGAAAGGTGGCGAGATAAGGAGAGTCGCGAATGGTCCCGGAATCTCCGCGAGCGTCGTGGCGCGCGGTTACCTACGCGCGGCTAACTCGTGTAACTCGAAACGACGAACCCGGAGCTGCCCGTTACCACCGGGACCCCCGTTTGCTCTTTCCTCCTGCCTGTCCTACGTTTTTACCTCTGGTTCCTCTTCGCCACTAAATGTGCCGTTACGCCGCGAGAAGGGCAACGACGGGGCAACGAAGCAAGGTAGCCAAGTGTATGCAACGAGCCGGCCGCATCGACTGACGCCGAACGTATCGCCGGCCCGGCTCGATTACTTAGGATTACCTCGCGCCTACGTGCAAAGGATACCATTCCTCTCCTTCTGTTACACCCGACGCCAGAGAGCACCCCGGGAACGCGGCTGCCGGGCGAGCAGGGAACGGCTCCGCGCGAAAACCCGAGAGAAACTGCAATGGATGGGGAGGGAAGAGGAAACAAATGGAATGAGGAAGGAGAAACGAGAGCCTGGTCGTATCGCGGAATAAAAGGGAGCTCGCGAGGTGGAGAGAGAGAGAGAGGCGAGCAGCGGACAGGGGACAAAGAGAGAAAAGCGGCAGACTTACAAACAAATACACGAGGAGATACACGAGAGCAAGCATCTCCCTCCACCTTTCTAGTATCTGCTGCGCAACCTTTGCCGGCGCTCGAGTTCCCGGGTGAATGCAAATGAGACAACCGGGGTACCGGTTAACCACCGCTGCCACCGGGGAAGACGTTCGGCCATATCCATCCTTCGCCTCGTTCCTCCCGGGACGATCGATGACGTTTCCGCGGAAGAATCCGCCGAGCATCGACCACGCCTATCCCGGCACTCGTTTCCCTATTTTCCCTCATTTCCTACTTTTGGTTTCGTCACTACGCCGGAGAGAACTCGGTGGCACTCCGGCGAGGTGCCTCGGAACGGATCGTGAGAACGGCTGGATTTTAGCAAGCACCTTGGAACGGTACCTACAATGGAAGAGACGTATGCTCGCGCAGATTCCGGCTCGCGTAGATAGAATTCGCGCGGTGAAGAGCGAGGAAGTAGCGCCGAGGTAGCTCTCGCGTATCCCTCTCGCGACGACCCGAGCTGAAAGCTCTCCCGGCTCCACCACCAACCACCGTCCCCGGGAACTTTATGGCTCATGAATGAAACATGGGCTTAACCGTATATTCGCGGGGCTACGTGTTGCAACGGTGGCTTAATGTATGCCGCGATCGCGAAAAATGGCGAACCGATAAATGGAATTAAGGCGGGGACCCGTGTCGTGGGGTCTTTGTGGGGCTGCTCGATATCACGAGCACGACGAGCGGCCCCGAGCGTCGCTGCCGCGGCCGCGGGTCCGCCGCTTCCGATTCCATCCGCGTCGCCGAAAGGTGGGACAGCGTCGTCTCGTTAGAAGTTTAGAGGCTGAGTGGCGTCGCGGCCGCGGGATTAAAACGTCCCGCTCGGGGCGATATTTATCGGAGGCGACGGGTGGCTGAAAATGCGAGAGGACCAGCGCGAGCGCGGCTACCGGAACGCGCGACGCAGTGGCACCCCGTAAAAAGTTGCCGCGTTAAGTTTGATCGGCCTACTAAAAATGCAGAAGGAATCAGGTAGTGGGTTAAATAGGAGGCGCACGCTCGACCTCTGGTCCACGTCGGAAGCGAGTGTCCTCGGGTGTCGTAAAGACCGGGGCCAGAACCCTCTCGCCTCGGCCCATTTAACCGTTTAATGGCGGGTCAAGCGGCAATAACGCCGCCGAATAATCATAAAAATGAGGTTGGTAGCTGCGTGGAACCCCCCGCCGCGGCCGTGTTCGTAGCGCCGCGTTAACGTTCACCGCGGCTCGGCGACGACGTATCTTATGCGGGGCCTTCACGGAGGCCCGCGACGCGCCGCACAACTCTGTGACCCATGTGTCTCCCTAGGCACCGTGCCGAATAAATGAACAATCCGAGTTTCCATTCGCGTGTTTCGCTGTATCCTGAAATCGACTCCGCGGACTCTCAATATGTACTTAGGTGCTTTCTCTGTTTCGGGGGATTTCTCCACTCACCGCTTGCTGTTACCACCAACGAAGATAGGGACCAGGGGGATGAAGGGGAAAGAGGCTGCTGCCCGTCGAGGGAGAAGCGAAGCGTGGTCGAGTTTGCAGCACGCGGTGGGCCAGGAAAATCACGCTCGACCCTCGGCCCTGACCCGCGGGGCCCAGGCAGTAGCGGGGACGCCGCGCGCTCGAGATCGCGCTGCCCGCAGAGTCGCCAGGTGCCGCTATAACGAACGCTCGAAAGCTGCTGGTCCAGCGTTGCTTCCCGGTGAAAAGATGTCCATGGGAAACGGACATCCTTCGGATCTGCCGTTGAATACCAGTTTCCTGGAACGCGGAATGGGGATCGATGTCTCGGTGCAGCATCGTACGCGTCGTATAATAATCGAGCTCGAGAAGTAACCAGGAGTACCGAGTAAAAGAAAGAAAGAGAGGAAGTGGAGAGAAATGGCAGGGAGCGAAGAGGAGAGGAGGAGAAGAGAAGAGGACTCCCCGAGGGTTCTACCGGTGCGCGCAGCGCGCTTCAATGCGGTGCCCCCGATGATTGGCTCGATTTAATAAGCATATCACGAAACTCTATGATTACGAAAGATCGCGAAAGCGTCGGGCGCCGAGCACGGGTGATCTTTATTTCCAATTGGATCCACGCTGGACCGGGAGGGCTCTCTTAATTGACGGAATGCCGAAGGGGGAAGAGGTGGGTGGGTTCGGGGAGGCAACGGCCCGCATGGGAATTATTTTTAATAAGGATCCTCGTTCTCCGCGCCCTCTCCCCTCTCCGCCGTGTTTTATCTCTCGCGCGGGCGAAAGCCGAGGGGATCCCTTCGCGCTTATCTTTCAAGAACGTTGACCGATACGGGGAAATTCAGCGCTACCACCCTCGGACGTCGGCGCGACCGTTGTTGTCCCGCCGTTACAGAAGGAATGGAGGCAGCGTTTTCTCCCGAGGGGTAGCTCTATAATCATAATTTAGCCGTAATTACATTTATGACCCACTTTACCCTCGTAAATTGTCCACGAAGATCGGGGGGCCCCATGGTCGTCGTTATTACGCGCCTCGGATACCATGGCCGATCCTCCCGAATCACTTTTTCTTCCTCTTTCTTCGTCCTCCCCTTCGCCCTGCCTTCCTCCTGCGTGCGTACTCGCCGCGTCGTCGTCGTCGACAGCGCCGTCTTCGTCCCCTTTTCGACCGTCCGAGGTTATTAAGATCGTGATTGGAAGAGGCGAATGTCTCGGCCCGTCGGGCGGTGCGGGTTCATCCACCTCGAAGTAATCGAACGGTGATAATCCGAGCGCAGGGGAAACGATAAATTCCAAGTATCGATCTCATCTAAGGGACGCCCGGTGTTCTCCCCAAAAATTACCGCTCCTTGTTTACGGAGGCGCGCGGAGCTCGGGCCGCAAACGTTTCGGTTAATCGCCACCCCTTTCGTTTCTCGCACCGTGACGCCATTACACGGACCATAACCCCGCAGCGCAGCCACCAGAAACGGAGATGGAAAGGATCGCCAGCGACGGTCGGCCTCGAAATTCGACAGTAGAGACGGAGCGGCACGCCAACATCCGGTGGACGAAGGGAAATCGGCGCCGTCGCGTTGGCCCCTGAGGTCAAGACACTCCGACGGAGGGGGAACAGGGGAAGGGCGAGGGGAGCAGCTTCGGATCGATCTCGATGCGAGAAGGAGAATTCGTCGATCTTGCCGGAAACGGTGGGGGCTCGTTTTCGTGGAGGGCAAAAGCGGAGGTAGGAGTGGACGCATTCCTGCCACGATGAGACGCGGTGCCATTGGCTCCTGGGACGCGGAGCGTCACACCGGTTGGCCGCCTTAATAATATGGTACGGCTGGCCAGCCAGCACCGACGACTACCACTGCCTGCCTACCTCCTTCTGCGTTCCTCGGCTTACCTACAGGAGGTTGTTGCCGCATGGTTGATGTACTCATACCTATCGGCTACCCGCTCGTTACCTTGCCCCCACGACAAGCTCCGCGCTCGCGGTACCCAGCGGACCCGTGTTTCCCCATCGACAGCAGCCCTTCACCCCCCCCCCCCCCCCCTTCACCCGGCAACCACCGCCAAAATGCCCCGCGTAATTTCAGCCTTCGTAAACGATTCTTCCTGCCCTGCCAACGACACACTTGCCGCGAACTCTATCCACCGCGATCGGTCCACCTCGACAGAACTCACCCTCTCCCTCCCCCCAAATGATAAGCCTAGAAGCGATCGATCGCCAGGTAGAAAGAACCGCGCGACTGCACGGTAGGATGAAAGGGCGACGATGCCACAGACGCTTCCCGGGGGGGGGGGGGGGGGGGGGGACGTGACTCGTTTGCGAACGTTCCAGGCGGTGGAAAAAAGTGCGAGGAAGACATTAGGCATTTCTCGCCTCTCGAATCTCGAGCGGCCAGGGACGAGTTCGCGCAAATTTTGTAGTCCGACTTATGATTAGTCGGGGAGGGGCCAGCCTATCATTACGCGTATTACCATCTCTCGCGCGATCGGGTCCGAGGCTTCCGATGCCCCGGCACGAAGCAACCCGACGCGCATACATTGCCGAGTATGCACATTCGGCCGGACCGAAGGCATAGATAATACGGGAGCGCCGCCAGATAATTTTACAGTACGCTCGGGACTTTTCGTGCAACGATTACAACCTCCCCCCGTTCGAGCGGCCATCTCCCCCTCGGGATCACCGGCGTTTCATACTAGTGAACGGCCATTACTCCACCGGGCAGGCTTTCTTATTCGCTCATTAACGATGTGTTCGGCGGTTATCCATTACCGGGTTGCAAACGAACGCCCTTCTCGGTTCCCAAATTTTTTGCGCGCAAAATCAATCGGCACTCCGAGCGTCACGTGATTCCTTGTCGCGCGCGGGCAACGGAACAATGCCTCCGCGTGTCCTCTCTCAGCTGTCATGCCTCATCGACGTCCCACCTTTCGAAACACCCAGGCGAGTGTTTTTGTACGCGCCACGTCGATAGATCCTAAGGAAACGCCGGGCCATTACCTCCGCGCTATCTTCGCTTGCCCCCCTGCCAAATCATTCGGTTCTGCGATGTGTGAAAATAATGTTCGCCTCACCGCAAGCTTGCCCTTGTTGCGGCTTATTTGCTCGACCAGTGGTGCGTGGTACGCTGTATCGCAGATTATTATTCGGACACCTCCTCGATAAAAAGTATAGTTTTCGCCACGATTCATCTCTTCATGCTGAGCAGCTTTGCGCGGGAGCAAGGTGCCGGACGGTGGATGCTCGGGCGCTTAGGCACGATCCTCTATCGAGGACTGCAGCGCGAGCAGCCATCGGCGCAGCGAGGGTTAACGAGCTTAACAAATTCCTCGCGAGTGGGGCGATCATCTCGTGGTGTTGGCTGGCTCGCAGCAAATCGCAGGGACTCGCCAACAAATCGTCCGTCGCTGCTGCGTGTAACCTGCCTGCCATTGTAACAGTCGCACTGTTAAGCGGTAATAGCGGACAGGTTATCAGCAGCTGTTACAACAGCTCCGGGACCTTTACGTAACGACCGATGTCAGTTGGTGCGAGTTCGCTTCGCAGGGGTCTGCTGGGGGCCGCTGCCAATGCCGCGGCTAGGGCCCCCGCTCGTACATACAGCCACGGGGCCCCGATAGTATCGCGCTGCGCTCACCACCGGAACCGCGGTCGACGGGGCATTGCTGTGACAAGGACGATCGCTAGCCTGCGTTCCAGCGGCGACGTCATTATGCGCTATCGCGATGCACCCGGCGGGCCCTTTTCTCCGCTGATAATTCGGCGGGCATGTTCGGCGAACAACGGCTCCCTTGCTCGCTCGGCCGCGAAAAGCCTCGTTTCGAGAAGTCGTGGCGCGTTACCGGCAAAAACACAGGTTGCGAGAGGGACCACCTCGGGGGTAGAATACAAAGTACGGATGAGACGCGAGCGCCGCGAAATCAATCCCCGATAGCCGGGGATCGGGAAGGAACCGGCTCCCGATTATACCGTCGAGGCTCGTTCCGAAAGATCACAGGCACCATCATTATCCATGCGGCATCGGCGTCGAATCGATCGCGGTCCTCGCAATTAAGCCGAAGCGGTACCGGAACTATCATCATCGTCGATGGCACGGCGCAACGGAATGGGAAGAGCGGATCGAACCACCCCGGCAGCGATGCGGGCGACGTGACGTAGTGACACGAAACGACGCGAGAACGCGCGTACACGCGCGATCGCCTATCATTAAGACGGCCGGCACCGGGGCTGATCATGCACGGGGCAGATTCACTTTTACGAGCGAGGGGGGGGCTATCGTCGGTGGCATCATCGTCGAGTCTCGCGCACGGTACGCTACCAGAGAGGCCCGCGGGAGTGATTTTTGCGTGGGCAACGGCCGTTCCAATAAAATTCGAACGCCAGACAATTTTCGATTACGCGTGATCTCATTAACTTGCCCCGTAGACGCCGGGGCCTCTTCCTACGTCTCCTCCGCCTCTGCCCCCGCTCTTCATCCCGCTGCTCATTCCCCTGCCCACCCCGCCCATCGCCGTAGCCTGCTGCTCTTTTTCCCTCTGACCGCGCCTCCGCGGATTTCAGCTTCGCTGACGGCGGCGGCCCGTGCGGCTCCAGGTCGGGGGACGATCATTATTTTAAATTCGCTCCAAATATTGCTACAAAAAGCGTATATTGCATCTTGCGGTGGTGGAGCGGACCGAAAGGGATCCGCCAACGGTGGTTCTGGTCGGCGGAGACGTCTCTGCGGGCCAGCTCGGGGGCAGGAAGCGCACACACCGGCGCTGGGCCTCGCGCGGCTCGTGCGCGAGCGCACGTTGGACGCACCCACCCTCTGCCGACGATCGGAGAGGGATACACGCCGGACTCGCCGCGGACGAGTAATTTTCGAGGTGGACTGCGGAGGGGCAGAGACCGGCAGGGAGAAGGGAGAGAAGCAACAAAAGGTGGGCAAGGCGTGGGTACGCGGGCGATACGCGGAGTAAAATGGCGGTAGGTACGCGAGATCGCGCGTCCCGGCTGCGGTGAGCCAGATGCATCAGTCCGGTGGATGTCGGTCCGGGGGATGAGGTGGCACGGGTGAGGGAGGAGGGGGAGGGGACGCCAAAGACGATGCACAGGAGGAAGAAGATCGAGGAGCCTGAGCCGCGATGGAAGCGAAGCGCGAGAGGCCGAAGGATGGTGATGGCGATGGCGACGGTGGTGGTGGTGGCAACGAGCCCCGGCAGAAGCGGGAGGTGGCTTAAAAATGAAGTAATATGGTAAAAATATGGCGGGCAATTTTCAAGAGAGACGGAGCTAAGCCTGTTAGCCAGCGGCCTGCGAGACGCTGACGTAGCCGCTATAGCAGCCGCGTACAGAGGGAGGGTTGCGTTTGTGTGCGGGCACGTAATGTCGGTAGGCCAAGAACTCGCGGTAGATACGCCTCACTCGATCCGGCAGCGTAAAGATGGTCGTCCAAGATAGCGTAAAGTTAATAACGAACGACTGGATAGACGCGGACACGGGCGCGCGATGCAGATGGGAGGGATCGTTCGCGCGGCAGGACGATCCAAACCGCGGAGGTTTTTTGCTTTTACGTTCGCCGGAGCTGACCGCGTAAATACGAAATCCGGCGAGCGTGTAAAATCACGATCCACCGGGGCATACCGCTGCGCGACGTGTACGGGATCTCGCGGGCGACGTAATGGCGTTCCGATGCTGCGTTACGCGCCTCCGACCCTGCCATTAAGGGGTCTCCCTAGTGTGACGGTTTAAAAAAATCGATTTTCTTTTTTTTGCGTTTTCTGAAAGTTCAACATCTTAAAAACATATTCCTAAAATATTATAGCCGACTTCGAAACTTTGGCAACGCTGTGAGCTATGAAAGGTAGCGCGCGACCGGGCGCGCAGGTATGTACGAATCGGAGCCCTCAACGCTTGTACCGATGGTCGACATTTTTTAATTGAAAAACCGTTACCTCCAGAGCTACCTATGATCTAGCTACATGTACCGTCCCCTTCTGTGCTAAAGGGGCCCTTCCAAGTGTTATAGCTGGTGTGATTCAGTGCATCGTAGACTCTCGAGCAAAACAGCAGAAGTGAGCAAAGTGAGCATTTTACTCGAAACGACATTTTTGGCGCGGCGATCACGATATCTCAAAAACTAGTCAATTAAACGACTTAAGACTTAACATATATATTCACTGCGTGTTCTGTTAGAACCTGAACTAGAATGAAGTCATTATATGCAAAATTCGAATTTCGGAGCTCAAAAAACTGATCACTTTTTTGGCGCGAAAAAATAATTCTCTTTAAAGTGCTGCCATTTTTGTATTTTGTGATTCTATATTTTCGTTCTAGTTCAAACCTTAGCTGCGTTCATATAGATTAAGAAAATAACTGTGTTTTTTATTTCAGATGACCATGACAGCCGGGATCATGATCGCCATTTATTTGCGAGCTCCTCATTATAATCCTTCAAACATAAAATATAATTATCACTAATGATTCAAAAAATTTAAGTACATTGCCCAAATGTAACTGAATAAATACTCCAAAGTTTGAAACTGCAATATCAAGTACATTTCCTTCAAAAAAATTCCCAAATGTTGCCCTATTTTCCAGGCGTCACACTAGGGAGACCCCTTAAGGGGGGTACAGCAGTTTCGGAAGGGCAAAGTCGGTGGTGTCTTCTATGCCGGATTACTTCGATACTAAACAATCGTGGCACGCGTAGGGGTAAACAGTGTAGTTGTTGGCCACCTGGCAGTGATTGGCCTTTTTTTTAAAAACATGAATATTAAGAAATAATGTACATTATGCCTTTTATAATGAACGTATTCAGATACCTTCTACTTTCATGCGTCGAATGCAATCACTATTTCGCTCAGGCAATTCTTAGATAATTTAATGCATTTATGATATACATATATATAACTCTCATATTCGTTATATAGACAAATAAAGGTTTAAACTTTATAAAAAAGGATTATTTATTCATTAAAATTATACCTTATTGCCGAAATTATAGGTGGCCAAGAATTGTAATGTAAATAATGTTTCAGGATAGTCATTGGCCACGAGGCCAATGGGTAGCTACCAGTCATAGCAACAGTGAAATAGCTGTGTTGCGATTTTAAAAGGTTATGTTTTAAAAAAAAAAATGCTTAATAGCAATGTAAAAGAAGGTGCAATACTAGCTAATATAGAAACATTTAAATAGAACTATTATAGGTTATATATTTTTAATAATATTACATTACATTTAGTTCCATTTTATGAATATATCCATTTTTATTTAATAATTTAAATCCTGTTTCTAACCGAATTAATTCATTATTTTACATTAACATTATTTCATAATTAGGTCTTAGAGCATTAAGAATTAGGTAGGGTATATGTTACATATAGGTTATGAAATAGTGGCCAATAACTGCCAAACGATCGGCCAATCATTGCCTTCGTCTGGCCAATAACTATGTGTTTTGATAGGAAACGTATTTTTTGTAAAATTTTTGTGGATCCTTCTACTCTTTCTTTAAACAAATTCTATTTCTAGACTATTAGAGTCGTTTACAGCTATTAACACTAATTGTGTTCCTAAAGCTAGCAAAATAAGAGTTATAATTCAACGCTTATGTGAACCTCTGACTTAGGTGGCCAACAACTACACTGTTTACCCCTACTTTTTACAAGCCATTTTGCATGTGTTTGCGAGTAATTACAAAACAAAAAACTGTCTATATTGTTAAAAGTATTGAAAGTATTAAGGGCTGAAAGTAGTTTCAGGTGAACCTGTGACCTGAACGTAAAATCCTTTGAGGTGAGTAATACCATGTGCTATAATATGGAAATTCCCCGCCGAATTTGGACAAAAATTGTGGTACTATTACCCGGCGAAAAGAAGACTCCTAGCAGGCGGGCTCGGGCTGTGCAGTCCGTCGCTGTGACGATTGGTCGAGTCACCTATTTGGGCACACTTTTAAAGACGGGGCACACGTATCTTGGTTATTGGCTGAAGTTGCCACATACATTGTCGCACCGAGCGACGAAGAGAGCGAACGAAACACATCGAGACCGAGTGGGATAGAGCGATCTGACCGACGACCGTCAAAACAATAGCGTAGGCTACGCTTGGTCAGATCGCTCTATCCCACTCGGTCTCGATGTGTTTCGTTCGCTCTCTTCGTCGCGCGGTGCGACAATGTATGTGGCAACTTCAGCCAATAACCAAAATACGTGTACCCCGTCTTTAAAAGTGTGCCCAAATAGATGACTCGACCAATCGTCACAGCGACGGACTGCACAGCCCGAGCCCGCCTGCTAGGAGTCTTCTTTTCGCCGGGTAATAGTAGTTACGCACGAAACAAACTTTTTTTCGTGTTTTCACGGAAGAAAGTCATTTTTAATAATTTTTAAAACATTTTCCCACTATCCAATGGTGATAAAGAAATTCCACATTATAGAGAAGGGAGTTTTACATGCCCAGTTAAAATTTCAAGTGAAAATATTCATTCGTTCAAAAGCTATGATGTACACGGCGTTTGAAAATGTGGTTTCGAGATAAACGGCTTCAAAGTTACGTCCCCTACTACGCCAATACCGCTCTTTGCGTGGTCGTTGCTCGAGGGTGCGCTGAATTACGTTCAGCGCTATAATTTCCGTAATTATTCGCATTTCCTCGTGAAACTTAGTTATAAATATTCAACAAAGGGCGACACTTTCAGAATTAATAATAATAACAAAAGTCGATTTTTCGAGACTTCAATAGTACTGTACCCCCTCAAACGCGCCTTTGTCCGGCCGGCCGCGGACCAAATGGATCACCTCGTTCCTTGCCCCGTGTGTCAGCCATTAGTCGGGAAACTTAATACGACATCAGGTCGCGTCGCGTCGCGTCGCGTCGCCCTTCCCGAACGTCGGGAAAAACTCGCTCGGGCTCGCCTTAAACGCATTCCCCGCGCCGAAGTCGCTAATCTAATATGCCGCCGGAGAAGAGACGAGGAAACCGCACGCAATCTCCTTAATAAAGAAATAATTAATGACGGTAGTCTACGGCAGAGCGTATAAAATGGCGTAATCTACGGCGGCTGGTGCTACTTAACCTGCTGCCGCGTGAAAACATTCTACGAGTTCCTCTCCCTCCTCGCTCCTCGCTCCTTTAATTATTCCCGAGACATTTCTCACCGATCGGAAGGCATAAATCGCTGCACGCATTTTCGCGGCGCTGCGCCGGCACGCACGCGATTACCAGGCACCTAGACCAGCGTCTCTCAAATCTCCGTGGCGCGGATCCGCCGATCCTTGCGCCCGTTCGCTCTCGATTCGTCCTCAATTTGTCTTCCCGTTGCAGGCCTCGAAGGTCGCCGGTTTCCAATAGAAATCTGTGTCGATGCATCTGCGACGGACCAGGGGGAGCGTGTGCGCGCCAGTAGAATGCGCCAGCGCGCTGCCGCGCGGGCAACGGCGATCCGTTCCGCACCCCCGTCGAGAGGATTCCCCGTGGAATCGTTGGAGCGTTGCGACCGCGCGCACTCGCTCCTCCCTGTATAATGGCTATTCGAATAGAACCGCGTATCTACTTAGCGTCCGCGATGCCGCGCAGGATCGCTCGTTGCTCGGCTTAAACGCGGCGCGCAACCACCCGCCGCGGACGGCTAACGAGGCACCGGTACATCGTGTACGCATTGTACTTGTCTTCCGAGCGGAACGAATAATAGAACCTCTCCGACGATACCGAACCACTTTCCTACGCCGAACAATCGATCCGGCTGAAAATTGAAACGTTCCCGGATGCCTGCCCTTGGAACGAACCAGCGCACAGTGGGGTATTAGGCCCCAAAACCCGGACATAAATCGATTTAAAAATTTTTGCGTAAACCGCAAAATTTTCGGTGCACGAGGCAGTTGAATATCTGAGGAACAATGTATGAATATTGTTTTTTTTTCATTTGTGCACTCATGAAGCAACAGGCTTCGTCGAAAGTTAAGAGACTTTAGAGCTCGCGATTCCTTCTTAACCGTCCTCTGAAACATCGTTGGCTTATTAAAATTTTCTACAAGTTGTAAAGAAATGTTGTGAATTCTTGCATTATGGAAGCTTTTCAGGTAAGTGTATACTACACTTTCCAAAAGGTTTTACTTTTTATCATATATATTTGCATAGTTATTAACATTTGAAGATAATCGAGAATTCAGTAAATTTTCTTTACGATTATAAGATTTCATTAACGATTTTGTTATACTGCTAAGCCGTGTTAACTGGTTTTGGTGGTGCCATTACATTTGAAAAAGGTTTGTGAAGACAGTGCAAAACAGATTGGTTCCGGATTCGTCCGGATTTAAGTTTTATAGCTAATTTAGCTAGAAATGACAATCGAGAGCTGGTGCGTTTTTAGTACGCCTGTACGGTCACGCTCGCCAGGCCTTCGTGAGGTGTTAAGGAAATCTTCAATGAAACTGTTTAAATTATGGACACATATGTATTAACTGAGTAAAATGAAAGAAAAACTAAAATATAATATATAAGTACGTAAAAAATACTTTGAATATTTCGTCGTGTAGTCTCTGATGGCACTGTTTCAACTGAATGCAGACATAAAGTAGAGGACTTACAATTAGTTAAAGATTTATCTACAGCATAACATAAACATTTTATGAAATTCTGTCTGCATTCAGATGAAACAGTGCCATCAAAGACTACACGGCAAAATATTCAAAGCTCTTTTTACGTAGGGGAGAGGCTTGCAGGTTACCACTGCTTGCAGGTTGCCACCCCTGCTGTATTTCGACTTTCTAGCAGTGTCATAATCTCAACTCTGACTCACATCGACGTTAAAAGAGTAGGTGTCACTATTTTATAACCTCTGGAGCGGACAGACGCAATAACGCTGTGTTTGCTGAGCGAAGGGTAATGGGTATAGTGTTTGTCAAGAAACTGAATTATTGAAATTGTGTGCTTTCCTTGTGCTCGTAAATTGGACATTTTCATCGACAATTCAAGATAACTATACGTACTGTGTTGTCTTTTTTATCTAATTTACATATGCCAAACAGATTTCCAAACATATCATGAATTGACAATTTTTTCTCATATTTTCCTAAAAATGCGTCGGAATGCAAATTGCCTCCTTTTTGCTTGCAGGTTGCCACCTCTCTCTTTCCCGCTTGTTTATACTCAAATGTCATTGAGTTTGAAGTGAAGTGTTTTTATTGCATTTTAGTCATATTTTGGTTTATTTTTTACATTTTTATAGGTTTTTAGTATGGCAGCACGCAGGTCAAGAAAATCTGAATAATATAATTTATTAATAAAACTTAATAAATTTTGAAAAGTTTTCTGAATCAGGTTTTTACTTGAGTTTTTTTACACTTTTAGCAATTTTTCTAGGGGGTGGCAACCTGCGAGCCAAAATTTCAAGGAGACAATTTTAGATACATTCGATAATTTGCAGTATAATTTTTCTTTTTCGAGAGTTTGCATGATTTGTAGCTCAGGATTGTAGCTCAACACTTCCTCTTTCCAACTTATACCATAAATCAACGATACGTTAATTTTATGACGAGTTATGATCAAAAAAGCTTAGGGGTGGCAACCTGCAAGCCAAAATTTCAAGGAGGCAATTTTAGATACTTTCGATAATTTGCAGTATAATTTTTCTTTTTCGAGAGTTTGCATGATTTGTAGCTCAGGATTGTAGCTCAACAGTTCCTCTTTCCAACTTATACCATAAATCAACGATACGTTAATTTTATGACGAGTTATGATCAAAAAAGCTTAGGGGTGGCAACCTGCAAGCCTCTCCCCTACTTATATGTTATATTTTAGTTTTTCTTGCATTTTATTCAGTTTTCAAGTTTTGTTTTGTATAGCCTATATTTAGTGTGTGTTATATATATTTATCCTGTGTTTATTAAGTTCACTAGTTGAGTTCATATTTAAGTGCTGTTTTGATTTTACTTTTATATTAAATTTCAGTTTACTTGTACTTGGTAAGTACGCTTAAACATTTGTCACGTGAACTAGATATTTTCCGCTATTGTTATTCAGATGTTACTTATTTAACGAGAATATATATATACGTATAGGTATTAAAATGTCAGCAAATTGTTCGGTTCAAGCTGCGGGTCCATCTGGAATTTAAACTGATGACGCGAGAAAACATAAAATTTATTAAAAAGAAAGCTGCCAAGATGCAATTCCTAAATGAAACAATAGATTTACTTCTTCCCCGAGCTCACAATTTGGGTAAACGAAGAATTTCTGTAGAAACATTTAAATATGTAGCTTATTTTAAATGGCTGTATCGTTGTTAAAAAACACCCTTTTTTATAGGGTTCGACTTATCGTAAAGGCAAAGGATCATACTTTCCGATAGTATGCATAAAAATTACAAAAAATATTGTTTGCACTCCATAGCACTTGACAAACATCAAGAAACTTTTACAGTTTGGCACATTCCTCTTTAAAGGCGGATTTTACCCCCTGGATACCGATTTCGATAAAATTGATTTAATAAGTCGAAAAGTATAAAGTTGAAACTTTAAAATGGTTTATGTTCCATCAATTTTTGATGAATTTTAACAAAGTTATGGGAGTTTGAAGATCTTAAAATTGCCATGTCCGGGTTTTGGGGCCAAATACCCCACTGTGCAGCGTACACGCGCCGCGCGCGCGTTTCCCCGCGCTCGATCCGATCAGAATTTCGTATTCCACGGTACAGCGGTGCTAACCACTCCCGCGAGCTCGCGTGACGCGCGGGTAATTGTTAAGTAGACTTTTTTCGGGATCTATTTGAGCGTACAAAAGGACAGTGAATCCTTAGTTCGTGCCACGCACACCGATGAGAGGAGCACTGTGCCGGGTTCGTGAGGTGACCGCGGCGATGACTGGGCGCATAGTTGCGTGTACACGCGTGCACTTACATCATCGCGCGTGCCCGTCACCGTGAACTTACTTCGGGACGGCGCGAACGTTCGCGTCGTGTGTGACACACGTGCCACGCGTGCCTCCTTGCCCTCGGCCGTCCTACGTGCCCGATCCGACAATGCGCGCATTCATCGATCCGATTCCCCGATCGATCACGACCCTCGCTTACCTCCATTCGACGAGAGGGGGATTCCCTTGTCAGAGGAATATCCGGATTATGGGCGGGGACCGGTTGCAAATGATGGCTCGTCGACGCCGGGCCGTTCGGTCGTCTAACACCGGGCGACACTATCCCGGCCGACGAATCGTGCGCGGCTGTCGTGTCGGATCAACGGAATCGTCGCGGACGGAATCGGGGGCCTGTAACGTGTAATTTTGATCGACGTCCAGCCCCGCGCTCGCTTCTCAGGCGTGGCTGGCGAGACCGGGCGACGTAATACGAGGCGAATTACCGGATTAATAAAGCCGCTCGCGAGAAAACCAACGCGTCGAACGTTTCTATTTTATGTAATACCCGGCTCGATCGATCAGCAACGCCTCGAGATTGATCGGGAACGGTTGCGCGCAGGTGTTTAAAGACACACGCTCTCGCCGGGCGCGTGAAAGGATTGGGTCTACATTCCTGCACGACGATTGTGTACCGCGACGCTGTAACAGCGGGGGGCACTTGTCTAACGCGATTCCGCGGGGATCGACGCGGATGCCCTGGAGAATACGTGTCGGAGAGACGCGGTTTTCAGCGGTTCGTTTCCACGGACAGGGCGGACAATCCTCAATTATCGCGGTAACAAATAGCCGGGTGATCGCGCGGCGGTTCGGCGCCGTCGGTTTGGTAGCCCTAATCCTGGGGTCAAGCATTCGAGAACAAATGACCGCGTCGCGTAATTTACGACGCCGCGATCATTCGCCAACGAAAGCTCGTCTTACTGACCCTACCTCGCAGCAAGCGTAATTAATTGATTCAACCTTCGCTCGCGGACGTCCGTGCGTTCGATCCCGCGCAGGATAAATGAACGTAACGTTTTGATTTTTCGAGAGACATACCCCTCTCTCGCTAACAAACGATCTCTATTGTCCATGACCGTTCGCTGGGAACGAAACCTCCGTGATCCTTGCCCGACGCTGGCATCCCCTTCTCGCTGCCTTCACTTTGTAACATTATTATCCACCAGTCGGTCGGGGAATAGTTTTGCGTTCCTTAAACAATCGTCCGCAGTCCATAACGGTCACGGGTTAATCGCACGCCGACGGTCTACATAAGTACGTACGGCGGCTGCAACGGCCGGACCATGAACGTCCCGTAACTACTTCATGGCTGGTCTTTCGTTACAGGCGCTGCGGCCTCGCCGGATCATGAACGTCGGCATCTACTTTCCAGCCAGCACACTCGGATTCTGCGTCTCCCCCTGGCGCGAAACAAGCCGTCCGAGCTTCGACGACTTTCTTCCCTCAAATGTGCCAGCTCTATTTTTGACAGTTTTTAAGTTCTGAAATGAGGAACGGATGAGGGTTACCGTCAAACCGGGTAACTTTGACCGCCTTTGGTAAATATTTCCCCTTTTCTTCCTTGTAACTTCTAATGTAATTCAAATATTATATTGGGGAAAAGACACTAGGACAGGTAATTTCAAGTCGACGAGGATGACATTTTTAAAGAACAAACCAAACAAGTCAAGTCCCCTTAAAAAAATGACAAACAAAGGTGTTCTGCCCGGTCGGGGTAGCTTTGACCACATTGTTTAATTTTCTGTTTCTATGAGAATTATTGACACTGTTATAACTTTTACAAATCTATTTAATGCTAAAAAAAAGAGGTAAAAGAATAATATAACCTTTTGTAAAGAAACAGTTACTTGTCTGAGAATAATATCTGTTATACAATAGATGCTAGAGGAATTGGTTTTAAAATATAGTTTTGTGGTGAAAGTTACCCCATTCGACGGTGATGTCAAGTGAAAGCAATAACTTTACGAACAGTTCTTTCTAATTTCCTCGTAGTTGGTAAAGATGGAGCTACACCTCTCCCGCTGCAAGGTCCTCGAATGCGCGCCGCGCAAATACATATTCACGCGTTGTGGTCGAACTTCGGTGGCGGTAATAAAATTTGAGAAACGCCGGCACGCGAGCCTCGTTCGTCGGCGTTCGACAGGCGCGGTAGACGCAATAAGAGAGAGTTTATATACGTCACCACGTCCTCGAACGTCGACACGAAAGTGAACCCGCGAAAAGGTCCCGGTGTTATGTCTGATCACCAGCCTCGCAACCGCGATGGCTCTCTCGGCCGTTCTCCTTTCCGCCCGTTCGGCGAATTTCGTGGCTGACCGCCCCCTCTGCCCCGCGCAATACCGTACGTGGAAAAATGCGGAGAAACAGATGAGGGGGGGGACGGCACCGGCGAGCGAGAAAACAAAATCACGCTGCACCGCGCCGAGGTCAGAGGAGGAATCATCGTTGACTGCAGAATAAGCTGGCGGCTGGAAGGAAGGAGGCCGATACGCGCGCTGAGATTCAATTACGATCGATCGGCCGGCCGGCCGGCCGGGGCTTCACTCTGGACAAATACCGTCCGCGCGAGATAAGGCGGCTCGTTTCGCTCGCTTCCTGGAGCTGAAGGCTATTAGCCTCGGATACGTTTGATTCATTGAACCGCTTTGTCACGGGACAACGCGGACACCGGGATGGTAGCGCGGTGGATCCGAGACGGCTCGCCCTTAAGTAGGTATTCCCCGGGACACGTGACATGAAACTTAGCTAACTTCGGAAGACCCCCGTACCGGCGGAGTATCCCTGAATCGTTCGGCGGCGTGCTTGTGCCCGGCCGCGCTGCCGTTCGGCGAGGACAGACGGAAATATGGCGACGTGATAGTAACAGAATGAAATTTAGATTGGTCCGTCAGACCCTATTAACGGTAGGTGAATAGATTCAATGAGGAGGCTGGATAGCATCGAGCGGGGAATAATGAATGGGAAAGCGTCGGTTCGGGTCCCGGGAGTCTTCGACACCGGTGATCGCGCGGGGATCAATCATCCGCATCGATATCGGGAATGACACCCAGAAACGAGTCTATTAGGCGGTCGATAACCACCGGGGCCCGCGTTCCCCGGGACGTAGCCCCTATCGACGGACCCCATCAACATTCCTTATCGACGCGATAATAATTTATTACCTTGCCCCTCGTTTCGCTGTTCCCTCGGACGAGGAACGGCCCGAAAGGGCACGGCCGGGACCGAACAGTTACACCTACGGGGATCAAAAAGTCCATTGGTGGTTGAGGCTTCTACAAGGAATTGCTTTTTCCTCGCCTATTTAGTCGCGGCCGCCTCGTAAACCTCGAAGGCCGTGCGCTACTTCGCGCAGGCCCCTTCCACGCATGCCCGGCTACGCCGCAGGTTCCCATGGACCCGGTGTACCCGCGGCTGGACAGAGTCGTTGAGGGAGATGGATTTATTCAGGCAAATTCGAGGGCCATTTTCGTAAATGAAAAACCGTCGACATCATCCGACGTTATTAAGGTAACCGAGGGGGTATTAATGATACGTAATGCAGAAATACAAAAAGATACGTTTCATCTCGATAATCATCGGCGGAGGTTGGAGCGAACCGGGGGTCGTCACCGGCAGAGGCGGGGAGCACGAGTTAAGCCGAGCGAGCGCGTCTCATCTTCGTAAATCGAGTGTTCGACGTCCCTCTTCCAGCCCCGTTTCAATATCCCCGGCTCCGTAAAGGCAATCGCTGATTCACGGTGTAACGATCCCAGGTGTATGAGATTTGCACCTTGCCGGGCCTCACGCGTCGCGCGCCGACCCGGCCGAACAATCCTTTCGTTTCGTGCCACGGGCCATGCGCGCCCACGGAGATTAAGTGCTACCGAGACCCGGGAAAAAGCAAACGCCCGGCGACGACGACGACGGCACTTTCGAGCGGAACGTCCATTTTCTTGGCGAGGGGAGAAAAGGGCGCGCACCGAAAACGACGGTAAATTGTAGCGAACGACGGCCAAGAGCGTCCGTGGATTAAGGGGTAAAACCACTCTAGAGGCAGAAAAAAAGACCTAAATTTGACAATTGTAGATTTGAACGGTGGTGTGACGATAACAAATTGCAATTGAACGCGGCTAAATGTGTCGTTATGAGATCCCATAGGGCTGCCAGTGGCATTGTGGCGACGTATAAGCTTTGCGACACCCCATTGATTGAAGTGGTTGAAGTCAGTGACCTTGGAGTCATGTTCGGGTCAGGGCTTGATTTTCGTAACCACTATCGGAAGATCTCTTGTAAGGCTATGAAAACCCTCGGGTTTATAGCTCGAGTTGGGGAACACTTCAGGCAGATCCGTACGCTCAAGCTGTTATACTTAGCGCTGGTGAGACCTCATTTAGAGTACGCGTCTGTAATTTGGAACCCTAGACATAAGCTATATATTAGCTTAATCGAAAGGGTCCAACACAAGTTTCTGAGGCTAGCCATGAGGTTATCTGGTAGCCCTATGCGGTTTTGCGATCATGATTATCATCCAGCCTACTGGGCTTATGTCTCTCACTAGTCGCCGAGTCTGTTCCGATCTGCTCTTCCTCTATAAGGTAATCAATGGTCATATAAACTGTCACGAGCTTGTGGCATTGGTTTGTTATCATGCCCCACAAAGGTCACTGCGCCCAAGACCCCTTTTTGTACCGAGGGTCCCCACCTATAGTCACTATACCGCAGATCCCATAAATCAGGCTATGGATAAGTTGAATCTGTGCTGCGATGGCATTGACCTGTTTGCAGGTTCGCTTGATCGTTTTCGTGAGCATTTGTTTAGGCATCTCCTATCGCAATAGCCAAAGTTTTCTCTTGCGTCGTAGTTAACGCATGAACAGGCAGACTGATATGTGATATATGTATTAGTTGATGTTATCGATGTAATTTATTAATGTTACGTTATGTTAAAATATGGTATTTTATTTTATATTATTCTATTTTTGTTATGGTATTTTATATATTTATATTTTTCTTTTTTTTTTTAATTATTTTTAATCATACTATGTACTAATTTGTATTAATTGTTAGCTCTGTATACTAAAGGGTTTCCCGTTAAATAATTATAATAATAATAATTTATTTTCGGAGTATGACAAACGAAATAGAATTTCTTTTCAGAGGGTTTATTTAACACATATTGAAGTATGGAAAACAATTTTTTTATTGTCATTTTCATACAAAATGGCGGCGACAGAGTCCGTCGTCGAAACCACTTCTTTCAAACTGGGAGGACGGATTTCTCGGAGACTATTGCATGGATCGATTTGAAATTTTTACAGTAGCTTCACAACAATATTCTCTTTGGAAGTACGTAGCCGTTTTTTTGATTGAATGTAAACTTTTTTTTACAAACAATTTAATGCTCATGTTTAGGGCAAAAAATCGATTCATTTCTTAAAAAGTGCACCACTTCCACAAAAATTGATTAAAAAAAAACCCCCTACGTACTTCCAAAGCCAATTGTATATAGATTATAAATTTTTTTTATTTTTTGTTCCCGAACTCAGACATGCCGAGAAATCCGTACTCCCGTGGCGGTGTTTTCAAAAAAGCTGTTTTCGACGACGGGCTCTGTCGCCGCCATTTTGCATGAAAATGAGAATAAAAAATTGTTTTTCGTACTTCAATATGTGTTAAATAAACCCTCTGAAAAGAAATTTTATTCCGTTTGTCATACTCCAAAAATAAATTATCAAATTTAGGTCTTTTTTTCTGCCTCTAGAGTGGTTTTACCCCTTAAGCAGGAAGCAAGGGCGTACCGTTTAAAATGGAAATGAGGGGAGCGGGACCAATGAACGATATATTTAAAAGGCATCCCAGAACAGCGACGAACCCCGGATGATTCAGTCTCGGAATAAAACGAACGACAGAGTCACCCGGGCGCTAATGAATCCGGTTGTAAAATCGCGAAACAATTTGCCACGATTCGCGCGTATCGCCCGCCGATCCCTCCTTCGTTTATCAATCCGTGAACCCGTTCGCGCCGCGGCCTCGAACGAAAAGTCGGCGGCGAGCCGAATCGCTCTCCTCTCGGAGCAAGGGCGGCTGCGAGGGGATCGTGGTTCGTCGGATTCGGGAGTATCATCAACGAGATCCATCAAACCTTAATGAGTCGCTCGTAAAAGGCTGCGAGTTCCACTGGGCAGTCCTCCGGGCGATGTTTATCGAACGAATTCGCAGCGAATTCGATCACACGCGAATTACGGGCTTGCGCTAAGCCGATTCCAAATGTAATCCTCTCCTTTTCCATGTCTCTTCCTCCCTTTTTCCTCATTCTTGCGCGTCCTTCTTGCCTCGGTACTTCAGTCCCCATTCGCTGGCGTACAAAAACTTTAATCGCGACTCTCCGACCGTAAAGGCGGCCCCCCAGCTTCCGTCCTTCTCTCGACGCCTCCTCGAGCGCATCGTCGCGTCGTCGCCGCCGCCGCCGCCGCTCGAGAAGCGAGTAACGTCGTGGCTGGCGGCCAAAAAATCGCAGCTTGATTGTTTTACGTCCGACCGCAGTGCACGAACGTGCTTCCAGGCAGCGATCAACGCGGTGATCGAGGTTCAAGGCTTCGAGGGTACGTTCCCCTTCGACGTTTCCTTTGACCCGTCGCTCGTTCGTTACCAGAGCCGAAACGGACCTGGGATGTTGCGCCGAGGCTCGCAACGATAACGGTGCACCGTTCGCGCCAGTCGATCGCGGAGGAAGGCCCGTCCAAGGCGAAGTTCGAAGTGTCGGTGGAATGGAAGAAGCCGAGATTCTCCTAGCACCGTGCACTACGGGGTTCGCGGCAGGGCTCCAAGGCCGAGCGAGCAATTTCCATCTTCTTGCGGCTGGCGAGGCGAGCGTAAACGGCACGGAAGATAGGAGGATTTCTTTCTTCCCTCGGTCTCCTCTCCGCGCCGTCGTTTAGTCGACCGCAAAATTAGCTGCGAGCTGTTCGAAGGGTCCTTGAGTGAGATAAAATAGCATCCTTTTTTGATGCCGCGCTCAGGGACAAGAAAGGGTAGAGTGCCCCTCGCGGCTGAATGCTATTTGCGCGGGGTCGCGCAGCCGATTACTCTGCTCGGTGGACGTTCAACGAACCGAGGGAATCCACTCGTTGGTGGTTTCGCTTCCTCTCCGCTTCGACGTTTCCCAGATACCCCGGAACGTCACTCTTCCCGATCGTTCCATCCCCGCAGCCAACGATCCTTGGAACAGCTTTCCAAATTCCTCGAAATTTCACGCCACCCCCGCAACTCCGGCGGTTTCTAAACATACGCGCGACCGAGCTGCTTCGTCCGTTCGAACGGCGACCCTCGCTTTCGGGATTAATTAAACCTTTTTCCCAGATCGCCTGACCGGCATTCGAGGTTGTACCAAATCAAGCCGCATAGTTGCTCGGTGAGTTGGCTCTAGGGTCGCGCGTGGTGTCTGACAAAAGCAAGATATACTACCGTACAGCCGGCGTGAATGTGTAGGCACCGATCGACGGTGCTCTTGGTGTTCGACCGAGGTCGTGTACAGGGGATCTCCGAGACGTCTCTGGAGGCGCTAACGAAGCTGCACCCCTTCGCACCCCTTTGAACCCCTGGGCGACGACGTCGCAGGGACGCGGACGAGGAGGTGTTCATGTTGTTCGCCGAGGAGAAGGGGCACGGTAAATGTAAATTGATCGAAGCAACGTTCATTAATTAGTCGCGAAGCTGTGTGTCCCTGCCGTGCCCCCGCCGCGGCGCGCCGGCACCGTGGGCCCGTCGCTTCTCTTTCGTTGTTCCTCCCGGCCGCTTTATTCCCGATCCACGGCGTTCGCCGCACTCACCTTGGGAACCGTATTATCAGACTGCACTCTGACCCTCGCTGCATCCTCCAGCCTTTAACTAGCGAACAAGGTTCCCGATGCGCGTAGCGCTCACCACCGCGTGGCCTCAAGGGTAGTTTTCTTCTGCCCAGCGCGTGGACGTCGCCCGGATCGAACAATGATTAGTTTCGAAGAGGTTAAACGGCTATTCACCTATCAGCTGGCTCTAGCCAAAGCCTCCGCTGAGGATGAGGAACGGCCGAGGAAAGGGAGCGAAGGACGCGGCAGCTCGGCCCCGCAGGGGCGCGGAGCAAATTGCGTCCTCGCCGTGGTCGTCTCCGCCATGCGCCCCGAGGTAAATTCAATAACCAAGAGAAACGCGACACTCTCGTAAAACTTGTCGCGGTTCGTTGCCCGCGCTGCGGTTGCTTTTCTAAATAGTTGGTGACAGCGGGCTACGACCGCGCACGCCGTTTCCTATACGTTTCCTCGCTCGTAACTTCTTTTACGGACGCGAGCGTTTCACCTGCGCTCGCCGGCTGATTACCCTGCTACTTGCCGCGAACGAGACGACGAGAATAAACTTATTATCGATGGCAAGCGGCAAAAAACACCGGCCGCGTCAACGAGTCGACAAACTGTGCACAAGGAAAAGCCTCGGTGATTCATCGACGATCTTCGATCTTCGGGTACTATCGTAAGTAACGATTACGTAAGTAACAGCGAATTTTTTATGTTCGCCGATGATCTTAAGCTATTTAAATGCATCTCGTGCCTCTCTGACTCCTTAGATCTTCAATCGGACTTGGATAGACTCTCGGAGTGGTGTCTTTCCAACCGCATGGAGCTTAACATCAGTAAATGCCATAGTCTAAGATTGTCGCGTAGCAAAAGTCCGATGCTCTTTAGCTATACAGTCGCAGGCTCCCAATTGTCAACCGTTGAGGTCTCGCGTGACCTTGGAGTCCTAATCGACTCTTCATTCTCCTTCGTGGACCACATTCAACATGTCGTTGCGGCCTCGAGCAGAGCTCTAGGTTTTATTACTAGGAATAGCTCCGATTTCGTCAGCCCTAGTACGATACGCTACTTATATAACAGCTTAGTGCTGCCGCATCTCGAGTACGCGTCGGTTATCTGGGCGCCGCGGTGGTCGAAGTACAGGAGTCAACTCGAAAGAGTTCAGCATCGTTTTCTACGCTATCTGGCGTTCAAAGCTGGCCAGCCCCCGGCGTGGTTCGACCATGACTATGTACCGATCATGAACAGGTTCGGGGTATGGTCCCTTGAACACAGGAGGAGAATCTCAGACCTATCCTTTCTTTATAGGATCCTGAACGGTTTGATTGATAACCCTGATGTTATTGCGCTGGTTAACTTCAACGTCCCCGCTCGCTGTACTAGGCAAACACCTCTGTTCAGGTCACCGGACTACTCCTCCTGGGTTGGTCATGCTGACCCCTTCCATAGGATCTGTGGTATCGCTAATCAACTCCACGAGGGCATCGATTTCTTTGCTGATACTCTTCCCGGCTTCAAAATTAGTATTCGCAGAGCCCTTATTGCGGAAGGCATTCCATAGAGGTTCCCCATGCACCTACTTGTCACTCTACGTTTCTCTTTTGTTTTTGTTTTGTTTTTGTTTTTATTGTAATCTATTGTTATTATCCCTTCTTATTGTGCTTAATGGGCTTGTCCCGTAAATAAAATTATTATTATTATTATTATTATTATTACATCTGTGACCCGGCGAACAACACCCCCGGATGTATTAATCCTTTCTAGTCACACTTTCTTATAATCACAAATTGGTCACGTCGAGTTCACTGCGCACCCCGGCGTCATTTTTCAGTTGACATTTTCGTATTTTTGAATCGTTTAACTTTTGAATGATAATATCGTACATTCATAATACTCATACATGTGTAGGAGCCGGAAAAAGAGAGCCGCCACCGGCGCCGGGAATCGAACCCGGCCCGCCCGCGTGCTGATCAGCAGCGTTAGCCACACCGCTACGCCGACTCTCCGCGGTCTCTCTAGTTCCGAGCTCCTATTTACCCGACGCCACCTATGGGCCACTCCGCACCATAGGCCGTCTTCTCCGAGCGCCCAGCGCCTACACATGCATGCTCTAATAGTCTTGTTCTAGAAATGTAAATATTGATATGATAAAATTTGTAGTAGAAAAAGAGCGATTTTTCTTCATTTATTCGCGATAAATCCCCCTTGGAGGTCCTAAAGGCGCGGCATTTGAACTCGAGAGTTGCTCTTGGGGTGCGATACACCCCTAGTGACCACGAAGGGTTACCGATTCGAGGATAGTAGAAGATACGCGTTTGTTTGTGCAAACAAGCTACGAAAGGGCGCGATCGGAGCCGATCGAGGAGAGAAAAACGCTCGGAATACGAAGATTCGATTCGGCATTTATCACCGATCGCCGGGGGGGGGGGGGGGGGGGCGCGCGCGGTATTAAAAGCAATTATTCATCGGAGCGGAGTACGAATTCGTACGGGTCCTGGACGGTCGGTGCGTGTCCATCGTGTACAGAATAATCAGCCGAACGAAAATACCCGGCAACGCGTGCACGCACGTTATATCCTTTACACGCGGGCGTAGCCGCGCGCGCCCCCTTTTTTCGCCGCGATCGCCTCGTAATCGAGTTCTCCCCTTTAACAGGGACTCACCTAATTAAGTCACCCGCGGGGTACCTTGATTTATTCGATCGTGTAACGAGCATACGGCGAGGACGCCGCGCCGCCTGGCCGCCGAGAAATCGCCGGCTCGATTCCGACGCACGATAGTCGCCCGTCGGCTCGGGGTACGCGATGTAAACTTTTTGGCGGTGATCCGGCGAAAAGCCGGGCGATACCTCGCGCTTTGGGGGCCCACGGGGCTGCGCGGGTCCCGGGCCGATACGCTGTTTGCGCCGCGCCGCGCGCCTGCTGCCATGTATCTCTCGCGCTGAACGTAATGCATGTATCGTTCTGTGCGGTGCCCTCGATAATGCTCGTGCATCGACCCGTGCGGGATCCGCGCCACGGCGCCGCTCACCCGAAATTCACGCGCCAGGATCCACCGCGGGGATGATTTCTCTCCTGCCCTGCACCGTTATGCGTATCCCTCTGCTTTCGACCCCCCTCGTCGGCAAGACGCACGTACGCTAGCGCCGAGCCAGAGGCTGCCCTCTCCTCCCCGCCACTCTCCGTGCTCCCACGGACCGTTCCTCCCTTTGTTGCTGCATCGCAGTGACGGGTGTGCTCGCCTTTCGGTGCCCGTGGTACTGCGAGCGAGCGAGAGAGAGAGAGAGAGAGAGAGAGAGAGAGAGAGGCCGAAGGCGGCGGGGGGAAGCAAATGTTCGGCGGAATGTCGGCGCGGTGCGTCGGCGCGCGATGAAAAATGCCCAAGGCCCGAAGGCGGTACGTGCCTCGGAGAGGGGCCCGCTGCGAAACGGCTCCGGATATCGATTCAATAAATGCCTCGATACCGGTATACGGATACGAATGCCGCGGTCCGCCGCTGCGGCAACCTCTGCGCACTCCTCGCGTCCGGGCGAAAGAAAAGAATAACAGGTCCGTCGGCGGGGCTCGCGCGGATGAGGTCCCTGGGAACGCTCGCGGTATTAATTGGCAAACTAAATACGGTAATCGAGCAATTGACGGGGAAAAATATCTGCTTCTGGATTAATGTGGCCTGCCAAGCAGATGTACTGCTCCCCCTCCCGCCTCCTCTTGGTAACGATGGAACGCCTGGAACCTCTCTGCGCGCTCGCCGGGAGTAGCCTTCTCCGTTTCCTCGTTTCCTCCTCCCGTCGCCCTTCCAGATACCTCTGCCCCCCCCCCCCCCGGATCCGTGAACGAAAATCCCCGGCTCCTCTCTCGCCCTCCTATTCTCCAGCTTCCAGGGGCCGATCGTGAAGCGAGGGAAACTCGGAGGAAAGGGGCGTCCACGTGAAACGCTTAAATTACAACCATCGGCAAGATGAATCGCCTGACGAACTTTCTACGTGGCGCGTCTCCTTTTCTCCGGGGCCAACGTTCCACGTGCAAGGAGGATAGTCCGGGACGAGCCGGTGCGCGAACATAAATTAGGCGACTTAGACGTGCGCACACTACACGCCGAGCCCCCTCCCGAGCACCGTGGAACGTTCTTCTTCCTTACACCTTACGATTGGCCACGGAGCATCCAGCTTGGGGCCGAAACAGTGTAGGTGGCTCGGCCGGGCGACCCAAGGATTTGGAAATCGGGAAATTATTGCGCCGCGGGACCCTCGACTCGCCCTTTCCCAGGCACCGTTGATTCGACACCGTGAAAAGGAGGGTATCGTTCGACCGTCGGATGGATTCACGTCCGCGGTGGACGATAACCGGTGTTAGATCAGCGTTACGCGGCGTCGCGCCGATAATCGGTTGATTTAAAGCTGTAGCCTTCGCGTAAATAAGGATTGCCCGGGCCGTGGACCGGGGGATATTCCGAGGCCGAAGAGCATTAGACGAGCCAAAGATGTCGGGGCCGGTGGAGAGGCCGGCGCTGGCTCGCCGGGAATTCTCTATCGGCTCTCCCCGGCCGCACACCTGTAAGCGTTAATTATTATTCGAGCCCTTTAACGATAGCGGGAAAGACCGGTGGAAGCGATTTCGCAAGCAGTACTTTCTATAGCCGAGGCCACGAATCTCGTGCACGCACGAAATTTCCGCCGAAGGGCAGCACGACCGGACAGCGTGCGATGACCGAGCTCGGTAATTAACTCCCCGAACGATACGTTAAGGCGTGAAAATATAAAGGTCTCTTCCCTTTCGGAGCAAACCGAGGCGCTCTCTCCGTGTGGAACGCTCGTAACCTCCAAAGGAACAGCTTTTTTTCTCTCTCTCTCTCCTGCTTCTCTCCCTCTCGCCTTCTCTCTCCCTCGGCCAAGATAACGAGCCTGATTCAATCTCGGTTGTCTTTCGACGTTCACGAGCAGCTCGCATTAACGGGGGCTACTTGAAAGTTCGCTCGAGGCTTCTGAGCGACAGCCTCTCAAACGTTTCGCTTCTGCCAACTGCGCGAGAGATGACGCTTAAGTGACCGGAACTCGAACCGCGGAATTTTTTACACGCCCTGACTAATTGGTCCGTCCAGGCCCGCCTGCAAATGCTCCTCTCCTCGTTTGCAAGTTTCGAGCGCGGGGCCAACGTACAGCGAGCATTCGCGGGTTGCTGCGCGCGACAAAGATGTCTCCTCGCGGCGAGGGCGAGCGTGTAACGATCGATGCGCAGCGCGGTCGGGGCTTAAAAGTGCGTCGCGAGATGAAAACCCTGGCGAATCGTAATGAAAGGAGGCCCGCTGGCCCGCGGCCGGCTCGGCGGCGGCACAAGCGTTGCGTTACGAGCTGCACTCGGTTGCCGATTCGCTCTCCCACATCGACCCACCTCGCAAAAACCACTCTCGCCTTGCCAGCACTCGGCTCCAAGCGGACTCCGCCAACAGCTTTTCTACGATTTCGCGAATCGGAGGTCGTCGTGGCGCGAGCGGTCAAGAACCTCCGGGCGGTGAAATTGTGTGGAGAATTTACGGGCCTCTTACAGGGGACGCTCGAGATAATAATATAACTCCAATAAAGAGACGAGCGGACGCTCGGGACCACAGTCGATTCTCACGTAGGGCCCAGTCGAACCTTATGTCCCTATGAACACTCTTACCGAACGTCCTTTGTATTCCCACACCTCGCGAACACGCTGCAAGCTCGCGAGCCCGCTCCAAGATCCTCCAGCGACTGTATCGATAAGCGGAGCCGATCAGGCGGTCCGATTTTACGATAGGGTAGACCGGGGGCGGTAGTAACAGGGGGGCGAATGTAACACGCTAAATATCTCAAAACATATAATAGATATTAACACCAATTTTGGATATATGATGAAGAATGACATTTGGAATATACACATCCATGCCCTAAGAGTACAGATACGCAATAGACATGGATAGTGAAGAAAACAACTTTTCGATACCCTAAAGTAACTTTTCCTTATTGACTTAAAATTGTAATATAAACACTCCCTTTGCAAGTACGTGCTTGTTCGATTTTTTAATCTGTAATTCGACCTTTTTTAAACTAATATTGATCGTTACTTGGCACTTTTAAGCGTCTCGTTAGTCAAAATTTATAATTTAAGTTCAAAAGCATGGTCGGGGGCGATTGTAACATCGGCAGTCGGGGTCGGTTTTACCGCAACAGAACCGAATAGGGACAAAGAAGGCGAATAATATTGTCTTATTTGCATGAAATCATATAGCATAGCACAAGCAAACCAAATGAAAAATGGGTGCAATATACTGAATGTAAGGATTGAGCAGATGAAGAATGCACCAGCCAAAACGCCTTTTATTTCTGCCACAATTGCGATACCACATAATTTATTATAGATTTTACTTTTTTCATTTATTATTATAATTTAAATCAAAAAATATTTTAATTTTGTAAAGTTATATTTGTGCTACTATCGACTCCATGCAGTGTTACAACCGACCCGGGGTCAGGGACGGTTGTAACACTTTCTCCGCTTCTCAATTTTTATTAATAACCGGAATATTACTTGACATACAGCGAAACTGTTGTGGCTCAAATAATGTCAGATAAATAAGTAACATTTTCGTAAAAAAACTTTTGTTGTAACTGTAATAGTTTTTGCGTAATCGTATTCCAAAGTCAAAGTGTTACTACCGCCCCCGGTCTACGCTACGGAATTGAGGAAAGCCTCGTCCACGCGATATCAAGACGTTCCACTCCCCAAATCCACGCGTCCCTTCCCCTCATTGCTCGTGCATACATACGTCCTCCCCTGCTCGGGCCGAGGAAAGTGGCACTTTTCCCGACGCCGCTTCGCTTTTCGCCCCGTTCCGGCTGCCCGGTAGGTGTCGCGCTATAAAACGCAAGATCGAAGGGTCACCGAAGGAGAAACAGATCCCCGCCGGCGGAGGAGAGGGTCCTACGTACATGCAGGGAGGATGCAGGAGAAATATCCGTCCGTGGAGCGGCGGGGCAGAGAGAGAGAGAGAGAGAGAGAGAGAAAGAGGGAAGAGTCCTCTGCTCGGAGGGTTTATGGTGGAGGTGAACAAAGCGGGTGGCGGTAACACGGCCCGTACGCAGAAGTTCTCGTGTTTATGTGTCTACGGCCGGCCGCGAGTGACACTAATTAATGAAATAATGGCACCGGGACCGACGCACTCGCGAACGAAGGTGTCGAACGTCTCGCGGCGGGGCGTAGGCGGTTATTTACGCTCATTTGCTTTGCACGCTTTTGTCCCCTTTTGTCGCGCTGCCTACCTCTCGCCGCGCACTCGCGGGTCCTCCCCCTGGTAACCCTTGCGACCTCGCGCTCGCCACGGAACCGACACTTCCAACCTGGTACATAATTGAGTTTAACCTTCCCTTTCCCTCCCCGGAACAACGCAACGGGTGCCCCATAAGCCCTCGATTCCAAGGATTCATTCGCCCCTAGCCTCCTTCGTGTCTCTAGCTTCCCCTATCGCTTGGAAGATCAGTTTTCCCGTTTCCCGGTCTCTGGCACGTCTACGCGCCACGAAACTCTTAATCAAGAAATTTGATAGTCTCCGGTTTCGCTGGTTTTCCGAAGCGTCCGCGGCGACAGGGCGGCGGGGACTCGATAACGCGGTACACGCTCGCGGCGCGCTTTCAAGCGGGGAACGCGCGCCCGAGGGGCGCGGCAAGAGTCCGTAAATCCGCGCCACTCGGTGCTGTCCGAAACACAACGGACCGACGAATTTATCCAATTCCACGGGGACTCGGCGAACGTTTAATATGCCTGGGATACGTCCGCCAACCCCTCCACCCGTTACCCTTCGATGTAGCCCAGGTAACCGGATACTTTGTGTCGCGCGGTCGCGCGCACCGCCCAGCCCGATCCCGATAATTAATTGCGCGGAATCCACGGCTCTGCCTTCGCGAATCCTTTCGATTTCTTCGCGGCCGTCGAGCCTGGGGTCCGAAGCTGGTCGGGGCTCGGCGATACCGATCATTCACCCCGATACGCTACGGACAAAACCGCTCCATCTTCGCGCGAGATAAGCATCGAGGATCTCATCGGAGCAACGACGTCGAGAGCGTTAGATTTTTAGAGGAACGCGGGGATTTCGACGGCTCCTCGAGGCTTACACGTTGCTCGCTTTATCGGCAACTGGAATCGAGTCAGTCGATCGCTCTCGCTTCTCCGCCGCACAGTGGTCCCAAATCGCCAAAACGTGGACAAAACCTGGAAAATGAACTTTTCATTTCGGGATTTTTAGCCGTTAGGTTGGGTACAGTGATGATCTGACCATAAAATACCGGCAAAGAAAAAGGCGAAATGTTTATGGTTTGACAGGTAAGTCATTTCAAAGTTAGCCTTCGTTACTGAAACACTTGCTGTGCGCGCCGATACGAATTCGAACGCCGACTTTGAAAGTGAATAACTTTTGAAAGAGTTGACCAATTTCCATTGTGTAAAATGGATGCTACTCCAGGAAGTAAGTAGAATATTTGTTTACTTTTACGTAACCAGAATTGTTAGCGTTTACGTTACACGATTGCAAAATTACTTGGAGAACTTGGAAGCAAAACTTGGCCCGCGTATTTTACAAATGTAGATGAAAAGTTGTAACTTCCACGACCTTCCACCGAAATTTTTGTTCTGGTCTGTTGCTAATGCTTGTACCTTGCAAATTCTTAAAAAATTGGCTGCCACTAGGTGTCACCGTAAATGCGATAATAGTTACGGAAGATCGCTCCGAAATAGACATATTGTCTGATGATGATTCAGATAGCACGGAAGAAAACTCGGACACTGAAATTTCGTTTTCATAATATGTTTATCGATTATTCTTATTTGCTATTTGTATTCGTGTAATATTTATTGTCCTGAAATTTAGGAAATATAATTGGATTTTTACCTGCCAAACACCAAGAACTAATTAACTGTGAATTATTCTATATGGTTTAATTGGTTAATCTGTTTATAAACATTATAGGTTCAGATTCGTAATCAACGACTCCAAAAGCATCAGGGTACTGACATTCGAGCAGATCCAACAATTTTTTTTACTATAGTTGTCCGCCATATTGGATTTACCATTTTGTTTTTTAAAGTTTTAAGTTTGGATTCGTAATCAGCGACCCCAAAAACCCCAGTGTACCGATTTTTGCCTAAATTGAATAATATTTGAAATTTTGGCCACGTTTTCGGGATTTGGGACTACTGTGCGCCGAGGCGCGAATCGCGACGTAATTCCATCGCGGAATTGGAGTCGTCGCGGATCGCGTGGCGATGCGCCCGAATAACTGGCGAGATGAAGTCGTCCCGGGAGCGCAATTAGATGCTGAAAAGGCGATGGTATTCGCTGGGACCAGACTCGCGTAAGCGACCCATCATAAATCGGTCGCGAAATCGATTGCAAGCGCCCGCGGAGCCGCGTTGCGTTGTTAATTCGAGTTAATTCAGTCAGCAGTATCGCGTAATTTATTCCTGCCCCACGCAGCTTCCCCCTTCGACCGCGAGTAATTCGGTAATGAAGCTTCTGGGAATCATCTCGATTAACTCATCTACCCAACGATCGAGTTCCGCGCTGGTTGGCGATAATCAGCCGCCGCGAGATAGGAAGCGTAACCGATAATATTGAGACATCCGTGTGCCGTGTTCGACTTCGCGAGCCACTTTGAACGGGAGCTGGGACGGTTTCACCGTGAACGACGTTTCTAATAGGCCGCGATCATTACGAGCTGCCGGTGCCGGGATGGCAAACAGGTTTTTCCGTGACGCTTCGCAGGAAAAGTCCTGGAGGAACGGGTGCGCCGGGGAATTTTTCCTGCCACCTAATAACTCTAATCGAGGAACGCTGGACGGAGGCTCCGGCGCGGTCGAATCAGGCAGAGGGATCCCCGGTCGCCGTTGGAAAAAATGGTCGGCTATAATTATTCGTGGCGGGGAATCGACGCAGCCTCCTTCATCCCCGCGGGCGCGCGCAGATTTCCCGACGCTGGTCGGACGTATCCTTTTCAATCGACGGTGTCCCCCGCCGAACGCAGTCGAAGAAAAGTTAAAGACGCGATGCAGATAGTCGGTTAGAGACAGGTCGTGGCCGCGCAAAGAGAAGCGGCGGAGGAGACGGCGGAGGAGGGAGCAGGAGGAAGAGGACACGACTAGCGGCACGTTTGAGTATTCAAGTCGTACCGTATCATAAACTGTCCGCCCGCGGTTCCCTCCTCCACCACAATCCACCGTCCACCATCCACCATCTCCTCCTCGCCCCTATATCTCTTTCTATACCTATGTTGCCGCGTATGTAGCTACGTATGTCCGTCCGTCGGTTTGTCCCGCGGGTACATAGTCGTCCGGTACTGGCAACGATTTCTCCGCTCCCCCGGTAGCCCCGCTGAAAAGTCATCGTACCCGCTGCCTTCTCGAAGGACGCTCCTGGTTTCCTGTTCGCGTTGCGCGGCTCCTCTCGCGTTGCCCAAGCAGCAGGGCCGTGCAGAAAACAGCGAAGTTATAAAAGCAGAGCTAGACGTTCGAGTAAACGTACCGCACGCTTCGGGACAGCCGCCAGAAGCCTAGAGGTCGTACATTCGTCACCGAGCCGCGGCGCACAGTGGGGCTGGAGAGGAAAAAAGTCTTAAAATGAAACTTGTATTTTTGTGTATTCATCACTGTATCCTGATAGCCGATGGACCAACGTATCTAATCTATATGACAGATATGTCATATTCATATTGATTGCAAAGAAAAATTAATCTGAAGTTAACCTTTCGTATTCTGACGGGAAACGTGTCAATATTCGTACCAGGTTGTCGATTTTTTTCTGAATTCCGCTAGATAGTTTTATTTTTGTACCTCATGTATTTCGAATGTGCATAGTCTCAGCTTATTTGTGACATAAATACTTTTCGAAAACTCTTCGCCGTAATCCCACTATACAACTTCAAATGAAGCTACCTAGTATTTCAAGTTTTCATTAACTCTTTTAGGTTTATAAAAAAAGCTCCGCCTTCCTCCGGGCTCTAGATAGTACTAATTGAAAGCAGATACCATCTACTAACAGCCCTCAAAAAATTGGCTGCATATAGTTGCAAGTTTGGCTGTTATTGATACATAATCACAGGAGTGCGCTGTGCATGCGATTTCGCAGAAACTCATCACATCGGCATTTCTCGCTACTTTTGCATAGTTTCTATTTTATATTACTTTTTGGTAGTTTTAGTTTGTATGAACAGTAATATTAATTGTTTTATTATGTAATTTTAGTAGTTTAATGTAGTATGTTATTACACTATTGTGTTATTTTCTTTCTCTAATATGTTTCATTATGTTTGATGCTTATCAATTCGTGTTTTATGTAATATTACATACTTATTAGAAACATAATTATCATATATGGTTTTTGTGTACCGAATGTGTACGTGGTTTATTGTTATTTTATTTGTGACGGATGCTTTAATTTTATTAATGTTCCGGTCCATATAACCGTTGGCTATTAAGAAGTAACATAAAAAAAAAGTATTCAAAAATATTGAGAAACATCGATATGAGATTTTTTTCGCGAATCCTATGTTACGTGCCCCACTGTCCCATACAGCACACCTCGTTGCAGCAGTATTGCAGGGACGTTGCTGCAATATTACGTTGTTGTAGGTTGCATTGCAATATTGTAGGAACGTTCCTGCAATATTGTCGTGCATTATTGGAGTGGCAATGATCCTACAATATTGCAGCAATATTGCAATTTCGTTGCCGTGCAATGTTCCGTTGGCAATGATGGTACAATATTGCTGCAATATTGTACGATCGTTGCCGTGCAATGTTCCATTGGCAACGATCCTACAATATTTCTGCAATATTGCGCGCACATCGACGTGCAATAATGTAGTGAAAACTTGTGGAAACATTACAACAATATTTTGAAGCAACTATGACTTTGTCAAAATTTTTCGAAATATGTACATGACGTCGAGTGGATTCTACGGCGTGTTTCATTTAACTAGATACGCACCGCAATATTGCCAAAGAGTTGCAGGATCATTGCCACAATTTTGCCGTTTCGTTGCAGTATCATTGCCGGAACGTTGCAGGACTACATATTCGTAATGTTGCCGCAACTTTGCAAAAATACACACCTGCAATATTGCGAAGGCGGACATAGGACTGAACCTGCAACGTCTCTGCAATGTTATGTTGCAACATTGCCATCTTGCACCGCATCATTGCAGAGACGTTGCTGCAATGTTATGGTGCTGTGTGGGGTGCGGCGTTCTGCTTTAAGCTTTCACGCGGCCATCAATGGAGCGAATGGAAGCCAAGCGAAAGGTCCGAGAGCGAGGCACGCAGTCCTCGCAACCCCAACGGAGCCTCGAGCGCTTATTTTCTCTCCGAGATTTTTTTCCAGCCGACTGTCGCCGAGCTTCTCTACGTAACCGCCTCGCTGAATGCGCCCCGACATCTATTTCGTTGGCCATGCACGCGTTGGAAGCGAAATAGGGAAGTCGGTCAGGCGCTTGCAGGTGCGAAGGTAAACGAGTTCGGAGCGCCGGGGCGAGGCCGCTTAAAAAAACGTGGGAAAATAAACACGCTCGAGGCTCGGTTAGGGTCGTGCGGAGTGTTTATGTCACCTCTCGCTCTCTTTCCATTGATCCCGCCGAAGAATGCGCGAGCCGCTGAAATAGGACTCCGCGGACGGTTCTCCTGCCTCGGCGGTTCTCATTTCTTCTTCCCCGCCCCTGGATCGCTACTGTTTATACACCCAGCTACCGAATCCGCGACATTACGCTATCTCTGACATCGAATATGCGCCGCGAGCGCCTCGCTGATATATACGGGGATAATGGGATTCACGGAACAGGCCGAGCGACGTTTCGCTGTTCCGTGAAACTCGTTATGCGCCTCGTTATACGCCTTTGACCGATGCAGGAAATATCGTAAACGTATGGGAATGGCCGTGGCCCGACGTGGAAACCTGTAACGACGGATATCTATCGTATTTAGAAGAATTCCCTGAAGTGTCAATCTCTACTTGTTGCCGGCAACGGTGCCAACGCGCGCCAGCCAAAGGTCCGAGGCGCGAGGATATTTGTCAAAGATCGCGATACCGCAATCGAAGAGCGGTTGTCCGTCACCGTCGCATCCGACTGTTTTTTTTTTTTTTTTTTTTTTTTTTTCCTGCCGCGCGTGTACCTGGCTTTTATTCCCTCGAACGCCGCTGCTCCGCAGTCGCCTGCGTTAACAATTCCAGTTCTTGCGCGGCTATCGTCAAATTCCCACCGGCTCGTGGGTAATAAACACTCGACGGCATACGTTCCTCATCGTTATTTATAGATTTTATAGTATTCGCCGGGGCGGAAGAATTTTACGGTGCAGCCGAGGAAGGGGGACGCGTCTTGAAAAGAGGCCCCGGCAAGTGTGCCGGGTCTACTAATGCCGATCTTCCGCAACGGCCCGTATCGGTTGATAATTAAGCGGCGCGATCCGCGCGACGACATTCCCCGGGCAGGCTAGCTCTAAACAGCTACCATTAACATTCTCTCGCTGCTTCTTGCACTTCCGTCGCGCGCGGGCAACGTTGCGCCCGGGTTTTTGCCGCTCGCGTGAAAACCGTCGGGTGTCACGATCGCGACGGCTCGTCGCGCTCTAATAACCCGGGCTCCTTCATAAATCGCCGACCCAACCGAACAGAGTAATCCGCGTGGTCTAAGATTAGCCGCGCTCCCGGCCCGAGGAGTACACGCCAGCGAGGACCCAGAGGAGGACGGGGCCGCGGGGAGAGAAACAGACACGGCCGACATCTCATTAAGATGCTCCAGCACGGGAATTACGGTACTTATCGATACTCGAAACGAAACCCGATCGTCCGTGGCAGACAATGCGACCGAGTGTACCTACGTATACCTATATACCATGCTAGGAACTTCGATTGATCTCTCCCCGTGCTTCTTTCTCCGTTCCCGCTTCTCTTTTCCTCCCTTTCCCTCTGCCGTCTCTATCCTTGCCCTCCTGCTCCCAAGCCCTTGTGGCCCTTGTTCGGCCCTCTCTGTCGAGTTCTCGTTATTCTTACGGTCCTCGAGGCCGCTGCACGAGGGCACCGGCTCTAATTAACGTTGACAGTAATTAACATAAATACCAGTGCTTCCTTGCTAGGAGCTGGCCGCAGCTCCGCGCTGCGAACGACGATCCTCGCCCGTGATTCCCTCTTATCTCGCGATTCCGTGCTAATCGTTCAGCCGTTCCTCGGATTTCTCTCCCCTCCGGAGGATCGTGTACCCTCTACCTAGTCTCCGTCTCGAACACTTACCTAGAACAGAGAGGAACACCTCGGGGTTAGCGAGCGGAGAATAGCGCTGGGGCCGCGCGATGATCGAGGGGGCAAATCTACGATCGACGACGCAGTTGCGCCCCGTCGGAAGCGGCTGCTAATGAAGACGAGTCATATTTGTAAGCGGGTAGCGTTTCGCTGGATGCAGCACGCGTTCCTGCCAGTCGATACCTCGGCGTCTCGTGCCTATCGCGATCACCGCCGACGATACAGCGATATAACGTCGTTATGCGAGGCATGCGTACGCGGTGAGAAACGATCGTAACGAGAAAATAAGAGACGTCGCGCCGGCCTCCGTACCGGCGCGGTAGGTTTGCCTTAGCGGTAATAAATACGGCCCAATACGCCGCGCGTTATGCCTCTTAACGCGCCCGTTAACCGGCCGCCGGTTCATGCCTCTGACCAATAATCGATATGTGTGTAAAGATATTCCGCGGTATCTAGATACGCACGGAACACAATTGCGCACTCGCGCAAGGATTTATCGCGGGACCCGCTTCAGGGACAAATCCTCGGCGCTATCGGCTTCCACGGGACCGAGGCAAATCTCGTTATCGCTGAGGGTCGCGTGTCTCCCTCTGATCTCAGCAGCTGGGGGAAGCTGGACTCGGCGATTGGGCCTGGTTGTGCGGGAAGCTACGAACCCTCAAAATGACAAAAAATTAGTTAAACACGGTAGGGGAGACCGGGGTTAGTTGACTAATTTTTAATATATCTTGTTTTTATAAATGGACCATTAGTATTTTGTCGACTTGTCGCATGCCAAAAATTTGCAAGTTTTAATTGAGCCTAGGTTGCAGTTTTTATTATATTTATCTCGTAATTTTGTGATCTTTATTTTGCAAAAATTACATTATACAATTATCAAAACTACTGTTACGTATGTGGAATTTTCCCATACGCCGCTCTCAACCGTTTTTCGAGCTCGCGTCTGCGAAGGGAAAACGCCCTAAAATCCTTTTGCTTATCACACACCACTAATGGGGGTCGTGATCTCGACCATCTGGATGACGATCATGGGAACGGGAGTGACACGACGACGACCCCGAAGGATTTCCTTATATGGAGATTTCCAACTTATCCCCACTCATTTTTGGGACTATATAAACCCTTTGGTTTCTACCCTCTTTGGTTCAAAGCAGTACAGTCACGCGTAGAGTAACGTCGTGTCACGCTCGTACAGGGTTGGTTAAATCTAGTAAAATCGAGCTAAAGTCTCCGTCGGAATCATAGTTAACCTCATTGAATCCGCGAGTTCGGTTTATATTCTATTTGGCACTTTGAAATAGCCACTCGTATGCCCCGCATCGCCAGTGCGTCAACACCGTGCAAATTAGTGGTAATTTATACACTTTTACTACACTATTTAATCGCGACACTTACATTTGTACAATAATTAGTTATTGAATACACGAATGGTGTTCACGTCTAAATCGAGTCAGATTCGTTAAAACCCATCTTTTACCCAGCGATCCTTATAATATTAGTAGCACATACCCACCGATACAACTTTACCGCTCGAGTTGTATCAAATATTAATTAAGAGTTACGAGGCAATACTAACATTTCCCGCGACTCCCTGATTTCACATCAGGGTCGTTCGCATCCAATACCAAAACAAGGAATCTTCTCCAACCCAGTGGCTCCCCGATTTCGCATCGGGTTCGTCCACGTTTAACCTCTCCTGCGGCTCCCTGATTTCGCATCAGGTTCGTCCGTATCCTACAGCTCCCTGATTTCGCATCAGGTTCGTCTGTAAGTCAACCACCTTCCGAACAGCTCCCTGGTTACGCACCAGGTTCGTCTGTGAATAATCCAACCTCCTAACAGCTCCTCGACTTCGCGTCGAGTTCGTCTGTGAACATCATCCTAGTGACTCCCCGATTTCGCATCGGGTTCGTTCACGAATAATCACCCTCCTGCGGCTCCCTGATTTCGCATCAGGTTCGTCCGTGAGTGACTCCATTCCTAGAGGCTCCCTGATTTTGCATCAGGTTCGTCCTCGTTTCCGATAATCCTGCGGCTCCCTGATTTCGCATCAGGTTCGTCCGCCCTCTAACTAACAAATTCATAAACCGTATTCCTTGGGAAATACCCCTCTCGCCGGCCTCTCGCGTTGCCGCAGCCCCGGCTCGTAACACTACCAAGCCGGTAGTTCCATTTTGAGCTTAAAAGCCGAGATCCGCGGAAAATTTAAAATAATATTAATTATACTACTCACTGTTAAATAACCACTTAAAAAACATTGTGAAACAATAAGAAGAAATAAAATATACCCAATAGAAATATAGGTAGCTACTTTTCTTTAACAATTAAAATCTTCAAACTAAACCTACTCAGTTTCAGATCACTGAGGGTTGGTAGCTTTCTGCATAACTAGGCACAATTGTCCTTAGCATCTGTCTCAATATTGTATCGAAATCTATCCATCGTAGCTTGACACCTTCCTCGGTAGACTTTTAAAGACGCGATACGATGCACTGTCGCGCGCGATAGGCACTTGGATACGACACGATAGACTTTCAACGACGGAACGTGTTTGCAGCACCGCGGTTGTAGGTTAACTGATAAGGCGCTTCGCACGGTCGCTCGCGCGACCTTCCCCACTCTGTCGCTAGATCCTTTGGCAATACGGGGCGACCGCGCGGGAGCATTGAAAATTCTATTGTTGATAGCTAGGTGACTCGGCTATATCGAGGCCCTATGCACAAAATCTAACCATTTCATATGCATTTGTCATTACTAGACTGCAGATGTTTATGCGGATGCATATATTGATATGCAAATATTATTTTGCATATTGCACATGCTTTGTTAAAAAGTGTGTGTATATGTGTGCGACTTTTGTGTACAAATAATAAAATATTCTTTACTCATTTCTTTCTCCTCTCTGATGTTGCCAAATAATTATTTTTTATAATTTTTGTTAGCGAGCCATTTTACCCTCACTTTTGTATGAGCCCCGAAAATGACATTTTTTCATAATCTATGTTAAATTCAATTAAATTGTTTCTCTTTTGCTTCCACCTTTTATCACACATAACCTGATTAGTTTACCTACGTTTTAAGTAAAAATTTAAAGAAATTTAAATTATGAATCAGATTTTAGGAAGATATATAAAACTGGGGAGCCATATCATCACCCCTTCCTCTAGAGACTACTTAAGTAATTCCTCGTTCATGACAGTCGCTCGATACACATAAACAATTTCGATAAAATTACAGAGGCTCGACCATTCGAAAATTATTCATTTCCACTGTTTACTTTATTTTAGCAAATAGGTAGTTGACACTTTTAACGGAAATAATGTCGTTGCAATTGCCACTGCTCAGAATGTTTTCCAACACACACAAGTTGCTCAATACTTAACGTTTATTAACACTGGAAATAGCTTCGTCTTATCCGTCGGTAGTTCCAGCGTTAAGGCACATTTACATATTCTTCCAGCCGCAATAAAAAAAAAATTGGGAACTGTCGATCTATACTTAATAAATTCGATAAAAATGGACATGGCATTTTTGCGTGCACATTTGCACATTATACGTGCATAAACATCCGCATTCTAGTCGTTGCAAATGCAGCCGAGGCAGAGTTCATTCTCGCCTGGAAAGAATCATTGGCCATCCGGATGGAAAGGAGGACGATACAAACGACTTGCCTCGGTTTCCCGTCGGTTTATCGACGCGCGAAGATGACCGCGAGTATTTGCTAAATGCCAAGGGCCCCTCGAATGGTAAAAACACGCCGGCAATCCGACGTTGCTGGTTTCCCGATGGCAGATTACAGTAATGAACAAGGAAATTGGACGGGTACGTATCGCCCCAGCCTAGTCTGTCCGACAGAGAAATCGATATCCGCTCGTGCGTTTCAGTTAACGCGAATCGTAAGTGCGCGCTAAAAACTGGTTATATCGTCGGGGACGCGGCGGACGGATATTCCCGTAATCGCCGCTAATACTGGCGTTACCTTATTGAGTTGCAAGGCCCGCGCAACCCTGTAATCCCATCCACTCGGACGAGTCGACAACTAGGGCCCGCGATTTTTCAGATAGCGCGCGTACGTTTCAATGCGGACGAGATCCCGTGGAATCCCAGCTTTTCCCGCGGTGGAGGACGGACGGGGGGGCAGTCGTCGAATCCGCGGCCAACTGGTATAGAGAGACGAGGGCGAAAGGGGGACGCGGACGCGGACGCGTCGAAGGAGGAACGGGAGAGACGGCGGGGGAGAAGGACGAGACGAGCGGAGAGCGGGCAAGCGAGTCAGAGCGGTGGAAGGCAGCCAGCATTCGAGGCCGTCCACGTAGTGGCTCTAACACGGCTCATTAGCCTACAGCGTCGCTAATGAAAGCTCGTTACCCGGGTGCATGCATGCCGAGGAATAAAAAGAAGAGTGGGAGGAGGACGAAGGGCGCAGAGGGGCGAAGAGGGACGGAGAGGTATGGCGAACACGAAGAAGCGCCGGGTGGGGAATCCCTCCGGTGTATTTTGCGCCCGGTGACTTAGTATTCGCAGGCCGCCCCCGCGAGTGCCGTCGACGAGGCTGCCTTAACCACCGGCAGCACGCTGACGACGACGTGTGTACCTATATATGCGGCACGTATGCCAGCGAGCGCGGACCGCATGCTCCCCGCGACGCGACGCGCGGCGACGCTTCGGGGAGAAGAGGACCTTATCTGGAACCGCGGATCTAAGTTGATTGGGTGTGAGGTACAAGGCACTCTCTCGCGCCCTACGTCGAAGAACCGAACAAGGCCGAGGACGCGGTAACCTTCGACCAGCTACGTGCCTCTCCTCCTCTACCCGCCCTCCACCCTCCTCGCCGCCATCTCCCGCGCCTCCGCCATTCGTGTTCGCTTTCTCAACGCCGAATTTATTATCTTCCGCCCGTGTCGACCCTTCTGCACGGTCGCGCGATTCTTCCGTGCCGCTTGAGCTCCTAAAAGTGCCGCGATCCGGCTTTGCCCCCGGTCCCCATCGAAAGCTCGAAGAAAGCTGCGCAAGTGCGCGCGCGCGCGCTTTCACGGGCGGCAGAATAGAGCGGCGGGATTGTTGCGCGAGCCGGAACGCCTCGCCATAAATCCCCGGAGGAGACACAGCGCCGGGGCAGCCGTGCACGAAATGCTTCCCTTCAGAGTGGATATTGGGCCGGGCGACCGAAAATGCGGGGCGCAAGGGTACGCGAGCCGGGGAGAGGGCGCACAGAAGCGCATCGTCGCCGGTGGTAGAAGGGCGGGGCAACCTGTAAAAGCTTCGTTACCCCTAATGTCGATCCCCTCGGGATGAAAGGAGCCGACGCCGCGCTGGAGGGGGTGGCCGCGGATGGCTCTTTGCACCTCTGCCGCTTTATGACCGCTAAGTGTACCCAAATCCCATTCCGCGCCATAAAATCCTTAGAGGCTGCGTCGTTCGCGCGGCAGGAGGCAAAATGTCCACGGACTGTTCGCATCGCGCTTATAGCCCGATCCCTCGCAACCGTGTTGTTCCTCTTCTCTCCAAGCTTCTCCCTCGCCGGTGCGGCTGGAGCATTCGCCACCACTTTGCGCGCATCGATTCTTTTAAAATCGCCCGCGATCAACGCCTTGTTAACCCACTTCTCGCGGACGTTTCCTCTCCGATCGGCGGAGGGGAAGAAAAGGAGAGCTGACGGGTGAGCGAGCGACCCGAAACGGCGGAGAAGTGGACGCCTGAAACGCGGGTGAAATGTGAAGAAGGAGAGAGAGAGAGAGAGAGAGAGAGAGAGAGAGGCAGAGAATGGTCTCCCGTAGAAAAGAGCACGGCCACCATGGACCGCGATACATCCAAGCCGTGGCATCCCGGCGTTATTAGCCCGGCGAATCGCGCGGCTTCTACGCCGTATCCCCGAGCTCCCACCATATTATTACGCGCAAAATGGCTCATTATTATCATTATTATTTCATATTTCCTGCGCTTCACCGAGGCACCGAGGCACCGAGGTCCCGAAACCACCGAAAAGCAAAAAGCCCGCGAAATTAATATAAATAAAAGCTGAGGAGCGGGACGGCCGGGGCTCTTGATATAGGAAGGACCGGCGAGCGATGGCTGAAAGATGGCCAAACACCAACGGGCAACAGGGAAGAGGCGAAATCACGAAGAGTGAAAAGGGAGGAGAGGAGAGACCTGCCCGATCCCGGGAGAGCGAGGGAGAGGGAGAATGTATATAGGCGTGCACACGCGCACGGGTCCTTTGCACGTGCACGTTCGAAGGCAACGAGCTGGGAATCCAAAGACGTCGAGCGGTATCGTCGGCCGGAGATCCCTAACCGTGGAGAAAGGGAGAGAAAGGGACAAGACGACGGTGGTAGCGGCGGCGAGGAAGGGCGAGGGACGACCGGTATTAACAATAATTATTGGTTCGAGCCTCTCTCCGTCCGCGATCTTTCGAATCTCAAGATCACAAGTGAGATCAATTATGTCCGTCTGATTAGCCCAGGCCTCCGATCGGTATATAGACGCGCGTATAATACGAAAACGGGGCCCCTCTCCTTCTCCCGCGCGCCGATGCGATGCGATGCTATACGAGGCCCATCCCTCTCCTCCTTTCTGTCCCTGTTAAACCCATTTCCTCTCCTTCCATCCTCCGTCCTTCTCTTGACTTACGAGCACCCCAATCGACGTTATTACGCGGCACCACCAGTTTCGTAAAGACATGCCACGGTTTATCCGGCGCGAGGCGACGACTCAATGGAATTAGGAAGGCGAGTAAGTTTTACAGGGGTAGATTAAGGAGGTGACTCGGCGATACTCGGTACTCGCGTGAGAACCTGGCCCCCGCAGATCGGCCAGAACGAGAAGTCGCGCGGCGACGATCGCTGGCCGGGTGGCGCGAGGTGGGGTCGCGTCCCTCGCCGAAACCGCAGAGTTTCCTTGGCGATGCGAAGCAAAGAAACGCGTAATAGGCAACGTTAAAGCATGACGACTTGATTACCCTGGACGGAGACTGACGCGGAATGAGTTTAAGAAATTATCCGACGGAGGAGGTGCAGCTCCTCTGGCCCTCCGTAGGGCTCGGGTTTATAATTTTCTCGTGCAACTCTGCAAGTGGCGTGCAAAAATTAATACGCCTGGGAAAAAAAAAAAGAGCGGCAGGTAGATGCCGCTGCCCTGCCCGTTCCCTTTACCATTTCGCGCGATTAACCGCGCGGGGGATAAGAAGCCCTGCCTCCCCGGAGCAGAAGTCGAGCGAGGGGGTAAAAATGCGCGGAGCCTCGGCCGGCGGAGAGACAGAGGAACGGAACGGTCGTGTATTAAGGTATCGGAGCGCTCCGCGGGATATTCGATACCGACACCGTCCGTTTTAATGCTCCGAACGTGGAATAACGTGGAAGCGAATAGGGAGGTCGGCGCACTCTACGCCGAGACCCTTCTCTGCCGCGTTAGCGCGGTAAACAAGTATAGCTGCATCCAGCGAGGACGATAACCCAGCTGAAGCCGCACGCGGCGGAGGTGTAGGTGCGTATCGTAGACGCGAGAGGAGCAGTAGGAAGGCAGTTTGCAAAGTAAAGGTATCCACCCCAGCGTCCCTATAAATTTCGTCCGTCGATAGTTTACGAGGCGGCACCGCCCCGTGTCATTATCGCGCACAGGGGAAGCACTGGTTCCGGTGGTGCGCGGAACGCGCCCTGGCTTCTTCTTCTTCTTCTTCTTCTTCTTCTTCTTATCCAGCTCATTCGATGCGTACACCGTTTAACAGATTTTTCCAGTAGCCTCGCCACCGTGGAGACCCGATCTCAACCTGCGCATATCCTCGACGGGGCCAGTTCTTCCAGTTCCGAGGCCAGTTAGACTCCTCGTCTGGAAACGCCGAGCTATCGCGGCCAGCGCGACCGTTGCTCGCTTGATTTGTGCTAACAAACGACCTTCGGGCTATCGATAAGCGGACTTTGACCGGCAATTAACGTGCCGGGGAGGCTAGCCGACGGGGCGAGGCAAGGCGCGGCGCGAGATACGCGGATGATGCGGTTAGTTTATGAAGTAATATCTGGAGAAGAAGCCGAGTCCCACGTAATCGAGAAGGATATGTCTGCAATTTGCCGCGCAACTACCGCGTTTATGCGAGGGATGTCGAATAAGTACGAACATACTTACGACTTTCCTCGCGTAAACGATATTATACCCGGGCTGTGGCTAACGGAAAGCGGAAAATTATCTTGCCCCTCGATGGGTCGATACTTCTTTGCCGCCGTATGCCGCCCACAACTGTCGGCCTCGGCCTATTATCCGCATCCGATTCTCTCCTACTCTCGCCTTCGATTTCGAGTCGAGCCTCCAGTGGCGGTCCTTTGGCCGTCCGCGGTAGCAATTGAAGGAACGGGCGGCTATCTGAAGACGCGGGGCTCGCGCCGTCGCGACGTTCCCCGCGGTATCGCCGTGCATCCTTTCATTCACGGACACGCTGCGCGGTGAGCAGCCTTTTTACGAGCAACTTGTCACCAGGTCGATTTGTCCCGCGGCCGAAGAACGACAGCGAGAGATAGAGATGAAGGAGGAGGAGGAGGAGGAGAGACGGCAGGCAAGGTCTAGAGGCTACGAACAAGTGACTCTATCTGCGCGCTAGTAGGACATATCGGATTACGTGTTTTGCATCGGTCGAGAACTCCGGCGGAGGCTGGTCCCTGGACCAGCGAGAGCACCGAGCGAGACGCGGGGATCTCGATTCGAGAAGAAGAGAGCGGGAGGATCTCGTGGTCGGGGAACGGACGAAGATGGAATAATTATAGAGTGGCGAGAGGCTGAGGCGGCAAGGTATCGAATTTCCACGCGGTCCAGCGCGACGATATTTTTTTCCTCCGATCGAACCTTTCTTTCCGCCCCTCCGAGAGGGAGTAAGGGGAGATCTCGGTCGTCGTCCGCGGGGACACGACGAATCCAGCGAAACGCACCTTTTCGAGGTGAGAACGATTACGCTTCTACTCCCTTTTCTTCCCTTTCTCTCGAGCCCCCTCCTCTCCCTCCCTCCACCCCTCGGCCATTCTTCAGCTTTGTTCTTTCGCGAAGCGAGGTTATCCGAAGAACCTCGCGAGGTTATCCTTTACACGAGTTCCTCCTCGACTCGCTGGAGATCGAGGTTCCATCCCCGGGTCGCTCTGACATATTTATCTGGTTCCTCGTTCCCGCCTCTATGAGAATTTCCATCCTCCTTTTCTTCTTCTTCTCGTCGTGCCTCGGCACCGTGGATCAGCCACGGCGTATCACCGCGTCCGTGTAATACCTGTGCACGTTCCGCACACACGGCTCGCGTGCACAGTATGCGCGCACACAGCCCAGCCAGCCTCTCTCTCTCTCTCTCTCTATCTCTCGTCTCTCCTTCCTTTCCCTCTTTGCCCGCCAGAGAAGCGGTGCCTTGCGTATATAACGTAATAGCAATTTAATCAATAAAATAAGAGGATCGCTTTGGTTCGAGCGCGGCCCTCCGAGACTCTGCAATAATTACAACAGAGAATTATGAGCGGCTATACTTGATTGGATCTATACGCGCTTCTCTTCTTCCTCTCCTTTCCTCCAGCCTCCTCTACTAGTCCTCCTCCGCCTTCTCCTTCTCCTCCATCCTACCCCTGCTCTCCCGCTCTCTTCCTCTCCCCTTTTCACCAGGATTCACTGTTCACCTCGCTTTGCTCCCTTTCCCCTCGACCAGATATCGCTACTTCTTTGTTCGTTCTGCCGTGCGCGGCAAAGAGACGAAGAAGAAGACTGGATAGATTCCTCGGCGATATCATCCCCTTCCCGTTCGATTCTACGGGGGTGCGCGGAGCGGGATTGTCGGTGGATGGGACGGACCTCGGCTGCTCGGAAATGGGAAAGCGAGGGATTCCGCGAACAGCGGGGCGGGACATTTGACCCGGGACAGTAGTCGGGGATAAAGAAACCGCGAGCGCGAGGCACGGTGACACGCCTGCTGCAAGTTAATGAATCCGGCCGGCGAGGAACGAGGAAGAGGAGCGCGACTGCCATCGCCGTCCTCCAGCGCGGACACTCCTCCGCGCGTACCACGGGGTTTAATCAATATTCAAGTCGCGATTTTCATTATAATTAAACAATAATGACGGAATTATGATTTATTACGGGTAATCACTAGTTGCTGGTTAGATCGAGGCCCCCTTATTCCGGCTGTAACCCAGCCGAACGTCTCTCCGTTTCTCTCCCTTCCTTTCCTTTCCATTCCCTTCGTTTGCCCGGTTCCTCTTCGAACGCTCGCGTCCCCGGTTATTCACGGCCACTCGATCACGAACCCGCAGAAGAAACGAGGTGTACGACCTTGACGAGGTCAATTGGATACTCCGCTCCGCGGTTCAACTGCAGGAACAAAAGCATCCATCCCCTCCGCGTGCCTTCCGGTCGACGGGCAGAAGTTTGACGAATCGCGGACGAAGGTACGCCGAGGCCGGTCTGATGAATCGTCGCCGCGCAATTTATTTGGAGCGCGTCGCGTATTAATTACACCTATCGCGTTGCCGGCCATCGGGGGCCGCGTATCTGGTTCGCGCGAAGGGCCCGGCCTGCAACTAGAGCGATCCGGGCGATAGGTGTTGGAATCAGATACGGAGAGATGGACAACGGTGGTAACGCCTCGGGCGATGCGCGCCGCGACCGGCGTGGAAACGCCACTTTCGTGAGATATTCGATTCGGGATATTCAAAGTGCCTACCTCGTGGCGCGGAGCGGCGCATTAGTTTAGAATGCATTAATCCGCGCGCGCGGTGGGGGGGGGGGGGGGAGGGACTTTTATTTTGTCCTTAATTGCACGTGCGCCGAGCGGCGCGGTGCTTAACGAAGAATATATAGGCATTATACGTCAGAAAACGAGTCATAACTGGTACTTATGCTAACCGCCCAGGCTAGGCTAGCGCGCGTACCAAACGCGCCCCTATATCAGACCGATGCGAGGCAGAAGATAGGAAAACGACCTAGTCCAGGCACGGCGCGGGCCGCTCCTCTCATCATTCCGTCCAGTTCTAGTCTCGCGGTGCATTATTAATTATTCTATCGCCGGGTAATTAACGAGCCCGACTCGGATGCCGCGCGCTCGCGGATCTAGTTCTTACGGTGCGCTCCGCGCGCAACTCGATGCACCGGCCGGGTGAATCGGTGGGAGGATGAGTTGGACGAGGACGATCAGAACGCGCCGGCGGCGGTATCGCAGAGATAAGATTACGGTAGGGGGAGGTGTGTCGTCGGTGTTGGTGGCAAGTTTGAAGAAGCGGAGGAAAGGAGACCGGTTCAATCCCATCAGGTGGATGGGCTTGAAACGCGACCGCAAACCGCCGCCGCCAATCGATACGCCGCGGTCCCGTACGCGTTGCGACAACGCGCGGCGGCTGGTACCGTGACTGATTAAACAGATGCAGTAGTTTGTCCTGCCGTCCCTCGTCGGGGAATCCCACCGCGCCGCGGGATCGTGCTCACGTGTGCCTTTAGCAGAAACGAGTCCGGCTTATTAAAACGTTTCCCTCTGCGGGGCGAGCGGTCGCGTCCTTAAATCGGCGCACGAGCCAGCTACGGCCGCGGACTAATTTAGAAGTGGCTTCGGGGGGGCCCCGAGCGAATTACGCGCGGCATAACTCTTAATTACCGCGGCTGTTGCCCGGCGCCGTGGAAAAATGCCGAATCGCCCGGCCACGGGGGAAACAGCGTAAGGTTAATTAGCGGGGAACGATGGAAGCGGTCAGCGAGGCGGCAGCCTCGGCTATTACGTCTGTACGAAACGAATCCTTTACGGTACACAACTAATTGACTTGTGGTGCACCGCCGCGAGTTATGTCACTATTTATGCCGGACTTGGATCGGACAGGTGTACGCCGCGCGGCGGTCGGGGGAGGAGGGCGTGTTGCGATAATAAACGGGCAGGGTTTCATTAGCGGCCGCTAATACCGTGCACGCTAGTTCAGCATAGCGTAACTATCACCGGCTGTAATACAACGGTCGCTGATAGTGCCACCGAGCGGCCGACCATTAAGAATGCCCGGGCGAATAGCGACGTTGGTTAGCGTGGCCGGGACCGAGGGACGCTGACGCGAGACGCTCCGCGGACGTCTCGATATCTATTCGCCTAGACCAGGGGTGCACAGGGAGCTGTTTTTGGCGCCTAGCTGCGAGCAACCCACCTGTCCCGTTGCTAAGATTAGAATCGGTGAGGCGAACTGCAGTAGTGTACGTGCATTTGGTATGACTTGAACCCAGCCGTATATACTTACGCTACCACGCACGTACACTACTGCAGTTCTCCTCACCGATTCTACCTTAGCAACGGGACAGGCGGGTTGCTCGCAGCTAGGCGCTAAAAACGGCTCCCTGTGCACCCCTGGCCTAGACGAATCCGGGGGGGGGGGAGGGTAGCGTTAGAATCTCAACGAACGCTCGGCTGAAAAGGTTTTGCTAGCCGGGCAACTTGATGATTATCCGTGTGATGCAGCCACCACGGTCTCTAGGACACGTTAGGTTCGCCGTCCACGGTACCCAGGCGAGCATAAATCGGCGGTGCAACGGATCGTGACTCGTAACCGACGCGCCTCCCATCCGAACGTCCGGTACGGCACCGCGGAGCTAATTGACTCGTGGCTACGTTGCTCGGGAGTTATGTCACTATTCGCACCGTGCCGCATCCTCCAGCCAATATCCCCGTGGATCCTGCTCCATTCTTCTCTCCAGCGGGACCGTTCGCCGCCTCGGTGGTATCGCGTTTGTGAGCCAACGAGGGCGACTGGACGGGACGAGGGGGGGGGGGGGGGGGGGCGGGCGGCAGCGAAGAGAGAAGAAAAGGAGCAAGCCGCTCACGAATATGATATTACGAAGATTGCGCGAGAACGGGGCAACGAAGGGCGGCTCGGCCGGTGTGTAACGCGTGACAGGGCGAGGGGGAGAGATAAGAGCGAGGGGCAGGGGGGTGGACGGAGGAGGAAATGCGTGAGATTAGAGGAGGACGGAGGGGGGTAGAAGACGCCAGAAGAGGCGATCCCCGAGAAGGGATCAAAATTACCCGATGCGAAATTCCACGCTACCAATCAGCGCGGAGATAATTAAACGAGGGGAGGGTACACCCGGGTTGCGCCGAGGGGGGGGGGTGGGAGTGAGGGAAAGGGGGGGGGGGGTTCAGAGATAGGATCGGGGGAGGGGCAGGCGTGGCCCTTCTCGGGAATGATGGAAGCACCGGTAACCGGCGGAGAACGACGATGAGCCCGTATAAAACGCGGAGGATGACCGAACCGGCGGAGAGGAGGATGCGGAAAAGAAGGGACGAGGAAGGAAAGGAGGAGGACGATGACGATAATGTATATAATAACACGCAAACGCTGCGGCGGGGCGGGTAGGCGTTGCTTCTCTTTCTAGAGCAGGGATAAGGAGCACACGGGGCAACGTGGAAGTTGCGTAAGAAGCACGACGCGAAGCGACGTCTTCAGCTCGCGGGGTCGCGCGGCGCGGCGTACCACCGACCGTCGAACCTGTTCCGTTTGTCTCGGAGCGCTCGATTTATTCCTGGCCGGTCATGTTCGCGATACGTGCTCGTTTAGAGGCCTCTATCTCGTTCCGCGATGCTTCCACGGCCGGCCGGCCGCGTGTACACGCGATCAAAATAGTAAAACACGACGCCACCACCACCCCGCGCCCCCCGACCAGGAAAATCCGCGCAACGAAAATGATGGCAGATAGTAGCCGGAATTAATTGAACGAGCCGATGCTCTCTCCCCGTTATCGGCTCGGCCATTTGTCTGGAGATTAATTAATAAGCTCCGTTCCGTTTCGCCGCTAATTAGCCCGCGGTGTACTAGAACTCTTTATTAGGTAGGAGCGAAATCTCGTCTACCGCGGGCGTTTCGTTCGCAGTGGAAGAGGAGAGACGAAGCGGGCAGAATGCGGAGAGAAAGAGGGGAGAAAGAAGAAAGAGCTGTCGCGCCGGTCAGGTAGAAACGTGCCACGCAAATGGGATACGGTCAGCCGGAGACGTTTCATGTTTCCGTCTTTGGAGTCTCACGAATCACCCGGCACCGCGGCAGCAGTCGGCCTCTGTCTTTTCTCTCCAAACACGCCTAAAAGCCCAAATATTTGACGTTATCCCTGCCGACCGTTGGAAACACGGGGCCGGCCGGCGAGCACGTTTCTTCGGCTCTCTCCCTTTTTGCGGGCCGCTTCACCATCGTCTCGCTCTGCGCCGCGGAACGCGGTTCGACATGCCCGCAAACGCTCGCGGAACTCTAGCAAACGTGACCCGGGGGCCCGCGGTTCGTTGACACGCGACTCGCCGGACGTCTCGATAAACACTGGGGCCCTTTGGATCTACGCCGGCCGGCGCGACTCGTCGTCCACGAATACAGCTAATAGAAAGCCTTCTCGGGCCGACGAAAATCCCCGAAACGATCGAGGAGAGCGGAGTTGGCCGATGACCGCTGGTCGGCGGTGCCGGAGACGCGGCGTAGCTGCTAATCTCGGACTAAATCTTAATGCTTTCCGGCCGGGGCTTGATCGTGCGGGCCCATCCCGGCGTGATTTTTTCATGCCCCGACTCGCTCGCGTTTACGAGCTGTGGGCCGGGCGTCCCACGCTTCACGGTACGCGTAAACAATGGGGAGGCAAGGATTAAGCCCCGAACGAAGGAGCGAGCGCGTGGCTTTTAGTGCTACCGGATTTTTAGCGCGTTTCAGAGCGTTTAGCGTGTAAATTTGGGGTGACGCGGATCGGGGCTGGCCTGCGGCCGATACGAAGCCGCCGCGGGGACCGAAAGGTTTCGGTGTCCGAGCTAACACCTCGTCGCTAACTGCCTCGACTGTTTTCACCTTCTCCTCTCGCGCCTACACGCCGCACCTTCCGCGGCCTGAACCCGGGCCCGGCTACACGCGGGCCTCGGCTCTCCGCCGCGTGTTTCTTTAATTTACGTTTACATCGGCCCTCCATAAAGGGGCGAAGAGGAGACGGAATGCGGCGTCCGCCGCGCCGCTTCGACGTGGAAGGATTCCCGGCTGGTCGGCAGCGAGGTGAAGAATAGAAAGATCCCGGAGTGCGTTCGGTTATGCGCCTACTAAAATATCCACGGCGATAAGGCGGGCGACGGGAGGCGAGGTAATTTCCCCACGCGCATACGCCTCCCCATCGTCGCTCTCTCCGCCCGGGAAAAGTGCCCGACGCGCACGGAAAAAGACGAGAGGAGGCAGGCTTCCACGTTTCGTTCAACCAGGGGGTGGACAGTAGTATAGGCGCCGTGAAGAAACATAGTTCATCCCGTTTTGAGTATACACTAGATGGCGTTGTTTCGCCCCCCCACGCCCCTCACTCCGCTGGCGCTAGGTTGCGTCTGTCTTCGTTGCACTCAGTAATCAGTTGAAATCAGTTGCACGTTGCACGCGGCCGCCATTCACTGCCATTGTATCTGATTGTCAGCAATCATCAGCAATTGTCAGTGATATTTTTGTCGGTAAAGTGCAGTAAATTGTATTCATTGTAAATCGCATGTAATTATTAAATACGGTATTTTTTTACTTTGTAACAAACAACTAATTGAACACCCAATACCTCGCAACGCCTCATAACCTATGATAACCTATATATGAGGCACGGTTTGGAAATCCACGAGGTTATGACAGCAAGTCATATGAAACATGTATTTTCCCCTCAATTTTTCAAAAAGGAATAACAGATGGACTGTAATCTTGATATATATAATAAAAAAATTCTTTAAAACAATTTCATTACCTTTTTCTTATTCATAAAACACACTTTTATGAATAAGAACTTAATAAAATGAAGAGACCAATAGAAAAATATGCAGAAATACATAATTAGTTATTACAAATAGTTACTGTAACAACTAATTATGTATTTCTGTATGTTTTTCTATTGGTCTCTTCATTTTATTAAGTTCTTTAATTATATATCATCACATTATCTGAATAATATCTCCATCATCTGAACGGCCATCTATTATCTTATCTTGGGGTTCTGAGTATACACTAGATGGCGTCACTGGCGTCTATCCTTCTTCACTCTTAAGGTAGTACTACCGGTTTTGAAATACTGTTGAGAAAATTCTGAAACTTTGTACAGTAGTTTGTTTTGACCTTACACTGACTCATGTAAATTTTTGGAAATCTACACCAACCCAGAAAAAGTTATTAACAATTTTATGTTTCCACTATTAACACGTAGTCTTATGGAAAATGACGTTTTCAACAAAAATTCACATTAATAGCCAATTCAGTTTTTGATGAAACTGAGAGAAATATAAATTTAATATTCCATAAACATAATGCATGTATCCAAATGTTGATTCACCAATTTTTATAGCTAATATAAGCAAATGAATAAAATTATCTGTGCTCACTCGGCCATTATACGCACGATTTCGCAACGTCGCAAAGAGGTTAGTAAGACCGCGCAGTTTGAAATTTTCTATATCTCTATGCAATGTGATGCAATGCTAACTTCAAGCTTCAAGCGAGCAGAAGAAAACTTACACAATCAATCGTGCTACGTTGCCAAATCAAATCACCACGGAAGTCAAAGGACGATCTAACACGCACTTGACTCAAGGCGTATCGGTAGTACTACCTTAAGCATTGGAGTGTCCACCCCCTGCGTTCAACGCCGCGCGGACCGCTGGTTTCTGGCGAAAGCATTTACCGCACGGTGATTTATGCGAGAGTAGCCGATACGCCGAAAGCTTACGACAGCACGCGACTCCCTCTCCTATTGCTTCACACGCTTGCCACTCCGCGTAATCTCTTGACGCCTGCCAGGTACTCGTCCGTCCCGCGGCTCCAATTTGTCGGTAATTACGTTAAAGCCTTTTTGACGCTTTTTAGCCGAGGAAGTCACCGGCCTAGAGATAAACGGCACCGAATTGAAATATCTCGGCACTTCTCGGTGCCCCCCCTGGTTATCTGAGGAATTCCAGGTTTCACCGTAAGAGAGTCGTCTCCCCGAGGCCACGGACCCATCTCTCCCTCTCCCTCTCCCTCTCTCTCTCTCTCTCTTTCTCTTTCTCTCCCTTCCTCTGCCGTCGTTCCCTCGCCGCTCCTCCCGGCGCCGTCACCGAAACCGTTCGAAAATCCCAGTCTAAGCCGGCGGGACACGACCGAACGGAAATAAGGTACGCGCGCGCGCGCCGCCGAGGCGGTCGATTTTAATCGGCAATAGCGTGCACCCCGGCGCGGCGCGATGCGATGCGCACAGGTGCGCGGCGCGGCGTCATCGATGCAGCGAAGGAGGCAAAGAGAGAAGCTCGACGCAAACCCACCCAGAACTGCCGCCATCCGATCTATCCTGCTTGTCAACAGTCTCGGTCGCTGACATTATCGTCGCCGTGGAAATCTCGGCGTGCCGCGCGTGCTCGCCACCATCGCGCATCCGCCCCGCGAGCGTGTCCGCGCGTTTACGCGCGATTAACGGCCGTGCGGCAGGAAATAAGTCCCGCGAAATGCCGAGGGCCACTTTGGTCTAGCGGCCAATTACCGTGATTCCCGTTGCGTCATCGCGAAGCGTCATCCTCCCTCTCCCCTGGCCGCTATTACCACCCAAATGACGCGGCCAAAAAGAGGGGTCGCGAAAAGGAGAGCACATTTGTACGGCTCGAAATGGAAGGCGGATAAAATGTAACTAGTTCGTCTGGTCGTAACTGACGGCCATTAAAGCCCGTATCTCGCGGCTTTTTACGGGCAGTTTGACGGGGCGAGATTCAGCTCTCTCTCTCTCTCCTCTCCTTCCTGGCATTCCTACGGTTCCGCGAGACCTCACCGAACGCGTCAGCGAGATCCGAAAGGAGCCGTAAAAACTCGCGTAAAGATTCGCCGGTATAATGCGTGTCGCTGTACGCTCCAGCGCAAACGAGTATAACCCTCTGTCGTAACAACCCCTTTAATCGGTTCGCGGTTCACGCTCGTTTGGCCTGATGCCGGGCGACATTGAAATTCGGTGCCCGGTATCTCGCTGTCGCGGCGCGATGCTCTCCGACGCCGACGCAGCTTCGCCTCTCGGCCCCGGGGTCTCCTCTTCGCGCCTCTCGGATTACCTCGGCCCGTGGACGGGGGGGGGGGGGGGGGGGGGGTTGGTCTCTATCGAGCCCGTCTCGAACACCCGGGGAGAATAGGAAGGTTCGTGGTCGGTTGCGTTTAGGCAGCGAGCAGAGAAAGGCGTAACGCGACCCGTCACCCTTCGCCGCCATGCGATTCGATATCGACCGGGGGTGGGAGGGGGGTGGTAGGGGAAGAAGCGTATCTCGATCGCGTGCGTGCGGGGGCTCCTTAAAAATGACTTTGTTTAATAAGGAACAGCCTCCCGAATCGTTTGTAACGAGCTTCAAAACCCCGTCGCGATACGTTTCGTTGGCACGCAACCGCCGGTAAATCATCAATAAAATGCTACGGAGCATCGCCGGCCCGCGGGATAACCGTCTGCGGGCCGGCGATAATAATTACTCGGGCCGCGTGAGTTATTGCCGAGCGTTATTCCGATTACGCGCGGGGAATTAGGAGCGAAGCAAGTGCCAGGTTGCGCGGGGTACCCGGCCAACATTGTCAGCCCCGAATCAAAACGGCCGAATCGATCCATTATTTATGCGAGATGCGTCGACGACGCGTTTCCGCTTTTGACGTTCCGAGATTGAATTAACGCGCCCGATGCATTAGCGCGGCCCCCTCTATCCCTTTCGCTTCTCGCTCTATCGGTCCCTCTCCCCACGACTCCTCTCCGATCTTCCTCGCGAGATACGCGGGCCCCCCTTTCGCGCCGCCTTTCTGCCTCTTTCGACCCGTCAAAACGTACATCCCCCTTCACCGTTTTATCCGCGCGCTCATTTACACATTGTAAGCCGGACCGCCCGCCACTCCCCCGAGTGCCCGCGACGGTGCGCGCGCGCGTAGCAACGCTCCGACGAGCAAACTTCGAAGCGGGTCTAAGGTGTGCAAATAACCGTGTCCTAACAGCGGGAACGCGTGACGAGCGTGCGAGAGGAGGCGGCGAGAAAAATCCGGGAAGCCTCGCGAAAAGAGGAGGAGGAAGGGTCCGCGAGCGTGTCGGCGGGACGCCTGCTGGTATCTCGGGACGCATTATGCGTACGAATGCAAATTCACGTTCGGCCGGCCGCGAGCGTTTATTTGTCACGCGCTCGCGGATGTGCACGGCGCGGGATAGCTGCGGACAGTAGAGTAAAGGTGGGTAAAAGTTCGCACCATGCGAATTTCATGGTTTGAGTTGTGGCAGTTGCCAATGGTGATTGGCAGTCAATTGTCAATCAAGGTAGAGTCACTAATGTCGAATTTCGTGGCTGTGTTTCGGTTTGTTATCTTACAATGCGGTACGTACTGAATTCGTTAGTTCTGATGTAATATTCTCATGTTTGGGAATCAATATTATTTCTACATATAAATTGATCAGTAAATATTTTAATTAATATGCCGTCTGAAAGAGCTGAAATTCTTCTATTAAAAAGTGCTAATAGAAGTTTTCAATTCTCCTCACAGATAACAGGATTGATTAAACAATGTAAAAGTAGCTGTGGGGGCAAAAGTTCGCACAATGCAGTGGGGCAAGAGTTCGAATGCGAACTTTTGTCCCAAAATAATTTGACGGGTGTTATATGTTCATTAAACTTATTTTATTTCTAGAGTTTGCTAAATTAGTAACGAACACCGATTAAACCGACTATAAAAAATAAATTTGAAATTAATTATGAATTACAATATGGAAATAAATTTTGAGTTTATGATAGTTGAGCCACGCTGATATCAGCTTTTGATTTTTTTTTATTAATTTTTAATCCGCAATTTGTCCAAAATACGTTTTTTATTAAGTTTTTGATTAAAAAATATGACTTTATTTTATTGTCTTATTCATTTATTGTTAGAACTTATAAGGGGGCAACCGGCCGAAAACCAATTAGTGAGATGCTTCAGATCGCTCGAGATAAACATAGAAGCAGGACTTTCAAAAAGAAAAATCGCTGCAGAATTGGGAATAACCGAAGCGTTCTTTTACCCCACAACATGTTCGCATTTGACACTTTTTGGAAATATTTATTTTATATAAGTTGTGACAGGTAAATTTACAAGAAGTCACTGCCTATCGAATAATAAGGGATAGTAGTTATTTCTCACAAAACGATATGACTATCAGTGTAATACCGAGGATTTTAGAGAAGTCTAAACTTAAAGTGCGCACTGTTGCCCCACATTACTCTACGGTTACCCACACAGCCCCGTGTGCGCGAAGTTAGCCTCCCATTTTTTGAAAAATTAAAAAGCGTCGTTGCACTGGGTTGTACTAAGTTTTGTACCGCGATGAACCGTCGAGAGTTTTAAAAAATTCGAAACCGTTGTCGAAAAGAAAAAGAAAAATCAATTTTCAAAAATATGAGAGTCGTAGATTAAATAGGAGAAAATATTATTTTTTACTTTTCAGTGCATTTTTATTTTTTTGAAGTCGGTTTTAATTTTTTAACTTCGAAATCAAATGGGATCGCCTCAATAAATGCCCTCAAAATTCGAAATTTAGCGGTTTTGAACAAAAGAAACCAGGGCTACCTTTGAACATGGTTTTCTGCATTTGCATCGAAAACGGTTTCGAATTTTTAAAAACTTTCAACCGTACAACGCGCTACAAAACTAGTACAAACTACTTAAGTAGTACAACAATGATTACTTAATTTTTCAAAAAATGGGGCTAACTGCACACAGCTTTCAGGCTTCCAATTCCTCCCGGCACCCTGCTCCGCCGCGGTCCCGCGGCTCGACTGTTTCGCTCCGCCGCGCGGATCCACTCGCCTCTCCCTCTCGCTCGAATTTCCAGCGACCTAGGCGACCGTGTACTCTGCCACGATTATCTGCCACCGTCATCTCTCAGGCCCGCGCGCACTTTTGTCCGCGTATCGCCGCGGCCAGCCTGCACCGGCACATGCTGCTGTCGCTTGTACTTTTCTATTAATTATACAACTGTACTCGGCGCTCTTTAACGACCTGACAGCGAGCGCGGTGTACCCGGCTGTAAGGCAACACAGAGGATCCATGGGCCCGCACTATCGCCGACGCAGAATTATTCGCCGGCGACCGTGCGCGCCGGCACCGCGCGTTTTATGAAAATGCAAATTCGAGAGGATTTACGGTGCAGGGAAATCGGCGAGCGGCGCTCGGACGCGATTTACGCGTTATTGTGCTCGGCAGCGTCTCTTCGGTCCGCGACCCGTTTAAATCGATTCAGGAGCGAAGCAACAGGGGCTACCTACCGTACATCGGTTTTAGACCGATTCGGCGATAGCGCGAGGCGCGTTATACATAATTGCCCCGGGGACGGCCGCCAGCGGAGATCGCTCGAACGTAGCACCGCGTTGTCGGCTAATAACGAGCGTGTCGCGGACTTTTCCGCGAGGCGTAATCGCGTGTCTCGGCCCGCCGAGCGTAACGACAAAATGCACCCTCTCGCGCATCGAAGCCGGTTATTCCGATAAATCGGCCGATTACGCGCGGGATCATAATTAATATAGGTAAGTGAATTATGCCGCCTGCCGTGCTCGCATTATTATACCGTCGGGCCGTTTATCGATCCTGCTTAAGTGCATACCGAATCAATCGCGGCTTAGCCACGCTCGCATTACACCGCGTAGATAAACACTCTCCACGCGAATTATTCGTAGCCTCTAACGCGGTGCTAGCGCGGGCAGCGAGGAGGCTAAGGGGTAAGAGGGATGAGAAAGAGGGCATCGGTGGCCGGGCGTCACGCTCGTATTACTTGCACGCACGCAGGCAGCGGGCCGCGCCGCGACTCGCTGACTCCTCACCTTGGTTAGGCGGCTTTCACTGTATTTTGCATAATTCCTGCAGAAAAGTGGCGAGACAGTGCGCATTACAGTGTTCCAAAGACGACGTTCCGGCGTCGCCGGAGACGCGGGGACGGCTTCCTCGCGGACACAGTAGCGTGGTGCATCGGTAATGCATCCCCGACATCGACGCGCCTTTATCAAGTGAAACGAAATAGCCGGCTATTACGGGGATAGTAAAGACGGCGACGTTGCCCCGAAACTTCGCGAAATCACCGGGGACCTGCCTGTTGCATGCGAGCTCCGAGTCGGCGTTTTCCTTCGAGCGATGTAGCTACGTACCTCCGTGCTCTGCTACGGATCAGTGCTCTCCCATCGGGAAACGGGGCGCGATTTTCAGAGGTCTGCCCACTTCGTACGATCGCCGTAGCATCTGGTTAGCGATGCTGCCTAGCCAGATAATCCCCGACGAACGCGGAAGCCGCCGCTTATTTTACATGCGTTGCGCGCTAGTTAGGCGCGCGCGTCAATAGCTCCGGTCTTTTTGCTCGCCGGCAGGATGAATTCGATGGCTCCCGATAAACCCGTTTTATAAATCACCGGAGCACGCCCTCGTGAAAGGCTTTGGAATCGTTATTATCGCGTATTCCTTGTTTGAGCTTCGTTGCCGTGATCCGGGCGCGGGGCGCTCGCCCGCTTTCGACGATCCCGCGGCACGGTTGCGCTCGTAGGCGCCGCAGGATGGGAATTAGGGGCAAATAAGTAGCGGCTACCTAGACAGGATGCGTCCCTATAGAGCGGGAGCATGCAATTCATGAATGACGAAGGGGACGGAGGCGCTGAGGAGGCCGAGCAGGCCGAACGGGCCGGGGAGGAGGGAAGTCGCGTCGAGGAGGGCACGGACGGCAGGGGCCCGCCGGGCCTGATGCGAGATTAGGTGGTCCTCTCGCCGACGTATCGCGAGATACGCGCCTCCCGATGGAGCCGCGTGTTACACGTGACAGTAATGGCATGTAATCCAGGAACAATATTCCCCCTAAGTCCGGCTTTAAACGGGAAATGTTGCGAGCGGTGTCGCTTATCGCGCGTCGCATCGATCGGCCAACCTGTTACTTTGTACCGCTGTTATATGGGCGTTCGCACGCCACCGCGTGCGCTCTCCTCGTCTTCCGTGGATTAAGCCCGGGACAAGGGCCTATCGATTGTACGGAAGTGCCCCTGGATCCAGCGACTGATGTTATGAAACGCTGGAAACTAATATACGAACGTTTCGAAAGGTGACGGAAGACGCGACCAGGAGAGCGAGAGAGAGAGAGAGAACTGGTGCCGGGAGGGAGCGGGAAGTGGCGCCTATGAAGCATCGACGGACGAGTGTTATACATATAGCCGGGCGAATATCGCGGGTGGGGGCCTAACGGAGATGAAAGAGCCGGGGAGAGTGGAACGGAGAGAGGGAGGCAGGAGAAAGGGAGCGAGAGCGGAAGCCGCGCGCCCCCGGCCGACAAAATGATCAAAAGGCAAATTTCGTACATTATTTTCACTTTAATGCTACCGTATCGCAATTTATGGGAGGGCCGGGATTTATGCGGGCGCGTATACGCACCACAGGGCCTAATCTGAGAGGGCCCACCGGACAGAAATGTTCCCGGCCCGTACGGGGCGAGTAGTCGCGGGCGCGCGGCCGAGCGGGAGCACGCGCGCGCCGCGCCGGGCCCCGATCGTAAAGAACTTTGTATTAAAACGTTGTACGTCCCGGACCGTTTATGTCAACAACCTCTGAGTTGTGTGTGGAACGCCTCACGCTGCGATCTTAGGGTCTACGCTCGGTGCAACGCTCGTTCCGGCCCCCGGGGCAACTCGACGGGGATGGTGCTGCCGCATCCTTTTCCTCTACGCCCCACTTACAGATCCGAGCAGATCCAGCCGATCCGAGCGATCGTGATCCCTGGTAGATCGCTAGATCGGTAGCTGCCGCGATCTACGGCCGCGCTCCAGAATAGGATCGATTCAGAACCCGTTACCGCAACCGATAACTTTACCCGTCTTTCCGGGCCCCTCTTTTCCTGGTCTCCTCCTTTTTCATCCGCGTCGCTGCTCCGCGCATCTCGCTACACATGTCGGACGACGGTGCCCGACGAAGCTCGGTGACTCCTGCCGACAAGTCCGTTAAGTAATTGCGATCTCCGTTGCGAGAGCCGCTTTGATACGTCCGCGGACGTAAATCGCAGACGGTGGATTATTCGAATTAACGGAGGCGACGCGTTGCCCCGACACCGTGCCCAAGAAAATGGGACGGACCCCCGTCGAAGACGCATTAACGCTCGTCCCGATGGGCCGCTCTCGAAATCCAATCTCGCGAAGCGAATTTCTCACGTAAACCGGGGGGGGGGGGAACTCGCGGACCGAGTGGCCGCCGCCTCGCCGTGACGGAGGCTCGTGGGCCCGATCGACAGAATCGTTACATCCGCCGATAATTAATGGCGACCGCGGCATCCGCGCGCAACCGTCCGATCGAGGCAGCGCCCGGGGGAAAGGGTAGGAAGCAGCGAATCGAAGGGATAGGTGCAGCCGACAGACGCGATCCTCCGAATAATATGCAAGCTCATAATTAATTTGCCAGCGAGCGTAATTAACAAGTGGTCGGACACCGTGAGTGGGACCGACCCGCTACCGGATTCGTACTCGGCCCCAGATATCGCGGCGCGAAATTCGAGAGGAAGAGCCCCGGGGAAAGGTCTCGTCACTTGGGATATTAACCCGGGCTCTCGCCTTTGATCGGCGACCGGCGTAACGAGGTGGGGACGCGAGAGGCCCCCTTGCGCGCCGAGAAAATCGAGCCGATGAAAAGTTAAAAACCGCCGGGGCCCCGAGACTTTTAGTCTTCGCCGTTATATTGGCAATCGGCGGAGACTGACGGACAGGTATCGAGAGCCTTCCCCGCTGCGCGCTCCTCTCCTCCTTTTTCCCCCTGAGCCGCAGATGACGTGGAAGAAGCTGAAGAAGATGAAGAAGCAGAAGAAGAAGAGGAAGGAGAAGCGGCCGGGGAAGAGAGTCTTAACCGCGCTCCGTCGGAATATGGTCGCAATTACCGCGGGAGATTAATGAGCCGATGCTCGCGCGATGCGAGAGACTGCTCTACGAACCGTCCTCCTCCTCCTTCTTCTCCTCCTCCTTCTCCTCCTTTCCATCCTCCTCCGCCAACTTCTCATCGTCCCTGTCGAGAAAACGACTAATTCATTCTGCGAGACAGGTCACGTATCTATTCTTCTTGTTCGCGTGCGAGCGAGAAAGCTTATAATTAAACCGAAAGATTTAGTATCGGCCGCTTTAATGTCGTTACGAATTCTTTTCCTCCCTTTGCTCCCATCCGGCCGTTTCATGTCTCGCGCAATGATTCAAGCCAGTCGATGAACGATCGCAAACATCGTGTAGATACCGAGCCACGGTTAACCGGATTACATTTCGCCGGGCTCCGAAGGATCGCCGAGAGGTTGCACTCGAGAGAAAGCGTTTGCAGCCTCGTTCCCTGGGAATGCCGATCGTTTCGACGATTCCCATCCGAACTCGACTTCCGACTCGCGAGAGGTCTCCCTCGTCCCGACCAGGTCCCGATCCCCGCTTTAATTAACGGAGCCCCGCTCGCTTGCGCTCCTTACCGATTCAACGTTACGCAAATACTCGCGGACGCCGAATAGCCGATCCCGGCTCCCGAGTCCAATTTCGCGAACGAAAGCATATCTACGAAAGTACTTATACGCTAACGGGGTGAAAGAATCAGACGCACAATAGCTGTCGGCGATTAACGAGAGGCAACGCGCGTAGTGCCTCGCCAAGACGTTTCCCTCGCCATGCCGGACCCTTCTCCCTCCCGCATTCCCCTTCTTTCCTTTGACCCCTCTAATTAGCCGTCACGCGGCAGCCCGATATCGCCACGGAGTTAATATCGTGCTAGCTGCACGATCGAGATCCTCCAGCAATATTAATAATCAGTCGTTAGTCACTCCCTTTCATTAGTAAGCGGGCCAGGCGAGGCTCGTTTTGGAAGCCGGCCTGCCAACCTGTCTAATTACCGCCGATTGTGCTCGCCACCCCGTCAACCCCATCGCTTAGAATTAGCTTCTTAGCCTGACAAATGCACCGAGAAATCGCTCGACTGCCGCAGCTCTGTCTTTCGAGCGTCGCACAGTGGTTTAAAGGCGGAAAAAACCTAAAAGAATCATGTCACAATTTCGTATTGTTTTTTTAGGTATGTTTTTTTATCGGTTATGCATTGGTCATTTCCTGTCACTTAGCCTCTAAAACCGATTACAAGTGCGGAAAAACTCGCACTAAAGAAGTATGGCCAAAATTTCTACATATCACTAAGTGGACCTGTTTTTTCCGGAGTAGTTTTATTACTCATTTTTACATAGTGTAGGACAACAAGAGGCAGAATTGAAACTGTTGTCAGAATATAGCAATATCTCAAAGAATACCGAGGTGTTTTAGAAATCACAATTTTTTCAGGTACCTCCGTCTACCCCCGCAACGACACTTGAAAGGTTTAAAAGTACATATTTTGGGGTACAATTCCCATTAAAAAATTTTACCGTCCATCACCGTCTATCACCGTCTGTACCGTATGCAAAATGCTTATTGAAGAATTAAAACGATCATTTTACATACTTTGTCTCGACAACTGTTTCTAAACATTGTACAAGTACAAAATCCGTTCAAAAAACGATTATTGTAAGTTAAAAAATAAATTAAAAAATTAAAAAACAAATTAAAAAAAAAATTAAAAATAACACATATTTTAATTCTCTACAACTTTTTTAGTGGACAAAATTACATTGAGGCAGAAGATGAAACAGAAATAATTAAAAAATATTGAGAAATGCTGAAGTTATGAGTGTTTTCCACTTTCTCCTCTATGCGTCGGACCACTGTGCGTTGCCCCACCGAACTCTTCCACGACCACGTTCGTCGCGAATACGTATGCACGTTGAGGAAGAGAATCGGAGGGAACGAGCCGAGGCCTCGGAGAGGCAGATGTTTGCTGGGCTATGAGCGATCTACCAAGTCACGCGGCACGTAAGCAGCCCCCGAGCCTGCTCCGCAGCTAATCCCTAACCCGAGGGCGCAGTCGGCGTCGCTCGCGTGCACGCACGTGTTCCAATGTCTCTAGCCACGGCGGGAAGCGTGCACGCACCTACGCCGGGGCCTCTTATCAGCAGAGGACAGACGCGCAACGGCGTATCACGCGCGTAACAGGGCCAGGGCCGGTGAAAAGACCGGATCGAGCATTATCGTATGTTAAGTAGTTCCTGGTCCCTGTGTCTAGTTGCTGCCGCCGCGAAAACGCGAACACAGCAGCAGCATTAGCAGCGACAGCCCAGCGGCTAGCCGCCCCGAGATGGGAGCTGGAGGCAGAGGCGAGGAGAGTTTGGCAACCAGTCACCATCTTCCTCTCCCTCCGTCCTCTTCCTTCGTCATCGAGGGCTCTCCGTCTCTCGCGTCGAAACCTCGCCCGAAAAAAGCTATTAACCGATATCCATCTGAGGTCATTCCTTCGTTCGCGCTTACGTGCACTGGCGCGTCGTGGCGCGGCCGCGTCCACCGGGCGGAGGAGCTGCGAGCCGTTTTGGACGCTATCGCGCTTAGCGGAATGGGCAATGCATCCTGCCAAAGCCCGGGGGCGCCAAATGAATTACAATATTTCATTCTCACGCCCGTACATGCCCAACGACGCCTCGCACCGCCACCACGTCGGCGGGGTCTAATTGCATTTCACTCATTATTGGTTCATTGGCGAAATGGCCGCGACCGTACGACACACGTACGCGCCGTTACGCTCCGGCCGGTCTCCTTCTTCTTGCGCGTTCCCTCCGTTGCAGTAGCCACTGCTGGCATCTCAGCCCCCTCTCTCTCTCTCTCTCTCTCTCTCTCTCTCTCGACTCCTTCGTCCCCTTTCGATATATCCGGACGTCTCCTCGCTGTCGAGATTATTACCGGTCCTCGTTTTTTCCCTCGAGCCGGCAGCGACGCCGACGTCCGACCCGTTAATGCAACCACCGATCGGCCAATTCGAAGATGGCCCACGGAGGAATTCCTCGGTCGCGAGTGCACGCACGTCGTATCGCCACCGGAACGAATTCTCGCCGATAAGCGATCGTCCTGAGAACGGCCAGCCGTGGATGCTTCCTCGAAGCGTCCCGGGGATAAATTGCCGCGCCGATGAGTTATGCGGAGGGGTTCCTCGGTGACGATCGCCTCCCTAGGATTTTGAATTCGCGGGGCACCGACACCCCCGTTGTACTGTCGGTCCCCCTAAGTAGCTATAGATCCCCTGTTAACCGCAACGAACACGGGGCCGTCATTCGCCCGAGCCCCGCGGTCTACACGGATTATTATAATTAGCTTTCTGTCGTGTATTCTTCCTTCCCCGTTGCAAAGTTCCCTCGTCGTTTTAGCAGCGCTAACGCTTAACACTCGTTACGGCCAGGTGTACAAGCGCCTGTATCGCAGCCTCCGAGCATCGTCACCTTCTCCCACCGCCTTTCCCGCTCTTCTCTCATCTATTCTCCCTCCTCTGTTCACACGGCCATTCCCCCCGGGGCATACGCCACTCTCTAATTGATATAATCCACCGCGGCGGGGCTTTGTTACGCGGGAACCGCGGATTACACGGCTCCGCGCAATTAGTCGACCATTCCGTAAGGGATGTTAATACACCGCTGGTGTACATTAAAGCTTCCCCGCTTTCTTTTTCTCCTATCCGAGGCTCCGGCTGCCCCCTTGCCGTAACCCCGGCAATTTGCCCTGCACGCTCCAGCGTCGCCCTTCCCCGCTCGCCCGGGCGCCGCGAGTAATCCTCGCGATATCTTAATCCGCGACTCGCGAGCGTTTACTTTTAACTCGCGTGGGCTCGTTAGGAGCGCGCGCGCCTCGTGCTGCGAACGTCCGCGAGCGACGAAATTAATTTCCCGCTTTCTCTCGCGTCCGACTCGTTACTGAAACGCTCGGCAGTGCCGGACCACCGTCAGGCTCGATTAACCGGCCGATTTAAAAGGAGCAGCGGGGCCCGGCGTACCCGATTGTCGCTGGTTCCGTTTGAGGCGCGGCTGGCGACGCTGCCGCCGTGCGCCGGGGCAATGCCTCGTGCGGGGAAAACGTCGAAGGGAGCGCGAGAAGGAAGAAGGTAGGAGGCGTGCACGCGATTTCTCTTCCCGATGGAACGCAGCGGCTGTAAAGCTGTCCACGCGAGGCAACGGGCGAACCGGGCGGGGAGCGGGAGAGGAGGAAATGCGATTCGCGTTATTTGATCCTCCTGCCGATCTGTTGCTCACAATCAGCCTTGAATCCTGTCCCGGCATCGACACACTGACGTCCTTCTGCCACGCGTGATTCTCGTTCCCGGTGTCCCGTTAGCCGACGTTCACGCGAATCCACGTTACCGGACGGTGTACATACCTACTACCGATCCGAGATACCGATCGGATGGCTCGCTCCGGTCCCACCGAGCTTGAGAACTCCGCCGATCGGAATCGAAGAATGCGGCGGCCCGGCGGACCACGGAACGATACGGAAAGTAAAGGTACGCGCGCGCGTTAAGGGGGTATTCTGGTCTGACGAGGCGTTTTCGTCGCGTTATTTCGGATTTTTTTTTACAAAGAACCCATCAATTTTATTATTATTTAGTTTATTGCTACATGTTTATTGATGTTTGAACTATCTTTACAAATTTTGTCAATGGAAAAGAATTAAAATCAAACGCAGTTGACTGTTTTAAAGTAATGGTGAAAAAAAAAACATGGTGTCACGGTGTCCATGATTGGGCTCGTTCTAGTGATCTATAACAAAAAATGAAAAGAGATTCTATATCTGTATGCCTGTGGCTATCGTTCCTACCAGAATTATGATAAAATATTTTGTTTTTAAACTTTCACAGACCTTTAAAGTTGAAAAATTGTGCGAAAATCGAAACTTAATTTTCAAACCGCTGACATTTGCTTAATTTTCAATATTTTATCATAATTCAGGTAGGGACGATAGCCACAGGCATACAGATATAGAATCTCTTTTCATTTTTTGTTATAGATCACTAGAACGAGCCCAATCATGGACACCGTGACACCATGTTTTTTTTTCACCATTACTTTAAAACAGTCAACTGCGTTTGATTTTAATTCTTTTCCATTGACAAAATTTGTAAAGATAGTTCAAACATCAATAAACATGTAGCAATAAACTAAATAATAATAAAATTGATGGGTTCTTTGTAAAAAAAAATTCCGAAATAACGCGACGAAAACGCCTCGTCAGACCAGAAAACCCCCTTAAGCCGCGCATTCGCCTGAGCATTCGCCCCGAATCAGCATCGCACGAGCGCCCAATTGCGCTATTTAGCTGCTGCAATATTTTTATTCGTGATTTTTGTTCTCGTTCGTATCGGTGCTCACGGGGGCTGTTGCGAACGGACTGCGCGAGCCCCGAACGCTCAGGTGGATACGCGGCTTTAATAACAGACAGCGAGCAAGGCATCCGCGATATCCAGCCAACATTCGGATCAAACGAGAGCAAGAGGAAAGGGCCCCGTCTAATACGTATCGCATCGCCAGCACAGAATAGGCGCCATAAACGTAAATACCGGTCTCCCGGCTCGCAACAACGAGCGGGGGGGGTCGTTAAAGGATTGCCGGGAGGTAATCGGTCCTCGCCGGAAGAACAATGAGACCCGGCGTACCACGAATCTCGCTGTTCGTCTAAGTCCCGATCCGAGCCGAAATTACACCGAAATTTCGCTTGACGAGCTTTTTCGGGCCCGTTTAACGACGCTCCGGCCCGGCCCCGCCAGTCCGCTCGGCGTTCTCGGAAACTCGGCCGACGTGCAAATAGAAATTTCTGGCCGCTCCGCGGATTCCGATGCGGCTCGCCGACCGGAATTCGTACGCGAATAACGATATATGTAGCTACGTGCGCGGCTGGTAATCAGCGGTCGCGGAACTCGATCGGGCTCCGCGGATAATCGACCGTAACCCCCGCAATCGGTGGCCTGGCAAAACGAGCAGCGCGCGCTCGACATTCGCCAGCGTCGATAGGCAATATTCGTTTTCCGGTTTACAATAATTACACCGCCGCTGGCCGCGATATCGAGCGCTTCGTATTTTATTGCTCCCCCATCGACTCTATCGCTCCCATTTTTCAACCCTCCCTATCTAAGTCCACCTCCTCCGCTGCCCCCGCCGCGCCCTCCCCCCCCCCCCCCCACTCTTGGGTAATTATCGCCATTCCTCCGTTTCTTTCCCTCCGTCCTGATCATTCCATCCCTGCCCCTGATTCTCTCTCCCCCGCTGCCGGCATCTCGCGTACCGATCAGGCCTCTCAGGCTGTACCGTTAGTCCCGTGGCGTTGGAGAACGTCTGGCACGTATGGTTACGTGCGTGCGTGCATCGCGCCGATCTGCCGCGAGTACAACGCCGCGACAACCGAATCGATTGGCTCGCTCGCTGCCGGCGATCGCGAGGCCACCGAATAAGAGCGAGCGATAACACTGGAGATCAGAGATGCCCCGGGTAACTATCCAGTCGCGTGTGCGCGAACCTGAGGCATCTCCCCTTTTTGCAGCGACTTGAAGTTGATAAAGAAATACGGTCGACGGTCCCGGCCGCGGCGGTTGGAGAATGATGAGTGGCAAAGCGAGAAGAGCGACTCCGAAAAACCGCTCCTTTGTCGGTGTTGTCCTTTAAATCCGTTTAAAGGGACCACCGACGGGCCCGGCTGATTAATAGTCCTCTCCCGGCCGGTGGGGCCCGGTCTCGATGACGAATCGAGAATGGTACGGGGACAGCCGGCAAATATGTCGGGTTCACACTTGCCGGGCAATCCTTCCGGATTATGATCGTCGCTGGTGCATTCCTCGTCTAGCCCGCCGGCATTTACCGCGCGGCGTTACCCCTTTTAACACCTCGGCGAATCCGCCGACGGACCGGCTGCGATACACGCGCGGTGGCGGCGCGTTCATCAATTGCCGCGTACGCGGAGAAGCTCGGAGCTGAGGTCACCGCGCCGACCTCCATTCACGTATCCCCGTAGCGTAGAGGCTGCCCCTCGCGTGCGCTGGTGTTCGGGGAAGACGACGGAGCGGCCGGTGGCGGCGGAGGGGCGGCGGGAAGCGAGCTGTCCAAATCGGTCATCTCGGTAACAGTGCGCGGCACAGCGGCGTTCGCGGCTGTGCACGCGAGCGAGCACGAGATGGGCTCGAGGCGAGGTAGCGAGAGATGCCACCACAGAGTAATTTTGCAGCAAATAGGTTTGCACAGCGCTAGGCTGAAGGTGGAGGTACGAGGAGGCGAGATACAGCTGTGGGCCGCCGCGGGGTGAATGCACCAGAGGCACGTATACAGCCGGGCAACTGCTGCCGCGGCTATTATTCTCAATTACCATCGGCTATCAGGCATGTCGCGACCGCTCCGCGACATGCACTTTCGCGAGTTTCGCGAGAATCCCGACCATCCCTCTTCCCACCGCCCGGCCGCTCCTTCCCTCATCCCCGGGCCCGCTTCCCATCCCGCCGACGCGACGTTTCCTCGGCGCAGAAAAAAAGCAATCGAGGCTCGAGGACACAGAAATGGTCGCCGGTACAAATGACAAGATACTAATATCGCGGAGGGCCTATAATAACGCTCGCTATTCTGGGAATGCGTCCGGGCTACCCGAAACGAGGACTAAGCGCACCGTAGACGGACTACTCTACGGAACGGGAGGCCGGGGGAGCCGGCCCTGTAATTTCAAGCCCGTAATGGGCCCCAGTCTCACAATTAGACCTTCCTGCATCCTCCGCGTCTTTCTCTCTTTCCACAACGGTCCCCTTGTCCGTCGCAGAAGGCATTTTTCTTCCATGTCGGAGGAGTTCCGTCGAATCCCCTCGCATCAGCCCCACAAAAGTAATAAAACTCCCCCTGCCGTCCCCGGCCCGCTCGCCGCCCGCGGTACAGAGGAAGTTTCTTTGCGCGACACCGCGAGGGGGGGGGACCTATTGCGCGACCGCCTATTCACCGGCCTCGTCCTTGTCCCAGGCGGGGTATTCGTCCTAGAAGAGGATGACGCTGCATGACTCTTCGCTTCGCTCCCCGTCCCCCAGCCTTCCCCTCTCCCCTCAAGGACCCGTCCCAGCATAATTACATAGTGGCTTAGCCGTGCCGCGGCGAAGAACGGGCCGCTTTCATCGGGCCAAGTAATGACTAATCGGGACAGTGGTAACGGCGGACCTTTCGATACCATTAGGTTGGATTAGAAACCCACTTACACCGCGCGGCACTACGCCAACGTTAATCGAGCGCAAAGGTAGGTATACGCGTGCGCTCGTTACGTTTACATCCCACGAGGTACGAAGCACAAAGGTACGAAGCCCTCGTTTCCAGTAACAGAGATCTAGCTCCGACTAACCTCCACCTTCGGGGAAGCATCCCGTGTCATTAGAGCCGTAATCATAGAAATTATCATCCTCCTGCCGCCCCTCGAACGGTCGACCTTTCTGGGCCTACCTTTCGCTGTCGCAGCGTGACGTAACAGCACACCTTTCCAGAAGACTATTACCGCTAATTCGAGTTTCCCTCGTTAACGAGCTCCTCTCGATGATGGGGGACGCGGGGGATCGTGCAGGTATACATCCCTCCGTCGTCAGACGTCAAGAGTCCCTCGGTATCGGCTCGTACACATATCGATTATATCGGGAGTCGCGATACGCTTTTTGCCGTCGAACGGAGGGAGAGGGGAGCGCGGGCTCGCGTGTAAATCGACAGTCGAGGAACGCGATATTAGAAGGGGTAAGGCCTTGAGGTGAGCGGGGTGCGCCGTGGCCGGTAACGTGGCGTCCGAGTTCGGGTCCGAGATTCGCAAGACAGTGGACGGAAGAAAGAGAAACAGGGCGAAAGAGGTCTCGAGGTCGTTTCTGGGCGTGGTAGCATCCACCTTTACTACATCTCCGGTGTACGTATAGCTCCGCGGCCGAGAGGCCCTCGTCTCTCTATAACCGTCTTTTCCCTCGCATCCTCCGCCGCGCCGCGGCTCGTAGAGGGTTTCGGTTCTTCGGGCCATTTATTTTTTCCAAGCCAGCCTCCAGGGCTGTCCAAACGACGGGCCTGACGGCCGTGGAAGGAAGGGGCCTGGCCTATTGTTTTAGCCGGGTACGCTTAAATTGAAGCCCCGAGCGATCCGCGAGCAGGCCCCTGCCGCGAAGAAAAAACCGACGTGTCCACGTGCTTTAACTTGTAGGCGGTTGTTACGTGCCGTCTTCGTGGCTCAACTTTTTACGAGGATGCTTTGCGCGAGATACATGCCTACCAGGGGAATCGCGAGATCGTTGCACCCCCTAGAATTCGCTGGAACAGGAAGGATCGAGCGGCGGCCGAGTAAGCTGCGTTTCAACCGGCGAGGAGGATCACCGGGGGGTTACGGGGTTACGAAATGCAATCCTCTCCGTCCCTTCACCCCGGCTCTCGTCCTCCCCGCCCTTTCGGAGTTCCGTGCCGGCGCGAGGATCGAAGAATGGAGCGGGCAAAAAATTGCGAGTACCATCGGCCCATCTTGCCTCTCTTCGTTGGCGTCGGGGAACGTTGAACGGAGATAGCACGCACCTGGACGAACCGTCGGATCGGCGCGGCGGCGCGGCGTGGCGGCGCGTTCGAGGTGAACCGGAGGAGGAACAGAAGTGTATCGACAGAGACAGAGCGGAGGGAGGACGAGGGACGGAGAGCGTGCTGCCTCTGAGCAGCAAACAAAAACTCTAATCGAACTTTCCGAAGCTCTCCGCCGGTCTTGTTGGACCTTTTATCACTCCGGCCTTAGGGTACCGTCCGCGAACGCTTATTTATACATACACGGGCCCGCGAGCGAGTGTGCGTTTCGCCTCTCGGTTATTAAAGAATGGGCGTCCCCGGCAACAATATTTATTTATTATTTTCCGCGACCCCTCCGCCCATAAGGGATCTCGCCCTCTGTCCTCTACCATCCTCGGTCTTGCGCACGTCCGCGCGCTCGAAAGAAGTCATCGCCGGGGCGAGACGCGCGGCCGCGTGGTAGGTACTGTACGTATATAAATCCACCGCAATCTACGCTTCCTCCCGTCTTTCCCGTTTTTCTCGGCAAACCAATCGATCGCCGGCGCGTCCGTGGCTACTTCTAAGTCAAACATCTGTTCCTGGTAAACGCGGACAGGCGTAATGCTGTCCACGTTACAGCGCCGATGCCTTTAAATGCTCCAACCACCTCGTCGATAAGTGGCCAGCGATTTAACGAGTCCCGCCGGTCATTCGCCTCCGCAATACCCGATCATTTCACTCGGGGCCTTATTAGTTGATAATGACACGTGCATTTGCACCCCGAACTGGGCAGGTGTTCTCGTTAAACGTTTCGAACGAAACGCTGCCGCGGCTGTTAGGCCTCTCGGCCCTTTTCAGGCACGATGCTTTAACGAAACTTTCCTCCCCGTCTAATTGCCTCCGCGGCTCTATTCCGCCGGTGGCCCCGCTTTTGTCTTTCGCAGAGGCCTCACCTTCTCCGCGGGTTCCCGGAGGAACATCGGCTCGCAGCGCGGCCGGCGCCGATGTTCCTTGGTTAAATATTAATTATGTATGCCTGACGGTGTACCCTGACGCACACGCACTTTCCTGCATATAGATAGCCCCGCTTCTGCCCCCGTCCGCATTCGCCCGACCGCCTTTATCGCGGCGTGGAATTGCGCTAGATGTATAGGTCTGCCGTGGACGTAACGCTGAGCCACGGGGGGTGGCTGTCTTCCTTTGCATTTCTCGGCCGCCTGCGTATTCCGTTCTTCCCGTCGTTACGCTCCTCTTGGAAGCCGTCGAAAATGGGATGGTCAATGGCGTCCGAGTGCTTCTCGGTATCCCCGGCGACAATTAGACCTTTCCTCGAAGGAAGAAGGACGGAGGTCCGTGAATCGACTGTACCCCGCTCGGGAAATCCCGGTGCACAGTACGCGCGTGTAGTAGCAGCGTAAATCGAGCAAGATGTAAAGAAGCGTCCGGCGCAAGGAACAGTGCGTGGCATACGCGGCAAGATATGTAAATGGGCAGCGCAATTTGTCGTCGGTGCGCGGTTGGCCGTTAGAGCACGTCCCGGCCACGCACTGGTAGAATGTGCTTCCTCGAGGGTATTTAGTGCTTATATACCTGGCTTGCCAACATCCACCGGCCTCCGCAATGACAGAAATTGTATGCTAATTAGGGGTAAGAGTGGCATGCCGAGCCGAAGTGGCTAGGCACGGTGCCCTTAGACCGCTCTCGTGCTCCTCGTGCTTCTCGTGCTCCTCGTCCTTCCTCTTCTTCATCCTAGTCCTTCAGCGGTCGTCTTCGTCGACGTCGTCTTTGGCGTCGTCTTCGGCGTCGACTTTCCTTACACGAACTCGCATTATATTTATCGTCTTGAACGGGCCCGCAGCCGCATTCGTACCTACTCTCCGGCTTCGCTCTACCTACCTCGACGATGCCAGCCACTCGCAAGAGCTCTATCCGCAAGAACTGGTACCGCGAGATGCGCGGAAAAATCCGGGACCGTTTAACGTATAAATTGCCTCGTACTTGCGAGCGGCCGCGGTGTTCCGTCGCGGCGATCGAGATCGGTCCGACGCGCGGATCGATGCTGCGTTTCGAGGGGAAACCGTTGTTGGCGCACGAGCCGTCGCGGCCGCGGAATACCGATCTGACTTGGCGGTATTCGCGTAATGACTCGTCGAAGCTCGGTGCCCCATCCGCGAACGAGAGGAGAAACTTCAGACGCCCAAGTGGCGGATGATGAACGACGCGACCGAGACGGGAAGCGGCGTCGAAGAGAGACCGACTACGTTGATTGGTTACAAGCAGGGGCTCTCACCAACAGCTGCCACCTAGACTAATATCGCCTGCTAACGGCAAAGGTGTACGTACCGAGAGGCGGTTTAGAGGCTCTATCTAGTCGTGCATCGGGTATCCCCGACCAAAGCTTCTCCATTGGAGGTCCGCTGGAAGCCGGAGCGACGTGTTCGCGAGTGCGTCGCCCAGTCGACGAGCACCGCGCGGTGTTGTCTGGAAATGCGTTCCACACGGCGCGCCGTCGAGTCTTTTCTCCGTCCGCCAGACGCTTTCCCGATAATATCACCAGGGCTGGAGTAGCAAATACACGCCGGTCTCGGCGGGCTAATCGGCAACAGGGAGCCCGCTGCACTTCTCGAGATCGACGTCCCGGACGGAGGAAAGCGATCGTTACGGCGCTCGGTCGTCGAATAAATTAGCATGACTAGCTAGGACGGTGGGTAATCTGCGACACGAGGGGCGCTAGCCTCGTCACGAAAAGAGGAGCAGCGGGGCGACGGCGACGGTGATGAAGCAGAAGACGAGGAGGGAGGAGAAGATGGACCGCCGGCGCGCTGACCTTCTGCTTGACCCGGGACGCCTCCGCAACGACGACCCTAACCATCGTCGTGGTGGTTACGGTCGCGATCGCAGCCCGAGGAGCCGCTCCCGGATTTATTTAATTAGTCCTCGAGGTACTACCGTGCCTCGTCAACGTGTCCGTCCAACTCTGATTCTCCTCCTCCTCCTCCTGCTTCCAATCTCTTTTTCTGCCTCCCTCCGTCCCCAGCCTTCCTGTCCGCAGTTTCCTCGTCTTCCCTTCCCGTTCGCTCTCCTACAACGTCCTTACGTCCTTACGTCCGCGACTCCAGTTCTCCCTCCCCCACCCACCCGATGCACCAACACGATCGCCCCCTACGTACCCACGTCGCCCGGGTTGCACGTACCGCAGGCATTCGTACGCGAGTGCGAGCGTGCTGGTATACCGATGCTAATTAAACGAAACACAGACCCTAGATATTTATCCCACGCTTGGCGACGTCCTGCTGCCCTCCGTGGGCTACCGCTATCCTTTCTCCGACTCCCAGTCACGAGGCAGATGAATACGTCTATAAATGGTGACCCAGTGAGTCGCGGACAAAAGACACCCGAGATTCGTTTTCCTCCCTCGATTCCACGCTGCCCCTTTGGCCCCGCTCTCCACGCGGCTCCGAGCACTTTCATTTACGCGGCCCGATCTGGAAACTCACTGTGCCAGGGTTATACGAAAATTACCGACGCTGCGCGCCCGACTCTATGTATTGTATCCCCCCGCCGCGGAGCCCACGCTTCGCCCGGCCGGCACTATCTCCCTTAGCTCTTCTCCCGTTTCTCCCGTTTCTTCGTTTTCTCTCTTTGCCCCGGCGAGTACGACTAATGCTAACTATGTTAAGGGGCCGGACGAGAATGTTCCTCGTTACCCGGCTGCCCCTCCCTGCTGCTCGTAATCGGGATATAAATCTCGATTACCGGGGAGCACCGGAGCGCCCAGCTCCTCTGCCCCGCATATTTCGGCCAGGAACAAAGTTTTCTACCGCATAATGCGCCGCGCTGGAACGTTTATTTACTGCGTCGGCCGACTTTCGACGCTAATATCCCACGGTGTCGGAGGCAACCCCGCGCCTACGCCGGTATAATGGGCCTCGGGGTGCCGAGGCGAGTCCCTCGAGCTACCCGCCCCGCTTACAAGTGTTCTCGCGCTTCGGCGGATTCGCCCCCGAATGGAGCCGTGCGACCTTGATTGCCCCGTTGGCGTCAGGGGTAGCACCTGTCGCAGTCATCTGATTGCAAAAGGAAGAAAGTTTTGTTAAAGTTAAATAATTTACGCTGGGACTGGACCTAAAATTTTACTTTTAGTTTTTATTTTTGATACTTTTTTTCGTCGATATAACGAATAATATGAAAAGTTCGTCTAAGGAGAACACTTACTTTTTCTTTCAAACGCTATGACTCTTTAGATTTTTCATTCTTTTTTCTTTAAAGTGGACCAATTCCAGCGTAAACTATCTAATTTTAAGAAACTTCTATTTTTTTGCAATCAGATGACTGTGATAGGTGCTACACATTAGGGCTGGGACTATTTGTCGAATTTTCGGTATTCGAATATTCGAATACTTCAGTTGCTCAATTATTTGGCGAATATAATTCGAATATCCAAGTATTCGAATACTATTCGAATATTTAAGGATTCGAATACTATTCGAATATTTAAGGATTCGAATACTATTCGAATATTTAAGTATTCGTATACTATTCGAATATTTAAGTATTTGAATACTATTCGAATACTGATGTATTCGAATACTGACGTATTCGAATAGTATGGTGTGAATTATAAATCAAGTTCTTTAGGTTCATTTTTTTACAAACTTTTATTTAGTTTCAGTTGTGAGTTCATTAGTTTGTCAGGGTGAAATATTGTAAGCTAATTTTGACCCACTTCAACATATCCGATCGGCTTGAAACTTTGCACACATGTGTAATTCCGATGACAATACAATATTTTCACTAAAAAGCATGAAATACTTTATGGTGAAATTTTTTTTTTAAAAACATGCTTTTATTAAAATGGACTAAAAAGGAACCAATAATTGATTCCACGTGCTGCAAAAATTGTTTGGATATGAAGCAAGAAATTGAAAGAAGTCTCTAATTAATTAGTTGCTTATTTTAATAACTTATTTTACTCATTTTAATATAAAATGTCCATTCACTGGTACGTGTTCGTTTACTGGTACATCCACCCTATGAGGGAATTCTTCTCAGGCCGTCATTTCGGCCGGTATCAAAATTATTGGTTCCTTTTTAGTATATTTTAATAAAAGCTTGTTTTTTAAAAAAAATTTCACCATAAAGTATTTCATGCTTTTTAGTGAAAATATTGTATTGTCATCGGAATTACATATGTGTGCAAAGTTTCAAGCCGATCGGATATGTTGAAGTGGGTGAAAATTAGCTTACAAGATTTTACCCTGACAAACTAACGAACTCACAACTGAAACTAAATAAATGCTTCTAAAAAAATGAACCTAAATAACTTGATTTATAATTCACACCATAATATTCGAATACGTCAGTATTCGAATAGCATTCGAATACATCGGTATTCGAATACTGAAATATTCCAAGTTTATTCGTAGCATTCGAATACTTGTAAAATATTCGAATAGTAAATTATTCGAGTAGTCCCAGCCCTACTACACATCCCACAGGAGTTACATCGCCGAAGAGGGGGACAAAATTCCGAAATAAATAATAAATAATAAGAAGGATCGACATAAAAAAAATATTTTCTGCGAGTTTAAAGATACCTCCCTATATCCCGAAAGAATTTAGTCCAATATGACCGACAGTTTTTTAAAAAAAAATTCTTAAATATCAGTTACTTTTGGGTCTGTTGGACGCGAATCCCCCCTCAATCGGCGCCCAACAGCTCGGATCGCGTTGACCGGCGCGCGTCGGTATACTTCACCCCGTCCTCTGTACCCTGGCTCAACGCCTGCCGTGTCCGCAAACCTTTCCGCCGTGCTCGATCGATGTATTGTATTACCATTACCATTTTAACCGATGCTAATGCAGCGCGTTGGTAGCCGATGCTAATGTTTTCCGGTGCGCGCTCTGTTCCACGAGCGGGGCGAGTTCGTGGCCCGAGGAACGATGTTGCATTCATCAAGCCAGATGATTTGAAAAATCTCAAGGACCCTCCTTTCTTTGGGTCTTTAGCACTGTGACGTCCATGATTTATAGAGTAATATTCACCGGCGTATTGGCCGGCGAAAAAAGGCGCGTAACGTTAATCTGAATAATGAGCCTCCGGCATCAAGCGTCGACCGCCACCTTTTCATTGCTATCGATAAATAATGTCCAACCCCCTCCATCTCCTCCCCCTCGCCCTTTCCTCTATACACCGACTCTTTCTCGCCCCCCCCCCTGCCCCCTGTGCCCTTTCTGCACCCCCTCCGTCTTCGGGCCATTTTTCCCTCGCCATTTATGTATACCGATTCCCTCCCATTCGATTTGCGCGCAATAAGCTCGACGCGATCCGAGTTCCCTCGCGATTCTCTCTGCGGCTGCCTACTGCCTCCGCGGCTCGGCGACACGTGACACGATTAAACTGACCGTTCGAATTTCGAAATACGATACCGAACGATCCTGCCCGTTCGAGCGGCCCGCCTCGCTTTTTACTTGTACTTTACGAGCTGGCCGACACGGAGATTCGATTTAAACAATTCGCAGGGATTGGTGAACATTTGCATAATGTATTCCGGGCGGAGATCGAAACCAGTCGGCGGCAATCAAATTGACAATGGAAAATGCGGATGACAGGGAATCGGGGAGCTTGAATTTCGGTGGATGCCGATTCTTGCGTCAGCTAGCCTATCTGCATACATACGAGCCGGCTAATAGGTACAAGCGTTCTCCAGAAGAACGAAGGACATTCTTGATAAATGGAAACGCTGAGAGAATCCGAGGTAAAAATAGGCGTGACGGTGGCCGTCGATTAAATCCGATCGAGATCGGGGACTGGATGGAAAGGTGGCGGTCTCGTTGGCCCGCTGTGTGTCTATCCGAGCGCAGATCTGGTCCGATGACGAGTTCAATTTCGGATCGCGTGTAACCGCGACGAGTATCGGAGGCCTGTTCGCCCGAACGAGGGCGCGGCGTCCCACAGATACCTGCGCCAATCGACTATCGGCGAGGTGGCGGAATAAGCAAGGTTCATAGGGCCTCTATACCCAAATGGGAATTGGTATTCGCGAGCTCCCGATAGAGCGATAATGCCGAGGCGGACTCGGAACGTAACGTCGAATGGAGTTATACTCCGGCGACGGCAATTCCACCCCTCCGTTGTCGGGTGGAACGGAAAGGGAGGCGAGGCGAATGCACGACAGAGGGGCCCCCGCGTTGATATCTATTTTCCCAGTAATGTCTACGACGAGCGGGCCGAAGAGAGAGAGAGAGAGAGAGAGAGAGAGAGAGAGAGAGAGAGACCGCGATAGGGGAAAGAACGGAAGAAAGGAAAGGGCAGAGGACGCAGAGGCAGAAGACAAAGAGCGAAGACGTGGCGAAGGATGTTGGAATGGGCCAGGATGCGCGGGTCTGCGGATTGTGCTCCTGATGCCGCCACCTCGCCTCCTTTCCTCCCCTCTCTTTCTCGATGGCAGCAGAAGTAGCTGCTGCTGCCGCGGCAGCAGGCTGGAGGAGGGAGGGGCGCATTGTGTGTTTCCGAGAACGGTGCGCTTATCGGTGGATCTGTCGCGGTAATGAGGTATCAGCCACCAGCAAATAAACGAATAAACGTAAAGAGGATGAGGTGATGGTGGCGGCGGTGGTGGTGGAGTCGAAGGTGGCAGTTGAAGCGGCGGCGGTGGCGAGAGAGGCAAAGAGCAAGAGAAAGAGAGAAATGGGGAGGAAGATGCTGGCGGTGGTGGAGGAGGCGGAGTGTCTCTTTGGCTAAACACAGGGAGAGGAACCGGGCAGCCGAGCAGCCAGCAGCTCTGGTCCTGCCGATACAATGCTTCGATTAAACATTCGCTGCCTAAATAATCAGGCGCGCTTCGACCCGACGAAAGAGAAAGAAAGAGAGGAGGAAAGGAAGAAAGGGGGACAGAGGAGAAGACGAACCCTCTGCGGAGGCTCTCCTTACCGCGCGCGTCCTCCGAGCGAAGAAGAAAGAGAGGGCGATTCCGGTTCCGACCGAGTGGGAATGGAACGCGTTCCTCGCCGTTCCTCGTTTTCGATCCTCGATCCTCGATCCGCGCCAGATCCTCTCCACCGCCTGCTCCTCCCTTCGAACGTTCCTCTTCGTCTTTGCCTTACACTTCGTCGGCTCCCCTCCTCCGCCTTCTTCACCTCCTCCATCTGCCTCATCTCCTCCTCCTGTTCGCCTCCACGGCTGTACCTTCGCTCGCGTCCTCCCTCGCCACCCTTACCGTAAGTGTATATACGTATTATGCAAAGCGGGTAACCGTAGGTGGCCTAGGGAGCCGGACGCGCGCCGTGTAATTAATACCGATGCTCTCGTTCTCTCTCTCTCTCTTTCCCGCCCGCCCAGCCGTATCTCATTCCTCTTCCTCCTCCTGCTCATTTCTACCGGTCCCTCGCTTTATTGTTCGAGCGTTTCGAGGCCTGCCTGCGTCCCCGCCGCGCCGCCGCCGCTCCGATCGCGAAAGTGTAACGCGAGGGTCACTTGGCTCTGGCCCCCCCGATGGCTGATTATCACCCCGGTATCCGCCGATCACCAACGATCCGAGATAAAAGACCAACGGTAAAGGGAAACTATGCGACGCGGAGAGATGGCTGTTTAGCATTCACCAGGCAAAAGCCGTTTAACTTCCCCCGACGTTTACATTTCAGCTAGAGGCAACGCTCCACGGATCGGCCAAGAAGGTGTCCCCGACCGTTCCAGGAATAGATGTTTGTCTAGGGCAGCGGCGCGAAAACGCTGGGCCCGAGCTTCTGGATGCAGCGCGACTCGCCGGGACACCGAGGGTCCTCGGGGATTGAGTTATCTGCAGGTGAAAATCAAGCGGTAGCGCGTGCCTCCGGTAAATAATCCGTCGCTGGAGACCGACGACGGTAGCCCTCCTGGCGAGGTTCTAACGGGACTCCGGGGACAGGCTGGAATTTTCAATGAACTGCGACCATCGACACCCACGCCCCGATGTTCCATGCGTGGACATTGCCATTAGCGACACGCACCTCCGCAGCTTCCGGATGCGGCATTCGCGATGTTATTCTCGAAGGGTGCTCTTCAGCAGGAGCGAAGCTCGAAGCTTGTGTCTTGATTTCGAGAAAACCCGACTTTCCCGTGAAAACAAGTGACCGTGACGAGAAAGAAGAAATCCCCGTCGCCCCTCTCCGCGGAGCACAGGTCTGCGAGATTTCACGATGACACTGGCAATCCGCTATCGTCAGCCTGAATCGCGCGAGATGTACGCCTAACCATCGCGTTTAAATCCCCCCTGAACGGGTCGAGCGAGATATCTAGCCAAAGAGGGGCGCGCGAAGAAGCGGGCGAGGAAAAAGGGAATAGCTGGGAACTATCCGAGCAGAACCGGTGGCGGGTCCGCGGAAAAAACTAATCTCTTATTATAGGTCGTAAAACATAATCGTCCCTTCGATTAACGCGGTCGCAATACTATCGGCCACGGGGATGACCGTTGTTCTTCGGTGCGAGCCGCGGCTCGCCACTGGACTTCATTAATTAACGCAATTTGTCCTTCTCGAGAAAACGAGCCCGCAGCAGCGGCAGAAAATAAAACGTTCACGATAGGAGGATCCTCTCCGCTTACGATACAAAGGGACGTCGTTAGAACGCGTTGGAAGACTAATTGCGGCGTGGCGTTGCCGCGTTTCTTTTGCCCGCTTCGAAAGACTCGTCGCGAAAAATCCGCCCGAATAAAACTTCGCTACGGCGGGCCGTGTAATTGCTTTGGAATCAGCGGGCGAGCCGCCACCGTCCGATAGGTAGGGAAGAGGTGCTATAAAAGGGACACTTTTGTTTAGCGTCCATTTCTGACAATGTCGTTATAGGTATTTAAAAAACAACTACGTCACAAGAAAGCGTGTTTATTTCCCTTCAATAAAAGTATATTGCAAACTCATCAATTGTAATAGAAAATAACAAAATATTCGATTTTCAAAAAAGTGGGAAATGTCCCTTTTACGACTAGGTGGTTTTAAATGGGACAGTATAAGTCATGAAAGGGACACGTTAATAAAAATAAACTTATTAAGTATTACAATTATAATTCTAAATCTTAATGATACTAAACAACGAAATCTACGAAAAAATTAACTCTTTGTAGTATAAATCATCAATATTTTATTATTAATGACACATGGAACAGAAAAAATTGAATGTGCCTTTTATTCCGCATTAATCATTGGCCCATTTACCGCAAATTTACATACAACTGTAGCAAATTTATAACTTATAACGAGGGCTAATTTATTGCCACACATTTTTTTACGATAAAGTTTGTCGCTTTGAATAGTCACTTTATTAATTCTTAAATTTGAAACAATACGCCATCAACTAATAATTCATAATTTAAAACAATGTCATCTATGTATCAGATGATACACTAATAACTTTACAGGAAAGTATAATACATATAGTGTCCAGCAGTCCATGTGTATGAGAGGGACAGCCATGAAACGGTCGTCCCATTTAAGACTTGTTATGCTGTCCCTTTTACGACTATAAGTGAGTTTAATATAAAATAACCGCAAAACAAAGAAGACAATTAATTAAGCTTACCTGTTAAGCGTTTTCGTTTCAGTTGAATACAGGCTATTTTAATGATATAACACTTTAACACTTTGTATATATCTTAATCTCAGAAAACGACACAGAAAACCAATGAAAATTTCACTTTTACTGCCGAAAAACATCAACCGTGGATTACAACTTTCTTGCAAGTGAGACCGCAGTGACGTTTACGCCAAATGACTAGGCACTAGTGTTGCCATAAACAGGAAAATAACTTACATGTGTAATGCGTTTAGAATTTCGGAAATTCGATTTGTCCCATTTAAGACGTGTCCCCTTTATAGCACCTATCCCCTACTCGTTAGCGATGCTCTTCCCTCGCCCCACAGTGACATCGGATGAATCCCGAGAAGCGTACGAGTTAACCTTTACGGCTTCATAAGTTTGTAACCTGAAATTTAACAGACCTAGTCGCTCCAGCCACCAATGCTCCACCCTTGTATTCGTAGGAAGCGCTGTCAGGCTGTCGCGCTGTCACGCCCGAACGAATGTGATTATGAGGCGTGCCTATAGACGACACGGTGGTCGTTACAGAGTAACCGATACCCTACTCCCCGATGTACTCCCCATGTACCCGAGTTTATCGAGCAATAGTATCGCCTAGGCGGTAATATTACCACGGCGGGCTGCTATACTTTCCACTTAATCAGATTCACGCAACTGGTCGATCCTGCTTTTCTCGGAAACTCGGGCGAGCTCCTCTTATCGATGAATCTCATTGGGGCCCTGGAGGATGCTATTCCTAACAGTGGCACGCGAAGTAGCCGCGTTAATCGTTTCGCGGTCCCTCTTCCGAGGGGATGATCGTCCGGAACCGGGAACTAGACTTTCCGAGAAGATTGTTATGTCGCTCGACAGCCACCGTCGACGACACTGCGGATGAAGTTGCTGGTCCCTCGACCCTACGCGCACCCGAAACTTACGAAGCCCAGCCCTCTGGAATACAGAGATATTCCTGGGTTCTACCTGCGACGGTCAGGAGGATCCCTCCGAAAGCAGGGGCATTAGGATGCGCGGGCGTCCGCGTATCCCGTTTCAAGATGGAGATAGCCGGGGCTGGCTGTGATCCCGTGGCATCGCTCCGAGGAGCAGGCTAGAAGGTTCGTCGGGCACCGGCTCGTGGAAGAAGGAGCCCTCTCCGCGGCCCCTTGACGTGCACATTTATCACCCTCTATTGTTGCACGGTCAAACATCCGGCCTCGCGGGCCACGTACGGAGACCCAACCCCTACCCCATCGGGAACAATTGAGATTCGCGGGAGCAGGCTCGTATATACCCGAGTTCCCTCTGCCTCCGGGGAGGCGGGCGGAGCGACAGCGAAAGAAAGAGGGGCAGAGGGGCTGCGAGCGAGCCGGAGTGATCCTGGTCGACAGCTATCGCCGCGTCACCTCCGCCAGGATCGAGCTCACCGAAAAAGAAGCCCTCTCCGCGGGACGGCGAGGTTGAACGGACCGGGACGATAGGTACCGTGTCACCGTGGGCAGCTTTTATTACGATGATCGCCGTCGCGATTACTCTCCGCGGTCGTTGTAATCAGGAAAATTGATTTCCTATGAACGAGCCGGTGCTCGCCCATCCGGCGCGGCGGGTGGAGGAGTAAAGTCAGCTTTTAATAGTAAATACCCGTGTTCACGTCACTATCGCGGCATATAATGTATTCGTCGAATAGTATTCTCGAGAGTTATTGCGGGGCCCCGGTGACTCGGTGCCGTGCGCTACGAGTACCTATGCGCCGCGATATCATTAAATCGAAAGACTCCGGCCATCCTGTCCCGCGGTCCCCTTATCATCTTTCTCTTATCTTCAACGCAGCGCCTTGTTTGCACATTGTTTTTCCCATTAACCCAGTCATTACGCGTCGGATGCATTGTCTCCGGTACCCTGTACTTTGCACGTACTCTATGATCGAAAGTTTCTACGTAGGGAACGGTCCCGGTGCTGACTCGGGCCCGTCCCGACCCGGCCGGGCCCCGCATACCTAATTTTCCATTATGCTCCTTATCGGAAGAACGGAACGTTCGTTTCCACGAGCAGCGTCCTATCCGGCAACCGAAAGAAAGCGCAAGAAGATGTAATCCGAACGACGATAATCACCGGTCCGGCTACACGCGAAGCGGCAACATCCGAGGCCTCCTCGTTACACCTCTCGCTCTCCGTTTACGTAGGGAAGGTCCGCGCGTACGCCCGGCCGAGCGAAACTCACTGACGGCGACGTCACCCCGGGACGTTATTCCAGATCCCCGGCAAAGATGGCCGGGGATGTTAACGCGCGGGAGAGCGCAACTCGGATTTTTTTCGGGCGGAACGCGAGGAATCGCCTTATAAGTCCCCGCGGAGTCAGAAAACCGAGAAAAAAGAACGCGGCAGGAGGAAGACGAGCGAAGGAGGGAAGAACGAAGGAAGATAGCGGCAACAGAAGCGGCGGCGGCGGCTGGAGCAGCGGTAGCGGCAGAAGTTGCAGCAGCGGCAGAAGAAGAAGAGGAAGAAAAAAAAAAGGCGCGCGACAGTCGGCGCGGCGCGTCCGCCTGCCTCTCTGCACGACTCGTTCCCTCCGCGATACTCCTCTCCGGCGTTGTCCTTGTTGCTCTCGGCCGCTGATCGGCTGGCCCCGAAACGGACGAATAAAAGGGAGGAGGGCAGGGCTCGGTGGCCGAAGAAAGAACGCCGGAAGAAGAAGAAAAAGGGAGAGAAAGGACGGAGGGTGGATGGAAAAAGGGAACGAGAGGAAGAAACGAGACAGTTCGTGAATCCGTGGAAAGAGGGGAAGAGGCAGCGAAGAGAAGAAGTCCTCCATCGGCCGTGTGTTTCCTCCCGTTGCTCCCGACGCCGGGCAGGAGAGGCCCAGGGGCTGGCCCCGCTTCGCTCTCGAACCGAAAACCGTCCGAAGATCCGAGATATCAGTTATCAATTAACGGAGGGCACACGGAAGGCCGAAACGCATTGGTCTTCGTCCCTGGCCCGGCCGTCGTTGGCAGCCGATAGACACACGGCCGCCGAGGGGCCTGCGTGGCCCCGTTCTGGCTCGTTCTGGCTGGTTCTGGCCCGGCCGGGCCCGGCTCACCGCAGGGTAATTTAGAGACTGACGTGGCTGTCGGGCCGCGCGGAGGGAGCGGGGAGGAACGCGAAGATAGAGGGAAGAAGAATGAGGGAGGAGGAACAGTGCGCGCGGCAGCGGAAAAAGGGGAGCACAGGAGGAATGGCGAAGACCTACGGTGGAAGACAGCTGAAAGGGGAAACGGGCCCCAGCGGCCGGGGCCCGATCGCCGAAACAAATGCAAAGCGGGGACCAGCGGGCCCCGACGATCCGCGATCGAGGACCCTCTTCTCGGTGCTCGCGGCACCGCCTTAAAGTATCCGCTGCGGGCCGCAGGCTCCGAGGGATGGAGCTGGAAGGAAGGCTTGCGAAAGCAAACGAACCAACTGCCGCTGCTTCTGCCGGCTCTTGTCCCCCGATCTCACGGGGTGAGACAAAGATTGCTCGCGGGACCCCGCGCCGCTACCCATAATTCTTTCAACGGGCCCAACCCCGTGGCTCCCAGCACCGATCATTGCGTTTCTCGCAAAGTGACATCGGGAGCACCGGTCGTTACCGTGGGCAAAAGGGGCCGCGCGCCTCGACTCCAGCCGCTTCAAACTAATCCCTGCCACCGCTTTTGCATCGCCGGTTTCGAGGCTCCGAGTGGGCTAAACCCCCTTCCTCGTTTAACTGCCTCGATCCAGCCGATCTGGCAATAGCGGAATACCTGATTATCCGAATGGCGGCAGCTCTAGCCGGCCGAGAGCCGAGATTCGCTCCTCAGATTATTTTGCCTCGTCAATTAGCCAGACGCTTACCACTCGCGTGTTTCGGCTGAGTTTGTACCTCTGACGTAGGTAGGTATATACAGTAAATCCTCGTTAGGAGCCCGTTTCTACCACGCGTTAGGAGCCCGGCGGCTATCCCCACCATTTCTTGGAATCCTTCGGACGAGAGTGAGAAACCCCAATGAGCGAGCGAGAGGAAACGAACGAATCGACACGAAGTTGCCGTCGGCTTTCGTTTCCTCTCGCTCGCTCATTGGGTTTCCTCACTCGCGCCAGTGGCCGCGCGGAATAGTGTCCAGTCGCGTTAGGAGCCCACCGCCCAGCCCCGTTCGACGGGCTCCTAACGAGTACTTACTGTACCACGCGCACCGCTTCCGCCGTCACGGCACGGAATATTTCGACGATCGACGCGGAATAAGTAGCTACTTACATCTCTCTCGATCTTGGAGGGAACGCGTCCTCGATCGGTGGCACGTAATTGGCGCATGCTGACGAATCGGGTCTCTTACCTGCAAGCAAAAGAGAGGAGTGTTAGTAAACACGGCGTCGTTCCTAAGACGAATAATTAAGATACTTGTCTCGCGCGAGACTAGTGAGAGGAAGAATGCGTGATTTATAGACTTAATGCAGGTCAGAGGAAGTTGCTCCGCAGGTACGACGTACCGGTTCCGGAGTTAATCGCATAAATTACAATTATTACTACGGCCGTCATTCTTTTACGATACCACGGCCGTGCACGCGTTCTGTAAATCACGCGAGGCTCGCCGGCAAAGAAAGGGGCTCGGGGTGGTGGTCCGTGCGAAATGAATGAAAGGGGAGAATCGTGGAACTCTAAATCGATCGACGGGCAGGGAGCACGATACCAAAGGGGGAAAGGTGCGGAGGTTCTCGTCGAAAAGATTTAAATTATCCTCGGCGAGAGGCTCGCGACCGGCCCACGAGGAGCCGACTACAAACGAGCCCGGAGAATTATCGGGGATCTTGTCGATTCTCGCGGCGAAGGCGAAAAATACATGCGCTCGGAGTGCAACGAGCCGACGCGCGTTGCAACGCGACGAATTCCGCGTATTTCTTCGGCAACTCGCGCGCGGCCGCTTAACGGAAGAGGCCGGGCGAGTCCGATCCAAGTTGCCGATTTCGTGGACCGGCACCGGTCCTTCCCCATATTCTTCGAATGTCAAACGGAGACGCTCCACGGCCCGATCTGATTCCAGGCAAAGTACGCGACCAGCGCGAAGCCCGCACCGTCCGGAGGGAGAAGAAAAGGATTTCTTCGTCTGTCGTTTCTAGCACTCCTCTCCCAACGACGCTCTCGTATATTCGAGTGTAAAGAGGACCCGCGGGCGCGTGTGTGCGGCGCAAGGTTTGTGCGCTGGCCGCGGGGCTGTGTTGGTGATATTTACGGTCAGATAGAATCAGCCCCCGTGCGACGTAGACGAAAGAACGAGAAGAAGCCTGAGCGAAGGAAGAAGAGTGGTCCCTTTCCTTCTGTATCGAAGGGGGACCGGCTTTCGCGTTCTGTGCCCGAACCGTGTGTGTGCGCGCGCTCTGCGCTTTTTTTGCGGCTTCAATTTGAATTGAAAAAGGCTGTGGACACGAGGACAATAGGTTGCGCCGTCGCTGCCGCCGCCAGATCCTCTCGGTTACTCTTTCCTCCCCCTTCTACCTTCTTTCAGAACCACCTCCCACTACTCCTACCCCTTTGCTCTCTTTTTCCCCGGCCGCTCGGACGACGACGCCGACGCCGACGACGATGACGACGAACCAGGGAAAGAGCTTCGCCCTGGACGTCATCGTACCGCAGGTATATGTATATCCCATTTCTCGCCCCGTTTCTCCCCCCCGCGTTCAATGTTTCCTCGAGCGGACGTCGAGCGACTGCTCGACCTCTCTTAAATACTCTCGAGCTAAGTATTATCATGTCACCGGTAAAACAATCACCCTCCCCGTGGTTATACGCCTTCCTCGTTGCTGGCTGCCTCTTTGTCCGCCGCCCCTCTCTGTCCCACCCTCCGCTTGTTGCTCCGTCTTTTTCTGCCCGTCCTCCTCTCCGCGGATCGGCCCGCTCTACGTCTTTTTCTTAGCCTCTCTCTATCTGGGGTCCTTTATCCGTGGCTGCGGCCTCTCCTCCCGCGAGCCCCCAGATCTTTCGTCTTCGTCTCAATCCGGTCCCCGCGGCGCTTCCCGTCTTGCTTCCCGACAACGCGCACAACCACGAGGACAATCGCGGGCCCTGCTCCCTCGGACGTAGAATCAGATATTACGTATGCACGGCTTAAACCGCAGAGAGCAACCTCACCCCGGCCGTCTCTCTTTTTCTCTTCCAGTTTCTTCTTGTTCCTCGTTCCTCGTTCTTTCGTCCGTGCGCCACCGAGATCGTCCTCCCGGCCGCCGCGCCGTGCCGCCTCCATCCACCCCGTCCCCGCCGCTGTCCCAATCCCCCGTCCCTCTTAACCTCCGCATTCGAAGAGAACGACCCGGCTTCTGAATACCATCGAGATGCTTTCGAGCGGCCGCGGCCGAGTCGGTCTTTTCAATCTCACCGCGCGCCTCTGTCCCTCTTTCCGACTTTCTCGAGAGGCAACGCTATTAGCCTCGAAATTGCCGCCCCGGCGATCTTAATCGTGCCAGCCGCCGACCGCGATCAAGTCGAGCACCGTTCGCGTGCCGCGAGCTCTCCTAGACCGGCCACTTCCTGGTCGACTAATCCTAAGCCTGGCGGCTCTGGTCAAAACTGAGGTCTGTGAAATGCGAATTTTTCGAAAGAATCGATGGCATTCGTTTGTCCACGTTTGTGCAACAAACATTTTCGTTTGTCCACCCTTCAAAAAAAAGTTATGATATGTGTATAATTAAAAAACGTGTCATCAGCACACCCTCGAACTATTAACATTTTCCACTTTTTTTTAGATGGTTTATGAATTTTTATTAATAATTCGAATCCGGAGGGTATTCCATATTGCACAATAAATAGGGTAGAACCCCCAATTACTGACACATTAAAGATTGACTCTAATATTATTGCATAGTATCTGTATTTATTGACTAAAAGTATAAGTTTTTTATTTTATTTATTATGGTTTAATATGTTTACTTCATGAAAAACATTTTGTGGGTCTTAGAATTTCTATTTTTATATATAAATTTATTAATCTAAAAAACATATTTCGAGATCTATTACTGACACCTCTAAAACGTGTGTGACTGAATTACTGACACCCCAATTACTGCCAGCTAACCTAATACTGTTTATTACTCATTTTACGGTTATGTCGTCTCATGTACATGAGCAACTACTGCTATGACAGTAATACCAAAATGCTTGAAACGCTTGTACCAATCACTATCACCCATATATTAATTAAAAAGGCTTAATTAATCGTTATATTACGATCGTTGTGACTTTCTATGATACTTATATTGTACTAAAAAATTATTGTTTATTATGTAAATAATTTAAATATAGTAATTATAGCCCTTTCTTTAGTGGCCTGTTTTCTCTTTCACTAGTAAGGAAGTCACCATTTTCACTGTTGTCATTAAATTAAAATTTTGTATCGTCTTATAGAAATTAATGAAAAAAAAATATTAAGTGGTGCATTTTCTAGCGTATAGATTATAGGTTGAATTACATAATTCTTTTTGTGTATGACTTTACAACGTTTATTTATTCGTTATTTTCAGTAAAATAGCTTAAGGTGACAGTAATTGGGTAGGTGTCAGTAATTGGGGGTTCTGCCCTATCAAAACCGTTTTGATTCACGCAATATATTGTATAATCTTCTAATTTTGTGCAATATCGGATATTGCACGATAATATTGAACGTCCAAAGGCCGCTTTACTACTTACAAGGGGAGACTACGGTCGACGGGAAACGGATTTTCCTGAACCTTGCAGTATTTGAAGATGTCGCCTCCGAGGTTAATTTGGCAAAGCAGTAGGGCGCGCTTCTCAAGATTTTCCGAGAAAATTGCATTTGAAAATCGCTTTAGTCAGAGATAAGCAGTTTGCGTTAACGGTTCAACAAGGAGTCGAGTGGTCAAGGGTGTAGCGTGACAGAGTGATAATCGGTAGGGTTGCTGGTTCGATCCTCGTTTTCGACATTATATATTTTTGTTTTTTAATTTAAATCTACCTCAATTTTAAGCGTAAAATTTATGAAATCTGCGGCAATAAACAGTTATTTATATTTTTTAAATAAAAAATGCATGGTCTTTATGTGTGAGCATTGGGAAAAAGCTAAAAGGAATAAATTTACTTTATTTTTACACATTCCCTTTATTACTTACATGCTAGTATGACACGAGCCAGGGTGATATTCATCATAAAAGCATGGAAAACAATAATTTTTGCGGCACCTAGCACACACTATAAACGAAGGATTCGTACAAGAGCACTCATTTCTGAGGACGTCTACCGAAAAACATACTTCATTAACGTTTAGGTTTACGATATGGTCAGTTGTTTGGACGAAAAACTTGACTATTATTACGGTGAAATTGCACACTGTAAAAAAATAAACTGAAACTCGAAGAAAGCTAATTGCGAAAATAATTCTGTTGGCACGTCCGTCCATGTCGTAAACGAACCTTATTGCCGCAGATTTCATAAATTTTACGCTTAAAATTGAGGTAGGTTTAAATTAAAAAAAAAATAATAATATCGAAAACGAGGATCGAACACCAGCAACCTACCGATTATCACTCTGTCACGCTACACCCTTGACCACTCGACTCCTTGTTGAATCGTTAACGCAAACTGCTTATCTCTGACTAAAGCGATTTTCAAATGCAATTTTCTCGGAAAATCTTGAGAAGCGCGTCCTACTGCTTTGCCAAATTAACCTCGGAGGCGACATCTTCAAATACTGCACGGTTCAGGAAAATCCGTTTCCCGTCGACCGTAGTCTCCCCTTGTTAGCTACACCCGCCAAGTACCATCCCTCCGACATCGATTCCCCAATTGCCACCTCATCTCCGCCGAACGGGTATCAGGCGCGCCCTCGAACAGCGCAACGAAGATAACCAACGAGCACGCATCCGCGGTGATTTAAGATCGTTAAATCCGCGTGATTCCGGTGATCCGGTTTGCGTCCCATTGCGCATGGTCTCAATCCGATCTCGCCGCACGCGAGCGGGTTACTTAAAAGAAGAAGGACACCCGAGGGAGGAACCGAGGTAGTCGGCCGGCCATCGTTGAAAACAGCTCGGCCACGGTGGCGCGGCCGATTTTATTGCTAATAGGAATCCAATGAACTCCGAAGCACCGATGTAATTTCCTTTCCCTTAACGATCTTCGTTCGTCCTCCTCTATCTCTGCCTTCCCCCTTCGCTCTTCCAATCACTCTCCACACCCGTATCTCGCCCTCCCTCCTGCCCCGGCGTCGCGGCTTATATTTCACGAGTATTTTCCTGCCGACGCGTGTCCGGTCTCGCGACCCTCTCAGGCCTCTCCTCCCTGCCCTCCCTTCGTTTCCTCTGCTTCCTTCGCCTTCTTTTCCGTCTGCCCCTCGATGAAGTATGCTCGCGTGCAAAGTCGATGTACGTTTAAGCGCGGCATCGCAGGGAGGGGTGAGTCGCGGCAGGAGGGAAAGGGGCGGCGAGGGAATTACCGATCGCGCCGCGGCGCGAGAGGAAAAAATCCCGAGGGGGAGAACGAGCAAAAACGAATTTACGGCTATCCGGTGGGTTTATCGACGCGCCAAGGCTTCCGTGGCTCGCTGGCCGCTCGGAGCCGCTCAGGATATCGTCGCCGCTCGATAGAAATGAAATAGGCTGCCGGCGAGAGCACGTGCAGTTCAACGGGGCGACATTAAGATTCCGCGAAGCCACCGAGGATTTTGAAAGACGGCGGTTCTACGCGCGTAAGCATGCCGGGCACGGCACACGTACAAGTCGGCGAGCCGCGAAAGAGCAAACGGAGATGCGGCGGATACGAGAACGAAAAGAAGCCACGTCTCGTAATAACGACTCGCTAGGAACTTCCGCCCGCGCGCGACAGAACCGCCAGAAGGAGCGGAGGACCGGCGGAGGTCCAAGTTTCGTGTTCACAAGCTCGTTCTCTCCTCCTCCCCTGTTCCCGTTGCTCGATGCCAGTGGTAAAAGGGGCACCGCGCGGCCCGGCCGCCACTCTGTCCCGCGTACGATATCTTCCACGAGTCGCATACGAATCGCTTCATTTCCCTCCTCTCCGCGAAGGCCGGCTGCATTTCTAATTCCGGGTACGCGGTGATCTTGTTGTAGAAACGAGGGAAAGCCTTGCCGAACTCTGTGTAGAGCTGTCCACGCTGCATGCGCGCTAGGAGGTATCGGCTCCGCTGGTGGCTGTCCCCTGGCCAGAAACGCGGCGCCAGAATTCTCGCTGTCAAATTAAGACGCGGCCCGTAATATGTAAATCGTCACGGTGACTACAAGCAACGCGCGGCGGGATCGTTAATCATGCCCGGACTCTACGGGTTCCTATTAACGTCGGGAGCAACGGAGGACTCGATCGGTAACGGTCCTAGGGGCAGGTGGCGTAATTTATAGTTTCGCTCCAATTGCTTGGCGCGTTAAGGTGGGATCAGACGGCGCGTGAATCGGCGAGCTTGCTCGGCTCGGCAAGTCGGTTTGGCGAGCCCGACTCGCGATCCATGACCGATCAGACGACGCGTGGCTTGGCGAGCTGGCTCGGCTCGTCTAGCTCGGCAAGTCGGCTTGGCGAGCCCGATTCGGCGATCCATGACCGATCAGACGGTTCGTGGCTCGGCTCGTCTAGCTAGGCAAGTCGGTTTGGCGAGCCCGACTCGGCGATCCATGACCGATCAGACGGCGAGCTGGCTCGGCTCGTGTAGCTCGGCAAGACGGCTTGGCGAGCCCGTGCGAGCCGAGCCATGACCGATCAGACGGCGCACAGTGGGGCACGTAGCATAGGATTCGCGGAAAAAATGTCATAACTTCGGTGTTTCTCAATATTTTTGAGTACTTTTTTTTTATATTATTTGTTAATAGCCAACGGTTATATGGACATGAACATTAATAAAATTTAAGCATTTTTAACCAATGAAATAGTAATAAACCCCGTAAACATTCGGTATACAAAAACCATATTTGATAATTATGTACTGATAAATATGTAATATTACATAAACAATGTATTAATTATTTTCGAACAGTATGAAACATAATAGAGAAAGAAAATAACACAATTGAATTATAACATATAACATTAAACGACGAAAATGACATAATAAAGTAATGTTAATAATATTCTGTATTGCACGGTATCTTGCGTTACCCGGTTAGATGGATTATTCTACGATACTGAGTACCGAACCGGGTACGGGTTAGGGTTCCTATCCCTGGTTATAAGCCTAAATATCTTAAAATCTTATAATGTTAATTTATAATAAAAAAAGGAATGTTATTTAAGTATTGGTAAATAATTATGAAATATGTTTTCTCTGTATCGATTATAGTAACAATACTTTATTTATAATTTTTATTGTTTTTTATTATTTAATGATCATAATATTACATGTCCGTACAAACTAAAACTATCAAAAATAATAGAAAATAGAAACTGTGCAAAAATAGCGAGGAATACCGCTGTGGTGATGAGTTTCTGCGAAATCGCATGCACAGCGCACTCGGGTGATTATGTATTAATAACAGCCAAACTTGCAACTATATGCAGCCAATTTTTGGAGGGCTGTTAGTAGATGGTATCTGCTTTCAATTAGTACTATCTAGAGACCGGAGGAAGGCGGAGCTTTTTTTATAAACCTAAAAGAGTTAATGAAAACTTGAAATACTAGATAGCTTCATTTGAAGTTGTATAGTGGGATTACGGTGAAGAATTTTCGAAAAGTATTTATGTCACAAATAAGCTGAGACTATACACATTCGAAATACATGCCGTAAAAAAATAAAAATATGTAGAGGAATTCAGAAAAAATTCGACAATCTGGTACGAATATAGACACGTTTCCCGTTAGCATACGAACGGTCAACTTCAGACCAATTTTTCTTTGCAATTAACATTAATATGACATATCTGTCATATAGGTTAGATACGTTGGTCTATTGGCTATCAGGATATAGTGATGAATACATAAAAATACAACATTTATTTTAAGACTTTTTTCTATGCTACCTGCCCCACTGTGCGGCGCGGGGATCGGCGATTCACGCGCCGTCTGATTCCACCTTTACGGGAACCACGCGGGTAATTGCGGGCACGTCACTCGTAGCTTTTCAGCGTGCCTAATCGTCGCGGGGTTAGAGCAATGACCATTAACGGGCGGTCTCAGTATCGAGCTACTTGATATCGCTGGGCGGCGCAGCTAGATCGCCGAGTTTCCCGGTTTCGGCTCGGCGCGGCTCGAGCATTAAACGGGCGGAGGCAGGTTCGGTGAATGCAGCCGTGGAAATAATTTCGGCAACGGAGGGGGCAGTCGAAATTGGTAGCCTGAGTGGTAGTGGTGGCGAAACAGAGGCTGGTGGTCGTAACGGCGGAGAACGGTATTGGTGGCGGTACGGTGCGTACAACGGCCTAATGGCTGTGCGCTGGACGAACACGCTTTTGTCGTGGAGGGAACGAAGGAACGGAGGAGCGGAGGGACGGAACAACCACGACGACACACAACGCGAACGAAGACGGTGGTCGTGCCGGTTACACATGCGAACGAGGATCGCGTGCTTCGAGTCTGAAAACAGAAGCGACTCGCCGAGACTGACGGCGAGCCACGGTAAAAGAGCTCCTCTCCGTCCAGCCCGGGGAATATGGTGCTAGGGAGGACGGGGCGAGAGGGAATCCAGTCCAGCTGGTAAGAGACCGCTGGAGAGACGGACCCAGCGAGACGAAGGACGCCGCGAGCTCCACCTAATCAACTTCAAGCTAGGCCCTGGGACTTTGATAGCTCGCGAATTACAGTCCCTCTCGCCAGTTTCTCCGGAAGCACGTGAACTCGTAGGAGCCAGCCATAACGAATGACAAACGTCGAAGCCGTACGTCGAACGCCTTTCTGACGGCCAGTGGGAGAAATGGAAATTCGCGCGGCGCCGAGGCACGGGGACGACGCGACCGGGGACACGATCCAGGTCGGTCGGAGCGTAGCAAATCGGATGGAAGTTTCGGCGATACTGCGGGCGCGTTGGCCCGGCAAAACGGCGCGGATGCGTGCTTAAGGACAGAGCATGAACGGTTGCAACCCGACACCTGATAAATTCGATATCAACGGCCCGCCCGCGCCTGGGCCCGCATTTAGGTCGGGGCCCCTTCTACGGCCCTTCTCGCCGTCCCCTTCCGACTCGCCTCCGAATACCTCCCCCCTTTGTCTCTTCCTCTTTTCCATCCAACTCCGCTCGACCTCGTCCCCCGTTCTCCGTCCTGCTCGCTCATCGAGCGGAGCGCAGAGGATCGAGGGAGGAGAGAAGGAGCGTCGGATCGATCGAGGGAGAGAGAAGGGCGCGGAGGTTGTGCAGGACGATCCCTCTTGCCGTCTTTATTCGACGTTGCGAGCCGGCAGGCAGAGGCGCGCGGGTTCCCTTTTTTACAGCCGAGTCGGCCGCGAGCACTGCGTTTGGCTGAAATTTCACCGCTGGCCCTTCTCCCTCTTTTCACCGACGCGAGCTACGGCCCCGAGGAAAAGAAGCAACTCGACCGCGACAATAACGACAGTCGGTGCGCGCACGCACGCACACGCGTGAACCTCCACCGGGGGCCGAGCGAAAAGTAGACTGTGGATGCACGTTAACCCTTCGACGGCGGACAAGTTTACCGCTCAAGTTCAAACGCCGAGACAACTCGTGAATGTGGAAATACCGAGGGCCCCCCCCCCCCGTTCCCCGCGCGGTGGGCTTCGATTTTCAGTGGGGGGGACCGTTTGCATTCCGTGGCTCGTTCGCGCGTTTCGACGAGTTCCATCGTTCAGCGGGAACACGAGAAAAAAAAGGTGGGCAGAATTTAAGGGACGCGGATCGGTACGCGGTGCCGCGCGCGACTCGTCGGTCCTACCTCAGGGGTGGAATGGTAGGAGCCGTGGAAGGGTGGGCGGCTGCATAAATAACGATCGTAACCGGCAACGTATCGGTGCTCCTATCGGCGGACAAACGCCGCGAATGTTTCATTCCTGCGTGACGTTTAGCCGGGTAGTTGGGTATCAAGATCGTCCATCCGACCGAAAATCGCCGCGCTCGTGGAAAAATGTGGCGAAACAGCGAAAACCAGGAAGGCTGCCGAGCGCAACGATGCGAAGTTTGGCGGAGACGTGATATCGGTACGCGCGTCCGCGGATCCCCGTGGCAGGAAACGAAGCCGCGCGGAATGCAATCCGCTTTACGCGCGCGCGCGATTGATCGCGGGATCGTTGCTTTTGCCGATCGGTGGAAGGCGCGGAAGGTAGTACGCGGGGAAAGGGAGCGGAATACCTCGAATTCGCGTTAATTTACTTTCGTCGATTGGAAAGGGGCAAGGCTGGCGGAGAGGAGAGGTGGACGAAGAGGAGGAAGGCATCCTCTGCGAGTCGCGGGCATGCTTTATCGAGCCCATACGATCTTCGCGGGCCGATAAAGTAAATAAGAGGGCTCGCGTCCCTCACGAACTTAACCTAAACCGCTAACCTCGCCGAGAAGGGAGGAGGTGGGACAGCTCGTAGGTGGTGGTGGAACGCGAGGAGAAAGGAGAAAGATTTCGGTAATAAACGCGCGTGGGCGAGGATCGACGAATTTCACAGTAATTCCCGACTCTTTATCCGGCAGATACCAATTTAAATTCTTTTAAGGTACTGCTCGTACCTTTTCCTTCTCCCCGCGCGCGAAAGGGAAACCGGTACTTTGCAGGGACCAACGAGACTGCTTCCACAGTCGGTCGCGTTAACCAAGCACGTACGCCGACCTTCGAGGGCATTGTCGCGAGATACGAGTAGAACGGTTGCTTCCCTCGGGGGCCCTTCGATCCTCCAGGTCCCGTCAGCGTGGACGCGGGGGCGCCGTGCGTCATCGATCTCGCGCGGCGAAATCCTCCGCGCCGCGCCGTGGACGCCCGGCCCGTTGCGACTCGTGACAATATTAAATAAATAGCCTGACGGCTCGAGACACGGCAGGCCTCACGGCGGCGATGGGGTGAGCGGGCGACGAAGATGGCCTCATCCACGGAACGCGGCGCGGCGGTAAGACCAGTTGAGAAATGACAACACGATCGTCGACACCTCCCCTGCATCCCATCGCTTCTCTCTCCTCTCTCCTCCACCGGTCCCTCGGTTCTACGCGCATCTACTCGCTTCCTACCTCCCCCCGCGATCGTTTCGCCCGCCACCTCCGCCTTCTTCCACCTTCGCCGTGCATCCTCCAGCGCCAGCAACGTCCGCAGCGTTACGTGCACGAGCCTCGTACGGCTTATTACGAGCTATAGGAGAGGTGTTCTCGCGGCCAGCCACGCCACTTACCGGGATTGTTTAGCGGCGTTTACGCGTCGATTGCTGACAGGGGGGTCGTTCTTGCAGTACCGTATTATGCATTCGTACGCGACTCGCTCGCGCTCTAGCCATCACCAATCCCAGACGCGCCGATTCACCGCGCGCTCCTTCCCTCCGCGTCCTCTTTGCCTACTCGCGGTCCATTTGCCTCCTCCGACCCGGCCAGCCTGGTCGGCAAGCTGGGCAAGGGGAGGAATCGGAACGAACAGGCTCCAGAGAGAATAGCTGAACCCTCAACTGACCGAGACGGGAGATAGGTACGTTGCTCTGTTTACCCGTGCCTCACCCACTGATCTATTGCTGTGCCACGCGAGAAGTAGGTCAGCTCGGTGAGGCGATAACGTAACAAGGCCCTCGAAAAAAACGTGGGAAAACAAACAGGCCCGAGGCCCAGCGAGGGTCGTAAGGATCGAGTGTCTCGCTCTTCTGGCTTCTCGCTCCCTCGCCATTGATCCCATTGACGAATGAATGGGAGCCGAGAGTGGCGCGGCGTAAAAGGCTTTTGACGGCTATGACGACGAGTCGCAACTATGGACCTGTCCTATCGTGCATTAGCTCCGTGGGATCACGAGCAGCGAGATAGCAGCTATTCCGCGACACCCGGATGCGGACAGCCGTGCTCGCCTCTCGCCTCTCGATCTCTCTCTCTCTCTCTCTCTCTCTCTCTCTCACGATAGAGATCTTCGATACTGGTCAGCCGTTTACATCGGCACAGGATACGGCGCGCGCCTTAAACGGCCGGTTCGCGCCGCGATTCTTCTTCTTCGCACCGAATTGTCGCCAGGCGATCATCAGCGTCGCCTCCTTTCCCGGCGAACGTCTGCTCGAATTTCGTCGCGGGACAGACAGCTTCGGAGCAAGGCGATCGCGCCAATTGCGGCGAGGCGCGCTCCATGGGAGAGGGTCTCGGTTGAGAAACCCTGACGCTTCGAGGAGGGTATCCCTCGGACACTTACGAGGAACGAGAGAGAAGCAGGGAAAGAGCGAAGAAAAGAGGATTGGATGAAGAGGAGGTGGGCCTACGCAGCCTCCTGCGAAGTAATATGCTCTCGCCGCATGAGGTCTTCCCTCCCTCCTGGCTTCGCTCACCCCCCAGGCCCCACGGAACCCTTTTCAGAGCCTGGCCAACGCGTTCCTGCGCTACGCCAACCTCGGCTCCACAGTTGATCAATGTTTTAATTGCCGTTAATGATTCGGAGATATCTCTCACGCGTCTAAAAGCGAAGAAAGACCGTATCGAAGGTGGGAAGAGAGCGAGAGAGCGGTCGAGCAGATGGGATTGGATGAAGAGAGAGAGAGAGAGGGGAGCAAGGATCCCTTTACTGTCCACAAACGTACCTCGAGGGACCGCTCCCTCGGAGGGTCTTTGACTCTTTTCGTGCCCGCGGCCCATTGTGCGATACTTTTCTATAAGAGTCGCCCATTTCGTATTCATTACCGCGGCTGGGAGTACGTATCTTCATCGGGGGGCTCCGTGACACATACGTGACACTCCCGGCGAGGCAAACGCGTGGCTGGGCCCATTCATCGGTCCCCTCGCTTTGGCCGTTTCTGCGACTCGCCGTTCGTCGAATTACGCGGGCCACGCGATCGCCCCCCCCCCCCCCCCCCCCTCTCCTGACGATCCGCTAGGTTCGTTCCCCGCGAGGGCATGAAAAAAGGCGCCTATGTCGAATCGAGTACCTGCTTCTCCTCAAATTTACCGGGGCCCGGCGCGCACGTGGTGCGGCAGAAGGACGCGGCGGGTGGCTGACCGAGAGACGGAGGAAGGCCGAGGGGCCGAGGGGCCCGGGGGCGGCCAGAACGAGAAGGTATATGAAATAGTAACTGTCAGCGTGTAGGCCAAAGTTGATGGCACATTGTCGTATTAAGCCGGGGGTAATTTGTCTGGCCTTCTTTCAACCACCCACACCCGGCAACGGCGGCCGTTCGACGACCTCTGCTGGCCTTCGATTCGACAACGCCACGCCGTGCCATGCCATGCCACGCCGTGCCCGCGCCAAGCCTTCAACGCGCGCGTCTTTCGACCACGCGGTCCGGCCGACCGACCGACCCTCCCCGACCACCAGCAAAAATAAAAAAGACCCCGGCCGAGACGAAGATTCCATATCCCCGACGACACATCCAGGAGGTGGACGTTTACGCCAGGACCGGCTCTATAATCGAGCCGCCTCCGTCGCCGGGAGGATCGGTAACGTTCCGTACTATAAATACACTGGGAACCGCCGGTTGCATTTAATTTAGAAGATCCCCTACGAAATCGGGCCGACGATACACTTCCGTCGCGATGCTACCGCGAGCGGTGCCGACTCGGTGCCAGGCATACCGAAAAGACGCTCAACCGCATTCCGTCCCGTGAGAAGACGAAGCTAATTTTTATTCTCCGCAAGCTTCTACGCCGCGCCGCGCCGGGCTTTGTTCGCCCGGCATTCCATATCCATTAAGTCGCTGCGTTTCCTGGGTCTCGTAACGGAGGCAGCGCGGAATAGCCGCGAGGACAGCTCGCGTGCGTGCCCGGCGCTGCGACAGGAGCGCGGGGAATGCGTGCATGCGAGAACGGAAGAGGCACGTACAGGATTACACCTGCGAAGACGTTCCCGCGCGGTGGAACGGTAATAATAATTTGGAGGAGCGGCGGTATTTGATGTCGAGGAGTCGCCCGCTGGGTGAAGCGCGCGACAATGTCGTCCCCGCGGGACCTCCTAGCACGCAACCCGGCCTAATCGATCATCACTCCCGGGGGATATTAAAAAAAAAACGGCCCTGTCTTCGCCAGCCGAATACACACGGTCATCGATTTCGATTCGGTCGCCGTTAATTAATTCACCGAGCGGCGCAGCTTCTTGCTCTTCTTGCTAAGTCTATCTTCGCTATCGAGCCGAAAAATATAGCATCAGCGACAGATTAGCGATCGGACCGTTACCAAATCAATACTGTAACTTCTTATTGTATGCTGACGATCTTAAGATTTTTCTTAAGGTCAGATCTTCCTCAGATGCATGTCGTTTGCAAATCGATCTGAATAACCTCGTTGCATGGTGCAGAACCAATCACATGTCCCTAAACATTACTAAATGTAAAGTCATGCGCTTCACCCGTAAAAAATCTGTACTGGTGCATTCATACTCAATCGATGGTGTTGTGCTTGACGAAATTCACAGTGTATGTGATCTAGGGGTCTCATTCTCCTCCTCCTTATCATTCAATGAGCATTATAATAACATCACCCGAAAGGCCTCTAGAATGCTTGGTTTTGTCATGAAATCATCCTCCGAATTCAAAAATCCTGCAACTTTTAAAAATACTGTATTCTGCCCTGGTGCTTCCGTATCTAAACTACTGCTCCACACTATGGAATCCTCGACACCAGATCCATGTAGCTTCTCTTGAACGGATACAGCACAAGTTTCTGCGATTTGTCGCTTTCAAACTATATGAGCCGATCCCGAAAACATGTCACGTTTATGACTCCGTTCTAAGTAAACTTGCTCTGCCCACCCTCGAGGAGCGCAGAGCTGTATCCGATTTACTATTTGCTTTTAAAATATTAAACAATCACATTGATTCCCCGGACCTATTAGAACTTTTCAAACTCAATGCTCCACCCAGAATGTTTAGACAATTTCCACTTTTCTCTTTAGAAATGCATGCTACGAGTTACGGTAAGCACGATACCATTGATCGTCTTTGTGGATTGGCCAATAGGGTCAGCCACAAGACTGACTTCTTCTCACACAACTCTGCCATCTCCTTTAAAAGACAGGCTACAGGCGCGTTACGCGCTTTCGGTCCGTACCCCATGACTTCAGTTTAACCACTTATCGCCGATAACCTCGCTTAGTCGTCTTGTACTTTTACTTGCGTTTTGTAACCAAAGGGTGTCCACCCGTTTAATAAATAATAATAATAATAATAATAATAATACTATCGATACCAGCCCGGAAATTATGATGCGGTATCGAATGTGTAGGCGCTTGGCGCTCGGAAGACGGCCTAATGGTGCGAGAATTGGCCCATAGGTGGCGTCTGTTAAAGTAGGAGTTCGGGACTAAGAGATCGGGGGAAGCCGCAGTGGCGGAATCGGTAAGGCGGCTGGCCAGCACGCGGATGGCCCGGGTTCGAGTCCCGGCGAGAGTGGCTTCCCTTTTTCCGGCTCCTACAAATGGTATAAAGACGTAGATATGTATCAGAAATATCGATAACCCATTTCAATTTTCATACCTCTGTGAAATAGCATTTGGCAACATTTAGCTTCAGCCTGTTTTCATTACACCACTTTCAATTATTATTCTTATACTTCGGTCTCTGTTATTTCTCGCAGCAATAAATAAGGAACGCCCGGTTCGCGATCCCGCGAATGGACCGGTAATTTGTTTAGATCCCTATCGAGTTGCTTAATGTTGCCTACTCCTCGAATTACCCGTCGGACAAGTTTCTTTCGTCGCGCTCGCCCGAATGGATTCTAAATAAAAGCGATCGCGACGTTTCGAACAAAAGAGGCACCTTCTTTCCCCCCCGGCGGTATATTATGCTCGTCGATGTCCTGTCGGGCGCCCCGTTAACGATAGGCTAATCGAGCCGAAGGAATTCGCATTTTAAGCCGCGACCCGATCGAGGAGGGAGAGGACCACCTAGTTCCGTCGCCGCGGGAGGAAACTGGTCGTACCCGTAGAGTCGCGGGAAGATCGATAATAATCGCAATCGCGTGCAGGGATCGCCGGGGAAAGGAGTCGCGGGAATACCCCGGGTGGAAATACGAGGAAATACGAGCGAAGGTGGACGCGGTCCGCGAGGGGGTGAGCCGAGTCGCGAGTCGCGAGTCGCGATGCATCGCTTACGCACGCGCGCGTGTATATGCAAACGCGCCGCATGGGGCGACGAGACGGCCGACAGAGTACACGAGCAGCAACAGGAAAAAGAAAAGGGCACGGCGAGGGGCGCCGGACGGGGGGAGAGGACGAGCGAGCCGGGGGACGGTGGAAGAAGCCAAAGCGGAGGAACAAGGGTGTAGGTACTTCTGATTCTAATTACCTCGAGTTACGAGCGGACAATCGGCTGATCCGGCGTGGTCTACGCGGGGTTTTCTTGCCGCGCGCCGTAACTCCCATCCCCGTTGCTTATAGGCCGCGTAGCTTGGTAATGGGCTAACCAGGCGATACGATACGGTTGCGATACGGTTACGGGGTGAACCAGGCCACGCGAAAACCATTCCCGTACATCGCCCACCCCCCTTCACCCCCCGCCGTAGCTCCGAAACCCCGCCGCTTCCCTTTCCGACGTTTCGTTCGACATTCTTCAGCCCCCGTCACTTTCCTCCATCGTTTACTCGCTTGTCAGCCAGATATGACATCCGTTGCTTAAGAATATAATGTAATAATAGGTAGGAAAGGCTGGCGTCCGGGCAACTTCGGTAACGAGAAGAAAAAGAGATTTCTTTTTTCCCCCGCTCGGTTCGTTCTGTTCCCCGTACACAGGCGGAACCACGAATCACGAACCGTGACTCGTTACATTTCGGCGCCTCGATAATGAAAAGGCGTGGAGGATGGTGGCCGAGAAGACGGCCGCGTAACGCGGTTAATTTACCGATGGCGCGTTTACCCGCGTCCCGTTCCGGCCGGGGCGGGAAATCGCGGGCCTCGGCGAGATCGTAATCGTCGGCGAGATAATCGCCGGTCGGCCCGGCGAGGATCGAAGCGTTCCCCTCCCGTTTCCGATCGTCGTCCCGATAAATCGCGCAGCCTCCGCTTTCCTATCCGGGCCGCGCGAGGGGACGCCGATTCGTTCGCGTCGCTGCTCGATAGACGACAATTCATTTTCCGTTCGTTTCGATCGTTCGAGCCGGCCTCCAGCGTGCGCCCGAGCGACACGAATACAAGCGCTGGACGCGCCGAGTCAAAGAAGATGGCAAATTACTTGACCGCGAGCGCTCGAGGTGACTCGAAGGAATTCCAAGCCCGCAACGGTGGATAGGTCGCTGGGCGAGAAACGTCCTTGAAACGATCCACGGATTATTCTCGGCGCCTTCGACCGGAGGCCGTTGCACCGTCTCGGAATTACGCGAGCGGTCTACGCGCTTTCCGCGACGTTCTGAACACCTCGCCCCGAAACCACCGAAGGTTGGTGCCCCGGCGAGCATTGTTGCCTGGTCGGGCCCAGGCGGTCTGAAAGAGTTTCCGCGAAAGGGGTCACGAGTCTATCGCCTATCTGCCGGAGCATCGGCGAGGAGGAGCGGAGAACAGCTGGGGGAAGTGTAGAACGTGAAAGACGACAATGACGATGCGATCTCGGGGACACGGGAGAGGCGTTTCCGTTTCCACGGGGGGTAGAGCGCGTTGTAACGCGGTTACGCCACAACCTCGCTCCATTACGTCATCGTCGAAATTGGCTGTCTGCGGTTGGTTCCTCCGTTGCGAGATTAGGCGCGAGGTGACGGCGACAGCCAGTTCCCTTCGAGACCGTCGCCGGAACGTATCGTCGAGTGGCGGAGCAACTGCTGTCGAGACCGGTGGAGCGGAAGCATGCACCACGCCTCTGCGATACGCTCGCCGCAAGAGGAATCGTGCCCGAATGAAAGGCAAGGCGGAATAACGAAGGGGAGCCGCGAGACGGAGGGCATAATGACCGTGACGTTACGAACGGGATATGTACCCGCGCCGCCGAAAAGTAGACTCGTTTCAATAGCAGGGCATCGTCACTCGGCCCGATGCGTGCATACGGGGTTCCCTCGTCTTCGGTGGCTGCCCTCGCGCTCCCCGCCTCGCTGCGTATCTCGCGGACGAAACTTCGGCCGGCCGGACGGTGGCGAACCGAGCCCCTCGATCGGCCTCGGAACCTTGCCGCCGCGAAGCTATTGGCTATCTCCTGTTGTGTATCTGGCATATTGTTAAGTTAATTGAAACGGCCGATAAAATCGCTATGTTTTTGACATTAAGTGAGCTGCGAGACTTTAGGTGGTAGACAGAAGTAGACGGGCGGAGATAGCGAGAGGGAGCGGCGGGGCTGCGAGGGAGGAACGAGGAGAATGCAGAAAGAAAAGAGGACGGATCGAGAGGGCGAGATACGCGTGCGTGTATATAGAGGCGAGTGCAGGTAGATAGGACTGCATTGGCATCGGGAGCAAGGTGTATTCGTGCCCGTTGTCGGCGAAGAGCCCCGAGGACCGACACGGGACCACCCGAATGCTCGCTATACCTATCCTCGCCGATCCGCGCAACTAGTACGAGCAAGCCTCGGTAAGACAACGAGGCGTCTGCCCACTCGGCGCAACTATCGTACCTCCCCGTTGGGGGAAGGATTTTCACGTGCGCGCCCGAGTCGATGTCGGAGGACGCTGGCTGGAATAGATCGGGAACGAACAACGGTGTGACGCGGCGCATTCCTGCAAGTAGTACGCGATTCAACACGAAACGAGCAACTCCCAGCGCGTGTTCCCAGCGGTGCGTCAATTTCCCCGGCGTCTTTCGAAATCAATCTAACCTATCCGCTCGCTGCTCCGCTCGAGAGCGCTTCGAGTCGCACGCTCGTCCCAGGGTGGAGGTCTCCGGCGAGCGGGTCGCGAGGCTGGTACGCGTCAACCTCGTCACCCTGGATCGTACCCGCAAACAGCCGGGCGACCTGGGTTACCGCGACGCTGACACGTCACCGTGGTATCTCGACCGTCGGGGCTGCGACAACCAGACACCGGGCAACACGAATGCCTAAAGAGGAACAAACTGCCGTAACGAGACGGCACACCGTGGGTACGGTGGTAGACGCGCGATACCGCTACGCTTGCTCCCTTCCACCCGAGGAAACCGGCCTCGTTAAGATGAATTACAACCGCTCGGTGCGTATAGCCGCTTAGAAGTCCCCCAGCCACGGATAAAAAGCAAGTCTCCCCCCCGGTGGAACGGGGAGGGAATAAAATTGGCCGCGTAGGCTGGGCGTCGATGTAACGCGGTGGAATCTGAAAGGTTTACCCTGTCGCGATTGCATATGAAAGCTGCAAGCGCATTCAGAGATCCCGGCGAGCGTTTCGTCGCTCAGCGGGCCGCCTGCGCAGGGCCCAGGGGCCCTGGCCGTGGAAAAGAATCGAAGGACGATTAACTGGCTACGAAGGAGGACGAGGATCGCGAAGACAGATCAACCGGTGTCACGCGCGCCGGGCTTATTTATGCATTTACGAGATTCAGGATTTACCAGCGCGTCCCGCGTGCGTCCGTGGCACGAGGTTCCGGGGGAGTCCCGGTACCGGTCCCGAGCCGGGGCCCCTCGGACACAGATAATTATCTGCGGGACCTATAGCGTGCTTTATGCTGGAATGCGTTTCTTGTACGGCCCGACACAACTGATGCTCGCACGAGCCCCTTTCTGCTACCATCTACGCTGACGCTATTATTTCCCTGCCGCGCTGTTTGCACGACTATTTACTGCGTTTGCATGTGAATGCCGCGCACGCGGCCCGGGTTATGTATGCGCCGGTCGTGCCCCGCGTATGTATGTATATCTAGCAGAGAGTCGCATACGCGACACCGGCGGGATATCTGAACGCGCCCGCGAGCGTAATAGCGCAAAGTCCCACGACTGCGCGAGCCTCCAGCTTCCGTTCGATATTTCGCGCGGCATCGATAGCGGAGTCAGCTGGGGCAGGTTTTCGGAGGCAAGGGACACGCATCGCGAAGCTGTTGCGAGGAAAGGTTGAACAGAAATCTCGAGTGGCCGCCGCGGCCGGGCACCGCGATCCCGTGGCAGATTCCTGAGTTATTGCGCACCGACTTAGGTAGAATATCTCCTCCATCATCCCTCGCAGCAACTTTAAGAGGGACGAACCCAAACACGAGGAGGCGCTCTGACGGACGGACGCAGTTAATAATTCGTCCCGGGCTCGTGTAACCGACTGCCGCTTCGTGCCCGGGAATCCAAGAAGCGAACGTTGCAAAAGGTGAAAAGAAAGAAAGGGCAGCGATCCTATCTGGCGGAGGAGCGCTAACGGGATTTCCAAAGCTCCCCTGCGCGACCAGACGCGCCTGGAAAAGTCCACGTTTCTGGGGACCATCTCGATCGCTATTCCTTCAGAGCTCCTCCACCGCCGCAGAGGCAGAGAAACCGATTCAGCGCGATGCTGCTAGCCCGGCGTGTAACGTACCTAACCCGGAGTTAATAAAGTCCTCGCCCCCTTCGCTCTCCCCCATTTTCTTCCTCTTCGTCGTCGCGTCTCCTGCCACGCTGCCACCCTGTTTTCTCATCTACGGCCACCGACCACAACATCATCTTCCTCTTCCACTCGCGTTCCTCCCCTGCCTTCCCGCTCGCTCGCACCCTCCTCTTCGTTCAGCTTACGAGCACCGCAGACACCGCCGGCCGGACACCCGCAAATTATTTCCTCCCGAGAGAGAACTCATCCGGAGGAACCTCCCTCTCGTTCCACCTCGCCTCTCTCCGCTTCGCCCAGCGCTTCTAATACCTGCGCGCGAACGAACAGCATCGTTGCCCCAGCTTGCCCTCCGCTTCCCAATTCTCTACTTCGGTGGGCGACTCCGCTGCGCGAGGCAGCAACCGACCGACGAAAAAAATAGCAGGGACGAAAATCGGGAGCGAAAGGGGAACGCGCGAACGGGATTCAGCCTATTCGCTGAAACGCAGGTGGCTCGGTGCTCGCGATCGCTTCAAAGCCGAGGCTGTTCGTGGTCCGAGCGTTTCCCCGGGCAACAAGATCTCACGAGAGATGAATGGCGTTGGGAATCCGTCATACCGAAAACGCCCGGGGCCGCGGCCAAACGCCCGTTGCACGCACACGCCGAGCGTGTACGCGTGTTTCCAGGCCACCCCTCGCGCGAACCGTTAACCCGAGCAAATACGGCATCGAGGCGGCCAGATTGAAAATTTGAATAATTCGCATTAACGATCTCAACGGCGCATACTCCCGGGACGATTTATTTAATTGCACCCGCGTACTTGCAGCGGAATTTCAAGCGCGAAACCACGCGCCCAACTGGACACCCTCGCGTCCATCGATCGACGACCCTCGTCATTCAACGCTAAATCGCCGTTAAGGGGTCGTTCCGATTAGACGGGTTGAGAAAAATCGATTTTTTGGTTTTTAAACATTTTTCCAAAGTAGATACAGATCCTCAAGAATGTAGGGTGACTGTACCTAATATCGCCAGTGTTCCTAATATCGCCACTCGCTATATCTCGCAAAGTAGCCTCTAAAATTTATCGGTTATACACTGAATTAGTACCTAAACATATGTAGGAAGACATACTGTAATTGCAGCAGCATGTGATCAACAATCACAGAAAGGGAAGGATTTTAGAGAATCTTAATAGTGTAAAAATTTATTGGACTGTCATAATTTTACATCACATTCGGAGAAGGTAAGTCTAATAATTCTGTGAATGCAGGAATATCTACTAGAAATACCTAATTAATGATGTACTTAAGAAATGAAATCGATTCAAATATTTTTCGTAATGAAAATAGCGTTTTTCTTTTAGCAGTATGCGTGTTCTCAATACCGCCTACCGGAGAACAATGGTTTCGATGTAATGTTTGTTACAGGTGAGGTCACGAAATGTGCGGAGCAACCGAAATAAACTTTATTTGTCCAATATGTGCATCGCAACGTAAAAAATAAAATATTTTACAAATCTATATTTTTAAATTTCTATATTATTCTAATAAAAATAAAATCAAAGATGGATAAAAAAAACATTTATAGAGCAAGAAATAATAAAAGCACATGTGAAAATGACTTTAAAAACTCATATACTATACATGAATTAATCAATATTTCTTGAGTAGGCGATATTAGGTACACTTTTTTCAGGGCCCGATTTTTTCATGTCTTGCGTTTTCTGACTCCTAATTAAAAATTTGTAGGTTTCAACTATTATAACTTATGCTACATGAAAGATGAATAATTTCTCTTTACTTTGAAACGAACTGCATGCAAAAATATCAATTATTATGCAATTGACAGCGACTTAACTTTTGCCTGGCGATATTAGGTACAGTCACCCTACTGTTAAATTTTCATGGTTAAATTCCGATTATTGTAGTTTCTACAAGCCTCTACGGGCTCTACAGATGAAAACTTTGAACGCGTTTTTCTCGAAACGTCATTTTTTCACATCGTGAAGATAAAATCTCAAGATATATCGAACCAATTGCTTTATAAATTTTACTGCTTATTCTGCACACCTATGACTCTCGCAGGGACTACAACCAAGTATTTTCATTGAGCCCAGCCTACTTTTAAAATCGAAAATAACAAAAGAAAAAAGCCGAGAAACATTTTCCTTGCATTTTGCCCGCCATTTTGCTAATTTTGAAGATAAATAACTAATTATAGTCCGAGCGATAGCGACAGTCATACAGATCAAGAATCTGTTTGGATTTTTGGGTTCAGATAAGTCTAACAGCTGAAATCGCCTTCACGAGCGAGGCATGAATTTTTAAACATCTCATCAAGACCGCTTTCAAAAGCATTTCAACAGCAACAATTTCGTTACTTTTATATTTTTCATTTACTGTAGAAACGTAGCTTAATGAATAGAGAAAAAGTTTAATTCCATTACTATAATTATTTTCGTCGCAATAAATTCCTGAAAATCGCTGCATTTTATCGGCGCGCTAACCGGAATGACCCCTCAAATCGACGGCCCTCCAGTTTCTTCCTGTCCGGAGCGTTTCGGTGTAATAGGCAGCTCGTAACTAACAAGGGAAGTTTGGCAACCCGAAAAATTCAGAAAATTATGAAACTCGGTGTGCAAGTAGAGTAGTTCATCCGTAACGCAACTCTATTTTTTGTTGGGGCCATAATGCAATTTTTGGGGGTGAAATCACCCCTTGAAAAAAATGCAGAATTTTCTTTCCCGTGGAATATCTCGAGAGCGGTGAGAGATATCGAAAAATAGTACAAACAAATGTTGCATCTTACTTTTGTATCTACAAAATTGCATAAAGATAATTTTCGAAAAATCCATATTTTTCAAGTTACCCCCACCACCAATCCTTAATTCCATAATTACTTTTACGCGGTTTTGCAGACATAAAAAAAGGATGCAATTTTTGTTTAAACTTCTTTTCGATATCTCTCACCCTTCCCGAGATATTCCACGGAAAAGAAAATTCTGCATTTTTTTCAAAGGGTGATTTCACCCCCAAAAATTGCATTATGGCACCAACAAAAAATAGAGTTGCGTTACGGATGAACTACTCTACTTGCACACCGAATTTCATAATTTTCTGAATTTCCGGGTTGCCAAACTTCCCTTGTAAGTAAGCCGCTGAGAAGAATCAACGGCCACGAATTCGTGGGCGAAATAATCTCGAACGTGAGAATGCCGCGCCACGAGGACCGTCGTCCCCTAAGCCGCGGCTTTTAACCGCAATTATCGCGTTACAGTTTCGTCGCGCGAATCGATTCATCCCGGGCAGAGTTACCCCGGAATGAGGGACGATGACGAGAATCTGGAATCTTCGGATAGCCGGGAGCGCTTGAAACCAGCTCGTGGCGCGCGTATACGGTAGGAGGTTTTTACCGTCTCATATAAACGGGCTGTCTGGCTGAATAGTCGAGGGCACATTGGCGTCGCGCCGCTCGATGGACCACAGGCTCGATTAATCGCGCCCCGTCTTTATTTTATCCTCGCCACCGTGTCGGAATTCGCGCCTGGGAATGTCCGTTCGTCCCGGTCGATTGCTATCGTCTCGGTGCTTCGGAGCCCCACCCATGCGCGAGCGATATTTAAATAAATCTATCGGGGAGAAAGGGGGGGGGGGGGGAGCAGCTGGATTCTGCATTTCGAATCGGCGGAAAACAACTTTTTTCCCGCTCCTTTTTGCTCCGGGGAATGCAAGGTCGGCAGCGACACGTCCATCAATCGTCCGCGAAGATCGAACGGTCGGCGGACGGGGCTTGTCCTCATTAAAATCATCCTCGTTAAAAATTAAATGCCGGCCAGACGGGAGGAGAGGAGACCGGGCGAGTGTGGCGCGAGATAGGCGCAGCCGAAAAGGCCGGCTTTCGCCGGGCCGGAGCGGTTACGGTAGCTAAATGCGAAAAGATTATTAATAACTTGATCGTCGATCGGCGGTACGGCGTATAAAATGCTGTCGATATATTTCATGCGTTTTTATCGGTGCCTCTCATCTGCTCCACTGGTAGAAAGTTGCGTGGAAGATAAGTGGTGTCGAGAATCTGGAATCTCCGCGTAGCCTCGGGCCGCGAAACACTTTGCACGCGTGCAGCGAACGGTTTTTGCCGGGCATCCTACTTGCGTGCATGCAGCGCCGCTCGCCGCCGTCCGTTCGCCGTTCGGTAGCGCGTAATGAAGGATTCGGCCCGGACCGCGAAAACGCCGCGGCGAGTAGAGCGGCGCGAATAGGAGAGGAGCACAGCCGACAATGTGGCGGGTGAGGAGTCGTGGCGGAAAATAGGCGAGTAGAAAGAATCGGGCGGAAAGAAAGGCGGCCCCCGGTTTGTTCTGCGCGGGTAATTACCCGGGACAGAATTACCGGTTATCAACGGCGGCGGACAAGCGACTGAACGTAATGCAGAGGCGGTGCATGGCTACCGGCGCGAAACAAACGCGGCGGCTCGCGTTTACGCAAGGTTTTTCCTCTAATCGGTAGAATCGGATCGCTAAGCAGCCGCTAAACGCCCGGTTACACGGTACGCTGCGACCGAATGCATCGCCACGGTCCCGTTGCTGCTTTACTGAGCGAGCGAGCAAGTCGGCTCGCGGGCCCGTGTGCAGCAATTACGAAACTTCCTCCAACAGAATCGCGATTATGATAAATTCGCGGCTGTTACGCCAGCCTGTCGCGAGCGAGTGACCCTCGAGTCGTCGGGATACCGAGGCGGTCGCCGAGCCGCGGTTTAGCGTGCGAAGCGTCACGTTACCGGGGAATCGGATGTGTCCGAAAGACGCGGTGACCAGAAGCAGTCGGCGCCGATAATCCTTCAGCTCTTTTAGCGTTGTCTCACTTTGTGATGTTTTTCCTTTCCGCCATAGCCCATGCTGTACCGTGACCTGCGCATTCGCCGCCATTGTATATTCTTTCATTACTATCTGTTCATATTTCATATTTCGCATTCCAGATATCATATTTCATATCTCATATTTCTGCGTTGAATTAGTTTTAAGTATGGTTAGTATTAGTACACGTAGTACTAATAAATGTTTAGTTTTATTTTATGTTATGGTTAGACCTATTAACAGTTTTTACTGCGGCCTCGCCTTTACTCGCCTTTACTTTCTCCCTATGTACTTTACCTTTGTTTACGAGTAATAAAGACGAAATAATAATAATAATAATAATAATAACAATAGCCGTGAGTTACGGCACTAAGCGCGGCCGCGTAGGGTAGACCGGGGGCGGTAGTAACACTTTGACTTTGGAATACGATTACGCAAAAACTATTACAGTTACAACAACAGTTTTTTTACGAAAATGTTACTTACTTATCTGATATTATTTGAACCACAACAGTTTCGCTGTATGTCAAGTAACATTCCGGTTATTAATAAAAAATGAGAAGCGGAGAAAGTGTTACAACCGTCCCTGACCCCGGGTCGGTTGTAACACTGCATGGAGTCGATAGTAGCACAAATATAACTTTACAAAATTAAAATATTTATTGATTTATATTATAATAATAAATGAAAAAAGTAAAATCTATAACAAATTATGTGGTATCGCAATTCTGGCAGAAATAAAATGCGTTTTGGCTGGTGCATTCTTCATCTGCTCAATCCTTACATTCAGTATATTGCACCCATTTTTCATTTGGTTTGCTTGTGCTATGCTATAGGATTTCATGCAAATAAGACAATATTATTCGCCTTCTTTGTCCCTATTCGGTTCTGTTGCGGTAAAACCGACCCCGACTGCCGATGTTAGGGGAGGGTTGCCTATATCGTACCACTTAAAACATTCTAAGTTATATTTCATATTTGGTACTAATTTGAACGGAAATGACTATTGGATATTGGAGCTTGGTCTTTTAGGCACCTACTATTATACGCTTAACCTTTTGTTCAGAACAAATTAATTTGTTATTAATCTTTTTGTCACCTACTGTAAAAGATACGATTTAGGCAACCGGTCTCCTAAATCGTACCTGCACTAAAAATAGTGTCAATAACAAATACAGAAGAAACTATTCAATATGCAGTAATGATTATTATATAGTTACATATACATATGTATATGAATCACACACAGGCCGCAATAAACTATGTATATGTGGGATCAGGAACCCCCATACTATAAGAGAGGGCACGGAAGCATTAAGATCGGGAAGTCGGCGGTAGCCGAGGTGGTTAAGGCGGCTCATCAGCGCGCAAACCTAGAGATCTCGCGGGTTCGAGTCCCGTCGAGGCGACTTCCTTTTTTCCGTGATCCTACATATATGATATATGTACATAACCTATATCACACGAGTTGTCAAATCCTACTGGTACGATTGTAGTGGTACGATTTAGGAAACATGATCAATTTATTTTTTAAATATAAATTTAAACTTTATAATGAATGTAATATGTACTTAAAATGAATGTAAAATATTCTACATTAAACCCGCTTTTAGAGAAATACATAAATACAGGAGAAAATTGCATTGTTTGATTATTATCAGCTAAAATAAACTGGTAAAAAGTTACATCAATCATACCTGATTTTTTTAAATGCTTGTAGCACGCACAAAATGGGTGTAAGCTCGAAAGGTTTTGTTTCTATTTCTTATTTCGCATTTACTTGATATTTTTATCATCAGACGTCGTTTGTATTCAATAATTTTTGAGAAATTGATGCGGTACGATTTAGGTGACCGGTACGATATTGGCAACTCTCCCCTACAATCGCCCCCGACCATGCTTTTGAACTTAAATTATAAATTTTGACTAACGAGACGCTTAAAAGTGCCAAATAACGATCAATACTAGTTTAAAAAAGGTCGAATTACAGATTAAAAAATCGAACAAGCACATACTTGCGAAGGGAGTGTTTATATTACAATTTTAAGTCAGTAAGGAAAAGTTACTTTAGGGTATCGAAAAGTTATTTTCTTCACTATCCATGTCTATTGCGTATCTGTACTCCTAGGGCATGGATGTGTATATTCCAAATGTCATTCTTCATCATATATCCAAAATTGGTGTTAATATCTATTATATGTTTTGAGATATTTAGCGTGTTACATTCGCCCCCCCCCCCCCCCCTGTTACTACCGCCCCCGGTCTACCCTACCTAATGCGCCTACGTTGGATCCCCCGTGTTCGACACGCGGAAAATCTCCGGCAACACCGACGCCGGGTAGAAAATTTATAATCGACGCCGGGGATTCGGGAGAGCATCGCGTCGCGACCGCGATAGGCCGTCGTCACGGGCTTTCCGCGGCAATCGCGAGGGGACGTGATTTTGTCGGTCGTGCCGAGGAGCGAGCGACTCGTCGCTGAAGAATACGGAGGCATATGAAAGAGTATGGAAGGGATAACAAGGTGTTTCCAGCAGAAACATCGGCTCGAACTGGTTTCGAGGATCTCGCGAGCCCGTGGCTCTCTCCGCTCGACACTGTTACAAAACCGATGCACCGGAATCCGGTAAAAGGCTGCCTAAAGCCTCGGCACCTACTGTCGGCCGAGAAACTTACTATCAATTCCACCTCGCGCCCGATACGTATGGACGCGCGTAAATATCGTGGAAGGATCCTCGCGCAGCTGAGGAGCCTTTAAGCTTTAAGGGATGGCGATAGAAATCGCGACCAACAGATAAGTCATCTTCCATCGCCTTGGCATTCCCCGCAGTGGCCCGCGCGCGGTTTTCAAGCGCTCCGCCGTTCTCCCTCGCTCTCCGAAGAAGATCGCGACCGTGGGGGTCTAAAATTGAAAACGAGGGGCGCCCGCAGCGACGACAAAGGTCGATCGGGCTTCTCACTTTTCCGGCGGTGCGGAGTTTCAGGGAAGAAGCGGAGGAGGCGGCCGAGGATGGAGAAACGTGAAACAGTATCTGGGGGAGTGAAGCGGAGGGGGCAGCGAGTGCCACTATAAGATAAAGGGGTATACGAGAAGACGAAAGATAGAGTGGATACTACATCGCGATACCTCGGAGGAGGAGGTCAAGAAAGTCGAAGAGGGAGACGGAGAGCGAAAGCAGCCTGGACGGAAGGGCTCGGGCTAGGATGATGGTCGGCAGGCAACGGAGAGGGACGAGATAGATGGGGATTGCTGATGGCAGAAAGATGAAAGAAAGAGGAAAGACCGGTGGGAGGAGGGACGCGAGGGAGGTGTACGCTGGGGGTCCGAACCCTCCCGCGGCGAGAACCTATCGAAGCTACAAGAATTTTTCACGTAATAACCTGCAACGCCTAGAGAATCGATTGATCGATTGCCCGACGCACGATTTTGCCTGTAAACAGACTCTGCGCGATGCTTTTTCTCGGAAGGACCGGCTCGCTCGTACCAGCGCCTTCCATTCCGATGGTAATTCCTCCCTTTCCGCGAAGAATCGACGAGCCGATGATCGATGATAATTAAACTTTATCCCTCGGATGCCCGAGGAGATCGACGCGGCCGCGCAGTCGCGCGCAAAATAAAATCACTGTACGTCCCCGGACCGACGGATCTGGGAGGACACGCGCGTTTAGTATTAACGCTCGCCCCTCCATCTTTAAATATACCCGCGAAATATTTGCGCAACGTAGCTGCCCAGGCTGGGTCCTCCGCTCCGAGGGACGATAAAATTGTCGGGGGACGTAATGTCCACTGTCTTTACGAGTCGATAAAGTGGTCTTTCGCTAATGCTCGCGGGCCATTAAAAGCCGGCGTGCTGTAATCTCAAAGTGCTGGACGCCGAGTGAAAAGCAGTTATGCAGATTTTCCGCGTAATTGTTATCCCGGCGGAGAGGTGTCGGTGTCGATAATTATTCCATCGCCGGTTTTACGACGATTCGCAAGTTCGCGACAAACGCCGGGGCGGACTGAAAGGACTCGCTAAGTTGTGAATTACAGCGACGGCGACGAAATTGCACGGGAACGGGGCAGGCGTTCGCCCCTGCGATGGTAAAAGAGCTGCGGAAGGAATGGATAAAATCTCTAGCCAAGCATTCTCAATTGCCGCAATTATAAATGGCAGAGCGTAATAAGAGGGGGCATTAAAAAACGAAGAAATTACCGCTGGCCGACCTGTTTCCTAATAGCGACGCGGGGTTTCCATGCTCGCGAAAATTTCGCACGGTCTGGCAGCGTTAATTGCGGTTCCGCTTGCGCTCCAACTGCTAATCAAGCGCGTACGTTCAATTACAATGTGTATTAATCTTCGTTACATCTTTCGCCTAGCGTTGCCGCTCCTCGTTAACTACTATCGATCCAGTTCCGCGCCAGATTATAAGCGCAGTTTAATTCTCGGTCCGTCCCGAGCGCATCCGCGAGCTTGATCAGACCGGTGCACGCGATGCGACACAGAGTGCCGCGCGGATGAATTGAATCTCGCCAGTCACTGGGCGATCTCGTTGACGGATCGTTGTTGTCGGCACACCGTTAACCGATCGCTCGTTCATTGTGCCCAGCCGTCCCGTGGGCGAGGATAATCCACGGAACGAAACGTGGCCATCCACGAATGCGTCCCCTCTTCCTCCGAATACGCGAATCGACCAATTAGTCATCCGACCTGCCACCGATTGCTCCATGCAACGGCTAATCGATCGGTTACCCCTGTCCGCGTTTCCGTGGACGGAAACCCTTCGGAAAGCGTCTGCCAAGAGAGAAGCTATCCAGCAAGAGGGCACAGTGAAACGCGAATGCAGTATCTGCTGCGATAATTAGGCGCGCGCGAGCTCAGCCGACCGGCCGTCTGGCCGAGCCTTGGACAAAGTGCGGCGTGGCGGATCCAATGCGCTCGCGCCTATGGATTTTCCCCGTCTGGCAGCGGCTCACCTTTGTGTAAACACGAACTTGCTCTAATTAAAGCGAATCGAATCGAGGCGGAGGCACAGAGGCGCACACGCATACAGCCCCACACAGGCTCGCGCGGCAGCGACTCGCGGCGATCGTGCCGACAGCAGCAACAGCGCCAGAAGCCAGTCCTCGGCTCCTTCGATCGGCCTGGTTGCTCTCACCTACCAACCTACCTACCAACCTACATGACAGACACGCTCCGTTGGCACACATTAATAAACAGCGCAATTCACTCCTTGCCTCGCTTTCTCCCCCCCCCCCCTACCCCGCCTCTCCTTCCCATTCTTTCTCCCCTCGCGCCCTTGTCGCTCCTTATCGGTCACTCTATCTCCGTTTGCACGATCGCCTTACTTTATCGTTACACGCGTCGCGCCACTATTGCGGGTCATGCCTGCGCGGATAGGCGTAGAGGCAGGATAGATGTAAGTTCTGCTAATTGCATCAGCATACCAGTTTACCGTGTCAAACTGCACCTGCGCCTGTTACGTTAAGGCGAAGCCCGAGCGACTCTAGCCGGGAACCCCCCGGGACTCTTGCTCCCTTTTCACCCGCCTCTTTCACATTTCTCCTTTCGTTTTTACCCGGATAGAAACTGGGTTGCCGGGCGAGCCTGCGCCGGCCGTGGATCGCGAGTAATACGTATAATCGCGATTCCGGCTGCCGCGCGCGTCCCTGCCCCTTTCTTTCTGCGCCTCCCCTCGCTCTTGTACTCTCCCCGTTGGCGCAGCCGGTTGCAATTACCGATAGGATCGGGTCGCGCTGTGCGGTGCACGTCCGTCCCGTCCACGACGACAAGCGGCCCAGTGTATCGTCCCAGAAATCACGGCGAAACAGAGGTCTCCAACCTTACCCTTTCCCGAGCAACGGGTACCGAGAGGATTCCAGCTCGTCGCCGACTCCCGTCGCGCCGGGGAAAACGCCGATCCCCCGCGTTTTCGTCCCCCACACGCTCGATCGGGCTCTCGCGCCGCTTAACGCCCGAACGGGTCCAATTATAGTCTCGCTCGGATCTCGATGCGCACGCCGCGGAAAAGCCTCGGACGAGGATAGAAATCCTTAGAGATACCGCGTTATGAGTGAGTCACGAGAATTGCTTTAAGCTTTCGAGATAGCGAGCCGCAATTAGCGATACGATCGCATCGCGCGATGCAAGCTCGTGGCAGCGTGCGCGGCCAAGAGGAGCCCGGCGTGTATCGGGCGAGCGATCGCCATAAAGAATACACAGAGCCATCGCCGTTCCCCAAAAGGAGGAAATCATTCCAGGCAGCCGTGTTGGACTGATAGAGGAGACGGATTCCGTTCTGGACTTCTGGTCGGACGCAGAAGAAACTAAGGTAAATGTCCCAATACCTGGACATTTAAGGTACGGTGTACACACATTTGAGAATTTTTCAGTTATACAAATCGATTTATATAAAAACGATTTTGCAATTACATGGGGCATCGTGTGTACTTTATCATTCAAAAAAAAAAACACATATTGTAGGAGTGAATAAGTTTGTGAAATATTGAAAATTCATAGACCTTACAATGGCCCAATACTTGGATAGCTTAACTAGTACCTATGTCCCGGCGTCCCGATTTTACTGTCCCATTACATGGACACGTAATGAAACATCAGCAATTTGGATGTTTTCTAGAGAAATTAAATAAAAAAAACAACACAATAGTTTTTTCTTTTTGCATATTTCTTCTGTATAAGTAATCTATTCAAATCAGTAAACAAACTTGAGTAAAAAGAATCTATTATTGAATACTATAATCTATTATAAGAATCTATTATTGAATACTAATTTTAAGGTTATGTGTATTCGTGTGTAACATCGACTGCTTAGACTTGATTCCACATTGGAGCATCTCGACGCCCCTACCGATTTGCGACCGATCTGCGCAGCTCCCACTACCAGTGTTCACGGGAAAAGGCCTGATAGCTCTCGGCTACCCTCTGTTGCGCATGCCCGCGACGAGCTGTGACGTGAACCAATCAACGCCAAGCTGGTAAACGAACCGAATCGACGCCAGTGGCTGGCTTCGTTTCCCAGCTTGGCGTTGATTGGTTGACGTCACAGCTCGTCGCGGGCATGCGCAACAGAGGGTAGCCGAGAGCTATCAGGCCTTTTCCCGTGAACACTGCCCACTACTACCCACGGTTTGAACCGCATGCGATTGGTCGTGGTAATTTCCAAGGAATAATTGGTACATCCCAAACGCGGGGACCTGACCGTTGTCAACGTAAACAGTCCCGCACGAAGAGTGAACAGAGAGCGTAGAGAAGGCCGTGCGACGGAGAAAAACATAGGCGGTTAAGTGGGGAGGCGGCGTAGCAACGTCGCCTGAGGGTCGTGCCTGCGCGAAATCTTGATGCTCTACTGTGGAATCAAGTGTAGCAAATCAGATAAATCCAATACTAAAATGGTGTAAACCGGACAGTTCAAGAGAATAAATTGTTTTTTACGAAAGTGTTACAAATATACCAAATATATATATATATATATATATATATATATATATATATATTGTATGAATATATTTTACTAAATATTTGAATAATTGAATAAAATAGTTCTTTTTTGAATAAAGCAAATATTAAATGTACTAATCAGTATTATTTGTACCAGTGTCCAACTACTGGGACGTGTCCACGTATTGGGTCATTTATCTTATCACTTCCAGCTTCTAGCTTCTCCCGATAAATTCTTAATTATGAATGAAATTATATTTATTAGTATTCTTAATTCTATAATTTTGCGAAGAGAACGCTTCGCAATGAATTTCCTCGTTCGTTTGAATACGAACGGGGCGGCCAGGGTGCGGGATGGAGTCGCTCGCCGCCAAGAATGCGGTGCACGTTCGTGAATTAACGTGCAAGTTTTAACAGCGACGGGGACAATAAACATATATAAGCGATCGATAGGCGACTGCGATCGGCGAGGGATTACTTTGCGCAACTCTCGACAACAAACGTTCCTTAACACGCCGTAGAAATGATCAGAGTTCGCTGTCTGTCCCCCTTCCTCCGCCGCGCATTTCTTCTCGCTTCGCGCGGCACGCACGCGGCAGAGTTATGCATCTCAGGTGCATAGGTTCTCGGTAAACCGGAATGCAGATAACTACAGACTTCATCTCGACCTCTCCCTTCTGTCTCTCCCCCTGTTCTCTCGCTGTGTCTGCCATTTTTCGAGGCGGCCAGCGGAAGCTGGGCCAGCGCCGCGAGAGTCCCGAAAAGCGCCCACGTGCAAGTGAAACATTGGCGGTTGCTAATCGAGAGACTCGTCGGGACGCGATCGTCGGAAGAAGCTGCGGAAAAGGACAAAGAGGAGAGCAGAAATGCCGGGCAGAGGCAACAATGAACGAGAGCATGCGACTCGAGGAGCATGTTGCTCGCGCTCTCGTTTATGGCGAGGGTTGCTGGATTACCTATGGGGACAGGTGCTCGATCGACATGAGTTTCCAGCCGACGAGGGCGATAGATAGCTGCCTACGCGGTTTCGCGCCATACATCACTCGATCGCGTAATGGATGCCGGCCAGCTCCGGTGCTCTTCCCTTCCGTTTCTTCCTTCTGCTTCGAGCCCTCGTAATTGAAATCGCGCGCAAACGACCGAGCGGGGCGGTATTTTTAAAGGAGCCGGAACGTTAAACGATGTCCGAGGGCAAATATAATAGACCAGCGGGGCTTAATCCGCTTCTTACGAGGGCAGATATAAATTGCCAGTCGCGCGCATTAAAAGTAAGTCGGAGAATTAATTACCGCGCCTGTATCTTACTCCCGGCCGCATTAAAAGTCCCAGGAAATTATTGGGATCGTTTAAAATCTTTATGAGAATGTATCCAGGTATAATCGTACTTGGCTCGTGATCCTGTAACGCGTGTTATTGGCTCACCGTGGGCTTTACGTGTATATGGGCCAGTCGTTGCTAGCGAGCGGCCCGATACCGAGCACTCTTAATTATTCATGCAACGAACGAACGAATATCCTACAGCCCGAGAGACGGGGCACGGACTATACGCGTATCTCTTTCCCTCCCTCTGCCCTGTTTTCCATTCGTCGCTCCTCTCCGTCCCTCTCTCTTTCCCTCTCTGGTTCAATCTGGCCCCACCGAGCGGCTCGCTCAATCTCCTTTTTCATTTTGATTCGCCCTTGTATCTGTTCATGGTCTTTCTCTTTCGGCGTTCTATTTTCTGCGGCTCGGGCAGGAGAGTAAGAGAGAGAGAGAGAGAGAGAGAGGGCGAGAGCAAAGACGAAATAAGCGACAGTGGAAACGAGCAGGTTCCTTTATTTGCGCGAGCAAATACGCGGGCAGCCGTACATTTGTACGGGTGCATCGAAATGGAGCTTTGCGAAGCGGTGCACGCCTGCGCGCGGTGCGCCATGCATACACACGTGCATAGGCGAGTGCATGGGCAAACGAGAACCGGTAGGTACTTCTATCAGGGGCGCTCTTCTCGCTGCCCCCGGCGAGCCGTGCAAATTGGTAAACCCCGACGCGCTTTCCAAACCGGGTGACGCTAATAGGGCCCTCTGTCCCCAGAATTCTACGAGTTCTTGGGCGTCTGTTCGTCGATACGCGGTCTGAAGGGGAAAAGCCTCGGAGGCAACGTCCGGCGGGTCGATTGGTGGCGGGGGTGGAGTTGGCGGTGGCAGCCGGAGGAGCAGGGAAGCAGAAAACGAATTAGAGGGTAGGGGAGTAGAAGCGGGAGCAGAAGCAGAAGCAGAGGAAGAGGAGGAGGTAAAAGATGAGAGAGAAAAAGGACAAGTGATGCATCGTGATCGCACAGTGTGGTGTGTGCGTGGGTCATGCGTGTGGAGATATGCATGCGTGCGCGAAGCGGGCGCAGCGGAGCCGCACGCTCGGGTATAACGCGGCGTGATTTATATTCGCGCCTCAGTTCGCTCTGTGAGGGCCGCATACGTTCGGATACGTCACTGGTGTGTACGAGGACGGTTCGACTGTGTGCCAGAAGTGCAGCGTTCTCTCTTCGGGTCGTCCGCTGGGCCCGTTCGCCCGGTGGTTGCACCGTGACGGCTTGCACCCGGCCTTATCGCCACTTCCGTCATCCCCGCGCCTCCACGAGCCTCCAATTAGACGGCTCTAATTGGACGGCGAACGGCCGCGTCGTAATAAGAACTCGCCATCTCTCGGGCTAACCCCTTCGCCTCTCCCTTTCCTTCCCTTCGCCTCTCCCGTTCCTCCCTCCGCGGCCCTCAGCCTCCCCCTGGACCTACTGCCGAATCTTCTGCCAGATACCAGCATGTGTCGCGTGACACATCTCTGCGCGTGCATTCGATCACCGTGCATTCAACTTTTGTATTTCCAATCCGTCCCTCGATTTACGACTCTTCCTCCGATGGCTCGCGTTCCTTTATTTTCGATATCCGGGGGACCCCTTATACAGTTCGCGCCGTGGCGGGGCGATGCTCACCCCGAGAGACCGCGCCGCGGCTTGGCTCGGCTCGGCTCGGCGCTCGGTCCAACAGTACGCGTCCAAGTTCGTTATCGATGCTCGGACGGGTCACGTACGCGTTTTCGGCAACGCGTCTGACAGGCACGTCCGTCCATTCGGGGCGGGGTTCGAATTCGTTACACAAGTATGCTAACTCTCGAATCCACGCCTCTCGGCCGAGGGAATCCGGCAACGGCTGGACGTTCGTCATAGAGCACCGTGAAAGGGGGCCCCGGAGTGGTTCCCCCGACGAGGCGCTAACGATCGACGGACACGCGGCCCCGAGATCCGAACGACACGGGCTAACGGGGAATAAAATTCCTCCACGACCTCCCGGGCCACTCTTCTTCCGGCGCTGACGTAATTCGTTGAGTATCCGCGAATCACCGAGGAAATCGCTAACGAGGAAATTAAGATGCGAGCGCTCGTTAGGGGACGCGCGGATAGGGAAACTGCTGTGTCAAACGACTCGGCCCACCGCCGCGAAATCCGCTCGTCCGCCGAGCCCGTGCACCAAATGTACCTGTATACGTACATCGGGGCGGGCTGCTACGCGTACGCGTGCGTGCAGACGATTGTCGGGCGAGTTTACCATGTTCCGGCGGGGTTCTCCTCGTCCGATCTGCTCGCCGGACCGCCTCTGTCCTCGTTCCTCTCCCGTTCCCCTGGCTCGCAGCTTATTTCGCCGATCTGCCCAGGCAGAAGGCAAGCAGCCTCGGAGACGGATCGCGTGTTCGAGAATGTCGTTGCATGTTTAGCGACTCGTCCGCAATTACCGAACCGGCAAGACACCGGAGACGGAGAGGAAGACGGCTGCACCGGTAACGACGGTACCGGTCGTCTGGTTGCCGGTAGCGGCCGCCTACGTTTCCTAGCCCTCCTCGCCGTTAACGCGAGCATAAGGCGAAGGGTGTACGGGAGTACGGTGGAACGCGTTATCTCGGCCGGCGTACAAGGTTCGCGCCGCGAACCACCTAGTCGCGATCGTTCTCGTTAGCGGTCGGCGGGCTGAATCGGGGGCCCCGTGGAATCTAGGAATTCCCCGGGAACAAAGGGAGGCCTGGGTGAGACGATTTCACCCGTCGGCGAGTACGAGTTCGGAGGGGCCCTCTACGAAGCCCCTCGGGCTCCGACCGATTGTACCCTTTTGGGAGGCTAGGTAACGCAATGCTCCGAATATTTGGCAAATGACCAGTTGCTCTTCAAGGGAGAGCGAAAGACACGCGGCGATGGATGGCTCGGCTATAATGAGCGAGGGGGGTAGGAGAGGATCGAAATGCGAAAGAACGCGTACCAGGTATAGAAGTAGGCGCGATGCTGATTCGAAAAGTGGGAGGTTGGCACCGCGGTGAGGCTTCGAAATGACACGACCCGGCAAATTATACCGTCTGTCTACCTAGACTCTAGACGAATGGTATACCGTGGACCAGGGATCGAGTAAGTTGGCCGGTGCTCGGGGAGACAAAGGAGCCACGGATAGCGCGCGATCATTTGGAAGATTCGGAGGATCGCCGGGGCGCCGTCGATCGTGAGGAGCGCCCGTTTCGGGGGGGGGGGGGGGGGGGCAAACGTTCGCGACGAATTCGGATTGGGATTGGGGAGTTCTCGTCAGGGGACGATGATGATTCGCGATTGGAATCGCTGGCCCCTCGGGCGACTAACAGGGATGGCGAGCAGAAACTCGAAGGAGGAAGCCGCTCGTCTACTGGGCAGAAAAGGGAATTGCCTCCCATTTCGGTGGTGCGGATTCTTTCGATACCGGGCGTTTCTGCTTCCGAGCGAGTCATGCTGCCGGTGATTCGAAGAACAGGGCCGGGACTTTGCGAGAGATCGAAATATTCATCCCCGCGGTAGAAACGATTGGCGTACGCAATTACCAGGCTCCTTTCTTACCGGTGGCCCAAGCAGTAGCTCGTCCTTCTTCCTTTTTTCTCTCTCACCCTTTCTCACCCTCTCCTACTCTCCCCCGTGCTCTCAATCTCCGTCGATACTCTCCTCTCTCGCTCTCCGCAACTTTCGTCTCTTTCAGCTCATTGGCGCAGCCGCGATACGTACCACCTTTCCTTTTTCCCTCTGCCTCCTTCTCTCTTTCCCGTTGGTACCTTGTACATCGGGTACACCGGTGCGCGCCTCTTCTGGCTCGCCACCTTCGCCCTCTTTCTCCTCCTGTCTCGGTCCTCTTTCCCTTGCATCTGCGGCCAATTCGGAGCGATGAAGCCCCAGACGAATCGCGAGAGAACACGGCATACCGCTGCTACAGTGCCCAGTCATTTTGAAAAATACCCCGGCAAAATGATTCGGCCGCTATTACGATGGCGCGGCCTCTACTTCTCCCTTTTCCTCATCCTCTTCCTCCTCCTCCTCCTCCTCCTCCTCCTCCTCCTCCTCCTCCTCCTCCTCCTCCTCCCCCTCCCTCCCTTCTCTCTCCCTCGCCGGCTTCCCCTTTCTGTCCCACTGCATCGCATTACCAGGCCCTCCACGTTTCCCATTCCGTTCCTTCCGCCAGTTTTCTTATTTCCCATCGGCCCTCGGCCCCCTTTCGCGTCGCCACCTCGCGGTCGTGTCCTCTTCCTCGATTTCGTCGGCCGCGGCGTATGTACGCTCGGCGGGGGGACAATACGTAGACGAACGACACCGCCGCGACGGAGGAATCCGAGAGGAACGGCAGGAAATTCGGTACGCGTTCCAGCGCCCGTAACGAACGCGTCTTTTGCCTCCTGCCTCCTGCCTTCTGCCCCCTCCTCGTTGCGAGTTACGCCGAAGAGGGACGGGTACCTTTCCGCGCGTAAATACGTACCGCGCGTCGTGTAAGCTCCCAATTAAAGTTTCGGAAAGAACAGGCTGATACCTATCCCCCGGACGCTATCTGTCTTTCCCTTTTCGTCCCCGGCCGGTCTCGGACCTCCTGCTCGGTCTCCCCGTGGCCGTGCCCAGGCGAGGCGGTGCGTTTTCGCGTGTCCTCGTCATCGCGTCTCCTCCAGTCTCCTGCGGTCCGGTCGACTTCGTTGGTCCCCAGAATCTGCTTGGTCCATCTGAAGCGCACGGACAAGGGGGGTGGGTGGGGGGGGGGGGGGGTGGGGCGGGGGTAACCGAGCTGAGGAGGATTCCGGGTTGGGGGGGGGCCGGCGGATCCGGAGGTGGAGGCGGGTAGAGGAGACGTTCACCCCGGTAGAGTTGGCAGGGACAACCACCGGACAGATACAGATATGCTAATACCCGAGTCGTTTACACGTGATATATAGCCGGGCTGACGGACACACCGCAAGGGGCTGGCCGCCGTGCCGTCTCTTTCGCGGGCATCTCGAACGCCTTCGCCCTCGCCTCTCCTCCTCCCTTCTCCGCCGCCACTTTCGATAAAACTCCTCTCGCCCTCGCCCTCCGTCCCGTGCAACCAGCACCCCGCTGAAATCCCAGCGGTAGCCCTACTCCCTGCCACGGGTGTGAGAGGCTCCGCGAAACGGATCCGCTTCGGGGTGAATCTCCCCTTGATCGTTCTTGCGTTACGAGAAATAATTGGGATCAGAATCCTCCTCCGGACTTCCTCCCCTCCGTCCTGAGCTTCAACCGCCTCCCTTCTGTTCACCTATTTCTACCTACGATCCGGGCATCGAATCCGGGCGATGAAGACGTTCGCGGCAGCCGATGGAACGCGGGCAACGCAGGCGTTCATCGGCGCAAGAAGAGGAACGCTCGCCGTGGATGGACATGAGGAGGCAAAAGGGGGGGAGGAGAACCGCGTTCCCCCGGCCAGTTTACAAGCCACTAGAGCGATTTTTTTCAGATTCGCCGGAGAGACACGCCACGGCGCAAGAACGTCGATGGCTTTTGGAAGGAAGGGAGGAGAGAGGGGTTCGAGAGGCTGCCGGAGATAGGCGGATAGACAGTTGGAGAGAGAGGAAGGTATAATCACTACAATTACCTTACCGCCACGGTTTCGCTTCCGAGAAGAAGAAAAAGAGAACGGGGTGGAGGATGGAAAAGAAGAGGGGACTGCGGAGGAATGGTTTGGTGGCCGCGAACAGAAGAGGGGCATTACCGTGGAAGTGAGAGGAAGCGAGGCGAGTCCACCGCCAGAGCAGCCCTTGTATTATATCCGAGCGAATCGCAGGCAATGATATCCGTGCCTTTTGTTTCGTTCGGCAGAAAACAGCTTTACGCGCATCCAACGATATCGGTCGGCTTCCAGATGGATCTCCCTCGTCCTCCTCTCCTCCGCGCTGCCGTAACCATCTACTCGCCCTCGCGACGTACACGACTCCTCCGACCTTCCATCTCCTTCGCTCCTCATTTTCTGCCACATTTTCATCATCATCTTCTCCTCCCTTCGCCTCCTTCTTACTAGCTGACTCGGCGATACGGCAGATCGCGCGGACTAATGACGAGCCCCCGGGCGATCCTTTTCGAGCGCTCCGCACGCTCGTGCTCCCGACAGACGCTTCCCTCCGAGCCTCGCAGCTTTAGCTATTTCAAGGTTTTCCAGACACAATCGCTCCGAGAGGAAACAATCGCGCGGCCCGTGTTTCCCCGCTCGCGGGGAGTCCGCTCTTCCCTCGGAGCATCCTCGCCCGACTCGGGATAGAAATTTCGAGGGAGCGCCTGGTGGTATCCCGCGAAGCGGGGCTGCGCGACGGTTACGCTCGGAGCAGGGAAGGTATTCCGCGGTTGTTCGGCCAAGGATTCGCGCGGAGCGGAGCGCAGCCTCTTTCCGAGGGAAAGAATGACCGAGGAAGAGAAACGGGAACGGGCCAGGAAAAAGAAAGGGAGCGCGAGAGAGGGAGGAAAGGAGCGAGATGCCCGGGCGGACAGAACAAACTCGTAAAGCCGCTTAACGATCCATAATTTTACAACGTTCTGTAATAACCGTGCTCTCTCCACTGCTCGAGCTCCTCCCCGGCCCTTGTCCCGCCGTTCCTTCCACCTCTTTACGCACGCCCTCTCCGGACCGGGTCTAGGCATCGCGGGGCCCTTCAGCTGGGATCCTATGACGGCGGGTGTATTTATCTTCGTCCGTAGGCTTTCAAGGGCGCGACTAGTCCACTCCCCCGTTCTCTCCTCTTATTTTCGGGCCTTGGGAATCTTCCGCGAAGACACTGACGGATTTTCGACCGGCCAGAAATTCCGAATCACAGCTCGGAGTGGCGCGTTCCGCCGGTACTCCCGCCGAACACTCGCGCGCCGGCCGAATCGCGTGGCGCAGCACCAAAGAGAGGATACCGAGCGGAGGATAAATGCGCCCGGCGACTCCATCTCCTCGCGGAACGTTGGAAAGGAGAGTGTAACCGAAAAAGGACCACGCGGAGTTACGTCAAGTCGAGGAACGGAACTGATAGGGGGCGCGACGTCGAATACTGCGCGATAAAAGAAGACACGGCCGTCAGTGGAAACAACACCGTCATCGTCGGAGTCAAAGAAGTTACAGCTGCGCGAGAAATGTTAAAAAGATTACAGAATAACGCGATGCCTCCGCGTGTCACGCTGCTAACGGAACGAGCCCGACGGCGAGAAGAAGCGGGCGTGAAAGGAGTAGGTGGACAGCTAGAGTAGGTTCCTGAAACCGGTGGAAGGGAGCGAGCGTCGAGGGAAGAGGAGAGATCGATCCGTGAAACGAGAGGAACAATTAAGCTCTCGCGGAGTCGCGGAGGTCGCCAATGGAACCAGCCAAGCCACCGGACCCTCCTCGTCCATTTCTTCGAGTTACAACTCGTTACATATATACCTCAAGGTCGAGAATGAGCACGCCGACGGAGATCCGATAGCCCGGCAGATTTTTAAGGGAGAGCCGGACACGCGTGTACCGGTGTCACGCGTGTCATGCGTGTCCGTGCGAGTACGCGCGAGCGTTTCCCACTCGTCCGCCACTCGGGCGTATTAGTACGTGTTCGCAGAGACGTTAGATGTACCCGCGAGATATTCGTGTAGCTGCTAGCGTGACAGGCCTCCCCTTCGTGCACGTACCTCTCATTTCTCTCTTTTCCCCGGCTCTCTGATTTCCTTTCGATTTCCTATGGATTTTCGATCGTTATCGGCTGGGTCCGAGCATCGGCCATGTCCGCGCCGGAACGTCCTTGCGAACCGGAGAAATGGCAAAGATCGCGCCGCCGAGGATTCCTCGTTTTTCCCTCTGCTCTCCCGCGAGCTACTTCTCGGCTGCTTTAAAAACGCTGCACGCATCTGCCAGTTTTTGCGGGTGGCGGGCTCGCATGCGTCGCCGGTCGATTTCGGGGCACCGCTACACGCTTACTTTCTCGCGCGTCCCACGAATTCACCCTCTTCGAGTACGCGCGCAGTAGGGTAAATCCGGGAGACGCGGTCGGGCCGGAGAGTTGGTCGTGTCGCTATATTTCAGAGTCTATACGTAAAAATGCATTAAAGTGCAGACCAATTACTTCCCTAGAAGCCAAATTGTTGAATGAATAGCGTTATTTCGGTTCCTTCTGTGGTTTTCTGGATTTATAGGCTATAAAAGGTAAATTGATGTTACATTTAACCTCTTTTGTCAAACAGCGGTTGTACAGAATCGTATTTAAAATATACTTCTAAGTTTATTTTCCTTTAATGTTTGGAATAATAAGATAGTAGAGACATTGAGGGACAATGCAGCCAAAGTATTTGGCCATATTAACTCTTCCTCTCAAAGCTAACGAGAAGACCATGGTCTCGCTGCAGAAAGGTGAGATGGTCGGGTTATGATTTTTTTATTATTTTTGTTTATTTTTTTATTTTTTATTATTATTTTATTATTATTTTTGTTTATTTAGTTTATTTATTCACTTTTGTATTCATTTGCCTTGCTAATCGCCAGTAGGTAAGGTAAATGTACCAATAACGAGCCGTTTAAGGAAACGGTGACAAAGTATAATGAATATTGTGTATAAAATTAGCAATTTAAGTGAAACTTTTTTTCATTCATAAAGATTTTGTTGTTTCTCATCAGTACTCACATAACAAAATTTTGTTTTTTTATATATTTAACGTAAAATAAACAAGAATATTTGTACGTGTAAATGTACCAATATATGTATAGCCAACCTCACGCGATTGACCTAGCGGCCCGATTTTCATGTCCCAGTACCTAGCCATAGGTTTTATAATCGTGTAAAAATTATTTTAAAAACTGATTCTTTGTCTTAAATTGAAAAATCTGTTAAGGAAAATTAAGAAGTACAGAAATATAAAATTATTGTATAAATAACCATAATAAACAGATTAGAAAATAAATGCAAAAAACAATAAGTTTAGTTACACTATCAATAGAAGTTTGTGGATATTTTATATAAGACTCAAAACAACCACCAAATTCATTAAACTGTACATATACATAAACTTTAATAAACTTAAATTAAATGCTATCATTATTATCTAGAAAAATAATGTTTATATTATGATTTATGATCAAAATACTTACCGGCTTTATTCCAAATATCGAGTCAGAAATTCACACTTTTTTCGTAATTTTGCTCTGGCGATGCCGATTAACATTTGCAACTCACTTCACCCGATTTATTGAACACGTGGTTAGTTACTGAGCTAACAAGATTTGTTTGCACCGATAAATAGCCATGTAAATATTCAAATAAAAAATAGTTTTCATATTAAAATTTTTTCTTTCTATGTGCTACAAATATTTTCAAGATTCTAAAACCCTTTTTTCTATCTAAAAAACTATTATCCTATAATAATTATGCTCTTAACAAGAAGCACGCTCTTCTTAGCCATATCATAACGAATGTCTGAAAACGCGTCATATATCTGGCCTCGAGACTATAAATGGTATTTCTAAATATCTAGACAAAAAAACAAGACGATATAACTTCAGATATTAAACCGAACAATTAAATAATGCAAATTACACCAAATATGTATTTTATTTTACGTGCATAGTTTAAAAATTATTAATATTTCAACAGATGGCTAGGTACTGGTGCATGGCTCGTTATTGGTACATTTACCTTACTTGTTTAGCGTAAACAAATTAAATATCAATGAATCCGTAGTTGTATTCACTCATAAATAATTTTGCTTTATCCTTTGTTAATTTTCCATGAATAATTATGTGAGTGGTTTCTGCCAACGACGAAAACCATTTCTCCCGGCACCTCGGGGGAGATGGTCAGATGTCATGACTTCAGTTTTCAACCCGATTTACAGTAAATATTGTCTTAAAGCAAATATCGACCAGTTTTTCTGAATCGGCATAAAGTTCTGAACATATTAGGTTTGTTCTGATAAAATAAGTAATATCTACTATATTAGTTTTAATAGCCATTTTATATTAGGTCGACCGCGTGTCCCGGATTTACCCTATGTATAAAGTCTTCTCCGCCAGCTAGATCCCCTCAATCCGTAATCCCGCGGCTCTGTCCGGCGCTCCTCGTCGCGTTCGACATCCCTGTCTATCGTTCGATTTCACTATGATTATGCAAATTCCCCGCGACAGAGGATCCCGTCCCGGCGAGACCGACCGCGGACGGCAGCAAGAACAAAACCGAAGGATCGCTCGATCCGAATGGGCGTTCGTCTGCAGGGTAAAAGTCGCGACGACAACGACGCCGGTAATGACGACGATAAGGGGGCTGACGTCTAGCGCGACCCACCCCTCGTTCCCTCGACGTTCGACGCGCCTCCCAACCGTGGTTATTGATTTATCCGCCTCGGCCTACCAACAAATAATCTCTTGTAGCAATAATTGCTGACAATATATAGCGTGGACGGCGGCCTCTCCAGCCGGGTGAACGTGCATAGGCGATATTTACAGTCTGCTGGCCGGCGTCGTTGAAAGCCGTGCTGCGCGATGCGGTGTCAGGGTGCACCTACGTACTCGTACACCTCTACGGGCCCGAGCATACGTACCTACGTGCCTACGTACGTGTAACCGGATAATATGTTCCGCAAACGTGCCCGTCATGACTACACGCGAGCGCGCCCGACTCTTTCGAGAGTGAACGCACCTCCTCGATCGCGGCCGACAAACATAATAGCCGAGGCTATTTAAACAATAACGACCACCGTCCCATTCCTATCAGCGCATCAACGGACGCCGATACGCGGGCTCGCGAGCAGGACTTTGGCTTCCTTCGTCTCTGACCTGGCGATAATAAAAGGGAGTCCTCCGTGCCGGTGGATGCCGCGCTCCGTAATCCACGATCATCCGCGATCGACTATTATATTAGCGGATAGAATCCAGATGAAATTTCAGTTCATCCGCTGCTCCTTTTTCCATTAACACTGGTGCAAAGTGGCGAGCGGAACGGCGGCGCTAAACCGTTAACGGTCCGCGCAGGTCCCTCGATATCGCGTTACCCCGGCATCCGACTATTACAAGAATTACACGGCGCAAGTGCGTATCGGCGCGTATCCTGTACGCGTCACGCGATCAGCTCCGAGAGCTGATCGGACCCCGGCGCGGGGCCGAGGCGACGGGCTTTCCGACATTTTCGTAGATCCAAGGACGAAATTTACATGCGACGTTTAGGCAGGGATAATACGCGACAGACCTGCGCCGGTGCGTGGTGGTGCGCGAGGCGTCTACGTGGTCCGAAGGTCGGAGGCGAGGCTATACACTACCTAAGCCGACCCTAATCGACGTCCGGTCCAGCGGCGTTTAGCGGTTAACGATTCGCCGATTTTTCATCGGGGTCGCGAGAATCGAGCGAGCGGCTCGGTTATCCGCGCCGTTTAGCTTTTATAGGGTCGCTCCATTTGCCAGTGGTGCTTCTCGCGGCTGTCCCTAGCGCTCCCCGAGTCGCAGGGCGGACCTTGGACGAGCCCGGAGTCATACTAGTCCAGTGAGGCTAGACGGAAATATGCCCAATGCACGGAATAATTTCCAGCAAAGCTAAATTTTCCGGATCTTCCCTTGTCGGATGTACGAGAGGTGAAGCTTTGTAGACCCGTCGATACATGAAAATGGTTAGTCCTACGAAAAAAAAATCGTAGGGGAGAGGCTTGCAGGTTGCCACTGCTTGCAGGTTGCCACCCCTGCTGTATTTCGACTTTCTATATAGCAGTGTCATAATCTCAACTCTGACTCACATCGACGTTAAAAGAGTAGTTGTCACTATTTGTTAACCTCTGGAGCGGACAGACGAAATAACACTGTGTTTGCTGAGCGAAGTGTGATATAGTGTTTGTCAAGAAATTGAATTATTAAAATTGTGTGTTTTCCCTGTTCTCGTAAATTTAACATTTTCTTCGACAATTCAAGGTAACTAGGGTAGATGTCCCAATTACTGCCACCTTAAGATTATAACTTAACTTCATTTAATCATTTCACGTGTTGTTTAACCTAAAAATCGTCTCCGATTGAAACATAATATTATTTAACATCTCTTTAATTAAAAAAAATAGTTTTATGAATTAAATATTAATAATTAATTAAAATTCGCGAGCGATCCTAGTGTACCTATAACTGTCACCTCAAAAATCGTCTTGTCCGTATGACTGCCACCCAATAACTGTCGGTCCTAATAAATGTGACCACATAACTGACGGTCCCTATTATTGACAATGAGACCCGATTACAGTCGGTGATTTTGCGGTTAAGAATTTGAACTTTGACAGATGACAGTTATGCGTACTTCACGTTTTTTTGTCCCGAATACTGCCAACAGTAATAGGGACAAGCCCAAAAATTTTGTCCCTAATGATGTCACCGTTAATTATTATAAATTAACAATAAATATTATGTATTTTATTCGTTACATCATTAAAGTAATTCTTCTAGACCGGAATAATTCATTTTATGCAATAGATAGAGGTTGAATAGTAAAATTGCGACCCTTTCTTTAGTACGATTTCGCCATCACTTCCTACTAACGTCGTCGCGTTTTTGACGCTCAAATGGCACTTTCATTTTTCAATATTATTTTTTAAGCACTAGGTACATATGAGTACATCTATTTGTTTTATTTTTATGTAAATCAGAATCTCCGTTTCATAATAACATTTTTTTGTACATTTTGTTTCATATGTTACGTTTTTATTACATAAAATAAATAAAGTGGCAGTAATTGGGACACTGGCAGTAATTGGGACATCTACCCTATTCGTACTGTGTTGTTTTTTTATCTAATTTACATATGCCAAACAGATTTCCAAACATATCATGAATTGACAATTTTTTCTCATATTTTCCAAAAATGCGTCGGAATGCAAGTTGCCACCTTTTTTGGCTTGCAGGTTGCCACCTCTCTCTTTCCCGCTTGTTTACACTCAAATGTCATTTTTCATGATTATGTGATGTTTACTATTGTCATTGAGTTCGAAGTGAAGTGTTTTTATTGCATTTTAGTCATATTTTCGTTTATTTATTCCATTTTTGATACATTTATAGTATGGCAGCACGCAGGTCAAGAAAATCTGAACGCGGCATGAAGGATTTTGAAGCGTTGCTCGACGCAATTAAAGCAATCAAAGTCAACAATAAATCAAGGAAGAGCACTGCAAAGGCATACAACATCGATATGCGAAGCTTTACTTGAGTTTTTTTTACACTTTCAGCAATTTTTCTAGGGGTGGCAAGCTGCAAGCCAAAATTTCAAGGAGTCAATTTTAGATACTTTCGAGAATTTGCAGTATAATTTTTCTTTTTCGAGAGTTTACATGACTTCTAGCTCAGGATTGTAGCTCTACACTTCCTCTTTCCAACTTATACCATAAATCAACGATACGTTAATTTTATGACGAGTTATGATCAAAAAAGCTAAGGGGTGGCAACCTGCAAGCCTCTCCCCTACAACCTCTTTTGCACAGAATTTCCTAAGCCACGGACTTATCCCGCGGTCGAGCACCTAAAGTCGAGGGGTGTGCGAACCGCGAGCAGCTACGGAAGTTATTAAAGGGAGAGGAATGCTCGCGGTGAATGGAGCATCGGGAAGTAATCGTGGGCGTGATGCTGCGGCGGAGCCTTGGGCCCCCGGTAACGCACAGCGTCGACGCTTTCCGGGTAATATCGAGAGCCGGGTTGATTGCGAACCATAACAGTACCGCCTCGCCGCGCTCAGAAAATAGCGGATCGCCCAGTAATACGCGCCGCGCGCACGCCAGATACGGCTTTCCGATAACGATTTCATTTAGCGGATAGCCCTATTAGCCTGCCGGCAACGTACAACCCACGGCCTCCGTTAATACGTAGACGTATGCTCGATAGAGCCGAGCTCCGTTCCGTTGCCGCGATCGGCGACGAAACGGCAGGGACAGTGAATCAATTTCACAGGTAGCCGGCGCGCGTCGTCAATTAGGATCCCGCGTTCCGACGCGAATATTCGTCGGGCTTTGTTAATTTTACGAGGGGGAATCCAGCCGTAAAATACCGCCGAAGCACGGCTCTACGAGCGGCCGGGGTGGCGAGGCGGCGGGTTTGCACGAATGCCGATATAATTTCGGTGACTCCTCCAGCCGAAACGGTCGCGGCGAAGAAAATCTCGGTCGGGGGAGAGAGGGGCGACCGATAATTGGCCGTTGCCGGCCGTTTTCGCGTTACACGGAACCCCATTAGGCGAACGATCTGTCCTAGCGCCGTTCTCGGCTCCCTTCCATACCCGAAAATGGGGTCGAGGAGACGTCGACGCCTCCCTCTTCCCGTCCCTCGCCGCTGGTCCTTTTTTCATCCACGACCTAAGAAAGTCAAAGGTGGTTCTCTGCCACGGGGCACGGGATCCCCGCACCACTGGCATTCGTGATTCCGAGGTAAAGGAACGCGCGACAAGGTTTCCAACTTAAAATTCTTCCTGTCCCTCCGCTCTCTCTCTCTCTCTCTCTCTCCCTCCCTCCTCTGTCACCGTTCGTCGCGTCTGCGCGCGGACCCTCTACAGCCTCCTCGTTACACCGACGCGCCTCGGCGCGGGCAACCACGAAAAGCCGTTTCCACCCTCCGAGAATTCGGGATCCGAATCCTCGGAGCGCGGCTCTCGACGATCCCCGAGAAACCGAGAAGCTCGAAGCGTCGCTCCGACCCGGAGCGAAATAATTCGACCGTCTCCCTCGGAGGCGGCGTCGAAGTCGAAATTCAGCGGGAGTAATCGCCGATAAACATCGCCCGCGTTGACAGGCCGGAGTCGTAAAACTCCCAGAATTTCGGCGATTCAGAAGGTTAATTACGCTCGAATGTCGAGGAGACGTTGCCCCGGTGCCACCGTGAGCCGGCGTTACTTTCTGTTACCCCACATGCGCGCAGAGGGGACGACGATCGCGTAACAATAATTCCATCGTTTAGATGGTAAGTAAATGTACCAGTGCCCGGCCATGTCCCAGTACCTGAACAACAATGCGAATTTTATTTATTTTTAAGCTTAATTTTTAATGTAATTAGAAACAAAAAATAGTACCATAATGCATAAGTATTTAGCAATATTAATTAAAATCATTATTATAGAAAATTGAAAATCGTTAGATAGAAATAATTATTTTGTAACACACTTCGTACGCATAGCAGATTTCGAGAAATTTCTATGGCTTCCGTTAAGAAACGCCACTCATTTACTAAGAAAATATTGACTGCATTTCATATTTATATATTATAATAATACATTATTATAATAGTAAATAGATTTAAATTTAGTTTAAGATGGTTAAACTTGCAAGAAAATTAATATTTTTTTAAACAAGTCTAAATGTTCGACTACTGGCACGATATAATTCAGATATCGGGACATCAGGACATGCATTTTTAGGTTGTCCGCTTACTGGGACGATATAATTCAGGTATTGGGACATGCAGTTTTAGGTTGTCCGCTTACTGGGACATCTGCATGTTTTCGTATTTTCATTAATAAATACGTCTATTATAATACATAAACTTTTTTTTTCAGTTTCCAATAGTATAATATTGTGTTATCTTCAACATTTCAACAACATTTTTTTATTTCATGATGGTTTTCCAAATTAAATTAGGAGACAAACTTTGCCGCTATTCCTTAAGCCCCTTCAGCGGCCGGGTATTGGTACATTTACCTTAGGTATCTAAATGCCGTTGCCTGGAGCAACGTGACGCGCCATTGCGCGCTACAGGTTTCGATGCCTAAACGCCAGTGGAAGAGGAGAGCGCCGTAGGATCGCAAGGGTCCTCGAATTCGACGGGGCACGCTAACGGATAACAGCTGACTCGTGGGTTAAGGAGCCCGATAAATCGCGCATGCTATTCTAGACCGCTCGCCGAGGGGCGTCGTAACGCTCGAGGGGCAGCGAATAATTTTTGGGATTACGGCCGGCCGTATCCCCGTCGATTTTAAATTATAATGAGAACGGTATATTTTGGCGTTAATAAGCGATACCGCGGGGAAGCGTATTATACCGGTTCCATTAGCGCCGAAATACCTGCCCGGCTATTTATCGCGGCTTTCCCGGTTTCCGTTTCTTAAAAACATTACCCCGATCGACGTGCATCCCCGTAATTATAAAAACTGTATTATCCCGAACGCCGCGGTATTTCAAGGCTAATGATTTCAATTTAAAGCCGGGGGAGGGGGAGGAGAGGATCCGGCGTGGAGCGGGCGATTCCTCGAAAGGGAGCGCGCGAAATAACGAAAATGATTCTCGCAGCGAGAGATCGACGATTACGTTTCCATCCTCTTTCCCTCTCCGTGGGTCGCCCTCTCGTTCCCTCCGCCGCGACCAGTCTGCTTTTCTCCGGCTCCCACTCGCTGGTCCCCTATAATTCCCCGTCTCCGTTTCTCTCTATCTCGGTTTCGCGCCGGTACGCGTTCGTACGTACGTACACAAGTACGTCGTTAGCGCGATCCGCTAAGGGGCTGGTCCATAAATTTGCGATTCGCGAAAATATCTCGGCAGACGGGCAATTAAGATATCGGGAGCGAGAGAGAGAGAGAGAGAGAGAGAGAGAGAGAGAGGGGGGGCAGGGGGGTGATTGAGAGAGCAGGGAGCGGGGAAGGTGGAGCGCGCGAAGGAGGCGAGAGAAGGAGTAGACGGCGGGGAAGAGCGAGTATCAGAGGGAAGCTAGAGGACGAGAGGGCGTCGGCCCTGAGCACCGGCCGAGCATCAGGCATCAGGCATCGGGCATCGGGTGGTATCGGGCACCGGCCACGGGAACACACCGCTCAGCCAGACGGACTCGCCTAGCGTTAATTACGGCGCCGCGCCGTGGCCGGCCGTCAGCTGGAAAAAAGCAACCGGAGCCCGACCTCGTAAATGCAATGTTAAGTCAAGCGGCGTGGCCCTCGCCGGCGATCTAATTAAATTTTCGCGCCAATGAAAAAACCATCGAAGCCAAGGACTTCCCCGTCGGTACTCCTCCAGCAAACACCAACATTCGCTCGTAAAATCCCTCCCTCCATCTTCCACCTCGCGTTCATTCCATCGTCGCCGTCTCGCTCGCGTGCACCGCGCGCACCCGCTCGCTGACCCTCCGTCTCACTCTCGTGCTCGTCCGAGCTCTTCCTCGCGCCCTTCGACCAATCTCCACCTTCCTTTCTCCTCCCTTATCGTGCCTCTTGTTTTGCAACGCGCGAAACAAATCACTGTCGCGCGGCCGGAGAATTCGCGACCTGCGACAAGCGGCGGGAAAGTGGGACGACGGCCACTTGGTGTCCCGCTGTACGCGCTCGCGCACCTTGAAAATCTGCATACGCCTGCTCCGTTTTAAAGGCTCCCTCGACCCACGCGGCCGACTCGCTTCGCGAGCCATTAGCTATGTTATCGATAATTAAAAAGCGTGGGCACATCGCAAACTGGACCAATCAACGTCTACCACCGCGAAATGATACTCGCGCGCACCCGCGTCCCGCTTTCAAGGGCCATCGGTCCGAAGCTCGCGAGGCATTCGAGTGGCCAGTAGAAAAGTGATGGATGCTGGACGGGCTCGCGATCTGGCTCGATAATACTCAGATAAACCGACACACCTGGTCGCTTGTCCCGCGATCTCGACGCGACAAACGGGGCTCGGACTCGCGGCCACGTAGGTTGGCCAGCCGTAGACGAGAAAGGCTATCACCGCCTGTAGCGACGCGATTAAGGCGACTCCGAAGCGTCGACGGGGGGGGGGGGGGGGGGGGGGGGGAAACGAGAAAATCCGATCGATAGTAAAAACGTCGCCTCGGGAGGAGTCGCGCGCGCCGCTGCGCCGTACGATGTAATTAACCGCCAACGCGTTTCGCGCGCTGAAGAGACGTCGCCCGGCTGGATCACGAAATCGAACGGGAGAGGAAGAGGGCGTCGGTCATCGCGGGTCATCCCGGCGAGAGGGGAACCATCCCGCTGGAGACGCGTCAGGGGTCGTCCCGCGAAACTCGTTGCGGCGAAACTCGAGGGCAGACGCGAGAATCGCAGAAACGAACTTTATTTTGCCGTGACAGCGCCGGTGGGTCCGGCCGGTCCCGCGTTCGCGTCGGTGACAGACGTTAAAGTATTAGCCGATTGCGCGTATCCGATGTCCCTTCGAACGAACCCGGAGGAGGTGAACGAGGGAACAGCCGAACATGAAGGGGAAAGAAGAGAAGGTGAAGCTGGAGGTGGAGTAGGAGAAGGAAGAGGAGGAACCGAGAAGGAGCGTTCCTCGAGCCACCCACCAAAAATAAAATCCTCTTTCCCACCCGTACTTTTTCTGCCTCTCTCTCCCTGTCTCTCTTTCTTTCTCCGCCGTGTCGCCTCTGGCAAGAAGACCCTCTTCCTCGATATCCACCCACAAAAATGCAACGACCGTCACTCCTCAGCCGCGTACCCGTCCACCGACGGGCCCAGAGCCTCTGCAGCGGGATCAATGACGCGCCCGGGAGAGGCACGGAAGAAAACCGAGAGGAATGCGCTGGTCGATAGACTCGGCGGGAATCGAGATCGTGGCTCGGCGCTCTTCCTAATTCTAGAGGCATCGCGCGGGTGGCGGTTGGGTGGAGGATAGGCGTTAATGCGACGAGGGGAAGCAGACACTTTGGTCCGTTTCCGTCAGAAGATGCCACTGCAGGAGCGGCCGAGAGAGCAAGCGTCGAACGTAGCGTGAACCTGTCCACGGTTATAAATAAGGCCCAGGGGTCAGGGTGAGGGCCAGGTTTACGAAATAAATACCGTAAGTTATGCCGGGCCGCGAACGACGAAACGTGGAGCGAACAGAGGGGCTAATTCTACGATTTAACGTGATCTGCTAAGGTGTCTCCTAACGCGCTGGCACCCGCGCACAGCCTCGCTCCACCGAAAATCCCCCGAAACGCTCGTAAGTCCTCGGCAGGCCCGACTTGGAAACGTCCGAGCCTCGAATACTCCGGCGATCGGTTGGCCTCTCTTCTCTCTTCCTCTCGACGGGCATTCCTGACCCCTAGGGTCAGCTGGTGACCACCGTGGTCTCGCTCTTCCTCGTTCGAGCATGTTTCGCCGGGGAGTTTGGCGATGCGTTTCAACGGCAACGGAAACGGAGCAACGGCACGCCGAATTCTACGCGACCGAAGCTCGTAGATGCTCGGAACGTCAACGTGGATCCCGCTGTCCGGCAGATACCGCGCGCCGCGGCAGGATATACGGAGGCGTAGACGATTTTTTGTGCCACGACTCCGCTCTCCCCCTTGCTCTGTTCCTCTGTTCCATCCACTCCTCGCCACCCCGCTCCTTTTTTCTCTCTCCCCCGTTATACCTGGCAAAGCCTCCAGGCAACCGACTATTGTGCGCAACAAAGCTACACTTTTCTACCCGATCCCAAGCCTAATGGATAATTAATTTTTGATAAATCGTCCCTTCGTGACTGGCGTCGACGCGCGGTCTAATTTGTTTTTCGATTTTTCACAAAAGCACACAACCTTTTCCATCCACCCCCTCGCTCCTCTCTCACCCAGCTGCCTTTCATTTTTCTCCGCTCCCTCTCTCTCTCTCTCTCTCTCTCTCTCTATATATCTCTTCTCGCCCCCCCCCCCCCTTCCCGTCCACTTTCAGCGACACGGCGTCGAGATTCCGAGCCCTTTTTCGAATTCGTCGGCGTGCCAGCGCGTCAGGATACATTAGGATAATACGACGAACGAGCGCCGTAAACTCGAGAGCTCGGACCGAACGGTGACTATTGTAAGCCGTGATTTACATTGACTCTCTCCTCCTCTCCCTTTCTTCGACGGGACGCCATTAACTCTTTGAACGTTGCACAATATTTTCGAGATACCAGCCGCCAGAGGAGGGCTGCCCCTGCTCGTATAGCACGCCGAGCCACGGTAAATATCGGGCAGGCGAATAAAGGCGGTGGCGAGGTACACGGCGCGGATGTGCCCGAGCGGGTGGCTGGTAAGCGGATCCCCCGGGATCCCAGCCGCGGGAGACAAGATGTCGATGCTCGCGGGACAAATTTCAGATGGCAAGCGGGATAGTTAGCCCGGGGGATTAGTGTTGCGCGGGGTCGCGTGTTGAGCGGCGCGAGGAGACGGGCGATGGCCGAAAAATCGCTGAACCACGGCGTGATGCACGTACGAAGGAACGGAACCCAAGGTCGTCAGACGCGAGGGAGGAACGTGTTGTTGCATCGACGTTGTAAGGACATATAGGTAAAAGAGACGAGAGGTAAAGGATTCGCCCGAAGCGCTCGCGTGGCTACCATTCCGCTTGTCCGTGGATCACGCGCGCGTCTCCTCGGTCGTGTAGCCTGCACGCAATGCTACCGCACGCGGCACACCGGCAACCCGCGCGCGGAATCAACACGCTCCCGATGATTGCTCCGCAAACAAGATACGTGCAACGTCTCCTCCCGCCTCGTTTCTCCCATTCCCATCGCAGTTTCTGTAATTATTGGTATCCCAATGGTGCCCGGAGAGCACTCCACTTTCACCTTCGGCTACCAGCAAGGACAAGTCGTCGCAGCGTGCGAATCGCTGATAAGATGGCAGGATAGAGCGCAGCTGTCTGGACCAGCGATCGTAACTGTGAGAAGGAGAAACAGCAACGTCGAATGGAACCACGAATGAACGCAAGGGAGAAGAACAGGGAATTTTTTGAGACCTGCTACTGCGAGAGCGAGCGAAAGGTCCTGCCCAAGATTGAAGTTTCAGAGGTGCAATTTCACTAGCCTACTGTCGGTCAGCAGTCTCAAGTCCGCCTCTCCTCGTCTCTCTCTCTCTCTATCCTTACCCATCCTCCCGCTCCCTTCACTCCTTGAATCTCTTCTCAGCACCGCAGTCCCGTGCCATCTCATCCTCTAACTTTACCCTGCCCCCCCCCCCCCCCCCCCCCCTCGACCCGTATACAAGCCCTCCTCCTAGAGGTAATTTACTTTCCATCCTGCTTCGTTCGCCGCGAGTGCCAGGTACGTTCCTTTTTCCCCTCCTACTCTCCTTCCTCTTCTACTTCTTTCCCTCGGATGCGCCGACTATACCCGATACGCGTTAACTGTATCCCCTTCTGGCTCCGCGTATATTCCGTGCGCGCTCGAGGGCGCTCTAAACAGCGCGTTTCGATCGTTAAACGATTTTTAACTCGACCGAGCAGCAATTTCATTTGCGTACACGGGGAGCCCGGGCCTCGCTGTTACGGGGGCAGCCAATATCCAGCGGGATCCTCGTCGACGAGGTCGTCCACGATCCGTTGAAGCTAGGAGAGGTATCCGAGAGGTATCGTAGCTCGACCGAATCGCAGCCACAAAGTTGCTTGACAGTGCCCACTAGGTACACACATCCCTCTCCCGTTTATTCCTCCGAGCGTTCCGGCTTATTGTTAGAGAGGCAGTAGATCCGCATTAGCGTACTCCTACCGCGGTCGAGAGCTCTCCCCCTCTCGTCCCACCCCTTTTTCTTCTCGTCTACTGCCCCGCTCCTTCTCTATCCTCGCGGTCGGGCCGGCGCCTGTCTCCCTCGCTCCGACGGCGAGCGCGAGAAAAAGACGAGGAGGACGGAGGAGGCTCTCGCAGGATAAAAGGAGAGGCCAGGGAGCGGAGGGCTCTCGCTCGCGCTCGCGTAGCATCACCGAGGCCTGGTATAATTAATACGGGCCCCGTGGAATGCCGGTCGCCTCACTCTCTTGGGCCCTTATCCCCTCCTTCCTCTCTCTCGCCTCGTCCACCACGCTCATTCCGCCTTCTCCTCTTACTCACCCTCGTCTCCTCTTCCCCTCGCCCCTCGGCCCGCCCGTCCAGCCGGCTCCACCGCGTCCCGTACACATCCGACCAGTTTCCATGCTCTCACCTAGGCCCTAGCCGGGCCCCGGCAACCCCGGCAACCCCTGCCCACCGAAACCCTTCGGGCCCACGTCCCTCTCTTCTGTTCACCGACGGGGACCCCCGCCGAAAAGCTTGAAAAGTGGAGCACGCGCAACGAGGACCACGACAGCGTGCCGCGACCGCGACCACTGCCACGACAACAACGGAAGGGGCCTCTCTTGTGACAGCCGGACTCAAAATATTGGGCCCCGCGTGGCCCGTGGACCTCACAGAAGCGTAAACGCGGTGGCACCGCACCGTCCTCGCCCGAACAAGGCGGGACTAATTCGTTTCGCATCCAGGCAGCTTTATTCGGCGACGAATCGGCCCGAAATTTCCAAACGGCAAACGGACGAAAGGAAAAAGAGAGGAGCGACGGTGGAGGAGAAGTCTGGACTGGGCCAGGCGGTTCTCCTTAAATGGTGGAGCGCCTTCCCTCTTCCCTTGGCCACGGCCGTTTCGCAACCGAGCTAACACAGCGCGCTTTACGGGATATTACGTCCGCGCGAAAGTCGCTCACGGCACCGCCGATTTCTTGGGAAAATCGTTAGCGCCGGCACCGCGGCGGAATCTCGGAATTTCACTTTCAGCGGACTCCGAGGAGCGACAGCTCCCATCCTCGAGCCTCAGAGAAAGGCGGCCCGTGTAATTTGTCAGCCGCTTATCTCCTTGTACTTTTCCCGAGCATTCCGTGGGGCTAGTGTTATCTGCGCCGCGCATCGATGACGAACGGGCCGGCTGGACGGTCGTTAATTAAAATGTATTAGACCGGGAGGAGCGCGAATCCTAGCCTCGCTCTCGGCAGCTCCTTTGAACCGAGCTGCTAATAAAACCGTCGCGTTCCTTTAAAGGAGGCAAAATCGAGAAGGCTACTCCCTTTTTCACGTTCGAATCGCGCTCCGCTCTCTGTGTCCCTCTCCCTCCCGCTACCATCGGCTGCGCGCGCTCCTCCGACTTAGGATAAACTAGCCTCTCGTTCGACGTGCTGGTTTCTGGTCCCGATGTTTGCTCGTGCCTTGTTCTCGGATCGGTCGCGCCTACCTTTCGTCTCGGACGGAATTCAACTTATCGCAGGTCAGTTTGGGGAGAGCCAGGGACCAGGGAAACGGGGGAGGGGGGGGGGGGGGGAAGAAGGAAGGGAGCGACGACGAAGAAAAACGAGGGGCGTGAAACGAATGGGCCGGGACGGCGATGAAACTCTGTATCGAGTTTCCGCGCGATTCGACGTCGCGAAGGATCCTCGACGCCGCGCCGTTGACAAAGCAGCGGCCTGAAAAGCAAACAAAGCGCCAAGTTGCTAAGAGGAGGATTTAGAGCTGGATTCCCCCAGGTGTGCCGAGAACGGGCCTCGATAAGGCCGCGGCGAGGCGGGGTCCTTGAGAGGCGAGAGAAAAAAGAAGAGGTCCCCGTGGTAGATTGAAAAGTTTATTTTCCTCGGCTGCCAGGGGACCCTGGATTTCAACGATCGGGCGAGGGACGAGCCAATTATCTTAATTTCTCCTGCTCGCCTCTTCGCCCTATTCCGCGGGGCCGTGGAGCGCGGCAAACAACGAGGGCAGAGATTAGGCAGGGCTTTCGAGGAGGATAATAGAGTTCGAGGCGACTTCTCGTCTTTTGAATTTCTCATGACTCACTACCAGGATCGTTATTACGCGCCGCGCCGGCAAATGAGCGTGTACGGGCGAGGGCCAGGCGTGGGTGCAAAAAATCCTCGGTCCCTGGACGTCCATGAAATTAACTTAATTTCCCCCGATGACACGTCCAGACGTTGGCGTTTCTTTTCGTCTGCGTTTCAGTTTTCGCGTGGTTCGCCTTGAGAGGCGTTACGCGGACAAGGATGTCTCGCGGCGCACCGCCGCGTTCCCTCTCGAGTTTTAATTACTTTAATCTCAGCGGCGACGACGACCACATGGCGCTTCAGGTCGTCCCTTAAACTCCATTCGAGCGGATTTCAATGACCTTAAATAACTGGGATTCCCCGACACCTTCGCCCCTCCGTCTGATCCGTAGAAATGCGCCACGGGGATCGTAAAATTTTAAGATAATTTCTACGGGGCTCTCGTGCTTTTTCCCGGGCAACAATCTGGGCCCGAGGAGGCCGGGAGAGCCGGTCCCCTCGGTGCTGGCATAAAACGACCTCGAACGGTTCCGTTAATGAGTGAGCAGAAAATCCAACGCTTTCTCCGCTCATCCGTCTGCCTCTGCGTTAACAACCGCGATCCTCCGCGATCTTCCCCGACAAAAGCGGAGGAATGGAGCCGGATGGGATAGCTCGGAGCTCCCTGGAGCCCGACGCTCCCTCGTGGACTCGGCTGGATAGAGCTTGCTTGCGCAAAACTAGAAAGACGCGCGCCGAAAGCTCGTCGGTATGTATTCCCATGGACGTTAGCTTCCCCCGGGGGTATTATACGCGCCGGAGACGATGAAAGAAGTCTCGATCCGTCGAGTCCCTATCGGGGAACGGGATTCAGTCGTCCTGTCCGCGGCGCACGACGCGACACCATAAAAAATTCGTCGCGCGGAAAGGTTCGAGAGTCGCGCGGACCGGCCGCCGCGCCGCGCCGCGCCGTTCCGATCGCGGGAGAAAGGAGGAACGAAAATCGGCCGTGCTCGACGAACGGGAAATAAAACGAGTCGAATAGGTCGGGCTCTCGCGGTTTAATTTATGTCGTCGTGGTAAAATTAACATGATTAGGCAGCGTGGTAAGCGGAGGGCCTGTTGAATGCAGGCGTACATCCCATTCGCGATCGGCGGCTAAAGCTGTATGATAAATAACGCGGGGCCCATACGTTACATGCCGTGTACAAACGAAACACATGTGCGGATCGTAAAGGAGAAGAGTCCGATGTCGGATGGGATAAAGAGAGAGGAAGAGAGAGGGACGGAGAGGGAGAGAGAGGCGAAGCAGAGGGGGGGGGGGGGAGAACGAGAGGGTGATAGGGGGTCCGATGTGAGTAACGAATATCTGATAGCGAATCCTCGGCATTTCCAACGTATTCCTCGGGCCTGGAGAACGAATGCGGGCCCCTCTCGACATCGCGGGGCCCCCCGCGCGTTCGCGAACCGATGCCACGGTACTTTTACCCACGCACTCGTCTGCGATCACCAGTCACTGCCTCAAGACGCTGCGAGTCGCTGCCAGTGCAGCGCAACACTTTCCAATCCCTCTCTTACTTTCTCGAAATTGAGACGTTTTTCGGGATCTTAAAAGCACCGAACCGCGGCCAACCGCCTCGGTATAGAGCGGACCTGTCGCGGAGTCCTTTTAAATTTAGCCAACACATAATTCGAGACTGAAGACAATAGAGAGACTCCGAGTGAGATTTGCCTGGATGTCTCTAACGATTAATGCAACTAACGTGGACGAAGGCTTTTCAGCGGCGCGTGGGAAGCGAACGTAAAGGGACGGGGAGATCGAAGACAGCCGCTAAGTTAGCCGGTCGAGCCACCGCTGACTGAGTATTAATAATTCATACTTCAATGTCAGCACCGCTTTTAATTCTCGCATCTCCCCCCATAATTTCGGGCTAACGTTTCACTTTTATCGAGTAGTTTCTACGTCGTGGTCTTTCGCACCGCGTCGTATTATAACGTCAGGAGCGTGTAATTAAATTTTTAAACCGGGCGACGTGGAAAAATGAACCCCGGCTCGGGTCCTCCGTCCTCGCGCTTAAACAACCCCGGGGATTCGATAACGATCGCGGCAACATTCGAGCACGCCTTTCCTCGATCAACCCGCGGCCCTTTCCCGTCCACGAATTTCCCACGTAGCCAGGCAGCTCGAGCTTTCGAGACGCACAGGCTGCAGGGCCGTCGGGTCCCTCGAAGAAGCACGTGCCAGTTAACACGCATTCCCTTCGCCAGGCCCTTGGTTACAGATGGCGAGCGTCGGCGCGGCGGCGCGCGGTTGCGCTCGAGCCCGCTCCAGACGCGCGATGTAACGCGAGAGAGAAAGGTGGACAGGCCGAGAGTAACTTTCAGTTCGGGTTACACGAGCTGGAAACGGTGCGCGCTCGTAGCTGCTTCATTCACGCGGCCTGCACTCTCGCTCCTCGCGTCCACGGTTTACAGGGAACGCGTCGAATGCGCTCAGAGGCCCAGCGACTCTCCCGAGACTCGTCCGACGGATCGGCACTCGGGAACCACTCTCCCACGCGAAGTTTTCTGGAACGCGGCAGCAGGCAGAACGCGTCGCTGGGTCGCCGCCCGTAATCATTGCCCCCGTCCCGTCCTGATCCGTCGCGTTGCCAGTCGGCTGGCTATAACGGGACGGATCTACTCGGAGAAACGTGGATCCGCTCCGACACCGTAACGATTTCGTCGGAGAGAACCCCTTCGACCGAGTGATTCCGTGGCTTTCCGGGAATTCCGAGGGCTCCAGCAGCGCAGCAATCTACTTCTGACGACTCCTTTCGGAGGACTATTCGAGTAACGAGGGTCAAGTTACACCTTGACCGCACAATGACTGCGGGCCCGGGGTTCTCTACGACAGGGAGCGTGTGACACGAGGCCGCGCTCGATCTCAGATACGAATCGAGGAGGACCGTCGACGATCCTAGAAACTGTAGAGGGCTACGGTGGAGAATATTTTAATAACGAGAAAGGGCTGCCGGTTCTCTGGAAAAAAAGAAACTCGTCCCCGTAGAACCACCCCGCATACCGCGGATGCCGAATCGCGCGCCGTTACGCGCGACACTATTCGCAGGCGCATTATTCAGAACTATTTAAATAAAAGTACCACTTCGAAAGGGGGCACCGGGCTCCTTACACCCGTCTTACCGGTTTACAAATACCGACGCGCGTCAAGTTTGATCGAACCGCGAATATTATGCGTGACGTATATGGTGTCCGGGGATATATACAGGCGCACGGATACATACTCGACGGAGGTGACGTACGCACGCGGACGTCGTGAACGGAGTCCGCTGCGAAGTGTACATCGAGCGACAGGTGGCCCCCCGGTCCCTTCTACTCCAGAGATTTCGCCCGGCTCGCTCCTACACCGGCGAAATTCCTTTCTATCGGACAAAGGAACGAGGGCAGAGCGCGCTGCACGCCGGGCGGTATCGAAACTTTCCGACGATCTTTCAATTTTCTCGAACCGGTACCGCAACGCTATATTCCGGCAGCCGTAACTGTGTAGAAAGCGTCGAAGAACAGGAGATAGTTCGGCGCGCACCTAAAATCAAGCCCCGTTCTTGCGCCCATGGGAAGAGAGAATGCCGCGAAGATCGGCAATTGCATTCCGACCTCGGCCGCCCGTATTCACCTGACCGATATTACACCCAGCAGCATCCAACGTCGGATCGCGTCGAGAGCTTCCTGGTTGCAGGCTCTCGCTCGCGGGCAGGCACAGAAGAGCCCCGGGTGCCGAACAATGCGTTCGTTTTGTAACAGACAAGCGACATTGCCATTGGGATCCCCGCAAAAAATAAGCCACGCAGCACCGATATTACCGTAAACGCGCGCGGATTGCGTTCCAATCGAGACACCCCGGAGGCATTGGTGTCGCGGTTAATGTGCACCCACAATGCGATCGTTAACTCACACGCGTGCCACGCGCACGTGATAAATCATAACGGATATCGCATTAAGTATTACGCGCTCTCGCGTTAGGTCCGTTGAATTGCGATAGCAGAGTGGACGCACACGGCCAGCCCCGTCCGTGTGCCACTTGCTCGCAACTATCGCAATTCGCCTACGATAGGCCAGCGGAGGCTGGCAGGTACTCCGGCCAGGCTCTCGCGCGGGCGCGCGCGCTCGCGCCTGTGTATGTATATGAAACCGATTCCCGGGAAGGCATATAAGCTAACCAACCACCTGCTGTTAGTCTGATGCCCCGGCACGACGTATCTTTCTCTCCCTTCTTCCACTTTCTTTTATTCCCTTTTCCGCTCCTCTACCCTTCCCTGTCCGCCGCTCTTGTCCTCCACGCGCGGCCCGATCCTTCCACTCCTCTTCCTATTCAAACGCATTACGGCATCGCGCGCGACTTCTTGCCCGGCGGACGGGCCGGGGCTAGTTATGCAAGCCGAAAGCTCTCGCAGGGCCGCGGGAAGGTCGTCGGGGCGACCGGGCTCGCGATAATGCCCCGACCTCGCCCTTGCCCGCGGGACCATCCGACATCTCTTAAGCGGGGAGTAGCGCGGATTCCGCGGGCACTTTCGTTCGTGAAATCGGCACTTTCACCAGCGCGTCGAAAGGAGATAGTCCTATTCCCCTTTTTCTCCAAGGCGAGGAAAATCTATTTCGCCACGGCGCAACCGACAAGCCGTTGATCTCGCGGCGCGGGGCGGCGATCGCGGAGGATGACAGATTGAAAAAGGATCGGAGCGGCCTCGAGATGGAAAAACGCGGCCACACCTTGCCGATAATGATAACGCGCCGCGATAAACACCGCGTGGCGGCGTTTCCGTGGCGCGACTCGGGCGGAACGGGGCGAGGAAAGGGGATGAAGAGGACGAAAGGAAGGGAACAGTACCACGGTTTGCGCGAGGGCCGACCAACGAGAGAGCGTTAAATTGGCTACCGCTACGTCTACCTATACTTTTACCGTTGGACGCGCTTGGCCGTTGAATCGCAGCCGCGGTACCGAGGACGATGCAGCCTAATAACGCGGCGGACGTCGACCCGATTTCCAGCAAATTAATTAGAGGCAGGTGGCTAATCGCTCGTTACGCTCGCGGGACTTTTCCAGCTTTCGTGGCAGATCGCCGATAAGACGAGGAGAAAGGAAAAGGAGCAAGCGGACGGGAAATCAACGGGACGAGCCTGTTCGATGTAGCGCGCGGAAAGGCGGGCTGACGAGTGGACTGACCTCGGGGATAAGTTTCCGAGGATATCTCTCTTCCTCCGGAGCGGAAGCCCGGCGATGCCCGTGCTGGACGGAGAACGCGGAAACACGGCCGAGCGGGCAAGTAAGCGATCAACGGTATACAAGGCGTCCGTTGATTGAACGGCGGCTTAATTAAAAGTCGACCTCGCCCTCGGCGCCCGTCTCATTGCCGATTATTTCGCCGTGGCCCCGACGGACTTTTCTCCCATCCCTGCGCCGATAAAGATTCAACGGGGGCGCCGGTTTCGCGAGCGGGCACGCCGAGCGAAACTCGCCCCGGATCCCATTAGCCGGCAGTCAAACGGCAGAATATCGAGACGAAGATATAGACGCGCGTCCGTGGTGATTGATTCGCCAGAGACGGAGACGAAGACGGAGACGGGGACGCGTCTACTCGCTCCGCGATAGCATTAAGCCTAGTCGCCTTGCTCCGCTGCAAATTTATCTGACGGCTGAATTTATTACCGCGGACCAATTACAATGTACATACACTGGGAGCGCGTTACGTGATCGATACTTTGCCGGCTATTCGCTATCGGGCGAATAAATCCAGGCGGGGAACGACAGCGCACCGATGTTTCTGCTTGGGTCGATGCTCCGCGATCTCGAAGCTCGAATCGAATAGCTGCGAGTGGCTGGAGCTCCGGTCTAATTAAATAATTAAAAGAAGAATCAGACGCGACGTCCTCGATCGCGTCTAATTCGCGCGGCGAGCGATCGCAACCGTGAAAAGCGGTCAGGGTACTTTGCCCGCCTTATCTAGCCGTTAATGACATAATTGGGACGTCTTAAGCGCCCATAAATTATCTACACCAACCACTCGCTGGATTACCTATCTCGCTAATAGGAGAGCCGCCTCTAACCGCCGCGTCACACATTCGTCCGTACGTGCTCGACGAGTTTACAACTCCGCGCTCGCTTCCCGATAGTTTGTCAAACGTATCGCGGGTAGTTGGTGCCGTCTGTGCGCCGTAAAGTCAAGCTGTGAGAACCAACGGCGAGGCTAAATTTCTCCGTTAAGGACAGGCCGGGCTTATCCCCCGCGCGCGCGCGCGCGCGAAGTCGATTTCGCGGGGAAACTTATCGCAGGTAGTCGGGAAAGTTTAGGCGGAGCGTTAGAGTAATATCGAGGAAGAGTCGAGCGAGCGACGGCTCTGCCGCGTCGTAAACGCCGGCCAAGAGGTATCCGCGCGAGCAGGGAAGGTCCGCGGATCGATCGTATATCAAATGGTAATAGAGAAACGGCCCCGGCGATATCCCAGGAAATCCTAGGCGATCCGTCGCGCTATAATTATCGAGCTTGGAGGTAAATCCGTAACTCGTCGCCGATAATAAAGCCGGCGATTCAAGCTGGCCCCGGCCAGTTGGGCGGAAATAAAAATTTCACGCCGCGCCCGGTCGGTAGCCGGCAGTCCTGACGCGGACCTGCTCCCGCATGACCGTCGGCGCGATCGTGCCGGGCACGAATGTGAATTAATAAACAATTAAGTTGTCAGCTGCTGCTCTAACGTAGCAGCTAATAAAATAAACAGCTCGTTTCAATGTTCTGCCCGATGAACCGGCGTGTCCCGTCCGCCGGGACCAACAGCGCGGTGCGACTCATCGATTTAACGTCGATGGACCGTCGAAAATTGACAGCTCGCTCCGTGGACTCTCGAGCCTTCGGCGAGGGTGCACGGGGGGGGGGGGGGGGGTCTCTTTAACGTCCACGTTTACGCGAGCGCCTCTACCGAGCCGATAACTCCCGCTTATCGATCGCGTCGATCGAACGTATCGGCGTAACGACGAATTCCCGTGGAACCTAAGAGGAGATTAAAGAAAGTGGGAAGAACGAAGGAGGCAGAGGAGAATGCGGCGGATGATTGGAGCGGAGAGTGAGAAGAGAGGCGCGGATCCTATCGGAAAGTAATTACCGGGCCGGTCGTGCGGTGGTAATTAATCAAATTCCGCGTAGGGATGACGCGACGAAAACGAATCGGCCCGCGGCCAGCAGAATCCATTAGCGAAACACACGTGTCCCGTGCGTATTATTTCGCGGCGGTGCGCGGCTCCTCTCGCGGCAACAGCATCCGCCGCGTGTACTGTAACAGCCATCCCACTATCCCAGCTAGAGAGCGAGCAGACGGACGACCTATCGAGCGAGTTGCTGCCGCCTGCATTAGCCCGGCATTAGCTTCCACGTGACGCACGATCCTTCGATCTTGCACCTTACCCGGCTAATTGTGCGAGCCGCTCTCCCGTTCAGGAGGAGAGCCGTGAAGGATCGACGGGTCAATCGAGGTCGTCACTCGGCCCATCTACGCGAATCCCTCCATCACTCCGCGGCAATCTACGATCGCACCTTCCAACAGATTTTCTCAAGCCTCTTCAAACACGGAACAGACCGCTCCGACATAATAGGTCCGGCCGACCTGTTCGCTAATTATTTAGCGGCCTCCCCTCGCCGCCGTTCCAGCCTTTCGATTTCGCGAGCCGTGCTCCGATTAATAAAGAAACCAGCGAAGAAAGGGGACAGGGTTCGACCGGCCCGAGAAACCTGTCGCCGTAACGCGAGATGCGCCCGCCGGAATCCTGCCGCCCGAACGGGCGCAGGAGAAAATGCCTAGAACGGCCCGTCGATAGTCCCTAATGGGATTACGTGTGAAGTTGAAATAGCGAGACGCGGGATACAGAGCGAGGATGGCTGTAAGATCCGTTGGCAGGTGTAAGAGCCGCGAGCCAGTATCGGCTTAACCAGCGTTTTTCCGGGAGAATCGCATTCCGCGTATAATTCGCTGGCTTTGCGGAGCGGAGTCCGGGGGGATTTCCAGCCGAGCGGAGGAAATCGTCCTCGAGTTAAAGGAACGCGCGAGGCGACACGCACACGCCGGCAGACGTGCGAACGGGGCCTCCGTCGTTGCACGTTTCAGCCCGTCTCGTATGCACTTTCCCGGTGCAACGGTCGCACCAAGTGCATTGGAAAGTACAGCTCGCACGCAGTCGCTTGCCGCTCGCCCCTCTGCCCCTCCATCGCGATTGGTTACCTGGCTTATAGCTGGCACCGATCTGCCTACCGAGCGCTCGCTTTCTCTCCCGACGCCTCGGTGCATGCACCTATACGTATACCTGCACGCACTTACGGATCGGTTACCCTCGATCGTTTCGTTAAACGTGGAAGAGACGTGGCCGACAGCCTACGGCTTTCCGATCGGGGCCGATCGATCGAGCCGATTTCTCGTCCCGGCGGACGTGGGGCCTTTGAAAATCCCGGGTGCCCAGCCCGGCTGACGCGACAAATTCGCGGCGGCTGCACCTCGCTTTTCCGTGCCCGTCGGAAATCTCAATTCCGACGCGCTCTCGCTCGGCTACCCCGCCGGTAAGGGGAGGAAAAATTCCGATACGTCCACCGTTTACGGAACACGCTGGCAGGAATCTTAAGAGGAGCAGCGAAGAATTTCGATAACGATCCGCCGGGGAGTAAAATTCAATCAGCCGCCCGTTCCGCGGCCGGCGAGAGTGTACGCCGCTTTGGCATGCAGCACGGAAACCCGGCTACAGAATCGTCGCCGATATCGCTCTCTGAATCGACAATCAAAAGCTGCGTGTGCAGTTATGCGAACGAGCGAGGGCCTCGAAGGCGACGAACCTCTCCGCGCCTTCGTGCGCGCGACAATTCCCGCGGGAAAAACCAGACACCGTTGGAGAAAGCGAAATTTCTCGCCGGCCCGGATGCGAGCCGCTCGATCATACGCCGTACTGTTAATGCTTCTGCCGGTTAAACGAGGCGCGTGAATAGCGCGAGATTATCGCGTCGGCTCGCGGAGGATTCGCCGGGGAAACGATAATCGTCGGGCTCGATTGGTGAAAATTGTCGAGTGGATGGAAAGTCGCCGGATGGCTAATCGGCGTCGTGATTCGACGCGTGATAATTGCGAGCGGAGGAAGGAGAAAGGTGCAGGCAGTGTTGGGCAATCATTAAATAAAAGTTACTTTAATTTTATTCGTTATTCCAGGTTCGAAAGTCGATTGATGAATAATTATTATTATTATTATTATTAACGTCTTTTATTGCAAAAATATACCAGAGGGCTATAAACGGAGGGTAAACATCGACAAAAGCACAGGCGAAGTTCAGTCCAAGACTGTTTTACAACTTAACCTAGTAATTCTTTTAACCTTTAAGGTAGAGGCACCAGTAGTTGACCATGTATCAGTAGTTGATCACTTTTCAGAAAAACGTGAAAAATAAGGTTTTTAGAAGTGACGATCTTTTGAAAAAAGTGCAGTTGACGTGCCAAGACATCTACCGACTGATATCTAAAACGCTCAAGTGTGAAGTGCATTATGAATAGTATTGGCGAATGTTTATTTACATCAAGGTGAGTAGTGTGTTCCCATTTCGTTATTTCCTTAATGATTTTGTTAAGAACAGGTGTATGGTTCAGGTAAAAAAATTCGTAGGTTATTAACTCTTTATGACTGAACTCTTCACTTGTTAAACTCTCATAGTGTTCTATATTTGATAAATGCACCGTTTTTGTTATACTAACCTCAGAAACACATAGTTTGCGGGGTGGTCAAGTAATGACTCTTGTCATTCTAATTGTTTCTAGAAGTTGACAGGTATGGCGCACAAGAAACTGGGTAAATGCACGAAAAAGTTGTATATATCGTTAGTGTTTTTTGAGGTCGCTGATCCCGAATTCGACATAGGATTTATAAAATTAATTTATTTAAACAATTTGTTTAACAAATTATATTGTTAAAAAGTTTTAGAATAAATAAAAAAATTTCGGAGACACATACATATTTGTTTAGTTACTTTCCCCGCAGAACACGATTCTATATGTACCAAAACATCTAATTTTGCAATCATTTGTTTAAACCTTCGAAAGTGAGCAAAACTCGAAATGTCTAATCTGTTCCTGAATTGGACTCCTTATGGAATTGAAATCTTTTAATTTCACATTCCTTTTTAGTTCTAACTTGTTCTAAATTATTGACAATAAACGATGCTAAGACGATTACCTACATCATTGCCTTAATTCTCTTTCTAGTATAGGTGGTCAATTACTGACCAACATAGGGTCAACTACTAGTATTTTCATTTTCAAGGATGGTCAACTTCTGAAGCAGTTACTGAACTTTCAAAAATGGTTTCAAAATTTTTATAGCATACCTTTTTTAAAAAATCCTTCTCATTACATAATTTGGAAAGCTTAAAGAGTATCTTTAGGCAGCGACTGCCACTATTTAATGACAGAGCAATTAGTTACTATTGTTTACGTGAAGGATTTCTCTTAACTGGTCAACTACTGGTGCCTTTACCTTAATCGTTACCCGAGATTTTGATTTGAATAAAAATTTTGCCCATCTCTGCGTACAGGTAGTGTTGCATTACGGTGCAACTGTTTATCATGTTTAAATAACTCAATGGCATTATCGCACTCAATATTCATATTAAAATATACAAATAATTCGTTCTTTGTTAAATTAAGAGAGGCCTTGTTTCTCTCATCCCGTCACTGCACACTCATGGCAGAGAAAATTTTCGGCGCCGACATAAAAAAAACTGAGAGTCCCAGTTCAAAACAAGGAACAAAATTATTTTTTACTTTTTAGCGCTCTTTTTTGAAGACCGTTTTAATTTTTTTCCCCTCTTGCCTCGACTGTCCCTCGGACATGTATCTACTATATTCGAGGTTCCTTACCGGCTACCGCGATCGCGTGCCATCGCCGCGTTAATACCGCGCGCGATTCGTGCCTCATAATTGTCGCCCCTACACGTTTTTTACGACAGTATAATTCCATCGGCGAGGGTGGATCGGTAAGCGGACAAATAAGACGGCGATCTCGGCTCTCGCTACCGCGTATACGCGTCCCATAACCGAAGGTCTTTGTCTCCTACGGTTACGCAATCGTGAGCGCGTGCTTTGAGTGACACCGCGCGCGAATCAACTTGCATATCGATGGAGCAAGCAACACGCGTTGCGCATACACGCGCGCGCGCGCGCGCGCACACTCGCGGTGCGGGTCAGCCGTGGTATCCATTGGTATGCCACTTCCTCCATGGTTGCTCGTTCTTGTTAAGCTGCGAAACACCGCAAGGTAGCCCCTACGAGGGTCTCCGGCTTGACGGAAACGCGAGGACGAACGGCGAACCGATCGACTCGTAGCTCACCACCCACTGACAGAGCAAGAGGACGTTGAGTAATCCAGGGACACACGGGAAACTTGATAACCGACGTTCGCTCCTCTCTATCTCTCTCCTCTCGCTCCTTTCGCGGCTGCGAGGGAAACAACGATGATCCCGCGCGCGATACCCCGGCGATCTTATTTCTCGTTATCACACGATCATCGTGCCGCTCCGTTCTTCCCCCGCCTGCTTCTCCAGCGTTACGCGCGAAAGATTTTGGATTCCTTAACAGCCGCGACTTTCTAATAGCGGTAATTGCGCCAGGGTGCGCGGAGCACCGGCGACGATAGCCGCGTTTCCATTCGGTGAGAGGCGAAGCGATTTTCTCGTCGGCCCCGGTCTCTATTATTCCAGAAACGGAGGTAAAGAATGGCGCGTCGGGCGCGTTTAGCGCACGGCCGCGCGCCGCTTGCACAATTTCGCGGCGAGTCGAGGAGCAGCGGCGGCACTTCGCGCCGAGGAAAATCGAAAGCAGAGCCGTGGAACCGCGGCGATCGGTGGGCCGACGGGAAATATCGCCGCTTATCGAGCGGATCTCCGGTTCGGCGAGAAACGTATCGGATTGCTGCACTCTACGGGAGGAATCGAACCATCGCGTCGTCGCGTGCTGGAAAAACGGTGGGGCTCGACGGGGCAATTAAAAGGAGGGACGGAGGAAGAGGGTGACGCTTATGACTGGCGAGAATTCTAGAGCAAAGGAAGGAGGGAGCGAGGCGGTTGCGCGCGGAGGTACGGAGCCGCGATCGCAATGTAGCGCGAGCGGAGTCGCGCGGTGGCTGCAGCGACCGGTGCACGCGAATGCATATACATATATCTCTGCCTCGTCGTTGCACTCGGGAATGCGGTCTATAGCGCGTAGGATCGAGAGCGGACGAGCGAGCAGGAGGCAGAGAAACAAGAAGAAAGACGGCCAGACAGGGACGCGGCGAAAGAGCGAGAAGAGTCCGGGGCGAGGGGCGAAGGATCGGGGCGAGCGAGAGACCGATGCGAGAGGATAGAAGAGGGAAGAAGAGGAACGCGGGGAGGGAGGAAGAGGGAGAGAAGGAGAGCGTGCACGGCAGTCGTAAACGGCAACAATTGCTGCGGGCGTTGCCACTCGAAAGCTCGAGTGCCTAATGCCAGATGTCAGACGGTGGTTAGAGTCATTACGGTCATCACTTTGTACCGCGATACACGATGCGCAACCCCGCTCCGGCCGACTGATGCACCGCCCGAGCGGGCATCCTCCGCGTCTAGGGAGGCGATCGAACCTCGCGATCCGTCCGACCGCACCGGTATAATCGATCCTCTCCAGACGGTCCAACGACCGATCGCCGCCGTCCACTGGCGTTTTCAACGCGAAAACGGGACGAGCTCCGAGAATCCCGCGATCTTCCTTTTCCTCCCGAGCCGGAGTTCAAGGGTTCAAGTTCGCCGCGGCGAAACCGCCAGCGAGCTGCTTCGTCCGCTTTCGAATTTCGATTCGCCTGAATCGAGGGAAAGTCCGCTGCACCTCGGGCGGCAGAGTTTAAGGGAAAAAAGAAAGGGACACCGCGGACGGCTAAAGTGCAAGTGGAGCAACGTCGCGAGGGGCTCGTCTTTCCGCGCTTCTCGCGTACAGACTCGCTTGTTCGTCGGTGGTTAAAGGCGGACGCGCACAGCCGGACAAAAGGCTCCGTGGCTTAATGATCCTCGGTTGCCAGTTAGGATGGATAATGGGAGGCTTGCGCGAGGATGAATTGGAACCCGTGTCCTGCCACGCAGAATAGAGAGACGGATACGAGGCTCGGCTGATGGATACGAATAGTTTCACGCGTGGACGCACACACCCGTCCGCGGGCACGTACGCGTCAACACATGCCCGGCCACGGGCGCGAACGGTGGGATTCTCGGCGCCGTGGATTCTGATACGGAAGAATAGTCGGGAGAATTCGACACCGGCGGGAGAGAGATTTTCGAAAGCCGTTTCCGAGATACATCTACGCGGCCGTATCTTGCCGCGACTCGGGGAGAGGAGAGGAGAGATGAAACGTGAGAAAGGGGCCGAGAGGAGCGTGTAAGGGGACGGAGGGAAGAAGAAGGCGAACAAAACTCGAGGGGGTGGAGCCGGTGCAAAGGGGGATGGAGCGAGGGAAGCGCGGCCCGGCCGGATCGGCATCGAGAGACCGCTGGGAGAGGCGGACGAAAAATCTGTAATTATAATAATTATAGCGGACCGGGCAACAATTATAAATCATCATTGAACTAGGCAACGAAACGCCAATAAAATATATATCGCACGAAAGTCGGGGGCAGTCATTAAGAGCGAGTCGCGATTCGCGCACATACATATATAGGGTAAATCCGGGAGACGCGGTCGACCTAATATAAAATGGCTATTAAAACTAATATAGATATTACTTATTTTATCAGAACAAACCTAATGTGTTCAGAATTTTATGCCGATTCAGAAAAACTGGTCGATATTTGCTTTAAGACAATATTTACTGTAGATCGGGTTGAAAACTGAAGTCATGACATCTGACCACCTCCCCCGAGGTGCCGGGAGAAATGGTTTTCGTCGTTGGCAGAGACCACTCACATAATTATTCATGGAAAATTAACAAAGGATAAAGCAAAATTATTTATGAATAAATACAACTACGGATTCATTGATATTTAATTTGTTTACGCTAAACAAGTAAAGAACACATCAAAGAAAAAGTGAATTACCTACTGGCGATTAGCAAGCTAAATGAATACACAGGTGAATAAATTAACTAAATAAACAAAAATAATACTAAAATAATAATAAAAAGTAAAAAAATAAACAAAAATAATAAAAAAATCATAACTCGACCATCTAACCTTTCTGCAGCGAGACATGGTCTTCTCGTTAGCTTTGAGAGGAAGAGTTAATATGGCCAAATACTTTGGCTGCATTGTCCCTCAATGTCTCTACTATCTTATTATTCCAAACATTAAAGGAAAATAAACTTAGAAGTATATTTTAAATACGATTCTGTACAACCGCTGTTTGACAAAAGAGGTTAAATGTAACATCAATTTACCTTTTATAGCCTATAAATCCAGTAAACCACAGAAGGAAGCGAAATAACGCTATTCATTCAACTATTTGGCTTCTAGAGAAGTAATTGGTCAGCACTTTAATGCATTTTTACGTATAGACTCTGAAATATAGCGACACGACCAACTCTCCGGCCCGACCGCGTCTCCCGGATTTACCCTATATGAAAAACATGTGTCTAGTATATGTCGTCAAGCCTATAACCGTTTGCGTCTTTTATATCCTTCTCGGCATATTCTTTCCTCTTCACAGAAACTCCTCCTATCACAATCTTTGGTTGTATCGTTGTTTGACTACTGTGATGTTGTATATAGTCCTTTTCTTACCTCTCGTCTCTCTTCCTTGGTTCAGCGTATTCAAAATTCCTGTCTGCGTTTCTCCTATTGCGTCCGCAAGTTTGATCACATCTCTCCGTTTTTTGTTAAGCCCTCGTGGTTACATATGTCGCAAAGATGGAAACTCCATGTGTGCTGTCTCGTGTTTAAGGTACTCTCTACTCGTAGTCCGTCATATCTTTACAATATCCTACTCACTAACCTTTCATATCACTCTACTAACTCTCTCTGTCATCAACTCGGTCTCAATCTCTTATCTCCATTCCTGCGCATCGCACCACTAAATTCGAATCTTCTTTTTCTTATATTGCGGCACGTTACTACACAATTCCCTTCCTGCTACTATACGACAGTTAGACTCTTACCAGTCTTTCAAACTTGCAGTGCGGCAACACATTCTCCAACATTTTTAATTATCTACATTACTATACTCCTTGTGCCTATACTCGTGTTAGCCTTAAGTCTTAAGCTAATTTAATTTAGTGTATGTAGGAGCCGGAAAAAGAGAGCCACCGGCGCCGGGAATCGAACCCGGGCCGCCCGCGTGCTGATCAGCAGCGTTAGCCACACCGCTACGCCGACTCTCCGCGGTCTCTCTAGTTCCGAACTCCTATCTAACCGACGCCACCTATGGGCCACTCCGCACCATAGGCCGTCTTCTCCGAGCGCCCAACGCCTACATATAGTTTATTTTTAACGTTTGTTTGTTTTGTCCTGCTTAGTTTAATTTAGTTTATTGTACGTGGTTAGGCTTCACAACAGTGTCACCACTGCAGCCTCGCCTTTACTCTAATTGGCTATGTCATTTGTAATATTCAGTTTTATTTTCTCATTCTCTTTGAGTAATAAAGACGGTTAATAATAATAATAATAATAATATATATATGTATATATATACGTAAGCGTATCGTATCCATATGTCCGGTGCGGATGGTTGCCGGATGCGGCCGTGTGCAGCCCACCACCCAATTGAAAAATGTACTCGTTTATTCCTCGCAATTTCCATCGGCATTCGGCGTTCGGCATTCGGCATTCGGCGTGCACCGGCGCGAGCATTCACCGCTTCTCCCTTGAATGCGGATGACAATCCAACGGGAGAAAAAAGAAGGCACGCGTTTCGCTCCGTCCAGATGGACGGACGAACGCTCGTGGGAGAGAGTGAGGTCGAGGGAGGATTTCTCTCCTCTTCTTCTACCGTCTGCCCTTTTCTCTCCTCTCTCGCTCATCCCTCCGCCAAGCCGTTCTTTCTGTTCGAGCCTCTCGAATCCACGGTCCACGGATCACGGACGTTATGAATGACAGACGCTTCGTCACAGCAGCAGCGACTACCTCGCGGCCCTCCCCGCGATCGAACGCCGCGGTGTCCGTTTCATCTTCCGTTTTTTTCTCGCTTCCGTACCCTTTCACCTACTCCGCCGTTTCGTGGAACGAGCCAACGTCGCGTACATGGTGGAGAAATAGTAGAAGAGCGCGCCTCGAACGAGCCGGGTTAAGAGGGTAAGATTTTTCGGAGCCGGTCGATGAGGAGGAGAACTCAAGATCGAAGCAACATCGACCGAGGGGGATTCAGTGTCTGGTAGTAAGCCGACGACGCGTTGCGTCAGAGGGGTTTCGCTTTCATATCCGTACGGCCGAGTGTGTGTCGGGCGAGAAATTTTGCCCGCAAAGAAGTGGGTTACTGCTCGTTACTTCAGCAGCCCACAAGAACCAGTAACGACTTCGTTATCGTACGCAAACGAGCGCATAAGTATAGTATTACTTTCGACGATTACGCGGAGCGTAAGACGATCGTCCTTAAAAGGCGACAGCAGGTAACGCCCGCGTAATCCCCTTCGCGGGACGCTTCGACATCTCGAATTTCAGAAACCCGCAACTGCGTTGGCACCTTTCCGATGGCCAGTTTCGCGAATCAGTTTGCGTGCGGCGCGACGCGAGGGGACGGCTCGTCAGCGGGCGCGGAGTATCGGTGATCGGCGAGCCATCGCCGTAAAGGCATATACGCCCGATCGCGCGGCTCGTAAAGCAGCGTCGGTGTCGAGAGCAACTTGTTCTCGCTCCGCACCGCGCTTCGGGGAAGAGCGTCTCGCCGTTCTCGCTACAAAGAAAACGACGCTGGCAACAGGTTTCCCCGCACCGGGTGGAACGCGCCCTAGCCAGGCCACGTGTTCGACGTGGCTGAGCGGCGCACGAGTAGCCAGCGAGCTTTTCGGCCCCGAGAGCCACGCGATTTGCATCCTCTCCGTCGTCGGTATTCATACGAGCGATGCTTTTCCCATTCAGGTTCCTACGCGACGCGGCTTCCTACTCGTATTCCCCCGATCACGCTCGGTGTATCGAGCGACGCATGCAAATGAACGCGCGCGGATTTATTCCACCTCCGGCTTCGAGGCGACGCGAGCCAGCCGCTGGATCTTAGTTTTCGCGACGAGAGAGGGCCTCGATCGATAACTCTCCTCGGAATATTCGCGATGCACGCTAATTGCGACACGCCGGGGAAAAGCTCTCGCGGCACCAATTACGAGTTTCCCAGCGTAACGCGGAATGCTGCGCTCGCGGCGCGGCGCGGCGCCGGTGCCCTTTCGGCTTAGCTGCGTTCGCGGGAACCTTTAAACGCGACGTGACTATCCATCGAGACAAGCGGCTTTACGCAAAACCTTCCTTTTGCCGTCTTATGCAAGGGTTAGAGTAGCCCGGCGAGGCTACTCGACCGCTGTCACTTTCGCGCCGACGCGCTTCGATCGCGCTATTAATTCGCGGCCTATCTCCCGCGAGGATGTCGGCAATCGGTCTCGATGACAGATCAATTAGGATGTCTCGCGTCTATAGAAGATCGATGAACGTCAATCACCAAGGACGCTCGTGCACGGGAAAGCCGCGTTACACGATATTACGCAAGGGATATTTAACTCTCGCGATGGCGACAGTTAAATTGCGATTGCCTCGTCCCTGGAGCCGAGGATCGCCAACGTAGCGCAGACGCGCGCAAGAATGATAAAGCGACTCACCTTCAGGAAGCAGCGTCCAACGGGCATGTCCTCCGGAACGGTGGCGTTGTACAGGGGCTTCTCGAAGATGGGCTCGTTGTCGTTGAGATCGTGGACAGTGACGCGTACCGTTGCGCTGCTGCTCAGAGGCGGGCGTCCAGAGTCTGTCGCGACTACCACTAGGATCGGCGCGGGATCGGCTTCGCAGTCGACATGGGTGATCGTGGTTATCAAGCCGGAGGTCTCGTCGATGGTGAACCAAGTGGAGTTCAGCAGGGAATACTTGATGGCGGAGTTCGCGGCCTCGTCGAGATCCGTGGCGGTCACCTTCAGCACCGGCGTGCCTGGCTCCGAGGCCTCCAGCAAATGCGCCTCGTACCTTTCCTGGGCGAATTTCGGCGCGTTGTCGTTGACGTCGGTGACCAGCAGCCGAAACGTTCGCACGGCTCTGAGCGGAGGAGTGCCGGCGTCGGTCGCCTCCACCGACAGATCGTAGACGGGTTTTTCCTCGCGATCGAGCGGCCTCTCGACCACCACCAAGTATATGATGTTGTCCCTGGTGGCCAGGCCGAAGTGCCCTTCGCCGCCGGTCAGCGTCACCGTCGCGTTCGAGTACTCGGTCCTGGAGTCCGGATCGCTGACCGATATCCTGGCCACGAACTCGCCCGGCTGCGCGCTCTCGCTGATCTTCGGGGTCGCGTCGTCCGACAGGAAGATGACCGTGATCGCCGGTTGATTGTCGTTGACGTCGGTGACGCGGACGGAAAGGAAGGCGCTCGCCTCTAGCGGCTGGGCGCCGCAATCCCTGGCCACGATCACCAGCTCGTGCCTCTCCTTCGACTCGAAGTCCAGCGCTTTGTTCACGTACACCATGCCGGTCTCCGGATCGATGCGGAACATCTCCTCGCGGTCCGACTGCCGCCGATTGATGGAATACTCGATGCGCCCGTTGTCCACCGCGTCGCTGTCCGTCGCGTTCACCGCGAGCACCGGCGTGCCGACGGTCGCGTTCTCCGGGACGCTGGCGACGTACCTCGTCTGGTTGAAGATCGGCGGGTTGTCGTTCACATCCTGTACCGTCACGTTCACGTGGAGCCTGGAGCGAAGAGGCGGAGCGCCACCGTCCAGCGCCTCTATCACCAAGTGGTACTGGGACCGGCCCTCCCGGTCCAGGGACCCGGAGTTCTGCAGATCCAAGTATAGAACGCCGTCGCGGCCGCGATGCTGGGACAGCCTGAACGCGTCGCCGTGATTCCCGGAGACGATCTCGTACCTCTGCGTGGAGTACTGGCCGAGATCGGGGTCCTTGGCGGGCGGCAGAGCGCGCTTGGCGTCGCGCGGCGAATTTTCCGGGAACTCCACGTCCACGTGGTCCACGGGGAACGTAGGCGCGTTGTCGTTCTCGTCCAGCACCTTCACGACCACCTGAATGTTCTGCGGCAACGCGACCAGGCTGTAAGACGGTCTGGTCTCGCGGTCCAATGCCACTTTTGTCCTTATCTCTCCCGTCGTATGGTCCACCGTCAGGTCGGAGTCAACAGCGGGCCCGGAAACCGACACTATCAAGTAGGGCGGGCTGTCGGCGTCGATGAAACCCACTCTGGTGCCTGGTCGCGCGTTCTCCGAGACCTCCAAGTATCTGACGAGCTCGGACCACGTGCCCGGGGCGAGAGTCGCTCCCAGGACGAGGAACAGTAGCAGGTGCCGCATCCTGGGGCCTTCGCAACCGCCGCCACCGCCACCGCCACCGCCACCTCCTCCTCCTCCCCCTCCTCCGCCGTCTCCCGCTATTATCTGGATCTTTCCATTCCTGACCGATCGATCGTGAGGGGACGCGAGTACCGCCGATGCTTCCAAGGGTTCGTCATGCGCGCGAGAGAACACCGCGAAACCAAGATGCCGAACGCGGCGTCTGCTAGGCTCGATATCAAACGACCGGCAGCAGAAGGCGCGGGTATCCGATCCACCAGCACATTGATCACCCACCAGCAACACCACCACCAATCACAATCACAATTTCGCGTACAACCGCCGATCGTCCCGATACAGGGTCCTCTGTCTTGCAGTTTCTCAGCGCGACGTTCACGAGCACTCTACTCGCTCTCCGGTGGAAATTCTTGCGGTGGACGTAAGCCTAACTTGACACCGTTCCACGTCGTCGTTCGCGCTCTCCGTCTTCCTCCCTTCGCCCTCCCGTTCGTTCTAGCAACGCTCGTACGTGCCCGGAGTAGCTTCTCTCCGTTTCTCTCTCCGCCTGCCGGGCCGCGCTATCCGCTGTCCTCCCCGTTCCTAGGATATCCTCGCCTCGAGATATCGCGCATTCCTCGCGCTAGATACGCGCCCGATAACTAGACGATCAACAGCAGGACCGGTCGCGAACCCCTCGCGATCCTCTCGCGTTCAGAACGCCCCTCATCTCGTCCCCCGTCGGGCCCACACCAAAAGTCCAACCCCTCCGCGCCGCTTCGGGCCTGATCTCTATGCCGCTCGACGCGCGGCTCCTTTTGTCATGTTTGTTGGAACGCGTACCACGCGAGTGCCCCTGTCTTCCGGATCGTCGATCAATCCTCTCGGAAGTTAACGACCAGGCTGGACCAGTTGGACCAGCGTGCGAGCGCGCGAGACGGCGAACGAGCCGAGCCTACTCCTTCCCCGCGAACCGAACGCGTACGCGACCGAGCTCGCGTCGAAAGGGCAACCGGCGGTGTTCCCGGTCACCCTGCTCCTTTCCTGAAACTGTCAGGCAACCGGCACTACCGCGTACAACACGACCAACGCGACGCGGAAAAGACGGGAGAAATGTTGTTTACGTGTAACGCGCTTGCCCAACCTCGCCGACGAGCCGCGTCAGTGCACGTATGCCCGATCAGCTCGACTCCTCTCGCGCACCGAAACCACCTCTACCCTTCGATTCTAACCGACCTCGACGAATTTCAACACCTCCTCTCGATGGACGACACCCTCTTGCTATTGGCTCCCGGGGACGGTCCCATCCGTGCGTCGGACGTGCCGAGGTGAGGATCGGCTCGGAGCACTCGATGCGATCGCACAGCCACGGCTATCGGCCTTGAACGCTCGGACCCGGCGGCGGGTTTACGGTCGGCCGTGGTTCACTGTTGCCCCGGAACAGTAATATGGCAGAGAAGCAAGAGCAGCAAGAGTAGCACGAGGTGTCGCGTACGTGGGCCCAGCGTCCGTTCCGCGCGGCTTCGAGGTTAGGCATGCACTGACATGGCGGCACCTGCAAGGCCTACCCTTCCCCTAACTCGGTGGACTCGGCTCGCTCGGTCAGGGGGACCCGGCTGGGCCCGAGCTGGCGGCCATCTTGGAGAGGGGAGCGGTAGTACGGGCCCCGGCATTCAGCGCGCTTCGCGGCACCGAGCAGCTAGACTATACCAAACTCCTCTGCTCGCTCGCTCGCTCACGTCCTCTGTCTCTCCCTCTCTCTGTCCTCCCTTCGCCTCACCCTCGCCCAAACCCACTCCGTCACTCTCTCCTTCTCTCTCCTCCGTAGATTTCTCATTCCTCTCCTCCTTTAGCCGGCTCGCCGCCTTCCTACCTACCTACCTGAGCGCCCGGTATGCGAGGAACTGACTTACCGTCGGCGCTCATTCCGCGCTGGGCCCTACGAGCCACTTCTACGCCCGTGCCAAAGGTCCAGGAATTTCATGACGTGACGAGAAAAAGATTCCGGATGGTTTGCATGCTCGCTACGAATTTTCGCTCCCCTCCTTCCACCGGCCGAAATTATTGGAACTGGACCGAGCGTTTAAGTTCTCGTCTGGTCGGATGCAAATTCGAGGGTAGCGGAGCGGTTGGCGTGGAAGCCGATCGATGCTCCTCCGCGTTATCGTTACCGGCACGAAAACTATTCGCGCAAATACGATCGGGGGATACGTCGGGCGGAGTTCCATCGGCTAGTCCGCGGTAGAGGTCGCGAGATTTGCATGTTAAGAGGAAGCGGCACATTCATTTTGACGATCTGTTAACACTTCACCGGGGAGGGCACGGGACCGATGTTGGTTACATGATGCATGAGATACCGCGCGACGATACCGCGCGGCCGGCGCTTCGAACTCGACTTTCCGGAATAATTGCGCGCTTCGATAATATATTTCGCAACGGGCACGCGCATAGATCAGCGGGTGATTTACTCGCGGCGCGCAGGTAGAGCGTAAGTGATAAATTCTCGCGTTAATAATTCCGTGCACCGGCGATGACTCATGACACGGCCGGGTGCGACCGACGATCTAAGAGCGCGGCTCTGGAAGAAGCAAATTAACCAATTCCTCCTACCGGCACGCGCTGGAATTTCATCTACGCCGAGAATTCGGATTAGTGCGTATGGTACCCGCATTGCAGTTACCCCCGCCGCGACAGACTGGTACGATTGCAGTGGGGAAACTCGGCCCGATGCTCGCTACAGGTCTCGATACGTTAGCCGTAGAAATTAGCGGATCGGACGGTGAAGCTGCGAGACAAGCCTGAAATGGATCAACGGCTGAAATGGGTGGCTGCGCGAAATCGAGATGGCCCGAGAGGAAGATCCATCGGTGCCGTCGGCTGGCGCAACGCTTCTCGTGGGTCGAGGACCCTTGGACTCCTCTACCTGACTCTACGAGTAGGCAGATAAATCCGCCGCCTACTACTACTCGCTACGGACAATGCGCCCGAGACGGTGCATCATCGTCCGTATTGTTTGCTCAGGCATCGGCCACACAGCCCGATCTTTCGCAGGTGCTGGAAGCAGGAAAGCGACTCGACCTCGAGCGCGTAACCCGCGCGCGCGCCGCGAAACCAGGCCCAACTCCTCCGGCCCCTTGCACGCCTTGAAATTGGAATTTGTGTGCGCGGTATATTAGAATGGAATAAATTTGCGTCGCTCGATCCACCGCCAGGCCCAATTGTCCCGCTTTTGTTCTTCGGGGCGCATACGCCGCTGTCTCCGCTCCGCTTTAACTCCGCTTCTCCAGATACATGTGCGACGTCGATCGGGGCAGGCCCGAAAGCAAGATATCGACGGGAGACTCTTCTTCTTCTTCTTCCTCCCCTTCTTTATAGTCAACATTTTTTTCTCCGTCTTCTTATTCTCCCCATTATTGTCCTCCTCCTAATTCTCCTCGACTCTCGCGATTCTTCCTTCTTCTTCCTCCTCCTCCTTCTCTCCCTCGCCTCCCCCGCCTCTCGTTGCATCGATACTTCTTTTTCTTCGTTTCGACAGAGAGGAGCCATGCAACAGAAATGCCATTGTCACCGGCCAGACGGCTCGCCATTAAAGAACGTCAGAGGTTTCTACGAAATCCTCCCGCTGTACGCCAATTTCGGCGCGACGTGGTGGTACCGGTCGCTAGGGGAAAATTACAGAGTTCGGGAATAAAGGGTGAACGGAGAAGGAGATAGGGCAGAAACGGAAAGAGGCGAAAGTGGTCTGTGGATACGAGGAAAGAATAGCCCGTGATAATCCGAGGCCGAGGAGGGACGAGGACCGACGGACACCGACGAGCGTCTCGTCATTAAGCGAAATGATTGCTGGTCGCGAGAACCACCTACACCCGAACTCGCTGTTAAGGGCACGACTCGCTGAATGATGAAAGACCGCGAACTTTCCTGTAGGCTGGCTTCCGGCCTGCCCCTATCATCCTACCCCTGCCCATCCTGGCTCCCGACCCTACCACCGCGCCTACACCTCCCCCCTCGCCCTCCAACGACACAATGGGAAAAGGATTGCCCCCGTTGCATCGGCTGAGGAAAAAAAAAACATCGATTCGCGGCAGGCAGAAGGGGACGAAGGGGAGGCGATGTAGACAAAGAAGAAGTAACTACGTTTCTTGAGAGCGGAGGCGCAACGATGCTGCCAGCCGGACCGGGCGCGATCGAGTTACGAGTTTCGAATGTCCGCAGTAGTCGTGAGCGGCTCTAGAGTTTCGCGCTCGAATTTCGTAAAAAACGTGATTTCGAGACCTCGATAGATGATTTTGTTCCGCGATCACCGACTTCCACCCACCCCCCCCCCCCCCCCCCCCCCCTCTTTTCTCGACCTTGCGATTTCTCAGCCGCTCGTCCGCGCGAGGGCCGGGTGGTTCGATAAATCGCAACGTTTCTACCATTCTCTTGTCTCTCTCGACCGGCCCTCTTTCCTTCCCGTTAACTGTAGCATAGCGTACTAATGTAGAATAATAGAGTGGGGGAGAACGGACGACCGGAGGGACGAGGCAAAGGGAACGGACCGAGGTAAGAGATTTCGTCGAGGCGTAGTAGAGGGGCACTGAAAATTGGGAGCTGGTGGGGGTGATGGGGACCAGCCGCATAATGACAGGGTGCCCCGCGCCAAGGCCCCGCTAACGAACCGGCCCACGGGACCAAAAGGGTCCAGGCTAGGAGACGACACTGTATTATTTTACCATTTCGGGGGTCGGGGGCATCATCAGAAATCATCGCCGAATCCATATAATCAGTAGACGGTTACGTGCAGCCATGATTTTAAGAGCAGAAAGAAGGGGGGCCGGGAGGGGTGGAAAAGACGGGGAGAAAAAGGACGAGGCCTAATAAGGCCAACGGTGGTAGGTACTTCGGGTATCTCCGTCCTCGTTCTCGCCCTCGTCATCGTCGACGCCCGTCTCGGAGATCCCGCGGACTTTCGAGTCCTCGATACGAACTTATAGTACTCGTTGGCGGCCACTAATGACACGGACCCGATAAAAAGTAAACCCCTCTTCTACCTCTCCTCTCTCCTCCGCCGCTATCTTGACGCGTTGCACGAAAGGTAGGTTTTAAAACGCTCCAACGAGGTCGCAAATGCCCCGCAGAGCGATTCTGGAGCGCGATGAGAGGGCGAAGGCTCGAAATCGCGCGTGGAAAAAAATCCACGCGTGTGCACTTAGCCGCGCTCTTTGGAAATGACCGACGGACAGAGGGGCGAGAGGGAAAGTGAAGGATATCCGACAGAACCTGGACAACTGTCTCCCGACTCTTCGTGTCTTTTCCTTATTTCTTCGCCAGCTTCGTTTGCCAGCGTAACATAGAGAAGAGAACTCGTCAGGTCCAAGTCATGCCCGAAGACGCGGGAAAACGTACCCTGGGAATTCCTCGCGAAACCGCTAGAACGGCCATTCTAATAAACGCGAGGGCACGAAGAAAGAATGAGAATTTAATGCCTGGAATCTCTGTTATTGCATACACGGGAAAGCGTCGAGAACGTCAAGAGCGAGGCAATAAAGAGCAATATGCGAGTATACCGTGAAAGTTGATCGATAAAGATCTAAATGAAAGTTGTTGGTGGATATAAAACGCCTCTCGTATACGTACTGAGCCCACTTTGCGTAGGTACGACCGGTTTGTTACAAATCGAGGAAAAAAAAAAGAACTACGCGTCGATCGATAACTTGAATCTTCGTAAAAGTTGATCGAATAAAAATCACCTGCATGCACGGGGAGACTTCGCCGCGTTCCCTTGGCCTCTTTCGTAAACTAGAAAAGAAAAATGCTATGTGAATGGATAATCGAGCCGGGGCGGGAGTTTCAACCGTGGAGGCGCCAAGTACCTTCGGCCTCCAGAAAGGGCAACAAATCATCCGAAAATCCCGTGGGAGTGTAGGGAAAGGTGGAGATCCGATACGTAACCAGTATCGACACCGCGACACGCGTTATCTCGGTAATTAGGGGCTTTCTCTGGACCGAAATATCGATGTTGGAGCCTCTCGAACTGGTTCCAGAATTCCATAAACCGTGTCAGCGGATCGACCGTCAGATAACGTATTGACAGACCGACCGTGCTCTTTCGTCCCTCCTTTTCTAATCTTCGATACACACCGGGAATATTTATTTTCTCGTGATCCTCGATCAGCCTCACAATATGTTTCTCCGAAATACCTCACCTTCGTTTCACGCTTCTTATCGAAATAAATCCTCGATGTCTGTAACACTTGGTCACCGCGATCTTAATAAACTGGGCTTTTACAATTCAGAAGTACGGAGAATTAGTCTTCCCTTATACAGCACGCCTACTCTAATTAAACAGATAGACGTGTACTAGTGCGAATGCGTTCACACAGTCGTGCTACACTCTAATAGAACTTCGGATTAATTTCTAGAGTTCCAGAATGCTAGAAACACCGCCTACGATTGGCCTCCTGATCCCCTTTACATCCAGATACACGGAAAGGTTTAAATACATCGGCAGAATCCCGCAGGCATTCTATATAGTCGTACAAACACGTCAGAGCGTTCACGAGCGATAATCTTTTCGTATGTTTTTTCGTCTCCTATGAACGTCTCTGTCACAAGTGTAAATCCATCGTGTTCTACGCAGTATACACGTGGATGAATTGTTCTACGCGCGAGCATCGCGGAGCAATACACCGTTCAAGTACACCGTCGCCGATCGATTATTTCTGACCAAGTACTAATAGCAGTAACTATAATCATAGTAATAATATGTGAACATAATTGCCCGGCAGTTTAGATTAGCTATTAATTGCTTCCTCCGGTATATTTCATAGGAGGTGTCATTTATGACCGCCTTGCTAGTACAGGACACGATGGGAACAACTCGATATTGCCTCTGGCGTGGTTGGTAGGTGGTCGAGACTTCAATCTCGACCCCTTTAAATCCTGGGTACGCACATACGCGCCAATGCGTTATAAATTACGAGGCAATTCGATCTCGTAGATGAGAGAGACAATTCGTATATTCTATGAGTGACGACTCCGAGTAATCGTCATTGGGTTTCAACATTCTTCCATCGACTTATGTTATAGCGAATTCGGATGGTCGCACTGGTGTGCACTGAGTGCGACTTTTAGCCAATTGGAAGCGAAAAAACTCGCACTCAGTGCGCACCAGTGCGACCATCCGAATTCGCTATTAGCCTGCTTTCGTTGCATTCGCATCGTACTACTTATAAAAATTTGAGCATTCATTTAAAAGTGCCCGAACAACATTGTACTTGCCCAACTTCACACTTTCGTTCAGCCTTTTCTTGATTCGTATAGAGATCAACGTCTGCTTCTATCGATGGCCTACCGAATATTCGATGATTGCCGGCTAACCCTGTACAGTTGTGTTCATACGACATATCGAAGACGAAAGGTGTAGGTGGCGCCATCTCTCATCAGCCCCGAGAATTAAAGGCGGTACAACGTTGGATAAATACATAGCGAACAATGAATATCAAATATCTGCTGTATATCTTTTTCTTATAAAATACATATTTTAAATATATTTAAGTTTAAGGTAATATATATCGTTCTAGAGTTTATGGTTTCAGAGGGATAATGGGCCAATACTGAGGCTTCGCTTTATCCTTGTGCCTATCGACGCTAGTCTGAAGAGCAGTTTCCATAGCTAGTATCGTAGGACTGGATTCCCCGTACAGTAGTTTCGCGTTATTGTTCCTAGCATGCATCCATGCAGCTCCACCTTGAATACATTCCTCTTCGTCCTTGGCGAGCGATTCGGCTTCCCTTTTCTTCTTCAATTCGATCTTATGCCTTATGCTCTGCTCCAGGAAGCTCATCATATCTTCGTTCACATGAAACTCCAAGTTCTCATTCTCTTCCGCAGATTCTGCATCTCCAACATCTTCCTCCTCTTCTACATCCCGGTCCTTGTAATCTTGGCTCTTTTGCGCACGCCAAGAACACCGCTGGGCATCCTGACACGCCAATGACCTTAACTTATCTCGCAACAGTTGATTCTCCTGTTCCAGCGCGAAACAACGAGTCCTCCACCACGTGACGTTGTGTCTGAAAATGTTTACATTCTCCATGGCTCACAGAGAAACAAATACTCGTGTCGGTTTATCGGAGGACGTCCACTAACCTCTTTTGCCACTCCTGGGCAACCGTATAATTCTCCCAGAACGAACCTGCTTGCATCGTGTTCGAAAACAACTTCTCTTTAACGTTAAATCTGTTCGAATATTCCGAGATGTATCTCTGACGTATCGCAGACTTAACCTCAAATTTGATTTGATTGCGACGTCGCTTTTTCAAGTGCCTCCTCCTTTTTCGGCTTCTACTATGTTTCGCAGTGATAAATTCCATGCCTCGCGGTTACTCGGTTTAGAAGGAGAAAAGTTCACGTTCGTAGGAAAACCATTGTTCGCGTTTCTGCGAACATCCTCGCGAAACGATCGACATGACCAGTGATGCCAGAATCGTGGGTCTTCGCCCAAAAAATCCGGTGTTCAAATCCCGTTGCGGAGATTCTACTTTTTTTCTTTAATTATTCCCTAATTTGGCTTTCTATATTCTCAGAAGACTAAAGACTTGAAGACTGTTAATTTACAAAGCATTTTCGAAGCTTGATTTTGCTGCTAAAGATGCGATCCCCTCCTGGCTTGTACCGCACCGCACAAACATACCCCTACCTTCTGTAGGGGTAATACCAGAGAATTCGAATACTTAGAATACTTAGATTATTCGAATATTCGGAGTGATCAAATTCCGGATTGTACCGAATAGGAATCTGAACATGCAATATTTCTTCGCACTTTATCGTGAAATTCTTTTCATATTGGCCTTTATAACAATTGTTTGTTTTTCAAACGATAAATTTGGAACTTTATTCATGTTTGGTAAATATTCGAATGTTCGAATATTCGAATACTCCTGATTATTCGACTATTCGAATAATTACAGCACTAATCGACAACAACAGACAACAAACAGTCGATACGGCACGTGATCGCGATTAAAGTATCATACTGTACATGATAAGCAGAGGAATTATCCATCCATCGAAGATTAAACGGGTGATTTTTATTAGAAATATACAGTACTGTCGTGAGGCTTTATACAAATATGGAAATGGTGTTTGAACTTAAAGGAAAACGACGTAAGCACGCAACACCAGTCGAAGTCAAAAAGTAGTGACAATTGTTTCTGTGTGCCGTTCCGAAATCATCGTCAACCGAAATTATCGTTTAGACGAAGAATATATATATATATATGCGCTTGTACGAAACTACCTCTTATTTACTAAGTACGCGGTCTACAATCTCCTCGAAAGTACAATGAATTTTATAAATATCTCAAAATTCAACGCTAACTGATAGTAGCTGTCGGTGTAACTTGGTAAATTCGAGGTAATATTTCACGTTTATACAATAAAATTACAAGTCCAACAATCGAGACACATACTCGGGCACGTAGCCATCTCGCTCGAAGTAATTCGTTCGATATAAAGTATGTAAGACACCCTTGTAAAATTCTGCATTTCGTAATACACGAAATACGCGATAACGTTCGTTGAGAGCCAAAAAGGCGTCGTTGCATTGTTCCAACGAACAATGTACTACTAGTCCCCCTCGAAAAACCGGGCCACAAATGCCCTTTGAAAGGGCTAAGTCTTGTAGAATTGACTGCGGTGCACATCACGTTTCTCAAATTATAATGAACGACCGTTCCTGGCCTCACATGTACGATAAATTTAATCCACGCTCGAACGACACTTCGTTATTCCCAAACTTGACGTTACCATTTTCTGTGCTATTTCTCCTGGAGCTACTGTCGGTTCCGTTTGATTCGTCGTTATGGCCAGATGCTTCTCCGTCTTCCAATTCACAATCTGACGGTGGTTTATTTAAAGATTCGAGACCAATGATCGTGCGAACGTTGTCCGGTAGCTGGTCCTCCACAGACATCAGCTGATGATAAATACCTTCTGCTTTGGATAACGTCCACGGTAACTCGATATGAAGCGAAAGATCATTTATGTGCTGCAATGCGTACAATTAATTACCAAACGATCGCTCCTCGGGCGTATTATTTGATATACTTGCCTTTAGAATCTCCGTGAATCCGTAGCGATTTTCCATGAGTATGGTTTTCTCTGTGTCTAAAATAGCTGCGCATAAAAGCAGGTGGAAATTTTTGCACGGCAAATCGGTCCACAATATTTCCCACAGTTTCATTATATCGACCGCGGTGAACTCTCTTTTAAATAATACCAAAAGCCAGCGGAAGCAAAAGAACATGTTCCCCGAATCCTGGCGATTTAAGTAATGAGCTAATTGTGGGTCCGTAGTGCTCAAGAGAGTGTATAATTGGCACAATTGAGCTTTCATCCCAGCCTGATCTATTTCGAAGTTGGTACTCTGTTCCGTGCGTAAGAAATTCGTTTAGAAGCGTTTCGTGAAGTTAATACAGCGTCGAATGTCTAACAGAGAACCTACCACTTTGTCCATGAACCCAACAAAGCACCAAAACGCATCAACTTCGCTTTCCATTAAACATAAAATAGGGCTAAGAAGATCACTCATACCCTGGACATACCCTAAGTCGAAATTATACATCACGTACGTCATGAGAATGTCGTACAGTTGTACTAAATGTGGGTTGTCGTCGCCCGAATAATACGCGTGCGTTCTATCCGTCCTATTAACATCCTTCTCTGAAATTTGTGTCGCATGTTACGATCGACGTCTCCGTACAAAGGAATTTATGTAAATGCTTCACTTTCACGCGTTACCTATCAAACTCTTTCGATCTCGATAATCGGAGAAGTTCTTCTCTTGCATCGGAGTCATGGATCTCCATTGCAATTTCATCGTGAAATATTCATCGGTCTTCCGTTTCTTTAGCTCTAATCGTTCAATGTTCGTAGAGTTCCAGGGATAGTAATTTAATAAGAATTTCCATACTTCGAATCTCAAGGACGGGGTAATGCCCTGCAAAAAAATTTTGCAACGGTCAGCGGACAACTTTTACGCCGAGCTTCCGTGCACTACACCCATTCGTACAGAAGAGCTTCATATTCAAATAGCGTGTACGAACCCCGCGAAAGATAATATCCTTCACTTCCTCGTGATTCAAAACTCTCCCATCCGGATCTTTGTATTTGTTCCACTGCTCTTGCGACAATGGTGTACCTAACATAAACAACTCCATTTAGATACTTTACAGAAGCTACCTTAACGAAAATCTATTTCGATTATACCTCTAGGGCAAGGTGGTCGCGAAGGTAATGCTACACCCAATCCATGCGCCCCAATTACTTCATATTCCTCCCCATACCCTAAAGATAGCGGAGGATGAGGGACATCGATCGAAAGAGAATTGTTCAATATATCCGCGACTGCTTCCTCGACAGGGCGTTTAACAGGCTCTTTGTACACTACAAGTGAAGTTCATACCCGAAGGTTCTTTAAATTTGAAAAGTCCGTACTGGTTGTAGCATCGTTACCCCAAGATATACTCTGCACTTACGCCAGACGTCCGCCAGTTTAGAAAATGCCTCCAGCGTCGTCTCGTACGGACGGTTGTGGAAGTTCTTCACGAACTTCCAAACGTAGTCCGAAGTGTTCTCTTGAAATATATCTAACTCGGCGAACGATTTACTCAACACCGACTGAACCTCGTCCACGACGATGTACAGATTTCTATTCGTACGCGACTTTACGAACTTGATAAAGCCCTTCAAAGAATTTACAAAACTTCCAGCGTTTGATAACTGAAAGAAGGCAACGTAGGTGGTACCGTCCTTTTGCATGAATATAAGCTGCTGACCCCCGTGGTTTACGCGAAAGGAGTTCAGATCGGAGAATAAAATTCTGACGATCCTCGTGCGCCCCAGGGAGTCAGGGCCCTCGGACGAGGTGCGCGTACGCCTGGTATGCGTGTCCACCAACGACCATTCTGGATCCTGATCTTGGTTCTCGGATACGAACGAATCCTCTATGGGCTTCCATTCTATACATTTCCCGAAGCTCTGCAATTTTAAGTAAAGACATTCTAAATTCTTTAGAATGATAAATATCCCGCTTACTCTCCGCTTACATATTCGACGATGTTCAGCGTCCCCAGGCTATGAACCTCGTCCTCTCTGGTACTCGCACCTCGAAGCACGACTCCCGTGTGGATGCACAAGTCCTAAATAGAAACGACGATTGCGTTAAAGAAACCAGCCTCCCGCTATCGGGCAGAAAGTGTGATCCTGGCGCAATCGATCGCGCCGTGAATAATTTCACGAAGCGAGGGCCGATAGAACGATACACGCAAAACTTGGGCAGCGATTATACGAAACGTCGAACCTCGCTAATGCCGTTAAACGAACGGAAGGAAATACGGTTATGTAGAGGTGTGCGATTAGAACGACACGCAACGAATTTGCGGATAAACGCGAAGGACGCTTAGCGGTGGGCTTGTCTGCAGAAAATTGACGAAAGTTGTTGTTGCCGTAACACATGTATCGCATGTGGGTGGGTGTCCGAGGTAATGCGTCATTCTCAGAATCGACGAGGAATGACATTCGAGCCAGGCAAGTTCGCAATAAGAAAATGGTACTATTACGGGGGCCGATTACTTGCAGCTGATCCTCACCTTTCCCTGCTCCGTAGGCTCAAACATTTCGGAGATATTTTTACGTAAATTAGCGGGCTGATCGAGTTACGACCGATTTCGACGCATCCCTTCCACCGCCCCGCAAGTTTAACTTGATACTTTCTCCTTCTGTTCTATTGTCTCGGCTCGCTCGGGCAATCCTGCATCTGCGTGCTACCGTTCACCAGTACAGCTGTCTCTCTCTGCTGTTTTCATCGGAGCGAACAAAGGAAATAGTGTTCTCCTGATGATCCCGGTGTATATCCGACGGCCGACAATTGTGACACATTTCGCGTGCACTTTAAATAGCTCGTTAGGAACCACGGGCTTTCGATAGACGTGAAGCTTGCACAAGTGGAACGCTCATCTCGTATCATCGACTACGTGGGCCAGTGAGGCGCTTTAGCGCGACCTCTGTCACGAAACTCTGCTCTTTCTCTCTCCGGTACGTTTCATTCATTCTGATTCATTCCAACGCCGAGCGTGCGTGTCCCCCCGTGTACGAACGACGCAAACTGCGCGACGAATTCGTCAAGTACGGTAGGTCTGGGTTGGGTGATAAAGCCGATAAAATGCACAGGATTTCACGTGTATTGCAGTTTGCCGAGAAATAAATCTTATCGATCACGTCCAGATACTATGGAATGTAATAGACGCGTACGTACGTTCTACGTTAGCTTCAGCGAGACACTTTCATGATAACAACACCGGGTTACCTTGAAAGCACCTATAAAAAGACATGTATAATGCATGTGCCTGCAGTCGGTTCTCATGAATCGTTCCATTCGAAGGCAGATATCGTTAAAAGAAAGGCTCGGCTTATTCGGTACGCTTCTCGAATTAAGATGCTTGGCGACACTGGTCGTTATCTTTACCCCGAGCCAGGCACGTAATCATACGAATGCAATGTTGCTGGGAGCAAGCTTTTCCCTCGCTACATTACCTTAACGATTCATAAAAGCAGCTCCTGCGGAACGCTGCATACGGATGCAGTTTGACGTTGCTATTTCCCGCCCGCTTTTATCGTTCTTCGGATGACGAACTTTAGCGAGTACCACAGATCATTGGTATAAACGTGAAGTGAGCGTTACAACCATTGTTTTTTTGACGAAGTCGCCATTCCGCCTGATCGAGGAGAAATGACATTTCTCCATTAAAAGCTCGTTATCTTTCAGCATCGAAATTCTCTTGCTGTACAGTTAGTTGCAAAAGTATAAATCACATGTGAGATTAGTTCTCTCGTTATTGAACTTTGTAACCTGTGGTTTCGCGATGTGTTATGCTAGCTCAACATGCATCACTTGCACGATGCGGTTGCTAGTTAGTCATCGATGACTTGTGCAACGTGCTCGCAGGTGGCTCTGTGATCTTGGATACTGTAACAATGATAAATTCTATGGCATCTCGGGGAATGACACATAATCTTACAATCGAACGGATAAGGACAGTGTTGTATTCCGTATTTATAATATTACTTTTATTTTATTAAATAACTTTATGCAAATAACGGAAACTAAGACGATTACAGATAAATTATAGATTATAGATTCAGAACTAGATTCTCGTGTCCAGACTGTTCGGACTGAAGTGCTCAAGAGCTACTTTTGAAGAATTGCGTGTTATATATATATATGTACGGTTTTCGGTAAGCTGGAAAGTGGGGGTTGTCCTGAGTTTAACGGTCGGTAAGGGATGAGGCATAGAGATCAAGGTTCAAGGATGAGTAATAAGGAACGGATGAGGTCATAGAAGAAAGGATTTAGGATGCTTACTATTACTATCTGGAAAACTAACGCGTTGACTAATACTTTGTTTAGGATGCTTACTATTGCTATCTGGAAAACTAACGCGCTGACTAATACTTTGTATAGAGAAATAAATTTAAATGACGTTGGAATATAACACCTTCCGCCATAAAATTGTTCAACGGAAAGTTAACAATTACGTATACCATGATTAAAAATAATTACATTACGTAGATATTGAAGATTACAAAAACAAAAGGTAAAATAATATTATACAACAACAGTTGGCGCGAAAAGAGTCTTATGTATCTATGGTGCGTTCTGTTCCATAATTTTCCATGACAACATAAGCAGCGATAAACATTACGAGCCCGCAAACGAATATAAATGATGCCACTGTATTAGACCGAATGCCTGACTCCTTTGTTCTAATGCGTCTACCTGAAGCGCCCTTCCACGGTGCAGCCGTCAAGCCGAGTGCAGCTGCACCGAACGGCGTGCCAAGAACAACAAACTCCGTAATCAGACCGGCGCGGCTTGTCGCTGGATTACGATACATTATCAAGCGGGAATTTTAACCTAATTATTGAGAGTAGAAACAAGCGATTTTCTTCCTCGTCTTGAAGCAATGGCGCGCCCAGAAGGAGGCCAACGGGCCCTGGCACCCCCCAAAGAAGCAGAGGCTTTGTAAATAGAAAAGGAAGCTGGATTTTATTCCTTGAATAAATTTTTACAATCGCCTAATGAATTTTATCGAATTTGCATTAATAATATTTTTATCTCCTTAACTCGGCCCCGTCCAAGATTAAATCCTGAGCGCGCCACTGTATTGAAGGCACCCTGCGATATATCAATCCAGTTCGCCGTAGGTATATAATTCGCTGCCCCGTAATCGAGTATCTATATCGAAACGTGCTTTAACTGATCGACAAATTGCGTGGCTTCGGACATTGAGAGGCGATGGGGAAAGCGAATAACCCGGCTGCTGCAACGACGCAGCAAGTATGTACGCGATTATACGGCCATAGTCGAGGATGCGGAATGCAAGGACTCCAGGCTTTCCTAAGGAGGCATTCATAAATTTCGCCTTCCTAGAACGCGCAGCGTCCTAAGTGGACGATCAGAGAACAAAAGGCTTTCGCGGTGGAGGGTAATAATAACATCGAGGCTACCGAGTAGAAGCTGGTTCAGGAATCTTCTTCTACGATACGAAATAGGCAAGAAATAAAGAAAAACTACGAGAGATAATTTACCGTTGCGCATGGTTTAAAGTTCAAGCGAAACATTGTATCTGCGCGCGTGCAGATACCGCGAACACGTGCATCCGACTCAGAGGAGAATCAGACAAGTTCTCTCAAAATGACATCAGAGATTACGGTGCGCGTGCACTCTAGCGATGCTTCGCTATTTGTAGCTCAATCAACGTGTTTAAGCGTATGCAAATGATCCGAGACGGGGTCAGCGAAATTCCAGCACAGTTCCCAAACCGCGCGACGTTATACATATGTAGATCAGCGCGTAATGGCGTGCTGCGAAATTTTGTAAAAGTCGAAGCCGAGTTGCCGTCGAACAACGTCAGTTATTTTTGCCTCGCACAATCTACTGCACACGTGTGTCTCAGCGGCAGCAACGCACAGACACCCCTCTCTAAATAGATCACCGAGGCAGACAGGCCGATTACGTAAAAATTGGCTCGAAGGGAGCCAACACCCTCGGTTTTACCCAAATCGTTTCCGTACACAGTAGGTGCGCGAAACAGCGCGAACGCGGGGCAACGGGTCGATAGTCGTTTTGTCACGCGTCACCCCCACGCTTGAAACCGAATGCGTATTTAGCGTTTCAATTTCTAGCACGTTTATCGGATCGGTAGCGTAAACACGATGTTTGGTGCGCGTGCACCGACTGCGCGCAGCGACGAGTGTTCCGGTTCAGTAGTAGGCGACAAAGGAAACGCGACTAGTAGACGCAGGGAAAGGATGCGATCTTCGGCCGTCGCTATTACGGACGATAAGAATAGTATCTGCGAAACAACAACGACAAACAGTTGAACGCTTTATGCGGGCTCTCTTCTTCCCCCGTTCGGAGCTGAGCACATATCCTGTACTCGGCACTTGTTGTATTCCGTAGGGGAGAGCGGGGACAAACGTAACACTTTTTACATTTGGCCTAGCTGCCAATTACCTGTTACAGATATAAAAACGAAAATTATGCCTTAAGATAGTGTGTTTCTTGATCTATCATTTGACCACAAATTCAGTCTTCCATGATAAGTAGTAAATGAGTTATGGCAATTTTCCGCAGTGACTGTCATTGTTACTTTTGTCCTGCAGGGGTAGGACGGAAGTAACATACCATGGGGACGAAAGTAATACTAATTATTTTGAGGAGAATTAAGTAAAAACACTTCTTCCAAAGCAAAATAGGATTTTTTATTATCAGAAACGATAGAGACAAACATTTAAATAAACATATTTTAAGTAGGTAACGATAAAAAAGCATAACCAGCTTCAAACATTTATTTGATACTGTCTATTTGATTTGATATGGAATCTCGTGTAACGGCCCCAAAAGTAACTAATATTTATGTTTTTTTTTTTTAAAACTATTGTTAATATTGGATTCAACTACTCCCCGTAGTGACGTGTTACTTTTGTCCCCAGCCATGTTTTTCAGCATAGAACTGTTATAACGTACAAACTATACAAGACTTATTGAAATCAAATACAGGAACTTATAAAGACATTATATAAGAACGCTCTAACAAATAATTGGATCAATGTCTATAGTTTAACTATGGATATTAACAAAAAAACCAACAGAGGAGACACTTTCCTGAATGATCGAAATAACGAAATCAGCTTGCCCACGGTATAGGAATCGTCGTATTGCTCAGCGTCACTCCGTGAAAGAAAAGAAACACTGAACACGCAGAACTATGTAAAGCAAACGTTTTGGAAACTTTTGTGGAAGGCGGGAGAAGGCGTGTTACTTTCATGACGCCGTTACGTTTGTCCCCGCTCTCCCCTATTTATAATATTACTTTTATTTTATTAAATAACTTTATACAAATAACGGAAACTAAGACGATTACAGATAAATTATAGATTATAGATTCAGAACTAGATTCTCGTGTCCAGACTGCTCGGACTGAAGTGCTCAAGTGCTCCTTTTGAAGAATTGCGTGTTATATATATATATATATGTACGGTTTTCGGTAAGCTGGAAAGTGGGGGTTGTCCTGAGTTTAACGGTCGGTAAGGGATGAGGCATAGAGATCAAGGTTCAAGGATGAGTAATAAGGAACGGATGAGGTCATAGAAGAAAGGATTTAGATTGCTTACTATTACTATCTGGAAAACTAACGCGTTGACTAATACTTTGTTTAGGATGCTTACTATTGCTATCTGGAAAACTAACGCGCTGACTAATACTTTGTATAGAGAAATAAATTTAAATGTCGTTGGAATATAACACACTATTCGATTTCTATGCTGTCGGGTGCAATCTCGTCGAACGCGCGTTTGTTAATCGACATCTTCCGATAGTTCCAGGAAACGGTTATCGGCTATTCAAAGTGTACTCGCTGGTAAAAAATGTGTACAACGAAGTCGTAAACATGGCGGTTAAATGATGGCCGCTGATCGGTATAGACAGACCTGCCTGAGAACCGACTGAGACGCTCTCTTTCTCCGTTTCCTCCCAGTCGTCAATGGGATGAATGGAATCTGAGCGAGAGGTGCGAGGAGCTAGATACGCGGATTCCTACGACCCTACCGAGCCACGGCTCCTTGTTTCCCCACGATTTGTCTCTCCTCAGTTTATTCCGCTTCCACTGGCCACACGTGCGCAGTCGGCGAAATTTGGTAGGTGGCGAGCTGAGCGAGGCGATAACAACGTAAACACGCCCGAAGCGCCGGGACAATCGGCACAAAACAAAGCCACGCGAAAGATCGTAAGGAACGTGTCTTAAGGTAAATGTACCAATGACTGGCCAGCTAAGGCCACCAGAAGAATATATATATTGCCAATATCACGTAAAAAACTAATGCTATCCTAAGCTTTTTTGTATTTAATAGGTAGATTGGATATTCCTTTCTTTAAAAAAAATTGTCATGCATTCATTTTTATATTCCTGGCATATACATAAATAAACAAAAAATTCAATGAATACGTTTGTACCAATATATGACCAGTAAAAAGGCGATTGGCCCAGTGTCTAAAATTCACTGTCCCAGTACATAGCCATGACATTTATAACCCGTCAGAATTGATTGTAATACCAAAAGAATTGTTATTTATTCTAAGGGTCGTTAAGAAAATAAGAAATACTAACAGATTAACAGATTAACGTGACATATAAACTACTTCTTGGTACTTTGTATTGTATAGCTGCCTCACGTGTACTCATACCATTTATCACTTGTTCAAGTGCATTATTAACGTCGTTTTGATTATAATTTTTTTTTTACACTTTCCTTTTCATTTTGCTTTGTTCTTCTTTCATTTTTCTATTTTACAACGTAATTAACAATATTATTATATATTACTTGAAGCGTAATTCAAATTTTGAGGTTACGGAAAATATTGAATGAATGTATATACTTACTTTTTTAAATATTACACCAATAATTTTATTTACACTTTATCTATTAGTTTCAACTTATACCTAATGAAAACACTTTATACTATCAAAAAATACTCCTGGTTATACACTAGTACAAGTCTTTGAGTATACTAAATCGCGACTTGCCCTATGTATGGACGCTTGGTTAGTTATTGGGTCAGACACGAATATTATGTACCGATATATAGCCACGTATTTTTTACATAGAATAGAATCTAAATGCGTAATACCGCGTTAATTACTTGCTTTAAATACTCTTAGGATTCCATAAGTTATTCGTTCATATAAAGAAACCCAATATTATAATAATTATATGCTTAACAAACATCGCTTTCTCCTTAGCAAATTCTGAAGAATCTAGCAAAATTCGTCATGCGTCTTTACTGTGAGATTTCAAACAATTTTTTAAGTGTTTTAAACATAATATTAAACATTATTAAACATTAGGATTATATAACACAAATTAATCAATATATTGTGCCTGATTGATATACATAGCTTAATAATAATTAATATCTGCATCAGTGGCCATGCATTGGTACATTTACCTTACTCTCGCTAGCTAGCATTTATTCCGTAGCTGCTGGGCGCAGCGGGACAGACGAAAACCTAAAGAGGACCTACCTCTATATTTATACGTTTGTATGAATTTTAACGGCCGGCTGATCTTTGCAACTTCGCCGCGCACTTACCATCGAAGCCCCGTGAATCGCTGGCTCGTCACGTCGCGTTGCATTCACGCTAGTTTCTACAAAATATGCGCATACTCCGCGCGAGTCCAAGAATCCAGACACTCGGCCGCTTCCCACAAATTTACATGACCGTACGTCTTCACTGAGCTGGCGATTATGAGTCAGGAGCCCTATTCTTTAAACCCCGCTGGAGTTCTTGACACGCGACGAAGAATGCTCGCAGCGAGTCGACGAACGGTCCTCTCTCCTCGCCGGCGAAGGAACACGTGTTGCGTGTGTTTTCGAATTTTATTCCCTGCCCGGCTCTGGAGTTAGAACCACGGCGATCTTGCACGCCAGACTCCGATCAAGCACATCCGCCCGACGGCCTCTCTGTGCGGAGTCATCAAAGTGAAAAGCAAAGATAAGCGCGAGTCTGAGCCTTCTTTGCCCAAGGCGGCCCGTTAGCAAAAACAACTGAATGCTTTAATACGCAGTTTCTGTTCGCGTAGCTGCATATCCGTTCGCGGAGGAAATGTGCCCTAAATACACTCTACTCGCTTTTGCGGGGCCGTCGAAAATAGAGGCGGCGATAGGAGCGCGACTCCTCTTCCCATGCCAGCTGTCCAAGAGCTGTGCCGAATATAGCGAAGATGTGTACCCCGGTAGCGTTCGAAAGGCACCTGAGACCGTAGCGAGAGGGCACACGCTGCCACTTGCGTCAGAGCCGTGGCTAAACTTTGATCTTCATTCACGAGTGCAGCAGTCCTCGTCGGCGATCGTTCGATTCTCTATCCGTCTCTCTCCTTGCACCCGCGCTGAACAAACCGTCGCTGCCTCGGTGCGAGCGCACCGGCCGGTGCGGCCGCACCGAGCGCGGACCTGGTGCTAGAGTATCGACCCGCGGCGTGGCTAAACTCATTCTCCTTTCTCCTTTGCACTTCTCTCTCCTCCTTGCTCTTGGAAACCTCGTGCTACTCTCGGCCGCCGGCTCTCTCGGTCCTACCAACACGGTGCCCGCACCTTTCTCCTTTCTCCCTGTGCCACCTTCTCTCCGTCGCACGCTGCTCGATGCACGCCGTGGTCGAAATTTACCGAGCCGTCCACGGGAATCTCGACCCTACGGCGACCAGGTACACCGGCGTGCATGCGCGAGGAAACGCAGGAGCGTGCTACCTCGGCCGGACGCCCTAGCTCCGAGCAGGCCCTTTCGAAACACGAACGGATATTTTCAGACGGCGCACGGAATCGCCGACCGCCGCCGTTTCCCGATCGTGCCACAAAAAAGCCGTTCGTCCTTCGAGGCCCCGACCAGCCTCGCGCACGCAAATTGCGAGGAAACATTCCACTACTCCATCAACTCGTATCATTAACACGAATGTGGTACATAGTCTGTCCTCCGAGAGTAGTAATTAAGAAACTTCATAGTCATCCGTGTTTCTTAGGCGATGGAGCTTCGGCGTGCGTTTACGTAAACTCTTTCGGATGAACCTCGAAAGAAGAAGAAGAACGGGAAGCATGGCTCGCCTTCCGCGCTCGATAGGCAGCAACTTCCGTTCGGAGATAAACGAAACTATAACGGGACGAATTCTTGCAACGTCCTTCCATATCGTCCATTGTTTCCTTTTTCCTAGAAACTGTTACTAACTCGACGAGGAGCATTGCCAGCGAAATGATAAAGCCTCCATATGGCTTGGGCTGCTGTTGGGAGCGATCAAAGTTGAGAAGAGGGATCCTGAGTCATTCGGAACGAAAGGGGGGAAGCGGAGTGTCGAAGGTCTACGATAGAACGTGACGGCTTGGCGGGGGATAAAGGAGGGACCGATGGAAGGAAGGAAAGAGGGAAAGAGGAAGCGATGGAAAGAAGGGAGGAAGGAAAGATGGCAGAATAGAAGGGGCGCCGGAGAGGGCCCCGATTATCGTGGCCGTCCCTGGGCTCTCGACGTCGGGCAGCTCAGTTCATTTCGTTGGCGAAGGCGAACGGCGGTGCATAGCGCGACAGCTGATACCGTACGGCGGTGCGTCGGCCGATCGTTTCTCTGGCCTGTCAGTCGCAGTTTGCACCGCGGATCGGTGAGTTGTATCGCGCGACTCGATTGACCGCGTATGCGTGTACGCGCGACCGAACGCCGAACTTACGGGCCGATTACGATCGCGATCGCGGCGACCACGTCCACCCGACACGGATGCAGCCTCGCAGTTCGAAAAACACCTCATCGATCGTTGGGAAACCGAAGGCGAGGATCAAAGGTGCATCGTAACCATCCAACCCGGGCCTATCGAGCTTCGTCCTTCTCGCCGTCGCTTTTGCCGCGATCGCCGTGATTCTAGTCTCGCAAGCGGTAGTGCTGTGCACGGTGGAGAGGCCGAATCAAGGGCGGAGAAGCAGAGGATGCGCAACCTCATCGTCAGGGTATGAATTCGGACGCTGTTAGAGCACCAAAGTCTACAGCCGACCTACGGTGAGTTCACCCAGCCCTACCAGCGTTTACCGTGGTCCCCAGGCAATGGTGCCCGGATAATTTTGTCACCCGACCATTGCATGCCTGCGCTGACAGCGGGGGTTAAGCGCCATCCTTTGTCTACCGCTGCCAGATCCCTCGAGTCTCTTGTTCCCATTCGTCGTTCGCTCGTTTACTCACGCGTCGACGGCACCGTCACGTCGGGCACGCGAAAACACTCGCGGGCGCGACGATCCGCGAGTACCTATGAGTACCTACATGGAATATATTCGAAGCCTGGGTCGATAATGGGTTTATAAGAGCGATTCGTAACTTAATGACACTGAAACGTGTGCGTGGCGTCGGATCGTTTCCCTTGCATATTACACGACGACCCACTTTATTTTCACGGTCTTTCGTCAATGCTCTTTCCGACTGTTGCCATCGCCGAAACGCGCTCGAGCAGCGCTACCGTGGCTCGCGGCCGCCGCGATGTTATTTACGATGACTCGTACGAAAAAAGAGCAGCGAGCTTGCCTATGCGTGCACCGTCCGCGCGAATCGCCGAGGCGTGGAAGAAAAGCAGCGGTATGTTTCGGCTGTTGGCATGACACCCGACGCTCTCAACGTAGACAGCTTTATCCGACTAGCAGCTCGATGGAAGTTCGCGCTATTTAAGTGGCCAGACACGTGCACGTGCAAATGCGATCGCTCGAAAGTTTGGGTAAAATGCGGCTGACACCGCGAAATAAGATGAAGCGCGTGTCGTTCGGGGCGCAGGATCGATGCTAACGAGCGTCGCCTCATCGTGACAATCGCACACGTGTCCATCGAGGAACTTGCGCGAATTGGATCGTTGCTCGCGATTCCGGCAGCTGCGTCCAGCGGAATGTCGGAGAGATCGCGGCGCATCTCGAAGGCGGGATTGGCCGTTAACCCCGTAGCATCTCCGGCCGATCTGTGCGCGAGAATTTAGCGGCGTAATGGTCTAAACACACATAGGGTAGAACCCCCAATTACTGACACCTACCCAATTACTGTCACCTTAAGCTATTTTACTGAAAATAACGAATAAATAAACGTTGTAAAGTCATACACAAAAAGAATTATGTAATTCAACCTATAATCTATACGCTAGAAAATGCCCCACTTAATATTTTTTGTTCATTAATTTCTATAAGACGATACAAAATTTTAATTTGATGACAACAGTGGAAATGGCGACTTCCTTACTAGTGAAAGAGAAAACAGGCCACTAAAGAAAGGGCTATAATTACTATATTTAAATTATTTACATAATAAACAATAATTTTTTAGTACAATATAAGTATCATAGAAAGTCACAACGATCGTAATATAACGATTAATTAAGCCTTTTTAATTAATAAATGGGTGATAGTGATTGGTACAAGCGTTTCAAGCATTTTGGTATTACTGTCATAGCAATAGTTACTCATGTACATGAGACGACATAACCGTAAAATGAGTAATAAACAGTATTAGGTTAGCTGGCAGTAATTGGGGTGTCAGTAATTCAGTCACACACGTTTTAGAGGTGTCAGTAATAGATCTCGAAATATGTTTTTTAGATTAATGAATTTATATATAAAAATAGAAATTCTAAGACCCACAAAATGTTTTTCATGAAGTAAACATATTAAACCACAATAAAAAGAATAAAAAACTTATACTTTTAGTCAATAAATACAGATACTATGCAATAATATTAGAGTCAGTCCTTAATGTGTCAGTAATTGGGGCTTCTACCCTATCCGTTCCGTCTCAGTTCCGTGTCAGTGTGCCATTGGTAAGAAGAAAAGGGGCGTAGAGGGTCTCTTCTTACCACTGGCACACTGACGCGGAACTGACACGGAACTGACAAGTGTGTTTAGACCTTAATTTATAGTCCGCGCACACATATCCGTTCCGGCGCAGTTCCGGCGTGCCAGTGGTAAGAAGAAGAGACCCTCTACGCCCCTCTTCTTCTTACCAATGGAACACTGACACGGAACTGAGACGGAACGGATATGTGTGCGCGGACCTTTAAGGTATCCGTTCCGTGTTAGTTCCGTTCCGGCGCAGTTCCGGCGTGCCAGTGGTAAGAAGAAGAGGGGCGTAGAGGGTCTCTTCTTCTTACCAATGGCACACTGACACGGAACTGAGACGGAACGGATATGTGTGCGCGGACCTTTATGCGTCGTCGCCCGCGGGTTTGTTAGCTGACAAGGAGAGTATTTTAGGTGTCCGCCTCCGATCATTTTGATTTTTGGATATGTTATAGAGGACCGAAAAATAAGAAATACGTGTTTTTTTATTTTTCCCCGTTTTCATATTTGGGGGTGAAAACTGCGTTTAAAGTTAGGGTTAAAAACTCATTTTTGTGGAATATCTCGAGAACTATTAGAGATAGGGGAATAGTGTCAATGGACGAATTTTGTGTCTTTGAATGCGAAATATGACTGACTCACCAGATTTTCAAAAAGGCCACAAAAATGATTTTTCACCCCTAACTTTGAACGCAGTTTTCACCCCCCAAATATGAAAACGTGGAAAAATAAAAAAACACGTATTTCTTATTTTTCGGTCCTCTATAACATATCCAAAAATCAAAATGATCGGAGGCGGACACCTAAAATACTTTCCTTGTGAGCGACAAAATGTATCGCGATCCTTGACCGTCCAAACGAACGGTACGTAGTAATCGCGAGCCGATCGATTCTTACCGATAGCGCGGAGCTCGTTGTACACCGCGGATGGTTAATTTATTTGTTTCCCGGCAAGCAGTCCCGATAAAACCACCCAGACGGCCAATGATTTCGAATCTATCGATTATGACCGGTTTATCGAACCGTTCCGCGATCCCGGCTCGATCACTTGCATTCATCCGCTCGGTTTGAAAACGTGCGCTCGCGAGACGCGCATCCGTGCGCTACGTGTCACGTGTGTCCGAGGGTCAGCGCGATTTCTGGCACGTGCTCGCATCTGAAAACCGCCATCGATCGGTCGCAACGCGCACAGGCAAGTGGTCCTCTGATTTTCATTCTCTCCGAAACTTTCGAAATTATTCTGCGCTCGGAGTTCCTCCGAGTAAATAGCCTGCCTGTCTCCACCTCGTCGGTCCCTCTCGAGTTCAAACAGGTACGTCTATTTTCGCGAGAAATCGGAATTGGCGACGTCACGTGTCACATGGCGAAGAGCATGAAATTATCCAAACGCTAATCCCCCAGCTCCGCTGTCCAGGGACTCCTACCGGTATTATACCGGTATTTTTCGGTTGTATCTTCGTCTGAGACTTAATACCGGTATAACGCTCATACCGGTATTTCGCCAATACGGCTATACCGAAACCGATATCATACCGAAATAGATAAATACCGAAAACAAAAGGTTACCGGTAACCGAAATAAATACCGGTATTTTTTCGGTATTCTTTTCAGTAACATGGTAGGTTTCGGTGTTCACCGAGAAGAATACCGAAAAAATACCGGTATTTATTTCGGTTACCGGTAATTCCGAAAACCGATTGTTTTCGGTATTTATCTTTTTCGGTATGATATCGGTTTCGGTATATATCTGTTTCGGTATGATATCGGTTTCGGTATAGCTGTATTGGCGAAATACCGGTATGAGCATTATACCGGTATTAAGTCCCTGCCGCTGTCTCGCGATATCGGCGAACGAGGAATGTGTTCGAAAACCGATGTAATCATCTTTTGCGCACCTGTGTGCTTTCAATTCAGCTCGCGGAAGATCAGTAGAACGAACGGTTGGTCACAGTTATCATTGAGTTCTCAGGCTCGCACCTCGATTGCTCGTAAGTCGTTACACCGTTTCCCGCTGCCGCGCGGCAAATTCTAATTCCTTGTGTTGGACGAGTGATTCGGTAGATAAGCGCTCTATCGCGCCACTATTCCGGGCCCTATTTCTATCGATAGCGATCTGCTTTGGATACGGTCATGTTTGCGAGGTGATTGTCCCCTCGAATTTTCTCACTATCGGGCTTCTCCGATTGCTAGTTGCGTTACAATAATCCTGTTTATCGCGGCCAGATTTGTATCTACGCTCGTGGCGGCTATAGCTTCGCGCATGCCCTGCGAACGTCTGAAAATCTCCACGTTCCAAGATCCGTTCGTTTCTGGTCGGCGCGACAGATAACGCTCGGGACTTGTCCTCTCGTCAACGCGCGCGGCAAACGAGACTCGAAGAAGCGAGGGAAATGGCCCCACAGGCGGCACGGAGAAAGTTCTTTGTCCACGAACTTGCCCCGACCAGTTCAAAAGCGTCCTTGCTTTTTAAACGCACATGATTCATCGGTGTTATTCCGACCGCCCGTGCTTCGCACCTTCCTCTTCGTTCCCACGTTTATCATCTTCGCGCAGTACCGAAGTGCAATTGATAACGAGAGAGAGCGTTTAACTTGAATCGAGGAGATAACAAATACTTGTTCGGACCCGATCCGAAGGCGCGCGGCGATCACAGGATCTTTGGCAAGCGCCGGTAGTCTGATTGGCTGTCTTGTCGTTTCAGCATCAGCAGATGATGGCAGATCTGAAGAATCTCACTCTGAGCGCTGGAGGAGGACCCAGGTACAGCGGCGATGAACAAGTGCAGTTCATACCAGGCGGAAGCCACCAGGTGACAATAAAGTCCCCTCCGCCCACGCTACATTTGGAGAACCTCAATAATGCGATCCTCAGGTGAATATTGAAGGGTGGTAAATTGCTAAGGGCGTTTCAAGTTAAAGTTACGTAAAGGCGACGCGCGAACGGCACGGGAATGATGGCGCGGCAAACTCGAGACGCGGGTTCGTTTGTTTTATTTATCGGGCTCCGCGGAACGTCGCCCGCGTACTTAAAAGCGTGCTTGACAGTTTAAAAAAAAAAAAAAAAAAAAAACAACACGTGTGTCAGGCTCGCATTAGTGGAGAACTGCGAGCACCGAGCCCGCGATTCGTATTTACGTAGCCAGCGAAGGTGCTGAAGTACGCTTCAAAGTACAAGCCGTGGAGGTATTCGAGTCCCGCGTTACTTACATGCGAAACGGAGTACGAAGTCTATAGAAGAAGATAAGGCGAGCCTACGTTTATCTCTATCGATCGTTTCGCGCGGAATGTCTGTTGTGAATTACAGGAGAAATATGCACACGCTTTGCGAGCGGTTAAGCCTTTCCTTGGCATTGAAAAATCGTCGAAATCGAAGCGTTTGTTAAGCTTGCGTCACGAATGAGTCGAGATACAGTAGTGTTCTGTAGAAGCTTTACACAACGGCTACAATAAAAAAGGGACTGAATAGCGTAGTCAAAGGCTCTTGCTCTATTCATTGCTTCACTTTAATTCGCGTCCGAAGGATATCTTTCGAAGGGGTTTGCAACAATCACTGTGTCAGCCTGCCACGTATTTGATCGCAAGTAGGGTCGAAGCCCCAATTACTGACACATTAAGGACTGACTCTAATATTATTGCATAGTATCTGTATTTATTGACTAAAAGTATAAGTTTTTTATTTTTTTTTTTATTATGGTTTAATATGTTTAGTTCATGAAAAACATTTTGTGGGTCTTAGAATTTCTATTTTTATATATAAATTCATTAATCTAAAAAACATATTTCTAGATCTATTACTGACACCTCTAAAACGTGTGTGACTGAATTACTGACACCCCAATTACTGCCAGCTAACCTAATACTGTTTATTACTCATTTTACGGTTATGTCGTCTCATGTACATGAGCAACTACTGCTATGACAGTAATACCAAAATGCTTGAAACGCTTGTACCAATCACTATCACCCATATATTAATTAAAAAGGCTTAATTAATCGTTATATTACGATCGTTGTGACTTTCTATGATACTTATATTGTACTAAAAAATTATTGTTTATTATGTAAATAATTTAAATATAGTAATTATAGCCCTTTCTTTAGTGCCCTGTTTTCTCTTTCACTAGTAAGGAAGTCGCCATTTCCACTGTTGTCATCAAATTAAAATTTTGTATCGTCTTATAGAAATTAATGAAAAAAAAAATTAAGTGGTGCATTTTCTAGCGTGTAGATTATAGGTTGAATTACATAATTCTTTTTGTGTATGACTTTACAACGTTTATTTATTCGTTATTTTCAGTAAAATAGCTTAAGGTGGCAGTAATTGGGTAGGTGTCAGTAATTGGGGGTTCTACCCTGTTTCCTTCGCCGAAACATTCAGTTAGACTTATTGCCTCGAGAGCTCGGCCGATCCTTTATCTATGCTTTAAATAACCACATCCGTGACCTTTCCTCCAGTTAATCGTCCCTTCGAACCGAGCTGGAATTCAGATAGGTGTTTCATGGTGCAAACAATGAATGAGGTAGAGTGCGGTCATCGAGTCGACATCGAACACGCGAAGTACTCTACGCCCCAAATATGTCTAAAACGGAACTCAAGGTCCTTCCATTGATCGCGTTGTTCAGACTAAGGCTTCTGCGAAGACTTTTCCTAGTTCGTTCCGTCGAGCGCGATTCACCGGTCGCGGGAATAAATGCAGCTCGAAGCTCGCGAGCGCCCAGGCCAACCCTGCACTCCCGCATTAGGCATATTTATACCGTTCCGAAGACAATCTCAGATAAATGACTCGAGGCAATTCGGCACAGATATGTACGGATTAAGAAGAGCGCCCGTCGATCGTGCTTGTCCGATTTTTCCTCCGCGAATCTACTCGATCGCCAGCGTTCGCGAAGTAATTTAACGAGATTTAATTATCAGCCAGCTGGGAGTGATAGGTAGCTCGCGTCGCACGATAACAATTGGACATAAAAGAAAAGTACCCATTGTTGGAATTTATCCGATTGTCACTTTGTAAGCAGTACGGGCGATATCGATCATTCCCCGTGCCCGCCGAAACCTTAAAACTAAAAGTTAAGCGGGAGATTAAATTGCACACGTGACAAGCCGCGTACGTTTAGCACCGTTGGCTTCGAGCTTCAGCTTCACACCGATACAAAAACACTATTTCACGAAGAGTGAGCCTTGATAAAAGAAGGAAACCTTTTTTTTTATCGCTTGTGCAGTTATTTTTACACACTTTCCGCGCTATTCTCGCGGTACTGGTGGATATCTGCCTCGGGGACAGGCTCCACTAATCGCTATTCACCACGCCGAGGCTCCTGGGAACTTTATATACAGTGAGCCGCATTAATATTCGGACACAGTGGTACTTGGAAATACATTGTTGTGTATCTGTAGTAATTTTGGAAATAAGGGATTCGTTGCTTTTTTTATGATTTAGTACACTTATTCTAGTTGCTAAAAACGTAAGATTTTTTTAATTTAATGTATACACTTTTCTTGTTAATCGATGGTAAACGAAATAATGCCTAATTTTGACGTCGCAAAAATATTCGGACACTCTGCAAAGCATAATGCTTTTGTGTAAAATACACATATACTTACACAAAATTACATCAATTTTAATATTTTGTTGGATTGCCCTTTTGTTTAAGTACATGGTTTAATCGTTTGGGCATATTAGAAATAATTTTATTTAAGTATTCTAACGGAATACGTGACCATTCTTCGGTTAATCGTAATTTTAATTCGGCTTTCGACTTTATGGGTGTTATTCTGATTCGACGATCTAAGTAATCCCATAAATTTTCGATCGGATTTAAGTCTGGTGACTGCGGAGGTGGGTGCAATACCTTTGGACAATTATACAGTAAATATTCTTGAACTATACGTGATTTGTGTTTGGGGTCATTATCCTGATAAAATTTAAAACTGTTACGAATGTTCATATTAATAGCACTTTTATGTAAGTTATGTTTTAGAATATTTAAATATTTACTTTTATCTACAATTCCATCAATGAAAACTAATTCGCCCATTCCAGCAGCCGAAATACAACCCCAAACCATCACACTTCCTCCACCGTGTTTCACTGTTGGTCTGAGATTTTTAGTGTGAAGCTCTTCATTGGCTTTACGCCATATCAGTTTTCGGCCATCGGACCCAAAAATATTGAATTTACTCTCATCTGCGAAAATTACAGTTTTCCACCACGTTTCTTCTTTCGAAATGTATTCTTTGGCGAAGAGTAATCTTTTCTTTCGATTCACATCGTTAATGTATGGCTTCTTTCGGGGAACTCTACCGTTGTATCCATTTTCATTAAGCATTCGACGAACTGTGTCAGAATGAGCTTTCTTTCCAGTCTCTTCAAACAATTCTGCCGCCAACCTTGGTGCACTTAATTTAGGATCTTTATTCACTTTCTAATAATTTTACGTTTGTCACGAATATCGAGTAACTTTGGACGACCTGTTTGAGCAACAGATTCAAACCTATCCTCGCGATTATATCTCCGTATAATGTCTGCTACAGTACTCTTACTCAAATTTAGTAATGAACCGATTTCCCGATACGATTTTCCTTTTTCGCGATTATAAATAACGAGTTGGCGTGTATCGAACGACGTATTTCTACCTTTACGTACCATTTTCACAAAAAATACGTGCAGTATGAATGAATATTGAAATGAAACTAAGTCTACAAGGTAGTGCTTACCAGGGCTTGAAACCGTTATTATAAAGATATAGGTTCTTGAAAGAGTTATGAAGAACCTTTATTCTGAATAACCGTTATAAAGAACCTAAATATCAGACAATATAAGTATAAGTTACGGTTCCTATATAGCTCTATAACTTTTATTTTTTAGGTTCTATATAAGTTCCAAACGGTTATAGAACCGATTCAATAACTTTTATTTTTTAGGTTCAATATAAGTTCCAAAGCGGTTACAGAACCGATTCTTGTAACGATTGTACAGAATTTTATAGAAAATGAAATGACAACATATTACAACTATAGACTACTGTGTATAACCAAATTGTTTAAAAATTATTATAAATAAGTAAGTAAATATATATTATGTACACATTTGTACATACGTATACAATTCTTTTGTAATATGAACCACAAGCGGGCACTTGAAAAATTATAATTTATAATATCTATTCTGTATTATAACAAAAAGTGCAATAAATATTTAATACCATAGATCGAAACATTTATTTGTCAAGTTCATTTTTTCAATTAGGGGCCACCTCACCATCAGGATCATGATTCTGACAACATATTAAAATATCATTCAAATCGGGGAGCTAGACCCTCATCGGTATAACAACCAAACATTTATATTAACGAACACTTCATATTACAAAAGAATTGTATACGTATGTACAAATGTGTACATAATATATATTTACTTACTTATTTATAATAATTTTTAAACAATTTGGTTATACACAGTAGTCTATGGTTGTAATATGTTGTCATTTCATTTTCTATAAAATTCTGTACAATCGTTACAAGAATCGGTTCTGTAACCGCTTTGGAACTTATATTGAACCTAAAAAATAAAAGTTATTAAATCGGTTCTATAACCGTTTGGAACTTATATAGAACCTAAAAAATAAAAGTTATAGAGCTATATAGGAACCGTAACTTATACTTATATAGTCTGATATTTAGGTTCTTTATAACGGTTATTCAGAATAAAGGTTCTTCATAACTCTTTCAGTCAGAACCTTTATATAACAGTTTGAAACAGTTATTTTCGAACCTTTTCAAGCCCTGGTGCTTACATCTTGTGTTTACAAACATTGCCACCGTGCAACCTAACTGGCTTAACAGGACGACCAAACTACAAAGCATACAAAGCATGTCCGAATATTTTTGCGACGCCAAAATTAGGCATTATTTCGTTTACCATCGATTAACAAGAAAAGTGTATAAATTAAAAAAAAAAATCTTACGCTTTTAGCAACTAGAATAAGTGCACTAAATCATAAAAAAAACAACGAATCCCTTATTTCCAAAATTACTACAGATACACAGCAATATATTTCCAAGTACCACTGTGTCCGAATATTAATGCGGCCCACTGTAGGTAGCTTCGACTCTCCACCGCGTTTGATCGTACGCAACCGGCACGAGAAGTATCCGAATTCACCATGACCCAACCTTTCATTTCAACACCGCGCAACAGATTCGTCTAAAAATAATCTGCTGTAACTAGAGATGTGTTCGCGACAGTTCCATACAAACAGAACCTGGCCCCGCGAGCTCTGCCCTCCCCTAACCACGTGGAAAAGTACTTCCGCCCAGTGACGGGCAGAGTGTTTATTTAAATAAAATGTCCAATGACCGACAGAAGTTAAAGAAATTATCCGTCACGCGTCGGGCAAAGTTAACTCGGGGTTAACGAACCGGTGACGAATAATTTCTCTAACTTATTTTCAATCCGGCCCCTCCTCTGCTTCTGCTCTTTACAAATGCACAGTGATCCGGCGCGCATTTAGAATTGCTCGGGAAACGCGAGAGAACGAGCGCAAGGGAGCTGGCAAAGAGTAGCATGGGGCGAACCGTTCTCTATTAGCTTCGCTCAAACGCCGACTTCGCGGAAACGGGAGCCGGCAATTATCTAATTTGTCCGGACGAGGTATGCGGAGCCCGCCGATAGTTTCGCAACCAAACAACTGACTTCACGGTTTCCCGAAAAAATAGACAACCGCCGCCTCTCGGGGGGAACAGAGGAGAAAGTTCGGCCCCGCCGAACGAGACGGCGCCCTTTCTCCCTCCGCAGTTTTATCAGATCATATCGACAGACTTTTAAAGCCACTTTCACGAGCCCGACCGATTCCCGAACGCTTCTGTGTTTACGTTCCAGCGGCTCGCAGAACAATCTACACTGCAATTGCAACGGCAGCGCGTCGAACGGCGCCGTGGCCGCGATGTGCAGCGGCAGCATGTTCGCCAGGAAGGTGCCGAACCATAGTCCCGGCCAGGACGGGAAAAGGCCGGCGGTAACGCTGACGCATCTACCGAAGAGGCCACCGGTTGACATCGAGTTCAAGAACCTGGCGTACAGCGTGTCCGAGGGCAGGAAGAGAGGTTGGTCCACGGAGTCCTGGCGTTCGCGCGGGGGCACGGCGACGGGATAAAGGGAGGAGGCACGCGTGAATCGAACGCGGCGACGCATTCGGTAGGCGTGTTCCGTTCAACAACGCGTGTGAACGACCTAGCTAAAAGAATCAATAGAAACGTACAGGTTCGTTCAGGTTTTGGTCCAGATGCACCTCGGGGGATGGTCGGGGGGGGGGGGGCGGGAGGGGTGCGACCGCACTCGCTGTAAAGAGGTCAGCCAGGGGAGCCGGCTAACCGTGAAACCTACCGCCTTAACGAAATTCCTGCGCCTTATCCGCGCCGAGCCTTTCGAATTTGGCAACAGCCGCGGATCCCGTTTTAGCAATGCGAAACGTTACGTAACCCGCCCGACTATAGGGCGATCGAGCCGGAACGGGTCAATAAGAAAATGCAAACGGGTACAGGGGTGTGTTTCGCGTTGCAGGGTACAAAACAATATTGAAATGCGTGAACGGCAAGTTCCGCTCCGGGGGGCTGACCGCCATCATGGGCCCGTCCGGCGCTGGGAAGAGCACGCTCATGAACGTTCTGGCAGGCTACAAGTGAGTTTCGTAAGTTTATCGGGGGGGGGGCGAGAACGTGGGACGCGTGACGATCCGCCCGGTGTTTCCAGGACGTCGCACCTGAGCGGCTCGGTGCTGATAAACGGGAAGGACAGGAATCTAAGGAAATTTCGGAAGATGTCCTGTTACATAATGCAGGACGATCGGCTGCTGCCTCACCTCACGGTTTACGAGGCGATGATGATCTCGGCCAACCTGAAGCTGGGGAAGGACATCAGCGCGAGCGAGAAGAAAGTGGTGGTGCGTTGGGGAGATCCCCGCGTTGGAGGCCTGGCTCGTACCTGTCGGCAAAATTAGGCGGCTGCTTAGGGCGTGAATTTGTCAAAATATGGTTTTAAATTAGATACTACGAGTTGTACTGCAAATGTTTTAAGCCGCGAATAAAAATTCAGAGCGAGGTCACGAAGAAGCTGAAATAAATGTATTAGAAATAAACAGGGACTCCTACCGGTACGTAAAATACCGGTATTACACCGGTATTTTTCGGTTGTATCTTCGTCTGAGACTTAATACCGGTATAACGCTCATACCGGTATTTCGCCAATACGGCTATACCGAAACCGATATCATACCGAAATAGATAAATACCGAAAACAAAAGGTTACCGGTAACCGAAATAAGTACCGGTATTTTTTCGGTATTCTTTTCAGTAACATGGTAGGTTTCGGTGTTCACCGAGAAGAATACCGAAAAAATACCGGTATTTATTTCGGTTACCGGTAATTCCGAAAACCGATTGTTTTCGGTATTTATCTTTTTCGGTATGATATCTGTTTCGGTATGATATCGGTTTCGGTATAGCTGTATTGGCGAAATACCGGTATGAGCATTATACCGGTATTAAGTCCCTGGAAATAAAGGGCGCGTGATTCGGCGAGTTCGCGCGGGCCGCGAAAAAGGCTCGAGCTGGGCCTTTTGGTTGCGAATACGAATGTCCCCGAAAATTTTGCGAGGCTTCAATGATGCATGACGTGCCGCAGATCGAGGAGATCATCGAGACGCTCGGCCTAAGCGACGCGAGCAACACGCAAGCTCAATGCCTCAGCGGGGGCCAAAGGAAGAGGCTGTCGATCGCGTTGGAGCTGGTGAATAATCCTCCAGTGATGTTTTTCGACGAGCCGACCTCGGGCTTGGACAGCTCGACCTGTTACCAGTGCTTGAGTTTACTTAAATCGTTAAGTAGAGGAGGTAACTAGAAGCGACGACCGCTAGATCGCAGCTGCCCTGTGAACGCTATACATCTCGGTGTTGCTTTAGGGAGGACTATCATATGCACGATACATCAGCCGAGCGCGCGTTTGTTCGAGATGTTCGATCATTTGTACCTCCTGGCCGAAGGGCAGTGTATATATCAAGGGAACGTCAGGGGCCTGGTGCCGTTTTTATCGTCGATGGGCCTGGATTGCCCCAGCTACCACAACCCGGCGGATTATGGTGAGTGGGAGCCTCGGCGGGGCATGAATTTTAAGCGAAATAATCGATGATCATCTGTCTCACCAAGAATCTGCATTTATCGTTCAGTGATGGAGGTGGCGTGCGGGGAGCACGGGGAGTGCGTGCATAAATTGGTGATGGCCGTGAACAACGGTAAGTGCGTCAATTACCAACACCACCAGGCCGCGATCACCGCGGTGCAAACCGTCTCCAACGACATCGCGAAGGAGTCGCCGCAGCAGGAAACGAAGTCCGAGTCCGCGCTAATACCGAACGGAATGGTGAAGCAGCCGAACGGCGGGACGGTGATCAATATGCCGATTTCTTGCACGACCTCTCTGCTGGACAGCGCGGAGAGCATAGAGCAGAAGGTCGGCTTCCCGACGAATAGCTGTACCCAATTTTGGATCCTCCTTAAGAGAAGCTTCTTATCGCAAATAAGAGACATGGTTAGTTAATTGAACGAGATTGGAAGTAAGTGATTCTTCGAAACGGCTGGCCACCTTGGTCACGCGGGAATGCTTTGTGCTGTTTCAGACATTAACGAAAGTAAGGCTGATTTCACATATAATCGTCGGGTTCCTGATCGGCGCGATTTATTATGACATCGGCAACGAGGCCTCGCAAGTAATGAGCAACGCTGGCTGCGTCTTCTTCACGGTGATGTTTCTCATGTTCACCGCCATGATGCCTACCATTCTCACGTGTAAGTAAACGTACGATTACCGGATAAATGTGTCCAGGTCTGTGTCGTCACCATGTATCAGTAACGTTTCGTGATGCAGTTCCGACGGAAATGTCTGTGTTCGTGAGGGAGCACTTGAACTACTGGTATTCCGTAAAGTCTTACTACCTTGCGAGAACCCTGGCTGATGTACCTTTTCAAGTAAATATGGCCCCCTCTTAATCTCCACTTTTATTATCCACATGCTAACGATTGTCGTGTGGACCGTCTCTGTTGCAGATAGTGTATTCCGTAGCATACGTCATCATTGTATATTTCATAACGTCGCAGCCTTTGGAAACCAATAGATTCATGATGTATTTAACTATATGTGTACTGACAGCGTTAGTTTCTCAATCCATCGGTCTAGTGATAGGAGCAGCGTTGAGTGTAGAGGTAAGTATCCCGCTCGCGTTGCGACATATGTAACATTAACATTTCCTCGTGTACTTTCTCCGGACGGAAGAGAAACCTGTACGTGCTATTGTTTCAGAGCGGAGTGTTCATCGGCCCTGTGTCGTCGGTGCCGATCATTCTGTTCTCCGGTTTCTTCGTCAATTTCGATGCCATTCCAAAGTACCTGAAGTTTCTCTCGTACGTGAGCTACGTCAGGTACAGCTTCGAGGGCGCCATGATTTCTGTGTACGGTTATAATCGCGCTAAGCTCAAGTGTTCCGACGCCTACTGCCACTTCAAGAGCCCGACGAAGTTCCTGGAAGAGATGTCGATGCAGGACGCCGTCTTCTGGGTGGACGCCGTCGCGCTCGCCGGTTTTCTCATTATCCTGAGAGTGATCGCCTACTTTGTACTGAGACTGAAGTTACGATCTCTTCGTTAAAACCGCGCAGTGACCGAATACAATCAGTGATCGGGCACGTCACGACGCCCCGGGACATCGCCCTCGTTCTCGTCCGAGGATCACGCGTCTTTCGCACACGTGGGATCGATCGGAGACTCGCGAATACGATTCTCGACTTTCCATTCTCTCCGCGCCGGAAAAATAGATTTGTCAAAGCGAACGTAACGTTCGAGACTGCGCTCGTCCCGCGACGACCGCGGGGGACGATCTACACTTAGCCGCGAGAGTTCTAAGCCTGACGAAATCCGACCGGTAAATCAGGCTCACCTCGTACCAGCGTTCGCGTCCCGAGTGCCGACGTTATCTCAGAATCGTGTTTAGAACGCCTCGTTAAGAATGCAAACGCTTTCGCCACTTCGGCCAATGGTCGTAGCTAAAGAGTAAGGAGCCCTGCATTCTTGGTAACGCGTTCCGTGTCCTCCGTACGCGACGAGTATTCCCAGGAGGCTGGTTTAACAGAGAGTCGTGCGCGTAGAAGATTTAGGCATTTTTAATAAGCTAGGATGCGCAGGAATTAGATTCGAATTGTACATCATCGATAATAGACCGACGACGAAACCACCGTTGATAATACGCATTAAAATCGAAACGAGAACATTTATAGCCAATTACTACGAACTCGCCAGGAGCCTTAGGCTCGTTCAAGACTCATGGTCCCTCCAAAGAGAGCGCGTGCGCGGCATGCGATAACATAGACTTTTCTCAATAGATAAGCAATAGAATTTACGGATCGAATGTTAGAGACGGATCCTTTATTGTTCTTGTATTTACATGAATCGCTAACATTCACTCTAGGCTACGGACGGCGCCTCGAAGATATATGGGCGAATCGACCAGCGGCTACAGTGATCGTTCGACAGGTCGGACGGCAACAGATTTCTAATCGTACTGGAGCGGCGGAAACGAATTTCCCCGCTCGCGCGTATATCGGCGAGGTGCTTGGCGTTTGTATTTGTACTCCGAAATGATTTCTTACGTGATCGCGAATCAATCTTTACCCATATCGTCATTCCATTAAATAGACAATTCGGTAACTGTAACGTTTAAGCGACAAACCGCGTATATATTGTAAAAAGCTCACACCTGACCAATCACTAGCTGCCTGTGCGTTTGCTTCTAAGTGGGAGTGCCGAACATTGTTACATTTACTACGACGACGTAGTTGTTTAATTAGACAGGCAAAGGGAGCATCTGCATTACAAAAAAAAAAGGGAAAAAAAAGTCGAAGAAAAACTCTAGGCATGGCAGTGTACGTTAACGAATTTAACCAAAGATTATTCTGGTTTTGGAGATTTGTACAGGTATTCTTTTCACGGCCTATACACTGTTCGCAATTGCTGCGGGTTCATTTACTCAGCGACTGAGACACAAAAGCCGATCTAAAAAAAACTCTCATAGACCACCGTTCACCTTTACTTTCAGACTTCGTATCGCCCGCTTAGCGTTCTTTTGTAAATGTCGCGACACGGCCGGGTGCAGAATAATCTTACCATTATAGGCGATCGATATCGCTGCTCTTAGTTTAACTTTCTAACTTCGGGAGGAGATGATATTTGTTAAGCGATAGTTATATAAACATATTTTTGTATTTGGACGTTAGAAATTCTACTTGTCGGTTTACGTTTAGGATAAACGATCCTCTTTTGGTTTTGGTACCAATCGTCCTTTTTTTTTGGAGTTAAGTTACGCTCGTCTTTATCAACCCGTTAGGGGAGAATTCTAGCGGAATTCTATTTCGATGTGTGCTCGTTATTTTATAGGCACTTATTGCAACTGTACTTATTGCGTACGTACTAAATACTTAGGAATTTTCCAAAGGGATACCTTCGGAATCGTACATCTTTACTTAATACATATATCGTTTTCTAATTAGAGAGACTTTCGCGGCTATTGTTATGCAGAGTAGAACGATTCCCGAAAAGTCGAGAGGCGGGCGCCAGCGTAGAGCGTTTCGGGATAGGAAACTCACGCGACTCGTGATCGGTGAATAATTTATGCTTCGCGTGCAATTGGTACAATTAAGTGGTGAAAGCGTAATTCTTGGAGAGATTATATCCTACGGATCGTAGGGGGTTGGGCAAAGGGAGCAAAACAGTTTCAATATTTTTCGACCCGCTACATATATAATTATTATCGTTTCTACCATCACTTATTTTTTAATTCGAATGCGTAGGCAGGGAACAACACGGCACTGCGCTACACGCGCAAACACCGTTTCCTTTCTCTCTCTCTTTTTTTTTTTACTTCTTATCTTTCTATCGTTGTTAAGCAACCTATAGCATACAATGTATCGTGATCAGGTAATCACCGTTGAGACATAACCGTGCACCTGAAGATCGAGTGTTCATTTCCGTTTCATTCCGTATGCGTTTGAGTAATGGTAACTTGGGATGTCTGTGATTCCGTATCGACAAACGATCGTTTGGCGTATAAGAAAAAATTCTGTAAAATGTACATAGAGGCGTGTAAATATAGGGGGTTTATGGCAATGGAGCAGCGGGAAAGGGGGGGGGGGGGGAGGGGCGCGTTGAAATTGGATGGGTATGATGAAAGTGCGAGACTTGTCCTTTTTTAATAAAAAAATTGACACACATATTCGGACCTGTACATATTTGGTTGGGCCTCCGCCCGCATTTATCGTGCAACTAAATTAATTTTTACGAGCGACAAATCGAGATGATCGTTTAGTTCTATTGCGCCATATTATCCTTAACAATTGCGAGTGCAAATCACCCGGTGCAGCACAGCACGCGTACACAACGCCGAGATCTGAGCGTGCGTCACGTTCACTTGCAAGAAATCGATACGCAGCTAGTTCGCCGTGTAAATCGAATCGCTGGTTGCTTTCTCCGGGAGTTCTCGGTTTACGTTCTATAATGCTGCGCGATTATTATTTAAATATGCGGCCGGAAATTCTAGTAGGAGCAATAAGAACGTGCCAGATCCGCGCTTACATTGTGTTCAAGGCTCGTTAGAGCTGAGACTGTACTAACGAACAAGCAGACTTTCAATTACACACAACTGTCTGGCGAGCAGGGCCTTCGAGCCGCTGCTGAAGAATTCAGACATCGTAATACCGCGCGTATGCACGCAGATGCGCAGCATAGGTGAATTGTTTCATAGAGTTACGCTTCTAGGACACATACCTACACCACACGTCGACGTACAACGTATATTTGTCCGACCATGTAACGCGTACAGTACATGACACTTTTTTCAAGTATTGTAATTTTATATAAACAAAGGAGTATGAGTGAGCGAGAGCTGCGCGCATGTGTGTGTACGAGCGTCGGGAGTGAGAGTCGAGAGAGAAAGGTGCGTGGATAGGACAGAGATGAAGAAATTAACGGACGACAAACGCACGCGGGGAAAACGAATTCTGCAGATCCTTGCGAAACAAATTTCCAAGTATAATGTTCCGTGTTCTGAGCAAGGAATGTCACGTTTATACTAAAGCACAAACGAATAAACATCTGTATAATGACTACATCAATCGTTCCGTTCCAAAATCAAAAAAAAAAAAAAAAAATTAAAATTCTCTCCTGGCCGAGCAACTGTCGCGTTCGAAACTTGCCGTTCGAATTTTGCAGGCGCAGAATTAGTGGCGAGCACGGGGGGGTATGGGCGACCAATCTAACGCTGGAAAAGTTATTTTAAGCTCGCTTTTGCCAATGCTGCCAAAGCAAAGCTACTCGGACACGTTCCATTCTTCGGCACAGAGATTAGAATCTACGCAAAGCTCGTTAATTTCTCACGTTGCAGCGTACCGAAATCTTCCCGCGTTCAACTTTCGATCTGAAGTGCTGCTTTATGTATCTCTTGTAAAGTATACTTGAAAATCGTGTTAGATATTGTACCGATTAAGTTGGCAAGTATTTTAGTTCGAAGCGCCCGTTGAAAGTTTCTCGAGCAATTGTGTAATCGTGCGACAAACTCGAGGAGCGAGATTACCTGCGGGATTATGGAAAAGCCCATAGTACGCGCAAGAGTAGTGAAGGTCCTGGGCAGAACCGGCTCCCAAGGGCAATGCACGCAGGTCAAAGTGGAATTTCTGAACGAACAAAACAGGCAGCTGGTTCGAAACGTGAAGGGCCCTGTACGTGAAGGGGACATTCTCACGCTTTTAGAATCCGAAAGGGAAGCTCGACGACTTCGCTAATGACGACCTTCCTTCCCAAACGAACAAAAGGCATTCGAGCCCTCATCAGGTATAGATGCCCATCCGTAAACCATACCGAGCGCATGTAACGGGAACGGGCAACTTTGTTCCCGAAGATACATTTGTACCTAAATACGTATTCCGTTAAAAATATATCGCATTTAAAGACAAAAACGCACAAGGCAGAGCTTTGACCATTGAATATTCGTTCCCCAGGTCACACGAGCAGAGGCGATGCTACCTATCTCGAAAACGAAGTCAAATTTTGTCTTTTTATATGCATGTTTTTTAACAAAATATATATCGGTGCATGCCATTGATGCAAATGATCGCAACGGCGTGTCCCACCATGCGAATGTAACTCGAAAGCATTTTCAAATAAAAATTAGTGCATAGATATTTCTATAAGCCTTGGTATAATATCTCTATCATGTCCCCAGACAGTTTCTCAGCTTCGATATCGCACGAGCGATCGAAATACCCGTGGTTTCACCTTCTTTCTTTCTCATCCGAATGTATGTAAGTAAACAAAACATAGCCTTGGTCACGTCCATATTTCCCAGAACAAAGGAATGTCTTTCTTTCCCATGAAGGACAGATCTGGACAGATCTTCCATTTCATTCTTCAGTACACCGGTACAGCTCGATGTCGCCCTAATCGGTATTCGACCAATGAGAGACCGTGCTGCGATTTGAGCGGGAACGGCGATTTTCTATTTTTAACGTTTTATTAAAAAATTCAAGCATATTTGTACAACTAATGACGCTGAAAAATATTTGCGATTTTCTGTTAACAATTCTGTTTTCATCCGATAGCCTACAAGATAATTAATCGCCATAATGCGCAATAAAGTAATGGAAATATTGAATGTTGGTGGCAGCACTGTCGCTAAACGAGCGAACGCAGCGAAACGTTAGCGTAGCAACTTCAGTCTGGCTTGAACGATCGCGAAGGTGAGTCGTTGTAGTGCTGTATATTAATCGTCCATAATTTGAGAGGACATTTCATCCAAAATTTCATTTCATTCATTACTTTCCTCAATTCATTCTAATCGCAACATGTTCAAGCCAACTCTGCAACCGGTCCGGTCGAACGTTAGTGCCAACGATTAGCTTCCAGCCGCGTCTGCCGTGTCTTCCGCGTCTTCCGCGTGTGCAACTTGGTTTAATTGCCCCCCCGGGCAATGGTCGTCCCCTTTTTTCCACTTTTCATTCCTCTTTTGAATGTCGGTAAGGCGAAAAAGAAGCTGCGTCTGGGAGTAATCGTGCTCGAGGTTTGTCTCGCGACACGACGATGCCCGTGACGTGCGACGTCATTACGCGGCCCGGTTTGCGCGGTGATTAGACAGATATTCTCGTCTGCGTTTCCTCGACGGCTTCTCAAGGTAATACGATTCTGATGAGTCGGGCTAGAGGGGATCACACGTGTAAAGTCGGTAGCCCATCAGGGATCTAAGCGATTGTCGTTGAACGGAAGCGAAACGAACACTGTTCCTTTGCTTTGCTTCGTCGTCAAAATTCGCGTGTAAATGGGTTAGCAACAAAATGTATGCTTAACTGTTTACAATCACCTTCTCTTTATCACCGCGATGACTCATAGGCCGAGACGGGTAATGTAATCAAGTGCACAGCTCCACTGCATGGGAGCACGTTTTCGATCCGTTTCGGGGGCCCTCCACGAGTGGAGACTGCCTACAACCTAACGTCTCGAAGAAGCGGTTGCAAAATTTGTACCCTGCCCCGGTGCAGGGTACATTAGCTAGCTTAGTTAGGGACTGAACTCAGTTAGTTAGACTCTTCCACAAATTAGTTAGGGATCGGAGCTTGAAAGAGCGTAGGGGGTACCACCTCCGCCTCTTTCCCGGGTAGGTAATATAGGTGCTGTTTATTCCTTCGGGAGCATACAGTTCTTTGATGCCACAATAAAGTCTTCGGGTGGCTCCCTTTTTAGCTTTGCATTGGAGGGTGGTTGGGCCGTCGGAGGCAGGGCGAGTCACCGTTTGCAGCAACCTCCTCGTGGTGTGACTTGGGAAATTTATGTTACTTCGCTACTGAATTAACACAAAATTGCTAATGGCTGCAATACTAGAAACTTCTTGTTCCACTGGGCTTTTCCACTACCCAGAAAATTCTATTCTGAAAGTTCTTTTGTAAAACTTAAATATGGGAAAGAAACAAACCAGAGGTTCCAAAACCTAATGTTCTTTTTTTTCACTGCACACAACTATGCACCCATGCTCGCGTACTTAGAATACGAAAATCCAAACTCTGAACCAGCACGCTATACCACCGCTTCCTAGAAACCCATACATGAATGTATTCGTATGCCAAAGGATTATAATAAAGCCGGATGTTCGTTCCACGTGTGAAACTCCTGATAATGTTCATTCGACGCCACAGCCTAACCTTAACCTAACCTAACCTCCAACCTCACCAGTGAAGTTAATCAGTAAGAGTACACGCGAGATTACAGACGAAGGCGGCCATTTTCATTCGCGATAGACTCACGGCACGCAGCAGGCTACAGAGCGCAGGCTGTAACGCCGAACGCAACATGCGAGCGGCAGTAATGGGCGTTGGTGGGGGCGCCCGAGGCGGCGATAACATGCAGTAATTTAGTTTGCGATCCATGACCTTATCGGCGACCAATCCGCTGATCGTATGGTGGAATGGGGAAATGCGTTAATGATTATCGATTAGACTACGAGCGCGATTAGAACGTAGAACAGTCGTTGACCAGTGATCGAGGCGGTTAGTGGAACGTCGTGCCGCGTGTTGGCAGGCGTTGAACGTGGCATGCCGAGTTTTCCTTTTACTCGCAATCTAACCACACTAAATTCTTACAAAGCTACGCCTTGAATCTCGAACGTTTGCTCCACCCGTGCTGGGAAAAGACAACGCTGGTACGGCCTGCGCAAGAGGCGGTACGTATTTCTACCCAATGCTATTTAATTTCACGAATCTCGACGCGTGCACGCACTCTAAAATGTACGAGGCGAGCGAGTTTTCTTTCGATCATAACCTCGAGCTTTTGCGATTGCCTAGTTATACATTCCGTGTCAGCTTTCGCCACCGAGGTGACCTTTCATTCTTTTTGCCCCCGCTCCCATCGAACAGATACTCGACAGTGCATCCCGTATCTTTATTCACCGGACAATTGGCATCTTGTCCTCTGTACTTAAATAATAAAACAATCGAACGAAAGTGCGTCGCCAGTAGAAGCACTCCGCCGATAAGAATACAGCGAGTGTTTCGATTCCCTCGTTTCCCGCCACATTCAAGTGCATCCTACGAGTGTCACGGATTGCAGAAACTCGCGATACACCTGGATTTTCGTTTAAAATTATACCTGCGGGCAAAGTTCAAGCTCTTGCCTGATTATGTAAATTTTGGGAGTTAAGCGGCGCTTAGCTGTCCGCTCGAGGTCGACAGGTTGATGGTAAGATAAAAGACCCAATACGTGGACACGTCCCAGTAGCTGGACACTGGTGCAAATAATACAAATTAGTACATTTAATATTCGCTTTATCCAAAAAAGAACTATTTTATTCAATTATTCAAATATTTAGTAAAATATATTCATATATATATATATTTGGTATATTTGTAACACTTTCGTAAAAAACAATTTATTCTCTTGAACTGTCCAGTTTACACCATTTTAGTATTGGATTTATTTGATTTGCTAAGCAGTCGATGTTACACACGAATACACATAACCTTAAAATTAGTCATTCAATAATAGATTCTTTTTACTTAAGTTTGTTTACTGATTTGAATAAATTACTTATACAGAAGAAATGTGCAAAAAGAAAAAACTATTGTGTTGTTTTTTTAATTTAATTTCTCTAGAAAACATCCAAATTGCTGATGTTTCATTATGTGTCCATGTAATGGGACAGTAAAATCGGGACGCCGGGACATACTAGTTAAGCTGTCCAAATATTGGGCCATTGTAAGGTCTATGAATTTTCAATATTTCACCAAATTATTCACTCCTACAATATGTATGTTTTTTTTTAAATGATAAAGTACACACGATGCCCCATGTAATTGCAAAATCGTTTTTATATAAATCGATTTGTATAACTGAAAAATTCTCAAATGTGTGTACGCCGTACCTTAAATGTCCAGGTATTGGGACATTTACCTTATCGTTAAGACTGAGAATCGCGGCTCGGTAGAAACAGACGGTTTTCGTGATTTCGAAATTGATACTTTAATCGAGAATGCTGGCGTACCGAGTGACGTAGCGCGAATGCTCCAACGTGCATCTACTGGCAGCGTTTAATGTCATTCAGTTTTTTCCACTACTGCTGGCGACTTTTTCCTACTCGCTAATTCCACACTCATTACATTACATCATGGTTCGTTGTGGATCATGCAGTTAGCGAAGTTATCAGTGCATTTGTGTTTTTACAGAGGATCGAATCGTGCCGTCGATCATTAGACAAGTCGGTCCCTCGTGGTAAACAGAGTTAAGCCATGGTGGAGAACGGAAGGCAGAGCGGGCAGGCTGGTTTGATCAGCAATGGTGCCGATCGGTGAGCTAAATAATATCGAGCTTCAATCTCGAGCTGTCTCTCAAGCTTCATCGATACTCGGCTTGGTGTACCGTCAGGTTAAATTGAACCGCGCTAATGCGTCTTGAGTTTCGTCAAATACAAATTGCATCCGTGTATTGCACCCCACGCATGCTAGAGTCTCGACACCTGTAGCGCCTTTATTTGGTCCCACGCTCACTATTCTGCACGGGCGATAGGTTCAATCGGATGATTCCGAATGAGGCGGCCGATGAAGTTGCAATTATCGAACGTTTGAATTGTATTAACACCGAGCGTGATCGGATGCTTTAAATACCGGTGTATTGTTTTTAGCCAGCTTATGGAGCGCTCGTTTTCTTTCAACGAGCGATCTCCCCGCCCCCCTCCCTCGGAAGGTTTCAGGCCAGATCCGATCGAGTGCCGATAACGGGGCCGATAAGAGAACGACGCGATTCTGAAATTTGAAATCTCTTCGATGGACTTCGAGCTGTGCCTGCAGCAAATTACTCATGCCTGCTATACGCTCCCGTGGCTCGCTTTGTATTCACGGATACAGTCTCGTAAATTCCTTTTACAGCCGATCCGACGCGCAGGACGAAGTACTTATTTGCCTCGCTGCTTGAAAAGAGTTATGAACGCGTTGAATTTCGTTTGAAGCGCACGGTAATAGGCGGGGACGCGCGGACTGCGAGGTCTATATAAAATCCTCCGCAACAGCACAGTAATTACATTCTTATCGTAACCACTAAACAACGGCAACTGCACGCGCGGACTTTGCGCTTCTGGTTGTGTAAGCGACCTTTATTCCAGCTAGCCTGGCGAAGCATCTCGCGCGATAGCTTCATTGACAATAACGCATCAAATTTTCCCAGCATTCAGATTCGCCTCGGTAACGAGCACGGATTTTAACTCGGCAATATTGAGGGGCCCAGTGGAAAACGAACATATGCCACACCGTTTTAAGACTTCTTTTTTATGAGTTTTTTTGCACTACAATGCAGGAACGAATTAAGGAGGTATTCTCGTTTAGAAGGCCAATTTTTTGCCTTTCTTTAGGGACAACGGACAAAAAAAGTACACGGTGTTTGCCGATGGGCATTATACACGCGTATTCATTAACATTTCACTGAGTTGTGAAGAAAAATTCAGCCATATATAATAATAATAATTAATGGAGATATTTATCATGTCGTAAAGCAGGTGCAAAAAAAAAGTTGCCTCGTGGCGTTCACGATTCCGGTTGTTACGCTAATGTCAAACAAAAAAACAAAGAGGAGTCTTAATGGGTAAGAGTGTGGCTATAGCCCGTAGTAGATTCATAAAAGAAGATCCAAAATTCACAAAATGGCGGCGCTTTGAATTTGCTTCCTTTTTTTTGCGTTGTTCCGTCTTTAACCTTCTAGGGACGGGGATGTTTTAAACTTAACGTAGAATTTTTTTGAGCGTTAAAATAGTCTATTTTATACTTCGGATTTGGAAGCTACTCGTTAATTTTTTTTTTTAATTTGTTTATAACAAAAAAAAGTGTAATTTCGGGTTCTGATGGTACAACAGTTTCTTCTCTGCCTACTAAATGTCACTATACCTATCAAATCTCGATCTTATTGATGGAACGTAAATAAAAATGTGTTAATCTGAATGGGACTCTGGAGTCCCACTCGTCCCTAGAGGGTTAAACAGCCTTAAACGCGTGGAAAAAGAACTGTTTCGACTTGATTCAGCTACCGACTGGAATTACATGTTTTCCGAAGGTGAGATATCGCTCACCCAAGCCATGAAAAACACCGTTTTGAGAGAAACTCATATTTCTAGATTTATTGCCGTATCTGTTACGGTTCCTTTTTTATTTAAAGAAGTTCTCCCGATTTTCGGGCAAAACCTTTTTCAAACTCAAATCAGGCCGCTGCATCTTCTTCAAAAGGCTGTTATTTTAACATTTTTTTATTTTCCTTAATGCATTTACTACCGCGGATAACCACATCCGTGTAGATTAAGAATCTCTTTTCCTTTTTGTGTATTAGATAACTCTTACCATACTTTCCGTCAACGCCAGGACCACCCGACTATTTTTCAACCCTCTCTGTATCTGCCATGTTTCTTTTTCACTGTCGCACAAAAATTCAGAGCAATAGCTCAAGATACAATAAAACAGCCTGCCAAACCTCAAATTAATTTGTCGAACCGTTTTTGTACAAAAATTCATAAAAAAATTACCTATTTCTCGACCCAACAAGACTTAATGGCACAAAGAAACGAAAATTTATAGATACGTAGCATCTGCCTGTTTTCCACTGGGCCCCTCAATTTTTCTGTGCACTTCGCCCCCGCATCGAATGGAGATTCCGATCGCGAGGAATCCACGAGTGCAGTGCACAGAGTTAGTTGAATCGATTGCGTAGGTAATTAGTACCTTAACAGATATCGCAGCATGTACATACGCGGTGCTGGTGGATTGCACCGCGGTTTTCGCTGGAACAGCACAGGGGACGCGAGCGAAATTGTTATGGCAGGCGGGCGCGACACGCTTCCCATTTTTCAACCATTTCGTTCGAAAGCCCGTCCAACGGGCTCGAGCTATTGCAACAGGTGCAGCGGCACGCTTGGGACGATGGATCGTTTCGTTTATCCCGCCGCCGACACGGACTAATATCGTCATTGGTACCGCTGCACGATTTCACGTATATGCATACAGGGCACGCCGTATTCGCGATATTGGGCGCATTTCCTCAGAGCGGGACACGTGGAACATATGCACGTGCCGGGCCGGTCGAGCGCATACCAAGGAGAAGACATGCCCTTCTAAATACGTATTAGCATGTGCATGCGTACAATGACATCGTAATGTTTTTTGCGGGGGTCTACGTGACTCGAGCCATGCGGGCCATAAGAGGGGAATGTAACATTGAATGCTTAATATCGGCCGCGGTATTGCGAGCGCTTGCATCGCGCGCAGGAGTAGACCGTGCACGTTGCAGCATCAACAAGATAAATGAGCATTGTTATCGAAAAAATTTGCCACGTCCACTGGATGAGCTTTTATCTATTCCACAGAAGTTTGCTCGATGGACGGACTCTCTCGATCTACGATTCAATGGCTGAGGCCATATTCGCACGAGCGACGCGACGGTTATTCTTAATGCAAGCTACGGATTCATTGTTACGAGCGTCGCTTCGTTACGCCCGGAGAGATTCATCATCGTGGCTTTGCCAGGCGATGCAGCGGGTATGCACCAGGAAATGAGACTAGCAAATATCGACCGCGCCGGATCGCTTGAAATGCATAAGCAGATACGAGCCGTGCAATCATTGGCAATTTACTATCCGCCTGGGTGCCCACGCATGGTTTTTTCCCTCCTGGTCGAAGATCACCGAAGAGTTCTTTCGTTCCGCCAGCGACTGGCCCCGCTTCCCGCGCTGTCCGCAAACGCGCACGTAAGATCAGCGAGAGGACACCGCGTTGCTCTTACAGAGTGCCGTAATGAACTACTTCGCTCCTTCATAAGTTCCACACGTACGGCGTGACGCCGATGGAACGTGACGCGGCCGGGGACGGACGTCAAAGCGGTGCTTTCACGACGACATCCGCCCGCGACTTATTGTCTTTCGAGAACGCCGGGGAAATGCAAATGGTCGTTAATCGGTTCGCCGAGTAACGGGCGGCTCGCGCGATCCCTCCAGCGATCCTTCCTCCATCATCCGTGATCCGCGCGTGCCAGAGCGCGTTCAGCGTGTCGCAAAACTTCTTCCCTCGTGCCCGCCCATCCCTGCCCCCGTTAAAGGGTAATTATGACGATATTAACGTAATGCTTCCTGCAATTATGTCGTTTGTTTGCCGTCGCGCAGAATCCTTAAATACCACGGTGACGGTGCGGAATCTTCATCGGGGACGTGTCCCATCGTTTCGCGCTAGACCGGCGAGCCGAGCTAGATCGCTGGAGAGCCTCGATAACAATTCCCGCCCCCTCGGGCGACTTCTGCCACTAAATTACGGACGCATCCACCTACACGCCCCGCGGAAAGAAGCGCGAGACAGAAGATCCTCTGCGCTCGGTTCGCTCGCTCGACTTAACGATCATGGTTAACGGGGAGGTCAGCACCAATGGCGTCCCGCTGGAAAGATATTGGCCCCGGCGGCGACGAGCGGGTAAAAGCCTTAACAAGCAGGGCTCGGCTAAGATAACGAGCTTACCCGATCCAAAGAGGGCAGTCGGGGGAGGCGCGGGGCTGGAAAAGCTCGAGCTTAAGCTGGTCGCGCGCTCCGGGCAGACTTTGGCCGCGTCAACGGCGAGCCCGTGTCGCCAATTTTCGTTCTCCTCTGTTCCCTCGCCTGTCTTCCTTTGTCGCGTCGTTAAAAGGCGGCGGGCAAGAGGGAGAAGGCAGCGGAGGCAGAGCGAGAAGGAGCTCCGGTGTAGAGCAACGACGGTCAATGGTGATGGCCGCGGTTGCAGCTAAACGGTAGAGTCGGGCTAGTCAGTGAGTCTCGGGACAGCGAGGTTCGAGCATCGCGTACGAGCCGTGGAGCCGCGTGTACTTATCGCTTGGATTCCCTATCGGCGCGCTCTTGGAACTTGAACATCGCCAGTTGTTCGTGAACGTGGCTGTGCATCTCCCGAGCTCCCGAATAAAAAGCGTCGCATGTTTGGAGACCGTGGAATTTATAAGTCAGGATGCGCCCGCTGCCAATTCCGGAATAGAGTCGATGGTCTACGCAGTTCGTAACTCCCAAGGCACGGCCGTCTCTTTTTGCCCGACTTCCCACGCTCCGCTACGGTAATAATGTAAGGAACGAGGTTTATTCCAACCCCCTCGCCCTCCGGGGCAACGACCAATGTTTGCTTCCGCTGTTCGCTGCTGTTCGCTCGCTTGGAAATTATTCGAAACTCGGCAACGGGCCGTTCCCGCCAACTCGTAGTCAATGGCATTTGAAGTATTTCGGAAACCTCGAGCGTTTCGTCATACCGACTCGGCATAAGTAATGCCGGTGTGCCGTTCGCATCTTTCGCCGCGGCTGGAAAGGTTAATGGGAAGCGTGACTTCGGGCGGCGTTTATTTTAACGCGGAAGCAAAGAACGGTAAAACTCGGCGGCTGGCTCTCCTCGACTATGAAACGTTTTCACACCGGATTGTAGCTCGGCGAGCGGCGCCAGCCAGCTTTGCAGCCCAGAGGCTCAAGTTCCCCGAAACGAATAATTGTTTCAGGCGATGAATGAGACCGCGCGTTTAGTCGATCAGAAGAATCAAGTCTGACCGAAGAGCGACCCGACCGCGGGAGGAAGAGAGAGAGAGAGAGAGAAAGAGACCCGATACGAACCATTGTGCTCGAGCTCGCGTCTGGCGCAGACACTGCGAGAGACTGCGATAAAAGATGAAGCTTGAGGGGAATTGCTCGCGGGAGGAGAGTACGAATGAGATTTTATTGCAACCTAGGAAGGTATCCGGGACCCGGCTACAGATCGTACCCGTACAGCCGAAAACGATCACGCATCTGCCGAAGAGGCCCCCGGTGGATCTGGCGTTCACCGACTTGGCGTACAACGTGCAGGAAGGCGGTAAAAACAGTAAGTACAGGAATTTCTAGCATTAAATAATCTCGGGGCTGGCTGGTCACCGAGTGCGGATCGTACCCCACCGAATTGACTCGCGAATTCTCGGTGATCCCGTCCTCGGGCATCCTATATAAATTCAGACGGCTGGAACTGGTTTCCGATGACATTGACCACAAAGTGAAAGTAAAGGCGGCCCGCGCGAGAGAGGAGGACAGATCTCCAGGCAATGCAGTTCACGTGTTGTAACACTTGCTCATCTCGCGGCGATGTGCTCTTATCAGAGTGCAGCGTAGCTGGCGAGATAACGCGACGAATATAAAAGAAACACCCTGTCCGAGCGCTCGGAACACGCTCCGAGCCCGTCACAATAATATTCCGCGGAAGATCGGCAATAATTCTCCAGCGATTGGTCGCGGCCGCGTTGTTTAAACAAATGCAAGGGGAGAAGGCCTTGCCTATCTTTCCGCGAGGGAGATATGACTTTCTACACAGTTTGTGGAGCGTGGTCGGCCGAAGCGAGTGGAATTAGTGACCGAGATTTTGTAAGAAGACCGGTTGCGGCATAAGGCTTCAGACACGATTTCCAAAGTACATGTTCCTGCTAGCTACTCGAAGGGAACGCTCGCCGTTTACCTCGCGCTATTTGCAACGCGCGTTTCTTTAGGAGTCTTTAATAATTCGCGAATGGAGAGAAGGCGGCGCAAGAACAATGGAGGGAGCAATTTGAAAAGGCGACTCATTGTTCCTACTTATCGTTAATACTCAGGATTTACCGTCCCGCTTGCGGCAGCTGCGCGATAAAGCTCCGTTTCTCTGCCAGCTACTTGGCATTTATGCTCCCTTTTAGTATCCACATAAATAAGACACCGTTTCGAGAGTCTTTCAAACTTCACGGATCTACCTTTCCGCTCGGCAAACAATTAGGGTAGAAGCCCCAATTACTGACACATTAAGGACTGACTCTAATATTATTGCATAGTATCTGTATTTATTGACTAAAAGTATAAGTTTTTTATTATTTTTATTATGGTTTAATATGTTTACTTCATGAAAAACATTTTGTGGGTCTTAGAATTTCTATTTTTATATATAAATTCATTAATCTAAAAAACATATTTCGAGATCTATTACTGACACCTCTAAAACGTGTGTGACTGAATTACTGACACCCCAATTACTGCCAGCTAACCTAATACTGTTTATTACTCATTTTACGGTTATGTCGTCTCATGTACATGAGTAACTATTGCTATGACAGTAATACCAAAATGCTTGAAACGCTTGTACCAATCACAATCACCCATTTATTAATTAAAAAGGCTTAATTAATCGTTATATTACGATCGTTGTGACTTTCTATGATACTTATATTGTACTAAAAAATTATTGTTTATTATGTAAATAATTTAAATATAGTAATTATAGCCCTTTCTTTAGTGCCCTGTTTTCTCTTTCACTAGTAAGGAAGTCGCCATTTCCACTGTTGTCATCAAATTAAAATTTTGTATCGTCTTATAGAAATTAATGAACAAAAAATATTAAGTGGGGCATTTTCTAGCGTATAGATTATAGGTTGAATTACATAATTCTTTTTTTGTATGACTTTACAACGTTTATTTATTTGTTATTTTCAGTAAAATAGCTTAAGGTGACAGTAATTGGGTAGGTGTCAGTAATTGGGGGTTCTACCCTAGCTGTTAGCTGTTTAACATTCTTCTAGCCGCTGCTGTTTTTATACGTTAACCCTCTAGGGACGGGGATGTTTTAAACTTAACGTAGAATTTTTTTGAGCGTTAAAATAGTCTATTTTATACTTCGGATTTGGAAGCTACTCGTTAGTTTTTTCTTTAATTTTTTTTTTAATTTGTTTATAACAATATAACAAAAAAAAGTTTAATTTCGGGTTCTGATGGTACAACAGTTTCTTCTCTGCCTACTAAAGGTCACTATACCTATCAAATCTCGATCTTATTGATGGAACGTAAATAAAAATGTGTTAATCTGAATGGGACTCTGGAGTCCCAGTCGTCCCTAGAGGGTTAATATCGCGCGCATTTTCGCACACGGCGTGCGGCCGGAGATATGCGCGCACGCGAGTAGAGCGATCGGTGCAATCTGACCGCGTGTAGAAAGTGAACGTGTACGTTGGTACCACGATTTTAGCAATCCAGCGTTTTACACAACTAAGCAGTAGAGTCTTCGAAGCAGACTTTCCTCCGGCATTCGCGAGATTATCGCGCGCCGCTGCGTTTAAACCTGTCGAGTCGATATCGATTTGAATGACACCGGGCGATGCACACGCGTGTCCTTCGCGCCGCTTGGTTTGTCCGTGATCTTTTCATCCCATTCCCGTGGAATTTTCACATTATTCTTCTAAGACAATTGCTCGAGATATTGCGCCGATGGGGTAACGCACCCTTTCAACGTGTACACCGAAAAGCTAAATGTAGCTTGCCGAACAATTAAGTTCGTCGCGTTTATAGAAACTTATCGAACGAAATGGAATGTTTCGCAAGAGATTATTCAGCCGGAAACTTTGCCGGCATATTTCGTGTCCCAGTTAACGGAGACGGAGTTCACGCGCCTTATTTCCTTTCACATTCGCAATAGTCTTCGTGTTTTTAAGCGCTGCCAAGTAATCGCGTATATGCGAACGTAATTTCCCAATATCCATATCGCTGGACGCTCGGGCCCAAGCTTTCGTGGAAGGAAAGCCGACGTTGTCATCCTCGGCAGCACAATATCCAGCTTATGAAAGCGTACTTTTCATCCTCGTGAATCGAGGTCTAAGTCTCTCCGGCTAGATGGACAGGCGTGCTGTGCTCGCGGGAGGAAAAAAACACGGAGTCACGCGATCTCGAATAGGTATACGCAGAACTATCGTGTTGTGTCATGTAACAATATCTGTACTGACTTGACGCAACGCGTAATAAATGCGATCGAATAAATGTCATACGCTCGTTTAATTCCAACGCCGGGCAGAGAGCCCTAAGAATAATAACGCGAGCTATAATGCAACCAGGGACTTAATACCGGTATAATGTTCATACCGGTATTTCGCCAATACAGCTATACCGAAACAGATAAATACCGAAACCGATATCATACCGAAAACAATCGGTTTTCGGAATTACCGGTAACCGAAATAAATACCGGTATTTTTTCGGTATTCTTCTCGGTGAACACCGAAATCTACCATGTTACTGAAAAGAATACCGAAAAAATACCGGTATTTATTTCGGTTATCGGTAACCTTTTGTTTTCGGTATTTATCTATTTCGGTATGATATCGGTTTCGGTATGGCTGTATTGGCGAAATACCGGTATGAGCGTTATACCGGTATTAAGTCTCAGACGAAGATACAACCGAAAAATACCGGTATAATACCGGTATTTTACGTACCGGTAGGAGTCCCTGAATGCAACGGCAACGAAAGGAACACCCGGCAGTTGTTAAATGCACGCGGCTGAATTCGCGATCAGAGTACCCCGCGTGGGTGTACAATTGTACATTCTGGGCGTACGTGGCTCTTAACTTCCAAATGATAAAACGGCCCTCGTTTGCCCGGGGGCAAAGTATGCTTAACAATATAGGAAATGATGCTTCTGCGCGGCTGCTGATAATCTTCGAAGCGGTCTCCTTTGTTCCCGATATTCCCCGACGAAAAACCGGCTACTCACTATTCCGACTTTCTGACGTGGCGAGCATTGATCGCGATGTAAAGCAGCCGGCGCGCCCGTGCTATTTTCCAAGTGTATTCTAACATGCGTGATTGATTTACAGATGTAAAGACAATCCTCAAATCCGTCAGCGGAAGGCTCCGATCCGGAGAACTGACGGCCATTATGGGACCTTCCGGTGCAGGAAAATCTACTCTTTTAAACATCCTCACCGGATACAAGTGAGTCATTGTGTTTATGCGAGTTTCGCAACGCCGTCGGTGTCCATTAGAGAAATCATGGTTTACTCGTATCAACAATATTCGCCTGCCTTCCGTCGTGATTTATAAGTTTATGAGTAAAATCTGTTCTGACGCGTCTCCGCCCGCCGGCGCACAGTGGGGCAAACGCGGACAAAAATCCAAAATTTAAAGTTCGTATCTGGAAAAAATTATTATTGTATTTTAGTCGTAAATAGTCAAAGAATAAAAACCTCTTCCCTTTTTCCAAAAGCAAAAAAAAAAAAAAAAAAAAAAAAAAAAAACTTGTTTTCAGAGTGATTTCCCAATGTATTTTTTCATTCCGAATCGAAAGAAACCAATTGCATGTCGATAGGATCATTAGTTTAAAAAATATTGAATTTTGTCCGCATTTGCCCCACTGTGCGGCGTGCAAAGAGTAGGCACCTAATCCCATTATTCGGAAACAAGGAAGCCTTCGGCGATTTCCAGGACGCGATTTCGCTTTCCTTCTGCTATCCGATTTCCCTTTCTTCGTGGATCATTATTGCGCAATCCTTCCGCGAGAAGTTTTCGACTGTCCCCGTGGTCCGGGAACTTTCTAAACGGCCATGGAGTTTGCCTTCCCTAGAGTCACAGGGGCCAAAAGATCGAAGCGGCGGGATAATTTTTCCTGCGAGGCGCACGGCCGCGAAAATAAAGAATGATGCTTATTAGCAGCTGGGGACCGGTTCTGCCTTTCTTGTCTCGGACGGACATTTATTCCGCCGCCCGGCATTATGCCGTTTTCAGACGTCACCCGCGTTAACGCGGCGCCTGTTGCGAATTAATTACGGCCGCGAGAAGCACCTCCGCGGTTAGCGAAGCGTAATTAGAATAATAGAAATCGTCGCCGCTTCCTTTTATTCCCCATCGGTCACTTCGTGCCACTCAACGAACCAGAGACGCGAGACGATTATGGACGTGTGTTTAGATCGTCGGGAGTGGAAGGGAGTATCACGATGAACGGCCACGAGAGGAACCTAAGTGCCTTCAGAAAGCTCTCCTGCTACATCATGCAAGACAATCAGCTTCACGCCAACTTAACTGTAGCCGAAGCCATGAAAGTAGCCTCGAGCCTGAAGCTCGGCTCGCACGTCAGCAAGGCGGACAAGGAAGAAGTGGTACGTCCATGTTCAATCTCTCGCCTAATAGCGAATTCGGTACCTCGCACTGACTCTGCACTGGTGCCGGAAAATGACTTGGATTGGTTGATTCTTATAGAGCTATCTTCGTTTCTATCAGAAACAACCAATCCAAGTCATTTTCTGGCACCAGTGCGGAATCAGTGCGAGGTACCGAATTCGCTATTAGTTTCGCAAACGCTCTGCGTGCCGGTCATGGCCGTCTTTCTATTCCGAAGAATTCTCTTTGGCCCGTCGAGGGCTGTAAGAGACAGAGTCGGGCATTATTGAAATAAAATTTTATTCGAATAATCTTCGAATAAAAATTTCGAATGAAGCGAAGTTAGGTATTGGAGAGTAACGAATAATTTTTATTCGCGAATAAATCCTGCGTACTTTATCCCCTATTCTTTATTCGTTATTTCGGAATGAAATTCGCCGAACTCTGGTACGAGGAAACCGATTCTTCTTAACCTTGCCGCGACTTCATTTGCTCCTCTCTACTTTTCAGATTCAAGAGATACTCGAGACCCTCGGTCTGTCAGAGCACCGTCGAACCATGACCTCGAACTTGAGCGGTGGCCAGAAGAAGAGGCTTTCCATCGCCCTCGAATTAGTCAATAACCCACCTATAATGTTCTTCGATGAGCCTACTAGGTAAAGTAATAAATCTGATCGGCAAGAACAGTGTTTATTGTCGCCGTATCATGCACGCCAGTTCCTCGTGCGCGATCGCACTTGAGAGCATACGTAACGTCTTCGGCAAAAAAGAGGCATAAAACGGAAGAAGGTCAGGTCGTAGAAATCCGAATCGATTCCGTGTCAAGTTGATCGGAGTCGAAGGTACAAGCACAGTCATCTCGCGAAGAACTGTTTTTTTTTCTCTTTCTTTCTTACGTATGCTTTCACTTTCACTGCTGCCGGAGAAACCTGTTTGCTTTTTATATAACGTTGTAATGAAAGCATGGTCAGTGTCAGCGAATGATCGTCGAAGTTTCCATTCCCCCCGTGAAGCGAACTAAGCTCGCTGGCCGAGATTCTGCGATGCTGCAATTAAATCCGAACGATTTCTACAACGATCGACTAACTTTTATAATACCGGTAAATAGTGTTGGCGCCAGTAGAAAATGCACGAGGTGCGTGCGAGTAAGCGTCCTTAGATGACAGAACGAAAGGACGAACGCGAGTAATAATGCCGAGGAGAAAGTACGAGACCGATGTCTAACTTTTTGAAACTCTTTTCCTCGCCGCTTTCACTGGCACCGTACATAGTCATTTTTTTTTTCAACTCCGGCGCTGCAACTTCGAGCCCGCGGTTTCTATAAGTATCGACATACAGCTTTCATTTTATCCGTACCTTGCCGGTAGAACTTATCATTCTCAAGTGTACGTTGACGAGTCCGCCCGCGAGTAGGTTAATCAGAAATTTTATTGACCGCACGCCCGACCGGTTCTCCAAGGTCTGCCGCCGGTGTGTTTTTCTTGCCGATGATAAGATAGGAGAGACGAACTGTTGAATGGCCAGCTGACTCAAGGCCTACGCCTCTTCGTAAACAGAAGTTGTTGGAGGGCAAAGGACGCTACCGTTAATCAAGCCTTTTTGATCTCCAATCTTTCGGCGATCGCGCGCGTTTGAGCGGGTTGGCACGCGAGAGACTAATCGCTGGATAGTAAACAGTAATATCGTGGTGTTATTTGCAGCGGCTTGGACTCTTCGTCGTGCTTTCAGTGCATATCGCTGCTAAAGACGCTAGCTAGAGGAGGGAGGACGATAATTTGCACTATTCATCAACCTAGCGCCAGGCTGTTCGAAATGTTCGACGCTCTGTACACGCTGGCCGAAGGGCAATGCGTTTACCAGGGATCTACGTCGCAATTGGTGCCTTTCCTTAGAAACATCGGACTTAACTGCCCGAGCTACCACAACCCGGCCTCCTTCAGTAAGCCTCGCTATTTCTACCCCCGCTGGGCCTTTTCCCATCGCGCACAAGACACACACACTAACGTAACTTGATTCACAGTCATCGAAGTATCCTGCGGGGAGTACGGGGACAATATCAGGAACCTGGTGACTGCGATAAAGAATGGGAAGTACGACATACGAGAGGGGTACCCGTTCCCTGAGAACAAGTCTGGGGTGCTCAACAATAGCCCCAGCGAATCGTTCCAAAAAGGCGGCGACGCTGGGGATAACGCGGAAGCGAGGGACAAGAACGACGTGAAGAATTTGGAGGAGAAGTTCCAGCCGAGCAAAGGGAAAGAGATCAACACCAAAGGGATTATTCCGTCCTACGCGACCAACGACATAACGAAACAAGGTACGTATCTACGGAAGAAGAGCGTGAATCGAAGAGTCCTTGTAGAAATCGCTGTAAGCGCCAGAAATCAAATTGGCACGTAGAACATTTTCCGGTAAAATTTTTACCTTTTTTTTTTTATTTTGGCACTTACAATGTTTTCTACGAGGATTTTTCAGTTAATTATCGAATAAATCATAGGCAATTTCTCTCCCACGTGCAGCTCGTAACTTTGCTTCTGCTTTTGCTTAGCGGACATAGCGATACCGATCGATGGAGAGAAGAAGGACAATGCCGAAGTAGCTTTACTCGATGATTCGATCGTAGTCACGCCAGAAAGATACCCCACGTCGGAGTGCCAACAGTTCTGGATCGTTTTGAAGAGAACTTTACTTTTCAGCCGCAGAGATTGGGTGAGTTGCTGGATGCGTCTGATCTCCAGTCAGAGCCGACCCGAGGCGGGTTAAACGGCCCCGCGGTCTGTGAAGACCTCGTCGCAAATTTTGCGGGGCCCTGTGCATAGATATTTATTATTATGCAATTTAGAAACACGGTTTTTTTAGACCCCGAACAATTTTGGAGACCCGGCCCCGCAAAAGTTCACGCCGGCCCTGTTTCCGATCACAAATTGACAGTAATCTTTATTCTCTCTCAGACTCTTATGTACCTCCGACTGTTTGCGCACATCCTGGTAGGATTATTGATCGGCGCGCTTTACTACGACATCGGAAACGACGGCGCCAAAGTACTTAGCAACCTTGGCTTCCTCTTCTTCAATATGCTGTTTCTCATGTACACGTCTATGACCATCACGATCTTGTCTTGTACGTATTCCACGTCTACCTCGTTCGTCCCTCCCCAGCCACGCTCGTTTAATTATTGTTCGTCTTTACAGTTCCGTTAGAGCTACCAGTACTTCTAAAAGAGAACTTCAACAGGTGGTATTCTCTGAAGGCCTACTACCTGGCGATCACTTTGTCGGACATACCGTTCCAGGTAAGCGCAGAAAATATAGGATTCGTGCTCGATTATAGGAGGACAAACATTCTATCGGGTTCATGAATAATCTTTTTTTCCACAGGCAATATTTTGCATAGTATACGTCACGATCGTGTATTTCCTGACAAGCCAGCCAACGGACGGCATGCGATTCAGTATGTTCCTGGGCGCATGTTTATTGATTTCGTTCGTGGCGCAGTCGGTGGGCCTTGTCGTCGGAGCAGCGATGAACGTGCAGAACGGTGTGTTCTTAGCGCCGGTCATGTCCGTGCCGTTCCTCTTGTTCTCAGGCTTCTTCGTCAGCTTCGACGCCATTCCTGTTTACCTTCGATGGATCACTTATCTGAGCTACATCAGATACGGTTTCGAAGGGACCGCATTGGCCACTTACTCCTTCGGCCGGGAGAAGCTTAAGTGTTTCCAGGTACAGAAACTTTCGCACGCTGTTGCTCGCAGCAGCCCGCTTGCCCGAGTCGAGTTGTTCTACACCGTCGCTCTTTGATCCCTGCAGGTTTACTGCCACTTTAAAAATCCGGAGACAACCTTGGAGGAGCTGGACATGCTCGATGCCGACTTTACTCTCGACATTCTTGCCCTGCTTTTGATATTCGTTGTCCTTCGAATCGCCGCCTATCTGTTCCTCCGTTGGAAACTGAAGACTGCACGATAGGCCATCGCACGGTTGCTGGGAATTTAACAAAGTTCAAGCGTACAATTCTCTCTTTTGTAAACGATCGCTAAAGAATAACGGGACGGCGGAGCTTTCGCCGTCGTCGCGGGGCAGGGGCGCGCGACCGGCGATACAATCTGTACGACAATAATCACCGATCGCCGATCGACACTTCGCGTCCCCGGAAGGGCGAAGGGCGCCGTGTGCCGCGTTCGCGCTTGTACTCGTTAACACGTTCAATCCGTAAGGTCTAAACTAAAGTAATTTATTCGTGTTCTTATTAGTTATACAAAGGGAAAACGACAACTCCGTAGTAACTATCGCGACACACTTGTCCAGGGTACTTTTTCTTTTCTTTCTTACTCTTTTCTATACTCCTTCTGTTAGGCGGTAGCACAACTTTTTAATACGCACGTAAATGCGCACGTTGATCTCGAATCGATCGCCGGTGCGCGTCGTTTCTATGTGCCGTATGTGTATCATCGCGTCTTTTAAGAGAGAAAAACGGGGAAAGCGTGGGAGGATACGTTCGAGCGATCCTAATTTCTTGCGACTTCGTTCTCTGGATGGAATAAGAGGCCTTAATTGACAACGTTTCGCGAGCGATCACATTTTACTATCCACCTATGGCTGTGAGTTTGACGAATGCAGGAGGGTTACGTACGATGGGTGAACGCGATGACGTGCGAATTGTTAATTCAAAACGTGGACGCGGCGGTGCGACGTTGAAAATAATGATTATCTTGCCAGGGATTTCTAATAACCCGTCGGGGACGGCCATTCTGCCGAATTTGCTTACGTAAAATTGTTACGGTTCAAGGTGGGGTCCGTGGAAACTTTGCGCTCGTCGTAACTCTTCCGATTAACGTGTCTCTTATGCGTAATATGTATTATACCGATCGATTTGTATTTTATAAGGAGGTTCTACTTTTGTAAAAATGTGAGTCACGCGAACAAGTACGTAGAAATAGGGTACTCCAAAAGCTTTAAGGAAACAAGTTTTACCACAAGGTTCTCATTCGAATCGTTATTCAGACGTCGCGGTGTCGCTTGGCGGCCGTGCAACGGGTAATCAAAAATACGTTTAATTCCTTCTTCTCTTGTTTCTTTTTTATATACATATATTTGTAATACCGACTCGACAAAATGTACTTTAACGGGAAAAAACATGTTTGTATCTATTTACACGAATGGGATAAATCGTAGATGCTTATACATATGAGACGTTAGCGTGATCGATTCTGATCAATATAAATAATCTACTTTTGTAAAGCATCGCGCTTTCGAGCGCACGCGTCTGTGCTGAATTGGCATTACTCTTCGTCGTGTTTTATGGCATATGTTTGTTGCGAATAAAAGTATGCTTTTCATAAAACTGGTATTAGTAAGTGATAATACCGAATCGATATCTATGTATATTACCGCCGAGGAGAAAGATTACAGCCTTCCCCGCATTCATTTGTATCATCCGACTGCAGAAATTTATTACTCAGTTAACGAAATGCCTCGACGCTAACTGAACCCTGCATATCGCACACTTGTTACGGCAATCAAAGTGCCTATTACAATAACCGATGTCGCGTAACGTAGCACATTTCTTCCTCGTGGAATGTGACTTAAGCGGTGAGTCGCCTTAACGCACACACAACTTGGAGATTCAGATGACATTATCTCGCGTGAGTACGCGCAGAGAAGCGATTTATTTATAAATTGAAAGATCGCAAAGCGATAAAACGAGGATAACGTGGTGTGTGTGCAATTCAACGAACGCGCAAAACGTGACTCGCGCCCAGGGCCCAGGCCCGGATTAAAGGGGGGGCTGTAGCCCCGGGCCCCACTTTCCAGGGGGGGCCCCGTTCTAAACCTTCAGTTCTAAGCAATTTAAACTCGTTATTGTTTAAATTTTGGTCCCCCCCTCCGCTTTTCAACCACGGGGGCCCTCGAAGGTTGGATAGCCCCGGGCCCCAAAAATCTTAATCCGCGCCTGCCAGGGCCCGATCCTGGGGGGCCCAGGCGGGGCAACTGCCCGGAGCGGAAAATTTGGCGGCGGCAAAATTGGTAGAAAGAGAAGATTAAAATCCATAAAAACCAATAAAGAAAGTGGAACTTTTTGAAAAAGCGGTAAAAACGTAGGTAATACACGTTTGAATTTAGTAGTAGGCGGATCCAGGACCCTTTCTTGGAGAGGTCGAAATGTATAAAAGTATATAAGTACATTTTCCAACCTTCTTTTGCAAGATTTAAAATTTCCTGATCCACTGATACTATAGCCTAAATAATTAAATTCACATTTAATCATTTGTGCATAATAAAAGGTCTGATCTGATCGACATACATTTGTCTCAAGGAGACAGGGGACGTTTTCAGACGATATTCCGCAAACGTTCTAAAAACTTCCATGCACTGGCGAGCACGCCCACTAAGCGTGCAAGTCGTGACCAGCTCGGCAAATATACATTCACAACACATTAAGTATATACCTGACAAGTTTTTCAGAATGTGACATAATATTTTTACATTTTATTACTCTTGGGGTCCCTGTCGCCCCTCTGGATCCGTCCCTGGGCTTTGTTATTCAACAAATAACTACAAAAAATTTCCTATAATTATCTAGAATTATTTACGCTTAAATATGAAGGGCGACAGACATCAGTTCTTCCCAGAGCTGCGGAAGAGCCAGATCAGGCCCTGCTCGTACCTAAGTGCGCTTTCCCACAATTTACCACGAAAGTTCCAAGTACCCGTATCTTACACCGACAGTAGCATCGGTATAATTTCTACTCGCCTATCCCCCTCTCCTTTTGATTGGCACGAATAAGGAAAGGCGGTTGTCGTGCACGGTCATCGTAAGGGAAAGACGTGTCGCGTTCGATTTCAATGGCGGAGAAAAATGCGAGGAAAGGGAGCGAAGAGGAAAGCTGTTAACGAGACGAGACTACTTCTCTCGCTCGCGCCGCCGGTAACGATAGCTGGGAATTAAAGCGTGTTCGCGCGCAGCCATGCCGAAGGGTTCGCGTGGGTCAGAGATGAGCAAAATTTTTATTTAAATAAAATTTCGAATAACGAATAAAAGTTAAAAAAAATTATTCGTCATGTCTCGAATGAACTTGACTCGGGTTAGCGAACGAATGACGAATAATTTTCTTCACTTTTATTCGTTATTCGAAATTTTATTTAAATAAAAATTTTGCCCATCTCTGGCGTGGGTGTAGCGTTCGGATGCGATATTTCCAGCGCAGTGGAGCGCACAAAAGGTAATACATTGCTGCGTAATTCGGCGATCAGAGCATGCGTGTTTGTAAAAGCGCACGTATACAGGGAGATACATAGTTGGCGCGCTAGGAGGGCGAATGGCGAATCCGAATCGGTGCGGTCAGTATTAGATGGATGCTCGCCGGGTGAGCACGTCGCTGGAGCACCGTTCACGTTTCCCAAATCTAATGACGAGCCGCTGTGTCGCGCCGCGGTGACAGGTGTACGAATCGACAGCGTCGCGCAGGTACTTTGTTCCGAAGCGGTAACCTGCGCACCTCTCGAAAAGAGGATGGATTCGCGAGACTCGTGAGGTACGTGTACAAGGCTTCTACGGAATGCCTATTTGCAGCCGGTGACTTAATTGAAATTCCTATTCCGTGATAAATGGAACGACAGTATTGACAAATTTCGTGACGACTCTGGCCTTCTCGAACCAGATGAATCTGTGTAATTTCATACAAGGAGGCTATAATATATCTAATCGGTGTCTGATTAAGTAGTTGCTGCCTAAATTAACGCCGTGCGCAGTGTGTCGTGTCCGTTGACGAATGTATATATTCCCTTCGTTCGTTGCGTGGAGCTTTTTTTAGCGTTCCTTTGTCTATGCCAGCGTGGACGCGTCAACCGGTCCAAATAACGGACGGTTTTCAATAACAGTGGGCCGTGTCGAAAAGCTTGGAGAGATTAATTTCTAACGAGGCGTATCTCACAATCAGTCTTTCCCACTTTCTTTGTTGTCTCGCTTTCCAATGCACCCCGGCGGGATAGCACTTTGATGGAACGATACGTGCTACGGACCATGGTGTCATTGTGTACAGCGGCTATCGTGCTGCTAGTACAAAACACGAGCAAACGGGTACCGCTCTGCGTGCATGTGTGTGTACAACGTCGATCGGAATAGATACCACGGCGAAGCTACTCGACCGTCAGTCTTCTGCCGCGATCCGCCTCGTGCTGAGCTTTCGGTCGGTTCTACACCTACATGTAGGACTTTGTCGTTCTTATCGTTGATCGTTGTCACCCCTCGAACGAAAGGAAGTCGCGCTTGCCTTTGAATAGCTGCGCGTAAATCGTAAAGATACACGCCCCTGGGCCGCCCCTGGTCATTTATTAACCCGTTTCCGATTAACTTAATCGGCATTAGCCGTATATCGCGCTTACACGACGGCTCACCGAAGCTGAATTCACTGGTCCAGATCACTACCGTGCCCGGTCGCATTCTTTTCTATGTAATTGATATTGCTTTTCGAGAGATCGCTCGGGTAACCGGTTCCGTTAATTTCTGTGGGCCTTTCAGCGCGGCAAATCGCTCGGGCCACGAAAAAAATTATTCCGAGAAATGGCTGCGGCGATCCGAGCGTAGGGTTCTCGGAAGGGCAGGTCAACATGCCGTCAAAGTCGGAGTTGAAGGCAGACGAGGATGGTGTCTACAAAAGCTCGACGGGCGAGCTTGCGCAGGACGCCGTGCTGTCTTTATCGCACCTCCAAAAAATGGTCCCTATCGACATCGAATTTAACGACCTCACGTACGCGATACCCTATGGTAGAAAAGGTACGACGGTAGTTGTAAGTACAAAACGATGGCTTACAAGGGAACGTCCCGTACGTGGAAATTTAAAAAAAACTCTGAAACTTTGTGTATATGTAGGGGGTTTCCTACCGATTACAACGCAATTTTTCTTTACTGTCCAAATTCACTCGAAGGGGGTGACATTCACCCCTGAAAATTCGGTTTTTTTTTTCTTTCGATTTTCTGTTATAACTCGCGAACTGTAAGGGATAACAAAAGAGTTTCAAGACAAAAGTCACTTCTTTTAATTAGATCTATCATTTGGTTAAAAAAGTATTTTACAGCTCACGAGTTATAACCAGGGTTGCCACCTCTCCGGTTTTGGCCCGGAGACTCCGGGTTTTGAAGCAAATCTCCGGGCTCCGGTTTTACTGGAAAAATCTCCGGGTTGTAGAAAAAAATGAGATAATAAGAAATTGTGGTATTATACAATGGTATCAATTTTGTATACAATAAAAGTTATTAATTAAAAAAACAGATACTTTCAAATTCTGAATTGTATGGACTTAAAAGAATTGCACATCTGTTTTTCGGATATTCGAGAATAAAACTTTTTTTTGCTCTTTCCATCTCCGGGTTTATATTCGAATCTCCGGGTTGGAATGTGTGGCACTCCGGGATTTATATGGTGATAAGGTGGCAAGCCTGGTTATAACACAAAACCGGAAAATAACCGGATTTTCAGGGGTTAATTCCACCCCCTTAGAGTGAATTTTGGGAAGCAAATAAAGATTGCGTTGTTGTCAGGACGAAATTTTCTACGTATTCACAATATTTCAGAATTCTTTGAATTTCCGGGTCCGGGATGTTCCCATGTTGGTGCAGAAATATTGTACGTCCACTTTTTAAAAAATTTCAGTTTTTACACGCAGTATACAGAATCACATTTTTATCTTCATAAATGTGTGAGAAATAATATTTTTGTTCATTGTGTGCCCCTGAATCTTACGTGCCATTTCGTGTTTAAACCTATTTTTCTCGAAACCGCTAAAACTGGGCATGCAATATGTGCGCGCTAAGCCATCGGAATATCGAAGCGGTATGTCCACTGCATTACTTTGTTTTAAACATTTCATTAACTAACACAGGAAGCCTCGCGAGTGTAACAGTCTCACGAGGAAGTAGTTTGGACGGTGCCATTGACTTTGATTATCTTGACCCAAGCGTGACTCGTATTTATGCAAAATTTAATGGCAAAACAATGCCGAACCCTACATTATTACACAGTCGCGCTTTTTTTGCTTATGCCATTAAATCAGAGATCGAATTTGCCAAAGGTATCCGCCTTAACGCGAATGTTGATTAACACGGAAACTACTTGAGTACCGTCAAGGACCCAGTTCCTGATCAGAACCCAATTCCTGATCAGTTTAGTATATAAATACCAAATAATAAGTTTATCACGATACAAATTTATTCCAAAAAATGACTAAATAATTACGAAGTATTTTTAAATTTATACGCAAACATTTGATAGCTCATAGTAAAATGTTTTAGGTTGATCAGAAACTGCTCCCTTTGCATCTTAAGTGATCAGGAACTGGGTCCTTGACGGTAGGTAATCAAGAATTCATGTGACTGTTAACACTGTTGGTAGTTGCCATTTCCCGCGTACAGAAAAGTTCGATCAAGTGTCTGGTTGACGTTGATTTGTGAATCATCGAACTCGTTAATCACTGCGAAAGAAGGACTCGTGTTCTCCAAGCTTTGTACATTTTAAATTACTGTAACTACTAATTACTACTGCGTACTTCAAAGGCCGCAGTAGAATAATGTTTAATAAGTGGGCCTGCGGGCAATAGTGTCATAATCATTGCGAAGCATTTCCGCACTTTTTCATGCAATCCTTGCTCGTTTAGATAATCGTTAATTATGCATAAGATGTGTTTCCGAGATTCTCGTTAGGGATGTAAAAAGTATCGACTGCAACATTTTTACAAGCACCACGATTTCATAATACGATCTTCCGCGGGGAATTGGAGTCAGCTATTTCTAAGCGGCGCGCAATATTATAAGAAAAAAGGTGCCCAAGGAGGATCGAGCAATGGAGGACGGCACTTTAACTGAAACACGTGGAAACGATCGTTTCTGCTTTTCATTCAACTCTTGCCCGGTTGCCCAACCGCAGGACGCAGGCGAAAGGGTCAAAGGAGAGTCGTGCCGCTGCATCGAAATCGAGACGAGCCACCCGCGTTCGCGGCTCGTTATCTCTCGAATACAGAATAGCCTCTACCGCGGAGATGAACGGAAGGGCGAGAGGGAAAGTTTCAACCGCGAAAGCTCCAATGATTCCTGGAGTCGTAGAAGCGGTAATTGCTGCGGAGACAGCGTGCACTCTGCACGCGCGGTGCTAATTTCGCGGAGAAGAATCGCCGGCCAATTATTCGTGGGAGGTTTCCGCGAATAAGTGAAATCTCTCAAGAGTCCTCTAGTTGTGCTATAATTTTAATCGCCCTGATACCGTCATAATTCGCGGTGCTGCGCTTTCTTTCCCCACTGTAATGCCTCCTTTCTCCTGCGAGATGACTGGAAGACACACGGCTGAGTGTTTTAGACTTGCTTCACGCATCTGTATGGCAATTAGACGTTTTCAAGCGTGAAACAGACATCACTTATAAACGCAACGGGGAGAGCGAATTTTTTTTTTTTTAAGAAGAACCGTATTCTTTAATCGCCGACAGGGAAAATGAAAGTAGAATGCAACTGCTTCGCGACGTCAACAGTCGCGGTGCACAAAATCGTTTCTCGGAACCGAAGGAAAAGAACACATTTCGACGCCCGCGATAATATGTACATTTCACTCGTTTCTTTTTACGTAGATAATAATGTCTCTCGGGCGATGAATCAACAGGTGAACGGCATGGAAAACGTCATCGATCTTTTAGAATACCCTGAGAGGAAAAAAATATATATAAACAATTTTTTGTGTTAAAGGATTTTATTAAAAAATGCACTGAAAAACTGAAAAATAATTCTCTTCTTGTACTACAATTTCGAGGGTGTTTTTTTCACTTTAAATAAAATCGTGGAGCTGGATATCTCACAACAAATTCATTTCGACGATTGAGGCTATATTAAATTGATTCATATTCTGTTATAAAACATCCTGCTCCACGATTTTATTTAAAGTGGTAAAATCACCATCGAAATTGTAGTGCAAGAAAATAATTATTTTTTAGTTTTTTAGTGCATTTTTAATAAAATCGTGTAACATAAAAATTTTTATATATCTTTAGGTCCCTAGTTTCTAGTGTTTATGGATTTACATTTCGCAGCTCAGACTGCTTTGCAAATATAATTTATTTAATTTCAAATTGCGATGCGACCAGCGACCCGAACGCGCGGCTTTCTGTCGTGTTCTTAAAGAACGCGGGTGGCTGATTTCAAGTCGTTTGGATTTGTGGTTGTGGGTTATATTTATTGATGACTGGGTAATTTATTCAGCCTCTCGAGGTTATTTATTTTTTAAAATATTGTATTGTCGTCCAAACTACGCACGCCTGCAAAGTTTCAAGACAATTGGATTGATGGAAGTGGGTTAAATTTGAGTTTCCAAATTTGAACCATACAAACAAACAAACAAACAAACAAACAAGCAAACAGAGGATCGAAGCGGAATAAAATCGTTTAAAAAAACGTTACCAACGTTTCATGCGCACTTGCCGAAGATAATGCAGATTATGCTTCGCCGCGATCGATGAAACCGCTACCGAGTTCCAAAAACCAGCGGCAATATTTTCGCGCGGCGTATAGCGCCCGAATGCGCGTTGAATATGCTAGATATTTAGTTACGCAAACAATACGATTACCATGTAGAGGAAGCGTTAAACTTATTCGGAAGTCGCATGACGCTCTACTCACGCCGCTGAGAGTGTGCGCTGCTTCGTTTGGCATGTTTTAAAAAACCATCGCGTGCGAGTGTGTTTTAGATATGATTAAATCTAACGCGAGTCCGCTCGGTGTTTTTCCGCGGCTCTTTAATCTCGGGGTGATGATGAATATTAATGACCCAGATGCATAACACGGCGCATTGTGTAAGAAATGTTTGCACTGATAATGTTACAGGCTCGAAAGTGATTTTAAGGGGAGTCTGCGGCCAATTCAAATCCGGGGAGTTGACTGGCATCCTGGGCCCTTCCGGGGCCGGCAAGTCCAGCCTATTGAACATCCTCGCGGGATACAAGTAAGACATTGGCGAGGCAATTCTGCTGCTGCGCCTGTGCCTCGCAAGTATAGAGTTGAAATCAATTAAGTAGCCTCGCCAGAAACGCGCAGATTAGATATCGCTCGTCTCCTATTGCCGCGACTGTCGCCGAACCATGTTTCTCCGAAAAGGAGACTGCGGCGATCAAAGATCGCTGACCTCGCGACCTACGGCAAGTATGCAAAAGCATCGCCTAAGTCGGAGTTAACACGATTCCTCGCACCCGGTCGATCGATACGACTAAAAGTTCTTACAGGGTCTATCGCGGTCGCTTGATTCAAGACTCCGCCGCGATCCGCGTCGGACCGGTAAAGGATTCACGCCGCTTCTGGCTGATATAGGAAATATTTCCAGATCGGCGGGCGTTACTGGGCACATAAATATTAATGGGCAAACGCAGAGCGTGGAGTATTTAAAGAAGATATCATGCTACATCATGCAAGAGGACCTTCTTCAGCCGAGACTGACTGTCCTCGAGGCAATGCAGTTTGCCGTGGACTTGAAGCTTGGCAATGTCTCGAAAGAAGCGAAGCTTGCCGCTGTAGGTACATTCTTCTTCCCACAGCACTCTTCCTGCGCGAAGTGGTTTCTTTTGGTAATAACGTACGAAGTCCGCGAAGAGGGAATCGTCCGATCTTGAAACGCCAATCGTTGCGCAAAGAGCCGCTCGCAGCCGAGGCACCTCTGGGCTACGCCGTAACGTTGGAAGGGCACGAATGCTGGAATTGCATCGCGCGTCCCCATTTGTATTCCCGATGCGCGCCACGGAGCACGGTGGATCGAAAAGGGAAGGAAGCACGTCCCAGTGTGTTTCCATCCACTTTCGAAGAATCCCTTCGGCTCTTGTGCAACTGCTGTTGGCTCGATGTCTGAATATTTTCTAGTTGCAACTAACCTACGATAGCTTGGCTCGTGACTCGTGACCCTCTTTTATCTCGCTCGAAGCTTCGCCGACCGCGTTTCCTTCGATGCTTCCCAACCAAGTATCGAGCCTCGAGGTGGAAGCCTTCGGGCTCAGTAATTGCACTTTCATTTCAAACAAGTAACTTGCATTTTGCCCGCCATTTTGCTAATTTGGAAGATAAATCGCTAATTATAGTCCGAGCGACAGCGACAGTCATACTGATGAAGAATTTGTTTGGGTTTTTGTTTTTTGGGTTTCTATCATATGTAGATATGTTCCTCTCCTTGGTGTTGGGGTACAGGGTGATGCGTCCTTGGTGGCGCATCCACGGTGACGTGTCCGCCGTGACAGGAACCTTGTCCCCTTTTGATAAGGCATCGGAGTCGTGAACCAGCCCAAGTGACTCGTCACGGAGCAACTAATAGTAAATACATTTGTGTCTACTACTAGACGGCCGTTTTGATATACCTACATTAGGGTGGCTCTTATTTACTCTTGGTAAAATTTTTTTTTCAAGATTTTCTTCGGGGCACCCTCCAGAATAGTTCCAAATAATTAAAAAAAAATCTGTGTAAAGTTTCAGCTCGATCGGATAACGGGAAAGGGTGCCCCTGGGCCGTTAAACATTTAAATCATTATTTAACAGCTCGCGAAGTCGATTTTATATAACGTCTTCCAAGTTATTGATTAAATCAAAAAATATGTCAAACAAAAGTTGTAGATCCGGACAAGGAGCATCTTTTTTGTTCTATTACTATTTTTCGTGCGACAAACGGTTTTCGAAAAAAAAACCGAAAAACTAAAAAAAAAAGTTTTTTTTTCAAATTTTGAAAGTTTAAATGCTTCTAGAACGCTTTTTATTTATGAAGGTGAAAAAAAAATGGAATTTTTATTTTCGAGGACTATTTTTTAAACATTTAAGGGGAGGGGGCATATACCCAAATATGCAAAAAAAAAATTTTTTTTTTTTCTTATTTTCAGTGTTTGATATGTGATGAATGTTTCCTGAAAAGTTGGGGTCGAAATTCGCAAAAATATCGGAGATATAAACGTCATGATTTCGAGTAAAATGATCAATATATCAAATATCTGATGTCTATATCTCCGATATTTTTGCGAATTTCGACCCCATCTTTTCAGGTAACATTCATCACATATCAAACACTGAAAATAAGAAGAAAAAAATTTTTTTTTTGTATATTTCGGTACATGCCCCCTCCCCTTAAATGTTTAAAAAATAGTCCTCGAAAATAAAAATTCCATTTTTTTTGTTCACCTTCATAAATAAAAAGCGTTCTAGAAGCATTTAAACTTTCAAAATTTGAAAACAAAAAGTTTTTGTTTTAGTTTTTCGGTTTTTTTTTCGAAAACCGTTTGTCGCACGAAAAATAGTAATAGAACAAAAAAGATGCTCCTTGTCCGGATCTACAACTTTTGTTTGACATATTTTTTGATTTAATCAATAACTTGGAAGACGTTATATAAAATCGACTTCGCGAGCTGTTAAATAATGATTTAAATGTTTAACGGCCCAGGGGCACCCTTTCCCGTTATCCGATCGAGCTGAAACTTTACAGAGATTTTTTTTTAATTATTTGGAACTATTCTGGAGGGTGCCCCGAAGAAAATTCAAAAATCGAAAATAAGAGCCACCCTAACCTACATATTTTGTTGGCAACTCAAGGGGCTGGATCCTGAAAGCGCAGTCAGCTTTGCGCGCGGCGATAGGAATCACTTTTAACCGTGATAATTTATAATTCGTCTGATTTCAGGTCAAAGAAATTCTGCACGTGTTACGACTGGACGGCGCGAAAGACACCGTTACCGAAAGTCTATCCGGTGGCGAGAAGAAGAGACTTTCGATTGCCTTGGAACTTGTGAACAATCCTCCGATTATATTCCTAGACGAACCAACCACGTGAGTACTCGATGCATTAGCAAGTATGTTCAGCGCAGGGGTGCGCGAGTACCCGGAATTTACGGGCTGCCGATTGGTCGAGCCGAGGCAAGCGTTTGAATTTTCCGAGCTGCTTGAAATTGACGAATTGTTTGGAAAAAAATGCGAGCTAATAGGTAAGGGAGACCGGGGCTAGTTGACTAACGAGGTTAGTTGACTAATTCCCTCTAATTCTTGTATTATGGAATAAATTATGCTGCGATTCGCAATATTGGAGCATATGAATGACCAGCTTGCCATTTAATGTGTCGCCGTGACAAAAACTTGCGTGTTCTGTCAGTGAGAATGAAAAATCTAAAAAGGTCGGCTGGAAGTAAATATTTTCGTTTCGACTATTTATGAATTTTTGTCCACTAAGTACTGCTTGATGTTATTTCATGAATATTTTGTGGAAACGTGATACCTTGACTATAATTTACGGTATTTTATTTTATCCGGTGCGTGGAGGTTTTGTACGTACGACCCTTAACTTGTTAACAATGTCGGCAGGGCCGTCCGGAGGGGGGGGGGGCAAAAGGGGGCAGTTGCCCCTCCCCTGGCTTTTGAGTAAAAATCGCTTATTTTTACAAAGTGATCGAAATTACGTCACATAGACCTAAGTATATACACTCGAAAACGAATCTTTATATTTTCACTAGTGCTAGATGCCAGCCATAAAGTTTGTCATAATAAAGAGTTTAATTTTGTTTTTTCATTACATATTCTTCTTTATCGACACCCCAAAGTTCTTTACCGACACCCCAAAGTTGCCCCCCCCCCCCCCTGGAAAAAAGTCTACGGACGCCCCTGAATGTCGGACGGGGTTACTTGACTAAGCATAGGAATACTACTAATAATTGCATTTTTTATCCTCAAGATGCAGTCGAGGCAAAGAGTTTAGCTGCTCAAGTCCACTTCCCCCACCACAAATCCTTCCAAACTCACCCCTACCGGTTTTACACCCTATCCTCCCTTCAAACTCTCAGGCCTTCCAAATAGACCATAACAAACCAGTACAAAATAATTACAGTATCTTAGACCATGATAAATAATAAAAAAAAATAACACTGTGGAGGAGTGAAAAAAAATTTATTGGTTGTAGTATACATATGTACGCGTTTCGTATACTATATTGGTGGAATTGGCAGCGTTTATATAAGTTTTTCACATTATATTGATGTACTGTGACAGCGTATATATGTATACACCTTTCGCATGCAAAGGGTTAAAACTGAAAAGTAAATGTCATGTCAACTGACCCCATCATATTTGTCAACTAACCCCGTAGCCGGGGTCTGTTGACTTATTCGTCTCACTACTCTAAATACAATAAAAACTACAACCTAGACTCAATTAAAACGATTTTAAAAATTATGCCTGTATACCTAATGAAATTTGGAAACTTTTGGTATGCAGTAAGTCAACAAAATACTAATGGTCTATTTATAAAAATTAGAAAGGTAAAAAATTAGTCAACTAGCCCCGGTCTCCCCTACTTGAAAAGCTGAAACGCCTCGAATACTCGAGCCTTCGCAAGACTTCGAGTTACTTGAATTTTCGAATTACTCGAATATACTCGAGCAGATTTCCAACTTTCGAGTTACTCGTGAATATTCGAATTACTCGAGTTACCCGAATATTTATGTACTCAATACCAAATACTAGTCCAAGTGAATGAGACGCCAGTAACTCGAAGTAATTCGAGCAATTCGAGAATATTCAACCTGAAAAGTTATCTCCAAGCAACGACGCACTCAGGGTTCAATCTTTGTCATTGATTCGCCGAACGATTCCAGAGGATTGGACGAAATATCGGCCGCGCAGTGCATCGATCTTCTCGAGTGCTTGGCACGATTAGGCAGGACTGTAATTTGCTCGCTTCACACGCCGAGCGCGAGCATTTTCGCGAAATTGGACCACATCTACGTCGTGGCCACCGGTCAGTGCGTTTACAGAAGCACCGTGAGCAATCTGGTGCCGTTCCTGCAGCAGGTTGGCATCGAATGCCCGAAGCATTATAATCCTGCCGATTTTGGTAAGTAGATGCCACGGATTTGGAAGAATACACTGAGCCGCTTCAGAAGAACAGGCGTCACCCACGAGCTATCGTAATCGTTACAGTGATAGAAGTATCCGCGGGTGAATACGGCTCGGAATGGATAAGTCGGATGATCAGCTTCGCGGACATGGAACTGCCGATCGTTCCCACCTCTCGGTCGAGCAGGCCCGAGTTCCGAGTGTCGAAGGAGATACCGAAAGTGTCGTGGTGCGATCAATTCGTCGTTCTGTCGATGAGGATGATACTGCAGCTGTACAGAAACAGGGTGCGAAGAATCGACTCGCATTATTGCAAACTCGCAATCGCTTCGCGGAGAGTAACTCAACGAATACTTATTCTTTCGCAGAACTACATCTATCTAAAAATAGGTCTGCACATATTCCTCGGCTTCATCATTGGCGCATTGTTCCTAAACGTCGGGAATGACGGATCGAAGACTCTGTTCAATTTCGGCTTCTGTTTCGCCTGCTTGATACTTCTCCTCTACGTACCTATGTTACCGGTATTGCTACACTGTAAGAAAAGTATAATTGTGCGAGGGAGAATCTACGATCTCGTGAAATGAATTCCTCTAACGCCACCCAAGCGGACGTTCATACTGTAGAAAGTATTAACCAAGCTGTTAGACGAATCATTGAACAATCGTACAACCGATATCCCCCGTTTCCTCTACATTTTTCTTAATATATGCCAGTGGCGCACCCAGTGGGGGTGCCAAGGAGCCCCGGCACCCCCCAAAGAAGAAGGAAAAACGGGATTAATGTCGCCACGACTGCAGTAATTCAAGAGCTTTGTAAAAAGAAACAAAAACTAGATTTTATACTTTAAATAAATTTGCATTAAAATTATTTTTATCCGTTCAACTCGGCTCCCCCCGAGATTAAATCCTGAGTGCGCCACTGATATATGCTATCATTCCCGCGTTTCCGTCTTGTCCCTTACGTTAATCTCTGAATTACAGTTCCCTCGGAAGTGCAGCTGGTTAAACGAGAATATTTCAACAGATGGTACGACCTGAGCCCCTACTACTGTGCATTCACCGTAATTAATATACCCGTGCAGGTGAGCCGACAGTGAATTTCATTGAAAGCCAGCGCCACGTAGGGGGAGTTCCCCTAGTGTCGGACATTCAAGGTTCTTCTTAATTAAGAAGAAAGAAATAATATTAAATCAATCTCCTTAGCTGTGCTGTACGGTTTACGCGGAATAACGGCTCGGCAGCGTTTGAAATATTACAGATATGGCTAATGTCCGGTATTAGGTGCCGCCCGGCGTTAAGGGAACTCCCCCCGATACAGTGCCCGATGCTACAATTAACATTTCCCCTTATTTCGCAGATATTAGTGTCGACCATATATCTGTCAATGGTGTACGTGATCACGGGGCAACCTCTGGAGTTCTTTAGATGCACGATGTTCTTTAGCATCTGTTTTATATGCATGTTCATAGCGGAGAGCATGGCGCTGGCTGTAGCCAGTATCTTGAACATCGTGGTACGTTTCAATTATCAAGCTCTCGTCGTGAATTTACATGTAGTATTTAGATCAGTGAATTTATGCTTCAGAATGGTACATTCGTTGGACCTGCGCTCAGTGTCCCTTTAATGTTGGTCGCGGTACAAGGACTGGGCGAGACGCAAACTCTACCTATTTATCGCAAACTGATAATGTACGTGAGCTACATTCGGTACGGTTTAGAAGGTCTCGTAACCGCCTTGTACGGTTTCAATAGGGAGAAGTTGTACTGCCCACCCGAAGAGATATTCTGCGAGTTAGGAGCACCACGGCAAATCTTGCAAACCATGCGTAAGGAACATTGAATGCGATTGACGATAACCGAGTGGAGAATCCCGTGAATATCATGCTTGAACTTTCGTTTCAGAAATGGAGCACGTGGTGTTCTGGGTAGATCTCGTCGCCCTTATAGCCATTCTTATTTTCTTAAAAATTCTCACCTACTATTTATTGAGACAGAGGCTTAAGCCGAACAGGACGTTCCGGGCGCTTCATCTGATAGGAAGACTAGTGAAGAGTCACTTCAATGTTGATAATTAGAGACCTAAGCTCACTGTTCCATAGACAAGCGCGAATGAAATACTGGCTCGTACAAGAAACTCATCTTTTATATTTCTCAAATTGTGATAACGAAGAAAATAATTAAATGCAAATAAAACACCGAAACTTTCCACGGACGTTACGTCCCGGAGTTGGCTTCGGCGGTTTGTGCGATACAGTTGAACAAACTTTTAGTTCCATAAATAGTTTTACATTTTATTTACCCAGAAGCGAAGTAGCTCCCATGATGGAAACGTGTCCTTGGCGCCCTCGCCGTGTTCCATTAGCTATGGCGGAATAAACATCGAGTCAGTGTTCTAGGAAAAATTGCTCTATGATACTAAAATATATTTCATCTATACTAAGAGCTAGTGTCGAGGATTATATCGGGATCATTTATCGAAATGACACTTTCGTTCGCCAGTCATGACGAACGGAAAAATGATCAACGAAAGGGTTCGAGCTCAAGAAGTTGGAAATATATTCCTACGACACCGTTGCATCACCGAAATACCGACTACCTCAATTAGATTACTGTAGATTAAACGCGATTTCCGTGCAGTTGCATTCTGAGCAAAATGCCGGTTGCACTAACCTGCGATATCGAATCAAAGTAGAATTTTCGAATTTTCCGTTTCGATTATAGAATCGAACGCGGTGGCGGCACCTAGCGTCGATAGACCTTGATAGAACTTGAGTGCGTGCGACTTGCATGCAAGCATGTTGGGTTGCATACAGAAAGGATGATTAGAGCACAAAGAGCAATGAATCTAATCTATGAAAATGAGTACCTACGTATAATATATGCCGAAAAAATATTTATTCGCATCGCTACTTGCGCCCATGAAGTACAAATAGTTGACTATGTAATATAGATAACAGATACGAGATATAGTGGCCTAAGTATTTGATGTTACACGGTGTGTATCAACACGTAATCCATTCAGGTGCAAACTGTAACAACATAGATGATAGCTCCAAGGTTTTTCTGACAATTCCGGGCAGATTCGGCACGTGTCTGCTTGTTGGTCCCGTTCGTTAACGAAAATGCTGGCTCCGAAATCTTCGATAGGATAAACAATTAATAAATCATTTAGAAATAACTGCACTGTTCAGGTATCTTCGATTATCACATAATGAGGCGATTAACGATATCTCCTCTTGCCACGTGACGGGAAATGTTACACACCGAGGCAAGCTAACAAGATAAATGATACTTCTTTGAAATTCTCATTCCTTTATCTATCTACTATTGAGAATGACGTTCAGCGTCGGATAAGGATAAATCAGCCGGAGTCTTTTGTGTTAACTGCTCCACGAAAGTAGGCGTTCAGGTATATGACCATCTGCTGCGGAGCGCGACACAAAGTGGTGGGGCAATACTCATAAAAGGCGGTGAGAGGATAGAGCTGACTCAGTTGATGAAACGGTCGTTGAACGTGCAGAAATTCTAACTCTGTCTCGGTAAAGCTCACCCTCCAAAGATGTTTGACTGCAGTACTGTAGGCTTGTTTTTATTTTTCGTCGCTGCGCTGAGCGGGTGTGTAAACACGTTTGGTTCTTTAACCAGCACTTCTTTTTCAATTAATCAATACAGTTTTCCTTATTTAAAACAAAAAAATCTGACATCGTAGACAAGCGACAGCGGCTTCCAATGATTTCGACGTTTTAATTTTCACACAACGTTGGCCGAAAACTGTCTGCTACATATGGAAAGAAAGCTCAGCGGCTCATACTTGTTGGTTACCGAAGGATGACGAGGAATGGACCATTCACGGCATTTGGCCCTCTCAATATAACAAAATGGGACCACAGTTTTGTAAACCCTCTGTACCGTTTAATCTCACCGCGTTGCGTCCCGTGGAGGGGCCGCTGAAAGAGAAATGGATAGACATAGAATATGGGACAGAGTCTTACTCGCTGTGGAAGCACGAATGGGAGAAGCACGGAACATGTGCGGCAGTGTTGGAGCCATTGAACACTGAAGTGAAGTACTTCAAAGAGGGCCTAGCTTTGCTAGATCGATACGATATGAAAAACGTGCTAGCACGAGCGAGCATCTTACCTGGAGGAACGTATACAGCAACTGATATCTTGAACGGAGTCCACCGAGTACTGGGCAAAGAAGCTCAGATAACGTGTAGAAAAGACAAGGTAAGGATCCTATGAAATTTATATTAATACATTACTGTGAAAATTGGATTTATATACCTAATATGTAACTCTTTCCAGCATTCTGGAAAGTCATACATATTTGAAATGCGAATATGTTTCGACAAAAGGTTACAATTAACCGACTGTAATGGCATCTACGAATTCCCCACGAACTGCGATCCTCATCAGAATGTGATATATCCGGGTACAGTACCTGGAGATTATTTCGTAGTACAATCATAATTTTATTATAAATGAACTTCTGTGTAGAAGGCTTACGAAGACTTTGGCAGAATAAAAATAAATTGCAGCACACCATAATTACTACTCTCTCTCTCTCTCTAAGTGGGCAAATGATTGGACGGAAGTTTCCTATTACTTTTAAGTGTATATTTTTTTCCTCCATTTTTACAAATTATATCATTTTTTAAAAACAAGTGTGATAAAAACATGCATTCCTTGTAAACTACAAACGGAGAATATTTGCGCATAAAAATGTTGCCTTCTTCATGAACAGCGTGTTGGACATTGTACATTGATACATTAGCTTACAAGTCATATTACTGATGGCGTGGCAAGTAGTAACCAATATTAATAAACACTACTCCACCTTCTTCTGAACGATTACAACTGCGGATGGTGTTAAGCCTGAAACCACGAATCTCGGTAACTATCGAGCGATCGGACTTTGTTCCATTCAATACACGATTATTAAAACACTTCGCTATCAGCGATACACACGCGTCGCTCGGAATCAAAACAATCGACGCGGATCGTTCTAGCGACAATGACATAGATAGATACCAAGATCCATAACATACCTAAGACATCTAATGGAGTGTTATAATCTTCTTCTGTAAAAATTTTCTTTGGGAAGTTCGTCATTAAGTTAAATGGACCGACTGTGTCTGTCCTGTTAATTTCAATGAACAATCTCACAGTAGACAATTGCTCTTTACTTCCGAAACTTTGCGTTAATGTTTGCCCATTGGTAAGTCTAATCTGAAATATTAAACATTGCTGTTGTTTCGTATGGATGCCGATAATAGTATACTTAGTCGATACTATAGGGGGTGATTGTACAGGCGAAAATAAGACGAAAATCAAGAGCGACGAAATTGCGGTAAAGGCTTCGCTTTCGAGAAAATTGACTTTGAACTTCAGCTAAATACGCGTGCACCGTAGGCGCCCGAGGGGCAGGCGTGTTTAGCTGAAGTTCAAAGGCAATTTTCTCGAAAACGAAGCCTTTACAGCAACTTCGTCGCTCTTGATTTTCGTCTTATTTCCCAAGAGTATCGACTGTAGGGTAGAATAACATCCTGTGTATTAGGGCTGGGACTATTTGTCGAATTTTCGGTATTCGAGTATTCGAATACTTCAGTTGCTCAATTATTTGGCGAATATAATTCGAATATCCAAGTATTCGAATACTATTCGAATATTTAAGTATTCGAATACTATTCGAATACTGATGTATTCGAATACTGACGTATTCGAATAGTATGGTGTGAATTATAAATCAAGTTCTTTAGGTTCATTTTTTTACAAGCTTTTATTTAGTTTCAGTTGTGAGTTCGTTAGTTTGTCAGGGTGAAATATTGTAAGCTAATTTTGACCCACTTCAACATATCCGATCGGCTTGAAACTTTGCACACATGTGTAATTCCGATGACAATACAATATTTTCACTAAAAAGCATGAAATACTTTATGGTGAACTTTTTTTTTTAAACATGCTTTTATTAAAATGTACTAAAAAGGAACCAATAATTTTGATACCGGCCGATCTGACTGCCTGAGAAGAATTCCCTCATAGGGTGGATGTACCAGTAAATGAACACGTACCAGTGAATGGACATTTTATATTAAAATGAGTAAAATAAGTTATTAAAATAAGCAACTAATTAATTAGAGACTTCTTTCAATTTCTTGCTTCATATCCAAACAATTTTTGCAGCACGTGGAATCAATCGCGCTGCAAACATAATTTTATAAAAGTGTTCATTCATTAGCCTTAAGTGTTCATTTATTGGTTTTTTTTTATTTTTATTATTTTATAATTAGTTATAGGGTAAACGCACCAATAAATGAACACTTAAGACTAATGAATGAACACTTTCATAAAATTATGTTTGCAGCGCGATTGATTCCACGTGCTGCAAAAATTGTTTGGATATGAAGCAAGAAATTGAAAGAAGTCTCTAATTAATTAGTTGCTTATTTTAATAACTTATTTTACTCATTTTAATATAAAATGTCCATTCACTGGTACGTGTTCATTTACTGGTACATCCACCCTATGAGGGAATTCTTCTCAGACAGTCAGATCGGCCGGTATCAAAATTATTGGTTCCTTTTTAGTACATTTCAATAAAAGCTTGTTTTTTAAAAAAAATTTCACCATAAAGTATTTCATGCTTTTTAGTGAAAATATTGTATTGTCACCGGAATTACATATGTGTGCAAAGTTTCAAGCCGATCGGATATGTTGAAGTGGGTCAAAATTAGCTTACAAGATTTCACCCTGACAAACTAACGAACTCACAACTGAAACTAAATAAATGCTTCTAAAAAAATGAACCTAAAGAACTTGATTTATAATTCACACCATAATATTCGAATACATCAGTATTCGAATAGTATTCGAATAATAACATTCGAATACTCAAATATTCGAAGTTTATTCGTAGCATTCGAATACAGTAATTCGTCGTAATAGTCCCGACGAACGGGGCTGGCGGCGGGACAACAACGCGATGCGTACACCATTCGTAGCCGACGACAACTTCGTGTCGACTCTTTTGTTCTCTCGCACGTTCTCGGATTCTCTCACTCTCGACTGAAGGATTCCAAGAAATGGTGGGGATAGCGAGCGGGACTATTACGCATGGTAAAAACGGGACAATAACGACGAATTACTGTACTTGTAAAATATTCGAATAGTAAATTATTCGAATAGTCCCAGCCCTACTGTGTACATGTACAGCGTTTTACCTGTAACTTCGTTTCATTGTAATCTTTCCTGTGAAGCACCGTGGAAGACGAAGGTGCGGCCGAAGGTCCGATAGGCTTTTCGCTATCAGCTTTAGCACGCCTGGCAGCTTTGTCTGCTTCGATCTGGGCCCTTACCCTCTGCCACGCCTGCTTCTCTTCCTCCTTCTCGCGCTTCCTCTCCTCCATCAGCTTCTTCATCTCTAACTGTTCCAGCCTACGACCAAGGTGCGCGAATAAACATAATTGTAATACGGTATTTACTGGACAACGGATAGCTCACTTTCTCCTAGCTTTAGCCATTTCTTTCCCTGACTGTATTCTATTCTTCTCCCTTTCGTAAGCGTCCTGCTTCTCCTGCTCCTCCCGCTCTTTATTCTTTTGTTTTAGCTTCTCCGTTATTATTCGCAACTGCTCCTTCTTCTCCTCGTCCGTCAGAGGCTTCTTCTCCTCCGTGCTCTCGGAGAACTTGTCGTGCCCAGACTTTGTCGCGTGGAATTCAACCTCCAAGCTAGTCTTAAACAGTTTTCCGCATCTGAGGACACGCGCGTCGAACCGAAAAGCTTTAGATTGCAAATTCTACGAGTTGTTAGTCGCGCGCTAGCGAAATGTATGTACATGTCACATTTGGTGGACTTGGCGGCGTCTGTAGTGGACACTTGGTCGCCGGCGTTAGCAGCGCTGTCGTGAGCCGGGGTCTGGGCAATCGACGTCGGGGCGCTTTCAGCGATCGGTGGCTCAAGCGATGGTTCTGCGTCATCTGAATGAGCCAAGAGCCTAAAATGAAAATTAAGATTGGCATCAGACGACGAGAATGAAGCCACGGCCTTTCTCGTACCATTCCATTGCCGGAACAACACCTTTGTTTCCAGTGATCTCCAAGGCTCTCTCTCTGAAACAATATGCATAATAAAATATTATAGGTTAGGCACGCTGCTCGGCGAATCGTCAATGACCCTTACGCCTTGGACAAGCTGAAACCCATATCGACTAGCATATTTATATCGGTGGACGACATTTTAACGCTAATTCTTAGAAACGCTTCGCGAATACTTCGCGGCTTATTGCACGCTATTCAATAACCGAGCGGTCAAAAACTAAACGTCACGTCGAACCGACGCGCTACCTATACACCGGTTTACACGGTCACGTTGCACCGCTTCGGCAACGATCGTTCCGTGACCTGTCTTGCTGATTGTTTACAATTTTAAATTTCAGAAACCAGAAAAACCGTTGGCGATCGTACGACTTCTTTTCTCGCCGAACTTGCGGAGTATAGAATAAACACGCGCGTACGAAGCAATCGTCTTTAAAACATAACAACGCACGGTTAAGAGTAATCATGGTTTATTTTCACTCTAAATATCGTTTACAGTCAACAAAAACATTTAACCCGTCATAATTACCATACATTCTTACGAGTCATAAAGTATTATCGAGGATCTTTAATATAAAATCGATTGGAACAGAACAATGTCGATATATTAATGGAAATGGAAACTTAAATATTAGAACTTATATTTAAATACGTTAGAGACTTGTCTCGAGCAGCAATGCGACACACCGCTGCATAGCGAGAACGAGGATTGTCGTTTTGCTAATGGAACGGTGGATCGCGTTGCTAATTAAGATAGCTTCGCTACGTATATGATTGGAATCATGATAATAATTTCATACATTCGAAATATTAATTTCTTTTTGTCAAGTTCGAAGAATTTGGGGTGTAGTTCTAAGGTACTGTTAAGTTAGAAAGGTTATTTTTAATATTCCTGGGACGCTTTGTCGCCTTTCCCTGATCCGCTGGTACCGGTCTTCTTCGGCAAAAGTACAGCCTGGATGTTAGGCAGCACGCCGCCCTGGGCGATGGTTACGCCCGAGAGCAATTTGTTTAACTCTTCGTCATTGCGGATAGCTAACTGTAAATGACGTGGGATTATCCTGGAAGAATAGAACGTACATTTGGTTTAAAGTTAAATCGAAGGTAAACTTCCTTTGTTCCAGGGATCACAGTAAACAGACTTCTAATTCAATATAATCTACGAAAGTTACATATCTACGAAAGTTGACCAAAAAAATGGCAGTTGATTATTTTTCTCATGCTGAACGGAATTGTTTGATACATCGAGGTTTAACGAATTATATCCGATAATACGACATTATTCCTTGATTATTAACATTATTAAATGTATTTGCAATAATGGTAGGAAGGGGTTGCGGGGAAAGTGAGAGAAAGAAAGGGGGACTGCTGTACCAACCTTGTCTTCTTGTTGTCTCTCGCGGCGTTTCCGGCTAACTCCAGCACTTCAGCTGCCAAATATTCCATTACGGCGGCTAAATAGACCGGTGCTCCAGCTCCGACTCGTTCGGCATAATTCCCTTTTCTTAGAAGACGATGGATTCTTCCGACAGGGAATTGCAGCCCTGCCCTACTGCTGCGGGTCTTCGCCTTTCCCTTGGTCTTTCCTGCAAAGCCATAAACCATTCCCGTGTTTTCCGATAGCTCGCAGCCTCGCATCTCGGCGAAGGGGACCCGATACTTACCACCCTTGCCGCGGCCTGACATCTTTTACAGAATTCTATCGAAAGTTTCCTGCAACACGAGCGACGAGCACGACTTACTCCTGGGCACAGGTACCAACGAATGAACCTCTACCCTCCTCAACGACGGTTATGCGTATGTACGTCAGATATTTTGGCGGCGACAGTTAGGTCGGCGCTCGTTTGCGCGGGAACGCTGTTTCTAGTTCGATAATTGTGGCGCCGTACTCGTGACAGTAAAATCCCTAGCTTGCGCTCGCAGATTATTTCAAACAAATTGCTCTGTCCCAAGTCTTAAGCTGCGAATTCACGTTCAGAATTAAACGTTATAAAAGGAACATTTCCAATTTAGAATGTTCAAGAATTAACTATCTCGGTTTTCCTCTTGCAATATTACGGAAATAAATGCGAAACGATATCCGGAAGGAAGCGAGATTGGGTCCCGTTCAATGTAAGCAAGGGGTAAACGAATTTGTTTCTTTATGAATTTATTTGTATTTCCAGAGCCTAGAATATTTAAGAAAGACACTATAACTTATTACACAGCGATATCGATCGACCAATATTAATATCTCTTGTTTTCAAGAATATATTAAACATTTCCATTACATACGAGTAAATACAACAGATATATAGTATTGGTAGCCAGAAACATTCTAGACCTGTCTCTGTAAGAGTCTTCAATCGTACATCAATAAAATGTACATCAATATGTAAATAAACAAATCTTCATAATCCTTGCCTACATTGAAAGGGATGGATTAACGTATGGGATGATCGCTAGATGGATGTACTGCTTATTTCCAATAATCACGCGCGCAGCCGCGGTAATTAGTGATGGGATCAAGTATATTGGAAGTAAGTAGGTTCAAATCTGACTGTATAGTTTCGAACAGTTCACGAGTACTTCGGAAAAAAAAAACACTACTTTCAAGTAGACTCGAACCTTGACGGGAAAGGTTTGAACTCTCTATAAGTACTTTGAGAAACGTCAGCGGTACTTGCAAGTATAATCGAACCCTGATCATTTATAGATTCGGATCCTTTATGATTACCTACTTTAACCAGGAGTTTTCTATTCGGTGCGAGTGTGTGATTTGTTTTTGGTGAAAATTACCTATGTACAAGTATTCCACATTACATTTAGTTAACTTTATTATCATTAACAATTAATTTATTTGGCAAATACACAAAATATTCTTAACATTTGTAAGGATTGAGGAATAATATTTGATTGACAATTTATTATAGCTTCAACCTATTTCGTTTTTTACTATAACGACATTTCCTGCCTTCAAAAATATTCTTTCTGATGGGACGGAGATTCCCATGGTCCACAGGTAATCACGAGCTAGTTTCGTTAAAATGAGGTACTGAATACAACTCCAATCGTACCAGAACGATTTGAAAACTTAAGTTATATGTTATATGTACAGGTTATGTACAATTTTTTAACTAAAAACTATGCCTAAAACATCAAGCTTCAATATCCAATATTAATTTGCGTTCAATCTAGTACCAAATACGAAATACAACGAAAAATATCTTAAGTGGTACGATATTGGTAAATCTCAGCTATGTAGATTTTTATCTTTCAGGGTTCAAATACTACTTTTACGAGATTCGATTCTTTCAAACGTCGAAGTACTTAAAAGTACATTCTGAACTCTGCCGCTACTTTTTCTGAGGTTCGAAACCGGCTTCTATAACCCAAGTACTTTGGAAGTATATAGAATGAAACGCCAGCTCTTATGAGTAGTATTCGAATCCCATGAAGTGAAACTTTTGTATTGGAATTGACTCGGATTCATCAGTACATATTGAACTTGATCCCATCCCTAGCGGTAATGCACCTAACGTTTAAACTCCGTGAGTTATAACCAGGGGCGTCCGTAGACTTTTTTCCAGGGGGGGCGGCAACTTTGGGGTGTCGGTAAAGAACTTTGGGGTGTCGATAAAGAAGAATATGTAATGAAAAAACAAAATTAAACTCTTTATTATGACAAACTTTATGACTGGCATCTAGCACTAGTGAAAATATAAAGATTCGTTTTCGAGTGTATATACTTAGGTCTATGTGACGTAATGTCGATCACTTTGTAAAAATAAGCGATTTTTACTCAAAAGCCAGGGGGGTGCAATTGCCCCCTTTTGCCCCCCCCCCCCTCCGGACGGCCCTGGTTATAACTTCGAATCATCAATCATCCCTTGCCATAAATTATTATACCATTGTATTCGTGTTTAGCCTCAGTTGCAATCGCTAGTAGGATTACGATCGAATATTCTACTCTGAATTGATAACGTTACGTTAGTTATGTAGTTAGCAATATATACTGTAGTTTCTAAGTTAAAGCGCCATCACTTTCTGTTCCATCTCACCTCCGAAAAGTTAGCCCCTCATTGTGGTATATATCAGTTTCTTTTTTTATGTTCTACTTTCGTGCATCGTTTGTACATCTTTGTTCACTCATCTTTATTACTTGTTCACAAGCAATTGGCGACTGGAACTAGTGTCTGCGAGAAAACTATCAGCTAACCCGGTGCCTACATTGCCAACACAATTTTCGTTTAAGAAAGCCAGCTGGAGCCACTAGCGTATTAAAACTTTCAACATCACAGCGGACTTCGTGATTGCAAGATTGCAACAACACTAATACATTCGTGCATTTAGATGCGTTTCATTAAATAAAGATGTCGTGATAATGGATCGCTTACGAATGATAAATTAAAGATTTTCATTTTGGGAATTTGAAATTTCGATCGGTCAACCCGTAACGTCCACATTATTAACTTATGTTACATGCAGAAGAATCAACGGCGTTGAAGTGGTTGCGAGATTGTAGTTGAAAGCGGCCAAGTTTCTTCTTTATGAAAGAAGATAGATGCATGAGATGACAAGCGCACGTGCATATAGGTTCTAGCGTAATAAAGCAAAGGCGTAAAGAATGGCGAAAATATTGAAGTTCTTTCAAACCATAAGGAATAACTGGAAGAAATCGGTGGTAGGAGTTGCAGCCCTATCATATGGCGTTTCATATAGCAAGGATGCGTACGAGTAAGACGTAACCTTAAATTACGTAAACACTTTCCATTACGTATTAATGTTGTATTAAAAGTACCACTGTTTTCAGTACCGAGCAGTTAATGAGGCAATATTGCGAGAGCGCGTCGCGATACGGTGATGCGGCATGCCCGACGAATATCAAACACCGCCACGTGACTATCATTTTAAATCCAAACGCTAAGAAGGGGTTCGTTCGCTTTTCTATACGTATACGTCGTAATTATCGCGGGCGGCTTAGTCATTAATTATTGCGTTACTGTTTGTAGGAAAGCTAAGAAGCTGTTTCAAAATTACTGCGAGCCATTGTTGCATTTAGCTGGAATAGCTGTAACCGTAATACAGACGGAATCGGAGAACGAGGCTAGGAAAATTATAATGAATTTAAATACACCCACTGACGCCATTATAGTGGCAGGCGGCGATGGTACTTTATCCGACGTCTTGACAGGACTAGTTAGGAAATATAATTCTAATATCAATTCAGTTAAACAGTGCCCTATCGGTATTTTACCGTTGGGACAGACAAACAGAGTCGCGAGGTCCTTGTACCAGGAATACGATAGATTGTCCGATGTAAACCAATTAATAGAGGCCACAATGGCGATCGTAAGCGAGAGGTCTAAAATGATGGATATGATCGAAGTTGAACCTGTCAAAGTACGTTTAAATTACGTACAATACATTCCCGACTTTTCTAATGTGTTCGAACTACATATACGCATTGGGTAATGGTATAGATAGAGGGCAACCTCACGGATTTTGACGACCTTGAAATATGTTGTCAAGGACGTCATTCTGAACAACTTTTTCCTCTAAACTTTTTGGCGGTCGACCTTCGTTTTCGAGATATTCGCAAAATTCGCGTCCGTGGCGGCGTATGCGTCAGCATGGGACCAAAGCAAATGACGAAGCTGGCCTTTGTTTCCAGGATATTTGTGTAAAACTCCGGTTGATTTATTTCGACGCAACGCATTCCAGTTTCCAACTTGTGCCGGGTATTAGGATTGGTTGGGGCTAGAGTAGGGCGCGGGGCGCGCGCCCGCTCGCGGGCGCGTAAAGCATGGTAGCGAACCGATGTGAGTCGGGGTGTTGACGGGCATCCGCAAGTTTCTGGTTCGAATCTCTAAACTCAGATCGGTTCGCTACCATGCGTTACGCGCCCGCAAGCGGGCGCGCGCCCCCCGCACTAATTAGTCCAGTGAAATTAGGATTTGTCTTCGGAATAAATCCCAGCAAGCTAAATTTTGGTATGGACCTTTATTTGGTCGTTTTAAACAATATGTCAAAAGTCCCCATCGATCCGAGTGCCGCTAAACATTTTACAGAGGGTTGAAAAAAAAATAACAGTTTTTCGCGAATATCTCGTTATATAGCAGTTTTGCGACAAAAATAGGTCTCACACAATTTATAACCTAGGAAATTCTCTACAAAAAAGGTTGTATGAGTTTTTTCGTAGGAGTAACCATTTTCATGTGTGCCGGGTTACCAAGTTTCAACCCCCATACTTTTGACAAGGGAAGATCCCGAACCCGGAAATTCAGAAAATTATGAAACTCTGTAAATATGTAGCGGAAGTCCTGCTGAGTACAACGCAATTTCGTTTGCTGCCCAAATTCACTCCAAGAGGGTGCAATTGACCCCTGAAATTTTTTTTATTTTGTATTATTACTCGCGAACTGAAGGAGGTAGAAACAAAGTGTTCAGGAAAAAGTTACTTCTCTTAATTAGGACTAACATTTGGTAAATTATAGTTCTTACAGTTCTTACGGTGCGTGAGTTATAACACAAAATCTATAAAAAAAACGGATTTTCAGGGGTCAATTTCACCCTTATAGAGTGAATTTGGGCAGCAACAAAAATGGAGTAATACATACCTATATATCCTCTACTTATCCGCAAAGATTAAAGTTTAAATTTGTTCACTCGAAGGGAGTGAAATTGACCCCTGAAAATCTGGCTATTTTCCGATTTTGTGTTATAACTCACGCACCGTAAGAACTGTAAGAACTATAATTTACCAAATGTTAGTCCTAATTAAGAGAAGTAACTTTTTCCTGAACACTTTTTTTCTATCTCCTACAGTTCGCGAGTAATAATACAAAATAAAAAAATTTTCAGGGGTCAATTGCACCCTCTTGGAGTGAATTTGGGCAGCAAATGAAATTGCGTTGTACTCAGCAGGACTTCCGCTACATATTTACAGAGTTTCATAATTTTCTGAATTTCCGGGTTCGGGATCTTCCCTTGTCAAAAGTATGGGGGTTGAAACTTGGTGAACCCGGCACACATGAAAATGGTTACTCCTACGAAAAAAACTCATACAACCTTTTATGTAGAGAATTTCCTAGGTTATAAATTGTGTGAGACCTATTTTTGTCGCAAAACTGCTATATAACGAGATATTCGCGAAAAACTGTTATTTTTTTTTCAACCCTCTGTAAAATTTTTTAGCGCCACTCGGATCGATGGGGACTTTTGACATATTGTTTAAAACGACCAAATAAAGGCCCATACCAAAATTTAGCTTGCTGGGATATATTCCGAAGATTGGGCAGATTTCCGTCTAATTTCACTGGACTATAATCTAACCCAAACCAATACTAATACCCGGGACAAGTTGGAAAGTGGAATGCGTTGTCGTGATGTGTGTACAACAATACTGAATAAACAGTCGAACGACGAGCCAAGGGCTCGGCTGCGGCTAGTGCATACAAGTACATACAATGTATGGTCTGGCACCGAAAATGTGAATTTTCGTATCCCCGCTACTTTGTTTAAGTTTCGCCGCGCGCTCGTAGCGCATGTGGTTCCTCTAGTGTGAATATTTACCCAAAGATTTTTGCAATTATCTCGGAAACTAAGGTCGACCGCCAAAAAGTTTAGAGGAAAAAGTTGTTCAGAATGACGTCCTTGACAACACATTTCAAGGTCGTCAAAATCCGTGAGGTTGCCCTCTATGTATACCATTATCACGCATTGTTTTATGATCGAAGGAAAACCCTGAGGAACCGGTGAAACCGATCTATGCTATGGGGGCAATTGAATGGGGTGCGTGGAAAGATGCTCATGCTTTTGCTAAAAAATATTGGTACTGGGGACCTTTACGGAAGTATGTACAGGTTGCTGGTATTTTCTAACGATCCTTCTAATTCTCCTGACATTTGCATAAAAATCTTATTATAGATACGCAACTTACATATTGAATGGCTACAAAGGGAGCTTAAATTGGAATTGTGACGCCACGATAAAATACACGAATCCCTGCGAAGGTTGCTCTCGTTGCCATCGAAGCGACTTCTTGCTAAATGAATCCATTAGTGCGAATAAAAGGTGGTGGCATGCCTTTATTCCGAAGAAAGGAATTACTATGGCAGGTTCGTTACGGCGTGTTTCGAAATATTGAAAGATGTTCGAAATGTGCATTTAATTCGATGTTGACCCTGACATTTGAAATTCTTAGAGAACGTCGATTATAGTACCATAATAAATGAGCAATGCGGAATTCTGCACGAGCTACCTGTATCGACATGTGAACTACACATAGAAACTTCTAACATACATAAATCGCAAGATTTGTCACCAGCTTCGTTAAAAGTAAAAACTGGTAATTAAAAGAATCCTAGCTAACATTGAAATAATAGAATTTTCGCAGAAATAATCACGAGTACAAAATTTATTTTCTGTACTGTAGGCCCAAAAGACGTTGGCTATTTCTCTTTTGTGAATTTAGGGTGGAAACAAGAAAACGATAATAATGAACCACTGTGCGAACAGATACTAGAAGCAAAGGATATTGAATTAACCCCGCAACAGGTAAATTCTTAATTACTTTAAAACGTTTAGACTCTGTTTATCTTCCTATTCGTCGATCTATTTCTAGATGAAGAAAGACAACACACTGTACATTGACAACGAAGAATACGAACTAAAAACAGTTAAAATCAAATTGCTCTCGCAAGCGGTAAAGGTGTTTTGCCCTCAGTTCGTGGGAAGTAACGTGTAATGTAAATAAAATTTAAGACTTATTTATTACAAATCTTAATGTTTATATTTCTTTCATTTCCTGGAATACGAAACAAACGTGAAATAATTTGATAGAAAATTGTACAAAATCTTTTCGATTTAATTATATATATTTTTATAAAAATAATTTATTATTGCATATAAAAGGTACTTTATCCTATCGTCATCAGTACATGACATACTTGAGTATATAATCTATTTTTTACATACTTCGTAATACTCGTATGTTTATGTTGGATACCATCTATCTTACATCGTAACATTCCTCCTTTTCACTGGCTACAAATTTCGATCTTCCCGTAGGCACCATACGATAAACAATAAAAAGCGCGCTTTAATTATTATCACACTCATTAATTGACGCTTCGAACGTAGTTCTGGGCTATTTCATAAAATGTGTATCAAACAGTATGCGTGGGAAATATAACACAGTTAAAATACAGTCCAGCATTACAAACGATGTTAACCACTAGCCTTATGTTTTTCTAGAAGATATTACATCGGCATCTTCGCAACACACATTTGTTCCACAATCTCTTCCGGTGATTTTGAAGAAGTCTAACAACGAGGGAGCTGGACTTTTAGGTGCCTTGGATACTTTCTGCGGTTCTGTCGATCGCGATCTGCTACTTCTTCTCGCAGGCGTCGTATGGAAGACGGGGCTGGATAACTTCTCTGACACCACTTTTCCCACCTTCTGCTCGTATTTATCTCGTCGTATTCTCGTTAACCAGTCAACATTCTCTTTGTATTTCTCTGGAGACAGTTGCAGTAAATGAGGCGCTGTGCCGTCGATTACAAAATTCGGTAGATTCAACGTGGGCGAGAAAAGGATCGCATTTTTGGTTTCCGTGGTGGAGGAACTTGTGCTTGGTTCGTCCGATTCGTAGCCTTTATTCAACAGGGGATTATTATCGCTACTTGGACTAAATAATCTTCGTGCGCCGCGATTCTCTAAATGTGCTCGTTTTGCGATGAATTCCCGATTCTCCTGTATAGGCGACAGTATGGATTTAAAATTCCCGTCCGACCACGATCCCACCATTTGTTGGTAACTCCTTTTCATTGAATTGCTGGTGCAGTACTGGCTTTGATTGTCCTCGGTTTGATTGCAAGCATCCATTGAACTGGGCCCAGGTGTAGCGTCTAGTAGAAGCAGGCAAAGATAACGTTTACGATAGGATTCGACGGAAGCTGACACTCTTACTTAAGAATAACGTACTAGGTGTGGTATCAGATCCCGGAGTACGTTCCTGGGACACCCAACGTCGGCTAACAGTTGGTGTAGTTTCTAGCTTCAAGTTCTCCAAGGGATTTTTATTACTCACGACTTCCGCACGACCACGTATCTGTACTTCCTCGTTCTCTATCTTGTGCTCATAACCGACCCTCCAAATTCTATGGCACGAATCATCGGAGCACGTTACTATCTGCAACATTTGACGGCATAATATGCTAAGTAAGCGCGGTACAAACATGATAAATCGTTAGCGCCCGAAGAGAAGTTCAAGAGTTCCTATCGATACCTTAGTTTCCCCAACGCCGCACCACGCGATGCAAGTAACTTCTTCCGTATGTCCGGAGAGTTGCACCACTGGTGCTCCTGGCTTATTTGTACGCCAAATATACGCAAGTTCGTCGCTGGAGCCACTGGCAATATAACGTCCGTCGGGACTCAAACAAGTCTTAACATAATATGTACAATTTTGATGGCCATAAAATTCTGCAACTAATACAAACGACGGTGAGCATACCAATATGATTTGGTATATGATACTTATGCATGATATTTACTTGGCTTCGGATTATAGGATGATATATTATATGCATATATAACGTTGTCCATACAGCTTGCGTACAACGTAATTCTCGCGGGGCATATTAACAATGACGAAAATCCGTTTCTTGTACTATGTCCAGTATAATTCATCGTATGCTTAGCTAAAGGGTCCTTCTTATGAACAGTATAATTTTTACGCAAGTCCCACACCTTTATCAAACTGTAACATCCATAATATTATTCGCCATTCTATTGCTCTTTTATCTGATAAACGTTCAGTTACATTAACAAACATACCCATCACCGGCAGCGCAGGACAACAAAGTGAAATCATCCTGGAACGCCAAGCCGGTAATACTCTGCGCTCTGGACGTGTGATTGATCGCTCTGCGTTGCCGCATGTTGCCTATCGGCCCTAGATTGTGCGCATTGGAGATACAATTGTCTGGCTTGCGATGCTCGCAATGGTTGGCTCTGATATCCCACACCATTATGGAGCCGTCTCTAGCCCCCGTTGCGAACACAGCTAAAAATATTTGTATCGAAAAGTTAAATCTGGACCTTCGGAGCCTTCTAAAAAGTTACAAGACGCGAGCACAACGGAATAGCCTTGAACGTAGTGATGGGATCTGAAGCGCTTCGAAGCGCTTCGAATCTATATATATGACGAAAACTTCGAAGCGCTTCGAACATGATTCGAAGCTCTTGAAAAGTCTTGGTCGGCTTCGAAGTCTGAACGGATTCGAAGTAGTGATCGGCTTCGAAGTCTCGAAACTCTTGGTTGGAACCTCGGTAGGTACCCCGTGGCGAGGACAAATTTTATGGCTTTCGACCCTCGAAGGGGTTCGAATACCATTAAAAAGTGAGAAATGTCTAGGATTTCCGAATTTCTCATCAGATCTTTGCGAAAACGACGCCAATCGATTCCTTATGTTTCGCCGATGAAACTAACACCAAGAACGACGTAATTCGGACCATAATGAAGGAAATTCCATGAAAAATCGAATTATATCATTTGAAGCTGCCTTCGTTAAAAATAGTCCGATTTAAGTACATGAAATTTGATATGATTTTCATCGGAAAAACATAAGGAATCCATCGGTATCACTTCCATATCCATACGATAAAGAATAAAGAATTTCTTAATACGCTGAAATGAATACTTCACATTTTCACCCTCGACAGCGGGGCGCCGACCTGGAATCGCTGCGGACCGCAGCCTGCAGTCGACCGAGGATTCATACCTGTTTCAGAAATAAAATAATTCTTCATTCTTTATCGTATCGATATGGAAGTGACAACGATGGATTCCTTATGTTTTCCGATGAAAATCATACCAAATTTCAAGTAAATCGAACTATTTTTAACGAAGGCAGCTTCAAATGATATAATTCGATTTTTCATGGAATTTCCTTCATTATGGTCCGAATTACGTCGTTCTTGGTGTTAGTTTCATCGGCGAAACATAAGGAATCGATTGGCGTCGTTTTCGCAAAGATCTGATGAGAAATTCGGAAATCCTAGACATTTCTCACTTTTTAATGGTATTCGAACCCCTTCGAGGGTCGAAAGCCATAAAATTTGTCCTCACCACGGGGTACCTACCGAGGTTTCGAGCCAAGAAATTCGAGACTTCGAAGCCCATCAAGACTTCGAAGCCGACCAAGACTTTTAAGCTTCGAATCATGTTCGAAGCGCTTCGAAGTAGTCGCCTGACATTCAAGACCGATTCGAAGCGCTGGGAACCGACTCCGGAGTCCCATCACTACTTGAACGTTAGAACCATACCTTGATCTTGGTAGCGAAATACTGCGGTTTTAACGCTCCTCGTGTGAGCATGAAAATAATCGATCTGTCTTATCTCAGAGCCAGACACGTCCCACAATCTGGCCGTGTGATCGCCGGACGCTGTGACCAGTTTCAATTCGCCGGGCATCCAGGCAATGTCGAATATCGCATTGCAATGGGCCTGAATGTGCGTCACACAAAACTTTGCGTTCATCTTAACAATCCAGATTCTTTGTATTCTAATATCGTACAATGCCAATACCTGTGTCCCCTCCAATGGTTGATTAGACGTCTCTCTAACGTTAGTATCTTGCAAGGCAATTTTCCCATCTTCGTTCGCCAATGCAAGGATCTGTTCGTACCCTTGCGTAGTACAAAAACGGCAAGCGAAAACGGGTGGTTCGGGATTAAAATCGAGCGCGTCCGTGTTCGGAGTTATCCCACGGTAGACATCGTCTTGGTAACATTTCAAACGACACAGGCGAACGTCGTAGTCACGTATCGATGCTGGAAGAAAAATGATCCGATACAGTCCCGCGAAATTCGCGCTATCTGTTAGAAGCATTACAGGCAGTAAACATATTGCTGTTGGCGTTAGAATAATCGAGACCCTGTACGGTTTGGGTTACGTATAACCTGTCACTCGATATCTCTAAGCCGCTTAAGTTTCTCGTAATACAGAAGCCTCGAAAAGTGAATTACCAAATCCTCTTTCACGTTCCACAATGGAGCGCACTAAACTCATCCTGAAACCGCATTAAACCAAGAGTTTTGTCAACACACGGTGCCGCGAATCGTTCGTACACGCTAGATCGTACGCGGGAAAATGTCAGTTTTCCCGCACTTACACATTCAGGCCGGCTTCTATGCGACGACATCCTTTTTCCGCGCTGGGCGAGGCAAAAGTTCGGTCGCGGACGTGTTGAGAACGTGGCCTAAGGGTAGGTCAAAGTGCAGGCAAAGAGTAGGTATAATAAGAGGCGTCACTCCGGGCGGAACCTTTGAAGTCCTTGCTTGACCTTGGCATTTAAATTGGTTGTCTATTTCGAGCGGGATATTCAAATCGACTAAATGTACCTTACCGCAATTGGCTGATCACTACTTATTTTATAAATTTTTGTACAATATATACATATTAAATATGTATATATGTATATATATGTATATATAAATTGTGATTGCATTTTCATAAAACTGAATAAAATGTATAACACATTTGCATTGTACGAAAGTTGTTTAAAATATAAAATGTAGGTATTTATGTATTGTACGAAAATTTAGAAAATAACTACTACTTGTATTTTTATAAAAATGAATATATTTTTCTAATGAAAAGACATCACTACGATTATTGTATTACTGTATCGTTGTATGTAATACATTTTTTTAAATTCTTTTTACGTCATTTTGAAATGCTAGTTTAAATTTTAATTTTTCCTACTATTTTTAAGTCATTATGAAATTTCCTATAAAAATTTGACACATTTGGTACTTTCGCCCTAAAGCGCCCAACATGCTTCCCAGCGACGTTACTGTGCCCTCGGAGAGAGGGTAGCAGAACTCGTCCCACCTTAGCGGCCTTAGCAGCTAAGGCGCAGCGTTGGAGGGAGAACCGAAACATCTGTTTTGGGAGCAGATTTCCCCTACTTGGGAAGGCCTGAGTTAAACCAATTAACGCCAAGACGGGACACGCCGTTTCGTTTCCCATCGTTTCCCATCTTGGCGTTGATTGGTTTAACTGACACCGCGTCATCGCGCGCATGCGTTCCTCCTCCCTACGATGCGAGTATCCTACTATGCAGGGAATTTCCCGTGAACACTGATCCTACTACGTAGGGAATTTCCCGTATTGGAACGCCATTCTGGCATCACGTGTCGTACTGTACGCATGCTCCACCTGCCACAGGTATTGGTTCTGCACAGTATGAGTAGATACAGAACTATTTTTGGCAAGGATATAAAAACAAACAGCTATTTCATTTTTAATTGTTTTGTGCATAGAACCATCAGCATCAGCATCAGCTTCAACAGTATTAACCTCAACAGCATCAGCGTCAACATCAACAATACAAGTTATGGAAGAGGAGTTGTTCAATCCCAAAAGTAATGAATTACCTTTGACAATGCAAGGTAGTCAATGTAAGTTAAAGGCATTTCATTTTCCATCCGTAACGAATTAATTATTTTATTTCTTCAATATTTTGAAGCGATTGGTCGTAGCACTTTCCCTGCCGGTTTACTACTAATCAACAGTATATCCCTGCGCAAAACGAGTACGCTCTAATGTAGAATGCAGTGTAGTGCACATTGTATGTCCACTTTTTGTGTAATTTGAGTTTTTATATGCAGCAGATAGTTATTGATATGATTAAACCAGTTTTTCACAAAAACGCTAAAAGTGGACATACAAATATTTGTGCACGAAGCCATCAATATGCAGTATATGATTAATGAATTTAGACATAATGAATTTGGACATAATAAATTATACAAATTTAATTATTAACATGACTTGTATTTGTTTATAGATTCTCTGTAAAGTAGTAAATTCGCGTAACTCTAATAATAACAATCATTTTTTAATAAAATAAATACTAAAAATGAAAATTGTATTTCAATAATTTATTTCCGATTTGTAATAAAAATACCTAACAAGGGAATATATGGAATCCGCACACGTCGATTTTAATGGGGCTTTGGTATGAAGTAGTTCTCAGAAAATTTTTTTGAGAATAACATCTTACAAAAGCTCCATTAAAATCGGCGTGTGCGGGTTCCATATGTTCTCTTGTAACCAATACCATAATTAGAGGATTTAATTTTGCCGCTTTTCATGATTTAGTGGACGGCACTATCCACCAGAGGGTGCTGATTTTGCCAACAGAAATATATGGGAAGTGCCCACCCCTGGTCAAAGTGCGCCGGCTCAGTTCACGTCGGTGTGCGCTGGTAAAAAGTTAATAAAAAGGAACACTGACATATAGAGGGGTCGAATTGAATCTGTGTTACATCCGAATTACTTACGAAAATGCTCTCCGCCGTCAGGAATAGTTTAGCGGCGAAGCAAGCATTTGCTAAATATGGTATGATAAACTATTCCCCAACATTTATAAGACGATACGCAAGTGAAAAGTAATTAGCGCGGTATACGTGTTGCTATTTTCAACGATGTGGGTGCAAAGTACAAGTTGTCGGCACAATGTAATTTAATAAACAGTAAACGGAATGGAAAGAAACATTTCGATCTAACGAATAAATGATTTTATTTTATTATTCTTCTCATGTTAATACAATTTCATTTCATGAAATGCAATTAGTTTCAAATTCGGAGGCTCGCACTAACACGGTGTACTTTTTCTAGCCGCCGCTGAAAATTATTGGAGGGCAGTGGCGAATAAGTCGTACGCGACTAAAACTGCCGCAGCCGGTCAGAATATAGTATTCGTCGATGGAGTCAGAACGCCTTTCTTGCAGTCTGGGACGGCTTATAAAAACTTGATAGCGTACGATCTCGCTCGACATTCGCTGGTGTAAGTTAATCGAGATTGTTATTTCAACTTCGGATCGATTAGAAATCTCGCGGAATATTATAACATATCGTATTTTATTCCAAGGGCTTTGCAAAAGAAAGTTGGATTTCCCAAAGAGGTGGTTGAGTATGTAATTTATGGTACGGTAATGCAGGAAGTGCGAACTTCGAATATTGGTAGAGAAGCAGCGCTGGCAGCTGGGTACAGCGACAGTACTCCTGCGCACACAGTAACCATGGCATGCATCAGCAGTAATCAGGCTATTACGACTGGTATGGGCTTGATCGCTTGCGGTGTGTACGACGTAATTGTCGCGGGCGGAGTTGAATTCATGTCGGACATACCGATTAGGCATAGTCGACCCATGCGATCTTTAATGTTGCAAGCGAATAAAGCTAAAACAGCCGGACAAAAGTTGGGCCTTCTCGCTGGTATCAGACCGGGGCATTTCCTACCAGATGTACGTGTTTCCTCGTAGAGAAATCCTGCTTCGAAAACATTCGTGCGTTGTACCTGACTGTATTAAAAACATTGCAGCTACCTGCTGTAGCGGAATTTTCCAGCGGAGAGACAATGGGGCACAGCGGCGACAGGTTGACAGCAGCGTTTGGAATATCGAGGAAAGAACAGGACGATTATGCCTTGCGTTCGCATACTTTAGCCGCTAAAGCACAAGAGCAAGGATACCTTACGGATGTAGTTCCTTACAAAGGTAACGACACCGAATGTGGAATAAAAGGATGAATTCAATAATCTCGATGTTCCCTTTAGTTCCGAACGTAAGCAAAGTGGTGGATAAAGATAACGGGATTCGCGTCTCTACGCCCGAGCAATTAGGCAAATTGAAACCAGCGTTCGTCAAGCCGTACGGAACTGTAACCGCTGCTAATGCTTCCTTTCTAACCGACGGCGCGTCGGCAGCTTTAATAATGACAGAGGAGAAAGCCCTTCAACTTGGCCTTACTCCGAAGGCATATTTAAGAAATTTCACTTACGTCTCGCAGGATCCTGTTGATCAACTACTTTTAGGACCAACGTACGCAGTCCCAAAGGTTACAAGATTCCCGACTTTGTGTGTGTAATTAACACCTTCGTTATTGCAATGACAGTACTATAGGAGACGGAAAAAGGAAAGTCACGGCGCCGGGAATCGAACCCGGGCCGCCCGCGTGCTGATCAGCAGCGTTAGCCACACCGGCTACGCCGACTCTCCACGCTTCCTATCTTCCGAACTCCTCATAAATGCACGCCACCTATGTGCTAATGTCACACACTAGGCGCCGTTGCCTAAATGCCGGTATGCCTACTACAGTACTAATTGTGTAAAACGAATTACAGGTATTAGGAAAAGCTAAATTAAGCATAAAGGATATTGGAGTGTGGGAAGTACATGAAGCTTTCGCTGGACAAGTTTTAGCCAATCTGAAAGCATTAGATTCCGACTGGTTTGCACAAAACTATCTAGGAAAATCTACTAAAGTTGGTGTGCCGGATCTTAATAAGTGGAACGCTTGGGGTGGTTCCTTATCAATTGGTCATCCGTTCGCGGCAACAGGAATCCGGTTAGCTACGCACACCGCTAATCGACTTATCAGAGAAGACCAACAATTTGGATTAATCGCGGCTTGCGCAGCCGGTGGACAGGTAAATAATGATGCGAAAGTAATATGATGCTACCATGCAAGTTGTTACCGTATCTTCTCCGAATTACGGTAAACTAATATATTATAAATCGCAGGGTGTAGGCATGATCATGGAGAGGTACCCTGGTGCTAAGATCTGAGACCGTCCAGAGTACAGTTGCTTAAAATGTAAGCAGTTATCGTGTCACGGAAATCAGTTTGTACAAAACATTAAATTATACGATAAGAATATATATATTTTTTCATGAGAAATGCAACTTTTTTTAAGGAGTTTTATATACAAATTTTTTATGAAAAATATTGTTTAAATATATTATTTGTAATATTACGCTTCTGTATGTGATTTTTATCGATACGTCTAATCTAGCGTAACGTTGGAAAGCGAAGGAAGAGCTTGTCTTAAATAATGCCTGACGGCACAGTCTAATATGGTCTTTATATCTTGACACCCATATAATACACGTGATTTCAAGGACTCCAGATGTGACAAATGCAACCTTTGCCCTGCTCCTTGTGCCACCAGGATCAATCCTTCTTTCGTTACATTATCGCTGTCTGGTAATGCGACAACGGACAGAGTGACGCCAGGAGCACATTCTTCCACGTAATTTGCATCCAACACTCCTGTCCCCTGCTTATTATCTTCGTCTTCCATGGACGGGGAGTTGATTAACGTCACGGTACAACCGACGGCATAATTCTGCGAGATAAATTGCATTAAATATGTGGTGAAATTTTTATTTTAGCCAGTCGCAGACGTTCTACCTTGATAGGAATTCCGGCGTCTATTAAAGCGAGCGTAGCTGCGTTTACAGAACCGCAGTAGTCGCTTCCATCGACTTGCAGCATTTCTACATAAATGTCTATCTGCGAACGCGGATACAATTCTAAATGTATAATAGCTTCCATAGCGTGTTTCAACTGAAGCGATCTTTCTTGCGACTTTCGATCACCCCTCGGTTTCCTCTTGCGTTCCCCAGAGGACAAACTGAACACTGCCATGCTATACTGGCAGTTCACTATGCCTTTCGTTGCGCTACTTGTACTCCTTCCTGTAGAACCTCGTGGCTGCAGAATTATAACATAAGTTACGTGTGAAATGTTTCCCACATTGATCATTAATCTCGTTTGGGATTTTATTAATTTGTTTTCAGTTTTGACATGCCTGGTGTGGTCCGTATACTGTAGCTAAAACTTTGGTGTTACCGTGCTCGATATAAGCGCTTCCATCGGCTTGACCAAAAACTCCCAGTTTTATACGTATCTGTCTTAATTCTAACGCGCGCCTACCGTCCTGGCGCAATCCACTCTGATCTTCCATGTTCTCCATTTCAATCATGTTCGCTCGCAAGTATTATAAACATAAAATAACGCACGTGATAGTATAATCACAGACAAGGTAGAGAATATGTAGACCTCGCATCCAATGTGATTTTGCGGCACACGCTCGGGCGGCTCGCGAGCCACCTTACCATTTTCGTGTCACACCCAACGTTATCGACCAGGGGTGGGCACTTCCCATATATTTCTGTTGGCAAAATCAGCACCCTCTGGTGGATAGTGCCGTCCACTAAATCACGAAAAGCGGCAAAATTAAATCCTCTAATTATGGTATTGGTTACAAGAGAACATATGGAACCCGCACACGCCGATTTTAATGGAGCTTTTGTAAGATGTTATTCTCAAAAAAATTTTCTGAGAACTACTTCATACAAAAGCCCCATTAAAATCGACGTGTGCGGATTCCATATATTCCCTTGTTAGGTATTTTTATTACAAATCGGAAATAAATTATTGAAATACAATTTTCATTTTTAGTATTTATTTTATTAAAAAATGATTGTTATTATTAGAGTTACGCGAATTTACTACTTTACAGAGAATCTATAAACAAATACAAGTCATGTTAATAATTAAAATTGTATAATTTATTATGTCCAAATTCATTATGTCTAAATTCATTAATCATATACTGCATATTGATGGCTTCGTGCACAAATATTTGTATGTCCACTTTTAGCGTTTTTGTGAAAAACTGGTTTAATCATATCAATAACTATCTGCTGCATATAAAAACTCAAATTACACAAAAAGTGGACATACAATGTGCACTACACTGCATTTTGAAGCTGATGCTGATGCTGTTGGTTCTATGCACAAAACAATTAAAAATGAAATAGCTGTTTGTTTTTATATCCTTGCCAAAAATAGTTCTGTATCTACTCATACTGTGCAGAACCAATACCTGTGGCAGGTGGAGCATGCGTACAGTACGACACGTGATGCCAGAATGGCGTTCCAATGGCGGTCGGCGTCTTCATCTCCTTATTTTCCCCGCCGCAAAATAATCTCATCAGCGCCATCTGTTACCAAATATTTTCAACTTTATTGATCCCAGCGCCTTCGGTGAAAAGTGCCGCCCACTAAATTTTGCCAACAGATTGATATACGGAGTGCCCACCCCTGGTTATCGACTCAGTCTAAAATAGGACTACAATCATCGACGAAGTATAGAATAGACCTATCACCTTATGGGACTTCGTGTCACCAGGTCACCACCCAAACTGTGTTACCGACCCATAACTCGAGGACTGAATCTGGCGGCCTCTGATCATGAACAGCGTCCTAACTCCGGAACTACTCTGAAATGTGTTGAAATGCTGAAAGGTGTGTGCTTGCTTGTATACGTGTGACTTGTTTAGAGTGACTGTTTGATATAGAGGCAGCGTGGGGCACTCTCCGGTTGATCGGAAGCATTTAGCATATAGGAGAGTGGGGGTAGATCCCCCGCCATTATACCCCCAATCGACCGTCGAACCAATCAACGCCAAGATGAAAATTTGCCGACGCCAACGCCAACTAGTGAGACCGCGGCTAACCAGCGTCGCTGGGGAATCGGTTGTCGACGAGTGAGACCGCGGCCAATCAGCGTCGACAACAGATTCCCCAGCGACGGTTAGCCGCGGTCTCACTAGTTGGCGCTGGCGTCGGCAAATTTCCATCTTGGCGTTGATTGGTTCGACGGTCGGTTGGGGGTATAATGGTGGGGGATCTACCCCCACTCTCCAACATGGAGAGTGCCCCACGCATGGACCTAAAGGACGGTGCATAAACTAGACTTATGGACGCGGGGGGTGAAGATCTCCGCGGGGAGGGAAGGAATACTTTCAGCCATCTTGTACCGGTCAACTAGTGGTGCCCTCTATATCATGCCGTGGCCAAATTTAAAACTGTGCAATTGAATTTCATACATTTTAAATATTAATAAAATGTATTTCATACATTTCATACATTTTAATATGGAGGATCAATAATAACACAATATATTTAGTGATCAGAAAACAAAACAAGTTTATTAAAATCAAGGGGGCTAACTACCACTGCGGGGGGGAAGCCGTTGCGGGACGGGGATGAGGTGAAAGGGTGCCTCCTTTTCATTGGCCGCTGTCCGGTGCAAGCGCAGTACTACCATATGTACCGTTGCCATAGCGTCCATAGCCCCATAGCGTTGCATAGCGTCACACTAGCGTCACATCACATTCATCAAATTTTCTTAAGCGTTTTGATAACTAAATAGTTAATTATATTAATTATATTAATATAGTTCAATTAGTTCAATGAAGTGTTTTGTGCCCTCGTGTACCAACAGGTCAGATTGCCAAAATTGGAAGATTTCATGTAATTAATAATAAGTTTAGTAATAAGTATGTATTGTATAATATTTAATTTCAATAATAATAAATTATTTTCAATCAGTATTACTGTTTTAATTCATTTTATATATTCTAATAATTGAAGATGCATATTTCTCTTAAATTTTCATTATATTAAAAATTCAAATTCATAAATAATCACTTTTTAGTAGTAACGTAGATATTTGCATTAATCTGTGGTTAATAGTTTTTCATAATTAGCGGTACAGAGCATGCGCAGCAATGCAACCAATCACCACCAGGCACCCTTCGGTTGCCCTGGGTGGGGGCCCGTCCCTCAACTAGGCTTCGCGTCCCTCGTCCACAAGCTAGCCTTACCCTCCGTCCCTATATTCCTATGTCCATGATTAAAATGTGTTCGTTTACTTTCTGAAGTATTATTTTTTTGTTTCGCAATATGGTGATATCTTACTTTAATATATTGTTGAATAATACATTTTGTCAGGTGAATTCTATGATTGTACAATGCTATTTGCTTTGTACAATGTTTTTCGAACTCCTCTTGTATCGAACTTTTCGTGGAAGTTCTAACTTTACAGCTACTCACTATGCAAATTGGCCTATGATTGTCATAATTATATAAATCTGCGCGATCGGCTCTGTTCGCGATGCTGTAGCGTAAATGACACCAAATGACACCAGGAATAAATGTCAAATGACTTTTATTGCAATGAACCTAAATAAATCATAATTTTGACACTGATAAATGATAAACTTATAATGTCCAAACCAAATAAATCAACGGATTTATAATGGAAGACACAAATAAATAAAACGGGATGGTGGTAACAAGGAAAATAATGGAAATGAATGTTATGTATTTCGTAGAGATGGCAAGGGTTAGCAAACCAGAATACTGAGATGAATAAAGTCTTGTGGTATTTTATTTATAACAGTCTTCATAGATTAAAATCTAAGACGCTCATTATTAGTGGAAATGTGTAGAGCAAAGAAATACGCATTTATTTCAAAATCTCCTATCCGTTATTTTATGTTAACAACGGAAAAATAAACATAACCGAAGCAATGTAAATTAAATTTTGTGACAGGACTGCGCGAACGTGTCTCATATTAAACATCATCCGTTTACTTTACGCTAAAAAAAATAAATAAATTATGAAGTAACATACAAAATTATGACAATCATAGGCAGATGGTGCCACAGTGGTGTTTCAACATGAAGTAGAAGTGTTCTAGACGGGAACCTGTGGCTTGGCAGTGCCATCACCATGTTCATGAAATACTGTAGAATGTTAGCGATGGAGAAAAACCAACCCTGGTAAGCTCGAATGCAATCGAATCTCGAACGGCCACAATCGTTTGAGCTGAGTGTACCTTTTACGCCAGCGATTTTGTGTGCCGATTTCTGTTTAATTCCCCTGGCCGTCGCGAGGGGCGTCGTGACTTACGGCCGATTTCTTCACCTCCAGATATCTGCCAGTCAGAGTTATCTGGCAGATATCTGGCACATGCCTATTTCTTCACCTCCAGTCTTGAGTTATCTGCCAGTTGTCCTCCGGTCAATTTGACTAGAGGTTCGGGCACCGGATAACTGCTGGAACTGCCAGTTAGTGCGTTTTTGCAGTAGTGGGGGAAGTAGGGAATGTGAAACAGAGTTATGCTTGTGAAACTGTTCTGGACGCCAGCAAAGAGTAGGTATAATAAGAGGCGTCACTCCGGGCGGAACCTTTGAAGTCCTTGCTTGACCTTGGCATTTAAATTGGTTGTCTATTTCGAGCGGGATATTCAAATCGACTAAATGTACCTTACCGCAATTGGCTGATTATTGCCGAAGTTGACCGATCATTGCCGAAGCTTAGCGATCATTGCCGAATGGGCATTTAAATTGGTTGTCTAGTGATTTCCCTAGGTTATTTCTGTCCTTGTCGAGTGACGCCTCTTATTATACCTCCTCTTTGACGCCAGTGTATACTTCGCGACGTCAAGCGATTTTAGTTTTGTTGAAAAAGGCGCTTCGACGAAAAAATTTAGAAATGGATGTGATCATGAATATTAACGTTTTTGAACATTTGGAAGAAGAAGAGGATGAAGAAATATTTTGTAGAATCCGACGACCGTATATATTAAGAGTGAGGAAAGATCATGTGGATTGCTGGGATGATATAGATTTTCGATGCCGTTTTCGATTAGAGAAGGAATACTGTTGAACAACGTTCAATAGCGTCAATCGATCGAATCGATTATTGGCGATCACCATGCGATCACTTTTGAACAGCTTCGCAATGAAGTTGTCGCTTTCCCTTTTTTGCGGCGTTGCCGCGTCAACCTTTCAGTCAGTTAACCATAGGATCCAAAAGCGTGAAGAAACACGCGCTACTGCCATCTGGCAGATAGCATCTAGCTGGCCGCTAGCTAACCGGGACTTTGTCCAGAGATGAAGAAATCGGGCGTTAGAAGGCATTAGTGATCCTCTAGGCAGTGATCGGACAAACCGCAGCCATTGTGGGACAAAACCGGAAATAACATAACCTAAACATTCATTAAATCGTCTGCTTTCCAAGCTGCTTGTTTATCTATCTCTTTCTATTCGTATTTCTGTCTCTTTCTTTCGTACAGTTTCTTTCTCTGTCTACTTCCGCTTTAGACACAAATCGCAGCAACCAATCAGCGACGATATGCGTTTCTCCGATCACTGCCTAGAGGATCACTAGAAGGCATATACATATGTATTAATGAGACTATAGTAGTAGAGATTTTAGTGGTATTACTGGGCTTGCCAGACACAACAGGCCATATCACAGCCGTCTTTAATACTAGCCGTGCTGAACAACGTGGCAACACCGCTCATGTAAGAATCGGGAGTCCGACCGAGTCCGACTCTTGAATCTTGGGAGTCTGGCACGTGTTGCGGCGAACTTTGTTGATAGACGTTGATTAACGCTTTTTTAGAAAAATTGATACAAATATACGACATTTTTTAATAATTACATACCAAATAATATATAAATACTACAATTTTTTGTGGTTCGGTAAATTTCCTCACCACCTCAGGGGTATTACCATGATGGCGCGTTACCGTTTGAATCATAAAGTGGGTGGTTCGCCAATAGCCATATCATCCCACATAATAAAATAAAATAAAAACGTAACAAAAATAATAATGTGATCAAAACTGAAAACAAAAAATAACAATAATTTGATCTACCTGAAAGAAAACATTAAAAAAAATAACAATGATATATAATCTGCCTGAAAGAAAACAGAAATAATCTTTGAAATAAATTAAATAGAATGTTAAATCTTGAAATAGGGTAGTAATCAAATAAAACAAACTACATATATACATACATATTAAAGAAAATACACATTTATAAGTTAAACTTGTTACTAATCTAACTAAAAGTCTTCAATTTTCGTTTATTAGAAGCAACATTTCTATTTATATCTAACTGATTATTGTTTTTATTTTTGACATAGTCATTCAATAAAATATTTGAAAAAAACAGATAATAATTTAAACAAAATATCGCGGTAATCTTTTCCACAAATACACGTTTCAGAAAATGGCAAGTAATCCGAATCTGATCTGATACTAAGATATGTTAATTTACATAAAATATTTTTGTGATTTTCAGACCGCAAAAATTGAGATTCCAAATGATTATCATTTATTATGGCTTCCATTATTGCACACATATGAATCAATAAGGTTGTTACTTCCTCAGTGGGAATAGAAAGGCCTCCTCTTTGTAAATGATCAAAATATACATTTCCTACAGTGTTTCCTTTATCCTCTACAATCAATAATTTACAGATGTTACAATTTAATTTTTTGGAAACAGAATGAGATCCATAACCGGATATATAAATTTTAATTGAATCGTCTAAAACAGATTCAGATAAATATTCATTATTAAATACTTCTAAAAATCGAGTTACATCAACCGAAAAATCATGACAATCATTGTTGCTGTTGTTACAATTCTGAAATTTATTTTGTATGTCAGCAAAAGAAAATGAGTTTCCTGATTTTTTAAATATATGTTTCAATCTAATTTTTTTTTCGGCATAAATTACTTCATCATAGGAAATATGATAATTGCACCCGGACAAAAGTCTATAATTTCCAAATCGTTTCTCTAATTTCTCAGTCGTAAATTTTCCTGGTAAAAGATATGATATATCAAAATTTTTAAAGCAATACTCCGTAAGCAATAAAAGAACAGTAATACTTTGATGAAGAGCTTTGAAAGTATCTGAGGTTAAATGACCATGTGTTTCTAAATTTTGCCAACAATTCAACCAAATTAAAAATTTCTTTAAAAATTCACATCTAAAATCATTAAAACTAGCAATTGGCTTACAGAATTCATTTCTTTTAATATTACCTTTGAAACTACTTGTGTTATTCACAATATCCCACCAATTCCGAATTATTTCTAAAAAATGTGCAATGTCACTGTAATTAAAATCTTTCATAGATGCTATTGTCGAATGATGAAAAATATTGTCGACAAGGTAAACCTTCTGTCGTTCGAGATTGCTGGGATATAATGATTTGTAATTTAGTTTATAAGCTTTTTTGACAACCAAATGTTTTTCAGAATCATACACAGTACGTAAATCATTAAATTTAGCTATTCTTACTTCATTCGTGTAAAAATCAGGAAAAATAAAAGCTTTATCCAAATTTTTTAAATTTAACCAGTTATTTCTTATATTTTTCATTATATGAACAGTATCAAAAGATAGAAAAATGGTTTTGTCAGATTGAGAGGGATTAGGAAAACTTATACCATTACTAGCTAATTTACTAAACATGTTCCTATTGATTCTATGATTATCAGTGACGATGCATAATAACTCAAAACCACATTTTTGAATAAAATCAATGACTTTATGGGTGATTGGTACCATTTGCTCACCCGTAATATTGTAAACTGGTAATAATTTGACAATTTCTGAAAAATTTCCAAAAGCAGAACATATCATGAACGCTAAAATGGTTTTTGCTAATTCATCGGAATTTAAAGCATAACCCGCGACCCTTTTTGCTCTATAATCTAATTTTGCTGTTACATAAATTTCATCGATTAATAAAATTACTATTTTTTCTTTAGAGGTTAAAGTTGAAGAAATATTGTAAAGGTAATGCTCGTTTTTAACATTATTTTCAGGAGAAATATCCATATTTGAAGAGAGATGTTGCAGGTACCTCTTATGTGGTAAAATAAAAAAACTTCGTAATAAGTTATATGCAGCCGATGATTGTGAATATAACATAAAAGCCATAATAATAGTTCCTGAACTGAATCTATTTTTTTTGTTTCTAATTTGTTTTATTTGATCTATTACTATTTCAAGATTTTTAACATTTAAAAATTCAATGGATTCTGCAATAAGATATGCTTTATTGAGTTCATCCAAAGATTTGTCAAGATGTTTTTCAATAACATTAGTATCATTAACAGGTACATCAAGTAGCGCGAATCTATATCGGGCCAATAAATTTTGAAGTTGGGACCACCTAGATAATATCATGTCAAGAGGCAATACCCACTTCAAATCGTTGAATGAAATCTCATTACCTTTATGAAAAACTTGTAATTTCATTTTGTCATTAATTACAATTTGAATATTAAGTACTAAAAGATCATTGTCAAAATCAAGTTTATAAAAATAAATTCTAGAATTCGCTAATTGAATATTCCAACATTCTGAAATTTCAAGTTTCTCTTTATACTTACTTACTAAATCTGAAAAATTTTTAATTAAATCTAAGTCTTCAAATTCTTGAACTATACGTTCATGATTTTGAATGACTTCTTTTCTACGTTGTTCAGGATCTTTCCTTTGTGGCAGTACAGGCTTTGAAAGATAAGTTGGTAAATTGGGAAAAATAGAAGGTACTGCATCCTCTATAAGCTTTGGACACCTCAGTAAAATATTCTCAAGTATTCCACTAGAAGAAGCAACTTGTTCATATCTAAGAATATCATTATCGGCAAAATGAAGACTACAAACAGCAGAGTACTTTGTAGGTGTCCAATGTTTTCGCGGAATAGCAGCTACCCATTTTTTTCGCAATTCTTCATTCTTTGGAAATAAAAAAACGGAAACATAATTGTTTGATTTTAAAGTGCTATCATAATTCCCCTTGCAACCGGGAACGCAGCAACGTCGTGGCATTGTTAATTTAGAAAATCTTACTGTAAAAAACTAAAACGAGAAAGACAAAACTCTAACCTCTACTAAGCAACTGTGCTACACACAAATGGAAGAAAAATCAACGTAATTAATAAAATAAATAAAAAACCTGTACTACATTACATATCCTATTGCACTACACTATATTTATTGCACTATATCACATTTTATTTTCATTAATGGCACAAATAAACATTTATTAAACCCGCGGACAGCCACATCGACTGGGTTACGTTTATACCAAAACCGGACTCCCGCCCTGTTGCCAGATTTATGTTCAGCACGGCTAGTATTAAAGACGGCTGTGGCCATATGTAAATGCCTTTACGACATCGACGAAATCTGCCGGCCGCTAGAAGAACTAGGACGGAAAAGTCACACATTCTGGACAGGAGTCGGAACCAGGGATTGTAACCGTAACCCTAGGCCGGTTCGGTTCTCAGTACCGTAGACTAATTTACATAACCGGGTAACCCGAGGCATCTAGGCACAGAGTTACCCGGTTAACCCGCTCTCGGAGCGGGTTACCCTAATCCGGTAGAGGGCGTAGTGTTTCCCTATTTTTGTGAAATCGACCGGTACTTATGAATTTTTATTTTAAAAACTATCTATCGCATTAGGTCCATCCTTTTTTTATTTTAATGCAGAAGATTTTGGGTGCCTTCCGTTTCGCGCATTGAGTGCATAGACTGCAGGCAATGGTGATTGGTGGTTCATGCAGGGAGTGAATAGACCGCATAACCTGATTCATAGAATTCCCTAGAATCCTCCAACTTCTGGCGCATGAGGCGTGCAGCAACTACAGAAAATCAAACTATAGGCAGCCAATGCACATAATGCGCGCATGCGTAGTTCTCCCTTCTTTATTTCGAATTCGAATACTCCAATCAGGTTATGCAGTCTATACACTCACCGTATGAACCACCAATCACCATTGCCTGCTGTCTATGCACTCAATGCGCGAAACGGAAGGCGCCCAATGCGTCACATGGAATGCACCCCTACACTCGAGGGGACACCGCTCTCCTCTCGGGAATCTGTCGACGCTCAGTTGTCCCCGGACCAGGGTCGTGACACTCTTATGGGCGAGCTGTTAGCACTAGATTAGTTTCGTCCCAATTTGCCTAGCGGCGCTGTACTCAATTTAGTGACAGGATTGCGCGCTAGATGGTGTTGGCAGCGTCAAGTTGGACGCGTCCCAACGCGTCCTCCGACGACATTTTGGCAATTTCATTGCATTTCGTTTGGAGCTATTGTGTTATCGTGTTCAGTTGCGCGAATTTTATTTAAAAGAAGGTATTTTATTCATTGCGTGTGTATTTCAAAAAAGAATTCAGAAACCTCTGCGAAAAACTTCTTTAAAATATTTATGCACGTATGTATATAATGCGGTATTGCGCGGCATAACCTGCAATTTGTGCAATAGTTACATTTTTAAAGATTGCAAGGCACAAAATGAAAGAGACAGATACAATCCATAATTTCTCAAATGTATTGAACAAATATGCGTGATTGCAAATTACATGTTAAATAATCGAAATATTAATGAACAGGCGATTTCCAATATTACAAATTACATAAATAATTATGTTAAAGTTAGTTTTAAATGTCAGCATGCCGAAAAGATAGAAGAGACATTAATTAAAACAATAACTATACTTTGTACAACTCATTTTGTAAAAAAATTAATAATATAATTAAGGGAAAAGAAGTACCACAACGTGGAGTCCTTAATAGTCTTGTTTGTAAAGCGACCAAACTTTCCAATAAAAGAGTTCATTAAAGAAACAAACAAATGTGTACGGTTTAATTTCTGTTCCCTGAAAAACTAACATCTGAGATACAATTTCTGCATGACTACGCATACTTCTAAAATTGTATATAGGATGCATACAATATGATTATGTGTAGTCCAGTAGTCATACAGAAATTGTATTAGTCGTTTCTGAAGTTCGATGAATTTAACTAAAGAGTGCCTACTCCACGTTTCAAATTTCCCGGTTACAGTAATTTGTTTCCGCCCCAATACGCTAGAGGGTGCTGTCCGCGCTAACAGTAGAATACATTGAGGTGTCACGACCCTGCCCCGGACAGTTGAACGTTACAGATGCAATAATTCGAAACGTTGTGTAAAACAAAAAGCGTTATTTATTTAAACGCATATGAATAGGCCATGCACTGTTAATGCGGTAGCGGTAGAAGTATTATAATAATGCGTGGGACGTTAAGCATTAGCACATAAACATGTATATAAACGGTAATTAATAGTCATACATATATATATATATATGCGCTAAGCATAAGCAATACGAATTATAATATTAGCAAAAGTAAATAATAAATGGATAACGTTAGCAATAAAGTGTAACGTCCCACGGTGACTCAAACCGGTAAAAACCGATAGTCGATAAAGTAGAACCGATCCGCATTGTAATGGGTGCGTTCCACTTGCGCCCAAATCGCCCGCAACGCCCGCGAATTTCATTAAGGTGGGTTCTCCTATACGCGACTGGACACAACGTCAAGAATTTCAAAGTCGATTTTCTCGAAACTGAAGCGCGATATAAAAAAAAGTTACTCTTTCTTTTCGACGTATAACAAGTAAATAAGTCGAAAAAGAGGAATAAGATTTTTTGATATTGTGCTTCATTTTCAAGAAAATCGACTTTGAAATTCTTAACGTTGTGTCCAGTCGCGTATAGGAGAACCCACCTTAATGAAAATCGCGGGCGTTGCGGGCGATTTGGGCGCAAGTGGAACGCACCCAATGTAAACCATCTTCTGTTACCGCGTAAATGTATTGTGAAGATTTTTATATATAATTTATGATTTAGATGAATATTAAAGAAATAAGTATTATAAAAATGTTAGGAATAATTAATTATAAGTATTAGCAAAAGCTGAAGACAAACTATAATGTACTAAACAAGCAAAATACGAAATAACAAATAGCGACTCACTGCGCATGCGCAAGCCCGCCAATTCTCCAGTATAAAAGGAGGCGCACGCAGCACAGCGGGACATTCAAGCTATGAATACGCTCTCCTGACTAACGAATGCTCAAGCCTAGAGGCAGCTTAAGTATCAACCGGTAAAATTCAGCTCGCTCTGGACCCGGATGCGGCGGATTTTCAGTGTATAAAAGATACTGGTGCTCCTTTTTGGCTTGCACATTTTAAAGTTATAGAACCTCGTTTTTACAAAGGCATCAAGCTCGCTCCGAACCCGGAAGCGGCTGAAGCACTTGGTACAAACAAGGTCTGCAGAGCATAGAACAGAACTCTGTCAAAAGTAACGAGCTCGCTCCGGACCCGGTAGCGGCCGAACTCTGCAATACATACATATATACATATTTAATCACGCAGTATTAATATAAAAAAAAAACATAAAACACAAAAAGCCTCTTTTCTCCAACGAAAAAAAGTTTTTTCCTATTACGAAAACGATGTCTCCCTCTTCAGTAGTTCGTTGGAAAATATTTTTTATTATATAATACTTATATAATACTTTTATTAGGGTTCTCCTCCGAACAAGCTGCGTCGATTGAGAAAAAGTTACTCAATTAAACCCGCGGACGTCGTTCCAGAGCTTTCTTTGTTTTTGACCGAAACTCAAATTCTGCATCCTATCCAGAGTTGGGCAAAATGTAATCTAATTACAAATTGCAAATTACGATTAAACTGTAATTGTGTAATTGATTACACATTATTTTCTGTAATCGTTCATGTAGGTAGTTGACCATTCGGTTTTGTCAACTATCTAAATGAACGATTACAGAAAATAATGTGTAATCGATTACACAATTACAGTTTAATCGTAATTTGCAATTTGTAATTAGATTACATTTTGCCCAACTCTGATCCTATCACGCCTTCTCGCGAACGGGCACGTACTCCCAAAGTTTTCGCAGGGCGTTACTTACAACGTGCCGCAAAAGGGAACTTCTCGACTTGGTACCCCGGGCACGTGCAGGTTGGAAAATGAAAGAAAAAAGAGTTTGGTTTTGGAATGTACAAGCACGCCGAGTGTCACTTTTTTACGTTGCAACTAAATAGAAAAAAAAATTTGGCCCATGAGGGGATCGAACCCGCGACCTTCGCGTTATTAGCACGACGCTCTAACCAACTGAGCTAATGGGCCAATTTTGTTTATAATTCTTTACACAAATTATTTTGTTGCATAATTTAACACGCGCATTTTCAACTGAAAATTAATATTCATGGTTAGCTTTATTACAATCAGAAGCGAAGGTATTTGATAACGCGTTGAGAATTTGGTAAACTTGTCGAAGAACTGGGACCTCGCCGATTTCGATGAGCTTCAGATATGTTGCAAAACTCGACATTTTGAGTAACCTTTTTCCTTTGAAAAAATTGGCGGTCGGCCTTAGTTTCCGAAATATTCGCAGGAAAACTGTAACCGTTAAACCGCGGGGTTACCGGTGGGACGGTGGAGGAACCGTATCGCCAGCTCAGGACGGTGGTCCAGGGCCGCCGATCGAATGACTGAATACGCAGAGGTAAGGTAGAGTACGATAATTTATTTCGTCGAGAGTACAGGGTATCCCGGCCAGGTCTATGCTGGCAAACAGAGTATGTACGGCTTAAACCTAGACTTAGCCTATCGGCGCGGATCGCGGCGCGGTTCGCGTCGCGTACTTCGGAGCGTTGGTCGGCGATGCGTATCGCGGCGCGTGTCGCGGCGCGTATCTTGGTGCGTTTATCGGTGGTCGATTCGGCGAGAATGGAGAGGAAAGACGATTTGACCCTTCGGTGTCCAGGCGGGCCAACCCTGCCAATGGACCCTGGTCGGAGAGTCGGGGGGGTCCGGTCACCCAGTGGGCACAGCCCGCGGGTGAGTCGGCGACTGTAAGGACGCTCTCGAGAACAGAGATAACACTGTTCGGGAGATCGATGGCGGTTATCGGTATTTCGTCCAGAGGATGGCTCACGCTGTCCTTCTGGGAACCGTGGAGGTGTGGAGGCGAAAAATGCACAGAGACTCAGTCTGTGGACGCACGAGAACTGGTGCAAAACACGGGCGCTTGGCTTTCGCAAGAACGAGTGGTTCGGCACAAGAACGTGGAATCACACAGGAGGTCTCCGGGAGAGGCGTACTTCGTACTAACGCTCTAGGCGGTCTCTGCCAAATAGGCCTATGCCCCCGACCTGTATGTCCTCGTCCGCACATTTTCGGCAGCGAGAGAGTCTCTCGCTGTGAAACCCTCTCGCGCCAGTTCTCGGTATTGCGGACGAGTGGTGGGGGGCAAGACCGTTGGCCCAGCGCGGTACGCGCTACCTCGGTTGGGCGCGTGGTGGGGGGTAAGATCGTCGTCCCACCGGCGTAACTCGTTACAAAACTTTCGCTATTATACAATCGTACTCTACGTATACGTGCACGCCCGCGACAGTGTGTGCAGCACCACACTGTCGGCGGTTGTCTTTTGTTTGTATAAACACTGCGCAGCAACCTACAGCATGCGTATCTAACGGGTGCACGCGTGGTATCGCTTTCCGATATATTTGTGTAAAACTTCGGTTGATTCTTTTCGACGCAACGCATTCCAGTTTCCAACTTGTCCCGGGTATTAGTTTGGTTTGGGTTAGATGAGGGGGGGGGGGGCGCCCGCTTGCGGGCGCATAAAGCATGGTAGCAAACCGATATGAGTCGGGGTGTTGACGGACATCTGCAAGTCTCTGGTTCAAATCTCTAAACTCAGATCGGTTCGCTACCATGCGTTACGCGCCCGCTTGCGGGCGCGCGTCCCCCGCCCTAATCTAACCCAAACCAATACTAATACCCGGGACAAGTTGGAAACTGGAATGCGTTGCGTTGGAATAAATTAAACCGTTGTAACTGAACCGTTTAGTTTACCCGGTATATACGTCGTCTGCCGGTCACAGCGAGGTATATGGAGAAACAGTAGACAAGCGGCGGACCCGTACTGACCCATACGCTGCCACGGTGGCGTACATATATGCAAAATTCAATGTAGTAGTAGCAAAAGTTTTTCCTCAATATCTCTGAAACTAAGGGCGACCGCCAAAAAGTTTAAAGGGAAATGTTGTTCAGAATAATGACCTTGACAACATATCTGAAGCTCATCGAAATCGGCGAGGTCCCAGTTCTTCGACAAGTTTACACTGTTATTATTGATTTTCCAATAGGGATATGTTACGATAGTATTTAATTCTAATAAGTAATAGGGATATGTTACGATATTTTTTCAAAATGTGGTGATTTATATATGTTAGCGTCACTAAATTTAAGGGTGAGATCGAGAGCGGATGGCACATGCTGTCTTGCCTTCGAGGATTTTATGATTGGGACCTAATCTGCGTGCGGTCTTAATAGAGGATACGCGAGACTAAACAGTCCTGGCGACGGACGATGGCTGATGACCACGTTGGGTCTCCTAGCTATCGGGTGTCGACGGATTGATTGTTTAGAGCAGGGCTCTCCAAGGTCCCCCACGCGTGCGCTTGGGGTTCTCCCACTCTCGTCCGCGTTGTCAGGGATACCGCGCGACGCTAACCGCGAAGACGCTAGCCCGGCTAGCCCATCATGGCAGCCTTCGCAGCGTCGCGCGGTCTCCTTGACAACGGAAGGTACGCAGCGCCAGAGGAAGATTGGAAGGGGAAGCAGGCGCGTGAGGGGCCCCTACGCTGGAGAGCCCTGGTTTAGAGTGAGATAGATAATATGAGAATGGCAAGCGGCCCGACGCCGTATTGGTAATGAATAGAGACTCTGTTCCTGGAGGATCTGGCCACGGAGTAGGGAAGTCTTGCCTTTTCGTAAGGCCGCGTCCAGATCTGAACCGAACGGCGAACCGAACGCCACTTGAGACTCCCTATGCCCCGTTCCTACGTGTGGAACGTATATTTCTAGCGATCTTCGCCAGTTTCGACAGAGTCTCGTGGCTCGCGACAGCTAAAGATCGAAGGACAGAGAGTGTTTAGAGTAGTGCAGACCAAAGGTTTGCCTGCTATATGACCCCCGAGGAAGGGACCTCGGGACCCTCGACCAAAGGAAAGTCAGGCTTGCCGCGATGTTCGGGCTGTTCCCAGCCGATGTCGGTAAAGTCCCGTCGCATCAAAGGAATGGCTCACTAGCTACTGTCGTCCTTGCCATTGAAAGTGTTATATAGTTAGAAGGAGCAAGACAAATTGGTCATAAACGCTCGAGAATTTATTGTATTTGCCGAATGTCTCGAAAGCCTCCAAGAAATTGAACTTGATGGAACAAATGTAGAGAATTGAAATATTGCAACAACTAGAATCGGAATAATTACTTAAATGTTTCCACATTTGAGTATTTCATACTATTCAATTGTATGATGTCCAATGCATAAAACTTTTGTAAAGTCCACCGGTAGTTTGAAACCGTAAGTCCGACAATAACGCGGTACCACTATAAATTTCTTTATTTGAAAATGATCGTCTCTGCCACCACCGTCGTTGCTGTTTCTGTTTTTTTTTTTTTTTTTTTTAATAAATGTAATACATGCAGATATACGCAGCGACTGCTTGATCTGCGGACATGGTGCTTGTGCGAACGGTGAAACTATTCTGAGAGTCCCGTAGACATTTCGAACCGTAGGCGTAGGTACGCTTGGAAATGTCTGTGGGACACTCTTCGTTTATCACCAACTTGTCTTGCTTCTTTAAACTACTTGACACCCCCAATGGCAAGGACGAAAACAAGTCATGGTGGTGTGAGGGACAGGGATGCCCCACTACAATTGCTTACCCTATGTGGGTGACCCATTCCTTTGATGCGACGGGACTTTACCGACATCGGCTGGGAACAGCCCGAACATCGCGGCGAGCCTGACTTTCCTTTGGTCGAGGGTCCCGAGGTCCCTTCCTCGGTGTCATATGGCAGGCAAACCTTTGGTCTGCACTACTCTAAACACTCTAGATCCTTCGATCTTTAGCTGTCGCGAGCCACGAGACTCTGTCGAAACTGGTGAAGATCGCTAGAAATATACGTTCCACACGTAGGAACGGGGCATAGGGAGTCTCAAGTGGCGTTCGGTTCAGATCTGGACGCGGCCTAAGAGGACTGTGAAGAGCCACACGGCACTTACTCCCGAACTGTCCTGGAGCGAGCGTCTTACAAACCTTTTTAAAGTCGTTTCTAACATACATATATGTCAGAAATTTCCCGATGGGCGTGTTAGAGAATTCAGTAAAACTCGCTCCAAGACGGTTCTGGGGTAAATGCCGAGTGGTTCGACTCTACTCAAAAACACATTGACACTAAAGGGGTCTCCAGACGTTGGAACATGTTGCGATGCATCGATTCTCAGGTTTCATGATACATGTTATATCAAGAAACACGGTAGTGTCTCGCGCCAAGTATACATATATAGATATATGCGCAGCGCGAGGCACAGAGTGCTCTATAACGCCACGACCCGCTATCAAGAACCCTGAGATTATCGAATCTCAATAATGGCTGATCCGATTAGATTTTGCACGGTCGTAATAGATAGCTTGAGTTTGATTTATGTAAGATAAACTACGACTCTCATATTTTTTAAGCCGGCGCCAGATTTACACAGTGCAAATGATGAGGCACCGACTTAAAAAATATGAGAGTCGTAGTTTAAATAAGGGAAAAAATTATTTTTTACTTTTTAGTGCAAATTTATTTTTCTGAAGTCGGTTTTAATTTTTTAAAATTTTTTCGTTTTTAACTTTTTAGTTTTATATATATTGACACAACATGCTGAGAAGATATGCGCGTACGTACATAAAATAATAATAATTAGGTGACAATAGTCTTTATTATTAACCATAAGTGGCAACATATTGGGCCAATGTTGATTTAGTCTAGGACGGGACCACCAGGGCATCGCCCTGTTTCGAATAAAAAAAAGATCATCAAAATCGGTCCATATGCTGAAGAGTTATGAGGGGACAAACAATAAAAAAAAAGAAACATACAAACGGGTCGAATCTATAACCTCCTCCTTTTTGAAGTCGGTTAAAAAGTGTCTTCGCTTTGTTCCTACGTGCCTTATGAGCTGAGATATTTCAATGCAAAGTTGGAATTTGCCGAATTTTGTTCTTCAGATTAAGAATCGTCACCGTCAAGTGTAGGCAAGGGGGGAACATGAAAGGGAGAGGAAATGTACCGCCAAATCACGCAGCACGAAAAAGGCAAAAAGTAGCTACGTTCAGGTCGCTAGTCAACGTAACCTAGCTAGTGTCAAACCATCATAACCTGCCAAGTGTCAAATAAGGTAAGTAGTCAACATTTTTCACATGTCACGAGTTTTTACACCATATAGGACACTGAATTATTGTCTCAATTAACAAGATAAGTGGCCAAAATTTGTTAATACAGTTTTTATGTAGAGCTTATTGAAACGAAGGGGACGCACAGACTTTGAAGTTTTTCGGAGAAGGTTAGATAGACAGAGAAGCATCTTCATTCGCAGAAGTTTCTAGAAATTTGTCAAATAAGGTAAATCGACAAAAATTTGTCAAAAGACATAGCATTAAGAATTATTACGGAAATTATGGAGGACTGCCTGCAATGTAGAGCAAGTCACATTAGTAAAGAAAATATGCTGAGAACAAATCTCCCTTGATACTTTTCAATCTGTTGTGAAAGATATTCGTAATACTTTAAAATCCACAGTAGTTCCCACGCTATTAATTAATTTTATTAGTTTCCCATTAACAATATATTTATTTCAATACACCAATAAACATAATAAATTAATTTTATTATAGCCATTGTGCGTTAAAAATATATTGGATATCTTCGGTCAATTTCGCTAAATTACCATTAGCATTTAAATTTCCCGCGACAAAACCTTCTGCCATACGCTCTCACCTCCTCGGACACATTTTGTAGTCTCTACACTTACTATAGCAAAGGGTCACTCTATTTCTATACAGAGTGTAAACGGTATACGTAGGGATATTTTAGGGGGTGGTAGGGGAGGTCCAATGGAACATAAAAGTCCTATGACATAGTGTCCGATCTGTCTCCATTTTAGAGTAATAATGCCTTAAAGTTTGCACCATGCGTTTATTTTAAAATGGATTTAATACGATTAAAAAAATCTCACTAAATTGGCATCTGAAGGTTCTGAAAGGAAACATTCTTAGCTTTCGAAAACAATCATGAAAATTTGTATACGATCATGAGTTCGCAACTTATAGGTGTTCAAAGTGAAAAGTACCTTCTTTGCTTTGATCGCGAATAACTCTATCAAAAAAAATCATACAACAAAACCAAAAATCGGATATTAAAGAGAAATGTTTGCTCTATAAGAGCTCTTCGTTGGATTTACGGTAAAAAAATATTTTTGGGAGCTCGAGCGGAAGGTTCGCGCTCTGATTGGTCGGGGTTTTTTGTTAATATCTCGTTAACGATGTTTCGGACAATATTTTCGCTATGGAAAAAGATGTTTCAAATCACCTCCTGAGTCACCCCTTCCAAAGAACTCCACCATTTTTGGGACACCCCGTAGAACTTTCCCCTCTTTTTCTGTATTTCTCTGTTAGCTACATAATTCAGAATAAAAATGTTATCTATTGTCGACACTCCAATATCCTAAATCCTGCTTGTGTTTCTAGGGTTATTTTCCAATTCTTCTATTAATCTGTTTTCCAAGACCATTGCATATATTTTGTATGCTGTGTTTAGGATAGTTATCCCCCGATAGTTGCTCAGCTCTTTTTCTCTGTCCTTTTTTGAATATTGGTGAAATCACCTCTTCTTTCTAACTCTCCAGGAATCCTTCTCCCTTCCACACTTTATTGAAAATATCTGTGATCCTTTTTACTATTTTTTGGTTATCGTAGATCCAGGCTTCATTTTCTATTTTGTCTCCCCCTGCTGCTTTCTTCTTCTTTAAGTTAAGAAGAGTTTCTGTTATTTCCTCTTCTCCCTCCGTGTTGTCTATTTCTTCCAACTGTTCAACTTCTTTTATACAGTCGACGCCTTCTAACAATGTTTTGAAATGATCCTTCCATTCTTTTAAATCTATTTTATTGGAGATTCTTATTCTTTTCTTTCTTTATTTGTATATTCCCATATTTGATTTTCTCCCTTTAATTGTATTATCTCATTTTCTGATTATCTTGTAATTCCCTTCTTTTCTTCTGGTAGTCTTCTTTGTCTCCTTTTCCCCTTCCCCAGTTCCTCAAGGCTTTCCTGGATTCCCTTTTCGTTTTTCTACAATTCGAATTCCACCACTTAAAGCTGCCCAATTTCCATTTTTTAATTTTTACTTCCTCTTTCCGTACTGTATTATTTGTTTTCCTACCATTTTTTCTACCATTTCATTCACCTCCGTTGTATTAAGGCTGCCGTCTCATTTTTGTTATGGTCCGAATCGATCGAAGCGTCCCCAGTAAACAGACGGACCCTAATGAAACTAATGCGGCCGATACAAAGAACTTCTACAGAGGTGACATCTTCAGGTACTCTGTGTAAACGAATCTTTGACGCATAGTTGCCGCATCTCCTGTTCTCTCTGTCTCTGCCGCGCTGTTGCCACAGAGATCTCTCTTTCTATCGGGAAGTCTTTGCAAGCTTGAAGGATCACGGCACGAGAGCTGCGTCTAGCGTCAGAGCCTCGCCGAACGTAAAAAAGGATAGCAATAATGAAAGATAGAGAGGTTGGGTAGTGAAGTTAGGAAACATGTCGATGAAACAATACTAATTTGCGTATCAATATTTTTCATTTATACGTAGAGAGATGTAATATTTTGTATAATCAATGTGTGATTTCAAAGCATACAATTTGAATAAGGTACATCACCGAAGTGTAACACACCGATCGTAATGAAGTTTATGAATGCTATACCTACCTAATTCTTCGAAAAACATGACACTTTCTTTTTTATCTAGCTATACATCAAATTATCTTTTTTATCAACAAGAATTGTCTGTTGTTTAAGTACAAATTTAATAACGTAATCATTATTCAGCTTCGATCCTCTGTTTGTTTGTTTGAATGTTTGTATGGTTAAAATCTGGCAACTCAAATCTAACCCACTTCCAACTATCCAATTGTCTTGAAACTTTTCAGGCGTGCATAGATTGAATGACAATACAATATTTAAAAAAAAATTAACCCCGAGGGGGTGAGCAAATAACCCAATCATCAATAAATATAACCCATAACCACAAATCCTAACGACATGAAATCAGCCACTCGCGTTCTTTACGAAAACGACAAAAAGCAGCTGCGTTCGGGACACTATAGTGGCATCGCGATTACCGAAAATACACAATTTATCGAGAAATAATCCGTCACCTATGTACGAATAGTAAAACTAAAACTTTGCAGGCGTTCGTAGTATATCACCATTGCAATTGCAGTACAAGAAAATAATTATTTTTTAGTGACTTTAGCACTATAGCGTTTAAGCAAACTGTTAAATTGTATACAGCAATAAAAGATATTTCTAAAAAAGTTTGAGGTGTGAAATGTAAATCCACAAACACTGAAAACTAGAAAATAAAAAAATATATAAAAAAAATTTATTAAAAATGTACTAAAAACTAAAAAAATAATTATTTTCTTGTACTACAATTTTGATGGTGTTAATATCACTTTAAATAATTCACTTTAAATAAAATCACTTTAATACTTCAACTTCTGGTTGCACATGGTGCCCCACGATTTTATTTAAAGTGATATTGACACCATCAAAATTGTAGTACAAGAAAATAATTATTTTTTTAGTTTTTAGTGCATTTTTAATAATTTTTTTTATATATTTTTTATTTTCTAGTTTTTAGTGTTTGTGGATTTACATTTCACAGCTCAAACTTTTTTAGAAATATCTTTTATTGCTGTATACAGTTTAACAGTTTGCTTAAACGCTATAGTGCTAAAGTCACTAAAAAATAATTATTTTCTTGTACTGCAATTGCGATGGTGATATACTACGAACGGCTGCAAAGTTTTAGTATCATTTCTCGATAAATTGTGTATTTTCGTCCCGAACGTAGAAGCTTTTGTCGTTTTCGTAAAGAACGTGATAGTTGGAAGTGGGTTACGATCCATTTCGGTTAGAATGGAAAATATCATATGTACGGTTCATTCCATGCCAAGCGGATCACTTTGAGATTTAGTGTCTGAGATTTAGGTCAAATTGAAACACGTTATAGGGCATGTGAAAATAAGAGGGGTTCAAGTTGTCACATTTTGTCACATTCAAAATTGTTTTATAAATACAGACCCTCAAAGTACTCAACTTTCATCGATTTTTTGAAAATTACCTTTCGAATTTGGCAAAATGATTATTTAAATCCTCCTTATTTTCACATGGACTCTAACATATTTCAATTTGAACAAAATCTCCAGGACGACGAGGAGGAAATAACCGTGGGGGAACAATATTTATATTTACTCATAAAAAAATATATTAAAATGATTGTTTACGTTGTTTGTTTTGATAGAATGTAAAACATCCATATTCGCTATCGTATCGGCATGAACGTTTCAATAACATACTCATGCAGGGATCGGCTGACTCCAGCTCTCGCTAACACGTACAGGAGCGGTGGTAATGTGTGCGCGAATTGACTCCAGCTACGCGAGCTAGAGTCGGCCGAAGCTACGCTAGCAGCGAGTCAACGTTGTAGTGACGTAAAAGCATGTGACGTCACATTCGCTTCGCGTGCCGTCAATTCACGCACACATTACCACCGCTCCTGTACGTGTCAAGGTCGACTTTCCTAGCCGCGATCGGCGGCGGTCCCACTAGTGCAATGGAGAGGTATGCATCTGTGTCTCCGTTGCGCTAGTGGGACCGCCGCCGGCCGCAGCCGCCGATCGCGGCTAGGAAACTCGGCCTTCAGCGAGAACTGGAGTCAGGCGATCCCTGTACTCATGAGACTTTGCAGATGAAAATAAATTTAAACACAGTATAAATCGGATTATTTTTAGCACTTCGGTTCATAACGGATAAACACAAAGTGTCTTTTATTTGAGTTTATCCAGATATTATCTTTGCCCATCTCTGTTCTCTAGCCGCTTCGCCGTGATTCATTCAAGCCTTCATGACGACAAAATAGTAATAGGGGAAATGCGGCAACAGCGCGATCTGACTCTCGATACGTCTCGGCAACTATGTCTTTCCTACATGTATCGGCTAGTTTGGACTTTCACCGGTTTTGATGGTACAAGGCACAAATATACCATCAGCGCCGGTGACGGAGAAGCCTTGAAGCTTCATTCTGTCATTTTTCGGGCTGTCCTGAGTACACGATTCATAAATTCATTATTATTTCAACATACGGTGCTTATTAGCGTTTAAACGCACCAGACCACCCTGCACGAATGTCTACTGAAGGCAACTAAACCCGCAAACACTTCCTTCTTGCCGATTCCAGGACGAAAGTTGTAATTTACGGTTTGTTTACTACACGCGTATACGTACACGCTTTTCCTAGCTTGTGTGAGCGTACGCACACATTCAACGCCCGCTGAGACGGCAGCCTTAAAGTTTAATTCGTTTAATTCCTTTTGAAACTCCCTCTGAACTTTCTCTGTCCACTCTCTTTTCTCTCTCCTCTTCTTTTCTGGGGTTTCTCCCGTATTCTCCTTTTATATCCTGTATATAGTTCTGCATTCAGAGGCATAGATATGTTATCCTTTTTTTAACTTAGAAAACAGTTCTGCTTACCTAAGATTACCTGCTGTTCAAGCCTGATTAGAGGAATGACTAGCATCACTTGAGTTTGTACACTGCCATGCAATCTGAACGTCGCCGTCGTCGCAACTTATGAAGGGGATACATATGTGCATGTGTTTGTCACGTGTAAGGAATCATGTGGAAATGGTGGGGATTGGTTACGTTCACTACTATAATGGAACTCCATTCGAAGCGACTGACTGGTGATCGTAGAAGCAGTGACTCGTAAGAGGTGTTCGAGTTTGCTTGCTTGCTGACGCGTTTCCATAGAAGCCTTCGTAAGTGTACTAGTCACATTTAACATTTTAAGAATTTTACAAATTTTATCTGTTCAGACTGCAAATTGAGAGCGGATCTCCCTGAAGTTTAACATAGCAGTTGTCTACATCAGGCATCGGAATTAAGTGAACGCGGCGGCCGATTTTCAAAGGCAACGCCTCCTTTCTCCCGCCGCGCGTCTTGGCCCCCGCGGCGGCCTAAGTGCTTGGAGCACCTCAGGCCCGTACCATATGAACCACGCGTGGCGCGTTCACAAAACAAAAACGCATCGACAATCGTGCTCTCTGGGCCGATGTGGAAACCTATTGATACAATGTCGCCCTAATACGCCACGCGCGGTTCACGTGGTACAGGCCTGAGGCGCTCCAAGCTGCTGGGCCGCCGCGGGGGCCAAGACGCGCGGTGGGAGAAAGGAGGCGATGCTTCTGAAAATCGGCCGCCGCGTTCACTTAATTCCGATGCCTGGTCTACATCATACAATTACGATTTTAAAATAGATATTCTTCGAAACAAACTTTTATTCCGTTTATTAGTTTAGTTAGCTACTAAGACTATCGATAGAGTCACGACACATAATTGTCTTTCTTTTTTTCAGTTAACAAACACTTTCATTTTCACTCACTGCTAAAAGTTTATTTCGTATCACTAATAGGATCACGTAATACCCTGCCTTATCGTATTAGAGGATCATGTTTTTTATAAAACCAGGGTAAATGTATGTATTAATAGAATACAATTTTTACAGAATTTTTACGGGCTATAGTACAGCTTACGTTTAGATATCTCAGATAGCCATTTTAAGTACATGCATAGTAGTGTGATCCTTATATGTATGGTAAAAAATCAAAGTTTTTAAAAATTTCGTCTGACCCTTTCAGAAGCTTCCAAATAGTTTAAAAGAATTTCGCCTAAAATTCTGTTAAACTATATTAAGGATTATAGGTCGCTCAATGGCAATGAAATATTACTACTTTGGTATAAATTGATAGAAACTTTTGCAAGAAGGACAAAATAATTTTATTAACTTTTAAGTGAGAGTAAAAACATTAAAATTCTGGCACACATCGCATAGACGAAACGGGTTTATAACGGATGTGTACTGTATTGTGTTGCGGCATAAGGCTTTATATGCACATTTAAATTTATCTCATCAGCTGCTCTCGAATCAGATGCAGACGCAATCTCCGACGTACATTCTATTCAAGTTGTTAAACACATGGATAAAAGCAAGGTTGCAGATTCTGATATAAATACGGGCCCCTTTTCATTAAAATTGGCAAGTGACAATTATAGAAAGTCGCAGTTGCCAACCTTGTCGTACATGCGAAATATAAAGTCCTTGAGCGATCTTTGTATATCAAAATATGCAAATAAAAAACACGAAGATTTTTTTTTATCGAATAGAAGATTTTAAGAGTGTCAGATAATACAAATTTTAATGTTGAAAAATAAGGACCACCCTAATACATAGATACCGCTGTTATCTTATGTTCCTTTAATTCCAGTGATTTTAAGCAAGGCATAATTCTTTTATTTTTTCCATTTTTATGGTTCATTAAAATATTTTTCCTATATTGTCAGTGTCAGTGTAACAAAATCGCTTTTATTTACCAGTTAAGTATTGGGATCAGTCCTAGAAACTGTAAATACTATTGTTACCAATTAACGCCAATGTCATGGCTGTTATTCATACGATCTGTTAATAAAATTCTACACGTTATTTGGTCCGTGTCACAGAATATCCTCGTGTGGTGTGCTGTTACTGGTTGCGTGGCTGGTCGACTGATTGAACGTCTAAACACACTTATCAGTTCCGTGACAACACAGTGCCGTAGTAACCCAGTGCGCCAGTGATAATAGTCAGGGAGCCAACGGCACTTTTTGATGTCTCATTTGTTTAAAGTTGGTTTATCTTTTTTTCTACTATATTTGGGATACAGCGTGTCATTTAATTAAGAAAATATTGGACAAAATTCTTACATGTGAATCCTTACATGTGAATCATTACGTACTAAGTTCAAGAGAAAAATTTGATTGCACTTTCAAATATTCGGGTTAAATGCATGCAACTCACCACACTACACTTTTCTTTCCGTCAGTCAACAGCAGGACCTTTTCTGGCTCCTGTCAAGGGTTTTGTCCCACGATAGAACTGGCAGCAAACGTTTTTCCTACACTTCTTAATGTAAACAATTAGTACAAAAAATTCAGCTTTAAATATTTTGCCGCAGCGAAGAAAATTAACATTGAATTGCACGCGCCTTGTAAATATAACTCGGCGCGGTGATACTTTTGGTGGCTCCTGCCAAGTCGTTTGTCCCACCACAGGACTGGCAGACTGGCAGCAATCGTTTTTCTTCCATTTTGTGATATAAGCTACCACCAACAAAATTTTACAGCTTTAAACATTTTAGTCAATCGATTTCATTTTTTAACATGTTTATATGAGTGGCAGTAACATGCCAGTCCGCAACTAAGGTCGCAGCAGATCATTTCTCGTTGTTTCATGGCGTCTATTGTTAATACAAAATTTTTTCAAATTTAAGCGTGTAAGGATTTTGCACAATATTTTCATACATACTTAACACGCTGCTGTTAAGCATTGTTCCGCTGGTGCGCTGGCAGGAGATCGTTTTCATGCATATGTAGCACAAATGTAGAAGAAAAAAGATAAACTAAATTTAAACGAATTGGCAAAAAAAATATGTCGCTGGCTCCCGGACTATAAGAAGAAGAGGGGCGTAGAGGAACACTTCTTCTTCTTCTTCGTCGCGGTTGATCTGTCACGGAACTGATAAGTGTGTTTAGATCTTAAGGGGGGATCCTGGTGTAGATTACCGAAAATTAAGGAAATTTTGGGAATTTATTTTAAAGAAAATATTTATTAAATCGCATTCGGAGCTATGCGGTTTTAATGCTTGTTGCTTAAACTATGTAAAAATATTTTTTTTTAGTTTTAAAAAAATTGTATAGCAGAAGTAGAACGGCATATGTACAGTGTCTCGGCGTCGAACGTCTGAATTGGCGGGTGCTCTTGTTCCGTTTGTACTCGTCTGAAATAAAAATACATAAATATTTCTTACTCTTTATAAACACAGTTTGTCGATGGATCTTGAAAATTGAAAAAAAGTTGAAAATTGACAAATTGGCAGCATTTTGAAAATAAAACGCGATTTTTCGCTGGAACATTCATTTTTGTTCATGCAATAAAAATGCTTTAAATTAATTAATTTATTTATGTTATATGCTCATCGACTAGTAAGTGTAATAAACTATATGTGTGTAAAATTGCAACCCGATTAGTCAAGTAGTTTTTGAGTTATTTGACCCGCCAATCGTAAGAAAGTAGTTTCGAGAAAAACACGTTTAGTTTTCGGTACATAAAAGTAGAAAAGGAAGTGATTTTTGGATACTTACAGCTGTTTTCTGTTAGTCTGCTATTCCAGGCCCGTATAATATTCCTTCCGCTTCATCGAACAACTCGTTTTGCTCGATTTGCAATTGTCTTCGAGCCATTCGAGCCTCTTTGCTGCTCCATAAACTGCGGCGCTCCTGCCTCTTCGTCCGCTCGCCGTTGTAAGTGTCGGCGTACAACTTACACTGAGGTCCGATCGTTATTTCTAATGTTTCCATTATATTCAAAATAGCAGCAGAACCTTCATTAAATATGCCAGCGGCTATATAGCTGGCGATTTCAATTATTTTTCGGCCTGTGATACAAACCTAGTACCCTTTTGATAACGCGTCGGAGTCATGAACGAACCCCAGTAATTCGTCACCGCACAGCTAATAGTAAATACATTTGTGTTACCTAAACTAAAAATATACCTTTTAGCAGGTATACAATGACTCACATAATGGTCCCGACACAAAAGCCGCTGTGCGCGTGGCGCTCCCCTCAGCGCTCGTATACCTGCGCGCAAGAAATGGGCTGTGGGGCCCTTAAAACTTCGAATTTCCAATTCCAACTTAGGGAATATACACTATGGAACTAAGGTCGGGGCCAGATATATTGGCCGGTGAGTTTCGTGAGGGGTATTCTCCCACCACACCGTTTGCCTGCCTCGGTGCTCCTTTTCTCAACGTTTTCTTACTCGCTCTCGCCTTCGCAGAACAAGAGTGAGCCAGAAGTAGTGGGGATAGTGCCAAGCTTCTGGCGTGTAGGTCAAACCGAGCTGTCAGCGTAGAAATACACACATCAGAATAGGTGTGCGTTAGCTCCGAAGAAATTCAGGAGCTTTATTGGTCAGAACATTGATTCCTTCTCGATAGCTTCATCTCGTATTGGTCTACGAATAGCTTCGTCACGCACACAACTATTACGCTAAGAACAGCCAAACGGCTAGATTCAGGCGGAGCCGAGCAGCGTTCCCGTTACCCCACCATACCCTGCGACGACCACGCAACTCCAACTGACAAATCCACGTTCGTCAGATGGTGGTGGTTGATTTCTCCTCAATCGTTGCTCGCGAAAACGAATTCACCGGCCAATATATCTGGCCCCGAGTATAGTACTATACATTAAAGCAAAAAAAAAAATCGATTTTTACACCAGGATCCCCCTTTAAGATCTCTGCACACTAGGGTGGACGCTACGGGAAAGAAAGATTGGAAGGGGAAACAGGCGCGTGAACCTGGGATTTCCAATGTGCGACTGGCCGCTCCGGCCGGCGGCGGTCCCACTAGTGCAGCGCTGTCCGGCGTAGGGGCCCCTCACGCGCCTGCTTCCCCTTCCAACCTTCCTTCCTACTTCAAGAGGCAAGTTGGACGGCGCTGGTGTAGGCCAAACTGAGCCCTCAGCGAGGAAGTACTGTATAACTGCAATGGAACCGATATAATATCGGTTCTGTAGGACCGTAACCGAAATCGATGTAGTCAGAAATTTCGGTTCCTTATAACTGTTATTCAGAATAGCGGTTCTTCATAACTGTTTCAATCAGAGCCGATATACGTACAACAGTTTGAAACAGTTATTGCCGTAACCGTTTCAACCCCTGTGAAAATGTTTAATATCTCCGTCGCTAATGGATATGTGAAAAAAGTCTTCAGACAAAAGTTGTAGTATATAGAGGCGAATATAATGGTAGGAAATTTTTTTTTCAACGTCACTCTTTCGAGGTTTCAAGGTCACGGATGTTTTGTTTGTTAAGAATCATATATGCTGTGTATATATTCTTAAACAGAAGAAAATACAAATTCAACGATATATCACAATGTATATTTATGTCAATTAATTTTTCCAGACCATTTTCCCAACAAGTGTCACAATTCTGGGGATGAGATAAAAGAAATCTGATGGTTGAAAAATAAGGTCCACCCTAGTGTACAACGGATAGGGAAAACTAACAAGGAGAGGTTCCCAGGTGTCCGCCTCCGATTGCATTGATTTTCGGATATGTTTTAGAGGACTGAAGAATAAGATATACGTATTTTTTATGGCCCGTTTTCATACTTAGGGGGTTAAACTACCCCTCAAAGTTATAGGATTTTCAGGTGTTCGTCTCCGATTGCTTTGATTTTTGGATATGTTTTAAAGGATCGAAAAGTAACCAAAGCAATCGGGGACGGACACTTGAAAACCTTATAACTTTGAGGAGTTGTTTCACCGGCTAAAAATGTAAACGAGCCAAAATAAAAAGACACCTGCTTCTTATTTTCCGGTCCTCTAAAACATTGTGACGTACGTCACTCCGGGAAGGCAAGAATCTGTGCTGGTAGACTCAGCCGGTACGACACGGTTCGATGGAATCGACTCTTTCGTGTAGACTTCGTTTCTTTGCTTCGTTCGAATATGTAGAGTATTTACAATGGGCTGATGTGTTGTACGCTCCGCGTCTTCGTATCGGAACGGACTCGAGACCGGGCGTCTCTTTATCGGATCATGGATCGAGACCGGGCAAACTCCAGGCGTTTCGGTGGAGGACGGGGGTCGAGACCGGGCAAAATCCAGGTGTCTCTCTATCGGAGCAGGGTGCGAGACCAGGCAAATTACGGGCGTCTCTATATCGGAACGGGCTCGAGGCCGGGCAGAATCCGGGCGCCTCTTTATCGGAATAGGAGTGAAACCGGGCAAACTCCAGGCGTCTCGGTGGGGAAAGCAGGATGGTATAGGCCAGGCCTGTCCAGGGATTTGCTCCTACGAGCAACCGCGCGTTGCTCTTTGCTCTTGAAGGCATCGAGAGCCAGGCCCCTCAAGAGCGAAAGGTCCCGATGGTGGGGCACAACCGTCGCTCTTGTCTTCGCTCGCAATCACCCGCGGTTGCTCTTCGAAGGCAAGAGGAAAAGTTGGACGGGCCTGGTATAGGCGATCGGCTGATCGGCTGGTTACGCGGATGCTTGTGGCCAGTCTGCCTGCGCCGGGCAACTTCCAGGCAGGCGGTCTGGTGGTGGGGGGTCCGTGGCCCCACTCGAACTCCCTGTCTTGGTCGCGCCGGAGCTTATGTTCCATTTCCTGGTAATTAACAGCTGCGAGAAATCGACGTGATCTAGTGGCGCGGTGGGGAGTGAGCGTCGGTGGTTCTGAAGCGGTGCGAGGCCGGCGCGATTCGGTTCGGCTCGGCACAGTTCGGTCGCGGTCGACTTCTCGCGCTGGGACTCTACGTCACAATATATCAAAAAACCAAATCAATCAGAGGAGGGTTATCACCTAATCTTATGCACTTTGAGGGGTGGTTTCACCCACTAAACATGCAAACGGGCCAAAATAAAAATACACGTATTTCTTATTTTTCGGTCCTCTAAAGCATATCCAAAAACCAAAGCAATCGGAGAAGAACACCTGGGAATCTCTCCTTGTAAGAGTGTAAGTAGTAGTGTGCGGTACAGGCTCTTACCCTTACGCTGAAATAACTGTGCCTCTTAGGTAGGGTTTATATACAAAAACTGACTTTTGAAGAAACCGGTCTTCGAATTCCGCTATTCCCAAAAAACCGGTTAAAGCGGTTTTCGAATTTTCACAAAAAATATATTGTACAAATAAATATTTGCACTTATTTTAAAAATGTTCAGTTTACTTAATATTTATGGAATTACAAAAATATAACAAGATAAAATATACTGTAGCTATACAAAACCAAATAAATAAATAAAAATTAAATTAACTAAAATCCGTACAATTTTTGAGTTCATTTAATATTGATGGATCTATAAAAATATAATACAATAAAATAGACTGCACACAAAGCGAAATGAAAAAAAAAACTAAAATAACTAACATCCGCACAAAATATAAATCTTTATTCCATGTAGTATTTTTCTTCAGAAAATATGAACTCATGAAGATTAGTGTTACAGTAATGAATAAACTGTTACCTACTACAATATGCTTGTGTTCAAGGCGATTTCAAGTCAAAAGGTTAACGTTTGTAATTAATTCATTTCTGCATATTAATTCTAGTATATAAAGCCGGTTTTTTAAATTTAAAAACCGGTTTCCGAATTTCACAAATTTATAAATAAAAACCGGTTTTTAAAAACCGACAAACCCTACTCTTAGGAGCCCCAGTGGCAGCGAATACTGGGGCCTCAAAGAATTCCAGTCATTCAAGCTTATTCTACGAGTATGAGCCTGCACCGTGCACTACTACAGTTTTCCCTATCCGTTGCACGCCCACGTTATCGCTGGCTTTCGGGCTCCCTTCCGCGCGGGTCTGGTAAACATCATAGAGGTCCGGCTCCTTAATGGCCCAACTGGCCCTCACTGCCTGAAAGCTTCTGCGATTGTGTAATCGGACAGTGCGTCTCTATGTCGTACGCCTAACAATTTGCAGTTATTATTTATCGCGTTAACTATTTAGCGTTCAAATCGAAATTCAAATGAATAATAATTTCACATTTTTTTATCTAATCGACATCAAGTAGAAGGCTACAACAAATTAAATGATTCATTATACTTCCTAAGTGTTCTCTTTCGCGCCGTACTGCACAATATTGGAATTAGGAAATGTTAGAATCGAAATAAATAAAATAATACTATTTAGACAAGATGGTTGTCCCCTATGTATCGAATTGTGTTTACTATAGATAATGCCAACGTACAAATTGACGTACTTCGACCTTACTGGCCTTGGTGAACCAATCAGGCTTTTATTGCACCAGAGCGGTATCAAGTTCGAAGACAAAAGAATCACCTTTGAGGAATGGCCACAATTGAAGCCTCGTGAGTATACTCGATTTCTCAACATAATATATGTGGATAACTTTAGATAAGGAAATATGTAAAAAAATCATGGTCTAGAAAATTGTAATTTAATTCGGAGAACTGTTATAAAAAAATATACTTATATAATGGATTTTGCAATTAAATCGTATTACACTACAATTTGTATTTAAATACCTAATTCCTGTTATAGTAGAATTCATGAGATTTTAATTTGTACTTTTACAAGTAAAATGGTAGAAAATGGCCGATTTCGCGGGACAACTGAAATCGCTAGTTCCAGTTTAATTTCGTTTAGTAGATGTAAAAAGTGTATTTACCACTATTGAAACAGATTATTAAATAAAAGTCCAAAGTTGAAGTTGAGTTGAAGTGATTGTTGGACACGCGTAAGAATGAATTGTCGATTGATATACATTATTAAATTAAAGGACCATATTATCCACTGCTTCTTTAACATGTATACATCCATATGTTTAGCAACCATTTTCAATCACTGTGAAGTGATAACAGAATAATTAAGCAGATACATACGAGTAATCGTATCAGCGTAGGCTTGGTTTACTGTACTGTATCTTCTTATTTTTTTTGTTAATATTTCATAGTAGTTCCCAACGCATTCTGGAATATTATAACAATTCGAAGTAAAGATTATATAAAGTATTTCATACTTTTTAAAGTTTTCGTTACTTATTTTTTCACTTAATAAACTGTTCTTTTTGTGTCGGGGATTTTTAAAATTTTAATTTAACTTATTTTATTTCACATTTTTTAAACTAACCATAAAGAAGCAGTAGATATAAACCTAAACGTTGTAGTCCAACTCGTGACTCCGAAATTGCGAAGAAAGTTGAAGAGCTTGGAAACTTTTGACCCGATTTTGACCAAACATGTCTAGGTATTAGTCTTTCCGGAAATATACACTTTAAAACAGAAAAAAAACGCATCAACATCGGACCACTCATTCATGAGCTATGGAGCCATAGACAAACAGAGACATATACACACATACTCGCACGCACACGCAGAAACATAGACGTGAAATTCATAACACCCCTCCTTTTTGCGTCGGGGGTTAAAAAGCGACCAATGACACTAGCATGATATTGTAGCGTAACGTAAAAGTACTTTGACTTTCTTCTTCTTTCAATATTACAATCAAATGCAGTTAATTATGATAATAATAATAATAATAATAATAATAATAATAATAATAATAAATCGACTTATCACGACTCTTGTAGAAATGCCAATGGGCCAATTGCCCGTTTTGGAAATTGACGGCAAGCCTTATTATCAATCTAAGGCAATCTGCCGTCTTATCTCCAAGCAAAACAATTTGTACGGCTCCAGCGACGTCGAAGCTTATCAAATCGATGCCATTGTCGATACTATCGACGATTTAAGAATCGGTGAGTGTACCTTGATGTTACATCTCACATCCATTTTGTTTTGCCTCATCGCCTTCTGACCATGAGTCAACCTTTTCATTTCTCGCGCATAACTTCAATGTTAACAGACCAGCAAGATTTAATAAATAAGACTAAGGTCGGTATCAGATATATTTGCCGGTGAGTTTCGTGACGGGTATTCAACGGGTATACTCAATGTTTTCTGACTCGCTCTCATTCCATCTCGCTTTCGCCTTTGCAGAACGAGAGTGAGCTAGAAGTGTTGGGGATAGTGCCAAGCTTCTGGCGTGTAGGCCAAACCGAGCTGTCAGCGTAGAAATACACACATCAGAATAGGTGTGCGTTAGCGTCGAAAAAATTCACAAGCTTTATTGGTCAGAACATTGATTCTTTCTCGATAGCTTAATCTCGTATTGGTCTACGCATAGCTTCGTAACGCACACAACTATTACGTTAAGAATAAATAACAGCCAAACGGCTAGGTTCAGGCGGAGCCGAGCAGCGTTCCCGTTACCCCGCCATACCCTGCGAGGTCCTCGCAACTCCAACTGACAAATCCACGATCGTCAGATGGTGGTGGCTGATTTCTCCTCGATCGCTGCTTGCGAAAACGAACTCACCGGCCAATATATCTGATACCGACCTTAGTAGTTACTTCGAATCGAACATGTTTTTTGCATGTTTCTTTAATCGCAATACTAATGATATTTACAGCAATGTCGCAGTACCACTGGGAACAAGATCCTGCGTTCAAGGCGAAGCTCAAGGAGATAGCTTTCAAAAAGCTCCCAGTATATCTTGATAAGTTCGAAGAACAAGTGAAGAACAATGGCGGATACTTCGTTAACAAAAAGGTAATTATTATTTAGATTCGTATAAAGTAAACCTGTCGTTTTGAATAGGTGCAACGTTTGGAGTCAGTTCAATAATAATAAAATTTAATTTCAAGATTAGTTTAAATGTTAAAACGCGAAGAGGGTTTAATATTATTTAAAAACTCTGTATATACATCTGTATACATATATTATTATCATGAAGGAAACTAAGAGTATTGGTTGGATTTTATTAGTTAATTTTTGGAACGACGTGAAACGTTACCTTCATCGTTCTCTACAGTTTCTTAGTTCAAGACTATTCTAAACCATTTTTTAATAGTTCAATAGTTTTTAACCCTCAAAGGTTACACTGAGAGTTAGGGCTTCGGGGGAGAAAAGTTGAATACCTTTTCTACAAATCCCCCCCCCCCCCCCAACCCCACCCACAGGATCGCTAGTATGACTGCTAAGCAGCCGAGTAAGTTACGTGAGTGGGTTACGTTCACCCAGTGTCATTATAACGGCAGGAAATCCATTAAAAGTGAAAGTCGATTTAGTAGTGAATACCTTTTTCTCTTCGAAAGTTTATTGTATGTACAGTATTTTTCAGTTACTAAAAGTGAAATACATGCTTTTTGAAAAATGGAAACGTAGATATAAATAAATATCTGCATACCTACATTTTGTCAATTTTACTGCATTTCTGGAATAAATAATTATTTTAACCATTTCGACGCGCGTTACGAAGAGTAACACGTTTCATTTTTTTCTTACGGATAACTGCATGTAGAAAAAATGAAACGTGCTACTTTTCGTAACGCGCGTCTATTTCATCGTATTATTTGACATTTTTGTATACGATTTTCATTAAATACATGCAATTTTTGCGAGATTTTGATTTCAGCTCTCTGTGACCGCTATTTTCGATCCACCATTTTAGATTTTCAAAGCCATCAATGAAATTACTTCTGATACTGTATACTCAATGTCAGTAGCAGTTTATGTCATTATTTTCAACGAAAACGACAATTCGGTAGAAGTAACAGATTATTCAACTTCACCTCGCCAAATGATTATATATTTTTTAATCAATCATAATAACGAATTTTTCCCTCAAAGTATGACTCGAAACCTTTCGATTGCTGTATAATTAAACCCTCGTATCTTTTTCTGAAAAATCTGTGACTAAAAAAAAAAATAACAAATTTTTCAGATCTTCCATTAACTTGATCTCTTTATTTTAAAGATATCTCTAGTACCATACGATTTATGACGAAATCATCTATGTATATTCTTTTTCCTTATTGTCTTACAAATGGATAAAAAATAAACATTAAAAACGGTGTAGCACATCCAAAGATATAGGCAAAATAACGCTCTGGGTTACGCTAACCCACGTGTACCTGTAGCGGGAGGAAATGATAGTGTGATCTTCGAGGGTTAAGGGACTACTCTAGTGTAACTGCCCGCTTTTCGACAGAGGAAGAGGTGCATAGGAACATGGAAAAAATACTGCGAGAAATAGAGGAGATGTGTAAACAAATGGATAAGATGCACGAACAGATGAACGAAAACATAACAGAACAAATTGGACAAGTAAGGTGAGAAATGTTGGAGGAGAGCTAAACAAGAGAGGGAGAAAAGCAGAGAGAAAGGAAGATTTGGCAGGAGGAGAAGAAGGTGCTCTAGAGTATTGACCATAGGTAGAGGAACACCCTGTATGTATTGGGCTACTTGGAGTTTAATCTGAGGGTTTCGAGTGTTATGCAGAATGTGCAGAAGATTCGATTTATGTAGAGTCAAAGTAGAGACGTCGTATCATTAAAAACAATACGTATCAACTTTTCCAATGCATCGTTATACTTTAGGAAAAAGTGGAATCTCCGTATCTTGTTCATTATAATTAAATCGAATATTGCACGTGTAAACGCAATAGGACTTTCTTACAGCTAATCATTTCTGATGTATACAGGGCATGATGATTTTCGTATCCTTGAACCGCAATATTTACGATTCATGAATTCCCCGTTCATTTATGTGTAACGTCCGATTGCCAGGGACAACTGATCGTTACTGGTTCTCGAGAGGAGAGCGGCGTCCCCTCGAGTATAGGATAGGTGGGGTTTCGTTATTACAGAGTAAAGGAGTAAAATCCAACTTAAACTTTAACAATGGCTATTTATTTAATGAAACAATAACAGATTAATAGTAATTACAGCTATGATTATAGGTTTCGTATCTATGTATCTATATATATATATATGTGTTGAATTATGTACAAGTTATCTATCTGCGTTGCAGTGTAATGCCGCTTCCGTCTTCGGGGCGAGCTCTTACTCTTGGCAACGATAGCTTCAGGAACGGCCGCTGCCGTCTCCGGGGCGAGCTCGATCTCTTGGCTATGTCTGCTGTAAGAACGGCCGCTTCCGTCTCCGGGGCGAGCTCGCTTCTGTTGGCAGAGTAGAATGCTGTGTTCCGATTCACGCATAATGCAGCATAATGCGCATGAAGTGCATAGGGTACGTGACATATCCTATGCAGTCTATGCGCAGTATGCGTGAATTGGAACACAGCCGAAGTGACTACTGTGCTTCGTGCGCTCCCTTTTATACCCCAGTTTTGGCGGACTGGCGCATGCGTTGTATATTACTTTTCTTAATTAACAGTTTGTTTGCCTATCGCTTTACATTCTTAGTCTAGATCTTTATTAGTATTTGTATTTGTTTATTCTTAATCTTATTCTAATATTTGTTTCCTTACTACTTGCTTAATTACTAGATTAGATGTACATAGGTTAAGTGACGCTGTTTTATCGACAGTCGGTAACGCCGGGTTCGAGTCCGCGTGGGACGTTACATATGCTTATTATAAAATTACTTATTCTAAAAGAATCTAAGAAGTATCATATACGAATTTGAGTAATATCTTCGAATAATCTAAGAAGTATGTTACAAGGAAGAATCTAAGAAGTATCTATAAAGACTCGTTGATACTGTTGCAGTTGTCATGGCCCGATGTTCTGTACACTGCATACACGGACACCCTGTCAGTCATCGTGGGGGCTGATTTGAATAAGGATCATCAGGAGTTGCAGAAATTGGTAAAGAAAGTCAGGTCGTTACCCAACATCAAAGCTTACCTCGACAAACGACCCAAGACCATGTTCTAAAAACAGCACGGAAGATTATTTTTATGCGTGTTACATTGCATGCTAAATCCAAATTGTGTTACTCTGGCAACAAAATCATCAACATTTTATTTCTCACAAGTCACTTGCACATGCTACCCATTATATTTTACTAATACAACCTAATATCCGAATGGGAAGATGAACAGATAATGAGAACGATTTGTACATATGCGAATCAAGTAAGAAAATAAAAATATGCACAATTAACGCAACACACGTATTTCTTTCATCCAAACACATTCCTTCGATATCGTTCGATTTAAGATGGAAAAAATATGCGGTAAAATCTATAACTTTTTTCCCTAAAATATGGACAACGCCAAAGTTAGGTGTTATTCGAATACATTTTTAGCATAAAAATTCTGAATAAAACAAAGTTATTCAAGAATAACGATTAATTTTCTATTTGCAAATAAATCAGCAAGTAAAGGTCTGGACACACATATCAGTTCCGTCCCGTAAGTGTCAGTGGTAAAAAATATCGTTTCCCTGCTTTGGAAGTGAGCAGTTCTCAATTGTCCACGTCAGTGACGTCTTTTGCCGTCGGTGTCAAATCCGTATACGTACTCTGAAGTTAAAATTCGTTGCTCACGATATTCTGGCTTTTTCACTGATGTTGTCTTGAAATGGCTTGAATGGGACCTTTTTTATGATTCTGACGAGCCCTCGGGTCGAAGTTCTCGAACCACGCGCTTCGGGGGTCCTAAACCGTAGTATCGTAAAGACAAAGACAGCAATAGACTCTATTCAGCAATGAAAATGCCAATTTCTATATTTCGTATTAGATCTTCATAGAAGTATCACTAACGGATATCTGGTGTTTTCCTGGCGAAAATGACACCAAACATGATATAATTCTGTTAATTTTTAATGATTGTAACGACCCAGAACAGGCTTGCTGTATACCTCTGAATAGTCGTCAGTGACATCAGTGGGTACGAAATTGACACGTAACTAATAAGTGGGCCCAGACCTCGAACTTACCAGTTCCGTGTCGACATGCCAGTGGCAAGAAGATGAGATACTCTATCCCCTATTTTTCTACTGACACAAAACTGATATGTGGGCAGATACCTTAAGGCTATACTCTTCCCACCTCCCACGTCATCGCCACTTGCCGATCCGGGTTGGTGGACCGATAGCACCAGTCCCCCAGCGGATACGGCTCGGCGATGACGGCCAGACCGACCCCCAACTCCACGCGAGCCTGCTCCAGCAGGTCGTGAGCTCGCATGGAGTGGTTGAGGTTCGCGAGCAGTATCGGAGGGCCTCGTGACATTACTCAGTGCTAATGTCGGCCTCCCCCGATACTCCCGCAGGTCGGGCTACGCCCCCGGTAGTATTGGGGGGCTCGCGACCTTCCGTCTCGTCGCCTGGGAGGTGGGACCTACCTCCGAACGAGGCCGCGATCGAACGCGCCAACTCGCGCGCCTCCTCGCCGCTCGCCTCCTCCGTCGCTCCGCTCAGCGGTGGAAGGACCTTCAAATAGGCCTCCCTCCCTCCCGCCCCAGGTCCGCCGAGCGGGGGGGGGGGCTCTGGGCTGCCCCCCTCCTACCCCTTCTTCTTCTTCTTCCTCTCCTTCGGGGACCCCCGGGCGCCGACGGAGGAGGATCGCTAGCCGGGGAATCCGACTCCTCGCGGTCCTTCCTTTTGCCGGCGCCAGCCCCGGCCGCAGATGTCGACGCCAGGGGACCGGTCTCCATTGCCACCGGCGATGTCGCGGGTGGGGGAGACGCGGTTGACGCGGGGGAAACACCCGAAGGCGGGGAGGTACCTGTCCCGGGAGACGCCGGGGCGGACCCCTTCTTCCGGGCCCCTGGGCAGGTCGGAGGGGGAGGCCGACAGGCCGGTCCGCCCATCCGGTGAATGCTGGGGAGCCCCGCTGCCGCGCAGAGCGTGCCAAGTGCCCCTCGTTACCACAGCGGTAACAGAGGCCGCTCTTGACGGTGGGGCTGCCGCACTTGGCCTACGCGTGGCCGAACTCGAGACAGCGGAAGCACTGCAGCTTCCGCTGCGCGAGCGGCACGACGCGGGCCACTAGCGAGTCCACGATTATCGTGGCCGCTTTAACAAGCCTGGCAGCAGCCGCCACAGGCCCGCGGACCCAGAGGGAGAAAAGCCCGGCGGCGTCTCGGCGCTTCACTCCCACCAAGACGTCCTTCGCCGCGCAGGCACCCTGGGCCGCGATCGCCCCCCGTACCGCCTCCACAGACGCCAGCTTCGTGAGGCCGCACACCCGGAACTCGGCCAATTTTTGGGGGCAGTGCACCCTAATGCCCGTGCCCCCAAGCTGCTCCGCCAGCTTCGCCTTAAGGGTGGCAGCCTTGGCCGAGCCCTGAGATCCGGGGATCTCGAAAACGAGTCCCCCGGTGACGGCGCGCCTCGGTCGCATAGCTGCGATACCGAGGTCGACGACCTTAATGGCCGCCATCGCGCCGGCGACCCGCGCGGAGAACTCTTTCTTCCCTCCAGCAGGGGCGGTGATGGCCACCGCCGCAGTTCTGGGGGCACGCGGGATCAAGACCGGGGCTCGTCCGGGCGTGCCCTTCCGCTGGGGAGCTGACGTCGCGGCAGCCCCCCCCCCCCCGTTGGTCCTCCTCTAGCGGCCGACGACCTGGGCCCAGGTGCTTTGAGCGGCAACCTGGGTCCCGGGGGCCGAGGCCCGGGTGCCCGACTCGCCGGCAGAACCCGACGCGGCAGCCTTCTTGGCCTTTTTGGCGGCTTTCGTGGCTCTGTTCTCCCGCTTGAGTCGCGCTAGGGTTGGCTGGGGCGGGTAACCCGCCCCTCCACCCACGGCTGCGGACGTCGGGGGAGCGGCCCTCGGCGGCACCTTCTCCCTCGTGCCAGCCCCAGCCGTCGCCAGATCGCGGGGCGGCGGAGCCGGGGGCCCGGCCTTCTTCTTCTGCAAAGAAGGCGGTGGCGGCGCGGAGGGGGAGCACCCCCCTTATTGCCCAAAGGCACGCCCGCTGGTCCACCAGCAGACCCGCCGGCACCCGCCTGCCCCTTCGCTTTCCCCCTCTCCTTCCGAGGGGGGGGGGGGGGGCCGGCCCCAGCAGGGGTCCCCTTGCCGACCTTGGCCCACTCCAGGGCCAGTGGAGTCAGTATGTCATAGGACTTTTATGTTCCATTGGACCTCCCCTACCACCCCCTAAAATATCGCTACGTATACCGTTTACACCCTGTATATGTCATTATGATTGGTTCCAAAAAATATAATTATTTGGAGAGGTGAAGTCGAGTGATTTTTCACTTCTTCCGAACGAATGTTCTCTGTGAAATTATACAATGAAATGCTTGGAATAATAATTTATTTTAGAAAAATAGTATAAATCAGTATGAAATCATTCATTTACACTAAGAGCAGTCGCAACATATTTTCGCCACATATTCCCTACACATCGGCTGATTGTATTTTCAACACATTCTTTCGATTGAAAAGTATGTGTTCTACTTTACACAGCGTATAAATACGGTCTGAACAACAAATGTCTGCGGCAGACAAACAATAATGTTCTGTAGCAACTGTTAACTCCACTTTTCCGAAAATACTGACGTGGACACCTTACTGGGTTTCCGCGACTCATAGACTACACTTTTCACGATGTCACTTGGCTTCTTCAGGTAAATTAGGGGTCTCATGATGCGGAATTCGTAGTAGGGATCCCAAAGTCCCCCCCCCCCCCCAACAACAATTCCCCACCATTTACCGTTTAGTAGGGGCCACGAATCTTCCAAACGGCCTGGGTCTCGGGGAGCCAGTGTGGTGTTTGAGGGTTAAGAATAATTAATGTATCTAATTTATCTTTTGTTTATACGCTCCTGGGACTAGCTGTACCCTACTATTACGGCCCTGTTGTCCGTGCGTGCCGCTGCACAATATATGTATATTCCTTTCGTTACCACGTTGTATATAACCTTTTCTACTTTCTGGCTAAATAAACGCTTTCCTTTTCTTTGTATAAACTACGCTCTGCTCATTATTCGGCGCAAATTGCATTCCGATAACTTTTATAGTTCAAAAGACATACGAGAAAGGCCCCAAATTCTTCAATTCGGACCACTAACGCATCAGCGTGGTCTACCGCGGCTAGACCGTAGGATAGGTAGATATTTCCACACGGAACGGGATTGGCGCGACCGCACTCTTAAAATGGCTACCGTTTTCTTAGCCGTCTGCTACGTCACATTTAATATCATCTGGCGAAAGCCAAAAGCACCCTCCGCCCTCTACCACAAACAAAGACTCCACACTATCATATTTCGACTCATAGACGGCGGAAGCATCGACGTATGATTGTAGTAGAATGCGTCCGTGAGGAGGTGTTGCCATTTTCGTCTGTTCACGCGCGCGTGGGTTGCAACTTTAATAGATGACCCTGTATATAAATACACGCGCTCTAATATCAAAACAAGAGGACGCGCGACGTATTGGCTGTAAGAAAAGATGGGCCATAGGGAGGAGATATTACTGTGAAGAGGTGGAAACTTCGAATATGCAAGAAATGCAGGTCCGCTTGGTCCTAATTTAATGGCATCCCTATGGCCCATCTATTCTTGCAATCAATACTTCGCGCATCCTTTTATTTTGATTCAGTGAAATCAGTGATACTTACCGCACGGACATCGAGCGGACACTTTACGGACACGGAATTAATACGGCTCTGACACGGAACTGATATGTGTGCGCAGACCCTAATGGTCTAAACCAGCGCCGGTCAGGCTACCGTTTTCAGGGCATGGGCAGCCGCATTTGCCCGGGGCAAATGCTGCGAGCAAAGCTCGGAGCAGTGACGTCAGCTATCGTTAGAGCGGAGTGGGGAGGAATGGTTGTGGCGGGAGTACAGGCTCGTAGATGTGTAGGTAGGCATGTGTTAGTAGATTCATTCAAATACTGTTCCGCGCTGCTCACATGAAAGAATAGAAACATTATGACAGTCAATATGCGGGCGTCGCGTTAATGGACAGAGCTAGAATTAAGATCGTAATGTTAAGTAGTTAAAGTAATTTATAATAGCATTGTACTGAAGTATCCTTCAAAATAAGTTTTCTTCATTTTATATTGCCCCCCTATAACCCCTCTGACCCTCAATATTTTTAACGGCCGTGTACGCGTTTCGATTTATAGCTTCTTTAATATTTTCTACCGTCCGAATTTTTTGGACACCTTATTAGACAATAGGCAAAGGTCGACAGTCTGTCTCGTCCGCGCGGCATTGCCGAACCACCGAGCAGGATCGTAAACTCACACCATCGGCAGACCCTCACGAATTCGGCGCGGTCAAGTTAATCCTTGACCCCGTACATTTTTATTACTTTCCCGTTTATTACTTTCACGTGAATGCATCACCCTACCTTTTTCTCCACCATACCTTCCAAGAAAGTGCAAGGGCTGTTCCTCCCTTAAAGCGAAAACCAATCGGAAATGACAATTTCCAGCCCCCCACACTTTTGACTCGACCAATCAGCGGAAATACGAGACTTCTTTAAGGTGTCAAGACTTCCGACAAGTCACTTCAAGTCAACCGGTCTCAGTGATTAGTCGAAGCTCAAACACCGTCTTACGCTTACCTTTTGCTAAGTAGACTCCAGAAATCTGTTTCTCGGCGTAAACTAAGTGCCTGTACTAGTAAATAAAAATCTCCGTTGACGCGGCATTCAGTTGTAATAAATATGGATATTCCATCCACATCTAAACATTCTAAACGTTGCCGTACAACCTCGGGACCACAATTCAAAGAGGCGTGGGAAGAAGAGTATTTCTTCATCAAACATTGTGATGTTTTGATTTGTTTGCTGTGTCGGAAACAATTAAACCAATTCAAAAAGTATAATTTACAAAGACACTACAAAACACACCATGAAGTGAACTATGTGTCATACACTGAGGAGGAGAGGAAAAATAAGGTGCAAGCACTGAAGATGAATGTGTTGGAAGAAATAGAAGATTCAAATGAAGCCGTAAGTTATTTTAATTCTGATACTTCATAAGTACCGTAAACTGAAGGAACATTGCCATGTTTTTGTAACATTTTTGCATTTACTTTAACACGTTGCGTGCGGGTGACGTGTACGGTCACGTCATGGAACTCTTGGGCCCGGTCCCAATAAATGTGGAAGGTGAAGAAGCATTTTTCAGGTACCGAATTTTCCTTTTGCATGTACGCATTCAGTACGAACGTGTTCATCAGGGTGTGCATGTCGTTACAAATTTGCAACGTTTTTCACCATGGTGCAGCTGTTTCTTGTATTTAGGTGAAGGTCAACTATTTTTGGTGCCGCACGTAACCTGTTAAGCATCCTATCATAACATTGCATCGTTTGTGATTACACTATAAGTGTGGAAATGCATGAAATTTTTGTCCTTTTTCTTCTTTAATACATGTTAAGTAACTGCCAATGTTACCCCGTACTGCCAATGTTCCCCCAGTTTACGGTAAATTATTTACGAACAACACGAGTCACAGTGTTTATTCCTTTTCTTTGCAGGAAGAAGAATCGATAAATAACGAAGGTGTTTTGGAAGTAAGCTATAAAATAGCGTACGAAATTGGGAAGACAACGTGGCCCTTTGCCGTTGGAGAATTAATTAAGAGCAGCATGGTAACAGCAGGACACCACCTGTTTCCAGACGAAGTGCGAAAAATTGAGGCACTCAGTCTTTCAAGGTCATCGATAACTAGAAGAATTAAAGAAATGGCGGAAAACATTATGGACCAAGTATCTACAACATCGCAAAAGTTTATATCATATTCTTTAGCTCTAGATGAGAGCACAGATGTGTCAGGTACACCACCGTAGCCATTTTTATTCGCGGCGTTGACTCCGAAATGAATATCACTGAGGAATTATTAGATTTTTGTGAGATGAGCGGAACAACCGGGGAACATATTTTGTCATATGTGGAAGAAGTTGTCGAACGCAACCAATTACAATGGCACAATCTTGTGTCCATTGCAACTGACGGAGCCCCAGCAATGGTGGGCGCGAATGCAGGTTTTGTAGGCCGCCTTAAACAAAAATTGCAAAATCTTTCAATTCCGCATAATATAATTGCTATACACTGCGTACTTCATCGCGAAAATTTATGCGCAAAAAGCGTTCAAGTGGAATCCGTTATGTCAGTTGTTGTGCGCACAATCAATTTTATACGTAATCGCGGATTAAAACGGATGCAATTCCGAAATTTTTTGAAAGATTTAGGTAGTGAGTACGGTGAACTCCCATATTATACCGAGATACGTTGGCTTAGTCGAGGTAAAGCTTTGGACAGATTTTTTATTCTTCGCGAAGCAATAGGGATATTTATGACTGAGGTACAATCTCCGGTGGCAGAATTAGACGACGTGAATTGGGTCAAAGATTTAGCGTTCTTATCCGATCTTGTTGATCACTTAAATATTTTAAATACCACATTACAAGGCAAACATAAAACTATTATTGATTTTTTTTATGCTATACGCGCCTTCAAAATGAAGCTTGATGTTTGGATGGGAGACTTGGAACCCGGCAATGCTGTCGATTTTCCTAAACTGATGTCGGTATCACTAAACAATTGTAAATTATGAATATTATCCGAGTGTATTGCGAAATCTGTTGCAGATGTAGTTAGTTTAGAGTCAGAATTTGACATTATTACAATGCCATTTTTAGCCGATTACCATACAGCTCCTCCGCATATACGTTCGGAACTTATAGATTTGCGATGTAATAGACCATTGAAAATTCAATATGGTAATAGTCCAATAAATATATTACAATTTTATAAAAATCTTCCACGAGAAAGATATCCGTGTTTGCACAGAAGTGCTGCAAAAATTTTAGCCATGTTTGGCTCAACATATTCATATGAGCAATTATTTTCAATTCTCAAGCGAACGAAGTCGATAACGAGACATGCCTTGCACCATTACACGACTAAATGTGCTCTTATAGTAAATTCATGCAAATCGTTTGTACCGAACATAACGGAATTAGTTGAACGCAGAAGGCGTGAAAAACGTACCAACGACAGTGCATATCCAGTTACTGTCAACGCCGCTGAAAGTACATAAGAACGTACAACGGACAATAAAACTGGCTAATTGTGGTGTACCTGATACGGGACAGCTGAAGGACAGTTGCACCCTTGGTTGCCATTCATACCTAAGTAACATTCACACCCGTTGCCATGCCCTGCTGTTTTCGCAACCGAATTTAACAGTTCTGTATTAAAAATAGTTCTATGTAAAAAGTTTTTGTATTACATATTAATAAATTGTGTAGATATTATTTCTTTTATACTGTACATTTTGTGAATTAGATGATAAACATTTATTATATTATTTGTGACCGAGTTGAACAATCAGATGCCTGATTATACAGAAATTTCATTTTTTATTTTGAATAAAACAATTTGCAAAGTCAACTATTTATTTTTCCATTATATTCATTTTTTAGCATTGTATTAATTTGTCATCAACACATAAATAAAGTTGGAAACTGAGCGACAGATAAGGGTTAAGGTACATTTATACTGCCAACGGGCCAGATACGAGTCGTGTCGGCATCTTTGATATTCAGTCGGTGGCGACTCGTGAACCCCCGTCACCGCTCGTTGAGCCGACGCGACGGTCCTTGTTCATCCTGACGTCTGTACCGTATTGCCCGGGGAGGCGTGGCTTGCGCGCCGCCAGCAAGTGTTTGCCCCGGGCTGTCTGACCAGTTGCCCTACGCGGCAACTCCTGAACGGCGCTGGTCTAAACACACTTGTCACGCCGTAAAACACGCCGGAACGGTACCTACACGGAACTGACAAGTGTATTTGGACTTTAAGAGTTCTAACTCTGGTGTGCTAAGTGGGGCGCGGGGGGGGGGGGGGGGGCGGGGCGGAGAACTCTACAGCGCGGTGGAGCGGAGAGGGGAAACTTGGCGGCGCATGCACGAGCTGCGGAGTGGGGGAACTACTAGACGCGCGGAGCGATGAGTCCTGACCCAGTCACCTCAGGACACGTTTCAGACCTGGCTCGCCACCGGAAATTTTTTAAAACTAACCGAAGGAGGAGATGACCTTCAGACGTGACTCACTTCCGGAAATTTTTCGGACCTGGCACATCGCAGAAATTTTCCCTCCCCCAGCAGCGATCTACCGAGCCCACATGTAGCAAACCAATACCAAACCAATATAGCAAACCAATGCCGAGCGTTTATGCCGAATCGATATAGCGAACCGATATCAAAGGGGAACCGCGAGTGAAGCAGGTGGGCGCGGCCTCGCCGGTAAGGAGGGAAAGAGGAAGATGGGTAAGTAATTAGAGTCATATTAATTTTTATGATTTATGTAACTGATTTAAGATATTAACAATATCATTCAAAGCGCGCGCCAACAGCTCGCAATCGACAAGAGATTCGCCGTCGGAATATTTGCTGTCGCTTAGGGTAAATCCGGGACACGCGGTCGACCTAATATAAAATGGCTATTAAAACTAATATAGATATTACTTATTTTATCAGAACAAACCTAATATGTTCAGAATTTTATGCCGATTCAGAAAAACTGGTCGATATTTGCTTTAAGACAATATTTACTGTAAATCGGGTTGAAAACTGAAGTCATGACATCTGACCACCTCTCCCGAGGTGCCGGGAGAAATGGTTTTCGTCGTTGGCAGATACCACTCACATAATTATTCATGGAAAATTAACAAAGGATAAAGCAAAATTATTTATGACTGAATACAACTACGGATTCATTGATATTTAATTTCTTTACGCTAAACAAGTAAAGAACACATCAAAGAAAAAGTGAATTACCTACTGGCGATTAGCAAGGCAAATGAATACAAAAGTGAATAAATAAACTAAATAAACAAAAATAATATTAAAATAATAATAAAAAAAAAAATAAACAAAAATAATAAAAAAAATCATAACTCGACCATCTCACCTTTCTGCAGCGAGACATGGTCTTCTCGTTAGCTTTGAGAGGAATAGTTAATATGGCCAAATACTTTGGCTGCATTGTCCCTCAATGTCTCTACTATCTTATTATTCCAAACATTAAAGGAAAATAAACTTAGAAGTATATTTTAAATACGATTGTGTACAACCGCTGTTTGACAAAAGAGGTTAAATGTAACATCAATTTACCTTTTATAGCCTATAAATCCAGAAAACCACAGAAGGAAGCGAAATAACGCTATTCATTCAACTATTTGGCTTCTAGAGAAGTTGGTCTGCACTTTAATGCATTTTTACGTATACTAGACTCTGAAATATAGCGACACGACCAACTCTCCGGCCCGACCGCGTCTCCCGGATTTACCCTATAGTTTTAGCGGCGCGGCGCAAATCTAATGTTTCACCGGTGACATAGCTCTGTTGTAACACGCCGACGAAATTTGAAAACTTCGTATGAACACGGTGCATATTTTCATAAAGCCACGACCACATGTGTCTGATACAGTGCTCGAGTTTAAATAAAAAGGTCAATGTTCCCGATTTGAAATACGAAGACACTATGCCATCTTTATAATTTGGGTATCACCCATCTCACATAGTTCCACCACTAATTCTTCAACCTACAGCGGTGTAGGGTAAAATCTAGCTAATTGCATAGCTAATTGAGAATTTCGTTGCCATGTGAGTTGTTACCCGCTTGACGTGACGCTTCCAGCAAATGCATACGATCCACCAGCTTGTTGGGATCGTCCCAGTGCACGTACTCGATCTTGTTATGGTTTACTATCATGCGTCTCGGTGTCGTTAGACTTTTCCCTGCTTTATTGGTCGATACACGGGGTAGTAGCGGTGCAATTACATGTTTATACTTGTATCCCTTGTTACCCAATATCGGAGATCGAACGTTATGTAACGTTCCACGCAAACTCAAATCTAGCGATACCGACCGTCGGTAAAACAGAACTATTCTACATTATCCCGCAGAAACATTGTACATTCTTTCATACATATTTTATTAATTAAGCCAATATTAAAGAAACAATCATTATAGAAACATTAGAAATAATTAATTATAAGTATTGAATAAAGCACAAAACAAACTGTAATATAATAAGCACACAAAACACGAAATAACAAATAACGACTCACTGCGCATGCGCCAACCCGCCAATTTATCCGTATAAAAGGAGGCGCGCGCAGCACAGAGACACATTCAATTCGCATACATTCTTAAGACCAAACGAATGCTCGAGCCTACAGGCAGCTTAAGTACTATCCAGTAGGATTACAGCACGCTCCGGAGACGGCAGCGACTGGTTGTCAGCGTACAAAGGTACTGGTGCTGCTCCTCTTTGGGTCTAACATTTGTAAGGTTGAGAACTTTGTCTTCACGGAGGTTTCACACGTTGCTCCTATTAGTAGGCAGCAGTTTAGCCGCTTAGCGAAGTCAAGGTCTATAGAACCGTATAGAGTATAGAACTCTGCCAAGAGTGTCGGGAACCGCTCCGGAGACGGCAGCGGCCGAACTCACTGCAGAGGCACACACATATATAACCACATAGCATAAATTACCGTAGATATAACCACATAGCATAGATACAAAAAACATAAAAAACACAAAACATAGAATATATAATCGTAATCGTAAGGAATATTAACTTGTTGTAATTAGAAATTAAGTATTGTTAAAATAAATGGTAATTATTTACTTTAGCGATTCCTCACCGATTTTGATGACCTTGAAATATGTTGTCAAAGTCATCATTCTGAACAACTTTTTCCTATACATGTTACCGCCGCTCGGCCTTAGTTCCCGAGATATTTGCGAAAATCTTTACTTATAATTTCTGAGCGCTACAGAAGCATCGCAAGACGGCGCGTAACATTTGTTGGCTTTCGACGAAAACAGAAAACAAACAATTGAAACAGAAAAGAAACAATTGTTGCGCGCCGTCGCGCGTTGCTTGTAACTGCAGTCTCCTTGTTAGCAGTTTCATAGAAGGACTAGTGAGAAAACATTTTATGTAAGACATGAAGTCTTTTACTGAATTTGTACGCGAAATAAATTCGGAAGAAAAATGTATAGATTATCTAATCGAAAAGAACATTTTTCAAAATGTTATTGAGTGCCCTAAATGTGAGAAGGCAATAAAACTTAATCGCGAAACATTGTTCTTTCACTGGCTTCTCTCTGTATAGTACTTGACTATAGTAGTAGTTGACTTATTCCGACACAACGCATTGCACTTTCCAATTTGTCCCGGGTATTAGTGTTGGTTTGGGTTAGATTAGGGCGGGGTGCGCGCGCCCGCTTGCGGGCGAGTAAAGCATGGTAGCGAACCGATGTGAGTTTAACTAAAACATAATTTTTTCGTTAGGAAGAGGGCGCTTTCAAGAACACCTGTTGGACATTCCGACTATGCTCGGCGGCGCCGGCGCCGCTGGATATTAGGATGACTTTGATTCTAAAACGTAATTTTTTGCAGTCTCATTTTTAGCATCCCCAAACTGACATCGGTTCGCTACCACGCTTTACGCGCCCGCAAGCGGGCGCGCGCCCCCCGCCCTAATCTAACCCAAACCAATACTAATACCCAGAACCAGTTGGAAAGTGGAATGCGTTGTGTCGGAATATGTCAACAGAAGTACTGTACAAAGAGGCGATCGCGGTAAGGTGATTAAATAAATGTTCCTTCAAATCCATGAGGAAAAGTTTACCAAGGTTTTTTGCGCATACCTTAGAAAGTAAGGCCGACCGACGGTTACATGTATAGGAAAAAGTTGTTCAGAATCATGCCCCCTACAACATATTTCAAGCGCATCGAAATCGGCGATGGTCATGCTAATCGACAAGTCTACCCTCGCTCCTCTATGCTTATAGCTTTTCGAAATGGTGAATCAATCTTTTGTCCATGCTCTTACATAAGATCTCCCAAAGTGTCGAAACTAGATACTGACATTCTATAATAATTAAAAAATTTGTACGGTTGTAATCTGTGTGTACTATTTATTCATTTATTTATTTACGGGTAAACCCTTTAGCATAAAGTTTGGTCATAGTCAGTTAAGTGTAGGGAACAAGATGTTGTGTATCCTATGCCTACCATAAAAGAGGGAGGAGAACTAAAATAGTCTACCGATTTACAAAATTCATTCACGTTCAGAATTATGCGATTAATGCAATTATGTTGGTCAAAAGTCGTGCGATGGGCCGCTCAAAAAAGGACATAATTTCTTCAGAATGATGTGATCAACTTAAACTGATATAAGATATTAGGGCACATGATGACGCCATTAAGCACCTTATGTGCCAATAGTAAATCAAACATAATACGTCTGCGTTCAAGAGGCCACAGTTTTCATTGATTATGCATGTACGAGAAAATCATGGTCATAAATCGACATTGGACGACCCACAGGTTTTGCCACTTATGCGTTGCACCCACTACAGATTTCGTCCATGTTCAAAACTCAAATTGACAAGGCAAACCAAAGAATGGATCGACGAGTGATTTAACGACACTTTAAACTTCGAATAACGGTTGACAGCACGGTATAGTGAGCGGAACAAAACAACAACACGTGTGTCATCTACGACGGGTCACAGCTGATTACTATATAACAGATAAAACTGTCTCATACTCAAACGTTTCATATTTAAGAGATGAACCCATTAGAGTTTTTGTTGTTTCCTTTTTGTTACTGCACACGCAATACAGACTAATGGCGTTTTCGGACGGTCGCACTGGGGCGCACTGAGTGCGAATTTTGGCCAATCGGAGGCGAAAAAGTTCACACTCTTCACTTCCGATTGGGTAGGGTTCGCACTCGTGCCGCCCCAGTGCGACCGTCCGAAAACGCCATAACTGAATTGTATTTACTGAATGAGACTTTTTTTACACTCCTCGCTCTATCGCGGACCAATTTGGCAATTGTGGTGGTTTTTCCCAAAATTACTTAAAAACTGTAATTATACTTTCTCAATGCTTCCTTGCCAACGAACTATTGATACATTACAAAAGTTTATGAAAATAGTAACGATACGATGCTTGATAACGATATATAAATCTAAAAGGAAATGACTAGAACTAGACGCAACGCTACAAAAGTCCTATTGGTTAAAGAAACAGAAAAATACTGTTTCAAATAAATCCGCGCGGACAAAACGCATATATGTGAACACATGTAACTGAAGCGGTTCGTCCACCCGTTTAACCGCGATTGGTCGATCCGTGCGGAAAAAAACGCGAACGTGTCGCCGGCGGCCGGAACGGCGGAAATGTCGTGCGCCCGCATCAGGAATAGCGGTGGGGGAACTCCACGCATGCGCGCGATGACGCGGTGACGTCAAACCAATCCAAGCGCGATGACGCGGTGACGTCAAACCATTCAACGCCAAGATGGGAAAAGAAACGGCGCCACCGTCAAGATGGGAAATGAAACGGCGCCACGGTAAAGTAGGCGGCCGGCCTAATAGAGCCTGTGCGGCGACTTCCTAATCGGCTCGTACCTAACCTAATTACATAATTAGCGGGAAATTATGCATCCTACAACACTCCCTCCTAATTTACTAGCCGGCTAAGTTATAGATAAACTTATATTCTAATTTACATCTTCGTTATGAAACCCGAACACCTATTTCTCCAGTGGAATATAAATGTTTCGATTTACATAGCGGCTTAGTATGTACATCTGCCAAAATTTCATCTGTCGTTTTATATTTTACATGTGTGATATTATCAGCTACTGCATCGCGGATATAATGGTATCGGACGTCTATATGTTTTGTTCTGTTGTGGTGTGTCTAGTTCATTACAATCTTTTGTCCCCTTGGACTGTCGCTGAATAATGTGATCGGCTGGCCGTCACGCCCCGTCAGCTCTTTGAATAGTTTCTTCAGATACACATCATCCTTTGCCGCATTGGATAGTGCCATATATTCGGCTTCTGTGCTTGAAAGGGCAACCGAACGCTGTTTTCGTGTTTGCCATCTACCGTTGTCCCTCCTAGTAGATGGACGAAACCAGCGATTATCATCTTCGTCATTAGCGTAATTGGTATCGGCGTAACCTGTAAGATTAAAAATATTCTTTTTATAGACCAGTGAATAATTAGCATTACCCCTCAGGTATTGAAGAACTCTCCTCGCATCCTGCTAGTGTTTTTTAGTGTAGCACACTCTCGGTGTGGGCAACGTCCGGTCGTGTGCACTAGGGTGGACCTTAACTACTCTTGACGAAAATTATTTTGTGAGATTTTTTGGTCTCACCCCCCAGACTTGTGACACTTGTTGCGAAAAAGATCTGGAAAAAATTCAGCCTGATTGGACCACGGGAAAACGAAGCGCATCGATTTTGAAAATTTTTAATTTTTTAAAACTTGACATAAATATACATTATGATATACCGTTGAATTGGTATTTTTTTCTGTTTAAGAATACATACACAGCATATACGATTGTTAACAAAATAAACATCCGTGACCTTGAAAACTCGAAAGAGTGACTTTGAAAAAAAAAAATTTCCTACCATTATCTCTATATACTACAACTTTTGTCTGAAGAATTTTTTCATATATCCATAAACGATGGAGATATTAAACATTTTCACACAGGTTGAAACGGTTCCGAAAATAACTGTTTCAAACTGTTATATATCGGTTCTGACTGATACAGTTATGAAGCACCGATATTCTGAATAACTATTATGAAGGAACCGAAACATCTGACTACATCGATTTCGGTTACGGTTTTACAGAACCGATAATATATCGGTTCCACAACAGTTATATGTATATCGGATTTATAACAGCAATGTATGTATCGGTATCGAGAGTTTACTGTATAACCCATATATAACCGTTACGGAACCGATATAATATCGGTTCTTTAGAACCTGAACTGAAACCGATATTGGTCAGAAGCATTTTCACTCGTAACTGTTTCAAGATTATTTCGATTCTCATAACTGTTACGAGAACCGAAACCGTTTTCAACCCCTGCATTTTCATTAAAACGCTTCGTTCTACAGAAGAAAAGCAATTCTAAGACTGAAAATAAGTTATTATAGCTACAGTAAATACTCGTTAGGAGCCCGTCGAACGGGGCTGGCGGCGGGCTCCTAACGCGACTGGACACTATTCCGCGCGGCCACTGGCGCGACTGAGAAAACCCAATGAGCGAGCGAGAGGAGACGAAAGCCGACTCGTTCGTTTCCTCTCGCTCGCTCATTGGGTTTTCTCACTCTCGTCCGAAGGATTCCAAGAAATGGTCGGGATAGTCGCCGGGCTCTTAACGCGTGGTAGAAACGGGCTCCAAACGAGGATTTACTGTATTATGTAAATTACGAATACAAGTGTCAGCAAAGTATTGCGTTCCAGATCTGCTCGTGGACACGTCAGTAGGGCCCAGCAAATCCTGGTTCAATTCCCGATTAGGTTCCCAGAACATAAGGAGATCTTGTGCTCCCAACCAAGCACGTCTGCTGTAGAGATAAGGACTCTCGAAGAGCGCCGTTCGAGTGCTTCAACCCGAACACCTTTCACAGTCATAAACAAGCATTCAAATGATTTCAACACAATGTCAGTGAAAAAGCCAGAATTCGTGGCTAATGAATTTTAGCTTCGGGAAATCTGTTGTCGACACTGGTTGGCCGTGGTTGGCTTCGCGTTGGGGCCACTTAGCTGCCTCGGCGTTAGCGTCAGTTCACGCACACATTACCACCACTCCTGTAGGTGTATAGCCACAAACAATCCCTGGCAACGCTGAGCCTTCTTTCCGCACAGTAATAGTACGTTCCTACGTTGTGAAACACACGCTTCTACCGATTTTCGCCAGTTTAGACAAAGTCCTGTGACAGACAGTGTTTCGAGAAGTGCAGAATGAAGGTTTGCCTGCCATGTGACACCAAGGAAGGGACCTCGGGACTCTCGACCAAAGAAAAGTCAAGCTCGCCGTGATGTTCGGGCTGTTTCCAGCGGATGTCGGTAAAGGCCTGTCAAGGGAATGGGTCAAACAGATAGCGTGAACGACTGTAGTGGTGCATCTCTATCCCTTACACCACCATGAGTCGTTCTCGTTCGTGCCATTGGAGCTTTCAAGTAGCAAAACAAATTGGTCATCAACGTCGAGTGCCCCGTAGACATTTCGAAGCGTGCGCTTGGAAATCCCGTCGTGTGCCAGGGAGGTACAGAGGTAAAAGTCCATGGCAAAGTCAAAAGTGTTGTCCCAGATGTGGAAAACTGGCATAGGCGTGTTTGGCTCGGGGCTCGGCTCAGGTCTGGACGCACCGTAATAGTTCGCGCTCGATTCTGATCCGGTTTCCATAACCTAAAGAGGTCTGCTCCCGATTGAGCAAAACATTTTTCCAATAAAGTTGTTTGGTATAGAACAGCGCCGTCCAACTTGTCTCTTGAGAGGCAAAAGCCGTCCCCCACCATCGTCCGCCGTTGCCATGGCGCACAGACGCGGCCGATTCAAAGTAACAGTGAACGTCGACGTCGCGCGTGTCGTCTGAGCTTCCTTGTCTACAGAAATATCGCGGTGTCCTTTTCAGCGTCGCGCAGTTTCCTTGACGCCAAGTCACGCTGCTCGAAAGGAAGGTTGGAAGGGGAAGCAGGCGCGTGAGGGGCCCCTACGCTGGGCAGCGCTGGTATAGAAGGTGCTCTCGTATTGTCCATAACGATATTTGTGTGCTTCACTAACCTTGTATTATAGAGCTTTGTATTCGTCTTAAGAACTGCTACATATTAGCAAAGACATATCAAAATATAGAATGTTGTAAAAGCTGCTGGGTTGACCTTCGTATCTCGTAAGTGACTTCATCAACAAAAATATCGTTATGTCCACACGATGGCCCGTTTCATACTAAACCACTTTTATTCGAAAAATTGTTCTTTTACTTCCATGGTTCCGGTATAAGATTAGGCGGCATTGCCAGTAACAAGAAATACTTGTAAAATATAATGGCCCGAACAGCTCACAATTAATCTCCATTCATAAAATCAAGAAATTACCGAAAGTATCAGCCCTCGGTGGTCTCGAAATCTTCAACAGACACTCGCCGGCACACGCTACGGCGACGTTGTTGTTATCCTCGTTAACGCTTTTGTTGATCGAGGTCATCAAAGTGAGTTGACTGGAATTCGATCCTCTCGATATACTTCTTTCGTACTCCCTGCAGCTGATTCGGTTCACCTTTGGAATCGGTCGACTATGTTGGTCCTTTAATGGCATCACTTCGTTCGGATTGGACGAGTTTGTCGTCCGTGGAACGTTTGTCAGCCTTTGGTGATCGACACTGACGGGACTTGACCGCGAATTTTGGAAATCGTCTGCCTGTCTGGTAATGGACCTTGTGTACCTCGAGAGGCTGCTGTAAGTTGGTTGCCTGGGGATTGACTTCTGGGAGGACCACATCCGTCTACAGTGATTCGACAGCATCGACTGAAAGTTAACTTCAATGTGTTTAACGTACTCTGTCGAACTTGCTGGCAATGGGTTTTGGAGCATTTAATTTCTTATCTGTCCTGGTAGTCAGAAGTTAAATTCCTTTTGTGTATTCAATATGTTAGGAATTAAATATGCATTTAATGTTAATTCAACAAAATACGTAATTCAGAATTACCAATTTGTATTTATAAGAAATGACTGGAGATTCTGATTAATATGCTAATGAGATTTCTATTTGTAGCTCTTAAGTATAGACTTACCTTGAAAGCTTCCCTAAATTTGTTGGACATGATGTTGTAGAGGAGTGGATTCACCGTCGTAGAAAGGTAATAAAATACCCCTGACACGTACGTGAGGATAGTATAGACTATTATTAACGCGTCTTCTGGTTCAGCCTTGGTACTCTGCGCGTAGACAGCCAGCAGCCTTTGGGCATGGAACGGTGCCCAACAAATGAAAAACGCCACTACGACTGCAACTGCAATGATAAAATTCTTTGCAACTTGTTCTTTTTGACATGCATATCACGGTTGTTAAGTGTTCCCAAGTTCAAGATTATACAGGTTAACGTTACGTAGAGGAGACCGGAGCTAGTTGATACAGGGGCAGGTTGATACAAACGAATTATCTCGACACCGTATATATGTAGCTCCATTTGACCGAGATATGAGATGTTTGTTGTTCAATTCTTTATTTCGATTCAGCGTACGTCTGTGTAACTTGACATTAACAATCGTTTTTTAACTGTTTTCGTTTATATAGAGAGAAAGTAAATAGTTTTGATAGATCCAAATTGATCGTCCAAATAACATTTTTTTATTCATTTTGTATGTATTTTCTCAAGCTTTCGCTTACTATATATTCAAGAGGAAGGACCAAAGTATATTTTGGCATATTTGTTATTAAGTAATTAATTCAAATAAAAAATGAAAAAATTGAAAACGTAATAACGTATCAACTAGCCCCGGTCTCCCCTACAAGTAGATGTAGGTATTATTTGAGTTAAATATTTTAAGGATGATTATCAAAATAATGATTTATCCTATTTCATGTTGAGACGTTGAAATCATTAAAATATTTACTTAAATGTTGCGTAATTTACAGTGTCAGGAAATTGATAAAAAAGTCAATCATGCCATTACGCTACAGAATAGCAACCAGTGAGTTTTTAAAGAAGAACTAATAGTTGAAAATTAGAATTTTGTTTCACATTAGGGGACAGTAGAGTAAAATGGAACGCCTAACTTTGAAGAGTGATAACATAAAATCGGAAGGAAAAAAAGCCACGGGACTTCAGTAGGAGTCTTAAGTGGACCTTAGACTATAAGAAAATCAAAGACTTTGTTAAGAAAAATATTTGGCAACAAAGGAAAATGAGATTTATCGGAGGTATCGAAATATTCCCCTCGCTCAAGTGGTAGGGTAAAACGGAACACGCATTTGAAGACTATCTAAAGGTACAAAATCTTTATTTTTATGGTTTAAAAAGTATTCATTTATGTAAAAAAATATAAATATATGTTTTAGGTATAACCATTATACATAGATAAAATATAACAAAAATAAAATTTTTTTTACCAGATAACATGAAAATTACTGAAAATAATCAAATACACATGGATTTTTACATGAATATTAACCCGTGCATGGAGAACACATCTGCATTAAATGATTAAATTATTTATTACAATTTAATCTAACAGTTTGATCGAATGAAAGATGTATCTCATACATCATAATTTGCTATACAAAATCAATTTTCTTGGAAACAAGGATAGTCATTAAAATTTTAATCTACAATCTAAAAAGATATATAAAAGAAAAATTATAAGTTAAACGATTTTTTTAAAATGCACTAAAAACAAAAAAATATTATTTTCTTGTATGTAATACATTTTCGATGGTGTTTTTTCACTTTAAATAAAATCGTGGAGCAGGATATGTCACAACAAATTCATTTCGCCGCTTGATTCTGTATTAAATTGATTCATATTCTGTTATGACATATATACTGCACGATTTTATTTGAAGTGAAAAACACCATCGAAATTGTAGTACAAAAAAATAATAATTTTAAGATTTTAGTGCATTTTAAATAAAATCGTTTAACTTAATTTTTTATTTTTTATTATTTACTTTTTAGTGTCTAAGTTTCGATTTGTGGTTATATGCAGAATTCATGTCGATTGAATTGATTTGATTTGGGGTTATAGGCTGATTTCAAGTCGTTTGGATTTGTGGTTATGGGTTATATTTATTGATGACTGGGTAATTCTTTCACCGGTGTTCTTGCCGTTATAAATTTTCTAAATCCAAGTGAAGAAAAGTGGTCGAAACTCCAACACGTGTGCACGAGTCTATGGTCTGTCACGAAATGCTGTGAGGACCGTTTGGTACCATGTCACACTCACATGATACCAACTCATTCGCAGCTATTATCTAAGAAAAACGTTGATGTCCCGTTTTACCCACCCGTTCCGTTTTACACTACTCTCCCCTGTACAAAAAATACACAATCCACTGAATTTCTAGAAAATTTGATCTTCGCCTGGTTAAGTGATTAACATTGATATTATGTCGGCATGAACACATTTATTCCTTTATTTTCATAATTTCCACCTTACTTCTAACGAGCGACGAGGGAGAAAATATTGGGGCTGATGTGTATAAACAAATACCAAAATATTAGCTGTGAATGACCAGCCATTTTGATAAAAAATGGCTTTGAACGGATCTTGTTGGATCGACTTCGTTCTTCCTTTGAATCAGCGCAGTCCAGCGTGGGGTCCTTCTACGCGCCTGCTTCCCCTTCCCAGGGATCGGCGAGCTTCGGCTATGCGTTCGGCTACGCTCACACGTACAGGAGCGGTGGTAATGTGTGCGTGAATTGACGCCATCGCGAAGGCAGCCAAGTGGCGACAACGCGAAGCGAATGTGACGTCACATGCTTTTACGTCAAGGTGACCGTTCCAATGAGCGGCTGCAGCCGCCAGCGACCGCGACTGGCGGCTACAGCCGCAAGCGACTGCGACTGGCGTCGTCGGAAATGGTATTTTCTATACCTAAGCGTCAACGCCATGGCCCCACCAGTGCAACGACGCGCCGCACAGGACCTTTTCGAGCACTTGAAAAAAGGGTCTATTGTCGTATCAGGTCTCGAGGACCGTCGAAGACAGTGAAAGACTAGCCTTTTTTTATATGTACATCGTGCTCTGTTTATCTGCCGGATTGAAGAAGTCAATGACATTTGGGTGTTTCTTTTAAGATATCGGAATGAAATTTGTGGCAAAAAATAGGATAAACCTATTCCTTTCTAGTGATGTATAATTTAATATTTTTTACATCTATTAATTTGTTTTTTTTATTTTTTAACTCAATCGTGATAAAAAATTGAAAACTGTTTTTTTGGTACTTTATTAGTGTTTTAAGTCGCACGTTGGGGAAACATTCGGTTTTCAAGTTATAAGGAAAAGTCGAATAGTAAGGGAAGTAGCCGAATATCGTTTTGTTTAAATTAATGATCAGTCATTTGCGATAAAAATCATCTTTTATTAGTAATTCATTAACCCTCGGAGACCACATTAACCCTCGACTTTGCGAGGACTCCTGGCGAGGCTAGCGTGGAAAGTCAGGAAACTGTTTCCCTCGGCCATGGAAACCATCCTCGACTTTCCAAAGCAGCCTTGCGTGCGAGGCGACTGTCGTTTTTTTTACATAATCAAAGGTGCCTCGCGGCCGCAAGAGCAAAAATCGCATGTTGGGGAAATATATCTTAAAACAATAATCGAAGAAAAAATTCATCTGCGCTAGTAAATTTGCCCCCACGTACTATGCAATTGCATATAAATAATTTTTTTATCTCCAATACGTTAGGAAATATCCAGCTGTTTACTGTTCCCGCGGACACCCGCTGGTTAATAAAAAATCACGCTTTTGTTCACCGCGAATAATATCTGAATTCTTAAAGACGGCAAAGTTACGTTCTTGATTATCCTTTGAATATCTGGCAACCAGATGTTGTCGAAGCCGTCTTTGAAAATACCAAATTGCCGGCCATAAACGATAAATGAATTTTCGCTCCGCTCACAACTGCTCCTTCCAGAGGCTGCTTCCTTTCGGATAATTGAGGACACAACATAAAGGCAAAATACAGAACACAATATAAAGGTCCAAAATATAATAAAATTTGAAAATATAATAAAAAGCGGCCTTTTCGTTAATCCGTATATTGCTCTGTCAGCGGATGGCAGGTACAGGTAAATGGTCCGTAAGCACTGTTGTCCGTCGTCGAAGTGCGGGACAATACGATCATAAACCGCGACTCTAATGAGACGCTCTGGCCGATTAACCTGGCTAGTTCTTTGGAAACATCTGGTTCCATTAGGCCCGAAATATACTAAAATTTTACACCTGAGGTTCCCTACGCGTAGCGAGTTCAATATAGTGTATTTAGTTTTTACTAAAAAGTCGAAATTGAAGAATTCTACGTATCCGTATTTCACGGTTTGGTCTTTAGTTTACGTTGACAAATTTACGCCAAAATGGACCAACAATTTATAAGCAGTAAAAATACTCATAAAAAGTAATTTTTAATATATAACATTTGCTATATTACGAATCTGATTGCGTGACTGGATTCGTTATAAAAAAGTACATCAGTTTCGCCTAACAGATTATTCTATATGGTGCATATTTTCCGAGATATTGGGGCAAACGTGTTTTTCACCTCCAGATATGGATGATTGCGGATAAAAGAAAATACGTGTCAAATATTTAATGTTTCAATAATTTGTGGAATTGCCTTTTGACTTGATAATAGTTACACCCTTCTTGGTATGAAATTTACTTAGTTGCATATTATAGCAGGTTGTATTTTGCTCTACTACTACACACATAGACCATTCCAAGTGCTCGAAACCAAGTGGGATCCCGAACGCTGCGCGGCTAGGAAATTCGGCCTAGCGCGAGGCTGTTTCGCAAAGTGATCATAATCGCGGTATGCAATTTCCAGATATCCAACTCCGCGAGGCGTGCCTCGCGAGGAATCCTCGCAAAGTCGATACGCACCTTATGGCCCACCTTTAGCACCTTTTAGTACCCAATACGTTAGCGGGTGCTTCTGTTTTGATATTGCAACGCGTGTTTATACTCGAGAGATAAGTGATCATCAGGTCGGCGCATACGTTCGTTCGCTTTATTGATACAAAGTGTTTATTACAGGTATAAGAGAGTTCCTATTCTTTGGCAATACGGGCGTCAGGCCGCTTGCTGTATCTAAACTCTCTCTTCATTCAAACAAGCAATCCTTTGAAGAATTTCCATATACAGTAATTCGTCGTTATTGTCCCGTTTTTACCATGCGTAATAGTCCCGCTTACTATCCCCACCATTTCTTGGAATCCTTCAGTCGAGAGTGAGAGAACGAAAGAGTCGACGGCAACCGTTTCGTTACCTCTCGCTCGCTCTTCGAATTTCTCGGCCGGACGAAATCGTGTCCACATCGCGACGTACGCCCGCCGCCAGCCCCGATCGTCGGGTTTATATTGACGAATTACTGTATTTTTATACTACATAAAAAGGCGAATTGAATAACAATAACAGAATTTATCATTTGAAGTATCTGATGTTAAAATAATTTTAAATGTATTCATTGACGTACCGGATTAAAAAAAACACAAAGTAAAAGAAATGAATGTGTTTCCAAAACATGGTTTGTTATAATTGGAAATATATTTATACAATATTTTTAGAAAATACTTTGTATCAATATATTGATACACGCTTTGTTATAATTGGCAATTTTACCAGTTCATCTAGGTGCCAGAAAAGTGACAAAAAAATATAAATATTGAAGAAAAATGTTTTCCTTTCAAGGCTGGCGTTTCAATGTGCGGCCGGCGACTACGGCCGGCGACGGTCCCACTTGTGCAAGGGAGAAGTATGCATCTGTTTCTCCCTTGCACTAGTGGGACCGTCGCCGGTCGCAGTCGCCGGCCGCACATTGGAACGCCAGCCTTGAAAAGTATGAAATATATTTATATTTGTAATAAACACTTTCTATCAATAAAGCGAACGAACGTATGCACCGACCTAATAATGCCTATTTTATATGATTAATAGAGCCTATTGGAATACGCTATTGGTACTAACTCAATTTCGAAAAGAATGTGGTCTAGTCCGTTGTTTGCTCTCTGCCTCAATTAATTAATTTGCATGGACTGAAAGCCCGTTTCGTTAAAAGTAGTGGGATTTAAATATTTTTTTGTCAATTTAATCGGGAGAATGCAAGGAATCCATTGGTATCATTTTCATATTGATACGATGAAAAATAAAGAAACTCCGTTTCTGTATACATAAAATGAGATTATATTGCAATGAGAATATTTTGAGCTTACAATTCTTCATATATTTATTAAAATCTTTATTTCTGGCTTCTTAGGTCGCTTCACCCAATTAGCCGATTGGAAGGTTACCCAAATATTGTATAATTTCGTAAGAATGTATTAACACTTTGTGAACAGTACCTATCTATTACATTGGTACTAGAATAACATGGATACAGGTTTGCAGATATTTCTGCACTTTCCATAGTAATTTATCAAATCATTTTATTTTTATTGAAATTGTTGACGTTATTTTTTTAAATAACGGCAAACTTTGTTATGAGTTGTATATTAACACTTTTTTTATGAACTTGCTCAATAATATTCAGCATTTTCAACGCGAAAGATGGAATGTTGCATTTTTCCCCTATTTCTTGGGATTCAGGCCCACTGTACGATATAGAATACAGGTGATTACTCCATTATTGGAAAATATTGTCAAATCTTGTTTTCGCAGTTGCAAGAACAAATATATGTTGATTACACAAGTTCGCGGAAGGTAACTAAAGAGCCGACAATTACTGATATTTTTTCAATGGGTTTCTTATGGAAAAATAACTGTATATAACGAATTATTTGCTATTACTTTGCAGAATCGATACTAATCATTTCTGACCCCTTTAACTTTACTTTAACAAACTTTAAAAGACACGATTTAAAATTCTGCACAAAACAAAAAATTTGACATGTGTTTACACGCAGATCAGATGTAGCCGTCATGATATTTTTACCTTTTTTTATAAGAGCTCATATTATTAGTTTACAAGAAATATATATATATAAAAAAACATAATTCCATAAGTTATGAATTCTGACTTCTTTCCTTATTTCTGGATAATCTGTCCGAATGTGACGATGAATCGCAGCAGAGCGGCTAGAGTCGCAGAGCGGCTAGAGTCGCTAGACTGCTTCTGGAGGAGTAGAGCGGCAGCCGCTGTGCGACTAGGAGATTCTGCCGTTACGGCGGAAAACAGACACTCGTAGCATTGTGTTGTGTCTCGAGTAGCCTAGGCTGCTCATGAACCAGACGCGCATAGGCTATAGCAATCCTGGCGCGGCCGCAGCAGTCGCAGCCGCCCATAGGAGTTGAGATGAATGCTTTCCATTGTACCAGTGTACGCGGCTACCGGTCGCTGGCGGCTGCAGCCGCCCATTGGAACGGCCACCTTCACTAAGCAGGATGAGCTGGTAGCCGGCTTAGCTTCTGCACGGCGCGGCTGCGGTAGCCGCAGCTCACTCTGGGCAATCGAAGCTATTGGAGGGGGAAACACCTACAGGGAGCGGTGGTAATGTGTGCGCGAGACGCCACGATGGGAGCCGCCGAACCACGGCCAACCAGCGTCACCGGGAAATATGTTGTCGACGCTGGTTGGCCGCGGCGTCACTCGCTTAGCGCTGGTATATATAAAAAATATCATTTCTATAATTCTGATGATGCAAAAGTATTAAGTATTTGTCTTACCTGATTCCTTATTCATGTCGTAATGAAGTGTAATTTCAATTGAATGAAAAACTTGGAAAAACTACTAAAAATGTTCGATTCACAATCGCACGTGGCGTCTTTGGCGTTGGCGTCTATACATTCGTGACGTCACATTCGCTTCGCGTTGTCGCCACTTGGCTGCCTTCGCGCTGGCGTCAATTCACGCACACATTACCACCGCTCCTGTACGTGTGAGCGTAGCCGAGCGCATGCCCAGGTAGCACACCTCGTCTTAGAGACGTCTAATTTAGGTCTATTTTAGGTCTGAACGTCTTGATTTGTAACAAGACGTCTTTAATACGTCTTTAAGACGCCTTTTGGACGTCTTTAAGACTTTACGAGACGTTGTGCTATCTGGGTAGATGTCGATGTTTTTGGATATTATTATGCTAATTAGATATCATTTCTCTGGGATAAAAATGATTTTTTCAAGTTTAATGCTCTATCAGCTTCCCAGATAGCACAACGTCTGGTAAAGTCTTAAAGACGTCTTGTTACAAATCAAGACGTTCAGACCTAAAATAGACCTAAACTAGACGTCTCTAAGACGAGGTGTGCTATCTGGGTTTAGGAGCAGTTCTGGAGCAAAGTCAGAACTGCACGGATTACTAACCTACGATTTTCGATACCGATAACTATCGATAGTGAAAATAAACTATCGATAGTTTTCGATAGTGAGGACCATCGATAACTATCGATAGTACCATCGATAGTTCTCCATCACTAACAAACACTGGTCGCGCGGTATCCCTGACACCACGCACGAGAGTGGTTGAACGCTGCGAGCACGCGTGCTCGACCTTGGACAGGACTGTTTTAAATGGTAGATCTTGATGCATGAAATACAAAAGTTTTATGTGTTATTGCCATAGGATCAATAGCTGACGCGGAGAAGTAACCCCTAGAACGCAAACGCAGGAGGCACGCGAAAATACAGATCCACACACAGTAGAACGGCTAGATAACGGCGCTAACCCATTTTCACGGTTTGAACTGTCTCGTCCTCTCAAACGTGGCTCAAAGTGACTGCACGTTAGCTTTACGAATAAACACTTCCTTGTTACTGTTAATCGTAGTTGCTTTGGAATAATTCAACCTATCCCTCGATACGAGGTATCTGGCAGGAGTAGGCCTGCCTTAACCGAAAAGACGGACTTAACCACAAATAATCATAGTGATATAGCGTGGTGTATAGGTTATATCGTTCATCAGCGTCCATAATCGTGCACGTGCATAAGCGTCGATTAGCGTTCTTTTCAGCGTCCTTTAGTCAAGTGTTTCATAGGTTGTGAGAAGCACATTAATGTAAGCCATCAACATTTGTAATAAAAGATAGCGTGACTAAAAAAAAATGTATATTGTTTAATTCCTTTCTATTGGAAAACAAACGATTGAGATACAACTTCTGTACGACTATACACACTTTTAAATTGTATATAGGATGCATAAAATATGATTATGCGTAGTACAGAAATTGTATCTCAGTCGTTTCTGAAGTTCGATGAATTTAATAGCGAATTCGGTGTCTCGCACTGACTCTGCACTGGTGCCAGAAAATTATTTGGATTGGTTGTTTCTGATAGAAATGAAAATATCTCTATAAGAATCAACCAATCCGAGTTATTTTCTAACACCAGTGCAGAGTCAGTGCGAGGCACAGAATTCGCTATAACTGAATAGTACTAAACCTACGTTTCAAAGTTCCCGCCTACAGTAATTTAATGAATTTAGTTTTACACCAATCCGCTCAGATGGCGTTATCCATGATAACAAAATCACAAGTATGGAGTGTCACCACCCTGACCCTGACAAAAGTTGGCCGTCTCTTCCAAGTTTGCTAATGAGATGCCCATACTAATTATCATGCATTTGTTCTAAACATACCATTAGTCACTTTTAGGTTATGTTGTATACCAACGTCATTTAAATTTATTTCTCTATACATAGTATTAGTCATCGCGTTCCTTTTTCAGGTAGCAATAGTAAACATCCCAAATTCTTTCCTCTATGACCTCATCCGTTGCTTATTACTCATCCTTGAACCTTGAGCTCTATGCCTTGTTCCTTACCGACCGTTAAACTCAGGGCCCACTTTCCAGCCTACTGAAAATCGTACCTATATATTACACTCAATTCTTCCTATAAGCAGCACTTTAGCCCGAACAGTCTCGACACCAATACTGAGTCTACTATAAGTAGTTCTGTATTCGTCTAGTTTCCGTCATTTGTATTAAGTTATTATTAAATAAAATAAGTGAAATACTAAGATACGGAATACAACAGTGATTAAATGCTGCAAACATATTTATTGTCCTAAACAATTAAAAATTCAGAAATATACCAGGAAAGTATTGCAAAGAAATGGATCCTTAACCGCACTAAATGATTTCACACTACGTCAGAAACATTACACGGGCATTACGTACTTTTTGTTTTCTTTTTCGTACGAAATCACACATATATCCACATTACATAACCCAAAACAAAACACTGATAGGAAATTTTCGCCATCTGTACACTCTTTCTCGAAATATCTTCGTTGGCCATCTCTTCCGTATGGCCATCTCCCCCCGATTTACCCCATACAGGCGGATTTCAATATATTAGGCCTGAAAATTTTTGTTAATATCTCAGAAACTAACAAATACCCGGAGCTAAAGTTGTATATTAGGGGTCCTCTTCTCCTCCCTGGACAACATATGTCAAGGTCATTGAAATCGGCGAGAAAGTTGCTTTTCGAAAAGTTTGCCCTATAAAGGTTTCACTTTCAATAAATGGGGTGACTGGTAACCAACTTGGCACGCACAAATTTAATTTCTTGTAACTCACGTTGGTTGCCTATATTAGAATTTCTAGTCTTTTTCGCCTCAATAGACAAGCATTGTATGAAGGAATAACATCCAATAAACGTTGGCCTCTTCTGATCCAAACAAGTCGAAAGAACCGTAGCCTTCGAAGAAGCATTCCAACCACACGTTTTTTTCTCTATCTTTAACGTTTGGCGTACGCACAAGCGAGTGTGTTTATTTTCTCCGTGAATATTCGACAAGGAACGATTCATACAGTGTTGTCCAATTGTGTGCAGCTGGTACACTGAATGCAGTTGATTTCAGTGCCCGTACACCATCTGCTATTGAAACATCAGTTTCAAGAAAGATCAACTTCATCTTGCTATTGTTTCCAAAACGAATTGAAATCGTTCAGGGAACGTGCTCATCCTACCATAGACGAAAGCCGTACGAAAATACACAGTCTGCATTGTGGACGATTCATTGCACTAACAATGTTTGACGAGACATTTGCCAATGTTTTGTTTACTTTATTGAAATGGAATTGTTGATTTTCTTTTCAAGATATTCTCTGAAAGATATGAATTTGAAATAGAAGATAATATTTGGTCACAAATCTAGGAATTAGAATTCAAAAGTTACTGGTTGGAATAACGTGACGCATCTGGACTATCTGAAATCTTCAGTTTAGTCCTATTGATACCTGCATATTACATTATTTTTACCCTTGACCCGTTATAAAAATCATAAAGTGAGTTTGACGTTCAAATTAATCTAACGTACATAAACAATCCTGAAAAGTATAGCGATAAGAGATAGGATTTAGAGTATGTCATTACTTCCGTATCTGATATCACTCGTAAAAGTAGTCAATGTTGTAAGATTCGCGCAATAGATGGCGCGCGAAAGGAGGTAATTAGATGTGAGGTGCGCTCATCTATAGGATTCGATGGGCAGAGAGAGCGTCTAGAGTCACGAGGCGGCACAAAGGGATTCTTCTTACGAACGTTGAGCTAGCAACCACGTGCGAACTTTAATATACTGTGAGAGATTGTAGAGTGAGCATTGCAATTGCGGCTAAAAATAGTGGATATCGAGATTCCGTTAATCTGCCGTATTATCCCATCGTTATTTTAGCCAATCGAGGCATCATAAATCACGAAGTGCGTGTCAATTTATGTACTCGAGAGCAAGTGCTCCACCGTGCTTAAATCTTTCGTAACGTGAAGGCGTACGTGTTATCCAATACTTGTGACTTATTACAAACTGCGTATTTCGCGAAAACGCTATTGTCGAATAAACCTGGAAGAATCCAACCTAACATCCTGACAAACAACTACTTTAATACCTTACAATACCTTACAGTATTTCTCAGAAGTGGGATACAGTCCCAAGTGCCGGGAACTAATCGGTCTAAAGTTTTCTCCATACCCTGGAGTGATCGGATCGCGCTATCAGTGAACGTTAATTAAAAGCTGTGCGTGAAAAAAAAAAAAAAAAAAAAAAAATTTTTTTCAAGTCACGGGTGTCAATCAGTATAATTGAAAAACTGGTGCCGGAAGACGCCATCTTTAAATTCGGTGTCTGAAAAACTGGTGCCGGAAGACGCCATCTTTAAATTCGGTGTCTGAAAAACTGTTGCCGGAAGACGCCATATTTACATTCGTTGACTGAAAAACTGTTGCCGGAAGACGCCATATTTACATTCGTTGACAGAAAAACTGTTGCCGGAAGCGGCCAAATTCATAATCGAACGTTCGAGAAGAAAAGGTCGTCATGAACCGCGTGCAACTAGAACAATTGAACATTGAAGGCTTACGTGAGCTAGGTAGACAACACAACCTAGATATTAAAGGTGCGCGAGTGGTATTGTTTGACCGTTTGACCGACCATTTTGAAAGAAATGGATGGCCGGAATCAATAACGATCACAGGGCCGACAACTTTGGATGACCGAACGATGGAAGAGGAAGATGCTCAGAACCCAAGGAGCATAGGGTCACTCCCAGCAAGTCAGGACCCAACGTCCGGTCACATGGCCTCGGCCAATATTCAAGACATAGTGCAGGCAGTTCTACAGGCGTTGGAAGCCAACAATTCGACGCTACTGCGACGAGAAACGACAAGACAAATTGCGGGTCCTTCCCCCACTCCAAGCACGAGTTCACAATCAAATGCTCTTCAAAATTGGAGTCAAATAAAATTCACCGCCAAATTAATACCGACCTTCGCAGGTTCGGAGGAAGACGACATAAAAACCTGGTTAGAAAGGATAGACAGTATCGGTCAAATACATCAAATCGGTGGAGAAGTACTAGTAATGGCGGCAGTAAATCAATTGAGTGGACGGGCTCTGAACTGGTACAATCGCCAAGAAGTAAGTACAGTAGCCACTTGGGACGATTTCAAGCGGCAAATACGGGCGTATTTCCAGCGCACGGAGACAGTAACCACAACCCTGGCAAGAGTAAGCAGCCGTATTTGGAAGTCCAAATCAGAAAAATTCGCAGATTATGCTGAGGATAAGTTAAAATTAATGCAACTCCTTAAGCTGACAGAGAAAGAAAAGGTAGAACTTTTAGCCGACGGGGTTAAGGATCCCGCGCTGAGAAAATTTGCGCTGAATACCTGGGCGACCAGTATCCCAGAATTCATCGAACACATCAGAAGAATCACCGAGGACAGCGTGGTTCCGGAATCTGAGTCGGTGGCCAAAGAGACTCCGAAATTTTTAACTAAAACGGACAAGAGATGTGACCACTGCCAGCGTATAGGTCATTTGGCGAAGGATTGCCGGACGGCCAACATGACCTGTTTCAAATGCGGGGAGAAGGGGCACGGAAGCAACACCTGCCGCTCCAAGAAAGCGGAACCGGCGCCAACGCTTAATCTGTTGATGGAAGAACTATCGGCGAAGGACGAGGATTCCACCGAAGCAGTACAAATCGGAGAGGAGTCATCAGCTGCGACGCTGGAATTATCAGGCAGAATTCATCTGGTAGAAAAGGGTTCGCCCTGCGTCTCAGTTTTTAGTTTAGGAAACCACGAAAATTGTTTTTTTGCATTAGTGGACACGGGCAGTCCAGTAAGTTTGATTAAAAAATCCATTTTTGAAAAACATTTCTTTAATAACAAATTATTACAAGTTAGTAAACGTTTGAGTTTGAAAGGCGTGAATAGTTCAGTAATAACCATTTACGGAAAGATTGTAGATCAGATTTGTTTAGGAAAACCACATAATGAGTGGAGTGATGTAACCTTGTTGGTCGTAGACGACAGCACAATGGACTATGATATACTTCTGGGCAGAGAATTCTTTAAAGAAAACAAAATTAGACTTATATTTCAAGAAGGGAATTTTGTCTTTGAACATCCTGAAATCCAGGAGAATATCATAAGTAATATTTCAACTATTAATGTTATAAATGAACCCGATAAGATAGACATTGTATTAGAAAGCCTGGATTCAGATTTGGATCCAAATAGTAAAAACGAATTAATTAATATGTTAAATGAGATTGAGAAATTGGAGGTCGAGATTGTTCAGGATGATTACAAAATTAGAGTACATTTAAAAGACACTTCTTTCTTCAGATATGCTCCCAGAAGGATGTCTGTTCATGAAAAGGAAACGTTAAGAAAAATTACAGACGGTTTATTAAAAAGAGGTATAATTAAACCAAGTATCTCACCATACTGTGCGAGGGTTGTTTTAGTTATCAGACAGGACGGAAGGGAACGGATGGTACTAGACCTGAGGCCGTTAAACCAACGAATTAACCCTCAGAAATACCCGTTTCCAATTATTGAAGACCAGTTGGATCAATTATACGGAAAGGAGATCTTCACAAAGTTGGACCTACGAGACGGTTTCCACCAGATTGAAATCCATCCGGATGATACAAAGTATTTCGCCTTCGCAACGCCCTACGGTCAATATGAATATGTGAAGATGCCCTTTGGGTACTCTGAGGCACCTGCGGAATTTCAAAAAAGGCTTCTTTATATATTAGATGAACTTCTGCGTAGTGGTAAGATTTTGCTCTATATAGATGACATTTTGATACATTCAACCACGATAGCCGAAAATTTACGAGTTCTACGTGAAGTGCTAATCACTCTTAAAAAATACGGGTTAGAACTAAATCTGTCCAAATGCATGTTCTTAAAAAGAAAGATTGAATTTTTAGGTTATGTCGTATCAGCGAATGGTATTACTTTAAATAAGCGTCATACGCAAGCCATTACCGACTTTAAATATCCTCAAAACGTTAAACAAGTACAAGGATTTTTGGGTTTAACAAATTATTTTAGAAAATTCATAAAAAACTATGCGTTAAAGGCAAGACCTTTACACGAGTTAACGAAAAAGGATAAAATCTTTAATTTTGATGATGAATGTAAGCAAGCGTTTGATCTGTTAAAAGGGGAATTAATTTCGTTTCCTGTTTTGCGTATATATAACCCCTCAGCGGAAACAGAGTTACAAACAGATGCGAGTAATCAAGGATACGGGGCAATACTGTTACAAAAACAAAAATCGGGCGACATGGCTCCTATCGCCTATTTTAGTAAAGCCACAAATGAACCGGAGAAAAAATATCATAGTTTTGAACTAGAAACGTTAGCCATTGTAAAAGCGTTAGAGCGTTTTCACGTTTATCTACAGGGAATAACATTCCGAATCGTAACCGATTGTAATGCATTAGCGTTAGCGGTGAAGAAAATAAATATAAATCCACGAATAGCGAGGTGGACTTTAACGTTTCAAAACTACAATTTCGAACTTGTACATAGGTCGTCAGATAAAATGACGCATGTAGATTTTCTAAGTCGTTATATACTAACGGTTAATGTTATTTCACAAGAAGATGAACTTTTATTTAAACAGTTAGCAGACCCTAAATTAAAAGAAATTGCTGAACAAATTGAATTATATGGCAGCAAAATTTTCAAACTAATTGATGGAGTTTTATTTAAAGAATACAAAGATAAAGAGTTGTTTGTGGTTCCAGAAGCAATGGTAAATAACATTATCCGACTGTATCATGATGAAGTAGGACACGTAGGAGTGGACAAAACTCTATATGGAATTTTGAGTCATTATTGGTTTCCAAATCTTAAAATCAAGGTAAGAAATTACATTGATAACTGCATTCAGTGCCTATCATATTCTATCGCGGCAGGGAAAACAGAAGGAGAAATGTTAATTTACGAAAAAGAAACAATTCCTTTTCAAACGGTACATATAGACCATTTTGGACCCTTAGCAGAAACTATAGATAATTTTAAACACATATTCATAATAATAGATGCTTTTACTAAATTTGTATGGCTGTTCGCCACTAAATCTACAGGCACAGATGAAGTGCTGGACTATTTGGAAATCGTTTTCAGTTTGTTGGGACATCCTAAGAGAATCATTAGTGATAGGGGCACAGCTTTCACATCAAAAAATTTCGCAAACTTTGTAACAGAAAGAGGAATCACTCATGTGTTAACTGCGGTAGCTTCCCCGTGGGCTAATGGACAGGTAGAACGGGTTAACCGATTTTTAAAGTCAACCCTGGCTAAGATAGTAAAAGACCCAACAGAATGGAAAGAGAAAATTAAATCAGTCCAATATGTTATCAACAATACACTTAACAAAGCTATAAATTCAACCCCTAGCAAAGCTTTATTTGGTTTTGAACAAAGAAAAATAAAAGATGAAAATTTGTGTACAGTGATAGACGAGTTACGAAAATTAGATAGAGATTACTCTCAGCAAAGAATAAACACTCAACTGTCAGCACAAGACGTCAACCGTAGATTACAAGAATATAATAAAGTACAATTTGATAAAAGACATAAAAAGATTACGAAATACAAGGTAGGAGATTTTGTTTTAGTAAAAAAGTTACAACACAAAGTAGGCACAAATACAAAATTAGAGCCAAAATACAAAGGACCGTACCAGGTAAAAGCAATCTTAAAGAAAAATCGCTTTGTAATTACGGACATACCGGGATATAACGTATCGTCGAAACCGTATAATACAATTCTGTCTGCAGATAAAATAAAGCCTTGGATTCGAATTAAAGATACTGCATCAGAAAATGACGCAAACGCGGGAGGGACAGATGATAATGTAAATAAGGAAACCGATGATGAGTCGCAATCCCACCCACAAAATTTAAGCGAATAAATTTTAATTTACATTGTATATAGTTAAGTTAAGAACAGAAATTGTGAAAAAAATAATTTTTAGTTTGATTTTTGAAATAATTTTATAGAAAAAAATATGTATATTTTGTTAGATTTCAAAGCTATTTAAAGGATTGTAAAGCGTTTTATTTTGAAATTGTATGGTTGTTCGGGGTCGAACAACAGTGTCAGGTTGGCCGAAACTGTAAGATTCGCGCAATAGATGGCGCGCGAAAGGAGGTAATTAGATGTGAGGTGCGCTCATCTATAGGATTCGATGGGCAGAGAGAGCGTCTAGAGTCACGAGGCGGCACAAAGGGATTCTTCTTACGAACGTTGAGCTAGCAACCACGTGCGAACTTTAATATACTGTGAGAGATTGTAGAGTGAGCATTGCAATTGCGGCTAAAAATAGTGGATATCGAGATTCCGTTAATCTGCCGTATTATCCCATCGTTATTTTAGCCAATCGAGGCATCATAAATCACGAAGTGCGTGTCAATTTATGTACTCGAGAGCAAGTGCTCCACCGTGCTTAAATCTTTCGTAACGTGAAGGCGTACGTGTTATCCAATACTTGTGACTTATTACAAACTGCGTATTTCGCGAAAACGCTATTGTCGAATAAACCTGGAAGAATCCAACCTAACATCCTGACAAACAACTACTTTAATACCTTACAATACCTTACAATGTAGTCTGTGGATGACACTTTCATGGATGGAGGCTCAAGGGTTCTCCGTTTCGCGGTATTATTTTACATTTTATTATGGACGACACGCGAAAATCTATTCTACGCACAGTGGTCTGGAGGGTGGCCAAAATTCAATTCCTCAACTTCAACTTTACAGTGTAATTTTTTTGTTGTATGAATTGACAACCCTCCAGAGCTTCTAAATCCGCATACCTTTCCTTTTTCAGATGATTCTTTGATTAGATATAATATTACGAAGACAAAATCATGAAATTCTATGTGAATCTAATTGTTTTAATTACTCATTATAGAACATCAAAATACGTGTTTGCATCATACAGTTATATAGGTAAGGAAGTATATTTTAGTTATTTATGTGTGCCATATGCATTTTTTAGTCGATGTACAAAGGGTGCAATGTTTATATCAATTTAAATTTTGAGAAGGCTTATAAAAAACGATTAAGAGTGATTAACGTCGGACTTTTTTTACATGAAAGCTTACACAATTGTTAACAAGAGCATGCAAATTTCAAGTGCAGTCTCCTGCAGTCTTCAATTTTATGCAGACTTTTAGAAATGACGGTCGAGGTATCGGGGCATCCTGGACGCGTCTACACTGCATTTCACATTAGAGCATACAGATTTCGCGCAGGCACGACCCTACGAGACGTTGCTACGCCCGACTCCCTAGTGATCCTCTAGGCAGTGATCGGACAAACGCATATCGTCGCTGATTGGTTGCTGCGATTTGTGTCTAAAGCGGAAGTAGACAGAGAAAGAAACTGTAAGAAAGAAAGAGACAAAAATACGAATAGAAAGAGATAGATAAACAAGCAGCTTGGAAAGCAGACGATTTAATGAATGTTTAGGTTATCTTATTTCCGGTTTTGCCCCAAAATGGCTGCGGTTTGTCCGATCACTGCCTAGAGCAGGGCTGAGCAACTTGTTCGCCGCCGCGGGCCGCACAGTCCCCACTACCAATCAGCCGGCAAGAATGCATGCGGCCCATGGGCTGCGGGTTGCCCAGCCCTGGCCTAGAGGATCACTACGACTCCCCACTTAACCGCCTATGTTTTTCTCCGTCGCACGGCCCTCTACTCTCTCTGTTAACTTTTCGTGCGGGACTGTTTACGTTGACAACGGTCAGGTCCCGCGTTTGGGATGTACCAGTTATTCCTTGGAAATTACCACGACCAATCGCATGCGGTTCAAACCGTGGGTAGTAGTGGGAGCTGCGCAGATCGGTCGTAAATCGGTGGGGGCGTCGGGATGCTCTAATGTGAAATGCAGTGTAGCTGCATACCTGCTTAAAGCCTCGTGGCCACTAGCAATAAACTTGCGACATTTATTGCGCAAGAAACTTGCATGAGTGTTTAAACTACAGCAATTTTTTCCCGCAAGTTCCTGCCTCCAAGTAGTTGCGAGAAAAATCTTGAGGAAGATATGTCCCGCGTGTCTACACTGCAGAATTACACCTGAGAGTTGACAGCAAATATTTATACGTCAAATATCTACTAAAATGTCGGTCCAGCAAACTAAAATTTAGTATTAGTTAGACCAAACATTACTAAAAGTGATACAAAAATGCTGGCGTGCACGTAAATTCGAAATCGAATACTATGGTCCACCTGCTTGCTTTCTACTCTCGCAAAAAATTTCCAGTTCGTTTGGAAGTAAAATCTTTCTCTCTACGAAGAATGTTGATATAAGTGAGGGCATTTTTAATATTTCTTGCATCAGTCTAGTCACTTTTTTACTAAACAATCTATTATTAACGTAAACCCTTTTATTTTGATTTAAGTATTATGTCAGTAATTTTTGCTCTATTGCATACATTTTGGTACAAACGAATAATAAATGATTTTTTATTATTATTTACACAGCGACGTATTGTATGTAGAGTTTACCAAACTTTTGTGAGTTACGAAATGTTTTAAATAGAAACAAAGACTGTCGAAATGATCATAATGCTAAACAGGTGACAGGCATAACAATTATTTATAATTAGTTTCGCCATTGATCAAAGTTTATTTCATTTACTAATTTTGTAATTATTTAAACAACTGCTAATTATTTCATCATAATAGGTTTACTTACTAATTAAAGTCATCTTTATCCATAAATTGTTTCATACAATATCCTGCTGTTTGCAAAGGATTAATCAAAAACCAAAACCACCTGAATCTTCAAGAGTTGATTTCACATCTGTGCTTTCACTCTATCACTTAAATGCAAAATGCATTTAATTGAATAGGTAGAACGTGGACTTTCATCCTCATCAATACGACGTAAAAGTCCGTAGCAGCCCTAGTAGCATTTTCGGTTGGCATACAGTTGGGCCACGCACATAATATTAGTTGGCCAACAGTTAGATTTGGCACTTTTTTTCAGGTTGGGCCAACAACAGATGGCCAAGGTAGGCTTTCCTACTGTTGCCCAACCATTTATAAGGCCTACCGTACTATATGTAATAGTAATCCAACGGTAAGCAAACGGTTGGATTTTAAATTGTACTTATTATTTATAGGTAACGGGAAAATGTTAGAATTTCAACTGGCAAAATTAAAAAGTTAGGTGGACTCATTTTGAACTAGTTCTCTTCGTATATGCTGTGACCGTCTCCGGTTTGCGAGACGGTTACCGGTGGACGGAGAAGGAGTCAGATGCCGGGTTCGTCAAATGAGTAATTCTATAGGGCACGGAGACACCTCACAGGCAAGGTAGGGCGCAAGATTGCTCTCCTCGGCCTATTTCGGAAAGATGTCGGTTTTCGGCACAGCGTGACGATGGTCGACGCGTGCACACCTTCGCGAAGTTAAAAAGAGCGTCTCGGTTGTTAGGTCCGGCAGTGTGACCCACTAATACATACGTTACGAGAGCTATAAGTTTCGCTCGCCGCGGCCTTAAATCGGGAGGCCGTACATCTTCGCTCGCGAGAAAGTTCGCGGCTTCGCGGCCGCCTAGCGGCCGCGGCGCGAACTCGGCTTATCGGCTCGGCGCCGTACGCTTGTGCGGCGCGTGACGTGACTTCGTCACAATGCTCTAAGATCCAGTATTGCCGTAGGGCATTATTAGTTGGCCCAGAATTGGTTATTCGTAGACAAATCACCGGAAGATGAGTGCAATATTAAACAGTTGGCCCAATAGATGGAGTTTGTAGGCGAAACTACTAACCACCTCCCAATTGTTTCCCAACCGTAGTCAAATTGTCGGGATGCAAATGCAACATTCAACGGTTGGGCCCTGTAAAGAAGGTTTGTAGGCGAAACTACTAACCACCTCCCAACTGATTCCCAACTGTTGGCTACCGTTGGCCAACAAAAATGCTACTAGGGAGCTGTCTTGAAATAACATTTTATCGCACTTTTTACGAAAAATATAATTGAAAGAGGTATTTCCAAAAATATTTCGCTAGGGATTGAAGAAAAACTGCACAATAAATTTCAATACACTCAGAAAATATTACACAGATCTGCAGTACAATTTGTACTACATCAAATCATATTTTGACCAAATAAGGTAACAAGCGACGGCACTTTAGTAATATCCTTGATCTTCTCATGCACAATAAAGTTCGGACGGTGCGGTAGGAGCGATAATTCCATAAATTTACCAATTATTTGAATCGTTAAGAAATACATTCTTAGAATACGTTATGCGGTGGACATACGTGTGTTAGAGTTTATTAAGTTGAAAGAGGAGAAAGCCAGTATCTGGTGACGATCGAACTCCGTCATTCAATTTCTTTACTATGCATCCATAACAACGACCATCGCGAGGCATCTATTTACGAATGTATTTTGGCAGCTGCGGTTTGTATACTTTCCACGCGGCTGCGCGTGAATGCGGTGTTATAAAGTGAAACAGAGATCCTCAGATTCACTTAAAGGTCGCCACACACCAACGAGCATGCTCGCCGAACCTCTTTGTATTCGTGTATTGAGATCACGCCGCACTATTAAGGTCTGCGCATTAGGGTGGGCCGAAAAAATCAAATTTTTCGAAACTCGAAACAGCCTAGTGCGGAAAAGTTGCGTCTGGCGAAGACAAATTAAGGAATTTTTTTTTTTTGAAATCGGTCAATATTTGACCGGGCCCAAACGGGGTCAAAGTTTTTAATTTTTTACCAAGTTTGGCGACTTCTGTATATTTTCAAAAAATTTGCATATTTCACTGTTGAGCATTAGAAAATATTATTTAAGCACATAAACACGTGAAATAGTGTTTTATATATTGCCGCGAAGCGGAGTACATATCAAGGGGTGCCTTCCGTTTCGCGCATTGAGTGCATAGACTGCAGGCAATGGTGATTGGTAGTTCATGCAGGGAGTGAATAGACTGCATAACCTGATTCATAGAATTCCCTAGAATCCTCCAACTTCTGGCGCATGAGGCGTGCAGCAACTACAGAAAATCAAACTATAGGCAGCCAATGCACATAATGCGCGCATGCGTAGTTCTCCCTTCTGTATTTCGAATTCGAATACTCCAATCAGGTTATGCAGTCTATACACTCACCGTATGAACCACCAATCACCATTGCCTGCTGTCTATGCACTCAATGCGCGAAACGGAAGGCGCCCTATGTCAGCCCCGTCCAACTTGCCTCTTGAGAGGCAAAAGCCGTTCCCCACCATCGTCCGCCGTTGCCATCGCGCACAGACGCGGCCGATTCAAAGTAACAGTGAACGTCGGCGTCGCGCGCGTCGTCTGAGCTTCCTTGTCTACAGAAATGTCGCGGTGTCCTTTTCAGCGTCGCGCGGTTTCCTTGACGACAAGTCACGCTGCTCGAAAGGAAGGTTGGAAGGGGAAGCAGGCGCGTGAGGGGCCCCTACGCCGGACAGCGCTGTCCTAGCTCCACCTGCGCGACACCAGCGCACGCGGTTACCTTACTTTGGGCAGAATATACGCAATTTTTAAATGCTTATAACTAACAAATGCAGACTCAATCACAATATCGCTATTGTTGATGAAGTAATACACGTTAACCGCTTTGTTTCAAGAGCTTATAGTACAATATCGGATATATGTAATAAAGATGTAGTTATGCTGTGAGTTTACCAAAACTGGAACGACATTAGAGGGAAAAAAGAACCTCTAAAGTTGTAGAAAGCAGAGTTTCTCCCGGACCTTTGCTGTGAGGAGTGTAAAAGAAATAAAACGAAGGGAATTGGGTACAAGCGTTAAATGTTTTAAGAATAGGATATACAAAGAATTGCTTCAAAGGCTGAGGAAAGATGGCAGACGAAATATTAATGAAAATATGGAGAAGATAGTCAAAACAGTAAGGAGAACAATTAGGAACGATCAGATGTGTCATATAATTTACGAGACGTGAGGTTATATTTTTAAAGACTGTAAGACGATTACTTAGAGAGAAAGTTGAAGTGTTAGGGTAAGTTACTGGTTATGGCAGATAACTATTTATGGACAAGGTCAGGAAAAGCAGTAGTAGGGGAAAAGATGTTGATGAAATGGTTATAGATTATAGACGGATCAGGAAAAGAATCAGGAGTACCTATGTAGACAAAAAACGAGACGACTTGTAATAACCTACCAAGAGCATAAGAAGTTCCAAAAACGTTTAGATAAGAGTTGGAAGAAAGTGTTCTTGGAAACGCACGCTACTCTGCATAGAATTGGCAGATTTGTTGCGAAGTAGTAAATTTATATGGTTAAAATTTTATTATTGTTCGAAATGGACCCCGTACCCGCCACGCAACAGTTAATATTACGATTTATTAGAAACATTTTAATAGTAATGCAGAATAGTAATGTTGCGCCGGGGCGTTTCTACCGCAGGCCACCCCGACGCAACGGGTAGAATAACTGTACGGGCACACACATTGCACGACTATTTATTATATTCGAGGTACATGGGTACAGTCCGTACGTCCGAACGCTGCGACGTTCGGTATTTTATGTCGGTCTCCTGATCGTCCTCTTGAAGGAGGCCGACCTTCTTATTTCTTCGGCTGCGAGCTAGGGTGGAGTGAAAAAAACTATTTTTCAATTATCAAATTCTAATAGTGCGGAAAAGTGTTCTACTTGGCCCAATAAAACGTGTAAAAAATTTCAGCTCGATCGGATAATTTCTTCTGTGTGCACCAAAGGCCTTAACTTTCAAAATTTTAGTACAAAACTTAAGAAAGTGCAACTTTCTTCAGCTGGTGGATTCTACCTTTTTTTTTTACCCAGGACTATATTTGTTGCGTAAATGAAGCAAAGAAACACCCGTGGCTGGTTTCGGAACGATAGGAACGGCCTGTCGGCACTGTAAACGATCAAAAAATGCAGCTCTTCGCTGACTTTCCTAACGGAACAAGTGGCCCAGAACCCACCACGCGGAGGTAGCTGTACGTCGGGCTCCTTGTTTTTGTATTTTATATATTTTTTGTTTTTTTTTAAATAATTTTATTGTTTTTTTTATGTATTGTGTATTTTATATTTTTTTTTGTTTTTTCAAATTTCAAGTTTTGTACTAAAATTTTTAAAGTTAAGGCCTTTGGTGCTCACAGAAGAAATTATCCGATCGAGCAGAAATTTTTTACACGTTTCATTGGGCCAAGTAGACAATTTTTCCGCACTATTAGAATTTGATCATCGAAAAAAAGTTTTTTTCACTCCACCCTACTGCGAGCACTAGCAGGCCATGTATAGGCCTATACCCGGTGCTCGCAACAGTAAATAGTCAATACTGGAGTTGTGAAGTTCTTAAAGTAACTCTGCAATTTTATGAGGCAAATGCACTTACTAATATTGTATACATAAACTTTCCATTAAGATCCATTAAGTTGTTTTATGAAATGTCATCGTGATATCCCATAAACTGATTTCCATAACGCAAAATGAGGTTCGTAAACGATGTTTTATAGAAAAAGCTTGAGATACGTAGAACAGTTCAACTTTATACAGGGTGATTCTGGAGGTCCGCCTGACAATGGATGCGCCCTGGTACCCTGTGGCGAGGACAAGCCCCCGCAGTGCCTCGCCGAATATTATGGCTTTCGAGTCGAAAGTTTCGACCCTCGAACGGGTTGGAGTGCCTATTAAGAAGTAAGAAATCTTCGACTTCCGCATTTCTCATCAGATCTTTGCGAAAACGACGCCAATTGATTCCTTATGTTTCGCCGATGAAACTGACACCAAGAATTATAACCAAACTTTTTTGAGTAGTTGATAATACTATGTAAAGATAGTCAAAAACGGGAAATCTGCATCAAGCCGTTGACTTGTAAAAAATCCACAAAATGTACACATTTTCTGAGGGTTCAAACAGGTCATCTGCGCCAGTCGAGCGTTTATTTTCGTTTGCAACGATTACAAATTCTCCTAAGGCGAACAGACTATCGGACAAGCTGTTTGAACAACGAGTTGTACTGAAAGCAAATTTGTTAAGTACAAATAAATAATTACTAAATAAATTATTTTCTAAGATCATTGTTATACTGTCTTTTGGCGTCGCCTTTGCGACGATCTGATGAGAAATGCGGAGCCTGAAATTTCTCACTTCTTAATCGGTTTTTTTCGCTACGGGGTATCGGGCGGATCACCTTAAGCGGGATTCACACTAGCCGTCGGCCAGACCGGAGGTCGAAGGCCACGGGACTCTAGTCGAAGCGGCCTATTCGTGACGCTTAGTCGCCACGGAGATCCTCCGACTAACGAATAAGGAGGAACGAATAACGACTAAAAATTTAGTCGACTTAAAATTTAGTCGACTAAAAATTTAGTCAGTTTATCGAATACAAACTTAGTCGACTAAAAATTTATTCGTTAGTCGCGAATAACTTCATTTATTCGAAATTCGTATTCGAAGGTTCGTCGAGAACAATTTAGTCGAATAATGCCCAACTCTGAGTGTGGACAAGAGGGGAACATGAAAGGCAGAGGAAATGTATCTCAGGCACGTCGTTCATTGGATGAAGGTTTCGGCCAATCGCGTAACAAATTGTTGTCACGTGACAGCCAGACAGAGGTAAACGTAACCTAGCTAGTGTCAAACCATCATAACCTGCCAAGTGTCCAATAAGGTAAGTATTCAATATTTTTCAAATGTCACGAGTTTTTACACCAGGGCTCTCCAACGACCCGCACGCGTGCGGTTGGGGTTCCCCCACTCTCGTCCGCGTTGTCAGGGATACCGCGCGACGCTAAAGAGGCGACCATGACAGACCAGCATCTCCGTCGTCGAGCCCGTGCGAGCGAGCGTGTATTAGTGACACACGGTGATACACGCCGCCACAGCTAAAGATTGGAAGGGGAAGCAGGCGCGTGAGGGGCCCCTACGCTGGAGAGCCCTGTTTTACACCATATAGGACACTGAATTATTGTCTCAATATCTACTAAAAATACTACGAATATCTACTAGAAATTCCTAATTAATAATGTACTTAAGGGATGAAATCGATTCAAATATTTTTTGTAATGAAAATAGCGTTTTTCTTTTAGCAGTATGCGTATTCTCAATACCGCCTACCGGATAACAATGGTTTTGGCGTAATGTTTGTTACAGGTGGGGTCACGAAATGTGCGGAGCAACCGAAATAAACTTTATTTGTCCAAAATATACACCCAAACGTAAGAAATAAAATATTTCAAAAATCTATATTTTTAAATTTCTATATTTTTGTAATAAAAATAAAATCAATGATGGATAAAAAAACATTTATAGAGCAAGAAATAATAAAAGCACGTGTGAAAATGACTTTAAAAACTCATATACACATGAATTAATCAATATTTCTTGAGTAGGCGATATTAGGCACACTTTTTTCAGATCCGGATTTTTGCATGTCTTACGTTTTTTAATTCCCAATTAAAAATTTGTAGGTTTCGACGATTCTAACTTATGCCACATGAAATATGAATAATTTCTCTTTACTTTGAAACGAATTGCAGGCAAAAATATCAATTATTATTCAATTGACAGCGATTTAACTTTTGCTAGGCGATATTAGGTACAGTCACCCTACATATTAACAACTAATGTTGCTTTTGTTTTCTTCTTTGCAATTTAATCACTCAAATATATAATTACTAGAAAAATCAATTTCGATTTAACAAAGTTGAGTAAAAATGCACAGTAATATTTTCCCTGTAAAATCAATTTAAACTTCAAATTCATTCCTCTCTGAGGGCATAGAAATGCAAATGACTTGTATTGCAGTATCAGAGATAAATTTGCAAAAGTGGTCTGTTTCATCCGATTTAACTAGGAGTGTTGATAGTGTCACTAATCGAAAAATGCATGCTCTCGTAGAACATGGAAATCCAGCTGAGAAGTGATTTTGCATTTTAAAAGTGTATCTTTTTACCTCGTGCAAACGATGTTTATTTACTTCATTTCGCGTAATGTAGTTATCAGGATGCGTTTTATTAATGTTTAGAATCGAAAATATTAAAGAAACAATTTCAGATTCGTGAAATCGAAATGTTTATTTATAAATATCTTGCATTTGGTGTTCGCACTAACTTTTGGTTCGGAGATGAATTTCTGATTTGTTTGTTTGTTTACTACGACTGTCATCTACGATTCTATTCGTCGCCAAAGTTTACCTGCGTATTTCTGGATCATTCTTCCGAATGAAAAATTCATGGAATATAAATAATATAGAAATAAATATCTACATTTACGATTGTAGTGTATAAAAACTGTGCTATCTTGCCCGTTCGAGACTGAATTTTGGACTATATTATTTCGTTAAAAACTAATTCGCACATAGTAAAGAAAAACAATAAAGCTACGAAATAATTGCTGAGGAAACAATTAAAAGCCCGAACTAACTTATAACATAATCAGAAAAAATCACTGAAATTTAGAATTGCGGGTACTTCACAATTTAGTGTCACAACCTGTTTTCTCAAAAACTAAGAATAACGACGGAATTCTTGTTATTTTTTTTAAAGTAAATACCCTTAATAGTATCTAATATGTCTAGCGAAAAAAAAAGATTTTTGTCACGATTTCTAGTGGCATACCAGAAAACAGTTTTTATGTTTTTATGTGTAGGCGTCCCTTTTAAATCATTCATCGAGCTTCGACATTTATGCTAAAAATAATTTATTACATCTGTTTCATAGCACGTCCGAATACTCGCTCACCGTACATTCCTTGCTTTCGAAATTCTTCTTTCCAAAAGAATGACTTTAAGATAACAAGTAGACGCGTTGTATAGATAGAACGGCGCTCAACAGTTGATTCTGTCGTCCTAAATACGTGTTGTTTTCTACCATGTTAAAACCATTAGCGTGGTCCTTATATGTATGGTAAAAAATCAAAGTTTTTAAAATTTTCGTCTGACCCTTTCAGAAGCTTCTGAATAGTTTATAAGAATTTCGTCTGAAATTTTGTTAAAATATATTAAGGATTATAGGTCGCTCAATGGCAATGAAATATTACTACTTTGGTATAAATTGATAGAAACTTTTGCAAAAAGGACAAAATAATTTTATTAACTTTTAAGTGAGAGTATAACATTAAAATTCAGGCACACATCGTATAGACGAAACGGCTTTATAACGAATGTGTACTGTATTGTGTTGCGGCATAAGGCTTTATATGCACATTCAAATTTCTCTCATCAGCTGCTCTCGAATCAGATGCAGAAGCAAACTCTGACGTACATTCTATTCAAGTTGTTAAACACATGGATGAAAGCAAGGTTGCAGATTCTGATATATAAATACGGGCCCCGTTTCATTAAAATTGACAAGTGACAATTATAGAAATTAGAAAGTCGCAGTTGCCAAACTTGTGGTACATGCGAAATATAAAGTCCTTGAGCGACCTTTATATATCGAAATATACAAATAAAAAACACGAAGATATTTTTTTTGTCAAATAGAAGATTTTAAAAGAGTCAGACAATACAAATTTCAATGTTGAAAAATAAGGACCACCCTATAAAACCATATTGTTTAAACCATGTAACTTAAACAAAAGGATAATCCAATAAAATATTAAAATTTATGTAATTTTGTTAAAGTATATGTACATATATTTGCAACGTCAAAATTAGGCATTATTTCGTTTACCGTTGATTAAGAAGAAAAGTGTACAAAATAAAAAAATAAATAATATGTTTTTAGCATCTAGAATAAGTGTACTAAATCATAAAAAAACAGATACACAACAATATATTTTCAAGTACCACTGTATCTGAATATTAATGCGGGACACTGTACATATAGACGCATGGCATCGATACACCAAGGCACGCTTGAAGGGTTCGCTGAACTTTTCCCATTTTGAGAACGACCTTCCTCGACGGACGAATTCTTTTACGTTGAATCAACAATAAATTGAGTAAGCAAGGTTAACACATTTGGTGAGATGATTAATCGTTTACTCCACTTTTGATTTTGATTCTTAAGCATAATGAATTGTTATGAAATACACATTGAAAAATAATGGACGTATTAACTTTTTTCAATAAATAATTATTTACATAATTGTAATTCATTCAGTATTTTCCTGAAAGATTATTTCACTTCTCTTTTGATCGTGAAATCAACAATGGTTCTGACACCAACAATGGTACATACTTTTTTTAATCGTTGAATAATAATACTCATTTTTGTCGACGTATAGTTAACTTTGTTGAACCCAAATTCGTCCCAAATATAGTCAGAAAGTTAATTTTGTTGACCTATTTAACGGTATCGTTATCAAGTTCATCGCTAAAGAATTTCTGGCCAAACTTCTTCGTGAATTTTTTGAAAGCTTATATACATACATCTGTTCGAGCAGGCTCCATTGATCAAATCGTGCAGCAACGATATTTCATTCACACCGTCGCGACGATAGAATATTTCCGTCGTTCGATTACGCAAAATATCACATTTCATTCCATTCCTTTTATTACATTGCTTGGTCCATAAATAGCGATACTCGGGACGATTCGAGAATTACAACAGTATCACTAGGACCTAATAAATCTCTCGAGTACTTCGAAACCACGTTAATGCTAGTAAAAGAATTTATTACCGTAAATACTATTTTTATAGCACCGTAAAGCAACAAACGTGTCTCGTCGCGAATGGATTAAGCCCTACCCTAGTAGTTAGCCAAGTAATAAGTCAAACAATCCCCTTCCGACATACGAATGGAATTTCGTGGAGGCGTTTGTCCCTGTTTCGTCTCTTCCTTCTATTAATCAACGCCTTTAACGAGTTAACATTAAAATGCTGCGAACCGGTTTTATAGACGCCACGTCCACTCAAGGTTCGTGGAGGCATTAGGAACAAGAATTATGATAAATTAATCGCGTGCCTCCAGTTTTCACGGGAAACTGCCAGTCGATTATTTATTATCGCCCGACAACAAGGTCCCAAATGGATTCGGGAATCGATCGGCCTATTTACTGTTTTTCATGAAAAGTAAATTAGCCAAAGTAGGTACTCATTAGCTAGTAGGTACTCATGGCTGTTTAAGATATTTTAAGACTTTGAGAATTTAATGCCTCGCGTAAGTTAAAAAAAAGTGACGTTCTACAGGAAAAAGATGTATTTTAATATGCGGTTTATATACAGTATTTTCGTGTGTTAGGTACATGCTGCACAGTGTATGTCTTCTAACTGACAGGCATATCAAAACATAGAAAGGGATAAGTGTTAAACATTGTAAAACAAAAACGAACGAAAAAGAAACGTTACGGTTAAGATTCGATCACTACACTAACTCTACACAGTACATTCTGATTTTTGATTTCCGTAAAATCTCTGAATGAAGAAATTTATAAACATAGTGTATAGAAAATAAGAATAAAGTGGCAAAGGTAATTGTGGAAAAGTTCAACGGGAAGTTAAAATGAAAAAAAAAAAATGATATAAAAACTGAAAATTTTTATATAAATATCTTTCACCGAAAAATTATGCGTATCTTTTTGCAGAAATCGACACAGCGGATTTAGAAACTTGCATTGAATTAGACGCGGAAGAAGTTTTTATAGAATTGGCTAAGAAATCCGAGAAATTGTTGTTGACTATATATTATAATTATTTAATAGTGCCCTTTAGTTTACAATGATAAGAACTAAAAAAGAAGGATTACATATAACCTAAAACTGAAACTTAAACTCCAATTAAAACTAAAGACAAAAACCAAATAAAAGTAAATAAAATAAACACAAAGCTAAACTAAAACTAAAGCTAAAATTAAAATTAACAAGGAGTAACGTATGACTAGATGGAAAGGAAAAATGCTTCTTTAGAGGCCATGCATGAGAGAATTTTGTATTCTATTGTATTCGAAGGGGTTGCAAAGCAAAAACGTTAGCGTGCGCGCAAGCGACAGACAGAGGGGAGGGGAGGGTGAGGGGGAAGAGCGAGGGGGAGAGCGAGGCGGCTAATGATGTAATTTGAAGCGCAGCACTTCAAAGCGCTTCGAATCTATATACATATATGTATGTTCTACTTCGACCTAGCGTCAAAAGCCTTTTCTTGAATAAACTATTTTGTTAATTATTGTTAAAAGAAGGACTCTAGTATCTTGAAATTCATTTCTTAATCGCACGCCACCCGAACCAATCCCATAATTTCACAGGTAAACCGCTCTACTTGTGGAATCGCCTGTAACAAACGGCACAGTCTCGTTTGAGAACGTTACACGGGTGACCGCAATTCGATCGGATTTCGTTACTTTCCAGTGTATTTACTAACTTGTTACAAGTTCAGACTAACATTAAGTTTATGAAATCGAGGGATGTAGTTATTGAAAGTAAAGAAATAAAAAATTCCATTTGTAATGTCATATTTTCAATACACTTCATTGAAATAGTAATTTTTAACTCATTTTTTTAAAGTTACCAAATCAATGCGATTTATGATATTCTAATTGATTTTAGCCTCAATTTTCATGTCTACGGATTTTGGAGCTTGATGAGGGCATGACTGATTTTAATATCAAGTTTCGTGATTGCAGCTTCATGAAATTGTAAATCTCATAAAGCGCAATCTGGTGGGTAAAATGTCCTCTAGGACCTATCCAAAACTACTTACCTATATTATTCATTATTCATTAATATCACTACTGAAAGAAAATAACTACTTTAAATAATACCCAGGCGAAAATTTAATATAAAAGTTTAGTCTAAGAAATGTATGAATAAAATTGTATTATAGGTCAAAAGATCCCGTATCCGCTATCAACTGTCAACTGTCAAGTACTCCTCGCCCAACGATGAAACACAATGTGGACAGTTAAAACTTCGTACCCAACAATCAACATGTCAGTATGTCTCTTTCTCAGATGTGTTTACGAAGATTTCATCATGAACTACACCTGGTCTCGTTTAGGGAACGAAAAATAGAATTAAAAGCTTCGTTTTTACTCACCTAGCATGCGAATCACGTTCCTCTGGGCGGCGTTCTTCCCTCTACCACTGTCACAGTGATTCAACCCAGCTGGCATATGGTTGCTTTTTACGATGGTTGTCATCAGCCGCGATCGCCTCAGTTTGATCGCGATTAGGACGTACAGGACCGTGATGAGCGTCATAGGAACAACGAAGAACAGCATGGTCGATATCTCAAAGGCGTGCTCGATCAGGACCCACTTCATCGAGCACCTCGCGCTATCCACGATCGCCGAGCCATTATTGTTGTACTCGTAAACGACACCGAACTGTATCGCCTGTGGTACAGCCAGGCAAAGCGCCGACAGCCAAATCACGATGACAAATTTCACGGCACGGGACAATTTCGACATCGTGTGGGAGATGAACGGATGACATATAGCGACGTATCTGAAAGAACAAAATTCGTGTCTCCTGGAAAATCTTTTCTAGCGGTTTTTATCATTTTCAAACATGGGTAGAAATTATTGAAGTGCAAAATAAAAAATAATATTTACTACCTTTTACAAAATTATTTGCACAATCACAAATATTGCGCTATTTGTTCACAATATTACACTATTGTTTTAGGCAAATTCAAAATACAGGGTTATCGCCTGTTATTTTATTTGAAACAGTTGACGAAAATAACGAATTATTTATAAAAGAAGATAACCTTTTCTAAATTATTTCTAAAATAGAAAATAATATTTGATTAATAATTTTAAAACGAAATATTATTATTTGTCTATTTACAGATAAAAGATAATATATGTATTAATTAAATAATCATTTGTCAAATATAGCAATTTAGTTGAATGATGTCGAAGGCTGTTATACAGGTATCTAATCGTTGTATAACATGGTAGTTCAAAAACACGTTGTTGATAGGGGGTAAACAGTAGGATGCAGCGAAACAGGTGAAAAAAATGTTTAATACATATTCTCGTATTCCTGTATTACTATTTTTTGACCCGTGTCTGGAAGTGTGCAACTGTAAAATTTCAGCCGTCTGTGTTATTATTTTCAGGTGGCGCAAGCGACTTAAAGTTTTCGTAAAAATTGGGAAAACAGGGTTATAAATAAGTAATCACAAAATTTCTAAAAATAATTTTTAATTAATGTTACAACTAAAATTAGATATTACAGTGGAGGCTCACTGGAGGGGGCCAGTTTCTCTTCGATCGCTGTTCGCGGGACAAGTTCGGACCGGACAATGTATCTGATCTCGACCTTGAGTTAGTAGAACGAATAATCAACAATTGCTAGAGCGAGAGAGGACACTAAGGAAAGCACAGAATACTTGATTTGTAAAAAATTTATAAAGTCTCTATAAGTTTTTTTTAATTTACCATGCGCCACCTGAGGATGATGTAATAACGGTAATGGTATAGATCAGGCCTGCCCCATCGGATGCAAATATCTCCTGAACTTCTGGGACCCGGGCAACAGCCGAGCGCGGGACTGGTTACGTTGCTAACCACAGCATGGGTTGCGGGAGAACTGCATGAGTGTGCGGCCGTCTATGCAGGCTCGTACCACCATGCAGTTCTCTCACAAATTTCGCAACGGGTAGCAATGGAACAGTCCCGCGCTCGGCTGTTACCCGGGTCCCAGAAATTCGGGAGGTATTTGCACCCGATGGGGCAGGCCTGGTATAGATAGAGGGCAACCTCACGGATTTTGACGACCTTGAAATATGTTGTCAAGGACGTCATTCTGAACAACTTTTTCCTGTAAACTTTTTGGCGGTCGACCTTAGTTTCCGAGATAATTGCCAAAAACTATCGGTTGCATTCTGCCCATACCTACATATGTACATTGTATGTACTTGTATGCACTAGCCGCAGCCGAGCCCTTGGCTCGTCGTTCGACTGTTTATTCAGTATTGTTGTACACACATCACGGCAACGCGTTCCACTTTCCAACTTGTCCCGGGTATTAGTATTGGTTTGGATTAGATTAGTGCGGGGGGCGCGCGCCCGCTTGCGGGCGCGTAACGCATGGTAGCGAACCGATCTGAGTTTAGAGATTTGAACCAGAAACTTGCGGATGCCCGTCAACACCCCGCCTCACATCGGTTCGCTACCATGCTTTACGCGCCCGCGAGCGGGCGCGCGCCCCCCGCCCTAGTCTAGCCCCAACCAATACTAATACCCGGGACAAGTTAGAAACCAGAGTTTTACACAAATATCTCGGAAACAAAGGCCAGCTTCGTCATTTGCTTTGGTCCCATGCTGGCGCATACGCTGCCACGGACGCGAATTTTGCGATTATCTCGAAAACGAAGGTCGACCGCCAAAAAGTTTAGAGGAAAAAGTTGTTCAGAATGACGTCCTTGACAACATAATTCAAGGTCGTCAGAATCCGTGAGGTTGCCCTCTATCTATACCATTACCGAATATTCTATAACAATTTAGGCGAAGCAAAAATCGCTAATTCAAAATTAACCCAGCTACGTAAATTTCACGCACCTGAGTCAAGCGTTCGACTGCGCTAATCACTATTTCCTCTAGTCTCAAAATCTTTGTGCATTAGCATCGAATCATTGAAACATAGTTACACAAGTTTTCATTGCGAATAAACATTGAAAGTGATAAAGGACCAGCTATCTGATATAATTGCTAAAGACGAAACAGTATATCACATATCGGGCCAAAAATTACAATCACGTAAACGTCGTGGACTTATGAACGGTGGCCGTTGGTTTGGTTGCCTCTATCTACTGAAAGGGCTATCTTGTTTCATGAGAAGTTCGCGTAATGGCGACATCATTCCTCCAGTTATTACAAACTTCGTAAATCCTCGCAACTCTCATTCCGATGCACACCCGAAACACAACGATCGCACTCAGGAAATCGTGGCTTACGATCGCAACCGTGACGCCGCGGTCGTCCGAGTGACATATACCGTTCTCGTGGACGAAGAAGAAGCTACTCAATTAGCAAGGACACGCGGAAAAATCCTGCCACGTAGAAGTACTACGCCCATGTAACCAAATCGAAGTTAAGAATGTACACTCAAATCCTATATTTTGCACTTCATACTTGTGCTATATATCCTACATTTTATATTATAGTGTATATTTTATGTTAGTATTTTCCATATTCATCCTACACTCATGTCTTAGGTATATTTTGTACTTCATATCTGTGCTACCTATTCTACATTTTATATCACATTGTATATTTTATGTTCGTATTCTCCATATTCGCATATTAAGTTTTTGTAAGCTATCATATTATTGAAGACTGCCTCCTTCATCATGGTCTTCAATCTTAATGAGCGGAGGTGTTGGATGCTAGCTAATGTATAAGACAAACATCCTAAGCAGTGTTGCCACCTCAACGGATTTTTCCGTAGATTTACGGATTTTTTATCTTGCCTACGGACCTACGGAATTCAAACCAAAATCTACGGATTTCTGGTCTTTTTTCTTTTGTTATTCGTAATGATATGGTCAACAAATGAATCATTTTATTGTAGTGACATCAGTCGCCACGTGTCTTCCACAGGGTTGCCGGGAATGTTCTTGATGGACAAGATTATCAGTGGAGGGGGAACACCTACAGGAGCGAGTGGAATTTCAATACCCCATTATAGGACTCCAGGATTAAATCAATAAGATAACAAAATTTATTCTACTGTTACACTGACAATATTGCTAATGCAAAAATAATACTAATACGAATGTATGAATAATATTCATAAGCTTCAAATAAACAGTAATTATTATCAGTGTAAAAGTCGAAGAAATTTCGTTCGATCAAGTCAGAAATTCAAACGAGTCAATTACTGACAGAACGGCCACGGCGCTCAGTGGCGCCGTGGTTCGCACCATAGAATATTGTGACATAGATGGGAATGTCGTTTTTCATACCGTCGATCGGGAAGCAGGAGCGGGGTTAACAAGTATTTTGCTCATATATCATAATATATATAGTATAATAATATATATACCTAACTTACCATGTACAATTTCATACATGTGACAACTGTGTATAGGAATTTTTGGCCTTTTGACATTTTAACAAAAAAATCCGTAGATTTGCGGATTTTCTAAGGGGAATCTACGGAATTCTACGGAATTTTCAGCCCTTCCCTACGGATTTCCAAAAATCTAAGGTGGCAACACTGATCCTATGGCCTAAGCATCTGCCACTGCATCGCGGCTAGTCATCGGCTAGCCATAAAAAAAATTTAAAAAAAATTAACACCGACTTCAAAAAATAAAAATGCACTAAAAAGTTCAAAATAATTTTTTCCCTTATTTAATCTACGACTCTCATATTTTTTAAGCTGGCGTCAGATTTACACAGTGCAAATGATGAGGCACCGACTTAAAAAAGATGAGAGTCGTAGATTAAATAAGGGAAAAAATTATTTTTTACTTTTTAGTGCAATTTTATTTACTTGCAAGTTTTTTTTAACTTTTTTGTTATTTTTAACAGTTTAGTTTTATATATATTGACACAACATGCTGAGGAGATATGCGTACATAAATTAATAATAATTTGGTGACAATAGTCTTTATTATTAACCATAACTGGCAAAATATTGGGCCAATGTTGATGCAGTGTAGGATGGGTCCACCGTAGAGCTCTGCAACGGGCGGGTATACCGTGGGTCAACCCGCCCGTTACCCGATCGTTTTTCGACTCACCCGGCCCGCCCGGCCCGCGTCGGGCAAGACGGGTTAAGGTCTGTGCCCACATATCCGTTCCGTCTCCGTTCCGCGTCAGTCTGCCAGAGGGTCTCTTCTTCTTACCAATGGCAGACTGACGCGGAACGGAGACGGAACGGATATGTGGGCACAGACCTTTAGCGGTTCATTTCTACCCGCCCGTCAAGCCCGAAACTGTTGCCAGCCGTGCGACGTATCCGACCTGTCCGTGTCCGTATTTGCGCCTTTCCTCTATTCATCGGGGTCAGCTGCATTTTTTATATACTGTATTTCTAAATTGTCTGATATGTTTCTACTACAATGTTGTTGTTTGTAAAAAACATAAATTAAATCTAAATTTTTTAATTTCTTACATTTATTTGTATTTTAACTTGTGTTATTTACATATGGTTGATAAGTATAATACACATTAATAATAAATAAGTTGTCAAGGTTTGACTCTCCATTCGAGGGTAACAATAAGTCCGAGTGAAAATCGAGCGAAGCGCGGGAAATGTCTCGGTAAAGAGCAGGCACGGACGGATCGGGCGTTTCGGGCGGGTATGGGCGGGATGGACAGCCGCGGGTTCTTCGGGCTTTTGACGATTCAAGTGCGGGCGGGTCGGGTACACCGAGAAACAGTCGTGGGCCGGGCGGGCCAAACCCGCCCGTTGCAGATCTCTAGTCCACCGGGGCATCGCCCTCTTTCGAATAAAAAAAGATCATCAAAATCGGTCCATTTGCTGAGGAATTATGCGGGGAACAAACATAAAAAAAAACATACGGGTCGAATCTATAACCTCCTCCTTTTTGAAGTCGGTTAAAAATATTTGGCTATTGTTCCGAAAGGCAACAGTGTCCGATCGACACGAAGTTTGAGGGGGGGACCTAAATATCAAATTTTAACTTCGGGTATTTATTAGTTTCCGGGATATTAATAAAAAATTGTTACGAAGTCACGTCACGCGCCGCGCAAGCGTACGGCGCCGAGCCGATAAGCCAAGTTCGCGCCGCGGCCGCTAGGCGGCCGCGAAACCGCGAGCGAAGATTTACGGCCTCCCAATATAAAGGCCGCGGCGAGCGAAACTGACAGCTCTTGTACCGCATCTGTTGGTGGCTTTCGCTGCCGGACCATACACCCAAGACGCTCTTTTTGCTATTCGTAAGGTGTGCACGCGTCGACCATCGCCACGCTGTGCCGAAAAGCAACCTCTGTCCGAAATAGGCCAAGAGCAATCTTGCGCCCTACCTTGGCAGTGAGGTGTCTCCGCGCCCTATAGGCCAGAACCCTATTGCACACTGGAACTCCGCTATACGACTCCCGTACGGACGCGCCTTTTTGGCCGTCTAGGGCAGAACGTTACACATTCCGCATCCTTGGGCCCCTAGCTCGTCGCCAGCGCACAGTGTAACGAGTATATAGGAAAAAAAGTAAAAAATCAATTTTCCATTAAGACACTGTTATTTACGTGTAATTGATATGTTAATCATATTTATTCACAAAAAAATAATTTTTAACATAAAATAATTAATTAATATATATTTTTGTCCATAATAAAAGTAAAACAAATAAAATATATATTTTTTTAAATACATTTAAACACAAATTAATAACAAACATATGAAACAATTGTAAAAAAATAAAATTAATTTTTTAAATAAATTAATAATAAATAAATTTTTTAATTAGATAATATATTTTAAATTATTCATTCTTATTATACATCTTCATCGCTATCAGCTGAATCTGAAGGAATTGGAAGCTCAGTCTTTTAAAACTAAATATTCTAGCACAGATTTGTCTAGTTTTTTGTTTTATTATGTGTATTTTTTCTTATGTGGGAGCAGTCGGGAGCAGACAAAATTTACACCAAATTAAAGGACATGAAAGGAACTAATTGTAGTAAAAAAATGAAAGAGCCGATATGTTTCGTTTTTTTAAATTCTCTCCACAATTTAGATGATGAGACAAAAAAAAGTAATAATTTAAGCCACTGGTACGTATCCATATCTTTAAATGCGAGAATTTTTAATTAATAAAACGAAAAAGGGATATATTTTGCTTATTTTCAAAAAGAAAAGAAAGAGAAGAACTTATAAATACAACAAAAATGGAGTGGGTAAATATTTCCTATGTGTAGTCTGTGGCAGTTTGCGTTTGGTTATTTGACTTTGAATGTGATTACTAACCTTATATCCGTTATTTATGTTACTAAGTTATGTTGTTCCTATGTCGGAGGACTGTTTACTATCAAATCCACAAAATGAAATACAAAATTTCAAAAAACAATTTTTTGCTTTTTGAACACGGGCCGTGACACTGTGTAGCGCCGCCGCCGCGAGTCACCGAGTCTCGTCTCCGCGACCGCCAAACGACACGCGGAAACAAATGTAAACAAAATCATTTAGCACAATAAACATTGTTACTTGTTTACCACGCTTTGATCAATTCAACGAACCCAGCCTTTTACCGACTGAGTCGGCACCTAACTCCTTCTCCGCCCCACCGGTAACCCAGTGATGCCAGAATCGTGGGACGTGGGACAAATCCTTACCCCCACTAAGACTTACCGTCGTCTCCCACAATGGCCTACCGTCGTCCCCCACTTTCTTCCCATCGCACTGCACACAAGCATATCCCTACTCCTGTCCGTGTGCGCTGCTTGTTCGGCTGCCGAGCACATGGACAGGAGTAGGGGGTAGAGCTGTTGATACCCGGGAGAACGGGTACCCGGGTACCCGTGAGATACCCGGGAAAAAAAAAATTCCCGGGTAGGCGCTACCCGGGTAAACTACCCGAGATACTCGAGACTCTCGAGATCTCATAGAGTACCGTTCCATAATTGAAGCCACACTGAGCGTCATGGCCTTCGAGTCGAAGGCTTCGACCCCCGGGGAGACAGGAATACCCATTAAGAAGTGAGGAATCTCCAGCTCCGAATTTCTCATCAGGTCTTTGCGAAAACGACGCCAATCGATTCCTTATGTTTCTCCGATGAACATAATACCAAGAACGACATAATTCAGACCACAATGAAGAAAATTCCATGAACAAATGATTTGCATAATTTCAAATTCACTTCGTTAAAAATAGATCGATTTACACGAAATTTGGTATGATTTTCATCGGAAAAACATAAGGAATCCATCGGTGTCACTTCCATATCGATACGATGAACATTAAATAGCTTCTTAATATACTGTAATGAATATTTTACCCTCGAGTACGGGGGGCCGACCTCGATTCGCTACGGTCGGCCGAGGATTCATAATTCCTGATTCAGAAATAAAATAATTCTTAACTCTTTATCGTATCGATATGGAAGTGACACCGATGGATATCTTATGTTTTTCCGATGAAAATCATACCAAATTTCATGTAAATCGGACTATTTTTAACGAAATGAATCTGAAATTATGAAAAACATTTGTTCATGGAATTTCCTTCATTATGGTACGAATTACGTCGTTCTTGGTATTATTTTCATCGGAGAAACATAAGGAATCGATTGGCGTCGTTTTCGCAAAGATCTGATGAGAAATGCGGAAATCCTGGGCATTTCTCACTTCTTAATGTTATTCGAACCCCTTCGAGGGTCGAAAGCCATAAAATTCGGTGAGGTACCGCAGGGGGTTGACCTTGCCACAGGGTGCCAGACGGCATCTCTCTGACAGGCATCGCTCCAGAATTACGTTCTGTACTCTGTAAGTTCTCGAGATTCTCGAGAGTCTCGGGTAGTTTTCCCGGGTAGCGCTTATCCGGGAATTTTCTTCGTCCCGGGTATCTCACGGGTACCCGGGTACCCGGGTATCTCGTGTTCCCGGTCCACAGCTACAGCCCTAGTAGGGGGATATGTTTGTGTGCAGTGCGATGGGAAGAAAGTGGGGGACGACGGTAGGCCATAGTGGGAGACGACGGTAGATCATAGTGGGGGTAAGGATTTGTCCCACGTCCCACGATTCTGGCATCACTGCGGTAACCGTCTCGTAAACCGGAGACGGTCACAAAATTATTGTTAGATATTTTTTTTACAATATTTTTTAACTACACACACGTATCTGCGGGCTACCCAGCTCCGCCCCCGAATCTGTCACCAAACCTATGTACATATAGGTACCGATGCCTCGGAAACGACCAACACAGGTGTACCTCATTCCCAAACTTTAGAAATACGATATGTATAATCTCGAAAGTATTTTTACGTGTATCTCGGAAACGAAGGCCGAGTGGCGGTAGCATGTGTTGGGAAAAGTTGTGACCGAATGATGACCCTGACAACATATTTCAGGGTCATAAAAATCCTTGAGGTGTGCCCTTTTCAATATAATTACTCCAACTTTAGAAAAAGTTAGAACGTGAAAATTTATAGAAAACTTTCAGTTGTCACAAAGTTTTCTTTCAGTATGCAACAAGCTTGTATTACACAATGACGGTTCGAACACCGTTAAACGCTCACATGTCTCGATAGTTTCAATATGTTGTAGGAAAAAACGACATAAAAGAAGAGTTCTGAAAGTGAGATTTAGGTTTCAACATGAGCAAACAAAGTACCTCTAACCATTTTCTTAATGTGCTAAACCGACCATAAAATCACATTTAAGGTAGTTCCTAACCAACAAAGTTAGTCAAATTAGAGTTGGGTAATAAACGATAAATGTAAAGTAGTATGATACTATATAAATAATAATAATAATTTCTAACATCATGTATATATATTTTAAACAGTTCAATGTTAATATAAATAATTGTAATACGAAAATAAAATATTAAATTGGTTAGCGTAGTGAATTGGAGCAGCAGATCTGATAACGTCGCATTCATTCGGAGCGTATTTTATAACCAAAATGCCAGAAAAATGTTCATATGAATTTGAATCGTCGTTCGCTATTTAAATGTCTAAACACATCGATTGTGCGACGTTGCCACGTTGATTGCTCTACGTAAGTTTCTGAAAACTTTGCACGTAAACCTATTTTTTTATGGGCATTTACGAAGAAACTATGTGGTCAGTTTTGCAGAAATTGATAAATTCATTTCCTGACATTTCGATGTACTTTTGTGCCAATTTTGGTACATTTCTTGAATATGGTTTTCCTGTTTCAGAAGAAAAACTGAATAACCGATAACCCTCTTTGTTGACTCCGCCATATGCCACTGTGTTAAAATGTATGAACTTTAATTAACAATTTCTCGATAACTATGCGGTAAATCGATTTTAAACTTTGTAAAAGGGTTTCTTGTATTCCAAATTAGTTTTGCACGAAATTTGAAAGAATTCTTGAATTTAGTAGATTATTCAGGAACTACCTTAAATGAATATCTATTAAAAAATTGACATTTCATTATATCTGTATAATGAGAGTAATATTTACTGAGAGAATATACCGGGTGAGCCAATAAGACCTGCCATGTGAAATAACTCGTAAACATACTTATTAATTTGATCACAAATTAAATTATATGAAATATATTGTATTTGGTGGGGTTCGTCGAACAGATACATTTTAATATTTTTATATCTTACATATTTTCTGAGATATGAAGATAACATTAAGTTTTCTAAATGGCACCGCATATTTTTTGTATACTGTGTTGTAGTCAATAAAAATACGAATTTAGTGCCCTATAACAAAGTGACCTTGAGCTGACCTTCAATCATTTAAAAACTTCACGATCACCTTAATATCTCAGAAAATTTAAGATATAAAAAAATTAAAATGCGTCTGTTTGACGAGCCGCTCCGAATACAATATATTTCATATAAAAAAATTTCTGCTAAAATCAATACCTAAATGGAACGAGTTATTTCTGATAACAGTTCTTATTGATTCACCCTCAAAGAAGTACAGCTAATAGCACTTCGTTACATTGGCCATCGCAGATGAATTAAGGTAACTTGTGAGTGTGGCAACTATACATCTCGAGGATAGGATAAGAGGAAAGAAAAATTGATATTCTGAGAAATGATTGCCACTACGTGTCAGCTGATCATGAATTATAATTACAAATGCAAGTGATTATTATACAATTTGCAAGGGATTATTAACAATTTAGTAACTTTCGTCGTTACCAATTCAATCCCCCTGATCCGATGACGTACCTTATATCAGGAAATAGAATGACGAAGCGTCCTCGTGTTGGAGAACAAAGACAGACGTCTGATTCAGAAAAATAAAAGAGAGGTCATTTTATTTGTGTCAACCAGGAAGGGTTACTTCCGGCAGTTCTGGGGATCTACCCGTGACAAGGGGATGGCATGTAACCATACACTCCGAAAGCTTGATGCTTTTAGACGGGAATGTTCTGGTCTATACTTATCGAGAGGTCGAGACGTCCTTAAATCTACTGTGCAGCCAAACCGGCGGAATGATTTATTGTTCAATAATATTTGTCGAAAGATCGAGAATTGAGTACCTATTGTACGCATAATTTCAGAAAGCTCTATGAAATTAAGAAACGTTGAGCAAATTGCATTTTAACTAAGAAGTAGAAAAAAGTTTTTTTGTATCTCTTAAGGTAGTTCCTGAATAATCTACTAAATTCAAGAATTCTTTTAAATTTCGTGCAAAACTAATTTGCCGCATAGTTATCGAGAAATTGTTAATTAAAGTTGATGCATTTTAACACAGTGGAATATGGCGGTGTCAAAATAAAGAGGGTTATAGTTTCAGTTTTTCTTCTGAAACAGGAAAACCATATTCAAGAAATGTACCAAAATGGGCACAAAAGTACATCGAAATGTCAGGAAATGAATTTATCAATTTCTGCAAAACTGACCACATAATTTCTTCGTAAATGCCCATAAAAAATAGGTTCACGTGCAAATTTTTCAGAAACTTACGTAGAGCAATCAACGTGGCAACGTCGCACAATCGATGTGTTTAGACATTTAAATAGCGAACGACGATTCAAATTCATATGAACATTTTTCTGGCATTTTGGTTATAAAAGACGCTCCGAATGAATGCGACGTTGTCAGATCTGCTGCTCCAATTCACTACGCTAACCAATTTAATTATCTATTTACGTATTATAATTATTTAAATTAACATTGAACTGTTTAAAATATATATATACATGATGTTAAAAATTATTATAATTATTTCTATAGTATCATACTACTTTACATTTATCGTTTATTACCCAACTCTAATTTGACTAACTTTGTTGGTTAGGAACTACCTTAAAATTAGTTCTGCCTTCTATTTCTGCATTTACGTTCCTAATAAGAAATTTCATAAAAGTATACCTATACTTTTCCTCGGGGTTTATAAAATTTACTGAGGCATTTTAGTTAAACATTCCATTATACAAACGCAAATGAAATACACAGAGACATTCAAAATGATAAATAAAGTTACTATGAAAATATAGTGTTTTTTTACCATTATACTTGATTTGCGCAAAATAGTAAAATGAAAGAAACTCATTTCGCGGCAATCATAGGAAGGGCTTAAAAATAACAAAACATAAACATATCTACAAAATAGAGAAGACGAATGAATTAAAAATTGTCATGATTTTCATAGGTGGATATTTTAAATTACGTATACGGAAATATGGTCACTTATGTATAAGCAGCTGTATTTCGACCGGAATTTATTTCTACAAATAAAAAATGATGCCATAATTCATATTTTCATTATCAGCACTTTTTAACCAAAAAGTGCTACAAGTGTTTCACTTATTTTAACTGCAAATCTATTCGAATGATCAAAAGTAGTTGAACCTTGTATGCTCCATGTTTCTCCAATAATAACACTCTCTGTTTAAAAATATTCTAAGAAAACTTATTCATGTTTGCCAAAAGCTACTTCTACTTTTCAGTAATTGACAAGCAAAGAAACAGTACCTGTACCAACATTTTTAAAAACTAAAAAAGAGAAATATTTCCCATTTTAAAGGTCTCTTACGTTATTACAGTTATAAAAATTTCAAAGTATCCGCATTTCGCCGTTCAGTTTAAAGTTTACATTGAGAAATTTGTGCGAAAAGAAACCGATAGTTTATAAAAGGAACAAGTCAACAATCATTCATTTTTATTATATTCTCTAAACGAATTGCAATACTAGGAAACTGCGTCCGTGGCTAAATTTATCATTCAAAAATACACGACCCTTATCCAAAACAGACTTTTGGAAACCTAACAGTTTCCGAATGATTGGTGCAAGTGCGTTTTTCACTCCCGAATTTCGATCTAAAATATATGCATATAAGAATATAGATAGAAAAACACGTGCTAAATATTTTTCGAAGAACTGCTTCCTCCGACAGTTTCCTCAAAATGAGTACGTAACACTCAAATGATGTCCCTTGTCAGATCCACGCGATAGATTACTGCTTTACGAAACCATAGACTACACACGCAATGTGAAAATTTTTCGCCATTCAATAAGACGTGAACTGACGACAGTGATGTCATAATCAATCACGTGACGCTTTCAGGAGTACGGAGTCTTCCGTAGTCGAGGGTTAACAGCAAGAAATGAAAACACACCCGCCGTTCGGTTTGCCCATTTTAAACGCCCGCGCCCTTCTTGAGACCCCCGCGAGCCATTATTCTTCGTCGGAAGGGACTCCTCGTGCCGGTTCCGGTCAGTAATTCAAAGTCGTTACATACCTCTCGACGGTGAACGCGGTGATGGTCAGCACGGTGGCGTTCGCCGACGTCTCCGCGGCGAAGCTCTGAATAATGCAGAAGGCCTCCCCGAACATGTACGGGAAATGAGACCATATGTAGTACATCTCCGACGGCAGTCCCGATATCAGCAGCAGTAAATCAGAGACGGCCAAGCTGAACAGATAGTAATTGGTGGCGGTGTGCATGGACTTGTTACGTGTGATCACCACGCACGTGGACACGTTTCCCACCAGTCCGGTGAAGAAGATCACCACGTAGATCACAGTGATCGGTAGCACGATATATAACGGGTCCCGTCTCGTCGACGAGTCCTCCTGCTGCAGGAACGTAACTATAGGGCTGGTGTAATTCTGGGACCTGCCGGTGGAGATTAGCAGATCCTCACGACTAATGGACGTATCGAGATCCATGATCGATTCAGTAGCGATCATTGATCCTCTTGGATCAATCGACCCGTTCAGGACGTCCGAGATCATTTTCCTGGCACTTTCGACTAAGTGAAAAAGTGACCCTTGGTATTAGAGGCGACTGGGTATTTCGAAGATGATTGACTAGCAAGGTAGAGATTAGTTTTCACAGGATTTAGATCATCGTACTCTTTCCATCTTGCGGGACGCTTAGCTCTAGCTAATAGAAGGGAGCGCTTTGGAAAACTTATTGACGACGACGCCGTCTCTGTGGAAGTTCCAGGTGGATTCAACGACCGTCATCTTCAGAGCTTCTACGACTCGTCGGAGACACTTGCGACGTTCCTCGCGTCTCTCGAAGACAATCAAAACAGTGTTCACAAATTCGAGCGGGCTGTAGCGTCCAGATGGTTCGATTAAACCAGTTTATTGGAACAGGGTCCCAGGCGTTTGTAGCCCAATTCAGATATTTCCGTTTGTCGTCTGACGGCTTCTGAACCCATGCAGAGGGGATGAGTCCCGAAGTACAAGCTTGTCAGGCGTTACTAAACAATGTGCCGAGTCCGAAGTGTCAAGATTGATTTGAGCTTTCGAAAATAAATCGGTTGTTCGATCGGAACACTAACCTCCTTGAAAATCTATGTCCTCGGGGCCGTGGCGATGAATAGAGAATGTTCGTGGTTCCCTGTGGGACATATTAACAGAAAATGACCAAGGTAGCAGGACAGGTTGATTATGTCTTCTCATCTGGACTGACCAATCTACTTGTTAGCACACGAAAAGCGTCTTTCCATTACACTTTCTGATGTAATAGTAACGATCGATTTGATCGTGGCTCTTCGAATCGATATTCCGAAGTTGAATTAATTGTTACGATAACATATATTTTATTACCTATATGATCTAATGTCAGGCGACCTTTGTCACGAGGCATTTCATTGTCTGTCCACCAAACTTTTTTCTGAGGCTTCTTCTATTAGATGAGATATTTCAATCAATTTCTTAATCGACGTGCAAACAAGTCTCGAGAATGCTTCCACTTCTCGTTTCAGTAACTCTCCTTTCACTAGTATCAATTTACGTTTGTTATAGTTATTTGCTACGTTAATTGCACGATTGTCATTGTGCCTATTTATATAATATAGCAGCCATTTATTCCCTTGGTCCATCGATCGAACCAAACCGAATTGTACCGGTGTAATGAAGCTTCAACCATATCTAGTTCCAGCTAGCTCACCCATCGATCTGTTTCGTCGAGCTAAGAACACATTTGAGAGTGTTTAAATTTTTAATAATTTCTTCCCCACGACAGTTACACGACTATGGAATCGATTGATGCACTAATCACTCAGTCGGTTTACTTCTCGCCTGGTTTTGTGCGTAACTGAATTCTAGACAATCTGTTTTCAGACCACTGACGCAGTTAATGCGCGGTAAACACATATTAAAATATTTTGTGTACACATATTTAAGCAATAATTAAGCATTAATTTTGTAGAACTCGAATCTAGTCGTTTCTAACTAAAGCCACAATTGACTTACTTATTCACCAGATTTAATTAATTATTTATTTATGAATTATTTATTTATTTATGAACATATTTCAACATACATTTCGCAACATGCAATACCTTCTTCTTCACAATGAGTAAACGTCTATTGCTATGGGTGCTTCCTCTGATATGATTAAAGTATCTATTTATATTCCGCGATGTAACAATTGGTCAAGTTCTTTATTTAACAGGCCAGTTCAATTCCAACTAAATAGTGGAATTGTTCCTTTCGTATAGCGCAGCGTTGTCTTCTTCCAACCAATAATACGCTCAGCTCGCGGCCAGCACATGACTAAACATCATTCGATCGTCAAATAGTTATTAACACATTTCAGAATTTATGTTGAGTGCACGTTCCAACAGATCCTTCCTTCAATTAAACCATTATTATCGAACCTCTCAAATTCATTATATATCGTACTAAGGGACATGCAATTAAATCTCAAAATCGTTCTCATCTGCAACAGAAGTCTGTCCTTGCATAATCACTAACTCAATTGCCCGACATCCTTCGCTGATCTACTACACACTATTAAGCACGATTCCAGGCAATAGGCATGTGCCTTACAACAATTCCTTTAGTCCCCTTTAATTAATCTATCGGATTATCTGGTGCACATATTCGATTAAACGACAAAATGTTTACCAATTTTCGTCTAAATAATCTTTCTCATCTGTAACAGTGATCTATTCTTCCTAAACCGTGATTTGCTTCTTACTAAAATACCATATTTTTCGATCGCCTCTTTTTTGTGCGCCAATCAATTCTTTACTGCCATACTTATCATATATACGATTATTACAGCATCAGTCCTTTTTTCCTGCTCGTTTTGCGGTTAAAGCTTCAATCACTGAGGAAAACACCACTGATAAATTATTTATCAATATGTTCCAATATTTTGAATGCACTTATCAATTATTTCTTCCACAATTGTCAATTGTTCACTCGACTAAGTCCCTTCGTTTCACTAAACAGCTAAATTCCACACAGATTCGTGGCAGACAGTGTTTCTCGGTCTCTGCACCGACACCTGACCTGTGGCTCGTTCGCGACGGAACACTGAACACCCTTCAATCATCCGCCGAACCGTCTGCCAGACGCGCGGGAATGCCGAACGCCGCGTTTAATCGTCGCTGAATTTGATTCGCGTCGCACGTCACAGCATCTGACATTATTCCGAGCGTATGCCAGTTCGCGCGCGAATAAACGGCCCGATTCACGGTGTCGCCGTGAACCGAGCGATTTCCTAATCGGCGCTGTTTCGTCAACTGTAATACTCGTGCCTATTTCTGATTTCCCTTATTTGACAGCCACGGGGACAACGATACCTGCGGCCGTACTGTCGAAGTCACGTTGCTCTCACGGCGTTAATTTTATCAATCGTGGCCTGGGTCGTCGACTGCAAAGCACTTTCTCATTCAGCAATGAGAATGATGTTTTAACAACACTTTGCGATCGACGTTCCAACGTTTAGAACAAGATTTCAGAAGTGCTACAGAGGGCTTTGCGTCACTTGTTGATCTTCTCTTTGTGTTCCAGTAGGCTGAAGTTAGCCCAGAGAAATATTTTTTATGTGCAAGCTAGGTAGTAGAAGACAAAAGTTGATTACTGAATATTCGCTGACGCTCTGTGTAGAAAGGAAACGTTGTTTTGATTCAAAATAATCACTGATGTCTCGAGCTCTGTATCCAGCACTATCTACTCGTGAAACAAAGTCCCTCTGGCTTCTTCGTAATGGATGACATCTGTCCACGTGAATCCTTTTGATGGTTACAGCCGTAGAGGGCAGAGTTTGTTCACTGACTGAAACACCATTTGCTTTTAAAATAAGCAATGGTGTTTGGTGACACAAGCCTCCCAAGTAAGGAATTTCACAGTCGAATATTCACGATGCGTATTATCATTTATGGCAGCTTCCGAAAAATTGGAAAATTTTGTTTGGTTTGATTGCACACTCGTTTCATCAGCTATGACAGATGTTCGAAGAAAGAAAGAAAAGACGACGAATGTTCATTGTCTAATCGTTGGGAATTCGCAAGACGAGAGGTGTTTGTTGAAGATTTTAAAAGCACGTTTGTAGCTTGAACAGGCCACTATCCACAAGCTGTTCAAACAATTTAGCGAAGAGGAAACTTGAAACTGTTCACAGGTTACTCAACGACTTCCCACGAAACCCAGTGTCGGTGGCAGAAGCGTTTGAAGGATTCTTCTTTTTGCTTTATATATTATTTATGGAAAATTTCGGGAGGTGAGGTGCTGTCCCTTGTCCGAACGACACCACGAACACATGTGTAGGGTGATAACACCGTTCACAAATAAATAATTTTCACTGAAAGTTGAGGGCTGATCTAGCCAGCTGGTTTTGGGATCGACCGATGCCCACGAGAACCGAACGCGTTGTGAGCATGGAGGAGCGATGCCGTGGATTTGAAAGAAGCACGGCCACGTTAGGCTGCCTTCACAACGAAACACCGCTTTCGCACCTGCGTCATCGAACTCGAGTCTCCACTCCGTTCGATAACCCTTCGAAGTTGTGGAAAATGTGTGATGAATAAAATAAAATGGCTAAAATGATCGAGAACAAACATCCTTTATACATCAGGCCGAATAAGTTGTAAATGTAACCCCAATAACCATAATAACCATTGTTGTAAATAGAGTAGCAGCATGACTTAAGGGGGTATAGGACTATTGAACGACTGAAATCGACGGTTTCTTGTCGGTTGGATTGCTTACAAGTAAACATTCACTTATAAGGAATGGAGTTTCCCAATTTGGAATATATATTTTGAAAGTACTCATAGTAACTAAGAAATCCTGAAAATTATATCTGCAATGCACCTATTTTACTCATGTTATCAATAACATTCAATATAGCCTTAAGGCGTATGCGAAAAACGGCAAAATCCTCTTATTTAAGAATAATTTGGTAAAACCTGGCATCTCTATGTTTTTTGTGGTGCTGAATCCCAATATGACGTTATTGTTTGTGTAAAAAAAAATCCTAAGCTTGTTCTCTTAATAAAAAATCGGGTTTTTGGAGATACGTACAACTCAACTTTTTAACAACATGACATTTTTCGGTAAGTGGAAATTATTATTATTATTATTATTAAGCGTCTTTATTGCACAACACAAGTATATAAGCAAGAAAAGAAAGAAAGAAAACAGAGAAACGCAAAGGCGAGGTTCAGTCACAGACTGTTTTTCAACCTAACCTAAACTGGTTATGAATTGGTATTTTATATCCTATGGGCCCAGATGTAGCCCCTGATAGTTAAAAACAGGTCAAAATGGATTTTGAAGTAAATTGGTACGAGTAATCCGAAAAAAATATTTAAAATATTCTTCGGCCTTTCCTTGAGTTATCTCCAAAAAACCGATTTTTTATTAAGAGAACTACCTTAAGAATTTTTTTTACACAAACAATAAAGTCATATTCGGATTCAGCATCGCAAAAAACATACAGATGCCAGGTTTTACCCAATTATTCTTAAATAAGAGGATTTTGCCGTTTTTCGCATACGCCTTGAGGCTATATTGAATGTTATTGATAACATGAGTAAAATAGGTCCATTGCAGATATAATTTTCAGGATTTCTTAGTTACTATGAGTACTTTCAAAATATATGTTCCAAATCGGGAAACTCCATTCCTTATAAGTGAATGTTTACTTGTTAGATACCAAATAATCACCATACTGGCACTTTTCACAGTTTTTTATTTACGCATTAACGAGTAATGTAAAATAAAAAAATTGTCAGAATGTTGAAAATTATTCAAGTTATTTGACGCTAAAGATGGTCCCGCGCAACGCGCAGCTGTAATTGGTGTACATAGTCCCAGGTCAACCAATCATCTAAAAGTAAAATGCTTTGGGATGATTAGTTTCTACACTAATACATATCGTGTGGAACTTTGGTGGCGAATTTAAACAAAATTGTAAAAGTTACACACGAATTAAGTTTTTTCCACATTTTTATGGGAAAAAAATCGTCCTTAATCAGTTATAAAATTTGTTTACAAACATCCAATGTTGATGCGGAAATTCCACACGATAGAGAAAGGAATTCTACAGCTCCAGTTAACATTTTAAGTGAAAATATTCATTCGTTCAAGAGTTATGATGTACATCGTGTTTGAAAATGTAGTTTCGAGATAAACGGCTTCAAAGTTAAGTCCCATACGCCAATACCGCTCTGCGAGGCCGTTACTCGACGGTGTACTCAATTACGTTCAGGGCTATAATTTCCGTAATGATTCGAATTTCCTCACGATACATTGTTGTAAATGTTCACAAAGCATGGCACTTTCAGAATTAATAATAATAAAAAAATCGATTTTTCGAGATTTCAATAGTCCTATACCCCCTTAAGTAGGTATATTATGTAGAACAAGCATTTGTGGGGGAAACCTAAATCCATTGACGTAGTTACTGATATGAATTTTTTTCACATTTTGACAAAGTTATCGGTGAAATGTGTACTTATAAATTTGCGCAGCTTTGGCGGAGATAATTTATTTATTAAGTGCTTGTCCACTCGAGATACAAAATGTAAACAGAAATTTGTGAAAAACGGTAAGTGTAGGTAATGGAATTGTTATTTACACGAAGTTTCCATATTTTGATAAATATGTTCTCAAACTTCGACAGAACTTTTGCTATTCGGTTTAACGAAAATTTGTAAAAGGACGCTATTTCTACGAAGTTTCCGTCCATCAACAAAACTCTGTGTTTAACACTGTTTTAACGTTTTAAATTATTCTTTGCCTCCGGCGAGAGTTTTCTACGAACATTGGCGATTTCATAAAAACAACAGGAAAAATTTGAACTCCGTCATTTGCATAGAAAATGGTTGTTCACAATATCCTAGTATCGTTTTAAGACCGTGACTTATCTGAGGTATCGTACAGAAGCGATCATCCGGGAAAGATTTTTCTCCAGGTTGTTACATATGTGATATCCTAACACCGTACAACGGTCGCATCGATTATCTTCGGTTCGTGAAACGGTATCGACCGAAGATACGCTCTGCGGGTTCTGCTTCGCTACGGATTTGAAATTAAACTTCTGACTGTTCGTCACCTGTTGCTTTTGCAGCAGCCAAACCCTGTGGTCACACATAAATGACAAAAGAAAGTAGTACGGCATCTTTTGTGAATACGATTAATTGTAAGTGGAAAGTTATAAAATCGAATGAAGGAATACGAGGTGTGGCAGAAATGTAGTAAGACTGTTGCTAGAAAACTCTGTATTTGAATGAGATTTACAAAACCACATGATCACCGGCGAAGTAGTTCCCTTTGGAGCGGAGGATGTACACCGTCGGAGACGCTGCTCCCAATCTTTGTAGCAGTGACAGAAGTCGTTTAGTGTTGCCGCCTTCACCCGAACTGTCTCGGCTCTTTGGATGTGGTCCACGTCATCATAATGCTGACCTCTCGGGTTGAAATTTAGTTTGGGGAGGAGAAAGAAATCTCCAGGACTCAGATCCAGTGGATAGGGGGGCTGTAGAACCACTGGAATGCTCTTTCTCAGTGGTGGGTTTGCTACGTTACATCGAATTTACTACGTGAGACGCGTAAAAAATGTAAATAATTGTAGAAAATGTAGAAAATGTATTCGATGTCAAAAATTCAAATACAAACTATTAACCTCTGCCTATTGTATTGGATTTTACTGCACACTATTTTAAATTACTTTAAAAAGAAAGATTGGAATGTAATTATAAAAATTATAAATAATTTGAATTTTTTTAGTAAATTTCATATCTTTGGTGTGCAACAGATACTCGAATTTTTACATATATCAACATGGATTCTGAAGAAATTGATGAAGCTTTAGCAGATTATTTCTTTGGATGTAACATTCTATTTAGTATTATTGAATCTGACCACTTCAGGAACTTTGTTCATAAATTGAATCCAGCTTATAAAATTCCAACTCGAAAGACATTGTCGAATAATTTACTTGACGCGAAATTTTAAGATTCCAAAAAATCAATAATGGTGTGGAATCCGAAGATGCAGCTCTGTTTTTAGATGGTTGAAAACATTTTTCATCCAACAATAAGTATGTTGTGGCAATTCTGAATTTAATGAATACGATATGTATGCCCATGCAGGTTATGGCGTTCCACAGTCTGCAACGGTTTTTTCAAACAATATGATTTTATACAATAAAATACATGAACGTAATAAAGTTAAGCTATTTACTACGTCTTATTCTACACGTAGAGAATTCACTTTTCTACGTCAGGTAAAATACGGACCCACCACTGCTCTTTCTAGATAAAAGTTCGGTGACCATTAATGCAGAGTGACAGGGGGCATTGTCACGATGAATCCACCGCACCCTCTGCAATGTTTGGCCGGACACGGCGAACTCTTTTCCGTAGTCTTTCAACCACTTCACTTCTTTTCACCAGAGTTTTCCAGTAGCAACAGTCTCATTACTTTTCTGCCACACCTCATACATTATAGAAACATCGTTCTTAGCAATTTTTGAACAGCAAGTGCACATTACTTGAAAAGATAAACGGAATTGTGGGAAATCACACCTGGGCAAACATCCTATTTACACAGCCTTTCTTCGCATACTGTTTACATGTGCAATAGCTTTTTCTTGAGGATAGTCATCTGAAAACTCAGCAGATCATACATATTATCGTCGGCGACGTTACGATGGAAAATTCGTGTCAGAAACGAAAATCACCTTTCTTTGGTACGTGATCAAAAGACGAGCCGAGGTGAGGTCACCTTGACGCAGAAAGGAGAATGTTAAGTCTGTAAAGGTGACGTTTGAACCCAGATATTACACAAACGTCTTGAAGACGTTTCACGGGCGTCTATCCTAGACGTTCAAGGCCAAAAGTCCAAAAGGCTTTTCAAAGACGTCTTAAAGCGTCTTAAAAACTTCCAAAAGGCGTCTTGAAGACGTGTAAAAGACGTTTTAAAGACGTCTTGAGGGGTACTTGCGGATTTGAGGCATCGAAAAAAAAAATTTATTTATTAAATCTTACGAATGTTCAGTTAAAATTTCATAAAGAAATTCGAGATATTTTTGAAGTTATATCGTTGCGAAGCATAGCATGTCATGCGACGAACGGCGTGGCGGCTCGACCGATCGCAGCGGAACTACATTTTTCATTACGGTGCGCACAGTGCGGCCGAATGATGGAATTTTTGACAAAAATCTAAATTCAATCATAAATGTCAAAATATTGGAATATATTTACGGAATATAAAATTAGTAACTAAAATTTTACAAATTTTTTAAAATTATTCACTATTTTTCGATGGGGCTTAAGGGGACTAAGCAGTCGAAAAACCGATTTTTTCTTCCATTTTCCGAAAGTACTATCTTTTCTAAATAAAATGCCGCTTAGTTTATAGGGTGACTGTACCTAATATCGCCAGTGTTCCTAATATCGCCACTCGCTATATCTCGCAAAGTAAGCTCTAAAATTTATCGGTTATACACTGAATTAGTACCTAAACATATGTAGGAAGACATACTGTAATTGCAGCAGCATGTGATCAACAATTACAGAAAGGGAAGGATTTTAGAGAAACTTAATAGTGTAAAAATTTATTGGACTGTCACAATTTTACATCACATTCGGAGAAGGTAAGTCTAATAATTCTGTGAATGCAGGAATATCTACGAGAAATACCTAATTAATGATGTACTTAAGAAATGAAATCGATTCAAATATTTTTCGTAATGAAAATAGCGTTTTTCTTTTAGCAGTATGCGTGTTCTCAATACCGCCCACCGGAGAACAATGGTTTCGATGTAATGTTTGTTACAGGTGAGGTCACGAAATGTGCGGAGCAACCGAAATAAACTTTATTTCTCCAATATGTACATCGGAACGTAAAAAATAAAATAATTTACAAATCTATATTTTTAAATTTCTATATTATTCTAATAAAAATAAAATCAAAGATGGATAAAAAAACATTTATAGAGCAAGAAATAATAAAAGCACATGTGAAAATGACTTTAAAAACTCATATATACATGAATTAATCAATATTTCTTGAGTAGGCGATATTAGGTACACTTTTTTCAGGACCCGATTTTTGCATGTCTTGCGTTTTTTGAGTCCTAATTAAAAATTTGTAGGTTTCAACGATTCTAACTTATGCTACATGAAAGATGAATAATTTCTCTTTACTTTGAAACGAACTGCATGCAAAAATATCAATTATTATTCAATTGACAGCGACTTAACTTTTGCTTGGCGATATTAGGTACAGTCACCCTATTAAAATTCGCAAAATTGTTGATTTGGCAGCTAAAAAGGTCAGGCGGCAACCTACAGCGCCGCCTTTGCCCGGAAACTTTAAACGCATTTTTCTCGAATCTTTTTTCTCTTGGTTTTCACCTAGTTTGCGAATGAACGGCGGTTCAGATCGACTTGAAAAAATTACAGGATGTGTAAAATATGGGCCATTTCCCGCCAAACCTCTGAAATGGTCCGTAAAAATTCGAGATTTTCATAAAAAAATTAAAAAGTCACTGATTTTTGTGTCTTCTCTACTTGTTTTACGAGGATGGCGTAGTCGATGTTTCCTTATCTCGTTATGCCTTGCTTCTAAAGCCTCTTCAAAAAGAACGCCGACATCACAAACGTATAACAAAATTTTATGCACGCTCATGGGCATATAGTACCATGTATATGTTTCTAAATATAATTTTAACGCGTCATTTAACAATATATTAAAAATACATTTATTTGTTTACCACAAGATCATAAAAAAACTTTACCTCAAGAATCCTAAACAAAAAATTGTGTGGTAAGATGCAGAATAAGGTATATATAATTGTATCTAGCAGTTTCTAGCAGGAAAACTTTTTAAATTCTCAAAATAGAATAGGCAACGAATCGAAAAGTATTAAAACCCTAGTATATTTTGAGCCGCTTTTTTGATATGCCAATTTGAAGCTGACAATGATTAAAGTTTCACCTGAACTGTCACACAGATACAAAATTCTATCTATTCATAATAAATATAAAATGAAATATACATACCTTTGTGAGAACCTTCCATTATAAAAAACGTCTATAAATATATTTAATATTAATTACTAATATTTGATATGTAACACAAGTAATGTCGAGCACCACTGCAGGAATGTTGGATTCCTGACAGTTCTTTATGTTGGATTCCCGACAGGTTTTTATTAAATTTAACAATTCTGATTATTACTCTACTGGTTTACACTTAATGTAATATTCAACTCGCCTTATTACTTAACTTTTTCACACTCTTTTACTTGTTCTCTCGCAGAGACTGTGAACTGCTCGTATCTAACTCTCTTCCACTCTTGACTAACTAAAAACTTCAAAAAAAGTAAAAAAATACGCCAAGTACATGAAACAAATAAAACACAAAAAAATAGAAGAAAATATACAATATAAAAAAAGATGTGAAATCAAAATGTGCTGCAAGTACATAAAGGTGCTTTCCAACTGCGCTTAAGATGACACAACTACATATACACAGCTAAAATGCTGTGTTCATACATTCCATTCCTCATATCGCGGTCATTTTAATAATTTGTGCAGATAAAATGTAACATCTAGACATTTGCCTAGATATCCGCGGCCTGGAAGTCAAATACTTGGCGTGGCCAGGCAAGGTCAATCTGTCGATGAATATGAATTGTTTAAAAATGCAAAATAATGAAAGTGTACTCATACTTTTAGAGTTTTAAAGGTATCGGTGTCGATGAATGATCTTGGAATTATTTTAAAACCCGATATAATGAAAATGTACTCATATTGTCAGAGTTTTAAATTGACAAATTATCTGAAAGCCTGCGAGAGGGATGGTATGGGTATTGATGATCTGAGAATACCTTGTCTGGCCACGCCAAGTATTTGACTTCCAGGCCGCGGACATCTAGGCAAATGTCTAGATGTTACATTTTATCTGCACAAATTATTAAAATGACCGCGATATGAGTAATGGAATGTATGAACACAGCATTTTAGCTGTGTATATGTAGTTGTGTCATCTTAAGCGCAGTTGGAAAGCACCTTTATGTACTTGCAGCACATTTTGATTTCACATCTTTTTTTATATTATATATTTTCTTCTATTTTTTTTTGTGTTTTATTTGTTTCATGTACTTGGCGTATTTTTTTTACTTTTTTTTTAAGTTTTTTATGGGGATCTCACTTCTTTTTACAAAGATAATTCATGTACTTGGCGTAATTTTTTTACTTTTTGTAAGGTATATATACTTGGAATACTCGGAATAGCGCAATGCAGCTCAGCGAGTGTACTTTATTTATTTTTTGATTAAGGATAAATTCTACGTAAGTTTAACAACTACGAAATGAAACCATACGCACTGCATTGCCGATCTATATGTATTTTATATGTATAGTACTTTGTGTACAGTACATTCATTCAAAGTAACGAATGAAAATTAACTTTATTTCTCTTTTTCACTTCGCTTCTTCGTCTTCACCCCTTTTCTCTATATAGGTATATGTATTCCATATCGATTGAGAATTGATTTGATTTGTGGTTACAGGCTGATTTCAAGTCGTTAGAATTTGTGGTTATGGGTTATGGTTGCAACTCAATGGTACAACGATACATATTTGTAAAAACACGTGGCATCTCAAATTTTAACAACCTACCTTATTTGACACTCGTCAGGTTATAATCTGATTGTAAGCTGTCAAAATTTGGAGTAGATTGCATAGTGAAGATAGTGATTGATGAACGAAACATGTGTTAGTATCATTTTGGCTGAAGGTGTGCGTGTAACGCGTATTGGAGTAGATTACATAGTGAAGATAGCGATTGATGAACAAAACATGTATTAGTTCCGTTTTGGCTGAAGGTGTGCGTGTAACGCGTATACGTATTATGTTGACGAAAATTTGGCTTGAAGAATCAGAAGAAAATCTTACCGTTTCTGACAGATCCACGAGACGATATTATGATATCTCTGTTATGCGTGGACAGATTTTATTGAAATTTGGTCTTATTCGAAAGCTTATATGCGGTTTACATAAGAAAAATGCCTTTAAATTTAGAAAATATTGCAGGCGTGATGAGATATTAATGAAATAACTTTCAGGTTAGGTTGGATTAGCCGTTTCTCGAGTAAATGATAGCGGTAGCGACAGTCGACATATACAGGGTGTCTTTCCTGTACTTGGCGTCGAGACGCTGCCGCGTCTCTAGATTCTGTCACGCGTGCATTTCTTTGTTTATTTATCCTTGCCATCCCTTCCTCTCTACTAACACAGTCCAAGAAAATGAAACTTTGTTTCTGTTCCGCAATATCCACTGGGTGATTATTGTAGAGTTTTTCGCCCTGAACACGAATCCGCAAACCGTTTATCGCCACCACCCTCAGTTTTTGAAGAATTCGATTTTGAAAAAAACTGCATATTTTCAACTTTGAACATCTTTTGTGTCGAAACGGTAATAGTTATTCGGTTGCTCGTTGCGTCAAATTATTCTACGAACCCTCCCGAATACAACGATATCAGTTATTATTGCATTATGATCATTTAAATTTGTTTAAACAACGATCAAAGGGAAAATGACACCCGAAATGCACCCATTTTTGACGTTATCTTTCAATTTATTTCCAAAACTAAGGGTCTTAGAAAAAAATTGACTACTCCACGCGATGCAGCAGACATTTTTCCTCTGGAAAGCATCAACAGAAGTGGTAAGTCACGTTTTGTTTTCAATACAGAAGCGAAATAGTTTGGCAAAACGCGCGGTGCCAACAGTGGTACTCAGGCGCGTTAAGCGATTGTGTTACGCTGAGCGGCAGTGGACCGCGCGCCGCCGTTGACTACCACTGTCGACAACGCGCGCTTTGCCAAATTATTTCGCTTCTGTATTGAAAACAAAACGTGACTTACCAGTTTTGTTGATGAGTTCCGAAGGAAAAATGTCTGCTGCATCGCGAGGAATGGTCAGATTTTTTCCTAGACCCTTAGTTTTGGAAATAAATTGAAAGATGTCTTCAAAAATGGGTGCATTTCGGGTGTCATTTTCCCTTTGATCGTTGTTGAAACAAATTTAAATGATCATAATGCAATAATAACTTATATCGTTGTATTCGGGAGGGTTCGTAGAATAATTTCAACGAGCAACCGAATAACTATTACCGGTTCCACACAAAAAATGTTCAAAGTTGAAAATTTGCAGTTTTTTTTAAAATCGATTTTCTCAAAAACTGAGCGTGATAGAGCATTTCTGCTTGCGGATTCGTGTTCAGGGCGAAAAACTCTACATGAATCGCCCAGCGGATATTGCAGACCAAAAATCGTGTTGGACAGTGTAATTAGTCCTCGAAGACCAATTTCTGGAACTGCGAACCATACCATAAACCTAAACATTCGCCCTTCACACCTCTATCGTACTCCTCATTCACGTGTCTTCTCGAACAACCTATGTTCATCCTCAAATTTCAATTAACCTCTACAATAGGTGTAAAGCAGATGCCAATAAATAATTAAGCGTGAACAAAAATAGATGATTTTCCTTTTTGACCAATAATTTCTGTAAGATAAGCTATTACTACCCGTAATAATAAATAAATAAATAAAATGAAAAAAATTATATAACAATTCAGTAAGATCTTATACTGTTATACATATGAATATTTCGATTTTGTATTTTTGTCCATCTATGCCGCACTGTGCGCGGTGGCCCTAAAAACTCGCGCTACGTTCAACGAATTTACTTCCAATTTTGCATGTAGAATCGTAATAAGATTCCACATCGTCCGCCAAATCTCAGTATTAGAAGAGAGAAACGTGGAATGTGCGAATTAAAAACGTACAAAAACTCGAAAGGGAGAAGTTTATTTGTTGATCAGCGTGCAATGATTCAGAATGTACCTGTGCTGAAAATGCTCGTGGCATGGCTAAATAATAGAGACTATTTGTTGAAATATAACACGATGGTCGCCGAATAATTATCCATCCTCTGTGTTGGTTTGATTAATCATTGAAAACCCAGGCGCTTAATCCGATATCTCCGCTGGCCAGCAGGACGATTTGATTCACCCGCGACATTTTCAATACAGCATTAATTATTCAACGATCCATGCGGCTGGTACTTTCTCATCGCTGTGATAAACACCGTTGTTGATCAATGTCGATGCGACATTTCGAAACGTAAAGGAGCCGAATCCTATCTACGCGGTTCGTTTGTCCTGACAACGTAGTCACAGACACGGTGGACAGGTTGCACCGTATGCATACGGAGCGAATGAATGTAATATGAACGTATGGTATTGTTTTATCAGCGAGAAATAGTAGCAAACACTGTGGTATGAAAGATTCGTATCATAACAATTGTAATTATTTTTGTCATTCCTAACCTCATGTGATTAAACGTGTCTTGACAGTAGCTTTCTTGTATGATACGAAAGAAGCTGTCTGATTAAAAAATTAAGGATCACCTTTGTTATCCAAAACTTATTACGAATGTAACAAATTTATATAAACAATCATGCTGCTTATAAAAAATAGTAAAACTTTCTGCTTTTCCATTTTTTTCAGATACCTGCTATTTACAACAAAACTGATAGACAGCAATAACTTGGACACCCTGTATACTGTGTCCAGGAAAATAATAAATTGACAGAAAATAGTTTGTTTTGTTTTTAAAAATGGTTAAAGTCGCTTTTAATTGAACGCTGTACATCGATGTACGACCTACATAGAAATCATTTTTTGGTTTCATCAGAAGCAGAGGAGGACACATCGACGAATCAAAAATTTAATTGTTCTGTAAACAGATTAATTGTTCTCAACCGATTTAATAATATTTATTGGATATAACCAATAATTAATGTTGTTTACGTACATGTTGGTTTCACCATATTCACTGTAACGGTGGGTAGGCAAATATTTTTGAACGGTAATGTACATATGTACTTCCGGATATCAGTATTATGAAAAGAAGTATTAAATAAGAATGAACCTCTTCTTTTTCACAGTGGCGTGTTTTACAGAATAGGAAACAAACTATGAGTGTATACGGGGCGCCCTATTTTAAGTTTTTAAAAGAAATGTGTCCGATCAAACATATGCTGTTTCGAGGTGGTCATGTTTAGTCAACATAACCTTGTTCCATGTGGGCCACTTCCAAGATTTGAAGGACACTTTCATTTCTTTTACTGGAATCATATAGATTATAGCTTATGCAAAGAGGAATCCGGTATTCTAATAGATTAATGTCATTTAAGTTTATTGATTAATGAAAGTGTTAATAAATGATATTCGAAATTTACTCGCCGTTAAGGTAGCCCTGCTGGAACTGCCAGTTAGAACCGCATTGAATTTTGAACTGGATCTATCTGGTTCAATGCGGTACTACCTGGTTTTCCAAGCAGTGATTTTTGGCAGTTCAAAAAAGAATCCGGTTCAATGCGGATATCCAGATCGATGGATGAAACAGGATTTGCAGGTCCAAAATTCATTAGTTTCTATCAGCAATTGCCATTTGCATAAAACCGGAAGGTTCTTTCTTGAGAAGCTCTTTCGAGTCCGTCGCGATCCGGATTGGCAGAGCAAATAATTCACGGAATGCTTATCGGGTTCGAAGAGAAAAAATTTAGCCCGGTTTCCAATGGCTTGGCGGATAGAAAATTAATGTGGTTCCTTCCGGCTTTACGAAACTCATACTTCGAAATAATTGATTTGGTTCGAACACCGCTAGGTGGCCGCGATACTGGTAACTCCTCTCGCGGCAGCGATGTGCGCCGCGAGACATAAAATCGGCGCCGCGAGCTAACGAGGCAGCTTGCTCCGTAATCAAGACTTCGATGCAACATTGATACGGCAGAATCTCTTGATTTTTTTGTTTTGTCAACGCGCTACGCGCGGTTCATATGGTACGGGCCTGAGGCGCTCCAAGCACTTTGGCCGCCGCGGGGGTCAAGACGCGCGCGGGAGAAAGGAGGCGTTGCTTCTGAAAATCGGCCGCCGCATTCACTTAATTCCGAAGCCTGCCTTAAACTAATAGACTATTAAATAATGTAAGTTTGAAAGATGCCTCTCGATTCCAAAAAATGTAACAATACAAATTATTGACCTTCTAGTTTCCGCGCGCTCAATAGCTTTTGCTATCTTAAAAACGCTATCCCTGTTAATTTTTCAAAATTTGATGCCGTAAGTAACTTCAAATAACGTAATCAAATCAGGCAGTACTGTTAAAAATAACATAACATTATTTTATCGACATTTCCTCCCCCCTACAGGGCTTAGTTTTAATTTAATAACAATTTTGACCTCGGAATCAGATTCTGCGACCCCAAAAACCCCTGGAATGACCATCTTCATAATGATAAAGGGTGAAATGTGAGCGTAAGGATTTTTTTTCACGTTTTCGGCGATTCAGACCACTGTGCGTCGTGACAACCACGCGCTACGAATCGGCAATATTTCGCGCCCATTGCGCCCAGCATTTTTGTGCAAACCATTCTGGTGCGACCAGTATCGCTCCGCGCCCACGCGCCGTGTATCTGTGTTGGTGTCATCGTATACGTGTTCTGTACGCTACTGTATTTGTGCTGTCCGACGTCAGTGTGATCACAGAGTGACCGAATAAAACAGTGTCGTGTCCACCTACTGCGTGTTGGCTACCCGTCATACCTTCCTTACGAGCTGCCCTACCGCCGGCATTATAAATCCGCACTTGGTGGAAATACTCTGAAATTTCGATAGTCGTGAATCGTTCAAAATCTCTGTAATTTCGACAGTCGCGAATCGTTTACAATATCTACAGTTTTCTTAGTCGCTACACGTTTACAATGTCTAGAATTACAGCAGTCACTGTGCTCGCTACAGCGATCATTTTGTTCGATAACATGCAGAAAGGTTGAAAGAATGAAAAAGTATCACTGACCGTTCGTTGAAAACAGTCTCACTGCTATCCATGCAGACAAGCATCCCCCTTGGACGGTTCTGCAGGCCAATGTCGCGCAGCGTCAGTACGGAATACGGTCCTCCATCCTGTCATCATTGCTAGCTTTCAAGCTCTCTAGAGCCTAGAATCTCATTGGCAAGTCCAAGCTGAAAATTGAAGCTAAGCGAAAATTTGACTCTACTTCCACGATAAAAAAGCAATTAGAGCACCGGTGCTCTGGACGAACTTTGTACGCGCAAAAAATTGGCTCTAATTTCGCGAAGAAAATTCAACTGGAGCTTCGGTGCTCTGGACAAGTTTTAGATACGCAAAAATTTCACTCGAAATTCGCGGTAATACTACTTTAAGTAACAGCCGCGGTGCTCAGTAAAATATGTAGATGGACGCGAAAAAAGCGGGGACTCCCGATCGCGTTATGCACAATCACAAAGGATCTTGCTAGACTGCAAGATTGCTAAGAAGACTGGTTCCACTTAGAACCTTTTCAAATTTTTCGCGGTGACTCTACTCGATTCGATCGATATACAGTTTAACAGTTGATACGTTACGGGTGCACAAAGCGTAACCTAATATAAGGTTTAAGCAAACTGTTAAACTGTATACAGCAATAAATGATATTTGCAAAGAAGTCTGAGCTGTGAAATGGAAATCCACAAACACTAAAGACTAGAAAATAAAATAAATGATGTTAAACGATTGTATTAAAAACGCGCTAAAACTAAAAAAGAAACATTATTTTCTTGTTCTACGCAATATATTTCATAACAGAATATGCATCGACTTAATACAACATCAAGCGTCGAAATTAATTTGTTGTGAAATATCCGACTCCACGATTAGGGAGATGTAATTGAGTTTGTCAAAACGAATCTTCGTTTTTGAATAATTTGAGTTTAAAGTGTTGCACGGTAGGAGTATAAGTTCAAATGTGTGAGCAATCTTCTCAATCAACAGTTGTAGCTGCAGCTGTAATGTGTTCGTCTACTGCAGGGGTGCACACTAAGTCTGCCCTAGGGTAGTCGGTGCGCCCTCGAGCTCGACCGTGGTATGCTCATTCCCCACTCCTCGGTATAAGGTGTCGTGGTGAAGAATTCTATGACTGCAGAGGCCGTATGCCCATTTTGTTTTTCCAAGGAAAATATGGTATTGTCTCGAGCTTCCCATTGTTGCCCCAACACGGTCACCGGAAAGGCCCAGTTTATGCTTTTATGACACCCCCGACAGCTAAATGATCGCTTGACCGTGACTTACATACACAGCTCCATCACCGTGTGTTAGCGACCTCAAGCGGTGGGTTAAAATTGACTCAGGCACAGGATACGGAGGGTTAATTGAGATTTGAAAAATGTATAAATTTTTGTATGCAATAATAATAATTTTGTTCAAATTTATAATGATAGCAGTAAGAAGGGTTTAAAAAAGTTTGTAGCTGGCGAACATGATTCTGGCTGTCGCAGTCATCGGAAACAAAAAGCGCAAAATTTTTCTTAATCTGTGTGGTTATCGTGTGAACTAGAATTAATTATTTGCAAAAATCCAATTGTGCAACACAAAAAACTAACATATGCTTTTCCAAAAAATTAATGTTTTCATTTGAAATACAACAATTTTTGTGATTTTCAACATTATTCATTCAACATGAACTAAAGTTCATACCATAACCACCTGCTGTCACCAAAATTATGTCACGTCCCGGGTGGAGGTCTTTAGGACAATGACATATGGGGTTTGAGTATCTCAGGCGCGAAGGCCAGCTTCGTAGCACTGAGGGTCAGAGGGAATCTCAGGCGCGAATGCTAGATTCGTAGCTCCGAGGTGAGGAGGATTCAGGCGCGAATGAAAGATTCGTAGCTCTGAAGGTGAGTAAGATTCAGGCGCGAATGCCAGATTCGTAGCTCTGAGGTAATATAGGGGTAGAAGTTAAGTATGTTGTATTGGTATCGGCGATCGATTTGCGGGAAATAACGGGAGGGCAATCTTCTGGCGAGGATCAGGGGCACAGCTCTGCTAAGGCGTCGAATCCACTGGCGGATGGGGCCTCTGACCCATCAGCTGGTGTCCACTGGTTTCCTTAGTGTGAGTGCGGCTGGCTGGCCGCTACCTCCTTGATGCTGGCTCTCCTGTTCGCTGTTGCAGTCCGTATTTTCTTCGCTCGATCTCTTCTTATCGTAGTTTATAATGATAATGCCTTATCGGCGATACCTTGTATAATGTTTTGAATATGTTTTTCATACGAGGTGGTTATAATACCTCAGAGTACGAAATAGTAAATATAGTATGCTTTAAAAGGTTAATTAAGAATACACTCCACGTCGCGGGACGTGACAATGTGCTAATGCTAAACGTCTAACGCATTATTATAAATCTTCACCGCTATCGCACTAACAGCGCCGCATGGCATATTCTCGTGCTTTATCTTAAGCTAGCTGACCCGTTACCCGGTTTCACCCGGGAATTATTATTATTATTATTTATTATTTTAAATAGCATATTTATAAATACAGTAATTCGTTGTAATAGTCGGACACCATTCGTAGCCGACGACAACTTCGTGTCGACTCTGTTGTTCTCCCGCACGTTCTTGGATTCTCTCACTCTCGACTGAAGGATTCCAAGAAATGGTGGGGATAGTGAGCGGGACTATTACGCATCGTAAAAACGGGACAATAACGACGAATTACTGTAGCTTATAATCTAATCTAGTTTTGTTTGCTTTTTGGCTTAGGTTACAATGAGTGCGCAAGAATTGCAAAGAGAAATCAGGGCGGTGGAGAATGACCGAGAGTTGTTGCTGCAGCAGCGGCTGGAAGCCCGACGACGCGCCGACGAGAAGCAGCAGCAGCGGCGGCTCGGCGTGACGAGCCCCAACGAGGTGATTATTGGCGAATAGGGTGGTCCTTATTTTTCAACTTTTAAATTTGTATTGTCTGACCCGCTTAAAATCTTCTATTCGACAAGAAAGAAATATCTGCGTATTTTTTATTTGTATATTTTGATATATGTATAAAGGTCGCTCAAGGACTTTATATTTCGCATGTACCACAAGTTTAGCAACTGCGACTTTCCATAATTGAGCGACCTTTAATCCTTAATATATTTTAACAAAATTTTAGACTGTAGCATGCAGAAAAGGAGCTTTGAGAAACACTGATCATCGAGACGTTTCTCGAACACGCTTGTAGGCCGCCCGTGAGGAGAGACGTGCGGGCGCGGAAGCCGCGGCTCGCGAGACCCGCGCATAACGACGCGTCTGTTGATTTCTGCGGCCGCGGATATCAACGATTGGGTATAAATTAGAGGCCCACAAAAGCATTTTTCTTCTTAGCTGATCTGAGAGAGAGGACGAGGTACGACACACGGCCGCTCTCGGACAGCTTAGGGACTCCGGCAGGAGAGTTCGGCGATAATACCTGGACGCCAACCGAACGGGAGAGTACAGAGTAACTCCTGGACGCCTCATTAGAATAAAGCCAAGTGCCGTCTGCACAATAGAATCTTGAAAATTGTATAACTCAACGAGACATAAAGAGTCTGTCTTTCGAAATTTGTAGCCCCGTCCTACCAAACCATGTATTCCTTCCTGATCCGAATAAATTTTGTTTGTACAGAATATATCCTTGTTCCTGACAATCCTAAAGGCTACAAGACGAAATTCTTTTAAACTGTTTGGAAGCTTCTGAGAGGGTCAGAGGAAAATTTTAAAAAATTTACTAATATACATATAATCCTCCGTTTACAGCGAACCCGCCCGTCGACGTCGCGGGCACCGACGCGGGCACCGTAACCGTTGCCGTCGTCGAGGCTGTCGGCGGTAACCGTGGCCCGGTCCGTCAACGGCGCGGCCACCGGCGCGGGCAACGGCGCGGCCACCGGCGCGGCCACTGTCTGCATGGGAGCGGGAAAACGCGCGCCTCCAGGCTATATTTCGTAAGTAATTGAAACTCTTCGACTCGTTCGCGACGATGCACAGTGGTTCGAGTATACTACATACTAGCTGGACAAAATTATTTTATTAACAAGAAATTAATAGTTATAAGGCACACTTATAGTTATACGTATACTCCAAGTCATTTTAGAAGGAACCTGCCGACCGACGAGTTTAGACTCGTTCTGCGCAGGTTGACGCTCATTGGTGCCGGGAGAAGCCACTATTGGCTGTACCCCCACCAACGCTTTTTCGGAGCCAATGAGCCTCAGTCTACATGCGTGAAACGGTTCCTTCTTAAATGACTTGGAGTATAGTTAAACTATAATACTGTCGTTTTGTTCTTTTTCTTTTATTAAATTAGTCATATATTTATTTTATTGATATTTTTAGTGAAATTGAACCCCATATAAACCCAAACCCACGAAAAAATAATTTTGTCCAGCTAGCATGTAGTAGGTATACTCGAACCACTGTGCGATCGTAGGACCATAATCTCGCGAATTCTCTGTGCTCATTCAACATTCGCGGCGATCGTTACAGGTGCCCGGGGTCAAACAGAGGAGGAGGCCACGGCGGCTGGCCTTAATAAGGCCTCTAAGGGCGGGAGAGCCCGCAAATGAACGCCGGCGGCGATGTCAAAGGCGTTGTCGGAGATCGCGGCGGGCGTTCCCGTTGCGCGTGCGGCAAGAAATAACAATATCCCGAGTACCTATATCATGACTAATAGAACCAGCATTCCTCCTAGAGGCCAACTTTCTACACCTGCACAAGAAACTCATGTGTATCATTTATTGAATTTCATTGTTATTGAATTTGTCTTAAAACGCACTATCTAGTAATCTCTAAAAAAAATATATAGTTCCATTTAAAAAACCCAACTTGACCATCGTATCTTTTAAAATAATAATCTGAGGAAAAAATCGTCTGGGCTAATAACTTTGCTCCCTCGAAACAAGCAATTCCATATAAACATTTTTTTTCTATCTCAAATACGTAAGGAAATATCCAGCTGCTTACTGTTCCCGCGGACACCCTGTATAGTGTATTACAATTATGCAATATCTAGAAACAAGTTACCTATCGCAGCAGTATAATTGTTGCTATTTACAGCAGTAATTATCGTGTTATTGCTTGCTTTAATATATAAACCAATAGTAATAGACCATAAATACACGCGTACAAGTGATATGTAAAAGTAAAAAGTACATTTGCGTTGGAAAATACACATTTTTTTCAGTCTTTTCGACGATGCGCGGCGTGCATTCGCGTGCTCGTGTGGCAGAGAAATCCCGGCATAGCGCGCCCACGATCGCTTTCGACGCGCGCGTCCTCGTAAAAGTCGACCCTTTCAAGTGCTCCAAACTGCTCGAAAATCCGAGAAACTCGTAAATCTGACCCGTGCGCGGCGCGCAGTTGCACCAGTGGGAACGTCTTTCTGCAACAAATCGGCCTTGCGCGTCGAAAAAAAACGTGCGCGGCGCGCCGTTGCACTAGTGGGACCCCGCCTTTGCAGAGGCATATTAAAAAACAATGATATTTCAACAGACTGTTTTTTCATTCTCTTTCCCTCATTTTTCTTCTTTCCCCCTGTCACGTCCCGCGACGTGGAGTCAATTATTACTCCATAAAAACTTCAAAAAAGTAAAAAAATTACGCCCAGTACGCGAAATCAAACAAATCACGAAGCAATGTAAGATTCGGTGCTTTCCAACTGCGCTTAATAATATTAAGCAGATATATTTTTTATACAAATAAATATTTTAATACCAATAAATATTTTGTTCAAAATACTTGGCGCTGCCCCGTGGTAAACGTCTTCCAATAGTCCTCGAGTAGCTCCCGTCGAGTTTCCAGTACCGAAAGGGTTATATTATTATTTCCCAACTTGCGTAGGTTAATCAGGAAACGCTCAATGCGTCCGGCAGTATCGTTCTGCTCGCGAACAAGATCCTGCAGCGTAGACGTCATCTTTCACCCGGAAGCGACCGCGTGCACGCTAGTACGACGAAAAGGAAAATCGGAGCACACACGGAACTCGGACGAACTGCGTCGCGAAAAGGCACAGAATCGCCTCACGATCCAGAAGCACCGAACGGAAGTCGCGGAAAAGCAGCGGAAACGTGCCGAGCACTTCACTCCACACCTGCTCCACGTGTTGTGGAAGCATCCAGAAGGTTCGCGCAAACACACACTCGCGAGCTCGAACCGATAGCATCCGATCTAATCCGGAGCATCCAATAAAATCCGGATATATCCGGCTCGAAGGACCAGAAAATGAACGCAATGTTCTTCAAACTAAAAGAGTTGATCGCGCTCGGTTAATTCTAGAGAGATGGGATGCTCGGATAATCGAACTGGTTACGACACGTGTTCAAAGAAAAGGTGTATTTCACTCCGATCCTCAGAATCGAACAAAATCGCAGACGATAGTTCGTCTCGTTTACACAAAATTGTACGCAATCATACAAAATAGAAATCGCGCAAAAGAAATATCGGCTCGAAGCCCGAGGCCGAAAATCGTACTCGCGAGGTAATCGACAGCGTGTTTACACTTGCGGTGCGCGAACAGGAAGACGCAAAATTCTACCTCGCGGATCGCCGGAACAAATCGGTACCCCGCCGCGCCGCGCCCGCGGCCCGAGCTACTCGGTCCACCCGAACCACGAGATCGGCGGGAGCGGCTGGGCCGATCACCCATTGGTCGCGCGAGCGCGCCTAAATACAAACTGATCTAGGGTGCGTTCCGATTTTCGCAGTGAGTGCATGAAATTGGTGGCATCGTATTGGTGGCATCGTACGATTCCCTAGAATTTCTCTCACTTTCGACCAATACGATGCTACTTCCGGTGCAGCGAACGTGCAGCAAACGCAGAATTTCAGAGGTGAAGCAGTCACTACGCGCGCGCATGCGTATTTGTTTTTCCAATCTTTGATTATTTGAATTTCTCTATTGGAAATAGCTGATACAATTTAATGAAAAGTAATAAAAACAATTAATTCTCTCATGATTACAATGCCACTTTTTTACGTTATTATTTTGAAGAAATTTCATGTGATTTTTTTTTTAATACAAATATATAATTACATACTTATTATCGAATATCCCGGAATAACCTCCATAATGTTCTCCATAATCTGTCAATTTTTAGGCAAACATAATCTGTCCGAGTGTTTTGTTTACAATTAATGATATGTATATTAATTCCGATTTTAAATGGCAAGTTAATATCATCTTCATTTTCGCTTTCATTCGACGAATCACAGCTGCTGATTTCATTATCACTATTATTTAATAGTATCGAGGTTATTGTAAACAACGATTCCTTTTCCAAAGTAGCATTTTTAAATTTCAAGACCGCACGAACCGCAGTAACGAAACGGAACGATACGTATGCGCGCAGTGGCTGCGCTGCGATTTCTGCACTCACTGCGAAAATCGGAACGCACCCATTAATACATACCCCAGTAAACAAACTGACCGCAGTATGCCAGTAGATTGGTGTCAGATTCGAGGAAATCCTGACGTCAGATTCGGGACCTACTATGTCCGCATTTGACTATGGTTTTGTGGTCAGAGCCTGATGTCAGGATCTGACATCAGATTGACGGCAGATTTCAATCAGATCTTGCTGACAAAAACCGCCCGCAGATTGGCGGCAGAAATCAAGCAGATCCTGATGTGAGAATCTGACCGCAAAACCATAATTTAATGCGGACATAGTAGGCAATTTTATATAATAGTATAGATTTGAAAACAGTGCGAAAGTCTTAAGCGTAAATAATATATAGAACACGTTTATAAGACCGACTTGAAAGATCTGATTCCTACCATATTTTATGGAAGAAAGAAAAGTTGGAAAACCATGTATTTAGACGAGTATTATAACATTTTTAATATTTTACTTAGCAGGTTAGTCAATTGAATGCCAGGGAGGCTCAAAATAATTATTTAAACTTTTAAAGGCAGTTCTTCCAAATATAAAAGAATTAATGATAACTACTATTCATTCAGTCATGTTAGGGCGGTATTATCATCAATCGTTTTTTAGTTTTTAGCACGCGGCATCCTCTACTAGTCTAGTAGATTAGTAAAGGATGCCGGATGCTTAAGACGATCTTAGTCTTAAGCAACGACTGATAATACCGCTCTTGGAGACGGGTATACCAAATATATACTCCGCAGTGAAATGCCGGCAAATGCGAGTGGTACTCGAGAGCCCTGAATGATCGAGCCCTCGGCCACTTATTCCCGCCACGGTGCTATTTCGCAAGCGAGAAGCGCTCGCCCGATCGCCGCCTGACGTGTTCGCGTCGTGAACTATGTCAGCAGAATCTGCCCAATTCCTGCTGCCTATCTGCCGTCAGATCGCGGTACGCAAGATCTGCCCGATTCCTGCCATTAAATTGTATCAGCAGACTCTCCTTACTTTCTGCCGCCATTCTGCCGTCAGATCCTGACATCAGAATCTGCTCGATTTCTGCTGCCTATCTGCCGTCAGATCGCGCTGCGCAGGGTCTGCTCGATTTCTGACATTAAATTGTACTAGCAGATTCTCCGCAGTGTCTGCCGCCAAACTGCTCGCAGGCTATGTCAATAGGATCTGCTCGATTTCTGCAGCCTATCTGCCGTCAGATCGCGGTGCGCACGGTCTGCTCGATTTCTGACATTAAATTGTACAGCAGACCCTGCCGCCAATCTGCTCGCAGGTTAAGGCAGCACAATCTGTTGGCTTTCTGCTGTCAGTCTGCTTTCATCATCGAATATAACAAATCCTGTATCAAATCTGTAGTCTTTCTGTCAAAAACATTTGTAGTCAGGCGTTGAGCAAAATCTGCTCAAATGGACATGGCTGACTGGGTACACTATACAGGGTGTCCCAAAAATGTCGCGTTTCCTTGAAAGGGGTGACTCAGGGGGTGATTTGAAACAACTTTTTTCTTAGCGAAAATATTGTCCGAAGCTTCGTTAAGGAGATATTAACAAAAAACCCCGACCAATCAGAGCGCGCGCCTTCCGCACGAGCTCCCGCGGTAGCGTTGGCTACGCGTTAGGCGACTGCGCTTGTGCTACGAACGTACGAACAAGCAAGTCGGCATGCATCGACGGAAACCGCGTTACACAGTTTTTTTTTAAAGCAGAATCTTAAATAAGAATTATTTGAAGTGAGAGGACAAGAAGTACGTAAATTTCGTTTTTAAATAAGGCATCAACGAAAAGGTAATGTAACAGAAAATGTACGACAAGTGATCGTAATTCGTTATTGAAGTAAAAATCCGTAGTTTAATAACGGCCAACACAACTAAAATTAAAAAATAATATTAGGTGTATGAATAAATTCTTTCCGACTGGAATTTCTATCGCGGTGGTATTCAGAAGCTGCCAGAAAAATGGCAAAAGGTAATTAACAATAATGGAAATTGTTTCGATGATCGAGTTGTTTTCATATTTTTTCAATCGAACTGTTATTGTACCCTAAAATCGGAAAGAATTTATTTCCACACCTAATAATCACCAATAAATTAAATAAAACTCACCCTTTCGGACATTCCTTTCCTTGCTTTCCTTCCCTTTTCGGAAACCTGTGTCACTGGATCACTGTACCGATCCTGGTTATCGGTGGACGAAAGGTTTATGGTTGGGTAGCGCCCAGTTCTCAGCTGATCACACTGCGTCCGGGTTAATGTACCGAATATTCACTTCACTGCACGGCTACTAACACTGATCACTGAATTTATTTTTCACGGAACGTGTTGTTCCTACGTTATAAAAATTGGTGGCCCCGAAAGGGGCCGATTACTGTTAATTACTGGAACGAGATTACTACTATTACCCAGCGAAAAGAAGACTCCTGGCAGACGGTCTCGGGCTGTGCAGTCCGCTGCTGTGACGAAGAGATCGAACGAAACACATCGAGACCGAGTGGGATAGAGCGATCTGACCGACGATCGTCAAAACAAAACAATAGCGTAGGCTACAGATCGCTCTATCCCACTCGGTCTCGTGTTTCGTTCGATCTCTTCGTCGCGCGGTGCGACAATGTATGTGGCAACTTCAGCCAATAACCAAAATACGTGTGCCCCGTCTGTAAAAGTGTGCCCAAATAGGTGACTCGACCAATCGTCACAGCAGCGGACTGCACAGCCCGAGACCGTCTGCCAAGAGTCTTCTTTTCGCCGGGTAATAGTAGTAATCTCGTCCCAGTAATTAACAGTAATCGGCCCCCTACGGGGCCACCAATTTTTATAACGTAGGAACAACACGTTCCGTGAAAAATAAATTAAGTGATCAGTGTTAGTAGCCGTGCAGTGAAGTGAATATTCGGTACATTGACCCTGGGTTCAGCTGAGCACTGGACGCCGATGACCAGGATCGGTACAGTGGCCTAGTGACACAGGTTTCCGAAAAGAGAAGGAAAGCAAGGAAAGGAATGTCCGAAAGGGTAAGTTTTATTTAATTTATTGGTGATTATTAGGTGTGAAAATAAATTCTTTCCGATTTTAGGGTACAATAACAGTTCGATTTAAAAAATATGAAAACAACTCGATCATCGTAATAATTTCCATTATTGTTAATTACCTTTTGCCATGTTTCTGGCAGCTTCTGAATACCACCGCGATAGAAATTCCAGTCGAAAAGAATTTATTCATACACCTAATATTATTTTTTAAATTTAGTTGTGTTGGCCGTTGTTAAACTACGGATTTTTACCTCAATAAAGAATTACGATCACTTGTCGTACATTTTCTGTTACGTTACCTTTTCGTTTATGCCTTATTTAAAAACGAAATTTACGTACTTCTTGTCCTCTCACTTCAAATTATTCTTATTTAAGATTCTGCTTTAAAAAAAAAACTGTGTTACGCGGTTTCCTTCGATGCATGCCGACTTGCTTGTTCGTACGTTCGTAGCACAAGCGCGGTCGCCTACCGCGTAGCCAACGCTACCGCGGGAACTCGGGCGGAAGGCGCGCGCTCTCATTGGTCGGGGTTTTTGGTTAATATCTCCTTAACGTAGCTTCGGACAATATTTTCGCTAAGGAAAAAGTTGTTTCAAATCACCCCCTGAGTCACCCCTTTCAAGGAAACGCGACATTTTTGGGACACCCTGTATATTATTTTCCATTGCTAACGCTGGTTGCATTTAGGGTAACTGTACTCGTAGTTGACAGTGTACCAATAGTTGACACTTTTATTTTCAGTCACGAATAATAAGCTTTCTATTAAAAAAATGTTTTTGACTAATACTTTTTCAAACAGTGTATTAGTCAAAAACATTTTTTTAATAGAAAGTAAGGTGGAAAAGGACTGAAAATAAGGTTTCCTTATAGTGTTTACAAGTCTTACTTTCGCATAGGTCTTGTACGATCTATGTGGCTAGACATATTTCACGAAAATATTACATGTAACTTCTTATTCCAATGCAGCGGTAAATCCATTTACCGAGCCTTAAATACAACCCACCTGTGCTTTAACGGGTGTCACCTTAGTGCGCGTTACTGCTTAACCTTCCCTGGTTGCCTTATGCTACGAAGCTTGCCTTTGTGCCTAAACTTCCCATCACTCCTTGTGCTACGAAGCTCGCCTTTGTGCCCGAACTTCCCATCTCCCCTTGTGCTACGAAGCTTGCCTTTGTGCCTAAAAATTCCATCTTCCCCTTGTGCTACGAAGCTTGCCTTCGTGCCTAACGTTCCCTTAAGGGAATCCTTAAGGATGGCTAGGACACACAGTGTTCCAGAATCGTAGAAGGTGAACTAAATTCATATCACTGTTATTTATACGTTATTCATTATAAGTGGAACGGGTTTGGGGGCTTTTTGAGCCGTAGAATGTTATTCTGGTATTATTATTTTCTAAGATAACGAACTGCTCTTATAAAGAACTTTTATGCCCTCGGTCGAATTTCCAGTATGTAAAACTTTCATGGCCATTACTATTTAACTTTTTACACTTGTTTTTTAATATTTCTGCAGCATAAATGCTTTTTTGGCTGCATAGCAAAATGCTAAAATGAGTTTTTGCATGACAATAAATCGCTTTATAACTTGCGTTGAGGCAATTTGCTGACGAAAATTTTTATGCAGCCATTACAAGTAGGTTCTAACAAATACTCTTCCACAAAAATTTATCGTGACTACGGGTGAATGCGTGAATAACGTTTTGTAAACGTAACTAAAGCGAGAAACGCGATAAAATACAGATTCACGAAAGGGTATGTTTCAAAGGGTTGTAATACGTACATCATTTTTATATTATATGTACTTATAGGTGAAAAGACATTGTATAACGCTACATAGTCACACTTAAATCAATTCTTATCTATAGAAAAATATAGGGAGGCAAAGTACGCCAATTTCAGAGAAAATATGATCGTTCCGAAACAGTCATTTTTCCCCATCTTCAAACCTTTCCCAAGCAATTTTGGGTGACTTGTGGCAACCCTTACCCATGCCAAAACTTAGTCTATGGACGTAAGAATCTACAGCTAAAACGTCATAGATTTCTAAAGCGGTTGAAAAGTTGAATTTAGTTCACCCCTACGAATTCTACGATTCCGGACCACTGTGGGGCGCGCGCACGCACAGGATCATCTTATTCTATGTATAAGTTACGTATATGTCACAACTATTGCTACATACATACATTTATCATTAGTAAATCTATTCTCATTAAGGTAATCGATAATCCATATACGTCAAGATCTGCTTCGAATGCCGGAAAGCTATAATGTTACCACTGATAGTGATGAAGAAAGTAATTTTGAAAGACACAAAAATATGAGTGATCGTGAATTATCTCTCAATGGGAATATAAGTGATACAGGAGTCGCCCACGTGTGGAGCACCGAGAATGCAATGGATAAACATTGTAGAATATTGTAGTAGTGTAGGAAATGTTGTGTTGGCGAAAAAGTTTTCTCCTATTTCATTTTTCTTTTATTAAATTTTTTTCATTTGAGGCTTTGTTTTCGAATAAATGGACTTTGAATATTCTCCGAGTACGTGTGCACTTAAGCAGCCTAGATCTGTTTCATTCATTCACCGTTCCAAGGCAAAAATCGTATGGGCCACTCCACGCTAAATCGACCACTGCTTGCGATCGGTGTAACGAATTCTGATGTAATTAAAATATGTATGTGGTAGTTCGGGTTAAATTAGTGGGAAGCGAGTTGTCATTATTTAGCTGGTTTCGAATTTGCTTAAAAAACACAGGACGTTAATGTTTGTAATTTTTGCACATTTTCACAAAATCAAGCCCTACAAATAATTTTTTGTCTGAAACTATCAATCGAACGAATTTGTTTCTGCTCTCATTCTACAATAATCAAGAAGTATTGGCCTTTCTAAATAAATCTGAATATTTTCCAATGGATCCATATTGCTCACTTTAGTACGAGCCATTTTTTGTTAATAAAAAAATTGTGAGTGTTGGCAACATAGTAAGCCTGCTACATATATACTAACATATTAATTAACATTAATGTTATTATGACAATTTTCATTTTCATCCGAAAACAGAAAAAACATTGTGGTAGACCTGAGATTTATAGAAGATGAATACGGAGGAGAAAATGAAGTTCTCTATTCCTTTTCTTGCTGACAATAATTCACATGCCAGTAAACAGCCGCGCCTCTAATGATAGACGATGGAAGGATTACATTCTGATTTTAGACACGGGCAGCCTGCCAGTTATAATGCATCTCACCAATCTGCTCGATGTTTTCGATCGTGTGGAAACTTACAAGACTATCAAACCGAAGAACACCGCGAGAAGAGTTCTTGGATCGAGTACAGTCCGCGGTGGATAAATCTATCGCTATGAAAGTAAATGTGGTGGCTGAAGTGTAATTAAACGGCGACACGTTTCAATTCGGATGTAATTTATTGCTTGCTCACCTTGGAAACTGTAATTTACATATGCGCCCACATGGCCTGCGCTAAATTCTCGAGCCCATCGAAGCTATCCGTCCATTTGATTTCGAAGCATAAGTTTCGAAATATTCGGCGTACCCATAAGTCGTAAATCTTGTTTAGTAAGTAAATTAGCTTTAGTTCGACTAAAGTCTCTGACATGTGGAGACGCGTTTTGTTGTCGTATATTGTAAAGCAGACTGTGTATTTATTGTTTTAAACTGAAAAATGGTTTCTATTATCCGAAAACAAAATTGCGGAGTACTAACCTTCAGATCAACACATACCTACGGCTTTGCATGTTGTTTCATTTCCGACCGGGATTTACCAGAACAACTGCAACAACGAAAAAATTGTGATATCTGCGGGGACGACGAAGGTCAATAAGTGCTAAGGTTGGTTGGTTCAGAGAATTTGCAAGTGGTGATTTTGACTTGTCTGATAGTGTTTGACTGCACTGGCATAATTCATTTTGAGTTGCTAAAACCAGGTCAAACAATTGAAATGGTTACATAAAGAATTGTTGAAAAACCGGCCGCCTCTGGACAACAGAAAACGAGCCATACTGCAACATGACAATGCCAGACTTTGTGCATCAAACACAATCCAAGAAAAAATTAAGTTTAAATCTATGGAACATTCCCTCAGCAATAAACAGTTTCGAAATGTCAGTGAAGTTCAAGTTCAGCTCGAATCATATTTTTCATCACAGGCAGCACATTTTTATAAGAGAGGAATTGAAAATTTACAGCAGAGATGGCTAAAGGTCGTGAATAATGATGGCGAATATGTAATTGATTAAAAAATAATAAAAAAACTTGGACTCATATGTGCGTTTAACTTTGAAATAATTGATTACTTATGGGTACCCTTAATATATCTAATATATAAGTTGAAAACAATTTTGATGTAAAAATTATTATCTTTATACGATACTGTGAGAAGAATTCACAAAATTTTTCAATCAATTCTCACTCTGTTTATATTCTACTTCCAGTGTCTTTAATATGAGTTTCCGTTGAACATCTTGTCAAGTTTATTTTTTGCGACTTCCCGCAAGAAAATATGAGAAAAAAAGAGGAACAAAGAAACAGATGGTTTTAGGTGATTAAAATAAAAATATACTCAGGACTAATTATAACACTTTCACAGTATTTCTTTCTGTTCGCATTCTATGGTACACGTTCTTTATGTAACGAAGAAAGGATACAACATGAGTGCTTTTTAACAAATTATATTCCACCAAGCTATGCACAAGGAAACACCAAAGAATCTGAATATTGACAATCGTTTAACAATATACATTCCATGTCTCCAAATGTCACGTCATGCGATTTACACGCAAAAAGCACGTATGCGTAACGTCTTATAGTTTAAACAATAACACGCTTAGCTCTGTCGTTACTATCCGTGACCTGGGAGTCATTTTTGACCCCTGTCTATCTTTTCGCGAACACTACCGCTCTGTGAAAAACGTAGCATCTAGAATGCTGGGTTTTATCGTGCGCTCATCATCCGATTTTGTGAATCCTGACACTTTACCTACGTTATATAATGCGCTTGCGGTCCCTCATATACTGTACGCGTCACCTGTTTGGAATCCGTTCCACAAGAAATACTCGGCGTCTTTTGAATCCGTACAACATAGATTCTTGCGGCCGCTTGCACCCAAAATCGGCGTAGCTATGGCGAGATTTTCTCATGACTATACCGAAATTCTAAAGGATTGTGGGCTTCTCACGTTTGAGGATCGGATATCATTGTCTGACCTTGCAATCGTCTTTAACCTACTAAATGGATACATTGACTCTCCGGATCTTCTGGCGCTTTTGAATTTCCACGTGCCACACTCGGCACTTCGATCGTCTCAGCTTTTTTATTTTTCCTCCCGTAGCACCGCGTTTGTCATACACAGCACTAGGTATTAACAGGTTGTGCGGGCTAGCAAACGCCTATATCAATCGGGTTGATTTTTTCTGCGGTACACAAATTTCTGTTGCGCAGAAATTCTGTCATGTATGGCCTCTAAAGAAGCATTTCTCCTTTCCACCTGATCATACGTTACACCTTCTTATTTTTAATTTTAGCTTTAGTTTTTATTTTGTTTCTATCTTTAGTTTTAATTGTTGCTTAAGTTTAAGTTTTAATTTTAGTCTATATGTAATCCTTCATTTTGAGTTTTTATCATTATAAACTAAAGGGCACGATACCCGTGAAATAATAATAATAATAATAATAATAATAATAATATAGACGAATGTCTTTCAGAAATAGAAATCTGCATTGTTACACAGAATAAATAAAATAATTTCCTTTAACTTCTTCAATTCTATTTTATTTACATTAATTTATTATTTAAGCGTAATTAACAATAGAAGAAATTTCTGTTTATTATATTCCAATGTTTTGCTGCCATGATCTACCACAAAAAATTTAAATGTAAATATTTCAATTAAGGGACTTATTGTCATAGAGAATATGTACAATTTCAAAAGTCCATGACTTTTCAAGAAGGATGAAGATTTCTCTACGAAGGTAACTAAATCTAGTTGAATCGAACTTCCATATTTGTACAGACAGTGATTTGGAATCCCTTGAACCGAACACGCACGCTCGCTCACACACACGTGCCCACGAAGGCCCGGCTTCTTCGCGGCGCGTACGTGGGCGGTTCGAAGGATTGAAATTCACTGTCTGTAAATGCAAGTCCGGTGAACCATAAAAAAAGAATTGATCTCCAAAACCGCGTCCTTCCACTTTAGGCAAGAGACGTTAGCGAGGCAATGCCTATTCATGCGCTCATTGCCTGACCTCAGTTTCAGTAAAACGAACGAAAATAGGTAGGATTATGTCGTAAAAATAAGTGGCTGAATGATTGGTCACGTGGCGTGGCACGAAATTGGACCAGAACACCTCTGAACTGGGATTGTTGAGTGTCCGTGAAGACTCGACAAATATCTACACTTGTGTTGGATAACCGACTTTCTTTTAGCATTTTCTCAGCCACTGAGAGATATTTCGGATAACAGCTATCCAGCAACTTTGTTCAAAATAAATTACTCATCAACATACTGTCCATTCCAAGGTTCAAATTTGTAAACAGGTTGGCTTATTCATCCTGTTACTAAGGTCTGTGGTTATCCTTTCCTCACCAAATACCTAATTTATACATAGTATATAAAACCGAGAAAACTGCACATGAAAGTAGCATTTCAAATTTCATTCAGAGAAAATCCATTCATCTCTAAATGATTTTATTCAGCTTCGATCCTCTGTTTTTTTAACGATTTTATTCAGCTTCAATCCTCTGCTTTTTTAACGATTTTATTCAGCTTCGATCCTCTGTTTTTTTAAACGATTTTATTCAGCTTCGATCCTCTGTATGTTTGTTTGTTTCAAATCTGGAAACTTAATTTTAACACGTTGAACGCCACGCTAATTTTACATGGATTGCCCGTGCCGCCAACATGAATTTGTTATTATGCGATACATAATATTATGTTGATATATTATCTACGACAGATAAGTTAAGATGTATAATCATATTTAATGAATTTATCTTACTAGAGGTCATCGGTGATTCCCGTAATGATAATAGTATTGAAAAATGTATAAGTATTGACATTTACTCTAATTATGTGTTTCTACAAATCCTGGTGTCGCCGGTTACCGGTGGGCCCCGCTGCGCTACCGACAAATTAAGTGCCGGTCAGCGGTGACCCTCATGGCATTCAACGTGTTAACCCACTTCCAACTATCCAATTGTCTTCAAACTTTGCACGCGTACGTGGTTTGGATAACAATACAAAATTATGAAAAAAAAAACCCGAGGAGTTTAACACGTTGACTGCCCACGAAATCTGGAGGTGCTATGCTCGACGCCGAAAACGCCCCGATGGGAGTGTACTGTTTAAAGAAGGGATGGGGGCTATAGCGGTTTTACAGGGGCAAGAGGTACTCCGCTCGCTCCGCCTGTGATGTGACAGTTCAGCCAATAACAAAAATACGTGTGTTTTGTTTTTATAATTAGCTACGTTGGAAATTGATTTAACATTTCAAAACCATCCAATCGGTGAAGTATCAAAACAAGCGACACTCCGATTGGCGTGCTCAGCATCGGCCTAGGTCAGCCCGTACCCGCCCGATTGCTCCGATCGGTGTAGTCGGCGTTGGTCAAAGAACAAAAAACACGCCGATCGGTGTGGTGGGCAGTCAACGTGTTAAGAAATTATCCGGTCATCAATAAATATAACCCATAACCACAAATCCAAACGACTTGAAATCAGCTGATAACCACAAATAAAACTTACAGCGGTATTCACAGTCGCGTCTTGAGCAAATGCTTAAGATCACCTTCTAGAAGAAGATATTATTTGCCTGAAGACATCAGGTATTCATAGTCGTTGCACAAGATGATCTTAAGCATTTGCTTGGAATAAGCAATTGCTTATATGACATATCCATTTTCTTTATAAAGCATTTACTCAGGCATTTGCTCATTCACGTTCGGATACTTTCGGAATAATTCTGTTAGAACAACCAATGATAGAAGGATATTCCGTTTGTTCCGTTTGGGTCCTCTGGAGAGAGAATATTATTGAGTACCCGCCTTTTTGAGTATTGCCAGATTCACTTTATAAGCAAAATATGCGTTGTTGATATTGGAACATGGTAGTACGACAGATTATTAGAGTATTATATTACACTTAAGTTTATATTTGGTTTATAAAGCGACTTTGACAATACTCAAAAAGGCGGGTACTCAATAATATTCTCTCTCCAGAGGACCCAATATGGCGGATGCGCATACTCACCTCTTTAGTGCTCTAATCTTACCGCAGTTTGCTGATTATTGCCGAAGTTTACCAATCATTGCCGAGAATGGGCATTTAAATTGGTTGTCTAGTGATTTCCCTAGTTTATTTCTGTCCTTGTCGAGTGACGCCTCTTATTATATCTCCTCTTTGCTTGTAGCCCGAATTCCGATTTCATTCGGATTTCATCTAGACACACATGGAAAAACCCATAATCTTAATTTTGACTCTTTGAATTCTTGATTTTTTTATACTTATTCATTTTTCATTAACGGGTAACAGCCTTTGTTAACAGTGACTCGACAGAAATATAACCCATACGGAGAAGGTAAAAAAGTAATAAAAATAAAGGAAAACGCAAGAAATATTAATAAATCATACATACGCGAAAAATTATTTTCAATAGTTAGTGAATATTTTCATTTGAATTTTACATTTTAATTATTCACATTATTATTGCGGCCTTGCCTTTACTCGTATCTTACTTTCTCCTTATGTACTATATTTTCTGTTTAACGAGTAATAAGGTCGAAATAATAATAATAATAATTACGAACCATTAGCCAGTATATAAACATATTCTAAAATATTCGAAACATTAAAGCATCAAACTACTCGACACACCGGACTGTTCGGTACTTTCGACCCACTCGATACTTTCAGCTCGCTCGGTTTTTTCGGCCCGCTCGGTTTCCTTCGAGCCGCTCGAAAAAATTCCAGTTCTCGGTTCTATTCCAGTTGCTCGAAAAAAATCGAGTTGCTCGAAAAAATTCGAGTTCTCGGTTCTATTCGAGTATTACTCGGCTCGGTTCGGTTCTTCGAGCCGAGTCAGGCTCGGCTCGCTTTTTTTCGAGTACTCGAACAGCTCTATCCGGTATGTACATACTTGAAACGAAAGCCGCGCATGTTAGAAATAGAAGGGAAAAGACACAACAATATATGAATTTATTCCTCGTCGTTTGACGTTACAAAGATTAATGGCTGTTATCAAGACGAAGGCTGTTATCAAGACAATGGCTATTCGTTCGAGGCCGTCTTGTCTCGCGCTCATATCCCCCTTCGCTCGTCAGGGCTCGCTCGGTGCAGTTTCACGCGATCGGGTCGCAGGGGTGCATTTTGGGTTGTCTTTTTGGGAAAACGGCGTCCCCGCTAACACGTGCGTGTCAAATTTCACTTTCCACATTTCTCATCCTACCTTAATGAAAATAATTCGAATTGGTTGGCGAAGTCTTCCCGATGAAAATGAGTCCAAACACGACATAAATCAGACTGTTTTAAGGATTATTACCCTAAAAATAGTCCATTTCTGCACCCCTTTTCCAATAATGTAGTACGTTCGAATTATGGTTTAAGATCAAGGTTTAAGGATCGGTATTTCGATTATGCTTTGCCTAATTATGCAGGGTAACCCGCGTCAGTTATAATACCTTAATTTAATATATCTCGCATGGGTTTAAGAACTTGCGAACATTTAAATTGTTGTTTAACGCCTTGGTAAGGCCCTTTTTGGAGTACGCTTCTGTGATATGGACTCCTCACCAAGGCTACTTACTAGTTGCGTTAGAAAGAGTCCAGCACAGATTCCTGCGGTTTGTGTCTTTCCGCCTTGGGCAACCTATGCATAGATTCAATCACGATTACCAGCCGTTGCTGCATAAGTTCAATTTCTTGACGCTGCATCAGCGCCTTCAGCTAGCCGATTTGACCTTCCTGTTTAGGATTCTCAATGGTCAAGTTATCTGCCCCCAACTTCTGGGGTTAATTAATTTTTACGTTGCGTGCAGGCCGTTGCGGCATACTCCGTTATTTTATGTCAAAGCCTACAGAACGAACATCCTCACGAGTGACCCTATTTCTAGAATTTGTATGCGTGGTAATGAGGTAGCTGACACTATAAACTTCTTCGGATCCTCTGTTGACAACTTTAAACGGATTGTAACTTCCTCATTTCGCACGTCGTTGCCATAAAATGTAATTTGTTATTGCTATCAGGCATATTTCTATTTCTACTAGTCTTCGCGTATCTATGTGTATCGCGTTCTGTACATTACTGTTTTTTTTATTTTTCCTTCTGCTGAATATTGGGGCTAACCCGTTTAATAAATAAATAAATAAATAAATAAATAAATAAATAAATAAATAAATAAATAAATAAATAAATAAATAAATAAATAAATAAATAAATAAATAAATAAATATATCGAGAACTCCGCACACGGTCAGTTTTAATCGGTCTGGTCTCGAGTTCCATGTATCCCAGGGGCTTTTAAATCTGTATTAATACTGGCTCGCACTCATCCCTCCTTGTATTTAAAGCGGGGGTGAAACCAATTATTTTCGTAATCCACGTTAGAAAACAAGCAACTTTTGTCTGAAACATTTTTTCTTAAAACCATTCCAAACCATTTCTCGATGTCTAGATGTTAGAAGACAGGCAAAAGGTTGGAAGCGAAAATGGTTCCAAAATGAGAAGCGAAAATCACATTTAGTATCCTGACCTGCAGGAGTATCGTTTACACCACTTGGGTTTTCCCTAACCACTTACCCGATGACCGTTTACCCAGATTATTGTTGCCGCGACCCTCCCAACCATTCTTTGCGCGCTGTCTGACAACTGATTCCTGCCACAATCGGTTGTCGATGTCCATCATGGAAGGGGAAAACCTACAGGAGTGGTGGTAATGTTGCGTGAACTGACGCCAGCGCCAAGCCAGCCAAGTGGCCCCAACGCGAAGCCACGGCCAACCATTTCCCAACGGTGCTGACCCTTTTCCGTGTACGTCCCTGGTCCCACGTGGCATCACTGCTGCAGATTATTCCTGCCGAACGCTGGGTGGAGGTGGGCAAAGGTGGGTGCAGGTGTGAAAAGGTATGAAAAGGTGTGAAACGCGACAGGGAACGGAAATATTAAAATTTATTATAATGTGGCGTAGAATATTCATATCATATCATATCACGTAGAAAGGCATCAAAGATTCGAACGAATCGATTAATCCTCCGGCAGCCATATGTCGGACGTGCAATCACCTCCGGGATAGCTAGAAAGAGAATCGCGACAGTTATTTTCAGAATGGAACGATGTAAGAATATCCAACCATCAACGTATTTCCGTATTTACCGCATTTCGTGTGCAAGTAAAATGTCGTCCTTATCTGCACCAAAGTCTACTAGAAACTTCTCGTCAAGTTTCAAACCACCCTTTTGTATGTCCACGTCCAATTTAACAGTGTTTTCTCCAATCTTCCAAAATTTATACATTTGAAGTATTCATGTTGTGTTTTATGAATTCCCGATATTTTAAATCTCAAATGTAAGAACAATTCTTTTTGGTAATCGTTCGATACTCATTATGTCTTTGGTATAGACTAAGGGTGGATCGGAAAAACTTTTTTTTTCATATCGAATTCTAATAGTGCGGAAATGTTGCCCACCACTATCAGTATTACGGGTGTGAAAGCACAATTGAATCAAGTAATATCTTCTGTTCTGCACTTGAGATTGAAATTTCGATATTCTAACAAAAATAAATTCTGAACTAGGTATTAGGTACCCTGATAACCAGGTCTGAGGGCAGGATCTGCCGGCAGATCCGCGGCAGATCCTGCTGCCCGCCTGACACATCCAACAGCGCCATCTGAAGGCCACAATAGCCAAACAATTCCCTCTGCGTGACGTCACATGGACCTACGCACCAACACAAATGTACATCACTGCTGTAGGTGTATCCCTACCCCCAAATAACAAAGCAAGCAGATTCTACATTTATTAAATAAAGTATCCCACATCGGACATGTAACGTTTTACATTTTCGCAGTGGCATAAAGTTACGGTTTCGTCTAGTTCGTATTAGATGGCGTTAATACTCTTAAGTGGGAACAAAGGTTTCTACTTGTCTTGTTACGCTTGGCGTTGATTGGTTTCAATGTTTTAATAAAGTACGGGAACGATCTCCTCACGCATGTGTTAACCTTTTTTTTTGCTTGCTTGTCCCGCGTTGAAACAGAAAATATCTGGTCCGTAGAGGACCTCAATAGAAGTATCAGGAATTTTTTTGTTTGTGCCCATTTTCGGGTTTTCAGAGTGAAAACACCTCCTAAAGCTTAATGAGTGTGTTCCTATTTTTCAGTATATCTTGGAAACAATATATAAAAAATATGTTGTAAATAAATACAAATTTTGTTACAGGGCTTGACAACAGTTCCTGAGTACAATCATTTGCAAAATGTAAGAAAAGCACGGTGTAAGAAAGATAGGTGGACCGACTACGCTACCCCCACCACAAAACTGCTGTGATCTTAAAGAAAAAGTTACTTGTCCCTCCCGCAGAGGGTATTAGTGTAACATGTGAACAATATCACGTTTACTTCCTTATGTTTCTTTTACACCGTGCCATAATCACGTGCTTAATACCAAGTGGGTTCCAAAATTTGTAATGACTTCATGCACCTCGAATAAAAAGTTTTATAAAGTAAAATATTTTAACTTTTAAAATTAATTAAACTGAGAAAATGAGAGTCGGTTAACGACCAAACAAATATTTATCGTTATGTAAAATGCTTATTTTATGAGGATAAATTATACTTAGGAGAATATTATAACAAACACACATTAAGACTTTGTTTCAATTATACAAATATTTATTTATTCGTTGTACAGTTTGGCTGTTTCCTTTTTTTCTTTGCTCTTAGAATACTCTCTATTTTTTATTCTAGCTACTTGTCGCATTCTTAAGGTTAAATAATAATGTATGCAGTCCCTTGTAAAAGAAACATAAGGAAGTAAACGTGATATTGTTCACATGTTACACTAATACCCTCTGCAGGTGGGACAAGTAACTTTTTCTTTAAGATCACAGGAGTGGGGATAGAGTCGGTCCACCTATCTTTCTTACACCGTGAAGAAAAGACACGACGCAAAATACAGGCTGATTCTCTAGCAAGCGTCGTCAAACGCGATACCGCCAGCAAACACGCGCCTCGCTGAGTTCCGTGGTCTTCGATACTCGAAACCAGCGAGGCCATACAATATTGCGCACTAAGCAGCGGCGAATCTCGAATTTTGCATTTCTAATCAGATTTTTGCGAAAGTGACGCCAATCGATTCCTTGTGTTTTCCCGATGAAATTGACCCCAAGAACGACATACTTCGGACCATAATTAAGGAAATTACATGCAAAATTGATTTGTATAATGTAAAATCAGTTTCGTTAAAAATAGTCCGATTTACATAACATTTGGTATGATTTTCATCGGAAAAACGTGAGCAATGCATTGGTGTGCTGTCACTGCCATATTGATTCGATGAAGAAAATAAAGAATTTCATTTTTCGCATAAGCTGTGAATCATCGCGTGAATCATGAAACGGCACCGCGCGGTCGAACGAGAAATACACATATACATTACATTCTGCTGGGCCGTGCTCGCTGCGTCGAGCTGAAATCAAACCAAATCTCGTTCATTTTCGCGACGCTGTGAGCTCGCTCAGAGTCAATTGATAATAACGGTTCATATAATTTTAGATGCTGTGTTCCTTCCTCTATCTAACGCTATAAAAATCATCTCTCTATCTCTTTTCGTTTGCGAGCAGTAACGGCGTAACGGGTTTGCACATTTCGTGACATCCAAGTCTTGATTTAGGCCCCCATAGTCATTGCATACCTGTATAGTGCGGGGAAAGACGTAGTGCTACGTCAAAAACATTTGGGCTGCAGAAATATTAAAAAACTAGTGTAAAAAGTTAAATAGTGACGACCATGTAAGTTTTACATACTTACTGGAAATTCCACTGAGAGTATATGAATTCTTTATAAGGGTAGTTCGTTATTCTAGAAAAAAATAATATGTACCAATATCAGATTCTACGGCTCAAAAAACCCCTAAAACCGCTCGATTTATAATGTGTTACGTGATATAGCGGAGATTTTACGAAGAAGGATGGATTAGCTGCCCGCGGAGCGCGGATCCGCAAACTCGCGTTCGATCTAAGTATTTGTTTCAAACTCCTTTGTGTAATATTAATTTGAATGAAAGTTGAATAAATAAACGGAAATTTATTTCCTGTTATATAACTGGTTTTACTTTTCTTTTACAAATTGGGATTATACAGATAACACGACTGTTTACTTTGGCTAAAATGTTTACTTTTGATTAATGAATCTATAGAAGTTGATCCACTTGTCTGGCAAGAAGAACAATTGCGGTGATCTACTGACGTTGGATTCATAGAACACTTTTGCTGTATCGACTTTGCTTGTAAAACCGAGAAAGAAACTCATTTGCTTTGTAACACTTTATTTCGCGTAGAAATTACAAAACTCCATGTAACGAGGACCACAAGCGGCTCGTATAAAAATAAATCTTCTGTATAAATGCATTCGTTACGCGTATGTAAGTATATGTAAACATGTGATTTTATAGAATAGATGAGATGAAACATTAATCTCGCATTTTACGAGTCACACATTCTCGATGCACCTCGATGAATTCATACTTTGTTTTAAGCGAAACAATAATCACTAGAGCAATGAATATTTCTTGAGTTATCGATTATGCTCTCACTTTTAGAATCTGCTTTTAAAAAGAATTCTCGTGTTTGATCCTTTCTGTTCGGCGAACATATCTAACTGTAAGACAAATGCTGTAACGTTGCCTACATTAAAAAATTGTTTAAAATATGAAGTTTCGCAAAAGCAAAATTTCACTGTCGTGGAATTCTGATACTATCGCATTACTTAAAAAATGAAGATATTAAAGTTTCTGAAGAACAGTAATAAATGTTGTTATAAGAATTATTCTTAAGAAGCACACCAGTTTCCATTCGACTCTAGGCCTCTAGAATTAAGTTCATCCCGAACCACAAAATTTTTTGATGACATCGATTTCGCTTTCGAAGTCTGTACAAGAATATAGCTCTGTAACATTCCAATCCTTGTTTCAGACAAATCCTTCCAGACGGATCTTCTTTCTAGATTGTCTAGAATCTAGGTGGACAGCATCACGTCTATATACATACTTCAGCCTCTCAATTAGTTTTCACGTGAACATTCAACCAGCTCTCTAGCTGGCCACTATTTTTGGCTAGCCATTTGATATTGTTCGATACAGTTTCCAGCGCTTTGGCACGATTCATCGCTCCAGCACCTGCATCTGGGTACTTGGCAAAGAAGGACTTAATCTCGTTTAATTTCGCCTCTGTGGCGAAAGTCTTCGTAATTCCAGGGATCAAGGCGCCGAGATTTCGATCATTCAAAGTATATCGACTAATAAGGAACTCCCAGTTAGAACGTACCCAGTCCCACACCAGGGGAGTTCCCACGGGATTTCCAGAAATAGTCGACAGACAGCCGAAGAAGTCCTGGGCGCGAACGTAATTCTCGTCCGTAGCTGTTATAATAAACCTGTAGCAGAACAAATTATTTTTTTATTTATACGGGGCAAAGCCTGTCGTACATATCAGCAAAAGGAAAAAGAGCAATTAGATTAGCTGCAGGTAAACAGGGTGTCCTACAAGTCGGGCAGTGATGATCATAGAAAACGACAATCGGCATGCCCATACGATTCTGCGATACTTAATTAAAAATTTAAAGGGTATCGTTGAATTACGCCAGACCTGCCTACACGATAATATTCATTGTTTTCATTATATCCACTGTAGTCTATTGTGTTATCGAGGCACACACGCAGAAATGACACAAAACACAGAATCATATCACCCCTCAAAAAAATAAAAAAATATTAGAGCTCCTGCACTAAAACGTGTATAAAGATTTAAAAAAAAACACAAATTTGCTCGCACTGAACGCGGAAAAATATCAGTTTTTCACGCACTCAGACAATCTATGCTATTATATAAAACTAGCAAAATATACCCGCGCATCGCTTCGGGCCTAAGAGATATTAAGGACTCCATGAAAACACATTTCACCGCCTTAGGGGTTGATTAGAGCAAAATCCTGAAATTGGTTTTTCGGCATTTTTGTGGGTAATCATTCGAAGTAAAAAACCAAGTTGATATCTAATTGGGCCTAAAAGATATTAGGGAGTGCGAGATAATACATTTTACCCCTTTTCACCCTCTTGGGTATAGAATTTCCAAAAATCCTTCCTTAGTGGGTGTCTAAGTCATGAAAATAATATACCTTCCAAATTTCACGTTGCTAGGTTAAATGGTTTGAGTTGGGCGTTGATGAGTCAGTTAGGACTTCTTCTTTTATATATGTAGATTTAAAAACAGTCCGAAAGTCTTAAGCGTAAATAATATATAGAACACGTTTACAAGACCGACTTATAAGATCTGATTCTCATCATATTTTATGGAAGAAAGAAAAGTTGGAAAACCATGTATTGAGACGGGTATTAGGGTGAAAGCACTAGTAGTCGACCACTTAAAGCTAAACTCGAATGAAAAGTACTGAAAAAAAATAAACAATCAATATTATAAATTATATAAAATGTATTGAAGTAATTCAAATGTATTTAATGTATCACTAAATATTTTGTGTTAGTAGGAAAGTTCGGGGAAAATAAATAATTAGCGATAAAAATAAAGTGTCCGAATGCTTTAATAATCGACCGCTTAACTCTAAAAGTCGACCGCTGTGGTCGACTATTGAAAATTGAAAGGGAATGATGATCCAGTTACCGACCTACCATAAATAAATAAATTATCCCATTTTTTTTTAAATTTTTGAAGCGCATATAAAATTGTTGATGCTTTTTCAGTGGAATAGCATAATTTTCCTGTAAAAAATGTATAGAACTGAATTACATTTGTCGTTTCTATTCAAAGCACACTTATGTTTCTCGGGTTAGAAAACAGCAATGGCGCATGTAGAATCAAAATTAGTTTACAAATCACTTTAAAAGCATTTATTTTTTTTACCTATGAAGGGCGCTTTTTGCCGTATTGTAAAGTTAGAAATTCAAAATATAATATAAAATTGTCATTTAATAAATTCTTTATTTCAGTACTTATTTCTTTAAGCTAAATAATAAAAGTGGTCGACTACTAGAGGGTGGCCGACTATTAGTGCTTTCACCCTATAACATTTATAATATTTTACCTAGCAGGTTGGTAGTCAATTGAATGCCAGGGAGGCTCAAAATAATTATTTAAATTTTTAAAGACAATTCTTCCAAATATAAAGGAATTAATAATAGCTATTCATTCAGTCATCTTAGAGACGGGTATACAGGGTGTCCCAAAAATGTCGGTTTTCCTTGAAAGGGGTGACTCAGGGGGTGATTTGAAACAACTTTTTCCTTAACGAAAATATTGTCCGAAGCTTCGTTAAGGAGATATTAACCAAAAACCCCGACCAATCAGAGCGCGCGCCTTCCGCCCGAGTTCCCGCGGTAGCGTTGGCTACGCGGTAGGCGACCGCGCTTGTGCTACGAACGTACGAACAAGCAAGTCGGCATGCATCGAAGGAAACCGCGTTACACAGTTTTTTTTTTTAAAGCAGAATCTTAAATAAGAATAATTTGAAGTGAGAGGACAAGAAGTACGTAAATTTCGTTTTTAAATAAGGCATAAACGAAAAGGTAACGTAACAGAAAATGTACGACAAGTGATCGTAATTCGTTATTGAGGTAAAAATCCGTAGTTTAACAACGGCCAACACAACTAAATTTAAAAAATAATATTAGGTGTATGAATAAATTCTTTCCGACTGGAATTTCTATCGCGGTGGTATTCAGAAGCTGCCAGAAAAATGGCAAAAGGTAATTAACAATAATGGAAATTATTTCGATGATCGAGTTGTTTTCATATTTTTTAAATCGAACTGTTATTGTACCCTAAAATCGGAAAGAATTTATTTCTACACCTAATAATCACCAATAAATTAAACAAAACTCACCCTTTCGGACATTCCTTTCCTTGCTTTCCTTCCCTTTTCGGAAACCTGTGTCACTAGGCCACTGTACCGATCCTGGTCATCGGCGTCCAGTGCTCAGCTGATCACAGGGTCAATGTACCGAATATTCACTTCACTGCACGGCTACTAACACTGTTCACTTAATTTATGTTTCACGGAACGTGTTGTTCCTACGTTATAAAAATTGGTGGCCCCGTAAGGGGCCGATTACTGTTAATTACTGGGACGAGATTACTACTATTACCCGGCGAAAAGAAGACTCGTGGCAGACGGTCTCGGGCTGTGCAGTCCGCTGATGTGACGATTGGTCCCGTCACCTATTTGGGCACACTTTTGTCACGGGGCACACGTATTTTGGTTATTGGCTGAAGTTGCCACATACATTGTCGCACCGCGCGGCGAAGAGATCGAACGAAACACGAGATCGAGTGGGATAGAGCGATCTGACCGACGATCGTCAAAACAAAACAATAGCGTAGGCTACAGATCGCTCTATCCCACTCGGTCTCGATGTGTTTCGTTCGATCTCTTCGCCGCGCGGTGCGACAATGCATGTGGCAACTTCAGCCAATAACCAAAATACGTGTGCCCCGTCTGTAAAAGTGTGCCCAAATAGGTGACGCGACCAATCGTCACAGCAGCGGACTGCACAGCCCGAGACCGTCTGCCACGAGTTTTCTTTTCGCCGGGTAATAGTAGTAATCTCGTCCCAGTAATTAACAGTAATCGGCCCCTTTCGGGGCCACCAATTTTTATAACGTAAGAACAACACGTTCCGTGAAACATAAATTAAGTGAACAGTGTTAGTAGCCGTGCAGTGAAGTGAATATTCGGTACATTGACCCTGCGATCAGTTGAGCACTGGACGCCGATGACCAGGATCGGTACAGTGGCCTAGTGACACAGGTTTCCGAAAAGGGAAGGAAAGCAAGGAAAGGAATGTCCGAAAGGGTGAGTTTTATTTAATTTATTGGTGATTATTAGGTGTGAAAATAAATTCTTTCCGATTTTAGGGTACAATAACAGTTCGATTTAAGAAATATGAAAACAACTCGATCATCGCAATAATTTCCATTATTGTTCATTACCTTTTGCCATTTTTCTGGTAGCTTCTGAATACCACTGCGATAGAAATTCCAGTCGGAAAGAATTTATTCATACACCTAATATTATTTTTTAAATTTAGTTGTGTTGGCCGTTGTTAAACTACGGATTTTTACCTCAATAACGAATTACGATCACTTGTCGTACATTTTCTGTTACGTTACCTTTTCGTTTATGCCTTATTTAAAAACGAAATTTACGTACTTCTTGTCCTCTCACTTCAAATTATTCTTATTTAAAATTCTGCTTTAAAAAAAAACTGTGTAACGCGGTTTCCTTCGATGCATGCCGACTTGCTTGTTCGCTACTTTCGTAGCACAAGCGTGGTCGCCTACCGCGTAGCCAACGCTACCGTGGGAACTCGGGCGGAAGGCGCGCGCTCTGATTGGTCAGGGTTTTTGGTTAATATCTCCTTATCGAAGCTTCGGACATTATTTTCGCTAAGGAAAAAGTTGTTTCATATCACCCCCTGAGTCACCCCTTTCAAGGAAAACCGACATTTTTGGGACACCCTGTACAGTGAAATGCCAGCGAATGCGAGCGGTACTCGAGACTCGAGAGCCCTGAATGATCGAGCCCTCGGCCACTTATTCCCGCCGCGGTGCTATTTCGCAAGCGAGAAGTGCTCGCCCGGTCGCAGCCGCCGCCTGGCGGTCGGGTCGTGAACTACTATTATTTACAAAATGTAAAATCGTTAGAACCTTCCTCTCGCCAAGACGAACAAAGTGAAATAACACACTTGTGGGTACAGTTCATATTTACTGAGAAACCGCATTTAAAAGTATGCAACTTTCAATCTATACTATTAATATAAAATTGAAGTCCTAATCAAACCCTAAGGGGGTGGAAAGGGGTAAACTCTGTTTTCACGGACCTCTCAATATATGTTAGGCCTGATTAGATATCAACTCGGTTTTTACATACAAAGGTTTCCCACACAAATCCCTAAAAACCAATTTCAGGATTTTACCCGCGCACATCGAACTGAGAACCTCTTTCTTTTTGAAGTCGGTTAAAAACTGACAATGCGCAATGCGATTCCACTAAATCCGTGTAAAACCTAGAAGTATCGAGAGTGCAACAAGATTAATGACAACACGTTTGCACGCACGAATTTAAATGCATTTGTGATTATTTTGAGCACCTGTCATGCAGGTGATCAATCAGAGGTTAACAAAACCCAAAACTCGCTGTTACTCGTTAGAAAGGTCAAATAGGACATATGTTTGTATGAATTTATTTTATTATGTTCAAGAGCTGCGCGCATCCCTAATGTTGGTCCCATATATTACAGAACATCGTGTATAGTTATTGCAAGAGGAAATAAAAATAGAAATTAAAAGAAACAATCCAGGATCTTGTTTGAAAATAGAAATGCAGTCATTTTTCACAATTGTTTAGGACCGCTGTCCAGGGCAGGACCCGCGGGTCCTGTGGGGTTCTCCCCCTCTCGGCCGCGTTGTCAGAGACACCGCGCGACGCTAAAGAGGTGACCAATACAGGCTGGTGTCCGTCGTCAACAAAACTTGGACACTACGCATGATGTGTTTATTAGTGACACACGTTTATTTCTCGCGAAAATCGTGTAAAGAAAGAACGGTTCGATAAGAAAGCAGGCGCGTGAGACGCCCTTACGCTAGACAGCGCTGGTTTAGGTTTTGAAGAATAGGGACAGCTTATTTTCAAAAAGTACAGTCTACTTTATTAAAGTGTAAAACTCACTTGTTCAAAATCCAGCTGGAGCGTATTCCAGCTAATCCACGCATTAATATGAGCTTCTCTGTCGAATCAGGTTCAGAAACGAACCTTTGGAACATTATGTTCCACGCCGCTTCGTCGCCAACATGGTGCATTCCTGAAATCATAAAAAGAATGACCGATATTCCTCCAATTACTTACACCTTCGTTCTACTCAACTTCAAGTTCCTATGTCCTATAAATTTAAAAAGACATGATGTACCTAATGAAATCTTTACTATATTATTATTGTAGAAATAGGTTTTGTAATTCCTACGTATTTGTGGGAGCCACAGAACCAGAGGGCTTCGGGTGATGGAACTCAGAACGAATGATCTGTGGATCCTCTGCGTACTGGCCAGCTGCCTAACCAACTCCACCAATGCCGGCCCTCCCAGGTCTCTATGTTCCGGGCTCCCACTTATGGGAATCCCTGATCTGACATTATTATATAATTGGCTGATAATGAAGTCTACTGTTCACTACTGAATGAAACTTAGATATTAAAAAAAAAAAGGTGAAACGTGAAACAAGAGTTAACCCTCTAGTGCAGGCCAGTCCAGGGATTTGCTCGCACGAGCAGTCGCGAGTTGCTCTTCGCTCTCGGAGGCCTGGAGCCAGGCCCAAAGCGAAAAGTCTTCTTGGTGGGGGAATCTGTGAACGCCACTATCCCCACTCTTTTACGGCTGCCGGTCTTGCCGTCGCTCTTGTCTTCGCTCGCAACCACCCGCGGCTGCTCGTCGAGGGTAAGAGCAAAAGTTGGACAGGCCTGCTCTAGTGCATAGATTTTTAATTCAGTTGGAAAAATTAGACTACTCTAATTTAGGGATGAAAAGACCGAATCCGATGTCTGTTTTGAATCTGGAGAAAATAATAATAATAATAATAATAATTTTCGCAGCGTGCGTAGCTCAAAAATGCAACTCAAACTAGATTTCTGTCAAATCGAAACGTCAGATTGAGATGTTTCTTAGACCATTATGTACGCTGTGGCACTACTTTTAGGGCTGTCAAATGAGAATTCCCAAGCCCCGCATTAAACAGGTGTCCGCCTTAAGGCAGGCGTATGCATTAGAGGGTTAAATTAGATATACTGCAAAAACTTTACCATAGTAATAAACGAGCGCGCGGATATCAGGATGTAGGCGAACATCCTTGGGGTCTTGTATCCAACGTTTAAATATGTTTCCAACGTCTTCCAAACATTCGTCGTGTCCCACAGAGCACGCCAATCCAAGGACCGTCGTACGAAGTCTTCTGCATAAGATAAGACGATATATGTACATACCCCATAAGAGGAGGCTTTCTTAAGAAAATATAACACGGATTTCAACAACGTAATGTTCACGTACAAAGTGACACGATCCTCGGTGTTATCCACGGTCCATGCTACTTCGTGATAAACGCTGTCCACCACATCTCTGACGTATTTCTAAACAGTGTCATAGAAAACTAATTTAGTTTCTAGCAGATGAAGCTGTACTTGACAGTATCATAGTAAATAATAAATGCCATGAATGCTGGTACAGAGTGTGCCAACATATGGTATAAGTAGAATGGTGGTAATTCTACAAGAGTAAATATGTAAGTAAAGAATAATCTGTTTATTGTCAAGAAAGTTGTGTGTTTGAGATTCAGCTGAGTGCGTGTACGTCAAAATACAGTTAAGGCACCCGGGGGGTACGCTGAGGTAAGGGAATCGGTTTTCGCAAGATTTATGGAGGTGACGTCAATGGGTAGGATCACTTACAAGCTTCTGTTCCTCTGCATACGCCGTATTTTGTACGTATGTGTACGAGACGCGCACACAGAACACAGCGCTACTTACGTACTATCCACATGCATGGATAACGAAGGCAGTTTTGGGGAATAGGCCTAACACTTTAAGTGGCTCAAGGTTTGCCGCAGTATCGTTTCAAGTCAATCAGGTCTCTTTCGAGCGATCATTATTGCCGGAAAAATGTTGTACAGCTCGTCCCACATTTAGAACAGATACTAACCAATCGATGGACGACGTTTCTCTGATGAAAATGTATCCAAATAATATGACCTTAGTCCGTACAATTTTTTAAATACATAGAGTTCGAATCATTCCTAAATTCCGCACACCAATTATACATTACATATAATTAAAAATAGTTTGAATGCACACGATTTTGAACTCAGTTTCACCAGGAGAATCTTGTCAATCTATTGGCGGTACCTTCACGATGATCTAATACGATCTAAATGTCATTTTACCTTGAACTTTGATGATGAACTGGTCGATGATAACAAAGTATCGATGGCTGTCAACTTCGAATCCGCTACTTTCCACGGAACAGCGTGATGTTCTTGAGGAAGGTACGCTGTCATATTCATTGCGACTCCATAATCGAGTTCTCCAGCGGCTGCCAAACTGAACGCATCTTCCAAAAGGTGCGCTCTGTCTGACACTGACAATCTCTGCAAGTTAGATGAAACTTGATTTTGTGAAAAACGTGTAACTTATGATTTAAGCTGTGTTAATACGGAAATACATGCCAGAAAAATTAAAAGGCCGAGTTAAATATGAAGATACTGAACGATATACGGTTCCTGGATAAGTGCCGTGCTGTTGCTCACAATCCTCGTACAGATCGCGCATTATAACTTTGCCTCCGAGCGGCCACTGTGTAAGGCCGTGCCTGCAAGAGCCCGACCGTCGGAGTTCTTTTAATTCGTTTCGAAAAACATGCGATCGCACACGGACGAGTATCATACAAAGTAACAGGTAAGCGTGATACTCATGCGTGTGCGATCGTATGTTTTTCGGTTCAAATTAAAAGAACGCCGACGGTCGGACTCTCTCACATACACGGCTGACTCACGGCCTACTCAGTGGCCGCTCGGAGGTCAAGTTATAATGGGCGATTTGTACCAGAACTTACGCATACACACGCACACAATTATATATACATATACATTTTATATATACATAGTAAATAATAATAAACATATACATGTATTATTTATTCACTCGTATCATTTACCTTATGATAATATCGAAGGAGGTGGTTGAGGGTCTCCCACTCTGTCGCTTCATAGTTAACCCGATAATATCCAACTTCATCCGTGTTAAATTTAATCCACTCGATTGTCTCGTTGAACTCAATCACCACTACGATATTCATACACCGATTATAGCAAAAAAATACATAAATAATGCACAATATGAGTAAACTTTTATCGAATATCAGTAAACGATTACAAATATTATGCCTAATTGCTTATTATGAAAAGTATTAAGTATTAAAAGACACGAATAATTACAATTATCTGCATTCTTATCGAACCACAAAAGATTTGACTTGGATGTCCTATTCGTGATGTAAGTGATGGGAATAGTCCATTTGTAACTTTGAAACAAAATATATTAATTAACATTTCGTAAAGTGTAACATATTTCAAATTGATTGCGTTAGAATATCATTAAAGTGATAAATATATTTACATATTACTAACAGGGTTCTATTAATATTTACCCATATTCGGAGTCAGAAGAATCAAATTGAGCATCAGGATCAGCAAGGAATCGTTTCTGTGTCAATATGTATTTATTGTCAGACTTTTGCACGTTGACCACTGGGAAACCTTTTTGTCTGGTCCATGTATCCATAATGGCAGTCAGGTTCAGATGATCTGGTGAGGCTTCTTGCAAGATTTTGAAAAGGTCAGCTGTCTCTGCGTTGTGGTAAATGAATTTATTCAAGTATATGGAGATGGCTCCGTAGAAGACGTCAGGCCCAATAAAGTTTTCCATCATTCGAATTACCGACGATCCCTGGAGTTTGATAAAATATATTGCAACGTACGTAAAAGCATTGATATTTAAGTCTTACTTTATTGCACGAAAAAGAGGATAATTAATCACCTTTTTGTAAGATATCTCGTCAAAAATTGCGGTGATTTCATCAGGATTGCTGACAGTTTGCACGATCGGATGAGAGCTCAGTTTTGCATCAGTTACGAATACAGAGTGCATTTGATCGATAAGAAATAGGTCCATCTAAAAAAGTATAGGTACTATCTGCATAAATATTTCCACTTCTAACATTGAATATCCAGTCTGTCATTTTTCAAGAACTATTTATAACACAATTTAATCCAGGAGTGCCCAAGTGCCCGGCATAATGCCCGCTAGGGCAGCCAGCAAAGCAGCGGCCACAGCTCAGGGCAAATAATGATGTCACGAGCAGTGGTAGAGGAGTGGCAAACAGCAAGCGTGACGTGCCGTGATATAGCTACGGGCCAGAGCTCTGCAACGGACGGGTATACCGCGGGTCAACCCGCCCGTTACCCGGCCGTCTTTGGATTCACCTGATCCGCCCGTGCCCGTGGCGGATAAGTTGGGTCCGCGTTCATTTCTATCCGCCCGAGGCGCCCGAGACACTCGAGCAGGGATGCCAGGGATTCTTTGTGGCCAGTGTCGACAATCTATTTCCCGGCGACGCTGGTTGGCCGTGGTTGGCTTCGCGTTGGGGCCACTTGGCTGCCTTGGTGCTAGCGTCAGTTCACGTACACATTACCACCACCACTCCTGTAGGTGTTGGGCCACAAAGAATCCCTGGCATCCCTGCACTCGAGACACCCGAGACACCCGAATGCCGGAGACGGCCGAAACGCCCGAAGCAGTCACCAGTTATGACGTTACCACGCGTATCCGACTCGCTCTTACTCGTGACTGGTGACTGTTCGGGCGCCTCGGGCGAATAGAAATCAACGATGACCCGACTCATCCGCCGCGGGTACGGACGGGTTGGACAAGCGCTCGGCGGCGTCCGGCGGGTATGGGCAGGTTAGGCGCGGATATCGCGGGTTAGTGAAAGTTCGAGTCCGGGCGGTTCGGGCGCATCGAGATACAGTCGGGTGACTGGCGGATCAAACCCGCCCATTGCAGGGCTCTGCTACGGGCACAGCGATGTAGCCCCTTTTCGATGTTTAGTTACGCGCGCTGAGCTCCCACTACTCCAGATCTTCCCTCTCCTCATCGACTGCTCGTGAGTCAAATGTCACCATTTGCCCAGAGCTCAGAGCCCGCGGGCATCTGGGGGGCATCTGGTGGGTATGCGTGATTTAATGGATAACAATATTTCAATAATTTTATATTTTACAGCGTAATAAAACACGATTCTGTAATGAATAACCAAACTTTACAATTTTATCCTACTCACTTTATACATAAAAATATACCTGCTGAACATGCCTCAAAGAACACCTCTGTCTCAAGGACAAAGTTCTTATTTGCGAACGAGTTTCATATAACGTTCATAACGTTAGTTCAAATAGGACCCCGCACGTTTTATAGGGCAAAAAGGTTTCAGTCAAATTGGCTCAACTTTTGATATGTTCTAGATTTTGGTCTCCCGAACAAGAATTTCTATGTGCCAAACCCCTAAGCCTTCAAGTTTTGGTGTTGGAGCACTTTGAACCCAGTGCAATAGGCCGTCAAAAATTCCTATTATATTGACTTCCAAATATGTATGAATGGATCATACATATGTGTGTGTTCTAGCTTCTATAGAAAGACGATGTAATTCAACAAAAAGTACATTGTTATAGATTATGTGGGAATGGGTAGATGTTTGTTTGAAAACATTTAGCCGCAAACACTCAACATCTGCTAATACTTCTACCTCTCTATGTAATTGCTGATCACAGTTTAAACAAATGCGCGTTTCATTGGTTATAAAAATGGATGGTAAATTCAATTATTTGGGTTAACTGTTGATTCGGAATCGGACTCGAGCCCGATCTTACTGGATATAACCAACTCTGTACGAGCGTGACACGACATGACACTACGCGTGACTGTGTAGCTTTGAACCGAAGAGGGTTGAAACCAAAGTGTTTATATAGTCCCAAAATGCGTTGGGACTCGCTAGAAATCTCCATATAAGGAAATCCTTAGGAGTCGTCGTGTCACTCCCGTTTCCACAATGCCATCCAGCTGGTCGAGGTCATGACCCCCATTACTGGTGTGTGATAAGCCAATGGATTTTAGAGCGTTTTCCCTTCGCAGACGCGAGCTCGAAAAAACGAGGGCGGCGTATGGGGACAATTCCACATACGTAACAGCACATAGAAATTCTTATTCAGGAGACCAAAATCTACAACATATCAAACGTTGAGCCAATTTGACTGAAACCTTTTTTCCCCTATAAAACGCGCGGGCTCCTTTCTAGGGTATAAGTAGGTACATACTACTATATTCCTTCTAATACTTATAAGATTTAAGGTTCTTAGCTAAATGACAGTAATGGATGATTGTTGACACAAAATGAAGTTCCTTCTTTAAAATTGACGCAGACCAAAAGTTTCATCCCACTTGGATACAACGGTTGTTATCTGTATGATAGATAGCGTAACCTAATATTTTAGACTCGCTTTATGTAATGATGTATAACAGGGCTCTCCGGCGTAGGGGCCCCTCACGCGCCAGCTTCCCCTCCTAATCTTTCTTTCGCGCAGCGTGCCTTCCGTTGTCAGGGCGACCGCGCGACGCTACGAAGGCTGCCATGACGGGCTAGCCGGGCTAGCGTCTTCGCGGTTTATCGTCGCTTGGTATCCCTGACACCGCGGACGAGAGTGGGAGAACCCCAAGCTCACGCGTGAGCGACCTTGGAGAGCTCTGATATATAACATGAAAACCAATCATGGATGGGGCAAGAACTTACCAACCCCCAATCCGGAAGTATTGCATTCGCGCTTTTATACTGCATGAAGGAAGCGAAACCCTCGTTGAGCCATAGATCGTTCCACCAGGCCATGGTAACTGGGAAACAGGAGAAAGTTTAAAGGAAAAGTCCAAATTGATCTCCTTTTCATTAATCCTGAGAACAATCGTGATTACCCAAATTCCCAAACCACATGTGCGCGAACTCGTGACTGATAACAGTGACGATGTCATATGTGTTTGTAGTGGAACTTGTTCTATTGTCGTATAATAGTCTTGCTTCCCTATAAGTGACGAGCCCCCAGTTTTCCATTGCACCAGATACGAAGTCAGGAATAGCCGCCATATCTAAAAATCATTTCAACTTAATTCTAAAAATACAACTCCGTACAAGAATAAAGAGCAAATGAATCAAATGATGGATATATTTACAGGATAATTTCTGAATTTTTTTCGTTAATAGCTAAGGATATTGTAACACGTTCCATGTTTTTTGGGTTACCGTATACCCACAATGAAGTTTACATACGTATTTAAGATTTTTATTATTATGGAAAGCGTTATTGTAAAATAATTCGTAAAATTATTAATTGATGTGTATTTAATGTTGATAGTGTAATTATTATACGAATGATCCACGTAATGTGGCTGTCTTTTTATCCACGATAGCGCCGACCACTGTTGGTGTAAAGCAGCGAGGGCCAGTTAGTTAGGGCATTATTTCGGAGCCCGGGCTCCATAATGTTTACGGTAGCCGCGCGGAAGGGGAACTCGAAAGCCAATGAGAACGTGGGCGCGCCACAGATAGGGAAAACTGTAGTAGTGTGCGGTGCAGCCTCATACCCGTACAATAGGCTTGAATGACTGGGATTCTTGGGGGCCCCAGTGATCGCTGCCACTGGGGCTCCTAGGAGGGCCAATTATTTCAGCCTAGGGGTACAAGCCTACACCGCACGCTACTACTTACACTCTTACAGTTTTCCCTATCCGTGGCGCGCCCACGTTATCATTGGCTTTCGAACTCCCCTTCCGCGCGGCTATGGTAAACATCATGGAGCTCGGGCTCCCAAATAACTCCAACTGGCCTTCGCTAGTGTAAAGGAACTGATTGTTAGTAAATTTATAGTTAAAATGAATACGTAAAAAATTGTTTACTTGTAGTTTTATTTCTTAAAAATTATTTAATGTTATATAATTTTCAAAAGTTATTGATGATTATTGCGAAGATAGATCTTATATTGATATATCAGATCCAACGAGAGCATACAGCAGTTCACTCGATAAAAATATTAGAGGATAGAGGAAATTAGTATTCTAGTGTGGATAGTATTTAATAGTATAAAACTATCACGCCCAGCTACGCGATATTCCGTTTTCACACAAGTGACTCGCGATTACTACTGTTTACTCTAATGCCTGGTGGAGGCGGTGTGGATTGCCACTGGGACTGGCCAGGGAAGGGATGCACTCCAACGTTTCAGTGACGGCACGTTTATTAGCCGAAGTGGGCGTCGTTTACACTAAACACGAGCACTCCACAGAAAGATCACGAACAAACACGACTCACAAAACACGCAACGAAAACTATGTACAAAATATGTACAGTGGGCGCTGGGCGCGAATGGCTCGAAGGACCAAAATGTTTAATCTTAACAAAACTGTGGGTCGCGGGGCGACAAAGATGCTGTTGGTGCGTGCGAGAGCGTGTGTATCGTAGTCAGGTGTTCTGAGGACTAACTGTCGAATTCTACGAAATCGAACGCTCGAGCGGTACAAAAACGTGTGACGCGCGTAACCGTTCTTGACGAACGGTGCGTCACCGTGTTTACACGCTCTCGCACGCACATTTATATCATCGCGAAGCGGCGCGTTTAACCGCGGCTGCAACAACTACACACGCAATTTAAGTGTGCAAAGAGTAAATTTTGTATTCCTATTGGTCATAAATGTCCCTGATAACCAGATCGTGCAGCAGGATCTGCCGGCAGCTGTGATGCAGTCTACGTCCGCATTCAGCTACGGTTCTCCCGGCAGGCCCTGCTTGCGGGAGACACATCCAACAGCGCCATCTGAAGGCCACAATTGCCGACAATTCCCTACGCGTGACGTCACATGGACCTACACACCCACACAAATGTACCATTATTGATGTAGGTGTATCCCTACCCCCACATAACCAGCAAGCAGATTATGCAGTTTATTAAATAATTAATTCTACTTATTTCAAAAAGTATTTATTCTTTCATTAAAAATACAGTATTGGTGATTACAATAATTACAAAATAATATAAGTAGCGCATATAAATCCAAAGAGGACCTTTGAATATTTACATTAACAATTGCATGTACAGTACGTCCCGTAACCAGTAGTACCTAGTAGGGGCGATATCAGAAAATTTTATTCAGTATTTTCGACTTCTTTTTTGTGTAGATTCATCATATTTCCTGTTGTGTTAGCGCTGAAAACAAATAAAATATTCGTATAAAATTAAACGTAACGTATGAATATACAGGATACATGCGATACTTACTTCAGCTCCATCGCCACACAGTACACACCCTAGGCGATCATGCATGCTCCTGCGAACATTAACATTTATAAGAAAATATGTATTAAATTATTATCTACTAAACAAGACGCTAAACATTCGCGCATAATCCTATTTTTCTGTCTTGCAGATAACGTGAATCTTGATTTCCGCGACGTAGGTAATTAGAAATTATTCAATTCCATAATTACGTTTGCCTTCTGGATACGTCGAGATGATTTATCTGGATATTGATGGATGAAATTAATTGGAATATTCTTCGATTTTTCCGGCACTGACCAGGGTGTTGACACTCTTATGAGGAAACTGTTAATACGAGATATGTTTTACCCCAGCCCGTATGGCGGCGCTGTACTCAATTTAATGAGAGAATTGTACGCTAGATAGTGTTGTTCGCGCAATTATGTGGGGAGCCGCCACGAGAGGCGTTCCCGGCGCCTCCTTGGAACGTGTTGTAGCTTGTAGCGGAGAGGAGCGAGGGGTCATTGTGTCTCGTCCTCTCAAAGTGTCTCAAAGTGAATGCATGTGAGCTTTACGAATAAAGACTTCCTTGTTACCGTTAATCGTAGTTGCTTGGGAATAATCCAACCTCAAATACGATTCCTCGATACGAGGTATCTGGCAGGAGTGGGCCTGCCTTAACCGAAAAGATGATGAACTAGATAAAATCATGTACTAATAGAATCTTCTTCGCTTTCTGATTTCAGATGGTATGGCTTGGAGAAATCGTGCTCACCGCACAGCGCCTTTATAAAAACGGCTTCCGCGAGAGGGGCTGTTATTCCTTCATTTTTTAATATTTTCCAATAAGAAAATTACTGAGAATTGCTGCAGATATGTACTTTTAAAATAAGCGAATAGTTGTAAAAAAGTATACAGTAGATATTCCACAAAAATTTCCGAAAATCGCGTTCTCTTTCGCCAGCTAACTAGGCATAACCCCTTAACCCTTTCCCTGCTCACTAAAATAAGAGAGTGTGGTAAAAAAAAAAGCCTACTCCTTTTATGATTTGTATTGCTTGTGTAAAAGTAGTCCGATTTGCATGACATTTGGAATAATTTTAATCGGGAGAACGCCAGGAATCCATTAGTGTCACTTTCATATCGATACGATGAAGAATAAAGAATTCCTTAATACACTGTAATGGATATTTCACCCTCGACTGCGGGGCGCCGACCTCGATTCGCTGCGGTCGGCCGAGGATTCATACCTGTTACAGAAAAACTGAATTGTTTATTGTTTACCATATCGATAAGGAAGTGATACCGATGGATTCCTCACGTTTTGCCGATGAAAATTATACCAAATTTCATGTAAATCGGACTATTTTAAACGAAGCTAGCGAGAAATTATATAAATTAATTTTTCATCTAATTTCCTTCATTATGCTCCGAATTGCGTCGTTCTTGGTGTTAGTTTCATCGGCGAAACATAAGGAATCGATTGGCACCGTTTTCGCAGAGATCTGATGACAAATGCGGAAACGGGACATTTCGCACTTCTTATTAGGTACTCCAACCCCTTCGAAGGTCGAAATCCATAAAATTAGGAGAGGCACCACGGGGGGTTGACCTCGCCACGGGGTACCAGGCGGCATCTCTTTGAGAGGCGCACCGAGAGAATCACCCTGTATATAGTGCTCAGCACTGGCGACTTGTATCTGTGTTCATACATTCTTGCAAGACCTAGTTAATGATCGAGTTTTGTCATACTGATAATTATTGTTGAGGGGTGAACAGTTCACCCTGTGAGGTTGGCCGTATTTCAATAAATACATTGAACCGGAGATTGTGTAATAACGTTATTACCACCTGGGAGATTACGGCAGTAGGGCCGGTTAGAAAGGACCTGTCTTGGCAGTGTCCTTCTATTCCCTACATTGGTGACCCCGACGTGATAAGCCTGCACGTGGTCGGCATATCTGGACTTCGGCGTTCTGCTGCGAATGGTGCTGGTCACCGGAGGTGGACGTCTTGGATTCGTTGGTGCTCCGCCGACGCTTGCCTGACGAGATTACTGAGTTCATAACGACACGGACGAGGAGTTCGTCTTGCTTTACTTCCGTATCTTCGGACCTGCGAGACTTTGCAGTTACGCAGTTGAGGCGCCGTTCTGGGCATCGCACGTGCAGTTCCTCCATGCTTCGAATCTTCCCTGATGCCAGGGTATCATCGAGGGATCTTCGGTAAGCGAGGTGGTTATTTTAATTGTAGTGCGTCTAATGGTTTAGTGCCCGTGTTATTGTTTACTGACCTGCGGTTAGTTTGTCTTTCGCGCGCACATTGTATTTCGGAATTGCGGCGTTGCCGGATTGCCCGCGAGTTCTTGGAACTGCGCATTCCTTGAGCCGGTCCGGTGTTAGCGAGGCATTCGCAACAGCGTCGGCTGCGCCTCGTGGCACGTCTGCGTCGCGAGATTCTCACAATTTTTTTGCAAGGGCAATTGTCGTCGATCTTAGATATTTAGTTTCCTTTAGGTACAAAGTGGGCTATACTACCGAAAACCGGTCAAACCCGATTGGGCTGAAATTTTGCAAATAGGTTCATGTTGCCTAAAAATAACGTTTGCGAGAAGGTTTTTTGGCGACTCAAATTTTTTTTTTACCATTTCAATGTCATTCCCTACCTTACCGACAGAGCAGAGAATCGGATACAACAGTTATTCCATGCATTCTCCTTATTAATATCCTAAAATCTATAAAACAGAGATCAACTTAGAAAGAGATATCAGGTTGATACTGGTTATTAGTATTGGTTTGGGTTAGATTGGGGCGAGGGGCGTGCGCCCGCTTGCGGGCGCGTAAAGCATGGTAGCTTGACTCGTGCGCCTATTCCAGAGATAGAAACAATGTTGTCGGCAAGGTAGGGAACGATATTGAAATGGTAAAAAAAAAATTTCGAGTCGCCAAAAATCCTTCTCGCAAACGTTATTTTTATGCAAAACTTCAGCCCAATCGGGTTTGACCGGTTTTCGGAAGTTTCGCCGTAGGGCGGCGACGTAGCCTCGCGCGTCGCCCCCGCTCCCCGTCGGCATTACTCCGGGTCGGAGGGGCCCTTGTTAGGGCCGCCTCGGGGTGGAGTGGCGTTGCCACTAGTTGCCGTCGGCGTCGCGTCGTGGCAGGGCGCGACGGCGGAGTTTCGATCTGGGGGGTCCTCGTGCCAGAGGGCCCACCCGGGGAGCAGCCGACCATCCGCTGCTCCCCCGAGAGCCGCGCTATAAGCGCTAGTTTTCACGCGCTCCCGCGGCAGGCGGTCGAACAGTTAAATGGCGAGTACGGCGGTCAATGGGGATTGCTCATTGCACTCTGTCGCGGCTCGGGGTGCCCGCTAGGCGTCTGGGTCCGGTCGCCGCTTGCGCCCCCCCCCCCCCCCGCCCCGAGTGCGGCGGCAGAAGAGCTGTAACGAGTTAGAACCGGTGGGACGCGGGTCTTCCCCCACTACACGCGCCTAGCGCGGCCCGCCGCTACCGAGCGCGGCCGCGAGATGGCTGCGCGCCGAGCGGCGCTCTCGCTCGCGAAGTTCGCGCGCGACCGCCTATAAGCCGGCGCGATGGGCCCATTAGCCAGAGTCTACCACGAGCGGTACAGGCAAACGGCTAGAGCTCTCCCAAAGATTTCCTGTATAACCAGGCTGTATCTTTGCGTATTTTTGACTCCTATTACCTCCACGGCTCCCAAAGGAACGCGAGTACGCCGACCTTTGAACGCAGGTCGATATCCGCTGTCAATCTTAGGGACAAGCTTCGCTTGCCCCGGAGGACATCCCATAGCCTCCGTATCTTCCGCGGGTTTTACCCACTGGACGAGCGGACTCAAGGTTCCCGGTCAGGGCCATTGGTGGAGACCACAGCCAAGGCACCAGAACGACCACTGCCCCTACTCCTTACCTTACCGCCGAATCGCCCGAGCCTTCGAACTCCACGCCGCGACCGCGACGCGAGCCGCCGCGGCCGACACAGTAAGTTAAGATTTAGAGTAAGCCGCACAGACCCTGTAAGTCAGCTGGACCTGGCCGGGCTATTTGTACACGCGTTAGTTCTATCAATAAAACCCATTCTACCCTCGATACCTGAGTCATTCACTCGACGGCCCTGGACACCCGGTCTGAGCCGGCATAATCGCGGTTCCTCCACCGCACACCGAGTAACCTCCACGAGGCGAGGTTACAGAGCGATCCCCGGACCATATGACCTTGTGCCGTCTCCCCGCCCGGCCGCGTCCGGGTCACTGTTCGACCACGGAGGGGCCGCGGGGTGGGGATGCCGGGGGGCACGCTCACCCCTCAACATCATGCGACCCCCCCCCCCCCCCCAAGAAGTGACTCCCCCTTTCGTGGTCCGTCCCGCGTCGCCGGTGTTTCGGGAAGACCCCGCCCTCATCGCGTGGGGTTGTGTCGCGCGGAGTTCGCATTCGCGCTGAGGGGGAGGGGGCAAGCGGACGTATGGCTAGTTTGCTCCCGCACAAGTCCCCCCCCCCCCCCCCCTCGAACGTGCGACTCCGCGCGCGAGGATGACCACCGTGGAGTTTTAGTGGGTGCAAGCCCCACATAACCCCGTCCTTCCCCCGGGGGCGGGGTATCCGTTAGGGATTTCTCCACGTCAAAAAAAAAAAAAAAAAAAATTGGGGCGAGGGGCGCGCATCCGCTTGCGGGCGCGTAAACCATGCTAGCGTGACTCGTGCGCCTATTCCAGAGATAGAAACAATGTTGTCGGTAAGGTAGGGAACGACATTGAAATGGTAAAAAAAAAAATTTCGAGTCGCCAAAAATCCTTCTCGCAAACGTTATTTTTATGCAAAATGAAGCTATTTGCAAAACTTCAGCCCAATCGGGTTTGACCTCGTTTTCGGAAGTTTCGCCACAAAGTGTACATATATATATCATATTTCACTACTCTTTTCAATTATTTCGCATATGTTATTACTGTATATTGTAGTAAGTTTAATAATCGTACGCATCAGCGTAGCGTATTGCATATTTCTATCGTTGCCCAGTCAGTTCAAAATGCCGCCTAACGACGAGCCATCGAATCTTGAGACTGAGGATACGGCGGCTGGGCAGGCACGATTTGATCATTATCGGGTTCCGAAAATCCCACAATTCTTTAGAGAGGATCCTGAACTGTTTGTTCCGGTACAAGCCTCCTTGCGTACGGCTCAAATTACTGTGGACGACACTAAGGCGGACATTATAATAACCGCGCTGGATTTTGAAGTTGTAGCGGCGATTAAAGATTTAATTACTTTACACCCGCGGCCTGTAGACTTGTTTATACAAATAAAAAAGCGAATAATAGCCACATTCGGTGCGTCTCCGGAGTCAAATCTCAGGAAACTCTTAAAGGGTCAAGTAATCGCTGTAGGAAATCCCTCTTTAATACGAAATCGCCTCCGCGGTCTCATTGATGGAAAATGCGATGATTCGATTATAAAATCGATATTTCTGGATCACTTGCCGGCAAACACGCGAGCGATATTACCGGCTAGTACTATCGACGATTTAATTGGCTTAGCAGACATTGCAGATAAAATTGCTGACAATTCCGCCCTTCCGGAGGCAGTAGTAGCTGCTCTGCAAAGTCGCATGACGATTCTGGTACGACATTGTCTGAATTATGGAATGAAATAAAAAAGCTAGCGGTCGGGATGGAATCATTGTCGACAAGGTTACACCGAATTGAACAAGGTCATGGTTCTCGAAGGAACCGTTCCCTTTCGTGGTCAAGTCAAAGTCGTGGTCGCTCGAACGAGCATGCTAAGCAGATACTCTGCTGGGCTCATACAAGATACCCCAAAAATCCCACTTTTGTAGAAAATGGTGCAGTCAATATAACACCTGGAAGGTGGAAAACCAGCTAGACCCTCCGTCGCGGAGACGGGCGAAGGGGGTCGAGTAAAATCGAAGCGTCTTCATATTCGTGATCGGGCATTCGGACAGATTTTCTTGATTGATACTGGTGTTACGCGTTACAATCGCGTAGGTATAGGAGAGTCTCCATCAGCACCGTAATCAGCCGACGACCATACTCGGTAAATCCGGGTTGATTGTAAATAGCTCGGAAAAGGATCGGCAGGAAAGCAGTCCTCTAATTTATGAGGCTACCTGGCTCGCCTATACCCGCCTAACACTTGGGACCGTTGGAGGGTGGAGCCACAATGACCCTCTATGCAGTCGACTCCGGCGGTCCCAGGGTTTGGTGATATTGGCCAGGCGTCCGGTTTCACCTTTTGGACGCCTTGGACGATGTTTCGGAGACAGGCTGATGAGCCATAACTTATTATCAGCAAGCGCACGGTTTCCGGAGTTTTCCCTCTCTATGAGGCAGGGTGGGCCGGTCCTTTGGCCAATAGGAAGTTCATTAATCGTATGGCCCACCAAGGAATCAGCCTGGGAGGGAGGATTTCTGCCTTCTAACCAGCAAAGACTCCGTCGGGGAGCCAGATACAAATACATTCCGATCAAGTCATAGTCTCCTCCGAAGTGAGGACGGTATACCGAACTGTACAGATTCACAGCCATCTTATCACACTCACTATTCTGATTGTTATCTGTTCATTGTTCTTGTTATTTAATATATTTAATTCACTGGTATTCCATTATAAACAGCATTCAATTTATCACCCTTTCCCACGGTAAAACGTCGTAGAGGGTACCGCGTAATTCCCGGTGTCGGCAGATCCGTAGCGGGGCCTTACAACCCCCGTTGACCCGCTTCAGCTTAGTCGGGTCTCATCGAGGTTACGCGCGAAACAACTGGGACGGACATTTCCCTGATACCTGCTATCCGGAGAATCCGCGGTGAGCCTAGTAGTTACAAACTGTTCGTCGCAAACACTACGCAAATCGATACTTTCGGCGAGTCACTTAAATCGCTCGACCGTGGCCTGAGAAGGCCGATTCACTGGAACTTCACTATAGCAGCAGTACCTTATGCAATTATAGGCGCAGATTTGTTGGCGCATTAGGGGCTATCGGTTGACCTTCGCAGACGACGACTTGTTGACTCAACAACGGGTATATATGCTTCGGCAATTTTGAGATTGGCGGATTTTGCAACGCCGCGATCGATCAGTGATGTCTCGATGTTCACTGGTATTCTCACCGAGTTCCCTGAGATTACTGGAAATTCGCGTATGGATCCACCGGTCGGGTCTGAGCTGTTTCACCATATGTGTACCCGCGGTCCTCTAGTGTCCGGGCGTCCGAGGCGCCTTAGCCCGAACTAAAGGCTGCTAAAGCTAAATTCAGAGCGTTAGTGGAGGCGGGGATTTGCCGCCCTTCCTCCAGCCCATGGGCAAGTCCAATTCACATGGTTCTAAAAAAAGACGGTACCTGGAGAATCGCGGAGGATTGTAGACGGGTTAATGCTTTAATAATTCCTGATCGTTATCCTACCCCACATCTACATGACTGCGCAACGAATTTAGGGGGAAAGACGATTTTACCCGAAGATATAGAAAAACCTGCGGTAATAACGCCGTTTGGCTTGTTTGAATTCATGTATATGACCTACTGGTTGCGGAATGCAAGCCAAACTTTTCAGAGATACGTTGACCGTGCCTTGGGGGATCTCGATTTCGTATTTGTGTACATCGATGATATATTGATTGCGTCCGAGTCTGAGGAGGAGCATGCGAAACATTTAAGAATCGTTTGCGAGAGGCTCAAGAGCTTTCACCTCATAATTAAATACGAGCAAGTGCTCAAGAAATTGAATTTCTTGGTTACTTAATCAACCATAAGGGCATTCATCCCACCACCTAGAAAGTGGAGGCGATTGCCTAATTTCCAAAACCAATTGCGATTCTCAAATTCAGAAAGTTTTTGGGAATGATAAATTGTTATAGGCTTAACATACCCCCGCGCGGCTGAATTGCAGGCTCCGCTAAATGCGTATTTAAAGGACTCTTAAACAAATGACAAACGATTGATTCCCTGGACGGATGCCGCTGTAATTGATTTTCACAAAGTTAAGAATAGCTTAGCTGAAGCAACACTCCTTGTGCACCCCCCGAATGGGGCTGAGACTCGCGTGGTTACGGACGCGTCGGATTTCGCGCTTGGTGCAGTTCTCGAGCAGCGGTCGTCTTCGGGTTATTGGTAGCCATTGGCGTTTTTTTCGCGAAAGCTCTCTCCCACTCAGTTAAATTATAGTGCATACGATCGCGAACTCACTGCTATCTACCAGGCGGTCAAATATTTTCAATATTTTGTCGAAGGACGTGTCTTCAAGATCTTGACGGACCATAAACCTTTGGTTTACGTTTTCGCGCAGAGGTCCGATAAGGCCTCACCGCGGAAAATCCGCCAATTGTCGTTTATCACGCAATTTACGACCGATATCGAGCATGTCACAGGATCTGATAACTTAGTTGCCGACCGGTTGTCGAGAATTGAGTCGTTGAGACTCCCTGCAGACATAAGTCTGAAGGAACGGCGCCACCGTCAAGTCTAGCCAAGCCAGCCAACTCGCGTCGCCGTTTCGTTTCCCATCGTTTTCCATCTTGGCGTTGATTGGTTTGACGTCACCACGCCATCGCGCGCATGCGTGGCGTTCCCCCACCGCTAATTATCATGATGCGAGTAGGATTTCCCACGAACGCTGCGAGCATCGCCATGCGGCTCGTCACTTCCTTACGATTAGCCGATGAGTACGGTTCTTTTCGGATACGTCTTATATATATTGCTCAGCACTGGCGACTTGTATCTGTGTTCAGACATTCTTGTAAGACCTAGTTAATGGTCAAGTTTTGTCATACTGATAATTATTGTTGAGGGCTCAACAGTTCACTCTGTGAGGTTGGCCATATTTCAATAAATACATTGAACCGGAGATCGTGTAACAACGTTATTACCACCTTGGAGATTACGGCAGTAGGGCCGCAAAACGTGGCCAATACCTCGAAAATGAACTTTTCATTTCGGGATTTTTAGTCGTTGGGTTGGGTACAGTGATGATCTGACCATAAAATACCGGCAAGGAAAAAGGCAAAATGTTTATGGTTTGACAGGTAAGTCATTTCAAAGTTAGCCTTCGTTACTGAAACATTTGCTGTGCGCGCCGATACGAAGTCGAACGCCGACTTTGAAAGTGAATAACTTTTGAAAGAGTTGACCAATTTCCATTGTGTAAAATGGATGCTACTCCAGGAAGTAAGTAGAATATTTGTTTACTTTTACCTAACCATAATTGTTAGCGTTTACGTTACACGATTGCAAAATTACTTGAAGAACGTAGAAGCAAAACTTGGCCCGCGTATTTTACAAATGTAAATGAAAAGTTGAAACTTCCACGACCTTCCACCGAAATTTTTGTTCTGGCCTGTTGCTAATACTTGTACCTTGCAAATTTTTAAAAAATTGGCTGCCACTAGGTGCCACCCTGCTCATACGGGAGTAAAATTGCTCTCCTCAACGAGTTGAACTATTTGACGATTTTGTAACATTTAGAAGACATTTATTATACATCCTTGTGGTACAAAGTTGTACAAGAATGACTTTCTATGTATCTTATGCATATTTATTTATTGTCTTGAAATTTAGGAAATATAATTGGATTTTTACCGGTCAAACACCAAGAACTAATTAACTGTGAATTATTCTATATGTTTTAAATGGCTAATCTGTTTATAAACATTATAGGTTCAGATTCGTAATCAACGACTCCAAAAACATCAGGGTACTGACATTCAAGCAGATCCAACAATTTTTTACAATAGTTGTCCGCCATATTGGATTCGCCATTTTGGTTTTTAAAGTTTTAAGTTTATATTCGTAATCAGCGACCTCAAAAACCCCAGAGTACCGATTTTTGCCTAAATTCAATAATATTTGAGATTTTGGCAACGTTTTCGGGATTTGGGACCACTGGGGGCCGGTTAGAAAGGATCTGTCTTGGTAGTGTCCTTCTATTCCCTACTGTCTTCCCGAGTAGGCACCATCTCGTATCCACTAGCTGAACTAAATTTGTCACGTACCTTGCTCTGTATTATCGCCAATATGACGGAACTCGTATTTCGGAATGTAGTCACGAAATTACGTTCTTTGTCCTTATATGAGCAGATTTTGAGCTGGGTGAGGTCTCATTCGAAAGAGGAAGGTTCAATGCAGCCCGCTCTGGTCATCGTTTGAGTCATAAAACTCTTTTTTTATGTCGACTTTTGCTCTACTTTGGACACTCATATTATTACGACGTGCGTTACGAAAAGTAGCACGTTTCAATTTTCTTACGAAAAGTAGCACGTTTGCCTTCGTTCTCACGAAAACTATCACGTTTCAGTTTTCGCTGCGAAAACTAGCACATTTGAGCGGTTTGCCACGAAAAATAGCATGTTTCGTCTTTCGCTGCGAAAACTAGCACGTTTGAGCGGTTTGCCACGAAAACTATCACGTTTCGGTTTTCGCTACGAAAACTAGCACGTTTGAGCGGTTTGTCACGAAAAATAACATGTTTCGTCTTTCGCTGCGAAAACTAGCACGTTAGAGCGGTTTGCCACGAAAAGTAGCATGTTCGCGTTTACCCCGCGTTCGCAATTCCCGCACCCTCCCTTACTCAAATTATGTAGATTAAAATTTTCATATGTGTTGTCTTTTGGAGATTAGATGGAATTATTATTTATTAAACAATATTTTCAACAGTTGAATTCTTTTAAACTGCCCACGCGCTGAAACGCGATAGTTTCTGCAGTCTGCAGTATAATCCAAAACGAGCTATTCTTCGTGGCCAAACCGGATAATATGTTAGTTTTCGCCATAAATTCCCAAACGTGCTATTATTCGTGGCGAAACAGTATAACGTGCTAGTTTTCGTCGCAACAGTACGAAATATGCTATTCTTCGTGGCGAGGCAGTCAAATGTGTTAGTCTTCGCGGCAGAAGACCAAACGTGCTAATATTGGTCAGAAACGATGGAACGTGCTTGTTTTCGTGGCAAACCAAAACGTGCTACTTTTCGTAAGAAAATTGAAACGTGCTACTTTTCGTAACGCACGTCGATTAGATATTAACACAATCTCGTCGAATGACCAGAGCGGGCTGCATCGAACCTTCCTCTTTCGAATGAGACCTCACTGTTCATATAAGGACAAACAACGTAATTTCCCAAACCCATGTTTCGGACCAGATTGTGTCGGTGTACAGCCCGCTGCATTACCCGTTTCTACCCCCTTAAACAACGATCAAATGGAAAAGGACCCCCGAAATGCACCAATTTTTGCAAATATCTCTCTATATATGAAGGATCGCAAAATAAGCGGGCGCCGGGTCGCGTGCGACGCACCTGCGGTGCGTCGGATGTTGTTTCGAAGAACGTTCCCGAGAGCGGCAGCGTGCGTCAGCGGCAGTCCTCGCTAAGCCACGCTTTGAGAAGCTGTTGTATTTTCCTCTCTTTTATTAATTATACACTTTTATCATCTAGTAGAGTATCGCTATTCAATTCCGCCCACCACCGCCAATCCCAACCCTACATATATTTCAAAAGCTAAGGGCCTATGGGGAAATCTGGCAACTCCACGCGATGCAGCAGACATTTTTCCTTCGAAAAACACCAACAAAAGTGGTAAGTCACGTTTTGTTTTCAATACCGTAGCGAAAGAGTTTGGCAAAACGTGCGGCACCGACAGTGGTAGTAGCAACCGTTTAAGCGATTCTGTCGCTGATCGGCAGTGGGTACCTATGCACGCCGCTTTTGGCTTCTGTATTGAAAACAAATCGTGTCGTACCACTTCTGTTGATGGTTTCCGGTGGAAAAATGTCTGCTGCATCGCGTGGAGTAGTCAGATTTTCTCCTAGACCCTTAGTTTTTGAAATATATAGAAAGATATCTGCAAAAATTTGTGCATTTCCGGTGTCCTTTTCCCTTTGATCGTTGTTTAAACACATTTAAATGTTTATGCTAAGGTTTGACACGCTTGACACACGTTCATATACCGCGCCACAACGTACAAACGGCGCTGTATTTGTCGAGCGGGGAGCGTCCTCCCCGTTTCCGTTCGTCATAAGAGAGCATGCTTGCTAACTGTCAGCTAACAGTATTTTTATCTAATAAAATAATTTTGTAAGAACATGTATAATTATTTATAATAAACTACATTTATAACCAACAGTTTATAATTCAATAATAACTTATATATCGCTGTGTTCGCGAGAGTTCATAGAATAATTTGGTGGAACAAGCAACCGAATAACTATTACTGTTTAAACTCAAAAGATGTTCAAAGTTGAAAATTTGCAATTTTTTATCAAAATCGAATTTCTCGAAAACAGAGGGTGATGGCTGTCATGTCCTGGGTGGAGGTTAGGACAATGACAAGGAGTTCTTGCCCCGCTGCCTCCAACGTACCGTCGCGCCCTAAGGCCGGCCGGATTACGCCGCAATGGAGTAAACTGTGCGGGGCGGGTGGATTGGCTTTAAAGGATCGAGGAGGAAAAGAAGAGGTGTGTTTCGTCTTGGGACCGTCAGCTAGACTCATCAGTAGGGCTACAGCTGACGGCCCCTACCCTAGACACACACGGGGACACAGAGGATATGATTTCGGAACTTGTATATATACGAATGGATTGGAGATTGAGAACTAGCGAGAAGATTAGACCTCTGGTGGCGCTCGCCGACACTAAGTCGCGATACCGTGGTGGGGCCAGGACGTCACACCTCCCCCCCTAAGGGGAAGATCCGTCCTCGGATCTCAGCACAATCCACCGACATCCCACCGCTGTCACCAAAATTATGTCACGTCCCGGGTGAGGTTTTTTGGAGACGATGACTATGGGGAAGGAAAAGACCAGGCGCGAATCTATCATCCGTCACACTGTGGGTTCTTTAGGAAGATCAGGCGTGAATCTGTCATCCAGCACTCTGAAGGTTTTAAAGGGAAAGACCAGGCGCGAATCTATCATCCGTCACTCTAATCGACCAGGGAAGGTTTTAAAGCGAATTAGTACTTGAGGGACACCCGTTAGCACTCTTGTTTTGATTTGGTTCGATAATAGGATTTACTGTTGCATCCTCGTAAAAGTTATGCGTAATGTTTCCGCGAAATCCGCCTGGACATACGGTTATCCGCAGCCTATGTAAAAGTACGTTTGTAAACACTGTTAGCGCCACGCGAGATCAGCTGTTGCAGCCGTCTGTTTGGACTAGGAAGTTTCGTACCCAAAAGGCATACACAATGATATGGAGAGATTCAAAAGCCAAGAATGATTTATTGGTTCAAGCACGTCTGTATGCGCTTGTCGTAGGTGACATGAAATGCGTTGGACAACGAGCATAGGCACATAACATTTATATAAATGGATGTAAATAATAGAATATCTGTATGGATATGAGATAGAATATACGATATGTAACTAGCGATAATAGTTAGTAAAAAGCTATGACTATAATATAATAAAGCAATTAGTATGAGCAAAACTATAATATAATAAAGCAATTAGTATGAGCAAAGGTATAAGATAATAAAGCAATTAGTATGAGCAAAAGTATAAGATAATAAAGCAATTCTATATGATAATAACGCAATAAACATAAGCAAAATTATGGTATGAGGGTGGTGTACAATTTGCAAGTAATAAATGTTGCTTACAGTAGATGTTTGTAGATGTAGTGTAATTCGTCGAACACTGATTTTAACACTGGTTAAATATTACAATTTCAACGAGACACTTCGCGAGAGTGATTTCCGTAGAAGAGCGTTCTGCCCGTTTTGGGCCTCGTATTTATACTATTGCCGGGATTGTTAGGGGTGAAGAGTGTGCGCAGTATGCACCTTGACTGATCTTCGAGATGCGACGCATTTCAGCTTATTAATAGTTTTGTGTTTAGGGGTTTTATGTGGCCTTGTCTTGTACCGGTAATGGGTGAAGGGTATGTGCGGTGTGTTTCATGACGCGTAGGCCAAATCTGCGTCGCAGTAATTATCACGTGTTGATCACGTTGGTAAATTTGTGTCGCAGTAACATTTCTGGGGTTTTTGCATGGGGCTTTGAAGCGGAATACTCAACCCATTTGGTGGAGTTTAGGAGGTCGTATCGGAATGGGGTAAACGGTGTATTGACTTCTGTGGTCATAGTAAGGGCGTGAGACGTAGTCTCGATTTGGAAGAGGGTTTTAAGGATGAGGGATTTGTTTAAACGTAGATTTGGAAGGAAGTGGTCATGCCACGTAAGTTGAAGAGGGGATTTTAAGGTCTGGTTGACCATCCTGAGATGGGGACCGCTAAGGTACATCTCCAAGGTGATCAGGAATCTGGATTGACCGTTTAGAGATAGGGACCACTAAGGTATATCGTCTAAATGATCGGTTGGGTGAGGGAAAAGGGGTAAGGCTTGAGTTCGATGGTTTTTGATGGAGTTGTGGATGGATTTGTGGGGAAGTGGTGTTAAAATACCGCGCGAAAAATAGTGGGACGTCACAATGGCGACAAACGGTTTGCGGATTCGTTTTCAGCGCACAAAAATCTATAAGAAATGGCTATTAAATGTTACAGATCAAAATGGCTGTTGGACCGGCTCTTGAATCAATGAAATATGTTCCTCTTTCACTACAACCGCGTTACGTCCAAAAATAGAAACACATAGATACTCCGCTTCGGGACAATATATAAAACACTATTTCACGTGTTTATGTGCTTAAATAATATTTTCTGATGCTCAACAGTGAAATATGCAAATTTTATGAAAATATACAGAAGTCGCCAGACTTGGTAAAAAATTTAAAACTTTGACCCCGTTTGGGCCCGGTCAAATATTGACCGATTTAAAAAAAAAATTTGCCTCCATTTATCTTCCCCAGACGCAACTTTTCCGCACTAGGCTGTTTCGAGTTTCGAAAATTTAATTCTTTCGGCCCAACCTATTGTTCAAGACTTAAGTCATAACTACCTGGCGTTTCTTTTATTGATAGCTGCGGATATGATAGATTTTTTACTACAGCAATTAAAATTATGTATCTAATTACTCTTCCGTAATATGAGATCAACAGCAATAATAAATAATTACTGATTTTTACATTTCCACTTTCAATGGAATTCATATTTCCTCTAATCAAATTATTATAAACTTACCAAGCTTTGGCAATGGGTAATCGATGCCAAAAAGATTGATGTAATACTCGATAATCTTCACCCCTATATCGAGGGCGAAGGAACCCTTCTCTTTCTGGGCTCTCGTAGTGTACACGCTGACCGGAAACTTACGACCATTGAGTCCCTTTGCCATGTTGGTGACAGCAACAAAGTCACTAACTATGAAGCAAGTCAGATACGTTGACATTGGCACGCTCTTCGCGAAAGTGACTGTCGTCAATCCAGGTGCCGGATGATTTACCTGTGTACTCTATAAATCACAGAACATAATTAATATATTTAATTATATAAAACTCATGCTGGCAGCATAAAAATTGATGAAATAGAATCAGGAAATGAGAATAAAACCTGAGTCTCTACAAAATTATATTTCATCAATTATAGAAAATTACATTAAAATTATAGGAACTATAGGAAAAAATAATACACTTTTTGCCATCTTTTTACCTCCACGTTCATGTTGGACAGTGCACTGTAACAGTCCCCTGTAGGATGAACAAGCTTCACTGTGAATTCTGCTTTAAACGCTGGCTCGTCGAAACATGGAAATGCTCTTCTGGCATATGTAGGTTCGAATTTCGATGTAGCAATATATCTGTAAAAAAAAATTCAAATTATTACGACGATAATAAAAAAAGTGCCCCGCATCATTTTGTTTTTGGTTTTTCATATTATACTCTAATGTACACAGTCTGTCTGAAAAATAACGGAATTGCTAAGTTGTTAAAAAGTTTTTCTATGCCCTTTACATACCAATTCGCGTTTGTTAATTGAAAATGTATTCGTAACTTCTAAATCTTTATATTCTGCGCTCAAAAATCTAACAAATAGTGACAACTTGTACTTTCGTCTAGCATATTTTACAAATCATAATCAGACACCTCAGATCAGAAAGAAATATAATTCATCTATGCTACTCAAATTATTACATCGCAATTTCGCAAATTCTTTTACACGTACAGACAATTACAACACTCTGTCCAGAAACATTACACAAACTTTTGGCAATCATTGCCATGTTATTGTCCATTTGCTACCCAAAGTTTGCAATGCCAGAGTGTAATTTGTCCGTGGGCATCTTCACTCTATTACATTTCCTAAGAAAATACATCATTCCTTAAAAAATCATTTTATTTCACAATTTATTACGTGGTAATCAAACGTAATATGCTTGAAAGCGACAGAACGTTCCCACGAACGTAATACGGCAGTGCTTCATAAACTACACGAGTTCTATCCCTCAGGAAACGCACGATCGGCATATCCCCACCTCGAGTTCTATTTCGTTCACTGTCTTATTTACTGTCCTCAGCGGTTGGTGGGCTCGAGCCCGCGATAAAAATCATGACCATGCATCGAAAATCGGACGCGACCGGTCCCGAATGGTCGTGCGAATAATGAAGCATTACAGTAATTGATTTTAAGCACACATTGCTATTCTAAAATCTGCTGGTAGTCTACTAACAAGGGGGGTACAGGACGTTCGGGGCACCAAGATGGTTCAAATTATGTATACAGTTAGTGCACAACATGAATAATAATATTAAGCGCATAAGATGCAGTACTCTGTAATTTGCAAGAAAATCGAATTGAAAGTTTTGTCTTTTTCCGTCCCTCGATTTATGCTCGTACATAAATACGACACTGCATTTAAGTTGCAGTGGTAGCTCAACTAGAATTTATATAGTAATTCCAGATTAGGGTTTGTCGGTTTTTAAATTTAAAAAAACCGGTTTTATGTACTAGAATTAATATGTAAAAATTAATTAATTATTTAATTAAAAACGTTAACATTTGGGCTTGAAGTCGCTTCGCACACAAGCATATTGTAGTACCTAAGTAACAGTTTACTGTAAAACTAATCTTCATGAGTTCATATTTTCGGAAGAAAAATACTAAATGAAATGAAGATTTATAAATTATATTTTGTACGGATTTTAGTTATTTTAGTTTTTTCATTTGGTTTTGAATGCAGTGTATTTTCTTATGTTATATTTTTGTGGATCCATAAATATTAAATGAACTCAAAAACTGTACGGATTTGTACGGATTTTAGTTATTTTTTTTTATTTATTTGTTGTTGTATAGATAGATTATATTTTATTTTGTTATACGTTTGTAATTCAATATATATTAAAAGAACTGAACATTTTTTAAAATAAGTATAAATATTTATTTTCTATTTTAAATATATTTTTTTGTGAAAATTCGAAAACCGGTTCAACCGGTTTTTTTGGAAATAGTGGGATTCGAAAACCGGTTTTTTCAAAAGTCGGTTTTTGTATAAACCCTATTCCAGACATATGTATACATCTGGGCTAATTTATAATTATACGATTAGTTACTTAGATCGGTTTCGTTTTTACCCATTCGCCCACATAGAGGATACGGAAATGGCAAACCATTAAACTAGGTTTTCTCACAAAATTTTGAATAGTGTAACCTATCCACTTAAAGGGTTACGCCACCCTGAAAGTTTTGAAAAATCGACTTTTTTCATTTTCTTATTACGCGAAGTTTAAAGAATAATTTAAGTCATGGTAGACGCAAAAATTCCCCAAAATAGCCGAGTTATAGACTTTAAATGAGGCGCGGATGTCAATATTCCGCAGCAGGTAGCGAACATTCTACTTTTCTTCTTTTGCGTTTTTCTCGAAACTACATTTTCAAAGGTGATATAACAAATATCTCCAAAACTATTTGTCCGATTGATTTCATACATGGTACGCATATTCTTAATGGTATTATCTACAATGTAGCATATCATTTTGTTCATGCGACAACCCATTCGTATATAATAAATGTTTTAAGTTCGTTTCGTCAGGTGAAAAACGAATAATTTCCTTCACTTTGCTCTCATCTGTGCAATAAATTTTTTTCTCTCAAATCCGTATGCTACATTGTAGATATTTTATTAAGGAACACAGAAATCATCACGTTTTTCATTTTACATGAACCTGGGCGTTATAATTTGTTATATCAGTCACGCGCGTAACGGCGGACGAGCTTCGCGGGACAACAAATAACTCGGTCATTTTTTAATATTTTTCTACAGTATTAAATACAATATATGCACTAATGCATGCTTTACACATAAGAAGCAAAGAAATAATTTTCAACCTGATAGTATCAGTAAAAAAAATTCCTCTAGTTTAGTGCTGTTTCTAGCGCCTCAGGGTGGCGTAACCCATTAAAGTATTATTATGCACAGCGTGCATTAACTACATGCAAGATTTTAACCAAATTGGTGGTCAGAATCTTCTGCACTCCCCCTGTAAGAAGCATCAGAGAACAATCGTTACACATTACTCTGGCAGGAAGAAATACTTACCTAGTTCTATTCTGCGAGTCCTTGTATTTGCTCGAGTAAAAACCAACAATTTTGTCGGGTTGCAACGCACCATCGAACTCGAAGCTCAAGTGATATAGACCCGAATGAAGTTCATGCGCCGTTGACACTACCAACATTTCATACTTCGGTATCGGCGTAGTGTTCAGAATCTGGAATTCGTAGTTCTCTTCGCGATCGTAGGTCTTCAGCGTGGTGGACGTGATGTTTAGGTCCTTCTGATGAAGCGCTATGTAATTCCTTCTGTCGAGAACATCGATCAGAATCATCACTTTACCGTGATAGGTACCGTTCTCGAGATCTGGATGCAAATAGACATCGTAGTGCAAGGGTTTCACATCCTTTGGTAATCGAAAGGACAAGTCAGGTATCGGTTGGTTGTCCATTATGGCAAGAGCTGGAAACGATAAAAGTGCTGGCTGAGAGATCCGTGTGCGTTCATTCCACGTATTTCTTTGGCGTGTCTGGGATTTTGATAAAGGTATCTGTATACCGTGATAAGAGCGATAAGAAAAAGATACTGGTAAGAAGTCGCCCGGGAAGCGATTTAGCGGCAAAATCAAATTAACGCTTCAAGCGTTGGTATATAAATGCTTCGTTAATGTTAGTACGATGCGCTTCTGACAGTGTCGTTAAAAATTTGTTTCGGTGACAGTACAAGCCATACTGTCATTAAACTTTACCCATATTTTCGTTCATTGTTCAACAAGATTCTAGTACTTTTTGCAACCAAAAAGCTGATATATAATGATGTCTATGCAATAAACCAGGCCATATGTTGCCTTATTCCAAGTATCATAACTTTGTCAATTTTACGAATTCTACGATTCAATTTTACATGCATATTCCACATATCCCATACATTCGGTGTGCGCAAAAAATAACAATTCGATTTTTTTAAACCACTAAAGTTGAAAGACCCGCTAAGTCGTTTAGTTCTAACGGGGAGGGATCAGAATTTAGATTCTTAAGTCCACTCGACGAGTCGAGTCAGCAGCTGCAAACAAATTATGCGTGACTAAATTATGTAACAATTATTAATCAAATTCTTGTAGTTTACATTTCTTTTCATTTTTTCTATTTCTAATCTGTATTCATATTCGTTGTGTTGTTTTTACGTTATATTTGTTGTTTTTCCTGTGTCTTATATGTATAAATACATTTATAATATAAATTTAATGTTTGTATTAACATGTCTTCTATGAATTCTGCATTTCAGGGTGAAAATAATCATACATCGCTTCTCACAAAACGTACCAAATCTGAGTGCAGATAAGGAAGAAATTATTTTAAATATTTACAGGGCAGAACTAAGAAATGATCCTGAAATACCTGTGATGGATGTAATAAAAGCAACTGCACTGCAATAGTTCCTACAAGGTAGAGATTCACCCCTAACACTACTTGGAAAAAGGCAGACACCCAAGAGTGGTTACATCCTAAAGCTGCTTTGTTCTTAAATGATGTAGCGAAGATCCAACTACAGCATATTGTCAAGCAATACGAAGCGAGGCGTCGGTGTACCTACGCAGTAGATGAGACGGCAAAATTGGAAAATATCACAGTTCTTAAATCCTATGGAGATGATACGGGCGCAAGTGAAGAACTATGCGGCAACGAAGAAAGCTAGGTTCAAATTTGCTGATATGAAAAATTGATTTTATGAACCACTGGCTAGAGTTACTGCAGAGAACTGGAAACATTGTGTGCAGCATGTCATTACAAAGGCTGAAACCAATTGTCGACAATTCGGATCGCGTTACTGAAAAGATCAATAATAATAATAATAATCATAAATGTAAATAATAGCGACAGCGATAGCAGTGTGGAATCAAGTACCTACAGAATCGAAATTCTGAATAAAAAAAATATTATCCGTTTGGAACTTGCTTTGTTTATTGCGTTGTTGATATTCATATTTGCAGCGAATAATATACAATATCTGAGGAATGCGTCCACGTTCCGTCTGAACGCCGCCACGTGCCTTTGTTTACAGCTGGTGACTCGACTCGTTGAACCGTTGAACGGACTATAGTCTCTGCTCCAGCGATTTTCAATCGATGTGCCAAGGGCGCCACGGCACGCTACTGTGCCGCGAGAGGTCCATAGGTGAGTCCAAGTTTTTTTAATGCAAGTTAATGTCGTGCGGCAGAAATGATGAGAAATAACCATCGTGTACCAACGACGCAAAAACTTTCTGTGAGAGTGATTTCCGGACCACTTGCGAGAAATTTTAGTAATGAAAAAAGGTTGAAAATCGCTGCTCTAGGCGAACGATTTTCGAATGGTATGAGCAGGCCCGGATTAAGATTTTTGGGGCCCGGGGCTATCCAACCTTCGAGGGCCCCCGTGGTTGAAAAGCGGGGGGGGGGGGGGGGGGGGTTAACAAAAATTTAAACAATAACGAGTTTAAATTGCTTAGAACTGAAGGCTTAGAACGGGGCCCCCCTGGAAAGTGGGGCCCGGGGCTGCAGCCCCCCCTAGCCCCCCCTTTAATCCGAGCCTGGGTATGAGTATACTATTCGGACTGAAACTGTAGTAAGTGATGAGTATAAAGGATTTTTAGAATATCAGCCGTTAATGCTAACAATTTTTATAAGAAGTGGTTACAGAAGTCAAATGTTTAAGTTATTTGATCGACTTCTCCCTAAATAAGTCAAGTAGGGTAGATGTCCCAATTACCGTGCCCTGTCCCTATTACCGTGCCTTTATACTTAAAGAAGCCATACAAACAAACTCGCATAAATAAGTAAGGAAATAATTTTTTTTAATTAAGTTAAACTATTAATGTATGTCTTACAAACGAGAAGGTTGCATTTTTAAACAATTAAAGCATAGTAGAAAATTTTAAAAATGCATATGAATGTTTCGATGAATTTACCTAAATCCTTACCGGAAACGGTAAGGAACACGTGCTTTACAGAAGTGAATAAATTGATAATTATCATGATTCGTACTTGTGTAAAGTGTTTATTACATCATAAAAGGTTAAAATTTTATGAAAAAAATAGCAAAACGAGCATTTTTGAAACGTTCTCGTATTTTTAAAGTGAATCCGGTAATTGGGACAGGAATTTAACGCTTATCCAAAGAGGAGATATAATAAGAGGCGTCACTCCGGGCGGAACCTTTGAAGTCCTTACTTGACCTTGGCATTTAAATTGGTTGTCTATTCGAGCGGGATATTCAAATCGACTAAATGTACCTTACCGCAATTTGCTGATTATTGCCGAAGTTTACCGATCATTGCCGAATGGGCATTTAAATTGGTTGTCTAGTGATTTCCCTAGCTTATTTCTGTCCTTGTTATATCTCATGGACAAAGAGTAGGTATAATAAGAGGCGTCACTCCGGGCGGAACCTTTGAAGTCCTTGCTTGACCTTGGCATTTAAATTGGTTGTCTATTTCGAGCGGGATATTCAAATCGACTAAATGTACCTTACCGCAATTGGCTGATTATTGCCGAAGTTGGCCGATCATTGCCGAAGCTTAGCGATCATTGCCGAATGGGCATTTAAATTGGTTGTCTAGTGATTTCCCTAGGTTATTTCTGTCCTTGTCGAGTGACGCCTCTTATTATACCTCCTCTTTGTCATGGACCTGAAGGACAGTGCCTAGTTCCGGGGAGTTACAGCGAAAGACGGAAGGGGCTGCGATGTGAGGGACGACTGGTGGTGTCCTCTACAGCCGAATATAAATTTTAGAAATAGCGTCCTTCATTGGTATAGCCTTGTGACGCCATTGTGCAAAACGGTACAAAACGGTGCAAAACAGTGTAAAAGCATTGCAAAGTAACTTGTATGCGTGTAGTGTATTTATATAATTGTCTTATTATTTGGGATACTTTCGAAATTACGTAAGTAATATTAAATTTTCTAGTAAAATAGTAAAAGTATTGTATTTGAAGGTTAAAAATTTATATATAATGGTTTTGCCAGAAGAAATTTTCCACGGTATGGCACAGATGGCACCACCAGTCGTCCCGCAAAAAGCGGCTGGAAGAGGTCGATTCCCCTTCCGTCATACGCTTCAACCCCCGCGTCCATAAGCCTAGCTTATGCACTGTCCTTCAGGTCCATGTTATATCTCCTCTTTGGCTTGTCCCTATTACCGTGCCCCTCGGTGCCCAATGGCTCCCTCTGTAACTGCTAAACTGTGCTAAACCCAACCTTACTTTCGTTTCTCAGAACGGGTGAACCGAAATTTATATTTGCATATTTTGCTTTTGTAATGAAAAGGTCATATTAAAATTACATAAAAACACCTCTCGTAGAGCAATAAAATGTTTTGAACAGTTCAAAGTTGAAAGACATAACCTAACCGCGGGAACGCTATTCAAAAAAGGGCACGGGAATAGGGGCAACGCATTTTTCAGGGCACGGTAATTGGGACAGAAACATGTATTTTTATTTCTAGGTATATTTCAATTAAAAAAATATGAAAAATTAACATTTTCAATCCGATAAAAATGCCTTAATAAAGAGAAAAGTTCAAAACACCAATATAAATTTTCACCGAGCAAAATTAAAGTAAGAGAAGTCAGTAATTAATTCCTTCGTGAGCAAGTCGGCGTCAAAGCACGGTAATTGGGACATCTACCCTAGTACTCAGATGACAAAACAGTGTCAAATTCTGCAAAAAGTATTTATTTTTAAATTCAAGTCCTATTCTTGTTTATATTCTCGTTATTTTGCACAATGTTGAAAAGCATTTTTACTATCTGTGAATGCACATAAATGGAAATGACATAACCGCAAAAAAAAAGGTATTTTCTTAACGTTTAAGTTGAACGTTGTTCTTGTTGAAATATTAAATTGGAATCTATAAATATGATTTTATATAACAAGTAAGGTAATGCGAAATCAAACTAATTATAAGAAAAGTCGCTGGTATCCTAACAAAGTTAATTAGATGACGTTGAAATTTCATGCTTGACGCCATTTTTTCATTAAAAATTATTCATCTCAGAAACTTATATTCTAGGAATTATTTATATACATGGGCTAATACATTTTAAACTTAGTTCTATTCAAACCCAGATAGCACACGACGTCTTTAAGACGTCCATTTTACGTCTGTTTTTTGGTCTGAACGTCTTAGACCATATTAAGACGTCTTTAAGACGTCTGCGCGGAGATATTTCTGAGACGTCTGTCTACAGACGTCTTTAAGACGTCTTAAAGGCGTCTGTAGCAGGACGTCTTTTAAACGACTGTGTTGAGACGTCTTTAACACGTCTGCGCGGAGACATTTCTAAGACGTCTGTCTACAGACGTCTTTAAGACGTCCTTAAGGCATCTGTAACAGGACGTCTTTTAAACGACTGTGTTGAGACGTCTTTAAGGTGTCTGTACCAGGACGTCTTTCAAACGACTGTGTTGAGACGTCTTTAACACGTCTGCGCGGAGACATTACTAAGACGTCTATCCGAGTAAGTGTTTAGGACGTCTCTAAGACGTCCATGCCAAGACGTTTTTTAAACGACTTCGTTTAGATGTCTTAAAGACGCATGGATAGTACGCGACCGCCAGGCGGCGCCCGGGCCGAGCGCTTCTCGCAGGTGGGATACAGCAGTCATGCCTATAAGAGAGCCGGGCAGATCATATACCGTCACTCTCTAGTACCGGCGTTTTCTGCAGAAGAAAATTTATATTTTCGACTTGAACTTGAATATGCCAAAAAATGTCTCGATCATTCGCTATTGCAAGACGTTCTTCTTTTTTATGAAGAAACGAAAATATTGAGCAGCATGAAAATTGACTCTCTCAAATGAGGACAAGAGCAGCTACTCGACGGGCTTCTTTTTTCAAAATACTTAATTTCATTAACACGAATCAAGTCACGCTTAATATCTCTAATATCTCTTTAAAGAGCTACAGTAGGCCTAATCAAGACCTTGCGAAGACGTCTTTGAGGCGTCGTGCAAGTCTGAAATGGACGTCTTTAAGACGTCTTCACGACCACTGAAAGACGTCTTATAGACGTCTACAAGGCGTTTAAAAGGCGTCTTATAGACGTCTACAAGGCGTTTAAAAGGCGTCTTAAAGATGTACGGTTTCCTGACTCAGGATATTCAAGAATGTCTATAGACGTCTTTAAGACGTCTTTCAGAAAATAGCAGACGTCTTTAAGACGTCTTGAAAATTTGAAATGGACGTCTACGCGACGTTTAAAAGACGTCTACAGGGCGTTTATAAGACGTCTCACAGACGTCTTACAAAGACGTCTACAAATTGTTCAAGAGACGTCTTAAAGACGTACGGTTTACTGACTCAGGACATTCAAAAATGTCTATAGACGTCTTTAAGACGTCTTTCAGAAAACAGCAGACGTCTTTAAGACGTCTTTCAGAAAACAGCAGACGTCTTGAATGTCTGAAACAGATGTCTTAAAGACGGCTCATAGACGTCGAGTGCTATCTGGGAAAGAGGCTCGTCTAGGCAATGGTTTTCTCGTGGAAGCTTTGAAGGCGACATAGTCGTTTCTATTCATTGAAAAATCTATATTCATATACAGAAAATTCAGCAAAATTTCAGAAGTATAACCATTACATCCAGGTATGTTTTTTTTCAGTAGCATTATGCAACGAATATGATAGTGCTCAAACTTTTCAAGTAACCCAGGCTTGGGAATTAAGTGAACTTCGCGGCCGATTTCCAGAGGCAACGCCTCCTTTCTCCCGCCGCTAATGATGGGACTCCGAAGCGGTTCCAAGCGCTTCGAATCGGTATTGACTGTTAGGCGACTACTTCGAAGCGCTTCGAGCATGATTCGAAGCTTAAAACTCTTGAAAAGTCTTGGCCGGCTTCGAGGTCTCGAACCTCTTGGATCGAAACCAAAGAGGAGATATAATAAGAGGCGTCACTCGACAAGGACAGAAATAAGCTAGGGAACTCACTAGACAACCAATTTAAATGCCCATTCGGCAATGATTGGTAAACTTCGGCAATGATTGGTAAACTTCGGCAATAAGCAGCAAATTGCGGTAAGGTACATTTAGTCGATTTGAATATCCCGCTCGAATAGACAACCAATTTAAATGCCAAGGTCAAGTAAGGACTTCAAAGGTTCCGCCCGTAGTGACGCCTCTTATTATATCTCCTCTTTGTCGAAACCTTGGTAGGTACCCCGTGGCGAGGATAACACTCCTCAGTGCCTCACCAAATTTTATGGATTTCGACCCTCGAAGGAGTTTGAATACCATTAAAAAGAGAGAAATGTCTAGGATTTCCGAATTTTTCATCAGATCTTTGCGAAAACGACGCCAATTGATTCCTTATGTTACGCCGATGAAACGAACACCAAGAACGACGTAATTAGGACCATAATGAAGGAAATTCCATGAAAAATCGAATTATACCATTTGAAGCTGCCTTTGTTAAAAATAGTCCGATTTTCATGAAATTTGATATGATTTTCATCGGCGAAACATAACGAATCGATTGGCGTCGTTCCTAGACATTTCTCACTTTTTAAAGGTATTCAAACCCCTTCGAGGGTCGAAAGCCATAAAATTTGGTGAGGCACTGGGGAGCGTTGTCCTGGCCACGGGGTACCTACCAAGGTTCGAACCAAGAGTTTCGAGACTTCGAAGCCGATCAAGACTTTTCAAGAGCTTCGAATCATGTTCGAAGCGCTTCGAAGTTTTCTTCATATACATATATATATATATTCGAAGCGCGTCGAAGCGCTTAAAATCCCATCACTACCCGCCGCGGGTCTTGGCTCCCGCGGTGGCCCAGCAGCTTGGAGCGCCTCAGGCCCGTACCATAAGTATGAACCGCGCGTGGCGCGTTGATAAAACAAAAACGCATCGACAAATCGTGCTCTCTGGGACGATGTGGTTAAGTTAGGGTAGGTTAGGTTTATTTTTTCTTTGGCATAGTTACAAAAATACATGTTCTATACCAAAAGTGGCATTTCAAGAGAACCTCTTATATAGCCCAACGAACTTTAGTCCCTCATACGATGTGGAAAGCTATTGATACAATGTCGCCCTAATACGCCACGCGCGGTTCACGTGGTACGGGCCTGAGGCGCCAAGCTGCTGGGCTGCAGCGGGGGCCAAGACGCGCGGCGGGAGAAAGGAGGTGTCGCCTGACTGAAAAACGGCCGTAAGGTCACTTAATTCCCAAGCCTGAAGTAACCAACGCAAACCAAATGAATTTTTAAAATATAATAGCGTAGTTACTTCTTCATGTTTGCAAAAGTTAAAGTTTTGTAGATGTCGCGTCCTGCGACTTAGAATCTAACATTAACTAAACATTTTGAATCATTCACGATAATATTTCGTACTTTAGTGGTTGGGAACACCTATTAGGCACCACAACCAATATTAAGTAATAAAAAGAGTTAGGGAAGAGATTCAACGGATGGTAAAAGTGAACAGAAGAGCAACCATCGTAGGATGTAACGGCCAACTGGCTGCTCACGTACCAGGAAGGCCCAGCCGACACCAGCTGACTTCCATCGTGGGTCAGAGGCCCCTATTTGCCAGCGCAGCTCACAGCTTCACGGATCTACTCTCCTGATTATTGCCAGAAAATTGCCATCTCTTTTATTACCCGTAGAACGAGTAAAACAAGGAATCAATGTATATCACTTCAATCCCTGGTACATAAGATGTGCATGGAATTGAAATGCAATAGCGAAAGGTGCTAAAAATTGAGCTAAGATAAGAGCCTAGCCATTGACGCTACTGAGAGTTACGTAATACAACGAAATGCATATTAGTCGAGGAGAAGAAGACACCGAAAAAGATGCACAAAAGATTCAAATTCTGCAAACCATCCAATAGTACACAAAACTCTCAAGTAGTACAATGGGAAGAATTCTCCAGGAAAGTTTCACGGCAAATTGTTGGGGGATGAAGTCTCCCACTCTTCAATTTGTCAGGTGACAATCCTGGAGAAGGGGTGGATAGAGACCCTATAATAACGGGCCCACCACCCGCTGAAGTTTAATAATATCTACTAGTTTAGTAGTATCTCTGGAATAAGTTAATCACTGTAACCAGCGTAAGACAGAAATACGCAATAAGCGACAATATAACCAGTTAATGTGACAATGAGTGAGTGGAATAACTCCCCTGTCGAATACCTGATACTGAGTAATTTGGGCATCTCTCTTTTGTATTTAATTAAAAATCGATTAAAAAAAATGTTTTATGGAAGATCATGTTTCTCGTCAGTCAGTAGCGTCACTTACGAGCAGACAGCTGCGCACTGTCTCCAAGTACCTACTGAGCGGGACTTATGTGGTCACTAATCTATTTAATAAGCATTTTGGGAAAGATTATCTAGATGCCTACAACTTTGTTTTTCCGAACTAAAAAAAATTATAGCACTCATGTAAATAAATTTGAACGTAGTTAACTACCGGAACGTTTCACAGACATTGCTTAAATATTTCTCGAGATACCGTGCTCAGCGTTTTAAAAATGAGGTTTTGAGAAACACTTGATTATAGATTTCGTAGGAGATGCATCTGAAATAAGACACTTACGTTCTATTTTACCTTAATTATGTAATTTCTGGTTAATGCCACTTCAACAAAGTATGTATACACTAGTAAAGAAAACGAAACTGTGCAGAGAAAATAACAGATCTTGAAATCCTATCAGGGCTACTGGGTATAGAGTATAGACCTGCGGTGGGTGTCTTATTATGTATGATATTTAGTATGCTCGTACGCTAGCGACTTAGTTGGCATAAAACTCCATAACTTGATTAGTTAAGTAATTTTGAACATACTACTTTAGTAGAATGACATCAAGATTTAGTACTTTACGAAAATGTAAAAGGCCAAAATGAAATTTATTTTTTCAAAGTGTTCAGTTGCATGTAATCCCTTGATATTATTCTGTAATAACAGTATTATCACCAATTTACATCTGCAATAATAATTTAGTCATTCGAAGTGTTAAAATGCAATGCTCTAAATAATAGTAAGAGAAATAATTTTTATATGTAATTAAACAAAATGAAAGACTGTTAAGTCCTTGAGTTAATGGAGCCTACATATATTAATTTCAATTTCACATCCCTTATACTGTTCTACAAGATACTAAAAATGTCACATGACGTTCTTTGGTTCTGTGTAATTCTCATAAAAAATTTAAAATAAATTAAAACCGACTTCAAACAAATAAAAATACACTAAAAAGTAATTTTTTCCCTTATTTAATCTACTACTCATAGTTTTTACGTTGGCGCCAGATTTACACAGTGCAAATGATGAGGCGCTGACTTAAAAAATATGAGAGTCGTAGATTAAATAAGGGAAAAAATTATTTTTTACTTTTTAGTGCATTTTTATTTTTTCGAAGTCGGTTTTAATTTCTATTAAATTTTTTTATTTTTAACTTTTTAGTTTTATATATATTGACACAAAATGCTGAGGAGATATGCGCGTACGTACATAAAATCATAATAATTAGGTGACAATAGTCTTTATTCTTAATCAGAACTGGCAAAATATTGGGCCAATGTTGATGCAGTGTAGGATGGGACCACCGGGGCATCGCCCTCTTTCCAATAAAAAAGAGGAGTTATGCGGGGACCAACCCATAATCTCCTCCTTTTTGAAGTCGGTTAAAAATATAAAATTTCCCGAATTTTCCAAAAAATCTGATTTCCGTCGCGTTAAGTTCTCATTTAGAGCGATATATAGGTAATGAATATATGTGTGCTCACAATTTTATGATCCTCATAAGAAACTATGAAAAGAATTCCGGTAACCTATAATAACGACCAATAACGTAAAGTAAGTAATGGAGTGTAAAAAATTATAAAATATATGAAATTAATTTAAGATCTATGTGTTACAATACACTGAAATTCGCGGTCAATTAAAATAAATTGTGAACACGGTAAATCCATGTGACCGAAAAATTTCAAATTTCCCTCCGGTTGCTGTTTGTGGTCACGAGGTGCGCTGCTATCAACGCAAGTTGACAACACTCGTGAAGAAGTGACTTACAGTATTGATAGCTGACGGCTTCGACTTTTCGATCAATAAGAACCAACAACGTAGCTAGACATGTACAGGCCAGACTGAGAATGAAGCAAACGCTGCAAGTGAAGCAAAGAAGACCAGTTCCTCTCTGTAGCTGCGTTCCAGATGCTGAAAACGCAACACCACGACATCCAGTGCCACCCGAACTTTGTTTCGCCACCTTTGACTCCATTCAGCGCGCATGTGCCACTTACGAAAAATCAAATTCCACCTGAAACACCCGTTGGTTAAATGTGATTATTTTTCTCACAAAATCGCGGGAACGTTTCTGAAAAATATTTTTCATATGTCCGCCGATCCTTTCAGTTTCTTCCCACGCGAAGAAAACTAACGACATTTAAGGCGGTAAATTTAAATTATAACGAGAGAAAATGTCTGGAATTAGATGTTGAACTCTTAACACTATATTTTCAATTATTTTATCATTGGTGTTTGTAGATCTTGTGTTAATTAAACGACATGTTAAAACATGAAAATTGTGGCAAAGGAATGAGAGAATTGTGAGTTAGTAACATATTTCGTAGGAATACGTTTAAAAGTTAGACGTACTAGTATTGGTTTCTTACATAGGGTTACATATCCAACTACTGGTATTATTTTCAAAATATCCATTTCTTTTAATGATACGAGAAAATATCTGACAAAAGAATTATGTTGTTCGAAGGAACACATTATGACTGACAAATAATTTTTTGCAAGACTAGGTACAATTTTCGAAGAAATATCTAGAACTTCCGCACCGCGAAAAATATGACCTTGAATAAAATCATCTGCTAATCGTAGTATCGTCCCTCTCTTCCTCAAACCCCAAGCGACAGGTAATTTCTTCCATGAATATTTCTTCGTATCTAAGAATGAAATGCAGATTTTTGGAATAATAACGTCTGCTGACTCACCTTGCAGTTTTACATCGCATGAGGTAATAATTATTTGCTGAAAACTTTATTTCACGATCTGATTCAGCACCTTTATCTGTTACATTTTGATTCGTATTTCAAATTTGCACTCGTTTCAATTGGGAAGCGGACACCATTTTTTACCGGTATGTTTCACAATGTGCCGACAAACTATGGGGAAGTAAATATTTCAATAGAAACAGTAAGTTTGTAAAATGAACGCCATTCACCTTCTGGTACGCTGGGAAAAACTGGTTAGAAAGCAACATGTGCCTATGGAAATGCACTTTAACACCGTATATACACACACCACTGACACAATGAACTGTTAACACTGAATGAGTTCACTACAGTTATTGAATTATCTGTTTGCCTCTTCCTCGCCAGATGTCTTCTGGCCTACGTTGACCCGTGAAATTGAATAATAGTCGCGGAGAAGCGGTGGGATCAAACGAATCGCCGTCTTCCAGATAAATACACGTAACGAAACGTTGATGCCGATCTCCCGCCAATCGAAGTCTAATTATTATACAATATCTAATGCGCAGTTTCCTTACCAATGTCGTCGACGATCGACAGCCTCTACCACTCGCAACTATCTAATCTGTTTATCACTGGTCAATCAGATAATTTTCTTCTTCCTCAGTGAAAGATTTCCCTGGAAAACCAAGATCGACGTCAGTCGACGATTCGATCGATTGACGCACACAGGAGAGAGTGAGTTCGATGGACTTTGCTAGAACTGAACTAACTGAAAGTTATATGATATGCGATCGACTACGACCGTCTGTTGGATCTGATTGGCAGTCAATATCAATCGTTTTGGTAGCAATGGCTGCGAGTTGCCGACCGTTTATAGCAGCTATGCCGACTCTGTTTTATTGCGTCCTTCGAATCGCAGTTTCACTGCTGGTTCAAGGATGTCAATTAGAATTCAATCGTGCCACGATTTGTTGTCATTGATTCTAGTTCTTCGTTTTGACTTTCACAACGCTAATACAATCTTACTATTATTTTTTTCAGTAGTCTAGACATGTAATATGTTTAGACTTAATGTTAAATTTAGCGTTGTTAAACAGATTTCATGTTAATATTTTGTTGCAATACGGGTCATTCCACGTCAAATCGATCATTTTTTCGATCGATGTCTGGAATTTTGATGCGATACGGGTTATTCCACGCCAAATCGATCATTCTTTGCAATCGATGTCTGGAATTTTTATGAAAGTACAATATGATGTAATGCACGTGAAATGGGCGGGGTGGGGGGGGGGGGTGTTAAGTCATCATTTTGCTGGTTTCGAATTTATTTAGAAGATACAGACTGTCAAAGTGTGCAATTTTTGCCCATTTTCGCGAAAGTGAAAATATAAATCTTTATATTTCCGGAACTATACATTGCGCGACAGTGGTTATTCTTTCATTTTAATCAGGAAGGATTAGCCTTCGTGAGAAAATTTATCTTCCGTATAAAAAGTAATTTTTGAAGCGTGAAAATTATAAATAAAAACCTTGGTTTTCAAACATTTTTCAATCGATAAAAGTTATCGCCTCAAGATCAAGTTTTTAAAAATCCGAAAAAGTACCTCCGTATTGTGCGGAGTCGTCTCTGTAACATAAGACTTACTCCAGTAACATCTGCTTCTACTTGAACAATCTTAAATTACCATAAATTTTGATATTGAGGAAAATATGTTTTTCGGCGTATTACGGTGTGTTTAGATTAGACCAAATGAACGAATGCTCCCCCCCCCCCCCGATTCGACAAAATAAACGAATAAGCGTAAATGAATGCTCCTTTAGACTTGAATATTGTAGGGGGAGGGAGGGGGGGGGGGCGGCAACGAGCATTCATTCGTTTGGTCTAAACTTTCGGCACATACATTTCCATGACACCGTCATCAGCAGAAGCAGGGGTTGAAACGGTTCCGAAAATAACTGTTTCAAACTGTTATATATCGGTTCTGACTGAAACAGTTATGAAAAACCGATATTCTGAATAACTCTTATAACGAACCGAAATTTCTGATTATATCGATTTCGATTACGGTTCTACAAAACCGATATTAAATCGGTTCTATAACAGTTATAGATCGGGTTTATAACAGTAATGTACCTATGTATCGGTTCTATCATTACACGTTTCAAAATATTCACGAACAATGTCACATTTTTTAAATGGAAATTCAATTTGTTTATATATTTTTTTTATCGCTGAGCCTCTCTTTTTAAACCTTCATTCGATGCAGAAAGAACGGGAATGAAAGACAGCATCTCTAAATTAAGTATTGAAAAGAGAGACTCCAAATAGAAAGGCTCAGCGATGAAGGACCTTTTAATCAAACGCGAAGTGCGACTCTTCGGAAGAGCGAATCATTTTTTTGGGGTAAAGATGTTGATAAAAAAAATAGAAGAAGGCCGTTAATGAAAAAACCTGAACGTCACGTAATAGAGACGGGTTTTTCGTACAATAAATGTCCATGCTCATGTCAATCGGATGTATAGTTTTCTCTGTATACTGTCAACGCGGTTGAAAAATGTAATTCTGAGAAAAACGCGTTCAAACTTCAAAGTTCCGTGCGGTTCAGTCGCGCGCTTGACACCGCTTCACGAAAAATACTATATCTCCATCAATTTTACGAATTTCTTCATAAAATTTGGAGGGAGCATTCTGGAAATATATGCCTTTCAGAAAACGTAAAAAAGAAAAAATCGATTTTTCCGATTTCTTAGTGTCTGCCCCCCTTAAGGGGGTAGACACGTCACGTGACCTGGCTGATTTGGCAGGTCGGTATTACAGCAGTTTTTTTCTGTACAGAAATGGTAATACCTATAGATACGCGGCTGCCTGGTGAACGCGAGATGGAGCTGTTTGCTATTTCCATATTCTATTCTGAATATGGTAAGAAATTCTTAGCTTTTGCGTTGTACTTGTAAAAATTTAAACGGAAGGTCTGCTGGTAAAGCAAACGTAGAAAATTTATTGTTTATTTATTTATTTATCATACGGGAAGACCCCATTATTTACAAAAAGGCATAACAAAAAACACATAAACCACATTACCGCCCACGAAAAATCACCCATTATACCCCGAGAACCCAAAAATTTAAAGCCAATGAGAGTGTCGCACTGACCGCGTAACCATTCGCACAAACATCAAACCATTCAATCCAGAACTCTAAGCATTCCAGACCTAAAGACATGTACATTCCGTGCAAAGAAATCACCCCGCTCACAATAATTATTCGTCACCGTTCTCAGATCGCCAATACCCATACCTTCCCTCTCGCGGGCTTTCAGATAATTTGACAATTTAAAACTCTGACAATATGAGTACGCTTCCATTATTTTGCGTATTTGATTTCCAGGCCCGGCCATTTTTTTGTCTTTTATTGTGTTACACAGTGCACACACTGTGGGAATGCACCTTTATGTACTTTCAGCTGATTTTGATTTCACATCTTTTTTTGTATTGTATATTTTCTTCCATTTTTTTTGTGATTTACTATTTTCCGTCCTCGACTTTTTCATGTACTTGGCGTTATTTCTGTACTTTTTTAAAGTTTTTGTATGGGGATAATAATTTTTCAGTAGCTCGCGTGGCGGGTGACGCAAGACAATAGGCCCAGTTCGCGCCGCGGCCGCTGGGCGTCCGCGGCCCCGCGATTGTACTCGCGTGCGAAGATGTACGGCCTCGCAATATAAAGGCCGCGGCGGGCGGAATCAGAAGCTCTGGTGCATGATAGCTGTACCGTATTCGAGCAGCAAATCCAGACGCTCAATTTTTGGTAGCCCCGATGTGTGTCAGAGTCGGCCACCGCCATTACTGTACCATACCGGCCTCTGTCCGAAAAATGCCGAGAGCAATCTTGCGCCCTTCCTCCGCCAGAGAGGTGTCTCCGCGCCCATTTGGCCAGAGCCCTATTGCACACTGGAACTCTCTTATACGACTCCCGAGCGGACGCGCCTTATAGGCTACCCTGGGTAGAACGTTACACAACCTCCGCGTCCTACATCCCCAAGCTCGTCGAAGTCGTCGCCGCCGCGAGCAAGTGCACCGTCGCGAACAGACACGCCGTCACCGCTCGAGACTCGTAGTAGAAACTACCGCGACCGGACGCATACCGCGCACCTGTACTACACCAGGAGGACTTAATAAACAACTGTTATTCGTTAACTCGCTCTTGATCATTCGCCGAACCTGGCCATACCGGCTGAGTCGGCAATCTCATTTCTTCTCCGTCCCAACGGTAACCGTCTCGTCACCGGAGAGAATCACACAGCTCTTCATATGCGCTGATTGCAATCGCCGGTGCAATAGTCACTTTGGATTGCAATTGCTTATTCGACAGCTCTTCATATGCGCTGAATGCACTCGGCGGTGCTATTGCGATGTTGTCATCCATCGTTTTATGTACTTTCTTGTGTACTTGTTCCTGCTCTTCCTATTTTTATGTACGGAGGTTCTTTAATCGGCTGTTGTCGATTGTATCTACTATCTATTATTTCTGGCAACATGCAGTCCTCATAGAACTTCCTCAGTTTTTCCTCCATCTCTGTTGCCCAGCTATCATCTCTTGGTACTGTTATAACTTTCATTCCTTTCGGCGTGTATAAACAGAACAAAGCACTTTGTCTATTCATTATGTGGAATTGCATAGCATTTAATTTTCTTCGTGTTCCTGTGTTTTTTCTCCTTTATGTGAAATGGACCACAGTAGTCCACTCCAGCTATAGTGAATCCATCCTAAGAAAAACCCTAACGCCCATACCGTTTTGCGACCGATCTGCGCAGCCCCCATTACTGCCTACGGGCCCGACGCAGGCGATTGCTCGTAGCGCTTTACCTGCTGGTTTCCCTGCCCGTCTAAGGGCGGGACGTGACCGATGTCAATGTAAACACTGCGGGTTACGAAACGGTTGACAGATAGGTAACAGGCGGTAAGACGGAGAAAAACGTAGGCGGTTAAGTGGGGAGCCGGACCAATCAGCGCCTCCTCAGAATCATCCCTGCGCTGACAAGGTTTTTCTAAGGATGGATTCGCTATATCAAAAACGGTCGACTAAATGACACCCTGTCCTTCGGTAGTTGCCCCATTGGGTATTGAGGCACTATTGTCTCAGTTTATGACAGGTTGTGCATTTAACACACTTAACCGTCACCATTCCATTAATCGGCCAATATTTTTGACGCACCGCGTGCAACGTGCCCTGTGCTCCATCGTGACCGTAACTCAGATGAAACTCCCGAATAATTAAATTCGTAACATAGTGATTTTGGGGCAACAATAACGGATGCTTAATTGAATATATTCTAGTGTCGAGTATTTTAATCTACCACCTACTCGCAGGAGGCCATCGACATCTAAAAATGGACATAGAAGAGTTAATCGATTTCGAATGACACGTTTATGGCCTTGACAACAATATTATATAGCTTTATGAGTAATACAGCAGCACATAACTCTAACCTGGGTAATGACTGAGTTTTTAGTGGGGCTACCTTTGATTTGGATGAGACAAGCCGTGTCGTATACTCTTGTCTATCATTCGACGTTCTAATATAGATACACGCACCGTAAGCCTTTTCGCTCGCGTCACAAAACCCGTGTAATTGAAGTGTGATTTTCTGAAATAAGGCGCCTCGGTATACTAACGTGTTTTATTAACGGCAATTGCGATTGAAACGTAATCCACGCGGTATACGTCTAACGGCACCGATTCGCCCCAATCGAGTTTACATTTCCAAAGATGCTGCATCAATATTTTGGCCTGCACGATTATAGGACCCACTAACCCTAAAGGATCGAAGAGCTGCGCGATCCGTGATAGCATAGTTCGTTTGGTAACCTTTTCTAATGGTTCTACTTGCTTATTGAGATATCCGAGGGTATCTTGTCGCGCCCACCAGTACAAACCTAGTGTTTTTCTATCATCTGTTGTAACCCAGTTAACGACCGAGAGTTACAACCGCCGCGCATTCCGATGGCACGCACGAGCGTCAAAGCGCGGGCAACAACCTGCCAGCACCGTCAGCGTTTCCGACGAAAACGCCCAAGAGCGAGCCGAAGGCGGCGACCCCGCTGGTCCCCGCTTCGCCCCGGACTAACTATAAGACTCTGTACAAACTACGAGCGGGCAGCAGATTAATAACAGACATACGATACAGTACTCCTGTCACCCAGATCGGGACAGAATACACTTGTTTAACCTTATGGTGAGTTCCAACTCTTTAACCCGCAACGATCCCCTACCTTCGGTTTCTAACGAAATATCCTCGTCCCGGTATTATCACCCGAACCTTTCGGAGCCCGCTGGACGACGACTGTGAAGGACGACCCGGAGCACCCCGAGATTCTAGCCAGAATCTCGACCCCAGGCGCCTTGGCACAACACATCCGACTCGCTTAAAATCATGTGATCTTTAGCAGTGGTATCTCTAAATCGTTGAATTCGACATCCCCTGTCGTAATTGAACCCTCCCCCCTTCTCTGCTAAACTGATTAAGTCGTCTCTGAGAGTTATAACCTTCCTACACTGTGTTCACTCCCGTCAAAACATCATCTACATCGAAATCCTCCAGAAATACCCTCGCGGCAGTTGGATAGGTTTTAGTTTCGTCACGCGCTAACCGATGGAGCGTTCTAACCGCGAGGAAAGGAGCCGACACCGTCCCGTACGTAACCGTATTCAATTGATACGTCTTTAATGGGTCGGTAGAGTTCTCACGTCAGATTATTTTTTTATATTTCCGATCAGATTGGTTTACGTTTACTTGTCTCGACACTTTCGCGATATCAGCAATTAAAACATATTTATGTAATCGAAACCGAAGTACCAAACTGACGAGGTCGTCCTGAATCGTTGGCCCTACCATCAATGTTTGATTTAACGATAGACCCGATGATGAACGCGCTAATGCATCAAACACCACTCTGACTTTGGTAGTCACGCTGTCGACTTTAATGACTGGATGGTGAGGCAAATATCACCCTGACGGTTTCAATGCCACATGATATGTGTCACTAAGTGTGTCCCTCTGATCATTAAAAGGGAGACTAACAGTGTATCTACCCGTTATTGAATCGCGAATAGTGTGATACGTATAATGGTCTTCACACGCTTGTTCTTCTGGAGAAATCATGCTAATCGATGGACATTCCTCAATACTCCAAAATGTATTGAGATCTGTATGAAGACTTTGAAGAGTCAAATTGCAAGTAACTGATTGCCGTGACCGCGAATCCGGTAGTTGCCCAACTACGATCCACCCCAGCAATGTTTTTTGCAATTTAGTGCATTGATTAGCGAGGACTACACGACCGACGCAGATTATATCCCAGAAACATTGACCTCCTAGGATACCGTCGATTTCTCCGGGCGTATCGAAGTCTGGATCAGCTAAATGGATCCCAGATGGGATATCTAACGACTGTCTATCAATTTTGTCATGAAGCAATAACTGAGAAACCTCCTGTGCTATCAAAAACGTTACGTTAGTCGAATAACGAGTGCGTCGCGAGTTGTGTACAAACAGGTGCTATTCACCTGCACAGCTTGAGGTATTGTCGTAGCCTCTATATGTAACAAAGTATGATGTCTTTTATGGCATCGTTTACAAGTAGTCGCCTGACAGTCCCTTACGGAGTGATTTGCCCGCAAGCAATTAAAACAGAGATGCTTCTCTTTCACTAAATTCGATCTATCGGAAACAGAAGCACTAGTAAATTTCTCATAGTTTTGTAAGAAATGTGACCCTTTACAAAAATTACAGGAAACTGCGGTCTGTGTAGTATGTACTTGTGTGTTTGCACGCAATTCCCTTGTGACGGGTTTAGGACGAGTTTGTAACCCCCCGCGAGTGCGGTTACTTCCTTGAGCTACTGCAGGCGCCGTACCAGTGTTCTCTATTGTCTTTACCGGTTCGATTATCTTACATCGCTCATGTAAGAACGTAAACAATTCTTCTAAGCGTGGAAATTCTGAACCACGAATGTATTCTTTCCATTTTACCACGGATTCATTATCTAATTTAGAGATTATCAAATATATTAATTAGGTCTCTGCATCGGGTTGCTTAAGAGATTGCAATGCGCGATAATGTGCTTCTATATTATTCAGGAATTTTCTGAAGTCTTGATAAGAGGGCTTGTGCAACGACGATGCCTCAAAAACTGAGCTCAAATGAATCGTGACAATAGTTGCTGGGTGATTGTATCTTCTTTCTAAAATATTCCAAGCAACCTTGTAATTAGGTGCGGAATTTTCTATAGATTCTATTTATCACCAACTTTTTACACTCTTTAATGCGTGGATTTTCATGAACGGAGGAGCGAAACTGGTCGGCAAATCCACGCCAGTCCTCATACAATCCGGAAAAGGTCGGCAAATCAAGCTTTGGTAGCTTTACGTCGTGTCGCTATCAAAGGGGTCAGCATGTGATCTTGGTGATTCTCGTAAACTAAGTATGTCACCGTCTGACGCATCGCTTGTCTGTTGACTCGCTTTAAACTTATTTAAAATGTCGATTGTGCGTGCTTTACAACTTCCGTACGCGGATTTAAGTGTTATTCGTTCCCGCATTAATTCACCTGATGTATCCGCGGTATCTAAGTCCGCTTGGGTTTTACCGAACACTGTATATTCGCTCTCAAGTTCCTCGAATTGTACTTTAATTTCACTACTCGTGGTACCTGGTTCGAAATTTTCCAACATAAGCCTGAAATTCTCAAGCTCTAGTTTCTAAGCTTCGCGCTTCAACTTCAGATTTCTAATGCGTTCTTCAAGACTCGGCGGCATGACGTGTTTTTATAAAGATATAACAGCGGAAATGGGGTACTAGGATCTGACAGAGTTCAATAGCTGACTCACAACAAACTGAATGCGACTTACGGTGCCGATGTCTCAGAATGCTCCCGATGGCGTTGATGGACGCCTGGATGCGAAGGCTCGCTCCAGGCTATCGTTCTAGTCCAAGCTCCAAATGAGTTGTAGCCTTGCAATTGTGTTCGTACAGGCTGTTGATCAGGAAACGCTCCTGATCCTGAAGAGATTTGTGCGCTGTTGCACTCGTACTGCTGCTGGACCTCAACTGCTATGCCCCGTGACGGCAGCGTGATGTAATGGACACTGTGTGGTGTACCACAGCACGTGGATCCGGCCCACTGATGCCACCCAGAGGTGTAGTTGCTTCTCCCTGGTTGCTGGATACCGGTTGATGGTGAAGGGAGCAAGTACTTTCCACAGCACTTGTATCCGGTTCGAAGGACCAATGGTGCGGCGTGGAAGATCAAATCGTGTCTGATCGACAACCGGTCTTACTTTGCCACACTCTTGTGATAGGTTAAGATCACAAAACCTCACTTGAATTTTTAATAATTACTGACGTGTAAGAGATATATTTTCGACAGATACAGACGTACAATGAATTCTATTGAAGCGTACAATTATCGAGTATTTGCTGAGTTCGAGAGTAATGTGACTCTGATTGCAAGTGATTGAGTTCTGCCATCGTGGTGTCGTGGTCGCTCACAGGAAAACTAAAATTTTCCTCTCCATGAAACTTGTCGAAATAATGGTGGTTCCAGGAGGAGTGTCGAAGGCAACTGATTGGTGGAGGCGTGCCATTAAGAACAGTGGTGAGGGTGAAATAGCGCGAGAAAATCTAAGTCCCTCCTGCGTGTTGGGAACCGGTGAAAAGAGCAGGTGTACGCAACGCGGACTTTGGGCCTTTCGGACGTACAGCCTATTGTGCAATATATTGACCGCCTACACGGCGCTTTAAGGCGACGTGTATGCAGTTCAAAAAAATAATTTGTAAAAAAAGTTGACAATAATTTCTTATTAATATTTCGGAAACTAATAAATACCCGAAGCTACAATTTTAGATTTAGGGTCCACAGCCCCTCCCCACCCCTCCCCTCAAACCTCGTGTCGATCGGTCATTGGGCCATTCGGAAGTATATCCCAAATCGTTATCATATTTGTAACGTTGTATCTCTTTAAATTCAACGAGGGGCTGCAGGGTAGTATTTCGCTTTATGGAACGTTGTAAAACAACGGAGAAACCAAGGGTCCGATAAACACGTGTCGTGTGCCTTTCGTGAAGTAAACCCTACTTGACCGTACCGGTAACAGAAATCAGACCTACTCCATTGTTAGAAACATTTTCTGCAAGCAGTTTTTCGAACTGTTCACAATTATGTAAGGAAGTCATAACGCCCAATGCGGGAATATTGAAAACAGCACTGGGTATCGCTCACCGTCTTGGAAGGCCAGGTCCAGGAGGATGCATAAGGTTTACAATGTCGTTTCGACGCACAAGGAAGGCCGATGACGTCAGGGTCATCGACGAGGGTTTGAAAGGGATTCGTTTCGATGACAGTGCGTAGCACGCATAGGAAGTCAGAGCCAATGCTTACAATCAGAGTTGGGCGTTATGTGAATAAAATATCGAATAAATTCTGCTTCGAATAATATTCGAATAAAAGTTACGAATAAAATGAAGTTATTCGAGAATAACGAATAAAAGTTTATTCGAATAAGAATTTATTGGAATAAATCGCCGAATAAAAGATGGCCGCTAAACAGGCAATCTGCTAACATATTAATTAAAAAACTAGGGGTTTCTTAGAATTGCAGAAAGCGAATATGAACTGTGTTTTGTAGAGAAAAATTATTTACGACCACGTTATTTAGAATGAATTACACATTTTAGCTCCCAACATCATCATTTTTGGAGATAGAATTATTTTAATTATGTATAAAAATTATGTAGAGTTGCAAATATTTACCGCTATAACTTTTGAATATGTACTCTACATATAAAGCAAATAGAACAAATAGCACAAAAATTTTCAGGTTCCACGAGGTTCCTGGATATCTAGAGCTTTTCCAACGAAAGTTATTGAAAAATTCCCTCATTTTTATGATTATATTTTAATTCTGTTCGTTGGAAATTAAAATACTCATGGCTGAAGCTTGATTTACTACTTATTTGTACCTCTGCAATCCATTATTCAAAATACTAACAATTTAAATCACGATACAATCAGGGTTGCCAGATCAGGCCTGATCTTTTGCCGGGGATTTCAATTTCGTGGAGTGGGGTGGGGTGGAGGGGGGGGGGGGGGGTGAGAGAAAATAAGGGCCAATAGAAAACCAGGCATCTAACATTGTTGAGAATAGAATCTCCAAAGATAATTCTAGTCAGTCTTACCCCACACAGCACACAATCGTCCCCAAAACGTCCCGGGGACGTTCGTCCCAGCCGTACCGAACATCCCGAGGACGTCCCGAATGTCCCACGAACGGCTTATATAGGTCCTCTGAATGACGAATGTTACCAAAACAGTTGTCCCGGGGACGTCTCGCACACATCACACAATTGTCCTCAAAACGTCCCGGGGACGTTCGTCCCAGTCGTTCGGGACGTCCCGAATTTCCCACGAACGGCTTATATACGTCCTCTGAACGACGAATATTACAAAAAAAGTGGTCCCGGGTACGTGGTGTCTTTTAAGCGCATGGATTAGGACTAAACAGGCGTTCGAAAAACGTAATTAAGACCTATTTTTATCGATAAATTAAGCCTTTCAGGACTGGGACAGAACTCTTATATATACCAACCGGAGGGCAATGGAACACCAGCGAGAAACGCTCGAGCCGGGTAGCACTCTGGTGGCATATGTCGATGAACCTTATCGGATCCCTACAATAGCACAGACGTCCTCAAAGTGTCCCAAGGCCGTCCCAAAGACGTATTTAACACGTCCCAAACGCGTCCCAAGGATGTCTTTAGGACTTTGTACAGATGGCGCCACTGTAGTTACACAATATCCCAAAAACGTCCCGAAACCGTCTATAGACATCCCAGAGCCGTCCACAGACGTCCCGAGGACGTTTTGTTACCAATCGGGACATTCAGACCTACAGTCCTAGAACGGACCTAAAACAGACGTCCTCGGGATGTTGTATGCTGTGTGGGACACCTATACAGGTTAGATTATACTGCGCGCCTTTTATCTTACTACTATCTTACTATCTTAATTTAATAATTACCTGTGATGTTAATTTAAAAATATTTATGTAATTATTGTATTATATTTGATTCTTAATTTATTATTTCAGCTGACCGGTCATTCACTAGCTCATACTCGGTCATTTAATGGGTGTATGCGATCATTTACTGGGCTTTTACACGTTTTGCATTTTATAATTGATTTTTTAAAAATTATGATAAGAATAAGTAATTATTTTTATAGAAATTTCAAGAAAAATAAATTTAAATGCAATTTCGACCGTTGTTTTGTTGTGATACATAAATATATTAAAGTATTAATCTCAAAGGTCCATAAATTCATCAATTCGGTCATTCACTGATTGGTTTGCCCTATTGTTTATCAACACCACGAATTTTATAATGTAGTAAAGTTATTATATGGTTTATTAACATCAAATCGCAATACGTCGTGACGGTTCGGTCGTCAATTCTCTAGTCGCCTCGTCGACGCTCGACGCCACGCCGCTTGACCGTTGCGCTTTTGTTCCTCGGCCCACCTTTCCGTCTTATGGGGCCTTTGCAACGGCAGAGTTCGGCATACGATGACCCCACACATAACGCTCCCCTTCAATAAAGAGCATTAAATGAAGTATCTGTTGGCGCAATGAGTAAATAATACTAAACGAGAAAGTTCAATATATTTAAGAGTTTTATAAGCAATTCAAGAACATCTGTCACGTACAACGTTCTGTTTATTACTGATCGCTAGCAACATAATTAAATAAGAACATCAATTACATGTATGATAGCATTCAGTGCATAGCTAACTTCGCTCGCCAAACTTCTACATTAATACCCAACACTTCCACCGTTTAAGCGCGAAGTACATCACTAGTTTTCACACATCAAACTATTACATTAGTAATCACAATATCACACGTAAATATATTTAAACAAACAACATCTTTCAGATTAGATAAGAATTACATAAATTAGATGAGTTAGACGAATTACAGAAATTAAACATAGTTTATCATAAAACCTCATGTTTAAGTCACCTAACCTAACGAATTAAACATTTTAATTACCTAACCTATTGAATTAAACAAATATATAACATATAATCTATTAAGCATATTTAAAAAAAACTACACAATTCTAATTTCCCCAAAAGAAAAAGTTAAGTTTCTCCCCCATTTTTAAATACGTTATATATTCGTGTTATATATTTAACACACGCATGCTCTCGCACAGAGACTTAAAGCGTTGTTTAGTAAGCGCCTTGGTAAAGATATCTGCCTTTTGCAACTCCGATGGAATATATTCAACAGCTATATCTTTGGCTTCTAATTTTTCCCGAATAAAGTGATAGCGAATGTCAATGTGTTTGGTCCGCTTATGATATTCTGGATTTTTGACTAATCTAATTACGCTTTGATTATCAACAAATATCACAGTCGCCTTCTCAGACCCACAATTTAGATTCCGTAGTAATTTACGCAGCCATACAGCCTCCTTACAAGCAGACGAGGCTGCTAGATATTCCGATTCCGTAGTACTAAGAGTAACTAACTTTTGTCTCTGAGATGACCATGTGACGGGGCCGCCAGCGAGTTCGAACAGAAAACCAGACGTAGATCTTCTTGTGTCAACATCACGAGCAAACTCGGCATCGGAATAACCGACAAGATTTAAATTACTTCCACCGCTACAATATTCAATACCGTAATCTAAAGTTCCTTTAAGATACGCGAAGATTCTTTTTACAGCTCGCCAATGTTCATTACTATGTTTGTTTAAATATTTACTAACTAGATTCACTGAATACGCGATGTCAGGACGCGACACGATAGCTAAAAACATTAAAGAACCAACGGCGTCGCGGTACGGCACAGTTTCAGTTTCAATTTCATAATCATTTGCCGTAAACAATACTGAATGAGGATCGCATGACACGCTAACTGGTTTAACATTCTGTATACCGAACTTCTCCATTATTCGCTTCGCGTACGTTTCCTGATGTATAAAGATTGACTCTTTCTTTCTATCTCGCTTGATTTGCATACCGACATACATACTAGAATCGCCAGTCGTAATTTTAAACGCACTATTTAAATGTTCAAATAGCAACTCGAGTATTTCCTGAGTTTTAGCCGCTACCAAACCATCATCCACAAATAAAGCTAAGTACATTTTAGAGTTTTTGACATTTCCTACAAATATTCATTGGTCGGCTTCTATCTCTTTGAAATTGAAAATCTCAGGAAAGTACAAAACTTTTTGTTCCAACACTGTGGCGCCTGCTTTAGTCCGTAAAGTGATTTGACTAACCGGCATACAACATTTTTCTTTGCGAAACCTGCAGATACCTCTACAGTAAGACCCTCCGGCACCTCCATGAAAATATCCTCTTCTAATTTGCCGTGTAGAAACGCCGTCTGCACATCGAACTGACCCAACTCGAGATTTTCGGCTGCCACAATTGCTAATAGTGTTCTCAGGGAATCATACCGTACGACTGGCGAGAAGGTTTCCAGGTAGTCCACCCATTTTTTCTGCATGAATCCTCTTGCGCAGAGTCTGGCCTTGTAACGAGTTGCGTTGCCCTGTGCATCTTTCTTGATTCTGAAAACCCATTTAGAATCAATAGTTTTCATATCATACTTCCTTTCAATTAATGACCAAGTTCCATTCTCCTGATGAGCTCTAAGTTCGCTGTTAATTGTGTCCACCCATTTTGCTGCATCTTTGCTATTTATTGCTTCTTTGTAGGTAGATGGTTCTTCCTGCTCAGCTATATTCGATTCATAACGAGACGGTCATTTAATAGTTTTACGGTCCCTCAAGTTATGCTTTACGGACAATGGCATATGGACGATCGTCTCCGGCTCTTCTTGTGCTTCTGTGAAGTTTTCAAAGTCAACAGCTGGCAGAAAAACTTCATCATCATTGCTGTTGTCATTCTCTTCCACATCTATGCTGCTTTGCTGGAGTTCTTCTTGTTTATCATTATCTAAGAAGATCTCGTCGTCTGTGTCATCAGGAGTCGTTAACTTGATTTTTCCAATCCGCTCATTGAAAACCACGTCTCGTGATACTAACACCTTTTTCGTAATTGGATCGTACAATCGATAATTGGGCGACTCATCATCATATCCTATAAGCAGCATCCTCTTTGCTCGAATATCAAGTTTAGTGGACTGTTTTGGTACATGCACAAACGCTTCGGTACCAAAAATTCGCAAATGTTGTAGATTAGGCTTCTTCCTTTTTCAGAGTTCGTAAGACGTTGATCCTTGTCCATTACCGGATCTATTCATTAAGTACACTGCAGTGTTAGCTGCTTCTGCCGAAAGAAACAAAGGTAGACCTTTTGCATGAATCATGGTTCTGGCGCCTTCGATGATTGTCCGATTATCTCGTTCCACTCTTCCATTTTGCTCTGGCGTGTAAGGAGCTGTGTACTCTCGTTGTATCCCTTGCATCTTGAGATAGCTGTCCAAGAACTTGTTTCTAAATTTGCGACCATTATCAGATCTTAGAACACAAATTGCTCTTCCGAACTTGTTCTTGACCAATTTATCAAATTCTTTGAATCTTTCATATACGTCGTTTTTATGACGCAAGAAATATATGTGTCGATAGCTTGTCGCATCATCTTTAAAAACCAACAAGAATCTCGCGCCTCCTAATGACTCTACGCTCATTGGCCCACACACATCAGCGTGTATGACTTCACCCGGTGTAGTCACAGCTCGTTCACGTACCTTTTTAAATACCTTGCCGGTGAGATTTACCCAGCTGACACGAAGCACACACCTCTGCAACTCGTTCGACAGCTTGTTTATCAGAAAGCTTGATACCATTCACGAGACTTTTGTTGATTAGATTCCGCAGCGCGCGATAATTCAAATGACCAAGTCTCTCATGCCATATCTGCAAGTTCGCTTCTGACACATTTACCTCGTCAACAGCTGAAACACTTCTAACTTTGAAAAGCATACGATAGATTTCATTTGACTGTTTTATTCCCGAGCTAAGCACTTTACCATTGTCCTTGATATCAACATGATTTCCTTGGAAGACCACTTCGTAACCCCGAGATGTGCAAATACCGACGGAGAATAAATTCTTCTTCATCTGTGGAACATATAGAACATTTTCTATACGTGAATTATACCATGCTCCATCGACGTACTTCTTGATTAAAACAGTTTCTTCGCCGACAACTTTGCATTCTTTGTTATCACCCAAAGAAATAACTCCGCCTGCTTCCCGTTGGTGGTAATCTGTGAGCCACTCACAATGATGAGTGATGTGCTTGAAGCACCGCTGTCAGTAAGCCAGGCATCCTGCTTGCCGATGGCTAACACTTCCTCTACCGCTGCAACTGAAGATACCGAAGACCCAGACCCTTGCTTCCGAACAACATCGTCTTCTTTCTTCATTCTTTCAGCGATGAACGCGCCGCAATCCCCCGAAGACCCAGACCCTCGCTTTACCTTCTCCCGTCGCTCATTCTTGCATTCACGCGCAAAATGACCCTTTTCTCCACACTTGAAACATTCTATTTCTCTGCGATCTTTTGTTTTCAGCTGATATCTCTTCTCCTTTGGATTTGATTTTCCGCTCTTCTTCGCAAAATTATTTTTCTTGTAAGCGGAAAATGCTCCAGGCACCTCGTCTTCCGCAGTGAGCCGAGATTTTTCACGAATGAGCCTTTCAATTAGATTGTTAAGCGTCTGTTTCTCGGGATCCACACTGTCCCATGCCGTTTGCAACATTGCGTATTTTTATGATAGACTGCCGAGCAACTTTGCCATCAAAGTCACATCCGATACCTTCTCTCCAATATCTTTTAAACGTGCAGCCATATTTTTCACTTTTGCTAAGTGCTGAACCATTGTGTCCCTCGGAGACATCCTATACTCGTGAAACCTCTGTGTCAACATGAGCCTGTTAGACGCAGACTTCTGCTCATGTATAGCGCAAAATTTGTCCCACATGGTCTTGGCTGAGCTACTGACCAACAAAGGCTCCAGTTGATCGTACTCCATCGTAGATGATATGAGAAACATAGCGCGAGCGTTGTCCTTCTTCCTCAATTTCTTACTCGCCTCATCAGCATTCTCAGCCGGCACTCTTTTCTCCCCGCTTATGAGGTCTCGTATTCCATTTGCAATCAACAACATGTTCATCTGGAACTTCCACCCCAGGAAGTTCGTACCGTTGAACTTGGTGATATTTCTAGCCGACAACTCGTCAGGCATCTTGAGAAACACACGAGAAGAACGAAGAAAAACCGTTGAGGAACAAAACCGTATTCTCCGTGATTAGACCGAACTGCTGCTTACAACCACCGCGTAAACAGATTTGAATTGAATTTACCGCGTTCAGAACCGTTCCTAAATTATAAAACCCTAGATTACTCAGCTATCGTGCCTGGGCCCATAACCTGTTGGCGCAATGAGTAAATAATACTAAACGAGAAAGTTCAATATATTTAAGAGTTTTATAAGTAATTCAAGAACGTCTGTCACGTACAACGTTCTGTTTGTTACTGATCGCTAGCAACATAATTAAATAAGAACATCAATTACATGTATGATAACATTCAGTGCATAGCTAACTTCGCTCGCCAAACTTCTACATTAATACCCAACATCCAATAAACAGTTTGCAAAAGCTTTTCACAGCAATGATGGTTAAAATATTGATAAAAGAAGAATTGAGTAAACGTAAAATATGTTAAATTATACATCATTAAGAGGGGACAATTTTTCTGTATTTATCGGCGGAAATTGCATTCCGATATCATTTATAGTTCAAAAGTTATACGAACAAGGCTCCAAATTCTTCACCCTGAGCCACTAACGCGTCAGCGTGGTCTAATACCGCAGCTGGACCGTGGCATAGGTAGATATTTCCACGCCGAACGGGATCGGTGCGATCGCACTCTTAAAATGGCTACCGTTTTCTTCCCCGTCTGCTACGTCATATTTAATATCCTTTGGCGAAAGCGAAAACCACCCTGCGCTCTCTACTGGCATCTAAAAGACAGTATACCTTCATCATCAGCTCATAGATGGCGGAAGTATCGGCCATGGTTGTAGTGGAATGCGTGCGTGAGGCGCTGTTGCCATTTTACCTGTTCGCGCGAGTGCGGGTTACAAGATAAAATGCTGACTCTATATGTTTATACATGGGAGCTCTACAGTGATACCAATCTTAGATAAAAAAAATTATGTAGACAAAAATGTTATTTACATGTCTATTCCTATTAAAATTATTACTACATATTTGGTTTTTGAATCCAATTAAACAAAAAGTATGTTTAATGCAGCTAGAAAAACAATATTTTCATTAAAAGTAGCGTAAAATATGTGAGTGAAATGCGGCAACGTCGCATTGCGTTCATCTTTTTTTTCTCTTTCCATCTCACATTTTTGGCGCTCTTTTGCGTGATTGTACCGGTTAGTAACAAATTACTAAATACACGTTTACAGTTTGTTAGTGTTTTTACCAATTTTTACTATATGCTTTGTACAAGTATATTGAACACGTCACAACCCGGCGTACAGCGTTGCCACGTATCAAACATTTCGTTCAGGCAGTTCTAAAAATACGAGAACATTGCTGTCTATTTATTCAATTATCTAGTAAACCGGTACGGTTCATATCCGATTTTCTTTTTAGAATTTCGCAGGAATATTTGGGCTTTTCATTGCAACATTTTTTAGAACTTTCTTATCATGTTTAAGGACTATATGTAACATTTTATAGAAATTTTATCGCTTCTCCCATAAGAGCCTGTGTATAAGAGCGCAACTTTGATTTCAATTTGAAATTTGGGCACAATGCAGACTACATTTTAAACATTAGAATTAAAACACTTTTCAAAGATTTCTTATCATTTTTGTTCCGGTATTGAACCTCCTTAAGGTGATCTTCAGGTTAAGAAGCGACTGTGAATACCGCCCTAGGGCTATTCGGAACTATAACCCGGAGTAGGTTTGGGGTATATGTGGGGGAGAGGGCTGAAGCTACGTGTATGTAGTTAAAAAAATTGTATAAAACATAAATAATATTTTTTTATTAATATTTCGGAAACTAATAAATACCTGAAGATACAATTTTACATTTAGGGTCCACACTAGGGGGACCCTAGTCTCACCCCCCAGAATTGTGTCACTTGTTGGGAAAATGATCTGGAAAATTTTCAGAACGATTGGACCACGGGAAAACGAAGCGCATCGAATTTGAAAATTTGCAATCTTTTAAAACTTGACATAAATCTACATCATGATATTTCGTTGAATTTGTATTTTTTTATGTTTAAGAATACATACACAGCATATGCGATTGATCACAAAAAAAATCCGTGATTTTGAACACTCGAAAGAGTGACCTTGAAAAAAATTCCTACCATTATATTCGCCTCTTTATATACTACAACTTTTGTCTGAAGAGTTTTTTCATATATCCATAAACGACGGAGATATTAAACATTTTCTGCATTTTTATTAAAACGCTTCGTTGTACACAAGAAAAGCAGTTCTAAGACTGAAAATAAGTTATGATAGCTATTATGTAAATTACAAATACAAGTGGCATTAAAGTATTGCGTTCCAGATCTGTTCGTGGACTCATCAATACGGCCCAGCAGAGCCTGGTTCAATTTCCGATATAACGTAGTCTTAAATGCGTCTCAAAAATTCAAATAGCCACGGGGGCATTGATCAGGTGTTTGTTTATATTAAAAATACTTTAAAAATCCTTTGAAAAGTTCTGTTTTACGACGTCCGGATCCTTCTTCCTATATTCCATCGTATTCTGTAGTATGAGTTGTTTCTCCTCTCCGTTTTTTGATAATATTTTGTTATATTTTTCCATAAGTTTAACGCCACGCTCGGCGGTGTGATTTACTACTTTTAATCCTTGAACGACGTTTTGCCCAATTTGGAAATCCTTGTCATCATCCCATGTCTTTTTCCAAATATGTCGTTGGTATTAAAAACTTGTCGAAGAATATTTTGAAATCAGGAGAAATAAAATGTTCCATTTTTTTGACGATCAATTGTTCCACATTCTTTGAAAGGATTTTATATTTTTTAAGGCATCCCTTATCCTCGCTGTCTGCACTGGTATTTATTGCCTCTATCATTTTTAATATAAAGGAACACTTGATCAATGCCTCCGTGGCTATTTCTATTTTTGAGACGCATTTAAGACTGTGTTTGTTAACACAGTTGTGTCTAGGGCAGGATTTGCTCGGTCTTATCGAATGTCCACGAGCAGGTCTGGGACGAGACGCTTAGGATATCCATAATTTAGAAATTTACACGATAGCTTCAATTCAAGTTGAGCGTATTAAGACGCTGTTTCGAGAATTGAACCAGGATTTGGTGGGCCCTACTGACGAGCAGGGTTTGGCAGAAATCCCGTGCGCCCGCCTCGGGAATAGCGGTGACGTCAACCAATCCAAGCGCGATGACGCGGTGACGTCAAAACAATCCAAGCTCGATGACGCGGTGACGTCAAACCAATCCAAGCGCGATGACGCGGTGACGTCAAAACAATCAACGCCAAGATGGGAAACGAAACGGCGCCACCGTCAAGTTTCGTTTCTTCGTTGAAATAATTACGAGTGAAAAAGCTTCTGGCCAATATCGGTTTCGGTTCCGGTTCTACAGAACCGATATTATATCGGTTCCATAACGGTTATATATCGGTTATACACTAAACTCTCGGTACGGATACATACATATGTTACTGTTATAAAACCGATACATAACTGTTATGGAACCGATATAATATCGGTTCTGTAGAACCGTAACCGAAATCGATGTAGTCAGAAATTTCGGTTCCTTATAACAGTTATTCAGAATATCGATTCTTCATAACTGTTTCAGTCAGAACCGATATATAACAGTTGGAAACAGTTATTTCCGGAACCGTCTCAACCCCTGTGAAAATGTTTAATATCTCCGTCGTTTATGGATATGTGGAAAAAACTCTTCAGACCAAAGTTGTAGTATATAAAGAGGCGAATATAATGGTATGAAAAGTTATTTTTTTTCAAAGTAACTCTTTCGAGTTTTCAAGGTCATGGATATTTTTTTTAGCAATCGTGTATGCTGTATATGTATTCTTGAACAGAAAAAAATACAAATTCAACGATATATCATAATGCATATTTATGACAAGTTTGAAAAAATTCAATATTTTCAAATTAGATGCGCTTTGTTTTTCCGTGGTCCAATCCACCTGATTTTTTTCAGATCATTTTCCCAACAAGTATCACAATTCTGGGGGGTGCGACCAAAAAAATCTCGCAAAATAATTTTCGTCAAGAGTAGCTAAGGTCCACCCTAGTCCACACCCTCTCCGCACCCCTCCCCTTAAACCTCGTGTCAATCGGCCACTGGGGCAATTCGCAACAATATTCACATTTGTTTGCGTTATCTTTGTATGCCTTCAATTTAGTGGAACCCGCTCTCCTCCAAATACTTGATACTTACCGATTTTTTGTTTTTAATTGAAGAAAATAGGTGTTAACAATGGGCGAAAATCGTAATATTCTATTAAAACACGCGTCACTTTGAGTTTTTCATTTTTTTTTTAAATATTTTTAGGGGGTCCCCTAGTTTTAGGCCTAAACTTCAAAATACACTGAGGGTGTTTGATTCTCGGACACCAACCGACTCATACAGTGTAAGAGCCGGCCCCTCCTCGGCGCGCAACGTAAGGAAGGTATGTGTAGCGCCTGGGAGGGGATGGCTCTTTCACTGCGTGAGTGTGGCTGGTGTCCATGAATCAAATGCACTCTACGTACATGGGTCCACCAACTATGGACACCTCAAGATATGCGACAGCGAATTATCGCAGCATGTGTCTCAATAAATTCTGACGTCATTACAAGACAATTGAATCAGCAGTTGCTCGGCTACAGCATTGGATCGATGCCGACGGTTGATATTTCGGACATCGCATCTAAAAGTAAGTTCATGTAATCGACTTTTCATGACCTTGACTAATCTTCTGCTATAGATTCGTATTCGTCTTAAGAACTGCTAGTAACAAATAAATATAGCATGTTGTAAAAATTGTAGGGTTAACCATTATATCGCATAAGCGTCTCCATCTGCGAATAAAACAGTTATGGCCATACGATGCCCCCTTTCACACTGAACTTTTATTGAATTTTTTTTCTTATTTCCATGATTCCGAAAATATGCAACGTGGCAATTCTTATTGGTCCACCCCATATATTCGGTGGAAAACAACATTTCGTAAGAATTTGTCAATCTAAATTCTGCATCTTGAAAGTAATGACAAAATCTAGCAATTGAATGATGTGAAAAATGATTCGATTCCACTGTTACGCTTTTTCTTTAAAACTTGAGAAACTTTCTCACGACGCTGTTATCTTGGGAAATAATTAAATGTATATAGAGTTAAATTTTTTAATTACCTTTGATTTCGTGTGAGTTGGTTGCGCGAAAGAACTCTGTTTTCTAGCAAAACCTACGAGCCACGATAAAGGAGAGTTGGTTCTTTTTCGTTCAATTATCAGACGGGAACTGCGAAAAATACGTTCGACGCAACGCGACCAGTTCTCTTACTAATTGGATGCAACATGGACATATCCCGTGTGCAAATTCTGGGTTAATTGGACTAAATTAATTCAGCATTCATTAACGCGTAACAAAATTAGGGAAAACCGACGGTCTTACCTAAACTTTCATAAATTATTATTATGATTATGGATTTACTAAAATATACGATGTAAGAAACTTTTTAACAAATTTACTTTGAAACTCCGGTATCCCACTGGAGGACGCGGAAAGGCATTCGCAAAAAGTCACTGATGTTTACGTCTAAATAAATTGTATGATAACCAGCTCATAACTAACAAAAGAAAATTTGTTTCATTCCTATAAAATGTTCAGAAATTACGAACATGTTAACATGAAATACTGATATAGTACTTATAAGAAGTTTTAAGTACTTTCATTGTGCTCGTGTTTAAAATCACGTCTAGATAAAAAATATTCTATATAATTGAGGTTATTTAACAAAACATTCCTATACTACGAAAATTACTAACACTGCTTTCAAACCAGAGTTAAGCAAAATGTAAGCTAATTATAAATTACAAATTACGATTAAAATGTAATTGTGTAATTGATTACACATTATTTTCTGTAATCGTTCAGTTAGATAGTTGACAAAACCAAATGGTCAAATACCTAAATTAACGATTACAGAAAATAATGTGTAATCAACTACACAATTACATTTTAATCGTAATTTGTAACTATTAATTAGCTTACATTTTGCCAAACTCTGTTTCAAACCAAGCTGCGTCCGAATTACAATCGATTTGCTTTGCCTGCAAAAATGCTTAAATCTTTTTAAGATTGTAAATTAGTTGTAAATGTACTATGAGCATGCAGTCTTGTTATACTACTGTGATATTTTTTCTTAGAGGTAGGGGGGACCGGGGCAAGTTGATACAGGGGGCAGGTTGATACAGACGAATTATCTCGACACTGTATATATGTAGCTCCTTGTGTGCGAGATATGTGAAGCTTGTTGTTAAATTATTTACTACGATCTAGCGTACATCTGTGTACCTTGACGTTAGCAATCCATTTTTAACTGTTTTCGTTTCTATAGAGAAAAAGTAAATAGTTGTGTTCACTTTCCAATCCGTCTTGAGACGGTACAGAGAATTTTATCACTCAAATTAATTGAGCATCACACTGAGTCCTTTGAAGGTAAGGTAATTATACGTTTTCTTATTTCGTTTGTATGCTCTACATTTTTTTATGGAGATGTTTGTACATAATGACTTCCTGTGGGGTAAGTTGATACGTTTTCTCTGGGGCATGTATTAATTGTTACTCAGACGAAAGTGATTAATTATATATCAATTAAATGTCAATTATATTATTATAATAGATTATATGTCAGTTAAATTTAAATAAAAATGTTTTTCTATGTTTGTTAAAAAAATCTGTTTGGTTTTTAGGATATATATTTGTTCAATTTTAGTCTATACTGTTGGAAAGGTATCTAGATTAAAATTTTATTTTTCAAATTTATTAGTTACGTACTCATTAAACGGATATTTTACAGATGTACCAACATGCCCCAGAGCAGTATCAACTTGCCCCGCAGCGGGGTAAGTTGGTACATTTTACCTTCCTCCAAATAACATTTTTTCATTCATTTGGTATGTATTTTTTCAACTTTTCATTTACAATATATTAAAGAGGAAGGACCAAAGTATATTTTAGCATATTTGTTATTAAGTAATTAATTCAAATGAAAATGAAAAAAATTGAAAACTGAAAAACGTATCAACTTGCCCCGGTCTCCTAGACGTAATTTGAATATAACTAAAGTTTTTTGCGAATATCTCGAAAACAAAAGCCCAGCAGCGGTAATATGTATAGGGAAAAGTTGTTCAGAATGATGGCCTTGACAACATATTTCAAGGTCCCCAAAATCGGTGAGGAGGACCGACTTCTAAATAATTACCATATCTTTTTATCTATACGTAGAATGATGTAATATTTTGTACAATCAATATGGAATTTCAAAGCATACAATATGAGTTTGAATAAGGGACATCACCGAATTTTAAGACTCCAATCGTAATGAAATTTATGTATGATAGAATTCTTCGAAAAATATGTCACTTCGAGTCGTAGTACCAAGCGTAGCCTACGCTATTGTATTGATGATCGTCGGTCAGATCGCACTATCCCACTCGGTCTCGATGTGTTTCGTTCGCTCTCTTCGTCGCGCGGTGCGACAATGTATGTGGCAACTTCAGCCAATAAGTAAAATACGTGTGCCACGTCTTTAAAAGTGTGCCCAAATAGGTGACTCGACCAATCGTCACAGCAGCGGACTGCACAGCCCGAGACCGTCTGCCAGGAGTCTTCTTTTCGCCGGGTAATAGGGTAGATGTCCCAATTACTGCCACCTTAAGATTATAACTGAACTTCATTTAATCATTTCACGTGTTGTTTAACCTAAAAATCGTCTCCGATTGAAACATAATATTATTTAACATCTCTTTAATTAAAAAAAATAGTTTTATGAATTAAATATGAAGAATTTTTAATAATTAATTAAAATTCGCGAGCGATCCTAGTGTACCTATAACTGTCAAGTCAAAAATCGTCTTGTCCGTATGACTGCCACCCAATAACTGTCGGTCCTAATAACTGTGACCACATAACTGACGGTCCCTATTATTGACAATGAGACCCGATTACAGTCGGTCCTTTTTACTAAGCTCGATTAGGTACTGCCAGATCTTTTTACTGATTAATAGCCAGAATATATGTGTACATTTAATATATATCTATAATTTAATATCACAGCATCACACGCTACACGTGATTTTGAGGTTAAGAATTTGAACTTTGAGAGATGACAGTTATGCGTACTTCACGTTTTTTTGTCCCGAATACTGCCAACAGTAATAGGGACAAGCCCAAAATTTTTGTCCCTAATGATGTCACCGTTAATTATTATAACTTAACAATAAATATTATGTATTTTATTCGTTACATCATTAAAGTAATTCTTCTAGACCGGAATAATTCATTTTATGCAATGGATAGAGGTTGAATAGTAAAATTGCGACCCTTTCTTTAGTACGATTTCGCCATCACTTCCTACTAACGTCGTCGCGTTTTTGACGCTCAAATGGCACTTTCATTTTTCAATATTATTTTTTAAGCACTAGGTACATATGAGTACATATATTTGTTTTATTTTTATGTAAATCAGAATCTCCGTTTCATAATAACATTTTTCTGTACATTTTGTTTCATATGTTACGTTTTTATTACATAAAATAAATAAAGTGGCAGTAATTGGGACACTGGCAGTAATTGGGACATCTACCCTAGTAGTAATCTCGTCCCAGTAATTAACAGTAATCGGCCCCTTTCGGGGCCACCAATTTTTATAACGTAGGAACAACACGTTCCGTGAAAAATAAATTAAGTGATCAGTGTTAGTAGCCGTGCAGTGAAGTGAATATTCGGTACATTGACCCTGGGTTCAGCTGAGCACTGGACGCCGATGACCAGGATCGGTACAGTAGCCTAGTGACGTTTTGGGACGACCCCGCGCGTTGCCGCGCGGGGCTGTTGAGCGCGGAGTTTGCACTGCGCTGAGGGGGAGGTAGCGGATGAATCGCTAGTTTGCTCCCGCAAAAAGTCCTCCCCCTCGAGCGCGCGAGGACGACCACCGTGGAGTTTTAGTGGGTGCAAGTCCCACATAACCCCGTCCCTCCCCCGGGGGGGGGGCGGGGTATCCGTTAGGGATTTCTCCACGTCAACAAAAAAAAAAAAAAAAAAGTGGCCTAGTGACACAGGTTTCCGAAAAGGAAGAAAAGGAATGTCCGAAAGGGTGAGTTTTATTTAATTTATTGGTGATTATTAGGTGTGAAAATAAATTCTTTCCGATTTTAGGGTACAATAACAGTTCGATTTAAAAAATATGAAAACAACTCGATCATCGAAATAATTTCCATTATTGTTAATTACCTTTTGCCATGTTTCTGGCAGCTTGTGAATACCACCGCGATAGAAATTCCAGTCGGAAAGAATGTATTCATACACCTACACTTGATTCCACATTGGAGCATCTCGACGCCCCTACCGATTTGCGACCGATCTGCGCAGCTCCCACTACTACCCACGGATTGAACCGCATGCGATTGGTCGTAGTAATTTCCAAAGAATAATTGGTACATCCCAAACGCGGGACCTGACCGTTGTCAACGTAAACAGTCCCGCACGAAGAGTGAACAGAGAGAGTAGAGAAGGCCGTGCGACGGAGAAAAACATAGGCGGTTAAGTGGGGAGGCGGCGTAGCAACGTCGCCTGAGGGTCGTGCCTGCGCGAAATCTTGATGCTCTACTGTGGAATCAAGTGTAATATTATTTTTTAAGTTTAGTTGTGTTGGCCGTTGTTAAACTACGGATTTTTACCTCAATAAAGAATTACGATCACTTGTCGTACATTTTCTGTTACGTTACCTTTTCGTTTATGCTTTATTTAAAAACGAAATTTACGTACTTCTTGTCCTCTCACTTCAAATTATTCTTATTTAAGATTCTGCTTTAAAAAAAAACTGTGTAACGCGGTTTCCTTCGATGCATGCCGACTTGCTTGTTCGTACGTTCGTAGTACAAGCGCGGTCGCCTACCGCGTAGCCAACGCTACCGCGGGAGCTCGGGCGGAAGGCGCGCGCTCTGATTGGTCGGGGTTTTTGGTTAATATCTCCTTAACGAAGTTTCGGACAATATTTTCGCTAAGGAAAAAGTTGTTTCAAATCACCCCCTGAGTCACCCCTTTCAAGGAAACGCGACATTTTTGGGACACCCTGTATATATGTATTCACTGCGTGTTCTGTTAGAACCTGAACTAGAATGGAGTCATTATATGCAAAATTCGAATTTCGCAGCTCAAAAAACTGACCACTTTTTTGCCGCGAAATGAAAGCTTTTCTTTAAAGTGCTGCCATTTTTGTATTTTGTGATTTTCTATTTTCGTTCTAGTTCAAACCCTAGCTACGTTCATATAGATTAAGAAAATAACTGTGTTTTTTGTTTCAGATGACCATAACAGCCGGGATCATGATCGCCATTTATTTGCGAGCTCCTCATTGTAATCCTTCAAACATAATATATAATTATCACTAATGCTTCAAAAAATTTAAGTACATTGCCCAAATGTAACTGAATAAATACTCCAAAGTTTGAAACTGCAATATCAAGTACATTTCCTTAAAAAAATTCCCAAATGTTGCCCTATTTTCCAGGCGTCACACTAGGGAGACCCCTTAATCGCCGTGGAATATTGTAAACTTGAAGTGAAGTTCAACAAACCAATCTGTGTGGGTATGTGCATTCTGAACATATCAAAGATTTGTTTGTATGAATTTCACCACGATTACATGTTACCGATAGTCTGATTTATCATATCCAATGCGAGAATATATACGAGACCATGAAACGCGATACATATACATGTGATTGTGCCAATGACAACAGGACAGTAGATTGCTGTTGGCACTTAGCTTCAATTATTTATTATTTACCACACGAGCGTTATAAATCAAAAACTGTTAAACCGTCTGAGACATTGACTCATTTATTCGATGTAACAGCTACAATGGCTGTTATCGATGAAAATAGCGATAAAGATTATCTTATCCTACTCCTACTCCTATCCTATTCCTACAATATTTTCCACATATGTATGACCACCTTGCGTGGTTGAAATGATTCAGCTACTGATAAGAGTTTGCTTAACTTATCTTGGATTAAACAATTGATTAATGAAACTTTTCTTAAAATCGTTCAGAATGTAGAAAGATGTTCAACTACTTTTGTCGTTATAAGGGTGATTCTCTCGCGACGCTCCTCAAAAAGATGCTGCCCGACACTCCGTGGCGAAAAGAACACCCCGCGATTCCTCACCGGGTGTTATTGCTATCGACCCTCGAAGGGACTGGAATAGTGGAATTAGAAGTGAGAAATGTTCAAGTTCCGTATTTCTCATCAGATCTTGGCGAAAACGGCGCCAATCGATTCCTTATGTTTCCCCGAAGAAAATAACACCAAGAACGCCACGTAATTCAGACCATTATGAAGGAAATTACATGAAAAATTGATTTGCATACTTTCAAGCTAACTTCGGTGAAAATACTCCGATTTATATGACATTTGGTATGATTTTCATCGGAAAAACACACGGAATCCATTGGCGCCACTTCCATATCGATACGACGACGAATAAAGAATTTCTTAATACGGTGTAAAGAATATTTCACCCTCGACTGCGGGGCGCCGACTTCGATTTACTGTGCTCGGCCGATGATTTCGGTCGGCCGACACACCTGTTTCAGGAAAACGGAATTCTTTATTCTTTGTGCATACCACTTTATTTGTACACACACATTGTATTCTATGATGCAATTCGATACTACATATACGTCTTACACGAGTAAATGCTTTCCACCGATAAAATTCGATTAAAGATGCACAATCGACTTTCTACGTTAAAATGAATAATTCTCAGAACATTTAAAACTTTTATTTCTTACAGATTCATTAGAAACCCGATGGGAAATAATGAGACGTAGTGATAGATAATTAAATCAGGGGGACGATACCAATTCATGATAAATGTTCTGCGCAGCATAATGATAATAGAGACGTGTTTCTACGGATAACAATAATTTATTCATAAATACACAGAAATGGTCAATATTGTCCGTAGTAAAATGTATGTAGGTAACGAAAACGACGATGTTTTTCCATTCTCAGCTAACCGCGTGTCCAAGGATGCCAGGAATGTTCCTGACACACGAATCGCCAGTGGAGGAGGAACCAACCTTGGCGTCAATTGCTTTGGAACCAACACCTAGCTTGGCGTCGATTGGTTCGACGTCATGGCGTCATCACGCGCATGCGTGGCGTGTTCCCCCTCCACGGACAATCTTGTGCGTCAGGAACATTCCTGGCAACCCTGCGCGTGTTACATCTTCTACAAACTACGATTTCATCATTTCCTGTATTTTTCTTTACATGGACTTCCCGAGCCCGGCCATATTCGTGTATCTGTGCCATGGATTTATAAACATTCGCCTGTAAAATTTAGGAGATCCTTTGTCAATTTATTTTTCTCTTCTTGTTAGTATTCTATCGAAAACTATTTTCTGTATGGAGAGTAACAGATCTATAAATAATCTACGCAATATAAAAAGTGTTCCAATAACTCTCATTTTAAACTTAAATACAGAATTTCATTCCTTAACGGATCAAATGATGGTATGACTTGAAAATCATGAATGAAAATTCTGCTGACAAGTATGAGAAATTTTCCAAAGTTTTTATTAATCTAGATAACTTTTTTTCAATAGTCTTCAAGGTACATCATATAATGGAAAATAATTAAAGTATGACGAAAATTATAATGTGAAGTAGTATCTTGCACAAGTCTCTATACCCACATAGCGCACAGACATCTTAAAGGCGTCCAGGTCAGACGCTCAAGACGTCTAACAGACGTACAGCAACGTCCAGAAGACGTCTTCAAGACGCCTTGGTTGGGTCCGAAACAGACGTTTAAAAAACGTTTTACTGAAAATACTGAAACCAATATATAAAAACTGTATAAAAATAGTATGAACACTGTATAAAAACTGTTTCAAAACAGTATAAAAACTGTATGAAACCGGCATAAAGACTGTATAAAATCTGTTTGCAAACATTCGTTCAAAAACATTTAAACAAATGGCCCTGTGTTTTTGGTTCTCCATTGATTATGCGAGCAAATGTTCATAAACATTTGTATGTATTTAGATCCGGTTAGGCTTACAGCGGTTAGAATCCCTGGTTTCCTCTGATTGTGTCGACATTTCTCAGATAGGATACAGACGGTTTAAAGCCGTCCACAAGACCTGTCCAAAGGATGTCCACAAGACGTGTTCAAAAGACGTCTTAAAGACGTCCAAAGTTACAAATCAGGACGTCAGGCATTGAGCAAAACATGGACTTCTTTAGGACGCCGTGTGCTTTGTGGGCACATAATAGCAACAGTTTTTTTTTAAATAAAGTTGCTGGGGTTAATAGCTACTTTAGAGACACATTCAGAAAACATTCAAATTTAGCAGCAATTCTATTTGGATCTCATAATTAGGTTACACCTCTATGCCATTCCATAGAATGACCAGCATGTAACGAATTTTGTATAATACTACGAATGGCCTCTTCACATTATAAACTTTATAAAGTTTAATGAAAAAAAAAATGGTATCGTTGTCATTAATACCCGACTGAACTTTCCATCACAGAGTTACTATTTTTACAGGCATAGGTATATATATTTTGTATTCAGAAAATAGTTTTCAATTATGTGTAAAAATGTATTTGCAGCTTTTTGTAATTTATTGAATATGTAAAGACCGAGATAGTAAGTGAAATTACCTCTTATGCAAATATATATACATCTTTTTTCCTTTTACAATGGTGAGTCGGGCGAATGTTTACAAAAAGTGACGCTTTTAAAACCGCGGTTGTATAATACGCGTCATAGGTGACAAAACTACTTTCAGAATCACTACAGGATACGTCCTCCTGTCGTAGGAATCCATATTAAATGCACAGAAGAGCTCTAAATTTCATAAACTGCGTAGTTGCGCAATAAATCACATATCTTGGTTAAGAAACAATGAAGCAAATCGCGGACTCGAAGAACTTGTGCGCTTTCATATGACCCTTTTGTACACACATCTCTTACACTTATGAAACAAATTTTATATAAATTAACTTGGTAAATAATCTTACTAGTCTCGACAATAAATAAATAGTAATCGTAGAACCGACAAACAAAAATGGCATACGCGACGAAAAACAATTTCAACGGTCGGAAGCCCGATTTTCGAATTTTTATGCAATTCAATCATCAATGCTTCCTTTCCTTCTTTTTAAATCTAGTGTCCCATTTTCAAAAAATTTTACGCGATACGTACATGGATTCGCGCGACAGGGCAATTGGGGTCCTAAGGCAAGTCGTCGATGTTGGATTGTCGCACTTGTGGCTATTGCTGTTGTTACTTCGTGGAACGAATAATGCTTTGCATGCCACGTCGAATAATTTCGCTCGCACTCGTCGATTGCCACGATAAAGTTGTACATTTAATTGACTCTGTCCTAGTCGCGGTCTTAACAGTAAACCATCGTACCTCGTAAATGACTCGAGCTCGATTTTTCAAAAGATATTCTGTGGGAAGACAAACGAACATCGAGCTCGAGTCTTCTATTCGTAGAATCGATTATTTTCATCGACTCCTCTGCTTACGTCCATGCTTGGACCGCGCCAATGTTTCTTCCTTTACGTCCATTTTTAAAAAATAAAAAATCTAAGTCGATTTATTACTTCGAAGGAAGGTCTAAGGTTTTTCCGGCGATAAATCACTCGTTAAACATCAATAAAATGGCGATTCAAGAAGTATTGAAAATTTCTTCTGTTTACTTACTAATTAATAATTAACTTACTAATTAACGGAAGTCAATTATTTCTAAATTCAGACATACAAATATACTGATTCCTTGATATATACTGATATATACTTGGAATATACTGAAAATCCTTGTTCAATAGATAAAGCGCAATTTTATTTCAATAAAAGAAATAAGGTGGAAACTTTATATTAATTTAATTACTTATGATACTTTGGATAGTAGATTGACAACGAGTAATAAAGGACAATGTTAAGTCCCAGAAGGGATTACTGAGCTACGAGCGTACAGCTATTGCTATACACCATTGAAAAGATCTCGTCAAGACGAATCGATTGATACCATTTTTAACTTCGAAATCAGATGGGATCACCTCGAAAAATGGCCTCAATTGTTTTGCAGAAAAGAAACCGGTAGTAAAATCCCATCCGGCCCCAGTCTAAAGGCGAAGTTCCACAGCGCGGGACTCGGCAAGTCGGCTCGGGACTCGGCGAGTCTCGCGCCAAGCTCACCGAGCCACGCGCCGTGGAACTTCACCTTAACACGGCTCTGAAATTTATTTATTTATTTATTTATTTATTTAAATACTTATACGGGAAATGAAGGTCATGAGGCACATTTGCAGCCCCATTCTGCTAGACTAGAGTATCGCTTACATCCCTCGGTTTTTCCTCAGGTGCCTACCCGAAGTCCCTCGGGCCGGATGTGATTTTACTACCGGTTTCCTTTGTCCGAAACCGCAAAATCTCGATTTCGAAGTTAAGAATGATATCAATCGATTCGTTCGGCGAGATCTTTCCAATGCTGTATAGCAATTGCTGTACGCTCCTAGGTCAGTAATTCCCTCTGGGACGTAATATTGTCCTTAAATTGCAATAATCGGTTAAATATATTTTCGAAACAACAGTACAAATGATGTTGACTATCACTGAATATGCGATAGTTGAAATATATCGGCTGGTCAGAGCGATGCCAGTTGCTTGCCTCGACGATCCTTTTCACTCCTTCTGAGGCTACGCCACAGGAGGAACCGAGCAGCATTCCCGTTACTCTTCACGACTCACTACTGTCGGTTGCTGAGATGTTGCCTGCAGACGCTTGGTGGCCCGATTGTTACATTCCCACAGGCCCACGTCCTCTACCACAATCGTAGAGGTAGGGCACACGTATTGTCGCTATTGGCCGACGTGACAACGCCGACGAATACAAACTAAGCGAACTGGACACAGGCGGTGGGGGCCAATGCGGGCGAAGTAGCCCCTCTGCCCCTCGTATCGTCCGGGTTTCTTCTTCTCAGCAAACGACAGTAGGTATTCAACTCGAAGTGACAAATTCATCAGCACGCGTTAGGTTTGCATGGAGGGGTTTGATTTCTCCTCGATCGCTGTTCACGAACCGCTCGGACCGGCCAATATCTGTGACCTTCACCATAGTTGAGGATTACAGTTATGTGGACCGAACAAGAAATTACTACCGTGAAGGACACTGCACCTTGATCCACGCATCTATTTAGTTTAGTATGCATTACCTTTCTGACTGCGTTGTGCCCTGTTTCTTATCATGAATAATAATATGAATAATAATTTATATATAAAAATTATCCAAGTCAGAAATGGCTACCGATGATTCTACTATTCTACTTGTTGTTTTCCTTATTGATGGACGTCGAAGAAACTCTTGCGCGATCGTCTAGATTTAAAATACCCATGATTTCTCGGCGCGAAATGCCTTTTTCCTTATCCAACAACTAGTCGATCAATCGATATACAGTTTATGTGCTTTGGTTACAATAACTCTACGTTGCTCGATGTGTATTACGATCATTTTGATATTTCTATCATATTACTTACGACAATCGATGTAATGCACGCCGAGCAGAATCAGCTAGTTAACTGTCCGACTACAACAAATCTGATAGAATCACCTTGAGACACTCAGGAATTCGGGAAATGAAACGCTCGCGTCGCTGAAAACGATAACTTGAAAGATCACAAATTAATTGGATTCTACGAGAGAACGGTTGAATGATATAAATTCGACCAGGTGTAGAAACTGGAATCCCCGAATCTTTCATTTCTTACATTTCTTTCCTTGACGTGTCGCTCTACGCGTAGGCTGTCCTCGAAATCGATTGTGTCGAAAAACTGAATCGATGATTTTTGATATCTCACTCTTCATTTCATGAATCTTTCTCTTTTTACGATAAAACGCTGTTCACGATATTCTAAATCACACGATTCCCCAAATAACCGATTTTTCACAGAGGAACGGCACCGATAGATCATTAATAATATATATAACAAATATGTATTAATTGACGTTGTGAACGATTGATTGCTCCTCTTTTGGTATGCGATCGCTCGTGCGAAGTCAACGGAAAATTTTAGTGAAGTCGCTGAGAAACGATTATTTAGTCGCCTTTGTTGATGATTTCTACTTCCTGGATCTCTTCGGGTTGCATGTCCGTGTCGCCCCATCCCCATTTTGCACCCTCGTGACTGTGGTGATGTGTGCTTTCGTGTTTGTACCTGGTGACGAAAATTCAAAGATATTCATTCGCGATCTTTTTGAAAAATGAATAGCTACAAATATCCGAATCACTTCTGATTTTCGGACTATTAGATTTGCTGTTTTTGTAACTTTATTCTAATTCCATCTATCACCTTCACCATACTCGTCCTAAGTCGCCACCAATTTGAAACATTTTCATTTTCAAGTTCATTTCGATTTTAAACGTCTAGGTATTTTTTAATAAATTTCTAATTTAGGTATTTACTTTAAATCTCTAACTTTACTCAAAATTCATAAGTTTGCTACTTTCTAAATTACGTTCAACTTTAAAATTTCTCTCTATCTATTCGTCATGGAAAAATCCACAGGAGTTGTTGAGGATGTTAATTACAAAGGGATCGAAGAATTGTAATTTAGTTTCGTTCAACTTCTTTGACATCTAATTCTCTTAAATAATCTCTATTCAATCTCAATTTTTTTTCCGTGTAACGATTTTCTGATAAAAAGAAATATCCGATTTCTTTGAAATTTTTGCCATTTTCGTTAGTTTCCTATTCCGAAATGTTGGATTTCTTATACGCATATGTACCTTGATCCATCGCCGGTTCTGGCCGCCCGTTTCATTACCACTTCGACAGGGACGGTTTTCAAATCGTACGCCCAACCCATGCGAGCACAAAAATCAAGGAATGCTGTAGTGAAGTTGGTCCTGTAATTTCCTAATTCGGCAGCTTTATAGTCCCATGGGAACACATGGTGGTAGTTATGCCAGCCCTCGCCGATTGCGCATATAGCAACGCTGAGATTTTCAGTGGGTCCAATTGTTCTGGAAATTCATATAGAATTTATAAGATTCCACCGCTGTGTCAATCAAAGAATATTTGTAATAGCATGGTCGTACAGGCCCCCACACACTAGCGAGCAGGCACGACGAGCATGCCTTATGGGGGCCTTATCGATGAAACACAAAAATTAAAACAATGAGATAGCGTGTTGCGAAGTGTGATCTAATTTATATGGAAATAAAAATGTGCGGATGTTGAGACACGAAAGTAGAGTTAAGGTGCGTATTCATTTGTTGCGTATCACAGGGCTGGACAACCCGCGGTCCACGGGCCGCATGCGGCCCGTTCCCCGACTTGCCTGCTCTGCTGGGCCGCCGGAGAACGACCCCCACCATACACTTTTAACTCCTACACTACACTGTACTGGTACCTAAGGAAGGGACATGGAGTGGCGGCTAATCTGCTGATGGTGGGGGAACCGGCTGACTGGTAGTGGGGACTGTGCGGCCCGCGGCGGCGAACAAGTTGCTCAGCCGGGCTTGGCGGAAATCCCGTGCGCCCGTATCAGGAATAGCGGTGGGGAAACTCCACGCATGCGCGCGATGACGCGGTGACGTCAAACCAATCCAAGCGCGATGACTCGGTGACGTCAAACCAATCAACGCCAAGAAACGAAACTTGACGGTGGCGCCGTTTCATTTCCCATTCGTCGCGCATCAAAATTTGATACAAAGATACGCAACAGCATCAGTGATGACACGGGAAAAGGTCAAAAACCGTCGCACCGTATCGTATCACTGGATGATACACAACGGTGATACGATACGAGGATACGCAACAAATGGATACGCACCTTATTGTAACTATTTGCATTTCTACATGAATGTGCGTCAAACCATGTTCTTATACGTGGCCGATGCGTGACGCAGAACACAAATGAATTATTTAAAGCAGGGCTGTCCAGCGTAGGGGCTAGAGCTCTGCAACGGGCGGGTATACCGTGGGTCAACCCGCCCGTTACCCGATCGTTTTTGGATTCACCCGGCCCGCCCGGGCCGCGTCGGGCAAGACGGATTACCGGTTCATTTCTACCCGCCCGTGAAGCCCGAAACTGTTGCCAGCCGTGCGACGTATCCGACCTGTCCATTTCCGTATTTGCGCCTTTCCTCTATTCATCGGGGTCAGCTGCATTTTTTATATACTGTATTTCTAAATTGTCTGATACGTTTCTACTACAATGTTGTTGTTTGTAAAAAACATAAATTAAATCTAAATTTTTTAATTTCTTACATTTATTTGTAAGATAACTTCTGTTATTTACATATAGTTGATAAGTATAATACACATTAATAATAAATAAATTGTCAAGTTTTGACTCTCCATTCAAGGGTAACAATAAGTCAGAGTGAAAATCGAGTGAAGCGCGGGAAATGTCTCGATAAAGAGCGGGCACGGACGGATCGGGCGTTTCGGGCGGGTATGGACGGGCTGGACAGCCGCGGGTTCTTCGGGCTAGTGACGATGTAAGTGCGGGCGAGTCGGGTACACCGAGAAACAGTCTTGGGCCGGGCGGGCCAAACCCGCCCGTTGCAGAGCTCTAGTAGGGGCCCCTCACGCGCCTGCTTCCCCTTCCAATCTTCCTCTGGCGCAGCGTACCTTCCGTTGTCAAGGAGACCGCGCGACGCTGCGAAGGCTGCCATGACGGGCTAGCCGAGCTAGCGTCTTCGCGGTTAGCGTCGCGCGGTATCCCTGACAACGCGGACGAGAGTGGGAGAACCCCAAGCGCACGCGTGCGGGACCTTGGAGAGCCCTGATTTAAAGAGACAGATGTTGCAAAAGCAGTGGACATAACAGGAGGGTTTCAACCCTGGAAATGTATATGGGGGACATTTTCGTTTGGGTGATTCCTTCACCTCTTATTAACTTTTAATGTTTGCGTGTACTCACATCGCGAGCACACGCACCGATTAATCTTCTTGAGGGTGTAAGACCAACATAACAGTCGTAGTACGTGCCTGCCAACGATTGTCACTTGCCACATTAACTAGTGGTGCCGGGTTTTATGATAGCCTATGTAGTTGACGGAACGGGATAACTATTTAAACTACCTTGAAGGGGTGACTGTGGCCCGAACGTTGACTGTGACGGATAGTATGTATTGTAGTTCAAACAAGTGTATTCCAAATAATAGACCGAACGAAAGTTCGAACGTTAATAACGAAAATGAATTGACCCATTGGAGTCCATATGATGTTTTTGTTCGATGAACGCGACGAGATCTATTTAGATTTAGTTGTTTGGGAGATGATAAAAATCTAATTGGTTGCATGGTTTTCCTGGAAAAGGACAGGGACTCCCCGCCTTCACCCCTCTACGAATTCGCCGGTGTAGGAGGAACTCTCTCCTAAACGGGGTCGAGAGACATTTGGTTCCCAAATATTAATTCAGCACGGTCGCGGTTTATGATAGTATTGTTCTGCGAATTGGCGGTGGGGAAACGTGTATACCACCCGCCATGCCGATGGAGCGAGCAATACCTATACGGATTAACGAAAAATAGCGTGTTGTTCAGAACGAAGAATGTCTAAATTCTTCAAGACTGCACGTTTTGGTTGCCTTTAGAAATAAAGCAAGTAGATGTTTCCGAAACGCTTTTCGAGAATAAGAAATTACCGGTCGTAAACTAGCGGAATGAATTTATTTTCGTTTCATTCTGAATCCGATTTTATCCTGTAAGACGAATCACTTAAGCAACGATCGATTTATGTTTTTTTTCTAGTAAAAAAATTTTCTGGGTGGTACTGTATAGCTACATAATTAATTGTTTCAACCACGTGTATTCAGTGCTATTGTTGCTTCTAATTGTAAAACGAAATTTTTCGATTACGTTCTGATTGTATATTTTCATGGTAAGTGCTACAGAACGTATGTGAAGCATACTATTTTATAATAAAATATAGACTCGAAACTTGATTGTATTTCTATTCTTGGAGTTTACGGTTCCCCCATATTTGTTTTTTATTGTGGGTTTTACGTCGCATCGACTACTTGTCATTAGCGTACGCATTTTGTTTATTTTGGAGCAGTTGGATATTGTATGTAGTATAGGTTGGTGTCTTTTAGAAAATTTAGTGTGTTTTTATATGGTCCTATGATGTTACACTTGATTCCACAGTAGAGCATCAAGATTTCGCGCAGGCACGACCCTCAGGCGACGTTGCTACGCCGCCTCCCCACTTAACCGCCTATGTTTTTCTCCGTCGCACGGCCTTCTCTACTCTCTCTGTTCACTCTTCGTGCGGGACTGTTTACGTTGACAACGGTCAGGTCCCGCGTTTGGGATGTACCAATTATTCCTTGGAAATTACCACGACCAATCGCATGCGGTTCAAACCGTGGGTAGTAGTGGGAGCTGCGCAGATCGGTCGCAAATCGGTAGGGGCGTCGAGATGCTCCAATGTGGAATCAAGTGTAGAGCTGTGTCCGGACTTAGGTTGTATTTTCGCCTTTGAGATTCGAATCTTTTATACTGAATAGTATAGTAGGTGATTGATTATTGTTTTTTTATTGCAGTTGGGTGGTTTTGTTTGTGAATAAGGAATTTATTGCCCATATCTTATAGCAAGCAAGCGTGAAATAAATCTCAATCTTCAAAAAGCAAGATGAAAATTTCGCATTATGATTTTTGGAAAAAAATTCTGTGTTACTACCAAAGTTTCATTCGCCACATACAAGACAAAACTCGCTTGTAAGGAAATACCCTTGTAAGGAAAAGCGGGTTAAGAGCGAAATTATAATTTTATACAAAAGCTTGTAGAATTTAATTTTGTATAAATTTTAGACACAAATTTAATCAATACCCATGCAGTGTATGTATTGATAGCCGCTTGATAAAATTAACATTTTGCACCAATATCACATAAAATGGGATGCTGATTTTATTAGGAAAAAAGAATACATACATAATAGTATATTGTGTCAAATGCAAATGGAGAAGAAAAAAATTAGAGATAGAAGGACAGTGTACATTCGTTGGAAAGCGATCTGGGGCCGAATGTATTAGCATCCAACTCGATATTTGTAATAATTATTTTTAAAAAGACATATTACTTACTTATCATAGGGTTTCATGCCCCATATGTGGGCCGCAGAATTCACCAACCACGTCAGGTTCAAGGTCAAGGTGTATCTAAATAAGGTGGCGTACCACGAATTCATTGGTTTCTCGTTCCAGAAATAACAAGGTACCCACATGGGAATTAGGAAGCAGCAGAGGGGCATCAGTACGAGATACAGCCTATAAAAAATCAAAACAGAAAGGTTCAGGATACAGGGTCGTAAACAGCTGCCATTCTGGTTATTGACTTGAGTGAGAAAAGAAGGAACAGTTTTTCAGTTCAAATAATTAGTTTTTTAACACGTTATAAATAAATCTTCAATACTTCCTTGAATTTTCCTTCTAATTTCTTTTAACTAGCCATATTTTGAAAATATGCATAGAAAATGTGTTAACAAGTTTTCTACCTTCTCTGCCAAACGATGATAGGATCCCGCTCTAGATCGCTCATGTCAACAATGGCGCCTTTTTTTAATACGTCAGGATGTTTGCGAACCAACAGCCAACCCATATGGGAGAAGAAGAATCCTCTTTGCGCGTTGTGTGGGTCCGCGTCCGTGTCAGTAAATTTGTGATGCACTCTATGGTCCCTGACCCATTCATAGATATGATTCTGTGAAGCGACGGTCAAAATTACGTTCAAGGTACGTTCGTAGGAAATATTGGGAACAAGTCGAGAAGTGCATCGCGATATTCTAATATGCCATATTATTTATTTGGATATAGGAACGAAAGGATCGTTTGATATTTCTAATCTACAACAGTGAGTTGAATCCTTGAATCACTAAAAATTATACATGTGTTTTTAGATTCTCGTAGTACGAGATATTTAATATTTCAGCGTACTTAAACTCTGGTATTTAATCCTAGAATTCTCTGACCAATTCTTTAGGACGACAGATAGTTAACACTTACTTGGAAGGCGATTGTTTGACAGATCATCAATACTAAACGCAACGGCCATTTTGCTTTGTAGGTTCGATGAGCCCATAATCTATGAGCACCAGCTGTGATGCCTAACGCCCCTACCAGTGACACCAGTACCACTAAAAATTCCAATGCATTACGATCACGCAGATTTATTAGCAATAATTGGCTTTAATTTTGAAAATGATCATTATAAATCGCAAAATCGCATAATACTAAAAATAATCTATTAACTTATCAGCGTTTTTATAGTCGTACTGACACAGTTCACGGGAAATTCCCTGCGTAGTAGGATACTACCGTCGCAGGGAGGAGGAACGCATGCGCGCGATGACGCGGAGACGTCAAACCAATCAACGCCAAGACGGGAAAGGATGGGAAACGAAACGGCGTCACGTTACTCGCTCGGCTTGACTTGATGGTGACGCCGGTGGTAATTTCCCGTGAACACTGGTCCCAGATACAGACTAATAAACGAGGCTACATAAATTGATGTGGACACTTCGTAACTGAAGATATTCGAAACCACATCCCACGTCAATCAAACATAAGGTGAATCCCATGAAATCATATACAGTACACAATGGCATAAACGTTTTCATCGTAGTTTTTTAATTTTTATCAATAAGAAAGCGAGATGTTAGGTCAGTATTCCGTTAAGATGTTCTGTCTGACACAGCCAGCTGAACACGTGCCAACAGATACAATACCGATCATGAGGATTAGTCTTCTCATCCTTTCAAAATCGCGACAGGGACATGTTTTACGATTATTTTTTACAATTTTTTACATCCGACACAGTTATTGCACCGACCATAAGTAACTGTAATCACCACCGATGGAAATAACAACTTCGTGTACCATGTTTTACAATGGAATATTAAAGATCCATTTGGTAGGACAAGAGGAGTAATTCTGAGCTCTGACTTACTCCACAGAGCTGTGACGAACTTGGTTTCAATGAATAAGAGGTAGAATCCATACAGCGCTCCAATGTGAAGGTACAGAAAAGCGATCACGTTTCTCCATACGATCTTCCACTTATATTTCGGTTTCGGACTCAAGGACTTCTGAACAACTAATTTTTGTGTGTTTGCCTTTTCCGTTGACGATTTCTCTTGGTGAACATCTTGCTGGGAAGCTTCTAAATACAGCGTCGCCGATGTACCGAACAAGTTCGGCGCCATTTTGAAAAGTCTGGAACAGATATTGGTTTTTGTAACATTCCACAAACCACAATTAATTGACAAGCTTCCTAAATTTATATTAGAATGAAGTTTTCGCAAAAATCTCTGCAATATAAACAAATATCACAGCAATTCTTCCATAAAAATGTCTTCATAATTATATATTTAGTCTATCTATCGCAAGAGACATTTAGTGTGGATTTCTAGATTATTTTCATTAATATAAATTAAATAATAATTTATGTTTCCTCCACTATAAAATTTAAATTATTAACAGTTTGGAAAGAAAATCTTCATTCATAATTACAATCCATGGATGTATTTAATTTGTTATAATGGAGTAAACTTCAGTAAAACGTCAAAGCCAAATCAATCAACATGGATGTCATAGATGACAGTGACAAACGATATCCTTCGAACCCAACATCACGTTTTTATTCTTCACGCTATTTCGCACTAGAAAGTTCTTATATATATTATAATTCCGAGTTTTTAAGCCTTTGGTCGAACGACTACAATCCATTACCACAGAATCCCGCGTATTACGATGAAACAGTAAATTTATAAAGATGACATATGCAACATATGTAAATTTACATATTGCCTTATCCCAGACAGCACGCGACGTCTTAAAGACATCCATTTTACGTCTGTTTTACGTCTGAATGTCTGCATGTCCTGATTCGTGACAAAGATGTCTTTAAGATGTCTGTAAAATGACATCTTAAAGACGTCCGTAAAAAGCCACCTTAAGGCAGGGCCGGCGCAAGGATGGTTGGCGCCCTTATGCAAGAAAATTTTTGGCGCCCCCAAATTTTTGCACCTGTTTTCTATTTAATATGTTCTATCTTTAAAAAAAAGAATTATATGTACATTTTGTTTATGTGGGAGTTGGATTCCTTTATTATTAAGCGTGCGATATAGTTTTGTAGTGCCCCCTTCGACTGGCGCCCTTATGCGGGGCATAACTTGCATAATGGTTCCGCTGGCCCTGCTTAAAGGTGTCTGTAAAAAGACATCTTTAAGATGAATTTATTTGCATGGAATATTAAACATATGTATAGTAACGCAATTATCGTACATTTGTTTCGTCAATTTTTCTTTAATACACATATATGACAGTGTGTGGAATGAGTCTAGATATCGTATGATGATATATTAGGTTAGGTTGTAGAGCAGCACTTATACCGAATCTCGCCCATTCACCATTATTGTTATATTGTAATTGTAATGGTGCAATAAAGACATTTAATAATAATATTCTGTAGAATATTTTGCAAACAACTTAATAAACTTAAAGAACAATTATACCTAGAATTTAGAACTGTTTATAAGGAAGTGTGTTGGGTAGGTGCGAATAACGGTTGCTTCGTTTCCAGGGGTTTTCACCTTACTCTTAGTAAGGTGTCCCCCCCCCCCCCCCTCACCCTTAGTTCCTTGCTGTGTAGACACTGACCTCGCTACCACTAGTTTTTAAGTTAATCATATTGTTCTTAGCCTTAGATACCCCTACATCACCTTATTGTTAAGCTGCCTTCAACTAGAGGAGGAGCCCAGGATGCTGCCGGCTCATGCCGGGCGGCCCAACCTGTACTCCTTCGTCTATACCGCCTGGCCCTTTTTTGTAATCTGTTTTTGCGGCCTTGAATGTATCCACTCAAACTGTATTAAGTTGTGCAATAAACTCTTTTATAAAAAAAGAAAAAAAACAACCGGTTGCTTCGTAAACGGAAAGTCCTGGGTTCGATCCTATTGTCACCGCCAATTTTTTTTTCCGAACCTGGACCTGATAGACGTCTTTAACATGTCTTGATTCATGATATAAGACGTGCAGAATACCTGTATAAGACGTGAAAACGACGTTTGCAGACGTCTTTAAGATGTATTTAAGATGTCTGTGTGCTGTCTGGGATAATATACCTAGATACCACACGGCATCTTAAAGACGCACCAGTTTACGTCTGCTTTTGATCTGAACGTCTTACGAGCTTGTTTGGACGCCTTAAGGGGTAACACCACTCTAGAGGCAGAAAAAAATACCTAAATTTGATAATTTATTTTGGGAGTATGACAAACGGAATAGAATTTCTTTTCAGAGGGTTTATTTAACACATATTGAAGTACGAAAAACAATTTTTTTATTGTCATTTTCATACAAAATGGCGGCGACAGAGCCCGTCGTCGAAACCACTTCTTTCAAACTGGGAGGACGGATTTCTCGGAGACTATTGCATGGATCGATTTGAAATGTTTACAGTAGCTTCACAACAATATTCTCTTTGGAAGTACGTAGCCGTTTTTTGATTGAATGTAAACTCTTTTTTTTTATAAACAATTTAATGCTCATGTTTAGGGCAAAGAATCAATTCATTTCTTAAAAAGTGCACCACTTCCACAAAAATTGATTAAACAAAAAACCTCTACGTACTTCCAAAGTCAATGGTATATAGATTATAAATTTTTTTTATTTTTTGTTCCCGAACTCATACATGCCGAGAAATCCGTCCTCCCGCGGCGGTGTTTTCAAAAAAGCTGTTTTCGACGACGGGCTCTGTCGCCGCCATTTTGTATGAAAATGACAATAAAAAAAATGGTTTTCGCACTTCAATATGTGTTAAATAAACCCTCTGAAAAGAAATTCAATTTCGTTTGTCATACTCCCAAAATAAATTGTCAAATTTAGGTCTTTTTTTCTGCCTCTAGAGTGGTGTTACCCCTTAACCCAGCGATGCCCCGATGGGCGGCCCGAGGGTACGAGCATCCATCGCATTTTCCAAAGCTCGCGTGGAAGGGGATCTCGAAACCAATGAAGTTGCAGGCATGTAACGGATGAGGAAAACTCTAGTAGTGTGCGTGTAGGCTCGTACCCGTAGGCTTATATAACTGGGACTCTTGGAGCCCCAGTGTTCTACATTTTAGGAATTGGGAAAATAAACAGGAATTGACTAATGATTAAACAATACTATGTAATTGGACGAAATAGACTTGAACATTCCCACTTACACCTCTGATTAACAAAAAGTTTCTTATTAAACGATTTTTATTCAGCTTCAATCCTCTGTTTGTGTGTTTGTTTGTATGTATGTTTGTTCAGTTCAAATCTAGAAACTCAATTTTAACCCACTTCCAACTATCCAATAGACTTGAAACTTTGCAGGCATACGTAGTTTGGATGGCAATACAAACTTATGAAGAAAAAGAAACCCCCCAGGGTTTAAAAAATTATCCTGTCATCAAAAAATAGAACCCATAACCGCAAATCCAAACGACTTGAAATCAGCCTATAACCAGAAGTCAAATCAATTTAATCGCAATGAAATCAGCATGTAACGGTTACATGCTGATTTCAGGGTACGAGCCTACACGCACACAAGTAGAGTTTTCCTCATCCGTTACATGCCTGCAACTTCATTGGTTTCGAGACCCCCTTCCACGCGAGCTTTGGAAAATGCGATGGATGCTCGTACCCTCGGGCCGCCCATCGGGGCATCGCTGCCTTAACCGTTTCGCGTCTAACGTTGGATATATCCAACGTCCATGGAAGGATCCAAAATGTCTAGCGTCGGATATATTCGCTGGCGGGTAGCATCGCCGTCGCGAAAGCGTTAAAGATGTACAAATCGGTACGTTTTAACGACGTACAAAAATTAAGTCTTAAAGATGTCTTCTATATGACTGTCTTATATAGGAGACGGAAAAAGGAAAGCCACGGCGCCGGGAATCAAGCCCGGGCCGCCCGCGTGCTGATCAGCAGCGTTAGCCACACCGGCTACGCCGACTCTCCACGGTTCCTGTCCTCCGAACTCCTATCTAAATGGACGCCACCTATGTGCTAATGTCACACACTAGGCCGTTGCCTAAATGCCGAGATATGCCTACTACACTTAAGACGACTTGAAGACGTCTGTCGCAAGACATCTTTTAGACGACTGTTCGAAGACATATTTAAGAGATCTATTGTCAGATGTCAGACGTCTAAAGCAGCGCTGTTCAGGCTATCGTTTGGTGGGCAAGGGCGCCCGCCACTGTCCGGGGCAAACGCTGTGGGCAAAGCTCCGGGCAGTGACGTCAGCTATCGTTACAGAGGAGTGGGGAGGAATGGTTGTGGCGGGACTCCCGCCGCGGGAGTACAGGCTCGTAGATGCGTAGGGAGGCGACGGTCCTTGTTCATCCTGGCATCTGTACCGTATTGCCCGGGGAAGGGTGACTTGCCCGCCGCCGACAAGTGTTGGCCCCGGGCAGTCTGACCTCTTGCCCTATCGGGCAACTCCTGAACGGTGCTGGTCTAAAGGCTGAATCTCCTAAAGGTACAGGGTGATTCTCTCGCAGCGCCTGTCAAAGAGATGCCGCCTGGTACCCCGTGGCGAGGTCAACACCCCATGTGCCACACCGCATTTTATGGCTTTCGATCCTCGAAGGGGTTGGAATACCATTAAGAAGTGAGAAATGTCCAGGATTTCCGCATTTCTTATCAGATCTTTGCGATAACGACGCCAATCGATTCCTTATGTTTTGCCGATGAATCTAACACCAATAACGATGTAATTCGGACCGTAATGAAGGCAATTCCATGAAAAAATGATGTATATAATTTCTCGCTTGCTTCGTTAAAAATAGTCCGATTTACATGAATTTTGGTATGATTTTCATCAGAAAAACATAAGGAATCCATCGGTGTCAGTTCCATATCGATACGATGAAGAATAAGAAATTATTTTATTTCTGAAACAGGTATGAATCCTTGGACGGCCGCCGCAATTCGAGATCGGCACCCCGCAGTCGAGAGTGAAAATGTGAAATATTAATTTCAGCGTATTAAGAAATTCTTTATTGTTTATAAGGTTTTTGGTTTTCTTTGGCAAAGATACCTAGACAACTATCTAGTACTGGATCTGAAGCAGTCGATAAAAAGTTTAAATCTTCTTCGTTTGTATTGTCTTACTTTTTGACCCGTCGGGTACCCGTCTACCCGAAACAACTTCAAGCCATTGAATATGGTATTGTTCGATCATTTTTGGCTAACATCAGACTATACCACAGACAATCACAGACAATACTACATTCAATTACAAGAAGTTATCCCGGGTTAATGTCCGGGTACCCGGGTACCCGACGGGTCAAAAAGTAAGAGCTCTATGGAATGAGAATATTTTGAGCGTACATACAATCTTTTTTATACTTTTTAAAATCTTTATTTGTGGCGTCTTGGGTCCCTTCTCCCAATTAGCCAATTGTATAATTTCGTAGGAATGTATTAACACTTTGTGAACAGTACCTATTTATTTAGTATATTGGTACCGGGATAACATCGATACAGGTTTACAAATATTTCTACACTTTCCATAGTATGTATATTTATTAAATTCTTTTAGTTTTATTGGAATTATTGACGTTATTTTTTTAAATAACGTCGAACCTTCGTATGAGTTGTATGTTAACTCTTCCTTTATAAACTTCCTCCATAATGTTCGTCATTTTTGTAGAATCACGGAAAAAAGGAAGCCTCGGACGCGGTACTCGAACCCGCGATCTCTCGATTCGTAGCGCGCTGGCCAGCCGCCTTAGCCACCTCGGCTACCGCCGACTTCCCGGTCTTAGTTATTCCGTGTCCTCCTCTTATGTTATGGGGGTTCCTGATCCACATTTTCAGTGCTAAAAATGGGATGTTGCAATTTTCCCCTATTTCTTGGGATTCTGTCCCACTGTGGTGATGGATCGCGGAGCGGCCGCGGCTAGACTCAGTATGGAGGAGTCAAGTTTTGGCCACCGGCGGCGAGTCGCAAGCTACACTGCGTTCCACATTAGAGCGTACTCGTTTCGCTCACGGATACACTGTTGATTGGTAGTAAACCGGCAGGGATAGTGCTACGACCAATCGCGTGTGTCAGATCCGTGGGAGCTGCGCAGATCAGTCGCAAATCGGTAGTGGCGTTGGTACGCTCTTATATGGAACGCAGTGTAGGAGATTTCACCATAATGGCGGAAAACAGACACTCATCGCATTGTGTTGCGTCTCGAGTAGCCTAGATAGCTGCTGAGGCAGACGCGCTGACACAGCGGTCGAAAAACGCGTCTAGGAAAACAGATGCATGCTTCTCCATAAGAGCGGTGCTTAGGATTTGGCCGCGGCGGATCGCGTCTTGGAGATCCTACCTTAAGTGCGGCGGCGGTCCCACTAGTGCAAAGGAGAAGTATGCATCTGTTTCTCCCTTACACTAGTGGGACCGCGCCGCCGGCTGAAGCGAAATATCTATTGAAGTTTGTAATATCTATTTATCTGAAAATGTGTATTTGGGTAGTAAAAAAAATAATGTGTATATATTTAAAAACACTTTCATAACATAACCTTTTTTTGAGGAGTTATTGCCACATATATGAATTACTTACACGAAGTAAAATACCGCAATAAACGTAAGAGTTGTTAAGAGTGGTTAACCCTCCGTATCCGGGGCCTGGCTCAATTTTGACCCACCGCTTGAGAGCGCTAACTCACACAGCGACGGAGCTGCGTGGGTCAGCCGCGGCCAAGCGAACTTTTAGCTGTCGGAGGTGTCATAAAAACATAAACCGGGCCTTTCCGGTGACTGTTTGGGGCAACAATGGGAAGTTCGTGACGACTGCGCTGCCGAGTGGCATTCGCGACTGCATAGTTGACGACGACGCTTCGCTGCTTTCTTGTGTTCTTGCCCGTGTCTATTAGTTTTGTTGGTTTTGTTGTTTTTATCGTTATCATTGTTATTATCGTTATCGTTGTTATCGTTGTTATCGTTGTTATCATTGTTGTTCGTGTTATCGTTCTTTTGTTTGTTTGACTTTGTATTCTTACAATGTCTGCATTACAAACCGACGGGCAATCTGCACTTTTTGCGGAAGACAACGAAGACGTGCGCGACTGTGAACAGTCATCGGATGGTGGAAGTGCTTCGAATAGCGACGCTGAGCCAGAGGAGCAAAATTCCGAATCCGAATCCGAATCCGATGAAGATGAAGATCATCCAGGAAACCAAATGGTAGCTGGACGCCACTGGAGCTATATTGCGCCCGACAACAGTGCAGTCGAATACCTCTAGCGCAAGTGTTCACTAACGGACAAAAGTGAGCATGTGGAAACAGTGGATGAATGTTTTCATTTATTTATAAATGAAGAAATCATCCACACCGTCATTTTGCATACTAATATGAAGGCAAATAAGAGTATGCCGCCGAATAAAAAGTGGAAACCAGTGGACCGTACCGAAATGGATGCATTTTTTGGGCTTCTGCTACTAATTGGACGGTTCAGAGAATCACGCGAACGCAAGCAGGACCTATGGAAAACTAGCGATGCACTTTCTCGGCAATTTTATGCGGCAATAATGTCGCGTGATCGCTTCATAGATATTCTAAGGTATGTTATTATTATTATTGTTATTATATTTATTTATTATCCTTGCCTTTCGGTTTTGGATGGCTTTCGCTTACATCTTCACTTACATCCACACTTACATTTACATTTATGTTTTACTCAGGTATATTCGTTTCGACGATTCCGCCACACGAGAGGAAAGAAAGGCAACGGACAAACTGGCACCTCTGAGAGATGTTACAAATATATTTACTAAGAATTGTAAGGAATCTTACAATGCAACAGACGTTGGATGCGTTGATGAGCAGTTGGTGACGTTTCGCGGCCGCTGCTCATTCAAAGTTTACATGCCAAACAAACTTGGAAAATATGGGATTAAAATATGGAGCCTTTGTGATTCCCAAACATACTATTGCTGCAACATGGACGTCTATTTGGGGAAACAAGGAAACGCACCAGAGAAACAACAAGGGCAACGTGTCGTAAGGCAAATGACGGATTTCTGGAGAAATTCTGGTCGATGCGTGACGACCGATAATTTTTTCACGGACATTAGTTTAGCCGAGTATTTATTACAAAATAACGTCTTTTTAGTCGGAACGATGCGCAAAAATAGGCGGGATTTACCCAAAACACTAACAGATATACAAAATCGATGTGTATATTCATCTGAATTTTTATTCACTCAAAATATAACTTTAGTATCGTACGTGCCAAAACTGCGAAAGTGTGTTGTGCTACTGTTCACTTTGCACCGCGAGCATAATATATCAGCAGCTGCACAAAAATTTAAACCAGAAATAATAAATTATTATAATTCCACGAAAAGTGGAGTCGATGTCTTAGACAAATTAGTGAGGGAGTATTCTTGTAGGCGCTGCACCCGCCGTTGGCCCCTATCGTTATTTATGCATTATATTGATATTGCCGCATATAATGCGTTTGTTGTCTGGCATGTAAAAAATCCGACATGGGAGATGAGACATTCATCTACGATGAGGAGAAAATTATTTTTAGAGGCATTAGCCAAAAATATTGACAGACGGGCTACGCAATTTGAAAATCAGGAAGGAGGTCTATCTGTAAATATTGTGAGGGCGATAGAAGCAACGGGGAGTAAAATTGTTTAAAAAACGAGAGTAGGAGGTTATAAGCGTGCGAGATGCTGCTACTGCGTAGGAAATAACAATAAATACCCCTCAAAATGCGAATCGTGCAACAAACATGTGTGTAAGAACCACTCCACAGAAACCCGTAGTATGTTATGCAATACATGTAACGATAATAATGTAAATATTGAATAAATGTAATTTTTTATAATTCACAAGATTATTTCTTTCATATAGGTACAACAAATTTCCAAACGTACCTAATCCGAAACCGACTGATTCGAGCTAGAGCGATCGTCACTGTGTGTACAATATCGGTTGAGGGTCTCGAGCTCGGCGACCATCCTGCTTTACGACAGTATCGGTGAGGGTCTCGAGCGACCGTGAATTAGTATTAGTGAACTATCGGTGTGGGGTCAGGAAAGACCCAGCCCTAGGACTCGAAGTCCAGTACTCGGAGGGTTAAGAGTGAAATGGTGTATATCTCTTTCTCTCTCGTAGGATTTAGCCCAAACATGGCGGACATTGGCTCGTGGCCACACTCTTATTATAGTGTCTCTGATGCGCCTGAGGTGGCTCATTGTCAGCACTACAGCGCCGCGGGGCGGGAGACTGAGGGCGTTGCCAAGGGCGTCAGGAAATTGTATTCCAGGGAGGGGAAACTTTGGGATGATGGTCAAGAAAAATATACCCTCTTCTGTTTTTAAGCCATTTTGTAATGCCAATTTGATTAAAAATTTAAAACCGAAATTTAAAAATATTCCTTTTTTAGTATACACTTAATAAAGATCAGTTTTGAAAAATAAGCGGTTTTTTCTCAAAAACTAGGGGGGCAACTGCCCCTTTTGCACCCCCCCCCCCCCCCCTCCAGGACGCCCATGCTTCTGAAAATCAGCCGAAAAAGGCAGTTCATTCCCAACCCTGCAGTACGCGATGTGTGAAGGAAGGTGCATCGTAGACATAACAAGCTGTCATCACGCGTGTTTCTTTACGTTGAGTGGTACAGTTTACAGACTGCAGTAGCTGAAAGAAAGGTTTCACACTTCGTTTTGTTTCAGGAAAAGGCGAGATGCATGTTTCTGGTTTCCTGTACGGGGCTCAGGTCTAATCAGATGTCTATTTACTCATATGCAAAATGACATCGAAAAGTCCTTTACCGTTTTGGGATCCGCGGCTTCGTTCTCGAAATATTAACAGTTGAATATCAGCAGTGGAACTTCCGGGCCGTGCAGCTTAAAACCGAGACAGCTGAGCACAGAGCAGTGACCGCTCGCCCATACCCGCAGGAGGCACGCGTAGATACAGACCCCCGCACACAATAGAGCCGACAACGCTGGTTCAAACTGAAAATTGGTTTGTACCTCTTCTTATGAACTTTGAGAAGTGACACGCGTTCAGAAAAAGCACGTATTTGTTAGTTTTCGGTCCTCTAAAACATATCCGAAAACCAACGCAATCGAAGGCGGACACTTGAAAACCTCTCCTTGTAAGTGTACCTCCTAAATTACTTGTAAACACTTTGTTATCCGAAAAAATGGTTCGAACGAAAGTTGTATGGTAACAAAGAGGGCGCGCCATTTAATAATCAGTCACTTGCACTTATTAATCTACTACGCACTTGTATTGATTGATTGTAATGGACAACATTTTGAGCATTACATGCATTAAAGGGATCTGATATTTTTTCACTTTTTTGGGGTGGTGTGATTCTGTGTTTTGTGTTTTCTGCGCGTATGTGTCTCGATAACACAATGAACTACAACAATGGATATAATGGAACCAATGGATTTTAGCGAGTAGGTAAGTACCTTTTAATTTTGAATCAAGTGTCTCAGAATCGTGTAGCTGATTGTCAGTAAATTTCGTCGTAGCTTCTCTGAGGTTACTGACGCCGTACGACAATGGCTTTGAGGACCACTGCTCGGCCCCTCGGCTGACTTGCCCCGCTTGCAGCGGTGCACGCGGATTGCCTACTTTAGGCATATCTTTAAACGCTTATAACTAACAAACGAAGCCTCAACCGCAATATCGTTATTCTTGATTTTCGTCTTAGTATGGTGTCTAGAATCGCTCCTTAAATTTATTCCCACGTGTAACCGAATGCCCTGTATATCTTTATCAGTTTCAAATTATTATATTTCTAAAAAACAATTAAGTTTACCAGCCATATATGTATATTGCTTTGATTCATTCAGTAAGAAAATCCTAGGTGTAAAAAATAGAATTTTTCCGTTCGCGCCAGACGCTATTCATACGTCTCAAAAAGTAAACTATTTAATAATACAATGGTGCATTTACTATTTAAGATTACTCGTAATGACATTATAAATACAATATAAAATTCACTCTTCAAGTGCTCGAAAAGGTCGTACGCGGCGCGTAGTTGCACTGATGGGACTTTGCCTTTAAGGTCTGCGCACACATATCAGTTCCGTGCCAGTTACCAGTTACGCGCCGTCAGTGTCAGTGGTAAAAGATATCGTTTGCTAGTTTTGGAATGGAGCAGTTCACACTTGTCCGTGTCTGTGACGTCAGTTTCGAATCTGTATCCGTACCCTCAAGCTAAAATTTGTTGCGTAGATATTCTAGCTTTGAAGCATAAAGACAAAGACTGCAATGAGCCATTCAGTATATGAAAAAAATGCTAATTACTATATTTCGTATTAGATGTTAATCGAAGTGTGACCAATTGTGCTGGTGTTTTTCTGATGAAAATAACACCAAACATGATATAATTCTGATTATTTTTAACGATTGTAATGCGCCAGAGCAGGCCTGCCCAGCTGTAGAGTACGGATACCTCTGAATAGTCGTCAGTGACATCAGTGGACACGAAACTGACGCGTACCTGACCCGCAACAGATATGTGTGCCTAGGCATTTAAGCAGCTGCACACGAGTGCTTCCTAGAGATGTGAAAGGCTGTAGCTGGTTTCGTAGAAACATCTTTATGATTGGAACCCAGTGACCCAGTAATAAATCCTTTTAGAAATGCAAAATTGCACAATGTCCCGCGTTCTACTTCTGATACGGTTTTAGAGGTGTGAAAGTTGGTGCTTTATTGTTTGCGAGACGGATCTTTAACACATATTTCATTCATCCGTTCGCTATTGGAATCGTACATCAATCATACGCGACAAGAGTGACGCAGCACAAGGGATACAAATTTTTTGAAAGAGAAGCAACGTTTATTAATGTGGTTGTTGAACGCACAAACATTCACAACGTGTAATATTCGGCATTTGGGGTTTGTCATCAGCGTCTTGCATTATTTGGCAAATTAATCCAAAGGTAACACTATGTAATTTTTGTTTTGTTACCTATCTTAGGTCGAATTTTATGTAAGTTTGTCATATGCGATTTGTAAATGGTAGATCAAATACGCATCTAACACGATTATTAAGCAGATTTTGTGATAAAATGAGAATGTCAATGTTGAAAGGAAAAATGATTCTCCCAATTAGTAATTTGCAAGGAAGTAATTAGTAATAATGATTTCACAGATAGGTACCTCTATACAGTCTCCACATTAGGACGGGCCGAAAAAATCAAACTTTCGAAACTCATAACAGCCTAGTGCAGAAAAATTGTGTCTGGGGAAGACAAATGGTGGCAAAATTTTTTTTTTAAATCGGCCAATATTTGACCGGGCTCAAACGGGGTCAAAGTTTTTAATTTTTTACCAAGTTTGGCGACTTCCGTATATTTTCATACAATTTGCATATTTCACTGTTGAGCATCAGAAAATATTATTTAAGCACATAAACACGTGAAATAGTGAACTAGACTTTCTGCCATACACTCTCACCTACTTCGGACACACTATGTAGTCTCTACACTTAGTATATAGCAAAAAAAGGCCACTCTATTTCTATAAGTTCTACGTTAAGTTGTAACGAAAATGTGGCTTTTATATATATTTTTAAACGATTTTATTCAGCTTCGACCCTCTGTTTGTTTGTTTGTTTGTTTGTTTGTTTGTTTGTTTGTTTGTTTGTTCAAATCTGGCAACTCAAATGTAACCCACTTCCAACTATCCAATTGTCTTGAAACATTGCAGGCGCTCGTAGTATATCACCATGGAAATTGTAGTACAGAAAATAATTATTTTGTAGTAACTTTAGCACTATAGCGTTTAAGGAAGCTGTTATAGCTTAAACCTTAAACTGTATACAGCTATAAAAGATATTTGTAAAGAAGTGTGAGCTGTGAAATGTGAAACCACGAACACTAAAAACTAGAAAATAAGAAATGTGTAAAAAATAAATTTTATGTTAAACGATTTTATTAAAAATGCACTAAAAAATAAAAAATAATTATTTTCTTGTACTACAATTTTGATGGTGTTAATATCACTTTAAATAATTCACTTTAAATAAAATCGTGGGACACGATATTTCATAACAGGATATTAATGACTGTAATACTTCAACTTCTAGTTGCACATGGTGCCCCACGATTTTATTTAAAGTGATATTAACACCATCAAAATTGTAGTACAAGAAAATAATTACTTTTTAGTTTTTAGTGCATTTTTAATAAAATCGTTAAACATAATCCCCATAAAAAACTTAAAAAAAGTAAAAAAATTACGCCAAGTACATGAATTATCTTTGTAAAGAAGGGAGATCCCCATAAAAAACTTAAAAAAAGTAAAAAAATTACGCCAAGTACATGAAAAAGTCGAGGACGAAAAAGTAGACGATAAATAAATAAAAAAAAATAGAAGAAAATAATATAATTACAATATAAAAAAAGATGTGAAATCAAAATGAGCTGCACGTACATAAAGGCGCTTTCCAGCAGCGTACGAAGGCGACACTGTGTAACGCAATGTAAGAGTCGGTGCTTTTCAACTGCGCTTGAGATGACACAACAATACATACACAGCTAAAATGCTGTGTTCATACATTCCATTACTCATATTGCGGACATTTTAATAATGTGAAGATAAAATGTAACATCTAGATATTTGGCTAGATGTCCGCGGCCTGGAAGTCAAACACTTGGCGTGGCGAGGCAAGGCCAAAGTGTCGATGAATAAGAATTATTTAAATACCGCAAACTAATGAAATTGTACGCAATGTGTCAAAGCTTTATTTAAATTGATGAATTAGCTGTACGCCTGTGAAAGGCAAGGTATTGGTGTCGATGAATGATCTTAGAATTATTTAAAAACGCAAAATAATGAAAGTGTACTCATATTGTCAGAGTTTTAAATTGACAAATTATTCTGAGATCTGAGAATACCTTGCCACGCCAAGTATTTGACTTCCAGGTCATCTTAAGCGCAGTTGGAAAGCACCGAATCTTACATTGCGTTACACAGTGTCGCCTTTGTACGCTGCTGGATAGCACCTTTATGTACATGCAGCTCATTTTGATTTCACATCTATTTTTATATTGTAATTATATTATTTTCTTCTATTTTTTTTATTTATTTAATATTTATTTGATAATACTCTTTTTCGTCCTCGACTTTTTCACGTACTTGGCGTAATTTGTTTACTTTTTTGAAGTTTTTTTTATGGGGATTCACCTTTAAGCAAACATTTTGACACAAAGCTATCCGACATCACAAAGAAAATAGAGAAATTTAAATAAGAAACCTTAGTTTCTATAGTTTGCATAGCAAATATCGATATGAAAATAATATAAAACAACGTATTAAACAATGTATTATTCTAAACTGTAACGTTGCGTAGATTCTAACCTTGCTACAGTTTCACACGAAGACTAAAAAAACAGGGATACAAATAAGATAATAATCAGACCAAAGTCCAATTAAATTCTGAACAATGTATAATATTTAAACAATGCCCATCGCTAAATCAGGAAACAAAGGAACAGATCAGTAAACAATCTGGGAAAAGGGTGGATTAAAATAGAAAAAAGTATTTAAATGCCGTCCACTACTCGTATGGTTATCATTGCACATCGGTGCGAAATGTAATGACCCTGTTGCGAAGCTAGTGTGAAGCTGCCGCCCCAGTAAAAGTGCTCCTCGATTTGGTTCGAAACGGTACATGCTGTATCTGTGCGAAAGCATCCGTAGAGAAAGGGGCCCAGTGACGGTAGAAGAGCTTCGGAGAAAGAGAGAAGGGAAGATAAGGAAGGAAAGACGTAAAGTTCCGAGCTGGAACAGGTTCTTCATAAAGGAGGCCAATGGCACGTTTGAGGTCATTGCCGATCGCACAATGAACCTGTATCTCACCTTCTACATAGGTACGTATATCAATTGGATACCGAAGGAAATCGTCATCCTGTTTCTGTAGCAACCCACGTTCCCTCCACATAATATAGCGACGCTGGGTTACTCGAGGCACAATGCGTCAAAGAAATCGACTTTCGGTTAGAGACACTCGATTCGTCAAAAATCTGTTACGCCAGCTGATGATGTTTACGAAATTCTATAGATAAAAGTTTGAAATTTTGTACGTTGTACAAAAATGAACCACAGATATCCCATTTAAGAAATCTAATTTTAACACGAGACAGAACAGAAACGTCACTAAAATCTTGGGTATTCAAATAAATTTTCCATGATAGACAATATTTGAACGAAATGAATATTAATTCGACAATTATACAAAATGTATGAAGTACCTTGCAAGGTGGTTTGGGAAGCTTTATAAATAGTTTCACAATACCTTTTCAAGGGGTCGAGGCCGAAACAGTAACTGAAATTCATGACCGGTTACATATCTCGCAACGACCTGTAACCGTAATGAGAAATGAAAGAAATTCTGACTGTAATAGTGAGAGGACGTAAAAGGTGACCGAAATGCCGGACCGATTTCATTTCGGTCGGGAATCTCTGACCTTATTGTGAGATGAGCGAAACTGAGTTTGGAGAAATTCTGAGAGATGTCTTGACAGGTATTTCTAACCGAAATGAGCGAAACTCTGGCCGTAATTCTGAGAGGAACGGAGAAACGGTCAGACAGTCGGTCGGATCTTGTGTTCGGTTTGAGCTAGCTGATTGTGAGTAGGCAGGGAAGGTATGCTGTTCCTGTCGTTCACATTGTTCGTCACTCTCGTGACAAGCTTGTTGAAAGCAGACCTTTGCAATTATTTCTCACTCTGACACTGTTGGTCCCAAACTGCTAAAGATTCCTAAATCCTTATAATTTATCTGTCATTAACTTTGTTTATCTGTAAATAAATATTTTATTCATAGAAATATAAATTATTTTTGAAAATTATTTATAAGAATATTTATTTATAATAGCCAGACACATTATCGCATACGCTGCACTGTTTCAGACAGTGGCAGACACGTAATTTGTATGAGTGGCATTCGTCAACTGAAACTTTTTCATTTTCAACAACTTATTTCTTGGAAGCGAGACATAGTTGCTCGTTGCTATTTTCTAAGGTTGATTTTTGCACGCAGGATGCTATAAGGTAGGACGAGACGTGTATATGTACAATTTAGGTACACACAGTTACTAACAAAATTGAGCGTACATGCGATACAGAAATTTGTATTTGTTCAAGGAAACAGAAAACAGACACTTTTCGATTAATCTTTGTTGTAGACATGATACGCATACTTAGCAGAGAATTATGTAATAAAAACAAGAATAATGCTTTTATGCTTTTATATTAGTAAAAATAAAAAGATATGCCTAATTTGCTGTTACAAAATTGAGCACAGGTATATGCAACAGAATTACATATGTTATACAATGAATTATTTTAATGTTTATATTTTATTGCATATCCGTTAGCATTTATCATAGCTTGGAAGCGTCTAGGCATAGATTCTATATTTTTTTGGCATTGGAACTAAGTTTTATTTTTCATCTGTTTTGTTCGTAATTTTATAATCTTTTTGTTTCATTTTTAACTCCTGCTACGGATGCTTGATCGGGTTGAGATCTGACAATTATGGTGGAGTGTGTAAATTTTAGAATTATACAAGATGTCAATGTCAAGTAATATACGACGGTCATTTTCAACTTTTAAATTGAAGGCTTCAAGTTTGTTTTTTAGATACTACAATAATTCATCTCGTTCGTAGTTGTTTCAACAAACTCCATATTACCAATCCCGTAGTCGCCGTTCTCCACACAATATCTTTGCCATCCGAATTAAAGAAATTCACTTGAACATTTTTGGAAAATATTACATTATTCCAGAAGTTATCATCATAATTCACTTATTTTTTCCGAGTTCTAAACGTTTTAATTTATTCACTTTGGAAATGTATGGTTCCTCTCGAATTATCCTACCATTATAATCTTTATCGCGTAACACTCGGTAAATAGTTTCCGTTGATAAAACCTTCTTAGTCCTTGACGAAACGGCTAGCGTTAATTATTTTGCTGCACTACTTATAAGATTAAGGGATCATACCATCTTGACGGTTTCAAAAAATCAAAAAAGTTTTTCTATGAAATTAAAACTTGGAATTTGGATCTTTCAAAATAATGTGGAAAAGGTCTCATTGCAAAATTCATTGCAGTAACAGCGATATGGCCTGCACGACAAGCGTAAATGCGCCTGACGAACTTTAAACGCGTTTTTCTCGAAATTCACACTTTTCGACCTGGTGTCAGTAATAACTCAAAAACCGTCCAACAAAATTCATTGAAATTTTGTACTCGTATTCTGAATGACATTATCAATTGTATGACATACGATTTTTGGTTTAATTAGTTCTTCAGATATTGAAAAAAAAGTCGGCAAAAAATCCATTATTTTTTAAATGCTGTGATTTCTACAATCTTTCGAAATTCAAAAAATCTCTACGTCATAGGACAGAGAGTGCCTTTGAAAATAAGAAGACAGCTCAACTATTGATTGTCAATTACTGACAAGGGAACACCGCGAACCCGGACTCACCGATTGGAACGCAACTCTGTGAGTTTTTAGAGTGACTCAAAACAAGAACAACGGCGTGTTTCATTTGGGCCCTATCGCCCTTTAAGGGGGTGAAAACTAACCTCAAAGTCAAATTGGCACTTCTACCTTTTCGCGTATAACTCCCAGAGTACAACAGACAGAAAAAAATGTTTCAAACAAAAGTTTAATGGTGCAATAACCGCTACAAACTTGCGTTAACAAACTATTTGAAAAAGTTTTTTTTCGTCAGATATTGTTCTTTTTAAACTCTTTTCAAAATTTTGTTAACGCAAGTTTTCAGCGCTTATTGTACCATTAAACTTTTGTTTGAAACATATTTTTCTGTCTGCTGTACTTTGAGAGTTATACGCGAAAAAGTGGAAGTGCCAATTTGACTTTGAGGTTAGTTTTCACCCCCTTAAAGTTCCCTTCTTCTTTAAAGCACCCACTTCTTTAAAGTTCAGGAAATGCTTTATACATCGCAAGAAGGTCATTTCAGCTGAGCACATACATTTCTTGTAAAAAATTCGCGAAAATACCGTTCGTTTTAGGCCGGTCAAGGTTGTATAACCCCGTTAATTTGAGTTTGTCTAATTATGTATCGCTTGTCCGCTCCAGTTAGATTTTTCTTCCTTCACCTCCCTGTTCTACTGCACTATGTACCATTTTATCTATAGTCATTTATAATATTCTGTACAGTAAAATGGGTGCTACCTATTATTTCTCCAACTTCTCTTAAAGATTTGCCCCGGCAGTATAACTTTGTAACTAATTTTCGTGTAGAAATATAGCTCTCTTCATAGTCAAATGTAACATACCGACGAAACAATGTGAAGTAGGTAGACATGGTTGAAGGAAATCTAAACGTCGATACTGTAAACAGTGTGTTAAAAAACACAGTTTTTGAACAATTCCCTATCTGTACACTAAATTCTGTGCTCGTACAATAATTAATTACATTTGTTTGTTTTTTTTAGTCGACAGAACCAAATTTTAAGTTCTAACTAAATTCAGCCTAGTTTCTTCATATGTTTGATGATGTAAAATCTTTTCCTTAAACTTAGTACGTATGCGCACAAATTGGAACAAAACTTTTTATATTCGAAAACATTAACATCGGTTCAGGGGCGTCGGTAATCTGTCGCGGGAGGAGATATTAGCGATTTTGTGCATTTCAAACCTTTATCATTCAATGAGGATTGGTATCGAACGCAGGAATGCATGTTCTTTGACAAAACTTGGGCGTCAGCGTCCTTTCGGTCGCAACGACAAAATTAACCGACAACGGGAATCGTAGCTTGTGTGAGGAAAATTGCAAAGTCGTTGCTAAATTCACTGTGAACAAACAAAGAAATAATTCTCGCCACTCCGACGACTAATACTTATTAGGTGTGGTCGAAATTTGACTATCGGTGGAAGAATGTCTGTACAAGGTGTTCCTCTACCTATGGCCAATACTCTAGGGTGTGATTATACAGGCAGAAATAAGACGAAAATCAAGAGTGACGAAATTGCGATAAACGCTTCGTTTTCGAGAAAATTGACTTTGAATTTCACCTAAATGCGCGTGCATCGAAGGCGCTTGAGGGGCGGAACGCGTCAGCTGCTCGTAGGATGTTCCGCTCTCCTCCGCGTGCCCCTCAAGCGCCAACGACGCACGCGCATTTAGGTGAAATTCAAAATGAATTTTCTCGAAAACGAAGCGTTTATCGCAATTTCGTTACTCTTGATTTTCGTCTTATTTTTGCCTGTATAATCACACCCTAGAGTATTGGCCATAGGTAGAGGAACACCCTGTATATTATCAAACTTCAGTGTACAATTGTTAGAATAAACTTGGGTTTTTAGGTTTCACTGTTTTTAATGCTGATTTAAAATATCTATTCACGACATAAAGCATTGTGATTAAAAAATTTCGCTTACTACCAAAATGTACACCGAGGCTTTATCGAAGGTTTATATCTATGTATGCCTTCGAATAAAAATCGAGCTTCCAGATTCAATTACTTTGTTATATTAGAGACAGTAAAATATCGAACGCAGAAGAATTATAAATAGTATACTAATAAATATAAATTAGTGAAACCTGAAATGCGTATAAGAAAGCTGCATTAGAATTTGTGAAAATGTAGGTACACTTTACATTTAAGAAATGTATTCTGCGTATATACACTTGCAAGTAACTGTAGAATTTTCTTGTTTGAATAAATATAATAAACGATTTCCTTTACTAAAGTTGTGAAGTAAAAATAATTATAGCCGAATTAGTTATGAATGAAATGTTTGTGTTGAATATGGCTGTGTAAAGGGCAATTGTCATAAATGATGGAAGCTTGAAGAGAGAAGAGTGTGTATTCCATATAAAACATAATTAGAAACCAAATCTCGGAAAATTCTCGTTTCTAACGATTTAAGCCCTTTCACACAAGATATTTAGATAGCTAGCGACTACTATTTGCGGCATACATATTCACACATTTTCAATGTTGGTTTTTTATTTGCATTTCAAAATGGCTCACACTCGCATACAAACCGAATGGTGGGCATAATTGTCACTGCCTCGACCACTACAAGGAGCAGTCACCAAAGAAATAGAGTAACCTACTTGCGATTAAAGTGGTTTTGCTGTAGAAGTGTCAGTGGGAAGTTGTACAACAAACCACGTAGTTGTTCGATGATTACCAATATTGTTTCGAAGTACCTTATCCAAAAGGATACAAATAGCTAATAAAGGATATTAAAAAATGGCCACGATATGAACCATTGAACAATACTACTTCACACAAAGGGATCTTTGACAGATCTTTCCGCAATGAATCAATAGCTACAAAATACGTAGAAACTAATTGAAACATTAAGGTTTAATTTTATACAAAATTCATTTACTGTGTGTAACACATTTGTTATTTCTGTGTTCGACCATAGTACTAAATAGTACTCTTTACATATAAATATCGTCTTTGTTCTCCCATCTGATTATATCCCGACTTAATTATCAATTTTAACATGGAAAGCGAGCAAAATACATATCTACAGAATGAATAAATAGCGCGAGTGTTAATATGATCAGGACCTCAGGTGGAAATGAATTCGTGAAACTGATTTGGACCGTATAAAAAATCATTGATTTTCATGCAAAACCCAAGTTATTCCACAGTGTATTTGTAGGTGGCTGATTTCACTCACGAGATCACCAACAATATAAACCGCGAGGCAATCCGCTAGATTCGCATCGTTGATCTGAATTCTTCCGAGCAATCTTACGCTGTCCTTTGTCGCACATTGCACGATTGTTACACAATTCTCAGGTGTAAGTGCAATTAAAGCAATTCACCGAGGAGCACAGTACGAGTCTGCACTGACGAATCGCAATCGTTGGCCATAGACCACGTACATAGTATACAGTGAATCACGAAAGTATTCGCACGTTAATAAAAATATAGATGTTAGGCTCAAGTTCTGAAAGTAATGTTGTAACTATTATAAGACACAAGTATCGAGATTATATATACCAAATTTGAAATGAATCCGATAATATTTGTAGAAGTTATGAAACATTTGTTGCAAAGGTGTACTGAAACAGGGTCACAAAAGTATTCGAGCGGCACCTTTGGCTACAATTACGCTTTTCAGAAGTTGCCGCATACTGCGCACTAGTTTTTCAGTCATTTTAGATTCGACAGAATTCCATACTTCTAAAATCTTTTGTTCTAATACGTCTCTCGAAGTTACGTCGTACTTTTTTAATCCTCTGTCGATTTCCGCCCACAAATATTCGACGAGGTTAATGCCCAGACTGTACAAGGATGTATGTAATCCATCCGGTGTATTATACATTATACAATAACCATTCTTGCACAATTCTGCCCGTATGCTTGCGGTCATTGTCTTGCTGGAAATAAAAATTTTCCAATAACCACAATTTGGTAGTATTTTCATCTAAATTGTGTTTTAAAATATTTAAAAATGTATGTTTATATAAAATGGCATCTATGAAACCGAGTTTTCCAGTGCCGTTTGTAACCATACACCCACACAACATCACGGAACCACCGCAGTACTTTACAGTAGGACGTACATTTTTAGTATTAATTTCTGAAATGGCTTTTCTCCAGACATAGCGACCTCTATCCGAACGAAATATATTTTTAATACATTTTTAATACATTTTTAATATATTTGGTTCGGTGTAAAATACTGCGGTGATTCTGTGGAAAGTGCTACCAAATTGGGGTTATTGAAAAAATTTTATTTCCAGCAAGACAATGGCCACAATCATGCGGCCGGAATTATTCAGGAATGGTTATTGTATAATGTATAATACACCGCGTGGGTTACATACACCCCCATAAAATCTGGACATTAACACCATCGAATATTTGTAGGCGGGAATCGACAGGAGATAAAAGAGACAACCCCTGAAAAGCGTAATTGAAGCCAAAGGTGGCCCACATAAATATTAGTATAAAATAAGGTGCGGGTAAATAATTAATGCCGTTCGAATACTTTTGTGACCCTGTTTCAGTACACCTTTGCAATGAATGTTTCAAATTTTGTATATGTAGATAATTTCGAGAATTGTGTCATATATTAGTTACAACATTATTTTCAGAACATGTATATTTTTATAGTTTATAGTTTTAATAGCAAGCGTTCGAATACTTTCGTGATTCACTGTAGGTATATCTTCGTTTTCACGAATTATTGTGGACCCGAACGTTGGGAGGAGACGAGATGAAATGGAATCAAACGTTGAGAAGTTTTTGTAAAAACTGGTGTGGAGCCTGTTTTCCTTCGACGTGCAATGGAAACGCAGAAAATACGAATAACAGCCAGGTTAGCGATAACGATTTATCGGTAATTAGTACTGCCTATTTCGAAGAAAATTGTTCATCATACCTACGACGCAAAAATATTTTGAGAACCTTACGTTTGGGAAATAACAGAATATTACAAACAAAAGTAATACAATCGATAAACACGTTTTCTGATGAAGTAGGTAATCGAGCTACTAGTTCTACTGTAGTTTGAATATATCGTTAATACATAGCATGACGATTTCGTACATAAAAATAGAAATACGTGATGCTACAATAAAATATATCATCATCCTCCTTGAACGGAATTTTCTAATTTTTACCAAGCTTTACTACTGAAACCACTGTTGCTTTTTGTCTACACTTCCTATGACACAAGCCTCGTTTCATTTTTTCCTTCAGATGTTTCCACAGTGCCACCATATCGTTTCAAAGTACTTGCGTACATATATATACACATTGCATTGGGAAAGGTCCAAGGAAGAGTAGAATATTTTTGACAACAGAATGGTGAATCCATTTTTTTCGGATTGTTAATGACAGCTTGAATAAGTACGTTGTTAATCCTTTGAAATACGCACGAACGTATATCTTCCGCAACATCAATATGACTTTTGCTGAATGCCTATTTCCTATAAATAGTTCTTTAGTACTTGTATCAGCATATTTAGACCTTGAGGAGTCACAATTTAGCAATAATTTTCGTGATAGTGAGATATTGTTTGCATCAATATAATATTAAAATCGTAAATAATTGTATTTTCATTATTCTTCCTCTTTCGAATATATCGAGGCAGCACAGCATTTGATATAACAAAAAAGATCGTGGTCAACAGCAGTACGAAACGATTTGAGTAATCCACTTTCTTACGAAGGAAAATTCTTTTGGAAAATAAAAATTTCGATTGAAAGCATCTCACGTCGATTTTACTTTTCGCCACACTGAAACATATGGCCCGATTGATTAATGTGGAATTTCGTTCCATCACTTAGCTACTTTAATCTAACAATTATTCGGGTTTTCACGTTCTTCTGCGAATTTTGAACATTTAAGAAAAAAATTTCTCCTAAAATAAGTCAGAAAAGATCAGAATCACGCAGATCACGAAGATCACTTGTATCTGGTCAGTAATTTTTATTCCAACAACAGTGCTTGGAATATTGTTTCAAGAAGTACTTCTAGTACCTTCTGGAAAATCCGCATCAAACTCGACAAACCGTGACAGACATGAATCTAACATTAAAAATTCGCGATAAGATGTTGAGTTAAGTATAAAATGCTGAAGTAAGGTCTGACCCACATTTAAGAGCAGATTAACTTTCGAACATAAGAACCATAAAATATTTAAATAGTAAATGTTTAGAAAACCTTAAACACGTCATTACTGATTATAGGAATCTCTCGAGTCAATTAGAGACTAGTTTCTTTTATCGTGTGCGATGTGTCATTCTCACCGATCATTATAATTTAAAAAAACGAAACAGGTAACAGGATTAATTCTGAGTGCGAAAAGAATGTTAGTCAGGTGAAAAAATGGAACAAAACCAAAGGAAAAATGCCACCTTTCTCATCGAGGAACCACCGACAAAATTGTAAATTATATTCAACTTTTTCCACGGTCAAAATCATCGTTCTTTTAGTATTGTGCATCTTCGGGATGATTCAATTCCAGTCTACTAAGCAGAGCAGGCACTGATGAAAGTATGTCGCGCACAGCCGGAACAGGCATAAAACAGAGGAAGAAAACACTTGAAAGCATGACTTTTTGAAAGAAAAAAAGAGAAAGCAATCAGAAGGCTCGACAGATGTCACTGTATAATAGATACGCGAAATGCTCTTTAGAAGTTCAACGAATAAGTGTATAAATAGAACGATTGTCATCGCGAAGCGTTTCCCTAGTAATTAATTAATTAATCTGAAGATTGAGTGCCAGACTTCTATTTACCTCAGATCTCGACAAAGGTCTTACGATTATGACATAGTTCCTCCTGTTTTAATAAAACTGGTTTTGTAATCTGCGGATTTGCATAAAGTAAAGTTAGAAGTGCTGCTGTGTGATATTTTTAACACAGTTCAAGCATTTCAATTTTTTCTTTTGCTGTTTGGATATTCATATTTTGTTGGCAGGCGTCTTCTTACCAATAAAAAATCATCGACTACATAACGTTTTTAAATTCGCGCGTGTTTGCTACGAAGCAAAGTTTTATACGAAAAATTTTACACCATTCTCGCTGTACCGAGTATTCCAAGTTTCCACTTATCGAAATACTTTTTCGTTGAAAATTGCAGGTAGAATATCCGCAGATAAGCGCCGGTGCCTCACTTTTCTTATCACGAAATTGGTGCACAATTGCATAGCCTCGAACATGGTAAATAGTCTGGGCATTTTTATGCAGGTATGATGCATGCAAACATGGAAAACACATAGTACTTATCGAGTATATGTCTATGGAAAGAAAAACTGTGAGAGATCGGCGTGAATGAAGAGTTAGCGTTACTACGAATAGCGTTAACATTGGTGGCATAGATTTTCTGGATTATATCTAAGATCCTAAAAATATGATACTTGGAATAAAAGATGTTCTGATTAATCAGAGTTAAGTTCAGATTTCAACTGTAATTTCTGTAATTCTATCGCTTTCTTTATAGAGTGCGAAAAAAATTTGTTCACAAACACCATAAAAGACCATTGTTCAGTTACGTTCGTTAATGGATTTGTGTGGACATCTGGAATACATCTGTAGAATATTTATAATTTGACAGACTTATTTTCAATTCTTTATCCTTAAAAAAAAAGGTAAAAAATTATTGAAACTATGCCATCCTTAATAGAAGAGTAAAAGATATCCCAAAGTTTACGACTAATTAACCTTTCTTTTTGTTAACAAAGGTTCGAGTGGTTCCAATTCTGAAAATTCAAAGAATTCTACTTCGATGAAGATACGGATCAGACCATTCTCTTCATCACTACGTACGCGACGAGTCGGCTCTTTTTGATGCACTGTTCGCTTACCTACTGTCAGCGAAAATGGAGTTTCCACTTCAGCTAAACTACCAACGATCGCAAATATTTCGACTTTACTAAAAATATGAATCCACTCCGCCTTTTAAGGCTTACTCTACCAATCCATCATGCTTGCCCTCAACCGTTCTTAAGAAAAGACAAAACCTTAGAAACTGTTTGCATTTCCAAAATTCAAAAACAAGTGAATTTGAACAACTCAGTTGTATTCAAACAGCCAAATATATACCATTCTACACAAATAAGCAAAACATCTACAACAGAAATATCAACACTAATCCAAATTTGGCTACGAACCAATACGAATCACTTTTGCCGAATACTTTGCGTCCTCAAAATTGCCTTTACCCCAGATCTCCCCACCCGAATAAAGTAAGAAAAATAGCCCGAAAAAATCCCCAAACTGCCTCAAACGTTGTCAATTAATTTTGATCCCAACTGTGCTGGAAATAAATCTTGTTCCGCTCCGCAACTCCGGCGACTGATAGATTTTCACATGTGACAGCCACGCAGTGATAGAAGAAACGGAACTAGCTCGACCGCGAAGTGGCCGCTGAACGGGACACGATACAGGGTTTGAACGAAGGAAGACTTACTGGCGATAAAAGGTGTGCAGACAGGACGGTAGGGCCCCACTTTTGCACGGTTCACAGAGTAAAATTTGCGGTGTTATCTGTGGCGACGGCGTCAGGTAGCTCTCCGGTGATCCGACCTGATGGCGAGTTCACTACGAAATACCGAGATGCAAGAGCGTATGTCCCACTTATCAACTGCGCGCCGCCTCATGAAACCGCTTCGACACGAAATCCCCCACACACGGCTGCGTACCGCCGGGCTGCCGTAAAAAAAAATGGCCCACGAAAAATACGGAGTCCGTGGACGGTGTATAAGTAGGTGTGCGCGCGCGGGTAATACAGGCGCGTTATGAAATGCAACGATACCGAGCATTTTTATATTTCGACAGATATTTTTCAATATCCGAGCGTCAGAACGTGCATGCAGGAAGGATGAACGTGATGCATTTCCTATACACGTGGACGCTTATTTTCTTAATTAACTCGTTGCGTTTAAGGAGCGATAGTGGCGTTTGTGTATACACATGCACGTGTTTAAGGTAGCTTCAAGTAGTTAGTCAAATTAGAGTTGGGTAATAAACGATAAATATAAAGTAGTATGATACTGTAGAAATAATAATAATAAGCTTTAACAGCATGTATATATATATATTTTAAACAGTTCAATGTTAATATAAATAATTGTAATGGGAAAATAGAATATTAAATTGGTTAGCGTAGTGAATTGGAGCAGCAGATCTGACAACGTCGCATTCATTCGGAGCGTCTTTTATAACCAAAATGTCAGAAAAAAGTTGATATGAATTTGAATCGTCGTTCGCTATTTAAATGTATAGCACATCGATTGTGCGACGTTGCCACGTTGATTGCTCTACGTAAGTTTCTGAAAAATTTGCACGTAAACCTATTTTTTTTATGGGCATTTACGAAGAAACTGTGTGGTCAGTTTTGGAGAATTTGATAAATTCGTTTCCTGACATTTCGATGTAAGGGAGAGTGGGGGAATTACGAACGCGGGGCAATCGCGAATTCGAAAATTAATCATGTTAGAAAAACATGAACAACTCCTCCCCTTGCCACGAGACACCTCGTGCCGCGCGCCATGCTAGGTAATAAGTGCAAAACAGTTGACACGCACGCTGCTGAAAATAAATACTGTTGCTGATTTTTATCTATTTTCATATCATTTTTTGACAAATTAAAGTAGGCGTAGCTTCTGTATTTACAATTATCTCAATGCTAATGTTTAGGAACACAAAAAGTACAAATCAAGGATTAATTTAACCTCAACGTTTTTTCTATTTGATGTTCCTAACCTAATTTTTTTTTTACATTTTTTGTTTTACACCTTATGGGGCATTGACGAACGGCTTGTGTGGGTCAATCCCGAACGTTCGACATTACCCCCTATCGTTTGTCATTACCACGTCTTTCGAACTGAAGAGTATTATAATTATCCATTTTCATTTCATTTGTTACGATGTTTAGATTCCACGTTATTACAAGCGAAAAACAGAACCGACGTATAGTTTGGAGAGTTTGCAAAAAGCTATAGAAGATATCAGGAACAACATTATGTTTTGGCAAAGCAGCAGCAGTTTATTCGGTTCCTAAAACGACAATGTTTGATCATATGAAAAAATCCATTATAAGACAACCCAAATGTGATAGAAAACCACTATTCAGAGAACATCGAGAAATGGAATTAGAGGTGTATATTTTGAAATGTAGCAAGTTGTTTTATGGGCTGACTGTTAAAATGTTGCGAAAAAATGTGCGAAAATGTGCTACAATTGCAGAAAGTGGGCACACGAAAACTGCAGTGATGGACAGAGCACGTCGAAAGGCTATTTATGTGATTTTTTTAAAAAATAAGTCGTGTTCGTGATTCCCCCACTCTGTGTTCGTGATTACCCGCCACTAGATAGAAAATCACAAACAGGAACGGTCTTGTTTTTTATTCAAAACTTATTTTATTTTCAAATTTTATTAAAGTTGTTTACAGAAATATATAAACACATAATGTGTGTTTGAATATAAGCAATAAAGACATTATTACATTTCTAATATTTTGTTATTATTCAACTTTTTCCTTAGGTGTTCGGAATTCCCCCACTCTCCCTTACTTTTGTACCATATTTGGTAGATTTCTTGAATATGGTTTTCCTGTTTCAGAAGAAAAACTGAAACTATAACCCTCTTTTTTTTACTCCGCCATATGCCACTGTGTTAAAGTGCATCAACTTTAATTAACAATTTCTCGATAACTATGAGGTAAATCGATTTTAAACTTTGTACAAGGGTTTCTTGTATTCCAAATGAGTTTTGCGCGAAATTTGAAAGAATTCTTGAATTTAGTAGATTATTCAGGAACTACCTTAAGGAGACTGAGCTAATTGGGGGTTTTAATGCTTTGTGATGTTTGTTTGGTCCAATATACTTTTTTAATATTTTATGGCACTGTTTGTTCACCAAAGCAGATTTACACCGCAAATCACAGTGCGTTGGTACATAGACAAAAATTAAAAAATCAAATATTTTGCAGGGTGATATTTGTCATCTAATATTTACATCAAAATGTTCAGGAATCGAGTTCGGTTATGGTTGCTACGTTACCGTAGTTGTTTACGATGTTATTTACCATCTTAACCTGGAATCTAAGGACTTCAAGCTTCACTCGAAATTGATACGCGGTAGAGTTACTTTTTTTTTTATTTAGACCTTAAGAATATTTATTATTCTTAGCTCACTTTATTAACCATGGATTCTAGTATTATGGGTATGTGTGCTTCAAAATTATTGTTTAGGCTTATGGCCTTACTGATCATTAGAAAACTGCTTAGTCCCGGGAATGAAAATTTTATTTCAACCGACTTTTTACAAAATACGTAACAAAACGTATCCGTGATTTTTTTTTATATTTGGTTCCCCTAACTTTATACTTCATTAAAATAACGCGCTTTTCTGCTACTACCTGCGATTATTTGAGAAATATAATTTTTTAGGAAGAAGTGTGCACATCATGAATTCTAATGTCTTTGAAATTATTATTATTATTAAATTAAATTAACAGATATTATTATTAAAAGTTTATAATAACAATACATTACGTTAACGTATATAGAGTCTTCTTCTTTTTTAGTTTAAATAAGCTTATATATGTAAAATATATTTTAATGAAAAAATTCTAACTTCTAATGCACGGGACAAAAATAATTTGATAAAAAAAATTTTCAACAAAAGTTAGACAGTATATAGTTGACAACAAATTGCAAAACTAAATATTGATAAAAAACTTTTTATTAAATAAAAAATAATAAATAACTGTATATTTTTTTCTACACCAAACGATGCATGTATATATTCTGGTTAAAAAAGTATTGGGGTATATAGGTCGAAAACTGATTAGTTCATAAGTTATGATTTTTGTCCCGACTTCCCATTGATTCCACGCACTGTGCGCATGGAAAATGTGCACTCCTCGAACTATTGAAAACGTATCAAAGTATAAAAAAAGGGAAACAGGGATTGTGAGGAGCGTTTCACATAAAGAGCCAGGTTTCTTTCCCGTTTCTTTTAAACTATTCCTGGAAGAATACATCGTTATTTGTCGTGCCCTGTTCCTTTCTTTCAGGCAATGGACTGCACGACAGCCGTGGAATAGACGTGCACCTGTGGACGGAATGGTTTCAAAGAGACATCAAGTTGTAATATTCGTCTCATGTAGCGGGTCAAATAAAGAAAATCTTAGGTGTCGTCCAAGGTGAACATTCATACACACTTTCGTGTTGTTGCTCGGTAATTTACATGTCCATTTGAAATGGTTGTAAAATGAATCGCTGTTGGGCGCGTTTAGCAGTGCTACATTATTACATCAATTCGAAGCTGATAAGTAAACGAATCGTTGAAAGAATTTCATTACTGCCACACGCATTTGTCATTCAAATATTTTCTTAACAAACGTCGAGGACGAGTCACGAGAAATTACACACTCTTTACAAGAAATATTGTGGGAATTTCTAACTTCTTCCTTATTATTTCAGACTTCAAGTGTTCAGACTTTCTGTGAAAGATATAAAAAAATCATGGAATAAAATATGTCAGTGACGGTGGCAAATCGTAAACAAAAATTGTGGTCATAATAGTGTAAAGAGTGCGAAGCAATTAGGTATCATAAATTTCTTACCAGGCTGTCGTTTAACCGATTTCGTTTCCGTTTCTTCTTCTACTATGGCCTGATTTCACAGCTACTTCTTTTGTGACCCGATTTGTTGTGTTCTACGGAGCTTAGAGGATGCTAATTTTTATGGACAAAGTGTTGTACATACATATGTACGTATTGGGTGAAAAACGTAACGAAATCAGGACAAACATTTTTCAAGAGTATCACACATTTACGTGTTCTAACGATACATTAACCATTCGCTATGACAAAATATACCTCAGTGCGGTATCTTCTCTTGTTCTTCTCTTCTTCTCTTCTTCATTTCTGGTTCTTCTCTTGTTCTTCTCTTCTTCTTCTTCTCTTCTTCTTCTTCTTCTCTACTTCTTCTTCTCTACTTCTTCTTCTCTTCTTCTTATTCTCTACTTCTTCTTCTCTTCTTCTTCTTCTCTGCTTCTTCTTCTCTTCTTCTTCTCTTCTTCTTTCTTTACATATATAAAATGAAAACGCCTGTCTTCCTGTTCCCTTATAACTCAGGAACTAATAAATCAATTTCGATACACCTTTTTTAACTTACAGTACAATTCTCGGGAAGGTTTTACGCTATATATCATCTCGATATTACTAAATGGGACTGAGTAAGAAGCGAAATAGTGAAGCATTCCTCGAGAATGCTCCCTGGCGTGGTAGAGGCCGCATCGCAGTCCGTCCAATGGTTCTCCACATTAAATAGCCCGAACAAACAGACAGACGCCCACCAGAGTCTTTATTTTATACTATGTAGAGATATCTGTAAACAATGGGTAATGAAGTCTCTGTACAGTGCCGGACGAAAGAAAGTTTACAACTTTTAAAATCGCATAACTTTTTTAAAATTGGTCCAAACGACATGAGTTTTTTTTGTGAGAAGCTAGAAGGAATTCAGAGACGTACCTAGGGTGGGGCAACTAGGGCTCGTGCCCTGGGCGCCAATGCCGGGGAGGGGGGGTGGGCCCCCAAAAAAGCCGAAAGAAATAGTGTTTCTTGAATAAATTTATTTTGATGGCTAATGTTAGTAGTTTACGCTTGTTATTCGTGTGCTTCGCATGCCGCTGTAGAGAAGCTCCGAAAAAACTTGCTGCACTTTTCGGCTTCATTTGCCTCCAACTTTCGTCTCTTCCGCCCATCAGCTCCACTTTCTTTAAAAGGATTATCTAAATTCTAAATAAAATGTTTTGTGTGATGAACACTTTTAACGAAGAAGTAGAGTAGAAAAGATGGAATTGGAATGATATACATGGGGGGTGGGGGGCGCAAACTCTACGCTTGCCCTAGGCACAGTTTACACTAAATACGCCACTGATAAGGCGGCGCTGTAGGTTGTCGCTTGACCTTTTAACCTGCTAAATCAACAATTTTGCGAATTTTAATATAAACCAAGCGGCATTTTATTCAGAAAAGATAGTAGGTTCTTGCGGAAAATGCAATAAACGAAAATCAACTTTTCGACTGTCTAGTCCCCTTAAGGGGGAACACCACTGTGACGGCCGGAAAAGTAGGCCATTTTTAAGAATTTTTTTCAGGAATAATTTACAGTTTTCATAGAAAATTTTTATTACCTACCTTTAGTACGCTGTCTTAAGAGACTGTACAAAAAAAAAAAAATAGAAGAACATCCATAAATTTTAATATATTAATTAATCTTCTAGACCCCCATGCGAGCTGGTCGAATGTGTAATTATTGGACAACAGATCCGAAATCAAATTTCATTTTTTTTTTATAAACTATATGAGTGTAGTTTCCGTTGTGCGTACCGATTTCTTAATCAAATTATTTTTGTAAAAATGGTGCGCTTTAGAAGAAAATTTTCGAAAATCCGCGAATAAGATGGGCAGTTTTTCGAGCGTATTTAAAAAAATTGGTTTTCAATCAAAGAATCCGTACGCACAACGGAAACTACTCTCATATAGTTTATAAAAAAAAATGAAATTTAATTTCGGACCTGCTGTTCCATAGTTACACATTCGATCAGCTCGCGTGGGAAGATCTAGAAGATTAATTAATGTATTAAAATTTATGCATGTTTTTCTATTTTTTTTTTGTATAGTCTCTTAAGACAGCGTACTAAAGATAGATAATAAAAATTTTCTATGAAAACTGTAAATTATTCCTGAAAAAAAATTCTTAAAAATGGCTTACATTTCCGGCCGTCACAGTGGTGTTCCCCCTTAAGGGGACTAGGCAGTCGTTTTTCGTGAGAAATAGACTCTGTCCTTTATTTATTTGTAAACAAATGAAAGCACATCCAGATATATGCTTTTACCCAATGTTTATTACTACCATACAGATTGAAAAAAAAGTAATAAGAAATATATATGTGCTTTAAAAATGGCGCTGCCGACGGGTAAACATTTTAACGTTTTTCTGTCGTTTTGCTTTAATATCGGTGTTAAAATGTGACGTAATCCGATTTCAAAGGCGAGATTCTTGTTTGTTGGATTCATAGTTTCCGCCCAAACCTATAAAAACAACAATTAAATCAAAATCATGCGATTGGTGGCTGAAAAACGGCGATTTTTCCGAGAAAAATTCGTTCTTATTTGTGCGCTGCAAAAATCCGGTGACTCCTCAATTTTTTTATAAAAATCTCGAATTTTTACGGATCATATAGGAGGTTTGGGGCGAAATGGCACATGTTTTACACATCCTGTAATTTTTTTCAAGTCGATCTGAACCTCCATTCGTTCGCAATCAGGAAAAAACCAAGAGAAAAAAAGATTCGAGAAAATCGCGTTTAAAGCTTCTGGGCAAAGGCGAAGCAATAAGTTACCGCTTGATCTTTTTAGCTGCCAAATCAACAATTTTGCGAATTTTAATATAACCCAAACTGCATTTTATTCAGAAAAGATAGTACTTTCGGAAAATGCAATAAAAAAAATCGATTTTTCGACTGCCTAGTCCCCTTAAGCTAAGTAGTATTGTATATACGTATGTTTGTATATGCATTCTGGCTTTGTGGTTCATACTGAGAGTAGGTAGATATATGTTTGTTTCGCTTATCTTTGGTTCAAACCCGTCTTGTATTACAAATAGAAACACGTCTTGTATTACAATAGAAACACGTATAGTTATCAACAAGAAGATTATCCGTGAAACAGTATCAGAATATTTGCAAGTAATTTGTAGACTCATTTAAGTATAAAATGTAAACATCTGAGTGAAATATATATATATATTAATACGATATTATTTAAATGAAAATTTATTTAACATTAAATAATTATTTGATAACAAAATGAGCAAATGTTTCTGTATAATAAACTGACCATTGAAGTTATAGACAACTGGCGATTGTGGGTATGTAATTGTCAAATGAATTCTAACACTTAAACATTTCGTTAGATTTTGCAATGTTGCACTTCTGTGTAGACAGCTTCCGGTGGAGGAAAACGTTCAGTTCCCAAGGTTGCTAAACAATAGGGAGGATTAAAAAACAATAGATCATTTACATGAAGCAAATACGATCAATTTCCTAATTTCCTGAGTTACCAATATTTGTGAAATGTCACACAGAGCTCACACAGAGACGCATTGAGGAAAATTTATTTGACGAGTAATGAGTATAGTTCAACTGATTGTATTGTCTGTGGCCATACATTTCCGTTTTGAATGACAATTTTACCGTTGAATAGGGTCAGGAATCTTGTGATTCAGTAACTCTTTTACAAACCTGATTTGTGAACACTATCGAACCACGAGATTGATAATAATAATTTTCTGTTAGTAGATATAAATTCTAAATGTAATAACATTTCTCGCTGACAAGAGGAAAAAATTATTCTGTCAAGTTGGGTCTTTAATTGGCGATGAAAAATATATTTTATCAGTAAAAAGTTAATGATCAATTAATAATTACACCTGACCTATGCCATGCAGTCGCACGAATTTAAGCTTTAAATAAAAAAAATAACGGCGAGTGTTACAGGAGTGGTAATAACATTTTTAGTGTATATTAATAAGAATAACATTAAACAGAGGAACCAGATTGTCTAAATTTTCGCCATATTAGGTACGTGCTGTAGTGTAGTAGCTTGTAAATGCTATAAAAATGATAATTCAGTATAAAAAAAGTAATACAAGCCGTCATAGAATCAGGATAGAAACGATACTCTTCTCAAAAGTAAAAGTCCCAAACCTCATAATGTAGCCACTGGTATGACACAAGCCAAAAACGGAAGGAACAATTTCTAATTAAATATACAGGTGGATAGTTGAAAAAATTTGATTAATTAAACTGAACAACAGACGACCTACTGGTATCTTCTGGTGCATTTTGTATAGGCATACTTTTCTGTAATAACCCTTGATTTTGCTAAATTATTTAATTAAAATATTCCCTGGATCGATCAAATTGTTGTTGTCGCAGTATGTAAAAATTGCATAAGTGCAAAAGTATTTGTGCGGTTTTCATTACACATAAATTAAAATTTTTCTTAGTAATACAGCTTGGTGCTAACTGAGATGTCAAATTACAAAATATTTTTCAAAACGTTTCGGACTATTAATAAAGACCCTTTTCGAAGGATATTGTTTAGATCTATCACGCTCTTGGTATAAATTAAGTATAATTTATGTTACAGTGAGGAAACTGATTCGTAGGACGACGAGACTAATTTATTTGATAAGATTAATGTAGCTTGCGAAATTAATTCTTTTAATTTTATTAAAACATACATAGTTCAAACTAAAAGCCAATTAATAATAAGAATACCACAATGCAGAAATACAGAAACTACTGCAGTTACAATCAATTTCCGGCATTACGAAATATTTTAAGGAAAGTAAGCATATGTATGAGTTGGGAACATGCTGGACTTTTTAAATTTGGAAGCAATTATTTTAAGAGAGGGATACCTATTCGACATTCTTTGCGCAAAAATATCTAAGATACAGTCATCAACTTATGAACAGATTTAATGAAATTTAACAAAAAATATTAAGGTATCTTAATGAAGGTATTTAACAAAATATATTAATCGTCTACAAACGTTCTTATGACTTTGTGACGCAAATCATTTTAGTTTTTCCTGGTGTTCATTAGGAGTTAATTGCAAATCATTTTAGTTAATTACTCCTAATGAACACCAGAAAGAACTAAAATGATTTGCGTCACAAAGTCATAAGAACGTTTGTAGACAATTAATGATACCTTAATATTTTTTGTTAAAATTCGACATTTTTCGTATCAAATATTAATTGTGTTTGAAACCTCTAATGTTTAGAAATTTTACATAACTCGAATTTGGTCAAATAACTTTTTCACATAGTTCATTTCAACAAATACGACAAGAGCACTTTATGCTCCTGCGTATTTTTCAACTTTTCATAATATCACTAAGAATATTTACAATCTTGCATATTTATAAGAATGTAATTTTACAAATGATGTACATTTAGTAACATTTCAAATGAAGAATAATCAGTGGTGTCAATGTTACTTTTTGTAAGAACATTATATTTTTGTTTTTTTTATCTAACACAATACAAAGAGCATATAATTCCACTTAATAAAATGAAATGGCCCTAAAAATAATATTATAAAAAAATAAATATAACTTTGATCTTATTAGATTCGAAATGAAAAATTATTGCCTCTATAGTTATTTTACGAAATTAGTAATTTAAGAGTTATATCAAACCATACATATGTGAAAATATCCTATGTACCTACCTACTTAGCGAATATCGTAACTTCTAAGCTTGCACGTTTTCGAAACCCGTTTACCATTATGTGTCAGTAATGGAAACCGTCCGCTTATTTTCCATAATTGCTCTCACGATTAAAGTGTAAATGCAATCGTTCGGTTTTGTGCACGAATAAAATCTAAATATATTACCTATAAAACGATATGGAGTACATCAGTTTTGAAACAATGTGCATACATTCGAAACTGTAACGTCCATTCGAAGTACGATAAAGCTATTTCAGTAGTGTAGTAGGTTAAGTGAACAGAGCAGTTCAACAAAAAATGTCGTTCTGACATATGATTAATCTGTTAAGGTTATTTCTCGATCAGAAATGCCTCTAGTATACTTAAAATTGCAAATTTATAAATGACCAGCTTAATGTACCCGGCGTTGCCCGGGTGTACCTAATTTAATTAGGGAGGATTGGGGAGGATATAATATAAATGTGTGAGCAATTTTATGTGGTGAATAAAATTGTAGTTTGGACATACATATAAGTAATAAGTAATTACGTCACACACATACCCACACTTAGCGGGACCAAGAGCCAACGACATGGGCGTGGTGGATTTTGACTCCTTTTTTTGTTTTTGCGTTGTGTATTTATAACTTTTTTGTTGTTTTTTTTCGTAATTTTATACGAAATGTTTTATTTTATATTTCACTAACAAAATACCCCCGCGTTTCGTTTCGGGCCTAAGAGATATTAAGGACTCCATGAAAACACATTTCACCACCCCTTAGGGGTTGATTAGGGAAAAATCCTGAAATTGGGTTTTAGGCATTTGTGTGGGTAATCTTTGTGATTAAGAACCAAGTATAATGATACGAAATGTCGCGAAGCAGTATTCAAAAGGGTATGACCACGGCAATTGCGAGGACGGCGCGACTCCGACGTAGGGGTGTTCGATTCCGATTCGATTCTTCAGAAAATCGATTCCTTTGGTTAAAAAATCGATCTTTTGAATCGATTCTTTGGTATACGATTTTCCCCAGAATCGATTCTTTGATGTATGAATCGACAACCGATTTTTGCCCTCTGGCGGAATTAGTTGCCACTAGTGAAAGGACCAATCAAACTGCTTGATGCGTAGGTTTTCCTGGTCTTATACGTTTCCGGCCATTTACACACGATTCCCGCCAGATTTATACAGGATTCGCGCCAAATTTATATACGATTCTTATGTTCTGGATATTGGTTACAGTTTACAGTACGAAAGGATTTATCCTACATTAAGTATCATTGCGAAAAAATATCTACCAATCATGGCAACATCTGTGCCATCAGAACGTGTATTTTCCAAAGCTGGAAATATTTTAACTGATCACAGAAATAGTTTATCACCTGAACATTTACAGCAATTATTGTTTTTAAATTCCTTATCAATGAAAGAATGGCAATTACATGATGAATAAAATATTTAAAATGAATATCAAAATATTTCTTCTATTCAATACAATGCCCTTCAACAAATATCCCAAATTGTTCCTTGTAAAAGTAATTTTTATATCGATTCTTTCAAAATTATTCAAAATCGACTTCTACATACATGCAGTGTTCACGGGAAAAGGCCTGATAGCTCTCGGCTACCCTCTGTTGCGCATGCCCGCGACGAGCTGTGACGTCAAACCAATCAACGCCAAGCTGGTAAACGAACCGAATCGACGCCAGTGGCTGTCGCGGACATGCGCAACAGAGGGTAGCCGAGAGCTATCAGGCCTTTTCCCGTGAACACTGCATACATGTACTAATTTTGGAAAAAAGTTTTATGGCGATTCTTTTCATCTCGATTCTTCCAGAATCGATTCTTTGGTTCCGATTTTTTAGAAGGATCGATTCTTATAATCCGATTTTGAATCGATTCAAGAATCGATTCTTTAAAGTGAATCGAACACCCCTACGCCGACGATGGGTCGCGGAGCAGTTGCTGGTGTTTTTATTCAGTAATCTTAGAGATGGGTCCATCAAATATGGATTCTGCAGTGCGATGCCGGCGAATGCAAGCGGTACTCGAGAGCCCTGAATGATCGAGCCCTCGGCCACTTATTCCCGCCGCGGTGCTATTTCGCAAGCGAGAAACGGTCGCCCGGTCGCCGCCTGGCGGGCGCGTCGCCAACTACTATTATTTAAAAAAAAATAAAAACGTTAGAACCTTCCACTCGCCAAGACGAACAAAGTGATGTTGCACACTTGTGGGTACAGTTCATATTTACTGAGAAACCGCATTTCAAAATATGCAACTTCAATTTTATATAATAGTAATATAGATATAGATTACAGGCCAATTTACTTCTTTTGTACGAATTAAGATTTTAAATTTTTAGGACAAATTAACTCGTCCAACCCAACACAACGAAATCTTTAAATGACGATTTAACTCGTGATCTCCAATTAACAGGTTAAATGACTATAGCAAAGGTATAAATAAGATGAAATAAGAGAAAATGCAGGATAAAGAGATAGGAGGAACTACAACTCATCAAGTCAGGCTTGCCTAACTCGGGTTCAACTGAAACTTAATTAAACTAAATAAAAAGTAAGAACGATAGAAATAAACGAAAAATATAGATACTACATGTACACACGAAAAAGCAATACAGATGCAAAGCACAAATTGAAGAAACAAGAAATAGAAGATAGAAGAGAAGGAACAAGATACAATAGGGAGAGATATTAAAGAAATATATGTTAAACGAGACTAGAGTGAATTAAAAGTAATCCGCTACACTTCAAAATTTGCGGCATGAAGATGCAGCTTCGCGTTTCTAATTCTTCCGTAGCATTTCAGTACGCGTCTCCTAAGGAGCGGCAGGCAAACTGTTATCGCAGTTTCCTCGAAGCAGTTTTCGACCGTGCCGAATAGGAAAGAAAAACATTTGCCATACATAAACTTCCAGTGCATCGACCAATATTGAATTTTAACAAGCCGTTACGTTCGCCAAGGCTGCACTTTCCGGCCGATATACCCTTTTTCGAGTTTCCTGAACGCTCGTTACTTCCAACGATATGGTTAAGTGCTACAACGAGTACCCGCGAACATATTAGTGTAGGTATTCTTTTTCCGCTACGCAGGTGTGGCTTCTTCAAAAGTAATACAGCAAAGTCGATGGAAGGAAAGACCTCTTCTAAGCGGGGAATTTTGTAGAATGACGGGAGGACGTTGCTTTGCTTCTGAATTAAGAGAGTTTCTTGATGAGAGGAGATTTGAAAGTAGAGGAATTTTTTAATGTTTAATAACGCTTCGAACGATGAACGTGCTTGTTAACACGAAGTCCTTATCGACTTCGTGGAAGCACGCACTTTACGGAAATCCATAGTGTCGCACCAGCGAAGAAAGATTCCTTCGACCCAATGTTTGTTCCATGTTGAAGAACATAAAAATTTCTTTGAAATACATGTGACGTAGAACATTGCTAATCAACTTCAATTGCTATAAAATATTTAGTAAAAGGAAGCGTAAACCCAACGCTGAACATAGCCGTAAAACGCAAGTGTGCACTTTGTAAAATGTTCAGGTAGTAATTCGGTACAAAACATCGTACAGGTCACGTTTATGTGAGCGAAAAGTTTACACATATTCGTGTCCCGTGTCACGACTTCACTTTTATCTGCAATCATACGAAAGAGAATTTTACGAATGTCAGCTTTCAAATAGCGATTAGCAACTTCGGAGATTACAATTCGTTTTTGAGTTCCTATAAGAAGGGGAAGCTTTTTATGCCACGGTTTTAGCGAAAACAAACTGGAAATTATTCACAAATGTATCTTCTCGATCTCAAATAACTGTTTACCTGTATGCATTTGATTGTTATATTATAGTTAGTATCTTTCAATTGCATTGTTTTGCCCAGCTTGTCCCGCGCTTTGAACACATGCCAACTCTAATAAAAATTTAAACTTCTATATTGTCTATTAAGGCAGGATACCACCTTTGCACTTAAAAAAATTGAGAATTTTTTTGTTCTTAAAGTACTCTTTCAAGTGTATAGAATCGAAATTCATTCGTTAGAAAGGTGGCCGAAACCTTTTTCTTGTGTAAAAACGGGTTTGGAGCAGATATATAAATCTATATAAAACTTTAAACGCGTTTTTCTCGAAACGATGTTTTTCAAATCGGCGTGTCAGATTACTCTTACAATTTTCATCAGATTGACCTTGCACAATTCTTCCCCGTGGTATAATATAATGATGCACGTAGGACTTTTGCTGTAGCGTTGTTATTTTTTTTTTTGGTGCACAATTTTATAAATTTTTTTAAACTTTTTTACCCTAAAAATTGACCTTTTTGTTAAAATGACCGCCATTTTCTTAAAAATCGAAATTTCGTAAAATCCCTACGTACAGCATTAAAAAATATTGTTGTTAATAGGAACATTCTTTGGTTTTTTTTCTAGGAGCCACGTACAGAGCGGAATTTGACACGCCGTCTAACGGTGTTCCTCCAAAGGAATGTATTTTGGCGCCACCTACAAGAGATTATTTTTTACTTTGTCAGTTTCAAAAAATGTGTAATTACAGATTAAAGTTACATTAATAAATGACTAAAACCGATTTTGTTTCTGCGCATTCTTTGTACGCAAAAAAATCATGAAAAACGCCTCCAAAATCGCAGTCAAAGGTGGAATCCTGCCTTAAATCTTCATAGAAGTATCACCAGTGGATAAGCGATGTTTCTCCGATGAAACTGAATCCAATTGCAACCACGAAGGCGACGAAATACAAAGCAAACTCCAAATTTGGTTTAGTTTCAAATTAAACATTCGTGTACTCTTGAATAATATTTTTGACGCTTTCCATAAAATATCGACGCGAAAACATGCCAAAGCCGTACATCGAATGCAAAGTGTTAATTTTTTGGCGGTAGTTGGAACACTGTATTCATTCAAATCGATGAACATTTTGAGTGGCGTCGGCGTCTTTTCGAGCCGTGTAATTTCCAACCAGCGCATGTTTTTTCTGGAAAGCATAAAAGGAATTGGTCGAGGGACCACTAAATATCTGCGTGGAAGGCAATCATTATTAATAGAAATTGGAAAAATTTCAGTCATTATATAAAAAAAGGCAACTGTTCTTGTACTGAAGTCGTGTTGCCGTCGAAACAAAAATTTAGCCATGTAACCAACATAATGTTCTTCTCGGGTTCCATGTCGTGGAATGTTGGCTCGAGTTTCACGCCAACAACGTACAATATTTTGGGTATGTGCTCCACTATCTGGATCGATGAAATTCATTTTATGATTTACAGTGAAATGTTGAAATCCTTCATCATGTAGGCAATTATATTTACATTATAATTACACGCAGGAAAGTTTTAAGGTGAAATCAGACGGCGCGTGGATCGGCGAGCGAGCTCGGCTCGCCCAGGCTCGGCGAGTCGGCGAGACATGAGCGTTCTCATGAAGCCTAGTTTACATTAGTCAAGTAAACGGTAAAGTAGAGTGGCGAGTGTGAAAAAGCATATCTAACTAGACTAGTGTAAACAGTTGGTCGAGTAAAAAAGTCGAGTAAACGGGTGAGTAGTAGCCGAGTCGAGTGGTAGAGCGGGCAGCATAGTAGCTGGGCCGCGCACTGGGCCCAGTTCACTAGGCCGAGTTGCTTGACTAATGTAAACTAGGCTTCACGGCGCGTGGGCCCGGCAAGTCTCGCGCAAAGCTCGCCAATCCACGCGCCATCTGATTTCACCTTAAAGGTGATCTATCTGGAACTGGCACGATGAATAAACGTTTGGTTTCACGTTCAATTCCACCGAATACCCATTGTGCAGTAACATGTCGTCCCTTATTATACTTGCGTTTCCCAAGTTTAGTCTCGTCAATTTCTACAACTACCTCGACCTCGGGTAGGCACCTGAGGGAGAACCGACGAATGTAAACGACACTCTAGCAGACTGGGGCGGCAGATGTGCCTCATGACCTTCATTTCAGGGCCGTGTTGGGCCTGCGCTTGCCCTATGGGTCCCTTTCCTAATGCCCAGTACGAAATCGCCAATGGATTAGTGGCCCATGGGGCAAATGCAGGCCCAACACGGCCCTGAAATGAAGGTCATGAGGCACATTTGCCGCCCCAGCCTGCTAGAGTATCGTTTACATCCCTCGGTTTTCCCTCAGGTGCCTACCCGAGGTCCCTCGGGCCGGATGGGATTTTACTACCGGTTTCTTTTGTTCAAAATCGCAAAATCACGAACTTTGAGGCCATTTTTCGAGGTGATCCCATCTGATTTCGAAGTTAAAAATGGTATCAATCGATTTGTCTTGGCGAGATCTTTCCGACGGTGTATAGCATACGCTGTAGGCTCATGGGCCACTAATCCCCTCTGCGGCTTAACATTGTCCTTTGAAGGGAGGACTACACAGGCAGAACCACGTAGTCAGCGGACTACGCCTTTTCTTCCTGTGTCTCTACACGAGGGTGAGTTCCTCCTATGTCATCTTTACGACTGCGGATTGGGCTAAGCTAAGCACAGAAGTTGGTGAAGAAAGACACATCGACTCCTTCGCATGCGTCATTCGTGCGCGCTCAGCCTGCTCTGCGTATACGCATTCAGGTCTGGACCCGGCTTTAGATGAGAGCTGCGAATGAGTTGGTTTCGCGTGACATGTGACCAAACGGTCCTCGCAGCATTTCGTAACAGACCATAGACCCGCGCACACGTTACTTTTCGATTAACAGTGTTGTAAACATTTCCGGTATCGAAGATTCGATATTGTGTTGTAGTTTCGACCACTTTTCTTCACTTGGACGTAGAAAATTTATAACGGCAAGAACACCGTTGGATTCTATAGTCCTTACGCTACATTTTGACGTTTTACCCAGTTCTTTACCTCACGCTGAAGTGTAAATATTAAATGTTTACTAAATTACCGCATGTGGAGCAAAGCGGAACATTTTTGCGTGGGGTAAAACGGAACACCTATTTAACCCACTTCCACCTATCCAATTGTATTGATACTTTGAAGGCGTGTGCGTAGTTGTGATGACAATACAAAATTATGAAAAAAAAACCGGGAGGAGTGAAAAAATTAGCCAGTCATCAATAAATATAACCTATTCAGGGTTACCAGGCGATCCAGTACACGTACTGGCATATATGACGTCACTTAGCTTGGATTGGCTCGGCGTTGACATGACGTCACGGCGTCACCAATCAAATATAAGTATTCCCCTTCTCCTACACCGTATGACGTCATATAGGCCAGCACACCGCCATTTTTTCAGTACGCCTGGCAACCCTGAACCTATTGGTAACCACAAATCTAAACGACTTGAAATCAGCCTGTAACCACAAATAAAAATCAATTCAATCGATATGAAATCAGCATATAACCACAAATCAAAACTTAGACACTAAAAAGCAAATAATAAAAAAAATATACCAAAATTTTTTTTAAGTTAAACAATTTTATTTAAAATGCACTAAAAACTAAAAAATTCTCCATGCACGTGTTGACATTCATTATTCATGTAAAAATCCATGTGTATTTAATTATTTTCGGTAATTTTTACGTTATCTCGTAAAATATTTTTTTTTATTTGTATAATATATATTTTTGTTATATTTTATTTCTAATAGTTATACATATATTTAAAACATATATTTATATTTTTTTTACATAAATGAATACTTTTTAAATCATAAAAATAATGATTTTGTACGTTTACATGGTCTTCAAGTGGGTGATCCTCTTTACCCTACCACTTGAGCGAGGCGAAGATTTCAATACCTCCAGTAAATCTCATTTTCCTTTGTCGCCAAATATTTTTCTTAACAAAGGCCTTGATTTTCTTATAGTCTAAGGTCCACTTAAGACTCCTGTTGAAGTCCCGTGACTTCATTTCCATCCGATTTTATGTTATCACCCCTCCAAAATTAAGCGTTCCATTTTACCCTACTCCCCCCTACATATAACACGAAAATACTAAGTTCTGCCGATCAAATTTCTTTTCCTTCCCACATTTAATCTAATTCATAGTTTGTACCGTGGATCACGAAACGTACAATTAAAAAATTAATTAATTTCACAATTGATTTGTAAATTATTACAAATGTTCAAAAATTTATATAACTTCATTTTACTTTATAATATGAAACCGCGTTATTACACGAAATATTTTATATCACAATAACAGGAAATACAGAACAGACTTCTGAAATATGTATCTCGTCTGTGGCTCTTTACAAACGGCCTAGTGTCGCGGGGTTGTACATGTGATTATGACTCAAGTATGTCACGAGATATTAGTATAAGTGTGGGGGCACTCATACATATGTGCATGTTGTGTGAACTGCAAATATACAATTTTTAAGAATTAATTTTTCAAAATTTTTTAACTGTGCACGCGTAGCTGCGGGCCACTCTGGCTCCGCCCCCACATCTAGCACCCTCATCCACACCCCTCACCTATGCCGATATCTCGGAAACGATCAACACAGGTGTACCTGATTCCGAATAAACGCAAAAATATTTTTATACATATCTCGGAAACTGAGGCCGAGTTTTACAACATATCTAAATTTCATCAAAGTCGGTGATGACACACTAAAGTAAATAATTACCCTATAATTTGCGAATTTAAACTTCGACAAAGAGGATTTTTTCTATAATGAATATGAAGCGGTGTGAAGAGAGAAACAGGGCTAGTCCTATCTGTCATAAAAAATGAGCTCCTCATAATTTCATTTGGACTTTCATTGCAATCACACCTTTGACATGTTTGTTAAAGCCAATAAATTAATCCATAATGCAAAATGCACAAGGAATGCATAAATATACATCTAAATATACATCTAGAAAAGTAAGATGTTGGTTTAATGTATATTAATTTTGTACCACTTTCCTCCGAGGAGTACTGTATTTTTTCACAATGTACTATATTTTTTATCATATTTGGCCGTAAAATACTGTATTTTCCTGGAAAAAAGTTGGCAACCCTTCGCATACCCGGCAGCCGAACCTGGAATGAGTTATGTACTAATTAGAGATGTACCGACTAGGGTTTTGGCCGACTAGCCGACTAGCTGATTAATCGGCCCCCAAGAAGCCGACTAGTCGCCGATTGTAAAAGTGGCCGGATAGTCGGCCACTATTCAGTACATCTCTAATAGCAAAGTTCTAAAACTTGTTAGAAAAGGAGAACGAAAAATGGGCAAATATTCACAAAAAGGGAGCTGATCAATCGGCCTTTTTTGCCGACTATTCGCCGACTAGTCGCCGACTACAAAAGTGGCCGGATAGTCGGCTTAACCGACTAGTCGGCCACTAGTCGGTACATCTCTAGTACTAATGAAAGATTGAATATTTATATATTCTATTAGGTCTTCATAAGAGCATTGCCAAGGAAATGCACAGTGATCTGGAAAGCGGTATTTCGTGGCCAAAATTCGGAGCTTCTTTGTGTCATCATTTTGCAACAAAAATTTATTTTCTTTGATATAAATCGAGTTATACATATATTGACAAAAAGGGACCCCAGCCCTAATGACGTTGACCTTGAGATATTTAGGTTGTCAAAGTCAATATTCTGAAGAACTTTTCCCCTGTACATGTAACCGTCGCTTAAAGGCGGGATTTCCTATACCTACGCGTCTAGACGTTTATTCGTTCTAGCGACGTGCGTTACGAAAAGTAGCACGTTTCATTTTTCTTACGAAAAACAGCACGTTAGTCTTCGCTGTCGCGAAACCTATCATGGACGCAAAGTAGCACGTTTGGTTGGTTGCTACGAAAAATAGCACGTTTCGTCTTTCCCTCCGAAAACTAATACGTTTGAGTGATTCGTCACGACAAGTAGCGTGTACCTACCATTCTTAACGACGAAAAGAAGCAAAACATTAAAATACCGTACTATAAATTATGTAGATTAAAATTTTCATATGTGTTAACTATTGGAGATTGGATGGAGTTATTATTTATTAAACAATATTTTCAAAAGCTCAATTCATCGATGCAAAATGCACTTCAACAATAATTTTTTAAACTGACCACGCGCCGAAACGTGATAGTTTCTGCTGCAAATTCCTAAATGTGCTATTCTCCGTGGCGAAACAGTATAATGCGCTAGTTTTCGCGACGGAAGCCCAAACGTGCTAATATTCGTAAAAAACGATGCAATGCGCTTCTTTACGTGGCAAACTGAAACGTGCTGTTTAGCGTAAGAAAAATGAAACGTGCTACTTTTCCTAAGGCGCAGCGCTAGAACCCAGTTCGTTATATGTATAGGGTAAACCAACCAGTAATTGACCGCGTACCAGTGAATGACCATTAGGCAAAGAAATGTCAATTATAAATTTAAAAATTATTATATGTTTATACATGGAGTGTAGTTGCACTTTTAATATCCCATATTTTTAGTTACGCGTTTTAAGCAAACATTAATAAGCACAATTCTTATTAAAAGTATTTCAAAAATGTATCCCGTGACCACTCATTCAAGAATCACCAATTTTTTAGTAAGAAGGCAGTAAATGCAATAATCTCGAAAATTATGTATTGTGCTAGTAATATTTATTGTTTTTATTTATAAACTAAACGACAATGAGAGGAAAAACTCATTAATTATTAAAATTAATTTTATGTGTAGTAAAAATAATTATAAGTATTCATTATTTGAAACTTTCTGTCGGTCATTCTTTGGTATTAGGTAAAAACAGAAGCGTTCTGCCAGTAAATGACCGACTGGTTAAATATTGGCAGGTTAGAAATTCATTACAACCAGTAAATAACTGTGAAGCCCGCCTGGCCTGCTGAGCACGCTTTTATGGTTATACATTTATAAATTAGAATTTAAAAATATTTCTGTAATTATTGTATTATATTTGATTCTTAATTTATTATTTCAGCTGACCGGTCATTCAGTAGCCCATACCCGGTCATTTAATGGGTGTATGCGGTCATTTGCTGGGATTCTGCACGTTTTGCATTTTATAATTGATTTTTAAAAAATTACGATAAGAAGAAGTAATTATTTTTATAGAAATTTCAAGAAAAATAAATTTAAATGCAATTTGAACAGTTGTTTTGTTGTTATACATAAATATATTCAAGTATTAATCTCAAAGGTCCATAAATTCAACAATTCGGTCATTCACTGGTTGGTTTACCCTACTGCCATTCAGTAACGTGGAACGAAAAAATCAAAATTGTGTGATCGGCTTGTAATAATGAAAAAGACTTGCCGTTAATGATTCATATTAAGCCCAGCAAAGGCAAGATTCTGTCAAAAAAAATTGAGATGCCGCAAGGACCTTGAAGTATTAGATAACTTTTTGTTGTTTTAACAAATGTTTTTAAAGTTTTGTATGTGCTAATATTTTTTAAGTCTTAACACGTTCACTGTCCAGACCACCAGCGTACCTACTCGTGTCTCATGCGTCCAACGAAGCAACAGAACGCTTATGCAGTTTAAACATTTGCGTTTTCATTTGTCTATACAATATGTACATATTACACCGTCACTCCATCGCAGCAGCTTTCTTCATTTGATGGATAGCAGTCAGATAGGATACACGGCTAGGAAATCTAACGAGTAAGTTTCTTTTAACAAGAAGTGTGATAAAATAAAATTTATATGATGAATAAAAATAATAAGTTTTAAATGACTTACGACCCCTCAGAACATTTATTAACGGAGCTCAAATTTGGACAGCTTAACACCATTATAAAAGGCAACTTTTGCCAACTTTTAGAAGTCATGAGTAATAAAAAAAAATTGTGCCTCTATATTTCCTTCCACCTTACTACTCAGGACTGTTAATGACAGATTTCGATTGTCAGTAGTTAATGTAAACAACATATTGATGCCTTTTTTTAAATAATGAGAAAAATGTACCCAATAAATAAATTCAACATGGTAATATTCTATCAGCACTAAGGACGTTGATCTTAACATATGTCATCAAGGTCAACCTCCTGAGTGACCTTCAGAAGGTTTTAGCCGTCGCTCGACTTTAGTTTTCGAAATATTCGCAGAAAACTCTGATCCGTAGTTGGTTGGGGCCCGATTTGTTTAGCGGTCCCCGCGCGGGGCCGCCAACTGTTGAGGGATTTGAGAGAGAGATTTTCGGGAGAGACTGAGAAACTTTGAGAGATGCCAATGATGTGACAACGTATGTCAAGGTCGACGTCGTTAGGTCTGGGTCCCATTTTGTTAATATTTACCTTAAGAACATCTTCACGCCGATTATTTTAAACAAACATTTATTTTTAACGGTAAAATTCGATGACTGACAGTAACATGTTTGGGAATGGCTCAGTTATTCTGCACAAAGAAAAGAAAAACGGAATCGTTATAACAATATCTTTTTCAGTAAAATAAAATCCAAAACACTGGAAATTATAACTAAAAAATATAAAAACATAATTATTGTATTTATTTTAAATATAAAAACAAGCCGCTATTGAAGATATGAGTCCGGAACGCCGGAATACCTCGGGCATCTAATTGTTAAAATCCTCAAAGAGCTATAGGTTGCACTTGAAAGTTACATGCTCCTGATAACAATAGTGTAAGCTTTCGTATAAAAAAAAAGTCCCACGTCTGTCGCTTTTAATTATTTTTTTGCTACTCCTTCTCAAAGTCTAAATTGGTATGCACTGTTCGTACATGAATTAATAAATGCTTAAGACACTATTAAATAATTGAAATATACCTCCTCAGTCCTCACATGCATGAAAGTGTAATACAAACCTGTATTCTAATTTTCTATAACGCAATTAGTATCCTAATTAGTTTCACTTTCAACTTCATGATTTTGTCTTCAGAACGCTACCTTTGATCACAGATTCATCTGAACGGAGTAATATATTTGAATTTCAATACTTTAAAGGGTTGCCACTTTATAGAAAAAAATGTTCTAAAATATTGAAGTTGAAAAATTGGGTTATGGCCACGAAATGCCGCTTTCCAGACCCGTGTGGATTGGCGAGATTCTCATGCGGAAAATAAGTCCAAACTCGACCTCGTTTAGACTATTCTTAGCGTAAATAGAAGAAATCGTAAAATACTTTCAGATATCCAAACATTAAGCGCACAAAATATCAAATTGAAATTTAACTCAGGTTTAGCACCAAAACAGTATCAATATAATATACCTGTTATAGACCATTCGAACATCCATTATACAAAATATTTTACACAAATCTAGTCCAGCTTTAGCACCAAAGCGATACCCAAGAATTAGATTCTTAATTCCACAGTGTATGTAATTCCAACTTAATTGAGCTCTAACATCAAAATGATTCTAAGCACTAGCCTAAAGAAGAATTCAAGGACATCGATTTTATAAGGTACCTAATTTGAAGCTAACTCACAATCAGACCTAGCATTTAAATAACTTTGACTAGTAACTATGAAGCAACCCAGAGTGTCCTAAAATATCGAGATGACACCGATCCCATAAACGCGCACATGACCCAGGCGAGGCATAAAAATGACCTCGAATCACAGCTGTCAAAAAAGACCCGTAAAACGTTTGCCTCGTTCTTATTCGTTACCCGAAATTAGCTATAAACGGTTTATGACTGCGGTGAGCGAAGTGCAGTGGGCAAAAGTTCACGAAGGTCCCCTTTTATTCCCTTGCTCCAATTTTTCTGCCGCGAAAGATGATAAGAAAGAGCATGGAACGAAACTTTCTCCCACGATCGAATCTCGTTAAACTCGTTCCGCGATCCAACGACGGTACAGAGACAGAGCGATGGAGAATCGCCGCGAGGAAGTAGGACGGAGGCCAGAGAAACTGAAAAACGGAACGAAGAACGTGCGCGCGGCGGACGAACCTCGAAGGCGAGGGTTTAGAACGGAACCAGCTAGACTTTCAACGGCCGCAGGCGATTAAGTCTGTCAAACGGTACCTAGTTCATGCACGCCTCTTTTTATAACTCTCATCTACCGAGCGAAGTGGGAAGAGATGGGATCGACAATATTGAGTCGTGAATGCGTACTACTTTAGAAAGTGGACCCGTAGTTCTCTTGCTCATGTTTTGCGCGATTTGATAGTTAACGCCACAGCGTCCCACCAACTCCTTCACGACCACTTTTGACAAGTGTACTGGCGATGATGATCCTCTTTTTCTAAACGCAGTACGTGTTATTTCGGTCGACTTTAGTGATTTTTTCAAATATATACAGTCGCATCGGAAAGTAAGTCGACACTCTTTAAAATCGCATAACTTTTTTAAAATTGGTCCAAACGACTTGAGTTTTTTTTTTAAGCTGGCGGGATTAGTTTTCTAGGTGACGTATTTCGTCGTTTTGAAAAAAATTCACTTGTTCGGAACAGCAAAAAAATAGTAAAGGTCGTTTTTTAAACTTTTTTTTTAAACGAAAATCGCGAAATTTGTGAAATCAGCGATTTTCGACCTTATTCTGCGATCTCTAAACGTGTGTAGCTCAGAGCAACGTTAACCGATTCTGATGAAATTTTAGGCATGTATACAACTTTCTTCAATCTACAAACAGGTTTTTTGAATTTTCATTAGAGGCTCACCAAAAAAGTTTAAAAAACGACCTTTACTATATTTTTTTGCTATTCCGAACAAGTGCATTTTTTTTCAAAACACGGCACCTAGAAAACTAATTCCGTTAGCTTAAAAAAAAACTCAAGTCGTTTGGACCAATTTTAAAAAAGTTATGCGATTTTAAAGAGTGTCGACTTACTTTCCGACGCAACTGTATAGCACAGAATGCTTTTCATTCATCTATAAATAGAAATATATACAATATTCATGAAAATATTTGGGAAGAAAAGTGGCCATCATTGGAGGATCCACGTATTCATTAGAATGGTGACAAATTACAAAGATCGGAGCAGTTTCTTCACAGATTTCAGATGGCTAATTAATTAAACTATATTTCATGTTAGGTCAATCCTCCAAAAATGTCAGAATTAAAGTAAATACCTTTTAAATACGTATAAATGACTTTCAAAGAAGTGGACACATCAAAAGCTGTAACAATGTAATGGATGTTAAATATACGTTGTGATCAGTTTCTAAATCTATCTCCACCCCAGATAACACCGCACATACAAAGGACGTTTGTTTCATGTTCGGTTTATATCCGAACGTCCTGCGTTCTTTTCAGCATCCCTAGGATGATCGTAAGACTTACATTTCGGATGTTCTACAAACGTTCGTCTTGAAAGCCCTACGGATGTTCTCAAGACTTAAATTTCAAATGTTCTCAGGTAGCACACGGGGTCTTAAAGACGCCTGTCTTAAGACGTCGTTAAAACATCTGTCTTAAGACGAATGTGAAATTTTAAAGAATGCGTCTAGAGACCGAATAATGATATTCTGTAGAACATTTTTTATAAACAATTTATAATCGTTACCTATATGTATAGCTAGGAATTAAAAGTGTTTACAAATAGCGTTTGCTTCGAAAGCTGAATGTCCGGGTTCGATGTCCGTCGCCCCCAATTTTTTTCTTAATTTCGTAACCCAGACCTAATGAAGACGTCTTTGCGACGTCTTTAAGACGTCTTTTGGACGAATTTAAGACGCCTTCTTTCGCTTTCGGACATTCGGAAAATGTTCTGAGGATGTTGACGTGACATTCCATGCGAACTCGGACAGGTTTCGGAGTAAGTTTTCGTAGATTGCTGAAATTTGAATATGTTGCAGTCTTTAGTGATATTTAAACGTACCTCAAAGGATTTTTCAAAAATTTGAAAAATGTAGATTTTACAGCTGTTTGCAGTTAAGTGCTAACTTTTTTCAATACATTATAGCTATGGAAGTAGTACACGGATGGGATGAACTCTACAGTGCTTATAGAGAAGACAATGAAGTTTTAAGAAAAAATTATTTCAGATTAAACAAAAAATTTGAACCATTTTTGTGCAATTATTTTAAACAAATGCAGGTTTTTAACATCGTGCGCGATTTTAAAAATCTGAAAAACAAGGAGAATATAGTTCTATTCTTCCCCTTGATGGACAAATTTTAAAAAATATGGACACTATAAAATTGGCCAAATGAAAATTAATTGAATGTGACGCTGCGACGCCCAGCACCGGGTCGACTGGTCATCGTAAATGGTAAGTATTTATAAAAAAATGAAAGAGGAATACTTTTACTGTTTTTTAAACCCAACATAATACATACAGTATCTCAATTTTTGGTGTTCGCAATATTTTCCTTGAAACGAGGGTGACTATACTTTATTACCCAATATGGAAGTGACTGTCCAGACAAATTCAACCATATGGTATACTATGACCTTCAAGACCACACAATGTTAGGAATGAAAGAAAGAAACTCAATCTACTATTTCAATATATTTATTTCATTCGTAACCTTGTGTGGTCTTGAAAGTCATAATATACCATATGGTTGAATTTGTCTTGACAGTCACTTTCATATTGGGTGATCAAGTATATAGCATTCCATTTAAAAAACTGAAGGTCACCCTCGTTTCGAGGAAAATATTACGAAAACCAAAAATTGAGATACTGTATTATGTTGGGTTTAAAAAACAGTAAAAGTTTTCCTGTTTCATTTTTTTACAAATACTTACCATTTACTAAAACACTGTATAAGAATAGCAGATATAGCCGCTTGGCGACGCAGCGTCACATTCAATTAATTTTCATTTGGCCAATTTTAAAGTGTTCATATTTTTGAAAATTTGTCCATCAAGGGGAAGGATAGAACTACATTCTCCTTGTTTTTTCAGATTTTTAAAATCGCGCCCGATGTTAAAAACCTGCATTTGTTTAAAATAATTGCACAGAAATGGTTCAATTTTTTTTTTTAAACTGAAATAATTTTTTCTGAACACTTCAATGTCTTCTCTATAAGCACAGTAAAGCTCATCACCGTCCGTTTACTACTTCCATAGCTATAATGTATTGAAAAAAAGTTAGCATTTAACTTGAAACAGTTGTATAATCTACATTTTTCAAAATTTTGAAAAATCCTTTGAGGTACGTTTAAATATCACTAAAGACTGCAACATATTCAAATTTCAGCAATCTACGAAAACTTACTCCGATACCTGTCCGAGTTCGTACGGAATGTCCCTGCAACACAACATGTCCTCAGGCCGTCCCATTTCGTAAATTGTCTTCCTACAATATTTAAAGAGCTTAACGAGGGGCGTACAGGTAATCGAACAAGTTTGCAACGTATCGTAAGCGAACAAGTTTGCAACGTATCGTACAAGTAGAAAATTTGAACAATATATAACGAGATCGAAAGTATGTCCTGCCGCATAAAATATGAAATTTTTATGTCATTTTTCAGGAATACGTGAAAGAGTCAATAACTTCGCAGCTTTAAATCAAGTCGGTGGTATCCTTTCAAAACATTTGGTTTAAATTTAAGTATAAACTAAAATGTAAGTGAAACACATGGGCTGAAAAACGTTCGCACTACTCAAGCAAATACGTGAACCTTGAGAAACTTCATAATAATAATAATAATTCTGTATTGCATCAGTAGGCATTAAAGGGGTTAGGTTACTCTAGAATTTTGAAAAAATCGATTTTTTTTTGGGCTTAAACAATAGTGTAAAGTCTTAAAACATTATGTAGAAGGTCCCAGTGTTCACAAATTTTCTTTTTCTGGAGAAGCAGAGCCCAAGCCACATCGCAAATTACGTTTTCAAACTTTAAACACGTTTTTCTCGGAACCGTGTTTTTCAAAACGGTGTGCAGGATTGCTCGAGTTCTATTTGATCAATCGCTTTGAAAAATTACAGTTATTCTTGCTATTCCATTTATTAAGCATTGACGATCCGTTTTTTTAAATTTTCTAATTGTTTTGCGAAACATAAACAATAAATTGACTCATTTTTCGTCGACATTCGAACCCTAAATTTGAAATACCCGCCATTTTGTTAATTTTTACAAACATTGAAATGTTTGATCGTCAATCCTTGGGAATTTATCATAATTAATGAAATCTTTTCCGTTTTTGTTGCAAGTAATAGCCGTTTTGCCGGAATCCTGCACACCAGTTGGACATTAAAAAAAAAGGTGTTCCGGAAAATGGCGTCGTACGGACTTAGTTATAAACATTTTTTAAATATTGCAGCGGTTTTTTTTAATACTTATTATACTTAAATAAAGTACAAAGTTTCGTATTAATTAATAGGTTGTTTACTTTTTTTTTACTGCCACTTACAAATTGCCTAGTTTTCCGCATCGCTAGAGTAACCTAACCCCTTAAGAATAATAACAAGAAGATGAAAAAACATAAATACATACATATAAAAAAACACGAAGTGGAAAATAATCGAGATATAAATTAGGTAACATTTATGTAAAAGTAGGGTGCATAAGGCGGGGTCCAGCTGTCAGCTAACCTAACCACTTAATAATAAGGCCGTCTGTCCACGCTGCGTCGCGTCATAGACGCATACGCGTAGAGACCAATGCGACGTGCGTTACGAAAAGTAGCACGTTTCAATTTTCTTACGAAAAGTAGCACGTTTTGGTTTGCCACGAAAAGAAGCACGTTCCATCGTTTCTGACGAATATTAGCACGTTTGGTCTTCTGCCGCGAAGACTAACACATTTGACTGCCTCGCCACGAAGAATAGCACATTTCGTACTGTTGCGACGAAAACTAGCACGTTATACTGTTTCGCCACGAATAATAGCACGTTTGGGAATTTATGGCGAAAACTAACATATTATCCGGTTTGGCCACGAAGAATAGCTCGTTTTGGATTATACTGCAGACTGCAGAAACTATCGCGTTTCAGCGCGTGGGCAGTTTAAAAGAAATCAACTTTTGAAAATATTGTTTAATAAATAATAATTCCATCTAATCTCCAAAAGACAACACATATGAAAATTTTAATCTACATAATTTAAGTAAGGGAGGGTGCGGGAATTGCGAACGCGGGGTAAACGCGAACATGCTACGTTTCGTGGCAAACCGCTCTAACGTGCTAGTTTTCGCAGCGAAAGACCAAACATGCTATTTTTCGTGGCAAACCGCTCAAACGTGCTAGGTTTCGCAGCGAAAGACGAAACATGCTATTTTTCTTGGCAAACCGCTCAAATGTGCTAGTTTTCGCAGCGAAAACCGAAACGTGATAGTTTTCGTGAGAACGAAGGCAAACGTGCTACTTTTCGTAAGAAAATTGAAACGTGCTACTTTTCGTAACGCACGTCGAATGGTACGACGCATCCGTCGATCATTGATCTGCGTTTGTCAAGGTGCCCGGCTTACGATTGGTCTCTACGCGCACGCGTCTATGACGCGACGTTGCGTGGAAAAAAACGGCCTAATATTCGTTCAACGAGTCGAATCATAGCTATAAACAAGACGACACGTGACGGCGTTCAGACAGAACAGAGACGGCAATAGCAAATAGCCAGTAGTTGTGGCCGCTGCCTCCCCCGCGTGCATATTTTGTTCACAGCTGGTGACTCGACTCGTTGAATAGAGTATAACCGTATCGGGAAACTTAGTGGAGGCGTGGCTTAGATTTCAGCGCTGTGGTGGTGAGTTGGCAAACTATTGAAAGTAGGCCCGGATCCCACCAAACATTCCAAATAAGTATTTATTAATCGAATAAGTAAAAATTTAGTGGTCAAAAAAAATTTAAAATCACTCGTTTTTCACAACATGTCTATATAAACACTGTTAATCATATGGACTTCGACGGATTTCGGCCTACTCTCAGTAGTTCAATTTTCTGCCACTAGTTGGCGTATCGAAATTCTAGGTTTCCCAATATACGGAGAATAGATGTAGGTATGTAGATAGCCGAATAACGTAATCGCGAGTAGCGACTGAAGCCATATGTATGAGGTTGAAAGAGCAAAAGTAGGAATTAATTGCTACTGTTGATGAATGATGAGTGACAAGTAATGTCACTGCTTGTTTGAAAGATGAGAAGGACCTAGTTAACGACCGAATTTTAGATGGAAGGGAATTATTGTAGTAGAAGGTGGAACAATACGGCAAGGAGCCGTAAAATTTAGTAACCACGCAAATACGGTGGTACAACAGTGGACAAAATTTTGTATTTGAGTATTCTGATTCATATTAAGCCACCCAGTCTCTATAAATGAAGGTGTTATGTGATCAAACTTGCGTGATCAAGAAGCACAGATAACACTGTCCAACACGATTTTTGGTCTGCAATATCCGCTGGGCGTTTCTTGTAGAGTTTTTCGCCCTGAACACGAATCCGCAAGCAGAAATGCTCTATCACACTCAGTTTTTGAGAAATTCGATTTTGAAAAAAACTGCAAATTTTCAACTTTGAACATTTTTTGTGTCGAAACGGTAATAGTTATTCGGTTGCTCGTTGCGTCAAATTATTCTATGAACCCTCCCGAATACAACGATATAAGTTATTATTGCATTATGATCATTTAAATATGTTTAAACAACGATCAAAGGGAAAATGACACCCGAAATGCACCCATTTTTGAAGATATCTTTCAATTTATTTCCAAAACTAAGGGTCTAGGAAAAAATCTGACCATTCCACACGATGCAGCAGACATTTTTCCTTCGGAAATCATCAACAGAACTGGTAAGTCACGTTTTGTTTTCAATACAGAAGCGAAAGAGTTTGGCAAAACGCGCGGTGTCGACAGTGGTAGTCAACGGCGGCGCGCGGTCCACTGCCGCTCAGCGTAACACAATCGCTTAACGCGCCTGAGTACCACTGCTGGTACCGCGCGTTTTGCCAAACTATTTCGCTTCTGTATTGAAAACAAAACGTGACTTACCACTTCTGTTGATGCTTTCCAATGGAAAAATGTCTGCTGCATCGCGTGGAGTAGTCAGATTTTTTCCTAGACCCTTGGTTTTGGAAATATATAGAAAGATATCTGCAAAAGTTGGTGCATTTCAGGTGTCATTTTCCCTTTGATTGTTGTTTAAACAAATTTAAATGATCATAATGCAATAATAACTTATATCGTTGTATTCGGGAGGGTTCGTAGAATAATTTGACGCAACGAACAACTGAATAACTATTACCGTTTCGACACAAAAGATGTTTAAAGTTGAAAATTTGCAGTTTTTTTCAAAATCGAATTTCTCAAAAACTGAGGGTGATGGCGACAAACGATTTGCGGATTCGTGTTCAGGACGAAAAACTCTACAAGAATCACCCAGTGGATATTGCGGAACAGAAAAAAAGTTTCATTTTGTTGGACTGTGTAACACAGGTATTTTGAACCCGCTAAATACGTGAAAAGACACATTTGCAGGGTTGTAGAGGACCTCGATAAAAGTATCGAGCAATTTTTCGTTTGTGCCCATTTTCGGTTCTTCAACTGTCGACACCGCGCGTTTTGCCAAACTATTTCGCTTCTGTATTGAAAACAAAACGTGACATACCACTTTTGTTGATGATTTCCGAAGGAAATATGTCGGCTGCATCGCGTGGAATGGTCAGATTTTCTCCTAGACCCTTAGTTTTGGAAATAAATTGAAAGATATCTTCAAAAATGGGTGCATTTTGTGTGTCATTTTCCCTTTGATCTTTGTTTAAACATATTCAAATGTTCACAATGCAATAATAACTTATATCGTTGTATTCGGGAGGGTTCATATAATAATTTGACGTAACGAGCAACCGAATAACTATCACCGTTTCGACACTAAAAAGTTCAAACTTGAAAATTTTCATTTTTTTTTTCAAAAACGATTTTCTCAAAAGCTGAGGGTGATGGCGACAAACCGTTCGCGGATTCGTGTTCAGGGCGAAAAACTCTACAAGAATCGCCCAGTGGATATTGCGGAACAGTAAAAAAGTTTAATTTTGTTGCACTGTGATATCGATGCTTCAGTTTTGCACAGCCGCCATTTTGTCTCAAAATAATTTTTCTAAAATCGGGCCCGCTAGTGCCTACATAATTTCATATATTATCTAAAAAAAATCCGATTTTTCAATTTTGGATGATCCTGCACCGAAGTACGGTTGTCACCGCAAAGCGCCTAAAAAAAGGACGTCTCGGGGTCATCGCCTATAACTCACAAACCTTTCAATACTTTTTACCACAAAAAATACGGAAATATCCGTAAGATGTACTGTTTCCAATAGACTAATGTTTAATAATAAAAGTTTCTCGGTTTTTCTAGAAAAAATTCTCAATGAAGCATGTTGTTTTGACCGTTTTGAATAGGCCTCCTCCCTTAAAGCTGTTGCAGAACTAAGTAGACATATATTTTTCCTACAATTCATCGACAGTCGTTAAAAGTAAGACATTTGAACATCAACTTCATATATTAAGTTAGTGTAGGAAATGTTAGACAATACCGTAATTAACAGGATACTTGACAAGAGAAACGATGACATGAAAAGCGCCCTAAAATCATTTTTAAGGTTAAAACATTTTTAAAATATTCTTAAAACATTTCTAAATAGATATTGATCATTGTCATATAGTTAGGAATTGAAAAAATATTTAATTAATGTAAAAAAACGAGCGTAATGGGGATCCGAAACTACGTGCAACAAGTACGCAACAATTTAACACTTCGAAACTTTCCCGTTGCCCCATTGACGCCGTTAAAGATATGGTAGATACTTTAGAATGTACCGCGTTTGACATTGTTTCAATTGGTCGGGTTTATTTAGTTTCTTTAATTCGTATGATGTTTTGCTGTTAGGTATGCAAAGACATTGAAGATCGCATAAAACACTCACTTCATAAGGGATGCACGAAAGTTCACGTATAAGTCACTGTGACATGTATAAAGCGATGAAAAAACCGGGTTGCAATTATTTTAACTATGGCACACCAAATCAAAAAATCTCATAAAATTCTGGATAATAGTAACAATAATATGTACTTACAATAAAAATATATATCTAGTTCTGCAACAGCTTCAACACACACCCGGCATATTTCAACATTTTTTTGCGTTTTTTTTTATATTTTACAACTTGGATTTTTAATTTAACAGTCTGAAAAAATTCCTGATACTATGTGTCTCAATGCTTGATTTTTTTCAAAATTTTTCATACATAGGAAAAACGTAAGTTTCAATTTTTGCTTTTTACTACCCCCCAAGTCGAGATACAATGTTGAAACTTGGCACAAATTGTTTTTTTTTATCAGCTTCCAAATGGCTCAACGCAAGTCGAATTTGTTTAAGTGGCACATTTAACAATCTTAATCGGCTATACCCTTTGTTACATCAACTTTAAAAATCGCACTCCCTTGAGCTTCCAGGAGTAAGAGTCATCTTCCACGAACTCCTTAAATCAATTACTAATTTCGTTCGCCGCTTTAACACTCGCGTAGCGGACTTGCGAAGCATCACATGTCTAAATCACACAGTATTAAGTCAGATTCGCTGTTATTCGCTGTTATTCGTTATACGAAATTCAAACTGTATTCCCAACGATGCTACTAAGTCGAAATTAAAATCCTTCAGGGATTTCGCGTCAAACTAGGAAATGACATTACTTCTGTTTACCCGTAATACACAAGCGTGTACGTACCACCGTTCACTCGTCAATCGACCGAATATCCCGTAACGATTGGTTTTGATGTTCACCCACCCAAAATTCCAGCCACGAGCGTCGAAATTGAATTTTAAGTGAAAAGCAAGGTTACCTGCACCGGCGCCGGAGATTGCAGCAGCCATCGAACCACCCCCTGTGCGAAACTAGACTACGATTCTCTACACAAGTTAATTCCTCCTTTTTCTCTCGCAGAACCCCAGATTTTCCACGTCGCCCTCGATGAACCTCTACCGGTGCATGCGCGCCACTACGGCAGACGCAAGAATCCTCGTCTGGGAGAAATTATTTAGCCAATTGTAAAGACACTGTGCGTACCCGGCCCGCTGATCAGTTCGATTGATCTGTGGCGCTACTGCCGCCATTCTCAGAGACGCCAAGTCTAACGGGGGCCACACACACGTCACAGTACACCCATAATGGCTTGCAAAGGAATTTCGGCAGCTTTATACCAGAAATCGGAGAAATCATTGAGATTTATTGAAACGAAAGTTTCTTCTGGATTACTTAAGAAATATCAAGGTAGTAACAACGAATGTCTGGCCACTGACGAAGTGTAGGATAGACCCGACACCGCCATGGACGTTCGCGTCACGTTCTGAAATACCACTGGTTTTTAAGCGCCCTCTGCGATTTTCGAGCGGTGGGTGTGGGAAACACATTGTATTTTCACCACTGACCAGTGGTGGGTTTACTACGTTACATCGAATTTACTACGTGACACGCGTAAAAAATGTAAATAATTGTATAAAATGTAGAAAATGTATTTAATATCAAAAATTCAAATACAAACTATTAACCTCTACCTATTGCATTGAATTTTACTGCACACTATTTTAAATTACTTTAAAAAGAAAGATTGGAGTGTAATTATAAAAATTATAAATAATTTGAAATTTTTTAGTAAATTTCATATCTTTGGTGTGCGAAAGATACTCGAATTTTTACATATATCAACACGGATTCTGAAGAAATTGATAAAGCTTTAGCAAATTATTTCTTTGGATGTAACATTCCATTTAGTAGGTATTATTGAATCTGACCACTTCAGGAACTTTATTCATAAATTGAATCCAGCTTCTAAAATTCCAACTCGAAAGACATTGTCGAATAATTTACTTAACGCAAAATTTTAAGATTACAAAAAATCAATAATCTGTGTGGAATCCCAAGATGCAGTTCTGTTTTTAGATGGTTGAAAAAATGTATCATCCAACAATAAGTATGTTGTTGCATATCTAAATTTAATGAATACGATATGTATGTCCATGCAGGTTATGGCGTTCCGCAGGCTGCAACGGTTTTTTCAAACAATATGATTTTATACAGTAAAATACATGAACGTAATAAAGTTAAGCTATTTACTACGTCTTATTCTACACGGAGAGAATTCACTTTTCTACGTCAGGTAAAATACGGACCCACCACTGCCACTGACATTGGTAAAGCTAGTATGTAATCGAGAAAATATTTCTACCTTATCACCGAAAAATGTGTAAAAGTGTATATACAGGGTGTCCCACTAACTCTTCCCAACCTCAAGTATCTCCGTTATTTCAAGTAATCAGCCAGTGATTCCCAACCGGTGGGTCGCAAAGTGTTTTCTGGGGGTCGCCACGGTGTTTTGGGGTTTTTCTTTTAATATTATTAAATTAGAATTATAATCTGAAATACCTATTTTTAATGTGTTTTCTTTAACTTATTAAATTTATCTTACCTTATATGGGGGGGGGGGGGGCGCAGGTTATTTGAATATTATAAAAGGGGGTCGCGAATCAAAAAAGGTTGGGAAACACTGTAATAAGTGAAAATGTTATTTACAAGAATTGTACGGTTACAAGAAAGACATAGTCGATGACATTAATAACTCACGAACCGTAAGAACTGTAAGAACTATAATTTACCAAATGTTAGTCCTAATTAAGAGAAGTAACTTTTTCCTGAACACTTTTTTTCTATCTCCTACAGTTCGCGAGTAATAATACAAAATAAACAAATTTTCAGGGGTCAATTGCACCCTCTTGGAGTGAATTTGGGCAGCAAACGAAATTGCGTTGTACTCAGCAGGACTTCCGCTACATATTTACAGAGTTTCATAATTTTCTGAATTTCCGGGTTCGGGATCTTCCCTTGTCAAAAGTATGGGGGTTGAAATTTGGTAACCCGGCACACATGAAAATGGTTACTCCTACGAAAAAAACTCATACAACCTTTTTTGTAGAGAATTTCCTAGGTTATAAATTGTGTGAGACCTATTTTTGTCTCAAAACTGCTAGATAACCAGATATTCGCGAAAAACTATTTTTTTTTCAACTCTCTGTAAAATTTTTAGCGGCACTCGGATCGATGGGGACTTTTGACACATTGTTTAAATCGACCAAATAAAGGCCCATACCAAAATTTAGCTTGCTGGGATTTATTCCGAAGACAAATCCTAATTTCACTGGACTAGGTGTCGTATACCTGGGACCAGCTGTGCACTGGGCGCGTCCGTCGATGACCAGGATCGGTTCAGTGACCTAGTGACACAGGTTTTCAAGCTGCAGGTGAATTTCCGAAAGGGTGAGTTTTAGTTACTTTATTGGTAATTATTATTGTTTAAATTTAACGCAGGCTATGGCTTATTTCCGGTGGTAATTCTCCAAATTTCCGTACGTAAATTTTTCTTCGGGGTTTTTTAAACAGACTTATTCATTATCAGCAACAGTGTTGCCGTTATTGAACTACGGTTTTTTATTACAATAACGCACTACGATCACTTTTCGTTCATTTCCTGTTACATTACTTTTTCATTTATGCGTTATTTGAAAACTAAATTTACGTATTTCTTGTCCTCTCACTTCAAATAATTATTATTTTCGATTCTGCTTTAAAAAAAAATGTGTATTCGTCTTTTTACGTTTGACATGATTTTCTTCGATTCATATTTTATTCGTTATTCACTTTAAATGACAACCAAAAGATGCCGAAAGGAGCTGGAAGAGTTCTCACTTCTTAATGGGTATTCCAACTCCTTCGAGGGTCGAAAGCCATAAGCATGCGGTGAGGCATCGCGGGGTGTTGTCTTCGCCACGGGGTACCAGGCGGCATCTGCTTGAGTCGAGTTGCTGGAGGAACACCCTTAAGGGTTTTTTCCTGGCGAAAAACACACCACTTTGAGAATTACATGAAAGGTCGAAGGTTAACACCCTATTTCAAAGTGTTAGTCTCACCAATATGCGCGAGCTACTATCCACTTCAAACGCATGGTGCAAACTTTAAGGCATTATTACTGTAAAATGGAGACAGATCGGACACTATGTCATAGGACCTTCTATGTTCCATTGGACCTCCCCTACCACCCCTTAAAATATCGCTACTTATACCGTTTACACCCTGTGTAATATTTGTTCATAACTGATTTTTGCATAGAACATTTAATTATCTTATAATAATTGTATAACTTTCATATTCTGTTTCAGTGTTTTGCTAAAAAAAAATGTCTAACCTAATAAACTTCATTTTCTGGGGACATCCCCTCATCTATTTTTTCTTTTCACTTATAATTTCTTACTGCCAACGTAGCATATTGTAGCATAAGCACATTTCAAGTAATTAAAAATGAATTTTCTACGTTTGCACTACCAGCAGACTTTTCCGTTTAAATGTTTACAAGTACAACGCAAACGCTGAGAATTTCTTCCCACATTCAGAATAGAATATGAAAGTAGCAAATAGCTCCCTCTCGCGTTCACCAGGCAGCCGCGTATCTATCGGTATTACCATTTCTGTGCAGAAAAAATCCTACTGTAATACCGACCTGCCAAATCGGGCAGATCACGTGACGTGTCGACCCCCTTAAAGCTGGGTTTACATTAGTCCAGTCCAGTGATCCAGTCCAGCACTGGATTAGAACTGGAATAATGTAAACAGTGTGATCATTCCAGTCCAGTGCTGTCATTCCAGCAGATTAAAAGTCTACTTTTCGATCCAGTGTTTACCCCGTCCATCGAGAACACAACATTCCAGCGTTGCTGGACTGGTCTAGACGGCTCAGTCCAGTGCCGCCTGGTGCCGCCTGAAGCGTAGTAGGTACAGCGTACACGTGTTTGCATTTTGAAGAAAATAATGGCAAAGAAATTAAATGAAGACCAAACCTTCAAATGCTAATCTATACTCAGAAGGATCCTCTGATTTCAGTTGTTGCAAAAGTAACGCGGAGCCACCTTTTTCACTTCTTTCCCTTATCCAGTTTCGCATCCAAATTCGCTTTTTTCTCTGCATTTCTACATCAACTATGTCAATAATTTCTTTACAAATCAATATTAAAGCAAGTTTCAGATGATTTTTTATCCTTCTTTTGCGTGAATCCATTATTACCTATCACTTTTAACGGTTCATAAACGACTGGAAGACTGTTTTCCAGTCGATTCACTCGCTGGATCCAGCGACTGGAATAATGTAGACATCGACGCCATTTCCAGTCAAACCACTCACTGGATCCAGCGACTGGACTAATATAAACCCAGCTTAAGGCAGAGTTCGGAGGACTCCGGCCAAGCCGAACACCTACAGGAGCGGTGGTAATGTGTGCGTGAGTTGACGCCAGCGCCAAGTCAGCCACGTGGCGACAACGCGAAACGAATGTGACGTCACGAATGTATAGACGCCAGCGCCAAAGACGCCACGTGCGATTGTGAATCGAACATTTTTAGTAGTTTTTCCAAGTTTTTCATTCAATGGAAATTACACTTCATTACGACATGAATAAGGAATCAGGTAAGACAAATACTTAATACTTTTGCATCAACAGAATTATAGAAATGATATTTTTTACATATACCACCGCCAAGCGAGTGACGCCGCGGCCAACCAGCGTCGACAACATATTTCCCGGTGACGCTGGTTGGCCGTGGTTCGGTTCGTCTCCTATCGTGCGTCTCACGCACACATTACCACCGCTCCCTGTAAGTGTTTCCTTCTGACCAATAGCAGCGGTGGACGGTGAACCCCGGCTGAAGTTGAGATCAGCCTGGGCCGGAGTCCGCGGATGCCCACTTTCAGCAGGCCGAGGTGTCCACCAGTGACGTCACATTCGTTTCGCGTTGTCGCCACGTGGCTGACTTGGCGCTGGCGTCAATTCACGCACACATTACCACCGCTCCTGTAGGTGTTCGGCTTGGCCGGAGTCCTCCAAACTCTGCCTTAAGGGGACTTACGAGGAAGAATGAGGAAGATTAGACCTTTAGTTGCGCTGGCGAATACTAACCAGCGCGATCCTGTGGTGGGGATGGGACGTCACAGTACTCTTCGTTCAGTGGCGCACGCAGGGGGGGGGCGCCCCCCCCCCCCAAACAAAAAGAGAAAAAAGGAACATTTCGCTAGGAGATCGACGTCTCGCAAAGAACGGAATTCTATCAAACTGTCTGTCTCGTTCCATTCTTCGCTCGCTTTTAATCATAGGGGCCGTGGGGTGGGGGGGGGGGGGGGCGGGGAGGTGGACGGATAAAACTCGCCCCCCCCCCCCCCAAATAAAGTCCTGAGTGCGCCACTGTCTTCATTGAATAGTATTCAGTATTTCTTACAATGATTGAGAATTTTTTAATATTGATGAACCAAATATCTGTTGCTGTTACAGAAAAAAAATTTATTTTTATATTTTTTAAGTTCTATTCCAACTTAAACTTTTATTTTCAAGAACCTTTATTTTCAAGAACTCTTCTTTATCGGTTCTCATAGAAACTTATAATGTGAGAACGATTTTTAAAAAAGTTCCATGGTCCATGTTTTAAATAGAACCAGTTGGAAAGATCCAGAACTCTTTCGATCCCTGGTTTATAATTAAAGGGATAGGAAACATTAAATCAATTGGAATATTCGAGCGAAATTCAAGTAAAGCGTTAGAAATCAAGACTCGCTACTAAAATGTATTGGTACAGAGCTATAGTCACAAACTTAATTTGTGGATAGAACTTGTGAAAAGGAGAAAAGAAAAAAATAAGTTCAATGAACGTATGTAGTTCCTTTACTTCAATCCCAATAAATATAGGTTTCATACATCCCATAAGAAACTTTCATGTCAGCAGTCAGACTGTCATCTTGTTATTAAAAATTCTTATCTTTTTATGAGAGTAGTACTAGTAACAGTAAATAATACCTAAATAACACTCGTAACTTCATACCTCGCATGGGTCCAACTGGACTCTGTAGCCGCGAAGGTTAAATATTCAGTCTTCGATCGTAAACCACTGGATTTTTTAACGAATATCCGCACTGTAGAATGGCTGTAAATATTTATCGCGTCAACAACGAACGAATAGCCTTGCAGTTAGAATAAATTTAAAAAACAATGAAGCTTATTATGGATTAGTATTTTTACATTTTCAAGAATATGTAGGTTCACTCCAAATAGTCACAGTTTTTTAAAACGAACACATACATTTCTTATCTCTCCTCTTATTTGCAGCCACTGTCTCTACTCTTTTCTTACTACCCGCGTTAATTTAAAATGGCACATACGATGGATGTTCCCATTATGCTTAGATGTATAAACAGTAATACAAAGTGGTTGCTTGATTACAGCAGAGAACAGGGATTTAAACTTTTTTGTAAATAACTATTTCAACTCTTATATAAATGTTCCTCGCGAAAGAGTTATAACGAACCGTTATTCTGCATAAGTGTTAGGAAAAACCGAAATGACTGAATTTATCTATTCCGGTTACGGTTCTTATGTATATCGGTTCTACATATTACCTAACAGTTATATTTCGGTTCCCGTCTACACACATATATTTACATATGGATATCAATTCTATGCAGACCGACTTAAACCTTGAATCTTCACAGAATGAAATTATTGAACGTATGTGGTTCACATTAACACATTGGTATGATGTATGTAGTACAAGTCTGTCCAAGAATAGCGCGTTCGGTTTAATTCAAAATTGTTAATAGCTACACTCTTAATTCTTATGCGAGCCGGTATACGATAGCTCTTACCTCAATGCATTACAATGAAACGCGCAGTTTATGTCGAACTTCTGACCAAGAAATGTAACCGTCACACAGTGGTTTGAAATCACAGAAACTTGGCAAAAACTGAAAAAATTAAAGTTAGTAAATTGGATGTATTTTCTTATAAATCGATAGTAGAAATAAAAACGGCCGATGATTTACCGAATCGTGGCACGAAGCGAAAATTCACAAATAAAGACCAGAAGCGGATACTGAACTGATACTGATGTTGGAAATTTACAAAAAGCCTTTAATACCGTCTGCCAAACGTTGGTTTATTGAGAAAAATGAAGATTGGGTACTACAGGAGGACCCAAAATATCGGAGCAGGCTCTGTACTGATTGTGAGTGCAAATAGGAATCTGGCATCAAGCAATTGGAATGGCCGTCACAGTCACCTGATGCTAATCATATCGAAAATGTCTGGGCATATATGAAGCAGAAACTTCATAAGGGACAAGTATTCACCGTAAAGCTATTACTGCGACAGATTCGCCAGATTCGCCAGTTTTGGAGATCCTTACCACACAAATACGCTGTCAACCTGGTGCAAAACTACAAAGTATGCCTCGGAGATGCCACTAAATTATCGACGCTGTTAGCGACTGAACTCCCAATTGATATAATAGCATTTTAGTTCTAAGAACGAATGTATGTGTATTTTAAAATTCAATTAAATAAACTTTTCTATGAATTAAGCCGAACACGTTTTAATCGGTCAGACTGTATGCTTACTAGGGTGCGTCAATTTTGTGGGTAAATTTAAAATTTTCGAAAATTTTAAAATGATTAGTGGCAAAGTAATGCTGTTTTTAATCCTGAATCTGAAACTATCTTCAGAAATTGATCTGAGTGAGGTTTAGCTACTTCAAATCACAGTTGAGAAAATTGAAAATTAAGTAAGATTTAACTACAAACTACATATTCATATGAGGCCTAAAGCGAGTCTTGCTTACATAAAAGCATGAAAATGAGAATAAAAATATGTGGAAATTAGTATTTATTACATTCACGTGAAAATGTATGGAAATGTGTATTTATTACAAAATGAAACTATATGTAACTTTAGCAACAGATCTAGCCATATGTCATCGATATAGTAAATTTAATGCTATTTAACAAAATCCACCAAAGAAGCGATATCTTGTTTGCTTCTGTTGCGGTTCATAAGCTCAATTATGATAATTCTTTTTAATAATTTTAGTAATTTTCGTATTTTTCTATAATTTCAAATGAAATTCCAACTAGGTAAATAATGTATTACACCAAATTTAAAGGTAGTGGTTAATTTCAAACCTTAGATTGTTCCGTTTTTCCACTAGTCGTTTTTAAAATTAAAACATTCAAAAAATTGACACACCCTAATGCTTACGTTATGTATTGTGTATACCAGATGTTGCACCACAGGTGGTAAACCTTTTAAGGGGTAATTCTACAGACCAAAATACGACGAAAATATAGAATAAAATATATTTATGTCACGCCACGTTTTTGAAAAAATTGACTTTGAATTTCAGCCAAATACGCGTGCACCCGAAGTACACTTTTAGCGGAACGGCTTACGGAAAGCGGGACGCCTTCCCCTTGCCACCGCCTGCCCCCGGGCGGCCAAAAGTGTACTTCGGTGCACGCGTACTCGGCTAAAATTTAAAGTCAATTGTTTCGAAAACGAAGCGCGATGTTAAGAAATTTTATTCTATACTAGCTGACCCATTACCCGGTTTCACCCGGGAATTATTTCTGATGTTTAAAAAATAAAAAAGCCTAAACCAAAAAAATAAATAGCCTATAATCTAATCCAGGACGTGTACAATGTATATTCAGAATTTCAATGAAATCCGTTCAGCCGTTTCGGCGTGAAAGAAGGACAAACAAACAGACAACGTTTCACTTTTATATATTAAAGTAAGGAAGTAAGGATTTTCGTCTTATTTTGGCCGGTAGAATCACACTAAAAGGTTTACCACCTGTAGTGAAACACCCTGGATATATGTATATATTGTATATTACATGATATGTAGGACATGCAGTATTTGCAATGGTTCTACAAGTACATTGCTTCTGGAACGGTTTTTGTATAGGTTCTACAACAATTATTTTTCGACTCTCGCATGGATTCTCTAACAGGTTTAGATCGACGTTTTCCTTGATTCTTTACAGAATGATGTAGGTTACATGTACGTTATAACACTTTAATTTTGTAAAGAATCAACGGCTGTACTTCCGAAAACCGGTCAAACCCAATTTGACTGAAATTCTGCAAATAACTTCATTTTACCTAAAAACAATGTTTGCGAGAAGCGTTTTCTGCGATTCGAAAGTTAAGGTCCAAATTTTGCGAAAAATGTATTTTACCATTTTAGTGTCACTCCCAGCAATTTTGAAAACTTCTATCTTTCGATTCGACTGAAATTCAGAAAATAGGTTTCTTTTACTCAAAAACAATATTTGCGGGAAAGATTTTCATTTTGGTCACCACTTTTCAACTTGTTCCGGATATTAGTATTGGTTGGGGATAGATTATGGCAGAGGGAGTTCGGTATTTATTTGTTTTAATAGTTTTGACCATTATACAGTATACTATATTGCGTCGGTAAGGTAGGGAATGACATCGAAATGATAAAAAAAATATATAAATTCTTGAAGGCATTCTTGAGGTTCCCCGAAGCTCGAGCCGAGCGACATTGCATCGCTCGCCCAAACTGCGCCTTCAGAGATTACGGAGCAAAGCATTCGAAGCGTCTTGTATATTATAACCCAGTTTTTATTGCATTTTGTATTTAGTTTCAGTACTATACTGTTGTCATTTTATTTTAGGCAGGTCGGTAACGTTGGAAATGACACTAAAATGGTAAAACATTTTTATCTAAATTTTGGATATCAACTTTGGAGTCGCAAAAAATCCTTCTCGTAAACATCGTCTTTATGCAAAATAAAACTATCTTCAAAATTATAGCTAAATCGGGTTTGACCGGTTTTCGGAAGTTTCGCCAATTTCAGATATTGCTTATGTTTAGAAATATTATCTGATACATCTTTTCGTTTTACATCGTACACATATATACAGTGTGTCCGCGGGAACACTGAACAGCTGGATATCTCCTAACGTATTGGAGATCAAAAAAAAAATATTTGCACAAATACAAGGTATATCTGCGGTATCGAGAAGCGTACCGTTAATGTTTCAAATCCTCATAAAATTTACTTCGAATTTGTACGCAAGGAGAAGTAAGAAAAGATGAGTCAATTTTCACCTTCAATAGTCTATTATTTCGCATTTCCTGTAGGTACCTAGCATTTAGATGTACCTTGCATTTGTGACGGAAAAGTACTGTCCAGCCTTTGGGCCTGTCACTCCTGGCATAGACCTTTGGTAGGTAGGTATCTGTTTCAACAGGCAATGCCCAACGCGTGCCACGTGCCAACGGGGTTTCTTCCAGTGAAAATTTGTAAATTTGCAAGCGCAATATCTCGAAAACCAGTGGAAATAAGGTGTATACATTATAGGTTATTGAATTTATCTTGGAACGCATTATTATGTGATCTCTTAAGAAAATAGTTCCATTTAAAAAACCGAACTTGACCATCGTATCTTTTAAAATAATAATTGAAGGAAAAAAACGTTTGCGCTAATAAATTTGCCCCTCGAACCATGCAATTCCATATAAATATTTTTTTTTATCTCCAATACGTTAGGAGATATCCAGCTGCTCAGTGTTCCCGCGGACACACTGTATTTACCAAATATGTTTCATAATATTGGTGAAGTTAAATTTAACTTGTACTTGTATTAGAAATATCAATCAATTCAACATTTATAGTTTACTAGCTTTACTACTCGGCTTCGCCCGAAATTTAGATTCTGATTTTATAAAAGAACTTTTTTTTTGTGAAAATAGTCACATTTATCTGGATTAGCCAGGCACAATGAGCTCAGGTACATTTCGTGACCCCAGAGTTTACCGTTCGACAGTTTTTAGACGACAGACAAACACACAAACATACGATATTTTCTTGTTTATAGTATAAGATATAATATATACTATTGAATACATGTTGTTGGTGTTCAATTATTTATACATTTATACACGTGTTAAATGGGTAAATCTGAATTATTTTACGTTTGGCAAATCTAATAAATACCAATTGCTCAAAATAAAACAACTGGAAAAGATAATGCTTAAATAAAAGAACATAGTATGTGTAGCAATTAAATAAAAATAATAGAATAGCAGTAATACTACACTATCAAATATTACTATTGCTCTTCGAAATATTTATGTACAATTTAAGACCATCACATCTGATTTTTACGGAATTTGCGATATACCTGACTCCATCCTTACTTCGTGAATATTAGGTAAATTGATTGAAAAATTGATCGGCTTTTTCTGCCAAAAACGATCAATTACCCTATATCACCCTGTACTTATTTGCTTGCGGAGTAAACGGAACTTTTCTAGTACACTTTTTGCACTTCTTCATTTTTTATGGGAAATTACGAAACAAATGAGTTCTAATAATAAATTCACTTCTTATTAAAAAAAATCCAACAAAATTCCAGCTAAATCATCCACATCATGCGTGCTATAAATTCACTGACAAAAACAAACCCGAGTCACTGCCCAGAAGCGAACTAAATCATTTAAACGCGAAGAGTCGATGAAATTGTGCACCATAGAGTATGTATATACGATAAACTTCGTTCGAGGTGAAGTGGACGCAATGAAAATGTGAGGGAAAACAGAGGATTTCTAGGAAACAGACGATCTGATACGCCGGGTGCGATTAAACTTTTCCGCGCTCTATGCCAACCGGTGCTCCTTCGGCGTGATTCGTGGGGGTAGGGGGGGGGGGGGCTGAGTGCGCGCAGAAAGCATTTGAGTTTGTTATTTGAGGCGGTCGAGTAAATGCCGCGAACAGTGTTTATACAACGCGCGGAACGAAGCGTGGAACACGGCGACACGTCTCGAAACGGAACAGGTGTTACGTTATCTGGCTCCACTAAGTGTTTTGTGTTCCTCCTCCCTCTTCCTGCGTGTGTATCGACCGATCAGCGGGCGCAAGATTCCCGTGAATCGCGATACAGTTCCACTTGGATTCCACGAACTAAAAGATCGTAAAGTTATTATCGCGATCGCGCTCTGCAATCGGCCGTTTCGACTTAGAAGTGAACGCTTCTGAGGCGTTTTGCTTGATGACCAGCTAGATAAGTGATAATTTTAAAATCTTGTAGCTGCATATAGCTGTCCGTGCTGAGAATATTGTCAGAGATCTTGCCTACCGCGAATTCCGCCTGGGTCGGAAATACGACGGCTACCTAGAAGACGGTGAATGGAAAAAATATATATACATCTATTTTGTGCTACAGACGGTGATGCTCGTGTACTACCGTGAGATCATTCAGGCCAAAGTTCCTTACACAACATCTTCTCTAATAAGAGCGCGCAAAGTGTATTATAAATTTAACAAAAGGAAACTATTAATATCGTCGGAAAAAAGTGTACAGTCACAATTGGCCATTGTAGACGGGGGCAGTTTTTCAAACACTTCGGGAGGGGCGATAAGATTGGATTTACAAGATAAGTGAACGAGTAACAGATTGTCGTGAACGGCGAAAACGATAACGCGATCAGGTTTGAACGGATTTTTTACTTCGAAATGTATTGACAACGTGGGGGACCTGTCTTCGGCTTGTGCTGTAGTTTCCCATCGGAGTTCGTGCATGCGTCCACGTGTTTCAAGGTATAATCCACCGCACGAGCAGCCTTGCATCGTTGGAATTTCTACACGTGTGATAGGTACGACTGAACATTTGCTATAACCTGCAAGTAATTTCCAACGTGGACAGCAAGAAACACCATCTTCCGTTAATGTCCGGTTGGATTTACGCTTTACGCTCCCACTTGTTCGCTCATTAATAGACCAGAGACGTTTCTCGTTAATGCTGCACTTATTGAACAGGGAACATTGGAATAGGAAGAATGTAGCACGTACGTGTAACCATTTCAAAATCAATAATTCATTTGATTCTACGGTTCATGAATTCTTCCATTATTACAACGTTTAATTATGTCGATATGTAAGTTGAATCTAAACTCCGATGTGCCCGAGCAGTATACTTAGAGTGTGCTGGATTAAGATTGAAGTGACACTTGGAAATATGTACATGACCTACTAGTTAACTATTTCACAGAATCATACGCAGTTCGTGTGCGATTCGACCTTGAAATGGTGACGAGTGTAAGTATTTATAGAGATTCGTCAATATACACCGATGATTCGGTATGTACAATATAAATCAGATCGTATTCAATTCTATTATTCCGTTCCCAATGATGGTTGGGACCGGCATGGAGGTTGCGGAATGTAAAATATGACGGGATAATAGAAATTAGTTGAGAGAGCAACAAGTGCCTATATCGCGCGTAGTTATGAAACCTCATAAGATACAGTCGAATGCTGAATCTACCTATACGTTGAGATAGAGAAGTACGATTTATAAATATAATCGAATACCTAACAGATGCTCGGAACTCGCATAAGTGCGCGAGAAACGAGAACAAGGACCTTTTCACACTTCTATGGCTCACAGCAGGTATCTCATAGATATTTTCTTGGCACAGGTAACACTAATTTGAAAAAAAAAAATAATAAAAAGATATGGGAAAGGTGTGAGTTTGTTCAAAGCCGTAATCGCGAATCAATGCTTACAAAATGTGATCGAACTTTATCAAAGTATGTGTGTATTCGACTTTTATATAGATATAACCTATAGGTGACTAATATAAGCTGTGCTTCTTTTATTTCTCATTCATAATGTGTATGTGCATTACATTATGGAGGCTTCAGAAGCAAATCAGTTTACGTCAATTAGCATCAAAACCGAGATTTACACCGAGGAGTTTGTCCTCTGAATAGTTTTGCCTAGTACTTCCGTGGTCAATATAGGTACCGCCATTTGTCGCTTACGCACGAAAGTAGCGACTTAATCGATTTATCAACAGAAAGTTTTAACAATAAAGAGGTTTCTGAACTACGTAACTCATATTCCGGGAAAGTTGGACTTACACTGATTGGCTTCTGAACCTTGCATATGTAGGTAAGTATATGTATATTCGAATAGACTCGATAAGGCTCAAGTACTACTTGCAAGCGATTAGACGATTGCACACCTTATATAGGGTGTACAATTAGGAGTGATACAAGCTAGTATCACTTAATCTACCTGGGAGACGATATTTTTGTATTTTAGTGAGCGTTCGAGGTAGAGACAAACATTACGTGATTGAGTTAATTTTCTTCAAGGTGAATTCATATAGATCATACCAGGGTCATGTACATTCTGTTTAATTAGCAAACATGCATTTTCAAATTACCTACATTTGTAGGCTATTTCTTGACGATTAAAATTGCCGTACACTGTCAAGGCTACACCAAGGCCGTAATTATGAAATAGTGAAATAAAAACCTTAGGTTTCATTCAGATCGTAAACGGTAACGTTGTTGTTTCGAAAGCAACGAAGTTTGGAAATAATAAATTTCAGATAATACGTTCCATATTAGGAGAATCTAATTACTACTAGTAATTGGTGTTTGTAAATCAATTTGAACTGCAACGTGACATTGTACTTGTTTATTTTACGAGAGTTTTAGGGTAATTAATATTTAATAAAAGTGTGTTCTTTAGGTCAGTCCTTAGCAAACATTCAGAGAGAAAGTACATAAATATATTATAGTGAAATTAGAGAGATGCGTTTGAAATAAAATACTCGTAGCGTAAGTTGAGGACAGTTGGCTCACCTAATATAAAATGGCTATTGTAACTAATACTGATATTATTTATTTTATCAGAATAAACCTAATATGTTTAGAATTTTTTGCTGATGCAGAAAAACTGGTCGATATTTGCTTTAAAACAATATTTGCTGAAAATCGGGTTGAAAACTGAAGTCATGACATCTGTCCATCTGTCCTAAGGTGCTAGGAGAGATGGCACTCGTCTTTAGGAAGGATGGTTCGTGTCTTTGGGAGAGATGACCCACATAAACATTCATGAAAAAATAACAAAGAAAAAAGCAAAATTATTTACAACTACAGATTTATTGATTATCTGTTTACGCTAAACAAGTAAAGAACACGGCAAACAAAGTGAACCACCTACTGGCGATTAGCAAATCAAATGAATACAAATGCGAATAAATGAAATAAATAAACGAAAATAATGCAAAAAAATAATCCCTCGCCAAATATCGTAAATTTAACTGACAGAATAAATGTTTAGAATCTGAGTCATCTCTCTCACACAATTTGAAAGTAAGCCATCTATCCTAATTATAACTACACCATCTCTCCTTTCTACAAGGAGAGATGGCCCTCTCGTTAACTTTGAAAGGAAAGGTTAATATAGCCAAATACTTTCGGCTGCATTGTACCTTAACACCTCTACTATCTTATTATCCAAAACATTAAACGAAAATTAACTTAGAAGTATATTTTATATACGATTCTGTACACCACTGTTTTATAAATGAGGTTAAGTCTAACCTCAAACTTATCTTTTATAGCCTATAAATCCAGAAAACCCCAGAAGGAAGCGAAATGATGCTATTCATTCAACTGTTTGACTTCTAGAGAACCAATTGGACCGCCCTTTAACGCGCATTTACATATAGAATCTGAAATATAGCGACTACGCCAACTCTCCTGCCCCACCGACTCACTTACATTTACTCTTATTTATCATAAAACTATCACTTACCCTAATTCAGAACTGTCCTGCCTACAAATTGCAGACAGTATCTTCAATAATAAAAGAAAAAGCCGTAAGTTTTCCCGCTCTTTCCCCATAATATTTTTACAATAATTTTTGTTGACTTTAACCGCATAAAGTCACATTATACATAAAAAATGGACTGTAGATATAGGCGATCGAAAAGCATATGTTGCTATTTAAATAAATCAAGTTGTCCTTGGTATGCTTCACATGCAGCCACCTAGAAAAATACGAGTAATTCACTTGATCACAGACTTGCAACCAAATGTACTCCACCCCGAAAATTTTAAAATTTCATATTTAGGAGAGTTATAGAAATATTAGGTTATGATCCTCTTAAGGGGACCTTCCGGTCTAGAGCCCAAAAAAATAGGTAATTTTTAGGAATTAATTAAAGGAAAACTACTATATATAATTGAATGGGACTTTTTGCATTGTATTAAGGATGTCTTAAGTTATAGAAATATATTTTTTGTTTTATAATTCATTATTGCACACGGCCCTGGGGAGTCGTTAAAGTCAAGGCGTCAAAAAATTGATCCAAATCGGTGGGACCTGTATCTCCAAAAGTTATTATCCGATTCGACTGAAACTTATTTTATTTTGAAGATTATACTTCTGGCTAGGGGGGGGGGGGGACTAGAAAATATTTAAAAAAATGACATTTTTTTTAGAAAATAACGACACTTGAAGTTTGAAATCACTTTTCCCTGGACTTTTCGTCCTTTCAACGCCTTTGAAAATTATAAATTTTCAATTTTTTGTAATTTTTCTAGTCCCCCCCCCCCCTAGCCAGAAGTATATTCTTCAAAATAAAAAAAGGTTCAGTCGAATCGGATAATAACTTTTGGCGACACAGGTCCCACCGTTTTGAGAACACTGTTTCGAGAAAAACGCGTTTAAAGGTTTACGTGAGCGCCGAGTGCCCGGTTGTTGCCCATGCATTTGCCGCTACTCAAATGCCTATAACTTCTGGAATTTTACGAATTTCAACAAATCCTTTTAAACACGTATTCCTAAAAGGTTGAACATTCGAAAAATGAAATAAAAAAAAATCGACTTTTAGACCGGAAGGTCCCCTTAATTCTATACTCGAATAGACTCGATAAAGTTGAAATAGGGTAAACTGTACAATGATTGGCACCCTAAGCGGAAATCCCAATTGGAATGTCTATATCTTTTTGCGAAGTTTTTACATGGTCTTAATTTTCAATTATTATCAATGATTATGGATTTCTCATTAAAATAAAACATCTTGAGTACCTATTAAGTCTTTTATTTTACAAATATTCAGTGAAAAACAAAAATAGGCATAAAAGTACAATCATTGACACCCTAAAATTTGAGGTTATATAGAAAAACATGTGTAGTTAAAAACGAAGTTTAAAGTGTTTAAACAGACTGTTTCAGTCACTATTAAGTACCTACAACACTTAGTAAATCTGTGTTTCAATCCACTACTTAGTTATAAAGCGACAAAAATGCTTACCTACCCCTTATCAAAATTTTAAGAAAGCGCCTAAAACTCAGCCCTTTGTCCCACTTTGCGGTGTTGCCAGGTGTAAAATGTGTAGTTCAACTGCTGGCCTTTGCGGTGTTGTGGTGAAAGAAAAATAAGAAATTGTAAAAAAAGTGCTTTCTAAGCTTGTACTTCTTAATATTTGGCTTTTTAATCCGGAGTGTCAGTGATTAGAGCAGTGCCAGCATTAGTGCAGTTTACCCTATTACTTACATGAGAATCGGCATTTAATAAATTTGAAATCCTTATATTTTCGAATCTTGTGTATTCCCATTGTAGGTTTCAAGTCATGTTACTATTCGATTGTAACGAAATTGAGGATCTTTGGTATGGTATTGACTAATACATATACAATACATGGGAACATATTAAAATGACTAAGTGGTCTTGTCAGTAGAATAGTGACAGAAGTAATTATGTTCTGGTATTCCTTGATGTACTCCATTGGCTCGTGTAGGCACTAGAATTTATATTACGTTTAAACGCTTCATTATGCATCATATCACGATGATCTTTAAAAATGTACATACCGGGAATGGTAAAACACGAGAGGAGATAGAAGTTTACGTGATGATATTTATTATATTTTGAAATTATAAAATGGGGAACGCAAATAGTTTTTTGGCGTTTATCAATACATTACCTACAACCGATCAAATCGTATATTCAAATGTTCTGTATAATTCTACATTTGTTGATACATTCTAGAACGATTGCATATATATTCAAGTGTTCTATTCCGTTTTTTGAATTCAGATTCATGTTCTCACTTTAATGTTTGAAACGTAAAAGTAGAATACAGTATTTACTCTCAAAACGCTCGTCTTCCAAGTCCCCTAAACTGCAAATCGGCTTGTCAGCTCAGCCCCGAGCTGAACACGACTTGAGTCCAGTACCGTCTTTACGCACGGGCACACTGGGCAGTCGCCAAGGGGCCCCATGATAGTAGGGGCCCCCAAATATAAAGTGACCAGGCGTCCCGCATTGTGGTTTCTACTTGTCTTGCTACGCTTGGCGTTGATTGCTTTGAATGTTTGAATAAAGTACGGAAACGATCTCCTCACGGATCTGTTAACCTTTTTTTTTTTATTTTTGCTTATCCCGCATTGGAGCAGGAAATATGTGGTCACTTTACCCAAACACGAAACATTTTTACTCGCGTGGGTGGGCAGGGGTCCCACTGCATCGCATTGCCCCAGGGCCTACAATGCTGTTAAGACGGCTCTGCTTCAGACATCAGAATGCTACGTTCCTACGTGTGACACGCGCATTTCTACCACTTTTCGCCAGTTTGTAGGTTTGCCTGCTACGTGACAACGATGAAGGGACCTCGCGACCCTCGACAGAAGGAAAGCCAGGCTCGCCGCGATGCTCGGGCTGTTTCCAGTCAATGTCGGTAACGGCAAACGAATGAAAACTGTAGTGGTGCATCTCTATCTCTTACACCACCATGAGTTGTTGTGGTGTTTGCCGTTGGAGGTGTCAAGTAGTTAGAAGAAGCAAGACAAGTTGGTCATAAACACAATGCCCTGTATGTAAGGCAGGGCTGGGCAACCCGCGGCCCATGGGCCGCATGCGGCCCGTTCCCCGACTTGCCTGCTCTTGCCGGCTGATTGGTAGTGGGGACTGTGCGGCCCGCGGCGGCGAACAAGTTGCTCAGCCCTGATGTAAGGGGCACGGGCGGGTGTCCCCTACTAAGTCGTCGTCAGAAGAGGGTCCATGCTGCGGAATTCTGTAGAAGTGTAGAATGTTTGCAGTGTTCGCACACAGTCTACAGACCAATACGGCCTGTCTTTTGCCTTCCGTTGAAATGGCAAATAAGAGGCAGCGTCTGCGGACGGCCGTGTAAAGTGTGCAACAAAGTTGTCCGATCAGCATGTGGTCGAATACATAAAAAAGTTTTGTCAGCGTTACAGCCAGTCTAAAGCCTCGTTCAGATTAGTCAAGTTACTTGACTCAAGTTACTTAACTTGAAACTACTTTACCAGTGTCAACCTGTTATTCACTTGACTTGAAATATTTTTTCAAGTTTCTTTCGTGTTTCAAGCGAAGTCGAGAGTCTTACAACTTTTCTTGCCTTCAAATACAACTTGAATAGTGCGAACGTATGTACAAGTATGAACTTGATGTCACTTGAAGTAAGCTGACTGTCTATCGTTTTCGAAGAAGTGAGGTTATAATTATAAAATAATAACTGAGATTAGGTGGAGTAATGACAATATTTATAAATTCTCAGAAATGTATGGGAAATATGATATTTTTTGGAATATCGAAGGAGACCACCTCCTTTGGCGTCATTTTAGATATCTACTTGCTTCAAGTAATCTTGAAAGTAACTTGAAGGCAGCTGACATGAGACTACTGAACAAAAAACTTGAAGTCAGTATACTTGAATTCAAGCGACTTGAAGTCAAGTAACTTGACTAATGTGATCGAGGCTTTATAGAAGCGGGAAATGGTATAGCCGGTGAAGATGGCCAAATGTGGCCTTGAACCGAATCCAACTCGCGATGAGTCATTGGAAAGCATGTAAAAAAGGAGCATTTGTGGCAAGCTTCAACATTGTATCTCGACCCGAGGGGTAGTAAAGGGCAAAAATAGAAAATGAGATTTTTGCCGAATTTCTACTATACTAGGGCATGAAAAATTTTGAAAAAAATCAGAGGCATTTCTGTTACCGAGGCACATATTAGGCAATTGTTTCAGATTTTTTAATTCAAGATCCAAGCTGTGAAAAATAAAAAACGCCAAAAAATGCTGAAAAATGCCGGTTGTGGATCGAAGCAGTCTTAGTACTATAATTATATTTTTACTGTAAGCACGCATCATTGTTACTATTGTCCTGAATTTTTTTCAGATTTTTCAATTTGGTGCGCCGCAGTTAAAAAAATGAAAAACCAATTTTTTCGCCGTATTTTCCGTGTCAGAGTAACTTATAGGTCGAACGTTCGTACTTACTTTATGAAATAAGTCTTTTATGCGATCTTCAATATCTTCACGGGCAGCAACACAGCGTAGGAATTAAACGAACTATACATGCTGTGCAATTACAGTCTAAAATGTCCACTATATTTTCAACTGCGTCGATGGCGCAGCGCTAAATTGTCGGATTGCTGACCGCTGCGACCTTTATGAACGTAGATTCAAGCCCCGGAATATCTAAGTCCCCCCACCAGGGGGGTTATTTTTTTGCACATTAATTATGTATTTTTTCAATTTCTATCTATATGACAATGATCAATATTTATTTACATATGTTTTAAAAGCATTTTAAAAATATTTTAATACTTGATAACTCTTGTCAAGTATCCTCTCAATTGCAGTATTGTTTAACTTGTGAATTTTGGAAACAAGAGAGAATTGTATGATTTACCAGAAAATAGTTACAAAACGACACGATTGTTGCTGCAATCCATCCATGCTTGTTAAAGATAAGAGATTAGAAAACGATTAGTAGTGTAGGAAATGTGACAACAATACCAGAGAAACAATGTCATAAAAACTGCTCTCAAGTCATTTTTACATATATTTCAGGGTAAAGAAGGGTGGTAGAAAGTCCCTAATGTCTTTTCGTGTAATATTAAACTAAATAAGTAAAAAATTCGTTTAAAATCAACAAATATTTATTAAACCAATTCTTTTTGGCATACAATATTGAAAGGAAAGCATGACTTCTTTAACAAAAAATAAAAATATAAGTCAGAGACTCACTTTGAACTAAAAACTAAAAAAAATCGCTCAATCAAAACAAAAACACTATTTAAAGACTTTGGCGTCGTTTCTTTATACTTTGGCCATCTTATTATGAAAACAAATAATAAAATATATATTGTCAGTCTGAGGGACTATTTGCCCCAATGGTACCTCTATAGTTTCTGCGATATATATGTTAGAAAATATTATCAGTCAGCAATAAACAATATCATGCACACATTACTAAAAGAACATACAATCTTAACGTACTTGGCTGATACGCTTTTAAACTGTGGTTTACTTCGTGTAAAACAATAAAGACGACGTATTTCTTTTAGTTTTCGATACATAAAATAACGAAGGCGTCGTGTAATTCGCACGAACGTCCAGGAGCGGCTGGCGATTCTGTGCTCACCTTCGTTTCTTCTCACCTTTTACATAGTATACTGCGAAACTCAATACATTGTTTAGAATCAGGGCTTTTGAATTCGGGACTATTTACCCGCCGTACTTTTAGCCCCACCCTACCCTACTGATGACATTTTTGTGATGAAAATGATACCAAACAAGACTTGATTCGGACTATTTTTAATTTCGGTATTTTCACTTTTCCACTCACTTTCATTTTCTCTCAATATGGTCTTCGACAATGTGTTATGTAACGAAATTAATCGTATTTGATATCATTTTTATCGGAAAAATGTCACCAGTGTGTTAATAGTATTTTCATAAATGTAAAATAAAAAATAGAAAAAATTTTAATATTCGTTTGCGGATGACTTGTTTTTATCGCTCTCAGTTGTTGGGCGTTCGTTCCAAGTAATAGCAATATATCAAGCGTCGAGTTGAGTGAGTCGCAGTCTGAGTGTCGCGGTCCGAGACTGAAGTCAAATAAGCCGCTGCTGGCTTAAAATTACATAGCAGTCTCCAATATCGCTAATCTAGACCCCCGATCCGTTTGCAAATCTGGTACAGACAGGGTGCAATCACATAACATGACCACCTCGAATAACTTGTAAAGTATGCGTTCTACAAAAAATATTTTATACGGAAATTGCTCAGTACAGTAATTCGTCGTAACAGTCCCGACGAACGGGACTGGCGGCGGGACAACAACGCGATGCGGATACTATTCGTAGCCGATGACAACTTCGTGTCGACTCTTTTGTTCTCTCTCGCACGTTCTCGGATTATCTCACTGTCGACTGAAGGATTCCAAGAAATGGCGGGGATAGTGAGCGGGACTATTACGCATGGTAAAAACGGGACAATAACGACGAATTACTGTATTTGTCGAGGGAGACATATTATCACGATGAAATGATTTTTTTTTCGATAATCTATTTGGCTAGAAGGTATCAAGGTTACCTTGATTTTTTTTAGATAGAGTGCTTATCTTTTTGTGTCAATATTTGGGAAAGCAATAAATTTTCTGCGGGAAAGTATTACAGTTTATCTATCCTAAGCGTAATATGTTAGCGAGATATTTGTGAAAACGTTGTTCCTGGTCATATTACTTGCATCGGTTACAGTTGAATTCTAACTTAATTAAAACGAAATTGTACAGTGATTAATGAAGAATGAAAAAAAGTTCACTTTTCTATCATTCTACAGCTGCATTGTAATTTTTTTCTCTAACAACTGCATAATTTATTGGTTTTTTAAACAGAAATATATATTTAGTCTTACATGAAATTGATACGTGAACTGTATACAATTGAATCTTCTGTCTTCGAAATCTATTTGCGAATGAATAACAATTTAATTTAACTCGTTGTTAATATTCTAACACATTTTAGAATGCTTCTGTTTCGAAACTGAAGTTATACTGACAATAACTCCAATTAGTCGCTAGGTGCAAACACACATTGTAATATATCCTTCATCAAAGTAACTGTTTGACAGTTCGTACAATAGACTCACACACTTCACAAACAGTAGTATTAAACATAATTGTAATAACTTATCGTGCGATAAATTGTTACATCTGAAGGCCTTAGCCTCAAGGTTACATCTTTAACGTAAACCAAGAATCGATCGTTCATTAACAGTGTTTGCACTTCTACTCTGTAATTAATTTAGTATCAATTTATTCATAAGCATAAATGGGACATTTGCGTGTAACAGTCCCACAAGTAACTGATATTTATGATTTTATTTTTAAAAACTGTTGCCAATATATTGGAATAAACTCTTTTGGGATGTAAGGAGGAATCTTTAAACGTGCAGGAAAGTTTTTTTTATGAAAATTGAAATAATTCAACTTTCATGGATGGTTTCAAATACATACATATAATATAATGTATTACGTTCTTTGGACCGTCCCTCCTTTACTACTGAATACACCATTTATTGAAACTTGTTCTACCAGGAATCGCCAATTAAAATAAAATGGAATCTAAGTATTTTCTCGAAGATCATCTTCTATTTATTAAATCTGTAATCGCAGGTTTCTCGAAACCACGCATCTCAAGTTGGTGGATAAATAAAAGCTTGAATTTTTATTAATGAATGACGAATGACTCATCCCATGTGTAGACCTTATCACACTCGATTGCTGATCACTGTCCGCAGCTGGCTCGTTTGATTATCATTGATCTTAATTCAGGATGATAGTAGCTACATAGATATTCCTGTGTCGAACATCTGAATATTTCTCTTGGATTTGAAGGAGCAAACAATGTATAGAACATAACACACTACGATTTAGATTGTTTTAAAGGAGGAATTTTATGAATATAACATTTTTTCTCGAGGTCACTTTTTCTAAATTAAATTACCAAGGCTTTTGGGATTTAAAAGTTACTTTTCTCCTATTGCAGCTGACACCAATACAGCTTCAATGAAGAAATGAGAAGAACATTCGAAGTTGTTTTATTAGCACACGGCAAGTATACAGATCAATTCTTGCGACGTCGTGATAAATACCACATGTGTTTTTATACATATCTGTATGCATTCGTATGATTCACCGCCCAACGAGATAGCTGCAAGAATTATTATCACAAGTTCTCAGCGCAAGAGCGTCATACATGACGTAATGTCGGTGTGTGGATATGAAGATACGATTCAATTCTGATAATCGAGACCAGAGGTGATAGAACGTGATGTTCTGCACGAATGAAACGTATCCGAGATAAAAGGAGAAAAATGTGATCCGTCGCCAATGATAGTGTCATCAAATGAATTAACAGAAATTAAAGTGGACCGTAGAGAGTGGAATCAATTAGGAAAAGATAACTACAAAGTTACTCTGTAACACTGTAAAAGTAATTATTTTTACTTCAATCTGTACCAAACCCTAGTATCAGTTTAATAAACGTTCAAAAATACTAATTCTCTTACAGATTTCTGCAAAACTACTAAAAGAATAAACGCAGAAAATAACGTTTAAAATGCTATATTTCCACGAGAAAGCAACGATGCGTCGTCAGCGGTGTTACTGTCGTCAAAAGTCAAAACCTCCCAATTTCATCACTTTTTCCCACGAGCAGAGTTCTCTGAATATTGAGATTGCTTGGAGCGAAAGAGAACGTTTAATTTTTAATAACGTTCATAAGGATTGTTTTGATGTAGAATTAAATATAATTTATGAGTTTCTCAAATAAATATTCTGATTGCCCCGCACTGCGTAAATGACAACATGGTAATATATTAGAAATTACAGTCTTTGAAATGTAAGGAATATGAGACGTTGGCCGTTTTTCGTTGTGTTCCCAAACGGTTATTTAGCTGTCGTCAACGTGGGCCTTGGAAAGAGGAAGCGATCGACACTTGAGGGTGTTTTGAACCAGGCCTTTCTGGGGACTGCGTTGCGGCCTGAACAAGGGAGGTTTCAGGGATGCTAGGGAAGTTCTTCGGCTGCACTTGTTTTTGGTGGGGGGACTGACCCCAGCGCCAAGCCAGCCAAGTGGGCCCAACGCGAAGCCAACCACGGCCAACCAGCGTCGCCGGGAACTAGATTGTCGACGCTGATTGGCCGTGGTTGGCTTCGCGTTGGGACCACTTGGCTGGCTTGGCGCTGGGGTCAGTTCACGCACACATTACCACCACTCCTGTAGCTGTTCCCCCCACCAAAAACAAGTTTATGGACAAGTGCAGCCGAAGAACTTCCTTAGCATCTCTGAAACCTCCCTTGTTCAGGCGGCAACGCAGTCCCCAGAAAGGCCTGGTTCATAACACCCTCAAGTGTCGATCGCTTTCTCTTTCCAAGGCCCACGTTGACGACAGCTAAATAACCGTTTGGGAACACAACGAAAAACGGTCAACGTCTCATATTCATTACATTTCAGAGACTGTAATTTCTAATATATTACCATGTTGTCATTTACGCAGTGCGGGGCAATCAGAATATTTCATTCAGAAACTCATAAATTATATTTAATTCTACATCAAAACAATACTTATGAACGTTATTAAAAATTAAATGTTCTCTTTGGCTCCAAACAATCTCAATATTCAGATAATTCTCACAACTCGACTTGTTCGTGGGAAAAAGTGATGAAATTGGTTACTCTTCACAAAGGAACATTATAGCCATTGTTATTAATTCCCTGATAACCATCTGCCTGCAGTCTGCCAGCAGATTGACAGCAGGGTCTGCCAGGAGAGCGCAGGATCTGCCGGCAGCTGCGGCGCAGCCTACGTCCGCATTCGACTACGGTTCTGCCGGCAGATCCTGCCAAGCAGGGTAGATCCGCTGCCCGCCTGACCATCCAACAGCGCCATCTGAAGGCCACAATTGCCAAACAATTCCCTGCGCGTGACGTCACATGGACGTCCCTACGCACCAACACATGTATACCGTGATTGCTATAGGTGTATCCCTACCCCCAAATAACAAAGCAGATTCTACATTTATTAAATAATTCATTTACTTATTTCAAAGAGTATTTATTCTATGTTTAATAATACAGGATTGGCGATTACAATTGTTACAAAATTATACAGGTAGCGCATATAAATTCGAAGAAGAACATTCAATATTTACATTTATAAATCTATATACAATACGTCCCGTAACCAGTGGTACCTACTAGGTGCGATATCAGAAAATTTCCTGTATTTTAGACTTCTTTTTTCTGTAGAATCACCATATTCCGTATTGTGTTAGCGCTGAAAACAAATAGAACATTAGTACAAAATTAAACGTTAAATTAAACAGGATACATGCGATACTTACTTCAGCTCCATCTCCACACAGCACACACCCTAGGCGATCATGCATGCTCCTGCGAACATTAACATTTATAAGAAAATATGTGTTAAATTATTATCTACTAAACAAGACGCTAAACATTCGCACTTCGCGCATAACCCTACTTGTCTGTCTTGCAAATAATGTGAATCCCGATTTCCGCGACGTAGATAATTAGAAATTATTCAATTCCATAATTACGTTTGCCTTCTGGATACGTCGAGATGAATTGTTAGGATATTGATGGATGAAATTACTTGGAATATTCTTCGCTTTTTCCGGCACTGACTGCCACCTCAGACCTCGAAAACGAACGCAAACTGGACGTAGAGTCTTGACCAATCACGAATTTTGGCACTATGGTGCAGCCAATCCGAGCGTAGCTCATTGTGCCGTTCAGTACTGTTCAAAGTGGCACCCGTTGTGCTTGAAGACGTACGCTCGAATAATATTCCAAGTAATCTGCCGGCAGCTGCGGTGCAGCCTACGTCCGCATTCGACTACGGTTCTGCCGGCAGATCCTGCCGTCAAACCTGGTTATCAGGGTTGTTAGTTTCACCCTAATTTTCATCAGATTTACGGTATTAAGAGATTTTTCTGGATTTCAGTAATGCCAAGTACTGAAGGACTTTGACCTTCACTTTAATTTTTTATTAACCAGCTGCGTCATAACAATTTCTATTTTAACTCATGAAATTGTAAAATTCCTTTTGCTTCATAAGTCAATAGAAGTCTTTCACTCATTGCTCTTAAAAATAATAATACACAAACGAATGGAGTTTACCAGCAATCTCTTAGATAGACTGTCGCCAGTCGATTGTTTTACGACAACTTCAATAAAGCAGAGGTTGGAAGTTCTCACCAATGTGTGCTGCCAGAAGAAAAAGTAATTCGGCCATGAACTATAAATTCCCAACAATAAATTCTGATTAAAGGCTGTATCGGTTAGAATTGGAGGATCACTGCTGAGTGAAGAATTTACATCTCATAATAGCAAACACGTATGTAGTCAGTGAAAAAGCAGGCAGCCTGCGTGCAGCGGTGCGCGCGCGACGAATCAGGCGGAGGGGTCGAGCAGTGGTAGTCAAAGCCACTACCGCACGGAGTCACTCACCTCAGAGAACCCAGATAGCACACCTCGTCTTAGAGACGTCTAGTTTAGGTCTATATTAGGTCTGAACGTCTTGATTTGTAACAAGACGTCTTTAAGACGTCTTTAAGACGCCTTTTGGACGTCTTTAAGACTTTACGAGACGTTGTGCTATCTGGGAAACTGCGACGAAATTTATGAACTTGACATAGCCACATGATTCTGCGACACTTAATCCAATATTAAAGGGTAATATCGTTGAATTACACCAGACCTGTCACATGCTAAAATCCATTGTTTCCACTATATCCACTGTAGTCCAATGTATTACCCAGACACACGCGCAGAAATCACACAAGACACAGAATATAAGTAGAAAGTATATGAGAGATACATAAACGGTGCACAACATGTTCAAGACAGTCTTTTGTTCATACAACGACGGCAGCGACGGTAGCAGTGCTGCCAACCTTTTATTCTTCAATCCCCCTCTCTTAATGATTTCTGAACGGTTTGGCGCAATCATTTCGCTTTAATAACTCGTCTCTGTGGAAATGATGTGTTTTTATACTCAATGACTTCGTCAACGAGTCAGCTACGTTGTTCGATGTGTCAACTAATTGTAGCTCCACCAGCTATTATACAATTCTAACCCATTTTTATCTACCTTTATTTTAAATTCTTTATTTACTATTTTTGATGGTGATAGCAAATTAAATCTCAAATCCTCGCCAATTAATGTGTTCATAGTTATTTCGTTGTCTTTAATTTTCGTGATCAACTATCCCATCTTATGTGATGTCATCGCCTTATTTATTGGTTTTGACAGTTCTTCTATTTTTCTCATGTACGGTACTCTAATTCCTTTCTTACCAAATGTTCAGTTGCACCCGTGTCTAGGATAAATGTCTGTATCGTCATCTTTGTATTAACGCCTAACGCCACAAACGAAAGTAACTCACTGTGATGTGCCTCAGCGAATTGGCTCGCTTCGCCCAGGCTCGCCCAGGTTCGGCGAGCCATGAGCGTTCCCACCAGAGTTCGGAGGACTCCGGCCAAGCCGAACACCTACAGGAGCGGTGGTAATGTGTGTGTGAATTGACGCCAGCGCCAAGTCAGCCACGTAGCGACATCGCGAAACGAATGTGACGCCACGAATGTATAGACGCCAGCGCCAAAGACGCCACGTGCGATTGTGAATCGAACATTTTTAGTAGTTTTTCCAAGTTTTTCATTCAATTGAAATTACACTTCATTACGACACGAATAAGGAATCAGGTAAGACAAATACTTAATACTTTTGCATCAACAGAATTATGATTACAGATATTTTTTATATATACCAGCGCCAAGCGAATGAAGCCGCGGCCAACCAGCGTCGACAACATATTTCCCGGTGACGCTGGTTGGCTGTGGTTCGGTTCGTCTCCCATCGTGCGTCTCACGCACACATTACCACCGCTCCCTGTAGGTGTTTCCTTCTGACCAATAGCAGCGGTGGACGGTGGACCCCGGCTGAAATTGAGATCAGCCTGGGCCGGAGTCCGCCGAAGCCCACTTTCAGCAGGCCGAGATGTCCACCAGTGACGTCACATTCGTTTCGCGTTGTCGCCACGTGGCTGACTTGGCGCTGGCGTCAATTCACGCACACATTACCACCGCTCCTGTAGGTGTTCGGCTTGGCCGGAGTCCTCCGAACTCTGGTTCCCACGGCGCGGGACTCAGCGAGTCGGCTCAGCTCGCCCAGGCTTGGCAAGTCGGCTTAGTGCGCGCGAGTCGGCTCTAATGGTGGCGAATTATTTATCGATAGTCGTGACTACCGATGGTGGTCGATAGTAATCGATAGTTTGATCTCTACTATCGATAATTATCGATTGTTTCCGAAATGTCAATTCACTATCATGTATGTACATATTGTTAAAGGATTAATGGTAAAGGCAGAACGATTGAACAATGGTGGTATACTTTAATATCTCACTGAGGTTAAGAAAAACTTGTACAACTGTTGCTGGCGCAGTTTCGACAACTCGAATGGTGAACAGCGGATGAAGTTCTTCATTTACTTAAAAATATTATAATAGTTATTATTTTAAAAAATTACTGTAGCTGCCTAGAGCAGGGCCCTCCAAGGTCGCTCACGCGTGAGCTTGGGGTTCTCCCACTCTCGTCCGCGTTGGCAGGGATACTGCGCGACGCTAACCGCGAAGACGCTAGCCCGCAGGGTTGCCACCTCTCCGGTTTTGGCCCGGAGACTCCGGGTTTTGAAGCAAATCTCCGGGCTCCGGTTTTACTGGAAAAATCTCCGGGTTGTTGAAAAAAATGAGATAATAAGAAATTGTAGTATTATACAATGGTATCAATTTTGAATACAATAAAAGTTATTAATTAAAAAAACAGATACTTTCAAATTCTGAATTGTTTGGACTTAAAAGAATTACACATCTGTTTTCCGGATATTCGAGAACAAAACTTTTTTTGCTCTTTCCATCTCCGGGTTTATATTCGAATCTCCAGGTTTGAATGTGTGGCACTCCGGGATTTATATGGTGATAAGGTGGCAACCCTGCTAGCCCGTCATGGCAGCCTTCGTAGCGTCGCGCGGCCTCCCTGACAACGGAAGGCATGCTGCGCGAAAGAAAGATTGGAAGGGGAAGCAGGCGCGTGAGGGGCCCCTGCGCTGAAGAGCCCTGGTCTAGAGTATCAAGCAACACGGATAGCGTCATTACATGAACAGAATGGAAGTGGGGGGAGAAGACTGTCGATCACCATCGATACTTACATAAAAATATCGATAGCCTTCGATATTGAAAACTATCGATAATTATCGATATACTGTCGATAATTCTCCACCACTAGTCGGTTCGCCATTAGCAATCCCACGGCGCGGGACCAGTGTTGCCAGAACACGTCCGTGTTCTTACCGCCGTCCCCCACTTTCCTCCCATCACACTGCACACAAGTATTTCTACTCCTGTCCGTGTGACCTGCCTGTTGGGCTGCCGAACATAAACCCACAATGTTTCGGTCCAATCGATGAGTGCGGGTTCGCGGCGTTCCCTTGTTAGTAGTCCCTACCAAGATAGCTGAAACATGCGATTCTCCTTCCGTCTTTTGCTTCAACCCCGCAACTACGCTCCGTTGTTCAAGTCCTTGAGTCTATTCCATTCTTAGAGCATATACCACTGGAGGTCTCATTGCCTATGTCTTCTGTGGAGCCAGCTGGCAACCGACATCGTGCGAGAGAGAAAGACATCATGCGAGCTGGTGCGAGCGAGGGAGGTATAGAACCACCATCGCCCGCAGTGCGATATGTGCGATAAAAAAGACAAAAAAATCTGAGTATTACTTCAAACATGCCTTAATATGCAGCCAACACGGTAGATAGTTTAAACTTATAGCTTTTGTTAAATAAATTCCCGAAGATGGCGTTGAAAAGCGGGCGGTTACACTAGAGTCCCCCCCCTAAAGGGGCTACATACACCTAGGGCTAGAAAAACCAGGGTGAAATTTGACATTTTTTTTCGCTGAAAATATTTCTTAATTTAAAAATCTTTGTATACGTCTTAAAATACATACTTTAATGTAACAATTGTGTAAATTTAATTCGAAAACTAAGAAAATTGAACATGTAATAGCATTGTCCTTTAGACAGTTTTTGCAGAACAACTCCCGCGGTAGACAAATATCTCCCATAGCTTCTATCTGAAACAACAAAATTTATCTTAAAATACATAAAAGAATCTAGTTTTTGTATATTGAGTTTCGATATGTGATCATGCAGCTAAAAATAATCATTTTTTAATTTATCAAAAATGAACTATGACGTTAGAAAAAATCCTACGGTAAAAACTAAATAATTCTATCAAAATCCTTTGTTCCAAATTTCAACTGAAGTGGTCAACTGGTCCCCGCGAAATATTGATTCTCGTTTTCTAAAATACCATTTTGAGAAAAACGCTATTACATACATATTCAATCTTATTAGTTTTCGAATTTTTATACAATTGGTACATTGAAGTATATATTTTAAGACGCATATAAAGATTTTTAAATTAAACCCTCGCCGTACAAATTAGCTCGACAAAATCCGGGCTAAACCGGTACGGGACGACGTTCGCCGAGCGGGTCAAAGTGATGCGTGAGAACGCTCGCAGAACGAGCGATTGTTTAGTCGTTATCTCCACCACAAAAATACCTAGTGACTAATATATGGCTCGAACTTGACACCACGAGCCTCAGTAGTGACATTAATGTTTGGCCGGAACTTACATAATTCCACGAGTCTGACTCGTGACGTTCATATTTGGCCCGAACTTAATTCCACGAATTGGACTCGCGATGTTCATGTTCGATCCGACATTGTTATCACGAGTCGGACTCGTCAAGGTACGGCAAGGGGTTAACAAAGATGTATATTCAATGAAAAAAGAAATTGTCTAAATTCAACCTGGTTTTTCTGGTCCTAGGTGTAGGTATGTAGCCCCTTAACTTACACTTACATTCACTAAACCATGTTTGGCAAGTAACTATCAACGCTTAGGAACGCTTGCAAGCTGAAAAATTACAAATGATATCCAAGAAGCCTTTTTAAAAAGTTGCTTTGCAGTGAGCACTGACATTCGGAACCAGATTATCTAAACTCAAAAAACAAAAAAGATTTCATTAGTATATTAATGGGTCCTCCGATTGACGGGGGGAATTTCCGAAATATTAATTTAAAATAAAATGGCGGCTATTTAAAGTTTGAAGTACTGATTTTCGCGCGAAAAACGGCAATTTTTCGTTGATAAAATCGAAACTATACAATGAAAAAAAATGCGTCTGCACATTCTGTAGATTTTTATTGAAAAAACAAGCCCACAAAATTTCAGAAAGATTGGTGCAGTGTTTGTTGAGATATCTTACTCACCGGTTTCGAAAACATTGTTTCGAGAAAAACGCGTTGAAAGTTTCAGAAGCTGATTACACCTAATTAAAAAATTTATTTTTAACTTACACGGAGTCATTTATTCCAGGCGCATACAGAAGACCTTCTGCTGAATTTATATATAAGAATTTATCCCACGCAAGCAGCCCGATTGCTGCCAACATAATTGGTTATTACTCGGAAGTCGCAAAAATGTGCAACTTCTCCTTTTGCACATACATTCCTTATACTATAGACTATCGAATAATATAAGTTTCAAAGATGCCCGTCGATTCCAAAAAATGCAACTCGCGATTAAATACGACCATCACAAAAATTTCTTATATTTCAGTTATTTATAACTTTTTATATATTTCAATAACATCGAATGAAAGCACAATTTTATCTTATGGATAAATAAAAACATGTTCAATATCTCAAGAATTTATATAAATTATTGACCTCCTAGTTTTCGCGCGCTCAATACCTTTTTCTCTCTTAAAAACACTATCTCTGTTAATTTTTCGAAACTTGATGCCGAAATTAACTTCAAATAACGTAATCAAACAGTACTGTTAAACAAAACATAACATTATTTTTTCGACATTTCCAGCCCCCCTACAGGACTTAGTTTTAAACTAATACAAATTTTGACCTCGGAATCAGATTCTGCGACCTCAAAACCCTCTGGAATGACCATCTTCATAATGATAACGGGTGAAATGTGAACGTAAGGATTTTTTATCACGTTTTCGGCGATTCGGACCACTGTGCGCCGCGCCGCCCCGTGCTACCTGGGTTATTCCATTAAAATGCCTATAACTTCGTCAATCTTCCGAATTTTTACATCGGACTTTATTTATAATATTCCTAAGACATCAATCTATGAAAATATGTAAAAAAAATAAAAAATCCGTTTTTTAACACTGTCAAACGGGTATACCCACTTAAATGAGTTTGAACCTCCTGAAACAAATTCCTGAGGACTTCTTCAGTAGCGGATGCTCTGCTTATGGATAAATATTGAACGAGCCTTGGGGACATTTCTGGGTGTCTGCGGCAAAAACTCTCTCACCAATGCCTACCTGGCATATTATTTGTAAAAGGATTCGGTCTTTTCAGCTCAATGACCAGTTTCTGTATTGTTTCAAAAAGCTGGGATTTTGAGATGGGAAATCCCCTTTCGCTGCAATGGAAGATCCATTCCACGATGTGTTTTTCTTCGCTGTATGTTAAAATGGTATTAGGTCCTCTAACACCTTCAACAGGAATTATTTCGTTCAATTTTGCCCACAATGTCGTTTTCGGAACATTTAATTGCTCTGTGGCTTTTCTAATCGTCACTCCCTTTTGTATTGCTTCCAACGCATTATAAACATCTTCTTGACTATATTTCTTTTTATTCTTTTACACTTTCGTTCTATTTTCCATTTTAAAATCTATAAATTATACTATTACAAATAATACTGAAAGTAAAAAAGGAAATACAATTTTAGGTTATGTTGAAAGTGTAGCATGAAATTGACTAAAAATATGACTTGAAAATAAAAAACTGTTAATTGATGTAACATTCAATACCCGTTTCTTATAGACTTTTGTGCACTGAAAACGAATCCGCAAATCGTTTGTCGTCATCACCCTCAGTTTTCGAGAAATCCGATTTTGAAAAAAAATGCAAATTTTCAACTTTGAACATCTTTTGTGTTCAAACAGTAATAGTTATTCGGTTGCTTGTTCCGTCAAATTACTTCACGAACCCTCGCGGACACACCGATATCAGTTATTATTGAATTATAAACATTCAAATATGTTTAAGCAACGATCAAAGGGAAAAAGACACCCGAAATGCACCAATTTTTGCAGATATCTTTCTATATATTTCAAAAACTAAGGGCCTATGAGAAAATCTAACTACTCCACGCGATGCAGCAGAGATTTTTCCGCCGGAAACCATCAGCAGAAGTGGTCAAACACCTTTTGTTGTCAAAACGTGTGGTACGGACAGTGGTGGTCACGCGCGTTACGCGATTCTATGACGCTGAGCGGCCCACGCGCCATTGACTACCACTGTTGGCGCCGCACGTTTTTCCAAACTCTTTCGTTTCTGTATTGCAAACAAAGGGTATTTTACCACATCTGCTGATGGTTTCCGGAGGAAAAGTGTCTGCTGCATCGCGTGGAGTAGTTAGATTTTCTCATAGGCCCTTAGTTTTTGAAATATATAGAAAGATATCTGCAAAAATTTGTGCATTTCGAGTGTCGTGTTCCATTTGACAGATGTTTAAAAATATTTAAATGTTTATGATTCAATAATAACTAATACCGTTGTGTTCGCGAGGGTTCATAGTATAATTTGACGGAACAAGCAACCGAATAACTACTACACAAAAGATGTTCAAATTTGAAAATTTGCTTTTTTTTTCAAAATCGAATTTCTCGATAACTGAGGGTGATGACGACAAACGGTTTGCGGATTCCTTTTCAGCGCACAACAGTCTATAAGAAACGGCTATTGAATGTTACAGACCAAAATGGCTGTTGGACAGTGTTATTCTCACCTTAACAACTCTATTTTTCTTAAGAATTACTTAAGAAATCTACACAGAATTCAAGTACATGCACCTCCGATATTTAAAGACTGTTTTCTATATTAAACTTTACATCTAGGGCTTTCTTAATTTTTTATATATGAGATCAAGTTGCAAAATAACATATATTCTCAACAATATCTAGAGATGCGGTAGCGTCTCGACGCCAAGTACAGGAAAGACACCCTGTATATGTCGACTGTCGCTACCGCTATCAATTACTCGAGAAACGGCTATTCCAACCTAACCTGAAACTTATTTCATTAATATCTCATGACGCCTGCAATATTTTCTAAATTTAATGGCATTTTTCTTATGTAAACCGCATATAAGCTTTCGAATAAGACCAAATTTCAATAAAATCTGTCCACGCATGACAGAGATATCATAATATCGTCTCATGAATCAGTCGGAAACGGTAAGATTTTCTTCGTCTTCTGATTCTCCTTCATCTTCAGCCAAATTTTCGTCAACATAATACGTATACGCGTTACACGCACACCTTCAGCCAAAACGAACTAATACATGTTTCGTTCGTCAATCGCTATCTTCACTATGCAATCTACTCCAAATTTTGACAGCTTACAGTCAGATTATAACCTGACGAGTGTCAAATAAGGTAGGTTGTCAAAATTTGAGATGCCACGTGTTTTTACAAATATGTATCGTTGTACCATTGAGTTGCAACCATAACCCATAACCACAAATTCTAACGACTTGAAATCAGCCTGTAACCACAAATCAAATCAATTCAATCGATATGGAATACATATACCTATGTAGAGAAAAGGGGAGAAGACGAAGAAGCGAAGTGAAAAAGAGAAATAAAGTTAAGCTTCATTCGTTACTTTGAATGAATGTACTGTACACAAAGTACTATACATATAAAATACATATAGATCGGCAATGCAGTGCGCATGGTTTCATTTCGTAGTTGTTAAACTTACGTAGAATTTATCCTTAATCAAAAAATAAATAAAGTACACTCGCTGAGCTGCTTTGCGCTATTCCGAGTATTCCAAGTATATATACCTTACAAAAAGTAAAAAAATTACGCCAAGTACATGAATTATCTTTGTAAAAAGAAGTGAGATCCCCATAAAAAAACTGCCAAAAAGTAAAAAAATGCGCCAAGTACATGAAACAAATAAATCACAAAAAAATAGAAGAAAATAGGTAAGGTATTCTCAGATCATAAATATATCTATACCTTCCCTTTCCCAGGCTTTCAGATAATTTGTCAATTTAAAACTCTGCCAATATGAATACACTTTCATTATTTTACGTTTTTAAATAATTCTTATTCATCGACAGCTTGACCTTGCCTGGCCACGCCAAGTATTTGACTTCCAGGCCGCGGACATCTAGGCAAATGTCTAGATGTTACATTTCATCTGCACAAATTATTAAAATGACCGCGATATGAGTAATGGAATGTATGAACACAGCATTTTAGCTGTGTATATGCAGTTGTGTCATCTTAAGCGCAGTTGGAAAGTACCTTTATGTACTTGCAGCACATTTTGATTTCACATCTTTTTTTATATTGTATATTTTCTTCTATTTTTTTGTGATTTATTTGTTTCATGTACTTGGCGTATTTTTTTACTTTTTGGAAGTTTTTTTATGGGGATTTTGGGTAACCTTGTCGATTAGCATGACCATCACCGATTTCGATGACCTTGAAATATGTTGTAGGGGGCATGATTCTGTACAACTTTTTCGTATACATATAACCGTCGGTCGACCCTAGTTTCCGGGATATTTGCAAAAATCTTTATGTAATATTTCTGAGCGCGACAGAAGCATCGCGTGCCGGGTATTAGTATTGGTTGGGGCTAGATTAGTGCGAGGGGCGCGTAAAGCATGGTAGCGAATCGATGTGAGTTTGGGGATGCTAAAAATGAGACTGCAAAAAATTACGTTTTAGAACCAGAGCCATCCTAACATGCGGCAGCGCCGGCGCCGTCGAACATAGTGTTGGCGGAACCCCCCCACACACCCAACAGGTGCTCTTGAAAGCACGCTCGTTCTAGCGAAAAAATTATATTTCAGTTAAACTCACATCGGTTCGCTACCATGCTTCACACGCCCTCCGAGCTAATCTATCCCCAACCAATACTGATACCCGGGACAAGTTGGAAAGTGGAATGGATTGCGTCGGAATAAGTCAACAGAAATACTGTACAGAGAGGCGATCGTAGTAAGGTGATTAAAAAAATTTCCCTTCAAATCCACGAGGAAAAGTTTACCAAGGTTTTTTGCGCATATCTTAGACGGTTACATTTATAGGAAAAATTTGTTCCAGAATCATGCCCCCTACAACATATTTCAAGGTCATCGAAATCGGTGATGATCATGCTAATCGATAAGTGTACCCAATAATTGTTCTAAACTTTCTATAAAGCTCAGTAAAAATATAAATGTCATTGGTGTCCAGGTATTGGGACGTGTCCAGTTATTGGTACTTTTACCTTACTCTAGATCTTAGTTTAATAAACGCTTTGTTAAAACGGTAGTTGGTTTTCTTCTAGTGTCCATTACGATTTATTAATTGATTAAATGAATCGTGATATGCGCCAGTTTAATGTACACTTCTGTATTCATGTAAGGAGTTCTTGTGTTCATGTAAGGACTTCTGCGCACTGATGGGTTGTCGATTGCGAAATGTATAGGTTGGGTTGTAAGTGGGTTCAGACTCTTTGCAAGTATAGATATTCTTGTATTGAAAGGGATTATCCCGCGAAATAAATAAATTAATAATTTTTCAATTAGTTATTATAGGATATGTTCAAAATGATAAATGAAAATGTATCTCCCTGTATATGTACTTAAATTCTCACCCGCTATTATAATTTGAATTCCTACCGCTAGTAGTGCTGCACTCTTATTTCATGCATAGCCACTAACATCAGACGTGCGCGTATGTGATGCGCCCGAAAGCCTTATGACAGAAAATAGCATTGGGTGACAAGTCTATTTTATATCTCCTCTGTGCTTGACTAGGCAAATCCCACGTGGGAGTGAGGCGTCAGCAGCGTCGATGCGTGAGGCACCGCAGTATATGGCACACCTCAGCAACGGCCGGGAGAGAACTGAAGTAAATTGTGCTGGACTGAAGGGAGATTTTGAGAAAAGTGTGAGTTAAACTAAATTATGTTCGATGCCGATAATGTGATCGGGTCCGAAGCTTTTTCGCGCGCAGCCTCTTTCATACCGCGCAACGGTCGCGTCGCGCGTGCGCCAATCGTGATGATTAGTTTCGTTGTAATATTTTGGAATGATTTGCTTATATGATAATAATTAGTCTATACATATTCTGCAAAAATTAGAATATAATAATAGCACTGTAATATAATATAATATGGAATAAAACGCTAAAGATATATAAAAATAGAAGGAGATATATAGCTGTACGTTCAGGGGCGTATGTACGTCGGGTGCATCTTTTTCAGCATATTTCCCATTGTTACAGGCAGCGAAAACCTTTTTGCCGAATTTTTTTGGTCGCAACCCCTAATGCTTCCAACCGATAAAAAATAATGTATGTCAAAGATGGGCACGATCGGATAACGGATAGCAGCTCCGCCGTTACTGAAGGTCCTCTTGCAAGGTCGTCCAGTTGTATAGATATTCGTTATCCTGGTATTTATTGGTGTTTAGTGTCCATATCTATTAGTACCCCTTTATTACAATGATTATTGTAGTGGCTATTTCGCTCTACTTTAGGCTTAAATCGAGTAAAATAATATTCCTCGCGTGCTTTAACATATATCATTATTCTTAAAAGTAAGTCATTAGCTAATACAAATTCAATCTTTTTTTAACGAAACAGTTCCTTATTTATTATCTTGCATCAGTTGCAAATGTGTATCCTTCTTAGAGTCAGGAAACCGAGTACGATAATCTGTTGCAATTTATAATAATTTTTGTTTTTAATTCTCGCCTGCTGTTATTAATTTATTATAATCTTCTATTAATTTGACTATCTTCATCGTGGTGAAAAACTCGGAATTCCTATGGAACTACTTAAAAAAATACAATGCTCCCGCAGTAATAAATATTTCACTGCCCTTCGTTGACAATTTAGAAATATTATTCGTTATATAGTTGCTCCCATGACAGCATTTGCGCCTTCATTCGTTGATCTATCCCCTGATTTCGAGTCAACTACCATTCTCTTGAAATCTATTGATAAATTAAGACAAAAAATGCGAGCGCAACATCTTCAGGAATTAAATGCCACGAAGTAGCGATCATAAGCGAATACCGTAAGCGATAGGTGTCGTATGCACGTGTGTACTGATTTCGCTGCGTGATTTTTGCTGGAGTATTACCTGATGAACCTAGTCCTTGAATTTTGTTTTACGTTTAAAGTTAGCATGGTTGCTGTCTGCGACTCGATTCTGACCTGTCATGGCTGTAGCGCTCTATCTATTTCACAAATATTCGGTTTTTTTTTAGTAATCTTACGACTGTATACGTTTTTCTGTGATCGACTGTGTGTTCATATCATGCACACCTCGTGACCCTAACTGTGTTTACGCTACGTGTTCTATCCGTGTGTCTTCAACGTTGTGTACGTATGTAACTATACAAACTGAACAGCAGAGTTGGGTGTTATAGCAATAAAATGTTATTTGAATAATCTTTGTATACAAATTGCGAAGAAAACGAAGTTATTCGAGAATAACGTATCGCGTGGCATCGGTGCGCGCCAACGGCGTATACGTGCCTGCATCAATGTATGTTATCTCGAGAGGCGTTCCCCTTACCTCATGGTACCCCTCGGAATCCTATCCGCGCCCGCGTGTCTAAAGCGGTGCCGCATATGCCTGACTCTCGTTCGTGGCGGAGTTCTTTCGAATAATGAATAATACTACTAATTTGTTCGCGATTAACGAAAAAATTTTCGCGGAATAAAATTGATATTCGTTATTCACGAATTAATCGTGGGAATTTATTGGTTAAGCGAAATAAAATTTGACCAACTCTGCCGAACAGGTACACGTAGCTCTATTGTATATTATTTATAATGGCAATTAAGAAGATATGCGTAAGATATTCGGCACTGGTAGTCAAGTAAGTGACATGTAACAGTTGCGGATTTATTGGTGTGTTCGGAAATTACTGGACTGCATTATTACCGGTGATAAAGCTTTGAATCGACGTGATATAACTGCACCTCAAAGCGATGATATCTACAACAAGATTCAGAAGTTACAATTAATTACCACGAAATTATCAAAAATTGATAACAATATCATGTCATTGAAAGCCGACTTGGGCAGTTTAATAAACACTCTGGAAAATCTAAGTGCTAGAATAACTAAACTCGAAACTGTAAGTGCTTCCTCTGTTCAATTCGAAGGGGACACAATCCTTGAGATAAACGAGAGCATTAGGAAACCGCGTAATGTTATTTTTTTTAACCTTAATGAAATGAATCAATCATTGGAAGTAATTTCTGTGAAGACTATTCTCCAATCGATACCCTGATGAGTCTATGCTGACGTTAAAATCAAAAGGTTAGGTAAGTAGAAATACTAACGGGGAAAAACCTACTTAGCTCTAGGGTGACCGTACCTAATATCGCCTAGCAAAAGTTAATTCCCTGCCAATTGAATAATAATTGATATTTTTGCGTGCAATTCGTTTCACACTAAAGAGAAATTATTCATCTTTCATGTAGCGTAAGTTAGAATCGTTGAAACCTACAAATTTTTAATTAGGAATTAAAAAACCGTAAGACATGCAAAAATCGGGTCCTGAAAAAAGTGTACATAATACCTATCGCCTAGTCAAGAAATATTGATTAATTCAGGTGTATATGAGTGTTTAAAGTCTTTTTCACGTGTTTTTATTATTTATTGCTCTATAAATTTTTTTTATCAATACTTGATTTTATTTTTATTACAAAAATATAGAAATAGGATTTTTAAAATATTCTATTTTTTACGTTCGGATGTATATATTGGACAAATAAAGTTTATTTCGGTTGCTCCGCAAATTTCGTGACCCCATATGTAACAAAAATTACACCGAAACCATTGTTCTCCGGTAGGCGGTATTGAGAACACGCAAACGGCTAAAAGAAAAACGCTATTTTCATTACGAAAAATATTTGAATCGATTTCATTCCTTAAGGGGGTATAGGACTATTAAACGACTGAAATCGACGGTTTCTTGTCGGTTGGATTGCTTAGATACCAAATAATCACCATAGTGGCAAAATAAAAAAATTGTTAGAATGTTGAAAATTATTCAAGTTATTTGACGCTAAAGATGGTCCCGCGTAGCGCGCAGCTGTAATTGGTATACATAGTCCCAGGTGAACCAATCATCTAAAAGCAAAATGCTTTGGGATGATTAGTTTCTACACTAATACATATCGCGTGGAACTTTGGTGGTGAGTTTAAACAAAAATTGTAAAAGTTACACACGAATTAAGTTTTTTCCACATTTTTATGGAAAAAAAATCGTCTTTAATCAGTTATAAAATGTGTTTACAAACATCCAATGTTGATGCGGAAATTCCACACGATAGAGAAAGGAATTCTACAGCTCCAGTTAAAATTTTAAGTGAAAATATTCATTCGTTCAAGAGTTATGATGTACACCGTGTTTGAAAATGTAGTTTCTAGATAAACGGCTTTAAAGTTAACAATAAGTCCCATACGCCAATATCGTTCTGCGAGGCCGTTACTCGACGGTGCACTCAATTACATTCAGCGCTATAATTTCCGTAATTATTCGAATTTCCTCACGATACATTCTTGTAAATGTCCACAAAGCGTGGCACTTTCAGACTTAATAATAATAAAAAAAATCGATTTTTCGAGATTTCAATAGTCTTATACCCCCTTAAGTACATCATTAATTAGGTATTTCTAGTAGATATTCTTGCATTCACAGAATTATTAGACTTACCTTCTCCGAATGTGATGTAAAATTGTGGCAGTCCAAAATATTTTTACACTATTAAGATTCACTAAAATACTTCCCTTTCTGTAATTGTTGATCACACGACGCTGTAATTACAGTATGTCTTCCTACATATGTTTAGGTACTAATTCAGTGCATAACCGATAAATTTTAGTGCTTACTGTGCGAGATATAAGGAATGGCGATATTAGGGACATGGGCAATATTCATTACGGTCACCCTATATGCGCAACTTTTTTATCTCCTGTCGTTCCTCGCATAATTTTAAAAAACAAGGGGAAGTACCGTGGTGCGGTGAAAATTGCCCAGGATCAAACCATAAAACAACGTACATTTTTTAGCAGGGATGGTCTGGAATTCCTAAAGTAAATCCTACTCATAGTGGGAACACCTACAGCACACAGGCACGCACTACTGCCGCACACATACATATACCGCCCACTGCTGTAGGTGTTATCCCTCCACTCCAAGTAGGATTTACTTTAGGAATTCCAGACCATCCCTGTTTTTAAACACCCAGCCGAGAGAATTAAGTGAGACGAATTACAAAAGCTTGGTAGCAAACCAATGTGAGTTTGGAGATTTCAACTAGAAACTTGCGGATGCCGTCAACCCCGCCGGCGCCGCCGGATATTAGCATGCCTCTGGTCCTAACATAATTTTTTTGCTAGGAAGAGGAAGGTTTTTGAGAACACCTGTTGGGTATGTGAGAGCTCCCGTCACATCCCGACTCACATCGGTTCGCTACCATGCCTTGCGCCCCCCCCCCCCCCCCCCGCGCGCTAATCTAGCCCCAACCAATACTAATACCCGGTACAAGTTGGAAAGTGGAATGCGTTGTGTCGGAATAAGTCAACCGAAGTTTTTCGCAAATATCTCGGAAACGAAGGCCGAGCGGCGGTAACCATGTATAGGGAAAAGTTGTTCAAAATGTGGAGTTTTACAACATATCCAAATTTGATCAAAATCGGTGAGGAATCGCTAAAGTAAATAATTACCCTAAAACTTTTTTATTAACATTTCGGAAACTAGTAAATACCCGAAGCTAGAATTTTAGATTTAGGGTACAATCCCCTCCCTACCCTCCCTCAAACCTCGTGTCGATCGGCCACTGAGGCCATTCGGAAGTATATCTTTTTATTTAACCCTTAGGCTGCCGCTATTTTTTCGTAAAAATAGGGGTGCTGTTTTTCCAAAAATTTTTATGTATGAGTAGTCAATAGGTCCCATAGAGTCGAGGGGGTAGAACCGTGCCAATATAGTGGCTATAGCGGCAGGAGACGGGAGGACGAAAAATCAAAAAATTTTTTTTGTTTCTAAAACTTACGAATAACCTTTATGGTATCTCCAATTATACTCCTGTATATATATTTATTCAATTCGTGCATAAAATCAGTAGTACCAACATAAATACCAAGATATATATGTCTACACAGAAAAATTTCCTTTAGCGCTACCCGGAGCTAACGACGGGGACGTAGAAATTTTGTAGCTCCATTTCTCTTTTTATCCTTTTTTTCTTTTTATTTTTATATTTTTTTGTATTTTTTTATTATTTTTATATTTTTTTTCGTTTGTTTGTATTTTTTTACAGTTTTTATATTTTATACTTTTTTGACATGGTTTTTATTTTATAGTATATTATATGTGTGAATTAATGCATAGGGATTGATTACATGTCATCAAATTACGGGTATACGCAATGCCAATATATGTATACAGGGTGTCCCAAAAATGTCGGTTTTCCTTGGAAGGGGTGACTCAGGGGGTGATTAGAAACAACTTTTTCCTTAGCGAAAATATTGTCCGAAGCTTCGTTAAGGAGATATTAAGCAAAAACCCCGACCAATCAGAGCGCGCGCCTTCCGCCCGAGTTCCCGCGGTAGCGTTGGCTACGCGGTAGGCGACCGCGCTTGTGCTACGAACGTACGAACAAGCAAGTCGGTATGCATCGAAGGAAACCGCGTTACACAGTTTTTTTTTAAAGCAGAATCTTAAATAAGAATAATTTGAAGTGAGAGGACAAGAAGTACGTAAATTTCGTTTTTAAATAAGGCATAAACGAAAAGGTAACGTAACAGAAAATGTACGACAAGTGATCGTAATTCGTTATTGAGGTAAAAATCCGTAGTTTAACAACGGCCAACACAACTAAATTTAAAAAATAATATTAGGTGTATGAATAAATTCTTTCCGACTGGAATTTCTATCGCGGTGGTATTCAGAAGCTGCCAGAAAAATGGCAAAAGTTAATTAACAATAATGGAAATTATTTCCATGATCGAGTTGTTTTCATATTTTTTAAATCGAACTGTTATTGTACCCTAAAATCGGAAAGAATTATAAAAATTGGTGGCCCCGAAAGGGGCCGATTACTGTTAATTACTGGGACGAGATTACTACTATTACCCGGCAAAAAGAAAACTCGTGGCAGACTGTCTCGGGCTGTGCAGTCCGCTGCTGTGCAGCGATCAGATACGGATCCGACCGACGATCGTCAAAACAAAAGCGTAGGCTACGCTTGGTCAAATCGCTCTATCCCACTCGATCTCGTGTTTCGTTCGATCTCTTCGTCGCGCGGTGTGACAATGTATGTGGCAACTTCAGCCTTTAACCAAAATACGTGTGCCCCGTCTTTAAAAGTGTGCCCAAATAGGTGACTCGACCAATCGTCACAGCAGCGGACTGCACAGCCCGAGACAGTCTGCCACGAGTTTTCTTTTCGCCGGGTAATAGTAGTAATCTCGTCCCAGTAATTAACAGTAATCGGCCCCTTTCGCGGCCACCAATTTTTATAACGTAGGAACAACACGTTCCGTGAAAAATAAATTCAGTGATCAGTGTTAGTAGCCGTGCAGTGAAGTGAATATTCGGTACATTAACCCGGACGCAGTGTGATCAGCTGAGCACTGGGCGCTACCCAACCATAAATCTTTTCGTCCACCGATAACCAGGATCGGTACAGTGACCCAGTGACACAGGTTTCCAAAAAGGGAAGGAAAGCAAGAAAAGGAATGTCCGAAAGGGTGAGTTTTATTTAATTTATTGGTGATTATTAGGTGTGAAAATAAATTCTTTCCGATTTTAGGGTACAATAACAGTTCGATTTAAAAAATATGAAAACAACTCGATCATCGAAACAATTTCCATTATTGTTAATTACCTTTTGCCATTTTTCTGGCAGCTTCTGAATACCACCGCGATAGAAATTCCAGTCGGAAAGAATTTATTCATACACATAATATTATTTTTTAAATTTAGTTGTGTTGGCCGTTGTTAAACTACGGATTTTTACGTCAATAACGAATTACGATCACTTGTCGTACATTTTCTGTTACGTTACCTTTTCGTTTATGCCTTATTTAAAAACGAAATTTACGTACTTCTTGTCCTCTCACTTCAAATTATTCTTATTTAAGATTCTGCTTTAAAAAAAAAACTGTGTAACGCGGTTTCCTTCGATGCATGCCGACTTGCTTGTTCGTACGTTCGTAGCACAAGCGCGGTCGCCTACCGCGTAGCCAACGCTACCGCGGGAACTCGGGCGGAAGGCGCGCGCTCTGATTGGTCGGGGTTTTTGCTTAATATCTCCTTAACGAAGCTTCGGACAATATTTTCGCTAAGGAAAAAGTTGTTTCAAATCACCCCCTGAGTCACCCCTTCCAAGGAAAACCGACATTTTTGGGACACCCTGTATGTCTATGGGTCAAACCGAGCTGTCAGCGTAGAAATACACACATTAGAATTGGTGTGCGTTAGCTCCGAAAAAATTCAGGAGCTTTATTGGTCAGAACATTGATTCCTTCTCGATAGCTTCATGTCGTATTGGTCTACGCATAGCTTCGTAACGCACACAACTATTACGCTAAGAATAAATAACAGCCAAACGGCTAGATTCAGGCGGAGCCGAGCAGCGTTCCCGTTACCCCACCATACCCTGCGACGACCACGCAACTCCAACTGACAAATCCACGATCGTCATATGGTGGTGGTTGATTTCTCCTTAATCGTTGCTCGCGAAAATGAATTCACCGGCCAATATATCTGGCCCCGACCTTAGTTTTAAGTTTAATTCAACGAGTCCCATATTTGTGTGGCTATGGGTAAGCGAAAGACATGTCAGACGCAAAAATTGTTGAGATTAAATCATTATTCCTACGTGTCACATCACATTCTCAGCGACAAATAGCAACAATATCAAAGGTTTCCCAGACAACTGTCAACAACATTAAAAGAACAATTAATAGGAATGAGTCACTGTGTACACCACACCTTAGCGTATCGGCAAATGTGGCCGAAAACGTCTAACAACAATAACAGATGAAAGAAAAATTAGGGAAATTTACTTGGATAACAGTAAAAAGCCACGTATTGTGCTGACCACACTGATTCAAGAGGCTGGCATGCCAATATCAGACATGACAGTACGTCGTCGATTATTTATCAGAATAAAGTTTTTAAGCTCATCGTTCAGTTTAGAAACCTAAATTGACAGAAGCCATGAATAAAACACAGGGGTCAATGGGCCAAACAACGTCGTAATTGGACAAAACAGCACTGGAAAGAGGTAAGACAACATTTGAGTACGTAAGTCTCTATATATTTTACACATATTGTTTTCTATTAATAGAAATGTACAACTTTGCGATTTCTCGCGGTGTGCTTTCCGGAATCATTCATTGAAATTGTTATGGATAAAACTGCATTTATGTGAAGAAATGTTTGAGAACAGTACCTATTACCCAGACTGCATTATTGAAGGATCGAACATCCCCTAAAGATAAGGGATTGGTCTGTGATCAGTGGTAAAAGTACTAGTCGGGTGTAACTTTTGGGACCAAAGTTTTGGAAACCAAATTATTGCCTCAAATTGATGAGTGCTTCTTAAATGATGAAGAATTTGTCATTATGCATGATTCTGCGACATGCCATAAAGCAATAAGCCGAAAAGCTTACCTAGCAAAAAGACATTCAAGTTTTATCGTGGCCTAGCAACTCACCGGATATGAATCCGATAGAAAATCTATTGGGTAGTGATAACTAATAAACAGCAACTGATGGAGCAACAGTGTGGCATCATGGCGCACGGATAAAAGAAAACTGTTGAAAAAAATTTGAATGTATGCCGAGACATATTCAAGCAATTCACTGTCGAACAAATCTTTTTTCTAATCTGCAATATCCACTGGCCCAAGCTTGTAGAGGTTCTCGTTCCAAACGCGAATCCGGATGCAGAATGGTTCTATCACCCTCAGTTTTTGAAAAAACATGGGTTTTTGTACCCACGATTTGTAAACCCAAATTTTGGGAAAAAATGAGGTAGGGTAGATGTACCAGTAAATGAACACGTACCAGTGAATGGACATTTTTTATTAAAACGAGTGAAATAAGTTATTAAAATAAGCAACTAATTAATTAAAGACTTCTTTCAATTTCTTGCTTCATATCCAAACAATTTTTGCAGCACGTGGAATGAATCACGCTGCAAACATAATTTTATAAAAGTGTTCATTCATTAGCCTTAAGTGTTCATTTATTGGCGCGTTTACCCTATTACGGGACAAATAAAAACTTTAGAAAGTGTACATTAATCTTAAAAGATAGAGGACAGTTTCCTGAATATATCAGTGTATATCTAAATACAGTTATTATCTAAATTTTGCGCTTTTGAATGGTTGGAATCAAAGTTTAACAATGAGCCGATGTGCGTAATTCCTACGCATTATTTTTGCATTTTTACGAAAAGTTCTTTATCCAGCACGAACGTTTCGCCGTTTCGTTTCCCATCGTTTCCCATCTTGGCGTTGATTGGTTTGACGTCACCGCGTCATCGCGCGCATGCGTTCTCCCTGCCTACGATGCGAGTACGGTACTACGTAGGGATTTTCCTGTGAACACTGGCAGGGACTGCCGAAGGCACGGGCCCAGTTGGTTTTTCCACACCCCTCGGCCCTTGAAACAATTTATGACCGGCGAAGGCGTTGTTCTGTCGGGGTCGTCGCCGTAGCCGTTGCACCGTAAACAGACACACGATGCATCGACCAGCCTTCTCCGTTCAGCGCCGAATTGTCTTACAACTAATTGAAAAATATATATTTTCACACAATAAATAGTAGTTATTGAGCGAATAAAATTTTATTTCTATTTCTGGCGAATTTTTAAATTCTGGGGCTGCCCCGCACTTGCAAAATGTACAAAAAAAAACGATTGCTTTTTCATAACTATGCACAATAAAGACTAAAATTTATTTATTTTGTGCCGTGCAAGATCGCACGTAGACCAGGCCAGCTCACGGACGAAATGAAGTCACAGCGTTCGGGAGACTTCTCGAAGGAATGAACTTCCCTTCCATCCGGAGGATCGCTTCCTCGGTTTCCGAAAAGAATGCGATCGGGAGCGGAAGACGTTCGGTCATTGGACGTGGTCATTTAGACGCTTGCAAATCGACACACGACGCAATACCCTCCTGCGCGTCACCATTCCACGAACCTTTGTTGTACTCTATGTACCTGAACGCAATATAATGTTATTAAATATCTGGTTGAGTTTAACCCCACGTCCAATCACTTCGATTTATTACTGCTTTATTAATTAAATATGGAAAAAAAATATGTTGACAATTGTTGTATACATAAAAGAATAACATTATTCTTGAGTCTGCTCGTCATCATTGCCTGTGGAAATATCCTCATCAACAGTCAACACACATTTGAGAGCCGTATAAAAAGGCTGTTTATAAGGTGGTACGTAGTTGCACAAAACAGTAATGGGTGCCGGTTCAAAATTTGCAATAAATTGTTCATTTATTATCGGATTTGCATCAAATGTGCAGCAAACGATGCAGATTTTTTTTACGTGTACCTATTACATGGCATAATTCAAAATCTGTCAAAAACGGAGCTGCACCCCTCTTGCTGCAAGGTCCTCAATTGGAATCAGTTGTGGCTATACATATACGTAATTTAAAAAAGACTTACTAGATTCTACTTGTTAGATTGATTTCATGACTTACAATTGAAGTTATCATAGGGTTTTCAAAGAAACCTGCTGAAATCAGCCATCACACTTTTATCAAGAATAAATGTAACGTAATGTTTTACAGTTCTCCTATTGTACAAATCAGAAAAAAAAAGAAAACTAGAAGAGAAAGACGTAACACTAAAGTTTTAAATCTACATTAGGTTTGCGCCTTTCTCTTCTAGTTTTCTTTTTTCTTTCTGATTTTTTAGGGCGACTGTAAAACATTACGTTACTTTTATCTAATTGCAAAATCATAATTCTAATTGCAAAATCTTAATTCTAATTGCAGAATCAGTGGGACCAACGAACTGCAAAATCCCCTGAAAGAATCTAAAATGCAAAAGGAAAAGTCGAACCAAAGATTGAGTTTCGACACTGGACGAATGAGGCATACATAAACGGTCTCGTAAATATTCAAGAAAAAATGTCGCCAGACAAAGAAAGAGTACCTCCTACGGTATATCATATGTTGGATACCGAAAACACGGGAATCGAGTCGAAAATGTGCAGAACCACTGCAGAACTAGCGATGACCGACGACTTTTTGTCTGCCGACGAAAGCTACCGCAGCAGCAAAGCGAAATACGTTCCTCAGATCACGTGGCCAGACCTGATCGCGCAGATTTTCGTTCACGTTGGCTGCATCTATGGACTTTATCTCATCTTGATGGATGCGAAACTTCTCACCATTTTGTGGGGTACGTTGTAATAGCCTAAACTCCACACATTTGCAATAAACTATTTTCTGTTCTAATATGAAAAATGGCTTTATTAGTCAACTTTAGGGGATTATTTTGGTTCAGGTAATAAATTTTCAGTTGATTTTCACGAAGTAATTTCAGGAAATCTATTACACGCGTAAAAATTTTGATTTTAAACATATTATTAACATGCTAACTAATCGAGAAAAACAATTTACATGCAAATGTTTTTAATTTGGTACCGATCATGTCAGGAAAAAGGGATAAAGGTCACACAGGAAGGTGTTACTGGAGCGCCCGCCTCAGCGAAGGCCAGTTGGAGTCATTTGAGTCCGGGCTCCCAAATGACTCCAACTGGCTTTCGCTGGCCCACCTAAATGAAACATTCCATGACCGAATAATGGAAACAGAATTATCTCCACCACAATTATTTTGTGTTAACCCTTTGCCTACAGTATTGTGTGAGAGCCATGCTACGTCGATCGAGCCAAACATGAAAATCACGGGTGAGAGCCGTGGTACGTCGATCGGGCCAAACGCAAACAACACGTGTCAGGCTCGTGGTTTGTAGATAGGGCTCAACGTAAACAACACGTGTCATGTTCGTGGATAATTTTCGCCGAAGTCTTTTTATCTCAGTTACGTGTTCTTCTTGGCTGCATTCGCACGTTCAGATATATTTTTATAAACATATTAGAAGAATACGTACCCCTAAATATGTCTTCAAAAAGAAAATTCAGCAGAACCGTGAAATGGCTCGACACGTGACCCACCTGTGGTGTTGATTATGCGCCGGCCGTCGGAATTTAAATCGTAGGACAAGGGGAGAATTAAGTCTTGGGAACCCCCGTGAGTAGGGTTGCCGGAAGAATTCCCTCCCGGAGGGACAAGGGGACGTCGCATAGACCTACAGGGTGTAACAAAAATGTGTCCGTTCCTTGAAAGGAATGATTCGTGGGGTGATTGCAAACAAATTTTTCCTTAGCGAAAATATTGTCCGAAGCTTCGTTAACGAGATATTATCAAAATCCCGACCAAACAGAGCGCGAGCCCCCGTGGTAGCGTTGGCTACGCGATAGGTGGCTGCGCTTGTACTATGAAGAAGCAAGTCGGCATGCATCGACGGAAACCGCGTAAAATAATAAATGAAAAAGACGTAACTCAAATTTTGACACGTTATTCCTGCATACTCTAGGACGGACATAGGCTATGTAGCATGTCTCAGAAACGCGTTATTAACATGTAATTTATATGTAAACATTTCATGTGTACCATGTGCAGTCCACGTGACCCGTGTATACGACAGTCTACTTGGCGCGCGCATGCGCATATTCGGCCCGCGCGATACCTCGCCCGTAGCAGTACCGCGATGTTACCACCAGATGGCGAAGCTTCTCGAGCGCTTTCTCGCGAGAGAGCTGGATTACCGCGGATATATGTATATGTATGTCAGAATGATCGTCGGGGTACAAATTGCTTTTGTAGATTTATCCGTACTCTCTTTGGATGTTACTATGTCCCGCGTGTGATCAAATTATCTTACCAAGAATGTTATTTTTTCCGAAATATTATGAGGAAATTAAGCTTTTTTCAAAATACTTAATTACGTTAAAAGATATTAATTTTAATAAACATGAATCAGTCATGCTAATAAGTCGGGCGAAGCCGACACGGGGCTCAGGGGCATGCTAGTAACGAATAAAAGATAAATCAAGGAAACTCGTGTCAAACGTAAAAAGGCGAATAGACAGTTTATTTAAAGCAGAATCGAAAATAATAATGATTTGAAGTGGGAGGACAAGAAATACGTCAATTTCGTTTTTAAATAACGCATAAGTAAAAGTAATGTAACAGAAAATGTACGAGAAGTGATCGTAGTTCATTATTGTGATAAAAATCCGTAATTCAATAACGGCCAACACTTTTGCTGATAATAAATAAGTTTGTTTAAAAAACCCGAAGAAAAATTTACGTACGGAAATTTTGAGAATTTTGGAGAATACAGTAAATCCTCGTATTAAACCCGACGAACAGGGCTGGCGGCGGGCGTACGACGCGATACGGACACTATTCCGTGCGGCCAATGCCGCGAGTGAGAAAACCCAAGAGAAAGCGAGAGGGAACGAAACAGTTGACACGAAGTTGCCGTCGATTCTTTCGTTTCCTCTCGCTCGTTCTCGGGTTCTCTCACTCTCGACCGAAGGATTCCACGAAATGGTGGGGATAGTAACCGGGCGTACTACGCATGGTAAAAACGGGGCTATAACGAAGATTTACTGTAAATAAGTCTCTTTAAAAAGCCCAAAGAAAAATTTACGTACAAGAGACTTGGAGAAACGTCGCCGGAAATATATAATAGACTGCGTGAAATTTAAAAACTAATATTAAGTGAATGAATAAATTCTTTCCGACTGGATTTACAGAATCAATACACAGATACCGAATTTCTGACGGTGGTATTCGTAAGCTGCCAGAAAAATGGCAAAGGTAATTAACAAGAATGGAAATTATTTCGATGATTCAGTTGTTTTCATATTTGTTAAATCAAACTGTAATTGTACCCAAAGATCGGAAAAAAATTATTTCTGCACCTAATAATCACCAATAAATTAAATAAAACTCACCCTTTCGGACATTCCTTTCCTTCCTTTTCTTCCTTTTCGGAAACCTGTGTCACTAGGTCACTCTACCGATCCTGATCATCGGTGGACGAAAAGATTTATGGCTGGGTAGCGCCCAATGCTCGGCTGATCGCAGGTACATACAATACCACCCAAAGTAAAGGGTCGCAACGTCAAGTGCGTTCGGGTTAATGTACCGAATAGTCACTTCACTGCACGGCTACTAACACTGATCACTTAATTTATTTTTCATGGAACGTGTTGTCCCTCCGCTATAAAAATTGCTGCGAATGAATTTTCACTTGGCATTCGGAGCCGTGGGTACAGCCGTGCAGATGTTCGTACAGCAGTAGTTGCGTCTCCGTTGTTCTGGGCATAAACCCAGAACATCGAGTAATACTCTTGTGTAGAAAACACATCTCTGACGCGATTGCTAACTGACTGACAGGATTTTTTCCAAAGAGCTTCCTCCATCCCCAAATAGTTTCTCTCGTTCCATTATGAGTTACCTCCCACCAGGACAAGAGGCTTTAGGTAAAAAGAAGCCAGCACATTTTCGAAACACACGTGCTTCGCAGAAGTGCAACGAGCGATCCATCGTACACTTTCACAAAAGCCCGTCCTTCACAGCTCCGTCCTTTTATTCCCAATGTACCCATTGCTTGGAGGTAGACAGCAGGCACTACGTGTTTTGGTTCGAAAGGGTCCGAAGAGAAGAGAAACAGAAATCTTCGAGTTGATATAAAGAACAAAATGCATACCATTCCTATTTCCCTTTTCCGATACCCCGAGTTCACGTCTGTTACGAGGCGGAACCAATTAAGCCATAAATTACTCAAAACTGTTGGAAACCGTTCTCTACCACCGACTCGCGGGACAATACGGTCATAAAACCGCGACCTTGGCGAAATGCTCTGGCCGATCAGATCGATTAATTTTTGGGAACTAGCAAATTAAAAAGTATTATCCAACATCAAAACGCCTCGCCGAGAGACACAGGAAGAAAAGGGGTATAGTGCCCGCAAAGATATAGCGAGGTCGTAAATTAAACACTCGAGCAGCGGCGGTCATTGATGGCCCGGCAACCAGGGCCGCACGCGGTATACTATTGTAGGAATATCAATAAGAATTGAGTCTCAGGCCACATGCCCTGAGCTCTGAGCCTGTCCTGAGTGAGGCCCGAGCCCCTTATCTGCCCATATATCTGTCAAATCGCTCGTTCCGACTCCCGAAACATGTAAACATATACATTCGCTACCATTTTTACGACCTCGCTATATCCTTCCGGGTATTATAGTCCGCTGTCTGCGCGTAGTCTGCGCAAATTCGACACAGATCCCTTAAGGTGGAATCTGACGGCACGTGGATCGGCGAGCCGGCTCGGCTCGCCCAAGCTCGCCCAGGCTCGCGAATTGGCGATCCATGACGTTCTCACGGCGCGTGAATCGGCGAGCCATGAGTGTTCTCACGGCGCGTGGATCGGCGAGCCGAGCCCAGGCTTGCCCAGGCTCGCGAGTCGGCGAGCCATGAGGGTTCTCACGGCACGTGGATCGGCGAGTCGGCTCGGCTCGCCCAGGCTCGCCCGGGCTCGCGAATCAGCGATCCATGAGCGTTCTCACGGCACGTGGATCGGCGAGTCGGCTCCGCTCGGTCAGGCTCGCGAGTCGGCGAGCCATGAGCGTTCTCAGGGCGCGTGGGCTCGGCGAGTCTCGTGCCAAGCTCGCCGATCCACGTTCCGTCAGATTCCACCTTTATGTCTCGTGTATAAACATGCGCTCGAATTTCAAAACAAAAGCACGCGTTGACGTATTGTGTGCGAGAGAAGGTGGCCTTTAATGTCCTACGCATTATGTACCCTGCTTGTAACACCCGTTCGCCTTCTATGAAATTTCTTTGGACAGGATTTGCACCTTCCCAATTACAAATGCTTTGCATAGAAATTAACATATTTTATAAAAAAAAAACCACATCGCCGCATATACAACACGTGTAACTTGTAACCTTATCGGCGCAATCTTCGTTAGGACCCGCCCCATGTCAGATCCCAATATATCGCTATCCTCTTTGAGAGGACGCATCCACTTCCCATAGAGATCCCATTAAGAGACACAGTTACGCTTGAAGATAGAAAGAGACTTCTGATCTGCTACACAATATGACAACGTCGCACGAAGTACGTGGCGGGTATTGGGTCTCTCCCGAGCCACGCGGTAGCTGACGGGCCGGCCTCACGCGCCTGCTTTAGATAATCAGATAATAATTTACTCGAAAACAACCGGCTACTATATAATAATTTCATTGTACTCTTTCAATTTGTTTTTGTGTGTACGATCTTGATTTTCGTTGTATTACATATTGTGGGACACCCTGTATATGTATAAGAATGCTGAATATATTTCACGTGTTCAAGTTCAACGTATAAATATGTACATGTATTTGCTAGCGTGAAATTTTAGCTATAAACATACTTGCTAGTTTGAAATTGAAACTATATATACATATTTGATACATTTTGTTGCAGCATTCGTTACTATATATACTTCCGGATTTGGTATAACCGCCGGAGCGCACAGGCTATGGTCCCATAGGGCGTACAAAGCAAAATGGCCTCTGCGTTTGCTGCTGATTTTCCTGTTCACCATAAGTGGCCAAGTTCGTAACATCCTTCATGACTTACTCGTAACTTCCTGTTTGTCTCACCGCGGAGGTGTTGGAGCATGTAAAACACCAAGAATCCTGCATTAACCCTTTCAGGGTTGAGGTGAAAGCACTAAACGTACTTTGTGTGCCGAAATCTTTCAGTCGCATTTATCAATCATACTCGTTGATTATCTGTAGGCGTTGTCCGAATAGATTCACACATTCTGCTTGAATGCGCGTGTGTGTGTTTGTATGAAATAAGTGGAAAACCAAGAGTGAACAAAATTCTGTGGGTGCTTCGCTTTTCAGATATTAATGTCTGAAAATTAAAGTCAGGAATGCTCAAAGAATGGCAATTCAACGATCAGCGGCGCGCGCTGCGTAATTCAGTAAGGCATCGTACAGTCGCCGCAAAAAAAAAACACGGCACATTTATAACTATGTACTTTGCGTTGCTGAGAAAATGGCATGCCGAAGGAATGCGCGTCGGATGGGTTATATCCCTATAGGCCCACTTCCTCTCTAACCCAATCCTAGAGGTAGGGTACACATATTGTCGCTACTAGCTGACGCGACAACATCGCGAATACGAAGAGAGCGGACGAGACACAGGCGATGCGAGTGAAGTACTCGCCTCTATGCCGTCCCGCTAGACATCTTCTCAGCAACGCACTAGTGACATACATATCATACATGCGTAACGCAATCTGCTGATCGCTGAGAGCATTTCTGACACCGCCTTTTTAAATATTAATTACTACTAAACTCTTTATGACCAACACTGCTCGACCCTTCTGCTAGTTTCACCCGCGTGCACCGCCGTTAGCCGGTTTGCCTGCGTTTGGGCAGAATGTACGCAATCTTTAAACGTTTATAACTAAAAAACGAAGGCTAAACCGCAATTTTGTTATTCTTAATTTTCGTCTCATTTTGTTGTCTAGAATTAACCCTTCGATTCGCTTCCACCAGTAGTCGGACACCCTTATTATCCTTAAAGCAATTGTGTTTGGGATATCCAATTTGTGACGTTCTATTTCAATACAGTAAATACTTGTTAGGAGCCCGTCGAACGGGGCTGGCGGCGGGCTCCTAACGCGACTGGACACTATTCCGCGCGGCCACTGGCGCGAGTGAGAAAACCCAATGAGCGAGCGAGAGGAAACGAAATCCGACGGCAACTTCGTGTCGACTCGTTCGTTTCCTCTCGCTCGCTCATTGGGTTTTCTCACTCTCGTCCGAAGGATTCCAAGAAATGGTGGGGATAGTCGCCGGGCTCCTAACGCGTGGTAGAAACGGGCACCTAACGAGGATTCACTGTAGTCCTGTGTATGAGTATACGTATTATAGAATAATTGTTATTTTGTGAAATTCAGAGTATCAGCTGGTGTTGTCGATTCATTTTACGTGCGTTTTTAATCATATTCAAGTGCACTCTTAGTACATATTTCTTAGTACATTCAAATCACCAGGATTTCATAAGTTTCCGTGCATATATGTAGTTCTGGAATACACTGTATAAATAAGGTATAAATAGCTAGTTTTACTTCTTTCCTAGTTCGTAGACTTGATTTCATGATAATTGCATACACTTGATTTTCATTTATAGGTAATTTTCACCAAAATAATTAACATATTAAAGAATCTTACTAAGTCCTTAAAGTTCAACAAACAACAACAAAGATATAACATATCCTACTTTTCAAAGTTTCTCAATCAAATTCGCTGAATACATTTATCTTCTACATCTCGACCACTCTCATGAAGACAAACGAATTTTTAACAACTGATAAATGTATTCTACCTGCAGAAACACGTCTATGCGTGGGCATTGGACCATAGAGTACATCACAAGTACAGCGAAACCGACGCAGATCCTCATAATGCGAAAAGGGGCTTCTTTTTTGCCCATATAGGTTGGCTGTTTACCACGCCGCATCCTGATGTTGTTTTAAAACGAAAGGCCGTTGACATGAGCGACTTGGAGGCCGATCCAATTGTCATGTGGCAAAAGAGGTGAGCGAGCAAGAACACACAATTAAGAAGTTTCCCAAAGAGAGTGCTGTTGGATAAGGTCATGGATTTCACTCAAATTTTCAACTCAATTTTCTTGCGAAATGTTGAGTAGTGGGTCCTATATATTTAACATGAAATCACTTTAAGACAAACCTTTTTTGATAAAAATCATGTGGAAAGGCCAACTTGAAACGGTATTTCATCGAACCTTGTGCCACTGAAAGTATTATACATGATGAGCACTGACTATGTGCAAAATTTGAGTACAATCTATAATACGACCATTGTCCACACTCCTCAGTAGTTTAAAAACTAGTTCGGAAGATTTAAAGGATTTCTCAAAATCGATATCAACGTCACTTTAATTTACAGGGTCTACATTCCTCTGTTTGCACTTTTGACTATCGGACTTCCAGTCGCCGTGCCGTACTATTTCTGGTCAGAGTCATTATGGACGTCATTCTGGGTGAATTTCAACTTTCGGTTCTGCGTGACCCTTAACATTGCCTTTTTTGTGAACAGTGTCGCGCATATGTGGGGACAACGACCATACGACAAGTGAGTTTTCAAAATTCGTGGAGATAATTGGAAAGATCTTATACAATAATCGATATTCAATTTAAGATTAATAAACAACATGAGGCTAATTTGAAAACCAAGCAAACAGTCTGTTAAAACATTTTATCATCATCTTTGAGAATTCTTCATTGAGGGGGCGTTCTAGTGTAAGACGCGCTTCTTCTTACACAACCTTTGGTATTTTTTATGACGCATCTGTACAACCTTTTCCGTCACAATTTGATGCATATATTTATCCATGCTTCAGTAATGTTTATAAATTTTATTCGAGAGAAAGAATTAAAATTTGTGACAGTGCAAGTGTTTGAACGTATTCGCTAAAGAAAAGTCTTCACATTGTGTCTGGGATTCCGGCTATTCTGTTCATCTGAAAGAAAAAAACCAAAATGATTCTTAATTAGGACGAGTTTGACTACAGCCGGTAGCAGAATTAGGTCAAAGTCATGTTTTTTCTCACTTCTTTAATACGCGAAAGGTACGAAAAACATGAAAAATCGATAGTCAAACTTCAAATTGCCGCCATTAGTTTAATTGACGATTTTTTCTTTCATTCTGGTACCGGCTATCTTCTTCATGAAAAATAATTATTTATTTTATTCGATTTTCTCATGTACTTGTTTCAAGAAAAACTGTGGATACTAATAATCTAAACACAAAATAATTTTGTCGGCAGAACCAATGCCTCTCAACCCAAACAGTTGTTATAGTACCCGCCAAGATATAGCGAGGTCGTAAATTAAACACTCGAACGGCGGTCATTGATGGCCCGGCAACCAGGGCCGCACGCGGTATACTATTGTAGGAATATCAATAAGAATTGAGTCTCAGGCCACATGCCCTGAGCTCTGAGCCTGTCCTGAGTGAGGCCCGAGCCCTTTATCTGCCCATATATCTGTCAATTCGCTAGTTCCGACTCCCGAAACATGTAAACATATACACCCGCTACCATTTTTACGACCTCGCTATATCTTTGCGGGTACTATAACTCCCCTTTAAAACAGTCTTCCGTGTAAACCACGGGAGACGATCAACTGTTACATGTACGCATCAGAAACCTCTAATCAATTTTAGGTACATCTCTCCAGTGGAGAACGTCGCAGTGTCGATCGCAGCCCTCGGCGAGGGCTGGCACAACTACCACCATGTTTTCCCATGGGACTACAAAACAGGAGAGCTGGGAAACTACTGCTTCAACGTGACAACGTGCTTCATCGACGCTTTCGCGCGCATTGGTTGGGCCTACGATCGCAAATATGTGTCAACAGCGATGGTCCGCCGAAGGGCAAACCGATCTGGGGACGGCAGCCATATTTGGGGATATGGCGACGCTGACATTCCAACCGAAGACCTTTATGAACTGGACCTAATGGACAGAAAGCGACAATAGCATTTTACCTTCGCCCATGAAATAATAGCACTACTTCCCAATTTTCACGAAAAATAAACAAATGAGTCAATAACAAACACAGAATTTGTTTTGTTAAACATGTAATATTTTCTTCTAGATAGGATGTTTGAAGTTCGATGGAATTTATAATTCAACATACGAACATTCAATGTGTGTTTTTAGTCATAGTGTGCTATTACCGATTTCTGCGGTGGTTACATTTTTAATGCAATTTGTAAACCGACATGTGTTGCGTACAGGATCAGATTTTGCACGTAAATATTTATTTACTATACAAAAATTTCATGTTGCAAATGGAAAACTTCGAATTCAAGGGAATAATATACCCGAAAGTATAATTGTAAATGTACTGGTGAGACGGGTTGTCTTTATGGATCGTTAGTTAATTTATCTTTATAACAATGGCATGCAAACAATTTTGATAAGTTTCCAATTGGTTCGGAGAAGACATCGACTTAAATGTTGCAGGGTCAACAGCTCACATTCTTTGCCCTCTCCCTGCTGTCTTAGACACTTTCCTTGTTATTATTAATGTTATTAGTATTAATATCATCCACTAGTATTGTATGTACATATTTTATATTTTATAATATTATCATTAGCAGAATTGCTTATTACTCATATTTATTAAGTGAGCTAGATTGGTCCTGCTATGCTACTACAGCAGAGGTGCACAAAAAGCCGCTCCGATCCGGACACCTGTTTGCGATCCTGGGCGCCCGATTAGGGCCAAGCGTGGAGTTGAGCAACTTAATTGCTGTACTACAGTGTTGTCTCGTTATGAGTACGAGTTCCCTGTTTCGTTAAAGATACATTTCTATGCCCGCTACTTCTTTTGTAGTCGCCGCGGCAAGTGCGTGAGACCGAGAATGAGCAAAAGGGCACGCGACAGCGACAAGCCATAAATTTTCTTTGAGATAGCGGCAGCATCGTATTACTGAAAGAAGACGGCAAAGAATAGCATTCCGTTTCGGGACAGGTACAGCTTGTCCTCCGAGCGTCGCACTCATAACGAGACAGAACTGTATTATACAGCAGTGATTCCCAACCGGTGGATCGTGACCCTCAAGTGGATCGCGAAGTGCTTTCTGGAGGGTCGCCATGGTTTTTGGGGGTTTTTTTTTTAAATATTATTAAGTTAAAATTATAATCTGAAATACCTAATTTTAATGTGTTTTCTTTGCCTTATTAAATTAACCGTACCTTATATGGAGGCGGGAGACTGCCGCAGGTTATTTGCATATTATAAAAGGGGGTCGCGACTCTACAAAAGGGTGAGAAACACTGTTATATAGTTTCCAAAATTTAAGAAAGTATAGTCAGCCTTTTATATAATTTTTTACCTCACAATTGTTGGTTCATTGCATGAAAATTTTTGTTATCACTTAATATCTTGCAAATTTTCATGTAGAAAATAACAGGGTTTGTATTAAGGTAACTGCGGGTAACAAGGCCCACCTATCATTTATCCTTGGTAGGTCAATCTACAATACTGGTAGTTCCATTTATTGCTTTTAAGGTCGGGGCCAGATATATTGGCCGGTGAATTCGTTTTCGCGAGCAACGATTGAGGAGAAAGCAACCACCACCACCTGACGATCGTGGATTTGTCAGTTGGAGTTGCGTGGTCGTCGCAGGGTATGGTGGGGTAACGGGAACGCTGCTCGGCTCCGCCTGAATCTAGCCGTTTGGCTGTTATTTATTCTTAGCGTAATAGTTGTGTGCGTGACGAAGCTATTCGTAGACCAATACGAGATGAAGCTATCGAGAAGGAATCAATGTTCTGACCAATAAAGCTCCTGAATTTTTTCGGAGCTAACGCACACCTATTCTGATGTGTGTATTTCTACGCTGACAGCTCGGTTTGACCTACACGCCAGTAGCTTGTCACTATCCCCACCACTTCTGGCTCACTCTTGTTCTGCGAAGGCGAGAGCGAGATGGAACGAGAGCGAATAAGAAAACGTTGAGAAAAGGAGGGAGAATACCCCTCACGAAACTCACCGGCCAATATATCTGGCCCCGACCTTAGTACATACGAAATGTCATTCGAAGAGTTTCCGCGCGAGGAATATAACATTTGCCTACTGGAAAATCAACAAATGTTTCGCCGGCAACTGGCGTTGCTGGAATTATAAGAATTACGTCGGTTTTTTGGCTTTGTATTGGGAGTACTCATTATCCAATTACTGTACAACTGTAGGTATGTATAAGTACATATGTTGGCAACATATTCCCAGAAAATGGGTCATTTTGTAAAGTACACGGTTAACATATAACCTCGGCAATGAGGAAGTGACAAAACTGATAATAAGGCCCACCAAAATATTAAGTGGGCTTTAAGGCTCAGGAAGTAACCAGAGACCTCTTCAAAAGCAGGAACGATATTGAGAAGAGCTCCAAAGCACGTGTCACTTAAGAAGAAAAAAGACAAGTGTGTGTGAACAAGAGACCATGCCATCCACCACCAGAGAAAACGTGGACGGCAACTCTGCAGACAATTGGTTTTGCAAATTATGCAGAACTGCATTCAAGAGTGATATGCGACAGTGTGTCATGTGTCTCACCTGAATACACGAGGATTGCGTTGGGCTCAATACCTGAGGACGAAGATGTCTTTGTTTACCCGAATTGTACATACTAAATAGGTGGGCCTTATTACCTGCACTATACGAAACACAGCCCCTTTACAAGGTTTTTAGAAACCTATTCATTTTCTTATATGTTGTGTTCATATATTGTTACAAATATTACAGTTTATAGTTTAATGTGCATTTCTATAAAAAAGTTTTCAAAAATATGTTTTTTAAAAAAATTATAGATCCTTAGGGGGGCCTTATTACCCGCACTTACCTTATTACTCAATAGATACGGAAGAATATTATAATACATATAAGTAATCTTGTGTAATTATTCTACTAATAATACAATATTATCTGGTATAAATCGTTTTTATTTCAAATAATAATTTATTTTATAAATACAATAAGTAAAAAGCACTTTAAAGAAAAACAACAAACAATAAACAATATTTTATATTAAGGACTATATACGCACAGTTTTCATTTAATACTGAAATGAATTCGCCAAATTTATGATGAGCTCAATTTTATCAACTTTCAGGATTTAATATATCAGCCTAAAAGATAAATGCGGTAGAGATGCCCTCGCCAGTTGATGATAAAGTCTCAAATCGATTCTTTCTCTGACACAATATGTAGTAGTAAAGAAATAGATATCGTAGTTACGTGGAAATTTAATTCCGATGGAGAAACATTTCTATCGCAAAGCAAATGTATACCAAACAGAGACACGGTTCCCATCAAGACCCTGATATTTTTTTTTGCCATTTTGACTTGAGCTTCGTACTCAGCGACCTCGGAAACTCTAGAATATCCAGTTTAGACCAAATCTGATATTTTTTGGGTATACGCGTCCGCCATTTTGTTTTTTGCCATTTTGAGTACAGATTCGTAATCAGCGACCGCGAAAACATTAGTATACTCATTTTTGAAAATATCAAAATATCAAATATCAAAGATTACCTTCATATTTTTACCATGTTTCTGGGATTTCAACCCACTGTGCGCTGCGCGCAGTCCGATTCGCTGATACTAGCAATGATATTTCTTTCAATTACATTTACATTATATTTGCATACTATATATCATAGAGCAGTACACATATAAGTATTGTTAGTGTCATGAAAAACATATTTAATAAATATAAGTAAATAACAAAAAAAAACAATTACAATATATTTGATAATGAATTGTGAGCATGTTTTGTATGTTTGTCACCACTTCCTTCGGTCATCAGCTAGCGAATCACACTTTCTAAATTAGTAATCAAATCTCAAACTATAATACTACCCTGCACCATGCACGTCGTACATACAATGCCCGCGAATAACGCAATAATGAATACACTTAACTCTGTTTTTAAACGATAGATACGTTACAGAAAAATCTGTGTAAAAAACCGTATAAAAAAGCATAGGAATTGTTGTGTATGCGACAATACGACACTCAGTCTTATTGTTAGTATAATACTGACTTATCTTCTCTACATACGTATATAAACGAAAACGTATGTTTTCCTGTTCCCTCACAACTCAGGAACTAATAGATCAATTTCGATGCGGCTTTTTTTAGCGTGTACTACAATTCTCAGGGAAGGTTTAAGGCTATATATCATCTCGACATTACTAAATGGGACTGAGTAATAAGCGAAATAGTGAAGCGAGGCAGATAGATCTTATCTTACATGGTGTCAACCGTTCTGCGCGCAAGAGATGCGCGTGACGGTTTCCCGCACAGTGGTGGGGATGCTTGAGGGTCACATCGTTAGTTGCATGTACAGTATTCCCTCGCTGAGGGCTCGCTGGTCGGGACCGGCGTTGAGCCCGTATCGTGAACGAAGCCCTAATTCCGAGTATTCGTTTCTCGCTTCTTTCTGCCCGAAGGGGGGAGCGAGATGGAACACTTTGCGTGCGCGACGGGCGCGAGCGCTCAGATGAAATCGTGACTGCGCGACGGGCGCGAGCGCTCAGATGAAATCGTGACTGCGCGACGGGCGCGAGCGCTCAGATGAAATCGTGACTGCGCGACGGGCGCGAGCGCTCAGATGAAATCGTGACTGCTCGACGCATGCGCACCACGGTCAGATAGGCACGGCACGAGCCTTTTTTGCGCCTTAGGTGAATGTTGTCCAATTGAGCCCTTTATTATAATATATTTATTTGAGACTATTGATGACCTTACTCTGAATTTTTATTCGTAGTTTAAAACAGTTGCAGTACAATTTGTTGTATTTCATTTAAAAGTTTATTTTCAACAATACCAACAATGAAAAGACCATTTTGCGCCTCTTGTCAACCTTACGCCCTAGGCAGTTGCCTAATTTTTCACAGTAAGGTCATAAATAATCTCAAATAAATGTAATATAATAAAGGGCGCAATTTGACAAGTTCCCCTAGGACGCAAAGAAGACTTGAGCCGGGCCTGCGTCAAACTTTTGCAGAAGCTGTTTTCGTGTCCACGTTGACTGCTCACGACCATCGCGCACGCCCGTCGCGCACGCAAAGGACGGAGTGTCATGCGTCAGAAGAAGGGAGCGAGACAAAACGTCAACGCGTCGTCTGCTCCTACCGTCCTCACTCGCTCTCGTTCCATCTCGCTCTCACCTTCGCCGGACAATAGTGAGACAGAACTGGTGGGGATAGCGAAAAGTCCACATCGTGTACGCCAAATCGAGCCCTCAGCGAGGGAGTACTGTATAATAAAGAAGCCATGACTCGGCCGGCTCGCGATGGATAGTACGCGACGCGACCGCCAGGCGGCGACCGGGCCGAGCGCTTCTCGCAGGTGGAATACAGCAGTAGACACAAATCCCTAAAAAACAATTTCAGGATTTTGCACTGATCAACCCTTAAGGGGGTGAAAAGGGGTAAACTGTGTTTTCATGGAGACCTTAACATTTTTTAGGCCCGAAGCGAAGCGCGGGTATATTTGCTAGTTTAATATATATAAGAATATGCTTATTACAATGTCCCGTGAGGTCTCGTCCGCTCTCGAGCGTCAACAGGAAGTCTTCTCGATTGTTCCTCGACGTCCCGATTGTCGTTATATTTCGTTTACTCGCGGATGACCCTGCCCTGCGTCGTTGTTGCGAACCGTGCTATTTTGAACGCGAAAACATAACCGGGGCAATTGTATATAGATCATAAAAACCACACAAAGTAATACAATATATCAACTACCTAGGATGTGTTAAAACAAATTATACAGGGTGTCCCAAAACGATAGGACAAGCCGGAATATACAAATTCCTCATGCAAAAAGAAATCGACAAGTCCTTTACTGCTTTGGGATTCGAGACTTCGTTCTCGAGATATTTATTAACAGTTGAATATTCATATATTCTAAGCCAAATCAGCTGATGGTGGTCTCCATCTTGGACCCACTTTGGGTGTTGCTCCACGTACTGATTGCCTTCGCTATTGTTTCGATAATCCGTACGCAGCAGCATCGCAATTTAGGAAGTCGGTTCGGGTGCAACGATTAGAGTTTAGAAAGTCGGTTCGGTTGCCACAATCGGAATGTATATCACCAAGTGAAAATATATTTCCACTAATTTTTATAACGTAAGGACAACACGTTCCACGAAAAATAAATTAACTGATCAGTGTTAGTAGACGTGCAGTGAAGTGAATATTCGATACATTAACGCGGACGCAATTGACGTTGCGACGATTAACGTCTGTCGATGACCAGCATCGGTTCAGTGACCTAGTGACACAGGTTTTCAAGCTGCAGGTGAATTTCCGAAAGGTGAGTTTCAGTTACTTTATTGATGATTATTATTTTTTAAATCTAACGCAGGCTATGGCTAATTTCCGGCGATAATTCTCCAAATTTCCGTACATAAATTTTTCTTCGGAATTTTTAAACAGTCTTATTCATTATCAGCAACAGTGTTGGCCGTTATTGAATTAGGGATTTTTATCACAATAACGAACTACGATCACTTTTCATCCATTTCCTGTTATATTAACATTTCCGTCTGCACGATATTAACAAAAGGAAATTCGCGTATTCCTTATCCTCTCACTTAAAATAATTATTGTTTTCGATTCTGCTTTAAAAAAAAACTGGGTGTTCGTCTTTTTACGTTTGACATGATTTTCCTCGATTTATCCTTTATTCAATACTAGCATGCCCCGTGTCGGCTTCGCCCAAATTATTAGCGTGACTGATTCATGGTTATTAAAATTATAATATGTTTCAACGAAATTAAGTATTTTGAAAAAAAGCTTGTTCTCATTTTTGAGAGTCTATTTTGATGCTGCTCGCTATTTTCGTTTCTTCTTAAATAAGAAAAATGTCTAGCACCGGCGGATGCCCTGGAAATTAACCCGTTAACCCGAAAATATAAACGTCTGTTATCGGAAAGTGACTCGAGAGTGACGGTATACAATCTGCCCGGCTCTCTTATAGGCATGACTGCTGTATTCCACCTGCGAGAAGCGCTCGGCCGATTCGCCGCCTGGTGGTCGCGGCGCGTAGTATCCATCGCAGCCGGCCGAGTCATGACTTCTTTATGTACATAATAATAAATTACACAGATTAATTATATTTAACGTGATTAAACATAGCCTATGTCTGTTCTTGGTGTTCAAGAAACAAAAGATGACGAAAAGTTCGATTTTGTATGTTACGTCTTTTTCATTTGTTATTTTGCGCGGTTTCCCTCGATGCATGCCCATTTGCGTGTTCGTAGTACAAGCGCAGCCGCCTATCGCGGGAGCTCGAGCGGAAGGCTTGCACTCTGATTGGTCGGGGTTTTTTGTTAATATCTCGTTAACGATGCTTCAGACAATATTTTCGCTAAGGAAAAAGTTGTTTCAAATCACCCCCTGAGTCACCCCTTTCAAGGAACTCCACCATTGTTGGGACACCCTGTATAGTGGCATCGTACGTACGACATTATGTCGCGTGGTAGCTCGTCCGTGGTATCGTACGAACAATACTATGTCGGGAAACATCTCGTCGATGGTTGCGAAATGGTTAAATGTTTGCAAAGAATCGCGTGAAGCGGCACGCGTTTCAACTGGATCATTCACAGAAGCGTGCTTTTCACTCAACCTGGGGATCACAGTAATTTTAGAATTACGATTAGTCGTGTATTTATAATTAAAAGTAACCCGAATTGCTTGGTGTTTAGACTCATTTTCATCAACTGAATCTCGCCAGCCTGTCGGAAATACACTCAATAAGGTATACGAACAAATATGAAAAGCTGCACGCATAGCTTACTGATCGTGCCCTAACCATCGGTCAAGGATCTCTTGTTGGTGCGCTGTTACACGCATTCTCGGCTTCCCAGATTTTCCTACATTCTTATACAAAATAGTTTTTAACCAATTATACGTCCCTTTAAGAGGAAGAAAGCGAACCTTCTGTTAACAGCAGGGCCAGCAGGTTTGCGTCGAGAATTCGTAATACAAAAGCCCCGAGTTCGAGAATCCCCGGCCAGATATACATTTCTTTTACTATTGTTAATTTTTTAAATTTTTCATCTTTATAAAAGCATAATATGTTTAGCTCGGAACAACCGACCCAAAGCTGAGACCCCGTTCCGAAGATCAGTAATATAACGGTTTATGATGGGTCAATACAGTTCAAATTTTGGATATGCAGCAATAAAAACGTTTCCGGAACGTAGTACAAACGCGCAATTAACACGGTATAGGCACGACACATTTGACTTTTAACAATAAAACTGTAGTGAACCCAGTATATGCTAATCTAGATTGGTGGAGGAAGATGAAAATAATGGATGGAAATAATGTATTTAACGTCCCAAAACCATTTTACTCATTCATCTTTTTCCTTCGGTGTCGGATCTGTACATATTCGTACTCTAAAGTTAAAATTCGTTCGCCACGATTTCCTGGCTTTTTAACCGACTTCAAAACGGAGGAGGTTATAGATTCGAACTGTATGTTTTTTTTTTATGTTTGTCCCCTCATAACTCCTAAGCATATGGACCGATTTTGAGGATCTTTTTTTTATTCGAAAGGGGGTGATGCCCTGGTGGTCCCATCCTACATTGCATCAACATTGGCCCAATATTTTGCCAGTTATGGTTAATAATAAAGACTATTGTCACCTAATTATTATTATATTATGTACGTACGCGCATATCTCCTCAGCATGTTGTGTCAATATATATAAAACTAAAAAGTTAAAAATAAAAAAATTTTAAAAAAATTAAAACCGACTTCAAAAAAATAAAATTACAATATACAATATTCGTATTTCATATTTTGGTCTATAGTTTACATGCGCCATGTTACGCCAAACTGGATCAACGAAATCGATTTGTCTGGTAGCTGCATATAATATCTAAATTCGCTATTCAAAAACAAACAATTTTCATATTTATCTTTTTTTTTTACAGCAAATAGTTGTCGAGACCTAACATGTTTTTCACCCAAAATTTTCAGGGCTATTTTTACCTCTAAATATGAATGGTGGCCAATAAAACAGGTACGGGTCAAATATTTTTTTAAGTACTACCGAAGCCCAAGTTACATCATAATCGGTAATAGTCACTTCGAGCCTGGCTCTTGTGAGTCTAAACACTTTTCTATTGTCTTCCAAAAGTTATGCGTGCATATTTATAGCAGTTACATTATTCAACAGCGTCGGTTTCAATTGAATCCTCGGACATTGGTTTCAAATACGAAAAGTTCCAACTTAAAAACTCGCCCAGTGTTGCAGCATATACCATACAACGGTCAAATACTAAATACTAAAAGAATAGCTGGAACGTGGCTGCAACAAGCCACAACCCTTGCAATAAAAATTGCCCACGCATTACACTGACGAGCGTGAAACTTAATTAATGGAAAATAACGCTAAAGAATTTCAATTCATGGCTGGTATTACCAAAGTGTATCGATACGAATTCGTTTGACAAGCAAGGAAATGACTGTGTAAAATATAGGATGGTAATGAAATTCCAACAAAGGCTACGACGTCAATCGACATGGGTCGAGAGGGACAGTCGTTTAAGTAGTTCTTCCCGTATACTCCTGAAGTGCGTTTCGTGCCACGAAGACTCAGGTAGAGTTCAACAAACGATTCTTTGAAAGCCGTTTGATTTATTGCAGTCGTACTGCTTTGTCTTTCAAATACCGTTCTGTTTTCACGATATCCTCAGCTACGTAGACAAGTTTCGAATTAAAGCGTTTTCTTTTCCAAAATTCAGTTTCTAAACTTGCTCTACGGGCAAATATAATTCGTGTTTGTTAATTGAAGTGTTATATAAAACGAAAGGTCTTTGTAGAAGTTTTAGAACAGTAGGTATACGAATGAAATACAAGGAAATGAGTGGAAAATACGATCGCGTTTAGTCGAGTATCAGGTGCCTGTCCATTGCGTCTCATTCGCCACGAATACTCAAACGTAATTTTGTCTTATTTCGTAATACCAGGATGTCGACCGAACAGACAAAACCCGTGAAAAGACAGGATATAAAATGGGCGGCGGTACTGTGGTACATTCACCTACACGTTCTTGGACTCTATGCTACTTGGTTGCTACTCACTTCCGCAAAGTGGCCGACTATGTTCTTTAGTAAGAGTCTTTATACGTTTTGGTACTATTATGTTTTCTATGATGAATTTTTTAAGTTTAGTTGTAGGCTTTGCAAAGGTTTCTTAAATCCTACTGAAATCGATTATAGAGAGAAATAAGGAATAACTCAAATTGAGAGTCACTCACAACAGGAAGGTACAAACTGTGGCCCAATTTTCTTAATCAGCTACTTTTGAGATGTGAGATTTTCCCATTTATTTTGTCTTTTCTTTCTTGTTTCATTAAAACATCTTTCTTATACACTCGCATTTCTATAAAACACTATACACTATTTTATATTTATTTTACTTATGAAAAAATTAGGAACTGAGAAAAATTAATGACAAAAATTTGTTTAACTGTTTCTTATTTTTGTTCAAACATCGGGTACACTCGCAGCTGACAGACTACGTAAAAACATAATAAACGTACGATTCCCCTGCACCAGGAACATTTTATAAATCTAGGCTTCGTTCAATTACATTAATTTTTTCCCGATAAAAACAATATTAAGATATTATACACAGGTAGGTCACAATTAGTGCGAGTAATAAATGCCAGAGATTGATCGCGTTATTCGAATTCGTACTATTTGAAGTACTTGAAATACAGGAATTGGTTCTAATTTGAAGAATCTATACAGTAAATCCTCGTTATAGCTCTGTGTTTACCATGCGTAGTACGCCCGGCGACTATACTTGCCATTTCTTGGAATCCTTCGGTCGAGAGTGAGAGAACCCGAGAACGAGCGAGAGGAAACGAAAGAGTCGACGGCAACGTCGTGTCAACTGTTTCGTTCCCTCTCGCTCGCTCTTGGGTTCTCTCATTCGCGGCATCGGCCGCACGGAATAGTCTCCGCAACGCGTCGTACACCCGCCGCCAGCCCCGTTCGTCGGGTTTCATACGAGTGTTTTACTGTACAATAAAATATTTTAAATACACCTTTTCATACGTGTTTTATTAAATTATAATGGCATAAACATGTTTATAATTTTTTTTTGTATTTTAACAGTGTTCATTGCACTTTCTTCTGCTTCTTCATATCTTCGTATATGTGGTGATAAACTCCCAAAACTCTGTCCAAGTCACAAAAGACTAAGCGTTTCCACAGTTGTACCGAATGAAACAAGTCTCGCGAACCCTGCAATATTTTATAGCGACGCTAGTGTTTAGGGAAGAGTGTTTTTATGAAAACAAGATAATGAATAAGAGGCCTTCCTTAAGGGGTAAAACCACTCTAGAGGCAGAAAAAAAGACATAAATTTGACAATTTATTTTGGGAGTATGGCAAACGGAATAGAATTTATTTTCACAAGCTTTATTTAACACATATTGAAGTACGAAAAACAATTTTTTTCATTGTCATTTTCATACAAAATGGCGGCGACAGAGCCCGTCGTCGAAACCACTTCTTTCAAACTGGGAGGACGGATTTCTCGGAGACTATTGCATGGATCGATTTGTAATTTTTACAGTAGCTTCGCAACAATATTCTCTGTGGAAGTACGTAGCCGTTTTTTGATTGAATGTAAACTTTTTTTTTATAAACAATTTAATGCTCATTTTTAGGACAAAAAATCGATTCATTTCTTAAAAAGTGCACCACTTTCACAAAAATTGATTAAAAAAAAAACCGTACGTACGTCCAAAGCCAATTGTATATAGGTTATAAATTTTTTTTATTTTTTGTCCCGGGACTCATACATGCGGAGAAATCCGTCCTCCCGTGGCGGTGTTTTCAAAAAAGCTGTTTTCGACGACGGGCTCTGTCGCCGTCATTTTGTATGAAAATGACAATGAAAAAAATTGTTTTTCGAACTTCAATATGTGTTAAATAAAGCCTCTGAAAAGATATTCTATTCCGTTTGTCATACTTCCAAAATAAATTGTCAAATTTAGGTCTTTTTTCTGCCTCTAGAGTGGTTTTACCCCTTAAATTACGTAAGTGTAATCTCGTCGATTTCTTACCCCCCTCCCCCTCCACAAGTATAAGAATTCGTAAGATTTTATAATCCAACTCCCTCTCCCCTTCCTTACGTAATATTTTTGACATTGCATTTTTCAGTTATTAAATTTTTTTAAAGATTTTATATTCAAAATTAGGTTAATAATATTACGTAAGACGCTACCTCACTCCCTCTACTCCCCTTCTAAGAAAACGTAAGAAATTCGCGACCCTCCCCCCCAAGCCTTACGTAATTTAAGGACGACCCCTACAACGAAATAAACGGAAAAATAAAAGAAAGCCGCTGTTAGGGACTCAAACCCGGGCAGGGTGGTATATAAAGGTGGTTTGACAAGACCAAGTACGGCGTCTTCATAACAGTTTAATTCGCAGAATACTAACCAGGTGGCGTTAACTCTAAGAGGCGCGTTACCGCGGTAAATTTGAAATGTAAAGAATATATACCCAACAGAAATGGTTATCAATAATAATTTTAAATTATTGTAAAGGTTATATGTATGAATTTCGTGTACATTTTTATCATGTATTTTATATATTTATCATCCAAAATTTTATTTCTCATAATATATGTATATAACCCTTATCATTTTACCAGCAGTACTGCTGCCAAAATATTTCTGTGTTTAGTGTTATTTTGTTAATTTCGTTGTTAGCCAACGGAAATTATACATTTACAAAATTTGTTTTCAATTGGTTGACAAGCATGTTAGAAATTGTTGAAGAAATAAGGACACTTCATTGAGGTTACAGTTTACAATTTCGCACCACTTCTTTCTTTGAATTGTATCCTTTGGTACTGCAAAAATAGATATATTTTTTTATTTTCCAGAGGAACCACAATTCTCTACTTTGCACCGTTTAACCATAGTGCTAGTTAAAATAATAGTTTATATAAGAAACACAGTACACGGAACACGGTACCGTGGCGTCGTTACACTTATACAATCAAAGTCGACTCTATCTGTGTGGGATCCATGCACACACGCCATCTGCTACATAAAATCTGTACTAAACTCTTATGAAGACACTGTTACTAGGGGAAAGTGGCTTTGTTGCATCACCTTTATATACCACCATGAACCCGGGCGTGCTACCGCCTGCGTGGCACTGCTATCGTGACAAGAGTTGAATTTCCATGGCCGACATGTAACGATTGAATTTTTGCATCTTTAAAATGTTATTCCTCAAAAACAAAAGAGAGTTGCTTCTTTCTACTTTCTGACGTTGCCCTGGGTGTCCCCATACATCTAAAAAAAAACTGATTAAAAAATTCGGGGTAAACTACAGTTCGTAGCTCCTACTTGTACCTAAGTATTTATCAATATCTCACTATATAGTCATTCATTCGAAAAAATCTGAGTGTTGAGAAACGCACGCATACGGCAATAAATGCAGTAACTTATCATTGCAACAAATTTCACTTGTTTCTCTAATATTTTAAAAAATTGCAATTACAATAATAGAATGAGCGTCATAGTCATATGAATATTATAACTAATAATAATGTTATTTTCAAAGCTGAACTAACAATTATTTCAGCGATTCTCATTACATCCATCGGCTGCCTCGGTGTGACTGTGGGCGCCCACAGACTGTGGGCGCATGCGACGTTTAAGGCATCATGGCCGCTCAGGCTTTTCCTCATGATGGCTCACACCCTTGCAGGAGTGGTAAGTATCTTGAAGTCATTATGTCAGTGAAACATTCAGATGGGAGCCTACACAAAACGATTGCGTTCCATTGCCTTCGTTGCAAACACAAGATTATATTTAGCCAATCTATATTTGGGCGTACAATAGACACGTACACAGGGTGTTTCACTGCAGTTGGTAAACCTTTCAGGGGATAATTCTACAGGCCAAAATGAGACGAAAGCTTACAATACAATTTCTTAATATCGCGCTTCGTTATCGAGAAAGGGGACTTTGAATATCAGCCGAGTACGCGTGCACCGAAGTACACGTTTGGACGCCTGAGGAGCACGCGGAGGTAAGGGGAACGCGCTGCGCTTTCCGTAGGCTGCTCCGCTTACCTACGCGTTCCCTTTAGGCGCCTAATAGTCCAGTGAAATTATACGGAAACCTGCCCAATCTACGGAATAATTCCCAGCAAGCTAAATTTTGGTATGGGCCTTTATTTGGTCGTTTTAAACTATATGTATGTCAAAAGTCCCCCATCGATCCGACTGCCGCTAAACATTTTACAGAGGGTTGAAAAAAAAAACTGTTTTTCGCGAATATCTCGTTATCTAGCAGTTTTGCGCCAAAAAAAGTTATTATACCATGTTTAGGGTAGGAAATTCTCTACAAAAAAGGTCCTATGAGTTTTTTTCGTAGGAGTAACCATTTTCATGTATGTCGGGTTACCAAGTTTCAACCCCCATACATTTGACAGGGGAAGATTCCGAACCCGGAAATTCAAAAAATTATGACACTCTGTAAATATGTAGAGGAAGTCCTCCTGAGTACAATGCAGTTTCGTTTGCTGTGCAAATTCACTCTAAGGGGGAGAAATTGACACCTGAAAATCCGTTTGTTTTTCGATTTTGTGTTATAACTCACGAACCATAAGAACTGTAAGAACTATAATTTACCAAATGATAGTCCTAATTAAAAGAAGTAACTTTTTCCTGAACACTTTTTTTCTAACTCCTAGAGTTGGCGAGTAATAATACAAAATAAAAAAATTTTCAGGGGTCAATTGTACCCTCTTGGAGTGAATTGGGCACTAAACGAAATTGCGTTGTACTCAGGAGGACTTCCGCTATATATTTACAGAGTTTTATAATTTTTTGAATTTCCGGGTTCGGGATCTTCCCTTGTCAAAAGTATAGGGGTTGAAACTTGGTAACCCGACACACATGAAAATGGTTACTCCTACGAAAAATACTCATACGACCTTTTTGTAGAGAATTTCCTAGGCTATACATTGTATAATAACTATTTTTGTCGCAAAACTGCTAGATAACGAGATATTCGCGAAAAACAGAATTTTTTTACCTTCAACCCTCTGTAAAATTTTTAGCGAGGGTGGGATCAATGGAGACTTTTGACATATTGTTTAAAACGACGAAATAAAGGCCCATTCCAAAATTTAGCTAGCTGGGATTTATTCCGAAGACATATCCTAGTTTCACTGGACTATAAACCGTACACACTTCGTTGCATGCGTATTTGGCTGAAATTCAAAGTCAATTTTTTCTAAACCGAAGGACGATATAAAAAAATTTTATTCTATATTTTTGCCTTATTTTGGCCTGTAGAATCACCCCTGAAAGGCTTATAGTCCAAGAACGAGTGAATATTTTTCCTATGTCATATTTAAATGAAAATAATTCTTATTTTATGAAATCATGTATACTGACGATAATGAAAACCATATGTCCGAGATACACAAGTTCGACTTACATAAGTCCACGTTACACAAGTCCACGTTACACACGTTGGTGGCGTTGGTAGTGCATAGGATTCCCTAGAATTTTCCCACTTCTAACGCAAATAAACGTGCAGTGAATGCGCGCGTGCGTATTTGTCTCTTTACGTATGTTTTGAAATACGTACCCGCGTGCTACATTCGAATTATTCGGGTAGGACATTTCGAGGGTTTCTGACCAATTACGATGGCAAAAATGACTGAATTGTGTATGATGGTCAACGATCAAGAATTGACATTATTGTTGTGGAAGGTGCCTGGATCGCGATTCTCCCTAAAAATTTCGCGGTGTTCCTTGGTCGTCCTTCGCTGTTGTCGTCCGACGGGCTCCGAATACTCGGGTGAAGAAGCCGGGACGGGTATACTCGGTTGGAAACCGAGGGTAGTAGGATTCTTCGCCGGTTAAAGAGTTAGGACGCACCGTAAGGTTAAACAAGGGTTGTTCTGTCCCGATCTGGGTTACACGGACACTGTGACAATCAAGCGTGTGACTCGTATAGAGTCTGATCTCGCGTTGCTCGTACATCGTTCTTATACTCTAATCGGGGTGAAGCGGGGCCTATCGGGGTCTCCGTCTTTGGCCCGCTTTTGGGTGTTTCACCATATGCTGACGGTTCTCGGTGCGCTTCCGAGATCCCTTCCGCGGTTGTGCCGAATTTCGGCCGTTCGATTGTGGCATTCGGAATGCGCACGGTGTCGTTACACTTGGGTGTCGGTTGGGTCACAACATTATAAGTAGAAAAAGATGTGGCACTAAAAGCAGCCGATGGTCGCGGTTTATAGCTGTATTGTCCTGCGAGTCGGCGGTAGACAACGGTACGCACGGATCCGAAGTCGGGTACGCAGTGCGCACTACCCACCGACAACGCAATATACGGATTAACTCAGACTGAGCAGTATCTAAAATTCTTAAAGACGGCAGCACGTTTTTGATTGCCCTTTAGACATCTGGCAACAGGTGTTGTTGAAACGTTCTTGGAAAGATAATAAATTATCGATCGTAAAGAACGAATGAATTTTCGCCTGGCTCTGAGCCCACTTTTGTTCCGACGTACGTGAGAAAGATGCCACCAATATACCACTTAACCCTTTCAATACGGCGAAAAATCAGTCCGAGTGCGCCCCATTGCCGGGATCAGTTATTTCTCCTCCAAGCGATTATTGGATAAAATAACTTTTATGCCTAAAAAGTTGAAGGTCTTGGAGACACATAAACGTCCCCATAACAGCGCACCATCAACAATTTAGAATCAGTTTGGAGTCCCAACTTGGCGTTATTTTCTGTCCTAGATGTTTTTCAGTAACTGGGACATATGTTGTCCCAGCCGTAATATCAAAAATTTTCCAGACTGGGACAGCATATGTCCCGTCCGGTGCGAAAGGGTTAAAAAGTATTATCCACCATCAATGGCACCATCAATTGTGATGCTTATTCGCTACTTCCTGCGCGCCACACTTTTGAACGTGGCGTTCATGTGAAAAATTTGAAATTGAAAATATTATATACAATACTAGCAAAATACCCGCGCGCTTCGCTTCGGGCCTAGGAGATATTAAGGACTCCGAGAAAGCACGTTTTACTCCTTCCCACCCCCTTAGGGGTTGATTAGAGCTAAATCCTCAAATTTGTTTTTAGGCATTTGTGTGGGTAACCTTTGTAAATAAAAACCAAATCGGGCCTATGAGATATTAAGAAATCCGAGGAAACATATTTACCCCTTTTCACCCACTTAGGGACGGAATTTCCAAAAATCCTTCCTTAGTGGGTGCCTGCGTCATAAAAACAATCTACCCTCCAAATTTCACGTTTCTAGGTTAAACGGTACCGTGACCGTTGGTGCGTACAACAATGGGAAGCGCGTTCATACGATACATGAATTTTCTCCGAGAGTGCCACCAGGTTATAAGATATCGGAAACGCGCGCGCAGATCATTTACCTTCCAATCACCGCACGGGTCATTACGGATCTAACGATACGCGTTGTGGACCAAGACGGGCGATTGATTGATTTTCGAGGTGAAGATATTACCGCCAGACTGCCCGTACGACGACGCCGACGATAATACATGTGGTGCGAACGAGTGAGATGCTTGTGTTGAACGATTCCAGAAACACATTTCTTCCAAACGAAATTGCCTACAACAGCGCTGTCCAGCGTAGGGGCCCCTCACGCGTCTACTTCCCCTTCCAACCTTCCTTTCGAGCAGCGTGACTTGTCGTCAAGGAAACCGCGCGACGCTGAAAAGGACACCGCGACATTTCCGTAGACAAGGAAGCTCAGACGACGCGCGCGACGCCGACGTTCTCTGTTACTTTGAATCAGCCGCGTCTGTGCGCCATGGCAACGGCGGACGATGGTGGGAGACGGCTTTTGCCTCTCAAGAGGCAAGTTGGACGGCGCTGGCCTACAGCAACACCGACGACGATAACAACAACTCCGGTTTCGCTAAAAAGAAGAAGCTCAGTGCTGTGAACATTGCATTTTTGAAATCATTGGGATTCCTTGTGCGCAATTACTAGTAAAAGAATGGCCGACATTCTAAACATTGGTGGCAAGCCGACGTTTGACGATCGCATCGTCAAGCTCGAGACACACACATACAACCCATACGTCAACGCGACGTTTGGACACAGCGATGAGATAAGAACACAGTATTTCCTCGCTGAGGGCTCACTGGTCGGGACCAATGTTCACGGGAAATTCCCTGCGTAGTAGGATACTCTCGTCGCAGGGAGGGGGAACGCATGCGCGCGATGACGCGGTGACGTCAAACCAATCAACGCCAAGACGGGAAAGGATGGGAAACGAAACGGCGTCACCATCAAGTCAAGCCGAGCGAGTGCCGTGACGCCGTTTCGTTTCCCATCCTTTCCCGTCTTGGCGTTGATTGGTTTGACGTCACCGCGTCATCGCGCGCATGCGTTCCCCCTCCCTGCGACGAGAGTATCCTACTACGCAGGGAATTTCCACTGATATATATACTATGGATACGAGATTCCCATAAGCTGGCTGTACAGCGGTTGAAGCGAATTGAAGGGTCATTTTAGATACCCGCGCTTCTAGCGTTAAACCGATGTATTAAAGGAAATAGCGCGAAGTTTGAAAAATGTGGTTTATAACAGTTTAAAAGAATAGTGTAATATAATGTATTATTATATTATGTACATAATGTAGTATAATCATATAATACGAATTGGTTGTATCATGGTTGAAATTCAAAAAAGGTAATCAGAGCAAATGAAATTCATGAAAATACTGAAATAAATATATAAATGTAATATAAAACGAACTGAAGTAATGATTAACGAAGGTCGCAAAAAGTGAATTTAAAATATTTGTAAACAGTTTTGTTGTTTGCTTTATTGTTATAGATAAAGGAGATGTAGGTATGCATTTCTTACGTTTTAAGAGCAGCATTAAACGAAATTGAATTCATAATAATACTAAAATAAATTTATTAATCTTACAATACATAGAAATATGTACAGGTGGGTATAATTATTTATTTTCTTCTAGGGTTACATAATACATATTATCTAAAATATTCATTACATAAGCTAACATAGAGATGTAAAGAAACTTTCATTTTAACCTTTTATCAACGTAGACACACTTTCTTACCTGTGCAATTAACTTCCATTAAAACATTCCTCCACGGTTCATGGTTTTCTTTATCAGATATTATAGCCACATCTTGAGCATTATCTGAAAAAGATATAACTGTGGATGTATCAATGAGAGTATTTACATGTAAAGCAGAAACAAAAACTTGTAAAAGAAAAAACATTCAAATACATTAACTATCAATTTTTGTGTGTATACTTTTATAACGAATACTTAGTTTTAATAACTTTTATGAGCGATGAAACACTTTTTTACCTCTACAATTTGTTCCAACCAAAACGTCCCGCTGTTCTTGAAACCTTGCCTCTTTTGTTAAAATTGTAGGCACAGTTCCCGGTTTTAAACGTTTCCTATTATAGTACACTACAAAAGAGTCTTGTGTAAAATGATCTGAACACAAGAAAGTACTGCTTTTAATACGCAGTCCTAAACCGATTAGTCTCAACCACTCTTTACATAATTGTTCGTCTCGTGGAAATCTACGCATAATCGTACGGAAATTAGAACAAAAATATATCAGTACTATTGAAAATTGATAAGAGGTTATGTTATCTTTACGTACTTGTGTAATGCCGTATTTTTCTTACTGTTGCTCAAATTCCCACAAAATACACATTTGCCCATCTTGAAAATTGATTTGCATTACCACTATACACTGCACAATTTATCTAATTTTGCCAATAAACACTTTTTAAATACTCGCGTCAGCAACAGTTGGCGTCGATTGGCGTGGCGAAGGGAAGTAAAGTACATCGGTTCAACGCTAGAGGCGCATCATGCACTTTCAAATCGCTTCAAGCATCTCCAATCCATAGTATATGGGTGCCTTCCGTTTCGCGCATTGAGTGCATAGACTGCAGGCAATGGTGATTGGTGGTTCATGCAGGGAGTGAATAGACTGCATAACCTGATTCGTAGAATTCCCTAGAATCCTCCAACTTCTGGCGCATGAGGTGTGCAGCAACTACAGAAAATCAAACTATAGGCAGCCAATGCACATAATGCGCGCATGCGTAGTTCTCCCTTCTGTATGTCGAATTCGAATACTCCAATCAGGTTATGCAGTCTATACACTCACCGTATGAACCACCAATCACCATTGCCTGCTGTCTATGCACTCAATGCGCGAAACGGAAGGCACCCTATATATCAGTGGGAATTTCCCGTGAACACTGGTCGGGACCGGCGCGGCGTTGAGTCCGTATCGTGAACGGAGCCCTAATTCCGAGTGTTCGTTTCACGCTTCTTTCTGGCCAGGGGGTGGACAGTAGTATAGGCGCCGTGAAGAAACATAGTTCATCCCGTTTTGAGTATACACTAGATGGCGTTGTTTCGCCCCCCACGCCCCTCACTCCGCTGGCGCTAGGTTGCGTCTGTCTTCGTTGCACTCAGTAATCAGTTCAAATCAGTTGCACGTTGCACATGGCCGCCATTCACTGCCATTGTATCTGATTGTCAGCAATCATCAGCAATTGTCAGTGATATTTTTGTCGGTAAAGTGCAGTAAATTGTATTCATTGTAAATCTCATGTTATTATCAAATACGGTATTTTTTTACTTTGTAACAAACAATTAATTGAAAACCCAATACCTCGTAACGCCTCATAACCTATGATAACCTATATATGAGGCGCGGTTTGGAAATCCACGAGGTTATGACAGCAAGTCATATGAAACATGTATTTTCCCTTCAATTTTTCAAAAAAGAATAACAGATGGACTGTAATCTTGATATATAATAAAAAAATTCTTTAAAACAATTTCATTACCTTTTTCTTATTCATAAAACACACTTTTATGAATAAGAACTTAATAAAATGAAGAGACCAATAGAAAAATATGCAGAAATACATAATTAGTTATTACAAATAGTTACTGTAACAACTAATTATGTATTTCTGTATGTTTTTCTATTGGTCTCTTCATTTTATTAAGTTCTTTAATTATATATCATCACATTATCTGAATAATATCTCCATCATCTGAACGGCCATCTATTATCTTATCTTGGGGTTCTGAGTATACACTAGATGGCGTCACTGGCGTCTATCCTTCTTCACTCTTAAGCATTGGAGTGTCCACCCCCTGTTTCTGGCCGAAGGAGGGATCGAGATGAAACGGGTTGCGTGCGCGGCGGGCGTGCGGGACGGGCGCGAGCGCTCAGATGAAATCGTGACTGCTCGACGCATGCGCGCCAGGGTCAGATAGCCAGGCACGGCACGAGCTTTTATTGCGCCCTAAGCGACCTTGTCAAATTGCGCCCTTTATTATATTACATTTATATGAGATTATTGATGACCTTACTCTGAATTTTTATTCGTAGTTTAAAAAAGTTGCAGTACAATTTGTAGTATTTCATTTGAAAGTTTATTTTCAACAATGCCAACAATGGAAAGACCATTGTGCGCCCCTTGTCAACCTTACGCCCTAGGCAGTTGCTTAATTTTTCAGAGTAAAGTCATAAATAATCTCAAATAAATGTATTAAAATAAAGGGCGCAATTTGACAAGTTCGCCTAGGGCGCAAAAAAGACTTGAGCCGGGCCTGCGTCAAGCTTTCGCGGAAGCCGTTTTCGTGTTTACGATGAGGGCTCACGACCTCGCGAACGCAAAGGACGGAGTGTCAGGCGTCAGAAGGACGGAGCGAGACAAAACATCAACGCATCGTCTGTCTCCTACCGTTCTCGCTCGATTTCAGTGTCCCTCACTCGCTCTCGTTCCATCTGGCTCTCACCTTCGCCGGACAAGATTGAGACAGAAGTAGTGGAGATAACGAAAAGCCCACATTGTGTACGCCAAATCGAGCCCTCAGCAAGGAAGTACTGTACCTATACAGCAGCTGGATTTATACACATTGCCATGTGAAAGTTTCCTCTACGTGGAGGGGAAATTGGTGATAAATAAGCCAAATGATGCATAAACGGTAACGTTGGGAAATAATTGCATGGCGTTCATATTTGATGAGATTCGATATGAGCTCAATGGCGTGGAGATCGATCGCAACAGAAAAGTTGGAATAACTAGCACGTTTAAAAACTATGTATCGCTGACATCCGGCGAAGACAAAAATATGGAGAATGCTGGATGGGGCTTGAAAGCAGAGATGGGCATTATCTAGATACAAAATTATTTAAATAACGTGTCGAATAAAAGATACTTTATCTTTATTCGTTATTCGAATCTTCGAATCACGATTTATCTTTATTCGAAACACCACGGATAAAAAAATTTATTCCAAGTGAATTTATTCGACGGTGAAAGATAATTTTTTTATTCGAAGATAATTTATTCGAAAGCGAAAGATAATTTCTTTATTCGAGGAAGTTTTATTCAAACCATCGAATAAGGTTTTCATCTTTATCCGTAGTTTATTCGACTTTTATTCGAAGGCTTCGAATAATTTTCGGCAGCGTGTTTATTCGAGTCGCCCGCGCCGAGCGCCGAACGCAGAGGACCAGCGCGGCGCGGCGGCTAGCGGACTATGTAACACACGCGTTACAATGTAGTATCAGGTTACCAGGGTCATTCTCCGCAGAAATCAGATAGTCTTCGAAATAGCAGTTCGGATTTGGTTGAAGCTTGGATATGTTGTAGTTTTTAGTAATATACAAACATAACTCGAAGGATTTCTCAAATTTTAATTAAAAAATTATTGATCTTACAGCACTTTGAAATATAGTGTTGACCTTTTTTCAATAAATTATAACTGTTGAACTAATAAACTGATAAGAATGTGCTTTCGGTGCTTACAGTGGAGACATAAGGGTGTACCTAATAAAAATTATTTCTGTTAAAGAAGACAAATTTTTGACCCTTGATTTTGGAATTGTTCTTAACAAATACAATTTTATAATAGCAGCGCGCTACTGAAAAAATTTAATTGCATTTTCTAGTAAACAAATGTAAGAAACATCGTCGCTTTTTCACAATTTATCTAAAGTTAACCAATAAATAAATTAATGCCCATAAAACTTCCAAAACCCTAGCTTTTTCATAGTATACGAAATTTGTCAGTTATATTTGTACGAAGACTTTTCCGATTTTTAAAATTTATGGATTGTTAATAAAGTTGCGAGATCCATTCGATTGAAATGAGTGCAAACACGGTATAAATCGGATTATTTCTAGAACTATAGATAATTAAATATGAATGTAACATTTCTAATGTAATAATGCTAAAAATAATCCGATTTATATCGTGTTTAAATTCATTTTCATCTAAAAAATTTCAGCAGTATGTTACTGAAACGTTCATGCCGATACGATAGAAAATGTGGAAGTTTTATTTACATCCTATTAATATAAGTATAATCCACCGCAAGCAACAATGTATGGCTCTCGAGCCGAGGCTCGAACCAAGATCAGAAGCCGCCGCCGAAATCCTCAGCTGGAGGCGAGATTGCGCCAGTTCGGTAAAACACGCTGGTGAAGGTTATTCGAAGGCTTCGAATAAAAGCCGAATAAACTACGGATAAAGATGAAAACCTTATTCGACGGTTCGAATAATAGTTCCTCGAATAAAGAAATTATCTTTCGCTGTCGAATAAATTCACTTCGAATAAATTTATTTATCCGCGATGTTTCGAATAAAGATAAATCGTGTTATTCGAATAACGAATATACGTAAAGTATCTTTTATTAGAGTTTATTTAGATATTATCTTTGCCCATCTCTGCGGCCAACCCAGTGATGCCAGAATCGTGGGACATGAGATACTTGCTTACCCCCACTATGACCTACCGTCGTCTCCCACTATGGCCTACCGTCATCCCCCACTTTCTTCCCATCGCACTGCACACAAGCATATCTCTACTCCTGTCCGTGTGCTCGCAGCCGAACAGGCAGCGCACACGGACAGGAGTAGGGATATGCTCGTGTGCAGTGCGATGGGAAGAGAGTGGGGGACGACGGTAGGCTATAGTGCAGCGCTGTCCAGCGTAGGGGCCCCTCACGCGTCTACTTCCCCTTCCAACCTTCCTTTCGAGCAGCGCGACTTGTCGTCAAGGAAACCGCGCGACGCTGAAAAGGAGACCGCGACATTTCCGTAGACAAGGAAGCTCAGACGACACGCGCGACGCCAACGTTCACTGTTACTTTGAATCGGCCGCGTCTGCGCGCCATGGCAACGGCAGACGATGGTGGGGGACGGCTTTTGCCTCTCAAGAGGCAAGTTGGGCGGCGCTGCTATAGTGGAAGACGACGGTAGGTCATAGGCCGGTATTCACAAACGTGTCTTAAGATTAAGCAATGCTTAAGCATTCGGCATCCTTTACTAGTTACTAGGGTTAGTAGAGGATGCCGCATGCTTAAGCATTTGCTTAATCTTAAGACACGTTTGTGAATACCGGCCATAGTGGGGGTAAGCATTTGTCCCACGTCCCACGATTTTGGCATCACTGGGCCAACCAGCGTCGCCGGGAAATTGTCGACCCTGGCCTGCCGAACCCTGGGTGTACCTCTCTCCGTCGCATCAGCTCACACGATATTGGTCGCCAACTGGTTCCACAGGCGACATAGGCAATGAGACCTCCAGTAGTATATGCTCCAAGACTTCTACGGACTCGTCTCGTTGGACCGAGTATAGAATTGTGGGGGATGTCGATCATACGATTTCTATCTACTCTATACAGTTTTAATGACGTTTTTGTAGGCAGAATAAATTAATGTGTACCTGTAACTTATTGCCGGAACGAACATTTTTTACGATTTGGTATACCTAAAAATTAATAAAAAATATAATAATTTTAGTAAAAATGATACCCCATTCATTGTACTGCGTGCTTGCAGGGTCCGATATACGACTGGGTGCTATATCACAGACTTCATCATAAGTATTACGGAACAGACAAGGATCCGTACAATCATAACAAAGGATTTTGGTACAGCCACTATGCGAGCAATTTTCTGTCGCCAAATGTCGACTACGAGCAGGCGAAAGTTGCGATCGACATGCGTGACATCGATGATGATAGATTTGTTACGATACAAAAGGAGTAAGATTTGATTTGTTTATACCCACAGTGAGTTAACAAAGTTTTGAGGAGGAAAGATAGTGAGATCCCACTTAGATGTGAAGTTGAAGGTAGAATAGGAAAGAAGTGTGCGTTCGGTCCTGGACTTGCTAGTGGACTACTCGTCAGTAAGGCTTACTTAGTAGAGCCTGCCTAAGACGCAGGGATGTTAGGTGGTGGGACGAAATAAGTATACAGTAAATACTCGTTAGGAGCCCGTCGAACGGGGCTGGCGGCGGGCTCCTAACGCGACTGGACACTATTCCGCGCGGCCACTGGCGCGAGTGAGAAAACCCAATGAGCGAGCGAGAGGAAACGAAAGCCGACGGCAACTTCGTGTCGACTCGTTCGTTTCCTCTCGCTCGCTCATTGGGTTTTCTCACTCTCGTGCGAAGGATTCCAAGAAATGGTGGGGATAGTCGCCGGGCTCCTAACGCGTGGTAAAAACGGGCTCCAAACGAGGATTTACTGTGTCTACATAGGAATCGGTAGTTGAAGGAGAATTTGAGAGAGAGCGGGATCGGTACAAATGCCGTCTTGTGGCGCGTACGGAGGTATAGTCTCTTTTACACCTAAGTAGGAGGCCTTCAGAGCTGTTTAATTTTAACTCAGACATAGATGTGTAAACGCTTTCCAGATTATTTAATTTACAAATATAATATTTATGACTATGATACATATAAGCTAATGCTGCTCACTTGTTAAAAAATAAACTGAGCATGTATGCTGCGTAATAAAATTATAAGGCACTCATGATTTGAACAGCAAATTATTTTACTTTTTGAAACTTTACCAGCACAATGTATTCGAGTAACATCTTTTGTAAATAGTTATATTTCAATTGTAACAACTTTGGGAACTTCAACCTCAAACATATTTATTTGATAATTGAATTTTATAAGGAAAACAGTGCAAGAAAATTGGAAAATGAGAATAATTTTTGAAAAAAATAAGTAAAAACAAGTTAGAAAAAATTAATGTCCTTTGCTCCTTAATGATGAGTAGCACTGCACGTATTTTCAATAATTTCACTCTCTCTCTCTCTCGGCGATAAAGATTTATGCCAACCTAAGTTTTAAGGATGTGTACACAGACTTTTTTAACTCACTGTAGATCACAGGTGTTTTAACAACATTCGCGATTATTGTTTTAACATTTTCCACCAATCATTGCCACCCCCGACCTTTCCAACAGTTACTTAACATTATCTTTACGATTATAGCAACAACTTGTATTTTTTAATTTGTCTCGCAATATCTACTTGAAATTGCATTGTTTGCCCTGCCAATATTTTACACTGCTTTGATTTTTTTTTAGTACATTTGTATTATTTCAGACCGGGTGGTCAGATCGACAGATTCAAATTCACTGTCTGTACGTCTGTACGTTCTGCGTTATACGAGACTGTATCTCATACAAAATGTGGAGATACATTCCTTATTATAACGCAGTAAAGTAAATTTTAACGTTAAAACACAACAATAATTTTATTCAATTTTAAAACAAAAAACTTATAATCGTTTTTTCGTGCAGCATCTAAAAATGAACAAAACCTTACAACGGGGTTGACATTTAAAAACATTTCTCTATTGAATAATTACACTTAAACAAAATTATAGAATTAAAGTTGTTTGAAATCAGCGCAATTTCTATCGAGATTTAGTAGGGTGTGCTCTATTTGTCTTTGCTTTCATCTCTTTAAAGTCGATTTATACACGTCAGTTATATGCTCGCTCGGTTCCGTGAAATTTTGCCTGTCAGCGACGAAAAATATCGTTACCGTAGTTTCAAATTTCAAATGGACGCGTCCAAACGTGCCCGGTTCAGTACGGCGATTTGTCCTTCAGTTTCAGTTCCGTATCGATGCCGTGACTTTAGAATTCATTGATAACGATATTTTTGCTGTGTCACTGGCGCGTCATTATTGTTCTTTCTCGATTTTGTAAAAGTTTGCATAATGATTTTCATAGTTTTTCACATTTTTTCAATTAGAAATGATTGACAAACAACATACCATTTATGCGTCAATACAGTTCTCATATGTATTTCTATATTCATATTCTTTTTCTCCGATTATCTTCCTCTTCATCCAAAATTTTGACAATCATTCGCCAAGTTATTCGCCGAAGAGCGAGCCATGCTGGTGAGCATTACTCGAGAACTGTACGAATCCGTGACGAAGAAGTGTGTCGTCCCGACATGTACCGGATGTCACTGATACTGAACTGGCACGTCGCTGATGTGTGTAAATAGACCTTTAACCAACTACATATGTTATTTTCCCTCATTTCTCGTATTCTCAGATTCTACTGGCTACTATTTGGAATATTTGGATTACTATTACCGCTGAACGCACCAATGGAGTATTGGGACGAATCAATGGCATTAACCGTGCTGATCACCGGGATTCTACGATTCGCGATCACGGTGAACGTGTCATGGCTGGTGAACAGCGCATTACTAGTCTGGGGCAGTCTGACAACTGAGTTAATGGCCATTTCAGATATGCTCAATTTGTTGTATATAATGTTCTTTAAAATGCCAAAAAGCCATGGTACTGTCGTTATTGACAAAAGCGGTGTGCATGCCAAATGAAATAAACCAAAGTTATCTTTGAGTCGCTACTATAAATTCTTGAAACCCGACAGTGTCGTGAAACTCTATAGATACCTGATAGTATTTACCCAGAAAACGTATGCACAGTAGGTTCGTTTCGTGTTACAAACAATTAGATATCCATTATATTTAATATTCGTCATATTAATTTAAGCATGTTTCCCTAGAACTGATTTACATTGACCAGTGTCACAGACCGGGGTGACGAACTTCTTTTTCGTCGGGAGCCGTGCGAGCCCCACCATCAGCAATATCAGCTATGTCAGGGCTCTCCAAGGTCGCTCCCGCGGGAGCTTGGGGTTCTCCCACTCTCGTCCGCGTTGTCAGGGATACCGCGCGACACTAACCGCGAAGATGCTAGCCCGTCATGGCAGCCTTCGTAGCGTCGCGCGGTCTCCTTGACAACGGAAGGCACGCTGCGCCAGAGGAAGATTGGAAGGGGAAGCAGGCGCGTGAGGGGCCCCTACGCTGGAGAGCCCTGAGCAGGGAACGGCGGAAATATCGTGCGCCCGTATCAGGAATAGCGGTGGGGGAACTCCACGCATGCGCGCGATGACGCGGTGACGTCAAACCAATCCAAGCGCGATGACGCGGTGACGTCAAACCAATCAACGCCAAGAAACGAAACTTGACCGTGGCGCCGTTTCATTTCCCATCTTGACGGTGGCGCCGTTTCGTTTCCCATCTTGGCGTTGATTGGTTTGACGTCACAGCGTCATCGCGCTTGGATTGGTTTGACGTCACCGCGTCATCGCGCGCATGGGTGGAGTTCCCCCACCGCTATTCCTGATACGGGCGCACGGTATTTCCGCCGTTCCCTGGCCCTGAGCTATGTACTTCGGAGCTGTGATGACAGATCGGGGACGGGTTCCCTCGAGAATTTCCCCCACCTCGCATGCACACTACGCCGTAGCTGCGTGTCCTGCGTGTCCTACGGAGCCTCCGGCGTAGTGTGCATGCGAGGTGGGGGAAATTCTCGAGGGAACCCGTCCCCGATCTGGCATCGCAGCTTCGGAACGAGGCCTCCGGGCGGCTCGCGAGTCGCCAGTTCGTCGCCCCTCTCAACTAAAGCAGGCCCGTCCAACTTTTGCTGTTGCCTTTGAAGAGCAACCGCGGGTGGTTGCGAGCGAAGCCAAGAGCGACGGTTGTGCCCCACCATGGGGCCCTTTCGCTCTTGAGGGGAGCGAAGGGCCTGGCTCGCGACGAGCAACTCGCGGTTGCTCGTGCGAGCAAATCCCTGGACAAGCCTAGACTATAGTTTGACTGTAAAAGTGGGTTGTTAAAATGGCCTTTGCGGTTCTTCCGACATCTAAAATTATAAAAGCATCATTACTTACGTGAAATAGGATAGGGAAGTTATAAAAAAAGCAGTTAAAGAGGGCTTGATTCCAAATTGGAAGTTGTTGACTTCAAATGATCATAATTCTGAAATAAATGCATTTAATGCTATAATTTGAACGCTATTTGATCGATAAAAGTCGATACTTTTGTTGCTGCAAAAAGGTTAACGTGAAAATGTTTAATTAACAACCGTAGATAGTGATAAATTAACGCTGCAGATATTCACAAAACTGTGTTTAGACTTGTACTCTAATTTACGTCTAAAAAAAAACGTAATATGTTACATGCAAAGAAGAATTGTTATGTTTCGATTTTCTCTTCTTCAGGTGACAGTTAATCAGTAAAATAATTACAGGAAAAGGATTTGTGGGTAAAAAAGGCATTTGCGGACACGTCTCAAAAATCTTTAACGGCAGAACAGGCTATACCTCACATTTTGATGCACTTATTACTGACAGGATCCTTGAATATTCCACTGATTATAACCATCTATGTCTTATGATTAGTTCCTAACAAAAATTTAAATGCACGTCGGTCACAGTTTCGACGCATTGAAGTCGTATCATTAGCCTTTTTTCCTTAATTAAGTGAATCTTATCTAGTAAAACAAGCTTCTCAATATTATGCTGGCCACTTAAATAAATTTGGTGACTTTGAGTTTCAAATGGCAACAACATCTTGGCCCATCAATTATCGCAAATACCAGCGCAATTTCCTGGATTCTGTTAACAGTATTCTACTTAAAAGGCAGTTACACTTCCGCCACATCACATTGTCAATTATTTTGTTTATGTATTGTTATACAAAACGAAGAGTTGACATGTTTCAATTGCTGGACATACTTGCGGATGCAAAGTTGGCCAACGTGTTGTAGGTAGGGGTGTACGGGTACCCGTTGTAGATTGTTGCTGACATGTAGTAACAGTACAGTAGGTTCTCGAAAGAAGGACGGGATTTCTGGCTCGAAATAAGGTGATCACTATCCCCTCTATAGTGCCTATACGAGCTATAGTGACTTAGGTGTGAAGTTACTCAGCGGGGTCTTACCCGACACCACGCTGGGTACTGGCCGCTAAACGTGTCCTCCTACTACCTCTTGCAGGACTGTATTTAGGGAAGACCAGGACAATACCGGGACCCTAAGGCCCTAAGACCAGGACAAAACCTGGACCCTAAGGCCCTAAGACCAGGACAAAACCGGGGCCCTAAGGCCCCAAGGCCCCGGTTTTTTCCTGGTCTTCTCTAAATACAGTCCTGCAAGAGGTAGTAGGGGGCACGTTTAGCGGCCAGTACCCAGCAGCGTGTCGGGTAAGACCCCGCTGAGTGACTTCACACCTAAGTCACTATAACTCGTATAGGCACTATACTTTAGTTGTTACCACGGCGAATGAGCGAGAGGGACTTGTGAGCGCCCCGCTCGCCCATTCGCTGTCTCTTCAATTCTACGCGATAAGGCAGTGAAGGCAAGCCGAAAAGACTCTCGGTCTTAAACCGTCAGCTTCTTTTGAGACAAATTTGTATTACAGTTTTTTCGGGTACGCTCGACATCAATAACAATTCTCCTTCGCGTAAAACACACTAAGTAGTTTTTGTTTTGCACATAAGTTAGAGTAGGTATAATTTTAAACACATTTTTGTATTACTTTATTATCACTTTCTATGGTTGTTAATTAATCTACTTCTTAAATGTTACTTTTTTCGTACAATAAAAATATCGACCTCTATGTCCAAACAGCAATCGAAATGTTGTGTTTCTTGCACAGGCTTGATGAAATCCAAAAAATCTGGTTTGCAATATCCTGATGCAAAAGGACATCGAAAAGTCTTTTACCGTTTTGGGATTCGAGCCTCCGTTCTCGGGATATTAACTGTTGAATATTAACGGTCGAACTTCCGGGCCGCGCAGTTTAAAGCCGCAACAGCTGAGCACGGAGCAGTGACAGCTCGCACGCACACGCAGGAGGCATGCGTAGATACAGACGCACACACACACACAGTTGAGCCGTCCGTGAAAATGAACCAGCGCCCCGTCGGCTTTACTGTGCGCGCGGATGTATCTACGCGTGCCTCCTGCGTGTGCGTGCGAGCAGTCACTGCTCCGCGCCGGGCGCTCAGCTGTTTCGGCTTTAAACAGCGCGCCCCGGAAGTCGGACCGCGGACCCCTGAATTTCAACTGCTGATATCTCGAGAACGAAGCCTCGGATTCCAAAACGGTAAAGGACTTTTCAGTGTCTTTTTGCATCAGGATATTACAAGTTCCAGGATGCCCTTCAATTTTAGGACACCCTGTATACAAACTCTCAACACGCTGCTTGCTTGCCTCGGCGCTCTTTTTCTTAACGTTTTCACTTTTTCTTGGGCTACGGTATAGGAGGAACTGACTGTGTGAGCAGCGTTCCCGTTACCTCACCATAACTTTCGGGAGTCATGCAACTGGAAGTGACAAATCCATGAGCACGCGTAAGGCTCGCATGGGGAGAGTTTATTTCCCCTCGATCGCTGTTTGCAAAACCGCCTAGATCGGCCAATATCTGTGAACCCCACCATAGTACTTCTATACGCGTTGGAAATTAAGTCCACTCTATTTGACGGTATTATTGTACAAGCGACAACATCTACTTTGTCCAATAATTATATAACTGTTAAATTATCGCTGATCATCTGCCATTTACAAATCACTCACCTTGACAAAAAAGATAAAAAAAAATTGAAATAACGAGTAACTGTTGCAGCGTTAGTACATTATTGTAGATGTAGAAGAAAGTTACTCTGATATTATTATGGTATGAGAATTATGAGAATATTCGTGGGAACATTATTACTTCAGTCAAATGTATCAAAATAATAATAGCTGAAATTATACATGAATTATACATAGTTACATTATAGCATTTTAGCGACACCATATCAAATTTACAAAAAGGTACCCCGGAATCGTGGAAGAATATCAGTAAACTCTTAGTAATATTTAACATATAAGGCACGCGACAGAAAACCTGTAACACGAATTTTACAGACAAGTAGAAGCTGCCTCGCGCAATTCGAATGTAGCGCACGTTCTGCAAGCTGATGAAAACAGAATGATAGAAGAAAATATTGAATAATTTAAAAAGGTCTGTTTTCCTATACTATCTTCATAAAGTGCAATTAGACTTTTCACGTTATTCTTCTCACAACGGTATTAAATTTGAAATATCTAGTGAAGTATTCATCTTTTGAACACACTAACTGAACATTTTATGCTTATTAGTGAAGCGTAAGAAGAATTCACTTATCTAAAGAAAACCATGTGGTCACATTTAAAAAAAAAAGCATGCAATTGTGCTTTGCAGTTTATAAAGAAATGAAAATCGTAGAAAGGTAGACATTGCTATACCATTCAACTTTTTTCTTTCTCATTCTTTTCTTATCTTCAACAAAACAGAAAATACGTCCCACTTCAATTGCGTGATGCACGCGGTATACCGAACTTTCAACCAAATATCACATTAACATGGCATTAAAAATTTATTTGTATAATTAAAATTAGTTGAAAAATTGCATTTTAATACAAATAAAATAAAATGGAGCCAGCGTAAAACGTCATATTAATCTTCTGTCAAAAATTTCAGCCTATCACGGAACAGCATAAGCATGTTCTTCATAACGAAGTCCTACTGGCCATCGTATCATTATATGGTACCTTGGGACTGGAAAATCAGCGAATTTGGCCATTACGGAACTGGTTGCAGTACTTTCTTTATTAAAATGTGGTACGAGCTCGGTTGGGTCAATCACCTGCAAACAGCTGCCACCGACGATACCAGAGAGATTCTTCATGACGTGGCCAGAAAGAAGTTCTCCCTTCAAGAAGGACTGGAGAAACTCAAAAATATGGCCGAATACAATGCGCAAAAAGAGAGTATGACAATACTTTCCTGAACTCGAAAATGAAGTTATTAAATTTGTCAAGCTTTCGTATTCCCGAGATCAGTTCCTTAGTGCATCGATTTTGTGCCGTGCATAATAGTTTCGGTATCAATGCCATCTGTAAAACGCTTGTCGATGGACATTTTTTGCGGACATCATTTCGACAACGCGGTTAAGCGTCGATTTAAGAGATTACGCTACCCTAAATGCGGCAAAACAGAGGATATATTTCGGAATTCATTATATAAAACTATGAATAGAATTGAAATGAACTTCATAGTATGTAAAAAGCATACAATAAATTTGAAAAAAGAAAGAGTTTTACGTATACGTTCATGTTTGAAATAAGAAAATGGTGTCCTTCTTATCCATGCCGCGACGTTCATGAGATTCTGGCGGTAGTAATTTTTATTCCACCAGTGTCTGAATATTAAAAACTTACTAATATTATGATTGTTTAATATACAGTGTATCCGCGAGAACACTGAACAGCTGGATATCTCCTAACGTATTGTCAAGTCAAGCCGAGCCAGCCAACCAGCGTCGCCGGGGAATCGGTTGTCGCCGCTGGTTGGCTGGCTCGTTTGGTTTCCCATCGTTTCCGTCTTGGCGTTGATCGGTTTGACGTCACCGCGTCATCGCGCGCATGCGTTCCTCCTCCCTACGATGCGAGGCCGAAATCCGGTGGGAATTTCCCGTGAACAGTGATCGTAAACACGAAACCGGCTTTCGCAAAAGCTTGAGGCAGGCCCGGCTCAAGCCTTTTTTGCGACCTAGGCGAACTTGTAAAATGCGCCCTTTATTATACTACATTTATTTGAGATTATTTATGACTTTACTCTGAAAAATTCGGCAACTGCCTAGGGCATAAGGTTGACAAGGGGCGCAAAATGGTATTTCTATTGTTGGCATTGTTGAAAATAAACTTTTAAATGAAATACTACAAATTGTACTGCAACTTTATTAAACTACGGATAAAAATTCAGAGTAAGGTCATCAATAATCTCAAATAAATATAATATAATAAAGGGCGGAATTTGACAAGTCGCGCACGCCCGCCGCGCACGCAAACCGTTTCATCTCGCTCCCCCCTTTGGCCAGAAAGAAGCGTGAAACGAACCCTCGGAATTAGGGCTCCGTTCACGATACGGGCTCAACCAGGAGGCTACCACTCTCATTTACGATTTTGGGACAGTGTTCCAACTGCCACCTAGGCGGTTCCAATTTTTTCGAACTAAAATTCAATATGGCCGTGATCAGGTGTTCATGATTCATCTGTACTGTATACGCCATTGATATGCATTGCATGGCATTTCTCAATTGTTGATTGATGCGAGCTAGTACCGTACGAAACCCAAACAATCCTATCGAAAAATAAGTGTTATAAAATCAGTTTGACAGTAACAGGTATGTATATAGTTGAATATATATTTTTAATGTAGTATATGTAGAATATCTTTTTAAGTTATGTTTTTCATAGAGCTACGTCACAACATATGTCACGACATATACTACATTAAAAATATATATCCAATTGTATACATACCTGTTACTGTCAAACTGATTTTATAAAACTTATTTTTCGATATAGGATTGTTGATAGGATTGGTGTGTCTGTTCCAGCATTTACAGATGAATCATGAAGTTCATGACACGAACACGTGATCACGGCCATATTAAATTTTAGTTCGACAAAATTGGAACCGTCTAGGTGGCAGTTGAGACACTGTCCCAAAATCGTAAATGACAGTGGTAGCCCCCTGGGCTCAACGCCGGTTCCGACCAGTGAGCCCACAGCGAGGAAAGACTGTATTTATTTCAACAGGCAATGCCCAACGCGTGCCACCCGTGGCGCGAACAAGACACCCCTGGTGCCTTGCTATTCCAGCGGGTTTTCTTCCAGTGAAAATCAGTAAATTTGCAAGCGCAATATCTCGAAAACCAGTGGAAATAAGGTCTATACATTATACGTCGGCGCTAATAATTGTACCCTCTCGAACCATGCAATTCCATATAAATAATTTTTTATCTCCAATACGTTAGGAGATATCCAGCTGTTCAGTGTTCTCGCGGATACACTGTATTTCCTGTCGAATGTATGACACACGAAACTTGCGAAATTCAAGAAATTATAGAAATAATGGCGTTTTAGAAAAACATGCTTTTCACCAGATATACTTTTTTCGCAGATATGTTTAAAAGAAAATCGTACGTCATGCAATATATGTTAATGTTTAAGTTCATACAAATCGGCACAATGGTATTTCAGTTACTACTGATGCTATCTCGGAAAGCAGGTTTTCGAATAAACCCATCTAAAGTTTTATGTTTATTTTTGTACAATAACTTGCGTACTTTTCATCTTACTTTTAATCATCCAAATTCTGGTTCATAATAGAATCCTTCCTTCGACGCTGAAGCGTTTTCCTTTGGTAATCTTGAATGCCTTTAACAATTTTCACCCCCCCCCCCCCCGCCGCCCATCGAAGATTTCCGAGTTATGAGCTCTGCTATACCAATCGAAAAAGGATGATCCTGATTTGCGCTCACAGGACGCAACGCTCAAGAGACGACCACGCTCATCGAAAAATCGATTGTACAGTTCTAAATGAGAGCATTCACACCAGAGGTGATGCTCTGATCATGCTACACTCAATAGAGCACGGCAATTATATCGAGACAATTTTGGAGGGTGGTTGATCTTGAGCGTCCTATAAACAAATATGTATACTTCTCCGTAATTATGGATGAAAAGTTAATGAAACTAGTCCATAGGGTGTTCTAATAATAGCCCTAGTAGCATTTTTGGTTGGCATACAGTTGGGCCACGCACATAATATTAGTTGGCCAACAGTTAGATTTGGCACTTTTTTTCAGGTTGGGCCAACAACAGATGGCCAAGGTAGGCTTTCCTACTGTTGCCCAACCATTTATGTAGGAACACGGAAAAAAGGAAGGCCTCGGACGCGGGACTCGAACCCGCGATCTTTAGATTCGTTGCGCACTGATCAGCCGCCTTAGCCTACTCGGCTACCGCCGACTTCCCTATCCTTGTTATTCCGTATCCGCCTCTTATGTTATGGGGGTTCCTGATCCCCACATTTATAAGGCCTACCGTACTATATATAATAGTAATCCAACGGTAGGCAAACGGTTGGATTTTAAATTATACTTATTACCCTGATAACCATCTGTCTCCAATCTGACATCAGATTGGTAGCAGGGTCTGGCATGAGAGCGCAGAATCTGAGGTCAGACTGCAGTAGTCTGTGTCTGCATTTGGCTGCGTTCTGAGGTGCAGAGCCTGAGGTGCAGAGCCTGATGTCAGATCGACAGCAGATCGACAGCAGATTCTGCCGTCTGCTTGGCACAGCCAACAGCGCCATCTGAGGGCCAGAATTACCAAAAGATTCCCTACGCGTGACGTCACATGGACGTCCCTACGCACCAACACATGTATACCGTGATTGCTATAGGTGTATCCCTACCTTTACATAAGCAGGAAGCAGATTTTGTAATTTATTAAATAATTAATTCTACTTATATCAAAAAGTATTTCTTTATTCTTAAAAATATACAGGATCGGTGATTATAATTGTTACAAAATAATATAAGTAGCGCATATAAATCTAAAGAGGAACTTTCAATATTTACATTAACAAATCCATATATAGTACGTCCCGTAACAAGTGGTACCTAGTAGGGGCGGTGTCAGAAATTTTAATCAGTATTTTCGACTTCTTTCTTGTGTAGAATCATCATATTTCCTGTTGTGTTGGCGCTGTAAACAAATACAATATTAGTATTAAATTAAACGTAACGTATGAATAAACAAGATACATGCGATTACTTCAGCTCCATCTCCACACAGTACACACCCTAGACGATCATGCATGCTCCTGCGAACATTAACATTTATAAGAAAATATGTATTAAATTATTATCTACTAGACAAGATGCTAAACATTCGCACTTCGCGCATAACCCTACTTGTCTGTCTTGCAGATAATGTGAATCCCGATTTCCGCGACGCAGATAATTAGAAATTATTCAATTCCATAATTACGTTTGCCTTCTGGATACGTCGAGATGAATTGTCAGGATATTGATGGATGAAATTACTTGGAATATTCTTCGCTTTTTCCGGCACTGACTGCCACTGCCAGTGACTGCCACCTGCTGCCACCTCAGACCTCGAAAACGAACGCAAACTGGACGTAGAGTCTTGACCAATCACGAATTTCGGCACTATGGCGCAGCCAATCCGAGCGTAGCTCATTGTACCGTTCAAAGTGGCACCCGTTGTGCTTGAAGACGTACATACGCTCGAATAATATTCCAAGTAATTTCATACATCAACATCCAGACAATTCATCTCGACGTATCCAGAAGGCAAACGTAATTATGGAATTGAATAATTTCTAATTGTTTAAACCAATGCCTAGTGGAGGCGGTGTGGATCGCCACTGGTGTGGCCAGGGAAGGGAATGCACTCCAACGACGATTTTGACGGTGACAGGACGGCACTTTATTAGCCGAAGTGGGCGTCGTTTACACTGAACACGAGCACTCCACAGAAAGATCACGAACAAACACGACTCACAAAACACGCAACGAAAACTATGTACAAAATATTACAGTGGGCGCTGGGCGCGAATGGCTCGAAGGGCCGTTGTAACTCTTAGCAAAACTGTGGGTCGCGGGGCGACAAAGATGCTGTTGGTGCGTGCGAGAGCGTGTGTATCGTAGTCAGGTGTTCTGAAGACTAACTGTCGAATTCTACGAAATCGAACGCTCGAGCGGTACAAAAACGTGTGACGCGCGTAACCGTTCTTGACGAACGGTGCGTCACCGTGTTTACACGCTCTCGCACGCACATTTAAATCATCGCGAAGCGGCGCGTTTAACCGCGGCTGCAACACTAATTATCTACGTCGTGGAAATCGGGATTCACATTATCTGCAAGACAGACAAGTAGGGTTATGCGCGATGTGCGAATGTTTAGCGTCTTGTTTAGTAGATAATAATTTAATACATAGTTTCTTATAAATGTTAATGTTCGCAGGAGCTTGCATGATCGCCTAGGGTGTGTACTGTGTGGAGATGGAGCTGAAGTAAGTATCGCATGTATTCTGTTTATTCATACGTTACGTTTAATTTTATACTAATATTGTGTTTGTTTTCAGCGCTCACACAACAGGGGACATGATGATTCTACACAAAAATGAAGTCGAAAATATTGAATGGAATTTTCTGATATCGCCCCTACTAAATAAGTACCAGTGGTTACGGGACGTGGATTTGTAAATGTAAATGTAGAAAGTACCTCTTTGGATTTATATGCGCTACTTATATTATTTTGTAACAATTATAATCACCGATCCTGTATATTTTTAAAGAATAAAGAAATACTTTTTGATATAAGTAGAATTAATTATTTAATAAATTCCAAAATCTGCTTCCTGCTTATGTAAAGGTAGGGATACACCTATAGCAATCACGGTATACATGTGTTGGTGCGTAGGGAATCTTTTGGTAATTCTGGCCCTCAGATGGCGCTGTTGGCTGTGCCAAGCAGACGGCAGAATCTGCTGTCGATCTGCTGTCGATCTGACATCAGGCTCTGCACCTCAGGCTCTGCACCTCAGAACGCAGCCAAATGCAGACACAGACTACTGCAGTCTGACGTCAGATTCTGCTCCCCAGATCTGGCTATCAGGGTATTTATAGGTAACGGGAAAATGTTAGAATTTCAACTGGCAAAATTAAAAAGTTAGGTGGACTCATTTTAAACTAGTTCTCTTCGTATATGCTCTAAGATCCAGTATAACCGTAGCCTTAAACAATGTACAAAATGCCGGACGGGACCATTTCGCTCGCGAGGCACCGTTCCACTCAACCCTCTCTTCCCCCAGACAGTCTTCATAATAAGTGTAGCCAATGTGGGTTCAAAATTCTTTCAATTACTTTGGGATATGATTTTATTTTCATCCGAACCTATATATTTATTTTTATTATCTTTAACTAAATGTATTTCCGTAGGGCATTATTATTTGGCCCAGAATTGGTTATTCGTAGACAAATCACCGGAAGATGTGTGTAATATTAAACAGTTGGCCCAATAGACGGGGTTTGTAGACGAAACTACTAACCACCTCCCAATTGTTTCCCAACCGTAGGCAAATTGTCGGGATGCAAATACAACATTCAACGGTTGGGCCCTGTAAAGAAGGTTTATAGGCGAAACTACTAACCACCTCCCAACTGATTCCCAACTGTTGGCTACCGTTGGCCAACAAAAATGCTACTAGGGAGTGATAACAATCACATGATATATAAGATGAAATAAATTGCAAAAACATTAAATAAAACAGGTAAGTTCAATATTTTTATTTTTTAAATCATGTTTAACTAGAACATACCTCACTTTAAATTAATTTTTTTGTCCATTCCTCGTACTTTGAAAGTCACATTATTTGAATTTCTTTCAAAAAAGGCCTCTCTGCCTTACAATAGTAAATTGTGTCAATTTTGATTACCTTCTTTGCTGCTTTTGGCAAAGGTAATAATGCTTTCTGAAGGAATTATGTTCAAGAAATCGTGTTACTATCGCCATCTCCCGGGTTCGATCTTTTCGAGCGCGATTCTTCCCGGCGCGGCGACCAGACCAGTGTTCACAGGAAATTCCCTCCTGTAGGAGTTCTTAGGCATTTAGGCAACAGGCTAGTGTGTGACTTTAGCACATAGGTGGCGTCCATTTATGAGGAGTTCGGAAGATAGGAACCGTGGAGAGTCTGCGTAGCCGTGGTGGCTAACGCTGCTGATCAGCATGCGGGCGGCCCGGTTCAATTCCCGGCGCCGTGGCGCTTTCCTTTTTCCGTCTCCTATACTCCGGACTTCGGCCTCGCATCGTAGGGAGGGGGAACGCATGCGCGCGATGACGCGGTGACGCGTCAAACTAATCAACGCCAAGATGGGAAACGAAACGGCGCCACCGTCAAGTGGCCTTGGTAGAGCACTAAAGAGGTGAGTATGCACATCCGCCATCTTGGGTCCTCTGGAGAAAGAATATTATTGAGTACCCGCCTTTTTGCGTATTGTCAAATTCGATTTATAAAAAAAATATGCGTTGTTGATATTGATACATGGTAGCGCGACACATTATTAGAGTATTTTATTACATTTTAGTTTATATTTGGTTTATAAATCGAATTTGACAATACGCAAAAAGGCGGGTACTCAATAATATTCTTTCTCCAGAGGACCCAAGATGGCGGATGCGCATACTCACCTCTTTAGTGCTCTAGCCTTGGCTAGCTTGGCTTGGTGGCGGTGATTGGTTTGACGCGTCACCGCGTCATCGCGCGCATGCGTTCCCCCTCCCTACGATGCGAGGCCGACGTCCGGAGCAGGGAACGGCGAAAATACCGTGCGCCCGTATCAGGAATAGCGGTGGGGGAACTCCACGCATGCGCGCGATGACGCGGTGACGTCAAACTAATCAACGCCAAGATGGGAAACGAAACGGCGCCACCGCCAAGATGGGAAATGAAACGGCGCCACGGTCAAGTTTCGTTTCTTGGCGTTGATTGGTGTGACGTCACCGCGTCATCGCACTTAGATTGGTTGACATCACCGCGTCATCGCGCGCATACGTGGAGTTCCCCCACCGCTATTCCTGATACGGGCGCACGGTATTTCCGCCAAACCCTGGTTGCGACTCCCGTATAGCGGCGTGTAGTATAAACTTCAGAAGCGCGAAGTTCGAAACGGATCACACGAATTTAATAGGAAAGCGTCGCTGGGGAATCGGTTGTCGACGAGTGAGACCGCGGCCAACCAGCGTCGACAACCGATTCCCCAGCGACGATGGTTGACCGCGGTCTCACTAGTTGGCGCTGGCGTCGGCAAATTTTCATCTTGGCGTTGATTGGTTCGACGGTTGATAAGCGATATAGCGGTGGGGGATCTACCCCCACCAGTCAAATGCCGGTCCCCACTCCTCCATCAGTCAAATGCCTGCCATATAACTCACTCGCCCTGCCGGATAACTCACTCGTGCGCAGGGATCGACGAGCTTCGGCTATGCGCAGGCTACGCTAAACACGTACAGGAGCGGTGGTAATGTGTGCGTAAATTGACGCTACTGTGAAGGCAGCCAAGTGGCAACAACGCGAAGCGAATGTGACGTCACGAATGTACAGACGCCAGCGCCAAAGACGCCACGGGCGCGTACAGGTACTACTACTGCGTTTTTGTAGACGCCACGTGCGATTGTGAATCGAACATTTTTAGTAGTTTTTCCCAGTTTTTCGTTCAATTGAATTATTATTTTGTGTTTTCTGTTACCTGCCACCAATCTTACACATATTTCAATTCATTGTATTAGAAGCAGGGACGTAAAGGACCTTATATTCTTGAATATTACCGCCATAATTCATCGCAGTCCAGTCACAGCGATGGAAGGGGAAACACCTACAGAAGCGGTGGCAATGCGTGCGTGAGACGTCACAATTGGAGACGAACCGACGCCAGCGTCAAGCGAGTGACGCCGCGGCCAACCAGCGTCGACAACATATTTCCCGGTGACGCTGGTTGGCCGGGATTCGGTTCGTCTCCCATCGTGGCGTCTCACGCACACATTACCACCGCTCCCTCAGGGGTGGGCACTCCGTATATCAATCTGTTGGCAAAATTTAGTGGGCGGCACTTTCCACAAGAGGCGCTGGCCAAGATGAAAATTTTTCGACGCCAGCGTCAACCAGTGAGACCGCGGCTAACCATCGCTGGGGAATCTGTTGTCGACGCTGATTGGCCGCGGTCTCACTCGTCGACTACCGATTCCCCAGCGACGCTGGTTAGCCGTAGTGATCCTCTAGGCAGTAATCGGACAAACGCATATCGTCGCTGATTGGTTGCTGCGATTTGGTCTAAAGCAGAAGTAGACAGAGAAAGAAACTGTAAGAAAGAAAGAGACAGAAATACGAATCGAAAGAGATAGATAAACAAGCAGCTTGGAAAGCAAACGATTTAATGAATGTTTAGGTTATGTTATTTCCGGTTTTGTCCCAAAATGGCTGCGGTTTGTCCGATCACTGCCTAGAGGATCACTAGTTAGCCGCGGTCTCACTAGTTGACGCTGGCGTCGGCAAATTTTCACCTTGGCGTTGATTGGTTCGACGGTCGGTTGGGGGTATAATGGTGGGGGATCTACCGCCACTCCTCTACATGCTAAATGCTTCCGATCAACCGGACAGTGCGCCACCCTGGTCGGCGTCTTCTTCTCCTTCTTCTCCCCGCCACAAAATAATCTCATCAGCGCCATCTGTTACCAAATATTTTCAACTTTATTGATCCCAGCGCCTCTGGTGGAAAGTGCCGCCCACTAAATTTTGCCAACAGATTGATATACGGAGTGCCCACCCCTCACCGCTCCCTGTAGGTGTTTCCCCCTCCAATAGCTTCGATGGGCCACAGTGAGCTGCAGTAGCTACCTAGGGTGCGTTCCAGTCAGGGCTGGAAGGGATCCGGCCGGCCGAACACCTACAGGGAGCGGTGGTAATGGTGCGTGAATTAACGCCAGCGCCATGTCAGCCACGTGGCGACACCGCGAAACGAATGTGACGTCACGAATGTATAGACGCCATTGCCAAATACGCCACGTGCGATTGTGAATTGAACATTTTTAGTAGTTTTTCCAAGTTTTTCATTCAATTGAAATTACACTTCATTACGACATGAATAAGGAATCAGGTAAGACAAATACTTAATACTTTTGCATCAACAGAATTATAGAAATGATATTTTTTATATATACCAGCGCCAAGCGAGTGACGCCGCGGCCAATCAGCGTCGACAACATATGTCCCGGTGACGCTGGTTGGCCGTGGCGTCGGTTCGTCTCCGATCGTGCGTCTCACGCACACACTACCACCGCTCCCTGTAAGTGTTTCAAATTGAGATCAGCCGGACTGAGTCCGCCAAGCCTACTTTCAGCCGGACAAGGTGTCCACCAGTGACGTCACACTCGTTTCGCGTTGTCGCCACGTGGCTGACTTGGCGCTAGCGTCAATTCACGCACACATTACCACCGCTCCCTGTAGGTGTGTTCAGCCCATGGACCTGAAGGACAGTGCATAAGCTAGGCTTATGGACGCGGGGGTTGAAGCGAATGACGGAAGGGGAATCGACCTCTTCCAGCCGCTTTTTGCGGGACGACTGGTGGTGCCATCTGTGCCATACCGTGGAAAATTTCTTCTGGCAAAACCAATATATACCAATTTTTAACCTTCAAATACAATACTTTTACTATTTTATTAGAAAATTTAATATTACTTACGTAATTTCGAAAGTATCCCAAATAATAAGACAATTATATAAATACACTACACACATGCAAGTTACTTTGCAATGCTTTTACACTGTTTTCTACCGTTTTGCACAATGGCGTCACAAGGCTATACCAATGAAGGACGCTATTTCTAAAACTTATATTCATGGCAGCCCCTTCCGTCTTTCGCTGTAACCCCCCGGAACTAGGCACTGTCCTTCAGGTCCATGGGTCAGCCGGACGGTTTCCTTTCACCCCTGCATCACGCACACATTAGAAGCTCACCGATCCCTGCTCGTGCGCCTCCCTCGTCCGAATACTCCAAGAAATGGTGGTGATAGCGACGAGTGCTTGCGCAGGGGCCAAAGCGAGCTCATAGCGAATGGTTACTGTATTCAAATGCTAGCTGTAATTTTTGGCGAAATGTCGAAATACCTTCAAAAAGACGAGGCTTTTACTCTGAATTTTCAAACAGTATCAACTATAATACCAGAACCTAGGACTTGACTCGCACAATCAGTTAAATATCTTACTTATGTGGAAGAAAGTGAATCAAAGAATGGACCATGCATCATAGCAAAACACCAAGGAGTATGGAATGCAGTTTTTTTAGAATGGAACAAGTAAGAAGTAAAGCAGGTATTAGGAATTGTAGTTTTTTTTCTTTTGGAAACATGAATTTGTTCAACAAGAATTTCTTTATAACTTTGATTTCATAAGAACTATTGTCGAGGCTAAAAACAATTTATTCAGAAAGCCCAATCCCTTCCCGATTAAAACAAAAAAGGACGGAGTCCTTATCCTTGATAGCTTCGTAGATAAATATTCATTTATAAATCTTATTTTCGCTGAAGTAAAAAAAATTGCATCCCCAGCATCCCATATTTTTCAAAGGAATTCAAAATCTACAAAATGACAACTACCCGGCTCAAGATTTACGGGAAATATATACTTCAACTTTATCAAAACTCTTAATGTCAATGGTCCAGAAATGTTCTGTCGTTGATAGAATTATATTATAATATGATGATCGTTGCAATTTCCAACTAGTTACCATTTTATAAACAGCTTATCTGTTCCACTTGAAACATTTTTTTAGTGATGCAAATATATGGTCATTGAAATCGAATGAATATGGCGGATAACTGATCATTCTCCACGTCAAGTCATGGAGTTAATTTTTAATAGATTGTCTTTGCATACGACACAGTTTTGAAGCTCGTGATTGCTATCTCGGATCCGATTCCACTTTAAAAAGAAAAATATAAGGAGATAGGAAATGTATAAATTTGTCCGAATTGTCTGGTGTGAAAAGGACTTTTAGTATTTTTTACGATCTCTAACGAAATTAACTGTAACGATCGCAAACTGTCATCTTGCGCAACATGAACTGCGAGTCCTAATCCTGACAGGCTCCAGGATTTCATCTGCAAGCTTTATTTTCATCAGTTACACCAATACAGATGAAAACAAAACGAAAGAGAAGAATGACGTTCAGTACATTCCGTATGATACATCTTTAACTGAAACTAATGATTAAGCAAACATGCATCGGAATCGCATTTAGTCTGTTACCTTGGTCTGTTACAAAAAAAAAAGAGAGAGAGAAACGTTACTCCCAAATATTGGTCATAAGTTATTGTTAGTAAGTTCTGCCCCGGGCAATTGGAAGAGGATGAATTACACGTGTACGACTGGTAACAAAACAGTATATATTTGTATCTTTATTCTGGTAACAGCACACTTTTATTCAACTTTAATATTAACCCTTAGAGCTAATCGCGAGAATTCTTCAAGTCCCACACGGCTTACTTTCTGAACAGACACCGTTATTTATCTATTTATTTGTCTCTTAAGAAAAAAGTGTACGTGCACCGTATGATTCTATATTCTATACGTGCACATCCATTGGAAAAAACGCGACGCGTGAAACGAGGCCGAAGCGTGGGACAAGCGCGTTGTGTGGCAACACTGGCACGCCTGGCACACGGTGATAGCACGAGATTTCCCATCTCTAATCTTTCGACGCTGCCGCGTTATTCTCGTGCGTCCCTAACCACCGTGAAGCAACTGGAAACGCCCTGCATTTCCGGTGCGTTTTCTGCCCCCCAAATATAACATGAAACGACGAAATAGTCACACAACAATGCATTTCACATTCACGCGACTAGAAAGAAAGAGAGCGCCATGAACAAGGTATTAAATAAAAGAAGAAATCATTTTATGGATGGAAGTAAAAGAATGAAGAGTTACAGAGTAATAAAAGAGACTGCAGAATTCCATACACACTTGGCAAGGAAACCATCAACGAGGATCATTCGATTGGTTCACTTGTCTTTAGTACAAAGTGTTGATGTTGGAACAAGTTTGACAGTTGTTGGGATGCACAGAGATCCAGTGGGAATAGTTTAGGTCTGTTGGTTAAGAAACTATCACAAAAATTCGTTCGGTTATTTTTCTTGAATCGACTAACTCTTATGTAAAAGATAGTTAGAGGAATGTGATAATCTTGAGCATTACGAATGTGATAAATTACTAATTGTAACGCGTTCTTTATACAACTGTCTTCTCTCTGTATGCAACGAGGTATCTTGCAAAGAGTCATAAAAATATATGTGCAAACCACTGTTATACATAGTGTATCCCTCTGACAGTACCAAAAGTTTTGTCGCATTGATTTGTAAACCTTTCGAACTGCAATTATACTCTCTTGATACAAACTCTCATCATATACAGTGACTTTAATTCTTTATACACTTGTCTAACAGACTGGAAGAATAAGTTAAAGATCTAAACATTTTGTCTTTAACCCTAGAAAGCATGAAATATCGCTTGTTTCTCTGCATTAAGGTACTTCGTAAACTTCCTGTAAGGTTGTTGGAACTCAACCATGCCTAGAATCCGTTTCCAATTTAATTGCGCGTGTAAAAGATTCTCGATTATTTTCTCGAATTCTATATGCCTGATTATGAGTTGTATGTACATAGATTTTTACACGTAATTTATGAATCGCATAAATTTTTATAATCATATAGAAATCTTTTTAGCCTCTAATTGTAACAATAATTCTAGAATGCTGTTAAAAAATAAACAAATTCGTCGAAGGAAGAACGTAAATCTGTTTGCAATCGATTGTGCAAGTGAAGGCTTTCTAGAGTTAAATTCAATACATCGGCGAATATAACAATACACGTTTACGAATGATCGAGATATGGACGCAAGGAAAGAAAGGAAAAGAGAAAATCGTTCTACGAAGTTCCCGTTTCGATGAGAGATGTACAGGTGTTAACAAGCGATGGTCACTGCTTCCAGGGCTGAATCTACACCTCCACACCGGATCGGTGATTTGTAAAAAAAAAATTGCTGCAAAATTGCTTATAAAATTGAAAATGAATGTTAATTTTCTTTAAATCAACATATTCTTCTTACTGAAAGGAGAAAAAGTGTAAGCAGGAACTATATGTCGCAGTCCATTTGATGAAACCATTTTTCACGTTATTATGAATTACGGGACGTTTGCGACACGTGGTCCGTTTTATACTGCTTCTCCTTTCAGCCAGCAGAATATGTTGACGTAAAAAAAGAATAAACATTAAATTTTCAATGTTATAAACGATTTCGCGGCAAGACTTTTTTACAAACTCTTCACCGCCCCTGAAAGCAGTGACCATCACTTTTTCAACACCCTGTACATTACTAAACGCAAATAAAACATTTAAAACTACCCCCTACAGGAAATGCCTCGACTGGGTGCTGAGTCGAGGAGCAAATGGAATGCGTGTTTTAATCTCTAACTTCGTTGTTTCGGGGTGATCTGAACTACGTTCTCGACAATATGTGGTACTATTGAAAACGAGGAAGGAATAAGAATGAAGGGAAAAAAGCAAGAAATTACTATCGCTAAACGAGTAAGAACATATTGTTCTTTACCATATCTTCGAACGATGCCCCATCGCTGGGTGCATAATCAGGAATCTAACGATCGTTTGGTCTATTCTCCAATTGCTCGGCCATTAATTTCATTGCTATGGCTAAATGCTGTTCAGTATATACAGTTTATTTGTTAACCGTGGTTGCCTATCAATGTTTTCTGTACATATCTTTCAGCTCAACTAAAAAGTTAAAACAACATACGACTGACACTGATGGCATACTTTCTTCGAATTAAATGTTCCAGCATGCGCCGCACTTATAACTCGTAGCTCCAAAAGCGTTCTTTGAACGTCATAGAAGTTAAATAAAACCTACCAGTTCACGCGCTTATTAATTGATCAAAGAAAAGACGACCCACGCATGTGCTAGCATTACTTCGATTGAACTTTAGAATCTATGGGAGCATCGATGAATCACTAACGCTTTGGGGATTCGAATCATTCTAAACGATCGTCGAACGTGATAATCTCGAACATAATTGACGCGGATCAGAGAACGATTGCTGGTCGAGGTGTCTGACTCCCCCCCTTCGCCTTGGAATCAGGACATTTAGAACCTGCCAAATGACCTGCCAAAATCGGTCGCGTACTTGCAAGATCAGCTACATTCGACTTTTCAAAACATTTGCTCAGTTACTTGAAATACTTTCGTGTTGAAGTGGATATTCGTGTGGTACATATCATCACACTGTTACGCGATCTCGTCGGGGACTGTTTCCAAAAACTTTACGGCGAAGTGATATATAGTGCTTATCGTGTTGAATCAAGGTTTCTCTTCAATACTAAATACCATATTTTAAAATAGGACACTTCATTCTTTTACTGTCACACCTGACAACCGTTTTAATTTTTCTTCTGCGTTAAACTACCTTCAGCTTCCAGGAAAACAGTTCTCTTTTCGGTGAACCTTAATTCGATGTAAACCGTTTCAGCAGAAGGACATTGTGGTCGGCTTTTGAAGAGCAAAAAATCGGTTTCACAAGAAATCGAACGTAACTGACTCTTTTACACCCATGTGATTAAAAATATTAAGTGATTTCCCAAATGTTCCTATTACTTCTCGGATAGCTCATCCCGCCCCCATCAAAATAACCGTACAAAGAAGAGGCCATCGTTGGATTCAGCGAACGAACGATCGGCCGTTTCATGAGTCGATTGCACCTTTCTGCTAATCTTTCTTAAGGCTATGCATCACCACTGTCTGGTCCCTGTCTTCTTGCGTCTGATCTGTGTCGCCCCAACCCCACACTTCGTGGCTGCCATCGCCGGTTCTCTTCACTCTTTTCTGCACCATGTCTGTGGGTACCATTTTCAGATCGTACGCCAAGCCGATCTTTGCGAAAAAGTCAATGAACGCTGTCGTTACGTTGAACCTGTAGTTGCCCAGCTCGGCTGTCTTGTAGTCCCACGGAAACACGTGGTGATAATTGTGCCAGCCCTCCCCGAATGCCGTGAGGGCTACACCCTTGTTCTCAGAGGGATTGATGAACCTGAAATCAGCGACGAGCTCGTTAAAGTAACCCTGCTTTTCTATTCTCGTTGCTATACATATATTTAAAGAGAGAGAAATAATTAATGTATTTTATAATGTATTCGATAATACGTCTATGTCTAGTATTGGGAAACCAAGAATTTCGATACGCCAACTAGTGACAAAAAATTGAACTACTCAGAGTAGGCTGAAATCCGTCGAAGTCCATATGATTATCAGTGTTTATATAGACATGTTGTGGAAAACGAGTGTTCTTAAATTTTTTGGAACACTAAACTTTTACTTATTCGATTAATAAATACTTATTCGGAATGTTTGGTGGGATCCAGCCTACTGTCAATAGTTTGCCAACTTACCACCGCAGCGCTGAAATCTAAGCCACGCCTCCACTCGGTTTCCCAATACATAGAGGAGCATTTTTCTACTTTGGCTGAACTATTCTCGATGCAACAACAATTGACAGATTGTTCACTTTTTCTGCACTTCGGTATGCATTTACTTGTTACCTGCGGCTAGTACACGATTATAACGAACCGCAAAACTGAAACATATCTTGCCCCGTATGGAATGTATTAACAAGAACAAAAACGTATGACGTTGAATTGAAAATTTATTAAGAAACCTATAATATAAATAATATTTCCCGGTATATGCTTAGTATTTCTGCAAGACACTTGTCTACATTCTGTAGAATACCAGTGCTCTCCGTGAAGCATAGTTCGGGAAATGCTGATGGTCGTTGTGAAAGTTAACTTTATACGAATTTTAAATGATTTTCTGGAATGGACTACGGACTTTTAACGTGTCCTTCATCAATGTATGTACATGACGAGATAAATTAGGTAAATAATATCTCCGCGGTTATTTGCAGTCAACGAAATATATGCGGATTGATATGAGCAGGAAGTTGAAATTCGTGAGGCTTTTACATTGAATTGTCGAGAGTCTCTTACTAAAGCGTCGCAGACGCATATTAAAAAAGTAATAACTTGAAAATTGTTGCTGCATGCATTAGGGTTCTCTTTATTTCATGCAAGCTGAATGATGATATTATAAGTGATACTAACTTGTCATATGGTTTGTTCCCAAAGAGATGAGCTGCAGAATTGACCAACCACGTGGCGTTCAGTGTGAAAACATACCGCAGAACCGTGGGAACGAAGTAAGCATTCGACCACGTCTCGTTCCAGCATAGAACTGGCACAACAGTCGGCATAACGAAACACAACAAGGGCATCAGGACTTTGTAATGCCTGTAAACAAATCAGAAAAGATGTTCAATCAAATTACAATTTATTCTTCGCATAAAAGCTAAATACAGTGGAGGATAAAAGTTTTTGCACGTCACAAAGCTAAAATAATATGCGTTACAATTTGACTTACTATTGTTACTACCCTAAAATGTGTTTTCAGTACAAATTAATACTGTAGTAAAATTACACGTAAGTGGGTCTCATTCCATGCGAAATCGGACAGTTTTCGGAGTAACATTTCAGATTTAGGTGAAACTTGGAGATGTTGTAGTTTTTAGGGATATATAAACATATCTCGAAGGATTTTTCAAAATCTCAAAAAGTGTGGATCTTACAGCTCTGTGAAATATAGTGTTAACTTTTTTTAAAAAAATTATAACTATTAAACTAACAAACTGATCAAAATAAGCTTTTGGGTGCTTACAACGAAGACATAAGAATACCTAATAAAAATTATTTAACTGACAAAAACAAATTTTTGACCATTTATTTTGCAATTGTTCTAAACAAATGCCATGTTTTAATAGCGGGGCACTATTTAAAATTTTGAAAAAATGAGGGTGTAGCCCTATTTGTCCTCTTTACGGACCCGTTTTCAGAAATTCGGACACTTTCAAATTGGCCAAATGAAAATTAATTGAATGTGACGCTGCGTCGCCCAGCACCGGCTCGACGGGCTTATAATTTTTTTTCAATATAGCTTTCCTACTGTTTCGAATACCGTTTTCGTCCACTGTACATAGAGGGTGTCCCAAAATTGAGGGACAATCCTGAACACGCAATATCCTAATGCAAAAAGACCACGGATGCCAAAACGGTAAAGGACTTTTCGATGTTTTCTTGCATAAGGTATTGCATGTTGAGGTTTGTCCCCCAATTTTGGGACACCCTGTATATCACATTTTATAACTCGGGGAAAAAAGTATTTTTCACGATGCAAGTAGAATTAGTAAACAAATCTTGTGGAAGATTACATTTATGAACAAGTTAAAAGAGCAAACCTAATATCAGGGATGAAAGAAATTTTGTGTAGTCGATGTAATGAAATTTCTAGTTAATGTCTTAGTACTATAGTCTAGCTGGATTAATTATTAAGGGGTCCCCCTAGTGTAACGGTCCTGAAAAGAAGGCGATATTTGGGATTTCTTTGAGAGGGAAGATTAATTAAAAACTTTATGTCTATACTGAATTCCGTCTAAGAGTAGACTCGTTCCGCGCAACGATGACTCTGAGGAGGCTGTCGATTGGTAGGAAACCTGCAGGGAAAGCGCTACGACCAATCGCGTGTGTCAGATCTGTGGGAGCTGCGCAGATCGGTTGCAAATTGGTAAGGGCGTAGGTCTACTCTTAGGTGGAATTCTATATATATTTGTACATAATTACACAACATTTTAAAAAAAATTTAATTCAAAATGCAGCTGCAGCATCGCCGTTACAGGCCGATAACACTGTCCAACACGATTTTTGGTCTGCAATATCCGCTGGGCGTTTCTTGTAGAGTTTTTCGCCCTGAACACGAATCCGCAAGCAGAAATGCTCTATCACACTCAGTTTTTGAGAAATTCGATTTTGAAAAAAACTGCAAATTTTCAACTTTGAACATTTTTTGTGTCGAAACGGTAATAGTTATTCGGTTGCTCGTTGCGTCAAATTATTCTATGAACCCTCCCGAATACAACGATATAAGTTATTATTGCATTATGATCATTTAAATATGTTTAAACAACGATCAAAGGGAAAATGACACCCGAAATGCACCCATTTTTGAAGATATCTTTCAATTTATTTCCAAAACTAAGGGTCTAGGAAAAAATCTGACCATTCCACGCGATGCAGCAGACATTTTTCCTTCGGAAATCATCAACAAAACTGGTAAGTCACGTTTTGTTTTCAATACAGAAGCGAAATAATTTGGCAAAGCGCGCGTTGTCGACAGTGGTAGTCAACGGCGGCGCGCGGTCCACTGCCGCTCAGCGTAACACAATCGCTTAACGCGCCTGAGTACCACTGCTGGCACCGCGCGTTTTGCCAAACTATTTCGCTTCTGTATTGAAAACAAAACGTGACTTACCACTTCTGTTGATGCTTTCCAATGGAAAAATGTCTGCTGCATCGCGTGGAGTAGTCAGATTTTTTCCTAGACCCTTGGTTTTGGAAATATATAGAAAGATATCTGCAAAAGTTGGTGCATTTCAGGTGTCATTTTCCCTTTGATTGTTGTTTAAACAAATTTAAATGATCATAATGCAATAATAACTTATATCGTTGTATTCGGGAGGGTTCGTAGAATAATTTGACGCAACGAACAACTGAATAACTATTACAGTTTCGACACAAAAGATGTTTAAAGTTGAAAATTTGCATTTTTTTTCAAAATCGAATTTCTCAAAAACTGAGGGTGATGGCGACAAACGGTTTGCGGATTCGTGTTCAGGGCGAAAAACTCTACAAGAATCGCCCAGTGGATATTGCGGAACAGAAAAAAAGTTTCATTTTGTTGGACTGTGTAACCAGAGGCATAAGAAAAAAAGTTTGTCCTCGAACACTACATATTACGATTGCGGTTGTTGGTGTTGTTGGCTCAAAAACAAAAATCAATAATATTTTTAATCTATATTTATGTAGTTATGGTTTGACCTACAGAAAATATAACGTATCGATAAATAACAAAATGGCGGCATTTCAAAGATAAGATGCGGAAAAACGGTAGTTTATTTAGTGTCAAAAGTTTATTTTTACAAATACTGACTTGGTTGTGGGTCAAACGAAAACAAGATAACCCACAAACGTGTCCTACTTATCTCAAGTGGATTGGTCCATGAGTTTTTTATAAATCGTGGGCACCAGCTTTAGAAATGCAATTTTGAGAAAAACGCTTTTAATGTTTTAAGTGTTTTTTTTTTTCAAATTAAATTTTTTTAAAATGTTGTGCAACTATGTAGAAATATAGGCATAAAGGTTCGAATTAATATAATTCAAGGTTTTCTCTTTAACAAAAATCCCAAATATTACCGTCTTTTCAGGTCGTCACACTAGGGAGATCCCTTAAGGGGGTATACCCGTTTGAACCCTCGGAAAATGTGTACATTTTGTGGATTTTTTTACAAGTCAACGGCTTGATGAAGATTTCCCGTTTTTTACTATGTTTACACAGTATTATGAACTACTTATAAAAGAAGTTTCAGTTAAAAAACTATTGTTTTTCGGAAATAATGGATACATATCCGAAAGTCTCTCGATTTTAGACGCCTAAACGGTGGGCGTAAAAACAGCTGTATGTTGTGTCTGAATTAAAAAACAATAAAATCTTCTTATAAAGTATGTCAATAGCTATCGTCCATCGGGGCCGATTTTGAAAATTTTGAAAAATAAAGAAATGGTGAGAGATCAAAGGTAAAGTTACATTTTTCTAAGAGAAAAGGCCACCTTTTTTTCTTTATAAATAATAAACGGGGAATCGGAATGAAAAAAGCCCTCGATGGACGATGTGGAATCTTACTACGATCCTGCATGCAAAATTGGAAGTAAATTGGTTGGACGTAGCGCGAGTTTTTAGGCCGACCGTAATGAAAAATATAGTTCCGAGAAAAACGCGTTTAAAGTTTTGCCTTTGATGCCCCATGATACCTGGGTTGTTTCATTCAAATGCCTGTAATTTCGCCAATTTTCCGAATTTTTACATCGGACTTGTTTTATAATATTTCTAAAACATCAATCTATGAAAATATGTAAAAAAATCCGATGTTTTCACACTTCCAAACGGTTATACCCCCTTAAGTCACTGGAGCAGATGATCCTCCAACTATATAGCGAATTGCAAATCAAGAAACGGGGGATTTTGCGAAGTTTTCTAAAGTTTTTATAGAATTTCCAGTACTCGTCCGTGATGCATCTTAATGCCTTTGGTGCTGGTACGCGGAAATGCTCCAGTTGCGTTTGTTAACCATACTTGTTCGAACACCTATGTATAAGCGTCCTCCGCACACACCGAAACGAGACATGCGTCCATAGCATCGAAAAGATTAAGATTTAACCCACGGAAAGCATCTTTCTCCTATACAATTAATGCACAAGTAAAGATGATAAAAGAAGGTCCTACCTTTTCTGGAACGCAAGTATGGGATTATTTTTCAGATCATTCATATCGATTCCTTTGCCTTTCTCCTTGATATCCGGATGTTTCCTACATAACAGCCAACCAACGTGCGCAAAAAAGAATCCTCTCGTTGCGTTATGAGGATCCGCATTTGTCTCGCTATATTTGTGGTGAAGTCTATGATCCCTGGCCCAGTCGACTGCAGCATCCTGTCGAAGGAAAATCAGAAAGAATTAAGTTAGGTCCATTTGATTCTAATCACATTATATTATTTAGCGGATATTTCTGAATTCATGTGTGCATTTATGTCGCTTGAACTCTGCATGAGTTACATTGATATTTCATTAGAGTTTCTTCCCGGCCCGTCGACAGCAGAAACGCTTAAAACATTTCGAAATCGCAAATACATACTGAGTAGGGGAAGGAGAAAATTGACGGTTTCGATTTTACTTTAATCAGAAGACATCAATGAATATATGCATATTGAGTGTTAATGACTTTGGTAGAAGTTCGAGATGTTGTAACAGGTAGCTACTTGAAAATTGGATCGAGGGATTGTCAATTGCTTCATATTGATCCGCATCGCATTCAATTACAAATGTAATCAAATTATAATTATAATTAATTATACGAATCGTATCTGGTAATGACAGTAAGCTATATTACGATAAAATTAATGTAGCTATCTTTTAAATCAACTGAAGTGTCTACACGCACAATGTGTAAGATGTAGTCTTTGCACGGAGTTAAAAGATTGCCATTGACGTTATCATTGCAATCATCAAAACATTTCCAATAACTATACATACACAGGGTGTTTGACTACAGGCGGTAAACCTTTTCGGGGGGTGATTCTGCAGGTCAAAATCAGATGAAGATATAGAAAAACATTTTTTCTTTTATAATATCACGCTTCGTTTTCGGGAAAATTGCCTTTGAATTTTAGTCACATACGCGTGCACCGAAGTACCTATACTTTTTTGTGCGCCTAAAGCCGGATCCAGACTTAAATGCGTATACGTTGAGTAGAGCTGAGCGCGCACGGATGACGCATGCGGAGGGGTCCAAAAATTGCTACCTATGTTTCGCCAAGTGTTTCTGTGCTCCGCATCCGTGAACATTGCATCGAAGTTATAAGTCCACATTGCAAGCCGTGTATATACTGAAGAAATAAGGGATCCGTTTCGAATTTGGAGGGAGGACGACGCAGGCGCACAGTGGTCCGAATAGGGACAATAGGAGACATTCGTGTATAACTTTTAAACTATAAAAGATATCGGAATGAAATTTGCGCCATAAAAGAGGGAAAAAATATCCCTTTCTAATGATGTATAATTTAATGTTTCTTACATTTATTTTTTTTTATTCTTCAATTTTTTTTAACTTATTTGTGATAAAAAAATTTCATTCCGTTTATTTGGTACCTTATTTAATGCTCTTTAAGTGATTTGAATCGCGTGTTGGGGAAACTATTCCCATCCGAGTTATAAGGAAAAGTCAAATAGTACTATTAGAAATTGTGACGAAGTCTACAGTTTAGTTAAACATTATTATTCATTTATTATTAATTTATTCGACGGACTAGAACCCAATATATACATAAATATTTGTAAAAACCCTTTGTAATATAATAATAATACGATGGATACAAGCGTATATACGTAAAATGACGTAACGCTGACAGTTTTAAAGGTTAATAATTTGAAGAGTGGGCTGAAGGGGGAAATGATTTTTGCATGATTCTGTAGGGCAGGGGTGCACAAGGGAGCTGTTTTAGCGCCTAGCTGCGAGCAACCCGTTTGTCCCGTTGCTAAGTTTAGAATCGGTGAGGAGAACTGCAGTAGTGTAGGTGCATTTGGTATGACTTGAACCCAGCCGTATATACTTACGCTACTACTGCAGTTCTCCTCACCGATTCTAAACTTAGCAACGGGACAAACGGGTTGCTCGCAGCTAGGCGCTAAAACAGCTCCCTTCTGCACCCCTGCTGTAGGGGAAGGTGTGCTGAAAATATTCCAATTGGTTAGAACGTGGAACTCGATGGAACTTGAAAGATATCCCTTGTTAATTGTAAAGAACTTTGACAATTTTCTTTATTTCATTGAGCCTTAGCATTATGAAGAGTAATTTTTAGTTGACGGTGTTATTTGTTAACGCGAAAGAATGCTCTTCATTCTAGGAAAAGAATGGAGAGAAAATATTAAACAGGGTCGTCAGGGCATCTCTAAGAAGGATGCATTTTGCTCCGGTGAAAAAATGCTATCTTTAAAATGTCCAACTTTAAGCGTTCGTCCTAATTACAATTTTTATTAAATTTTAATAATATTTTCAGTTTCGAGACTGATGGACATTTAGGAAGTAGTATACATTCATTAGATTTCGATAGGGAAAAGTGCATTTTTATTGCTCCGATCGCTGAGAAGATGTTCCGAAAGGCGAGTAGTTTATTGCGGGATCATATTCCTTCCAAGCAATGAACGTCTTTTCGTGTGGTAGAAACTTTTACAAAACTGTTTACATTTTACATCTCTTTGGTGTAAACGACTGTGACAAGAATGGTCATTTTTTAGAGGAAGGCTCGGACGTAACAAAGTCCGTTGTACACGTCGGTTGTAAATGTTGAGTTATTCACTTTAGAGCCAATGAAAGTTAATACATTCATAACCAGAATTTCACATACTTTCGGAGTTGGACATACAAAATTCGACATAAAAATCCAAATTCGACTTTCATGATTAAAACAAGAAAATGATCGAAGTCCATACCTTTAATAGTTTCGGAGATAAAAATTCATTTGTGAAGGCGGTTTTCGTAAAAATCGACTAAAACTGGGAACATCTAACCCCCCCGCCTTACTTGAATATCATCAAAATCTCAGACGTCGAGGTGTAAAAGTGATCGAGTGGTGTGAAATGGCCCCTACACTATTTACAATAAATCCTCCTTTTTTTTTCTTTTTTTTTTCAAAATTTTAAACAGTGTCGCGCTATTGAAACAGGGTATTTGTTTAGAACAATTGCAAAATAAATGGTAAAAAAAAAATTTTTCAGTCAAATAATTTTTATTAGGTACTTTTATGTTTTCATTGTAAGCATCCAAAAGCTCGTTTTGATCAGTTTGTTAGTTTAATAGTTATAATTTTTTTAAAAAAAGTTAACACTACATTTCGAAGTGCTGTAAGATCTACAATTTTTGAGATTTTGAAAAATCCGTCAAGATATGTTTATATATCCCTAAAGACTACAACATATCCAAGTTTCACCTAAATCTGAAATGTTTCTCCGAGAAGCGTCCGATTTCGCATGAAATAACCCACTTTAGCATATACGTTCACGCTCGCCTATTCTGTTAGACGTATTCGAGCCTAGCCCCATTTGACACGTCCACATTAGAATAAACGTGCGCTCAGCCCTACTCAACGTATACGCATTCAGGTCTGGTTCCGGCTTAAGCTGTCATTCAACGATTTCTCCTCGTTAAAAATAAGACTGTTGCTTATCTCCGCATGCCCCTTAAGCGCTTAAATCTGTACTTCGATGCATGTGTATTTGATTAAAATTCAAAGTTATTTTTCTCAAAAACGAAGCGCGATATTAAAAAATCTTATTCTATATCTTCGTCTTATTTTGGCCTGTAGAATCACCTCTTCAATGGTTTACCCGTAGTGAAATACCTTATATAAATAAATGTACGACTGTTTCGATGATTTTTGGATTTTTGCACTATTTCGAAATCATTTGAATATTCGTATTACTTATTTTTCTTTTTAATTTTATAAATGACTGACTTTCACTTTTTAGACTTGTCCGAAATATTCGCGCATCTACTCATTTCGGCACGAGTGCTCGAGTTTATTTCAAATCGATCGATGGACCATACGATGACCAGTTGTTTGCAATTTCTTTTAAATTGTCTATTTAACATTTTTCAAAATAATTTATTACTTTCAGTAGTATCGAGAACGCCATAAGGTTTATAGGTACGGTTTGTAACAGTTGCAGCAGCGATTAAAGGCGGTCGATAAGGGAAGAATCATGCTGTTCGTTCCAATGAGCCAAATTCCGCAGTCTCGTTTATGTACTACATAGTAATCGCACAGATACTGGAGTTCCAAAGAGTAATTGGCGTCTGATTGAAAATCGTTTCTTTTTTCTCGCTCTAATATATAATAAGTTCGCTCTAATAAGTTCTAATACTTTCTTTATGAATGGATGCATTCACTTACTTGGAAGGCCATGGTGTTAAAGATCATCAATAGGACCTCGAGCGGCCACTTTGCTTTATAGGCTTTGTGTGCCCATAATCTGTGAGCACCAGCTGTGATTCCTAAGCCACTCATTAAGTACAAGAGGAATGCTGCAAAGTAAAAAGAAAACAATATACGATATGCATATATCCACCGCCTAAAATGTAGCTTTCCCATTTCGTTTCTATATAATCAACCACCGTAACTTATGTACCGCGTTAGTTGTGATTACTCAAGTGCAAATCGTTTAAATGTTCCATGGGGTTGTAACGCATTAAATGATAAGGATACGACGATTCTCACTGTGTCAAGTTGAAGATCGTCCTGTATTTTGTGGTTTGCCTAGGAGAAAATACCTAGCGCTGATTTTATTATTCTTCAGAACAATACACCGCGCACATCTGACCGTAAGGAAATTGAATAACAACATCGAGATTAAAATTCTGCTACTTTTCCTATCAACCCCCGGCTTTCCCTCAACTTGAAATTACAATTCTCTAACAAAGAGACCGCACGAATGTTACGTCGCACAGTGGTTTGAAATCCCAGGAACGTGGCAAAAACCACAAAAATTAAAATTAGTAAATATATTGGATATATTTTGCTATAAATCGATAGTAGACTATATGCCACAACTGTTTTGTGTGTTATTCTTTTGTTTCTTAACCTCGGCCACATTTCATTATTACTTGCATTTAGTTGTACACTTTTTAAGCGAATTTTTAAAGTGTTATATTTATTGCAAATGATGGATTTGGTAAATGATACTAACCAAGCTAGTGGCTGTATAGGTAAGTAACAAAATACATCAAAAGTCATTTTTCTATTTCGTAGCTGCTGGTAACACTGGAGTGAAATTCAATTTCTCTACGTTGTTAGAGTTGTAGGTGAGTTCCCAGCACTTCCCAGTGTAAAATTTTGTGCGGTTTTAATACGTAAACATCGGACTTTAGTAATCCAAAAAGAAAATTTGCCAGTTTTTGCCACTTTCAGAGATATTACAGATTTTCTTCGCGTAGATTATGCTTGGATTGTACAGAATGCGGCATTTAAATGGAAACACCTAAATATCTCCGTTATTAGTGGTCGTATGAAAATCCTCCAGAGGACAAAGTTGTACTGCTTGGAAGGGCACGTGCAATGGTGCATGAGTTTTCCCCGAAAATCATTATTTAATAAATAATTTCAACAATTTAATATAATATTTATCTGAAGTTTTTGAATTCAGATTCGTACTCAGCGACCTCGAAAACTCTGGAATACCAAGTTTAGACCAAATCTGATATTTTTTTGGTATACGCGTCCGCCATATTGGATCCACCATTTTGACTTCAGATTCGTAATCAGCGACCTCGAAAACTCTGGAATACCAAGTTTAGACCAAATCTGATATTTTTTTAGTATACGCGTCCGCCATATTGGATCCGCCATTTTGTTTTTTGCCATTTTGACTTCAGATTCGTAATCAGCGACCTCGAAAACCTTAGTATACTCATTTTTGTAAATATCAAAGATCACCTTCATATTTTTGCCATGTTTCTGGGATTTCAAACCACTGTGCGTCGTTGATTTTGATAAGACTTGGTGCACTGGTAGAATCCGTGGTCCTGTTTAGGAGTATATCAAACTTAATGTCAGATACTCAATAGTTGTTAAGATTTTGGCAATTAAAGTTCTCATACTCCGGAAATAGAAGTTATATTAATGAGTCGGCTCGAGTTACCATTGTGTAATGGTTACGTGCAAGTCTTCCACGCGTTGCTAAGGATATAATTTTCGTTACCGTGTTTTTCTTTTTAATTTTTGATTCCATTTTTTCCTACCTTTCTATTTGCCTATAAAAATAACTAGGGTAATCCAACCAGTGAAGACCGCAATTGTTGAATTTATGGATCTTTGAGATTAATACTTGAATATATTTATGTATAACAACAAAACAACTGTTGAAATTGCATTTAAATTTATTTTTCTTGAAATTTCTATAAAAATAATTACTTATTCTTATCGTAATTTGTAAAAAAAATCAATTATAATATGCAAAACGTGTAGAAGCCCAGTAAATGACCGCATTTTGATACATTCGTGAAATACTTTTAATAAGAATTGTACTTATTCATGTTTGCTTAATACGCGTAACTAAAAATATGGTATATTTAAAAGTGCAACTACACTCCATTTATAAACATATAAATTTATAATTGACATTTCTTTGCCTAATGGTTATTCACTGGTATGCGGTCAATTACTGGTTGGTTTACCCCATACCTAATAAAGGTTTAAGGGGGGAAGCCACTGTGAACAGTTTTTCCCCCGATTTTTCTTTTTGTCATTTTCATAATATTTGGGGTCTCAAAAATATACCTGCACAATTTCAAAGTAATCTCCTTTGGGACTTAACATTGTCCTTTTGTTGCCGCTTTATTGAGGTAAGTGACCCCATGCGACAGTGGCTGTGGATCATTACTGATCGACCCCTCGCCTGACTTGTCCTGCGTGCACCGCTGCACGCGGGAAGCCTCAGCCGCAATAACGTTATTCTTGATTTTCGTCTTACTTACAAGGGGAGGACAGCGTGTGGTAGACATCGATTTTGACGAGCCTTGGCACGATGGATCTATGTCGAAAATAAGTAAATAGGTGTCCGAGCGTTTAAGCCGATAGGTTTTAATAATAGAGATATTTACATGTAAATTATTGAACATTTCACGGTGGCCGTGGGCTTTTAGTGGGTAAAAATCCCACAATACACTGGTTCCCTCGGGGGATTCCCCTCTGGAGGCGTCGGGGTGCCTTTTCAAGATTTCATCGCGTTTAAAAAAAATAATTTATAAATATTTTCCTTTATAATTTTTTTTGTAACGTGGGGAAATATATCCCCTATTCCCTATCCAATAATTTTGTTTTTCATAAATTTTTTCTTTAACTTGGGGAAATCTTAAAAAGGCACCCGGACGCACAGTGGTTTAAAGGCGGAAAAAACCTAAAAGAATCATGTCACAATTTCGTATTGTTTTTTTAGGTATGTTTTTTGATCGGTTATGTATTGGTCATTTCCTGTCACTTAGCATCTAAAACCGATTACAAGTGCGGAAAAACTCGCACTAAAGAAGTATGGCCAAAATTTCTACATATCACTAAGTGGACCTGTTTTTTCCGGAGTAGTTTTATTACTCATTTTTACATAGTGTAGGACAAAAAGAGGCAGAATTGAAACTGTTGTCAGAATATAGCAATATCTCAAAGAATACCGAGGTGTTTTAGAAATCACCATTTTTTTCAGGTACCTCCGTCTACCTCCGCAACGACACTTGAAAGGTTTGAAAGTACATATTTTGAGGTACAATTCCCATTAAAAATTTTCACCGTCCATCACCGTCTGTACCGTCTGCAAAATGTTTATTGAAGAATTAAAACGATCATTTTACGTACTTTGTTTCGACAAATTTGTCTAAACATTGTACAAGTACAAAATCCGTTCAAAAAACGATTATTGTAAGTTAAAAAATAAATTAAAAAATTAAAAAAAAAATTAAAAAAAACATTTTAATTCTCTACAACTTTTTTAGTGGACAAAATTACATTGAGGCAGAATATGAAATATAAATAATTAAAAAATATTGAGCAATGCTGAAGTTATGAGTTTTTTCCACTTTCTCCTCTATGCGTCGGACCACTGTGCGACGCCTCCAGAGGGGAATCCTCCTAGGGCGCCCAGGGTAGTGTGGGATTTTTACCCACTAAAACCCCACGGCCACCGTGAAATGTTTAATAATTTACATGTAAATATCTCTATTATTACGACCTATTGGCTTAAACGCTCGGACACCTATTTACTTACTTTCGACATAGATCCATCGTGCTAAGGCTCATCAAAATCGATGTCTACCACACCCTGTCCTCCCCTTGTTAGTCTGGTGCCCAGAATCGTCCCCTAAATTTTCACGTGTAGCCGAACACCCTATTTCACAAGATTTATTTAACATTTTCCAAGCATTCCTTGTTCGCGAAGTATAGTTATTTTTATAGGCAAGTAGCAAGGCGGTAAAAATAGCAGAGAAAAAAGCGATAACGGGAATCAAACTCATTAATATAAATTCTACATCCGGAGTATTATGACTTTAATTGTCAACATCTTTAAAACTATTGAATATTTGACCTCAAGTTTGATATACATATTCCTAAACAGGCTGACGGCCTCTACCAGGTGCACCAAGTCTCATCAACATCATCGACCCAACATTCTTGCGGCCACCTTGTAAGAGTTCAATATTTCTCGAATAAGAGAATATACAAAGTCCCAGCAGTGCTACAAAATTCTATAGAAATCAGTGGGCCTACATATATTGTGGAGGATTGTACCTAGTAGTACCTCAGCTTCGCGAGCCATGCCTATTAATTCTGCTCAAACAGTATCCAAACCCTTTTATAATAAACTTATTTTTTAGAAGTACTGAGTATTTCACATAGCTTAATAATATCATGTATAACAATGTTCCAGGTATTCTAAGCTGATTCCAGGGAGGAAAAAACGATTACTACCAGTGAAACCTGGCAACTGACCATGATCAACAGAAGAAGAACCTTACGCTTCGTTATTCCAAATGATTTCTCATCAGTTCTTCTAGAACAAGTAATTAACCCGATGTAAATTACTCGTGTCAATGATACTTCGTTAGAATTCAATGCACTGGTATGTAATCAGTTTCTACTTTGACTTTTCCCCGAGAATTACCATCGAAATATTAATGTCGCTCACCAAAGGCAGTTGTCATCAATTTGGCGGAAGCGAAGATGAGATATACTCCGTAAAGTGCTCCAAGATGAAGGTACGTGAAGACGATCACGTTCCTCCAGACGATGCGCCTCTGGTATTTCTCTTTCGGCGTTTGGTTCACTGCATTGTCCTCGAGCGTGTCCTCTTCGAATAGCACATCCCTCGGGGTACTCGTGACATTTGGCGCCATTCTTGCTTTATTCCTGAACACAAACGTACACGCGCACACATATTATACTGAATGAAGAAAACTTCTCACACAACAAATTTCCATTTCCACGCTTCAGCCTTCGTACGTGATACAGTTCTTCGAAGTTTATACAAAGTTAGGGGTGATTGGGAAAAGTAGTGACGTGGAGATTTCATTGAGAAACTGGAGGTCATGTGATGTTCGTTCCATTTTGTACACATAGTTTCGTTCGAAGTTAGAATGGAATGTCACAACTACAGAATCACCGGCTTCAATCAATTTCGTTTCCTAGTATTTTATATGAATTACACTTTTGTTATTTACATGTTTTATATGATCGTATAAAGTAAGCAAAGCTAAGGTAGGGAGAAACTAGGCGCACGGATCACTCTCAGAGTGCATTGTAATCACGTTTCGTGGTGTACTTATTAAATGTTTCAATTTGCATATTCGTGTAAATATACGCTGACTGGATTAGAAAGATATACGTTCAATTGTTTTTCTTTTCGGTTCCTAAAAAAATACTGACGACTTTGTAGATTTGGCTTACAAGGAACGGTACCCAACTGATACACTCCGATTTTCATGAAACTTGGCACATAGATGAAGATTAGGTACCCGAAAATATTGGGTACCTATTTTTCTATCTGCAGACATTCGTGTTTAGAGGATGAAATCACCCTTCCAATTTCGGGGACAGAAAGCTGTTCCGCCGAATAACTCGAAATCAAATACAGCTAGAAAAGTGTTGAATACACAAGTTTCTTGCTTTTTAATGAGGAATACTGTGACGTAAATTAAATTTTCCCAAAATCATAAGCAACGCTACTGTATCTAAAAAGCGTATTTTGTATCAATGTTTGTGGTAGAACACAATTATTTTCGTTGGAATTTTGTCAGCATAAATAACAAAGCGGAGCTCACAAACGTGTATAGTGCCTATACGAGTTATAGTGACTTAGGTGTGAAGTCACTCAGCGGGGTCTTACCCGACACCCTGCTGGATACTGGCCGCTAAACGTGCCCCCTTACTACCTCTCGCAGGGCTGTATTTAGAGAAGACCAGGACAAAACCGGGGCCCTAAGGCCCTAAGACCAGGACAAAACCGGGGCCCTAAGGCCCTAAGACCAGGACAAAACCGGGGCCCTAAAGCCCTAAGACCAGGACAAAACCGGGGCCCTAAGGCCCTAAGACCAGGACAAAACCGGGGCCCTAAGGCCCTAAGACCAGGACAAAACCGGGGCCCTAAAGCCCTAAGACCAGGACAAAACCGGGGCCCTAAGGCCCTAAGACCAGGACAAAACCGGGGCCCTAAGGCCCTAAGACCAGGACAAAACCGGGGCCCTAAGGCCCTAAGACCAGGACAAAACCGGGGCCCTAAGGCCCTAAGGCGAGTTCACGAGTTATAACACAAAATCGGAAAATAGCTGTAATTTTCAGGAGTAAATTTCACCCCCTTCGAGTGAATTTGGGCAGCGAACAAAAATTGCGTTGCAATCAGGAGGAAATCCCCTACATATTCACATATTTTCAGAATTTTTTGAATTTTCCGGTTCGGGATCTTCCCTTGTTAGTCACCACGGCGGATGTGAGAGACTCAGAATGAGCGAGATGGCACGCGACAGCGACAAACCTTAAATTTTGATCGAGATAGCGGCGGCACCGTCTTACTGAAAGAAGATGGCAAAGAACAAAGGCCAAGCGAATAACATACTGTTTGGTTAAAAGTACAGGTGGTATGATTAATTGTCCCCCGAGCGTCGTACTCATAACGATACAAAGCTGCATATGTATAACCTTTAGTTAGCGAATACAAACAAAACACACGGGCGCAAACAGAAAGCATCTATAGCAAAATCGATTAAGTTCAGATACAGTCAAATGCGCGCGCATGTTAGGAGTATTTCAAGTCCGTTTTCTATAGAAAAAATAAATAAATTGAAAGGAAAAGATTTATCCTGCATGATCAATTTTGTTTTTTAACACAGGTACCGTGTATAAGAATGCATTACATCATAAAAGTCTTTTTTATTTTTCGTAGTTTGAAAATTACGAATAGAGGCCGAAATCGTTTCGACAAAAAGGACTCCAGTGTACAGTTCCAAGAGTTAATTCCCACTGAAACTCCAATATCCTGTGATGCAGCCACATTAGTCTAAGGTTTAACGTAATCTAACGAACTAAACCGCATTTCATGAAACGAATAAACAGTCTGTGGTGAAGGCGATCGATATTCGTTGCCCCCATTATTCAAACCGTCACGATTAAACATTCGACTCATAAAGGCTCGAAAATATCCTTACAAGTTTGAGAGTTAAGCAAGGACCAAAGAATGCGAGTGCAGCTTAAGACTTTGCATATTAATCTTCACATCTGAGGGCATTCTATGAATATATGCGCAATATTTGTAGAATTTCTTTAAAAAAAAAATTAAAACCAGAAAGATTCAATAAAAAAACTGGCCGAATATCTGAATTTTCATTCATTCGTATTTTAATGACTTCATTGGATACTGATGTGCTCCTTAGAGTAAATACATAGGTTGTTGGTGTTCTCGTTTTTTATTTTCATCCATTTCCATGTTTTTGACGCTCACATAAAAAATTGTCAAGCAAATGCAATGGGAAAGTCTATCCATAACTATTCATGCCACTGTAGATATAGTTAATCACAAAAGTATCCGCCCACAACACCATACGTATGACATATTTTACATATTTAATTAATGTTGAAGTCAGAGTTACTAGTTAGAACTTACGCTGTCATGAACCTCGATTGATCTGCTTTAAATTAAATTAAGTCACATTCAATTGAGGAATTATACGGGGTGGGCCAAATAAAATGCTACAAGCTGGTTTCCTCGAAAGCACTGCAAATATGGACTTCAATCTTTTTACATTAATTGGGACGCTGGGACTGACTAATCATTTAGTGCAAAACACATTTTTCTGGGGGGGCAATGGGGGCCCCCTCATTGCTATTAAATGCAACGGCGTATTAATTTTGTTTTTATTCCGATAGCTCTATTCGAATTTAATAACATTTACTTGAAACATTCTTTTCATTCTCTACAGTTAAAAGGTTATGGACAAGAATACTTTTCTGAAGAGAAACTTCAGGGAGAATCATGGGTTGAGAATCATTTTATTAAATGTTCAACATGGTGTCCTGGGACTTCTAAATAGTTACTAAATTTTTCACGAACATTGTTCCGAACATTTGATAACGTTAATGGAGTAACCGATGCAGAGGCAGTACGGATTTTTATTTTCATATCTTTATTCTTTGTACGAGCAATAACCATCACTTTACATTTTATGTAACTCCATAAAAAGAAATCTAACGGCGTTACAGATCGCGCAATATAATTTTGCCTCCGAGCGGCCGCTGCGTAGGCCGCGAGTCAGCCGTGCGTGCGAGAGTGTCCGACCGTCGGCGTTCTTTTAATTCGTTTCGAAAAACATGCGACCGCACACGGCCGAGTATCGACACAAAGTAACAGATTAGCGCGATACTCATGCGTGTGCGATCGTATGTTTTTCGAATCGAATTAAAAGAACGCGGACGGTCGGACTCTTTCGCACGCACGGCTGACTCACGGCCTGCTCAGCGGCCGCTCGGAGGCAACGTTATATTGCGCGCTCTGTACTTCCGGTGACGAAAATGGCCACAAAACAGGACCGTTAACGTCAGATTCATTTGTTTTCAAGTTTGGTTCTAATATCCTACGCGTATTTCTAGCAAATCATGGGGCACCGTCCTGCCGAAACCATCTTCATTCTCATGTCTAATGGAATACTTTCGAAGTGTGGGAAAAGCGTTTGTTAGGAGAGTCGAAATAGCTTAGGACACTTGTGACACACTCTAAACGTATTCACTGTCAGAATGTTCCGAAACGTACCAATGAATCGAATTTAATTCGTCCGCATAACTATTTAACAATGCAGAATAAAAAATGCTTCAAGTAATTTAGTCCAAATACATTTAAAAAATAATGAGGGCGGCCGCATTTCGTCCTAGGTCCGTAGGAGCACCTGCCGAAAAAGTGGTTGCACACTAAAAAAAAAAATGAAATCAGTATCCGCAGTGGTTTCAAAGAGAACAGCTTACAACAATTTAATTGGCCTGTATGTAGTTTATTTTAAAAAAAATATTGTTATCGGTGGAAGTAGCTTTATGACATTTGAATTCATTTTGTCTCATTTCTCTATTAAGATATTTTTGAAGATATTTTTCTTTTGTAAATGGTCTCCGTTTTGTATAGTACTTTTGAATTCCGTCCATAAATGCTCTGTAGGGCTTACTTACGTTGGGTGATTGGGGTGGCGTATTTAAAGATTTAGGTATGTACATACATTATAAAGGATCCATTCTTTTGTAGCTCGAGCAGAATGCTTCGGATCACCGTCTTCTTGGAAGCGAAAGTTATTTCTCAGTCCCAACATTTCTGCACATGTTTTTAAATTTTGCTTCAACATATCAATACATGCAACGCGATCCATTGCACCATCATTGAAATGCAGGTTACCTACATCAGAGGCTGTCATGCAACCCCATACCAATATGGAACCACCTTCATGCTTGACGGTGGAACGAAAAAATTTCTTTATCATATTAGTCCGGGAGCCAGCGACACATTTTTTTTTGTCAATTCGTTTAAAGTTAGTTTATGTTTTGTTCTCCTATATTTGTGCTACATATGCACAAAACGACCTCCTGCCAGCGCACCAGCAGAACAACGCTTATCAGCAGCGTGTCAATTATGTAAGAAAATATTGTGCAAAATTCTTATTTGTGTAAATTTGAAAATTTTTGTACTAATAATAGACACCATATAACACCGAAAAATGATCTGCTGCCACCTTAGTTGCGGGACGGCATGCTACTGCCACTCCTATAAACATGTTAAAAAAATGAACTCCATTGACCAAAATGTTTAAAGCTGAAATTTTTTTTGGTGGTAGTTTTAATCACAAAATGTCAGAAAAACGATTGCTGCCAGTCCTATCGTGGAACAAAAGACTTGGCAGGAGCCACCAAAGGTACGGCGCGACGCACCGCGCAGAGTTACGTTCACACGGCGTGTGCAATTCAACATTCAATTTCTCCGCCGTGGTCATATATTTAAAGCTGAATTTTTTTGTACTAATTGTTTACATTAATAAGTGTAAGAAAAACGTTTGCTGCCAGTCCTATCGTGGAATAAATGGCTTGGCATGAGCCACCATAGGTCCTGTTGTTGGCTGAGGGAATGAAAGGTGCAGTGTAGCGTTTTGTATGAATTTAACCAGAATATTTAAAAATGCAATAAAATTTTTCTCTTTATCTTAATACATAATAGAATCTATATATATTCGCCATCGCTGTTCGCATACGATGCGGATTCGATATCATTATCGATGTCATCATGTTCGTCATCTGAATGACACTCTTTCTGGTCCCTCTGATCACGTTCTGGATCTGGGGCAGTATCTATAACATAGGCATTCAAGTATTATGTCCCCCCCCCCCCCCCCCCCCCATAAACATGACTCATGTATGAAAGAAGCTAATTCCCTTTTATTCACGAAAAAAGTTCACATGCAAAGATTGTGAAATCAACTTTGCTAATTCCAATTCTATTCTCGTTCTCCGCTTGAACACTGATTCCTCTGTCACTTTTTATACTTGACATTCCTTTATTGGCCACAAATCAATTCAGTGCTCAGATTTTCAGCTTCGGTTTTAAGGAATTAGCGGGCGTTGTATAAGAAAAAGCTATGAAGTCGACTGAAAAAAAATGTTTCATATTCTCCGCATCTCTCTTACAGCGTATTCGGACGGTCGCAATGGTGCGCACTGGGTGCGAATTTTCACCAATTGGAAGCGAAAAAGTTCGCATTCAGTGCGCACTAGTGCAGGTTGCCGAATGTGCTATTATTAATCTATTACCGACTTTGATTCGTTTAAATTAGTCTCTACCAAGTTTTTATCCTTTGTTGGGGTTATTGAATAAAACAACCTGCCACGCACAATTGTTGTGAAATTAGTACAAAAAAATTCAGCTTTAAATATATGACCACGGCGGAGAAAATGAATGTTGAATTGCACACACCCTGTGAACGTAACTCTGCGCGGTGCGTCGCGCCGTACCTTTGGGGGCTCCTGCCAAACCTTTTGTTCCACGATAGGACTGGCAGCAATCGTTTTCTGACATTTTGTGATTAAAACTACCGCAAAAAAAAAATTTCAGCTTTAAACATTTTGGTCAATGGAGTTAATTTTTTTAACATGTTTATAGGAGTGGCAGTAGCATGCCGTTCCGCAACTAAGGTGGCAGCAGATCATTTTTCGGTGTTTTATGGTGTCTATTACACAGTCCAACAAAATGAAACTTTTTTTTTGTTCCGCAATATCCACTGGGTGATTCTTGTAGAGTTTTTCGCCCTGAACACGAATCCGCAAACCGTTTGTCGCCATCACCCTCAGTTTTTGAGAAATTCGATTTTGAAAAAAAATGCACATTTTCAAATTTAAACATCTTTTGTGTCGAAACGGTAATAGTTATTCAGTTGTTCGTTGCGTCAAATTATTCTACGAACCCTCCCGAATACAACGATATAAGTTATTATTGCATTATGATCATTTAAATTTGTTTAAACAACAATCAAAGGGAAAATGACACCTGAAATGCACCAACTTTTGCAGATATCTTTCTATATATTTCCAAAACCAAGGGTCTAGGAAAAAATCTGACTACTCCACGCGATGCAGCAGACATTTTTCCATTGGAAAGCATCAACAGAAGTGGTAAGTCGAGTTTTGTTTTCAATACAGAAGCGAAATAGTTTGGCAAAACGCGCGGTGCCAGCAGTGGTACTCAGGCGCGTTAAGCGATTGTGTTACGCTGAGCAGCAGTGGACCGCGCGCCGCCGTTGACTACCACTGTCGACAACGCGCGTTTTGCCAAATTATTTCGCCTTTGTATTGAAAACAAAACGTGACTTCCCAGTTTTGTTGATGATTTCCGAAGGAAAATTGTCTGCTGCATCGCGTGGAATGGTCAAATTTTTTCCTAGACCCTTAGTTTTGGAAATAAATTGAAAGATATCTTCAAAAATGGGTGCATTTCGGGTGTCATTTTTCATTTGATCGTTGTTTAAACATATTTAAATGATCATAATGCAATAATAACTTATATCGTTGTATTCGGGAGGGTTCATAGAATAATTTGACGCAACGAGCAACCGAATAACTATTACCGTTTCGACACAAAAAATGTTCAAAGTTGAAAATTTGCAGTTTTTTTCAAAATCGAATTTCTCAAAAACTGAGTGTGATAGAGCATTTCTGCTTGCGGATTCGTGTTCAGAGCGAAAAACTCTACAAGAAACGCCCAGCGGATATTGCAGACCAAAAATCGTGTTGGACAGTGTTATTAGTACAAAAATGTTCAAATTTAAACAAATAAGAATTTTGCACAATATTTTCTTACATAATTGACACGCTGCTGATAAGCGTTGTTCCACTATCGTTATGGCAGGAGGTCTTTTTGTGCATATGTAGCACAAATATAGTGGAAAAAAACATAAACCAACTTTAAACAAATGAGTCATTAAAAAGTGTCGCTAGCTCCCGGACTATATGTTTAGAATTTTGGATCAGCCAAAACGAGGCTTTTTAATCACATTATTATTACTTTTGTAATCTGTTATTATATACGTTTCTTACTGTAGTACTACGTGGTATTGTAACAATATTTGCTATGTCTCGTTGAAATGTTCCACTTTTAAATAGAAAAATAATTACAGTGTGCACAACAAGAGCATGGACGCGATATCTCGGTATAAATAATTATTTTTTGTAAATTTTTTATATAAATCAATAGTACATCTAAAAAGCTAATACGCACTTAATTTGGAGTGCGTCCAATCTCCACAATTCGCGATTATTGCTTGACAGCGCCTGGGCATATCTTTCGACCAACTTTTCGGCGTATAAGACAGGAAGAGGCCTCCACTAGGGCTTTTAATTTTAAAGAACGCTTTCCGCGGAGTTTGTACTTCTGAATAGACCAAACATTTTCTATTGGATTAGCATCACGGGATTCAGATGGCCAATCCAACACGTTGATACCGTTACTCGTTTTCCATTCCGTGCAAAGGCGGTTTCATAATTTTTTTAATTTCCGGGTTTGGGATCTTTCCCTTGTCAAAAGTTGAAACTTGGTAACCGGACATACATGAAAATGGTTACTTCTACGGAAAAAACTCATACGACCTTTTTTGTAGAGAATTTCCTAAGCTATAAATTGTATAATAACTATTTTTGTCGCAAAACTGCTAGATAACGTGATATTCGCGAAAAACAGTTTTTTTTTTGTTCAACCCTCTGTAAATTTTTTAGCGGCGGTCGGATCGATGGGGGCTTTTGACATATTGTTTAAAACGACCAAATAAAGGCCCATATTAAAATTCAGCTTGGTGGGAATTATTCCGTAGATTGGGCAGATTTCCGTCTAATTTCACTGGATTATAATATAAATTAACGCAGTAGTACTTCTGTATTTAATAAGTAATTTTAGGTGTAATTCCTATGGTTATAAACTGTGTAAAGTACATGCATACTTCATTCTCCGAACTCTTCGATTATTCGAACAATTCGAATTTCCGAACCACCTCGGTCCCAAGCAGTTCGGAGAATTGACGCTCTACTGTACATGTTACCGCCGCTCGACCCTCGTTGCCGAGATATTTGGAAAAAACTTCTGTTGATTTATTCCGACGCAACGCATTCCACTTTACAACGGATGCCTGTCAACACCCTGACTCTGTTCGGCGGTGCCGGTGCCGCCGGATATTAGGATAACTCTGGTTCTAAAACATAATTTTTTTGCTAGGAAGGGGGTGCCTTCGAGAGCACCTGTTGGGTGTGTGGGGATTCCCGTCAATACCCCAACTCACATCGGTTCGCTACCATGCTTTACGCGCCCCCCCCCCCCCCCTAATCTAGCCCCAACCAATGCTAATAGCCGGGACAAGTTGGAAAGTGGAATGCGTTGCGTTGGAATATGTCAAAAGAAGTTTTTCGCGAATATCTCGGAAACGAAGGTCGAACGGCGGTAACATGTATAGGAAAAAGTTGGTCAGGATTATGTCCCCGACAACATATCCAAAAATAATTGAAATCGGCGAGCAAATACCAGTTCTGCATAATTACCAAAAAATTAAATACGACTTCAAAAAAATAAACATGCGCTAAAAAGTAAAAAATAATTTTTTCCCCTATTTAAGCTACGACTCTCATTTTTTTTCATGTCGGCGCCTCATCATTTGCACTGTGTAAATCTGGCGCCGACTTAAAAAAAATTGCGAGTCGTAGATTAAATAAGGAACAAAATTATTTTTTACTTTTTGGCGCAATTTTATTTTTTTTTAAGTCGGTTTTAATTATTTTTTTTTTCGAATAAGTGTGCGCTAACAGAGAGATTCCTCAGAGCTGAATGGGTATACCAAATATAAGGCATACAAACAACAAAAGAAGGTAAACAAATGAAAATGATAACGATTTTCTCTTGTCATTCTCCGGTAGTCTGATACTTTTGTGCGTGTTTTTCTACTACTTCCACAAATAACAATACTTTTTTTTAAATAAACTGTGTATAATTTCTCAGTCGGATGCATCCTAATCCAATGTATATTAATCAAGGATTATACTAATGTAGATTATAACTGGTAACTCCGATTTCAACATTAATTAAATATGTCAAATACGTTTATGTTTACTCCTAAAATACTGTAATGTTTTACTTGCTTCACTTGCTCTCTAATATAAAGTTAGACCTTTGTCACGTGTTGCATTGAAGAAACAATTTGCAAGCTAAATCCAACAAAAACGAGTCTTCTGAATTCAACATTACATAAATAAGTAAAATATGTTATATGTATGGCATAGGCCGATACTTTTGTGAGTAACTGTATATAACGTGACTGATGCAAAAAATATGACTTCTTCCAAAATTTTCCTCATACTTTCATATCTTTCTAGCGTTTAAGGTAGTTCCTAACCAACTAAGTTAGTCAAATTAGAGTTGGGTAATAAACGATAAATGTAAAGTAGTATGATACTATAGAAATAATAATAATAATTTTGAACATCATGTATATATATTTTAAACCGTTCAATGTTAATATAAATAATTGTAATACGAAAATAGAATATTAAATTGGTTAGCGTAGTGAATTGGAGCAGCAGATCTGACAACGTCGCATTCATTCGGAGCGTCTTTTGTAACCAAAATGTCAGAAAAAATGTTCATATGAATTTGAATCGTCGTTCGCTATTTAAATGTCTAAACACATCGATTGTGCGACGTTGCCACGTTGATTGCTCTACGTAAGTTTCTGAAAAATTTGCACGTAAACCTATTTTTTTATGGGCATTTACGAAGAAACCATGTGGTCAGTTTTGCAGAAATTGATAAATTCATTTCCTGACATTTCGATGTACTTTTGTGCCAATTTTGGTACATTTCTTGAATATGGTTTTCCTGTTTCAGAAGAAAAACTGAAACTTTTTTTGACTCCGCCATATGCCACTGTGTTAAAATGCATCAACTTTAATTAACAATTTCTCGATAACTAGGTATGCGGTAAATCGATTTTAAACTTTGTACAAGGGTTTCTTGTATTCCAAATTAGTTTTGCACGAAATTTGAAAGAATTCTTAAATTTAGTAGATTATTCAGGAACTACCTTAACAGCTGGTGTTATCGTGATGTCATTATATATACATAGTATTGCCCGGTTAAAGGCTCGTTTGTGAGTCTCAACCCGCGAGCCTTACCTTGCTAACCGGGTAGTATACATATGTATACATATAGTGTGTGAATGTTACACTTATTAGTCGTAAGCATATATTCGTTATAAATCACGGTTATGACCATTATTCAGTTTGACCGCTACTAGTTTATCAATCAGCTTTTTTTCGTTAGCACTAGCACACCGATTTTTAAATAACGGAAAAAATCTGACGTAAGGATGATCTTTAGTCTGACCAGCACCTTTGCCCAGGAAGAAATAACCTGGTGATAATGGTGACCCTGTGAATTCGATCATCGGAAAACTTGACTGAATGCATCCACATTTACTCAACGCTTATCGCTACTTAGATATGTAATGTATTTCTTCAAAAGGAAGTTGCGTAAAATAAGAAATAAAAATTATTTTCCATCGTGAAGTGTAACCTTATATTATTCCAGAACCAAATAAATTAATCCAAAGTTACTTTCTATGAATTGAGTCTCTCAGACGTCGAACTGATCCACCCCACTTTCTGTAAGTTTCACAATTTGAGTACTTACGTACATGTAAGTAGTGCTTAACTTATCAATTTATTCTACTTTTTATTTTATGAAGCTGATCAGGTTTGACTTCTGTGAAGCCCAATTGCGCCACAAAATCAACAGAAATCTTATCCTTTTCGAGTCTTAAATAAAAAACACACTGCTAGTTCAATTTACTGTGTTATACTTCAATTCAATTAAGTCTCATTGTCAGAGCTGTTCCGAATATATCCTGCGAAAAACAAAAGCAGGTAAGATAAAGTATATCAGAAATTGCAAGATCAATTCAGGAACGATTCATATGCACAACTACGAAATACAGCAACATGTAAATTAATGTTCCCTTTATTTGAGAATAACATTTAATCAAACGAAATAACTCGTTATTCGAATAATTACCTTAGGAATGGTCATAGAAATGAAGCTAGTGGAATACAGCTATAAAAGTATGTTGTGAAACAATGCAGATACAAATTAACTTTTAGTTCAAATCAGATAAATTAACATAATCTTATTCAGGCTTATCTTCCACCTAAAGAAGCCTACGCATCAATTATCGTTTGAATAACAGCACTTGAAATAAAAGTATCAATGTACACAGTGAAATATAGCTGTAAAATTTAAGGATATCATTCAGAAACATATCAGCAAACATATTTTAATAAACCAGCGTATATATGACTATCAAACGCGGTCATTCGATACAATAAAACCATTAGTTAACTGTCACCCCAGCAACAGCAGTTATCATAAAGAGTATCAGACTAAAATCTTTAATTACTGAATCTTATTCAAAACCAATTTCCGTTTAAATAAAATTCATTGCTAGTTACCCTTTATCCTGGCAGAATTATACACACGAAACGTAGATTTCAATTGGAAAACACGCGTTCAATGTCACAAGCAAAGCTAGCCACCGACGCGGACCTCTCTCCTTCAAACGAAGCCACTGTAGCATCGAATGCAACAGATGCAACGATTATTCAGACCACAACAAAGCAGCAGCGAAAAAAAAGGGTTGCAGAACAAAGTGGACCTGGTCCTTAAGCGGTAGATTTGAGAACCGTACCTGTGCGTGTGTCAATAGAAGTCACCTACATTCTAGGTCATCATTCGTGCTCCTCGTGTTCCATGCAAACGTCGCGAAACGTTTCCAGACACGAAGCCAAGTAACCTCCCCTCCGTCCCGTCAAAACAGGACATGCCGACGAAATCGATACGAGTGACGAAAACAGTGTGCCGCTCGACGAGTCTCGCGAATTCCCGTGCACCGACATCTGTGTGTGTTTCATCGTTGACGCCTGTTTCACGGGAGAAATAGTCTGCCGAACGAGTCAGAAACGAACACCCGTAGCCGTCTACATCTTATCGTGGAAGACACTCTCCGGACGGTGTCCACTATCGGAAGATCGTTTTTAAAAAAAAACCGATACTCGCGCCGTACGCCGGTTGCGGGCATCGACTGCGCCCTGAGAAGACAACAGGTATCGGATTTCGAGGCGGCAACACCTATAGCCGCGCTCCTTACCGCTTCCAAAACATCGAGGATTTTAATGGCAAGGATGTAAGGGTGGAGAGAATATGGAGAAACCCGTGTGGTTCGAGCCTGCCGGAGCTCGAACGAGGTCGTCTATCGACTGCCGGGTGGGTAGCGTGGACGTTGCCGGGCGCAGGCTCGCGTAGCGAACAGGATGTCGACGTTCTCCGTCGCCCTCGAGGTGCTGCGATCCTGCTCGAAATTTTCACCCTATCTGTTGACCCCTTGGACCATATATACCCATAGACACGGCCTGCCCTATACGAAGCCACGAGTCAAAGTGAAGCAAAGATAACGGGGAAAAGTGACGCCACTTGTGGGCAAAAGATAATTCGAAATGGTTAGAGCATATATACAAGTGAGGTTATATCGTTTTCTGTGAATAATTTTCGAATAATTATTAATAATGGTGCAAACATGTTGTATAAAGAATCGCAAAGACAATGATTGAATTTCATTCTCGTAAATATTTATACATTCCTGGAACATTCATCATTACTTTGCCCACATGTGACGTCACGTAGATGATTTTATCCTTGCGTCAAGCCAGTTATCTGGAGCCCTGTCTATGGGTGTATATAGTGATCGGCCTAAGCGCAGCCATTTCGGACAAAACCGGAAATAACATAACCTAAACATTCATTAAATCGTCTGCTTTCCAAGCTGCTTGTTTATCTATCTCTTTCTATTCGTATTTCTGTCTCTTTCTTTCTTACAGTTCTGTTCGCGAGTGGATGTTAATTCGCGAGCCAGGATTTTAGGTTAGGGTTGGTGAAGTCAATTCAAGGAACAGCAACTCAGCGTTAGCTACGTCGTTTATTCAAACACAACGGATGAGCGACGGATGAGCGAACACGGACGATAACGAACACGATCAGTGAGCGAGCACGATAACGAACACGGTGAGCGTGGAGAGTTCTCGCACCGACACGTGCTTGGTGGCCGACGAATCTCCGCCGTTGAGACTTTGCAACGATTGCCCGTTTTAGCGCATGAGATCGCGCGATGGTTGCGAGAGTTGAGCGAGTTTATGATGAGCGTTGGAAATGCTGAGAAATGAGCGTTTGCAATGAACAAGAGCTTGAACGTGACGCGTCCGATTCTAAGTACGTTGCGAACAAGAACGAACAACGGCCCGAAGCTAGCTTCCGCCTTGGTGTCTTCCAGAAGCTTCTGGAAGACGCGCCAAGCGGAAGCGAGCTTTGATTGGGTGATCGCGCGGACGGCTGGTCCGATTGGGTGATCGCACCGACGGCCAGATCTGATTCGGTGATCGATTGTAGATCTGCCGTCGTGCTCCGCTGCCCGTGAGGTGCTGCGGTGAGATGAGAGCGGTGGAGAGAGGAACTACTGCTCGAATCGCAAACAAGTTCCTTTCTCTGTCTACTTCCGCTCTTGTTCCAAATCGCAGCAACCAATCAGCGATGCTACACGTTTGTCCGATCACTCTCTAGAGGATCACTAGATGTATATGGTTTAAGGTTGACCCGGTGGACGGCTACGGAACTAAGTACAGGCCCTCAGATGCCACGAGAACGTTTCTTTACTGATCACCTGATCTGCTCGTTAACTTGCTACATCTTTATTTTGTATATACTGCCCTCTTTAGTTAAAATGTCCTATCTAGCATTTTGAAACAACCGAGAAAACTGAAGTTTTATCGTTTACTTTGTACCGTCCTTATTTTCCTTTATTCACATTAAAACATGTTGTCATTATTTCGTAACAGCCTAATATATTTTTTTGTAATAGGTGTACCGGTAGGTAATGTATTATTAACGTACCAATTAATTAATTGTTTTAGATAGGATATTTTAACCATTTGGAAATAAGTTAGGTTAAATACATTAGACTGTTTATAAATCTTTATGAAGCACTTAGAGTTTTCTAACATTACTTAAAAGGTAAAAGACGTGTGCTACTTCAAATATTTCAAAATATCTCAAAAAATGAAAAAATGCTAGATAGGACGGTTTAACTAAGGAGGGCAGTATAGGTATTTAGCAGTATTTAGCATCTAGGGGTGCGCGATCATGGATTATAGCCACCAGCGCGACTGCACCACGCCGCCCCCCTACAGTATTAATTTATATATATATATATACTAGTAAAAGTATATATTTCGGGAAAAAATGTATACATCCGCTATATGATGTACATATAGTAAAAGTATGCCTTTCATTCCTTGTGAATACTTTATTAGCCAATCGGATGAGTGAGTGCAGACATTGATTAGTGAATGTATAGAATGTATACATTCGCTGAATTAACGCTTTGACTGTAACATACACATACATGGTTATAGGCGTAGACAGTTTATACTTTTTGAGATATTTAGCTTTAAGGGGTTAAACCACTGTAGAATTTTCAAAAAAAGAAATTTTTTTTTTTTGTTTAAAAGGTGTTTTAGGGTCTTAAAAATAATATTATATGGTGCAATTGTATGGTGCAGGCATCGCAGATTAAAGGTATATAAGAATATAATATGATTTTACAGTACTTAAAACTTTAAACGCGTTTTTCTCGAAACCACTTTTTTTTAACTGGCCGGAAACATAACTCGAACAAATCTTCACCGATCGATCTGAAAACTTTACAGTATATTCAAAATTGCTTTCTCCAGCGACGTACGTAGGATTTTTTTTTATATTTCTTTTTTTTTTTTTTATAAACAATTTTGTGACGATTTTTTTCATGAAATTTTAAACTTTCTTTTCAAAAATGCACCATTTCGCGAAAAATCAATATATCGAAAAAAATCCTACGTACGTCTTTTGCTGTTGTTCTATAGAATCGAAAAAACTTTGGTTTTTTTGTTCCAGGTCAAAAATTGCGGGAGTTAGGTTTCCGGCCGTGGACCCTTTCAAAAAACAGGCACCGACGGAGAAATGCTGCGCAGCCATCATTTTGTCATGAACGAAGTTGAAAAATATATTTTTTGTACTTCATAAGAAATTATAGAATTATAAACCCCATTTTGCAGAATTTCGATTGATCTCTTTATTGCGCAAAAATAAATCCCGAAATATGCCTATTTTTTCGTGCGCTACAGTGGTTTAACCCCTTAAACATTTGTAAGCGCCCTACAGTTCGGTCCCCGCATTACATTTGTATATGACCTCATGTTGCGGATCCACTGTGGTGGAGTCGGTAAAAAAGTTGCCTTCGTAAGCGGTGTCCTTTTTGTCCGGTGCGGCGGGTCAATCCTCGCCACTGTCAACTACGTACTTTTGGCTAAATGTTTTTAATAGATAAAAACGAAATATTTATGTCTAACTCTTACAAAATAGTAAATAAAAAATGCTCGAGGGTCCAAATATTATAACCATAGTAAGGTAAAAAATTTACCATCTGTTTAATAGCTGGAGTTTTATGATGTTTCCAAATTCAGCTAACACCGATATGTAACGAATGATCGAGATACAAAACTTCAGCTATCATAGTCGGAGTTTTAAGGCCAAATATTTTTAAAATATATTAAAACCTTCAAGTATTTTTAATATACTACTTTTTAAAGAGTTAGACAATTAAAAAAAATAGTTTGTTTTTATTTCTTAAAATCATTTAGCCAAAAGTGAGAAGGAAAAGAAAGAGTTGATAGCGGTGAGAATTGAACGGCATCGGACAAAAAGAACACTGCTTATGAGGCAACTGTCTTACCGACTCCATCACTGTGGACCCACAAGATAAGGTTCTTCTTATAAAAATGCAACCCGCTTGCACATGTTTAAAGCTAAATATCTCAGAAAGTATAAACCGTCTACGGCTATAACCATTCGGGTGGCCCTTATTTATACGTGTGGAATTTTTTCCCGTATTTCTTTGCTCTCACCCCCTAATATGGTTCCATTTCATAAAAACATAGTCCCTGAAAAATATTATTGCAATCGAACAATAGGAAAGGGTGCCGCCCAGGGTTTAAAGTTTAGAATTCATCAATAGTTTGGATGTAAAGAATTTCGAAAAAATGATAAGCCCTATCGAAATTTTGTTCAAATAATACTAAAAGAGCATTCAATTTTCTACAATTACCGTATACATAATTTTTTCGTGCTTCCAACCATTTTTTAGATAATAGCGTTTGAATATAGAGAGGTCCGCACTTTGCGCGTGCCACCTGTACAGCCTGACGTATTGTCTACACGCGCGTAGTGCGGACCTTTGTATATTCAAACACAATTATCTAAAAAATGGTTGGAAGCACGAAGAAAATGTATATACAATAATTGTAGAAAATTGAATGCTCTTTTAGTGTTATTTGAACAAAATATCAATACGGCTTACCATTTTTTCGAAATTCTTTACATCCAAACCATCGATGAATTGTGAACATTGAGGGGTTAGGCCACCTTGGACGGAGCAAAATTGCAGTCATTTTCGGCATTTTTTTTAGGAAGATAATAACATAAACAGAAAATTTAATATGAAGCCTGTTATTATACAACTCTCGCCGGAAAAAAATCGTATTTTTTTTCTTACAAAATGGCGGCGGTAGAGCCGTGATACGCAAGATCTTGTGGAGCGACGTTTTCCACGGTGTTCAATCTCACGGCTATACCGTTTGACTTAGAACAAAAAACCAAAAAGCTTTATTTTCTGCATGCCTAAAACTATGGAAGTACGTAGCGGTTTTGCGATATCTTGAATATGTTCTGTGCAATTGATACTTTTATAAAAAAAAAAAAAGCACTTTTTCTCTCCATGGTCACCATTTCGAGACAAATTAATGTTTCTGGATTTCCCTACGTACTTCCATAGTTTTAGGCATGCAGAAAATAAATCTTTTTGGTTTTTTGTTCTAAGTCAAACGGTATAGCCGTGAGATTGAACACCGTGGAAAACGTCGCTCCAAAAGATCTTGCGTATCACGGCTCTACCGCCGCCATTTTGTAAGAAAAAAAATACGATTTTTTTTCGGTGAGAGTTGTATAATAACAGGCTTCATATTAAATGTTCTGTTTATTTTATTATCTTCCTAAAAAAAATGCCGAAAATGACTGCAATTTTGCTTCGTCCAAGGTGGCCTAACCCCTTAAGGCCTGGTCGACACCTTTTCCTGTTGTCCGGTTGCAATAATCTTTTTCAGGGACTATTTTTTTATGAAATGCAACCATATTAGGGCGTGAGAGCAAAAGAAATCGCGTGTGGAAAATAAGGGGCACCCTAATAATCATACATATTCTGCATCGGTAGGGTGAGAACCACATGTGAACAATGTTGCATTACAATCTGGGACGACCATCTGGGGCGGTTCCCTCGACAGATGCTTCTGAGGACTTCTGGAATCGCGTTATTTTTAGTGACGAATGTAAATTTCAAAATTTCAATTCGTGTGGCAGACAGAGAGAGTGTGGAGAAAACCAAGATGTGAAATGGATAAAAAAAAATTTTCGACCAACCGTCAAGCATGAAGGTGGTTTCCATACTGGTATGCGATTGCATGGCAGTCTCTGATGCAGGTAACCTGCACTTCATTCAGGGTACAATGGATCGTTTTGTGTGAATTTATTGATATGTTGAAGCAAAATTTAAAAACAAGTGCAGGAAAGTTAGGACTCAAAGATAACTTTTGCTTTCAACAAGTCAATGACCCGAAGCATTCTGCTCGAGCTACAAAAGAATGGATCCTTTATAATGTACCTAAATCTTTAAATACGCCACCTCAATCACCCGACGTAAACCCTATTCAATAGAGCATTTATGGACAGAATAGAAACGTACTATACAAAAACGTAGACCTTCCACCAAAGAAAAATATCTTCGTACAGAAATGAGACAAAATGAATCCAAATGTCATCAAAAACTAGTTCAGTCTATGCATAACAGGTTACAACTTATAATAAGATTGCGAGGATATATAAAAGAAATGTTGACTTTGGGCAGATACTTTTATGTATTGGATATGAAGTAAGAAATAGAAAGTCTTCATTTGAGGGTAGGACGAAGCAGGCGGGACTACGCGCAGTCAGCGCACTATCCCTTCTTTTCCTGTGTCTCTCCGCGAGACGTATTGATGCTGGGTAATACTGTGTAATTTCTAGTTCTCCAAAATTAATCAGGCTGATCAGCCAGAGCATTTCGCCAGGGTCGCGGTTTATAACCGTATTGTCCCGCAAGTCGGCGGTAGAGAACGGTTTCCTACAGTTTCGGATAATTTATGACTTACTTGGTTCCGCCTCGTAGCAGACGCGAACTCAGGGTGTCAGAAAGGGGAAACAGGAATGGTATGCATTTTCTTCTTTATAGCAACTCGAAGACTTTCTGCGTCTCTTCCCTTCCGACCCTTTCGAACCGATACACGTGGTGTCTGTTTTCTATCTCGAAGCAATGGGTACAATGGCAGTAGAAGGACGGAGCGCGGGCTTTTGTGAAAGTTTTCGTTGCACTTCTGCAAAACACGTGTGTTCCGAAAATGTGCTGGCTTCTTTTTACCTGAAGCCTCTTGGCCTGGTGGGGGTCAACTCATAATGGAACGAGAGAAACTATTTGGGGGTAGAAAAAGTCGCTTGGAAAAAATCTTGTCAGTCAGCAGTCAGCAACCGCGTCGCAGACAAATGTTCTATGCTCGAGAGTATTACGCGATGTTCTGTGTGTACCCCCCGAACAACGAGGACGCAAGTGCTGCAGCGTCAGAATTTGCGCGGGAATTACCCACGGCTCCGAACGCCAAGTAAAAATTAATTTCCACCAATTTTTATAACGTAGCAACAACACGTTCCATGAAAAGTAAATTAAGTGATCAGTGTTAGTAGCCGTGCAGTGAAGTGAATATTCGGTACGTTGACCTGGACGCACCTGACATTGCGACCCTTAACTTTGGGTAGTGTCGTATACCTGGGATCAGCTGTGCACTGGGCTCGTCCATCGATGACCAGGATCGGTTCAGTGACCCAGTGACACAAGTTTTCAAGTTGCAGGTGAATTTTCTACAAGGGTGAGTTTTAGTTACTTTAATGGTGATCATTCATTTTTAAATTTAACGCAAGCTATGGCTTATTTCCGGCGATAATTCTCAAAATTCTCGTACGAAAATATTTATTCGGGCTTTTTAAACAGACTTATTCGTTATCAGCAACAGTGCAGGCCGTTATTGAGTTACGGATTTTTATCACAATAACGAACTACGATCACTTTTCGTTAATTTCCTATTACATTACCTTTTCGTGGATATGTTATTAACACAAGGAATTTTACGTATTCCTTATCCTCCCACTTCAAATAATTATTATTTTCGAATCTTCTAAAAAAAATGTGTATTCGTCTTTTTACGTTACACGTGATTTTCATCCATTTATCCTTTATTCATTATTTACTTTAAATGGCAAACAAACCATGGCAAAAGGTTGGATTTTTTTGTTACGTCTTTTTCATTTGCCATTCTACGCAATTTCCTTCGATGCATGCCGCCTTGCTTGTTCGTAGTCGCAGCGCGGCCCGGCGCGCGGCCACGCTAGCGCGGGACCTCCAGCGGAAGGCTCGCGCTCTGATTGGTCGGTGCTTTTTATTAATATCTCGTTAACGAAACCTCGGAGGGCATTTTTGCAAAGGAAAAAGTTGTTTGCAATAACCCCCCGAATCACCCCCTTTAAGGAACCGCAGCATTTTTGGGACACCCTGTATAGGGTGTTATTCTACTGATAGTCAATATTCTAGGGGGCGATTCGACAGGCCAAAATAAGACGAAAATATAGAATACAATTTTTTAAAATCGCGCATCGTTTTCAAGAAAATTGACTTTGAATTTCAGCTAAATACGCGTGCCTTTCCGGTGCCTGAGGAGCACGCGGAGGTAAGGGGAACGCGTCCAGCAGTTCGTAAAACAGTTTGCGGGGGCGGGAGGGTCGCCGGGTATGGGTGCCCGCACCTACGTCCAAACAAAATTTCAAAAAAAAAAATTAACAATAATTTTTTATTAATATTTTGGAAACTAATAAATACCCGGAGCTACAATTTTAGATTTAGGGTCCACACCCCCTCCCCACTCCTCCCACCAAACCTCATCTCGATCGGCCACCGGTCCCTTTCGGAAGTATATCCGTTTTTTTAATTAGATACCTTAATCGCCTCTCTGTACAGTATTTCTGTTGACTTATTCCGACAAAACGCATTCCACTTTCCAACTTGTCCCGGGTATTAGTATCGGTTGGGGCTAGATCAGTGCGGAGGGCGCGTAAAACATGGTAGCGAACCGATGTGAGTTTAACTAAAACATAATTTTTTCGCTAGAAAGAGGGTGCTTTCAAGAGCACCTGTTGGGTGTGTGGGGGGTTCCGTCAACCTCCCGACTACGATTGGCGGCGCCGGCACAGCCGGATATTAGGATGACTCTGATTCTCAAACGTAATTGTTTGCAGTCCCACTTTTAGCTTCCCCAAACTCACATCGGTTCGCTACCATGCTTTGCGCGCCCCCTCCGCTGATCTAGCCCCAACCAGTACTAATACCCGAAGCAAGGAGACTGCGCTTACAAGCATCGCGCGACGCACAGTGTCGCGGCACGTGTTCTAAAAGCAAAAATTTGAGTTTTGAAATTTTGTATTTCATTTCATGGAATTGATAGTAAAAAGTCCTCCGATATAAGAACATCATAACTTACTTAGTAACATTAATAACGGATTTAAGGTTAGTAATTACATTCAAAGTCGAATAACCAAACGCAAGCTGCCACAGACTACACATAGGAAATATTTACCCACTGCATTTTTGTTGCATTTATAAGTTCTTTTCCTTCTTTTTTTTTTAAAATAAGCAAAATATATCTTTTTTTCGTTTTATTAATTAAAAATTCTTGCATTTAAAGATATGGATACGTACCAGTGGCTCAAATTATTGCTTGTTTTGTCGCATCTTCTAAATTCTGGAGAGAATTAAAAAAAAAACGAAACATGTCGGTTCTTTCATTTTTTTACTACAATTAGTTCTTTTTATGCCCTTTAATTTGGTATAAATTTTATCTGCTCCCGAGTGCTCCCACATAAAAAAAAATACACATAATGAAACGAAAAAACTACACAAATCTGTGCTCGAATATTTATTTTTAAAAGACACTCAGCTTTGAATTCCTTCAGATTCAACTGATAGTGATGAAAATGTATAATAAGAATGAATAATTTAAAATTTATTATCAATACGAATTATTTAAAAAATTAATTTTATTTTTTTTATAATTGTTTCATATGTTTGTTATTAATTTGTGTTTAAATGTATTTAAAAAAATATATATTTTATTTGTTTTAATATTATTCTGTTCAAAAATATATTGGAATGACTTATTTTATGTTAAAATTTTTTTTTTTGTGTATAAATATGATTAACATATCAATTACATGTAAATAACTGTATCGTAATGGAAAATTGATTTTTGGTTTTTGATACTTAACAATTTTAAGCTAACGTTCCAGAGACGTGAGTAATGCCCGTTGCCAATAAACACGTATAATCATGTAGATTGTCTCATGCATTGAGCTATAAGTATACCTGGAGAGGGAACAGAGCAATGGCGGCCGGTCAGAGAAAAAGAGGGAATGTGCTATGTTCATTGAGCTCAATGAACGTAGCACATTTACTACATGATAGTACAGAGTGAGAGGGATAATAGGAAGAAGAAGGATAGGTTCACCCGTAATCTTCTATTTTTCTCTGACCGCTGTCGCCTCTACTTCTTCCCATTGCTGTTCTCTCTCCAGGTATTCTTATAGCTCAATGGTCTCATGTAATTTTCATAAAAACTTCAATAAAAAAAAGTAACGCAAGCAATGCTTTGACCATGAATTAACATACATAACTAGCCTGATAATTTATTTTATGTGCATACCTGTCTTCGGCGTGAATCAAAATGTATAATCCACTAATCACTTCCTGGTTATGGACATTTCGAAGATGATGAGTTTTGCGCGCTCTTCACCAACGATTAATGCCAATATAACCCAAACTTAGCTTTTAGGTCTATTGTGTTTTAATGCAGTAAATAACGCAATATTTCACCTTTTCGGAAATGTAAAAAGAATTGGAGTAAAATTTTATTATGATAGTACGTGAAAAGGAAAATACTTGTACATAAAGCGTTATTGTATAATTTTAATGAACTCTTAACTTTTGTAAATATGTATGTAGGTATATACATACCTACACGCGGCTCATACGATTGTGGCCGCTAGCGTTCGATAGTGCTCGATTTCACATGGTTGGCCTTTTTTTTTGTCGCGACCATGTCTATTACATACAGTATTTCGTGAACAGGGTATAGGGCTTTAGGGCACTGCCATGCCATATCGGCCGCTCGCAGGTAAAATCGGGGCTGTACTTCCAAAAGACACCGGTGGTCGATCGAGATGAAATTTGGTGGGTATTACGAGGGGTGTGGAAAGACCCCAAATATAACATTTTAGCTTCGGCAATTAATGCGTTCAAAAAGTGCAGGGGTAATTGTGCATAAAAGGTAAGTGCACCTTACCGATTTTTTTTAATCTCTTTACCACGGTCCGCCCTCTTAACAGTATTTCTGTTGACTTATTCCGACACAACGCATTCCACTTTCCAACTTGTCCCGGGTATTACATTTACCTGGACACATCCCAATACCTGGACACTAGTGCAAATAATACTGATTATTACATTTAATATTCGCTTTATCCATACAAGAACTATTTTATTCAATTACTCAAATATTTAATACAATATATTCATATACATATTTGTCTTAGTAAACTTGTAACAGTCGTAATAAAAATAAATTTTCTTCAACTCTCCAGTTTACACCATTTTAGTACTGCTCTTATCTGATTTGCTAAACAGTCTCTACTTTTTCTTAAGCGAATATTTTTAATAATCTTTAGTATATTGGTACAACTAATACATTTTCAGAAATATGGTACCTTGTAGTATTATTTTTTGAGTCGAAGATTAAAATTAAAGTTCGTATTAGTTTTTTATTCGCGTGTCTATCTACTGGTACAGTGAAGTCCCGGAACGGCCCTAAACCAGACCATGTGTGCAAACTGTGAAATAAGTACGCGTTATTGTTGACACAATAATAAAATAATTATTTAACACCTTAGCAAATATTACTTTGTATTCTTGTTATCTTGTTTTAATGATAATATTTAATTCATGTGTAAAATTCATGTGTTACACATGAATACACATAACTTTAAAATTAGTCATTCAATAATATGTAGATTCTTTTTACTCAAGTTTTTTTTACTGATTTGAATTTACTTATACAGAAGAAACATGCCAAAAGAAAAAATTATTGTGTTGTTGTTTTATTTAATTTCCCTAGAAAACATCCAAAATTGCTGATGTTTCATTATGTGTCCAGGTAATGGGACAGTAAAATCGGGTCACCGGGACATACTGATTAAGCTGTCCAGGTATTGGGCCATTGTAAGGACTATGAATTTTCAATATTTTTCACAGTAATTCAATCCAATAATATGTTGTTTTTGTTTAATGATAAAGTACACACGGTGCCCCATGTAATTGCAAAATCGTTTTTATATAAATCGACTTGTATAACTGAAAAATTCTCAAACGTGTTTCCGCCGTACCTTAAATGTCCAGGTATCGGGACATTTACCTTAGTATTGGTTGGGGCTAGACCAGTGCGGAGCGAACCGATGTGAGCTTGGGGATGCTAAAAATGAGACTGTGGTTACAAACATCGCGTGGCGGCGTTCAGTAATTGTTTCTTTTTTGTGTTCGTCGGAAACAAACATAAATGTTACACCACGTCATGCGATGCAACGATCACAGTGAATGGGCGGCCTCCCCTAAAGTAACTGTATCTTCCAATCCGGTGAATTTCCGAAGCTAAAATTTTATATTTGGGGTCCCCCCATATTCTTCAAAACACACCTGAAAGAGTGACCCAAGAAATCGCCTCTTTCCGGCCCCACGATTTTGGAACTGAATTTTATGTCAAACGATACCTTATGATGAGACATCGATCACACGAAATTTTCAAGTTGAGGTGACAATTAGTTTCTGAGATATGGAAGGTCAAAGAAGTGACAATTCGTTAACGCGTCAGCTCACACGCTTCGATGTACGGACTTTTATGTCAGTCCGATAATTTAAACAATTATTTTCAAAATTCCCAAAAAAAAAAATCAAAATAAAGAAATATAATTGTCTGTGTAGTGGGTGCTTTTTTTTAATATATCGTCCACCATATTGAATCGTTGTTGAAACTGGGCGCTCGGATAACTCAGTTAATTTTCCTCCGATTTACTTTAAATTTTTCATACCAGCTGCAAATAAAATTATCTTCAGTTGTACGCACGAAATTTTTGATTGGGTAATTAGTTTATTCGTAACGTTGAAAGAAATGCTTGATATTCTTACTGATTTTCGACACTTCCATTTCACAAGTCCGCTATTTTGTAATAAATTATTTTTTTTTTTACAACCCGTACGTACAAGTGAAGCTATTGCCTCAGATGTTCAGAAAATGTTTTAAATTTTTATTTCAGTGCTACCGTTGCAACGCTAGAGGTGCGCTCATTTTAAGCAAATTGAAGGTCTATCACGGCGAGCTCCGTTTCATATAAGCGAGCCGCGCGCTCTGCTCTTCCAGCATGGCGTGGATAAGATCATTTCGACTGATGGGGTTAAGGGTTGCAAAGTAAGAAAGCGATCAAAACTATTGCATTCTGCTGAAAACGATGCCAGCTTCAATAGACGAGCAAGTTTCCCAGAAAAAAATGTCTCTGACATTGGCGTAAAGCTATGGGAGCTTCTAGTGCATCTTTTACAAATATTACTTTCGATTGCGTAAAGCAGAATGAACAGGCAGAACATGCTGCTACCTTTAACGATCGCTTTGCAGCAGCATTACCTATCACTTGCACAGAAGCTTCCATAGCTTTATGCCAATATCAGAGAATTTTTTTATGGAAACCCCCCCTAGTTTCATGTGGACTACATCATGATTCAGTTTGAATAAAATCCCTGACATCGGGTTCAAAGAGTGATCGAGTTGGCGTGGAATGACCCGTTCACGAAAGATTATAGAAATGTTCACCGAAAAAAGTCAACCATGTGAAGTCGGCCGCTAATCGAAGGCACGCTGACGCAATCGAATGAGCCGTGTGTACACACATGCATACATGTATGTACTGAGCCCCATTCAAGTCCACAATCATTTGTAACTAATTATCAGGGTTCACAGGGATTCAGCGTAGCGCAACACCTACAGGAGGGGTGGTAATGGGTGCGTGAACTGACGCTAGCGCCAAACCAGCCAAGTGGCTCCAACGCGAAGCCAACCACGGCCAACCAGCTTCGCCGGGAAATAAATGGTCGACGCTGGTTGGCCGTGGTTGGCTTCGCGTTGGGGCCACTTGGCTGGTTTGGCGCTAGCGTCAGTTCACGCACACATTACCACCGCTCCTTATTGTAAGACGGTGCGAGTAATGTTGTCACACCACGGGCCAAGGCTCGTTGCATATAGGCGTCAGTCGTATAAATAATGGAGATACATTGATAAAAAATTGAATGGAATTTTATGGAAGCATTATGTATGATATATCGTAACCTGTATGGAAATTACCCGTTTGCAGACAGAGGTAGGAAAAAAATCAATCAGGTCGTTGAACCTCGCACTTTACACACTCCTATTGCACGTGAAATCCGTTTTTATCATTTTGTATTTCTTTGTTTTGTATTTAGAATACTAGTATGTAAGAAAGATGATTTATTATATTTTGTCATAGTACATAAAGCTGACATAATCGATTTAGTTTCCATTCACACTTTTTGTAGTGCATTCAACTCTGAAGCTATAACCTCAGCTCATTTTCGCTTGAGTGATGTCTTCTCGTCTTAATAGATAATTGCACATGGTTTTGTCATTCATTCGGCACTAATTCACTGTCGTTTAGGTGGCTTTGAAAAGTATCTTTATGCCATTGACTATCATTACTATATATACAGTATTTACATTGGCGTAACTAGTTAGGGGGCCGGGTGGGCCTGGCCAAAATGCGGATTGGCCCCCCCAAAATGCGGAATGGCCACTCCCTAGAAACTATCGAAATAAGTAAAAAGCATTCGCCTGTTAAATAATCAAAAAATTTTTTATTCACTTTACTGTTTGTTTCAGTGTTAAATAAATATGCAGCTAAATGATTGTTATAAAATGTGTAGGTATAACAAGATTTCCTCTACCTATAAAAAAAGAGAGAGCGAGAGAGGGGGGGGGGGAGAAGATGGGACCTCCCCCCCCCCCAGACAAAAATCCTAGTTACACCAATGAGTATTTAACCCTTCGCGCACCATGTGAAGAAATGTCACACCTCGTACAAGGTGGGGTATGACGTACCCCACCAAATAAGTAGCTTTTATATAAATATATATTACATTTTGCTTTACACACATGTCGTGATTATAAGAAAGAAAGACGGAAGATTATTCATATTACGACTTTTTATTATGAAATTAAAAACTAACATCAATTTTCATTAATAAAAATTAGAAAATTTGAAATTTGATCGTGCCACTGCACAAAGCGGCGACGTCGCAGCTCCAGCTACACGGGGAAGCAACACTCGCAGTTCAGTTATAATTTTGATACTTAAATGTTCTTGGGTGTGTCATACACCACCTGGTGCACGGAGGGTTAAAAATGATGAGTTGAAAAAATAAGCAAGTAAATATTACTAAATCTAAGTACATAAAATATGAACATGGAATTTGATAATGATTTTACTTTTTTAAGTACCTAATAGTGTCCGATATAAAAAGTTCTGAAAATGTAATAAACTAACTTCATGTCCTTTGGTTACTGAAATTCTGAAAATTAATTTCCATATTTCGTACTTGAAATAATAAATTTCCTACGTACACGTGTGTAATGCTTTGAAGTCCTTGGTAAATATAAGATTATCAGTATCTATGTGTATCTTGTGAAAATATTAATTCCAAAAGCAAGAAATAAAGGCGCACACCACAGCTCGATTTTATCGTGACTACCAACATAAGTATCATTCACATAAAAGTATATTTATAGAAGTATGCCGTAATTGCAAATGAAAAATCTCTCTGATCGTTAAATGAATTCTAAATATGAAAAAGATTACAAGAGACACGAGTAAAAAAGAATAAAACGTCTTGAAAGGCATCCCAAACCGAGGATCAAGGTGTTAGGTACAAGTCCTTGACACTACCCAGGTATCCATCTCGTTTTATTATTTTCTCTTTTTCCGGAAGCAAGTCGCAATGACAAAAATTAAAATTTTTAACAAGTCTATTAACCTTGAAACATTATCACAAAGGATCTTTTGTTCGCCTCACCATAAAACTTTCATTTGAAAGATAAACCAACTCGACCAGATAATATTGTAATTTCAATTTTGAAGGCCATTTTTTTATAAAATAAAAAGTTCTGGATTGAAACCCCGAATATTCTGCAGACTGCGGCCTCCCCTTGTAAGAGTAATTAACAGATTTTCTGGGAAATAACTCCTTCGTTGTTTATATTGCAAACGAGATCCATAACTACCAAACACTTGTGTTTCAGCCAGCACGGGGGGTCCCCGCGGTCGATCGTGGATGAGGTGACAAATGTCCAGCGGGATCATTGTCCGCTTACGCAACGAAGTTTCTCGGATTACGCAAATCGGAGACCGCGTGCCTCGCGTCACGTTTCAAAGTACATATCGCACGGCTTGTTCATTCCTCGAGGCTCCAGATACAATTCCGACCGCGGCTGGTTTATCATTGTCGACAAGGACACCGTGATAAATGTTTACGTGTCCGGCAACTACGGCGAAGAAAGCATTATTCGAGGACAGTTGAGATTTACCAAATCCAATGTCGAACACTTCAATCAACGTTTGCGATAACATTTTATCGCTGCATCGATATGTCATAAAAGCCTTTTCTTCTTCTTGTTTGTTTTTAAATTTCGGGGACAAAGATTACGGTACAAAGTTAAGAACCACTAGCCGCGTGTTTAAAAGGCGTATCAGCGCATGCTAAACGGTTCTCGCATCGATACGATTATCCGGTTATCGAGCTGCAATCGCCATTGCGTCAGCAAATGGATCGATTATATGCAATGGTAAAAGTGCGGTCGGATAACTTGCCGACTTCTCGTAACCGGCCAGTGTCAAGGCTCCGCGGTTAACAACTTCGAGAATCTATTGATCAACCCGTGACTCTGCCACTCGATTTATCGACTGCCCCAATAGCAGGGGAAAACACTCGGAATTATTTTGTTAAGTGCCAAATTTTCCTCGAATCAGAATAATGTGACGTTTAATAATCGGAATAGAGGACAGATTTTACTCTCTCGTTTGAATATTATCCAAAATTTTAAATCCGATTTGTTCAGCCCTTTCTCCAACAGATTTAATTATATTGTCCAAAATAGTTCGAAAGTCGTAGTAGAATTGAATCAAATTGTACGAACAAGAGATAATGTATTTAACGTAACGAAAGTGCGACTAACTGTAATCTAGAGCTTACAGTAAGCGCATGATGGAGATTTTTTAAATATTAATAATTCCTTAATTACACTGTCCAACACGATTTTTGGTCTGCAATATCCGCTGGGCGATTCATGTAGAGTTTTTCGCCCTGAACACGAATCCGCAAGCAGAAATGCTCTATCACGCTCAGTTTTTGAGAAAATCGATTTTTAAAAAAACTGCAAATTTTCAACTTTGAACATTTTTTGTGTGGAAACGGTAATAGTTATTCGGTTGCTCGTTGCGTCAAATTATTCTACGAACCCTCCCGAATACAACGATATAAGTTATTATTGCATTATGATCATTTAAATTTGTTTAAACAACGATCAAAGGGAAAATGACACCCGAAATGCACCCATTTTTGAAGACATCTTTCAATTTATTTCCAAAACTAAGGGTCTAGGAAAAAATCTGACTATTCCACGCGATGCAGCAGACATTTTTCCTTCGGAACTCATCAACAAAACTGGTAAGTCACGTTTTGTTTTCAATACAGAAGCGAAAGAGTTTGGCAAAACGCGCGGTGTCGACAGTCGTAGTCAACGGCGGCGCGCGGTCCACTGCCGCTCAGCGTAACACAATCGCTTAACGCGCCTGAGTACCACTGTTGGCACCGCGCGTTTTGCCAAACTATTTCGCTTCTGTATTGAAAACAAAACGTGACTTACCACTTCTGTTGATGCTTTCCAGAGGAAAAATGTCTGCTGCATCGCGTGGAGTAGTCAATTTTTTTCTAAGACCCTTAGTTTTGGAAATAAATTGAAAGATAACGTCAAAAATGGGTGCATTTCGGGTGTCATTTTCCCTTTGATCGTTGTTTAAACAAATTTAAATGATCATAATGCAATAATAACTGATATCGTTGTATTCGGGAGGATTCGTAGAATAATTTGACGCAACGAGCAACCGAATAACTATTACCGTTTCGACACAAAAGATGTTCAAAGTTGAAAATTTGCAGTTTTTTTCAAAATCGAATTCTTCAAAAACTGAGGGTGATGGCGATAAACGGTTTGCGGATTCGTGTTCAGGGCGAAAAACTCTACAAGAATCACCCAGTGGATATTGCGGAACAGAAAAAAAGTTTCATTTTGTTGGACTGTGTTACCGAACGACAAGGTTATCCAGTATTTAAGTACTTCGAGGAACGCACGTAAATAAAAAGCTACTAGTTTTTGGGTGTATTTTATGTGACGTTTTGCTTTAATTTATACCAGGTCGTAGATGTCATTTAAAGCGTTTATATTTCTTGTATCTGTAATTACAATTTTAAAACACTGGTTAATATTTTGTATTGCCATTAACAAATCGTTGAGATTTGTGGCAGAGACTTAACGGTTACTTAAGAGTTAATGTTTAGAGAAGTATTAGAGATTAATAGTTTTTTCAAAGAACGAAGAAAATGTATAACTTGGCTATCTATTCTGCTTTACAGACAATGAATTTGAATTCGCCGAACCGACCACACAGCACACACACACGCGTGCACGCACAGTGTACAAGCCGGCCCCTCTTTCCCCGACACTCCCTGTATCTCATCCACGCATCGCGCCTATGAGGGGCTGGCTCATTCGCTATGTGTGTGCTCGGTCCGAGAGACTCAACTTTCAAATTCACTGCCCGTACCTAAATACTCGAAATTGGATGCAACGAAACTCAAATACACTATTGAAATTCTAGACGATTCGAATTACATAGACTAGATGAATATACTCAACTATTCGTGCTGGTCTAATTCTGGAGTGCAATGCGAACAATGTACAATGCAAAGTACCTGTATGCCAATAAGTGGGTTACAAGTCAAAACAAGCCACCGTGTGGTTACTGAAAACTAGTCGCAGGCACGTCACTTGTTGAATGAAAGTAAATGCTTATCTCAACAATTGTTCAACAAGTACTTGCCACGAGCAACAGAAAAGATCATGCATGGTATTCGACGTGTTACTATTAGCTGACATTGGCTCCGTACTGTAAATGACAATGTACGACTCCGAAGTATTCCAAATGTTACATTCTCGATCTAACCTCGACCTTGACGTCTCCTGCTGTTGCGTTTGAACAGTAGAGACCGAAATTCTATTCCCACAATTAACTTCGAAATAGCCAAAAATCTTATCATGGAAAGAACTATTGCTGATAAGGAGAGGTCATAGTAGCGAGATCACTGATATCAACCAAATTTGTACTGATGGATCGGAGGATATGAACAGACATAGTCGAGCATTTAGCACGAACATTGTTAACTCTGGAACATTGAAGAATCGCTTTGATTAGTTGAAGTAAGACAGATTTTATATCGCACTCCTAGTTGCCAGAGCACGTAATACGCTATCCAATATTCGAATTATTCGTCAACGTTGTTTTATGTAAATAAAATTTTCGTAGTAACCAGTTTTTTCATTGTCTGATTTTTTCTAATAATTCATTCGCTAGTAAAAAATACACACGTGGTCACAAAACCAAGCCTGAGAAATGATTTCCCTTTTTTTGATTGGATTTCGCTGTAGATATGTGTACTCCTACATTTGGGGGGTTCAGAAGCCAATCAATGTACATATGTATTTAAGTCCATTAGTATTAAAACCGAAATTTACAGTTTGTCCTCTGAATAATTTTGCCTAATAATTCCATGGTCAATATATGTAAGCGGCGCCATCTATTGCTTACGTATGAAAGTAGCAACTTAATTGTATTTATCAACTGAAAGTTCTAAAAGTAAAGAGGTTTTTGAACTATGTAACTTATTTTCAGGGAAAGTTGCACTGATTGGCTTCTGAACCCTTCATTTATACTTTACATTATTCCATATCAATTTTGAATCGTGTAATAGTAAATTTTTTACATCTTGATTATGGAAAATTATGATTTTTTACATACATACATCTTCCACACTGTTCGTGGACAACAAAATAAAAATTTACGTTAAAGACGCGTGCAGCAAGTGATACGAATGAACTTGGAACTTAACATAATTTATCTTGTTACCTCGTGCAATCATGATGGGTGATTAAGTTTGTTAACACATTAACAGCAAATATGCTGGAAAACATGGCGTTCTTGAAACAATAGGCCGGATATGAATGTATCTGCTTATTTTAATAATGAATTCGCTGGGAATTCGATTGAGACTGGTGATTCCCCTTCATTGGTCTCTTTTCGTGTAAATTCATTCCACAGTTGTAGAAAAAAGTAATGAATGGAAAAAAGAACGGTTCTATTTCCAAGTGGAATAGAAACGGAGTTTATTGAATCGAACTGAAATAGTTCGTCGACGCGCCACCAACGGTGGAACGCCGCCAGCTTCGATAAATTGTAGCCGGCCTTTGGATAGAGGGACGCCTAAATCAGACACGTTGCGACGCTGGTCGAACTACGGCTCAGCTGAGATCGCCTGAGCCAATCGCGTGGCGTGTGGCTGCTCTCGCCACCTGAACCGGCGAATGGTGTCCATTGAAATCGTACGACACTAGTTGCAGCGGCGGCTGCACGGTCTGACTGAAGTCGTATCGGCGTGTTCCCGCGCGTACCGCGTGGAACTCACTGTCAGCACACGTGCACGCCGCAATGCATTGGGACAGGGCGCTAGCGCCACGCGCACATCCACCAATGAGAATGAGCAAACTCGAATGTTCCGATAACGGACGAATTGTTAACACTTAACACTCTGGTCGCACGTTTCGGAGTAACAACATCCGATCCGCTGTTCCTACGTCACTGACTGTTAAAACATTCTAACTATTTTATTTTACTAGAAAGACCTCGCGAAATAAATAAACGTATCGCTTTTTATACATTTCTGTTGCAAAACACTGAACACTCGTGACATATGAATTTATCAGAATTGAAAATTGTAAGAGACAATTATTTTATAAAGAAGTTGCGTACGGAAACATAAAATAACACTCTTAGAAAACGTACTATTCTGATGAAACAAATTGAAATGTAGGTTCTACACAATCGACCAAAGAACAGTAATGTTTATAAAAGCAGTGATACAATTAAGTTATTTCGAGAGAGTCTGTCGATGAAAGGTTGTAAGATCAAAGGAGTAAAGCAGCCAAAATCCATGAAATTCAAAATCACGCAAACAACGTGACGACGGTTGATTATATTTTAACAATATACTTTGACCCGTTCATCTCCTAATGCCTACGACCACCAAAGTAACGGGTGGAAAAAAATTGTCCAATTTCCGAGGTATGCTCATATACCGGGTGAGCCACCGAATATTTAAATCTAAAATATTTCCGTTGTGTTTTAATAATAGGAGAAAATATCCGAGGAAAAAATGTTTCCATCAGATCAGAGGGGCAATTATTGGGATGGAGAAGATTTCTTTTCAAGGAAATATTTTCCTAGATTTCAAGGTCATCGAGGTTTTTTTAAATGAGCTGACGTATCGTCAATAGTGTAACGTTATAGACAATGAAACGATAAATTCAATCATGTATAATATGTTGACCTTGAAAATGACCATCGGACAAATAAATCAGGACAAGAATTGGACAGAAGTTTTCCCGGCCGCCGAATTGGACGTGGCGGAAGTGTCCGATGGCCAGCACGTTCACCTGATTCGTAATAATTCGTCGAAATAAATGGACTCCACTCGATTTATTTTTCTGAGGAGCATTAAAAAATAAAGTGTACCACAATGTATTAATAATTGCTGATCACACACGAAATATTAAATAATGTGCAATATTCTTTACGAGCGCTCGAAGCTATAGTATCGATACGGAGTTGAATTTCGGCCTACAACATTGAGAATATATTTTTGAAATGTCTTAGAAGCGATATTTGGAAAAAATTTTATTTCTATTTGTCGTTCGATTTATACGGTCTTCCCCCCCTTAAGACGCGATGCAACCGCGCGTGGCTCGGGAAGTTTGCCGACTCATCAAGTCTGTTTGGCGAGCGCGAGTTGGCGAGGCATGGGCGGTCTCACTCGGCGCAGCTAGGCTCGCCGTTTCAGCCAAGCCAGATTAGCTTTTCTTTGACTCGTGTCGCATTTACCGACAACGAACGGGAAGCCCGCGCGAGCCCGAGCTCGTCATTCCCACGACGCGTGGCTCGGTCAGTACGGCGCAAAACTCGCCGGACCACGCACCGCTGCGTTGGATTGCACATTTATAATGCAAGACTCGTTGATTTATTACACTTAATGTGAATTTTATATATATATATATAATATATAATATATAATATAATATATATATAATGCGAGATAATGAACCAGAATAAACGTTCAAGACTTTTTGAGTTATCTGCCACTAAACAAATAATTGTTTACTGTATAAGAAAACTAAGGTAAACACGTGACACATTTCCGTTAAAAAAATTCTTCACACTCCCTCAAATAGAGGTAACGCAAATCCGATCGTCATAAATCATGGACATTAGAAAATACGTTCGTACAAAATGTTTTCTAGTAAGTAAACAAATTTTTAAAAAAATTAGAACCGATTTCAAAAATATAAAAAATGCACTAAAAAGTGAAAAAAAGAACCGTTTGCTTGGAAACGGAAGATTACAAAAATAAGCGATTTGAAAAAATGAGAATAAGGATCTCTCAAATTCGTTACAATACAAATTATGTAATGAGGCGGAGTTCGAATTAACCAGTACTGGCAAAAGTATTGAGAAAATATTGATGCAGTGTTGAAAGCGACCACCGGGGCATCGCCCTCTTTCGAATAAAAAAAAGCATCATCAAAATTGGTCCATATGCTGAGAAGTTATGCGGGGACAAACATAAAAAAAAATCCTTACGTGTCGAATCTATAACCTCCTTCTTTTTGAAGTCGGTTAAAAAGAAGCTTTAACCACCCTTGCATAAATATCGTGCGCATTGCACATCTATAGACTCTTAATATATTCAAACGGAACGAGATTAAAAATAAATATTTTAAATATGTGTACGAAATCCAGAACTACAAAAATACGGAAATAAATTAAGACGTTACCACATAGTTGAAGAAAAAAATCTCGAATAAAATAAGTCCCAATCCAAATCCATGGTGACCCAAGAATGAAAACGTCATCTATTCAAGTGCAACCGTTAAAATATCTGGGACACGCACTACTATCGATGAAACTTCTATTCAAGATCGCGTAGTTTCTATGAATTTTTAATGAGCGTTTGCAGTTATTACAGTGCGCTGTTATTTACATGACATAATTTTCACCAGATTAATTCCCTTTTCCTTAAAAAACAAGTTTACCCAACTTCTGCTTTCTATTTATAAGTTTTCGCAATGTTTCTAAACAATATTACCGGGGGAAAAATTTTGTCACTTATTTTCAGCAAAGATCCTTAATTATCCCGATTACCTCTGTGTAATCTTTCCTTACTTCCTTTAATTAATTCATCCTTTAGTTCTTTCATTTCTTCCGTCATCCAGTCCATCTTTTTTATCAATTTGTTTAGGATTTGTGATAAGCTTTGATCTGTTGTCTCCTCCTGATATGTTGAAGTTTTGTCTTTTGGGTTAGTGTCATCTGTTTTTCGTCTTCTGATGCTTTCTTACTAATTGTTACACTTTTCACTGGCCTGCCACTGGTGGTCTTTCCATCACATGACATTTCTACAAGTTTTATCTTCGGTTTTAGGGTTAATTCGGGCTATTAATTCTAAATATTATGCCGCAACTGTATCCGTGCACTTTACGCATTTACGCCCTCTCTCGGAATCATTTTCGGCAAAGTATTAATATACAAATAAAAAACATGAAAAATCAACCAGCTCCTCTACCTTTCACTTAATGCAACATAATTCTTTACCGGCAGTACTTGGTCATAAGAGATTTGCCATAATTATTATGACAATAAAAGTAGTAACAATAAGATTATGAAAATGGAAAGGTAAAATTAGATCAGTTAATGTAATGGCAGCGAGTCCTGAGACAATGATTCTCACGTGTTCTTTAATCTCGTAAAAATTTCAGTCGCGGATGCGCGGGAATCGCCGTGGTAGTTGATGCGTGTCATCTTGGTGCAAAATCGCTTGCTTACATCAAGTATCGAAGCACGTGCGTTTGAAGCGTTGCACAACTTGGATGCACGGCTAGCCAAATGATGCGCAGCAAGTAGATGTAGGTAACGCAGAGATTTGTATTGTGAATCATGTTCAGTGTGTTCGAAGAGCAAATAAACATAACTATGATAAAGGTAGCTAACATAGTGTATTACGTACGCATCTGCATTCTTGATGCTCGTTTCATAGTTAGAATAATAGATGGAGTTCATGAATAATTATTAATAAAAGTTAAATAAAAGAATTACGATTAAGGAATACGTGTGAATTAAAAAATCTAAATCGTGATAAGCATAAAAAAAAATTAAAACCGACTTCAAAAAAATAAAATTGCGCTAAAATGTAAAAAATAATTTTTCCCTTATTTAATCTACGACTCTCATATTTTTTAAGCCCACGCCAGATTTACACAGTGCAAATGATGAGGCACCAACTTAAAAAATATGAGAGTCGTAGATTAAATAAGAAAAGGGAAAAAAATATTTTTTACTTTTTAGTGCAACTTTATTTTTTTGAAGTGGGCTTTAATTTTTTTAAAATTTTTTAATTTTTAACTTTTTAGTTTTATTATGCTGAGGAGATATGCGCGTACGTACATAAAATAATAATAATTAGGTGACAATAGTCTGTATTATTAACCATAAATGGCAAAATATTGGGCCAATGTTGATGCAGTGTAGGATGGGAGCACCGGGGCATCGCCCCCTTTTGAATAAAAGAAAGATCATCAAAATCGGTCATTATGCTGAGGAGTTACGAGGGAACAAACATAAAAAAAAAACATACGGGTCGAATCTATAATCTCCTCCTTTTTGAAGTCGGTTAAAAGGCTTTAGCTTCCTTTTCTATTTAGCTTAGCTTCCTTTTTTATAGTGAAAAACAGGAAGACTTTTTACTGTTGTCATTACAAGGAGAATCCACAACTTCTACATATAGGTAAATATAAAGTGGATCAGTTACTACGGGACGTACAGAAATTTCACACGCAACATAAGTAGGTACTTCCGTGTAGGGTAAAATATAAGTTACTTATAAAACATGGTCTATACAAATAAAAACTTCTTTACTACCAACAGCCACGCGCAGAAGCGTAAAAAGTGTAAAGAACACGTGCCACAGACCAGTCATTCACTGCAAATACACGCGAATAAACGTAACCCCATCCTAATTACCCATAATCCTCAATGAAGCAGTGATACGAAAAGATCTTCCTAAACTGCTTGTGTAATTAAACCATAGTTTAAAATTTTCAACACCTTGAACACAACAAGCTAAAGCTTCACAACGAAACATAGCTCATTCATTTGGCTTGTATTTTCCATTTTCTTAAACACGAAGCTCTACGTCCAGCTGATCCGCTGCAATAATTATTTTCAAACTTTCCATTATAACGCAAGTCGTATTAACCCTTCGTGGTCACACCTTATAATCACAAATTGGTCACACGGGGTTCACTGTACTCCAGCGTCATTTTTTGAGTTACCATTCTCGTATTTTTGAATCTTTTAACTTTTCAGTGATAATTGTACATTCGTAATACTTATACAGTCATGGTCTAATAGTCTTCTTCTAGAAATGTAAATTTTGATATGATAAAATTTGTAGTTGAAAATGAGCGATTTTCCACGGTTGTGGGGAAAAACCGATTTTTTGAATTTTTTTTTTATTTTTCTTTTTGCGATAAATCCCCTTTGGAAGACGTAAAGGTGCGACATTTCAAATCGAAAATTGCTCTTGGGGTGAGATACACTCCGTGTGACCACGAAGGGTTAAGATTCTGGTTTTTGAAGTCGAAAATTTTTTTTTCTTTCACATTTTTAATATCTTTTAGCTGTAATGTATTTGTGTAAAAGAATATTTTGAGAATCACAAAATGCACTATATTATGAGTCTTGAGTAGGAATGGTATGCGGATCAAAAAACAAATCCGCTGTATGTGTAAGATAGTTTCATTCGGTTATACATAAATACAAACACCGTGCCTCAACAAAACCATATCTGCCCGAGCAAATCCATGCATAAGCTGTCGTAGAATGCGTCTATGTACGTGAAATGTATGCTAAATTAATGCTGTCCAAGTGTAACGTTATGGCTCTGCGTGATTACATTAATATGCGATTTTTTCGAAACCACGTTTCTCAAATTGGTCGGAAGAATATCTCTCGAATAAATAAATCAACCGGCTTGAATCTATTTTATTGGTGTAGGTATGAACCTGTCCTCAAAAACAATTCCAAAGTTAATAACTTCTTAGTGAAATGAAATAAATAAAAGACGATGAGAAAGTTCATTTAACTTCGAAGTGCTGTCATTTTGTCAATCTTATTTCCAACTTTCTGCGGTGAAGTTCTCATTGTCAGATAGCATACAGACGGCATAAGGACGTCCATCCTAGACATTCAAGACGTCTTAAAAACGTTTGTTAAAGTCCAAAATACGTCTTACAGACATCCAGATCCACAAATGAGTACGTCTTTAAGACATCCAAAAGACGTCCTAAAAACGTTCAAAAGGCGTCTTGAAAATGTCTGGATAAAAAAAAATAGGACCTTGACGGGAATCAAACCCTGGGCCTCCCCGCTTATGATGTACCTAACCGTTATTCGCAACTACCAAAGACACTTCCTTGTAAACTATTTCAAGTTTTATGTCTAAATTGTTTATAAAAAATGCGTATTGGCGCGAAATATTTTACAGAATGTCATCATTCGACCTCTAGACTCGAACCCCAAATTTACATAAGACAGGCGTGTATAAGACGTAATTTTTGTCTTTAAGACCCAGATTAAGTCGTAAGACGTTCAGCCCAAAAACAGTGCGCTATCTGGGTAGCTTCATCCCCCAATTAAAACTATCTATTTTTAAACAATAAAAAGTTCAAATCAATTGCTTTACTTGTTCTACAGATATTTTTCCCGCCAATTTGAGGTACGACGTGTACTCGGGTAATATTCATACGGCGGAAATTAAATGCGATTTCATAAACAAAAATATAATTTACTATTTCAAACGTTGATAAATGCAACAATTCGCGCATTGATATCTCTTTTCGTTTCCACGAAAAATGTTCACAAAGGGCACACATTTTTCGGTCACCAAAACCACAACCTTCATTTAAGGAACATCCCTAAAGTTTGAGTAAAAAAATACTTGACACAGGTGTAAGAACACCCGCCGATTTTCTTACCAATAGGCATCGATCTTTAATACTATAATGCCTAGGTGTTACCTTCATTCGCTTTTTTAAACCTCCCAATCTAAGAAGTCAAAACACAAAACTCTGCGCAGAATCCAGGCTCAAGGAAATTCACAAAACATGACACGGGCGACGTGCTCTAAAATCTCGAAAATTCTCGCTTCTCTTTGTTTGAAAATTGACCCCACAATTTTACGAATTTTAAATAGACCAAAGAAACATGGGATCAACTTTTTGGCTGTAATTTCAACTGCCTCCACTCTGCTCTGTCCGCAAAGCGTAAGCACAGAGACAAAAATATTCAAGAGAATAACTGTTCCAACCATATTTTACGTTAATTATTGAACGTATGCGTCCAGAAAATAAAACTATACGTACTCCATCCAAAGCATGCAAAGCGCCATTTGCCACGTGTTAAAGAAATGTCCCGGAATTTGCGTAAACGATATTCATGACATAAATTTACGGCTATTTCTATGAGTTATGCGTGTTAAGAGAGACTCAAATTTACGAGCGTACCCACTTTAGTGAACGGCAGGCCGCGTAATTCACAAATCACATTTAATTAGCGTTACAATACTGTGCTTAGAGAATATAAAGGTTAGAGTTGGCGTTAAACTACACATTTACCAAACTTGTATTTTTTATTTTTATTAAACATTTTTGTAAACGTGCAACATCTTACAGTATGACAAAATTTTCATATTTTAAAATGTATCGAAATATATGATCATTTAAATTTAATTCAATTAAATTATTACTGGAATATAAATGTATTGGGAAACTTAGTGGAGGCGTGGCTTAGATTTCAGCGCTGTGGTGGTGAGTTGGCGAACTATTGAAAGTAGGTCCGGATCCCACCAAACATTCCAAATAAGTATTTATTAATCGAATAAGTAAAAATTTAGTGTTCAAAGAAATTTAAAAACACTCGTTTTTCACAACATGTCTATATAAACACTGATAATCATATGGACTTCGACGGATTTCGACCTACTCTCAGTAGTTCAATTTTCTGTCACTAGTTGGCGTATCGAAATTCTAGGTTTCCCAATACGTCCTACGTTTAAATATTATATCAGTAAACAAGATGTGAATATTAAGCGCTAATTTTCAATATTAGAATCTATTGGTCTGGTGGACAGTTATTAATATGTCGGTTACAAATAATTTTCGCTTAATATACATAAATATAAGTTTGGTAGGTATATTCGTATATTTTCACTATTTTCAGTAATATAGATATCGGTGATTAAATATGTAACTATTTAATGAAGTACTGATTTGGTAAATAAAAATTCAATGTATACAAACTCATTTACGAACATATGTCAATATTTCGAGAGGTAAGTCAACATACTAAGTTAAGTAAAGCGTTATACGAACATACATAGATCGTATATGTGTAGTTTCCAAGTTAAATGCTCGTCCTTTGCTTCAATATTTGCTACGAATACATTTTGTTTGGAAACAATCTTTTCAGTATTTTCCAGCGTATGCGAGACTCAATATTAAAAAAAATTGAAAAACAAAAATTTTAAGTTAACTGATTTTATTTAAAATGCACTAAAAACTAAAAAATAATTATTATCTTGTACTACAATTTCCATGGTGCTTTTCACTTTAAATAAAATCGTGGAGCAGGATATCTCACAAAAAATTCATTTCGACGCTTGATTCTATATTAAATTGATTCATATTCTGTTATGAAATATCCTGCCCCACGATTTTATTTAAAGTGAAAAAACACCATCGAAATTGTAGTACAAAAAAGGAATTATTTTTTAGTTTTTAGTGCATTTTATATAAAATCGTTTAACTTAAATTTATATATATATATTTATATATATTATAAAATTATTGGTGACTGTGTAATTTTTTCATCCCCTCGGGTTTTATCTTCATAATTTTGTATTGCCATCATAACTACGCACGCCTGCAAAGTTTCAAGACAATTAGATTGGTGAAAGTAGGTTAAAATTGAGAACCAAACAAACATACATACAAACAGAGGATCGAAGCTGAATAAAATCGTTTAAAAATGCTGTTAGTGCTTTGAAACACGTAGGAGAAACCGAAAATTTTCTTTCATCCTCCTATATCATCAACTCCGATTTTTATCACATTAAAGATTCATTAAGTACTTCCGTCATCAGACGAAAGTATTAATTTTAATGTCCGGCAAATGCTAATCCTTTGTTTGTATACGCAAATAAATACTCCCACACGGTGCTTGAATTATTCGGAGGGTATGTACTCCTGTCAGATGCAACAAGAGCGCATGCGTGCGCGAGAATCGTGTTCTCGATTGTAGGAGTACACGCTTGCGTGTGGGTGCGTTGTCGGTCCGACGTGCACGCATGTGTCATGACGCGCGCGGCACGAAACGCTACGCAAGAATCGCGAGCCCCCTCGGTTCGCTTCCTCGTCCGCGTGTTACGTGAGCCAGCGGCTCTCAGCCGGACGGACATTAATTTGGAAAGTGAAAACCGCTCTTATGTCACGTGTCGATTACGTGTCCTTTATGGAAACGCGTCTCGCGGAGGGACACTGAAAGCCACGCGCACGAGACCAACCCACCTCTCAATACTCAGAAGTTCGCCTAACACGCGAGCACCTTTCATCGTCGAAATTAAAATCTGGCTAAAACGGGGGCAACGGAATTTCGGAGTTCCTCCGGTGTAATCGGCTTTCTTGATCTCGACGCACGAATGTTGTCGCTCAGTGGAAGAAGTTAATCGACATTGGTGAACGACATGATGTAACATTTAGCATCGTGCATTCATTACACACGGTGAGCTCATGTCAATTGACACTTTAAGTGGCATCGGCATGTTTTCACGTGGATATTTTCTGGATAGTGTCGTAACTATTGTCCGCGAGTCGCAGAATATTTATTTTGGAATACCTAGCTACAATTAACAATGACTCTGCGCTCGCACGGCAGTCGGATTGGTGTTTAAACTTAAGTTTTCATTAAGCACAAACGGCAGATCATCGAAAGCAGACCATACCACAGCCACAGTAATCTCCATCTGCCTCAACGCTTTCACTTTTAAGGTCTACGCACACATATCCGTTCCGTGTCAATACCGTTCCGGCGTGCCAGTGGTAAGAAGAAGAGGGGCGTAGAGGGTCTCTTCTTCTTACCAATGGCACACTGACACGGAACTGAGACGGAACGGATATGTGTGTTTAGACCTTTACTCGCATCGCGAGCGTCACACCGATTTGTCGTTAAATCTCTCAGGAAAGGTTGATGCTTCATTCGAAATTGGAACGAGTTCATTTTCAGAAAACTCTACAAGGTCGCTTAGACAAAGATGGGGCGAGCATTGTGAGATTTTAAGCACGTTGTTCTCTTAATTAAGATGCAGAGTAAGAATTTTTTTCAACCGCAATACCGGGTGACAAATTGGTTTCAAGCGTCGTGCCGCGAAAGGGATAGCGAGACACGGAAGACACTTCCGAGCAAAGATATAGGAGAAAGGTGTTGCAATGCAGTTAAGTACATTTGCAATTTATTATCGGTACGAAAATTGTATCACGGATACAAATACATTGTGAGATCCTGTGTGAGTTGAAAATATGTAGGTTGGTCAAATTTAAATATTGCCAACTTGACTATCAAAACGAAGAAATGCTGAAAAGCTGACATAACGAGAATGATAAATTAAAAAATAACGAAGAAACTGTGAATTACACTGTCCAACACGATTTTTGGTCTGCAATATCCGCTGGGCGTTTCTTGTAGAGTTTTTCGCTCTGAACACGAATCCGCAAGCAGAAATGCTCTATCACACTCAGTTTTTGAGAAATTCGATTTTGAAAAAAACTGCAAATTTTCAACTTTGAACATTTTTTGTGTCGAAACGGTAATAGTTATTCGGTTGCTCGTTGCGTCAAATTATTCTATGAACCCTCCCGAATACAACGATATAAGTTATTATTGCATTATGATCATTTAAATATGTTTAAACAACGATCAAATGAAAAATGACACCCGAAATGCACCCATTTTTGAAGATATCTTTCAATTTATTTCCAAAACTAAGGGTCTAGGAAAAAATTTGACCATTCCACGCGATGCAGCTGACATTTTTCCTTCGGAAATCATCAACAAAACTGGTAAGTCACGTTTTGTTTTCAATACAGAAGCGAAATAATTTGGCAAAACGCGCGTTGTCGACAGTGGTAGTCAACGGCGGCGCGCGGTCCACTGCCGCTCAGCGTAACACAATCGCTTAACGCGCCTGAGTACCACTGCTGGCACCGCGCGTTTTGCCAAACTATTTCGCTTCTGTATTGAAAACAAAACTCGACTTACCACTTCTGTTGATGCTTTCCAATGGAAAAATGTCTGCTGCATCGCGTGGAGTAGTCAGATTTTTTCCTAGACCCTTGGTTTTGGAAATATATAGAAAGATATCTGCAAAAGTTGGTGCATTTCAGGTGTCATTTTCCCTTTGATTGTTGTTTAAACAAATTTAAATGATCATAATGCAATAATAACTTATATCGTTGTATTCGGGAGGGTTCGTAGAATAATTTGACGCAACGAACAACTGAATAACTATTACCGTTTCGACACAAAAGATGTTTAAATTTGAAAATGTGCATTTTTTTTCAAAATCGAATTTCTCAAAAACTGAGGGTGATGGCGACAAACGGTTTGCGGATTCGTGTTCAGGGCGAAAAACTCTACAAGAATCACCCAGTGGATATTGCGGAACAAAAAAAAAGTTTCATTTTGTTGGACTGTGTTATTAGTGGAGAAGGCTGACATTTGGAAATAATCACTTGAGGTCTTGATGAATAATCGATTTAGACGCTACTTTTGAATATTGGCTTAAAAATTTCTTGTCCTTTTGTACTCGACTGCCTTTTCCACAGCGAATTCGAACTGAAAGGCTGTCTTGTTACAATTAGCGCTCAAGGCCGGCGTATTCATGTGGGTAAATATTTGCGTACTGTCAAGGTCGTATTCAGGAAGTGCTCGTTAACGAGACGATTTCTAATAACGTATATTCAAATTCACGCAACGCGAACGTAATTTAATAACGTTTAAATCACTTCGGTGAATAATGTTGTGGATTAAGAGGTCGTGTAAAAATTTGTTGCGAAATTTCAAAGCATGTTTTGGTAATCAGTAGGTACATAAGTTGTTAATTCGCTATAGCGTTAAGCAATTATAACATTTCTCAACGTTGATTTCTATAATGTATTCGCCTAACCTTCGATGAGTACACGGTGAAAAAATTGAAATGCGCCACGCGTCATCGGGAGAAATAACGTGTCATTATAATGTTTCTTTGTACACATGTTGTTGGTAACATATTGCTTAGAATAATGAATAGTTGAATATATATACCGTGGCGTCAGTTTTTAATACAAAAAAGCTAGTCGTATATCAGGTCTATATGACTAGTTTAGAGACTTAAACGAGTAATTGTAAAAAAATATTTAGAATTGCTGGTGAAGATCAATAAAAAATGCACTTATAAAGATATAACAGGTTTTTGAAACTACTTTGTGCTTATAAGTAGATAGAACTCGTTTAGAGTAGTGCAGATCCGTTAAACAGAAAAACATGATTGAATCAGATTTATTGAAATCGGTATAAAAACAGTAATAGCGGTTAAACATTTGTAAAATTTATTAGAATTTTTTTAATTTATCGGAATCATTTTTCTATATAGGGGTTTTACTCCGTTCTTCTAAACTATATATTTCTTGTATCTACTCTCATTATAAATAAAAAGTTTATCGAGCAATCGAAAAATTATGGTCTCCGTCATTCAAATTAAAGTTAGTAAGTGAGCTTGCAAATTTGTACTAATAAATAGTGTACATATTTTAATAACATTTCGATGTGCAATTGGATAATTGCGACATTCAAAGAAGAATGTGGCGCGGACTTTAGACATCCTTCAATTCAATTCATAGGTACTTTACGAATCGCCATGTAAATCAGTTACATTTTTGATAAGGTACATAGTGCTGGTCAACTTTTAACACGCAAAAACTAGGTTTCTTCGAACGACGTGCAGCGTGGAGGAGTTAAATTAAACTGGTGCTACTAATCGACCCTAATCGAATTGACGTTTCCGGTGGGCGATTGCACTCCCGTATCTGATCGCGGTTGAAACTGCAAATGACACGTCGCGAATGGATTGAACATCACAAAATGTCAACGATCTCCCCAGGAATATCAATTCATATTGTTCGGGAATGAAACTCGTCGAAATCTCAAAAAAATTAACTTTTGACTTTCACTAAAAACATCTACACAGATCCTGTTCCGGGATTTTCTGGGCAGACCCTACCAGTGAAACGAGTCCACAAAATGAAAATATTATATAATTATTAGGCCTATAAATGTTTTATTAAAAATCTATAAGGAAAATACAAAGTGAGAATGAAAAGATAACAGCTACTCTTAATAATAAGTTACAGATAAAAGTAGGTCCATGAAATTTATTTAATTAATTTATGAGTTATATTTATCATCTGTGATCGTTAAAGGTGATCAACGTAGCTTCTATCAAGTATCAATTAATACTTTATTTCAAAATCTCGTCTAATCTTCGCAATACACCGTAGTCGTCATTGAAAAAATAGAATTCGTTACGGCACAAACTTTGTGTGAAATTGATTTATCTCGCAGCGAATCCAATATAAATTCATGGCATCAGTGCATGACACGCATTAATTTTGATTAAAAACCTTTTAATAATAGACATAATAATAAAATAATAGGCTTCAATAAGACATAGTAATTTTGTTTCATTTTAACATACTAATTGATCTACTTCTTTTCTGTACTCCATTAAAACCAAATGAATTATTGTTCTCTACAAATTTTGTATTTTTGTTATCTCCTTGTAGTAAAACATCTATAGGTCTATATTGGTTTTATTCCTACTGGCAGAACATATTGGTTCCAACCTGGATGGAAAATTCTGGGACACCCTGTGTACATGTTTGATATTACCATAATTTGGCCGTTTAATTTTGGGACACTGTGTTCAAGTTATGCACATAATTAAAAAATAAAAAAACAACCGCGTGAGTAAGCATTGCAGGAACGGGGCTGCACCGAAGCGGCGGCGCGTCCCTGAATTACGTGTTGATCAATTTCTCCCAATTTGCATGGTATAACACTAATCGCGGTATCATAGCTGCGTATCGAATCGAATAGTGATGTAATACCTAGGTTATCTCGACGCGGGAACATGCTCGAACTCCAACGCTGAAGATCGTCGAAGTAAATTTCCACTTCTACTACAAATTAGCCGGTCAAATAAATATTTCTAAACAATACAAGAGATGCGACACTGCGCGAATGCTGCCACAGACCCACGTATGTATGTGAGCCACGAAAGTATACGAACGCCCTGAAATGAAAAGTTTGAGGCTTAAAAAATATCAGTCCTATTACGAATTATAAAATACTTTTATTTCTATGTATAAGAAAATATAAGCATCGTGATTATACATGTAAAATTTGAAGTGTCGCTGATGACGTCAAAAACATTTCTTGGTAACATCGCCTAAACGATCGTCACAAAAGAATTCGAACGACGACCCTTGAAATACTAAACAAACCTTGAATATGATACCATGTAAACATTGGCGTTCTCAGTTCGTTTCTCACACTTCCCGTGTTCAGTGCTGTGAGTGTTAATAAGATTACAACATGTATGGGAGCCAGTGGGGTCGGAAATTAACGGAAACTATTATTGACGTCATCAGAGACACTTCAAATTTTATATGTATCATCATGATGCTTATATGTTATTATAGAAAAAAAAAGTATTTTATAATTCGTAATAGGACTCATATTTTTTAAGCCTCAAACTTTTCATTTCAGGGCGTTCGAATACTTTCGTGGCTCACTGCATGCATCTACACACAGCTCAAACGATTGTGGCAGTCGAGATTCGATAGTGATGGTTGCCATTTTTTTTAGCGTTCACATTTCTACAGTATTTCGTCAACATGGTGTATGGCACTGCCAAGCCAGAGATTCCCGTCTAGAACACTTCTATTTCGGTGATTTATTTACTTTGGATATTTTACATTCACTATTTGCCACTCGCTTTTATTTTCATGAACTGAGATCACCGATGTATGAATCATATACCTACGTGCTTCTACGGAAATTTAATGCAGATATATTTCATTTTAAAATGCATATCCAATATTAAAGTTGATCCATCGGAGTTATTCTTTAAGTTGCTGATAAAGCAGAACTACTCGCGGTTGGCGATGAACATTAAATTAGGTAATTATTTAGAAGGTTTCCATCCTCACCGATTTCAACGATTTTTGGATATGTTGTCGGGTACACGATTCTGAACAACCTTTTCCTATACATGTTACCGCCGCTCGACCTTCGTTTCCGAGATATTCGCGAAAAACTTCTGTCGATTTATTCCGACGCAAATTCCACTTTCCAACTTGTCCCGGGTATTAGTATTGGTTGAGGCTAGATTAGCGCGGGGGGCGCGTAAAGCACGATAGCGAACTGATGTGAGTTTAGAGATTTGAACCAGAAGCTTGCGGATGCCCGTCAACAACACCTCGACTCACATCGGTTCGCTACCATGCTTTACGCGCCTGCGAGCGGGCGCGCGCGCCCCGCACTAATCTAGCCCCAACCAATACCAATACCCGGGACAAGTTGCTAAGTGAAATTCGTTGCGTCGGAATAAGTCAAAAGAAGTTTTTCGCAAATATCTCGGAAACAAAGGTCAGCTCCGTCATTTGTTTTGTCCCATGCTGGCGGATACGCTGCCACGGACGCGTACTGTACATACATACAAGGCATACGGCAGAATACATTGTAGTAGCAGCAGTTTATCGCGAATTTCTCGGAAACGAAGGTCGAGCGGCGGTAACATGTATAGGAAAAAGTTGTTCAGAATCGTGTCCTCAACAACATATCCAAAAATCATTGAAATCGGTGCGGATGGAAAACTTCTAAATAATTACCTTTTTACATAGTTTTAAAGCAATCTTTATTTTGCCAGAAACTTTTTTTTTATGGAAAATTGTACAAAATGGCGGTGAACAAAATGTCTTCCCGGAGCCCTGCAAAAGAAACTGACCCACACTCCCGGGAATGACTGGATCATCTGAGAAGGAAATACAAAAGAGATATATAAACTGGAATATATTCTCTCCAATGTAGCGTAGGATTTTATTGATATTTCAATTATTCGACATTTTACAAGCATTTCAGTGCAAATTTCTACGTAAAAAATTAAAGTCAATTCTTCAAACTACTACAATTTCCAAAATAATTCGAATTTTGAGAAAATCCTACGCTACATGGAAGATAATATATTGCAGTTTCTATATCTCTTTTGTATTTTTTCTCAGATGATCCAGACATTCCCGGGAGTGTGGGTCAGTTTCTTTTGCAGTGCTCCTCCGGGAAGACATTTTGTTCGCCGCCATTTTGTACAATTTTCCGTAAATTTTTTTTTTTTCTAGCAAAAATAAAGATTGCTTTAAAACTATGTAAAAAATCCAGGCCCAATATTTTTAGTTATAGGAACAAAAAAATCCCAAACTTTTTAGTGGTTTCTGGGTAGGGTCCCCCCTTAAATTATTATGACTTTCATAAAGTTCAAATGACGAGGCTTCAACCACAGTAAAATTTCCATACAAACGAACAAATAAATAAAGTAATAGAGTAGTGCAATAACGCAAAGAACGGAAACGCAAGTTAATTGGAGAGGTGAGGGTTAGGAAAACTGAATACTGAAATAAGTAATGTTTCTTCTTGTATTTCATTCGTAGCAGTCTTCATAAAAAACGTATCATGCTTAGTAGAAACGTGTTGGTCAAAGAAATACTTATTTGTTTCAAAATCTACCATCCTTTACTTTATGCTAACAGTAGGAAAGTTTACATAATCAAAGCAATGAGAAACAAATTGTGACAGTAATGTTTCCTCACGAAATAGAAGTGTTCTAGATGGGAGCCTGTGGCTTGGCAGTGTCCTAAACCATGTTCACGAAATACTGTAGAAACGTTCGTCGGAAAAAAGGCCAACCATGGGCGAATTCCACTTACGCCCAAATCGCTCGTGATTTTTATTAAGGTAGGTTCTCCTGTTCGCGACTGGACGCGTCGTCAAGAATTTCAAAATCGATTTTCTCGAGAATGAGGCGCGATATGAAAAAAAGTTACTCTTTCTTTTCGACTTAGAACAAGTAAATAACTCAAGAAAAAGGAATAAAATTTTTTGATATTGCGCTTCATTTTCGAGAAAATCGGCTTTGAAATTCTTGACGATGCGACTCACGGGCGATTTGGGCGTAATTGGAATTCGCCCCATGTAGGCGCGCGTCACGAAAAGTAGCACGCTTCATTTTTCTTACGAAAAACTGCGCGTTTCAGTTTGCCGCGTACACAAGCGCATTGCGTCGTTTCTGACGAATATTAGCACGTTTGGTGAAGCCGAAGCGCCGCGAAAACTAACATATACAGTATTAGACCGCACAAAACACGAAGAATAGCACTTTTAGGAATTTGCGGCGAAAACTAGAACGTTATCCTGTTTCGTCACGAAGAATAGTACATTTTGGATCATACAAAACATGATATTTATCGTAGCCAACCATCGAAATGTGCTACTTATTGTGGCAAATTAATCAAACATGCTAGTTACCGCAGCGAAGACCGAAACGTGATAGTTCTCGTGATGACGAAGAGAAACGAAACATGAAACGTGCTACTTTTCGTAACGCACGTACATATATGTGAATCCCACTATCGAATCTCGACGGTGGCAATCGTTTCAGCCGTGCGTACATATGCTTTGCTTCGAAATCGCGGGACAAATCTTCTCTTGAATAATGGTCAATACGAAAATAAAATTCTTTGCAAAGTCGAATTTTACTAGGATCCACCTGACCTTCGAATCTTCATAATGTCGACGACAGAATTTTAGACATATAAAAAGAAGAACGAGAATTTCTCGATAATTCACTTGCAACCAGCAGCATCGATATAATAACAAGGAAAACTTCAAGCCAGTTGGTGAAACAACAATTACAGCGTACATAATTACATATAGCATCCACAGGCTAGTAGTATTTACTAACAAATTAGTAAAAACCAGTACCTAAGCTTGTAGCCGCGTAAATACCCGTACGACACGAGGAGGCTGCGGAGAAGGCCGACAACGGCCGATGTTTGAACGCGAACACCGAAACGCCGACCCATGAGCAGCGCACGGCGTCGATAATAACCGAATTGTGCCGAGGAACAATCCGTGAGCAGGTCGTGGATTCGCGGCCATTGGCGGAAAAAGAATAGTCGCAAAGAACGCGAGCACGGTAATGTTGCGTGAGATGGCGAGCTGAATGTTAGGCGTCGAAATTCTAAGTCAAAGTGCACAAACGTGAATAAACGATCAACAGAACTATTTAGTACAGATATTTATCCGATCTAGCTGATGTAAGGCACTAAAGCTTGTTTGCTAGAGAGTTCGTCATCAGTCATCACACGTATGGTTTACATTCATTAAGTTACTGAGTATGTGAGCTACGATCGTTTCCTACAAATTTATTAGCTACCCACCAGAATAGATTCGTTGCCGATGTATTCGAAGCAGGCTTTTAGTTGAAAAAAAAACAACGATTTGAAATAATTTCAACTACTTTATTACTTCGCAAAAATAACTTGCGAAAAGTAACTGTATGTTATGTCAGGATCAAATAAATGATTTTCAAATAATTTTTCATTTTAGTCAACCCATTTCAATAAAATAACAAATAATTTGAAGTTTTCAGCTTTAATTTCTTTACTACGTGACAATTTTTAGCAAGCAGCTACGACTACTCCATTCAGTGTAGATTTTTCTGTAATCACCTGGAACATGGTACCATCCAAAAATCTTCTCTTTTTGGACAACTTTAATATTTCATTATGCGTTGATTAAATTGTAATTGAATGACTTTTATTTGAGAGATACGCGAATCACTAGCATCACTATTCATTTTCAGCATCTTCACTACTGTTTGTACTATTTCACTCTCTTTTAATGACTACCGACTGACAAAGCATAGGTAACATCGCTGGTATCGACGATAAACTATCCTGGAAGGAAGTAAGCTCACCCATCTATTTACTCTGTGTTTATATATTTACCCTTGAATAATATGCGTGTGAGCCTGTGTGCGTGAGGCACTGCGAGAGGAAATCAGTGTTTCTGACGCAGTTAACATAATAGAATCAGAAATTATTTGAATAATTATGTCAGTAACCATTCATTCAAATAAAAAAATATTTCATTTAATAGCCAAATAATGTAATAATTCGGAGAAAAAATGTTTTGTTCAAATAAACTAACGCATATTTATTTCGAAACAACATCTAGGCAAATAAAATGATAAATTTGAATAATTATTTTTGAAAGATTTTATTCAGATATTGCCCAATCCTGATTCGGAATACCGTTAAGAAAAACAGATACTAATAATTATTTATTGCACAGTAGACATTACAGAAAGAAACATAAATGAAAACAAGAGGAAAAAATAGTTAGAACTCATATAGCACATATAACAGTAGAAGAGTGCAAAAGGCGAGGTACAGCTGATACCTGTTGTTAACCTAACCACTTAAAACTACTTAAACTACTTAAACTACTTAAAAAATAGTAACAATATATACGAAAAATAGATGTAGATTGCCAAGTAACGTAATTACGGGTAAGGACTAAAGTTATATGTGTGACATTGAAAAATAAGAAGAGTAAGAGTTAAGAATTAATTACTATTGCTGATTAGCAAAAAATAATGTCACTGTATGTTTGAAGGACGAGAGGGCGGTTAGAGGGCGAATTTCAGATAAACCGTAAAATATTTTGTTTACCAAATGATAGATCTAATTAAAAGAAGTAACTTTTGTCTTGAAACTTTGTTTCTATCTCTTACAGTTCGCGAGTTATAACAGAAAATCGGAAAATAGCCGAATATTCAGGGGTTAATTTCACCCCCTTCGAGTGAATTTGGGCAGCAAACAAAAATTGCGTTGTAATCAGGAGGAAATTCCCTACATATTCACAAAGTTTCAGAATTTTTTGAATTTTCCGGTTCGGGATCTCCCCTTGTTAGTTAAGCAGGGAAAATACATTATATCAGCGCAGTCAAATAAAAAGTTAATCATTAGAGAGGCGAGGAGAAGTTTTTGCAGGTACGTAATTATACGGAAGCAACTATAAATGACAACGACCGCGGAGAAAAGTAAGGGATATCGCTGGTACCTGAATGGGAGACATTTATGACACGACGAAAACAGATAGAAGAAACTATAAATAAAACACTTTGAGGAGCAAAAGAAACTGAACTATTTTTATGTTACGTATTTCGTTATTGCCTTGCAAAAGTGTATAAGCCAACTTATGTACGCGCAGTTGTGATCGTGCGTCCGTGATCCCACGTACACGTGCCTAATATCGTGCACACGATGAGTTACACTACTGGCGGACGTTGATGTTCTTTAAGTTATATCGTTTAATGAACACGCGAGCCGTGCATCTAAACTGGTCTCTCCTCTCTCAACGCAAATGACTTTCCCTTTTAGCTTACAATTAGCCGATTTGAGAAAAATTGAACGACTAGGTTCATCGTGAATTGTATCCGAGTTGGACGGCGGAGTAATTATTTACACGGCTTATTTCCGTAGCTTGCATCGAGGATAAATTTCTCCTCTACTCGCGAATTCATGCGTAACAAAAATAGAGAAATTTGTTTCTGAACTTCGGTGAAACGACATCAACGGTTATTTAACCGTAACGGAGCACAGTTCGAATTCATTTGTTGATTTTCGTTGCTCCGCGAAACACAATCACACGGGACACTACGGACACACCATTACATGATCCCGAATACTGATAAGTCGCCAACGTGGTTCGTTAGACCCAATCACGCGTATGAAGGTGTCGCTGTCCAACAAAAATCGAGTAACGGACGCGAAGAATTCTCTCGCCATTAATTTACCCACGAGTTAAAAATACATATTTATAGAAACAAAAACAAAGACGATTAATTTGTATTAATATTTTACGTAATAGTTCACTCTATATTCACGGTGTTCGTATTCCCTGTTTCCTTCAATGAAATTTTCAATGTCAACGCAGTCGCCCCACGTATATATATATATATATACCCTCTTAGAGGGACACAAGGGAAGCGTACCTTTCTTTTCACCCTCGTGGAACTCTCAGCCGGTTAACCTTCTCCGAATTAGATGACGAACGATACCAACTTGTTCTTCTCCTGCAGGCCAAGCGTACACAACTCGAATAAACACCAAATGTAAAATGCGTGAATAGAATACCGTCACAGAAGACTTATGCTCGTAAGTGGAATCGTTCTAACGAATTCACCTTTTGTACGCGGCTCTTCCCTCGAATCGAACGATCTGACAGCGTAAGAAGACTGAGATGCCGGCACCACGCGGCCAGAGCTAAATACGATTGCCGACAAACCGAGTCACAGCGACGAGCGCGCTTCAACGCCAGGCGGAAACAACAGTGGCGCCGCGACACGGCATCTCGCGTGATCCTGTAATGATGCTCCGTGGGCACCGGCCTACTACGTGATCTTTACGAGAGAGAACACGTTCATCCAACGAATAACGGACACGTTTCCAAACCGTAAACGCTCTCAGCGCTCTTCTTGCTTAACCATTCCTCTGTGTCAACGGGCGTGAATCGTCTTTTCGCGGAAATTCTAGTGTCCACCTCGTGTTCGATACATCAGAACGAAGCGAGTAGATTTTACGACGCAAGTTTCGCAGTAATGCCTGTTTTTTTCCTCACATTCGGAAATGTAGATAAAGAAGAACAGAGTGATGACACAATAAAACGTTATGGCAAGCTTAGCGTAGACATCATTTCTTTTTGTAAACGGAGGACAATGAAGCAGAGGTCATCGGAATTTTTTTTATATTTCGAAACCTAATCCTCTCGCGATATGTAACCCAGAAATGCGGTATGGCGGCAAAGTAGGAGCTTGCTGTAATTGTAGCTTTTGAGTTTATTGTATCATGTCAATTTTAAGGACTTATTGTGCACACACATTTTCGTACTTCTACGGCAAATAGAACTATGTACACGTTAGTAAAAACGTGTTTACTTCAACAAGTTTTACTTAACGCATTACCTAACTCAATATTATCTACGCATACAGCTTATTGACGCATTTAACACAAACTGGAGAGTAACATCTTCTTTTAGCTGAGATATTGAATTTGTTTTCATTCACCACAAAGTTTGTTTAAACGTTGCCTAATTAACTTGTAAGTTACATTATTTTTTCCAAAATAAAATTGACCACGTATTACCTTCAGTCGGTTATGTCGTCGTATTAATCGATATTGTATGTACATACAGTGGGCCATTCTTCAAAACATTTCACACATAAACAGCGACACATTATTATCGCAAAATGAATGTTTTATTTAAACTAGGTTACACATTGGAAATTGTTATAAACAAATTCAATAAGTAATGCAATTCTTTCGAGCTTGAAATTGGCATAAAATTTCAGTATTTCTCAGTATATAAAATTATTTTCAACAGAAGTATTGTGTTTCCAACACTCATTTCATTATAATGCAAATGGCAACACTGATACCAGTGTACAAAAAGTACAATGTTAACGCGCGAACACTCGTTTTAATGGATAATGAGTCAATTACACTAATCATTAAAAATAATTACAATCCTTTTTGATGTGCATACCCTATTTGAATAACAGTTTACGGTGAGAGAATAATTTGTTACGGCACGTGACAAGTAATTACCTACATACTGAAACCAAACACCGCTATCGTCTCAGGGGCGGATCCAGAGGGGGCGATAGAGGCGATCGCCCCCCGAAGAGTAATAAAATAGAAAAATATTACGACATTGTGTATTATTCTGTATAAATAATTCATGTGAATTTAATTATTTAGGTTATAGTATCAGATAGAGATATTAAAATCAGGGCCGTTCCTGGCGGGGGTGCAGAAGGTGCCCCCGCACCTAGGCGGCCAAACCTAGGGACGGCCGCAGGCCGTTTATTATATGTAAAATTTGGATTAATAAGAATAATAATCGAAACTTTTTTGCATGATAATTGTTTAAAATTATGTATGTATAGATATAAAAGTAAACACTGCATATTAAATTCTTAATTAAAGAATATTGAATCAATAAGGGCGGCAATATTGTTTTTGCACCTGGGCGGCCAAAACCCAGGAACGGCCCTGATTAAAATATAAATTACAAGCAAATTTTGAATCTTGTAAAAGGAGGTTCAAAAATGTACTTATGTACTTTCACATATTTCGCCCCCTCCAGGAAAGCCTCCTGAATCCGCCTCGGTATCGTCCACGATGAGACAGTGTAGAAAATTGATTTAATGCGCACGAGTGTGTTAAAGCACATTTCGCATTCAATTTGATAATCTTACACTTGATGTTTTTATTTCAAATCCAATCCTGCCATTTATCATCATCGCATCAATGATACCCCGCCTATGCTGACACAATTATTTGGATAATGCAATTCGCCTTAACCAGGCCCCGATTAAAGGGGGGGGGGGGGGGCTGCAGCCCCGAGCCCCACCTTCCAGGGGGCCCCGTTCTAAGCCGTTATTGTTTAAATTTTTGTAACCCCCTCCCCCCGATTTTCAATCACGGGGGCCTTCGAAGGTTCCATAGCCCCGGGCCCCAAAAATCTTAATCCGGGCCTGGCCTTAACTCGCATCAGCGAATTACTTTATGCACTTTGAAATCACATTAACGTGAATCCTTGTTCATAAGTATATTCGTGAGATCGCGCACGTATTCGATGTGCAAAATGACATCATGAACATATGCTGACTAATACTGGTGAATTGTCCATTCGTGTTCCAGTGACAAACTGTCGTTATTGGTGTTCGATTACAGCCACTAAAAAACTGAAAAGTCGTATTAGATGTGCAAGAATCAAAATTTCTCGCGCTATATAAATGCTGGAGCGCTTAAATGATAGAGAATGACATTGAAAGTCGACATTTAATAGAATTGCTGGATACAATACCATGTTAATGTAATTCAACAAGCATCGCAGAATCAGGGAGATTATCACTTTTTCTATGAAATAATTAAAATGTATAAAACACATATGGAAATAGAACTATGTAAGAAAAAATGTATTTTCGCATTGTTCAGTTTTGATATCCTGCTCACCCTTAAAAAATAGCCGTGTTTACTAAGTTCGCAATAATTTACATTTGTAATTTGTTCATAGATCGTAGAATTACACAGTTCGACAGCCATCTGGATTTGTAACATTCAATAGCCGTTTCTTATAGGTTTTCATGCGCCGAAAACGGATCCGCAAACCGTTTGTCGCCATCACACTCAGTTTTTGAGAAATTCGATTTTGAAAAAAAAACTGTATATTTTCGACTTTGAACATTTTTTATGCCGAAACGGTAATAGTTATTCAGTTGCTCGTTGCGTCAAATTATTCTATGAACCCTCCCGAATACAAGGGTATAAGTTATTAGTGCATTATGAGCATTTAAATATGTTTAAACAGCGATCAAAGGGAAAAGGATACCCGAAATGCACCCATTTTTGCAGATATCTTTCAATTTATTTGCAAATCTAAGGGTCTTGGCGGAAATCTGACTATCCCACGCGATGCAGCGGACTGTTTTCCTTCGGAAAGCGTCAACAGAAATGGTGAGTCTCGTTTTGTTTTCAATACAGACGCGAAATAGTTTGGCAAAACGCGCGGAGTCGACAGTGGTAGTAAACGGCGGCGCGCGAGCCACTGCTGCTCAGCGTAACAGAATCCTCAGTAGAGTAGAGTCACGAAAGTACAAAGCCCCTTTCTTAAATACCCGATCGTTGAGAGAGGAGAGTACGGGAGAATATTCCTGGACGCCCGTTCGGTATGGAGAGTTCGGCGATAACACCTGGACGCCAATCGAACGGGAGAGTACGGAGTAACTCCTGGACGCCTCATTAGAATAAAGCCAAGTGCTGTCTGCACAATAGAATCTTGAAATTGTATAACTCAACGAGACATAAAGTCTGCCTTTCGAAATTTGTAGCCCCGTCCTACCAAACCATGTATTCCTTCCTGATCCGAATAAATTTTGTCTGTACAGAATATATCCTTGTTCCTGACAATCCCAAAGGCTACAACGTTTATTTTCTTTATTATGTTTGTCACTATGGTTGGAATGTTATAATAACAGAATGATAGTAGGATATCATTTTAAAAGCCACTGTGATTTGGCAAATAGGACGCAATGAATCTTTTATTATAAATAGAAACGGATGTTTCTGCAAATGCATATATTGATATGCAAAAATTATTTTGCATATTGCATATGCTTCAGTAAAAGGCATATGCATATATGTTACATATTTTTTTTATATGTATCTCACTGTATTTAGTTGCGATCTTAAGATAAATTATGCCGAGCAATTACGTCACATTAGAGATAAATCGCAATGCATAAAACATTTTGCACCGATGTTGATATCATGCGATAGAATAAGTAATTAGTAGAGACTAATTACTCATTCATTACAATCGCCCGATACAAATAAACAATTTCGATAAAATTGAAGAAATGTCGTTGCAATTGCAACTGCTCAGAATGTTTGCCAATGGACACACGTTGCTCAAAATTTAACATTTATTACGACACATTTACAAATTCTTCCAGCCACAATAAAGAAATTGCGAACTGTCGGTTTACCTTTAACAAATTCGATAAAAATGGACATTTTACGTGCATATTTGCATATGCTTTTGTGTAAACTATATTTATGAAATAAATAAAGGATTTTTGTAAATGGTGAATTACGAAAATTCTTGATTCGGACAATAATTACGACAGAATGTTGTCGTTTACATTGGGCGAATTCCACTTACGCCCAAATCGCCCGCAACGCCCGTGGTTCTCGTTTCAAAATTCATGAAACTCTCCTGAAATATGGAAGAGAAATCTGTGAAGAAGGCATTGTCGGAAAATACAGGTTTTTAAATATAAATTAGGACTCGAAAACAGGAACATATAATTTATGATATTCATTTTATTACAAAAACGAAAAATTCCTACGTAAGAGGAATTCGCCCATTGATAACGAACGAAATGTTACCGTTCAATCGTTCCCAGAAGGAGCTACAAGTGCAATTCACCGAAGGGAGCACCGATTCTTTTCACCGGTTCCATCGATTGCATCAATTCTATCGATTTTCTGTCATCACGAGGTAAATACTATTATCGACACATCATTGTCCTCGTTTTGTGTATAGACGCCAATAAACTTCCTGCGTTGATTTTTCCAAACAAGTAACCTCGATCCACTTCGTAATCCTCGACAGAGCCTTTTAAATATTCGTCGAGTTCAAACTTCCATGCTCAATTAAATTCAACTGTTATCTGAATGTCTCCAGCTGCAAAAAATAAACTTCTACCTTAATGATAATGTAATAATCTTTCTCCCGTTAAATTCCGAAAACTACATATTTCATATTCTTGCATTCATTTATAGGGTTTTCATTTAACAATAGCCTGCCTTACGAACATTTTTATAATAGCCAGTGTGTCCCGAGTGAAGCATTGGCGAGGTCGTGTTCAATCTAATTTCAACTTGGAGTCGTTAAGCGATTTTCCTTGTCCATTTAGTCTCGAGAGAAATGATAGTTATTAGCGAGAAGTGACACCACTAAGCGCAATTAATTTGCTCAGAGGGGCGGAGGATACGGTTTTCTTCTAATCCCTATCGGGAATCTACTTTCTATCGCATGCGTTGAAGTAGGGACGAATCGAAAGGGCTTTGCGAGATGATCCTCAGTCTATATTCGATCGCAGCCTAAGGTGTTTCGTGTTTCGTACAGGTGTTGCCGAAGAACTGGTACGAGCTATTTCTGCTCTCTAACCATTAATTGGAACTAAATAAATTGAACTGAAGCTTAAACGATGAGCCGCACGTTATAGTTGATTGCTCTTCTGCGAGGATCTTTGTACGATGCTCACAAGGTACAAATTGATTTGCTCATCGATTATTTTTCACTTTGGCCCGTCGTGAACAAAAATATCTTTTCATCCACTGTTGACTAAGAACATTAATGGGGATTCCGTTTTCCAAGTGGACTTCTTTCTAAGTGATGCTGAATCAGCCGACTTTGAATAAGAAGCGAGGACTTTTTTACGAAGGATCCGTCTGTTCGAAGCTGTTTAGTGGTAGTCTATTTTCTACATTAGATCCTTTCTTGAACAAATGGTTTTCTTTTTAATTACACACGAATTGTGACAGAAATGTGAATGCTTTGAGTGAAATAATGGTGTCATCGGAGAAATGAGGCTATCTTACGAATTTAGATTTCAACGTCAAGTGAAAATGGACGATTACGATATTTGTATTAAAAATATAACATGGTAAATTATTTCAATATATATATTATCGGCAGAGCGGTCACCATGAGCTGACGCGACGTTGTCGATCTTATCGCATCATAAGCATTAAACTTTTCAATGCGAATGAACGATGCGCATAACTTTGCATGAAATGGGTAAAAATGAAAAGTTTTTATAGTAGATTCTCTTCTTTTCTGTCCACAGAAAAATGGGACTAGGATTTTGTATAACAATAGTATTCTGTACAGCAACGTGCGCTTGTGTATTACCTTCATCATTAACGTTACAATTGATCCTGCAGTTCGCCAAGTGGAGATCTTGGGACCAAATAGTAGTTTTTGAGAACCTAAATTCGCTGGGTAAGTACAGTTGAACTTTTCATATTTTCTCAATACATGAATATTGTATCCTTTCATGAAAGATTCCAGTATCTATCCTCTACTTTTTATGAGATTAAAGTAATAAAAATGATTAGTATTTTAGTAGGGGGGAGTTTAATTATTCAGATGTAACCCCATTCATCTACATTCATTTCTTCTTGCTACCTTTGCAATCAAACATGGACCTTCTTGTTCAGTGGGGCAAGGTCGTTTTGACAGACAGCAACTATAGTTTGTATTTATAGATACCGATCAATTATCAATGCCTCAAATACTACTTGAATTTTCCCTTATTTATCGCGCTGAATTACGAAATCGATTGGTGATTAAAGTTCAATACGTATCATGCATCGAACGTCGAGCCATAAGTGGCACACGTACCATGTATAAATTATATAAAAACACCGTTTATAGATTCCCTATGACAGAACCGAAATTCCTTAGGAATACAAAAATTACATATGTAATTTGAACGCATTTTTGGCAGAGATGATAATGTACAGTACCAACTTATCGATCTTATTACGATATATTGCTCAATAGAGATTAATATATGTAAATGTAAAACTTTCAGGCAAAATATTCGTAAATTGACGTACTATGTCACACGAGCACGTCAATTACAAACCACAGATGATCGTCGCTGACTTCCGTATCGTGCATGTTTTATAAATGAATTTTTCTTTACATACTTCCGTGTAGACTGTGTATTTGCTTACACCAGACCTTTGATCGCGTGTCTTACCGATAAAGGAATCAGCGTGTCAATTCAATCAGCTATCAATCCAAATATACCTGATGCCCTTGTGATTCAGAAGCATCGGATTGGATCGATTGTACTACTGGATGGGCTTAATCTCACGTCACCTGAGAACGTTCTCCACGTGGTGAGAGATACGTATAAAAACAGAAACATACATGCACATGTGAAAAGAATCTTCACCGTCGGAAAGACCGTAGATAATATCTCGAAATCGGGAATAAAATAATAACAACTGTGTTTATTAAAATCTTGAGTTTTTTTTTATTTCTCCTTTGTACGATACTATTTGTGTAGTGTAATAACGGCGTATTATTATAAATGTTATTCCTTTATTATATACAGTCACAAAAATAATTGGTCCTGACTGATGCTAATAGTCCAGTTCAATGTAATTATAGAGGAAGTGCAGCATATTTGGAATACTGTTGGTGCTTTGGAATACCGAAGTGTCTAATAAACTACTAACGCTATCTAATTTGAAACACCGTAGATAATAGGGGCTAATGATCTCTTAACTATTGACATTTATGGATGAACCGCCATTTTAACATTTTCGATTTCATCTGTAGAATAAGAAAACGTGAATCTGCAAAACATTTTTAGCAAGTATTCCATCGTTCCAATCATGGTTAAAGTCTGTCAAAACTTTAGAGTTAAACACTTAATCTACTCGGTGTCAGTTTTGCGATAACTTCGAGACTACAAAGTGTGACATGAAATTTTAGGTTTCAATGCCATGCCGTTAATTCGGAATACCGAAGGTGAAGGTAATATGGAATATTCCAAAGCTTAGCGATGCTTTTGTTTCACGCGTAACGGCTACAGACGTTTCGGGTTGGGCCAGCCGGTGTTCATTTATATTTACCTAAGATTGTCCCTATATTGTGATTTTTGAGCCTGATTAGATCATAAAAGAAAATAATTTTATTATCTACATGTTTTTTAAGTTTATAAAGTGAAGATAAATTGGAATACTGGTATTCTAAATTATCTGCACATTAAGGTAGTTCCTAACCAACTAAGTTAGTCAAATTAGAGTTGGGTAATAAACGATAAATGTAAAGTAGTATGATACTATAGAAATAATAATAATTTTTAACATCAGGTATATATATTTTAAACAGTTAAATGTTAATATAAATAATTGTAACACGAAAATAGAATATTAAATTGGTTAGCGTAGTGAATTGGAGCAGCAGATCTGACAACGTCGCATTCATTCGGAGCGTCTTTTATAACCAAAATGTCAGAAAAATGTTCATATGAATTTGAATCGTCGTTCGCTATTTAATTAAATGTCTAAACACATCGATTGTGCGACGTTGCCACGTTGATTGCTCTACGTAAGTTTCTGAAAAATTTGCACGTAAACCTATTTTTTATGGGCATTTACGAAGAAACTATGTGGTCAGTTTTGCAGAAATTGATAAATTCATTTCCCGACATTTCGATGTACTTTTGTGCCAATTTTGGTACACTTCTTGAATATGGTTTTCCTGTTTCAGAAGAAAAATTGAAACTATAACCCTCTTTTTTTTACTCCGCCATATACCACTGTGTTAAAATGCATCAACTTTAATTAACAATTTCTCGATAACTATGCGGTAAATCGATTTTAAACTTTGTAGTACAAGGGTTTCTTGTATTCCAAATTAGTTTTGCGCGAAATTTGAAAGAATTCTTGAATTTAGTAGATTATTCAGGAACTACCTTAACGAAATCGATACTTCCTGTCAATTTTCATTTAGACCAAAATATCAGTTAATTTTTATTTTTAATTATCACTGAGAGTTTGAAATATAAAAGTTGAATAGTTTCCCTATGATATTATGCAGATTTATTTGTTCCCATTGTCTGTCGTAATTTTTTATTCTTCTTAAGGCAGAATACCACCTTTGCTCTTAAAAAAAAATTGAAATTTTTTTTTATCTGAAAGTACTCTTTCAAGTGTATAGAATCGAAATTCATTCATTAGAAAGGTGGCCGAAACCTTTTTCTTGTGTAAAAACCGGTTTGGAGCAGATATATAAATCTATATAAAACTTTAAACGCGTTTTTCTCGAAACGATGTTTTTCAAATCGGCGTGTCAGATTACTCTTAAAATTTTCATCGGATTGACTTGAAACTTTGCACAATTCTTCAACTGGTATAACCTAATGATGTACGTAGGACTTTTGCTGTAGCGTTGTTATTTTTTTTTTGGTGCACAATTTTATAAACTTTTTTAAATTTTTTTCCCCTAAAAAATTGACCTTTTTGTTAAAACGACCGCCATTTTCTTAAAAATCGAAATTTCGTAAAATCCCTACGTACAGCATTAAAAAATATTGTTGTTAATAGGGACATTCTTTGGCTTTTTTTCTAAGAGTCACGTACAAAGCGGAATTTGACACGCCGTCTAACGATGTTCCTCCAAAGGAGTGTATTTTGGCGCCACCTACAAGAGATTATTTTTCACTTTTTCAGTTTCAAAAAATGTGTAATTACAGATTAAAGTTACATTAATGAATGACTGAAACCGATTTTGTTTCTGCGCATTCTTTGTATGCAAAAAAAATTCATGAAAAACGCCTCCAAAATCGCAGTCAAAGGTGGTATCCTGCCTTAAACAAACTGGTATTCCAAATATAATGCACTTTCTTCATTACTTTTTTTATTTAGATGAAATAATTTATTTAAAAAGTGTTGTAATCTGGGTTGCCAGGGATTCTTTGTGGCCAAACACCTACAGGAGTGGTGGTAATGAGCGCGTGAACTGACGCTGCCTTGGCGCTAGCGTCAGTTCACGCGCACATTACCATCTGTGTCATTTGTGCTACATTGCCTTCATCTCATTTATGCTAATTGCTATAAATTATGCAGAAAATGCATACAGCATAATAATTGCGTTAAAAATCAAATTAAAGGCTCTTGGCAGACTTGTGGGATATTCTTCCGAATGGCCCCAGTGGCCGATCGAGATGAGGTTTGGAGGGAGGAGTGGGGAGGGGGTGTGGACCCTAAATCTAAAATTGTAGCTTCGGGTATTAGTTTCCAAAATATTAATAAAAAATTATTGTTAATTTTTTTTTGGAAATTTTGTTTGGACGTAGGTGCGGGCACCCCTACCCGGCGACCCTCCCGTCCCCGCAAACTGTTTTACGAACTGCTGGACGCGTTCCCCTTACCTCCGCGTGCTCCTCAGGCGCCGGAAAGGCACGCGTATTTAGCTGAAATTCAAAGTCAATTTTCTCGAAAACGAAGCGCGATATTAAAAAATTGTATTCTATATTTTCGTCTTATTTTGGCCTGTCGAATCGCCCCCTAGAATATTGACTATCAGTAGAATAACACCCTATACATATAGTAGGATGGGTCGCATTCGCAAGTTGCTGGTTCAAATCTCCAAACTCACATCGGTTCGCTACCATGCTTTACGCGCCCGCAAGCGCGCGCGCACCCCCCCGCGCTAATCTAGCCCCAACCAATACTAATATCCAGAAAAAGTTGAAAAGTGGAATGCGTTATGTCGGAATAAGTCAACAAAAATACTAAAAGTTTTTTATTAATGTGACGTCCCACTATTTTTCGCGCGGTATTTTAACACCACTTCCTCACAAATCCATCCACAACTCCATCAAAAACCCTCATACTTAAGCCTTACCCCTTTTTTCAAACCCAACTGACCGTTTGGACGATGCACCTTAGCGGTCCCCATCTCGAAACGGTCAATCCAGATTCCTGATCACCTTGACGATGTACCTTAGCGGTCCCCATCTCAAGATGGTCAACTACGACCTCCAAATCTACTTCAAACAAATCCCTCGTCCTTAAAACCCTCTCTTAAATCGAGACTACGTCTCACGCCCTCTCTATGACCAAAGAAGTCAGTACCCCGTTTACCCCTATCCGATACGACCTCCTAAACTCCACCAAATGGGTTGAGTATTCCGCTTCAAAGCCCCATGCAAAAACCCCAGAAATGTTACTGCGACACAAATTTACGAACGTGATCAACACGTGATCATTACTGCGACGCAGATTTGGCGTACGTGCCATGGAACACACCGCACATACCCTTCACCCATTACCAGTACAAGACAAGGCCACATAAAACCCCTAAACACCGACTCTATTAATAAGTAATTGCGACGCATCTTCAAAGATCGGTCAAGGTGCATACCGCGCACACTCTTCACCCCTAACAATCCCGACCATAGTATAAATACAAGGCCCAAAACGGCCAGATATCTTCTGACTCTTCTACGGAACGCTCTTCTACGGAAATCACTCCCGCGAAGTGTCTCATTACGCTGCTTTGATATCTCTACTGTGTTAGCTTACTGCGTCATTAAATTCAGTGCTCTACAGCAAATATCGTAAGCCATTACTATTTCATATTATTTTACTTATATCATTTCCATACAATTTATTATTTCTTTGTTAATAACGCTTATTGCGGATTTATATCGATATTGTGTATTTCAAATATTATCGAAATTCTTATTAATTACTAAACGCTTATTGCATTTTTGTGTATTAATCTTATTCACGCTTACTGCGTTCATATCTCTTCTTTCATTATTGCTTACTACATATATATATATTTTGTACAACGAACTTTTATTGTATTCCATATTATTTCTCTAACGCTTATTGCATTTTTGTGTATTATTAACGTTCATTGCTAAACGTACTTCTTTCTCCGGTTTATATACCTATAATGAGTATGTTACTCATGTCCATACATATATTTCATATCTTATACGACTTTATATAAATGTATTGTGTAAATGCTCAAAGTCCCACGCATTATTATAATTTAACGCTTCAACAAAGCTAATAAACTGCTTTGTTTTAACCACGCTTCGAATTATTTGTGTTTACCCATTGGTTACGGAAGATAGACAAATCCAAACAAATAAGCTAGTGAAACAGCTGATTCTAGTTCGCGAACGCAAGAGCAGTTATCGTGTTTACTAACATACTTTTGCATGGCCAGTGTATAGCCGCACGTTTAGACGAGTTTCTCAGAAATATTACGTGTAACTTCTTTCGCCTATGCAACGGTAAATCCAATTAGTGAAACCAAAACAAAGTGCTCTAACGGGTGTCACCACAGGGATCATAACTATCTAAACCAGGGGTGCACAGGGAGCCTTTTTCAGCGCCTAGCGGCAGGAAACCAGCCGTACGCCGTTACTAAGGGTAGAATCGGTGAGGCGAACTGCAGTAGTGTAGGTGCGGGCTCGTAGCCGCGTAGCGTAAGTATATATGGTTGGGTCCCTTGTGGGGCCCCAGTGCAGAGCAGGTCCCGTAATATAATTCGGTGGGGTCATGAAATTTCCAAAACATTTGCTACTGCCGGCATTTCGCATGACTTGACGGTTCGATTCTACTCATAATAAAACATTTATTACTAATAATACTTATCTTTTCAGTGACACATAAAATAATTAGAAGGTTAATAACATAGAAATAAATAACTCGGACACAAGGAAAACAAGTAGTTTTCAAGTAACGATATATATCATTTATAAAAGCTAGAGCATGATATATGAATAAATATATACATATGTACAGTACGCATCTGGTGCTTATCATTGCACATAGTAATAGTCTTATAGGTGTAATATTATATACATAATAGTATGTATATATACTGAACAATACACGCAGTATTCATGAAGAATACGAGATGGAGTATGTAAGTCAAATCACACTGACGACATATAATTATAAATAAATTAATAAAAAAAAGATAATTTTTAAGACAAGCTTTTATTCAAATGTACTAAAAAAAAAAAATTGATGCCGGCCGAAATGACTGCCTCAGAAGAATTCTCTCATATAACCAAAAACAGTGTGGGGCGTAAAATTTAATATTAAAGGTTATACAAAAACTAATTGCTAAACAACATAATTTTGTATTGACTTTTAATCTGGTTAGATCTCAGGGCAGACTTTGAATTGAGGAATTAGACTGCTTGCAATAGAGTGGAAAAAACGTGCAACAAGTGTCAAAAATATTTTTTCTTTCTTAGTACATTTGAATAAAAGCTTGTCTTTAAAATTAATTTTTTATTATAATTTATTTATAATTATATGTTGTCAGTGTGATTTGACTTACATACTCCATCTCGTATTCTTCATGAATACTGCGTGTATTGTTCAGTATATATACACACTATTATGTATATAATATTACACCTATAAGACTATTACTATGTGCAATGATAAGCACCAGATGTGTACTGTACATATGTATATATTTATTCATATATCATGCTCTAGCTTTTATAAATGATATATAGCGTTACTTGAAAACTACTTGTTTTCCTTGTGTCCGAGTTATTTATTTCTATATTATTAACCTTCTAATTATTTTATGTGTCGCTGAAAAGATAAGTATTATTAGTAATAAATGTTTTATTATGAGTAGAATCGAACCGTCAAGTCATACGAAATGCCGGCAGTAGCAAATGTTTTGGAAATTTCATGACCCCACCGAATTATATTACGGGACCTGCTCTGCACTGGGGCCCCGTAAGGAACCCAAGCATATGTATATACTTACGCTACGCGGCTACGAGCCCGCACCTACACTACTGCAGTTCGCCTCACCGATTCTACCCTTAGTAACGGCGTATGGCTGGTTGCCTGCCGCTAGGTGCTGAAAAAGGCTCCCTGTGCACCCCTGATCTAAACCTTCCCTGGTCGTTCAGTGCTACGAATCTGGCATTCGCGCCTGAATCCTACACACCATAGTGCCACGAATCTGGCATTCGCGCCTACATCCTCCTCTCCGCAGTGCCACGAATCTGGCATTCGCGCCTACATCCTCCTCTCCGCAGTGCCACGAATCTGGTATTCGCGCCTGCATCCTACTCTCCGCAGCGCCACGAATCTGGCATTCGCGCCTGCATCCTACTCTCCGCAGTGCCACGAATCTGGCATTCGCGCCTGCATCCCCTCGAACATTCAGTGCCACGAATCTTGCATTCGCGCCTGAATTCCTACTCTCCGCAGTGCCACGAATCTGGCATTCGTGCCTGCATTCCCTTCGAATAATATCCCCACATGTCGTTGTCCCCAAAGACCTTCACCCGGGACGTGACAATTAATATCTCGGAAACTAATAAATTCCCGAAGCAACAATTTTAGATTTAGGGTCCACACACCCTCCCCTCTCCTCCCCTCAAACCTCGTTTCGATCGGCCACTGGGGCCATTCGGAAGTACAGCCGACTTATGTAATAAATGTATCAATTTGCATCACATATACATACATAGTACCGTCCTATTTTAGGTGCATGGTAGCAGTTCTTGAAGGACTCGTTATTGTCCTTTTGATGATTATTTAATTTGTTAAGAGCCAATACATCATTTTCTTTTATTTAACGTGCAACGGTTAATGAATGCGTGACGGGATTACAGGCTTCCCAGAAGTTTCTGTTCAATTACTACGTGTCATGGTTATTGATAACAACAACAAACACGGATGCAACGATTGATACCCTGCTGCGGCATTTGAATATTGGTATCGATAGCGACGTTATCGTCGCAACCTCTCCCTTGCCGCACGCAGCGATTCAGAAATTATCTGAAACCTACGAGAACAGGTGTGTGGTTATAGAATCTGTTGAATAAAATAAATAATATTTTTCTTAATCGACTATCACTTGGCACGACGTAAACTCATCTGCAGCGATACCAGAAAGGGATTAAAAACTTTTCAAAACAGATTAATCAAAGAATCAAGCACAGGCATTGTTGTCATATTATGAATATTGAGAATCAAATGGCAATCGAGAAAGATCGTATTCCAAGTACTGCACCATCAATGCTCAGTGACCGGAATATCATTCGTTTCAGTGCAATTCAACCAGCGATTGATTTTAATTATTTCATTCTTCTTCAACAGTCTTTAACGTTTCCCTTAGGACCTGCTCACGTCTGCACCACTATAAAAATCATTTCGAGTTTCGACAACCTCCCATGAAACGCATCGACGAGAACGCAACAATGAACTTGAACTACAGCGTTTTGGAGGACAGAATGGTGGTCTTCTACTTTGTACACGTGTACAAAATACGGTATACCGATAACACCAGCCTGGTGACCAGCTTCCTCGGATCGTGGAATCCGGACTCCTGGTCGCTTCAGACTCCAGTGAGCGTTAAACTAAGAAATGATTTCAAAGGACTACCAATCGTTTTTGGAGTATTGAACGAAACGATCGATGGACAGATGGACGGCACTGATCAGGTAGTCGCGAACGATATAGCGCCGCTTCTCGACTTTGCGAGCTTCGTCACGAGCAGCGTGAATGCAAGGTACACATCATATAATAACGTTCATCGAATGATAGTTTTAACTAAAAGTAACAGTTTTGACCGTATACTAAAGAGAAATGTGTACACGGGATACGTATAACGCGTATTGGCGAATTACAAATCCATATTCTTAACCCTTCGACTCAGCGGCGCTGGCCGTGATGGACACACCGGTTCTCGTTAGATCACCGAAGTTAAGCATCACGGGGCGGGTACTGGAGAAATATGTGTGACCACCTTTTTCCCGGTACACCGCTCGCTGCTGGGACCCGAAGGAGAGAGAGGAGAGAAAAAAGATATGACGTTATAGTTCATTGGGCAATATAAGCAAAAAAGCTTGAAACGCGCCATCCTGTTTAAACAGGAAAAAACAATAAATAAACAAACATAACCCTTCGACTGTAGCGCACTTCAAGTGAAAATCGCCCGTTGCATGCAGGGCAACATGCAGGGTTACCAGGCGATCCAGTACACGTACTGGCATATATGACGTCACTTAGCTTGGATTGGCTCGGCGTTGACATGACGTCACGGCGTCACCAATCAAATATAAGTATTCCCCGTCTCCTACACCGTATGACGTCATATAGGCCAGCAAACCGCCATTTTTTCAGTATGCTTGGCAACCCTGGCAACATGCCACGATGGGTCTAACTATAAGCAGGGCTGTTCCTGGGTTGTTGGCCGCCCAGGTGCAAAAACAATATTGCCGCCCTTATTAATTTAATTATGTTGTAGTCCTCGTGAAATTAGGGGAGGGTTAAGTATTATTATTTTGCCGATTTCGATTTTGTTTAAATAATATGGGGCTTTGAATTTTTCGATTTGTGCCTATTTTCGTGAAAATGGGGCTGTAATTATGAATTTTTATCTCGAAAATTAGCGTTGGATAATTTAAAAACAAATTTAAATGAGAAAAGGAATGATATAATTAATAATCATCATAAAAGTTTTGATTATTATTTTTATTAGTCAAAATTTTACATATAATAAATGACCTGCGGCCGCCCCTAGGTTTGGCCGTCCAGGTGCGGGAGCACCTTCTGCACCCTCCCCAGGAACGGCCCTGACCATAAGCCACCCAGGGTTGCCAACTTGAAATCTTACGTTTAAGCCAAATGATACCAAAAACCCCAGAAAAAGCCAAATAAGTTTGAAAAATATTCTTAGTAATTAAATTACAATAAAAGATCGAAATCCAGATTCTCTTCGCTCGAATCATAAACATTTTTTGTGGTTAAATTCTGCAGCATTTGTTGAGACACACTAAAATTAGTGCAACATTTTTTTGAGAGCACTTGTTCTGCTCTAATTCGTATGATGGCATCAAGAAGCTTCAGCTGCATTCTATTCCTTGCCTTAGTATACGAGAGAAAAGATCCTCTCAACTACTGCATTGCTTACAGGAGTTATTAAGAGTCTTGCTTTGAATTTTGTATCAAACGTTGATTGGGCTAGCTCAGCAGAAATGAAATAAGCCTTTAGTTCTTCCCAGTTCATTAAAATAGCAAACATAATCTTCCCACGAATAAGCCACCGAGTAGATGAAGGTTTGTCAAAGGGGAGTTGTGCAGTTCGTGTTGGCTCAAATTCTGTTGGTGTATTCATCACTTTAAATAAATATTTACATGCTTCTCGTCTTGTTTCACTATGACGAAACCAATTTGGTATTTCTGATTGCAAGAAACCAATATTTGATGGTAATTTGGATATTGCATATTGAATGCACAATGCCAATGAATGACAAATACATTTCAACTGCATACAGAAAGGAGATACATCTTTTAGTCTAGACAACACAAAGTTGTTGCACCCCACCAAGTTGGATGCACCATCCGATGCAAAACCAATGCAATTTGCAAGACTTCTGCCCACATCTTGTAATTTCTTCATCAATTAAATTGAATGTGTTTTCTCCTGTAGCCTCATGCACCGGAATTAAACCTAAAAATTCCAGTTACAATTTCCGTTGCCCTATCACTTAAAAATCCAATTAAAATACATAAGTGTTTTTCTGTTGAAATGTCTGTAGATTCATCTGTAATAATGGCATAGTTCTTGTTTCGAAAGTCATCAGTAAGTTGAGTGTTCAGTGCAGGTGAAATGAGATTTTTTATTTAGGAAGCAAACTTAGTTCTGTGTAACTTAATATGCTCCAGCGTGCTCCCACATCCATGTATTTTAATGTTAGTAATAGCCCAGAATTTTAGTATTTATAGTAGTCTTATCACTTTTATTTCAATTAACCGTCATTAGGAACCGTTTGAATTTTTGTTTCTTTGTCGCAAACGAATCAGTACACATTGGTTTATTATTATGTGTACGCATTTTAGTGATTTGATGTTTAGTTTCTCGTTTGCTGAGATAAAACGCAAAAATTCGACCTCGGGGTAAATTGTAACATGTTACTATACTTACTCCGCTCCAAATGGTGATAAAGCAAGCTATTTGCTGACACCAGTGATGGGCAAAAAATTATTTGAAATAAAAATTTCGTACACAAATTTTTATTTGAAATAATTTTTTGCCCATCTCTGGCTGACACACCGGAAAAAGACGCTCTAGACAAACAACATAACAATCGAGAATCCAAAAAATAGAAAAAAAGTATGAAGGCAAAAGTAAAGAAAGCGCAGAAGAAGATTTTGATAGAGTCAGATGAATAAGCAACGATTGCTTAACTCATGTATATCAAATGTTTAATAATGATCTGTGTTTTCATTTATATTTTTTAGAAATGTTTATTTGTGTTCATATTTGTATTTAAATAAGTAAAACAGATGTGTTACAATTTACCCCGGACTGGGGCAGATTGTAACAAAGGTTCAGATTTGTTTAAGATGAAGCTGGATGTCTAATGGTCCAAGATTTTGTCACGTACTTTCACGCAATTAGTTCACCACATATGTAAGTAGTAAATCACGCAAATTATTTCCTGATTGAGGAAAACACTTTCGAGAAAAAACTGTGAAAACTTTTTTGTTACAATCTGCCCCGGTCTCCCCTACTACTTTTTCAGATACAGTATTTGTACGCTGAGAGCGAATAACGTAGAGGGGACATGATTCCGAGTGGTCGTTTCTCGCTTCTTTCTTGCCGAAAGTGAGAGCGACATGGAACGAGAGAGTGTCAGAGGAACTGAAAGTGAGCGAGGAACGGTACGAGACAGGCGACACGTTGCTACTTTGTCTCGTTCCGTCTTTCGGACGCCTGATACTCCGTCCTTTGTGTGCGCAATGAGCATGAGCGTTTAGACTCGCTCTCATTCCATCTCGCCCCCCCCCCCCCCCCTTCGGCAAGAAAGCAGCGTGAGCCAGCTGTGCCGCGGGCCCGCGTTGATCTTTTAAGGGGGTAGACACGGCACGTGACCTCGTCGATTTGGCAGGCCGGTATTACAGCAGCTTTTTTCTGCACAGAAATGGTAATACCGATAGATACGCAGTTGCCTGGTGAACGCGAGAGGGAGCTGTTTGCTATTTCCATATTCTATTCTGAATGTGGAAAGAAATTCTCAACTTTTGCGTTGTACTTGAAAAAATTTAAACGGAAAGTCTGCTGGCAGTTCCAACGTTGAAAATTTATTGCACATTTTAACTACTTGAAATGTGCTTATGCTGCAATATGTTACGTTGGCAGTAAGGAATTATATGTGAGAGGAAAAAATAGATGAGGGGATGTCCCCAGGAAATGAAGTTTGTTAGGTTAGGTTAGACATTTTTTTATTAGCAAAACACTGAAGCGGAACATGACAGTCATATACTTATTATAAGATAATTAAACGTCCTATGCAGAAAGCAGTTATCGAACAAACATTTGTAAGGAAGTCATAACGCCCAAAGGCCAGGGGGCAGAATCTCCATCAAAAGTTTTGGACCCGTATTTCAACGCCCTCTAATTTATGAAAGATTGTGTTTAGAACTAAAATTCAATATGGCGACCCAAACCGGGAAAATTGAAATACGGTCAGAATCTGCGTTGATCTGCGTACTGCAATATAGAATAAGGGATACATTTGTTGACATGTTAAGAATATTTGGATACGAAATTCAGGTGTTAAAGAAAAACATTTAATTAAATTTGCAATTATTGAATGTAATTAAATATTTCTCATTCGCCTGAAGTTTATCTAAACCTTCCGATTTTTTCAATTATTATTGCCATAATTGGACATTATTTTACCAACAATAATTGATAATGCCACCAAATATATATCTTACTCTACATTTTGTATAATATACTTAATTGTAAAAATACAAGTAGAGGTAAGGGATAGTTAGTGGCATAGATTTTTCTTTTTAAAATGTTCCTTTTATTTATCTTATATCTAGATAAATATAACATATAAAGTAAAATAGAACTATGAAAATTATTCATCTAGTTTTTTCTATAATTCTCAGTGTACTGGCTGCAAGCTTGCTTCGCTAAGTACGCTTGAGCTGTAGAACCCAAGTCTTTACCTTTTAACAGTCTGTTAATATCCCCGCAACAACGTGTAACATCGCCAATAAACTTGTTGTCCTCTCCCTGCGAAACCAAAAATTCATTTTTGTATTTTTTGATAATATTTGACGAGTACGATCCAAAAATACAAGTTTTAAGTTTAGCAAATGACTTTTAATACTTTTTCTGCTAAATTTGGTAAATACAGTAAATTGAAAGTTTTTGATAATATAATTTATAACGTTAAACTTAAAAAACATCACGAGTGTTCAAATAAACAAAAGGTCTCAATTCTATCCTCAAACCGTACATGAAACTTTCTTACCTGCCACTCTCTTTGCAGTTGCTTCATTCGTGTTGTCGTGCCCGAACGTTGTTGACCGTTCACGAATATACTCGTGTAGCCGTGTTCGAACGTTGCTGACCGTTCACGAATATACTCGTGTTGCCGTGTCCGAACGTTGCTGACCGGTAGCGAGTATACACGTGTTACTGACCGGTAACAAGTTACCTCGTTCGGAAGCGCCGGCAGCACGGAACAGTTTTGGCTCGAAAGCATTGGCTGCACGCAATGGTTTTGGCTTGAAAGCGCCGGTCAGAAAGGTGTTAAAAGTGCGTTGCGGCTAATACAATCAATCACTTGAATGTTACAGACGTTTTCGATTTAGAATGAGGTGTAAATGGGTTATGATCACCACTTGCGGGTACATACATGGTGCAACGAGAAGAACGTGACACGCTTTTGCTCGTTCTTGCTATCGCATTAGGGGTGGAAAAGAATTCATTATTTTACCATTGAGTTGCATTACTAATTGTAAGGCAATACTTTCAGCTTAGCATTCTATTCATTTATTGCCTTGGATTTGTAAGAAGCCGTAGATAAGCAACTTAGAATTAATTGATTCGGTTAATCAATCATGTATTATTAATGCGTATTGCTGTCCTTTTTACGTTTTTGTAGTATAGAATTGGTGCCGCATGAGAAACTCGGCACAGTGAACAACAAAGTTTGGAACAATCTTCTTGGAGACGTTATTGCTGGTACTGTGGACATAGGCCTTGGATACATAACCGTGAATGAAGAAAGACAAGCGGAAATGACGTTCAGTCACCCTTTGATTCGCTACATGTGAGCGAATATTCACATTATTCATGTCGAAATATTTAAGGATCACAATTTTAAAAAACAAATGTTATATCATTTACGTGATTCATATTAGACGTATATAAAAATAACTTCCCCTACTTAATAAAATTTTCCCTACATAATATTTTACGATACAGAATGACTTTCGTGACTTTGTCTTAGAATTCTTAGACAATTTTATAAATGAAAGACAGAAAACATTAAAATAGTAAAAATTTTAACTTCATCCTGTAGTAGTTAACACTTTGAGCAGCGTCAGAGTGTTATCACGCGGATAGATTTGCATTCGATGCACGGTTTTGATACGTTCTTACGTCATTATGTTCTAGAAAGCATCGAAAGTATTGTCCGAATGTCTCCAAATGTTTGCTCCGGGCGAATTAATGTGTAGGCACACATGTCAGTTCCGTGTCCATTCCATCATATACCACGCAGAATTCAAGAGCTCTTTCCATTACAACCATTAAAAATAATCGGAATTAAGGCCTGGTCACACTTATCAGTTCCGTGCCGGCGTGCCATTGCGCGACGGGAGGATTGATGACTGACGATGAATGAGTGATCCTCTGCGCTCCGCTTCTTCTTACCACTGGCACGCCGGTACTGAAGTTTCCCGGAACCAATATGTGTGTTCAGTGAAACCTTCTCGGCAAAAGCGATCGCTGGGAAAAGTCTGACCGACTTAGGGGCATTCCTCAAAACCCTGCGCCTCGCAAAGTGTTAACACTTTGCCTGGCATCGGCATGTCCTCACGTCCTAGAATTGTGCATACTGTGTGCGGTTTTGGTGTGATTTCTCGCCAATAATTTTTTGGTTTGTGGTACTACAATGTTTGAGTTGAAAACAAATCGAGCCCCGAGTTCGGTTTGTACTACTCCGCCACCTCAAGGCGCGATCCCACGAGTACGGCGCGAAACTCGTCGAGCCACACGGCGTGAGAATGCCCCTTCAGACAATGCATGATTTCATGAAAGTATCACCAATGGGTTGGTCAGATTCTCCTGATGAAAATGGGTCTATACTCAACCTCACTAGAACTGGTGTTAATGTGGGGATCAGGAACCCCCATACTATAAGAGGACGACACGGAATAACTAAGATCGGGGAAGTCGGCGGTAGCCGAGGTGGTTAGTGGCTTGTGATTGGCGGAGTAGTACGCATGCGTTGCGCTTTATTTGAAATGGAATGCTGAATGCTTATATAGAGTGTATTCCAATTACGTCCAAATTGCCCACGCGGTCGCGATATGTAATGAAAACCACGGACGTTGCGGGCGATACCATATTATCTGCTAGTGATGGTAGGATGGTAAAGAACGTATATACAAATTCGATCTGAACAAGTAAACACATATTTTTTAAATGTATAAAACTATACATATGCCATACATACATAAATATATATGTATAACTATATATGAACCCCTCAATTAACGAGTGGCATAAGTCTTACCAAGTCTTAACCCTCAAACACCACACTATATTTTCCTAACGCTTCCACCACACTGGGTCCACGTGACACAGAATTTTCTTTCCTCTACATATATATCAGGATTTGCTGCACCGATTTAACCCCTTAACGCTCAGATTTTTTTTCACGGGTACGGTCCGAAAATGCACAATTGTTTTTTGCATAAATTGATGTATTATGGGTGTTGTAACTTGTTTTGTACATTGACAGTGGTGAACGAAGGATTTTTACCGAAATAGAGCAAAGAAAGCAAAAGATGGTATATAACCCAATTCTATTATGTTTCATGTAACACAGTTTATTATAGAGCCATATAACAAAGAGGAATTAAAAATGTAATTTGGTGTGATAGATCTGGAAACAAGGCACGGCAAATAAACCTGCATTGCAATCATTGCATATATATCGTGTTTCTTTCCTACATTTTTCCCCTCTTGCATCTGTTTTGCTAGCACAGACAACACAGGTTCTGTATGGTGTAGTTTTTTTTCCGTTGCTGGAACGAAATCTGGGAAATGTCTTTCCGCTAATCTCAATGACACCGGGTCTACACTAGGACGGCGTACTTTTTTTGGAAAATTTGGGGAATGATATTTTTCTATCATATTTTGGATCAGGGTTTGGCGAAACTCTAAATGGTTTATTTGCCCCCCCCCCCATTTTTTTGGTATAAAATGAAGGAATTCCACACAGTAATATACAATAAGTGAAAGAATATTTTTTTATAATATTTCTTCCCCCTCTTTTTTGTTATGGGATAATTATGTAGGTGTTGATCTAATCGGTCAACACCTCCCATAGTACGATTATAGTCTACAACCACAAGCGGTTTTCTGATTGAATAGCCATCCTTGTCAATTTTATTAGTCGTAATAATTTCTGTATTATGTATTGTTGACAAAAGACCAACATTCTTTTTTTCTAACCATTTCATTGTCATTATTTTGTTTCTTTCGAAAGCTATTATTTCGCCTTTTTCTAATTTTTTATTCTGTAATTGCTTTGGGATACCTTTCCTTTTTGACTGAAAAGCCAATTATCCAATACATTCTTTCATCTGGCTTTTGTATTATGCCTTGAATTATGTTTGAAGCCAAAAACATATACATTTCCCCCGTGGTAGTTGGTGCATTATTGCTCGAAGATGTACCTGCTTGCTGTTTGGCATATCTGTTTGTCTCCATGACAATAGAAGTTACTAAAAAGTTGGAGAAAAATAATTCAAAATGCGATAAACAATTAGAATTACTTTTGACCGTAAACGTGCAACCAGGCGTTTCTGTGAATTGAAATCTTGGTGGAAGAAGATTTGGGTTGCAAATATTTATGCGTTCCCAATTTCCATCAACTAATTGAGATTCGAGGTCACTTTCCTGTTCTCTGTCTGTTTCACTATCATCAGAAGTATCAGAACCGCTCTCTGATAAATTCACATACTCTACGTCACTATTGTATTCAGACAGATCCGCCTGATTATACAAAAGAGCTTCTTGTGTAACGTGTTTATATGTAATGCGGTGGTCCCACCACGGTAACAATACCAACAACAACACTGACAATAATTAGAAGAATAAAAATAAAAAATATCAACAATAGAAACAACAATGAAAAGCACAAAATTGAGGTTGGAAGATTAAGTACTGTAGGAAAGACAATTATTGCATGCTAGTTACCCAAAGACTGAAGAAACGAATCACAGGAGACGGTAAAGATTGTGGATATTATTATTTATTTAATCAGTATACAATGGATTGTGTTAATAAAGCAATCTACATATTTTACAATTAGTATAAGATAGTATTGCTTGGGCACACAGATATTAGCGCCTAAATTAAACAAACCGCCAAGCGGCGAACGAAAGAACCACATGCCCGTGACTGTCACGGGCATGCTCAGATGGTACTGTTCAGCGGGCCCCGGCTATGTCACGGGCGTGAGCGTTAAGGGGTTGAACAATATTTTTTTAATCAATTCGTCCGACAATAAGGGATTGGAATATATCGATAGTTTTGTAAAAAATCTTTTGACGCTCAAGATACTTTGAAAAAAAGACGTCCGTGTTCAGAAAGTTCCGTTTATTCTTCTTTTAATCGCAGTTTTTTGTAAAAAAAAGTACGGGGATTTTATTATACATCAATCGAAAGGTTTTGAGTCACACTTCAAGGAAATATATATGTCATTATGATTGGTTAAAAAAAATATAATTATTTCGAGAGGTGAATTCGAGTGATTTTTTACTTCTTCCCTGTGAGGAAGACTTCTTCCATAGTTCTCTGTGAAATTATACAATGAAATGGTTGGAATAATAATTTATTTTATAAAAACAATATAAATCACTATGAAATCATTCATTTACATTAAGAGTAGTCACAACATATTTTCGCCACATATTCCCTACACATCGGCCGATCGCATTTTAAACGTTTTCTATCGATTGAAAAGTATGTGTTCTACTTTACACAGCGTAGAAATTCTGTCGGAACAACAAATCACTGCACAAACAGTTCTGTACCAACTGTTAACTCCACTTTTCCGAAAATACTGACGTGGACACCATGCTGGGTCTGCGCGACCCATAGACTACAACTTTTCACGATCTCACTCAGCTTCTTCAGGTAAATTAGTCCCAAAGTTTGTTCCCCGACCACAACAGCCCCCCATCATTTACCGTTTAGTAGTGGCCACGAATCTTCCAAACGGCCTGGGTCTCGAGGATCCAGTGTGGTGTTTGAGGGTTAAGGAACCAAAATGTAATGTTGTAATTACATATTAACGTTTCAAACTCAAGGACAAAGTTAACCATACAAAAATATAAAAGAGGCTATGCCTCTTACCGATGATATGTCACTTTCATCAACCAATCACCGATCCTCCACCACCCAATGCGCAGTATCACGCAACCCCCTACTGACGCGAGCTTCAACCCCGCAGCTTTGTGCTCCGCCCATTTAATTCTTAGGTCCATGGTAATCTTGACCCTTCTGTTTTCAATGGCGTCTGGCTCACGAATGACAGTTGGTCGATACTATCTTCGTCTTCCCAGTTGTCTTCTTATCACCGTCACGAGCACCAGCAGGCCGTGAATTCTTCTACATAGGGTGTTCGCAATAATATACAAGTTCAGGCTTTGACTGACACAGGTATTTAAAAATTGCCCCATCAAGGCGGTCCGGCCTTTCCGAGCTTTCGATTATGCCGAGAAAGTTTTGTCCAGCCCGTACTTCGAGCACGTGCCGACACTAATGAAAATTTAAACTTTTATTTTGTCTACTACATATACCAAATCTCAGGGCGTGAAAATACGCAGACGCCGGTCAAGGGGTTAATGTACTGATAGAATACTCAGAACGTCGTAAAGACAGCCGTACATTCGATATACATTTCCATATAGGAGAAACATTTATTACCATCCACTGGAAAGTGGCACTATGAGAGATATATTTCGGCAGCCATTTAATAATTATCTGTTGTTGTGCGTTGCTTCTACATATCTTGCAATACTGATTGCAATGGGATTGATAATTTATGCTGCGAAGACTGTCCTACATTACGAGGAGGAAAAGCGCGTTGGCATAGGCGAGGCTGCTCTTTGGTGTATCAGTATAATGTGCATGCAAGGTTTTATGTACAAATTTTTATTAAATCTCCACGTTTTGCAATTCAAATTTATACGTAAATGTATACTTACGCACATAGTTATATTATTTATAATATACATGCATATTTATTCACTGTTAATGCAGGGTCGGCGTGGACACCGCGCAATCCATCTGGAAAAACAGTTCTGCTGTTTAGTCTAATGTTCGCCTTGGTAATGTACAATGCTTATGCTGCTTTCATCACGTCTGTACTATCGGTGCAAGCAAATGGCATCAAATCCATTACCGACCTTTTGTCTCATAATTTCAAATTGGGATACAGCATAACTGATGACGAATACATTCGAGTGAGTTTATTTGAGGAAAGACACATATTCGATTACTCCAGAGTTCTATTCGTTAATATTCTATTCTTTATGAACCTCCTTTATGAATATTTTTTTATTTGCTTTTGAAAGAGAGAATTTAGAAGCGAAGCAGAAAGTACAGTAAGCAACGTTGCCAGGGATTGTTGGTGGCTATACACCTACAGAAGTGGTGGTAATGTGTGCGTGAACTGACGCTAGCGCCAAGTGGCTCCAACGCGAAGCCAATCACGGCCAAGCAGCGTCGATAATGCCAACCACGGCCAACCAGCGTCGACAATATATTTCTCGGCGACGCTGGTTGGCCGTGGTTGGCTTCGCGTTGGGGCCACTTGGCTGCCTTGGCGCTAGCGTCAGTTCACGCACACATTACCACCACTCCTGTAGGTGTATAGCCACAAACAATCCCTGGCAACGCTGACAGTAAGTGAAGTACAGGTTTGTCTCCATATAAGTCTTACGCTTGGGGGACAGGACGAATCTTTAACGAAGCGGCATGTTATTCGGCTCGCCATTATTCATTGCAGTTTTGTTTCAGTAAGAATTAAAGCGGCCCCTACACGATGAGCCTTGCCTCGAGACATGTCTCGAGACAGGTCTTCTTCTCTCCACCTTGCCAGCACGAGACATGAGACCTCGTCTCGAGGCATGTCTAAAGACAAGTCTCATCGTGTAGGGCAGGCTTAAGATGATGCTGCCGCGACTACAAAAGAAGTAGTGGGGACATAAATGTACTTCTAACGAAACGGGAGCCCCGGTCTAAACTATTTTACTATATTATTCAGATTCATGATGGAAATATTAAATAGACGAAACTATACTTCACTAGCAACCTTGATATAATACTTCTAAACAAAATTTGTAATAAATTCTCTTCAAGGAAGGAGTGATTCAATTTTTATTTTACATTCACTAAATAGTCGGTAGATAGAACTCATGCAGTTATCACATAGGTATAAGGTATTTCTTTCACATAAGTCTCATAAATAAGCTTTATGCTTGATAATAGCGTTATTTCGAAGGGAGTCGAGACTGATATAAACAGTACCGGTTACGGCCAAGGTCAGTGAGACAACCGAAATGGAATTGACGGTCTTCTCAACCGAAATTGGTAAGAGAATTTCTCTCAGTACTACGGCCAACAGAAGATTCTTGAACAGATTCTTGAGACATAGAAATGCGGCCAATCAGAATTCATGAGAAATACATAGGTGTACGTTCGATTCAAATTCGGGACAATATTTGTTACGATCACGATAGGGACTAGTAAGTCGGAAGTCATCATGACCAAAATTTGTAGATCCTTTTTTAAGTATTTTTTATCACGTTTGTAACCTGATCTTTACTCCTTCCCTGATAACCATCTGCCTGCAGTCTGCCAGCAGATGGACAGCAGGGTCTGCCAGGAGAGCGCAGGATCTGCCGGCAGCTGCGGCGCAGCCTACGTCCGCATTCGACTACGGTTTTGCCGGCAGATCCTGCTGCCCGCCTGACCATCCAACAGCGCCATCTGAAGGCCACAATTGCCAAACAATTCTCTGCGCGTGACGTCACATGGACGTCCATACGCACCAACACATGTATACCGTGATTACTATAGGTGTATCCCTACCCCCAAATAACAAAGCAGATTCTACATTTATTAAATAATTCATTTACTTATTTGAAAAAGTTTAATAATACAGGATTGGCGATTACAATTGTTACAAAATTATACAGATAGCGCATATAAATTCGAAGAAGAACATTCTATATTTACATTAATAAATCTATATACAATACGTCCCGTAACCAGTGGTACCTACTAGGTGCGATGTCAGAAAATTTCCTGTATTTTAGACTTCTTTCTTCTGTAGAATCACCATATTCTGTATTGTGTTAGCGCTGAAAACAAATAGAACATTAGTACAAAATTAAACGTAACGTATGAATAAACAGGATACATGCGATACTTACTTCAGCTCCATCTCCGCACAGCACACACCCTAGGCGATCATGCATGTTCCTGCGAACATTAACATTTATAAGAAAATATGTATTAAATTATTATCTACTAAACAAGACGCTAAACATTCGCACTTCGCGCATAACCCTACTTGTCTGTCTTGCAAATAATGTGAATCCCGATTGCCGCGACGTAGATAATTAGAAATTATTCAATTCCATAATTACGTTTGCCTTCTGGATGCCCGGGATGAGCGGCTTTCCTTTTTTCCGTCTCCTACACACCGAAGACCGTGGCTGTCCCAGTCAGTATTCTAAATTCTTCCTGACACAGTCACTGGTACACACGAACCTTAAAACGACCAGTTTCATATTATTCCGTATGTTTAACGTTTAATACTATTGACTTTACAGTAGCAATATAGAGATACTATTGTATTTGCTCTGTTCGAGTTACTGCTCACTCTACCAGGCTTCCCAACAAGGCCGACCGTCAAAACGTTTAGAGGGAAATATTGTTCAGAATGATGACCTTGACAAACGTAATGCAATCGGCCAGGCATTGCAATTACCTCTTAAGTCCTCGTACTATTGCGGTCAGAATTTCTCTCATCTGTTATTAGCAATAAGTTTTACGGTCGTAGGTCATAGGTCATTGAGAAAAATGTAACAGTCATGAATGCCGGCCACTATTTGGGTCTCGACTCCCTAATTTCTAAAAAAAAAACTGCATCTTGCCCTTTATACCTAAATTATCAGTTTAAATTTTATATTGTTTTCCTGTCTTCAGTTTGTAAATTTATATAATTATGTATGTAGGTGGGTCATATTATTATTATCATATGAATTTATTATTTCTTGATTTACATTACCATGATTTACTTTAAAAAATTGAAGCTATATATTTCACATTAACTTTTTGTTAGAACGCGAATGACAGCAATCTTCGCGAACTATACATAAGAGCGTTTAACAACCGAGAATCTCGATTAGACACGACTTCCGGTCTAACGAAAGCCGTATTGGGATACTACGGCTTTTTTGTTAGCGCCACTCTCGCCCGTCGTGCTCTCAGGACGACGTTAATACAAGAACGCTGTAGCTTGAAGGAATTACCCCTTCCGCAAACCTTCACAATGGTGGCTTTACCAATGGCCAATTCCTGCCCCTACAAAAAGATCATCAACTTGAAGTACGTAAAGTTTATTGCAAAGTACTAGCGTTTAAATTATTTCTATTTCAAATTTTGATAAAACGTAGCATAACTTGTAATACGTGAGACGTTCTGAAAGCTATGTCGCACGATTACGTTTGTCATAATCCTTCGAAATATTTTTCATCCCACTATTTGTACATCACCATGTGTTTAAACAAGTTTGCAAAAGTTGTTTCCAATTTTCCTTTGGACTTGAAATAAATATTTCATTGCACGCAGAAATTAATTGATCTTTACATAAAGTACGGTGTTCTTTACGTGTATAAAAATAAACCATAGTCGCAAAGGACAAAATGGAGGAAATTCGAGTGTAGTGCTGCTTGGATAAGCTAAGAATTTTTACCCCGGGTAAGCTGATACAAAATCATTCCCACTATAATTGTTTGTTTACTTAGGACATGGGACCCTTCGCAACCGAGCAATCAACTCCTGTGAATAATGGCGCAATAAAGAACAAGGATGTCACTAGCCTTTAGAAAAGGAAGAATGTCAAGTCTTGCAGTTCTCATCGGATTTTCACGAAAGTGACACCAATCGACTCTTTGTGTTTTGCCGATGAAAATGATACCAAACACGACATATTTCGGGGTATAATTAATGAAATTATATAAAAAACTAATTTGCAAATTAAAGCGAACTGCGTAAAAAATAGTCCGATGTATAAGGTATTTGGTGTCTTTTAATCGGGAGAATACCAGAAATCCATTGGTGTCATTTTCATATCGATACGATGAAAAATAAAGAACGTGACTTTTTGTCAAATTGATGACATATCGCCCGAGTGACCCTAGGCACGCGTGCTACGCGTCGAAGCCGGCAGGCGGCGTACTTGAAAGAGTGTTATTTTCGTAAAGATTTGATAAGAAGTACGGAACTTGACATTTTTCTCTTCTTAAAGGCCTAGTGTTACCCTTATCTTTCATGGCCTCATTGTATTCAGGCGACAAGCACTCGGTTGCGGAGGCTCCCATATCCAAAGTAAACAAAAAACTGTAGTGGGGATGATTTTATATCAGCTTAACGAGGGCTAAAATTATCAAATTATCCGAGCACTGCCGTATATACAGTACTTCCACGCTGAGCGCTCGCTGGTCGGGACCGGCGTTGAGCACTCATCGTTAAGGGAGCCCTAATTCCGAGCGATCGTTTCTCGCTTCTTTCTGGCCAAAGGGGGCAGCGAGATGGAGCGGCTTGCGTGCGCAGCGGACATGCGCGATGGCCGCGAGCGTTCAGACGAAATCGGGGCTGCTCGACGCATACGTGCTAGGGTCATATAGCCAGGCACGGCACTAAGCTCGGTATCAGATATATTGGCCGATGAGTTTCGTGAGGGGTAATCTCCCACCACACCGTTTGCCTGCTTCGGTGCTCCTTCTCTCAACGTTTTCTGACTCGCTCTCGTTCCATCTCGCTCTCGCCTTCGCAGAACGAGAGTGAGCCAGAAATGGTGGGGATAGTGCCAAGCTTCTGGCGTGTAGGCCGAACCGAGCTGTCAGCGTAGAAATACACAATCAGAATAGGTGTGCGTTAGGTCCGAAAAAATTCAGGAGCTTTATTGGTCAGAACATTGATTCTTTCTCGATAGCTTCATCTCGTATTGGTCTACGCATAGCTTCGTAACGCACACAATTATTACGCTAAGAATAAATAACAGCCAAACAGCTAGGTTCAGGCGGAGCCGAGCAGCGTTCCCGTTACCCCACCATACACTTCGGGGGCCACGCAACTCCAACTGACAAATCCACGATCGTCAGATGGTGGTGGCTGATTTCTCCTCGATCGCTGTTCACGAAAACGAATTCACCGGCCAATATATCTGATACCGGCTTTAGCTTGTTTTGCGCCCTAGACGAACTTGTCAAATTTCGTCATTTATTATAATACATTTAATTGAACTCCTTGATGACCTTACTCTGAATTTTTACTCACAGTTTAAAACAGTTGTAGTACAATTTGTAGTATTTCATTTAAAAATTTATTTTCAACAATGCCAATAATGAAATGACCATTTTGCGCCCCTTGTCAACCTTACGCCCTAGGCAGTTGCCTAATTTTTCAGAGTAAAGTCATAAATAATCTGATATTAATGTATTACAATAAAGGGCACGGGAGCCGTTTCCGCCTTTACGATGAGTGCTCACGACCATCGCGCACGCCCGTTGCGCACGCAAAGGACGGAGTGTCAGGCGTCCGAAAGACGGAGCGAGACAAAGTATCAACATCGACAGCGTCGTCTGTCTCATACCGTTCCTCGGTCGCTTTCTGTCCCTCTGAAACGTTCTCGTTTTATCTCGCTCTCTCTCCTTCGCCGGACAAGAGCGAGACAGAAGTGGCGGGGATAGCGAAAAGTCCTCATCGTGTAGGCCAAACCGAGCCGTCAGCGAGGAAGTACTGTACAGACTAAATCAGGGCTCTCCAAGGTGCCGTACGCGTACGCTCGGCGTTCTCCCACTCTCGTCCGTGTTGTCAGGGATACCGCGCGACGCTATCCGCGAAGACGCTAGCCCGGCTAGCCCGTCATGGCAGCCTTCGTAGCGTCGCGCGGTCTCCCTGACAACGGAAGGCACGCTGCGCGAAAGAAAGATTGGAAGGGGAAGCAAGCGCGTGAGGGGCCCCTATGCTGGAGAGCCCTGGACTAAATGTTCGTTATAGGTTAGGACAAGGAAAAATTGGCCGGAAATTCGGCCTCGTGTGATGAGTACAATTCTTCCCCTCCTGATGTACTTGAGTACTAGTTTTCGTTTATTGTTTGATCTGTGCCACAAACGGCTCACTCTAGCAATAAGAAAAACTCCGCACTTGCGGAGACTGTATGCGCTTCAATATGGCTAACGAACAAGAGAGAAAACGCGTGGTCGCCGGAGTCGTCTTGTTGGCGGTTTTTTCCAACCGCCACCAGAGGCGCTGGGAGTATGCGGCGCAAATAATCTGTACACTAAAAGCACTTGAAATTTGTTTTATGTGTATGGAAATGACTTTTATTTTGATCAATAGGTATGTATTCGTATTTTGCAATGCATTTGCATGAGGTTACGAGAAAACGTTCGTAATTTCACTTCCAAATCTGAATTGGAAAACAACTCTAGTTGAACGCAGTAAATCTTAAATACATGCAAAACATATACCATTTTCAGCATTTTGAGGATACGAGAACGAGGCGTCCTGAACCGAATAACAGAGAGAATGTTGCCAGAAATGCCACAATGCAAATCGCCGACCACTTTCCACAGCGCCAGGCTGGCTGATGTCTACTCCGCCTTCTTCATTTTGATAGCAGGTGGCCTGACAGCCATTTCGATTTGGCTCGCTGAGAGGATCTGGAATAAGAGGCGACAAATGAAGGACACCATCGTACGAGGGATGCGTCATAGTCATTTGATGTCAAAGTCTCACTTGCCCCATATACCGCACCTACCACATTTTCCGTCACTATCCCACTTTTCTCATCTACATCTACGTACACAAGATGGTCAATCAAATGATCATTGCGTGGACTTGCAGCTCAACTTGACGAAAGACAAAGAAACTTTGCCTTCGAATCTTTTTCCCTCCACGCAGGATTTTCGGTCAAAGGAAACTGCATCACCATCTGTGGTGAACGACAACGATAGGATAGTGAATTTGAACAAAGAAACCGATAAGCCCCGTCTTAAACCAAGATTTTGTAGCTTTAGAAGGCAGATCAGTGGTAAAAGAGTGAGCTTCTCTGGGGTATCAAAGCAAAAATTAAAAAGAACCGAAACAGGTCATAAACCTGGTGATAATGCTGTCTTTCCTTTTCATCAATAGGGTCTAGATTTTGGCGATTCGATAGTATAACACTCGATTTGAAAGCAATGTATCTTTTTTCATGTTTTAAAATGTGATTCTTTGCTTAAAAATGGCGATGACTTTTCATATAAAACTAAATTGACAAAGGGGAACAACGTTATTAAGGCGAGGTCCCACTCGTACAACTGCGCACGCGCCATTTTGACGAATCTAGCATATTTAGGTCAAAAGTGAAGAGGATGACTTGAGTCCCAAGCACGGTGAAAAACGCAAAGCAAGATATGTAGAAGTCTAGTTTATCCATTGTTTTCGACGTGCATGTAAAGGTGGAATCAGACGGCGCGTGAATCGGCGATCTTTGCGCGTGAATCGCCGATCCACGCGCCGTCTGATCGGTCATGGATCGCCGAGTCGGGCTTGCCGAGCTAGACGAGCCGAGCTAGACGAGCCGAGCCAGCTCGCCGATCCACGCGCCGTCTGATCGGTTATGGATCGCCGAGTCGGGCTCTCCAAGCTGACTTGCCGAGCTAGACGAGCCGAGCCAGCTCGCCAAGCCACGCGCCGTCTGATCGGTCATGGATCGCGAGTCGGGCTCGCCAAACCGACTTGCCGAGCCGAGCAAGCTCGCCGATTCACGCGCCGTCTGATTCCACCTTAAGCATTCGCGTGCGCGCCTGGCATTTCGTGGGTTCGGCCTCATAAAATCGACCCTTTCAAGTGCTCGTAAAGGTTGTTCGCGACGCGCCGTTGCACTGATGGGAGTCCCATCATGGGACCTTGCCTCTAGATCGGGGGTGTCGAACAAGCGGCTCGCGAGCCGTAGGAGAATGGCTCCTTCCACACCTACTTCATTCTGATGAATTTCTACTCCGGGTGCCTGCCGGGTCTCCTGCAACTCCTGGAGAAAAATAAGTGGGGGAACCGGCTGACCGGGGGCCCGAGTCGTGCAGCTCTCGGAGTGGGGAAGACACCCCTGCTCTAGATTCTGGGACTCGTGTCAGAATCGAGCGCGGAACTGTTAAGGATGTATCAGACCTATCTACAAAGTGGTACCAGGTTGATGAAAATTTGGGAGATTGTTCTTTTTAATCTTCCTGATGTGCTTTAAAAATTTTAAACGAATTCACTAAACGGTTGCTGAGTTAGAACGATTTTAATTTTCACTGATTTTACACATACCTTTATGAAAAGAAACGATCTTGACAGATAAAACTGATAAAAATGTTGAAGAAATGGTACCAATGTTTTCAATTTTTTTGTACATGTAGTATATGGATAGATGAAAATATCTGCCGAGTTTCAATTATTTTCACTACACCGTTTTAAAGAAATAAATTATAACTTGAGAAAATTGTGAGTTCAGGGCATTTTCGCTGCCAAAAGTTTAGCAAATAATGCTTGAAAAAGCATTTGTAAAGTGAAAAATACCCTTTTACGAGTAAAAATAAGACTCCAACTGTCGTTCGAGTTCCTTACATCTATGTAGATATACTATGCGTAAGATGTAGATATTCAAGTATTTCAAATTTCATATACTTCTGTCTAATATTATACGTCCGAAACATCCTTAAGATGCGATCCCACGTTGCGTGGCTCAGAGTACGGTGCGAAATTCTCCGAGCCACGCGCCGTGGAAATGATCAGCTTGGGCTAGCCGCGTCGTTGAAAGTTAAAACGCCCATGGCTTGCCGACTCGCGCTCACTACACAGATTCGGCGAGCCTTGAGGCGAGCCCCGTGGAATCGCACCTTAACAGCTCTACGCTCGTTAAGACCGCTGCCCGGAATCGCAGAGTTCTCCGGCTCCCAATTCGGCTCTTTATGCAGCTCAGGTCTGATGTAGACCCAACACACTCTAACTTTTGCGTAAACCTTAATAATTTTTGCGGCGAAACGGTACGCTTGCGCTATATGGTTTCTTTTTAACTTTTTTTTCTGATTGAGCAGAGCACATTGATGTAAAAAAAATTAACATTAACCCTTTGAGCGGTATGGGCGCACTCGGGTATCCCAGATAGAATACGGCCGGGCTCGGGGATGCCAGACAGAGTACTTTTACATACCAAATGCAGCACAATTATGCATACCCGGTTGTTAACTACGCATTCATATTTCTATATTACCTTTCATTAGTTACTATTTTTTCTTCCAAATGTTACATATTGAGATTTATATTTTTATCACTCTCAGAAAGGAAACTTCATTCGCTGGTACCATAGTTGGTAATGAAACCTTACTCCCGAGACACGTGCATACTCCAGAGTTGCTTGCCACCGAAAGGGTTAATTTTCAATGTCATAAATAATTTTCAAGCAAGTTGTTTTTGGTCCAGAGGTGTAGATTCACCCTGAAGCAAATATCGTCAGTATATGTAGAAGTATAGTTGGATGTGTGCTTTTTCAATCAAAGTAACAAGACACTTTCACACATGCTGGAAATCACGGTCGTCATTTTTCACCAACCCTGGGTTTGAGGCCATTCTTGACAGTCCATTTCGAGCATCAGCTTCAACGTCGTCTCTGTCATTTTGAAAAAGTCTAAACCGTTGAAACGTTTAACTCACAAGATACAATACCTTGTCCATCAGCGGCACGTAACGTACCGTGCGTTTTAGTTTCGATTTATTCCCAGTTTTACGCAAGACTTGATATTGTCACGTAGTTTCATTATAAGAATTATGACAGCGCGTAAAAGAAGGTTTGCAACACTTGCCGCACAACACGAAAACTAATGTTTATTGGTAAATAGTTTAGATTAGAACTTTTTGTGGGGTCGTCGTGTTTTGACGCCGAGGGATTTGCATCCTGCGCACGGTTTTGACGTGTGTCCACGTTGATATTTTCCGGAATGTATCAAAAGTATTGTCCGAGAATGTAGGTCACTTAAGGGGTTAGGCCACCTTGGACGGAGCAAAATTGCAGTAATTTTCGGCATTTTTTTTTAGGAAGATAATAAAATAAACAGAAAATTTAATATGAAGCCTGTTATTATACAACTCTCGCCGGAAAAAAAACGTATTTTTTTTCTTACAAAATGGCGGCGGTAGAGCCGTGATACGCAAGATCTTGTGGAGCGACGTTTTCCACGGTGTTCAATCTCACGGCTATACCGTTTGACTTAGAACAAAAAACCAAAGAGATTTATTTTCTGCATGCCTAAACCTATGGAAGTACGTAGGATAATCCAGAAACATTAATTTGTCTCGAAATGGTGACCATGAGGAGAAAAAATGCATTTTTTTTTTTTATAAAATTGTCAATTGCAAAGAACATATTCAAGATATCGCAAAACCGCTACGTACTTCCATAGATTATTCATAAGAGAAGAGTGTCTCCAAATTTCAAATCAATCGGATGAAAATTGTGGAAGTTATGCGAAACACCGTTTTGGAAAATGTCATTTCGAGAAAAACGCGTTGAAAGTTTTACTTCATATTTTTTACGAATAAAGTGAAAAAATGCAACTTTACCTTTACTCAAAATTGACGTCAGCCTGTTCAGACTCTTTTCTAAAAGATTTTGAACTTTTTCGAGCCTCTTTTGTCGCGTCCGACATAGCGCGCTCAGCAGCTTTGATGCGACTCGTGTCTGCCTCCATGCAAAAATTCTAGCAATTTGGTCCAACTGTCATTTGCAATATCTCCATTATTTCCATTAAACTTATGAAGCCATCATTAAATGTGCAAACTGCTATATCTGCTGCAACATCGACCAGTAGTTTGCCGCTAGAAGTAGTTTTGGGTGCTATCGACCACACGACTGAGTTGAACGATTCGTTGTTGTTTTGAGTATAGCCTCCTAAACAACGATGCAATAAATCGTTTCTGCTCAGTTCCTCATATACTGGCTTTATATGGCTTTATATTTATGCACATATTTGGCTAGTTTATTGGAAGCTTTTGCCTTCTGCCACGTACACCACGAAGTCTCGCCAACCGGGCATCTGTCGTGCTGCGGATTTGCGTCCGTGGAAATTTTGTGGTAAACAGTGGCCCATATTTCCTTTTTCATGTTTGCGACACTTTCGTAATTTCGGCGTATAGCAAGACCGTAATATATTGATAATTCATCAATCAACTTGCCAGTTAAATTTCCTTTACAACTATGCCTCGACGGTAATGGTACGGCATTTAATAGCTGCCATGGTCTAAACTATTGTTACTACCTTCTATATTTATACACTGAAACTTTTATTCGTCAGGTAAAGTCGCTTTTCATTCCTGACGAAGTCAGGCGGCCGCGGTAGCGCAAGCCGCGCCAACGAGCCCGGGCGCGCTTCGCTAAACCGGCTCTAAACTCATTTTAAAACTTCGATTTCGTATTGAAACTAATTGTATCTTATTCTTAAGACTATAAAGGATCATTTGAGACGAAAAAAAAAAATTCTATTTTTTCGAATTTCCAAGGCCTTAACTGAAATTAGTCATATCGTCGGTGATAGTGCAAAACCGCGTATGAGCAGTTTGTAAATACCGCGGATCCGCATTTTACCGATTTTACAGGAGGAAGAAAAAACTTAATATTTGAGCCATTTTAAGGGATTTCTTTGACTGAACTTTTTTGGGATAGTTTTAGCACTCCTTGTAATAAATACTAACATCAATTCATCATAAAAATGCTGAATTTCTGTGTAAAGTCACTTTCGCGGTTTTGCAGTATCACAAAACGGAAATGAGTATAATATTTTCATCAGATACGTGGGTTTGAAATTAAACATTTATTAGTACTTTTTCATTTATTTCGGTGTAAGGACATATTCCTAGGAATTAAGTAATAAAAAATAATCTGACGCAGTAAAATAAAATAAGTATTTTTCTCCTAGCCAATATCGCACTGTCCATTCTTTTATTCCCAAAGTTCCTAAAAATGTATTCAAACAAACTCTTTCCTTTTTATTAAGTACTTTTAAATAATAAATTTTGGTCTCATTTCTTCTAGAATCAGAGCCTTTTGTTTTTCTGGATGTGCGTTTCTTATCAACCATGGAAGAGACATACATTTTTTTTCTTGCCAAGTCATTTCCCAAAATGTTTAAAAAATTTGTGATCGAATTTCTTCTGTTAAATTTGAACAAAACATAACTTTGCCACGGTAGCAACGATCTGACGTACATTTGGGCCCATTTTTCTTGCTTGTTTTGACTCATTTTGAACATATTTTGTACCTTCTTCTTTAAAACCAATATACTCTTTTCCCATCATTCTCTGTCGCATATTTTTTACCCTTTGCCACTTGCTTGGGTCTCATTTGCGTCTTCTTTTATTGGTTTCTTTGAATGAATTTTCTTCTATTTCCCTCTCAGGGAACCAGTCGATATTTTTTGTGATAATGGCCTCAGATTTGTTATTGCCGATTTATTTAAATTCAAGACCCCCGTAATTACAATAACAAACTATATGGAGTCAAGTCTGTTGTAAATTTACACCTAAATACATAAAAAAGTTACTAATTCATTGGAATATTGATAGTAATACGATATAATCAAAAAAAATATACTTACATGACAGCTTTTCACACAAAAAAAAAAGATAATGTTGGAGGCACGCACCAACCGTGCCGTCACTTCACCTGATTTCTCTGTAAATGCGCGGTTTTGCCGCCAACTTGCTAAGAGAGACAGATTGTGTTGGTTGGATTGTGTTGATTCACATGGTGTGACTTTTAAAAACAGCAAAACAGCGCTTTGCAACCGTGGGTGCGAAATTTCAATTTTGCTACTTTTGCAGATGCGCGGTATTTACAAACTGCTCATACGCGGTTTTACACTATCACCGACGATATCTCATTTTCGGTGCATCTGTAATATGCAGTTGTGTCTTCATTTTTATGGAAGTGAACATTTTACTTACATAAATCGATTTTTCTCAACACTCTGCGTATAAATGTATGAGGGTAAGGTAGTCGAAAAATTAATGCATACGACGTGAGATAGGTATTTTCAATTCATATCTTTATTGATGTTCAAACGCTACTCTATTAAATTGTTAAAATACTTCATTCATCTTATCTTAATTGATTTCATGACTGAATAAAACTGATTTATAGTTGTTGTTGAACAATGCACTCTAACCCGTTCTATTAAATCCTTCAAACCAAGAAATCGGCGTGAGTACACCTTATTTTTTAGATAAACACACAGAAATTCTTATTTATAAGGCATGAAGTATTAATTAACTGTTGTTGGAAATGGAAATGTGTATATGTAGATATTAATAGTTCTGTAGTAGCGGTACATTGACATGGAAATTTTTTCTGCTATTGTAGATACCATCCCTAGTAGCATTTTTGGTTGGCATACAGTTGGGCCACGCACATAATTTTAGTTGGCCAACAGTTAGATTTGGCACTTTTTTTTCAGGTTGGGCCAACAACAGATGGCCAAGGTAGGCTTTCTTACTGTTGCCCAACCATTTATAGGGCCTACCGTACTATATGTAATAGTAATCCAACGGTAGGCAAACGGTTGGATTTTGAATTATACTTATTATTTATAGGTAACGGGAAAATGTTAGAATTTCAACTGGAAAAATTAAAAAGTTAGGTGGACTCACTTTAAACTAGTTCTCTTCGTATATGCTCTAAGATCCAGTATAACCGTAGCCTTAAACAATGTACAAAATGACGGACGGGACCATTTCGCTCGCGAGGCGGCTTGCGTCCTGTGACTGTCGACGTCAACCGTTCCACTCAACCCTCTCTTCCCCCAGACAGTCTTCATAAAAAGTGTAGCCAATGTGGGTTCAAAATTCTTTCAATTACTTTGGGATATGATTTTATTTTCATCCGAACCTATATATTTGTTTTTATTATCTTTAACTAAATGTATTTCCGTAGGGCATTATTAGTTGGCCCAGAATTGGTTATTCGTAGACAAATCACCGGAAGATGAGTGCAATATTAAACAGTTGGCCCAATAGACGGGGTTTGTAGGCGAAACTACTAACCACCTCCCAATTGATTCCCAACCGTAGGCAAATTGTCGGGATGCAAATGCAACATTCAACGGTTGGGCCCTGTAAAGAAGGTTTGTAGGCGAAACTACTAACCACCTCCCAACTGATTCCCAACTGTTGGCTACCGTTGGCCAACAAAAATGCTACTAGGGATTATGGTAAGTTAAATAGTCACTAATTGTAAGAACATAAATATTTATGAAAAACCTGGTATTTAATATTGTCGGAAGCAAAGTATGACATAATCGATTATGAAATCTTGATTTAACTTTACACTATGTGGTTACCTTGGTTGTATGAGGATATCTTGTAGGAAGAAAACGACGAACTTTGGAACTAGCTGAAATGTTTTACGCATGATTCGTGTGTAATGCCTGAGACAGATGGACCAAAGTGCACTTAAACGTTTTTATTTGGCACTGAACAGATACTGTATTACTTGCATAATACGTAAAATTATTTAAAAGACAAGCAAACAATGATTGGTGTGATTATGATAAATGTACACACATTTGATCAGAAATAATGAAAATATCGCTAACACTCATATAATTTATTATAATTTGCTTAATAAATTACATTGATATAATATATGTACAAAATAAAGACACGTTATAAATTTATAATAAAGTTCTGCTATTTTAACTGGAAAATAAATATGTACAAAAATGTAAGTAACTACCAAATACATATGTGAATTGATCTAATTTTAATAGTTCTCTTCCGCACCATATGCATTCAAAATATTAATAATCGCGTTTACCACATTTGCCATAAGTTGCCGTAATTTTTATTTTGGCATTGTACGTTTTGTCGCTAGGTTCATATTTATACGTGTCCTCCATGCTTTTGCAATCTCGTAGTGTATTAACTGCGCTTCTGCAAACCATCAATCAAGAACAAAGACTCGAAAAGGATATTTCCTTAAGCCGGATACAGACCACACACGCACTGCGCAAAACTGCATGGGACTGCGCGAACTGCGCGCAGCCGTGCAAGACCCCGCAATAGCATTGTTCATGTTCGCAGTTGTTGCACAACAGGTCTATAGAAAGATTATTGCAGCATCTGTCCAAACTAAATGCACACGAACACGCTCTTTCCCTTGATGCGCCGACGTTCATTGAATTGCCAGGCAATTCCCTACGCGTGACCTCACATAGGCGTATATACACTAACTAGCTTTATTACTCGGCTGCGCCCGAAATTTAGATTCTGATAGATATAATTTTTTTTTTTTTTTGTGATAATGTGAAGAGCACCGTTGCAGCATCGACTTATGAACGGCGCTGCCTTAGAGCATTATCGAGAAATGCTTCACTAAAATCGCCACTGCTCGGCATCCTTTTGTCATAGGTTAGTGTTTCATACACCTAAACCTTCCTCGAGAAATGCTCTATAAAACGATGAAAACCGCACCACAATCCGTCCAGTGGTCCTCGAGATTAGCGCGAACAAACATACAGACGCCTACCGGGGACTTTATTTTATACTATGTAGAGATTACTGTTCCCTGTTAATTAATAGAGTTCCTAAAGTCGTGTTCAGATATATTGGCCGGTGGATTCCTTTTCGCGAGCAGCGCTCGAGGAGAGATCAGCCACCAGCACCTGACGATTGTTGATTGGCAGTTGGAGTTGCTGGGCTCCCGAAGGGTATGGTGGAGTAACGGGAACGCTGCTCGGCTACGCCTGAACGTAGCCGTGGGGCTGTTGTTTATTCTTAGCGTAATAGTTGTGTGCGTTACGAAGCTATGCGTATACCAATACGAGATGAAGCTATCGAGAAAGAATCACTCTTCTGACCAACTCCTGAATTTATTCGGACCTAACGCACACCTATTCTGGTGTAGGTATTTCTACGCTAAGAACTCAGTTTGACCTACACGTCGGGAGCTTGGCGCTATCCCCACCACTTCTGGCTCACTCTTGTTCTGCGAAGGCTAGAGCGAGATGGAACGAACGCGAGTCAGGGGGACTGAAAGCAAGTGAGGAACGGTACGAGACAGATGACGCGTTGATACATATTTTGTCTCGCTCCGTTTCTCGTACGCCTGATACTCCGTCCTTTGTGTACGCGACGGGCATGAAAGAAAGAAAGAAAGAAAGAAGTGAGAAACGACCGATCGGAATCGTGTTCCATGTATATTCTATGTACTCAAAGTGGTCGAGATGCTTCGCTGCATGTGTACGTACCTCACGGACACCATTCCCCACCGCGCGACGACCAGCCCGTGCCCGAGAGACAGTGGGCGCCTTCCGTTTCGCGCATTGAGTGCATAGACAGCAGGCAATGGTGATTGGTGGTTCATACGGTGAGTGTATAGACTGCATAACCTGATTGGAGTATTCGAATTCGAAATACAGAAGGGAGAACTACGCATGCGCGCATTATGTGCATTGGCTGCCTATAGTTTGATTTTCTGTAGTTGCTGCACGCCTCATGCGCCAGAAGTTGGAGGATTCTAGGGAATTCTATGAATCAGGTTATGCAGTCTATTCACTCCCTGCATGAACCACCAATCACCATTGCCTGCAGTCTATGCACTCAATGCGCGAAACGGAAGGCACCCAGTGAGAACGTAAAGAAAAGGAGCACCGAGGCAGGCAAGCGGTGTGGTGGGAGAATACCCCTCACGAAACTCACCGGCCAATATGGATATCTGAACACGACTTTAGTGTTATTGTGTTGTGTGTCCTGTTTACACTGCATTCCACATTAGGGCATCCCGACGTCCCTACCGATTTGCGACCGATCTGCGCAGCTCCCACTACTACCCACGGTTTGAACCGCATGCGATTGGTCGTGGTAATTTCCAAGCAATAACTGGTAAATCCCAAACGCGGGACCTGACCGTTGTCAACGTAAACAGTCCCGCACGAAAAGTGAACAGAGAGAGTAGAGAAGGCCGTGCGACGGAGAAAAACATAGGCGGTTAAGTGGGGAGTCGGCGTAGCAACGTCGCCCGAGGGTCGTGCCTGCGCGAAATCTGTATGCTCTAATGTGGAATCAAGTGTACTTTCCTTCATCTGGTCAAATCCGCCATAATGCACAGCTGGGGAACTGCCCGTTGTAACAATATACAATATCTGACGAGGAAACATCCCGAACCCGGAAATTCGAAAAATTCTGAAACTTTATAAATATGCAGGGGATTTCCCCCTTATTACAATGCAATTTTTGTTTGCTGCCCAAATTCACTTGAAGGGGGTGAAATGAACCCCTGAAAATTCGGTTATTTTCCGATGTTGTGTTACATCAACCAATGTCGGTACATCAAAGAAAATACGCCGTTCGTCTGTAATCAGGCTCGTTCAATGTTGACAAATTCGATTGTTGTCAAATACGTTTCTGCTCATAAGCATACCTATGTTTTGTGCAGACACTCAGCAAATGCTTCAAAGCCAACGTTCACGGCTGTTCGTGAACATTCGCAAACATGTGTCAGAAATATGCGGTTGATGGATACCCGGTCACGCAGAGCAGCATCGCGCAGCGCTGCGCGCTTAGTCCGGGTCCGACTTTAGGCAGCTTTGTTTTTTTTTATTACCGACACAAAACGTTCGACAAATTGGGAAATTTTTCGTCGGCTTTACACGATTGTTTCCATTCCTCGTATAACTGTAACTCTCCAATTTCATCGAGATAATAGTGGCACGAGTCTCTCAATCTAAAGAAAAGTCAACGTTAAAAAAAGAATAGTACCTAATTATTACACTCAGATTGTAATTGTTATTTACTGACTTCTTCCTCCAAAGCCCATCCGCAGATGTGGCCACTAAAATGGAGCCAGGTAACCTGTCAGAAATGAATCTTTTCCCGTCAACTTCTCGAAGTGCATAACTGTAGAAGTACGGGTCATTAATAATTATTTAGTTAAGTTTATAGAGGAATGCATACTATGTAAGATTACTATTGAAAGGAATGATCGCAGATGGTTCTTAAAAGTAGCTCGATTTCAGTATCATTCAAACATGCACTGGGTGACATCATGTCGTGGACATCCAGTAGTGTTTCATTTATCTGACAATAGTACATAAAAAAGTTTGTTAAATAAACGATTATAATTTTTTTAACACAAGAGCTATACATTTTGTTCGTTTCTGTCCGAACGATTTTCAGTAATATAAATGTAACTACAACTCCAATATTGTGCAAATTGAAATGTAGAAACTATAATTTAATTAAAAACATCTGTAAATGTTACCTCACAGGATTCGAACCTGCGCGCAAAGTAAAGCGTTCACGCGGATCGATATTTCATACACTACGCCACCAAGCCATCGTTACGAAATGTTCTTATGTTACGGTAAATACGTTCATGTAATACATTAACATTAAATATCTCCGAAACTATTAACCGCCTACACCCAAAATAGTATATCAATTATTAGCAATAGCTTCAATACTTCAAGCTCTATCATTGTGCAAAAGCTCGTTTAAATCTTGGTAGACCACTCGGGGACATCTTTTGTACGTACAGATAGCGAATTTGAACCCCTCGGATCGACCACATACACACAGTCGGTCCGTCCTAGACGCTCCCTGTATCACACTTGCGGAATCGCGCCAAGAAGTGGCCGACTGCTTCATAGTGTGTGTGCGTGTGATCGGTCCGAGGGATTCGAATTCACTCCAGTGGCGGATCCAGGAGCCTTTCTTGGGGGGGGGGGGGGGGGGGGGCGAAACGTGTAAAAGGACATACCTACATTTTTTAATTTTCTTTTACGAGATTTAAATATGCTTGTAATTTATATTTTAATATATCTATCTGCTACTATAGCCTGAATAATTAAATACACATTAAGTATATACCTAACAAGTGTTTCAGAATGTGACATAATATTTTTATATTTTATTATTCTTGGGGGGGGGGGGCGATCGCCCCCCCCCCCCCTGTATCCGCCACTGATTCACTCCCTGTACCTACCATTAGTGTCCGCGATGTATATTTTTTTAAATAGTAATGTCTGACGTAACAAGTTTTCCGAACACTTAATTAAAATCATCACAAATACTAATAAATTCATAATAATATACGATTCGTAAAATAAAGTCAATTCCTTAAAATATGTAGGGTATGTTCAAATACATGCGGGAAAGGATTTAAGGGGAAATTGTATATTTTAATTATAAGCGTTTAAAGATTTGATAGGTACATTCCGCCAGAAAACAGGCAACCCGGCCCAGCACCGGTGCATACCGAAGAAGTCATTCGAGGGGTAGACAGTGGTAGTCAACGTCAGTGTCGCGTGGGGTCATTCACCTCAGAGAAGCTGCGACGTACTTTACGACACACCATTCTGCGACACTTTATCCAAAAATAAAGGGTCTCGCTGCATTACGTCGCTGAGTTACAAGCCGTCTGCGTGCTGGCCAGGGTTGCCGGAAAAAATTATGGGTGGCAAATTATCAGTGGAGGCTTTAATCTAAGGGGTTAAATTATCTACAGGAGTGGTAATAATGTCACTGACATTACAGCGTTGTGGGGAAATCGGTTACGCTCGCAAACTATTCGTAGTGGAGGGGAACTTCGATACGCCACGCATGCGCGTGATGACGCCGTGACGTCAAACCAATCAACGCCAAGATGGAAAACGATGGGAAACGAAACGGCGCCACCGTCAAGTCTAGCCAAGCCAGCCAACCAGCGTCGCCGGGGAATCGGTTGTCGACGCTGGTTGGCTGCGGCCTCACTTGCCTTGGCGCTGGCGTCGTTTGGCACGTTTTGCCAAACTCTTTCGTTTCTGCATTGTAAACAAAAGGTGTTTTACCACATCTGTTAATGGTTTCCGGAGGAAAACTGTCTGCTGCATCGCGTGGAGGAGTTAGATTTTCTCCTAGACCCTTAGTTTTTTTAAATATATAGAGAGATATCTGCAATAATTGGTGCATTTCGGGTGTCCTTTTCCTTTTGATCGTTGTTTAAACATATTTAAATGTTTATAATTCAATAATAACTTATATCGTTGTATTCGGGAGGGTTCATAAAATAATTTGACGCAACGAACAGCCGAATAACTATTACTGTTTGAACACAGAAGATGTTCAAAGTTGAAAATTTGCATTTTTTTTTTAAAAGTCGAATTTCTCGAAAACTGAGGGTGATAGCGACAAACGGTTCGCGGATTCTTTTTCAGCGCACAAAAGTCTATAAGAAACGGCTATTGAATGTTATAGAACAGAAAAAATGTTCAATTTTGTTGGACCGTGTTATCTGATGCAAATTGTAGAGAAATTAGTCATCCGATTAAATTGCGGTTTGGCACTTAATTTCAGCATATTGTAAAGCATTAAAAACAATTATAAAAGTTAAGAAAATATATATAGATACTAGCTTTATTACCCGGCTTCGCCCGGAATTTAGATTCTACTTTTACCGTCCCAAATAATATTTCCCTGAAAAAAAGTTGATGCTTGCAAGAAAGAAACTTCAAAACAAATCAATTTTACTAATTCAGTCATCCACAAATTATTTATTGAGAATCTCTTGCTCTGGGATCATCCCAACATTCTCAACAATGTATGCGTTAAGCGGTCGTCGCTATCCGCACCACTTCTTGGAAACATTCGGTCGAGAGTGAGAGAACCCGAGGTACCCGAGAGCGAGCGAGGGTGACGAATGAGTCGCGCGGCGTTACCGTCTGCTACGTAGAGAGATACTCTGTCTCGTTTCGTCTTTCACGTGCCTACGCTCTGTCTCTCTCTCGCGAGCCATCGGCGGCTTGGAATCGTAGACACTATTCGTTTATTTTAACTAATAACTCGAGAAGGGAAGGACGTATCGAGCTGAAAATAGTCACATTCATCTGGATTAGCCAGGCATAATGAGCCGAGATATCTTTCGTGACCCCAGACTTTACCGTAAACACACACTTTCCGCTTTATAGCATAAGAAGAAGATATGTCACGAGGTGGCTCCGAACTGACGGTCTCTTTCTTACGGAGAGTAAACGGTGTATCTCTTAACTCAATTTTGGATTATCTGAAACAAAAAACGAAATTTGTCTATTAATTATAATGTAATGCCTAAGTATTAACGGACCCATTTTTTAATATTTTAAAAACTTGCTAAATAACAACGTGTTGAAGAAAAGAATGCCGATTTAATTGTTCGCGAAAATGCATTCTCTTCTTCAACACGCTGTTATTCAGCGAATTTTCAAAATATTAAAAAACAGTTCCGTTAATGCTTAGACATTACATTATACTTAATAAACAAAATCCGTTTTTTTTGACTATTTACACTCTAACCCCTTAATTGTAAGATATCGTGTGCTATCTGGGTACTTCCATACGCAATTGATCCCCATGTAATTTAGGTTCCTATTTGTTTATTTTTCTTTGAGAAGTAAAATATTGTTATCATTCACGTGTGGCATTACCTACTGCAAGGCAGAATATTGTTTTTGAAACATTTAAATGTATTGAGAAAATAAACTGTTATGCGTAAACTTCAATTAAAATATGAACTATGCAAGATGAATGAAATTTCGTTTTTATCAAATAAATATAATTTTTAAATATAAAAGGAGGACACAATGGACATATAGGTGATAAACGGAGACAGACCTTTTTAGCAATAGCAAGACATATTCCACATCGAACGCAGGCAGATGAAAAATTAATTTCTATGGTGTCAGATGCGGAACAAACACCCAAATATGGAATCTTCTGCACTATGCTGAACTCAGTTGCATCACAGTCGTAATAATGATCGGTTGTTGCGTTTTGATCAGTAAGAGGGTTGTAATGAATTATTTTACTTAAAATCTGTTCATTCTCCTTTCGACAATTAAAAGACTTTTTTCTGCCAAAACCCGTTCCGCTTGATGTTAAAATGAAGAGGAGCAATATCATATAAAACATTTTCAGCTTCATCTTCCACCTCAATTAAATATACTTCTTTGGCCTGATAAATATTCAAGTTCCAAGATACTTTCTTCGCATAATATTTCATTAATACGCCTTCAATGAGACTAAAAATATTTATAATAGGTTACCATTACTATATTTATCTGAACACGTTCAAGATAATTCAAAAACAAAAGAAGAATTTCGAAATATGCATATACCTAGGCATAAAAATGTCAAGATAAGAAAACCGCATTCGACGTTGTTCTCGTCGCCAATAGGCGGCGCCACCGTTACTGATAGTGTTGCGTATGTACCGTTGCGTACCTTTTCAGGTTATAACATTTACTACAACAATTCAGCAATATGGTAAGCTTCGATCGATTTGTATTTACAAATTCAACCGAAACGATAGCATGTTTTCTTGTCTTCAGCCTTAACTACATTCTTTTCACTTTAATAGTCTACTGCGATGAGAAAGGAGTTCCTAAAGGCGAAAAAGATTGCGCATCCAAACAGCAGGAAATCTATCGCCATCGCGAAAAGAGCCAAGAAGTAAATTGGATTACGATTAAATTACACGAATGTTTTATGTTTAATTGTATTTCTTAAGGGCTTAATGAAAAGAGATGATGAATGCGTTTTGTTTTAGAATATCAAACAGGCAGAAAGCAAAAATGTGCGGCTTGATAAAGCAAAACTTAATAGGAGAGAAGATGATGTGGATCAAAGAACACATGGTACCAGATGTCTGCCCATACACTCCAGAGTTAACCGCTCGGTTATTAGAAACGTAGGTAAATGGAGAATGTAAATTGGCACCGTGCCTACTTGTAATTGTACGTTCGATTCATAGGTATATAGCGAGGCATGACGAAGAAATGGAACAAATTACTATAAAGCGATCCGTAGGTAGCAAGAGGAATAGGCAGCATGCCAGCAGGGAAGATATCATTAGAATGACAAAGGAACGTGAGAAAGAAGAGTACGATACTTGTGGGATTGGTAATGGATCAAATGCTTTAACTGTTTGTAAAGAACTAAAGTTTGCAAGTGTATGAAATCTCTCTGTATTTTAGAAATTCCAGATATTCTAACTGCATCGCAATGTAAAATGTTAAAAAATTGGGACGGAGAGTTAAGATATTTACCCAATTTTAAATTCACGAGATTCTCCAGGAAACATTTAAATGATGCTTTGCAGGAAGCAAAGAAATCGCCAAAAGTACAGACAGACAAAAAAGAAGAGCAAGTTTCTGAGAAACCGGAAAAACCAGCCAGAGAAATTGTATCTGAAAGCGCTGAGAATACCCCCTCAAATACATTGACAGTTTCAACTGAGAATAATCAGGCGCCAATATTTTCCATGGAAATAGAATAAATTCAGTAGCACTTTTTTTAATTCTTTTGTATTTCATATTTCTTGATATCTCCTTTTCGCGAATTCTCTCTCCAAGAATGGTACTTTCCATGAAGTAAGTAGGTAGGCTTTGTTTGTTTTAGTTTGCGCAATACATTGTGTTGCGTTAATTGTTTCTCTTTTATCAGCAACAGGGAACAAAGGTGTCATGAGTAAGGAAAACACCACAGAAAACGAAGTTTGATTGTGCAATACTCAACGATACTGAAACATGTAATGGAGTTTCGCGAAGTCTGTAAATTCTCTGTATTACATTCTTGTGTTTCTTTGATTCTTCTTATCTTTATTTCTCTCGTTTCTTGTATCACTTATAAGGAAAACGAGACTTGCGCTATTACATGTCTATAAATTTACGCTCTACAAAATGATTTATGTCATATATAAACACAAACGAAAGTAAGCAAAGAGGAGAAAGAACATAAATTCTGTTTATCTCTAAGAAACTGTCTTCCAGTACAGCCATCTTTAACAAACTCACGATAAATTATTTCTTAAATATATTCACGATAATGTTCATTTTCTGAGATTCTTCAGATAAATTGCATAGTAAACTAAAAATGATTTCCTGTGCTTTACAAATGTAGTTGCATTTGTGGCAAGTGTTGCATTAGCAAGGAGTTTCTTTGGAAGACCATGGACCATTATGACAGAGAAAAGCATAGTGAGAAAGTTTGGTCACATGGATAAGAGTGGAAGTTAGCGAGACTTGCTATGTTTAATTACTGATATACCCTGCTTCCTTATAATAAATCGATAATTCTTAATGCATTCGCATCATTCAAAGTATTTATCATGGATAAAATGAAAGCAGGGTTAAGAATTGAGTTTTTAATACAATTTAGTACAAGTAAGTACAGTTTGCACCCTGATAACCAGGTCTGACGGCAGCTGCGGTGCAGCCTACGTCCGCATTCGACTACGGTTCTGCCGGCAGACCCTGCCAAGCAGGGTCTGCCGCAGAGTTGGGAGGAAACCGGCCAGGCCGAACACCTACAGGGAGCGGTGGTAATGTGTGCGTGAATACAGTGGGTCCAGGGACAGTGTGGCCAATGTGTTCCTCGCCGCTGATTGGTGCCGCCATTTTCAGGCAACTTCCGGCAGTTCTTATGTATAGATCAGTATACATATACATATACTTACACATTTATTTTTACGAAAACTAACAATACTAACTGCTTTCACGGACAACACATATATTTTTGAATTATCAATTTTTATGTTAGTAATTATTTCAAACAATTATTTATTGACATAAACTTAAAAGAACGATTTATTTGCATAATTTTCCTTCCTATTCACATACACAACTTTCAGAAGCGCGTCACTAAGGAGATTCAAAGTTTTCCCGAGTCGACAGCATACATAAATATGTAGGTCCGTTCCGCTAAGCAACTTTCTTGTTACTAATATAGGAACCTCGGAAAAAGAGAGCGACGGGGCGCCGGGAATCGAACCCGAGCCGCCCGCGTACTGTTCAGCAGCGTTAACCACCACGGCTACGCCGACTCTCCGTGGTCCCTTAGTCCGGGTCCCCTCTTATGGCATAGAGGTTCCTGATCCCCACACTAATTGTACATAGAAACTAGTTACACCGGAGGTGAGACCTAAAGCCCGAGGTGGAAGTCGTCGAGACATCGGGAAATTGAGAGCTTTTCTCGCAGTTGGTCCCAGGGGTGATTTTAATTTCCCGCGTATACGATTACATAGGGAAAATGAGGATCGCCATTAGCAGGAATGAAGTAAAAATGAACGCATGGTTCGCAAGGAAAAACCTAGTTCTGCTATGCACCACACATTTGTATTTTACTAAATTTTAAAGAGCCAGCATATGATACAGTTACAGTTATTTAATGAATAATTCCACAGGACAGAAGTGATTCACCGACTTTTATCATAGTCGTCAGAAGTATTCGTGCAGTTACTGGTCCATTGAAAAGACGCGTCATTAGCGGTATTACCTGCTGGAAGAACTAAAACCATAGGAAATTTAGTTAACAATTATCCTCATATCCTACTCCTTTTATATAAATTGCATTATATAATGGTTAAAACATCTCGATATAATATTGTACCGAGTAGTAATAATTTACACTTACATTATCGGACTGAATGCTGGCCGATGCTGACAGATCGATGCCGGGTGCTTTAATTTGTATTGCGCTTGCTTCAACGTTCACCAACTGTTCCATTGCAGTTACCAACATAGACGACAAATTAAATAAAAAGAAAATTACGAATGAGACCTTGGCCGGTATTCACAAACGTGTCTTAAGATTAAGCAAATGCTTAAGCATGCGGCATCCTCTACTAACCCTAGTAGCTAGTAAAGGATGCCGAATGCTTAAGCATTTGCTTAATCTTAAGACACGTTTGTGAATACCGGCCTATATGTCGCGCAGACAGTACTCGTGAAAACAACTCGAATGCGAAACATTGAGAAGATAGGGAAAATAGCATTGCTTTTTTCTTACGTGTCCAAGTGTAAGATATTCAATTTAATACAGTGAGTGTAGGATTCTTACCGTCGTGAAGCAGAAAACTGCGCAGAATAGAACACCGAGTGCGAGGCTTCGTTGGTTCATTTTTATGAATTTCTGTTTGGTGCTGTCGTTGCGAGTTCGAAGCTAGTTGTTCCGACTACAAAAATTTACGGCACTTTTATACGACCTACGTTATCTTTTTGCGGCACGTTGACGGATAGCAGGGGTTCAATGCTTCAAAAGAAATAGGGAAAGACATTTATCCATTGGAAGTTATCTAATCGTCTAATAGCATCGTTAATAACGGTTGTTACATTTCGGCGACACTGTCATAGATCAATGTATGTCAATGTAAATGTACGGAGCGCAGCGTAGAAAATTTTAAACAGTGTATAAATTGGTCCCAATTACACGCGCAGTTTTCTCAATAACAGTAGTAAGTAATGCAACCGTACAATAATTTTTATTCTGGTTACTGATCATTTTCCTATTAGCCTAATTATACTAATTGGCCATCCTTCGGTAACCAAACATATCTAGAGTTGTAAATGCGACTCGTGTTATCTTGAATCGAACACATGTATTCAGTCTGTTTTACGGGAACGTACGTGTTCCTGCTGTAATAGTTGGGACGCAGCGTCATAATTAGAATTCCGACAGCGTATTGTGCACGCAACGGCATTCAAGTTTTTCAAAAGTAGAAATACTGCACAGTTCAAAAGAAAGTTCCCAGATGAAAAGGAAAGCGTATCCTTCTTATCGGATGCAGACAAGGAGGATGCATCTTCGCGCCATAGTCAGTCCGGGAGTAATTATCGCAAGATTATTGGATTACCTTGGAAAGGTGGAGCGTACCGAGCGAAGGTATTGTGCGGAAGTGGCGTAGCGATTCGCGCTAAAACCGTAATGAGAGCGAACTGAAATCTCGAAACTCTGATAATAAGGAATGCCCGGGCGGAAGGGGCGTGCGCGAGTTGCGAGCGAAAACAAACCACCGGTAAGGATTTCAGTTTGTCGCGAGCCCACTCGAGGTTAGGGTGGACCGAAAAAATCAAATTTTCGAAACTCGAAACAGCCTAGTGTGGAAAAGTTGCGTCTGGGGAAGACAAATGAAGGCAAAAATTTTTTTTTGAAATCGGGAAATATTTGATCGGCCCCAAACGGGGTTAAAGTTTTTAATTTTTTACCAAGTTTGGCGACTTCTGTATATTTTTATAAAATTTGCATATTTCACTGTTGAGCATTAGAAAATATTATTTATATATTGTCGCGAAGCGGAGTATCTATGTGTTTCTATTTTTGGACGTAACGCGGTTGTAGTGAAAGAGGAACATATTTCATTGATTCAGGAGCCATTTTGATTTCTAACATTTAATAGCCATTTCTTATAGTTTGTGTGCGCTGAAGACGAATCGTTTTTCGCCATCACCCTCTGTTTTCGAGAAATTCGATTTTTAAAAAAAAATTTAAATTTTCAACTTTGGACATCTTTTGAGTTCAAACAGTAATTCGGTTGCTGGTTCCGCCAAATTATTCTGTGAACCTTCGCGAACACAACGATATAAGTCATTATTGAATTATAAACATTTAAATATGTTTAAACAACGATCAAAGGGCAAAGGACACCGAAAATGCACTAATTTTTGCAGATATCTTTCTATATATTTCAAAAACTACTCCACGCGATGCAGCAGACATTTTTCCCCCGGAAACCATCAACAGAAGTGGTAAAACATGTTTTGTTTTGAATAGAGAAGCCAAAAGCAGTGGGCGTACCCACTGCCGCTCAGCGACAGAATCGCTTAACCCTTCAGCGTGGTATGACGAGCAGGGCTCGTCATAGGAAAACTGTCCGCAACGGCGGAATGACGAGCACCGCTCGTCAAGGGACGTGAAACGGAGGCGTAGCGAGTAGGGCTTGGGACTAACAAACTGTTAGTTTCTTTTGGCTGAAGGTGTGCGTGTAACGCGTATACGTATTATGTTGACGAAAATTTGACTGGAGAATCAGAAGAAAAATCTTACCGTTTCCGACTGATTCATGAGACGATATTATGATATCTCTGTCATGCGTGGACAGATTTTATTGAAATTTGGTCTTAGTCGAAAGCTTATATGCGGTTTACATAAGAAAAATGCCTTTAAATTTAGAAAATATTGCAGGCGTGATGAGATATTAATGAAATAAGTTTCAGTTACTGTAGGGCACACTGAAACATCTGTTTTTACGAACCTACGTTTGGTTTACCTGAAGGTGCTATAAATTATGGAAATGGTTTATTACTCAGTTATAACGACTGTATTGCGATCTGCATTCTCCTTGCAGACGAAAAGTTTCCACCTCATCGGACGTTCTTGTTCGCACCTCGTGCGCGGTTAGAAGTGTGGCGCGCCGGAATTCCACGCTCTTGCGTGCGCGTAAAACCGTTGTCCAAACCTCGACTCCAGAAGAGTTTACATAAGAGACAGAAAAGGTAGTTAGAAAAGGAAAGCGGTACTTGAAACGAAGGCTTCGGCGTGGCGCGTGGACTTTCCGACAGTGCGGAAAATTCTGAAGCGCGCACCGCGCCTGGTATCCAAGACTCTGCGAGCCGCTACAAGCGGTAGGAAGTCAACGCGAATTTTTTAAAACCAAAGAATTAAATATATTTACTTCCAGCTTTGTGACTTTATTTGTCAATCTTTAGGGAAAATGAAAAAAAAAATTGTATGCAAAAATAGTGGTTATATCCGGAGTTATAGTGCTTCAAATAGAGCGCCTTACAAAACTCATATGCACCCTGTTAGCATAAAATCAGTCGAAGGTTTCGTCGGGAAGCATTTGCCGCTTGGTTCCTATCCAATCCGCCCGGTTTTGTTTCGGGCCGCTTGGAAAAAATTCAATCCGCTTGGTTCTATCCAATCCGCCCGGTTTCTTTCGGGCCGCTTGGAAAAATTCAAGTACTCGGTTCTATCCGAGCCGCTCGGTTCTATCCAATCCGCCCGGTTCTTTCGGGCCGCTTGAAAAAAATTCAAGTACTTGGTTCTATCCGAGCCGCTCGGTTGTTTCGGGTACCTGGCTCGGCTCGGTTTTTCGAGCCGAGTCAGACTCGGCTTGCTTTATCCGGGTACTTGAACAGCACTACTGCCTTACCATGTTCGTGTCACACCCAACGTTATCGACTCAGTCTAAAATAAGAGTACACTGCTACGAGTGGTAGGAATTAAAATTAAATCTTATGGTGTTATCACAGACCAGGTATATAATAGACCTCTCATCCTATTGTCTTCAGTGTCACCGTTCTGAAGTACCGATATTCTGAAATAACCACTGCTTTTCGAGCGCCCTCTCCGATTTTCGAGCGGTGGGTACGGAAAACATAATGTGTTTCTAGCATTGACACAGGTAAAGCTGCCGGTATCACCGAGAAAAGTATAGAAGCTGTGTTATACAGGGTGTCCCACTAACTCGGTTCACCTCAAATACTACTCGCTCCTACAGAACACTCCTACCTACTTGTTCATTCTCCACATTCATTGTACAGTGTGTAGAAAAATTATTGGTCAGGGCTCTTAGGGGGTGAATCTAAGTACACCTCTGGATCGGTAGACATTTGTAAAAAAAGTGTCCGCGAAATTGTTTATAACATTGAAAATTAATGTTAAATTTTGTTTACACCAACGTATTCTGCGCGTTGAGAAGGGAAAATGTTTGAAAGAAGCCATATGGTGCAAAGTAACCCTTTGGTCAGGAAAAATTGTTAAAGATTTCGGAACGACTTGATTGTGTAGAGTTACACGTATAGATGGGCCCACCACTACTCTGCTGCTTGGTACGAAACACATCATAAGATTATCATAATTTATTAATCATTTTTTAATTAATTATCATAGGATGTGTTCAAAATGATAAATGAAAGTGTATCTCTATACACCCAGAGTATCCCGGTAGGTTGGTGCCAATTTGATACAGCGTATTTAGGAGGTCAAATAGTTGAAAAAAGTTAATATAAACCCATGTCCGTCAATAATTTATTAAGGAATTATATGATAGCAGAGATTCGTTACATCGTAAACGAAGTTGTATAATGCTTCTCCGTTGCATGGGTCTGTTGATAAACAAATGAAGAAATTTTCATTTGCCTCTTGAATATGCTGTATTAATTTGGCACGCGAACACCCTGTATCTAAATTTTCACCGTTATTATAACTTTCATTCCCACCACTTGTAGCGCTGCACTCTTATTTGATGCTTAGCCGTTAACGTTGGGTGCGACACGGAAATGGTAATGGGGCTCTAGAGCCCCAAAATCGAGTGACACGGAAGACAATAGGGTGAAAGGTCTATTCTATACCTGGTCTGTGGTTATACAAAAACTGAGAGTGGCCGGTACTGCAGGACTCTACCCTACAGGACGTTCAGCTACACGTGGGAATAAATTTAAGGGATGGTTCTAAACATCAGACTAAGACGAAAATCAAGAATAACGATATTGCGGTTGAGATTTCGTTTGTTATTTATAAGCGTTTAAAGATATGCCTAAAAGCAGGCAATCGCGTGCAGCGGTGCACGCAGGGTAACACAGGCGAGGGGTCGAGCAGTGGTATTGAGATCCACTGTCGCAGGGAGCCACTCACCGCAGAGAATCTGCGACGCAATTTTTTTCGTCTTCTTTATCACTTCATCCAAAATTGAGTTATACCAGACCTGCCTACTCGCTAAAATACATTGTTCCCATTATATCCACTGTAGCCAATTGTGCTATCGGGACACACGCGCAGAAATCACACAAAACAGAGAATCATGCCACCCAAAAAGAATGTCAGATGATCTCGCACTAAAACGTGCGAAAATTTTGAAAAAAAAAACACAAATTGACCCGCACTGAAACACGCAGAAGAATTTAAAAAAAACTTCAATTTCATCCGCACTAAAACTCGCCACGAAAAAAAAACAGGTTCACACGCACTCACGCAATAAATTCTCTCTAATTTTTAATTGGATAATAACTTTACACGTTTCTCTTTTTGAGTTGTATATACGTAATTGTATCAAGATTGCTTAAGACTATGCCTATAACAGCCAATAGATGGTAACAATAGACATTTTATGTCAATAAAATTGGTGTCAATACAAAACTGTTCGTCGCAGGTGACAATGCATAGCAATAAGTAACGGTGCAGCCAACGTATGTAATTACGTTTCGATTCTCCTTTAGACTCGCGAGCAGGCGCTATCGCCTCCTGGATTGCACCCCGATTTTTACGCTTGCTTACTTGCATTAGCGGTCCTCCACGTCCTTGCGCTGTGTTGCCCCAATTACACGTGACGTTAATCCACCTCGTCGTTGGACAGATCCGTGCCATCGAATTAGAGAGCCCATCGTTCAGCTGTCGTTTTTTAAATTTATTCTCAGCACTTTCTGCACATTATTCAGAGACGTTTAATAGATATACCTATTATAAAAATAATGGCTTGGATGAAACCAAATGTCACATAGGGGGTGTGAAATTGAAAATATTACAGATTCTAAGAAATTGAAATTTAATCATTATATACCTACTACCATTTATTTGACACAAACAGGTAGTTTTATTTTTACATGAGTGATTGTTTGTGATTTATTATTTACGGAGAGCAGGAGGTGTTAAAAAATGTGCGCAGAAGTATGTATTATGTTATGGTATGCTTTATGTTGAGAAATCTTATATGTATAGTAAGATCGTATTGTCCTGATTCCAATGCGATTTCGTCCTCATTAGGGTTTGTCGGTTTTTAAAAACCGGGTTTACAAACCGTTTTTTTTTATAAATTCGTAAAATTCGAAACCCGGTTTTTAAAATTAAAAAAAAAAACGGTTTTATATACTAGAAATAATATGTAAAAATGTATTAATTATTTAATTAAAAACGTTAACATTTTGACTTGAAATCAAACTATTTTAATTATATTTTTTTGTGAAAATTCGAAAACCGGTGCAACCGGTTTTTGGAGAATAGTGGAATTCGAAAACCGGTTTTTGAAAAGTCGACTTTTGTATAAAGCCTAGTCCTCATTATCGCATGCGTAATTCTGTTCGGCGAATTAAACCAGTCACAAGTAGAAAATATCAATACACTTTCACATTTCGAGTTTTCAAAGGTGTGCATATTTTGTCTTTATTTTAACATTTCTTTTATTGGAAACTTTCCCTTTAACACGATCCAGTAAGTAAAAATCAGATAGTGTAATTTCTGGTGAACTCGAAAGCCAAATTACTTCACCGTTGCTATCAACCCAAATACAATTTTTCATATAACGAACGAAGCATCTCTACAACTCTGTTGTATTATTGGAATCAAACAATCGTCATACGAATGTAAATAATGCAGAATAGACAGAAGCCATTAGCCAAATAGCTTTCAACGTGCATGCAACAAATATTCAGAATCGATTTTGTCGGAAGAATTAATCTTTTTCCAAACATTGCATCCGGAATTTTGATGACTCCTATTCCAAGACCCGAAACGCTCTTCAGACTATTTTCTCGGCGACGTCAGCCGTTCATCTTTGCGGTCCACGAGCGTGGCGCGTCTGTCTTATGCAAAATGCCAAAAAGGGAAAAGGCGGGAGGGAGAAATAATTTCTCCGGCGGAATGTTGAGGACGGAATTGGAGAATCACTTGCTAAGCAAGGCAACCAGCATCGACACGAATACTTTAGGAGACGTGGGGCTCCTCCGTGGCAGAGATCGCGGTGAGAAGCTTTCGTTTGTGAATGTAGGTCTTCGGGTCGTCACCTATAATGCGAACCTCCCACCCTACACTCTCGTGCCACTGTCTTACAGGTTCTTTCAAGAACTAGGCCCGTTCATCTGCCATCTCCCTCTGCCCCGTCGTTCGGCCGAGTTCGTTGAGTGTAAGAGGTGGGCCACCATATTTGGGGATTTGGTAACATTCTTTGTGCACTTACAGAATAAGGTAAATGTCCCAATACCTGGACACTAGCGCAAATAATACTGATTATTACATTTAATATTCGCTTTATCCATAAAAGAACTATTTTATTCAATTACTCAAATATTTAATAAAATATATTCATATACATATTTGTCTTAGTAAACTTGTAACAGTCGTAATAAAAATAAATCTTCTTCAACTCTCCAGTTTACACCATTTTAGTATCGCTCTTATCTGATTTGCTAAGCAGTCTCTACTTTTTCTTAAGCGAATATTTTTAATAATGTTTAGTATATTGGCGCAATTTTTAACAAAATGGTACCTTGTAGTATTATTTTTTGATTGGAAGGTTAAATTAAAGTTCGTGTTAGTTTTTTATTCGCGTGTCTATCTACTGGTACAGTGAAATCCCCGGAGGGCCCTAAACCTGACCATGTGTGCAAACTATGAAATAAGTACGCGTTATTGTTGACACAATAATAAAATAATTATTTAACACCTTAGCAAATATTACTTTGTATTCTTGTTATCTCGTTTTAATGATAATATTTAATTCGTGTGTAAAATTCTTGTGTTACACATGAATACACATAACCTTAAAATTATTAATTCAATAATAGATTCTTTTTACTCAAGTTTTTTTTACTGATTTGGATAAATTACTTATACAGAAGAAACATGCCAAAAGAAAAAACTATTGTGTTGTTTTTTTATTTACTTTCCCCTAGGAAACATCCAAATTGATGTTTCATTATGTGTCCGGGTAATGGGACACTAAAATCGGGCCACCGGGACATACTAGTTAAGCTGTCCATGTATTGGGCCATTGTAAGGACTATGAATTTTCAATATTTTACATAGTTATTCAATCTAATAATATGTTGTTGTTTTTTTTAATGATAAAGTACACGCGGTGCCCCATGTAATTGCAAAATCGTTTTTATATAAATCGACTTGTATAACTGAAAAATTCTCAAACGTGTTTCCGCCGTACCTTAAATGTCCAGGTATTGGGACATTTACCTTAATTCTACGAAAGTTAGACCGGTTTTATTTCTCGAAGCTGAAAAGGAATCTTCTAAACAGCATAGGGTTCAATGATTAGAATCGTGCACATCCGTGGACTACTAAATTTACTAAATGTATGCAATAGCGCTTATCAAATTAATTATCCTCTGAAGAATTTAACATACATATATGTATACTAGTACTAACTTTAAGCATACATTGTAAATTATTAATACTTTCAATAAAGAACGCGTTAAAAGCTTCGTTTTGGTTTTGAAATACAATTCTACGTGCTTTCGAATCTTGGGACACCTGGCTACATTCAACTGTATGTTTTTTTAACCTATGTTGTTTACACGCGCTAGAATGCGAACGTTAAACCACGCCTACACATCTGCAAGGCCGTGCGCGCACAAAATCCCGTTTTCGCAATGTGCGCCCGAATTTCCACTTGAGAATCTTGAAATTGCGTCGATTTTAACGACTATTTAGGCGCTTCGCTTGCGCGCGAATGCTGGTCGAGTGTCGAGATGAAATGAAGGTCCATCGCGCGCCCGCGAAATGCGAACGGTGCGCGCGCATCGCCAACAGAATTGGAAGATCTTTTTCTATTTTACATGAATTAAACTATCCGTAGCAAAATAATAAACCCCTATATGGATACATGAAAATATATAAAATGTTCATATTCCAAATATTAAGAACCTACATATTTACCATAGGTATAAATAATATAATTAACACCATACACACTATTATTGTCGTTGGTATATTAACGAATAAAAAGTTGAAAGATTATATTATATAACAGCGACGTATGTATAGGGTTTATACAAAAACCGAGTTTTGAAAAAACCGGTTTTCGAATTCCACTATATCCCCAAAACACCGGTTTAACCGGTTTTCGAATTTTCACCAAAAAATATATTTGAAATAGCAAATAAATATTTATACTTATTTTACAAATGTTCAGTTCTTTTATTATATATTGAATTGCAAACGTATAACAAAATAAAATATAATAATCTATCTATACAAAACCAAAAAAAAAAAAAAATAACTATAATCCGTACAAATCCGCACAATTTTTGAGTTCATCTAACTAATATATATAGATCCACAAAAATATAACACAAGAAAATATACTGCATTCAAAACCAAATGAAAAAAACTAAAATAACTAAAATCCGTACAAAATATAATTTATAAACCTTACATTCATTTAGTATTTTTCTTCCGAAAATATGAACTCATGAAAATTAGTTTTACAGTAAACTGTTACTTACTACAATATGCTTCTGTGCGAAGCGATTTCATGTCAAAATGTTAACGTTTTTAATTAAATGATTAATTAATTTTTACATATTAATTCTAGTACATAAAACCGGTGTTTTTAAATTTAAAAACCGGTTTTCGAATTTTACAAATTTATAAAAAAAAAACCGGTTTTTAAACCCGGGTTTTAAAAACCGACAAACTCTACACATGTACCTACTCATTTATCACTTGTTTTGGTATACCTGATCCAAGATAAGTGTCCCATATTTTTGTGCAGCTACCTGTTGAAGCGCAATTTCAGGTCACCTGCAATTTTATCTCCAAAGGAACAGTCGGGTAGAGGATCGGCAAAGAAATGTCGCGGCATTCGTGACACTTACCCCAGGTCAGGTACCTATACGAGAAGCAATGCTCCGGTTGAAAGATTCGCCAGATCGTACTAGAGGGAAACGTTTTACATAAATGTTTAATCGTACAAAACGTTGAAATTGTGAAGGTGATGACAAATGAAATTACAAGTATAGGTAAATATGACGGTATATAAGTTCATAAGAAAAGCAGGAGCGAGTGCAAGTGAAAGGTGAATGCGAGTGTGAGTGAGCCGAAAAAAGGATTGTATGTGTGGGAATCGAGGATAGTAAGTGAATGGATAAATGATGATGAAGGATCGAAACTAATTACATGAGAAATCAGGGGAATTTGTGAAATAAATATGGACAATAGATATCACGAGAACTTACAATCATAAACGTATATATATATATATTGCAGGAACGTTGCCGCAGCATTGCAGAACGTTGCCGCAATAGTGTCGCAACGTTGCAGCAACATTGTGAAAACGTTGCCGTAACGTAGCAGCAAAGTTGCAGGATCGTTGCAGTGCAATATTGCAACGCAAAATTGATGCAACTATGCAGCAATAATTCTATGTCCGCCCCGTGCAATGTTGCACGGTAACGTCGCCGCAACGTTACATCGATATTGCGCTGCAACCATGCAACACTGCAAGGTTACTGCAACCATCCTGCAAAGTTGCCGCCACGAAGCGTGCTGTATGGGATACGAGGCTCCCATAGTATTTCCACAAGGAAGTGCTGCAATACTGCGGCAATGTTTAGAACAATTAAAGCAAATGATAATGTCATCTGCATGACATTGTCGTTCACGCGGAAACGATTGTTTCAGTAAGGTGCCATTTAAGTTTCTTCTCCTCGTCGCGAATTTTTATAGTCATGTACAAAGAAGCGTTGCATAACATTAAAGGTAAGTTATTTGATCAGTTTCTTTATTTGCTTCGAGTCTTCATGTTAGTATTTTTAACTAATTCTATTATCGGTCAAATGAAACATTAATAAACTGTTCTCAGATTAATTTAACTTCTTTTATCCAACCTAGGATGTTCCTAATATGAGACCCTATTATTACATTGCCATTATTATGACGATCGCAGAATGTTTATTTTGTTCGTGTCCCTATTCTAACGATCATGCTGGTGAACAGTGGGTTCAATGGATCAAGTGTTACAGAGGGGCCCATTAATATTGTGACGCTGCCCTTATATGTCCAAATTCTCTTAAAAAGGCAAAAAAATAAATGACTTTTTAATTTTAAATGATAATTTTAACTTTTAATTTTAAGCAAAGTCTCATATTCTGAGCAATTCTTTAAAACCATTAATTTTGTACTGTTTTATATTTTCTTTATATTCATAATAAATCATAGTATCTATGAAACTAATATTTTTCTTCAGTATGTATAAATATTTTACCTGGGAGTTTAATTTATAAAATATCTAAAATTCTTAAAATAACATATACCTTTCTCACTGATATAAATAGTAGATATAAGTACAATAATTTCGTTGATTTTTAAACAATAAATTTCTAAGTATATTTTCTACCATTTAATATTCAAACTGTAGCTAGTAAAAGCAGTGGGATAGGGGTTCTAGTTTCTAATTATCTCCAATGTTTGCGACGAAGTACTGTAGGTAAACACTGCACGCGATACTTCAAGTCATTTGAAAGGAACACCACATCTGTGGGCGACCGTTTTCAGCCGACGACTATTTGCATAAATTTCTTTTCACCTCGGGGAATATAAATCGATAATTGCGGGCGTTCCGTTACTTTTGAAAGTAATGTTTAGCGAATCCTTGGAACATAGAAAATCCATGGGACTTCACTTCTTTTTTTATCACTTCTGCAAATGTGATTTCCCTTCCTTAGGACGTCCTACTAAAATTACGAGACATTCTTATTCGCAAATTAGCGACGGAAATTTCAAATTTGTAGAAAAGTAGGAACACGTGTAAACGAAAACAATTAACGATTGTGTAATCATTCCAATAGCTATTTAAGTGAATAATTAATTAATACATTGCCATATAACTTTGCTACTTAACTAAATATAAATTTAAAATGGTAATAATTATAATAACATAACCTATTAAAAAACGCATAAAATATGATATAGTTATAAAACCTTTATTACTATTATTTTAGGAACCATAAAGAAAGATATTTTAAAAAATATTAATTTGTACATAAATTTATTTTAATTTATCTAGTGCACAAAAATCATAAATAAAGTCTCGTCGCCCTCCTCACATTTGTGCAAATCTCATGAGCCCACCCGTGACCTGTACATAGAATCAAGATTATTATTGGACTTTTTAAACATTAGAAATCAGCTCCTATAAGACATTTACACCACACATAGAAAGTATGGGTACCCGATTTTGTCCCACAATCAAATACCCGGGTTTGCTCCAAATTAGGTAATTTACTAAATATTAAATATTTACACTTTAACATGCGATATAGAACCGGGAAAACCTGAAAATACTGTGTAAATACTACAGAATACAATGCATTACTTACCGTACTAGATTCTTTAAATCCATGTGGTATAAACAATGCAATTCACCCACGCAACACTGGAACTTTTCAACTAGAAATTTTTAAACTTCTCTGGATGAAAAACTACGGCGGTCTTTGCGCTGCGATTGGTCTCATACCGTCGTGAGGTCCACCCGAATGTAACACCATACGTTGGGTGCATATTATGTTGGATTATTATTATTATTAAAAAGCAAAAGTGATTCAGGGAAACCTGAATATCTTTTGAAGACCTGAATATTTTCTGAATGTCTTTTTCTTACAAGACCCGGCAACGGTGAGAAACAGTCCATTGTCAAAGAAGAGCTCACTTCTGTGCGGTATTGCGTTCTAGAAATACATTCTTTCCTAGCCGTAAAATAAAAACTAAAATATAAAGTATAAATAGTTCATCTTATTAATAACCCATTTCCAATATATTGCAGCTCTTGTCTTAGAAAAACAATGATACCCGGTCTGACCCGCGTACCCGGTTTTGCCCCACTTTCCCCTAGATAACAACATTATAACGCCATTTTCTATGTTTACTTGTCGCCAACCATTATCTTTGTATGTCTCCTCTTCACAATAAACATGAGTTAAAACAAAGCGGTTGCTTCGTAAGCGGGAGGTCTGGGTTCGATTCCCGTCACCGCCAATTATCTTTGTTTTCCTCCTAACTCAGACCTTACGAATACGTCTGTCTGGGTTTATTTACTCTTGGTAAAAATTTTTTTCAAGATTTTCTTCGGGGCACCCTCCAGAATAGTTCCAAATAATTAAAAAAAATTCTGTGTAAAGTTTCAGCTCGATCGGATAACGGGAAAGGGTGCCCCTGGGCCGTTAAACATTTAAATCATTATTTAACAGCTCGCGAAGTCGATTTTATATAACGTCTTCCAAGTTATTGATTGAATCAAAAAATATGTCAAACAAAAGTTGTAGATCCGGACAAGGAGCATCTTTTTTGGTGTATTACTATTTTTCGTGCGACAAACGGTTTTCGAAAAAAAACCGAAAAACTAAAAAAAAAACTTTTTTTTTCAAATTTTGAAAGTTTAAATGCTTCTAGAACGCTTTTTATTTATGAAGGTGAACAAAAAAAATGAAATTTTTATTTTCGAGGACTATTTTTTAAACATTTAAGGGGAGAGGGCATATACGGAAATATGCAAAAAAAAAATTTTTTTTTTCTTATTTTCAGTGTTTGATATGTGATGAATGTTTCCTGAAAAGTTGGGGTCGAAATTCGCAAAAATATCGGAGATATAGACGTCATGATTTCGGGTAAAATGATCATATCTGATGTCTACATCTCCGATATTTTTGCGAATTTCGACCCCAACTTTTCAGGAAACATTCATCACATATCAAACACTGAAAATAAGAAATTTTTTTTTTGCATATTTCGGTATATGCCCCCTTCCCTTAAATGTTTAAAAAATAGTCCTCGAAAATAAAAATTCCATTTTTTTTGTTCACCTTCATAAATAAAAAGCGTTCTAGAAGCATTTAAACTTTCAAAATTTAAAAAAAAAAGTTTTTTTTTAAGTTTTTCGGTTTTTTTTCGAAAACCGTTTGTCGCACGAAAAATAGTAATACACCAAAAAAGATGCTCCTTGTCCGGATCTACAACTTTTGTTTGACATATTTTTTGATTTAATCAATAACTTAGAGGACGTTATATAAAATCGACTTCACGAGCTGTTAAATAATGATTTAAATGTTTAACGGCCCAGGGGCACCCTTTCCCGTTATCCGATCGAGCTGAAACTTTACACAGATTTTTTTTTAATTATTTGGAACTATTCTGGAGGGTGCCCCGAAGAAAATTCAAAAATCGAAAATAAGAGCCACCCTAGTATATGTATATGTATTAGCTTTGCAAGCCGAATTTAAATTATTAAGTTTGTGCACGCGTAAACGCGACAGAGAGTAAAGAATTAGATTAAAATTGAGAAACAAAGAATAGTGCGATGAAACAATCGAACATAATATGAATAGGCAATCCGTTTTGACAGCAACGTCACATGCAATAAACAGCCACGTCGATTAAATCAAGATTAACGCTCGAATTGTATTGCTTAAAGTACGGCCGGACATAGAGCACAACAAATTTCTTTCCACAGCTTAAAAATCCGACCAATTTTTAAAATTGCATTTCCACAACGCGGAAAGCGGTATGTAATACAAACAGTAAAATATTACCATTGCATTTCACGTTGGATTACCCCAGCGATGCCCAGGTGGGCGGTCCGAGATAAACGAGCATTCATCGCGTTTTCCAAAGCTCGCGTGGAAGGGGGTGCTCGAAACCAATGACGTTGCGGGCATGTCACGGACGGGGAAAACTCTAGTAGTGTGCGTGTAGGCTTGTACCCATAGGCTTTTACAACTGGGGCTCTTGGAGCCCTAGTGTTCTACATTTTAGGAATTGGGAAAATAAACAGGAATTGACTAATGATTAAACATTAAGATTATATAATTGGACGGAATAGACTTGAACAGTCTCATTTACACATCTAATTAACAAACAGTTTCTTATTAAACGATTTTTATTCAACTTCAATCCTCTGTTTCTTTGTATGTATGTTTGTCACTTCCAACTATCCAATAGACTTGAAACTTTGCAGGCATACGTAGTTTGGATGACAATACAAAATTATGAAGAAAAAGAAACCCCCCAGGGTTTAAAAAATGATCCTGTCATCAAAAAATAGAACCCATAACCGCAAATCCAAACGACTTGAAATCAGCCTACATATAACCAGAAGTCAAATCAATTTAATCGCAATGAAATCAGCATGTAACGGTTACATGCTGATTTCAGGGTACGAGCCTACACGCACACTACTAGAGTTTTCCCCGTCCGTGACATGCCCGCAACGTCATTGGTTTCGAGCACCCCCTTCCACGCGAGCTTTGGAAAACGCGATGAATGCTCGTTTATCTCGGACCGCCTACCTGGGCATCACTGGATTACCCGAATTTAGGATCGTAATTCATTTCTGAAATTAACATTTTAACTCTACGAATGTCCTATGTAAAAAATATATTGATAACAATAACACAGTTTTCATTATCATAGGTGATAAACCTAAAAGTTCTAGTACTCACAATTCTTTTATATATGAGGAGAAGGAAATAGGTAAAATTCTATTATTTACTTTTCACTCTTAACTATATTTCATATTGTATACATCAGGGCTGCACAAGGAGCCATTTTTAGCGCGTAGCTGCGATCAACCAGCCGAGCGTCGAGCTGTCCCGTTGCTAAGGGTAGAATTAGTGAGGAGAACTGCAGTAGTGTAGATGCGTGCTCGTAGGCGCGTAGCGTAAGTATATGTATTTCGGCTGCTCGACGCTCGGCTGGTTGCTCGCAGCTAGGCGCTAAAAGCGGCTCCTTGCGCAGCCCTGGTATACATCAAATTACACATTATAGGTATGAGAGACCGGGGCTAGATGTTACAGGGGCAGGTTGTCTCAAAGCAGTTTAAATTTTTTTCGCTTGGACTATCACTTCGCCGATGAAGTGGCTGATGTGTTTCAACCATACACAGTTGTGTATGTTGTTTGTTTGTAGTCGGTTCACGCATTGTCACTTTATTACAGTTTTTTGTGTTTTCGATACTAATAGTAACATTTCTCTTTCTACTTCAATCTTTTCTACCGAACAGACAGATAAATGTATGTAAATTAATATTACCACGTTTGAATCAGTGTTCCTTCAGCTACAGATTCGTACCAAGAACATAAGAATACACCAAACTGGTATGAACTTATAGCTTTTTATACACAATGGTGTCAACTGGGGCAAGTTGTTACACAAGACAAGGGGCATGTTGTTACATACGAAAAGGGGCATGTTGTTACAGAGGGAACGGGGCATGTTGTTACATTGTATTTAGTAATTAATTTATTAATTTAACCCTTTAGTTACCACGAGTCACTGTAGTAGCTTCCCGCTAAATGATTTTTTGGGAGACGGAACGCCACTATGGTGGCTCGTATGAAACGGATGGCGATAATTAGTGCAACTGATTTCAGTAGTTTTTTATTATTTTTAAAATAGATTTTTTATTGTATATTTATTGTAATAGATTCTTACCAATAATAAATTTACTTTTGTCCAAGAAAATATAATTATATTACTCATAATAAGCCTCGTTTCGTAAAATTAATCCTGTAACAATTTGCCCCGTATTGTGTAACAACTAGCCCCTACTCGGGACACGTTGATACAACATGTCTCGATCTTCAAAATAGCTTGTTTCAAAGTCATGGTTTTCGTTTAATAAGCGGTCATCGGTAAAGGAAATAACGTACTTTAAGTGAGAGTCATTGATAGTATTGAATATGGAATGCAAAAAAAATAAAAAACTGAAAAATGTAACAACTAGCCCCGGTCTCCCCTATTTAATTAAAATTATCGTAGGTGAAAATTGAGTTACTTTATAATAATTTTTATTTTCTAACAATCGGAACCACTTATAGTCGAATTTACGAAAGAAGGCACCTTGGGACCGGGGCCAGAATTTGCGACGTTGCCGCTACTCCAGGCTCGGGATTGGTGCTTGCCTTACGCGGCTCCCTACGCCTTGGCCAATGACTTTCGACTACTTAGCTGTGGGCCTAGAGTAATCGTTGTCCTTGTCGGGTGCATATTGCTATCCTCTTCCAGAGGGCGAACCCAACGTCCTTCCCATAGAGATTTGACAGAGTGTCGAATCTTATTGGCTATTGCGGCATGCGCCATGCAGAATGAATGGCGGGCAAGTCGGGGAATACAGGCTCATAGGATTCTTATTTTATTTAGCGTCATTCCACGGCAAATCGATCACTTTTTGCACTCGATGTTAGGGATTTTGTTCAAACTGAATTATTATATAGGAAGGGATTTCAGTTGTCACAGGATCGAATTCCTGTCAGAAATGAAATGGAAAATAGTTTTACAATTTCGAAACTTTATTCTGAAAGATTAATTCCTCTCGATTAAAATAAAAGAAAATTAACGCAATCCTGTTGATAGTTTTCGAGATAGAAATTCGTAAGTACAGCATCTTTTCACGAGCATAGGCAGAAATTGCACAATTCAAAGTCCTATATTTTGTAACCAAGTTCAAAACTTGTTAAACAATGACTCAAACCTTTCCATAATTTCACGTGATACACAAAATACATATTGCATTCTGATCAAAATCTCTAAAAATGTGATCGATTTGGCGTGGAGGGACTTGTAGATGAAGGGATCTGTTTTATCGAGCGAGTGAGAGAGACACAGTTGCGCTTGAAGATAGAAAGAGACGTCCGATCTGCTACACAACGTGGCAACGTCGCACGAAGTACGGAGCCGGCATTGGGTCTCTCCCGAGCCAAGCGCGCCGGCCTACGGGCCGCCCAGGTGCCTTCTTTCGTAAATTCGACTTTACATAATCCAATTATTTCTAAGCTTTAATTAGAAATAATTTTAGCAAAATGGCTCCTGCCGGACAGCACAATGCACCAGCTGACAAGTTTCCACAATCCATTGCCGGACAGCAAAATGCGCCAGCTGACAAGTTTCCACAATACATTGCCGGACAGCAAAATGCGCCAGCTGACAAGTTTCCACAATACATTGCCGGTTTGTCGGCAACTCTTGGCGCTTTGGCGGCTGGTATGACATTAGGATGGACGTCTTCGGCGGGTAGTCATGGAGTAGACCTCAACCCGCCGTATACGATGACAATTACCCCAACTCAATTTTCATGGATCGGATCACTAACTACACTTGGCGCTGCATCAGTATGCATCCCAATTGGAATTCTCGTTGATTTAGTAGGAAGAAAATCTGCTATGCTCATGATGGTGGTGCCATTCACTCTAGGTTGGCTTCTCATTATATGTGCCAATTCTGTAGTTATGTTTTACTTTGGTAGATTCATTACTGGTGTCAGTGGTGGAGCTTTTTGTATCGCTGCACCGATATATACAACAGAGATAGCTGAAACTGACATTCGAGGAAGTCTTGGAACTTATTTCCAATTGCTTACTGTTATAGGCATTCTACTATCATATATTTTGGGAAGTGCGGTGGATATGCGTGTACTGTCCATTTTATCCGCCCTTGTACCACTAATCTTCTTTGCAGTTTTCATGTTTATGCCAGAATCGCCAGTCTATTATTTAAAAAGGGGAAACGAAGAAGCAGCCAGACAAAGTTTAATTAAACTACGGGGTGCTCACTATAACATCGATGATGAAATACAGAGTCACAAAGAGACATTAGAGGCAGCTGGTACTCAGGAAATATTTATCTTAACCATGTTTAAATCCAAAGCAGTTGTGAGAGGCTTTATAATTGCTTATGGTCTTATGATTTTCCAACAGTTAAGCGGTTATAATACTGTTATATTTTATGCCACTGATATCTTTACCGAAGCTGGCAGTACCTTGGAACCTAGGTACGCCACCATTATTGTAGGCGTAGTACAAGTGATAGCTGTGCTTGTGACCACATTGATCATAGACCGGGTAGGCAGAAGAATATTATTGTTAGCATCTATAATATTTTTGTTCTTAACATTATTTATTCTTGGAGCGTACTTCTACCATGCTGAAAATAAGCCCGATGGCACTAAAGGAATTTCAGGGATACCTCTAGTAGCTATATGCGTATTTATTGTCATGTTCAATATTGGTTTCGGCCCTATTCCATGGATGATGTTAGGCGAAGTTTTTGCGCCAGAAGTGAAAGGTCTAGCTGCGAGTAGCGCCGGTGTTTTAAATTGCATGTTGGCTTTCGCGATAACCAGATTTTATGCCAATATGCAAGATGCAATGCAGACTAGTGGTACATTTTGGTTATACTCTGCATTCTCTGCTATTGGAATTTTCTATGTATACTTTCTAATTCCTGAAACAAAGGGCAAGACTTTAAACGAAATTCACAGGGAACTTAGTCAATAATAATTATCACTGTTATTATAAATCGTTTAAAAATTCTCTGAGATTGATTGTAGGTTTTAAAGATATTTTAAATTATGTGCTCCCACTTGTTTATATAATTATATTCAGATTGTTCTAAAATGATGTTCTAATTGATTTAAGAACGAATAGCATTAAAGAAAATATGTAGGAAGTTATGAGAAACAATCTCATGAGAAATAAAAACCTGATCTTACAAAAAATATTTAATGTCTTAATATGTTTGAAGAATAAAGCAACGGCCATGTTCCGTGTTAAGGAACAAAGGCGGGCTCAGTGCTAGGCGAAAATTCGTTGGTCGTTTACAGCGGGCAATTTCGTATTTCTTGAAACGAAATTCATCCGGTCTTTTACAACTAGACAATTGCTTACTCTCGAAGCGTTTTGCGAAACATTTGGCTGCCAGGTGCCGAATAGAGGGCAATTGACATCGTGCCGTTTTTTTTTTTTTTGGATATCTCGACTTTCCTCGCTCTGAGATAATCCGTTGAATGCTCTGTCAGTGGGTTGTATACTTCGGTATGGACTTCGGACCGGCACATACCGTCATCCACCGCTGACGCGCGGGAAAATATGGTTATAAACCAGGTCCCTGACAAGACGCTCTAGGCTTAGATTACCTTCTGCCACCTGGTGGCAACAAATGTGGGTTTAGAGCGTCTGTTGAGAATCTCCAGTTCCGTGGGCGAGAGGTATTCAATCATGTTCATCCCTGTCTTGTTGATATTGGTGCTGCTCCATATGATGTGATGCGCATTAGCGTTGCACCCCCCACCAAATGCAGTCCCCTGTTCTTGTATGCCTCCACTAATGCTCTGAATTCCCTCGTTAAAGGAGGTTCCTCAGTCATATGGAACGTATGCTAAGCAGACCACCGACCTCCTCCGTATTCCCGCCCAATCTTAGATTTATTAGGACCGCTGTCAGGTGCAGAATTCCCCCAGCCTTAAGGCGTCTAGTCTGCTGCTCAACTAGACACATGCCCTTGAGCCGGGGTCCCCGGGCCCGGATAAAGGTCGATTTAAGGTCGGTTTATACAGCCAACGAGGACGGGCCGTGACGGGCCGAGTCCTATGGTAAGCTTATGGACGGCGAGGAGTCGTACACAAGCAATTTGTATTCCTAATGTAAAAGTAGTCCGATTTACATGACATTTGGTATGATTTTCATCAGAATAACATAAGGAATCTATTGGTGTATCTTCCATTTCGATACGATAAAGAATAAAGAATTTTTTAATACGCTGAAATGAATATTTCACGTTTTCATCCTCGACTGCGGGGAGGAGACCACGATTTGCCGGGGTCGACCGAGGATTCATACCTGTTTCAGAATAAAATAATTCTTTACTCTTTATCGTATCGATATGGAAGTGATGCCGATGGATTCCTTATGTTTTTCCGATGAAAATCATACCAAGTTTCATCTAAATCGGACTATTATTAACGAAATTAGCTTGAGGTTATGGAAATTAATTTTTCATGCAATTTCCTTAATTATTTTCCGAATTACGTCGTTCTTGGGGTCAGTTTCATCGGCGAAACATAAGGAATCAATTGGCGTCGTTTTCGCAAAGATCTGATGAGAAATGCGGAAGTTGAAGATTTCTCACTTCTTAGTAGGCACTCCAACCCCTTCGAGGGTCGAAAGCCCTAAAATTCGGTGGGGCACTGCGGGGGCTTGACCTCGCCACGGGGTACCAGGACGCATCCATTGTCCGGCGGAGCTCCAGAATCACCCTGTACAGTGTACACCATAAAGGTGGAATCTGACGGACCGTGGATCGGCGAGCTTGGCACGAGACTCGCCGAGCCCACGCGCCGTGAGAACGCTCATGGCTCGCCGAATCGCGAGCCTGGGCGAGCCTAGGCGAGCCGAGCCGACTCGCCGATCCACGTGCCGTCAGATTCCACCTTAAGGTTGCGGTCCCACGACGCGCCGCTCGGCGAGTTTCGCGCCGTACTCGCCGAGTTGCGCGCCGTAACGTTGTCGGTAAACGTGGTACGAGTGAAAGAACAGCTTATCTGCCTCGGCTAAAACGCCGGGAAATGGCGACCCTACCGCGCCGTGCGAATGCCCCTGGCTCCCTAAACAAACTTGACGAGTCTGCAGACTCGCCAAGCCACGCGCCGCGGGATCGCACCTTTAAGTTTGCCTATCGCAGCTCTTATCTTAGAAAAACAATCATACCCAGTATAACCCGCGTATACCCCACATTCCTCATATACATTTACAAAATATAAATATTAGAATTTAATTTAAAATAATTATTGAATTTCGATTCAAATAAGTTCTAAAATTAATATCAGGAATTAAAAGAAGTATGCAACCCCTGATTTAATTCGGTGAATGACCTTAAAGAAAGTTGAGTCCTTCAGAAGTCACAATTTAGGTTTTTAGCGAGTTAGAATTTTATTTCTAATATTAATCTAGCCTAGTGTTTTATTTTGATTATTGTCTACTGAGTGAAGCTTCCCCATAGTCATAGTTTAATTTGAAAATGGCAGTTTTGTTCCTTATCGTTTAAAAACATCCGTAGAGTCCAGTAGAGTGTGATGCCATTCAGCACGGCAAAGGAATATCAGCAGCATCAATCACTTACTACGATAGCGGATCAAAAATTCCAGCTGCCATATCTCGTTTACAGTTGCGCTCGACGGAGTTCAAGCGTAATTATAGTATCTCACTCGTGATTGCAGACAGAATTGCTCTCTGAAAGCAGCATCGGCAGAAATGATAATAGCTACCTTATCCATATTCGTTGCCAGGTATTTTTTCAAACACTTCGGTCATTGGGGACGTGGAAGATTAATTCCTGTCGTTACCAGGTTACAATTTAATTTGTCGTCACCGAGAATGACTGAGCGTTGCAAGTTTAATGTTTAGTGAATGGGCTTTGACGAGTGTATTAGCGCAAATGTAACAGCTGTGACCATATGACGCGTCACTAACGTCAGTTGAGATCACCCAACGGATGAACATGCGTGTACATACTGTCCATACATTACACTTCAGGAGTAACAATACGGAGGCGAAAGGCAACACGTAAAAGAGGTGAAAAAGAATTGCAAGCTGACTGGCATGGTCTGCTGCTGGAATTAATCGAATAAGTTTCTTTATAAATATTTATCATTGGCTTTAAATTATTAATGGCAAAGATGTCACCATGTTCGGATTAGAAGTGTTCCAAATAACATTTAAAATTGAAACTATTAAAATCACTAGCTAAAATCCTATTCTCTGTAGAAAATATAGAAAAACTGAATCGTTAATATGGAAACATTTGATTCTTTATTTTATTTTGAATTTTTTGTTTTTACATTCCATAAGCAGCAGTGGAAGAGTATAAAACTTTTTACGTTCAGTTTCCTTTTTGAGATCGCTATAATTCTTCCGTAATCACTAATCCAATGATACTTCAAACTTCCGTTTTTTTTTTAGATTTCACACAAATAATTGTATAAACGTAGCTGTAGCGGTACAGAAATTTCAAACTCATACAGCCTATTTCCGACAAGAATATAACCATTTCCAAGTCTCCCTCCACGCCCTTGTCCACCTTCTCTCCCCTCCCCGACGCCGCCAACTCAAAAGGAATAGGATAGGATAGCAGCCAAGGCCGCGTTGTCCGCAATAATTTCGCGCAAGCACTGCGCGCAATTACAATGACAATAACAGCCTCCCGAGGAAAAGAGTGGCGCGCCAGGCAAACAGTGCCACTTGCCGGGAGGATGAAGCGGGATGGGGAGGAGAGAGAAGCGTACCGAAGAGGGGGCAAAGGAGGGACAGAAGAGGGGCCTTACCGGCTCGCCTCTGGCCTCTCTCTCGATACACCTTTCTCCGGTTCCCAACACCCGGCGGCGGGCCTTGCTTCTCCTTCAGTCCTCACCGGGACACAGGCAAAGTTACGCACCCGGAGAAAGGTCAATCGGTCGGCTGCTCCGCTCGTCGAGTACCAGAGCTCTTGTTCGCCGCTCTGTCCGGTGATCAGGTGGAAAATTTTTCGTTCCCGTGGAATCACTTGAAAACAGGACCACCGCCGTCGTCCTCAGTTCGTCGATTTCCCAATTTCTTCTGCCCATTCGCATCTCGACATTCCGGAGTTCTTCTGTTTGTTCCGCTTTTTCTTATCCCTCCACTGATCCGTACGCGATCGGGAAGCGAGTCGCGAGTCTGCGGATAAATCAGGAAACGGGCAAGGTGATACCGAAGTGTAGGAAACACGTTCACAGTTGCCTTCTTGTCGATCGGTTTTTTGGTGCTCATGTAACGGACTACGTCTCCATCCGGGTTGCTTTACATGAAAGTGCACGTCCTCTGGTAATACCTTGGCGCAACACCGTGCGGCTGGAAAACAGATGGGTGAAGACATGTGGAGGCTCTGGTTCACGAAACTGCTACTGCTGGCGGCTGTGCTGCTCGCCGCTGCCGCTGTGGAAACGCGACTTGAGGGTGAGTCTTATCGAGACTTTATCGTGCACGTGGAACATAGTGCGAATCCGTCCCTGTCCTGCGAAATTACCCTACTGTGTACCGTGACACTGTCAGGTAATCCTGGTAGATCTCGGATAGTCGATTCTATCAAGCCTGTTGCAAGGGAACTGTCGCGAGACCCCAGGGGACAAAACGTTTAAACGATTCTCGCGAATGATTTTCGCAAGTTCTTCATAAGCGACAGGCACGTTTTGTCGCGACGAAGAGATTATCCAGTTCTTTGATACCTCGCCAGCCGCGACGGTTGGAAACGCGCTAAACACTTTCTAATTCGTCGCCCCGAGAAGGGAAGAAAGACTTGTCGCGGAACGCGTTGTGCAATTCGCGATGCAGGAAGACCGTTCGAGCAAACTGTCAGTTTTGGAGTGATTGCGTTTGACCACTTTCGAGGAGCGAGTGTCGACGGGCTGTTTTTTTTTTTTCTTTTTGCGAATCCGGAGGCAACGGAATACGGGGCCACGTTTAACGATAATTCCTCTGGTAACAGCTGTTCTTCCGCGTGGTTGGCAAGATAACGTCGCTGTTTCCCATTAATAGAACATCCAGACTTAAGTGGCTCGTGTAGCTCTCACCGAAGGAATTGTCCTGCGCGAGCAACTGTTTCTCTGCAATTAGGATGCATGTTGCCGATGCGACGTGACAAACACTGACGAACGCCTTAAGAGTCGTGAGATTTGAACATCGTCATAAGCAGGGGAGAATAGAATCAGCTTCACATAGACCATTTACGTGGATAAATAATAGTTAACAATGACTTTATTGCATCGTATCCACCAACATATGTACAGTTACTCCAAACATTCAAAAGTTGTCGGGAAAGTAAATGTAAAAACGAATATTTTTTAACAAAAATACTATATTTAGGAAGCCCGTAATATGTTTTAATGAATAATTCATAAAAAGACGAAAAATAACAACATTTGTGCAATGTGCATATACAGGCAAAAATTAAAAGAAAAAAAGATTTCAGTGACACAAAATTGAGCGCATGAATAAAAAACTTGTAGTAATATTATAGAGATAATAAGAAGCTATAATACACAAGAATGAGAATTAAATGCTGTCTAAATGGCTTGTAAATAATTCTGTCAGGTATAAAATTCACTGATACGAGGCGAAAAGGTTATAAACGCACAAGCTAAGTAAGTGTCAAAACAAGTTATAAAATTGTTGATATGTGAATTTAAATACAGCTGGCTTCAATATTTCGTGAAAGCAAATTAAAAATGTAGAAACACCTCGACAACTCTTGTAGCAATTAATTACAGAAAAAAGCGGTAACGATAACGTCACAAATAATCATGGAAAACGTTAAACCTTAACCAAGTAACCTTCAACCTATTGCACAGTTCACTCGTTTGAGCAGGCGATTCAATAGCTTTAAAAAGAAATACAAATCGCCAAATTATTTCTTCGATTTGAACGGGTGTCACACAGTGGCGGATTTAAGAAAAAAGGCCCAGGTGGCAAACGTTTGGGCCCATTTTTTCGGGAAAATGAAGAGATAGTTTACTAAAATGTGCTGAAAAGTATAGAAAAAAAGTTCTTGGAGAAAATCATAACATATTTTTGAAGACAGGGCCCTGGAGTGAGCCTTCTGATCGGGCCCATTTTTCGAGAAACTAAAGCGGTAGTTTACTGAAAACGGGCTCAGTGTAATAATACAGAAAAAAATATAGTTTGGATAAAATCATCATTTTTTTTAAGGATGGGGCCCTAGTGGGGCCTTCCGAGCAGGGGCCCAGGTGGCAACTGCTCATCGGCCGACCTGTTAAATCCGCCACTGGTGTCACAGGTAATCCTTGCCGCTGCAAGAACAATCGATCCCATTAATTTTCATTCAACGAAAAACACACCAGAAACAGTAAATGAAACCGATTTTTAACGAGACCAATGCATAATCCAACTGAAATTGGGGCCCTCGGACCACGTGTACATTAGAAAATAATGCCGATGCTTTGTCTGTTACAAACGGTATAACGGTTTGCGCGGCTTATGGTGGTCAGTGGCGCCGCATTTCACTCAGGCATCCGCTTCTTCGATTCCTCGATCGAATCCTCGATCGCCGATCACGTCAAACGTACTTACATCCCACTGCATTCTGCTTGAAACAATCCCAGTTCACCAGCGGATTTCAGCGGCATATCCGTGAAATTTCCGTGTTTACAACATCTGCTTCCATCCATCTGGACGGCTTTATGAACGTTTAATTTAGCCGTCGACGCGCCTCGATAGAACGATGCCTCGCGTATTTATTAAATATGCATGCAATCATTCGCCAGCACGAGCCAGCATACGATTCCTCAATTATGCACCTTTCCAAGCGGAATCGCGAGCGATGACTCGAAGCTCAGTGGGACGTGAACTGATCGCGGGATTAGGAAAACAAACTACGATTCCTTCGCCACGCTCCTTAATTGAACGTGTCGGTGGCGAGGTGGCGCAATTTACTCTTCCCGCATTTTCATCTCCTAAGTAGTCGTGTCTTATTCGTTGCGAGATAGGGGGCAGTGGCGGATTTAACAGGGCGGCCGATGAGCAGTTGCCGCCTGGGCCCCCGCCCAGAGGGACCCCAGGGCCCCATCGTTAAAAAAATTATGATTTTATCCTAACTATATTTTTTCTGTAGTACTGCACAACGGCCGTTTTTAGTAAACTTCATTTTCCTGAAAAAATGGGCCCCTCCAGAGGGACCCTAGGGCCCCATCTTTAAAAAAAATTGATTTTATCCAAACTATATTTTTTCTGTAGTACTACACTAAGGCCATTTTTAGTAAACTACCTCTCCATTTTCCTAAAAAAACGGGCCCCTTCAGAGGGCCCCTAGGGCCCCATCCTTAAAAAAATTATGCTTTCATCCAAACTGTATTTTTTCTGTACTACTACACTAAGGCCGTTTTTAGTAAACTACCTCTTCATTTTCCTGAAAAAATTGGCCCCTCCAGAGGGCCCCTAGGGCCTCATCCTTAAAAACATTGGTTTTATCCAAACTATATTTTTTCTGTAGTATTACACTAAGGCTGTTTTTAGTAAACTACCTCTTCATTTTCCTGAAAAAATGGGCCCCTTCAGAGGGCCCCATTCTTAAAAAAAATGATGATTTTATCCAAACTATATTTTTTCTGTACTACTACACTAAGGCCGTTTTCAGTAAACTACCTCTTCATTTTCCTGAAAAATTGGACCCTAGGGCCCCAACCTTAAAAAAATGATGATTTTATCCAAACTATATTTTTTATGTACTACTACCCATAGCCCACTTTTAGTAAACTACCTCTTCATTTTCCCGAAAAAAATGGGCCCCTCAGAACATTTGCCACCTGAGCTTTTTTTCTTAAATCCGCCACTGCTAGGGGGAATTGCGTTTGCCGCGCGGAACGCAGCCGGGTCCGTTGCGTTATTCGACGCGTTTTTACCAGCGACGGTTGGCCTTGCGGACATTACCTGCGCCTTCCATTCACTGCTGCGAAACAGGATAAAGGTCCGAGCACACTTGTCAGTTCCGTGCCAGTTACGTGCCGTCAGTGTAAGTGGTAAAAGGTATCGTTTGCTCGTTTTGGAATGGAGCAGTTCACACTTGCCAGTTCCGTATCCGTACAGCGAAATTGCGGATGTCTCTTCATACGCATCGGTTCTGTGCCGTCAGTGTCAGCTTGAGAAACTGTCGTTTCCTTGCTTTACAAAGGGGCAGTGCGCGTGCACACTTGTCACACTGAAGCTAAAATTCGCTGGCCACGATATTCTGGCTTTTTCACTGACGCTGTCTTAAAATCGCTTGATGGTCTTTTTTCATGGCCCCGATGGGTTCTCCGATCAAAGCTCCCGAACGGCGTGCTTCGGGGGTCCTAGACCCTAGAGTCACGAAGGCAGCAATAGGCCATTCAGTAATGAAAATTGCCAATTTCCATATTTCGTATCAGATCTTAGGATTAGATATTAGGTTCTTCTGATGAAAATGACACCAAACGTAATATAATTCTGATTATTTGTAATGATTGTAACGAGCCAGAGCAGGCCCACAGAGTGCGGATACCTCTGAATAGTCGTCAGTGAACACGGTAGGGACACGGAATTGACACGGGACTGATATGTGCGCCCAGACCTTAAACCGCCGTTTGCCGTGAATCTCCTCTAACGCGGCTGGATTCCTGCGAGGCAGCAGGCGGCCGCTCGACCGTCTTCTTGGTGAAAGAGTCGTCTACGGTTCGTGAATATGTAATATACGATATTATCGGGCCCGTACGCTGTACAGACGGCGCGAGCCCCGCAAACGGGCCGTGTGCAGGTTGCAAAATGCGATCTTATCACGGCCCTTCGCGAGATATCCACCCCTAGTGGTTGGCGTTAACGCGGGGACGTTGGTTTGTTGCGATTTTTCAAGGTGATTGCTGTGATTACTACGTCGCTTCTCTCTCACCTCTCTTCTATAAATCCTCTCGCTTGCTAACTGTTGTATGTTCCGCACTGTAACACTTTCGGCCGACGCAGCGTTCTTCCTGATTTCGGGAGGCAATATTTTTTAGTCCATTTAAAAAGTTCAGTTGGATTGAATGCGTGCTGGTGGCGTGAAACACGCAGTCTGCTTTAGTCTCCGACGGTCTAAACTACCACCATTCGAAAACGGAGTTTCCACAGTTTTCTTTGATACCCGTTGAAAGTTTTCGAGTGATTCACATTCCAGTAAATCGCATCAATAAGGTAGTGCGTCGATATAATTAGGTTGCTAATTACGAGGGTATCGATTTACCGTCATCGACATTTATGATTTGCATTGCTTCTAAGATATAATTGGGAATATTTTGTGCGTTCAATAATTTTCTCTCGGTACATCTTAAAAATGTTCCAAAAACATGTCAACACATTAACGATCATTATTCCCTCGTATTTATAAATTTTTTTGAACAAATTGAGTAAAGAATATTAAATTAGAAAAAGTGTATGAAGAGAAATTGAATTTTCCCTTTGTAACCACAAAAGATTGAGTTCCATCTCATTATTTTAGTTACATTCCATGGAAAACAAAGGAGAAGAATGTTACAGTCATTTCGAAGCTCCAAAGTAATTTCAACACTCCAAAGTGATCATTCAAGTTGTCAAATTACAAGTAATAGAAGTGTGGTGTTTTCGCAAAAATACACAAAGATATAGAAAAATTAGAAAATCTGATCCACAGGTGTTGATGTCATGTGCGATTTTCACCAGGACATTCACTTTCGTACTTGCGCTTGTATAAAAACAGAAATTAAGCAGCGCGTGAACATATTTTGTATAACGTTACTAAACAATTTTGTTAATTTTTTCTACATCATTATATTCTATTTTCATATAAGAAAAAAGCGAATTCTGTTAAACCAAGAAAGCTCGATTTCTTCGTCAGCGTTATTCGTTAGGATTGATAGAAATTATTGAAAAGAAATCTTCTCTTAGGTATCGTGAAAAAACCCCGGTGTTCTCCATATGGAATATCCCAAGGGGAAAGTTTTCGATTGATGAAGTGCCGTTTAATGCAGGTGGAAATCTCGGTCATAGGCCGTGGGAAAAGTGATTCCAAGTTTCGTTGCCTTTTCTGGCCGATCGAGAATGTGGTGAAAATTAAACTGAAAACTGAATAATCTAGTAGCTTTACAAACATATTCTGCTGGGGTCGGACTTTATAAAGCAACTATGACTCACAGCATCATAAAACAATCCTTTCACCAACACGAAAGCCACCTCTTTAAAGAATCTTGCAGAAAAATATGTAGCTACTAAAATCAAATAAAATTGAATTGTTTATTAATTAATTAATTACTACCTCTTATTACACACCAAGTGGTGGACAACCTCACCTATTAACCAATTAAACTTCTTTTATTTGTACACAGAAAATTTTATTATTCCTACACTGTTCTGGCAAAATACCTTATCACTTAATCTGATTGATTACAAGCAGCTGTTTATACCAGAAATTTCTCGCTCTTTATTTTCAATCTGTCGCGCGAACAACAGTGAGTAAGACTACTATACAATTATCGAATTGGTTAGAACAAATTCAGAATTAATTTTCATATTTCGAAACCGTTGCCCATTAATTAATTTCCCAAAGTGCACAGAAGGGAATAACCTTGTCCCGATTTAATACAACTATTTCACCCCTAAAAATACAGGAAAAACGAAATAATAAATAAACGAAAGCTACCAATTAACCGTTTAGAAAAGTAAAAGAAACGGAATAAAGAAATATGGCAGTTCGTTTCCTCGGACAAAAGAGCAAAATACCCCGCTGCGACAGTATCCCAATGTTCGTTCCCGGCCTTTGTCTGCTTCTTTGGCAAATTACCCACCCACCCCCGCGCCCGGGTACTTTCTCCATTCGATGGAAAACGCAACCGATGCCACCGAACTCGCGAGAAACGAGACTTCTGTGCGCTTTGCGCAAGTTTCTGGCATGCCTTTTAAAGGAAGAATGCCTTTTTCGAGTGGCATTTAATTTGTCGGCGTGCCGCGCCGTAACGCTGGATCCAACGCGACCGTCCACGTCCTTACGCGTATCTCGTAGCCCCGTTTAACCAACCAGTGATCCGAGAATGCTCAATGTTTCCCAGAAACCTGAGGTTACGTTATTCCTGAATTCTCACGTTGCTGACTATTAATTAGTTAGAGAGAAGAAGCATCCTAAGCTAAGAAATTATAAAATTTCGCGCAGTCCTGTACGTACACATACTGATGTGTCGCTGGCACTTTCAGCTCTCCTGTTTTGCGCGACAAATTTTGCAAATTTTTAGGGATGAACTGCGCAATTTGTGTAGTTTTTGTATTCAGTTTTTTTTAGATGCTTTTCCTGCATTTATTTCTCACTAATCTTCTAATATCGAGTGTGAGTAGCTATTGCACCAAATACCTATTCAGCCCGTTGAGCAAATGCAAACGAATTGGCCAGAAAATGGAGCAGTGACATTTTCGTGACATTTGCGTGAGACACTTCAACCGGCTACGGAAAATGATAGTGGAGCAGACACAAGTGTACCGGAGAAGTTTATAACGGACGAACAATCTGTCGCACAGCTATCGAAAATCCACAAGACCGTACCAGTAGTTTTCAGTAATTTATAGCAGGTACATTAGAAAAAAGTCTTGTTATAATTCTTCTCGAACGACTCGAAAGAGACGACGTTTCCAGTTTCTTGGTCAGAGTGGTGAAACGGAATTGCAATTTGTAAGAGATTTTACAGCAAGAGATGTGGAAAAATCCGACTAATTGAAAGTTAACAAGCGCGTTACAAAGGCCTCGCAGCCGATCGAAGTGAAACCGTGACGAAATATCACGTAGCCCCGTTTTCTTCGAATGATCGCGATGCAATGCCGCCTTGTAGGTGCCAACCTCTCAATACACGCCAATTAAAGGCGTCTCTGCCATTTGTACCTGCGCACTGCTTCCATTCGAACAAAATATTGACCGCGAAACGAAAGTCTTTCTTTTATTTCAAGGCATTCGGTCTCTTCGACCGTTCGAGCGACGCTAAAATCCGGCCGCTTTCAACGTTGCGGAAGATTCCTATCGTATTTCGTCAAATAGCAACTGTTTAACGAGGAGGATTGAAAGGATTAATTTTAAGGATAAATGTGTTTCGAAATCTCAAAGAATTCTTAGGTATGTAATAGCATTGGAAGTACCTACTTCCACGTTTCTCAGGACTTCTAATGTCACATTTGAGAAATGTCGAAATCTCGAGACTTCAAAGTTCTTAAGGGGTAACACCACTCTAGAGGCAGAAAAAAATACCTAAATTTGACAATTTATTTTGGGAGTATGACAAACGGAATAGAATTTCTTTTCAGAGGGTTTATTTAACACATATTGAAGTACGAAAAACAATTTTTTTATTGTCATTTTCATACAAAATGGCGGCGACAGAGCCTGTCGTCGAAAACAGCTTTTTTGAAAACACCGCCACGGGAGGACGGATTTCTCGGCATGTATGAGTCCGGGAACAAAAAATAAAAAAAATTTATAATCTATATACAATTGGCTTTGGAAGTACGTAGGGTTTTTTTTTTAATCAATTTTTGTGGAAGTGGTGCACTTTTTAAGAAATGAATCGATTTTTTGCCCTAAACATGAGCATTAAATTGTTTGTAAAAAAAAAGTTTACATTCAATCAAAAAACGGCTACGTACTTCCAAAGAGAATATTGTTGTGAAGCTACTGTAAAAATTTCAAATCGATCCATTCAATAGTCTCCGAGAAATCCGTCCTCCCAGTTTGAAAGAAGTGGTTTCGACGACGGGCTCTGTCGCCGCCATTTTGTATGAAAATGACAATAAAAAAATTGTTTTCCGTACTTCAATATGTGTTAAATAAACCCTCTGAAAATAAATTCTATTTCGTTTGTTATACTCCGAAAATAAATTGTCAAATTTAGGTCTTTTTTTCTGCCTCTAGAGTGGTTTTACCCCTTAAGGGGACATTCCACTCTCTCGACCGAAAAATCGACCACTTTTCGATGATGGTTTTTATAATGAAGTAAACACTTAATGTTTTCGAATTTCTGGGGGTACATTTTACCACTCTTGAAATACAAGAAAAAATCTTTGTTGTTTGTTTATTTCATTTGTTTACACAAATATTTCGCAGTGAAGTTGGCGGCATCAGAATTGCTGGCGGTTGAAATTTCGGACGACCGGAGCATCGGAAATAAAAAAACCTTAACATATTTTTAATTCGCAAGAGTATGGTTATCGCGCTTACCACGAAAGAACAATTTTGGACCAAAATTATTAAAATGGCGGTCGATCAAAGTTGAAAGTACCGAAAAGGGCATTTCTCTTCTGTTTAATAGATATAAAATGTGAGGAAATATTAAAAAATCTTAAGATATTTGTGCCAAGCGGGATAGCCACTAATGTTTAGAATAACATATTAAAATTTTGGATTAATTGGTGATGGAGTTTGTTTTTTATCACAACCGCCAACCAAGAAAATGTTGTTTCGAGACAAACGCTTTTAAAGTTTTGAGAACCAGGCCGCTGACGTTACAAATACCTATAACATTGAAAATACATCGAATTTCGCTCCAAAAATTTAGGACGATATTGTAGAAGGTGCATTCTTCCGAATTCAGCAAAAAAAAAAATCGAATTTTTTGAGGCCGAGAGAGTAGAATGTCCCCTTAAGGGGACCGTGCGGTCTAGAGTCCAAAAAGATAGGTGATCTTTAGGAATTAATTAAAGGAAAACTACTATATATAATATAATGGGACTTTTTGCATTGTATTAAGGATGTCTTAAATTATAGAAATATATTTTTTGTTTTATAATTAATCATTGCAGACGGCACTGGGGAGTTGTTAAAGCCGAGGCGTCAAAAAATTGATCCAAATCGGTGGGACCTGTATCTGCAAAAGTTATCATTCGATTCGACTGAAACTTTTTTTATTTTGGAGAATATACTTCTGGCTAGGGGGAAACCAGAAAAATTACAAAAGTGACATTTTTTTAGAAAATAACGACACTTGAAGTGTGAAATCACTTTTTTTTTTTTATATTTTTCGTCCTTTCAACGCCTTTAAAAATTACAAACTTTCAATTTTTTGCAATTTTTCAGGTTTCCCCTCTAGCCAGCAGTATATTCTTCAAAATAAAAGAAGTTTCAGTCGAATCGGATAGTAACTTTTAGAAATACAGGTCCCACCGATTTTGAGAACACTGTTTCGAGAAAAACGCGTTTAAAGTTTTACGTGAGCGCCGAGCGGCCGGTTGTAAATCATGCATTTGCCGCTACTCAAATGCCGATAACTTCGGGAATTTTACGAATTTCAACGAATCCTTTTAAAAGGTTGAACATTCGAAAAATGAAATAAAAAAAAAATCGACTTTTCGACCGCAAGGTCCCCTTAATGTCTGAGATAAATTGGAGAATCCCGGATTTCACGCGCATCTGACAGTTTTAAACGCTTGAATGAAACCGGATTTCAATAGTCCCAGTGTTTATTCAAAATCCGGAACCATCTGCAATCTTTCAGAAGCTGTAGAATGAACCAAAACACCAAAAACAGGAGAAGTACTGAAAAATGGTAGAGACGAATAATGAAAGGACAACAAGTGTTCAGAAGGCCGTTAAACACGCGTGAAGGAAAATGGCTGCATTTTTCAGCCATATTTAAACGTGTGCAACGTAGGTACATGTAGTAACTGAAGTAACAGTAACCGATTTCAGTCTTGATCAAGGACGGCGCGAGAATTCGAAAGGGACGTATCAGGTCACGGTCGTCGCGAACCAGGGTCCTTCCTCTTCGACATTCTGGCTGCGACAACCTCGACGATGGTTTTCAATCATATTACGCGCTTATTGCATCGGAAATGTTGCGGGGGAAATTTGAAGGAAATAGAATCACAATAATGTCGAAAGTATTGCTTTACTCTCTCGTTCTAATGAAAAATTGCAAAATTGCAATATAATAAATAATACAAAAAATAGTCGAAATTCCGTGCATTGCCTAATTGTCTGAACGAACATATTCCTTTATTGTTTCTTTTTCAGCTCGAATCGTATATTTGAGTTAATAAGGTCGAGAATATGTCTTTTGCATATATATTTTTATTATCGTCGAGGAATTCGTACGCTGTTCGAGATAAGGTGATTGGATGAAGAAAGTAATAGAGAGTACACACAAATACGTTTGGTAAAAGTCATCATTCTGATAATGAGACAGTCATACAGTGAATTTTGATTAATTGGGACACGTTGGGACTAGGATTTGATTCGATTAAACGGTTTTCTCAATAAAATTATGCTAAACCTTATGGCCACTTGCACAATTAGTTATCGTTCTTTAAGATTTACTTCAAAGAAATTATCAATTGTTTTTAAGTCGATTATTAAGTGTTCCTAATTGTTACTTGCAATTAATTACAATTTTTATAGAGGGGTTATTTAATATAATATGGCGATTTCTATACGTTTGTAGACTATTAGTGTTGTAGATAATGTGTGTATATATGTGTAGATTAGATTCCAATCGGACAATTTAATTAGTGGTTTGGGATGAGTAAATCTGAAGCGCCTTTGCTTTTGAATCTTCTGGGTAGGCTTGAGTAACAGTTTTCTGCGAGAGTATTTGTCTGGTTTATTATCCTGTTTTGGTGTGCCTACTTATCGTTTAATTTCCTCTTCCACAGTGGGAATTTCTAGCGTTCTTCTTATATCGTCATTTCTGATGTATTGTGAATAAAATAACGAGACATTCGAATGGCAGGTGTCATTGAACTCCACTTAAATAAATAATTTCCTATACATATTTTGCGTTTCTCTTGTTGGTCAACAGAATTTCGAAGAATGTCGACGTGGATAAAATTTTCGAAGAAGGTTCCTCAACATTTAATTCGCGATTATGAATGATAGCTTTCAACTGATGTCTACTAATGAATTTGTAATGAAAGAGAAACGAATGCTAGACGTATTCTTCTTGCTAATATTACAGCAAAATGTTCGTATTCTGGAAAAAAATTGTGCCATCGGAGGATACAATTCATGAAAGTGGACACGTGGATATCACTCTCGCGGTGTCCGATAGCTTCGGGCGATGAAAGTCCACATTCCCCCGTATTGAGTCCTCCGACCAGGTCCTAATTTCACGAACGTATATTCATTCGTGAGTTCGGGCAAGAAAAATATGTCTTCCTTCCCCTTGACGGTCTTCATTTTTTTTTTAACCGCTACTTTCATAATTCTGGGCGATGTTGCTTTCTTACTCCATGAGATCTACCCTCTACTGTTACCCTCTGTTGTTACTCTTGATGCATATACCTCCAAATCGAAATTGCAACTGCCTTTTAATAGAAACAGCAATTTTTTCTGCGGTATTCAATCTTCAAGGTTTTCCTTACATGAATTGCCTCGATTTCTGGGTTAGAACGTCTCACACTGTCACATTTTGTTACGCTAGAATAGTGTCCCTAATTTCAGAAGGAAGCGTGTATTGTTACATGTGAAAAATTGAAGATGATTACCATATCCTGATAAGAAAACCAGAGTTGTATGAACTTATTATTTTATATGTATCTCTTGACACTATGCAACTTCAGTTTCAACAATGTCTTTGTGGAATATATAGTTCAGAAATGCATTAAGGTAGTTAAGGGGACCTTCTGCTATAAACGCTCGAAAAATAGGTGATCTTTAGGATTTTTTTGTCAAAAAAAGTATACCACTTGCAGTAAAAAAAAACTTTATGGCCTTTCTTTATTCGTTCTTCAAGGATATAAAAACTTTTTTTTTTTTTCATTTTCCTATAATGGTTCGAATTTTACGTGGCGCTCAGTGCACTGCTGCAACAAAAGAGGCGTAAACGGTAGACAGTAGAACTCGACGTAGGACTGTCTGAAATCGAAATACCAAAAATATTCTTATAGGTTACATCAATCGCTATCGCATCAGCCTTTAAGAAGGCAAATAAAGGAAAATGGCGATGTTTGGTACACGTTTGAACACAAACATGCGAAAAAGGGGGTAATTCTGCGCCTAAAAATGTTAATAACGAAGAACTATGACCTCTAAAATTAATGGTCACAGGGTGATGCGATAGTGAATTCAATTACAAAGAAAATGCCACCAAGTTTTTTGGAATCGGTTAATAATTTCTTTTGTTATGCTGTCCACCGTTTGGAAACATCATGATTCGACAAAAACGCGTTTAAAGTTTTATGTGAGTGTCAAGTGGCCGGGTTTTACCCTCGCATTTGCCGCTACTCAAATGCCTAACTTCGGGAATTTTACGAATTTAAAAAAATCCTTTTAAACACGTGTTCTTAAGTTGACCATTCGAAAAATGAAATAAAAATAAAATCAATTTTTAGACCGGACGGTTCCCTTAAAATGAACAAATCATGTATAAATTTGGCATCAAGGAAATTCTAGAAGTCTTTCCTTATTTACATATTTCAATAAATTATTCTTCAGATCTTAGACCTTGTTACTTCCAATGTTAACACCAATTCCATTATTAGAATATATTATACAACTTTTTTATTACTCAAATAGTCAATAGTTAATTCTAGTTGTCACAGTCAAATTATTTTACTATTCGGTTAATTCCATAATATGTGCTTGTAATTATGAATCTGGCTCTGTCTAAAAGTCGATTTTTTTTTATTTCATTTTTCGAATTTTCAACCTTCTAGGAATACGTGTTTAAAAGGATTTGTTGAAATTTGTAAAATTCCCGAAGTTGTAGGCATTTGAGTAGCGGCAAATGCATGGGCAACAACCGGCCACTCGGCGCTCACGTAAAACTTTAAACGCGTTTTTCCCGAAACAGTGTTCTCAGAATCGGTGGGACCTGTATTTCCAAAAGTTATTATCCGATTCGACTGAAACTTTTTTTTATTTTGAAGAATATTCTTCTCGCTAGGGGGAAAACAGAAAAATTACAAAAATTGAAAATATATAATTTTTAAAGCCGTTGAAAGTTCGAAAAATATAGGGAAAATGCGATTTTAATCTTCAACTGTCGTTAGTTTGTCAAAAAATGTAATTTTTGTATTTTTTTCTGGCCCCCCCCCTAGCCAGAAGTATATTCTTCTAAATAAAAAAAGTTTCAGTCGAATCGGATAATAACTTTTGGAAATACTGGTCCCACCGATTTGGATCGATTTTTTGACGCATCGGCTTTAACGACTCCCCAGTGCCGTCCGCAATAATTAATTATAAAACAAAAAATAGATTTCTATAATTTAAGACATCCTTAATACAATGCAAAAAGTGCCATTATATTATATATAGTAATTCTCCTTTAATTAATTCCTAAAGATCACCTATCTTTTTGGGCTCTAGACCGGAAGATCCCCTTAAGTCGTACAATATTTTGCCTTTCGACCTTTGCGCTAGCGTATGTTAAAAAGTTCATAAAGAGCGATAAATTCAATTATTACAAGATTTGGTACTTAGGTCACTTTCATTATTACTGGAATACACGTACATATGTACATCCGTTGACTCGCGACTAGTTGGGCTCGTTAACAATACTTTCGTATTAACTATTACCAGTGGCGGATTTAAGAAAAAAGGCCCAGGTGGCAAAAGTTCTGAGGGGCCCATTTTTTGGGGAAAGTGAAGAGGTAGTTTACTAAAACCGGGCTAAGTGTGGTGGTACAGAAAAAAAATAGTGTTTGGTTAAAATCATATTTTTTTTTTAAGATAGGGCCCTAGGGGGTCCTTCTGGGCCTGGGCCCATTTATCTGGAAAATGAGGAGGTAGTTTACTAAAAACGGGCCAAGTGTAGTAGTACAGAAAAAAATATAGTGTTTGGTTAAAATCATATTTTTTTTTAAGATAGGGCCCTAGGGGGTCCTTCTGGGCCTGGGCCCATTTATCTGGAAAATGAAGAGGTAGTTTACTAAAACCGGGCTATGTGTAGTGGTACAGAAAAAAATAGTGTTTGGTTAAAATCACAATTTTTTTTTTAAGCTAGGGCCCTAGGGGGTCCTTCTGGGCCTGGGCCCATTTATCTGGAAAATGAAGAGGTAGTTTACTAAACCCGGGCTATGTGTAGTAGTACAGAAAAAAATATAGTGTTTGGATACCTATACCTATTCATATTTTTTTTTTTTAGTACTGGGGCCCTGCGGGGGCCTTCTGTGCAGGGGCCTAGATGGCAACTGCTCATCAGCCGCCCTGTTAAATCCGCCACTGACTATTACGAAGCATACAGCCTGAAGTTTTTACATTTCCGTCGCAACCCCTGACCGTTAGATAGCTATCAAGATGTTCCAACCAGAAACGGAAGGAACGCTTTGTTCACCGTGGAATGTCTCGATGACAGATCGCACGCAATTGCTCTTAACGGGTCGTTCGAACGTGTCGTGCATTCTAAGCCTAAACAAAGGCATCGGTACGCCAGATGCAGTGTAATTAAAGGACTACAAGATGTACCGTCAACCGTAGTCCAGATTCGTTTCGCTCGCGCTGATCGACGACCCAGATTTTCGCATAATCTTATGCAACCGTGTTAATAAAAGGCCTGCCTAACGGATCGTAGCGTGACATCACCGGCGAACTTCCTTTCTAATTTCTGAATGATCTCTCTGTTTGCAAGAGTGACACAGTCCTCGTTAGAGGCACGAATTCAAGTTCACGGTGCCTGCTGCTGATCGAGGACTGAACGTCTGCTCAATAATTTATTTCGAGGGTCAAGCCACTTCCTCGTCTCTTCACCGAAACAATGATTCCGTTTGATAATCGCGTCTTCTCTTTTCTGTAATTTACACAAGGTACGAAATTTCTTTGGCAGTTAGGTGTTTTATTTTCATCAATGTCGATATTTTGCTTCGAATATCAAGCTTTATTCTTTCTGCAATTTACATGTGAATTTCCTTTGGCAGTCAGGTTTCTCATTTTCTTTGAGAGAAGTAAACATTTGTTCCAACAACTAACTGTAAGTTCTCCTTTCTTCTTTAACTGTTAGGCAGAACTCTATTCCAACAGCTACATCTCCGGCGTAATCGATACTCGTACACTTCTTCTCGTATTTAATAAGTCTGCCACCTCGAGAGAGGTTGAGGGAATTTCTCGAAAATTATTGGGAATTAAAATTTTTCGCGTATAGGCTGATTTGCTACCTTAAACAGTTCGTTAACAGAAACAAGAATAAACGTGGCCAATATTTTTTAATGCTCTACAATTTCATGCCGGTTTGTGCGAAAAAGAGCTTTGCTCTTAAAATCTTCCCTTATTAGTAAAGTCGTTGCTTCATATTAATCTGTGCTATTTTTGCCTCTCAGGCGAAAGTTTAGGCTAACTTAATCGAAAAATTTGTAATCTTTTGTTTGTCCTTCCAATTCCTTTCTGTGTTAGAAAAGAATTTGTTACGTCAAGTAAACATCGTTTTTTCCTTGATTCAAATAAAAATTCCGTTTCCACGTTCGAACCTATCACTTTTTTAATCACGCTGTGCAAAATATTAATTTCGTACAGTATCGTAATGTAGCCAGAAAATGGTATTGCATTACTCTCCTTAGATTGTGCCAGTTAATAGCAAGCTGGCGTTGATTTATTATAGCAGAATATTCAGTGCCATTTAATGTATCCTTCTTGTTTCGCGATCGATTTGATTTAGACTTATTCAAACCCGCCATCCTGCACGACAGAACTAGTTTGTGTAAAAAAAAAATCCGTACGCTAGAAACCCATTTACGTGTTTTGCTTCTACGCCCGTCTCGTGGCCTCAAAGATCGACGACTCGCCGTGAATTCTGATTTTCCGCCAGCTCTGTGACAGTTATGTCCTGAAAAAGTGTTCACCAGGCTCCTGTGTCGATCTTATTAGCATTGCGCTTGATGCTTGGACGCATTCTTCGTCCACGAAGCTAGGGTAGTTTCTTCACTCCGCTGGCAGTCAATTAAACGTCGTTGTAATTATTTCACGTAAACAAAGCTACGAAGGATGCCATGATGAAACTAAAAAGGATTTTGCACCGGAAGTAAAGCGGAAAACTTTTAATGCCTCAACTTACGCTGGCTCATAAAAAATAATTAAAGATCTTTTACTGAATGCTGTACATACTTATTAACCCTTAAGGGGGTAGGTTACCCTCAACGGCCCAAAATCAGGCCCCTCTTCAAACGCATATTCTGGATAGTAATAAATGAATATAGAGATAATTTCTGTTTCAATTTTTAAGCGTCATTTCGTTGACTTCAATGCGCAAAAAGAAAATTTTAAATATATTTACAGGAGAAAAAGTTATAAATATAAATGTGAGAGCGTGTACGCGGTGCGCCGTTTGATGGTGAACACGATTCCGGACAGGTGGATTACCTAAAACACAAAGTAAAGGCATTTTTATCATCTGTAAGACAGTCTCCATCTTGTGCAGGAAGCGAAATTTTGATAAACAAATTAATACAATTTTTTGTTGATGTTTCTAATTTTATCCTTTTTTTGTAGGAAAAATATTTTTTATCTTTTTTTTAAGAGTTTATATTGAAAATGTGCTGCCAATACATGGAGGGGAATAGTTCCCTGCTGCTCCCTGTAAATTTTCATTCAAATCGTTGGGGCGGTTTTCGAGATTTTATGTTCACCGTTTTGGAAAACTTCTCTAGTTTTAGGCATGCAGAAAATAAATCTTTTTGGTTTGTTGTTCTAAGTCAAACGGTATAACCGTGAGATTGAACACAATGGAAAACGTCGCTCCCTAAGATCTTGCGTATCACGGGTCTATCGCCGCCATTTTGTAAGAACAAAAATACGATTTTTTCCGGCGAGAGTAGTATAATAACAGGCGTCATATTAAGTTTTCTGTTTATTTCATTATCTTCCTAAAAAAAAAATTCCGAAAATGACTGCAATTTTGCTCCGTCCAAGGTGGCCTAACCCCTTAACTGGTATCCTGGGGTCAGTCATGACCCCAAGCACGCAAGGTTCGCTGTAAAATTTTGGGTTGTCCAGGTTTGTAAACTGAATTTCTAATTAATTTTATAATAATAGTTTAACTTCCTACGTTTCTATTATTTTATACATTACGTAAGAACAAAATATTCATAGGGGTTGATATAGCGTCGACTTTACAAATTTCTGTGCCCTTTTTTATTTGGGGTCTGCGACGACTCCAGTATAGCAGTTACGGTTGAAAAAAACAGTATAGCAGTTAAGGGTTAAATACAGAAGTTTGCAATTGGAAAAATTGTAATAAAGATGACAAAATCAGAAATCCATATAATTTTACGAATCTTGAATTCTCCTGGTCTTACAAGGTTTAGTGATAGCAGTGTGTAATTTTCATTTGGTGGTTCCTTGGGCACACTTACAATTAGAGTACAAATGTTTAACTTCGGTATCGATATTCAATGTCGATATCGAATTTGCCGTAGCGAAACGTCGAATAAGCACTCTCTCTTTCGAGAAGATATCGGAATATTAAATGCTACAAAAAGAAAGAGGAAGAAAGCAACGAAATGGTTGTCGTCTCGCCAATGCAGACCCGAGTCTCTTTCCTCGTCGATGTGGCGGAGAAAGTAAGCGTAAGAAAGAAATTCAAGCGGCTCGCAGGTATCTACTGTGACACAGGAGTTCCTTAGTTCCTGTAATTCAATTTCACAACTGCTGGTTAGGTAAGAACATTCAGTTCGACGTCAGATAATAACAACGAACTCGGAAAAATCGACCTGTTGTCGCACTTGGCTGACCTTTACTTTTCCTTTATTGTTAGAAGTGATTACTTTAAAGACAAGACGCCTGCCTTTCTTCCGTCCCTCCGTAAACGAACGAACGAGAGATGAAATTTCTCTTCATTTCTATGAAAATTTATGTAATTTCGCATACGAGGTGATGACAATAACTATTTAGTGTATGAAAAGTGTTGCTGTTAGATCGGTTATAAAGTGTTAATAATGTTGGTGCAACTTTGCTTTTTCCTTAAGGTAGTTCCTAACCAACTAAGTTAGTCAAATTAGAGTTGGGTAATAAACGATAAATGTAAAGTAGTATGATACTATAGAAATAATAATAATAATTTTTAACATCATGTATATATATTTTAAACGGTTCAATGTTAATATAAATAATTGTAATACGAAAATAGAATATTAAATTGGTTAGCGTAGTAAATCGGAGCAGCAGATCTGGCAACGTCGCATTCATTCGGAGCGTCTTTTATAACCAAAATGTCTAAAAAATGTTCATATGAATTTGAATCGTCGTTTGCCATTTAAACGTCTAAATACATCGATTGTGCGACGTTGCCACGTTGATTGCTCTACGTAAAGGTGGGATTCCACTGAGGCAACGCAAGGCAACGTGTCGCGTGCGATGATTGCGATAGTGATTGCATGTTGTACATGCGAAAAAAAGATGCGACGATGTTGTCGGTTGCTGATTGCCAAAAAGTTGCCTCAGTGGAAACCCAGCTTAAGTTTCTGAAAAAATTGCACGTAAACCTATTTTTTATGGGCATTTGCGAAGAAGCTATGTGGTCAGTTTTGCAGAAATTGATCAATTCATTTCCTGACAATTTCGATGTACTTTTGTGCCAGTTTTTGCATGTGTGACCTATTCTAATTTATGAATGGACATGTTTCAGTGCACTGAATTGAAAAGAGGAAGGTATTAAATAATTTCGAAGGAACTATTTCAAATTTTTGCAACGCGTCGGTCTCAAAAATATTCCAAAGTCACTCATATCCTAACTAGAATCTGTTCGCGTTTGTTGTATAAAAAATATATTTCCAAATGAAAAACTTCTTAACACAAATACGTACAATTTATTTTCTTTGTTCTTTTCGTTGAGCTTCGAAAAAACCTTTATTTCTTTCCGATTGGCGGTGTTCTTTTATTCGTGTTCGAACGCTTGGTTCGTATGGTAGTTGAAGAAACGGGCACGTATGAACGGGGCATAACTAGCGTGGGAAACGCAGGAACGGGGACGCTCGTGAAGCGACTGAATCGAAAATGGTGGACGATAATTTAGATTTAACAGGACCACGCGTGGATGACCAAGAGATTAGTAAGTCCCCCCTAATTTCACAGTTAAGAATGTAAGAATACGTGGCGATTCTCTCGCTGGTGAATTCTTCTGGCAACATCGTAACACGAAAAACTAGTTGGCCAAGACCAGTTTTCTGAAATTCTTGCAGGATCTTTCTCCGGCAGTTTTGATTGAGCAGGCGATATTTTCGACGTTCTAATCGTTTTATTTTCGACGCTCGAGCGAACGAGATTCAAGAAAGTAGATAGTGTCTTCATAAAGTAGGCACTGAACGACAGAACGTCATAGATTTTTAGGGAAGAACCGTTTCTTTTTATTGGCATATCGTGAATGCTAAATTCTCGTTAGATTCAATCTCTGTTTCAAATACCGAAAAAAATTGCGATTTCGACTTGAATACAAGTAAATTTGGTATTGGAGGATGCCTTGAAATTATTATTCCCATAATGATAGAATATACTTCCGTTATTAAACGAAAATAACATTAATTAAGTCAAAAGTAAATTGTGAAAGTGACCTTATTTTTCACCCAGCCCAGTGGTTATCTTCCTTAACCCGTTAACTACGGTGCAGCTCTTTTTATGGATTTCATATTTGGCAGTGGGGGACAAATGGACTCTATAAGTTTTTTTGCTTAATTTTATTAGTTTAATCTCCAAGTGGTTGATTGGTACCTGTTTCGTACAGAAAATGCTTCTTAGCTTGCATTTATTTATAATCTTATAATCTCCTTTAAATTATTTAACTATGTTCCACCATCTCGACCATCTTCCGGTTTTTATATACAATAATTCCATAACAGAGCATTATTCTTGACTTTTGGAGGAGCTCACTCAAATGGTTGTTTCGAAAAACCACCCCCAAAGAATAATTTATTTTTTCTACCCTTAATAATTGATTTAAAATTCAGAGAAAAATATAAGAAATACAGTTAGTATGTAGCTATTTTTTCGTTTTTTTTTCATTTAAATATCTTAAGTATTAACCGAGGGAAAAAATAATAACGTTAACGGGACTAGGCAGTCAGAAACTCGTTTTTTTGTTGCATTTTTCGAAAGTACCACCCTCCCCGATTAAAATGCCGTTTGGTTTATGTTAAAATTCGCAAAATGGAGGATTTTACAGCCGAAAAGGTCGAGCGCGCCATAAACCGTTTCTGCGCGCACCGCAGGTAAACTAGATTCCTCTTTCGAAACTTTAAGCGCGTTTTTCTCGGAATCATATTTCCTCTTCGTTTTGCAGTGATTGGGCAAAAACGAAGGTATCAGTCAATTTGAAAAAAAATTCAGCATATATGAAACATGTCTAGTTACGACCTGAACCTACGCATAAGTCTGTAAAAACTCCTGGTTTGTCAAAAAAAAAAAAAAAAAATAGAATGGCTCTTTTCCCTGGCGAAAAATGACGTTTCTTTAAAAATTGCCGTTTTGCAGCCACCATTTTTATAATTTTGATTTTTTTTATTTTTCAATGGGTTCAGGGCAGAATAGGGGCCAGGGCAAAGTATAAATTTCAGAGGATATTCCACAATATAAATTTGTAAATCACTGCAAAATTACAGCGGCTCCAAAAGAAAAACGCCTACATATCAGACGACTGTAGCGCTGTTATACATATGTATATAATATTCAAATCATTTCTTTTTTACTGTTTATAGTATTAATAAACATTACCCGAACGTACTAGTCACAATTTGTGTTCATCTCCTTGTAATTAATTCGCAAAAAATACCTGATTTTCGAGCGATCTGACTGCCTAGTCCCCTTAAAGGCGTTTACCCCCGTATTACCCTTAAACGGGGACGGGGGTGGCGATCTAAAACCTTACATAATGCTGTTTCAGGCAAGTAGCATTGTTTAAAAAATAACAACGTTTGCCCATGCTTACCCTGCTAGACCCTTTCTTAGTGTGTACTAAATTTTAAAAAATTCCACCGACAATATGAATGCACTTTGCAATTCGTGTCACACCATGCCGCGTTGCTCGCCTCACGAGGGAAGCGCACGAATCCCCGGCCATTGATTTTGACGAGACTATTGGTGCACTGGTAGAAGTCGTCACCCAGTTTAGGAATATAATACACTTGGGATCAGATGCTCAATAGTTTTCAACATATTTAACGCACTTCAAAAAGGAGGAGCTTATAGATTCGACCCGTATGTTTTTTTTTTATGTTTGTTCCCTCATAACTCCTCGGCATATGGACCGATTCTGTTGTGCTTAAAGTTCCAATACTATGAGAAATACAATTTTTATAGACTGATTCGCATGATCCGCTATGGTAACATAGCTCTGCGCACGTCGCCCACGCGGTGGGCAGGCTTTGGTTCCTGTTACCGCTTTAACTGTTTTTTTTTTTATTTTTCTCGATGACATCTCTTGTGCGTAGGTATTGCCCGCGTACTTCGGCATTAGTCACAAACCTCCTCGCACGCCTGGTAGTCCCAGAATTCAGTCTCATCGTTGCCCCATTACTCGCACCCACTGCCTACCGATAGCTGTCATCTTCCTGTTATTCCGCAAGGCACAAATGATCACCTGGCGTCCATGTATCCCGCTGTCGACGATCGGCAGCAAGCCGCGAAGAAAGGAGGAGAAGAAGGGAGGAAGAGGACCATGGTACCCTTCGGCAGGCTGCAACCTTGGCGATATGCTAGATCAAACGAACCGCGAGATCTGTTATCCGCGCGTGCACGTAATACCGTTGCTCGTGGTTGAGCGTTGTTTTAACGACCTGCTGGAGCACAATCGACCCAACAACCCGGTGTCCTTGGCGACTGGGCAACGTCGCCGTCGTTTACCGTTGCAACGCGGCTCTCGTCCTCTGTATTTTGTCACCTTCTTCCTGCAGCTGTTCCTCGTTAGCATACGTCCGTAACTATGATATTTGAATGACCTTTCTTCCGCGATTTCCGCGAACAGTTGTCGTAGCCAATAGTGTTGTTGTGTTTGGAAGTTTGTCAAGTTAGGTGCCTCACCGGAGTTAAGAATTAACACACCATTCAATTATGAAAGTCATATCGATTGAAGGGTACACCTGCACAAATTCTTTCTCATCTGCAAATCAATTACTGACACATCCACGGTGCTCGAACGCGGAAGATATTACAATGCCAAATCGTTGCCATCGACCAGCATATTTTTACGTAAGAAGAAAGTCAGACGGACGAGTTGTTGCTGCAACTGCCTTGTCAAGATCGTCCACTTTGTAATTATAATAAGCGTCCTTCCATTCCTGCGATCGCAGATTAAAAAGCCCGCGTTAGAAAATTTTCATAGTTCCCACTGATGATGCAACGGCGTGCTGGTCAGTGCGAGCAGATGTGACCGTTTCACTGAAGCTCAAGGCGAACGTGTGAACTGAAGATGTTAGCAATGATTATGGACATGTCGTTTCGCAAATGAGCGGGGACGAACAGTTACACGCTGAATTGTACCGCTGGTGTACTTTTTACTGTCACAATTGTCAGGAAAAAAAAACACATCAGATAAACGTGATCGTCCGCCTAGGGAGAACGCACTGTCGAGTTGCTTGAGCGACGCTATTGTTGCATAGTACTCCAACAGTAGCAAAACAACGACTAGAAAGTACTTGGAGACTTATCTGTCACGCCATTAATATTATTCTGTCAAGGATTTTTTTTGTGTGTAAACTGTTTATTCTACATGCATTTTCTTTGACTAATGATATGGAGAGATCTGGCTCGGTAGTTACAAAAATAGAAATTGTAACGGGAGTCCCTTTGTGTCTTGTAATTTCTTTTACTGTTTGTTTGAAAAATTGAAGCGGAGGTGCAATTGACTGTGTAAAAACCAGAAGAATGCTCTATAATTGGTTAAGGATCTTGACTTACTTTGCGGGAAAAGTAAACTTATAAATGGTATATTATAATAAGTTAACAGTAAAGCAAGACTTACTTTTTTTACCCTCTCTGGGTAACCCAACTTAAAGTAGCTGAAATTACTACAGTTGTAATATTAATCTTGAAAAAAATGAAAAAATCATGTCACTTTCAAGGTCTCTAGAATGTATTCCAATGGTTTTTTTTTTTATTAATATTTTGTCACAGTTTTTGTGGAAAAAATCTAGATTACCATATGTCGAGAAACAAAGAAGAAAAATTTCAGAACATTGTAACTTTTACAAATTTCAATATTAGAAGCTAAAAATCTACAGCGTCGTTGTTTAAATATAATAGTTTGAGAGAAAAAATAGTTTATAAGTCGGCTTTGGAAAAACATATTTATTTTGCATATAGAAGGTACAGAGCGTCAAAATCAGCTTATGGGTGGCTCACACCCAGAATGTCAACGAAGGGTTTAAGGTATTGTTCATGCACAACGGATAAAGAAGTATGTACATACTGCGAAACGCAGCATCGCGGTGTTCTTGTAACCACGAACAACACTTGACAAGGATCACTTTTTCCAACGATCACGAATAACGATGGTAAGACGAGACGAGACAGAAGCATGGCTGTCGCCGGCAAGGCAAGAAGATATAGTCCATGATCCAACAGGAACGCGGAATAGCAATGCGAAGTAGAAGTCTCTATGAGCTATTAAATAAATAGAATGAACCCGTGCCACGGATCAGTAAGGCCGCGTGCAGACTTGAGCACGAACGCGAGAAGCTGGTAAGCCGAGGCCGAATGAGCCGTGCAAGTGTGGAGCACTTCGCGTGCCTCGGGCCGATCCGAAAGTTGTCGGTCCATCAAAGAGAAGAATTCGTGCTCATGTGCGGGCACGTCGAAAGCAATGGAAAGACATGTTTGGTTGGGTTATCTGGCACTGGGGCTGTTGGATTAAGCTAGATTCTCACTATACGTCTGGACGGCGGCAAGACGGCGGCAAGACGGCGGCCGTCCCACTAGCGCAACGAAGAAGTATGCATCTGTGTCTCCCTTGCGCTAGTGGGACGGCCGCCGTCTTGCCGTCGTCCAGACGGATAGTGAGAATCTAGCTTTACTGTGCGGGGCAGGTGGATGGGCATTTTAAAGATCGAGGAGGAAAGGACGATGTGCGTTTCCGTCCTGGGAAGACTCATCAGTAGGGGTATAAGTGACGGATCCTTTTTTTTTTAAACTGATTTATTGTCAGGTTTTATAGTACAATAAAATAGCTGACGGACTCTGCCCTAGACACATGGGGACTGAGAGGAAATAACATGGAATTTGTATATGTATATGCGAACGAGATTGGAAGTTAGGACTTGTGAGAAGAGTAGACCTCTAGCGGCGCTGGCGAAGATTAACCGGCGCGACCCATGGTGGAGCTGGAACGTCACAGTCATAAATGATGTTATTTTATTGCACACTAAAACACCTGTTTTTAAGAAGCTACATTTAGTTTACCCGAAGGTATTAAAAACGGTTAGTCACTCGGGAAATGATTGAAATTTGATTCTCATACGACCACAAATATCCAGATGTTTCCCTGGTAATGCCATGGGGAACGAAATTATAATAATTAATACAATCACTGCTGTGACAGTCGCAGCAATATCATTAGGAGTAATCTGAAATGGTAAATTGCACTATTAATTGGATTTAAACAAATACTGCAAACTGGTGAAGGAATACCAGTTGCAACTTGCAAGGCAGGGCGGCTTTGCGGAAAGTAGTAGGTATCATTCTTAGATATTTTATCTTTCATAGCATCTAAAAGAACAGTGAAATTTTCTTCCGATATTTGCCATTATCTTTTTCAACATGTCATTGAATAAAAAGAAGTTATTCGCTTTACTTAATCGTCTGCGATGACCACCACCGCTTTCGAGTTTGCACTTTTTTATTCTTCTTCAATAAACTGTAGGTAGAAGACAATGAAATTTGTACAAGCCCCAGCTTGCCTTACCCTGCCTCAGCTTAGCTTGCCTCGTACGGGACGCACGGGACGAAAAATCTGAATTTTCCCAGCCCGAGGCAGTCGGTTCGGCCTCGGCTTACCTCATTCGCGTTCATGCTCAAGTCTGTACGCGGCCTAACATGCGTGTGCGCTGTCCGCATCCGGCTGCAGTCGTTTCATACCTATAAATATCCTTTCTCCTTCGTACAGTCCTAAATCAGACGGGGCCGATCCTTGTTCTCCGCGCTTCTCTTCCTCGCTAAAGGAGCGTGGAACGAAATTTAACAACTTACCGGACGCACCGTGTGAAAACGTTACGCAAGATGCGTAGAAAGTTGTTTGTCATACATGAACGATGGTAAAATCGAATAGCTGCGGCGACGGAAGTCGCGAGAACGTGGAAATCGTAACAGCGGGAACGTTGCACTTTGTTTTCCGCGGTCGATCGGGGGGAAAGTGATATGCATACTTTTAAACGGCGAGAAGAAGCAAGGAAATCGTGAAGTTGTTGTTCCGCTGACGGTGAAGGTAGCCTAAGTCTTCCTGCAAGAGACATCGAAGACCCAGGACAAAAGGCAGGATACCTGCCATCGGAAGAAAGTCCTGTGCTACAGGATGATTCACTAAGAGCCTGGCTGTTAAACAATAGCCGCGGCGAAGATGGAGGCTCCTCAGCAGTGTCGTTATCTTCTACGAGTAGGAAGCAGATGGGGACACTTGGGAAACACGCGGGAAGATAGGAAGTCAGGATTGAGGAGTAATTCATTGGCGGGTAATGAAGAGGCGGGCAAAATAACAAAGAAGGCTGCTTCATCCGCACCACACCCTCGTTGAAGGATACCTGCCTGTGATCTAAACAAGTTATGTAAGAAACAAACGCGGACCAAGCCAGTGAACTCGTCGCTCACTAAGGCTAATCCTGAAACTGCGTCACCAACAGGTGCCAAATATTTTGGTTGTTAGTTTGCAAATAGCCCAAGGCTTGGGTGTTGCGGCATGATACCTCCCAGGAGCATCATATCAGCGATTTGTCGGGCTCGCTCTGGTCACTACGCTTTTAACGAATCTTTATTCAGAATAAATCTTGTGAGTAGTTCATTTTGTCAATGGGACAGGGCGTGGCACAATCTTAACCACATGTTATGGCAGTGCCCTCTTTTGGAATCTCACCAGACGAAGCTGATCAAGGAACTATCGCAGCATGGCTGGCAACTTCCACTTAACGTAGACAACTTTTTATCAAAACTCTATATGTATTAAGGGAAATAAGAGCAATCGGTGGATTTTTGTACAAGTACGGCATTGCTATCTAATCTTTTATTGCAAATCCTATATCACATCTGACTTGTATTCTACACTATATATCTGACTATACGAACGTGACCATGTGGTACGGGTCCATAGACCCGTTGTAGGTGACTATGACTAGCGATCCTCTAGGGAGTGATCGGACAAACGTGTATCGTCGCTGATTGGTTGCCGCCATTTGTGGCAAAAGCGGAAGTAGACAGAGCAAGAAACTGTAAAAAAGAAAGAGACAGAAATACGGTTAGAAAGAGATAGATAAACAATCAGCTTGACAACAATGTTTAGGTTGTGTTATTTCCGGTTTTGTCACAAATGGCTGCGGTTATAAAAAAAAAGAGGAAGTGTCCTGGCATTTTGACGGGAAAACCTTAGAAAACAATAGATGAGGTGTTTATTCTGGAGCTGTGCTTACTAGCGGAAGAACTATATCGACACTATCGAGAGTACTGTAATAATATTGCTACAGGCCCACAAATATATTCGCTAATAAACACTCTTGTAAAAATTTCTTACAATATATTATACCTCCTGAGAATACTTTTATTTTTAGATTAGTGTGTATTAGAAAGTACAAAAGACACGTGAGAAATTCCATTCTTCCAGATTTTTTACTTACAATTAGACTAGTTTCGTAATTACTGACACTAACTGTGCGAATCCGTTGAATTCCTAGACGCAAGACGAGCTAACAATAAATCGCGCCACGAGTCACAAAGGACGAATTATTGAATGTTCCGCATTGTGGTCAAGGGCAGCAATTCACGTCCTGGTCTCATCTTACTCTTCACGTGTCGGCATACTAACATCCTGCCGTCAGGCGTCGAAGGATGTGGCTGTATTTTAATAGGTAGCATTCGTCGACCGCACGCACACGGCTCGCTGGCGCGATTTGGCACGTGCTGTGACGGCCGAGTAACTGTAATATCTGACGGCGTTCACGGAAGGCGACTAATTAAACCATATACGCGAACGATCGTGTAAGACACGGCCGTGTAACGCCATCGAGAGAACTAACGAAAACAATTACGTATCTCTTTTTCCACGTCGATTTCGTTGCGTTGCCGTGACGTAAGGCCGCTCGACCACCACCGCAACGGAACTCTGCAATTCGACCAAAAAACGATTGCAAGCAATGGCGTCAATCATTCGCAGGGTTTTGTTTCTCGTCGACGCAGAGTCTTTCTCGCTAATCCCTTACTAAGGAAATCTGACGAATTTCCCCGAGTTATACAAACGACATTGCATGCAATCGGTTTTTTGGTCAAATTGGTGGTCAAGCTCGCGATTTTAAATTCGACAGCCAAATAGCGGCCTCGAACAGTTTCGCGTAATATGATCTCAACTTGCAGTCAGATTGTCCAAGATTAGGTGAGTCTTTAAATTTTTAACTACTTAAGGGGACCTTCCAGTCTAAAAGTCGATTTTTTTTTATTTCGTTTCCCGAATGTTCAACCTTCTAGGAATACTTGTTTAAAAGGATTTTTTGAAATTCGTAATATTCCCGAAGTTATAGGCATATGAGTAGCGGCAAATGCATGGGTCGCAACCGGCCACTCGGCGCTCGCGTAAAACTTTATAAACGCGTTTTTCCCGAAACAGTGTTCTCAAAATCGGTGGGACCTGTATTTCTAAAAGTTACTATCCGATTCGACTGAAACTTCTTTTATTTTGAAGAATATACTGCTGGCTAGAGGGGAAAGCAGAAAAATTACAAAAAATTGAAAATTTATAATTTTTAAAGGCGTTGAAAGGACGAAAAATATAAAAAAAAGTGATTTCACACTTCAAGTGTCGTTATTTTCTAAAAAAATGTCACTTTTGTAATTTTTTCTGGTTTCCCCCTAGCCAGAAGTATATTCTTCAAAATAAAAAAAGTTTCAGTCGAATCGGATAATAACTTTTGGAGATACAGGTCCCACCGATTTGGATCGATTTTTTAACGCCTTGACTTTAACGACTCCCCAGTGCCGTCTGCAATTATTAATTATGAAACAAAAAATATATTTCTATAATTTAATACATCCTTCATACAGTGCAACTAGTCCCATTACATTATATATAGTAGTTTTCCTTTAATTAATTCCTAAAGATCACCTATCTTTTTGGCCTCTAAACCGGAAGGTCCCCTTAATAGCTAAGCTTAAAGGGCATTATACTCAATTTTGTAAGTTTTTAAAAGTTCTCAACGTTTACGTGATAATCGAACATGAAAATTGGATGCTGCAATATTTTAATACACTCGAGATTTCGAAAATATTATTATTAATTGTTAATTAAATTTGTTTTCCGTGTATGTTGCTGTGATAGTAATGTGATTATTTATTCTTCAATATACGAAACGGTAGTTGGTATTTGCGTTGCAACTATTTGCATGACATAGAGTTCATTTCTGTTGTTATATTGGATCCAAAATTGTAACTGTGCCTTTCGGCTATAAAGTTTGTTCAAGAGATTGTGATCAGAAAGCGGTAGGGCACGTCGAACCCAGTCGAATGGCGCGAAATAAAATATTCTACATTCTCGAGTTGCACGGAGTTCTGTGGATGGGTGAATCGTTCGAACAGATAGAAATGTTAGAATGCTGTTTACGTTAACTCGAAGTAACGACGACAGTCGGTTGTTTGAAATAAAACGAAATCGGGGAGCAGATAATAATAGCTTGCAGTAGATGAGAATGCGAGCAAATAGGGGTTTCTTCGCTCTACCGTGAAAATTCCGAGCATACCGTTAGAATGATTTCAGCGATAGAGGCTAGTTGTGGTCGTAAATATACGACTAATATCGCTATTGATTTACTACAAATCCCTAGTAAATAAATGAAAAGTAGCATTGCAAAACTTTTCCATAAAATTTTCTGGCCCCAGAAATCAAAGTTTATGTGTTTTATTCCATAGAAATATTTAATCCAGTGCAATTTATACATTTTCAACCGACTTCAAAAAGGAGGAGGGTATAGATTCGACCCGTACGTATTTTTTTTTATGTTTGTCCCCGCATAACTCCTCAGCTTATGGACCGATTTTGATGATCTTTTTTTTATTCGAAAGGGGGAAGTTCTGGTTAATAATATAGTGACAGGGTACTGTCACCTAATTATTATTATTTTATGTACGTACGCGCATATCTCCTCAGCGTGTTGTTTCAATATATATAAAACTAAAAAGTTAAAAATAAAAAAATTTAAAAAAATTAAAACCGACTTCAAAAAAATAAAAATGCACTAAAAAGTAAAAAATAATTTATTTAATATATCGTATATTAAATAAAATACGACGCCTCAGCATTTGCACTGTGTAAATCTGGCGCCGGCTTAAAAAAATGAGAGTCGTAGATTAAATAAGGGAAAAAATTACTTTTTACTTTATAGTTCATTTTTCTTTTTTTGAAGTAGGTTTTAATTCCTTCACGTCTGATACTTTATGTAATATTATATTTTCACGCGGCTTTGCATGCTTAATTTTAAATGCATTTACAATTTCAACAATTACACTATTGAAAGTAATTAGGAGGTGATCTAGTCAAATCTATTTTATCGCTCTGCTCAGTATCAAATCTCTCAAATAGTCTAATATTCTACACAACTTGGGCCTTCTATGGCCACACTAATAATTCTATTAAATACAGAGTGTTAATTTCATCTCATTGCCAGATATTTACTTCATCTCCTTTAAAATGCCCAAAGTCGTGAACCTTTATTTTAAGCAGTGTTCGTTGACGTATTTAAGCATAGTTCACAGTGTTATCGTTTCTTAGTGCTTCCTACAACTCGCTCGATTGAATCGAACATGCTTGTCTTTTGAAAAGGGAAGAAATGTTCTAACACGAGAAAAGCTTGACTGACCACAGTTCGCGATGAAACAACGCGCAAATAAATGGCTGTTTGCCCATTCCTCCGTGGAAATGCCGAGCATGACGTTACGCGTGGAAATCTGTGGGCGTGCTCTGTCGCGTTACTAAACAGCATATTTACTAGCCCACGTGCGCACTTTCAGCCTAAGTACCTTCTTTCTCCGCGGCGCGGCGCGGCGGACGCATCGTTATTCACGCAGGAGCATGCCCCGCGATACAATCGTATGTGTTGTACATTGCGCACTGGTCATCTAAGCAAGTGGGTGGCATCGGCCACTTTTACTGGCGCCGAAGTTAATAACGACCGTCTGCGTGTTGCTCGCATTTTCTTTCGAATTTCGCGACCTTTCGCCCGCGGTTTCCTAGGAACTCTCGCGGCACGCAGTGGCCAGATTTGGAATGTGGAAACAATTTTGTCCGCTGAGAAATATCGAGACGAGCGAAAGCAACATATTTATTAAGAATTCGGCGGGCAAACGAAATGATAAGTATAAAGGAATATAATCGCCCAGATAGTGGAGATGAGATAACGTGATGAGAGTGGGAAATATTTAATAGGAAACTGAGTAAACGTAAGGTTGGTGTGTGGGATGGTATGGCAGAGAGAGAGAGAGAGGCGAGGGAAAAGAAAGGAGAAAAAGGAGATTATAGTTTTATGTTAAGAGGCTTTATATAATTACTTCTTTTGAAAATTTTGCTTCACGCGTAACAAGTACTTAGTAGGTACATACAATTTATTCAGATCCGCAATCCCACCACAAATGTACAACTTTCGATGTTTATGGCTTGGAAACGGATTCACTTGAGGACCTATGTTTTCATAATATTTCTACGTGAGCAAAATTAGTAAAATTTGCACCGTTGAAGTGTTGCTAAATATATTACAAGAAGTCCTCCAGAATTACAGCAACAACACGAATAATTATTATGAAAATGATGGGATGATAAATTGGTAACGATAGAGGGGACCATTTACTAAGAGATTAATGGTAAAATGAAATAGCAATTACGAGGAAACATATTCGTTAGAAACACAGAAAGAAAAAAGTGAGAAGTGAAGTCAACGTAAATGTTTTTGAAAAATATTCAATTACCTATTCATGTTGCTACTAATTCTAAACACGTATGTATAAGTATAGATACGTTGATAAATAAATCGAAAAAGATGCATAACCTATTTGCAATTGTTGCAGTTAGATGCAGTTAAAATTATTATTTTTTAACAATAACGGTAGTTCGACCGGCTTTTTCTGAACAAGTTCCCGGAACGTACGTTTCCATGCGCGTTTTTATACTCGACCCATTGCGACCGCAATTAACGCTGGTTGGTGCCGCCGCATACCTACTTGTACTTCTACATTTTAAGCGCATTATGTAATCCCGTATGCTCACCTGTATTTTATACGTTTTTAACTAGCGAGCGAATTCAGCGATGGAAAAAGAAACGACAAGTTCGTAATTCAGTGAGTCTGGAGAATATATCTACTAACGATACTTGTCAGAATAGAGCTTCATGTACATATTACGCAGCAGGCGTGTGTTCCGGATTGATTTGACCAGTGGCTGGATTGTTGTTTCTCATTTTTAGTAATACAACAAGTTCAGCATGATTCTCTATGAATTATCGAGAACAAATGGGACCATTAATTGGAATGGGTCATAATTAGGGTCTAATTGAGTTGACATTTAATATTAAATTGTTGAAAATCCGAAAGAACGGTGTGGGTTAGGTCTGCCTTTATCCCCAGGGAAGACCTCGGGGCTGTAGTGTCGGAGTTGCATTATGCGCAGGGTTATCGCTAGTTTGATCCCGCACCAAGTCCTGACCCCCAGGCGCGCAGCTCCGATAAGAGGAATGACCACCTTGGAGGTTTTAGTGGGTTCGGGTCCCACATAACCCTCGGGGGAGGGTTGGGGGTATCCGTGGGGATTTCCTCCAAGTAAAAAAAAAAGGTCTGGGTTTATGTGTTTAACTATTTTTTAAGTTATTAATTAACGTATCGTGAATTAGAAAACAATTCATTCTTCTTGAGTGCATGAAACCGCTTTTTATTAGACACATGGGCAACTAATATTGTGGCATTTTCTACTTTTCTTCAGTAATTTCTTCACTATTTGCTTTGATTTCTCTATCAGTAAGCTTATCGTTATTATTGTCTAAAAGTAAAAATTCCGGAACATGATGTTTCTACTTGTGGAGAACCATCCGAGTCTCATTTTTAAAAGTTATACAAACCCTGCTAATAAGCTATATGCCCTACATATTTCCATTTAATGGTTAGTTAAACGTTTCAAACATTTCTCGAAGTTTTCAATGTTTCGTGTGAAAATGAAATTAGAGACTAAAATATCTATCAGCGTGGGAGATCTCTAAATATTTTCTATACATGTACGTTGCCGTTAATAAGTTTCCATTCTTTATTGCAACAGAAAAATATGTATTTCCTTTACTGTAACAGTAGTACCACTGTTATATTGTTATTACAAAGGCTTTCAGAATAAGTCTATATGCCTCATGTCCCCCTCAGTTATGTACTTCTTCAAATCCCTTTTTAGAGACATTATTATTAAGGCTGAACCACACATTGGGCACATATCTTCACACTATTTACTTTTTCCGGCAAATGACGAGCGTTTCGACTAATCATCTTGAACTTGAAGCTTGCGCAAACATTTGGTAATCGGCGAATAGCGAACAGTTCTCTACGTCGGTCGCTGGATCCACACGTATATGTAGTTGCTCGCCAAATGCAGAATGTGTGGTTCCCAGTGGCGCATTTAAGAAAAAAGGCCCAGGTGGCAAACGTTCTGAGGGGCCCATTTTTCGGGAAAATGAAGAGGTAGTTTACTGAAAACGGGCCAAGTGTAGTAGTACCGAAAAACATGTAGTGTTTGGATACATATACCTAATCTTAATTTTTTTTGGAGATTGGGCCCTGGGGGGGGGGGGCTTTTGGGCAGGGGCCCAGGCGGCAACTGCTTATCAGCCGTCCTGTTAAATCCGCCACTGGTGGCTCCGCCTTTATGTTATGACCTACGTCAAATATACATACACTAGCAAACAAAAAAGTTACCACTTTTTCGATCTGCTCAATTTTTTTTATTTTTAGCATACATTTGGGACTGTGGTATGTTTAATATTCATATTCTGATGGAGCATTTAGGGCTGTATAAAACCCAGTTAAAGTTGACTTTATTTAACTGACAAACAAAAGTGTTATATGACATGGAACGGGGTAACACATTTTTGGGGCCGACAAAGAAGTTACTACGTTTAGTAACTTTTCATGTTGTCCTAAAAGCAAAAGGTGCCCCCCCCCAAAAATATTAGATTTCTTTTAATAATCTTCAAAAGTGGTAACTTTATGTTGGCTTTAAAAATGTGTTGTCTTGTTTAATGTTATGTAGGGTTTTTGTTTGTTAGTTAAATAAATTCAACTGTGACTGGATTTTATACAGCGTTTAATTCTCTTTCAAGATATGTATGTTAGGCACATACTGCAGTTTTAAGTTGATATTAAAGCGTAATTAGACGGAGAGTGGTTCGAAAAAGTGGTAACTTTTCGGTCCGCTACTGTAGCTGGAACATTTATAAGTGGCGTCATACAATGATTATTGATCCTTCGCGAATAAAGGGCGAAAATATAATAATCAGCCGAAAATATCAAACATTATAAGTAGGTGAATCATTCCTATTTACAAATGAGTAGGTAAGAAGTAAAACCGTATTATTAATTAACGTCGTACCCCAATCATAGTTCGCAGTTTCTATAAGTGTGACATTGAACAAGTAACGCCGCACCATTTTTCATTTAAACCTCGCATTCATTGACTCGCAACACACGCAACCATTGGTATTCCGTGTAATCGTCGGATGTGCGTACGCGATACATATAGCTTATCGCGCGTGGAAATACGCGGGCGTCACAGTAACACAGTTAGCCCCGATGCACACGAGCGGCATGCGTCATTTTACCGATCCAGAATCTGATCCGTATTTTCAATATTCAAGCAGCCGAAATGCCATATTGAAAAGAATAACGAGGACTTCTTTGCGGGCCCAATTATACCGGGTGTTGAGAAATTATTTGTCGTGGCTTTCGGGGGCGAATCTACACCTTTGGATCGGTGGACATTTGTTTAAAAAAAAAAACACTGCCCGCATAATTGTTCGTAATATTGAAAATTAATGTTAATTTTTTTTTTACTTCAACGTATTCTGCGCGATGAGAAGAGAAAAAGTTTAAAAGAAACCGTAAACAAATAACCCCCGTTCAAAATCTGCGTGGTGGTGGCGCTTTTGAAGCGGGCATGCGCGCGATTCGTGTTCTCGCAGAACCGGTCCGCGTCTCGTTTCATTTATCACTGGTCCCGGGGACTTTTCCGAATGCGCTGTAATTTCGCGGCACGAAAAAAGTCCGCGTGTCCGCGACTCGTTCCGATGAAAGAAATTACATTTGCGATACACGCAAGCACGACCGAGCGGACGCAGGGATTGTGTTGGTGCTACGATCGCGTCGATTTGGGGAGTAACCGAAGCGTTTGAAAGTAGGATACTACCGAGCAGTATTTTTTAGGCAGAGGCTGTCGTTCGCACTGGCTCTGGATTACTTGGAGCACTTAAGTATTTAACGCGAGACAGAATAATTTCTGGGTTACCGAGGAATTTATTACGGCGTGTAATTTGGTACCACACCGATCGCACGGTTGCAATTTCTTATAATACGGTACTTAAAATTTCCCGTTGATCCACTTTTGAACCACGTCGATGCGCGAACGCGTGAGTTCATATGCGCGCGCACTTCTCTTTAACGCGAGTTCGTTGCTGCAGTAATTTCGTCACGCGTATTAATCGTACTGAATGGTAATTACCGTATTTTTATTGTTTATTCGTCACAGGAACGTGTAACAATTTTATTTCTCTGGCTTCGTCTTCCGGTTTCGCTGATTCTATGGACTAACCAATTATTCGACTGAGTAATGGCAAAGAAGATGACGCTAATAGGTGACGATAAAAGGAGTAATAGTTACTGTTTGTAATCAAGGGAACTCGTGAACAATTATGAATCTACTTAGTCAGGATGAATATTTGTTACGAAGGTATGGAACTTCAGTGGACTCTAACATTTTCGCAAGAGTAACTGGAATATATTATCTTCCACCTAGCGTAGGGTTTTCTCAAAATTCGAATTATTTTGGAAATTATAGCAGTTTGCAGAACTGACTTTAATTTTTTACATAAAAATTTGCACTGAAGTGCTTGTAAAAAATCGAATAATTGAAATATCAAAAAGATCCTACGCTAGGTGGAAGATAATATATTCCAGTATATATATCTTCTTTGTATTTCCTTCTCAGATGGTCCAGTCATTCCCGGAACTGTGGGCCTGATTTTTTTGCAGTCCTCCGGGAAGCCATTTTGCCCGCGGCCATTTTGAATAATTTTTCATATAAAATTTTTTTTCAAGCAGAATAAAGGTTGCTTTAAAACTATATAAAAAATCCAAGCCCTATATTTTTATTCATACCAACAAAATAATCCCCAACTTTGTCTTTTGTTATAGTGACTTCAGGGTCCTAGAATGCCTTAGATGGCGCCATCACACACACGCGCCCGCGCGCGCGCATACCGCCACTGCTGTAGATGTTCCCCTTTCACTACGCTTAGGGAAAAGTCTGGCAACCCTGGTCCCGACTCTCGAGGCACTGAATTCTCGGGAACCCTGCGCGATCCCGCCCGAATTTTTCCTACTCGTCACCTAATCTAGCAGTTTTGTGACAAAAATATTTATTATACAATTTATAGTTTAGGAAATTCTCTACAAAAAAGGTCCTATGAGTTTTTTTCGTAGGAGTAACCATTTTCATGTATGTCCGGTTACCAAGTTTCAACCCCCATACTTTTGACAAGGGAAGATCGTTTGACGAGTCGTTTACGTAGCCATACGTATACTATTGTCCTGGCATGGCCAAGAGAGCTAGCGGACATCTGCTGCGTAGAGAACTCCTAACGGCCTGACCAATCCGGTGGACTCCTCTCTTGTATGATGCCACTGTGAGTCATGTTTAAAGGGACTAGGCAATCAAATCGCTGGAGAATCAAGGATTTGTTGCGAATTAATTGAAAGGTGGCGAGAGCAAGCACAGACTTTTCCTTTTACACAATGTTTATTACTATCGCGTAGAGAAAAAAATATTTTTTTTGTCTACATACCTATTTTACAAATGGCGTTACACGAGGTTGGTTATACAGTGGTTTAGAAAAAAATTCTTTGGTTTTGCAGTGATGTTGAGCTTAAAAATAAAGATACCACGGTTTTCTTGGAATATGTTTCTCTTAGAACCTGTAATTTCGGTCTGAACCTCGGAACAAAGAATTGAACCAAAATTATTAAAAGGCGATTTTTCCGATAGATGTCAATTTTGGGGGTGCGCATATGGCTGTTTCTTTTTTCATCTGAGAAACTAGAGTTTCTACACTTTAATGTTGAGCTTCAGGGCAGAAAGGAGTATATTTTGAAACATGCCGTAAAAATTTCAAGTCGATCCTAACCTCGGTTTTTGCGGAATCAGGGCAAAACCGGAGGAAACCACCTACACATCTGACGACTGTAGCGTCGTCATGTACATTTTTGACCTTCTTTTATAAAAAATTGTATTGTCGTCACACCCACGCACGCCTACGATTTGAACCATTCACCAAACAAGCAAGCAAACACCAAATAACGACAGAATAACGACATAATTTTTTCAAAATTTACGACACTTGAACCGGGAGTTACAATTAAAAATCAAAAATATTTTTATTATTTTCATTTTGTAAAAACCTTTCTTGGAACATAAACAAAAATATTCGGAGAGATCCACCCTTAATGATGAAAACAAACAAAAGCCAATGTCCGCATCTTTATTAGTTTCAGAGATAAAAATTCATATCTAAAGTCAATTTTTCGTAAAAATCAGCAAAAATTGTCAAAGAAATGCAAAAATAGGGAAAAAATTTAAAATAGGCACTCCCACTCTATCGCCCGTAACTTCCTTATTTGTGCATGGATTTTGCTCAGGTTGGGCTTGTTTTCTTCGTAAAGGTGCGCACTCTACATAAAAAATAAGAAAGTGGACGTCACATGATAATTAGTATATCTTACAGGCTATGTAGTGAATTTTCGATTTCAATTTCGGCCCCGAAACATTAAATTTTTCTTAATCTTCGCTCGATTCCGCCTAAACTATTGGCCCCATTGGAAAACAATGTAGGAAAGAATTGTATGCAATTTAATTACCTTTAATTTAAGAGTCATCGCGATCAAATTCGCCAACTCTAACGCGAGATATGGTCGAAAACGTCTTCTTAAAAAATTACCAAAATATTCATCGGGCGATATCTCAAAAACGTATCCATAGGATTTCGTCTCATGTCGATTTTTGAGTTTAGGGGACCACCTTGCATAAGAATTTCATAGCGTAAACTAATGTCAACGGACCGTTTTTCCTAAAAATGAAAGTTCCAGCAGCTCCGCGTTCCTCGTTTATTTTATGTGGAACGATCATTCCCCGTTTGTTTTGCACTTCATATACGACGTGCTCTCTGGTAAAAAGAGGCTGACGTGCGAACACGTCTTCTCGAGATAAACGCGTTTAAAGTAATGCACTCCCGTTGTCTCTTTCGTTTTCAGCCGTTTCCTCTTGTCTTTCGACGATTGCATTCTCAGCTGGATGGTGTTACGTATTTCAGAGTATGTTGTACACGTAGTCACCAGTAGTTTAAAGCAGTGAAGCTTGTACAACCAACTAAGGTAATTATGCAGAAAAGTTGTTTTAGCACCGATATGAATGCTTTTTTAATATGTTGTCGGATACATGATTCTAAGCAAGTTTTTCCTATTCATATAACCATCGGTCGGCTTTAGTTTTCGAGATATTCAAAAAACTCTGATCGGTAGTTGGTTGAAGATAGATTTGCTTAGCGCGAGGGGGTGCCAATTTGTGAGAGATTTGAGATAAGAAAATGGGTTTCAGAAATATAGTCTCGCTGCGGAATAACACCCCGACAAGCAACATACTCCTTCGACAGCGATAAATAGGTGGACGGCACACCCAGGATTGCCACCTCTCCGGTTTTGGCCCGGAGACTCCGGGTTTTGTAGCAAATCTCCGGGCTCCGGTTTTACTGGAAAAATCTCCGGGTTGTAGAAAAAATGAGATAATAAGAAATTGAGGTATTATAGAATGGTATCAATTTTATGTACAATAAAAGTTATTAATTAAAACAACATATACTTTTAAATTCTGAATTGTTTGAGCTTAAAATACTTGCACATCTGTTTTCCGGATTTTCGAGAACAAAAATTTTTTTGCTTTCTCCATCTCCGGGTTTATATTCGAATCTCCGGGTTGGAATGTGTGGCACTCCGGGATTTATATGGTGATAAGGTGGCAATCCTGGGCACACCCCAAATTCAAATCCCCATGACCATTAGAGTGGTCCTTATAGCTATAGGGATCAACATTTTTTATGATTTTTTTTATCGCACCCCCCTAAATTGTGACACTTGATGAGAAAATGATATGTGCAAAATTTCAAAGCGATTGGAAAATGGCAACCCGTGCCACATTTGAGTGAAAGTTTTGAAATTTTAGTGATTTCCCGTCAGTTTCGAACATAATTGTTTTCGGCTATTTTTGAAGTATCGGTGAATATTTTTTAATAAAAGCACAATTTATTAGATGTATAATAATAATATGTATGTTACTTACGAAAATATATACGAAATCTTGGAGTTTTATCTCTTAAAATTAGTATATAACGCAGCGTATAAGCTACTGTACGCAGTCGGGTGGTTGTTCGAGTCAAATTATAGTTCTCTTGATGCACAACAAGTGTATTATTTGTTTCTGTAATAATGATTATAGTATTAGTACTTAGGAATGAAATATTTTTCCATAGTTGTAAACGAAATACACTCTATTGAAATTTAAGTTATATATTATAGATTGAAGGCAATAAATTAGCATATTATTAAATTCTATGTATTTTTCAATATATATTCTGTGTTTGTAAATTTGCTTACATTATTAGGGTAAAGTCTCCTATAATCTTCAATTATTTGTAAAATATATTGTTTTTCTGCCTCATTTTTTGTCAGCAGATTATTCTGATATAAGTTTGACATAACGTTCAGTGGTATCATTTATCACTTAGAAATGTGTTGGACTTTGTAAAGTTTTCTGATATAACATGTCGTTCTTCCACAATGAAGGGTCCTTTCCTAAAAAGTCTGTAGGTATATTGTACCTATCAAAAAATTTGGTTTGGAAAAACCAAACAATCCGCCTTAACCCCGTAAAACGCGGTAATATTCACGATTGCCAGGTAACGATTTTTTTTCTATGATAATAGAGGGTTCTTTCATTAGAAGCATTTTCGTAGGGAAAAGCCTGGGATATTCGCGTAGTTGCATACAGTAGCTAAACCGCAGCGTTACATGTCAAGTTTAACTTCCAGATCCCCGTGGTCGTGGGAATCTGCGACACACGTTTTTGAGTAAATTATTTAAAGTTGTGTCTAAATATCATTATTATACATATCAGAAAAAACAATAGTCTTTAAGGAACTATTAAGTATTCCTTTATAATAGGGCAGTATGAAATTATTTAAAAAAATTGACATAAAATCGCTAAAACTTCAAAACTTTAATTAAAGTGCGACACGGGTCGCCGACGTCCAATCAATTTGAATTTATTCAGGGATCCTTTTTCCGTCTAGTGTTACAATTTTGGAGGGTGCAACGAAAAAAATCGGAAGTCGTGAAATAAGACTTCGCGTGGCCGCGCATAATGGCTCCGACGCTGTTGTGCGCTACTCTTAATAGTAAAATTCAGAGATTTTTAGAATACTGTTTGAAGTCACACAGAAATGATACTATTATACACCTAAGAAATTGTACTTTTATTAAAAAACAATCACTAATTCCTGTATAATAGCGGAACACAATGACGTGCGAAATTGACATGAAATCACTAAAATTTCACAACTTTAACACAAATGTGGCACGGGTTCCCGTTGTCCAATCACTTTAAAATTTTGCACATATCATTTTCTCACCGAGTGTCACAATTTAGGGGAGTGTGACCAAAAAAAAAAACGGAAGTTGAAAAATAAGGACCACCCTAATCACCATCCAACCGACTACCGATCACAGCTTTTTTGTGAATATCTCGAAAACTAAAGCCAAGCGGCGGTTATATGTATAGAGAAAAGTTGTTCAGAATGTTGACCTTGGCAACATATCTCAAGGTCATTGAAATCGGTGCTGAATCACCATTTCTGCATAATTACCGCAATTAGTTCATAGCATTTCCTAAAGAACTGTTAATTTCTTCAGTGTTATTTTTTGCGAACATTTTACTTTACAAATGGTTTTGAAATTTGAATTATATGAATAATACTTTTGCCAATGAAAAGACATGAAAACGTCAATATTGATTTTGTCGCACCTTGCCCACTTTTTACCAGAGCATGTCACACATTATGTCCTACGATCTATGCATTTATACAAGAGAATTGTGCAAATAAAATTTTCAATGTTTTGAAATCCACGATTCTTTCCTACGGAAACAACTTCGCGCCCTATTTGCCCTTCTCATATTCCGCCGAATATCGATTAAAACGAAAATAAATCATCTAAGTAGGCAGTACGTTGTCAACGACTTTCTATTTTTCAAGCATACAGTGATTACCATAATCACGGGGAAAAACCGTATAGCTGGAAGAGCCAATATAAATGAACGTCTTAATCGTACGTGCGGTGAGGCATGAAAAATGAACGACGATGACAGGGGACAGACGTTGCAACTAGGCGTTCTCATTGTTCACTCCGTGTGACTTCTTGCCATCCCTCGCGTTGGTATCCGTGGAAAATGTAAATATAGATAGAATTAGCCCACAATCAGATGCGACGCCAGCGTGTAATTTCATTGCGCTGCTGCGAGCCCGTGTCTCTGTGGGAAAGGAACGCAACACGAGCAGCGGAACGTGTGACAGGTTTCCGTCCCCACCGCCACCGGCTTCCGACAATAAAAACGGGGCCAAAATGTTAACCACTTTCTAGTGCGTCGACGAAAACGTGTTCGTGGCTGACTAATTGACCGAAATCAGTTCAGATCAGGGAATTGATTATCATTAACGACATTCGGCGTGACGATGAATTCGGCACACTTCGGGACTTGAGAAAGAAATTTCGGCGATAACCATTGAAAGTTCATATTTTATATAAGTACCTAAACTTCGTTTCTTCTAAAACGAGTTTTGCGATCTAGCGATTTTTAACCGACTTCAAAAAAGGAGGAGGTTATTGATTCGACTCCTGTTTTTTTTTTATTTTTATTTTTATGTTTGTCCCCGCATAACTCCTCAGCATATGGACCGATTTTGAAGATCTTTTTTTTATTCGAAAGGGGGAAGTTCTGGTTAATAATATAGTGACAGGGTACTGTCACCTAATTATTATTATTTTATGTACGTACGCGTATATCTCCTCAGCATGTTGTGTCAATATATATATATATATAAAACTAAAAAGTTAAAAATAAAAAAATTAAAACCGACTACAAAAAATAAAATTGCACTAAGTAAAAAATAATTTTTCCCTTATTTAATCTACGACTATCATACTTTTTAAGTCGGTGCCTCATCATTTGCACTGTGTAAATCTGGCGCCGGCTTAAAAAATATGAGAGTCGTAGATTAAATAAGGGAGAAAATTATTTTTCACTCTTTAGTGCGATTTTATTTTTTCGAGGTCGGTTTTTTCAAAATTTTTTTAGTAATTGTTTACTGAAAATTCCCCATTCACTTCTAATTGGTCACTATCGCTATAATTGAAACTTTCGAGTATAAAAGTCTGTTTACTACCTTTCACTGATACGAATGGCTTCAGTAATAAAATCTGCGAATCTATTATTAGATCCCACAAGACGTTAAACTCTCGTTACTTCCGGAAAAATTCGCATTTATTAAGAGTGAAATGAACAAATTATTTCGCGTTCACCGTGATTTATAATGCCCTCTAACCACTGAAAAAGCAGTAGACTCTAAAAGGAGGATGCGGGAGTCGATGATATAGCCTGAACGGTAGAAGAATTCGAAAGACGGCGATCGCCACTCTGCTAATTATGGTGAAAGTTACCCAGACGAAAGTTCTATTTTGCATAGAGGGGGACGTGATCTAACATCATTCGTTATACTCATCCACTTCTCCGTCGGATTAGACATTCTTACCAGGTTTATTGAATTCAACGAATTTCTTGGTGCGAGTGGATTTTACTGTTTCACCACTCATCAGAGGAGTGCAATGAGCAGCAAGTTAAACATCTCCGCTTTCTACTTAATTATTATCCACTTCGTTAGGCATAATGCCCCGGCGAACACGGCGGCCAGGAAAGTGTTACGCAACGAGGAGCAACGCATCCGTGCAACAGGTTCAACTTCTTGCAACATGTGCATTTTTTCGTTACAGTGTCAAGACGACGATAAGTCTCCTAACTCTCGCGAAAGGATCGCTCAGGACGAAATTCCCGAAGAAAAATGGTCTTGTATCCGTGAGCCTGTTATATAGTAGGTAATCGAGCGTGCTGCGAAGAACTGCAGTTCGGTTTCGCTGCCCGCCATCTTACGGCTGGTAAATGGTATTCACAATTCGCCTGTCGGGTCGCTTTTAGATCGATTTTTCTACGATCGCTTTGCCATTAAACGGTACAAGTCACCGCCGTTGACGTAACAGATTTTTTTTCAGCTCGATGTAGTATACCGGGCTTGATGGTTAGCAGCTGGATAGCTTTTCCGGTTCCTTATCTCTCGCTCGGCAGGTTCTAGTTCCTTGCGCTAATTCGCGAGTTCCCTGGTGTTTATGAACGCCTACGTGTAGCTAGCAGTTCACTTGTGGTTTCTTCCGAAAACTTGTGCACCGCTTTCACTGATGCGTAATTCGTCCCTTATTAATTTAGATCTATTCCTGAGCGTGCTTGCCCCCTGGCTCTTGGAACTTATACTTCTTTAGGTCTTCATCAACTGGAATGGACCTCCGAAATTTTGTTCCCTCGGTGCACTGTATCTTAGAAACAATCGATGTTTGAAAACATGCAGCCGAAACTTTGAAATATAGTAATAAATATATTGGGAAAAACACGGCAGATTATCCATTTGTTATTTCAATGCAAAATTGTTAATAGCAGAATGTATGGTCGCTTACAAGGGACGTTCGGCAACCCGGAAATTCGGAAAATTATGAAACTTGGTGCGCAAGTAGAGTAGTTCATCCGTAACGCGACCCTATTTTTTGTTGGTGCCATGCTGCAGTTTTTGGGGGTGAAACCACCCTTTGAAAAAAATGTAGAATTTTCTTTCTCGCGGAATATCTCGAGAACGGTGAGAGATATGAAAAAAGAGTCGAAACAAAAGTTGCATCCTTTTCTTATATCTACAAAACTGCGTGAAAATAATTCTCGAAACGTCCGTATTTTCCATATATTGTTTGCAAACATATTTTTAAAATAGCTAATCATTATACACGTTATAAGCGGTTAGAAGTGAATCGGCAACAAATAAAAATTTTCATAAAAATGGAAAATTAGATTATGGACCACCTTGGGCAACTTTCGACACCTACATCAATATTGTATCTGAAAAAAAATATTTTCGCTGCACCCTAATGTACTGTCTTCCTTGAATAATTGAAAGCTGTCTAAACTTAGTATAAATAATAATTTAAATATTGCTTTAAGAAACCACTTTATTAATGGCAACTGCTAAAATGGACTTCAAATTCGATAATAGAGGATTTATTTGTATACAAAAAAAAATATAACACATAAACTATTTATATGTATGAAAAGAGATTATCCAGAGGTATCTCAGCATATATTTACAAAATACAAAAATTTAATTTTAAGGGTCGGTGGTGGGGGTAACTTGAAAAATATGGACTTTTCGATAATTATTTTCACGCAGTTTTGTAGATATAAAAAAGGGTGCAACTTTTGTTTAAACTTCTGTTCAATATCTCTCACCGTTTTCGAGATATTTCACGGAAAAGAAAATTCTGCATTTTTTCAAAGGGTGATTTCACCCCCAAAAACTGCACTATGGCACCAGCAAAAAATAGGGTTGCGTTACGGATGAACTACTCTACTTGCACACCAAGTTTCATAATTTTCTGAATTTCCGGGTTGCCGAAGGTTCCTTGCTAGTGTTGCAATAGGTAAATATGTTCCAATGCTTCCATTAGGGTAATTTGAAAATTTGTATCACCTAAAATATACCGTAATTGTGATGATATCGATCACGCAATAAGAATACATAAGCTTGCAAGCTTATGCTATAATTGCATGGATTTGTTATTTGCCTGGTATAGGGTAACTGTACTCGTAGTTGGCAGTGTACCAATAGTTGACATTTTTATTTTCAGTCAAGAATAATAAGCTTTCTATTAAAAATTTTTTTTTGACTAATACACTGTTTGAAAAAGTATTAGTCAAAAATATTTTTTTAATAGAAAGCTTATTATTCGTCACTGAAAATAAAAGTGTCAACTATTGGTACACTGTCAACTACGAGTACAGTTACCCTAAGTCATTCTTGCAAACTTTCATTAATTCCTTGCCATTAAATGCGTTTAACTAATAGTATTTAACACATTCATAATTTGCTTTATCAATTATGTATTAATCTACTGTATGGCAAGTCCCATTGATAACCATTGACTAAATAAATTTATAAACATTATTACACACTAACCTTACATATTCCCATTCATACACACAATACTGTATCCACATATTTGCACCTAGCACTTCTACAGCTTTAGTTATCTCCAGAAAATACAGTAAATATTCCAAACATTAACAAAGAATACGGTTGCTTTCTACAGAAGCAAATGGTACAATTTTCCTTAAGAGGACCTTCCGGTCTAGAGCCCAAAAAGATAGGTGATTTTTAGGAATGAATTAAAGGAAAACTACTATATATAATATAATGGGACTATTTGCACTGTATGAAGGATGTATTAAATTATAGAAATATATTTTTTGTTTCATAATTAATAATTGCAGACGGCACTGGGGAGTCGTTAAAGTCAAGGCGTCAAAAAATTGATCCAAATCGGTGGGACCTATATCTCCAAAAGTTATTATCCGATTCGCCTGAAACTTTTTTATTTTGAAGAATATACTTCTGACTAGAGGGGGGGGGGGGGGGGGACAGAAAAAATTACAAAAATGGCATTTTTTTAAAAAAATAACTACGCTTGAAGTTTTAAAAATCACCTTTTCCCTATATATTCCATCCTTTCAACGCCTTAGAAAATTATAAATTTTCAATTTTTTGTTATTTTTCTGCCCCCCCCCCCTAACCAGAAGTATAGTCTTCAAAATAAAAAAAGTTTCAGTCGAATCGGATAATAACTTTTGGAAATACAGGTCCCACCGATTTTGAGAACACTGTTTCGATAAAAACGCGTTTAAAGTTTTACGTTGGCGCCGAGTGGCCGGTTGTTGCCCATGCATTTGCCGCTACTTAAATGCCTATAACTTCGGGAATTTTACGAATTCCAACAAATCCTTTTAAGCGCGTGTTCCTAAAAGGTTGAACATTCGAAAAATGAAATAAAAAAAAATCGACTTTTAGACCGGAAGGTCCCCTTAAGCTGTTCAGTGATCAGTGTCCTCAAAATACTCCGAGATCTCTAAGAAGCTAATTGCTTAATCTCTAAACCCCGAGGTGAAACAAATTCAAGCTTGCTCGACCGAAAAATTGCCCAATTGATTGTTTCGCACGGGGCGCAGCGCGAATATCGCCGATACTTCATTTGCTGCTTGTGCAGTCGACCTCGCTATCGCTTCAGCACGACGCGACGCGCGGTTCTTTTTCTTCCGCAGTCGAACCGACAGACTCGCCATTCCCGCTTTTCTCGCTGAAGCAGGTCGCAAAGGTAGCTGGGTGGCCGAGTTTATATATGTATATACATTTTTATGAGACCGCGGCGGCTTGCAGACGTCGTATCGCCGGCGACTGTATGTACTGTTAGCTGAATGTGGGATACGAGGTGGATGTTCACCGGCAGAGCTACCGGCTCCATTATCGCGCAGATCTACGAACGCGAGTTGCCGCATAGATCACCCTGAAATCGTTTCACTTCGATTCTTCGGTGACTGGAGCTTTTGGAATTTCACTGTGCGCTTTACTGTTAGACGTGCCCAATTTTACGAACAAAACAAGAGTACAACAACGACTAACTGTCAACTTTGAACTGCCTGATGGTACCATGAATCACGCGAAAGTATCTTGATTTTGATTTCTTAATTATTGCAGCTTTTGAAAGCTGATTCTTTTCTGGTAACCTTACTTCTTTTTTTAATGTTAAATCAGGACAGAAATCTTGTAAATCACGCCACAGTGTCTATTTTCGCTTTCAGCCTTCTTCCTCACTCTTCCTAATAGGACAGAAATAGGGAAGAGCTCAGAAGTTCGATTTGCTTCCAATCTATTGAATAAACTCTTCATACAACAGTTGCTCGATGTTGAAAGCGTGTGACGAAAAGCAAATTGTGTAGAATACTGCCCAAGATTATTTGGCGTTTTGTTATAAATATTAAATATACAAAGCGTCAGGTCGTTTTACGGATCTCTGCACAGCTCATTTCAAGAACTTTCAGTAGCGTGTCCGCATACGTAAACAAAGCCACCTGCAAAAAATTTACAAGAAAGCTAAACCCGACTGTTGCCACGTCTTTTCATTAACTAAGAAAAAGTGGGAAAGCCTGAAAATTGGAAATGGATTCCCACGAGAGTTGACAGGAATTTGAAATCTTCTCAACGGAACCGTGGCAGAAGAAGCGAGATAATATTCTTTGTAAGAATGAACTGTAAAAATAATTTGATTGCTGAGAAGGCTGCTCCTAACCGCGCGGCTCTATGAGGATCGTATCCGCAGAAAGTCGTGTTATGTGTCTGGTGAAATAGACAGGGAATTATTCGTCGAGAACTACTTTCACTCAATGAAATTATTACCGCCGATCCTTGTATAGGTACTGCACATTGACCGTTTCAGCAAATCGTTAAGGATAGAATCTCTGGCACTGACATACTGGTGGATGGAAAATTTTTATCGTAGCATCGTTACTGTGTGTACGATACGATACCACGAAAGCCTGCATTGCAGCAGTTGTTTGTTGAAATTAAAATAGCAGAATGAGAATTTTTACATCACCCATCGTTGCCGATTATTCGTTAAGCTACTTTGAATTAGACAAGCGTTTGAAAGTCGAAAGTTTTAACAAATTTGGACGAGCATTTCGAAGATAAATCACCCGGTGTCTGTGGAAATGGTAATTGAATTGATCGAAACGTAAAATTAACATTTTCAACAAACATACACATTTTGCTGGAAGAGAATTTCCGTAAAAGGACGCGAGGACTTTGGAAGTGATCTAGCAACGGTGAGCCCAGATTGTCGCGCTCTTTTGATCGATCGTGCGGTGGGGGATCAGAAATTGGGTTGAGCGAAGCTCCGCGTGGTTTCCCAAGAGAGTGTCGAGGATTTCGCAAAGCTCGAAGGAACGCTGGTAGGAGAGGATGACAGATAGCATCTAGGCTCGTTGCATAAGGATGAAAGTACCCGACCGACTGAGTAAATAATAACGGTTACGTGGCGTGGAGACGGCTCTTCTTTGCTGAAAACACCGTAACTAGTGGCCGGGTAAGGTGTCCTGGTGGGTACCGTGGGATCCTTTACGAAACCTGGCCCATTGATCGCCACGGAGTGCGCAGCAATTATCGTTGCCATTGTACAACAATTATTCCCGCGCTTCAAACGTGAATCAACTCGGCCACGCGTTCGCAGCCACGGCTTCATTTTGATTCTGTTGGCTTGTCGTAGGACTCTTGACACTATGTACACGTGTATTAAGAAATATTTGTATCTTTCAAGTATGAAAAAAATGCAGAGCGTTTTTGTAGCAGCAACTTTACGTTTCAAAATAGCGAAATAGTGAAACACTTCATATAAATGTGTGTATATATTAGGGTGGTGCTTATTCGACCCAAAAAAATTTCTCGCACTTTTTCAATGTGTTCATCCTTATGAATTAGTAATGTAGTATTTTTTTTTTTTTTTTTTTTTTTTTTTTTTACATATTAGGGGCTTCTAGCGGGCATTGAATTTTGTGTTTTTTAAAAAGAAAACTGTGAGTTTCTTTTCGACGTATTAAATTTTTTAAACACATTTACTTAATATTGGAATATTATTACAAAATAAATTTTTGAACCAACAACTTTTGAAAATAGCCAATTTGTATTTATAAAAGTCTGGTAGTAATGTTTACTAGCTATAGCTGGTAAGATGGGTTGCCATGTATGTCCTATTCTGGATGGGGAATTCCTAATATAGTGACACAGAGTTTACAAGAGAATGCGTACGTAATTCGTATAATTAACTGAATTACTGATTTTAATATTACTGTATTATATTTTGTATATTCCGAGGGTCTATTTAACAAATACAGTATTAAGTAAAACGCCTCTGGTCCATTGACGGGCGAATAAGTTAGAATTCAGAGGGTCGAAACTCGAAATTTTTAATAATATTGAAAATCGTACAAATCGGGTGATGTAAGTGGAAGTACCCATAGAGCACACTCTCGTTGCAGCAACATTGCAGGATGGTTGCCGCAATAGTAGTGCAACGTTGCAGCAACATTGTGGAAACGTTGCCGTAACGTTGCAGCAAAGTTGCAGGAACGTTGCAGTGCAACATTACAACGCAACATTGATGCAACTAAGCACCAATAATTCTATGTCCGCCCCGTGCAACGTTACATCGACATTGCGCTGCAGCCACGCAACACTGCAAGGTTACTGCAACCATCCTGCACCGTTGCCGCCACGAAATGTGCTGTATGGGTAAAAACACTCCTGTGTTAGATGTTAAGATGTGAAAAACGTTTTCTGGAAGCGACATTCGTCTTATTGGAAGTGTGCACAAGTTTTTGCCCTTTCATAGAGTCTCTGATAAATAAATAGCATTTTTTGGAACGTTTCCTGATACGCTACACAGTCCTCGCAGCATAATAAAAAATATCCTACACTTGGGGAATTTTGAGATGGAGATAAAACACATACCTATTAATTACATACTTGAAGCGACGTTCTTATAAATATAAATACATATCAACTCTATTATCAACGTCAGAGTTATTCTCCCATAAACGAAATGAATTCTACTTTTCATATGTTTTCTCGCTCCGTTTACATTTCTTTCATTTAAGCTTTCAGTATACGTACATTCATATGCTATCGTGTGTACTTCTATTGTATAAAAATTTCAACAAAACCATCGAATTACAGGAAAGAGTACTTATCGAGCATGCGAGCCAAATAACATCAACAATTTTTCCTAACCCTGATTCGTTCGCAGAAATATTATCCCTTGGCACAAAATAGTGCGTCATTATTCCGGTAACACTGAAATCTAAATATAACCGCGGGACGAAGTGTACTAGGCATTAATTAAGCTGCGAGATGACTCGTTATCTCCCGTTCGATTACCTCGTTCCATAGTAATAAGTGAAAATTGCTGCGAACACCGCGAAACAGACAGGAAGTTTATTCATCTTTCGCGTAGAAGAAATTACCTACACGTTCACGATCATTCTTTCACTTCGATATAGGTTGTAATTCTCCACTGTATTCAGATGTAACGTCGATGATCTACCTATTCCCAAGCCTTGCAGGTTACAATGTGAATTCTTTTCTGTTGCTGTATTCGTTTAGCGTCGATTCTCTGTCCGAATGGGTGACGCCGTGGGTGTCTGCAGGGGTGCAAAATGGGCAGTTGTCCCCCTGGCTTTTGAGAAAAAAATCGCTTATTTTTCAAAACTGATCTTTGTTAAGTTTATACTAAAAAAGGGAATATTTTTAATTTTCGGTTTTAAATTTTTAATTAAATTAGCACTATAAAATGGGTTAAAAAAAGCAAGAGGGGTATGTTTTTCTTTACCATCATCCCAATGTTGCCCCCCCCCCCCCCCTGGAAAAAAGTCTGCGGACGCCCCTGGGTGACGCAAGTCAATGGATTCAAGGATAAAGCTTAAGGAGTAGTCATTATTAAGGGGGGTTTGCGCCTTGTTGGGCCGAAAAGTAGGTAATTCTTTGTGATTTTTTGTACAAAAACGGTTCGACAAATTAATTTGCGGTTCGGCAGGCTGTTTTATTGTATCTTGAACTATTGTTCTGAATTTCTGTGTGACAGTGAAGATGAAAACATGGCAGATACGGAGAGAGGGTTGAAACATAATCGGGTGGACATGGCGTTGATGAGAAGTATTGTAAGGGTTATCCGAAATACAAAAAGGAAGAGAGATTCTTAAACTATGTGAATGTGGCTATGGGTGGTAGTAGATGCATTAAGAAAAATAAAGAAATGTTAAAATGGCAGCCTTTTGAAGAAGATGAAGCGCCCTGATTTGATTCTGAGAAAGATTTTGCCCCAAAATCGGGAAAACTTCCTTAAATAAAAAAGGAACGGTAACAGATACGGCAATAAATCTACTACCACCCATAGCCACATTCATATAGTTTAAGAATCTCTTTTCCTTTTTGTGTTTCGGATAAGGTAAATGTTCCAATACCTGGACATTTAAGGTACGGCGTACACATATTTGAGAATTTTTCAGTTATACAAATCGATTTATATAAAAACGATTTTGCAATTACATGGGGCATCGTGTGTACTTTATCATTAAAAAAAACACACATATTGTAGGAGTGAATAATTTTGTGAAATATTGAAAATTCATAGACCTTACAATGGCCCAATACTTGAACAGCTTAACTAGTATGTCTCGGCGTCCCGATTTTACTGTCCCATTACATGGACACATAATGAAACATCAGCAATTTGGATGTTTTCTAGAGAAATTAAATAAAAAAAACAACACAATAGTTTTTTCTTTTTGCATATTTCTTCTGTATAAGTAATTCATTCAAATCAGTAAACAAACTTGAGTAAAAAGAATCTATTATTGAATGACTAATTTTAAGGTTATGTGTATTCGTGTGTAACATCGACTGCTTAGCAAATCAGATAAATCCAATACTAAAATGGTGTAAACCGGACAGTTCAAGAGAATAAATTGTTTTTTACGAAAGTGTTACAAATATACCAAATATATATATATATATGAATATATTTTACTAAATATTTGAATAATTGAATAAAATAGTTATTTTTTGGATAAAGCGAATATTAAATGTACTAATCAGTATTATTTGCACCAGTGTCCAGCTACTGGGACGTGTCCACGTATTGGGTCTTTTACCTTAACCTTTAAAGTGCTTTCGTCAACGCCAGGGCCACCAGATTATTTTCAACGCTCTCTCTCTGTATCTGCCATGTTTTCTTTTTCACTGTCACACAAAAATTTAGAACAATAATTCAAGATACAACAAAACAGCCTGCCGAAGCTCAAATTAATTTGTCGAACCATTTTTGTACAAAAAATTCATAAAGAATTACCCATTTTTCGGCCCAACAAGGCGCAGTCGCCCCTTAAGTATAATTCCTTTAGCATACGACGCCGACGTAGCGCTTCCGCTTCCGGAAAATGGTCGCTTTAAAACGATGTGGTCATCCTAGTAAGTCCCTTGAAAAATTCATGGGCAAGTCCGCCCTCCTCGTGCTCCCCAAGAATTTCCTTGTATGTACATCCTTCCACGTGGATGATGAATTAAGCTTAATGCATTTCATTTTCACGCTCCGATAACGACGAATATTTTACAAAGTTCGCAGAAAACTCTTTCCTCGTCTTTAAGAAAGACGGAAATCTATGGCTTAACCGACTATCCGGCTACTAGTCGGTGCATCTCTAATATTTATATATTATACTTCCGAGTGCTAATCGCTTGTGTGTTTATATAAAATATAACTAAACTTTTTCAAAATAAAATATAACAAACAGAATTTGAAACGTCATATAGCCCAATGGAAATTATGGAGTAATTCCTTATCGTAAGAAAAATTTCTAAATCATGGAACTGAAAATTAGAGGATTACCTTTTGGAAAAATAAAATTTCAAGAGCCCAAATAACAACTGCGATCAGCGGGGGGAATATCGCACGGTATACGTTTTATTGAAAATAAGAATTGACCGTCGACGTTCCCCGTGTTAAAGCGACGAGATCGTCCCGGCAGCAACGATCGCATGGCACGAAATGCGATGGACTCGATAAGATGCGCGAGATGCTGCCGCGCGTGCTCCCCGAGCCGTGTAAACACGGCTTTACACGCGAACGAGATGACACGCATAGCGTGCGCTCGATGCATCGTGTCGGCGCAACTACCTCCTGTTTCGGTTTCACTGCCGCTTCCTTTTATTTTCCTTCCGAATCTTGCGAAACGGATCTCCTACCGCGTGATCAAGATTGCTCGCCATAAATGTTTGGAAACGCATGGACGCGAAATATTGACGAATTTTCAACGAAAGATAGGGGAGACCGGGGCTAGTTGATACAGAGGCAGGTTGATACAGGCGAATTATCTGGACACCGTATATATGTAGCTTCATTTCAATGGGATATGTGAAAATTGTTGATAAATTCTTTCCTACGATCCAGCGTACGTGGGTGTACCTTGACGTTAGCAATCGTTTTTTAACTGTTTTCGTTTATATAAAGAAAAAGTAAATAGTTGTGTTCACTTTCCAATCCGTCTTGAGACGATATAAAGAATTTTATAACCCGAAGTAATTTGGCATCATATTGAGTCTTTTGAAGGTAAGGTAATTACGTTTTGTAATTATGTTTATATGCTCTACATTTTTTTATGGACATGTTTATACATAATGACTTCCTGTGGGGTAAGTTGATACGGTTTCTCTGGGGCATGTTGATACAGTATATTAATTTTCCCCGACTACTTTTAATTGAATTTTTTCTTTATATTTCTTGGAAAATGGTTTGAAATTATATCAAAAAGACAAATCGTGGCGAAATATCGTAGGAAGTTTTGGAAAAAGCGTGTGCCGAAATAGAAAAAGACTCAATATTATTAAGGCCATGCACAAAAATATACAATCATGACACAATGAGTTTATTAAGATATAGTAACAAAAAGAAGAAGACACCTCATGTTAAAGTGGGATATTCCAGACGTAAAAAAAAATGAAAATAAAAATGTTTTTCTAGGTATGTTTGTTTAAAAATCTGTTTGATCTTTGAACTTTTGACTGTTGGAAAGGTATTTAGATTGAAATTATATTTTTCAAATTTATTAGTTACTCATTAAACAGATATTTTAAAGATATATCAACTTGCCCCGCAGTGGGGTAAATTGATACACTTTGCCTTCGTACAAATAACATTTTTTCATTCATTTTGTATGTACTTTCTCAAGTTTTCGCTTACTATATATTAAAGAGGAAGGACCAACGTATATTTTAGCATATTTGTTATTAAGTAATTGATTCAAACAAAAATGAAAAACAATGAAAACTGAAAAACGTATCAACTTGCCCCGGTCTCCCCTACAATTCAGTTTATAAAATGATTCTGGACGGAAGATTGCAATTTTTATGCACCACTCGAGAACTTCTGTTGAGTGGAATCGGACGATCCCACTTTTGTCCTGGTAATCGGACAGGAATACGTTCTCCAAGAATAGATTTAATGTTCGATGTTCCAAGCCCGTTGACAAAGGAAGCAACAGCACGCTCGCATCGGAATGACTCCGAGGATTCGAACTGAAATAGTGCGTCGATATCCTTGAAGGTGAAACCTCTAAATGTGTTTCTTGTGTTATGTTCCTGTCATCAGTGGCGAAAAAAATATATTTTGCGGTGGTCGGCAGGGATGTTGACACACCTCACGAGCGTGAATTTCCTATCGTGCCCTTTATCAGCAAACACCAAACTACGAAACTTCATAAGTAATTCGCAAAGTACAAAACTTCATTTTTGGTGGAGGTATTTTCATCCGAATTTCAGGACATTAGTGACATCGCTTTTGACGGGAGATTTTTAATGTGTAGTCTTCCTCAAATAAAAATCGTTGTATACATAACATTCCTGAACTTTTTGTTTAAGGGGGGAAGCCACTGTGGCGGTCGAAAATAAAGGCTATTTTCAAGGCATTCTTTTATAATGAAATGTAACTTTCTACGAAAAATCTTTAGATATTACCAACTGAAAATGCATATATTTAACTAATATTTTGTGCTTTTAAATTGAAGAAAATTTCGGAAGTATGGCCACAGCACACGATAACGTTAGGCTCTGCAAAAAAAAAATTACAAAACAGGCGCTCGTGTAACTTTTCAAAATTTGCTTTGAATTGAAAAATTCGAACGTTTTCTTAAAGTATATTACAATAGCTTCGGTTAAGCGTACAGATTTAAAAAAATATTAATTCTTGAAGAAATGGCGAACTTTGAAAGGAAAGGTATAAAAGATCAACATGTTTTTTCAATGTCACGATTAGATGAATTATTCGATCAAAACACTTGTACGCTTAACTGAAGATAATTTTAATACGAATTGACTGAGTTATTAATCCGCCCGTTTGAAAAATGCCGCTTCGAGATAATCGCGTTTAAAGTTTTAGCAGCAGTTATTTTCTGCAACTCGAAAAATCGCAGCTGTATACATTCTCTACCTAGATTTAAACAACATACAAGCTCACGATCCTTCTTATTAGACACATGTCACGTCCTGGGTGGAGGTTAGGACAATGACAAGGAGTTTCTTGGCCCCGCTGCCTCCAACGTACCCGTCGCGCCCAAAGGCCGGGCCGGATTACGCCGCAATGGAGTAAACTGTGCGGGGCGGGTGGATTGATTGGCTTTAAAGGATCGAGGAGGAAAAGAAGAGTGCGTTTCTCGTCTTGGGACCGCCAGCTAGACTCATCAGTAGGGCTACAGCTGACGGCCCCTGCCCTAGACACACACGGGGACACAGAGGATATGATTTCGGAACTTGTATATATACGAATGGATTGGAGATTGAGAACTAGCGAGAAGATTAGACCTCTGGTGGCGCTCGCCGACACTAAGTCGCGATACCGTGTGGTGGGGCCAGGACGTCACACACATTTGGATTGTTGGCCATAAACTTTTCGGGCCATTGATCCCAAGTTACTTTCCGTAGCTCCCAGAATTTTTCGAGATCCACCTCGAAATTGCGCAGGTATATTTGCGAGACCCCAAATATTATGTAAATGAACAAGAAGAAAAATCGGAATAAAAAAAATATCACAGTGGCTTCCCCCTTAACCAAAGTGATCGCTGAAGTATGAAAAGTGATAGTAAAATTTAAAACATAAAAATGTTATTAATTACCAGATATTTATAGTACGTAAAACTATGAAATGTTATTTGTTCGTTTACTGCTTTTCACACTATTGCAGTAAATAGGACGATTTCTAGATTTTGAAACTCTTGATAATGAAACTCTTGAGAACAAGAACGGTATAATTCTGTGCAACTACAATTTTAAGCCGGTACATTTGAAACTGCAACACACATTGAAAACCAGGAAAATGACGAATTAAATCCCTTTTAATTTCACGTCGACTACGTTATATTTCAATTTCATCAAAATCTCTATTATCAACCGCAAAAGCTTCTATTTGACACAGAATGGACCAATCGTAAATCCAGAAACAAACAGATAATGCATGGCTATAAAATCGGCATTCTATAACGAGCCGCGCACCTGCAAATCACTAACAATCTCCTCGTTTTTCTTGTTTCAGGTGAGTATCGCGACGTGTTGGAGTCGATGATTTAAGTTCCGTTTGGTGAGTACTGTACAACAATCGTTGCTACTCGAGGGTAAACCGGCTATTATCGCTGGTACGCGTTTATCCAAATTCGGTCGATTTTCCTGCCAGTGTGCTGTTTGATAGTCAACACGGATCTGACCTGACTAGTAACATGGCAATTTATATACGACCGTGAAAAATTCGCTTGTTACGTTGAATTTCCGTGCGAGCTACTACGTAGACGTGCGCGTCTCGAGCCTCTTTAAATTCGTAATGCGAGATAATGTGAAATTTGGCGGGCAGGAGGGGTATATTACAATATACGTTCTTAGAATGCTAAGTAACATCCAACGGGGTACGTCGAGGCTGTGATTTCAACATCGTTTAAGTACACTTTTCTATCTGCTGCACAACAATGTCCGAGATCGTTAAAATTAGTCTCACAATACGCACACGTTTATGGTGAAAGTTCAGTGAGCAGCTTGGCCGGCCTCGCTAAACATTTAGAAGGGATAATAATGGAGTTGTGATTCGATCGTTGAGGAAGACAACTCTGCAAGAACGACGCACAGTGGGGCAAACGCGGACAAAAAGCGGACAAAATTCAATATTTTTAAAACTAATGATCCTATCGACATGCAATTGGTTTCTTTCGATTCAGAATGAAACATACATTGGGAAATCACTCTGAAAACAAGTTTTTTTTTTTTTTTTTTTTTTTTTGCTTTTGGAAAAAGGGAATAGGTTTTTATTCTTTGACTATTTACGGATAAAATACAATAATAATTTTTTCCAGATACGAACTTTAAATTTTGGATTTTTGTCCGCGTTTGCCCCACTGTGCGCCTTGACCAGCGCTCATCGGCATCCCATATAAATTCCAATAACTACCGAATGCGCAAGAAAACGCAAATAAAATTTTAGGTATATATTCTCTGATACTTCCCGGTATTAAATCCATTAACGGCAACTTAAAGCGAGATAACGCGTGAGTTATTCATTTTTTTTACGGTTTTGGTCATTTAATGACCTTTATGCGGCGGCTACTGTTACAAAACGATACTTTTATAGTATAAAAGTGCGGGTTGTAAAATATTGACCAACTAGATAGGCTGTAACAAGCTTTAAATAATAATTAAGGACAAAATAAATTATAGCTACAAAGGGAAATTTTGATAATTTTAGCTTTATAACATTTTGCTTTTGGAAAAACGAAAGAGGTTTTTATTCTTTGACTATTTACGGATAAAATACAATAATAATTTTTTCCAGATACGAACTTTAAATTTTGGATTTTTGTCCGCGTTTGCCCCACTGTGCGACGCCTGCCCCTTAAATAAGTTCTGTTCTCAAAAGGATTCGCGATAAAAGTTATACCTTCAATTAAATAATGCCGAGATTGCAATGCTTACTATTATAAATACTTAGATACAGTAATGCCTCGTTAGTGTCACGTTTTTACCATGCGTTATAATCACGCTCACTATCCCCACCATTTCTTGGAATCCTTCAGTCGAGAGTGAGAGAATCCGAGAACGTGCGAGAGAACAAAAGAGTCGACACGAAGTTGTCGTCGGCTACGAATGGTGTCCGCATCGCGTTAGTATCACGCTGCCAGCCCCGATCGTCGTGATTCTAACGAGGCATTACTGTACTATTAAAAAGTTTTACAAATTTCGTTGTGAGGTGGGTCTTTAAGAAACTGCCAAAGTTATAAATTAAACAAGAAAAATGAAGGAAAGTGCTGCGTGTAATGTTAAAATTGCACATGCGCTACCAGAAAAGTATCAATCACTTTTACAGCGGTTAGAAAGAGTGACCCAAGAAATAGCCTCCTTTTGGTCCCACGAGTTTTGAACTGAATTTTATGCGAAACGATCCCTTAGGATGAGACATCAATCGCACGAAATTTTCAAGTTGAGGTGACAATTAGTTTCTGAGATATGGGAGGTGAAAGAAGTGAACATTCGTTAACGCGTCTTATCCGACTTTTTTGTCAGTCCGATAATTTAAACAATTATTCCCATGGGCTTTGCTGACTGCTAACAACGAATTTGAACTTAGATTTTAAAATTCACGAAAAAAAAAAATCAAAATCAAGATATATAAATGTCTGTGCAGTGGGTGCGTTTTTTAATATATCGGTCACCATGTTGAATCGGCCATTGTGAATTTTGAAAATCTAAGTTCAAATTCGTTGTTAGCAGTCAGCGAAACTCACAATAGCCGATTCAATATGGTGGACGATATATTAAAAAAGAACACCCACTATACGGAGATTTATATTTTTTGATTTTGATTTGTTTTATGAATTTTGAAAATCTAAGTTCAAATTCATTGTTAGCAGTCAGCAAAACCCTTGGAAATAATTGTTTAAATTATCGGACTGATATAGAGGCGTATGGGCCGACGCGTTAAGGTCTAAACACACTTGTCAGTTCCGTGTCAGTTCCGTGTCAGTGTGCTATTGGTAAGAAGAAGAGGGGCGTAGATGACCTTCTTACTGGCACACTGACACGGAACTGAGACGGAACGGATATGTGTGCGCAGACCTTTAACGAAATTTCACTTCTTTCACCTCCCATAAGTATCTCAGAAACTAATTGTCACCTCAACTTGAAAATTCGTTGCGATTGATGTCTCGTCACAAGCTATCGTTTGGCACAAAATTTAGTTCCAAAATTGTGGGACCAAAAAGAGGCTAAAAAAGGCCTCATTTTGGGTCACTCTTTACATGAGAGGAAATGCTGGCCATGTTGAAAATATTCTGTTACATTTGTCTGATTAGTTATGCGCCTTCAACACTATCCTGGTGGGACTTTTTTTTTTATTCCATTTTACATTACCCGCCACCTCCCTGCGGGAGGCCATCTTTTTCAAAGACCCTGCACAATGAGACGCTGTATTGAGAGTTGCCGATTTTTCTTTTGGTCCAACGCAGCTCAAGTTGTTTACTCAATCGGGGCACTGACTGATTAGATTCAGCGGTTAAGTAACACGTCGGAAAAAGCAAGCGAGAAGGGAAACAGAGGTAAAAAGCGCGTAATTCCCTAGGCATTGCTGCCAAGGATCGGCCTGCAGGCGAGAATTCGATTCAGCTATGCTTCTGCTTTGCTTTATTTGACGTCATCGCGGCATGCTGCTGGCGAAAGTGTTCTCATATTCTTTATTCATAGTAATGCGACAGATTTCATCGGCGTTAAGCAATATAGTTCGATCGAAGAATGAACTGCACCTCGTCCAAGTGTCTGACGCCGATTTATTCGCTGATTATTGTACATTATCGTTTAGTTCCATAAATCATTGATTTTATAAAATGTCGTAAATCGGTAGATGAGAGCTACTGATGTGTACATTTTGGATAACACTTGGTAAAGAAAAATTCTTGTAGCACATTCAAGAGTAGTACGTCCTAAGGAATCAGGAAGGCATAATAATTTGTCAGAAAGCTGATGGGAAAGTTATAAACAACTAGGGCGAATGTGAACATGTCAGAATGATTAAACACCTGTACGATGACGTTTCACCCTCGGTTTCTTCGACTAATGAATTTACGTCACAATAATTAGGGAGACAATGTGCGGGTAAGTCAGTCGGAGATTGATACCTATCGAGCAGAACCAAAGTATCGGTAGATTACTGCTGCAGGAGATCAGCAAGTGACAACGTGTTCGCTGACTGTGCATCTACATATGAGCCGTTGTTTTTGAAAGTGGTATAAGTCCATTTTTTTTAGAAATGAGTTAATGTTAGTTTTAGTCAGATATTGATAACCTCTTTTTATATTTATAATGACACAGTCAATGGTGCATAATATCCTCGTAAATTAATCAAAAGAAGTTGACCTGTAAAATGTTATCGCAGGAATGTTTTTTTCGAAAGTGGGATAAGTCCATTTTTTTGAAAAAATACTTCACTATGCTAAGTGTGAAGGAGAAATAAGATTGAAATATGAATAGGTTTTTTTATTATTAGTTGTCTTAACGATGTAATTTACTTTCCATACTAGTTTATTTATAAATTCATTATAAAATAACTGAAATTATTTCTTAATAAACTCGATTATTCGTTTACTTGTAAGTAACGAAGACATGTATGTCTTCGTTTTAATTATTATTTTTCACATTATAAAATACATTTCACAAAAGCCAAATATAAATTTAAAATATAATTTTAAAATATAAATTTCAAATTGGTGTTGGTTATATTTTTCATAATATGTTAAATAATTGAAAGTGGTATAAGTCCATTTGTAGCTAAAAAATCGTTTATTTTCTTTAACATTGTTATTAATTATTATTCCATAATTAAATTTAACAAGTTTATAGTTTTAAAAACATTACCCGAATTGATTAACGTATGCGAATATTTTTAAGTTGATTCAAACGCACACCCTTAAATATCTCAATGTATGAATAAATGGATATATACCACTTTCAAAAACAACGGCTCATATCTGTGTAGTGTCTACAAAAATAACCGAATTACTCATTGTTGTCAAACTGTTTTTCACTATAAGACAAATTACGGTAACGTCACTTTTTGTGTTACTAGTTTACAAAACTATTGTTAATTACTGCAGTTGATTATCACTAAAAATAAATACTGCTGCAAGTAGAATCTCTTAAGGGGGTATACCCGTTTGAACGCTTGGAAAATGTGTACATTTTGTGGATTTTTTTACAAGTCAACGGCTTGATGAAGATTTCCCGTTTTTTTACTATGTTTACATAGTATTATGAACTACTTATAAAAAAAGTTTCAGTTAAAAAACTATTGTTTTTCGGAAGTTATGGATACATATCCGAAAGCCTCTCGATTTTAGACGGCTAAACGGTGGGCGTAAAAACAGCTGTATGTCGTGTCTAAATTAAAAAACAATAAAATCTTCTTATAAAGTATATCAATAGCTATCGTCCATCGGGGCCGATTTTGAACATTTTGAAAAATAAAGACATGGTGAGAGATCAAAGGTAAAGTTACATTTTTCTATGAGAAAAGGCCACCTCTTTTCTTTATAAATAATAAACGGGGAATCGGAATAAAAAAAGCCCTCGATGGACGATGTGGAATCTTATTACGATCCTGCATGCAAAATTGGAAGTGAATTGGTTGAAGGTAGCGCGAGTTTTTAGGCCTACCGTAATGAAAAATATAGTTCCGAGAAAAACGCGTTTAAACTTTTGACTTTGATGCCCCATGCTACCTGGGTTGTTTCATTCAAATGCCTATAACTTCGCCAATTTTCCGAATTTTTACATCGGACTTGTTTTATAATATTTCTAAAACATCAATCTATGAAAATATGTAAAAAATCCGATTTTTCACACTTTCAAACGGTTATACCCCCTTAATGCAGCAAATGATTCTGATCCTTAACACAGTGATATTAAATTGACACACACGTCTTCCACCAAAGTTTGATTTTACAAATAATCATAGTAACATAATAACAAAATAATAATAAAATTCTCCTGCCTAGCACCGTAAAACACAACTCTCGCTTCTTACAATTGTATTGAGAGAATGTGCCGTGAAGCCAATGCTTATGAGAAACGTTTAAACTTTTTTGGCAACACACCGTCAGCTTTCAAACATCCATAAAACTGTTATATAATGCAGTGTTTAATTCGACTCGCCTTACTCTTTTATTTTGAGTGCTAATTTAGTTAGGTGAATCAGTTAACAAAGAAACAACGGCAATGACTACGACAACAACAACAACAATAATAAAATCTTATAACGATAACCTTTTATTTAACGAGGCTTCCGTTTACGCAAACTATATTATTTTCTAAAAATAAACTTTTTTAATGCCGGTATCAGTAATCTATTTATTGTTATTTACAATCATTATAAATGCTATTACTGTTGCACGCTATTGTGCAGTGTAGATATATTATTCCAAATAAATGGTAGCCATTCAACAACACAAATTTATAAAAAAGTTTATGGTCGATTCGCAGGTACAGAGAATATTTTTATATCTTCTATACATATATCGTAACAACAAAGTGGCCTCCAAATATGTACATGTATCCAAAACACTACTTACAAGGAGAGGTTTTTTATAGCAGCCGGTTTTCATATTTAGGGGGTGAAACCACCCCTCAAAGTTCATAAGGAGGTATAAAGTTGTGTTGAATAAAACTTGATATAAAATTTCACTTGCGTCGCAACGTGCTGTATGGATGAGGTTCTTGTCGCCAGTCAGCGTTATTAGGGGGTAAACAACCCCACTAGCTATGGGAGGTCATAAAACCACTGATGCGTCATCCTAAAATAAATTATGTCTAAGGTTTTTTCAAGAATTTTATGAATTTTTTACACGTTTCAAGTCTCAAATGCGCAGTTAAGCGATTAGGGGTAGTTCACCCCCTAATAACGGTGACTGGCGACAAGAACCTCATCCATACAGCAAGTTATGACGCAAATTAAATTTAGTATATCAAGTTGTATTCAACACAATTTCGTACCCCTTGTGAACTTTGAGGGGTGGTTTCACCCCCTATACATGCGAACGGGCCAAAGTAAAAAGACACGTACCTATTTCTTACTTTTCGGTCCCCCAAAACGTACCCAAAAACCAAAGCAATCGGAGGCAGACACCTGGGAAGCTCTCGTTGTCAGTCGTGAATCATAGCCACATGTGAGAAGACCCTCAGATGAAATTTAACCTCGTCAGGATGCTCAACGAGCAAGCGATTCCAGGCGATCGCATTTGAGCAACACGAAATGGCGATGTAACTATGTAACGGCATGCTGAATTCTTCCCGTGGCAAGTTCCTTCACGGTTTCGTAGCTCGTGGAACTTTAATGACATGGAATAATCGGCGTACGACGCTGGCTATAATTGGCTTCGATGCGTAAAGGCCGCCACATACTACGCTCCTTTTGGCCGTTCGAATTACTTCTACGAGCAAAAGTTCTAACGCGAGACGGAACACGGTTGAGCCCGTTGGCGCTACGTTTTACATACGTTTTGTCAGCAGTTTTAAAAAGACGATAACCTTAAATCCGCCATTTTCGCTATAAAAAGATGTGCTGGTGACCTACACGATCCATTTTTTTATAGCGGCAAATCGGAGCACACACAAACGCGCCCAATACACTCAGCGAAGATTGTGTTCATGCTAGACAATCGCCGGTACACACATACTAATTGTAAGTCGGCCGATTTGTGGACACACACGTACCGGCTTGCGTTACAACTTTTGACTGTATACCTAAATCGAACGGCAAGACGGAGCGTGTGTGGCCGCCTTAACGCGCGCGAGCCTGCGAGGTCAACGTTTACAGAGATTGATCGTCGATCATCCTCCGATGTGCATCACCCAGGATCATCAGCGGAAATGATCGCATTCAAGGCGACAGTTAACTGTTACATGGATTGGAAATTACCTTCCACTAGACGTCGAGGAATCTAATAAATAACGCTGCCTCTGTAATCGATTCAGATATAAGTAGTACTGAAAATATAGGTTGTTCTGGCACATTAATTATATAGGTGCGGAATAAAAGGTTACAGTTTAAGGGGGGTCACTCAAGTGAAAATGAACTACCAGTAATTTTACAGATAAAAATTTGAAAATATTTATATCCATATTATTTTTTACGCTGAAATGAATTATGTAAGAATTAATACAGTGACATTTTTTTTCAAAAATTTAAAAAAAAAAATTTCGAAAAAATTATTCGATTGTAAAATCCATACCCTTATTTCTGTAGAATTGTATACAAAGACTGCAAAAAAAATTTCAGCTCGAAAACTTCATTTTTGTCGGAGTTATAAAGTTTTTTGTTTTGGCGCAGTAACTAAAACGCTCCTGCTTCGTACGTTGGACCGACCAAAATGAACTACGAGTTATTTTACAGATAAAAATTTGAAAATATTTATATCCATATTATTTTTTACGCTGAAATGAATTATGTAAGAATTAATACAGTGACATTTTTTTTTTCAAAAATTTAAAAAAAAAATTTCGAAAAAATTATTCGATTGTAAAATCCATACCCTTATTTCTGTAGAATTGTATACAAAGACTGCAAAAAAAATTTCAGCTCGAAAACTTCATTTTTGTCGGAGTTATAAAGTTTATTTCACTGGACTACTACGTCAGGGAAGATGGACAAGTAGAAACGTCCACTATAGAGTCAGACGTACCACATTAATTCACTGCTTTACACTATGACCGCGCCTGACGTTACATTTCAGATAGGCTTGGGCATTATTTGAATAAAAGTTATTATATTACGTAACGATAATTTTAGAAACATCCACATGGGTAGTAATTCCATTCAAGGTTCTTGTATTACACCTTCCTTTATCATTTTAGAGGATACACGAATCTCTCCATAATAAAAACGTATCTCAACTTTAATAAAAAAAACAGTACTCTGACATTACAAATACATTTTCCACGAACTCGTTGTAACAGTGTTAGTAAAATGTGCAGTAGTAAACATAAATAATTTCACTTCGAATAATATCGAGGATTACATTTGTTTGTTTATGATGGACAGAAGTTCTTCTCTGACCACATGAAATTGTTTGCAGGACAAGAGCCAACCGATGGCAAATTCCACTTGCGCCCAAATCGCCCACAACGCCCGTGCTTTTCGTTTCCAAATTTATGAAAATCTCCTGAAATATGGAAAAGAAATCTGTGAAAGAGCCATTATCGGAAAATACAGGTTTTTGAATATAAATTACGACTCGAAAACAGGAACATATAATTTATGATATTCATTTCATTAGAATAACGGGAAATTCCTGCGCGGGCGATTTGGGCGTAAGTGGGACTCGCCCCGAATTCTTTCTTATGAATTTAGTCCACACGTCTATTTTCATCTGATGGGGTGATCTGACCCTTTGGGAGAGAGGGCCACATTGTAGCAAATGTCTGAAATTTAAGCCCTTACAGAATCATCGGCTTTAGGAATATCTAAATGATCACTGTTTTGACAAGTAAAGTCATATCTACCGGAGAAAGTGTCCAGGTCTGGTAAACAGGTTTCATATGATGTAAACTTTCCTTGCTAATTATGAAGTACGACTAAATGTAATCTGTCTAGAGATTGAAAACTCAGATTATTTATCGCGATGCAGTGTAGATAAATAAACCTAGGAAAAGAACGCTGCTCTAGCTGGCAAAGGAAATATCAAATACAAGGCATCAGCAAGCGTTGTTAGTACGCTTGCGCGGTGCTCCATGTTGCTTCACTCGCGCTGAACATGGTTCCTTAATGATGCGAAGCCGCTGATTCCGGGCGAAACATTGCGTAGAAAGTGTCTGGGAAACTGCGAATACGCATGCCGACGAATTGACGTAATTCTCATGCTTTCCCTCGAGTCATCATACTTTTCGAGCAACGAGACCCGCAACAGAGCATAACTTCTTACTAGGGTTGACAAAGCCGATGTATGTATCGAGATTTCATAAACTGTATTCGTGTTCTTCTATTACTTTATCGTCTTCTGCCTGAGTTTCCTGCATTTCAGAAATGTAATTCAGCATGGCGGTAAAAGTAGGGTTTCGAATATTTTTGGTTGCGATTTCATTTTTTAAATCATATAAAAATGAATTCGTTCTGCATTCAGTAATAAATATGCAAATGACCAAAAAATTGTATTACCGTTAAACGCGCATTGAAATTGACAGAAATAACATTTTCAAATTTTCTCCACGATTGTACGTACAGACCTAACGCCACAAAAATTTAAATCGTTCTTATTCTCAGTCAAAGAAACGAACAGATTTCCAAACCATATACCATCAAAAGAATAACAGCGACGACATTTTCCATGCATCTACCCACACAGCACCATGACATTGCAGAGACGTTGCAGGCTCACTCCTATGTCCGCCTTAACAATATTGCAGGAGTGTATTTTTCAAAGTCATAGTTGCTTCAGAATATTTGTTGTAATGTTTCCACAAGTTTTCACTACAGTATTGCACGGCAATGTGTGCGCAATTTTGCTGGGGCGTTGCCACTGCAACATTGCACGTGGATGTGCGCGCAATATTGCCGACATATTGTAGGATCGTTGCCACTGGAACATTGCGCGTCGATGTGCGCGCAATATTGCAGAAATATTATAGGATCGTTGCCAAGGGAACATTGCACGGCAACGTTCTTGCAATATTGCTGCAATATTGTAGGATCGTTGCCAATGGAACATTGCACGGCAACGTTCTTGCAATATTGCTGCAATATTGTAGGATCGTTGCCAATGCAACATTGCACGGCAACGTTCTTGCAATATTGCTGCAATATTGTAGGATCATTGCCACTCCAATAATTCACGACAATATTGCAGGAACGTTCCTACAATATTGCAGTGCAACCTGCAGCTACGCAATATTGCAGCAACGTTCCTGCAATACAGCTGCAACGAAGTGTGCTGTATGGGTTAGGTTAGGTTAGAAACGTTGGCTTACAAACAGACAAATATGGGAATATTATAATGTTGAAAATTCAAAATAAAGGAGTTTAACAAATTTAATGTAATTCCAATACTCAATATCTTGCAACGTCGCTTGATTTGAAATACCTAAAACATCATTTAAATCGCAGAAGATGGAACACCTAGAAGTTCAGCAAAGTCGCCGGCTTGGAAATTTAATTTCCTTACAACGCGTGTTACAACAGGTTCGCGAGACGTGCAATCGCTTTGACAGAATTTCGATTGATAATTTTACCGCCGACGCGTCGCGGCCTCCCGTGAGCTCTCGTTTGGTGTGGCGAAACGAGAAATTCGTCGCGTCGGGTTTCGCAAAGGGGTTTACGAAATGCTAAGGAGCTCGTGAATATAAACGCTACCAATGGGATCCAGAGTAAACGGCTTATCTCGGGTACAGTGACAGGGACGAGTTTCATTAATGGCATTCGTGTTTTGTTACAATCGCGCACATTATTTTGTTCCTGTAATTATACCGGGAATCTGTGATGTCTCTCACAACTTCGAAACGCAAGTTTGTTTCTCACGACAATCCCAGAACTGGAGTTCATTTACTGCTTCGAACTTAAGGGGGAATTATCATGTAACAGGCCCAAAAGTAACTGATTTTTGTTTTAAAAGACTATTGTTAATATTGGTTTAAACTCTTTTGGTATATAAGGAGGCATCTTTAAACTTGCTAAATATATTTTTATACGGATCCTTCTTATTATTTATTAATTATTGTGGAGCCTTGTCAACCTCTTCGACGATGTAACTCCCGTTGGTGTCATTTGATTGCAAAAAGGAAAGAATTTCTTAAAGTTAGATAGTTTACGCTGGGATTGACCCAATTTAAAGAAAAAAAAAATGAAAAATTGAGAAATTTATAGCGTTTGAAAGAAAATGTAACTTTTTCCTTAGAAACTTTTTTCATATTATTCTTCACATCGACGAAAAAAGTAGTATAAATAAAAACTAAAATTAAAATTGTAGGTCCAGTCGCGGCGTAAATTATGTAGCTTATGTAGCTAGTGACAGGTGCTACGCGTTACGTCGACATCTTGGAAGAGGTTAACACGATTCCACAATAATTAATAAACAATAAAAAGGATCGACATATAAAAATTTTGCTGCAAGTTTAAACATGCCTCCTTATATCCCAGAAGAGTTTACCGCAATATTAACGATAGATTTTTTAAAAAAAAATCATAAACATCACCTACTTTTGGGGGCTGTTACACGAGAATCCCCCGTTAAATCAAATTAAACTGATCATTAGCTAAAGGAGTCGAGATCGAAGTTGATTCCACTTCACTTTAAAAACCGCCAAAGACTAAATAAACCAATAAACGATATTTTTCCAAATATTCCATAAGAATATCTGGGACTAATAATAAGTTGAAATAGCTAAAATTAAAAATTCACAACCCGTAAGATGATGTTGAGATAATCGCGTAATTTGGACATCTAATATCGGTGAGATTAGAGAATAATAACGTTTCAAAATAGCAATTGATATGAATGAGCTATAATTGCACAAGCAGGGGGAACTATGTTCATATAAGCGGGGACGGTGCATTCCTGTCGTGAATGGCTAAAAATAATTGTACCTCGACGAGGTGTGAATGCGATCCGCGAAGACGATTACGCGAAATTATTCCAACCAGTTGCATTCTACGTCGATGGGTTTACGTATTCTCGCAGGCATGCGTTTCGAAAGTGCAAGTGCACGCTCCTCGAGGATTCACCTCACGTGGCTACGCCCCTGCCACTGACATTTCCCACTGCTACACACTCGGATGCAAAACGCCGCAGCAACGGCCTCTGACTCACTGAAATCTCTGTACGCACGAATCACCAGCAATCTGAAAATTCCTACATTTCAAGCGAGCCTTTGTCCTTCTTCCCTGTAATTTTCATGCAGGACATCTGATTTCGGGTTGCGTTGCGGCAATAAATTTTTTAAGCAAGTGATAAAATCTATAAGGATTGATTTGTTAACTTAATTTATCAGAGGATAATCTGGAAAATTTATGACTTTCTCCACCACGATGGCCACCGTCGTCGTCCTAATTCTCTTTCTCAATGCGTGACGGTACAATTGAGAAACGGTCGACGTTGATGCGCGAAACATAAGGGAATGAATCTGTTACGCTACATTTTGCTTCTCCCTCGAATCATCAAACATTCCGTGTTGAACGTTTGACGACCATTGATATTTCCCTGGCACTCGGCCGCTCTCCTGTGCATCGCTAAACGGCGAATTCTCACTTAGGAATTCGTCGCGAATGCCAAGCGGTGTTGTTACGAACTCGGTTTCGTGGGCGAGGCAGACACGAGTACTCGAGATAATTCGATCTTTTCTCTGAGATCCACATGCCTCGAACGCCAAGCATTCCGAGCGAGAAAAGTCGGGCAAATTGTTACGCGTGCGGGGAAATGTTATTTCGTTAAAAGTGAATCTTAAATTGTATTGCTTGGAAATTAAAGATTTTGGAGAAAAGGCTAGAGCCATCTTTTTTATTTGTTGCCATCGTTTCTTCATGAAAGAATACTGAATAAGTATTAAATGAATTGACTATGTGAAGAGACCTTGTAGAAAACACTGTAAGTACCAAAATTTAAAAACAATGTTTATCGGAAAATATTCTACGCGCCAATGGCAATACTATCGTATAGAATTTTAATGCAATTTCTAAATTTTAATGCAAGTGCTGAAAGATGCACTTACAGTGCTTGCAAATTTAGATGAATGGCATGTTCAGTTTTTTCGATAATTCAGAGGTGGCACATACACAGTTTTCTACAAATACGATTCTCCTTTTCATGAATTTGGACTATATTAATGCAAAACATAGAAAATTTTGTGATGCATTTGGATTATTGTATGGCTTAAGCATATTTAGCAATCAAAACAAAGCAAATTTCGTAAATAATTTAGCGTCAGGGAAGATTTTTCTCTCTCCTGAAAATTTTGATTTTTGGCAGTTGTAGGTGCAGTGAAGCTGTACAAGGACTCTTTAATTACACTTCTAAATTGTGTGATAAATCTAGCTTTGGAAGATTTAGCACTCTTTATGAAACGATATATGTAACGCGAATGATACAAACAAAACGCTCGCAAGTAGGGTTTATCGGTTTTTAAAAACCGGGTTTAGAAACCGGTTTTTTTATAAATTTGTAAAATTCGAAACCCGGTTTTTAAAATTAAAAAAACCCGGTTTTATATACTAGAAATAATATGTAAAAATATATTAATTATTTAATTAAAAACGTTTTGACTTGAAATCAAACTAAACTAATCTTCATGAGTTCATATTTTCGGAAGAAAAATACTAAATGGAATAAAGATTTATAATTTATATTTTGTACGGATTTTACTTATTTTAATTTTTTTTATTTATGTGGTTTTGTACAGATAGAGTATATTTTATTTTGTTATATTTTTGTAATTCCATTAATATAAAAAAATGAAAATTTTTAAAATAAGTACAAATATTTATTTTCTATTTTAATTATATTTTTTTGTGAAAATTCGAAAACCGGTAGAACTGGTTTTGGGGGAATAGTGGAATTCGAAAACCGGTTTTTGTAATAACCCTACTCACAAGGGAAGATCCCGAACCCGAAAATTAAAAAAATTCTGAAACTTTGTGAATATGTAGGGGATTCCCTTCTGATTACAACGCAATTTTTGTTTGCTGCCCAAGTTTGCTCGAAGGGGGTGAAATTAACCCCTGAAAATTCGGCTATTTTCCGATTTTGGGTTATAACTCGCGAACTGTAAGAGATAGAAAAAAAGTTTCCAGACAAAAGTTACTTCTTTTAATTAGATCTATGATTTGGTAAAAAATAAATATTTTACAGTTCACTTATTATAACACAAAATTTGAAAATAACCGGATTTTCAGGGGTTAATCACACCCCTTTTTGATTGAATTTGGGCGGAAAACAAAAATTGTGTTGTAATCAGGAGGAGATTCCCTACATATTCACAAAGTTTCAGAATTTTTTGAATTTCCGGGTTCGGGATGTTCCCTTTATCAAAGGGAAAATCACGCACTGACCTCACCGACTTAAACAGCTCCGTGGTATTATCGTGGACACGCATCGGGGCTTAGGTACTTAACTTCTGACAGAATATGAAATTAGACTCCAATAATTTGGAGAGATTTCAATGCCATCTTTGTTCCGTTTCATTTCTATTCATTCGGTGTTATTGTGTGATTCTAGGAGTCAGGTACCCACGATAGAGCTAAATCAATTTACCGAATGTCCTTGCAGGACAAATTGTAAAGTTCCTTGGAGATTTAAAAAAAAAAAAAAAAAAAAAAAAAAAAGGAGTCAGGTATGAACTAACCCTCCAAAAATACGATCACAAAAGTCACTCAATCAGATAAAACACACCATCCACACAGATCACTCAGCAAATTAAACGAGTGTAAGAACCAAAGTCAGTCGTCCCTTATTCTTTGATCAACTTTGAGTTGCCATAAGATCACTTCTGCTAATCATAATGTTTCATTATCTTCATTACAAACAGTTTATCGAGCATGAATGACACGGTGTAGTTTTTTCTTTCTCTTGAAAGGGTAAATAAATGTGTAGAGTAAAAGCCTGAAATGTAATTGCTACTACAGTGCATTTCTCTAAAACAATCGTTACGTAATATAATAATTTTTGCATTTCTTCAAACTCAGCCCATACGCTTCGATGTACGAACTTCTATGTCAGTCCGATAATTTAAACAATTATTTCCAGGGGTTTGCTGACTGCTAACAATGAATTTGAACTTAGATTTTTAAAATTCACGAAAAAAAATCAAAATCCAAAAATATAAATGTCCGTGTAGTGGGTGTTTTTTTAAATATATTGTCCACCATATTGAATCTGCCATTGTGAGTTTCGCTGACTGCCAACAACGAATTTGAACTTAGATTTTCAAAATTCACAAAAAAATCAAAATAAAAAAATATAAATGTCTGTGTAGTGGGTGTTTTTTTAAATATATTGTCCACCATGTTGAATCGGCCATTGTGAATTTTGAAAATCTAAGTTCAAATTCGTTGTTAGCAGTCAGCAAATTCCTGGAAATAATTGTTTAAATTATCGGAATGACATAAAAGTCCGTATGCGTATGGGCTGACTCGTTAACGAATTTTCACTTCTTTCACCTCCCATATCCGAGAAACTAATTGTCACCTCAACTTGAAAATTTCGTGTGATTGATGCTTCATCATAAGGTACCATTTCGCATAAAATTCAGTTCCAAAATCGAGGGACCAAAAAGAGGCTATTTCTTGGGTCACTCTTTCAGTGTTGCTCTCTACGTCCCCATTTTTCACGTGTACGCAACGACCGTCAATTAATTGCGGACGGTCGTTCCGCCGTACGCTCTCGTCCCTCTCCCTCGACGAGACATTGCCCTGATCGCGGCCTCCTGACAATTATCGTGCACTTGCGTGCCGCGATACCTTGCGCTGTAAGTGAAACCGATAGCCACTTACGCAACTAGACTCGCGTCGGGTGACTCGCTCACACTGCGTGGCATTCTTTCTATTCGTGGATCCTGCACCCGGACACGCGCGAATTTGCACCGCCACTTCCTGGAGAAGGGACGACTCCATCGGCGAGAAAGCGTTTCGTGAAAGCAGACGGGAGCATCTCGAGTCGCGGTGACGACGGGATGAGACGCTAGCTGGCCCTCCGCGCGACGCGGCGGAGATGTTTGTAATTAGAATGGCCGTCAAAAGAGCAGAAAGTGTGGCGACCCCGAGTAACGGATAGGAGGACGGTAGAAAATGGCAAAATTTATGGTTCTTCTGACGCCTAAAATTTTAATAAGCTATGATTATATAGATCCCAAGGAATTATTCAAGCAACGTTGGGAAAGTTGTAAAAGGCTGATGAAGAGGAAGATGCATCGAAAGCGATAACTTAACGATACAGATACCCATACAGCACACTCTCGTTGCAGCAAAGTTGCAAAAACGTTGCAGCAATGTTGCATAAACGTTGCAGCAAAGTTGCAAGAACGTTGTCGCAATAGTGGCGCAACGTTGCAGCAACATTGTGGAAACGTTGCCGTAACGTTGCAGCAAAGTTGCAGGATCGTTGCAGTGCAATATTGCAACGCAACATTGATGCAACTATGCAGCAATAATTCTATGTCCGCCCCGTGCAACGTTGCACGGCAACGTCGCACCAACGTTACATCGACATTGCGCTGCAACCATGCAACACTGCAAGGTTACTGCAACGTTGCCGCCACGAAGTGTGCTGTATGGGTATTCATGAAAATGCGTTTAGAATTATACTTTAAATAAATTACATGTAAAACAAAACGCAATGTGTTGGACCGCAAAAAAGAATTGTTATGTCTGTTCACCCCTCCATCAGATGATGGTTCTTCAGTAAAATAATTACGCCACCACCCCCGCCGACGGGGGGCCGCTAAACCAATCTGGCCCCAACCATCTACCGATTACAGTTTTTTTTGGAATATCTTGAAAACTTCATCAGTTTCATCATTTGTTTTCTTTTCGACAATTTTTATACGCAGAATTCATTGTAATAGTAGCAGCAGTTTTACGCGAATATCTTGGAAACTGAGGCCGAGCGGCAGTTATATGTATTGGAAAAAGTTTTTCAGAATGTTGAGTTTTACAACATATTTAGATTTCATTAAAATCGGTGATGAAAACCTAAATTAAATTACCGGAGAAATTCTACGCACTTTTTAAAAATGGTTAAAGGTTTGTGTGGTTTTAGAATTAGGTACTTTGTAATAGTAAGTATATCAAGTATACATTTCTGAGGAAGTTTAGGTCACCATGAAGTTCCACCATAATATTTCCAAGTTCTCGCGTGAACGTGCACACTATTTAGGTTACGTGTACACAAAGATTAAATTCTTTTCATGAAAAAGTACTCGGCGAAACGACGACATTTGCCCTGCTTTGTCGCAGGAGAAACTACTGCATGCATCTATTCTCTGTTTTACTTCACAGCAATAGCGTTCGATCGAATTCCACATAGATCCTTGCGCGCTTAGAGTGAACCCTAACGGGAAAATAACAAACTAATGGACTGTGGGAAAGTAGACTTGTCTGTTTATTTATGCAAATTATTTGGCTAAAACAAAAAAGGAAACGATAACGTAGACAACCATAGACACATTACTCGTAAAAAAAAGCTGATCATATGTAATAATGCTTCACGTATCATAATTCTTTGAGCTCTTGCAGGTAAAAGTAGCATAAGACAGATTCATCTCACTTTTCGGAATTGATGTGCAAAGTATGGTGTCTAAAAAAGAAAATGAAAAATATGGAACTAACCTAATTTTCCAACCGGTTTTACATTATGCCTTCCTCATTCTTCAGAATGTAAATTTTGTACGATTAGGTGAAAACTATGCAGGTACACAGTACGTAGGTATATGAAAAGAAGTTCTGCCTTCACATAATTTTGAATAAAACATTTCTTAAATAGTCTCCGTTGTTCTTTCCACGGGGAAATCAAAATAGATATTCGTTAACTACTTGCTATACAGATACAGTGAGTAACGAAAATATTCGGGCACTATTTAAAATCGCATAACTTTTTTTAAATTAATCAAAACTACTTCAGTTTTTCTGAGAAGCTAGAAGGATTAGTTTGCTGAGCGACGTGTTTCGTCGTTTTGAAAAAAAATGCACTTGGTCGGAATAGGAAAAAAAAATAGTGAAGGTCGTTTTTTAAACTTTTTTTTGTGAGCCTGTAACGAAAATTCAAAAAACCCGTGAAATACACGAAATCACCGATTTTCGACCGTACTCTGTGATCTTTAAGCGTTTATAGCTCAGAGCAACGTCAACCGATTTTGATGACATTTTAGGCATGTATACAACTTACTTCAAACTACAAACGGGTTTTTTGAATTTTAAAAAACGACCTTTACTATTTATTTCTGCTATTCCGACCAAGTGCCGTTTTTTCAAAACTACGAAACACGTCACTTAGCAAACTAATCCTTCTAGCTTCTAAAAAAAAAAACTCAAGTCGTTTGGATTAATTTGAAAAAAGTTATGCGATTTTAAAAAGTGCCCGAATTTTTTCGTTACTCACTGTATTTATTACACTCCGTCTATATTATTATTAACAATAATAATAATATTTCCCTTAAGGAAACAAATATTTGACGAGTTCTCCCCTTTTCGTCTACAGTTCCATCGAACTTTCAATAATACGCCGACTAAAAAGTCCAACGAATGCAACTTCCATACCAGAAAGCAGAATCTGTGCCGCGAGCTTGATACTCAAAGGCGACACTCTCCCAACCGGCGAAAGAAGAACGAAGCGGCACAGATCATTGGTCGAGGCGAACATTCGATCACGTGGAATCCGAATGATTTCCCTCAGTGGGAAAAGAGTTTCACTTCGAGTGGGACGCCACGGTGTGTGTACTCGTTTGATCCACGATACTTGATTAATATGAGCGCGGTATGTTTATGATAATGAAATCGAGCGCTGCCTACACCGAGGTCGGCAACCGCGGCAATTTCTAATTAAGGCTCTCGCGATGGTAAATTTAATCGCACGTCACGCGGATCCGAAGATCTATCAACTGACTTAATCGTACGTTTCCCGTGCACGGGAAAATGAGGAGAACGAAAGGTGATAGGGAAATAACTTGAAGCTCAGGAGGCGTCGCTGACCTTGTGCAAGGGATAGGTGGTGAGGTTTTTGGCGCTGTATAAGTATCTTAAGGGGTTAGGCCACCTTGGACGGAGCAAAATTGCAATCATTTTCGGCATTTTTTTTTAGGAAGATAATGAAATAAACAGAAAATTTAATATGAAGCCTGTTATTATACAACTCTCGCCGGAAAAAATCGTATTTTTTTTCTTACAAAATGGCGGCGGTAGAGCCGTGATACGCAAGATCTTGTGGAGCGACGTTTTTCACGGTGTTCAATCTCACGGCTATACCGTTTGACTTAGAACAAAAAACCAAAAAGATTTATTTTCCGCATGCCTCTATTTCTGCTTCTATTTTTTTTTATCAACATTTCCCCAATGTTGTACCCCGAAAACATGATTTTTGTCGGTGGTCCGCCATTTTGTAATTTTTTGCGATTTTGACTTTTTTTTCTCGACACGTAATAGAGGTAGGCTTCTAGTTTCTAAATATTTTTGTCATTTGGAATTTGGATTAACCATATAGCCTGGGCACTGTCAACGCGACAAGCACGATTCTGCCGCAGCGGAAATTTTGACGAAGAGTATACAGGAAACGGATTTATGAATTTGATTGAAAAAAATTATTTCTTACCCTTCGATATGTACATATTAACTATACTAAGCAATACATTGATTTACTTGCGTTGTTTGGTTGAAAAAATTTCCGAAAACACCCTTACTTTTCAGACTATTACAGTGGTCTCCCCCCTTAAGGTAGTTCCTGAATAATCTATTAAATTCAAGAATTCTTTCAAATTTCGTTCAAAACTAATTTGGAACACAAGAAACCCTTGTACAAAGTTTAAAATCGATTTACCACATAGTTTTTGAGAAATTGTTAATTAAAATTAATGCATTTTAACACAGCGGTACATGGCGAAGGAGTCGAAAAATGAGGGTTGAAGTTTCAGTTTTTCTCCTGAAACAGGAAAACCATATTCGAGGAGTGTACTAACATTGGCATAAAAGTACATGGAAGTGTCAGGAAATGAGTTTATTAATTTCTGCAAAACTGACCACATGGTTTCTTCATAAGTGCTCATAAAAAATAGGTTTGCGTGCAAATTTTTTAGAAACTACGTAGAGCAGTCAACGTGGCAACGTCGCACAATCGATATGTTTGCGAAAGACGATTTAAATTCATAGGTATGAACATTTTTTCTGACATTTTGTTTATAAAAGACGCTCCGAATGAATGCGACGTTGTCAGATCTGCTGCTCCAATTCACTACGCTAACCTATTTAATATTCTATTTTCGTATTACAATTATTTATATTAACATTGAACTGTTTAAAATATATATACATGATGTTACAAATTATTATTATTATTTCCATAGTATCATACTACTTTATATTTATCATTTATTACCCAACTCTAATTTGACTAACATAGTTGGTTAGGAACTACCTTAATAGTGTGAATATTGTTGATTTTTTTAAGAAACTCAAATAGCAAAACCCTCTTTTACTTGCTAGGTAGTAAACCAACCAGTGAATGACCGAATCGTTGAATTTATGGACCTTCGAGAATAATACTTGAATATATTTATGTATACAGTAAATACTCGTTAGGAGCTCGTCGAACGGGGCTGGCGGCGGGCTCCTAACGCGACTGGACACTATTCCGCGCGGCCACTGGCGCGAGTGAGAAAACCCAATGAGCGAGCAAAGGAAACGAAAGAGTCGACACGAAATTGCCGTCGGCTACGAAAGAGAGAAAGCATGATACTTCGTTTCGCTCCGTCTTTCACTTCGTGCTTATTGGATTAATTTTCTGGATTTGCGGTTATGCGTGTTTATTGTTTATTGATGCAATTTTTTCACCCCCTCGTGGGTGTTCTTTCTTCAAAAATTTGTACTGTCATCATAACTACGCACGCCTGCAAACTTCCAAGTCTATTGGATTCGTGGAAGTGGGTTAAAATGAACTTTCAAGATTTCAATCAAACACACAGACAAACGGGTAGAGGAGTGAAGCTAATATAAAATCGTTTAAAAATAATGCTTCCGAGCAACAACTAGAAACAGAATTTGGAACACAATAGAACTTGTAACAGCGCCCGTGAAAACATGCCGATAACCTCCGCTCACGTAGCGAACAGTTCGCGGAGAAACGTGAAAGTAACGTGCCGCTCGTCGAGACAAAGAAAAACTATGAAAATCGCGCCTGCTGCTAGTAAGTATTTCGTGCACGGTGTTCGGGAGCTGAAGGATCGCGTGAAATGATGAAAGGAATTTTCTCGTTGCCAGAGGATCAAGTAGAGAGATTTGATCGCCCGGAAATCAAAGACTCTCGGTTCCTCGCCTTTGTCAGTAGTGATTGGTGATGCATCATTGCAGGATCCCGCAGTTAGGAGCCGAGGAACTTCTATGGGCTTGGTGCACAAACGACCTACTAGCACAAATACCGCGCCTTTCGACGTTCTGACCATACATACGGAGGTATTTAAATTCGTTGCTGGTTCAGTGGCATTCCATTCTGCTTCCTTGTTTTCTTTAGGTACTTATTATTTCTCAGAGTGTCCCGAAAATCCCTTCAGTTATAATTTCAAATAATGCCGGACACGATGCGTGTATATTTTTTTATTTCGTAAAATTGTACATATTATTTATTCATGTATCAGCTTGGAAGTGCTGTAATTTCAGTCAACTTTAGATGATCGATATTTGGTGTGGAACCTTTAGTATCATTCGAGATTGTTGGCACAATTGCCCTTAGTTCTATCAACTCAGTTTTCACCTACTTATGGAACAAACCGCAGAGGAAGTGAGTTTTTTTTTAATTGTTTTCAAGATTTTATAAAAGTGAAATTAAATCCTACGAGAGAGGCGAATCCTCGTGTGAAGAATTCTAAATCACCCTGTGTATTACCAACTGTATTATGGTTAAATCTAAAATCCACTGTGCGATTCGTAGGTCGTTCTGTAAACTTTCATCTATCGTACGCGTGGAAAACACATATCGATTGCACTGGCATCGTTTACCGGAGAGAAGGCAAGAGTTTCTTCTTGCGAATGAAAGTCGCAGACGTCCATTCCTTTCCCACAGCTCGCATTAAGATCGTGGAAAAGTCCGAGAGACTGGGGCCACGCGTGCAAAAGGGTGTATCCGCGACTATTCAAGACCATTTGTTCTAAGTCGTCGTTTGCACATTGTAGTAACAATAATGATATTTGTATCATTGCACCAAATCAGTGCCAGCAGGCAACATACGTAATGTAATACACAATACACGAATAGGATGTCATAGTAAACTGACAGAGATTATTTTACCCAATTGACGTGCAAGTTAAAATTTAATCTTGAAAGAAGAATGATGAATTTAAATTGAAAATAAATGTACTGAAACCAGGGGGAAACTAAAAACAAATGAGGTAACATTTAAAACTAATAGAAACAAATGGAAAAAAATTAAAGAGGATAAGGTGGATTCTATGCAATACATTATTCTTATGTAGATATGCTATTTTGATATCTCCGTTGGGGAATATACAGAGTGTTTCACCTAACTTCATCACCTGAAATATTTCTGCTGTATTTAAAATTTGATAAAAATGTTTCCTACAAAAGTTGCATAGTTTTGTGGCGAGCCTTTGTGTGTTTTTAAGTTTTTTAAAGCACCTTTAGTGACCCCGAAGACTTATTCTTCTAGGTCGTTGAATTCGTCTTTTAACGACAAATAAAACAGGTGTAGCATTCAATTGAAGAAAACAAAGTTAACCTTCGTGTCTCATTGACCCCACCCAACGGAATAAAACTATTGCTACTATATGCCAGCCTCCACGAACTTATGCAGACACTTTTATAAAATTTTAAATAGGTATAGCAGAAATATTTCAGGCGACAAAGTCAGTTGAAACACTCTGTATAAAATTCTACCCTCAGGCACGCGGTCATATTTACACGACTCGCCCCTCGCTAACCGCGAATGTCACCCTGATCCAGGGTTGCCAGGAATTGCTTGTGGCGCAATACCTACAGGAGTGGTGGTAATGTGTGCGTGAACTGACACTAGCGCCAAAGCAGCCAAGTGGCCCCAACGCGAAGCCAACCACGGCCAACCAGCGTCGCCGGGAAATAGGTTGTCGACGCTGGTTGGCCGTGGTTGGCTTCGCGTTGGGGCCACTTGGCTGCCTTGGCGCTAGCGTCAGTTCACGCACACATCACCACCACTCCTGTAGGTGTTTAGCCACAAACAATCCCTGGCAACGCTGTGTGTGGGTGAACTGACGCTAGCGCCAAGGCAGCCAAATGGCCCCAACGCGAAGCCAACCAGCGTTGACAATCTATTTCCCAGCGACGCTGGTTGGCCGTGGTTGGCTTCGCGTTGGGGCCACTTGGCTGCCTTGGCGCTAGCGTCAGTTCACGCACACATTACCACCACTCCTGTAGGTGTTGCGCCACAAACAATCCCTGGCAACCCTGCCCTGATCAATCTTTCACTACCAGCCGTGCAAACGACTTGTTCATTACTTTTTGCGACGCATTAAAATGCCACACCACATTTTTGTTACCAGTATAGTCCACCGCATTTATGGCTCGCGCTAAATGGTACTAAAAAAATACAAAACGTCACGAATTAGGTACTACCCTGGCACGCCATGTTGTGGTGCGACGTGTAATTGGGGTGAACGTCCATATATGTACAGCTATTCCCTAGAAAAGTTGAAAAGCACTTTGAAATGCTCAATCAGGGGCGGATTTGGAGATTTTACGCCCACAGGTTTTAACAAGGTTAATTTCCATCCGTGAAATAGGTACCATCAAATATTTTAATTTAAAAGACGCGACAATTTTAAAATTAATTCAATATGACAACTAACAAATGAGTTGTTGCTAATTTGCTACATGAAAAGAAATGGAATTGTTTTTAAAATTTTCCCAAGCGTTTAATGATCATCCAGTGAAAACAGCCAAAATAAAAAAGTGGCCCTTTTGTATTAAATTATGTTTGATATTTTATTAGCATATTAAGCATATAGGTTGTCGCCCTCTAAAATTTCACACCCTAGGCTGCAACTTACTTAGCCTATATACAGATTCACCCCTCTGCTAAATCAGGTTTAAACCCCTCGTGTTACTGAATTCACTGGATTTTCGAATATTGGAACTATTTAGCCATTAATATTGTAATATTTAGGCGAGGTATTTCGAAGCAAGATTCTTAATATTTAGAAGTTAAACAATCCCGTCCATGTCTTCAACCTTTACACTAAATATGCAGAGTGTCCCAAAATTATGGGCAAGCCTAAACATGCAAATCGTTTATGCGAATAGAAACCGAGAAACCCTCGTTTTAAAAATATCAGCTGTTAAAATTCAAGTCTTCGATTTCGGGGTTTGCTGTTTAACCCTTGGATAGCAGAAAGCTGGACAGTGAAAATGGATATTGGATCCATTTTCATCCATAACAGGATTTTGTTAGGACAATTTTCAGAATAGGCCTTTTTAATAGATTTAGAATTTGTTTTGATATAAAGTCTTTATTTTTTTAAAATACACTTTTAATGTACTGTCAGTCGAGAATTTTCAGTTGGACCTAGAATCAAATTGAATGCAATCAGATAGGTTTTACTATTATTATGGTTAAGGAGGAGACAATAGTTAAACCATCCATGTGTTCGCCCCTAGAATGACTTTAGAGAAAGAAATTCGATATTCAAATCAACTCAAACGCAAGCAGAAGGCGAGGAAGATGTAGAGCGAAAAGAGTGAGAAGAATTATCATACGAGGGTCGTACGATAAGTACCTGGCCTCGACCAGAAAAAAAAACTTTTTTGGGGCAAAATTCATTTTATTTTTCAACGTAATCTCCTTTTAGCGCGATACACTTCGTCCAACGTTTTTCCAATTTTTGGATCCCTTCTGAATAATACGATTGCTCCAACTCTTCAAAATAGGCGTTTGTTTCAATGATGACCTACGAGAAGTCCCCTGTTTCGATTGTTCCTTGATCTCTGGTGTACAGTGATGGATCCACGGTTCGTCCACAGTTATATATCGACGCCAAAAGTCCTTCGGATTGCGCTTTAACATCGCCAAACATTCCTCTGAAGTTGTCACACGTGTGTGTTTATGGTCAATTGTGAGCAATCGCGGCACCCATCTTGCGCAAAGCTTTCTCATATCCAAATGATCATTCAAAATTTTCTGCACCCGTTCGATTGAGATGCCCACAGCCTCACCAATCTCGCGCACTTTCAATCTCCGATCATTCATTAACATATCGTGGATCTTCTCAATCATTTCTGGTGTGGTGACCTCAATTGGACGACCTGGACGTTCTTCATCGCAAATGCTTGTACGGCCGCGTTTAAATTCAGTCCAATATTTTATTGTTGCAAACGAAGGTGCAGAGCCCCCATATCCCTTAATTCCTCTTTTATTTCATCATTCGTTTTCTGTTCCAAAAACAAGAATTTTATCACTGCTCGATACTCAATTTTATCCATTTTTGTAAAAATACAAAACTTGTTCGCGTTCAATGACTGTCAAACACACACTGAATGACGCAACTGGCTGAAAATTTAAAGTCGTCATTTTAATGCATTTACGAAAAATGGCATTTATTTAATATTAACCCTCTAGGGACGGGGATGTTTTAAACTTAATGTAGAATTTTTTTGAGCGTTAAAATAGTCTATTTTATACTTCGGATTTGGAAGCTACTCGTTATTTTTTTTTTTAATTTGTTTATAACAAAAAAAAAGTTTAATTTCGGGTTCTGATGGTACAACAGTTTCTTCTCTGCCTACTAAAGGTCAGTATACCTATCAAATCTCGATCTTATTGATGGAACGTAAATAAAAATGTGTTAATCTGAATGGGACTCTGGAGTCCCACTCGTCCCTAGAGGGTTAATAGCGCAATCTGTTGCCGAGGCCAGGTACTTATCATACAACCCTCGTGTATCTTTCCTTCTCTGTAAAAATCAGTCGTTTTACTTCTCTCGCGTACTTTTCGTTACACATTGAATTCCAGAAGACTTAACAGTTTTCTACGCTCTGGAGTCGACCAAGGTGCCTATTACATAAAATAAGTAACACCAAAATTTAGCGTTTCCTCATTTTACGGTTTCACTGGTGTACAGCTGGCTTCAGAGCCTCGTAAGAATTTCGCTGCTACCGGCGATCAAGCGTATTCTACTTTTTTACAGTTAACCCGCGTGTCCGAATGTTAAGATCCACCTTGTACAACATCTTACACTTCCTAGAAATCTTTTCAGGGCACGGCGGCGAGAAGCGGTTCTAGAATCCCGCCGGTAGAATAAAAGCCCGAAAATTTATTACCGAGGAATTAATCGGGAGCTGGCCGATCGCGTGAGAATTGCGAGTATGCGGCGAGATAACGAGCCTCGCGGCGTTTGAAAGTAAGACCGAACGAAGGAGAACACGCGGGGACACATAATAAATACGATGCAAATTGCACCAAGGCAGTACAAAGGAGTCGATTAGCATGAGAGTGGGTAGCTTGCGCGTACTTGCGTCGGGCAATTACGAGGAAGCGTGGTCGCGGAAGAAGTCAGTGTGCCGATCCGTTATGAGCCTGAGGCTATCGGGATTTCGGTGGTGTATAAATATGTATGCTCGCTCGGCCCACATAGGGCCTCGTGAGACCACGTGGATTCCTTACGGGGGCCGGCTCGTGAGAAAGTCAAAAATCACCGCAACTCTAGCCCAATAAGTGTTATACGGAATGAAGCACAGTTTGTAGTATAAAATAGAAGAGAAATATGGTTTTCTGAGGAGTTTAATGTCGGATCAACTGCCTATATTGATTATGAGCGACGTAATGTACATGCGATACAATTAGTATTTACCTCGATTGCTCCAGCACCCTCGATTATTTAAGGAAAGCAAGCACTTTAGGTGTTCCTGATAGTGAAATTGCTTTTTAAGGGGCTGTTCGGGGCTAGAGACTATAAAAATAGGTGATATTTGGGAATAAATTAAAGGGAAACTACTACATATAATTTAATGGGGCTTGTTGCATTGTATTGAAGACGTCTTAAACTATAGGAATAAATTTTTTGTTTTATAATTAACCATTGCAGACGGCACTGGGGAGTCGTTAAAGTCGAGGCGTCAAAAAATTCATCCAAAACGGTGGAACCTGTAGCACCTAAACCATTGGTCTGAAATAAAAACCAATGCCAGATTATTAAAGGGCGTGAAACTCGCTCGTGGACTGACCAGTAAAAATTACAAAAAATGACATTTTCTAGAAAATAACGACACTTGAAGTTTGAAATCACTTTTTACTTATATTCTTCGTCGATTCAACGCCTTCAAAAATTACAAATTTTCCATTTTTTTTAAATTTTAAAATTTTTGTTCTTCAAAATAAGAAAAGTTTCAGTCGAATCGGATAATAACTTTTCGAGATACAGATTCCATCGATTTTGAGAACATTGTTTCGAGAAAAACGCGTTTGAAGTTTTACGTGATCGCCGAGTGTTACCCATGCATTTGCCGCTACTCAAATGCCTCTAACTTCCGGAATTTTTCAATTTCCAAAATAGCCTTTTAAACACGCATTCTTAACCCTCTAGTGCATAGATTTTTAATTCAGTTGGAAAAATTAGACTAGTCTAATTTGGGGATGAAAAGACCGAATCCGATGTCTGTTTTCAATTTGGAGGACGTCAGGACTCCCCAGAGCAGCCTTCGGGGTCACCGCCTTAAGGCGGGATAGTGTAGCAAATACAAAAAATGTAGTGTTTTTTTTATAAAATAAATACTTTATTTTTAATGAAAAAGTATGAAAAAATGTTCAGAAAAATATAAATTTATGATATAATAGAGAATTATTCATTATTGTGCATTGTGAAGTTTGACAATGCATAGAAGAAGCACGAGAAGCGCTTGGCCCGGTTGCCGCCTGGCGGTCGCGTCGCGTACTATCCATCGCGAGCCGGCTGAGTCGTGGCTTCTTTATGTACATACCATTTTTTATACAGATTAATTATATTTTACGTCATAAAACAAAGCCTATGGACCCCTTCTTGTTGTTCAAGGATACTGTAGTTAAAATTTCATAATGATTTGTTCAGTACTTTTTGAGATTTTTGTGAGCATACAAACAAATGCTGTAGCTTTATTATAATAGTATGAAATAGTATGAAAAGTGTGATATGATATATGTATATATATATATATATATATATAGGTACCAAATTCCACGAACAAAGAGCTAAAAAGGTGCACAAGTAAAATTTTCACGCATCAATTATTAGGGTCTGAAAATTTAAGGCAATCAATGATAACGTGTTTAACAGTTATGCTCGTATCGCAAATATCACATTGATTGCGGTGGACCGCGAGTAGTAGATGGTAATGTGTAAATGTAGTAACTATTGTCTGTCCGTTTCTATTGAGATTGCTAAATGGTCTCCTGTTGGAGAAATAACTTTCGAACTCCAAAATATGTACCCGGGCAATATTTTGCTATTCATTCCAATTAATTTTGAGGTACATAAACTTAATCGTAGGTATCAGTTAGTAAAATAGATGAAAAGTCTTTGAAAATGCAATTTTTACTGGCTTCTTTCGCTACTTTATCTGCCTGACAAAGAGCTGATTCTTTGGGTAAAAATAAAGTAAATCTTCGGTTTCGAAAAAATCGATTTGGAAAAATAATTATGTGCGCATAATTATTTGGATCCATGGACACCATGAATACTGTGTCTTCTTGTTACTGACTGTTTCTACTTGTGTGTTAGGCCGGTATTCATAGTCGCTACTTATTCTTAAGCAAATGCTTAAGCATTCGGCATCCTTTACCAGCTACTAGGTTAGTAGGGGATGCCGCATGCTTAAGCATTTGCTTAAGAATAAGTAGCGACTATGAATACCGGCCTTAGAGTTTGTAAGCAGTTAGGGTCGCATGATTCGAATTTGTAGACCAGGTTTCGATTGTTTCTTATTATATTAAAAATTGTAGTCCAAAGATCGTCAAATATTACAGCGTTTGATTTCTATTTACGGATTAATGTCAAAAAGAAAGTCTACAAAAAGGGGGTTAATCGTCTTTTCGACCGAAAGAAGAAATTATGCAAGAATTTGAAGCATTAGAAAAAATGAAAATATATTAGCATTTTCTATGCTAACTCAATTCTCTGAATAACGACGACGTGGTAATGTTTCAGCAATTATTGGCATAATACAATCAAATGAATTTGCAAAAAAAACAGTATATTATTTAAACAACAGAATTGTTAATGTCTGTAAATAGTAGGTAGGAATAATGAGTAATAGGAACAGACACGTTAGACTAAATTACCCAATCTTTAAGTGCAGCATTTGATGATTTCTCAAGTACGATTTTCTCAAATACGAACCCCTACATAAACATATTTAATTTCAGCGCTCTGTTTTGCATTTAGATGGCGAATCCACCACATGCTCGTGGGCTGTTTAAATCAAAATACATAATATTCGAATAAAATTAACTAAAATCATTCAAGTAATCACTTGTAACGGTAAAAACAGTTAAAATGATAATGGAGTTTTATTACACAGTAACAGAAAAGGACTGAAATAAGAAAAGAATACAAAGAAACTTAAAACTACAGTCTTCCCCAGTGTAAAGGTCAACATGCAGCAAGAAGTATTACGTTGCTATTAACACGTTCGCTGCATATACATTATGTATGCATGTATGTCCCCTATCATTCTCGGGGTGTGGCAACGAAAGCGTAATGTTTATTCCAAGTAATTACTTCCACATTCCGCGTTATTCTCTAACGATTGTTGCACATACGACGAGTGATGGTGCAGTGGCGGATTTGAGAAAAAAAGGCCCAGGTGGCAAACGTTTTGAGAGGCCCATTTCTCGGGAAAATGAAGAGGAAGTTAAGTAAAACTGGGCTAAGTGTGGTAGTACAGAAAAAAATATAGTGTGTGGTTAAAATCATAATTTTTAAAGATAAGGCCCTATAGTGGGACAGTCTGGGCCGGGGCCCATTTTTCGGGAAAATGAAGAGGAAGTTTACTAAAAACGGGCTAAGTGTAGCAGTACAGAAAATAATATAGTGTTTGGTTAAAATCATATTGTTTTTACGATAAGGCCCTGGTGGGGCCTTCTGAGCAGGGGCCCATTTTTCGGGAAAATGAAGAGGAAGTTTACTAAAAACGGGCTAAGTGTAGCAGTACAGAAAAAAATATAGTGTTTGGTTAAAATCATATTGTTTTTAAGATAAGGCCCTAGTGGGGCCTTCCGAGCAGGGGCCCATTTTTCGGGAAAATGAAGAGGAAGTTTACTAAAAACGGGCCAAGTGTAGTAGTTTGGATTCCTATACCTAATCATAATTTTTTTTTGTCATGGGGCCCTGCGGGGGCCTTCTGCGCAGGGGCCCAGGCGGCAACTGCTCATCAGCCACCCTGTTAAATCCGCCACTGTGATGGTGCACACTCCCGATTTTTTACCAAATTGTAGGGACACGAGTTTCAGATCCAATCCACCGACGGAATAATAAAATTAACGTCTGCAACGAGCTTTTAAAATCTGAACTCAAAATCCACGCATTAGCTTTCAAGAAAAAACGAATTAAAGAAACCTCGCGACGAAGACGTTCTCTGGACGAACGTTCTCATTTTCTATCTTCGACATTGGCAGAAAGCAGAGAACGTATCTGCACTTTCCATCGTCGAAAGAGCCGGTCCGTTAATACGGGTTTCCACGCGAAATCTGGGGCTCACTCTTCCAGAACGATCTTTCCGTGAAGGTTTTTCGCTGGGCGGCTAAAGAATCGCGATGTTCACTCGCTCAAAACGCGTGCCGGAACGGTGACTCGCGGGTGTGCTTTTCGAAGCAGTCAAGGCCAGGCTGCCTTTCGCCGCTCGGAAACATGAAAGGAATGCGTATCCTCCGTCGGTCGATCCGATCCTGGTGCAGGTGGATCGAAGGCATGGCCGATGGGCCTGCGAATTGGGTCAACGAATCGACCGGCATGAGCCCGCGAAGGTACCACAACAATCGACACGATTCTCAACGACATGTTCCGGGCCCGATCAGCCGCACGGCGACTTGCCGCGACGACGGCTCATTAGCGAGCCAATTAAGCAGCGATTTTACGCGTAGAGGCGGGAAGCGTGAATATCGGGACGCGTGCGTTTTGAAGAGAAGCGTTTTCGAATGGGATCTCCGTGCGGCTCAGATTGCTTGTAGGGCAGAGGTGCCATTAAAGGGACACTTTTGTTTAGCGTCCATTTCTGACAATGTCATTATAGGTATTTAAAAAACAAGTAGATCAATAGAAAGCGTGTTTATTTCCCTTCAATAAAAGTATATTACAAACTCGTCAAGTGTAATAGAAAATAACAAAATTTTAGTTTTTTAAATAAATGGGAAATGTGCTTTTTACGACTAAGTGGTTTTAAATGGGACAGTATAAGTCATGGAAGGGACACGTTAATAAAAATAAACTTATTAAGTATTACAATTATAATTGTAAATCTTAATGATACAGAACAATGGAATCTATGAAAAAATTAACTCTTTGTAGTATAAATTATCAATATTTTGTCGCTTTGAATAGTCACTTCACTAATTCTTAAGTTTGAAACAAGACGCCATCAACTAATAATTGATAATTTAAAACAATGTCATATATGTATCAGATAATACACTAATAACTTTACAGGAAAGTAAAATACATATAGCGTCCATCAGTGCATGTGTATGAGAGGGACAGCCATGAAACGGTCGTCCCATTTAAGACTTGTTATGCTGTCCCTTTTAAGACTATAAGTGAGTTTAATATAAAATAACCTCAAAACAAAGAAAACAATCAATTAAGCTTACCTATTAAGTATTTTCGTTTCAGTTGAATACAGGCTACTTTAATCATATAACACTTTAATACTTTGTATATATCTTGATCTCAGAAAACGACACAGAAAATCAACGAACATTTTACTTTTACTGCCGAAAAACATCAACCGCGGATTACTACTTTGCTCAAGAAAATAGCTTGCATGTGCAATGCGTTTAGAATTTTGGCAATTCGATTTGTCCCTTTTATAGCACCTCTCCCCTACATAATATACAAACGACATCATTGAAAAGACTGTGGAACTTGTCGATGTCATTTCTGGGCATCATTTCAATGGTGTGCAGTATAGTGTGTGAGTAGTATAAGAACTTGAATTTGAGCGCAACGCGGTCTTTAAGGTAGTTCCTAACCAACTATGTTATTCAGGGGCGTACGCAGACTTTTTTCCAGGGGGGGGGGGGGGGGGGGGGACAACTTTTGGGATGATGGTAAAGAAAAATATACCCCTCTTGCTTTTTTTAACCCATTTTATAATGCTATTTTAATTAAAAATTTAAAACCAAAATTTAAAAATATTCCCTTTTTAGGATAATCTTAATAAAGATCAGTTTTGAAAAATAAGCGATTTTTTCTCAAAAGCCAGGGGGGGCAACTGCCCCTTTTGCCCCCCCCCCTGCGGACGTCCATGATGTTAGTCAAATTAGAGTTGAGTAATAAGTGATAAATATAAAGCAGTATTATACTATAGAAATAGTAATAATAATTTTTAACATCGTGTATATATATTTTTTTTTAAAAAGTTCCATCTTAATATAAATAATTGTAATACGAAAATACAATATTAAATTGGTTAGCGTAGTGAATTGGAGCAGCAGATCTGACAACGTCGCATTCATTCGGACCGTCTTTTATAACCAAAATGTCAGAATAAATGTTCATATGAATTTGAATTGTCGTTCCCTATTTAAATGTCTGAACATATCGATTGTGCGACGTTGCCACGTTGACTGCTCTGCGTAATTTCTAAAAAATTTGCACGTAAACATATCTTTATGGGCATTTACAAAGAAACCCTGTGGTCAGTTTCGCAGAAAGTAATAAACTCATTTCCTGACACTTCCATGTACTTGTGTGCCAATTTTAGGACACTTCTTGAATATGGTTTTCCTGTATCAGAAGAAAAACTGAAACTATAACCCTCTTTTTTTTACTCTGCCCATGGCCGTCTCTAGTACAGGCCGGAACCCACGATGTTGCAACACCGCATTTCGAACAACGATCAGTTGTGTTCCGGCCGGTACCAGAGACGGCCGTGCCGTGGTCCGATCTAAAACGCGCGAAAGGTTTCATAAAAATTCAAATAGGACTGATGACAGCGTTGCCAAATTCACTATGTTCCGGCCTGTCACTAGAGATGACCGTGCATCAACTTTAATTAACAATTTCTCGATAACTATGCGGTAAATCGATTTTAAACTTTGCAAAAGGGTTTCTTGTGTTCGAAATTAGTTTTGAACGAAATTTAAAAGAATTCTTGAATTTAGTAGATTATTCAGGAACCACCTTAACAGCTCCCATTGAAGTCAAATTGAAAGTTTCTAACCTACGGAAAGTCTCGTTTCCGGACATATTTTTTCAGATTTTTAAAAATATGATTCTGAAGCGATATTTGAGGAACGGGAATTTGTTTATAATTTTCATGTCGCAAAAATGGCTTTTCGGAAAGGGAAATGAATCCTTTCAGGAAGATTAATCCTTCCCGATTAAAGTGAATCGGGATAATTCCGGAGATATAAATTCATTTAGGCACCCCATTTTCCCGAACACAAGCAAAAATTGTAAACTTTTTCGGCCCGTATTTTTTAAACAACTTCGAAACCGACAAAATGATGACTTAATCCCCCCCTGTTTCCACGTGGATTGTATAATATTTCAGTTTCGTGGAAGTCTTAGATATCGACCGCAAGAAATTATGGATTTGGCGTGGAATGACCCGTATGGTTTTCAAATATGTATCGGTAAGAACCGTTAATTGACGTGGCGATTGTGTCACGCGAAGCACTTCGGCGCGTGCACCATTAGTGCAAGGCATTCCACATTCCCGCCATTTCCGTTCTCCATTCGATCCCTTCGTTCCGCGGCTCGTCGATCTCGTTGAATCGCGAGCTTCTGTTCATACGATTCTACAATCCGCGATCATATGCCAGCCGTGATACAATTCGAAGAATGCCCGATAAACAGCGAATCGACGACACGCAACAACGTTTCAGAAAATCACGCATCGTAACGGTTTTGACCTTTTTCCAGTAGAATGATAAACAATCTTGCTGATGAGTGAACAGCATCTGTCAATGAGGATTAGTGGTCCTCGTTATGGAGACCGATCTTTCACTCGAGCACTTATGCTTCTTTGCTGATGGAACGATATGTGACTTTGTCGACATAATTGATTGCTTTGTGACTACTGACGGAACGTAAGGAAATATGTAATACTGTTAAGTAGATGTCCAATGAAGAATCGAAGCCTTTAGGATTTGCAACTTATTCGTTAAATTATTTAGATGATTTTGATTCTGAATGGATGAATATAAATCACTTCCCCTACAGCACACTTTGTTGCAGGAACGTTGCACACACGTTGCAGTACATTACAATGTTGCCGTTTGGTTGCAGGTTGCATTGCAAACATTGCCATGCTATATTGCAATGGCCACGTTTGTGCAATATTTCGGCAACATTGCACACACATTGCCGTGCAATATTCTGCAAATCAATTAATCATATTATAGCTTTATGGTTGGCTACATTAAATTATTGTATAATTTCCATTTAATGTTGCATAAGTAGCGGGACGCTCGTAAGTAGCGAGACAAGCTATAGATTTTTTCTCAGTAGAAAATTTTCCTAGAATACTTCAGACTATATAGTTTTTAAGTGAATCCGTATAACAGTCTTGACATGAAATTTTATTTATTCCCATTGTACTTCCATCGTAAATACGTCATCGTCTACGTAACAAAAATTCTGTGATTCCTTTAACCCTCTAGTGCATAGATTTTTAATTCAGTTGGAAAAATTAGAGTAGGTACTCTAATTTGGGGATGAAAAGACCGAATCCGATGTGTGTTTTCAATCTGGAGGAAATAATAATAATAATAATAATTTTCGCAGCGTGCGAAACTCAAAAATGCACTTCAACATTTTCCGTTACCACCACTTAAAGGAAAGCTGGTCAAAGTCTCCTCGTATTTTTCCGTACTTTGGCATTTTGTAGTGCTTCAAATCATTTTGTTGAGAATTAAGCTCCAACACTCAGCCGTTCGTTTATAATATTGGTTGAAACTTTAGATTCCGGAAGAAATATATAAATACAATTAGAAAATCGTCGAAATGAATCATAGGATTAAATAAAATTTAAACGCAGAAATAAACTACCACTAGTTCGTTAGCGAGGCAAAAAAATTTATTGAAATCGTCGGGAATCGAACCCGAGACTTAATACCGTCCTCCTTCCAAACGCAGGGGAAACTCGGACAAAACCGGGTACCTGGGTAAAACCGGGACGTGGTATTATTTTTTAAACTGCTTTAAATTTTCCCGCGTCGGTGCAGCGACATATTCTCGGGACGTGCATTATTTCATCGACAAAAGATGATCGCGTTACAAGCGTGCTTACTAAGGTTATGTCGTCTTGTGTGTTTCTGAAGGCTCTGATCCAATTTTCGATCATTAAGAACCTTCAAACATTTTGACAGTGTTCAGGTAGATACTTTTTCGTGTGAATTATGTTAATTGCTCCATATTGAGGTGTAAATAATTAAAAGGCTTGTTTTTATTTCGCCATGGTATTGTTGATAATTTCACCGAAGTCAAGCGTCACGGGGCGGGTACTGGGGAAAGATGGGTGACCACCTTTCTCCCGGGACACCGCTCGCTGCTGGGAGGAGAGAGAGGAGAGAAAATATATATGACGTATAGTTCGTTCGGCAATATAAGCGAAAAGCTTGAAACGCCACCGTGTTTAAACAGGAAGAAAACAATAAATAAATGAATAAATAATTGTTGATAATTCGTCATATTTACAAAATTGTATGCTTGGGCAAAACCGTACGGGGTAAAGCCGGGTACCCGGTTTTGGGCAAAATGTGTATAACAATGAAACGGGAAAGAGGAAGTTGTCAAAATTAAAACTTAATCTTAATAAACGACTACAACTAAAAAGAAAGCAAACCAGAAAATTAAACAAAATACCGAAGGATTATGATAACAGTGGTGATGAAGACGGTGAAGATATTTGCATTTATGTCCAACAATCATATGATTCATCGAAATTGAATGAAGGTTGGGTGCATCTTACAGTTTGTCCCAACTGGTTGGGGGGGCTGAAGAATTGGATGAGTTTCATTGTTATATTTTGAATAATTTTTTTTTAATTTTTCCTTCTATTAAAAAAATTGGATATGTACTATTATTTAAAAAAGAGTTTATTCCAATGAATCCCGATTGCAGTTTCTTTTTTACTTAATAATGTCAAAGTTACGAGATTTTATTCTTAACGGCTGAGCGTTGGAGCTTAATTCTCTACAAAATGAATTGAAGTAGTGTACACTACAAAATCCAAGGCGCGCCACTCTCCCTTGTGAGATAACAGCTACAGCCAATATAAATACTTCTAAACACCCAGTACCTATACAATTGTCATCTCAAAAATAAATAAAAATTGCGATTGTGTGTCCGCCGAATTGTAATGTCAGTGTAAAAAAAAGTACATCGGATTGCATCGTAAATTCACGTAAACAATTAGATTCCATTTTTTAAAATAACGATGTAGAACACGTTTAATAATTAATTTCTCTCAGAAACAGAGGCGGTATTCTTCTGATTGACATCCAACCAGAAGAGAAAGAATTAATTTTCTTTAGAATTCTGCATGTTTTCAATCCGTACTTGAGCCTCAACTACACATAAATTGCTATTCTCGTCGTTTTAGAGCACGCGCTTACGTGTCGATTATTAACAGACATGAAATTAGGATGCCGGCCAATTATTCGGTTCATCGAAATAATTGGAAGCGAACCCAAGGTCCGGCACACATAGGTCGACCGTGCAAGCTGATCTCGATACACGAAACTTTCGAGATAAACTGGTTCCCCGTGCGCAGATTGGTATTTGTCCTCGATACATCTCATTAGCTCCGTGCATCCTATCCGAGGCATAGATAACGAGTAGCTTTGCATTCCACATTGCAGAGCACACCCCATTACACAGTTGTTGCCATTCTGTTAGACGATCCGAATAATTTGGGATCACAATCGGTAATGCGCTGTCGCTCGAAAGTACGAAATCGCTATTGTTACGAGGAAACTCGTCAGTTCCAGGGTACTAAGTAGGATAGGATATGATATCTAGAATAATAGGGTGTCTACATTCCATGCACAGACTGATAATAATATTTATATAAATATAAATGCAGCACACTATTTCACAATAGTTGAATAATTAATTTTTTGTCAAGAAACACTTCTTTCTTTGTAACCGTTGCTTCGTCAAACTGTGCTACTCTATTTGTGAGATTTTATACGTATTTAGTAAAAGTTTTAATATTAGATTTTGTTTGGAGCATCGGCCACAGAGTTTTCAATATTGAATTTCTACTTGGGTTGATGAAGATCCACCATTTCTATAACGAAAGCGTAAGAGTTACAGACGCAAATTGTTTATTTGAAATTTAATTTACCTAGCCATTAACAATGCGAAACTATAATTGCAAGTATTTAAGAAACTTAGTGAAAGTTAGGAATCTTTCTACCTTCCCCTCAGAATAAATTGAGAACTAGAGAAGTGGGGTAAATCTGGGAGTGATGGAAAACTTTTTTTAAAGGTGGAATTTCGTGTATAATTAATTTAATAAATAACGGAGGGTTTTGCTTATGACGTAGTATATTAAATGAATTTACAGTATTAATGTTCATTAACACAGAAATTATAATACTTTTTTCAAGAAAAAAAATATACGTATTCTTTTTTAACAAAGATATGTTTATATTTATCGTGATAACACTTTATCTTGTATTTGTAATTTTAGCCTTTTTGTGGCATTAGCTGCAACGATTTTCGTAATTCTAATTAATGTTGCTTTAGGGCTGCCGAAAGTTTTTGCAGCTTTGTCTAAACCCAAAGCCTCATTTTCTACATCATCTACTTATTCCATTTCTTAATTGTTCTTCTGTCCAGTCACCTCTTAATGTGGCATTCTTTCGTTTATATCTTGGTATGCTGAAAATGTTATTATATATAGTGGTCCAACTAACCCCGTCTCATCAGGTTCAACTATCCCATTTTTAAGTCGGTTGAACCAGCCTGAAGTCATTTACATAACACTGTATATAACAAATTGTAGGTTAGGAATCATTAAAAAGGCTTCTTGGATGTCGGCTGTTGCTTTATTATAAACGTAAATATTTTTCTACGAAAAAATTACCAAATGTTCTTTAAATGTTGCTCTTTTAAGTGCAAAAAGTTCGGTAAAAATATATGCTTCCGCTTTTTCAAAAAAAAAATCACAAACATTCGCCTCTTCTCGATCGTCTAACTAGGTATAACCCCTTAAATAAAAAGAATACGATACATACATTTTATGTAAATGCAAGGGAATTAAATAAAAAAAGGCGGGAAGAATGTACAATTTCAAAAATTTATGTAGGTGGTCCATGTCACGCATACCTACCTATGGTCCATCACTCCCCGATTTACCCTACATTTGATTTCTACTTTCAATTTAAACGTTCTACATCGAACTTCCCAGTGTTTACAAAGCAACAGCTCAGTGCAGCACGTCCCAATCAATTTTCGTTCAAGAATCTATGCAGAAAATCAAGAAAATGTAAAATTGTAAAATTCTCGGAATCTAACGTCAAATATTATTTGTTCTCCTCTCAACAAATCTTTTCTCCTAATTAGCTGACACGCTCGAAGGTTTCCCTTTCGAATTAATTCATCGGACGAAAGCAGGCGAAAGAAATCGCGAGGCTGAACATTCTTTTACAAGTGTTTGCGCAGCCGTTGACACAGGCTTCCCCAACTATCTTAAGAGAAGAAAGTCCTGGAAATATTCGCGAGGACAGTCGAAATGGATTCGTACACCGAAATAAGTACCTACATTGCCCATGAATAATTTACATCGTTCGTGTTGAACTATCATTAGCTGATTCACTAACAGCGGGCTACGCTGACCCGCAGCTCCCCGCAAAGTGGACTTTACACCACCGGGGTTTAGCGGTATGATTTCACGAGAATTAGGTTTGTTTCATCGCCTTCATCTTGTGCAGGTCAGCACGTGTCGAGCAACCAGAGCATGTGGTGTATTAAATGTTCACGGGCGACATGATCGACGTAAAATATGCTTCCACGTGTCATTAGCCGTAAAGGAAAAGCGACGCTGGGTATAGAGTTGGAACGTTACGTACGATAGTTCCGCCATCTAGGCAAAGTATAGGGGAAACGAGGCTCTTTAGAAACGGGAAAGAAAGCAGGAAGGTCACTCGGCGATTTGATGACAAAATCGATATCATTTTTTACGGGAGATACAGGCAAAGGGCGTTTAAATTTCTGGCCGCCGTGGAAAATTAATCAGAATTCTTAAAGAAACACATATTTGTTGATGGAAGATGTGGGATAATGGTAAGGTTATGTTACTTCCCAGACGCTGATGCAAATTGTCTGAATGAAAATTTTAAATGCGATTCAACTATTCATTTGTAATATATTTCTGTAGTTATTCCATAAAACATCGTTCCAGGATTTAAGTATTAAATAGTAACCGTTATTTCATTCGGATAAACAGATGTCTGGCATGCCATTCGCGCAGGCTTCTTCGTTTAAACATTATCTTAACCGTTTCCAAAATGGATCTTTGTAAGTATATTAATTCATGTCAATCAACGAAGCAACTAGAGACACTATAATAAGAGTCTGGACACGAGAAGGCCACTTTTTGATTGGTCCGCCATTTTTGATCGAAATCCTGCGAGAGAGAAAGAGATATACACCATTTCACGCTTAACCACTCTTAACAACTCTTACGTTTATGGCGGTATTTTACTATCTATTAATCTGAAAATGTGCATTTGGGTTTTTGATTGGCCCGTCATTTTTCATGTATTCCCGCTGATTTTTAAATCTGTCAATTATACCAAGATAATGAAGATACAAAGCATAAAACCAAATCTTGTGTTCTATTTGATATATGTTATTTTATTATACTGATTTAAATGCGAAGTAAACAGAAGTAAAATGTTGCCATAAACGTAAGAGTTGTTAAGAGTGGTGAAGAGTGAAATGGTGTATATCTCTTTCTCTCTCGTGGGATTTCGATCAAACATGGCGGACTGTCACTCGTGTCCAGACTCTTATTATAGTGTCTCTAGAAGCAACTGTTTGTATCCGCGGAAACTTTTCAAGGCTTCTTTAAACACGTGCAATCTATGTATTTATCTTATTTATATATCTCCCTTATTGTGTTGATTTTTCTCAAATGACAATAGTCGTTGCATTATTTATTTCTGAAAATATCTCTCGTAAAATTCGAAGTTACCAAAAATTGTGTTTTTCCAAACATTATCTGCAATGTTCAGGGGCATCGTTAGACTACATACACTTCTGTAAATCATGTATTTATTTTTCCTATCATCTTCGCAAGCACTACAATCGCATTTGAATTTTTGCCGCAGAAAATATTGAATAATATACAAAGAATTTTATTCCAAGGCCAATGCACGAATCTTCATACCCGATCTGCGAAATATTCATGTTTCGTTCCCCGCCAGTCTTCTTAATCCTCAACCGTTATTTCATCTGCTCAATTTTTCTCTCAGATTGGCGAAAGTTGTTATGCACATGTTGTCGGAAGCCGACGTGAATAATCAGACAGTTGAGCGTTCTGACCGAGTCGTTCAAAATTCTGGATAACTCGCATTGATTCGCGAGTGATCAAACGTACGCCCTCGTTCGCGTCACACGCCTAGACGCAAAACTTCAACGCCCGGCCGCCAGAGCGACAGAGCGTGAAGATCTCCCGCTGAATCTCGCGAGTATCTTCGTTTTCTCTTGCAACGTGGGCCCGTATACCTGGCTCCGAGTCCTGTAGTTCCTTATTTTCTTTTTTTTTTTCGTCACTCATCGCCACATGAAAAATCGATTCACGGACCGTTACGCATTCGGCCCAGAGAGACCCAGCTGAGAAATGACTGTTACGGGGCGCCGAGCGCGCATCCGCCTCGAAATAGGAAGCCCCGTACGACGCACAATGAAACAATGAGACTGTTACGTGCGAGGAAGGGAAGGTATGGAGCCTCGTGCCCTCGAATGATCCCCTTTCGTTCGCGAGCGCATCGGCGAAACTTCTGGCGCTGACTCTTTCCAGCGAATTCTCGAGTAGCAGCAGTTTCCTGGCAACGAGATTTGCTGCCTCGAACCACTGAATTCTGAGCGTTCTTCTTGTTTCACGAAGAAAATAATGGAAACACCGAAGTAGCTGAGTAACAGGCTGGGCAACGTTAATAGGTTTTTCAAGTGGAAACAAATTTGACCGTTTGATCGAAATTTGATCATTTTAAATAAATGCTTCATCTGTTGATTTAGGCTTCCTATGACACGAGGGTAGTTCTTTTACTCCATTATTTACCTAATTGAATCCCCTATTCTAAAAGGGATGAAAAAAGTAATGGCATGGCGTTTAGAAAATTATAGGTGACCTTGAAATCTCCGAAAAACCTTCACTCACAAGAAATTATTACCGGCATATAAACATTCAATTAATTTTCATTAGGTCAATTTTAAAGTGTCCGTAGATTTCTGAAAACGGGTCCGTAAAAAGGACAAATAGGACTATATCGTCATTTTTTTTCAAATTTTTAAATAGTGCCCCGCTATTAAAACCTGGCATCTGTTTAGTTTAGAACAATTGCAAAATAAATGGTCAAAAATTTTTTTTTTTTCAGTGAAATAATTTTTATTCTGACCTCTTATGTCTTCATTGTAAGCACCCAAAAGCTCATTTTGATCAGTTTGTTAGTTCAACGGTTAGAATTTTTTGAAGAAAGTAAACACTATATTCCAAAGAGCTGTAAGATCCACAATTTTTGACATTCTGAAAAATCCGTCGAGATAAAATCTGTCCTAAATCTGAAACGTTACTCCGAAAAGTCTCCGATTTCGCATGGAATGACTCGATGGACAGTGTAAACAAGGAGATTAGTTAGTTTATATCGTTGCCGACTTGGCAATGATTGACAGTTACCGGACCATTGTCGCTGACACGACCCTTAAAAATAAATGCCCGCTCAGCTTTGAATCGTGAAACTGTTAGAGAGGTTGAAAACGACTGACTCGCGGTCCGAGCACTTGGAGATCATCAGATTTATGTTTCGACGCTTCTTGCCTCTTTGGTCCATGACCCACTTGAGCGTTCTCTGTAATTAGCCTTTTTTGAAAGCAGCGGTGAACGGTCGCGTCGAAAATCAGTATTCACCGAGAGTAAGAATTCCTGTGGAAAAGTAGTTCCATCTCTTTCTCTCCCTCCATCTTTTCTCCTTTCTTTTTTTAAAAAGAATTTATTGAATTTCTCCAGCAATGGCAACGCTAGATTGTTCCATGTTATTATAGTGAAAAATAATAAGTGAAGGATAATCCAATTTTAATTGTTGCCTCGAACAGAAAACAACGAGTTTGAAACACACATTTCAGCTGCCACGTTCAATATTAATATGGCGCATTTACTAGTGGCGCCTGGTATTTGTAATTCAATTTGAATCTCTTTCAATTATAATGATATATGCCTGAACAGGCAATAGACTTTCGCGTAGGCATTAAAATATTATCTTTATTCGTTGGATAAACTTATTTATTCGTTACTCGTCGAACAAAGACAACTTGAATTATCTTTTATGCGACTCGTTATTTAAATAATTTTCTATCTAGGCAATTCCCAACTCTGTTCTGGGCCCTGCCCCCAGAGCAATTGAGAGGCTCCGGCTCCCACATCGGCCAGTTGCACATACCTGCTGTAGAAGAAAAAGGAATCAGCTGATTAGTTTTGATAAACCGAGATTTAAACTCAGATGAATGACTGCTCTAACAAATAAATCTGTTTAGCTCGTTGATGAGGACATGAGTCATCGCGAGCACGAAAATTTTCTCATAAAGTTTCGATTAGACGAAGCTTCGCCAATGAGCTATCGTTCCAAGTGGGATCACTCGTTGCTTCTCGATCGATCGCAATCGAGATCTCGATTGGCAGGCTCCTTGGATGCGTCCTTGACTGGTTCATTGTAATTTCCACGGTCCCTTTGATTTTTACCACATTACAAAACCGTGGCTCCTGAAGAACAATAGCCTGTATTCGATCCGGTCTCGAAGGAAGATCGATTGTACTGGACAAGCCTGTTAATAATCGTCGGCTATTCATCCTGTACACTCCTTCCCTTTGCATTTGCGAACCACACGCGAATCCTCGCGGGGAATTAGAAAGTGAGTCTATGATATTTGGGTCACGCGAGGCTGGACTGCGATTAATCGCTGTTCGGATGGTATAAACAGCTGCGGGTCAGCTTACGAACCGTTCGATGGTGCTTATTACGTTATTAATTAACCGTTCGACGAATAGTGCGCAACGAAATCAGCCGTCGCCAATAATTGATACCGAGCTTCGCGTTGGTGGATGCTATTAATTACGAAAAATTTGGTCAATATTATTGGTAGAACGACACTGCGAGTTAATGTAGGTACCAGTATCATCCTTGGAATTTGACTCAATCGGTAATAAAAAATGAAACACCAGTTTTTTATTTATTACAGAGTTTACGATTGTTATTTATTTCTATGACTCGCCTTTTATGTTAAAAAATATAAATTACGAAATAAGTGAAAGTCTTGTAATATTTCTTGAGATCAGGAAAAAAAGCGAGGACATTCAACTTGAACGTAAGGTGAATGTCCCAAATTCTGCTCATTTAAGAGGTTACTAGTCATAAAGAAGATGTGAAAAATTTGTTTGTGATCAAAAGTTGCAGAGTAATTGATTAATTCTTTAATAATAAATCAACCGATTCGAAAACTATTTAAGAAAAATATTTCAAGGTGTTTAACTACTAGTAATTTGTAATTAAATACAATGCACTAAATGTCCGTATTTCTGCTCACGAAAAAATAGCGATGTACGTATTTCTACTCACCATTTGTACCAATTTCTGCTCACATAATATGTTGCCTTTTCAGGTGAAAATCAGTTACATCTTCTATGGGGAGATAACACAACAGTGAAGCATAAAATAATGATAAAAAAAAATTAAAATGCCTGCGAATAGAAATAGAGGTTACAGCATACATTGAATTGTGAGGTTATGTTACCAAAATTTTGGTGAGTAGAAATGCGGACATGACGGTGATTCACTTGGCCCTAAACCTGCTCACCCGTTTTCTACTTAAAAAAATTAAAAATAGTAAAAGAATCTAAATCCAAAGCACAATACGGTATTTGCTTTTGTTATGAAATAAGAAGTTTTACTGCAAAAACTATTTTCTGCCCAATTGTCGAATACCTACCAATAGTGACGCTGTTCCTTAGCACAACCAGCTAGAACACGATCGAAAAATCATGGGTCTCCCGTTTTAAAAGTTTTTCGTTGCTTATGCTGCGCTTTGATTAGCCCCAACCTCGTGCAACACTGGCGTAAATGTTCAAGTAATTTCGAATTATTTTGTTGCAACTATAGTACAAACGTAACGCTTATAGTAATAAGAAAAATAGGAAATGAGCAGAAATGGGGACATGAGCAGAAATAGGGACATTTACCTTAGGGCTGCCATACGTCCGGGTTTCCCCGGATTTGTCCTCTTTTTTAGGGCAACCGGGGACGTGCGGGGGGATTTTCTATAGTGATCCGGGTTCTTCGATGCTGCTCGCTCAAAAAGTCATAAATTTAATCTTTATTCTTGGGATATTATTATTTTTAAATTTTTGTCTTGGGATATGGTACCTAATATGAGGCAGTGAGAGCGACAACGGACCCACCCACATTGAAAAAAAAATTTTTTTTCCTACTTTATATGATTAGTAGAATCTATTAGACTACGTTATTGCTACTAATTCAATTTTGAAAAAAAATGTAGGTTAGTCCTTTATTGCTCCCACTGTCTCATATAACAAATAGTTAAAAGTATCCGGGTTTCAAGTGGAAATGTCCGGGGTTTTAATTCTCACTGTCCTAGATTAATGATTTTACGGATGGCAGCCCTACTTGAACCAATAGTACACTCATACAAAAGGTATTGCTATAGGCAAATTTTATTTGTTATTATTGTTGCAGTATATGATGAGTATATTAATTGATTCAATGATGTCCCCACTTTTATGTAAATTACATTTATTTAGTCCTAATGATGAAAGAAGTTCTTGAAGATAAGGAAACTGTGTGATAGAATCAATTAATTAGCAATTAATACACATATGTGTAGTATTCGAAAAATATATATTTTCCTGTACCTACTTTCAATTTCACCGTCATTTTTACGATACTTAAGTTGTACGATTTACGCATACACCTCAAACTTATCCACTATTTCTTGACAACGCAACTAGTAACCATAACCTCGCCCTTGGGATTAAATATATAGGTATCATTCAATTTAGGTTAGAGCGTTTGTCATTGCTGATACAAATTCACAGGCGTGGTTTGCACGTCAATGAAAATGCACGGATCTCACTTGGCACGGTGAGAAGAGAACACTTTCACATTTGTGTTGTTCGACAATGTTGTCGATTTGTGGGTTGCATCTCAACTGCGTTTTTCTTTGAATTACATTCGATTAATTTTCTGTCACACTTTACCCAGGCTATTTCACAATTGAATGCACATTAATAAAAAAAATTCTGAAAAATGTGTAAGTACGCCTATGCTTCGTCGTTTTATTAATCTGTCGTCATATGGTATTTACAAGCAGTTGTTTAAAAATATCAGTAAAGAAACATTATTTTCAAAGTTTTATCGCAATCCTCCTGAAACTGTAAACTGCTCTTTTAGCGTTATGAATCTTCTTTCGTAATCCGAAAATTCCGATTTTTTTTAAACTTTGCAGATTTGTAGGGGACCCTAATAAAAGTGTCAAACAATTTTTCTTCCCGGTTACTTTTTGGTTCTTCAGGGTGAAAACTTTGGTTTTTCTGTTTTTCAATATATCTGGAACATTATGATACACTAAAAATATTATCAGAATGAAAATCTAATGATTGTATGCCGCATAAAACTATGCGATCAAATTGTTTAAAATTTGTAACGAGGAACGTTTCTTATTTAAACTTCAAATTTTAAACAATTTGATTGCGTAATTTTGTAGAGTATAAAAAACCATTAAATTTTCATTCAAACCATCTTCTTATATCGACCATAGTTTTCAAGATGCACAGGAAAATAGGAAAACACGCATTAACCGTGGGGTGTTTTCACAAGCAGGAACAAAGTTGTCTAATGCTTCTATTGGTGTCCCCTCCAAATCTGTACAGTCAAAGCCATCGGAATTTTCGGGTTACCAAACTTCCCTTCTTAGCATTGAATAGTAGGGCAAGCATAATAATTTTTTGGAAATTTGCGGTAAATGGGCCAATGAGTCATGCGGAATAAAAGGCACATTCAATGTTTTCTGTTCCATGTGTCATTAATAATAGAATATTGATGATTTATACTACAAAGAGTTAATTTTTTCGTAGATTTCGTTGTTTTGTATCATTAAGATTTAGAATTATCATTGTAATACTTAATTAGTTTATTTTTATTAACGTGTCCCTTTCATGACTTATACTGTCCCATTTAAAACCACCTAGTCGTAAAAGGGACATTTCCCACTTCTTTGAAAATCGAAGATTTTGTTATTTTCTATTACAATTGATGAGTTTGAAATATACTTTTATTGAAGGGAAATAAACACGCTTTCTTGTGATGTAGTTGTTTTTTAAATACCTATAACGACATTGTCAGAAATGGATGCTAAACAAAAGTGTCCCTTTTATAGCACCTCTCCCCTACAGAAAAAAGGATAGTCATAATTTATAAAATCATAATTTTTTTTAAGGATGGGGCCCCAGGGGGCCTTCTGGGCAGGGGTCCAGACGGCAACTGCTCATCGGCCGCCCTGTTAAGTCCGCCACTGCACAAGTGTATGCAAATACTGTTAGTATTTTCAAAGTGTGTCACATAAAATTCTAATATGTCGTACTATATCATCGTACAACGTCTCTTGATGCTGTCACTAATACTTATCAAACGTATTTCTTTGACTGTTCAAATTCTTTTTAAAGTTCACAGTTACTCTGGAATACCATCCCTTCATTATTCAAGGACTGTATCAACACATTCCTCGAACGGTCAATTTGAAGCACACCATATCCCTATGTGTCCAGATTTACCAAACTATCGCCATGTTCGGTTTTAATCTATTTAATCTGATCCGCCAAGAATATCAACGGAATCAAATTGAAAGTAGAAATACATGAAAAGGCTGTGACGAGGCTACCTTCTCGTTGCCCCAATAAATGGGGCCGACTGCAATGAGGCCGATTCCATTCTCGGGGCGTGTTGTGACGCAAATTGTCGCTCGGTAGAAAAATATAAGAAGTGGTTCTTACTCGGCCGAAGGAACCACGTATCCGTCTGTCTATCCGTTTGCCTGACTCCCTGACACGCTGTCGGTCACGTGGCAGCGGTCATGCAGCGTACACAACTCGTTATCACCCGTGGTTCTCAGCGATAGGTAGGTACTATTGTTATTGCCGATTTGTAATATCGCGTTTACCAACAAGAGTACTCTACCCGTTGGTCCAGACTCCATCACGGCTCAATCGCCTGATTCGGTTACGCGACAAAATAACACAAAGGCACGACTGCAATCACAATGCAACTGATAAACGAGCGACTGTTTACATATAAATATGTATGTGCATAACGATTTCGTTTACCAGGACAAATTAATTCGGAAAACGAATATTTTCGATGTCGAGGGAAATAGAACTAACGCAATAAATTCGTGGGATTTCTTTTTCTTGTGAGATACGTGGAGATGTTTGTAAGTCGCGATGGGAAACCATTAGCTACACTCTTCGATAATAGTATTTAATATTATTTGTCATTTCTAATAACAATTTTATGAAAATAAAGAGAAATAAGGCAGCGAGCTAAATTTTGGTATGGGCCTTTATTTGGTCGTTTTAAACAATATGTCAAAAGTCCCCATCGATCCGACTGCCGCTAAAAATTTTACAGAGGGTTGAAAAAAAACAGCTGTTTTTCGCGAATATCTCGTTATCTAGCAGTTTTGCGAGAAAAATAGTTATTATACAATTTATAGCCCAGGAAATTCTCTACAAAAAAGGTCCCATGAGTTTTTGTTCGTAGGAGTAACCATTTTCTTGTATGTCGGGTTACCAAGTTTCAACCCACATATTTTTGACAAGGGAAGATCCCGAACCCGGAAATTCCAAAAATTATGAAACTCTGTAAATATGTAGGGGAAGTCCTCCTGAGTACAACGCAATTTCGTTTGCTGCCCAAATTCACTCTAAGGGGGTGAAATTGACCCCTGAAAATACGTTTTTTTTCTCGATTTTGTGTTATAAATCGCGAACTGTAAAAACTGTAAGACCTATAACTTACCAAATGATAGTTCTAATTAAAAGAAGTAACTTTTTTCCTGAACACCTTTTTTCTATCTCCTACAGTTCGCGAGTAATAATACAAAATAAAAAAAATTTCAGGGGTCAATTGCACCCTCTTGGAGTGAATTTAGGCAGCATACGAAATTGCGTTGTACTTAGGAGGACTTACCCTACATAATTACAGAGTTTCATAATTTTTTGAATTTTCGGGTTCGGGATCTTCCCTTGTCCAATGTATGGGGGTTGAAACTTGGTAACCCGACATACATGAAAATGGTTACTCCTACGAAAAAAACTCATGGGACCTTTTTTGTAGAGAATTTCCAAGGCTATAAATTGTATAATAGCTATTTTTGTCGCAAAACTGCTAGATAACGAGATATTCGCGAAAAACAGCTGTTTTCTTCAACCCTCTGTAAAATTTTTAGCGGCAGCCGGATCGATGGGGACTTTTGACATATTGTTTAAAACGACCAAATAAAGGCCCATACCAAAATTTAGCTTGCTGGGAATTATTCCGAAGGCAAATTCTAATTTCACAGGACTACGGTTCAAACTCTATCGTTTCTTGCATCGAAGGAGTTAGACCATAAACTTATGCTCATAAAAATATTTTGATCCATTTCAATAAGTACATACCTACTGTACGTTGAGTAATTGGGAAAAATTCGTGCATCGTGTTCCGCTCGAATATTTAAACATTTTAAACCGAAGAGGTGTTATTTAATGTAGTACACTTAAGATGCATAAAATGTTAATATCAATATTCGTATTAGATACAACAATAATTCACACATAATCAACAGGCAATCGTGCATTCCAAGGAAACCACGGAGCCACGAGAATTTCCTGTTATTGGCTTTCTCTAATTTGCGATAACACCAGGAAGACATTCTTCATTTTCCGTGGAGCTTCCATAAACTCTGGTTTCGCGGCATCTCTTGAAGCCGTAGAACGCATAATCAAACACCTAATTGGAAGAAACTTTCGTTTCCACCAGCGATTCTCAATCCTCGTGCAAGCATGCAAATTGCGCGAACAGTTCTATGGTTCCATCGTCGGTTATTAATGGAGTCACGGTTCAGCTGGCCGTGAGAGCCACTGTCATCATTCTTAAAGGTCGAAACGTGACGGCAAAGCTTTCCAGGGTTCTCCTTTCGTTTATCGTGGCATCCATTTCCAATCGATCCTGGGAAATTTTTAAATCGCCGTACGAACTCGGTGCCGCTTAATTTCACACGTGGCTGCAGCGGAAATGTCACTTGAAAAACAAGAATGTACGGATTTTTAACGACCCAGCGAGCACGTGCGCGACCGCTCGCTTGTACTACATATATCTCCAAACATGTTCAATCGGGGTAAGATGGGGCGACTGACAAGGGAAAATTCAAACACTTTGGTGAATATGTAGGGGATTTCCTCCTGATTACAACGCAATTTTTGTTTGCTGCCCAAATTCACTCGAAGGGGGTGAAATTAACCCCTGAAAATTCGGCTATTTTCCGATTTTGTGTTATAACTCGCGAACTGTGAGAGATAGAAAAAAGTTTCAAGACAAAAGTTACTTCTTTTAATTAGATCTATGATTGGGTAAAAAATAAATATTTTACAGTTCACTAGTTATAACAGAAAATTGGAGAATAACCGGATTTTCAGGGGTCAAATTACACCCCCTTAGAGTGAATTTTGGCAGCGAACAAAAATTGCGTTGTAATCAGGAGGCAATTCCCTACATATTCACAAAGTTTCAGAATTTTTTGAATTTCCGGGTTCGGGATGTTCCCTTGTGAGCGGATGATTTTAACAATTTTAGTATGTTATATAGTGATCCTTTTTGCACTGTATTTGAGGCATGCTTCGCATCGTTGTCTTGCTGAAAGTAAAATACTATGCGCAGCATTTCCAAAATTTCTGCAGATTGTTTTAGATTTTTCTTCCGAATAGTTAGATATTTCATTTTATCCATTGTGCCTTCAATGCATTCCATGGTTCCAATACCGTTTAATCCTAAGAAATCCCGTAACATTATATGTAGATCCTCCTACGTGCTTCACCCTCGAGCAAATATTACTTCTTTGATTCTCTGTATTCCTTTGTCCCCATACGACTTGTTTCTTCCCATCGCGTCCAAATAAGTTGATTTTTGTCTCATAGGAAAATAATACTTTTCCAAATGTTTCCATCATAATTTATATATATATATAAATATTTCTTTGTAAATTCTAGACGTTTCTGTCTTCGCTTTTGAAATGTAGGTATGGCTTTTTCTGAGCCATTGCAGTACTACCGCGATATTTTTTTATTAATTCGTGAGGAAAGTTCTACTGTAAAATTTTTGCACACTTGTCTTCGGATTTACTTTGATTTGCTTAGTCATAAATCGCTCGTCAGCTTGTGATAATATTTTTTTTCTTCCTCGACCAGGCATATTTCGAATTGCTCTTACATATCGAAATTTGTTTGCAATTTTTTGTACGGCAGAATGCGTTCTAACTACTATTTGTCCCACTTCGCGAAAAGTTTTGCCTTCCCAATGCAATTTTATAACAAGGTTTCGTATTCATTTCGGTTTCTTTTCTTTTACTACATATTATTAGTACTTACTTAACTTACGGATAAGAAACAGTCATTCGTTTTTAGTCTCTTGGCAACGGCATATTGGAACACATAACAATAATACCACCATTCAGCTATTAAGGGGTTATACCTAGTCAGGAGGCCGAGAAGAGGCGAATGTTTGTGAATTTTTTTTGGAAACACGGAAGCATGTATTTTTACAGAACATTTTGCGCTTGAAAGAGCAACATTTAAAGAAGATTTGATAATTTTTGCGTGAAAAAATATTTACGTTTATAATAAAATTACAACCGATATCCAAGGAGCCTTTTTAAAAAGTTGTTTTGCAGTGAGCACTGCCATTCGGAACCAGATTATCTAAAATCAAAAAACGAAAAAGATTTCGTTAGTATATCAATGTATCTTCCGATTGACGAGGGGAATTTCAGAAATATTAATTTAAAATAAAATGGCGGCTATTTAAAATTTGAAGTCCTGATTTTCGCGCGAAAACCGCCATTTTTCGTTGATAAAATCGAAAATATACATTGAACAAAGAAATGCGAACAACATTCGGTAGATTTTTATATAAAAAATAAGCTCACAAAATTTTAGAAAGATTGGTGCAGTGGTTGTTGAGATATCTTACTCACCGTTTTTAAAAAGTCTTCTTGGATGTCCCTAGTAATTTTATTACAAACGTCAATATTTTTCTACAAAAAAATTATCAAATGTTCCTTAAATGTTGCTCTTTTAAGTGCGAAAAGTTCTGTAAATATATATGCTTCCGCTTTTTCAAGAAAAATTCACAAACATTCGACTCTTTTCGGCCTCCTGACTAGGTATAACCCCTTAAAAGCTGCGTATTTTAGAAAATTTCCTATGTGTGCAATTAATTTTATGTCACTGAAATCTCTGTTTTTTTTTTCATTTTTATTTCTGTGTGCGCAAATATGTTATGTTATTTTTACGTCTTGTTATGAACTGTTTAGTGAAACATACGAGCTTCGTAAATATAATACATATGTTCGCATATATTTATTTTTACATTTATTTGCCCGACATCTTTTGTTTTCTACGTAAGCGTATGCTCAATTTTGTGAGTAATATACATTCCACAAGTTTGACACAAAAAATCTCTGACGAAAGTCTACATAAATAACCATGCGCCGTTGGTGAGCCTTAAACCGTGAAATAAAAACTTTTCTAGTGATAAACAATTTTGCAGCTTTCTATGAAACGAATAATGAAAACATGAAATATAGTTTCTGGAAAATAGAACATTTTCCCCGATTGAGCAAAGTTCGGTGGCATTTCAAGAAGTAACAAAGATCCCTCGGTAGCCATTTCTGCTTGCTGGCCTAATTTCCATTCAGACTCGCGTTACCCCGCTTCGAATCGATTTAACTCCGTTCAGATTACCGCGAAACAATCTTGAAACACCACAATGATCGTTCTTAACGGACCCGACAAGCAAACAGATATCGTGCGACCCGTCGGCAACATTACATTTGCGCAAACTGCCTTTTACGCGCGGATAATTAATGTTTCGCAGCACATATGCGTATCTCGGGGGAAACCAGTAGTTACACCGAGTTCGTAACGATTTTTCTATGAAACGAACGTTGTCGAGTGTTGATACCACTATTAGGTACCTGTTCCCACGATCGAACACTTTCTCCGTAGAACTTATACATACTGTGTGCTGGATACACGGCATATCGCGTTCCTTCCGAATTAAAGATATCAAACAAACGTGTTATTTTTTACGAACATGTAACAGTGTCTTGTACGCTTCCTGATTTGTGAAACTCATATCCGTTTCTGCGAACACAAGGAATATACCTACCTAAGGTAACAGTACCAATAACTGGACACGTCCCAATACCTGGACACCGATGACACTTATATTTTTACTAAGCTTCATAGAAAGTTTAGAACAATATTGTTGGGAATATATGTTACTTTGCAACTTGATCTCTTATATAAAAAATTAAGAAAGCCCTGGATGCAAAGTTTAATGTATAAAACAGTCTTTAAATATCGGAGGTGCATGCACTTGAATTCTCTGTAGATTTCTTAAGTAATTCTGAAGAAAAATACAGTTAGTTGTTAAGGTGATAATAATCGTTACATAACGTTTTTCTGAGAAAAAAACGTATGTACAGCGTCTCAAGAAGTTTCTTGTTACGTACAAAACAAAACATTGATCGGTTAACGTTGATTTTAATTAAAAATATACGTGTTCATGTACATAATAATCTTGTCTTCTGCACGCTGTCCCAATAACTGACCAGCCGTCCAGTTGGTAGGCCTGTCAGCATTTTGAACGCTTAAGGGAAGTCCCGCTATACCTGACCGCATTGTCCAACCGGTAAGGTGTTTGTGTTTTCTCAAATTTTTGTATATTAAAAGTGTAAGTACAAGTATATTGTACATAAGTTAACAGTTTTTTATTTTCAAGTCATGTTTTTAGTCAATTTCATGCTACACTTTCAACATAACCTAAAATTCTATTTGCTTTGTTCGCGCGCAAACCATTCACACAAACACTAGTGGCGCCCTCTGCGCCGTGCTTTGCGTCATCGTCCCCATTGACCAGGTATTGGGACACCAAAAATGGGACGCTGGGACAAATCAGAATTCTATTGTCCATGTACTGGTACACATAACTACTCGTGCTTTTCAATTTAATTAACATAACGTACCGAAAACAAGTTTTTAGTAGCTCATTTGATAGAAAGAAGTAACATTTATCTGAATATTGACACTTTTGTTAAAAAGGACATTTATTTTTAGTCCATTTTTAAGCTATATATATATATATATATATATTTGATATCCTGAAGTGTCCAGTTATTGGTACTTTTACCTTAAAGTGTAATGTAAACTCTTGTTGGTAATCTCTAAGGAATTTTCTGGTCAAAAGACTAGAGGAAGAGAATGAAAAGGCCCTTGGCTAGGGAAATAAATTTCTTCGATAAGTTGTCAGTAGTTAATATTTAAACTGAGAGTATTTGCTGATTTATGTTTTGGCTCTATAGCATATTTGTAATGATGACGAATTTCTATGAAATATTGGCTCCGGTTTCCATATGTATTTGTGCACACTTTTCATTGGATCTCATTATCGGTTTAAGGGAGGGCGTTCACGCGAAAATTAAATACCATTAGTTTTGCCGATAGAAATTTGAAAATACGTAGGCACTTTCGCATGGTTTTTATACCGGAGCACTTAAGGTTATGAAACTAAATTTTTGAAAAAATATTTTTCTCCACAGTCGAGAAAAAATTTTGTGAGAAAGTAATCATGTGTGGTCCAACGTACATCGCAGGTGGCTTTTGAAACAGGTTAAATTCTTTTACAACGCTGCAATAAAATATTACAGCTACCCGAAATTCACAGTTCTAAACTTGCAAATTAGCTATCTGATGCTATTTCTTCACACGAACTACGATTACTTTAGCCTGTACGCCAAGCATCGCTAAAGGAAAATTTGTTTATCAAAAAAACTTTACGACTTCCGTAGAAATGAAGCTATCGAGCTAAAATTTCAAATAAGGGTGTGAATTTTCCGACCTGTTTATTTGTTCAATTTTTTTTACAAAATGGTTAGGTACTGTTTTTCCAAAACTTGATATTTGCATCATTACATTCAGTGTAAAAGTCTATGCAAAAGTAAATATTTTCAATTTTGTAAGCTACTGGTTCTCATTACACTCTATACTATTGAGTATTTTAAGCATTAGCTATCTCATAATAATCAAGCTCTTAGACGGGTAGTTGGAAATCTTGTTCGAAGAGTGTCTGCATTGACGTTACATAAGAAAACCAGCCTAACCTTTTCTAGGACGAACGCTAAAAATCCGAAGCTTAACGCTTGAATTATCTTTGTTTGTTTGTATCACGATTATGTTACGCAGCAACGAACCAGACACAGCTTTCTCGTGGCAAGGGATAAAATTAGTTCTTCCTGCCAACCCTTTTGGCGACACAGCGTGTTTTCGAAAATCATTGTAAAACTGAAAAGAGAATGATTAATCATGCAAGAAGAAATAGATAATGTATAATAAAATTTTTTATTTCAGCCTTAGTTTTCGAGAAAATCGACTTTGAAAACTTCTTTAGTACGCGTATACCTGGGCTAGAAATTGGTAGTATACGGGGATAGGAGAAAAGGTGGTAATATGGAACAGGGCGGTATTATGAAACAGGCTGCTGTAAGATTAGTAAAATAATAAAACGCAGACAATATCCTTGAAAATGTTATATTTCCAATAAGGAAGAAACTGTGTGAACGGGACAAAAATCATAACTTCTGAACTAATCAGTTTTCGACCTATATACCCCAATACTTTTTTAACCAGAATATACAGATGCATCGATTGGTGGAGAAAAAATATACAGTTGCATTCAAAAAAATTGAGGTGATCTCGATTTTTTATTGAATAAAAAGGTTTTTTATCAATATTTACTTTTGCAATTTGTTGTCAACTGAATACTGACTAACTTTTGTTGAAAATTTTTTTTTATCAAATTATTTTTATCACGTGCATTTGAAGTTAGAATTTTTTGATTAAAATATATTTTACATATATAAGTTTATTTAGACTAAAAAAGAAGAAGACTCTAAATACGTTAACGTAATGTATTGTTATTATAAACTTTTAATAATAATATGTGTTAATTTAGTTTAATAATAGTTTATTAATAATAATAATTTCAAAGACATTAGAATTCTTGATGTGCACACTTCTTGCTAAAAAAAATTATTTCTCAAATAATCGCAGGTAGTAGTAGAAAAGCGCCTTATTTTCATAAAGTATAAAGTTAGGGGGACCAAATATAAGAAAATCACGGATGCGTTTTGTTACGAATTTTTTAAAAAGTCGGTTGAAATAAAATTTTCATTCCCGGGACTAAGAAGTTTTCTAATGATCAGTAAGGCCATAAGCCTAAACAATAATTTTGAAGCACACATACTCATAATACTAGAATCCATGGTTAATAAAGTGAGCCAAGAATAATAAATATTCTTAAGGTCTAAATAAAAAAGAAGAAAGTAACTCTACCGCGTATGAATTTCGAGTGACGCTTGAAGTCCTTATATTCCAGGTTGGTATAACCGAACTCGATTCCTCAATATTTTGATGTAAATATTAGATGATAAATATCACCCTGCAAAATATTTGATTTTTCAATTTTTGTCCATCGCGCAGTCGTCAAAAGCCTCCCTTGTTTAGAAACCGATGACATAATCACCGGAAAAAATGAAATGTATTATATAAAAATATAAAGCGTTAAAAGAATTTTAATAATTGAAAAATATGCAATGTTAAATATTACGTAAGGCGGGGGTTGGAATATAAAATCTTACGAATTCTTATACTGGGAGAGGGAGAGGGTAAGAAATCGCCAAAATTACCCTTACGTAATTTAAGCACGCCCCCTACATAAGATCGAGGCAGTGAGAGCAACAACGGGCTAACCCACATTGAAAAAAAAAATTTTTCCTAGTTTATATGATTAGTAGAGCCTATTGGAATACATTACTACTACTAACTCAATTTCGAAAAAAATGTGGGTTAGTCCGTTGTTGCTCTCACTGCCTCATATGTACTACCTACTGCCTTTTTTTTTTTAAAAAATACAGGGGGAAATGCTGTTACACATACCCCGATAATATATATATATATATAAAAAGCAATAAACTAGGCATGTTCAATAGATGTTCCTGAACCCGGAGTCCCCATTTCTCGGGTCCTAAGCAGACTCCCTTGTCAAACTCGCTTGGCCTTGAACTATGACTGACCTAGACCACCCCGCTTGCTTATTGTCAACACCACATATTGCTGATTAAATTGGATCGATAAGAAAAGGGCGAAACAGGATAGGCAAGCACCATTGTTATTGATCATTGAGTAACAGTATGATCCCCTTGGCACTGACGGTAAAATGGCCCCGTTGGCCTCAGGCCAGACTGGCGGAGAAAGAAAGGCGACACGAAGCCGACCAGCTGACCCAATGCACCTGGAAGAGTATGACCTCGAACCGCGAGAGTACATCGGTCTCGATTGGTGGGATACTAAGAAATGGCTACCGTTGGATAACCGGTAGTCTTCGATCACTGTCAATTTTCGACAGTTTGAGTTCTAATAAACTTGGTGTGGTCGACGCTTGAAGCGTTAGCCCTTTATTACGACATCAAAGTTGACCGTTAAGGATCTTCGCTTAATTCTAATCAAATCACAGACGCGGGATAACTGTACATATGTTCCACTGCAGCTGGAAGTAACATTTACTGACTCGGAAAGCACGCTAGAGGATCCGCACCTGTTGCTACATTCAGAAATAACTATTCTTGAAGGATGCTTTAGTTCAGTCTTATTCCATCAGCTTGAGATAACTGTACACGTAGTCTTCGGCAAGTGGCAATGATAAGGTTTGGTAAATTGGAAAACTTAATAGGCTCATGAAATCGTTGCAGCTGTTGTTACATTTGGCAATAAGAATTTTTAGAAGATACATTAGATCAGTTCTACTGTATCAGATTTACTTTAGGCAATAGTAGCATTACTCCTACAAAATACTGCGAGTCGATAGCGTTGTAAGGAAGAAAAAGTCACACAATCCAAAGCCGCCGGAGTTTCATAAGCGTTCACTGTGATATCGAAAGATAGTTTCCACGCTCTGTTTGCCGCGATATTGTGAACACTGTAGCGTTGTAATAAAATAACTCGAGTGTAAATGCAAACAGTTCCCGAACGTTTAGAATACAACTTTCAATGGAATAACAGTAGTCGTACGTCGGGAGGAAACAATTACCCGCGTTGCTTGTTCAAACGGTATTAATTATGCAAGAAAGAAGGCACATAGAACGTGCAACTCTTCGTTGTGATACAATACAGTCCTGCCCGGTTGAGGGCGCGCAATTATCTCCCCCACATATGTATTTCGTTTACACAGGTCAGAGACTCATCAGACCGCTGAGTTCAGAATAAACCATAGTCACCACCTGATAAAGATCCTTAGCACCACGTATTTGGATTCACATGATGATTTACGGATTAATTGAAAATAAAACTCGTATGTTTCTCACTGTACCTACAATATCCTCTCGCTATGGGCTCGCTTTTGCCCCTGCGCTGTAAGCGCTCGTCGCTATCCTCACCATTTCGCATACAGTACACTTCGTAGCGGCAACGTTGCAGTAACCTTGCAGTGTTGCATGGTTGCAGCGCAATGTCGATGTAACGTTGCTGCGACGTTGCCGTGCAACATTGCACGGGGCGGACATAGAATTATTGCTGCATAGTTGCATCAATATTGCGTTGCAATATTGCGCTGCAACGATCCTGCAACTTTGCTGCAACGTTACGGCAACGTTTGGCAACGTTTCCACAATGCTGCAGCAACGTTGCGCCCCTATTGCGGCAACGTTCCTGCAATGTTGCGGCAATGTTCCTGCAATGTTGCCGCAACGTTGCTGCAACTACCATTTAAACCTAAAATATTTCCGTTTTTCGAATTTCGCACCCCGGTTTGATGGCTTTCGAACAAAGATAATTAAGAAGTGAAAATGTCAAGCATCGCGTTTCTCACCGGATCTTCACGAAAGTGACACTAATCGATTCTCACCTCAGTGGAGCGTGAAATCGGAGGCGTGAAATTTGCCTACCACCCCGAATAAAAGATTTTCTACGGAACCTGAGATCAGTGTTCCTAAAACTTTTTCAGGCCCCGCACCGCCCCCTTAGTTCGATCAAATTATTCCAACCGCCCCCTGCCATATACAGGGTATCCAACAGTTACGATTATTCCGAGCATTCTAAAGTTGCAGTCCCTCGGATATTATTGATATAATTGAAATAAAAAATATTCTAGTGACATAAGAAAATCTGCGTATGCGTTTACAGTTTTTCACACTTGATGAACTTTTTTGGGTAATCATGCGCAACCTCATGTTATTAAAATCCTAATCAGCCCCATTTCCACACCCTTATGTCTAACGACCCCAGGCCGCCCCACAGTGTCGCGGCACGTGTTCAAAAAGCAAAAATTTAGGTTTTGAAATTTTGTATTTTATTTCACGGAATTTATAGTAAAAAGTCCTCCGATATAAGATCATCATAACTTAGTAACATTAATAACGGATTTAAGGTTAGTAATTACATTCAAAGTCGAATAACCAAACGCAAGCTGCCACAGACTACACATAGGAAATATTTATCCACTGCATTTTTGTTGCTATTATAAGTTCTTTTCCTTCTGTTTTTTTGAAAATAAGCAAAATATATCCTTTTTTCGTTTTATTAATTAAAAATTCTTGCATTTAAAGATATGGATACGTACCAGTGGCTCAAATTATTGCTTGCTTTGTCGCATCTTCTAAATTCTGGAGAGAAATGAAAAAAAAACGAAACATATCGGTTCTTTCATTTTTTTACTACAATTAGTTCTTTTTATGGGCTTTAATTTGGTATAAATTTTATCTGCCCCCGGTGCTCCCACATAAGAAAAAATACACATAATAAAACGAAAAAACTAGACAAACCTGTGCTCGAATATTTATTTTTAAAAGACTCTCAGCTTTGAATTTCTTCAGATTCAACTGATAGTGATGAAAATGTATAATAAGAATGAATAATTTAAAATTTATTATCAATAAGAATTATTTAAAAAATTAATTTTATTTTTTTTATAATTGTTTCATATGTTTGTTATTAATTTGTGTTTAAACGTATTTAAAAAAATATATATTTCAATTGTTTTACTTTTATTCTGTTCGAAAATATATTGTATGTTATGTATTTTATGTATGTTATGTATTGTATTTTATGTTAAAAAATATTTTTTTTTGTGTATAAATATGATTAACATATCAATTACATGTAAATAACTCTACCTTAATGGAAAATTGATGTTTTTTCCTATATACTCGTTACACTGTGGCGTCCCCTTAATGCCTAATGCCTCCCACCCCCAGGCAATTCAAACGCCCCCAGAGTGGCGGCAGCGCCCGCATTGAGAAACCCTGCTGAGATTATCAACTTAACCGGGAACAACTGTATGTACTGATTTAGACATCCATATTGTTATAGATACATTTTCCGTCGTATCGCTTCAATAACAGACATAAAGGTTGTCCGTTCTTATTTACTACGCTACAATAAAATTGAGAATAATTGAGGGAATAAAGCTGTTCAGAAAAATATGGCAATGATAATAACGTCGACTTCATTATGCTAAAAGTCACTCCATAGAGATTACGAATTACTGAACAGAGACGAGGAAATAAAATAAGTGTACAAACGTAATACTGCATAAATCGTTCCTATAAAACTTAATTCCATAAACAATCTGATCGGGCAGTTTTAGAGTTAGTTACTTTTAATTAATAAAGTGTAAAGCTAATCCCAATAGCGTTAAAAGGTAACGGATAGCAGAGTAACAGGCGAGACAGGTGGCAGGGCAAACTGGGTCACGCCGACGGCCATTCAAGACGAACGAAATTCCACGAAATCGATGAACTCGACAAAACGAGCATGACGAATGAATGAAACACTGTAGGAAGAATCCACCTCGGTCGGTTGGTTTCAGTGTATGGTGCTCGTTTAATGACACCGGTCGCGCAGGTGTGCTACACCATACAAAAACGAGCCAAGATCATACATTTTTACGCAGCACATCCGTTCCCCAGACACTGGAGACAATGGTCAAATTTCTGTTGGAATTACGAATCGCTTTTAATTGAATTTCTGATTTATAAAGGAAACTTTGAATTGTCCCTGACTTTTCTTGGTACTGTCAATCACTTTTGTTTGCATTCTTATGTTTTGTTGGAATTGTCAGTTATTTCTTATTGAATTTCTCATTTCAATTTTCTAGTGCACATTCAGTGATATAGAAACAATTTTGAGAATATTTTTACTCTGTTTTGAAATCTCGAGAGACTTTCCATGACGCGTTTGAGCTTCGTTTATACGATGAATCATTTGTTATATACTTTGAAATATTTTCGGTTCAATTTTGTATACCGTTTCATTGAGATTTTACACTGCCTTTGATTGTATCTCCAAATTTCTTCGACCGATACATAAATAATTAATTCTTATATAGGTATCTCATCTATCTTATCTAGTTTCACTTTACGTAGTTTGAAATTTTGTCAAGAACAGATGAATCTCTAAGAAATGTGACTGGCATGTTTCAAGTTTCTAATTTCTAATTTGACAAATTTCTTTCATAAATCTGAGAAGATTTCATTCGTCGATGATCACACAGAGAACATGGTATACAATCGGTACATTCACTTTCTACGTGAGTGTAGAAACATCTGTCTTACAATTAGTATGCATGTTTTCATTTTTTATCACTGTTCATGAACAAGTTCTATCTATTTTCTGCACAAAGTGCACAATACATCTTTCAAGCAGCTTCACTCCGCTCTTTCACAATTTTTCAATCAATTCAGTCATCGTCTGGCTGAAAATGTTAATGGTCTTCACGGATTTGGAAACCCTAGATGAGTTTCCGAAGTCTCAATGAGTCCTTTGTCTGTTATTGGACACAGATAACAATTGAAAATATTCTGAACATATATATGCATCCTTGCCATTCTCATTCTAAATGAGATCCCCACACATTCATTCGTACCACTAAAGAAATAAAAGACTTGTCAAGATATCCAAGACCCATCAATACGTGAAAAAAAATTTGAGACTGAAATGATATTCGAAGCGAATCGAACCGATTTTCCTCACATGTTCAGAGTAGGGCTGGGACTATTCGAATAATTTAATATTCGAATATTTTACAAGTATTCGAATGCTACGAATAAACTTCGAATATTTGAGTATTCGAATGTTATTATTCCAATATTTCGGTATTCGAATATTTCGGTATTCGAATATTTCGGTATTCGAATATTTCGGTATTCGAATATTTCGGTATTCGAATATTTCAGTATTCGAATACATAAATATTCGAATAGTATTCGAATACTTAAATATGCGAATAGTATTCGAATACTTAAATATGCGAATAGTATTCGAATACTTGGATATTCAAATTATATTCGCCAAATGATTGAGCAACTGAAGTATTCTAATATTCGAATACCGAAAAATTCGACAAATAGTCCCAGCCCTAGTTCAGAGCGATTCGAAGCATCGTAAAGCCCACCATCGATGCGTAAACATTTCACGTACACGAGTAATTTTACCGGTGTGCACGTGGCACGAGCCAAGACGCCGCGCCGCGCCGGGAGAAGTATTCTCGCGAGGAGAAGAAAGGACTCGGTCAGATAACTGTACGTCGCGGCCTCCGGACGACATCTTCAGCATCGCCGACACCTGGGGACTTCTTCTTCTTTCATTCCCATACGTATACCGTATACAACGTTTCTCGATTGTAACGTCGCCTCTATTTCCCTCATAGACCACCGTTCCGTCGCGTTTCCCGCTTTGCTGGTTTACTTACTCGCCGCGTGGAATTCGAGGTCTTACTCTAAAATCCTAAGCCGGCACTTTGTTGCTGCGTGAACAACACTTGAATGGTGTTAATATCATGCTACCGTGATCATATTATGTATCCAGACTGGTACTACCTATTACTTAGCATCCTCATTATTTGAGTCCACGGTTGCTCGGTAATTGAAGTAATTGTCGTTTATTTGTTCGGATACACGCGACCGCTTTCTTCCGTAATGTTCGCGTGGTAATTATTGAACTGTATATTCTAGTGTTGAATCCGCAGTATGTTCTTACGCTGCCCGTTACGGTTTTTGCAGTAATCCATGTTGTTATGTCCCAGGTTCTGACGAGTGGTTCTAAAAAAAAATAAATAAAATTTTCGTTCAACCCTATAAAGTTATCCTTCTAATGGTGCAATGCTGCTTTCCGTAAATATGAAATTATATTAACTAGAGCCTCTCCTTTATTGACTGGCTTGACACTAACACTGTTACTTTCAGTAGGATCTTCTCATGTCAGTTATTAATCGACCGATTCACTGTGACTTAATGAATTTATCTTCCGGTTTACCTCGTTGATATGCCACTATTCAAAAGTATTTAATCACTTGTTACGTATACGTTTGACAAAAGTGAGAATAAAACATTTTTCCACATTTCTGGGATCCAATTTTGATGTTCCTTGGCCCATTGCGATTGTGCCATTTTATTTTCGCCTTCTTGCGTTTAATTGTTTAAGTTGATGACTTCAGTTCGTTCGCTGTCGTAAGATAATACTCTCCTACGCGTTTAACTGTCTGATATCGATGGAAGTGTACGATGACCAAATGCAGCTTCTCGGACACGGCGCATCCTTCGACAACTTCCCTTCACCACCCACTGGCTTCCTCCTCGGAGTCATTAGCAGTCCCTGACCAGTATATTAAATATTGTTCGCGCAATGGTTGAACTGTAAAAAAGTGGTAATAGTTCTTGCTTGAGCAATTACATGCACTTTTCATGGAAAGGTATCATCATTAACGAAACACAAGGAAATCCTCTTGCATCGTGATAAATGATGATCACGAGAGGTTAGAACATCATTAGTAGAGAATAAATAGTAAACTTGTAGAATGATAAAGTAGTTTAAAATGAAACAAACATGCTAAAATCTCCGGCTAATGCATTCCTTTGTGTTCATAAAAGATGGAATGACCGAAGAAATTCTTCGCGAATTGATGAGAAATTTGAAATTGAGTAACTTTTATCGAAAAAATGTTTGGATTCGACAAATAGTGTAAGATAGTTGTAAGGTTATTTCGATTGAAGAACTTTATGTAGGTATTTCACACTCTTATATAATTTATTATCAAAAACAAAAAGTACACAACCAATCATTTTTGCAGCTCTATCAGAAGTTTGAATCAAAGAATTTCGCTCTCAGAATATTCCTGTCAGATACTTTTCCAATGCTCTTTATTGGCACATGTGAATAATAATAACATTCAATAGCAGTACTGCAAAAACACTTTGCTCGTGACAATCCAGTGTTCTGACTCGCAAAGTTTGCTCGAGAATGCTCCTTTCATCTCGTTCCGTAACGATCGATGTCTCCCACGTCGGTTCCCGCCAAAATGCCAGGAGAAAGTCCTATCTTCCCGCGCCTTCCTCAAGTATCCACACCTGCGCACCACTTGTGAAGAAGGCGACGCTGCTGAGGAACGTCCATTCTCGCTGTGACCTTTGTTCCTGTCAGCTCGGCTACCCTTAAAGCCTGTGGACCTAACCTGCCGAACTTCTTTGCCTTTTCTTTCTATTCCCGCTATTACTTATATTCCCTTATAAGAAAAGCTTTGCGGAATCAAACTTATGGATACCACTGTTCCGTCTTTTTACGATATTATACTTTATTAATTTTCATCAAGGAGAGGTTTTCAGGTGCCCGCCTTTATATAATTGCTTCGGACTTCCGATATGTTTTAGAGGACCGAAAAATAACATATACCTACGGGTTTTTTTTATTTTGGCCCGCTTGCATATTCTGGGAACCCCTCGAAGTTCATAAGAAGAGGTACCAAAATTCCTGTTGTTAGTTAAAAAAATATTATAATATGTTGCATATCACTTGTGTATATCAAGCATTTATGTCAAGTTTTATATCAGGTTTTATTCAACACAATGTTATAATATTCTTTAAACTAACAAGAAGAGTATCTCAGGTGTCCGCCTCCGATTACTTTGATTTTTCGATATGTCTTAGAAGGCCGAAAAATGAGATATACATGTTTTTGTATAGCGGCCTCTTTTCATATTTAGGGGGTGAAACCACTCCTCGACTCGAAGTAATAAGATTTTCAGCTGTTCGTCTCCGATTGTTTTGGTTTTTGGATACGTTTTAGAGGACAGAAAAATAAGAAACAGGTGTCTTTTTATTTTGGCCAGTTTGCATGTCCAGGAGGCCAAAAACCAAAGCAATCGGAGGCGGGCACCACTTTATTCTCATGAAATTTGAGGGGTCGTTTCACCCCCTGAACATGCAAACAGGCCAAAATAAAAAGACACTTGTTTCTTACTTTTCTGTCCATTAAAACATATCCAAAAACCAAAGCAATCGGAGACGAACACCTGAAAAACATATAACCTTGAGGTGTGGTTTCATCCCCTAAACATGCAAAAAGGTCAAAATAAAAAGTCACCTGTTTCTTATTTTTCGGGCCTCTAAAACATATCCAAAAATCTCTCCTTGTAAGAATAGGAACTTTTGTACCACTTCTTAGGAACTTTGAGCGGTGGTTTCATCCCCTAAATATGCAAACTTGCCAAAATAAAAGAACACGTGTTCCTTATTTTCCGATCCTCTAAAACATATCCAAAAACCAAAGCAATCGGAGACAAAATCTGAAAATTTTGTAAATTTGAGGGGTGGTTTCAGCCCCTAAACATGCAAACAGGCCTAAATAAAAAGACACCTGTTTCTTATTTTTCGGTCCTCTAAGACATATCCGAAAACCAAAGCAATTGGAGGCGGACACCTGAAACCCTCTCATGTATGTATTATGCGATGCTAGCTCAATTTCCTTACGCTCTTTGATCCTCTCCTTACTTCCGTCCATACAATCCTTCCTCTCCCGATCCTTCACCTGGTCACACTCCTTTCGCCAATTATCCTATCACGCATTCGGCTCTCTCTCTCACTCTCTCTGCTTCATTCTTTCCTCAGCAATCACACAGACACACTACAAATTTTTTAATTTGCGAGAGGAAAAATTACGTCTGTTAGTTCTGTGACATCACTTTTGATATTTGCAGTTATTGTGGATCCACATTACTTATGGAATGATTCGATATTTCAAAGTGCTTGTAGACGCTTTCATACTTAAAGAATATATTGATATTTTCGTCAAAACGAGTTTTGTATTCTTACCAAAAACTTCTGACTTAATTATTACTTTCTAACGTATATTTCCAGTACCCTAATAAGAACATCAACCCTCAGAAACATTTGAATGCCAAAATGTTTGCTCCTACACAAATTACGATAAACAGGAAAAAGTGTTCCTTTCTGTTGAACAAGCTGCGCATCATTTTTACTGCACACAACTAGTAAAAATAATATCAACAAAGTCACATTATTGAAATGAGTAACACGGATATAATTGTTTTCAGATGATGGATCGTCGCCACAAGTTAGAGCAGCTAGGATAGAAAGAGACCTGCAAGGTGAGTCTCCCGATTTTTAAGTGTGCCTGTCTTGCATCACACTTGTACTCTCACAATGGAATTGCACTCATTCATGACATAACTTGTCTTGTACATTCAATCGTATGTTCTACTGAATGTATTCCGTGGCTCGTGTTGCACATATTACATCATTTCTAACCAATTACTAATGCATATAAAAAATGTTTGCGTGCAATTCCATCAGCAACAAATTCTCTGTCTTGCTTTCTTCTTTTGTCTTCCGCTCTCAGACCTTTCTCTTCTCACAGTAAAAACCGATCGTTCCACCTCTAAAAACAATTGTCTTGTGCGTGTTGACGCGAGGTGCGGCCGTGTATATAAAAAGAGTTGTCTCGAAACGTTCTCTCTCTCTCTCTCTTTCTCTCTCTCTCTCTCTCTCTCTCTCTCTCTCTCTCTCGCGCGCTGTATCTATTTTTTGTTTCTTCGTTCCTCTATGTACGTACACCTTACGTTCCGTCTCCGTGGGTACATGGGTCATCCTGACAAATGACTTACCGCAAAACGTAGCCTCGGGGGACTTTGGTAATCGAACCGATGCGATGCATGGAGAAAAAAGCAAATTAGTAAGGATACAAAGCCAGACTTTCGCTGGTCGTGACGTGAAATCAGTTTCACGCCAAACGTTCTCTGGGCCCAGATCACAATTACTCTCATACAACCGAAGAAACGTGTCCTTTCGAAAGGTTCCTCAGGTCCCTCGAGCTGTACATACGTTTACACATTAACGCCTGGTATCTTTCTCCGTGATTCCCTCTCGCGCCCGCGCCGTTTCGCACGATTCGCCACTTACGGAACGGAACGATTTGGCCGCGAATATGAGACAATTCGAAATCTATACTCGTGGCAGGGTAACGGGGACGAAGCAGGTGATTCTAGGCTACGAACAAGATGACTCATCTACTAAGATCGTCTATCTCTTTTTTTTCTGTTTCTGTTACTGCTCCCGCCTGCTCCTCGCCTTCAACTCTTCTCAACATCTGGATGCCGTCTGCCTCCAACGTCCGCCCGCCACTCCGTCTCTCTGACGACCGACATTTTCTAAAATACAATATAAAAAAAAAACAAAAAAAAAACAAACACACACATGCATTCGAATGAACAAACGAAAAAATACGAAACATCGATTGACTGAAACTAATCGCGACACGTGGCTGTACAACTTGGACGGATTTGCTACTTGTACGGGACTGATCGATCAATAACTCGGACGACATTCGACACGATTGGCTTCAATCGATACTCTCTCGACGCCACCGACTCGGTCCATAAATCGTAACGCCCACCGAATGTGCTCCCTTGCGGCGATTCTCCTGTGGTCTTGATGCTTCTGAACGATCCCGAACTCCTCCCAACTCGTTGCATGGTCGGTAACTGTCCTCAGGGGTGACTACGGTCCTTCTGGTCTCGGCACGACCCGGCAAATCCGTTCCCCCGGTCGGTCTGCTTACGAAAACCGCGAGAACGTTCGTGCAGGACGGCGCCAGCACGGAGTTCGCTACTCAGGTGCTCGGTACGACCCTCGACAATGGCCGCTTATACGCCAGAATATTGTCCACGTCGAGCAGAGTGTTCTACGAAAAGGAGCCGACACCGGACGCGCCGAGTCCTTACGTAGTCTACCCGTCGAGGGCGCCAAACGACAACTGGCAGCTCAGGGTAGCGCTCGACAACACACCCATCAAGGCGCTCAAAGAAATCGAAACGTCGAGGAAAGAGGAATCCGCGGAGGATTCTGATAGTGACGAAAGTAAGAGGACTTCAATGAAATTGGACGAACTGTCGAGGGAAAACGACATATTCAGTAGAAGGGAACTCAACTCGGACTCACAGAGGCTGAAACCTGCGAAAGTCAGGCCTGCCGACAATTTGCCAACCTATACGGTGAAGCATGAGTATACTACGAATAGTTTCGACGGTTTGGAGGACGATCAACCGAAGAGTTTCAGGCCCCGTCTGCCGAAAATCTTCAAGGCCCAACCGAAGACTCCACCGCAGAGGAAGCTCGACATTAAACCATTGGCCACGGTGACGTATCATGGTTTCGCTGACTTCACCACCACTGTAGGAGAGACTGTCATCGTGTTCTCTCCCAGCACGTCGCCAGCCCCGGTTGGTCGCCCCGCCACCACCATCAAAGGAGACGCGACCTTGAGGCCAGACGATGGAATTGCAGTGGTGAAAATTCGACCCACGAGCGTCGTCGTGACTCAAGAGAAAACCAAGCAACACTCTGCTGATCAGGATCACTGGAATTCGCAGAGCGAGCCAGGTGATCCTCTTCTAGACGCCATCAACAGAGCTAACATTCAGCCGAGTGTGATCGAGGACTTTGAAGTAGAATCATCTACTACGTCCACGGAACCGTTGCTTTTGGTACCAGATACAGAAACAGGATCCCCGAAGCCTACTGGACTCCTCAAGGTCGTGGATTCAACTACCTCTCTAGATGGCACTACCACTCATTACAAAAGTCTGATTTATGGCACCTACATTGGCACGAATTATGCGCAGATCATTCATACGTCTTCTAACGTTTATTTCTTCCCCGACGAAGCCACCGCAACATACGACACTGAGGACACCACAGTTGATTATGGAACAACTGTTACAGAAGAAACTGAAGTTGAAGAAGACACCACCGTCGAAATGACGACTGGCACAACACCCAGAGTCATTACTACTAACGAGGAAGCCCCCCCTGAAATGAATGAATTGACAACTCCTTTCAAAGACACCACCGATAGCGTGTTGACAACTCTGAAAGACATCTTGGAGAGTGCTAGGAGGGTCCTGGGAACTACTGAATCAGTCCTCCCAACATTGGATGACGAGATCCCGAATGATATCGTTCCTGGAGACCCTCAGGGGCGCAGTATCAAAGGGGGCAGCCCGAAGAATGCTCTGGGACACGGTAATCGCAATGAATATGATCAAGAAAGGAAGGTTATGCTCGCTACCAGGCTCCTTCCATCTACGGTGTACAAAACCTCTACGTACTTAACGACCTTCTTCATTCCTGATGGCGATCAAACTACAACCTCCATACGCACCAGAGAAGTGGTCTCCTCGGAGGTCACTTACCTGACAGAGCTGATTCTGCCTAGTGAAACCGTGACCCCTGTTCTTCCTACAGTATTTTCGGAACCGACAACGACACGAACGACTCCAAGCTTGGTCAGTGAAACGGAAGAGGAGCAAACCACCAAGCAAGACGAGGAGATAGAACTTATCTTTAAGACTCTGTACACGACTTACACGTACCTGACGACCTTTTTCCAAGAGAAAACATCTAGGATTTCTAGTCGAGAAGTTGTCGAGACAAACGTTATTACCCAGACAGTTGGGCCCCATGGAGTCTCTGCCGTCGTTGCAGGACTGTTCGAGAAAGACGATTCCATGCAGGTAGCTCCAACAAAAATTTCGGATACCATTTTGCCATCAGCTGTTCCTGAACGAGAGGGGGGGACTGAGAAGTATCCCACGACCTTGGAACAAACGACGGAGGAAACTCTGACCACGCTGCAAGAGCAGGATACCACCACTGATCAGAACATCCCTACGGAATCAGGAATCACAACAACCGATTTCGAGGACACGAAACAGCCAACCCCTGATATTGAGCCCAGTCCAACTCCAGCTCTGCCAACAGAGAGCGTTAGGAAGCAGATCAAGACATATTACACCACGTACACGTATTTCACTAATATCTTCGTTGATGACGAAACTGAGATTGAAACCAGAACCGAGGTGTTCACTAATGTTGTGACTGAGACTATTCAACCAACTGCTGTAATACCTGTTACTGAGGAGACTCTTAAACCAACAACACCAGAAACTGAAGAAACCAACAAGCCAACTGTTCCTCCAGAAATCCTGGCCTACCTAGCAGCCTTTCAACGACAAAAGTCTCAAGAAGAGGCACTTCTTTTAGCGAAGAAGACTCAGGCGCAGACAGTGGGCAAGCCAGAGGAAAATACAACGCTGCTTGAAGCCCAGACAGAGCAAACAGAGTTGCCAGCTACTTTGGAGGAACAACCCACTACTCAAAACTTATTCCCTGGTTTTGAGGTGAACGCCCAAGTAACACCTAATCCCCCAGTCGAAGGCGAGGTGTTGGGATCCATGATCACGGACGTGGTGTCTTCCTCCAGTTCTGGCGGTGGTACAGTCCTAGATGTGATGGACAAGAGGAACGCCGTACCTGAGGATCAGGAGTTATCAGAGTCGAACCACCATGATGTGGAACCAGCGCCAACTCTTCTCTTACAAACTAGTTACACAACATTCACTTACTTCACAACGATGTACAAAGGCGACGCGTCAAACGTAGTCAGCCGTCTTGAGACTGTCACCAACATTGTGACGGAAACTATCAGACCAACGGCGGTCGTGTCTGCAGAAACGAGCACTCTACCAGTTACGTATTTCACAACGTTTACTTACTGGACGACGTTCTACAAAGATGGCGATACTGTTACAACAAGTCGCGAGGACACTGTCAGCAACATTGTCACACCAGGAGTTGCGCCTACGCCAACTGTAGAGCTCGGTGTCATTATGACCTACAGGCCAACAACGTCGACCGTGGAAGATAACATTGCAAGTGATAAAGAGCTTAAAATCACGGCCGACAATGAGGTGACACCTTCAGACGTGATTTCTGTTGAAAGTTCTAGAGCAGATGAGGTTGATACGACCACATCCAAAGAGGTCACAACAGTCCTTGAACAGAGCTTACTGGAATCTTCTACTATTTCGCCTGAGCCTACCACATATTACACCACTTACACCTACTTCACAACTTCGTACATTGGTAACGAGACCATATTGAACAGCAGGCTGGAGACTGTTACCAGCGTTTCGATACCTGATGTTGCTACAACACAGCAACTGGCAACTGGCAGAGCAATTGACGGACCAGTGTACCAACAAACCCTAACAACGGAAGAGAAGACCGGAATTACACCATCGAAGACAACGGATCTACCAAAGATAGGATTAATTTCGACGATTCGATCCAGCCAGGTCCACGATGGAACTACTACCCATTACATGACCGACGTACATGGCACTTACATCGATGGACTGTACGCTCAAGTTGTTGAAAGTTCAACAAGAGTAGAGACACCACCGGTGTCTTCGTCCCCTGTTGCTACTCCAGTCCTCCCAACAGGCATCCTGTCAATGAACAGAGGCAGCGTGGTAGACGCAGACGAAGTTACTACGATCTACTTCACCACGAAACAGATTGGAACCCTGTTTGACGGTCTGTACGCCAAGGTTATCGAAAGCACTTCGAGTACAAAGATCGACGAGGCCAGGAAAGCAACCATTCCACCTGTTCACGGCCACCGAACTGGTCTGGTCAGGTTGATACAAGGTCAGGTCGAGAATAACGGAACTACCACGTTCTATCAGTCCAAGGTAATTGGCACCAGCATTGAGGGCAGGTACGCCCAGATCATCGAAAGCACTTCAAGTTTCCTGTCTGTGACCCCAACTGTGAACATCGCGCCAACTTCAACCTTACTACCTATGAAACCAACAGAAATCCCAGAAATCTCTCCTTCGCCAGCGGTGATTCAATCTTCTTTATCTGAAGACCCAACGACGGAACCACCCGATCAGGACGAGGACTCTGAACAGAATGAAGAAGACGAAGAAGAAGACGTGGAAGGCGAGGATGGACAGAGCTCCAAGAAGAAATCGAGACTGACATTCTCGACTAGAAAAAGGACATTCACTCCTGTGATTAGGCCATTCGCGTCTAGAAACAGGCCAACGTTTAACCCGAAACGCAAGGGGACACAGGGTGCAACGACGATCACTAGGACAGATATCACGCCTACGATAACAGCAACGTTAGCTGGCAAGGGTAATAGGTTTGCTTCATCCAGAGGTCGAATCAGTTCACCGATAGGCCCGTACTCCTCCACGCTATCCCCATCAGGCTCCAGAAGGTTCTCTGGAAGAAGGGGTTCTCCAAATACCGCGAACTCTTACGCCTCTTCTGTAACTGGAAGTACCCGAGGCAGGGCGCAATCCAGGATAACTCCTTCGTCAGTCTTCCAAGGAAACAGGCGAGGACCTACCTCTATCAGAGGTTCATCCGCGAGAACTGCCACTCGTGGATCGAGTTCAATTTACCCTGGAACGTCTACAAGATACAGGTCATCTATTCGACCATCGTCGACACTGCTTCGAGGACAACCAACGGTTAGACACGATGACCAGGAGAATGACGCCAACGAGTTTACCACTACTACTCTGGTAACAGATGAGACTTTATACACGGAAGATACCGACAGTGGCGAGACTGTGACAGTGCCTTTGCAAACAACCACAGAATCGTCACGAAGATCGACAAACCCTCTGTTGCGATTCCGAAGGCCAATCAATTTGAACAATTCTGGAAGAACGGCCACGACACCCAGACCACCGACAACCACGAGAAGAAATGGTAACTTGAACAGACCCACTCCACCGTCTGTCCCTAGGGTTACCAACGCCCGAGGTAATGGAAAAACTACTCCAATCTCCACTAGGCCCCGTCAGAGCAGCACTGGGCTATTTCCGCCACGAGGTTTATTCGGGAAGAAGCAAGAACTACCTACTGAAGAGCAAATAGAGACAAATGAAGATTTGGAAAACGAACGCGAGGAAAATATCGACGACGAACCCGTGGAGGAAATAGCTGATAACGATTACGAGGGGTCGGAACACGAAGACAGGACCACGAGTGTCAATCGTCGTTCTGGGAAATCCATCAGACCGTCAGTGCAAATTAGGCCTTTTACAAGAGGAAGACGAACTCGTCGACAGGTCAGTCAGTTGAGATCGTTAACAAATCGTTTCCGTCGACCAAGCCAACCGGGGTCGTCGAAATCCGAAGATAAACCTGACGCGATTGAGAATACCTCCAGTAAAGAAGACAGCGGAAAGGCTACTTCGAAACCTATCGCTCGTTACAACAATCGTGGACGGACCTTACCAACATCTCGATCGGCATCGAAGTCAGCTAATAGTCCCGAAAACACGCCAGCGGAGTCTACAGAGTTAAGTGCAAGCAAGACTCGGCCCAGGCCAAAACAGACCAATGGTGATAGGAGTTCTTCGTCTAGAATAAAACCATCGCCCACTTCCAGTAATGGCAGACAGTTCACTCTAAGAGAGAAAGACGGAACGACATCCAGTAGATCGAACTATAAGAGACCTGCGTCTTCGGGGTCGAGAAGTAACGGTAGGGTGTCAAGTAACTCAGACAGAGTGAGACCTCCAAGGTTGAGAAACGGTTCGAATAAATCGTCCGAATTGTCGAGCACAAGGCGAGTATCATCACGCGCCCCGTCGAAATCGTCAGGTAGAAACGGTAGTAGGAGAGGAACGTCCTCGCAGAGATCAAGAGGCTCGTTCGAGGATATTAGGGAGTCTCCCACTGTTTACCCAGACTTTGACGGAACAATCACGGTGACTCATTACGTCCCAACAGAGGTGACGATCCCCGTTGTAAATAATGGCGTCACAGAGCATCGAAATATCATTACAGCTCAACCTAGCACCGAGGTTCTAGCCCCCTCTCAGTACAGCACCGTAACAGGTGCAGATGGCAGACCACTGGTAGTAATCGTTAGCGAGGTCACCGGTACTAACCTGCAAGGTCAGACCGAGATCACCCGATTCCTGCTCCACGAGACGCTGACCACACGGGTTTCCCACACGCTGACCACCCTTGGTGGCCGTAGAGTCTCGCAATCGGTAATCGTGCCCACGACCGCCTATTCCGTAGAAAATGTCGTTTCCACGATACAACCCGCACTGCCTGGGAATGCTCCCCTCGCGAATATCCTGTTGTCGCAGCTTCTTCTCGGTCAGTTAGGTCAGGCGAACCCTTTACTGCAGCCTCAGGGTACACCCTCTACACAGTACAACACGCGCACGAGCTCGTACGTCACTACGATCACAAAACAACAGAGCACTGTGATCCCCCTCACGTTCAGGGGTAAAGAGATCCTCACGACTCTGGTGGACACATCGACCGACGTCGTCACCGCGACAGAGTTCATCACGGATACGGTTGTCGTGACGCCGACTGCGTCCCTTCCAGCAGCCAACTTGAACTCCCTGCTGCTACTGCTTCAGCAGCCCCAACAACCGTCAAAGAACCCCAATCCCCTGCTGGACCCTCTGTTTGCCGCTCCCCCGTTCACGCAGAGCAATACTCTGCCCGGTGAGGTCGAAAGGAGGCATCAACCAGCTGATTCGGATTATAAGCAGGACAGTTACGAGTACTCAGAAGAGGAGGAGGATGTCCAGAACCACCAAAAGTCGTCCAAAAGGCGGAATGGTCGGGGCAAGTCGAATAGCAAGAAAGAGGACGATAAGAAGGAAGAATCCAGCGTGGTGACGCTTTATGTTTCTGGTCGAAGGCCAGGGGAGTTCAGCACCGTTCTGAGCACTGTGAAAGTGAGTCAAACGGCCAGCTCCTCAAGGAGACGAAGAAACGCCGCGGATGATATCGTTGAGGTTCGACCCTCTGTGCCGCCATCTTTGCACGCGGGACCAGCGGAGATCACCATTTTGATGGGAAGCGAGGACTCAATGGACGCGCACGCGCCGACACAAAGTCTCGAGAGCGTAGTGGGTGACGTCGGACGGCACATTTCCACGTCTATCCGCACCTAACCCTTCACATTCGTAGATCCTCTTCCCAATTGTTCTTTCTTCCCCCTTAACTATCGTCATTTTTAATTGAAATCCATCGCCAATCATGAAAGCCCACCTAGACCGAAGCTGATTACCTTTCCGTGGTTTCACCCTGTGACTCAGTTTGGACGGTTCTTCGACGGTTCGTTCTCGGGTTGTACAGGGAAACTCAGTGACGGGCGACTTACGGTCGCGTGTTGCTGGCCGTGTAATATAGTGTATCTACGGGTATCGCTCATTGAAAAGCGATTATACTCCCCGTGGAAAAGGAATCGCGGAAAGCTCACAGCTTCGGTTGATCGAGAACCCGGGTTGCTGGATTCTCGATGTCCATTCATCGTTCTGTTCGCTCTCCCAGTCTTTTTTCTTCTGTTTCCCTCTGAAGCTCCCCCTTCGAGCGTCGTCCCGTACTTCCACCTACTAACACAGCCTTGAATCCGCCACCGCACGCGCGCCCACACGACAATGCCCAACGCATGGTAGTCCCTGTTTGTCGGATAACATCACGATAAACATTCCTCGCGATGAGTAACCGTTACTAAGTGCACGAAACAACGTATGAGCGATTATTGGATGGTTGCTTATCCCATCGGACACATAACACCCGAAAAAAAGTCCCCCTCCTCCATGGTTGTTCGGTCGTGTAGATACAATTCAGAAGCAAGGAGGATAAGCACGTTCACAGAAACAAGCCAGAATGTCGCCTTTTCAGATGATAACCTCGAAGACTATCGAGATAGCGATGTTAATAGCAAAGGGGAAAGAATTGATATTTGGTCGCCTGGCGAGGGCGTTGAAGATATTAGAGGTCTGACCGACAATAACGACGATTACATTGAGGAAACGCCGAAAAAACGTGTCAGAATCCGCGTTCCTGTTGTCAGAAAGAATACAAGGCAGCATAAGTTGACCGTCGTCAGGCGAAGACCCCTAGTTCTTCATACAGAAGATCCTCCACTGAATGTTGCTAGTCACACACCACGAAGAATCGTTGTAACACGAATCAGAACATTGGGTTTAGCTGATTCAATACGTAACGAGGAACCTGAAAGTTCGTACCTTGAGACTGGACGTCATAAGGTGACCATCACCAGACGTCGAAAAATCGGAGTGACGCCTGTTCTGCCAACCACTACTGACAAGAGGGGCAGGATCACCAGAAGAAAGCTGATTGCTGTCCGACCAGTGGAACCGACACCCAGCTTCGCTATCATCACGACTGGTTTCTTCACCGCTCCATCTTCTGAATACAGCGAAGAATACATAGAAGACGATGACGACGACGAAGAAGACAGCGAACAGGAAGTTAGTACAACGGTCACACCTGAACTGACGGAAACGCCTAATGTCATCGATAACAAGCCTGTCGAGACAGAAAGAGAAGGTAAAGCAGAAGATACCGAAACGAAGGTGTTGGAAGAAACATCTGTAAATGAACCAGTCATTATCACTGACAACTTCTTTTTCCGACCGTCGGTCGACGAGTACGAATACGATGACGAGTATGTAAAAACAACGACGGCCGAAAGTGTAAACGAATCGTCTAAGGATGAAGATGTACTAAAGTCGACTAAGCCGTTAGAGGTTGAAGAAAGTGTTGGTACAAATAAGGATGCTACTACAACCACGTCTGAAGCATCTAACGTGCCTGAAAGAGATGAGGTACCAACAGATAAATCTGTAGATACATTCGACGGTGTTGGTGAGGATGAAGCAGTAAAAGAGCCCCTTTTAAAACAGGACACCAAGTCTGACGAGCGACTGACAACTATGAAACCAGCAGAAGGTTCGACGACATTAAGCAAAGAAGAAAACGTGACTGCGCAAGCGGAAAGTTTTGATACAACGTTACCAGATGACAGTTCTACTACCCCTTACCCCGAAATCAGGGAAGAGGATGGAGATGAGAAAGAACCCACAACGACAATTGAGCCTGTGGAAGCAACAACATCTATAGATGAGACAACAGTTATAACTATCCATGAAGAACAACCTCAGGCAATCCCTCCCGCTGAAGAAGAAACTATAGATACAACTACTGAGAAGGAAGATACAAATGACATTACAGAGCACCCTGTGCCATCTACTGAATCAAGCGAATTGCAAATACCAGCCGAAATAGAAGACTCTTCTCCAAAAGATGCGGGACGCTCGCTTGAAAATGAGACCGCACCCTATAATACATCGATGCAAACCGTATTCAAAGAATCTTCACAGAAAGACATTGCAGATTCGCCTCAGAAGAATGTCGAATCTCATGTTACCACAACTGTTACAATTGTGGAGCCAGAAACCGAGAGTCCCTCAGAAGACATGGAAGATTTCAATGTTCTGGAAAAAACTCCAGAAACCACGACGAAAGCTGAGGAAAAGGCAGAAGTATTGACAGTGCAACCAATACAACCCGTTATCGAACCCACGCCAACAGTATCTTCCTCTGTTTCGTCGTTCTCATCCGACATTACACCCAGTTTTGCAAGTGTGTTGCCTCTCGAGACACCCCAATTAACGACACAGGACTCTGCCGTTCGTGATTACTTCGACGATTCCGAAATACCGAGCGTGATCCCCTTGGATGTTGAATACACCCCCTCGTCGGAGGTGAAGAGGACCTCCGAGGTTCTCGAACCCACTCCAAGTCTCGATGTGGCGAAGGTGACGATCTCCATTTCGTCGCCGACACCCGAGGACATTGAGGCAGGATTGGCCGACGACCTTTACCTGTCCCTATCGAGGCCAGATTTCCCCGAGATTTTATCCTCGAAACCGACCGCCGTCGAGCACCAGACGATATCTACTCCCAACTTAGAACCGAGCACGAGCATTTACTATACGGAGACTGTAGTGACGTCGACGAGATTGAGAACGTACACATACGTGATTACGCAACAGAACGGACTGGAGACGAAAGTGACGTCCTCGACAACCGTCAGACCCAGAGTAACGACCCTTACGTTGACGGTGCCTGTCACGGTGACTGTCACTCCTACCGTGGAGTCGTCAGCAAACTTCGTATCGTCTGTGTATAATCCAGTGCCTGTCCTTGGTGAGTAGAGCTATGGCTATCTGAGCCTTTTCTATAATGATCATTTTGTGGGCCGAATTTTTTCGAGATAAGGATAACCATACAAATTTTGTCCGATTGATAGTAAATACTTTAAACAGTCACATTTAATTGTTTCTGCAGTGCGATATTACGCATTGTTTATTGCAATTTTCGGGCCACGCAGCGATCAGTGTACAAAGTAACCTTTAGACTAATAAAACTTCTTCTCACAGCGACTTGCTGACGCGAGACTGTACAAATACTCCTCTGAATCTCACTACGATTGGTTTACAGCATTCTAAATTTTTTCCTGTACATTTAAAACTCTTAGAGACATGTACATACTGTAAATGACGAGCGATCTTGTAAATATTTGATCTTCTATTATTTTTGTTCATTATGTATATTTTGTTTCTTGAACGTTGATCGAGGATGTTTGAACTTAATCTTTTTGCTCTGTAAGACCGATAATGGTGAATGTCAGTATGAACGCGTCTGAACAGCTATAGCAGCTTGATCAAGCTGTATTATTCAGACGAATGGGTATACAGGGTGAATCATTTAAACTGTTACAAATCGGTGTCTTAAAGAAACCGAGATATCGAGGAAACATTTATCGGAACTTTTATAGGTTTAGCTGCCAGTTTGGTCAGGCAATGGCTAAACTAACACTGTTACCAGAATTTCTCATTCAACTCTCTGCTATTATATTATCATAGGGTAACACAGTGCGGTATCGCTGAATTCCACCTTTTTTATTTAGCAAAATATCACCAAGAAAACATGGGATTACTAACACTTTAAACAATGTGTCCCTTGCAACCATATAGGTTAGAATTAACATTTTTTTCAACATCTCCTTTGATTTAAAAGATATTACCTTGAAGCAGTTTTCGTGAGTCGCTCTGTAGAGTTGTATAAAATGAAAGATTATCAAGTACATTTTGTTGTGACGTTTCGTTAAACGGTCTCATTTCAGATGCATCTTATTACTTACTTGTACATGTGCGTACTGTATAAATAATTATATTACTCTCTAGCATTACTGAGGTACGGCTTAAAACGTGGGTGTACTTGTAATATAACCGTGGAAATTGTAATGACAGGAGAACACGAAGTGAAAGATGAAGAAGGTCGAAGGTTCAACCTAGCCACCCGTGTTATGTCGAACGGCGTGGAGGTGATAGTTGCGGGCCCAACGCCGGCGTTGCGATGGGAAAACTCCATCCCTCAGCCGACACTGACATTGTCCGACGCGGTCGTCATGATGATTCCTCAAGATAAACCAAATGAATTTGTCACGAAGACATGTACCACCACCTTCACGTACTTCACTACGATTACCAAGGACGGTGCAACCATTGTTTCAACGGAACAACAGGTGTGTAAAAAGTTAGGTCCTTCTCATATGAAACACTTTTATGGCAACTGACTGGTATATGCAGTAGTGTTCGGTTAAATTTGACTAAAATTTGCTCAGTTATATTGGAACGAATCATCCCCAAAGTCAAAAAGAACCGACATTACCTACTACACGAAAAAGAATCAACGCATACATAAGAACTTTGTCGATTATTTTTAACTATTTCAAGAAAGACATTTATATTGGAGAACACTTTCCATGTGACAAAATAATGATACCTATGAATAATTATTTCAGTTTCTTTTTGTTTTTCTTAATGATGTTCTAAAAGGTTGGCTTATACACAATAATCTGCAACCGTAATACTAGTTTCATATAGTGTAAAATCGATACGAGAATCGATTCCAGAATTGTATTGGAACCGAAAAAATAACGGTTTTGGACCCGATATAATAACGCTTCTAGAACCGTAACCGAAATCGATATAGTCAGAAATTTTGGTTCCTTATAACAGTTATTCGGAATATCGGTTCCTCATAAATTCCTCATGGCTGAAGAACCGTTAAGTGAACCGTGTAGGTAAATTCGTCTTCACAGATCGCCCGCGCGACCTAGACAGACGCGTGGAAGCCGGCGAACGGCGTACTTCAAACGGTGTGATCAATTTCACAAAAAGTCAAGTTCCTTATTTTTCATCGCATCGATATGAACCGATTGGTGTCATTGGTGATACCAATGGATTCCTGGCATTCTCCCGATTGAAAGACACCAAGTACCGTGTAAAGGTCGTCGCCCACTTGCCAGTGAACGTGACAGTTCCGTGCCTACGTCCATTGGTAAGAAAAAGAGGAGATAGAGGCTCTCTTCTTCTTACCAATGGCACGTCGCACGGAACTGCCACGGTCACTGATGAGTGAGCAGCGACCTTAAATCGGACTATTTTTAACGAAGCTGGCTCTAAATTCTGCGAATTATTTTTTTATGTAATTACGTTAATTATAGTGTTACGAGCCAGGGCCGTAGCAACGCAAACCGGCAATGTATTGTGGAAACTTGTCAGCTGGCGCATTTTGCTGTCTGGCAGTGGCCATTTTGCTAAAATTATTTCTAATTAAAGCTTAGAAATAATTGCATTATGTAAAGTCGAATTTACGAAAGAAGGCACCTGGGCGGCCCGTAGGCCGGCGCGCGTGGCTCGGGAGAGACCCAATGCCTGCTCCGTACTTCGTGCGACGTTGCCACGTTGTGTAGCAGATCGGACGTCCCTTTCTATCTTCAAGCGCAACTGTGTCTCTCTCACTCGCTCGATAAAACAGATTCCTTCATCTACAAGTCACTCCACGCCAAATCGGTCACATTTTTAGAGATTTTGATCACAATGCAATATGTATTTTGTGAATCGCGTGAAATTATGGAAAGGTTTGAGTCATTGTTTAACAAGTTTGGAACTTGGTTACAAAATATAGGACTTTGAATTGTGCAATTTCTGCCTATGCTCGTGAAAAGATGCTGTACTTACGAATTTCTATCTCGAAAACTATCAACATGATTGCGTTAATTTTCTTTTATTTTAATCGAGAGGAATTAATCTTTCCGAATAAAGCTTCGAAATTGTAAAACTATTTTTCATTTCATTTCCGACAGGAATTCGATCCTGTGATAACTGAAATCCATTCCTATATAATATTTCAGTTTGAACAAAATCCCTGACATCGAGTGCAAAAAGTGATCGATGTGCCGTGGAATGACGCTAAATAGAATAAGAATCCTATGACCGTTTATTCCCCGACTTGTCCGCCATTCATTCTGCACGGCGCGTGCCGCAATAGCCAATAAGATTCGACACTCTGTCAAATCTCTATGGGAAGGACGTTGGGTTCGCCCTCTGGAAGAGGATAGCAATATGCACCCGACAAGGACAACGATTACTCTAGGCCCACAGCTAAGTAGTTGAAAGTCATTGGCCAAGGCGTAGGGAGCCGCGTAGGGAAGGCACCAATCGCGAGCCTGGAGTAGCGGCAACGTCGCAAATTCTGACTCCGGTCCCAAGGCGCCTTCTTTCGTTAATTCGACTATACTATGTATCTCCTTTGCGCAGCGCGTCAAGGAGGGGCCGGCTATTACACTCTGTGAATGCGATTGGTCTGCCAGATTTAAGTGAATGCGGCGTATAAAGCAAACTCCGAGCTTGATTTGTGTCATAGTAAACATTCGGGAAACCTTGGACAATGCTTCAGCCGCTTTTTAAAAATTATTGACTTGGAACCACGCCAGAACCGTGCACAGGATACAAATCTCAGGACGCGAAACATGCGGACGGCGGTCAAAGTGTTTACCGAGCACTACTGTATTTCGTATATATGCACATATTTTTCTGTCTCTTTTAAAATACTGCTGTCTCTGCCAAGTGAATATATCAGATTAGGTTTATGACGGGACATTTGTGGCACCTGCCACGCTATGTGCCTGTTTATACACATCTTTACTTCCAGATTGGTTTCAGTTTCGTGATTCTTTCTCTTATTTTCTTTTCTTTTGTTATGACACATTATTATTCAGCAGAGATGGGCAAAATTTTTATTTAAATAAAATTTCGAATAACGAATCAAAGTTAAGAAAATTATTCGTCATGTCTCGAATAAACTTGACTCGGGTTAGCGAACGAATGACGAATAATTTTCTTAACTTTTATTCGTTATTCGAAATTTTATTTAAATAAAAATTTTGCCCTTCTCTGTTACTCGGTATGTATTTATGTGGTACTGGTACAGTAAAGGTCTATTATAATACACGCGAAATACCAACTACAAACCGCAGAAGTTTTGTGTGAGAAACCACTTAGGATAATAGTATCAGTGTTGAGATCCCGGGCAAGAACCACGAAGGCTGAATATATTAGCCATAATATACAATATGCCACGGGTCTCAACAATGTTTAAAAGGTAGTGAAGAGCTTATTTTTATGTGTGAGTTTATTTTAAGGTGGTCGACCATACACCTCCGCACAACGATTACACACCTGAAGATTTAGATACAAAGCATTTAGATCGTACGTAGTGTTCCATCACAAAAGATCAAGCAAATTTATCTCTTTGAGAAATTTCATCACATTCAGGATATTTTCAGACTTATCCAAGTTTAAGTTCAAATTCTCTTTGATGTTGAGTCGACTTATTTCCTCCAAAAACATAGGGCATTCCAGCGAAATATGTTCTATGCTTCTGAGCATTTTACAAGGCTCACATTCGGCAGAAGACTGCTTAGTTATTAAGGGGCACAACAGGGTAATGGTCCCAAAATTAAAGGTATCGTTGGAAACTTTTTGAAAGCAAACTATTTAATGAATTTTTTTGAAAATTTCAGGATTTTTTATTGGATATTGAAGTTATATGAATATATTTTTTTAAATATATTGAAATCAGATTTATAAGCTGTAGGGGGTCAGTGGATTTGCGCTCCAAAAAATTTCCGCTGACGTGGTTGATAGTTTTCCGACGAAATGATTCTTCTGAAATCAAAAAACCAAAAAGTTGTAGAAACTATATGCGGGTGAAAAGAAAATTAAGATTTTGTTCTAGAAAATTATCATTTTTCGTTGAAAAAGAAATGGAAGAAAACGACCAATCAAAAAATCTCCAGTCGTGTCATAGGCACCCCCATATAGTTTCTATAACTTTTTGGTTTTTTGATTTTAGTAGAACCGTTTCGTCGGAAAACTGTCAACTATGTCAGCGGAAACTTTTTGCAGCGCTAAGTTACTGGTCCTGTACAGCTTATAAAACTACTTTAAATAAATTTCAAGAAACATATTTGTATATCTTAAATATCCAATAAAAAGTGCTGATAGTTTCAAAAAGATTCATCAAGTAGTTTCCTTTTCATAAATTTCCAAAGAGACCTTTAATCTTCGGACAATTACCTTGTTGTCGCCCCTTAAGGGCGAACGCGGCCGGAAAAGTAAGCCATTTTTAAGAATTTTTTTCAGGAATAATTTACAGTTTTCATACAAAATTTTTATTACCTACCTTTAGTACAATGTCTTAAGAGACTATAAAAACTGAGTAGAAAAACATGCATAAATTTTAACATATTAATATATTAAGGCAGGATACCACCTTTGACTGCGATTTTGGAGGCGTTTTTCATGAATTTTTTTTGCATACAAAGAATGCGCAGAAACAAAATCGGTTTCAGTCATTCATTAATGTAACTTTAATCTGTAATTACACATTTTTTGAAACTGAAAAAGTGAAAAATAATCTCTTGTAGGTGGCGCCAAAATACACTCCTTTGGAGGAACATCGTTAGACGGCGTGTCAAATTCCGCTTTGTACGTGGCTCTTAGAAAAAAAGCCAAAGAATGTCCCTATTAACAACAATATTTTTTAATGCTGTACGTAGGGATTTTACGAAATTTCGATTTTTAAGAAAATGGCGGTCGTTTTAAGAAAAAGGTCAATTTTTTAGGGTAAAAAAATTTAAAAAAGTTTATAAAATTGTGCACCAAAAAAAAAAATAACAACGCTACAGCAAAAGTCCTACGTACAGCATTAGGTTATACCACGGGGAAGAATTGTGCAAAGTTTCAAGTCAATCCGATGAAAATTTTAAGAGTAATCTGACACGCCGATTTGAAAAACATCGTTTCGAGAAAAACGCGTTTAAAGTTTTATATAGATTTATATATCTGCTCCAAACCGGTTTTTACACAAGAAAAAGGTTTCGGCCACCTTTCTAATGAATGAATTTCGATTCTATACACTTGAAAGAGTACTTTAAGATAAAAAAAATTTCAATTTTTTTTAAGAGCAAAGGTGGTATCCTGCCTTAATATCTTCTAGATCCCTATCGCCCGCTCATAGGATGTGTAGCTATGGAACAGCAGGTCTGAAATCAAATTTCCATTTTTTTTATGAACTATATGAGTGTAGTTTCCGATTCCTTTGTGCAGCTTTGTTTGCGAGTTGTTGAGCTATTCGTAATTCCAGAGCCTGTTTATGGCTTCTTTAATAACTGTTTTTGAATCTTGAAGGTTCGTTCTGATATCCCCAATAACAGCTTTGTCCGCTGTTTCATTGTCGATGAGTCCTATGTGACTGGGGATCCTTACTACTTTGATGTTTTTCCCTTTGTTCTTGAGGTCTGTAAAAATTTCCTGCATGGTTTGTATGAAAGGGAATTGAGATCTCTGGCTTATGGTTTCAAGTGCACTTTTGGAATCCGTAAAAATAGTAAAATTATTGGAGTTTGAGTCTTCTGCATATATTAACGCTTGTTTGATAGCTTCTATTTCACAAGATAGAGATGAGAAAGTTTTGGGTAGTTTGCACGTAGATGTGAAGTTTTCTGTAACAAAAGCACATCCAGCTGATTCAGAGGATTTCGATCCATCAGTGCAGATAAAATTGGAGTTAGTGCGTAGTAAAGAGTTGACCAATAAGCTAAGTAGAATATTTGTGTACAGCAACAAACCTCGGAAATGCTATTAGCAACGTACTCGGGAAGACTGCGTCGAAATATGCCGCGAGCTGCTTATGCAACTTCTGTTTTATATGGATGCAGTAGATTTTTTGGTGGGGAAAGGGTGATCATAGCTCTTAGTAACAGAATGACTAATAAGGGGCGTTCGGTTACCCTCAATAGCAGTATCGGACAATTTTACTTTTTCGTTCATCGGGGTAAAAGCACCCCTTCAAGGTTAATGAACACTTTCTTATTTTCCCGTGTAGCTTGAAAACTGTAGTAGATATAAAAAAAATTGTTAAAATGAATATTCAATGGTTTTTTTATGCTCTATAGAACTATTCAATGAAATTGTTTAAAATTTGGAGTTTAAATAAAAAAACCTTCCCCACTACAAACAATTAAACAACTTCGCTGCACACTGTTTTATACAGCATAAAAATCATTCAATTTTCATTATAACAATATTTTTATACCAACTATAGTTTTACAGATATAAAGGAAATTAAGAAAGTAATCATTAATTTTTAAGGAGTGTTCTCACCCTGGGAAATAAAAAAAATAGCAGAAAAAAATTGCCTGATATTTATATCGAGGTTCTCTATAAACTTGCAAAATATAAAAAAATCCGAATTTTCGTTTTGCCGCCAAAATCCCTTGTGAGTACGCATTTGGAATTTGAAATGGAAAGTGAGCGCGGAGATGAATAATTTATTTCGGACGGATTTGCTAGAAAGTCCCTATCGCATGGATACTTTAGTGTTTAGTGTCTAAAAGTGCTGATAGAAGGTTAGTCAACCATTTTGTCCTTCACGTGGCAGAGCACATTCGCAGTCCCCATCATTCTACTTGATAAGGCTTTACTGCTCTGAAAGCTTAGTAAAAGAATAAACCTTTCGGCAAGCCGAAAAAAAACCCCGTCCCGATCTAGTAATCGTCACCTTAGATCGAGACAAATCTGCACGACTTATACCCGGAAATCATTGATTTTTCAAACACTGAAAATGCTAAAGGTCAATGACACCAGCGGTCGCTGACAAAATGTCGTCTTTTTAAGGTCGTAGCGAACACAGCGACGGAGGAACGCCACAGAAAACCCGGAACAGAGACAGCTGCTGTGACGTTGGAAGCGTCGCCAACATTGCGCACAGAAGTTTTCAAGACCACCTACACGTACCTAACACTGAACACTGATCATCCGAACATAAACGACGCCTTAGAAAGTAGCACGAAGGTAATAACGAACACGGTAACCGCCCCGCAACATTATTTGGATACGATTCTGGAGCCATCAGAGGCACCGCGGCCAGAAACGAACACGTACGTCAGCACCAGAATGTTGGAGAAAACCTTCATGGAAGATGGACGAACCAGAATCGAGACTGCAAGCGATGCTGTCACACAGGTCGGTAATCGAGTGTCCGAAATTCATATTTCCCAGGCGAAAGGTGTTTTGCTGCCATCCGAGCCCCGAGTGAATCGTGTCATTTTGTTTCTTCAGCTTATAATAACAGAATCTGCGCCACCACCGCGTCCAACCAGCGTCACGACTACTCTTACCGCGCTGGACAACACTGAGGAGAGCGTCACTGACACGATGAAAACTTATTACATTACATATACGTATTACAAGACCTTGCTGGAGAAAGGTAGCACGGTGGTGCGAACGAACGTCGCGACGTCCACCGACGTTGTTCTGGAGAAAGTGCCTATCAAGAAGATGGCGACCAAGGCCGCCCTGGTCAACTCAACTCCCGAACCAATCCAAATCTTCGCGACGAAAACGTACCTCACAACGTTTACGTACTTCACCACGTTGCTTCAGGTAAACTGTCGTTACGAATCATGTTTCCTTTGGTTACTCTTCTTTCTGAGTTTGCAGAAATCATGTTGGAGATGAGGTTGATTAAATAAATATTTGCCACAGCTAGCGTAAAATATGCCATAAAATTATTTATCATCAAACATAATTATAGAATTTTTAGCGATTTTTAATTGCGACTGATAGAGGGTGTTGAGATTTGTTGATATTTATAAGAATTTGCCGTTGTGTTAGCAACAAGGTTGCACGAAAGACACTACCATATTCCATTAGAAAAATTAATTTCAATTATTCAACGTACCCGTTTGAATAAACTATACTTCTGCCAGCATACTATAATTCTTGAATTACAAGTAAAGAAACTACTTGTTAGTTTGCTAACTTACGATGACCTATCTGGAAGGTAACATATGTATTTTTACCCTATTCTATAATCGTAGACAGTCAAACACGCTTGTTAATCATTGTGCTTGCACAAGTATTTTAATTGTGTAAGGATGTGCTTGGAAGCTTATGCGACTAGTTCAAAAGTAATACGATGAACGTGTCTGACACAGTACTTATGCATACTAGGGTGGCTCTTATTTACTCTTGGTAAAAAAAAATTTCTATATTTTCTTCGGGGCACCCTCCACAATAGTTCCAAATAATAAAAAAAAATCTGTGTAAAGTTTGAACCCGATCGGATAACGGGAAAAGGTTCCCCCGGGGCCTTAAACATTTAATTAATTATTTAACAGCTCACCAAGTCGATTTTCTATAATATCCTCCGAGTTATTGGTTAAATAAAAAAATATGTCAAACAAAAGTTGTAGACCCGGACAAGGAGCATCTTTTATGTTGCCTTACTTTTCTCGTGCGACAAACAGTTTTCGAAATAAGTCCGAAAAACTAGAAGAACACTTTTTTTTCTCTCAAATTTTGAATGTAACAAGATGGAGGCGACCAAGTTTGGTGGTCTGCAGGGAAGGGTAAAACTATTTTAAAAAAATTTGTGGGAGAACTCCGGACGCTTTTCATATGGTTATTTCGTCGAAATTATATTTCTGTGTTTTTTTAAATGGTGGATTATTCATCATCTGCTAATACTAAAATTATTACATACACTGAACGCGACTTCGGCCCCTAAGACGCAAATGTTACAGAGTTTATGTTAAAACTTTAGGAGTTTGTCCAGTCTGTGCTTCAAGCATAAAGGCAGTAGGGAAGCATAGATTATCAAGCATGATGTCCATTTATAGGTCACATTGAAAATTTATATTGCGAACCAACAATTCCTGCCGGGAAATAAAATGTTCACTTATCCTCAGGCTGGGGCGGATGGAGAAACGTCCACTACTGTTTCCTCACGGTCCCACATCGTGGAAAACGTCGTCACAGAATCGATAGCACCTAGTTTACTGGATGCGGGATACATGAACGCGTTGCTGACGACGGCGCATCACTCAGATTCAGTGAAAAATGTTGTGACTGGATCAACCATCATCTTCTTCGACGAGGAGGATCAAATCGATCCTACCACCACCGCCATCTTCCCAGAAGCGACTTCCTCGCTTGAGCTTCAACAGGAGGGAACGATCTCCACGAGTTTGGTATCAACTGAGACATCTCCTGTCATTAACGAGCCCGATCCGAAACCTACTGAGCAAATCAATCAAGTAATTTGAATTTCTCTTCGTTTTCTTCGCTCCAATTTAATTTCTTCGAACATTAAGTAAATTGATCGAATAGCATATTGAAATACCTGAAATACCTTCGTTCCTTTTAATGAATCCAAGAAATGTGTAAGAAAGAAAGTATTTTCTAAAGGACAAATATGACGCCAAAGATCATTTTTTCTCAAGGTCATATTTTCCAAGATTTCAAGATCATCCACATTTGTTTAAATGAAATGGTATAATGTTATTACTGTAATGTTTATACAAATTTGTTTGTGTATAATATGTTGACCTTCGCATGACCTTCTATGAAGTAATTCTTCATAGTGTGTACCAATATTTCAATAAGAACTCTGCTGTTATGCACGCACATTGTCTTTGTAATGCTAGGTTATTTTTTTTTATAAAAATCGCTTCACACAGAGTAACCAAATTGCTAACTTTAGTATCTAGTGTATTAAATCTTCGGCATTATGAATTTCAAAATGATAAATTAATTGCAGGAGAATAGTGTGACAGTGACAAGTGTTGGAGATACTGGACAGAACAAACGTCCTAATCAGAATACCACCGATCTCCCAGTGAGCAATCTCCTCAGTCTGGGGTCATTGGGAATCAATAGTCTGTCAGCTTTGGGGCCCGTAATTACGGCAATGGCTGGTCTCTTACAAGGAAAGACTACGATCACGCGCAGGAACGACACCGTCTCACCAGCTGAAGCTCAAGAAATTACCACGCAAAGGTCGCCGATTTATATACCTGTAGCAGAATTTGCTGATGGGGACATAGAAACTGCTGAAAGCCAAAACATAGGTAAAAATTACAAGCTAAACGCACAATTAGCACTATCGCATCATTCAAGTTGTTGAAAATTAATCTTCGATAATGTATAATTTATAGAAAGAAAATGCATGAATTCAATTTTCACTTAGGGCCCTAGCTTGTATTAGGTAGAAGGCACTTTGAATTTCATAGTATACAGTTGCAAAATGTGGATCATAGTGATATCATTTTAGTTCAGTTGAATTTGTGTCTATCGGATAATCTACTGGAGATACGTACTTACACAACCAAATAATCAAAAAGACATACCTTATTCTTCTTTAAGGTGCACATCTAGCAAACCTTAATCACAACTACATCGCGGAAACACGTCACAAAGTGGCGTCTAACTTGGCAGATGGTATTCCAATCTCGCCAGGTGAGATCATCACTGCGAATAGTGACGTGATTATTGGTAAACCTGGGAAAATGGCACCAAGGCCACCGCAAACGTTTTTGGAGGACGAAGAACACATCGGGATGAAGCCACCTCCTCTACCAGTTCCCAACATACCTGTCCATCCAGTTCTCGAAGTTTTGGAGAACGATCGAGAGGACTCCCAGCCGCAACAAACCCTCCAGGGTCATAATGGCCCGCAGATACAGATCTATCCTGCGCATCAGGTTTACGAGGAGCATCTGAAAATTCCAGTTTCCATACCAATCGACGCAAGCCCGACATTGATACCTAAACAACCGCAGAAACTGCATCCCGTTCAACTGTCCCCACCAAAAAGGATGGGTCTGAAACAAGACGTGTTAGAAAACGATCCGCTTTTGAAGCCACCCGACAGACCTAACGTGGCACAATATGTGAATCCCAATTCGAATTTGAAAGAACCGGAATGGAGCCCCGACAAGCTTAGAAGGCCTTGGAGCGCCAAGGATCCCCTGAGGCCTCCTTTCCATCATCCGCAATTTGATCAGGTAGATCAGGTATTTGACTGCATGGAATACTAGATTTACATAAAATTAAAAATCGTCCTGTATTGGGGGGCATCTAGAGTGTATGCTTTGATATAATGATAGTAATATATAATTGTTATATTTAAGTATTAGATATCAGAATTAGAATGTTTCAAACTGAATTCCTGATGTATTTTGATCAATTTTACAGAAAATTGACTCAGGAAAATCACCGATAGAGAAACCCTGGCCTACCGTTCCATCTGAAGAGCAAAGACGACCACCATGGGCTGAGAAAGATCCATTACACCCTGACAGTTCTGTTGTCATTCAAAGTTCGGAATCTCAACCCACTCCGTTGGAGCCCATAGTTCATCAGGTACCACACATCATCGATAGATCAACGGGGCAGCCTTTGTTGATCAACATCCAACCCAGCCAGGTGGCCAACGTTGTGATTCCTCAAGGTGGGACACAGGCACTGATTTTCGGCGACACTAGTGAACCCCATATAAGTGGCCAATACTTCGATGATCCCTCGCCCTATCCAGAATCAGACGTTGGTTTAGGCTTTATTGGAATGCAAAGGGTGCGTATTAAAATCGTGATGTACATTATTTGTACAATACATTTAGCATCAATACTTCTTATTTAGGCATTTCTATTATTTTCAATGATACAATCGGTAATATTTTATATGTGGAAAGATGGTTGCTTGTAAATGTACAAATGCGAAGGTTGTATTGCATTAATGAAAGTGAGATAAAATTATGTTATGAGATAGTTATGGGATAAAACTGATTTTGTTAAATGAAGGTACAAGAAAAATTTGAAGATTACTTCCTCTATACCTTCAATAAAATTTTGTGTTACCACTTTAGGTACCACCCTTGTAACAAACTGAAGGGGTTGCGCAACATTTTTTTGAAGCCGTCAAGTAGTGTTGCGTTATAATACGCTGCTCAAGAAAATCACCTACTGAAGTGAAATGAGCAATACAGTGAAAATTATTTACTGTATATATTACCTACTGTAAAAGCCCGAGTATCGGTAGATCCTAAGATATGCGGGAAAACCTAAGATTTACCATCCAACGTTGGTAAATCTGACCCCAACCAACTCCGCCAGTCGATGCGAAAGAAAAACCAGAACGAGTGGATTTACCTACAATTATCAGAGTTTTCCTTTGTATCGACTGTCGGTGTTGATTAGGGTTAGATAAGAGGGATTCCCAGTGGGAACATTATTTCGGACTTTTACCAACGTTGCGTTGGTTGGTAAATCTTACGGTTTACGGGTAATTCTTAAGATTTACCGTATTCGGGCTTTTACAGTAACATATATAAACTAAATGATTAAATGGAAATTTTTAACATTTAAAATTTATTTAGTAATTCATAAAGATTTCTAAGTACATTTATCGGGCCTAATTTTTGGACCAAATCTATCATTTTTTGCACTTGCTGTCAGGTATTTGGAGAAAATTTACATATGCTGTAGTCCACGTGAAATTGGGAGAAGTATAAGTCATCAATCTTCTAATTTCAAATTGGTTTTAAAAGTACACGCCGTCGATTTGAACAGCATAGAATATTTTACAACAGTAAAAGTCTTGGTAAAGAAGGATTATGTTAACATATTTTACTTTCATCAATAAAAAAAGTTATTGCTTGCGTATGATCCTTCGAAACCACACGACATCTTTTAGAATTACTGCCTCAATTTATTTAATCTTCTCTTCAGTTCAAGATCCATTCTTTTTCGTATTATTCAAGATAATAGAAATATTATGAACCAAACAGACTCATGCATTATGAAGTTTTATAAATATAGATGTCATCTTTGACGTATCGTCCATATTTAGGTGGAAAATGCGCCGCAATATTCTGGCGGGAAGGATCCAGCAGAGTACATGGTTCCGCCATCGCCACTCCACAATTTTAAAACACGTCCTGAAAAATCAGGATCTTCCAATCGCCCGGCTGTCATACCCTTACCACCAGCCCGTTACGATTACGAAAGACCGCAGGATAAAGTAGAAGCATCTATAAAACCGGAGAAAAAACCGTCTGACGTGCACTTGATCATGCATCCTGACAATTCTGGCGCCCTGGGTGGCCAAGGCCACGTGCACACTGAGATCTTGGTCCACCATAGGCCAGAGACAGTGAACATTCGTCCACAAAGCATGCCACCCCCACCTGGTCACTCCCATGGACACTCTGGTAATTTACCACCACATGGACAATATTCCAAGGTTTCAAAGCATGGAGAATCGGACACTCCACCCAGACGAACTGAAATGTCCAATCCAACCGATAATTCTCATCGATATATCATCATGGCGAAGCCAGACTCAGGAAACGAGATTGTTCTGAACTCCAATTGGAAGGCAGATAAGAAACCACCACGAATTCTGGTGAATAACAGGCAGAGACCACGTCCACCCATGAGGCCTACAACCAGTCGTCCTCTCGATAGACCGATCTATGTCGAAAGGCCAAACGTCAGGGTGCCTATCTATAATGGTCCCCAGCGGCCACCGCCAAAGACGCAAAATACGCACGCCTTTGTGCTTTCTCATCGGCCGATGACGAATCTTCAGATTTATCATGAACCCCCAAGAATGTCCACTCTATCGCCGGGTAATGGAGCAAAGGAACCGACAACTGAGAAACAGCCTTCGTTTGGACCTCGCCCTCAGGTAAATGAAAGTATATTTATAAAATAGCAGCAAATGTGTTTTGTAGACTATTATTGTTAGAAAATTAATAATACCATTTTAATTGTTACAGATTGAACATCAAAGCAGACCACCCCATTTGTACCCTGAGGACAAAAGACCGCCCAGCATCGCACAAATAAAACCTCAAGCAGAACGGACGGAGGAACAGGTGCCAACCGGAGCAACAGAATATCACAACCCATCTAACCCTAAACTAAAGCCTGAAGTTACTAAGCCATCTTTAATGAACACCCAGACTCAGAAATTCGGCCAAACTCCACCTCGTCAGGAGGAAAGTCCAGAAACATGGAACGGTTATGTGCAAGTGGACAAGACTCTTGATTCTGAAATTGGTGCCTCCGAACACGTAAATTACCACAATCGGGTAAAAGGTGTTCAGGAGTCTGAGGTCTCAAAGGGTGATATGACCACTCTTACTCACGGTAATAAAGTGCCATTAAACGGGAATGTAGCTGCTGGCAACGTAGTGTTAGGAAAACCAGTGGAACCTGATTACGCTCCAAAGCAAAAAGGAAAACCTACGCGCTTAAATCAAGGCGCACCATTCATTCACAAAAACGACGGTGCACCGAACCACGGGGTGCCTTATGGGCCAACTTACTACAATATCAAGCCTCACGAGATGCCAATAATTCATGGAAAACCATTCGGCGTGTACACTGGATATGAAGGGGCGACTCCTTATGGTCACAATTTGAAGGACGGTAGACCAGACTACGATGTAGTGGAAGGTGTGCCTTCGACATATTATGGGAGCAAGAAATTGCCGTTTAATGACAAACGCCAACCAGAGGGGCAGGCATCAACAACGCGCCCATATGAACACAACGACGCCATAGACTTGAAACCGCCAGCCATCATTCCGCATTTTGTCCCGGAAGTAGATAAACCTGGCAGACCATATACTAGGCAGCCTACAGTGAATAAAATCGAAAGCAGACCGGTTTTGTATCCCAGACCAGAAATTTTAAGTCACTCGCAAGAAACCAGACCTCACCAGGTAAAACAGCCCAACGAAGTCAAGCCAGGAATGCTCATGCCGTTTGGAAATCACAGTATGCCTTATGAGACCAAAGTAAATAATCAAAGTCATCTACAGTTGGGAGGTTTCATAGACTTAAGTTGGACGGGTGGTATGAAAGCTTCCAATCAACGGCCGGATGAATCAAGACCTCTTGGACAGCCCAACAACGGTGAAATTATAAGAACCCACTTCAGGAATGGTACAGTGCCTCAGAAGACTGAAGGTCGGTTCCCTCAGACGAATACTGAGAGTATAAAGCCAGGATTTCAGAAGAATCGTCTTAAGGTCGTTCCCCATTCAGAATATGGTGCAGGAACGAGGATTCACTCAGAGTATCCTCACATTATTACCAAACCCAAACTCCCAGTGCCAGTGCCAGGACCAATAACCATCTCGACTGCCAATTCGAAGCCAGATACTCGACCAAATATAAGATTCTCCTTGCCGGTTGAGGCGACAGGTGAGGATCTTGACAGGAAAACACAAACTGAACGACCACCAAGCATGCTGATCACAAGGAATAACTCGAGCGATAAGAAGAAGAACGAGGAGTCTCTTGAGACTGCTTATCAAACAAACTTTGCTGTGTCTAGTGCAGACAAAGGTGACTCAGTGGAGCATGAGACGAATTCTCGAATACACCCTATCGAAACGTCCACTAGAGATATGTTAGATAATATGGAAGTGAATGCCCCATCCAGAGACATGATGCCTCCACCCTTGCGACCTACAGTGGGGACGAATCAGTCAGATAAGAACGAGGAGCAAGATCTGAAACCACCCCCTATACTTGCTCACGATGTCGTTGGCCTCTCTCCACCACCAATCGACATTACTACGACCAGTGCACCCGTGGGAGATAGATTCTCCTTTGTAACTACAAACGAGTCTGGCTTGAAACCCCCGCCCAAATATATTCCTCTGAAGGAGTCCTCTGTTGCACCATTGCCCAGTGTCAGCATGGTTCCACCAAGCCCAAGACCCTCTCTTGCAAGACCATTCCTCGTGGAACTACTTTCGCAGGTGAATTTCTGCTTGTTAGTAAAAATGTTATAATCTGTGAAGTTTAAAGTTGACAAGTGTTACGAACTGTTTCGTTTCAACACGTGCTATTCTCAATTCTAGTTCCTTCGGTTTATCATGCTTGTTACGTTTTAGGATATGGTGCCTCCACCACCGGTAACACAGACCACTAGACCACTTGAAATTGCCACTGTAAGACCAGCAGTTGCAGTTTCTGGCTCCATTCAGATCGCAACTGCACTTGCAACCTCCCACATCCCAGTCGTCCAAGATATGGAGTCGAAGATACCGATTATACACGGCACCGTTGATCTTCCAGTTGTCGTGGACGTGCCTGAAATCCTCAGGCCAGTCGAGACGAAAATGACAGAGCACGTCAGCATTTACACCGTTCGACCGTTCGATACGAGACCCGCCTCCAGGTATTCAAACTCTTTCATTCAAAAACATTCTCTGTTACTTTTTAAACCACACGTAAGGTTCTTCCATAAGTCGTTGTATCCTTGTAGAAACTTGTGCTTATTACACGCGCCTAAACAAATTACAGACATTACTTGAGAGATGGAAAATTTTATTGTAAAGCAGAAAAAGATATACTATCGAATAATTATACCTTTTTTTTTGTATTTTATAAACAAAAAAAAAACGCAAAAATTTTAGAAGGATGTAATATTTTTCATTGTATTATGCACGTTCCAGATTTATTAACGAGTCTAACGAAACATTTTCAGAATTTCGATACAACCAACCGCCATGTTGTCGACGAAGTTAGTGGTCCCAACAAAATTGAGGCCATTACAAGTGGACCATATTCAACCAAGCAGATCATCGTCCACAAATCAAAATATGGAGCCAGCAAAAACGTACACCTTCGATATACCACGAAACCCTGTGAAACGTCCAGAGCATCCTGTATTTTTAGAAGCCAGTCACGATAACGTCATATCATTGACCAAAGTGGAACCCACTGACACTCTAACTGCTGTGGTCATCTCGAGCCAGAAGGAACACGATACGATAGCGATAACGAAAGACGCGGCCACAAAGGTGGTCACTGCCCAACCGACGGAACTCAAAGGAAAGAATGAGACGACCGTTAAGGAATTGCCTAGTGTAGTAACTAGAGTGGACAGTTCGATAACGAAGACAACGAGCAGGTTGTTGGAGAATAATAAGAGAAGGGACGAAACGATGATTACTATGACGAAGGACATCGCTGGCAACATGATGCGTAAAACGGTTAACGGCTCGACTACCAAAATGCATATGAAGCCCAAAGAGGTGAGCTTCAGCAGCGTGATACTGATAACACTTCTGATGACTGTGAAGTGGACGAAAGTGAGGCAGGAATTCCGGTCCTAAAAATTAGTTGTGATGACATTAATATTGTAGAATCTATAAAGATTGTTAATGCTAGATTACATGAATTGAAATTTTCATAGTTGCTAATTCATCAAGAAATATTTAAATAACTCGACAATTTGACGACTCGAATAGTGTCAGTATCGGATTGTATAAGTCGAGGGTCGCTAATATCAAATCCGACAATTCGATATGTACTCACAAAGTCGCCACTACCACTATGTCCCTCATAGTAACGAAGTGTCTTACTTTTTAAGAGATTTTGCCGTTAATTTCCACAATCCCACTTTTTAAATGAAGCAGCATAAATCATTCGTCACATTTATTTTATGTTTCATGTTTTAGGTAGGATTATAAATCTCAATAAACGATTTGTTTAATCTTACGGATTTTTAGGTCACCCGATTCCAAACGTCAACGGTAACGAGAACAGAAACGTCAGTATTGGGTTCTCCACCGACTACGAGAACTCTCCTTCTCACTCACACATTGACATCGACCACAGTAGAAACAGTGACGGAGACCTTGCTACGTCCAACAAGCGTGGTTGCAACAGTCACGTCGACGATCTTGCAGTCGATAGTAACTAGAATACCCGTATCGTACGAGAACGTAGTGGATAATGACTCTATTTTCGTAGTCATGAGCGACCAGAAACCGCCCGCGGCTGATGCTGAAGAGGTAACTGTGAAACGCATTCCTTTCAAATTACCTACACACTATCTCCCGGCTTTTGAGCAATGAAACCGACAAACGAACTGTTCTTGCAGGTGGAGGCTGAATACGGCGATATCTCGAGAGATGAACAAGACCCAACTGGGAATGAAATACACAGAGTGTTGGCAGGTGGTGTTCTGGGAGCACCTGTGGTGTCCCTTCAGCCTATGGCTAATCAATGCACACCTGAATGCAGAGCTTCAAGGGCAGAAACATGCGCCGCAGTTGAAAATGAAATGAAGTGCGTTTGTCGACCAGGTTTTGCGAGAATGTTCCCCGATCGACCTTGCAAACGTGAGTATTAATGCCGAGACGTGCATATACTCGACAGCACTGAACAGTCTGAATACTGTTAGTCCTCTAATAGTTATAGCTTGCACAGTCTACCCTTTGTAAATTTGTTTACTTGGATTTAAAAATTTGCATCCCAAAGGATAATTTCCTATAAGTTGTTACTTACAATATATTTCCATTGCACATTTCCAGCTACTTACACCTACACCCTTCGAGTCGGTTTGGACCGTATTGGGCACGCACCTGTGAGTTACGAAGCCAGTATGAACGACTCCACGTCGACGAAGTACAGAAAGCTGCTGGGTCCAACTAAGGACGCCCTGGACAGGACTCTGATGCAGAGTGATCTGAGAGACGTCTACAGAGGCCTGAAGATTGCTGGGTTCACGCCCAATCCAACGAAAGTAGAATTCCACGTTCAGCTCAGCGACAACGCCAACGAAACAAGGTTGAAGGAAGTCCTTCGAAAATACTTGATTGGTAGCAATTACAGTTTGGGAGGCACCGAGGTTTACGCCTCGAAAAACCTAGATGTGGTGAGTTTCCTTCCGTGCCTTTTAAACAAGAAACGGCCCAGTAGGTCTTTACAAATAGGTCAAACCATAATTTGCAGATTTTAAGAATAGTAATTGTTGATAATTAGTAGCTTAATTAGTAGTGCTCGTTGAGAACCAGTAATATATGTTTCAGATCGATGCAATCGATTTCAATGAATGTGAAACTGAGGAAGGAGGTCCTCACCACGACTGTTCCCTAAATGCCGCATGCTTCAATTTGAGAGGGTCTTATCAATGCTCCTGCAAAGAGGGTTGGGCGGATCTGTCTGAAAATTCAGCGTACCCCGGAAGGGTTTGTTCTCAGGCGCCACTAGGCTGTCCTAGTTGCAACAATAAAGGACACTGTGTAATGAACACTAATGGCCAGGAAGTATGCGAGTGCTTCCCCTGGCACAGCGGCCAACGCTGCCAGGTTAATCTCAAAGGTGAGTTTAACTGATTTATTTCAAAGATTGGAAGTGAAAAATGAAGTCAACTAGAAAGATATTATTTACTCTAATCGATCATCTATCAGCTGATAGGATCTCGTAATTTGCAAGCAGACAGTTGCTGACATATTCAGTTTATTCCACAGTAAATAACGGTAGTATTCTTGTTGTACGTAGATTGTAATTGTTGTTTCGACATAGTGGGTGTCCCAAAAATGCCGCAGATCTTTGGAAGGGCTGACTCGTGGGTTGATTTGAAACAACTTTTTCCTTAGCGAAAATGTCCTCCGAGGCTTTCTTAACGAGATATTAACAAAAGACCCCGACCAATCAGAGCCGCGAGTCTGCCGGCCGGGCTCCCGCGGTAGCGTGGCTACGCACTACGCTTGTACAACGCGCAAGCAGGTCGGCAGGCATCGAAAGAAATTGCGTAGAATAGCAAATGAAAATGACGAAATGATGACAAAAGTCTCAAGCATGAATGTATTATGCTGCATATTTCACGTAGAACTATGGTTGTGGCTCTGACGCCATCTGACAGAGGAAGTTCGGTTATCCGAATATTTCCAATTTTTTAAAACTGTGCAGATTTGTAGAGGACCTCGATAGAAGTATCGGGAAATTTTTTGTTTGCGCCCATTTTCGGGTTTTCAGGGTGAAAACACCCCCTAAGGGTTAATGAGTACATTACTATTTTTCAGTATATCTTGGAAAGGATATATAAAAAATATGTTGTAAGTAAATACAAATTTTATTATAAGGCTTGATAACAGTTCCTGAGTACAATCATTTGCAAAATGTAAAAAACACAGGACGCAAAATAGAGAGTGATTCTCTGGCAAGCGTCGTGAAAGGCGATACCGCCAGCAATCACGCGCCTCGCTGAGTTCCGTGGTCTTCGATACTCGAAACCATCGGGGCCATACAATGTTGCGCACTAAGCAGCGGCGAATCTCGAATTCTGCATTTCTAATCAGATCTTTGCGAAAGTGACGCCAATTGATTCCTTATAAATTCCCGGTGAAATTGGCCCCAAGAAAGACGTAATTAGGATCATAATTAAGGAAATCACGTGAAAAATTGATTCAGATAATGTAAAATTATCGGGAAAACGTAAGGAATCCATTGGTGTCACTGCCATATTGATTCGATGAAGAAAATAAAGAATTCCATTTTTCGCATAAGCTGTGAATCATCGCGTGACCGGTGAAATCCGGCGAAGATGAAACGGCACCGCGCTGTCGAACGAGAAATAAATATATTTAGAGAAGACCAGGACAAAACCGGGGCCCTAATGCCCTAAGACCAGGACAAAACCGGGGCCCTAAGGCCCTAAGACCAGGACAAACCCGGGGCCCTAAGGCCCTAAGACCAGGACAAACCCGGGGCCCTAAGGCCTTAAGACCAGGACAAAACCGGGGCCCTAAGGCCCTAAGACCAGGACAAACCCGGGGCCCTAAGGCCTTAAGACCAGGACAAAACCGGGGCCCTAAGGCCCTAAGACCAGGACACACCCGGGGCCCCAAGGCCTTAAGACCAGGACAAAACCGGGGCCTTAGGGCCTTAGGGCCCCGGTTCTGTCCTGATCTTCTCTAAATACAGTCCTGCAAGAGGTAGTAGGGGGCACGTTTAGCGGCCAGTACCCAGCAGGGTGTCGGGTAAGACCCCGCTGAGTGACTTCATACCTAAGTCACTATAGCTCGTATAGGCACTATACACTACATTCTGCCGGGCCGTGCTCGCTGCGTCGAGCTGAAATCAAACCAAATCTCGTTCATTTTCGCGATGCTATCAGCTCGCTCAGAGTCAACTGATAATAACGGTTCGTATAGTTTTAGATGCAGTGTTCCTTCCTCTATCTAACGCTATAAAAATCATCTCTCTATCTCTTCCCGGTTGCGAGCAGTAACGGCGCAACGGGTTTGCATCTTTCGTAACATCCAAGTCTTAATTTGGGCCCCCGTAGCCGTTGCATACCTATATAGTGCGGGGAAAGACGTAGTTCTACGTCAAAAAGTTTTCATTTGCTATTCTACGCAATTCCCTTCGATACACGCCGACTTGCTTGCTCGTAGTACAAGCGCAGCGCGTAGCCACGCCTTATCGCATTACCAATCCTCGTTCACGATGGCCAGTGAAAACCCACAAAAATTCCTATTTTTTTTTTATTCGTACACTTATTTCTTTCCATAAATACATCATGCATTACAGGCAATGGCGTAACATGAACCGTCTTGTACACGTTGAAATAACGGAAACGAATCGATTAATTACTGAATCCGCGTCGTGACGGTGCAAAGTTACAGCATTAGACACGCGCTGAATTTCTATTCACAGTGGTTTAAATTTGTTTTCAGTGCTACTGATAGCTCTGGTTACGACGGGGGCGATATTGCTGGGTCTTCTGGCAGTGTGCGTGAGTATGGCCTGCTTCCGTCACCCCAGTCGAAAACGGCAGACTGGCGACAGAAGGGCTATGATTCCTGGAACGGGCGGAGACACCAGCAGCGAGGGCAGTGTGACAGATCTAGCGATACCCCACCACGTGCCGCACGTTCTGCCGCCTCCGCCGCAGATGATAGCACCCATGCCGCCAGCCAAAAGGTCTGCTCGCAAGACCAGCGGGAAACCCAGACATCCGCCGAGGAAAGCTACCATGGTAGCCGCAGCATCAGGTTCGTTATTCGACCTACTGATTTCCCTTTCGTGCGGATCATTCGATGGCCAGCTTTCTGTTGTGGCTGACAAGGACAGAGCACGAGCTTTAGGTCACCTATTTTTTATTCCAGTTTTGCATACAGATAGTACTTACAGAACATTTTTGATGACATATTAAACACACAGAGCGCACTATTAAGGGGGAACACCACTGTGACGGCCGGAAAAATAAGTCGTCTTAAAGAATTTTTTTCAGGAATAATTTAAAGTTTTAATAGAAAATTTTTATTACCTACCTTTAGTATAATGTCTTAAAAGACTATATAAAAAAAAAATAAAAAAACATTCATAAATTTTAATATATTAATTAATCTTCTAGACACCCCACGCGCGCTTGTCAAATGTGTAACTTTGGAACATCGGGTCCGAAATCAAATTTCATTTTTTTTTTATAAACTATATGAGTGTAGTTTCCGTTCTGCACTGTAAACGTTCATGCTTCGCATGTAGGATTATGCATAAAATATTTTAAAAATACTTCAAAGAATTTAGTGATGTTTTTCGCAGATTTTTAAAACTCGGATATTGCATTGAAAACCGCAAAAGAATTTGTGCCATAGTAAAAATGACTTTACTTTTAAAAAAAACTCGTTTCCAAATTATCAACTCATCCGAATAAAACTAAAAACTAAGCATGTCAATATGATTAATAGTTTTGGAGATAAATGTTCATCTGTAGAGCTAGTACGCGTTAAAATCTGCTAAAATTTGTGACTTTGATTGACACCTTCTTAAGTTACGACCCTGCAATCATATGGCATCTCAAAAATTTTTTTTTTATTAAATACTAGGAAAATTAGTCATTAATTTTGAATAAAAAAATAGCATAAAGTCTATCTCCTAACATTCCCAATCCGTTTATATCTAATATGTAGGTACACTATTTAATTGCCAAGCAAAATTCTGCCGAATTTGTCGAAAAATTGAATAATCATTCTATTAGATTTTCTATTTCTTCAACACTAAACTGATGTTTTGTATAATTTTTACCTTTGGATTTTGTTGCAATATCCATCTTTACGTAACGTGGCTTTATGAGATAAGTGAGCGTTACCGATTTTTTTATTACAGATCAATGATTTAGCATTTTTTAGTCTTACTATATCTTTTAGTACAATTGTAATAGATAATATAACATGATTAATTAACCGGATTGTATCATTACTTGATTTATTACAGTGCCAATAAACGACGAGCAACGAGATCGCTCGCTAACGGTAATGATCCCACGTGCCAAATATCGATCGGCACCACAATCACCGCAGAATTACAAGTCTGGTATGAGCACGTTCTCGACAGAGGAGCATAAACTGCTCAATTACCTTGACAGCGGCACGCACGCCGCCGGAAACAGGAAGCAAAGTATATCCAGCACAAAGGACTGCAAGGAGGCTGATGTCCAGATCATCAGAACACCGGCCGCTCCTAGTGGTGCCCTCGTCAGTGCAGGCTTCCAGGTACATAACCACGCCCCAATTACCATCAGTCGGTATTACTAACACAATTTTGTAAAGAAAAATATATTTTGTCGCACCAAAATGACAACCCCTTATCGTTGTTACAAAACACACGCGAATTCATTGCGTGACCACTCATCGAAAGCATAAAGTGGACACTGATGTGGCAGAGAACTAAGAATAACTGATATGACAGAATATCATATTTCTCGTCGATCTTTTTGGGAGGCTCTGCAAACGTTATGAATTTTATTTAAAATTCTGTTCATCTTTACGTAGGTGTCCGCGACAGTGACTCGAACAATGGACGCTGATTCGACTTTGGCTCGATCCTGCGGCGAGACAACGGTGGAAGCTGCGACCAAGGTCCTACGAACCGGTGACCTCCAAGGTGACCTTGGCTCGACATTGGCTCGTTCCTGCGGGGAGACGACTATTCAAGCACCAACGAAGCTATTAAGGCTCGATTTAGGCGAAGCGGGCTCCACCTTGGCCAGATCCTGCGGAGAAACGACGATTCAGCTACCGACGAAAGTCGCCGACACTCGAAGAAACAGTGTTAAGGACTCCAGAGACTCCAGAGACAACAGAGACGCCAGAGACAGTGCTAGCGAGGGGCATACAATGGCTGAGAGGGATCTGGGTAGCACGCTGAGACTTCCGGCGCAGCATCCGCCTCTTTATAGCCCGGACAGGGTGAGTTACAAGCGGAATTCGAGCTCTACGTAGATTCTACCTCGCAGAATCTCCGGTCTTTTATATGTATACAAATAACAATAAGAAAATGAAATTATAGTAAAGAATCTTAAGGGGACCTTGCGGTCTAGAGCCCAAAAAGATAGGTGACATTTACGAATTAATTAAAGGAAAACTACTATATATAATATAATAGGACTTTTTGCATTGTATTAAGAATGTCTTAAATTATAGAAATCTATTTTTTGTTTTATAATTAATCATTGCAGACGGCTCTGTGGAGTCGTTAAAGTCAAGGTGTCAAAATTTGATCCAAATCGGTGGGAACTGTATCTCCAAAAGTTATTATCCGATTCAACTGAAATTTTTTTATTTTGAAGAATATACTTCTGGCTAGGGGGGACGAGCTGAAAAAAATACAAAAATGACATTTTTTGAAAAAATAACGACACTTGAAGTGTGAAATCACTTTTTCTCTATATTTTTCGTCCTTTCTACGCCTTTAAAAATGATAAATTCTCAATTTTTTGTAATTTTTCTTGTATATTCTTCAAAATAAAAAAAGTTTCAGTCGAATCGGATAATAACTTTTGGAGATACAGGTCCCACCGATTTTGAGAACACTGTTTCGGGAAAAACGCGATTAAAGTTTTACGTGGGCGTAAATGTCATTGACGTTTAAATTTCTTTTTAAATGAAATGCCACATTTTGCCATGCAGATGGAGAATATACAACTTAAAATAGTGTTGATACTTCCTTCTATCCACGAATTATGTTGAGATTCGCATCTTACAATTAGTTTCCGTAATATTTGGGACATTTCAAGATTCATCAATGAATCAATAAATGAATAAAATACAATTGATATTTAAATATTAAAATGGTTCTGTTTGCACAAAAGAATTAGCTTGAATTTAACTTTAGCTAGAATAAACTTTACTTGAAATCGGGCAGGAACCGGTAAATAGTTACCTAATATAATAATTTTATTTACTTACGTTTCGTACATATACTTGAATCAGAATCTCAGTTCACACGAAGAATTGCCGCCAATTTAATGCAACAAACTATTCAATTCTTTCAGACTAGCGATCGAGAATCGAACTTTGACTCCCTCTAAGTAGGTGGTGAAGATCCTTGATAAAGGAGATCCGAGGCGGCGGATGATTGTGGACGAAACCGCTGGACGGTTGTCTTCACAGGTTTGCAAACCATTCAATAAAAATTGCCTGTCATTGCCAAATGGAAGGAGCGACAATTTTCGTTCATCGATACTATCGAGTCGACTGATAAAGAAAAGTGCAAAATTGCAACTATCCTGAAGATTGCCAACCGATACATCGAGGTAAATGTAATCACTGACATAATACTCCAATTGGGAAGCTCTAATTCGTCTATTTTATTCAATTGCAATGATACTTGGTCAAAGGAGAGCTTCCTAAAAAAATATTCCCTCGACAATTAACACGTTCATTGCCTGTGAGTCACGCGTGATCCATGGCCAGTACACATTTATACATCCATGCCACATGCGTGGTTCATTTAATAATTCAAAATTAAGCACAGTTGTGCCTATCATCGTGTGAAGATGGATTTAAAAAAATACTCGCAACAGCGAACGTGCTAAACGACAATCTTCAGGATAACCAAAAGCGTAAAAAAATATACAAATTGTAAAAAAAAAAACGAAATCGTGAGAAGCACTTTCCTCTATTTATTTATACTCGTTGGACATTTAGATGCGTAAGCGTTTCGATTATAAAAAATAAAGTACCCTCTTTACCAGCGACGGAATTCTAATCGATTTCGATCGGAAGTGAAGAGGGAATTGGGCTCAAAGAGACGCGCGCGTTATGTACCCCCGTGCCAAAACATAACCAATGAAAGGGAAGGCTTTTCGCAGAAGCTGTTTCTCGCGTTTCTAAATAACTATCCTTTTCATGTGTTTCTTTCTTCATAGGCGGTTGCGAGGGGCTCGAAATGTTGTCCAAAAATCATGTCGATATAAGAGTGTCTATAGAAAATACTTCAACCCCTGTGGGCTTTAGCATCATTATTATCTATCGCGATTAATAAACATAACTCTTTAGTACATATTTCGTCGTGACATTAGTAGAGTATAGCCTGTACGACTTGAAAATTTTTATTTATAAACTATTAGGGAGAGTAGTGTCGCTAGAAATACCTAAACAGAATATGTAGCTATTTAGAGTTAGACTCAGCATCTTCCAGCCTCATCGAAAAGCAATTGTACTTTTCCCTAGTGGAAAGTAAACTTTATTACTTACTTTGTCGACTCTGCGTTCACGCTTGCGAACGAATGTAGGCCACAAGTATGTGCTCGAAACAATTAAGTACCTGCTAATGTATAAATTAAACGTTCAGAACAAACGTCGATACAGGGTTGCCAGGGATTGTTTGTGGCGCAACACCTACGGGAGTGGTGGTAATGCGTGCGTGAACTGACGCTAGCGCCAAGGCGGCCAAGTGGCCCCAACGCGAAGCCAACCGCGGCCAACCAGCGTCGACAATCTATTTCCCGGCGACGCTGGTTGGTCGTGGTTGGCTTCGCGTTGGTGCCACTTGGCTGCCTTGGCGCCAGCGTCAGTTCACGCACGCATTACCACCACTCCCGTAGGTGTTGCGCCGCGAACAATCCCTGGCAACCCTGTGTCGATATCTTACACACAAAATTACTCTTCACAGTCCTTGCATTGGATACCTCGGGAACAAAACAGTACTAATTGTTTCGGGCTTATGAGTCTACAGTAAAGAAGCTCACACGGGTGAAAATGAGACTGTTTATTCAAGACATTATTCTTATCTCTGGAATGTGCGCAGAACAGAAGCACAATCGTTTCGCGCCCATCCGACTGCGCAGCACGCGTACCGAGGCGTGACGTAACAGTGTCATAAGTCGTGAACGGCGCCGATCGTCGCGGATTCGACGGCCGCGTACGATCGATCGTGAAAACAGACATTATTATTATTGTTGTTATTGTTTGTTTGTTTAGTCTATTCTGTAAAGGGTCGTGTTACGTTGCCCGGCTTCGTCGGGAAAATTCGTGCCTCGCGGCCGATAGATTCAACTGAATTCGAGCAATTTATATGCTTCCATTCGATCGTGAGCAAAGATATCATTTTTAGTGGCTCGATTAAACGAAGCACAAATAAGGAACAGCTTCCTGCCTCCAATATCTGATACTTTTACTGCCAGAATTCTATTCGCTGATACTACCAGAGATTTCCATGTGTAAGCTGGGCCCCGGCATTGTGGGTAACAGTAAAACGATGATTTTTTAGCATTTTTTAAAGAACCACTGCCTGCAGCTGGAAACTGATAGTTTTAAATAGAATTTAGATGTTCGCTAGATGCACAGGGTGTCAGTGAATAATAATTGTTTCGTGACGTAGACGATCATTTTTAAACACTAGGTTTAGAAGGAAAAAGTTTGGTTAACTTGGTGTTTTTGTCAAACATCATTGATATTGAAGAGCATTAAATTATCGGATTTTGGATGCGAGGACGCGATCGAATGTTTTCGAAGTGTTTTATTGAGACGAAGCCGTGGGCAACGTCACTGAACGAGACTCGACGAAGAGCGAGCGGGACGTATTTGCATAACGCACACACATATGCATTTAATTTTTTAGCTCAATAGGTAATGTAAGTGGATGCATTACGGAGGACAGGTGTATCACTAACGATGTTACTTTCTTTTTTGTAAGGCCCCGTTTAACCAAAAAACCGTCCGAGGTTGCCTCGGACGTGAAAGGAAACAATGGCGACGATGCTCCTACCTTGTATCGCAAACTACTAACTTGTACTTGTCCTTTTATACGTCCAAATGAAATCTACTTTATACATACATATACATATACGCATAGATGTTAATTGTTTCTGTTGTACATATTATCTCCTCGAGAATCTCTTCTACTTAATACTATTGTAATTTTGTATACTTAGAGTCTGTATACTTACGTGTACTTTCAATAAAATTGAATAATACCGATAACTTGTTGTTAATAATTGTTGACTTCTATTATACTATTCCCTATTGCCTAATATTCGGTAATGTCAGTACAGTGCCAGCGGGCTAGTGATAAGAAGAAGAAGGGCACAAGGTGAATGTCCCAATTTCCACTCATTTAAGAGGTTACTCGTCATAAAGAAAGTGTAAAAAATTTGTTTGCGATCAAAATTTGCAGAGTAATTGATTAATTCTTTAATGATAAATCAATCAATTCAAAAACTATTTAAGAAATATATTTTGAGATGTTTAACTATTAGTAATTTGTAACTAAATACAATGCTCTAAATGTTCGTATTTCTGCTCACGAAAAAAATAGCGATGTACGTATTTCTACTCACCATTTGTACCAATTTCTGCTCACATAACGTGTTGCCTTTTCAGGTTAAAATAAGGTACATCTTGTATGGGCAGGTTTTCTAACACAATAGTAAAGCATAAAATAAGGATAAATAAAATATAAAATGCCTTCGAATTGAAATAGAGGTTACAGCGTACATTGAATTGTGAGGTTATGTTACTAAAAGTATGGTGAGTAGAAATGCGGACATGACGGTGATTCACTTGACCCTAAACCTACTCACCGGTTTTGTACTTAAAAAAATTAAAAATAGTAAAAAAACTCAAAATTCAGTGCACAATACAGTATCTGTTTTTGTTACTAAATAAGAACTTTTGCTGCAAAGACTAATTTCTGCCGAATTATCGAATACCAATATAGTGTCGCTGTTCCTTAGCACAAACAGCTAGAACACGATCGAAAAATCGTGGGTCTCTCGTTTTAAAAGTTTTTCGTCGTTTATGCTGCACTTTGTTCAGCCCCAAGCTAGTGGAAAACACGTGTAAATGTTCAAATAATTTGGAATTATTTCGTTAGTACTATAGTCCAAACGTAACGCTTATAATAATAAGAAAAATAGGAAATGAGTAGAAATCGGTACATGAGTAGAAAATGGGGACTTTTACCTTAGACTAGAGTCTAGAATTAGCATTATTTAAATTTTAAGGAATTGAAAGTAGGATCAATATAAAATATAAAGCAATTTGTGAACTAGCAATAAGGTTGTAATAATGTGCAAATCATAATAATTCCGATAATAATAACTACTGCGCTAAATAATACTGGTACTAATAATAATATTAATATAATTATATAATATTAATTATTCTTCTGACCCCGAAGGACTTTCTGAATCGCGTGTCCATCTAGATGGTGGGCAATGTTATTGTAATTTTTCATAATGTGACTCAATCATATTATTTTCGTGATACGCTACAATGGAGTGCAGAAATGATGACTCGCTGATGAAAAGTTCGATGTTATTACGCGCCGAGGCTGAGGGCAATAAGATTGGCGGCTGCGAAACCGAGGATCTGTGATTGTTTTAGAGTTTGCTAGTAGCGGGTGAACCGGTGTCTGGTCTCACCGGATGCCACTAGGAAAGTTAGCTTGGCCTCGTAACTTTTGAATGTGATACATTTCATGCGGTAAGGTGTATCATTGTGGGTTTATCTCATAGGTACTGGAAAATCAAATAATGATTGAATTCTAATAAAGTATATTCTACTAGTTTTTAGCCTGCCTTCGCCAGACATTACTATCCCATAGAACAAGACGCCTAATGTAACGTCCTGCGACGAGCCGCCATAAAAAAATTATTTATTTTATTATATTAATTCTTATTATTCTATATCCTTATTATTCTATATTCTTCATATCCTATACCTAAGACATTGTATTAGTAGTAAGACATGAATGCACGTATGGAGAATGCAAGTATGGACGAATGCAACCTAGTGGTTAGTGAACAAACCAAGTGAAGTGAACGCATGCGCAATGTCATTCAACACAGCGAGTGAACCGAGTGCGGACCGCGAGCGGATCAAGTGCGCATGCGCGAGACGCACGATCGGCCGAACGGCAAGTGAAACGCGAGTGTAACGCCTGATTGGCGTCAGCTAAATACGAAAGCTAATTGGTGCGCGCAAAGTGCGACATGTGATTGGACCGAGCTAGGTTCACCAAATGGGTATAAATATGGGCCCGCCAGCAGCAGGAGAGCAGAGAGAGATCAGCAGAGATCCTCGAGATACCATAAGTACGCACCACTTAAAACAACCCAACTAACTAACATTCACTCCGAGGCGCTAGAATAGGCACCACGCTTAAAATTCCACATCCAAGCCAAATTTCACTCCAAGACGCTTGAACCGGCATCTTGGATTTCCAAAGACATTCAATATCATTCACAATCTACCATCTAAGGCTGCTTAAATAGGCACCTTGGCTACCATCTGGGTATGCTCTAATCAAGCTACCTGGCTACCATCTGGGGCGCTCAACTAGGCACCTCGGCTACCATCTTAGGCTGTTCTTGACAAAGCACCTGAGCAACGTGGAATCTACAACTAAGGAGGCTTTTAACGGAGCACCTTAGCACCAATCCTAGAAAGCGCGGGCAAGCTGATAGGCAACTGGAAGCTATCAAAACCTGAGAGAAGGAACCCTCTCATTATCTTGACTTAAACATTCTAAATCGACCAAAGTGTCATTCCTTATACATACCGACCTAGCGTCAAGTTTATCTCTACTACTATTTCTTTTCGACCAAGCGTTAAATGCTATTTTCTTTCGTTCGAAACGATATTTCGAACTCTTACCGATCGGAGCGATATATACATAGGTTAGTTAATTTTCTGTTCTATCGACTTAGCGTCACGAGCGAAAATCGAATAATATTCTGTTTAACCGACCAACGAGTCGTTACGTAATCATTTTTGTTCCGTTACAGTCTCACGACACCGCGTCGTATTGTTAAAAAATCAAACCAGTTCTTTGAATAAACCATTTCTGTTATTTATTGTTAAGAGAATGACTCTAGTTTCATGAAATTCATTTCTTTATCGCACGCCACCCGAACCAATCCCACCATTCTACGAGTAACCGCTCTACTTGTGGAATCCCCTGTAATTAACGGCAACGTCTCGTTCGAGAACGTTACACTAAGATAAGCTCAATTTTGGTTGGAAACCCCCACAGAAACAATGTTGCCTGCGAAATACGAATTTTGACAACTTTTGGGTACCTAGAGTAGGGTATACTTGTCTCGTCTTGGGTGATGTCACGTTATTTGCGAATAAAGGAAAATAAGTTTACCAAAACTTATTAGTGTTCAGCAGTGCTTAAAACCCTTAGGATCCATAAGATAAACATAATACCTGTTTTAGGCCACAGGTAGGTGTTACCCATTTTCGAATTTTCCAGGTTTTGGAATATTTACGGCATCTTTGGTGGCAACTTCATGCTGAATTTGAACCTTTTATGTCATCGGGAAATACGAGAAAAAGCCTCTGGAGTATATCATTGTATATCATTAGTTTTGTAGATATTTTTTTACGACAGTGTTTTTAAATAGGCTTCTTTTTTATGGGATTATTAATTTAACGTTCTTTGCGCGCGTATACTTGGCGCGTTTTTTTGCACGTTTTTTAAAAAAAGGATTTTTGTGGTGATCAAAGAGTGAACAGCGAATCAAGTGCACCACAAAATACTTTTATTAGGGTTCCCCTCCGAACAAGCTGCGTCGATCGAGATAAAGTTACTCAATTAGACCCGCGGACGTCGTTCCAGAACTTTTTTTGTGTTTGACCGAAACTCAAATTCTGCCTTCTCGCGAACGGACACGTACCTACTCCCAAAGTTTTCGCACGGCGTTACAGCGCGTCGCAAAAGCGAACTTCTCGACTCGGTACCCCGGGCACGTGCTGGTTGGAAAATGAAAGAAAAAAAGAGTATTGGTTTTGGAATGTACAAGCACGCCGAGTGTCACTTTTTTACGTTGCAACTAAATGGAAAAAAAAATTTGGCCCATGAGGGGATCGAACCCGCGACCTTCGCGTTATTAGCACGACGCTCTAACCAACTGAGCTAATGGGCCAATATTGTTTATACTTCTTTACACAAATTATTTTTTTGCATCATTTTACACGCGCATTTTCAACTGAAAATTAATATTTACGGTTTGCTTTATTACAATCAGAAGCGAAGGTATTCGATAACGCGTTGAGAATTTATATGGAATACAATTTTTTTTCTATCGATTGAAATTAATTTAAACGACTGCATTTTATTGGAACTGAACTGTTATCATTGACTTTCCAATAGGGATATGTTACGATACTATTTAATTCTAATAGGGATATGTTACGATATTTTTTCAAAATATGATGATTTATATACGTTAGCGTCACCAAATTTAAGGGTGAGGTCGAGAGCGGCCCCATACTGCCTTGCCTTCGAGGATTTTATGACAGGGACTTAACCTGCGTGCGGTCCTAATAGAGGATACGCGAGACTAAACAGGCCTGGCGACGGGCGATGGCTGATGACCACGTTGGGCAGGGTGGAGCAGGACTGTGTTACTCGGTAGCCCCCCCCCCCCCCCCCGCACCATGGACCGGACCATAGGGTCACCACGCATGCGCGAGCGACCGTCGAACCAATCAACGCCAAGATCATCTTGCGCGCGCATGCGTGGTGACCCGATGGTCCGGTCAATGGTGGGGGGGACTACCGAGTAACACAGTCTTGCTCCACCCTGACGTTGGTTCTCCTAGCTATCGCGTGTCGAAGGATTGATTGTTTAGAGTGAGATAGTGAATATGCGAATAGCAAGCGGCCCGACGCCGTATTGCTAAAGAATAGGGACTCTGTTCCTGGAGGATCTGGCCACGGAGTAATTTCGACTTTTCTCTCAGACAAAATCGGTCTCCTTTTAATTACACCATGATCATTGATAATCCACCCTAATAATAAAAACAAGTTCTCACAAAGCTTGCATGAAGTTTACCTTCATTATTCTGGAATACATAACATTTTGAAAGATATAATCTCAGGAGAATACATAGTTCGAAATTCTGGCGAAGTTGGTTTCGAGGGTAGCGCGATACATCGCCAGTGACCGATAAGAAAGTTTAATAAAAATGTCCCGCCACATTAATTCCCAGTTTGCTACCTATCGCGAGACTCCTTTTATTTCCCACCCCCCTAAGGAACTCGAACGGAGGCCCTCCGTGAAACACCCCTTTATCGCGACCGCCTGTGCTCTGTTTTCCCCCGGTTTGTTCCCATTACACCGTGGATACATGTTACCGCTGCTCGACCTTCGTTTCCGAGATATTTGCGAAAAACTTCTGTTGACTTATTCCGACACAACGCATTCCACTTTCCAACTTGTCCCGGGTATTAGTATTGGTTGAGGCTAGATTAGTGCGGGGACGCGCGCCCGCTCGCGGGCGCGTAAAGCATGATGGCGAACCGATGTAAATTTGGAGATTTGAACCAAGAACTTGCGGATGCCCGTCAACACCCCGTCAACACTGACTCTGTTCACCAGCGCCAGCGTGGATATTACGATAACTCTGGTTTTAAAACATAATTTTTTTGCTAGGAAAAGGGTGCTTTGGAGAGCACCTGTTTGGTGTGTGGGGGTTCCCGTCAACACCCCGACTCACATCGATTCGCTACCATACTTTATGTGAAAATTAATAAATTAAACTAAATTTACGAAAAATTTAGATCCTCCAACGAGAAATTTTAACGCAACCGATTAAAATAAAATTTAGTTTCAACCAAATTCACGAAAAATTAAACTCTTGATCTAGGACCAGGCCCTCCCCGCTCCCCACTCCCCACACAACATTGGCGATTTTCGTTATCCGAAGAACAATTAAATACTTTCGCTGGTCTTAACTAGGAAAACATTATAGAACTTCGGCAAATGTTCACCAGTATGCGAAACAGCGAGTCACGAACAGTAACACAAGCTCTAGTTGTATTTTTATTTAAGTTTAGAAGCTGTAGCTCCAACAAAATGATTTATCAGATACTAGGCCTAGAATATGAACAGGACAAACGGCTACATTGTTGATATGGGCTAGGTAAGTACCGCGGAAAGCGCCGCCTCGTGGTCACTTTTTTGAAAAGTGGGATGATTAATCGAATGTATGACATGGTTGAATATAGTAGGGAAAGGAATGAGGGTGAAATTAGTAGAAGTTTTAAATGTTTGAAATTATGTGATGATTTTTATTTTCATCGATTTCCTCTCGAACTTCACTTACATGAAAACTTTGTAATAATTTTAGGCCTTTTGAAAAACTTTTTTGTCGAAATACACTGGTATTGACTTCTTTAAATCCAGCTTTTACTATTACGATCATTATTTTATACCCGTAACCACGTACAACCCGTTGAACAACAAATTACAAAACGCATATTTCACGTTTGAATCTTAAACAGTTGCGCGCCCGTATACTCCCAATATTTAAAAAAAAATCCGAGAGACGGCGCGAGCGCTCCGCGCCGAAGATACTTACCTAGCGCATACCAGGTCCATTTAATGGTACAGTGAACGATCCCACTATAATGAAAATTCTGTTAGAAGGTCCTACTGGATTAAAATCAATTTTACGGCCAGGTGATTTTTGTACTGTCGACCGTGGTTTCCGGGATGCTGTACAGAACATGCAGGATCAAGGATATAATGTTTTAATGCCGGCGTCTAAAGGGAAGCGAATGCCTCCGGATTTGTGACTAAAGTACGTTGGGTGGTAGAAGCAGTACACGGTGCTATAGGGTAAAAATATCGTTTATTGCACCACAGCATGGACAATAAAATGCTACCAGGTCTCAAATCATTATGCCGAATAGCTGGATTCCTAAATAACATGTTTGGGAAGATATTAAATTCTGACCCAGAACTCGCTAACACGATAATTGACTATAATGAAAGAACGTCAATCCCAACGAACCACACTTCAGGAATTAGGGGAAATGAACATTTAAATCGACGTAAAAAACCCTTTACGACAATGTCTGCTACTTCGCTCATAGATGTTTCAGAACTTACGGAAAATGAACTGAAGCTGGTATTTACGGGTACATATCAGTTGTCACAAGCGGTAGGAAAGAGAGGGAAAAAGTACGGAAAAAAGCCTCTGGAAAGATGTTGCTAACAAACGAACATCCACCTTAAGCGTCTTATTATATAGGATTTTGAATTTTTTACAGCATCTTTAGGTGCTGAGAAAACTTCATGTCGAATTTGAACCCTGTAGGTCATCGGGAAGTACGAAAAAAAAGCCTCTGGAAAGATTTTCCTAACAAACGAACATCCACCTTAAGCGTTTTATTATATAGGATTTAATACAGAATCAAGCGTCGAAATGAATTTGTTGTGGCAGCCGTTGAGTCTGCACTTTTACGAAGAAAACAAGGTGTTACTGAAGACATTTCGTATGATTTTCAATGATTGTGTTTATTACTACTTACCTGACGGTATTGTCGAAGAACTTCAATAATTGCTTCACACACTTCCGGCACAATGCGTGATATAGAGTGTTTGGAAATTTTAAATAAATACATCAGGCTTGTATATGAACCGTCTGTAGCCAAATACCGAAGAGTAACCGCTAATACTATGGTAGCCGGTATTGCTGCACGAAAATTTGTATTTCGTTTTAAAAATTTTCAAGCTACCAAGTGCAGAAGCTCTTCAAAATCGGACTTCGTCATTCTCACGAAATTTTTAAAACTACTTCCGTCGTTGAGTATCAGTTCCAACAACAAGATATTCCCATAATGTTCTCCATTTCGCAAAAACTCCCTCTTCCACCAACGCCTTTTATGATACACATTGGTAGTGGCGGTCGTCTGGATGGATCAGGATCTGGCGATACATCTTTTCGATGTCCACAATCAGACAGACCTTGTGGATGTGCCATCGAAGTAGTAGCTGCTGCACGCCCGGTAGCAGGTTGGGAGTCACCTTGAGCTTGTCGTTGAGGGACTGCCCACTCTTTGTCGCATAAGAGCCGTTGAACACCACCCGCAAATTGGTGGTCATGCTGCTCTCCTTTAGGACCCCGTGATGAGGTAGGTAATACGCCGTCCGTAGAAATTCCCGTCGTACTTTAGTCACGTTGCTGAGTTGCTCATACTCACGCATAAATCCTTGGTAGGCGTGAGCGAACATCCGTTCCTTGACGAATTTGGCCTCCATCCGCTGCAGCATCCTTCGGGCACCATGGAGACTCACCAAGTTTCACGGTATCTGATCGGTGATCACATGGGAAGGCGGACCATGTAGCGCCCGGAGGACAGCGGCTGGTGAGTCCTCGAAAAATGATCCTCGCAGCTTTGCTCTTCAGCGGTGTAAGCAGGTGACATCACTATTTCCTCCTGTTCCCAGGTTCGTTGAACCAGTGGTAGGAGGTCCTCCTCCGCGATGTATTTGAGGGAGGAAGGTTCGTTGTTACCAAGGGCTTCGCACCTCATCTCCGTCGTGGCAGGTCCAAACATGATCCAGCCCAGCGTTCTCTTTTGGGCTATTATTTCGCCGGTTCGACTCTTGATGAAGCCATCGATAAGGGCATGCACTATTCTTGGTCCGCCGTCGTGAGGAAGGACCTTGATGCCGCCTGTGGCCAATAACACAGTAGGAAGGGTGCACGGTGCGCAACTAGAGGTATTGGCAGTAACCTCGGCCATGCCGCTGGGCCCCTCGGTGTCCTCATGGATGGTTGTATGGTGCTTCCCACTGCACCGCTGAGACCGTTTCTCCGACTGGCAATCGTGGACCTGGTGTCTGCCAAGGCAATTGTAGCACAGGCTAGAGGCCATCAACGCCGCTCTGCGCTCCCGTATAGTCTTTGATTTATACGCTCGGCAGTAGAGTATAAAATAGGTAGCTTGGCAAAGGCTAAATTACTCAGGTGGGCGTTTAGACTTGCTCACCTGATGAACTTTCATTGTTTTTGTGTTTCCGCAGGTTTCGTGGATCGTCCCTCTGGGCCCTTGCGTCTTTCCTTCAATGCTTCGACGTTGTTGACCCGTGCCTCCAGGAATTCCCTCAGCTCGTTGAAGCTCGCAGGGCTCTTCTCCTTTCCAATGTGGGTTTCCCACTCTCGACTCGATTGTGGATCCAGACGTTCAACCGCAAGGTGGACCGAAGTGTCGCCGCTGGCATCGAAGGGCCTCTTCATAGCGGCAAGAGCTTCGACGCAGGCGCACAGTGTGTAGAAATAGCGTTTGAGTGTTGGCAAATTGAAAATGGTCGTCATCTGCGCCTTGACCACCAACCGCTGGTTGTCGTAGCGGTTCCTTGCGCACTGTCCACGCACCCCCAAAGTTCTCTTCCCCCACAGGCAAGTTGCAAAGACCATGGCCGCATCTCCGGTAAGAGTACCCCGCAGGTAATGTAGGCGCTTCGCAACAGTCAACGTCGCGTCCCGCACCACGAGGGACCGGAAAAGGTCCTGGAACTCGGGCCAAGCTTGGTAATGACCATCGAAGATAGGCAAGGGTAGCGAGGGAGTGAGGCCCGCGAGCGCACGACCCCAGCAGCGTTGGTGGATGGGGAAGCAGGCTGCGTACGTCGCTCTAGAGTCCTCTCCACGGCTTGTAGCGTTGGCTTCCTGGATCGAGCCGCGTGCATGTTCTCGCTCGCGTAGAAAATACAGCCCGTCCCTGCGATCGATGAACAATACTGTCGCACCTTTGTTGTCGATCACCTTCGTGGATTTATCGTCGAAAATAACGCTGTATCCCTTGTCGGTGATTCGTCCGACAGATAACAGATTCGAGCGCAGATCCGAAACATAAAGCGCGCCATCTATACTGACGCTCCTCGTATGTCCGCGGCGATTGAGACACTTCCGCGCGCTCTTATCTCGGTTGACGTGTTATTCGCGAGATTTAATTTTTCCGACGTAGCTTCCCTGAGATCGGTAAATTCGCTCGATTCTTTGAACAAATGACTCGTGCAGCCACTGTCCAAGTACCAGCCCGTACCGGAGTCCGCCTTTCTGCGCGAAAACTCCCTTGCTCGTCCGTTCGAGCGACCGGCGCGTACAAAGTCACGTCCTCGGCTCTACTCGCGCTATCCCTTTGCACCAACGGCGGATGCCTGCATTCAGACGTCTTGTGACCGATCTCTTTACAGCGATAACATGCGCCCCCCGAACTTCCCATCGCTCTTCAGCGCGTGGTCGGTTTTCTTCTTTCGCGGGTGCGGCCGTGTGTCTGATTGCCTTTTCGCGAACATAGCACTCGCGGTCGTAGTATTCGACGCTTCGGCTCTATGCTCGTCACTTTCCTCGATAATTTTGACGCGTAGCGTTTACGGCGAAGGCAGTACATCGCTAGATCCGATCGCGCACCGAAAGTTCTCGAAAAGACTAGAGAGACTGTACAGCAAGAGAGTCGCCAATATGTCGGGGTGCATCTCGATGTCCATTTCTGCAAGTTTGTCGACGGTGTCAAAGAACTGCCGCACGTGGTCGCGCACGTCGTCACTGTCCGCTATCTAGTGCTGCGTGAATCGTTTCAGCAGCGTGGCTTTTCTCGCTGGACCACGCGACTGATAGGGTAAGTGTAGGTATTACTGCGGATGCCCCGATTACTGCGGATATTCTAAAACAAATCATATTTAATGTTGAAAAGTGAAGAGAGTACATAATCTCTTGAAAATTATTTTAGACTCTATTACAAATTTTTATGTATTACAGATTATTAAATATGTACAGCAAAGTTATTATTAATTCTTTTATTGTAGTTTGAAATTCGTCAACGGCGAAACTTTGATCGATTTCCCAATATGGTGGTCATGAACACCTACTTGAAAAATATTTATACTTTTGTTATTAACAGTAGTACATGTAATGTAGCGTTATTAATCGATGGAGTAAGAGCTATTTTTTCAGAAAAACAGTAAATCAGTCGTCTACACTTTAGTTTTAATTTTTATTTCTCACCGCAGTATTAGGTGCAGTACTTTACACCATGTGCATGTATTACTGCGGACTGACGACTGCGTAACCTAACCTTTTCTCCGACCGTACGCCAACCTAACCTCCAAAGTGAGCCGCGGCGCGTGAGTGATAGTTACAACTTTGTAAAGATGTCGCGATAAGATAAAAGTGAAAAAAATAATCGAAAAATAAAAAAAGGCAGTAGGCTTTGTTATACTAGTATTTCGCCTAACATCAGTCCGCAGTAATACACTCGCAGTAATTGGTATTTCGTTAGCAACTGGCATGCAGTAATGCATGCATGTCCGCAGTAACTCCTGCAATGACATTGATGTTTCAATCTCTGTATTTTTAATTAATATTTTTAATTAACTGCGCCTATTACCGTGTCCTCACAATTTTTTATAGAATTATTAAGGTCCCAACTTTATTTAAAAAAAAAAGGGGTTGCACTTTCATTCATTTGAGCGCTTTATCGAACGTTCTAAAGTTAACCTATCTTAAAAGTCCGGAGTAATACCCACACTTACCCTATTTGGATTCCGATCGTGTCCATACGTCGCGCGCTGTGTTGCTACCCCTCACCTGTACCGTTGATTTCATGCAGAGTGTGATGTCCGCTTTCGCCTTCCCATCCGCCGTGTCCCATGTTTCAGCCGCGAGCCTGGCTTAGAGCATATATACATGGAGGTCTCATTGAAAGCTTGAAACTGTTGCCAACATGGTGCGAGAGAGAAATACATCGTGCGAACTGGTGCAAGAGAGTGAAGTATTGGGAAACCAAGAATTTTGATACGCCAACTAGTGACAAGAAATTGAACTACTCAGAGTAGGCTGAAATCCGTCGAAGTCCATATGATTATCAGTGTTTATATAGACATGTTGTGAAAAACGAGTGTTTTGAAATTTTTTGGAACACTAAATTTTTACTTATTCGACTAATAAATACTTATTCGGAATGTTTGGTGGAATCCAGCCTACTGTCAATAGTTTGCCAACTTACCACCGCAGCGCTGAAATCTAAGCCACGCCTCCACTTGGTTTCCCAATACATTCTCTCACTCGCACGATGTCTTTCTCTCTCGCACGATATCGGCGCATGCGCATTACGGTCGATTATTCCTCTATACTTCACTCTCTCGCACGATGTTGGTCGGCAACTGGATCCACAGGAGATAAAGAGCCATGAGACCTCCATGTATATATGCTCTAAGGAGCCTGGTCTGTTCGTCGCCGTCCACAATCTCGGGTCTCACTCTCGCACCACTCACATACTCGCACGCATCGTTTTTTCACTAGAATCGCTACCATCTGTATTCTCCACGTGTCATAATTGTCACGGGTTAGAAACTCAACGCATGGCGTGTTCGACGACACCATATTGTCACACGCGCGATGAATGTTTTCTATTTATTACACTTTTGTCTCTTTATCGTCTCGAATGGTCCTTATCGCGACAATTCTGGGCCTATAACCTATTATCGCAATTAACAACGACCAAGTCACGTGGTCGGCGGTAAACAATTCTTAACATTCTCGCGCTTGAATGTACGTCCGTTCAACAAAAGTGTCGTCAACGAAGTGCACGGTGCGTGCGTGCACGCCGCACGGTGACGTATGGGGGCGCGCGGGCATCGATCACGCGATACCAAGATCCCTCGCAGCACTCGATGCCAGTGTCCACGGGAAATTCCCTGCGTAGTGTAATGGCGTTTTCGGACGGTCGCACTGGGGGGCACTGAGTGTGAATTTTGGCCAATCGGAGGCGAAAAAGTTCACACTCTTCACTTCCGATTGGGTAGGGTTCGCACTCGTGCCGCCCCAGTGCGACCGTCCGAAAACGCCATAATACTCGCGTCGCAGGGAGGGAGAACGCATGCGCGCGATGACGCGGTGACAGTTAAACCAATCAACGCCAAGATGGGAAACGATGGGAAACGAAACGGCGTGTCCCGTCTTGGCGTTGATTGGTTTAAATGTCACCGCGTCATCGCGCGCATGCGTTCTACCTCCCTGCGACGCGAGTTTTATACTACGCAGGGAATTTCCCGTGGACACTGCTCGATGCATCGGTGGTCGATCAACGACCCTGCAACAATTTCTATATGACTGTAAATAATCATATGTCATACAGTGCTTGTATGTTGGTTATTTATTTTTGAGAAGAAGGAACTTTATGGAGGTGCAGAAAATGTATACTTTTCATGTTCACGTTAGCTCATTAAATAGATATTTCTTGTTTCTACTTTCACCATTCATTTGTTTACAAAATTATCCCCTGTACATTTTCATTTTTATTTTAACGATATTATTTACTATGTCATGTTTGTGATCACACGTAAAATGGGATTTTACATATTTGAAACTGTCGAATTTAATGGTGTGTAAAATGTTTTCAGTTATCTTTTTTTGTAAAATTATGAATTCAGAAATATCAAATAGTTTTTTCACGCATTCTGCAAAATATGGATTTCATTTGCCTTTTGTGTTCGTCTCGGAATTTCCTCGAGCGTCGAGCGAAATCTTCCGATTTAATGAGAATCTATCGAGACCCGAAAATGTAGTTTGTAAGAAATAAATCGGACTTACTTTTTCCCTAAATTACTAAACGGGCCCGGCAAGTAATGCTGAATTATTGAAACCATTTCTCGTAAAAACCGACTATCACTGCGAAAATACTAGGGTAAGGGACCCAATTACTGACACTTTAACCGTTGACTCTGATATTATTTTATAGTTTTGTACTTATAGACTAAAAGTATATGTTGTTCTTGTTATTTATGAAAACAATTTGGTGGATCTTAAAACTTCGATTTTTATGTATAAACTCATCAATTTAAATATATATTTCGGGATCTATTACTGACACCCTTAAAATGTATTTGACTGAATTACTGACACCCCAATTACTGCCAGCTAACCTAATACTGTTTATCTCATTTTAAGGTTATGTCGTCTCATGTACATGAGCAACTACTGCTATGACAGTAATACCAAAATGCTTGAAACGCTTGTACCAATAACTGGCACCCAATTAATAAATAAAAAGACTTAATGAAACGTTGAGTTCTGATCGTTATTACTTTCTATGCTGCTTATATTATCTACAACATTATATTTTGTTATGTTAATAGTATAAACATTACAATTACAGCATTTTCTTTAACGCCTTGTTTTTTCTTTCGCTAGCAAGGAAGTCATCGCTTTCACTCTCCTAATATTCCCTTAAAATTTTTTAGCGTTTTATCCAAATTAACGAAGAAAACATTAAGTGCTGTTTTTGTATCGTGTAAATAACAGTTTCAATTGTATGCTAAATTCTTTTATGTCATTTCACAAGATATATTCGTAATTTTAAGTAAAACAGCTTCGGGTGACAGTAATTGGGTCCTTTGGTCGCCGGGAAATAGATTGTCGACGCTGGTTGGCCGTGGTTGGCTTCGCGTTGGGACCACTTGGCTGCATTGGCGCTAGCGTCAGTTCACGCACACATTACCACCACTCATGTAGGTGTTTGGCCGCAAACAATTCCTGGCAACCCTGTTCCGCACTTACACAGTGAAAGAGGCATGCAGTACGACATTCCCATCTATGATACGGTATTCTGTGGCGCAGATCACGCCGCCACTGATTGTGAGCGCGACGCCAAAGAGGAGATATAATAAGAGGCGTCACTCCGGGCGGAACCTTTGAAGTCCTTCGTTGACCTTGGCATTTAAATTGGTTGTCTATTCGAGCGGGATATTTAAATCGACTAAATGTACCTTGCCGCAGTTTGCTGATTATTGCCGAATTTTGCCGATTATTGCCGAAGTTTACCGATCATTGCCGAATGGGCATTTAAATTGGTTATCTAGTGATTTCCCTAGCTTATTTCTGTCATTGTCGAGTGACGCCTCTTATTATATCTCCTCTTTGGCGACGCGGCCGTGGCTGTTCTGGTAGTATTCGACTCGTTTGAATTTCTGATGTCTCTTCTAACAGAATTTCTTCGACTGTTACGCTGATAATAATGCTAATATAAAAATGATACGAATGCGAAGAGAATATCACGATCAAGATTCACAAGCTACAAATAAATTACGCTACGGAATGCCTTTTCCAAAAAGCAGTCGTTTCTTCATCGCAATAATAAAAATAGTTTTTCTAAACATCGAATAGTTACAGTCATAACTTCGCAAGATATACTTTCCTTATACATGTTCGATAGCGGGCGTATATAAAGGCAATTTCTGTAGAATAAAATAACGACAAAGATTGTTGAAAAGAAAAGTTCATTTTTAATGTATTTTCCACACTTTGTGTAAACATTTATATTATTTTTACACATTAAATACATATATTCTGCGTGTACGTTTTTCTATTTGTATTTTGCGTATAAATACCCAAATAGCACACGATGTCTTAAAGACGTACATTTTACGTCCATTTTTGGCCTGAACGCCTGACGCGTTGATTTGTAACATTGGACGTCTTTAAGAAGAAATCAAATAGACAAACTATACTGTCGCGTTTAATGTTCTGTTCCTTGTCATTTATAAATTTTTGTGTATCTTTACTAAAGGGTATTATCCTTTAACAAAATAATAATCATAATAATAACAGTAAGAAGAAGGAGGATTAAGTAATAATTCATAATGAACGATGAAAAATTACAATTTCACTGGTCGGGAAAAAATTCTAAGTCTTTCTGAAATTCATGCCAGGGTATCACGCTAATCGTATAATCTCTGTCTGACCAAAGGGAAATACCTCAAAGCGATAGAATGAATTTTGCGCTTGCATTTGCTGCGAGGGATAATTACTCGTTAGGCGAAGAAAACTTGTTGCACATGGAACAGTTGCGGAGGGAATTGAATTATTCGAGGAACCATGGCATTCGCTAAAAAGTAGAAAGATCATAAACACGGAACAAGCGTAGATGGAAACAGTGGCGTAGTTTCCTTACATTCCCATTTCTTGTTGATGAATGATTAGCTAAGGTAGCATTATATAAAAAAAGCTTAATTGTATAAATTAGTGTAGACGCAATTGTATAAGTATTATACAATTTAGTGAAACAAAATGTGAACAAAATTATAATAAGAAATTTGCATTTCCTATTTTTATAAATGAAAATGAATTATAGAAGGCCTGTCTGCTCCAAAATGTTTGATTTATTACTTGACATTTGTAAACATTTCCAGCAGATCTTTTGTCCACCGAATTATTTCGAATTCTTCCTACACTTGTTCCGTTTTTTTTCTATTCTCCCTTTTTAACAAACATATTTGTCTCTTTCCATTTTCATATTACGATTTTTTCTTGTTTTTTAAATCACTGCTTCTGCACCCTGATATAGTCTCTAATTCGTAGATATTTGTACATATCAACAGTTTATTTGACTAAGTCCTGTGCCATGTTACTTTTACTTAATTCTACCACTGTTCTGCTCAAATTGTATCAATTATAGTACTCATTAACGCGAAACTACGGATTGTATCAAATTACTTCTGCATCCTAAAAAGCAATGCGAGTCTCCAGAGATTTTCTCCGTCAACTCATTAAGAGTGGCATTAATTAAAGCGAACATAGTTTTCCCTTAAACAGAGAACTATCGTAAATGTGCTGAGTAAGCCATATAAAGTGTTACAAGTTTTTTGAAACGATTAAAAATGAGAGTGAAACTTGTTTCAGTGCATTAATTTTGCAACAACCTGGCAATATAATGAGTAAAAGATGAAGATCTGTATAAGATTAACAGGAAGAACAATAGAATGCATGAGTTGAAATGTCCTAAAAATGGTGTTTCCGGTCGTGTGGCGTGACGCTAATGAAATAGGTTCTATGTATATCGTGATTTAACATTTCACATCAAACTAAGTTTTGTACCTGATTTTAATTTTTGGGGTTCAAAATCACTTTAAGATCACATTATTGTATACAGATAAGTACATAATAATGACAGCCACAATATGCAAATATGCAAGGAAAAATATGTGCCAGAAAAAAGTATACATATATGTACATAATACCATTTAAAAAAATGTCGCCGTGGACCGTAAGTCCGTAAAACAGAGAAACTGATGTTGGAGACCAATCCCATTGATATCATCCCATTATATTCTCCCTTCGAAGCTATTCAACTCATACTTCAAACATTTTTTGGTATCGTCACAAAACCACCGATTTATTCATAATATAATAATAAAATAATGAATAATCAAACACCAATTACACGTGTACATAAATATACCTATATATGTATGCGTTGAAAACAATGATTCAATATATTCGTCAATGATATTTACCCGATAACCTACAAATTCGCCTGCTCCTCATTCCAAAACTCCTTAATTTTCAAATTTTAATACCCGAATCAAGGTACATTACGCCAATGTATCATGTATATCCATACACTCGCACTGATCGCACGTAACGACACAATACAGCCTTCCCTGAAAGCCAAATTTCCAATTGCCCCGTCACCTGAGTCCGTTCCAAACTCGAGAGACACTTGACCCTCGAACGCTAGATTTGAGGCAGACTACGCCATTGGAAGGAGGACAACTTGATTCTCGCGCGGACAAAAAGCGAAGACGTGCGCCGGGCCCCGTTTCTCGATTCGTCGCGGTGTGAGGCGCGGCCTGCAGCTAAAACGAGCCTAATCCACAAAACAAACCGATCCCGGCCGGCCCTGTTCGGCCCATTCCGTTCGTGAGACGTCCACGGTGTCATGGTCTGTCTCCCATACGCGACGAAAGACCCGATTCGACGAAGGGCCCACGGACGACTGGCAACTACCGCAAATGACTTTATTTATACCGTCGGCCCTTATTAGGACTCCCCGAGGCATGGCCGTGTAAGGTTGTCGGAAGGTAATTTCGCTGGTATCAGACTTCTTTTGTCGGGCCTTGGTTTTTGCCCGGCCGTCTCCGCTGAAATTACTCCCGACGAGCGTGCAAGTTTTTCATACGAGCGTTACGTCACAGACGAGGTATAGGATAGACCGGACATGTTATGGGCTTTCGTGTCTCACGTTCTGCAATACCAATCTCTCGAATTACCACTGATTTACAGCGCCCTCTATGTGTTTTGCACGGTGGTTGCGGGGAGCACATTGTGTTCCCACCACTGGCATTAGTAAAGCTAGTAATGAAGAAAATCTTTTTACCCTATTACCGAAAAGAGTGTGAACGCTGTGTATATTCAGGGTGCCCCAGTAACTCTGTCCACCTCAAATATGTACGTTATTTCAAGTAATAAGCGACAATGTTATTTACAAAATCTGTACGGTTGCAAGAAATACTGAATATGGTGGGAATAATTTCTCTATAGGTGGAGGCGTAGAGCAGATCTGGCGGTTAATTTTTTTTTTTTAAGTGGAATTTCCAAAATTTTATAATCAAACTCGATAGAATAGCGAATTCTGAGTATAAAATTATTAAGGTACATCATTATACGTGTTTCCGTAAAAGTGAAAAATTTGATACGGGAAACATGTAAAATGTAATTTTTTAAAAAATATGAACTTAATACACTCTGGCTCTGGGGTGCAGACATCGAACTTGAAGCGACTTTGTTTTTCAGCTACCTGGCTTGCCCCCTTTAACTATTTGACATCATGAATGCCAAATGGCAATGGCGACAGCAAGTCATAGTGGTGTAGGTGATAGGGACGCACTACTACAGTGGTTCATGCTATGTCGGTGTGGCATCCTTTCAATAGGATGGCTAAAGACCGACATCAGCTCGAACCAGCCTTAGTACATATCTCAGCCAGCCTACATTTTTTTATATGTACCTGAAGCTGCGGTCCCGTGGCTTGGCGAGGTTTGTAGGCTCGTCAAGTCTGTTTAGTGAGCGCGAGTCGGCAAGTCATGGGCGTTTCGACCACGCGGCCTAGGCCAAGCTGATCATTCCCACGACGCGCGTGGCTGGACGAATACAGGCAAGTACAGCGCGAAACTGCGCCGTGGGACCGCACCTTAACCCTCATTTGTCCCTCAGTGTGAAATTGACACAAAGATAAAAAAATCTATATAAAGATAAATAGTTGACTTTGCAAATTCTTTTGTTGAAAATAAAAAATGAAATTTCCGTGTATTCAGGCATATGATTCTTCACATCGTTCTCAATCGGACCTGAATATCGGCAATAAATAAGTATTCGATGCATCCCAGGGGACTTTAAATCTGTGTCAATACTGACCCCAATTCATCCATCCTAGTGTTTAAAGCGGGGGATGAAACCAATTATTTCCCTAATCCAAATTAGAAAACCAGCAATTTTCGTGTGAAAATTTTTTGTTAGAACAATTTCTAACCATTTCGTGAGGACTACAATATTCCCCAGTTTAAGCGAAAAGATTCCAGTCCGGAGTTTTTCATGAAGCTGAATCTGAAGAAGTAGTTAGCCCTTAATAAATTGACCCTTGTCTGGGTCTGACGAGGACAATGAACCAGACCAACCGAAAGGGAGCGAAATAGCGAACCAGCCAGTAACCCTCGATCGAAGACCAGGCAGCTAAAAGCATTAAGCCACGCGAACGGCTTTTCATGTTTCTCATTACGCCTGGATGAGAGTATTACCAATCGATTGGTGAGATTCTGCCGATGAAAATGAATCCAAATACGAAGCAATTTGGACTCTTTTTTCATTACGCATACGTACACGGTTAGAATTACAGTGGCTCCTAGACTGAGCGAACATCACGCTTTGGGTCACTGATCTGCGACACATACTACGTTCATTAAAAATGGACCGAATTGCTTTGCGCTTGGGTTCATTTTCATCAGGAAACCCTCAACAATCCATTGATAATACTTTTATAAACATTTATTCATAAACATGAACATTTTCGGTATTATATGTCCTATCTGGTCCGACTGTTTTATTGCTTTCAGCTATCAACGCGCAGTCTCCTCGAGACCGAAGGGTCGATTACACCAAGAAACCGAAACAGTGGAGTCGGTAGGTCTTTGCGTCAAGCCGAGGGCAGAATCTTTTTGGAAACATTGTAGAATGTAGATGCTTGCGATCCTTGTTAGTGGAAGGCATGAGCGTGCCACGGCAGATAAAAGGTCGGAGGCCAATACGGTCCTAAAATGTGGAATGAAAAACACATTTGTCATCTTCATCTGCAAGGGTATCGCTTACACCACTTAGGTTTCCCTCAAACATCTCTCCGAAGGCCCTCCACATAATTACATACCATATTGCAAACAGTATAGCACGTGCAGTAAGGATACATATCCACATCATGACCCTACGCGAAATAGACCACATAATTATATTATGTATATACTATTATTGCATAGAAAGAAGGCTCCTGGCAGGCGGTACAGTCCGCCGCTAGCTCCACCTGAACCACCCTTTGTGAACTTCCCGAAACTCCTACTTCTAGATTTTTGGCGGTACACGCTGCATAGTAGTAAGTAGATGATGATTCCGCCAATAACAAAAATAAGTGTGTCCTGTCTTTATGAGTGTGCCCAAGTAGGTGACAAACACCAATCGACGCAGCGGCGGACTGCACCGCCTGCCAGGGGCTTTCTTTCTATGCAGTAATAGTACTCTTTCTATGCAGTTGTTGCGATACTAAAAATGTTTCAGTAATGATTTCCAAGGGCGAGTATGTTACAAGGAATCTTTCTTTCATATGTAAATACTTCTTATCTTGTGCGCGCGTTGCAATTGACGTTAATATGCCATGTATTGAATAATAGTGTGGCATGAAAATAACCTAATACTTCAGAATTTAAAAGTAAACGAGATACACCATAAGATTCATAATTTTTTAATTGGTTTTAATAGGAAATGCTCAAAATGATAAATGGATCAATGAGAGTGTATTTCTGTGTATGCAGAGTGTCCTGACAGGTTGGTCTCAATTGATTACAGCGTAATTCAAGAGGTCAAATAGTTGAAAAATGTTCATATGAACCCATATCCGAAAATAATTTATTTAGAAGTCATAAGATAGCAAAGATTCGTTACCCGTTAAAGAAAGTTGTACAATGCTTATCCGTTGTATGGGTGTGTAGAGCTGCTGTTTGATAAACAAATGCGGTAATTTTAATTTTTATATGAACTTTTCTCAATTACTTGGCCTCCTGAACACATGCTGTATTACTTCTCACCGTTTGTATAACTTTCATTCCTACCTCTAATAGTTCTGCATTCCTATTTCATGCTTAAAAAGAGACTCTATAGTCGTTCCCCCTCAGGTTTTGATACAATTTTAGGAGATGAATCTAAAGGTCATATGCTGACATTCTGTAGAATACGAGGAGGCGCGCGTCGCAAGTGCTTGTGGGCGCGCTATGCCGAGCTTCGACTGCCATCTCGCGCCCGCAAACGCAGGCGCGCTCGTCGAGAACGCTGAGAAAAATGTGTGTTTTCAATGCGAATGTACTCTTTACTTCTACATATTATGATTATTATTATTATTATTATTATTATTATTATTATTATTATTATTATTATTATTATTATTATTATTATTATTATTATTAACGGGTAAACCCTTTAGTAAACAAAAAAATTACAAAGAACATAGTAAAATATAATCGGTAGGAGTACTTATTACTTGCATATGTGTATTTATTGTCTAATTGTTACTAGTTTATATATTAAAACAAGCAATAACATGATAATTATAGCTGTAAATAGTTATAATTATATTATTTCTAGATACTTAGAGGAGAGTGAGGTAAAAGTTCGCACCATCCGAATTTCATTGTTTAAGTCGTGGCAGTTCCCAATGACAATTGACAGTCAATCGCCAATCAAGGTAGCGTCACCAGTGTCGAATTGTGTACCTGCGCTTCGTTTTGTTATCGTACAATGCGGTAAGTACTGAATTCGTTACTGATGCAATATTCTGATTTTTAGGAATCAATATTATTTCTATAAATTGCTCAGTAAATATTTTAATTAATATTTCGTCTGAAAGAGCTGAAATTCTTCTATTCAAAAGTACTAATAGAAGCTTCCTTAACACTAAAATTACCGAGTTTAACACATACTCACATCGGTTCGCTACGATGCTTTACGCACCCGCGATTTGACTACCAAACATTTTGTATCACGATAATTATAAAATTTTTACCTAGAGACTGCCTTATGCGAGAAATAAACCAATGAAAATATTCCGGTGTTTCATCGAGTTCTTTCCTTTTAGAGCGACCCTTACTTCGTTGGAATGTTGCGCGGTAAAAATGAAGCGGAAATGGCCGAGGACTTCGGCCTGCGACGACAGTAGGAAGATACAGTGCCCTTTTCCCGGAATTAACCGGCTGAACGCGTTTTTGCAACGCGTTGAGTACACTGGAGAAATTGGAACCCTTGCGTCCTGGTGTTTCTGGCAACGGACCCCCGCCGATTTCTCGCTGCCTCTTTTCTCCCAAGTGCGAGACTTCTCATCCGGCCAGTTTCTCTAGCCGATCACAGATAAGATTTCACCGAAGGCGAATAAGAGTAGTCTAGGTCCCCCGGAGAATCTCCATCGTACTGATTTTAAACCTCCTGGCAACCGTGAAAGAACTGTCGAAAATTTCAATTTCAACCTCACTGACTCTCGTTGGAATCTATTCTCAGCCACATGCCCGATACTCTTGTGATGTCTACTGAGTAGTTATTATGGTCTACTTATACTAGGATGACTAGAAAATCATTGTGACCGACTTGTATCGTTTGAAAGTTGTCATCGACTCGTATGACACGAATGTTGTGTAGAGAAATCGACTTGACATTGGAAATGGTACGAGGTCATTGCTTTATTTGGAACATTTTGTGATCTGTTCCTGCGATTACAGATGGTGGATATTACAATCTAGCAGTATGCATTGGGAATTGCTGTTGTGAACCCTCGTAATTGCAAATCAATTTATCGTTGTGATCGACATGAGCCTAGAGGACACCACAGGGATGTCAGGTCTCACAGCTAATCGACTTGCAACAATTGTTTCCCCCAAAATATTATGATATTATATTCCCCAGAATACCCCCTCGCAATCTCGCCAAATGCAGATCCAGATTCTGTGTCTCTCACACATCTAAATAATAGAGTCCCCAACTCATTGTCAGTATATCATCTCGCAAAATAACCCCTGAACAAAGTAAATCCTCCATACACTTTTGAGGTGAGCAAGGATGTCATCGATGCAGGTGTGTACTTACACCGAAAAATCAGTCCCAAGTAGTTCAAAGTCACGTTTAAGGACCGGGAGAAAGGTAGGTACAGATTTCGGGACCGAACGTCACCTTGTTTCGAGACGGGGAATATTTTCGGTTTGCCTTTAGTGGCTTATCGCATAGAGCGGGAGGGACTGCGAACGAGCGAGAGGGGTATTCATTGTCAGTCGCTCTCATTCACCGCAAACAACAATAAAAGAAGTGGAGGGGATAGCGATCACCTTATCTCGAGCCAGAAACCGCGTCTTTCTTTCGAGACATCACTGTAGTCCTTGGGCATCGGCTCCGGTTTCATAGTAACAATGGTGTTACACGGGCCGCACGCTAGAGGTCCCTCAAGCATGTATCGTGTCCCACGAAATAAATTGTCCAGAAATTTCAAAGGTCGGCGCTCTTTGTGGGATTAGCCGGGCACCATGGGCTACCAGTTACAAATCACCAGGTACCAGTTACCAGTTACCACCTATCACGTGGCCCGTTGCACGCTGTGGGCCGCGAATATATGTATGCGCGGCTGGAATTACTGCGATCCAGCCTGTCCACGTCGGTGTGAATCTTTGGGAGGATCACCGAGGACGAGTCAGAGTCTATTGTGCCTACGCTGCATGGTAGTCGCATTGTTTGTAAACCAGGCATGATCAGCCCCCGACGATTTATAACCATCGTTTCGGCCTCTGCCTCTATTCTCTCACGTCAGACGCGTCCCAGGCGCGATGGGTCGATTGCCGTCATAAAAGCATTCCGCGAGGTATCAAGGGTTCAAGCACCGTGGAAACTCTATTGGCTACTTATGCCGTGGTATAGTACTGCTGGTGGTACATAGGTCTTTTCAAAGCCCCGTGAACGGGTGCCTCGTGGCCCTAATTCTGATGCTTTCGGTCTAGTTTCACACAGCTGAAATAGAGTAACGACACCGAATATGAGACCGCATTTATGTATAATTAAATATCCGGGAATAGAAAGTGGAAGAAATAAAAGTTGCTGTGCTACTACATATATTCGTCATTCGTGTGTACATACTTCAGAAAAATATTAGCTTCATAGATATTATTATTTATTATGAAAATACAGAAGACATAAAGGGGTACAAAATTAATGGTATTAAAAACTTCTCCTAATATGAGACCCTGCTGTAAAATTTAAATTAAAAGTTAAAATTATCAATTAAAATTAAAAAGTCACTTATTTTTTTGCCTTTTTAAGACAATTTAGACCAGCGAAGGCCAGTTGGAGCCATTTGGGAGCCCGGGCCTCATGATGTTTACCAGAGCCGCGCGGAAGGGGAGCTCGAAAGCCAATGATAACGTGGCCGTGAAAACGGATAGGGAAAACTGTAAGAGTGTATGTAGTAGCGTGCGGTGCAGTCTCGTACCGATAGGCTGAAATAACTGGCCCTCTTAAGGTCGAGTTTCCTAGCCGCGATCGGCGGCTGCGGCCGGCGGCGGTCCCACTAGTGCAATGGAGAAGTATGCATCTGTGTCTCCGTTGCGCTAGTGGGACCGCCGCCGGCCGCAGCCGCCGATCGCGGCTAGGAAACTCGACCTTTAAGGCGGGATCTCCTACCTGCGACTGGTCGCTGCGACCGGCAGCGACCAGTCGCAGGTAGGAGATCCCGCCTTTAGGAGCCCCAGTGGCAGCGATCACTGGGACCCCCAAGAATCCCAGTCATTCAAGACTATCTTAAGGGTATGAGGCTGCACCGCACACTGCTACAGTTTTCCCTATCCGTTGCGCGCCCACGTTATCATTGGCTTTCGAGCTCCCCTTCCGCGCGACTCTGGTGAACACCATGGGGCCCGGGCTCCCAAATGACTCCAACTGGCCTTCGCTGATTTGGACATACAAAGGCAGCACTAGAAGCCCCGCAATATCCATGGGCCCATCTGTAGCACTTGATGCATTGAACCCACTGCTCACTAGCATGGTCCCTAGAATAGAGGCACGAACAAAATAAACATTCTGCGTCGTCATCCAATTCCGATACGAATCTGTATCTTCCTTCCCAGTTTGCTCCTCTTATGAATCCTCATAATAATAATAATATTAATAGGGCCTCGTATTAGAAATATCCTAGGTTCGAAAAAAGAACTTAAATCAATCTGAGAACAGTTCATTAATGTTTCATTTAAACGATAATAGAATTAGCTGATAATACTAAGACTAACTGATAATGCTAATAAAGTATCCGATCAAATAACTTACCTTTAATGTTGTACAAAGCTTCCTTGTAAATGACTGTAAAAACGAAACTTAATGGCGCCTTACTGAAACAATCGCTTCCGTGTGAAGGGCAATCTCATGCGGACGACGTTGTCATTTGGTTTAATAGTTCCAAACATTGCCGCTGTATTGCAGCACTTCCTTGTGGAAATACTATAGGTTCTTATATTCGGTGCCGTTACTCTATAAAATTAAAAATAGTTCGCCGGTATAAAAATGAATATATCTGGCAATGTAAATGCAATGCAATTTGTTACAGTATATGTTATTATTTTGTACATGCATGGTACAATTCTCCAGAAACTTATGCGAAAGAAGATGCTTCTCTGTCGAACCGTCTCCGGACAACTTCCAAGTCTGTGATTCTACATAAGAAATCTATTAAAAAATTTTTGGCGACGTACCTTGTTAATTGAGACAATAGTTCAGTATCTTATGCGGTATAAAACCTCGTGACGTTTCAGAAAATTTTGACAACTTTCCTTATTTGACAGTTGGTAGGTTATAGAGCGATGACACTTGATAGGTTATAATTCAGTAGTATATACATAGGTATATGTACAATGACGGACGACGATCGCTGCCGAATGATCCCGAGAGTCGACGAACGAAACATATACCAGTTTCTTTTGGCTGAAGGTGTGCGTGTAACGCGTATATACGTATTATACTGACGAAAATTTAGTTGAAGGAGAATCAGAAGAAAAATCTTACCGTTCCCGACTGATCCATGAGACGATATTACGATATCTCTGTGACGCGTGGATCAATTTTACTGAATTCGGTCCTATTCGAAAGCTTATACGCGGTTTACATAAGAAAAATGCCTTTAAATTTAGAAAATATTGCAGGCGTGACGAGATATTAAGGAAATAAGTTTCAGGTTAGGTTGGATTAGCCGTTTTTTCGAGTAAATGATAGCGGTAGCGACAGTCGACATATACAGGGTGTCGAACATGTACTTGGCGTCGAGACTCTACCGCGTCTCTAGATACGTGGAAGGTTTTTTTATATGAAGTAGAATATTGTTTAGTTTATGTAACTATGAAGCTGTGAGGCAAGAAACGTTTAAGGAGAAATGATAAGGAAGAATTTGGTAAAGATTTGCCAAATGTAATTGTGCTCGAGCTATCTCAACTTCTTTACTTAAATAACAGCCGTTTGAACACTCATGACATAGGTACATCTTCAAGTCGATCGTTTCTTGTGCGATTTGTTTTCCCGTAGTTTCTGTACGAGGTCTTAACGCTTCCAACAACTTGTTAGCGGATATCAAAAACACTCCTCAAATTCATCAGCATCTCGCACGTGTCTGCTTTCGAACTAAATATTAAATTCAATCTTATCGATCATCTTATAAAAATCGTCCTAATTTTCTCATATCGCATGGTCACCTTTCTATACCTGGGTAGGACTTTCGTCAAACATAACGTGATAGTTAGCGTGTTAATGAAGACATGTTCGCAGGAAACGGGCAGAAAAAAAGGAAGGTCTCCCTGCCGTAGGTCGAGGTTCCAAATCACCCACACAATGGGCAACTTCGCATCCATTGTCGGCTGCAGAGCCGCAGCCGGATCGGCTTCTCGTATAATGCCAGAGAAACTAGCATTGTGCCGCTTCCTAAAAGGTGGACAGAGAGAGACCTGGCCGTGATCTATGGACCAGAATACGGTACCGTCAATTGAGGCCTGGTCCTCTTCACCCTCGTAGAGCACCCCGCCCCGTTCTCGGTCATCGCGGAACTGAAACGCGTGAAAAGGATTTCACAGAAAATTCGAACACGAATGGATGTTGCCGTTTTACGGTCGTTCGGCTCGTTTAGACGGCGAAAGTACCTGTTCCTGGTGGCCACGATCAACGACTTCGTCTAGCTAGAGAAAACGTCTCGTCAGTGAGATCTCTCTTTCTTTTCCCTTTTTTATGGAGTTTTCTTTGCTTGCACTATGTGCCTCGCGACAGCTTTGTTTGCAGACGATGTTGCCTCGGTCAGCCCATTTTGGTGGTTTCGTCGGGTATCTATGTATGTAGTACTTTTTAAGTAACTTGATCACCTTAATTATTTCCGTTGCTAGGTACGAGACCAAATCAAATTATTTATTTTTTAAATATCTTGGTTTAGAGGGGCCTACAGGCTGACTGTAGTACATTTTTTGTAGGCCATTAGTTCCACAGATTTCAAGGTCACCTTTATTTTTTTATTAATGGAACCCTATATTCTTTTCTCGTCTATCTTTTAGCGGACAAACAGGTAAAATCGGCATGCACTGCAACATACTTATTTTATCATTAGAGCAGAATAAATGGTAGAAAAATGCATTTGGGAGGAATCCTACACTGCCATACACAAACACGGCGTTGTGCGATCAAATTGGTCTCACCTTTGTATATTACGCTACATTTACATTATTTATCCACGGAGAATCCTCATTGGTTACAGCAAGCGGAACATCGACGTCCATGGAGCATTAATGGTGCGGTATAATCGTAAATAGGATTATTGGTCCTTATTTTATTGGCGGAACCTTAACCAGAGTAAAATATGCTGCATTTTTAGAGAACACTCTGCAGGTTCTTTTAGAAGACTTGCCGTTAGAAATTCGGATGGAAATGTGATACTATATACACTGCATTCCACATTAGAGCATCCCGACGCCCCTACCGATTTGCGACCGATCTGCGCAGCTCCCGCTACTACCCACGGTTTGAACCGCATGCGATTGGTCGTGGTAATTTCCAAGCAATAACTGGTACATCCCAAACGCGGGACCTGACCGTTGTCAACGTAAACAGTCCCGCACGAAACGTTAACAGAGAGAGAGAGAGAGAGAGTAGAGGGCCGTGCGACGGAGAAAAACATAGGCAGTTAAGTGGGGAGTCGGGCGTAGCAACGCCTCCTAGGGTCGTGCCTGCGCCAAATCTGTATGCTCTAATGTGAAATGCAGTGTAGCATGACGGTTGCCCGGCACATTATGCTCGCCCGGCACGTCAGTTCTGAACCGAATGTTTCCTCACCATTGGATCGGTCACGGTGGCATCGTAAATTAGACAGCTCGTTGTCCTGACCTCAGGTCACTCCTCTAGATTTTCTTTATGCGGCACGTTGGAAGAAATAATTTACAGAGATGTTCCAACAACATCAGAAAACGTGCAACAATGAATGTTTGCTGCTTGCTCAGCAATGAATGGCGATCTTAATCTGTTTGAAGCAACTAAGCATTCACTTAGATTACCTACGCATCGAGAAATTATTGAACGGGTTCTGTAACTAAACAAATCCCTAAATATTTTTCCACTAAAGTACATTTTTCTTCTGTTCTAATGACAGAAAAAGTATGTTGCTGTACTTGCCGAATTGATCTTTTTGTCCACTAAAAGATAGGTAAACAAAATGTATAGGGTTCCATTTAAAAAAACTGAAGGTGACCTTGAAAACTTTGGAAAAATCTGACCTACAAAAAATATACTATAGTCAGCTTGTAGGCCCTTCTAAACCAAGGTACTTATCACTTTAAGAAACGAATACCATTTTTTTCACCGTAAAATCAATCCACAAAGGTCACACTATAAATTACTCCCGCTACAGGTACACATGGGTTAACGTAACCCAGAGCGTTCTTTTGCCTATATCTCTGCAGTCCGGATGTACTGCACCGTTTTTAATGTTTTTCCTTTTGATCGATTCGTAAGACAATAAGGAAAAGTAATATATATATAGGTGATTTAGTCGTTAATCGTCTGGTACTGGAGATATCTTGAAAATAAAGAGATCAAGTTAGGGGAAGTTCTGAATTTTGTTTTTTTTCTTCTAATCACACTTTCTCTAAGAAAAAGATACGAGGGTTTAATTATACAGCAATCGGAAGTTTTCGAGTCATATTTCGAGGGAAAACATGCGTTATTATGATTGGTTAAAAAAAGTATAATTATTTGGCGAGGTGAAGTTGACTTATGTTTTACTTCTACCGAACAACTGTTCTATGTGAAAAATCGTCTTTTTCGTTGAAAATAAGGACATAAACTGCTACTGGCATTGAGTATACAGTATCAGAAGTAATTTCATTGATGGCTTTGAAAATCTAAAATGGCGGATCAAAAATAGCGGTTACAGAGAGCTGAAATGAAAATCACGGAAAAATTGCATGCATTTGATGAAAATAGGATACAAAAATATCAAATAATACGATGAAATGGTCGAAATAACAATTTATTCCATAAATGCAGTGAAATTGACAAAATGTATGCAATTATTTATTTATATCTCCGTTCCCATTTTTTAAAAAGCATGTAGGTATGTCACTTTGGATAACTCAAGAATTCTGTACATATAGTAAATTGCCGAAGAAAAAAAGATATTCACTACTAAATCGACTTTCACTTTTAATGGATTTCCTAACGTTACAGTCACACTGGGTGAACGTAACCCACGGACTAGATTTGCAATGATATTACTGGGCTGCTTCGGGTATACTAGCGATCCAGTGGGTGGGATTTTTAGAAGAAGTATCAAACTTTTCCCCCAATAACTCCCCACGTCTTCCTGGCAGACTGGGTTACGCTAACCCAGTGTGACCCTTCAGGGTTATGATAAGATTGTGGAACAGGTTACCGAAGTGTTGGTACAGGGAACTTGGCAATTGCTATCCGATAGAAATTGTTTTCGTACATTGTTCGGAAAATCCTAAGAAATGGTAGTTCCCGTGCATTGTTGGAGGACTCCGCTGGAAATCGTTAGGGATAATAAGGGATCCAGGAAGTTCTTTGAAGACGTGACGATGCGGTTCTTTTTAAACTAATTGACATGTTCCGGCTTGAGACAGCAGCTCTTCCAAATAGTATTCCAAAATATACTGTAATATTTATTAACCGGTTAACTGGCAATGTATCATATATGATCAAACAAAAATCTGGCAAATTCTGGCAATGTATCATATATGTATGATCAAATGGAATAACTTTTTTGTTTTTCAATCGATTTGAATGAAACTTGGTATGTAATGGTTTTTGGGGTCGCTGAATCTGAATTTCGCATCGGAATTGTAAAATTCAATATGGCAGACTCAAAATGGCCGAACCAAATTGGCTGACAAATATTAAAATACTATCGGGATATAGAAAAATTGTATATAGGGGTTTTTGGGGTCGCTGAATCTGAATTTAGCATTGGAATTTTAAATTTCAATATAGCAGACTCAAAATGGCGAACCAAAATGGCCGCCAAATATTAAAATACTATCGGGATATAGAAAAATTGTATATAGGGGTTTTTGGGGTCGCTGAATCTGAATTTGGCATTGGAATTGTAAAATTCAATATGGCAGACTCAAAATGGCGAAGCAAAATGGCCGCCAAATATTGAAATACTATCGGGATATAGAAAAATTGTATATAGGGGTTTTTGGGATCGCGGATCAAAAAAAAGCACTTACGGTGGAATTTATGGATGAAGAATTCAGGTATAAAATTATTCGAAACTTTTTCGTAGAAAATAAAAAAACTAAAAAATTAAACCCCTAAACCCTTATTTTTCAGGGGTTGGGGGTGGCATTGAAAAAAGTAACTGCTGCAATCGAATTATAGACAAGAAAACTTCACAAATAAAAAAAGGTTTAGTAAAGAATTGACAAACTCACCCCTAAATTCTATTTTTTTAGGGGTTGGGGGTGTCAGATGAAAAAAATTACCCCGGGAATCGGTTCAGCGACTCAAGAAACCCCTGTATACCAAATTTTGTGTGATTCACTTAATTATTCGATGGTACCAGTTTGGGCCCGAATAGTGAAAAGGACCGTGCCAGTTAACCGGTTAACATCTATTTGAAGCGCAACGTAACAATCTTATTCGTAATATCGTATTTTAAATAAATATTGCATCGGTGGGTTACTGAATTGTATTGTACGAAGTATTTCCTTAAGAAGTTTAAACCGGCGATACGCAACGAACTCGTAGAGAAAACACACATGGATCAAATTAAAATTTATACTTGACTGTGAATCGTACATTATGAGTAAAGAAGTGCTTAAAAAATACGTGACCGTCACGGAGAGTTTTTATCTTGTAAATGGTTGCCTCTCATTGAAAGAGATGTATACATTTATTTTCAACTAATATACTGAATGGTGGAATTATTCACAAGAAACAGATGGTAATTTTTGGATTTTCAAAATTACAAAGGTCACTTGTATCCTTTATATCGTCATACATTTCTTTTGCTACACAGACTGATATTAAAGTTTTTTATGGGTTTCTTTTGCTACACAGACTGATATTCTTTTATTACATCGGAGTCTAGAATGTGTCAAATAATACAGTGCTACTGGAATTATTCAGTTATATGAAACTACATTAAAAATAAAATTACTTTTATCTTCAATAAAACGAAGGTCAGAAATGGGAGAAGGGTATTTGCAATGTAAATAATCATAGTTACCGTCAAGGACCCAGTTCCTGATCAGAACCCAATTCCTGATCAGTTTAGTATATAAATACCAAATAATAAGCTTATTATTGCAAATTTATTCTAACAAATTACTAAATAATTATGAAGTATTTTGAAATTTATACGCAAAATTTGATAGCTCATAGTGAGGCTGATCTGTAGGTGATCAGAAACTGCTCCCTTTGCACTCTTAACTGATCAGGAACTGGGTCCTTGACGGTACCTACAAAAATAAAAAATAAAAAACGCAAGCGCGCGCACACCTGTCGTATTTCCCGATTTTCCAGGCGGCTAACAGGCGCGACGTTTTCAGCCAAGGCGTTTGCAATTTGCAGCCGGTCACGGTGAACAATGAACGTCAAGGTGATGAGTGACACAAAGCCAGGACATTAGCAGGGCAAATCCTGTCATTTACCATGACTTACCTGCCTTTCATCCGCGCCCAAAGCAGCGCTCGATCGTATCCGTGGCTCGAGAAGTCACGGAACGTGACCGAAATGGTAGTTTCTCTTCAGCGTTTCAGCACATCCACCAGTTTTGCATGGGAAATTTCATGTGATGGGTTTCGGCTTGCACTTTGCAGTTGTCGCTGCACTCTTTTCGTGATCCGATTAGTGAAATCCAACGTAACTGACGAGTAGATACCACAGTAACGTCTATCGGCACACGGTTCATTTACGAAGTTGTTGAGAATTATCGAAGGAATTACACGGGCTCTCGCTCTCAGAAATGGGAAATTATTAACGATAAAACTCGAAATGATTAGTCGAGAATTGTTCGAAGATTTACTTGGTCCTGTCACTCTAGACTGGTGCAATCATATTATAGTCCAGTGAAATTAGATGGAAACCTACCCAATCTACGGAATAATTCCCAGCAAGCTAAATTTTGGTATGGGCCTTTATTTGGTCGTTTTAAACAATATGTCAAAAGTCCCCATCTATCCGACTGCCGCTAAAATTTTTACAGAGGGTTGAAAAAAAAACCGTTTTTCGCGAATATCTCGTTATCTAGCAGTTTTGCGAGAAAAATAGTTATTATACAATGTATAGCCTAGGAAAGTCTCTACAAAAAAGGTCCTACGAGTTTTTTTCGTAGGCGGAACCATTTTCATGTATGTCGGGTTACCAAATTTCAACCCCCATACTTTTGACAAGGGAACATCCCGAACCCGGAAGTTCAAAAAATTATGAAACTCTGTAAATATATAGAGGAAGTCCTCCTGAGTACAACGCAATTTCGTTTGCTGCCCAAATTCGCTCCAAGAGGGTGCGTATAACTTCGGGAATTTTACGAATTTCAACAAATCCTTTTAAACACGTATTCCAAAAAATTGAACATTCGAAAAACGAAATAAAAAAAAATCGACTTTTAGACCGGAAGGTCCCCTTAAATTCGTCATAGTTTCAGCTTCTTTTCTTCCCTGTTTTGTGTGAACATCAAGTCAAAGAATGTACACTTTTTTATGAAAACTTTACCAGCGATAAATTAAAATCGTGTGCCCACCGGTGGCCCACGTGGCACTAAACTTGTTAACATTTATAAAAGATTGATTAAACATGCATGTGTCATAGATTGGTTTGCTACAATGTTAGTGGTTCTGAAAGCCGAGGTGCAATTCCGTGCATTAACAGCGTATCCCAGAGCATTCATCCGACGGCCATTAAAGTGAAAACCGTGCCATGAAAATAACAAACAGGCGATGAAATCCGATTTTCCATGGTTCCCTGGTATTTCAGAATCACGTGTCCCGGCACATCATGTCCGGGAGTCTCTATTTTCTACGGAGTGTTCCAAATCCCTGGAACGTGTCGCAACAAACGTAGCCACAAAATCACGGAATTTCGAACCGTCACACGTTTCGTAGAAACATATCCCGATTCTCGAGTTTCACAGTGTCCTGGTATGACCAATCTTCGTACAATGTTCTCTGATCATCTTTCGTTAAACCGTCATTATGTATATAATTAAATAAAATAGTTGCTAAACGGTAGGGGATAGAAGAGAATGCAAGATAACTTTTCTTCGCCATTCTTTCATTTAAAATCTGACAGTATTAGGTAAAGGAAAAATTTTTTCGAAGCTTTTTACGATCATTTAAAAATTTGTTCCTGTTTCTTTTAGTGGAACGGTACATTTATGTTTGGATATATCAGGAATTTACTGAAAAAGAGAACGAAATTCAATTTAATGACATCTTGAAACAATATAAAATTAAAAATTTTAACATTTCGCATTTAAACGCACCAGAATATTCGCTTACATGGGAAATTTCCAAATCCCGAAAATTCTGGGTTTAATGAAATTTCGTGTGAAAGTAGAGTGTGGAGCATATTGGAGTATGCAAGGAGCAATTCGTTTTTTTTTTTGCGGAAATTCACCCTGATGGGGTGAAATCAGTTCTTAAAATTATCGCGTTGTTTCGTTGTTTTAAATATAAATTTATTTTTCTTGTGGTAATGTCAGTGGCGGATTTAAGAAAAAAGGCCTAGGTGGCAAACGTTGAGGGGCCCATTTTTTCGGGAAAATGAAGAGGTGGTTTACTAAAAGGGGGTAAATGTACCGAAAAGTATAGAAACAAAGTGCTTGGATAAAATCATAATTTATTTTTGAAGACAGGGCCCTAGGGGGGGCCTTCTGAGCGGGCCCATTTTTCGAGAAACTAAAGCGGTAGTTTACTGAAAACGGGCTCAGTGTAATAATACAGAAAAAAAAGATAGTTTGGATAAAATCATAATTTTTTTAAGGATGGGGCCCTAGTGGGGCCTTCCGAAGAGGGGCCCAAGTGGCAACTGCTCATCGGCCGCCCTGTTAAATCCGCCGCTGGGTAATGTGATACAGCATAAGAAACTGAACAATTCTTATATCCAAAATTTTGTTCCATCTCGCACCGTTGTATGTAGGTATATGTATCCTAGTTACATACAGCCATGTTTGAGGATAATTTCATACATACATGCGAAAGGTTTCGGACAGTGTATTGAACTAAAATTTAAATCATACCACCATTAATCACCAGTGGAGTATTCATGCCTGTTTTGTAAAAATCGACTTAAAATATTATGAAAAATATTAAAACCCAACACTGCTATAATATTAAAGTTTATATAAATTTAGAAACGAAGAAGGAGATTGGTCGACGCAATCAGCTTCCATTTTCCCTGAATCTGTCTTCTGCCGACTTCTTCCCCTTTCGAAAACCGAAGTGGGCATTAAGCCAACGTAGACATCAGCCATCCAGCAGAATTCTCCAAAAGACTAATAGCTGCATTAAAGGGCCGGAATTTTCGAAAATTTCCAAGAACCGCTAGCAGCATTACAAACACTCCATCGGGTTCCAAAAAATCTAGTCTCCAAAAATCAAGTTACTCACGCCCACAGGGCTAACATTGACGCGCGATGAATTTTGCTCCTTTCTGCCGGGGAACTGGATAGCTAACCATTCAACATTTTTGAAAAGTTTCTGCTTGACCGTGTGGAAGGGTCAGTTTGAAAAGTCCCCGCGGCACCGATTCCTCTGTCAGCGTTAAGACCTGTCTCCAATTCGTTACAGCGGCTTCGCCTGCTCTGCTTTCCGGGGCTGCGGCCCCCGCTCTGTGCCGTGTAGAAGGGAACACAGACGTAATTAGCGCCAGTTCGATCCTTTGTGTTATTCACGGGCGTCGAGAACAAGATGATTACCGACTCTCTACGGGGCTCCGTACAGGCAGGCGTTACCGGCCTGTTCGAAAATGAAAAATCGCGGCCCTCGGCGTGTTCCCTTTCTCCCTCCTCTATTTCCCTTTCTTGTTCCCACCGCCGCTGGCCGCTTCCTTTGTACGACAGAGAGTCGGGCCCCCGGTACACCGCCCCGCCCCGCCTAGGGCCCCCCAACGAACTCGATCGTTTTAGATGTTCCGGACACCTCGAAAGAGGGCCCAGAGAAAATCCGTAGGACGTGAAACAATAGAGCCCGCGTGAATAGCAGAACGATCGCGAGCGGCCATAGAACGCCTGTCACGCAACGGATCGCCCGTGAAGAATTTCGCTGGTATCCCTGTGACGTCGCGTTTCTTCGTGCGCGTTCGCGCGTACATTCGGAGGGAATCGGGGTGTAGCGTTGGACATTCTACAAACGTTTGCTTCTTCCGATGAAGACATATTGTTTGAAATAAAACTTGACGCATAGGCAGTGGTGGGTAAAGACACGAATTTTCTATTTTATACACGACACGTGTCTTAAATGTCGTAAATGTCGTAAATGTGTCATAAATGTATATCTGAAATGAAAATAACTAACCTATAAAACATTTTTCGTATAGGTTATGAAGGTGTGCCAATTTATTAAAAATTATAATTCTGATTAAAAAGTTTAAATTAAATTAGGTTACACTGACGAAAAATGGTTATTGAATGGTTAGTAAAAGCAATGCATTTGGGAAACCAAGAATTTCGATACGCCAACTAGTGGCAGAAAATTGAACTACTGAGAGTAGGTCGAAATCCGTCGAAGTCCATATGATTATCAGTGTTTATATAGACATGTTGTGAAAAACGAGTGTTGTTAAATTTTTTTGAACACTAAATTTTTACTTATTCGATTAATAAATACTTATTCCGAATGTTTGGTCGGTTCCGGACCTACTTTCAATAGTTTGCCAACTTACCACCAGAGGGCTAAAATCTAGGCCACGTCTCCACTAAGTTTCCCAATATAGAATAATAAATATAATTTGTTTAAATTAAAAATTATTTTAATAAAAATACTATTTTTATTTCAGGGAAAGAAGCCATCAATTAAAAGTACAGCACATTCGAAATATTGTACATTCGAAAGTGTAGTACTTAATGTTTTTCTCGATGGAACTACATATTTAGTGCATGCACAAAAGCTTTAAAGTGGCTTGATTCCACCACACTGAAAGGGATGTTGCACCCAAAAAAGAAATTTGATAATAATTTATCAATTTCATTTTTTCTGAAACAGATATTTTTATTTGCATAATTTTCAATTCAAATAAATTTTATTTATTATCGTACATTTATTACTAATTACTTTACCTTTCACGATTCATTTTTTATTAGTTATTATCTAAACAATTACAAAACAATAATTAACACCACGCTTTTGAATACTTTTTGGGGGTTAGGAAAGTGGCGATTATATGTAGTTTTCGACGTAATCGACGTATTCTACAGTATTCTATAGTATTTTCATGCAACCAACAAGCGAGTCAGAAAGAACTATATTTTCCCAACACTTTGATTGTTGAAACCATAAAATAATGAATATTTCTATTTACTACATTTGCGACAAATGACACGTATGAAATGGGCTTAAAAACGACATATTATGCGTACATTTGCGACGCGGTGTGAAATACCGACCCACCACTGCGCATAGGTACAAATAACTCTCCATCGAATGAACTATGTTGTCAAATTCAGCATCATCCGTTGCGTAATCAATAAGTATGCGTGCTGCCGGATAAGTCTGTACTCTTCGCGGCATCGACCGAATGGTCGATTCTGTAGAAAATCACTTGCTTGTTATTATTTTTTATATTCTGTACACTGGGCTTCCGGAAACTATTGTCATACCGTTACTGATGCTTCTGCAAAGCTTGTGCGTTGTGATGTTACATTGTACATTTAATTGCCTATTGTCTGCTTCAACTCTGCAAGTTGCGTTATCTTTGGTATTGAGATATTAAAAAGAAATCTATTGTACGATGATAATTATTTACTCTTGAAAGAATAGCTTCGTGAATTGTAGCTTCTGAGGAAGCTTCTTCAATGATTAAGATCGGCGCAAGGCAGCGGTCCATGCAGCGTATATATCTTATTTAATGAGCCCCGTATCTTTATTATACACTTGTGCTTATAGCAGCTATGGTATCCCTTAAAAGTGGTATAGTAGTCATGTTGTTCTTTACCATAATCTTCCCCCCAATCAACCCTACAAAACCTTTTTATCACTCATTGCTTGTGATATCAGCTTTGACACGCGAATTTATACCAATGCAATTCCAGCTTCTGATCTAAAGTCTCTTGTTACCAGTGGAATTCTAGTAATCGTAGTTTAAAAATACAGAAAAATATATGTATGTATTTTTTATAAACAATTAAGATCAATATGCACCTAAAAGTGGAAATAGTTTACATTGTTTACAAGGAAGTATGTTGGGTAGTTACGAATAACGGTACGCAGGGACTTCATAAGCAGGGAAGCTTAGAGTTTGTTTCTCGTCAAGGTTAAATTTATTTTCTAGACGCCTTCAAGACGCCTTTTGGACGACTTTACACGTGTTTAAGACTTTACCTATCAGACGTCTGTAATTTACCGCCTGTTGGACGTCTTTGGGACGCCTTTTGGATATCTTGAAGATGTCTTTTAGATGTCTCGAATGTCTAGTATGTACGTTCTTAGGACGTCTTTAAGGGGTTATGCCTAATAGACAGCTGGCGAAAAAGAACGCGATTTTCGGGAATTTTTTGTGGAATATCTACTGTATATTTTTTTACAACTATTCGCTTATTGTAAAAGTACATATATGCAGCAACTCTTAGTAATTTTGTTATAGATAAACCTTAAAAAATGAACGAATAACAGTCATTCCAACGCAAGCTGTTTTGATGAAGGCGCTATGCGGTGAGCACGATTTCTCTAACAATGAGTCGGATCATCTAAAATTAAAAATTCAAAAAGTGTCTGTTAATATATGGTTGAATTCAGTAGACGAGCAAAGGGTTTTTCAAAAAGTTAATTTTTGTCAAATTTTGGCGGCCGTTTAAAACAAAACCACGATTTTTCGATGTCTGAATTGTTCGTTTTTCGGTAATTAAAAATAGAGTTTCTGTTAAAATAAAAAATCTTTCGTTCATTTACTAGTCTTCGGTATATAACAGAAGTCTGCAAATGTTTAGGCCAATCGGTACAGCGGTTTCCGAAATGTCTTGCTCACCGAAGATTACTGAGAGTTTAAGGGTGAAAATCGCGGAAATTCCCGAAATCAGCGATTTTCGCCTTTATTCTGCGATATTTAAACGTGTGTAGCTCAGAGCAACGTTAACCGATTTAGATGAAACTTTCAGCATGTATACAACTTACTTCAATCTACAAACGGGTGTTTTGAATTTTCATTACAGGCTCAGAAAAAAATTTGAAAAAAACGACCTTCACTATTTTCCCTCGCTATTCCGACCAGTTTCAATTTTTTTCAAAACGACGAAACACGTCACCTAGAAAACTAATTCCGCTAGCTTAAAAAAAAAAACTCAAGTCGTTTGGACCAATTTTAAAAATGTTATGCGATTTTAAAGAGTGTCAACTTACTTTCCGCCGCGACTGTATATGTACTGTTAAAATAAGCGAATTGTTGTAAACAAATATACAGCATCTAGATATTCCACAAAAAACTCCCGCAAATCGCGTTCTTTTTCGCCAGCTGACTAGGCACAACCCCTTAAGACGTCTCACAGTAGTCCGGAATCGTAGAAATGTGAACTAAATTCAAGGTTTCAACCTCTTTGGGAATCCTTGACATTTTAGCCATAGGTTCTTACACCTATAAACTAAGTTCTGGCATGGGTAAGGGTTCAAAACCCCCTAAAAGATGAATAGGAAATATAGAGACTATGATAGTTTACTAATTAATAATGGGAAAAGGACTGTGTGAGATGTACAGAAGTACAGAAGAAGACCGATCTTTGCAAAACAGTTAGTTCAAAGAGTACCTGAAGTCGGTACCTTGCCCAGTTTTAACATACTTATCAGAATCAACATATCCATCAACATGCTTTTATTATAATTGCTATTCAGCAAAGACCATAACTCAAATTATTATTACCAGACTTCAATCTCCAGTTTCACTACTACCTACCTATACCCAAGAAAATTATAATTTTCCACTCTCTAGGCTATCCACACCAAATTATCTTCTTCGGTAGAAAGGTATACGAAGTAATATCATGGGAAGAAGAAAACCACGTAGTTGAAAGAGGAGCATTAGTCGTAGAGGCAGACCCCTGCAAACCACGTCGACGCAAACGAGCAATTAAAGTCCTAATTAACATATTGTGAAGTTTCCTAGGCCCGTGCGCAGTAATAATCCCTTCGGATTAGGCGTGTTCGGGCAAAACAGAACGCGAGAAACAAAGAAGAATCAATTTTGCTTTTTGTCCACGCAGACGTTGCGGTTGGCGCGAACGAACACCAGGCAGAGCAAACACGGAACGAAGGGGCCCCAACGGGTGACTTGCGAAACTCGTACCCTAGAGGCTTCTTACGCTCCTGAGCAAGCTTCGTGGGGCCCTTCGAAGCTCATAAAGGCCGCGAGAGGGGCCTCAGCGGTGGAAAAACAATGAGGCGGCCCGATCGGACTCGGACTTGCTCCGCGGCCCTTCTGATTCGCCATGAAGCAAACAAGAAATTGAGAACGATGGCTGCTTCCCCTGCCGCATCTGCCGTCGTTCGTCCTCCGTTGCACGTTTCTGCGCTTCCCTCGTCCATTCGCTGCACATCCAATGCTTTTTTCCAGAAAACCTCTAAGGGACTGTCTTTCTCCAATGGATCGGCGACGGAGCAGCGAAACAATGTCCATTTTGTAGAAACCGGTGCGAGAAATTTGATGACGCGTTTGGTTGCAATAGGAGCCGAGTGCAGTGCGAGGCTGCGTGTATCGTGAACGATATTGTAGGGTAAAGTTTATCGAAATGTCGTATGAAATTAATCATTCTTAGGAAATTAATCTAAAAAGATTCACATCCTCGTTTTCATGAATTCAAAAGTAATACTGTAGCGTCAAAAAAAGACATATAGATGAAAATATGCACTCTTTCTTGTATGTGTTGGTTAGATCTTGATTTATTATAAACATTACGGACAATGTATGTTCATGACAATCGAATGGACCGCAGGCATGTGATTCGAAAACTGTACCTGATATTGTAAACGCAATCTATGTTAATGTAAATGATAAAGAGATGGTAGAAAAGAAATTTAAATTTTTATAACCGCAGATCGAGATTAAGGCTTTTTGTGAAAAGGAATATAAAGTTTTGGTATTTAATCTTTGAAGTGTAATCTAACGACAAAAGGGAGAAATACAAGCTCGATAGAAATTTATATTGAATTTTAGTAAATTTTAGCGAAATATACAAGTACTTAATTTATATAAATTAGTATACAAGTATAAATATTAATAATTAATATAAAGAAATTAGAATTTAAATTAAGTGAGCAAATGGCGGTCTAATCAACACCAATGTTGTTAACTCCATGTTAACTAGAATGTTCAAAATAACCATGCTACATGGTAAATTACAAATTATACGCGGATTGATAAAAAGTTCAGAAATATGGGAATAGAAAAAATAATATGCTGGAAATTAATTTTCTAGGCATAAAAGTAGCCACCAGATGGCATGTGAGTGGCGAATCAGCAAATTCTCGAATTAAATTTTTACTGACATTTTATAATGTCAATGATAAAATGGCATTTCTCGAATGTCAAGGTACACCACATACATCAAAAAATGAAGGAGAAATTAGGTACTGTTTTATCGGTTATAATGCATACAGACACATCTATACTACAGCTATGTACAAACTACAAATGAATCCAAAAAATCTCGAGGTATTACATGTAAATATGTGAAAATTTACAAGTATATATGTAGTTCGTCGGAAACACAAAATATTCTTTAAATTAACAACCCATTTGACAAAAATACCTCGCGTTATCTCCTAAAAAATCACACACCATGTCGCTTAATGCATTAAAATATATATATATATATATATATATATATATATGACTGTAAGCATTGGGAAACCTAGAATTTCGATACGCCAACTAGTGACAGAAAATTGAACTACTGAGAGTAGGTCGAAATCCGTCGAAGTCCATATGATTATCAGTGTTTATATAGATATATTGTGAAAACGAGTGCTTTTGAAATTTTTTGAACGCTAAATTTTTACTTATTCGATTAATAAATACTTATTCGGAATGTTTGGTGGGATCCGAGCCTACTTTCAATAGTTTGCCAACTTACCACCGCAGCGCTGAAATCTAAGCCACGCCTCCACTAAGTTTCCCAATACTTCCTAGGTATACCGATATTTAAACCAATGTTGCACTTTAATTTCATTAAAGTAGGTACATAGGGTAACTGTACTCGTAGTTGACAGTGCACCAATAGTTGAGACTTTTATTTTCAGTCACGAATAATAATCTTTCTATTAAAAAAAATGTTTTTGACTGATACGCTGTTTGAAAAAGTATTAGTCAAAAAATACTTTCGGAAAAGTAATCTTATTCTGTGCCAAGACCAAATAGGGTAACTGTACTCGTAGTGGACAGTGTACCAATAGCTGACACTTTTATTTTCAGTCACGAATAATAATCTTTCTATTAAAAAAATGTTTTTGACTAATACGCTGTTTGAAAAAGTATTAGTCAAAAACATTTTTTTAATAGAAAGCTTATTATACGTGGCTGAAAATAAAAGTGTCAACTATTGGTACACTTTCAACTACGAGTACAGTTACCCTTCCAATAGTAGAAGTAGTAATTCATCGGATAAGATAAAGTACATACCTACCAGGTTTGAAATTACTCTGCTTATTCTTCCCAATTTCGCAGACCGGTATTGAATAAATGCAACATTGAGGAACAACATATATGGTCGATCGACTAGCGAATAAATTGGAATGCAAAATGTTACAATCTTTTCGACCATGTAACCCCTCCCAGTTATGTGGCACATTCCACACACTGAACAACGAGTTGCGCGGAGACCAGTAAAAGATTCGATATCGTAGAAACGTAAACAAGAGAACATATGCAAAAGGCTTGGAACCGAGGCGCAAAGAAGTGACCATCCGCCGGCGAGTAAGCGTTAAAGTAACCAGATTCTAGTGGCGAGGTGAACTTTCCGCGTCGTCGAACGTCCTCCCCCGGCCTCCCGGTCGAAGTGTGACTTTCTTAAGGCTTCCAGGGCTCCGAGTTCTCGCTAATTCGTGGACGACCCTTATCTCGGGATCTCGTTTGGGAGCAAGCTACTAACTCTCGACACCTCGGTGGTAAATTCTCCCTTTCCGGCTCCCCGTTACCCCAGTGTCCGGGGCCCTCGTGCCAGTTACCAGGAGCGAGCAGGACAGAGCCACGGGGGAAAAAGATTCCTCGCGTGGACGTATCTCAACTTCCAAGCGTGCAGATCGGTTGGGAAGATAGCCCGAGGCCCGAGGCACCAGATCCTCTTCAGGGAATCACGCGCCGGGTCGGGGAGATCTTCTAAAAAGCATCAGGTACCGTCGTAAATCGTGATTCGTAGGTTCTTCACCGAGCCAATGTTCAGTACGTGAAAGTGGACTGCGGGCCGACGGACGCCCCCCTGCGGACTTCCCACCGTCGGGAAACCCTGGCGTCCTTTTCTCCTCCGTCTGCATCCTCATCGACTCCCTTGTCTCTAAAACTCCGCGTTTCTCTTTCTTCTGGCGCGAGAGTACGTTCAAAGGAAAAATGAAAGGGACGTGAAACAAGAGTCAAGAACGTGGCTCCAAGGGGAAAGAGAGAGAGAGAGAGTGAGGCAAGGGAGAGAGGAAAGGGGGGTAGAGAATAGACGAACGTGGTAAATGGGGCTGTAAATCTGGCGGGCAGGCCCATTATAAGTTTATTACCGGCTTTCCTCGACGCGTGACACTTCTTCGGCTACGAGTCGAATTCAAAACCTGTTACACGAAGAGTAGCGTACCCCAGAGTAGTAACAGACAGCGGCGGGAGGCTGGAGGAGAGCCACGCTCGAAAGAAGGACATTAGTCATGTTCGTTTATTCTGTCGGAAATACTCAGCATACCTTCTGCTGGACACCGTTGGCGGTTTCTGCTGCTCGTTCGTGTGTTTCCTTGATTCCTCCGCAAGGGAGAATAAAGCCTCTCGCAATGATAATCCAGATGATTAATTGCTTAAATTACTATTAATATGCTATACTCATAATCCATATACATATACAACAATTTGATAAAGTTTGTTCAAGTGGACTCGCTCCGAGTCTTATGAAAACTTATTTGAAACGAAACATTCCGAAGAGTTGCGATACCCAACAGCAGTACGTTAGAATGTAACTGAACCAAAGTTTCTGCACGCAAGCTTAAGAAACTCACTAGTCTTTCCAAAATACATCGTGAATTTTATTGAAGGCCATTTAAGCCGAAGTCTTCTGGATGATCATCGTCCCCGATGACCGCGTGCTTCTGGTTCGCGCTCGGGCTTCAATCTCTTCGCGTCGCAGTTTTTCGTCCGTGCCGGATATTCGGTGGGCCCCCACCGAGCGTTTCCACGTGGAGGATGGTGGGACGGGATCCCGAGGGTTTAATAACACCGTGGGGCCCGGCATAACCGACCAAGACCGAGTCGAGGGGCCCCCTCTTGGCATATATATAGCAATTAGGCCATGGAACGTCTCTATCCCGGGCCGTGGCGGCCTTCCCAGCCATGATTAGAGGACATACGTACACGGTGGGGGCCCCGCGCCACGTCCACCACAAGATTAAGGCCTCCTCCACACCGCCCCCGACCCCCGCGACCGTCCACTTCGAATTTCGTGGCATGACAACCTCGTAACACTGGCTCTTTATGTGGCCGTACTCTCTAACCGGCGACAAAATTCACGAGCATGTTTAAGACGTCGGGGTTTTGGGGTTTGAGTGGAAGAGAAGCAACTCGTTAGGCTGTTTTTGATATCAACGACTGTTAAAAACATACGAGTTGTGCTTAGAACCTATTAGCCTGGATCGTGTCGCCTTTGTGTCTAAATTACTTGAAGCATCTAGTACTCGTTGGAAACTACTGTCAGTGACGTGTTGTCAGTTTTATTTCAATTCGCAAAGCTAATGGTGAAGTGTCATATCTAGTACAAGGAATATAAACGTAGAGATAACTCAATTTCCGAGTTGCTTGAAGCTACGCTGCAACCGCAATTACAATCCTTCATTTATTTAGCTCTATGAAGGTATTGATTAACAATGACTATATAGCCCATGCAGGTCATCGAAATAAATTGAGGAGGAAACAGTAAGATTGTTTGTTTGGAACATGGGGTACAGTTTGTTGACGCGTTCCCACACGAGCGGCTGAAAAATTTGTGGTGTGAATAGAGTTTTAGGCTCGGCTATAAATGTAAGAAAAAGATCCTGGTCACGGTCATAGACGGAATAAGGAGGAGATTAGCGTAGCGGTCGGATGGTCGAAAGAAGACGTAAACAGGATCGCGACAATATCACGAGACAGAGGCGGTCGACCGACAAAGATGTCTGCGTCAGGCATGGGAGGAAGGATACATAAATAAAAGACAGGTGGATTTTTCGGGCGACGGCCGAAATAATCCGTGTCGGCCAGGACGAATCCGCCGATTTCTCGTGTTTCCACTTGACGTCTTGCCTTTTCAACACAATGAAGAATTTCTCTGGCCAAGATGGACGCTCCTGAACCCGTTCAGCTTCATCTTTGTAACATTCGTTCCCAGGCTTCGTTTCTCGTGCAAGTAGCGTAACTTATACGCTACTATAAACTTTAAAATTAATAATAGTATTCACAAATTACTATAAGCCCTTTTTATTTAAAACAATTTATACCCACACTTAAGTGACTTTTTTTTAATAAAATGTATTAAAAAGAAAGAACTATTGTGACCATAATCGGTGTGTTTGAAGAAGAAAAATTTCTCCACAATCATTGGCGAAAGTAGCGCTAAACATCGTCGATAAACACGTTGAACGGAGTAGCCGCGTTTCTTGAGGCTCGTGTTCGGGAGGTCTTCGCGTGGGGCGAGGCCACCATGTTTCTTCGGGTCTTTTCGAGTCTATTCTTGTCTTCGTTCTCCTAACAAGATCTCGTTCGCTCTGTCCTCATCCGGACCACGGCGTGCGAGCATCGGCCACCTTGGGGCGCCCCCGGGTGGCGAACGGACCAACCTGTCTGCCTCGCGCCACCTCTGCTCCAATCCTCTTGCCGTACTGCTCCCTTTAGGTTTCTTCTTCTTCTTCTCCTCTTCTACGCATCATCCCACTCTGTCTTTCGGTATGAAAGGTGCCCATGCTCGCAAAATTGGTTGGAATGATTTGAAAACAATGCTGAACTATTTCATTTTGATAGGTTCTAATTTGCTTTCTAACTTCTTCTTCTATGCTGCATTATTAGAATCATTAAGATTCTAGTCATTTATCGCGTACAAAATTCTTACAAGTGGGAAGACATATTCGCGAAAACAGTCCTCTCAGAAATAAGAACTTAAGCTTTAAACAAAATTTTACTTTATTTCTCCCTTTACTGCACTTGTTAATTATACAATCTTCCCTTTAGGTGACTTGAACATCCGCCTAATAACAAGCTTTCAGTGTTTCTTTCCTCAAATATTGAATAGTACGTTCCAATCTATTTATAACACGTGCACGCGTGCTGCATCTAGATACCGCCCTCTTGTCCCGAACTCCATAAATTTTCTAAAGAGGACCTGGCCACGTTATTAATGCCCCTAATTATGGTAAGTTATCGCGCCAACTGAAAACGAATCGTCAGACCTGCAGGATTCAGTTTTTATATTCTCACGATCAAATGGATAAAAATTACTCTCTTGTGGCAGAACCGTAGCAGTGTCTTGTTCTTAAAAAATTCCTACGTCTCGTTTTCGATTGCAAACTTCCACCGTAACGATATAAATAGTAAGAGGAGATTCTCGTCAAAGGTTTCAGATAAATTTCATCGAAGCTGGGAAAAGGGCGTCTACAAAAATCCGGTCGATACGACTATAACTATATATTGGCCAGGCTAGTTCCACAGGCCCGCGGACGTGTCGGTGCCTTCTCCTGCTCCCGAAATCCCAGGAAACGAGGAACAAATTATCTCGTCAGACGGACGCACACCGGTTTAAAGCGACCAGATCCCTGGTAGGGGCCAAGGGAGGAGGAGAGAGGCCCGCACTCCCCCACTCCGCGCGCACACCCGCTGGCGTTAGTCCCATCACGTGACTCCGCGCCCTTCTATCAGGCCCAACACCCCACTATTCGGGCTGCTGGCCACCTTTTGACCCTCTCTTTCCCCGATAACTAACTGACCCAGCGCCTAGCGCCCCGCGTGTCGGCACAGGCGGCTCCTTTCTTACCTGATGAGCGCGTACAAACGTGTACGCGCGTCTTTGAGGGGCCCGCCGTCACGCCAAACCGTTCAGAGGAGGATGATGAGGAAGGGGGGTAGGGGGGGGGGGAGGGAGGAGGGAAGGATGACGGTTAATGAGCTAGAACCACGGGGGAGCTCCTCGGGCCCCGAGGCTCCTCCACCTTTCTGGGAAGTCACGAATTGCAGCCTCCTGTTCCCTCTCCTCTACTCGAGTTCCGTTTCTTGCGTGAAACCTCTGGCTGCTTTTACGATCACCCTCGACTACTGACAGCGAGTCAATGACTTTCGGGAGATGTACGAGCAGATGACGACGGCTCGTTGAACGGGTCGAGGATCGAAGCGATTAACGATAATGAATTCCGGCCCGCTTGTTTGTACCCGCGGGAATGTGGCTATAAGACAATTCACTCCGTGTGTCAGGGCTAGGTTTCGAACGGGTGGCTCTGATAGGATAATGCTGCTCACGACTGATGCACTTGAGACGCAACACAGGTTTCAGGTTACCCGAACAAATTTCACTCGCATACTTGGCGAAACGTTTGTGAAGTAGAACGAGTCTGGGTCTCGCCAGGCGTAAAGTTCTCATTCGCACTCAATCCAAGCCTGCCATTGAAAGGATGAGAATAACGACTGTGTCTTTAAAAGAAGGGAGTAAGAAATGTTAAATGCTTCGTGATCGCCTACATATTTTATATTATCTGCAAGGACAACGTTGCTCGACTTCTTCACTCCGACGTCCTCAGTCGGAGTCACGAAGAAATAAGTAAGGATGTGACTCCCGAGAAAATAACGAAGTGGAGTTGGCACATAGAGAAATCCATATTCGCGCGACTTTAGAAACTTCCCGAGGCCCTGGGTGGGAAGCAAGGGTGCCGAAAGATCAAAGGGGATCCGAAAAATAATCTTTGTGCCGGTTCAGCGCCTGCAACGGAACAAAAGGAGATGGTAGCACGGTTTGGCAAGGAGAAGTTGGGAGAAGGAGATGGAATCAGCCTGGGCCACGAACGGAGAGAGACGCAAGCCCGATGGAGCAATAGTGGGGCCCACCTGACCAACAGGTACCTGGTAGGGACCCCCATAAGGAGTCTCATCATTGACCCGGCCCACTCTCCCACCACTAAAAGCTTTCAGTCCTCCCTTTCTGTAGTCAGTACCCCGCATTTTCTAGATAGAATGGCTCGCTGGCGGCTCAAGATGCAAATAGCGAGACTTTCTTCGCAAGCAACATTATTTCCACTTTCAATTAAATCACTTTCGTTGAGTAAGTCGTCAACAGATGCTTGAGGGACACACCGCATGGGTTACATACACCCCCGTAAAGTCTGGACATTAACCCCATTCGATCCTTGTGTCTAACATGTATTTTCATTATTTACAGTTTTAATAGCCAGCGTTCGAATACTTTCGTGATTCACTGTATGCGCATTCTATCGACGAATCGATATTCCACTGATACTATCGTCGAAATGTAACGATCAGCACCTGCGAGATGAAGATAAAAGCTGACGTGGAAGACTGGAAGCTGGCACAAAAGGAACCCCAAGGGTGGAACGGAAGGAGATACTGTTGGCGTTCGGAGTAACAAGTAGCGTTGTTGCCAGCTCGCTCATACTCGTATAGATAGAGCGTGTAATACGCGTCCTTTTTTGTTTACACTGGATTACACGGCTACCATGAAGCCAGGTAACCGCTTTTTGCCGCAACTGCAACAGCAGTTCAGTCAAGACGGATCGATTGGATCTGCCGGATAGTTGTATTCGCTCCCCTCGATGGAGTAGTTCAGTTGTCAATGAAGATACGTGTTTAAACATGCATAGATTTCTATCACCAAACCGCCACAGAATTTGGCAGTCCCCGAGAACAGAGAGAAATGGGCACAAATCGCAATTTTCAGTACAAGTTCACGTCAATCTCCAATCATTTTCTTTGGGAATGATACGATTTTAGAGCGTGTAAAGAGGAATTCTCAATATTGTTAAGGGGCTCTTGGAAACGGCGTATAAATGTTTAAAAACAATACTTTATAGGGGAACAATGTATGTGGAGACAAGCAACGTTACGAATCCAGAGAACATTAAATGGGGAGGACTACTAACTCCATTTTCCAATGGACAAATATGTAATCACGTTGCAACAAGTTATTCAGTATTTTGTGTAAATCATGTCGAGAAGAATAGAACATTATATCATATTATGTAAGTGTACATGTGAGTTCTGTCTTCTTAACCATTTTCCTGTCTAAGCAATTCGAGCGCTCCTCACTCAAAAATATAAAAATCGTCAATTATGATTATTTTTTTCAATGAAAAATATATATATATATAGGGCGAGTAAGTGTGAAATTCACAGTTGAGGTGTAATACGCAAGTGAATGTTTAAAAAAACATACATACGGGTCGAATACATAACCTCCTCCTTTTTGAAGTCGGTTAAAAAATGGCTAATGTGTGACGAAAGAGTATCTTTTAGTTAGCCCTTGCGGATCTTGCCCAGGAAACAGATATAGAAAGTTATTAACGAGTTTTAATTCTTACTTTAAGGGGGAGGCCTGTCTAGAAATTTTCGAAAAATCGATTTTTATATTTTTTTTGAAGTACAACATCTTGAAAATATTCCATGAAAGTGTCAAGTTAATCCGACCAAAATTGATAAAGTTATACGCGTGTATGTAGGTACACTGCATTTCACATTAGAGCATACAGATTTCGCGCAGGCACGACCCTAGGAGGCGTTGCTACGCCCGACTCCCCACTTAACCGCCTATGTTTTTCTCCGTCGCACGGCCCTCTACTCTCTCTGTTAACTTTTCGTGCGGGACTGTTTACGTTGACAACGGTCAGGTCCCGCGTTTGGGATGTACCAGTTATTCCTTGGTAATTACCACGACCAATCGCATGCGGTTCAAACCGTGGGTAGTAGTGGGAGCTGCGCAGATCGGTCGCAAATCGGTAGGGGCGTCGGGATGCTCTAATGTGGAATGCAGTGTAGGTGTTCCTCGGTGTAGCACTGAGGCTCAAAACTTTAAACGCGTTTTCCTCAAAATCATGTTTTCAAAATCGGCGACACACGTAACTCGAAAATTAATGAACCGATTTACTCGAGACTCTGCAGGCTTATTTTAGGCTTAAAAATATAAGCGCTATCGGGAGCTTTTCCTTTGTTTGCCTAGATGTTTTTTTACAGTCGAAAACGAGCGATTTTTTGCCAATATCGATGCTTCAACTTTGCACAGCCGCCATTTTGTCTCAAAATAATTTTTCCAAAATCGGGCGCGATAGCGCCTAGATAATTTCATACATTATCTAAAAATTTTCGAATTTTTCATTTTGTCGCCGCAAAGCGCCTAAAAAAAGGAAGTCTCGGGCATCGCCTGTAAGTCACAAACCTTCCAATACTTTTTACCACAAAAAATACTGAAATATCCGTAAGATGTACACTTTCCAATGAACTAATGTTTAACAATAAAAGTTTATCGGTTTTTCTAGACAGAATTCCCAAAGAAGATGTAGTTTTCACCGTTCTAGGTAGGCCTCCTCCCAGAAGTTTTATATTATTTTAATGTCACTCCAGTATTAGTTTTCTTTTACATAAGCCCATTATCTGAAATTTTGCTTCAACATATTGGATTCGCCATATAAAATTTGGAAAATCTGCCTTAAATTCGGAACCGGCGGCCAAAAAAGCCCACAGATACTGATCTCCTAGAAGTGCTGTATATTTCGCTAAATATAAAAAAACCAGCAACGAAATTCAAAATTCCGGCCTGACAGATCGATAGAGAATTTAATTGCGAAGAATTTAAAAAAAAACGTCAAGTTTACTGAAAAATTACGACCTGCAGGGTGACTTGAACAAAAAATGTCATTATGAACCACTGTGCGTCGCCTAGTACACTAACCCTTCTAGCTTCTCAAAAAAACTCAAGCCGTTCGGACCAATTTGAAAACAGTTATTCTGCTTTAAACAGTGTCCCAATACTTTCGTCCCCCACTGTATATATTTACCTGGTATTCCTTGACCTTGACATAGGTTGTCGAGGTGACCCTCCCGAGTCACCTTCAGAAGCTTCAGCCGTCGCTCGTTGTTTATTAAAAAGTTATGAACGAAATAGCTTTTCCAAGTGCCTGAAACTCTGATCGGTAGTTGGCTGGGCCTAGATTTGTTTAGCGGCCCCCCGTGATGGCCACACATAGCCATTTCAGCAGATTCACGAGAGTCGAACATGACCCACATGTGGGGCACGAACAGTAAAACGGTGAAACCTGTAATAGTTGTCCAAGATCACTTTTACAATCCTCCGGTAGTTTACTTAAACTGGAAACAGACGTGAGAAAACACTAGAAATTTCAGCCCCGCTATGACAGAAGTTCACATTCTAACCATCAGACCTAAAAACTAAAAACAAAATTGGCAATCATGCAATAGCTAGTGCGAGTAGGTTACAATTAGTTTCAGAAAAGCCGCCCTCAAGCTTCTATCGTTATTTCACCCCCAAAACATTTCCAATCTCACGTCACACACGACACACGACCCCTGCTGTTACCTACGTGTCGAGCGTCACAGAGAATGGAGGATGAAACGAGTCTTTAAGCATTCAAATGAACCATTTCCCTCAAATTGCTCTCTAAAAGTCGAATCATCCTCCTCCTCATCCCCGCCCGATTCCTTAGCGGTGATTACGCAAAGGAAGCCATCAAGCAGCCCCGTCCGAACGGCACAATTAGGGCGGCGTGGATTTTAGCTGAAACGGGCCGCCCCAACCGCGCGCCCACGGACGGTCGCGTCGAGAGTGCGGGAGCCGAGTGGCAAGGGTGGAAGGGCTGTTGATTTCGCGCGTTGATTGGCCGGTCGTTGGTGGATAATTAGGCCCCAGGTGAAAGAGGCGAGGTCGGCGGGAGAGGAATTGAACGGGCCCGCCCGGCAAAATCAACAAAATAATAAGCGGCCACGGGTGTTTGCGGGAAACGCGAACGTGACACGTTTCTGCTGATGAAGAGGGGTACCTGAAAAGGAGAATTACGACAGGTGCCGTCTGTTACGACAGCCACCGCAGCCCGGCCGAAGGTACGGGGGACAACCGCAACGAGCCGGGGGCTATTTAATGACTCTATGCGCTTCATCTCTCCGGTGATTATCGACCCTTTCTTGTCGTTGCGGCCCCTTCGCTTTGAGGTCCGTGCCCCAGCCCGGATACCCCTTGATGGCGACACACCTTTCTCCTCGTAATCCAAGGAGGCAAGAATAATTAGCCCTGGCGAAGAATTGTCGTTACCCGATTTCTTGATGTTCCGTAGGCTTTTGCGAGTGATCATTCAGGGAACGTGGACTTCTCTATTTGTGTGTTTGCTTCGTTCAAGATGAAACCAGAGATACCTTCGCAGTCTTCCAATGTGGTCAATTAACTAGGCTGGTTTAATAATGCGTGAACTTTTCAATACTAATTAGTTTCTACTACTAAGCTTGCACTTTCTTCTAAAAATCCTAGCAGATTCTTTTTCTTCGAAAGGAAGTGAAGAATTCAGTAGCCAAAAAATTTTGCTACTCTTCAATCGATAAGTAAATAAATAAAAAAAGAAAATCGTATATAGCGTTAATAATTCCTTGGAATTGTACGATGCTATTCGGTGAAACCGCTGATTATTTTAGAAATCCGGTTTCGATACACATTCTCAGTTGTTACACATGTGCCGTAACAAGCGCGTAGAAATACGAAACCGGCAGAAACGAAAATGCGAGAAAAGGCAGGACACGTTGACAGTGGGCGGTTGAATTCCCAGGGACTAGTGTCATCGGGTGGCCAGATTTCTCCACGCTTCCCGAATTCACGCCGGGGCAGGACCGTTGCGAGGGACAAAAAATATTTAAACGTCTGCTGCCGTGAAACTCCGTGCCTTCTGCAAACTAAACACTTAAGTGCTACTTGGGTTTGTTATCCAGAAAAGATTGCTATCCACGGCTCAAATGATTTCGCATACGTTGCACTTTCATAGAATTTCGCGAATAGAAGAAATACTTTAAAAGGAAAAATGATGTTTTTCAAATGTAATTATTCCGTAGCAAATTGCTTGTAGTACCTATATACTCGCGAAAGCATGCTTATTAACCCCGAACCAGATGCTTATTATTAGTGGAATAGGACACCTATTTTCCGCAAACAACGTACCTACTCCAAATTAGCAGATAGTTCATTCGAATATAACTTCTTTAATTTGAAAATGTTTCGACCACTGCAATTTCATTTATTACGACGCGTAACTTTCGAAATATGTATTTCTTTAGGTATACTTAATCCCACCCCTCGTTAGAAATATATTCCTCTTAAGATTATCTGTCATTTAAACGCGCAGTTTCATCAAAACGAGCGTGAAGGGCATTGCGAATGCACCCTCTTCGTTAACAAGAAAAATAGCATTAACACATTTACTTTACACAGTGTGTTCCACGGTATATGACATTAACTAAGCACTCGGAGTAAGATCTCTGTTCATAAAAGGCCCATTGAAAATATCGAAGTACTCACGTCGTTACAAAGTTCAATAAGGTTTCCAGTAAATTTGAGTAACACTTGTAAGCATTAAAAGAAGGCATGCGCTGAAATAGAAGGTTGGCATTTTCAGCACCTGTGAAGTAGGTAATTAAATACTGCTTGGCAGAACACAAAAGTCGCTGTACACATTCCGTTAACCGAATCAAATAGAGCATACGTTTATATGAACTTTTTTTTATCACTTTCAAGTGGTGAATTCATCCCTTCCGCAAATTATAGGACACTTAGTATGCATATTGATAATGTCTTATATTTACTATAGCCTAGCAATAAACTATGCAAACCGTCCGTTACTTTCACAGCACTCCTTTATGCGGACCGTTTTATTGCTCCCTAAAACTGTCCCGATTCGCTCGCCCCCCGACTCAAATTAAATTCACACGTATGAAAATAATTAAGTTCCTACTATCGAGCCCCAAAATACCCTTGGCTCGATATGCCGGTGCAAACGCGCACCGCTGGACCCACTAATCGTCCCCATCACCCTGGACACGGGTCCGTCTATACATTCTTGATAGATAGTCTCTCCCCCTGAAATAGTTTCCTGTTCCCCCGCGCGTTACCCACGCAGTCCCTACCACGGCGGCCTCGCAGTCCGCCTCGTACGCCTTCGCGGCCGAAGGGTCGGGTGGAAGGAGCCGACAGGAGGAATGGTGGGAGTCAGGGACGGCTGGTGCTAGTTGAGTTGTCGAGCTGACACGCGTTTTTCGTCCTCCTCTGGCCGCCAACATCTCGGGCCCTCTCCCTTGGACCTTGGTGCCGAGCATCTCCTTCCCTCCCGCTGCTCGCTCTCCACGAGATTCTTCCCACCATTCTGCCCCGAGATCTCCTCGGCCCCGCTATCTCCCTCCTTCGTGTTTACCGACGGTCCCTCCCGCTTGTTCCTCTCTCTTTCCCACGCGTAACGCGGCAGGGGCGTACGGCCGTCGCGCTCCCTCTCCCCCGTTCCCAGTTTTCCTTTGGAGACGGTCCTCGTCGCACGCACGCCCACCCGAGAACACACGACCGCAACCACCACCGTTCGCCCTCCGTTCGTGGACGCTCGTGCTGGCGCTGCTGGTGGCGATGGTGGTGGTGGTGATGGTGGGGTGGTGGTGGTGGTGGACTTTCAGTACCGCCATACTCGCCAACGCATGAGCACCGTGACAGCCCGCATAAACGCTTAGGCCCACGGATTTTTGGAGCTGCCAACCCCCGGGACCGCATCGCCGGTGGATCCCTTCCTCTCGCCAGCAATTTTCGCGAATGACAGAGATGTATTACTCGCGTTGACGACCGCCCTTCGATCGCGAACAACACCACCGCGTTTTGTTTTACCGAGTGTCTCCTTGAAGTTTCTGGGGTGGATGACGGTGTGATGTTTATAATCGGCTAGTGAAACACTTTGATGTGGTGTCTGTCATAGTGTGACGCGCAGAAATGTAGGGACTACTCGGCGATGAGTATGACTCGGAAGGGGACGTTCGGTGACTTGGAGAACACCTGTGGACAGTTCAGTGACATCTCGTTCATTATCGTTCCTTGACAACCCATTAATTCTTCTCTTGGATTATCAGTGAACAGCAATCTGTTAGATGATTATCAGGACTTGACTCGTTCGTGAACAGTGACTTAGTTTCTTTCAAGAATTTCAAAGAATCACCATCGGTTATTCTGCAAGCGTTGTACTTACTTGTCCTCGACGGTTCCGGAAAGGCTATCATTGACAGTCGTTTTGGGATTCAAACACTCCGGCTTGTTACCCACAGGCAGAACAGAGAGATAGCAGCGAGGAAACGAAAGGACAGTCTTTTGGAGTAGCTCGTCGGGATTTTGTTCTTGTCAAGGCGTTGGCGGGCCAGCCGACGGGAGCCAAAGACCCATTAGAACCAGCCCATCATCTACAATCTACGACGATATAGATGTCGGAACACTTGAAGCTCTCTGGAACATCGATCTTCAGCTGAAACTGAAAAGAAACAAGCAGCGTTGAACGGAGACGGGCTGTTTTCATCAGGAACGGAGCATGCCATCCTGGATCCAAACTCAACTGTATCTTCGGGCACAGGGGGTTACGCAGCGCGATCTTCCCTGATCCTGGACGGGAAGGCTGCCAGTTTCCTGGCCCACCACTTGGTCCCAGCCAGCAGCGTCAAAATGCCAGAAAAAGAGGTCGCCTATCATCAAGAGGCATTCTCACTGTTGCCGCCACCGCCACCCCCGCATCATCCGCACTCCGCGTTCCACGCGGCGTTCCATCCGCACCCGCATCCGCCGCCGCCGCCGTTTCATCCGCATCACGGGCCACCGCCTCCTCCGCATCCAGCGGCTGCGGCAGCGGCCGCTTGGGAGCACCATGCGGCTGCTGCGGCCGCGGCCGCCGCTGCTGCTTTCCACGCGCCACCGCCTCACCCGTAAGTCTAAAAAATTCTTTTCATCCGATAAAAACGCCGGGGCATCGATTATCCACATTTCTATACACATCACGTGGACGTCCATTCTGTGGACCTAGACCATAGTGGAAAGGAAACCGCGAGGCACAATGGAGAAGTGAAAGAGGATCTGAAAACTGCTGTATTGAGCGGCGAGATTTTTAGCATATGCGAAAAAGAGATTAATTGAACAATTTAACCATAGATTGATGTTACAAGTAGACACACACGCGCGCGGCAATGGAGATACACTATTAAAAAATTCTTCAAATGGGGTGTGAATTTGAAATCTTTCAATCAAAAATTGATCCAGAATCTTCGAGGCAGATCGCTCGCGAATCAGAATGAGCTCCCTTGATCCAATAGTTTAAGTACGATTTGATTATCAATTACTGCGGCGAGTTCGTAGATGTTTAGGGGGATGTGTGTATTCTACAATTGGAGATAATTTCGTGAAAATAACATAAAAGGTATGTATGTATATTGTTCTCTATGTATTCTGCTATATCACCTCAATTCTTTCGGATAATCGATGTTCTATTGGAGTGGTTCTCCATTAATGCCGCTCCTTAGGGGATGTGTTAGTATTATAGACCAACGTTGGTTCGGCTACTCAGAGAAAAATGATGGCATAGGTTGGGACACTTTACGTGACATGACATTTTTACTTTTTTGAAATTCATGTAGGTTGATAGTTTAACCCTCGAGGACGGCGCTCGGTTCAAGTAGTCAGACGGAAGTTGAACAATTTACAAGACCGACTCTGGTGGTTAACACCCACAGTTATATAGAATTGCAATATTGCTACATTTCGAGCCATCTCAACAGCAAGCACATAGCTTCTATTTTTACTTCAAAAGAACGTTCCATACTTTAATATGATTTATCTTTTTTTTCGTCAAGTTGAATCGTGCAATATCGCAGAAATAGATGTAATAATAAATAGTAAAGTGCGATTTATAAAACATAAAACATTTTACTTGCAAAATGACGAAACAATGCGCTTTACTTTTTTAAGTTAGAATTGAAAACTGATTCCAGTTTCGCTCAAGAGTGAAATATTTAAAAAAAATAAATTACGCGTATTCTCTAAATACCTTCCAAACGTTCAACGAGAGTAAATTGTTAGAGTAATCCGAACAAGCGAACAATATTGTTATATCAATTGTGGCTTGCCGAGCGAGTTAACTCTGCTCGCCATACTATTGTTATCTTAATTCTTCTATTCTATTAATTCTTCGCGCGACCGACAACTGTCAAATAATATAACCGAATCAGAGTATCAAATTCGATATTCGAGCTCAACTAGCTACTTTAAGACATTCGTTTCAGACTCTGACAAGAGCTTTCAGAATATTCCATTCAATTACGTCTTCTGCAATTTTTAACCCTGCGCAAATTCTTGTGTGCGTTGAATGGAAATTAACGAGGCAAAACTTAATGGAAATCTCCCTGTAGATTTCATTCGCCGCGCACCCTTAATCATCACCTTCGGACGCACGCTTATCTATTAACACATCGGCTTGATTCATGAGCTGTAATTACTCCTAACGAATGTGGCCGAGCGTAAGGTCACTCGGAACCGCCTTAAGTGTCTTCTAAATCGCGATAGGGTGGTTTCGTGCTCGCCCGTTGATCGCGAAAATCCCGACGAAAGTGTTTCCCGTTGAAAGGAAGAGGGGGCTGACGGTGGCTCGCCGAGAGAGAGGCACCGCCATTGGTAGCGAGAGGATCGCGTTGCGAGAGAAAGGGGGTTTAACGTCTTAATCGAGTTAATTAAGGCTCCTTCGCACGTTTTCACGTTCCGCAAACACAACACGCCGTTGCACGCAACGAGATTACCGCGGCGCGGCGCGGCGACTTGCTCCGGATAGGCTAACTGGCTCATGGAAACGTTCAGCCAACGAACAGCCAGGGGATAATTAGACGTTTCTAAACGACGTTCTTAGCCGTTTTTACGAGTGATACTGGAATGAAAGCTACAATCAGCGGCAAAATTCCGCGGAAGTTTGAACAATCTCGGGTGTTTGTTGTTTCCTAGCGATTGTGTACCATAAGTCTAATTCCATTTTGGTGGAGATTTCTGGTGTGGACTTTGAGGGGTCAGGTCCACTGTGAAATCGTGATTGATTGCCATTTTTTAGGATTTCTTTTTTAGCTATTCTTCTCACCTTTTCGTTATGCGGGTAGTTGGGGTACACTGAAGCACCAAGCCTTTTCGTTAATATTACTTTCCGGGTAATATTAGGTATACTGTCACTTTGCGTGCTGTTCACCACTATTATATTAGCTCGATTCAATTTTCACGTATGTCGTCATTGCTTGGAAACGATCCTCAGTGATGTACGAGATTTCCTATATATGAAGCGTGCGATTAGTGGCTTCTGATCAGCATCCCCGAAGTCTGCCCTTCTGAAGTTAAAACAAAGGAAAGTTTTACCAGCGCCAATTCTCGATGCCCCGCTAAATTGATTCGAAACATTTCAAGATTCACAAAATTAGGTCTCAGGAAGATCATCTTATAGCGATTTCGGCAGACACGCACTGGTGCGCACTAGTGCGAACTTTTTCAGTGCGACACCATGCCGCACATTCGGGTGAACTAGAGCTGACTCAGCTCTGTTCTGGTGGATTCTGGTTAGGGAATAGGGATGGAGTGCAAAATCACACAATGATGGTGATTTTTTATCTTGAGTGAATTTGCTTCCCGTGATCGTAATTCTTAACATTGATTGAATAATTCCTAAAGTGAAGAAATATTCGTTATATTTAAATAAATCAAGAACGATTACACTGGTTCAAAATATACAACTGAACTTCTATAAGAACGTTTGGGAATGTTTTGAGAGAAATTGGGGTTATGTGACGCATGCAAAGAACAGTTATGCTCACCACGAATCAGAAGCGATCACGAAAAATCACGGATCATTGTCAGAAATCCCCGTGATTGGGAACAATCGTGATCGAATTTACCATCGTGCCCAGCGTTTGTAGGAAAACCCATATTATTTACGAAATATATATTTGTCACCGTTAATTGGTGTGAACGTCATTTCACGCGCATAGTTTTCTGTGGTAAATTCCCTAGAGAGATCCGCTACACTTGGCTACACTGGACTGCGCTGTCAGAAATGGTCAGAAATCGCAATGCGAGAAAGGTTGCACTAGTGCAGTTTATTCCGTTCATCCGAATGTGAAGTTTGCACTACACCAGGGCAGCTCTTGTTCGTCGAATACGATACAAGATTGCTCGCATGTCAAATCCAATGTAATCGGTGCTAGAAAACCCTAGAAACCGTGCTGCACTGGCACTGTGCTCAGGCACCACCGGCATAGCACGAAACTGCACCAGTGCGTGTCTGCCGAAATCGCTATTAGTGTTCACCATCATTCCCATACAGCTGATACCTTCTGCTAATCACGTTGGAAAAAAAGAGAATCTTTCTAAAGCCGGCATCAAAACAGTGAAGACCTGTCATGATTTCTATTGTTAGAGACGACTGAACACCAAAGCAGGTGTTCGATATTGACCATTCACTTTGGCCAGCACTGGTCCGATTAAGCGTTTAATTGCAGCAGTGAGTCGGGTCGTTACCACCCCCCCGAGTCGTCCGTGAAATCCGGCTGGCTTGCTGTTCATACGTCGTTAATGATGTCTCCTATCCTCAGCAGCTTTATCGTTCGGCGAAACGAACGCGTTGAAAAGCGAAAACGAGTGGTGTTCGAATGCGACTCGAGCTCCAGAGAGCCAGGCCGCGACCGTAGATCCGGTCCCCGGCGTCCTCTTGTGGAAGGATCTCCATAGGAGGGCGGGAGCCGAGGTTCAGCTTCGGACGGGGCTGTAAACGTATTCGCGAGCTGCTGATTTCCGACGGGCGATCAAATAGATGTTGACGTCGGTCGTGAACAAGGTGGAAAACATAACTGGGGGAGAAGGAAACGGGTGGGATGGACGGGGGACCAAAAGAAATATCATTGTCAGCCTGGTTCCTTTTCTAGGGAAATCCGGGGAGAAAGATTAATTCACCAAGGCGGGTTTAGAGCGAGGAAGTGCTTGTAAAGTGACGTACCTTCCATCAAATGGGGTAACTTCGACCGCGAAACTAGATTTTAAAAGCAATTCCGGCGACATCTTTGTATAAAACGTATTATTCTCAGACAAAATGCACCTTGATGTGGCGATTCAAGCTGTCCAAGACACTTTGTCTGAGAATAACACCTGATCTAGAATAGATGCCGCAGGAATTTCTTTCAAAATCTACTTTTCTGGGCAAAGTCACCCCATTTGACAGGTTTGAAATCCACGACGAAGCTTGACGTAGGCTGAGAATGTTGTCGGCAGTAATTGGATGTTTGGAAAGAATGGCTCCATGAATTTTTCTTGGTCAACGCGGCGTTGATAAACGGAAGCGGCGCTTCCATTACTTTTCCAAGCCCGCCTCTCCACATGGTAAATCGGAAACGCGCATTTTAAACGTCACAGTTACTTATTGTCAGAGGGACCGCGTCGCGGTTTCCAAAGTGGCTGGAACCACGGCGGAGGATCGAGGGCCGACGGCAGGCGTAAAATTCATGGTACATACGCGCCGCTCGCCGTTCTCCTTCACCTCCCCTTCGGCCGGATATTTTCGCCTAATTACGAGGATGCGAGAGTCGCGGTGTATTTTTGCCTTCGGTGTATGTTTTGCCTCGTCACGGCCGGGGCGGTATCATCCATTTCACTTTCCGTCACGAGTTCCGAAATGTCCGGACTCCATGGGGATGCGCTCGCCTCCGAGTTTGTTTCCCTTGGCGAAACGCTAGCGATTACTGACCGATATTATTGCTCCACTATCTGCTACGGAGCTATCGGGGCAGTGGCGGATTTAACAGGGCGGCCGATGAGCAGTTGCCACCTGGGCCCCTGCTCGGAAGGCCCCACTAGGGCCCCATTCTTAAAAAAAAATATGATTTTACCCAACTATACATTTTTCTGTATTATTACACTGAGCTCGTTTTCAGTAAACTACCGCTTTAGTTTCTCGAAAAAATGGGCCCGCTCAGAAGGCCCCCCTAAGGCCCTGTCTTCAAAAATTAATTATGATTTTATCCAAGCACTTTTTTTTCTATACTTTCCTGTACATTTACCCCCTTTTAGTAAACTACCTCTTCATTTTCCCGAAAAAAATGGGCCCCTCAACGTTTCCCACCTGGGCCTTTTTTCGTAAATTCGCCACTGGGTCAGGGGTTCAGAACCGAAAAGTAGACGTAAACTTTGACATTTGGTTTCTCACGTTCAGGGACCGAGTTCACCGAGTAGAATGGCAAAGGGTCTTTCAATAAGGGCGCTCGATCTTTAAAATTGAATAACAAGAGGTGTGTACGAGGTATGACGGGAATCTTTATTCCGGATTGAAGTACATTAAACGCCATTATGTTTTAAAAATAATATCGTTCAAGTGGCCTCCGCGGCTTCGATGATGACAGCAGGCGATCCGAGAGACCCAATTTTGAATGACTCTTCCACATAAATCGGGCTGGATTTTAGCAATGGCTTGAACGACGTTGTTCTGATGATTGGCATAGGCCCGAGACTTAACGTAGCCCCAAAGAGAATAGTCTAAGGGCGTTCAATCGCATGATCTTGGCGACCAGTTGACATCACCTCTTCTCGAAATAACACGACCTGGAAACTTTTCCCTCAATAACGCCAGTGTCTCATTCGCTGTGTGGTACGTAGCGCCGCCTTGCTGGAACCACGCGCGGTCTACGTCCATATCATCCAATTCCGGCAAAAAAAAAATCGGTTATCATCTGTCGATACCTTTCGCCGTTGACATTTACCGCCTCGCCTCTGTTGTTTTGAGAGGTTTCGGTTCTCGCGCACACTTCCAGTAACCGCAGCAATATTCTCCTTCGACCGAGCGTTGCGGAGACGCACAGGCGCTGCTCGATTAGCAACTGAACCTGTTTCCTCGAATTTCGCGATAATTCGTTGAATTGAGTTCCCGGCATAAATTCCACGTAGCTGACGGAATTTTTATAATAAATTTTCACAATTTCGACGCGTTGTTGAAGCGTATAGGTTTCCATTATCAAATGGTAGCTACGACGGAACACGAAAGTCACAGAATGACAGCGCTGTCGTTTCAAACATAACCTCCATCGACTATGAAAATTCAGAAAGACCTTTTATTATGACGGAAATAATGATGATTGTAAATGAAATGTAACTGGTTTTAAGACCTTTCTTATCGACTATGTCTGCAGGAGGTTAGTGAATATGTAGTAGGCGAAGAGCAGAAGAGTACACTTGCTAAATGCATTAAGGTGACTTTCCATTTATATTTAGTTGGATAAAATGTAGATTTCAATTTTTGTGATCCTTCTCTATCGATGCAAATATTTCACTACCCTAGTGGAAGGTTAACCAGTGGATGGTTGGAGTATGAATTTCTTTCTGTTCATTTCTTTTTTAAAGTTGAAATGCTTGACTGATTTTGATGAAACTTATGTAAGTAGTAGTTATTGGAAAAATATTTCACATTTAATTATTTTTTCCGGCAATCGTCCAGATCCGGAATAAAAAACATGTTTGCCCTAATATTTCGGAAATTATGCGGTGTAGAAATATATTTTTTTTTTGATAAAAATTATGCATTTTCTATTAATAAATTCAGTTACATAAGCAGAGTCATAATATGTTCCTTTGCTTAAACAATATATTAAATATTACTAATTTTTCACTCGTTGTTCTTACAAACTGTTGATCAACGTAAACTACACACGAAAATAAGAAATAAGGATACTCTGAAAGTTTTAATTTCGACCTTGCAATAAATATTAGGTTCATTGGGTAAAACTAATACTACGAAACAAGAACCTCAGAAATATATTATCGTAAAGGATGTAAAGTTTTATTACACTTGGGGGTATGTACATTGTGGTCCGTATTCTAAATTATCCTCTGTGTTGTGAAAATTGTCACCACAGATATGAAGCGTCTCCGACGCTGATATTCGCTGCACGCAGAACAGATCACTTTCGTGCACGAATGATTCGGGATCTCCGAAGCAATGATAAGGAAATCCCGAAATACAATCAGTTGTGAATTTTCTGTAGCTTCTGCCAACTCCAGTCTAACGTTTTCCACGTTTATAAAAATATAGCAGCTGTGAAAGGAACTGATTTTGTTGATAATTCAATCGGCGATTGCACTGTCGCCTCTCGTTGACTTACATATTAAGAGTTAAAATATACCATAAAAGAAGATGACAAAGAAAATACAGTAGGTAGGCAATCGCTCTATATAATTATTGCAATAATTATACTCGTTAAAAAAGTGCTTAAAACATACGCGGTGTTTGCATAACGAACACATTGGAGCAACTACAAGTGTACAAAAGAAAAAATGATAATACCTGCGTCAGTGGAAGAAAAGTTAACGTGGTTTCTTAATTCATCGAATTACTACTTCAATAACTTTTTGCAGTTGATTATGGACGAGGGATTGCAGCTTTATTATCGCACCTGTGAAGCGTAAATTGATATCTAAAAGTGTTCTAACTAACAAGGAGAGTATTTTAGGTGTCCGCCTCCGATCATTTTGATTTTTGGATATGTTATAGAGGACCGAAAAATAAGAAATACGTGTTTTTTTATTTTTCCCCGTTTTCATATTTGGAGGGGTGGTGAAAACTGCGTTCAAAGTTAGGGTTAAAAAATCATTTTTGAGGAATATCTCGAGAACTATTAGAGATAGGGGAATAGTGTCAATGGACGAATTTTGTGTCTTTGAATGCGAAATATGACTGACTCACCAGATTTTCAAAAAGTCCACAAAAATGATTTTTCAACCCTAACATTGAACGCAGTTTTCACCCCCCCCCCCCCCCCCCCCCCCCCAAATATGAAAACGGGGAAAAATAAAAAAACCCGTATTTCTTATTTTTCGGTCCTCTATAACATATCCAAAAATCAAAATGATCGGAGGCGGACACCTAAAATACTCTCCTTGTAAGCCAGAAAGTTTCCTGACCAAGTTTTTCCAAATTCGAATGGAACTTTTAAATTTTCAATACCTACACTTATTTTCCGGTATGGAATTTTCTACCACATTTTTACAAACGTGGAAAACTTCAGGTTGAACTTGATAAAAGTTACGAAGAATCCTCACCCATTTGAATTTTGGGGTTTCTTTACCTGTCCTTCGGAAATTCCGGATTCATTCGTGCACGAAAGTGATCCGTTCTGCGCCCAGCGAGGATCGGCGTCGCAGACCCTTTCTATCTGCGGTGGCAATTTCCACCACACAGGGGATAATTGAGAATACAGAACACAATTTACATGCCCCAAAATATAATGAAACTTTACATCCTTTACATAGCGAACCTACTTTTCATTAAAAAGTCGAAACTAAAACTTTCGAAGTATCCGCATCTCTCATTTTGGTCTGCAGTTTATATCGACAAATTTACGCAAAAGTTGATCAACAGTTTGTAAGAGAAACGAATGCCCAGCTACTACTTTTCAATATATTGCTTAAGCAAATTGGCATATTACGAATCTGCTTACGTAACTGAATGTCTCATTAAAAAGTATATAATTCCCCAGACCCATACCTTCCGAGATATTCAAGCAATAAAAGATATTGGAGCAGATAAAAAATTGTCAAATATTTTTTCCAAAACTGTTGCGCTGGCCCCGTAATTAGTACAATGATTCTGTGTATGCCTTCTACTCGAGTCTTGATCGAATACCTTGAGATGTTTGGTGGCGTAGTTGGAAACCTTAAAAAATTAAGTTTGTAAAAATGAAAGCAGTAAAAAGATATCGATACACCAAGTTGCTACTTTCATATTACTGAATCTTACAAAGAATACCGCACATATTTTTCTGAAAATTAGGCAGAATTCACGCGCACCATACTCATCCTCATAAACCCACCAAAGTGTTTCAATGTCAGATAGGGTTTATACAAAAACCGACTTTTGAAAAAACCGGTTTTCGAATTCCACTATTCCCAAAAAAAAACGGTTTTCGAATTTTAACAAAAAATATATTGCGCAAATGAATATTTGCACTTATTTTAAAAATGTTCAGTTTACTTAATATTTATGGAATTACAAAAACATACTGTATCTGTACAAAACCACATAAATAAATAAAAATTAAATTAACTAAAATCCGTACAAACCCGTACAATTTTTCAGTTCATTTAATATTGATGGATGTACAAAAATATAACACAATAAAATAGACTGCATACAAAACCAAATGAAAACAAAACTAAAGTGACTAAAATCCGCACAAAATATCAATCTTTTACAGTGGTACCAAATTATAAATCTTTATTCCACGTAGTATTTTTCTTCAGTAGATATGAACTCATGAAGATTAGTGTTACAGTAATGAGTAAACTGTTACCTTCTGCGATATGCTTGTGTCCGAGGCGATTTCAAGTCAAATGGTTAACGTTTTTAATTAAATAATTAATTAATTTCCGCATATTAATTCTAGTACATAAAACCCGGTTTTCGAATTTCACAAATTTATAAATAAAAACTGGTTTTTAAACCCGGTTTTTAAAAACCGACAAACCCTAATGTCAGATATTTCCCGTTCCATACAACCAGCTCCATCAGGAACCCAAGAACGCACAAATAGTCGGTCTCTGTGTACGAATTTTCGTCGCAACGCTGCGATTTACTCTCGAAAGCGCTGAACAATTGCAATTAAAGAATTCGCGGCATAGAAATCTCGAGGATTTCTTGCGCAACCAGTCTTTCGAAATTATCCCGCACGCCCCTAGCCTGAAATGCAAATGTCCGCACTGCAGCAGAGACGTCGTTTTATTAACGTGGGCGTGTTTCTAAACACGAAACAATTCCACCATATATTCCTCATAAATGCCCCAAGTCCAATGGACGCGCGATGAAAGCGCAACGTACGATTCATCCTCAGACACGGCAAGCCATTGATATTTGCATTTTCTGGCACAATCACGCCGTTACTCATTATCCGCCGCTCGTTCCTCGCCGACAACGTTCGAGGACCGAGCAGACACTTCCTAGGGACCGGTGAATGCGATCCAAGTGCACTTGCCGATTGTAAATGCCGAACGGTTGTCGCTCTTCTGACGAACGGTTGGTGTACAACACTCGCCGAGCTGTCCGCGGATATGTTGCGCCCATTGTACACTATAATCTCTGTGATTTAAATCTCCGTTAACGCGTGTCCCGTGACGACAAAAATAGAGGAACATCCGATGTTCGATTATGGCAAATCCGTCGAGACGAATCCATTCGAAAGCGAGATGTGAGCATGAGATGTACCTAATGGTCGCCAATGCAAAGGATAATTGATTCCGGACTTCGTTCTGCGCAATTTTATTCTCCCCCGCTTAAATCTATGCGAGTTGGTGTTTCGCGGCGTTTATATCTTAATTAATATTGCTTACTCTTTGAAAATTATTTCCAGCGAAACTGGAACCTATTCCCCGCGCAAAATCGAGCCTTAAACCCCGAATGAGCCTGTTGCCCTCAAGAAAAGGCGGTCTCACAATCTTTCGACCATCGACACCGGGACCTTCTCTCACCGCACGCTTAGGTTAAACGTATATTCAGCTTCTGGCGCGACGAAATTGAAGGTTAAGAGAAAGAAGGGAAAAGAATCGATTCCCTTATCTGCGGTCGAACGCGAGCAAGGGAGCTCCAGATTCTCGGGGAACTCGAGCACCGAACGGTCGCAGCGTCAGGTAACCTGGCTGTCCTTAGGAATTTTTATCATTACCCGGCCCCACGCACCGCTCGTGGGAGGAAAATCTGGTCCCGCGCAGACAATGAATACAGGCTCGCGTCTCGTTTATGAATCTCTTCATCGCGTGGGCCCGAGATCGTCGAAGCGAGCAATACTCAGAGACGAGGACTATGCAGTAGTGCCAAAGTCGCATATGCGGGCTGACAAGGAAGAAAACGCGCTACCAGACGTATTGTGCCTCGCAGAATTATAGCGGCGGACTTCGGATCCACTCAAGAAATGTGCAAAGCAACATTGTTACGGATAGAAGCTACCAAGTCTGTTTGTAACCTCTCATTGCGGGGCTGCGCTGGGTTTGGTCGCATTCTTAAACCCTCCTTACAGCTTTAATTGTCCAAAAAGTGTGCTCGACATGTTCCTACACTGCATTCCACTTTAGAGCGGACTCGTTCCGCGCAGGGATATACTGTTGATTGGTAGGAAACCGACAGGGAAAGTGCTACGACCAATCGCGTGTGTCAGATTCGTGGGAGCTGCGCAGATCGGTCGCAAATCGGTAGGGGCGTAGGTCCGCTCTTATATGGAATGGAGTGTAGACTTTTCACTTGTCTGCGAAACGTTCACAACGGAATTTCGGCAACTCGATGATTAAAACAAATCTGGAACTTTGCAGGAATGTATTTTGATTGGGCAATAAAACGGTCCTAAGGGTGTAAACAACCCCTCATAGAAATTGCGAGTTTTCACATTATCGCGAATATCTGCGGAATAGGGTTTGTCGGTTTTTTTATAAATTTTTTAAAATTCGAAAACCGGTTTTTAAATTAAAAAAAAAACGGTTTTATGTACTAGAATTAATATGTAAAAATGAATTAATTATTTAATTAAAAACGTTAACATTTTGACTTGAAATCGCCTCGCACACAAGCATATTGTAGTAAGTAACAGTTTACTGTAAAACTAATCTTCATCAGTCCATATTTTCGGAAGAAAAATACTAAATGAAATTAAGATTTATAAATTATATTTTGTACGCATTTTAGTTATGTTAGATTTTTTCATTTGGTTTTGAATGCAGTGTATTTTATTGTGTTATATTTTTGCGCATCCATAAATATTAAATGAACTCAAAAATTGTATGGATTTGTACGGATTTTAGTTTTTTTTTTATTTATTTGGTTTTGTATAGATAGATTATATTTTATTTTGTTATACGTATGTAATTCAATAAATTTTAAAAGAACTGAAAAATTTTGTAATAAGTATAAATATTTATTTTCTATTTTAAATATATTTTTTGCGAAAATTCGAAAACCGGTTTTTTCAAAAGTCGGGTTTTGTATAAACCGTACTGCGGAACCGTAAAAGATATCGAAGAAAAGTTCCATTCAAAGTTTTATGGCTTTTAATATCCTCCAGTATGGTGTTAAAGCATTGCTGAAAAAAGCGAGTTGGGGATATTTGCCTAGAGATACCACGTTAGCTATTTTAAAAAACTTTTTTGGTATTTTAAACATTAAATACATCATTTAAATCGACTTAGTTTCCGAAACAGTACGTTATCAATGTGCGGCATCTATCCTAAGAAAAAATGCGGCGTCTATCCGAAATGGCCGGGAGAGGCGCCGCACTTTCGTATTTCCACATGCTATGTCGAAGGTAACCTATTCAACCAAGGAAATATTCTACAAGGTCCCTTTAACGTATTACAAAAGTTGTATTAAGAAAAACTATGAACTTTAGCTACTATGATAGTAAAAATAAAAGTGACGTATAACTATTCAGGCGAAGCGCGCTAGGCTTACCTCGAAAAACAGCAAAATCTTTAATAATAATGCAGGAAACACGCTCGTGCTTGGTAAACTGGTCTAGATCAACAGTCGCAAACAAATGATATCAACAATGGTCTGTTTTATCGACGACATCCCTAAAATACCGATAGTGCGGCGTCTCTCCGAGTGCGGCACCTCTCCCACAATTTACCCTACAGGGCATAAAACCATAGATCTTTGAATTTAACTTCTTTTTCATGTCTTTCACAGGTCCGTAGATATTCGCGGTAAACTGAAAACACACCATCTTCCCGAGGGGGTGTTATCACCCTTCGGACCGTTTTATTGCCGATTCAAAAAAATAGTTACATTATTAGCGTCACTCGAGCTGCATTTCTGTAAAGTTTCAAATGTTTTTGAATTTTCGAGTTCCCTTATCAGTGGTGCTGCCAACATCACACCCTATTGCATCCACGCATCAGTATGTCTCTGGAAGACGTAATACAGGTTCTATTCGTACGTTTAATCCATCCGACAATTCGTGTTCTCATCGAGAATCGACCGCCGAGATGTTCCCCCGACTTTTACTGTTTCCTTCTCGTTAACGATCCCCGGCACAGTTTTACCAGCGTCAATGGCAGCAACTGTCTCTGGGCAGAACTCTTTTCGCCTTGTTTTCCAAGAAGCCGTCGCAAAAGATACGATTATGTTTGTGCGTTTGGCGAGTTCGATCTGTTTGTAATTTGATAAGGACTCCCGGACGCTGCGGGTGATATCATACTCCGATCCTGTCGCAGACCATGGCGAACTGTTTGTGACAGATCTTGATTGACGCTGTGCGCGCGGGCGTTTGTATTGAACGAATGCGCACTGTGGAAAGGAACTTGCTTGGTGTTACCACGCGATGAAGTCTTAACTGGACTTTCGTCTTTCATTTCTGCACACTTATAGTTAGCAGTATACCCAACGGCTGGTCAATTCGAAAAGAGGCGGATTCCTGCTGTTTTTCCTTAAAAACGATAATATTTATTATCAACAGTGCTTTCCTTAACCAGTAGGACCATGCGCAACCAAAATAAGAGCAACCAAGTGTAATGAAGTTCAGGCAATGAAATGCTGAAGAGGCCCCCCACTTCATCCGTTTCCTGAATGACTACTCTTGCACGCGCCTCTTCAACTTGATGTCCGAGAAAACCAGAGAATTCGTATTAAAAAAGCGGCGGATTTTTAAGAAAGCCCCATGAGATATTCCTGTGGCGTTTAAGCCGAAGGCGAAGTGCGTGTAAAAACGAGAGCCGATTTGTCAGCGAGGCGGGATCGCGGTGTACACGGTTAGAGCAGGTCGGAGGAAGACGTTCCCCGAGCCTCCCGAGCATCCGTTCCCCTTTGCCAAGTCCCTTTCTTCTCCTTTCGCGCGAATAGAAAGCCGAGGGGCGATACGAAGCGTATGCGCGATTTATCATTGACGCGCCATCCATTGATAAATTCCAGGCATTCATAACAATACGGTGCGCGTCGTGCACGAGAGACACACGATACGATACCGGACGATACCGAGCTCCGCGTGCACCATAGGCTGAAGGACGGTTTGTAGGCACTGCCTAGACACCGAGGCATGGTGCCTTGCGGAGATACAGTGATTAACCCGAGATCTACTCAAGTGGCGTGTGAAACAACATTCGTCAGGTTACAAACAGTCGAATGTGTTGTTGGACACTCATCGCACGGTTGCACTTATTTGGTCGCATTCTTGTGCACCCCGGGACGGGGAAATAATTCTCCCATTCGGGAAAGAACCGAGACTTTTCTCACGGAACACCCGAGAATACATCCTTTTGGGTGTTTTGTCAAACTTTAAAAAAAAAAAATAAAGCGCCATTTTCTTACTTTTCAAACAAAAATTGTTAATTGAGCTAGGGGCTATAGCGACACTCATACAGATTACGAATCTTTTGGAATTTTTTGTTTCGGATAAGCCTGAGCCGGGAAATCACCTACGCCGTGAACATACCTCTTTTTTTAGGTGCCATATTGACACTGTAAAAAAAAATTAAAAAAAATTGCAAAAATTCTTTTTAATTTTTTTTGTATAATATAAGAGTCGCTTATTAAATACCAAAAAGATTTATTTCACTATATGTTGCATTTCCTGGGAAAAATATCTTTAAAAGTAGCTTCATTTTTCGGCGGTTCACAGTAGAATGACCCCTTAAGATTTTTGGGGCCCGTGGCTATCAAATCTTCGAGGGCCCCATTGGTTGAAAAGCGAGGAGTAGGTGGGTATACACTTTTTGGTAATAAAACATACAATGAAATGCGTAAATCTTCAAAAATTGAAATTTATTCGAAATGAAATTAAATAACATTTGTGTACAAATAATGATTTACAAATGAATAATATTAAAAGACAAACATCGAAAAGATATTATATTAATAATATTTTAGTGCAATTTCTAATTGTTTCAAAAAGAAAGTAGTATCTAAACAAAATTTCATTCAATTATCTTTTTACATAAATGGAAGGCTAAAGCGGGGCCCGTCTGGAAAGTGAGTCCCGGGGTTGCAGCCTCCCCCTTTGATCCGGCCTTGTCTAACAGCACTAATGTCCAAAAGTATGCTTATTTTTCTGCCGCGGTGGGATACATATAGTGACTGACCAGTGGCGGATTTAACAGGGCGGCTGATGAGCAGTTGCCGCCTAGGCCCCTGCACAGAAGGCCCCCGCAGGGCCCCATGACCAAAAACAATTATGATTAGGTATAGGTATCCAAACACTACAGTTTTTTCGTACTACTACACTTGGCCCGTTTTTAGTAAACTGCCTCTTCATTTTTCCGAAAAATGGGCCCCATCCCAGAAGGCCCCCTAGGGCCCTATTTTAAAAAAAGAATATAATTTTAACCAAACACATTATCTTTTCTTCTGTACTACTACACTTGGCCCGTTTTTAGTAAACTACCTCTTCATTTTCCCCCCGAAATGGGCCCCTCAGAAGGTTTGCCACCTGGGTCTTTTTTCTTAAATCCGCCACTGTGACTAATCTAACATACACTCAAGTAGCGTGTAAAGCAACATTTTAGGAATTAAATAGCAAATATGTTTTTGGCCACTCCTTGCAGGGTTGCTCTTATTTGGTCAGATTTGTGCACATCGTGGGATCTTGTAGGGCTAATGTTCAAAATGTGTGCTGAAGACGTCCCTGGGCTCTTGACTTGCCTGTAGGCCATGTTGTATAATATTATTTTACCTTTTGTTTTTGTAATCTTCAATATCTACGTAATGTAATTATTTATAATCATGGTATATGTAATTGTTAACTTTCCGTTGAACAATTTTATGGCGGAAGGTGTTGTATGCCAACATCATTTAAATTTAGTTCTCCAGATAGCAATACTAAGCATCCTAAACAAAGTATTAGTCATCCAGATAGTAATAGTAAGCATCCTAAATCCTTTCTGCTATGACCTCATCCATTCCTTATTACTCATCCTTGAACCTTCATCTCTATGCCTCATCCCTTACCGACCGTTAAACTCAGGACAACCCCCACTTTCCAGCTTACTGAAAACCGTACATATATATATAACACGCAATTCTTAAAAGGTGACTTTTTACTGCACTTCACCACTTCAGTCCGAACAGTCTGGACACGAGAATCTAGTTCTGAATTTAGAATATATCATTTATCTGTAATCGTCTTAGTTTCCGTTATTTGTACAAAGTTATTTAATATAATAAAAGCAATATTATAAATACGGAATACAACATAAATTTTGGCGACGAGGATGGGATGTCCAGCACTCAACACACAGCGAGCATAAGTGGAATTAGCAACTCTACCCTGTGAATCGAGTGGCAACATTCATATTGCTGAGAACGTGGACATCGAACAAGGCGAAATACAGAAGAGCAGCGTACTTGAGGAAATTCTGCAACCTGGTTGGAAAATACTGGACCTAGCAACGCCAGCACCAATTGCAAAGGATAAGTTCCACAGTAAGTACTGCTCAATTGATGTTCTTCAGTCTAGACAATTCTTATCCTTCTATATTTCTTAAACTTTCCTAAATCCTATACAATCATGCCTGATCAAGTGGCGACTACGTACGAAGTCTCATTCTTAATTAAATTAATTCCTGAAACATTTGACGGTGATCGATATAAAATTCGTAGCTTTGTAAAGCAAGTTGACGGAGTATTCGAACTAGCTACGGAAAGTCAAAAACGTGCTTTATTACTTTACGTGAAAAGTCGTATTACTGGCAAAGCACGAGAACAAATTGACATACATTGCAATCTCACGACTTGGGGAGGAGTTTCTGAGCTTCTTTTAAGTCTCTATCAAGATAAAAAAACTCTTGATCAATTATTCGAGGAATTAAATTCAATCACTCAAAAACAAAATGAAAACGTATCACAGTTCTTCCAAAGGATCGAAGACCTCTCGTCTCGAATCCTCGCAGCCGTTCATGTATCAGAACAAGTCGAAAGTAATATACCTGGAAGTATCGCAATGATAACTAAGATGACCCTTAATCGATTCATTTATCACACTCATCCTCAGATTTCACAAATGCTTCGATACAGAGAATTCCAAACAATTAATCAAGCCTTTACCGCCGCTTCAGCGGAAGAAAAAGCCCTTCGAATTCATTATGATAATTCCCAAAGTTGCACTTACTGCAGTAGAACAAATCACGCAAGTAAAGATTGTCGCTTTAAAAATTCAAGGTCAAATCCTTCAATACCTCAACATTCAAAGCCAATTCACTTTACGCAACAAAATCAAACGTTCAGACACAATAATTTTAAAAGTTCTCATAAAAGTGCGAATCAATCACAAAATTTGAATCGATCCTATGATCCAAGGCCAAGTCAAAACTCAAGCCGTCCAATAAATCAAATTCAATGTCGTTATTGTAAAAATTTGGGCCATTCTATCGACGAATGCATAAAAAGATTTGCTGCAAATGTTCGACGTAACAAAAATGATGGGAATAAATCGAATCCCCAGAACGCCCAACACTCAAACGTTCATCTAAGTAATCAAAATCTTCAAATATCAGAAAAAACCTCTAATCCTCCTGTGCAAGTACCAGCGAGTAATGACACATCTAACGTTACGACAAATCTCAGCTCATTCGTATATCATAATGCCTACTTGAACAATAACGAATTAATATTCGTTCTATTCGAATCTCGATCATCAAATTCCTCTGACGGAATTCTAAAGTTTCTAATTGATACGGGAGCATCTGTGTCATTAGTTAAAAGGTCTAGTCTCGGTAATTTTAAAATTACTAATTCTGAACCAATCATGCTCAACGGTATCAAAGCTGATGCACCGATTGCAACTCACGGAGAAACGGAACTTAAATTATCGATCCGTAAATATTCTCTTTATTGCAAATTCCAAGTCCTTGATTCTAATACGGGTATTCCTTTTGATGGTCTTTTAGGACAGGATTTTTTTGATTCACAAAATTGCAAAATTGATTATCAAAGCTCATCTATTTCAATTAAAGCGATTCCATTCTCAATTCCTTTCCAACGAAATACAAATCAACCGTCAGACACGTCTTTAATGTCAATTGGACCTCGAACGGAAATGGTGGTCAAAATGCCGATTTTAAACCCTCTCAATTTAAAAGAAGGATTAATCCTAAGTCAAGCACTGAATCAAAAAGAGTCGTTACTTGTTCCCAGCACGTTAGTGAAAGTGATAAATAAGAATGAAGTTTTAATTACGGTTATTAACCGATCTCTGGAAAAGGAAATATTTATTAAACCCAATCTACCACTCTTACATCCCTCTGAGCAGAGTCATATCTTTTGTTCTTCTAATAACGGGTTAGTAAATAAACACGAAAGGCTTACGTTAATACATAAAAACATACGTACAGAACATTTAAATACTGAGGAGAAAAATTCAATAATAAAGTTATGTCACGAATTCGAAGATATTTTCCATCTCCCCGGTGATACATTAACCGTGACTAATGCAACTACCAATAAAATTCGAACAACTGATAATATTCCTATTCATGTAAAATCCTATAGATATCCTGAGGTGCACAAAAACGAAGTATCGAAACAAATCGATAAAATGTTAGTGCAAGGGATCATAAAACCTTCAACAAGTCCCTGGTCAAGCCCACTCTGGGTCGTACCAAAAAAAATTGACGCTTCTGGTGAGCAAAAGTGGCGTATTGTCATTGACTATAGGAACCTTAATGAAAAAACGATCGGAGATGCTTACCCACTCCCATATATAGAAGATATCCTAGATCAATTAGGTCACGCACATTATTTTACCACATTGGATTTAGCAAGTGGTTTCCACCAAATTCCCATGCATTCGGACGATGCCCAAAAAACAGCTTTCTCAACTCCAGAAGGTCATTTTGAGTTTACGCGAATGCCCTTCGGTCTAAAAAATGCACCTGCTGTATTTCAAAGAATGATGCATAACGTTTTGACTGGACTTAGTAACAAACAGTGTTTCGTTTATTTGGATGACGTGGTAATTCATGGATCCAGCCTCACTGATCATAATTTAAAGCTACGTAATGTTTTCAACAGATTTCGTGAAAATAGTCTCAAGCTTCAACCGGATAAGTGTGAGTTTTTACGCGAATCTTGTCAATATCTTGGGCATATAATTTCTAAAGACGGAGTCAGACCGAATCCTAAGAAAATCGAGTGTATTCAAGGAATGAATCCTCCAAAAAACTTGAAGCAAATAAAGCAATTTCTCGGAATGGTTGGATACTATCGGAAATTTATTCCAAGTTTTTCAACGATCACGAAACCAATAACATTACTGTTGAAAAATGACACGGAATTCATTTGGTCCGAGCAACAACAAAACGCGTTCGAGACATTAAAATCAATTTTGATAAGTGAACCCCTGTTGCAGTATCCTGATTTCTCTCAAACCTTTGTCGTTACCTGTGATGCCTCCAATGTGGGTATTGGCGGTGTTCTCTCGCAAATAAAAGATAATAAGGATTTACCCATAGCTTATTACTCAAGAACATTAAACAGTGCTGAACAAAACTATTCCACGACTGAGAAGGAGCTATTAGCTATTATAAATACGGTTGAACACTTTCGACCTTATCTTTATGGCAGAGAATTTACAATTTATACAGATCACAGACCCCTGCAATGGCTTTTTAATTGTAAAAATCCTTCTTCAAAACTTGTTCGATGGCGATTACGTCTTAATGAGTACAAGTATATAATAAAATATAAACCAGGAAGAGTAAATTCTAACGCAGACGGTTTATCGCGATTACATCCTGATCCGAAACAACTCTCCGAATCTACGTTCCACGTACACAAATCCGCTAAAACGTACCAGGATTTTACAAAATTCCATTACCAAAACTTAAGCGTAATCGAATTTCCAAAGGAGGAAACCCTTCTTCCAAGATTAAAGGGCACGATAGTATTATTGTGGTCTGAAGATTTGGATGAAGAAAATCAATATTCAGATTACGTGACTGAAAATTTTGACACAACTGCGATGACATCAAGTCCTAACGGATTGTACAAATTGAGAAATGATAATCAAACTCTACTAATTTTATTTCCCAAAAATCTACACCATGACAAAATTGATTATCGTAATTTATTTCAAAGTTTTATGAACCTTCAAGATATAATAAAATCAAGGGATTTTACTTTGATTCCACCTAAAAAGAAAAACGGTGTTAAACCTGAAATTTTTAATGAAATGGTTAAATTCATTTTTCCTTCTAATAATATTAAATTTTTAGATACGAGGAAAATCGTTCCCAAAGATCGCGAAGAAATACGAATCATTCTCAAAGAATGTCATGATAGTAAATTATCCGGACATTGTGGGTTTAATCGTACTTATTCTAGAGTCAAAGAAAGATATCACTGGTCTACAATGAAAAGTGACATTAGGAGTTACATTAAAACGTGTCATTCTTGTCAGATAAATAAAACCAATTTTAGACCTACTAAACAACCTATGGAGATTACGACTACTTCGGAAAAACCTTTTCACAGGTTAGCTATTGACGTGGTAGGACCTTTACCCGTGACTGAACAGGGTAACCGATTTATTATCACAGCTCAAGATGATCTGACAAAGTATTCGTTTGCATTTGCAGTTTCAAATCATGAAGCACAAACGATTGTCGAAAAATTACTTTTTATTTTCGTTTACTTTGGTATTCCCCAAACATTTCTGACCGATCAAGGTTCAGATTTTATGTCAAATCTTGTTAAGGAAGTAAGCAACCTCTTTAAAACAAGGCATATTTCAACCACACCATATCATCCTCAAACGAATGGAGCACTTGAGAGATCTCATCTTACTTTAAAGGATTACCTCAAGCATTATATAAATAAAAAACAAACGGACTGGGACACTTACATTACTTTTGCAATGTTTAGTTATAATACAGCCGTTCATAAATCCACTCGTTATACACCGTACGAACTTCTTTTCGGACAGAAGGCCTACTTGCCTTCATCTATAACTCAGAATCCAGAGTTCCATTATACTTATGACGATTACATTCGTTCACTTAAATTTAAGCTCAATACGTCTTTCCAAATCGCACGCGAAAATCTTATTGTTTCGAAATTTCGTAGCAAAGAATACCATGATAAAAAAATTAATCCAATTGTATTTAAAGTCAATGATTTGGTTACGATTGAAAACAAATATATTCCATCGGGACTATCTAAGAAACTTTCCAGCAACGCTAAGGGACCTTACAAAATCATTCGACTTTTTCCTAATCAAACTGCTGAAATTCAGATTAATCGGAAACTGGTTAAATATCATACTAATTTACTTAAACCCTATTTTCCAGATGAATCAGACAATTCTGATCCTTTTCCTACTCCCGCTTCTAGCGAGTAGTGATTTTTTCACTCACCAACCTTTCAAAAAATCTGGCGGAATCTTTTATATCAAACAGGGAACAGTAAAAATTTCGAACTCCAAACTGACACTCCTTTCATATATGAATAGAACTCATTTAAACAACGCATTCATGATCATTAACAAGTATTTCATTAAAACAAAAAATATCTGCAATTTAACATTGCAAGACCCAACTCGAAAAGGTGATACTAGCTTTCATTGTGAACGTACTATCCAGTTAATCGAATCAGAATTATTGGAAGTTAATATGAAACGCGAAATCCTCCAACAATTGACCGAGAAGCACGTTATTAGGAAGAAACGTGGTCTTTTAAATGGTATGTCATATCTATTAAAATGGGCTTTTGGTACTCCCGACGCCGATGATGCTCAATTTTATGAGGATAGTATTAAAACATTAGCAAATAATAGCAAGCAAACACAAACCCTGCTGAAGGCACAGGTTCAAGTGATTGCAAATACTATTAGAAACTTTAATAGTTCTCTATATTCACTTCAAAGTCAAGAGAAAGCAATGAATGAAAATATAGGAAAAATAAACTCCTTCACTGTTCAAACAAATTCTTTTATTTCACGATTAGAAATGCAATCTGTGGTGAGCCAACAGATTACCACTTTAAACGTACTAGTAAGGCAGATTAATCGTGAACTGTCAAAATATATTGAAGCTATCAATCTAGCCGAACATAACATTGTTTCACCGTTCGTTATTACTCCTAAAATGCTATACGAAGAATTAAAAGATTATAAAAATCAACATGAACTAGTTATGAAACCAGATTTAGAAAATATACGTGATTTTTATAAATTTATTCAACTCCATGTAGTTATCACAAAAAATAACATAATATTTGCACTTCAAATTCCTTTAGTTGTTCGAACGAAATTTGATCTCTTCGAACTTATTCCTCTTCCAATCCAGCATAATGATACGAAATTCTTTTCTTACATTATTCCTCAAAGTCGGTATCTCCTCCTTTCCCAGACAAAATCCCAATTTATTTTTCTAAAAGAATTGTCTGATTGCAACGAATATCGAGATGAGGAGTACGTCTGTTATAACTTGCATACCACGGCTTCAACATATCAAGGAATCTGCGAGATCGAACTGTTGTCTCCTCACATCAGTAAGATTCCTTCTTCCTGCACGACGAAGACGATTAAAGGAACCATAGAAACTTGGAACTATATTGCAAGGAATCAATGGATTTATGTCCTCGACGAGCCAACTACTTTAACTATCATGTGCGGAGGAAATCAAGATCATATGGAAGATATTGTTCTAAAAAAAAGCGGAATCATACATCTTCAACCTCACTGCAAAGGATATACTAATCTGTTTATGATCGACGCAACATCTGGAAGCAGTAAAAACGCAACTTATTATATCCCACACATGAATATTCTAGATGATGATTGTTGCAACTTGTTGCCTCATCTAAAAACAATTGAGTCGATCGCTCTAAAGCCGATACATCTCACGAACATCGATCTTACAGAACTCAAGTACGCTAGTAAGAAATTAAACGAGTTCGATGAGATTATTACCAAACAAATAAATCAGCCATTCATTATCACACACACCAAGTGGTACACAATCGCTCTTGGAATAATCGCAGCCCTCCTCGTATTGTTTATACTTTTAAAATGCTGCCAATGTTGTGGATGTCTTTACTGGTTACAACGTTTATGTTGTTCAACCACGAATTCAAGATATGGAGTGACCAATCCTCCATTAATAAAAAAATTCTTTGATTATGTCTTTAATTCATCATCATTGCCATCTTCGGTGAATGAATTAGTCACCTATCAACCAAGGCGGAATCTACCAGTCATCAATGCTCCAATACCTGAGATTTCGGAAGACGAAGAAGCAAATCCCGTTCCGACCCGACAAAGAACACGTAGAAGTACTACACCCCTCTAGGAAGTAAGGAAATCGACGCATCCATAGTAATTAATACTATTTATATCCATCCTAGAGTATTTTATACTTTACTCTTGTTTTTATTGTTATCATTTAGTCTTACATTAGTTATTATACGAATAAGAAAGAAACTTATTGTATATGTAATGTAATAATTGATAATCAGGTTATACTTAATTGTTAACTTTTTGTTAAGCAATTTTATGGCGGAAGGTGTTGTATAATATTATTTTACCTTTTGTTTTTGTAATCTTCAATATCTACGTAATGTAATTATTTATAATCATGGTATATGTAATTGTTAACTTTCCGTTGAACAATTTTATGGCGGAAGGTGTTGTATGCCAACATCATTTAAATTTAGTTCTCCAGATAGCAATACTAAGCATCCTAAACAAAGTATTAGTCATCCAGATAGTAATAGTAAGCATCCTAAATCCTTTCTGCTATGACCTCATCCATTCCTTATTACTCATCCTTGAACCTTCATCTCTATGCCTCATCCCTTACCGACCGTTAAACTCAGGACAACCCCCACTTTCCAGCTTACTGAAAACCGTACATATATATATAACACGCAATTCTTAAAAGGTGACTTTTTACTGCACTTCACCACTTCAGTCCGAACAGTCTGGACACGAGAATCTAGTTCTGAATTTAGAATATATCATTTATCTGTAATCGTCTTAGTTTCCGTTATTTGTACAAAGTTATTTAATATAATAAAAGCAATATTATAAATACGGAATACAACAGCCACTCAAGCTACCGACTTCTTCCCGCATTGCTTTTGCATCACTGTATCTCTGCAAAGCGCAACACGTCCCTGGTCTCTTGACTTGTTCCTGAGAGCAGTTCTTGCTACGTTTATGACATCGCTATACCTCTGTGAGACACAATACATGCAGCGAATCGGTAACGCTGGGACGAAGAAATCCGTAGAGAGGGTTAGCTCGCCTTCCACTTCTCGGATTTCGCATGTAAAGAACCGACGTTCAAATGTTGATCTGCATTCTGAAGGCTAAGAATCTGTTTATATTGGAGCGTCGATTTGTGCTCTTAAACTGATCGAAATAAGCCGGATTTAATTTGTTGTGACGATTGTTCACTGGGAGTCTGTTGAAATCATCCCAAAGCATAATGCGCAGTGTTTTGAGATCAATATTATTGAAGCTGTTTGTTGAAACTTTGTGAACGTTGGTTTCAGTTGGAAGTGATAGTCGATGGATTGTTTCCTGACAGCTGATTGAAATTAATGGACAATATAACGAATGCTAAAATTTCCGTCTAATGGAGTTTTTCATTGAAATTTTAGGCTCGAAATAATTTAACATATTAGTAGGTAGTGTTAGGAGTCTATAGGAATTAATTGAATACACTTATACGTTAATCTATGTTCCATTGAAAATACTGAAACTCTAATGCATTCGGTAGCCAATATATGGTTCATCTTCCAGAGGATTTTCTACTAACGCATTGAAAAATTTCTCGAATATGTACTCGATATTTCGATGCGTAGAGCCCCGTTCAGTTTAGTCAAGTTACTTGGCCTCAAGTCGCTTGAATTCAACTAACTTGAAACTACTTTACCAATGCGAACCTGTTATTCACTTGACTTGAAATATTCTGTCAAGTTCCTTTCAAGTTTCAAGCGAAGTAGAGAGTCTTTCAACTTTGCTTGCCTTGAAATACAGCTTGAATAGTGTGAACGTACGTACAAGTGTGAACTTGAAGTCACTTGAAGTAAGTTGACTGCCTATTGTTTTTGAAAAGTGAGGTGATAATCATAAAACAATGACTGAGAATTGGTGGAGTAATAACAAAATTTCTAAGTTCTTAGAAATGTATGAGACATATGATACCTATTTTATGGAATAACGAAGGAGACCACCTCCTTTGACGCCATTTTAGATATATACTTGCTTCGAGTAACTTGAAGGCAGTTGACACTACTGAACACAAACTTGAAGTCAGTATACTTGAATTCAAGCGACTCGAAGTCGAGTAACTCGACTATTCTGAACGAGATTTATATGTCTATTTAAATACAGGCTGGTCCACGCAACTGGCACAGCTGAAGCAACTTCTTAAGCACTTTATGCAGTGTATGTATTTTTTTTATAGGTGGAGCCGTTTCGGAGATTTCAAGGTTAACTTCGTTATTTCAAATGGAATGCTATATTTTGTATGCTACAGTATCGAAGAATGTTGAATTCTGACTAACAATGTATTCACCTTTATTAGCCCTAACCTTCAATAACTAACGAATAATTTTTAACGAAACTTAGTGAATATGTAGGGAATTTCCTCCTGATTACAACGCGATTTTTGTTTGCTACCCAAATTCACTCTGAGGGGGTGTAACTGGCCTCTGAAAATCCGGTTATTTTCTGATTTTGTGTTATAACTCGTGAACTGTAAAATATTTATTTTTTACCAAATAATAGATCTAATTAAAAGAAGTAACTTTTGTCGTGAAGCTTTTTTTCTATCTCTTACAGATCGCGAGTTATAACACAAAATCGGAAAATAGCCGAATTTTCAGGGGTTAATTTCACCCCCCTCGAGTGAATTTTGGCAGCGAACAAAAATTGCGTTGTAACCAGCAGGAAATCCCCTACATATTCACCAAAGTTTTTGAATTTTTTGAATTTTCGGGTTCGGGATCATCCCTTGTTAGTCACGTCTCCTAAAAATTTACTTAGCGTAATATGAAGTTGGAGATTCAACATCCTCAAAGTACATATTCGTTAACTATTAGGTTTAGGACTAATAAAGGGCAATGCTTTTTTACTTAGAATTCAATATTATTCGATACTTTGGTATAAGAAATATAGCATTCTATTTAAAATAACGAAGTTGACCTTGAAATCTCCGAAACGTCTCCACCTATGAAAAAAGTACATGCACTACATAAAGTGCCGCTCCGAAGGATGCAACTTTTGTATAACAAAAATTTCCATACAACACATACTTTAGGGTTGATTTTGATAAACTTATTTCTTATGTCATAAAAGAGAGAACAGAAAATCGAAAATATTAAAAAACTAAAGTCTAACAAATTTTCCTGTCAACAAATTATCGGTGTTTCCAAATTATCGGTACCCTTTTTACCACCCTCCACCCCTCTCCAAGTGTCGCCACTGACTGAGCGACCCACGGGCTAGTATTAAAAAAAAATAATGAACAAAAGACCCAAAATTAATCGCATCCATCTTCTTTAACTTCTTTTACCCTCACCACGGAACGTGCGCGCCCATCAAGCCAATAAGATTCGTCAGGTTCCCAGCAATTCAGTGAGCGGGAGGCGCGACTTTCACGCGAATCGACCGCGCCAACTCGACCCCGTCCGGCACAAAGAGGTCCAATCGCCTTAACGAGACAATTAGCTGATGATATCCTCCGATAAATCCCGGTTTGTTTTGTCTGCTTTGGCCGCCGCTGTATCTGCGGGCGAGATTATCCGGTCCAAATGTTTCTCGCTAGCTCGATCTGGTAAATATTCATTATCACTGCGGTTCACCCTTTCATCGGCTCGACCGGCGTTCGCGGAATTCGAAAGGCAATCTCTGAAGCACCGTTTGTATACGTCCAATATTCGTGTGATCGGACCTCGGCGTACCGCGTTGATATTTATTGCGAGCCGCCGTAGTGGCGTTCCGTGAGTCACGTCCAGCCGAAGATAATTAGTGGACACCGGTGGCGCGACGTCGGCTTCCCTGAGGAAATATTAGGCCTAGAAGTTAGCCAGCGCACACAGACCTAATCCGAGACCGAGAGCACGCGGGAAACGTGTACGCCACGTGGCCAGGCTTTCCTTGGCCAAACAGATTTATGCCGGTGTTGCCTTTGGTCGGCAAACACAAGAATACCGTGCTGCTGCGACCACTTCCGCCCGCTTTAAATCTCCGCGTCGCGCGCACCGTTTCGGAGCTCGGGCTTCCTCGCACTGGGTAAATATACTTGGGGACGTTTCACGAGGTTTGTTCAAGCGATTCGGTAGCAGCGATACAAGGCACGCAAGCGGAGTTTGTAGGGAATTATTGGGGCTTTCTTGGTCTCAGCCAAGCGGGATGGAGATCAAGCGGGACGCCTCTGCGACGTAGGTTTATTCGGTAATAATTATTTGCGCGAAATGCGTACACCGAGACGGCGGAATGACTTCGGCAATGCTGAATGAAGAGAAATAGGTATAAGCCGATCGGCGTAAGCCCACATTTGGTTTTTACAAATTGGTTTTTAAAAAATGCCAATGTTAGTAAATATGCAAAAAAAATGATTTTTATCATAAGATAACATACAGATGAACTGAACTACTAGAGGAACAAAAGAAAATCGCCATGGCTTTTTAAAAGAAATCAGTTTGAATGAAAAAATGGTGACTTATGTCAAATGTCCACTCATGGCGTAAGTAAGACGGCGTACAATTATTTTTTAAATAACAAACAACAAGCCATAAACTGGACGCGAGTTTAAAGTGACTTACTTACACTGATTGTTCTCTGATTAATTTTCCTTAGTAATTCCGTGGTCAATATAAGCCGCTATTTATTGGCTACGTATAAAAATAGTGACTTTATTGATTTATCGACTGAAGGTTTTTTAACAATAAAGAGGTCCTTGAACTACGTAACTCAGTTTCAGGGAAAGTTGCACGTACACCGATTGGCTTTCGAAAACTCCATAGATATGTATGTACCTACCACGAATCTTCAGTATTAAAAATTAAAACTCGGCTGCAGTTTATACACTGATTCCGATTTTGTCACCATTCGTGTGTTCTATCCTTCGTTGTCCAGTTGAAAAAATAAATCAATTTTTTTCTCTAACCTTTTTGCGTTGTTAATAAGGCCAATCCTGATACTTTTTACCCGTCGGGAAGATATAACGGGTGTTTGAAGAAAAAAGAACTACAAGAATGCTGCCTCGAGGAAATCTCTTTACAATGCGCAGCTGATTAACCTCCACTCATCCCGTTTCAATTCTCACGACACGCAACACATATCAACAAAAATTTAATGAAACGTGGATACGAAAGAAAAGCACTCGAACCATCGCCCAGAGCAAGCATAACCTCCAAGCATTCGAGTGATACAAAAGGGGAGAAAATGGCGCAGGTTCCAAGCCGAGGGTCTCGGAGTCACTGAAGTCATCCGTCGGCCGCAGAATCAGCTGGAGAGAGAAAAAGGAGGCACGCCACAAAAGGGCCGATGAATCGATCTCACGGCTCGTCCTGAGAAAATAAGGAAGCGAGAATCGCCGTTTTCTCAGACAACAAGGCGTTCTCGTTATCTGGTCGGGGCCAGGGCTATGGGTGAGGAGCCGCGGAACGGGAACGAGAGCGAAGCGGGGCGGAAAGTGAATAGAACCGAGCTTCCTCGAAAAGCGCGACGGCGAAGGAGGCCCGCGAGCAGGGTGCATAAACAACGCCGTTCCCATGGTAAGCGCGCGCGGCTCGCATAAAATCTCATAATGCCCTTGTCCAAACAAACGCACGGTGGCAGTGTTATGGCGTTCGAGAATTTACCACTCTGAAAACCGTCCGGGGACGAGAGAGAGGCGGGAGTGGCCAGAAGAGAGATCTTCACGCGTAGGAGAGGCACTCGAGCCAGCTCGTTTAAATCCAACTACAAGGTAAACCTCGCCCCGCTCGCACCCAGCTTCGATCTCGCCCAGTTTCCCTTGGATCCTGTATCGAGCCACAGCGCTTAATCCGATTGTTGCCGGTTTGTCGCGTATCCCCCGTGGACACGGAATTCTCGGGCGAGTAACGCGTTGGATTAAACAGCTATCGTTGGATCACGAGCGGGGACTTTCGTTTTCGGCGGTCGGCTGTGTGGCGCACGGCAGAGCTAGGCGTCACGCGTCAACTTAAGGGATTACGCGCATCTGGGCACTGTGACAAATATTGATTTCTGACCTTTCGCATTTTCTTAAGGGGTAAAACCACTCTGGAGGCAGAGAAAAAGACCTAAATTTGACAATTTATTTTGGCAATATGACGAACGGAATGGATTCTCTTTTCAGAGGGTTTATTTAACACATATTGAAGTACGAGAAACAATTTTTTTATTGCCGTTTTCATACAAATTGGCGGCGACAGAGCCCGTCGTCGAAACCACTTCTTTCAAACTGGGAGGACGGATTTCTCGGAGACTATTGCATGGATCGATTTGAAATTTTTACAGTAGCTTCGCAACAATATTCTCTTTGGAAGTACGTAGCCGTTTTTTGATTGAATGTAAACTTTTTTTTTTATAAACAATTTAATGCTCGTTTTTAGGACAAAAAATCTATCGATTTCTTAAAAAGTGCACCACATCCACAAAAATTGATTAAAAAAAAAACCCCCCCACGTACTTCCAAAGCCAATTGTATATAGATTACAAATTTTTTTTATTTTTTGTTCCGGGACTCATACATGCCGAGAAATCCGTCCTCCCGTGGCGGTGTTTTAAAAAAAGCTGTTTTCGAGGACGGTCTTTGTCGCCGTCTCTGTCGTTGCATGAAAATGACAATAAAAAAAAATTGTTTTTCGTACTTCAATATGTGTTAAATAAACCCTCTGGAAAGAAATTATATTCCGTTTGTCATACTCCCAAAATAAATTGTCAAATTTAGGTCTTTTTTTCTGCCACTAGAGTGGTTTTACCCCTTAAACGACGGCGCCTTGAGAACGTATTTTAAGGTATTAGACTGAAATTTACGTACTTCGCGAAATTGTATGTGTTTCAGCGAAACAACTCTAGAGCGCACAGTATCCTTTCATTTTGCGGGGCAATATTTTTGGTGAGATTTTGAATTCTATTATGTTCTCTGCGTGTAGGTATCTACTAGTCTCCCTTGCCAGTTTATAATACCTATATGTTATCTTGAGATGTGTTTATTCAGGAATCACCGATTAAGGCAAAATAGGCTGTAACTGTTTTAAAGCAGTTAATTCTTTTTTTTTCTCGAAATTTTGTAGTAATGTTAACAAATAAACTTAAGTAGTACCTATGTCAAATGGTGTAAGACTGGTTACTGTTTGTATTTCGAAAATTACTTTAACTAAAAAGCATAAGGTTAGGTATATATGTACCTACATGTGGAGTAAAAAAAATATACCAGTCTGTTTACGATAAACAGGAACTCCTCAACGTCAGCTGTAGCTTGAATATTTTATTTTGGCTTTTCATCATAGTAATCAACGTGGTTACACAGTAAGCAGGTATGGAAAAGCAGAGTAGACACTTTTCATTCAAACCTCATCGCATCCACGAAGTTAATCCCTTGTCTGGCCCGTTAAAGAAGCTACCACCCCATAAGAAGAGGTCGAGCTGAAAATGTAGAGGCTGACGTGCATAAAGAAACCCTTAAACATTAGGCATGTCCATGGCCACCCACTTTTATTAACAAATACCTGTAAACTCATTTGTCGGAGTGAGTTTATTTTTAAAGCGTTTTATCTAAGCTTTGCTTTAAAAAAAAAAGAATAGAAAGATATTTCATATATCGTTGTTCTAACATCAATAATTTCAACAGACTTCGACAGAACATTAAGATGAAAGTATTTGACGAACATAAACCAGACAGTTATTCAAAATGTATCAACTCTTAATTTCTTTGGAATATTAAGTCGCTTTAGTGCAGTGCTTTACTAAAATCTGGGGATCTTCAACATGGATTCCAAAAATATTTAGTCAGCGGTATTGAAGTTACGTTTATGGGCATGACTTCCGCTGGAAAGTGGTACGAGAAATAAAAATTGGAAGCACCCGATATTGTGAATCCTGTGCTGCAATGCATTTCAAAACACCGCGCAGCGATATCGCAATCAGGGGGGATTGATATGTCACCACTCTCAATGCATTTATCCACGCTGTCTGCGACTGTGTTGTACTATGCGTGAGCTCACAATTTCGATTTATTATCGCACGTGAGCCTAAGACTTCAACCTTATTTCATATACATATGTATATACCTATATCAGCAATAAAGTTGTCTAATAGAAAGATTTTAGTTCTATTTACAAGATGCAGTCGCGAATATTTTCCAGAAATAAATAAGACACGTAGAAAACAGGTGAGTAGATTTAGGGTCAAGTGAATCACCGTCACGTCCGCATTTCTACTTACCACAATTTTAGTAACATAACCTCACAATTCAATTTTCTATTCGAAGGCATTTTATTTTTTATTTATCATTATTTCATGCTTTACTGTTGTGTTAAAAAACCTCCCCGTACAAGATGTACCTTATTTTAACCTGAAAAGGCAACATATTATGTGAGCAGAAATTGGCACAAATGGTGAGTAGAAATACGTACATCGCTATTTTTTCGTGAGCAGAAATACGAACATTTAGAGCATTGTATTTAATTACAAATTACCAATAGTTAAACATCTTAAAATATCTTTCTTAAATAGTTTTTGAATTGATTGATTTATCATTCAAGAATGTTACATTTTTTGCTACATTTGGGTAAATTTGGATGAAACTAACTTCAATTTTTTGGATTTTGAAAAAAATTTTAGTTGGAGGAGTCAAATTTTAATAAATTTATTTGAAACCAACTTCGATTTTTCTGGACTTTGTTAAGCTTTTTTTTGATAGAGCAGCTGAATTTGAGTAATTTTAGTTGAAATTAACTTCTTTTTTTTTGGATTTTGCAAAGATTTTTGTCAGATTTTAATAAATTTATTTGAAATCAACTTCGATTTTGTTGGAATTTGTTGAGTATTTTTGTTGGAGGAGCTACATTTGGGTAAATTTCTTAAACTAGCAACCGAGCCAGGCTCTAGAAACAGGGAGCGAAGAGGGGAGTTTATAAGGACAATCGCGAGCGAAACGAGGGAGAAGGTCAAGAATCTTCTTAGAAACGGCATAAAGATAACCGCTCTATCCGAGCAGCCGTGGACCAACTGGTATATGATCCCTGTACCCGGGGACCGACGCCATTGACTTCTGTCCACTGTCAAGTTAACGACGCTTAATGACAGCTGACAGAGGCGGCGCGGCGGATCGAGTCGGGTTCCACGGCTTTCTTTTCCCCGAGTCTCTCCAGGGCCCTGGGAATCCTTGGTACCGCGGAAACCATAAAATTGCTTCCTCGGACGACTTTAATGCTCCGGCCTGATCGTCTTCGGTGCCCGTTCACGATTTTATCATCGATTATTCCAACCCCCTTCTCGGACGCGTTTCGATCGGAACGCATGGTAATCGCTGGCGCGTAAGATAGAGGTGTCCGAGCGCTTGATATATTCAACCGCTCGAAATTCGAGTCGAGTGCTTACTACCGCACCTTGTTCCGCCGCGGCGAGGAGAGAGAGAGAGCTCGGTCACTCGAGCGCTTACAAGAATTGCCTCTATTTCGGTGCTTTAAGTAATTTACATATTCGAAGAAATTGTTTGCGTGGGCCTGGTGAATTCGGGTCTGTGTAGCCGAATATCGCGTCGTCTTCCCGATTCTTTATGCTGTAACAGATTACGAAACAGACGAAGATAAGACACGTCTTCAAATGAAATTGGTCCTCGAAGACAGTAAAGTACCTATGCAAAGAAAAAGATATGCAGTTTTAGTGATCCCGACTCCGTTAATTCGCGGATAGTGAAATTTTTGAAAAAAATAGTTCTTAGCTTTTATCGGAAAATTAATTAAGTGAAATGGGACATGGAAGATTTGTTTTATACATTATAGTTTACTCGGAAGCGACGGGGCACGAAAGTAGTTGAACACAATGGAAGATGGACATGTTAAAAAATAACGATGGCATTCAATGTTAGTTTGAATTTGTAAGTTGCAGAATATAAATATTGTGTGACTCTTCTTCGCTTAGAAGCTTATACATAGAATTCAGATGTTATTCAATTTTGAAGTTCTGAAACACTTTACGGTTTCTCCTACCGGGCAGGGTCACCGAGTAAAGTCTTATCCGCACTCACGACTGATTTTTACGCAAACATGTCGCAAAAATTAGCTGCACAAAAACACAGTGCCATTTTAGCTGTGTTTCTTCAATAAAACCGCGACGCAAAAATCCGTCCACCACCATGAACGGCATTCCGCGTACACGCTTGTCGGCGAAGCGGACCGTTGATAAGAGAAACGTATAATAAGACGTGATAATGGGGTTGCAGTAAAGATATGGAATACACGACGCCCGAGTGGAATGTATCTCGCTCGTTCTACAATGCATAAAGTCCAGCAGAGATTTCCATAAATTTACACATGGCTATCGTGCGCTTCTTCAAAAATCGAATCTATTTCAAGGACCTGAAAATTGCAGTATAAACTTTCGAATGTGAGTCGGTTCGGAGTCAGCAATGCAGTATAAACTTTCACACTGCTCCAAACGCATTGCCTTTGCATTTCCCACGTTGCTGCAAGCATCAGACATGGGCGTCCAATTAGCAACGTTACCATTTATCTAAGTGAAAAGCGACTTCGCAAATGCCACTCTACATGTTGCTATTAATTAGAGTTGCCACTGCTGCCAAACGTTTAATCTGCGTTCCCAAAAATAACAACTTATAGGGAACATAGTTTGCACTCCTATGTTTTTTTTTTTTTTTATTGATATTCATTTGCACAAGACCAATAATTGAACTGAGAATTAAAGTAGGTGGTATGTGTTTACCTCATTTTCAAACACTAATGCTGAAGTATATTTAATATAAGGGATAGAAAATTGCCTTCTTACTATTGGCAGGGAAGTGAGCGGCATCCCTTTTGTCAAATCGGCAAAATCGGCGGCGCGTTTTTCCTACGGGGTTCCCTGCGACGATTTGCTGGCCGATAGCGCGCTAATTCAGCTATTAACTCTGCCCTTTAATCTTTCGCTTCTACCCTCGACACAACGTGTTCAATTTCCTTCGTTCGTGGAACTGGGTTGGAAGGTAGCAAAGACACTGAATTCAGTTCCTGCAAGGGTAAGGGTCGATTCATGAAAATTCCCAGCATTCTCTTAACCAAACTGTATACTGTTGCACGTTTTAAATAAGAATTAAGGAAACTGTAATTTATTCGTTCAAAATATTTTTACAGCAGTATGTATAGTATTTTATCCAAATTATTATGGATTAGCAATAAAATTCTTTTCTCTAGTTAACAACTCCGTCGGATAATCTGACATGAACTTTCGGCACTTTTTACAGTCCTTCCAATGCAACGTCTATGTATTTGAAACCGTTCTTACATCTTGGTCAGTCAAGAAAATATAAATAAATTTTTTGCAAAGTTAGAAATTATTGGATTAAATACCTTTGAATAAAGTAACCCGCGGACTGGTTAAAGCAATTAGGCCATTCTGTTGAAGATAATTTAGAAGATCATGCAAATATTTTTATCGTTTTGTCTAGTTTTATCTTAATATAAATTATTTATTATCGTACAACATTCACTGATTGTCTAATTCATATAACACGTTCAGAATATTCTGACTAAGCACCAAAGTAATTTCAGCAGTCAGCGCTGAATTTATTTTAATCTCCAATTTGTTATATTTAGTACCTACACCAAAGGTTTTTTGTTAAAACGTAGCTGAAGGTAATTTAAAAGATGTACTTACAATCTGACTGCGACACAGATTCCATTGGTTATAGATTGTCCATAAAAGATCTATTAGAAACTGTTAAGATAGGAGTGACCTTTTTTTCGAAGCAAGTGGAAGTGAGACATGAAAAAACTTGTCGACAGGCTGTTTAACGCTCCGCTTGAAGCGGCTATTTCGAAACGCCGATTTTTCGTAACGTGAGAGGAATTTTGGTGCCACTCGAAGATACATAAATACTGGTCAGTAGATAGACACCGTATTCCCCGAAAACCGCGCCTTCTATCAGCAATCGAGATATAGAAGGCGACCCGTGATTTTCTATGGGTGCGAGAGATCCAATGCCGCGAGGGAACTTCTCGAAAATCCGCGTCTTAAACCAACATCTTTATGGGCTCGGTGTTTCTTCAAGGGGCCGCCTTATTACGTTGATTTATCGCTTTGTGTTCCCGGCTTCATCTGCCGTCGTGGCCTGTTCGCATCTATAGATCCTTAAATTCATAGGGCGCCGAGTCCTTTTAGGGGTACTCGTTGGACAGCGAAATTCACCTTCGCCTGAAATATTTTATCTCCGTGTGAGAAGCTTCGGCGATCCGCACTACCGGCCAGAAGTATTGGGAAACCAAGTGGAGGCGTGGCTTAGATTTCAGCGCTGCGGTGGTAAGTTTGGCAAACTATTGACAGTAGGCTGGATCCCACCAAACATTCCGAATAAGTATCTATTAATCGAATGAGCAAAAATTTAGTGTTCCAAAAAATTTAAAAACACTGATAATGGACTTCGATGGATTTCAGCCTAATCTGAGTAGTTCAATTTTTTGTCACTAGTTGGCGTAGCGAAATTCTTGCTTTCCCAATAATACCACCCTTCGGTAAAAGCGTAAAACATTATTTTCTGTGAATCCAGTATGTGTAACAAAGAAATACTTTATTGTTCAGTATTTTATAACATAAGTAAACATGTTACACGCAGGTAAACACTAACTTGGTCCTCGATTAGTCCACTCTAGCCAGCAGCATCGGGAGTAATAACCCTAGTAGCATTTTTGGTTGGCCAACGGTTGCCAACAGTTGGGAATTAGTTGGGATATACTTAGTTAGTGTTTGTGCCTAGAAATTCCCAACACAGGGCCTACGGCAAAAAAGTTACGACAGTTTGCCAACGAATATTCAATGTTGGGCCTACAATTGTTATGGTTGGTTAATTAACAAAAAGTTACGACAGTTTGCCAACGAATATTCAATGTTGGGCCTAGAATTGTTATGGTTGGTGAATTAACAAAAAGTTACGACGGTTTGCTTACGAATATCCAATGTTGGGCCAACAATTACTATGGTTGGTTAATTAACAAAAAATTTACAACGATGATTAAATGTCGTCTTACAAACGTCAGAAAATTTGCTACATCAAAAAACCTGTTGTGATTTTTCTTTTCTTATTTATAAATACGTAATGAGGACGTCTGTCTTAAGACAAATGTGAAATTTTAAGGAATGAGTCTAAAGGTCGGATGATGATATTTTGTAGAATATTTCGCGTCACTGCACAGTTTTCATAAACAATTAATACTAGTTATGTAAGTAGACATTATAAGTGTTTACAAGGAAGTGTGTTGGTCAGCTGCGAACAGCGGTTGCTTTGTAAGCGGAAAGCTTGGGTTCGATTCTCCTCACCGCGAATTCTTTTTTTTTCCTAAACCAGACCTGAAGAAGACGTATTTACGACGTCTTTTGAAGTTCTTTAAGACGCCTTCTGGACGTTTTTAAGATGTCTTTTGGAAAGAAGCCTTCAGTTGGGCCCAGTTGGGCCTATAGAAAGAAACCTTCGGTTGGGCCTTCGTGTTAAGTGACGTTGGGCCTACGTTGGTTACAATCGTTGGCCCATTTAAAAATAGCGCGACACTTCAACAGTTGGCCAACGGATAACACGTCATTGGCCCAACAAACTCCCAACAAATAAATGCTACTAGGGAAGAAACCAGGTGGTGTCATTTTTCGCCAATATTTATTCGTTCCTTTACATTGGTTTTCGCGGTGACAGGAAGAAATCCCACTTTCCTTGAAGTTGTAATTGTAAGGAATGGCGGAAGCAGAAACAAAAGGCAGGATGTCTGCTATCGACGGAAAGTTCGGCAGGTCAGGCCCGCAGGCTTTAAGGGTGGCCGAGCTGGCAAGAACAAAGGCCACAGCGACGATGGACGTGTTCCTGAGCAGCGTCGCATTTTTCACAAGTGCTACGCAGATGCGCACACTTTTGAGTCCACTCGACTCCTCTGGCATTTTGGCCGGAAGCAGCGTTGTCCTTGGAAGGTGGAGATCGATGTGGGATTCATCGATCCTTATACTTATTATGTAAGGGGGTGCATGGAGCATTCTTTGAGCCAACTTTGCTAGTGGGAACATCTGGATTGTCACGAGCATAGTGATCTTGCAAAAAGATGCGCTTCTAATTCAGTCTACCAACTAATTTAATTAAAAAAGTGGATTTCGTACATTGCCTGAGGATTTGAATTTCGAGTCATGGTGGGAGAGTGCAGAGTAAAGAGTACTTCAAAGTCTTCAAAAAAGTAAAAAAATTACGCCAAGTACAGGAAACAAATAAATCGCAAAAAAATAGAAGATAATAATAAATCACAAAAAAATAGAAGAAAATAATATAAACCACAAAAAATAGAATAGAAGAAAATATACAATTACACAAAATAGAAGATAATAATAAATCACAAAAAATAGAAGGAAATAATATAAATCACAAAAAAATAGAATAGAAGAAGATATACAATCACACAAAATAGAAGATGATAATAAATCACAAAAAATAGAAGAAAATAATATAAACCACAAAAAATAGAATAGAAGAAAATATACAATCACACAAAATAGAAGATAATAATAAATCACAAAAAATAGAAGGAAATAATATAAATCACAAAAAAATAGAATAGAAGAAGATATACAATCACACAAAATAGAAGATAATAATAAATCACAAAAAATAGAAGAAAATAATATAAACCACAAAAAATAGAATAGAAGAAAATATACAATCACACAAAATAGAAGATAATAATAAATCACAAAAAATAGAAGAAAATAATATAAATTACAAAAAAATAGAACAGAAGAAAATATACAATCACAAAAAATATCATGGTGGAAGAGTGCAGAGTAAAGGGTATTTCGAGGCAGGAACTTTGCGTGCGTTGTGAACCGGGCCTAATAGATATCGAGATGCGTGGCCGCGCGGAAGGGCGTGCATCCGATTATCTTGGTAACTCAATCTCTCCTCTCGAGCCTAGTCGCTTCTAGCCTGGGCTCTGTATGATCTTGTGTATTGCAAGAAAGTCGTATTCTAACAGGAACAGCATCACACTCGCTTCTGAGAACTTTACGCGCTATTGAAAATTCATTCCTCGAATAGGGCAAGACTTCAAGAGGGGATTACTAAAAGGATCAATTGAAAAATTTTAATCTGACTTTATTCAAGCGACTTTATGAATTGATGTACAAAAAATAGTTCCCTACACCCACTTTCTGGAATTGTGACTCACAAGAAGAGGAAGTATTCGCGATTACTTATTTTCTTTTTGCGAATATCTACGCTTTCCAATTTAGTATTACTCTGAATTAGTTTCAAGAGGTTTAATAATATGACATAATATATAAGCTATTTATAAAAATGTGGGACATGTTTTTGCACAATATAAGCTTTTTTATATTCCATAAACCACCGGCCCGGAATGGCTAAAGAACAACCGGTTGACAGGCGTGTTCGTCAGTTAAGTAATATGTATTTTTATTCATATGCTTTCCTTCTCGCCTTTAAAACACAAAGGCGAAATGGTAATCAATATAGCAATCTGCGAAAACACAGCTGGGCCTCGTTAAATGCCACTTTAATAGGCGTTTTGGGCCCGTGTTTTATGGAATATAAAAATGCTCATAACTGCAAAACTAAGCATTATTGGACATATGCGTATACTAACTTTTTTATTATTCTCACTTTTCCTTAAATGTCTGATTTTCTTCTGAAGATTAAAAATAAATGGTTTTTAGCACGATGTAGTTATCCTAGATTACTAACATTGTACATAATATATTCTAATAATATTCTTATGAAGAATATTTAGAGCTAAATAGTAAATAGTATTGCCTTCGTCATATCGTATAAATCAAATTATTTATTTTCAACCATTTGAATGTTACATTATCTGATTTAATCGGATTTTGTTTGCAAACAGTTTAACAGACATTTTAACGAATGCTCTATTAGATAACTTTGATCCCTTCGATATTTTCAACGTCATAAAAACGAACACCAATAAACCACGAAATTATAAGTAATGAAAAAACTTTATTTCATTCGGAACCAGTGACGTGGTTAAAATATGTTTCGAAACAGTTTACCCGGTAAACTAAACTACTTACACCACACTTGAGTTATTTTCGCAGCACAAAAGAAAATATAATTCAAACGATTTATTATCTGAATTATTGAAAAATTTGTGTCCAAATGTATAGGGCGAACAAGAACAAACAAAAGAGAGCGATTGTTTATGCAAGTTAAATAAGAAAAGAATGTGGAATAAAATTTCTACATAAGTACTCCAAGAATTTTCAAAAACATTCCCAAAATCAAAGACTCCTGTGACAAACTCAACAATTGAATTTTAATTTTTTTTAAATTGTAAACACTGCAAGGTCCGCTCCAGCTTGTATTACAAAACACTCCGGTAGGATCCTCTAATCCTGCAAAAGTAGCCAGGAATTCTAATTCCAGTCGCAGAAATTCCCGGGAATGTTTTTTTTAGTCCTCGAGAGACGTTGCTCGCGAGTCGATGGCCCGTGGCGTATTGAAAACAGAGACGTCGGCATGAATCACACCAGCGCTCGCTTACCACGTGCACCGTGAAATTATTACGTACCTGCTTGCACGCGTTCATCTTGCGCTGTGCACCCACATTAAGCGGCCACGCGCTGAAAAGTGTGCGTGCGCGTGTGCGCTCAGCGAGGTCGATCACTTTGTTGCCTCGGCCCACGCACCCTCGTCCCATCCCATGGGAACTACAGTCGCTGAAATCATCCGATTTTTCGAGCACCGTTGCATTTTACGCGGTGCCCACTTTCGAAACTCTGTTTTAAGATGTTCAACTCAATAAGATAATGTTACATCGAAAGCATTGGCCGCCCAAAGGCTGGGATGCCATCAAAGAGTTGCACAATAATTCATCGCGTTTGTCCATGTCCATGTTTAATAGAAACGCGTTGAACGCGACTAAATGTACCTATTTGAAAAAAGCGAAATATATTTTTATGTATTGGCTCGTTTAGTCTCCTCGATTAAAGAATTTAGTTTCATGTCGAAGCATTGCAAATTAGTTAATCGCTTTGGTGCCAATAAACGCAAAATTTCTTGGTCCCGTATCGAAGCCACGCGGGAACGAAATACCTACTGAGATAATTGGTACCTGGAATAGAAGTACTTCTGGACGAATCCCGCTTAATTTCAGCTCTTCAGACGTCCGGCTTGATGAGAAACAGAGCGCTCGACTGAAAAGCTCACATTCTTATCGGCGCTCTTAGATTTCGGTACACAAAAAGCAGTTACTGTATTCCTGGAGGGGAGAATAATTTAAAGTTTTCAGATTCGTGGTATTAAAGGCCGTGAGTACTAATTGGTGATTGTCTGGGATGTCTTTCTTTCGGGGTGAACCAGAGAGTTTTTAACGAAAGGAACACTCAAGCATATTAACGGAAATGTCCCTTGAAGGGGTTGCGGCAATTTTTTACAAGAAATCTACGCACTCAGTTGAAATGATCTTTTTATCATCCATTGCATCAAAGTGAAAAAGTTCAGGAAAAATATTTTCTATTTAAGGGGTCATTCTACGGACCGGTGACCGATCGAGATGAGGTTTAGGGGGTGTGGACCCTAAATCTAAAATTGTAGCTTCGGGTATTTATTAGTTTCCGAAATATTAATAAAAAATTATTGTGAATTTTTTTTTCTGAATCTTTTTTTAGACTGGTGCAGGCCCCCCTACCCGAGAACCCTCCCGTCCCCCATCTTTTATTTTTGAAATTTTGTAATCACAGTTTCATTTTTAGCATCGCCAAACTCACATCGCATCGATTCGCTGCCATGCTTTACGCGCCCCCTGCACTAATCTAGCCCCAACCAATACTAATACCCGGGACAAGTTGGAAAGTGGAATGCGTTGTGTCGGTATAAGTCAACAGAAATATTGTTAAGAGGGGGGACCGTGGTAAAGTGTTTAAAAAAAATCGGTAAGGTGTACCCTTTTATGCACAATTACCCCTGTATCTTTTGAACGCATTAATGGCCGAAGCTAGAATCTTATATTTGGGGTCTTTTCACACACCTCGTAATACCCACCAAGTTTCATCTCGATCGGCCACCGGTCCCTTTCGGAAGTGCAGCACATTCTACTTTGATCGCCCGGAAAATTAAGCTATTTTAAAAAAAAATTCCTAAGTAAATACAACATATAATGAAATAAATATTTTTGGATATTTATTACACTACTCTTGTATTATAGGAAAAAAAATTAAAACAAAATTATTTGTATTTGTTTTAATGTTTTTTTACAGCGTCAATATGGCACCTAAAAAAAGAAGAGGTGTGTTCGTGGCGCAGGTGATTTCCCGGCTCCGGCTTATCTGAGACAAAAAATTCGGAAAGATTCTTAATCTGTATAAGTGTCGCTGTCGCCCGTAGATCAATTAACAATTTTAGTTGAAAAGTAACAAAATGGCGCCGGTTTGAACAAAAGTCCATTTGTTATGCAACGGACTCAGCTGGAGATCCAATAACACATCCCAGAACATCCATACATAAACTTCCGTATTGTTCTATTCTATAGCCTCCGTTGAAAATGCAACCTTACAAGATAAGCTGCAATGTACACTGTTTTCATCACCGAACATTAGTTTAGGAACCATCATCCATGTCAGCGCATTAAAAATTTCGTTATTATTATGCATGGAGCCTCCAAAGCATCTTTCAGGATGTTCATCATTACTTAATTATTGATGAATGGATCATATAGCTTCTTCAACAACCGTGTGTAAAGCTGATTCATGATTGTATCAGACAGATTGTCTGGCAACTTGCTCGCAGAAGCGCTTGCGCTTCCACTATCACTTTCCACCTCAAAGCGATTAAATAGTTCTGTTGCAGAATCAATGTGGTTTTGCCGAAAAGTGTGGCTAATTGTTTGAGGTATGAGGCCAGGCTAATCAGCCTTCAAATAAACTCGATCGCTCTAAGCACGGTATTGTTTGAAGAAGTCGAAGAGGGAGAGCACAGATGAAAAACTCTTCAGGCTATATAACTTTGTTATTATACAGTTTTTCTCTCACAATGGAGATTTGTCTTCAAAGTCTGCTGCGCTAAACATACCTATATAGATGCAGAAATTGAATGCAATGGAGAAGGGAAGGGCAGTCGAGGACTTAGGGCTGGGACTATTTGTGGAATTTTTCGGTATTCGAATATTCGAATACTTCGGTTGCTCAATTATTTGGCGAATATAATTCGAATATCCAAGTATTCGAATACTATTCGAATATTTGAGTATTCGAATACTATTCGAATATTTGAGTATTCGAATACTATTAGAATATTTGAGTATTCGAATACTATTAGAATATTTGAGTATTCGAATACTATTAGAATATTTGAGTATTCGAATACTATTAGAATATTTGAGTATTCGAATACTATTCGAATATTTGAGTATTCGAATACTATTCGAATATTTGAGTATTCGAATATTTGAGTATTCGAATATTTAAGTATTCGAATATTTGAGTATTCGAATATTTAAGTATTCGAATATTTAAGTATTCGAATATTTAAGTATTCGAATACTGATGTATTCAAATACCGATGTATTCGAATAGTATGGTGTGAATTATAAATCAAGTTCTTTAGGTTCATTTGTCAGGGTGAAATCTTTTAAGCTAATTTTGACATACATCAGTATTCGAATAGTATTCGAATAATAACATTCGAATACTCGAATATTCGAAGTTTATTCGTAGCATTCGAATATTCGAAGTTTATTCGTAGCATTCGAATACTTGTAAACTATTCGAATATTAAATTATTCGAATAGTCCCAGCCCTAGTCGAGGTATGTAGCAAAACAAAATTTAAACCTGGATCGTTAGTCTGCTATAAAATTGATCAAATACCTAAATGCAAGCTGTCCCCACGTTTACTACCGAAATGACTCCCATCCATGAATTTTATCTCGTTTCGTATTCAAATTCTTCTTACTCTCAATGAAAACCAATCATTCTTTACACCTACTATTCCACGTGACTGGGAACTGTCCTCCAATTTTAATACAAAATCCTTCACATTCTCGATGGAGATCTAGCATTCTACCCTTCATGGTTCCCAAAAAAAAAAAAAAAAAACAGACTAAACGTATCACCGAACTTTTTACACCTCCTATCGCGAAAAAGGTGTCCCTCGAATAGGACGGTCAGTTGTCGAGTGTTTATGATCATGTAGAAATGCCCAAACCTCCCAGCCAGAACTTTTTATGATAAATATTTACATTTCGCCACTTTTACGACCTATAAACGCTTTCGCTACCCCCGCCGTCGTTCGTTAATTTACAACGAGGAAGCGGCGAGTTGCTCCAACAACGGCACGGTCCATTCGAAATTTACGATCATCGACGCGATCCCGCGTACAGTGCTCGAATGACCGAACGGGTGCAGAAGCACCGCTCGATTTTCTTATGCAATCATCAGCCGTCGGCCAATTGAAACGTGATCGCATTACCAGCCAATCCGAGGACCGTGTCCGTCAGGTATCCAGCCTTTATTCGTTCCCCTCGCTTCCAGCAAGGTACTTTTGATTCGTCCACGATAAATATTACTCGGTGGTCGGCACTTGAAAACCGCCCCTCCTATCTGCATTACCGTGCGCCACGCTTTCGAACAACTTCAAGATCGGTCCCGATATTTTGCCTACTCGGCTTGTAAGGCCCTGCAGGCCATAGCTTTATGCGGTCGCGATCCGCTTCTGTCGACATTCAAACACTTCTTTTTCGGGAAACAATTAGGTATTATAGCTGCTTACAAGGGAAGATCTCCAACCCGGAAATTCAAAAAATTATGAAACTTTGGAGACACGTGGAGGATATATAGATATGTATTACGCATTTTTTTTGCTACCCAAATTCACTCTAAGGGGGTGCAAATGACCCCTGAACAAACGGCTGTTTTCCGATTTTGTGTTATAACTCGTGAACTAGGGTTTATACAAAAACCGGCTTTTCAAAAAACCGGTTTCGAATTCCACTATTCTCCAAACACCGGTTACACCGGTTTTCGAATTTTCACAAAAAAATATAATTAAAATAGAAAATAAATATTTGTACTTATTTTAAAAATTTTCAGTTTGTTTAATATTAATGGAATTACAAAAATATACTCTATCTATGTAAAACCACATAAATAAAAAAATTAAAATAACTAAAATCCGTACAAAATATAAATTATAAATCTTTTTTTTCATTTAGTAATTTTCTTCCGGAAATATGAACTCATGAAGATTAGTTTAGTTTGATTTCAAGTCAAAATGTTAACGTTTTTAATTAAATAATCAATACATTTTTACATATTATTTCTAGTATATAAAACTGGTTTTTTAATTTTAAAAACCGGGTTTCGAATTTTACCAATTTATAAAAAAACCGGTTTTTAAAAACCGACAAACCCTATCGTGAACTGTAAGAGATATAAAGTTACTTCTTTTAATTGGGACTATCATTTGGTAACGTACAGCTCGCGAGTTATAGCACAAAATCGGAAAATAGCTGGATTTTCAGGGGTCGATTTCACCCCCATAGGCGGAATTTGGGCGGCGAAACAATTGCGTAATGCATGTGTATATATCCTGTTCATATCCTCAAAGTTTCATAATTATTTGAATTTCCGGGTTGGAGATCTTCCGTTGGTAGTAGCTGGAAGAGGTATAGCAAGGTCGTAAACTCAGTGGAGCGTTATAAAGTTTAAAGTAAACATGTTTCGAACGTCGGCATGAACGAATTGACAGAAATATGAGAAGATAACGACCTGAAGGTTTAATCAGAGCTGCTACATCAGTCGGTACCGCCGTTCGATGGTTTAATTTACGACCTCGCTATAACTCCTTCAGCTACAACACTTGAATCCTTGCTTCAGCTGGCCAATGGCGATAGACAGAGACGTTAAAACGTATGTTGTTATTGTTGAGCTTGGGACATTGCTTTTTCAGGAGGAAACGGTGATTATTGTACAGTGTTAACGTGCATGCTTTTGGTAAAAAATTTGGAAACGTTTTATACCTATTAAAATACAATTTTGAGATTCACTGCAAGTTTTTGAATTTAGCTTAGATGTTACATAGAATTACGTATAAAAATTCAATGTAGTTTCTAAGTCTCCAGCTGTATTAGTTTTCGAGGAAAATTAGAAAAATTCTAAAGAATTAAAAATTCATAAAGTCTATATTAAAAATTATTCGACTGCTTTCTATTCTCCTTTTGCCCCAAGAAAAATATCATTCGGTTCTCATTTATTATAAACAAAGGAGGAACTAGCAGGCAGCGCGGTATACAACTTTCTAACGATTAGCCATCTCTCTCCAAAGATCTCCATAATTGATTGTGAGTTAAACTAACTTATATTCGATTCATGCATTTCCACGTTGAACATAAGAAACCATAATTAAAGAGAATCCCGGAAATTAGAGGTCTTTATGTCGCTCCATTCTCTTTGCAATATCGGTAGGGTATTCCTCAATGAGTGCAACAATGTTCATAAGGATGATAGCAATGACTACTACTATATACAAATCGACATCGTTTCCACGCAATAACAACGATAATCGGGAAGCATCACTCCAGGACGTAAATGCGTTTGCAATGTTTGTATGCATTTTATTGGCAGGGTATAACTCCTCATACAGCACACTCTCGTTGCAGCAAAGTTGCAGGATGGATGCAGTGCACGATTGCAATGCTTCACGCAACGTTGCGGCAACATTGCAGGAACATTGCCGCAATAGTGGCGCAACGTTGCAGCAACATTGTGGAAACGTTGCCATTACGTTGCAGCAACATTGTGGAAACGTTGCCAAATGTTGCCATTACGTTGCAGCAACATTGTGGAAACGTTGCCAAACGTTGCCATTACGTTGCAGCAAAGTTGCAGGATCGTTGCAGTGCAATATTGCAACCCAACATTGATGCAACTATGCAGCAATAACTCTATGTCCGCCCCGTGCAATGTTGCACGGCAACGTCGCAGCAACGTTACATCGACATTGCGCTGCAACCATGCAACACTACCAGGTTACTGCAACCATCCTGCAACGTTGCCGCCGCGAAGTGTGCTCTATGGGTCTGTATGCTACATCTACAAAAGCTGCAACCTCCAGGTGCACCCTGACGTCTAACGCTTCCTCTCAGCAGCTACTCTCCATCGGCATGTCTTCATCGTCATTCGAGGCAGAGATGATTCGCAATAGAATGCAAATGAAAGGATATAAAAGAAGAAAGTCACAATTGTTATAAAAAGAAGCACTTATAGGGGAAGTTCGGCAACACGAACATTCCGAAAAATCTGAAACTTTGCAGAAATACAGCTCAAATGATGCTAATATCATTACTATTTTCTGATTCGGCAATAAAACGGTCCTAAGGGTGAAATACCCCTTCGAAAAAGTCGCGAGATTTCAGATTATCGCGAATATCTACGAAACTGCAAAAGATATCAAAAAGAAGTTAAATTCAAAATTCTATGGTTTTTATGTCCTATAAAGCGGCGGTAAAGAATTCGCGAAAACCCCCTACTTCCGTCAAAATTTATCCCCACCATCCGTTTTTTTCGACAATTCATTATCACTATTTTGTGGGATATCGAAAGACATAAAACTTTGAATTGGACTTCTTTTAGATATATTTTACGGGTTCGCAGATAATCACGATAATATGAAAACTCACCATTTCTTTGGGGGATGTTTTCACCCTTAGGACTGTTTTATTGCGGAATCAAAAAATGTTATTAGCATCACTGGAGCTACATGTCTTCGGAGTTTCAGATTTTTTTAATAATATTCCGTAAAAGTGAAGGACAGTTGGTACAAACATAAACCATTTTAAATAGGAAACAAAGATCAGCAATACGCCTACGTTCCGATAACGTGGATAAGTTCAGAGACGTAGGAATTTGCTCATAATTATGATTATCGCGTGACATTCGACGGCGCAGCTTATAAGCGGCAAACCTAAGGAATTTGTGTTGGACCCTCTCTATAAGTATATTGTACATATATCGCAAGAGTCGGCGACCAAATTAAGAAGCAATCCTCTAAAGATGGTCGGTGTTTACAATAGTGGTGTAGTTCCTGGAAAAGTCTAGAGTGGACGAAAAGTGAACTCCCTAGTCCCGGACATCATGTCTCACCGACCTTGCAAGATTATCGAGTTGATATGGAAAAATTACTGGGTTCGTAACGCGAAATATGACAATACTGCCGCAAAATATAGAACATATATTTTACATATCTCTCCATATACATACATCTACTGCTAGAACACAACGGTATATTGACGCGGCAACAAAATCACGCATGCCGCTCATGTGCACCGCGGCTTACCTTGCAACAGTTCCGCCGACGTCAATCGTGTTTTCCTGCAGTGCTCACCCGAATGTTTTGACCGTTTTCTGTGCTCGCGCTTTAAAATTATCAACCTTAAGATCACGTTTTAACCCCCGCCTATCTGGCTTTCAAGTTGAAAATAATATTATAGGATTCGCCTTGGCGAGAGCTTTGCCATGGTGTGTCTATCATAGCATAAATCCCCAGCGACGTTCACCAAATCAGCCACAGAGCCCAGCACCTGAATCGTTACTCGATCGCTCAGCTATCTTCCATGTTGCTTCGGAATCGATCGATCGATCCCGACCCCTCGCAGGGCCATTTTTGCCAGCCCGTGGGGAGGGTTCGAAGGTGGTTAGGCTGGGTCGGTAGGTAGGCGAGTGCTCGCGGTAGGACGATCTCTTAGGAGGTAAGAGGCCAACCGGAGGAATCGCAAGGAGGAACGAAACGGAGCGGAACACGGCGGCGGTGAGGCCCCAGGAGAGGGCAGCGAGCTGTCTGAATCGATGATGCATGGTACCAGCGACTCGGTCGTGCTACTCCCTTGCAAACTTCATCTTCGTAGCTGCTTCCACCTCCTCCTCCTCCTCCCAGGGCTTGGAGTCTCTTTATTCCGGCGTCGAACCGCGAGGCTGCGAACTCGGATACGTAGGAACAGCAACCGGATCAGACACGGATTTCGCTTTGGGCTTTCTTCGTTCAGTGCATTCCCCTCGTCACTGTTTCATCCTCACGTCTAAAAGAAGTGGAGAGAAATGGATTGGGACTTTAAGAGACTGTTTCGAACCTCCCCGCTTGGGAAAATCTGTTGGGAAATGGAAAATCACCTAGGTAATCACTCATGTTGTCGATGTGTCGTGGCGTAAGCGGTACAAGCACGTGGTTGTGTTATAATATTTGAGATGGAAGGATGGAATGGAGATGGCAGAATGCCGAATGGTGATTATCAGATTATCATAATTTCGGTACCAGGTGGGTAGTGTTTTTACCAGTTTTTACTGTATGCTTTGTACAAGTATACATTGTATAGATGACTACCCGGCGTACAGCGTTGCCACGTTTCAAGCAGTTCCTTCAGGCAGTTTCGAAAATACAAGCACATTGCTGTCTATTTATTCAATTATCTAATAAATCGGTACGGTTCATATCAGATTTTCTTTTTTTAGAATATCACAGGGACATTTAAGCTTTTCATTGCAACATTTTTTAGAACTTTCTCATCATTTTTCAGGACTCTGTGTAACATTTTATAGAAGTTTCATCGCTTCTCCCATAACAGCCTGTGTATAAGAGCGCAACTTTGATTTCAATTTTTTCAAAAACCGTGCGGTCAATCGGCTTGAAATTTTGACACATTAGATTAAAACACTTTTCAAAGATTTCTCATCATTTTTGCTCGGGTGTCGAACCACTTTAAAGGCCCCCATTTGGGGCCTTTACGCTTGCCTGGTTCCAAGGGGGATCCCTCCAGTTAGAGGGGATGGAGATGATCATGCAACGAACAATCTCAAGGGATTCCACAACGAGAATTTACTGTACATGGCTCCCGCATACCAGACAGAGTATATTTGACAGCAGCTTTCCAAATTCCGTTACTGGATATTGTACTGTGTACATGACTATTTTTTATGTACCATTAACGTGGTTTCTGGTGATCTATCCTCACATCACACAGTGCCATTACTGATTAGTTGGTTCATGCGGTCAGTCTAGTAGGTTTTAGTAACATGATCTGAAAAAGCTATCCTTTCTTTTAGCAAACTGAGGTACCTTAAGTACTATATCAACCACTACTTAGTTTGTATTCTGTGCGCCACAGTGACGTAGTTGGAAGAAACTAGTGTCCCCATCCAAAATTCTTCACTATATCAACATGGACTTGTACCAGCCATCCTTCAAAACTACAACAGAATGAAAGGGGGTCTCTCATGTCTTCTCCTTGTTACCGCCATAGGAACAAATTTTTCCTCAGATGACCTTCCAATGGAATAAAACGAATGCTTGTAGGGACGTCTGCTCTACCGATTTTCTAGCAAGAACCTTGTCCCATAGTCTCGATACCAACAGAATTCTAAGAAGCTGGTTTCCATCACTAGTAGAACCTAACGAGGAAATATGTAAGCTTGTAATCACGTAGTTGAGATTAGCAAATATGTCGGTGGCGTTGTACTCCCGTCGCTGACGCTGCCCATACCGGTTTCCCGACGATTTGGCGTTCCGAGATCCTATGAAATTTTTTGCCTGCCTCTGGCAACCCCCTCGCCCCTTGCCCCGTCCCAAGCAAGGGTTACCGACGATAAACGACGATCATTTCGGCGTATGGGCTGGTTGAGCAAACCTAGGCACAACCCTCTGGCCGGATAAGATCGCGGCGCGGCCTCGAGTGGACGGCGGAGTTAAAGGATAATTTAGTAATTACGGCCAGATGCTTGGCCCCCGGCTAACCTCCGCCACTCCCACGAATATAATCGCGTGTGCATGTACTCTATATCTTACACACGTGCGAAAGCCACGCAACTATCGAGGGCTTGTCCCTCGCGCGTGATTTCTCGGATCTCCTCTTCGACGTCCCGTCGCTACGTTGCGATAGGTCCGGCATTGAACGTTTCATTGCGGAGGGTAGGCGTTGGCGGAGAGAATCCTTCAGATGTCTCTGGTGCAATTCTTTGGTACGTTGTTATAAAGTGGGGATGGAGAATTTTTTTTTACATCTGGGTTACTCAAATTTCTTTTGGTCAATGTAGGTAAAGAGGTTGACTAGTGTTCTGGAGGAATGCAGAAGTTTACTTCCGAGAATGCCTATCCGGTTGCATAGGCACTTTGAAGTTGAAGCATCTCTGGTTGGTAACGAATGAAATGTTAATGGAGACGGCTTGAGTGTAGGAGAGTCTCAAAGTATATTCCTCCATAGACTATGTTACGATCAAATCAGTCATATGTATTTCAATGCTTTCATTTAAAATAGATGTTCCTAGGGTACGTGGCTCTTGCCGATCCCTTAACGAGGAAATCGAGAAAGTTCGCGAATATTCTTAATCGCGTGTCGTAACCTTTAGATACTCACGCGTTCACCCACGTACACACGTTTCTGTCAGCGTGTTAGTCCGGCGTGAATAGCCCCCGGCATAAAGAAATGTATATGTGCAGTCAAAGGCAGCCTGGTTCTCGAGGAATATGACCGTCATCAGTTGAAACAGGAAATCACGTGAATTTAAATCCTTCCACCTCGCATCTTCTTCGCAGGGAAGTTTATTGAAACAATCGATACGCGATCATGTTATGGGAAATATAGCATCTTTTTGCACATAAAATAAATCATCATTGGAGGCCGGTGTTAAATTATAATTTTCCCAGGCCCTGAAATATTAAACCGTGACAAACATGCGAGTGGTCACCTTGCCTCGATATAATGTTTAAGCGTACAAGCAGAAAATAAATCACACAAGAATGTTTAATGTATTAATTCCTATACACAAAGTAATCGCAGCGCTATTCTTCTAATATCGTCATCAATTTTCTTGATTAAAGTCATAAGTACAGTAAATACTCGTTAGGAGCCCGTCGAACGGGGCTGGCGGCGGGCTCCTAACGTGACTGGACACTATTCCGCGCGGCCACTGGCGCGAGTAAGAAAACCCAATGAGCGAGCAAGAGGAAACGAAAGCGGATGGCAACTTCGTGTCGACTCGTTCGTTTCCTCTCGCTCGCTCATTGGGTTTTCTCACTCTCGTCCGAAGGATTCCAAGAAATGGTGGGGATAGTCGCCGGGCTCCTAACGCGTGGTAGAAACGGGCTCCAAACGAGGATTTACTGTATTGGGAAACCTAGAATTTCGATACGCCAACTAGTGGCAGAAAATTGAACTACCGAGAGCTGGTCGAAATCCGTCGAAGTCCATATGATTAACAGTGTTTATATAGACATGTTGTGAAAACTGAGTGTTTTTAAATTATTTTGAACACTAAATGTTTATTTATTCGATTAATAAATACTTATTCGGAATGTTTTGTGGAATCCGGGCCTACTTTTGATAGTTCGCCAACTTACCACCACAGCGCTGAAATCTAAGCCACGCCTCCACTAAGTTTCCCAATATGTATGTCCAATTTAAATTTTGCTTTGTAAAACACATTCTTTTGCTACGACACCAAACATATCTAACCTCAAATCAGGAAGCCGCCTACAACAAGGCTTCAATTCAAAGTTAAATCTGGCATCTTCTGTGGTGTATTAACCTCAGTATTATGGCTATATAGGTATTTCTACTTAATGCAAATTCTACTGAATCTTACATTGAAAATTTGTCACTGTAACTCATGTTTGACAATATCGTGAAAAGCTACTGCAGCGCCCTCTTCGAATGCGGCTCCAATCCAATACCAGTTTCATCTATGTCTTCCTGCTTTACTCCCGAACTAATCCTAATTCCCAACAAGTCTCAGTCTAGTGCTGTTTAAATACCAGGAGCTATTACCCCCGATCCTTACCAGTTCCTATTCAAGTTAAGATCCGATTCGGGGGAGTTGCGGCACGTAGTTTCCCTCGCAATTTAATCGAATAAACGCTTCGTTACGAGAACAGTTCATTTATTTCTTATATCTCGAACATCTTTCCCCCTCAGAATGTTTCCATGCATTTCGATCCCCCGATCCGCTCATCTTCGCAAGCTATGCGCGTGCGTACGTACAAAGAGCGCCTGGGTCCGTGTGGGTGCAACTTGCTCGAAGCACGAAAGTACGTGCAGCCGAATGTGGTTTGCGCCACGAAGATCGTGCGAGTTTACTGCACGAGCGCTTCTTTGTCTCGCATTCTCGCACACGTGAGGGCTCCCTCTTTCCTCCTCTCCTTTTGCTCCTCCCTCCGCCTCCCCCCCTCTCTCTCTCTCTCTCTCTCTCTCTCTCTCTCTCTCTCCCTTACTCTCTCTTGAACACGCCAGGACGTGCACGTGAATTTATGTGTCGGTTCTTCTCCAACGAAGGGCCCGTATCCCCGTCCTCGTCCGATTCATCACGGGCCGGAGATGATGCATCGTCTCCTGTGTCCCGATCGCCGCTCTCTTTCCTACGCGGCGCCGGTCTATCCGTGCGTCCTGCTTCCTCTTTTTCTCTCTAGCAGTCTTAACAAACGTTGGGTACAACTCAATCGCCGGTCACGATCCTTAAGCGGCTCTCACAGTGGGCCCTTTCAGGGCCTGCTGCATCGAACGGCGATCGGTTTCTGGTCGTTGAGTGATTTTTCGCTGCTTTCATCGCGAAACCCGCTTGGACACGTAGGTTAAAGCTTGATGGAACGTTCTTGATCGGGGCAGTGTGTACGTGGTAATTGAGACAGCGAACGGGTGCTTTGTGAATGCGAGGTATAATACTTTTGTTTCAGGGAAAGTAGAACATTTGTGTACGAATTCGTACGCGGATGACGATGCCTATCTCGGCTTCATCTTTAAGCTTGTTAGCTCTTAGGTACTTATTATTCAACCCTAATATCTTCATGCTATGATAGAGGTCTATTAGCGGAAAGATAATTTACGCAGACAAGGTACGATGTAATCCTTAGCAGGAGTTGGAGTTTAGTAATTAGTCTTTCAGGGAAATTAAGATCTGAATAATGTTCGTTGACGCTTGCTACTTCTTCTTTATTATTATCTTCTAATTCTCGTATCTGCCGATGGAAACAATGACTTAACCTCGCATTTTCCACGGTTAAGAAGATAGATGTATACTTTCCACCTAAACATTTTCCAAATGAGTAAAGAGCCACGAAATATCACGTCACGCGCGTTCTCGTCCGGATGAACTTTGCACTGAACTTTCCGAAAATGCGGGAGGTTCGGATTTACGTTTACAGTGGCGACGACGAATTCGCGAAACGTCAACGAACTCCTCGAGAGGGGGTCTCATTACGAGGGCCGTTCCCTCGTGAGAAGCTCAAAGAGGCGAAGAAGAAGCAATGGAAAGCTGACGGGGGATGAAGAAAGGGGAACGTGGACATGGCCGAAGAAACACGGCGCGACTGGCATCAGCATTAGCGCGAGTTTCCGAGGGCATTAATCAGGATTAAGCAGCGCGGTCGTCGGCATTTCTTGGCCAAAAACACCCTGATACTTCTCGAGCTATGGCCCCTGATTTATTTTTCTACACGTAGCTTCTTCGCGCTACTGATTGTCCATTTGTCAAAGCGCTGGTTCGGGTCGCTTTTAAACTCTTTTGTCGCGCAGACGTACGCCCGACGAAAGGGTTACAGCCTCCTTGTCTTCGTTTTCAATGAAGCCCAACCTCGGGGCATGCTGCATTCGCTGAGCCTCCTGCAGATTATCGTTGACGCTCGTTTAAATTTATTCAACTTTATTCTCTAACCTTTTCCCCGACCTCGCCTCACCGTCTATTTGTCTCGTTCTGAAATTATCGAAACATCCACCGATCTTTCACCAATCTACAGCGTTTCAATCAAAAAGTGACATCCAACATTGTGGTATCTGATCCCACTCGGATTTTGTTTATAAAGAATTTTGAAAACGGGGAAGGTTCGTTTTGGAACACGCCTGAGTTTATTTCTCCAATACTCTTTCATCGCAATAGTTTTTGTACATTGCTTAAAACATAATTAAAAAAAAAAAAAAAAATTGCTTCATAACGATTTATTCGTTCTGAAGTGATTCTTAAGGTAGTTCCTAACCAACTATGTTACTCAAATTAGAGTTGGGTAATAAATGATATATGTATATAAAGTAGTACGATACTATAGAAATAATAATAATAATTTTTAACATCATGTATATATATTTTAAAAAGTTCAATGTTAATATAAACAATTGTAATACGAAAATAGAATATTAAATTTATTAGCGTAGTGAATTGGAGCAGCAGATCTGACAACGTCGCATTTTTTTAATCAAAACGTCAGAAAGTTTGCGTCATAAAGGTAAATTTAGTAAAAGAAAGAAATATGTCGGGTTGAAATCGCGGCACAAAGAATGCAGCAACGTAAATGTGTTGAAGTTAACGGCGAAATACTTGTAAAAGAAAATTCGGCAAACTTGAGAAAATTATTTAACAACAATAAACAAATTTAAGTCACAATTATGTTATTTAATATTTTATATACAAATTTCGGATAACTAATATGACTTACAATATAATTAGTCTTCATATGAATTTGAATCGTCGTTCGCTATTTAAATGTCTAAACACATCGATTGTGCGACGTTGCCACGTTGATTGCTCTACGTAAGTTTCTGAAAAAATTGCATGTAAACCTATTTTTTATGGGCATTTACGAAGAAACTACGTGGTCATTTTTGCAGAAATTGATAAATTCGTTTCCTGACATTTCGATGTACTTTCGTGCCAATTTTGGTACATTTATTGAATATGAATTTCCTACTTCAGAAGGAAAACTGAAACTATAACCCTCTTTTTTTTACTCCGCCATATGCCACAGTGTTAAAATGCATCAACTTCAATTAACAATTTCTCGATAACTATGCGGTAAATCGATTTTAAACTTTGTACAAGGGTTTCTTGTATTCCAAATTAGTTTTGCACGAAATTTGAAAGAATTCTTGAATTTAGTAGATTATTCAGGAACTACCTTAAACACTCTCCTGTGTAGTGTCTAATATCTACTACACAGTTATTCTTTTTACAATTTGCAAAATCGAATTGCTCGAATCAAGTCGAAATCGATAGCTTAACATAACGTTAGAGCAGCCAATATTGTACCGGGACTGTCGTCGTACCGCAGTAACTGATTGACAAAGAAGAAGAAACGTTCCTTTTATCGTGCCGGGGTTATCGGTCGCCCCCGACATTAGCCATTAAAATGATTGGCGCACCAATAATCAAGTCGCCCCGGGAACTGGTACCCGCGCGTCGTGCATTCTGTCACACGAATCGAAACCGCAGTTTCGGCCAACCTGAATCCGGTCGCGCCAAGCGGCTACTCGCTCGAAAGTGCGTGAAAAATGGGCTGTTCTTATGAATTTCTTCCTTCCAAAATAAACGCTCTACGTAGTTCCGGTTTTGTACATTTGTTTACTAATAATTTACTGACACTTTCACGGCGATACATTAAATAGTGACAACTATTTACCGTGTCAGAGGTGTTCATGTGCGATCACTTTTAAAAATTATTAACATGATTGTGCCAGTGGTATTCATCTGAAATAAAAAATACAGATCAAAGTGAAATTTTGTTACCTAAATGAAATTTTCTTCTCGAATGGTCGCCACTTTTTGCGCTGCGATATTAATGAATAACTGAGGTAGGGACGATAATGGCAACTGTACTGAATGGTAAATTTAAGTCGCCAAGTTCTCTGTACCTACGCGCTCATAGCTTGACAATGATTTTCCAACAATATTTTTAGCAACATTGATCATTCATACTCGCTAGAAAACGTGAGAATCCTTCTCAGCGTTCAACTTCCACGAAAATTCTTAACATAAGAAAATTTATTGCCTCCAAAGCGTAGTAGCAGAAATGAAAGATTACATCAATGACGAATGGAAGCAACGCGACTAGTTTTCCGGTTTGAAGTTAGTTCGTATAACTTCCCTGGGATTGAAAAAGCGGCGACTATGACAGACGGCGAAATCCATCGATACGAGAAGAAACGTGTCGCGAAAAATCTGCCTGTTACGCAAGAAACGCGAAACAGACGGATGGGAGTTACTGCGAACGTGCGTTAGCTCGAGGCAATTCAATGAGGCCACTGTTAGCGCACGAGTTCATTGATATCGCTCAATTAATAAATTTAAATAGCCCGACGTAATTCCACGGCGTCTCGTCGCCGACGACGAGCAAGGCTCCGTGGATGCGTCGATGACATCTCTCCTACCCTAATCGCCATTATTCTAATTGGAGGCGCCGAGACGCGGCCAGCGTTCGTATTTTCGCGCTCGATATCCGAGCGTGCGGGAAACAGACGAACGAACGTGATTTCCCAGCCGCCGCGCGACGCGCCGCACAGTGGGCAAAAAATGACATAGTTGCGTTGAAAAATCGATTCCCACGCCAAATCGAAAGGAAAATCAACGAAACTTGGTGTACCGGGGTATTAGGTATCGCTGGTTACGAATCCGTTGTGGGATTTTTGACAAAGAAGACGGCGGATCCAATATGGCCGCCCAAACTAGGCAAATTTTAGTATATTAATATATATATATGTATATTAGGGTGGCTCTTATTTTCGATTTTTGAATTTTCTTCGGGGCACCCCCCAGAATAGTTCCAAATAATTAAAAAAAAAATCTGTGTAAAGTTTCAGCTCGATCGGATAACGGGAAAGGGTGCCCCTGGGCCGTTAAACATTTAAATCATTATTTAACAGCTCGCGAAGTCGATTTTATATAAGGTCTTCCAAGTTATTGATTAAATAAAAAAATATGTCAAACAAAAGTTGTAGATCCGGACAAGGAGCATCTTTTTTGGTGTATTACTATTTTTCGTGCGACAAACGGTTTTCGAAAAAAATCCGAAAAACTAAAAAAAAACTTGTTTTTTCCAAATTGTGAAAGTTTTAATGCTTCTAGAACGCTTTTTATTTATGAAGGTGAACAAAAAAAATGGAATTTTTATTTTCGAGGACTATTTTTTAAACATTTAAGGGGGGGGCATATACCGAAATATGCAAACAAGATAAAAAAAAATTTCTTCTTATTTTCAGTGTTTGATATGTGATGAATGTTTCCTGAAAAGTTGGGGTCGAAATTCGCAAAAATATCGGAGATATTGGAGTGCAGTCTTCAATTAGATGCAAATTTTAGTAAAATAGGGATCGTATGGACGACAAATGTTTTTTCTTGAAGTCCTAAAGCTATAACTTTATATTTTAGGAGTTTAGAAATTTGCATTATACTGTATATCAGCGATGCCCCGATAGGCGGCCCGAGGGTACGAGCATCCATCGCATTTTCCAAAGCTCGCGGGGAAGGGGGTCTCGAAACCAATGAAGTTGCAGGCATGTAACGGATGAGGAAAACTCTAGTAGTGTGCGTGTAGGCTCGTACCCGTAGGCTTATATAACTGGGACTCTTGGAGCCCCAGTGTTCTACATTTTAGGAATTGGGAAAATAAACAGGAATTGACTAATGATTAAACAATAATATTATGTAATTGGACGAAATAGACTTGAACATTCCCACTTACACCTCTGATTAACAAAAAGTTTCTTATTAAACGATTTTTATTCAACTTCAATCCTCTGTTTGTGTGTTTGTTTATATGTATGTTTGTTCAGTTCAAATCTAGAAACTCAATTTTAACCCACTTCCAACTATCCAATAGACTTGAAACTTTGCAGGCATACGTAGTTTGGATGACAATACAAAATTATGAAGAAAAAGAAACCCCCCAGGGTTTAAAAAATTATCCTGTCATCAAAAAATAGAACCCATAACCGCAAATCCAAACGACTTGAAATCAGCCTATAACCAGAAATCAAATCAATTTAATCGCAATGAAATCAGCATGTAACGGTTACATGCTGATTTCAGGGTACGAGCCTACACGCACACTACTAGAGTTTTCCTCGTCCGTTACATGCCTGCAACTTCATTGGTTTCGAGACCCCCTTCCACGCGAGCGTTGGAAAATGCGATGGATGATCGTACCCTCGGGCCGCCCATCGGAGCATCGCTGCTGTATATAATGCAATACTGAGGTATAGCTGTTAAAAAATGGCGGATAACAGTAAGAAGCCAACATTATTTACTAATTTATTGAAATGCACGGCAAATGCTGCAAATACATAATTAAACTAACGAATGCATATCTGTCGGAGACGAAAATAATGATTATTGACATGAAAAAATGTTTGTGGAATTGTTTATCAAAAATTTGTTTAAACAATTTTTTAACATGGTGACAGTAAAATCCATTTCATACAATCAAATTAATCATATTTTGTTGTAGAATTACTATGAACAATTGATTTTTATTAAACAATTTGTTAACAATAATAGATTTCAGTAATATTCATTAACTATAAGTGAAATTTTGAAGATACATTGTTCTTATGACGTAGACTCCCACTATGCAAGGATTTTTGGAAATTCCATCCCCAAGGGGGTGAAAAGGAGTAAAATGAATTTTCTCGGACACCTTAATATCTCTTAGGCCCGATTAGATATCACCTTGGTTTTTACTTACAAAGGTTACCCACATAAATGCCTCAAAATCAATTTCAGAATTTTGCCGTAACCAACCCCCAAAGGGGGTGAAATGTGTTTTCACGGATTCCTCAAAATCTCGTAAGCCGGATTTGATATCGATACTTGGTTTTAGCCTGCCAACACAAATACCTAAAAACCAACTAAGGCGGTGAAAAGGGGTAAAATGTGTTTTCACGGATTCCTCAAAATCTCTGAAGGTTTTTTGCTTACCAATTGGTTGGTTGTCGGAGGACTGTTTTCACGTTTCGTTTGTACCTAATGAAGACATAATTGACTTTATGCTAGTTTCGTCAGACCCTATTATAAGTGCCTTAAGAGTCCATAAACAACAAAAAATTAGAGGCTTGTGCGACCAAGGTAAAAGCTTATTAATTTCTAAAAATGATAATGAACAGGAGTCGGATGATGAAAATACAGTCATGGACGAGTCAGTCAATGAATTTTAGTTATAAAAGACCATGAGGCAACATAAATATTATTTTATTCAATAAACTTCAAGAAAACAAACAATTAAGAAGAACACGCGAAATTGGCGTGGGAATCAATTTTTGAACGCGCGGCTTGCTCACTGTGCGCCGTTGCGGAGATGCGTCTCCGCAATTAGCGGATTCGATTCCAGAATCGTGCACAGCTTTGACACTGACGAACCGATGTTTGGTGCCTGCGTGTTTCACCGACGTTTGGAGACTGATACATGAGGAAGAAAACTGGGATACAAAACAGAATCAATTGTATAACAAAAAAGCTGCAGGTCGGCAAAGGGTATTACATAAGTTGTTAATTAACGTTATGTACGCTAAAATTATTAAGCCTTAAAAGACTGGAAGAGTTCGTAATTCGTAGAATTACATGGATTATGGATTTTGAGATCACTACGAAATAGGAAGAAATGTAGCAAAGTTCTGTACATGCAGCATTGAGCAAAAAATCTGTGGCCAATCGATTAACGAATAAGTTGGAGGGCAGAGAGTTGCATAAGGTGTATTCGCGATTCGTGAATATCTCTTGCAGCAAAATATTATCCAAAAGACATGGCGATTACCTTATACTTTCAAGTTGGCCTTCTTAGTTTGTATTTGATCAGTCGATTATTCATTTTCTGTGCGAGAGTCTTCAAACGTATCCTGGAATTGAAATGAATCTACATCATCTATACATATTAACTTGATAAACCGTTCTTAACAAAACCATCGAGAATCTCTAAAGGTGGAATCAGGCGGAACGTGGCTCGGCTCATCCAGGTTCGGCAAGTCGACTCGGCGGCGAGCCAACTTGCTGAGTCCCGCGCCCTGGGACCCTTAAGCCTAGTTTACATTAGTCAAGTAACTCGACTTAGTGAACTTTGTGAGCCCAGTGCTCGGCCCAGCTACTATGCTGCCCGCTCTACCACTCGACTCGGCTAAAGGTGGAATCAGACGGCGCGTGCAGGCCCGGATTAAGATTTTTGGGGCCCGGGGCTATCCAACCTTCGGGGGCCCCCGTGGTTGAATAAGCGGGGGGGGGGGGGGGGGAGTAACAAAAAGTTAAACAATAACGAGTTTAAAATGCTTAGAACTGTAGGCTTAGAACGGGGCCCCCCCGGATAGTGGGGCCCGGGGTTGCAGCCCCCCCCTTTAATCCGGGCCTGGGCGCGTGAATCGCCGATCCCCGCGCCGTATGATCGGTCATGGATCGCCGAATCGGGCTCGCCAAGCCGACTTGCCGAGCCGAGCAAGCTCGTCGATTCACGCGCCGTCTGATTCCACCTTAATACTCGCCCGTTTACTCGACTTTTTTACTCGACCAACTGTTTACACTAGTCGAGTTAGATATGCTTTTTCACACTCGCCACTCTACTGTACCGTTTACTTGACTAATGTAAACTAGGCTTTATGGCTCATCGACTCGCCGTACCTGGGCGAGCCGGGCCGACTCGCCGAGCCACGCGCCGTCTGCCTTCACCTTTACAATTGTTTGGAATAACTTCGTTTCGCGAGAGCGAAACGTAGACACTCTTAAATACATGACACGATGCACAATGAAACATTAGTAGGCCCCGTACGAAAGATACAACGTACATTCAAGATCTCAGCCACTACTAAACATCACCAAGCGCGGATCATGGAACTTTCAAAAATCTAATTTCAACTGCCCTTACAATTTCGCAAAGGAAGAAAGGAAAGAGTCATGCCTTGACTAACCTAAGAGTAAGTTACTCCTCCAGAGTAGTCCCTCGAAGACCATCTAGTGAATTAGACGAACCATAAGGCGCGTCTAGCAGATGGAAAAATGCAATACGGCTTGTAATCGATGCGCTCCGGATATAGGCGCGACGTTAGAGCATCGCCGTGGATCGCGAGCGAGGCTCGTTAGTGTGGCAGGACCATACGAAGGGTAGGTGCAAACAGGTCCATTAAACTGAATGGCGAGACATTCTTTTCGCGCGCCCGCCGCTGATGTAAATCGACCTTAATGGCCCGCGTTAATTGAAGCCGCGTCCGTCCCCGGGGCTGCTTGACTTATCGCGAGAGGAATTCCGTGCAGCAGGTTGTTCCACGAAAAGAAACGCCCGAAGAAAACGCGTCCACGCAGGACCACATGCTCCCGCGTCTGCATTTGCATTCAAGTACGTTTCTATCTGCACCTGCCCCTCAGCACATTGCGGTTAAACCTTTTTGCATTTGGATAAGCAACGAGCCGGTATCTTGTTCGCGATTTTTCGCTTTTTCGCCCGGCGATGAAAGGTATCCGTGCGGATCGGCTCCGCGTGATTTCGAACAGAATCTTGCAGAAACTTCTCGGAAATCGTTTACGAGATTACCTACCCTCATATTGTGCACGTCTGTAGTCGATGGATTTTTTTTTTTTTTTTTTTGAAGGGGGAGTGTTAGGAAGAAATAGAATTTGTTTTTGTTTAAATGATTGCGGAAGAGAGCTATCAGGTAATTCAGTATAAGCCACGAGTGATATGATTATAGGTAGATAAAAATATTGACCTTTCGTGTTGGATTAATTGGTTAATTCTCGTATTAAAAAGTCTGCTCCGGAACAGAAATAAAGAAATACGAAAGTAGATTTTGATGTGGGTACTCTGCTCCTACATACAGTGGGTAAAAAAATTCTGCGTACGAACATGCTCAACTGCAAAAGGAATGTGAAAAATGTTTAAAAAATGAAAAACGGTGGTTCATTTATAAAGAAATATGGAATAAAATTAATAAATTACAAGTTGAATTATTATATACAAAAGTTATGCTTATCCTGACAGAAATTCACGCCAAAAAAGTCTGCGTACAAAATAAATATCTCATGTTTATTCCGTGTTATGATCTGTTATTAATAAAAATATGCAAACAGTAGATTACTGGCATTAGAAATTAGAAACATAATATTACTGTGGATGATAATTAAGTAATTTGCAATGCTAAGTGCTTTACAACCTATATCAACTAGAAGGTAATTACAGATGGTTATTGTCCTTAGCTGGTGAATTCTTTTCGTACGCAGACTTTTTTACCCACTGTAGGTAAGGATGATTTAGATTCAGAAAATTGAGGAACAATTCGAGTTTCCTGTAAATTATAAAGGTCTTGGTGCGTTTTGACAATAGGTAAGGTTGTTCATACGAAATTTTTTCTTATTTCCCATATCAATATCCATTCTGTTTTATGAAAAATTTACATAGTTATTATACATATGAGGCAGTCAGAGCAACAACGGACCAACCCACATTAAAAATTTTTTTTTCCTATTTTATATAGTTAGTAGATCCTATTGAAATATGTTATTGCTACTAATTCAATTTCGAAAAAAAATGTGGGTTAGTCCGTTGATGCTCTGATTGCCTCATATTGTGACATTGATTTATAATACGGCAATTAATATTGAAATATCTTTCACGAGCAACATTATCAATAAATATTAAGTAACCATATTATACAGAGATAGTAAAAATTCATACAATTTATATACCAGGATATTTTATGCCAAAGAAGTAGCTGTTAGCAAAAACCTTCAATTCTTACGATTGGGCTAAATTAAGCTTCATCGTGATAGGTGTTCCAGTTGGCTGTCATTAATCGTACACCAATCGACACACGTTGCGTCACATAATACATGAACCTTTGAGTTACTTATGTCATTGAAGTTTTATCAGAGTGAAGTATACAGTCGATGTTGACAAACTTTTCTAATATTTATTGAAATTCTTGAGGTTGTTTTAGAAACCCTAATATAATTCGTTTAATTTAAAATAGCTGTTCAAAGACGATTAATGTGTAACTTATTAAAACATGTCACTATAAACTGTATCACTCGCATCCTTGGGCCTTTGTAACAGCTTATTTGTTAGAGCAGGTAAACAACCAGTAACTGTTCAGAACAGATTTAAGAACAACAGATTAACCCTCTGGTCCATAGATTTTTAATTCAGTTGGAAAAAATAGACTACTCTAATTTGGGGATGAAAAGACCGGATCCGATGTCTGTTTTCAATCTGGAGGAAATAATAATAATAATAATAATAATTTTCGCACATCAAACTAGATTTCTGTCAAATCGAAACGTCAGATTGGCATGTTTCTGGCAAAGGACTGGCAAATGAGAATTCTCAATCCCTGGATTAAATAGGTGCCCGCCTCAAGGCAGGCGTATGCACTAGGAAGTTAAGGGTCTCTTCACTCGTGACACTTTTGCGGCTTAATACTGGTATTTCGAATATATTCCAGGGTTCGACAGAGTTCTGGAACTTTTCAATAGGTTCTATTTGAAACATGGACCGTGGAACTTTTTTAAAAATGTTCTCACATTATAAGTTCCCATTAGAACTGATAAAGTAAAAGTTCTAGGAAATTAAAGTTCTAGATGGAATGGAACTTACAAAATATAAAAGTAAAAATTTCTCTGTAACAGGAACAGATATTTTGTTCATCAATATTAAAAATGTTCTCAATCGTTATAACAAATACTGAATATTAGTCATTGAATAAATAATTATTACACGTACATTGATATTCTGAATCTGTTATTTATTTGTAATATTTACCTACGTAGATAATTTCTACGCAGATATTATAAAATTTTTGTGTCTTTTGGTGCATGTAAGTTATAAAATAATATTATTTAGGTATTATTCTTGACAAGTTCTGTTTTCTGTTCAATACTTCTTATGAAACTATTAATTACTTATGTTATGATTTTCATGCCTTTTATTAAATAAACACGAAGATTATGATATTATGTTGTTAAATAAAACTAATACCTAATAGTTTAGTACTTTATCTTATGGAACCTTTTGTAATAAATGTTCTAATATAACTGTTTCCATGGAACTTTTATTATATAGGTACTAAAATATCAGTTCCATGAGAAGACTTTCTAAAGAAGTTCCTAAGGGTAACATTTATTTCAATAAAAATTCCACAGGAACCGACATTTTCTTAAACGAAACATATACTATAAGTTGTAACAGAATTTTTTTAAAAATAAAAGTTCCAGAACTTTCTCGATCCTTAATATATTCACTTGTTAAAGCCAGCACGAGGTTACGAAATATAGAAAAAGTTGCAAAATGTACGCACACAGATGTTTCTGAACTACCAATCATAAGTCACAAAAATGTATTGCGTGAAAAAGGAAAATCTCGAAGTGACAATCACCGATTTTGATGAAACTTACAAGGGAACACCGCGAACCCGGACTCACCGATTGCAACGCAACTCTGTGGGTTTTTAGAGTGACTCAAAACAAGAACAACGGTGTGTTTCATTTGGGCCCTATGGCCCTTTAAGAGGGTGAAAACTAACCTCAAAGTCAAATTGGCACTTCCACTTTTTCGCGTATAACTCTCATAGTACAACAGACAGAAAAAAATGTTTCAAACAAAAGTTTAATGGCACAATAAGCGCTGAAAACTTGCGTTAACAAAATATTTGAAAAAGTTTTTTTTCATCAGATATTTTTCTTTTTAAACTATTTTCAAAATTTTGTTAACGCAAGTTTTCAGCGCTTATTGTACCATTAAACTTTTGTTTGAAACATTTTTTTCTGTCTGTTGTACTTTCAGAATTTTGTTATGACTATGTTATCAGACTATGTTACACTTACGCCAAATATTCGTAAGACTAATTTATAAAACAATAAAATACGAAACTATCGTTTGAAACGTTATATTTTATCGAGGAAACAACGAAACGACCCTATAATATAATACTTTTTTCTGCAGTATTTGATACTTTATCGATAACCAAGACGAAATTATAAGGAATATGAGATTTTTACCTTTTCTTGATGTGTTCCCAAACGGTCATTTAACTGTGGTCAACGAGGGCCTTGGAAAAGAGAAAGCGCGGTCGACACTTGAGGGTGCTATAAACCAGGCCTTTTCGCCGAAGTTTTCGGGGACTGCGTCGGTGCCTACACGAGGGAGGCTTTCGCAGACGGTGACACGGAGAGGCATTCGTGGAAATATGTATCGTTGACGACGACACATCGTTGTTTCCTCGTTGAAATACAACGTTCCAAACGATTTTTTCGTATTTTATTCTTGTATCCCTTTAATTAGTCTTACAAAATATTTGGCATTCCAAGTGAAAAAACCGAAGGTGACCGTTATATCTGGATAAAAATGTAACAAAGTAAAAAACATAGTGTTGCATTATATGTCCTTCTTGATACCATGCAACTTTTGTTTAAAATATTTTTTAATACAGCCAATAATTTACGAATAAATTGAGACTCGCGTCAGGTGAACCACCCTGTATATGCAAATACACAGCACAGATATGATGGACTTTTGATTTTTACATTATAAAAAATGTTATTATACTCATCATTTTCTCGGATTTTGTGCAAGACTGAATTCTTGAGTGGGTATAATCACTTCTACAGACGTGGAACACCTCGGGCTCGACTTTCTAAAGAGTTTGAACGATTCTGGTTAAATAGTCTTGTTAATAAACGACTTATGACCGCGAGTGAGTCAAGCACTGGCCGCGCCGACCGCGCCATTAGTTACCACTTTGCAGCGGAGGTCCGCGCCGTCTGTATTTTTATACCAATGGTAATAATTTTCTCCATTCGATCAACAGCTACCGAAGTTTGCTGTAACACAATTACCTAAAAGATGGCAAAACTGTTTGCTGCGTGTTTGATTATAAGCTCACAAGAACTCCGTGTTGCACAAAATGCGAGAAAACTCCAAATAGGGTAAACCCTAACCTCCAAGCGGAAATCCCAAATTGGAATGTCTATTTTTTTTTGTGAAGTTTTTATATGATCTTAATTTTCAGTTATTATCGATGATTATGGAAATCTCATTGAAATAAAATATCTTGAGTACCTATTAAGTCTTTTATTCTAAAAATATTCAATGAATTACAAAAATAGGCATAAAAGTACAATCGCTGGCATACTTAGCACATTTATTGTCACAGTGTGTATCAATTCTTGGCACTCAAACACTAAAAATAAATTGTTGACTTTTTAATAATTCTTCATTAATAACTAAAAATAAAAATAAATGAGGGATCGGACAGAAGAAAAGAAAATTAAGATCTAGTTAGAGTCATCTGATTCAGGATAATTGCTGAAGAAGTTTATTTGCCATTTCAGTTTGTTTTCATACTCCTTATCAAAATATTAAGAAAACGCTTAAAATTCAGCACTTTGTCCCACCGCTACCTTTAAGACTTTTTGCGGTGTTGCCAGATGTATGTAAAATGTGTATTTCAACTACTAGAGTTTGCAGTGTTGCAGTGAAAGAAAAATAAGGAATGGTAGAAAAGTACTTTCTAAGCTCGTACTTTTTAATATTTGGCTTTTTAATCAGCAGTGCCAATGATTAGTGCAGCGGCAGCATTAGTGCAGTTTACCCTATGTGCAAATCTTAAAATTCTTCTTATTCTTAAAAGTTATTTTAAAAAATAGCTTTTTCTGGAAGCTGTTTATGCAGCTGGTTTCCTTATTTCAAAATACACAACATTAAGATTTAACCCGTTTTTCCTAATAGTTCTGATCTGACAAATTCAACCAAATATGCTTTTCACACCACACTCTAAGGGCTGTTTTTAACCCTTTCCACAGGGACGCTAAACGGTAAAAAAATACTTTCCAATTTTTTTGTGAAATTCATTTTACCTAAGTTTCACAAAAATCGGTGATTGTCACTTCGAGATGCTCCCTTGTCAGCGCGCTCTCTCCGCATTGTTCTTTTCGTTCGGTTAAGAGCGAATCGCAGCGATCGAGCCTAGATCGTTAAACGTCTGCCCGGTCTGCTTACGTCGCGCAGGCGCATAGAGCGCGAAGCGACGCGACGTATATTTACGAGGGGAATAAATGTGCCGACGTAGTGGCGAAGACCCGCCGAAAATTAGCCTAGTGACAACGATTAATGATCGCCGCAGGCTCGCTCGGGCGATTTAAATCTCATCCACGACTATATCTGCGCGCAGTTTTATATGCATCTGCTCGTACTTTTTGCGGTTCTTCCCCGACACCGTCGCAGGGTTACCCGAGTGTCATGAACTCGCGAACTCTCGCTGGTAAAGCAGAGCTCCGCCGTGCGCCGCTGCACTTCAATAATCGCTATACCGAAATATTACCACGGAACGCGTAATCTTTGCCATTCAAGCCGGCGACCAGTTTCTTCCACACGTGTCTCCTCTAAAAAGTGATTAATATTTTCTGGCGCAGCTCCATTACGTCGAGAATACTGTGTCTTTATCAAGCGTATCGTTAAAGAAGAAGTCCTATATTTTGCCTGAATATTTTTTCCCGCCGCAAAGAATGCCGCGAAAGGTCCGACGGCCCATAAACAATAAATTAACCATTTATTGCAAACGGTCGATTCCCGGAATACAAATGAATGATAATCGCGAGCGGTGCGAGTCCCCGTTGGTTGAGAAAAGGAACAGCAACGCAGGGAGGGAGCCGGGGGGCGCTCTATCGACAGGCATTTCATTATTGGCTGTCTCTCTACCGGTTCGGCCTAACGAAACCTCGATATAATCGCCAGCCTACCGAATTAATGAAAGCAAAATTAAAGGGCCAGTCGTTTCTCATTAATCTCCGCCGTCTGCGTAAAAAGCAAATGATGGGTGTCCGAGCCACGGAAAGATGATGGACGCGAGTTTTCGGGACACCCCGTAGAGCACTCGCCGGTGTACTCTCATCGAGGTCTCTCTGCCTTAAGTGATGGCGGCCATAATGTTTTATGCAACGAAGTAGGCGGATGAGAACACGAGCCCACCGCGGGCTGTCAACGCGCGATCATAATTATTTGGCGTTCCGTTCGGCGTGATTTTCTTTTAGTAGGATACAAATGTGTGCGCACAGATGCGACTTGAAGCGTGCACGTACGTTGCTGTATTCTCGATTGAAGATGCCATTTTGCTTTCGCTTTTTCTGCTTTTGTGCTTACTAACAATATAATTATTAGCGATTCCTTGTACTAGAAAACACAACGCAACTTCTACTGAAACTGAAGCATAGTTATTGGGAAACCTAGAATTTCGATACGCCAACTAGTGGCAGAAAATTGAACTACCGAGAGCAGGTCGAAATCCGTCGAAGGCCATGTGATTATCAGTGTTTATATAGACATGTTGTGAAAACTGAGTGTCTCTAAATTTTTTTGAACACTAAATTTTTACTTATTCGATTAATAAATACTTATACGGAATGTTTGGTGGGATCCGGGCCTACTTTCAATAGTTCGCCAACATACCACCACAGCGCTGAAATCTAAGCCACGCCTCCACTAAGTTTCCCAATACTACGAGAACCAGTGGCGCACTCTGGATGTAATCTTCGGGGGAGCCGAGTTGAACGGATAAAAATATATTTAACGCAAATTCAATAAAATTCATTAGATAATTATGAAAATTTATTTATAAAATGAAATCCAGTTTTTTTCCTTTTTACGAAGCTCTTGAATTACTTAAATCGTGGCCACATTAATCTCCTCTTTTTCTCCTTCTTTGGGGGATGCGCCACTGAAAAGAACAATTCGTAGAGCCGTCTATTACACGCCATAAGGAATGAAGGGCATATGGGAAGAAAACACTAGAATTTAGTTGCAACCTCGGTCCTAACACGCAATAAAATCGAATTCATTTCATAACGCTGCACAGATGTGGAAATACTAAAGGAGTGATAACTGTCCCAGCGAATTCAACAGAGAGCAGTGGCGAGGTGACACCGACTCGCGATCCCAGACGAAACATTCATCAGTCGAAGGCGCAACGACGCCAAATCCCAAAAGCGAAGCGCCCTCCGGGTGCCCGGAAATTTCAAATCCCACCACTGGCGGTCTTCACCCTCCCTGCGGGGCATATAAATCGCCGGCGATATTTCAGCGTCGTAAGTCGCGGCTCTGTTCTCCGGTTACGCGACGATTTGCGCCGGGGAAGCGAGGCGGCCGCGGGTGCTTTTCGATCCGCGCGCGGAGCGTAAAAAAAAGCGGCCGTGGCCCCGCGGAGAACAAGAACCAAGGATTTTTAAAGGAGGTTGCGGCGCATCCGTAGGAAACGAATGATCCGCAGCAACGAGCGCAACGTTGTGTCCCGATCTGGCCCGAAACGTTCCAATTATACGCGAGAAACGGCCCGAAACAGGTTCCGCGGTGGAACGTACACATAATTTCCCGCCCCGATACCAATAAAAGAGCTGGCCACGATTTTATAAGAGCCGCGCCTTCTTAACGCCTTTTTCTGCCTTTTGGCTCCGTGGATTTCTCTCGCTCTCCCACCCCGCTCCCTGTCTCGCTCTTTATCAGCGTATAAAATCTTTTTTTTCCATCTCCCTCGGAGTAAACCTGGAAGCTGCTTTTGCTCTATCTTCCTCCGCCCTATCGTTCCCTGTCAATCTCCATCTTTATCACATCCTTGCGCGCCCTTTTCTCCATATTCCCTCTTGTGCCTCGTTCGTTTGGCTCGTCCCGTCTCTCTCTCTCTCTCTCTCTCTCTCTCTCTCTCCTTCTTGCCGCGTTATTCTGGGTCTATCTTTCTGGTTTTCCCATCCGCTCCGCGCTCTCTGTCTCTGTTCCTTCGGGGCCAGTCTGGCGCGGACGCATAACAAGGAATCCTACAACTTTATGGTCGCCGGACGGCAGCACCGAGCTTTTATTGGCCTGACCATCGGCCGACTAATGGCTCGGTGTATCCAGATCCGCTGAGTTCGCGCCAACCACCACACAACTTCTTCATTTTACCACGCCGTACCTTCTCGGGCATGGCTGCTGCGGTACCTACCGCGCTGTCACAGTCCCCGGGCGCGCTCTAAGTTCTGGCCGATTTCGATATCGAAACGCGAGCATTCGGCCAGAACCCCGAGGAGTAATGGTCGACGCGAGAAAGGGGAATCGCAGAGGTGGCTCGCTCTTGAGAGCCCGCTGCCAGAGATACGGTCGCTCGTTCCCTCTTTGGCTCTTTCACGATCCGGTGCTCGATGCTGGCGTGACCTTTAAGGAATATTCCTCTGTCAGAATCTAAGGAGCGGTTTTTGAAAAGGGACCAACGGACGCGTGATAAATGAAATTGCCTGGAAGAGAGACAGTATGGGACGACAGTGAGTTTCAGGATGAGGTCTAAGAGATCATTTTACACACTTGGGTGTGGAGATTACTTTGTTGCGCATTTGCTATTACGAATAATATAGTAAAAGCGACTAATGCTACTTTATAAAAAAATCCCCGACTATCGAGAGAAACAAAAGCCTACCATCCACGTCGAGGGAACGCTATAAAGCAGTCCAAATTAGTATACGGAAGGGAAACTCCACTGCGCGTACCCAATAGGCGACTAGCCGTCTCTAGCGTCGAAGGGCAGAAACAAGACCCCCGATACGGAGGAAGACGAGGCGACCTAGAACAACGGGAAGAGCGATATGAAGCTGAAGAAAACCACGAGGAGCGGGGATGAGCAAAAGGTAAGGGGTGAAGCCAAGAAACAGTAAACGACCCCAGCGAGAGAGGAGGGAGCGGTGAGTAGGAACAGAGACCAAATGGGAATAGGGGAGAGAGAGGGCCAGCGATAATTGACCGTTTAACGATCGCGCCGATTTCCTCCCCCTGCGGCTCGGAGGTCCTCCAGCGAGGACGGACACGGCCGTATACGCGAGAAAGCTAAACGAGTACGAGAAGATACGAGAGAACGTGCGAGTCGTGAGTACAACATCATCAGAGGCAGGCCTGGTCGCTGGGTTCCTTGGTCCGTTCGTATAATAAAGACGCGTTCCGCCGCTACCTCCACATTCACCCTCTCCCTCTTCTCTACCTTCCCCATCTCATCTTCGTCTTTGTCTCCCCGTCTTCTGTTATCTTCCATTCTGTCGCTTCGTCCCTCTCGGTCCCGTCCTTCTGTCCTCCTTCAACCCTCCCCTTGCCTCATCCCCTCGCCCTCCCCACCCCCCCCCCCGCCCTCCAGGGAATCTTTTTATTTCCCTGCTCCCTCCCCTCCTTCTATCTGTCTGGTCGTACGTTTTGCTTCAGAGATTCGCTATTCGAGCGGTCCTCGCGTTCGTCCTTCTCCCTCATTCGACACTCGCATCCCCCTGGTGTGTCGTCCTTTTCCAGGCCCCTCCGCCCCCCCCCCCTCCGTCGCCCCCCCCCGATCTACCCCGTCCCGTTCTATGTCTCACTCTTCTTCTCCTCTCGTCGTCGCGCGCTCGTTGTTCGGCTGTTGCTCTCTCTCTGTCCGTGGAGGGCTCCGGCAACCCGCCCCCTTCGCCCGCAGCGCGGGCATCCGTGGTATTTTTGAACCGGTCCACGACAGGAGGCTGCTTCAGGGCCGCACTTTCGGAGGCATCGTCGAAAATTCCCTTCGACGGGTATCGGGGTCGAAAATTTCACGAAATCCCAGCGAACCGGCTTGCTCATCTCGTGGGAATTTTTCATCAAGGATAGTTTCGCAACGAGAAGAATAGCGGACATATTCGATTGACGACTGTTTGTACTTAGTGCGTCTTTCTGGAGAAATCGCGACTCTTGAATCGCGAAGAGGGTCCGAACTATACCTGCAATTGCCACTTGTAGGAATAAATATTATGAACCGCAAATGTACGATGCGCAAAATTCGTTTACCGTTTAAAGGCGCATTCGTACATAGCAGTTCCGTGACAGTTCAGTACCGTCAGCGTCAGTGGCAGAAAATATCGTTTCCCTGTTTTGGGATGGAGCAGTTCACGCCTGCCCGGGTCAGTTGCCGACACTGACACTGACGGCACTGAACTGCCACGGAACTGACACATGCGAATCCGCCTGAAACTGTCTGCGATGGCAGGAGGCTCTTCGCATCCGATTTCGTCTCAAGTCAACTTGTTGAAGACTCGTTGAAATTTGCGATTCTCACGGCGATAATTAATTTGCCCGCGTCAGATTCGTCAGCCGGTCGTTGACGATTCGTGCTAGTTCGCCGGAGATTCCTTCGCGAGCTCTGAGAACGCTGGCAGAGGAAGAATGCGGTACGTTTGCAAGAATGCAACCGAGAGAAGGATTGAAGCAAAGGTATCGAAATGCTTGCTGGAAAGGTTGATTAAGTAATCTCTATTGTGATTTCAAGACACGGTTCAATGGTTTGGCTTTGGTACGATTCGACGTGATTTGTGGAGAATCAAAGGCGCGCAGAGAGAGATAGAGCATTGTGTGGGTGACTTGTAAAGAAACTACGGAACTTGAATGCTATTTGCCCAGTTGGTTTTGTGTAAGGAGGTTGGTTTAATTACTTTCCACTATAATTTTGCAGCGTGCGCAAACATATTATTTATGTATGGTCAGAAGTATAAAAAGAGAGATAGCGAAGTGAACTATAGCGGCCTTTCAGCGATTCTTAGCGCCAATTGTAAAAGCTGATTAACATAAACGAGTTGTAGAATATTAATGGTACTTGCTTGCTTATTAGTTTCTGATAATAAAAATAGTAAAGATAATGGAGATCTGAGTGTTCAGAATTGGACAAGCAGTCTGTTTCTTGGTGTTTATAAAACTTGTGTCATTACTAAACAGGACCGTTAGAAATTGAAAATATAGATGTCCCCTCTCAACGATCGGTAATACATTCTCATTTCTTTTAAAAATTTCTGCAGATTAACTCGCTATAAGGCTCCATCCGCCTCACCAATTGCGATCTTCGATGCAGACGTCGATGATTAATTCGATCCATTTTAGGAAGCTTGTTAACTCTTCATCGCACAATCTCCTCGGACAATTTCTCGACGCATCGTGCCCGTTACGAATGGCTCGGCTCGATCCATTAATTTCCCAATTTTCGCTCGGGTAAACCGCGCTCCAGCAATTTATGTAATGTAGCCAGCAATCTGTGTAATTGCGTTGCGTAATCGGCCAGATCCAAGCACGTTAGTTAAATAGTAGCTGCCTCGCCTCCGCGGGGAAAATTATTTTCGCATTTGGCCCGCGGATTATCTGCTGCCCGCGAAACAGCCAAGGCATTAATTCACTGAAACGCTCCCGATCCAAGTATCTCTCGCGAGTCGCAGCGTGCAATTAAAATGCACCACGATCGACCAGTTCTCCGTTATTGGTTTTTTTTTCGCAACGTTAATGCTCGAGATTAGACTAATCGCACCCGTGGGTGTAGCAAAACGAGAAGAATTAATAGGGGACCGGTTGTAAATGATTATCCTCCGCGAACGCCATGGGCTTATGAGCAACAGGTGACGGTGTTGCGCATAGGAGCGATTTGCCCCAAGGGTTTCGCCAATCAAGCCCCCACAACGAAACTGAGGCTTCCCTCCGATTTCACCCTCGGCCGTGTCAGAACAGGTGTAGCTTGTTTTCAGCTTTCGACCACCTTGCGTTGCTCAAATAACTCGGGTTTTCTAGTTCGGAGTCACCTATTGCCTTCGCGCGCCATGCTATTTGCCTCTCGAATCTTGGCCTGTGCTGTGTAATCAACCAGCACGGTGCTTCGAGAACTTCCTCCACAATGTTTATCATTTTGGACAGGAAACTTTTTTCAATGATGTATCATTGCGTCTTGTTGCTCATCGATGTTGTCCGCGCCTGGAATCCTTGGCGTCGAACAGAACCAACAATAAGTTAGTAGACGCTTCTGGAATATGTCACGACGGAAATTATTACAAAGTCTCGAGTCTTCTACGCAAGAGTTTGCGAATGGATGTCCTTGGTAAAACAACCATGGAAGAACGCATTTTTGTCGACAATCCGAGTACCCGCTCGTGCGAAACGCACGGCGTTCCTCTTTGTCTTCGTCCTCCAGAGTGTTCACGATATGAAAGCTTCGACGTTAAGGCGCAACAGGTGGTATCACCGAGCCTGAGGTGCGGAGTATCTCGTTTCAACCAGCACACTGTTATTCAAGTACTACGCGCCCACTGCGTGCCGTATGATAGTAATTAACGCCGCGGGACTGTTAAAATATTCTTAACATTCCGCCGCACGGTCGTTGACACGGCCGATAAACGAGGAACACGACTGTGAAAAGTCGGCATTCCGTTGGAGGGCCGTGGATAATTTTCGGTGTTCACCGTGTTAGGATTCTTACAGTGAACTTTCAGCCTTGGAATGCCAGCCGTTTATCCCGTTTAAGCGAGTGTGCGCTGGCTAAATCACTTGGACACTGCTGTTCATTGTGCACGGTGTTAAAAATAAGGCACCTTTGTTAGGGTTGTCCGAACGCGTTACCCTAGTGTTGTTGTTCTCGGGACGGAAGAGTAATTATGATCTTCATCGTCGAACCTTGATTTTCAGTTCTTCAAATTGCGACTTTAAGGGGACCTTCCGGTCTAAAAGTCGATTTTTTTTATTTCATTTTTCGAACGTCCAACCTTTCAGGAATACGTGATTAAAAGGATTTGTTGAAATTCGTAAAATTCCCGAAGTTATAGGCATTTGAGTAGCGGCAAATGCATGGGTCGCAACCGGCCACTCGGCGCTCGCGTAAAACTTTAAACGCGTTTTTCCCGAAACAGTGTTCTCAAAATCGGTGGGACCTGTATTTCCAAAAGTTACTATCCGATTCGACTGAGACTTTTTTTATTTTGAAGAATATACTTCTGGCTAGGGGGGGGGGGGGGGCAGAAAAATTACAAAAAATTGAAAATTTATAATTTTTACAGGTGTTGAAACGTCGTAAAATATAGAGAAACAGTGATTTCACACTTCCAGTGTCGTTATTTTCTCAAAAAATGTCATTTTTGTAATTTTTTCTGGTTTCCCCCTAGCCAGAAGTGTATTCTTCAAAATAAAAAAGTTTCAGTCGAATCGAATGATAACTTTTGGAGATACAGTTCCCACCGATTTGGATCAATTTTTTGACACCTTGACTTTAACGACTCCACAGTGCCGTCTGCAATGATTAATTATAAAACAAAAAATATATTTCTATAATTTAAGACATCCTTAATACAATGCAGAAAGTCCCATTGTATTATATATAGTAGTTTTCCTTTAATTAATTCCTAAAGATCACCTATCTTTTTGGGCTCTAGACCGGAAGGTCCCCTTAATACGAGAAAATGGAAGGAGAATTTAATAGAGAAAACTCATCGCATCATATAATAAGCTCGTATTATATTCTGATTATACGATTAATCAATATTCTGTAATCGCAGGATAATCGGCGTTGATAAACGTTGTTTTGAGGCCGCTTAAATGGTATTGAATAATTCTCTTCGTAAAAGAACCAGGTCCAGCGCGGCGCTCGCAAACACTTTAATAATATAAATGCTTCTATCAAATAGAGTAATGAAGTTGCTCTTCGAGTTAATGAAATTTCTCCCCGTCTCTAGTGTAATTAACCTGTCTCGCGGGCAGCAGTGTGCGATTTGAAACAGGATACCCCTCCAACTCGATGATACCACCTGTTATGTTTGAACGCGTGAGTATTTAATATCGCGATACGGTGAAGGGTTTATCGTTGTTGTATCGATGAACGACGAAAGACGATACGGGCCGCACGAGGTCAATAAATGATGAAGATAAGTGCAAAGAATTGCATAGGATCGACTTACCAGGACGAAGAAGTGGTTGCATCGCTCGCCAAATCATCTGCGAATGAGTCGGCAATGTCGGCATATCTAACGTCTGGCAGGAATTTCGTCCAATAATTCTGTCGCAGATGAATCGTATTGTCCAACGGCGTGTAACATTTACTTTTCACTGCCAGAAGTTAGATATTCCCGTATCAATATTAATAGCAAAATGTGCTATTATTCAGGATCAACGAAATCCAACTTATTTTCTATATAACATACAAAAGAATATGTTTATTAAAATAAACAGAACACGATAATTAAAACCCAGGAAACAATGCCGATAGCAGCCCCGTGTTAAGCTAACAGGGTTAGTTGGAATTCAATTAGCAAAGGGATTGCGCTGAGGGAATCGCGGTTATCCGTTTACAAAACACTTGGTTTCGCGAAGGCTGAGCACCACTGGGTATAATTATGACATCTAATTAGGTTTTTAGCGGTTGGCGGTTGGTTCGGCCCGCAACAGCCATCCAAGACTCGAAGAGCCGCAGTCAAGGTCTTTTTTCCACGAGGCAGCTCTGGTTCTGGATTCTGTTTCGACCTGCCCCCTCCTGGACCCCTGATCCCTCTGCCCAGACTCTCTCGCCGATAGAGATTCCAGGCGAGTCCCTTTGTTTTGTCCCGGTTGCCCTTTTTGCACTGCAACCGATTCAATCGACTCCCGTATACAGTCGAGCGTCCCGTCTCTCTTTCTCCAGAGAGGGAGAGGACATCGCGATGAGTACCCGCGAGAAGTCGGCCTTGGAGGCTTAGGCTTTGGCCCCGAGAGGAAGACAGAGGCAATCGGGTCGGGCACGTGTAATTTCAGCAAATGAAGAGCCCCGGGAATAATTAGGGGGCGAGTGACACCAACCCGAGGCAATTAAGACGACTGGATCGCGTCGAGGGAGCACTGCAGGCTTCCCCATACGTAACTCGCTCATTTTGAAGCTTTAAATTCCCGCGTCCAGCGAGCCCAAGAACAGGGACTACACGACCGTCCAACGGATCAATATCCAATATAATAAAATAGTCACCCGTCGTTTCTGCAGTTGGCATTGAAATTTACGTGCAACGCTGGTCCATTGAACGGTGCGCTATAAATCTCGCGAACCCCGCAATGATTTCCAGAAGCCTTCCAGCAGGATCCGCAACGACACCTGTCCAGATCCCCGAAAACCTCCCGCCGCCGGTGAAATTCAAACGCGGCTCCGCGGCAACAAATCACGTACACCGCGATAAGCATCGTGATCGAACTTCACCAATAACCGTTCCACTCCTTGCGCGTTGTCCCGTGCGAAGGGAAGAGCGCCGATGTACCCCGCCGCGGGGCGAAAGACAGAGAGCGGGGCAGAAGGGAACGACTCCCGAGGGATTAGCATTGGAACGTGAAAAAGTCTCTTGTTAGATGGCGGTGGTACCCGTTCGTTCCAAGACATCATTAGGGCACGCCACGTGAAGCCGAGAGGTCCGGAGATCGGGCCGCGATAAGCCGGCGAGTGGAGCAACGAGGACGGGAGATGGGGTTGCGTGGTAGGAGAGGGGCTTTGGACCCAGTCGGATGGGGCCCGTTCACAGGGTGGGGGAAGGACGGAGTAGGGAGTTGACGGATGGGGGTAGGGACGGGCCAAGGGGGACGAAGAGAGAAGACAAGTCCGGGGAAGAAGGAGGAATGGAGGAGGATACGAGACGAAGAGTGATTGAGCTGTAGTCGATCTTGCTGCCCTGTCGAAGTCTCGAATGTCTTGATGCCGGCCAGTCGAAGATCGAGTTCGCTCTCAATACGGGAAGGGCATTCTTCTCCTTCCTCGTCTCTTCTACTCTACCCCCTTGTCGTCTTTGTCTTCCCCTCGGTTTCCCTCCTTTATCTCGCCAGCTCTCCTCCACTCGCACTACCGCTACTTCTATCGTCCCCGTTAATCGCGCTTGGTATTTCTCCTAAAGCTTCTGGTCTCTCTACTGTGAGCGGCGAGCTAGGCGAACTCCGCTCGCGTCCTGCCGCCTGTCGCTGCAAGGTAGCGACACATCCCTGAACGCGTGGTTCATGCCGTGTCCAGAACAGCAATGTGTTCGATTTCAGGAAATCCGAGACAGAGAGCCGATGTTGTAACAACCGCGTAACCCGAGTGGGAAACAGAGTTACCAATGTAAGGTTAATGCAATATGTGGCCAGCCACAAATCGACACTCCCAAGTAATTATAAAGAGAACGTTCCAACCGCCCTAATTGTAAGACGAATTGCGAGTAACGTGAACGGCTTGTAATTATAGCCGGTGCACAACAGTTTTCTTTTTCCAAAAGTCATACCTTATATAGCACGAGCGTTATGCAATGTATAAATATACATTACACAGATGTGGCCAATTAGTTTCGTGATTTAATCTTGCCCATTGATCGCTTGACTTTAAATACGAAAATAAATGGTCTGCGGGTGCCTGAGTTACTGACACAACCTGACGATTTTATTTTCGCTGGTTCACGTGGTAGCTAAAGGAAAGTTGAGATAACAAATCTCTCTGAAATGCAAAAAATAACGCGTATTTTGTTATCTCTGATGTTCTCAAAGTTATCTTTGCTGGGATAATGGAGAGAACTTTCTACCTCCTTGGATCTAAGGGGCAAATAAAAACTTCCCTAGGCGTAAATCCGGACGAAAGATTAGAAGGGACGAATGCTGATCGCGTATTTGCATACAACTGATAACCGATACAGAAAGCGCGCGCTTTATTGTCGCCGCCGCGGCCGGCATTTAGCAGCGACTAACAAGATTACCGGTGCGCCAAGGAGCAATTGATCTCACTTAATTACAAGGCCTGCAGTCGCGACAAACGCTCGAGATTACAGCGGTCGTGGTATCTCGTTCTCCAAACGCGGTGGACATTTTTTTTAATTCGCCACCGTTAAATCGATTTGTACGTTGCCAAATGAACCGTGCCGCGCAAGAGGTAACTATTAGGTACTATATTTCATGGGACTTTTACGCGCCAGGGGGTAGATCTTGTGCGTAAAGAAGAAGAAAAGTTCCATATAAGTATTATGCCGTCGAAGATTGACTTGGCTGAATTACAACGAATTTAAGACAGTGATGAATGAGTCAAATCTTGGATATCCGTCAATTTTGCGTAACAATATATACGTAATTATGGCAGCACTTTGGTATTTCACATAGAAGAAGCGGTCTGATAGTCAGACTTACAGCATGGTTCATACTTTGCTTAATTAAAGATTCTAGAAAAATTGTAGCATTTCTAATCTTGCAATCGAGCAGCGTAGCTCTAGGCTTTCAAATTTGGTACGCGATACTAAAAAATACTTCTGTCTACTATACCCGCGCGTGTAGCAAGGAAAATTCCTGATAAATCATTGCCAAACCTGTAGGTTGAAATCTTGACGCGCCTTTTTTCATAATATATTTCTGTTCCTATTGGTGCCCGCGCATTTTGCCAGAAAAGGGTGTCTATAAGAAATGGATCCGCACGGAGAGAAGAAGAGACGAAAATCCCACGGTGACAGTATGATCCCAATCACGCGAAGAGTTGGTCTACAACGTTGACACCCCCATAATGTATAGCAGCGACAGTAGGGAGGCTTGCCACGCCCCTGAATCTTGTATAATTACAAGGTGGTGGATCCAAATTTATAATACCCTTGCTAAGTATCTACCACACCCTCCGAGTTCAGATTGGGAAAAAAAACGAGGAAAGGGAAGAAGATTCGAAAAGTCTTGTGAACGATGGCCACCGTTTTGCTTGCTCCTCATCCGGTTCGTTCAGAAATCGTCGACCTGTTTCGGTGAAAGGTCAACTACTACCGTTTCCACTGTCCTGGCGAAGATTCGCTAGGCGAGATATTGTCTGACGACGGTTCGATGGGGTTGATCTTATTAGCGAGACATCATTTAGAAATGCAATCAGCCTCCTAGGATAGAGTCCTAGCTACTTCTGGTAACCGTTTCATTTGTTCTTCGATTAGTGCCATTTTGTGGTCTTTCAAATGATAGAGGAGTGGTGACGAACGTGGGAAAGTTTTTTGGTAGCAAATGTATGTTAGGTGTAGTTAAATTCAGCAACTCTTTTAGAACATAAAGTGTGTTGGGTAATCTCATTACGAAGACACCAAGATTAAAAAGATAAAACTGTTGCAGCTATCGACTGTGAAGTCTGCAAACGTATATAAAAAATTCACTAGCAACGACTGTACTTCAAAAGGAAACGTAGTCGTTTAATATATAAAGGTATAAATAGATTCACTGCTACAGTACGCTTTCAGCTTCACTTTTCCCATAAAAATAGTTAAAATCTGTATCCCAGCGGTGCAGCTAACTCAATCTGCTTCACTTTAAGGAGGTTCGATACCGGAGCAAAAATGATGAGAAATCTTTGAAAAGTGTTTTAATCTAATGTTCAAAGTGTAGTCCGCATTGTGTGCAAATTTCAAGTCGATCGACCGCGCACGGTTTTTTAAAAAATTGAAATTAAAGTTGCGCTCTTATACACAGGCTGTTATGGGAGAAGCGGTAAAACTTCTATAAAATGTTACACAGAGTCCTTAAAAACGATGAGAAAGTTCTAAAAAAGAAAATCGGACATGGACCGTATTATTAGATAATTGAAGAAATAGACAGCAATGTGCTCGTATTTTTGGAACTGCCTGAAGGAACTGTCTCGTGGCAACGCTGTACGCCGGGTAATCATCTATACAATGTATACTAGGGTGGCTCTTATTTTCGATTTTTAAATTTTCTTCGGGGCACCCTCCAGAATAGTTCCAAATAATTAAAAAAAAATCTGTGTAAAGTTTCAGCTCGATCGGATAACGGGAAAGGGTGCCCCTGGGCCGTTAAACATTTAAATCATTATTTAATAGCTCGGGAAGTCGATTTTATATAACGTCTTCCAAGTTATTGATTAAATCAAAAAATATGTCAAACAAAAGTTGTAGATCCGGACAAGGAGCATCTTTTTTGTTATATTACTATTTTTCGTGCGACAAACGGTTTTCGACAAAAAACCGAAAAACTAAAAAAAAAACTTTTTGTTTTCAAATTTTGAAAGTTTAAATGTATCTAGAACGCTTTTTATTTATGAAGGTGAACAAAAAAAATGGAATTTTTATTTTCGAGGACTATTTTTTAAACATTTAAGGGGAGGGGGCGTATACCGAAATATGCACAAAAAAAATTTTTCTTTCTTATTTTCAGTGTTTGATATGTGATGAATGTTTCCTGAAAAGTTGGGGTCGAAATTCGCAAAAATATCGGAGATATAGACATCAGATATTTGATATATTGATCATTTTACCCGAAATCATGACGTCTATATCTCCGATATTTTTGCGAATTTCGACCCCAACTTTTCAGGAAACATTCATCACATATCAAACACTGAAAATAAGAAAAAAAATTTTTTTTTTGCATATTTCGGTATATGCCCCCTCCCCTTAAATGTTTAAAAAATAGTCCTCGAAAATAAAAATTCCATTTTTTTGTTCACCTTCATAAATAAAAAGCGTTCTAGAAGCATTTAAACTTTCAAAATTTGAAAAAAAAAAGTTTTTTTTTTAGTTTTTCGTTTTTTTTTTCGAAAACCGTTTGTCGCACGAAAAATAGTAATAGAACGAAAAAGATGCTCCTTGTCCGGATCTACAACTTTTGTTTGACATATTTTTTGATTTAATCAATAACTTGGAAGATGTTATATAAAATCGACTTCGCGAGCTGTTAAATAATGATTTAAATGTTTAACGGCCCAGGGGCACCCTTTCCCGTTATCCGATCGAGCTGAAACTTTACACAGATTTTTTTTTAATTATTTGGAACTATTCTGGAGGGTGCCCCGAAGAAAATCTTGAAAAAAAATTTTACCAAGAGTAAATAAGAGCCACCCTAATGTATACTTGTACAAAAGCATACAGTAAAAATTGGTAAAAACACTACCAAGCTGTAAACATGTATTTAGTAGTTTGTTGCGAACCGGTACAAACGCGCAAAAGGACGCCACAAGTGTCAGATGAAGAGAGAAAAAAAGATGGACGCAAAGCGACGTTGCTGCATTTCACTCACATATTCTACGTTACTTTTAATGAAAATATTGTGTTTCTAGCTGCATTAAACATACTTTTTGTTTAATTGAATTCCAAAACAAAATATGTAGTAATAACTTTATTAGGAATACACGTGTAAATAACATTTTTGTTTACATAATTTTTTTTTTATCTAAGATTGGTATCACTGCAGAGCTCCCGTGTATAAGCATAGCGTGCGTTCCTATTCGCCCATTGAGCGCATGAAATTCGTGGCATCGTACGATTCCCTAGAATTTCTGTCACTTCCGGTGCACGAGGCGCGCAGGAACTGCTGCGACTCGGACTATATAGGCTGTGTTCCGATTCACGCATAATGCAGCATAATGCGCATGAAGTGCATAGGGTACGTGACATATCCTATGCAGTCTATGCGCAGTATGCGTGAATTGGAACACAGCCATAGGCCGGTATTCATAGTCGTTGCTTAAGACTAAGATCGTCTTAAGCATTTGCTTAAGTCCCCGTCTAGTTTCATAGTCGACAAATAAGCATCGTCTTAAGCATTTACTCAAGTATTTACTTTGTCAAGTAATCCTTATTGAATCATGTTTCATAGTCAGTTCTTAAGATCATCTTAAGAACATAAGTATTCATAGTCGATTAAGAACTTCTTATTCGAGCATAAAGCAGTCTTATTCGAGCAAAGTGAGGTTAGATTTTCAAGTCGACGTTTTAGTTGACTTAAGACCATGTTATTAGACCAAAGAGGATATATAATAAGTGGCGTCACTCGACAAGGACAGAAATAAGCTAGGGAAATCACTAGACAACCAATTTAAATGCCCAGTCGGCAATGATCGGTAAACTTCGGCAATAATCAGCAAATTGCGGTAAGGTACATTTAGTCGATTTGAATATCCCGCTTGAATAGCAACCAATTTAAATGCCAAGGTCAAGTAAAGACTTCAAAGGTTCCGCCCGGATTGACGCCTCTTATTATATCTCCTCCTTGATTAGGCGTTAAGACGGTGAAGGACGCGTGTTACTGTTGGCAAAACATGCAGTGTTAATTTCTTCACAGGTTGTTAACGCGTAGAGTAGGAGTTCAGTTGTTATTTTTCGAAGCGTAACGCAGTACCATCTACGTCTCTGCCAGTCTCTGTGTGGTGACGGCGCGGGAAAAGAAACACAAGATGTATTTTCAATATCATTCCTGATTGGGTATTCCGCTCGGCTACACGGGAAAGTTTCCGATGCTTGCCGAACGTAATATAAGATTGGCTTAAGCATTTGCTTGACTAAGCAAGCATTAAGCACCATTTTCTTGACCAAGCAAATCTTAAGTTCAGACTATGAATACATGACGTCTTAAGCATAGCTTATTCGAATAAGGCCGACTTTGTCAAGAAATTCTTAAGCACATGCTTAAGCAACGACTATGAATACCGCCCATAGAGGCTGTTGCGACTCCCGCCTAGCGGCGTGGAGCATAGAAGCGCGAAATTTGAATCGGATCACACGAATGTAATAGGAAAGGGAAACAAAAATTCCGCGCAAACCTGAGGGGTTTGAAAATAGTTGGTGATTCTTTTAATAAATAAACTTTAGGATTATAAATTAATCAATACCTACTTGGAAACGGATGTTTGAATAAATGAGCAGGGTTTGGCGGAAATCCCGTGCGCCCGTATCAGGAACATCGGTGGGGGAGCTCCACGCATGCGCGCGATGACGCGGTGACGTCAAACCAATCCAAGCGCGATGACGCGGTGACGTCAAACCAATCAACGCCAAGAAACGAAACTTGACGGTGGCGCCGTTTCATTTCCCCATCTTAACGGTGGCGCCGTTTCGTTTCCCATCTTGGCGTTGATTGGCTTGACGTCACCGCGTCATCGCGCTTGGATTGGTCTGACGTCACCGCGTCATCGCGCGCATGCGCGGAGTTCCCCCACCGCTATTCCTGATACGGGCGCACGGGATTTCCGTCAAACCCTGCAAACCAGGCTCCACTTTCATCCCTTCTCATAAGTGTGTGAAATCAGCGCAATGTTGTTAAACGCTTGCTATTTCAAAAATCGATAGCCGAAAGGGAAATGCACCGACAATTAGGAATTTAGCTAAATTACAAATGAACTTGCGATTGGCTTTTAGAATCTCTATGCAATTTCCTGCCCCTCTCGCTGGAGAGACATGGAGAGATTCACGCGTGACGCAATTTTTCCCGGCAATATTGTCATACTGCCACGACTGCAAAGCGACGCGTGCCGCTCATTTTCCCCGGGTCCTGATAATCTTACATTGAAGCTGATAACGCGCGGGAAATACATGAAATTAATTTATTTAATACACAGGAACATGCATGATTTATATTAGATAGAAACATTAAGCATACTATTATAACAAGCCGATCAACTGCGCGACACTTTCTGAAACTTCTGATCAGTATCGTGGGTTGCGATTATTTTGGCTGATGCCGGCTGAGAAAGAAGTTGATCGGCCATCTTGTCAGATCCGCATTGCCAACTGGGGGGGTTGTGCGCGCAGCAACGCGAACGCGCCGTTTAGCGACTTACATGCCCACATAAACGGGACGGAAGACCAGCGTGACTCACTTTTAATCAAACTCATTGTCGGCCGTATCTGTAGCGCATCGACAAAGAACGCCCAGCGAAATTAAAGCTGGACACCCGGTACGTAATATATATTGGTGCATGCCGGGCACCTGCTAAGAAAGAAAACTTACGAAGGAATACGATAAAGGGGGATGATTGTGATCTGAGACTCTGAACGCGATAGAGCCATAGATCATCGCGGAGTGAGGCCGAGCCCTGACTTCGCTCGCTCTTCTCCCTCGGGGGTTTCGTTCGAGGAGCATCGCGATGCGCCGCGCAGGGCCGCATCTAGCGATGCATAACTTCTCCGCGGCCGCTCTTTTAATTGGTAATCTTCCGGCTGGCGGAATTGCCTCGACGCGAGTAACGTCACCTATTAGGAAAGCCGTGCATTAAGAGCACGATGCTCCTGTCCTGGAAAGTTGATCGTTTAGCCCCGGTTTGATGTACGGGGCATGCGCTGTTCTACCTACCTTTTTCATCAACGTTTTTGCAGCGGAACGTATTAAGCGATTAGTAGATTACCGTGGACGAACATGAGCCGGGTTTAGATAAGAGCAAGAAAATCGACCTGTCGTGACTTGAATTATTGTCACAAATTGCTTTGAAATATGTTTTTCGTGATCGTTCGTAATTCGTTGCGAGGTTTTGCTGCTTCAAGGCTCAGCACTCTATTTACTTCCTCAACAAATATAGTATAGTGATTTTTGAAATCAATTACTCATTTAATTTTACGAATGACGAATGCTTTTACAAGGTTTAGTGATATTAGTATGTAATTTTATAAGAGTCCTTCGGTTCATGCAACATTAGCGGTTTCGTTACGAATGAGTGAGCAATTTTTAAATTTTCTTTTATGTCCGAAGAATGCTACTACATAAACGTTATTTCAACTTGAGTAATTTAACTTTGCGACGTTAATTATACACGGCACGACTCAGGACTATCAAAGCATCCAGATGGCATATTTTGTTTAGTTAATTCTTCCTTCCCTTCCCCTCTCCTTCGTTCTAACATCCCCTCTTTTGTGTCTTGCCCACTTTCTTTGCCTATTTCCCTTCATCGAAACAACCTCCGATCCAGTCTAATATTTTGAATATCAACAACGTAAACACCTATAAAAAGGCAACACTTCTTCTCGCGTTCAAAGTTGATTTTCTCGTAAACAGCAACTCGTATCAAAAATATTGTTGCTCATTTTCCACGTATTTCTAGAGCCGAAGCAGCACGTGCCGTGCAAAACCTTCGTATAATGATTAATTTTTCCATCACTTTATATCTGCATATTTTCTCCCTTTCTTCCTGTACTGTTACGTTACGTAAAACAGGTGATTTAAAAAATGTAAAAAAAATAAAATGCGAAGGAAATCCCACGGTGGGCAAATACCTGTTGGCAGTAAGATAAATGTCCCAATACGTGGACACGTCCCAGTACTTGGACACTATTGCAAATAATACTGATTATTTATTTCATAAAATAACTATTTTATTCGATTATTGAAGTATTTAATAAAATATGTTCATATACATATTTTTCTCAGTAAACTTGTAACACTCGTGAAAAAAAGTAATTTTCTTGAACCCTCCAGTTCACACCATTTTACTTAGTATTGCTCTTATCTGATTTGCTAAACAGTCTCCACATTTTATATTCATTTCATATTGGTATATCTAATACATTTTTAGAGAAATGGTACCTTGTAGTATTATTTTTTATTTGAAAGATTAAAATTAAAGTTCGTATTAGTTTTTTATTCGCGTGTCTATCTACTGGTACAGTGGAACCTGGGAACGCCCCTAAACCGGACCACGTGTGCAAACTGTGAAATAAGTACGCGTTATTGTTGACACAATAATAAAATAATTACTTAACACCTTAGCAATTATTACTTTGTATTCTTGTTATCTTGTTTTAACGATAATATTTCATTCCTGTGTAAAATTCGTGTGTTATACACGAAGACACATAACCTTAAACTTAGTCATTCAATAATAGATTCTTTGTACTCCAGTTTGTTTACCGATTTGACTAAATTATTAATACAAAAGAAAAATGCCAAAATAAAAAACTATTGTGTGGTTTTTTTTATTTAATTTCCCTAGGAAACATCCAAATGGGCAATAAAATCGGGACACCGGGACACACTAAGTAGTTAAGCTGTCCAAGTATTGGGCCATTGTAAGGACTATGAATTTTCAATATTTTAAAAAATTATTCAATCCAATAATATGTTGTTTTTAATGATAAAATACACACGGTCTATTATGTAATTGGAAAATTGTTTTTATGTAAATCGACTTATACAACTGAAGAATTCTCCAACGTGCTTCCGCCGTACCTTAAATGTCCAAGTATTGGGACATTTACCTATAGCACAAGTTCAACCGTGGGCTAACTCGCGGCCGATTCTTCGGACAATGGTGCTCGATCTCGTTACGAGCGTGCGATCGCCCGCCGCGTCCCATGCCTGTTTCCTCCGTTCTCTGGTTCGGGCCCACGCGACGTTGCCATGTCTCTTGAAGGGACTCGCGAGCGTCCATGGAAGGGCAGTGAGGGAGAAAAGGTCGAAGGAAGCGGATCGAAGGTAAGGGCCGTTAAGTCGGTAGCATCCAAGACGATTGGCGCCCGATTGGACGCCGCTCCTCGCGACGGCCTTACCGGAAGCCGCGGCGCTGTGCACGCGCAAACCGCAAATAACCGCGCGCGCGCGAACCCCTCGAACGGCCACACGTTCGCGCCAGCGAAAATCGTCTGCATTGATCCTCGGCCCTCGGATATTACGTTCGATCCCCCGCACCGCAGTATGTCTGACGGGTAATAAACAATCTATTCGCACATATGCCTTTGCACGATGTTTCAACGGGTGATCTTAGGAACAGTACTTCCGGATTGGATTGACTTGTTAGTACACGGCTGCGGCATGGAAATTCAATTACCTACATAAAAACTACTTTGAAAAAATGAATTTTATTTTACTAATACCTTCTGGCGATAATATGGAGCACCAGTCTAACTTCAGGTTTGGCAATTTCAGAAAATTTTGATACTTAGTGTACGCAAGGTCTTCACTCGGACATTAATTTCCCTAAAGCAGTAAGACGCACTTTTCAGCCAAATTTGAGAAAATCGACTTTGAAAAATTCTGAGTTCCCTTATATGTATACAGGGTGTTCCTCCACTTATGGTCAATACTCTAGGGGGTGAGTATACAGGGAAAAATAAGATGAAAATCATAAGTGAGGAAATTTGAGAAAATCGACTTTGAAAAATTCTGAGTTCCCTTATATGTATACAGGGTGTTCCTCCACTTATGGTCAATACTCTAGGGGGTGAGTATACGGGGAAAATAAGATGAAAATCATAAGTGAGGAAATTGCGGTAATGGCTTCGTTTCCGAGAAAATTGACACTCCAGCGCGCCCCTCAAGCGCCTACGATGCACGCGTATTTAGGTGAAATTCAAAGTCAATTTTCTCGAAAACGAAGCCTTTACCGCAATGTTGTCACTTATGATGTATACATATAAGGGAACTCAGAATTTTTCAAAGTCGATTTTCTCAAATTTAGATGAAAAACGCGTCTCAAAAATGAATGTCCGAGTGAAGACCTTCACGTACACTAAGTATCAAAATTTTCCGAAATTGCCAAACCCGAAGGTCCCCTTGTAAGGTAAACTGCTTTACGAATTTTCCAAACGAATTAAATATTATACGTGTGTATAACAGACTGTGCGCAGTCTTTTGGGGAGGCCCGTATAAGGCGCCTGTAACGAGGGGAGTGCGCAAGGTTCGGAACTCCAATTTAATTCAAATTTCGTATGTAATTATAGCATATAGCGCACACCATGTATGATAATGTATGAAACGCGTAGGACGCGTTACTTAAAAATCTGTGAGAAAGTCAGGTTCAAAGTTTTATTCTTTTCCGAAGTCTCGGAGTGTACACGAAACCATAATTATATTGCAGTTTCGATTTGAGTGTAGTAATTCTGAAGCATGAGTGTACAATTTCCATAATTTTTAATTATATTGTCGATTAGTTATTTGAATTGACCTCGAACATACGTTTATATACACAGGATTCGTAAAAGACAAAATTTTGAACTTGACTTCCTCGCATACAAAATACCACTCAAATTGATATCTTTTGGTCGGTGATGGTTGAAGGATTACTTCTGCTAAAATACTTAATTACGCGGCATGCTTTCGGGGTATAATTAATGGCATATGAAATCAATTTCTTACACAACGTCCACTAAATTCCATCTGCTTTCCACAAAGCGCAACGTCAAATCTGCGATACAGTTTTGATAAGGCTTCGCGAGACGCGTTCGCCTCGAATTCGATACGCCGGCGAGTTTGCGCATGCAAGTTTTCAAATAATCAGTCGGTGAAATCAGCAGACTGGCAAGGTGTTTTGCGAACAAAAAGTAACGTCGAGATCGATAGATAGGAAAAAATTAATTCGGACTTAAGTACCGTTGGGTTACGTGTTACTTAATTGCCTCATTATATACGGTGTAATGACTACCGGATGAAGTACGAGCCGCCGCATGGAAACCAGTCGACGTACACTTCATTCCAGTATCAGTTTTCATAAATTAAATTATCCGCTATTGGAAGTTTCTGGTCCTTTTCGCCCGTCGATTGTGAGCCAAGCACAGAAACTTAGCGCTCACTACCAAGCATGCCAAAAAAGTTACCAGCATCTCGACAAAAAAATCCCCGCAGCTCAAGCTACAGCGGAGTTTCCAAAATCTTGTCCAAGAATTCCATTACTTTGGCGTTAAAATAATGGAGCCGCGTAGCGAAAAAGCGGAGTGTCGTGCAAAATATGCAACATGGAGAGGAGTCGTCTGGATGAACAGTAACTGCCAATCAAGCATCAGAAATTGACGTACGATTTATATTTATCCAAGATTAGATTTCAGATTGTAAGGAGTAACAGAGCTATCGCACGTTGAAACGGTCTTCGTCCCTCAAAAAAGCGAAAAGGTTCGGCGTATTCCTCGCGGTTGTTGGCCAGTCCCATCTTCCCTCTGATCTTATTGGATTGTACCAGAGCGCAGTGAGATGGGTAGGGCACGGGAGGCTATGTCCGAACCACTAAATCTCAGGAGAAGCTTCGACGTTGAAATAATAAACATGTCCACTGGGACTGTCTCTCCCTAGCGCGGTTCCACTCCCTTGGGCGACTGGGAGGACGTAAAAGGGCGAGCATACAACGAGGTCCAAGAGGACCGCGATGACGGGGGGAATGGGTTGCCCGTACCCCAAACATGGAATGCAACGGTCCGCCAAATAGAGCGGTTCCCTTCGAGGTTCTAATACGGGCACATTTCTCGCCTTCCTTTTTCTCCCCGAGATCAATTTCTGCGGTCACTTTTCGATGTGTTATCTCAATTAACGATTCCCAGAGGTGGCTCTAGGTTTCATTGATTTTTAATCACTTCACTCCTACCCCGTATTACTTTGAAAACATGAGGTACAAAATATTTCTTACACCGTTACTTTGAATTCAGAATCAAGACGGAAGAGGCAGATGAACGAAACAGTAGTACCCCGACTCCGGTTGATTGACTTTTCCCAGCGTCGAAGTGAGCAAACTGCTCGAACTTCTGTAATCCACTTCAAAGCGCCGCTGTTTCCTTTCGTGATTAAGAAACCGTCGATTTACACCAGCTATACGAGCGTACAAGGAACGCGGGGAAGTACATACTGGGCCTTGAAGACTTTGGCCTGGCGCAAAAACATACCCGGCGAACCGCTGTAAAGTCGTCTCGGATGCAGGGATGCATCTACCGATTCCACTCCACTCGTTCTCCGAGCTTATGGTAGACGTTGAGAGCGCTGACAGAATTGTTGCCAATCGCTACCTGCTGTTTTTCTCCTTCATAGCAATATTACCTACATTCCTTTTCACCAATTGCCACTGTAGTTTCCGCGAACAAAGCTGAAAGGGCTAGGTAAAAATAAAAGGTCCTCAGCCTGACTCTTCAGGGAACAGGTCCAGGTTGGAAGACCTCCATCCCATTTGTTGTTTCACGAAATCTGACGAAACCTCAGGTGCAAAAAACAATGTCAGTGCGCGAATATATGGTAAAGAAACTGTAGGTACATCGGTAAGGAATCTTGCCCATTTCGAGTGGTTGGTGCTGGATCCCACAGACGCCATCGTCCCCAGGGGACCAAGCAACGCCAAGTGACGAAATCGATGGACACACGCACGTGTCCCTCTGATCGTCGGCGTTCGGGGCGAATTGAAGCGGGCGGCTGAGGCATACCGGAACGGAGGAATACGAAAGGAAGGGAAGGACCGACTCGGCGAACTAAATAACTCCAGTCACGCGCAGCAGCTGTAATCACGTCAGCGCGGTACCCTGCTCTCTTGATTGGACCGTCCATCGGTTCCCTACCTCTGTTTCCCTCTCTCGTTCTCTTTTTTCGTCCCTTTTCCCCGCGCCCACCTATCTCCTCCGCTCCCGTCGGTACTTCCTCTTCCCTCCGTTGTCCACCCATCGTTGACTTCTGTCTTCTGCCTTCCCTTTCGCCCGGGCACGCATGCACTTGGGCTCGCTCTAGCTCTCACCCCATTTCTCCGGGGGTCCTCTTCTTCGTCCCAGGTTCCAGTCTAGCTGACCACTTGCTCTGCCATTCCCCTTCCATGCGTTCCGCTTCTGTCCTCTCTACCCCGGTCGCGTGGTCCTCCTTTTTCCACGCTCTTCCTCCCTTTCTTCTCCTGATCCTCTCCTGAAAGCCGTCGCGCACAAATGAGCTTGTCGCGTCAGCGCGTGCGTCCACGACGCTGCGGCCTCCGCAGACGACCCCGCGATGTCCGGGGGACCGGGACGAGTTTTTTTTTCAGCCCCCCCACAACCCGCCCAGTTTGCTCGAGATTTCTTCCTTTTGTCGTTTTTCTGTGCGCGCCCTCCCCTTCCCGCCTTCGCTCGATCATTGTTCTCGGAAGCGACGTGGACAACGAGGAACGACGTGGATGCGCCCGCGAGAGTATCGTAATTCCTCGGGGAGAATGATGGCGATGCCTAGTCGTTACAACTCGAAGGGAAATGTGATGGAGACACGCGAGAGGAATCGCAATACTCTCACCTGTTTTTGACAATTGTAGCATGGATGCTTAATACACTTTTGTACGCTCTTGTTTCGGCCTTGAATTTGTACATCTAATTTGGATGATGTCTCAGCACCTCGATGGTCGAATAAAAGTAAAATAAGAAATCTTTGGTAAATTAAAGCGTACTAAATCTAGTAATACTGAAATAAGGTAGGAGAATGATGATTGATTTGTTGAAATTCGGTAGCATAATGTTAGAGTGGTTTCCTGATATATAATATAAGACGAATTCATTCAATTTCGCCCAGCAAGATGAGGTCAAGTAATACAGATATTTATGTGTATATTTTTTTATTATTTTGCTGCGTCAAATTCACTTCGGTCATTATATACATTAATAACAAAACACTCTTTATAATACAATATATAGAACACATATATAAAAGGTAATTACCCATAATTATGTTAACGTGCGACACTTCAGACTACGTAAAACATTTTTCTCTGTGGCTCAGAAGGGAAGATCCCCAAACCAGAAATTCAAAAAATTATAAAACTTCATATAAATATGTATTACGCAATTCTTTTGCTGCCCAAATTCACTCTAAGTGGGGAGAAATCGACCCCCTGAAAACCCGGCTATTTTCCGATTTTGTGTTATAACTCACGAACTGTAAGTTACCAAATGATAGTCCCAATTAAAACAAGTAACTTTTGTCTAAAAACTTTTTTTATATCTTTTAAGTCCGCGAGTTATAACACAAAATCGGAAAATTGCCGAATTCTCAGGGGCTAATTCATCCTCCCCCCCCCCCCCAAGTGAATTTCGACAGCAAAAAAAATTGCGTAATACATACCTACATATCCCCAACGTTTCATAATTTTTCGAATTTCCGTGTTGGGGATCTTCCCTTGTCAGAATCCGCGGAACGTAGCAGAAACGTGCTAATCCAAATGAATATTCAATCGCGCCATTAGTTATCAGTGCCATAAAACCTAGAATACATACGTCGCAAGGAAACGTGTGTCGTCGCGTGGAAATTTACTGTTCATCGCTGCCGTGGTCAGGTAACACGCCGGGATCATCCCTCGGCGATTTTGTGGCTAGTTGCTACGTATGGGGACGCCGGAAAGTCGTAAATAGCCGGTAAAAAGCGGCCAGGTCGCGCCATATTCACTGCATACCAGAGATACCGAATACGGCAAGTACATGTACGGTACGACTTTATGATGGCCCACCATAAAACACGGATGTAGTACAAGCCGAGTAGTTCCTGTAGGTGTAACGTTTACATGGTATGCAAAGAGAAGGACCCGGGCCAGGACCACGAACAGCTTCATTCTTTTCGGGATGTTACGACATCGCCGAAGTTTCCCAAACAAGTCGAGGAAGGGTCGGCCACGGCGCGAGGCTGCATTATTGTGCAACCAGATCATTGTCACTTCGATTCATAAGTGTCTATTTTCTGTGAAGGTTGAACGACATTGAAAATTTGAAAAACATGAAGGTTCTAAGTTTTCTAGCGTCTATGACGAACCCAGAACGAGTTTTAGATATTCTTTATTGCGCCCCAGTTGCAGCAGAGCCCGCGTTTCAGTCATCTGCAACGTTAGCGGATGAGAATACTTAGGGGCTATTGTTACTCCTCCGTCGAGCGGGGATTATATTTTTACGGTGTTCGTCACACAAGCCGATCGAAATTCGCGGCGACGCGACGCGGCTGCTACGGTTTAATTGCCGTTAAACGGACCGTACGTAAAACTCGGCCGGCGCAATTGTACAATTTCCGCGGGCCGGCAACGGGGAGATCAAACGCGAGCGACACTTCATTCCCTACAAATTGGTTAAATTGCCACATTACGTTCCACAGGCCGATTCTCTATAACCGATCAACTTTTTGCCCGGCCGGTCCCGGCCGGGCATCATAAGAAAGACATTGTACTTGTCTTTGTATCTCCGACGTTTCGCCCTCGGATGGCCAAGGGAATTATCGCGTACAAAGCTGACTCCGCCGGCCGGGTTCGGCTCGAAAACGCCGCGCCCGACATCGCGTCAACATCCCCTTCCGTTTCCCGTACACCCTTCCCGCGGTTTGTCATTACCGTGGCAATTATTGAATTCCCGCGTAAACGCGGCCCCCTCGAGGTGGAGGTTAACAGGATGAAGCAGTTATCTTTGCGTGCCGCGGGATGAGCGGTCCGAAATTACACGCGAACGACTCTCGTCGGAATTTAAGACGTTTGTCGAAAAGAATTGTTGCCGAAAGGGGCGTTTGTTTGAAAGGCACGTCGATGAACGGATGAGAAAAAGAGGATGCGAGGCGAGCCAAATGCGGATGAACGCACGTGATGATTTGCGTGCGAGGCATGCCCCACGACGGATTTGTAAAAACCGGTGAATCGATTGCACGTACGCACCTACTTGGTGATCGTTCGCGTGACATTCGTCTGACAGTGATGCCAGTACGCAGTGAGCAATCGCATTTTACCGACCTGGACTCCCAGCCACAATGAATAACAGAATATTGCTAAAGTAGATACTTACAGTTGCCGAACCAGATTTCGTTCCTTATTGGTCGCACGGCGCGAAAGAAAGAGGACGGACGAGAAAGCAATGAGCAGCCTAGTACCGGACATGAGGCGGGCGAGGGAGTAGGTTTGAAAATGGGGAAGGCTGCGAAGGGGGTTGCGAGAGCTAACTAAAAGAGAGCATTATGCAGAAACGCGAGATTGGGCCTCATTATCGGCACGCAGCTGCTTCCAAGCTAATAAGCCGTCACAGCTTCTGTGTAAATGCGCCTACATGCAAATGTTCCCTCTCCGTTGTGCTCCCCTCGGGTTGGCGAGAGAGGTCAGAATGGGAATGGCTTTCGGGAGAGGGAAATGTGTAAAGGAAAAGTGTCAAGATGCCAACTTCCCAGAAGAAAGGGCCAGGTAACACAACACCTAAACTGGAAACAATTCTAGGAACGAGTTGGGTCCAAGATCGACGAGGTTTCCTTGGTTAATTGAGTATGACTAGGCATGATCTGAGTTTCCATCGACAGCGTGGGGCACGTAATCTTCCCTCACGTTTGAAGCACATCATAACTAAACTGTAAATTATTAACTTCTCATTTTCTTTACCATTGTCGAGCTCTTCTTCTTGCTTTCGTTTGCAGTATAAAATTAGAATGCAGCTTTCGAATTAGCGATTAGTAGATATTATCTTAGAAATGTAGCACAGCTCTAGATGGATCCAATTTTTATTTCACTCTACACGGACCAACCGCAGCTCTGGAATTAAGATTCTTGAAGCCATGTTTGATACCGACTTTTCTCACCGCAACAGTTGCACTGCTTGTTTCTCCAAAGTCGCATAACTTGAACATGTTCGTCCCAAATCCGTATTTAGCTTAGACACCAAATGCAGCGAATGATAAAATACGCCATACAATTCTATCACCCTATTGCACAGTCCAAAATGAAAGAATACCACCTCGCTGATGACCTACTATTCCCCCCGTAACACACTTCCCTCCAAGCAGGAGTACGCCGACGGCCGGTAGGTGGACGCGATTCAAGCGCGTCCCGGTGGATGAAAAAGCAAGGGGAAGAGCGGCGAGGAGCAGGAGGCGTAGGAGGCGCGCGTTATCCCGAAAGTTTAGTAGCTGGCGCGAGGCAGCACGAAACCGGTAGTAAAGTTATTCAGTGAGGGGCAGGGGGGCGGCGGGGTCGGAGGACGGAGATAAGAGAAGGAAGGGAGCGAAAAGGAGGCTGAAGAAGGCCGGGTATCCGAGTACCTGAACCGATCTTCACAGATAAGGGCAGAAGGTGTAACTTACTAGGCCTGTTGTATACCTCGATATATCGTACCTTTATATATCTCCGTATCCTCCCGTTACATGCCCTTCTCTGTATCCTCCTCCGGTCTCGCTTCTGCGTGTCCGTTTCCTCTCTTTCGGTCTGCGTACTCCTGCTCGCGTCGACGTCGCGATCCTTGGCACTTTCCTCTCGTTTGCTCCTGCGCGACTATTATGTAGCTTGTAAACCTCTTGAACATATATGTATACATGTATATAGAACGCAGGCGACGGGTGTGTACGTACGTGACGTGGAGACGCGGCTTGAAACCGTACGCCGATCCGGGGGACGCGCTTATACGCGCTACACAGCGCGCCAAGATGTGGCCGGGGCTACAGCGATAAAACAAAAACAACCGAAGATTTTCTAAATATTCATTCATCTTCATCAGTCCATACGCTGTTGGCAACGGTTCGAAAATGATTCAAAAGAGTGGGCGAGTTCCTCGACTGGAAGAGCCTTTAGAGTACGCGACACGGCCTCTTGAATGGGGTCTACCTCGTCGAAGTAGCATCCTTTCAGTGGCAAAGATGCCAACTCAAAAGAGTTTCGGGAACGGAAAGGAGTCGCGCGGAGCCAAATCTGGCAAATACGCCGGGTGATTGAAGACGATGACTTGTTTTCGGGTTAAAAACTCGCCCACAATTATGGAGCAGTGGCCGGGTGCGTTGCCGGGAAGCTTCATGGCTCACCGTGTACTGGTCGCATCCGGATCATTTATCATCATTATTTATTATCCATTTTTTTTTTTTATCATTTTAGGCGTCTGAGCTAACAACTCATCTTCCGCTTCAACTAATTCCCGGCCCCTCCCGAAAATGTTTATTCCAATCAAAAACACAGCATTCTTCATGAACACTCTTCGCCATAAAGTTGTTGCCAGGTTTCGCACGTTTCTGTAGCGGTTGTGCCAAGTTTTGAATGAAATTTAATAACAGCTCCTTGCTCTATGATGTTCTTGCAACGCCGAACTTTTTGGACTGCGGCGCCAAACATCATAACAAGACAATGCGTCATTATTTCTGGCTCTAACTCCTTTCGCTTATAGAGGAGGGATGTAGCTTTCTTTCGTCTTTAGGTACAGCTCTGTGTAAGAAAACGAAACGAGGCTCGCGGAATGAAGATGAATTGTCGAGAATTTGATCAAGAAAATTCGCGTGACTCGGAACATTCCGTCGCACATGTACGAAGAAAGTACTTGGAATGTGAAATTTTAAGGGACGTCGGAGGTACAGGCAATTGCAAGAGGATTCCGATTTTCGACAACGTTCTGCGCGCTCGTCCCTCCACGGACAGATCTTCGCGAAGGAGCCAAGACGGCTCGTTCGAGATTTAACGCCTCAATTATGAATTCATCGCCGGAGGCAGTTGGGGTAGTGATGGGATGAAGAGGATTCCAACTGCCACGGAACACGAATGCTGCCGAATATATTGAACACCTTGCAACGTTTTAAGGCCTCCACGTTTTTCTCGCGTGCCATGTGTCTCTGCATCCTAAAAGCCGCAAAGTTGTCGAGCGAAAGGCTGTGGAACTGTAGTTGTCTAAATTCAATTAATCCACTCGATCTTCCGAGCGTCATTCAAAGAAACATTTGAACGTTTCATGACGGTTTCCGCGGCATTCTAAATGAAAATTACAAAAGATTATGAAACCCTTACAGCCCAGAGACCACTGCAAACGCCCATACCAGATCTACGGCTCCAAAGTTTATTAATCCACCGTAAGGCGTAGTCCGAGTAATTACAACGTCACAGGGGGCTGTCCACGTCCAAAAGCGAAACTTGGCAGACTTTGTCCTCGTCTCGAGAAGAAGCCGCTAGTCGAGTCACGAGCCCGGCTTTACCTGGCGCGAGAACCACCCCTTTCCTAGGCCCCGGCGAGATTACGATCTGAGGCGCTCTCGCAATTTGCATGGGGTGTAGGTTTTCAGGATTAGAAGCACACACAAGCGAACACGGACGTTATTCGTGGCTGAAACCGGCCGAAGACTAAGACTGGAGCGGAATGGAAGTTGGAAGAAGGACGGAGGAAGGAACGCGGCCGAGGGATGTATGCGTGTGCAGGGACGAATTCACGGCTGTCCTTAATACTCTTACTAAGGCGATTTATCCTCAACGCCTCGATCTGCGCGGGCAAGAAAACAAGAGGACGAACACGGCCGTCCTGGCGGAGTACAAGACTGATAAGGGGGGTGGACGAGGTCCAGGTCGCAGATCTCGCTTAAATTTTGCATGTGGTTAACGCGTAGGACGCAGTACCCAACGTTTTTTTTTTTTAAAAATCCAGTTCGAAGTGTGTGTTGTCTTTTGTAAATCCTGTATGTATATGGGTATCTATATGGATCTAAGTAATTAATCGTAGAACTAATAAGTCAAAATTGGAATAGATATATAGTAATAAGTATACGTCTGGCATGGGAAACTGAATATCTATCAGCTGACTTGAACAAGAGACATTCAGGTTGTAACTTCGTTATAGTTCCATGAATTTTGTTTACCAAAGAAATAATATTGACTAGGTACGTGGTGAATCGTTGACGCGGTTGGAACTCGTTGGAGGGTTTAAATTTATCTGGCTCCTTCTGGAGACAATTCATTTTTTTGCCGCGGCTTTTCACTAGAATTTCAAAGCTGTTGAATATTTACTGTAGATCCAGAACGCCATCATTTTAGGGTGAAATAAGTTCGTTAGCTTTGTTCTAGTTAGATGGTGTTTTTAGAAATCATAGAAGTATCGATAGCTCTTAATTCTGCTATTCCATGCTGTCTACTAAAATTGGCTAAGTATCTTGTCCCAGGCAACAACAATCGGGGTCTCCCAAAAATCGCCTGCGTCTAATTGGCAAAAATCCAGGCGGGCCCTGCTTAACCCCCGTTCAGGATCGCCAACAGCTACCCGGACAGATGCGAACGTTGACGCTCGTTACACGTGCATTGAGCGTCAGTAGTCGACGATTACGTGCTGGATCTCCGAAAACTGGCCATCTGCTGAAATAACGACTTAATTTGCTCGAAACTCGTTTAGCCCGCAGCTAAGGTGGCGGCCTCGTCCATTTCTCAGAAGCGTTCGGCCCCCGTTACCGCGGCGGCGGCGCGGCGTTCCCGAGTCACCGACGCTCGCTAAGGCTACAGAGCAGCCCTCTGAAGAAATTCGTGATTAAAATCTCGGCCCCAAGCCCGTTTTGACGTTTTCGATACCAAGGACACCCCGTCAACTATCGCCCAGCGCCGCCCATTAATTCCTATTGCCGCTTTCGTTTTACGCTACCGGGACGTGTCCCGTTACCGTTCCGCAACTTGGAATTATGTTGTCCCTATCACAGTGTGGCGACTCTATCTCGCGCCCCGGGGGACTTGATAACGGGATGAGGCGAAATGTTCGGTACCAGGGAGCTAGGAAACTACGCGGCAATCGTGAACGTATAAAGGTGAATTCCTACGGCCCGTGGCCGGCGAATATGGCGCGAAGCTCCCGAGCCACGCGCCGTGGGAATTCACCGTAAGATCGTGTCAGACACCGATAGTATTTTGCCATGATAGTAGGTTTTAATTTGAGTGATTTGGTAACGAGAATCGGTTTGTTGACATAGACCCGAACAGGCTGATGCTTTCCGAAACAATTACACCGTTTGACTGGCATGTTTGAACTAGAGCTATTCTTTTGACCCGGGTACCCGATGAGACCCACGGGTAGGCAAAATTACCCGGGTAGACAGAAATTACCCGACTACCCGGATACCCGTGAGACACCCGAGTAAATGAGATGGCGTCGAGACGCTACCGCGTCTCTAGATCAGGGTTGGGCAACCCGCGGCCCGTTCCCCGACTTGCCTGCTCTTGCCGGCTGATTGGTAGTGGGGACTGTGCGGCCCGCGGCGGCGAACAAGTTGCTCAGCCCTGCTCTAGATAGTTGAGAATTCCGATTTGACAGCCGAGCGTCTTTCGACTTTCGATCATTTTCGGCTAACATCAGTAATGAACAGAATAAACATCAAGCAATTGAATGTGGTATTATATTATGTCTACATTTAATTGCTTGAAGTTTATTCCGTTCATTAGTGATAGTCGAAAGAGGATCAACTCGGAATTCTCAACTAACTCATTTACTTGGGTATCTCATGCGTACCTGGGTAGCCGGGTAATTTCTGTCTACCCGGGTAGCCGGGTAATTTTTGTCCACCCGGGTACCTGGGTAGCCGGGTATCTCAAGGTGGAATCTGAAGGTGGACTCTGACGGAACGTGGATCGGCGAGCTTGACACGAGACTCGCCGAGCCCACGTGCCGTGAGAACGCTCATGGCTCGCCGACCCGCCGATCCACATGCCGTCAGATTCCACCTTCACGGGTACCCGGGTACCTGGCGGGTCGGCTAGTAACAGCTCTAGTTTGATCTACTCTAGTTGGCGGTATGAACGAATCGTTTGATGAGATTTTACATTTCATGTTACAGGACACTTTTCAATGCGTGTTGGTTAATAAACACAATTTCACTTGCGATAAATGTTTCCTACAACAGTTTTAGTTATTTCATTCAATTAGCAGCGTGTAGCATTCGGGCCTAGTTGGGTCAATGCACCTTGCTCGGTGTTCTGTCCCTTTAAATGCCGTATTGTGTTTGTTTAGGGGTATGCACATTGCACACCACTGTGCCAGATCCCACCGTTTGGGTAGATAGATACTACCAAGCGGCAGAGTAGTGTAGAGTAGTGCAACTCTACACAATCGAATCGTTGCGAAATCATTAACAATTTTTCTTGGCCAATCGATTCGTTTGCGACATATAAAGCCTTTTATACATCTTTTAAGCCTTTTTTGTTCTCAACGCGCTGAATACGTTGATGTAACAAAGAACTTAACATTAATATATCCAGAGGTGCAGATTCGCCCCTGAAAGCCACGACAAATAATTCTTCTACACCGTGATAGGCGGAAAAGAGAAGAACAACACAGGAGGAAAATAAATATAAAGGAAAAAAGTCAGGAACAGCAGAAATAAGATAATGACAGTGACCCACCGGTGCGTCACCTCGGCATAAACGGCGAATACGCCAAAATAGCCGGCACGGCCCACCGGTGGGTCACTGCGCTACTTTATCACTTTCTGCTAAAAAAAACTATAGATACGTAATATAACCGGTGAAAAGATTAAGCATCGAAAAAATAAGTAACGACGGGAGAAGCTTCGGTAAAATCGCTGGCCCTAGCCAGCATCGGTGTTTGGGAAGCGTTCGTTGCCGAAAAACGCCGCCATTCTGGACATGTTAAAAGTACTCGCTTCATTTATAGGTAAATAGAGCGAAAAGACCTCTATTGGGTCGTCAGGTACTCCTTCACTCTTCGCTACTTCTGTTCAAGGTGACGCATCTAAAGGTGTGTTCAGAATTGAATGCATACGGGTATTTACGCCGCGCGAGCGATCTAGCTAAATAGATGAAAGTTGACAAAATCGAATTGGATGGCTGGCAACGAAACATATTCTAGGATTTCTTTCTCTCCGATCCCTCTTTTCGGCCCCACCTAAGTGATCTACAACTCACTCTGCTAATCTATGCAAATGTAAGTTTGGTAGATGATCACAGGCATGAACTTGATGTGATAAAGTAATGCTTCTGACTCTGAAGGTAAACATTCGCGTTTAATTAAGGTGGCATTCCACTCAGGCAATTTTTTGGCAACGGGAAACTGGCAACATCGCCACATACTTTCTTCGCATGCAACACGCGCAATCACCTATTTAATTAAACATTTATGAAGGGTGCCGGCTTCGCGAACAGTTGCGCAATACGCAGCGTCAGGTGTTCTTTGTACGAAAGTAGAAGACTGGAGATGAGCGCTTAGTTTCACGGAAGAAGCCAATTTTCAACGATTGGCTGTTCCAAAATTGATATAACAGCTCGACCACCGTCTGTGGCAGGCTTCGAAGGGTATTTACGAAAGATATTACGACGAATGGCGTGGAGCCTTATTGTAACGTGTCAGGACACACTGATGTCGGTGTATAATAATTTGGGAACAAGCGTACCCGCTCTCTCCGATGAGGAACAATACGGTCTTCATCTTCTCATCTTTTCACAACTTCTCATCCACTGTGACCTCAACTAACCGCCCTTTCGTTTTCTGTTTCAGGTGAGTACCCCGTGTTTCCACCCTTCAACCAGCAGTAAGGTAGTGTTATTAGGCGCAGACAGTGAGTACGGCGAGGAGAACTATGTTTAGGAATCTCGTAACCCTACCCCTTTGCAATGGGTACTTTCTTTGCCTGAAACTATTTTACACCGTAAAATTCCAAAGGATCTTTAAAATTATTGAACAACTCACTGTTCAAGAACAGTTAGCTGAGCCTAATGGCAGTTTAATGGCTGATATGTTCATCTAGAATTCTTAGAAAGACAGTAGTACAGTTCTTTCAATGGCAAAAAGGTTACTTTTATCAACACAGAAAGTCAGTAGCCCAAGTACCCAGCAACAGGTACTTCATAAAGCAACGAGGTAACTTTCATTTACTGACTGCTTATTGTTGATCTTCAACATTCTACTTTGGTTATCACATACTTGCTATTACATCATTCCCAAAGTGAATCCACGAAATTAGAGAAATGCCTTTTAACTCCTGGATTTGTTTTGGCGTCAACACCAATCTATGAAGGCGAGGAATATGATAGTTCCTTCCCAAGCAATGCTACACTATTTCCGTAGCGTGTGTCTCGCAGATAAGAAGCTGTTATTAACTCAGAAAAAAGGTATCTACACCTAGCTACGAAATTAGTCGGATACGGTATCGCACGTTGTCGCGTGCGCGTCGAATATCTGAATCGCGATATAGCTACGTATCTCCGCGTCGTGTGAAGGAGCTCTTAGGTCGTAGGACATTGTACGGTGGCTAGCATCCGCAGTCCGCAGCCCGCCGTCTCTCCGCAGACGTAATCGCCGTTGCGTACATCCCTACGATAATCCTTTATCGCTAAAGAGCCGGAGAATCGTAGGCAGATACGAATGCGATTTTCAGAACCTGTTATGGTCGTTCCGAGGCCTCCAAGGTGGTCTACAATTGCAGTAATAACTCAATTATCCTCTCTGGGGCTTCGTACCCGCCTATCTGCCTCTTTTACTCTCAAATCTCTCGCTCCGTCCCTCCCTACCCTGTTCTTCCGTCTGTCCTCGTTGCCCTCGCTCACGCGCTCTTAGCTCTCTCTCGTTCCATCCTTCCTGCGGTTTCTTCCTGCTTTTATCTCGATCCGAGCCCTCCCCTCTGCTTGTGCCTCCTCGTGGAGCGTAATAATCCCTTCGATCCCATCACGATCTTTCCGTCCACATATTATTAGGGGATGCGCGCGCGCGCACACACACACACACTGGCATACATCCGTGAAGGGGCCAGAAATCGGCCGTGCGCCTCGCGGCCGCCGCCGGCCATAGAATCATATCGAAATCGTACAATTAGTTCGAACGATTGCCTCGCAATGATGACTTCTCTCGTTGGGCCCGCCAATGGTTTCGCTGTTTTTTAATTAAGGCATCGGCGAGGCCGCGAGAAGCGCCGCATTCGTACCGGGGATGTTTCTTCAATCGGGACGATAAGAGAGGGATGGAAGATGGACGAAAGTTCGATGTTTGGTCGTGGAACAGGATGTGGCATTGCTGCTACTGTTGCTAGAGAGGATTCTACGAAGTTTTAGTTAGGTTAGGTTATGTTAGGTTAGGTTAGGTTAGGTTGCGGAATGGTCACAATGGTATTTAGTTATCTCACATCGAGTCTGGGCTTTATCGCTGCCACATCGATTTTTTACGATCATTTTTGGGACAAAAGCCACACGCTTTTTAGATAAATAAACTCAAAATTAAGAAGAGCTTCTACTCTAGTTCTGTATTAATAGTTAGTGTGATCGCCATTTCCTCGAATAAGATAAAAAATGCGGTTCGTTTTCGACAAAATCGAACTTTAAAATGTTTATTTTTCTATAGACGCCCACGCTTCATTTACGGCGGTCCAGAATTCGTTAATTGAATTATATTGCTGGCAGTTGCCATCAAATTTTCATGCAATTAGGGTTCAAAACTGGGGAACAAGCTGGCCATGTCAAAACCCTGATATCTTCTTCATGTCACCACTGCTTCGTGTGTTTCGATGTTAAAACCGTTTCCAGCAGTTCTAATGTGACAGATTGGTGCCATTGTGTTGGCTCTGAATGCACCCCCCCCCCGCATTTTTGATCTTATTCGGAGAAATGGTAACTACACTAACTATTAATATAGAAATAGAGGAGAAACTGCTGTTAATTTTGATTTTATTTATCTAAAAAGCGTGTGGCTTTATAGAAATTTCACAGTTTATTTTGCCAATAAACATGGTGGCTTTATGGCAATTTCGGGCAGTGAAATTCCCTCCGTAGCACGATACTCGCATCGTAGGGAGGGGGAACGCATGCGCGCGATGACGCGGTGACAGTTAAACCAATCAACGCCAAGATGGGAAACGATGGGAAACGAAACGGCGTGTCCCGTCTTGGCGTTGATTGGTTTAACTGTCACCGCGTCATCGCGCGCATGCGTTCCCCCTCCCTACGATGCGAGTATCGTGCTACGGAGGGAATTTCCCGTGAACACTGTTTACAAGACACCGTTACGTAGGTCTTTAAGAATCAATGAATAGTTCGACAATTTGAAAAAATCGGCCGTATGTGTAAGTTTAGCATTCGTGTAATTGCATCTGTAGCAATTTTATCGTTATTGTGTTTCGTGATTTTTCGTTTAAAACATCCTTTCATTCTCACGATCGACCCTGGCAGAATGGAACAGTACCCGCGCAAATCTTTCTCTTGTTTGCTTTAATTTGATGCGGGTATCGATGGTAATGTCAATTCGACAAGAACTTTAGTTACTAGAAAGTAACAACACGGAACATATGTATGAACTTTTCTTTTTGTCAAACGACCGAAAGATCATCATCGCGTCAGTAGTAGGTGGGAATTAATCATGAAACACTATGCTTCACTGTATCTAAATTGTTATCATTATTCTTGCTTTCATCACTCTGTTACCCATACAGCACGCTTCGTTGCAGAAACGTTGCAGGAACGTTGCAGCAGCCTTGCGATGTTGCATGGTTGCAGCGCAATGTTACTGTAACGATGCTGCAACGATGCCGTGCAATATTGCACAGGGCAGACATAGGAATATTGCTGCAACGTTGCCGCAAGGTTGCGGTGCAATATCGCAGTGACAACGTCCCTGCAATATTCCTGCAACGTTACGGCAATGTTCCAGCAACGTTTCGGCAATGCTCCTGCAATGTGCGCGCAATATTGCGGCAACGTTACTGCAATATTCCTGCAATATTGCCGCAACGTTGCTGGAGCTACCGTTTAAACCTAAAATATTTCCCTTGTTTGTAACGATACGAGAAAATGTCTAAGGAAAAAAATGTTTACTTCGGAGAGGCAATTATTATGACCGAGAAGATTTTTTTCTCAAGGTTATATTTCCCGAAATTTCAAGATCATCGACGATTTTTTTAATGTGAGTATCTCCTGCAATATTACCGCAACGTTGCTGCAACGTTGCCGTGCAATATTGCACAGGGCGGACATAGGACTATATTGCTGCAACGTTGCAGCAACGTCGCGGTGCCGTAGGGGCACCTGAAAATGGGCAACATCTAAATGAATCTTTCGTAGAATAGCCTGGCAATTAGAAGAGAGTGTTGAATTGTAAAGTTAACAAGCTTTATTCTCGTAAATTGAATACAGCTTTGTCACGAGACACATGGCGTTGTTACCAGACTTCTCCTTCTCCTTCTTGCGCGCTACCTACCGCTCAGACGCTCAGGAGTTTGGCGCCAAATACAATAAATTAAAATAAAGTATCGCAGTCTCTGGCAGAGAGTAAAACAGCTACTTCTACGACGGCAGAATAAATCTGAAAATTACAAAAGAAATAAATCAAGTTATCGTGCAATCAATACCACGCAACTTCCTACCAAATGCAGCATAAGGAAACAACATCTTATACCACTGTTCGAGCAATTTTGACTTCAACCTGTCATCCTTCCTTCCCCAAACGCTCACCCAACGCCATCAACCCCCGTTCAATGATCTCGGTGGCTGCGCCCAAGCTAATCGCGAATATCTCAAGCTCAGGTGCACCAACGTGGCCGCATAAATAACAACGATCCCCCGTCAACTCCGCGCGCTCATGCTGAACCATTGCCCGTTCGAATGCCCGAAAGTCGCCCCAGATAATGCGGCCGCCGAGCGCGGGGCGACATTCTCGAAAAGACTCGAAGATCCCAGAAAGAAATACACGGTGGAAACATAAAGGGCCAGGGAGTAGACGCGAAGAGAAATCGACGAAGTAAACGGGGAGAGGTGCGGTGCGCAACCGCGTGCCGGAGGCAGGCACACAGGTACGGGGTACGGTCCAGTCTAGAGGGGTTAAGCCAAAGCCCCATCGATCATGGGATCCCGCCAGTCCGCGATCCCGTGACTCTGGCCATAAAGCCCCGTAAGTTCTGCATCGGGAGAGGAGGAACGAGAACGACGGGACACGGGCGGAGTGGAGGCGAAACGTGGCGCGGAAAGAAGACCGAGCTCTCGCGTGCGTCCGGAGAAGGGAGAGAGGAAGAGGTACAGACCCCATAACCGTGAACTCTGCACGCCGTGGCTTTATGGCGGTACGACGACGTGGAATTACCCCCGTCGTAAGCAGGTATATACTTAAATCTCGCGCTCATGCACGTAAGTCGCGCACGAAATTGCACATGGCCGATCGAGATTGTGGAAAAGCCGCCCGCTCCCCGTCCGACGACCGCGACTAAACGTCCCCGCTCTACGTGGCCCATGCGAGCCCGGCGTGATCTGCCATTGGGGAACCGTGCCGTGGACCCCGCTTTTTATGTCGGCTTTTGATGGGTTCGCGTGTGGCACTTCAAGACAGATACTTGACTCCGCGAAATATTGAGTTGCCGTGAGAGCAGTTTGCTGCCCATGGGAGTGCTGGGATACGTTGCCAGCCCGGCTGACCACCGAAGGGAGAGATCGCGCGCCTTCTATGAAGCTGTGCCTCGGCGCTTCTTTCGCGATCGGTCTCAGACGTTTCCATGCTCGGGCGGTTGGATGTGCCTGGTGTACGTATGTACTTCATCTGAATGGCAACGCGTGGCAGTAATCGTTCGGAAAAAATGCTTGAATGATAGAAAATCTTGCTCGGTTAAACGCCATTTATAAATCAGGCACAATGGGCCACCGTGTTTTCAGATTGCTACAATAAGTGTCTGACATAAATCCTGAGGACTTTGTACGGGTGGGAGGTGTGCTATCGATAAATCTTCTCGAATGCTTCGTGTTGGTAATTAAATAATTTAATTAATAAATTATTTACAGTGTTTTTAATTTGCTGGAAGAATTTTCGTTGCACGCTGGGGGCAATTAAAGGCGCAAATTTTTTTACACGCGTAAACTGCTGGCAGAAATTCTGCACCTGATTACTACTTTCGTGCCAGGGGGGGGGGGGGGGCACATTTAATTGAATTATTTATCGAGTGCGGGAATTCAATGTGTTACAATGTTGCCGTAGCAACTGTTTTTACAGCGATACGTTTATTCGTTCCGGTTGTTAGCCGTTAACCTTCTCGTCAGAAAGGAGCGCTCTTAATTGATTGCATCTTAATTAATTGCAAATGGATATTCTGTGCAAATTGTTGCACGATTTTTTTATGATTTCTCATGCTGACGAATTCGCATGCATAGTAATAACATTAAAAAAGGAGGATAGAATCTGAACCTCTGCTTAACGACTTTTTCGTTCCTTTTAGGTTTCCTACGTCTGCGAGGAACGTCCCCTACCATAATAATTACCTTCTACCGTGCTTCTCGATACGTATTTCAGGACAGAAGAAAATTTCTGCTCTGCTTCCGTTACATTTCGCTGGTCACTGGAATGTCAAAGAGGATAATAGAAATTGTAATTACACAATACCGCGTTTAGGAAAGTACGCAGAATTACGCAAAATTACGCAAAGTTTGTCTCCACCCAAATAACTATCATTTTCTTGTATTCGTCCGCTGAATAATCACCAATTCAACAAAGCCTACACGTTGAATTTTGTCATTACTTTCAAAGAGTTTCGTATCAATAATAAAAAATCCAGTTCTCCGCTAAATACCTGGCGAATATCGGTGCTATCGGCTTCAAAGGATCGCAGTGAAACCCGCGCAGTCTACCTTGCACGGAACCCTCGAAGGGCAGGCAAAAATTTACGCGCGCCCTCGACGAAATGCAATTAAACGAAGTCACCAAGTAATTTCTCGGTTAAGCCTCTGGACACCGTCGAAAGCGGTTTTATCGATTCGGACGATATAAATTCGCATGCACGACGTTGTAGCGTAATTTTGAACGCGATCGGGTAAGCGGCTTCCCTCGCGATTTAGGATGCAACGTTAATTGCGAGGCGCGTTAATTAAATGCGTGGAGAGAGTCGGTGGGCGAGAGAGACGTGACGCAGCGTTTTTTCCGCGTCTGTTTTAATCTGGACACGGCTGGGCCATGATAAGTTCGATGCAAATTAAACGACCCCCATTAAGGGAGACATCAGCTTAAGGCGCCTTAATGACAGCCCCTAAATCCTCGACACCCGTGAGGCCTTCTGTTATCTTCACAGGGGAATGAGATCGCTTCAGCTGATCGCCCCGCCAGCGATAAGATCCGATCACAATTCGTCCGGTTAATTGCTGGACATTTTTCCTTTCCTTCGTGAAAGGAGGGTGGTAGGAAATGACCACTTTGGATGCCACTTGGAAAATAAAAATTCTGAGAAGCATAATCATTTATCTGAAATGCGATGGAAATGATCCGTCATTAAATTGATTATAGAGAAAATCTACAAGTAAATCAGTCAAAGATTAGAATCGAGCAGAACAAAAGTACATTTTATGGGAAATTACTTTCCACTCGAAGCGAAATATTTTTGTAGCCCTAATCCTCGGTGGAGTTTGTAGGTATTTTTACGAAAAATAAGGACTGATAAAAACTATTTAGTCAGAGTTAGAAAGATAAGATTTAGTATTGCCGAATTATTGTTGAATATTCTTAATAGGAAAGTTGGACAATGAAACTAAAAATTCAACAAACAGTTACCAAAGTTTCTTCAAGCACAGTAATGAATAGATATTAGGTAAAAAATAACGGTTTGTTTCTTTGATAACAAACACCATATTTGTATAATCTCTTTTGTAATCTTTGCGTTAACAATTGAAAATACTCTTCGTCTATTCCTTGTATAGTATAATATATCCTAGTTGGCAATGTGCAGATCCTAATTTATTAAAAATCATACATTATGAAATGATAGATGATTCCAGTCTTGTGGATAGCAATGTTCCCAGCCTGATACTTTATTTAACAAATTTACCATTAAGTGAAACTCACTTCCTTTCAGGAAAACTCTCAGCAATTTCGTATTGCATCTTCTGTTCTATTTGTACTAATTTTACATTGTTGAATAATGCCCAAATTTTGATCGGTCTCTGTATTTTTCCGCCCTTGTACGATCTCTCCTTGATTGATGAAACAATCTGAAGAGCGCAGGTGTCATACAGTTTCAAGTAACGTGGCGTTTTATGAGTTAATCTGTCGTATGTGATGATTAATATGAGTACCTGAATACGAAGAACGCGAAACAGCCACTCATGGCGAACTTATTTTACGGTGGACGCGTCGAGTTCCGTGCGAGCATAAATCAGCATAGCGCGGGCCACGCGGTAAATAAACTGCTCGTGATAATTACGTTTGCTTACATTCTGGAAGATTTTAAGAACTGCGGATGGAAAGACAGCGAAAACTAAACGAAGTATCGCACGATGAAGAGGATACTTGCGTATTTTTATCATTTTCAGAATTAAATGAATTTTTGATTTGCAGTGATCGCGTAAGTGATTGTAGCATGATTTATCAGGTCGTAAAAGCGTAGTGATTAAGAGTAAGAAGCTCAGTTTAGTTCGTCAAGTAAAATTGCAAGCGTATTAACTAGTGAATTTTCTTTAGGATTTTTCAAAGGATCGTTAAATAATCCATGGCAAATGTTAAAAAGTGGGAATCACTTACCTGTTTCGTAACTGAAAGCGAGTATAATCTTAATTCACTGTTAAAATATTTTGATTTTATAAGCATGCATTGTGTCGGCGAACATGAACAGTTCACAAAATGACGAATGAATATTCTTATACACACATTCTTATACCCTAAAGCAAGAAACAGAAGCTCCCTTGAAACGATACATACCTACATAACAAAAGCACCTGCCAGAAAATCCAGAAAAAGAAAGCAGTCTCAGAGCACAACAAGGCTCAGAACAGGTCAATTCAGAAATTTCATCAACCTCATAAATAGCACTCACAGTCTCAGCTGTATGCAAGCATAAATCACCATAGCTTGAGAGAACTCCATCATCCCGTTCACCGAACATCCCTCCCCCAATCAGCCGGGCAGACGTCATCCTCGGAGGTAGTCCGCTAGCCTTCCTTCCTTCCTTCCTTCCTTCCTTCCTTCCTTTCTTCCTTGCTTCCTTCCTTCCTTTCCTTGATTCCTCCATTTGCCCTCGGCCCGACTCCTTCCCTTCCTTTCTCCCTTGCCAAACCAATCTTCCATCCCCGGAGTAAGACATTGAGGCACCTGCTAGAGTCCAGCTCAATCAGGGAGTATAGCGTTGCGGAGAGAAGCCAGTGGCCGGTAGTGGGAGAGCTTGCACGGTATAGTCAAGGAACTGTATCCGGACGGGGCAGGGGCCCTCGACCAACTGGGTGGTCCTACCGCTTCAGTTGTGTTCCGACGCGCTTCAAGCTAACACTACGAACACTATTTCGATCCAGCGGTGTCGTTGTCCAACGCACATCGGTCTCAGCCGCCGGAATTGCCCGTCGCGAGTGCTACCGCGGTGGATACCGCCGAACGTCCGAGTCGCCGCCGGCACCATTCGACACGCCGCTTATCAGGGATTTCAACTTCGACAGCCGCCGAAGCGTGCCGCGAACGTTCAGCGAGGACACGCTGTCGCGGGCGCGACCGTGTTTCGCCCTGTTCGAAGATTCGTGAGTGAGAATCAGGCTAGTCCCGGTAGAGTACGGTTGGATCGACGACTCCGCGGTACTGGGACATCGGTGTCGTTGAAGCTGATTGGTGGAGGTGGAAAGTATCCGAGGTAGAAAGCTCGCGGGAGGATCCGGGCTAGCGGAACGTCTGTCAGACGCGCGGAGCTGTCAAGCTGAAGATTGGTCGGGAAGATCGCTGAGGGGACGACAGCTTCTGACGCTTTGCTAAAGGCGGACGATAACCGAACTGTCAGGAAGCTTGACGGTCAAGTTTGATGCTTTCGCGCGAGTATCGGACGGTTGCGAGGTACGTTCAGTCACTAGTCGAACGATCCTGATCGATAGAACACCCGTTTGTTCTCGCCACTCGGGAACAACTGCCGAGACGCTGCGAGCCAGCCAATGATCAGTTGCGGCGGATAAACGACAAGATAATTCTTCGCCGGTGAAGTGAAACGATTCGATCGGAAGGTGCGAAGGAAGGAGAAGGTATAAGGGACGATAACGACAAGGTGGCACAGGCTGTAATCAAATGCAGGTTTATTTAGAACGGACGCTTTGATAAAGTGGTTAGTGCGAAAGCGTGGATCGAGCCAATCATACCTGATTGCCCAGACGTGAGTTGTGCGAGCCAAGAGAGAGAGAGAGAGAGAGAGAGAGAGACGTAGAAAAGGCGAGAAAGAAGCAAAGGAACGGGAGGGAAAAAGACAAGCGAGTGGGACCGAGGCTCGTTGCAGTCGCCCGAGATGAAGACGTCTGGTGCTGATGTTGCGCCACGTGATTCGTAGATCGTCTCTATTTCTCTATTCCCCCAGACTTGCTCGCTGATCACGTTCATCCTGAAACTGTTATCCGTTCCAAATAGGAGTTTCCGTCGATACGCATATCTTGGACAACACACAGGATGGATTCGAAAATGTGAAGGCTATCGCGTTAGCTTGAAAACAGGGTGAGTTCGAATGCTTATTCACTTCATCGACTTCCTCGTGAGCCGAGAACTAGAAACAAATTGGCGTAGTCTCCGGGCTCGGTAGGGGAATAAGTAAAATGAACGAAATATACTACTCTAAAAGTGGCGATAGTAGGTACTTTATTAGACGAATTCCGATATCTCGCTAGGCAACTCGTTTACCTTCCATTACCAACAGGAATCAGCATTCCTGAGCCTTGTCGATTCCTAAACCCACACACACACACACACACACGCCGTTCGGAAATTAATACAAACCCGCGATGACTCCACGGAACAACATCCATTACACAGATCTCTGTGAAAGATACCGTGCAGGCCTATTGCGTGGTGCGTTCCTTCACGAAATTTCCCGGATATTCGTGGTCCACGCTCAGAAAGGAAGACTCCTCTCGTTTCTGACCCTTCGGGGCCAGGTATGCGCACCGACCACGGCGAGCCCATTCAGCGTTTTTTCTTATTCTTTCCGCGGAAGTTTCACCGGGGGACCCCGGGTCTCTTCGATGGCCACGAGACGCCTAATACCTAATTCCCATTCTTGCCGGTCCCGTTGGGATGTTGCTTCGCTTCTACTCGCCGCGGCTGAAAGATCCTTCGGCTGTTCGAATCCACCGGCCACGGGTCGAGAAATATCTCTATTATTGTCATGGAGATGACCGGTCGGGCAGAATAGGCCGACGAGAGAATTTCACGACAGAGGCTGTGACCGAACGTTTCACTAGCCAACATGTAACGTCCAGCCGCTAAGAAAGAAATTACTCGAAGCGTTCTGCATTCCCGTAGAAAATGGAGGCGACGAAATGACCGCCATTAGTTTCTCTCGATACTCTAGAAATATGTAACAGAAAAGTGGATCTGTTTTCAATGAACGGATCAGCACTTTTGGAGTAACCGATGTTTAGGGAAAGTTGTTAATGGCTTGAACAAGCTTGTACGTTTGATAATTCGAACACCGTTGTGTGTTTCTTTTCTTCTAGGACTGCTGTAATCTGAAAATATTGATAATAAGTTGCAATTACGATTTTGTTCGGTATTGTGGTTTCAACTTGAAAAAGGAACAATGTTTAAGTCTATCTGATAATAATTTCGTAAAGCATTCTAATCTCAATTTGGAACCTTGAACGCGGACTCTAACGACAGATACTGAATGAGACTCTTAGTAAATAGTTTAAGTAAACATTTGCTCAAGAAAGACTTTCCCCAAAAATTGTTACTAAGAAATTTCGTGGATTTTTCTCTGACGAAATTGCAAGCCTTATCGTTCATTTGTTGCACATTAATTAATACGATTTCCTTCGTCCCCCCGGTGTAGCATGAAAGTTGTCTAATCTTGATTTATGAACACAAAATATGTTGTTGTCATTGAGATATTGAAATGAGCACGTTTGTAATCACAGGGTGAACTTACTTGGAAGATAACTGGTTTGATCATATTTTACCAAGTATAAATATTATAACGCAACATCCAAGGGGTCTAATATGCAAGCTTCCCAGCAACACTTATTTATAGTAATAATCCTTGAAGTATTTTTCAATATTTTTTGCTGTAATTGCATTTCCTGTATGATCTTAGCCGAAGATATCTAGCAAGCTATCACACACGTCACATTGATCATGACGTACATAATTAAATTTCTTTCACTCTCAAGTATTTTACTCATCAAGATGATGAAAAGTTTTGATATATTTTTTCTGTAATTAGACGATAACATTTATAGTCGTAGCGAATTTCGTGTTACTCCGTTTGAAAACGTCTCCATTGAGACAATACACTGAAGACGAGTTAAGTGTACATCGCAATAGCCAACTGGATTTTCCGGTGCTAGCAATATTGTAATAAGAATGTTATAAATAACAGTTCACTAGATATTTATTAGATACAACTTTTACAATTTTTTTGTAAGAAAACGAATCATTTCCAACACACATAAGATTTCCAAATAAACGGTTCTTCATAAATTGAAGTTACCCGAATCTTCAAGCTTTACTTGCCTCGGAACGAATTTTATAGCGCCCCTCGAGTAACTTCTGATCGTCGAAAAATCTTGCGTCTTGTCTACGCGACGAACAAATGAGAAACGCCAGGGAGGTGATAGAGCACGAATGATCAAGGAAGAAAAAGACGATAACCGAGGGAACGCGTCAAAGAGGAAAATGAGAGAAGTTCGTCTGCCACGGGAGGAACCACCGATGCCAGCAGGCAATCCTACAGACGAATGGACATAACACGAGAGAACCAGTTCTCTCATTTTATTGCGTTCGTTGTCCGATAATGACGCACAGCACGGCACGGCGTGCCGCATAAAAGCTCGTGTGAAAGGCAACGCACCCAAAGCAAACATCACCGGGGAGCTTTCCTCGCTGGTCCTCCCACGTTTTGCCACCCATTCAGAATTACCCCCGACCTCGACCTCTTCCCGAAATATTCCGTGCATATTGCGAACGCTAATTCACGACAATCGCGAAAATGTCGAATAAGGGACAGACTCCTGTGAACTCCCTAGCCGACGACCTCCACACATGGGGCAAACTCTAGTTTCCTCGCGTGAACAAACGGAAATATCTGTTTCAATTTATACTGCGCCAATTTGAATCTTTGACATTTGATAATTATTCTTTCTTGTTCGAATTTTTAGGAATACGTGAATCTTTCGTCTTAACAGAACAATAAGTCGTGTTCACCATTACGGTTAAGATTGAGTCGAGAGGATCTCTTCCCTCATATTTTGAAATGTGCACGGTATCAAAGTGCAAATCCACGACGAGACAAAAATTATTTCACGATGTGTTTCCACCAAAAATGTGCGAATCCACGATGAGATTTTACATGAGCCTTTTCTATCACGAGACAAAAGTCTCAGCAACAACTAAACGTAAATAATGGGAATAGTCGCGAGAGGTGAGATTTTTGAAAATATATTACGAAACTTGTCTCATGAGAGTCTAGTTTCATGAAACTAATGGCAAAATAATTAAAAAATAATAAAATAATTGTCTCATAATTCTTTTATTTCCATTATTTACATTTTGTTGCGGCTGAAATTTTTGTCTCATGATAGAAAAGTCGTGTGTAAAATCTCATCGTGGATTAGCACCTTTAACGTTATCTGTCATCAACTCGCATCTCATGTGAGAGTTTTGTCTCGCTGAGTTCTTCGTGTTTTTATAATTTTTAGATGCAAAATGGGATATTTGATACCTTCGATACATTTTCTCTCATTTTTTATTTCCATGTTTGGAAGTCCGATTGATACCTTTTCTCTCATTTTTCACATCCATGTTTCTAACAAAAAAAAATAATGTAATTGACATGAAAATTCGGTGAAACTAATTGTTTACACAAAAGAATTTCAAACAAATCGTAATAATAGCGTCTAATATTCAATGCTATACGGTACATATAATTAAATTGACAAGACGCTTATATAAATATTATTTACCATAAAATAAATTCATCGTGGATTCGCGCCGTGTATAATCGAGTAATCGGTAGCGTGCGAGAGAAAGAAAATCTTTTGTTTCTCAGTTTACCTTTAAGCCCGTCTGTCCACGGAGCGTCGCGTCATAGACGCGTACGCGTAGGGACCAATCGTACGCCGGGCATCTTGACAAATGCAGATCAATGACCGACAGATGCGTCGCACGATTGGTCTCTACGCGTACGCGTCTATGACGCGACGCTCCGTGGACAGACGGCCTAACTTGCGCATTGCTTTTCGGCCTTGCAATCATGAACGTAAAGCCGGGTCCGCACTTGTTGCCGCGCCCCACTCTGTTACCGCGTTACTTTATTTAGTGGTAACGAGGTTCGGTGCAGGACCCGTTCCTGAATCTGTTTACTGTTACCCGCACCCATTACTCCCCAATCTTACTTCATCGCGTTCCAGTTGTCTGTAGACTGTCAAAGTGGAAGCATGGATTTAAAAGTGGGGCAGCCTAAATTTATATTTCTTAAAGAAATCGCGAAGGTGGTGGCAAACACAATTATATGCTACAAGAAATGTTTATAGTTGCGACGTTATTATCGGACCTAAAATTTCAAACAATTAGCGGCCTATATAAAAACTTATACGCAGATGAAATTATATTTGCGTTTTGCGCGGAGGGTAACGAGTCTTGGTACGCGAAGACGCCTAAACTAAATTCAAAAGGCTCCTTTGGTACGGTTCATTTTACCGACATTCATCAGAACGGCCAAACCAAGTAACGAGTCACAGTGTTCAGTAACAGAACGTTGTCTACATTTGTTGCCATGACCGGTTAGCTAGGTAACAAATGTGGGCCTGGCTTAACATACCCTATTAGTAAACTGAAAGTTTCCGACTAGCCAGGGGCGTCCGCAGATTTTTTTCCAGTTATAATATACCCCTCTTGCAATTTTTAACCCATTTTATAATACCAATTTAATTAAAAATTTAAAACCGAAATTTAAAAATATTCCCCTTTTTAGTATAAACTTAATAAATATCAGTTTTGAAAAATAAGCGATTTTTTCTCAAAAGCCAGGGTGGTAGCTGCCCCCTTTTCACCCCCTGCAGACGCACATGCGACTAGCAGTGAACTTAATATTTGAAAATTTATCTGATTTTGAAATTCACTTCACTTTTACCTGCCCCATCCTCCCAGTGTAATTTTAATTTAAAACGAGTCTCCAGCTCGTACATATTTATCTAACCATGCATGGTTATGCAAACATTACCTCTGCCTAGCACGAAACACGTCAATCTTAGATTATAGCCTGATAAAATCGATAGCATGTTAATAATAGGGGAGATGGCTGGGAGACAAACTGCTCCGGCGAAGAAATCTCGCTCGGCACGCATGCGCGGCATCGATCTAGCCCGGGCACGCATTGTGATTGGTGTGCAAGGCAGGCTGCTAAAATCGCAAGTAACTGTGTTACCAACGTAATCCCTGATACGCGGCACGACTGGCGGCTGGCGTGCGGCCATAAGTAATTCGAAGTAATGTCCCTTTAATGAAATTACATCCTATTTGCATCCATAATACGGGTTGCACGGCAAAGAATGGCCAAAAGGTGGCCAATGAAAACTCATTAATTTCATCGTCGACCAGGTACCTCGATATCATTCCGGTTTCAGCTCGGCCTGTCTCGGAAGAATGAGCGAAAAGAAAAAAGCGGGAGGGAAGGAAAATAAAAGGAAACGAGTCCGCGTCGTGATCGATCTCGCGAGCGTATCCGAGCGCATGTACGAACGAGTTACCTGTTACCACATGTTAATCGCCGCGATGCGACTATCCTCACCCCCTTACATAAGCGGCTGATGTACACGCACGTCGGGATTGGGCCCCTCGCGGTACACGCGTGCGTACGTGCGTGCGTGCGAGCGAGCGAGCGTCGCGTCCTCTCCTCCCGGCTGGTCGCGTGAGACGCGCGGCGGTGGATCGTCGTCGTGGGACGCTCGAGTAATTAGCGAACGGTCTGCTCGTGTAGACGTTAATAGACGTGTCTAAGGATTATGTTAAACGGCGGCGATTATGCCCCGCCGCGGATTCAGGATCGCCTCGATAAATATCGCGGATGGCCGTGCGTGCCGAGCGGCCTTTTATAACGTCGTGTTCTGTCGTGCGGCGCATTTCGGGGCGCAATTGGTTAATGTCGATGATCGGGAAATGCCTCGATGACACGGGGATCATTTTTGCCACTGTAATTACCAGCGGCGGCCGCACATGCATCACGGCAATCTGGAACGATGCGTTCGGTATGGGACCGTGTCACGTATTGTGGAGAGGTTAGGTGCGTTTTCGCGGGGCGATTCGAGGTGGAATTGTGTCGAAACCTTTTATGGTTGTAAACAAATATCCTGTTTGGAAGGTAATAGATGGTTTGGTTTATCCGTTTCTTCACTTGGGGCAGGGTTATGAAGAGGGATTCTCAGGTTAAGGTAAAGCACTAAAGAGGTGACTCATAGACATATATAGACGGAGCGTGTCTGAGGGGGGTTGTAAGATTCGCGGTAAGGGGACTGTCATACAGGCAAATCGGGTAACTCCGTTCCTCCTCGGGGCTATTCGGAAATTAAATGACGTTATATATATCTATGAGGGATACTTAGTCGAAAAGGTTAGCTATACTTATACATAATTCAAAATTTCGTATATCATGTAGGTTATATATATAACAAAATTAGTAAATAGAATGAAGCTTTTTTTAAATAAAATCGTACTTATAGATATATGCAATAATATTTATATTTTTAAAGATTTTGTAAGCTTAAAAGTTCATAAACATAATTAATATGCATAAATAATTATATAGTATAATAGATATATATCGCTCATTTGCTGCGACATAACTGATGAAAAAAAAAAAAAATTTTTATTATAAACATATTATCTATTCGATAATCAAGCAACACATTTGAATTTCTAAGATTATATATATAATATATAAATTGTTGGTTATGTATGTATATTTATTTATTTACATGTGAAATCGAATACTATCATTATTTATATTTTCTTTCTCCAACTGTTCGCAGTTTTTATTTTTCCTGCGATTTGCACAACCGCTTACTACGTAATGAGTCATTATTACACTCAATTAATATATGATTATATACAACGACCACTACGCTTAGAGCATATACTATGGAGGTCTCATTGAAAGCTTGAAACTGTCGGCAACATGGTGCGAGAGAGAAAGACATGTGCGAGCGAGAGAAGTATATGTCCTATTCGACCGTAAAGCGCAAGCGCCGATATCGTGCGAGAGAGAAACACATCGTGCGAACTGGTGCGAGAGAGTGAAGTATAGATTCTCTCGCTCGCAAGATGTGTTTCTCTCTCGCACAATATCGGCGCTTGCGCTTTACGGTCGAATAGGACATATACTTCTCTCGCTCGCACCAGTGGCACATGTCTTTCTCTCTTGCGTGATGTTGCCGACAGTTTCGAGGCAGTCACTCTAAGGCAATGATACCTCCATGTATATATGCTCTAAGCCACTACGATGCTTTAGAACAGTAATAGTTGAGCAACAGTGGTTATGTTTCGAACATAGCCATTAATGCCGAACCGACAAGAACCGAATACATCCGAACCTAGCTACCGAATTGCCTGTATGATTTCTGCCTTTTCCCCTCCGATCTTACAGTCCCCTCGCCTACAGTCCTCTCTTCTGCTCCGTCTATATAAGTCTATGAGGTGACTATGCGCATCCGCCATATTGGGTCATCTGAAGAGAGAAGATTATTGAGTACCCGCCTTTTTGAGTGTTGTCAAATTCGCTTTATAAACCAAATACAAACTTAAATGTAATAAAATACTGTACTAATGTGTCGTGCTACCATGTATCAATATCAACAACGCATATTTTGTTTATAAAGTGAATCTGACAATACTCGATAAGGCGGGTACTCAATAATCTTCTCTCTCCAGAGGACCCAATATGGCGGATGCGCATACTCACCTCTTTAGTGCTCTAGTTAAGGAGATCACGTCGATAAGAGTGTATTTGCTCGAAGAATTCTCGACTTCGATATAATTGTGTGGCTCTTATAGTAATTTTCACTAACTTGCTCCAATTTGAGGTTATAACAATTCGCTATCTTCATTGCTTTCGTGTGGAGTGATGTAGTATAATCGGGGGTTCCGAGAAATGAAATCCAAGGCCGGTATTCATAGTTGCTACTTATTCTTAAGCAAATGCTTAAGCATGCGCCGTCTTCTACTAACCTAGTAGCTAGTACCCTAGTAGCATTTTTGGTTGGCATACAGTTGGGCCACGCACATAATATTAGTTGGCCAACAGTTAGATTTGGCATTTTTTTTCAGGTTGGGCCAACAACAGATGGCCAAGGTAGGCTTTCCTACTGTTGCCCAACCATTTATAGGGCCTACCGTACTATATGTAATAGTAATCCAACGGTAGGCAAACGGTTGGATTTTGAATTATACTTATTATTTATAGGTAACGGGAAAATGTTAGAATTTCAAGTGGCAAAATTAAAAAGTTAGGTGGACTCATTTTAAACTAGTTCTCTTCGTATATGCTCTAAGATCCAGTATAACCGTAGCCTTAAACAATGTACAAAATGACGGACGGGACCATTTCGCTCGCGTGGCGGCTTGCGTCCTGTGACTGTCGACGTCAACCGTTCCACTCAACCCTCTCTTCCCCCAGACAGTCTTCATAAAAAGTGTAGCCAATGTGGGTTCAAAATTCTTTCAATTACTTTGGGATATGATTTTATTTTCATCCGAACCTATATATTTGTTTTTATTAGCTTTAACTAAATGTATTTCCGTAGGGCATTATTAGTTGGCCCAGAATTGGTTATTCGTAGACAAATCACCGGAAGATGAGTGCAATATTAAACAGTTGGCCCAATAGACGGGGTTTGTAGGCGAAACTACTAACCACCTCCCAATTGATTCCCAACCGTAGGCAAATTGTCGAGATGCAAATGCAACATTCAACGGTTGGGCCCTGTAAAGAAGGTTTGTAGACGAAACTACTAACCACCTCCCAACTGATTCCCAACTGTTGGCTATCGTTGGCCAACAAAAATGCTACTAGGGTAAAGGATGCCGAATGCTTAAGCATTTGCTTAAGAATAAGTAGCGACTATGAATACCGGCCTAAGCAATGGGAAAGCTGACTGCAACTTTTTGCCACTCGCGGCGCCACCAGTACACGTGCCACTTATCATAGGTGTTTTAAACAAATAAATAGAATGTAAGAATATGATAAAAAGATTTGCCTGTCGAAGTAGTTAAGGATATTTATCATTGTTATTGTCAGGATATTGGAGTTAGAATTTATCTCTTTATATGCACTGCGTGTGGTGTGATGAAGTAGTTAGGTGTATTAGATAGGTGAGGGCATATCATCATCAATAGTCAGTACGGAAGAAGGTACTTTGGTTAAAAAATTATTGTTATTATTGTAAAAGACTAATCTGAAATTGAAACAAACCATGTAAAGTTACCATACTTGAAACTGATACGTCATAATGCACGTTTCCGTATAAATCTTTAAGTCGGACAATAGTTAAATATCCATAGTTGTCACCTTTTATTGCCGTTTTTATTTTAAATTCAACTATCAACAAATAACGAAAAAATGTAAATAAACACACCTTCTAATATGATAACGACATTTTAGTTTGGTACGTGCGCTGGTGACGCCCTCTGCACTTAGCTTCCCCATTATTTTCCTCAACGAGTTCGTGATTAGATTGAGTTATAATCCACTTTCGTTTTTAAAATAATTCTCTGTCCTATTTTCCCTTCAAATCTAAATTATGATCGGATTTGTCCTGAGCTTTCGTGTGGATTTGTAATAATGCCGGAGATTCTGTCTTTTTGCAAAAATCCTTGACCCGCTTGAAAAATTTATTTGATTCTTGATAATATCTTATCTGCTTTATTCTTATTTGAATTTCTGTTGAAAGATATCATTCATTGGCGGCGATAAAAATTGACATGAAGGACTCTGTCAAGAGTAGAGGTTAGATTTTTTTTTAAATATTAAAATTCTATTTTCCGATCTTGTAACGAATTTTCGAATCAGAATGGCAATTCCATTGTTCAAGAGGTAAGATTAAGTGAATTTTCGAGTGGACACGTCGCGAAATTATGAGGTGGAAGAGAACGTTTCAACACAGTCTGGAATTAATAAACTTCAAGCTCGTTCGTGATTGGGACAGCAAGCCCGACGAAAAGGGGGCATGATCGTGTCTAAATCTCGGTCACGATTAGACGGACAGAAAGAAGGACGAGTGGTAGAGGGTATTAGCAACGTGACCGAAACAATCTTTCATGGCGGCTACAATCTGGTAGCCAGTCGATCCGATCTAATCGAACCGACGGAACCGCTATTTCGCTGAATACCACGGTTGGTTAAGCAACGATTCAATATTTCGTGGGAAATGAATAGCGAAGCGGGAGCCTTTAAGACTTCTAATCGAATGATAGGCTGGAAGTAATTTGGGTTGAATAGGAGATTGCAGAAGGCGATAGTTATCGTGGCATACGTACCTGCTTTGACGTAGCTGAAACATTATTTAAGTGCGATATAAGTGAATTTTTTTTTTATATTTTTCAGAAAAAAACTGACGTGTAATTTTTTAAGACTAGCTCTCGGAAACATCTGTTGGAAACATCGGGTTGGTTTCTTACGTTCAGATTAAATCGCATGTGGAATATAATAGGTTGTGGATACTTAATCGTGGAAAGTAGAAAGAAACATTTGAACATGAGTATTGGCATAATTTTTTTGTATAACAACGTGGGCAAACAAGAAATTTGTCAGGAAATGACTGGAATTTTAAATGTCAATTTCATTCAGTGAATTATGCTGTGTATTTTATTTTCTAATATTTTTTTTAAATGGTTAGACCAAAATGAATTACCGGCAGATTTATTAAACGTAATGGAAATAAGGTAGTTGACCCAATGCTCGATAACTTAGTGACGAACGCGGATTCTTTTCGGCAAATTACGCTCAAAACTGAAAGAAAAGAAGAAAAATTGTTTCTAATAGTCGATTTATGTATCCATTTAATAAGTAAAATTTGTAATAACACGTTTAGAGCTTTATTTCTCCTTAAAAATTAAATTTGAAAAGAAATATCGAAGGGCCTAATGACCGATAACCATTTTGACGCCGGAAGCAGTTGTCGATACCTCCATGCACGGAGTGGTCGATAATTGAAACACTAAAAAAGGGAGGTTATGTGTAATAAGTAAGAGTTAACCCAGTCACCGATAGGTGGTTAGTCGTCAAAATTTGAATTAATATTGAGATTTTACTTATGTTTCTAAGTACATAAAAGTATCATGAATTTCGAAATGATTTATAAATTACATTTATAAGCAAAAAAATGATGAGTCGTTGATGAATAATGATGTGAAAAATGTTATGTACTTAATGAATAATGTTGAATAACTGAAGTTCAGCTGAAATATGTTTACTACCGTAAACATCAAGGAAAATTGAAAATATAAAATTTTATAGTTTAGATCATTATAGAATGATAGCCATATGTTCGTTGTGAGTGAAGGGGTAGAGAAGATGTTCAAGGTCAACTTAAGTTTCTGTAATATAATCTTTTTACAGTGACATTTTTTTAAAACAATGATTTCTGTTAAAAACTACCTAATTCGTTTTTATTTTCTGACGTTTTTTTGTAACAGAATTTCGCTGTTCCTTTATTTTATTTTCTTCTTTAATAAAATTTTCTTTACTCTCTAATAGTCTTTCTTTCAATTCAGTGTCCTCCTTCATTTCTTTTTTAATATTATCCAATTTCTCTTCTAAGAATACTCTCTGTTCTGCAATAGGTTCGCGTTTTAATTGAATCTGTAAAAGTTTTTCCTCTGCCATAGCACGTTTTATTTTAAGGTTTATTTCCTTCAGTTGCATTTGTACAATAGTCTTTCCAAGCTTGATTTGATTAAGGTTGTCTTGTAATTCTTTCTTAATTCGAATATTTTCTATTCTCTTCATTTTCTGATCAGCCTTTTCCTTTTCTTGTCGTTCTTTTTCTTCATTTTTGAGCAGGTGCCACTTTCTCCACTCTGGAGCAGTGGCAATATATGGAAGCTTCTTTTTAACTCTCCTTTTTATGTTAGCATTTACTTTCCTTTCTTTTGGCAAAAATAAATATTCCTTGAAAGCTAACTGCGTAGGAGATCTCTCAACATTAGAATTATAATTTCCAGTAACATCAGGTAAGGTTTTATTCGTGTTTTCCGATATACTATTTAAAACAATAACTGATGGTCTTTCCATAGAACCATTAACATTTTGTGAAGTTTCATGCGTATCATTATCTGCCCAATCTTCTGTATGCTCATTAATGCATTCCATAGAACCATTAACATTATGTGAAATATCATGCGTAATATTATGGCTGTCCAGTAAATGGTTTTTAGTTACTGGAAAGCCACGTTTGCTGAGATGTATAATACATTGCACTAATTCTTCTTCTTCCTGAGAAGTCAGCACACTGCTTGGTCCTGACCTCACATCTATGGCATAAATCCCTTTTACCCTTGAGTACAGAGTAGCATACGGAATTTTAAATGTTTTGCTCACAGCAAGTATGGAATTCCCCTTTTTAACATCTTCCACGGCTTTCTCCACATCACTGACTGTGTATGCTTTATTATACTGAAAATAACAAATAATTTATTATAAATGAATGTTTATATCAGTTTATTGCTTATTTATTTATTTATTTATTTATTCATTTTACGGGGCAAGCCCATTGATAACAAAGCATATGCATATAATGTCTGTATAGGCATCTCGGTTATCTCGGTTCATGAAAATAATGTTTTTATACTTATCTGTTAATTATCGGAAATAGGGTTATGTATATGAAATGAGAATGGTATTTCCGATAATAGAATTAAACGGGTTATTAGTTTCAAAATAATTAATATCTTACCTTTTTCTTGTTGTTCATTCTCTTCCTAAGCTCCAAGAACCTTCCTTCACACTCAAAATAATTTACTTTTCGTCACGCGTGTCTAAAACGATAAGTCAGTTTTGTAGACAATATGGCTAACGATATTCGAGATATACCGAGAATCTGAATGAGCTACTTTTCTTAATTTTTTTGTTTATAAATGTAATTTATGAATCACTTTAAAATTCATGATAATATTGTAAATAAAGACTTAAATATTAATTTGCAATTTTATTTTTTACACAATATTGTTCAAAAACCTTATAAAATCTCAATATTAATTCAAATTATCGACGACTAGGTACCTATCGGTGACTGGGTCAACTACCTTATTTAATAAGAATTGAAGTAAGTATTTGACATTACTATATATCAATTGGTCGCAATACTTACAATTAGCTGTCATTGGTGTAAACTTTGTACTCTTGCACGGAGAAACTCTGATATATTTAATATAATTTAAGTTATTATGCAAACAGGTGTTTAAGGTACCTATGGAACTTAACACGTAACAGTTCGCATATTTTCTCTTTCATGATTCTTGAATCACTTTTATTGGTAATAAACATAAGTGAAAACTTCGGATAGTAGTTAACCCATGCACAAAGCTACCCGATTTGCCCATCAAAGGATTAACATAATCCCTGCAATTAAAACGCTATGAGAAGCTCCATCGGATACAATTCGTTGATCCCTTAGAATTGCTCAATTCGCCGTGAACGTTGATCACCAAGAGCTTAAAGGAGAGCTGCCTCCTTGAACCCGTTCGTCAATTCGGTCCCACGTGATCTGCCGGGGGAGTCCGTTCAACGACCTTCGATCGATATTCCTCGCTGGCAGTATTAAATACTTTAACGAATTATGTTTTTCGCCACGGTTCGCCGGCGCGTAACGATCTCAGGGAGTCGAGGGGCTCGGGGAGTGGGCGGTCCCCGGGCAAAGCTTAATCCGCCGGGCGTCAAAGCGCCGCGAGCCGTCCCTGAAGAGATCGCGACGGGTTGTTTGCTCTCGCTCGGATTTTACGGCTCCGACAGGCCGGGCTGGACAATTACTGGTTGTTAAACTCTCCAACTGCACGGGTAAAGCGATCGCAAAAGTCCGCGGCGGCATCGCGACCATCGGCAGCTGCAACTGCGCACTTTAAGAATCACCATCCACGCACACCGGTTTCTATATTTATTTATCCGCCGTCTCTATTGCCTCTTCCCTCCCTATCGACAACACTCCCCTCCCTCGTTGCTCATCGTTTCGATTTATGGCCGACAATTATTCCGAGGGCAAGAGTCTGGAGAGTGAGGGGCGACGGAAGGGATCACGCTGAATTACTCATTAATTCGACATTAATGCAGCGAGAGGGTAATTTACGCTTTAATGCCAGCCGATGTCACAGCCATTTTTGTCGTATATTTCGTTTAATGAAGGCAATTGCGGGAAGACTGACAAGGTCCTCCTGTTCACGATCTTTGTGCCCATATAGAAATTTATAATACATATAAATTTACATGCCTAACCGGGACTTCTTGACCCCCCCCCCCCCCCGCCACCTCCCGGCCCTGTCTGTTCCGTTTATAATTTTCTCTGCGCTCTAACTCTTCGTCTGAGATGCCAAGTTTCTCAAGAATCGCTGAAGCTTTTTCCGTTTTTCGGGTTAACCCTCTAGGGACGACTGGGACTCCAGAGTCCCATTCAGATTAACACATTTTTATTTACGTTCCATCAATAAGATCGAGATTTGATAGGTATAGTGACCTTTAGTAGGCAGAGAAGAAACTGTTGTACCATCAGAACCCGAAATTAAACTTTTTTTTTGTTATATTGTTATAAACAAATTAAAAAAAAATTTAAAAAAAACTAACGAGTAGTTTCCAAATCCGAAGTATAAAATAGACTATTTTAACGCTCAAAAAAATTCTACGTTAAGTTTAAAACATCCCCGTCCCTAGAGGGTTAAACCGTAAAGTATTAAGTTGCGATTCTTAAGGCGAATTTGCACTTTCTCACTTCGGATGTGCGTCGCGGATGATTCATCTACACTGAGTGTGAAAGATGATAGCTGGAGTGTTTATACCTGTTCAATGTTTGAATTCTATTCGCTGGTTCTCAAAATGTCGGCGAGTGAAATAGTGAAAAATTTTCAGGGGCCAATTGCACCCTCTTGGAATGAATTTCGGCAGCAAAGAAAATTGCGTTGTATTCAGGAGGACGTCCCCTACATATTCAAAAAGTATCATAATTTTTTGAATTTCCGGGTTCGGGATCTTCCCTTGTCAGGAATATGAGGGTTGGAACTTGGTAATCCGTGATACATGAAAATGGTTATTCCCACGAAAAAACTCATACAACCTTTTTTGTAGAGAATTTCCTAAGCTATAAATTTCGTAATAACTATTTTTGTCGTGAAACTGATAGCTAACGAGATATTCGCCTTCAACCATCGGTAAAATTTTTAGCGGATGTCGGATCGGGGGGACTTTTGACTAATTGTTTATACCGACGAAATAAAGGCCCATGCCAAAATTTAGCTTGCTGGGAATTATTCCGTAGATCAGTCATATTTCCGCCTAATTTCACTGGACTACAGTTAGACTTGCCACTGCCGCTTCACTACAAATGAATTATCCATTCAATTCATCAGAAGTAGAGACTGACTCTACTTTGTTCACTGGTCACTTTGGATGAAATGCAGATGAAAACAATCTTTACACCTTTCACTGTGGATGAATAATCCGGGATGCACATCCAAAGTGTAAAGCCCAAATTCAACACACATGAATAATAGAATTAGAGTTCCTTTCGTTCGCCTGTTGCTCGTATGGCCAACATGAATTGATTCTGCTGTATCTTCAGTTTTTCTTGCCCTTCTTCAGCGGCCTGAATCATAGACAAATTCTTTCTCGTAAAGTCGAAAGTGTATTCTCAAATAAGTACCGTATAGAAACTGAAACAGCTATATGGCGAACACGACAGTGGATGAAACCGTTCACCTTTCAAGCTGGACCAGCTTCCCAGGACTTTTGTGCAACAGAAATAGGGAGACAGCCTGTTCTCGTGAATGCGATGAAGAAATTACGCGATGAATGCGGATCTCTTAATTCTGACGGGACAAGTTTGTATCAGGCATCATCTCGTTGATTCCGTCCCGGCCGAATCATACTCATGGCCGATGGACAACCGGCAATTATCTTTGGTAAACTAGAGATCTTCGTGATTGCATGCTTGCCCTCCATGTAGTTTCCCAGACGCAGAATCCGCTGTGATCCCGCCTCGTGCTTTTCCCAGAGCCACGACTCTTTAAGGTACGTATACACCGAGCAACAACCCCCGGATACATGTAGCCAGCGAGTTGACAACATCTCTATGGGATCTAGCAACCCACGGCCCTCTAGAAATCGTTTCATTTGGGCGGGAATATTACCAAATTAATATCCGTGTTGACTTTACCAAAGTCGCCAAGAAACACATAGTCTGTGGAAACAGACTTAGCGATGTTTCCCACCCGAAATGGCAAACCTGGATACAGTTAACATCTTTTCATGTCAGGCCGCTAGACACTCGGGCGATGTTACCGTCAACTTGTATCCAGTTCTTCGGATACAAGTGGGCAAGGTCAGGCCCGGATTAAAGGGGGGGCTAGGGGGGGCTGTAGCCCCGGGCCCCACTTTCCAGGGGGGCCCCGTTCTAAACCTTCAGTTCTAAGCAATTTAAACTCGTTATTGTTTAAATTTTGGCACCCCCCCCCCCCCCCGCTTTTCAACCACGGGGGCCCTCGAAGGCTGGATAGCCCCGGGCCCCAAAAATCTTAATCCGGGCCTGGGCAAGGTTTCAAACACTTTAAGTAGCGTTGACATGTTTTCACCCTGAAGGATTTGCAAACAGCACGGATTTGGTGAGCCTTCGCGTGGATGTTTCCTGTGAAGTATCGAAAGTGTTGTCAACCTCATTTGGGTTATTTCTAATCATGCTAACCCAGTTATGCAGAATCCTACCAACCCTAGAAATGCCAAAAAATTAATTACACACAGTAGGGATTCCATACTTTTGTGATCTTTATTTTGCAAAAAATTACTAACCCATGGAACAATTCTTACAACTACTAAAACTACCAAGCCATAGCTCCACTTTAGGCTTGAAAACAAAAACTACAGAAAATTTAAAGTAATATTAATTACACTACTCACTGAATAGTAATTTAATAATAACCTATTAAAAAACATTGCAAAACAACGACAAAAATTAAAATATACACAAAAGAAATAAAGCTACTTTTATTTAACAATTAAAATCTTCAAATTAAATTTACTCAATTACAGATCATTGAGGGTTGGTAGCAATCCGCATAACTTGGCCGAACTGGTCTACAGTAGTCTACAGAATTTGGAAGCGTTTCGAATTATGTATAATTAAAAGTAGCAGGAATAAGGTCGTATTTTGACTTATTTTCATCGGAAAAACCGCAACTATCCATTAGTAGTTTACTCACGAAGATTTACTAGACAATATAGAAGTTTAAATTTTCATCAACTTCGGTATGTGTTTAAAGCACGGGTGAAGCTAAACAAAACTTTCGCGACAGAGGCGATCGCTCGAAAAGGTCTGGCCGACATGAAACGGCATTTCTCCAAACCCTGCGGCATTCAGGGCGTTAACACATTATTAAACCTTTCTCGCCTCCGAGGTGCAAGAAAACATTCATCGACCCGTAAACGACATCCACGAGCTGTTTATGACCGTCAGTTCCGCGGAGTAATAACCCGATTCTTCATACGCGATCGAGAATTAATCCTGACGTGTGCCATTCTCGCAAACGAAGGTGGTCCTCTTCGAGGGTCCCCGCAACCCTCCAGATGCACGTAGCACGGTTCAATGAAGCGAGAAAACAATCCAAACAGTCCAACGGTGGTTGAAGTTGGAGAATCGATTATTCCCGTACGCAGGAGACAATCACCTGCAGATGCGCCGCCGGGCCGCGAACGGCTCCCCGCAGCATGTACGGGCAGAAAGGACGAATCCACACGGAAGGTCATTGAGTGGACGTCCGACAGGTCGAGTCGTTAATTTGCCACCGATTCAGGGAACGCGGTGACCGCTTTTTTTCTCAAGCCAGGTGGAAAAAAAATTCCATCTTCGTTGGGGCTGGGCTGAATGAGACAAGTCGGGCAGAAAGTCAGCGGCGATATAAAGACATTTCGAGCCGTGTTGCGCACTCCGGACTTGTATGCAAATAAGATTTCTCAGCGGCGCGCCACCGCAGATCGGCTTTGTTCCCCGTTTGTGGTCGCGTCCCTCCGCGGTGGATGAAAAACGGTGGGGCCGGGGGGCAGCAACTCTTAACGCTTAGAACACACCGGCAAAACAGAGCGACCGCTAACCCGTCGACCTTCCAAAAAATAACCGCAATCCCTGCTTTCGTCGGTTGCTACGTAGCCACCGAGGTGGAAGCGTACGCGATTCGATTATTGTCGAACGTTCGCCAGTGGTTGCGGGAAGGGTTCAACCGCGGGTCCAGGACACTCTTTCGCTCGGGGACATTCGGGACCGCACGCGGTTCCGCTCAATCGACGGATCGAAACAATTAATCGTGCGTGCGGCGAGTGCCGCGGACTCTCTTCGGCCTGAGGAGTTAAACGCCAGGGGATGGTGACATGGGCCGTTGGACGTTTTATACGCGGGCACACTCGCTGAGCTAGGATTTGGAACGCGGTACTCGAGTCTGTGTGCTTGATCATTGAATCGGCTCTTTTGTAAACGGATTTTGGCTCACTTTAATCGGTTAATTTGTTACGTACGCAGGTCTATCTTGGACTTTTTGACCCTTTCGGGTGTCCGGAATGCACGTGACCCGGCGGGGTCACCGTTTCCTGCAGTGGTATGATGCAACCGAGTTTTTTCCCGAATACCTAATATTCAATGAAGGCACTCATGTCCTCACTACTTTCTAGCCGAATTTCACTGTATGAAAAGGGCCACGAATCCCCACTCGGGGGCTCGTTTCAAGTTTAGTACGTTTAGACGAAAGAGTCTTACGGGATCGAGTAACATTCTCCTTCAAGTATTATTTCAACTTAAACCATACAGTACGTAGAGTTGCTGATAGGTGTTGTAATCATTACACTCTTTGAGACCCCCGCATTTCTCAGTGCGTCCAAACCGAGAGGTGGACTTAGGTACCGCGACAAACAAACACTGAAACAATTGTAAAAGACTGAGCTTATAGAATATAATTAGTTATTTCTAATTCAGAGTTCTTTATTTGAATCAATCATCATCTGAATTGCCTCTTCGAGACCAACCCACGTAGATACTCCTTTACCGCTCAAGGTGTATCGCATTATAAAGTTACGAGGCTAAACTAACATTCCTAGTGGCTCCCGGGGATTCCAGACCCCGATTCGTCCACAATATCCAACCTCCTAGTGGCTCCCGGGGATACCAGACCCCGGTTCGTTCACGATATCCACCTTCCTAGCGGCTCCCGGGGATACCAGACCCCGGTTCGTCCGTGAAGCTTACCTTTCTAGTGGCTCCCGGCAATACCAGACCCCGGTTCGTCCACGACATCCGACCTCCTTATAGCGGCTCCCGGGAATACCAGATCTCGGTTCGTCCGCTATTAACAAACTCTCACAAACAAATTCAATCCTCGGCCTCGCAGCCGCCACTCTCATTGCCCTCAGTCTCGGCTCGTAACAAATTGATGGTATCAGGGGTTTTGCCTAATTTTTGCAGTTTATTCGAATGATTGCCTTTAGTATTATCAGAATTGGAGCAGGAAGGATTTAACGCGTCATATTCACTTTTTTGATGGTTTTACATTTTGAACATCACTTCAGTCTCACTTTATAGACTTAGTGTATATTATTTTACTGAAGCGCTTCACATCTTTGTTTTTTTATTTTACTTTGTGAAACAACTTACATTTCATGAGTCATTCTGCACGCTTTGTAAATTATTAAACTTGTGCGTTTACTCATTAATGAAATTGACTTGCAGAGGAGATGTTTCACAGGTATTGGCTTTATACTTATTTACGTTGTGTTAAATAAGTAAATGAAAGTTAGAAAAAAAATGGACATAATATATTTAAAGTTCCTCAAGTGCTAATATCTACTAACTAAGCCTTTAACCCTTTAGCTACTATACCCCACTATAGTGGTTTCCGCCTATACCACCGTTCGCGGAGAGTCTCTCCGTATGTACACACAGGGGTAGGTACGGCTCCGCGGTCAACCCCGCGGTAGCTTGAAGGTTAACACAAACCAATCTTCACGCTTGAATTCTCCTGGATATCAAAGGCAAATATTACATCACGAATTAAATCCATTGTGCGTTAGCCACAGAACGCGCAGAAATCGAACGTGTTCACAAAATCCGTCAAACCTTTCTAAGCGCGGCGCCAGAGAATGGGTTCAGCGATGCGTGCAAATGTCGAACCTCATCTGGAGGATCAGTATTGTTTCTTCATTCCGCGGGACAATGGGCGCCGCCGATTTCGAGAAGAGCGGGGCGTGTGCCGCGCCGCGGTGCAGAATGGTCGTTCCACCTTGCCAACAAAGCACGGTTAATCGGCCCTCGAGGGTAGGGTAAGGATTATTAATACGTCAACAACACGGCAGAAGGGGGTCGCGATTCGACGACCCTCTCGTGTTCAATTACCACCGCGGACCATCGTGCGCAAGCAGTCAGAACCCTTTCTTCACACTTGCGACCTTCGCTGTGCAAACACGGGCTCCCTCGCCAGATCGGTGCCCTTTCTTGCCCGGAAGAGAGGCGGTGTCACCGCGTTTCCGGCCACAAAGAGGCTCGCTGGACCGTGACTAAGTCGACTTGACGCACCCCGCGGACTTTATTGCGCGACAATATAATTACTTTGCGTGATACTCGGGGGCCACGACGGGGAACGGGCCGCCGCCGCCGCGCGGCACGGGGCGGTTCGCCAGTGCGCGCGATGAGGATGAAAAGTGAAGCCGGGCGTGTGCCGGGTTGACGGGCAACAATGAGCCGCGACTGGGCACGTTTGTTTGCCAAACAATCGGCGCTGCTTGGCGTGTGCGCCGTGGCGAAAACAACGAGAAACAATCAGCCATTGTTTTCAATCCGCTAAGGAGGAGAGACGAGCCTCGCTCAAGGTAGAGACGCCGCGTCGGCTCAGCCGTAGGGAAGCGAGTATTTCGGGGGTGGCGGAGCGTTGAAACGGACTTGTTTATTATGGCCGCTCGAAATATCGTTAATTGACTGACCCCGTACGAGCCTGAACCGGCGAGACGCGCCACGACATGTAAGTAACGCACATGGTTAAAATGGGATCAGCATGGGGAACGGCGATCGCGATAAACGATGGCGTTTGCGGGAGAGTCTGCGGAGGTGGGTGAACTGTATGTTATCGGCGCAGGCAGGGATTATCTATTTTATTCCATGACAGTCGAGAAGGAATTACATTGTAAACGATAGGTGGTAAATTTATAGTAAATATTAATCAACTATGTTCCTATATCATGTATCTTGATCGCTGGATTGTCGAAGAACCACTAACCTCTGGAATTACAATTCTTCGGATTTCTGGTTTTAAATTTTCGTATCTATTTGAAAATTCATAACGCAGCGCTGAGAGACTTTTATTTTAATTCGAATGAATGACTCATGCATAACATTTCCTTTATTGTACATATATACATATACATTTAAAAGACTAAAATTAAACAATTACAGTTGTGGCTATAGGGTAAATCCGGGAGACGCGGTCGACCTGATATAAAATGGCTATTAAAACTAATATAGATATTACTTATTTTATCAGAACAAACCTAATATGTTCAGAATTTTATGCCGATTCAGAAAAACTGGTCGATATTTGCTTTAAGACAATATTTACTGTAAATCGGGTTGAAAACTGAAGTCATGACATCTGACCACCTCTCCCGAGGTGCCGGGAGAAATGGTTTTCGTCGTTGGCAGAGACCACTCACATAATTATTCATGGAAAATTAACAAAGGATAAAGCAAAATTATTTATGAGTGAATACAACTACGGATTCATTGATATTTAATTTGTTTACGCTAAACAAGTAAAGAACAAATGAAAGGTAAAGTGAATTACCTACTGGCGATTAGCAAGGCAAATGAATACAAAAGTGAATAAATATACTAAATAAACAAAAATAATAATAAAATAATAATAAAAAATAAAAAAATAATAAAAAAATCATAACTCGACCATCTCACCTTTCTGCAGCGAGACATGGTCTTTTCGTTAGCTTTGAGAGGAAGAGTTAATATGGCCAAATACTTTGGCTGCATTGTCCCTCAATATCTCTACTATCTTATTATTCCAAACATTAAAGGAAAATAAACTTAGAAGTATATTTTAAATACGATTCTGTACAACCGCTGTTTGACAAAAGAGGTTAAATGTAACATCAATTTACCTTTTATAGCCTATAAATCCAGAAAAACACAGAAGGAAGCGAAATAACGCTATTCATTCAACTCTTTGGCTTCTAGAGAAGTAATTGGTCTGCACTTTAATGCATTTTTACGTATAGACTCTGAAATATAGCGACACGACCAACTCTCCGGCCCGACCGCGTCTCCCGGACTTACCCTAGTACCGAATTTACAATACTTTGACGCAGGCAGATTCTTCTTCTTTTTCGACGAAATACTCGGAGTCATTTCTTTCTTCAAAATACTGTATCGAGTAGTGCGTATTGGTAAAATCCTTTTGCACGCCATCATGCGCTGAAAAATATTGCTAGTATTTCCTCCTCGCCTGAACTGCGATTGAATCTTCTATACACATTATGTCCTACGTTATCGCGTCGACTCCAAATTTGCGCTCGATTAAAATCGACTTTTAACCGTTCCGATAACGTTCCTCCTACCCGAAAGCTACCAAACCTGACCGAACAAGCAGACCTTTAATGATTCTCGGTCGGCGGCCGCAACGACCGATCTGCCGCCGAATCTTATCTCATCGTCCTAACCGCGAAGCTCTGAAAAATTCACGTTGTTATGGCTCTCGATCTTGAATCCTGTCGAGGGGCATCGAGGTGCCTCTCGAGCCCGTGAAACCGGTAAGAACATCTCGAGCGTTTCGATCGTAACGCCTCGCGAACGTAACGACTCCGCATTCCGACAAGAAAAATGTCGACCGGGAATATTCCTCCGGTCTCTCTCCCCTGCGTTCTCTCTGTTTCTTTCATTGGGCACGATCCTCGTCTTTCTCGAAAGCGGCGCGCAAGTTGGCGGGGCCGCGTCAGCGAACGGAGGAAGAGAAGGAAGGGACCGATTCGTGCGTGCGCGCGCACGCTGAGAGACGCACGAAGCAGAGACGGGAAAGCCCCTCAAGCTGCTTCACACGTGGCGACAGTCGCGACGTATTCACGCGTGCGTACGTATTTATAGCGGCTGGTACATTGTCGGCGGTCTTTTAAAAAAAGAACACCAGGATGACAACGAAGAGGAAGCGCGCGGGCCCAGCGAGTCAGCGAGCGCGTGCAGATCTTGCCGGAGGTTGACGATCCGCGACGCTCATTGTTGTAACGCGAACGGTGCCTTCGTTATAAAAGAGGCAGAGAACACGTAGATCTTCATGATCAAGTATCGATCGCTGGTGTTTCTCGATTAACCCTTGGATGGCGGGTAGCTCCACCGCACGTCGCAACCAGGGTGAATCTATCCCCACAATTTCACTCGTGTAAACGTCAGAATAAGCTGTTATATAAAATCAAATTTCGTGATAGTCTAGAATCCTTATATTCTCCAAGAAGTAATATCAATAGTACGTAAAACATGTAGCTTGTTATTCAGGATGGGTTCACATAGACCATGCATCCGTCAGGCGAGGGTTAGGTTAGGTTAGGTTAGGTTAGGTTAGGTTAGGTTAGGTTAGTTTAGGTTAGGTGATAGTCGAAAATCCTTATATTCTCCAAGAAGTAATATGAATAGTACGTAAAACACGTAGTTTGTTATTCAGGGTGGGTTGACATAGACCATGCATCCGTCAAGCGAGGGTTAATCTGGAAATGGGAAGCTGTGTTGTGTGTGGCGAATGCGCTGTTCCAGGTTCGTGCGGTGTGGGTTGCGTTTTGCAGGAACACTGTAAAGGCCCCCATACACCAGTGAGCATGCTCGCCGAGCGTGCCCGTTTACACACTATACGCACGAATATATTTGACGAGCCTCAGTTGTTCGAAGCTCAACGCTCGGCTCATAGGCAATAGGGTGTGTCAATTTTTTCAATGTTTTAATTTTAAAAACGACTAGTGGAAAAACGGTACAATTTCAGGTTTAAGATTAAACGCTACCTTTAAATTTTGTGTAATACATTATTTACCTAGTTGGAATTTCATTTGAAATTATAGAAAAATACGAAAATTTCTAAAATTATTAAAATAAATGTTAATAAATGAGCTTATGAACCGCACCAGAAGCAAACAAGATATCGTTTCTTTGGTGGACTTTGTTAAATAGCATTAAATTTACTACATAGATGACGTATGGCTAGATCTGTTGTTAAAGTTACATATATTTTCATTTCGTAATAAATACAAATTTCAATACATTTCCATGTGAATGTAATAAATACTAATTTCCACATATTTTTATTCTCATTTTCATGCTTTTATGTAAGCAAGACTCGCTTTAAGCATTATATGAATATGTAATTTGTAGTTAAATCTTACTTAATTTTCACTTTCTTCAACTGTGATTTGAAGTAGCTAAACCTCACTCAAATCAATTTCTGAAGATGGTTTCAGAGTCAGGATTAAAAACAGCATTACTTTGTCACTAATCGTTTTAAAATTTTCAAAAATTTTAAATTTACCCACAAAATCGAAACACCCTAATAGGCAATTTCCAGCGAGCGCAGCATCTCACGAACCGAGCATTTTAACCGCTCGGTGATCACTGGCGAGCATGCTCGATTGCAGTGTAAAGACAACTCTACAGGCTACCATACACGAGCGGGCCGCTCGCGAACTGCAGGCTCGGCAAGCATGCTCGCTGGTGTGTGGGATCGACGAGCGATTAAAATGCTCGGCTCGCTGACGACGTGTGTAGGCTCCCGCGAGCGGCTCGGCGAGCATGCCCGCTCGTGTATGGGGGCGTTTATGGACTGTTTTAGCTCGACTTCTTTTTTAAGGCAAGAACACGATTACTTGTAGATGAGAGATGGTATTGGAGATATTGATAGGATGTTTATATTTGAGCGTAACCCAACGATCAACGATGCAGAGCAGTTGGAATAATAGTACAAGTATTTGTAGCGGGGAGAAACGAATTTTGAATTCGTTAATTACAAGAATGTTTGCGAAGTTATGAAGCCATTTAAGATTGTAAGCAAAAGAAACAATTGGATTCTTCTAAGTAAAGCTCGCAATTTTATTCATGAATTATTGGTTCTGGGCGCAATCGTATTCAGCAAGCTTGAAAAGGAAAGCCAAGAACAGAGAGAAACGGAAGAATGAGCTCTGGTCGCCGGGATGAGACGAAATAGGCAACGTTTCAGCTTTTTATAAACGGGCCTGCAGGCATAATAGAGATCATGCGGTAGCCCTATCCAGACTACCGAATCGGCGGACCTTCTGCGAACGGCCGGGGCAAGAAAAGACATTGTGGCATGAATTAAGGACGACTTCCGAGTAAGTAGGGCCCCGGTACGGGAGCCGAGGGACCCCTGCCGGGCCTCGTTTTACTGTCGAAATTTTTTTCTTTCTCTCACCTTACGCTCCCGTGTTTCTATCTCACTTAATCTTCTAACGTGGCTGTTCGGGCGGCGTCTTCGTGGAAAACTAAAGGAAAAAGAGCGGTGTCTAACTGAGAGATAACGAACTCTATATACGGCAGCGTTTCTCTCAATAATTCATTTGAATCAAAGTCTTAGCTGAAACCTTGGAATGGCTATTGACTCGTAAGCTATCCACATTTTTCATTTGAAGAGATTAAACGTGACAGTTAATACGCTCAGTTTATCATCGTATGATATGTGTGCACAGCCTGTAGAAATGATATTATAATAGCGGGAATGCGAAACTGAAGAATTCTATTGTGTCGTCACTGTCAGTGTTAAAAAATATCGTTCCCTTGCGTTACAGTGGAGCAGTTCACTCTTGTTCGTGACAGAGGCGTCAGTGTTGAACCCGCATTCGTACGGTGAAACTAAAATTCGTCGGCAACGATATTTTGGCTTTGAAATCGCTTGAATGGGACTTTTTTTATATGACTCCGGCGGGTTCTCGGGTCGAAGCTCTCGAACCACGCGCTTCGGGCGTCCTAAACCCTACAGCCATAAAGACAAAGACAGCAATAGGCCGTCGAGCAAAGAAAATGCCAATTTCTGTATTTCGTATCAGGTCTTCGTAGAAGCATCGCCAATGGATCGCTGGTGTTTTTCTTATGAAAACGACGCGAAGCGTAATATGATTCTGATTATTTTTCATGATCGTAATGAGTCAGAGCGGGCCTCCTGTAGAGTGTGAATACCTCTGCGAATAGTCGTGGGTGACACCAGCGGGCACAGAATGGACACCGAACTGACGCGAAACTGATATGTGTGCCCAGGCCTTAATCGTTTTCCCCGGAATAATTAGCCAACTCGCCGGATGGATAATCGATACTCCTTTTTTTTAGTTAGTTTCTAGCGGTCCCCATCAGGCTCGTCTTCGGTCCTCGAGACCGTCACGTGTGCGTCCCCTTAATCCCTGTTAAAGGCCTCTCGGGACGAATACTCGGACACGAGAATGCCCGAAGTAACACGAACGTAATCACGAGGACGAACACACACGCGTGCACACACCCGCGTTCCCGAGGACTCCGACGGGGCAGACATCTCTTTGTTAGAGGGTCCAGCTCTTTCCTTTTCGAAGGGAAGGCCTCGAGTTGGATGCAAATCGAATTCGAATGCCTCGCTCAATTATCAGTTTCGTTGCGTCAATGAATAATTCTTAACTATAATAAATTTACGACGCGCACGGGCCGAACGATGTGGAGTAATAATGCTCAAATGTAACACTTCCTCCTCTCTGATTACCAAAGAATTTACCATTAAGTAACTAAATCAAAGGGCAAGTAGCAAAAGGTTTGCGGAAATGACTCTAAACCACCACGTTCCGTCATTTCCTTTTCTCATTTTAAACCAAAACTTAGAATACTTCTAATTATCCAGGTTACCCCTCATTTCCCAGAAATCTCTGCCAAGTAATTTTCTCATCCTTCCACCCCAACGACACAGCGAACCACCATTTTATAGTGCCTACCCTCGTCATTCACTCTTCGAATTGAAGAAGACGATCCCATTTTTCCGAATCAAGCGAAGAACTGATCGCGACTCGGGTACATCGCTACGAACACACACGCGTAAACGGCGTGTAGGTCGGGGCACAGGGGAAACGTGTACGCTAGTTAGTTAGACCCGCTGGCGGGCTCTCGGGAACCAAGAAAACGATGCACGAGAGCTCTCTCGAGTCTCGATGGCATTGGTGGCAGGAGGTAGGACCCAGATGCGTGCGCCACCCCGTACTTACATGTATGTCATGTATGTATATGTATTTCAATCGTAGAGTCCGATGTCGCGTGTATTGTCGCATACGAGGCATAAGGTTCGCCGAAGATACATATTTGTCACGGGGATGTCCCGTCTCGGCACGCACGCGATTTCAGCGAAAATCATCGGGGCAATTTTATAAAGATTTGGAGAGGTTGCGCTACTCTTATAACTGTAAACGAATCGTTAAAAAATATCGATAAATGGAAAAGTTATTGATTAGGATGAACGTTACCTTTTTGTTGTCGCACCACAAATATCTGATGCATGTCTATAATAGCAAACGTGTTGATCTGTTAACTGGGTCATTTCGCGGATAGGAACACCTCCTGTGACTCGTAAAAATGTGTATTTAATCAGGATCAAAAGCGGATTAAAGTGCTACACTGCATTCCACATTAGGGCATCCCGACGCCCCTACCGATTTGCGACCGATCTGCGCAGCTCCCACTACTACCCACGGTTTGAACCGCATGCGATTGGTCGTGGTAATTTCCAAGCAATAACTGGTACATCCCAAACGCGGGACCTGACCGTTGTCAACGTAAACAGTCCCGCACGAAAAGTGAACAGAGAGAGTAGAGATGGCCGTGCGACGGAGAAAAACATAGGCGGTAAAGTGGGGAGGCGGCGTAGCAACGTCGCCTGAGGGTCGTGCCTGCGCGAAATCTGTATGCTCTACTGTGGAATCAAGTGTACATATTGTGTAACACTATATTCACATCTTTTGAACTAGTATGATAATTAAATTTTCTCGATGAATGGACGCCTCTTTGCCCAATGCTGAGCAGTACTCCTTAAGTAAAAATATCAATCTTTTGGAGAAAATACTACAAAGAGTACGGCGTTATGTGACCTATATACACGTATAAATTTTAAAGCGTTCAAAAGGTGATTGCTGTCCATTTCAATTTAAGAGGGTACTCTAGTGTAACTGCCCGTTTTTCAACGCCATCTTCGGGAATTTATTTAATAAAAACTATAAGTTTATACTATCTGCCGTAGTGCCTGCATATTAAGGTATGTTTGAAGTAATACTCACAAGGAGAGGTTCCCAGGTGTCCGCCTCCGATTGCTTTGGTTTTTGGAGAGTTTAGAGGGCCGAAAAATAAGATATACGTGTGGTTTTATAGCGGCCCGTTTTCATACTTAGGGGGTGAAACCATCCCTCCAAGTTATAAGATTTTCAGGTGTTCGTCCCCGATTGCTTTGGTTTTTGGAGATGTTTTAGAGGACCGAAAAATAAGAAATATGTGTCTTTTTATTTCGACCCGTTTGCATGTGTAGGGGGTGTAACCACCCCTCAAAGTTCATAAGGGGTACAAAATTGTGTTGAATACAGCTTGATATAAATTTAATTTGCGTCATAACTTGCCGTATGGATGATGGTCTTGTCGTCAGTCACCGTTATTAGGGGGTGAACTACCCGTAATCGTTTAACTGCGCATTTGAGAAACTTCAAACGTCTAAAAATATTCATAAAATTCTTAAAAAAAACCTTAGACATAATTTATTTTAGGGTGACACATCAGGGGTTTTATGACCTCCCATCGCTACTGACAATGAGAGGTAAACCACCACTTGGGTAGTTCACCCCCTAATAACGGTGACTGACGACAAGAACATCATCGATACGGCAAGTTATGACGCAAATTAAATTTATATCAAGCTGTATTCAACACAATTTTGTACCCCTTATGAACTTTGAGGGGTGGTTTCACCCCCTAAACATGCAAAGGGGCCAAAATCAAAAGGCACGTATTTCTTATTTTTCGGTCCTCTAAAACATATCCAAAAACCAAAGCAATCGGAGACGAACACCTGAAAATCTTATAACTTTGAGGGGTGGTTTTACCCGCGAAACATGCAAACAAGCCAAAATAAAAAGATCCGTATTTCTTATTTTTCGGTCCCCTAAAGCATATCCAAGAACCAAAGCAATCGGGGGCGGACACCTGGGATCTTCTCCTTGTCAGAATTGTTTGGACTTTTTTATCGCACATATACGTAGATATAGTCGATGGCGCAAACTTCTTTAAAAAAGTTCTTTTTCGACAGGCGTTAAAAACTAAGTTATATTTTCTTTATTATGTTTGTCGTTATGGTTGGAACCACAAAGGCCCCCTAACAATAAAAATCTGCAGAATGACAGCATTCTGAAAAAAAAACGTTCGATTTTTGCTGATAAATTTAGCTGTTTTCGTTCTGCAGAATTAATTTTATACAAACTAGAATCTCGTCCGAGGTTCCAACCATAGCGACAAACGTAATAAAGAAAATGAACCTTAGTTTTTCCATTTTGGATGGCTAGAACCGTTCCCACACTAACACCCTTCGTCATATCTAGTCATATGTGCGATAAAAAAATTCAAAAAAATTCTGAGTATTACTTCAAACATATCGCAATATGCAGGTAAAACGCCAGATAGTATAAACTCACAGTTTTTGTTAAATAAATTCCCGAAGATGGCGTTGAAAAACGGGCAGTTGCACTAGAGTACCCCCTTAATCTTCTTTTGTTCGTTACCATAGAAAACGATGGAATGCTAATTACTTGACCGTTTGTGCGATGTAAATTTCTGCCTCGTTCATCGCTTTATTAAAGTGTTTTATGTTGAAAAATAGTGAGACCCCACGTCCCTGCGAACTGGTGGAAAACTTCCTAATTAGTTGCCCGGCCATCCCGTACGCTCCCTAATTGCGTCTGGTACGCGGTGCCCAGATCGCGTCTGCCGGTAGCACGATTCATCATGTTCGGAGGAGATGCATATTTGTTACGAGACGATGTCCCCGTCGTGAACGTGATCCGCGTCCGTGATTCGAATAAAGATCTCCGACTTGTTGACTTCGTTTCCAGGGCGAAGCTCGTCTGGAATCGCGAACACGCTCCGAAGGAGAAAGGAAGATTGGCAGCCGCTTCTATCTCCCTTCCTGTTCCATTTTCTCTCGCTCCCTCTCAAATTGCCCCCCTGTAATCGACACACACTGTGATTTCAATGAAAAGATCCACTAGCCGCAACGAAGCAGATCTTTTCTTGTGACCAGGAATTTCAGAGTTTCCTTGCCATTTTCTTCGCGCAATTATCTACTGCTGAGCGTGTATGTATACACACTCTTATGTATATCCGTTGCTGCAGACATCTTAACATAGAAGGTTGTACCGAGCGAAGTTGCCAAAGTTGGGAGAAATGTTCCAAAGTAATGATTATTGTTCAAGATTTAGAGATCATCAAAATTATGTTTGGCCAAAGTTTAAATTGAAATTGGCCAAAGAAAATGGCCAAATTTATGGCCCTTCTGACACCTAAAATACTTAGGTCTCAGGGAGTTATGAAAGGATAATTTTGTTCATGGCAAATACGATAGGAAAGTTGTAACAAATGCAGGTAAAGAGGATGGTGGTGGATCGGGCGACAAATTGGAAGTTGTTGACAACGAATAATCATAACCTCCAAACGAATGTATGAAATGCAACTATTCCACCGCTATTTTGTAGATAAAAGTCGATATTTTTACTGTACGTAAAAAAGTAACGTAGAAAAGATTAATTAACAAACGTAGGAAGCGATTAATTAACGATGCAGATATTCACAAAATATGTTGAAATTTATACTCTAACTTATGTGTGAAACTTTATCTAAGAATTGCTATATTTCGTTTGGTCTAGGAACTGAAGAAATTGAACAATTATAATGTTAGCCATTTGGTCATCGGATGAGATAGTTCACTGTCTGAAACTGCATCCATATTTTAAGAAGAGTAAAGTATGTAATCTGATGTTTGAAGAAGCGTCTTTTGAAGAGTTAGGTAATTAAGAGATCCGAGATGCATTGTTTCAGAATAGTAGGTATTCGTCATAGATTCTTCTACCTTGTACTATACATTTCTACCTTTATTGTAACAATCGGAGTTTCCGTAATCGTACAATACACCACTTTGTATTAGGAAACTTAGTGGAGGCGTGGCTTAGATTTCAGCGCTGTGGTGGTAAGTTGGCGAACTATTGAAAGTAGGTCCGGATCCAACCAAACATTCCGAATAAGTAATGTTATTTATGCAATAAGTAAAAATTTAGTGTTCAAAAAAATTAAAAAAACACTCGTTTTTCACAACATGTCTATGTAAACACTGATAATCATATGGACTTCGACGGATTTCGACCTACTCTCAGTAGTTCAATTTTCTGCCACTAGTTGGCGTATCGAAATTCTAGGTTCCCAATAAGTGTTTCGCATCTTCAAAAGAAACAGAGACAGTTAGTTGTCGCCTCTTATACGTATACCTCCTGCTGTACTAGGGTGTGTCGATTTTGTGGGTAAATTTAAATTTTTTGAAAATTTTAAAACGACTAGTGACAAAGTAATGCTGTTTTTAATCCTGACTCTGAAACCATCTACAGAAATTGATTTGAGTGAGGTTTAGCTACTTCAAATCACAGTTGAAAAAAGTGAAAATTAAGTAAGATTTAACTACAAACTACATATTCATATAATGCTTAAAGCGAGTCTTGCTTACATAAAAGCATGAAAATGAGAATAAAAATATGTGGAAATTAGTATTTATTACATTCACATGGAAATGTATTGAAATTTGTATTTATTACGAAATGAACATATATGTAACTTTAACAACAGATCTAGCCGTACGTCATCTATGTAGTAAATTTAATGCTATTTAACAAAGTCCACCAAAGAAGCGATATCTTGTTTGCTTCTGTTGCGGTTCATAAGCTCATTTATTAACATTTATTTTAATAATTTTAGAAATTTTCGTATTTTTCTACAATTTCAAATGAAATTCCAACTAGGTAAATAATGTATTACACAAAATTTAAAGGTAGTGTTTAATCTAAAACCTGAAATTGTACCGTTTTTCCACTAGTCGTTTTTAAAATTAAAACATTGAAAAAATTGACACACCCTACTGCTGTACCATCCCTGTATTCTCATTATTCAAGAAACGACTCTATCAGTAATAGCAACCGTTCCGTCTCCACTTTTTCCTGAAAACGAAATTCTCGTCGTACCGTTATATGCATCCGGAAAGGATGGACGGGTACAGGAAAAAATCGGTATCGTCGGATCTATTATCGCCGAGGTTAGACCCTTCCAAGATCCACCAATGTCCCAGCGGAAGATTGCATCTCTGGATCGTAAGTCTCCTGGTTTGAGAGGATGGGACAGTTTACTCCTTGAAATTTACGTCGCCGATCGCCGGCTGCGGGAGCAATTACTTCCCGACAAAGTATTTCACAATCTCCGTCACGCGCTTAATCGATAATTAAGGCTTAAGATGACCCCCTTCCTCCGTCCTCCTTGTTCTTTCCTCCATCGACTCCTCCGCCTGTGGTCGGGGCCCGTTCTCCTGGCCGCTCGTCTTCGACGCGTCCGCTCGATGCGAGTTATTCCACCGGCGTTACAATTTTTTTCTCGCGTGCGTTTACTAGGGCAGTCATTAAAGGGAAGGCAGGAGAGGCGAGTGGTTGGTTCGTAATTAGTGCAACTAACGAGGGACGCGCTTCTTGCCGATGCGCGTACGCGCGTAACACTGGTGCACCTTCGCTGCTATGGCATCCATGATTCCCGATTTTTCTGCCGCCGCCTCTGTCCGCTGCTCGTCCTACCTTTTTTGTTGCACCGCTACCTGGCTACCTGACTTCAATGCTGTAACGATTCTATAAGGGCTTCTCGCGGCGGATCTTGCACCGAACGGCTGTCCCCTGATTCCTTTTCGTCAAAGGGAGATTTTGGGATTAGCCAGTCAGTATATGTGTAAACTACTGATCGGAGTAATTGAGGGCCGAGGGAAATGAATCAAGTAGTAAACACGGAAGTGATGGTGTGTATACAGTGGCGGATTTAAGAAAAAAGGCCCCGGTGGTAAACATTTTGAGGGGCCCATTTTTTTCGGGAAAATGAAGAGGTAGTTTACTAGAAAGGGGTAAGTGTAGAGAAAAGTATAGAAAAAAAATATAGTGCTTGAATAGAATCATAAGTTGTTTTGAAGAGAGGGGCCCTAGGGGGGCCTTCAAGGCAGGGGCCCATTTTTCGGTAAAATAAAGCGGTAGTTTACTAAAACGGGCTCAGTGTAATAATACAGAAAAAAATATACTTTGGATAAAATCATAAGTTGTTTTGCAAACAGGGCCCTAGGGGGGCCTTCAGAGCAGGGGCCCATTTTTCGGTAAAATAAAGCGGTAGTTTACTAAAACGGGCTCAGTGTAATAATACAGAAAAAATATACTTTGGAAAAAATCATGATTTTTTTAAGGATGGGGCCCTGTGCAGGGGCCCAGGTGGCAACTGCTCATCAGCCGGCCTGTTAAATCCGCCACTGTGTGTATGCACTTGATGCTATGCGTCTAATGCGTACCTATTCGACACATTAGGGCAGGTGTGACGAACTTCTTCTCCGCGCGAGGCCCACTCTCAGTCAGCCGGTTCCCCTACCATGAGCAGTATCAGATATGTAGGAGCGAGAGCTCCGCGCGCCGCCAGTGTAGAGTGTAGGAGTCAAAATAGATATGGAGGCGGTCGTTCCCCTGCGGTTCAGTGGAACAGGCGCGGAGGGGAAGGAGCGCCAGTTCGTCGCCCCTACATTAAGGGATGAAGTCATTCAAGTATGTAATCCGTTGATTACTGCGAACAGTATCACTTTGATAGTAGTGCGAAATGAAGAGAAATTTAGGGATGCATGAAATATGATCTGCTGGATACAGTAATATATTTTGTACATACTGGATATTCAGTTTATATGGTGAATAATTATTAAGCTACGTTTCCACATGCGCACGTGACGAGGAATATAATTAAAATGCCTCTTTAATCCCCACTGCCTTCGAAAAACAAGCCTTTTTCCTCGTTGTACTTAGAGTCTCTTGAGCGCCAGAAGCAGCACTAAATGAATCTACTTTCCACTATCAAAACTTTTCAAGCATCCCAAAAAGAGGATCCATATTTTATCGGATTTCCGCTCATCGACACGACATTGTTATGCAATAAACGTGGATCGTAGCGTTTTAGTTGAGACTCGAAGGACAGAAAATAGCCGATGAACCGCGGTGCCGTGAAGAGTTAAGACTCGGAGCCAAATTCGATGCAGCTTCGATCAGGCTCCGCTTCTTCGAGAGAGTCCCCGGTCCCGTTCCACCTGTTCTTTTTTCCCCCCATCTCGAGTGCTATCTCTTTTAAAGGGCCCAGCATATACGAACGCTTCTAGTCCAACCGGTCCACGGACACAGCGATGCCACCGTATTCACGGTGTGGCCGAAAAACACTGGTGCCGTGCGTGTGGAACAAGGAGGCCGCTCCGTAAACGACGAAGAAAAGGCCACCGACGTACCCTGGAGAATTATTTATGGTGGTTGATAGAGACGCGGGTTCGAGGCAACGTTGTCTAAAAGGCAACAGACCCACGCACTGGCATTCCTGCCTCCTTCCATCCTGCACCGGGCTGTCCTTCTTCCTTTGCATCTTGGTCTTCGTCTTCTTCCTCTTCCTCCTCTTCTTCCTCTTCTTCCTCTTCTTCCTCTTCTTCCTGTTCTTCCTTCTATTCCTCCTATTCCTCCTATTCCTCCTGTTCCTCCTGTTCCTCATGTTCTTCCTCTTCATCGTCTCCGTCGTCGTTGCCGTCAACGCTTTCCCTGCCTTCTTGATTTCTTGCCAGCCCAGTTTATCCTGTTCGGCTCGCTCGTCATCCCATGGTGAAATGTGACGAATTGATGGAAAGGAATTTCTGAAATCGACGGACCTGAGATATGCTGGTAAATAGAACTGGCGATGTGGGTTTTAGACGCCGTTGATGTAGATTGTAACTAGTTGAGGAGGACGGAAAGTCTCTGAATATGGTAGCAGCAGTTTGATGATATGAGTATTTATATCTCGTGTGATTGATAATTTAGTGAGTTTTCTCCACGCAAACGCAATCAAGGAATGGAATTACCCAGAAAAAAACGAACTCTTTTTCATTGCGTCCTGTCATTGACCCCGATTTTACCTCCCCGACCATCGATCCGCCAAGACTCTCCCGACTGAAACGTGGTTGCTTTTTGTCCGCGCTAATTGCGGGACACCTCCCCATGTTTTCCTGGGCTTAACGACCAGGTGAACACCTTCCTCGTTCGGTCGTCTGTGTGCGCGTCGCTGTGCGTAATACTAGTCGGTAGAATCCTTTGCGCCCAAAGCTGTAAAACTCGCGGTTGCGTCAGGGATTGCGCCTGATCCTCTCACCTGCCCCCTAAAATACAGACACCTTTTCCAAAAAGAAAGCCTGAAACTTGACTAATTGTCGCTGGAATATTAGTCGGGTCCACCCAGGGCAAGCTTTTACGACACACCGACACCGCAATTGCTTCTTCCGTAGGCCTCTTCCTATTGGTCACACCGTTGCCTTCGGGTTCTGCAAGGACGAGTAGGATTTTTTGTCGAAGCACACCTGCCAGCAAGGTAAATAAGCGAATATTGGATACTGAGGATAAATATGATGGTAATTATAACGTAATGAGAGGGACCCAAGTACATTATTTTATTTGTTACGCCCTGCAGTTCCTTGAAAATCTCGCGTCTGTGGTAGCTTGTGTATTGTATAATGAAAGGGTTGGTCCATTTTTAAAATGTATATAGTTTCCCATTTCCTACAAATCGAGTGGAGGAAGCAAGTCTTTGATTCCTGTTGTGTCACGTGAAAATGTTTTTTACTCCTGATGCGATGAGGTGATAATCTTCTTCACGAGGGACGGCTTGGAACGCGGTTAGATGGTGTTTTTGCGTGCAACTTTGTTGGGGAGAACATCTGCCGGTTCGCTTTATAAAGTGGCTGGGATTGGCGGGCGTTTCGTGATTACAGACGAAATGGCGGGTCTAAATTGTGAATTACGACTGAAGTCGGAGGGTTTAGTTGTGTAAAAAGAGAATAGCTTGATCTCGGAGGGCGGAATACATATTTTACAGCAGTAATAATCAGTTGGCGAGGCTGACGCACTAAATGCGAGCGGAAAATTGCTATCACGGATGAACGACTCCGTCGTGCCCAACATCAGTCCTGAAGCTTCATTTCTTAGTGACCGAGTCAACGAGGAACAGATACCGTTTGTGTCCTTCTTCCAGGGTAAACACAATTTTCTCATTTATCACAGACATATCAGAAGTAATTCACGTTGCGAGCAACATTCATAACATAACGTAGAATATATACCACTATGTATATGTACACATACATATTTGTAAATGCAGTCTAAGGTGTGAGAACATTTCTCATTCCACCGCAACTCCGAATATTCCACTCTTTCGTCAGAAGAAATTCCAAGATCTTCAGTTATTCTCACCCGTGTCCGTAGCTGAAAGTTCATGTCCGCGGAGGATACCCCCAGGAATCCTCCCCTCCCGAAACAGAGGGAAGCACGAGCTGCTCGGCGAGAGTTCCCCGCGAGCGTAATAACTTAATTACGCGATGCCCTGGCTGGATAACGTTTGGGTGTTGAGCGTGGGGGCCACGGGAGGTTAAGGTGGGCCCACAAACTTTTCGTGAGGCGCATCGGGTGAGCGGGGGATCGCTGGACCAGGGACGAAGAAGGGACTGGCCGCGGACCGGACTGTGGGTACTACGAGAAGCGTAGGCGTCTTGCTCTTTGGCCCGCGGGGGGTTTTTTGTGGGGCGGACAGAGCTGCATTCCCTTATTTATTGCCCGGAATATTAAGTTACCCACGTTACCATGGGGCACCGCGAGGCCCCCATGGATCCTAACCACCAACACCGCGGCTAGCAATGTGCACTCGATCTCTCCTGCGAGCTCTCAAGCAATTTAATCTTTGCAAAGCTTCGCTAGTCCGTTCAAATATTTCCTACGCCACTGCAATGTTGTTCCAACCGGCATCGACTGAAAATTAACTGGACATGCATCGTAATTAATTGTGGGAATCAGAGATAACTGAGTGATGATGGCAGGCATTAGATATTGTGTTCGTTTAGGAGACTTGACATGTGATGGAAACTGCTAGGTGGTATGGAAATGGTAAATCTAGGACGACCCAGTGTCATCGCTACTATGTAGAAAGTTACGATAGGTTAAGTATTAAGCTATGTTCCAAAATAGCGATGAAGTGTCCGTTCAACGTGCGCTGTCTCTGAAGAGCAATCAGATTTTAGCAAGTGCGTTCCGCTTCGTAGATATCAAATGTAGAAACGTAGTTGAACCCTCAAACGTTGATACACTTTGATGAATACATAGCAGCTTCAAAACTCCAAGCAGCTTATTGGCCCGGATAAAGCAACTAAGTACCTCGCCTTTTCTACTATTCGAGATGATCCTAGGCGCCTGGAGTCGCGAAAAGTAACGACGGTGGCACGTGCATCGTCCAACAGCTTCGTCGTTCTCGCCGAGCACCGAGCTTCACCTTCAGTTTATCATTGTCCCTCTTTTTCCGAGATTACGACCCGTGGGGCATGCTGTGCGCGCTCCTCGCTGGCCTTCTCCTCCAGAGGCTACCATGGCAAGTATCGTGGAAGAGGATGAGGGGGAGGGCTCTATCGTGCATCAGGGATCTAAATTGATTTTAGATCCCAAGAATCGATTGGGGGCCGCAGCGAGAGTAGCCTCGCGTTAATTAAGAGAGTCTGTACTGCCGTCTCAATAAAGGCGCATCCTTGAATTACGGAATTATGATGGGGGCTGATGCTGGGATTGCCGGGCAACCGATATCGCGGAATCTCTGCCCGAGGTGCTTCCGGATTACGATGAGAGTCGATCAATGTTTATCTTTAAAGTAAGCATCTTCTGAAGACGAAGACCAATTTGTATTTGCTAGTAACTATATATTTGGTCGCCAGAGAGAGCGCATCACCTGGTGTTTAGAACACCAAGTGGGAACGCTGATTGCAATAGCCGCTGATCAGCGATATCATCAATGAATGCAATGTTGGAGGCAAGGAGCAGGCATGCGGGGCAGGAACACGAGCAAATAGCGCATAACAGTCACAATGGAAACAATGTACAATTCAAATTGGACGGCGGTAAAATGAAACTGTGTTTTTTGCGTACGTATGCAGAAGGGTGGACCACTACGGAGCAGGTATACTACTCGCGCTAAGGCCGAAATACGAAGCAAAAAGAGGTGGAGGCTGAAGCGAGGGGACCAGGGTTCGCAGCCTGTTTTGGTCGTTCATAAATCCTCCACCTTGGATCCAACCTCCCTCCCCCCTCGCCCCCCCCCCCCCCCCACCCCTTCTACGCCAGGGCTCTGCACGTACGCACGCAGACAGGTAGAGATTTAGTCGCGCGCACACCAATCCTCCTTACGTTTTTATCCAATTCCTTATCCCTCCGCGGCCCCCCTCGCGGCCGCACCATTATGCTTCTCGTCCCTTCATTTGTTTCCCAGTTTCTCCCTGTTGGGGCACCCTTTTTCTCTCGGCCAGGGAGAGCCGACAAGGGGGAGGGGTTCACCCACGCAGATTTCATATAGAATTCGCGTAAACACGCGGTTTCCCGCAAAATGGCTGCCAACAAAGAGCTCAAACTCGATTGCGGCGAATTAGATGGTAAACGCGTTTATGCAGTCGAATGCGCGTATATTATTTGACCGAGCACGAATGTCCTTTAGCCTCGGCACGGGGGCTCGATTCCCCGATTGAGTATTAAATATTTAATCTGGGGGCGTTCAATTTTGTTTGAAAATACTTGCCACTTCTGGCTACAATATAAACACGCATTCTCGCAACTCTTCAGCAATATTGCGTAAATTGGTGAAATCATTCCAAATCATCTTAGTCAAACGCAACTCACTATTTTTCGTTTTCCTGAAGCTACCACAGCAAGCGAGAAAACTTTAGAGAGTAATTAGACTTTGTAATCAGAAAAATATTCCAAGGACAGTAACTCAGCTACAATTCAAAACTACCCCCAAAATTTAACTCCAAGTTCAACAAGCAAATAAACAGGAGGCATTATAAACGCTCGCGCGACTCAGCGATATCGCCAAAGCTTGCATGACCAAAAACCGGCAAAGGCGACATCTCCTCGCTCGTTTTCCAAACGTCTCAACCCCAATGGCTCTGCCAGCTCCACCCTCTGTCTGTTGCTAAGAAGGTATCATAAAACCCTGTCTAAATTACACGACGCGGCATCGGGCGCATTCAATTAGAAAGGATACTTTACAGCGAGCGAGTAACGCGTCCAGGGTTGATCCGCCCCTGGTGTGATCGCGCAGGTTGCATCGAAACGCGCATAGGTGCCCGCGGACCCCGTTGTGTGCGCCTGGAAAGGCCGGCGTGTTGGTGCACTTCGTGGTAGAAGGTGGTGGAGGTGGAGGTGTGTCGACAATCAAGATTACGTGGGCGGATACACGCGCAGCCCAGCGCCGGCGGCCTGGCTGCCCTGTCCCGTTTCTTCCTCGTCGTGGTCGTTCCCTTCTTCTTCTGCGTCTTCTTCTTCTTCTTCTTCTTCTTCTTCTTCTCCTCCTCCGTCTTCCCTTTTCGTTCCACCGTCCCTTCGTGTCCCTGCACTTGGTTCACGATGTTCTGCATCGCCCCTTGCTGCCTACACTATTTACAATTCCCCCGGCATGCCGTGCAAGTGCACGCATCAGTTGCACACTTTCAGCTTACTCTAGATCACTCTCCCTCTCGTTTCGACCAGTTCCCCCGATTAACTTACATCTCCGACCGCGGAAAATCCACTGATGCCGCTCCTCCGCCAACCACGCGATGGAGTTGATTCGTGAGATCGTTTTATAATCGACGGTAGCATTTTCGAACGATGGCGGACCTGGGGTGTTACAGTCGAAAGCTTCCTTCATCGCACGACTTGGGCTTCTTTGGGTTAATCGCGAAGGGGAAGAGTGCCTGAACTCCAGAGGCTGAAGATTTAGGGTTTGTAAGTTGTTTGCAGATTTCAGAATTCTAATAGCTTCGGTATGGTGGTTTGTGTATTTGCACCTCTCTTGCAGATTCATGTCGTTAATTATCCTTGCGGCCCACGATAGCGATTGTGAACGGAACATTCGTCAAAGCGACTTGTGTATCCTTCGATTCAGTACTTAAATGGAATAGAGGAAGAAATAAGCTGAGACTATTACAATATTACAGTCCACACCAATGCAAGAGTCGCACAGTTGCGTTGCAGGCGCTCCGGATTTTGCAAGTTACCCCGCTGAAGGGCCGCTAATTGGTCGCTTCGTTAAGTCTGTCGTGTTTGCTGGAAATCAACGGCGCGCCAACTTCTATAATAATGATCGGCCGTGTTACGGTCTATCGAGCTCCGGAGCCGTTCATAAAATACTATGTATGTAGTGCGCAACGCTCGTGGTAACTAGATATTATTCACCTTTCAACGTGATCGCTCGTTACCTGGCCGATCGGTCAGGTTTCTGATATTAGCTGTTGCATGAGTCGAAGTTCCATTCATGCCAGAAAATGCCTGTACGAGTACGAAGATCATGTGGCGCAAGCTAATCGTACTAATTAGTCGGTGTTCCGCGTTGATCGGCGGTAGCAATGAATCAACCTATACTTCACGAAGGGGAAACTTTCGAGCTGATAGTTGCGCGTAACGTTCTGCGGAGTAAACAGATATTATTAGATTTCCGAAATATAACGACGTTAAGGATTCCAGATCTGACATTGGCGATTTGAAAAATTGAAATTGAAGATGCGTGCTTATTCCAGGGGGTTTCTTCCGATATACGCGCAAATGGAATTTTATGTTTGTAGCCGGTGTATTGTGATCGGTACTAGAACTTAAAGAATAGATGAATTTTAATGAAGTAGTAAACCACAACGCATTTATTTCTCAACAAATTATGAACACTAGTTGTGTGTTCCATGTAATCTCCAAGACGAAAAGTTGAAGGGACTTGAAGGGGACTTACGATTGTAATTTCCTTACAATGGGTGAACTACCCGAGGCTAGAAAATTACGTGAAACATCTACTATATCCTATTTATCTACGCCCATGTTTCGTTCTGTTCGAATCGAGCTGCCCTCACAGTGTCCCACTCATGAACACCACAAACATCCCTATCTCTTCTCATGATGGCAAACGCAAAGCCGCGTACAGAGTACAGACTAAAGGCCTCCATACACCACCGAGCATGCTCCCCGCTCGCTAGTATGCGGAATCAACGAGCGGTCCAAGTGCTCGGCTCGTCAGATGCTCTGCCCGCTGGAAATTGCTTAGCACAACTGAGGCTCGTCGAATTTGTTCGTACAGTGTGTGGACAATCGCGAGCATGTCGCCGAGCATGGTCGCTGGTGGATAGGGACCTTTAAGCACGAATACGAACGAGGCAAGCCGAGGAAGAATGAGCATGCAAGTGTGGACGTCGCTCCGAGGCATGCGAAGTGCCCCGGGCCGTTCGCCGCGCTACCTGGGGTTGATCCGAAAGTTGTCGGTCCATCAAAAACACTTCAGCAAACTGTACAAAACAATGAAATTTGTACAATCTTCAGCTTACCTTAGCTTGGCTCAGCTTGCCTCAACTTGCCACGACTCGCCTCGCGCAAGTGGGTCGCACAGGGTGATCAGGTCTCTGCGCGGCCTAAAAAGAAGAAACTGTTTGGCTGAAGCGGAGGTGTCGTTCCACTCGTTCGGCATGCATCGTTGCCTATCGCCAACATCCACTTCCGAGCGATACCACCGCGACACACAATAAAACGCGCACGTACCCCCCCATCAGCTCTAGAGTTTTCCAATTGACGTTGGGTCGCGTTTAACGTCTCCAAGAACTGGTCCAATGATACAGCAACGTTATCTGGCTATCATCTCGCTCGTTCCTCTCCATTCCGCTGCAAAGGACTCGCGGGATAAATTCATGAGCGCGATGTCCTCCCGAGCACGTAGCGGCCTCGAGGAGCCTGGCATGTAAATGTAAAGAGGGCTTTGCGCGCGCGAAGGGAACGGGTCGAGTGCATTTTATTAGCGCGTGCGAGCGGCGAACGGGGGCGGGGGACGGTGGCGAAGAGAAGAAGGAAGAGGTCGATACCGCGGCAGAGCGGAGGTGGAGGGCCAGGGAACGGAGAATCTTGTAAGCTCGCGCTCACGTCGACCTTGCTTCGCGTGAGCATACGCGGCGCTATTACCACGCTGTTCGCGCGACGCCAGCCGCGCCGCTTCGTGCGATCCCCGGGAAATTAACGACGGCGCGTCGATCCTCGAACTTCGCGCACCGGTCAGCCTCGATGCCCCTTGGTATTTCATTCTTAAGCACGCGAGCCGCTCTAATATTCCCGTCGCCGATTGCTCCCAGCTCCTCTCGGAATTGTTATTGCGCTGCTGGCGCCCGGCGAAACGTTGCTCGAAGAAAACGGTGACCTTGGAGTTCCTTGGAACATTTTCATGAACTCGGATCGACTAAGTGAAAACATCGCCCCGCGTCAAACGACGTACATTAAGTTACGTGTGAAGCATGACGAAGGTAACCCAGGGCTACAATTCTATTAACACAGTCTAAACTTCTGGGTATCAAGTGTCCTTTCGGAAGAGTGTTCTGTTTCCCAAAGCGGGTGCAGTCAGTTCTTCTGAAGTGTCGCTGCTATCTGCTTGGGAATCAGTTCCCCCAAAGCAGCCGGGATATCTGGAAGTGAAAGCTTCGAGAAACTTCATCCAGACCTGAAAAGGGCTACATTCGAGGAGCATCAATGTTTCCATGTCAGCGGTTTCAAAATGTTCATATGGGAAGACGACAACGGTTCGTTTAACTCGGAGCAGACTTACAAAATGTCTCCCCGGAATAAGAATGTCTCTGGTGAAGAGCTTAATTTCACGATCGGTGTTCGCGGTGCGGCAAGGATGGTGGCTGGGTTGTGGCATTTGCCCCAAAAGGAAGAGCAGGCGATAATTTCGCTGGTCGGAATGAAGCGTGGCGTATGCGCAAAAAAGAAGGCCTCGTTTTATGCCTTGCTCGCACCGTGTTGTACATTAGCTGTAGCTGTGCGTACACGCGGGAGGGGATAGAAAAAGGCTGGCAGAGGAGTAGAGACAGGACGAGGGGGGGGGGGGGGGGGGGGGGCAGAAAGAGCAGAAGGTAATTGTACGAAGCAATCACGAGCGCGTTACAGCGTTCTGCCTAAAAAGCGTGACAAAATGTAGTGGCTTCTTCAATTTAGAGAGGAATAGGAGGAAGAAGCCGGAAGAGGGGCGAAAGTGAAAAAAAGAGGCTGGAGCATAACTAAAATCTTCATCGTTTCTGCTCACGGGCGAAGCTTCTGATGGGCCATCTCTCCGCGTAAAAAGTGAATCGACCGAAGACAAGGCTCAAAGGGAGGGCGATAAATGAGACTCGCGTTTTCCTTCTCCTTGGAATCGCAAGTCTCGGGCCTTCTTTTCCTCTCCCTGCCCTCCTTTTTGCCGGTCCCGCGGTTACGCAAGCGGTTTGGGAATCGATTTCTTGCGGATGGGCGAGGGATTGCCTCTTTGTATTGTTCTTCAAGACTTCGCTTCAAACCGTGGAGGAGTTTCTGCTTCAGTGGAACTGTAGTTTTTCCATCGTTCTTCGTCTCCAAAATTTTGTAACCTATCGTACAGTTTTCTTTGCTACAATCTTTTCTTTTAATTTCTTACGTTTATTCTATAGAATACTGTCATAAAGTATAAATTTCAAACCTACAAATGAATTTATTAACTTTTTATCCACGTTGTAGTGGAAAAACGGAAGAAATCTTGCAGGTTTATTGCACAACGATAGATTAGCAGTGAACAAGAGAAATGAAGAAAAAAAATACCGCAAAAGTGAGGTTAGCTGTAGAAGTGCTTTGCAACCTAACCTATCATATTTTACTTCCGAACAATTATTTAGTAATTTGTACACCTGGACAATAGACGCCTCTCTCGTTACGTTCCCTTCTCTCCAATTCTCACTCGTACTTACGCGCTTTCTTCCACATCTCTTCTTCTCATTCGTACTTCAGCACTCCGCACGCTCATAATTTACAGGCGCACGGCACAGGCAGTCGCAAACTCCTTTTCTCGCCGCGACACGATAAACACATGCGAAATCTCTTTTCTTCCCTTCATTCCAAAATTACAGAAGATACGACGAAGGAGGGAGGAAGGTTTAATTCCAAAAGCTACTCTCAATCGAATTAGCACTGCAGTGGGGCAACCGTCTAGCGTGACCAAGCGAACAATTCGAGCCCCCCTAATAATCATCGCATAACTCTCTCGCAGTTGTGTCAGGAAAAGAAATTACTAAAGGGACTGCGACACCGGTGAGAAATACTGGTGCGCAGCCACCCGTCGCGTTCGGCATTAGCTTCATTACAGAAAAGGTCAGCCGCGACACTTTCTGACCTTCCTTTTCAGTGCTCCACGGGCTCCCGGAGATAACGAGCAACGTGGAAAGACGCGCGGCGGCGTATCGGCGGGCCGGGAAACGAAAAGAGAAAGTGTGCGAGGCGGAGAAAGAGAGGCGAGAGGCTGGCAAGTCGGTTCCTCTGTGGCGGTAAACGACCTTCGGCTCTCCTCTGGTTCCAACTTCTCTCTTCGAGCGTCAATAGAGTCATTAGTCACGGCCCCGCGGTGTACCCACGATATTCGTTCCTCCTCTACCTGGGCCCCATACCTTTTCTGCCCCCCTTTCTCATCCCCCGTGCGCTGTCACGTTCCTTTTTCATCTCCACGGATCGTTACTGCCAACACGGCACGGAATGTATTCGACGATGCATTCAATATTCCTCGAAGACGTCTTAACGCGTTGCGCAAATATTAGGGGAGGTGGTTCGTTGATATCGTGACCGAGTAGGACACGCGCGTCGTAGGGGGCGATAGAGAGCTGACGGAGTGGGTCTGTGATTAGACGTTAGAAAATAATATCGACGATTAACTAGCTGCGAGTTTGGAGTGAAAATATTTGCCAATCGCCCGGCTATTTTGGGTAGAAACACGCGTCACGTTCATGTTCGTATTTATTACAATTGGGTACTACTTAGTCTGAAATGTTATGAATATTGTTTAAGCATAATGCACAGTTATAATAATTTTAGGTACAGGAGCGATTTGTTCTCGCCACAACCCATACAGCACACTTCGTTGCAGCTGTATTGCAGGGAGGTTGCTGCAATATTGCGTTGTTGCAGGTTGCATTGCAATATTGTAGCAACGTTCCTGCAATATTGTCGTGCATTATTGGAGTGGCATTGATCCTACAATATTGCTGCAATATTGTAGGATCGTTGCCAATGGAACATTGTACGGCAACGTTCTTACTCCTACAATATTGCAGGAATATTGCAAGAACGTTGCCGTGCAATGTTCCATTGGCAACGATCCTACAATATTCCTGCAATACTGCGCGCACATCGACGTGCAATACTGTAGTGAAAACTTGTGGACACATTACAACAATATTCTGAAGCAACTATGACTTTGTCAAAATTTTTCGAAATATGTACATGACGTCGAGTGGGTTCTACGGCGTGTTTCATTTAACTGGATACGCTAGAATATCTCGTTGGCCGTTGAAGATATGAAAAAAGTGTTATCGCGTGAGTTGTATGTGGGTACATGAAATTATACAGGAGATTCGAAGATCAATTTAATTTTTTTAGATAAAGTAGGTACGATATATTTTAATGTCTGAAATTATTATTATTATTATTAAACGTCTTTATTGCACAAACACGTACATACAATCTAGCAAGAGAAAGGAGAGAAGAGAAGACAAATATAAAGGTTCAGTCTAAAGACGGTTTTCCAACCTAACCTAAAATGACACCGGGTGAAATCTGTAGTACGCACCTAATACTATGATTCTGCATTTAGCACAACGTCGCCGCGTCCTCACTGCCCGAAACGTTGCGGCGGGACCATTGCTGTAAAATCTCCGAAACATTGCGGGAATACACTCCTGCAATATTACCCAGGGCGGACATAGGAGTGAACCTGCAACGTCTCTGCAATGATGCGGTGCAATGGAGTTGCAGGATCATTGCCACTATTCTGCCGTTTCGTTGCAGGACTACCTATTTGTAATGTTCCCAAAACTTTGCAAAAATACACTCCTGCAATATTGCTAAGGCGGACATAGGAGTGAACCTGCAACTTCTCTGCAATGATGCGGTGCAACATTGCAATCTCGCAACCGCAGTGTTGCCGAAGAGTTGCAGGATCATTGCCACAATTTTGCCGCTTCGTTGCAGAATCATTGCCGGAACGTTGCAGGACTACGTATTTGTAATGCTGCCGCAACTTTGCAAGAATACACTCCTGCAATATTGTTAAGGCGGGCATAGGAGTGAACCTGCAACGTCTCTGGAATGTTGCGGTGCAATATTGCAATCTTGCTGATACGTTGCTGCAATGTCATGGTGCTGTGTGGGGAAATAGGTACTTGAACTAAATCACTATTAAAATAAAAATATTGATTTGAGTATAAATCACGCGTGGTGTTTCCACCCCTGATCCATCCCTGATCCACTATAAGTACCTAATGAAAAGAAGGGGCAGGCAGTGAATTATAATTTCTCTAATCGCAAGCGCAAGAAGAAAAAGAAGTGCGAAGAATAAGAAGAACTCTGGTTTCCACGAGCGATCACCAATTCCACGAGCATGCCTCGGTGAAAGATTCGACCCCAAGGGTAGAGCAATTCGGATCGTGTTAATGGAGGTGCGCAAAAACGGTAGCGCCTCCTACTTGGAAAATGTCCTGGAGGACGCCGATTGGCCAGAGTGGAACGTTTTCCAGCGCGATCGCGAGCGATGAATAATTCACGGTGTACCGCGTAACGTTTTTGCGCACGAATTACTTCATTAGAGGCGGCCAGTCGCATCCTGTCGTGGCGACAGAGCTGGCTGCCTGCCTTGCATGTCGATTTTACCGAAACCTGAAAAGGAAGAGGCGGCAAAGAGGCGGTGAGTTTCTATGCCGCGTCGCCGACGGGGGTAAATCCCGTACACCCGTCACGTATCCCTGGATATATTCCTGAAAAACTTCGGAACGGCCAGTCGAATCTGGCGTGTAAATCGCCCCGAGGGGAGGCTTCTCCTTCCTTCTTCTGTTCGCGACACACGCAGGTGACGAGGAGATCATCGTTAATTAAGGGAAAAGCGTGAACTTTAATTTAACCGGCGTGCACGCGAAAGGAAAGACCAGACACCATCGAAATGCGAGACAGAGGCGCGCCGCCCGTTTCGATGGTAATCAAAGCGACGTTAAGTTTTTCGAATTTCCTTCGCCTTGGCGAACGTGCCGCTCAGTTTAATTGCCAGTGCACGACCGGCGCCCGTGAATGTCAATCGAAGGGTATCGTTCACGCTGCTAAGTAGATTGACGCCAAATATATCGAGGGGCAGTTCGTGACGCCACTCGGCACGCAACAGGTGCCACGAGCTTACCAATTCCGATCTGATTAAATATTGGTAATTTATTATAATATAATATTATAATATAATTTATTATAAATTATTTATTTAAATAAATTTCACTAGATAACGCCAGAATTAAAAACTTACAAAATTCGTATCCCGTTTTTCGAGATATCCAACACTATCTCAGGATTTTGAAAATAAATAATTCATCTGTTAAATATTTCTAGTGAATATTGTTATGCGACTCACTGACTTATCTCGCGTTAATTTGCCCTGCAAATATACGGATTCGTTGATGAGCCTCGTTTAAGATCATTTTGTGTCGCTTTTACACCTACAACGGTTAGAAGAATCTGTGGCGGGGAGTGGTGCGATAAATCCAGTGGGTGGCGCGATAAATTTCTTTCGCAGAAACACAAAAACCGCATTAACGTCGCTCGACCGCGCATCCCTGCGACAAGACAGGTAACCGTCGTCATTCGTAGAGAAGCTGGTAATGGATACGGGAGTAAAAACGGGCGTCAGCCAATTGATTTATAATTCCAAAAATTCTCCCTTAAAAGGGATCATGAGAGGCAACTTGCGTCTTCTTTCTGTCTAGCTGCTTTGTGATTTAAACGAAATTTCTGTTTGCAATGCCTCTTTTTGATTTCTGCCTGGTTTCTATTTTTTTTTTTATTAAGTTTTCTGGAGACGAAAAATATTAAAAGCAACTTATCTCATTTTCTTTAATCGCCTGCACTGTTTCTTTTGTGGCAAATCAAATATCTAATTTTTCAGTTTCAATTTTCAATGCTTTCGTTATTTCGATATCTGTGTGCCACCATAACACGATGCTTGGAAATTGTTACGTATTAGTATTAACACTATGAGTGACACAGTGGAATTTCAGATTCCCGGTGGGACTTTAAGGGGTGTTTCCACTGTAACGCCCTGAAAAACTACCGCTGTTTGGAAACTCTTTGTCACAAAAAGAATGTGTTTACTAAATTGAAGTTTTTTGTATTCATTAATACGTGCTTTGAGCATACGAAATTATTTTTTCCATATTTTTTTAATGCTTGCTTGCGCCAAAAAAGACGAGAAAAAATCAACGAAAATATGTGATTCTAGTTCGGGCCAATACTGATTGTTTCTCCAAAATCGACCCCGCAGTCGAAGCGTCTTTTTTCCCCACAGCGCATATTACACCCTCTTATTTGGCGGAAAAGCAAGCATTAAAAAAATATGAAAAAAAATGTTTGTATTCTCGAAACACATATTAATAAACAGAAAAAACTTCAATTTAGTAAACACATTCTTCTTGTGCCAAAAAAAAAGTTCCAAACAGCAAACTCTATCAGGACGTCACAGTGGAAAGACGCCCTAAAAACTATTAAGAAGGTTAAATCACACTGTTCCAGCTTCTTCCCTCCGCCGCGCGCTTCTTGCTTCGGTAAAAGCTTTATCCGTGATAAGTATCGTGAGTTATTGGTGGCCCACGTATCACTGGACGTCTTAATGATTACGTCTTAATTGGTTTGGTCCCATCACAAGTTTCAGTGCTTTCGTAAATTATATCGAACTACATTTCAACCGCAGCCCCCCCCCCCCCCCCCCCCCTTTTCTTCGACTGTCCGCTCGGACCATTTCGAGCGTTAAACGATGCCCGTTGACATAACAGGTTCGAGCGGGCGACAATCCATCCCATTTAACACGGGCCTCACGTCCCCAATATTAATTCTATATGCTAATTGACAAAACATTCCGGCGTAACGAGCCCTCGTCTCGTGATCGTCCTCGTGTCCCCGGCGAATTCCCCGGGGACGAGTGTGTCCGCCTTAAATGAATTAGACTCACGTACACGAGGCGCTACGGAGCGTCCGAATGGCCTATAAATAACGGCCGGGGGCTAGCGTATAGCGGCGTTAGGCCGGATTTTCAACGAAGGAGCGGCGTCGATCGATCCGCGGCCACGGCTTGCATATCGATGGCGCCCGCGATCGAGCTCGCGTGTAAATATCTTGATTAACGAGGCCCTCATTTGCCCCCGCGAGGCCTTCTTTCGCCGGCCACGAAAACACTGCGGCCAGTTCTCACGAGGTAACTCGTCGATTAAGAGAACACTTATCGCGGGGTACCTGTCACTTGAAAAGTCGTTTTTACGGCTCAGCGTCGCGACGAGGGACACCTTGCTGGTGAGTTAACGATGCGGGTAATCAGCCACGTTCTCGAGTGCCATTCCACTTCCATTTATTCGCGCGTAGGCACTTCTTCTCCATTTCGTTCTCTATTCGGGTGTGCTTTGGATTTCGATGAATCTATTTGTTCGGCAGTGAGGAGGTTTAAGCCGGGAATCCACCGGGAAGCTGAGCTATGCTATGCGAAGCTATGCTATGCGATGCTATGCCATGCTACGTTTAAAAAAAAAAAAATTAAGTTTCAATACATTCTTAAGGCGTGTTTACACCAAGGCGAATACGAACAAAAACACGAACAAAAACATGTTCGTCTGTTCTCGTCGCGTTTACACCGCCGCGAACACGAACAGAATACAGCGTACGAACGTTCTCGAAGATGTTTGCGTCGGTAGGAACGCAGTCGACGAACATTTCTGACGATACCTGGCGAAACGCATCCCTTTCCATTGTGGGACCGCTCGTAAACAGGCGACCCTCTAGGACCGTCCGCCGGCAGGTACTCCACAGAAATAGTATGCGTGGCAAGTTCGAATAAAATGTTTATATTTTTGGTTTTAGCATAATGAGAATATTTCCAACGTATGGATGAGATTTTTCTAATAAAAATGAAACCAAACCCGACGCAATTCAGACAAGTTTGAGTTCTGCTTTGATATACAGGGTGTCCCACCGTAGAGTGGACAGCGGGATATCTCGTAACGTGTTGGAGATAAAAAAATAAAAAAAATACGTAAATTAATGGTTCGAGGGGGCTACTTAATTAGCCACGACGGATTTTTTTTCGATTATTATTTTAAAAGATACGATGGTCAAGTTCGGTTTTTCAAATGGGACGATTTTTTTTGAAGTCCTGAGTTGATAGTGCGTTCCAAGACAAATTCAATAAGCTTTAATGTATACACTTGATTTCCACTGGTTTTTGAGATAATGCGGTTGCAAATATACTGATTTTCACTGGAAGAAAACCCGCTGAACGAGCAAGGACCGGGGTCGGTCTTGCTGGCGCCACGGGTGGCAGTGCCTGCTGAAATAGATACCTATCTGCCAAAGGTCTACGCAGACCCAAAGGCTGGACAATTCTTTTCCGTCAGAAATGCTACTTTGGTAGGTACATCTGCGGAATCGAGAAGCGCACCGTTACTTTTATTTCGCACTTGCTTCTACGCTCGGATGGCCGGTTATTTTGGGAGGGATGCAAGTTCGATTGGTTAGGTTAGGAGGTGTGAAAGTTGCTAGACTAAATTTCAATCATAGGGAGCAGATTGTATTAGAACCAATCGGATTTGCATCCCTCACAAACGGCTGCTCTCTTGAAGAGGCCCTCTTCACAGCAATGCCCACCTTCTCTCACACGGAATACGTTAACGGATGCTTTTGTTTTGATATTGAAGCTCGTGTTTATACTCGAGAGGACCACGCGTCGACAGCGGGCTACCCCTTTTCTTCCTGTGTCTCCCAACGAGGAGTATTGCCGATGGATTGTAGGAGCGTAGATGTCTAGATGCCAGTTATTGAATTCAGGAGACGATAGAAACACTTTATTACAAAACACACATGTACTATAATTAAAGTAAATTGTATTCCTCTCGGGCAGGAGTACTGATAATAACCGAAATTGCGCCCCACTTCGCGCAGACCGATTACACGGAGGGTAGTTGGGTGTCACACACTGCACAAATGATACAGGGTAATTCTGGAGCAACGCCCGTCAAGGAGATGCGGCCTGGTATCCCGTGGCGAGGACAGCCCTTCGCAGTGCCTCGCCCGAATTTTATGGCTTTTTCCGGAAAAAAAAGGTAGGAATCCTGGGCCGAACGTAGCGAATTGAAGGGTTTCGACCCTCGAAGGGTTTGGAATATCATTAAGAAGTGAAAAATGTACAGGATTTCAAATGTTTGCTTCTTTTCTTCATCGTATCGAGATGGAAGTGACGCCAATGGATTCTTTATGTTTTTCCGATGAAACTGACATCAAGAACGACGTAATTCGGAAAATAATGAAGGAAATTTCGTTAATAATAGTCTGATTTACACGACATTTTGCATGATTTTCATCGGAAAACTCCAAGGAATCCGTCGGCGACTTTTCCATATCCATACGATAAAGAATAAAGAATTAGTTTATTTCCTAAACAGATAATTCTGGAGCTACGCCCGTCACCCCGTGGCGAGGAACACACCCCGCAGTGCCCATCGAATTTTATGGCTTTTTCCGGAAAAAGGTACGAATCCTGGGCCGAACGTAACGTCTTTGGGGTCGAGCCCCCGCAGTCGAGGGTGAAAATGTGAAATATTAATTTCAGCGTAGTAAGAAATGCTTCATTCTTTAATGCATCGATATGAAAGTGGCACCACTGGATTCCTTATGTTTTTCCGATGAAGATCGTACCAAATTTCACGCAAATCGGCCCGTTATTAACGAAATTTCCTTCATTATTTTCCGAATTACGTCGTTCTTTGTGTCAGTTTCATCGGAAAAACATAAGGAATCCATTGGCGTCACTTCCTTCTCGATACGATGAAGAAAAGAAGCAAACATTTGAAATCCTGTACATTTGCACTTCTTAATGATATTCCAAACCCTTCGAGGGTCGAAACCCTTCAATTCGCTACGTTCGGCCCAGGATTCCTACCTTTTTTTTTTCCGGAAAAAGCCATAAAATTCGGGCGAGGCACTGCGAAGGGCTGTCCTCGCCACGGGATACCAGGCCGCATCTCCTTGACGGGCGTTGCTCCAGAATTACCCTGTATCATTTGTGCAGTGTGTGACACCCAACTACCCTCCGTGTAATCGGTCTGCGCGAAGTGGGGCGCAATTTCGGTTATTATCAGTACTCCTGCCCGAGAGGAATACAATTTACTTTAATTATAGTACATGTGTGTTTTGTAATAAAGTGTTTCTATCGTCTCCTGAATTCAATAACTGGCATCTAGACATCTACGCTCCTACAATCCATCGGCAATACTCCTCGTTGGGAGACACAGGAAGAAAAGGGGTAGCCCGCTGTCGACGCGTGGTCCTCTCGAGTATAAACACGAGCTTCAATATCAAAACAAAAGCATCCGTTAACGTATTCCGTGTGAGAGAAGGTGGGCATTGCTGTGAAGAGGGCCTCTTCAAGAGAGCAGCCGTTTGTGAGGGATGCAAATCCGATTGGTTCTAATACAATCTGCTCCCTATGATTGAAATTTAGTCTAGCAACTTTCACACCTCCTAACCTAACCAATCGAACTTGCATCCCTCCCAAAATAACCGGCCATCCGAGCGTAGAAGCAAGTGCGAAATAAAAGTAACGGTGCGCTTCTCGATTCCGCAGATGTACCTACCAAAGTAGCATTTCTGACGGAAAAGAATTGTCCAGCCTTTGGGTCTGCGTAGACCTTTGGCAGATAGGTATCTATTTCAGCAGGCACTGCCACCCGTGGCGCCAGCAAGACCGACCCCGGTCCTTGCTCGTTCAGCGGGTTTTCTTCCAGTGAAAATCAGTATATTTGCAACCGCATTATCTCAAAAACCAGTGGAAATCAAGTGTATACATTAAAGCTTATTGAATTTGTCTTGGAACGCACTATCAACTCAGGACTTCAAAAAAAATCGTCCCATTTGAAAAACCGAACTTGACCATCGTATCTTTTAAAATAATAATCGAAAAAAAATCCGTCGTGGCTAATTAAGTAGCCCCGTCGAACCATTAATTTACGTATTTTTTTTATTTTTTTATCTCCAACACGTTACGAGATATCCCGCTGTCCACTCTACGGTGGGACACCCTGTATATCAAAGCAGAACTCAAACTTGTCTGAATTACGTCGGGTTTGGTTTCATTTTTATTAGAAAAATCTCATCCATACGTTGGAAATATTCTCATTATGCTAAAACCAAAAATATAAACATTTTATTCGAGCTTGCCACGCATACTATTTCTGTGGCGTACCTGCCGGCGGACGGTCCTAGAGGGTCGCCTGTTTACGAGCAGTCCCACAATGGCAAGGGACAGCAAGACCCAAGTTTCATGGATTTGGGCATCCGGAGGATTTCACGGCTATTAGTAGGGTCAAATGTTAGCGAACACTGCTATTTCGCGTTTACAACGAGACGAACAGCGTGTTAGCGACCATGTTCGCGAGAAAAGACGGAAATGTTTTTGTTCGTGTTTTTGTTCGTATTCGCCTTGGTGTAAACGCGCCTTTATGGAACCGTTTCCACCAAAAACATAGCATCGCATAGCATAGCTTAGCTTAGCTTCCCGGTGGATTCCCGGCTTTAGTGCGGATTTGAGCGTTTATGAAAATTTAGGTTCATCCGGCTGATGTAGGGGTCTGAAACTATTCAATGGAGCAGCGATTTAATTTGCAATTTTCTGTCAAATGTCGGCAATAAATTGTACCATAAACATTTTAGTTTTGCCGAAAAGTGCCATTTACTCAGGTGATTCTCGGATTGCGCGTGGGTATATCACCGGCGTTTTAATTCCAATGAATGTAGCCTTCCGTCAGGAAGTCTCATAAAATTACGCCCTATTCAGATGATTACAGATGGTTTTATGGTTCCCAATACGAACAGTGCCGCGGAACGCTAAATATAAAGCTGTACACCAATGAACCACGACCCCGTAAAAAGACTATATCTGTATGTTTGAGGATAATAACCCCGTTCTCCGATGCTTCACGACTTTTCGCGGTAAGAATTTCACATGATGCTTTCCGACCCCCGGTTTCCCGAAGCTCTCGTGGCAGTCCGCCAGATTCGGGAAGATGAATCGCGAACGGAATCCACGAAATTAACAGAAAATCACCTTTACCACACCGCTGATTACACAGTTCGACAAAATTCGACTTTTTTCCGGACTTGTAACATTCAATAGACGTTTCTTATAGACTTTTGTGCGCTGAAAACGAATCCGCAAACCGTTTGTCGCCATCGCCCTCAGTTTTTGAGAAATTCGATTTTGAAAAAAAATGCAAATTTTCAAATTTGAACATCTTTTGTGTTCACACAGTAATAGTTATTCGGTTGCTTGTTCCGTCAAATTATTCTATGAGTTGTTATTGAATTATAAACATTTATATATGTTTAAACAACGATCATATGGAAAAGGACACCCGAAATGCACCAATTTTTGCAGACATCTTTCTATATATTTCAAACACCAAGGGTGTAGGAGAAAATCTGACTACTCCGCGCGATGCAGCAGACATTTTTCCTCCGGAAAGCATCAACAGAAGTGGTAAGCCGCATTTTGTTTTCAATACAGAAGCGAAGTAGTTTGGCAAAATGTGCGGCGTCGACAGTGGTAGTCAACGGCGGCGCGCGACACTGTGACGCTGAGCGGTCCCCGCGCCATTGATTACCACTGTCGGCGCCGCACTTTTTGCCAAACTATTTCGCTTCTGTATTGAAATCAAAACGTGGCTTACCACTTCTGTTGATGCTTTCCAAAGGAAAATTGTCTGCTGCATCGCGTGGAGCAGTCAGATTTTCTCCTAGACCCTTAGTTTTGGAAATAAATTGAAAGATACCTTCAAAAATGTCATTTCGGGTGTCATTTTCCCTTTGATCGTTCTTTAAACATATATAAATGTTTATAATTCAATAATAACTCATAGAATAATTTGACGGAATAAGTAACCGAATAACTATTACTGTTTCGACACAGAAGATGTTCAAATTTGAAAATTTGCATTTTTTTTCAAAATCAAATTTCCCAAAAACTGAGGGTGATGGCGACAAACCGTCTGCGGATTCGTTTTCAGCGCACGAGAATCTATAAGAAACGGCTATTGAATGTTACAAGTCCAGATGGCTATCGAACTGTGTTATCAGACAGGAAAGTGGTTTATATTTTTTATTCAATTTGAGATCGAGTAGAATTTTAAGTATATTGCCTTCCATGGAATTTATGTTTTTATATAATTTAGCTATATCAAAATTCCGTTCTTCTAACCCCATCATTTGTTAACATGTATGACACCCTCTCTATATTCGTGTTATGAAATTCATTTACTCTATTCGTCAAAATGAACCATTATTTCATTGTACCCTATTTTAGACAACATATTTTACTCTATTAGCATTTATCAATCTAAATTACCAAAGAAACAATGGAAACTTCAAAGTTTTATGTTGTTAGCGGTGCTATGTTGCCAATTCAGTCTCGAAATGAATAGTACCCAGCAGTTTCCTTTCCATCTGTTCTCCTCCAACAGCATTTCTCATCTAACTTTAATTGCCAATGTAACAGTTATAGTCCTTATCGTCAGTCACTTCCAATATTTGTATGAATTCGTGAAAGTAATCTTTGCAACCCCCTGCAGCAGTTCCAAAACATGTACACCATCAAAAATATAAAGCTCGTTACAATACGCCTAGACAGCAAGTACCATTGTGTAAAAATATTTAATCACTTTTACACAAAAAATGGGGAAGCATACATATAAGTGGTAACGAGAGAAACCTGCCAAACATTATTTACACGGTGTGTGTTACTCTCTAATTATTCCCAGTAATTCTGTGCTCGCAATTTCCCGCGCAAATCTTTTTTATCGAGTTCAGATCGAAATAGATGCTGCTCATCCCGGGTTCGCGCCGAAAAGAATTCTTCGCCATTTTCCCCAGCCCCTTCCCCGACGCGTTTGCTCATTTTCTTCCTCTTTGCCGTTTCGTGGCCGCGTTTGAAGCGCGTGCCGCTCACGGCGCGGCGTCAACCATATGGTTTCCTTCCCCTCTTCATCGTCCTATGGTTGGGTTCACCAAGCCCGGGGTAATAAATATCATAACCTGAAACCCCGTGGAAGTGTTAGGCTCCCGACTTAATCCAAGTTAAAGCCGCGAAACTCGTCCCGGGGACCGTCCGTTTCGCTCCCCCGATTCTTCGCGGCCGTGTGCGCCGGAGTCGCTTTGTCACCCCGACGCGCGACGCCCGATACTTTGTCAGCCGGGGATTTCGGCTTGTCTACGCGATTAGCAGGCCTTGAAATGTTCGTAGAATATTTTGTCAGCACGCTTCGTCCGCGATGAACCTGCCTTCGATGGGAACGCTCGGGATCTTCATCGTTGGGTAATCGAAACTATCCATTGAGAGCTTGATCAATGGCGCCGCAATCGCCGCAGGGAGAACTTTAATTTCGTTCTGTATGTTATGGATTGGAAATTACATTGGATATGAAGAATAAACAGTGAAAAATTTGGGAATTAAATTTCGGAGGACTGGAGAATTGCTCTGAGTAAAAAGAAAAAAATTTGGGAAAAAAGTGGAGAATACTAAAATACTTAGACTTATGACAACTTTGCTTCACCCTATTATGACACCTTTTCTTGCGCTGTCTTCTTTCCTTAAAGTGGTGCAGGTAATAATGTAGGAAGCTTTTTCTGATCACCCTTAATATCTCTCTGTCAGCCCCTCTCTCTTCCTCTCTATCTCTGTGGCACCAGCACGCCAGGGAAACCTAGCAGATGTTCCTGAGCAGCGCTTAGCTCGCCTCATTACCACTAGTCACGTTAATGAGCTTGCGACCCTTGATACTTCACTCGGCTTCCTCCGCCTCTCATTTTCCTACTGTTTCAATATAAACCAACTAACAACGCAAGAGACGCAACGAACGTCACGATATGTTCGATGCTATTCGCGAGGATTAATACTCCAAAGGCTTATTAAGCTGGGAGTCCACTTGAAAGCTAAGCTAAGCTATGCTACACACGCTATGTTTTTAATGTTTTATAGCACAGCCAGATATAGCATAGTATAGCGTAGCATTACTTAGCTTTCAAAGTCAAAAAAACCTTCCCTATTTTTCATATATTCCTGTTGCAGAATATTCTAATGCGGCTTCAGTAAAATTCAGATGTAGCTTTCTCCGTAACTTCGCTCAGTCATAAGATCGAGAGAATATTATGCTAACACTGTACTTTAAAGAAGTAATAAAAGCTGCTTTTAAAAACTTTTATTGTCATTATTAATACATAATCGGTTCCAGTAGCTTTTCGGCAACGAAAAAAAAAAAATACATTTTGAATTGAAAAACAGCTAACAATTTTATGCCTCCTTATGAATAAACTCCAACCGAACGTTGCGTTTAGATTTTCCTCCGACTGTCATTCCACAGAATTGTCGAAAGGTACGAAAACATTCAGAAATACCTCGGGTGGAGGATCATATTCGTGGAGAATAAACGAAAATATTTTCATTTCAAGGGGACGGAAATCACGTGATTTACTTTTTGCTCCGCATGGCAGGGGGCGAGGGGAGAGAACCGTCAAGCAGGAGCCGAAGGCCGTAGGAATTTCAAGAAGATCCCTGGTCTCTGGCAGACGGGCCGTAGATAAAGATAGATGCGTCGGTTTCCGGCGTGTCGAGTTAACGACTCGAGTTTTATCTGTCGGCCCTCCCTCCTTGTCCCTTGTTCCTCGCCGACCGTCGGGCTTGGGAAGCGTCGAAAGGGAAACGAAAGGGGAGGAAAGCAGCTCCGAAAGGGGAATTAATAATAGCTTAATTGGCAGCGAGAGAAAATGGGGAAGATAAATGACGAAGAAAAGAGCGGTTTTCCTTTTCACCGATCATCGCCGATGCGGGAATTAAATGCTAAAATTAAACCAGCGGCGCGAGGCGTGAAAGTAAAAGTTTCCGCGAAAACTTACCGTCGTTCCGAAGGACATTAGGCTTCTCTTAGAAGTAGCCGGTAGCCGTGCGCGCGAAGAAAATTCGCGTCGCCGTGACATGCAAGATTCGTAGGAATGCGCGCGAAAGATGAACAATAAACGAAATGAAAGGGAAACTGGTTGAGAGAAAGGAAAAAAGGAAGTGTAAAGACCGAGCAAAAGGGGTTGAACGGAAGAAAGCGGCGAAGGAAGGATGAAGGGGAAAAAGGAGGACAAGGGGATTGGCAGGGAAGAGGAAACGGCGCGCGAGGAGGCGGCAGAAAAGGAAGGAAAGGAAGTCGCGGGCAGAACCATAGCTACGAGTCATCTGGCACTCAGCAGGATTCGAAATAGAATCGGTCCCGTTCCTTCCTCCCGCGCCCGCTATTTTTCCTCTCTGTTGGCCGTCTCTCTCCCGGAGTGAGAACAAAACGACGGACGAAAAGACGTCGAGCCGACGGGGCCGACGATGTTTTCATTGTAATTATGTCCCCTGTCCCTCTGGCGTCTCTTGGCCGAGCTTTTTACGGGCTTGCTACTAAGCAGCCTGTCAAACCGTCCTAATTTTTGTCCCGGTTTCGTCGCTCCGAATCTCTACGGCCACACGGATTCCTGCGCGTTGTTCGAGATCCTTTCTCAATTCTAGCAATCTCTTGATCGTAATCAGCCTTCAGCCGAATATTCTTTGTAGCTTCACTTTACAACTCTCGAATAAATGTTTATATTTTGTTCTGATCTTCCCATCGTCTAAAATCTTCATTTTTTTTTAAGAAGCAATGGTGTTCAGCAGTAAGTAACATAAATAATGTAGCTTGATGTATAAAATGGGTCCGGAAGATGGCTCTCCAGGCGAGCGTTAATGTGACGATCAGAAGAAAGATAGGTTATGTTACAATTAGAATCACTGAAAGCGCGTCTATTGGGAAACTTAGAATTTCGATACGCCAACTAGTGACAGAAAATTGAACTATTGAGTGTAGGTCGAAATGTCGACATGTTGTGAGAAACGAGTGTTTTTAAATTTCTTTGAACACTAAATTTTTATTTATTCGATTAATAAATACTTATCCGGAATGTTTGGTGGGATCCGGACCTGCTTTCAATAGTTCGCCAACTTACCACCACAGCGCTGAAATCTAAGTCACGCCTCCACTAACAAGGAGAGTATTTTAGGTGTCCGCCTCTGATCATTTTGATTTTTGGATATGTTATAGAGGACCGAAAAATAAGAAATACGTGTTTTTTTATTTTTCCCCGTTTTCATATTTGGGGGGTGAAAACTGCGTTCAAAGTTAGGGTTAAAAACTCATTTTTGTTGAATATCTCGAGAACTATTAGAGATAGGGGAATAGTGTCAATGGACGAATTTTGTGTCTTTGAATGCGAAATATGACTGACTCACCAGATTTTCAAAAAGTCCACAAAAATGATTTTTCACCCCTAACTTTGAACGCGGTTTTCACCCCCCCCCCCCCCCCCCCAATAATGAAAACGGGGAAAAATAAAACAAACACGTATTTCTTATTTTTCGGTCCTCTATAACATATCCAAAAATCAAAATGATCGGAGGCGGACACCTAAAATACTCTCCTTGTAAGTTTCTCAATACAGGAAACATTTTTATCTTTAATTGCAGGACTTCGAAAGCTATTCTACCTAAATCTCCGAATGTTGGGTGTCAGTTGTTTCACAGCAGGAATATTGGGCCTGTTTCGCGTTAATTGCACGGTCAAGGAGGGTTCAGAGTCGCGTTTGTTAACGCAGTGGTTTATTTTAATAATTTCATTTATTATAAAATTAGCATACAGAAAGCTGTAACTAAGGATACAGGAACTATTGAAAAAGAACATGTGCATATATTATAGTTATAAGTAAAGTACGAGTTGGAAGTGGTTTGTCAACCTAAACAGAGGTTAGGATTGAATTAGCCACTTAACAGCGTTCACCTGAATCCTTGGAGCCTCCCCAATTTACCACCTTCTATCTAATGTATGGAAATGCCTCATGTTGCACTTTGTTGAACTCTTCCCAAAAACGCTATCATATTATAAATAAAATGTATAGCATTGTATTTAAAAAAAAAAATTAAGTTGACCTTGAAATCTCTGTACAGGCCTGTAGTAAAAACTTCTGTAGGGGCAATTTTTTCACATCTACTCGCTTACAAAATATTTAACCGTTCTCAGTTAACTCATTACAAGTTATTATAATTTTTTTTTACGTTTAAAACCCAAGGAAATTCACACAAGCGCTACGAAGTTCGTGGGAACGTTGCAACATTTTGACACCACTAATTTTAACATCATGTCTGTGCGGCAAAGAAAAGAAGCAAGGGATTCTAAGAGACTCTCATCGTTTTTAGAAGCAAGCCATCGCGGATTATATGACAAACCTGTTAACACGAGCGGTCGCGTAAAGCCGGTAACGAGTAGGCAGCAATCGAGATCCGTGGACTCTAAGTAAAGTCAAACAGTCGACCCGGTTGTCTTTGCTCAGCAAACTCGTGCCGGTGCGGAGCCAATATTTAGACAGCGACCGGCTCAAACATCGTAATACACGTTAAAACGTTATGACACGCGCCAATTGCTGTCTCTATTTCCCGTGACCAACGTTCGCCTCCTGGGTCTCCTGCAGCGGGATGCGCCACGTGATATTACCGCTGAAACGACCACATAATTAACTATCAAATAATAGAAATATAAACCTTTGGAAAAGAACGGAGCAACATTTGTACCTAGAAGGGGGGTTCTTCAAGGTTTGATCAGAGTCAGTACTTTCTCCGAACGCACGCCTAAAACTTGAATGGTGTTTGTAAAATTTCTTTGATACCTGTTTCGTTTTTACTTAGCGAATTTGTAAACCTGTTTGAAACGTTGGATTTATTGTCGAATAATACGGAGTGTTGTGGTGACTTGCGACCATCTTTTATCTGTTTGTTGTGTAAATTGCGAGTTTTGAGGAATTTTGTATGAATACTAGCTTAAAGTACTCGGCGTTGCAAAAGTTTGATTAACACAAAGTGTCAAGGGGGTGAAATAAGGGCTGGGATATCCGGATAATTATACAAAATTTGGTCCACATCGGTTTAAGGGTTTACGAGTTAATAGGGAATCCAGACATTTTTATTTTTTTAAAATGTCATAATTATTCATTTTTTATTTTATTTTTAAGGGAGAATATGTGAAGAATCAATTTTCCTTACATACCTATTCCCCTTTCAAATTATTCAAAATTATTGCGCTATAACACAAAAAGGGAGAGTGGTCTTTAGGGGTGGTTGGGGGCGGGGATATTCTTTCTAGGGTATTGAAGAATATTTATGCCAAATTTGGTGCGGATACGGTGAACGGTATAGAAACCTTTACCTAACAAACATACATATATATTTTGATTTTTATATATATATATATATATATAGATATGCATACCGTGCATGCTTTTTGGAAATTCGTGTTATGCAAATGTTTCTCTTGCAAGTCAGGCGGCTTTAAAGTTTCATTTTGTGAGAAGTATATATATATACCTTTTTGATTAGTGAACGGGTTTAATGATTCCTAGATTAGGCAGTATAGTATAATAATAAATTGCTCCTTCTTTAAAACAATGAACACCTTAAAAAAATGTATGTACAGTGGCGGACAAAAGTATGTGGGTACCCTTTAAAATCGTATAACTTGTTTAAAATTGGTCCAAACGACTTGAGTTTTTTTTTGAGAAGCTAGGATTAGTTTAGAAAGTGACGTGTTTTGTCGTTTTGGAAAAAAATGCAATTGGTCAGCTGACTTCGCATATTGCAGCGATTTTCGACCCTATTCTGCGATTTTTAAGCATTTCTAGGGAACATCCCGAACCCGGAAATTCAAAAGATTCTGAGACTTTGTGAATATGAAAGGAATTTCCTCCTGATTACAACGCAATTTTTGTTTGCTGCCCAAATTCACTCTAATGGGGTGTAATTCACCACTGAAAATCCGGTTATTTCCCGATTTTGTGTTATAACTCGTGAACTGTAAAATATTTATTTTTACCAAATGATAGATCTAATTAAAAGAAGTAACTTCTGTCTCCAAACTTTTTTTCTATCTCTTACAGATTACGAGTTACAAAATAAAATCGGAAAATAGCCGAATTTTCAGGGGTTAATTTCACCCCCTTAGAGTGAATTTTGGCAACAAACAAAAATTGCGTTATAAACAGGAGGAAATCCCCTACATATTCACAAAGTTTCAGAATTTTTTAGATCAAATTTTAGATTCAGATTTAGATGAAATTTTCACCATGTATACAATTTATGTAAATCTACAAACCGGATTTTTGAATTTTCATTACAGATTCAGAAAAAAAGTTGAAAAAGCGACCTTCCGTATTTTCTTCGCTATTCCGACCAATTGCAAATTAATACTTCTAGTTTCTCAAAAAAAACTCAAGTCGTTTGGACCAATTTTAAACAAGTTACACGATTTTAAAAAGTGTCCACATACTTTTGTCCCACACTGTAGGTACGTAATTTGATTGAGCATGTAGATTCCGTAGCAAAAAAAGCAATGGAATGTGATATGTACCTATCTTTAAGAACCACATGTATATTTACTCATGCGTATTAGAACATATTTCTACAGTTTGATCTGTAAATCTAAATTACTTTAGAAATATCCAAATCTCTAAGTTTTTTTAAACTAATGTTACTGATTCGGATTACCTCACTTTAAATGCTTGAATCGACCGGAAGGTATTGCTTAAGACTTCATCAGCTTTTTCTTATGCTATAACAAGAACTCCGTAAAATTCACCACGGCAGGAGAGACGTGTCTAGCTCCCGAAGTAAACGTTTCTCGGATAAAAATTCATGGTGGAACGGCGACAGGCATAAATATCCAAGATGGCTTTGGGAAACACGTTCAGCAATTTAAGTAGCACTTAGCTGGTGTCAAACAACGCCGATTTAAGGGCAGATGTCAAAATACCCGTTGCGTGACTTTAATGGATTCCTAACCTTAAAATTCTCTGAACAATCCTACACTACCGACACCAAGCATATAATTTCGTATCAAATGCTAACAGGAACATTGTCAATTTCCAATATTTTTGCCACGAAATATCATCATCTTCAACCACCTCAAAAAAAAAAAAAAAAAAAAACACCACTGCCTAAATTTACCGTTTCCAATAACATCTTATTTAATATGGAATATTTTGCGCCAAAGCGCCGGAGTTTATTTATGTACATATCTCACACTGGGCCTCTTCAAGGGTTATCGACAGTCGATGCGTTACTGTGTTCTCTCAGCACGCTAGGTGTGGCGCGCCGAGTTTTCGGCGGTGCGTCCTGATGCGCAGTGAGGAAAGAAGACAGCTCGGAGACTCTGTAACGGAAACATCTCGGACATTAAAATAATTTTTTAGTTACTCCAACTCTGTTGTCCGGTTATAGTACGCCCTCTGCATATGTTTGACACCCGGAGAATTATTTCCATCATTAGCATCATATATCTGTTCATTCCCAAGGCCTTATGACATCCTCTCTTGCTCCTGAGGATTTCCTATCGTCTCAGGGAAATTCCCCGAGCGCACGACCTTGGCAATGGGTTACCCTAGTTTCCCGCCGAGTTTTGCTGTTTCAGAGGTGAGTTGCACGCGGGTCAGCCAGTTCCTAATAAAGATTTCAAACCATCTGAGGTTCTTTATGATTCCTCGAAGAATCCTGGCCGCTCAGGGGCAGGCCGTCGTAAAGTGGCACTAACGACACGACTTGGCTGAGAGAATATCTTTGAAGGTACGAGACACGCGCCATTTCCCGATGTTTCGAGCGTGGCGAATGGCCGTCAGTCAAAATGTGTGGCGCTCTCTGCGTGGCCCCTTTCGCGAGCACCGTGTGTCGCGTCTCGTCCTCTGTGCCGCTCTGTCTTATGACGAACGAGAGCAAAACGCGCCGATCTTCTCAGGCTGCGGTCATCTGCAGCGATTTTCTGTACGCTTAATCTCGGATCTTCGCACAGTAAACTGTTTCCTCCCCTTGCTTCGGGGCGGGGAGTAGCGAACTTGCTTTCGTCGGGCGAATTAAGTATTTACAGCAGGTGCAGGTAAAATTTTGGTTTTAAGTTTTCACGTGTATTAAATAAATAAAAAAAATATATTTTCGTACCAAAGTTGTAGCTAGCTCTGTGGCATCCAATCTTTTATTTCTGATAGTAAGAAGATAGTGCAGAAGTTAATGGCTAGGTTTTGTCATAAATAAATTTCCCATCCATCACAAGTAATTGGAACAAAATAAACATAGAAGTGACTTAACATATTTGGTACGTAATTCCCGAATGAGTCAGAATACGGTTGAATGTACGAGATACGTGTCATTTCCTGATACCCCGCCCGTGACGAATAGTCTGGGTTCGAAAACGAGACACGTGCTGCTTGTGATTCTTAAATTTGCCAAGGGACTTTTTTATTGCCACTTCTCGGGGCACATCTTTCTCCGGGAGACGGACCAAAAAGGGAAAAATTCAATTCGCTTTCGAGGAGAAACTTACCAGGAAACAAGTCGATTGGTAGAAAACACCTGTTCCATCGTCAAGGGAGCAGAAATAGAATCTTTGACTGAGAGACACACACCATTTGCCGTGGCTTTGAGCGTGTCGTAATTCCATTCGTCAAACAGGCGTCCGCCTGTTTGCATTGTCCTTTCAAGAAGATTAACCTGCCGTCTAAGTAAATTGCTTCCCCTTTCCACGAAATGTTTTATGTTTCTTTAAACGCTCTTCTACCGAAAGGAGCAGGTATTTAGCTAATTGTAAGTTAATATATGGTGTCTTAATTTCGTGAATTTGGGACTCTTCATTTCTTTGTAAATTCTTCTAACAGTTTTCTATATAACAACAACAATAATAATAAGTGTTTATTACATTCCCATCTGCATACAATTTACAGAAATAGTTCGATGAATGAGCGAGATTCAGCCAATTGGCTGCTATTAAATCGAACCCAGAGAATAATAACAAAATACTAATAGTAATAATAAGAAGAATATAAATACAAATAAATACAAGATACAAAAAACAGACACATTACAACAAACGCGTCGAACCTTACTACGAAATTAGTGGCCTTAACCTATTATATTATGCAATACATTTTAATATTATTAAAACTATACATAACTTATAATTGGTAGAAATAAAAAAAAATTCGTTCTTCTTTTAAAGGGTTAAAAGAAGTAAGAATCCCTGCGCCTTTGACATTTTGTGTGAAGCTGTGCATGTCGCAAATATATGCATAACATACTCGAGTATTGCCCTAAAAAAAATAATTGTCCAATAATGTATCAATCTCCAATGTCAAAAAGGGAAGAGAATTACGTATATGAAATTTCAATCTGTTTATTTTTAAAAACAATCCTCTAAAAAAATGAAATTATTGTTCCTCGAAATTTCGTGCTATTTTTGTACATCACTAAACCTAGTCACGCAAATAACAAGTGTTTGTAAGTGGCAATGGTGAAATGATTAGGAAAAATAAGCATGACCATGACCTATCTCATATCTTAGAGCAATCGATTTTAACATTTTTCCAAAAATATTTTTGAAACGTCCAATATCTATTTAACTTTCATCAGTGAGCAAAGTGAACTGTATATGCGCATTATTTATTTAAAAAATGGCGCTTAGAGAAAAGGAATCTCGTAATTAATTGAACAGCTATTCATTAATTGAAGGAGTCAAATCTCTGCTCAGAGTAGCCTAACTCTCCTGAATTTCGCAACCAAAATCTTTTCAAACTAGAATTCAGAATAAGAAATTTCCAGCGAAGAAACGGAATCTAATTTGATCACGAATTTTCCAGATTGTCCAGCAGTACAACGGCGATCGGCAGCGCGGCCACCGGCGGTGGCGGAGCGGGCGGCGGCGCAAGTGGTGGCGCTGGCGGCGGCGCTGGTAGCGGTGGTGGCGGGGCTGCCGTCAACGGGACTTCCGGCGGTGACTTCCTTCGCAGAAGTCACCCCCTCTCGGACCATACAGCCCTGCATCCCGCCTACCGGCTCAACTACATGGACCACCTTTACCACCAGCTCCAGGCCTCCACGCACAGTCCAAACGCCTCGTTACACGGTAATTACCTTGGCTTGTACTTGCTCCGAGATAATTAGAGCGATAATGACTGAAGACTGTGCCTAATTTCGTCGACATCGTCCAGGGAGCTTAAAATTCATTCGATATTAGGTACGGTCACCTCTGACAATGGCGGGTCTAACCAACGAAACTCAACCCATTGAGTGAGACATTTTTGGGAAAACACTCGATGGAATGATGAGTGATGAAATAGGATTGATTCTCAATTTAATGCTCAGTCGCTTTGAATTTGAGGCCTCGGAGAGTCTTATTTTATTTTCGTTGGGATCATTTTCAATATGCCGCAATTCGACTAACGGATTACGTGTGCACGTATTTCTTAAACTACTTGGATAGAAGTAGGTAAGAAACTTTGTGCATGAAATTATTGATATAAACGTGGCACCAAAATGGAACGTTTTAAAGGGAAGGGAAAGATATATTATAATTGACGCGGCTTTCATCTTCTTAATATATAAAGCAGAAAGTTTCTATATGTTTGTGTATTTGTCTGTTGCCGAAAAACTTTCGAACGATAAACTCTGGGATCACGAAATGTGCCTCAGCTCATTATGCCTGACTAATCCAGATGAATGTGACCAGTTTCACAAAAAACTAAACAAAATTTTTTTTATAAAATCAGAATCTTTTCGAGCGAAGCCGAGTAGTAAAGCTAGTATCTAATAATTGTGAAAACTGTTTTGGATTGAAAGCATCATATTTGCATAGGTTCGGTGTTAATACAGCGATGGGCTTTTCAATTTCTGTTATAATTTATTGTTTCTGTCGTATGATGCTTCGTCAGATTAGGAAGGGTACCTGTAGAATTTTCAGAAGAAATGGTTTATTCTTACATAAATGAATACTAAAGCTCGTTCGAAAACTTAGAAATGCTCATTTACATTAGGAAAGAAAATTCAGAGTGAGTAGATATTCTCGATTTTTTAGAGTCCATTGATGATAGTATTTTATTTTGCTAACTAATATCATCCACAGCTAAACAAAGTATTTGCTACTTGCTATTCTTTACTACACCCACAAGTGGATAATATTTCAAATTTCCCGTGTCTCTGTTATCTCCTCTTCGATGAACGTGATAAAAGCGGTGATAGAAATGGAGAGTACCCTCTATGTTATTCATCGTCGACACTGAGAAGCTCTATGAAAAGGGCCCGCATTTCCGCCGGAAGGGTCTCTTTGGGAATCAAGTTCTGTGAATCTGATCCATCATACGCGTTTTACGACATACGATATAATTTATACTTCCTATTCGAAGAAGGATAAAATAGGTTAAATGACAGGTTAAATGATAAAGTAACAGTTAATGACATATGTACACGGTAGAAGTAGCTTAGATAAAGTAGTAAATAGTACGTAAGTGGTTTCATGTTTAGGTTTAGATTTTAGTCTAGAAGATAAGGATAAATGTTAAGAGTTTATAAATGAATGAAATCATTGTTGTCTATAAAGAAACAATAAAGTTATTACTAGGGGTGGTATGTAATATGGAACAGGCTGTTTTTTTTTTTTTTTCGAAAATACGTTTGGCATCTGTTTGCAACAGTAGTATGTAGCTATAACCATTAGGTTTCTCTGTTGCTAATTTGCCACTCTGGTGTCTGCAACGTCAACTGTTTGCGGTCGTGAAAGTAACTTTTACATTTCACAGAAAGCAAAATTTATCATAAGTTACCTAAGTTTGAAAAACATTGTCTATAGATAACAGTGTCGGACAGTAATAAGATTAATGTTTTACATTTGCTGAGGGTTAATGGATCATTTAAAAAATGGCTTTGATGGTAATATGGAGCAAGTTACCAGCTCTTTTTTCAGTTAAGTTAATCATTAAATGTTGCAAGCAATCAAAATAATGCCTAGAAAGAAGTGGTTGTGAAACTGAACATTTTATTTGCGGGTTCTGTTCGCGAAGAACGTGAATACAATTTGGATTCAGTTTTTCCTCTTCGCTTATAAAATTTATTATGTATCTTCATTTCTAAAGTAATCATTTTCCTTTACACCTGAAGAACAAAGATTGTTTAAGTAATAAACAGCTGATAGTAACAAAGAATAAAATTTTTATATCTGTTTTATATTACCACCCCGTTTTCGAAATCCCACATTTTACACTGCGGTAAAATAAAATTGTTATACTCAGATACAGTTTTATTTTGTATCTTAAGGGTTAATAATACATAGTAACTTACCCCCGCGACATTTTTTTAGTTACCATTTTCGTATTTTTGAATCTTTTCACTTTTCAGTGATAATTATACATTCGTAATAGTTATACAGTCATGGTCTTATAGTCTTTTTCTAAATGTAAATTTTGATATGATAAAATTTGTAGTTAAAAATGAGCGATTTTCCACGGTTGTGGGAAAAACCGATTTTTTTAAATTTTTTTTTATTTTTTTTTTTGCGATAAATCCCTTTTGGAAGATGTAAAGGTGCGACATTTCAAATTAAAAATTGCTCTTGGGGTGCGATACACCCCGCGTGACCACGAAGGGTTAAACAAAAAAGTGGTCCATAATACCACCTCTTGCGATTCACGAATAAAGGAATAAAGGTTGATTACCTTCAAGTCTTTTTCCCCAATTCAGTTAGTTTTAATTGTCTTTTCCACAATGTTTCAGGACTGGGTGGTTTGGGGCCCGAATACCTTCTGCATGCTGCGGGCCCAGCAAGTAGCCTTGCCTCCTCGGAATTCCCTTTTTCGATTGACGGTAAGTTGTGCACCTATCACTTGACGTTAACATTGTTTCGCCTTAATGTTCCCGTTTTATAGAACGAACACTCCTGTAAATTGTTGAGGGTGGTACATTCCTGCATCAAAAACTCCAAGAACTTGATGTTCGAGGAACTTCAGAGTTTAATTAAGAGATGGCGTTATTTTCGCTGATTCTGCTATGCAAATTAAATTTGAGACAGATTGGGCTGTTTAAATGGCCCAAAGTATAAAATGACAGCGCACAACTTTTGCAAACTTAACTGTACACCTAGTTTATTAATACAATTATCACAAGTGGGGCCTGATATGTTTATTCAGTTAAGTTGAGCATTCGAGGTGAATTTTCTTGGAGCTGATACTGTAGTTTAGGAGACCAAGTCGAAGGTATTGTACACCGTTTATATCAACAAAATCAGATATTTCGTTAATCTTTCGTTGGAGGACGACAAGTGAATCTAATAAAAGATTCTGATGCATGGTACGCGCGGCTAGCCGTAGGTGTAGTAGCACTAGCAGGTAGGAGATCGACCGGTTAAGAGGCCGAGAGGCTAAAAGACGACTGAAAGGGTAAACGGGGCCTCGTTAGTCGCCACCGCCGCATAATTGAATCGACTCGGAGCGACACGACCTCATTAACACCTTAGCGCCTACCCTACAGGTTGTCTCACGTTTCTTCTTCTTCTTCTTCCTCCCTCCCCTCCCGCTCTTCTTATTCATTTTAATATTCAGCTTCTGTCTTTTATTTACTCTGTCTTGCGCATTTGGCTGAGTTGTCCTTCGTTAAGTTTTTGATCGAGTTTAATTAAACTGTGACGTAGATCGAAAAATTACGGTCGGCTAAGAGGTAGCTGAAGAGGTCTTCGAAAGGGAAGAAGGAAGAATCGATTATTAACAAAACAGTTTTTTTATCACTCCATCAACAAGGTGTTACCCAACCCTGGATGGAATCTGTTACAAGCTTTGTAATTACTATGATTAAATGAGTTCAAACTGCTGAGGACTTTTTAGCAGCAAGAAGAGACATCACTGATTAATAGTCCTCCATTAAAGGAAGCATCCTTAAAGTTTGCTAATTCTTCCGTGACTTATTTGGGTTCATTCGAAAGCTAGGTTCCAAAGCAGAAGGTATTCAGTATTGCCAAAGATATCAACGAAAAGGTGTACAATGAAAGGAAGGAACAGTTAGTGCCAGATTATTAGTCAATAACCCAGTCCCCTTCCTTGTCCATGCGTAACTTTCCTAGTCCTTCTCCATCCTGCTCCTCATGCTCAGTGCCGCAAGTCTTTGGCGTACTCTTCGGAAACGTCGCGGATTGATGATTTGAGTCGACCTGTAGCGCAGCAGTATGGGCAGAGTAGCATCGAGTGAGCCGCACCGATCGGAGTGGCCGATTGCACCAATTTACATGTCTCAATCCCATGTTAGCCCTGCGAGGGGCACGGGGTGGGAAGGATTGGAACGTACAGAGCGTGTAGGGTCCGGAGGGTCGTGGGTCACGAGGACGCTCGGGGTGAAACGAAGGGGTCCGCCGTGAATCGTTCGCATATTCATTAAAGCCCGAGACTTCTTCGACGAACAGACCAACCCTCAGCGTCCAGCAGATAAGCGGATCGATTCGCTTCGCCTGGGGACAAAATGCGTCGAGAAGTCACGATGAGCCGATAGGGAGACTCCCTCGCGAGCTTGTTGAGGGACAGTTGCTAGAAATTAAGAAGTAGAAGAGTTCCCTAGGAGAGTCCCTCATCCTGGATAGATTCCGATGAGAATACTCGATTCGACTTCTTTCGGTTTTGTACCGGGTGGTCTAAATTAATTCGAACAGAATGTGTGGTTGATTGGGTAAATCTGGACAAGTTAGTGGTCCTCAATCATCTGCCACCAGGGGTACCCGGATTTCTCTTCCCGTCGTTTCAGTGAATCTTTAATGAATACTCCACATCAGCATCACGAAATGATGTTTCAGTAAGTTTCCAAAAGCTTTAGTTCCTTGAGAAAATTCATCGAGCAAGAATAAGATTAGTTTTTGGCTGGTACGCATGGATTTACATGAATTTAGAATTCAGAGAACACATTCGGCAGCAAGGCTAACTGAGACTCCTGTTCGTGCGCCCGGATTCGCTTCGTTTCCCGCAAAGGATACAAACTTCGCAGAAACCGCAAGTGATTGGCTGCTAAATCGCTGAAAAACGAAGTCTACCTTGCGCTACAAGAACGAGAACCCTTAAAGTACCGTGCGAGGGGGAGGCGAGGTAATCGAGGGAATCGAACGGCCTCCGTCCAGCTACGAGACCGTCGAGGAACCTTAAACGTTCCAGTTCATGCGGAAAAACCGCATGGCAGCCGTCGCCGTCTCTCTCGCTCCCTGCTCGCTGGTTGACCGCGGTAAATTTGATCAGTGTTCGAATTAATAACCGGCGAGGGGATAAAGGGCCGCGTTTCGAGGAGGCGCGAGGGAGACGGAGAAGAAGCGGAGCTCCGACCGCGAGTAATTCTATACTCGTTGTGCGCGAACGAGCGATCAACCGAGTGGAAACCAAGGAGGAAGAGCTGCCTCGAGCCTCCTCGTGGCTCTCTATATCGCGTTGCTCGTGCGAGGCGACACGCGGAGACAGCGGAGCTCGAGGAGCAGCGAAGAAGTTGAAACAAGCCAGAGAAAATCGATGCAGAGAAATTTGAACAGTCGAGAAACTGTGGAAAAAGAGAGGGTGAGCTCAGAGAGAATGTTTTAGGGCGTCGAGAATTAGGTTTGGAGGACGATAAAAGTGAAACGGAAATGAGAAACATTTGCAAGAATGGAACGTCGAAAGGTAGTTAGACTTTGCTAACCGCGATGAGAACATCCAGCTCGAATTCGCGCGAGTCAAATCTTTCTTCCCAAATCTTTCGGCCCAAGTTTCAAATAACAAATTTTTAGAAACTCGATCTCAATTCCCTGTAGAGTTCCGTGGACGAAATTTGGGCCCTTTAGCCTATTATAAGAAAAAAGCTGAAGCGGAAGAAAGAGGGCAGCAAAGTTCGATGTAGCTTTAGCCGCCGAATGTAAAGACTTCTATCTCTGCTGGTAGGAGATCACAAGAATTGTTATTTAGGAGAGAAAAGGAATTTAAAAATAAGCGCGATACCTAGTGGAGCAAAATTGTAATATACAGGAGAATGAGACGAAGACAAAACGGCAAATGGAAGAGCGAAAATTCGATCCAAAGGAAAGGGCAAATGAACGGAATGTACGAAGGTAGCGTGTTGAAGAGGAAGCGAAGCGAAGAGAGGCGTAGAAGCAGAGAACTGCCACCATATAACCAACGATGCTCCGTACAAGCAAGCCGCCACTACGAGCTTAAGAAAGTGGTTTGTATATTACGTCGTTGGTCTGCGGTCGCAGGCAAATCGCCGCTAAAACGTTCTGGCCGCAGAATCGACCTTCCCCTCCGCCCCTCTCGCCCCCTCTTTTCTCATCCCGTTTCTCTTCCACCTTCACTGGTTATATAGTTCCGGACACCTACCTGGTTACAAGCGCGCACCGAAAGCCGGACTTTTAACATCCCTGTCTGCGCGCAGAAATATTCCCCTGGTACTACGAGCCGCAAGAATTCGTAGCGCTTAATTGAACTGGTTCCGCGGCAGCGTCGCCATTTTGTAACGAAATTTTCGCAGCTGCACACTGGATCCGCATTGCTAATCGATACTTGCTGCCCTCGCTATGCTCCTTCGGTACTTAATCTCTCGAAATAGTAGCCTTCGGGGAATATATTACCTGGCGTAATGTCGAAGCTCGGAGACTTGAATGCTGGACGAGCGACGACTACCAAAGAGCTCGACGCTTGGACGTGGGATATGCATGGCTAAATTCTTATAGATTTTTCAGAAAGAAATTCGACGCTTCTGGAATTGAGATTCAGGAAATGACAAGTGGCCCGCCAGATATTTATGCAAATGAATATTTTGCATATTTGACATAAACGACAGATGAATAAATATGCTACATATTTCGTACATGTTGCGCATACTTTTCTTGCGATATCAGTTTTATTGGCAACAATTAATTCTTCATTTAATCTGGTCAGCTAAATTATGATTGTTATTATTTAGCTCAACCAGATATAATAGCTTTTGTTAGGTATATGAATAAGGTATTATTTCTAAGATAGATGATCGAGCTGTTTGATGAAAAAGATCGATTAGAATTGCGAAGGAAAATTTACATCATGATTTAGCATCTACAGAAAATTAGGAAGCAGAAAAAGGCTTTTAATCGATTAACTGGCACGGCTTTTTTTTTACTATTCGTGCCCAAACTGCAACATCGAAAAATTAAATGAATCACACAAAATTTGGTATACAGGGGTTTTTTGAGTCGCTGAATCGATTCCGGAGATTATTTTTTTCATCCGACACCCCCAACACCTAAAAAATAGGATTTAGGGGTGAGTTTTTTCAATTCTTTACTAAATTTTACAATTCCAATGCCAAATTCAGATTCAGCGACCCCAGAAACCATTACATACCACGTTTCATTCAAATCGTTTGAACATCAAAAAAGTTATTCCATTTGATCATATATTATACGTAAGCAGAATTGACCAGATTTTTTTTGATCATATATGATACATTGCCAGTTAAATCCCCGGCGTGATCACGTGGCGTCGAGGCGTGCTCGACTATCATTGTAATTTAAGAGTGTTCGGAGGCTCATTTAACCGTTAATGTGCATCACGGCTAAACCGTTTGTGCACTTTTTATGAATAAAGACCTCATTCTCTTTTAATCGCTGTGATTGAGTGTGCACCATTTCAACGTCGACCTTAACCTCAAAATCCTACCAGCACCCACTAAACTATTTCCCAAACATTTGGTCCACATCAAATCGCGCGAAAACATGGGTGACTTTTATGATTTTTTCTAGAAAAAAGTATACAATGTATGGGTCTAAAACTTCTTGCACTTTATTCTGCTACAAATGTAGAGTGTAAAACAATTTTTTTATTTCATTTTTGCCCACCCCTGCCTGCGATATGCATTACGTGCTGCATGGTTGTAAAAAAAACTGGCCTCCACTATCGCCATGATAACTTTAGACGGGATCATTCAAAATCAAAGACCCAAAGATATTCCTTAATTACCCTCAGGAAGCGTTAAGAAACAACTGGGCGATGATTGCCATATGTTTAAACGATTAGGGTCCCGAAACATGGGTTTTTTCGCACAAAAATGGCTCGTAAAAAAATGGAGTGTATGAATATTCGCAATAGAGGGTAGCGCGGAAGCCAGTGTAATTACGGGTAGAATCCCGTTTGAATTTTTAGATTCGGTCAAGAATTGCATTTTTTGGTCGTGGCTATAGTGCGTGAAAAATGGTTTCGAGAAAAACGCCGAGCGCGTTCGTCTAGTGGCGGGGACTTACCCGCGAGCGCCCTATTTTCCAGCCGTTTATTCGATTGAAACAAAAATTTGTTCTTTTTTTAGATCGATAAATGTATTATTAATTAAAAGAAAAATCACATTTCTATCTATTATGCCTGCGTCACAATCAATTTTCAAAAAACGCCTATTTTTAAGGTCGTCAAACTGTTGATCCCCCTGAACTGCCTGTAAAATCTGTGCCGTTAGGAATTTCGTTCTACAATTTTAACTGGTCGTTCTTGACACGTTGTGGGATGAAAATATGAAAAAAAAATTTTTTTGAAGTTTTGACGGGGGAGTGCCCTTAACCACGTCGATAGAAGTAATTGCTGAAAACATGAGAAACCGTATGTAAAGTTTGGTGTCTCACTGTTCGTGTATATTAGGGTTTATCCAAAAACCGACTTTTGAAAAAAAAAACGATTTTCAAATTCCACTATTCCCCAAAAAACTGGTTAAACCGGTCTTCGAATTTTCATAAAAAAAAATATAATTAAAATAGAAAATAAATATTTGTACTTATTTTAAAAATTTTCAGTTTTTTTTAATATATATGGATCTACAAACATATACCTAACGTCCTAACACAATAAAATACACTGCATACGAAACCAAGTAAAAAAAACTAGAATAACTAAAATTCGTACAAAATATAAATTTTTAATCTTTATTTCATTTAGTATTTTTCTACTTTTAGTATTTACTATTTTTCTTCCGAAAATATGAACTCAGGAAGATTAGTTTTTACAGTAAACTGTTACCTACTACAATATGCATGTGTCCCAGGCGATTTCCAGTCAAAATATTAACGTTTTTAATGAAATAATTAATTCATTTTTACATATTAATTCTAGTACATAAAACCGGTGTTTTTTTTAAATTTAGAAACCGATTTTCGAATTTTACAAATTTATAAAAAAAAAACACTAACATTATATAATAATAACACTAACATTATAAAATGATAAGTACACCTATGCAATTGATAGCCCACCTATATTTAGATTTAAGGAACCCTCAACTTTTTCAGCATCGTTCTAAATAATTTCCTTCACCCTCATTAGAACTAATCGCCAACTGCCAAAAGCAGAATTGATAATGAAAATGTCCATGTTCCTTTTGCAGTGTCAGCCTCGTCGAGGCTAGGAAGTCCACGGGCCTCTGCTATCAGAGCGAGCCGGAAACGGGCCCTGAGTAGTTCACCGTACTCCGATCGCTTCGACATCGATAGCATGATCAGATTCAGCCCCAACAGTCTGGCCTCCATCGTGAACGGATCCCGGAGTAGCAGCGCGAGTGGCAGTTACGGCCATCTTTCTGCTTGTAAGCGACCAATTTACGTATCATTATTACCGCGCCAGCACTGCCATCAAACTTATTGAATTATTCCCTGGAACGATTTACCGCGTAATTAATTAAACCCTGACTGAGAGCGAGGGGTGCGAATGAAAGCCATTCGGACTGCCTCGGCTCGACTCGACGTTAAATCACGACACCAGAATCACGGCGCAATTTTAATAATGGACTGACTCGATCGTTTCGGGGGATTTTTCATTTCTCTTCTTCATGCGTCCGCGCGGCACATCTGTGTCGCGCAATTATTCCTTCGGCTTTGCTTGGAAGTCGTAAGAGAGACGTTACGAGCGATTTACACCCGGAGGATAAATATCGTGGTAAATGTCGAGGGGCGAGGAACGTGCAATTAAGAGATCACCCGCGCACGATACACAGCGAAAGCGTAAGTCACCGCTGTTTACCTGGGTGCCCGGTGCATTTTCACCGAGCAACGTTCGGTGATTGATTGCTTGTAACCACCGATGCCCAGCGCGCAAGCTCTACGTAGTGGTCAGCAATCAGACCTCGATGTGGCTGTAAACGTTTCACGCGATGTACGGTGTACGTGAATTATGCGCGTGTAATTACACATGTACCGGGCCAGAAGTTGTTAATGCGACTATTCGCGTAACTGCAATATTCCCCAAGTTACTGCCGCCGCTAGGCGACGAAGAAACGGTGCTCGTAAACAGCGCGCGCTTGTGCGCCGGGAACAGCCTCTTGGTAAGGAAATCAGGTTTCTACGGCTACGGATTTAAAAATAATAGGTGGGGAATTAAGAAGCAAAAAGCTTGGGTACCTACTTCTGCGCAATTGAGTGATCTTGGGGTAATGAAATCTAGGTCGCCAGCGGCGATGAATAACTAGGGTAATTATGGGAGAGATGCCGCACTTTCGGTATTTCAGGGTTATCGGTAATGAAATTCAACACTGTCGATTTTATTTGCTTTAGGCTGTTAGGTTAGGTTAGATTAATAAGCGAGAACGTGTTTCGCTTATTACTTTTAAAGATTTTGCTATTTTTTCGAGGTAAGCCTACCGCACTTTGCCTCAATAGTTATACGTCCGAGTTTACTTTTGCTATCGTAGTAGTTAAAGATTCATAGTTTTTCCGTGATATAACTTTTGTAATGCGTTAAAGGAACTCTGTGGAATATTTCTCGGCCAGAATGGGCCACATTCGACATAGCACTTGGATATACGAAAGTGCGGCGTCTCTCCCGGGCATTTGGGATAGATGCCGCACTTTTAAGTCGACCAAACGATGTTTTTTATGTTGAAAATACAAAACAAAGTGTTTCCAAATAGATACCGTGACATCTCGAGGCAAGTTATTTATTTCTTAATGACAAATCTGATAATTCAGACATGTTTCTGGGCTCTTTACTCTTTTTTCACATTTCATTTTTATTGTATCTGTAATGAACGTAGAAGGAAGAAGAAAGGCCATTAAATTTAGAAAAGCGGAAATAATATCTGTACTTATTTATTTTTCCAATTTCATTGTATTTTATAATTGTATAAATTAAAATGGTGTTTCATTTTACTTTGCTTTTACTATTTTTCTAAGTAAAAAGTTAAAATTAACAAGTTTAAGTAGAAAATTAAACGTTTTTCGAAATGCGGCGCAACTCCCGCATGTGCGGCATCTCTCCTAAAAAATGATGTTTTTAGTTCGCGAGTTATAACAGAAAATCGGAAAATAGCCGAATTTTCCGGGGTTAATTTCAACCCCTTCGAGTGAATTTTGGGCAGCAAACAAAAATTGCGTTGTAATCGGGAGGAAATCCCCTACATATCCACAAAGTTTCAGAATTTTTTGAATTTTCGGGTTTGGGATCTTCCCTTGTAAGTAGTAAGACTTAAACTCTATACAACAGTATTTGCAAAAATCATTATACATACACTTACCACTTGAGAGGTATTTGTAATTTAATTGAACCACTCTTCAAAAACTTTCTGCAACGTATGTCAGAAATATGTGCTTGCTCAGGACCCTTAAGGGGTTACATCCACCTAGAGCTCCGGAAAAAGCATGCAAGTTCAGGATTTTATTTTGGGAAAAGTATAAGTGAAAATCATACACAATGTTTTTCTACTAAAAGATAAACCTTTCAACTATATTATTCTAAATTTTCATGAGATATCATTATTAACTAAAGAAGATATCGGCTTGGATATGCGTTGTGTTTTTTTGTTAAACATTAGCTGGTGGACATTCCCTAGGCCAAACGATGCATCTGAAAGCAAAAGTTCAAATAGATTTTAAAAATAAATAACTTTCAGAAGTACCTAACGTTCCCCGAATTTTAATATTGTATTTTGGTAAAGAAGGGGCCGTTTGACCGTTTGAAGTTGAAATATCGAATTTCGGTGGAAAAAATTTTTCGTTTTTTATCAAGAAGGCTTTGCAAGTATTTCCATTATTGCAAAATTTAAAAATACGAGGACGTCAGGTACTTCTGAAAGTTATTTAAAAAAAACACGACTCATATCCAAGCCGACATCTCCTTTAGTTAATAATAATATCTCACGAAAATGTAGAATAATATAGTTAAAAGATCTACCTATTAGTAGAAAAACATTGTGTATGATTTTCACTTATACTTTTACCCCCAAAAAATCCTGAACTTGTATGCTTTTCCGGAGCTCCAGGTGGATGTAACCCCTTAATTGATTACAACGCCACTATGCGGACAAAGCAACAAATACACGGTTAAGTAGTAAAGTCTTATTAGGAGAGGTCGTCATATTCGGCTACTTTACCCTGACATTAAAAGTGAGAAGCTAACAAGGGAACACCGCGAACCCGGACTCACCAATTGGAACGCAGCTTTGTGGGTTTTTAGAGTGACTCAACACAAGAACAACGGTGTGTTTCTTTTGGGCCCTATCGCCCCTTAAGTTGGTGAAAACTAACCTCAAAGTCAAATTGGCACTCCCACATTTTCGCGTATAACTCTCAAAGTACAACAGACAGAAAAAAATGTTTCAAACAAAAGTTTAATGGTGCAATAAGCGCTACAAGCTTCCGTTAACAAAATTTTTGAAAAAGTTATTTTTCATCAGATATTTTTGTTTTTAAACTATTTTAAAGATTTTATTAACGCAAGTTTTCAGCGCTCATTGTACCATTAAACTTTTGTTTGAAACATTTTTTCCTGTCTGTTGTACTTTGAGAGTTATACGCGAAAAAGTGGAAGTGCCAATTTGACTTTGAGGTTAGTTTTCACTTAAATGGCGATAGGGCCCGAATGAAACACACCGTTGTTCTTGTTTTGAGTCACTCTAAAAACCCACAGAGTTGCGTTGCAATCGGTGAGTCCGGGTTCGCGGTGTTCCCTTGCAAGTGAATCTTAATACAGTTCTGTACTTATTAATACATAAACTCTTATAATAGAACGTTCACTTTTCTGTCAGATATGTAATATTTGTTAGAGTAGCAGAAAGAAATATTACTATCGATCGATTTTTTTTAAAAATCGATGAATATGATATCTTTATAGCCAGAGAATCACACAAGATAACACATCTAAAATAAACTGTTCTTCTAACCCCAAGACGCCCCGAGAATTCTCATTGCATTTTCCGTATTACATTGTAGAGTAAATACTCGTTAGGAGCCCGTCGAACGGGGCTGGCGGCGGGCTCCTAACGCGACTGGACACTATTCCGCGCGGCCACTGGCGCGTGTGAGAAAACCCAATGAGCGAGCGAGAGGAAACGAAAGCCGACGGCAACTTCGCGTCGACTCGTTCGTTTCCTCTCGCTCGCTCATTGGGTTTTCTCACTCTCGTTCGAAGGATTCCAAGAAATGGTGGGGATAGTCGCCGGGCTCCTAACGCGTGGTAGAAACGGGCTCCAAACGAGGATTTACTGTACCTCCATTTTTAGGGCATCCTTAGCAATCTCCAATCTCTTTCAATTACATTATTGCACATCGTCCCTAATATACATAGGTAGCAGTACTGCTCTGCTTTAATTCAAGTGCCACGTACGAACATGTCCCTACACTACTAATTACTAAGAATAAGTCGTAACAGTTTCGGAAGAAGCTTCAAAGTATTTTAAAACCTTTAAAATATTCAAGGTGACGTTTCCACAAGCAAGTGCCAAAAATGAAATAAAACATCCTTAGACTGTATCGATTATATACGCAAATACACAAAACGAAAGAAAAGCTCGGTTGAAACAAGACCCCCCGACTTTCAGCCGTTTTACAGCTTCGGGATCGTCAGGCTAACAATTTCCATTAAATCTCCGCAGAGCCTCATTCCTGATCACAAAGTCGTGCCTGCAGCGACTTGCATAATTCGCTTTAATAATACCAACACAGGCGGTCCGGTCATATATCATTTCCCTGTCCGGGGAACATCTTAACATTAGTCGTAAAACGGCCGCGGTATCGGTGGCGGCGGTGGTTTCTCAGGGAAAACCCGGTTTCCGACCGTCGAATTACCATAATTACACGGACCTGTACGAAACGGATAAAGTCATTGGTGGCAGCGTTAACGCGGATGCCTCGTTCGCGTAAGGATCAGGTCCTGACGTTTAAGGGCGTATAGAAGAGTTGCGGCGAGGCGGCGGCGGGGCGGTCGGGTAGCATCGAATTAAGGTGCCGGTGCGCATGAAGCCATTATAAGGCCGGCTGCAGCACGAATCGCGGTACGTCCCACAAATCGGGCAGACCTCCTTGCTCGCGAGTTAAGAGCAGCCGGTAATTTGCGATTAAATGAAGTAATTAACGGATTAAAATTCAAGCAGCGCGAAGCGATCGTTGATCGTTTGTCGGCCCGGCGTCGTACGATGCCCCGCAGGACGGTGTCGCTCGTTAAATTTGCCTTCGCGTACGCACGCCACCACCAATATCCTCTTCCCATCCGGTAGGTGGCTCTTTTGCCGCCGCCTTTCTCATATCGGATTTATTAGAAAGTTCTATCGAACATCGGAGCTACGAGGGAGCGGATAAATTCAAGGAGGGATAAAGCCTTTTATCCGCTCTTCGGTCGTATTTGAATTTCAAGTGGAGAGGAATGTACGTTTTTTTTTTTTATGGATACATATCGTCTCGACTTTGTGATATTTAATATAGGTGTGAAATTGAAGGAGGTGCGGGCTGATTTCTCTAAAATTAATTAAGTACTTACACTGTCCAACACGATTTTTGGTCCGCAATATCCGCTGGATGACTCTTGCAGAGTTTTTCGCCGTGAACACGAATCCGCGAGCAGAATTGCCCTAACACCCTCAGTTTTCGAGGAATTTGATTTTGAGAAAAAATACAAATTGTCAAATTTGAACATGTTTTGTGTTCAAACAGTGATAGTTATTCCGTTGCTTGTTCCGTCAAATTGTTCTATGAGTTATTATTGAATTATAAAGATTTATATATGTTTAAACAACGATCAAATGGAAAAGGACACCCGAAATGCCCCAATTTTTGCAGATGTATTTCTATATATTTCAAAAACTAAGAGTCTAGGAGAAAATCTAACTACTCCACGCGATGCAGCAGACATTTTCCCTCCGGAAACCATCAGCAGAAGTAGTAAAACACCTTTTGTTTACAATACAGAAACGAAAGAGTTTGGCAAAACGTGCGGCGCCGACAGTGGTAACCAATGGCGCGTGGGTCGCTCAGCGTCACAGAATCGCGTAAAGGCGGGATCTCCAAGCTGCGACCTGTCGCAGCTAGGAGAACCCGCCTTCACGCGCGTGACTACCACTGTCCGCGCTGCACGTTTTGCCAAATTCTTTCGTTTCTGTATTGAAAACAAAAGGTGTTTTACCACTTCTGCTGATGCTTTCCGATGGAAAAATGTCTGCTGCATCGCGTGGAGTAGTTAGATTTTCTCCCAGACCCTTAGTTTTCGAAATATATAGAAAGATAGCTGCAAAAATTGGTGCAGTTTATAATTCAATAATAACTTCTATCGTTGTATTCGCGAGTTAACTAGTTTTAATATTAAATAAAATATTTCAAGTACATTGTTTCAGAAGTTTGTTGCTCTCGTCTGCAACAAAAATTGAACTCTTAACGCTCTAAACTTATAACCTTAGGTTAATGTTAATTGTGTACGGTTATTCTACCCCTCAAAAGCGACTGTTCCAAAATAAAAAAGAGCTTTGTGTTCGGTTCCGCAAACATTTTATAGATCGCTTGGAACACCGCGAACGAAGCAAAAAATTCGTCATTAAGGGATTAGCCACCTTGGACGGAGCAAAATTGCAGTCATTTTCGGCATTTTTTTTAGGATGATAACGGAATAAACAGAAAAGTTAATATGAAGCCTGTTATTATACAACTCTCGCCGGAAAAAAATCGTATTTTTTTCTTACAAAATGGCGGCGGTAGAGCCGTGATACGTAAGATCTTGAGGAGCGACGTTTTCCACGATGTTCAATCTCACAGCTATACCGTTTGACTTAGAACAAAACACCAAAAAGATTTATTTTCTGCATGCCTAAAACCAGAGAAGTACGTATCGGTTTTGCGATATCTTGAACATATTCTTTGCAATTGACACTTATAAAAAAAAATGCACTTTTTCTCCCCATGTTCACCATTGTGAACAATAATGTTTCTGGATTTCTCTACGTACTTCTCTAGTTTTAGACATGCAGAAAATAAATCTTTTTGGTTTTTTGTTCTAAGTCAAACGGTATAGCCGTGCGATTGAACACCGTGGAAAACATCGCTCCTCGAGATCTTGCGTATCACGGCACTACCGCCGCCATTTTGTAAGAAAAAGAAATACTATTTTTTCCGGCGAGAGTTGTATAATAACAGGCTTCATATTAAATTTTCTATTTATTTCATTATCTTCCTAAAAAAAATTGCCGAAAGTGACTGCAATTTTGCTCCGTCCAAGGTGGCCTAAACCCTTAAGGCAAGCACCTAAAAGCAATCCTTCGAATCAACTACAACCATTTCGACAACCATGTATCACTTTCACACGTGCAAGCATGGTTTTCAGTTCCACCAGCTTTACGATTGTATTGCTCGGGTCTGGACTGCAACTGGTCACCCGCACTTCAAGAACAGTCTTCACCTTGTAGACATTTTTTCTGTCCGCGTATCTCCCTCCGTCGTAGGAAGCAGGAAGAGCCATATAATAGGAGTAAAGCGTTTCCCACCCATCAGGATAAATAAGCAGAGAGTTAGTTTGCAGAACGCTATCAAAATTTTAGAAACTGTTAACATCTGCCACCAATTGGTGTTGATATATTTATTCGCGATCAGTTGAGTTGCAAATCAGTTTATTAATTACCCATCAAAATCAGTGGTATTTCATTCGTTTTAAAATAGGAAAACCATCACTAGAAGTGATCATTTGGCGTTCACGTACCTAGCGAGATTTACGACCCTACTCTCACTTCCGCAGATATTATTTTGTAACCCTTTTGATTTTACACTATGGTTAAAGTAATCAAGTTGTCGATCATACGATTCCCTTCGTTGGATGTTTTGTCAAGTTACAAGGGTTAAGAAGTTTTAGTAAACAATAATTTGTTTCCAATTCTTTTCTGGCAACACACTACGTCGCTTGTATGACGTCGCAGAATTCACGGGGTAGTCAATAAAGCGGACAGATTCTGAATCGCAATAATCAGTTACATAGACGTCAAACGTATTGATGTTCAGAATTGTATTTACATAGTTGAGAAATTGTAAGGTGATCGTATAATTTAAGTTTCCTGTTTTCTTCTTCAGCTGCTGTTGAGAAGTTCACTTGGAAACGAGTGAATATTTAAGAAATTGCTGAATTATCTCGGAAGTGGAATTATTACCAAGGAAACAAACGAGTGTGAATTTACGAGGTTTTTTCCATGCCATCTGTAGATAGTAACGTGTACACGATTTATTAGAATTATTATAGGTTATTGGCGAGAACGCACAGAGGGAACCGCCTGTGATTAAGCGATTATCATTCCGTATAGGAGTAAATAGCCGTTTACGTTTGCAACATACGAGCGATTCGGTAAAATTATAGTGTTCTTAAATAAAGCATCGTAGGCGTGCGCTTCGAGAATTCCTCAGTTTATGTTCATTTGAATCACGACGAACGATCACCGCGCCGCGAGAAATACTGCCTGATGCATGTTTCGTAGTCATTCGCATAAAGTGTGGTTTTTCCACCGTTCGAAGAGCACGTCGAACGAAGAACGGACCGTAAATTTCGCGGTTACAGCAATGAAAAAGCTCTTTCCAAGCCCGAAAACCAGTAGCCGCGTGTAGATTCCGATTCTCTGCAGTCCTCCTCTGTAAAATCTGTCAATGATTCCATCACGGCGACGCGATATACGTTTGTAATAGACGCGTAAGAACCTTTTCACACCCGGCACTTTAGTGACTCGCGACTATTATTTGACGCGTAAGCGAGAATTTTTGGCAGAGCATTTTTGTTTTCACCTATTCGGTGTTTCACTTGTCATTCGATTCCTTATTTTTATTAAAAACTAGGGCTGTACCGAATATTCGAATATTCGAATACCAAAGAATTCGAATTTGAGATTCGAATATTCGAATACCAAAGAATTCGAATTTGAGATTCGAATATTCGAATACCAAAGAATTCGAATTTGAGATTCGAATATTCGAATACCAAAGAATCCGAATTTGAGATTCGAATATTCGAATACCAAAGAATTCGAATACCAAAGAATTCGAATATTCGAATACCAAAGAATCCGAATTTAAGATTCGAATATTCAAATACCGAAGAATTCAAATTTGAGATTCGAATACTCGAATACCAAAGAATTCGAATACCAAAGAATCCGAATTTGAGATTCGAATACTCGAATACCAAAGAATTCGAATTTGAGATTCGAATATTCGAATACCAATGATTTCAAATATTTGAATACTCCTAATTATTCGAACATTCGAATACTCCTAATTATTCGAATATTCGAATAGCCGAATAATTACAGCTCTATTAGAAACTAGCAAAATACCCGTGCTTCGCTAAAGTATAAAGTAGACTATCCGTTCTCATTTAATTTAACATCTGATTTTAAAAGTAAGTGTAGCACCCTCTGCACGCGGATTTTGGAACTATTCTATAGCCTATGTCTATAGCATTGAAGCAAAGATTCTTCTGTATATGGTTTCTCGAAATCAGTTCAGTAGTTTTTGAGTTTTGCGCTTTCAAACATACAATACAATTTCGTAGAGTATTCTCGGGATGTTATACTACAAAAATATATATTTAAAAAAAAGAATTTGATTCTGAAAAATTTTAACCGGAGGGTCCCCTTGAAAAGATCTCCACATCATTCTTCAGAGTGAGTACGTATCACAATATACGGCTCCGCCGTAGTTAGAGAAGAGGGAATGGAACATGTTTGGCATCAACCCCAGACACCACTGATCCGCTGTGTGAATACATCCTGAATGGCAGTCGCGAGCCGCCGAAGTATTACACGCGAAGAGACCCTTACCGTTTCTGGAAACGTATCTTGGAACGACAGACTATTACCTACGACGCAGACATGGTTTGCGTTTTTAGATCGCGGGACGCTTTCCAGAATGCACATGAACGTCGGTAATACACGGTTGCGAATCGAGCCACTGCACTGCTAATCGTTAAGCATCCGTGGGCATGCAGCGTGGTCGCTTTTATGAAGCACCGCCTAGAACGTGGACACGCATGGGCGTGACTAGTCGCCTAAGTACCTTGGCGCGGGTACGTGATGGCACCCTGAATGGAGCTTGATTGCATCGTCGATAGAACCTTCATAGACTACTAAGCGCTCGGGTGATTTGATATGGGAAAGAGTTGCTTCGAGATGGTTCATGGATACTTGTGAAAATTCAACGGAGTAGGTACATACTAGGAAAACAGTAATGAGGATGTTATCACCTAACGTCAAACGTGTAGATGCGCGATGAGGACTGGCTTTACTTGGCGTATTATGCTTACGGAATACTGTGGCCCAGGGTTTCACTGACAAGGAATACAGTAATCATAAAATCTTGATCTAGGAAAATGCGTTAGGATCAGTGTAGATTGTCCAATTAAATAAAGTCTTCATAGGTACAATTACGCGACCCTAGAATACACTATTTATAAATGCCCTGGCACTTCTAAAAAAAAAATAGATTTCTTCGTCGAATATGACGGACGAGAGTGGATCTAGCCGTGAAAAATTTTAGGTCAGTTTTTGGGGCCAAGGTACCGAAACTCATTTCATCATCACCGGTACCTATCTATGATACAATAGCGGGGTGTCACTATATTTGGGATCTACTGGAGCTTCAGTTGTTGTGTATGAGAATAAGTGGATAAATATACTAGTGTACTATAAATAGAACCAGAGAAATCAATTATATAGTGGTCTATTCCGTGTACAACAGTTTACGCGTCAATGAAGCATGAATGTTATGGAAGCTAATTCATAGACCAGCGATGAGGGCAGTGTCAGTTGAACCTTCCATTAGAAGGAAGCGTGATTCGAACGCCTGTCACGTATCACACCGACAAGACCATACTGAACCATGATTAATTTAGTCACAGCAATTTATCGAACAAACTCGTTGCGCTGCATACAGTGACTGTTAATAGTTTGCCATGTAACAAGTCAGTAAACCAGCGATTTATAATATCGAAATTATGGGTGGACATAGAATCGGATGGTCGCGAGGAGAAAAGGGGCGAGAATTGAGAGAAAGGCTCGTTCAACGTTTCTGCAAACTTCATAGTTAACACTCAGTTAAATAACGATAATATTCGTTTAATATTCGCGCCCGTGAGTTTCATTAGGGTAGGTTTCCTTATACGCGACTGGATGCATCGTCAAGAATTTCAAGGCCGATTTTCTCGAAAATGAAGCGCAATATCAAAAAATTTTATTCCTTTTCCTCGAGTTATTTACTTGCTATAAGTCGAAAAGGAAGAGTAACTTTTTTTCATATCGCGCTTCATTTTCGAGAAAATCGACTTCGAAATTCTTGACGATGCGTCCAGTCGCGTACATGAGAACCTACCTTAATGAAAATCACGGGCGTTGCGGGCGATTTGGGCGTAAGTGGAATTCGCCCTTATACGCGAAGCTCTTTCATTCTTTACAAATGTTTCTGTTAAATATATGTTTAGTAAGTCGCCTATCGCGTCGGTTTTCTCCGCGGGGAGAACATGACACAGTCACGGCCTACGCGATCACTACAGCTTCACGTAGTGTTTCGTAAGAGAGACCAAGAGACTTACCATTGAAATGCTAGCTTAGTCTACGTGCCGGAAGTCCGGCGTGCCGTGCTCCGACTGTCAAGAGAATAGACGCGGTCCGATATCGATCTCTATCGATTATCCTCGTATCGCCACCCTCGTCTCCGCTCGTGTTAACTATTAAACGCTATGCCCGCCGTTTATGTTACGCTCAACAACCGTATCGCTCGATGACATCTAGCAACGATTGGGCGAATAAACCGCCGCACGATTTTCTTTATACGCTGCAAGAGTATCGGTTTCCTATCCACAACAACACAATTACCTTGCAAATTAATTCTTGGGAGTAGACTTTGGGTTGACGATAATTTAACATTCCCATGTGATGTGATAAAAGTAAAACTGTTTCATTGCAGCAATGAGTCCAGCCCTAGGAATGCACCCAGGAATGGCACCGCACTTGCAACAGCTACAGGCCCACCTTTTGAGGAGTGCAGCTGCTGCGGCGCTTTTACCTCATACTCATCCTTTACAGCCACCTGGGCCACCTCCTCCGCCGCCTCATCCACACCCTCATGCCCATGGGTTATCGCCTCATTCGCAATTGTACCCCGGTGTACCACCGCATTCGTCATCGGCGACATTGGGGCCACATGGAGGAGGGCTGCCACCAAAAACCGAGGTGAGCTGAAGATTTCCAAAGAAGATGCAATTCTTGACAGCTGCTGGACAGAATAAGGTTGTCCGGCACCAGATTCAGAGGAGGCAGGCAAAAAATATACGCTTTACTTTGGTCTTACTTTCGGTCACACATTAAACATATTAATCGCAGAGACACTTCAGGCTAGGATGAAGGATCTGTGCGTAATGGTGGATAGTTAAGCCGGAACTGGCGGTTGTCAAGATCGCTGAAGATCCTTTTGGCGGCGGGTGTAATATGTAGCCGGGGAAGTTGAAGCTATTATCATTCAACAATAGAATGTTCCGTAACATTAGTGATAGCGCGGAAATCATTGAGAGAGCCCCAGCAGGATCGTCGGGTACAGAAGCAGGCTGCACAACTTATCACCGTAATTACCTTATACATCTCGGGTGCGTAAGCAGCGCATCGGCGATTATGCTAAGGCGCGTTCAATCTTACTTCGCACACATCTCGCGTGATATGCGATACGAGCGTATCGCAGGATGCGGCGCGTACAGGTGCCTGCCTGATTGTTATTGCCAGGCCGGGGAGAGAAGTATACTCGGTAGCTCGTCATCGATTCATCGAGAATAAATAAGCGTTCCCTCGCGTCTTTCTTCGTCTCATTCGGAGGGGCAGGGCTTCTCAGCTTCAACGGCCGCGCAGTCGTTGCGCGAGAAGGAGGGCAAAGGAGAAAGAGAAGAAGATTGGGTTACCCTCTCGTGGTCCTCGGGTTACAAGCAATCTCGCACACATTATTACGCCCGATTCCGCCTCCAATCCCTCCACGTGACCAATGTCTTTTATCTTTCTCGCCTGTTACTCCTACCCCCCCTGCTCCTCCTCCACCCCTCCCTCCTCCTTTCTTCCCTTTCGTTCCACGTTTCGTTTCTTTTTCTACCTGGTTCTTAACCGTGTTCTCCCTATTCCTCTGTCTCCGCCTACCTGTACGGCTCTCTCGGTCCTTCATCCTACTCCCCGCGTTCCCTCGGGTTGCTCTGATTTATTCTACATCCGCGGCGATGTTTTCATTTTCTTTTCCTTTGACATGACTCGCCGCGTGTCCGCCCGCTCTAAAGTTCCTGGGCCTGATTGCATCGGCTTGCGTTTCGCTCTCGCGGGTTTGTCGTCGTGCCCCGTTGCCGACTCGCGGTCCCCGTGTGCGCGCACGGCACCGTGCACGCTCGTTCTCGCCGGTGATCGATGGATTTATTGCCTGCCGTAATCGAGTGGTTCCCCCCGAAGAGCGGAGCAGACGCGCGTTTCAGCCGGGTCTCAAGATATAACTGTGGATCGATTTGTTAACGTTACGAGCGATGCCTATTCCCTTGAAGTTGCACGACCGATTTCGTACGTCTGCGCAACAGACACGCTGTCCCGCGCGGCGAAGCTAATGTTTAGTTTATGCGCTGCCGTTGCCCTGGAAAATAACATATCGTTTACGAGAATGCCTTTCCACCGTAGACCCATTGCGACAACAGCAAGCTATTCGCGCTGGTGTACGTGTGTCTTTTAAGAAACTTAGCCCGGGCAGATGTACTTGTCGCTCTTTGAATGTCGCAATTTACACCTCCGATTTCCATCCCTTATGAGGGGTGTAATATTCCTATTTATCCCTTTTAATGATGCCGAAGAACCGTCGCAAAGATATTGCCCCTTAAGCGATTTAACAACCTGCATTCAGAATAACAATACGCCCCGTGTTCCTCGTTTGTCAAACTGCGCCACCTGCGGTCTGTAGTCCACCCTTAGCAAACGCGTTATAGAGGCACGATGTGGGTGGACATAGTCATAATTATGTCTATATCAGCGTACAAATGCAACTCTCGAACGGGGCGGTGGATCGTCTATGGTCGGTCTGCTACAATCGATCGATTTGATACACCGCAGGATACGCGATAATTGCTAGATCGCGTGCAGATCTCGCGCCGTGATGCTCGCTTCCCACTCGTGCATAAGAGGCATGTTTGGCTTAGAAAGTCTTCCTCGCTTCAAGTCAAAGATCGCTGATACTGCTGTTTGAAGTGCAATAGCGATTAAATTAGCAAGGTGGTGCGCCAATATAAACTGTTATCAAGTATCCTAACTGAGCTCCTGTCATACACTAAATTGGAATTTAGTTGCATTGGGATTCCTCAAGTTAGTTTTTAGTTAGACTCAATGCACTGTCGTGTATTCTACGACTTGTAATTTAAGTGTAATTTTGAGGACTTAAGATCGAGGGCTGAAGAAAAGTATTCCACGGAATTGAGAGATATTTAATTACTGCTTGTTCTTATAGAGTGCAGAGTCGTGCAGAAAGGCATCAGAATCGTCAACCAGGTCAATAACCGCGGAAGCAGACACCTCTTCGAGGAGGGCCTCCACCAAGGTGAAAAGAGAACCAGCGACAACGACTACCAATGCAACTATAACCACCACACCACCCACTCATCCTCAAGGACTTAGTCCTAGCGAGGATCTTCGAGATGAACCTGGTGATTTCATCGAGACTAATTGTCACTGGAGGGACTGTGGCCTCGAGTTTCCGACTCAGGTAAATTTTAAATATTTCCCACGCTTCGCAGTTTTTTGCTGTCTACAACTTATTGATCATCTTTCGTTTTTGTTAATACGTTCCATCGTTTTTTTGCTTCAGGACGATCTCGTGAAACATATCAACAACGACCATATACATGCAAACAAAAAGAGCTTCGTTTGCGGCTGGGAGGACTGTTCGAGGGAAGAAAAACCTTTCAAGGCGCAATACATGTTGGTCGTACACATGAGAAGGCACACAGGCGAAAAGCCCCATAAGTGTACCGTGAGTACAACGATCTCTAAATGAAAATTCGCTGAAGGGTGTGATCATTTATATTGCAACGTGTGATTCCAGTTTGAGGGTTGCTTCAAGGCGTACTCGCGATTGGAGAATCTAAAGACGCACCTCAGGTCTCATACCGGTGAAAAACCATACACCTGCGAGTACCCAGGTTGCAGTAAAGCGTTCAGCAACGCCAGCGATCGCGCAAAGCATCAGAACAGGACTCATTCCAATGAGGTAAACGCCGGATGTTAGATAAATGTAAATGCGTGCCATTTTCTGGCAGTAGATACGTTATTTTGATATAATAATTTTCCAGAAACCCTACGTCTGCAAAGCGCCGGGCTGCACGAAAAGGTATACCGACCCCTCATCCTTGAGGAAGCACGTGAAAACCGTGCATGGTGCAGAATTTTATGCTAATAAGAAGCACAAAGGTAGCGGCGGAGATGGCGGTGGGAGCGACGAAGCTGGCGGCAACAGCCCCAGTAGGAGCGAGGACCTTCATCCAAAAACGCCGAGTCTGTCGAGCCCCAGCGTGAAATCTGAAAGCGAGGCTAATAGTCCACCCAGCATGATGCAACAGCAAGGCAGTCCTTTGGTTGGTGGCTGCAACGACGAGGTTGCGGGTGTTAGTGCGTTGACAAGTGACGGCGTAGCACTTGCCGAGGAACCTTGGAACGAAGAACCTGATGACCTGGACATTGCCGATCTTCCAGTTGCTCTTCGTGCTATGGTGAGTTTGAGGATCATACATTTATCGTATTACTGAACGCAAGATTTTTCTAGATACTGTTTGTTCTGAAAGTTCCCGGTGTCAAACGAAACGTAACATACGTGCATAGAAATTCGAATTCCTAGATGATAATACAACGATTAACTGTCCGCAGGTTGGTGGAATGGAGTCACAGCAGCAACAACAAGGTCCACCACTCGCTTCAAGGAACCGTTTGAAAGGAAGATTAAATGCCAAGGGTATGCCAAGCCTGCCTGTCAGCGTAGCTGGAATGAGAGGAACACGTGGAGTGGGTCCTCAGGGTAACATCGGTGACCTGAACAGAAGGATCACTGACCTGAAAATGGAGGGAGGAGGTCACGTTCGTCAAACGAATTTGTCCGATCTACAGCACAGGTTGCAACCATTAAGTGAGCCACGACGGGACAGCAATAGCACAGTGAGCACTTATTATGGCAGCATGAAGTCCACGGAGTTCGGCAGCAGAAGGAGCAGCCATGCTAGTGGCGCTAGCGCTGCCAGAATAGGCCAAGCTGACCCTGGAAGTTTCTATGATCCAATCAGTGCTGGTACATCCAGAAGAAGTAGTCAGATGAGCACCACTTCTGGTAGAATGAACCCACCGAGTCACCTTCAAGGATCATATTTGACGAGCAATCTTGTTGTTCAGACACAAAACATGTCTCTGCAGGTATTTTCACGACTTTGTAAAATACAAATAATCTTATTTCACTATTCGGAGCTTTAGTTGTTTTATACGGATTGAATGCATAACGCTAATTAATTAATTTAGGGCATTCAGAGTATACCAGGAGATTGGAACGGTCCAAGCAACAACTGTACGCAACCATCCGGCGACCGTCGTATGTCTGAGCCGACTAGGGGTCATCAAACTCACAGAAACTCGCCGCCTGTGCCCTTGAGACCTAGATCAGCTCAACTTCCGGAGCATCATCCTAATCAGGAAGTTATTTTGGATGAAGTTGGAGAAGGTGAAATGGTGGAGAACAAGCTGGTCATTCCAGATGAGATGATGCAGTATTTGAATCAGGTATATTTAATGCCTTCTTAACAAATTATACTTTATGAATGTTACGCTTTATTTGTTTCTACTTCCTTAATGTTACATCATAGGAGATTTTAATAAAAATTTGAATTGGTTTTTTGTTTCAGGTTCAGGCAGGTGGGAACCAGATGAACTATCGCAGCAGCCCTCTACCAATTTGCCAGTCGCCGATATGTAGCAATCCTTTGCATTATCAGCGCCAACTGCAATCCCTCTGTAATTACAGTCAATCGCACCAGCAAAACTGCTATCCACAACAACCAAGTACCCAACAAACTTGCACAAACTATCAGATTTCCTCTCCATCTCCTTACAACCAGTGTCCCAGTTCCCGCTCTAACTACTCTAATTCGCAATATTGTCCTTCGCCTAACTATGCGTCGCAACCAAACGGCGGTCAAATACTCAGCCCAGTAGCGGGGCAAGTAATGTCACCAGGATCGCATTACGCGCCCAGCCACATCAGCGATCAACCTTTAACGTCACCAGCGGCTGGTGCCCTGGCACCTCAGCACGCCCCTCAGAATCTCCCACAGAATTCTGCTCAACTGACCAGGAACTGTCCCCAGAATCATATGCACCACGGCTATTACCCCGGTTACGGCTGCCAAGGACAGCTGGGCGCAAACTGCACTGGAACATTCAATGGGCAAAGCCATCATGCGAATTCTACTTGTGCCTCGTCGAATCATGGCGCGATGACCCCGCAACAATGCGTACCGATGCGCCCAGTTGTCAACTGTCCGCAAATGTCGCCGCATTGCGCACAGGCGCACGTTCTGCCTAATCAGCCGGCACTGAGCCACCCTAACTTGCAGTGTGGCCAGACAGCCAGTCAGTGCGCGAGGACAGTGATGACGCCCAATGGTCAGGCGTCCACTTTGCACTGCGGCCAACAAACCGCAGTGCCGAATCAGTGTCCTCAGATGTCGCCCCACTGTCCTCAGTTGAGCATGGGCAACCTGGCCAAACCGGTGGCCAACACGTCCGGCCTCCAAGGTTGCCAACAACAGTCGCAGCAGCAACCGACATCTCCTTGTTTCCAGACTGGCCATTGCTCTCATCTTAACAGTGGTCATCGGCCAGTTACCGACAACAATTTGCCTAAAAGAGTGTCCCCGCAATTCTGCACCGCTCAACAGACTAACTGCAGAATGCAACTACAACAGCACACGTGCACGCACAGTTGTCAGGCTCGAACTAACCCACCGAATCATCAGCAGTACAATTGCAGCTGCCTATGGAGTTACGGTGGTGATCAATGCTATCATGAGCAATCTGGAGCCAGCATACCCGAAATCCAATGTCGAGACATCAGTCAATCTCAACAAAGGTCTCCCATGAAACCTCCACCAGGATTAAGGCAAGATTCGTACAGAAGGACGCTGGAATACGTACAACAGTGCAGGAACTGGACGGGGCAGGGGCAGACTCACGAAACGAATGTTTCTAGTTCTACACACCCTATGTCGCTACCGCAACCGCTCCCGTCAAGCGCCAATATGGTAGTGAATGATATGACTTCGTCTATCAGCTCGTTGCTTGAGGAGAATAGATACTTGCAAATGATTCAGTGAATGTTGCATGTATAAATATTTTTATCATAATGTTTTTTACGAATAGAAGAAGGAGTTGAACTATTGATATTAATTAAGCGTCGAAGGCGTTCAAATGAGATGATGTAGTAGACATTCAGCGAAGCGTTAAGAGTGGTTTAGACTGTTGCATTTTTTTTATAAAACGAGAGATCTTTGTAGAAACAAATGTATTTTATATTATAATGTTAAGAGCCCAAGGTAGTTGATACTTAAATTAATTTAGTAAAATTGGAGATTGTGACCTCATATGGATGATATTCTCGGTGATTAAGTAATCATAATTAAAGTGATACGTATTGTATAAGAGAGTTCAAATATGTTATTGTCGTTAAAGCTGTATTGTTTATGAAGTATAATATTTGTACAAAAATCACGGAACTTCTAAATGCCTTATAGACGAGCTAAACACGCGGCGCGCGTACGTAAGATAATTTATTATTTTTGGAGAATTATATTTAAAATAACAAATGTAATCGAAATTTAAATGCTAAATTTGTATATTGAATGTATCGAAGTGCTTGTGCGTGGGGGAAAAACACTCTATACTGCCATCGGAGGTTAGAAAGTTTTCTTAGAACGAAATAATGTAACGTTCAGAAGTACAATGTGCACAAAAAAAAAAGGAACTTTGTATCAGAGACTGTAAAATATTTTTCGAGGAAACCGTTTACTTGTAGATAGGTCTTTATACCGTATTTTTATACAACCAAGTCCTCTTCAAGCGTGCCAACTTATTATTTCTAGCGTCATTGTGTTTGTCAGTGCTGTTAGCATAACGACGAATGGTGCACAATGTGCACTGTGATACGAAGCTGTTGACGCGACAACGATGTAAAGTACCGTCATAAAATATTCTGTTCATGACGATATGTATTATTACGAATGAGATTAACCGATCAAAAGATAATGTATAATTGAACGGCCAATACTAGAGTATTAAGTGTGTAGATAAATCTTAAAGTAAGCGATAAGTAGGGATTATCGACGGCACGGATAATGAAGTTAGACAATCATTTTGCGTGGGTGTATCGAGTGCGTGTGTCTGTAAGTTCGGCGCCTTTTATACAAATCATCGCAAGCAGAAGTAAAGTAATTGTAAACCTGTTAGTTGATACGTTCGATGTAACCGACCGAAATGTTTCCAGAATCTCTTTCGAAATATCTGTCCAGTGCCTTTTGCGACTAGTGCTAAACGATGGAAAGCTCGTAAAGAAGCTGAGAACTTGGCGTACCTAGAGCTGCTCTTGTTATATAAATAATTTTTGTACGAATTTTATTAATCTACGATAGAGAACTACGGGGAGTCGTGTGAATATTATACATATCTACCGTATACATATAGTGTAGTACTGATTGCGAGTTTAAGTGTATGAACGGGAGGTTGCATGACAAGAATGTTTTACATCCTGAGAGTTGTTAATTATTTTAAAATAAATCATATCGATCCCATCAACAAGGTATTTCAATTGGAGTTACTTTTATTCTCATCCCCTGTCTCGTCTGAGAGTAGGTAATATTAATAATAACAATGATAATAATAATAATAATCTTCTACTTCAATGGCAAAGTAATCGTGTTTAATGAAATCAGAATATTTCTTACCGATTCTTTATTTATTATACCGAAATTAGTAGGTACAATTGTAGAAGGTACAAAACAGGAACGGATTCGTAAGTGATCACATTTACCTTTGCAGTTAGGAACAACAAGAAGTCACTTATATCGATAAAAGTGATGGCACACCGAGGATAAAAATACTTTGCAGTAGAAAATATTAAACGTAGAAATTTCAGTAGCTTTGAATCAATGATACGGTTTAAAGTCTTTTCCATGTCATGAAGAAATTAAGAAAAATCGTTTTATATATGAAAACAACATACAATCCATAAAATAATGTTCGTTATCGTTTCAACTGACTTCCGAGACGAGTTCAAACGTACTGACTCGTCTCAATTACATAAATATCTATTTGTAATAAGAACCAAAACGTTTCCTCCGCTGACCCACGGGCCGCATTTGATATATATGTATGTATGTACATGCCTCTATCTTACAAATTAGACAGAAATAAATGTCGAGTAATATGTCTTCGTAACAATAAAAATTATAGGCGTCTCAAGTCGCGTTATCAGGCGGCGATTCATTGGAACCACTGCTCGAGACAGGCTTCTCGATGTTTTGAGTACCCTCCTTGGACGATAATTCAGGTACCTAAACAATGACACAGTTAATAGACATTGCAGGAACGTTGCCGCAATAGTGGCGCAACGTTGCAGCAACATTGTGGAAACGTTGCCAAACGTTGCCGTAACGTTGCAGCAAAGTTGCAGGATCGTTGCAGTGCAATATTGCAACGCAACATTGATGCGACTATGCAGCAATAATTCTATGTCCGCCCCGTGCAATGTTGCACGGCAACGTCGCAGCAACGTTACATCGACATTGCGCTGCAACCATGCAACACTGCAAGGTTACTGCGACCATCCTGCAACGTTGCCGCCACGAAGTGTGCTGTACGGGTTGAGGAAATATTTCCCCCGTACAGACACTGGCAAAGTTGTTTCATCGTTATATTACTATAATACTATAGAATAGGACCAGAAACGTACAAATTATCTTACCTGGCGAGGTAGATCAGTCATATTTGTTCGTAGCCTTTGACTAGGCAGAATATCAGGCATAGGGGGAGGAACAGGTGGCTCACCATACACCTCATGAAGTTCTTCGAGTCTGGTACTCAACGCAGAGCCCCTTCTGTTGGTAGCGTTCATTTTATTCACCAGCCACTTGGCCTGCTCCTCCAGTCTCTTTAATCTATCTTCCCGCGCGGTTAAAGCTTCCTCCGGCGTCCGAACCTTCCCCGTAGAGACTTTGCTCTCTTCCTGCCTCGAAGAGCCAGCTTCCGAGGAGCTCTCCACTCTCCCGTCTACAGCGAGGGGACACGTGGGGCCGGAATCCGCGGTGGAGAACTCTTTGACAGTCTCCAAGCTCGAGGACGAGTCCACGGAAACACTGTCCGAGTCTATCACACTCTCTACCGACCGGGGCCTCCGTTTCTCGAGATCTTTCGCCTCCGTTTCTTGGCCCAGCGGTGAAACCGCCGTGGACGGGTCGAGCGAGGGGGGAAATGAAACGCTGTCGGAACGCTCTTCGGCGACCGACAACAATCGACCGAAAACTGGAGCAAAAATTCGATTAGACGGGCCGACGATCAGAGGATCGCTGAACTGAACGTTTTTCGCGGTCAAAGATGTCACAACGGGCGGGGGAAAGGGACCGATAGAGAAAACGGACGGCGTGCTGGTTGTGCTAGTTACGGCGGGTACGCGAGAAACGGACAATGTTGGGCGTGCTTCAGTCTTTGCTTCCTCACCCTCCGTGTCCGTTGGTTTCTGAACATTTTCCGCTGGGTTCGATGACGAGTCGCCTGGTTCGAGGACGTCAAGCACAGGGAGCACTTTGAAATTGTCATTATTCACTTCTAACGGCTCCGGTTTATGCCACGCGATCCATGATCCGCGGGTGCAGTCTGTCGTAGGGGGGTCGTTTGGGGAGTCATCTTTCAATCCGTTCTCCACATTCTTTACTTCACCACTTGGACTTGCAGGGATTGGTGGAGTTGCACTTGATTCGTTCACGCCTATGAGATTCTGGATGACATTTGTCAGAGCTTGGTCCAGGGGATCCAACGAGTCTGGCGAAGCTTCTGTCATCACCTGCTGTAAAAATACCGTAATCTGTGAGTGCCAAGATTGACAGGGAATTTAATTTTTATTAACTCTTTACTTACTGTTGCTTCCATTATGTTTGCGGAATCAATGCTCAAAGTCGCGTCCGCTACTTCAGTCTCGTCCAGTTCACATTCTGTCTCTGGGGTAGGTGTTCGCTGCTCCAGCGTTGTCGAGGAGCCTGTCTTCGGCTCCGACAGTTCAGTGTCAGTTGGTTGCTCTGATTCTGTGTCAGGCGTTGGTGCTCGAGGATTCTCCTGGAAGTATTGTTATTATAAATAGAATTTTGAAAGCAATTCAGAATAGGGTGAGAGCACTAGTAGTCGACCACCCTCTAGTAGTCGACCACTTTTATTATTTAGCTTAAAGAAATAAGTACTGAAATAAAGAATTTATTAAATGGCAATTTTATATTATATTTTGAATTTCTAACTTTACAATACGACAAAAAGCGCCCTCCATAGGTAAAAAAAATAAATACTTTTAAAGTGATTTGTAAACTAATTTTGATTCTACATGCGCCATTGCTGTTTTCTAACCCAAGAAACATAAGTGTGCTTTGTATAGAAACGACAAATGTAATTCAGTTCTATACATTTTTTACTGGAAAATTATGCTGTTCCACTGAAAAAGCATCAACAATTTTATATGCGCTTCAAAAATTTAAAAAAAGGGGGATAATTTATTTATTTATGGGAGGTCGGTAACTGGATCATCATTCCCTTTCAATTTTCAATAGTCGACCACAGCGGTCGACTTCTGAAGCTAAGTGCATTCACAATGAATGCTAATAGTCGACCACGTATTAACTATAATCTTAATAAAGCTTTTGGCAAACATATATTCTATCCAGCTCATATCTAAAGCAATAAAAAAAGATCTCCAAAAGAAAAACTGCCAAGTGCAGTTTCATCTGCTGAATGGCGCGATTTTTTTTTCAAAAAAAAAACACGATGTGAAAGAAAATATTGAAATAGCAAAGCGTCAGAAAAAGGAGGAAAGATTGAAAAATCAAGAAGAAAAATAAAAAAAATAGCAATAAAAAAGGAGAGAGTAGAAGAATGTAAAAAGAAGAAGCAAGAAAAATGTAAAAATTTGAAACAGAGAGTTATAAAACAAGAAAGGATTTAATCATATTTAAGATAATGAGAATTGTATATTCGTTTCTTATGGATTAATGTTCTACAAAGTTTATATAATTTATTTATAGAATACAAATACCTACTTTAAAATCTTAAAATTTGTTACTGCTTCCTATCTTAAAAACGAAAAATTTAATTTACATTGGAAAAAAAAATAATTTCTATTTCTTATTAAAATTTTGATAAAGTTTTTAAAAGAACTTATTTGAGTTACGCATTATTCCTGTCATTATTAATTATTTACTGATGTTGCACATTATATTTAAAAATAAATTTTAGTTTGTAATGCGCACATAACCTATTTTGAATTTCATATTAAAAAAGGTGGTCGACTACTAGCTATCGGATCGGTCGACTTTTAGAGTTAAGCGGTCGATTATTAAAGCATTCGGACACTTTATTTTTAACGCTAATTATTTATTTTCCCCGAACTTCCCTACTAACACAAAATATTTAGTGATACATTAAATACATTTGAATTACTTCAATACATTTTATATATTTTATAACATTGATTGTTTATTTTTTTTTCAGTACTTTTCATTCGAGTTTAGCTTTAAGTGGTCGACTACTAGTGCTTTCACCCTAGTTCGAGTGATAATCAAAATAATTGCTCGACTGTCAATTAAAGGGAGAAGACTGTATAAATCGAACGAAAACTGGAAACAAAATTTTTTCCACAAGTCGCTTCTAAACCGTTTCAAAAATATATTCTCAAAGTTATAGGCCGAAATTTAACTCCGTATTGATAATATAGCCTGGTGAGTCAGCGCGCCTCCGAGCGCCGAGGATACCTAAACGCGTTTTAAACGCGTTTTTCTGGAAATCACGTTTTCAAAATTGGCGCTGGGAATAACTAAAACACTGTGTGACCAATCAACTTCAAATTTTGCACACTTTTAGTTTATAATATTCCTCAGAATATTAACAACAAGGTTTAATCAAATTATTCATTTTAACCACTGTTTTTAAACAAATAAAATGCGATTTTTTTGCGAAAATCAAACCTACTTGTTTGAAGTTCCGCCATTTTTAAAATATGCAATTTTTTACACCATTTGTGGTTCATATTCTTACAATTGGCACAAAAATTGGAAAAAAATATTGGTCTGTTTCACATAACTACCAGAGACGCTACGACCGGCGCCGTTTTGCATCTCGAATCAAAAACCTATTTCAGATACCGCTCGATTTCTTTTGTATTTATTATAATTTTACTGTTGAGAAAAAATGTTTTACTTGTTACAATGTTAAGTGAAGTACCCTTAAAGTTCCGAAAGGATTAGCGTATAGTTGTCTTTGCAAAAAATTCCTAAAAATTGATACAAAAATAAGCCGTTTATACGGGCTTCTCCTTTTGAAGGAGCAAAAATATCATACCTTTCGCGGTTTTCTCCGTGGGCCTGGTCTAATCCTATCTTCGACAGCGTTATCCTCTTCATCCGTGTCATCCCCCCGCTCGTCGCTGAAACCACTTTCGGCGCTATATCGGGAAATTAATCATAATCGCAATTTAAAAAAAAAAAGAGAATTCAAACGAATTTGAATAAAGAAGAAAAGAAGCAACAACCCACCTGTTGTTAAAGGAGTCTTGAACAACCAGCGCTTTTCTCGCAGCGAACTCCCGTCGCAAGCTCCTCCATTCTAACTCGGTGTTGGTGTTCTTCTGTCTGGCCGATTCCCATTTCTCGCGGCAGTATTCTAACTCCTGCTTCAGCTCCTGCAGCATTTTCCGCTTCTGCTGCAGTTCGTATCGCAAAATCTTTTCGTGCGTGTGCAGCTGCTGGTGTTGAGCCTGCATTCGATCAACGATGGTCCAAGTTTTGCTCAACTCCGCTGATACCGCGGACAGCCTCTTTTCCTGGCGAAGTATTCCAGAACATTTGGTCGAAAACGTGCCTACCAGCCTGATGCGTTCGAAATAGTACCATCACTTTACCTGCTCGCTAAGTTTACATTCCAAATGAGAGTTCAACTGCTTCATCCGGTTCATTTCCTTCTCCAAATGTTTCTTCTCCAGGATTAGCTCTTTCAAACGAATGTACGTTTTGCTGACGGATATTACTAATCGGGGACCAGCAGGAGTATCGACAGATTTGTAACAACAGTTGGAATCCGAGGAAGATGCTGCAGACGTGGACGCACTGCCGTCTGCGTGGCAACTCAATAATTCCAACAAAACGCGCCACACCTGGGACAAAATGTATCGCGATGCAATGCTTAGCAGCGTATGAAATTGTATTCCATGAACATTTATTTTCCGAGATGCCGTTACCTTAGGCAAATTGTGAGCTATGTCTTCTTGTTGCAGATCGTCTTCTTTCCTCTCTGCGTCATCGTCAGTCCCATTGGTTTCTCCCTCAACACGCTTCTGATTCCCTTTGGCACCCTCGACTTGTTCTATCAAGTCAAGCAGAAGCTTTGGGAGCGCTGCTGCCTCGGTGCTTTGCTCTTTCGCCATGTCACTGATTAGATCATGATTCTCCTGATAAGCAGTAAAATCGATTTGAATAGCAGAGAAATTGTGTAATTTATAGTAATATAGTCGTAATCTGAAATTTCATTTGACGACGGTAAAAGCTGAGGTGCAGGAAGATTCTGTTTGGCCCAATACATTGATGACAAGGTAGTATACAGTGCAAAACTATTTCTGGAATTGTTTGAATGGCGTCCAAGGATTAAGGGCCCACAAAGATAGGCGATCTTTAGGAATTAATTAAAGGAAAACTACTATCTATATAAATAAAAATGTAACTGTTCGTTTGTTCAAAATCTTAAACCTCCGAAACCACTGGACGGATTGTGATGCGGGTTGCACCGTTGTGTAAAGCATTTCTCGAGGAAGGTTTATGTGTATGCGACATTAAGCTATGACAAATAGAAGCCGAGCAATGACGATTTTAGTGAAGCACGGTTTTCGTGAATCGCAGCGCTCACAGAACAGCTAACGATGGGACTCGCATCCCCACCACTGTACGGGCAACCGTCACGCGCATCTCTTTCGCGCAGAGCGCAGAACACTATATGTATAGATTCTACCTATGCGCGTATGGACCTGTTCCGATTTCATATATAATATAATATAATATAATATAATATAATATAATATAATATAATATAATATAATATAATATAATATAATATAATATAATATAATATAATATAATATAATATAATATAATATAATATAATATATAATATAATAATATAATATAATAAATGTGAAAGTGTGTTTGGATGTTTGGATGTTTGTTACTCAATCACGTCGGAATTACGAAACGGATCTTTCTGAAATTTTGAATATACGTAATCTAGGAACAGGAATAACATACAGGATACTTTTTATCCCGATTTTTTAACCCTATCTGAACCAAATTTTGCATAATTACTCTCTAGAACCCTGCGGAAAATATAGGCTACCATGAAATCTGGACATACCACCCTTTCCCCCTTATTTCACCCCCTTGACACTCCGTGATAATCGAAGTTTTACCCGGGCAACGCCGGGTACTTTAAGCTAGTATATAATATAATGGGACTTGTTGCATTGTATTAAGGATGTATTAAATTATAGAAATATATTTTTTGTTTTATAATTAATCATTGCAGACGGCACCGGGGAGTCGTTAAAGTCGAGGCGTCAAAAAATTGATCCAAATCGGTGGGACCTGTATCTCCAAAAGTTATTATCCGATTCGACTGAAACTTTTTTTATTTTGAAGAATATACTTCTGGCTCGGGGGGAAACCAGGAAAAATACAAAAATGACATTTTTTTTAGAAAATCACGACAGTTTAAGTTTGAAATCACTTTTTCCCTATATTTTTCATCCTTTCAACGCCTTTGAAAATTATAAATTTTCAATTTTTTGTAATTTTTTCTGTTTTCCCCCCTAGCCAGAAGTATATTCTTCAAAATGAAAAAAGTTTCAGTCGAATCGGATACTAACTTTTGGAGATACAGGTCCCATCGATTTTGAGAACACTGTTTCGGGAAAAACGAATGTTACAATTTTGTGTGTTTCTAATACCTGGAGTAACTGAGTCAGTCGATCGAGGTCCATGTCGGCAGAGGAAGCACCAATCAACATTTGAGAAAACAATCCATTGATGAGCGACATTTGATTCTGCAGATCCCTGCAATCCGCCTTGGTAAGTCCCAGTTGGGACTCCAAATTCGATATTTGGGTATCCTGCACATCGATCTGATACAGGCACAAAGAAAAACGTTACAATAACACAATATAAAATAATTTCATAAGTCTATAGCGGATACGGCTGAGACGATGGCACAGTAGACAGCGAGTGATTCCTCGTGCAAAAGTAAGTCGAAAGTGCAAGGCCTAGTTTCTCAGGAAATCGACTTTCAAAAAACGCTAAGTAAATACAGAATCGTTGTGAATGGAATGAATCCTCGTGTAGAAATAAGTCAAAATTATAGAATAACTCTTCCAATGGAGCTTTGTTTTTGGGAAAACTGATTTGGAACCAATTTTTAGTCAAGTGCACGTGCATGTACACGATGGATCTTCCCATACAGCACACTCTCGTTGCAGCAAAGTTTCAGGATCGTTGCAGTGCAATATTGCGACGCAACACTGATGCAACTATGCAGCAATAACACTGTCCAACACGATTTTTGGTCTGTAATATCCGCTGGGTAATTCTTGTACAGTTTTTTGCCCTGAACACGAATCCGCAAGCAGAAATTCTCTATCACACTCAGTTTTTGAGAAAATCGATTTTGAAAAAAACTGCAAATTTTCAACTTTGAACAGTTTTTGTGTCGAAACGTAATAGTTATTCGGTTGCTAGTTGCGTCAAATTATTCTATGAACCCTCCCGAATACAATGATATAAGTTATTATTGCATTATGATCATTTAAATATGTTTAAACAACGAACAAAGGGAAAATGACACCCGAAATGCACCCATTTTTGAAGATATCTTTCAATTTATTTCCAAAACTAAGGGTGTAGGAAATGATCTGACCATTCCACGCGATGCAGCAGACATTTTTCCTTCGGAAATCATCAACAAAACTGGTAAGTCACGTTTTGTTTTCAATACAGAAGCGAAATAGTTTGGCAAAACGCGCGGTGTCGACAGTGGTTGTCAACGGCGGCGTGCGATCCACTGCCGCTCAGCGTAACACAATCGCTTAACGCGCCTGAGTACCACTGTTGGCACCGCGCGTTTTGCCAAACTGTTCGCTTCTGTATTGAAAACAAAACGTGACTTACCACTTCTGCTGATGCTTTCCAACGGAAAAATGTCTGCTGCATCGCGTGGAGTAGTCAGATTTTTTCCTAGACCCTTAGTTTTGGAAATAAATTGAAAGATATCTTCAAAAATGGGTGTATTTCGGGTGTCATTTCCCCTTTGATCGTTGTTTAAACATATTTAAATGATCATAATACAATAATAACTTATATCTTTGTATTCGGGAGGGTTCGTAGAATAATTTGACGGAACGAGCAACCGAATAACTATTACGGTTTCGACACAAAAGAAGTTCAAATTTGAAAACTTGCAGTTTTTTTAAAAATCGAATTTCTCAAAAACTGAGGGTGATGGCGACAAACGGTTTGCGGATTCGTGTTCAGGGCGAAAAACTCTACAATAATCACCCAGTGGATATTGCGGAACAGAAAAAAAGTTTCATTTTGTTGGACTGTGTAATTCTATGTCCGCCCCGTGCAATGTTGCACGGCAACGTCGCAGCAACGTTGCATCGACGTTGCGCCGCAACCATGCAACACTGCAAGGTTACTGCAACCATCCTGCAACGTTGCCGCCACGAAGTGTGCTGTATGGGTTGAAATTCGATTTTCTTGAAAACAAAGCGCCATTCGAAGATAAGTTATTCTATAATTTCGATTCACTTCTGCCCACGGATTCATTTCAGCTGTACCCATCTAATTCTCAAAATCGATTCTTTCAAAAACTAAGCCCCGTATGAAAAAAATTTATTCTGCACTTTCGGCTTACTTCGGCACTAGGAATCATCTCCATCCCGATTGCACCACTATTTCAACCGCACTCTGTAGTTTCCTGACGGAGCCGCGTCTTCATACCTTCTCGTCAGCCTTCTTCAGGTCCTCCTCCAAGCACTCGGACTTTTTCGAAGAATGATCCAATCTCTCCTTTATATCGACGAGTTCTCTGATAGCCGTTTCTTTCAATTCGCACAGTATCTTTAGTCTCTCGTTGTAAAGACACTTCAAGCTATTGATGCTCTCCAGCTGACGCTCGCATTCTAGCCCAGCGTCGTCCTTCACGTCCAAGAACCGTCTGTCCCCCAATCTGACCAGAATCTGCGCGAGATGGTCCTTCAGCTCGTTGGCACGGGATTCTCTGGCGTGAACAGCTTCTCGCGTCTTGTGGGTAATATCTGTCAAGCATCGAATGCGGTAACGATGCTGATCGGGCTCAGTTTCCAGCTGATAACGTAAGTCGTCCACTTTCTCGATTTGGAAACGAATGTCGTTCCTGAGTTCGTCGGACACCTACCATTCACATATGAAATTTTCAATCGTTACTTGACAATAATTCAGTTGTTCAACAAGAATACATTTCGAACAGTGGAAAGTTACTATTTTCATTTCGTATCTGCTTGAAGTGGATGTTCCTAAACTATTTTTCTAACTTTAAGTATATAAATCGAACTCTTTAAATTGTTTGCTTAATTTTAAGGCGCAACACATAGATCGTTCTAAGAAAAATTCCCTTCCTTCCAATTTGATTCTCCACACCTTCAAAATGCTCGACAATCGTTGAGCTTCCGTGCGCTTCACTGCCAACTCTTGCTCATCTGGTTTCTGATCTTTCATTCTAGACCTCCTCAAGCTTCCATCAGCTCCACTTGCTTGCACCTGACTTTGAGGATCGTTATGGGCGGATCTCAGTAGCTCCAACACCCTCGATGTTTCGGAATGAGCCTCCTTCTCCGCGTCCAGCTCACGCCTGAGTCGCTCCATTTCCGATGAAACAGCTGCGATTGCCCGTTGCCTGGCTTCCCTCTTCAGTGTCAACTCCTTTTTGAATTCCTCTATGTTGGGCGTGCGATCTGTTGGTGGACTTTCCTGCGGATTGTCTATCGACCCCATTGAGTCTACGGAGAATGAGAACGATCACATAATTCTAGAAGATATATTTCAAACACATTTGGGGTTCGAAGTATGAGGTTATTTTATTTGCTGGCTGAAAATTCTTTAAAATTGAATTAAATTTAGTAGACATACCAACATCTTTCGAAGCGTCATTACTATCGCCATTCCTGCCAGTCTTGATAGTCTCCTTTAGTCTTTGAATCTCATCTAAAGCGTCCTCAAGAGCTTTTATTTGTTTCTTCTTATCCGAGACTTCCTCGGACAGTTGCGCCTTTAATTTCAAAGTCTTCTGGCCTTCTATGCTCTTGATTTGCTCCTTCTCCAATAATGACTTCTGCAGGTCCTCCTCCAGGCTAGAGATCCTAGCCTCGGCAGTGTACTTTTGTAAGTTGAAAGCATCAACTTCTTTCAGCAGCCTTTCCGTCTCCTTCGTGGCTACATCGAACTTTGCTATAAGCTTGTCGTATTCTCCTCTGTGTTCCTGCAAAATCGATTCTACTCCTTCGCGATGGGCCTTCGAGTCCTAGAAACAATTATCAATTTCGTAGAACTAAGCCGATCAAATTATTACCACTACCCATGCAGCACACTCCCGTTGCAGCAAAGTTGCAGGATGGTTGCAGTGCAAGATTGCAATGTTTCACGCAACGTTGGCAGGAATAATTCTATGTCCGCCCCGTGCAATGTTGCACGGCAACGTCGCAGCAATGTTGCACGGCAACGTCGCAGCAATGTTGCACGGCAACGTCGCAGCAATGTTGCACGGCAACGTCGCAGCAATGTTGCACGGCAACGTCGCAGCAATGTTGCATCGACATCGCGCTGCAACCATGCAACACTGCAAGGCTACTGCGACCATCCTGCAACGTTGCCGCCACGAAGTGTGCTGTATGGGTAGTTTCTCTTAATAAAATTATCGCTACTTGGAATCATTTTCTGAAAGTCATTTTCTAAGCTTGAAGAACATTGATGAGTATTTGAAAACACACCTCGGAATCCTTCGTCAACTTCTCCACCATCTTTCTTTGTTCCGCCAAGTCGTGCACCAGCTTCTCGTTCAGGATTTGATACTCCAACCGTTCAGCCTTTAATTTCTCGGTTTCCTCCAACAGCCTCATCACCTCCATCCTGGATGTACTTTCCGCCAGACCCTCCTCACCTTCTTTCCTCGTAGACTTCTCTAAATGCAAATTCACTATCGACCGGCTGGTTTCGTTGCTGGACTTAGAATCGCTCGTCTCTTCGTCGTGTGTGCTACGTATTCTATGAATAGACGTCGTTCGACCCTCGTCATCCGTCGCCCCCATGCGACACACCGAAGGCTCACTTTTTAATTCGCGTTCAGGTACGTCAGTGCTATTTAGAATCCTATCGTGGATGACATCGCACACGATATCGTCTGTCTGTCGGCGAGCCGTCGTCGACGAGCCCCAATCCTCCACTGGACAGCAGACATCCGTGCACCCTTGTTGCTCCTCTTCCCTCTCGGGCCCCCGACACTTCGTCATTAGCTCCAGCCTCTCGATTCTAGATCGAAGCTTCTTATCCTCTTCCTGGCGCAGGCTCCTCTCCCTGCTGCGGCACGGGTCCCAGGTATTCGCCAATAAGTTCTCCAATCGACCGATCCTGAACTCTATCCTTCGCCTCTCTTCCTCCTCGTCCTCGTCCCATTCTTGATCAGCTGTCAATCGTTCCTTCAGTGCCTCGTCCTGCGTCTTAACCGAAACTTCCCGTCTCTTCGCCTCCTGTTCCTTCCTAAGCTCCGTGTACAACGCCTCCAAATGAACCAACGTGGCGGTGTAAGCGGACGTCAGCTGCTGATTGGCCATAGCGAGCTGCGAGATTACTCGCGAAAGCTCCATGGCTTCTTGGTGTTGCTGGGAGAACGAAGGGCTATGCCCCTCGGCTGCCTGCCAACCTGTCATCTGTGCGGCATACGTCAACTGCAATATAAATAAATGGACTCGTTTCAGGGATGCTAATTGAACTGGCCCGGCTGATCAACGATCGGAATTCTGGATCAAGGAATGGGTACGTGGCCCGGTGCTCGTTTTGCATTGCAGTGTGAACAATTACTTTTACGCGGGGGTAAAGGACTTATCTTGGCGCGACTGAAATCAACAACCATTTCAGTACAAATGAAATGAACTCAGTTCATCTCATTTTTTTAAAATAGAGAGAATTAAAATCATGAAATTCAAGTTTTTCGAGAGATTTGGGTTAATCAGCAGCGATTGATAGCATTATGTCCTATTAAATAGCGTTGCTGTCAACAGAATCTGTATTCAACTGTAGAATATAACAGGAAAGACAGAAAGACGAGAGGTTAACGAATCTTGATAATCCCGATGATCTTCACTTACATAAAAAAACCGCGAGGGTACTACAGAATTTTCGTGAGCGTTAGGAAACCTGTCTGATACTTCTTGAACTTCTCGTCGGTCGATTCGAATCTCTGAGCGACCTGCGCTTCGCGCGTCTATGCAAACAGTCACAGCGGAAATGTTCTAGCGCCAATGTAATTGCTATGAAGCTTTCGAAAGCTCGATCCACGCCCAATGATCCACGAAAGTGCACTGGCACAAGGCGCACCGCGTTCTCTGAAGGAACTCGAGACACCAGGGCACGTGATCGCGATCGATGCCTGCGAACTCGCTTCTTCGTGACCGTGACTCAGCGTGTTCTCCCGAAGTCACGATGAGCCGGGAGCTTTTGGAGATCAGCCAGCAGCTCGCTTTTCCGCGGGACAAAAGAACGCGTTCCGCTTGGAAAATTTTGAATAAGTATCTGCGCGCTACTGTTGTTTTCTAACAGAACCTCGGGGATGTGTTTCTTGCTCCTTTCGGTCATTCGAGATTGATTAAATTCAGGCTTCGCTATCGACATCAACCGTTTACATTCGAGGCAACGTTCCGCCACGAGGATGACACGTGATTTCGCAGATATTCTGCGTATATCTCGTGATTCAAAGTCGAATCATGAAAAACCAAGTATTTTCGTAAATGGAGAATCCAAAGGTCTCCGACTATTTTTATAGGCGAAAAGAAATATTGCTTACCAAAGTTTCCCGACGGGGTGGCCGCAAGTTTGACAAACTCGGCGCCGATGGTCGCTGAGCCCACGAATCCTCGTCCTTAAATGTCGAGTAAGGACTTGGAGCCTGCAACATTTGTTTTCACGGATTTAATAGAGATCCCTAAATCCTTTGTAGGAGCCGCGTGAATTTCTTGCTCGCAAATAACTGGTCGGGCGAAGACACTCCGCAGACCAATAAATATTCGCTTTAAATTTAACCTGCGATTGAGGTTCTTCACCCACGTCCAATGCGCTGGTCCTCGTCCTTTGTCGTATATTTTCGTTCGTGTATTCTAGACAGCAGGATTTCTCTGTCCCGCAGATAAATGTCTCTTCGCTTCGTTCTGTCAAAGATGCCGCAGGAGGAGGCTCACTGTTACTACTGCTAGCCGCACCCATGCTGTACCTTAAACTACCAATTCCCACGTACAATTTGCTTCTGTAACTAGAATTCGATTGGCTTTTTCGGAACAAGCAGGTGTATTATCTGAAACAATAATGCAAGCAACATTTAATACTTTGGATTTTTCATTTTCTATATTTTCAGAAAATAAAGTTGAACTGAAACAGTTGCATTTTCGCTCTAACTAATAATTCATAAAAAAAACGGTACTTCGTTGTCAATCTATTTTTTCTCCATCATATTTTCTCAAATTTGTTATTCAAATAAAATTTAATCCTCGCTGATTTACCAAATCACGATTAGCGTCGCCAAAAGAAAGAGAGAGCGAGAGAGAGAGAGAGAGAGTGCGCGTAGAGGGAGTGGCAGCAAGTTGGCACAGGGAAAAAAACTCGAACAGGTCAACTTGTATTTTTAGAAGATAGATCAATCTAGATTCTTTATTTTTAAATATATATTTCTCTCGAAGTGAAGAGGTGGCAGGAAGGCTAGCCGCGGAATAAAAGAAAACGCTGTCATACGTTTTTAATAGAAATATGTTATCTCATTCTTTTCTGCGAACTTCAAGCTCGAGGGAACTTCAATTTCTTCCCCCTATTTCTTTCGATAGATGAAATACTTTTTCGCCCCCCTGTGCCGAAGATCAAAGATACTTTTTTATGGCAGGGAATTCTCGAAGGAGCTTTATGACTCGCGTGCCACCGAAAGTCCCCTCGCCTCGCGAGGCGTGATGTAAATACACTTAAATATAACTCGATCTCCGATCGAAAGCGGCAAGCGAGTCGCTGGAACACGGACAGAAAAATTACCCCGTAACTTAACACCCTTGCGATTACAGAGAAACGCGCGAACGAAACTTGCGGAATAATATTCTACCAAATTCAGATGGAGATGCAGCGAAATCGATGGTAACTGGTGTACAGCAAGCATCGGTACGGCGCCGAATTAACAACCGAAACAAACGCTACCGTGATGCCGTAAATACATCGTAAATAGATGCACCAAGCACTTGAGCGCGCGATCCAAATTTAGATCTGCGGGAATCTGCTGAATAAATTGCTTATTGAACCGCGAGCAGTAATTACATGTGTCGTAAATCACGTAATGGTTGGATAGTCGGGACGTCACGCTGAGGGGCTCCGCGAAAATCAGCAGAGAGCTGTGAAAGTTTGCGGAAGAACGAGAAAAATAGCCACCGGTCGATGTAAACGAGACTGTTCTCGCTGGCGCCTGGCGGCGATAACGCTTGTTTCGTTGTTTATTGCAGCGATTACTCACCTATGGTCATCCGAATCGTCGAAAATCCACAGGGTTCGATTTTCTTAGGGTCAACGACGACTCTTGACTACCGTTCGTTGCTTGCGGCCAGCGACTCACTTCTCTAAAAATACCGCTTCGAAAGACCGCGTGCGCGAGGACGACGGAGCCTTCGGTTGGAAGAGGTCCCGCGCAATCGCGCTCCCCATCTCCATGTGATTCCCCTGCGATCCAGGAAGTCGATTCGGTCGCTCGATAAATTCCGTGAATCGCTGGGCCATTTAGTTGAAACCTTAGACTCGTTGCGCGCTTGCCGTTAATCTTCGAAATGCATTATTCTGTTGTCAGAATATTCCAGTCTTCTGATGACTACTGGATTTGCTACATAGTGAATTATTCAGAAGGGTTTCATTAAACTAGCATTTTTTAAGGATGATGTATATTTAGTTTCTTTCGAGCGGTGTGAAGGACATTTTAATAATAATGAATAACAGATATAAGCGATTTATAAATTAATACTTTGTTAATTATATTACCATACAAGCTGTAATAACACTCTCCTTTCATTAATTTCTATAAACAATTTGTAGGTATTGCGTCTCAGGCTTACAATAAATATCTCTAGAGTCATTTCTCATTGTCTCGGCTGCCTTCTTTTTTTTTGTTCGAAACTTCCCAGTCAATCTAGCCCTTAAATACTGAATAAGTAATTAGTAGATTTGGTTTTTAACCGAAATATAAAATTCTTTACTACGAGTCGTATAATAAGAAATGCTATATTTCTAAAAAATAGATAGGTGCGTATATTTTCGTTCCTTTCAAACCTTCTATTCTTATCTTTAATTTACAAAGATTACTGTTACAACCCAATTTTTTGTATACCGTAATATTAATACTTACGTCTTAAATCTGCAGTAGTCACTTGACTTTTATTCGAAGAAACAACTATTCTTAGCCCTTTTATCGATGGTATAAGTATTTATTATAAGCTTAATATTGTACTTAACACAAAGCACAATATAGGTGAACTGATTTTACTTATAACGTGAGTGTTGCTACCGCTAGTAGATGGTACGATTTTGTTGATCTCAGAGTATGCGATAGCTTCTGGAATATGGCTGAAGAAATGTATGAAATCATCCGAAAGATTATAAAACTGATAAAGGAGAACGGTTACAGATACTTTAAGCACGTAACTCGTTCAAATAAAAATATTTAGTAAACAGTATTAAATTCTACTACTTTTATTCTTTTCTTTCTAACTTTCATTATACAGATAAAAAATATGTAAAACAGAGTTGCCTTAGTCTTAAGTATACTTATGGATTTTTGAATTCCGTTGATAATAGTTAATAATTCCAAAACATTCCAAAATTGATTTGAGGTTCGTCAGCATTATGAATGTTAGTAGTATCAGAAAATGTTTTCCCAGCATACAAAAATGTTTTATTACGAGAAAAATTCTTGACAGTTCCACGTGTTATTCGTACTGTAGTGCTTAAACGAGTCTCGCGACATCTCGCTCGCCATTCGATTAGCGAATATTTTCGGTATCGTAAACGCGCTACAGACTTTACGACGATTTTATACAGACAGCGTAGAACGAAAGACGTAGCCACGAAAACGCAAGTAACCTAACAATAGCGCCGCTCGTATTCTATATTTAGTTAGTTTTCGAACTGTTCGACGAAGCGGTACACGTGCTTGCGGGCACAAGTGTTTCAGCTTCCTGTACCCTGTCACGGTGGCTTCGTTTCCCTCAAATAATATAGTAATAATCCGTAAAGCCCTGTCGAGCACGTTTCAACAACAAGTCGATCGTAGACTTGAAGATTTCGCGACTGGAAATTAAATAAATTTCTTTGCTCTCTCTCTTGTCGGAAGCAATTTCACGTGGTTTTTATTGTTCCGTAGCATTAATATTTACTCTACTTAAAAATAATCCAAAGAACTACGCAGCGAACGTACTGCAGATTCTACTGGCCGTATGTGTGGAATTATTTATTATTACACGAAAGACGCCACATGTTCGCGGCTGCACTTTCGTTCGGAGGATTTGCATACAAACATCGAAATTTTACTAGGACGTATGTATTAAACAACCGCGATAGGTTTAATATGAGCATCTGCGGTTACCTCAGTTTCAGGTTTCACTTTCAGTTTCCTCAGAAATTGAATTTTTCGTTGTAGGTAATAGGTACCTACGACGTATTTTCAGTCTGACAACAGGCAAATCCTTTGTTTCTGTATTCTCGATAAAAGGAGACGTTGGCATCAACGATACAGTTTGGCAAGAAACCATTCGTTCTAAGATACCCACTATGTATTTGTTCTAAGATACCCACACAGAATTCGGGGTCTAGAATCTATAACACATTCGCCGCATGTTGTGAATGTGGTAGCCAATTCAAGGTTTGGCGGAAATCCCGTGCGCCCGTATCAGGAATAGCGGTGGGGGAACTCCACGCATGCGCGCGATGACGCGGTGACGTCAAACCAATCAACGCCAAGAAACGAAACTTGACGGTGGCGCCGTTTCATTTCCCATCTCGACGGTGGCGCCGTTCCGTTTCCCATCTTGGCGTTGATTGGTCTGACGTCACCGCGTCATCGCGCTTGGATTGGTTTGACGTCACCGCGTCATCGCGCGCATACGTGGAGTTCCCTCACCGCTATTCCTGATACGAGCGCACGGGATTTCCGCCAAAACCCTTAGCCAATTATACATATTCGAAACGTGTTATTAAGGTGCGTCTTCGAGATGCTCGTAAGCAGTTCGTAAACTTTTTATAACCACCACTTGATCTTCTCGCGAACATCGCTCGTGCAACAAGTTGGAAGCAGCAGAATAGTTTAATAACGGCCAACACAACTAAAATTAAAAAATAATATTAGGTGTATGAATAAATTCTTTCCGATTTTAGGGTACAATAACAGTTCGATTTAAAAAATATGAAAACAACTCAATCATCGAGATAATTTCCATTATTGTTAATTACCTTTTGCCATTTTTCTGGCAGCTTATGAATACCACCGTGATAGAAATTCGATAGCTTTGTACTGATTATGTAAATCCGGTCGGAAAGAATTTATTCATACACCTAATATTATTTTTTAATTTTATTTGTGTTGGCCGTTATTAAACTACGGATTTTTACCTCAATAACGAATTACCATCACTTGTCGTACATTTTGTGTTACATTACCTTTTCGTTTATGCCTTATTTAAAAACGAAATTTACGTACTTCTTGTCCTCTCACTTCAAATAATTCTTATTTAAGATTCTGCTTTAAAAAAAAACTGTGTAACGCGGTTTCCTTCGATGCATGCCGACTTGCTTGTTCGTACGTTCGTAGTACAAGCGCAGTCGCCTACCGCGGGAGCTCGAGCGGAAGGCGCGCGCTCTGATTGGTCGGGGTTTTTTGTTAATATCTCCTTAACGAAGTTTCGGACAATATTTTCGCTAAGGAAAAAGTTGTTTCAAATCACCCCCCGAGTCACCCCTTCCAAGGAACTCCGACATTTTTGGAACACCCTGTATGTTTACCTATACGGAACCAGTGGTATAAAAGTTTATTTAAAAGTTATTTCTTACAGTAAAAATGTTGACAACACATTTAGACACAATATTGGGCAAGAAATTTCTCAAAAAAGATAAAACAAGAAAAATCTTGTACAACCAGGGGTGTAGTTAACCCTAAATGACAAAAAGATGAAGGAAAAGCTAAAGTAAAAATGCAATTATGTACGAAGGAACCTTGCATATTTTGTGATGAACTTTTCATTCCTTCAAAGCCCAAGGAAAAGTGGATTCAATGCATTATCTACCACGGGTGGGCTCGTGAGATTTGCACAAATGTTGAGCAGTGCGACGAGACCTTTATTTGTGATTTTTGTGCTGTTTGGAATTGGCCATGCCGATGCGGCCAATCGGGCACACGGTCGCTGCCGCGGGCAGCGGGCCCGTTTGAACGCGCTACCAATACCGGCTGCCGCGACTAGTCGATCGCGGTGATGGCATGGACGCGCCATCTCGGGTCAGCATCAGTGAACTAGATAAATTAAAATAAATTTATGTACAAATTAATATTTGTTACAATATCTTTCTGTATGGTTTCTAAAATAATAGTAATAAAGGTTTGATAATTACATCATATTTCATGCGTTTTTTAATAGGTACCCGATATCACCCACACTTATAGGGTCAAACCGGGTACTTGCATATTTCCGAGAAATCTTTTTTCCTGTGAACCAAATAGCTATTTCAAAAAAGGACTCTCATTTTCTGATTCTGTAAGGTCCAATTAAGATTTCCAGCGATGTCCAAAGTTTATTTTGCCGCCTGACTTTTTGGTAGCAGGAAAAATACATTAGGCACCCGGTTTTACCCCACTTTCCCCTACAGCTTTATAGAGATTAGGATTATAATTATTAATAAATTGGCACTTCTTTATAACACATACGAAAAATGTTTTATATGTTAGTTATTTTCATTTCAAATATACGACATTTATGACACATTTACGACACGTGTCGTGTATAAAAAATTCGCGTATTTGCCCACCTCTGGTACCGAGCGTCGACTGATGTGAGAAATTATTCTCAGTTGCGCACGATAAAACCAACGCTCGTGTGACTGCAGCCTCAACGTCCGTTATTACGTCAACGCTCGTGTGCACCGCGACCCGAGAGTGATCCATGCACTAAACTCTAAATTCTAAAACCACCGCGGATCGTCGGCTACGTAGCTGCTAATCTCATTGCCTTCAGCCTCGGCTCGTAAAATTTTTATACATTCGTATAAAACAATTAATCAAGAAAAGTGGGATTCGTAGGAAATAATGGGACAAGAAATTGAATGAAGTCGGTGATTCTAGAGTTGTGACATTTCATTGTACGTGTGAACGAAACTATGTGTACGAAATGGAGAAAATATTACATCCCTCCAGTTTCTCGATGAAATCGCCATATCACTACTTTTCCCAATCACTCGTACTTCGTAGCATTGTACGTTAAAGGACAAGTTTGATATAATGTGAGCGCGTGTGTACGTTTGTCCTCAGGAATAAAGGAAGAATGGCGATGTATGTTACAAATACACCGACGGGTGTGCTATTCGAAGACGATACGCTCGAGGAAAATGTAGTAATGGAAACGCCGAAGGAGGTGCACGAGAGTCGCATCATTTGGGGGGCCGTGATTGTCTTCGCGCACCTTCATCTTGCAGCACTTTACGGAGTATACCTCGTCTTCACTTCCGCCAAATTGACAACATCTGTCTTCGGTGAGCGATATTAATATTTCGGTGGTAATTTTTGAAGAAATGTCGAAGTAGAAACTAAATAGCAGTGGAACGAATTCTAACGAAAGTGTCCTTGATCCGAGTAGTTTACGCTGGATTAATTACTTGTTCTAAAAAAATTGATAGTAAATCATCTAGATCTACAGTGAAGCGCAAGATTATCCACCTGTTGTAGCGCGTACATTTTCGTGTTAGTGTCTTAAGGCGGGATCTCCTAGCAGCGACCGGTAGCGACTCCACTAGTGCAACGGAGAAACAGATGCATAAGTACTTCTTTCTGGCACTAGTGGGGTCGCTGCGGTCGCTGCAACCTGTCGCAGCTAGGAAATTCCGCCTTTAAGCGGCCTGTAGACTCTCAATATTATTGTGCAATATATTGCACAATGACCAGCGGCGCTGGCCGTGATGGACACACCGGTTCTCGTTAGATCACCGAAGTTAAGCATCACGGGGCGGGTACTGGGGAAAGATGGGTGACCCACCTTTTTCTCCCGGTACACCGCTCGCTGCTGGGACCCGAAGGAGATAGAGAAAAGATATGACGTATAGTTCATTGGGCAATATAAGCAAAAAAGCTTTGAAACGCCATCCTGTTTAAACAGGAAAAAACAATAAACATAAACATATTGCACAATATTTATGTTGGGTGCCCCTAGTTGGTCAATATCGCGCAGTCAGCGGACTACCATGTTTTCTTCCTGTGTCTCATCGCGAGGCATACTGGTACTTCTTCAGAGTAATTTCGTTTCCTACCCTATTGCTAGGGAAACATTCTTCAACCTGTGATAAGGACATCTTCTTTTGGTCATCGCGCGGACCACAAGATTAATTTTCGTCACGGCCACCGCTCAAAACATCATTATAATTTATTTATACTGTATCGGAGGTTTCTTGCCTGCCGAACATAGAGAGATTAGCTAGTAGAGGAGGAAAATGCCACATCTGGTTCCCAAAAATTAATCAGGCTGATCGGCCAGACCGCCTCCCCATGGTCGCGGTTTATGACAGTTTTGTCCTGCGAGTTGGCGGTTGACGACGGTACCTGCGCTGCCGAAGTCATCATCCGCACTACCCACCGAAAGAGCAATATACGGATTATCTCAGACTGAAGAATGTCACCATGTTTTTTATTGGCCTTTAGAAATTTGGGAAACAGATGTTGTCGAAACGTTCTTGGAAAAATAATAAATTATCGATCGTAAAGAACGAATGAATTTTTCGCCTGGCTCTGAGCCCGCTTTTAACCGGACGCAATATAGTAATTAAAAAGTATTATCTACCATCATTGCGGAAGAAAAGGGGTAGACCGCTGAGGCCCGATCCGCCTGCGTCGCCCTCCCTTCAAATTAAAGACAAACAAAAGCACGCGTTGACGTACTTATTCCATGCGAGAGAAGGTGGGCCTCATCTTCGTAGCGCAAACAAGACTACCCCCGGTGCTTCTTATTCGAGCGGGTTTTCATCCAGTGAAAATCAGTAAATTTGCAAGCGCAATATCGTGAGAACCAGTTTAAATAAGGTGTATGTATACGTCATAAGTTATTGAATTTCTCTTGAAACGTATTGTCAAGTGATCTCCACAAAAAAAAATAGTTCCATTTAAGAGACCGAACTTGACCATCGCATCTCATAATCGAAGAAAAAATTCGTCTGCGCTAATAAATTTGCCCCCTCGAACCATGCAATTGCATATAAACAATTATAAAACTTTGCGAAATGTAGTTATTTTTATAAGCAAATAGGAAAGTTTGAAAAAATAGAAAAATTAATAACGGGAACAGGACAATCGCGTGGAAAATTTGCACCTAACAATTTCACCATGGTGGCTCGGGCCAACTCATTCATACACATAAATTCTACTTTCGGAGTGATTATGGCCGGTATTCACAAACGTGTCTTAAGATTAAGCAAATGCTTAAGCATTCGGCATCCTTTACTAGCTACTAGGGTTAGTAGAGGATGCCGCATGCTTAAGCATTTGCTTAATCTTAAGACACGTTTGTGAATACCGGCCTATGTTCCTAAACAGTGGCGGCCTCTACCAAGGCAACAAGTTTCATCGAAATGAACGTCTTTTTATTAGAGAATTTTAATTTCAAGTTGAGGAAAAGATGGTAGGTACTTAATAGTGTCAGAAAAGGTGGATCTATAGGGAGAAGGAGATCAGATGCGTATTCCTTGTTCCGCACGCCAACTTTCCAGAACTCCATGATATATATATATATATATATATATATATATATATATATATATATATATGTATATCCTTATATGTAGTTGATAAGAAAAATTGCAGAATTTTATGATCAAAGCTGTTATTAAATTCTTTTACGGTCAGATGTGCGAGGCGTATTGTTCTGAAGAATAATAAAATTTTTACCTAGACAACCCACAGAATGTAGGATGATCTTCACTTCATACAATGAAAATCGTCGTATCCTTATCATTTAATACGTTACAACCCTACGAAATATTTAAACGCTTTGCACGTGAGTAATCATAACAACCACTGGTACTTGAGTACTGGTTGTTGATTCTAGAAACGAAGAGGGACAACGTCATTTTAGGTCCAGGTGTGCATATTGTATACTCTTTTCTTCATGTTCTCTTTACTTGCAGCATACGCTCTGTACATATTAACTGGCTTCGGAATCACGGCTGGTGCTCACAGATTATGGGCACACAGAGCCTACAAAGCAAAGTGGCCGCTGCAGGTCCTACTGACAATCTGTAACACCACAGCCTTCCAAGTAAGTGATTGGACTCGTCCGTAAAGAAATTTGTAACATGAAATTGCGATTACTTAGATGAAACTGCGAAATTTGACCCATTCGAACGAACAGTCATTATTCTTCCCTTATCAAACGTTTTTAATCGGATCTACAATTTTTACGAGTGTATACATATAATGATTTTGAGTTAAACTTATCACCTTCTCGATAGCATCGGAAATAATAAGTTATTTTGAATAATGTTAAGTAGGCAGTTCCAAAGGAATTGCAAGCAACTTGTTACCGTATGGTCAATAAATCGATTTGAAATGAACTCGAGCACTGCAGCTGAAATAAGGACGCGAATATTTCGAATATGCTTGAAAAGTATGTAAGTCGATCATTACTAAAATTAAAAAGAAAAATGTCTACAATTCTTCAGATTGAATTAAAATTGTTGGGTTGTTAACTCACACAGTTCTCTAATTGGCACATTTAATGGGTATTCTTACATTCCTATATTAAGGATTACAGGCGTAGTGGCGATAATAAAATGTACGGGTCTTGCGAGGTTACTCTTGTGCGCGTTACGCTCGGTCTGCCCTCTAGCGAGCGTCCTGACAAAAGACGCTCGCCCGCGTGAAGAACGTCGCGCTCGCAATGCGGTCGTTGCGAACCGCGCGACTCAAAAGTCTACGACTCAACAAAAATCGACACCGTAAATGTTCCCTTTACCTTCCACATTATTTATTTGTACTTTCTAAACGCTGTAAGTGTTTCTCCTAATGGCAGAAAGAAATTCTACGAAATAACTCGTGCAATGTTCAAGCGTCACGTTAATCCAGAAGCATCCGCTAAATTATTGTAATGGATGAATTGTCTTGGATGTTTATATACAATAATATAATGTAATTAGAATGAAATGGCCGTTATTTAATTGTTGCTGAATGTTTTTCGGCAGCATCCTGTAATTCACTGGGCCAGGGATCATAGAGTTCATCATAAATATAGCGAGACAAATGCAGATCCTTACAACGCAAAGAGGGGATTCTTTTTTGCGCATGTTGGCTGGCTGATGTGTAGAAAACACCCGGAGGTCAAGGAGAAAGGCAAAACAGTCGATATTAGTGATCTGGAAAAAAACACTGTACTTACGTTCCAGAAAAGGTAGGATCGTGTTTTCACCACCTTTACGCGTATGTTAATTGTATAGCAAAAATATGCATTTCATGGATTAAATCTCTGTTTTTTTATCGTTACGTAATAGACGTAGGCTTCTAGTTTCTAAATATTTTTGTCTCTTTGAATTCGGATTTACCATATGGCCTGGGCACTGTCAACGCGACAAGCACGATTTTGCTGCAGCGCACATTTTGACGAAGAGTATACAGGAAATGGATTTATGAATTTGATTGAAAAAAAATTTTTCTTACCCTTCGATATGTACATTATTAACTATACTAAGCAATACATTGATTTACTTGCGTTGTTTGGTTTGAAATAAATTCCCGAAAACACCCTTACATTTCGGACCGTTACAGTGGTCTGCCCCCTTAAGTGTAATCTTACTGGTGTCAGAATTTGTCCTATAGTCATGTGTGTGATAGTAATAATAAGTAAACTTGTAACGACTATTATTTTAGCCTTGCTGATGTGCAAACACATTTATCCTCCACTATATTTAGCTTTTATGCGAGAAAATAACTGCTTTTTGGCTTAATATCTTTCTTAATCTGTTTACAGGTATTACTATGTCCTTATGCCCCTGTTGTGTTTCGTTATGCCGACTGTTGTACCAGTTCTATGCTGGAACGAGACGTGGTCGAATGCTTTCTTCGTTCCCACGATTCTGCGATATGTTTGGACACTGAACGTCACGTGGTTGGTCAATTCAGCAGCCCATCTCTATGGCAACAAACCATATGACAAGTTAGTATCGCTTAAAATTATATTATTCCGCTTGCATGAAGTGTCTATCACACGCATTAACAATTTCTAAGTTATTTTTTTTTAATATGCGTCGCGTATTAAAGCAGGGTTGCCAGGGATTACTTGCGGCGCAACATCTGCAGGAGTGGTGGTAATGTGTGCGTGAACTGACGCCAGCGCCGAGGCGGCCAAGTGGCCCCAACCCCCAACGCGAAGCCAACCACGGCCAACCAGCGTCGACAATCTATTTCCGGGCAACGCTGGTTGGCCGTGGTTGGCTTCGCGTTGGGGCCACTTGGCTGGTTTGGCGCTAGCGTCAGTTCACGCACACATTACCACCACTCCTGTAGATGTTGCGCCGCAAGTAATCCCTGGCAACCTTGTATTAAAGTCAAGTAAGAAAATTCCAATTTATCCTTATTTAAGTACATAGTTTTCACACACAAATTTATAGGAAAATGGATTAGCACTGTCCAGGAAAATTAACAAAAAAATGTTATTTTCCATGTATTATTTAAAAGAATCAACGTGTCTTGGCCTATACTCGACAGAAATATTGCTTACAACTTGTAGGTTTTTCAAATTTTTTTTTTTTTTTTTTTTTTTTTTTTTTAATTTTAATATCGACCGTATTGACTAAATTAATATGATTTCGGCGCAAGGTTCGGTCACTTTATACAAATTTAAAAAGTCGTTTTGCAACTATTCACTCATCCATGAATTAACGAGTTTCCGACGTTTCAGTCCAGATTCGGACCTTTATCAAGGAAAGATGTATGTATAAGAATATTGCGTGAACTATTAAATTTATTAGTCGGCGCGTTCAAATAGTAACGACCGACACTTGAGTCGGTTGGAAGATGACTACTTGTAGGTTTTTCTTCACTCCAAGTACTTTTAAACAGCTGTAAATTTGCTACCTGATTAAATTATGTGCTTTCGAGCCTTTCCTGAAGATATGCCCATATAATTTTCAATTTGAAAATGGTACTAGGTAGTATTCAATTCCTTTTGGTGAGAACTTTACAACGGTGTGCAGGAATGGCGACATGCTCTGTGGCTGCAAACCACTCTATTAGACTCAATATTAACATTTGGGAAACGAAGTATTAGAGGGATCATCGATGCAAACGGATTCCAGCTTGGAAATTCAATTAATCGATTATTTTTCTCTCCTCAAATATATGTAGGGGAAGGGGGCATGATGGGGTATCGTAAAAAAACGATAATAGAAAAATGCTAGACATTTGATGAAAGTACCAAAAGGAAATCATTGTCTTGTAACAGTTAGGCCGTTGATAGAAATGAGTGGGGCAGCACGGGTCTTTGGTTTAGAGCTGTGAAATCGTCCACATGCTGCGTGGATCTTATTTTGTGTACTAAAAAGATTTATAATAAATATATATTTAAAAACGGTAAGTCAATTATTTCTGTTACATTATAATCTCCATTCTATTTACTTTAAGGGGTTACACCACCTTGGCGCTCGGAAAAATAGGTATAAAAATAAACTTTTTTTTTTACGCTGCCATTAAGTATATAAAATGATCTTTATTTTACATATATATATAGTAGTTTTATGAACAATTTACAATATTAACGATTAAAAAAAAATAAAAAATGGCGGAGATATATATGTGTGTGTAAAATAAAGATCATTTTATATACTTAATGGCAGCGTAAAAAAAAAGATTATTTTTATACCTTTTTTTCCGAGCGCCAAGGTGGTGTAACCCCTTAATGTACATTATTGAAAATTGCAATATTGTTGTACAAATAAAAAATTGAAAACAATGCAGTCTCTGGAAACGATGGTTTGACGCAAGATAGGGTCCTTGATACGGGGGAATGAGGGGGTGCCCCATCATACCCCGCATTAGGGTTGTTCATGTGAGGCTGAACAACGCCATCTTTCTCTATTATAATTTAAGTCGAATTTTCGCTACTTTCAATTCGGATTTGAAAATGGTAAGAACATGTAAGAAAAACCTAGACGAGGAAAATGGTCAAAAGAAGTTATGAAGAAATCTGTAGATGAAGTTTTAAGCAACAAAATGAGGTACAAGAAAGCGGCTCGAGAATATTGCCTTCCACAAACAGCACTGGAACGTTATGTCAAAAAATTGAAACAGGGAAATGAAGTGATCATGGGTTTACCATTAGGTCAAATTAAGAGTGGATTTTCGCAAACAGAAGAGGAAGAACTTGTCGAATATTTAAAAGATATAGTCCCAGAACTCCTGTGCGAGGGTAGGAAGAAAATGATTTAGAAGAAATTCATATTTGCATCGATTGTGGAAATATTTAGGGGAACCGCCTTGCCCCGTTTTCGGTACCCCGCCATACCCCGTGGCAGGGGCAAAATGGTTTTCCATTACTTTTCTTTTTAAAGTTTAATAACTTCAAATTTTTATTTAAATGTTGCCCAAACCATGTACCAAAAGTTAAAGTATAATTATATATTGTTTCATAAAAACTTAAGCAAAACGTATAATTATCAATTTTTTTGCATGTTTGCTTAGCTACCCTCTTCCCCCATACCCGAGACAACAGAAAAGTAACACTACTTTATAGAACTCCTCGCTGATTTCAGGTTCTTCAATCCCTCTGAGAATTTGGGTGTGTCCATCGTGGCAGGCGGTGAGGGCTGGCACAATTATCATCACGTGTTCCCGTGGGACTACAAGACGTCCGAGCTGGGCAACTACAGATTCAACATAACGACAGCGTTCATTGACTTTTTCGCGATGATCGGCTGGGCGTACGATCTGAAAGTGGTACCCACAGACCTGGTGCAGAAGAGAGTGAAAAGAACTGGTGACGGCAGCCATGAAGTCTGGGGCTGGGGTGATGCAGATCAGACGCAAGAAGACAGGGACCAGTGGTGACGCATAGCCTTAAGGATGTATTGGAACTATATTCAAAATGGTAGCAAGTTGATGAAAATTTGTGAGATTGTTCTTTCTAGCCTTCCTGATGTGCTGTAAAAATTTTAAACGGACCCAGTAAACGGTTGCTCGGTTATAACGATTTCAATTTTCACTGATTTTACACGTAGGTACTCTTATGGAAAGAGACGATCTTGACGGATAAAACAGCTGAAAAAAGCTCCTGATGTTGAAGAATTGCTTTTGCTTTCAATTTTTTTGTACATGTAGTATATGAATAGATGAGAATATCTGCCAAGTTTCAATTGTTTTTACTACATCGTTTCAAAGAAATAAATTATAACTTGAGAAGAATGTACTGTCGGCATGATATGACGAGGCATTTTCGTCGCGTTATTTCGGAATTTTTATACAAAGAACCCATAAATTTTATTAATATTTAGTTTATTGCTACATGCTTATTGATATTTGTCGATTACAAATTTTGTCGATAGAAAGAAATTAAAATCAAACGCAGTTGACTGATTTAAAGTAATGGTGAAAAAAACAATGGGGCCACTGCGACCATGATTAGGCTCGTTCTTGTGATCTGAAACAAAAAATGTAGACATTCTTTATTTGTATGCCTTTGGCTATCGTCCCTACAAATCCGAAACTTGACATACTTTTGTCAATATCTCGAAAAGTTGAAATCGTACAAAAAAATGTTTCACACAAAAGATACTCCATTTTTTATGCAAAGTGCAGTAATGCAATAAAAGCGTAGGTTCCCGTTTAAAAAAAAATGAAGTTCACCTTGAAACAACCTTGAAAAGGACCTTGAATTAAAAAGCGCATATGACCTCCATACTCCCCCCCCCCCCCCCACAAACAGAACGACTTTTGTCTAAAACATTTTTCTCTAAAATGCTTCGTTTTGGAGATATTAAGGTGTCTCAAGTTAAATGCCGTCGTTAAATGTGTCGAATATTTTTGACTACTCTACAAACCTGCAAAGTTGCATCAAAATCGGTGTTTACGGGTTCGATACCTATGTTCCTTTTAAATAATACAGTAGAAGAATATTATTATTACTATATGTCCCTGTTATATCTTATACACTATACACCATCATTAATGTATGTGCATAGGCATGATGAATGGGTGAGGTTCAGCAACAGGAGCTCTTAAAAAACATTAAAGCACTCCTTTTACAAATTACGTTTTGGCGAGCGAATGAAATTTGTGTTGCGTTAAATAAACCCGAATAGGGCAGCAAGGTTAAACGGCGAATGCATTTTCGTTTTGTTCTGAGCCTCCTTTCTCTTCCGTTGAACGGAATACGTTCATAAGATGATCCTTAAATTGTTACTCTAACAGAAACATTTGTAAATCGCGGGTCTCGAGTGACTTATTTTTACCGGCGGTGAATTCTAATTCCTACCACCCGCAGCGTTACAATCTGTTTCGAGACTTCGCCGGTAACGTTGCATGTGACACTAAAATGGTATTGGAGTCCTGGAACCCCACAAACCGGTTACAAAAAAAATGCATTGGGTGATAGTAGGGTTTGTCGGTTTTTATTTATAAATTTGTAAAATTCGAAAACCGGTTTTAAAATTTAAAAAACCGGGTTTATATACTAAAATTAATATGCAGAAATGAATTAAATATTTCATTAAAAACCTTGACATTTTGACTTGAAATCTCCTCGGACAGAAGCATATTGTAATAGGTAACAGTTTACTGTGAAACTAATCTTCAGGAGTTCATATTTTCTGATGAAAATACTAAATGGACTAAAGATTTATAATTTGGTACCACTTTTTAAAAGATTTATATTTTGTACGGATTTTAGTTATTTATTTTTTTTCATTTGGTTTTGTATGCACTCTATTTTATTGTATTATATTTTTGTAGATGCATAAATATTAAATGAACTCAAAAATTGTACGCATTTGTATGGATTTTAGTTATTTTAATTTTTTTGGTTTTGTATAGATAGAGTATATTTTATTCTGTTATATTTTTGTAATTCCATAATATTAAGGAAACTGAAAATTTTTAAAACAAGTACAAATATTTGTTTACTATTTTAATTACATATTTTTGTGAAAATTCGAAAACCCGGTTTAACCGATTTTTTGGGAATAGTGGAATTCGAAAACCGGTTTTCTCAGAAGTCGGTTTTTGTATAAACCCTAGGTGATAGGTCTATCCCATACCTCATCTGTGCTATTACAAATTGGGAAGAACGAAGCTACAGCTGCCATCTGACAGCAAATCGTAGGTATTTGTAAAAGCCTAGATGCACATTACGAATCCAGAAACTTACTAAATGTACAAATTATTTCATGGACACCATTTGACATGTCATTAATTACAGCATCGATCAACACACATACATCTGTAGAGCAGGGTATAAAAATCTCTTTACTTTTCCAAAGAAACAGTCGATATTACCGACATCATACAAAACATACTATACCAACGAACTTACGTTTCCCTTGACTATAATACACTTTTAAGGTACAAATTGCATAACGAAACGCACTCTTCCTAAATATAAATCACGTAAATATAATTTAAACATAATAAATATATGATTAACAGTTCTCATAGTCACTGCTTATAACATCTTAAACAAATGTCCTCCATTTACAAAGAATTACATCCGCCCCGATCCAGATCAGAGAATCGCACTTACGCGAATAGGGTGAAAGAAGAGAATTATTATTCCAGCGTGGTAAACACAAGTATTTTGTAAATAGGCCGTTCGAATACTGCCGCCACGCAGTGGCGTCGTGCGCGTGCGGGGCAGCAGGTAGGTTGCGCTCCTATTGGTCGCTGCGTAAGTCGCTTGGCTGGATTGCACGCGCGCTCAGGTGCCGTACTGATCGCTTCGATGACGAGGCCGCCAGTTACTGTTCGGTGCACGAATGCGACGAAACGCTCGGGCGTCTTGGCGGGTTTTCCCTCGGAGCTGCGCTCACGAGACCAGCTCGGGAACGAGAGAACGGAGGTGACGTTTTTATCGTAGATAAAGTGAACGTCTGAGTGAAGGCGAGAGGCACAGGGAGAGTGAAGGGGACTGGCGCTCGAGACACAACCCAGTGGACAGGAAGCCTGCCGACTATCTGGGCCTGCATTTTAGTCCAGCATTGGCCGCACCGATAAGCGGACGATTCGCAGGTGAGTGAGAGGTGCAAACGATGCGTCGGCGCGACTAAGCACGCGGTTCCTCCATCTCGCTTTCTCCTTCGTTCGTCGCGGTGTCCACCATGGAAATCCCATGGAACTTGCTGCGCTATCGTAGACGTAGTTTCTACGTGTTCCAATCGGCGCTCGCCCCTATCGAAAACATCCTTCGACCCTGCGTCTCCTCTGCAGGACAATCGGATTCGTCACTGTCGCGTAAATTCGACTGAGAACTCACGGGCCATAGGCTGCCCCCGAGGTTGCGTGCCAGTTACGTGCCGTCCGAAATGACCGACGAATATTTGACAGCGAACTGACAGAAACTCGATCACAGAGGCGCTCAACCCGAGACTTATCGATGCTGCCCTTTCCTGTCCGAATCCGGGACTATCTCGCTTTCGCGTTTCCACAGATGAAACGTTGCGCCGAGTATTTCCGGTACATTGAAATATTCAACGGATTTCGCTGACGTTCAGGAGCGCCCTTTCGTCGATCGCTCTTTTTTTTTTTTCTTCATGTTTTATTGATTCGTTCTCTCTTGTGGCAGACGAGGTTTCTGTAGAATGGACGATAAGTAAGAGGCGGCAGAGCGGCGTCTTTAAGCATGTCCATCGACTTCCTAAGCATATATATGTAGTGGAAGACCCTCGTTCGCGACCTTGATCGCCGAGCTCTCGTATATAGCAATACAGTGTTGGTGTCCCGTTGTACGAACGCCGCTCGGGGAGCACGGCGGTCTCATATCGAAGCGCTATGCTATTCGGGTCGCTTTCCGTCTTTGCCCCATCTTCTCTTCGCTCGTTCTCAGCAGAGATGGGCAAAAAATTATTTGAAATATAAAATTTGCGTACGAAATTTTTATTTCAAATAATTTTTTGCCCATCTCTGGTTCTCAGTCCTCTCGCACTCGCCGCGGCGACTACAAACGAAGTAGCGGGGATAGGAATGCTCTCTTAACGGAACGGCGGTCCTGCTCTCTTAACGGGGCAACACTGTATTTTACTCGAGCAGCGCGCGTCGATAATTCCTGTCGCGCATTTTCCGTCTCCCATTCGCTGTCTTCGCGCCAATCCGTTGGTCCTCTATCAGCTGTGCCTCGGTACCTGTACACAGTGTGCCCTTTCTCCCGCTTTTCGAACGCTACGCCGACCAACACGTCTGCCTCGTTTGTCATCTTTAAGATGCAGACTGATACGTCCACCTCTTGAATTATCGTAAAGTGTTCGATGTAATACGTGTGCTCCGAATTCAATGGCTGCGTCCGGTGCACGTATAGAACGTTCGAGAATTTGGAATCTAATGTGGATGGAGAATATATTTAAATTGGGAGTTCGTTTCTCTTTTCTTGTATATTTATTATTAGTTCTGCGTATTCGTTGAGGGTATGCCTCTGTTCAAAATTACTTCAACTTTAATGAAAGTTCCCTGTAGATTATACGTGTAATGCAGGTTAATAATATTCTTCCAAGGTAGAGGTGTTGTCAGTGACAATATAGGTACTAATATTGCGATAGTTTTGGATTTACCGGAACCCTCTTCTGCTCAATGTCTGTTGGGGTAAATTATTCTGCAGGTGCACTGAACTCGTATAATTAATCAATCACAGACACCATGGCATATTTGCCAGTTCTACTTTTTAAAATCACTGCTTCATTCGAACGCAGTTGATTACACAATTCTGATTTATTTTTTGAGAAATAATTGCCCTATTTGCGATTTAAAGTTTTTGTCGCTCTCCATGTTTTCTTCATAATTCCCTACTATGGGAGAAAGCAGTGGCGGATTTAACAGGGCGGCCGATGAGCCGTTGCCGCCTGGGGCCCCTGCCCAGGAGGCCCCCCTCGGGCCCCGTGCCCTGCAAAAAATTAGGATTATATCAAAACACCATGTTTCTTTCTGTACTATTACACTTAGCCTGTTTTTATTAAACTACCTCTTTATTTTCCCGAAAAATGGGCCCCTGCCCAGAAGGCCCCTTGGGCCCCATCCTTAAAAAAATACGATTTTATCCAAACTATATTTTTTTTCTGTATATACTACTACACTGAATCCGTGTTTAGTAGACTACCTCTTCATTTTCCCGAGAAATGGGCCCCTCAGAAGGTTTGCCACCTGGGCCTTTTTTGTTAAATCCGTCACTGGGACAAAGAGTGTGCAGTTCTTTGCAAATGAATCTGTATGTCCAGCAAATCGAATTCCAATACCTCTGAAATCGGTGTATTTTGATAGAATGTTATATTTCTTGTTTCTTATTACGCACTGTCGCTTTTTTTTGTTTACGTAAGATTGTGGCACGGAAGGGTGGTACAACTTTACTGAATCGCGCTTTAGACGTTATTTGTTTATTTAATTTCCGGAAATTTAGCTCTGTGTTGTACAAAGGGGAAATGTATGATATGAGAAACAAGTATCGGATACAAGGATGTAGAGATTTTAGAGAATTAAAAAACAAGTCTTGCCATAATTAATGAGATTAACAGCCGTTTGAACACTTAATTTGAACGAATGAACAGATTTCGAGAAGAAGTCAATACAGTCGCATATAACATTTATAAAAGTACACATTCTATTAATGGAATCTGGAAACGAAAAATTAGTACTAGTTTCGTGTTCGACCAAGTGGAAACTTATGGAGTAAACGGGGACATGTATTGAAATTAATTCTAATACCAGAGAATAATCAGTAATTATTTATTATTTTCGATCTATACAAAAATTCGGTCGTTCTTCTCTCTTATTCTGCACGGTATTATAGCACGAACAGAAAAAACCAATCCATGTTATGCATGTACATATATATTGTTTGGGATTTTGTAGGCGATTCATTTGTTCTATTTGCATGAAACTCCCTCTTATCTTGTTTTATTAAAAACTCACAACTATTTGACTTTTCCATCATTTAAACCATTTTGCAACAATCGAAGCAAATGGTGACGGTGTGTTGTCAAGCAGAAAAATACGGTAACTATCTAGTTATTTTCCCACACAAATTATAGACTTTTGTGAGTCGCGATTGCTGCAAGCGTTGTCACGGTGGAAAGTAACCCCTCTGATGTTCACGAGTGCAGGCCTCGTATTCTTAAGGGGTAAAACCACTCTAGATGCAGAAAGAAATACCTAAATTTGACAATTTATTTTGGGAGTATGACAAACGGAATAGAATTTCTTCTCAGAGGGTTTATTTAACACATATTGAAGTACGAAAAACAATTTTTTTTATTGTCATTTTCATACAAAATGGCGGCGACAGAGCCCGTCGGCGAAAACAGCTTTTTTGAAAACACTGCCACGGGAGGACGGATTTCTCGGTATGTATGAGTCCGAGAACAAAAAATAAAAAAAAATTATAATATATATACAATTGGCTTTGGAAGCACGTAGGGATTTTCTTTTAATCAATTTTTGTGGAAGTCGTGCACTTTTTAAGAAATGAATCGATTTTTTCCACTAAACAAGAGCATTGAATTGTTTATAAAAAAAAGTTTTCACTCAATTAAAAAACGGCTACGTACTTTCAAAGCCAATTATATATAGATTATAAATTTTTTTTATTTTTAAAATTCGTAAGTACAGCCCGGTTTCAGTAAACTAGGCAAAAATGTAAACTTTGATAGGCTGTATTTTTTAAACAAATTTTGAACCAGTAAATTGATGACTTAAATCCCCTCTAGTTTCATGTGGACTACATACTATTTCGATTCCGTCAAAATCTCTGACATCGAGCGCAAAAAGTGATCGAATTGCCGTGGAATCACCGTACTAGATTGTGCCCTACATGTCAGTTCTCGCTGGCTTGCGATCCCTCTCACTCACTTTTTGTTTTCTCCAAGGGTTGAAACGGTTCTAGAAATAACTGTTTCAAACTGTTATATAACGGTTATGAAGAATCGATATTCTGATTATCCCGAGTTTGGTTACGGTTCTAGAACCGTTATTTTTGGGGTTCTATATCGGTTCCGAAACGGTTCTGGACTCGGTTCTCGTATCGTCCTTACATTAACCTCTGACTGGTCACGTGCTTTAGAATCGCATGGTCGGTCACGTGGGGTTTGTCAGACCCTATATGAAAAACGCCTATGATCTACATTATTGTTATTATTTTTTTTCCACTACAGCGCACACATAAACTCAGCTATATGAAAGTACAAAATTCGCATGATTGAAATAACAATGTTATGAACACTTAAAGCTGGCTGGTGTCTATTAACCCCCACGTGCCCAGTCAAAGGTTAATTGAAATCGCTAGTATTGCGGTTGCAGATTATTCTCTATAAGCATGAGCATACATTTTACAAAAGCATTATAAAAAAAAAGGCAAATACTAAATAATTATACATTCCATTATTTTGTAACATGAAAAGTGTTCTTTAATATAAGTGCTTTTCTTGAAACAGTGAAAAATAATCGGCAAAGGAAATTTTTCTTATATGTTAATTCTTTGAAAATGTAATATTATTCCTTTTTTACTTTCGACTGATACGCGGCATAAACATTGTATCGTTTGCAACGGTTTTCAGCGGCCGTTAAAAATATGAGAAAGAATGCGAATGTTATAAATATTGTGTTAAAAATAAATAAAACATCTATGAAGTGGCTATTTTATTTGTGGTGTACGACCACTTATTGCTGTGATATTATGACTTTTTTTGGTATAGTAGCTACGTTTAAAAATTACTTTAGTATTTCAGTCAATTATATATCCAATTTGTTAAGTATATTTTTAAGTAGATATATCATTGACCCTGATTCTTATTATACTCTCGGATAATGGAAATATAAAATAAGTAATTCTTATAAAAGCATAAAATCTTTTCTTCTCTTAATGATTTACTACGTTTTTCGTGTTAAAAAAACACCTTCACTATTTCTTTACTGCAATTTGCAGCACTATTGCAACTTTAGACGACTTTGGGCGACTTTTGACAACTGAGGAGTGGTTTTTAAAAAGGGCATATTTCCGTTTTTGACCTTGAAGCAAATTTTGATGGCATCGCCTTAATAATGTTAAGTTTCATCCCCCAGCGACACGAAGCACCACAAAATAGGTTTAATTCCTTTTTAAAGAATTGAAGTGAAAATACGTGTTTCATACAAAAGGTCTTATTTCCAAGTTTGTCCGATGACATAGCGAAATAACTGTTTACATTTAGTCTGAAACAAAACGGACATATTTCCTATACTCATTTCTGAAATTGTTATGAATTCGAAAGAAAAGAAACTTAATTCCATAGAGTTACCCAAACATATACTAAATTAGTTTAAAAAGGTACCCACTCCTAGCGGCGACTGGGATGGCCGTGACTCGGCCGTACGTGCAAGAGTCCGACACTCCGACCGTCGTCAGCAGTCGTCAGACTCACTCGTACGCACGGCCGAGTCACGGCCAACCCAGCCGCCGCTCGGAGGCAAAGTTATATTGCGCGATCTGTATCTTTACAATAGAATGTGGCAAAACAAAATAACCATAAACATTATATTATATTTTGCAAATAGCAGAAAAGATTGTGCAAGTTTCATTTAGGGTTTATTTCCAAATGGTTTCATACAAAAGGGCTTATTTTTTATATTTTCCACCAAAACGGCTTATTTCCAAACGTTTTTTTTTAAATAACTGTTACAACAATGTCGCTGAATTTAAAACATTACCGCTATCACATGGAAGAATAAACTGTACGTGTGCCTACTAATAAAATAAACAAGGGTTTTTTTTAATAAACATAAGTACCGCAGTTTCTTGCGGTTATTAAAAATTTTTTCTATGTGGAAATGTGCCCTTTTGAAATATCACTCCTCAATTCGGTTTGCGAGACTCTTGTCGAAAACCTGGCACCTCTGGCCTCAGCTGCAGTCCCGGAGCCATGCGCCGTTGGCATAGTCTAACAAGAGGGTGACCGGCATAATTTCAAAATTGGTTATTATAATAAAGTGTCAAAAATTATACATATTCTAGCTACTTAGTACTACAGCGCTTTTATATTAATACGTTGTCCAATCGTCGTTGTTGTCTATATATAATCGCCGTTGCATCTCCTAGGCATGCAGGTATGCCTACACGACGATAGGTCGAATTCAGTGTCGCGGACTGCTCTAGGCAGTTTTCAATCTTCCGAAAATTTTTTTGTGTGTCGTATACACCTGATCTAGACACAAAAGTGTCGTCGTTGTAGACGTACCTTCCGCACCAGAGCTAAGTAACTAATCGTGGAAATAATAATTAAAAAGTAATTGTATATCAGTGCTGTCCAAGCTAGGGCTCCCGCGAGACCTTTGGGATTCTCCCACTCCCGTCCGCGTCGTCAGGGATACCGCGCCACGCTAAACTTTAGCGGCTGAAGAGGCTACTACTTACCTATGACGCTACACATGACGTGTGATCAGTGACACACGTCACCACACGAGGCAAAGCTAGTATTCCTCGCGGAATATTGTGCGGAGACGGAGCGGTTTGGAAGGGGAAGCAGGCACGTGAGAGGCCCCACCGCTGGACAGCGCTGATGCATATGTGTGCTTTTTTTACGCACGATATATATACACATACTGAGGGTCGGAAAAAAAAACTAAACACAATTTTCTCGCGAGCTTTAGAGCTATGCACTTGATGCGTTTAATTTAAGTAGGGAATACAATCTCGGGATATGGTATCCCGCGATCACGGCTGTTTTTTGGATTCCAAAAATCCCGGGATTTGATATAACTAATCCCGAGAATTTCCGGATTTTGTAAAAATGTGAATTACTTTATGAACACCTGAAAAATGTAAAAATAAACAGAATAAATAAACATAGTCATTTCTAATTAAATAATAATATTACGTCGCATGTAACTAGCTAAACTATATTTATTTTTACAATGATATTCTCACTTTCCGCTATTTCGAAATCGCGCGAGTTGCAAATCGCAACTTGTCTGAACACAAAGTCGAAACTTTGTAGATATGTAGTTTAGGTGCTTTGCTATAGGGTTTATACAAAAACCGACTTTTCAAAAAACGGGTTTTCGAATTCCACTATTCCCGAAAAAGCCGGTTACACCGGTTTTCGAATTTTCACAAAAAAATATAATTAAAATAGAAAATAAATATTTGTACTTGTTTTAAAAATGTTCAGTTTTTTAATATTAATAAAATTACAAAAATATAACCAAATAAAATATACTCTATCTATACAAAACCACATAAATAAAAAAAATTAAAAGAACTAAAATCCGTACAAAATGTAAATTATAAATCTTTATTTCATTTTGTATTTTTCTTCCGAAAATATGAATTCATGAAGATTAGTTTAGTTTGATTTCAAGTAAAAATGTTAACGTTTTTAATTAAATAATTAATACATTTTTACATATTATTTCTAGTATATAAAACCGTTTTTTTTTAATTTTAAAAACCGGGTTTCGAATTTTACAAATTTATAAAAAAAAACTGTTTTTAAACCCGGTTTTTAAAAACCGACAAACCCTACTTTGCTATTTCTTCGTTCGCATTTCCAAAAATCTTCATAATGGTTTATTCTTCATTGTTCTACTGTTTTCATTGTTAAAAATGATTTTAGCTTATGTTTCAGACTAATGATAGAAAGTAAGTTTGTTTACTTCAAATAAAGATTTAGAATTTTAACACATAATAAATCATTTTAATTACTGAAATTTTCTATTACCCAATCCCGGGATTAGTTCCGGAATCCCGAGATAGTCGGTAGTAAATAATGAGCGGGATTGTATTCTCTAAGTTGAAGACATAGTTTTACATGCTGCCCACTACTTACAATTAGCTGTGTGTAAAATTTCAATCAAAACGAAACCTCGCGAACTCTCCATGCCAATTGATTATAATTCCATGTCGCGATATATCATGATCAGTTAAGCGTCACGTGCATTTATTGCGCCGCCACGACTATAAAAAGTAAAGAAATTAACGGTTTAGTACTCCAAGGCTCAGTACTGAAAATTGATTGGAACACAATAAACGATGATCAAAACATGGCTAGGAAAAGATCGATACGTTCAATTGCACGGTTCTGTCAACGTAACCAGATTTAGAAATGATGTAAATTATTCTCAACGTCATCCCTGTCTTCTTCCTCGCCACCATATTCGCAAACTAAAAATAAAATCTTACAAAACCAGATTTCGACGAGATCCAGTTCCTCGGGTATTTGACTCCTGCTATTTTTGTTGTTAAGGTTTTGCGGTGGAGGGATGTTATAAAAACTCATGAGACCAGCGCAGGACTCGATAAGAAAGATGCAGATATTTTTCAAAGCTTCCTTGCAAATTTGAGTTTTGATATGATTTAGAGCAAATGAAACCTTTTCAATTTATGCTGGAATTCAGTTTTTAAATATAGGTAGAGTAAAAAAATAAAAGAATGTATTTCAGTTCTTCCATTCAGACTCGATGACAATTTCACAAAAGGACGAGGTGGAATTTGCCATTCATTTTTACAATATTTATTCTAATGGAAAATCATATTATAGGGACGATTTTACAGCCATTTGAGCTAGATTTGAGACCCCTACCTGCTGTACAGGATTTATTGGATTAGGTTCTAGTATTGGGAATTTAGTTTTCAGGGTTTGAAGCGAACTGAATCGTTTTGTTTCATAAGGTTTTCCATATAATGTTTATTCAACTTGCAGAGTGGAGTTTATTCAACTGGCGCATATTGACTCCATTGTTGTAAAGTCTTCTTATTGTTACGAAATTTGTCTACATAAATTCAGGCAAACTACAGTGAGAAACTGTATATTTCGCGAAACTTATTCAATTTAAACTACAGGATGGTAACAAATATTTAATAACTACTGGTCAGTGACAAATTGACAAAGAAAAATCACACATTCGAATGAGTACTTTTTCAATGAAATCGACCAAAAAATGTAAGGGTCGATGAGCGTAAATGACCTACAGAAGTTTAAGAGCTTCTGACCAGGCACTTTTATAACAAATTGCTTTCAAAAATTTGTATTTGCATAAGACTAGAATTTTCCGGGGCACATCACTCTGAGAACTGAAAAAGTGTTCTTTTTTACACTTTTAATAAAGCTTTCTATCGACATATTAAAAATACATATATGTTTTCAAGAACCTTTGTAACAACTTTTATAAACAAATTTTACTAAATATAATACTCTCAATTTAACTTTGCCCTCTCGAATTCGCTATAATGTCCCTGGAGTGTATTTGGCATGTACGGATTTTTAAAAGTGTTAATTGTTGAAAAATGCCAACCTTTTGAAGAAGAAAAGTATGAGAGAAAGAAACAGCTTGTAAAGATAGAGAATGCGGTTATGAATATAGAAGCAAAATTTGAAATCGATCGGATAAGTAGTTTCTGAGTACTTACGTAGCCGCAGGTGCATGATTGAAAAATCGATTTCTAGAAAAACGGCCATGCGACGTGTTCGACTGCTGTAGCATTTTCCACCATCAAGATTACAATTTTTCCGCGGACACGGGGTAACATTGCCACATCTTATAACATATATATATAAAGCAGAAAGTTTATGTGTTTGTGTGTTTGTCTGTCGCCTAAAAACTTTCGAACGGTAAACTCTGGGGTCACGAAATGTGTCCCAGCTCACTATGTCTAGCTAACCCAGATGAATGTGACTATTTTCACTTATAAAATGTTAAACTATAGTAAAATGCAAAAAAATCGTTTCTTTGAAATTGTTGAAGTAATATACAGCTGTGAACATTATAATAGCAGTACTTTAGGGTAAATAATTAAAATCGCCTTTCTCAATAATACAATAACAAAACTTTCACCGTGAGCACGTGTGTTGATTACTCAAAGGTTAAGTAAAATTATTATAACAATAAGAGCGAATCCCACTTACGCCCAAATCGCCCGTGATTTGCTAGGTTTTCCTGTACGCGACTAAACGCAATGTCAAGAATTTCAAAGTCGATTTTCTCGAAAATGCAGCGCGATATGAAAAAAAGTTAGTCTTCCTTTTTTACTTATAACAAGTAATTTAGTCGAGAAAAAGAAATAAAATTTTTTGATATTGCGCTTTATTTTCGAGAAAATCGAGTTTGAAATTCTTCACGATGCGTCCTGTCGCGTACGGGAAAACCCAGCTTAATGAAAATCACCATACGTACTTCCAAAGCCAATTGTATATAGATTATAAATTTTTTTTATTTTTTGTTCACGGACTCATACATGCCGAGAAATCCGTCCTCCCGTGGCGGTGTTTTCAAAAAAGCTGTTTTCGACGACGGGCTCTGTCGCCGCCATTTTGTATGAAAATGACAATAAAAAAAATTGTTTTTCGTACTTCAATATGTGTTAAATAAACCCTCTGAGAAGAAATTCTATTCCGTTTGTCAGACTCCCAAAATAAATTGTCAAATTTAGGTCTTTTTTTCTGCCTCTAGAGTGGTTTTACCGCCTAAAGATATCTTAACGATATTATCGATAAATCGAATTATGGCGACTGAAGGTCGTACATCACTGCAATCTGAAGCCGCGACTCCTGGCGATTGTTCGGTCGCGCGTGACTATAAAATATGTCGAATATGTATATACGTGCCAAGGACGTTTTATTTACCAACATGAATGAATCGGACTCTGAGCATTTCATTCACGAAATTCGTCGAACGATTTCACAGACATTCTTGTGTAATTAAAAAATGTAGTGTTATATTTTCTTGCGTCGTAATAAAAAACATTAAATGCTCCTTTTAGTTAGTATCCAATATTTATGTTTTGGTTTAAGACAACAACTGGTTTCTAATGCCATATGGGCAAAATGTTACTGTGAATGGAGATAAAATAAAAAAAAAGGGTTAACACGCCTGGCACGCTGATCTATTAACCGCAGAGCAACTATTTCTTCAACGTCCATTCTAATAGTAGTAAATATTAAAAAAAAAACTTTTTTTAAATCTAATCAAGCATTGGAAAAAATATATGCAAATAAAACTATTCTGAACATAAAATATAATATGATATTACCCCAAAATACATATATTAACAAACTATTGACAATACTTATTAAATATGGATCTTCACCACGAAAACAACGAAAAGAATCTTATCTTACTTACATAATTAAATGTTTTTTATTTGTCAACTCTTTTTAACAAATAAACACGCAAAAAGCATAATTTGTCTAAACTTTGATCTCCTAATTGCGATCCAATTTTTGTACAAAATAATCCAGCCGCAGAAAAGGCTCTCTCAGATTCTACAGTTGTTGGTCGGGTAGTCATTAGGAAATCATATGCCATTATATGAGGCAGTGAGAGAAACAACGGAGTAACCCACATCTCGGTAAACGGAGAAATAGGCGATCTAAAAAGTAGCGTTTCAACTACATTTTATTTTGCAGGCGTTGTTACCAGTACAGTCATAGTTAGTAGCTTCTGATACTTAATGGAAATGCTTCCTAACGAAGACCTAATTAATTTTCCGTTTAATTTTAATAAGTAATTATTTTATGTGGGTTAGTCCGTTGTTGCATTGCGCTGCTTGACATCTTTATAGAATAGTCCATTATAAAATCTGTTTTTATGTCGGGATAGGCAATTGAAATTTAGACTTGCTGAAGAACTTTATTAACATTTATTTATATTATTAATATTTTCAATATTTATAAAAGTTTATGAAATAAAATGTTAGTATTATTAAACATCATCTTCGTCTGCAGAGGAATCTAGTGCGGGTATAGTGTCAACTTGAGTCGAATTACTTGTTTTTAAATTTTTATAATAATCATGGTAAATGGGTGGTATTTATTTAAGCAAAACTAGCAAGTCTTTTTTGTATAATCCATTAATATTATTTCCATTAGGATAGAGCAAATCTAATTTTGTAATCAATGTGGAAGTTCTTTTCTTAATATCAGTTTCATTAAATCAGCGCCGGTCAGGCTACCGTTTTCAGGGCATGGGCAGCCGCATTTGCCCGGGGCAAACGCTGCGAGCAAAGCTCGGGGCAGTGACGTCAGCTATCGTTAGAGCGGAGTGGGGAGGAATGGTTGTGGCGGGAGTACAGGCTCGTAGATGCGTAGGGAGGCGACGGTCCTTGTTCATCCTAGGCATCTGTACCGTATTGCCCGGGGAGGCGTGGCTAGCGCGCCGCCAGCAAGTGTTTGCCCTGGGCTGTCTGACCAGTTGCCCTACGCGGCAACTCCTGAACGGCGCATTAAATAGTAATCCCGTGCTGTTCGAATATTTATAATAAATTTTAAACGGCTCATCATTTTTAAAATGCAACCATTGAATTTATATCCACTTCACTTTTGATTTATCTAGAGCAATTTTTCTGTTAGTAATATTCATTTCCAGTGTTTTTGTTGAAAATATATTATTTTTATTCATGGAAATTATTTTAAATGTTTTTTTTCGAGCTGCCATAATCACTTCATTCCAGTTTTCTGGAATAAAGATATTTGAAAATAAGTTCTTTTCTTTTTCTACCAAAACCAAAATCCTGTGGTCAAAATTTATGGTCAATTTCATTTACCGTGCAATCAGAATTATGAGTAATATATTGGCACAACGTGGACATTTTTATATTTCGGTTTTGACCTCCACATTGATCTGAATACATTATAAGTTTAGAGTTTAGAGGTTGTAACAAAAGTTTTTATGAAGTATAATAGGCACGAGCCTTCAACTCAATTTCGCAAAAACTGTGGGTTAGTCCGTTGTTGCTCTCACTGCCTCATGTATATGCCCCTTACTTTATCTTCTTGGAAATACGACAATTCTTTTTTGATGACTTGATTCAGATTTTTAATTTTCTTTTGGATCACAGTTCGTTCTTCATGAGATACTTCGGTTCTCGTCTTTATTAGTAATTAAAGTTTTTCTTTCATACGTGCTATATTGTTATACGTAATTTATCGAATTACCGGTTTACCGGTATTACAATCCCTAATCACTCCGCTGCCGGTTAGACCACCCATTACGAAACGCCCTGTATGTTTGCTTACTTCCACTCCTTCTTTACCGGAAAATGTTTGGTCGAAGTCAACGACCCTACCAGGACCTCTTGCTGTCAGTTTATATTACACCTCGCGCTTGCAGCGACTAGATACGCGAGTTTCCACACTACAATAATTTATTAAGCCCTGCCCTTAAATGAACCCACATCAGTAAACTAATGCCCGCGGTTCGGTCTGAAAATGCTGCGGGTTGCCCCACACTAAATGCCCAATCTGTCGTGATATAGGGGGTCACGTGCTGATAATTTGGGTCATGCATTTTCGGCCATGCACGTTTACCGCCTTTACATCGACCGGAACCTCGCCTCTTTATCAGCTGCTACGCTCAAAGCACGTCAAGCCCCGGCCGGTGTAGCTTTAATTAACGAATTTCATCGTGACACCGTGTTAGCATAGCTCGCAGCCACGTGTCCCGCGTCACTGCACGAAGTTAGCGCCCGAGTCGAGTTGGCGATCACTTTACTTTAGGGCAACCCGACATTTCTTGCCGGACGGCCTAACTTTATCTCGTTCTGCTCTTCTTCTGCTTTTCTTCTGCACCTTGACAATTTGATTCTCAATGCGCTCACAGTACCTAGCGTCTGCATGCCGCAACCCCGAGGCGCGGATTCCCTGCGAGAATACCTTTTAGTGAGGCGGGGCGTAGTGTGAATAGGTATAATATTTTTGAGAAACTTGGAACACGCGAACTCGGATATATTGGAAACTTTCGGTAGAGGAAAAATGGAGGTGATGTGCACGAAGTGCAAATATTTCGTGGACACCAGCCGCACTCACACAGTGAAAGAGCAGGCCAAAGTTAGGGGAGCGCCTACAGGCGAATTTACACGGTTCACTTTGGTTGTCCTTTTCACTGTGTGAGTACGGTTGGTGTCCGAGAATTGCTTGCTCTCCGTGTACGGTTAGATAGATGTGAGTGGTAGAAGTTGCGCGAGAGCCTGCCTTGAAGGTGCGAATCCACGATGTGGTTTTACATGGAGACTTTTCTATCGTGAGACAAAAATCTCAGCAACAACTAAATGTAAATTATGGAAATAGTCTAATATCTTGAAAATTGTCTCATGATAGTCTAATTTCATGAGACTGGACACCTGGGAACCTCTCCTTGTCAGTCCTCCTCAAGCGTCGCGACAGAAAATAAAGGCAAACCGAATAGATTACCCGATTCGAAAATTGATATAGTGCTTCTCGGAGATATTACGACTAAGGCCCGTTACGCACTGCCGACCAGTCGCCGGCAACTTGGTCACCGACAGACCAGAAATTAGACAACCGAACGAAGCGACCAGACCGGGCGACTCGATACCTATCAGTTTCGTAGGGACCGCCCAAGCAGAATGGACGTCGAGGAGATTATTCTAATTGTGAAGTGCATTGAAAAAAAGAAAAAAAAAGAATAGGCAATATTCGGTGCATTCTTTATTGTAAGGACGCCGTAAGAAAGGAATGTTTACTGCCTTCCTCATTCCCAAATAAATGCACCACTTCCTCTTATTGTTTTTTGAATGTCACGATTGGAGTATTCGTTATATGACAAGTCGCAAATCGCCTTTTGAGATTCAATTTGCAAAATAAATTTTTGTGCATCGAAACTCATTTCGTTGCTTGCACGTGTCTGGTCGCCAACAAAGTCGCTTGTCGTGTGAACGCGTGCATTGGAGTCAAGGCACCTCGTTGGTCGCCCGCGTGTCGCTCCTGTTTACATGGTTGCCGACGACTCGCTGGTCGCCGCGACCAAGTGCGCACGAACTCATATGTCCCCGTGTACCTCGTGGTCGTCGGCAACCTGGTCGCAAGCAGTGATGCCAGAATCGTGGGACGTGGGACAAATCCGTACCCCCACTATGACCTACCGTCGTCTCCCACTATGGCCTACCGTCGTCCCCCACTTTCTTCCCATCGCACTGCACACAAGCATATCCCTACTCCTGTCCATGTGTTCGGCAGCCGAACAAGCAGCGCACACGGACAGGAGTAGGGATATGCTTGTGTGCAGTGCGATGGGAAGAAAGTGGGGGATGACGGTAGGCCATAGTGGGAGACGACGGTAGGTCATAGTGGGGGTAAGGATTTGTCCCACGTCCCACGATTCTGGCATCACTGGCCGCAAGTGTGTAACGGGCCTAAGCCCCACTGGTGCAAGGGAGAAGCACGCATCTGTTTCTCTCTTGCACTAGTGGGACTCTAGCCGGTCACTGCGACCTGTTGCAGCTAGGAGATCCCGCCTTTAGGGGACACGCACTCAAGTGGTGTGCAATGAGGCTACATGCCGCCAAATATGTCTTTTGCTACTTGTTACAGAGCTGTATTTATTTGGTTACATATACGTACTTACTGATCTCAAACAACTAATACCCAAAAAGTACACTGAATACGTTCCTAGGTATTTGGTATGGTACCTGTATCTCGGGGAGGCAATATACTCGCCGGCAGTGTTGCCACGCGTAGGGAATTAATGGCGGCGTAGGGAAGACGTGACGTAGTACGGAGTAGTAGAAGGGGAACACCCGCAGCATAACGGTATACGATAAATTCTCGTTATAAGCACCACACTCGGCGCTGGCGGTGAACATGTGCAACGCACGGCGTCGACGATTCCGAGCCGCCGATGCATGCTTTCTCTCTTTCGTAGCCAACGGTAACGCTCGCTGTCGGGTTCTCTCACTCTCGACCGAAAGATTCCAAGAAGCGGTGGGGATAGCGACCGCGCATACAACGCATAGTCGAAATACGCTTATGACGAGAAGTTACTGTGTGTCGGTAACGCAGTGACGTACCACAATTCACGCATGGCGTGCACAAGGCGTATTAGTGTACATATGTAGGTCTATGTGACGTCATGTCTTGCCTACGCGCAGGGAATTGCCTGGCAGCTCTGCTCGCCGATACCGAGCCAGTTTCACTTTGCGGGACAGGACTGTATTTCTTCCTACCGGGCGACAGTCACTAGAGTAGACGGTCTTTAATTAATTGGATCACAACATTTGTCGTTGCCTTCGCGTCTCACGTTCACATTTGCCGTTGCCTTTGTCTTACATTCGCATTTGCATTTGGTCTGTTTCGGTTGCATTTCGCTGCGAGCGGTTCGCGTGTCGCTCTCCAACTGTCTGTATCAGATTCTACGGCAAAGGTACTATATACCTGTTTTCTCGGTTAGTTATTTAAGCGGGCTCTATCGAATATAGTGAGCGTACGAAACCGTCAGCGTTCGATCCTTGTTACTGCTTGCGACAACGATTTCATAATTCAGGTCACGCATATCTCGGAGCCCCTTATTATACACGCCATATCGACTATTGTTTCAATGACTATTTCCCGACTGGCGTTCTCCAACGAATCGACACTGTTACTGACACGAATCGATACCTCTTAAATAATTCCACCATAGTGTTGCTACGCTGTGCGTCTCCTGCAGTACTTTTAGAGAAAATTCGCAATAGGTAAATATATTCGGCTAGTTCAATTAGGGTAAATCATAATTCGGTTAAGAAGTTTTGTTTACTCTAAATTACGACAGATTTCTTAAACTTTTTAGACCCTCAGCCATGATTATTCATTTCAGAACAAGTTATTTAACAACCCAATACAATCACAAAGAGTTTAGAGTTTGGTTTTACAATCGCAAATCGATAACAATGTTCTAACTTTGGATGCGAGCACCAGTAGGCCATGATGTTATACATATGTAGTGCTCGCAACAATACTATGTATGTACCTATGTCCTGTATGGCTTGGTTTGATGATTATATTTTTGTGTCATTTTGTTGTTAAATCAAAATTTTCCACACATTTCTTTTATAAATTGTATATTCTACCACTATGTGGTGTACTATATTAATACTATTAATATTTTGGGATATTACAGTGGGTGATGAAATCATTAGAGCCACCAGCATAAATTGACGATGTTACATTAAAATAATTAATTTTTAAATGAAAGCCTAGTTACACTGAATTCTTATTTTTTTATCCTTCGTTATCCCCCGTTTCATTAAGAGAACATTTCTATCGCCGCTACTTCTTTTGTAGTCCCCGCGGCGAGTGCGAAGCACTGAGAGGCGCTAGCGATAAGCCATAAATTTCGTTGGAGATAGCGACGGCATCCTATTACTAAAAGAAGACGACAAAGACGAAAGGCGAGCCGAATAGCATACCGTTTCGTTAAGAGACCGCCTCGCCCCCCGGGCGGTGTACTTACAACGAGACACCACTGTATCAGGTTTCAAAGCAAATACTCGAGGTGTCAATACAGAACTGCCCGGCTCAGGACTCGCTTTCGGTCTCGACCAGGCCAGCCCTTGAGCGCTTATTTCCACTTGCGACCGCCAGCTGCGCGCGACGCGTAATAACGCGATAGAGAGCCGCGCGCGACACCGAATTTGCTCAGTATTATAATGGACGTTGAAGAGTCACGTTGAAGAGTCGCGATGATTCGCGGCTTGGCATTGCAGTGGCGCGCGAACGTCAGCCGCAGCCGCGCTTATCGGGATTGAACCATATACAACAAAGGATTTTGTAGCCGCGCGACAGTCAGTCACGCGCGGTAGTCGCAAATGGAAATAATGCAGCGATGTTCCGATCCAAGTAAATACGAGTACATGTTTGTTACTTTCATTTCGATACCGAGTAGTTTTAAGGACCCTCCAGACGCTGATACATGTCCGTAGTGAAACATTGATAGGCTGTAGTTCCGAAAACCGGTCAAACCCAATTTGACTGAAATTCTGCAAATAACTTCATAAAAACAATGTTTGCGAGAAGCGTTTTCTGCGACTCGAAAGTTAAGGTCCAAATGTTGCGAAAAATGTATTTTACCATTTTAGTGTCACTCCCTGCAATTTTGAAAACTTCCATCTTTCGATTCGACTGAAATTCAGAAAATAGGTTTCTTTTACTCAAAAACAATATTTGCGGGAAAGATTTTCACTTTGGTCACCACTTTTCAACTTGTTCCGGATATTAGTATTGGTTGGGGCTAGATCAGGGCGGGGGGCGCGCGCCCGCTCGCGGGCGCGTAAAGCATGGTAGCGAACCGATGTGAGTTCGGTATTTATTTGTTTTAATAGTTTTGACCATTATACAGTATACTATATTGCGTCGGTAAGGTAGGGAATGACATCGAAATGATAAAAAAAAATATATAAATTCTCAACTTTGGAGTGGCAAAAATCCTTCTCGTAAACATCGTCTTTATGCAAAATAAAACTATCTTCAAAGTTATAGCTAAATCGGGTTTGACCGGTTTTCGGAAGTGTCGCCCATTGATACATGCTTGATGAAACTTGCATCTTGCTCACGCGCCTACTGTCGTTTGCAAAGAAGAAAGCGTGCGGACGCTGCGCGGCGCAAGGGGGCTACCTCGCTCGCGCCGTCCCACTCTCTCCCGCGGAGCTCCGCAATTCCCCGCTCGCTCTCTTCGTCACGCGATGCTGCTGACCGATTCGTGACGTGACGCATCGGCCAATAGCGGCAATACGTGTGCCCTATCTCTACCACTGTGTTAGAGAACGTGGGCCTATGAGGATACGCTCGATCGGGCCACCAAGTTTCTGCCGGCAACATCTGTGCAAACGACAGTAGCTGGCGAGCAAGATACCAGTTCATGAAGCATGTATCAGCGTCCGGAGGACCCTTTAGTATCGATACTTTCGGTTGCAATACCCACTCGGTATCGAAACATAGTACTCGTATCGAATGAAACGAGTATCGATACGAAAGTGTATAATCCAGACGGTGGGCGTATCTCCAGGAAGTTGCATGTCTATGCACAGCCGACCCATAAAAAAAATTCAGTATGCATCTGGATGGTGTCCAATGTTGTCGTATATTGTGTATGGTGATGGTGGTGATCAATGGCGACATATGATACATCGGTTATCACAACGAATAAAATAAAGAACAGGAGATAATTCGATTTTGATACTTCCCGCATAATCGTCATTTGCTTCCATACATCGATATTGTATATGGAGGCAGATCGAAACAAATGACGATTCTGATCCCCATAATCTAGAGGCGCGGTAGCGTCCCGACGCCAAGTACATGTTTCGACACCCTGTATATGTCGACTGTCACTGCCGTGTATCTTTACTCGTCCCCCGGCTATTCCAACCTTACCTGAAACTTATTTCATTAATATCTCATCGCGCCTGCAATATTCTCTAAATTTAAAGGCATTTTTCTCATGTAAACCGCGTATAAGCTTTCGAACAGGACCAAATTCAATAAAATCGGTCCACGCATGACAGAGATATCGTAATATATTCTTAACTCGCAGGCAAGTTTAAGCAATTTGAGGTTATGTTTATTGGAAATTAGGCCATGGATACTAAAATACTTTAGCAGTTTTAAATCTTAATTTATTTAAGACACTCGGAAGGCAACGTCTTTATGCTTTGAAACGATCCGGCAGAATGAATTCTCGGGGAGAGATTCGTCAAGCACACGGACTCTATCGGTTGGACACGCTATCGATATAAACATTCTGACATAAACATTCTAGCCCTGTCTTATGCATTCCACGAAGTAATATAAAAGATAACTTTTGTATCAATAAACTTTTTCTATATTTAAAATAAAACTATATTTTCGTTTTTATTGAGATATTGTTGTTATTTGTTATTGTTATATTTTTATTCGTTATTCTTATCGTTTTGTTATTATCAAAGTTATTTTTCAAAGATTAACGTTTAAGCGATCGCCTTCTGTAATTTCCAACAATTGTTTAAACAACATTGAAAAACAACTATGAGTCCACCAGTGTCGAAAGTATGGACATATTTAAAAAAAAGACAGTAATATAGCAAGCTGTAACGAATGCTTGAAGTCGGTACAGTATTGTGGAAATACATCAAACCTACACAAGCATATGAAAATTCATAATATTATTTTATCTCACAAAAGAAATACTAAATCTTCCTCAAATGAATCAGAAAAGAGAACAGAACAGATTTTGAAACAATTTGAAATAGAAAATATGGATGATCCTGTTCTACTAATCTCTTTAACATCTGCACCTGAACTCAATGTAGATGAAACAAAAAATACACCACCTGTAGAGTATTCCACATTAACAATTGCTTTTCAACGAATTTCGTCTCATAAAGAAGGTGGCTTAAAATTGTGAATGAATCACATTGGTCATTTTATATGCAGAGACAGGCGTCCCTTCATGCAGAGACAGGCGTCCCCTCATGCAGAGACAGGCGTTCACTGTCAGTGAACTCGTGCGGCATCGGACGACCGATACGCATCCAGTATAACCGTAGCCTTATTTCCACTTGCGACTAGTCAGTCGCGAGGCTACAAAATTCTTTGTTCTATAAATATGGCCCAATTTGTATACGCGCGACTCCGGCTCGCCTTTATGTTTTGCCGACGACGGCAGTTAGCAGTCGAAGAAAAGGACAGCGAGTGAGAAAAAGTGGGAGCGAATGAGAAAGAATGAACGCTAGTCAAATATGAAACTAACTCAAAATTATAGAAATCACATCGTGTTTGGCCTTATTTTCATCAGAAAAATCTCATGTTAAAAATATTTTCATAAGAATAAAACAAAAATTTAAACACTTCACATGTCATCAAGGCTGTGGCCTTTAAATACCAGCCGTCGGCTTCTTATCGAGAAACCGCCGGCACGTTGGCTCGTGTCTTATTTCACGGTTGTCTTGTCCCGACCCGTGTCACCCTTCACGATTGACTGGTTCCAACGGAAATCCTCCCAGTTGGTGGGTCGAGCGACGATCATACAACGAATAAAATCTGGCGATCTTACAACGAGAATGTACTGCATACTGCTCTCGCTCCTACATATATAGCTGATATTGCTGATACTGGGGTGACCGGCTGACTGAAAGTGGGCCTCGTGCAGCTCCCGGCGGAGAAGTTCCTCAGCAGAGTTGCCAGGCAATTCCCTAGGTACGCGTAGGGAAGACATGACGTCACATAGACCTATACATATACACTAATACGCGTTGTGCACGCTGTGCGTGAATTATGGTACGCCACCGCGTCACCAACACAAATATACCGTTATTGTTGCGGTACATTGTTGCTCTTCTACTACTCCGTACCACGTCATGTCTTCCTTACGCCCCGGCACGCCGACATTAATTCCCTACGTATGGCAACTTTGTTCCTCACAGTGTTGCCGGAAGAATTCCCTCTCCGCGGGACAAGGTGACGTCACATAGCCTATGTACACTAATACGGCTTCTGTACCCCATACGAGGATTCCCGCCCTACTACTCCCTACTACGTCACTGAGCTCCTGCCGCGGCCATGTTTTACCTCCTTCTGGCAACCTTGGCTCCTCAGCACCAGTGATGCCAGAATCGTGGGACGTGGGACAAATCCTTACCCCCACTATGACCTACCGTCGTCTCCCACTATGGCCTACCGTCGTCCCCCACTTTCTTCCCATCGCACTGCACACAAGCATATCCCTACTCCTGTCCGTGTGCGCTGCTTGTTCGGCTGCCGAGCACATGGACAGGAGTAGGGATATGCTTGCGTGCAGTGCGATGGGAAGAAAGTGGGGGACGACGGTAGGCCATAGTGGGAGACGACGGTAGGTCATAGTGGGGGTAAGGATTTGTCCCACGTCCCACGATTCTGGCATCACTGCTCAGCACTGGTCTATGGAAAGTGTGACGCGTTCCCCTTATGTACTTACATACAGCCCAAACACTACTTCGGTGCACGCTTATTTAGCTAAAATTCAGAGTCAATTTTCTGGAATACGAAGTGCGATATCAAAAAATTTTATTCTATATTTTCGGCCTATTTTGGCCTGTACAATCACCAATAAAAAGATGACCATCAGTAGCCGAACACCCTGTATATTTCCTAAAACACGCCGGTGCCAGTCAAAGTGTTAAGACGTTTTCCTTCACGAAATCGATACTGGTTTGACAACATTTCTTGAGGAACGTCGGGTCAGTGTACCGGTGTAACGTTTCCACTAGTCCTCGGGGACGTTGTGCCAATTTATGCTTCCTTCGTGCAGTCATTTGGCATCGCATGTTGGATCGTGTCGAATCTTAAGCTGTTTGGGATAGAAATCTCCTACCGACGATCTAGGTCATACACTCGTCGCCATTAATCCTCCCATTAACACGTTGAATGTCGTAGGGGTCACCGATGACTGGCACTCGGTTTACCAGTGGCGCCCTGAGGGTCAGCAGTGACCGGCAGCGCTGGAATTAGAACACTGGAATCAAATAAACAGTAATTTTTCTCAAATTTCCAATACTGATATTATTATACCAATTACACTATAGAGCATTTTTACAATTTTACTTTTTAATAATGTGTATACTATATAGACATGTCACGATACGATTACTATCGTATTGAAACAAGCCAAACAGAGATGTGGTTTATCAATACAATCTTCACAGATCATTGCCACTTATTCAGTACGTTTTTTGTAACGGATCGTACAAAATTGTCTGATTCCGCACATTTTTCCAGTCTCTCTCTCTCGTTTCATATTTGAACTGGTGTTTCGGTAAAAAAATCAAACACCAAGAACAAAAGAGCAACGAAATAAGAATGCTCCGTTGTCGACCGAACCCATTTGTACGCCGTAATCTTGAATCCAACAAGAAAACTGCGCAAAGTAAGATAATACAGTTGAAATGAACCGTTTTATTATCCGACTTCAAAAAGGAGAAGGTTCGACCCGTATGTTTTTTTTTTGTTTTTTGTATGTTTGTTCCCTCATAACTCCTCAGCATATGGACCGATTTTGATGATTTTTCTTTCATTCGAAAGAGGGCGATGCCCCGGTGGTCCCATCCTAGACTGCATCAACATTGGCCCAATATTTTGCCAGTTCTGGTTAATAATGAAGATTATTGTCACCTAAATATTATTATTTTATGTACGTACGCGCATATCTCCTCAGCACGTTGTGTCAATGTGAATAAAACTAAAAAGTTAAAAATAAAAAAAATTAAAACCGACTTCAAAAAAATAAAATTGCACTAAAAAGTAAAAAATAATTTTTCCCTTATTTAATCTACGACTCTCATATTACTTAAGTCGGTGCCTCATCATTTGCACTGTGTAAATCTGGCGCCGACTTGAAAAATATGAGAGTCGTAGATTAAATAAGGGAACAAATTATTTTTTACTTTTTAGTGCAATTTTATTTTATAATATTATGTTACCACAATACATATATTTGGTTTAAGAAACATTTTCCTCCGACTTTGTAAGCAAGACGTACAAAATTCGTTTGGCATTCAACTAGCTAACTTTCGATCGGCGGATGTTCGAGCAACGATACATATAGCGGAAGTCGGGATGGCCCCATCTTGACCCGTAGTATAAACTTGGTTATACACGTTCTGGAAGAGAATTTTATAGTGAAGTTAGGTTTAATGATTTTTCCGAAGTGTTTTTCTCCGTGACTCAAGGTAATAGTAAATGATAAATAATAAGTACCAATAAATCACAAAACACATAAATATCTGTATAGATGTAGAATCTTTATTGCCTTCCACTACAGTACTTGCGCATAATAGTGTTTTTCAACTAAAATCGCATAATTATTTTAAAACCCCAAGTCGAATTTGTATTCCTCTACTCTCAATCTTAATTTTCAAGTTCTGGTGTTTCACACTGTTGGTCTACAGCAGAATTCTCTTTCTTTTGCTATATTACCACGCATCTTTTTTTATACAGTGTCTTGCACGTGGCATTTTCAATGTCACGAGAAAAACTCGAATGTATATTTACGTTTTAAGTGCATCGGTATAAAAGTCTGTTTTAAAAGATATGAATATGTACGTGTTACTTCGTCGTTGTCGTACTGCATACTGCCTGCAAAACGCATTCTTTCAAACTATGTACCTGCCTATGTATACGGCATTCTCGCTGCCACAGAGTACCAGCATATGAACGCGGTCGTCGAAGCGTCAATGTTTATGATAGGCCAGGTACAGACGGGCGTAATACAACATATGTATAATGTAAGCTATTCATTCATGCCTGGACGTGTTGCATGCCCTGCTTGGCGACTGGTCCGCAGCAATACATCGCCAGTTTGCTTCTGCTGCGAATACAAAAGTGTTCGTAGGTGGTTCCCGTCTGGACTCATTTGATGCAAGTTTACGCCGCATGGACGCCTGAGCGAACAGATTTAGTGAAGTTATTGATTTTGATGGGGAAAATGTGCGTTAATGTCGATGGATTTTCAAGCAAAGTGAAAGGCATGTAGCTCGGCATAATTTCGCTATCTAAGGATTTGTAACGATTTCTTCGGCTGAATGCAATCCTTAAGGAACGCATATGAGACAAACAACTTCTTCTTTCGCGCAAGTCGGTGTTTTACAGTCTCGTCCACAAGTCACCGGACGCTTCCACGTTTTGAGCAAACTGATCGTTGGATACAAGTCTCTAAAGTGATTATTATTATTCTTTTATTATTTATTATTTATTATTTATTATTTATTATTTATTATTTATTATTTATTATTTATTATTTATTATTTATTGCTTATTTTACGTTCGTACTTCAATATAAAATTAACATCTGTTACGTACGCAGATCTATCTTTGACTTTTTAACCCTTTCGGGTGTCCGGAATGCACGTGACCCGGCAGGGTCACCGTTTCCTGCAGTGGTGTGATGCAACCGAGTTTTTCCCGAAAACCTAATATTCAATGAAGGCACTCATATCCCCACTACTTTCTAGCCGAATTTCACTGTATAAAAAGGGCCACGAATCCACACTCGAGGGCTCATTTCAAGTTTAGTACGTTTAGACGAAACAGTCTTACGGGATCGAGTAACATTCTCCTTCAAGCATTATTTCAACTTTAACCATACAGTACGTAGAGTTGCTGATAGGTGTTGTAATCATTAAACTCTTTGAGACCCCCGCATTTCTCAGTGCGTTAAAACCGAGAGGTGGACTTAGGTACCGCGACAAACAAACACTGAAACAATTGTAAAAGACTGAACTTATAGAATATAATTAGTTATTTCTAATTCAGAGTTCTTTTATTTGAATCAATCATCATCTGAATTTCCTCTTCGAGACCAACCCACATAGATACTCCTTTACCGCTCAAGGTGTATCATATTATAAAGTTACGAGGCTAAACTAACATTCCTAGTGGCTCCCGGGGATACCAGACCCCGGTTCGTCCGTGAAAGCTTACCTTCCTAGTGGCTCCCGGGAATACCAGACCCCGGTTCGTCCACAACATCCAACCTCCTTATAGCGGCTCCCGGGGATACCAGACCCCGGTTCGTCCGTGAAAGCTTACCTTCCTAGTGGCTCCCGGGAATACCAGACCCCGGTTCGTCCACAACATCCAACCTCCTTATAGCGGCTCCCGGGGATACCAGACCCCGGTTCGTCCGCTACTAACAAACTCTAAACAAATTCAATCCTCGGCCTCGCAGCCGCCATTCTCATTGCCCTCAGCCTCGGCTCGTAACACATCATACATGCATAATTTAAGTAAATATTTAAAAAATGAGCATTTCCAACCCGACCCGATATTCATTCCGTATTGAGGTTTCGTTTGCTTTGAAAGTTCAAGATTGACTGAAGGATGCTTTATTCCATTCAGAAGTATTAAAAAATTAATTGAAAGGATGCTGCTATTAGTTCAAGGGGCCATATCCAAACGAGGCGGATACATAGAAACGAAGCAAATATATTTACTAACTTTTCGGTAAAATCTTTAACATTCAATATGAAATATATATTGTCTATAAATGAACGATTAATAAGTGTTATTAATCATAATGTAGGTCGTTTCATACTGTAAAGTCGTCCCCTTACCAACTTTACTAAGCGTCCGGTGACTTATAGACGGGGATGTACCATCTACGACGACATACATATGTTGTCTTCTTTTTCAAGTAATTAATTTGTGACTGTAAAAGAAGCACCTGCACTACTGATTTGTTTATTCGAAATGTTCGTTGCAACTGGCAGCACTCCATACATTCCACTAATTCGCAGTAAGGTTTATGACATATTCGTAACGCGCTATGAAGTTTATACATATTGCATTATATTTGTCTCTGTCCCACGGTATGAGAAAACGTCAGCTCAAGTGTTTATGCAACTTATTTATGCAATCAGTGGTAGCAGGTATAATGGTCGGCCTAATTGAGTCACTTACACGAAGCTAGCTCGGCGTATGAGAGACATATACAAGGTGTCTCAAAATTCAGGGACTTCCCAGAACATACAATATCCTGATGCAATAAGGCATCGAAAAGTCCTTTACCGTTTTCAGATCCGAGGCTTCGTTCTCGAGATATTAACAGTTGAGTATTAGCGGTAGAACTTCCGGGCCGCGCAGTTTAAAGCCGAGTCAGCTGAGCGCATGTACATACAGGCTCACACACATCCCACACAGCGCTGTCGGCTCTGCTGTGGGCGTGGGTCTGTATCTACGCGTGCCTTCTGCGGTGCGTGCTAGGGGTCACTGCCCGCACTCAGTTGTTTCGGCTTTAAACTGCGCGGCCCGGAAATTCCACCGCTAATATTCAACTGTTAATCTCTCGAAAACGAAGCCTTGGATCACAAAACGGTAAAGGACTTTTCGATGTCTTTTTGCATCAGGATATTGCATGTTCCGGAAAGTCCCTGCATTTTGGGACGCCCTGTATAATCTACTCATGAGGTTTTGGCAACATGTCTTAATGATATATGTACGCAACCATTTCTTCTGGTTGTATCATTATTTATATCCATGTTGTATTTAAATAATATTAGTTGTCATCAAAAATGTGATGGTTCCATATGGTTAGAAAGCTGTCGCATAAATGGATTTGAATGTAGGTATACAATTTGTTAATACGTAAATTGCGTTGTCTCGAGTAATTTGAAAATTTTGCGTAAAATAATGGGGTTAGCTTTGCTGAAATTCGTCGTAAAAATGAGACTATTAAGTTTCCATTAAATTAGTGGATATTTACGGTTTAATAATATTACAATTATCCGCACAAATTCAGGTTTGCGATACAATTTCTGTAATTACGTTGTTTAATTAATTGTTATTTTACTCGGGAACACGGCGAGAATTTGGGTTCGCATTATCATCACAATTATGGTTAATCATACGAATTATTATCGCAAATTTCCGTATAATTGCATTTGATTTGTGTCGGAAATGAATATATATTTTTAATAATCAATTCACCTTCTGTACATGCATATGTATGCGTATACATATGTAGATGCACGTACTTGTAGAATATATTATTAATAGATTAATTTCACTTCCATCACTGCTTCATTCGTATTATGTTTTGCCTTCCGCCTTTTGTTTATGTCTAGCAACACGGTCGATTTGGTTTTATACTTTTATAATATTTTTTATATACAGTGTGTCTTACGTAAAGTGGTAAGGCGATGAACTCTTTTCTTTCACATTAATGACATTAACAAGAATAATTATAAAAGTTTTTGTCATATTACTGTATTTTACATAACAAAGTAATTATATTCCTCCCACCCCGGAGACAGAATGGGATTCAGTTTATTTTCACATGGAATGATAGAGAAACTTTGTAGTTTTCAATAACTCTCTTGAGCTTAATACAATGTATCTAAAACATGTTTTGGTATTTACATATTTACAGAGTTATGAATTTTTAAATGAAACGGTACATTATTTATATCTTCAAATAGCCCTCCTTAGTTATAACTAGGGTTTATACAAAAACCGACTTTTCAAAAAACCGGTTTTCGAATGCCACTATTCCCCAAAACCCGGTTTTCGAATTTTCACAAAAAAATATAATTAAAATAGATAATAAATATTTGTACTTATTTTAAAAATTTTCAGTTTTTTTAATATTAATGAAATTACAAAAATATAACCAAATAAAATATACTCTATCTATACAAAACAACGTAAATAAAAAAAATTAAAATAACTAAAATCCGTACAAAATATAAATTGTAAATCTTTATTTCATGTAGTATTTTTCTTCCGAAAATATGAACTCATGAAGATTAGTTTAGTTTGATTTCAAGTCAAAATGTTAACGTTTTTGATTAAATAATTAATACATTTTTACATATTATTTCTAGTGTATAAAACCGGTTTTTTTAATTTTAGAAACCGGGTTTCGAATTTTACAAATTTATAAAAAAAACCGACAAACCCTAGTTATAACATCTACCTGAAAATACACTTTTGTTTGACATAGTAAATAATTATAACGAAAAATCATTTTGTGAGGGAGACAGAATATATTAAATTCATTGCTCTGGTGGTTAGTAATCACTTTGGTAATTCTCCAAATTGTTGTCAATTTACTTGTAGAAATGCATGCAGGGATGAAACTAGGGGCAGGGGTGCGGGTGCATCTGCCCCGAGCGCCGATTTGCGGGAGGCACACACGAGAAATCTTCATAGAGAAAAGGCATAGATTCCATAATTTTTGAAAAGCTACATCAATGGCTTTATTCATATATTCCGTTATTTCATTAGGAATAAAGGAGATACACATTTTATGGAAAAGTAATTAGAATTGATCTGTTTAAAATTTATTTATCTGTTACCAAGCAGCAAACATATTGGGGTACCTACAATATGTTTGAAACCAGTTAATAAACACGTTTATTATAAGTCATTTTGATGTAAATTATATGAATTCTTTTTGAATACCATGACGAGTAAACTGTCTCCATCTGCGCAGTTACAGAATTCACCTATTTTCGTATCTAACTACTGCGATCGACAAATTATAGGTACGGTTGATAGAATCGACGATAGTGTCGGAAGAAATAACGGTAAAATGGATTGAAATCGCACAGGTGACGTCTAAAAGCGTATTCATGAATTGTCTGCGTGAAAATCATTATTATTCCATACCGCTGCCTTTTCGTTACCCTGGCAAAAAATATTTTTAGGCAATTCTCCTTCACTATGCCATATAAAATAATGTTTTTGATAAACCGTATAAGTCAAAATTATACCTTGAATGGGACATTTTTTACACGTGTCAAACACATTTTTCGTTTTCATTTTCCACGTAAATATTAGAATATGTATTTTATTCGTTTTCTCTCACAGTCCAACAATTTTTAAGTAAGTGAATTTCTTAAATCATGCACTGTTTAAACAGATAAGAAATATTATAAATTCTGAATTCCAAAAGCGTGTTAGTATCGTCAGTGGTAATAATTATTTAATGCTTCTTTGATATTTAAAAGCTGGTCTACAAACCTCTTAACGTGCACAGAAGTAATAATTTTCATTTCGAAGAATTAGAAACACGAGTCATGAAGAAATCGATTTATGTCTGGCCACATACATATTTTATTTTTTACGACGTACCCGCTGAAATACACTTCGTTTTTCCTGGAATCATGAAAAGGAAACCATTACGTAGGTTTCAAGAATAGAGAAACACGAAAAGCGGTATTGGGAAACTTAGTGGAGGCGTGGCTTAGATTTCAGCGCTGTGGTGGCAAGTTGGCAAATTACTGAAAGTAGGTCCGGATCCCACCAAACATTCCGAATAAGTATTTATTAATCGAATAAGTAAAAATTTAGTGTTCAAAAAAATTTAAAAACACTCGTTTTTCACAACATGTCTATATAAACACTGATAACCATATGGACTTGGACGGATTTCGACCTACTCTCAGTAGTCCAATTTTCTGTCACTAGTTGGCGTATCGAAATTCTAGGTTTCCCAATATAATACAGCGTATGTTTTCTATTCCCACTTGCAGTTCGTTCCATTTATACTCTTAGCTTTACTAATCGGCTTCGCCCGAAATTTAGATTCTGATTATATAATTATTATTTTTTTTTTCAATAGTCTCATTCCTCTGGAGTAGCTGGGGCATAATGAGCTGGGACGGATTTCATCAGGGTTGCCAGGGATTCGTTGCGGCGCAACACCTACAGGAGTGGTGGTAATGTGTGCGTGAACTGACGCTAGCGCCAAACCCGCCAAGTGGCGCCAACGCGAAGCCAACCTGCGTCGCCGTGAAATAGATTGTCGACGCTGGTTGGCCGTGGTTGGCTTCGCGTTGGCGCCACTTGGCTGGTTTGGCGCTAGCGTCAGTTCACGCACACATTGCCACCACTCCTGTAGGTGTTGCGTCGCAACTAATCCCTGGCAACCCTGCATTTCATGACCGCAGAGTTTACCGTTCGCAAGTTTTTAGGCGACAGACAAACACATAAACACTTTCTGCTGTATACACATTAAGAAGATTACATGCATGCTTCCGTTTACGTACGTTTGTCCCAATTTTAATATTCGTCGAATAGTTTTCGACAATTTCCGTGACTTTCACAATTATAAATAACGCATAATCTAGTGATCCTCTAGAGAGTGATCGGACAAACGCATATCGTCGCTGATTGGTTGCTGCGATTTGTGGCAAAAGCGGAAGTAGACAGAGAATGAAACTGTAAGAAAGAAAGAGACAGAAATACGAATAGAAAGAGATAGATAAACAAGCAGCTTGGAAAGCAGACGATTTAATGAATGTTTAGGTTATGTTATTTCCGGTTTTGCGTCAAATGACTGCGGTTAGACCGATCACTGCCTAGAGGATCACTAGCATAATCCATGTCGCGTTGCCATCTGGTGTCTTTAGTAACTAAACACCATCTAGCTACAATATTGTTGAATACAAAGCGCGTAGTAAGTAAACTGGTAGGCAGAACTATTTTGCGCTTTTCGTTATGACTACACTATCACGCTTCTGATTAAATGCTCGCTTATAAATGTTATCAACAAAATGATACACGAAAAATATTAGAAATTCACATTTCCCAAAGAACAACCCTTCATCAAATTAAAACTAATTAGTATTCAGTCAAGTAAATGCTATATTTTAAAATCAAAACGAACTTGCTATGAATTTTTTAGAATCTAGTGGTCAGAGCCACTTGAAATAGAAAGCTAAGTAAAACTCACGATTCAAAAGCGTTTATTATTAGTCTAAGGCAAAATTTCAACGTTTAAAATAATTGCTTACTCTTTCAACATTTTTCTTTTTCTCCTGTTTTTCCACTCTCAATTAAACAGATTTCTCATCTCTTCAGCATTGCTAACCCAAATTTAAAGGCAAACGAAAAATGCCTCATTAATAAGCTGCATGCAATAAATTGACCCCTCCGCTGCTGAAATATCCCTCCTCGTGCAAACAGCTTGCGGAAGGTTTTTTTCGTTATACGCAGGCATCCTGTACAAGCCCCCGCCAGACGATAATTAAAAAAATTCAATTTCGCGTGCTATAACGCTCCATGTCCGAAATTCCAGCTCGCGTTCGAAGCATCAAAATCAGAAAAAAAAAGGGCGGCGTGGAGTGAGATTTCTGTGCGCTCTTCCGTACTTGCGAAGATTGTAGCACCAGGTGCTTGAAAGCTCGAGTAGTGCTTTAGAGAATGGTCTCGGGACTCGCGGAAAAATGTCGCTGCAACAGGGAGTCTGCTAATTAATTAGGGAACAGTCGGCGAGACACTCGCGTTGAATATCATCGAGTTTGTTAAATTTTAAGCCACTAGTCCGCTTTACGCTGAAAAATTTCTGACACCGGTATAAGGCGATTCCGAGGGACCAGTTTTGAAACGTACGCTTCTTGTTTATTTATTGATATTAATTTTTAAGTAATGTGTCAAGTACGTTCAGTATTCACCATGAGTTTTAATTTACATGTATTCGCACAGTATAGCAGGCCCTTCTATTTGTATACGCGGAAATATTTTGTGACTGGTTGAAAGTAAAAAACAAAAGTGTTGTTAGAAAAGTTGGTTCGGAGGAGGAGGACAGTGGTACGCGGTGTAAATACTTTTCTCTGTCGATGAAGATGTAGAGAACATCTTTTGGATATAAGTGGTCGTTAAACATATAAAAAAAAAACACGAGAAAGATTAAAGACAAAGGAAAAAGGTGGCGACGGACGCTTGTACATAATACGGAAGACGTAGTAAATCGCGGCATTAGTCAAATTTCAGTATTAGGGCTGGAATGACGTCTAGAGCGCCTTACTCCCTCCGTCATCAACAACATCTCAAGTTCCACGTAGTTTTCGTAATGCAATATTAGACTTGATTATTTCTAATAATGTGCAAACTAAATAAAGTAACATGACGTCGTTCGTGCAGATTTTATTATGAAGTTAACATACTTAAGCCGGGAATCCTACTGGAAGCTAAGCTAAGTTATGTATGCTATGCTATGCTACGTTTTAAAAAAAATGCCCTTCAATACATTCTTATGGAACCGTTTCCACCACAAGCTAAGGTAAGCTGTGCCATGCTGTGCTGTGTTTAAAAAAAAAAAAACAGTTTCAATACAACCGTTTCCACCAAAAGCTCGTTTCTGTGCTATGCTTGTCGGGTTAGCTCGATGTAGCACGAGACTGGCACCGTGAGCCAGTTTTCGGAAGCATAGCGAGGCGTAGCACAGAAACGTAGGGTAGACCGGGGTTGACTCGGATCACTTTGTGTTTGACGGTAAAAAAGTAATAGTCAAACATTAGAAAACTAATGTTTTATTATATATTCGTGATCAGTACACGCTTGGCTTCAACATTAATATATAAAAATGTTAATCAACGTTAATATATAAATGGGTCGTGATATTATCCTTGGAGGACGTATCATACATTCGACTGTCACAACATATTATACACCTCTTCACTTCATCCTACGTTCATATAGTCAGATATCCGCGAAGTGTCATCCTCGGATTTCGACGGGACTTCGCAGTACGCAGGTTTGTAGAGCAGTTAAAAGTCACGGACAAGTATTTTTTTTTTCAACTACGGTAACTCAAGTATAAGGGGTAAAACTACCTTTCGAAGTTGAGGCCTGCAAACCAATTAGATCAAATAACTGGGAAACAAGATAGAAGAAAATGTTAATTGGAAAAGTTGCCTGGCTTTTTAAGGTAAGCAAAAACGTTGCAACGTTACAGGTGGGATCGCTATGGCTAGGAAAGTCAGTTTCTTCGAAATATTTCTTCTATAGTATAATTGTTTTTATTGAAAATTGGCCAGTACAATTATCTACTAAAATGGAACTCGTAAATATGTAGTTTTACGATTTTTTCGAAATTCGAGTTTAAGGGGTATTCCACTCTATAACGCGGTTTTTTGCACAATTTTTGGTATTTTTTTTATACAACAGCTATACAACTTTTCCCGTCAAAATTTGGTTTATATATTTATCCATGTTTCAGTAATGTTCGCAAATTTTATTACAGAGAAATAATTAAACTTTGTGCAAAATAATTAATATTCGCTAAAAAAAAGTCTTTCCATGGTTGCCGTGTTTCCGGATAATTCTGTTCATCTGAAATAAAAAAACCAAAATAATTCTTAATTAGGATGAGGCTGGCTATAGCCGGTGCCAAAATGAAAGAAAAAATGGACAATTAACAAAATGGCGGCCCTTTGAAGTTGGACTATCAATGTTTTCATGTTTTCGTACCTGTCGCGGACTAAAACAGTGAGAAAAAACATGATTTTGAATTATTTCTGGTACCGGCAATAACTAAATTCGCCCTAATTAAGAATCATTTTGGTTTTTTTATTTCATCAAGCAAAAAATGGTAGTGGGGATGATTTTGTATAAACTAAGGATGGGTTTCTCGAAGCGTAAAAACCTCGAAACCCAAGAAAATTTCGAGAATTCGAAACTTTGCACTTGTCTCGTATTTCGAAACATTCGAAACCCAGTTAAGAAAAGGTATAAAATCAATTAATAAAAAATCGTTCGCAACATGCCTCGAGTATTTGCATAGGTATGGTTATATTTTTGTTTCTATTTTGTTAACTATGGTCAGTAGAGATTTATGCGGAAATTTTATCGACTTCAGTGGTTAAAGCAAGATATTCCACTTACAAAACAGAATCAGCACTTTAAATTTCGAGAGTTTCGGGAGTTTCGAAGGCTTGCGAAGTTCCGGATCCGAGTTTCGAGAATTTAAAAATCAGGTTCGTACCCATCGCTAGTATCAACCTAACCGGGGTAAAATTATCAATTTAACCGTGAAGGAACTGGTATGTGCGAACCCGCCTTAACCTTTAGGGGGCCGGGCGGGCTGGCCACTATAGTTGCCATGGAAAATGTTAAAATTTGAACTTTAGTGTTTCTAAAGGTTTTTGATATCGCTAATCACGATTCTAAGGTCAGAGTATGGAAATTTTGACACAGAAACAGTGTTGCCAACCTAAACAAGCCTAAATAAATAACAGTACATTCATATATAAATCTTTCCTGTGGCGTTACCCAGGGCTAACGACGTGGACGTGGAAAGTTTTGTAGCGCTTTTTTTGTTTTTTGCGTTTAACTATTGTACAACTATTGTAGAGGCTACCTGACCGTTTCCACCAGGTTCCGTGTGTTAAGCCTGTGTTTCAGGTTTGAATGGACTGAAATAACATTCAACATTTAATTCCGTTTCTCTAGTCTGAAATAATAGCAGCCATATCGTAAAATCTGAAGCTAAATTATGTGTTCAAAATTGGTCCTACCTATTTTTTACTGTAACTAGATTTCACAATCATTTGTGGTACTTAAGTCAGCAAGCTGTTGCACTTGCATTTTTTTGTTTCAATTTATTTATTTAGTTTAGAAAAATGTATTTTCTAAATTATCAGTAAACGACATTGAAAGATGTGTTGCTGTGGAAACAAGGGCATATTTTTGAATTTTTGACCACAGACCCGTCGACCTGGTCTGAAAATCATAGTAGGTGCCAAATTTTATTCCGAAATTGAGATCAATATTTCAAACATATCTTTGAATTCTATTGTAGAAAATGTATCGTGATGTACATGTTATATCTATATAAACAAACGAGAGAACAGTCAAATTAATAGAAGATTAATAAAGATAAAAGACGAGACTAAAAAACAATAGCTACTTATTACAAATTGTAAAAGTTTATCGTAGTTGCTTTTTTGACTGTAAAGAGGACACATTCTCGCTAACAATAAAATATAATAAATAAAGAATAGGTTCTTTAAAAAAGAGTTTGACTTTCATATTCGCAGGTAGGGTTTGTCGGTTTTTAAAAACCGTGTTTTTTATAAATTTGTAAAATCGAAACTCGGTTTTTAAAATTAAAAAAAAAACCGGTTTTATATACTAGAAATAATATGTAAAATTGTATTAATTATTTAATTAAAAACGTTAACATTTTAACTTGAAATCAAACTAAACTAATCTTCATGAGTTCATATTTTCGGAAGAAAAATACTAAATGAAATAAAGATTTATAATTTATATTTTGTACGGATTTTAGTTATTTTAATTTTTTTATTTGTGTGGTTTTGTGTAGATAGAGTTATAGTAGTGAAATAAATGTTTATTAGATTAGGAATATATATATACAAGGTACTGTTCGGTTAAGAGGACCGCTTCCTCCCTCAGGCGACCGCCGAATATTGCGACGAATCAAGCCTCGCGTATCGTCGCAGATCATCGGGAATCGTCGCGATGACGCCACGCTTCTCGCGTGTTCCCGTCCGCCCAGTGGCGTACCGCCCAAAACCTCAATCGGGCGATCGGGGCCCGACTAATCATACTACAGCTCGGCCTATCCTGACTTCTGGATTGTCCTCGATCCATGGTTACATAACGATTATCTTATTGTTACATTCGGAACTATTTTCCTTTTTCTTTTCTTAAGTAATACTGTTTACATAATTTTATTTTCTTTAACACACAACATAAGTGATTTACTCGTAATGCATAATCTTAATACTAGACTTAATTTTAGGAATGTCTAAAATAATACAATAGATCTTATGCTAATTCAGAATTGAGCCACGATTTCATATTTTCAGGTGAGCACACACCTTCGTAAGGTAGTTGCGTGATTTGATGTCCGTCTGGGTCAGTTACTACATAACGATCATTATCTAGAACTTTCTTAATTACATACGGACCCCTGAATTTTGGCAACAACTTCTTATGTACCCCAGGTGTAGTGTCTACATTTTTTATCATAACCAAATCTCCAACCCTGTACTTCACGGGTTTTTTTCGCTTTTTATCGTAATAGGCTGTGTTATATTCATTCGCAGATATTATATTTTTAACTGCTCTCTCTCTCGTAATTGTGGTAAATCGCGTTCTTCATTACGTAGCTCTTCCAAAATTTGCCTTAAATCATCATTAATTTCTCCCGTTTGATTAATTCCAAAAAGTAACTTTGAAGGGGTTTCTCCCGTAGAACGGTTTATGCTATTATTCAAAGCAAATTCTGTTTCGGTTAATACATTATCCCATGAACCAGTTGTTTTTGACAACTTCGACAAAATAGATGTGAGAGACCGATTTATTCTTTCAATCTGTCCATTAGCATGCGGCGTGGCCGTTGCTATTAGAATGTGCTGAATACTGCTCTGAACTAAAAATTCTTTAAATTTCGCGGAGGTAAAAGCGCTTCCACGATCCGAAATGATTCGTGACGGTTTACTATAGGTGTTAAAATACGTTCTCAAATGTCGTATGACCTCTTCTGCGGTAGTACTAACCGTTGGGTAAAATTTGACAAACTTAGTAAAAGCATCGATAACCTCAAATACATGTTTATGACGGTGCTTCGTTCTATCTAAAGGACCATAGTGGTCGATGTGCAAAGTATAAAAAGGTATATTGCCCTTATCTGGACAGTGTAATTTACCTTCCACGCGATTAGCTATTGTCGCGTAAGTAATACATTTGACGCAATTTTGTATGTGTTTCCGAATCTTTTCTTTCACGCTAGGAAACCAATAAACTCTGGATAAATATTCACTGGTTTTGTTTATGCCCTGATGGCCTATCTGTTCGTGACTTGCTCGTATTACATTTTCTTCCATTGACGATGGAACGTAAAATAATAATCTGTCCTTAATTTTCCGATAAACTAATCCATTATTTAATTCGAAAAATTTACTCTCATTCTTTTCTAATTCAGTTCGTACTTTGATTATTTCGGCGTCCTGATTTTGTAAAATGGATAAATTCTGTTCGAAAGTGTTTTCGGTTATAAGGTGTACAGAATATTTCCGACTTAAGGCATCAGCATGTTGCATCTTATCACCTGGACGATGCTCAAGAGTATACTCATAATTGCGTAAGATTAGAGACCAACGCATGATCCTTGGATTTATTTCCTTTCTCTCTAAAGTTAATTTTAAACTATTGCAATCCGTGAGAATTTTGAATGGAATTCCTTGTAAGTATATCCGAAATCGTTCCAGAGAATAGACTATAGCTAAAGCTTCCAGCTCGAAGCTGTGATAATTTGCTTCCGCCTTTGTAGTCCGGCGACTGAAATATGATACGGGATGCAACTTGCCGTCCTTCTGTTTCTGTAATAATACCGACCCGAATCCATGCGAACTCGCGTCGCAATGTAATTCGGTTTCAGCCGATGAAGAGTAAATAGACAGTATCGGTTTGGAGATTAATGCCTCCTTCAATGACTCAAAACAATTCAACGCGTTTTCGTCCCAATTGAATTCTCCTTTTGTTTTTAATAAATCATACAATGGTTTAGCGACTAGGGCGAAATTTTTCAAAAATTTCCGGAAGTATGATACAAGTCCTAAAAAGCTATGAAGTTCTCGGAAGTTCCGCGGAATAGGATAATCTATAACTGCGTCTACGTTTTCTTTACTCGGACGTATCCCGTTAACATCGATTTCATAACCTAAATAAAGGATCTTGGTCAGAAGGAATGCACATTTATCAAATCTTAGTTCCAAACAGTTCTGCACTAATACCGTCAGCACTTCCTTTAAAATTTCCAAATTTTCTGCAATGGTTGTTGTGGCGATCAACAAGTCGTCAAGATATATCAATACCTTATTTGCAATTAACAAAGGTTGAAATGCGGCGTTTATAAAGCGCATAAAACACGATGGACCATTTGAAAGACCGAATGGCATTCTAAGATATTCATATTGACCCATGAAAGTAATAAAAGAGGTGTATGGAATAGTGGATTCACTCAATTTCACATGATGGAAGGCATCTCTTAGATCGAGCTTCGTAAAATAAACTTTATCTTTAAGATTGTCAATCTGATCATCAATCCTCGGAAGAGGAAAATTATCGCGTAGTGTTAATTTATTCAAATCGCGATAATCCACCGCCAATCTGATACGTCCCGATTTTTTTTTTATTAGAATTATAGGGCTGCAGTACGGCGAAGTACTTGCACGAATTATTTTTCTATCCAACAAATCATTAATTATTTCGGTAGCGGCCTGTTTTTCGGCGTAAGAGAGACGTCTGGCGCGATAGAAGAAAGGTTGATGATTTGGTCTAACCACCAGATGCATTTCCAAATCGGTCACAGGGAAATCTGGCCTTTTAGGTTCTACATAATACTTGTTGACAATATCAATCACCTTTTCTTTCACTTCCCATCCCAGATCCGCGCTCACCTGTACGTTCGCGTTATGGCTATCTTCTGCCACGTTAATGTGGAAGATTTCAGGTACGCTACATGCGGTACCGTCTCTCGCCGACCTTTTCTGAATTTCTACCTTCTCATCAAAAATCAAACGAATTAGCTTATTCGACATAAAATCTCTACCCACAATACAAGCTCGAGTCATCGTGGTGCTAACTACAACATAAAAATTTATAATCAGTTCAGTATCTAATATATTAACCTGTTGCTTTAACCGACCTAAAATTTCAATTCTACTCTGATTAGCTCCTACAAATTGCAAAGCAGACGTGTACGGTTCAATACATGTATGAGGGGGTATCAAACCTACGTTTAACATTGAAATAGGACTCCCTGAATCAATTTCGGCTTCGACGTTGCCTATGTCCAACGGTAGAAGAATTTCGTACGGCGGAATTATCTTGTTTTCTGGCTCGATCAGATGCAATGGCGCCTTCTTCTCCACCGCGTTGACCGACGATCCACCCGTGGCTGTTGAGCTGCGTCGTGGGCAATCTTTCTTCTGATGCTCTGACGATCCACAGAGGTAGCACGCTCCCTTCTCCCTTTTTGGTTTATTGCAGGCGGACGAGGCATGTCCGGCCTCGTTACAATTATAACATCTGGGGATGGTGCCCTTGGTACTCTTCGTCGTAGCTGAATCTTTACTCGATAAATTCCTTTTAGAGAAAGACTCTGTGCGACTTGGATCTCCCTTGGATTTAGTTGAAGTGTGTTTCATTACGCGTTCATAAATTTTCAATTTCTCTTTCAATTCCTTGAACGTTTGGGCCGCATATAGTGTCATCTTCTGACTCGCCTCCTCGGGAATACCGTCGACAATATATTGGATAAGGGCCTCGGTTTCTATCGAACCCCTGGCCGCTAATTCCTTCATTACCAGAAAGTATTCTTGCAACGATTCTTCGCGCTTCTTCTTTCGGTTGCATAGCAATTCATGCAGCTGTGCGCTATTTATCCGCGTCGAGAACTCAGACAACAATCTTGACTTCAAAATCTTCCAGTCGGAGATACCGCGTTCCCCCCGCAAAAAGGTCTTAGCTAACCCAGCTAGTGACTTCTTTGCAAATAGTAATTTTTGTAATGCAGACCAACCTAGTAGTGTAGCGTTGTCTTCGAAGTCCGCGATCCACGCCTCAACAGGATATCCGTCGTCGCCGTTGAACGGGCGAATGGTATCCTCTATATCACGGAAACTCATTGTGAACTTCGGTGGAGGACCGGTACTGGCAATCGACACATAATCTTCTGCGTCTTCTGTCCCATCTTCGTCCGGCTCATCTTCTTCCTCCGATGCGTCTGCGTTGGTAGCCGCTTGCGAATCCAGACGTTGAATGTTCGTCAAACCCGAACAGATACGTCGAGCGAGTTCTTGAACCGTACCTTCGTAATCCAATCCCAAAACGTTGCATATGGCGATCAGATCGCCAAGCGAAAAAGTTTCCGCTGCCCATGAGATTTTGTCCCGGAACTGGGGTGTTTCTTCATCAAACGGAAATCCCTTGAATGCCCGTAACCGCTTCCTGTTCTGCCGATCACCTTCTTCGAGGAACAGAAATTTGTGCAGGATCACAATCTGCTTCGTCGGTGCCTTCGCGATTCTCTCCTTCACTGCCGGAATATCGGTCAAAGCAGCCATAACTTCGTGTCTTCCAACTTAATAATGCAACGTAAAGACTGCACAAGTCACACGAAAGCCGCACCACCAGCACGTGGTCGTATTCCAATCACCCGCAGACCGAATCACAAAAGCACGTGCACCGTATTACACGAATGGCACGATTGGCACAAATGGTTTGAATGGCTTCAATCCCACTTCTGAGTTTATAGTAGTGAAATAAATGTTTATTAGATTAGGAATATATATATACAAGGTACTGTTCGGTTAAGAGGACCGCTTCCTCCCTCAGGCGACCGCCGAATATTGCGACGAATCAAGCCTCGCGTATCGTCGCAGATCATCGGGAATCGTCGCGATGACGCCACGCTTCTCGCGTGTTCCCGTCCGCCCAGTGGCGTACCGCCCAAAACCTCAATCGGGCGATCGGGGCCCGACTAATCATACTACAGAGTATATTTTATTGTGTTATCTTTTTGTAATTCCATGTATATTAAAAAAAAAACTGAAAATTTTTAAAACAAGTACAAATATTCATTTTCTATTTTAATTATATTTTTGTGAAAATTCGAAAACCGGTGTAACTGGCTTTTGGGGGTATAGTGGAATTCGAAAACCGGTTTTTTGAGAAGTCGGTGTTTGTATAAACCCTATTAGCAGGTATCTTACTTCTAAAAGTCTGAATTAACAATCTAACGGGACAAAAGTCGCAGGTCGTCCATAAATTATCAATTAGGTGGAAATGTTTGTTATTTGTTTCAAAAACACCATCAACATTGTTTTACCACCCTTAAAACGAACTTCGTGCACCTCCTTCCTAAGTTTATTATTTCAAACATCTCGCGAATTTTTTATTTTGCGATCTTAATACACAACCGTAATACTTCTTTAAACAAAATGTCCAGAGAAATAGATCTTTATAAAAAGAAGTGCACGTTTCAATTAAAAAAAAAATTGAACATGTGAAAAAGATTTTATTAGAGGAAGATAGGCTTCTTTGAAACATTCAACACTTTACTGTAACATTGTTTTCTAATTGTACAAGGAAAACTCCACGTGAAACACGCGAGTTTGAAGGAAATTTTTCCAGATTTCACAATCGTTATCTGGTGTCTACAACGTCATTATTACAAATAGTTAAGACATGAGTCAGTTCCCAAGCAGTATCCACGCATGCATAAAGTTGTCATCATTTTCTTGAACGACTCTGCGCATCGAGTGCAATGAATTCGACTCCCGTCGGTGACTTTTGTTGCGTGACATTCGGGGCGCGTCCCCGGCGTCGAATAAAACGTGAAACGAGCAGAATGCATGAGTAGAAAGAACAGCGAAGTCGGAAAAATGTGCAGAACGGAATGGAGGGAACGCGCGAAAAGAGGAGGAAAATATTTCTACGACGTCGCGAGACGCGTCGCTGTTGAATTTGATTCTATGAAATTTGGAGGATGCTCGACCTGTGCGGCGTGCTTCTCTATTTTTCGTCGCGTTCTCTTGCTATTTTCAACGGTTCTTATTCTTCATTCTATTTCATTCCATTATAACGGACAAACAATTCGCAATAGCGAGTAGAATTAACTCGAGGTGTCTTCCACATTGGGTAAGACTAGGGCTGCCATACGTCCGGGTTTCCCCGGATTTGTCCTCTTTTTTAGGGCGACCAGGGACGTCCGGGGGGATTTTCTATAGTGATCCGGGTTCTTCGATGCTGCTCGCTCAAAAAGTCATAAATATTTTATCTTTATTCTTGGGATATTATTATTTTTAAATTTTTGTCTTGGGATATGGTACCTAATATGAGGCAGTGAGAGCGACAACGGACCAACCCACATTGAAAATATTTTTTTCCCCTATTTTATATGATTAGTAGAGTCTATTAGACTACGTTATTGCTACTAATTTAATTTCGAAAAAAAAAAATGTTGGTTAGTCCTTTGTTGCTCCCACTGTATCATATAAGAAATAGTTAAAAGTATCCGGGTTTCGAGTGGAAATGTCTGGGGTTTTAATGCTCACTGTCCTAGATTAATGATTTTACGGATGGCAGCCCTAGGTAAGACGAGCACAATTTAAAAGAGTTTATTCATACGACAAAAGTAAATGATACATAAGGCTATGTGTCGCATGTACTATGGACATAACGAGCGAATGCTTACACTAGGGCTCTAACGAATATTCGAATAATCTAAGTATTCGAATATTCGAATATTCGAATACCACAGAATTCGAATAATTTCTTCGACTATTCGAACTTCGAACCTTCGAACCTTCGAATATTCGAATATTCGGATCTTTCGAAGTTATGATTGCACCGAATACCAATCTGAACATGAGATATTTATTCACAGTTTATCGTGAAATTCCTTTCATATTGGCCTTTACAATTATTTGTTTCTCAATCGATAAATTTTTAAATTTATTAATCTTTGGTAAATTTATACATTTTGAAACGAAAACAACCATCAGTTACCGATTGCAAAGGAATAAAATGAATTTCGCTTCGAAAAATACGATATTGCTGGCTGTAAACGATAATGAATTTTCGCTTCGCTCCAAGTCCTCCTTTATTACATAAAACGGAACAGTTCTCTTTAGGATTACATTATATTACAGTCTTCTCTCGATATGTTGCCGTGAGTCCGGGCCGACGATACCTATTCCGAAAATATTAAAAATTACACAGGATGGAAATGCTAAAATAAATAATATATGATATAGGTGTGTATATTACTGGATTAGTTTTATCATATAGTTTAAGAATATGAAAAGAATCGTATGGGCCGAGCACGCGTCCGCAAAGAAACGAGACCGCGGTATGTCTATTGTGCGTTTGAAAAACAAATAATATTGTAAAGGCCAATATGAAAAGAATTTCACGATAAACTGTGAACAAATATTTCATGTTCAGATTCCTATTCGATACAATCAGAAATTCGATTGAGCAGAATATTCGAATATTCGAAGGTTCGAAGTTCGAATGTTCGAATATTCGAATATTCGAAGAAATTATTCGTATTCGAAATTATTCGAAATTATTCGAATATTCGAATTATTCGAATATTCGAATAGTCGAATAATTACAGCTCTAGCTTACACTGAAGACGGTTCTGATTGAGAAATGGTCAAATTAACAAGTTAACAACTCATTTCGAATTGAATAACGAGAGATTAGATTGAGACTTATTCCATACCGTAACAGTTGAGCCGTTGTTTTTGAAAGTGGTACAAGTCCATTTATTCATACATTGAGATATTTAAGGGTTTGCGTTTGGATCAACTTAAAAATATTCGCATACGTTAATCGATTCGGGTAATGTTTCTAAAACTATAAACTTGTTAAATTTTATTATGGAATAATAATCAATGAAAATGTTTAAGAAAATAAACGATTTTTTAGCTACGAATGGACTTATACCACTTTCAATAATAACATATTATGAAAAATATAACCAACAGCAATTTTAAATTTATATTTTAATTGAAGTTGGCTTTTGTGAAATGTGTTTTTTAATGTAAAAAATAATAATTAAAACGAAGACATGCATATGTCTTCGTTACTTACAAGTAAACGAATAATCGAGTTTATTAAGAAATAATATTAACAAACTTATTCATATTTAAATCTTATTTCTCCTTTACACTTAGCATAGTGAAGTATTTTTTCAAAAAAATGGATTTGTACCACTTTCGAAAAATAAACATTCCTGCGATAACATTTTACAGTAAAAATTTTTTTTTTATTAATTTACGAGGATATTATACACCATTGACTGTGTGATTATAAATATAAAAAGAGGATATCTATATCTGACTAAAACTAACATTAACTCATCTTTCCAAAAAATGGACTTATACCATTTTCAAAAGCAACGGCTCAGTTACATTCTTCAATGGAACGTAAACTTCTATCATTCAAAAGAAATTAGGAGAGAGAATACTGACAAAAGTTGTCAGAATAGTTAGTGAACATTGAAGTCGCTCTCCAAGCCTCCACCTAAAATTCTAGAATATGTTTCTTATCCTGTAGTTCGTTCTTTGGTTAATGTTAATGTTAATGCACACTCCAATCCAAATTACTCTTACATAACTTAGCTCAAACTTGTGTACCATTTTTATGTAGCGCTGTATTTATTTCCTTGAACTGCACATTTTTTCCTCCCATACTCGATTACCCAAACTGAGTTTGACTTAAGAAATTTTTAAGACAACTCTTTGTGAATGATGCAATCACTAATGAATCTAGTACTGATAAAACTGTGAGCCTGTGAGCTTAATTAAGTGTCCATTATCAGTTATAGTCAGTCGAATCTGGTGTCAATTCAATGGCAAGCCGGTTCTAAAGTTATCGTCGTTACGTAAATCCAAATTCCTATCTGCTGTGTTTTCCGCCTGAATTTATAGGTTTTTTTTCCTAGTAAGCCTCTGTTAACTCCATGCTTCTTTAAGTATCTGTACACACGAGGAACTCAGTGAGTCAATTTTTTATATTGTGTGCGGCCGATAGCTTGTGAGTTCTTGGAATGAGAAGTGTTGAAACATGATTGATGCCACGTCTGAATTTTTCTTACAAGTGCCTAATGTGATGGTATTCATTTTCTAAGCGGAAAACAAAGATCCAAGCTGCATCTTAACACATTGTGAATAATATAAGGAAGGATATGATGCTTGGGATGCCTGATATTTAAAGAAAAAATGATAGTAATAGTGATAATTATAATAAAATAATAAAAGAACTAAGATAATAAAATAATGAAAGACAACATTACTACATTACATTGAAGGCTTCCAGCTCTAGCTTATGAGAAGACATAGCAGTGCGACAATAGCTCTCTTACATACCGAAGGTATCACTATTACGTCATAGCTTGAAGGCTTAAAAGTATTTAGTTTTTAGCAATCATTTTAGCGGCATTTTCCATATTACCGCAAAGATGAAAAAGTGTACGAGAAAATTTAAGAGCCTCGTCAGTAGTAACTTAACGCCACTATACATTCTTAGTCTTCTATGCCCTTGGAGTTGCAATTTGGTCTACACATTATCTCGAACACAAAGCGAACATTTTTGCCAGGATCGCCGTAACACAAAATTTTCAGAAACATTGGATATAAATCTGGTCTTTCAAGAGCTAGTAATTATGGAGCATTCAAGTATATAGCAGAAAACCTAATCATGTATTTTTAACCGATTTCAAAAAGGAGGAGGTTATAGATTCGACTCGTTTGTATTTTTTTTTTTTTGTTTGTCCCCATATAACTCCTCAGCATATGGGCCGATTTGGATGATCTTCTTTTTATTCGAAAGAGGGCGATGCCCCGGTGGTCCCATCCTACACTGCATCAACATTGGCCCAATATTTTGCCAGTTCTGGTTAATAATAAAAACTATTGTCACCTAATTATTATTATTTTATATGTGTACGCGTATATCTCCTCAGCATGTTGTGGCAATATATATAAAACTAAAACGTTAAAAATAAAAAAATTAAAAAGTTAAAACTGACTTAAAAAAAAATAAAATCGCACTTAAAAAGTACAAAATAATTTTTTCCCTTATTTAATCTACGACTCTCATATTTTTTAAGTCGGTGCCTCATCATTTGCACTGTGCAAATCTGGCGCCGATTTAAAAAATATGAGAGTCGTAGATTAAATAAGGGAAAATATTATTTTCTACTTTTTAGTGCAATTTTATTTTTTTGAAATCGGTTTTAATTTTTTTTACGTTTCTTTTTCTCGTAGAAAATACTCAAAACAAGTTAAGAGTTGTATGAAGGATGGGCTACAGCTTATCTACATCCAGGTTGAGGTAAGCTGACGCCATAAGCCTAATATTTAACTTAACGAATATGTGTACTCTAATAGATTAGAGTTCTGTACACTTTATTGATACAATTAGATAACCAAAAGCTTATGTCTGACATTAGATTTCGATGAAAACTTACTTCTATAAACTAAATAATAGACACCCTCAACGATCTTCTTAATTTCTTTCAACCGAATTTATGTAAAACAATAACTGCAAATTAAACCACCATATTAAGTACAAATTCCACTGAAGCAATCGCTGCCACTATACTTATTATTGACTCTCAACGAAGGCACAAGTATAATTCAAGTAAGAATAAAAAATGTGAACTGTACATTAGCGGCCTGGAGATGAAGAATTGGAATTCTGATTAAAAATACGATATTTCCGCAGCGCACGGACGCTATCGCAAAACCATGAAACATATTTCGCAATATAGCGTGAGAAGCAAGATACAGGAAACGGGGTTTATCTTGTCACGGAGACTATGAACTATTTAACCAGTGCATGTCCAACATGAATCAGCCAGGGAAAACGTAGGAATCGCTTTATTAGATTAGCAGTGCACTGAACTGCGCTCCATTGGCGCAGCCGAAGTATTTCTTTTTTTCCCCTGAGACAAAGAGAATTTCGTTCACGAAATATTTTAAATATACTTTCCAAATTAGCTGGCACGTTAATACGATTAAAAGAGAAACAACGCACTTAGTATATATCGCTGAATATCATACAAATAATAATAGCATCGCAACGCTGTCTCTAGATAACGAGTGTGTGCGCAAAGAAACGTGAACGATAAACGCGCGGAGTACACGTGTTTCAGACGCAATACGTTCCTTTCTCGCCGAGTCTTTTCAAGAACGAGTGAATCATTTATATGTATTAATGGTTCGGGGCGTCTTTGTCTTATGTTCCCCGAGAAGGTCCAATAATTGAGTCATCAAAGCAGCGAATCGTGCCTCGGCCTTCTGTTGACGTCCACGGGGATTCCCTCCTAATTGCTGGTTATTATTAACGGGAAACAGCGGATGTTAATCTCGGCTGTTTTTCTTAACAAGCATCGCGTAAATTGCTGGGAGGAACCCTGGCGCGTTCCGCTTCATTTTGTGTTCCGAATGTTACCCATTGAATTCCTGTACTGTGGAGTTGCCGAAATGACGCAACGCCGCAGCAACGTCATCTTTAACAACCTCTGCACGGATATCGAAGCTTACGTCATGTGGTATTGTCGATACACGGTAGGCTTCGTCGTGGATTTTAGAAAAATACCGGTTTTAAACATCGATCATCGCTTTCTCTTCTTCAGTGGTTACTGGAATTTAGAGAGATTGGAAATTGGAAGACGCGTGGAATTAGAATACACTCGCTTATCGCGCGCGCGTTACGATAGTGCATTCACCTATTTTTGCAAACGAGTGAAAGTTTCTTTGGCTTTTTTCTGCGAGATTTTGAAGTAAGAATTTGAAATTGGCTGGGTATAAAATATTGGGTACTTGGTGCAATTCTTAGAATGTAATATTTGCTGGACACCCCATACGCTCCAAACACAAGGGCTGGTAATCATTTTTAAGGTAGTTCCTAAGCAACTAAGTTAGTCAAATTAGAGTTGGGTAATAAACGATCAATGTAAAGTAGTATGATACTATAGAAATAATAATAATAATTTTTAACGTCATGTATATATATTTGAAACAGTTCAATGTTGATATAAATAATTGTAATACGAAAATAGAATGTTAAATTGGTTAGCGAAGTGAATTGGAGCAACAGATCTGACAACGTCGCATTCGTTCGGAGCGTCTTTTACAACCAAAATGTTAGAAAAATGTTCATATGAATTTGAATCGTCCTTCGCTATTTAAATGTCTAAACACATCGACTGTGCGACGTTGCCACGTTGATTGCTCTACGTAGGTGTCTGAAAAATTTGCACGAAAACCTATTTTTTTTAACCGACTTCAAAAAGGAGGAGGTTATGTATTCGACCCGTATGTATGTTTTTTTTTTTATGTTTGTCCCCTCATAACTCCTCAGCATATGGACCGATTTTGATGATCTTTTTTTTATTCGAAAGATGATGGTGCCCCGTTGGTCCCATTCTACGCGGAATCAATATTGGCCCAATATTTTACCAGTTATAGTTAATAATAATTTATATGTTTGTCCCCTCATAACTCCTCAGCATATGGACCGATTTTGATGATCTTTTTTTTATTCGAAAGATGATGGTGCCCCGTTGGTCCCATTCTACGCGGAATCAATATTGGCCCAATATTTTACCAGTTATAGTTAATAATAATTTATATGTTTGTCCCCTCATAACTCCTCAGCATATGGACCGATTTTGAGGATCTTTTTTTTATTCGAAAGGGGGCGATGCCCCGGTGGTCCCATCCTACACTGCATCAATATTGGCCCAATATTTTGCCAGTTCTGGGAAATAATAAAGACTATTGTTACCTAATTATTCATGTTGTGCCCATATATATAAAACTAAAAAGTCAAAAAAAAAAAATAAAAAAAAATTAAAACCGAGTTCAAAATAATAAAAAATAATTTTTTACTTTTTAGTGCTTTTTATTTTTTGAAGTCGGTTTTAATTTTTTTTTAAATTTTTTATGAGTATTACACTCCAGTAATATACTCTCTCTTGCTGAAAAGTAATATATGAAGGCACTAACTCTTGAAACATTGATAACTATTTTGTTTTATCACTTTGCCTGTGAATTTATCTTGTATGTAGGACTCTGTTGACGTAGGCCCTCTACTTTAGGCGATTAAATATCAACGATGACTCAACATTCGAATTATTACGTCATTAATAAAGTATTATTCTTACATATACCCTATTCCTGATTGTACTTTTCCGATGAACATATTGCTCGATCGGTCACGCGAAATGTTAAACGAAATTCATGTAAAGTAAGATTATCAGGTATTAGTGAGAAGAAGATGGCATGTTGTTTCAAATTTAAGAGTCAGTAAATAAATGTGACTATTCAAAGCGACAAACTTTATTGTCAAAAATATGTGTCGTAATAAATTAGCCCACGTTATAAGTTTTTTAAAGTTGCATGTAGAAATTGTTTTCCTTGTCCTAGTTACTTCTTACATGATTCTTAAGAAGATTGTATATGCGCTTTCTTGAGCATTTATTTTTCAAATAATGTATACATAATTAAACTTTCGGCAAAAAATAGTGTCGAGCAGTATAGTTAGAAATTTGCTGAAGATATTAAGTAGGGGAGAGGTGCTATAAAAGGGACACTTTTGTTTAGCGTCCATTTCTGACAATGACGTTATAGGTATTTAATAAACAACTACATTACAAGAAAGCGTGTTTATTTCCCTTCAATAAAAGTATATTGCAAACGCATCAATTGTAATAGAAAATAACAAAATCTTCGATTTTCAAAAAAGTGGGAAATGTCCCTTTTACGACTAGGTGGTTTTAAATGGGACAGTATAAGTCATGAAAGGGACACGTTAAATAAAAATAAACTTATTAAGGGGGGAGACTCAAGTAAACCGCTAAAAATAAGGTGATTTTCGGAGATTTTTTAGGGATATAAATACTTGATGAAACTTTCTGTAACTTTTTGTATATATTTGTTTGTATTTCAATGTAACAAGAAAAAAAATTAATTCCAATATGTCCGTTTTTTGAGGAGTTATTATGGTTGCTCTCCATGGCTTCGGCGTCGATGAGGGTAATCGGCGTGCAGTGTACAGCTTTTAGATTTTGTCCTGGGGTGAAAACGAAACGGAGTTTTCTATTTAGTTCCATTTCGAGTCGGAAGAATTAAAGCCAGCGAAAAAAAAATGCAAAATTAATAATAATACGGAGCTCTGAAAAAAACAGCGATTTTTGCGTAAGATTTTCGTGTTAAATATGCAATAAACATAGTTTTAATAATTAATATCATAAATTAAAGTAATACGACCGGTGGGGAATTCAATTACATATGTAAATGTGTGCACTGCGACAGCTCGGTTGATCAAATATTTGTTAAGTTATGCTGCACGCCAATTTGAAAAACGTGGTTTCGAGAAAAACGCGTTTAAATTTTTCGGTTCAGAAAAGCCGATGTTCTTGGTAAGCTCTCTGACGCTAATCTGCGATTCCAGGGCCCGTATAGTTGACCTTCTGTTTCTTATTTATACCTGAGCAAACATATATCTATTATTACTCGGCTTACCTTCGAAGTTTATTGTGTGCAAAGGACGGACAATGAGCGAAAGGACGCAACGCGCGTTCCGGCGCGTACTTGCTAGACAGGTATAAGCCCGTCTCTAGTACCGTTAATACGCAGAATTTTATTCTGACACTTCTGGAGTATATTCTTGACATGTAATAGCATTGATTTATGCAATAAAAAAAATCAATTTTTTTCGAAAGTTACTTGAGTCTCCCCCCTTAAGTATTACAATTATAATTCTAAATCTTAATGATACGAAACAACGAAATCTACGAAAAAATTAACTCTTTGTAGTATAAATCATCAATATTTTATTATTAATGACACATGGAACAGAAAAAATTGAATGTGCCTTTTATTCCGCATGACTTATTGGCCCATTTACCGTCAATTTACATACAACTGTTGCAAATTTATAACTTATAAAGAGGGCTAATTTATTGCCACACATTTTTTTGACGATAAAGTTTGTCGCTTTGAATAGTCACTTTATTAATTGTTAAATTTGAAACAATACGCCATCAACTAATAATTCATGATTTAAAACAATGTCATCTATCTATCAGATGATACACTAATAACTTTACAGGAAAGTATAATACATATAGTGTCCAGCAGTACATGTGTATGAGAGGGACAGCCATGAAACGGTCGTCCCATTTAAGACTTGTTATGCTGTCCCTTTTACGGCTATAAGTGAGTTTAATATAAAATAACCGCAAAACAAAGAAAACAATTAATTAAGCTTAACAGGTATGTTAAGCGTTTTCGTTTCAGTTGAATACAGACTATTTTAATGATATAACACTTTAACACTTTGTATATATCTTAATCTCAGAAAACGACACAGAAAACCAATGAAAATTTCACTTTTACTGCCGAAAAACGTCAACCGTGGATTACTACTCTGTTGCAAGTGTGACCGCAGTGAAGTTTACGTCAAATGACTAGGCACTAGTGTTGCCATAAACAGGAAAATAACTTGCATGTGTAATGCGTTTAGAATTTTGGAAATTCGATTTGTCCCATTTAAGACGTGTCCCCTTTATAGCACCTATCCTACCTTCCGAGGGTTACAATTCCTATGACACGCTCGAATTAACTTAAGATCTAATTCGTATCGTACAATTTTCAAAATTACACCCATCCTTTTATATTATTATGTAAGTAAAGCACAGATTAAACAAACGATATAAAATAATATTGTATCTCAATAATTGGGTGGATTTAACTGCTTTCTTTGCTTCAGAATACATCGAAAAATGAAATACATATACCTATTATATCCAAAGACTGCAAAAATATGCATCGTGCGAAGTATTATTCCACGGTAATCTTATCAAAAGTCTTATCTGAATTCCGTGTTTAATTCTGTTATCTCCTACTTTTCTCGCGTCGATACACATTGCTTTCTGACAGATGGCGGTTTATCTTAAGATAAGGTATTTCGTTTTAAACTTCAGCTGCATTATTTGCAGTCCCGTTTATTTAGAGGGGGGATAGGCCACTTGCTATGTGCAGTATATTGACGTATAATATTTATGCTGAGAAAGATATCTAAAAAAATTTAATTCCCTTAATTATATTGAGAAATTAGATAAACTCTGTGCAATTTTATTTGCTATGAAGGAATTTAATAAAAATAACTTGGTTATGTTAAGTAATATGATTTTATACAATTGTTCAATACAATGTATTAATATTTACAGTCTGTTCAACGAGAAAGGAGCTGCGTTTTTTTTTAAAGTACAAAAGATATTTATTTCTCATTTGTTTTATACGAGAACACATTAAAAGTGCTAAGGCGCTTATAATTCATAGTAATCCGTCAGAAGAGAACGCCAAATTTTGCTAAAATGTACACAGGCTTTTCTGCAAGCTTGGCCTTCATTATGTCCCCACACATTTTCGATGGGATTGGCATCGGGAGATTGGGATGGTAATTCCATCCATTTTCCTCCTTCCAGTCTCTGCAGAGTTTACTATGATGTTTTGGGTCATTATCTTCTTGTACGACCTAATCTTCGTTAGTGACGCCAAACATGTTCTTAGCGGATCTAATGAGGCCATGCTTGTAAATTTTCACCATATTCGCTGCATTCAAATTCTCGGCGAGAAGCACTAAGCAGCCGAATCCGCGCTCGTTTTGCCCTGCGTGCTTGTCGTCGATCTCGCTTTCCCTCGGTTTAGACGGTCATCGAAGTTCTGCAATGATTTGACAATCACCCACTTCACAACGAACTTCTTTGGCCTTTTTAATGACGTTAGCGGCAGCAGCATACGATGAATTTTGGTCCTTTCGGGTGCGTGCACAGGAAGACCGCCTCAAAGCGGCTTCGCGTTCGCAGTACAGTATTTCCCCGTTATGAGCCCGACGAACGGGGCTGGCGGCGGGCTCATAGTGGCTTGAGGACATGATTCCGCGCGGCCAGTGGCTTTCGTGTCCTCTCGCTCGTTGTCCGGTTCTCTCACTCTCGTCCGTGGGCTTCCAGGAAATGGTGGGGATGGTCGCCGGGCTCATAACGGGGGGAAAAAAACGGGCTCATAACGGGGAACTACTGTACTCACAAGGGAAGGACCCCAAGTGGTCGGCTTGGATTTTAACGAGCTTTTGTAGGATGATAGCATGCAGGTCCCTGATGAAATATATGGAATACTAGCCGTAGTTACTTGGCGGTTTTAAAGATATTAACAATTAAAGTTACGCCCCTGTTTACACATTATGGATATAACCCTATTATAGAAGCTGCGGCGGCGAAGTGGGTTAGTGCGTGGATTGCGAATCCGACAATATTTCTTAATGTAAATCAAGTTACTTTTCCGGACGCAGTAAAACTAAAAAATGTCAGTGCAAGAAACAAGCTTTTATTATGTGTTCATGGTGTCGGGCTGTTTTATGTTTCCCTGCATGTATATGATAATTATCACCCTGCATCGTTCACGATGTTAGCACCATAAAAATGCCAAATACAAACTTCGTCTAATTGGGGAAATCGATCGCAGGACTGTCGGATTCGCAATCCACGCACTAACCCACTTCGCCGCCGCAGCTTCTATAATAGGGTTATATCCATAGTATGTAAACAGGGGCGTAACTTTAATTGTTAATATCATTAAAACCGCCAAGTAACTACGGCTAGTATTCCATATATTTCATCAGGGACCTGCATGCTATCATCCTACAAAAGCTCGTTAAAATCCAAGCCGACCACTTGGGGTCCTTCCCTTGTCAATTGGGCCCTTTACACGTACGTTCTTGCGTGGCACTTTTGCGCGCCACACGCCAGCGCGGCACGCATTTGGCGTGGCGCGCCGGAACGTCGGAAGGACCGCGCTCCTTCTCGCAGGCCAGAAGGTCGTACCCGTCACTACCTAGAGACAGCGAGTTCGGGTCCCCATTTCTACCTCGACTCCACATGCTTTTTCCAGGAACCAGCGCAGTCTTGTATTGTGTACTACCTGTTCCATGTATATTATCGATCTGCGAAACGATCGGCAAGACAAGATCGCGATATACGTAGGTTTGCGAAAAGTATACGAATTCCTCGATATACCTGGCTTATAGAGGATATCATAAATTCTGTTACTGTAGGGCACACTGAAACATCTGTTTTTACGAAGCTACATTTGGTTTACCTGAAGGTGCTATAAATTATGGAAATGGTTTATTACTCAGTTATAACGACTGTATTGCGATCTGCATTCTCCTTGCGGACGAAAAGTTTCCACCTCATCGGACGTTCTTGCTAGCATCTTGTGCGTGGTTAGAAGTGTGACGCGCCGAAATTCCACGTTCTTGCGTGCGAGTAGAACCGTTGTCAGGCGTGTCGCGTCCAAAAGTGTGGCGCGCAAGAATTTTCGCCGCAAGCAAACCTCGACTCAAGAGGCAACGCTACCGATAAGCCGTGCCTCGATGGGTTTCAAGGACTTCGACCCTCGAGTCCAGGGGGGCCTTACAATGTTGCCCCTTAAGAAGTGACGAATTAAAAATTCTACATTTTTCATCGGATCTTGGCCAAAGTGGTGTGAATCGTTTCCTTATGTGTTCCCGATGAAAATGGTAAAAAAAACGACACAAATCGGATCGTAATTAAGGAATCTTCATAATAAATTGATTTCCAAAACTTCGTTAAAAATAGTTCGATTTACATGAAATTTGGTATAATTTTCATTTGAAAAACATAAGAAATGCATCGGTATCACTTCCATATCGATACAATAAAGAATAAAGAATACAGTTTTTCTGAAACAGGTATGTATTCTCGGCCGACCGCTGCGAATCGAGGTCGGCGACCCACAGTCGAGGGTGAAATATTCATTACAGCGTGTTAAGAGATTCATTATTCGTCATCGTGTCGATATGAAAATAACACTAATGGATTCCTGGCGTTCTCCCAATTAAAATTATCACAAATATCATGGAAATCGGACTACTTTTACAGAAGCAATACAAATTATAAAAGGAGTAGGCATTTCTTAAACGCACTCTCTTATCGTATCGATATGGAAGTGACATCAATGGTTTCCTGGCTCATCCTGGAGTCCAACGAGAGTGTAACTTATCCAAAAGTATGGTTAGATCGATGTAGACTCTGTGATCCGTAGGGTGATCAAAATAATTGTGAAAACTTTGTTTTATATCCATATTTAATTTTTTAACTAACTATCCGAATGTTTAGATTTTACGCAAATAATTTGCGATAGGTAGGTACAGACACAATTTACTAGGTTGCAGATGAAAATAAATAACATCATGATTTTGGTTAATAAAGTTTAATCTATTAATCGTATATTAATCTATTTCAGACAACTAAGGTAAATGTACCAGTGCCCGGCCATGTCCCAGTACCTGAACAACAATGCGAATTTTATTTATTTTTAAGCTTAATTTTTAATGTAATTAAAAACAAAAAATAGTACCGTAATGCATAAGTATTTAGCAATATTAATTAAAATTATTATTATAGAAAATTGAAAATCGTTAGATAGAAATAATTATTTTGTAACACACTTCGTACGCATAGCAGATTTCGATAAATTTCTATGGCTTCTGTTAAGAAACGCCACTCATTTACTAAGAAAATATTGACTGCATTTTTTATTTATATATTATAATAATACATTATTATAATAGTAAATAGATTTAAATTTAGTTTAAGATGGTTAAACTTGCAAGAAAATTAATATTTTTTTAAACATGTCTAAATGTTCGACTACTGGGACGATATAATTCAGATATCGGGACATCAGGACATGCATTTTTAGGTTGTCCGCTTACTGGGACGATATAATTCAGGTATTGGGACATGCAGTTTTAGGTTGTCCGCTTACTGGGACATCTGCATGTTTTCGTATTTTCATTAATAAATACGTCTATTATAATACATAAACTTTTTTTTCAGTTTCCGATAGTATAATATTGTGTTATCTTTAACATTTCAATAACATTTTTTTATTTCATGATGGTTTTACAAATTAAATTAGGAGACAAACTTTGCCGCTATTCCTTAAGCCCCTTCAGCGGCCGGGTATTGGTACATTTACCTTACAACAACTGATTTTATGCTAACAGTGCGCATATGAGTTTTGTAAGGCGCTCTATTCGAAGCACTATAACGCCGGATATAACCACTATTTTTGCATACAATTTTTTTTCATATTCCCTAAAGATTGACAAATGAAGCCACAAAGCTGCAAGTAAATATGTTTAATTTTTTGGTTTGAAAAAATTCTCGTTTACTTCCTACCGCTTGTAGCGGCTCGCAGAGTCTTGACTGCCAGGCGCGCCGCGTGCCTCAGAATTTTCCGCACTGTCGGAAAGTCCACACGCCACGCCAAACCTTTGTCTTCAAGTGCCGCTTTCCTTTTCTAACTACCTTTTCTGTCTCTTATGTAAACTTTTCTGAAGTCGAGGTTTGCGCGCCACACTTTTGGACGCGACATGCCTGACAACGGTTCTACTCGCACGCAAGAACGTGGAATTTCGGCGCGCCACACTTCTAACCACGCACAAGATGCTAGCAAGAACGTCCGATGAGGTGGAAACTTTTCGTCCGCAAGGAGAATGCAGATCGCAATACAGTCGTTATAACCAGGGGTGGGCACTTCCATTATATATCTGTTGGCAAAATTTAGTTAGGGGCACAATCCACTCGTGGCGCTAGGATCAATAAAGTTGAAAGAATTTGGTAACAGATGGCGCTGATGAGATTATTTTGTGGCGGGGAGAAGAAGGAGAAGAAGACGCCGACCGCCATTGGAACGCCATTCTGGCATCACGTGTCGTACTGTACGCATCGCTCAGAGAGCATTTCGTACCTGAAATTGTTAAGGTTATTAAAACCATTTTTGTTAGTAATTGTGGAGAGTCATTTATTCGCCCACAAATGGATCTGCAACCTAGAGCAAAGTAGGCCTGCTCAGAAATCATATTTCTACCCTCTTGGGTGCCTACAATAGAACATAATCAGCGGCGCCCAGTGGCGGCGTCACTACAGCAATCAGAATATAATGGTTAGGTAATAAAATTACCTAACAATGGAACATATGGAACCCGCATACGCCGATTTTAATGGGGCTTTTGTATGAAGTAGTTCTCAGAAAAATATTTTGAGAGCAACATCTTACAAAAGCTCCATTAAAATCGGCGTGTGCCGGTTCCATATGTTCTTCTCCCCGCCACAAAATAATCTCATCAGCGCCATCTGTTACCAAATTCTTTCAACTTTATTGATCCTAGCGCCACGAGTGGATTGTGCCCCTAACTAAATTTTGCCAACAGATATATAATGGAAGTGCCCACCCCTGGTTATAACTGAGCAGGGCCACCTTTACCCATGGGCTATACGGGCTATAGCCCAGGGGCGCCCGTGATCCAAGGGCGCTTAAGAATCAAACATGTTGAAATGCTTTTTTCTCTTTAATTTTGGAGACAAAAATTTTTATCTGGAGAAAACGCATCATGTTCTGTCTTTCCCTCGATACATCATGCCGCGGCAGTGCAAAACTAAACCCACGGCTTATCGCCGCGCTGTGGCATCTACTTTTACACTGCGGCTGCAGTGGCCGCGACTAGAGCTGTTACTACCCGACCCGCCGGGTACCCGGGCGAAAACAACAGCTCTAGCCGCGACTGTGCGTGAAGCGTTCAGATACGATTCGTTCGCTGAGTTTTGTTCATGTTTTCGGCCGTGTGGACGTGGCGGGGGCAGGCGGGGGGCGCATTTGCCTTGGTGGAGACTCCGGGTTGTAATGTACTTCCTTGCACCGATTTCGAAGAAATTGCACCCTTGGGAACTAGGGCGCCAAAATTTTTTTAGCCCAGGGCGCTCAAATTTGTTAAGACGGCCCTGTAACTGAGTAATAAACCATTTCCATAATTTATAGCACCTTCAGGTAAACCAAATGTAGCTTCGTAAAAACAGATGTTTCAGTGTGCCCTACAGTAACAGAATTTATGATATCCTCTATAAGCCAGGTATATCGAGGAATTCGTATACTTTTCGCAAACCTACGTATATCGCGATCTTGTCTTGCCGATCGTTTCGCAGATCGATAATATACATGGAACAGGTAGTACACAATACAAGACTGCGCTGGTTCCTGGAAAAAGCATGTGGAGTCGAGGTAGAAATGGGGACCCGAACTCGCTATCTCTAGGTAGTGACGGGTACGACCTTCTGGCCTGCGAGAAGGAGCGCGCTCCTTCCGACGTTCCGGCGCGCCACGCCAAATGCGTGCCGCGCTGGCGTGTGGCGCGCAAAAGTGCCACGCAAGAACGTCCGTGTAAAGGCCGCAATTACGATCCACGCTAAGGATCCACGACGGCCTAATACAACGTTTCGAGCGATACTGAAGTGAATTGGCGTCGTAGCCCATCGATGATGCAATAGCGCCGAGGAACAGAGAGAGAGAGAGAGAGAGATATCTTTTATTTTTCTCGGAAACTTACCGGTTCCTTTCTTGTTGAACAGGCTGTAATTCCACAAAATCAATCGTAAGGAGAATACAAACGTTAACCACTGGGTGCAATTTGGTATCGGCAAAAAGCGCAGCTAGCACTATTCAACATTTAATGTCGAGGCTTTTAATCCATTTATTACGTCAACATTTTTATTTTTTCTTGTGTTACAATTTACATAATGTTAGTATACAATCTGTCGCTGATGAAATGGCGTGTTGTTTGCTGCATCAAAAAATTTCCACTATCCAAGTTCTTGTTCTTAAATATTCTGACGTTTACACTCTCAACACTGTCATTAAAATTTCACGCATGGAAGTTAAGGTGGCGTAAGTTACATCAGCGTTCTTCAACCGGTGGTACCGCGAAAAATTTCGCCCGAATTATGTAACCGTTACATTAAATAACAGGAATTAAAATAAATTACATTGCAATTTTATAACATTAGGTTTAATAAATAAAATACCACCTACATTGGTTTTTATTTCGCTCTTGTTAGCCGTCAGCCGGTCCGCAGGTGTAAATGGATTGAAAAACGCTGACAAGGGATGATCCCGAACCCGAAAATTCAAAAAATTCTCGATTGTACTGCATTGTAGTACATAGTTGCACCGAGCATTGTACCGTTCGAAGAAATGGTGTAACAACATTGGTTTGCTAGAAAAATAAAAAAAATGAAGACTGTCCCAAGTCGCGTATTATTTCCTAATAAATGTTAGAAGAACATTGTCGTCGTGCAGCTTAAGGTAGTTGCAATGGGATCCAAAAGTTCTCCGATTGTCGAGGAGCACAGTTCCGCGATATAACAAAAGTTGAAATTGTATGGAAAAGAATATTGATCACGCTGTTTCATAATTATTCGAACATCCAATTCAGATTTCACGTGAGAAAACGAATTTTAGAGATCATTATGAATATCCGCACAGCTGAATATAACACACGGCTATAGTTTAACTAATGATATGCTTGAATAATATTTTCATTCTTAGAGTTGGTGTAAGATGTATGAATTTATAAGTTCAAGAAAATATACCTAACCGAAAAATAGCGATACTCTCGTTATTGCCCGAGATCACGGATCACAAGCACCCCACTTTGTTAAACCCGTTATATCACCCACTGTGTGTTTTGCCAATTCATGTTGCGTCATTCGTGGATTTGTTAATAAACTGTTATCGTGCTTTGGAATTCGCGTCGTGTCTGTTGCGCTCCTGCTCCAAAACTTTGCCGGCAATTTACTACTAATTCGGCCAACGCCAAAACAGAAATGATACTGGTTCGAAGTCACTGGTCCTGAGCCAGACGGAATTCGATGAAAAGCACTCAATAATTACGGAAATATGAATTACAAATACAAGTTTTAAAGTAATTTTGTTTGCGCGTTACTGTGATTGTCTACAAGCAGACAATTGGTAGCATACATTTGGCTAAAGGTCGATTTATATTATCCGTTCAGACACGGATAGTTACAGAACGGTTCGATTCATACAAACATTGTTGTGGGTTATTGAATACGGATGGTTATATACAGCGTCGCGATCAGTTACAACCAGGGTTGCCACCTTATCACCATATAAATCCCGGAGTGCCACACATTCCAACCCGAAGATTCGAATATAAACCCGGAGATGAAAGAAGCACAAAAGTTTTGTTCTCGAATATCCGGAAAACAAATGTGCAATTCTTTTAAGCTCGAACAATTCAGAATTTAAAAGTAGAGGAGAGGTGCTATAAAAGGGACACTTTTGTTTAGCGTCCATTTCTGACAATGTCGTTATAGTTATTTAAAAAACAACTACATCACAAGAAAGCGTGTTTATTTCCCTTCAATAAAAGTATATTTCAAACTCATCAATTGTAATAGAAAATAACAAAATCTTCGATTTTCAAAAAAGTGGGAAATGTCCCTTTTACGACTAGGTGGTTTTAAATGGGACAGTATAAGTCATGAAAGGCACACGTTAATAAAAATAAACTTATTAAGTATTACAATTATAATTCTAAATCTTAATGATACAAAACAACGAAATCTACGAAAAAATTAACTCTTTTTAGTATAAATCATCAATATTTAATTATTAATGACACATGGAACAGAAAAAATTGAATGTGCCTTTTATTCCGCATGACTCATTGGCCCATTTACCGCAAATGTTGCATTGGAACCAATCTTCCTTACTGGTAACATAGTTCTTCTTTACAAACGCAGCACTGATTGTTTTTTTAATCATTTCTCAATAGGCGCGCTCGTTTTCGTAAGCCCGTGTCCCTCGAGTCAGAACAGTCGTCACAAGAATCCAAATCAGGAATTGAAATCTGACTATAACAAATTTATAACTTATAACGAGGGCTAATTTATTGCCACACATTTTTTTGACGATAAAGTTTGTCGCTTTGAATAGTCACTTTATTAATTCTTAAATTTGAAACAATACACCATCAACTAATAATTCATAATTTAAAACAATGTCATCTATGGATCAGATGATACACTAATAACTTTACAAGAAAGTATAATACATATAGTGTCCAGCAGTACATGTGTATGAGAGGGACAGCCATGAAGCGGTCGTCCCATTTAAGACTTGTTATGCTGTCCCTTTTACGACTATAAGTGAGTTTAATATAAAATAACCGCAAAACAAAGAAAACAATTAATAAAGCTTACCTGTTAAGCGTTTTCGTTTCAGTTGAATACAGGCTATTTTAATGATATAACACTTTAACACTTTGTATATATCTTAATCTCAGAAAACGAAAAAAAAAAAAGCAATGAAAATTTCACTTTTACTGCCGAAAAACATCAACCGTGGATTACTACTCTGTTGCAAGTGAGACCGCAGTGAAGTTTACGTCAAATGACTAGGCACTAGTGTTGCCATAAACAGGAAAATAACTTGCATGTGCAATGCGTTTAGAATTTTGGAAATTCGATTTGTCCCATTTAAGACGTGTCCCCTTTATAGCACCTATCCCCTATCTGTTTTTTAATTAATAGCTTTTATTGTATATAAAATTGATATCATTGTGTAATACCACAATTTCTTATTATCTCATTTTTTCTACAACCCGGAAATTTTTCCAGTCAAACCGGAGCCCGGAGAGTTGCTTCAAAACCCGAAGTCTCCGGGCGAAGACCGGAGAGGTGGCAACCCTGGTTACAACACGTTACGCTTCGGACATACGACCGATATTCTCGAAAAGAATGTTTTGACTGAAGTTCTCGGAACGTAGTTCAACGGAGACTCGTATATGTATTTTTTTTCAGGCAGAATCTGAAACGACGATCACTATACGAAAGATACAATATATTATTCTGACGCCTGTCGCCTGTAGTTGCCGAATGTAATCTGATGCTATAAATACTACATTGTTATTGTCCGAATCGAATCGTTTCGTGTCTGACCGGCTAATATCAATCGATCTTAAATGCTGGCATTTTTGCGTTGCTGCAGATACATCTTCACAAAATTTACATGAATAATAAATTAACGAAATCTTTATCTGTCCATTGTAATTTCATAAATTAAATAAATTGTTATTATTTCACCTCAAACGAGAATGTTGCGCAGAAGCCTTTATTAGTGGTATTACTATAAAATTAGAAAATGGACCTATTTAAAAGATGATTACTTAAGTTACAGACTAATATGACACTAAAAATGTATGGTATGTTTTTTCAAACGAATGTCTTAATAATAGCAGCAGTACTATTACCAAGACTTTTCGAGGAGGATCTTCGATTACATTGAAATGTAAAAACTGGAGGTTGATTATTCCTTATGAATCTTTGTAACAGTGTTGAATTTAAGATCACTGGGCCCTGTAAAAGGTTGGCAGGCCCGTCTGTTTATCTTACCACTTCAATGTGAACTGATATTTTGATTTTTGTACTCGCGTTCTCTGTTCTGACGATACGTGTGTGCATACGCGATTTTTGCGCCGTAATTATTCACGTTCACTGACAGCGACACACCGATAATATAATCGGCTCAAAAATATTGTTCCAACAACAATAAAATACACGCAGGAGGAAACGGAAAGTGTATAAATAAATGTATATGCATATTACTGAAATTAATAAACAGATGTTTATTCATTCCGCTTTTAGGACACCCAATTACAGTTCGAATCTACTTATAGTGCATTCTGAATACCCGATAATTTCAGTTGCTTCCTGACGTTGCAAATACAAAGATTTCCAGAATTTTTGGTTAGATTATAAGAATTATGCAGAACAGGTGTATCCTCGCCGATTCCAATGATTTTTGGATATGTTGTCGGGGACATGATTCTGAACAACTTTTTCCTATACATGTTACCCCCGCTCGACCTTCGTTTCCGAGATATTTGCGAAAAACTTCTTTTGACTTAGCGTGGTAGCGCCCCAACCAATACTAATACCCGGGACAAGTTGGAAAGTGGAATGCGTTGTGTCGGTATAAGTCAACAGAAATATTGTTAGGAGGGACCGTGGTAAAGTGATTAAAAACAATCGGTAATAAAGTACCCTTTTATGCACAATTACCCCTGTATCTTTGGAACGCATTAATTGCCGAAGCTAAAATTTTATATTTGGGGTGTTTCCACACCCCTCGTAATACCCACCAAGTTTCATCTCGATCGGCCACCAGTCCCTTTCGGAAGTACCGCCAAAATTTTACAGAGGGTTGAAAAAGACAACTGTTTTTCGCGAATATCTCGGTATCTAGCAGTTTTGCGACAAAAATAGTTATTATACAATTTATAGCTTTGGAAATTCTCTACAAAAAAGTCCTATGAGTTTTGTTTCGTAGAAGTACCCATTTTCATGTATGTCGGGTGACCAAATTTCAACCCCCATACATTTGACAAGGGAAGATCCCGAACCCGGAAATTCAAAGATTATGAAAGTCTGTAAATATGTGGGGGAAGTCCTCCTGAGTACAACGCAATTTCATTTGCTGCCTAAATTCACTGCAAGAGGGTGCAATTAACCCCTGAAAATCCGTTTTTGTGTTATAACTCGCAAACCGTAAGAACTGTATGAACTATAATTTACGAAATGATAGTTCTAATTACAAGAAGTAACTTTTTCCTGAACACTTTTTTTCTATCTCCTACAATTCGCGAGTAATAATACAAAATAAAAAAATTACATTTATTTGATTGTATTTGGCGTAATTTTTTTCTCACTTTTTCGAAGTTTTTTATGCGGATTTGTCAGACAGGACTGTATACGACCGCAACAGCAACATTTTCAACACAATAAAAAGTTTAATGGTCTCTACGAATATAATGATGTATTTTCTGTGAGCCCTGCCGCCGCCATTGTTTATGAATACAAACATTCAAGAAGAGATGTAGAAAAGTAGGTTCTTTAATGGATAGTTAAATAACTAACAATTAAGGGGTTACATCTCCTGAAGACCCCAGAAAAAGATACTCTTAGTTCAAGACTGTATTAGAAGAAACTAGAAGCAGAAATTAAAGCAAACTTGTTTCCACTAATAGATAGACTTATTGTCTAGATTAAGGTAAATGTCCCAATGGCGAAACAGTTAAGGAAGCAGTTGAGATGATTGAGACTAAATATAATTATTCGAAAGCGTAAAATTTCTACTTTCACATAACGTAACAAGAATCTACATTTGTTAAAGCAAAAGTTTTAAATTAATTAAAACATGAAACTGTTCATATGGCCCAGTAATTAAATAAAATTCATAGCGTGTCCCAGTCATTAATTAACAGTGTCCCAATTATTGAATATGTATTTAATTTAACTATTTCTATCAGTTAATGAAAAGAAATCAACTGACTGTAGTTCTTCTTCTTTATCTTTTTTACCTTCGGCATGACTTTATGTCTGAAAAAGTTAAAAAATGATTAAAAGTATATTATAAAAGTTTAGGTTATGTTAATATTATAACGAGTATAAGATTAATTATCCTAATAATTCTTAAACAGTATTATATTTTTGTCTAGTTATTATTAACGTAAATATATAGGATACAAAAAATACTTACTTTGGTACAATAAATATTTATAATTTTATAACTACTCAACACTGGCGTCTGTAACACCGCGGTTAAACAACCATTGAACACAGATTTAATGATTGGTACCTGTCATGTTACCGCGTACTAGTGGATAAATGCAACAATTTCAATATTAAAAACAAAAAATTATTAAAAGATCCAATTAATTTTAAATTCTTCAATGTATAATAAATCCAAAACAACTGTATAATTTCAAAAATTATAAAATAATAATTAATTACAACTTTAACAAAAATATTCTCTCGCTTGCTTGAGCCCATTAGGTAAGAAGCGAGATTAAAACTGTTGAAGCTTTACTGTACAATAATATTTTTGTATGATATAACTATTCAGTTATGTAAGCTTATAATTGTATCTATGTAAAGCTAATACATTTTGCAATTATATTTCGAACAGTTTAAACGTTGCAAATTAGTAAAACTCTTATTATTAATAAAATTTCTTCTCAATTTTTAATTATTGGGCCATGTTTAAGGACTGGGACATTTACCTTATCACAAATTTTTATTAAAAAATAATAATAACGGAAGAAGGTATTAGTTAAGAGACATAAGTGTTTGTGGATCCTTGAATGTTGTGTCCGAAGACAAATAATCTAACGAATTTTAAAAAATAGAATAAAAGTATTAGTCTTCGACGGATTCTCATTTTTATTATTGCACTTTCTTAGAACGTGACAGCCATTTGAAAAATTTCGTGCAATTTTCAAAAAAAAAATTCTTCTTTACAATTATTAGGCAATTGAGATCGAAGTCTTAAAAAGCGGGAACGTCAAAGACTGCGTTATGTTTTTATGATTACACTCCGTATATTCATAATTGCAAGTGACTCCATCGATTACTTTTCAAGGCACGATGTCCTCGACTTTGAAAATCGTGCTTCAAGAAAAACGCGTTTAAAGTTTCAAGCATCTTCTATGTACGTAGCAGCGTTTCAGCGCTCGAGTTTACTTCGCTCAAAGCTCTGTATATATATAGCTTCATTAGTTTTTGAAGTAGCGATTTGAAAATTTCGTAATACAGGTACTCTTAAAACTTCAAACTTTTGAAGTATGCAAAAATACTAAAAATAAAAAATGACTTCTTTTACCTCTCTAGGAAGATGCAACGCTTTAAATCTTAAATCGTTCTGACGCAACGAATCTTCGAAATCGAAGTCACATAGGAAAAAGTTATATTCCACATTTTGGATTTATTTTTATAATAAATGCAGAATCACCTGTTTTTCTTTATACCGTGAAGTACACGTCACCCTGTACAAACTCATACTGTATGGACGATTTTCGACCAAAGGCTGTCAGATCGAAAGGATTAAATTTTGGTGGAAGGACTTTGGTGGCAGTCGGCGCCAGATTTACACAGTGCAAATGATGACACGCCGACTTAAAAAACATGACAGTCGTAGATTAAATAAGGGAAAACATTATTTTCCACTGTTTAGTGCATTTTTATTTTCTTGAAGTGGGTTTTAATTTTTTTTAAATTTTTTTATTCCTGGCTTTTTAGTTTTATATATATTGACACAACATGCTGAGGAGCTATGCGAGGACGAACATAAAAAAAAATAAAAAAAAAATACATACGGGTCGAATCTGTAACCTCCTCCCTTTTGAAGTCGGTTAAAAAGGAATAAAGTCATTTCAGATTTTACGAGAAAATTAATGACGGCAATACCAGAGAGACTAAAGCTACTTATTAAATCTCTATTAAATTGCGTGTACCGTACATAATTATATCTTGCCACTAGGGGAATAATTTTATGTATAATGTATGATATATGTATATTTCCGCCGAAACTGTTGGTGACAAATGTTCTACGGTATACCAGCGACAAGAGGAATATAAATACACATAGGCTTGTTGCGGAACGTTTACGTTTGTTATTTCGCTATAAAGTCAGGCAGATAATTCAATTTCTTTTAGCACGTTGGCTGACCCAATACTTTTGTGATTTAGGGTGGTTCAGTAAGGTAAAAAAAATTGCTCGGCGCTTTTTCACGAGCGTTTGTGTTGAAACATTCTTCTCGCGGACCAATAGAGGCTTCCATACATCCCACGTATTATATCGATAAAGCGCGATCACCGCGACGAATAAAGTGTGTCGCCTGTCTTTATCGATGTGCAACTGCCGAGAAATCAGAGGATCGTTATTGCTAACCAAACACGTCATTCCTTCGAGAGATAACACAACGATAACTGTTCGCCGTCGATGCTCGAGTTGGCATCTTGCGATCAGTTTTGGGAACTTTCCATTGCCCGTGAGTGCAAAAGCAGGTTAAATTCGAAATTGTCGGAAACAAAGTGTTCTGCAAATGATGGATGGATTTTCATGAATTTGAAATGCGACGCAGTTGCCGTGAAATTCGACCAGGGTAATGTTATCATTTTGCTGGTTTTAAATGTGTTTGAAAAATATAGGTCATCGAAATTTGCAATGGTGCAATCGCCACGCCACTCCCCCAATTTCATGTCTATCTACTACATCATATTCCAATTTCATGAAGATCCCTGACACCAAGTGCATCGATTTCGCGTGGAATGACCCAGAGTGTTCTGCAAATTTTATTTGATTCTATGTATATTATAATGGAAAATTCCGCTTTCAACTTGCACCCTGTTTTTAAATTAAGCTCACAGTGCCTTAACCGGTTAACTGTCAATGTATCATATATGATCAAACAAAAATCTGGCCAATTCTGTCAATGTATCATATATGATCAAATGGAATAACTTTTTTGTTTTTCAACCGATTTGAATGAAACTTGGTATGTAATGGTTTTTGGGGTCGCTGAATCTGAATTTGGCATTGGAATTGTAAAATTCAATATAGCAGACTCAATATGGCCGGACCAAAATGACTAGCGAATTGTTGGGATTCGTATAAATTATTCGTACTGTATTCTATTTCATAAGTAAATTCTTACTCCCGCAGTTAGCTGGTGAAAATTTCACGACCCCAGAGTCTACCGACGAGGAGGTTACGGAAAGATTTTACACTCCACCTTTTTTTTACTTTTTTGCATTATTTTATATATTTTTTTTTATTTAGTTTTTTATTTTAAAAAAACTAAAAAATTAAACCCCTAAACCCTTATTTTTCAGGGGTTGGGGGTGGCATTGAAAAAAGTAACTGCTGCAATCGAATTATAGACAAGAAAACTTCACAAATAAAAAATTTTTAAATAAAAAAGGGTGTAGTAAAGAATTGACAAACTCACCCCTAAATTCTATTTTTTTAGGGGTTGGGGGTGTCAGATGAAAAAAATTACGCCCGGAATCGGTTCAGCGACTCAAAAAACCCCTGTATACCAAATTTTGTGTGATTCACTTAATTATTCGATGGTAACAGTTTGGGCCCGAATAATGAAAAGGACCGTGCCAGTTAACCGGTTAATAAGTGATCATATTATGGAAAACGTTCTAGAAACAAATTGATTACAATCTTCATTTTACACCGAGGATCAACAAAACAAACTCTCAGAGTTGGGTTGTTCATTGTATCGCAGAGTCTTTCTTAATAAGATTAAATTAACATATATCTCTGGTAAAGTTATTAAAATTTTCTGAAAGATAAGAATGAATATTGCAAGCAGTGTTGAAGTCGGTGAGTCGATGGGGCGACAGTTTTCTCGCATAAAATTTTAATAGCAAATTACTTCCACTCATTTAGTGATAAGTAGACTAAACAGTCGAACATTTTTAATACACAATAGCTGCATGAAAAGTGTGTGCTGCGATACTACAATCATACATTGAGATTTCATTGGGTCGCGTGATATGTATTGCATAAACACTTATTTTGCGCGCAGGAATACGTAGCAAACACGGCTTATAATCAACCGACGACGTAAAGGTGCGATCCCACGGCGCGCGGCTCGGCGAGTCTGCCTTGCAAGCGCCAGTCGACGAGCCATGGGCGTACCCACGGCCCGACTAGGCTCGTCGTTTCAGCCGAGCCAGATTAGCAGGTTCCTTGACCCGTGCCGCATTAATTCACCGACAACGCCCGGGAAGCCCAAGCCGAGCCGCGCGCGGCCCGTTGGATCGCACCTTAAATGCTCGACCGATAAGATCGTCAGCCGTCAACAAAAGGCGTACGGCGAGGGTCCTCGACTTCTAATGAAAAGACGCAGTTCCGTGTCAAGTGCTGTCAACCTTTATCCGCAAAAGGACGTCCGTGCCGCGGAGAATACCACTCCAGGAGTTCCCAATCTTCGTTCACGAATATACATACGGTGGCGCCACACTAACGGGCGAAAAATCGTTAATATCAGTAACCAACGGCCATTAGCGTCGCGTTTCGATTAAAGCCTCTTTTCCTGTCGTTCAGACTGGCGATGCTCCGCGATATTATTCCAGCCAAGTTTCTATAAAGCAATTAATAGATCGATGGCGCGGAATCTAGTGATCCTCTTTCCCCTTTAGTTTTTTTTTTCGAGCTGGCTGTTTTCGCTTCATCGGCGGAAATTGCTGGCTACAAAGGATTTGTTTGGAAGCCCCGCGTTATAGAACGCCCCAGATCGGAAAGGCTTCCATGGTGCATTCATCTACTGTGCTTAACACATTCAAGTATGGCTGGGGTGTCGGCCACCGGTGGGTCACGATCCTTCGATACCATTTCTCGAGGTGGCCAACGACGATTTTATGTTACTTGCCCATGGGAATCGATGAATCGCGTTACAATTTAATCTACTTTGCATTGCTTTTGAAGTCTAGACTTGGTGTTCGTGAGACAAGGAAATTTTTATTATTGAGTTTTTGAATATTATCAGGTACTCTGCAAGACACCTTGGATGGTAGATAAGTAAAAATTCGGTATTTATGACACAAAATCTATCACAGATTTTTGAAACTTTTAAGCCAATCGTGTTAATATTTGTAAAGGAGTAGTGAAGCGTTTCTCCCTTTCACGTGTTTCTTACATGACCCATTTATAAGGAAAATCATGGGTACTATTCAATTTTATTATTATTCGGCCAGATACACAGCTTGAAGTTTGATGTTCTTCGTATTTTGATTTTTTAAAGAAGAAATTATATATACATACTATACTATTTTTTGTCAGAGAAAACTACTTTGTTCTCCATAAAGAAGATCTAATAAGGAAACGAATCTTTTGTCTACAAAGATTCCTCACTTCTAATTATAATGGTACGTGAAAGATATTGTCAATTTTGTTGACTACCTTCGTTTTTCATGCTTATAATAGGAGACATCCAAATATAATGTAAATAGTATTTTATTACGGATATTTACAGACCCCAAAGATTTTAAACTGAGTATAACTTTTCAACAACGCGTGGCAGTGTTATTTAGTTTGTTCGTTATATAAGCTAGGATGAGTATACTTTTGTTAAAAATTAAAGATGTTTAATTAATTAAGTGTTTTTGGGTAATAAAAATTTAATTAAAGATATGGATTTCTATAATGCACTAAATTATTTGCGGGGTCTGTGCGACCCCACCTTTACTACTCTTGTTACATTTCCCTACCTTACCAACACTGGGTTAATAATTGAATTGAAATTTTGACTTAAAAGCTCTCGCTTGTACTATAATTAATTAGGATTACTAGGGCTAATTTGTTGTTGAACCCTTATTAGCGACGATAAGAGCGGCGATAAAAGCTGCTCGAAAATATCTTTCTTTGATGTGTTTTATAGTGGAGCTGTCACAATAGTAGTGTTTCAGTCGTTTAAGGTTTCTCGTTATATGTCGATGAGATCGGCGATAATAGCGAAGAAAAAGAAATATTTGTTTCTCGACGCTTTTATCGTTGGTCATCTAGTAAGCGTTGCCCTGCGCGCTGCTACAATGTAAACACTTCCATTATAAAACAAGATAATGTATTTCGATGCTTCGCTCTTATCGTCGCTCTGATCGTTTATCGCAGCTCCAACATAAACGTACCCATACACATGCTAATTCATTATACGCTAAGAAGCAGTAACACAAATAAAGCGATATAAAAATAATAACAGAAATAGGTTTAGGAAGTATTTCCTAAAAGGTCATAAATATTTCAACTCAACACGATATGTACACACTACCGCTCAAAAGTATTTGAGCCGTTGTTTTTGAAAGTGGTATAAGTCCATTTATTCATACATTGAGATATTTAAGGGTTTGCGTTTGAATCAACTTAAAAATATTCGCATACGTTAATCAATTCGGGTAATGTTTTTAAAACTATAAAATTGTTAGATTTTATTATGGAATAATAATCAATGAAAATGTTAAAGAAAATAAACGAGTTTTTAGCTACAAATGGACTTGTACCACTTTCAATAATAACATATTATGAAAAATATAGCCAAGCGAAAATAGTTTGATTAAATAGACGTAATATATTTTTACTTTAAAACCCTGATTCAATAGAGCGAACGAACTTTTGCACCTACCTAATAATACAGGATGGACCAATAAGAATTCCTACCACCTTGAATGTCTCCGAAATCATGAAAGTACGAGAAAAATCGCTCGAAAGCGACTCCGCTTGCAAAAAAATCGTTATGAACTTTTATTTAAAAAATTTTTCTCTTCCATTGTCCCAAAAATATTCAAAGTGGTAATCCTTATCGGTCCACCCTGTAGCATCGTTCCTTCCCTGGAAGACCTAATTGCCATTGAAGGATAAGGTAAAAATAAGGGAACTCTGAATATGTATACATATATACTGAATATACGTTTCTTATGGGATTCAATTGGTTAAACATTCAACTACTTAGCAAACTAACAAGGAGAGTTTTTGGTTTTTGGATATGTTTTAGGGGTCCGAAAAATAAGATATACGTGTTTTTTATAGCGGCCCGTTTTCATATTTAGGGGTGAAACCACCCCTCAAAATTATAAGATTTTCAGATGCCCGTTTTCGATTTCTTTGGTTTTTGGATATATTTCAAAGGACCGAAAAATAAGAAACAGGTGTCTTTTTATTTTGGCCCGTTTGCATGTTTAGGGGGTGAAACCGCCCCTCCAAGTTCATAAGTGGTACAAAATTGTGTCGAAGGAAACTTGATATAAATTTAATTTGCGTCATAACTTGCTGTATGGATGATGTTCTTGTCGTCAGTGACCGTTATTAGGGGATAAACTACCCTTAATTAAGGACTTGAAACGTGTAACAAAATTCTTAAAATTTTTAAAGAACCGTAGACACGAATTATTTTATGATGACACATCAGTGGCTTTATGACCTCCCATCGCTGCTGACAATGAGGGGTGAACCACCCCCCGGGTGGTGTACCTCGTTATGACGGTGATTGACGACAGGAACATAATCCATACAGTAAATTAATTAAATTCCAGAATCCGCAAAACAATTTCATAGTTAAGTACCTATATAAAAATTTGCATCCTAAAAAGTGTTAGTGCCACACAGGGAGTGTTCCATGGAAACGGACAAAAGACAAATAGTAAAGAGTCATTTTTTGTCGGTTTAAAATGTTGACACGTAATGGTAAACACTCAAAATATTAAGTTTCCCGCGGTTTTTAAGCGGTTAATCGCCTGAAATGGGAGGAACCGCCGCCTAGGAAGACATAATTGTCCAATTAGCAACCGCCGACCTACAAGATAATTAAAAATTGCATTTATTATCAGTTTGTTAGTTTACCATAAGAATCTCGACGTCAAACATCGTGACTTGCCGTTTGATAAAAAGCGCACGCTCCACCATGTAACGAAAGTAAAAGTATCATGTTAGAACTTTTGCTCGTTCGTGTGTACTCGCAGTAATGAGGGATTAAACTACCCATGTAATATCGATTACCGGTTCCGTTCATGTTTCTCATGCATGATGTGCAATTGAGAAAGTAAACACGCGCGACGAAAGGAATATGAGGGATGTTGATTTTTCACAGAAATCATATGGGCAAAGGAGTAATAGTTCCCAGCGTATTGCCGAGACCAATTTTATATGCTTCGTAGAATTCGTTTATACCATGCACGTGGTTAAGGGAAAACATGTAACATCATAAAAACAATTGAAGAGTATTTTTGAACGACACGTAAATACACTTCTGCAATGTGTCCGATTTTTTGTGCGTTTGTATCGTAATATGTATTTGTCATAAGCAATATTAAGGCCGTCTGTCCACGGAGCGTCGCGTCATAGACGCGTACGCGAAGAGACCAATCGTACGACGCATCTGTCGATCATTGATCTGCATTTGTCAAGATGCCCGGCGTCCGATTGGTCCCTACGCGTACGCGTCTATGACGCGACGCTCCGTGGACAGGCGGGCTAAGGTTTCGCCATAATTTCATGCATGGTAAAGATATCATCGATATCTTCTTAGGTAGCCTATCTGAATAAATTCCTAGAATTATGAAGAGCAAGTATGTGCGTGAGTACGTGTAGAGGTAAAAGCACCAGTAAATTTGCTTAGCGTGCGTTCAAGAGGGAATTTTAATGAAAGGAGTTGTGTGCATATCGTGTTGAATGGAATTGGCATAAACATGTATTTACGATATATGTTGCTTAGTCAGTACATACTCGCGGTCTTGTGTTTGTTGATTCAGACTAATGGGTTTCCATTGTTAGGAAATTGTATTGGGATTTTACATGAAAAATATTCTTGTTATTTTGATTGCTTGGCTCTCTGTAAAGGGGGATAAAATATGTAGTGTCTTATTGTTTATAATGCTATAGATTCTGATCTGCTTTTCATTCGGATAAAATTTCTTTTACATTTACGTAATACGTACATATAGGTACTTTAAGCAACATATCGCCCATTTGCCGCAACAACGACCCAACTCAAAATTTGCAGTTTTTGAGGTATTAGTATAGAAATGGGTGTTGTCTAACAAAAGTTTTGAACCCGTTTCCCCAAAAATCGTGAATTTTTAGTTACGTCGTTGTTGCAGCAAATGAGCGATATGTATGTATATAGCAAAAAGGAACTGATCCTTTTTTTAAATTCTGTCTTCTTCAATTTCATTTGCTTAATGTGTACCAAGTCTGAGGTTACAGCTACCAAATTAATGGGATATCTTACACATTAATATAATATGTATGGCAGGTAGCAAACCGCCCTCAAGTGTTGCCCACTTACAAACATTGGGAAACGTGGTGAAAGCTCTAATTTTCAATCAAAGTCCTTCCAGTCATGTTCATTTATGTAATACCTTTAAAGCCCGAGCACATATATCAGTTCCGTCTCCGTTCCGTCTCCGTTCCGTCTCCCTCAGTTCACTGACGACTATTCAGAGACCTGCACTCTACAGCAGACCTGCTCTGGGCTCTGGTTCATTACACTCGTTAAAAATAATCAGAATTATACCATGTTTGGTGTCATTTTCATCAGCAAAACACCAGCAACCCATTGCTAATACTTCTACGAAGATCTAATACGAAATATAGAAATTGGCATTTCCATTACTGAATGGCCTATCGTCTTTGTCTTTATGGCTTTAGGCCCTAGGAGTTCAGGACCTCCGAAGCGCGTCCTTGGAAAGCTTCGACCCGAGAACCCGCCTACCCCATTAGGATCATAGGAAAAGGGTCCGATTGAACCGATTTCAAGACAGCGTTAAGGTCCACGCACACATATCCGTTCCGTCTCAGTTCCGTGTCAGTGTTCCATTGGTAAGAAGAAGAGACCCTCTACGCCCCTCTTCTTCTTACCAATGGAACACTGACACGGAACTGAGACGGAACGGATATGTGTGCGCAGACCTTTAAGGTCCGCGCACACATATCCGTTCCGTGTCCGTGTCCGTTCCGTCGTTCCAGTGGTAAGAAGAAGAGGGGCGTAGAGGGAGGGTCTCTTCCGTGTCAGTTCCGTGTCAGTTTCGTGTCAGTTTCGTGTCAGTTTCGTGTCAGTGTGCCAGTGGTAAGAAGGTCCTCTACGCACCTCTTATTCTTACCAATGGCACACTGACGCGGAACTGACACGGAACGGATATGTGTGCGCAGACCTTTAAGAGGCCTCCAGACGCTGATACATGTTGCAGTGAAGCACTGATACATGCATCTTGCATCTTGCACACCCTCCTAGCTGGATGCGGGTTTCATGAGACCTATATCATGAAGTATCAACTAATGCAACACGTATCAGCGTCTGGGGGTCCCTGTAGTGAAACAACTAGGATAGCGTGGGCAACGATTTTAACTTTTAACGAATTTTAACGAGAATGGATACGGGTTTTCACGCTGAAGGAAAAAGACGTCACTGACATGAACAGGTGTGAACTGCTCCATCCCAAAACAGACAAACAATATATTTTACCACTGACACTGACGACACGCAACCCACACGAAACTGATATGTGTGCCCAGACCTTTACGCACAATTTTGTCCTGGTATTTCATATTAATATACCAAAACCATAAATAGTTTTATATATTCATTTTCTACCATAAGCTATCGTCAACTCATATCAGTTAAGGGGCTACATCCACCTATGGGTCCGGAAAAAGCATACAAGTTCAGGAATTTTTTCAGGAAAAGTATAAGTGAAAATCATGCACAATGTTTTTCTACTAAAAGATACATCCTTTAACTATATTATTCTAAATTTTCATGAAATATTATTATTAACTAAAGGAGATATCGGCTTGGATATGAGTCGTGTTTCTTTAAGCATTAGCTGGTGGACACTCCCTAGGCCAAACGATGCATCTGAAAGCAAAAATTTCAAAGGTTTTAAAAAGAAACAACTGTCAGAAGTACCTGACGTTCTCCGAATTTGAATATTGTATTCTTGTAAAAAAGGGGCCGTTTGAAGTTGAAATATCGAATTTCGGTGGAAAAATTTGTCTCTTTTTTCAAGAAGCCTTTGCAAGTATGCATTTTTGCAAAATTGATAGCAACATTTAGAAAGTTATATATTTATAAAATCTATTTGAATTTTTGCTTACAAACCATCGTTTGGCCTAGGGAATGTCCACCAGCTAATGCTTAAAAAAACACGACTCATATCCAAGCCGATATCTCCTTTAGTTAATAATAACATCTCATGAAAATTTAGAATAATATATTTAAAAGCTGTATCTTTTAATAGAAAAGCATTGTGCATGATTTTCACTTATACTTTTCCTAAAAAAAAATCCTGAACTTGCTTGTTCAGGACCTCTAAGTGGATGTAACCCCTTAAAGTAAATACTGTCAGTGTCAAGGTACGGATCTTTGTAACTCGTTAAAAGTTATTCATTCCTACCTTCCTACTAGAAGTTACATCTGGCTCGATCCAACCGATTCTGACTAACATCCAATGACGATTTAACCACCAAATTCCGAACTACAATATTTCGCTTACAAACATTTGCACATAGCGAAGATACGCCAACTCTACCGCGATTACACAGAGAAGCAACGTTAACCAGATTCGAGGTTACCCGAAGTTACATAAAGGGAGCCTAATTACGCTGGGGCGTATAACACTTTTGTGCGTCAGGAATCTCATTCACAGCCTGCATCGTGTATCGCACAGTGAACGACGCTCCACGCAAAAAGCTCCTTTCGAAACGCGCTCACCGTCGTGTTCCTATCTGAAAAAGAATGCCAGCGGTGCATACTAATGCACGATGATGGCTCTCTTCTCTTTGTCCACGGGGCATTCGTTTTCCGCGCATGAAGGAGCATTTGCTCCGAAAGCCCGCGAGGGCGAGAGGCGGGGCGCGGTGTAGCTCGCAAATGTTCACCTTGCTCGAATGTGGAACATCGATTGACCGGCGAAGCTCTGTGTAAGGTCGTTTGTTCTTTAATAGGAAGGCGGCTGGGTGCCTGAGTGGGTGGTAAATGAAACAAAGCTCGTCTGAAAGCCTCGGCGCTGGCGACGTGGGAAATGAAAGCCAGATTCGGTTAGTAGCTTCTGCAGCTTTGCGCTGGGATAGTTATCGTGGCTGGGTTTCTCTTTAGCTCGCTCGAAGCGGGGACAATTACAAAATCGTGGAATTGTTGAGTGGGGAAGTATTTTGACAACGCTGCCGACACTTTGGGTCCAGGTTATTGTTTCTGTTTAGTGTTTATGCTGCCATGCTCATCGAACCCCCAAGCAAGATTCAGGCGCCGCTGGCGTTGCGTGCCAGTTCGTTGAAAGTGTCCGGTGTCTTGGCCACTATAAGGGCGGGTCGTCGCGGGTTAAAGTTGTCAATCGTTGGACCCTCCGTGGCTCTGTGCAAAGGTTCCAATTAAATGTGTCTTCAGAGGCGAGACATTTTTTTTCTGGCCACCTAAACGCAATTGTATCTACCACTCATCTTAGGGCCGCTTCAGACACTTTTGTGCCTCCCGATTGTTATCCTTGATGTATTTACTCGACAGAAATGGTACTAGTTGAAAATATATATAAAAGGATAGGAAATTGGCGGGCCCCTGTACGCCCACATTAGACCAGTGAAATTAGAGGCAAAGGGCAACCGATGGAAAATGTGTGAATGTTCTCTTTACAGCACTGGGCGAGCCATCTGCCTCGTGTGAAAATGCCCTAACTTTAGACACGAGGTTGAGGAGAAGCGGTGCCTATCAATAATTACTTAATCTAGGCCATCGAGAAAGACAGCTTTATCTTTCGTCAAGGTTAAATGAAACCGTAGAAATAACTTCCCAATAAAACGAAACAATGGATCCGCAACAGAAAGTTTCTCAAACACGGGAGAACTTTTCCCCTATATGAAAGACGATACGGCATCGATTCGTGAGAAAAAGAAGAAGCATGCGCGAAGTTCGTCGCGAAGTACTTGCAGAAAATGCATTTTCTGCGGTAACTTTTGTTTCAGCGAATGATAGGTTTAAAGTTCGTCGATGGAAAATGTTAAAAGAAGGGTGCGCTGTGGAGTTCGAAGTAGAGCTGCCAAATACTTGAAAAATTTAAGTACTTGAAATTCAATCCGGGTAAACCTGGTTTTTTCGATCCGATCCAAGTAATAATTCAAATTGCTTGAATGTTCGAATAAACTTGATAAAATTCGGCCTTTTTGAATGATTTGAGTGGCTTGAATGTTTGAACGGCTTAATCTTTCCAGCTACTCGATCGAATTCGAGCTACTCAGAAATTCTAATACCACTCGAAAATTCTTACTCAATAAGGATGAATATTTTATTTAAGGCGCATATTCAATATAAGTGTATATTCTTCCGAACTATAAGTGTACATTATACCAACACTCACTGTTCATAATACCAATTTTATTCGCGAAATCTAACATCGTTATTAATTTTTCAACTTATTATATGAATCAGAAAAATTTAACTACTACGTATAATAAAGCCTATAGGTACATATTTTACATTGGTTTATTTTTAAGATAGGTATATAGTAACTTCGGTTTCTGAAATAACCTCTCATTCTATCGATTCATTTGATTCTCATAGGACTCTTGTTTAATCGAATAGTTTGAAATGATGCGAGTTGAGTAATTATTTCAATTCGAGTAGCTTGAATGTAAGTAGTTAAATTTTCAAGCTGCTCAAATCATTCGAGAAGATCGAATTCCTTCAAGCTTGCGTGAATAATTCAGGGGACCTTCCGGTCTAGAGCCCAAAAAGATAGGTGATCTTTAGAAATTAATGAAAGGAAGACTACTATATATAATATAATGGGACTTTTTGCATCGTATTAAGGATGTCTTAAAATATATAAATATATTTTTTGTTTTATAATTAATCATTGCAGACGGCACTGGGGAGTCGTTAAAGTCAAGGCGTCAAAAAATTCATCCAAATCGGTGGGACCTGTATCTCCAAAAGTTATTATCCGATTCGACTGAAACTTTTTTTATTTTGAAGAATATACTTCTTCAAAATAATTTGAAGTACTTGGCTTGGTTCGAATGATTCGACCTGTGTTCAGCTTGGCTCGAATTTTCAAACTATTTGGACATCTCTAGTTCAAAGTAGGCCTGGGACTATTTGTCAAATTTTTCGGTATTCGAATACTCGAATACTTCAGTTGCTCAATTATTTGGCGAATATAATTCGAATATCCAAGTATGCGAATAGTATGGTGTGAATTATAAATCAAGTTCTTTAGGTTCGTTCTTTACAAGCTTTTATTTAATTTCAGTTGTGAGTTCGTTAGTTCGTCAGGGTGAAATCTTGTAAGTTAATTTTGACCCACTTCATCATATACGATCGACTTGAAACTTTGCACACATACATAGTTCCGATGACAATACAATATTATTCGAATGCTGAAATATTCGAATAGTATTCGATTACTTAAATACTCGATTAATAACATTCGAATACTCAAATATCCGCAGTTTATTCGTAGCATCCGAAGACTTGTAAAATATTCGAATATTAAATCATTCGAAGTTTATTCGTAGCATTCGAAGACTTGTAAAATATTCGTATATTAAATCATTCGAATATTTTACAAGTATTCGAATATTAAATCATTCGAATATTTTAGAAGTATTCGAATATTAAATCATTCGAATATTTTACAAGTATTCGAATATTAAATCATTCGAATATTTTAGAAGTATTCGAATATTAAATCATTCGAATATTTTACAAGTATTCGAATATTAATTTATTCGAATAGTCCCAGCCCTAGTTCAAAGCGATGGATGGGACCTGATTTGCACTGCAACTTCAAGGATAGAGATGGTAAAAGAGGAGGACCCTTTACAGCCGATTACTTTGGCTGAATCTACCTTTGTGCTTGGAATAGATCAAAACATTAACTCCTTTCGCGATGGGCAAAGGTTAAAGTGAATTTGCGAGGGTGCAGCTTTATCGGGTCATTCCAATTACGTGTGCATGCTTCTATATTCCTCAATATCATTAAAGGATTATATTGTGCCTGAGGAGCGAAGGAAATGAATATCAGAAATGAGCCATTATTATGTGTCCAGTAGATACTGTAGAACTTTTGACTGGAGGCTTAGTTTATCTCGTATAAATAGTTTCCAGAACGTTTCTTACTAAAACCGAGTAGATGAACCATTCATTATTTACAATAATGTATTTTGATTATACTAAAATACTAATAATCAAGCTTAAATCCTAAATATTAAACCTTAAATATTAATAATCAAGCGTTACTATTTTCCGAATCCTTTTTACCGGTAACTTATAATGTAAACTTGTAATATTTATGGGGCGAGGTCTGTACCAAATTTGGTGAAAATCTTAAACAGCATCGAATGGTTATGAAAGGAAAAAAATACACCATTTTTTAAGAACATAGGTATTTTTTAGGGTTTGTCGGTTTTTAAAAACCGGTTTTTATATGTATATAAATTTGTGAAATTCGAAAACCGGTTTTTAAATTTAAACAACCCGTTTTATACATATACTAGAATTAATATGCAGAAATGAATTAATAATTTAATTGAACACGTTAACCTTTTGACTTGAAATCGCCTCAGACACAAGCATATTGTAGTAGGTATGATGCTTGGGAAAAAAATTCAAAGAAATTTTCATGAAGACGGTATAAACATAGCAAATTTTTCTAATTGTCTTTGGATGAATCGCAAGAAATCAGAAACGATGAAAAGTGTATAGCAAAATTGCACAACTTGTAAATGAAACAAAATATTCTGTCCATCATACTGTTAAAGAATGCAAAAAAATGGAGATAACATGGAAAATAAATCGTGCTATGCCGACCGACAAAGTTAATTGAAAGAAATGAAAGAACCAAAATATAAAAATATTAACCCTCCGTTGACACTCTGGGTGTGAGCCACCCTTAAACTGATTTTGACGCTCTGTACCTTCTATATGCAAAATAAATTCCTTTTATCCAAAACCAACTTACAAATTATTTTTTTTCTCAAAATACTATATCCGAGCAACAACTCTGTAGATTTTTAGCTTCTAATATTGAAATTTATAAAAGTTACAATTTTTAGAAGCTGTTTCTTCGTGTTTTCTCGGCATATGGTAATCTAGATTTTTTTTTGCAAAAACTGTGATAAAATGTCAATGAAAAAACTATTGGAATACATTCTAGAGACCTTGAAATTGACCAATGATTATTTTCATAACGATTGGATTCTTTACACGAGAATGACAGTCGATCAAAAATCGTTCTGGGTGTGACACACCCAGGTATGTCAAAGTTGATCGACAAAGGAGGTGTGTCAACGAAGGGTTAATAGTCGCTATGCAGTGTAACAGAGAATTTCATCCAAATTTGTACTGGAGAACGTTCAGAAACGACAGCTTTAATGCTCGAATTCCGAGGAAATTGTGGTTTGTATTAGCAGGAAAAGGGTCCTCCGTTTAGATTTTGTCAAGCAATGTATCACTAAAGATGATTCGCTTTTGAATAAAGATTTTTTCGTGTGAAAGTCAGAGAGAAGTTTTTAGCAGCGACAAATCAGAATATAGAATAAGCCACGCACAGATCTGCCAGAAGATTTGTGCTTCCAATAAAACGAGCTGAAGCACACGAATACTGTGCAGTATCCCAGAAACGTGGCCATATCCATCAAGAAGTTATGTGACGAAGTCGAAAAAAAATTCAGTAACTCCGTTAGGACATCAAAGGGGTCTTTGAAGTAAAATACTCTTAAAATTTAGCAGTTCTCACTAATATTCAATTATATAGTTTCAAAAATCATCCTAAAGCTGCGATTATCGCTAAATATAGACCAATTTCCAAATAACTCTACTTCCGTTTGACATTAAAAGAATACTTTGGAATGCTTTTGTGAGCTGTAATCATCTCTAATACAAAATTCGTAGCTTGAATATGTGCCATTTGATTTTAGACAAATTTATATATTTTGGGTAGGTTCTTGTATTTTAGATTCTGGGTCTATATCTTGCTTTACTGTTTTACACGAATATGTATGTACTTACAAGGAGGGGTTCCCAGGTGTCCGCCTCCGATTGCTTTGGTTTTTGGATATTTTTAGAGGACCGAAAAATAAGATATACGTGTTTTTTTATTGTAGCCCGTTTGCATTTTTAGGGAGTAAAACCACCCCTCAAAGTTCATAATTGATAGATTGATTTGGTTTTTGGATATGTTTTAGACGACCGCAAAATAAGAAACAGGTATCCTTTTATTTTGGCCCGTTTTCATATTTAGAGGGTTAAAGCACCCCTCAAAGTTATAAGATTTTCAGGTGTCCGTCCCCGATATCTTTGGTTTTTGGATGTGTTTTAGAGCACCGAAAAAATAAGAAATGCCTGTCTTTCTATTTTGGCACAGTTGCGTGTTTAGGGGGTGAATCCACCCCTGAAAGTTCATAAGGGGCACAAAATTCTGTTGAATAAAACTGAATACAAATTTTGCGTCATAACGTGCTGTATGGATCAAGTTAGTCATGGTTCCTTTCGTCAGTCACCGTTAATAGGGGGTAAACTACCCGTAATGGTTTAACTGCGCATTTGTGAGACTTGAAACGTGTAAAAAATGCATAAAATTCTTAAAAATACTTTAGACATAAATTATTTTAGTAAGACACATCAGTGGTTTTATGACCTCACATCGCTACTGGGGTAGTTTACCCCCTAATAACGGTGACTGGGGATAAGAACATCATCCATACGGCAAGTTACAACGCAAATGAAATTTATATCAAGCTTTATTCAACACAATTTTGTACCCCTTATGAATTTGAGGGGTGGTTTCACCCCCTAAACATGGAAGCGGGCCAAAATAAAAAGACACCTGTTTCTTATTTTTCTGTTCTCTAAAACATATCCAAAAACCAGAACAATCCGAGACGAACAGCCGAAAACTTTTGAGGGGTGGTTTCACCCCCTAAACATGCAAACAGGCAAAAATAAAAAGACAAATGTTTCTTATTTTCCGGCCCACTAAAACATATCCGAAAACCAAATCAATCGGAGGCGAACACCTGAAAATCTTTATAAAATTGAGGGGTGGTTTCACCCCCTAAATATGAAAACGGGCCGCTATAAAAAAACACGTATATCTTATTTTTCGGTGCTCTAAAACAAATCCAAAAACCAAAGCAATCGGAGACGAACACCTGAAAATCTTATAACTTTGAGAGGTGGTTTCACCCCCTAAATACGAAAACGGACCGCTATAAAAAAACACGTATATCTTATTTTTCGGTCCTCTAAAACATATCCAAAAACCAAAGCAATCGGAGACGAACACCTGGGAACCTCTCCTTGTTAGTATATTTATTGTATAGTCGGTATTATTAAAACTACGAATATATCGTATTTCAAATTACAATAGTTCTATTGTATCAACCATTTTTCTGGAAAATTAGATTTCTACCTCTTTTTCCATGTGAGTCACTCCCAGGCCGGTTGTATAACAATTTACGGACCGCCTGATAATTCAATAACCTTGCAAAATCGCAATTAATTTGGAAAAATTCACTTGCACCGTTATTCACGTTAGAACGAATAAGAAACATGTTCAGATATTACTTCCGAAACGTTACACAACATTCTCAGATACGTTGTTACTCTTATGCCAAAGTGAAACACCGATTGACGCAATTCCCCCTACTATTCGATATTGGCATCCGAAACCCCAGGTGGTTGCATGAATTTACCGTTCAAATTGATTGCAAGGACCTACTAACACAGGCAGTTCAATGATCCCGTTCTTTATGGGGTTGCCAGGATATAAGTTCCGCGGCAGGACAGACGGCGCCAAGCTCTGTCTCCTCGCCATTAGGGAAGCCTGCATTCCCCCCAACGCGGGTCACGGGTTCTCTGTACGTGACTCGCACACAGGCTAGCTCGAACGCGCGGCAGCGCGAGTGTGTGGGCGCGGGGCGGCGCGCGATCGCCACGAATTAAGTTGTTTTTCGTAACTTCCGATCGGGGTTACGTCCTTGGAAGCCCGCCGTGCCCGTTAGCCTGGGGTGCGTCCTAGATTTCTATCGACGGAATTGTTTATTTTTAGGTTCCCACGTTATCGAAGACAGCGAGTATGCATTTCGTCAGCTCCGTTGTCCTTGATGTCTCTTTACGATCCCGATAAATCCGCCCAAGTTCCAGGACATCGTCCCCTTGCGTGCACACATGACTCGGGACAACCGTACGCTCCGCAATCCCATCTCACGTTCGAATTGGGAAACCAAGAATTTCGATACGCCAACTAGTGACGAAAAATTGAACTACTCAGAGTAGGCTGAAATCCGTCGAAGTCCATATGATTATCAGTGTTTATATAGACATGTTGTGAAAAACGAGTGTTTTTAAATTTTTCGGAACACTACATTTTTACTTATTCGATTAATAAATAATTATTCGGAATGTTTGGTGGAATCCAGCCTACTGTCAATAGTTTGCCAACTTACCACCGCAGCGCTGAAATCTAAGCCACGCCTCCGCTTGGTTTCCCAATACACAGCACACCTATTTTCCTTACACATCGTTCGATCGGAATTCCGTTCAAATTTCGCGCCACTTCGATAACGCTCTGCGCCTGCGCGCTAAACGTCAACGTGACATTTCGCGTGGGAGAATTGCAAACTGATTTCAACTTTCGTAAACAAACGATGTGCAGCAGTGGCGGCGGAAACAGGAAGGGAAGGTTTCTTAAAACTTCCGAAGGACTAATGGAAAATTTGTTTGAGTCCGTTTTAAGCGTCAGTTGACGGACGAAATGAGGTTAGGATTTTTCTTGTCGTTGGTGGAGATAGTGACTTTGTAAATAAGGTCTATCTGAGAACACTGTTAAAGATTTATGTGTATTTCTTATCACAGACGGTTAAGACGATTTTGAGTAGCAGGAAATTTTCGTTTCAGCTGAATGAGGCTCATGGAACCTTTAGGCGTTGCCCTGGACGTGGTGGAGACGGGCTCGTTGAAAAGATGGGCCGACTTCCCAGTCCAACATCGGTTCACGGACTACTCGAATTCCATCGGAGAACCGTCGCATCACACCATAAGCCCCTTCCCCTGCCAACCGGCGCTTAACAACAAACTTGCGCTATGGTAAGAGCGATACAACTTGGAATGCGACCCACTGGTTCGCTCTGCGAAATGCTACAGCCGCAATTCTGTTTCAGGACTGGGGATATTTCTGTTTTACAAGCGGATGCAGTGGTGAATTCCACCAACGAAACACTTGACGATAACGGTCCAACGTGCCAAAGAATATTTGCTCGAGCTGGGTCGGCGCTTAAGATGGAGATTTTTAACGAAGTAAAAGGTGTGGGTCGGACATGAGTCAGCAGTTGTAACAGATCCCGATTTAAATAGTTCTCGCAAATAGTTTAGAGCCGCAAATGAGCGAATAGAGAGAGAAGTAGGACTTGTCGCATCCTTTTATATCATGGTAATAATTTACAGAATGCAAAACCGGCGAGATAAGAGTGACGCAGGGGCATGGATTACCCGCACGTTTCATTTTCCACACTGTTGGACCGGTGTACAACGTGAAATATCAAACGGCAGCGCAAAATACGCTGCACTGTTGCTACAGGTAAATTTTTGTCATTTCAAATTTTCATAAAGCGGACACAGACACTCCATCCTTGTGTGCATGCTCAATTACCGAGTTCTGTGCTTGCGGACCAACCCCCCAGTTGGGCGTTATTCGAATAAAATATCGAATAAATTTTTTCGAATAAAATATTAAATAAGTTTTTTCGAATAAAATATCGAATAATTTTTTTCGAATAAAATGTCGAATAAGTTTTTTCGAATAAAATGTCGAATACGTTTTTTCGAATAAAATGTCGAATAAGTTTTTTCGAATAAAATATCGAATAAGTTTTTTCGAATAAAATATCGAATAAGTTTTTTCGAATAAATTTATTCGTTTTTCGAAATAAAACCCACCCGACTCTGACCGCCCCCCGCCGTTTGTTTTGCTTACTCTGCACGAGCGACTCTTCGTTCTCAGGCAGCCGAAAGCAATGGAGTCCTCGTGTGAGCTGAAACCGGGGCTTGAAACGGTTCCGAAAATAACTGTTTAAAACTGTTATATAAAGGTTCTGATTAAAACGGTTACGGAGAACCTTTATTCCAAATAACTGTTATGAAGAACCGAAATTTCCAAGTATTATCTGTTTCGGTTATCGTTCCTATTTCCCTCCTCATATCGGTTCCATAACCGTCATTTTTTCGGTTCTATAACGGTTCCAGTATCAATTCTTGTCAGGGACTTCAAACCGGTATGATTTTGATACCGGTATTACGTCAACAAAGCTATACCGAAACCGATATCGTACCAAAACAGATGAGTACCGAAACCGTTATAGAACCGAAATAGGCGAATACCGAAATCGTTAAAGTACCGAAACCGAAATAAATGCCGGTACTTTTAGCTTCGGTAGAACTCCCTGTGTTGAAATTAGAATCTAATAAAACTAATTCTGGTCGGTTTCACACCTGAACAGGTTAAGATAAGTTAAGTTAAGTTACGCGCCTTTAGATTAGGAAGAACAATTAAATATAGAGGGCAGATGAGTAGAAACGGACGAGTGCCTAAAGAGCCTCGTCCTCTTTCGTTCCGGACTCTTGAATTGAATAGAGGTGAGCTCACCATTAGAGGGAATTAAAATAATAAGCTAGATTAATCATTGAGATTATAAAAGAAAATAATTTACCACGCTTTAATTTCGTTTTGTCAGAGTATACAAATATATATTTCTTTCGTTATTTTTCGTCAAACAAATACACGTGTCGAGTAACTGTTCTCGCCTGAATCCTTCCTATCCCCATATACAAAGAGCTAGTCTATTAAAGGATAAAACTAAAATCATATTAAAATTCTAACACCCTGATTCTTGTATCGACTTTCCCCTAATCGATATCATTAATTATTGTAGCTGCAGATTACTGTATATCTGCATATTTTTTTACAAAATCCTTATAGAAACAGGGGAAACTTTTAACCTCCAATTCTGAATAATGTAGTGTGTGTGTGAATGTACAAAATATGTAGCTGATTTTATAATTTCAACGCTTTATTAGAAATCAATGATATGTATAAATGTTTCTCCTTTTTCTATTAGGATTTTGTAAAAAATATTCACATATACAAGTAATCTGCAGCTACAATAATAATTAATGATATCAATTAGGGAAAAGCCGATACAAGAATCGATTCCAGAACCGTTTCGGAACCGATATATAGAACCGAAAAAATAACGGTTATGGAACCGATATGGGGACGGAAATAGGAACCGTAACCGAAACAGATAATTGTTGGAAATTTCGGTTCTTCATAACAGTTATTCGGAATAAAGGTTCTTCATAACCGTCTGGAGAACCGAAATCAATATTATAACAGTTTTCAAGCTCTGGCTGAAACATCCACTTTGGGGAATCAAAATGTTTATATTTTTCATTGATCCTCGTTACAGCGTTGCCGAAAGATTAGTGAGGTTTTCCTGACGAAAATGTGTCGAAACACGACATAATTCGGCCCATTTTTAATTACATGTAATACGTAATCACACTTGGAAACAGGGCCGCGTTTACCACGAAGCGCCAGCTGGGGCCTCACTCTATATGGGGCCACGTCCGGCCCCAAAACAACCTAGTTGTACATAGTTGCAAAATAAAAATACTTATTTTTAAATATTAAATTCATAATAAAAAAAAAACTAGACGCAGTTGGAAAATTGGTTCTTTCCTTACAATATAAAATTAACAGGAATGGGCCGCATGCGGCCCGTTCCCCGACTTGCCTGCTCTTGCCGGCTGATTGGTAGTGGGGACTGTGCGGCCCGCGGCGGCGAACAAGTTGCTCAGCCCTGATGTACGCGAGCGTACAACCAACGGGGCAAAAAATTATTGGGGTAATAGCTATTTTGTTCCCTACGTCTGAGTATACATGTCACACATCTGTAGAAATAGACTAATTCTTTTGAGGCCCCAAAATGATGTTGCGCCTCCTAAAGTATAAATGCGGGCCCTGCTTGGATAGCAGGACTGGGAAGTCCAAATTACGTCGTGTTTGGACTCATTTCCATCGAGAAAACTCACCAAGCAATCGGTAATACTGTCATGGCGATCTGTTGAGAAATACGAAAATTTCGATTTTCATTAGTGTATGACTTATGCCGCACACACAGCTTATCCCTCTGAACTGGAAGTAGGTTGAAGGTCCCTCGCTGTTGCACCTTTTCGCTCACTGTCAGTACAGTGTTGTCCCATTATGGGGACGGGTCCTCCGTTCCGTTAAGAGAGCATTTCTGACCCCGCTACTTCTTTTGTAGTCCCCACGGCGAGTGCGAGAGACTGACAAAGGAACACCGCGAACCCGGACCCGCCGATTGGAACGCAACTTTGTGGGTTTTTAGAGTGACTCAAAATAAGAACAACGGTGTGTTTCATTTGGGCCCTATCGCCCTTTAAGGAGGTGAAAACTAACCTCAAAGTCAAATTGGCACTTCCACTTTTTCGCGCATAAGTAACTCTCAAAGTACAACAGACCGAAACAAATGTTTCGAACAAAAGTTTAATGGCGCAATAAGCGCTACAAACATCCGTTAACAAAATCTTTGAAAATTTTTTTTTTCATCAGATATTTTTCTTTTTAAACTCTTTTCAAAATTTTGTTAACGCAAGTTTTCAGCGCTTATTGTACCATTAAACTTTTGTTTGAAACATTTTTTTCTGTCTGTTGTACATTGAGAGTTATACGCGAAAAAGTGGAAGTGCCAATTTGACTTTGAGGTTAGTTTTCACCTACTTAAAGGGCGATAGGGCCCAAATGAAACACACCGTTGTTCTTGTTTTGAGTCACTCTAAAAACCCACAAAGTTGCGTTCCAATCGGTGAATCCGGGTTCGCGGTGTACCCTTGTAAGAGTGAGGTAAGACAAATTTCGTTTGAGATAGCGGCGGCATCGTATTACTAAAAGAAGAGGCAAAGATGAAAGGCGAGCCGAATAGCATACCCTTTTGTTAAGGGGGTAGTGGACTATTTCAGCTTCAAAAAATCGATAATTTTTTTACTGATTCTGAAAGTCTTATCCTTTATGAACATTTTAAATAGAATTTCATAAAGAAATTCAAATAATTGTAGAAGTTATTGCAGCGAACGTAATCGAGTGCATCGTCGAGTAACGGTCTCGCAGATCGGTATTGGCATAGGGGACTTAACTTTGAAGCCGTTTTTCTCGAAACACCATTTTCAGACACGGTGTACATCATAACTCTTGAGCCAATGAATATTTTCACTTGAAATTTTTACTGGACCTGTAGAATTCCTTCCTCTACAAAATGGAAATTCCCGGATCGACATTGGATGTTTGTAAAACATTTTATAACCGATTAAAGACGATTTTTTTCGGAAAAATGTGGGGAAAAAATTGATTCGTGTGTAACTTCCACAATTTTTATTCAAATTTATCGGCAAAGTTCTACTCTGTAGATTGTTGTGTATAAAGTACTCAGCCCAAAGCATTTTGCTTTCAGATGATTGGCTCACCTGAATCTATGTACGCCACCTGCAGAGGCGCGCCGTACAGGGCTATCTTAAACGATTAATAACTTCGATAATTTTAGACATTCCGACGATTTCTTTTTTGTAATTACTCGCAAACGTGCCCACGACAGATTGTGAAAAGCGCGACTATAACGATTATTTGATATCAAAGTAATTTAGCGTAAAAAATTGTCCACTACCCCCTTACGGGGTCCACTGTGACGGTTTGAAAAATGAAGTTTTTTTAAAAGATTTTTTTCTCCGTAGATACAACATATAATGCAATAAATCTTTTTTCGTAATTATTAGGCTACTCTTATATTATACAACAAAAATTTAAAAGAATTTTTTTAATTTGTTTTAAAACTTTAAACGCGATTATCTCAAAACAACATTTTTCAGCTGGTGCAGGTGATTGCACAATAACTATTTGCCCAATCAGTCTGAAATTTCTACACGTTATTCAGCACATCAGTGGCTATGGCCCGGACCGCGGAAACCTTCTTAACCGACTTCAAAAAGGAGGAGGTTATTTAATTAATCATTTCATACATTTTACAAGGCAAAATGATTGGAAAATTCACCGTATTTCGATACTTAAACTTCAAACCGCCGCCATTTTGTTAATTTTTTATCAGTAAAAATAATCCTGGTCCTGGCGATAACCACACTCATAATGATTACAACACACTTTGAATTTTTGGTTTCAAATGCGTCGTTCTCCCGGAATCGTCCGCACCAGCACTACATCGCTTCTTCAAGGCGCTCGCATCAGTGCGATATATATTTAAAAAAAACTGTTAAAAATTTAAAATAAATTTTTTTTTTATACTGCCAATAAGTGTATTAGTAAGTAGGCAAAACAGTATTTACGTTGGTCATTCCGTTTACTAAAAAATAAATCGTAAAAAATGACAATTTTTCACGACTTCGCAGCGGGCTGACCCTTTAAGCCAGCTTGACCCCCAGCGTCGTCTCCTCAACGGGACAACTCAGTATATCCCATTGTCCTTGTCAGACTGTCCGAACCAAGGCCCTAACGCGTGTGAAACATAAAGTTCCAAGTACTGCCGGAACTTACTAAAATGTGATTGTTTCGTGTTTGTTGCAGAAACGTTTTACAAAAAGCAAGAGAGCTTGGTTTGCATACAATTGCACTACCGGTAATTAATTCAGTACGACGGAATTATCCTCCGGATGCAGGGGCACACATAGCGCTTAGTAAGTACAAATGTATTATTCTGCACTAATATAGATTTCTAAATGCTTTTAACACTTCTAATATGCCCTGATAAATAACTCCGTAATTCTCTGCTCTGACAGGAACAATCAGGAGATTTTTGGAACAATATGGCGATACTGTTACGTGCATTATATTCGTTTTGGAGCCGTGTGACCTTGGAATTTACGAAGTTCTTCTTCCACTCTATTTCCCAAGAAACTTAGCAGAGCAAGATAACGCGTGCTGGCAGCTGCCGAACGACATAGGCGGAATGGACGGGGAACCTCTGGTCCCTGATCGGCAAATCAGAATCATAGACAATCCTCAGCATGCTTTGCACGGTAGATATAAAACAGTGCCAATTTCTTTCCTAAAACTGTACAAATTTTACGAAATGTACATAAACTCATTTCCCAGCGGAAGTAATCAATGACGGCTTACCCTCCCCTGTTGCAGGTGACGAAAGCGTAGAATTGTCCACACAGTTGGAGACATCCGTAAACATCGGCGAACACGCATTCGCGCAGATGCAGGGTGATTTAGACCGACAGAGACTTCTCGGCGAAAGACCACCCGCGGATCCACTCGCGGATATTATGCTAAAACAAATGCAGCAGAAAGAAAGGTATTTCTCCCCTGTACTCTTTCCTTCATCCTCGCGAAACTCTCGTTCCAACGTCGAATGTCGAAATATTAAGTAGCAGTTGTAGAAGTGGAATACCATATGGATCATTTGCGATCCATAAACCAGAGTCACGTTATGCCGCGTTTACACCAAGGCGAACGCGAACAAAAGCATTGTTCGCGAACGTTGTCGCCTGTTCCTGTCGTGTCCGCACCGCCGCAAACATGAACAAACCTCAGCGTACGAATCGTATTTGAACGTTTTGTTCTGTTTGCGGCGGTGTGGACACGACAGGAACAGGCGAAAACGTTCGCGAACAATGTTTTTGTTCGTGGTCGCCTTGGTGTAAACGCGGCATTATATAGCATACTTAGATGCAATCGGTTTTCGTATATTTGTGCCAAAGCAGCTAAGGTGCTTTGTAAAGTATACAAAGCTCCATTCATACAACACCCCACCACTGCAGGTTCCCACGAAATCAGCATCGTCTTTGCGCGTCACAGTGCTATTTCAGGCTAGGCAAAGTGCTCTACGGGGCTATTTCTGTGTGCTAACGTTCTTATTGGGATCTACGCATTGATTCCTTCGTCAAGGGCACATCGATTTATTAATGCCTCGTGATTCACGGGAACCGAATCGCCAGTCACGTATCATCGAGCTCGTATATGTTTAATAATTATTTTAACCGGTAAAATGTTCTCTTTCTCTGAACTTCTTATCAGCCGACTGAGCGTCTTTCGTGAATTCGAAACTGCTTACTTATCGAGCACAGGATTCTTTCGTACCGACACTCGCTACATAAATGTTTCGGTTCGCAAGCAACGCTGTGCTATCGATAAGCTAATATCTTAATGCCAGCAATGAGCGTAAAATAGCAGATTCCACATGTCCACGTGTATGTGTGACAAATCGAGCCGTAAAGCAGAACACATTTGCCAATCATTTCGATTTTTGTCAAAACAATTTTGTCATTGGAGTAGTATAAAACGAAGCAATTTACTATTTAATTGATTTCCTAATTTTCTTTTGGTATGAAAATAGAATAAAGATAGAAAGTTGATAGATGCCTGTGACAGCTATTTCTATCTGCTCTTCAAGGCACCGTAAGTACCGTTCATTGTATGCACGTTTATTCCAGTTGAGGAGGACACATCGAGCTTCCTCTGATTAATGAAGTGCTTTCCCTTCGTTATTGAAAGAACACCGTCTAGCTTCGTATAGACAGTCCTCGTCAGCAAAATACCACCAATCAATTGGACTGGCCTCTTAACCTTACCATTGCCCAAAGCTAGCACGGCGTGAACGAAAATATCGAGGAGCATTCCGAAGGAAAAATCGCCTGAAATTTTATGAGACATTTCGCCTGCCTTTATTAATACGCTCTGGCTGGCACGTGAACAAAGTGACTGCGTCATCGAAATAAATCACGCGCCTGATTTCAGTAACGTGTCAAACAAGATAAGTTCGAGATGTTGTTGCCGTCAGCCCGTTATCAGGGCGACATTAGTCCGAAATTGAATGAGCCCAGGCCCGGGTTAAGATTTTTCGGGCCCGGGGCTATCCAACCTTCGAGGGCCCCCGTGGTTGAAAAGCGGGGTGGGGGGGGGGGGGGTAACAAAAATTTAAACAATAACGAGTTTAAATTGCTTAGAACTGAAGGCTTAGAACGGGACCCCCCTGGAAAGTGGGGCCCGGGGCTACATCCCCCCCCCAAGCCCCCTCTTTAATCCGGGCCTGAATGAGCCACGTGGGCCGCGAAACGGATTTAATAGTTTAACTTCTCAGCTTGTATCAGCAAGAGGAAAGACACACCCCGTGTTCAGCTGTTCTTCCGTGATGTTCATGCGCCTGGCATGCCGTGTACACATAGTTTATTTCACGCGGAAAGCGGCAAACATTGGTTTAGACATCCGCTGATGGCGGAACATTTGGCGCCGTTGAGAATGATCTCTCTGCACACCCACGTATTTCGCGCGAATGGAAATTGCTGCATTGAAGCTGGTCGTATTTTTAGCGTTTTTACGTTAACCGGCTGTTGCGAATGTAGATGTGTATTAAGAGATGTTAGTCACGCTCAAAATCGCGAGTCTAGCTTTGAACGGCTCAGAATCATTGCGCTTAGAGCCTTCAAGGAGTAAAAGTAAATTCAAAGAAAACGAGCGACATTCGATGCTTTTGCTTCCGATTAAAGACGGGCCGTAAATTCGCGATTTCGACGAAGGAGCGTGCTGGATTGGTTCTTTCGTCGAAAGGTGCCTTGAATCCACTTTTAATCGAGGCCACGGTCGCGAAATCATGGCCACAATCGAGCACTTTCACATGCGCGAGGTTCGATGTGTGCTCGCAAATGAAAATCAATCGTAACTGTTGTGGAAATTACTGTTTTAATGATGCAGGCAACCGTACCTGTTACAGTAAACCGGAGAAGTTTAAGAAACTCATTGCTTTAAGGGGACCTTCCGGTCTGAAAGTTGATTTCTTTTATTTCATTTTTCGAATGTTCGACCTTTTAGGAATACGTGTTTAAAAGGATTTGTTGAAATTCGTAAAATTACCCAAGTTATAAGCATTTGAGTGGCGGCAAATGCATGGGCAACAACCGGCCACTCGGCGCTCGCGTAAAACTTTAAACGCGCTTTTCTCGAAACAGTGTTCTCAAAATCGGTGGGACCTGTATTTCCAAAAGTTATTATCCGATTCGACTGGAACTTTTTTTATTTTGAGGAATATACTTCTGGCTAGGGGGGGGGGGGCCAGAAATATTACAAAAATTTGAAAATTTATCATTTTTAAAGGCGTTGAAAGGATGAAAAATATAGGGAAAAAGTGATTTCAAATTCAAGTGTCGTTATTTTCTCAAAAAAATGTCATTTTTGTAATTTTTTCTGGTTTCCTCCCTGGCCAGAAGTATATTCTTCAAAATAAAAAAAGTTTCCGTCGAATCGGATAATAACTTTTGGAGATACAGGTCCCACCGATTTGGATCAATTTTTTGACGACCTGACTTTAACGACTCCCCAGTGCCGTCTGCAATGATTAATTACAAAACAAAAAATATATTTCTATAATTCAAGACATCCTTAATACAATGCAATAAGTCCCATTGTATTATATATAGTAGTTTTCCTTGAAATAATTCCTAAAGATCACCTATCTTTTTGTCCCCTTAAAGTTCGTTAAATTATTATCAAAATTAAAAGTATATAACAACATCAGCCTCGAAGTAATAATAGCGTGAGTATGCATCAGAAGGTATGCTAGGCTGGTGGGAAACCTTTCTTATGACCTAAGATTCTCGAGGAAATGGCAAATTTATACTTCCGGCCCCTAGAGGAATTCCGAACCATTTATACACACTATGAATTCAAGGAAAGCTAAAATTAATAGAGCTCAGTGCGTAATCGATGATTAATCTCTGAATTTTGAAGCAACGTCGCGTTTTGAGTAATTGAATATTGTACTTTTATTTCATCGAATTACGAATTTACAATGGTTACCTGTAGTAAGGGACTTACCTTTCTTATTTAGTCTACGTGAAGTGATTTACACAGAAATTGGAAGATATTAATTTCGCCACAAAAAAGCTGTTTTACTCTAACACCTACAGTTAGAAACTTCATTAGCTTCTAATGTTTGCTAGCAGCAATTACTCAACTTTATTTGTATTCTAAAAGTTCATGATATTCAAGGATCAACTCGGAACTGTGTTGTGCATTCAAGCTGTAATAGATTAAAATCATACAAACCAGAAATGTGAAAGGGAAGTGCAGCTTCGCGTTAAACCATGGAAACAACACTTGTGTGAAATTAATTCGTTTCGAAATAATTTGACTCGCTCGAACTGTAAATTTTTTCTAAGTGATTACCTCATTCAATGGTAAGAAATCAAATAGAAATTAAATGCAATCTCGTATCAAGATGTGTAAGATACCTGGACAATATGTCAGTAAAGACACTGTCAGTTATTATTCAGCATCCATCTATGAATTAGCATTTAGTACTTCCAAATGATTTTTGCGTCGAATGAACGTAGATATAACCATAAATGTATTTTTATACTTTAAATTGGTGGATTTATTGAACTTTGAAAATACATTGTATTCATTTCTTAATGGTAATCTAAATAATATTTTTATAAGTAATCAATGCTATGGAATTAAACGTCAGAATCAGTGGAAATATTTCTTATCTACCTTATAATACTAAGATCCAACTATTATTCTCATATTTAGTTACTGCAATGCAATCAGACTAAATATGATAATCTTGCGCCATTCTAAACATTCTGGTGTCAAGTGTGTGTTATAGCGTTGATTCGTGAAATTCTTGTGCTTAGAAATCCTGAACTTACGCGAATTAAAAAGTTCATTTAAAATGGTATTTACACAATTTATGATAAATTGCATAGAAGTGGCCACGATATTGAGTACAAAACAACCATAAATAAAAACGTGTTTACATAAACCGTGGACATTTATATATCAACTGAAAAAATATTGCATTGCTGACCTATTGGAATTCTCTGTTAAAAACTCCCGGAGCGAACGAAAATAAAACGTATCATTTATTAATATCGCAGAATTTATTAAAATACATTCCTGCAAATCGTGAAAACTACAGATTGGAGCCCAAAGTAAAATTCAAGTGGTCTTTGAATTCTGGAAATTCAGAGTTATTTGCAGGTTGAAATTGTACACTTATTGATACTTCTAAATTGATTTAAATTGACTACACCTCTATGATTAATGAATGAGAATTCTAAAATAAAATTTTATCGACCTGCACACGTATTCAGTAGATAAATAATATTAATAAAACCGAGAAAATAGAGCACATACCGAGCATTGTACTGTCAAATGTTCACTATTCATTCTATCAGCGATAGATATAATTCATGAGCCTTATTATTTATTATTTTAATTTGATAATATTTTCTAATTACTAATCCTAATTTACATTAGAATCAACCTTGGTTGGTATACTTCAAATTAAGGTGAATTCAATTAAAATCCTTTATTCAAAAAGATGCCGTTATTCGCAGAAATAACACAGACCGTGCGCGAAAATGTAATTGAATAATTATTTTATATGAACTTATTTAAACTGAAATAATATTCGTCATACGATCAAACATAGATTGAACTAGTTTTTTGTGAAATTTGCGGTTATTTTAGTTTCGTCATTATACCAAAATTTGTTTGAGCATTTCTTTAGTAGATGGTACTAACTAAAAGTTTATTAAGCCAGGTTTATACTAACGTCAAGTAGGATTGGAAATTCTCACTTTAACATTGATTAAATATGTAAAATATGTTATAAATAATGCAGCGAATAGACACTGGGTAATTCTATGTAACATGCATGTTGTCGATTCGTGGGACGTTATACTCAGAATTTTGTTTAAAAATCTTAATCCATCGATTGTCTAAAACTACTAGAATAATATATTTGCTGTTGATCAACCAATCTGAATTTCAAAGTATGTAGAATACATCCTGTTAATCTTTTCAGACATGGCAAAAAATGATTTAATTCAGAATTAAATAGTAAAATGATTTAAAGAAAAAGTATTTATTGAAATAAGCTAATGCGTAAATATCTACAAATAACACTTGACCAAATCGATTTATTAACCCAACAATACCTATATCTTTAAGCCTCTGCATTCCGCACGTTTATACGTGATTTAATTTTCCGCCAACCCAGTTAAATAATCCTTGGTTCCGCATTGAACGTCTTAAAATAAAATGTTAGAATCAGCTAGAAAGGAACTCTGTCATTAAACATATTTGTCATGAAAATTATGCCACACATTCTTCCCTCGATCCATAGCATTCTCTGATGACAATATTCACGAGCTTATTATATGGAAGTATTCTTCATCTTCTTTAAGTTCATCAAACTCTATTCTCGTAATTAATTGAGCCGTTGTTTTCGAAAGTGGTATAAGTCCATTTTTTGGAAAAAATACTTCACTATGCTAAGTGCAAAGGAGAAGTAAGATTGAAATATGAATAAGTTTGTTATTATTAGTTATCTTAACGAAGTAATTTACTCTTCATACTAGTTTATTTATAAATTCCTTTTAATATAACTGAAATTATTTCTTAATAAACTCGATTATTCGTTTACTTGTGAGTAACGAAGACATATGTATGTCATCGTTTTAATTATTATTTTGTACATTAATACATTTCACAAAAGCCAACTTCAATTAAAATATAAATTTAAAATTGCTGTTGGCTACATTTTTCATAATATGTTATTATTGAAAGTGGTATAGGGTAACTGTACTCGTAGTTGACAGTGTACCAACAGTTGACACTTTTATTTTCAGTCACGAATAATAAGCTTTCTACTAAAAAAATGTTTTTGATTAATACTTTTTCAAACAGCGTATTAGTTAAAAACATTTTTTTAATAGAAAGCTTATTATTCGTGACTGAAAATAAAAGTGTCAACTATTGGTACACTGTCAACTACGAGTACAGTTACCCTAACAAGGGAACACCGCGAACCCGGACTCACCGATTGGAACGCAACTTTGTGGGTTTTTAGAGTGACTCGAAACAAGAAGAACGGTGTGTTTCATTTGGGCCCTATCGTCCTTCAAGAGGGTGAAAACTAACCTCAAAGTCAAATCGGCAATTTCACTTTTTCGCGTATAACCAGGCCCGGATTAAAGGGGGGGCTAGGGGGGGGGGGGGGCTGCAGCCCCGGGCCCCAAAAATCTTAATCCGGGCCTGCGTATAACTCTCAAAGTACAACGAACCGAAAATAATGTTTCAAACAAAAGTTTAATGGCGCAATAAGCGCTACAAACTTCCGTTAACAGAATATTTGAAAAAGTTTTTTTTCGTCAGATATTTTCCTTTTTGAATTCTTTTCAAAAATTTTGTCAACTCAAATTTTCAGCGCTTATTGTACCATTAAACTTTCGCTTGAAACATTTTTTTCTGTCTGCTGTACTTTGAGAGTTATACGCGAAAAAGTGAAAGTGCGAATTTAACTTTGAGGTTAGTTTTCACTTAAAGGGCGATAGGGCCCAAATGAAACACACCGTTCTTCTTGTTTCAAGTCACTCTAAAAACCCACAAAGTTGCGTTCCAATCGGTGAGTCCGTGGTTCGCGGTGTTCCCTCGTAAGTCCATTTGTAGCTAAAAACTCGTTTATTTTCTTTAACATTCTCATCGATTATTATTCCATAATAAAATTCATCAAGATTATAATTTTAACCCTCTAGGGACGGGGATGTTTTAAACTTAACGTAGAATTTTTTTGAGCGTTAAAATAGTCTATTTTATACTTCGGATTTGGAAGCTACTCGTTAGTTTTTTTTTAAATTTTTTTTTTAATTTGTTTATAACAATATAACAAAAGAAAGTTTAATTTCGGGTTCTGATAGTACAACAGTTTCTTCTCTGCCTACTAAAGGTCACTATACCTATCAAATCTCGATCTTATTGATGGAACGTAAATAAAAATGTGTTAATCTGAATGGGACTCTGGAGTCCCAGTCGTCCCTAGAGGGTTAAAAACATTACCCGAACTGATTAACGTATGCGAATATTAAGTTGATTCAAACGCAAACCCTTAAATATCTCAATGTATTAAATAAACAGAGTTACACCTCTTTCAAAAAACAGCCGCCCAATTGATTCAATAAAACCACATCTATCAGCCAACCGCAAAATTGGCTCCAAATTCCAAAGGTCGGTAGCAGTAAACGCGAGCCGCGCATCTCCTCATTGATCGGCGGAGCTCCGTAGTAAGAATCCGCGTACTCGGTACAACTCAAAAGTACAGCCGTATCGATCCTTTCACGGTGTGCAGAGCGATATCCCCGCAATTAGTCGACGCCTCGAAATCGTACGTAATAACCAGCCCGCAAATCGCGCCCCTCCTCCGCGGTGGCGTTTTACTCATCGAACACGTAGTACCCTACGGCGAGCAGGCGCCGTGACGCAGCCGTCGGAGGCGCGCGCCCACGAAGACGCGACGCCTCCTTGGTCGGTTCGCCGCCTCATAGCCTCGTCTCCCTCGTCCGAGCGGCTCAGTATGTTGCGGCTGCACACGAACGACCGTCGTGCTGATCGTCCCTCTTCCAATTGAGATACGCGCATTCGCTTCTCTCCTGGCCTCGCGCAGTGTCAGACAGACCGCGTTCCTCGTGACGTCGTGACTCGGGACCTGATCCCGTCCGAAGACGTTCAGGACTTTTATCGAGTTCGCCCCGCTTGGTGTCTGCCGAACCCGATGTCACTGGCAGAGACTACTCGCCCGCTAGACGATCGAAGGACGAAGCAGAAGTAGACTGCGCGGTTGGCGTCGAAGGAGGTGCCAGCGCGAGCGTCACGGCGACGACCTGCCTCGAGAGTTCAACGGTGTACTACTGTCAAAATGGTCATGATCGACATGGTGGATGTGATCGAGGACGAGGACCGGTGGGTATCGAAGCAGCTCACTTCGCGGATATGTGTAGCGGCATATAACGCGTCCGTTGTGTTCCCATTTCGTTTGCGCCTCATGATTCGCGAATTGGAGTAGCTGTTCGCCGCGTTCCTAGTCGATTTCGCCGGGTTACGTAAATATTCCTGACGTCTCGCTTCTCGCAGCAATGTCAGCCGCGTGTGCCGAAATCCTCTCCGCCTCTAGACCCTCTTGACTCGGTGGTCAATGAAGGTAAAATTTCGGGGATGCCGCGAGCAGGTGGAGGGTAGTTTAAATCAGGGGATTTCGGGTCTTCGATCGGCTTCTGGCACCGGGCAACGTTATTTTTCGTACAACGCCCAGTTTCGGTGTTCGCGTTTCACTGTAGGGACCGTGGTGCCCGGAAAACAGAGTTTTAGGAGTTATTATCGTCGAGGAAAAAGCACGCTCGTGTTTATAATGCGGTACTTTGTACTAATCGATATGCTTCGCGTTTTCGTGCGATACGCATTATTTGAATTGTAAAGGAATAAAACCGTAGTTGGTGATAAAATATTCAGTGCTTGGTGAACCGAACCAGTTGGTGTCGTTTTCGACCCATCGATGCCTTTCTGCATTTTTTTTATTTTACAATATAATACAAAACTTGCTATATTATATATATTATTATTATTTATATATATATATATATATTTATGTTTGTATTTATAAATATAAATATATATTATCTATATTTATAGTATTTTATTTATTTTATTGAATTGGCTCTTTCTTAAGTGCATCGTAATAAAACTAACTCCTTTTTTTGTCAGTCAACGTCACTCAGTCCTGCATATATATATATATTTCACTTTTTTTAAAGCCTTCAATTTTGTTTCAAGATATTCCGATGATTTGTTCAACAAAGAAAGTAAGGCAGTAAACGTGAATTTTGTATTTATACGATCAACCACGTTCTGTAAACGTACAGTGACGTCCATGCATGTAGGTATGTAGACGCGTCATTCTTGCGTAGAGCAACTGTCTGAACCACATTTTTTGTAAGTTCGCTATTTGTTTTACGAAGAGGGAAATTTCTTGTTTACTTACAAGAGTTAATACGTTTTTACTACTTTTCCATCGGAATATGATGTTTTAGGTAAATATATATTTAGGGACACGCGAGCGATTTCTTTACTTCGATAATTCATTCCAATGTATAAAAATAATTTTATCCTACAATTTGCTAATTAAATATACCTGTTGTGATATTTCTCTAACATTCTGTTGGAAACTAAAGACCTCGTTCAACTATTATGCATTCTTCCTGGTGCTGATTTAATATCCTGGTAATCTCACCTAATTAGTGACGCAGTTGTGACATTTTATTCTTTATTTTGCTTATCATGAGACTGCTATGACACATCAACCTACAGTATACTCCGTCTTATCCGGTCTCCGCTTTAAGGTAGATTTACACTATTCGCGTAGCTGGCTGTAGGTCACAAGGCTTTACATAGTGACGTTAGACGGAACAATGTGAATGTCACCATGTACTATTACCGGGCGAAAAGAAGACTGGTAGCAGGCGGGCTCGGGCTGTGCCGTCCGCCGCTGTGACGATTGGTCGATTCACCTATTTGGGCACACTTTTAAAGACGCGGCACACGTATTTTGTTTATTGGCTGAAGTAGGCACAAACATTGTCGCACCGCGCGACGAAGAGAGCGAACGAAACACATCGAGACCGAGTGGGATAGAGCGATCTGACCGACGATCGCCAAAGCAATAGCGTAGGCATCTCACACAGGAGAGTATTTTAGGTGTCCGCCTCCGATCATTTTGATTTTCGGATATGTTATAGAGGACCGAAAAATAAGAAATGCGTGTTTTTTTATTTTTCTCCGTTTTCATATTTGGGGGGTGAAAACTGCGTTCAAAGTTAGGGGTGAAGAATCATTTTTGTGGACTTTTTGAAAATCTGGTGAGTCAGTCATATTTGGCATTCAAAGACACAAAATTCGTCCATTGACACTATTCCCCTATCTCTACTAGTTCTCGAGATATTCCACAAAAATGAGTTTTTAACCCTAACTTTGAACGCAGTTTTCACCCCCCCAAATATGAAAACGGGGAAAAATAAAAAAACACGTATTTCTTATTTTTCGGTCCTCTATAACATATCCGAAAATCAAAATGATCGGAGGCGGACACCTAAAATACTCTCCTTGTGAGATGCCTACGCTATTGCGTTGGCGATCGTCGGTCAGATCGCTCTATCCCACTCGGTCTCGATGTGTTTCGTTCGCTCTCTTCGTCGCGCGGTGCGACAATGTTTGTGCCTACTTCAGCCAATAAACAAAATACGTGTGCCGCGTCTTTAAAAGTGTGCCCAAATAGGTGAATCGACCAATCGTCACAGCGGCGGACGGCACAGCCCGAGCCCGCCTGCTACCAGTCTTCTTTTCGCCCGGCAATAGTACAGAGGTGCCTCGTTATCGGGCCGGCGTCCGGGGCCATGTCTGCTCGACTATCGGGGCAGATAGAGTTCCAAGAATTCAAGTGACTGATTGCGGAACATTCAGCGCGAGTGGCATACCGAACCCGGCACAAGATAGCAAGGTGCTAAGATGCGATCCAAGGGCGCGCGGCTCGGCGAGTAGAGCGCGAAACTTGCCGAGCCACGCGCCGTGGGATCGCACCTTTAGGTCGGTGGGTTGCTGAAACAAACATGGTGGGGCGTCGGGACAAAGCATGGTGGGGATAGCCGCGATCAGCTAACGGGGCAGAAATCCGGCCAGCTAACAAGGTACCTCTGTAAGGTAAATGTCCCAATGGCGAAACAGTTAAGGGGGGAAGCCACTGTGACGGTCGAAAATAAAGGCTATTTTCAAGATATTCTTTTATAATGGAATGTAACTTTCTACGAAAAATCTTTATTACCAACTGAAAATACATATATTTGACTAATATTTTATGCTCGCAGATTGACAAAATTTTCGGTTGTATGGCCACAGCATACGATAACGTTAGGCTCTGCAAAAAAAAATTGCAAAACGGATGCACGTGTAACTTTCCAACATTTGATTCGAATTGAAAAATTCGAACGGTTTCTTAAAGTATATTACAATAGCTTCAGTTGCACGTACGGATTTAAAAAAATATTCATTTTTGAAGAAATGGCGGACTTGAGAAGAAATCTTGACCAAATAGTATAAAAAATCAACATGTTTTTTCAATGTTACTATTGAATGAATTATTCGATCAAAAAATCCGTACGTGCAACTGAAGCTATTGTAATATACTTTAAGAAACCGTTCGAATTTTTCAATTCGGATCAAATGTTGGAAAGTTACACGTGCATCCGTTTTGTAATTTTTTTTTTGCGGAGCCTAACGTTATCGTATGCTGTGGCCATACAACCTAAAATTTTGTCAATCTGCGAGCATAAAATATTAGTCAAATATATGTATTTTCAGTTGGTAATAAAGATTTTTCGTAGAAAGTTACATTCCATTATAAAAGAATGTCTTGAAAATAGCCTTTATTTTCGACCGTCACAGTGGCTTCCCCCCTTAAGGAAGCAGTTGAGATGATTGCAATTTTTTTTATATTTAAATAGTATAAAATTATAACTAAATATAATTATTCGAAAGCGTAAAATTTCTACTTTCACATAACGTAACAAGAATCTACATTTGTTAAAGCAAAAGTTTTAAATTAATTAAAACATGAAACTGTTCATATGGCCCAGTAATTAAATAAAATTCATAGCGTGTCCCAGTCATTAATTAACAGTGTCCCAATTATTGAATATGTATTTAATTTAACTATTTCTATCAGTTAATGAAAAGAAATCAACTGACTGTAGTTCTTCTTCTTTATCTTTTTTACCTTCGGCATGACTTTATGTCTGAAAAAGTTAAAAAATGATTAAAAGTATATTATAAAAGTTTAGGTTAATATTATAACGAGTATAAGATTAATTATCCTAATAATTCTTAAACAGTATTATATTTTTGTCTAGTTATTATTAACGTAAATATATAGGATACAAAAAATACTTTGGTACAATAAATATTTATAATTTTATAACTACTGAACACTGACGTCTGTAACACCGCGGTTAAACAACCATTGAACACACGTTTAATGATTGGTACGTGTCATGTTACCGTGTACTAGTGGATAAACGCAACAATTTCAATATTAAAAACAAAAAATTATTAAAAGATCCAATTAATTTTAAATTCTTCAATGTATAATAAATCCAAATCAACTGTATAATTTAAAAAATTATAAAATAATAATTAATTACAACCTTAACAAAAATATTCTCTCGCTTGCTTGAGCTCATTAGGTAAGAAGCGAGATTGAAACTGTTGAAGCTTTACTGTACAATAATATTTTTGTATGATATAACTATTCAGTTATGTAAGCTTATAATTGTATCTATATAAAGCTAAAACATTTTGCAATTATATTTCGAACAGTTTAAACGTTGCAAATGAGTAAAACTATTATTATTAATAAAATTTCTTCTCAATTTTTAATTATTGGGCCATGTTTAAGGACTGGGACATTTACCTTACAGCCCATTGAAGAATGTTTCGACGGACGGTAACCTGCTAGGCGGATAGTGTGATTGTACCTTTAACCAGGAACATTTTTGTTCGCGAGCCCTAACAGGATAATAAAATTCACACATCCCGTGTTACGTAACTTATCCGTGGTTCGCGGCAGTTGTCATGGAGGAAAGATTAATCGAACGAATCTGAAATTGAATAAAAGGAAAAAGTTGAAACTGTAAAGAATTTAACTAAAAATTTATTTTCTTACAGAATTTTTTTTAGAGAAACATTTTTTTTACAGAAACATTTTTTAAGGTTCTATATTGTAAAGTCTAATATTCTGCCTCTACACGGAGCGTGGCCAAAGATTTAATTAATGAATACAGTGTACTGTAATGATCTTATAATTTTTTAAGGGGTTAAACCACTATAGCGCACGAAAATATAGGCATATTTCGGGATTTTTTTTTGCGCAATAAAGAGATCAATCGAAATTCTGCAAAATGGGATTTATAATTCTATAATTTCTTATGAAGTACAAAAAATATTTTTTTCAACTTCGTTCATGACAGAATGGTGGCTTCGCAGCATTTCTCCGTCGGTGCCTGTTTTTTGAAAGGGTCCACGGCCGGAAACCTAACTCCCGCAATTTTTGACCTGGAACAAAAAACCAAAGTTTTTTCGATTCTATAGAACAACAGCAAAAGATGTACGTAGGATTTTTTCGATATATTGATTTTTCGCGAAATGGTGCATTTTTGAAAAAAAAGTTTAAAATTTCATGAAAAAAATCGTCACAAAATTGTTTATAAAAAAAAATGAAATATAAAAAAAAATCCTACGTACGTCGCTGGAGAAAGCAATTTTGAATATACTGTAAATTTTTCAGATCGATCAGTGAAGATTTGTTCGAGTTATGTTTCCGGCCAGTTAAAAAAAAGTGGTTTCGAGAAAAACGCGTTTAAAGTTTTAAGTACTGTAAAATCATATTATATTCTTATATACCTTTAATCTGCGATGCCAGCACCATACAATTGCACCACATAATATTATTTTTAAGACCCTAAAACACCTTTTAAACAAAAAAAAATTTTTCTTTTTTTGAAAATTCTACAATGGTTTAACCCCTTAACTGCGTTTCGATCGCGGTCACCTGACCTGACATGAACATGTTACAGCAGAATTTGTATAATTCTCATGTGATAATCTTAAGGGGGAACACCACTGTTGACGGTCGGAAAAGTAAGCTGTTTTTAAGAATTTTTTTTCAAGAATACTTTACAGTTCTCATAGAAAATTTTTATAACCTACCTTTAGTACAATGCCTTAAGAGACTATAAAAAAAATAAATAGAAAAACATGCATAAATTTCAATATATTAATTAATCCTCTAGTATGTGTAACTATGGAACAGCAGGTCCGAAATCAAATTTCATTTTTTTTTACAACCTAGGGTAGAACCCCCAATTACTGACACCTACCCAATTACTGTCACCTTAAGCTATTTTACTGAAAATAACGAATAAGTAAACGTTGTAAAGTCATACACAAAAAAAATTATGTAATTCAACCTATAGTCTATACGCTAGAAAATGCCCCACTTAATACTTTTTGTTCATTAATTTCTATAAGACGATACAAAATTTTAATTTGATGACAACAGTGGAAATGGCGGCTTCCTTACTAGTGAAAGAGAAAACAGAGCACTAACGAAAGGGCTATAATTACTATATTTAAATTATTTACATAATAAACAATAATTTTTTAGTACAATATAAGTATCATAGAAAGTCACAACGATCGTAATATAACGATTAATTAAGCCCTTTTAATTAATATATGGGTGATAGTGATTGGTACAAGCGTTTCAAGCATTTTGGTATTACTGTCATAGCAGTAGTTGCTCATGTACATGAGACGACATAACCGTAAAATGAGTAATAAACAGTATTAGGTTAGCTGGCAGTAATTGGGGTGTCAGTAATTCAGTCACACACGTTTTAGAGGTGTCAGTAATAGATCTCGAAATATGTTTTTTAGATTAATGAATTTATATATAAAAATAGAAATTCTAAGACCCATAAAATGTTTTTCATGAAGTAAACATATTAAACCATAATAAAAAAAATAAAAAACTTAGACTTTTAGTCAATAAATACAGATACTATGCAATAATATTAGAGTCAGTCCTTAATGTGTCAGTAATTGGAGCTTCTACCCTATATGAGTGTAGAAGATTAATTAATATATTAAAATTTATGTATGTTTTTCTATTTATTTATTTTTATATAGACTCTTAAGACATTATACTAAAGGTAGGTAATAAAAATTTTCTATGAAAACTGTAAATTATTACAGACAAAAATTCTTAAAAATTGCTTACTTTTCCGGCCGTCACAGTAGTGTTCCCCCTTAATATATCAAGCAAAAAGTGTTTGTGTGTTTCTCTGTCGCGTAAAATCCAGATGAATGTGACTATTTTCACAAAAAAAACTTTTTTATGAAATCAGAATGTAAATTTATTCTACTGCATACATCATATCGCCTATCTGGATAAACTTACTGGCGCGAAGGGTTCTGGTGGCTCTTGAGATGTTTGGAAAATGTCTCAGAATCGCCAGAAAATTGCAATGTGACTTTCGTCGCGCAGGTTTTAGAATCTGGAGAGGATAGATCGTCTAGGACTGCTGTCCTTGCAGTAAATTGTTATTTTGAAATATCTAATTTCTCAGTAGAAATCAAAATATCACCACTGACGTATAAAGTAAGATAGGGTAGATGTACCAGTAAATGAACACGTACCAGTGAATGGACATTTTTTATTAAAACGAGTGAAATAAATTATTAAAATAAGCAACTAATTAATTAAAGACTTCTTTCAATTTCTTGCTTCATATCCAAACAATTTTTGCAGCACGTGGAATCAATCGCGCTGCAAACATAATTTTATAAAAGTGGTCATTCATTAGCCTTAAGTGTTCATTTATTGGTGCGTTTACCCTATAACATGTATGAAAATACAGTTGTAGTGTCACTGCTAGTTTGCTCAAATATTAAATTACATTATTGCGTAAGTAAGTGATCGTCATTGAAACCTGTAATATTCTCGGAGGAAATGTCGGGATAATTGATGCAAAACCAGTGTTCAGCAGCAACACAATGAAATAAACAATTGAAATAGGATAAAATAGAATATTCGCGTGTGTTGCATATTTTAGAATGGTCCGTAGACAGTGACCATTCCCCTGGGAATTATTCTTCGTCGAACGAGAAGAAAAGTTGGCCAAAGAACCAGGAAAATTTTCAATTCCTTTGAGAACCATTTCGTAACTAAAATACTGCTCCATTTCCACGAGGCCTTGGAGCTCCTGAATGAAGTACGACAATTTCATGGAGAATTAAATTCATAGGAAAATTTGAGGCTCTCTTTTCCTCTTTTTCTCGGGGACTTGCATAATAATGTCCGTGGCTCTGGGAGAAGCACAATGCCACGTGATATTGCTGAAAACACAATTACAGCCACCATGCCGGTTAATAATTGAGAAAACAATGCTAGTGTCAGCTTCAAGAAGCATAGTAGCAATTAAAAGTGCGCAGGTATACCTAGTTGTATTGTCTGCATTTTTTCATATGTAAAACAGAATATGAAATTCTGCCAGTCATGCTTTGATAACTACGGCCATTTAGTTACGTATCATTGACTCTTAATCGTAGCTTTTCAAGCACCCAATAACTCTTAATAAACCGTATCGCGCAAGAATCTACATTCTACACAATGCATATGATGCCTGAAATCACTGAAAAATATTCTTGAAAATCAGAATGATACGTGAGAAAAGATAATACATGTATAGGACACGTTATAATTGAAAAGTCACACTTACACTTACCCAGGCATATGGTGGCAAAACAAACTATTTAATTCCTCACTTTGTGACTACGAATCTTCACACTTCCCTTCAGGGATTAAACGGTGCATTATTAGCGGCGAAAGAATTGGTAAAAAAGTGTTAGTGGATTAACAAAATACTGTCATTAAACGTATTTCTCTGCTTTTGGCTATTGAGCGTACTTTGACTTTAGTTATCTTTTTCTTAGAAATGGGTGAAAGGTTCATTTTTAAAAATTTCCAAGCCTAGGAAATAAGTGTATGAACAAGAAATCTAATTAATGAAGCGTTGGCTACTCTATTAGCGTAATTTAAATGTTTATAAAATACAGTGTTTAAAATATTAAAACTGGACGATGAAACTAAATCCTTAATTATGACGAAAGTAATATCTTGTAATAAATCACATGGAGCTTATTTATACAGGGTAAACAAACATAACTGCATCGCTTTATTTATTTCCGTTACTACTAGACAAACTCGAATTATTATTTATTAAATACATTGCTTCAGAGGCAAATGTTTTTGCCATTTTATTTCGAGGCTTTCACGGTCACCTTCAGTTTTTCGAATCTAATTTCTTTTTCACCTAGCTTTCATCGGACAAAGAGAGAATTTCGGAGAAGTGTATTTTAGGGGAATCCTGCGACGCCGTACAGAAATGCAGCGTTGTTGTGCGATCAGATTGGTCTAACCTTCTGCATGGCGTTTATAAACATCGAAATGTTTCATACCCACTATTGATATGTAGCTCTGGAAGACGTGAGCCAGTACATTTGCGATGTTTTGAAAGCATAGTTACAATCGTGAGTTATGACCGTAACGAGGAGAAAATTGAAGTGCTCGGAAAATTGTACTACTAAGGGAGTACTAAAAAAAATCGATTTTTCGAGATTTCAATAGTCCCCTTAATTTACTCACAAGGGAACACCGCGAATCCGGACTCACCGATTGGAACGCAACTCTGTGGGTTTTTAGAGTGACTCAAAACAAGAACAACGGTGTGTTTCATTTGGGCCCTATCGTCCTTTAAGGGGGTGAAAACTAACCTCAAAGTCAAATTGGCACTTCCACTTTTTCGCGTATAACTCTCAATGTACAACAGACAGAAAAAAATGTTTCAAACAAAAGTTTCATGGTACAATAAGCTCTGAATACTTGCGTTAACAAAATTTTGAAAAGAGTCTAAAAATAAAAATATCTGATGAAAAAAAACTTATTCAAATATTTTGTTAACGGAAGTTTGTAGCGCTTATTGCGCCATTAAACTTTTGCTTGAAACATTTTTTTCTGTCCGTTGTATTTTGAGAGTTATACGCGAAAAAGTGGAAGTGCCAATTTGACTTTGAGGTTAGTTTTCACCCCCTTAAAGGGCGATAGGGCCCAAATGAAACACACCGTTGTTCTTGTTTTGAGTCACTCTAAAAACCCACAAAGCTGCGTTACAATCGGTGAGTCCGGGTTCGGGGTGTTCCCTTGTTAGATTACATATCCAAAAGTGTATTGAACGCGAGAGGTGGCATGTTAAACGGATTCTTTAAGTATATAAGCCTCTAAACATTATTCTCCCGGAAAATACATTTTTCCATCACATCTTCACTTCTAATGATAAAAAAAGTATGTTACTGTGCTTGCCGGAAGTTGTCAGTCTGTCGATTAAAAAATTGACGGAAAAAGAATTGTAGGGTTTTATTTAAATACGTGAAGGTAACCTTCATAACTTGGAAAATATGAAAAAAACGTGTACTATTGCCCGATGAGAAGAAGACTGACTACCACCAAGCTAAAATGTCACAGGGGCAAAGGGGAATCGTCCACTCGCGTCAACCTGTCCCTTCCAACACAGTTCGTCCCGTGACGAAGAACGTAAACAAAACCAATCGCGACAATCCGCGGATATGGACAGCCGCTAAGAACCGAAAAGTAAGACTTCTTGGAGGGGATAGGGTGGAGCGAGCGGGCGATTCCCCTTGCGCCTGTGACATTTCAGCTTGGTGGTAGTCAGTCTTCTTCTCATCGGGCAATAGTACAATATAATTAGCCCGTAATTTGAATTTGACGAGCAGTAACTACATTGGTCACTCTGTATATTTATAGTATATTTATAATAATATATCAATTGTTATTTTTGTAATTCCTCTAGTTGCATCCCGTTGTAGGTAAATTTTTCGATTTTTATTTTACGAGCACGCGGCCTCGAAATTTTGAGTGACATGCGTCATACCAGATCAGGAGTTCGTTAGTGCCGAAATAAAAGGTGGTCCCGGATGTCAAAAGGAGCCATGTTGAAAAATAAATAGGCTCGCGCTCGTAACTCGCATGCGGTTATGATTGCGCATTGTTCCTTGTGTGGCTACTGTTGCGGCCTTGAACGAACTTTGCGGGGGACAACTTAAAAAATGCGACGGAAAAGCGATAGCAGAGCGGCGAAACTTCGGTGCAATTGACACCTCTGCTTCTGTAGGGATTAGAGATTATCTGCTTTTAACCGGTTAACTGTCAATGTATCATATATGATCAAACAAAAATCTGGCCAATTCTGCCAATGTATCATATATGATCAAATGGAATAACTTTTTTTTTTCAACTGATTTGAATGAAACTTGGTATGTAATGGTTTTTGTGGGCGCTGAATCTGAATTTGGCATTGGAATTGTAAAATTCAATATGGCAGACTCAAAATGGCGAACCAAAATGGCCGCCAAATATTGAAACACTATCGGGATATAGAATAATTGTATATAGGGGTTTTTGGGATCGCTGAATCTGAATTTGGCATTGGAACTGTTACGTACGCAGATCTATCTTTGACTTTTTAACCCTTTCGGGTGTCCGGAATGCATGTGACCCGGCAGGGTCACCGTTTCCTGCAGTGGTGTGATGCAACTGAGTTTTCCCCGAAAACCTAATATTCAATGAAGGCACTCATATCCCCACTACTTTCTAGCCGAATTTCACTGTATAAAAAGGGCCACGAATCCACACTCGGGGGCTCATTTCAAGTTTAGTACGTTTAGACGAAAGAGTCTTACGGGATCGAGTAACATTCTCCTTCAAGTATTATTTCAACTTTAACCATACAGTACGTAGAGTTGCTGATAGGTGTTGTAATCATTAAACTCTTTGAGACCCCCGCATTTCTCAGTGCGTTAAAACCGAGAGGTGGACTTAGGTACCGCGACAAACAAACACTGAAACAATTGTAAAAGACTGAACTTATAGAATATAATTAGTTATTTCTAATTCAGAGTTCTTTAATTTGAATCAATCATCATCTGAATTTCCTCTTCGAGACCAACCCACATAGATACTCCTTTACCGCTCAAGGTGTATCATATTATAAAGTTACGAGGCTAAACTAACATTCCTAGTGACTCCCGGGGATACCAGACCCCGGTTCGTCCACGATATCCTACCTCTTAGTGGCTCCCGGGGACACCAGACCCCGGTTCGTCCACGATATCCACCTTCCTAGCGGCTCCCGGGGATACCAGACCCCGGTTCGTCCGTGAAAGCTTACCTTCCTAGTGGCTCCCGGGAATACCAGACCCCGGTTCGTCCACAACATCCAACCTCCTTATAGCGGCTCCCGGGGATACCAGACCCCGGTTCGTCCGCTACTAACAAACTCTAAACAAATTCAATCCTCGGCCTCGCAGCCGCCATTCTCATTGCCCTCAGCCTCGGCTCGTAACAGAACTGTAAAATTCAATATAGCAGACTCAATATGGCCGAACCAAAATGACTAGCGAATTGTTGGGATTTGTATAAATTATTCGTACTGTATTCTATTTCATAAGTAAACTCTTACTCCCGTAGTTAGCTGGTGAAAATTTCACGACCCCAGAGTCTACCGACGAGGAGGTTACGGAAAGAGTTTACACTCCACTTTTTTTTTTTTTACTTTTTTGCATTATTTTATAATTTTTTAATTTTTTTTTTTTGGGCTTTTTTTACTTTTTTCAATACTTATAGTATTTTTTTCATCTTTTTAAATTTTCTTCATTCATTTTGATTCTGGTGAGTATGATAATTTTTAAAACAAGGTACTACACACAATGGGATGTTGTTGCAAATGTCACACATTGTAGTAACCCACTTTGTTTTCATATTTTTATAGCATAAAGCACATCGTTTTCTAATTGACAAACTCACCCCCAAATTCTATTTTTTTAGGGATTGGGGGTGTCAGATGAAAAAAATTACCCCCGGAATCGGTTCAGCGACTCAAAAAACCCCTGTATACCAAATTTTGTGTGATTCACTTAATTATTCGATGGTACCAGTTTGGGCCCGAATAATGAAAAGGACCGTGCCAGTTAACCGGTTAATTGTGTCCTAACTGAATTAATCAATAATGGCCCTCTCTCGTGCAGATTTTTTGTTATGTCGGTTACAGGATTCTCATTGATTCTATTTCAATACAAAAATTAAAAAAAAAAAATAAAACCGGCTTAAGAAGAAATGCGTTAGAAAGTAAATGATAATTTTGTCCCCCATTTAATCTACGAGTCTCATTTTTCTTTATGTCGGCGCCTCATCACTTGCACTGTGTAACGAATTAAAGTCGGGTTTAATTTTTTTAATTTTTGTTTTATTTTTACTTTTTAATTATTTAAGTTAATTATATAAGTTTCGCGAAAATCGGTCCAGTAGTTAGGGAAAAATTCGCGGACATACATAATACATACATACACATCGGACTGAGAACCTCTTTCTTTTTGAAGTCGGTTAATAAAATACTCATAGACGTCCATGCACAAATTTAAATAATTGTGCCATTTTTAAGCAATAAAGTTTACGATGGCGAGAGGTTATGTGTGGAGGCTATCGCGTTACAGAAGTACCGAAATTAAAACAGAAATTCCGCAGTTAACGCTACGTGATGCCATCGATATTCAACACGGAGCAAGCCAATACAAAGGAAACCGATTTGCCGTAGAATTTTATGAAGCGGAACTCGCTTGAAGAATATCTCATGTTAGTATTTGCTGTTGATTTTATCACTAATATTTCTTTGAGCTGTGACACTGGAAGGTAAATCAAGGACAAATCAATCTTTAAACTTTTTACCTTTCAGCTGGGTAACTACGGCGCTCAACTCACGCTGCTTCCTAACCCACGAGATTACACTTTCTTTTCCTTGTCTTTTCTTAAGGGGACTAGGCAGTCAGATCGCTCGAAAATCAAGTATTTTTTGCGAATTAATTACAAGGAGATGAACACAAATTGTGACTAGTACGTTTGGGTAATGTTTATTAATACTATGACCAGTAAAAAAGAAATGATTTGAATATTATATACATATGTATGACAGCGCTACAGTCGTCTGATATGTAGGCGTTTTTTTTGGAGCCGCTGTAATTTTGCAGTGATTCTGGTCGTAAGAAATTTAATTGTGAAATATCCTCTGAAATTTATACTTTGCCCTGGCCCCTATTCTGCCCTGAACCTATTGAAAAAGAAAAAAAATCAAAATTATAAAAATGGTGGCTGCAAAACGGCAAATTTTAAAGAAACGTCACTTTTCGCTAGGGAAAAGAGCCATTCTATTTTTTTTTTTGACAAACCAGGAGTTTTTACAGACTTATGCGTAGGTCCAGGTCGTAACTAGACATGTTTCATATATGCTGAATTTTTTTCAAATCGACTGATACCTCCGTTTTTTCCCAATCACTGCAAAACGAAGAGGAAATATGCTGATTCCGAGAAAAACGCGCTTAAAGTTTCGGAAGAGGAATCGAGTCTACCTGCGTGCGCGCAGAAACGGTTTATGGCGCGCTCGACCGTTTCGGCTGTAAAATCCTCAATTTTGCGAATTTTAACATAAACCAAATGGCATTTTAATCGGGAAGGGTGGTACTTTCGAAAAATGCAACAAAAAAAAAATCGAGTTTCTGACTGCCTAGTCCCCTTAATTGTAGTTACTGGTTACTCTTTTCCTTTTCCTCTTGACATAGATCGATGTAGTAAACTGTCAATGATGAAAGTCTTAATTACGGCTAGAACATAGGGTAACTATACTCGTAGTTGACAGTGTACCAGTAGTTGACACTTTTATTTTCAGTCACGAATAATAAGCTTTCTATTAAAAAAATGTTTTTGACTGATACTTTTTCAAACAGCGTATTAGTCAAAAACATTTTTTTAATAGAAAGCTTATTATTCGTGACTGAAAATAAAAGTGTCAACTATTGGTACACTGTCAACTACGAGTATAGTTACCCTACTGGCTGACAACGTCGCATTTAGACAACTATGTATTTAGTCCGTAGAATATATCTATGAAATTAGCGAGAGAGCTAAATTATATCACAGTTCACCGCGTACCGCCATTTGAAAAATTTCAGAACAGTCACCAATTTGGGAATAAAGATTCTCCTCGTTGACAAGAATAAAGAAGATTAATAGTAAACACGGCATAAGAAAGAAATTTGTCCAAGCTCTCAAAAATGAGTCGACTAGAAAAGGTCTAATAACAATAATCGAGTTCAGAATTCTTTGATAACTTATTTGTAGAATGTATGAATTTAACGGTAAATTATTGCGTACCTAAGTGCAAAATTTGTCATATAATTTAATTCTGTTTATTAGCGATAACTAGCAATATTTGTAAAATAACGAAAATGTGATAAATAAGAACGGTATTCTGAATAGGTTGCAAAAAACATGCGATGACATTTCAACCCTCTACTGCCGATGTAGTTTATTTATACATAAATATAGAAGATTTCTGGCAATTCATTTTACTGATTTACCTTAGTTACACATTTTCTGAATAAATAGCATAGAGTATAAATGTCCATTGTACTAATTTTTTTATATTTAACTTAAATTAATGAAACTTGTCACCTTGTGGTTAAAATGAATATACATATATGTATGTCGATGAATATGTAATTCTGTAGCATAGAGTATAAATGTTCATTGTACTAATTTTTTTATATTTAACTAAAATTAATGAAACTTGTAACCTTGTGGTTAAAATGAATATACATATATGTATGTCGATGAATATGTAATTCTGTGTTCATTATAAGAAGTTTATAATTAACCATGAATAACAAAATGTAGGTTCATATGGTGTATATTATCATATGCAATACAGAAAAACCGACTAATAATCTAATTATGAATAATGGCAATGGTTTAAAATATACAAGGTGAGCCACCTAAGACAAGCCACCTGAATAGTTTCTACAGTTTATTGAGATAGGAAGAAATGTTTGAGACAAAAGTTGTTTGGTTCCGAGTGGCCCACTACGTGGTGGGCAGAATAATTTGATTTTTTTAAATGCAACCATGTATTTTTGAACACCTACGATTATAGCTCTTCTCGAGAACTTTTAAATTACCATAGTCATTCAAGGTCATTCGAGGTCACGGGCATAAAACGGCGTGTAAAATGAAAATTCATTGTGAATGTTTCTGAAGAGGAAAGTTCTGAGCTCCGAGTTACGGAAATTCAGTCTAAAGGTGAATTACCACGGCGGCGCGTGGCTCCGCGAGTCTGTTTGACGAGTCATGAGCGTTCCTACGGTGCGGCTAGACCAGAGGTAGGCAACTTGGGACTTAAGAAGGGACAACAAGTTGTAAAATACACATTCCATACTTTTAGAGCGGCCATAGAAATTTAATAACACATAAATACATATTCTTTGGTGGGGATAACGTCAGCCAGCGCAGATGAGCCAAGTACGCAACAAGCATGCAGTAAATTTACAGTGTATTAATTCATATTAGGTGGCGGAAACTTTGCAAATTTGGCCATTCCTTCAAGTATCAAAAGAGCTATATTTAGATACGCAAAGAGTCATATGATATTGTCTGATGATATTGAAATATATTGGAGTCATCATTCTCCTGGTTTCGAATTTGTTTAAAAATTATAAGCCCCCAAAGTTTGCAGTTTTTTGCGGTTTCTGCGAAACCTGCTTGCATACTAAATGAATTTTCATCTCCGAAACTATTAAACTTCATAAAAATCTTGAGAATGTTTTAATTTTCAACTTCGTTTCTACCATCATGTTTTTAGAAATTTGAAAAAATTACGACCTTATTCTGCAAGCTTTCCCCTATCTATTCAGCTTTTCTACTTGACGGACACTCTAAAATTGTAGTCTGGGGACGACGATAAAGGCCAGGGTGCGCCCGATTGAAGTAGATTGCGCGGCACGAACTACGTACAATTTAAATAAAAATGTCCGGCAATAATCCGCGAAAGAACTTCCCAAAGAATACGTCAAGGTGTACAGCACGAGCGCGACAATCTTTGTGACAGTCACGTGCAATGCAGGTGACAGGGTCCGCTTTTCTAGGACTCGTGTCACATTTACCGAGAACAAGCGGGAAGCCCAAGCCGAACCGCGCGAGCCCGTGGGAATTCACCTTAAGGCCGTCGCCACATAAAGAGCAGTAAGCGGTAAGCGTTAACATTCGGGTCTAGAGCGTTGAAAACTAAAATAACAAACAGAATTGAAAGGAGAGCGGTAACACACTGTTCCATCTGCCGCGATGTCGTTCAACTGCTGTATAGCTTACTCCATACCAATCTATACGTTTAATTTATTTTGTGGCGCTTTGCCGTCACTCGCATTATAGTATAGTACCCGCAAAGACATAGCGAGGTCGTAAAAATAGTAGCGCCTGTCTGTTTACGTGTTTCGGGAGTCGGAACGAGCGAATTGACAGATATATGGGCAGATAAAAGGCTCGGGTCTCACTCAGGACCGGCGTCAGGGCTCAGGGCATGTGGCCTGAGACTCAATTCCTACTGATAGGGTAGATGTCCCAATTACCGTGCCCTGTACCTATTACCGTGCCCTTATACTTAAAGAAGCCGTACAAAAAACTCGCATACATAAATAAGGGAAGAAATTTTTTTAATTAAGTTAAACTAGTAATGTATGCGTTACAAACGAGTAGGTTGCATTTTTAAACAATTAAAGCTTCTTTAAGTATAAAGGCACGGTAATTGGGACATCTACCCTATACCTACGATAGTATACCGCGCACGGCCCTGGGTGCCGGGGCATCAAAGACCGCCGCTGCTCGAGTGTTTAATTTACGACCTCGCTATATCTTTGCGGATACTATACTGTACTCCTCTATCGCTTACCGCTCTTTATGTGGCCACGGCCTAAATCGTCTTGGCGAAGTTTGTTTACATTCTCAATAGATTCAGTTCGCTTCCGTTAATAAAGCCGAATGACTATGGTCATTGAAAAACCCTTGAGAAGCGCTACAAAACACCTCCATAATTAATCCTAAGCACCTCCACCTGAGAGAAAATTCTGCCCACCCCGTGATGGGCCCCTCGGAACCAAACAACATTTGCCTCAAATTTCTTCGTATCCCAAAAACTGTAAAAGATAAGGATATTATTCCGAAAGGCACCGGTGCTCGATCGAGATGAGGTTTGGGGAGTGGGTGTGGACACTAAATCTAAAATTGTAGCTTCGGGTATTTATTAGTTTCGAAATATTAATAAAAAATTATTGTTAATTTTGTTTTAAATTTTTTTTAGCCGTAGGTGCGGGCCCCCTACCCGGGCACCCCCCCCCCCCCCTCCGTCCCCCATACTGTTTTACGGACTACTGGCCGCGTTCCCCTTACCTTCTCTTGCCCCTCGGAAATTCAAAGTCAATTTTCTCGAAAACGAAGCACGATATTAAAAAATTGTATTCTATATTTTCGTCTTATTTTGGCCTGTAGAGTGACCCCCTAGAATATTGACTATCAATAGAATAACATCCTGTATAATAGAATGTGTCGCATTCGCAAATTGCTGGTTCAAATTTCCAAACTCACATCAGTTCGCTACCATGCCCGCCGCACTATTTTTTTTTTTTTTTTACCTGCAGGAAATCCGGAACGGATACCCCGGTCCTCGGGGGAGGAACCAGGGTTATGTTGGGCTCCAACCAACTAAAACCTGCACGGTAACCGCCTAGAGCGCCCCCCGCACTAACCTAGCCCCAACCAACACTAATACCCGGGACCAGTTGGAAAGTGAAATGCGTTGTGTCGGAATAAGTCAACAGAAATAATGAAAGTTTTTTATTAATATCTCGGAAACTAATAAATACCCGAAGCTAAAATTTTATATTTGGGAGGTCTTTCCACACCTCTCGTAATACCCACCCAAGTTTCATCTCGATCGGCCAGCGGTGCCTTTCTGAAGTTCAGCCGAAGAGAAAACATAATATAATAATATAGGAGTACACACTCCGTCAGTACAATGTATACAGTATGCGTGCTTTTCTCACACATTGCAAGCAAATTGGCCGATTACATGAGAAACATAAATAAGCTGTGTTTTTGCTGGACAAAATGAACAATATTTCCTTACATCTAACTTTGCTACTGTAGGCCTGACATGGCAGGATTGGCAGGGCGTCAGGCCTTTTTAAGCAGTTGCTTTTGCCATGAAATTTTTGGCTAGCCCGCCTCGCACTTTAAGCACGTACAGTCAATTCTCACTATAGTTCCGACGGATGGGACCTGCGGCGCGCATACACGTCAAGCTCGACCCACGTGCGCGACTACATACAATTTATCAGCGAAAAGGCAGAGCGTACGTGAACGACGAAAGCGAGGCAAAATATCGCGTTTTCTCTCTTTCGTAGCCGTCGACAATTTCGTATCGACTCTTTCGTCCCCTCTCGCCCGTTCGTGGGTTCTCTCACTCTCGACCGAAGGATTCCAAGAAATGGTGGGTATAGTCACCGGGCGTACACTGCATAGGCGAAACGGGACTGTAGTTAGGGTTGCCATACGACCCGTATATACGGGACTGTCCCGTATGTCACTAGTACTCACAGAGTAATCTAAACCATTAGCTACCCACTTTTTTTCATGTTTTATTTATTTCGCACTTAAACGTTCCGTATCAATGCTTGGCAATTATGGCAACCCTAAAAATAAACCATTACCTACCCACTTTTTTCATGTTTTATTTATTTAGTACTTAAACGTCCCGTTTCAATGCTTGGCAATTATGGCAACCCTAACTATAGTGAGGATTTACTACTGTACAACACTAATGAAACTTTAAGCTTCTATGTTGTCGGTTACATGTTCATGAGAGTAGATACTACCAATGGATAGCTGATATTTTCCCGATGAAAATTAACCCAAATACGACCTTACTCGGGCTATTTTTAATTATACATAAATTGATTAGGTACCTACGCTGAATTCTGTGGGGCCAGTTGGATGTTGTGTATAATTAAAAATAGCCCGAATGAGGTCGAGTTTAGACTTATTTTCATCAGGAGAATCCCGGCAATCTATTGCCGATACTTTCATGCACATATAATGAAAAATATTCAAATTTTAACTACCGTTAGCGAATGACTCATTTACGCTCAGGACTTTACGCGCTCGACTGCACGATGCAAGGCGTCCCCAAGGCGGCGGAATACAAAGCGAACTACGAACGTGTTTGTTTCATAAAAAAAATCGGGGACAGTATTTTCGATGCTGTTCGTAATTTATCGGCGTGAAAACACAACGGCGCCAGTCGAAGTATTAAGATAACCAGGTACAAATGAAAATAACAGAAAGCAAGGAGGCACATATGTAGAGTGTTAGCACAAAACAAAAGCTGTCTGGGGAAAGGTCAACAATTAACATACTGCGCTGAGTTACATGTGTATGTGCGTTAGTGACAGATCAATTTTAAAGTGTTTCATTCAAGAAACAATAATGTTACACAATGGTCTGTAATACATGCTAATTGTAAATCTAATAACAAATGAAGAAACCGAAAGAACACAACTAGTACTTGGACTAATAATAGGTTGCTAAACATAAAAAGAGGAAAAACGCCAAGATGAATTTTACTCTGTTACTCTATACTAGGTATACAGTACCTATAACAATGCCATACATACATACAATCTTTTATGAAAGTTTTCCAGGTTCTTGTCTCCGTACACTTTCTCCACTCTCAGTCGAAACTCACTATATTGTGTAAAAAAATTCCGATGTTCACTACACAAAATATAGTACAGTAAATCCTCGTTAGGAGCCCGTTTCTACCACGCGTTAGGAGCCCGGCGACTATCCCCACCATTTCTTGGAATCCTTCGGACGAGAGTGAGAAAACCCAATGAGCGAGCGACAGGAAACGAACGAGTCGACACGAAGTTGCCGTCGGCTTTCGTTTCCTCTCGCTCGCTCATTGGGTTTTCTCACTCGCGCCAGTAGCCGCGCGGAATAGTGTCCAGTCGCGTTAGGAGCCCGCCGCCAGCCCCGTTCGACGGGCTCCTAACAAGTATTTACTGTACACTCTAAATCATCTTAAAAAGTATCTACCCACAGTTCTTCTATTTTCCTCTATTTTCTTACCCGATTAGTTTCGAAAAATTTCATTTACACTCCACACTCAAAAAACTATCGCTCTTTTAATATTTTCCACGTATTAATCTGTTGAGAGATTACTGTGACTAGTTGTTTTTTTTTTAAATAATTTTCGAAGAACCGCCAGTCTAACATTGCCCGACATGTAATGAGCTACTGAGAAATTTAACACATTCAATCGTCTCGAAATAATCCTTAGCACTTTTTGCAATTTGCACGTTTCAGGTACGAGAGGCTCCTGAGGAGAGCAAAGACGGAGGACCTGTCCGAAGTTTCAGGGATTGGTTGCCTCTATCAAAGTGGCGTCGACCGTCAGGGCCGGCCGGTTGTCGTATTTGTAGGCAAGTGGTTCCCCGCAACGAAAATCAATCTGGACAAGGTGAGATTAATATCTATGGAGTTTTAGCAACAAAGTTACACCGGAACCTAGTTATCAAACACTTCAAAGTAGTTCGGGGTATGGAATGCATTCATACTCCATCAGTGTTGGACTGTAATTTTCGCGAAGTTCTTAGCTAACGATTCTTCAGACCTTTTTATCGCTCGCTGGCGTCAGTATTACATAGTATCCGTAATTACTCGAGTGATAGAGATTTTTCACTTTACCTTAGTCATACAGTTATTTATACGGAAAGTTCGTTCTTTGAAAAATAAATGTGTGTTTTGGTATATCGTTTGCAATAAACTGTAGAATCAATAAAATTTATTAAAACTTTATGTATATATACTTAATTAACGAATTAGAGTATGATTTTCTACGATTTATATTCTACTTCAACAATAAAAGTAGGATTAATTTATTTATTTTTCTGCTACCAAGCAGCCTTTTTTAAGATGGAAAAATCTGATACAAGCATTAGAACGTAGCTTAACTAAGCTGAAAACAATTGTTTGCTGGACTATATAGGACTGTTGCGAATATTCGAATAGTCTGAATATTCGAATGGTCTGAATATTCGAATAGTCTGAATATTCGAATAGTCTGAATATTCGAATAACAGTAGAATTCGAATTGGAGATTCGAATAATTCGAATACCAGTAGAATTCGAATTTGAGATTCGAATACCAGTAGAATTCGAATTTGAGATTCGAATACCAGTAGGATTCGAATTTGGGATTGGAATAATTCGAATATCTAAGATAAATGACTTTTAGTAGTGTGTGTTACGTTATTTTATATAAATCGGATTAAGTTAATTATTAAATCCGGATAAAATGGCGTCTAAGTATTTGTGACAAAACCATAAAATATTTCACAAACTCCAAAGGAGATTTTGGTAGACACGCCCAAAATCAGATATCGATTTCACATACGTCCGAAATATAAACTTTTATATCTTAAGATTCAATGCAAATTTTTTATTTAATATACAAGGCTTTTTTATTTAATATACATAGAGATAAACCATTTTTGTGTTACCTAGCAGCAATAACTCAATTTAAGCGTTAAAGCCCCTTCGAATTAACCCCGCAGAATTAGGAGTATTCGAATATTCGAACATTAGTCGAATAATTAGGAGTTGTCGAATAATTAGGAGTATTCGAATATTCGAATATTATTCGAATAATTAGGAGTATTCGAATATTCGAACATTATTCGAATAATTAGGAGTATTCGAATATTCGAACATTATTCGAATAATTAGGTGTATTCGAATATTCGAACATTATTCGAATAATTAGGAGTATTCGAATATTCGAACATTATTCGAATAATTAGGAGTATTCGAATATTCGGAGTGATCGAATTTCGGATGGCACTGAATAAGAATATGAGCATGAAATTTTTTTTCAGATTATCATGAAATTATCTTTTTATTGGTTTTTACAATTATTTGTTTTTCAAGCGTTTAGATTCGTATTCGGCACAATCGGAAATTCGAACACCTTGAATTATTCGAATAGTTCGGCTTTTCGAATATTTACAATTCTATATTGTACCAACACTGTCATTTCATTCAGGGTGTTATGCTAGATTTTTCACTGTTCTACATCTATCCCAGATATCTCAAGTCCATCTATTCGACAGATTTCAACGAGTCAGTTACTTATTGAAAATTTCAACATGACTGTTGTTTGACCTAAACACGTTCGTTTACATTAACAATTATTATAAATATTTAAGTCGTATTTTATCAGAGGCATCTAATATTAATATTATGACAAATACATACCCACATCGGTTACTACTTCTGCGCGTATGCCATCATCGTACATTATTATTATATTTATAGTTGCAAGTATGAAATTTATATCGTGATATACTTTTCCGAATACGCAGAGTGTCCCAGTATTTTCAGCTGGACTGTGCCAGTGTATTCAGTAGAAATAACAAAGAAAGTTACATAAACATTGGCGCTAACAAATGAATGCTTTGCTAAAAAATTATTATGAAAATACGATGTGCCAATGATTTAATAATGGACTTTGCTTTTAATAAGGTACAATATATAATTAGTCACGATATTTATTTAAACAGTTTATGTAGGTTATACTCGTTGCTCAAGTTCAGGAAGATGATTAACTTTGTCTCTGTTACTCATTTCTGGCTACAACTTTATCGATACAATACTAGTATCATTGGAAAATTGGATTTATTACCGTATGAATTTTAGGGAGGGATTTATTTCGTTTCGGAATATGCAGCATTAATTATATAGATACATAGATAAATTATATTTTAAAAGCTTTACATAAATAAAATTCTACTAGCGTGAGATCTGGCAATCGTTGGCACGAAAAAGTTGCCTTTAATAATGCAAGCATTAATAATAATACTAATAATATTTTTATCACAACTCCTGAATGAAATATTTATAGACCTGTATTTATACGTACGATATTTTTTATTATCCTTACTCATAGTACGTATAGGCATAGACACGGCTTGATGAAAAAAGCCTAGAACTCCACGCAATTGTCATCGCAACAAGTATGATTGACGTAGCACAGTAACGATAGCTTACATTTAGTAGAATATCAGTAAATCATTTACGGAATATTGCCAAATAATCAAATCATTTCGAATATCCGCGCTCAACTAAAAGCCTGTTTGTGCTCAAAGAAAAATCAAACATCACACTGTCCGCAAGTAAACTTCAAACAATGATTGCAGGGGGGAAGACGTGACAAAGGAAAGTTGCAAGTTCAAGCAAACCGAGCGTCGCGGCTTTGAAATCAATATTCGTATTCCGCTGCAGGTTAACAGAGCGAACTCGCCTCGTTTATTATACACCGGCGTGGTTTAGCAGTTCTTTACAAGCCGATCGACCCGCTTAGCATACTACGAGAGCGAGAAAAAAAAATTGGCTCGGTTTTCTGGAGCGAAATCGAGCGTCGTCTATAGAATCACATGCGTGTAATCGAGAAAAACGCGGTCAGTCGTGGATCGCGTTTTTTCAATGAATTTATTGCGCAATCCGGCGTAATTGAAACAAACGAATGCAAAGCGGCACGGAGGCCACTCTGTGATAATGAAAACGCTTATACATATTTAACGGCGAGAAGGCACGAAGCCCCGTTTAAACTAGATAGCCGCTTATTTGCATCTGCCGGTGTAATTTGAAATTTTAGAAATACGGAATTCGAAATTTAACTTGCAACGAAGGATAGGGAAATCTTTACATTGCCGGCTCTCCGTCCATGATTCCTAATTTCTGAGGATTTTTGAACGTCAGTAATGAAGTTAGTATGAGCAAGCTTTGTAGCAGCAAGTGTTATTTAATGCAAATCTTATGCTACAGATAAAACTTTTGCGTAGAACTTATGCTGGTGACACTAGACATCGGAAATGATTTACGCCAGAATTAGTAATTCGATCGATCGAATATTCATTTTATACGTCGTTTATTTGATGGTACAAATAAATTCTTATTCTACTGGTTGATCATACGTTAGTATGTTGGGCGGGCAACCCTTTAAATGAGCCGTTGTTTTTGAAAGTGGTGTAAGTCCATTTATTTATACATTGAGATATTTCTGTGGTTGTAAGGAAAAACGCCGCATGTCACATATTTTCACTTTCGAGATATTGCCGTTGAAAGTTCTAAATACCAATTCTTCTTATTAGCAATGTTTCCTTGTTTTCTTCTTACGATATAAACGTATATTTCCTGCACTTTGCATAATATTCAATATTCGTATAATTAACGTAAATAATAATAAACAAAATAGTAATAATTTACATACACTTTAGGCAGAACGACACAAGTCCACTGGACCTGGGCCCTGTCATAAAAAAATTATGAATTTATCCAAACTATATTTTTTCTGTATTATTACACTGACCCCGTTTTCAGTAAACTACCGCTTTATTTTCCCGAAAAAGGGCCCCTGCTCAGAAGGCCCCCCTAGGGCCCTGTCATAAAAAAATTATGATTTTATCCAAACTATATTTTTTCTGTATTATTACACTGAGCCCGTTTTCAGTAAACTACCGCTTTATTTTTCCGAAAAAGGGCCCCTGCTCAGAAGGCCCTCCTAGGGCCCTGTCATAAAAAAATTATGATTTTATCCAAGCACTATATTTTTTCTATACTTTTCTGTACACTTACCCCCTTTTAGTAAACTACCTCCTGATTTTCCAGAAAAAATGGGCCCCTCAGAACGTTTGCCACCTGGGCCTTTTTTCTTAAATCCGCCACTGCGTGAAGCTATTTCATTCATCACCGCAAGCCTGTAGGGTAATTTCACATTTTAAATTCAACGTGATGCAAATACATAAAAAAAAACGCGTGTGAAGTAGATTTTAATACCAGCAATGGATTGCGGACAGTTGGATAAAATCTTTTGTCAGGCGAGAAGCTTACAGTCTCGCGATCTTATTATTGCTGCGTATCAATATCATCTTCGCTCCCCCTCTTCTGCCCCGTTTGCTGGCTGATGAAGAGCGCACCGCCAGTGGCAAATCGATATTTACACGTCCAGAAATAGACCGACCACGGAACAACTCCCAAGCCGAGGGCGCAAGAGTTGCTTCGTTGTCGCGAGCACGCTAGCCTGCCCTGGAAAAGTTTCTTTTCGTCCTTACACACCATCCTTTTTACGTATCAAGCGGCGCCCTTTGAAAGAACTCGAGCGACGCCGCCGGAAATAGCGCCCTCGATCGAAATAGGAAAGCCTGTGGAGCCTCACCCTATCGCGCGTTGGTTGACTTGTCGATGACGTTAATCGTGATTGATCGATGAAAGGGATTCGACGTTAACTACGAACTACGTACATACATAGATATTCTGGATTTTTCGATACGAAATTGCAATCATTCCGTTGTGTTATAAATCGTTTAGCTTTTTTCGGTCCACTTACACCTTTCTCTCGGTATAAATCCAACCCTGGGGTGACAGGCAGAATCTTTGCCGTCTTAAGACTAGGTTTTATACAAAAACCGGTTTTCGAATTCCACTATCCCCCCCCCCCCCCCCCCCCCCAAAAAAAACGGTGAAACCGGTTTTCGAATTTCCACAGAAAAATATAATTAAAATAGTAAATAAATATTTGTACTTATTTTAAAAATCTCAGTTTTTGTAATATTATGGAATTACGAAAATATAACAACTATCTATAAAAAACCAAATAAAAAAAATTATAATAACTAAAATCCGTACAAAATATAAATATTTTAAAAGGTGTCACCAAATTATATATCTTTATTCCTTTAGTACTTTTTTTCTGAGAATATGAACTCATGAAGATTAGTTTTACAGTAAACTGTTACCTACTATAATATGCTTGTGTCCGAAGCGATTTCAAGTCAAAATGTTAACGTTTTCAATTAAATGATTAATTCATTTCTGCATATTAATTCTAGTATTTATATAAAACCCGTTCTTTTTTTAAATTTAAAACCGGTTTTCGAATTTTACAAATTTATAAATAAAACCGGTTTTAAAACCCGGTTTTTTAAAACCGACAAACCCTACTTAAGACGATGCCGCCGCTAATCTCGACCAAAATTTATGGCTTGTTGCTGTCGCGCGCTCTCGCTTATTCTCTGCTCACGCTGCGATCTCGAGACAACAGATAAGGCAATAAGAAGATACAGGGTACGCAGCTGTTGAAAGGGTCTGAAAGATGTAAAAGAACACCCGGGAGCAATTCCTTCAGCAGAACTAGGTCGTTGCCTGAGATTCAAGGACGCAGTTGATCATTCTTCTCCAGACCTTGGGACCAATTTCAGGTCACAGATTTATCGGGTCGCAGTCAATGAAAAGCTGCGCCGAAACGATGTGCTTGAACCTCCGTAACGATAAACCGATTTATATACGTTCTTACTCGATTCGTAATTTGAATATATCAGAGGCCCGACGCGCCAGGTATCGACAACTCTACTATGCAAAAAGCTGTTCCCGATAAGAATGGAGTTTCATACAGTCACTCAAGGAACTATAGCCACTTTATCGATTTAAGATACCTATATTTCATTTGCTTGGATATTTTAAAATGCCAGTAAAAACGATATACAGGTAATGCGGTAATGCGATGCAGCAAAAGGAATATTTACAAGCATTTTGTAATAGTTCCCGATATTTAATAATTGGGGAATATTATCGAATTTAATAAACGATTGTAGCGTAGTTAGGAACATGATTGTTTCAAGTATTTTTAAATCCGTCCATGAACATTTTGATGCTGAAACTGTAATTTTGGAGTTCCATATTTTTATTTGTAAATGCAAGGTCTATTTAAATTTAAAGAACTACTTTGTTGATATCTTCCACGTGCATATCATGTATTGTTATCGACAACTAACCTGATCAAGCTGCACTCACCGCGTTATAAGAAATTAATATTTCATCAACAGCTGCTGTAAGATGGAATGAATAAACATCTGGAAAATTTTCCATTACTTTAACGAGATAACAATTCTGTCCAAATTTTTTGACGAGTGGGAAGAATATATGATACAATCTATATCTAATCTATTTGTACAAAGAAGATTTTCGCCAATTTTCACACTGATTAATAAATAATTGTGGAAGATATGGCGATATATATAAATCCCGCGCGGCACCAACAGTCAACGCGAGTGCTAAGGCTGTCTGTCCACGGAGCGTCGCGTCATAGACGCGTACGCGTAGAGACCAATCGTACGACGCATCTGTCGATCATTGATCCGCATTTGTCAAGATGCCCGGCGTACGATTGGTCCCTACGCGTACGCGTCTATGACGCGACGCTCCGTGGACAGACGGCCCGCACTCGCGTTGACTGTTGGTGCCGCGCGGGATTTATATATATATCGCCATATCTTCCACAATTATTTATTAATCAGTGTGAAAATTCGTGAAAATCTTCCTTGTACATTAAGGAAAAACTTTGTCGCTGCAAGTTATATGTACCTTAAAATTGCCTCGATACTTTTTCACGGCGAACGTTGAAAAACATGGTTTACGTTCAGTATTACTTTTTATTTTCACGGCTTCGCTAGAGTTTTCTGAAGTTATGTTTTAAGTCTCACAACGGTCCGTTAATATTTACTCAAGTTATCGCAATTTATGTTTAAAGAAATATTGACTTTGAACGATGAACAATTTTTGTTTATAATTTTTAGCTCGAATAGTAATGATTGAATAAACAATCTGTAAATAGAAAAAATGTGCGTCGCGACGAGCTTTAAAACACTATATTTTTTAAAATACAGTTTAACATTTAATTTTTCAATCTTTCTTAGCGTTTGCACAATAATTTTCCCCATTTTCGAGCACTAGTCCCCTTATTGCATCAGACCATTCAACTTCCGGTGCCTTGAAACGAGTTAAGAATTACGGCACGCGTCGTACGAGTCGCTGTCATCCAAAATATGTCATATGTCTATTATTTACGATGGAACATAAAAAAAGGCACGGTCCAAATGTTTATTCCTGTCGTTACTTCGTGCAGCAAACCAGTTTGCAAACGATGCATTCAGCCACTTATACTCAGTTAACCGACACTAATTAAACGTATTGAGATAATGAGAGTCAGGGTTACGATGCAGATAGCGACTATTTTATAGCTCGTTACGGCGTAGACTTAAGTTTATGTCGTCAAATCATCATTAAAGGTGATCTATGATAAGATAGAAAGTCGTTCAGCTTTTGCTTATTATTAATACCGGTAATTAATCTGCGAATAGGTATTCGTACGCTGGAAAATTCAGAAGTTTACTTCCGTCCAAATTATAAATCATTTTGTGGAGAAACTTCGAATTCTCTCATTTCGAGTCTGCAAGGGAACTGTGTTTGCCGAAATTATGGGAGTTAAAAATTAGTTAACTTATCGAAGTTGACCTCAGTTCGGTTCCAAATTATCCTCGCCCTCAACAATAATCTAATTTTTTTCTGTAAATGTTAATAGCAAATTTAACTAACGTTCACTACCTACCATTTTTGAATTTCCAAACTATTCTTTAATTCTTAAAAATCTTTGTAACTGTATCCGGTAAACAGAGTGGAGATCTTTCAATGGTACAGCGCAATCAGTGGTAAATATTAAAAGTAGATTGAATCGTGAAGTCGTGAAATCATGCATTCTGTACGTGACAGCGGCAGATAAAACGACTGCTGTATGCAGTGGAAGCTATACAGTGGCTAATTCCACTCCCTTCAGTGTTAAATTATTTCTATAAACAAGAGTAAATGTTTCCAAGGAATTTAGTTCCACTGATAGGCGACCTAAAGTAATGCTAACAAGTTTTCCTGCATCTGTAACGTCTGCGACTTCGGTTCATTTTTTAGAATTTTGGAAATGCAAACACACTTTATGTACGTAAGACAAGGGACGGTAAAGTTTTTCATAAATTTCTATACAAACAACTGTTAAGATATTAGAAACAATTCAGTTCTTACAAAAATTCTATTCATCGTTCAGTCGAATATTTTCACTACGGCAAAATAAATGTCAAAGGTGACAACTGTAGTAAATAACGTAACACAGATTGCTTTTTAATTATACGCGTGTACCTATAAGAAAAATATTGCAGTGTGCTGAATGAGACTTATGCTAATAGATTAAATTCTGTAACTCCGGATTATTATTCCAGTATACACATCTTACGCTGACATACTTGTTTGATGATTCGCGATGGGGAATTAAAATTCTTGGATCGATCTCGATCTGATATTTTGCTCGTCAATCAGATTTCTTTGGCAGACGTTTTAGATTCAGAGTTGTAATAAAGCACGTTCCATTCATAAATTAAAAATCGATCTGCAATCGTGTTTCTCGAATGAATGTAATTATATTCCGCGAAGCGTTGAGTCACGAACTTTGCAACACTTGCGTTTTCTTTAATCAGAGGAACAGCGCACAGTGGGCCGGATTCATTTACTTTGCGCCATTTGGGTCTTTTTTTTAACACATCGGAATGAAATTTACACCAAAAAATAGGAAAAAATTATTCCTTTCCCATGATGAAAAATTTAATTTTTTGGGGATTTATTTATTTATTTATTTTTCAATTTGTGATAAAAAAAATTGAATTCTGTTTATTTTGTACCTTATTTAATGCCCTTTTCAGTGGTTTAAATGGAATGTTTGGGAAACTTTTCATTTCCAAGTTATAAAGAAAAATCGAATAATAAATGAATGCAACCAAATATCGCTTTGTTGAAATTAAAGACCAATCTTTTGCGCTAAACATCATCTTCTATTAGTAATTAATGTAAATAATGTATTGAAAAATAATTCTGAATATAGTGAGGAAATTTGCGATATTTTTTAAAATTGACAAGGATTAGCTTTCAAGTCCCAACGAATCCCAACTTCTAACCAATTGGAATATTTTCAGTACACCCTCGTCTACATGATTATGTAAGAACCCCATCCTACTTCGTCCTACTTTACAAATTATTACTGTTTAAAGCGCGTCGCGTCCGAGATCGGAACTCCGCGAGACACGCAGACACTCCCCTAAGGATTTGTTTAGATTATAATCACATGAAATTGTTTATACTATGGTGCAGATAAGGCTTTGACAAAGTTCTGGATTTTCTGTCTGCAGTCAGTTGAAACAGTACCATCAGAGACTGCACAATGTGACATTCGAAGCATTTTTGCATAATATTTTAACGTTACGCTCTAGTTTTCTTTCGTTTTAGACAATTTTAGTTTTGCCTTGTATAGTTGATATTTAGTGTGCATAATATATATGTTTATCTTATATTTTTTTAAGTTTATCAGTGAAGTTCATCAGTACGGCACGGGCCTGAGGGGCTCGAGGCTTCTGGGCCGCCGCACAGTGGTTCCAAAGTGACTTTTTGCGGTCAAAATTCCGTATCTCCGTCAATTCTCAACCGACTTTTGATTTCTTTGGCCCGTTTTGTCGGGGATTAAATTTGCTATAATATCAAGTACCTGAATTGCGACCAAAACGTGTTATTTTCTATCTTTTTTCTGACAAAGTTGGATGAAACCTTTAGCAGAACAATCTTTGGGGCTAATTTAATAAGATTTTGCTTATCTAAGTAGTTTTTTTTACGTAAAATCTTCAATTGGCACTAGGGAATAGCGGAAACATAAAACAGGTGATTTGTTGACACGTCAGAATGTTTGAAATACAACTTTAAAATGGCTGAAAATTTGGAACGTCTACCGCGTTTACTACAACCAGAACCGTCTAAAATACCAATTTAATGTATGATTATAGAACCTAATAGCGTTCAGAAATATCGAAGAACGTCAAAAACCGTGATTTATTTTTTACGATTTTATTATTGTTTATTAGTAAATAAAACTTTATCCAATCTTTCCCAACCACATCTTTTGCATTTGGAATGTGGGTAAGAATGTAATAAACAAATTCAGAAAGGAATTAGCTGCCACCATTTGCCCCTGCGGTGTCAATCCGATTTTGTTTAATTTGCGGTAGCGCTCAAAGTGCCTTTCTGTGGACGAAATTCCGTATCTCAGTGAATTCTTAACCGATTTTTATCTTTTTTTTGCTCGTTTTGTCTGGGATTAAATTTGCTAAAATGTCGCACAGTAGTTTTCCAAAATTTTCTTTAGGGATTAAAAAAACAAATTCTGATCTCTTGGTTCCGAAACAACGAGTTTATTAACCATTTTTGTTCCTACATCGTTAAAAGGAGATATAATAAAAAATAAATATAAATTAAACAATTCAAATTTAAACAAGATTGTCTTCTTCCATATATTCCACATCACTATAATTAGACAAAACATATTTTGCGTCTTTTTCAAGATCAACAGACGGAGTTGGCCATTGGGACCTCAAAATGGAAATTAAAGGATCCGATGTTATTAATAAATTATGCATTATATCCTCATTTGTCGAAAACCTCGAACTTTTTCTGGTGTTAAATTGTCGGAATCTTTTAAAATCTTTGTTCCTACATTCCTGGGCTTCTTCCGACATTTGGCCAATCGGCAGAATAGTGGAGTTTAAAACGTCTTTTCCGTGAATTAAAATTTTATGTACTGATGATGGCATAAAATACCATCCATACTCCCTAACAAAAATTTTGGCCCTTTCGAGAGAAAAAGATTGGAACTTTGACGGGTCTACGCTGTGTCCACACGACAAAACTTGTAAAATTATAAAAAAAAATTTAATAAGTTCTTCATTCACCTCGGTGATTTCCGCTACTGTCTTCCAATTGCCGAAAAATCGTCGCGCTGTATTCCCATCATTGGAAGTACCAGAAACTTGTCTTGGAACATCCACAGTTGATGTAGGAACAAAAATGGTTAATAAACTCGTTGTTTCGGAACCAAGAGATCAGAATTTGGTTTTTTTAATCCCTAAAGAAAATTTTGGAAAACTACTGTGTGACATTTTAGTAAATTTAATCCCCGACAAAACGAGCCAAAGAAATCAAAAATCGGTTGAGAATTGACCGAGATACGGAATTTTGACCGCAAAAAGTCAGTTTGGAACCACTGTGCGCCGCGGGGGCCAAGACGCGCGGCGGGAGAAAGGAGGCGTCGCCTCTGAAACTCGGCCGAAAAGATCACTTAATTCCGATGCCTGTTTTACATCATTAGAAAGGGATAATTTTTTCCTATTTTTTGGCGTAAATTTCATTCCGATATGTTAAAAAAAAAGGACCCAAATGGCGCAAAGTAAGTGAATCCGGCCCACTGTGCGGCGTCGTGGCGAATCATTGTTCTGTTTTAATAGCGCACAAAGAAACTACCGTGCGTTTTAACCTTTTAATTACGTCTTGGATCTTTGTAATGAAATTCTGTTTTTTTCTCGCAACATCTGGTCTCGCGCACACGCGTGCAGTGCGATCCTCGAATTAAACAGATTCCACGCTGGCAATGTTGGGTATGCAAGCTCCGCATCGAATTGAGCAGAAAACGAATCGTTTTATCAGGCGATCGTTCCGCGCCATTTTAAATGAATTTATCGCGGAACGAATGGAAAGACTTGAATCCATTTTTATTTGCACTAATTTCTACGCCGCACGCGTAAGCACCGGTAATAATTCTCGGGCACTGTGAGGCAGACCGTGACAGCCGCACAGAGGCGAAATGTAAATTAGCATTGTAACGCGTGCAGTATTACGTTTCCGGTTCACAGACAGATAAGTCGGCAGTAACGGCGATGATACAACTAATTATTCCGAGTTCCATATTTATAAAGATGATGATCGAGTTGAGTTCTGCGTGAATCAACGAAACCTCGAGACCTTTACTAATGGGACCAAGTATAACAACATCCGAGTCGAGCAGAAATAATTGCAGGCTGATCTTGACATCGGGATAAAAATAGTTTGTTTACCTCGGCATTATAAAAATGTTGATAACTTCGGGAGTAAAAGTGTTGGAACTGATTTCTTTAATTATTTACTAGGGTTTATACAAAAACCGACTTTTGAAAAAACCGGTTTTCGAATTCCATTATTCCCAAAAAAACCGGTTAAACCAGTTTTCGAATTTTCACAAAGTAATATAATTAGAATAGAAAATAAATATCAGTAGTTATTTTAAAAAAATTCTTTTTTTTTGTAATATTTATGGAATTACAAAAATATAATCAAATAAAATATACTCTATCCATACAAAACCAAATAAATAAAAAAAATTGAAGTAACTAAAATCCGTACAAATCCCTACAATTTTTGAGTTCATTTAATATTTATGCATCTACAAAAATATAACACAATAAAGGACACTGTATACAAAACCAAATGAAAAAAAAAACTAAAATAATTAAAATCCGTACAAAATATAAATTATAAATCTTTATATCATTTAGTATTTTTCTTCCGAAAATATGAACTCGTGAAGATTAGTTTTACAGTAAACTGTTATCTACCACAATATGCTTGTGTCATTGTTGTTTTTAATTAAATAATTCATTCATTTTTACATATTAATTCTAGTATATAAACCTGGTTTTCTTAAATTTAAAAACCGGTTTTCGAATTTTTACAAATTTATTAAGAAAACCGGTTTTTAAAAACTGACAAACCCTATTATTTACGAAATGTTTTTACTGATATATACCTACAAAATGTTGTTTCTTCTTAAAAGGATCACGAAACTTTTAACAAAAAAACTTGTTTGTAGCTTCAATAGTGTTCAGGATGTCATTAGAACAATAATACATTTTGAGGTAGTTTTACTCCTTCAAATTTCAGCTACCCAAACAATAGAGTACACCTGTCCCATTCGGCTGTTCTACAAACGAAGAGTCCTTGTAGAACACACTGTAAGTGCCAAAATTAAAAAAAAATTTATCGAGAAGTGTTCTACGTGCCAATGGAGATGCTATAGTATAGAATTTTATTTTTGCACTTACAGTGCTTTCTACAAGGACTCTTCAAATCTGTAAAGGTTTGGCTAAAATCATATTAGTTAGCAGGACGGTACATACAGTGACTCCCAAAAATATTCGGACACTAGAGTATGCCTAACTTTATGACTTGATATTTCAATTGTTTATCAAGCAACCGCCTTGGTTATTTTTTCTAATAATAAGTCATTTATTAATGTTAAAAAAAGATATATATTTTATTTGAAAAATTCACGTACATTGTATAATAATAATTGCTACAGGAAATGATGTCACATTTTCGGGTCACAAAAATATTCGGACAATGTAGAATATAACTTTTTCCCAACTAAATTTATAAGTAGATATTTCATTTTAATATTTTGTGGCAAAACCATTTGGCTTTAAAACATATTGTAATCTATTTGGCATATTATGTATAATTTTTTTTTAATATCCTGTCATTATAGACGCCCATTCATTTTCGAGTCTTTGTTTTAATTCTTCCTTCGAATGAATTGGTGTTTTGCGAATTTTCCTGCCTAATTCGTCCCATAAATTTGCGATAGGGTTCAGGTCCGGGGATTGCGGCGGGGGATGAAGAATTTCGGGGCATCTGTACAACAAGAATTCCTGCACAGTACGTGCTGAAATGCTTGGGGTCATTATCTTGATAAAACTTAAAACTACTGCTAATCCTCATTTTTCTCGACTTTGAATTAAATTGTTCTTAAGTATATTTAAATAAACATTCTTGTCCTTTACCATGACATCATTTCCTGTAGCAATTATTATTATACAATGCGCGTGAATTTTCCAAATAAAATATATATATCTTTTCTAACATTAATAAATGACTTATTATTAGAAAAAACAACCAAGGCGGTTGCTTTATAAACAATTGAAATATCATGTCATAAAGTTAGCCATACTCTAGTGTCTGAATATTTTTTGGAGTCACTGTGATGTCCCAATTTATGCAACAGTTTATATTTAGTATCGTTCATAACGTTGGATTAAAATACAACATCGATTCATAAACTTTCTGACGTCAGGGCGAGAAGTAACAGGAGAAAAGTAGAGGGTAAACTTTCTGATTCACCCTTCTCGCTGAATCGATACCTGAGCAAACAAGTGAAAGGAACTTTCCTTCCATCTTAAGCTTCCCACACATGCAATTGTTCACTGTCTCCAGCTACCTTTTCTTCATTCCCCTTTTGTCTTTTTTTTTTTTAATGCCAAAAACTTCGACCTGATTTCTCGAGCCACAGGTCGAAGCTGAAGATTCAACGTCCAATTTGAATTGTAACGTGTGAATTGCTTAAAATGAATTTGAATTGGCTCAAGTTAGTAAATAGTTGCGTGACTTAACTATACCCACGGTTTTCTCACGACTTGCCGTATGACACGAGCGACTAGAATGCAGCTATATTTCAGATCTATTTGGAACAGAAAATTTGGAAAAGAAACAGGTGTTGCAAATTTCACGTTTTCACTTCTGAACAGCGTTTCCAGCGAGTCACTGTTTTCTCCTTACTAAACATTAAATTATTCTACAGTCATAACTAGATACGCTCGGCCAGTGTACTTAAAGGATGTGCAACCATTTGGTATGGTTTTTCCCGCAACTTTCTAGATATTAGATCTATCATACAAAGCGTATAAAGTGAAAATTGCAATGCAAAAAATTGCCTAATTACATCCCGGACCCGGAAAATTCAAAAAATTCTGAAACTTTGCGAACATGTAAGGAATTTCCTCGTGATTATAACGCAATTTTTGTTTGCTGCCCAAATTCACTCAAAGGGGGTGTAATTGACCCCTGAAAATCAGGTTGTTTTCCGATTTTGTGTTATAACTTGTGAGTTATAACTTATTCGTTTACTTGTAAGTAATGAAGACACGTGTGTCTTCGTTTTAATTATTATTTTTTACATTAAAAAATACATTTCACAAAAGCCAACTACAATTAAAATATAAATTTAAAATTGCTGTTGGTTATATTTTTAATAATATGTTATTATTGAAAGTGGTATAAGTCCATCTGTAGCTAAAAAATCGTTTACTTTCTTTAACATTTTTATTAATTATTATTCCATAATAAAATTTAACAAGTTTATAGTTTTAAAAACATTACCCGAATTGATTAACGTACACGAATATTTTTCAGTTGATTCAAACGCAAATCCTTAAATGTCTCAATGTATGAATAAATGGACTTATACCACTTTCAAAAACAACGGCTCAATTGAGCACTTCCTCCATTGGCTCGCCTTTTTCGAATACTGTCACTGCCAGCCACTGTCATATATAAGTAAATATATACATCGCTTCAATTAAAATCATTTTACGACTCATCATGATTCCACGATGGAACGTGTGATGCACACTTGAAGCATTTAAAAAGGATCCATTTTCAAGTTTTTGCCCAGCAATAAAAAATTCATTCCATTAATCTTCATCAGCTGTTTGCGTTAGTATTTAAAGATATAGCGCGATGTGCGCAATTTTTAGTAAAATGAATATTAGGTATACAGTTTTTCAATGCTAATCAATTTATTTGATACACCCATTGTGAAAAATTGTTATGCCTCCGGTATTTTTGCAGTGAAAAACTTACAAGTTGAAATTATATATATACTTCAGTTATGAGTTGCAATTATATATATATATATTTATACTTTGTGTATTTAGAGGGATTTTTAAAAAATAAATTACAATGCTTATCTAATAAAATTTTGCAAAATTTAATCATTCAAAACAAAAGTTGAAAAGACAATATGATATCACGAGATTCGAATCTAGACGTTTCCTTTACAGAGCAATATTTTCTTACCCTCAGCCGTCAAATTTCGTTCTAAGACAGTTAAACTTGACTTCAATATTAACTGTTTATAAAATAAGCTGATTCGAACGAAATGTCCAACAGAATATAGTTATTCGACCTTTAGAATCACCCATCTAGCAACTATAAGTTACCCTTCTAAGTATTGATCGCATAGTTTCACCGGATTGAGGATCAATTTCTATTCTTTTGTTGTCATGGAAGCAACTGGCATGTGTTCTACTTTCCTTCGTACCAACGCTTACCGACATGTTTCCTGCTTTAACGCTCCAAACAAAAGATTTCGGCACGTTTAGCAATTTACCATTGATTATTACATTTTCTCACATAATGCATTACGCGTATCTTATAATTCATACTCATAATTCAGAGTCAGACAGTGTAGTCTTACAATTAGATAATAAAGTTAGAAAACTGTTAAAGAAGTCGAATTAATCGTGTTATTAAACGATTAAATACGAAAGCTAAGAGTTTTATTGTTGTGACCCCGCAAAATAACGTCACCACGAATTTGCTTAGGGCAACTTTATTGCGTTAAAGCAACTCAATGTATAATATCGAAGAGACGCTTTTAGTTCGAAGTCAGAATTGCCGTTGTCAGAAGTAGGCGGAAAATTTTAGTACTAATATCTAGCTATATCTTTTTTTTTTTTTTTTTGTTGACGTGGTGGAGTCTAGCTATATCTAACTCAGACCTATATATATAGACATAGCTCTCCGTGACGTCGGCTGTATCTATTTATAGCTATCCGTGACGAAAGCAGCACCCTACGGTAGAGGGTTCGCCCGGCAACGCTGGTCAGAATAAGAAATGACGCTATGGCAAATGTAGGGAGAGGTCCTAACTGTAGGTGCCTAAGATAACCGAGGACCTTGACAGGGTTGCCATACGTACTGGATAAATGACCACGTGCTGGCCCTAGGGATGTTAATAAAATATCGATATTTTTTTCGCGAAATATCGATAGTTTCGGCTGATATTTTTCAACCCGATATATCGATAGTTCGATATTAAAATCTCAATATCGGCATCGATATATTTTTTTAAAATTACAAATTATCGTTTTTTGTGCCAAATTAATTAATCGGAGTACATTTATCAATCACTCTCTAAACGAGCCCGAAGATAGAGTATAGCGTCCTGTGGTCAGAGCAGTATCGTCGTTGATTGGTTGCCGCCATTTGTGGCAAAAGCGGAAGTAGCAGAGAAACAAGCTAATGAAAGAAAGATACCGAAATACGGGTAGAAAGAGAAAGATAAAGGGGCAATGTCATTTCCGCTTTTGCCACGTGAGGGGCCCCTACGCTGGAAAGCCCTGGTGTTATGGTTACACTGCCGTTATATGCCGCTAATTTTTGTAAAATTGTGTAAAATTCATTTTCATTTCGTGTAGTGGAGTGTAATTATTAAAAAATGTCGTCTGCAGCGAATTCGATTGTATGGAACTATTTTAAAAAGATAGACATGAGAAATGTATCATGCAATTTGCGTGGACAGACTTATAAAACTAGTGGAAATACCACAAATTTAGCCACACACTTAAAAAATAAACACCATAATGCATACGCTCAACTGACTATAAGAAGTAAAAACAAAAAAGATAAAATTGGAAAAACAACAATCGTTGCACGTGCAACAACAAGTACTTCACTTGCTGAATAAACATAACGAAAATAACATATAATTTGTTTAAATTCTACCTCAATAATTAAAAAAGAAAAGAACCGATATATCGAAATATCGACATTTTTCCCAGATATATCGATATGCGATATTGATATATTTGAAGAATATCGATACGATATATATCAACATCCCTAGCTGGCCCATATGACGTCGTACGGTGTAGGAGAAGGGGAACCACTTATTTTTGGTTGGTGACGCCGTGACGTCATGCCCACGCCAAGCCAATCCAAGCCAAGTGACGTCATATATGCCAGTACGCATATTGGATTGCATATAAATCCCGGAGTGCCACACATTTCAACCCGGAGATGGAAAAAGCAAAAAAGTTTTGTTCTCGAATATCCGGAAAACAAATGTGCAATTCTTTTAAGCTCAAACAATTCAGAATTTAAAAGTATCTGTTCTTTTAATTAATAACTTTTATTGTTTATAAAATTGATACCATTGTATGATACCACAATTTCTTATTATCTCTTTTTTTTCTACAACCCGGAGATTTTTCCAGTAAAACCGGAGCCCGGAGGTTTGCTTCGAAACCCGAAGTCTCCGGGCGAAAACCGGAGAGGTGGCAACCCTGTGTGCACTGTGCACAAGTCGTATTATACTACTGTATATGTATACAATAGCTCTATCCATGCGAGGATTCCCCCTGCGCTACTCCTTACTACGTCATATGAGACACTTTTCTGGCAACCCTGCTTGGCCATTTTTCCGTACGTCACGCAGGGAGAAAAATCGGGGAGAGAAACTTGTAGCCTACCCTGGCCTGCACTCTTGAAGTGCTTACAATAGCATATTGAATTCGCGAGAAATGTGCGATGAGGTATCCAACATTATATTACAAAATGAAAGCCGAACAGAGCTGATTTAAACAGAAGAAATGAAAGAGAATAAAATATGCTCAGTGATATAGTAGACAAGTCGTGGTATTTGAATTCTACTAATGAAGAACTTTTAATTTCTGTTTCAGGCGTTGCTCTATCTAATACAGTTGCTGGACCCAATTGTCAAAGGCGATTACGTTATCGCTTATTTCCATACGTTAACGACTAGCAGCAACTACCCCAGCTTGCACTGGTTGCGCGAAGTGTACAACGTGCTTCCTTACAAGTGAGATTCAGTCTTTAACTCGCTATTATATCTAATTCGATTTATTAACATGTTAAGAAGAGCCCCATAATTGCGGATTATAAGGAGCAAATACATATGTAGCTGCATGCTATATGATAGACCTTAAGCCCCCAGCGGGCACGCCTCCTGGTGTCACGCAAATTTCAATAAATTTCAGTTTATTTGCTAAAAATTTAAGAAGTATTTATTCAAACATATAAAGTAGATATGTGTAGAAGGAATCATTTTCTCTAAATGTCTTTGAGCAGGAAAGACTTATTGTAACGCTTTTATGAAGATTCAAATTTCTAACTCCAGGGCCATTTTCGAGAATTGTTAATAGAATTGGGGAGGTGTGATTACCAATAAGAAATTTTAATCAGTTTTCAGAGACGTTGCATTCGTTCGTAATCGAGAAAAACTGACCTGTAACTTTCGGGTAAATCCGTACCGACCATGACGTTTGCATGAATTTGTGGTACACTAATTCGTTATAGAAAATGGTGGGAAAAAGATATTGACTTATAAAAAGAACAGAATATATTCATATATTTGCTTTCTTTTATTTTCATTTGCCATTTTATGAGGTGAATGGTGAACCGTTTTCAGTATCTTAGCCACTAGAGCGGGGACACGCCAACCAGATACAATAGGTATATTTTAGGTTGAAGTGGTTTGTCGTCGAATATATGATACAGTATTGCCCGGTTAAATTTGAATTAGTCGGGTCCACGCATTCGAATTCGCTCGAGCAGGGTAGTGTTTTGTTTCCAAGAATTTATCTCAAGGCCCCCAAACTAGCGAGCACGATCTAGTGTACGGGAGACTTAACAGATTGCAAGGAAAACGGACAAATATATCGAGAGCATTATAATTGTAATGCCCGGTACTTCAAACGAGTGCCGTGCGCGTTCTAATGTACACCGAGCGCGCTGACCCATTGTCACGGTTTGAACCAGCGCAGTCGGCTCTACTGTGCGTGTGGGCCTGTATTTACGCGTGCCCCCTGCGTGTGCGTACGGACAGTCACTGCTCCGCGCTCAGCTGACTCGGCTTCAAACTCTGGGACCCGGAAGTTGCACCGCCAATATTCAACTGTTAATATCTCGAGAACGAAACCCCGGATCCCAAAACGGTAAAGGACTTTTCGAAGTCTTTTTACTTCAGGATAATGCATGTTCCAAATTGTCCCGCAATTTTGGAACACCCTGTATTATGTATACGGCTCATTCGATTGTAGTCAACTTCGATTCGATTAGTGGTCAACTTCATATGGTTGGATTTTTTTCGCGAACATTTCTACAATATTTCGTGAATATGGTTTAGGCCGTTTAGGGCACTGCCACTCTACAAGTTCTCGTCTACGTAGAACACTTCTATTTCGTGAGGAAACATTACTGTCACAAAATTTATTTTTCACTCCTCTGGTTATGTTGAGATAAATATTGAAAATATTTATAAATACGGAAAGAAATACGTATTTCCTTGTCCTACACATTTTTGCTAAGCGCGATAGATTTCTCCCGAAGACTGCTGTGAGTGAAATACAAGAAGAAATATTACTTATTTCAGTATTTAGTGTTGCTAAAACTCCCCTATCCATCCGATTAACATTCGTTTCCATTATTTTCATTATTACTCTACTCTTCTACTTTCTTTATTTGTTTCTTTCGCGAGGAAGTATTACTGTAGTTGAACCCCTGCCCTTTGAACTTTAAGAAAGTCATAATGATTTAATGCCAACCGCGAGTAGCTGGTGCTTTATCAGCAATTGATGACTGACGCTAAGAATAACTTCAATGCATCAACCTTAATATTGCATATGCATCTAAAAATCAAACATTTCTACATTAAATTTCCATAGAAGCACATATATCATTCATACATCAGTAACCTCATTTCAATGAAAATGAAACGATGTATCGCGAATAATGAATTTTTAATATACCGAGTAAATAAATCACCGAAATAGAAGTGGTCTAGACGGGAACCTGTGGCTTAGCAGTGCCAAAAACAGCCCAAACATGTGAAGTCAACCACTATCGAACGCTAGTGGCCACAATCGTTTGAGCATTGTTTACCTATCGCGCAATGACCAAAATTTAATTTTCTATCATTTGCATTCCATCATTATGAAACTAGTACACATTGATTGATGAGGTTCTCTCGATGAAAATGAGTCCAAACATGACATGAATCGGACTATTTTTAGAATTGTGTCCGACTGTACAGTACATTCATATTTATTAAATATAGTACATTTAACTATCAATAATACAAAAAATAGTCCGATTACTGTCGTGTTTGGACTCATTTTCATCGGGAGAACCTATGGAAAATTATGGAAAATGAAATGTTTGTATACATGTTCACTTAACAGTTGTCAAACTGTTAAGATTCGCTGAACTCGAGGTAATGATGAATGAGGGTGAAGACGGTCACCTAACAAGAAATGGTGGGGCTGATGTTCAAGCGAGCAGATTTTATTTCCATTTAACCGGGCACCACTGTATATTGCAATCAATAGAAGTGTTCAGGGACAGACTCACAGAATGTCTGACGGCTGGAACACCTACTGTACCCATGTACGTGGTGGTTCTCACGGTTATATACGATGCATCAAAATTCGTATTACAAACGAAGACAAGGTAAACCTTGTGTAAAAATAAACCAAAATTTTGGTACAAGGTTTTTCCGGCCGAGACTTCTTCTTTTAGCAACACTTCATACTTCAAGGTTTCATCGAGTAAGTTGCACACTTACCTCGGTTCGAGTCGCCTCTCAATACAGACGAACAGACTTCTACTTGTGCTTGTAGTTACAAGGAGCTTATACATATTTCATTTTTCCTGACATCGTCCATCACATTTTAACCGAGAAGTGCAAAGTTTATTAAACAAGAGATATGACTTACGAGGAAACGTTCCCATTCCGAAAATTCTGATTTTAATGAAACATTCGTGTGAATGTAGAGCATATTGGAGTATGCAAGGAGCAATTTCTTTTTGCTGAAATTCCCTCCGAAGGGGTGAAATCAACCCTTAAAGTTGTCGCATTTTTTCGTTTTTTAATATAACTCTGAAACTTTAAATATAAGAAATGTTCAGTTTGTTATGCTCTTCCAGTTATGATATGTTTAGTTATAGTTTTCTTTTATAGTTTCTTATGTTATATTAAAAATATGAGAAACGCGATAACTTGAAGGCCCACCGCGGGATCAGAATTCTCAACAATGCCTTTTAATGACATGAAAGAATTAAATAAATACTCAACAATTCCATTTGTTTTCTAGAACAAATTTATTTCGCATCCCTGCGTACGTTGCATTTAAGCTCAAGTTTAGCGTTATGTAGTCTACTTATCCGAAGGCAAATATTTCGTACCGAAAGTGAGTGCACGCATATTCAATGATGTTTAAAGTCAGGTTTCTCGGAAACAAGGTCATTTAAGGATAAATTTGTCACAAAATTTCGACTTATTTTTGCACAACGTTCCAGCCTTCATTTGTCTTCGTTTGTACCATAAATTTGGCCACACCCTGTATTGGGACCTCGATACTATAATATAGCTTCAACAAATTGATGCGCACCCGCTGTCGTGCAACCTGACCACGTCTAGTTCTTCTTGTAGGAAGTTCTTTTGAAAAAACATTTTTGTTTTCATATAAAGAATATTATTTAGTTTCGTTTATTTATGCGTTTATCCACGCATAGCCGACACTTGAGTCCAATTAAAAAATATAATTGTCCAAATTATTAAAGAATATGTTACAGAGAGATAACTTTTAAATTAACTAAAAAAAATCGTATTTTAAGAAATCAATAAAGTATAAATGCTTCCTCTTGGGACAATACTTCAGTAATGAGATAAATCCATGACTTTCGAGTTCTACTTACAATTTTTCTATTTTTCAAGTTTATCTGTTACTTTGTACACGTAAATATTTTTTTGCGTTTCTGGCACATTTCTTTTATACTGCTAGATTTACAGTTAACAGTAAGAACTATTTATCACATTAAATTAATATAATACCAAAAAAAAAGGATAGACTAAAAAAATATTTCATATTTTACACAACTTTATTTCATATTTCTGAACTCTTTGAATGTTCTTTCTCCGATAAAGTAACGTTTGTAAGAAAAGAAAAACATAGTCGCAGAGACTTGAAAGTAAGATTTCTATGAATTTGTACACAAAAATGTACATTCCTCATACAACGTAAATTATTTCATTATAAAAAGATACCACTACATCATACTTCCGTATGGGCATAGCTACATAACTGTATTTTAATTAATGTAAATAAAATAAAATAAAGAATTTGAGGCTCTGATGTTAGAGACAACGCCTGCTTTATCGCGTGAATATGTTCTACATTCTACACTACATAACACGCAAAACCAAGAAGTTTCTTGTGTGAAAAGGTACTGACACTGCGTTCTCATCTAAATTACCGCCTCCACGAGCATAAAGAGAATATCAACTCAGTTTTAATTTCATGAAAGACTAATTTACTCAAAAATAAAATTGCACTAAAAAGTAAAAAATAATTCTTTCCCTTATTTAATCTACGACTCTCATATTTTTTAAGCCGTCGCCAGATTTACACAGTGCAAATGATGGGGCACCGGCTTAAAAAATATGAGACTGGTAGATTAAATAAGGGAAAAAATATTTTTTACTTCTTAGTGCAATTTTATTTTTTTGAAGTCGTATTTAATTTTTTTAAAATAACTTTTTAGTTTTATATATACTGACACAACATGCTGAGGAGATATTATTATTATTATTATTATTATTAACGGGTATAACCTAGATATGCGCGTACTTACATAAAATAATAATAATTAGGTGACAATAGTATTTATTATTAACCATAACTGGCAAAATATTGGGCCAATATTGATTTAGTCTAGGATGGGACCACCGGCGCATCGCCCTCTTTCGAATGAAAGAAAGATCATAAAAATCGGTCCATATGCTGAGCAGTTATGAGGGAACAAACATAAAAAAAAGAAATAAAAAAACAGAACATACTGGTCGAATCTGTAACCTCCTCCTTTTTGAAGTCGGTTAAAAAGACATCCTGCTGCAGTACATTAGCAAAACATTGGAAATTTTTTATACCAAATTGAAGGCACTTTTTCATTCTGACTATTAACAGTGACTTACATTCGTGTACAGTACGTAAATAGAAACAAATACTGCACACGATACCAATTTAAATAATGTTTTTCCTGTTCAATGACATGGCCATGAGATTATAGATTTATAGAAACGTAAAACTGATGCAAGAGCAATAGCAATTACAGCTAGGTAAACTGATTTAAGTCAATGCAAAGATTCCGCAGAAGCAATATTCCTATTTTTAATGAAAATTTGACGAATTATTTACAAAATTCCATTCAAAGAATTCTCCATTATTTATATAAATTACTAAACATTGTTCTAATTATTTTGTTATAATTTTTCATTAATGGCTACATACCTGAAACTTTTTTATTACAGATATAAGAAGAACCTCAAACAGTTTTACATTATTCACCCGACGTTCTGGACCAAGGTTAGTAGTGGATGAGTGCTATTTCACGAAGTTACTTTACTTTCACAGCTGGAAAATTAGTTCAGACCCACTTGGAGACTATAGAACGAGATGCAGGTATACATTTTCCAACTCGGACGTAAATGACGTTATAAAGAATATTTCCGCACTTTTGCAATCAAGCAAATTCAGCATGGTTTGAGTTTTGAAAAATTACTTACTTAATTATTATTACTATTAAAAAATGGTTGGAAAGTAGCATTATACTCGTCCTTCTCTATACTTTTATTTTGAACACCGCAATTTTAAATATTACTTTGTTAAGATAAACAATTTTCTTGAATCATTCCGCACCTCAGGTGTTCAGATAAAACTCTGATATTCACGCACCATTAGGAATACTTTATTTTCCGGAAGAAAATTACCGTCTTTAAATTCTTATTAATCGACAATGGCTGATGTAAAACACAGTTTCGATTAAGAAATTATATTACGATCAATTATTGTGCGCGTTGGAAATTTGTTATTTGCATGGGAAGAAAAGCAGCAACATTAAGATTTTCCTTCGTCGCTTCATTATCGAATTTCGTTTACAACTAACTTAAAATACTATCGAATTGCAAATTCCCAAAAGTTGATTCTGCATCTCGTTCTAGATTCAAGGTTTCTCGTCGTCAAAGATGTTTCCAACTGGATCGCGTTCCAATTCTGCTTTCGTTCCGACTCGTCTATCGACAAAGTCTGGTTTTAAGACACAAAAGCCGTTTTAAATAAAGGTTGTTATTGCATTTCCCACGTTTATGCTCCGAACCATAGACACAATCCGCGTGCACGATAGTATCGAACCTCCGGACTTTCCGGTAGATAGCAGATATTTTTTTCACGCTGCTACTTAAAAACCTGATCGCGGTGTACGAGGCTAACATGATTTATTGTTCATGCTCGACCTCCCGCAGGGCGATTTGTTGCCTTGCAAACTGGATCTAACGTCGCGTAGCCGCCAGTATGTTAAGTAAACTGTAACGTTGGTAAACAACCGCGTTATGGATAAAGTGGGGAAAAAATAGTCGCGCTCCTTTGCGACGATGGGAAAGCATTGTGCAAATTGTTTGTCCTAAGTGTGAACAGTCAGTGCTCCGTTATCGAGGCAACGAAGCAGAAGCTTTGAAAGATACAGACTATTCATTCCCAAGCAATGTTGCTACTTGACGCTGATGAATTTTCTTGTTAATTGTTGCAGATGATGACGTGGTGGTTCACGACGTTCATGGCTCCAGCTATCAAACAGAAAGTCCACAATTTACCTGGCGTGGAATACCTTTATGAAGTTATGTCACCTGAACAATTAGAAATCCCGGCGTACATCACGGAGTATGACATGACGGTGAGAGATGTTTAAGTTTCTGGTGAAATGTACAAGTTTCACATTACTTAGTAATATAGGAGTACTGCGTCGCGAAAGCAAGAAGAAATGAAAGTAGATCAACACTCTGAGAGGCGTCGCCACAGTGGGGTAGGGTAACTGTAATTGTAGTTGACAGTGTACCAATAGTTGACACTTTTATTTTCAGTCACGAATAATAAGCTTTCTACTAAAAAAATTTTTTCGACTAATACGTTTTCAAACAGCGTAGAAGTGGAAAGTTTAAACTTCAAAATGGATTTTGTTTCATCAACTTTGGATGAATTTTAGCAAAGTTATGGGAGTTTGAAGATTTTAAAACAGCCATGTCCGGGTTTCGGGACAAATAGGGTAACTGTAGTCGTAGTTGACAGTGTACCAACAGTTGACACTTTTATGTTCAGTCACGAATAATAAGCTTTCTATTAAAAAAATGTTTTCGACTAATACGTTTTCAAACAGCGTAGAAGTGGAAAGTTTAAACTTCAAAATGGATTTTGTTTCATCAACTTTGGATGAATTTTAGCAAAGTTATGGGAATTTGAAGATTTTAAAATAGCCATGTTCGGGTTTCGGGACCACCAGGGTAACTGTACTCGTAGTTGACAGGGTACCAATAGTTGACACTTTTATTTTCAGTCACGAATAATAAGCTTTCTATTTAAAAAATGTTTTTGACTAATACTTTTTCAAACAGCGTATTAGTCAAAAACATTTTTTTAATAGAAAGCTTATTATTCGTGACTGAAAATAAAAGTGTCAACTATTGGTACACTGTCAACTACGAGTACAGTTACCCTGTTTGTCCCGAAACCTGAACTTTTTCAAACAGCGTATTAGTCAAAAACATTTTTTTAATAGAAAGCTTATTATTCGTGACTGAACATAAAAGTGTCAACTGTTGGTACACTGTCAACTACGAGTACAGTTACCCTGTTTGTCCCGAAACCTGAACTTTTTCAAACAGCGTATTAGTCAAAAACATTTTTTTAATAGAAAGCTTATTATTCGTGACTGAACATAAAAGTGTCAACTGTTGGTACACTGTCAACTACGACTACAGTTACCCTATTTGTCCCGAAACCCGGACATGGCTGTTTTAAAATCTTCAAACTCCCATAACTTTGCTAAAATTCATCCAAAGTTGATGAAACAAAAACCATTTTGAAGTTCAAACTTTCTACTTCTCGACTCATTGAATCGATTTTATTGAAATCGGTATCCAGGGGCTAAAATCCGCCCTTAAATAGGAGTGTGCCAAACTGTAAAAGTTTCTTGATGTTTGTCAAGTGTTACGGAGTGCAAACAATATTTTTTGTAATTTTCATGTATACTATCGGAAAGTATGATCATTTGCATTTTCGTTTATAAAAATTGTGAGGTCAGGAGAAAGAAGTAAATTTATTGTTTCATTTAGGAATTGCATCTTGGCATCATTTCTTTTTTGGTATTAATTTTATACAATATAAAATGTTATGTTTTATCGCGGCATAATTCCAGATGGATCCACAGTTTGCACCGAAGAATTTGCTGACAGTTTGATACCTATACGTGTATATATTCTCGTTAAATAATTAACATCTGAATAACAATAGGGGAACATATCTAGCTCGTGTCACAAATGTTTAAGCGTACTTACCAAGTATAAGTAAAATGAGATTTAATATAAAAATAAAATCAAAAGAGCATTTAAATATGAACTTACCTAACGAAGATTTATCCACAGCATAGCATAAACATTTTATGAAATTCTGTCTGCATTCAGTTGAAACAGTGCCATCAGAGACCACACGGCAAAATATTTGAAGTATTTTTTACGTAAAAAAAAAAAACAATATTGATATATTATTCCTCACACATTCAACTGCCTCGAGCAGCAAAAATTTTACAGTTTACGCAAAATTTTGAAATCGATTTATGTCTGCGTTTCGGGACAAATACCCCACTGTGCGTCTGCGTTTTCTCACGCCGCGCCGGGACATTCGCATCCTGTACACGAATTTGGCGTGTTTCTCCAAAGGAAAGCCTCGAAATTATTGCCCGAGTGTCTCCGAACGTTTACTCCGAAAACAAATGAAGCTCATAGTTCGCTTTGTACTTAATAAATCATCCAATAATGAAAATTTCAATTTCTATATTTCCTATTAGAATGCATGAAAGTAATTCCTAGTACTTTTAATTATACATAATTGAAATCGCTTCCGAAATCAGTATATCAAATATACGTCACGTATGATTCAAAATACCCCGAATATGGTCTAGTTCGGACCCATTTCCGTAAAGAAAAACTGTCTAATCCATTGGTGATACTTTCATGAACATGTAATGGAGAATATAGAAATTAAAAATTTCATTATTAGATGAGCCATTGAAGGCTCGACTGCCGCACGAGCGAAACATATACAAGACGAACTCCGAGCTTGGTTTATTTTCAAAGTAAACAGCTGGGGACTCTGGAGTAATGCATAGGGACTTTTAATAGTTTCCAGAAAATATCGAGGTGAAAACATGCCAAAGCCGTGCACAGGATGGAAATTCCTCGGCTTGGAAGCACGCCGGCCGGCACCAGTCGAAGTGTTAAAGTCTAGTTACCTGTATTATATGATAAGAGCTATAAATTATGCAATCACTTTTTACCAAATGAATTTCTTTATTGGGAGTAGTGCCGGTATTCATAGTCGCTACTTATTCTTAAGCAAATGCTTAAGAATAAGTAGCAACTATGAATACCGGCCTAGAACATTAGTATGCGACACTGGCGGTCGGTACGCGAACTGATAGTAAATGGCTGACGCAGGTATACAGTTTATTGGGGTCTATCAATTTTCACAGTATCGACGAACTGTAGGCAGGAGAATTTAAGTTTTCATAAAAGTGCCAGAAAGTGGAGCAAGTAAAATTCTATACCTTACATACTTTTACATATTCCAATAGTGTGGTCCAAGGCTGGTATTCATAGTCGTTGCTTAAGACTAAGATCGTCTTAAGCATTTTCTTAAGTCCCCGTCTAGTTTCATAGTCGACAAATAAGCATCGTCTTAAGCATTTACTCAAGTATTTACTTAGTCAAGTAATCCTTATTGAATCATGTTTCATAGTCAATTCTTAAGATCATCTTAAGAACGTAAGTATTCATAGTCGATTAAGAACTTCTTATTCGAGCATAAAGCGGTCTTATTCGAGCAAAGTGAGGTTAGATTCTCAAGTCGACGTTTTAGTTGACTTAAGACCATGTTATTAGGCCAAAGAGGATATATAATAAGAGGCGTCACTCGACAAGGACAGAAATAAGCTAGGGAAATCACTAGACAACCAATTCAAATGCCCAGTCGGCAATGATCGGTAAACTTCGGCAATAATCAGCAAATTGCGGTAAGGTACATTTAGTCGATTTGAATATCCCGCTCGAATAGACAACCAATTTAAATGCCAAGGTCAAGTAAAGACTTCAAAGGTTCCGCCCGGAGTGACGCCTCTTATTATATCTCCTCTTTGATTAGGCATTAAGACGGTGAAGGACGCGTGTTACTGTTGGCAAAACATGCAGTGTTAATTTCTTCACAGGTTGTTAACGCGTAGAGTAGGAGTTCAGTTGTTATTTTTCGAAGCGTAAAGGTGGAATCAGACGGCGCGTGAATCGGCGAGCTTGCTCGGCTCGGCAAGTTGGTTTGGCGAGCCTGGGCTTGCCGAGCCATGACCGATCAGACGGCGCGGGTATCGGCGATTCACGCGCCGTCTGATTCCACCTTAACGCAGTACCATCTACGTCTCTGCCAGTCTCTGCGTGGTGGCGGCGCGGGAAAAGAAACACAAGATGTATTTTCAATATCATTCCTGATTGGGTATTCCGCTCGGCTACACGGGAAAGTTTCCCACGCTTGCCGAACGTAATATAAGATTTGCTTAAGGGGACATTCTACTCTCTCGGCCGAAAAATCGGCCACTTTTCGGTGATGGTTTTTATAATGAAGTAAACACTTAATGTTTTCGAATTTCTGGGGGTACATTTTACCACTCTTGATATACAAGAAAAATCTTTGTTGTTGGTTTATTTCATTTGTTTACACAAATATTTTGCAGTGAAGTTGGCGGCATCAGAATTGCTGGCGGTTGAAATTTCGGACGACTGGATCATCGGAAATAAAAAAACCAAACATATTTTTAATTCGCAGGAGTATGGTTATAGCGCTTACCACGAAAGAACAATTTTGGACCAAAATTATTAAAATGGCGGTCGATCAAAGTTGAAAGTACCGAAAAGGGCATTTCTTTTCTGTTTAATAGATATAAAATGTGAAAAAATATTTAAAACTCTTAAGATATTTGTGCTAAGCGGGATAGCCACTAATGTGTAGAATAACATATTAAAATTTTGGATTAATTGGTCATGGAGTTTTTTTTCTATCTCAACCGCTAACCAAGAAAATGTTGTTTCGAGAAAAACGCGTTTAAAGTTTTGAGAACCAGGCCGCTGACGCTACAAATACCTATAACATTGAAAATACATCGAATTTCGCTCCAAAAATTTAGGAGGATATCGTAGAAGGTGCATTCTTCCGAATTCAGCAGAAAAAAAATAGAATTTTTTTAGGCCGAGAGAGTAGAATGTCCTCTTAAACTTTTGAAAATCAGGCCTCTGACGCTACAAATACCTATGACATTGAAAATACATCGAATTTCGCTCCAAACATTTAGGAGGATATTGTATAAGGTGCATTCTTCCGAATTCAGCAGAAAAAAAATCGAATTTTTTGAGACCGAGAGAGTAGAATGTCTCCTTAAGCATTTGCTTGACTAAGCAAGCATTAAGCACCATTTTCTTGACCAAGCAAATCTTAAGTTCGGACTATGAATACATGACGTCTTAAGCATAGCTTATTCGAATAAGGCCGACTTTGTCAAGAAATTCTTAAGGTAGTACTACCGGTTTTGAAATACTGTTGAGAAAATTCTGAAACTTTGTACAGTAGTTTGTTTTGACCTTACACTGACTCATGTAAATTTTTGGAAATCTACACCAACCCAGAAAAAAGTTATTAACAATTTTATGTTTCCACTATTAGCACGTAGTCTTATGGAAAATGACGTTTTCAACAAAAATTCACATTAATAGCCAATTCAGTTTTTGATGAAACTGAGAGAAATATAAATTTAATATTCCATAAACATAATGCATGTATCCAAATGTTGATTCACCAATTTTTATAGCTAATATAAGCAAATGAATAAAATTATCTGTGCTCACTCGGCCATTATACGCACGATTTCGCAACGTCGCAAAGAGGTTAGTAAGACCGCGCAGTTTGAAATTTTCTATATCTCTATGCAATGTGATGCAATGCTAACTTCAAGCTTCAAGCGAGCAGAAGAAAACTTACACAATCAATCGTGCTACGTTGCCAAATCAAATCACCACGGAAGTCAAAGGACGATCTAACGCGCACTTGACTCAAGGCGTATCGGTAGTACTACCTTAAGCACATGCTTAAGCAACGACTATGAATACCGCCCCAAATGTATTAATGCGTCGTCCATATTTGTTACGCCACACCAGCGCCAGCATTCCCGCGGTGGTAGTTTCCTCTACCAATAAGCTAGATAATAAACCGAATCTTTAGCATACAAAAATGATTGAATTGAAACAAGCACCATTACATGTTCCAGATAAATGGCATAAGGTATTATCAACCGGACCCAGTACCGTCGTCGCCGTCGACGTCCACGTAACTCTCGAAAAAGATTCGGTTCTCAGCCAGCGAGAAGCACTGAATAGAAGAAAGCCGGATCGACTGGTTCACACGATGATGGTACGGTTGCATTTGCGCGAGTTCCTCAACTGACCGTCGTATACTGCTTTTGCATAAAGGCTCCGCGCGCGCGCATCACCGCGACACCTCATCCCGCCGATTCTGGGCAGCAATCGGGCACGATTGCCGTCACGATCGGATGGTTCGTTCAAGCCACCATGACAGCTCATCGTCGCTTTTGCCGAAGTGCCTCGTGATGGATGGAACGTGAGAAGAAAACAAAAGCGGAGGGAACGTCCGACGTTCCGCGCGGCAACCATTAACGAATTGATATCGTCGAAGAATCAAGAAACCACTGCCCCCTCCACCCCACATGTTTCTCAGCGCGGGCCGCGCGTTTTACACAGAGGACAATGTTTTCCGCGAGATAATTTGGTCGTACGTTGATCGGTGCTGGACAATCCCGCGGCCAGAACCAGTAGTTCGAAACACCGACGAGGGAAACCAGAAGAGTCGATCGACGCGAGGAGGGGATTTGTCCGCGCGAGACGAATATCGGCTGCCAAAACACCAATAATCAGTATTTTCGTCATCGTGTTGACATCGCGTAGGGATGGGCCTTGTAAATATTACGCTGTTCGCCGTTCCGGGATGAAGTGGGAAGAAGACGTGACGGTGCACGGGGAAAGGGCCAACGACGAACTAGAGTAAATGACGGCTTAATACAAACTGTCGGTCGCTTTCTGTTATTTTCTTATCCGTCGTTATACAGCGAAGAGCGTGTATTTGATTAGTGTACATCCTATCGATATTTTATTATGTAACGTCATTGATGAATAAGTCGCGCTTGCCGGCGCGGTATTTTCGATATGTGAAACAATACAACGTGTTTAACTCCTCGGCTGAAAGGAGTACACGAAGGGACTGGTCCCTTCCGTGGAGCTACGACTTCGGTAAATTAGCGTGGATCACTGTCGCGGGCTGTGTCCTTCGGCTCGCTGCGTAGAACTGATTAACGTTAAGCACGTCGCATGTATTCGCGTCTAGCGGTGATTAAACCGACCCGGCGTTATCCTCGTTGGTACGTCATCGCGGAAGAGTTATAGCAACGGGTGACTAATGAGCCCCGCGTGGTTGATGTAACCACGCCCGCTAAGCAGATTGCAGGATCAAGGAACTCGTGAACCATCGGCGACATTGGACGAAGGACGTTAACATTCAACTGAATTCGCGATAAATACGTATCGGTTACCGTTTGCCAACCAAAGATCCTCAATATCGTACGGCGTTTCTTCATCGTCACTACCCGCTTCGTTCCATTTTTATACCCAATAGTCTCTGTTTTTTAACCAGCCATTCGATCGAACGATCGTTCAAGTACATTATTATTATCCAGATAACTGCTGCCAATAATACTTCTCACGACACGTTAACTTTGAGCGAATTTGAACCACGAGCACTTGCAACCGAATGCTCAGTCCTCGAGATATACGCTAAAGTAAACGTTGATTATTTAGTAATGTAGTTCAGTCTTATCCTGCGTACAGTCGATAGAAGGAGCGTAGTGAAGTCGTAAAATCAGCCTGGAGTAAAAGTAAATGTTTCGAGCGTTGGGACAAGCCTCTAGGAAGAAGTGGATGAGATAACAACTCAGGCCTCGTTCAAGGTCGTATCAAGTATCGCAACTTTGATTACGTTCTCACCAACTCTATGGCTAGTAACGAGGCGACGGAAATGCGATCTTTTTCTAAGTTCCGTTGTCCGCGGGAAAGGTATTATCAAATTTATCACCGCATTTGCAGTTCGTAGCGTTTTCTAAATAGCTTCAGAAGTCATGCCACCTCGGTCCGAAAACACGCCAATGCCAGTCAAAGAATTAACCTATAAGTCGGATCATTTCGCGAATGGGAACGCCCCTTCGTGCCTGTAATGGAAAATGAGTAAATATGAGTTTAAACGGTCTTGCTGACAACAAATGTGGATATACGGCTTAATGTTTAATATAATTAAGATCAAATTAGACGGAAATTCTTAAATAAATAAACATACAATTTACTTTTTAGAAATATTATGATTAATGAGTTTTTTTTTTTTTTTACTCTTCTAGTTGCACGTAACAAGAATCGTAAGAACAAAGTAGAAATAAAGTGTTAGAGTTATTGAGGTTTTAATAGTAATAGTATATATAGAAAATATGCTTTACAGCTACAATCCTTCTCTACAACGATCGACTAACGATCGACTAACGATTACAACACCCAAGATCGTAACGTGACGAAAGACAGACGCGCCGCCAGCGACTGAAAGACGCAACCGCTTCTCGCACATGCACGCGAACTGCACACACTTTATCTCCAACATAAAGCAATACAATTGTTTAGCTTGATGCTGTAGTTGATATGCAATCTGGAAAATTCTTTTACATAAGACGTGTTGATTTTGGAATGACAGATGGCCGAATTTGAGACGAGGCTGCAGATCCTGATGGCTACGATGGCAGAGCATGTGGCTTAATAGTTCTTTCAATAGACTCAAGCAAAAAAGTATTCCCTTTAACTGTCTTCCATCTCGTTTATACAAATTATCAGGATTTAAAGGGATAATATTTCAAATACGCAGGCATACTTTTCTACAGTACTTTTTCGATCCATTTCTTCTAGCTTTATAAGCTTCAATTTGGCAACGCGTTGAGTCCACTCCTTCCATATTTTTATTGTAGTCAATGCCCAGTCAATCAATGCCCAGTTATATTCGGTAATGTTAGCAGACTGACACCAGAAACCGAACAGATTCTGCTGACGTAACCTGGCGGCAGATTGGCGACAGAAATCGAGCAGAGTCTGCTGACAATCTAACGGCAGGAATCGGACAGAATCCGCGCAGTCTCAGAGTGGGTAGACAGCAGGATCTGCTCGATTTCTGCCGCCAATCCGCTGTCGGGCCACGGCAGCAAGCTCTGCCCGCAAAACCATAGCTTAAGCCGGGAATCCACCGGGAAGCTAAGCTAAGCTAAGCTAAGCTATGCTATGCGATGATATGTTTTAACTTAGCTTTTGGTGGAAACGGTTCCATAAGAATGTATTGAAACTTAATTTAATTTTTTTTAAAACGTAGCATGGCATAGCGTCGCATAGCATAGCTTAGCTTCGCGGTGGATTCCCGGCTTTAATGCGGACACAGATGGTGCCGGTTCTGTCGCCAATGTCGCCATACTCGGCACGAATCCGCAGACAGTTTGCTGACTGGGTGACTACTTTGTTCATCGCCGTTATACGGTTATCCCGTGTCGTTCTAAAAAGAGTGACATGTATCTTTTTTATTTTTGTATGCTGTTACGATTGTTTCTCTGTACATCTTGCAATATGTTCATCCATATCTAAAGAAACCATAACACAACTCCAGAGAAATTCGAGTTCTAACCTTATGTTACGAGTCACTTTTACCACAATCGGGGTATCTTTCTAATTATTCAAAAGAAAATTCTAAATATAGTCTGACTGACTCAATTAATTTAAGAAGTTTCGGTCGGGAACGAGTTTGTCTTGGAAGGAATATACACAGGAATGTGTATCGTTTCCAAAATAAACACCCTTTCCCGAGCAACAACGACATGCCAACCTTTACATTTATTCAAAATCTTCTTTAAAACAATTAACATCGGAAATTTTCTTGTTCAAAGTTGTGAAGTCAGAATTACAATTGCCTGCAGCATGAAGTTTTCGAAAAAAATTTCCAAGGAAAGTGGCGTCAATACTTTCCCTTTCAGAGACACAAATAAAGTAATAAAATATTGCATTTCACCAATGTGCGCCATCTTAATTTTTAAAAAAAAAATATACAGTGGTTTTTCGCCCGAAACGTACATATAAATTTAGAAGGTAACCTCACATTTGCATCTGACTGCACGATAGTTGTATTTCAATTTTGAAGTTTTTCGTCACTGTCGCTTCTGCATTCTTCTAATGTGACAAATATAATGCTGTATATAAAACGTATATGGGAACCGTTCTGTCACTTGGGGCGATATCGTTGTGAATAAGTGACGGTTGTTACTTGCGAAACGAAACAACATCGGAATGCACAGTGCCCCTATAAGTGGAAGCAATAAAATAACTGATATATCGACACTATTTGTACCAGCGTAATTATTAAAATTATGCGACGAATGAAATCATCTTGTACATCGCAGAGCTATTCTTAAACGACGTGTCAACTCATCTTCCTCGGTTAATGGGTTACTCCCATTGCAGGATGCACAAAATCCTCAACAGTATATGAGCCGTTTATTTTGAAAGTGGCCTAAGTCCATTTATCTTCAAATCGAGATATTTAAGGGTTTGCGTTTCAATGAATTTAAAAATATACGTATATGATACTAATGAGTCATACTGCTTAAGTGTATCTAAGGATGTTAAATTTATAGTTCCTATTAAAATAGTGGCAATTATTAAGTGAATAATATGCGTTATCTTATCAAGAATGGAGTTAGGCCACTTCCAAAATTAACAACCAGATTCATTATAAAATTTGAAGGTGCCCAAGTCCATTCAACATAATTTAAGATGCTTTTTTTCTGAATTCCGTTTAATCTTTCGCACTTTTTGGATGTATGATTCATTAATCTCTTCTCCATTGTTATTCGTATCTTCTTCCCCTGAAGACGAATATTGTACTATAATTCTGTTTCTTTTACTATTTTTTTTTAAATCATTAGTTTCTATTTCTTCTTCACTATCTGAACTAAATAGTCTTGTTCTGTTCTTCCGCATGGGTGAAATAATTTCTAAAATTTAATATTAAATTTTAAGTTTTATATTAATTAAATGTACTGGTTATTCAACTAACGCAATTGTCCAAAAACTGAGGTTAACTTGTAAATACTAATTAATTAAAATTACCTTCATCACTGCTTTCCGACATTATCAATAGTAAATATCTTGATTTAAGTATAAATGGAGTTAGGCCACTTTCAAACTACACGGTTTGATTATTGAACTAACTCTGAAAACTTATGTGTCAAGAATTATCGTATTTGCTCGGATTATAAGCAACCTGAAATGCTTTACTGATAAATAACATGAAGTTGAACATGTAACCATGGTAACCGGAAAAAATTGAAAAATGGAGTTAGGCCACTTTCAAAATAAACGGCTCATATATATATATATATATATATATATATATACATGTAACCATAAAACAGCGCTCCGAGTGACTTCCGGATACGTAGCGAGGGTGGAAATGAGGTTTATAGGGACGAATTACTCCATACTTAACGCCACTTAACTGATGAATTTACGACTTCACTATATCTGTACTATTGCCTATACATCGCCACTAACAATAGCCACAATATAATTTCTACCGGCGAAACTAACAGATCCAACCACCAACGACGTTAATTTCCGCCGAACGTTAAGAAAAATGCCAACACCCAACTGACTCGTCGATAGTAGAAACTTGGATTAATCAGCAAGTCGACGCAGTGTTAAACCTCCTCTCTTTTACATCCTTCGAATTATCTCATCACCCTTTCACTCAATCCTGCTAATATCCCGATACGATCCATTAGCTATCGAAGAGATTAAAAAATCAAACCATCGAGACCGTTGACCTCGAATGAGCCAGAAAGCAGAACGCTGATGTCAGTCATCGGTGCGCGTAAGCGCAGTGTTGAGATGTTGCACGGTTGATCGTGAGTCCCCGAGGTCGTATTCGTGGTATGTTCAATTCTAGATTAGATGAAGCAATAAAGTTAAGAGCTTTCTCGCGACAGACACGCGCGCGCGCGTGTATATCCCGGGAGACAGAATCGTTATACTCGTTGTTAAGCATTTTTAGCGGTTAAAGATAAGAAGAGACAGAGTTGATATACGTGTTAACCGCGTTGATTAGCCCATTCCTTTTATTCCCGCGCGTCGTGTTCAGCGCGCAACGCCCCACGACCCCATCGCTAACCAGCTTCTCCCCGCGTAACGAACCAAAAAACAATGTTGACCGTTAACACGCCGAGCAACGGACGCGAGCTAATGGGTTAATTGACCATACCGCGGGCAGATATGTGTACTACGTAGCTTTAAGTTTTATGTAACTTTACTTTTAAGTTTCAATAACTGCGGTATGCTTGATCGTTGAAGTATCATGGTATTGTATCATTTTCTATTGTGCTGGCGATGTTACGTTACGATACTGTTAGTCAGATATTTATTGTAAAGATAGCATATAACGTTTTGTTAACGAAATGAAAGAATAAGAATTCACCTGAACCAGAAAATATTTGTCCGGCTACTTTGGTTTCTTTTCCTCTGTCGACGAGCGCTGCCGAAGTGACTCCACTGCGACATTTACTTCGATTGTTATCTCAGAGGAACGCGCGCATGGATCTCCTCGATTCAGTGCGTGTTTGTGCTCCGAATTTCTTTCGACCAATGATGCACGAGACGCGAGCTGGCTTGGCGAGAATTAATGCGTTCAGCCACTCGTCGCCGCACCGTGCGGATTTTGACGTGTAAAGGTGGAATCTGACGGCACGTGGATCGGCGAGCCGGCTCGGCTCGGCCAAGCTCGCCCAGGCTCGCGCCGGCTCTAGTGTCGGCGAGCCATGAGTGTTCTCACGGCGCGTGGATCGGCGAGCCGAGCCCAGGCTCGCCCAGGCTCGTGATTCGGCGAGCCACGAGCGTTCTCACGGCACGTGGATCGGCGAGTCGGCTCGGCTCGCCCAGGCTCGCCCGGGCTCCCGAATCAGCGATCCATGAGCGTTCTCACGGCACGTGGATCGGCGAGTCGGCTCCGCTCGTTCAGGCTCGCCCAGGCTCGCGAGTCGGTGAGCATGAGCGTTCTCATGGCGCGTGGATCGGCTCGGCTCGCCTAGGCTCGCGAGTTGGCGATCCATGAGCGTTCTCACGGCACGTGGATCGGCGAGTCGGCTCGGCTCGCCCAGGCTCGCCCAGGTTAGCGAGTCGGTGAGCCATGAGCGTTCTCACGGCATGTGGATCGGCGAGTCGGCTCGGCTCGCCCAGGCTCGCCCAGGCTCGCGAGTCGGTGAGCCATGAGCGTTCTCACGGCGCGTGGGCTCGGCGAGTCTCGTGCCAAGCTCGCCGATCCACGTTCCGTCAGATTCCACCTTTACGTTGTATGTATGACCTCACTGTCCGTCCCTGACAATCGTTCGTAGTACGAAGTATAAGTAAGGTATCGTCCAAGTATCCAATCGTCACCATTGTCATTCATACGTTAGGAACGAGTCTGCATTCTATGGGCACCACTCGTTTTAGGAGCAGGTTAAGTAAACTAAAGTGAAAGGAGTTTGCTAAAGTTACAATATCGCTTTCAGGAAATGACGAGTGAGTCTGTGGAATACAGATAGTTTGGAAACAAAGGTTCTCGAGAATACGCGCAGTTTGGCCAATTACGTAACTTTTTTTTTTATCGCAGTCGTGTGTAACCATGTTGAAAGAACTCGGCCATAACCTATAAATGATTTGTCATACGCGTGGCGAAGATTGTATCAATGTGTATATAAGTGCGTGCTTGGGCGAGTGGCGCCTAAGATTCTATTGCTTTTTGAAGTCCTAATTTAGTGAAATCGAGCGGTCAGCGCAACGAGTAATTCGAATTACAAGTTATTGGATTTGCTTAATTAATTCGAATGCTAGGGACGATAATTTAAAAATAGACTCGCTACGTCTCACTTGGACTCACTTTCACTCTTCCTGTGCTTTTCGTGGACAGCTACAGAATTTAATCCGCGCTACGTCTCGCCTCGCTTTGGCTTGTTGCAACACCGAGGCGCGAATTTCTCTGCAAGAATATTAGCGTGTTGAGGCATAGAGTAGACGAGTATAATGTTCTTGAGACGCTGCGGATTAATATATCGGAAGGTAATTTTCTGAGAACGACACACCATACACGTTAACACGGGTCGCGAGGCGCGCCAAGTGGAGGTTAACCCGTCGATGTGTGACGCCCTCGTGGATTCTGACGAGACCTTTTTTAATCGTGACGTTGCATACAGCGAGGAAAATAATAAAAACGAGCGATCGGACCTCTGTGACCTTGAAAAAAATTAAATACATCTAAAATACAGGCGTTACTAATTCCACCGTCTTCGCTGTAGTAGTCGTCGTTCGATCTTTTACCATTACATCTATTGGTAAAAAACAACAAAAAATTTTTGTTGGTATCCGAAACAAACAAAAAATTTTTTCCCTAGAACTTTCAAACGCTGGTCATGTAGCCGCAATCAATACCTAACTCGCAGGTATAGTGGGTCCTGGAGATGTAACGACTAAGGGGAGACCCATTCAAGTGGTGTGCAATAGATACCATTGAGACTACAAGCCGCCAAATGTGTCCTTTCCTACTTGCTACAGGGCTGTACTTATTTGGTTACACGTGCTTTCTAATACCTAAAAAGTACACCGAACACGTCCCTGGGCGTTTGACTTGCCACCGAAACTCTCGGAGGCGTGAAGGACCCGGGCCCCTACAGTGTTTACGAAGTTGCTATATCTCGGGGACTCACTATAAAAAGGAAACCGAAATTTGATGGAAATTACACCGAATTTTCGATCTTTTCTGCTTGTTCTTCACCAAGTAAGACACACTAAAACAGCGAAACATTAAACTTTCGTGCTTCAATGTGACTTAGTTTCCACATTGGGAACACTCTATAGCAGGGGTTCTCAAACTTCATTTTTCGCGTACCAATCAAATATCTATACGAATAGTCACGTACCACCAGTTACATGCTACGGACTTAACTGATTTAGTGCACACAAAACCTGTTACAAAAACTATTCGAAAAGCATTCGTGTACCACCTGGAAGGTCACCAGTGGTACGCCTACCATAGTTTGAGGAATCCAATTGACACATTCGACGTGCGGTCGAAAATAATGAAACAGCGCACCGCAAACAGTATTTTTCTCAAGGTCATTGGAGTCCGACCGCCCATTTTACAAACTTTCATTGCAAACTTTTATTTATTATTTATTTAACTTCACTGGTGAGTTAATTAGTTAATTTGTTAGGGTGAAATCGTGTAAGCTAATTTTGACCCACTTCCACATATCCGATCGACTTGAAAGTTTGCACAGATACGTAGATCCGATGACAATACAATATTTTCACTAAAAAGCATGAAATAATTTAAGTAAAAAATTTTTTTTTTTAGAACAAGCTTTTATTAAAATGTACTAAAAAGGAAAAAATAATTTTGATACCGGCCTAAATGGCTGCCCTAGAAGAATTCCCTCATACGACTAAAAATAACAGAGTGGACCGTAAATATTGAATATTAAAAGTTATGCAAAAACTAATTGGTGATTTTGTCTTGACTTTTAATCTGGTTAAATCTCAGGACAGACTTGGAATTGAGGAATTAGACTGCTCGCAATCAAAAAGAAAAGATTCGTGCAACAAGGACGCTCTAGCAGAATACAAAAACTAATGTACCAAAATTATAAATATAAATATAATTATAAATATTTATATAAAAAGGACATTTAAGTATTTACGCCCCACGCTTTTATTTTTATTCATATGAGGGAATTATTTTAAGGCAGTCATTTAGGCCGGTATCAAAATTATTCTTTTCCATTTTAGTACATTTTAATAAAACCTTGTTTTCAAAAAAAACTTGGACTATAAATTTTTATTGTTTTTCTCGTTATATACACGTCACAACAAAGTAATTAAAAAAGTTCTCGTCAAAATCCATGAGGGCGTCACACGTCGACAGCTTGACCGAAGTGGAAGCCTACTTTAAGATCGCCTGCACCATTTTCTCATTTTCCAATTTCATTATTAAATTACAGTAAACTCCCGCTATGGGCTCGCGTCAACTATGCGTTAAGCGCTCGTCGCTATCCCCACCACTTCTTGGAATCATTCGGTCGAGAGCGAGGGAAGAAAAGATCCGCCAGCGGCAGCGTCGAGCGCGAGCCCATAGCGAGAGTTATTGTATATATGTATAGCAGTTTTTGTCTGCGATTCATCAGTTTCATTTATCACCATAAATTTGGCTTTCCCCGCGAGCCTTTGTTTTAGATGCAACGCATTGCTAATATATTTTGAAGATGTTGATAATTGTTCTGCAACCGGCAATAATTTGTTTCCAACGTTTTAAAGGCGTAAGCGACTAAAGACGTTGGCATATTAAAAGTTTGCTCTTGGGAAAAAATAAATTTCCTTTTTTGAAGTTGAGACTACCGATATTAAATTTCATTTCAAGCGGTTAGAATGAAATTATACTTTTTTCAATTTCTTCTAAATCTGTGCAATGAAGCGATACAAAATGAAAGAGGAGGCACATCAAACATCATGAAACAACATCCGAACTTTCTTGACTAAACTCAACAAGGTCATCCAGCTGGAAACATTGCATTTTTTTGTATTGGCATTAACATATTATGAACCGGTTCTACAAATACGTGCCAATGTCGATAATAAACAGGAAAATTGAAGAGAAAGATTCTTGTGTGATACATAATTTCCTGATAAAGAGAGAGCGATAAAGAAACAAATGCAGAGTGAAATATTTTCTGTTTTAAAAGGAGGATTGGTGTAAGGCTAGGGTGGCCCTTATTTACGGGTGTCGATATTTCTTTTGTTTTTCTTTGTCCTCTCCCCTAGAACGGTGCTATTTGCACGAGTCGTACAGGTGAGACGCGCGAAGTGCGGACCTCTTTATACTTATTCAAACGCTATTATCTAAAAAATGGTTGGAAGTACGAAAAAATTTTATATACAGTAATTGTAGAAAATTGAATGCTCTTTTAATATTATTTGAACAAAATTTCGATAGGGCTTACCATTTTTGAGAAATTCTTTAAATCCAAACTATTGATGAATTCTAAACTTTAAGGCCTGGTCGGCACCCTATTCCTGTTGTCCTATTGCACCAATCTCTTTCAGGGACTATTTTTTTATGAAATGGAACCATATTAGGAGGTGAGAGCAAAAGAAATCGCAGGTTGAAAATAAGGGCCACCCTAGTGTAAGGCTTTATAATTAGGCTGTCAATTCTATTATACCGAAATTCCAATAAGGAAACATTCCCAACCCGAAAATTCTGGTTTAAACGACGAATCGTGTGAATGTAGAGCATATTGCAGTATGCAAGGAGCAGTGCGAGATAGAACAAAACTTTAAATATTAGAATTGTTTAGTTTTTTGTGCTCTATCACACTACCAAATGAAAATTAAAGGTATCTTTAAAAAACCAAAAACGCGATAACTTTAAGGGCGGAGTTCACCCCTTGCTGTCTGCATACTTCAATATGCTCCACATTCACGCGAAGTTTCATTAAAATCAAAATCTTCGGGCTGAGAATGTTCTCTTGTAAGTTATTTCATGTAGAGGAAGTGCAGTATATTTACAATACCAGTTTGTTTAAAACGAATAAAATTTTTTTGCAGACGATGGGAACAAATAAAACTGCATAATATCATAGGGAAATTAATAAACTTTTATATTTCAAACTCTCAGTAATAATAAAAAACAAAAAGTAACTGAAACTTTGGTCTAAATGAAAAGTGACATTAGGTATCGATTTTGTTCAGGGGAGAAGCCCGTATAAACGGCTTATTCTTGTATCAATTTTTAGGGATTTTTTGCAACGATACCGATGCGCTAATCCTTTCGTAACTTTAAGCGTACTTTATTTTACATTATAACAAGTAAAAAAAATTTATAACAGTAAAATTATAATAAATACAAAAGAAATAGAACAGTATCTGAAATAGGTTTTTTTCCGAGATGCAAAACGGCGCCGGTTGTAGCGTCTCTGGTAGTTATGTGAAACAGCCCAATAAATTTGTTTTCCAATTTATGTGCCAGTTGTAAGAATATGAACCACAAATGGTGTAAAAAAATTGCATATTTTAAACATGGCGGAACTTCAAACTTTTTTGCCAAAAATTCGTGTTTTATTTGTTTAAAAACAGTAGTCAAAATTATTAATTTGGTTAAACATTGTGGTTCATATTCTGAGGAGTATTATAAATTAAGTGTGCAAAATTTGAAGTTTAGTGGTCAAATAGTTTTTGAGTTATCCCAGGCGCCAATGTCGAAAACGTGGTTTAGCAGCGACTTAATATGGAAAAATTTTTGTTTCTATTTTTCGTTCGTTTTATACGGTCTTCTCCCGTTAAGGTGCATGTAATTTGGAATACCGTTATTCCAATTTACCTTGACTTTATAAACTTAAAAAAAAAACATGTAGATAATAAAATTATTTTCTTTTATGATCTAATCAGGCTCAAAAATCACAATATACGCAGGGGCGGATCCAGAGGGGGCGATAGGGGCGATCGCCCTCCGCCAAGAGTAATAAAATATAAAAATATTATGACATTGTGTATTATTCTGTATAAATAATTAATGTGAATTTACTTATTTAGGCTATAGTATCGGATAGAGATATTAAAATATAAATTACGAGCAAATTTTAAATCTTGTGAAGGAGGGTTCAAAAATGTACTTATGTACTTTTAAATATTTCGCCTCCTCCAAGAAAGGCTCCTCAATCCGCCTCTGCAATATTGGGAAACCTAGAATTTCGATACGCCAACTTGTGACAGAAAATCCAACTACTGAGAGTAGGTCGAAATCCGTCGAAGTCCATATGATTATCAGTGTTTATATAGACATTTTGTGAAAAACGAGAGTTTTTAAATTTTTTAAACACTAAATTTTTACTCATTCGATTAAAATATACTTGTTCGGAATGTTTGGTGGGATCCGGACCTACTTTCAATAGTTTGCCAACATACCACCGCAGCGCTGAAGTCTAAGCCACGCCTCCACTAAGTTAAATATAAATGGACAGCGCTGGCCGAAACCGACGCGAACGGTAGCCGTTACGCGTGAAACAATAGCATCGCTAAGCTTTGGAATATTCCAAATAACCTTCACCTTCGGTATTCCCAATTAGCAACATGGCATTGAAATCTAAAAATTCATGTCACACTATTTGTATTCTCGAAATTATCGCAAATTATGCAAATGAGTAGGTTAAGTGTTTAACTCTAAAGTTTCGACATATTTCAACCAATGATTGGAACGATTGAATAGTTGCTGAAAAAGTGTTGCAGATTGACGTTTTCTTATTCTGCAGATTAAGTGGAAAATGTCAAAATGGGGGTTCATCCACAAATGTCATTAGTTAACAGGTCATTAGCCCCTATTATCTACGGTGTTAAGCCTGCCCTACACGATGAGACTTGTCTTGAGGCATATCTCGAGACGAGGTCTCGTGTCTCGTCCTGGCACTGTGGAGAGAAGGAGAGAAAGAGACCTCTCTCCAGACATGCCTCGAGACGAGTCTCATCGAGTAGCGGCCGCGTTACAAATTAAGTAGATGGCGTTAGTAGTTAATCAGATACTTCGGTATTCGAAACTACCAACCGTATTCCAAATATGCTGCAGTTCCTCTATTAAAGAACACAGCAAGAAGTCTATAATGTGGAGTCGGAAGCGATAAGAGAATCACTTTGTTCAAAATTCACTGGGTATCTTCGGAAGGAAGAAAATGTCGAGTAAACCGCGGTGACATCTCGACTATGCTAGGACTTTAAAACAGGCATTGAAATTGACATTAGGCTTTACGCTTAGAAGATAATCTACAGCTTTGGAAACAAATGGACCGCTGTTAAGTTCCCTCGCTTTTAAAACCATATGAAACGAGCTTGCAAAACTGTGTGTTTATCTTAGGATCCTGAAGTCACGTTTACTTTCCGAACTTTTCTCGCCGTACACGCAGGCCCGAATTAAGGTTTTTGGGGCCCGGGGCTATCCAACCTTCGAGGGTCCCCCGTGGTTGAAAAGCGAGGGGGGGGGGGGGGTAACAAAAATTTAAACAATAACGAGTTTAAATTGGTTAGAACTGAAGGCTTAGAACGGGGCCCCCCTGGGAAGTGGGGCCCGGGGCTACAGCCCCCCCCTAGCCCCCCCCCCCCCTTTAATCCGGGCCTGCGTACACGGCTCTCAGTAAAGTAAGACGCTTTTCGCGTGTCTGCAGACGAATTTCCGCCATTATTTGTCGTAATTACACCCTGGCACTTTACAGGTTGCTAAAGAAAATAACGGATGGTGGAACCGGCAAAGGGGTGACGCTGTGTGAAAAAATAAAGCGAAAATGTAAAACAGCTGCTGTTTTTTTTAACGATAAACTGTGTTTTTTTTATGACGCTCGTCGTTAAAACTCATTGTCGCTTTAATGGATTTCGTTACAGTGATGATGTATATAAGTCTTAACTTATAAATATAATTATCATGTTTCTGGTAAAAGTATTGAAAACCTTTTGCAATTATGGGAAGCGTTATTCAAATATTTAAAAAGGTAAGAATTTGAGTCGTATTAGTAGAAACTTTTTGCGCTTCAGATCCAACAGTGTCCTAAATGACATATTTCAGCAATTAACGGACTAGAAAGAATTAAAAGCTAAATTAACTAACTTTGCACACTTTACACGAGAACTTGGGCAAAGAGTAGGTATAATAAGAGGCGTCACTCCGGGCGGAACCTTTGAAGTCCTTGCTTGACCTTGGCATTTAAATTGGTTGTCTATTCCGAGCGGGATATTCAAATCGACTAAATGTACCTTACCGCAATTGGCTGATTATTGCCGAAGTTGACCGATCATTGCCGAAGCTTAGCGATCATTGCCGAATGGGCATTTAAATTGGTTGTCTAGTGATTTCCCTAGGTTATTTCTGTCCTTGTCGAGTGACGCCTCTTATTATACCTCCTCTTTGACTTGGGTTAGGCGCACACAGAAAATCCATTTTTTTTTTTTTTTTTTTTGAGAACGAAGCTTCGAAGTAAGAAACTTTGATATACATTTTCGATTTACTTTTTCACGCGCAATTATTGCAGAGCATACTGCGTGTCTAAGGCAAATCGAATCAAACGGCGCGACGCGAAGGAAAATTGTATAGATTAGCAAATAAATTATATATACGTATTGACATTGTTTCCATTGTCATGGGCGAGAGAATTGTTACGAGGCTCCGTAAAAGAGTAAGAAAGAAAATGTTATTAATCGAACGACACCGTTAATAAATGTTAAACCGTGCAAACAATGTTATTGGAAGCGAATGTTATAAGAGAAATATGTACGCTGATTGAAACCAAATAGCAAGTATTTTATCAAACATTACCAAATATTATTGGTCAACAAATATTTTTGCTTGACAAACAAATTATAGAAACCGTGTTAATCGATTATTTTCGATATTTATACAGTATCGTACACATTTGTATGTTCTTCCCTCAACAACTGTTAAATTAGCACCTCATAACGAAGGAAGACATATGTATAGACAGAGCTTGAAACAAGGACGGGTTTTTCTCCCGAAACAAGGTGATCGCCAATCCTCTCCGCAGCTTCTGTTCTCGCCGCGGCGAATCACACAGACTGCGAATGACCGAAATGAACTGACTCCGAGAGCTTATCATATTTCGTCCACTTTGCGGTGAACGGTAGCGCCTAATCTTTATGGGCTGCCGCCGCCTCAGTCCCTCTTGCTCATTCGCAGTCTATCTCTATCCACGCGATAAGGCAATAAAGGCAAGCCGAAAAGACTTCCCGCCTCGACAAATCTGTATTTACGCTTTTTTTTTTAGGTAACATTTTTATAAGCCAAAAAAACAACGTCGCCACGACGGATGGTTCCGCTGCAGACGAGAGCGCAAGTTTGGCAACTACATGGGCACTATGCCGGGGCCGGGTGTTCGGCGACAGGTGTCAGAAACTTTAATGAGTGATTCTACATGCCAAAATGAAACGAAAATCGGGACCGACGAAATTGGGTTTCGGGCTTTGTTTCCGAGTTATGAATTGTTTAAAATGAGCGTAAAAAGCGTCTGACGCGAGAGAGTGTGAATCCATTCTCAGAACCGTGTACATTTCAGATTCATCTATCTCGACTTTCTATAGTTTATTTTGGAATGCGAATGAGACGTGCAAAAAATTACAAGGAGAGGCTTTTAGGTGTCCGCCTCCGATTGCTTTGGTTTTTCGATATGTTTTAGAGGACCGAAAAATAACAAATATGTGTTATTTTTAGTTTGGCCCGTTTGCATATTTGGGGTCAATTTAGGTTTGTCACTATCTCTCGTGTTCCACAGTATTGAATCCCCTTCATACAATTTAATTAAGGTGAAGAGAGCAAGTTGCAGCGCGTCCGCTGTCCGAGAGTTAAAAAGGTCTGACAGTCGGACGTAGTGTCGCACTTGCGAGAAATTCTCGCGAGAGCTTCTTGCGCGAGTGTTACTCTCAAGTGGGCATGTACCTTTAAGGCCTGCGCACACATATTCGTTCTGTCTCAGTTCCGCGTCAGTCTGCCAGTGGTAAGAAGAAGAGACCCTCTACGCCCCTCTTCTTCTTACCAATGGCACACTGACACAGAACTGAGACGGAACGGATATGTGTGCGCAGACCTTTAGGCAGGTCAGGCCCCGCGACGGCAGTAGTGTAAGTCCCACGCGTCAGACGCTCTTTTTACGCGTATTTTAATGAATTAATAACTCGGAAACGAAGCCTCGAACGCAATTTCGTCATTCTTAATTTTCGTCTTATGCTGGCCTGTAGAATCACCCCTTAAAGTTTCTGACACCTGTTGCCGAGCACCCTGCATATGTATTGTATACAGTATTTCCCCGTTATGAGCCCGACGAACGGGGCTGGCGGCGGGCTCATAGTGGCTTGAGGACATGATTCCGCGCGGCCAGTGGCTTTCGTGTCCTCTCGCTCGTTGTCCGGTTCTCTCACTCTCGTCCGTGGGCTTCCAGGAAATGGTGGGGATGGTCGCCGGGCTCATAACGGGGAAAAAAACGGGCTCAGAACGGGGAACTACTGTACTAGGGGCGATCCTTAGCTATAGATAACGAACAAATCTGTGTTGAACTTTTTTGGTCGCACCCTTAGAATGGTGCGCATCCATAAAAAAATAACGCGAGTCAAAGACGGGCTCCGTCAGATAACGGAAAATTTTGCCCCAAGGGCCCTGCAGTTTTACATGTAAAATCTCATAAACCGCAATGTTGACCAGCTATCTATCTGCTATTTTTTTTGCTTGTATTTATTGGCGTTTAATGTATCTTTTGGTACCCCTGGTACCGAAAATCGCATTCGATTGCAGTAGCCAATAATTTGAGTGCTCTCACAGCCATATCCTTCTTATAATCACAAATTGGCCAGGTAGGGTCCACTGCACCCCAGCGTCATTTTTGTGTTACCACTTCCGCATTTTTGAATCTTTTAACTTTTGAATGATAATTGCACATTGGTAATGCTCGTACAATCGTACTCTAATAATCTTTTCCTAGAAATGTACATGTTAATATGTTGCAAATTGTATTTAAAAAATAGTCGTGGACAAAAGCGATTTTTTTTAAAATTCACAAAATTTCGAAGTTTTATTATTAAGGTCTAAAAACATCTTCAAAAATATTGGAAGAAACATACTGGGATGCGGTACACCCCGTGTGACCACGAAGTTCTTTTAACAAATTTCCAGTTTGTAATAGTTTATTGAAGTTACAATTCCCGGACCAAGCTGACGGCTGCGTGGTCAAACATTCAGTATCTGTATGAAACCTTTCAAACAATGCCATTGTTTCCATAGTGACAAATATTTCAATGCCCCTATCCGAACAATTCAAAAATTTCTTTTGGCATAATTTCTCGCATGACCGCTTTCGTGAGCTTCAACCATCTTTTTCGTGGAATCTGTTCATAAATTAAGGTGAAAAAATGCAAGCGCAACAGCTCCAGGACGTGACAGCTATTATTGGGGATAAAAAAGTGGAATTTAAATGTTGAACGTTATTTTATTCCATTCAAGCCTGAAGCAGACTCGGAACTACGTAGCCGGGTCCGAGGTCATGGAACTACCCGGATCCGGTTAGATAGTCTCTACAATAATAGTTATAGGGACTATTCTAATCGATGCGATTTTCGGCAGTAGGCGCACTGAAAGATACACTAAGCAAGTAAATACAAGAAAAAAAAAAGAACAACTACATAGCTGGACAACTGTGCTAGAGGACTTGTAGTAGTGGCGGAAGCGCGGTTATGGGATTTTACATGCGCATAAAACTTCAGCCCAGCTTTTACAGAGTTTACAATTTTACAGATCGGCACCGTTCTACACAGAGGGTGCGATGAAAAGAATTCGGAGGTCGGAAAATAAGAACCACCCCAACGTGAACGTATGTATAAAGATAAACCGGTTAATTGTTGTAATTGTTGTCGCGATGGTATAGAGTATAAATTGATCGAAGTATATTTTTTTCTCAGTGTCAGTGCACGGGCTCTAATAGATAGGTGCACACACACACCTGGCCCTCTCATCTGTTTTTTTTTTATAGATCGAGCAATAAACGTATTATTTCAACAAGAAGCGTTGTGTGACATTGAGTTCTTCGTGATTCATTTCCGTCAGTGAGTGGAGGAATTTGAAATGGCAGAAAAAGAAACACGCCGGACGACGGAGCTCGAGAGAAAAAAGGAAGCACTCGTCAGAATTCCAGCATTATCTTATCGGTGGACATATTTGTAGAGTTCAGAAATAATCAGTGTCGTGTAAAATTGAAGGCCACAAAATACACTTGGTTTTTTCGTCGTGAGAATGGTATCTGCATTATGACCGCGGAAAAGAATCGAAATTGTGTTGGGGATAGAAATAAATCAATAAAACGCTAATTCCAGGCAACGTCAGAACCTGGTCACTTTGAATTTTTGTAATTTATTCCACGATAACATAAAAACCACGAACATGAGAATGACACTCATAGGAACATCATTTAAAAAACGTATTGTCATCGTTAAGGTAACAAGCCGTAGATTTTAACTTTAGTAAAAATGGAATAAAGTGAAATCAACGCGTATAATATAAAAATGACAAATTATAGTATCTTGAACGACTCGGTATGCACGTCCTCAAGAGTAATAAAATAGAAAAATATTATGACATTGCGTATTATTCAGTATAAATAATTAATGCGAATTTAATTATTTAGGGTATAGTATCAGATAGAGATATTAAAATATAAATTGCAACCAAATTTTAAATCTTGTTAAACAAAGTTTTAAACTCAAATTTTGGTAATTACCCGACTAGAATTATAAGTTGGGCAGACATTAGGTCCGTATTAGGCTAGCCTAATTTCGCTGTTAGGCCCGGATGGGGCAGCCCCATCAGGCCGGCGTGCGGCATGTAACGCGAAACATCCGTGACTGCCTAATTGGGAAATTCGCACGAGGCCCGTATTAGGAACCCCGCGTATGGGCCACATTAGGCTTTCCCAATGACTATCCAGTGTGGCCAAACGCATTAGGCCCACATTAGGCTTTCTCAATGACTATCCAATGACGCCAAATGCATTAGGCCCACATTAGGCTATCCCAATGACTATCCAGTGACGCCAAATGCATTAGGCCCACATCAGGATAGCCTTATTAGGCCCTCATTGGGAGACATTAATGAAATCTCATGAGGGATCCCTCATAAAAGATCTGTGGTGTAGGCTTCAGTTCGTTAAATTAATTCGTAAATGAAATAAGACTGCTCTTTTATTACAATTTTTTATTTATTATGTATATATATATGTACAAAAAGTATAAAGACAAAATACCAGACATTGAGAGAAAGAAGTGATCGATTTGGCGTGGAATGAACCTTTTTCTTAATGATTTTATTTCCTTAATTATTATTATTTATTTATTATTCTATTGTTACCTATACCCACAACCATGCAATCAACATATATAAATTACACATATATATATATATATATATATATATATATACTTACAAAGGGTAGCCCTCGCCGATTTCAATGACCTTGAAATATGTTGTCGGGGGCATGATTCAGAACAACTTTTTCTTATGCATATTACCATCGCTCGGCTTTACTTTTTGAGATATTCGCAAAAAACTGTGATCGATAGTTGGTAGGAGCCCTCACAGAGGAGCCGCTAACCATCTAAACCAGCGCCGTTCAGGAGTTGCCGCGTAGGGCAACTGGTCAGACAGCCCGGGGCAAACACTTGCTGGCGGCGCGCAAGCCACGCCTCCCCGGGCAATACGGTACAGATGCCTAGGATGAACAAGGACCGTCGCCTCCCTACGCATCTACGAGCCTGTACTCCCGCCACAACCATTCCTCCCCACTCCGCTCTAACGATAGCTGACGTCACTGCCCCGAGCTTTGCTCGCAGCGTTTGCCCCGGGCAAATGCGGCTGCCCATGCCCTGAAAACGGTAGCCTGACCGGCGCTGATCTAAACCCAGTGATGAGCAGGCCGCGGGCCGCATTTGACGCTCCAGCCACTGACCTGCGGCCCGCAATTATTTCAATTGTAAATCTATGTCAGAAATAACAAATGCGCCCCATAAATTAGAATTCTTTGATTGAGTATTTAATATTGCGGCCCGCATAGAGTATTAGGTTTCCACGTTTGGCCCACTACGGGCCAAAGGTTGCTCATCACTGATCTAACCTCTACCAACTACCCATCACAGTTTTTGGCGAATATCCCAAAAACTAAATCGTAGCAACGATTATATGTATAGGGAAAAGTTGTTCAGAATGTTAACCTTGACAACATATTTCAAGGTCATCGAAATCGTTGAGGATCAATCCTTTTGTAAATAATTACAAAAAATTTTCTACATTTTAATAATAATGAATTTGTCATGCATTACACAGTAAAAATTGCATGTTTATTTTCACGAAGATGGTGGCCCAAACTGTTGGGTTCTGCAGGTATGACTATTCCTTGCTAAAACCTTTCCAGCTTGATAGATTCACTGTGGTGGTCCAACTCTATAACTACCTTTCGACATTATCTCACTTGACTTTTCACGTGGAACTTTGTCGAAGACAGATTACTTGGAAACTAGGTAGTGGATATTCATGATGGAAATAATTTGTTGTTTTCACAGTTGCTGAGATAACACCTGTGTGCTGAAAATACGTGTAGGGAATTGGAGCATCGCCATCGGCGATACATATTGGTAAACCAAAAGATACCTATATGGAGACGCACTGAAACACTGTACCTAGCTAATACTTCGAATTTTTAATGTTAATTCTGACATCTGACGAGGTTATTGAATATCATAATTCGATGAATAATTATCGGACGCGTCGTATTTTTATTTTATAATTCATGCTGATAATGATGAATTATTTTCGAGTATTTCCATTTACGTTTATTCTGAAGCGTACCTAACTGAAATATTATAGGCGTCATTTATAATTGATTATATTCTTATAACTATGTTGTAACATAGCTAATAATTTTCTAGGCTTAATTCCGTGGCCAAGTAGACCTAAACGTACCCTTTCACGCGTCAGGAGCGACTCGTCGCGCGGTCGCAGGTAGTCCCAAGGCAAGCGCGCCCTCGCCTAACGCGCTGCCACTCTCGCGTAAACGCACCACCCTCCCTGATTAGTTTCGAGAGTGGTTTACCTGTATAAAAGCGGGTGCGTTTCCCGCTGAAGTCAGTTGAGTCAGCGCAGTCCACCGAAGTGGTAGAAAGCGGGAAGAGGACGTCTCCTACGCGGGTGAAAGACACTTCTCGTGGGAAACTATACATTCGGCAAACTCATCGCCTAGGCTCAGCAATTTCATTCCCGGCCTAGAGAAAGTTCCTCCGGGGGTAAACCTCTAGGAGACCCTCTCCTTCGCCCCTCAAAGAAACCCCATCCGCTTACCGCATGACGTGGGATCGCTGAGTCCGAGTTTTCTGCCCCTGACGCACGCAGTAAGTTTAGTCAGTATTCAAGTGATTCAATTGAAATAAAGTATTATGTGCGAAAATTGCCAACGCCAAATGATTTTACCACCTTATCCACCAACGAGCTCAGGCCAACTGTGTTATAAGATTCTATCACAAACAAATTCATGTCGTATAGCACCTAAAACACTTGATTTTAATTAACGCTTCGTTTTTTAAGAGGACCATAGTACTCAAGATGAATACGGAGTGTTTAAAACATTATTGTTATTCTACCATTATTCACCATTAATTAAGAGAGTTAAATACATCATGAAATTGCGTAATTTTAATCAAATACATAGTCTGTAATTTTCTGCTTTCAAACTTCTGTTCAGATTGAAATATTATACGAAGCTTCCACTGAACCCTAAAGTCTAAAGGTCTAAACACACTTATCAGTTCCGTGTCAGCTCCGTGCCAGCATCTAGTGGTAAGGCAAAGAGGGAATAGAGCAGCGCCGTTCAGGAGTTGCCGCGTAGGGCAACTGGTCAGACAGCACGGGGCAAACACTTGCTGGCGGCGCGCAAGCCACGCCTCCCCGGGCAATACGGTACAGATGCCTAGGATGAACAAGGACCGTCGCCTCCCTACGCATCTACGAGCCTGTACTCCCGCCACAACCATTCCTCCCCACTCCGCTCTAACGATAGCTGACGTCACTGCCCCGAGCTTTGCTCGCAGCGTTTGCCCCGGGCAAATGCGGCTGCCCATGCCCTGAAAACGGTAGCCTGACCGGCGCTGGAATAGAGGCTCTCTTCTTCTCGCCACCGGCACGCCGACACGGAAACTGACACGTTCACCGAGAAATGAGCGACGACCTTAAGGGGGTATTCTACACTGCATTTCACATTAGAGCATACAGATTTGGCGCAGGCACGACCCTAGGAGGCGTTGCTACGCCCGACTCCCCACTTAATCGCCTATGTTTTTCTCCGTCGCACGGCCCTCTACTCTCTCTCTCTCTGTCTGTGTTAACTTTTCGTGCGGGACTGTTTACGTTGACAACGGTCAGGTCCCGCGTTTGGGATGTACCAGTTATTCCTTGGAAATTACCACGACCAATCGCATGCGGTTCAAACCGTGGGTAGTAGTGGGAGCTACGCAGATCGGTCGCAAATCGGTAGGGGCGTCGGGATGCTCTAATGTGGAATGCAGTGTAGTGCAGGACTGAGCAACTTCTTCGCCGCCGCGCCGCGGGCCGCATAGTCCCCATCAGCGCTGTCCAAGGTCGCTCCCGCGGGAACTTGGGGTTCTCCCACTCTCGTCCGCGTTGTCAGGGATACCGCGCGACGCTAACCGCGAAGACGCTAGCCCGGCAGAGGTTCAGATCAGGGATCGGCTGACTCCAGCTCTCGCTGACACGTACAGGAGCGGTGGTAATGTGTGCGTGAATTGACGACAACGCGAAGCGAATGTGACGTCACATGCTTTTACGTCACTACAACGTTGACTCGCTGCTCGCGTAGCTGGAGTCAATTCACGCACACATTACCACCGCTCCTGTACGCGTCAGCGAGAGCTGGAGTCAGCCGATCCCTGGTTCAGATACAGCCTAGCATACAGGCACGTCGGTTAGCTTCGGAAGCATTCGGCATGCATAACCACTGCGTTACCCGATTTGCCTGTATCGCTCCCCTTACCGCGAATCTTACAACCCCCCTCAGACACGCTCTGTCTATATATGGGTCTGCAGGAAGTCGGAGTTGCAGCAGTTCCTGCGCGTCTCATCCACCGCAAGTGGCATCGTATTGGTGGCAAGTGAGAGAAATTCTAGAATTCCACCAATACGATGCCACCAATTTAATGCGCTCAATGCGCGAATCGGAACACACCCTATATCTATGGTGCTGATCCCCATTACCAGTCAGCCGGATCCCCCACCATCATCAATATCAGCTATCTAGGAGCGAGAGTTCCGTGTGGTTGTTTAGAGCAGGGGTGGCGAACAAGCGGCTCGCGAGCCGCAGTGGCTCCTTCTACTCTTCGCCTGCTCCGTAGAGCCGTAGGAGAACCCCCTCCACACTTACTTCACTCTGAGGAATTTCCTCCGGATGCCGTACTCTCCTTCCGCCGTCTGGCATCACTGGCCAGAATCGTGGGTTATCCCGGTTATCGCCCACGGGCGCTACTCCCTCCTAGCGCCTGTACCGCACCACACAAGCATCCCCGTCCCTCTATCCGTGTGCCGTACGCGCTGCCTGGCCGGCGCTCTCCGGAGAGCATTCGTTTTACCGACATCGAAGCGCTTGGGTCTCAAGCAAAAAGTCCAGAGTTCAAATCCCGGTGGGGATATTCTACTTTTTTTCTTCAATTATTCTCTACTTTCTCTTTCTATATTCTCAAAAGACTAAAGACTTGAAAACTGTTAATTAACAAAGTACGGCACACGGACAGAAGGTAGGGTACGCTTGTAATGGCGCGGTACAAGCCAAAAGGGGATCGCATCTTTAGCAGCAAATCAAGCGTCGAAAATACTTTGTAAATTAACAGTTTTCAAGCATTTAGTCTTCTGAGAATATAGAAGGAGAAAGTAGAGAATAATTAAAGAAAAAAAGTAGAATATCCGCACCGGGATTTGAACTCTGGACTTTCTGCTTGCGACCCAAGCGCTGCACAGTGGGGTATTTGGCCCCAAAACCCGGACATGGCTATTTTAAAATCTTCAAACCCCCATAACTTTGTTAAAATTCATCCAAAGTTGATGAAACAAAAATCATTTTAAAGTTTAAACTTTCTACTTTTCGACTCATTAAATCAATTTTATCGCAATCGGTATCCAGGGGGAAAAATCCGCCCTTAAAGAGGAATGTGCCAGACTGAAAAATTTTCTTGATGTTTGTCAAGTGCTACGGAGTGCAAACAATATATTTTGTAATTTTTATGTATACTACCGGAAAGTATGATCCTTTGTCTTTACGATAAGTCGAACCTCATAAAAAAGGATGTTTTTTAACAAAGATACAGCCATTTAAAAAAAAGCTACATTTTTTAATGTTTTTACAGAAATTCTTCGTTTACACAAATCGTGAGCTCAGGGGGAAGAAGTAAATCTATCGTTTCATTTAGGAATTGCATCTTGACAGCTTTCTTTTTAATAAATTTTATGTTTTCTCGCGTCATCAGTTTAATTCCAGATGGACCCGCAGCTTGAACCGAACAATTTGCTGACATTTTAATACCTATACATACATATATATATATATATATATATATATATATATATGTATGTATAGGTATTAAAATGTATATATATATATATATATATATATGTGCATATTTAAGTGCTGTTTTGATTTTACTTTTATATTAAATTTCATTTTACTTGTACTTGGTAAGTACGCTTAAACATTTGTCACATGAACTAGATATTTTCCGCTTTTGTTAGTCAGATGTTGCTTATTTCACGAGAATATATATATATATATATGAAATTTAATATAAAAGTAAAATCAAAACAGCACTTAAATATGAACTCAACTAATGAACTTAATAAACACAGGATTAATATATATAACACACACTAAATATAGGCTATACAAAACAAAACTTTAACCGAATAAAATGTAAGAAAAACTAAAATATAACATATAAGTACGTAAAAAGAGCTTTGAATATTTTGCAGCGTAGTCGATGGCACTGTTTCATCTGAATGCACACAGAATTTCATAAAATGTTTATGTTATGCTATAGATAAATCTTTTACTAATTGTAAGTCCTCTACTTTATGTCTGTATTCAGTTGAAACAGTGTCATCAGAGACTACACGGCGAAATTTTCAAAGTATTTTTTACGTACTTATATATTATATTTTAGTTTTTCTTTCATTTTACTCAGTTAATACATATGTGTTCATAATTTAAACATTTTCATTGAAGAGTTCCTAAACATCTCTCGAAGGCCTGCGGAGCGCGACCGTACAGGCGTACGTAAAACGCACCAGCTCTCGATTGTCATTTCTAGCTAAATTAGCTATAAAACTTAAATCCGGACGAATCCGGAACCAATCTTTTTTGCAATGTCTTCACAAACCTTTATCAAATGTAATGGCACCAACAAAAGCAGTTAACACGGCTTAGCAGTATAACAAAATCGTTAATGAAATCTTATAATCGTAAAGAAAATTTACTGAATTCTCGATTATCTTCAAATGTTAATAACTATGCAAATATATATGATAAAAAGTAAAGCCTTTTGGAAAGTGTAGTATATACCTACCTGAGAAGCTTCCATAATGCAAGAATTCACCAAATTTCTTTACAACATGTTGAAAACTCTAATAAGCCAACGATGTTTCAGAGGACGGTTAAGAATGAATCGCGAGCTCTAAAATCTCTTAACTTTCGACGAAGCCTGTTGCTTCATGAGTACACAAATGAAAAAAACAATATTCATACATTGTTCCTCAGATATTTAACTGCCTCGAGCACCAAAAATTTTACGGTTTACGCAAAATTTTTTAAATCGATTTATGTCCGGGTTTTGGGGCCAAATACCCCACTGTGCGCTGATAAAAAAATTCGGCCGCTTATGATAGCCGCAAGTCTTGGAAGTATTTTAAAAAAGATGTCATTGAAAAATTCGAAAAATTGCGAGAGTTACGGCGTAAAAAGTAACGGGCGGGCCAATGCAATGCGGGTAAACGCGCCGTGGCGGGCTTTAAAGCCGTTTTTCTCAGAACCATGTTTCTCAAGGCGGTGAACATCGTACTCAAAAACGGATCGATATTTTTTGTTGAAATTTTAACTGAATCTACCAAACACTTTTCTCCACAAGATGGAACTCGTTCACTAAGATCGCATAACTTTAACAACATTTAGGATAACATTTATCACAGAATTATTTCAAGAAAATCCTTCAAAGTTGATATTTCTCGTATAACTCCGTGAATTTTTATTATAATTTTTCGACCGAGTTCCAACTTGTAGATTTTGAATTAAAGGATACTCATATACAGCGATTTTGCTTTTAGATGAGTCGGTCAATCGGAATCGTGTTCGTCACATGGAGGCTTTGATGTCTTGTGTATTAATTACTATTTAATATTTTGTAAACATTCTTATTGGAAAATACGTCTTGTATCCCTAAGAAAGAATTATTAAAAGAGCAAATGGTTTGAGTTATTACTGGCTCTACAATCTACCCCAGAAAAACCATTGATTTTAGCTGTTTAATACCCATGTACCCCCTTAAGAGGTTAGACCACCTTGGCCAGGTCAAGAAATACCGCATATTTGGGAATTTATTTCTAAGTGGCAAACACACTTTTTTCGCCTAAAATTTTTCAATAAAGATAGAGACATCTCCGAACAATATATACAATTTTTTCAAGTTTTCTTTAAAAACAAATATGGCGGTCGAGAGTATACCATGCCGTGTATAGCTGGACGATGTGCGTCATTTCTGATGAACAGGTTTCTGAAGCAAAATTTTAACAACAGAATATTAATAAAATTACGTTGCCTATCGGTCGACGTTCAATGATGACATTTCTTGACCTGGCCAAGGTCAATAATATATTGCCCATTTTTATTTACAACTGTGCTTCAAAGCATTTGGTGATAGGGGTAAACAGTGTAGTTGTTGGTCACCTGGCAGTGATTGGCCTTTTTTTTAAAAACATGAATGTTAAGAAATAATGTACATTATGCCTTTTATAATGAACATATTCAGATACCTTCTACTTTCATGCGTCGAATGCAATCACTATTTCGCTAATAATTGTTATACTACGTGTAAAAAATAGACGACTTGAAATCGATGCTTGAAAACTACAGTGATTGAATTGAATAGCCATACGGTTACATCAAGCAATTCTTAGATAATTTAATGCATTTATGATATATATATAACTCTCATATTCGTTATATAGACAAATAAAGGTTTAAACTTTATAAAAAAGGATTATTTATTCATTAAAATTATACATTATTGCAGAAATTATTGGTGGCCAAGAACTCTAATGTAAATAATGTTTCAGGACAGTCATTGGCCACGAGGCCAATGGGTACCTAACAGTCATAGCAATAGTGAAATAGCTGTGTTGTGATTTTAAAAGGTTATGTTTTAAAAGAAAATACTATTAATACAATGTAAAAGAAGGTGCAATACTAGCTAATATAGAAACATTTAAATCGAAAAGGTATTATAGGTTATATATTTTTAATAATATTACATTACATTTAGTTCCATTTTATGAATATATCAATTTTTATTTAATAATTTAAATCCTGAATCTAACCGAATTAATTCATTATTTTACATTAACATTATTTCATAATTAGGTCTTAGAGCATTAAGAATTAGTTAGGGTATATGTTACATATAGGTTATGAAATAGTGGCCAATAACTGCCAAACGATCGGCCAATCATTGCCTTCGTCTGGCCAATAATTATGTGTTTTGATAGGAAACGTATTTTCTGTAAAATTTTTGTGGATCCTTCTACACTTTCTTTAAACAAATTCTATTTCTAGACTATTAGAGTCGTTTACAGCTATTAACACTAATTGTGTTCCTAAAGATAGCAAAATAAGACTTATAATTCAACGCTTATGTGAACCTCTGACTTAGGTGGCCAACAACTACACTGTTTACCCCTACTTCTTCTAACTTGTTCGTTATCCGAAATGAGTTATGCTTTGAAAAGTTGTTTGTCTTCCGGAATAAATAAAAGTCAAGGATTTACTAATTCTGGAAAATCAAGATCCTTCCCAAACTGTATCGGTTAATCGTTTACAGTGTCAGATGTGCAATGCGCGAATTCGTATTTGAATCCCTACATTTGGATAGGTCTACATCACAGACGAGATATAGCCATTTATACCTCGCCTGTGTCTATATTACATAACATGGTTGGCTACGTATGTGCTACGGGTAATGACCTAGAAATTTTTAATGAATTATTCAGCATACGTCCTTTTAATCACGCTACTAGGTCCTTGAACCAGTCAACAACCTATCCATCTACCAAACCCGAGTCCTTTCCTAATTGGACAACAGTAAGTGACTACGAACTTTCCCAGGAGATAAACTTCTTCAATCTCTCCAAACTTTAGTAACTAAGCGCTCTAGGAAGGACACGCGCTGAAGCGCTCGTCTTGTCATTACATTATCACAGGGGTGCGCTGTGCATACAAATTCGGAGGAACCTCATAACATCGGCGTTTCTCGCTGTTTTTGCATACCTCCAGTTTTATAGTACTTCTTAATAGTTAACGTTTGTATGGACAGTAATAATAACGACATTAAATACAAAAAAAAACAAAAAACAAAATAGCAATAAAAATCGTTAATAAATTTTGTTTACCGCAATCGAGTGAAACACGTGGGTGGCTACAGTTTAGTGCGAATGTGACCTATTATGCAAATAGTCGTGAATGTCATAAGTTCTGCATTATCTTACGGAGTGAATGTGCGCGCGTTCATTTCTGAAGGTTTTGCTCCATAATAAATGACGATTACTTAACGTTGAAGTATTAGTTACAGTTTCAGTAATTGTTCCATTTATCATAACGAAATACCGGATGTTCGGTAATTATCTAGAATAGATGACTCCTCGCCGATTTCAATGACCTTGAAATATGTTGCCAAGGTTAACATTTTGAACAACTTTTTCCTATACGTATAAACACCGATCGGCTTTAGTTTTCGAGATATTTTAAAAAAAAAAACTCTTATGCGTAGTTGGTTGATGCTAGATTCGTTTAGCAATTTTTCAGAGATTTCAGATATAAAAATGTGCTTTTTGTGTGGGGCCTCACGGGGACGGCAAAACAAGTATAGCCGCAACCAGCTACCTATCACACATAAAATAGGAAACACAAATAAGATTTGTGTAAAATAACTTTTTGACAAAGCGGCGCGTAAAATCTTCTGAAGATCACTCAAGAGGACCTTGACAACATTTTTTGAATTTTATTAACCATTATTAAGTTTCAGGTGCATTGGTAAGTGGAAACATTTCTGCCATTGTATGTATTAAAAAGCAGAATGAGATGTGCTCGTAAGTCGTAACTTAAGTTTAACTAAAGTTTTTTTGCGAATATCTCGGAACCGAAGGCCGAGCTGCGGTTATATGCGTAGAAAAAACTTACTCAGAATAATGACCCCGACAATGTATTTCAGGGTTATTGAAATCGGTGACGAGTCCCTCACTCTGGATGATTACTGGCTATTCCATACGTTATTATTTTATTGTGTAGTTTGAATATTTTAATATGTTATTTTTCGATATGTATTTATGTGGTTTTATGTGCAATGCACATCGGTTCGAAAAATTTCCAATCGCTCGTTAACAGTTTTCTGTATCACTGTCACTTTCTCCTCTCTAAATATCGAGTCATTAGAAAGTCTTTTACTTGAGAGTACGTTCATCCGCGAACGGAGTACATTTCTGGATGAATAAGTTTTTGGAAATAAAATAATAGGTACTGTCTACGTTCACTCTATACGTGACTCTCAAAGTACAACGGACAGAAAAAAATGTTTCAAACAAAAGTTTAATGGTACAATAAGCGCTGAAAACTTGCGTTAACGAAATTTTGAAAAAAGTTTAGAAAGAAAAATATCTGATGAAAAAAGAACTTTTTCAAATATTTTGTTAACGGAAGTTTGTAGCGCTTATTGCACCATTAAGCTTTTGTTTGAAACATTTTTTTCTGTCTGTTGTACTTTGAGAGTTATACGCGAAAAAGCGGAAGTGCCAATTTGACTTTGAGGTTAGTTTTCACTTAAAGGGCGATAGGGCCAGGGTTGCCACCTCTCCGGTTTTGGCCCGGAGACTCCGGGTTTTGCGGCAAATCTCCGGGCTCCGGTTTTACTGGAAAAATCTCCGGGTTGTAGAAAAAAATGAGATAATAAGAAATTGTAGTATTATACAATGGTATCAATTATGTATACAATAAAAGTTATTAATTAAAAAAACAGATACTTTCCAATTCTGAATTGTTTGGACTTAAAAGAATTGCACATCTGTTTTACGGATATTCAAGAACAAAATTTTTTTTGCTGTTTCCATCTCCGGGTTTATAGTCGAATCTCCGGGTTGGAATGTGTGGCACTCCGGGATTTATATGGTGATAAGGTGGCAACCCTGGATAGGGCCCAAATGAAACACACCGTTGTTCTTGTTTCCAGTCACCCTAAAAACCCACAAAGCTGGGTTCCAATCGGTGAGTCCGGGTTCGCGGTGATCCCTAATTGTAAGTAGTGATACATATTATATTCCGACACGGTGTTACATTAACGACGCATATACACTGCATTTTGTGTTACACTTCTGGAGTTATTAAACCGCAACAAGTGAACTTTCCTGGTGCTTTATATTCCTCGTATTTACTGTGATATTAAATTTTGTAATATCGATTCATTCATATAAAATTAGCATGGATGAACCAGGTGGGAAATGGAAAGATCTAACGCAATCTTAATTAATAATAATATTCATAATTGTGAATAAACGATGTCTCCTTGTTTCACATCTCGGGACTAATAACATGTCACCGTTTATTTATATATTTATCTACATCGGCTTCCGCTGTAATTCACTTTCATTTATATCAATATTAGTATACATCTGATATATCATGCAATAAGTAGGTATAAATAGCGACATTCGCTACTTTATCCGATTACGTATTTTCAGCGGTTTTACCTGTTACAATTAACAGAATCAAAATGCAAATGACTAAACACAGTACTTTCACAGTTTTGATATAATACAAATTAAAAAACAGTAGGTGCATCTCTCATATACAGTAAATACTTGTTAGGAGCCCGTCGAACGGGGCTGGCGGCGGGCTCCTAACGCCACTGGACACTATTCCGCGCGGCCACTGGCGCGAGTGAGAAAACCCAATGAGCGAGCGAGAGGAAACGAAAGCCGACGGCAACTTCGTGTCGACTCGTTCGTTTCCTCTCGCTCGCTCATTGGGTTTTCTCACTCTCGTCCGAAGGATTCCAAGAAATCGTGGGGATAGTCGCCGGGCTCCTAACGCGTGGTAGAAACGGGCTCCTAACGAGGATTCACTGTAGTACGATTTTAACAAGGGATTTTGTTAATACCACTATTTTCTTTCGATTGAATTTTTTATGGTTTAAGGGTACTATTGAGGCAGTAATTTTTGTGGGAAATGAAGCATTTCTCTTTCAATTAATTACAAAGAAATAAATTGAAACTGAGACTTGTTCTTTGACAGAATGCGTATTAACATCATAAGCTTTAAAAACACATGTTTGTTTCGCCAAATTTATGCATTATCGATGACGCTACATGGATGGATCATTTCATAGGCTTTTTAAAAAAGTTGCTTTTGTATTGCAGCGATTTTGATGAGACGAAATGAAATTCAGCGATCTGCTCGTAAATTCTTCTTCAAAACACCTCTGGTTCTGCACTGAACCTGTGAAAGAAGCAAAATTATGAAAATGACAGCTACGATATGGCGATTTTTAAAAAAAGTGCGTTTTTTGTTAAAAAAAAAACATGAGGTATTAGTTTCTTCTCATAAAGAATTAGCGTTTTTATTAACTTCAATTTAAGCTCAGGCCGAAACTACACATTTTTTTTAACATGCTCGAATTTGATTTGAATCGATTAAAACCTCTGTTTTTGAGTTATCACTGCAAAATAAAAGAAACTTTTTTTAAAAGGCCTCTTTAATGACCCATCTGTAGTGTCATATATAATGCATAGTTTTCGCTAAGCAATGTGAGCTCATGTTTTTTAAAGCTTATGATGTTAATAAACTTTGTGTCAATGAACAAGTTTCAGTTTCAATTTATTTCTTTCTAATTAATTGAAAAAGAAATGCTCCATTTTCCACAAAATCGACTGCCTAGTACCCTTAACAGTTTCACGTAGGGGAGAGGTGAGATGAAAGGGACACATATTGAAAGGGACATTATCTGAAAGATAAAGGATCTTCCCACGACGAAAGTATGTTAGATAATCTTTTGTTTAATATTGTAACTGTAGAGATTAGATTTTCAATTGTGTTGTCATATTTATGAATGGGACACAAGAAAAATGAATGAAAGGGCCACCCCTTTCCTATGTGTTCCCCTCAAAATCTTACTATGAAAAACCGAAGATTGGTAATAAAAGAATATTTACCACACATCAAGATGTTTTTGATCAATTTTGGTAGCAATTAAAATCTTTTAATTAACATATATAGTATGGATTAATCTAAGGATTATGTATTTGGTTTTTAATGAAAGTATTAAACTTTTTTTTAATGTGAGGATTATTATTTATTATTTAAGTATGTAAGCTTAACGCAAAGTTTCTTACAAATATGTTGGCAATGCCGTGGTATTTATGTAACTTAACGGGTTAGGTTACTGTAGCGATGCGGAAAACTAGGCAATTTGTAAGTGGCAGTAAAAAAAAAAGTAAACAACCGATTAATACGAAACTTTGTACTTTATTTAAGTATAATAAGTATTAAAAAAGACCGCTGCAATTTTTAGAAAATGTTTATAACTAAGTTCGTACGACGCCATTTTCCGGAACACCTTTTTTTTTTTAATGTCCAACTGGTGTGCAGGATTCCGGCAAAACGGCTATTACTTGCAGCAAAACCAGAAAAGATTTCATTAATTGTGATAAATTCCTAAATAGCATTGACGATCAAACATTTCAATGTTTGTAAAAATTAACAAAATGGCGGGTATTTCAAATTTAGGGTTCTAATATCGACAAAATATGAGTCAATTTATTGTTTATGTTTCGCAAAACAATTAGAAAATTTAAAAAAACGGATCGTCAATGCTTAATAAATGTAATAGCAAGAATAACTGTAAATTTTCAAAGCGATTGATCAAATAGAACTCGAGCAATCCTGCACACCGTTTTGAAAAACACGGTTCTGAGAAAAACGTGTTTAAAGTTTGAAAACGTAATTTGCGATTGCGCTTTGGGCTCTGTATCTCCAGGAAAAAAATTTGCGAACACTGGGACCTTCTACATAATGTTTTAAGACTTTAAACTATTGTTTAAGCCCACAAAAAAATCGATTTTTTCAAAATTCTAGAGTAACCTAACCCCTTAAGAAAAACGTCGACTTGTAGGCTTGTCATGTAGAATAGTTAAAGGAATAATATTAATATTACCTTCTTTTATTACACTGTCCCTTTCAGTACAGCCAACCCCATAAAAAACTTTCAAAAAGTAAAAAAAGTTACGCCAAGTACATGAAACAAATAAATCACAAAAAATAAAAGATAATAATATAAATCACAAAAAAAATTAGAAGAAAATATATATCACAAAAAATAGAAGATAATAATATAAATCCCCCCCAAAAATAGAAGAAAATATACAATATAAAAAAAGATGTGAAATCAAAATGAGCTGCAAGTACATAAAGGTGCTTTCCAACTGCCCTTAAGATGACACAACTACATAGACACAGCTAAAATGCTGTGTTCATACATTCCATTACTCATATCGCGGACATTTTAATTATCTCATCAAAAAGAATCCCAATTAAAAACATTGTCGTAAATTATTACACTGTCCCTTTCAGTACAGCCAATTTATGAGAGGGACAAAACACACTTTTTTAGAGAGCGAAAAATAAGACATGTAAATATAGAGAGAAGCTTAATAGGACCGTGTACCGTTATAGCCAGATAACTGGCCTTTCTAACGTTACCAATTCGAACTCGAATGGTTACTTAGTTTTTTCACCACCTGGTCCTAAACATAAATGTCCCTTTCATCCCACCTCTCCCCTACCACAAAGCAGGTACCCGTGTTACACAGGAGCTACCTCTACAAAGAATTTCAAATCACAGCACCAAAGGTCGCGCGGTGACGAACTGCTAAAGCGTAAAAATAGAACGCAATGCAGAATAAGAAGCTTGTGGACCTCCATCCTGAATAAATGAGGCTGCCTATAATATCCGCGCGGCATCGGCTATCGATGAACATCTCGCCGTGCGGCGCCTCGGGACTGGAATTTCTCAGGTGCGAGGCTCTGTCTGCGGTTCCCGTGCTCCGTTGCTCGCGCCCCGCAGCCTCGCATTGATTCAGCTGCGTGCATAGACGCGTGTGGCGTGCTCGCGTCCGTGCGCTCGTAGGCAGCGTTACTACGCGCGCAGTCTTTCCTGTTCCATCCGCGCGGCGCCGAACCAGTAAGTAGCGTGACGCCGAGCCGAGCATTTCGCCGCGAGAGTTCGCCTGCGCCGACAGTGCGATGCTCCGTCACTAGCGGACCCAACCCGGCTGTTTGCGGGGAGGAAGCAATCTCGGACGATCGCGATCATTCTGCGCGGATCTGTTGCAAACGGAACAGGCGGCCCACGCGGCAAACGGGCCCGCGTTTCACGGCGGTAACAGGTAAGGAAGCGTCCCGTTAGGAAAGTATGCGCGCGGATGTCACCTGAACATCTATTTCGGTGGCCCTATCTCGACTGGGATTCGTCATTCGTCCGGTTTACTCGCAGCGGAGTACCGTGCCGCGTGGCCGCGCGACAACGAATCCCCCTCGGACCCGTACTTTCGCCGCGACGAGACTCAACTGAGGCTGAGGAATTTTGCAAGCGGGAGGACACCTCTGCGTCGGTGCAGCTGAAGATGAACCCTGACGCGGGGACTGTTGACAGTGAAGCTTGCTGTTTAATTCTTGATTCTCTCAGGTCTCGTGGCGACGGAAGCTGGGATCTAAGCGTGGTGAAGTGCTGCGTGCGTTTGTTAAGCCGGGAATCCACCGCGAAGCTAAGCTAAGATGTGCTGTGCTATGCTGTGTTTTAACTTAGCTTTTGGTGGAAACGGTTCCATAAGAATGTATTGAAACTAATTTTTTTTAAAACGTAGAATGGCATAGCATAGCATCGCATAGCATAGCGTAGCATAGCTTAGCTTCCCGGTGGATTCTTGGCTTTAGGGTCTTGAGTATGGCTTTCGTGTGTTTCATGAGGAAGAAGCTGGGGTACATTTAAGGGGACTTAGGCAGTCGTTTTTCGTGAAGCACTTTCTTTGCAATGCGTTTGTGAAAAAAATTAAAGAAAATCCAGGTGTATCCTTTTGCCCAATGTTTGTTATTATCATAGAGATTGAAAGAAAGTTTCAGGCGGTGCTGACTGGTAAACATTATAACGTTCCTCTGCGGTTTTCAAGTAATATTGGACTTAAAAAGTCACGTAACCGAATTTCAAGGTGTGATTCTTGTTTGCGACATCCGTAGTTTCGCGCTGAACCAATAAAAACTAAAATTAAAACAGAAGTATTCAGTTGGTGGCCGGGAAACGGCGATTATTTCAAGATAAATTCGGTCGTGTTTGTGCGCTACTAAACATCCGTGACCTTTTTATTTTTTTATGAAAATCCCGAGTTTATACGGACCATATCAGAGGTTTGGCGCGAAATGGCACATGTTTCTACAGATCCTGCAATTTTTTTTTCGCAACTAGGGTAAAGTACCCTATTACTGTGCCCTGTTGCAGGACTTTCGGAGTTTTCTCTAGTAAAAATAACTTTAGTAATGAAATTGACTTGTCTTAAGCATTTAAAGATAAATTTCAATGTTTCTTTTATCGATATAAATTTTTGCATGAAACAAATATCACATCTTCTTTGGATAATATTAAATATAAAAAAAGAAGTTCTGGAATCAGTTACTGTGAGCCTATAATCTCCAAAAATCAGTTACTGTGCCTCAGTTACTGTGCTCCCTTTCTGAATACTGTGCTGCAATTACTGTGCTTCCTCCTTGAATACTGTGCTGCAATTACTGTGCTTTTTATTAGGTACACTCATTTTTAAGTTAAATTTTTCTGTAATAAAAATGAAATATCATAATAAGTCACTTAAAAGTTCACATTTGAAATGACCACTTTAATAAATTGTTCATATTTGCCGTACTTTTCTTTCCAAATATAACCGGAGGTGCGTTAGAGGTTAGAATATTTAACACGCGCGGCAGTGTAAACGACACAGTAACTAACGCAACGTGCGAAAACAACTCCAGTTATTGTACACAGTAAATGACGCTACTTTCAAATTCGTTTCAGTTACTGAATTTGTTGAAAATAAATACAGAAATTCAAATAAATAATCGCTGTATTGTTTTTCCGGAATCTATATATGTTTTACTAATATAATTAACGTTGTGAACCTTACCTAGAACGATTTATTTTACTGAATATTGACCTCCATTCGTTAAGTATGTTCTTAAGCTTTTTCATAAGTTTTATAGAAAATTTTGCGAGATCATTATCAAAAAAGTAAAATAATTTTTTTCGTATTTTAAGAACTTCTGTGTGTTACGTGTTTAATTTTAACAAATAAATAGTTAACTGAATTTAAATAAAAAAATTTAATATCTTTGATTCGAGAAATATAAAGTTAATTATGCTTAATGATAAACTAGAGAGACAGTAATTGGGTACCCCACAGTAATTGGGTACTTTACCCTAGCCGAAAATTAAGAGAGAAAAGCTTCGATATAAACGCGTTTAAAGTTTCTGGGCAAAGGCGGCGCTATAGGTTGCCGCTCGACCCTTTTAGCTGCCAAATCTACCATTTTGCGAATTTTAATATAAACCAAGTGGCATTTTATTCATAAAAGACAGTAGGGGAGACCGGGGCTAGTTGACTAACGAGGTTAGTTGACTAATTCCCTTTAATTCTTGTATTATGGAATAAATTATGCTGCGATTCGCAATATTGGAGCATATGAATGACCAGCTTGCCATTTAATGTGTCGCCGTGACAAAAACTTGCGTGTTCTGTCAGTGAGAATGAAAAATCTAAAAAGGTCGGCTCGAAGTAAATATTTTCGTTTCGACTATTTATGAATTTTTGTCCACTAAGAACTGCTTGATGTTATATCATGAATATTTTGTGGAAACGTGATACCTTGACTATAATTTACGGTATTTTATTTTATCCGGTGCGTGGAGGTTTTGTACGTACGACCCTTAACATGTTAACAATGTCGGACGGGGTTACTTGACTAAGCATAGGAATACTACTAATAATTGCATTTTTTATCCTCAAGATGCAGTCGAGGCAAAGAGTTTAGCTGCTCAAGTCCACTTCCCCCACCACAAATCCTTCCAAACTCACCCCTACCAGTTTTACACCCTATCCTCCCTTCAAACTCTCAGGCCTTCCAAATAGACCATAACAAACCAGTACAAAATAATTACAGTATCTTAGACCATGATAAATAATAAAAAAAAATAACTCTGTGGAGGAGTGAAAACAAAATATAAAAATTTATTGGTCGTAGTATACATATGTACGCGTTTCGTATACTATATTGATGGAAGAGGCAACGTATATATAAGTTTTTCACATTATATTGATGTACTGTGACAGCGTATATATACACCTTTCGCATGCAAAGGGTTAAAACTGAAAAGTAAATGTCAAGTCAACTGACCCCATCATATTTGTCAACTAACCCCGTAGCCGGGGTCTGTTGACTTATTCGTCTCACTACTCTAAATACAATAAAAACTACAACCTAGACTCAATTAAAACGATTTTCAAAATTATGCCTGTATACCTAATGAAATTTGGAAACTTTTGGTATGCAGTAAGTCAACAAAATACTAATTGTCTATTTATAAAAATTAGAAATGTAAAAAATTAGTCAACTAGCCCCGGTCTCCCCTACTATCGGAAAATGCAATAAAAAAATCGATTTTTCGAATTTAAATGATTTTATATTTCTTCGAATTCTCCGCACCGTGGTTTCTGTAATGAGGTAATCCGCTGGCCGCTGTGGTCACGTGATCGTATAGAGTAGTGCGTACCTACCGCTGCATAATGCATATTCACGTTTGTTCCACGAGCTGCAAGATTTCTATTCACACAGATTCATTACCACGGGATGATAGACAAATTTTAATTGAGTCAAACAACGGCATAGGTGAATAAACAATAAATAATGTACCGATGGAAATAATAAGAAATCACTTACTCGTGTTCAAACTTAAAATTGTCTCACACATTTTGATTTTTAATAACTCCCAAAGAGTTACCTGGAAGACTACACGAAAAGTAATTGCAGGGTCAGTCAGTGAAGGGATAATATTAAACTCTCGATATTCCTTTCTTTTCAAACACCTGTTGGAGAAACTTTTTAAAAAATCGGTATTCAAAACGAAGATAAATCACGAGTGATCGTAAATTCGTCAAAGTTTGAAGTTCGAACCGAAGCGCGCGGACCCATTTCCTTTCCCACGTCGCGCATCTATAAATAATACATTCGCATTGTTCTAAAGACGTATCAACATAAGAAATGCTTACGATACGGTTACTGAACCTATCTCCCTCGCGTCTAACGTCCAGCTTGTACGCTGGACTATGTATCTGAGTTTACCTTGGCACGACGCGATGCTTTGTGTCGTTTCTTCTATCGGCTTCAGGCACGAAGTAGAGATAGGCTGAGATTAATGTCTCTTTAAGTCGAATGATGCTATGCTGAGAAATCTAGTTATCGTTATACATTGTACTTTGGACTATCATGCTCGTGGCTTTGTAGGATGGTGACACACGAGGGTTATGGATTTCGGGCAATCTTCATTCTTCACCTAAAATAGATTTCAATGTTCTCGGTTTAGAAAATCAAACATTCTCCTCAAAAATTTATTGTGGATAGTTATAAAAAAAAAATCGATATTTCCATTTCAAAATACCAAGATATATATATCAGTCTCAGAATTTTGAAATAACGGTTCAAGGGTCTGACAAGGGGAGGACAGGGTGTGGTAGACATCGATTTTGATGAGCCTTGGCACGATGCGTCTATGTCGAAAATAAGTAAATAGGTGTCCGAGCATTTAAGCCAATAATAGGGATATTTACAAGTAAATTATTAAACAGCTCATGGTGGTCGTGGGATTTTAGTGGGAAAAATCCCACACAACCCAGGCCCCCCGGGGAATTCCCCTCTGGAGGCGTGGGGATGTCTTTTGAAGATTTCCTCACATTAAAAAAAAAAGACACAAAAAAGTTCATTATATTTATAAATTTGTTTTAACGTGGGGAAATCTTCAAAAAATACACCGACGCCTCCACAGGGGAATCCCCGGGGCGCCAGAGTAGTATTTTCACCCACTAAATCCCCACGGCCACCATGAAATGTTTAATAATTTACATGTAAATATCTCTATTACTAAAACCTATCGGCTTAAACGCTCGGACACCTATTTACTTATTTTCGTCATAGATCCATCGTGCCAAGGGTCATCAAAATGGACGTCTACCACATCCTGCCCCCCCCCCCCCCCCCTTGTGAGCGTCAGAGGGTTAAGGCTATTGGAGGGACCAATTTCCATACATATGTATATACCTACTCATGAATATCATTCATTTCAATAGACACACAGTCTGTGTCCTTAGAATTCAATAGTACCCATGCAAAAAGGTGCATAATTTCATCTACCTATACAATGTTCCATATTATTCGGATGAATTCGAGATCTATAATCAGTTCATGCAGTGTTCGAGCATGCATTCCTAAGTGCTTTAGTGTGCAAGTGTATTAAAATATACATATGTATGCACTAGTCACTAGTGTGTTTCTTAGTTACCTATAGGTGGTTGAGATTGTTTGCGAAGCTTTTTGTCTTATACCCCAGAATGATTTTATCCATAAGAACTGATCTCTGTAACCCGAACCATGACCGTTGAAGTTTTATGCATAAAACTACATGCGTACGACTGAACCGATGTTCCCCGGGTTTTGTGGAAATTAATATACGCCAAGTACATGAAACAAATAAATCACAAAAAATAAAAGATAATAATATAAATCACAAAAAAATAGAAGAAAATATATAATATCACAAAAAATAGAAGATAATAATATAAATCCCCCAAAAAATAGAAGAAAAGATACAATAAATCACAAAAAATAGAAGATAATTACAAATTAAAAAAAAATGTGAAATCAAAAGGAGCTGCAAGTACATAAAGGTGCTTTCCCGCTGCGTGCAAAGAAGACACTGTGTAACGCAATGTAAGATTCGGTGCTTTCCAACTCCGCTTAATAATATTAAGCAGATATATTACTATAGAAATAAATATTTCAATACCAATAAATATTTTATTCAAAATACTTGGCGCTGCTCACCGAATTGGTGTTGCTAAACTGAATACATATGTATAAATTGCATTAATCTTTTTCTTTCTTTCTTGTGCGTGCGTTCGTGAATGTGTGTATGTGTGCGTTTTCATATGCTACGTATGATATTAGAGTTAAATATATGTAGAATAAATCTGACTGCGTTTGTGATATGTAATATGTATATGTTTATGTATTTTAGATTGTTAGGGAGTTATTGTAAATTATTAATACTAAGCCAATTAACATTTTTTCGGTTTCGCTGCGCCAAGTATTTTGAATAAAATATTTATTGGTATTGAAATATTTATTTCTATAGAAATATATCTGCTTAATATTATTAAGCGGAGTTGGAAAGCACCGAATCTTACATTGCGTTACACAGTGTCGTCTTTGCACGCAGCGGAAAAGCACCTTTATGTACTTGCAGCTCATTTTGATTTCACATTTTTTTTTATTTTGTAATTATCTTCTATTTTTTGTGATTTATTGTATATTTTCTTCTATTTTGGGGGGGATTTATATTATTATCTTCTATTTTTTGTGATATTATATATTTTCTTCTATTTTTTTGTGTTTTATATTATTATCTTTTATTTTTTGTGATTTATTTGTTTCATGTACTTGGCGTAATTTTTTTACTTTTTGAAAGTTTTTTATGGGGATCTCACTTCTTTTTACAAAGATAATTCATGTACTTGGCGTAATTTATTTTACACGTACACATGAAAATATGCTTATTACATTTGCTCGTGCAGCGGGTTACTTTCTCTTCGTCTGCAACGTTAACTGAAATAGAACACATTTACTAATTATTTATAAATTATCACACGTGCTTATATGTCAAGATCATTGAATGAATAATTGCGTGTGCAAAACCCTACCTTCAAATTTGTGTGTACATAGTCTGACGTAGATCACACTACATCATCTTCTGCTTCGATTATCTGTAAATATATGAAAGCCACATTTTTTTTTAATTATACGACTTAACGTAGAATTTATATAGAAATATAGAAATAGGGTGGCCTTTTGCTATAGTAATTGTAGAGACTGCATAATGTATCTAAAGGAGGTGAGAGCGTATGGTTAAAGTATTACGAATGTCTTTCACAATAGATTGAAAAGCATCAAGGGAGATGTGTTTTCAGCGTACTTTCTTCACTAATGTGACTTGCTCTACATTGCAAGCAGTCCACCATAATCTATTTTCTTAATAATTCTTAATGCTACGTCGTTTGACAAATTTTGTAGATTTACCTTATTTGACAAATTTCCAGAAACTTGTGCGAAACAAGATGCTCTGTCTATCTATCTAATCTTCTCCGGACAACCTCCAAGCCGGTGCGTCCCCTTCATTTTTATCCAAGTCCTGCGCGTTCCCTTCAGTTCTATCCAAGCCTGTGCGTCCCCTTCATTTTTATCTAAGTCCTGTGCGTCCCCTTCATTTCTATAAGCTTTACATAAAAACTCTAAATTAAAAATAATTTGCTGGTATAATAAAAATATCTGTCAATTTAAATGCAATGCAATTTGTTAAAATATATATTTTGTACATGCATGGTACAAATTTCCAGAAACTTATGCGAAAGAAGATGCTTCTCTGTCGAACCTTCTCCGGACAACTTCCAAGTCTGCGAGTCTACAAAAAAAATCTATTAAAAAATTTTGGTGACCCACCTTGTTAATTGAGACAATCATTCAATCTCCCATGTAGTGTAAAAACTCGTGACATTTCAAATTTGGACAACTTACCTTATTTGACACTTGGCAGGTTATGACGGATTGACACTTGGTAGGTTATAAAGCGATGACACTTGGTAGGTTATAATTCAATAGTACACATAGGTATATGTACAATGGCGGACGCCGATCATACACACACTAGTTTCTTTTGGCTGAAGGTGTGCGTGTAACGCGTATACGTATTATGTTTGACGAAAAAATTCCTTGGAGAATCAGAATCAGAAGAAAAACCTTACCGTTTCTGACAGATCCATGAGACGATATTATGATATCTCTGTTATGCGTGGACAGATTTTATTGAAATTTGGTCTTATTCGAAAGCTTATATGCGGTTTACATAAGAAAAATGCCTTTAAATTTAGAAAATATTGCAGGCGTGATGAGATATTAATGAAATAAGTTTCAGGTTAGGTTGGATTAGCCGTTTCTCGAGTAAATGATAGCGGTAGCGGCAGTCGACATATACAGGGTGTTCTTTCCTGTACTTGGCGTCGAGACGCTACCGCGTCTCTAGATAATTCAAAAGAACTTGGAAATACTGTGCACGTGGCCGGCGAAGAAAACGTAAGGTAGTGCAGTGAAGGAGAAGAAAATTATAACGCATTGGCCGAGCAACATTGGAGAACGCGTCCGAAAGCGTAGCGGTTCAAATTACTTTGTCTTAACACTCCCACTTGGCTTGCTGGACTTTCCCAGCGCTTGAACAAAAATTTATTCGCTTCAGACACAGTTTAAGAGGCGTTGCTTGTAATTGTTTCGTCGGCATGTCCGCCGGCTATTCCTCTGTCTGCAAGCACTTTGCATCTATTAACTCTTTCGCATTCATGTGTCTAATAAAATTATGTATATGCCTCGTACGTTGATGATATTCCGGATTACAGCCTCGGCCATGACTATGTACTTATTCCGCTTCAGTAGTGGACAGGGCCACAGTTCTTTGTATTCTTGAATACCATGCAATAGCTCCGCCATTGAAAGTGAAAGAATATATCCACTAGTTGAGCTTCTATTGTCTATGTATTATAATGATAAAATAATAGTATTTTAGTATATTTTTGGCTACTATAATTAATACTATATTTCCGATACATCGATAAAATTGTACAATTTTTACTTTTTTTTTTATTCCATGGCAACATCAAAACTTTAATTTGCGAATTTAAACTTAAACTTTTGAATACGACTTAACCTTTGGGGGACCGGCAAAACACCTTTTGCGGCTTTTAGTAGGCACACTATTTAAAAATGATTTAAAGTATAAATACGTATGTGTGTGTTAGTGCTCGACTGTATTTGTATGTATATTCGACTATAAATTCGTTTTGTGTTCAAAAGAACCCAAAAAATACGACAAAATAAAATAATTCCTGAAACAGCACGAAAATATAAAAAATAATCAATGAAAACATGGAAAAAGGAAAAAAACTTTCTACGTCAGGGCTCTCCAGCGTAGGGGCCCCTCACGCGCCTGCTTCCCCTTCCAATCTTCCTCTGGCGCAGCGTACCTTCCGTTGTCAAGGAGACCGCGCGACGCTGCGAAGGCTGCCATGACGGGCTAGCCGGGCTAGCGTCTTCGCGGTTAGCGTCGCGCGGTATCCCTGACAACGCGGACGAGAGTGGGAGAACCCCAAACGCACGCGTGCGGGACCTTGGAGAGCCCTGTTCTACGTCTAAAGAATGTTCACTGAATTTTGGTATGTGTTCATTCGTTTAGGTCAGTAAAACTGCCATGTAGGTCAAATATTTTTGTAATTCGATTACAGATTCGTGATCAGCAGTATCAAAAACCCCCAGACATACAGTAGTTTTAAAATTAAAAAATGTTAAAAATTGTATGACCATTCCGGACCGGCAAAGCCCCTTTTGGGGTTCCGTGCAAGTCCTCTAATTCTGCAGAACATATACGTTATATATATATATAAAAAAAAATTTGGAAACTGAAAACCACTATTTTTGCGATAAAAGCCGGCCCTCTAAAGGTTAAAGAAAGTGTCGTCAATGATCTGTTTGTCAAAATTTATATAAAATAATAGCATGCTTTCTCTGTATTCCCGCCACTTCAGCTTTTATAGAAATGATTTTTTCTATGACGAATGTGAAGTGGTGGGAACAGGAAAACAGAGCTCTATCTCTCATAAAAAATGAGCTCCTCATATACGTTAATTTGGACTTCCAATGCAATAAAACCTTTGGCATACTTGTTAAAGACAATACATTAATTAATAATGCAAAATGCACAAAAAATATATATTTAAAAAATGAGATGTCATTATTTTAATGTAGTTTTATTTTGTACTACTATATTTTTTATCACTTGTGGCGGCAAAGTTTTAAATTTCCCGAAAATAGTTAGCAACTATATCTGGTCTGGTACAAGTTATTACATACATGAAGCTGCCAATAGCCTCTCTATATGGAATCTTTGCTTGCTCCTCTGAAATTGGTTTAGTTATGTAGCTTTAAATTACATTAGCGGGTATGGATACTGCCTTGCACTACACTACATTGAACTTTTCGAGAATTTTTTATATGCACGATTTTCGGTGTACTTTAATTGTCCTTCTCTTTTTGTCTCGTTTGATTTGCAACCCTATGAAGAAATTTGGACCGTCTATTTGTACTTCAAATTACTGTTTCAAATATTCTATTAATGATATTATTATAAATTTATCCGCGGAGCACACTATTCCGTCACCGACATACAATCTTAATATTGTTTTTGTTTCTTCTGTCATTGAACAATAAATGCAAGGATCTGATTTTAAGCGCTTCGAACCATATGTTTCCAGCAGAGAATATGGGCGGTATTCTTAAACGCGTCTTAAGCAAACGCTTAAGATCATCTTGTAGAGGACGATCTTATTTCACTTAAGACATCAGGTATTCATAGACGTTGCTTAAGATGATCTTAAGCATTTGCTTAGAATAAGCAATTGCTTATATATTATAAGCAATGTCTTTATAAAGCATTTGCTTAAGACAATGCTCATTCACGTTCGGAAACTTTCGGAATAATTCTGTTAGAACAACCAATGATTGAAGGACATTCCGTTCGTTTCTCGGTGGGCGACGGAGTAGGATGCTCGAACATGTGTGTGTAACGCGTGTGAGCGTGAGGTTATTTATTAATGATTTTCAGAAAAACTTTTTTCCACTGGCATGTAGTGTTTACTTTTATCATAATAAACTAATATATAAACCCATCCACTAAACTAATGTAATGTACAAATAAAAACACCTCAGATAGCGGAGACTCCATTTAATTATAATTTATTTTGTACATAATTGATATCAATGTCAACGTTAATTAGGGTTGCCACCTTTTTTACAGAAAAATAACGTACATTTGCTTTCGTGGGGTATAAAAAAAGTACGCTCAACAAATTAAGAGTACATTTTACTCTTATTAGTTTTTATTTCTTTCAAACATATTTTCTATTGCTTTTAGCATTACAGAGTAAATTTTTATTATTTTGAAATATCTCAATAACGTAAGATACTTTATTTTAAAGTACGGGTGGCAACCCTAACGTCAATCTTCATAAATCCATTTTTTCAGTATTTGCACTTCGATTTCGCTCACTACACGCTTCCTTTACGTAAGTAATGGCGGGTAATGGTAAATAATGGCGGGTAATGGTCAGTAATGGCCGTATCGGATGCAATAGGATGGTCTTAAGACGTCGAAAACGTTGTCTTGAAAATATTACCTCTTTTTGCGAGAATAGGATCGTCTTAAGACTCAAATAAGACCATCTCAAGCAAATGCTTAAGACACGACCTTAAGATGATCTTAAGTCACGTTTATGAATCTAGGCGGCATCTTGAGCAAATGCTTGAGATGGTCTTAAGAACATGTGACGTCATACAAGCATTTACTTATTTGAACAAGATCTTCCTCAAGCAAATGCATAAGCACGACCTTAAGATGATCTTAAGTCACGTTTATGAATCTAGGCGGCATCTTAAGCAAATGCTTAAGACAATCTTAATCTTAAGACACGTTTAAGAATACCGCCCTATGTTTCACGATTCTGCGACACTTAAGGGGACAGACCACTATAAAAAATAAAAAAAAATCGATTTTTCCTTTTTCACAGTTTCTGAAAGACGTGCGTTTCAAGAATGCATGCTCCAAATTTTATGAAGAAATTCGTAAAGTTGACGGAGATATACCTAGTATTTTCCGTGAAGCGGTGTCATGCGCGTGACTGACAAGGAAAGATCCCGAACCCGGAAATTTAAAAAATTCTGAATCTTTGTGAATATGTAGGGAATTTCCTCCTGATTACAACGCAATTTTTGTTTGCCGCCTTAATTGACTATAAGGGGGTGTTATTGACCGCTGAAAATCCGGTTATTTTCCGATTTTGTGTCATAACGCGTGAACTGCAAAATATTTTTTCTACCAAATGATAGATCTAATTAAAAGAAGTAAATTCTGTCTTGAAACTTTTTTTCTATCTCTTACAGATTGCGTGTTACAAAATAAAATCGAAAATAGCCGATTCTTCAGGGGTTAATTTCACCCCCTTAGAATGAATTTGGGCAGCTAAAAAAAATTGCGTTGTAATCAGGAGGAAATCCCCTACATATCCACGAAGTTTCAGAATTTTTTGAATTTTCGGGTTCGGGATCTTCCCTTGTCAGCACAAATCACGGAAACTAAACAGATATACAGTTGTAGGGGAGAGGCTTGCAGGTTGCCACTGCTTGCAGGTTGCCACCCCTGCTGTATTTCGACTTTCTAGCAGTGTCAGAACCTCAACTCTGACTCACATCGACGTTAAAAGAGTAGGTGTCACTATTTTATAACCTCTGGAGCGGACAGACGCAATAACGCTGTGTTTGCTGAGCGAAGGGTAATATAGTGTTTGTCAAGAAACTGAATTATTGAAATTGTGTGCTTTCCTTGTGCTCGTAAATTGAACATTTTCATCGACAATTCAAGATAACTATACGTATTGTGTTGTCTTTTTTATCTAATTTACATATGCCAAACAGATTTCCAAACATATCATGAATTGACAATTTTTTCTCATATTTTTCTAAAAATGCGTCGGAATGCAAGTTGCCTCCTTTTTTGGCTTGCAGGTTGCCACCTCTCTCTTTCCCGCTTGTTTACACTCAAATGTCATTGAGTTTGAAGTGGAGTGTTTTTATTGCATTTTAGTCATATTTTGGTTTATTTTTTACATTTTTATACATTTTTAGTATGGCAGCACGCAGGTCAAGAAAATCTGAATAATATAATTTATTAATAAAACTTAATAAATTTTGAAAAGTTTTCTGAATTAGGTTTTTACTTGAGTTTTTTACACTTTTAGCAATTTTTTGGGGGTGGCAACCTGCGAGCCAAAATTTCGAGGAGACAATTTTAGATACTTTCGATAATTTGCAGTATAATTTTTATTTTTCGAGAGTTTGTATGATTTGTTAGCTCAGGATTGTAGCTCAACACTTCCTCTTTCCAACTTATACCATAAATCAACGATACGTTAATTTCATGACGAGTTATGATAAAAAAAGCTTAGGGGTGGCAACCTGCAAGCCTCTCCCCTACATATGACAGGTTCTTACAACAGTGCTAGACTATTATGCCGATTGCCGAGACTGTTCGGGCCAATAAGCTGGCTTTGGGGAGAATTGCGTGTATAATGTAGGTTCAGCAGCTTGCAAAGTGGCGGTTGTCTTGAGCCTAACGGTCGGTAAGGGATGAGACATAAGATCACCTGGAGGCTCGCCTCGGCTTGGCGACAAAGAAGTTCTTTGTTTGGCGCTCGCCAAACAGCTCGCGCGCCGAGCCGAGCCAAGCCTTTACGTGAGCCAAGCCTTTACGTGAGCCAAGCCAAGCCACGCGCCGTGGAACTTCACCTTTAGAGATCGAAGTTCGAGGATGAGTAATAAGGAACAGATGAGACGATAGAGGAAGGAATTTGGGGTGTTTACTGCCAAGGAGTGATTTGCTCGGTTTACAATATTCTTACCTGAAAAGGGGTTAAGTTATCAGAAAGCCACCTCCTCACCGATTTCAATGATCTTGGCATATGCTGTCAAGATCATCATTCTGAACAACATTTCCCATTAAACTTTTTGGCGGTCGGCTTTGGTTTACGAGATATTCGCAGAAAACTTTAGTAACTTTAGAACTACCGAGAGTTAAACACATCCTCACATCGGTTCGCTACCATGCTTTACGCGCCGCAAGCTAATCCCAACCAATATTTCTTTTTTTTTTATTTATTGTTTTTTCCTGTTTAAACAGGATGGCGTTTCAAAGCTTTTGCTTATACAATATTGCCCGACGAACTATAACGTCATATTATCTTTTTCTCTCCTCTCTTTCCTTCGGCTCCCAGCAGCGAGCGGTGTACCGGGAGAAAGGTGGTCACCCATCTTTCCCCAGTAGTCAGTACCCGCCCTGTGATGCTTAACTTCGGTGATCTAACAAGACCAACCAATATTAATACTGTCGGTTGTGAAACAGACTTCAATATATTATGCCGGAAATTTTTTTATTAATATCTCTGAAACTAAGGCCGACCGCCAAAAAGTTTAAAGGGAAACGTTGTTCAGAAGGATGACTAAACTAATACCTGCTATAGAGAAAGAAATTTGAACTGTAATGACCGTTGGTATACAACACTAATAATCTGCTACGCAGGATTTCTGATTAGGTAGGAATTATTGCGGCAGGTGTAGGTTTCGTTAGCCATGATTATTGATTGGAGAAGGAGTTATTTAACAACACAATATACTGCCCTCCTTAGTTAAACTGTCCTATCTAGCATTTTTTCATTTTTTGAGATATGTTGAAATATTTGAAGTAGCACACGTCTTTTCCCTTTTAAGTAATGTTAGAAAACTTTAAGTGCTTCGTAAAGATTTATAAACAGTCTAATGTATTTAACCTAACTTATTTCCAAATGGTTAAAATATCCTATCTAAAACAATTAATTAATTGGTACGTTAATAATACATTCCCTACCGGTACAGCTATTACAAAAAAATATATTAGGCTGTTACGAAATAATGACAACATGTTTTAATTTGAATAAAGGAAAATAAGGACGGTACAAAGTAAATGATAAAACTTCAGTTTTCTCGGTTGTTTCAAAATGCTAGATAGGACATTTTAACTAAAGAGGGCAGTATGATCGCAAAGAGTTTAGAGGTTGGTTTGACAATTCTGTTTGTGCGTACGATCAATCCAAGACTGAAGGTAAATCGATAACAACTTCGGTCGATTCTTACCGAACGTCTTCTAACTTCGGATGCGAGCAGCAGTGGGCCAAGAAGTTATACATACACGATCGCGATGCTCGCAATAGTATGTTGAGAAATATAAGAAGGTCGTGGTAAACTATTCATCACAGTCCCCTTAATAACAGGCACTCTCGCCTTATTACCCCTCTGTGGTCAGATCCTTTAGGAACCCCGTTCTTATCCGTGCAGTTGCCTGCCATTCTCACTGTCTCTAACAAGGAGAGGTTCCCAGGCGTCCGCCTCCGATTACTTTGGTTCTTGGATATGTTTTAGAGGACCGAAAAATAAGATATACGTGTCTTTTTATAGCGGCCCGTTCTCATGTTTAGGGGGTGAAACCACCCCCCAACGTTATAAGATTTTCGGGTGTTCGTCTCCGATTGCTTTCGTTTTTGGATATGTTTTAGACGACCGAAAAATAAGAAATACCTGTCTTTCTATTTTGGCCCATTTGCATGTTTAGGGGGTGAAACCACCGCTCATAGTTCATAAGGGGTACAAAGTTGTGTTGAATAAAACTTGATATAAATGTCATTTGGCGTCGTAACTTGCTGTATGGATGATGTTCTTGTCGCGTCACCGTTATTAGGGGGTAAACTACCCAGGAGGTGGTTCGCCCCTCATTGTAAGTAGCGATGGAAGGCCATAAAACCACTAATGTGTCATCCTAAAATAAATTATGTCTAAGGTTTTTTTAAGAATTTTATGAATTTTTTTGCAGGTTTCAAGTCCCTAAAATACGCAGTTAACCGATTACGGGTAGTTTACCCCCTAATAACGGTGGCTGACGCCAAGAGCATTATCCATACAGCAAGTTATGACGCAAATTAAATTAATATCAGTTTTATTTAACACAATTTTGTACCCCTTATGAATTTTGAGGGATGGTTTCACCCCCCATACATGCAAACGGGCCAAAATAAAAAGACACTAATTTCTTATTTTTCGGTCCTCTAAAACATATCCAAAAACCAAAGCAATCGGAGACGAACACCCGAAAATCTTATAAATATGAGGGGTGGTGTCATCTCCTAAATATGCAAACGGGCCGCTATAAAAAAACACGTATATCTTATTTTTCGGTCCTCTAAAACATATCCAAAAACCAAAGCAATCGGAGACGAACACCCGAAAATCTTATAAATATGAGGGGTGGTGTCATCTCCTAAATATGCAAACGGGCCGCTATAAAAAAACACGTATATCTTATTTTTCGGTCCTCTAAAACATATCCAAAAACCAAAGCAATCGGAGACGAACACCCGAAAATCTTATAAATATGAGGGGTGGTTCCACCCCCTAAATATGAAAACGGGCCGCTATAAAAAAACACGTATATCTTATTTTTCGATCCTCTAAAACATATCCAAAAACCAAAGCAATCGGAGGCGGACACCTGGGAACCTCTCCTTGTAAGTAATCACCAGCCGTCGACCGATGCCAACCTGCGAGAATGTATGGCTTATGTCAGACCCTGTCATGGCCCTGACCCAGCCATGCCCCTGACCTAGCCATGTCCCTGATTCAGCCATGCCCCTGACCCAGTCATACACCATTCGAAAGCGACATTATATCGTCAGGTTATCTGCTTCCGAGATATCTTCAAAACACGTGGTCGCTAACAAGTTAATAAAAAGAAGTACGCCTTGAAAGTATCATTTTTCGTGCAAAGGCTCGCTTCAAAATGACCGTTACGAACGCCGTTATTAGCGCATGTTTGCTCCATGAGTTTGAATTTGAGGTACAAATTGTCGAGGTAGCCAACAAGATTTATATGACAGTGCACGTTGCATTTCGGGTGTTCTTTTCCCTTTGATCGTTGTTTAAACATATTTAAACGTTTAGAATGCACTAATAACTTATACCGTTGTATTCGGGAGGGTTCATAGAATAATTCGAGACTAACTATTACTATTTCGACACGAAAGTTGTTCAATGTTGAAAATTTGCATTTTTTTTTCAAAATCGAATTTCTCAAAAACTGAGGGTGATGGCGACAAACGGTTTACGGATCCGTTTTCACCGCACGAAAACTGAATTCTTCAAGTCCAAATGGCTGTCGAACTGTTTTATTTCGGATTAGCCGGAGGCTTTTGCACTACATTTGAGTTGAATTACATTTTTGTTGACCAAGATACATGTTCGGAATTAATTGTAATAAAATTTTATCTTTTCACAAGCATCGATCCTGCTATATCCTATATCTCAGGCTACTATAATTCAGTTTTTAAATTTGTTATAAAATATTTAGGTACCGAAGCTTATCAATTGATTCGAGAAAGAAGATGATTAAAGTTATCCATCAGATAGACAAATCGACGGATGGAAGCGCGAAGACTGCCACGCGTGCGATTACAAAAACATGAAATTTCCAAATTGCAGAAACAATCCACCGAAACTATTACCACTGCAAAAGAAACAGCAAACTTTTTTGACAGATTTAATTTAAATCATTAACTTTTGGCCACAGAGCTGTCAGCATGATTAGAAAACAATCGCTTTCAACAATGAATTGCAAATTGTAAGTAAAATAATATTGAGCAGTGATACAGCAGAGTGGGGCGTTCAATTAATAGAAGACTACAACAAACTGATCACTTAAAGATGCAGATCAAAAGCAGTATTTATTACAAATTCCAAGAGAATATCGTTGTAACTTTCCTGATTGCAAACAGGATTATGCCTATTATTGCAGCCATTAGAAGACACCAAATAATTAACTATTTCATTAATGAAAGCATCCAAAATTGTATTTGTTAGATCATTTCTTTAAAAGATAATACTACATCCTTGAACCATGCAAAAATTTTAATTTTATTCTACTACGAGTGAGAATTTCCGCGCTCTGACAAGTGTTGTGCGACAGTTTACTCTAGGTAATACTAGCGATAGAACTTTTTGTTTGCGCCTCGGTTTGCAATGGATTTCGCATACCTAGACTGCTATGACTTGCGTGCTCTTGTAATGCGAGAAAGGAATAAAACAAGAAAAAAACGACATTGGGTACATTCACTATTTGGTGAAAGATTGTTACAAGGAAAGTTTCACACATCGTATGATAATGTGAGAACGTATCCCAAATTCTTTATCTACTTTCGTATGACTGTAGAAAGCATAGGTTCATTTTTTTATTATAATTCAGCAAACTTGTTCCCATAATCTGCATTTTTCATCGTCATCTGAATATTCGGTCACATTTCCATGGTACAGTACACTTGGTCTGTTCTGTACTTCATCGATAAAAAATCAATGCCCTCTTTGATCACGTCTATAGTGTACATTTCACTACATAGCATTGTAAGCGTTTATTTATTAGGATACGTATATGTATATAGAACAATAGGAACTATAATGTGGAAGAATAGTATAGTTCGAGAGCAGAGTTGGGCATTATCTAGATAAAAAATTATTTAAATAACGATCGAATAAATGATACTTTATCTTTATTCGTTATTCGAGGCTCGAATAATCGAAGTTATGTTTATTCGAAGAGCAACGAATAAATAATTTTATTGGATGAGAATTTATTCGACGAATGAAGATAATTTTTTTATTCGATGGGAATTTATTCGACGAATAACGATAGTTTTTTATTCGAAGGTTTTATTCGAATAAATGCGTCGAATAAATTTTTCATCCGTAGCAATTATCTTTTCGAAGCCTTCGAATAAAGTCACGAATAACTTTCGTAAGCGTCGAGCGTGTTTATTCGAGCCGCCGGTCCTTTGTGTTCGGTGCTCGGCGCTCGGCCGGGCTCGACCCTCGGCGGCTCGAATAAACACGCTCGACGCTGACGAAAGTTATTCGTGGCTTTATTCGAAGGCTTCGAAAAGATAAATGCTGCGGATGAAAAATTTATTCGACACATTTATTCGAATAAAACCTTCGAATTAAAAACTATCGTTATTCGTCGAATAAATTTTCATCGAATAAAAAAATTATCTTCATTCGTCGAATAAATTTTCATCGAATAAAAAAATTATCTTTATTCGTCGAACAAATTCTCATCGAATAAAATTATTTATTCGGTGGTCTTCGAATAAAGATAACTTCGATTATTCGAGCCTCGAATAACGAATAAAAATTATTTATCTTTTGTTCGTTATATGAGATTTTCATTTAGATAAACTTTTGCCCAACTCTGTTCGAGAGTTAAGCCCGACACGTGTCGGATTAACTGAACTGTAATGTTAATTTGGGCAAAATAATTGGAAGCGGTACCCACATTGAAAAAAATCTTTTTCCTATTTGATATGACTAGTAGACCTTATTGGAATACATTATTGCTACTAACTCAATTTCGAAAAAATGTGGGTTAGTCCGTTGTTGCTCCCAATGCCTCATATATTTGATTAAATCAGAATAAACTTTTACAACGCAAGCGCGCTTCTCTAGAGTGTGTGTCGCGAGAAACAGGTTCTTCCAAGGAGAGCGCAAAGTACAATGAATAACAATAGTGCGTCAGCTTTCGTTAGCACTTTGAGTGGTGCAAGTTTTGGCGAAATATCGTTTCAAATTGATCAAGCCTGCCGAGAAAGGTTTGCTTAGCTGGCCCCAAACGAACATTCTGGAATACTCGAGCAGTACTTTCGATGCTTTGGAGAAAGTCTGAATGTGAAAACGCAGCAGAGCCGTGCAGCAGGTGAAAATCCCCCGGCGTGAAAACACGTCGCCGCCACTCAAAGTGTTAATTTCAGAAGACCAGGAATTATAGAGCAGCGCTGGTCAACAGCGAGGCACCTCACGCCGGTGCTTCCCCTTCCAAACGTATACCATATTTGCGGGGAATAGTAGCATTGGCTCGCTGTGGCGACGTGTGTCATGAGTAGCGTCCGAGCTTCATTGACGACGGAGACGCTAGCCTGTCATCGTCCCCTCTTTAGCGTCGCGCGTGCAAAGGCCATGCGTGCTCTGGTTTAGACAGCGCTGCTATAGAAACACCGATCAGTCGCTGTTCTGTGGCTAGATCCCCGAAAAGAGAAAGTCTCTCTGCAGTCTCGCCGTTAAATGCCCGTGGCTGCATAAAAGGCAATGCGTTTATCACGAAGCACTAAACTGTCGCTTAACAAGTTCTTATCAGTGTGCGGGGACTCAAAGGCGGGGTCCCAATAGTGCAACGGCGTGCCGCGCACGTTTTTTTCGACGCGCAAGGCCGATTTGTTGCAGAAAGACGTTCCCACTGGTGCAACTGTGCGCCGCGCACGGGTCAGATTTACGAGTTTCTCGGATTTTCGAGCAGTTTGGAGCACTTGAAAGGGTTTTACGAGGACGCGCGCGTCGAAAGCGATCGTGTGCGCGCTATGCCGGGATTTCTCTGCCACGCGAGCACGCGAATGCACGCCGCGCATCGTCGAAAAGACTAAAAAAAATGTGTATTTTCCAACGCAAATGTACTTTTTACTTTTACATATCACTTGTACGCGTGAAACCTCGTGCGCGGCGCGCAGTTGCACTAGTGGGACCCTGCCTTAACTCTTCATGAGCGGAACGGAGGCTGAACGAACGGCTGGACCGGGTCGTGTAGCAACTGGTAAAACATCTGCAAGGGATATTTGTAATCTAAAGTTTGAAGCAACTTTTGCATGATGTGCTCTTGCATGTGATCCTCATACATGTATCAGTAAGCTAAAGAAAAAATATGGTAGCCGGGTGGGTAGGGCAGAGTAGGGGAATTCCCAAAGCGGGGTATACCCGAACATCCGCGATATTTGCTGGTTTCGCTTGTCCTGTCCTCCCGTGATATTGTTACGTGATGTAATTAGCTTTGTTTAGTACTAAGGAAACTGTCACGACGGAAGGCTGCGCGAAGATAAGGGTCGTGAAAGGTTTGCGTAGCTTCTTCTTATAATTTTACGCTCGAGTATTTTGAGCCTATAGTGCATTAAAACTATACTACCCAACAAAGCATAATTTTTTCATAGTTCGGTTACTTAATTATAAATAAAATCATGGGATCACTTTGTGTATATGCATGTTCGTATTTGTTTTATTTGAAATTTCTTAATCTATCGGGTTATGAATTAACTTATTATTAGTAAGATTAATAAGAAACCATCGTGTAAGCGGTAGTAAGCATAAGTAGGTCCATAAAAACAACGAAACCTGGATGTAAATTCCAACGTAATCTTATCGACATAGTTTAAAATTCATTTAATCTGAAGGCTAAAGCGACCATAAAAAGTATTTAATAGTTCATATTTCATGTATTTCGTGGTTCGGGTTGGGATAAGAGGCGGATCAGATTTGACATAAAAAAATGTGTAAATTTCCCAAAACTTAGGAAATTCAAAAAAAAAGGAGCGACTGTAATATGTATAGAAAAAAGATTCTATACATATTTCAAGGTCATCGAAATCGGTGAAGACGACCCTTTTGTAACTAAGTACCTTCAAGTTTTTTTTACCTTTAAACCTGACGCACCGTAGGTATACATACATTGCGCAGTGACAGCAAAAAACATTTGAACTCTAAAGGCCTCCATTCACCCCCTAGGCCGGTATTCATAGTCGCTACTTATTCTTAAGCAAATGTTTAAGCATGCGGCATCCTCTACTAACCTAGTAGCTAGTAACATTTGCTTAAGAATAAGTAGCGACTATGGATGCCGGCCTTAGAGCATATAGACATGGAGGTCTCATTGAAACTTAGATTATATATACATAGAGGTCTCATGGCCTGTTGTCTCCTGTGGATCCAGTTACCGACCAACATCGTGCGAGAGAGAAAGCATCGTGTGAACTGTTGCGAGAGAGAAGTATAGCTTCCTAATCGACCGTAATGCGCATGCGCCGATATCGTGCGAGAGAGAAAGATGGACGATTGAGAATCTATACTTCTCTCGCTTGCACGATGTCTTTCTCTCTCGCACGATGTCGGCGCATGCGCATTACGGTCGACTGGGAAGCTATACTTCTCTCTCGCACTACCTCACACGATGGTTTCTTTCTCGCACGATGTTGGTCGGCAACTGGATCCACAGGAGACATAGGCCATGCGACTTCCATATATATATATATGCTCTAACAATAAGATTCACCCGCGAGCATGTTCGCCGAACTTGCTCGCGTGAAGCTCGCCCAATGCCCGCACACAGCCGAGCATATTCGGCTGGCCGCTCGGCTCACAGGCAATTTCCAGCAGAGCATCTCACGAGTTAATACGCACATTCTTATCTTTTTTAATTTAATTTTTTTGGGAAATATGGATACTCTTCCTTATCCTTTCTAATTTTCGTTATTTAAAATACAAAGGGTCGAGACTCAGAGTTGGGCAAAATGTAATCTAATTACAAATTATAATTGCAATGTAATTGTGTAATTGATTACATATTATTTTCCGTAATTGTTAATATATAGATAGTTGACAAAATCGTGGTCAACTCCCTAAAATAACGATTACAGAAAATAATGTGTAATCAATTACACAATTACATTTTAATCGTAATTTGTAATTTGTAATTAGACTACATTTTGCCCAACTCTGTTTAAACTAAATCGATGATCTGTATATTCGCTTTCTTATCGCATGGAAACAATCTATTGTAACGCAGTCATGGCCAGTTGGGCCATTAAGGAGCCCGAGCTCCTTGATGTTTACCATAGTCGCGCGGAAGGGGAGCTCGAAAGCCAATGATAACGTGCTCCTGCAACGGATGGAGAAAACCTGCTGGTATAGTAAAATTAATCTCTTACTAGCAGCTTTAGGTGTTTCAAGAAATAAAAAATGCAAAACATTGGAAACTGTGTAAGAATATGATGGGAATCAATATTTACGTGCCACAATCGATATGTTTGATTCGTAAGTTTTTAGAAGATAAAAAATTTACGGCTGATAAGATAAACGCAATCGTTGCCGCAGCGTGCATTACCTTTTCTTAACACGCGGCACGAACCACGTAACTGCTACGCGGTTTATTAAGACACACTGTTCTCATGTCAATTCCTGTTTCAGCGCTATAAATCACACGCGACAAACGAATTGTTGGCAGGTTCACAGGCTGGACTACTCTGATGGTACTGTAAATAGAGCAAAAAAGGGGCGGCAAATGAGAAGAACCATGGAGATCCTGGGCGTGAAATTTGCACCACTGAATGTGCCGTTGAGGCGAAGACTGGAGACACTGTCGGCAGCGGTTTGGATCGTTTTACTAGGCTTCGGAGATTTCATTGGGTACATCCTCACCGCCTATCTCCTCTTTTGCACGGAAACGCTGCGCTATTTTCTTCTACTCTATTTCGTGTGGATGTATTACGACTGGGACACGTGTAATCGAGGCGGTAGAAGGTAAGCGCAACGCGAAGCTTCTTCAAAATTCTTCTATTGCCTCCTGTATCGCTTCGGTCTGACGTTTGTATTCTGCTCGCCTTAGTGAACGGTGGACGAGGTGGTTAAGGAACTGCGTGTGGTTGCGATACTTTTGCAATTACTTCCCCCTGAAATTGGAGAAAACAACCGATCTGGATCCGTCGAAGTCGTACCTGTTTTGCAGCTTTCCGCACGGAATTCTGTCGACAGGGGCTTTCGGTTCGTTCGGATCTGATCTTCTCGGCTGCAGAAAACTGTTCCCGGGATTGGACTTCCGGGTCGTCGTGCTGGATCAGCACTTCAGAATTCCTCTGTTTCGAGAATATGCTTATTTCAATGGTACGTATTTAAAAATCAATTGATTGATGTCGGATCGCGTCAGCGTTTAGCAAGAAATGAATCTCTTAAGTTACAAGGAATTATACATAGGTCGTGAAGTAGCGCGTTTCACTTGCATTTTTTCTTGAATTTATGGTACATAAAGTCTGGTCATCTATGTTCATGTAACAATAATGTTTTCATATTTTGTGTTTAAAATTTACCATTGCAGTATTAGCATAAAGAAAGATTCAGAAACATTCTACACTTTACATTCAGTTCGATTACATAGAGGCAGTTTGTATTTATGAAACTATTAAAACTACGGAAGGTACTTGGATTATTTATTTCATTATTTTTTCCAGAAATTTCAGTGTCACTTTTTTTCTTAAAATTTAACGATATGCTTTTATTGCATCTGTGTTATTGTACTTTCTAAGACTGACTTAAATAAGTAGATACGATGTGCATTTTTAATCAATCATTTACTAGGAATATAATAATGTATTCACAAGTAGGGTTGTGGTAGTTTAATTGTTTCTACATCATAAGACCAAAATGGCGACTGAACTCAATGTTTGCCATCAGTGCCAAGGGAATATCTGGTAGATGATGGATCAGAGATACGCTTCTTTTACCTCGTTAAATGCACTTTGAATCTCATAATAAGCTGAATGCGGAGGCGAATTTGTACAGGGTGTTCGGCTACACGGGGGAACACATTTAAGAGGTGATTCTAGACACCATACTAAGACGAAAGTCAAGAATAATGATATTGCGGTTGAGACTTCGTTTGTTAGTTATAAGCGTTTAAAGATACGCCTAAAGGCAGGCAATCCGCGTGCAGCGGTGCACGCGGGCAGGTCAGGCGAGGGGTCGAGCAGTGGTCGTCAAAGCCAGTGTCGCACGGGTTCTCTCACCTCAGAGAAGCTACGACGAAATTTACCGACAATCGGCATGGCCACACGAGTCTGCGATACTTAATCCGAAATTAAAGGGTACTTACCTACTCAGCCCTAAAAAAAGAAAAATACCAGATATCTTGCTCTAAAACGTTTAAAAATTTTAAAAAGAACACAAATTTACCCGCACTGAACACGCAAAAAAAAACAGATTTACACGCATTCTGGCAATTGAAACTGATAACTCTTTATGGTTGTGTATTTCGCGATGTGTCGATGCTTGTTGAAATAAATTAATAATGTGGATCACCAAAACGAAAACAGTTGAATGAGTTTATTTGTGTATGCCTGCTTGGTTGATGTACTGCGTTCGAAGAATTTTGTGAGACTGACGTCTTCGTTGGTCAATCCAAGAGAGTTCCCCTAAACTGATGCAGAGAAAGGTCAAGTATTTTCAAGCTGCCATAAACGGGGACAGAAAGCAACTCCGAACCTACTGGCAGTAGGCTACTGCCACATCTCTAAATTTCGTCGTAGCTTCTCTGAGGAGAGTGACCCCGCGCGACAGTGGCTTTGACGACTACTGCTCGACCCCTAGCCTGACTTGCCCGCGTGCAGCGGTGCACGCGGATTGCCTTCTTTTAGGCGTATCTTTAAACGCTTATAACTAACAAACGAAGCCTCAACCGCAATATCGTTATTCTTGATTTTCGTCTTAGTATGGTGTCTAGAATCACCCCTTAAATTTATTCCCACATGTAGCCAAACACCCTGTATATAGGTTAAGTAGGCTGCAGCCTAGGGTGGCAAATTTGGGCCAAAGAAATTGAAAAAGAGAGCAAAATGTTTTTACCTGTAACTTTTTATTTTTTCATCGACAATAATAGATACGATAACTACTACTAATAGACAATAATTGATTTATTCTGCGATCAAATTACAATGCAGGTACTGTGAGCAGTAGTGCAGAAAGTATAAACTATGTGCTATCAACGAAGCCGGAAGAACCGTTTACTGGAAGAGCAACAGTTCTCATCGTCGGTGGAGCGTCGGAATCATTGGAATGTAAGCCAGGCACTTATCGTATCCTGGTAAAACGAAGAAAAGGCTTCATAAAGATCGCGCTGAAGCATGGGTTAGAATGATCAATGTTTACGATTCAACTTACAAATATAATTATACTGATAGATTCAAACATTATAAAGATACCGTAGAGGCATATCCACCATTAAACAAGCATACACACACTTTTAAAACCGCCGGGCAAATGTTAACTTTATTCGGATGGTATCATTGCCTTAACTTCTGGGGACAATCCTCCTGGATTTTATCTTTATGGCATGTTGATTCGTCTTATAACGATGCAAGAGTGTTTACTCATTCTTGGCTTCCTTATTTTCAGGACACCACTGGTGCCCGTGTTCTCATTTGGCGAGACGGATATATACGACCAGGTGTACGGTTCAGAAGGCTCGTTCTTCAAAAGGGCGCAACACTACATTCGTAAAACAATAGGAATAGCCCCGATCATTCTGATGGGTCGAGGATTTTTCCAGTATTCCTTCGGTATCATACCACAGCGGAAACCCATCACTGTTGTTGGTAATTATCGTAATTTAAGCCAATACATTCACCGAAATAATCAAGATTCGGTTTGTGGACCGTTCAGATGAATGAACCAAGCAGGATTGCCAGGGATTCTTTGTGGTCAAACACATACAGGAGTCGTGGTAATGTGTGCGCGAACTGACGCTAGCGCCAAGGTGGCCAAGTGGCCGCAAAGCGAAGCCAACCGCGGCAAACGAGCTTCGGCGGGGAATAGAGCGGTATTTTTAGTCGTTGCTTATTCTTCAGCAAATGCTTAAGCATGCGGCATCCTCTACTAACCTAGTAGCTAATAAAGGATGCCGAATGCTTAAGCATTTGCTTAAGAATAAGCAACGACTGAAAATACCGCCCATAGATCGTCGACGCTGCTTGGCCATGGTTGGCTTCGCGTTGGCGCCACTTGGCTGGTTTGGCGCTAGCGTCAGTTCACGCACACATTACCACCACTCCTGTCGGTGTTTGGCCACAAAGAATCCCTGGCAACCCTGGAACCAAGTACAGTTTCGTCTGGTTATAAGTACGACGCTTCGGGAACAGGCCGGACCTCTAATGAAAATGCCAGCCTCTCGTACTCGCCGCCAGGAGGCGGCACTTATAACTGGACAACACTGCATCAGGCTGGCAGAAAATACTACACACGCATTTGTTGTAACATAATCTTGTTAACAACCGTACAGCTTTTAGAATAGTGTCTCCAGCAAAAACATTTGCGTTGCAATTATGTTGCAATTATTTCTGTTTCAGTCGGCAGCCCTTTAGAGCTACCAAAGATATCGGAGCCGACAGCAGAACAGATCGACGAATATCATGAGAAATTTATCAAGCATCTAGTGGAGCTTTTCCAGACCCATAAGCATAAATACTTGGCGAACGCCGATTCAGTGACCCTTGAATTGATGTCGTGATACGCGCATTAATATGCAATAGCGATTTGCAATGTATCTTTGAAATTAGAGGGAGCTTGGGGAATCGAAGAACGACTTTATAAATCCGTTGCAACAGCGTGGAAAAGATATAATCCCTACCATGAATCTGTTTCACAATCGATAACAAAAGATAATTCGCGATAGGTTAAGGTAATGATTATGCTCTGATTATGTTTTAACCTTTAATTCATATTCGAGTATGGAAGAGGATACTTCGAGGTGGCGGCCTTAAGTAAGAGTTGCTCAAATACAGTTACAGATGTTTTAACGCGAGTTGTAAGTAGGAATAGTAAGGAATTGTACATTTTAGGGAGAAGAAAGAAATTGAATGCATATGTAAGTTTCTAGAGGTTTTAATACAGCGAACAGGAAGGTATTATGTATGATTAAATGACGTGAAACAATAGCCACTGTTTGCATATGTACCGGATTATGCGTCATCTTCACGCACTCGCTCACGTATCTGTATGGTTGTAAAAGTTGTATATTTTGTATTCAATACAAAACACTTTTCCTTGTATACTTCTCGGCAATAGGCGCCAGCAGCATCGCAAGAAGTATAAACGCTATAGACCAAATAGTCCTACGTAATATCTGCAAGGAAAAAATTCTTTTTCAAATACAATTTCTATGGTTGTTACATTTTTTTCACCGCTGGTGTTTTTAATCAACCTTGTCCTGCCATTCTTTGTTCGTGATGCAATCGCGAAATCTCATTCGCGAGAAGTGCACGGTAGAATATAGCGGTATCCACGTATCCGGTATTCGTCTGTAGAGGAATGTGTCCACGTATTTCCGGACTAGAAACGATTTTCTTGTTACCAGATCTCTCATCTGAAAATTTTATACATATAATAGGTTAGTAGACTATTCCCTTCTGAATTTGTATAGATACCTATATACTCTCTCCTCAAACATTTATTTAATTAGAGAGTATTAATTTTCAGTGATCAACGTGCTATTTTTTCAATGTTATCAATTTTGTTTTGCTCGATGTTTGATAACGAAAGACTTCAAGAATCTCGGATCGTGACAAAAATAACGACGATCGTGGTAAAGATTAATAGCAATCTGTTTTGGCATAACAGAATGACTGATAATTATCGAATGGGACTCACTTCGACGTAATTGTACATAGCAAGATCGCATATCGCGTGAGCATCATTGCATCGTAGTTCAGAGAACTTCGGGACCACTTCGCTAAAGTCTGAATCGTAACGTTCCATTAACTCGTCTAATAATAACATGTCCTCGAAACCCTAATAAAAAATTGCAGAACAATTTACAAAAATTTATAATTCAATTAACATTTACATAAATAGTATTCTAAAAATATTTCTAATCTCCTTGACGTCAAGTCAATTGGCCATTTGTTACAAATGAAGAATAAAAATAATATTGCTAACAAAACGATATATAATAAAAGTACAACTCTAATGTTAGATAACTCGTCAACGAAGAATATAAGCAATGAAACGGGAAAATTATTTATCTAAGAGACTGATTTTTTTTTTTTGAAAAACTCTTCGTTCGTACAATGTGGAATTCTTTAATTCATAGAATGCAACTCACAGCGTTCATCCCCTGAGCGTAAAATGGCACCATAGCGTGAGCAGCATCCCCAACGAGAAGAGCGGTTTTTCCAACGTGATAAGGGTTGCACTGCGGCGTAATTATGAGATATTAATTAATTAAATTACATCATGCGCAATAGTTTTCTGTCCGACTGTGACTTGGTACATAACTTGATACATAACTATGTACTTTTCTTTCATTATAAGATTCCTCATGAAACTTTTACGTGGTTATACTACTGAAAGCGGTTAGGTTCACCTAATCGAATAAATAAATATTTCGAAAGTTGCTCACGCTGCATAAAGTAGGTTGATAAAATCCTACAGGATTAAGCATGCAGTACTGTCTTTGTTTCTGATATTTCCCTCATACTTTAAGCGCGAAGGAACTAGATAATTATATCGTAAGTATTTTCTGTAGTATATTAAAGTACGTAATCGCCGGTATTTAACTTCATATTCCATGAAATTAGTATTTTATGCAATTATTTTCCCCTCAATCGTGAATCAATAATTCATATTTACAACTTCTTTACCAGAATTGTGAATAATGCGTGTTAGTTTGTCCGTGTGTCGAACCATTTCTTTTTGTGTATGCAAATCTGCATTGCGTATAAACAGATATTTAATATTTTAAATACAAGTATGAGCGAGGTGTTCTTGAATCTGTTAATTATAATTTGACTTTGTTCACCTTTGCGTTAAATAGTATGGAGCTTTCAAGAGACCTTGCATGACTCGCGAAACGTTGAATTTATTTTTTAAAATTTACCAGACATGGAATTCTTAGAGAGAATGAGGGAAGATGTACTTGCTAAGTAGAAAAATCACAAAATAATCAGTCCGTTTATAAACATATTACGTTGACTTCGAGTTTTGGCTACCTTTTTATATCTAATTGCATCTAGAATGCTTCGCGAGAATATTCGAACACTTGCAATTACAAACGTTAATGAAACAGACGTATAAGTTCAATTACAGCATGCAAAAATGTGTTACAACTATAAGAGAAGTTAGAAGTTAGACGGTCTGCCCACAGCAAGGAACTAAAATTAGAATTAAAAAAGGAACAAACACATTACCGTCCTCACGAAAGAAAAGGCAGAAGTCTCCGACACTTACAGCACAGGAAAATGCTTTATGCAATACACTGATCTTTTCTTCAATCGCCAATCATTCACTAATTCGTAATTATTGTTCATTCATCGATAAGAATCATATTAATAGAGAATCATAAACTCTTCGAAATTAATAGTCCCATTGTTCCTGTTGTTTTTTCTCATTTACTTTAAACAAAAATCTACAAATCGCCAGGAATAAAAAGAAAGTGCCACTAGTAATCTTTCCAAGAAAATAACTGATAATAGAATAGCACAAAAACAGCGGCTTGCAACCACCTTTATTATAATGCTTTTCTTAGAATCTCGTGAGAAAACGAATCTTGTATCGTAGTTATCTGCTGATTCACACTCTACTGTTTACATTTTTAGAGTTCGAAAAAATTGCCACGCATTTGAGATCGCAGGAGACACGTAGAATTGCCCATGATTCATGAGCAGCAGTGAATATACAGGCAGTAGGTGGCACAAACTTTAAAGAGTGATTCTACATAGCAAAATAAGACGAAAATCAAGAATGAAGAAATTGCGTTCGAGGCTTCGTTTCCGAGTTATTAATTCTTTAAAATACGCGTCAAAGGGGTCTGGCGCGAGGGACTTACGCTACTGCCCTCGCCGTGCCTGACCTGGCTAACGCGCGCCGGCAGTAGCCTAAGTCCCTCGCGTCAGACGCTTTTCACGCGTCTGTATTTCCAACAATTAATAACTCGGAAACGCAGCCTCAAACCCAATTTCGTCATTCTTGATTTTCATCTTATTTTGGCATGTAGAATCACTGGTTAAAGTTTCTGACACCTGTTGCCGAACGTAAATCGTAAATCTCCAATATACTTACTTTAATGGAAATCAGCGTTTTCGGTTCCCTTTCGAAATAATCTGTCACCAGTTTCTCCCTGCCAATCAAGCGCAACAGATCGGGAAATTGCTCCTCGTAGAAGTCCAGAAGCGCCTGCGGTGTCTTCAGTTTGTCGAGAGTCGCGAAGGGCGCGAAGATATTGCCAGTAAAGGTGTGGTCATCGTTGGGCAAGGCTATCATCATGAACTCACCTCGCGGCCAGATGTGCAGATGATTCCCGCTCATCGCGAACTTGAACAAAGTAAACGCGAGTGTCTTCACAAAATGAGTAATTTCACGGAATTAATAACGATTGTACTGCGGCATAAAAATAGTTTTATAAATAGAACGCCCAAAAGCGCGGAAGCAATCTCCCCAAATTCCATTATGCTTCATCGAGGAATGTTTGTCATTCATCGACCGCAATACAACATTGTGGATTGTATTTTTACTATTTCTAGACAGCAAAAATATTTCACCTATTTCAGAACGAGCCACGCCTACCTTGTTGTTTTTATCAGCTGGCACAAATAATTCAACATAACCGTGCTCGATGTACGTTTGGCTGCAGTTAAAAAGTGGCCGTTTCATCATTATCCTCCTGATCGTCGAGTATGCGCCGTCCGCGCCGATGATCAAATCGGTTTCTACTTCTTCCGTTCTTTCATTTAGCGTACTAGAAAATTCAGCGTTTTTAACGTCACGGGGCGATTCCCGGATCTTTTTCTCAATACAACAATCCTTACTCTACCACCCTCAGTTTTCCATTTTCCAGATCCGCGTCCACGATTTTCTTGTTAAAATGGAAACTCACTTCTGGATACTTTTCGGCGGCTGTTTCAGGTGAACCATAAGTAAATCACAAGGAAGAGAAAAACAATGAGCTTATTTTGAGATGAAAATTTAGCTGACGATTAACTTAATGCATATGACGCGTTTAAAACGATGGTAGAACCTCGATTATCTAAACTAATTACGGCACATGGTGTTCGAATAATTGGATGATCGTCACGCGAAGAAAAATCGTTTCTTGGAAAGCGTTGTGTGTTCAGAGATTAAATGAAAGGTAGAAGTATCTAGGAGGTTTAACAGTTTCCACTGTTCGCTGTTTTCGTTTGACGATATGTCTGAGGTGAGCTAACACATTTTTCTAAACGTCCCCAGCATGAATATTTTCTTTTTCATTTTGTACCATCTGAATGCTTCAAAATGTGTAGAAGTATTATGAGAATGATTCTCGTCTTCCTGTTTTTAAGTGATTTGTGAGCTTCAAATCTGGCAACTCAATTTTCACCCACTTCCACTAATCCAATTGTCTTGAAACTTTGCAGGCGTCTGTAGTTTGGATGACAAAAAATGATTTTAAAAAAATGGCAAAAATAAAAAATAATAAAAAGGAATGCACAAAAAATCCACAAACACTAGAAACTAGAAAAAAATAAAACTGATATAAAAAATAAAAAATCCACAGACACTAAAAGCTATAAAAAAAATAAAATCCACAAACACTAAAAAATAAAAAATATATGAAAAAAATGTATGTTAAACGATTGGACTAAAAATGCATTAAAAACTAAAAAATAATTATTTTCTTGTGCTACAATTTCGATGGTGATATGGGACTATTAATAAAATCATACAAACACTGTGATTATCCTGTAGAATTGTTCAAATCAATTGTAAAGACAAAGGATTTATAAACGTTAAAGTATCAAAAAAAGCATTGAACAAAAATTGTGAAGATCGCAATAGAAAAATGTAAAAAATTCATTTAAATCACTGCTCACTAAGTGTTACTATTCAATGTACATATAATAGGGGAAAGTTCCCTATATTGTACCATTTAAGAAAGTACCTTCATAAATCGAAAACGTGTTCATAGTTTTGAGCAGAAAAAAAATGTCAGGACAATTTCAGGATTGTAATTGATACATAAATCTAATAAAATAGATTGAAGCGCTATGTGGCTGGTTACAAAAAATATTTTCAAACTACCGTCAATGGTCCAATCTAGGAAAAACTGGTTTCCTAATTTGGACCACAGATATCCTAAATTGGACCACGTCTATTTTTCATTATTTCAGGTAAGAAGTTTTATTTAAAAATGTACTTGCATATGCACTTACTACACTCTATAAAAAAAAAAAAAAATAACTCTGAGACACATTTTACAGCGTACTGAGAAAAAATAAATATGCATTTAACGAAATAATCAGTCGCTGGCAGACTGGCAATTTATGCACTCGTAATAATCGGTATTACGACCGAAACGAACACCACAAAGGCATTCTTCATCCTTTGCTTCACTTGAAGAATTCTGCACCATACTCTGTCCCATTTCCCATATTTTCCCCGCTGTGATCATATTATCCTTAAGAAAGGAAGAACGTTTCATAATTTGGACCAGTCCGACATAAGAACCATTATGTGGTTCAATTTAAGAAACAAACCCAATCTTAACTTTTAGGTGTAATAAAGAAAAACTAGCGCAAGTATCGGATAAATGTTATGATAACATTGAGGATATAACTATTCATAAAAAATGGCACCCATTACAATTCAAAATTTACCTACCAGTCAAAAATCACAGCTTATATAAATTGGAGGCGAAAGTACATCAGCCGGCACCAAAACAAAAGATTCATCACGCTGTGGTTATACACTCATTCTACAGTGTTCTGTTGCTAACAAGGGAAGATCCCGAACCCGAAAATTCAAAAAATTCTGAAACTTTGTGAATATGCAGGGCTTTTCCTCCTGGTTACAACGCAATTTTTGTTTACTGCCCAAATTCACTCGAAGGGGGCGAAATTAACCCCTGAAAATTCGGCTATTTTCCGATTTTCTGTTATAACTCGCGAACTGTAAGAGATAGAAAAAAAGTATCAAGGCAAAACTTACTTCTTTTAATTAGATCTATCATTTGGCAAACAAATTATTTTACAGTTCACGAGTTATAACACAAAGTCGGAAAATAACCGGATTTTCAGGGGTCAATTACACCCCCTTAGATTGAATTTGGGCAACGAAGAAAAATTGCGTTGTGATCAGGAGGAAATTCCCTACATATTCACAAAGTTTCAGAATTTTTTGAATTTCCAGGTTCGGGATCTCCCCTTGTAAGCAACATATGAAATACAACCCCATGCCAAGAGATACCCTAAATTAATTAATATATCAATAAAGACTATGGTCCAATTTACGATCCGTTCGAAGTTAGGGAACATTCCTCAACTAACAAGTATTAAATTAAATTGGTCATGGTACACCTCTGATCTTTCTTTTCATAAATGTGCTATCATTTTGAGCTTTGATTTTCTATAATATGTGCAGTTTTCTAAACAAGACCGAACATTTTACGCCTACAAATATTCTGGAATTATTTATAATCCTCGCCTGCAGATACTTCACGTAAAGAGTTGTGTATTTTTTTCAAATTTTCTAATAAAAGTTCAGAAGCTAATTTAGCCATTTGGCTCCCCTTGCTCGTCCCATCGAGGATGTCTGACAGTTCGAAATCACTCTCACGGCGCAGGTATCTGAGTGAGACCGCTACGCACTGAAAACCTTATGCTCTGGTAAGTGTATTGAATTATAGTACCACCGGGGTGCACGCATTTCACGCGTAACAGTGTAAGAAGTACAAGGCGGCAGTGACAAGAAACTTGACACCCTCGAATTCTTGTGGCTTCATGCACTACCGCGTCATCGGATATTCAGCAACGCTTTTTTTCCAGATGCAAAGCATCTCGTGTTCGTTCATGTTCTTATAAAAAAATATACAGCTGTATCGAAATATCCTAAGTCTTAGGCCATAAAGAAAAAGTTGCTAATCGGGACACCGTGACGCAAGTAGTATAAGTCAACGAATCAACACGCATAGTCGCTGTTACAAAAATTAGTCCAAGATCTCTAAATGACGACAGGGTGGACTTAGGAATAAAAAAGTTTGTAATCGTAGTAACAGAGATCCAAATTGCGATTCGATTTCTTTATCTTACGAATGTTGATCTGAATTTATTTCATGAATGATGGGAGATTTGTCTACAATTATAGGCGATCGTTTTTTCACTCACCATTCAGCAGAACCACGTTTAGATATCGTCTGCTGACAGAGTAAATACACTGCAAGGGACGGAATTATATTAAGAAATTATGTAACGGTGAAAATTTGTGTATTAATCTTCAACGTGTCAGAAATACGATCCGACGTAATAAAAACCCGTGAATTTGTAATCAGAGAGTTTCTAAGAAGCTAGCTGAAATTATTGCTATTTCACTTACGTTCCCTTTTACGTTGTCGTAAATAATTTCCTTCAAAGTGCCATCTTTATTATGGATCATTCTGCCACGCATGGCAATACCATGATGATCGACCAGTGCCTCTTCAAGGCCGACTGCCCTCAAAGCTTCGCGACCCCTGATTGATAAAGCCAAGTCGATGCTCTGCCCTCGAGAATCCTCCACCCGGATATCTGTGAACAATTACGCCTATACTGTCAGTTTTCACGTCGAAATCTCGATTTAAAATATCACTGTCAGCTTTAGAAATCACACTCGAGGGCTTCCTAGTGTGACGGCGGAAGAAACTAATTTTTTCGGAAATTAAAAAAGGAACAAGTATCGCACGTATCATTTTGCACGTTCGTAGCTTTGTTCTATCACCGTTTAAGACTATAAAAAAAAATATAATTGTAGTTATCTCAAACACAAAATTCAAAAAGATTGGTAATCTGTAGACGCGTGGTTATCGTCTGAACAAGCATAATGTAAAATTTTGAAAAGAGTCTCATAAAAGTTTTATCAATTTTAGCAAAAAAATATCGTTTTGTTGACTGTAGTAATTCAATTTTACAAATATTTGCAAAATTCTAGTTCGAATGATAAAGTAACGTCTACTGAGTATGCGTGATATATTTGAAGTGGATCGAGACTTTTGGTTTTTTTGGCAATCAAGTCTTCACGATGCTCCGCTATAAGTGGATATTTTTGCTCACAATTTTTTCGTTGTAGTCTTAAAAGATGATAGAATAAAGCTACAAACGTGCAATACATGTTTATTTTTTAATTTCCGAAAAATTGAATTTTTTCAGCCGTCACACCCCTTAATTTCAAGTCTGCATTTGACGCGAGACATTAAAGTGGTTTTCGTACGGTAGGATCACTATTATTTAAAGTACCCAAGTCGAAAGCGGGAAGGTAAAAATTCAGGAAGAAAGCGCATGTGATTATAGAAAAAAATGTTTGGCAAAATTCCAAAAATTATGCACCTTGTCGGACAATTATATTAAAATTATACGAAAGTTTTCGCTGGAATCTCAGTGAAATGATATAAACTAGCACCGACTCTGTACAATGCTTTTGATTATTACAACTGAACATGAAAAATTAAGAAAGAATTCAAACAAGGTATAAAAGTGTTTACAAAGTTTTTTATGGAAATTTTTATGGAAAAAAGTTAGATTACTGCGACGTGAGTTACGAAAAATAGCGCGTTTCATTTTTCTATTTTCTATCTACCGTAAGTTCCCAAATTCTTCGTGGCGAAGCAGTCTAATGTGTTAGTTTTCGCGGCGGAAGACCAAACGTGCTAATACTCGTCGGAAACGATGCAATGTGCTTCCTTAGGCCGGAGGCACACGAGCGTTTTTTCGACGTCCGTCGCGACGGACGTCAATTTTGACGGACATACGTATACACCGCGATTTACTAACGAAAAACTAATATACCGCAATGCATTGTGACGGCCGTAAAAAAGCGCTCGTGTGCCTCCAGCTTTACGTGTCAAACTGAAACGTGCTGTTTCTCGTAAGTAAAATCAAACGTTCTACTTTTCGTAACGCGAGTCGATTTTACCACGGTTATTTAAGAGTTTTCGCGAGCAATCGCGCAGAATCATGTCAAACTTTTGAACAAATTAGGTAAGGAACTAGAAAACGACGAAACACCGAAGTAAAGTTTAGTATATTCACCTGAGCGAGATTCGTATACGGACACCGAGTGGCCCCTCTTCGCAAAGAAACAAGCCGCCAGTGCACCAACCTGAAAGTCGATTTTCAGTGCTCATTCTCTTTGAGTAATAAAGACGTCTAATAATAATAATAAAAAAAATTCCAACCAAGAATTTAGTGTAAAAATATAAGGCAAGATTTCTTTTTGTATTCTTTTTCGTAGAAAATTGTTTTTATACGAGATCGAGCACACACCAAGCCACCCCCAACGATAGCAACTCGCGACTTTCCATCGGCAACCGCCATGGTATTCCGTCCTGCACCGAAGCCACTGATCAACTACCTGTCCTAACGCGATCCACCTCCAAGAATACAGGGCGAACCGCGTAACGTGATCACCTTAAATTATTCTGTTGTTAGTGGACCGATGGAAATTCTTTTTGTGTCGCGTAATATGGTTCAAAGAGAACCCTTAAGATGATTAAAGTATGCTTTTTATCAGTTGCTGTTTTTCAAACGTTTGAAAATCACCTTCGGTGTTTTTATAGATAAACCTATCACTTTTTTTAGGTCTGTTTACGTCTCTTTATATTATGTTGGGACGACGTTCGAAAGGGTGTCCATCAGTTGCAATACACTCGCGTGAACGGTAAATATATGATTGCCCAGCTCTTTCTATGATATCTGCACTTATAGCTGGCATGCATTTAGAATTCATTGCCGCATATTTTCTGGCACATTCTCCGTAATCAGGGCCGACGTGACAGTACATATCGATGGTTTAGTGCACAAATATTGTATGTCCACTTTTAGCGTTTTGGGGAAAAATAGTTTTAAACATGCAATGGTACATAAGATTCAGGGACATGCAATGAAAGAAAATATTATTTTTGACAAATTTATAAAGTATAGATATAAATGTGATTTTTATACTGCATAAAGATTCAGTCAAGTATCATTTGTTGCATATAAAAACTCAAATTTCACAAAAAATGGACATACAAATTTGTGCACTAATAAGATCTGATATTGGGTAAAACCATTTTTTGGAGCCCCCGTTCTAATTTTTTAATGAAATAACAATCAGTTTTCACTTTATATAGGTAATTCATCGTTTTTGATATTTAAATAAGAACAGAAATACTGAAATAAAGAAATAACTAAAAAGTAATAACGAAATAAAAACCGATTTTTTTATTGCAATTTTTTGATTTTTTAAATTAAGGTTATTATCAATCTTTTCGTCGCCATAATTCATCACGAAAGTATGTATCGCAGACGGAAATGTTTACAAACGCCGCAATGCGAAAGGCCATAGAGCAAATATGAATAACGTCTGGATAACGGAGTTCCGAGACATCCCCGGCTGATAAGATTCAGTGGAAACAGAAAAAAAAATATTTTATGATGCTCGCCGAACTCGTCTCAACATCCGCCAAAAGATGGGCGTACAGAAATTATGTGTTTATCTAGCTTAAAGTACCCGGCGTTGCACGGGTAACACTTCGATTATTCACGGAGTGTCAAGAGGGTGCAATAAGGGTGGAGGGGTGGGATGCCAGATTTCATGGTAGCCTATATTTTCTGCAGGGTTCTAGAGAGTAATTATACAAAATTTGGTCCAGATCGGTTAAAAAGATCGGGATAAAATGTATCCTATATGTTATTCCTAGTCCTAGACTACGTATACACAAAGTTTCAGAAAGATCCGTTGCGTAGTTGCAACGTGATTGCGTAACAAACATCCAAACACACTTTCGCATTTATTATATTAATTTATTTATTTTATTAGTAGGATAACAAAGAACTGTTAAAAGTGTACTATAATCATTTTAAAGGCCCCTTTGGATTTTGATGGGTCCACCCTGTATATGATTTTACAAAATTCTTGAACGAAGAAACGTTACTTTCGATAGAGCAAGTAACATGCCAAAGGTGTCTTTTTCCCAATGTCACGGTAGCTAAGATTTCTGGAGTCATCGATTTCACGTTTCGTTAAATAGAACTTTCTTTTTCCTTCATTATTTAATGTCCCATAAACCACTAGTGTGAGGTATTAGCGGCCTAGGGTCTGGCCTACAGTTGGTTGTGCAGTTTGGTATGCTTTAGGTTAGCGCTGTCCAAGGTAGCGTACGCGTAAGTTCGGGGCTATCCTACTCTCGTCCGCGTTGTCAGGGATACCGCGCGACGCTAAAGAGGCGGCCACACGGAAAAGGGTCAGCACCTTTAAGGGGGGTCACTCAAGTGAAAATGAACTACCAGTTATTTTACAGATCAAAATTTGAAAATATGTATTTCCATAGTATTTTTTACGCTGAAATGAATTATGTAAGAATATTTTTCAAAAATTTAAAAAAAAAATTTCGAAAAAATTATTCGATTTTAAAATCCATACCCTTATCTCTGTAGTATTGTATACAAAGACTGCAGAAAAAATTTCAGCTCGAAAACTTCATTTTTGTCCGAGTTATAAAGTTTTCATGTTTTGGCGTAGTAACTAAAACGCTCCCGCTCCGTACGTTGGACCTTCTTCTTCTTGAAATGCCTGTTTTCTTCCTGATTGTGCAGTTCGTATCATTTTTCTTGCACGTTTGTATCTTTCTGAAGCTTTCTATTTATACCTGCGTACTCGTTCTTTGTGACGGTTTTGAACAATTTTCAATGATTGTTCGCTCATTTGCATTTGGTTGTCCTTGAATGCATGTAATATTGTTTTCGTCCATCCTTCATTATATTCAGTATTAACAGCTTCTGCGGCTGCAGCTTCAACAAGATATTTGGAAGGAAAAAAAACATTTGGGCACTTACGCCATATCATGCTATGCAAACTTTCAAACAGCACACGACGTCCCAAAGACGTCCATTTTACGTCTGAGACGTAATCGAGGCGAGGACCGGCCAGAAAACGTGGATTTTGCCGCATAGACATCTCACGTTCAGAAACAGAGGAGTGCCGAGCGTTAATGTAGGATAGCTGCGTAATTAGGTGAGCTGGTCATCCACAGATGGCGGGCTGGTCCTCACCGCGTACTTTGAAACACGCGCGCTTCCAGCGGCAGCGCGTGTCCATCTTGTTGGCTGACGTCAAGTGGATCGCCAACCAATTCCTACTAGTTGTAGTCCTAATAGTCTATTTTTTTTGTTCTTTGATACTTGAAAACTATCTTAAGATGGATTTATTTGTAGACGTGCCCGGATTATTATTGTTACTGGTCTACTAATAGCGAATAATATACAGCGAAAAATAAACAGTAATAAACATTATCTTCGAAGTAGACAGATGTAAACATTGAAAGGATTGAAACCAAACAATCATTGCGACCAGCGTATTACACTATGCGTATAAAGCCACATTTCGCTGCTTATTTGTATCTCGTTTGTAACAACGCTTTCATTATACCCTGGTATATTATATTCTATTGATAGTACAGTCTTCGCTGAGAGCTCAGTTTGGCCTACACGTTGAATGCTTTTCGCTATCCCACCATTTATGGCTCACTTCTGTCCTGCGAAGCCGAGAGCGAGAGAAAGCGATTGAAAGCGAGCGAGACTACTTTGTCTCGCTCCGCTTTTCGTACGCCTGATACTCCGTCCTTTGCGTCCGCGACGGGGGGCGACGTACGCAATGGGCACGAGCGTTTAGACTCGCTCTCGTTCCATCTCACTCTCGGCTTCGGCAAGAAAGAAGCGAGAAACGCTCGCTCGGCATCGTGCCTCCTTCACGTTAAATGCTCACTGCCGGTCCGGAGCCGCGAGCTCTTAGCAAATAAATACCGTATTTCAAAATAATTTGTGTAGGATTGGGCGGCCTGTGGTGTAAGTGAGGCCCAGGTCCATAGGTGGCGCGCGCCCGTTAAGAGGAGCTCATTAAGCAGAGTCCTCGGGGAAGCCGCAGCAGGGGAATCGGTTAGGCGGCTGGCCAGCACGCGGAAGGCCCAGGTTCGAGTCCCGGTGAGCGGCGCTTTCCTTTTTTCCGTCTCCTACATTTGTATCTGCCAGAGGATGTCATTGAGGAAGTATAATACTAAAATATCAAAACCATCGGTATCTTTCATCGTTTAATATATTATCCATGAAAAAATACAATGTGTGAAACTCTTGCTATATGATGGTGAAACGATTTGAACATTTTCTTGAATATGGAATATACCACACTTAGAAATTTCAAATAACTCATGACGTGTTGATTTTTCGAACACCCCAGCCTAGTATTATATAGTGCTGTCTCCACAAGTGATCTGGTCTCCTGTCGCCAAGATTGATATTCGTCATCACCACTACTTCTTTTGTAATTACCGTGGCAGGTAAAAGGGACTGAGAATGAGTGAGAGGGCACCGTAATTTCTGGCTTGTCGCTATCGCGCCCGCTCTTGCTCGCCGCTACAGAGGGCAAAGGCCGGTCCCAAACTCTCGCTATAGGCTCGCGCTCGGGGCTGGCGGCGAGCGCTTAACGCAATGCGTGGACGATTCCGAGCCGCCGATGTGCGTGAGGCAGAGACAGAGCCTAGGCACGTGAAAGACGAAGCGAGACAAATTATCATGCTTTCTTTCTTTTGTAGCCGACGGTAACGTCGTGTCGACTCTTTTGTCTCCTCTCGCTCGCTCTCAGGTTCTCTCACTCTCGACCGAAGGATTCTAAGAAGTGGTGGGGACAGCGACGAACGCTTAACGCATAGTTGCGATGAGCCCTAGCAAGAATATACTGTACATATTTTTTACACAGTTTGAATACAAGAATTGATCTCTCTATAATATCGTTCAATTTAAAAAAAGACTGTTTCCTCTACTACTTCTTTGTATTCTGATTGGAATTGGCCTGAACACCGAATATGAAACTTCCCTAAGGGGGACCTCCTACTTCATAGGAGATCTGGCTCAGCTGGCTAGGTAGGTAACACTGCGGCCCCGCATCTGCAACGTACAACGTAGCCTGCAGTCAAACGAGTTTGTGGATACCTGCGACCCTTGGAAAGTGAAGATTTCATAAACTCCAGCCTCATATGCACCCTCATAAAGTTCTAAGCAAACACTATAAAGAATCGTTCCCAGTGGATAAGAAGCAGGAAACACGAAGAGTACCTAGAATACTCAACATCAACAGCTAAGAACTATGCTTCCCGTCAATCCCAGGGGATCCACCGGAGCTAGTCCAGATCCTCCCGGTGGGCCGCGTCAGGGTATGACGCGGGGAAGCTGAAAACGGCGACGTCCTCGCAGGGACGTTGGCGATGATCGTCGCGTTGATCATGACGCGTGGCGTGGCTTTCGTGGTTGCGCCGCTGTCCGAAAAATCAAAAATAGCCGGTGTGCCAGTCAGTGCGGCGATGTCGACGGCGAACGACGTTTCGGCGGTACGGTTCGGCCGGTGGTGGTGGTGTTGGCGGAGACGAAGGAGGAGTACTACCTGCGGGTCAGCGATGCCGACGGGATACGCGAAGACGATCGTCCTTCTCGGTGTACTAGCGGTGATATGCGCGCTCCAGGGCACCGTGGACGCCGCCGGAAGGACGAAATCGGACGAGCCTCGGGCCAAGGGAGGTCACAAAGATGCCGAGCCTGTCATCGAGGAAGTCAACGCAAAGCAGCTCGAGCGGCTCCTCAACGAAAAGGATTTTGTTGCCGTGTATTGGTGTAAGTGTTTCAGAGGGCCGTGTCATTTTCGCCCGTTCGCGGTATCACCTTCTACCGAATACATTTCTTGATCATTCACGGAAGGACGGGCAGCCCCCTTTCAACGGGCGAATCTAACAACAATCATACTTATGAATGTACTCGTTACTCGCTTCCAGCACTTCTCTTGTTTCCTCGCGAAGTATAATCCCATTGAAATTAAAGTTTAAGACATTGGGAACGCCTTGGGAGTGTTCGCGAGACCCTTAGAGGGGTTTAATTCTGCGAGTCGTAAGGCAACTGATCCGGCTTCTGTTGTCACATCGGTAAAATGCATCGCCATTTCTGTAATTGCTCGACATTCTTCATGCCTACACAATATCTTATTTAAGAAATATAGTAAATTCTGCGCGTTTAACGGACAGTCGTTTTACATAGTTTTGTCACGGAATCTGGGGGATATTTCAGGGAACCGTATTCAGAGTGAAGGGATAAAATGTACTAGATCCAGATGTGCATCCGTTACTGCTTTATGCGCCCATGTGACCCTCGCACGTGTGACCCTGCACGTGCTTCTAACGTACGCAACTATGCAGCTAATATTTTGCGCTTAAATGTGGCGTTCTATTTAGAATGGACACTGGCACCAGCCAAGTGTAAAATGAAACTTCGAATTAAACAATGTTCACAAAAGTGCCACTGCTTTAATATCCTTGACAAACATTTCTCAGGCGTTGTTTCGAGAAATGTTCCAATCGATTCGTCCGCGCAGAATTGTTATAGACCGAGGCTGTTAATTTTTGAAAACATAATTCACTCATGTTGCGAAAGCGGGACCAGGTAATGAAGAATGAACGCGACGTCTACCGACACGTGGCAAAGCTTCGATCTTACGTAACTTGTCTATAGTAAGCCATTTAGATCTCGTTTGGCCGCCGAATTCCTCGGGGTACTTCGCACCACGTACTCTCTCTCTTCCTTAACCCCCCCCCCCCCCCCCGTGCCTCTCTTCTCTGACCCTTGCATTCCTCTCGGTTCAGCGACTTCTGTTACACTCTGGCTCTCGATCCTTTCTTCTTCTAACCCTTATTTCCTAAATGAACACGTTTAAGGGCAGCTGAATCAGATTTAGCTCTCCTGGCCGGCACATTGAAGCAAACTCGAAGCGACAGATTGTACAATACACTGTCAAAGAAAATCCGTAGCCTCGTTACGTGGCAACGAAACCCATTGGATGCTTGCAGTAATATACTCAAAACGTTACCACGTTAGTCCACACCGCGGAGGATAATGGAAGCATCCCATAGCAATAAATACCGTTTGAACTCTCATTAATGCAACTGTACTTACGTCGATATATCTTTTATATCTGCATGGACGTCGATAGAACTTTCTTGGCTACGTCTACTTCTACCCTCACACGTTCTACTTCGTCTTCTTCGTCTCTTCTTCCTCAGCGTCATTGAATTACGTAATCGGCGGCTGTGAGATAGTAGGTGTCGATGAAAGCCAGAATTGCAGAACCGGATTCGTCGCTGGGTATCGTTTTTCTGCGCGACGACGGCAAGTGAGGCATCAATATGGGAACGGTTTAATGCACCGAGACGGAGGCGTCCGTTCGCGTGTTATAAATAAATCTCCCCGGTGGCAGATTGACGCCTCTGTCTCTCGGTATGGTTACTCGTTCAACGTCTCCGTAGGCTTGTTTCGATTAAAACCACCAAGTGCGGGGCGAGCTTGAAGGCGGGCTGGTGCGACCGCGCATTCGTCATCTCAAGGGCGGGATTGCAGGGGCAACCGTCTTTCTCGCGGCTTTAATTCTTCCTCGAGCTTAAATCGACGTTGACGCAGCGCATTAGGTATATATAGGTTTTGATGTACACGTTATGCGCGCGAATGGCATTCGCATGACAATTAACAGGTATTAAATTTGGTCCCTTTGCCAAGTAGCCGGCTCGCTCAGTAAGACAAGCCATCTCGCGGCAGACACAAGGTTTCGAGAGTGTCTGAGGGAATGTAATAATTGGTACAAGAGGTCGATGCAATTCTGCAGCACTATGTATCATTATTTCACAAGAGATTCATTGCTTTGCTTCGTTGTTGTCCATTTTCCGATGACGCATCGATAAGAGTATTTTCGTAGAATTTTTCAAAATTCAAAACCTGATGCGATAAATACAGAGAGAACTGACCGAGTTGATATGAGAAGGAAATAGTGAGGCTATAGGTTGCCAATATTTTTTTTAAAATTCATCGTAGTTCGTTGGTGCAAAGTACGAATTTTTAAGGACAAGACGTAAGTTGCTGCAGGCGCCTTAATATAATAGTAATCTAAACTGAAACACTGGGAATCCATACGATGGATGTTTATATAGGATAACATAACATTATGTATAAACATAGGAGATCCGGGTAATGTGGATCAAAATTTTTTCAGTTCTCTTGGAAATATAAACACATATACATTTAGGTACTTCTTTGCACGCTATTCCGGAAATTATTCAAAATTCCTTACTACAATGCGAGATTAATAAAAAAAATTATAATTAGAAATTCTTATACGCAAGATGCAAATGCAGAAGCTACTAGATACAAGGTCGAGAAGCAAATATTGTGTGGAGCTACTGTACTTTCTCAAGCGATATGTATCAGTAGCGATTATGGCAAATCCAGACGCGTTGCCCGGCTATTGATTTAACCCTTAAATGGACGTTACACATTAGACGTTCACAAAATAAAGAAATTCGAATTTGAACTCGTTGTTACGTCCGAAACCGAGATGGGGGTGTGTGATGTGTGATTTCCGGAACGTAAAGGGATCTCCCCCGTTTGCACCGCGTCGCCTCCGGCGTAACCGTAATCCCTCAAGGCCGGTCACGCTTTTTGGAGTACTGTGCAGGCAGGTGGATTGGCATTTTGAAGATCGAGGAGGAAAAGAAAGAAATTTGTGTTTCGTCTTGGGACCGTCAGCCAGACTCTCATCAGTACGGGAACTAAGAGGAATAAACTTGGAACTTGTATATATACGAACGAGATTAGAGTTGGGGACTTGTGAGAAGATTAGACATCTAGCGGCGCTGGCGAAGACTAACCAGGCGCGGACCCATGGTGGGGCTGGGACGTGACAACTCGAAACTTTATATTTCTTCCTGCTCCGAAGTTCTGTATTTAGTAAATCGACAAGCAAGAATGTTGGAGTGCAAAGGGTTAATTCGTATAAAATTTGTGATTCAAAGTGCAGGCTAACAATACATAGGACTGAAATTTTGTTAGTAGAGCCAAGTGCTCTACTGAATCCCATTAGAATGAAAAAGGTTTATTTGTTTCTCAAACGTAGTAATAGACATGGAGACACGAAAGATTATCAGCAGTTTCTTTACTTCTGTAATTTTAATTGTTATTGGTTGAGTTTTTCACAAATAGAAGCAATTAATGTAACACTAAATACTTTGGGAATAAAGAACAGTGAGTTATTTACGTTAATGGGACATAAAATTGCAAGTTACTTTAACACTGTTGATCAGCACACGTGTTGATAAATTTTTGTTTCCTGTTTAAATTACTCTGTACGGAACATGCAATCGTATGCGGATAGAAAATAAAAGAGAAACTTTTTACTAATCGTACGAACATTTTAACATGTTTTGAAATACCCTGTCATAGAACAGACAGTGATTGATATTGATAAATGGAAAATTAATTTTTTAATATATTTTGCACAGTTCATTCATTAATTTGCTTATACTTTCTAGTTTGCAAGTAGCTACACTTTAGTGAAGCGAAAAATGATATACAAAGTGAAACTAAATTATATTTATGGACTTATTTAGGAAATTTATGAAATCGAAGGAAAAATGAAAATCGGCAATTAAAGTTTTGAATCATTAATCGTAACAAGAAATATGATATTAATTGATATCGTTAGATAAGGAAATAACGAAACATCGTGTGATGTTCTTTCAAATAAAAGTTTTCAAAAATTTCAAACAATACTATTTATAGATTTACTAGCTGAACAGTAACACATTTGGGACTGCGTTACGTATTGATTGCAATTAATTAAGCAGCTTGATATGTTAATTCCGATTTAGCCAATTTGTATTTATTTACCTAATCCAAAATTAGTTTCAATTATCGATAAAAACAAAGTTTGTACATAAATTGCTCGGACTTTAATTTGAATTTTCCCTCTTGCGAAATCTTCACCCTTGAGTCCACTGCATAGTTTCTCTATTCTGTCATTCTATCTATTTTCAATAAACGAATCATAACAATAACTCTTCGAAATATATGAAAATCATAAAGACGTTTCTTACATTATTATTATTATTCACGACTTTATTGCGAAAAATATTATAAGACTATCTGAATATATGCAGTATATAAATACTGACTTAACGTCTATAACGAAAAGTAGAACAATAATTTGGTGGCTGAAACTATGGCAATAACAGTATGCCAATTACCTTGCAAGGAAGCTCGAACTCATTGCTAATGAAAAAGCATTTAAATTCAACGAAACATGAATAGAAAAATGTTTTTTTTTCAATTTGAAACTTGCTCTAAACCTTTGATGAACCTTCATCTTCTAAAAGACATTCCCTCGTTTTCAATCTCCTCGCAACGAATCTCCGAATCGTTACTTAAAAACAAATACCTAATTACGACGAAGAAATTATCACTCGCAAACCTCGAACTAATCTATAAGGGCTAAAGAATTCGAAGCTGTGTGGCCTCTTCCTGACCAACCTGTTTCTCCCTCGCGCAAGCCGCGTTCCATTCGCGATTATTCCCTGAATCACGTTTTCATAATACCGTCTGATGCAACCAGCTAACGCGTTAGAAGACCGACGAAATAACCAAGATCGTATCCTCGTTGAAGCAATTCGAGCAACCTTGCCAAGTGCCGCAGAATGAAACGATCGCCCCTCAGCGATCCCACAATAGTTCCTTTCCCGTATCAGTTACGATACGGATCGTCGATCATGATCCTACCAAAAAAATACCCTCCACCACTTCCCCTCCGCCTGCCGCCCCGCCTGGCCGTTGAAAAACGTGGTTTCACGTTTCTTCCGCACGCTGGTCCGCGCTCGTCCCGAGGATCTCTAACCGCTCCTCCGCGTAATGACGTAACGGGCACTCTCGAAATACACCGGCGGAACTCGCGAGAACTCTTTTCGTGGCTGTCTCGCGTGGCCCTCGTAAAAATAGTTGCGGCCAAGGAGGGGGCCGCGGGGCCCCTGCCTCCCTTTCTCCGCCGATGAATTATTGTTCGGGGCATTTTTAGAGGAACCCGCGGCCTCTGGGATCTGGACGATCGGCAGGAAAGAGCGATACCTCTCGAAAATGCTGTTAACAAGGCCGGCGCTCCGGTAGCCGCCGCTTTTAGCACACGTTCGAAGTTATTTTGGCGCTTGCCTCTCGCTACCGTCTCGCCTGAAAACATACTGTCCTCGGCCACCCCGCCGTCCTCAACCGCCGTCGCGACGCCCCTCCCCGCGCCACGGGAGCTCACCCTTCTGGACCCACCTCCGACCTTGGGGACCGCTCTCGGTTGGGAAGAAATTGGGGAACAACCGCCGCCGGGTTTTCAAAGGTTAGGCGCGAGAAGACCCGGACGACGAGCTCGCAAGTCGAACCTATTTCCAGCCGCCGTGTCCTCGCGGCTTCTTTGCGACGCGAGCAGAGCTTTCTCTCGCTCGTTAGCGGTTTCAGAGATGTTTCTCGCTACGCTGACGTTGAGGCCCTTCGCCTTTCGCTCCTCCGGTACTGGCGGAGCTGAGGGTTCCTTCAGCCCAGTCGCAGCGCAGCTACTTGTGCTTGTTTCGCTTTTTGGTCAGACTACGGCGAAGCAGACTATGTATAACTTATGTTAGTTGTTGGATCCGGCTGAAACAGCTTTATCTGCGGATACAGCGATCATTGTCTCAACTCCTAGTGGGCCCACTTAAACAGAGCAGATTTGTTGCATTGTGGGAGTGTTTTTTCAGTAAGTGGAGTGTGCCTTGTTCAATAAACGATGGCTCAGCCGGACACTGAACGAGGTGATTATGAAAGATCTATGACGCTTGCCGGAAAACGCGCGGCTCCTGAGTAGATATTTCCAGATGTGCTCTCTCGTTTTAAGCTTCCTGAAAGACGAGCTCTTTCCGCCCCATCAATTAAGGAGAGGCTTCCAGGCTTTTAAGCAGTCCACCCTACTTCATTACTCTCGCGTCATAGACTTCTGCTAGCGCTGAGGTTATGAAAAACAATTTAAGAAGCTCTATTTTAGCTACGCTTTGCCGATGAACTCAACACCTGTCTCAATTTCCTTCTCGCTAAATGATTAAAAAATAAGACAAGAATATTGTACTAAGCGTATGTAATACTTGGATTACCACAAAGTCACTTCTTTACAAATTTCGTTCCAACCGATAAATTGTTTTGCTTCCCTCAAGTTTCATTTTCATTACTTCCATCTACAAAATTGCGTCGATGCTTGAAGTTTTAATAAAAACATTGAAAGTTGTGTCCTCCTTCAGCGAGTCTTGGTGGGACTAATTGAATTATCTCTCTAGGTTTAACAAATTTTTGGCTCGGGATAATCGATAATTAGAAATACGAAGTAAAAAAAATAAACTTCTGCTCTCAAATTTGTACCATCATCGCGGAAAATATTTTGCGAACTCTTAATTCTTTGGGAAACTCAACCAAAACCTAACCCCAAAACTTTATTTTCATCTCTAAGTGTAACACTTTCTTTCGGACGTATTTTTAAAATTCAAAAATAGACTATAAATACAGAAGGATAGTAGGAATAAAAGCAGAAGATAAAAAATTTGGGATTTCCTCTTTGCACTATCGTGAAGAAATTAAAAATATCTATATTTGTTTTCCAGAGCTTAACAGAAAAAGGGGAGGTAGTATGATTGTAGAAATAGAAAGAAAATTATATTTATGTAAAACAAGATTATGAGGCAGTTTTGATTCATAAAATTTGTAACTCAATTATTTCAAAGTGCCAAATGTGGGAGAACATAGAATGATTGTTCTACGATAGTAAGGAGCCATCTTGAGGCACGTATAGCGTCAGACCACCTGTGCGCAGCGAGACTTAATTTAATTATCAGCTTGCCAGGAAAAACGCAGAATGAGAAAATTGCTAATTCAGTGATAAGCGCTTTTGGTGCTCTGCCAACTATTTGCCTTCTCCAAGCATTTAAACACGACACGATACGTTGTTTATTTAACAGTAAATAGACGATATGTTTACCGGAACATGTCTCCTTAACTTAAATTTTAAACCCAACACATATCTGCCTTGTAATATTACAAAATAAAAAATCCAAAAGATTTAACTCCTCTGGCTTCAATAAAATATTGAATAAAAATACTAAATCATACTTTCGGGGCTTTAAAAATCACTACAGAATATTACTAAATTTCTATATATTTTAAGATGTCCAATATCAAAGCAAAGGAAAGCCTATCCCCGATCTGGGTAGCTAAAGCAAACGAATGCTCCAAGTTCGAGAGGCTGACCAGAGATCCAATTCTACTTGTCTTTACATTAGATTTACAATATGAGCTACATAACGCCCACCGACGTTAAACATATTATAATTTTGTTATGTAATTAGTACCCAAATAGAGTCTGGATTAGGCAGTCGCAATGATGCCCGCAAATAGAGGACAGGCGGTCCGCGGTATCGAGGAAAACTATTTATTTAATCGCTGCACGTGCTGGAACGGCCGTCAGTGGCGAGCTTTGAAAAGCACGCACGGGTTTACCTGAGCAGCAGCACAAGCCCGAGACACCCACGCCTTGCCCCAAATCGTTGGTTCACGTTTAAAAGCTCGCCAATACCGCCACAATCGTAACCCAAGCGTCTACGCGGGGCAAGAAATACGGTCAATTCAGTGACTATATTTAGAGGCGGGACTGGGACCCTGAAGATATGCTTCGAATCTTCCTTCCGGTATAAATAAGGCTACTGACTCCAGACAACTCTGCTCTTCGGTGGAAGAAGGAAGGCTGCGAACTGTAGCGTCCCGTCATCTCGACCTATCTGCCATCGAACCTACACACATCAGTCAGCTTATTCCTCCGAAGGTGTACGCTGCTCTCCTCAGACCCAGGAATTTCAAAATCACGTTGTCTGTATTTCCCAACGTTTCCCTTTCGCTCGATCTGCACGTTCATCGCGTACAGTCCCTTTCGTATTGTTCGAGCATACCTAGCTGATCGTCACTTCGCCCGCAACCAGCAGAACATCAGGCGAGCACCCTCCGCGAGGAACGCCGGAGAGTAAAATGTCGTCGTCGACGGCATCGGCGAGGCCGTTCGTTCTTGTATTTTTAGTGGCTCGTAAACTAGGCACTGGCCGTCGTTCGATCTCGCCGTCTCTGTTTCTCTCGCACGCCGAAGAAACACACCGGCGAACTGCCTTTTCTTGGCCGCGCGCACCTAAGTGCCTTGATTCCGCCACCTTGAAACGTCGAAGAAGAGTGGCACGTGGGTCCGCCGATTATATCGAACGTCTCCAGCGGAAGCTGGGGCGAGATAACGCAGCCATCCACGAGTATTCTTGGTCCACCCTGATACCAGCACACGTGTGTTTCCTCTCGCGACACTTCCGGTCGACGAGGGCTTTCTATTCCGGCGCTCGTCGATCAGCTGATTATGATAACGAGCGCTTCGCGTCTGGATTAGATGACAGAGACCTGGAAGTTTGCGTGATAGGGCAATGATGCAACGGGGGTGGTAAAGCTTTCATTTCAGAAAATGGAAATAGGTGGGAATCTTCAAGGGGAATTCTAAATCAGAAAATTGGTAGATAAAGTTCGTGTATGACTTGGTTTACTATTTGTCTGACGAGGGAACACCGCGAACCCGGACTCACCGATTGGAACGCAACTTTGTGGGTTTTTAGAGTGACTCGAAACGAGAACAACGGTGTGCTTCATTTGGGCCCTATCGCCCTTTAAGTGAAAACTAACCTCAAAGTCAAATTGGCACTTACACTTTTTCGCGTATAACTCTCAAATTACAACAGACAGAAAAAAATGTTTCAAGCGAAAGTTTAATGGTGCCATAAGCGCTGAAAACTTGCGTTGACGAAATTTTGAAAAGAATTTAAAAAGAAAAATATCTGACGAAAAAAAACTTTTTTAAATATTTTGGTAACGGATGTTTGTAGCGCTTATTTCGCCGTTAAACTTTTGTTTGAAACATTGTTTTCTGTCCGTTGTACTTTGAGAGTTATACGCGAAAAAGTGGAAGTGCCAATTTGACTTTGAGGTTAGTTTTCACCCCCTTGTGAGTTGCGGCCATTTTGCTATCGCCGCAGTTGCTTAATTGCATTTGCAGAAAGTGCTATTAGAAGCTTCCAACAGATACTGCATTTATCAGGTGAAAATGGCTTATAAAATATTTTCAATTTATTCATTTTTATGGTACTCCTTGTACAGATGGGGAATAAAATGACTTTACATTTAAATATATCTAGTGCTTTCCCAGGAAAGCACTATCGAAGACAAGGAAGCATCGTTGAATTTCACTGAAAAAAAACAAGTAGGAAATGACGCTAAACAGCAACGATCGGTTGGGCGTGAGATTGAGTTTTAGCTTATCGCTTATTTTTCGTTCCCAATGCTTCGGTCCGTTTAGGAATGGAAGAAGTGGGTGAATACGATAGGAAATAAAAATAGAATTGTTTTGTGTCGCTCTATTTATATTTGTTTGCGAGTCACTGCTCCACCGAGAAGATCAGTTTGAAATCGTTTTCATAGCCCGTGAATCTTCCAACCAGACATTGCTGGTGTTGATGTAAACTTTAAATCAATCAATATTTCATAGCTGTTTCGTTGTATATAGGTGTATATATTAAACCTTGAAAAACTAGAGCAATGGGAGCGACGAATTATTGATAGACACTTGAAGCTTTAGTAAATTCAAAATTCCCGAAAATTCTCTTCATTTCTCTATTATATCCGCCAGTCACTAAAATGGAGTAGCAAAAGCTCTACACAATTGTTGTTACCGTAAGCCCCTTGTAAATTTAATCCGTTAACAAAGATTCTGTAGATTTCTTTATTCCCCAGACTGGCTGCTACATAATAACAAAATAAAATTTTTGATTCACTATCGTACATGCAAAACCCTCCGAAATATAAAATCAAGGTAGCTTTTCTACCCCTGCAATGAGCCACGATGATAATGCCACTAGCATTGCACGCTTTTAATTATATTCACAGTCTAAAATACGGAGTATTGTTATAATAACAATCGAAGCTGATTTCACCAAGAATTCGCGGGGTGCTTATTTATAACATTTCTCGCAGTTGCATTCCAAAAACAAAATTTTCCTCCACAACTTACCAACCATTGTCGCAGAATTTCTTTCGACTTTCCACTATTACGGACGCCACGAATGGAGACGGTCCAATTTAACTGGCACACATTTTTCAACGACTCGCCTGTTCACTCTCCCTACCCTCCGCTGGGCATCTCTCTTTTCCTCTCACCTACGCGCTCAAAGCGTGCGCTGCCAGATTGCGTGCGGGGGTGTCTGCGGTCGTATGTTATTGCCTTGGTGGTGTTGGCGGAGTAGAGGAGCACATTAGGAGAAAATGTGATCAACTGAAATCAGTTACACAAATGCGGCAAATAAATTACACGGGAATAAGGGAGCAGAGGGAAAATAACCAATAGCGAATGAACTTGAACCAGTAACTGTGATTTTGTATTTCAACGATTCGGACAGCCTCGCAGAAATAGAAAGGGCGAGTGCGCGTTAAGAAAGCAGGGGCAGAAAGGAAGTTGGGGAAAGGCGTAAAGAAAGAAGGGGAGAGAGCGTCGAACTCGCCTCTCCCAGCTTTCGTGACTCTATTCCGGGGAAGTCGCTACTAAAAATGGTGGCACCCACTTGTTCATCCGCTTGGTTTCATGTGTCTTGCACGGCAGCTATTGTCGGTGCCGTTGAGGTGAGACTTCGAAGCCTGCAGCAGGGAAATCAGGGAGAAACGTTCGCGGGACACCTTGCTGTCCATATCCAATGATTGTAACCCAACACCCGCGTAGCTTGTCCGCTGTACCCTCGAGCGGAACAGAACGGAGCTGGCCAAGAACGCTCGCAACTGCCAAGTCACCGGCGATAAGCATAAGATTCCCGCGCGAAGGATTACCTTTCCTCCTGTAACGCAAAGCCGGTTTCAGGAATTAATATGCTCGCGGGAAAATGATCATTAACCCTTCGGACATCGCCTACTGCGCAACGATTTCTTATGGCATTAAAACAGTAGAATATTTCTAACGTGCTCCTAAGAGCAGAATATCTTTAATCAACTGTTTGCTAAAGGAATATATTTAGCAGAATATTGCGACCTTCGATTGCGCGTTCGACGACCTTAAATTAATTAGAACAGATGATTCGCCATCGAATTTTCAGTAGAACGTACGAGACATTTAGATGGAACTTATTTTGCTAGACTGCCCTAAGTTTTCACATGCAAGAAATCGAGTCAATATTAAAGCAGAAGTTGAACTTGAATGAATCTCAAAGCATGCAGAAGGTAATCCATTTTATAATAAATCTTTAACTCATATATAAAAAAAATACTTTCGGTTCTATCATTCTTTTTTTGAGTGGCAGTATCTTTAAATCAACCAGACAAAAATATTTAGCAGTAGGGTAACTGTACTCGTAGTTGACAGTGTACTAATAGTTGACACTTTTATTTTCCGTCACGAATAATAAGCTTTCTATTAAGAAAATGTTTTTGACTAATACTTTTTTAAACACCCTCAGGAAAGTCATTCAATGTTCAGTTAAAAGTTTCCATATAGGGTAACTGTACTCGTAGTTGACAGTGTACCAATAGTTGACACTTTTATTTTCCGTCACGAATAATAAGCTTTCTATTAAGAAAATGTTTTTGACTAATACTTTTTCAAACACCCTCAGGAATGTCATTCAACGTTCAGTTAAAAGTTTTCATATAAGGTAACTGTACTCGTAGTTGACAGTGTACCAATAGTTGACACTTTTCTTTTCAGTCACGAATAATAAGCTTTCTATTAAAAAAATGTTTTTTACTAATACGCTGTTTGAAAAAGTAACTGTACTCGTAGTTGACAGCGTACCAATAGTTTACACTTTTATTTTCCGTCACGAATAACAAGCTTTCTATTAAAAAAATATTTTTGACTAATACTTTTTCAAACACCCTCAGGAATGTCATTCAACGTTCTGTTAAAAGTTTCCATATAGGGTAACTATACTCGTAGTTGACAGTGTACCAATAGTTGACACTTTTATTTTCCGTCACGAATAATAAGCTTTCTATTAAGAAAATGTTTTTGACTACTACTTTTTCAAACACCCTCAGGAATGTCATTCAACGTTCTGTTAAAAGTTTTCATATAGGGTAACTGTACTCGTAGTTGACAGTGTACCAATAGTTGACACTTTTCTTTTCCGTCACGAATGATAAGCTTTCTATTAAAAAAATGTTTTTGACTAATACGCTGTTTGAAAAAGTAACTGTACTCGTAGTTGACAGCGTACCAATAGTTGACACTTTTATTTTCCGTCACGAATAATAAGCTTTCTATTAAAAAAATATTCTTGACTAATACTTTTTCAAACACCCTCAGGAATGTCATTCAATGTTCAGTTAAAAGTTTCCATATAGGGTAACTGTACTCGTAGTTGACAGTGTACCAATAGTTGACACTTTTATTTTCCGTCACGAATAATAAGCTTTCTATTAAGAAAATGTTTTTGACTACTACTTTTTCAAACAGCGTATTAGTCAAAAACATTTTTTTAATAGAAAGCTTATTATTCGTGACGGAAAATCAAAGTGTCAACTATTGGTACACTGTCAACTACCTTATATGGAAACTTTTAACTGAACGTTAAATGACATTCCTGAGGGTGTTTGAAAAGGTATTAGTCAAAAACATTTTTTTAATAAAAAGCTTATTATTCGTGACTGAAAATAAAAGTGTCAACTATCACTGTCAACTACGAGTACAGTTACCCTATACGGAAACTTTTAACTGAACGTTGAATGACATTCCTGAGGGTGTTAAAATAGGCAATTTTTTGTGTACCACTTGTATCGCATTCCTCGACGTAAAACGTTTACGAAAATGCGTAGCTTGTAACAAAGTCGAATGCTGCATCTCTAAATGACCCGACGTAATCATTATTTTCAGATGCGAGAAGCTGCACGACATGCGACAAGGTGCTGGCCGAGCTGGAGAAGATCGACGATGACACAGACCACTTCGGGGTCGACTTCGTCAAGATCAACGACAAACGATTGGCCAAGCAGTATGGCATCAAGACCTTCCCAGCCCTCTCGTACTTCCGCGAGAAGGAGCCGATCATATACGAAGGTTAGACTCGCCAGCACGTAGCTTCGCGTCAGCGATTCAATGCTCCCGTGGTCGATGCTTAAAGCCCAATGGTTTCTGTTCGATGAAGAAAGACAGTTAAACGCTATCCCTAAAATATTTACAACACGTTAGCGCATGCATATGACGGACAAAAGCGGATAGTAATGATTCCAAATGGCTGAAAGTTCGCCAAACTTTTATTGGAATCCGGCCGCAATTTCGGTAACCTTGCCAGGTATGAGAAACAAGGTTCGAGACTCGGCGCTGTATAGTACTTGACCCAGAATTCGCGAAACAATCGCTGGTATTTTCGAGCTTTCGTCGTTTACAGATTTTTTATGTGCCCCAGTAGAAGAGCCCCGTCATGGCCAGACACTGGCTATACTTTGCTCTGTCCGCTCTCCTTCCTCTCGACGCTGAGAACTCGTCAGACGCGATATCGCAAACGTAACAACCTCGTTAAAGAGTGCTTCTTCGAGTCCTCGATGTTCTAATAAAATTAGTAAAACAAACAAAGCCACGTGTCCCCGGAGCTTCGCCGTAAAAGCGGCGCAAAGTGATGTTGCTTCTAATGGTCTCTGGAGTTGTATCTGCTAGGAAATAAATCCCCTCGTTATTCGTTAACGATCCAGGATCGTTGAGGCTTGGTCGAAACAGAGCTGAGGCGAAACCAGACACGACGCATCGTATTAATCACAAAGAATCGTAGACCTCGGATTTTCGCGGACGCCAGTGGTAACGGTTTGCGCTAGTCGGACCACCTTCGTTCCCTGGCAGCCGTCCCAACGTTTGGTATTTGGTGAGGTTAGCCTGTAAAACAGCAGCTACCGTGTGCTCGACTTTTGTTCGACACGCAACTCCATCGCGGCGATACAGCGGGATGCTACTTCGTCAGGAACCGAGCGACGGGGTCGCGGCATTGTTTCGCTCAGCCAGTAATACGTCAGCGACCAGCAGAAATTCATAGAGTACACGGAACGCTTGTTACGTAATGACAGGATGCGATGCGCCGTACACTGTGTCTTGCGGTTTCATTGAGCCGCTGGCTATCAAGCTCTCTACATTTAGATTGAGAGATGCTTCGATTCGCTAGGAACGAAAACATTCTTCTACAGTGCGGCACGATCGCGCCGGGTCCGATCGGCCGAGAAACGCGTGACGGGAATGAACAGCCCTGAATTTTCGACCATGCAGGACCTCACTCGTCAAGATTTAATGCACAAGCTGGTCTGTTCGAAGCAACGATCTATTTAGAAAAGGCATTGTTTCTATGCTAATCGTCTTCATAATTGTCAAGGTCATTGATATCTTATTAATTGAGATTCGATCATTTCGTGGAACGAAACTATTTCAGTTGTGCTTTATGCTGTATAATTTTATGGAAAAATCTTCCAAATGATTCCCTTTCTTTCAAGGGGATATCAGACATGTAGAAACAGTGTAATATTGAAGACGCTTCTATTTTGATTTTGAAAAACAAGTCAATAAAAAATTCCAATCATCACGATAATTTGGTAAAACTGATCTTAAGAAAGGGTCTTTCTTTCTGTTAATATCTTTTTTTATTGGAGAATCCAAATTAATTCAGAAAAACTGCAGACAGCTGAAACGACTCGTCAAATACTGTTAATGAATATGAATATGCAAGATTTGTAGTCGTCAAAAATACAAAATCGCCAAAGGGGAGTTTAGCCCTTCGTGGTCACACGGGGTGTATCGCACCCCAAGAGCAATTTTCAATTTGAAATGTCGCACCTTTACGTCTTCCAAAGGGGATTTATCGCAAAAACAAAATAAAAAAAATTCTAAAAAATCGGTGTATTCCCACGACCGTGGAAAATCGCTTATTCTCAACTACAAATTTTATCATATCAAAATTTACATTTCTAGAAGAAGACTATTAGACTATGACTGTATAACTATTACGAATGTACAATTATCACTGAAAAGTTAAAAGATTCAAAAATACGAAAATGGTAACTGATAAAATGACGCTGCGGTACAGTGAACCAAAATGTGATTATAAGAAGGTGTGACCACGAAGGGTTAAAATTGTCAGTGAAGGGATATAATATTAACTCTCGTAAAAGGTCATGTTCAAATTAAAATACAATCCATCTGCCCATTCAGAGTTCACCAGTACAACAGATTTCATGCTATATTTCTTCATAAAATATTTCAATAATGTCACCTTCTCTAGAGTACTATCTGTACTATCTGCATTACGTTTAAATAATTCTATACAATATTTCCGTGGTGAGATGGCAAAACCTGCTATGTCCGTTTTTCCTGATTTTACAGTACTTACAGCAGCTTTAAAGTTTTCTCAGCTGTGAAAAATTCATTTTCACTGTTTTAGTCATTTATTATGAAATTTAAATCAAAATATTAACTGAACATGGAAATAATAACTTAAGTAAGGATATTAATAATAGTAACTATTTTTTACGGAAAGGTGTGAAAATTAATTTTTTATAAATCTTCATTAATTTCATCACGAAAGTATTTCAGTTAGTCGAATCCTGCAGCGTTTTCAGTAGTGAGTAATGCCCTGTAGAACTCGACATATCATATTATGCCATATTAGAGTGAGAAAAAGTTTGACATATCATGAATTACCACTTCGCTTTTTTTCTAAATGACACGGCGTAGAGATGTCATATTTTGGAAACATTTAAATTTCATCTAGACACACTAGACAGCACATCTTAATTTTGACGAAAAGCGGACGTATCACATTTTGCTTAAAACATATATGTCATTCACGGGACAGATGGAAACTAAATAAATTGAACTGGAATAGATACTTCCAATTACCTGTTTCGGTCTGTACACAACTTCTTCAGCGACGAAACTTTAATTGATTAGAATCCTGCAAAACGGTATTGAAAAATGATGTGCACATAGACATGACGGTAAATGTACCAAAAGATTACGAAAATATACAAAATTGTTTATAGGTGTATGTGATTGAGATTAAGTCTGTAAAACGATTATTGAGATAAATAACCAAATTTTCTGACAGCACTAATAGAACACATCGTACGACAAAAATATGTACCAAATAATAAAATATGATACTAAGTAGCCAGAAAAAAATGAAGTATGTCAGAAGAATTCAGATGCCATCTTATTTTCTAAAAAAAGAGATCAGATATTGGACGCACTTGGACAGTCAACGCGGAAGTAGAGCGTGGTACAAGTGTGATCATCAATCCGCTACATTGTGATCAGTAAAGCCCACATTTGGCAACGCAATCGTGTAGATTTATTAACTCGATGGGCGGAATATCTCGAACGGCCGTCCAAGGTAAAAGGGGAAGGTAGTTGGGAATCGGTTGAATTAACTTTCACCGGAACGCCGTCTGAATTTTTGTTCGGTGATGTAACGACAAGTTGCATCTATTTCCATTGTACCTAATGCAACGTACCGCAATAGACGTCTATTTTCGACGCTTCGGGATAGTAAACACAAACGGCAGGAAGTCACAATTAGACATATATTATTAACACTTTTAGTCTTCGCGTGTCTCTGTAAAATGGTAACTTAATGCTTCTCTTATTTTTGCGTTGTTACTAAAAAAAAAAACAGTTCTCGTTGTAGGTATATCAAGGTTTCGTAATCCACTATATCTGACACATTGCGAGACTGCTAAATGTATTTTAAATAAATAATATTACTTATTGAGAAAATGGCAATCTAAGTTGTTACTTGGATAGCACTTAGGGTAACTGTACTCGTAGTTGACAGTGTACCAATAGTTGACACTTTTATTTTCAGTCGCGAATAATAAGCTTTCTATTAGAAAAATGTTTTTGACTAATACACTGTTTGAAAAACTATACTAATACTTTTTGAAAAAGTATACTAGTACTTTTTGAAAAAGTGTACTAGAACTTTTTGAAAAAGTTTACTAGTACTTTTTGAAAAAGTATACTAGTACTTTTCGAAAAACTGTACTAGTACTTTTCGAAAAAGTATACTAGTACTTTTCAAAAAAGGATACTAATACTTTTCGAAAAAGTATACTAATACTTTTTCAAACAGCGTATTAGTAAAAACATTTTTTTAATAGAAAACTTATTATTCGTGACGGAAAATAAAAGTGTCAACTATTGGTACACTGTCAACTACGAGTACAGTTACCCTAATTGTCATTTTAATCGTAAACATAATTAACGATCCTGATGTGATAATAGAATTTCGTATAGGAGGTATTTGGAACACGTGTTCCATTTGAAATTCCTTTGAAATGATGGTTTTTTATTGTAGACGCGTTAAATAAACTGATGTCGAGTTGGCCAAATGAGGTGACCTAATTAATCTTCAACAAAAGTCATTTAAGACGTTTGCAACCATCCGATATATTGTATAACCGGTTATTTCAGGTGACTTGATGGACGAGGAAAATGTGCTAGACTTTTTAACGAGTTTAGAAGCAATGGATTTGCCCGATCGTATCGAAGAAGTAAACTCAAAGATTCTGGAGAAGATCGTGGAGGACACGGAATTCGTGGCGGTCCTTTTTTGTGAGTTCTTTCTCTGGTATCGCATGTGGTGTTCTGTCAAAATCTCTTTATCACCCCAAGTTAGATTCATTTCTACCAGGAAGAGTGTGGGAAATATAAAATCTAAGCAATACTGCCCGCCTTAACGAAATTTAGATTTACGTTAAACTTTTGTCGAATTTACATCAACACTCTCCTCGACGAAAGTAGTGATACAGCTATCACAATAAAGTCGATAGCGTTGTCACGCGCACGAACAAATATTGTATGCCAGTTATGTACATAGTTTATTGTTTATCAAGGCCAAACTACATTCTTGTTCGTTCTATCCGTGTACATAGTAAGCAAACTTTTATTATTATTTTGTTGTCTCACTAACGTCTTTATGTGAAGCCAACGGATGCTTGACACTGTTGGTGTACATGAGATTAACAGGGCTTTACAAAATTTGCAGCAAATTCGGTTATATTAACAAATCTCGTTTTAAGCAATTTCTTTGTTTTTATTTTTACTCCGAGCAAGCGACGAGCGATTAATGCAATAATACTATTTAGGGGTGAACCACTTAATAACATTACCATCACAAATTACTCTTTTGTTACTGACTGCAGCGTAAAGTGCTTCGGAAAAATATTATACGTATTCAACGAATAAATGTGATTCATTACGAAATACAAAAAAATAGCTTCTGCCATTGTTTTAAATGTAATTGTAGTATAAATATTTTACAAAATTTTTGCAAATGTTTCTTTTGTTATTGGTAGGTAAGCAAAATTTATATCAACCAGATGTTTCCAGATTTTTTACATTTAATTATTTTAAACGGCAACCAACGAATTGCAGATTGAATTGGTTTGTTGATTAAATGAACAAAGTACAACAATTGCGCTTCTCAGAGCGTAAACTCTGCATATACATAGCTACTTAAAAAGTACAAGGTTTGGTATTTATTGTGTATTTACTATAATCTTTTCTGCATTTTACATGAAAATCATACAAGTATTATTTAAAAAATTACGAATCTTCGTTTGAAAGTTAGTTTGAAAACTCATGCGAATAACTTCCTCCTCAGTCACTTTTTAATGCAACAAATAGCCAACGAGTCATTTGGTGATACTAAATAATAGCAGTAAGTGGTTCCCCGTGTACATAATGAAAAAAAATTGAAATTCATTTCAATAAACGTTGTAAATATTTTGATCTCTTTTCGACGCCACAAACTCACAAACTACGTACATGCTACATGCCTCCAATCCCGCCTCACTGCTCTGTGGTAATTGAGATACGAAGAAAAATTTTAATTTCATTACCTATACAGCACACTTCGTGGCGGCAACGTTGCAGGGTGGTTGCAGTAACCTTACAGTGTTGCATGGTTGCAGCGCAACATCGATGCAACGTTGCTGCGACGTTGCCGTGCAACATTGCACGGGGCGGACATAGAATTATTCCTGCAACCTTGCTGCAACGTTGCGTGGAACATTGCAATCTTGCACTGCCACCATCCTACAACTTTGCTGCAACGAGAGTGTGCTATATGGGTAGTGACGCGAGAAGATATGACATAGGAGAGTTTTTGAATCTACAACTTGAAAATCTGTCGCCAAAATTTTCCTTCGTTCGTCATCCTTCCATCAATTCCCATCAATTCTCTTGTTAGTTTTCGTCTCTTTTCGATTGACTGTGAAAATTTGTCGTTGTCCGTTGTGGGAAATTAGCGGATCGCAAAGTAGATTGGACAAAATATAAAATGTGGCATTCAGAGCAAAAATGGACTAACCTACATTTTTTGCGAAATTAAGTTAGTAGCAATAATTTATTCCAATAGGCTGTACAAATCATATAAAATAGGAAAAATTATTTTTTTTCAATATGGGTTAGCCCGTTTTTGCTCTTAATGCCTCAAATCTGCTCTGCAAACTTGAGGAATATCCACGATTTTGGAATCCCTTATGCTTTCAAATAAGTATTTCAAAAGACACTGTCCACTTTGCGTTTCGATCACTTACAACATACTTGTAAATAATACATATATGTGAAACGTTCTTGTGTGTGTTGGTATGGATAGGTCCTGATACGCAGCGGTGTGCTGGCGCCGGTTCCAGTAAGTACACATTTAAAAGAAATCAATGTTCTAAATGTCATATAGCTTTTATTTCCAACGCTTGTACACATACCTACCACGACGTGCGGGCTGGAATGTTTAAGAAGACAAAAGCAATTAAGCTTGGAGGTTTTTAAAAAATTGATTACACTGTCCAACAAAATTGAATTTTGTTCTGTTCTATAACATTCAATAGCCGTTTCTTATAGGTTTTCCTATCCTGAAAACGAATCCGCAAACCATTTGCCGCCATCACCCTCAGTTTTCGAGAAATTCGATTTTGAAAAAAAAAATGTAAATTTTCAAATTTGAACATCTTTTGTATCGAAATAGTAATAGTTATTCTCAAATTATCCTATGAACCCTTGCGAACACAACGATATAAGTTATTAGTGCATTGTGAACATTTAAATATGTTTAAACAACGATCAAATGGAAAAGAACACCCGAAATGCACCAATTTTTGCAGATATCTTTCAATTTATTTCCAAAACTAAGGGTCTAGGAGGAAATCTGACTACTCCGCGCGATGCAGCAGACATTTTTCCCCCGGAAACCACCAGCAGAAGTAGTAAAACCATGGACATAGGAATATAGGGACAGAGCATATTATCGCGGGGGTAAAGTCTTTGCGGGAGGGCGACGAGGTAAACTATGCCTAATTTCTATTGGCTGTTGCTTCGCACAAGCGCAGTGACGCATAGCAACGTAGTATGTTTGTCGCGTTTAAACTTGTGTAAAGTTGAGTAAAGTGAAGAAGCAAAGTACATTATATTCAGTTATTTTAATAGTAATTCTAAAAAATTAACCAAAAATGGTACTGTGTTGTGTCCCAGTATGTAAAAACCGATCCGACTCCCAAAATTGGAAAAAACGTAATGGGAGTAACGTGAAAGTTACATTTCACAGGTATTGAGGTTATTTTATTATATTTGAAGTAAATGTAGATGTCTTAAGTGTAGATGCATATTTCTCTTCAATTTTTATTATATTCCAAATTCAAATTCATAAGTAATCACTTCTTTAGTATTAACTTAGACATTTGTATTAATCTGTGGTTAGTAGTGTTTCATAATTAGCGGTACAGAGCATGCGCAGAAATGCAACCAATCAAAACCAGGCATACTTGGGTGGGGGCCCGTCCCTCAAATAGGGTTTACGTCCCTCGCCGACAAGTCAGCCTTACGCTCCGTCCCTATATTCCTATGTCCATGAGTAAAACACCTTTTGTTTTCAATACAGAAACGAAAGAGTTTGGCAAAACGTGCGGCGTGGACAGTGGTACTCACGCGCGTCACGCGATTCTGTGACCCTGAGCGGCCCACCCGCCATTGAGTACCACTGTCGGCGCCGCACGTTTTGCCAAACTCTTTCGTTTCTGTATCGTGAACAAAAGGTGTTTTACCACTTCTGTCGATGGTTTCCGATGGAAAAATGTCTGCTGCATCGCGCGGAGTAGTTAGATTTTCTCCCAGACCCTTAGTTTTTGAAATATATAGAAAGATATCTGCAAAAATTGGTGCATTTCGGGTGTCCTTTTCCCTTTGATCGTTGTTTAAACATATTTAAATGTTTATAATTCAATAACAACTTATATCGTTGTGTTCGCGAGGGTTCATAGAATAATTTGACGGACCAAGCAAATTTTAAAATTTGCATTTTTTTCAAAATCGAATTTCTCGAAAACTGAGGGTGATGGCGACAAACCGTGTGCGGATTCGTTTTCAGCGCACGAAAATCTATAAGAAACGGCTATTGAATGTTACAGACCAAAATGACTGTTGGACACTGTTATAAAAGCATGAATATTTCGTTGCTAAAGATGACCACCCGAAGTTATCCGTCTCTTCAACTCACATGTACCACTTTCATTCTATGAGGTTCACTTGTGTGGTTGTGCATTTGTCCAAGATGGTGGTGGCTTTTAGTTTTCTCGAACAATCCGATTCGTACATCGACACTCAGCTGTATGCTCCCTTATACGTATGTACATACCCTCCCGATACACGTACTTAACAATGAACCAGTACCTGTTTTAATTGACACCTGTGCACATTGCATCGCTTGCAGCGGTTGTCTCTGTTTCTGTCTGCCATAATAGAGGGAATCAGAGTCCAGAGGGAAAAAGGTGACAAGGAAGCAAGAAGAGTCTTTCGCATATCTATATTTCATCGATCTTACACATATGATGGATTCCCGTGGAATTTGTATGATACGAGTTACCAAGCAATTTCGATTGAATTAGTAATTGAAGTACCTTCGGCTGCTCGTTAATAGACCCTACCTGGGGAGCGTGGAGCAACGCCGGCAGCAAACGAGTGGAATGGATGAGGGATTTTTAATCGGCTAGAAGGGGACTCCACGTTGCCCAGCTGGAACTATTAAGCAAGGACGAGAGCTATTCAATTGCTAATTCCGTGTCGTGTGTGCATTCAGAGATATCATGATGTAGATCGTAGTACATGCATTATTGTGTATCTTCCCTAGAGTAGAGTAAATGTGTACTGTAACCGAGAGAAATTTTGCATACTAATCTAATATCTCTTCTCCCTTAGGCTTCGTGACTTTTCTCATAGACCGAAAAAAAAGAACACGTAGAAAAGAATTGTCAAATAGCGGTATTCGATTGAATTGGCAAGAAAATTAGCGAGCTAAATTAAAGCAGTTCGATTTAAGTGTATCGATATTCTTGCGACATCTCTGCGACCCTTTACTGTTTTATTAATCTTCTATTCTATTACACGTCCGCGCGAAGATAACTGCCGAGATTTTCTACAATTGTGAAATGTAATAGTCTCAGAACGTAGTGAAAGAGAGAAATGGAAAGTTAACCCACGTTTGGCTCGAAATCACCCAACTCGATCATTCAGTCCCAATGCGAAAAGCGATGCCCCAATAACATTGTTTCTTATTTCAAATGGGACAGACAAGCCAGACTGCAAAAAGTGTCTGAAGGCCCTTCAAGAATTGGAGAACATCGACGACGAGGCCGACCAATTGGGTATCGGTTTCGTGAAGATCGCGGACGAGCAGCTCGCGGATGAGTACAATCTCGGCCCACTTCCAGTTTTGGTCTATTATAGGCACCAAATTCCTATCATTTATGAGCGTAAGCATTACTAACTGTAGAACAAGCCGTGTCTTACAACTTGAATAACCCGCAACGAGGAATATTGAGAATTAAGTATGGACAAATATCTCTCGATAAAGATTCCAACGCTTCCTCGTGACGATAGAGTTACGAGAAATCCGGAAATAAACTTAAGTTTTACTGAATCCAAGAAAAGGATCAAACTGCTCCCAACAAAGGAGTCAGTCCCCTTCTTACCGGGAAGATCTCATTTATTACTAAATAAAAAATTCACGTAGACGAGCTTAGCAGAGAAGAAGACGTCCTAGAGTGGCTAATAGCGAACAAAAGCACGGGGGACGAAGAAGACGTGATCGAAGACGTGACCGCGAAGACCCTCCAAACCCTGATCGGGAACATCGACAATTTGGTCGTCCTGTTTTGTGCGTAACCTGCTTCCGATTATATCTCTTCGTTTTTTGTAATTCCCCTCGCATACGAACGACTCTTCTGTGAATCCTTTAGACGATCATGGCGACGAGGATTCGATGCAGGTACTGACCGAGCTGGAGAAGATCGACGACGACTGCGACAAACACGGGATCCAGTTTGTGAAGATCGATGACGAAAAAGCGGCGAAGGAGTTCGGAATCGATTCGGTCCCAGCGATCGTCTATTTTGAGAAGCAGATACCGAATGTCTACGATGGTGGGTCGAGCCGTCAGGGGCGATGGCGCGAGAAAGGAGTCACGTAGCAGTTTACGTTGTTAGAGATTGAATGAAATGAAATGTTTTGATCGCAGGCGACGTGGAGAACGAGGATGAAATTCTGGAGTGGTTATTGTCGCAATTGGAGAAGGACGAGATCGAGGATGTCACCGATGAAATGCTGGACCGTCTGATCAAGGATGGAAAGACCCTTGCTGTGCTGTTCTGTAAGCCTTTCCGTATTTCCTGTCTCTACGCGTCTACCAGTTTCGATTTCACAAGTTATCCCAGATAACTGCACGTGTGCGAAAAATTTTCTATCGAACGTTTGAAATCCATTAGACGACAACAACGATCGCAAATCTCAAAAGATACTCAACGAATTGGAGAATATTGACGACGAGTGCGATCAGCTGGGGATCATTTTCGTGAAGATCGACAACGCGGAGGAAGCCAAGGAATACGGTATCGAGAAAATGCCCGGCATGCTCTACTTCGAGAAGGGAATTCCGACTTTGTACGAGGGAAACCTTGAGGACGAGGAGAAGGTTCTGAAGTGGCTGGAGCAACAGAAGAAGAGCGATCAGATCGAGGACATCACCGACGAGATGCTCGACATGGTCATCGAGAAGATGCCTCACGTAGCCGTCCTCTTCTGTCAGTGATTAACTGCTCTTTTATTCGTGCATATCTCACCGCTTGAAGATTTGTATTCAGGATTGCTGTTACACTGAATCAAGCGTATTAATTTTTTGACAGACGACAAGGATCAGAAGAAGAGTCAGAAGATCCTAGCCGAACTGGAGAACATCGACGACGACTGCGACCAGCACAACATAGCGTTCGTGAAGATTCATGATCTGGAGGAAGCCAAGGAATATGGTATTGATAACTTCCCGACATTGGTACTCTTCGAAAGAAGAATACCGCATATGTACGAAGGTATTTATTCCTCAAGTACTTCATTCATTCGCAATACTCCAGTGAGCATGAATTTAGGAGCACCTAGTTTGCTTTTATAGTTAGAAATACAGGTGGCAAACGACCATAAGTGGAGAGTCCTTGTAGAAGGCACTGTAAGTGCTAAAATTAAAAAAAAAAATCAGAAAACGTGTCAATGGTATGGTATAGAATTTTAATGCAATTCCCTTTGTAAATATGTTACCAATAGCGCTAAAACGCCACTTCTGTAGAAAATATTGTATACTTAAGCATATTTAGAAATAAAAACAAATCAAATTTCGTAAATAATTTAAAGCCGGGGAAGTTTTTTCTGTCTTGAAATTTTTTATTTTTGGCACCTACAGTCTTTTCTACAAGGACTCTTCAATTATTGCCTACCTGAACTTAAAACCACTTGAACGCAAACTACCGAATTTTACACCTTAACAAATTTCTTATAGTCGATAGTGTATTTTAAGAATACGTCGTATTTTCTTTGAACACGTTAAACAATAAGGAACTTTGCGTACCGGTTAATCCCGGAATAAGAGAATAGTCGTTTGAAAGTAGAGAATTTCGAAAGTAAAGCTGGTCGAATGCAGTGAAATGACAGAAGATCGAACTTCGCAGGCGACCTGATGAACGAGGATCAGTTGCTTGGTTGGCTACTGCATCAGAAGAAGCACACCGAGATACCCGAAGTGACAGACGAGATGATGGAGAAGCTGATTGAGACCGCACCGTTCTTGGCAGTCCTGTTTTGTAAGCGATCGATTCGTCTTTCTACCTCCTTTTAGCATTCTTCCACTGTTACTGGTTAGGTAGGTGCTGTGGGTCGCTGAGCGAGCGAAAACGAGTCACGAATTCGTCTGTTTCCGTAGACGACAAGGACGACAAGCAGGATATACGTATCCTGAACGAGCTGGAGAACATCGACGACGAGCTGGAGAAAGAGGGCATCGTCATCGTTCGGATGGACAATGACGCCGAGGCGAAGGAATACGGTATCGATCATCTGCCGACCTTGGTGTACTTCGAGAACAAGATCCCAGCCATTTACGAGGGAGACCTTCTGAACGAGGACGAGGTTCTTGAATGGCTCGTCGAGCAGAAGAACACCGCCACCATCGAGGAGGTCACAGACGAGATCTTGACAGATCTGATCGAGGAACACGAATACGTTGTCGCGTACTTCAGTAAGTAATATTCCTCAGTACGTTTCCATCTATTATTGCGCACAGTAATCCTTGTGCTCGACTTTGCCTGCCAGGCGGGGACTGTGACGACGGGGACGATTGTGACAAAGTACTCCAGGAACTGGAGAACATCGACGACGAGCTAGACGAAACGGGGATCATCTTTGTTACCACAGAAGATACTGGATTCGCGAAGAAACACGGGATCAAAACCTTCCCCACGTTGGCCTTCTTCAGAAACAAAGACCCTCTGATCTACAAGGGTGACATCGAGGACGAGGATGAAGTACTGTCATGGATCACTGATGAAAATACTCTGGAAATTCCGGGGAAGATAGAGGAAGTTAATGGCAAAATGCTGGAAAATATACTCGAGGAAAACGATTACATCGTCGTCTTCTTCTGTGAGTATTCGCGCGTCGCACATCCGCCGTCGTTGGTTGTAAAGGATTGTTAACCTATTCTGTTTCGATGCTTTCGATCGCAGACAAGGAAGGTGACAAGAAGAGCCAGAAGATTCTGCAGGAGCTTGAGAACATCGACGACGAGTGCGAAGAGAAGGACATTGATTTCGTAAAAATCTCAGACGAAGGGATCGAGAAAGAATACGATCTCCCTGGTCTACCAGCATTGGCCTTCTACAGACACAAATTCCGCCAGGTTTATGCTGGCGACATGATGCACGAGGAAGCGATATTGGAATGGATCCTGGAGCTTCGTACCCAAACCCCGGACGTGATCGAAAGCGTCGACAGGAAGACGCTGCAGGTGCTTATCAACGACGTCGAGCATCTTGCTGTATTCTTTTGTAAGTTTAGCTTCATAAGTGCAATGTTAAATTGGATGTTCAAGAAGCTCCCTCATGATAATATTTTTTAACAGACGATGATAAATGCGAGGCGTGCCCAGAAATTCTCGAAGAGCTAGAAACCATTGACGACGACACCGACAAACACGGTATTCAATTCGTTAAGTCGAACGATGCAAAGTTAGCTGCCGAAATCGGCGTGTTCTCATTCCCGGCTCTCGTTTATTACGAGACTGGCGTCCCCATCATGTACGACGGTAAGTCTCGAATGCTTCTTCCTTGGCTTGTTCGACCGCGATCAACACCTGCGTTCCCTTGGTTAAAGAGTCTTTGTTTCTTTGGGTAAACTATACTCATGCGCGTTCCTTAATCACACCCAGCCATCGGGGGAAACAAAGACCGTAGATATGTCTGCTATAATTCCTTTCAGAAATCTTCCTTTGTACATTGTTCTTCTTTCATGTGTAACTTCGATTACGGGGCGAGAATTAGTTTCAGATGTCATTGCGAGAAGGTTGAAAAGCCAGAATGAAATCCGGTAAATTGACTTATTAACTAACAAAGACTTGTTTCATTGCACCCATTTTCACTTCGTGCAGTAGACTTCACATACTTACTTCAGACATCTAAAATATGTGTGGAGAATATCGCGTGCATACATCAGAGCCCTGCAACGGGCGGGTATATCGCGAGTCAACCCGCCCGAAATCCGGCCGTCTTCCGATCCACCCGACCCAGCCCGTGCCCGCGGCGGATGAGTCGGGTCCGCTTTCATTTCTATCCGCCCGAGGCGCCCGAGACTCCCGAAGCAGTCACGAGTCATGACGTCACCTACGCGTATACAACACTCTCGGCCTCCTCGGGCGGATAGAAATCAACGATCACCCGACTCGTCCGCCGCGGGTATCGTGAATGTTCGGGTATGGTCGGCTCGGGCGTATCGAGATACAGTCGGGTGACGGGCGGATCAAACCCGCCCGTTGCAGGGCTCTGGCGTACATATAGAAACGTCTTCGAGAACACTTAGAGAAAAGAAACTAACGAGTTGAAAGGAAGAACAACGGGCCACCTTTCCCTGAGGAATCCCGCCACCAAAACCTGGCTCACCCCGAACATTTAACACCCGTACTGACAATGTGATCTTGGTACACCAGGCAACTGAGCTGATCCTGATATGCGTGTGTGCCTTTTGTAGGTAATCTTAAGAACGAGGAGAGAGTTCTGGAATGGCTAATCGAACAGAAAAGTAAGGAGATTTCTAGGATGATGATTATTATTACCGGTGTACTGTTCTTTGTGACGTTAATCTCGGTCGTGACCATACCACCGGGCTACGAGTACAATACTCGTGCCGTGGTGATCACCCCGATCACTCTGCCGCAACCGCGATCCCCGTGATCGCGTATCAACTGCAAAACACACGATAACACTCTCTCGATTGCTATCGCTTCCTTTTTTTTTTTTTTGTATACATAGACACATTGGATGTTAGTCGGTGTAGATTACACGAGGATCGGTGGTGAACGAAAAATCAAATGAAACGTTGCTCGATTCGACGCGTACGAAAAAAAAAAGAAAAAAAAGAAAGATCTCACAAAGCTCGGTGAAGAACGTTCGTGATCTAGCTTCTAATATGCGCGCGCGCAATATCGCTCTGGCCACTGACCCGTTCACACTGCATTTAAAACACATTATGCGAGCTTTCATTTTCTTTGGCTCCCTTTCTCTCTGTCTCTTTTTTTGTATCTCTCTTTTTTCTTACTTTTTTACTGTCACCACACGCTATTATACAGCTACCTCAATGCAATAATACAATACTCTGCGGCAACTTAGATCGTTCATTTCTCGCGGATAGTACGGTGATTCAGTCTCGCGTGACAAAACATTTAACGGAAATATGTCAATCGCAGAGCGTATAGCTACTACCATTTTGACGAATTGAAGATTGATAAAGCTTCCTCTCTTTATGGCTACCGACCGCGATGTTTTTAACGATTTTTATGCTGGAAGATCTTTCTTTCGTCGCGTTCCGCTTGCAAGTTCAATCGGGAGCCAATCGTTGAACGTGCAGGAAGATCGAAGAAACATAAGGGACTGCTTTTTTCAAGAAACTTCAGTAAATTAAATACACGACACGAGCACATGTTTGAGCAATCAAGTGCGAAGGTTATAGATTATCATAAAAAAAAGCTGCCCTTAGCTTTCCTTTTCGTTTTGCTGCACGCAAGATTGCTGGCGACAGAACGACTTTAAATGAAACAAATCTCACGGGTGTGTAATTCGAAAAATGTGCACGAATTCATGTTCCTTTCCATTCGTACGGAATTAAATACCTATACATATGTTAAATATACGTGTTGGGGTTATCCATATATGGGAGCGATATCGATAACAATTCGTACATGTTCATTGTGTTGCGTCAATAATACATCCATTCTAAAAAAAAAAAATAAACGCATGCTATCCTTTGGACCGAGGCCGAATCGATCACAAAAAACGTAGGTACACGCTCTCATTTCCGGTCGCGCTAAGTATTACCCGATAACCCTGTTAATACGCAGGTGATGATGATGATGATGATGATGATGATGATGACGATAATGATGATGATGATGATGATGATGATGATGATGATGATGATGACGACGACGATGACGACGACGATGATGATAGTGGTGATAGTGGTGGTGGTGGTGATGACGACGATGACGGCGATGATGATGATGATGATGATGATGATGATGATGATGATGATGATGATGATGATGATGATGATGATGATGATGATGATGATGATGATGATGATGATGATGATGGCGATGATGATGATGATGACGATGACGACGGTGACGACGATGATGACGATGACGACGATGACGACGACGATGATGATGGGACCCGAAAGAAACATAAGAATTTGAACAAATCACTGAAGAAAATCCTGGACAAAGGTAAAGGTCGGACGTCAACCCAGGAGACCGAAGAGGAGTTCACGTGAGAGATCGAAGTGTGACGGGCTTTATGTTGCGCAAGAACGAAAAAAACAAAGCAATAATACCACAATGACATCCCCGCAGAAACAAGCGTAGAAATGTGTATATCAGTAGAACGATTCGGATTGATTGTAATAAGTTATCCAAACGAAACGTAGCCGCCCATTCACCGATCTCGGTCGAGTTGGAGGCCGTAGGGCGCACCTGCATGAAAATTAATTTCTTTTTCTTCTTTCTCCGACTCACAATGTGCAACACATCCAGCCTGGCTCCTTCTCCACTTATCGTCCGCCCCCTTTCTTGTATTTACCCCGTTCTCACAGTTTGCATGCCAGCCTTGTGATATCCCGTCCTCGGTGGAGCTACGCGACCAACTCGTCGCATTCCAGGAATGCAGCTCATTGTCTCTGTCTCGTATCATTCATTCGCACATCTATATAGTATGCGTTGGTGGTAGTTAAGCATTGTCTTCTTTTTTTTTTCTCTTCTTTTTCTTTGACACGGAGGTAAGTGAAATTGTCGCATTTGTCTCGTGTCCGCTCGATGAAATGACGATAACTGCAAACGTGACGGTACGTAGCTCCAGCAGGTTTCGACCGCACTTTTACCCAAATAATAACAACGTTTTCTCCAAAGCGAGCCGATGGTTCCTGTTGTAGTTGACAGCTGTCGTCTGCAGCGAGTTCCGAGTCGAAGAGAATCGGACTAGCCTCCGCTTGAAAAGAAAAGGCGGGCACGTAACGGGAGGGATTCGTTCGGGATATCTCGCGACCGCCTGGCGCGGTGTAACGTATCAAGAAGTTGCCACTCGCATACTTTATACTATAAACTCTTGCCGTGTTGAATGTCGATTAACTAGAGTCAAGAGAAGGTAATTATCTATTGTTAAAATAATCTCTACTCTACGTCGTAACAATGATTTCGCTTCCACTTTCAAACCGGATACGACAAAAGATTTCAGTGGAGGCTGGTCCACGCTAAAATGCCTGGCGTAAAAGAGTCGTCGACTCGCCGTGAGATATTCTCGTCTGTTAAAAACATGCACGTTTTGGCTTTTGCTGCGCAATTGGGGTTGGAGTGAAACATTCTCTCTGCACAAGTAACGTCAAAATCTCACGAGTCAATCTATTTTATCTCTCTCTCTCTCTCTCTCTCTCTCTCTCTCTCTCTCTCTCTCTCTCTCTCTCTCTCTTTCTCTTTCAATTCTGTGTTTCTCTTTTTCTCTCTGTCTGTCTCTCACTGTTTTTTTCTTTCTCTTCTGTCATTTTTAAACTCTTCTCTCTTTCTGTTTCTCTATTTCCACCCATTCTCCTCTCAACTATATCTCTTCTGACTCTCTTTCTATCTTTTCTGACTTCACTTCGAACCACCCGCACTTCCATTGACTCGTGAAGAGATGAATAAATCAGCCGTAGGCTAGCCAATTCTCTCTCTTTTCTCTTTATCTGAATCTCTCTGTATCTGACTCGTTGTATATTTGCTTACTGCAGGCGACGGCTGTTTCTACATCGGCATGGGAGGTAAAAACGCGAAACCCAAGATTCCCTCCTATGAGCCCTACCAGTGCTGTCCTGCCAAGGTCGCCCGCGGCACCAAGGTCGCCAAGGCCACGAAACTCAGTCCGCCGATCAAGGAGAAGGGCAAAGTCTATGGCTTTGCGAAGTCGGACAAGCTGGGATTGGCAGCCCTGAAGCCGATAAACAAGCTCACGGCAAAGGACAGCAGAAAGACCGCGACGGTGTCATCGAGCGTTAGCAAAACCGGCAGCGACCAGAAGGCTAAGAGGGGATTCTTTGGAAGCGGTAAATATCTCAACTGGCTGTGGTAATTGCGCAGTTAAATCACTGCCCATGCGCAACCACGGACAACGACACGTGGCCGATCGCTCGGCCCAACGGAGGATCAGAATACGGAGGTAACCAACCGCCGTCGATTGTCGAGAGAGGGCGTGAGCTGTCGGAGGGGATGTTTTCTTACCGTTCTGGAATGCGGAAAGTATCATTGGTATACGGGATCCGAGTCCCTCTAGTGTTAGAAAATCTTGAGAAAAGATGCGCCACGATGCCGATTCTGAGGGATCGATGTAGAGGGCAGTACGATCGCGCGGAACGGTGGGCAGTGATTTAATTAGCATTCTAGGGAAGAATATAGAAGGTTAGTCGTAAAGCCAATAACAGCCGATCTCAAGAGGGGCTGGAGAACAGATGAATGAGAAAAATCGGCCGGCTTCGTAAAACCGTCTTCGTATCTCGAATACAGGTGTGTCGCGCGGTCCATGAAGAGAATCACAAGCCGCAAGTTCTGGATGAGCAAGACGATCCAAGACACGTGCTATGGAAACCGGTGGCTGGGTCCTCGGATTCCTCGGAATCGTCGGGATAACTGTTTCGCGAGACTCTAGCTTTTAACATGTTCGATCGAGCATTGTAAATGTGATCGAGCGTTCGCGCCGGAAATACGTAACTGTTAAACTACTTGACGGGGCTATAATCGCAACTAATTCTTCCTACTGAAGTATCTAAAGTCGAATATCTGTCTATTCAGAGACACCTGTATCGTTTTTAACATTTTACAGAAATGCAACCCAAAGAAATGCCTTCATTAGCAAAAACTTTTACTCATGTCCTCGAGACTCTACGCGCGCCGAAGTTCCAAAATCGTTCAAAAGATTTTATAGCTCCGTCAGAAAATCTACCAACTCTCCCTCCTACTCCCTACTACAATGTGTGTATCTATCCAAAGAGCCTTGTAATCGTCGATCGGATTCGTTAATAATTAAACGTTGCACGGGCGCGATTCGCCGTACTGTGCCGCCCGCTCAGAAGAAATGGGAGAAGGTACCGTGCAGGTCAAGAGCGTAACTAACGATGTAAAAAAAAAAGAGCCGCGATGAGAAAGGATTGTGAGGATACAGTTTTTCTATCTCTCACTGAGAATTGGGTCGGGGTTGTGGCCTGTTGCAGTTGTGGCCGGGCTTCCGTACATCATGAAAGTCTAATGACTGAAGCCACATGAGCTGGGGGTGAAGGACGAAACGGAAGAATAGAGAAACTGATGAGTCGAAATCGAGAAGAACGAAAGCTATATGTCAAGGCGGAACCAACCGACCGTAACCGTCCATCGACTGACAAGCCAAAGAAGAAAAGAACCGAAGGAAAAAGCTTCGTTCGCCGAATGACTATGTTCCTGAGCTCATTGTATCATCGTCATTTACCGTAATCGATATATCGAAGCATCATCATCGTCGACGCATAATCATCTTTCTCCTCCACGTTCATCGTCACGAAATCTAGTCTCGTGAAGACGGGGGAGACTGCCCCGCTCCCCTATCATTTCACCTTATCGCATCTGTTATACGAAGTTCTGTTTGTTTTGTTTTTTTTTTTAAACACGCTCCAAGTAATGTCACGTGAAGTAGTTACCGAATCCTTCTTAGAGTTTTTGTAAAACGTAAACTAAGTGGACCTGCGAACTCGTACAACCATTATTATCGCCTGTCACGTTCGAATGTCGAGTGCAACTGACTCAAAAGAGTATTCCTATTTCGAGAAGGAATGGCGGCACGTCTGATTTGCCTATTAGCCGCCAGTTAGCTTAAACTATAATCAGTTCACATGCATTTCTGTGTGAATCTAAGAATGCGGTCGCTCGACGATCGAAAGTCCGTTCATCCGTTTATTCTGTGCACCGTTAACCCTTTACTGTTAACGTCGTGGCGACAAGATACCGCCGTTCCATTGCATTTCCATCGGTAACGCGCCCGAGAGAGTAGATGCCTACTTATAGAGCGGTGGAGCTTCTCGGGAGGACTTTGCTTGCTGGCAATAAGAGGACGACGTAGCTGTTACCGAACGTTTTGTAGTGATCTACCTAGATTTCGCGGTATATGTTGTGGCGACGGACACTTTCGAAGAGTTCATCACTTTCAATTGGCAGTTTTAACCCTGGAGCGCAACCATAGCTATTTCATCCCGCGGGAGGCTTAACGGGAGAACCGTCGTGAAATCGCGCAATCGCGTGGCCCGCTTTAGACCGTCAGACCACCTGTCTTAACTGTCGAGCGAGGCTCCAGGGTTGAAACAAACGGGTTCTTGTCTATAATTCCTTAGCCGATCTGCCGATCTCTCAGAGTATGTTTATGTCAAGGTCAACACGAGCAAAGTAGGTGTGTAGCCGCGTGGTAATCGCGACGGTCGCAATTGATCCGAATAAACCATTATGTTTCTTACTTCTGCCCGAATAATTCGAGGTCAGGCTTAACTTTTGCTTGATTTCAGACTGTGTGCTTTGCGAAGAATCTAACAGCCCGTGCCCCGTATGAGAAATAGAACAAAAAAACCGATTCAATTTCTGCTCCATAAATTATGCACAACACCCCCATTCGCGTACGGAGCAGTTAATCTCCTACGAACACGGCAGGAAACATATGTCCGTATCGATACACGATGCTGTGTTCTCTCCTACTGCTACTTTTATCGTGGCAACGATATAAACATACCCTCAATTCCTCAACAGTAATACGTCGAGGAACACGTGCGTTTCTTATCACGCTAGCTATCACTAATCGCTTTAACGCTTACTGGGCCTCACGCGCCAGCATTGAAAACGAAAATAATCGAAAACTCTTGTTTCTTTATTCCTCTCGAGACGGCCGAAACGCCCGACGAAAGGGAAAGGAATCAGAAACGCTCACCTATTTATTTATTTATTTATTTATACGAATACTTTATTTGTTGGTTTCTGTACTCGTTATACATACTGTTTCACCACTGAATGCCGATAATCTGTACAAACTACGTGGGTGCAAGGTAACTTGCCGCTGGGCACCGTACTCGCGTCACGATCGCCAAGATTTAGGCGCGGTAATTAAATTGACAATAACGAATGGGACGTAACGCTGTCAGCGCCACCTAGGAATAAGACCTAGAGCTTTAAACGCCTATGTGCGGGGATATTTTCAAGAGACTTTTCGGAAAGCATAATCGCCAATTTCGCGGGCGAGTTTGTTCAGCAACAAGACGGAGTTAATTATCGCGCTGCGTCTGTGATCCGGATTATCTGGCATGATTTTATTATTGATCGTAAACGTTTGCGCACTTTGCCGACATAAGCCGCCGTACGGCATCCTCGTTAATCGCATAAGAGCAACATGTACGATAATAAACTCGATAATAAATATGTTTCCTAGTATCAATTAGTATCCTTTGTACTTGCTTCGCCCGTTTCTGCTAATGGTAGATGTCGAGTTCCCTCGTATCGCCCGCAATCTCTCCGAACATACGCGGAGTCCGACAATAGAAAATCACCTTCCAACAATACTAGTCCACTAATAAAAATCATGCTTCATTGTCTTCATACTTCGGTTACATTGTTGAATCCTGAATCGAACTAATTAGACGTTTGTTAAAAAATGTACTCTAGTATTTTGCTGTCAAACGTTGCTTGTACTCGAGGAACACTTCTCACGATACTCGAATCACACAGTCATGCTCAGAGTATAGTTGTCAGCAACTTTCAAGGCTGCTTTTTACGTGGAAAAGAAGGGAGATGTTTCTCAATGTCGGTCTTTGAGCGTTGGCGATAGTAGTACGATCTTATGATTTATCTGTAAGCAGACAAGTGACAGTTTAAAGACACTTTAGACACCTGTTTTGCGCCTTCTTGCTTGGATCACTGCGCGGTGCACCCCGTTGCAGCAGGGTAAGTCTCCTTCGAGGTCCAGAAATCTCCATTTATTCGATGTTAAGAACGAAACGTATAGCCATTCCAGATCGTTTACGAATTAATCTTATTTAATAAGCAATGCTAACAAAAACCTAAAACAATGATCTACCGTTAGTATTTATTTCTAATGAACTTTTATATATATATATATATATATATATATATATATATATATAATATATAACGATATTTCATGAGGTAGGAAAGGTCTGAGCAAAATCAAAATACATTCGAGCATACTTATAACTTAGGTAATCTGCTCGACGAAAGCGAAGTGCTCGATTGGATGGTGAAGCAGAAAACGGACGAGAGCATTGAAGAGATCGATCGTGACACCCTCACTAAGTATATCGAGACGAAAGAGTTCTTGGCTGTTATTTTCTGTAAGATATCATTCATCTTCTTCGTAGAGACCCGACGCGAAAGTCCTAAACTTTTCGTAGTACCTAAGCGTCACAATTCGTAGCGCGATATTTTACCAGCTTCTCTGTTTCATATTTAATTATTGGGGGTAAGTAGAATCTATTCCGTGATCAATAATAACAAAAATTGATCCAAGTAAATCGTGATAAAGTTCATTACTTAATCGCGTGTCACGTAAACTTGCCTGTAGTCGCATTGCAGAATTAGTTGTATCCCTTAAATAGCCGAGTAATATTTTGCTACTGCATTTAACCCTTCGTGGTCACACGGGGTGTATCGCACCCCAAGAGCAATTTTCGATTTGAAATGTCGCTCCTTTACGTCTTCCAAAGGGGATTTATCGCAGAAAAAAAAATAAAAAAAAATTTTAAAAATCTGGTTTTTCCCACAACCGTGGAAAATAGCTCATTTTCAACTACGAATTTTATCATATCAAAATTTACATTTCGAGAAAAAGACTATTAGACCATGGCTGTATAAGTATTACGAATGTACAATTATCACTGAAAAGTTAAAACATTCAAAAATACGAAAATGGTAACTGAAAAAATGACGCTGGGGTACAGTGAACCCCGTGTGACCAGTTTGTGATTATAAGAAGGTGTGGCCACGAAGGGTTAAAGTCCGTGTTTCACTTTTGTCAACCATTTTTATTATCAGAATGTTAAGTGAAAGACTCGGCGCTTAAGGGATTATATATGAGCGCGTTGCTTCGAAGCGAAAAGAGAAATCTGACTTTCGTAGACAAGGAGGAAGATCCAGAGAGCCCTAGGGTACTCAGGCACGTCGAGTTGATCGACGATGAGGCTGCTGAGTACGGCATAAAGATCGTCAGGATGAAAGATCGGCTGATGGCGAAGAAGTATGGCTTCCGTAATCCGCCGGGCATTACGTACTTCCGTAAGGGCAAGAACATCAACTACGACGGAGACATAGACGACGAGGAGGAGATCCTCGATTGGCTGACCAATCCCGAGAACATGGAGCTCACAGATCACATTGAACGAATCAATAAAAAAATGTTCCACAAGATACGGCAGACGACAGATTATCTGGCTGTATTCTTCTGTGAGTATCGGATCTGATCGAAGTAGGAAAGATACAAATTCTGTTATCTTGGAAAATGTTTTCGGCGTTTCGCCAACAATGTCCGGAACTCCAGAGTTTTTAACTGATCAGCTGACTATGGTCTAAATTTTTAATGCTGATTAGGGGCAACTTACATCTAACTGTTTAATAAAGTGGTTGAACAACGGGAGTTTGTAGAAGTCGAGGCGCAGGCCAGGTAGATGGTAATCAGGAAATGTAATTTAGTATTCGAGGTTTAAAGTTTTGATAAAAAATTACCTTGTGCCTCTTAAGCTTGGAGCTCAAACCACGTTATAGGCAAATGACCGCTAACCTTTTCCAGAAGAACATAATTGATATATATTCGAAACTCTTGAATAGTATTAACTGCACGAACTTCGATTATGAATAATTAAAAAATCTCAGAATTCTAAAATTCTAAACGATTCGTTTAACCCTTACGAGGGGGAGTCGCGATCGGGACGGGCGATTTTTTAACGAAACGGGGTAGAAAATGTTGGGGCCTATGTGCAAAAACAAATCCCAGAATATTAGCTGTGAATGGCCAGTCTTTTTTATTAAAAATGAGTTTGAACATTAAAAATTACGAAGTCGCTGGATCGACTTCGTCCTTCTTTTAAGTAGTAGATCTTGATGAAAGGAATATAAAAGTCTTATGCGTTAGTGCCATAGGATCATTAATTTAACCAGAAAACGCAGGTTTTTGACGTGGTATAGTCATTTAATTACGCTTGTCGAGAAGTGAGTTTCAACTGCCGTACTAGCCTAGGTAGAACCATCCCGAATCACGAGCCAAGAAACTATAGTGGAGGCCAGATATATTGGCCGATCAGTGCGAGTGAGGGGTGGTAACTCCCACCATGCCGCATGCCTGCTTCGGCGCTTCTTTTCTTAACGTTCTCTCTCCCTCTCCCGTAAGGCTTACTGGAGGGGGAAATTTCCCCTCGATCGCTGTTCGCGAAACAACTTCAGACCGGTCAATATATCTGACCTCCATCAGTTCGAATCCAGCAAGGGGTGGTTTTTATTTTTTTATCTTTTCTTTCTTTCTTTACATAGCGTCTATTGTGAATAATCAAAATTCCATAATTTTCTGTTTATTAGCCCAAGAAAAAAATTTGAATACTCGGTATATATATTTTATACCGGTACATATTGTAAATATATTTGTAACTGTATCCCTAAAATAAAATCACTTCTCCACAAGCGTAATTAACTGACTATACTACGACAAAAAACTGCATTTTCTGGTTAAAATAATTCATCCTATGGCAATAACGCATAAGACTTTTGTATATCTTTCATTGGGTCTACTATTTAGAAGAATTCTAATGTTCATAATTTTAATGTTCAAAGGCTTTTTTTTATAAAAATGGTTAGCCATTCACAGCTAACATTCTGGAATTTGTTTATACACATCGGCTCCAGTATTTTCTGTCCAGTTTCGTTAAAAAATCGCTTATCCCGATCGCGATCTTCCCTTGTTAGACAGCGGATGCCAGTCGACTGCATGAGGGGTTTACGGTCCATTTTGACCATACCATAATGTCCCGCATACATATACATCCTAGGATAAGCTTTTATATTAAATTTTGTTTATCGTCTAAAGAACTGATACTAAAAATATATAACATAAACAGCTTGATATACACAGTGTTCGGCAACAGGTGTCAGAAACTGTAAGGGATGATTATACATATAAGCCAAAATAAGACCAAAATCTAGAATAACGAAATTGTGTTTGAGGCTTCGTTTCCGAGTTATGTATTTAATAATTGTTGAAAATACGCGTAAAAAATGTCTGACGTGAGGGACTTAAACTACTGTTGGCACGAGGCACGGCGAAGAGAGTGCCGTACCCACGTAAAAAGACACACTTGACGCGTGGCATCGTGGGTATACCATCCCTTCGACTACCTTTCTAGATGGTAGTAGATGGTACTTTCAACAATTAATAACATAGAAATGAAGCTTCAAACGCAATTTCGTCACTCTTGATTTTCGTCTCATTTTGTCACATAGAATCACTCCTTAAGGTTTCTGACATATAAAATATAAGACGGGCCCAAGTGAACATTGCACCCCCCATGCTAATTGCTAAGGTTAATATCATCGGCGTCCAAGAATTTTAAAAAGCTTTACTTTCCTGCTATGAGAAAACAAGTAGAAGGAACGTTACAATAAATATGTTATCTTATATTAATTTATAAAATACAAACTGAGATTTTGGAGCGTGTCGAACGCGATGGCGCGTGTGTGTTTAGACAGCAACGACTGCAAACAATGTGGCAGGGTGCTAGCAGAAATTGAGCACATAGACGACGAGGCCGACAGAGCGGGGATAAAGTTCGTGAAAATCGACGACAAGCAATTGTCCAAGCAGTACGGTGTCTTCGCGTTGCCCGCGATTTTATTCTTTAAGATGTCTTCGAAGGATCCAGTCATTTATGCAGGTACCAAAGCAGCTAAATCAATTCGATATGATCCCAACACTCGCTACTCCGTTCTAATTCTAATTGGACTCTTGTACTGTTGATCAAAGGCGATCTATACGACGAGGAGCAAATTCTACAGTGGTTGATGACACAGAAAGATCCTTCCGGGGAGGTAATCGAAGATTTAGAGGGAGAGGAGCTCCTGAATCTGATAAGGGAGTCAGACTCGTTGGCGGTGTACTTCTGTAAGTCTGACAGTCCTTCAGCCGCGGCCAACTGCCAAGCAGGAATGTATCACTAGCCTGTTGCGTGGCATTATAATTATTTCCATTCTTTTAATATCTTTTACATTTATTTACACTCCACCCTCCATTCCGCCCTTCTTGCTCATTACACTCGTAATAGTTGAATTATAAAAAGTTAGTATCACTTTATTTCGTTGATAAAGTTAAACACGCTTATTTAAAAGAAGTCTACGATTTCAGATTCCATCGATTCGATTTGATCATTATATAAATAACTAGCTTCACTACTCGGCTTCGCCCGAAATTTAGATTCTGATTTTATAAAATAAATATTTTTTTATTTTATTTATTTTTTATTTTTTTATTTTTTTTATTTTTTTTATTTTTTTTTTTTTTTTTTATTTTTTTTTTTTTTTTTTTTTTTTATTTTTTTTTTTTTCATTTTTTTTTTGTATTCATCTGGATTAGCTAGGCACAATGAGCTGGGGCACCTTTCGTGGCCCCAAAGCTTACCGTTCGGAAATGTTTAGGCAACATGCAAACACACAAACACGTTCTGCTTTATATATTTAAGATATACTACTTATATATATATATACTATATTGTAGCATTACGCGTATTTAAAAGTATGGAGCAGATCGTCTTCTTTCCTTCCTTCGGCAGTCCTTTCACGCTACTCCTTCCGTCTATCGCCCACTTTTCTCCAATTGCTGAAAAGATTAACTGCTGACCGTAGCCAGCAACTCGCTTGCGTATATTAATTCCTGCTCTGGAAGCAACGGTGTCGAGCTGAAGCAATGAGTACGCGCATTCTCGTATGAAACTAAGCCATGTGTACATACCCGCGGTGCGTCGTTCTGTCTGCCAACTGTGCTTATTTGTCGGGCTTAATGTGTCGTCGTGATGATTAACCAGATATCTCTTCTCGTTGTCCGTCGCTGTGTTCCTATTCGTTGCGTATACGTTCCTTCACCAATCGTTGCTATTGGCCTCCTTTTTATTCTCATAATCTCGTGTATATTGTCGAGGCTGTACACGTTGTCTGCTAATGCCGCAGGGAACAGAACGCTTTGTGACTTGTGTCAGGCAAAATATCAACGCAAGCAGGCCCGCCACAAGGAGCGCAGGAACATCGACCACGAGACAACAGAGGGAGTCGATGGTACACGTGAACACACAAAGAGATTGATTTGCCGACCCGATTTTTCTTTGCCGATACTTTAGAATATGTTCCAGATAGTTTGTCCAGAATTCATCTCCGTGTGCACACACAGAACACGAGCCACACTCACACGCACACGCATACTATGCTGCACACGCCATCATCGTGGATATTTTTGCGATATTTTGCAGATACTTTTCTTTTTTACATCTCCACATCTGATTTTTAGCACCTTTTCCAGTACACATATTCAGATGCAATGTGTGCTCAGTATTAAAAATACATAGACACTTTTATCGAGAGGAGAAGGTCCGTACTATTCTTATTTGTTAATACAGTTACAGAGGTGAAGAGGTCTAGTTTTGCCAAACTCCTTTCAGAATGGAAGATCAATTTTTAAACATAGATGATTTTTCTGAGAACTGTTTTTCCAGCCGGTGCCCAAAATCCAAATGCCGTTATTTTTGTCAGATATGTTACACGACATTACACTCTTACATAGGTGTAACTGCACGATTAAACAGCATGTATGGAGAGAACCATAAAGCCAAGCAGCAGAACCATAGTGCCCTAGAGATCCTGCTGATCAGCATGCGAATCTTGTTTGTTCGTCCACGTTTGTATAGATTGTAGTGTACGTTCATCAACCGAAGCATCAAGTTTCCTCACACGATCTGTATAATTATCTCATTTGTCGATAGAATTAGCCCCCTTAGATAGGACAACAGAACGCATTTGTAGATCATCATCCGTGGAACTCAGCGCCCCTGGCTGTTCCACATCATATCCCCGCTATCCCTCTGTAATAGATTGCTGTCTATCAAGTAGAGACTTCTCCCGAACATTCGTGAATTTTATAACAATACAGTTTCTCATTAGATATCGAAGACTGCGAGCAATGCATGGGGATACTGGAGGAGCTGGAGAACATCGACGACGACTGCGACAGACACGGCATCACGTTCATTAAGACGCAAGTAAGTGTGAAAGATCACTCGCCTGAAGAACTATGTACCTGAAATAAAGATGTGACCAGGTTCTTCCTCTTCTTCCTAGGACTACAAGGTTGCAGAAGATTATGGCGTCACTGACTTCCCTGTGTTAGTATACTTTGAGAATCAAGTGCCTAACGTGTTCGAAGGTTTGTGACAACTACATTAGCTTCATACAACGTTCTTCTCTACTACGAAGAGGTTTATATACTCTTTTATGCAGGCGAATTAGCGGTTGAAGAAGAAGTTCTACAGTGGCTGATCACCCAGAAAACGGAGGATCGAATCGAATTGATAACCAGAGTGATGCTGGAAACGTCGGTAGAAGAAACTCAGTATCTCGCCGTTTACTTCTGTAAGGCGCACGTCACAACTTCATATTTCATCATATTTGTCTTAATGTGCGTGAAAAAAAAATGGAATCCTTTTTTATGCCACAGACAAGCAGAACTGCCACATATGCGACGAAATTTTGGAAGGCTTGGAAAGTGTCGACGACGAATGCGACGTGTTCGGCATCCACCTGGTAAAGATTCAAGATCCCCAACTGGCGAAGCGTTACTCGATCAAAACATTCCCAGCCCTCGTTTACTTCAGAAATGGCAATCCTCTTTTATTCGAAGGTATCCTACTCGGATTTATCAGTTTTTAATAGTGTGTATCAGCTTCCACTAAGTTGCTCGCCGTATCTGACCAGGTGATTTGCAAAACGAAGAGTCGGTTCTTGAGTGGTTGATCGACGACGACAATAGAGAATTGGCGGACGAAATTGAATCCGTTAATGATAGGATGTTGGAAAGACTTCTCGACGAATCTCCGTTCCTGGCGGTTTTCTTCTGTACGTTCTGTAAAATTATTATCTCTAAGATGTAAATTCGACGGGGCTGATTAAAATTTGTTTTGCTGCGTGGCGTAGACGACGAAGATTGCCCAGAGTGCGACGAGATCATGGAGGCTTTGGAGAAGATCGACGGTGAGGCAGACTTATTCGGCATCGATTTCGTGAAGGTCGCTAGCGCAGAGGCAGCTGAGAAGTTCGGAATCCTAAATATCCCGTCGCTCGTCTATTTCCGTAAAAAGACGCCTCTGATCTACGACGGCGACCTAACCCAGGAAGATAAGATTCTCCAGTGGCTTACATCTCAGGACGTTTTCGAGATTAAAAACGAAATTGAGGAGGTGAACAAGAAGATGTTAGACAAGCTGCTGGACGAGAATGAATTCCTAGCCGTCTTCTTTTGTGAGTACACGCTAAATGGCCCCCGTATTCTTAACGTAATTTTTATAAATGAACTGGGAATACGGCGACTACGCACTTTTCAGACGAACACGACAGCAAGGAGAGTGAAGTGGTAAACGAAAAATTGGAGGACATCGACGGAGAGACGGATAATTTGGATATCACGTTCGTGAAAATGGGCGACCCGAGATATGCCAGAAAATGGGGCGTCACCAAGCTTCCTGCCATCGTCTACTTCCGCAAGAGATTCCCAAGTATCTACCGAGGTGAGACTCTCCTATCTCAAATATTAACTTGCTACCTTAAGGAGGTACATATTCCTAACAGAGCCCTGCAACGGGCGGGTTTGATCCGCCCGTCACCCGACTGTATCTCGATGCGTTCGAACCGCCTGGACCCGAACTGTCACTAACCCGCGATACCCGCCGCTAACCCGCCCATACCCGCTCGACGCCGCGGAGTGTTTATCCCACCGCCCGTACCCGCGGCGGATGAGTCGGGTCATTTCTATTCGCCCGAGGCGCCCGAACAGTCACCAGTCACGGGTAAGAGCGAGTAAAGGTTGGTTTATACAGCCAACGAGGACGGGCCGGGCTCCGGACGAGTGCAGGCCGTGCCCCGGCCGGGCCTAGGACGAGCTCCGGACGGGCCCGAGATGCAACCTGTCATTAGCTTTAGCTTGCTCACAAGGGAAGATCCCGAGGTGTAACTGTGACTTCTGTACCTACCTCAAACAGATTACTAAGCGTTCTCTCGGTCATATCGACTGCTTCCAGTTTGTATCGTTTTTTTGGTAATTATTAGTTCAATTCTATCCAGCAGGATATCAAATGTATACTGGACAACTTGAAATAATTGTAAAATTTGTCCTCGTGGTCAATTAGGGTTTTGTATATTTGAAACTCCCCTTCCTGGCTTCTATTCTTCCACAGAGGGTGGACACTCCATCTTCTCTGCCTTCTGCTGTTGCCAGGTTCTTGAAATATAATTGCCATTATAGCTAAGTGCTCCATTGGGAATGAATATGACATTACGGATGACAGAACTCAAAGGTTTTCACTGGTCGAAGATTTGTTCAGAACTGATCAGTCATTCGCTTTCGACCAGCTAAAGGTCTAAACACACTTGTCAGTTCCGTGTCAGTGTGCCATTGGTAAGAAGAAGAGGGACGTAGAGGGTCTCTTCTTCTTACCACTGGCACACTGACACGGAACTGAGACGGAACGGATATGTGTGCGCAGACCTTTAGAAGGCACATGAAGCTACACCTCGGGACTTTCGCTTGTCAGGTATAACTCCTCTACGTGTAGCGAGCATAAAATCCAGCAACATTGCACTTCGACATGCCACGGACTCGGCCCGTCCGGCCTGTCGTCTCAACGAGCGGCCACCGAGCCCGGGCCCAGCGGGGAACGAGGAGCCGCCGAGTCTCCATCGAGCTCGGTGACTCCTCGCCGTCCATAAGCTTACCAATAGGGCTTGCCCGTCACGGCCCGTCCTCGTTGGCTATACATATAAACCGAGCTTAACTGTGTGGGCAAGCCGAGTCGGATACGTGTGGTAACGTCATGACTGGTGACTGATTCGGGCGTTTCGGCCGTCTCCGGCGTTCGGGAGTCTCGGGCGTTCGGGTGTCTCGGGCGCCTCGGGCGCATAGAAATCAACGCTGAGCCGACTTATCCGCCGCGGGCACGGGCGGACCGGGTGAAGCGAAAGGCGGCCGGGTAACGAGCGGGTTGACCCGCGATACACCCGCCCGTTGCAGGGCTCTGATTCCCAATCAGCTTTAAAACTAATGACATTTTTTCCGATAAAAGGCGACATGCATAAAGAACAAGAGGTGCTGGAATGGCTACGCAAGAATAGGTACCGCCAACCGGAACTGAACATCTACATGTACATGCTGATCGCCATAACCGTCGTATTCGCCATGTACACCGGTTTCCTCCTCTCATGCTTCCGGTCGGAGCCAACGACGCCCGCGCCGCATCCGAAGCAGGCGTGAAAATTCGTGTGAAAAGAACGCCGGGAAATGCAAGAGATGCAAGTGCAGACTCGTGGACTGTTGCTGCGCGAATGTGCGTTGTTATTGCTCCGATTTGTTTTAATTACGACTAATGAACACCGTTCGTCCGGAACGAACGCCCCAATCAGAGGCCCGACGATTCGACGAGGACGACGATGAAACCTGTCGCTTTGCGCGGCATCGATGAGCACCATGTTTTTCTAGCCGATGAACGAATAAAGATATATTTTGTGCCGCGCTCCGCTAGCCTCGCCATTCACGATCCAATGAGAATATACAGGCGACGGTGTCGTGGCGCGATATATGTGTAAACGTGGACCAAATCCATCGACCTTCCCAAGGAACTTTAGACCTCTGTCAAATGTAAGAAGCAAGGACCGTTTAGGTGTTTACCGCCTAGATAATGTGGGGCGAACACCGCATAGATAGTTTGAATTATTATATACTCGACAATCTACTCGAGTCATCGTGTTTTACGTAAATTGCTGTCACACACTACATGATACTTGTTTATTATTGTATGTTTGCTATATTCTTATCGCGTTTATTATGTCGCGACACTCCGTTTACTGCAGTTTATTGCATTGCTTTGTAACGACATATTATCGTATCGTGCTCCAATCACATCGCATCGAACTATTTAAACATTAAACTGTTGATCGGATCCGAAGATCATGCATCAGAATCTTTGCTGTGCTTTAGAATAAATAAGCGGACCGACGTGTATACAGTATTGCAATTTAAGGAATGTTAGTGGTCGATTATTGCCGGCAAGTAGTTGTAATTATACTCCTATGACTTTCGTACTTGTTGATGTAAGTTTGACTATTATCCGCGATAATTTTGACAGTGGTCTTACATGTGGTACACTCATCTTTGGTTCACGTGCATTACGTTCTTTTCAACATGAATAGCACAATCGTTGTGTTAATCTGCGTTTTATTTCGGATCCTCTACGAAGATGAATAATTATTGTTAACTTCTGCTAAATAGACGAAAGGGTAAGGATGTAAGCGCGACCAATAATATTGCCTATTGCTGTCTAGACTGTCAGTGAGGCAGATAAGGAATAAAGAACGAACCCTTGGACCAATTCCAAACTGTTTAAGTGCCACTTCCGTCTACCAATTGTAAATAATGTAACAGTGTGAACGACGCATTATATAAAAGGAAATGTGATGGTTTTCCATTTCTTTTATGATACACTCTATCTTTTTCTTTGCGGACTACCAGATAGATTAATCAATATTACGTATACGCGATCCTAGTTCTTTTGAATACTTCATCGAGCTAGGGACTTCTTGACACCCCGTATTGGGAAACCTAGAATTTCGATACGCCAACTAGTGACAGAAAATTGAACTACTGGGAGTAGGTCGAAATCCGTCGAAGTCCGTATGATTATCAGTGTTTATATAGACATGATGTAAAAAACGGGTGTTTTTAAATTCTTCTGAACACTAAATTTTTACTTATTCGATTAATAAATACTTATTCGGAATGTTTGGTGGGATCCGGAATTCCACTAAGCTTCCCAATATGTATCGAGTCATATCTCTGAAAAGTGAATTTAAATTGAAAAATACATCTGTAGCATGCAGAAAAGGAGCTTTGAGAAACACTGATCATCGAGACGTTTCTCGAACACGCTTGTAGGCCGTCCGTGAGGCTGAGGAGAGACGTGCGGGTGCGGAAGCCGCGGCTCGCGAGACCCGCGCTTAACGACGCGTCTGTTGATTTCTGCGGCCGCGGATAGCAACGATTGGGTATAAATTAGAGGCCCGCAAAGGCATTTGCTGCTTAGCTGCTCCGCTGCTCCGAGAGAGAGGACGAGGTACGACACACGGCCGCTCTCGGACAGCTTAGCAAGCTTAGGGACTCCGGCAGGAGAGTTCGGCGATAATACCTGGACGCCTGCTGGAGGGATTCACACTAGAGTCTGTTCCTGGACGCTCGACGGCTCGACCGATGCGGAGAGTACGGCGATAATACCTGGACGCCCATCGGTCAAGAGAGTACAGAGCTTCTCATTAGAAAGAGGAGAGTACGGGAGATTATTCCTGGACGCCCGTTCGGTATGGAGAGTTCGGCGATAATACCTGGACGCCAACCGAACGGGAGAGTACAGAGTAACTCCTGGACGCCTCATTAGAATAAAGCCAAGTGCCGTCTGCACAATAGAATCTTGAAATTGTATAACTCAACGAGACATAAAGTCTGCCTTTCGAAATTTGTAGCCCCGTCCTACCAAACCATGTACAGTAATTCGTCGTAATAGTCCCGACGAACGGGGCTGGCGGCGGGACAACAACGCGATGCGGAAACTATTCGTAGCCGACGACAACTTCGTGTCGACTCTTTTGTTCTCTCGCACGTTCTCGGATTCTCTCACTCTCGACTAAAGGATTCCAAGAAATGGTGGGGATAGTGAGCGGGACTATTACGTATGGTAAAAACGGGACAATAACGACGAATTACTGTATTCCTTCCTGATCCGAATAAATTTTGTCTGTACAGAATATATCCTTGTTCCTGACAATCCCAAAGGCTACACATCTATAATTACATTAACGTATCCTTACGCAAATTCATTACCCCCTCGTGAAATATCCCATTAATTATCTCGCACGAAAAGCTTAAGTTAAAGAATTAACATTCGTTAATAATTAAACTAAACTACTTCGTTCTAATGACACTGAGAGATCTACTATTATCGAACAATTATCTTACCTCCGAGAGAATTATAGTACTAATATAGGGGTGAACGTATTTTAAATTTCCCGCCACTCGACGATAAATCAAACGACCTGCCGCCAGCTTCGGGGTAAACGATCGAGTGCTCTGAAGTGATCGAAGCTTGACAACTTCTTTACCCAGCGGAAGAATGGCGGACGAGTAAGTGTTGTTCGACTCCGAAAGAAATCTAATAACATCCTCTGCTAATATGCCTGTATTACTTTCAAAATACATTAATATAAATTCTTTTTAATTCCTCCACCGGACGTATGTCGTAGTTTTCGCACTTTCCACAAAAATCAGAAATTATTCGTCCGTACTGACAAGTTGTACCACCGATTAACACGAGATATGACACGATTAATATTTTATTACTAAAAGCTGTATTAATCTCGTATAAAAACATTCACTCCCAGTTTATGTCGAGCGAAATTGGAATATTTATTATTCAAGACAATTGTTATGTTTTTATATTCCTCGACTAACCTAACCTAAATTCCCTGTGCCATGCGACTTGCCCGCTGTTTTCGTATGTACACATTACACATTTTACAATACTGTCTATCTAATGTACAGGCAAAAGGAAACTGCCCCTCCGGCCAAGAAGCTGCCGGCAGTACCGGAGTCGGTACTTAAAAGAAGAAAAAACCGCGAAACGGTTAAGGCTGCACGCCTGCAAATATCGATTAAGGTACTTCTTCTCAAATTTCCGTAATTTCTCGTCACGTTTCACAATTTTTCCCAGCATTCTATACTTCCTCGTAAAAACTGTTATTCAAGTCGCTTCCCTTCATTTCCAGCAACGTGCAAATCGCTACAAGAAGAGGAAGGAGATCTTCAAGAGGGCAGAGAAATATGTGAAAGAGTACAGAACGAAGGAGAGGGACGAAATCAGATTGATGAGGCAAGCGAAGAACCGCGGAAACTATTACATCCCCGGGGATGCACGTCTTGCGTTCGTTATTCGTATCCGAGGGTGAGTGTAACTCGTCGTCAGCGGTGAGTCGCAGCTCGCGATTGAGACTTTTCGACCATGTATGACGGAACCTTCTAATTTCAGTGTGAACCAAGTAGCGCCGAAAGTGCGCAAGGTACTTCAGCTGTTCCGTTTGAAGCAGATCAACAACGGTATATTCGTGAAGCTGAACAAGGCGACGATTAATATGCTCCGCATCGTCGAGCCTTATATCACATGGGGATATCCGAATCTGAAATCCGTTCGTGAGCTGATCTACAAAAGAGGCTTTGCCAAAATAAATAGACAGCGCATTCCCATCACGAGCAACGCTGTTATCGAAAAGAAACTTGGCTAGTATTAATTATTCGCTTCACTTCTCCTGTCGTCATTGGCAGAGAATTATTTTACACTCTCTTGACGCATTGACAAATCCATGGGGGTTGCATTTAATTATTACGCCGCTCCCTTCCATATTGTCGAAGAGCAACAGAATTCTTGAAAAACCCGTCCGTACATTTTGCGCTCGGGTTTGCAATGATTCGTACACTTCGTAATTATATGAAATAATTCTCTCATTCGTCGAAGTGACTGCTAGGATAATAAGCGATTTAATTTTCTCTGCAGGCCGCTCTGGTATCATCTGTACGGAAGATTTAATCCACGAAATATTCACGGTCGGAGCGAAGTTCAAATACGCGAGCAATTTCCTGTGGCCGTTTAAGGTATAGCAATCACGAAATTCATTGGGCGCGACGTAGGCATGGTCATGGAAATGTTTATTATTCTATGAACCTCCTACTATGTCGCAAAGTAACAGGAGCTTCTCTTCGTGGTGCGCATGTGTCGTTGCGTACCTAAGTCGAACTCCAACATTTTGAATGAAATATCTGTTCTGAATTTTCGGAATATTAATTTTCCCTGCTTATCTTTGTCCTCAGCTCAACACACCCAATGGCGGATGGCGCAAGAAGACTAACCACTACGTTGAGGGTGGTGATTTTGGAAACCGAGAAGATAAGATCAATGAACTTCTCAGAAGAATGGTTTAAATTTATAAGAAACTTGACAAATAAACGTTTAAATACGATACATTATTTTGTGTTATACTTCGTCCATACATTTATTTTATATACCTATTAATGACGCGAGGAAATGCCGCCGGAATAATGAGAATTCTATTTATTATGCTCCGAAATGCGGAGTACCCGCGAACTGAGCGTTTTAAGGCTGCATAGGAGGGTAAAACAGTTTTTCCGAAACACTGCGGAAATGTTGCAATGAGGATGCACCAAAAAGTACGTACGTACTATTTTTTTACATATGCGAATTAATATGCGCATTGTTTACTCGAGCGTGCGTTCGAGCTCGCCAAAACGTGAACGCATGCGCTGCACTCCTGGGTGGGCTCGCGCGTGGTGTCTTATTCGCTCTTTATCACACGATGGGAGAACGGTGGGCTAGGTGTGCAAGTGCCATCAAATGCGAAGTTTCCGCGTTCGAATCTGGTGCCAGATATTTTAGATCGAATATTTTTTATCTTTAGTAAAACATTATTTTTCACGAGACGAATTAATTACCAATAGATTCTGTTAAGCGTGTTACATAAAAATTGTGATATTGATTATTGAAGTTACATGAGTGTACTCACTTCAGGCACGTAATATCCACCTAACCTTGTCTTTTCGCTAGACAGACCAGGTGATTAAAACTAATTGTAAGAAAGAACGATAAACGTCGATAGCTTTTCGACAAATATTTCGTGCATTATGCAGAAAGATTTTCCCGGCGTTCAGTTTTAAAAACAGCGCGATTCTCGTGCGATTCTGGGCCTGATTACGGACACCTTGGTTCCATCGTCGCGTATCCTAGGTATGTACGTTCGAGTCCTGTTCATGCCAATTTCTTTTTAATAAATCGTAAAAAATAATGCGTATCACAAAATCTTCCGCGGAAGTAATATAACAATTGTAAAATTTCGAATTAAATATAGTATTTAAGAATGAGACAGAAAAATATTATGGCTTGACACCCTCCTCTACTCTTCATCCAGAGGAATATAATGTTTTTAATGAAACGCTGTTTAACATTTTTAATGTTCGTTTAGATTCTATCAATAATGAACGAAAAGACTGTGGCTTCTGACGCTTCTCCCAACAATGCGAATCTACCGATCGCTAAAGCAAGTAATCCTGTAACTGGCAGCACAAAAATGTTCATTCTTCCTCCGAATATGTTGCAGAATATCCGCATCAGTGATTCAGTGGTGAAAGGTAAGTAAAGATTATTGGGAATATGAATTAAAGTTAATGCACGACTAGGTCCATTAGAAGTTTTAGCTAAGAAGAATTCTGGCTTTCCATGATTCGTTGAAACTTCATTACAGGTGGGAGCATGGCGTCTAGCATAAAACTTATAAAGCAGAATAACACTTCAAATAGCTTTATCGCTAAAGGATATAAAATTCCTAGGCTTTCCGAATCTGTGAAAAACCCCGCCAATTCAAGGATCGTAATGAAACCGACTGTGGTCACAGAAACTGATAGAAACACACCGGCGGGCGATGCAAATAACGAGATCTTAAGGAGCGTAACAAAAGTGCCTAAAGTTAGTAAAGATAAAGAGAAACTAACACCTAAAGTAAGCCGTGTAGAAGCGAAAAGTAGTTTCCAAGTTATAGAAAAGCAGGAGAAAAACGGAAAAATAGATGAGCCTCCGACGAATGCTTCGCAGAGCTCGAAGGGTCTACAGAAAGTAAAAGATATAGATGATAACGTAAGAAACGGTCGAACTACCTCAAACGACGTACCGAAACCTCGGAAAGCAGCCGCAGAGTCTACGCCGCATAGTAGTAAAGTAAGTTTAGGTAGACACTTAGAGAAGCAAAAGCGAACCATAAGCAACAGTAAAATTGACGAAGACTTACTTGGCCGATCTAAGCGCATTCGGAAACAAACGAAATTCGATGATTATATTACAACGCAGAGAAAGGAATCGCCGAGAAAAGAAAGTATGATTCCGGATGGGAGGAAACAATGTTCTCCTAATAAAAAGCAAAAGCAACTAACAATTCCTAGTACTGTGTCGAATAGAACTGAAGCAAATGGTGTGGTTGATAATACAAAATCTCCGAAAGGGGTACTCGGGAATGCGCGAAGTAAGAATGCCGAGACCGCAAAGGAACCTAATGTAGCCTCTACTTCTGTCGCGCCAGCTGTAACCAGGAAATCACCGCCTTTAAAAGCGAGAAGCTTTTCTGAAGATTATTCCGGCGTTAAGGCTGACGAAGGGAATTTGCGTGTAGCGAACTTACAAGATTCTAGAGACGTAATAACTGATGCATGTACAACGGCAAAAGATATAGAGCCGAGTAACAAGAGTGATAATAAAGTATACGCGGGATCAATGAATACTCCTTTACACGAACCAACTGTTACGAAGCGAACCGATTTAGGAGATGCGAACGCTAGCGATAGCGCTGAGAATAACACCGATTTTACGGCTACAGCAGTGTCGAACTGGTTGACGCAAAAGCATTTAATTATAAACCCAGTAAGCCAAGGCCCCAGCGCTGATATTTCTCCAACTACGCCGCCGGTGCGGAAGAGAGGAAGGCCTAGGAAAACTCCTACGCAGCAACCAGTTCCGAGCACTTCGAACGAATCGGAGGAAGGTGCCGAGGCTTCGCAGGATACGAGTAATATTTCCATTGCGGAAACAGTTGTTCATAGTAAGAGACACGGCGAAAAGTCGTATAATATTAGTAGCAACGATGGCTTAAGCGACGATGGTAGCAGCGAAGGTGACGGTCAATATCCATTCATTGTTAGAAAAAGAGGTAGACCCCCGGGTGGAGGCAGAGGCAGAGGCAGAGGTAGAGGTAGAGGCAGAGGTAGAGGTAGAGGTAGAGGTAGAGGCAGAGGCAGGGGCAGAGGCAGAGGAACATCGTATTCCGCATTAGATACCGAGTATATACCGAAATTAAAGGGACCAACTACGGACAACGCGAAGGAAGGAAACTCAACTAATGAAAGCAACGTTTTTCACAAACCGGAAGTAGGTTTCGTAAAACTCCAGACGCTCACATTATTTTTCAAGAGCAGCTTCTCTATAGTTGTGTTTTTAATTTAGGGACACCTAGTAACGTGCGCCAAGTGTGGCGCGGAAATGGCGAAACAGAAATGGACTTCGCATAACTTGCTTAAGCACAATAACATGAGCTGGAGGAGAGGTGATAAACCTGTAGTAAGTATGATGTAGCATTCATGGTAATGGTCTCATTAATATGATAATTTATTTTTCGGAAATATCTTGTTTTAGGATTTTGATAGCGATATTAAGTTATTAAGAAGGGTATTAATGCACGCTCTTAAGAGAAGAAAAAGCCAATTGACTTGCGAGAAATGCGGGTCTATAAAACGGAGCGCGAATGGTTTTATATCGCATATGCAGTTCTGCGGGAAATCTGACGAAGTATTTAAACAGATCGAAGAGTTGATCATTCGAGTGTAAAATAAGTTAATTAATAAATATTAAATGTTTTATAATGTATTAGGAAAGGGAAGCTTTGATGGTGAAATGTCCAGTTTGTGCTGCTACTATGATGCCGTCTTCTATGGAGATACACGAGCGGGTTCATAGACAGTCGGAAGAAAGCAAAGTAAAAGAATTGGAACTTTATACCGTGGATACTGGAAGAGTGAAACGCAAGGCTGCAGAAAAGTAAGAATTGTACATACAATAATAAATTAAGCAAAACAAAATACTAATATTACGGCGTTTCGATTTCAGAGCAGTAACGAAAATTTTGGAATTCACTGAACTCGTTAAAGATGACCCTCCGGCTACTGAAATGAAACTAAAGACTGAATCTTCATTCTTGGTGCGTTACGCTTCGCGATCGCTTTCTTTTCTTAACAAAATTTAATATACGAAGCCTATTTATATTTATATATAGATGTATATTTAATTGAAACTGATATTATAGAGAAGTGTAATACAAGCACCCGAACACAAAAAAACTATACCAGCAGTATGGAAAGGTATATGGAAAAAAGAATTGTCCGCGCAGGGTAAAGTAAGTTGCCGTCAAATCGGTTGTACTTACACCTGTTCTTCGTTCGAAGATATTTGCGATCATTCTTCTAAATGTAACTTCATTCCTCAAGAGGTATAATCTTTTGCGATAGTAACACAATCATTTTCGTAATATCCGTTCACGATGCTAAATCGTTGTTTCTCCCTTATTCCAGTGTTACGTATGTAAGATATGCAAGTTTTCGACGACTTGCAACGAAGACATGATAAAGCATGTAAAAGAGAAGCACTCGGCAATAGAAGACGCGGATCAATATTCCGACTTTGACGATGAAAATTATAGTTCCGATGAATATCAGAGTAATTCCTACTTTTACTTTTTTTTTCAATCTTATTACGAGAATGAATCTTAAACTCGCGCGATTTCATTAACGATTCTGATTTTCAGAAACTGCTTATACAATGAAATTTCTGGACAAAGAGCGAATGTGCAAAATTCGGTGGGCCGAACCATATTATCCTACCCTACATTGGACCATGGAATTGTAAATATCAGCATTTCCTATAATTGATTTATACTTTTCGAACATTCAGATCCTCATAATTCGTAATAAATGTTATGAACATAAAATAAGTTATATCGTGCTCTCTTACAGTGAACAAAAAAATTACGAATTTCATTTGTTTAACGATTGTACTACAAATCATTTTACATTGTTAAAAAATGCAGATGTTGCTAAATATTTGCCGGAATTGGAAGTGTCTATGTGCACGAAAAAAGAAAGTGCGAGTTCGGAGAAATCGTCCAATGCGGAAATTCCATGGAAACAGTGGAAAAGATTCGAAGGTGGTTTCGACAAAGGTAACAGCTTGTACATAATTCTCTGCTATAATTGTTCGAACAATTGTATGCATTACAATTGCCTTAATTTTTCAGGTACACCAACATTTTTTGTCGGTGGCCCGATATGGGCACTGGCTTGGTTACCGATTCCATCGCCAATGTATTCTAAAGAACCTGTACAATACATCGCGATTAGTACTCATCCGACTATGGAGAAGGAATATACAGTAGGAAAGGCATATTCCGGAGCCAATATCATACAAATTTGGAATATTGGGCCATTAAATGATACGTTAGTAACAAAAAAAAAATAAAACACGCAACCTACATTGTAAAAGTCAGAGTTGGGCATTATCTAGATAAAAAATTATTTAAATAACGATCGAATAAATGATACTTTATCTTTATTCGTTATTCGAGGCTCGAATAATCGAAGTTATCTTTATTCGAAGGGCAACGAATACATAATTTTATTGGATGAGAATTTATTCGACGAATAAAGATAATTTTTTTATTCGACGAATGAAGATAATTTTTTTATTCGACGAATGAAGATAATTTTTTTATTCGATGAAAATTTATACGACAAATAACGATAGTTTTCTATTCGAAGGTTTTATTCGAATAAATGCGTCGAATAAATTTTTCATCCGCAGCATTTATCTTTTCGAAGCCTTCGAATAAAGCCACGAATAACTTTCGTCAGCGTCGATCGAGTTTATTCGAGCCGCCGAGGGTCGAGCCCGGCCGAGCAGCCAGCGCCGAACACAAAGGACCGGCGGCTCGAATAAACACGCTCGACGCTTACGAAAGTTATTCCTGGCTTTATTCGAAGGCTTCCAAAAGATAAATGCTACGGATGAAAATTTATTCGACGCATTTATTCGAATAAAACCTTCGAATAAAAACCTATCGTTATTCGTCGAATAAATTTTCATCGAATAAAAAAATTATCTTCATTTGTCGAATAAATTCTCATCCAATAAAAAATTATCTTCATTCGTCGAATAAATTCTCATCGAATAAAATTATTTATACGGTGCTCTTCGAATAAAGATAACTTCGATTATTCGAGCCTCGAATAACGAATAAAAATTATTTATCTTTTGTTCGTTATTTGAGATTTTTATTTAGATAAACTTTTGCCGAACTCTGGTAAAAGTGCAACAGATGCCTTCAAAACAATTTTTTTCAGACCCGGCAGTAAAAGAAATTCCCCGTTTTTATCGTACGCAATCGCGCACAATGGTGGTACTATATGGTGTTTAGAATGGTGTCCGTCCGGATGCTACCAAGATGAAAGTCTGAACAATTATAACAGAGAAAACGAAGGGCAATCTAATCTGAAACGGATGGGCATGCTTGCAGCCGCTTGCTCGGATGGCAATGTGTACATCTATTCGCTTCCGTTCTCGGAAGAACTGAAATTCGAGAAAACTGAAGAAAACGAGTGAGTAATAAATTAGGTAAAAATTTTCCACATTCGTATCGCTTATTATTAATATTTGCTACTTTTATAGATTGCCTATATATCGCGCCGATCCTGTAATAACACTAGTTGTAAATATTTCAATGTACGATAGCAGCGATCAGAATTGGCAGTGCACCAGGCTATCGTGGAGCAAAGAACGCGGACACAAGTAAGAATATTCAATTGCATTTCCGTTCTCTCCTCGTAAATTTTTAATCGTAAAGATTATGAAATTTCTTCAGCACAATTGCTGCGGGATTTTCAAACGGTTACATCGCGTTGTGGGATCTCACGTACAAATCGCCGTTATCAATGGAGAAAAGAGGAAATACGTGCTTCATAAATGCGTTTCAACATTTTTATGCTCACGGTAATGCCGTGACTAGTAAGTATATTTGTATTTCTTTCTTAAGGCCAGTGATGAGCAACCCGCGGGCCGCATTTGGCCCGCCAGCCGCTGACCTGCGGCCAGAGATGGGCAAAGATAATATCTAGATAAACTCGAATAAAAGATACTTTACGTTTATTCGTTATTCGGAGCTTCGAATAACACGATTTATCTTTATTCGAAACATCACGGATAAATAAATTTATTCGAAATGAATTTAGTCGACGGCGGAAGATATTTTTTTTTATTCGAAGTGAATTTATTCGACGGTGAAAGATAATTTTTTTATTTGAAGTGAATTTAGTCGAAAGATAATTTCTTGATTCGAGGAACTTTTATTCGAACCGTCGAATAAGGTTTTTATCTTTATACGTAGTTTATTCGACTTTTATTCGACGGCTTCGAATAACTTTCGACGCGCGATCTCGCTTGGAGCTGAGGACTTGGGCTGTTCGGCGGCGGCTTGTGATCTTGGTTCGAGCTTCGGCTGGATAGCCATACATTGTTGCTTGCGGTGGATTATACTTATATTAATAGGCGGTATGTAAAACATCCACATTTTCTGCGAAAGTTATTCGGAGCCGTCGAATAAAAGTCTAATAAACTACGGATAAAGATAAAAACCTTATTCGACGGTTCGAATAAAAGTTCCTTGAATCAAGAAATTATCTTTCGACTAAATTCACTTCGAATAAAAAAATTATCTTTCACCGTCGAATAAATTCACTTCGAATAAAAAAATTATCTTCCGCCGTCGACTAAATTCATTTCGAATAAATTTATTTATCCGTGATATTTCGAATAAAGATAAATCGTGTTATTCGAAGCTCCGAATAACGAATAAACGTAAACCGTGTTATTTGAAGATTCGAATAACGAATAAAGATAAAGTATCTTTTATTCGACACGTTATTTAAATAATTTTTTATCTAGATAATGCCCATCTCTGCCTGCGGCCCACCTGAACATTGGCATATATCTGTTGAACTGTAAAAGATATAGGATTAGTTATATTTATGTATTTAATATTGCGGCCCGCGTAGAGTAGTAGGTTTCCACTTGTGGTCCACTTCGGACAAAAGGTTGCTCACCACTGCTTAAGACAACTTTAACACGTAACAGAAGTTCGATGGATAATTTTTTCGTAACAATTGTATCGCTTTTACAGTGGTAGCATTAGTCCCATATAATGGAGCGAGGTTTCTAGCTTCCGCCAGTCTGGACAGATCGTACAAATTTTGGGATCTAGAAAACACGAGTAGCCCTCAGTACTGTGTGCAGAAGGGTATTATAGTAGATGGCGCATGGATGATGCACTGGCCATGCGCCGTTATTACTTTCGACGATGCTCTTGGGTAAGAAATTACTCCCGAAATAACTGTTAACAAACAATGGAACTTGTCTGTTATTATGATATTATTCTATTACAGATACAAGCATACTAATTCCTATTTAATTCCTCTGAGAGAACACGAATTTAGATATTATCCTATTTTAGCAACCAATTCCCCGACTTATGTACGTAATTTTAAACCGTTCCTTTTGCTATCTCTCGAAATACAGAATAACACTGATTTAAAACAATTGCAGGCTTTAGCTGTTTCTGATTACGGAAACAGCATTGCGCACGGTACGTTAGCAGGAGAAATAGTAACGATATTTCCTCAGCAACTTGTACACAGTAAAGAGATTGACAAGGCCTTACAGAAAAAAAGAAAGGTATTCTTATCGCGCGTTCTTTCCATATCTTCGCTTCTTAACATTCTAAGCAGTCTCTTACAAAATTAAAAAAAAATCATGCTTGTAGTTAAGTTCATTTGTAAAAGTAGTGGACTTCTCGGAAAGTGATAGCAAGGATGACAAGAACAAAAAGAATCCGACAGATTATCATTACATGCCGGAAACTTATGACAAGTGCAAGGATCGGTTTGGTATTGTCTTCTGCGATAATCTGAAAGTAAATATATCTTTTGTTGCGTTTAATAGTCCGCTTAATCCCTAAACTCTAAATTAACGTCGTGTATTACGTGACTTTGAAGAATCGAAGACGCGGCGTGCAGCAACAAACGCTACACACGGAAAAGCTGACGCCAGTCCCAGTCGAAGAATATCCATTTATGTCCGTAAATAGGGTAAATATTACGATTCTCCGTTTAACCCTGATACTTTTGTTCTGCATGTATAATATTAACGCGTGGCAACGAATTCTAGATATCCTGGAACCCGAATATATGGAGTTACTTGTGGTTAGCCGTCGGCTACCAAAATGGTTTGGTAAGAATGTTAAGCTTCAAATATATGTCCATGTCGCGTGAATTGAAAACGTGGCTACCTCAACACGTCGAATGTATGCTCAAGAAGGCAAAAGTTGCAGCGGAAGAGAATCGTTAGTACGTGAGATCATAATTTATAAAATTCTAAAGTCAAACTTGATGAAATTAATAGCGATCGCTTGTTGTTAATATATAACAAATTATTTTTTATAGTTTTATACGTATTAGGTTGATATTTTATAAGGACTGAAATGCCAATGATTAAATAAGGATTATTATGTTATGTATATAGATTACAAAGAATCTAAATTTCATTAAACATGCTTTAAATATTCCGGACCATTTGGGAAGATAATATATTTCGTACCATGCGTAGAACTTTCTAATCAGAAACATTTAAGATAGGCGTAAGAACAATTCTCGAAATATGTTGACCAATAACAGGTCTTTGAAACGCTGAACTATCGTAATATGCACAATCCAAATTTACTTGTGCATTGACGGAAAATCATTTGTATTAAATCGAATACTAACGTTATATCCCAATGAGACAATATAACTACTTCTTTTTTACTCCGCAATACCATCGTGCTGGATGAAAGACTAAAATATTTTCTAGCACCTGAAACCATTTAGTTCACATTTCTGGATCATATACTTTGGACATCGACAAAACTCGATCTGTTGTGTAGCATTTTTCATAAAATGTTAATACATATTCAATTTCGTTAAAATATTTGTAAAGCGATATATGCAATAAAAATAATTTAATTGCAGTGCTGCGTATATGTTGTGTAACATGAAAATGCCCGACCAAAACGTAAACCATCTTTAACTTGATTGAAATCAAACATTCGAAGCTGGGTAAAATAAGAGGTAGGGGACCTTGTCATTCAGATCCGCGGATGATTGAAATGCCCGTTTTCGCTCATATTTCAAAATTTTAGAAAGTTTGACTGTCAAATTCGATTCGATGGACTTCATAGAAATAGACTTAAATATACCATAAGATAGTATGAAATTAAATAGTATCTTACAGTCATTAGTATAACTATGTAGTACTTTTTTAACTAATAGCAGATATTGTTACACGATATCCTTAAAAATTTACATTATAATTGTCAGTTTTAAAGAGTAAAGAATAGAGATGTACCGACTAGTGGCGGACTAGTCGGTTAAGCCGACTATCCGGCCACTTTTGTAGTCAGCGAATAGTCTGCAAAAAAGGCCGATTGATCGGCTCCCTTTTTCTGAATACTTACCCATTTTTCTTTCTCTTTTTCTAACCAGTTTTATAACTTTGCTATTTGAGATTAGAGATGTACCGACTAGGGTTTTGACCGACTAGTCGTCGACTAGTCGCCGATTACAAAAGTGGCCGGATAGTCGGCTTAACCGACTAGTGGGCCACTAGTCGGTACATTTGTAGTAGCAAAATTATAAAATTTGTTAGAAACAAAGGAAGAAAAAAATGGATAAGTATTCACAAAAAGGGAGACGATCAATCGGTCCTTTCTGCCGACTAGTCGCCGACTACAAAAGTGGCCGGATAGTCGGCTAAAGGTCTAAACACACATATCCGTTCCGTCTCAGTTCCGTGTCAGTGTGCCAGTGGTAAGAAGAAGAGACCCTCAATGCCCCTCTTCTTCTTACCAATGGCACACTGACACGGAACTGAGATGGAACGGATATGTGTGTTTAGACCTTTAAGGTCTAAACACACTTGTCAGTTCCGTGTCAGTGTGCTATTGGTAAGAAGAAGAGACCCTCTACGCCCCTCTTCTTCTTACCACTGGCACACTGACACGGAACTGACACGGAACGGATATGTGTGCGCAGACCTTTAACCAACTAGTCGGCCACTAGTCGGTACATCTCTAGTAAATATTCACAAAAAGGGAGCCGATCAATCGGCCTTTTTTGCCGACTATTCGCCGACTAGTCGGCCTCTTGGGGGCCAAAACTCTAGTCGGTACATCCCAGGTAAAGAATCATGCATGTCCTTTCTTGCTCTGAAATGTAATATACACTGTCGTTCGTAACTACACATATTACGACACCTACTCTGTGTAGAATATTTGTGAAGAAACGTTGTAAATTTAAAAATGAACGTTAACAAATTATACGTTACTTCTATACCAAACATGTCTATACCTAATACTTATGAACGGCAGTGAACGGGGTATATGGATATGTTATGCTTCGCTCATAACTGCCATAAGTCACGTGATCTTGATACATAGGTCACGTGTGTCGTATATATGTATGCATGAGCTCGTGTAGTGTGAAAGTGAGAAACCGTAGGCGCAGCATCCCAATGGAATATAGTGGGGGCCTTATGTATACACTGGTATATACAATTCGACGAACAGCGTGCACAAGCGCGGACGATGGAGGGAAATAAAACATTTCGTAGCGAATCGTGGTGCCACATAACGTAGCTCCACATCATAGTCCTTGGTCTGATGTTTGAAACGAAAGCAGTATCGCTGTTACAATTTATCACCGGCGGAAGTACACAGCACAAACGTAAACCTCCTAAAAGTCAAATGATAGAAAAAGTATAGTTTGTTAAATACTGTATTTAAATTCGTAAGGAAGCCATACGAGCAAAGATTGTTTTCGCTTTGATTTTAATATCTGGTACAAGTAAGTGAGGAATATTTTTTTAGAATTTTACGAAATAATTAATCTAACGGGTAATATAAAATATTTAATCCATTCTAAATATTTATAACGAGACTGTCGCCAGGCGAGCATATAGATATAGATTCTTCTCTGCTTTTACACGAGTTGCTTTCGTATAATTACCATCGAGCAACACTTTTTTTTTTGTTCAGAGATGGGTATCAACCCGATGAAGTGGAAAACCAGAAACGTCTTATACTCTACACTGGCATTCTTTATCTTTTATGTGCTTTTTGTGTATAAGAAGAAACATCAAGTGTTGTTCGAAGATACAATTCACGACTCAAATCCCATGCACGTATGGGAATTCGTGGCCGATTTTAGTAACATGAAGAAACTAAATCCGACAATGTGCGTGAAATAATGCATATTTAAGTGTGATTGTTTTATTTATCGCGAGAAAATTATTCGATGAAAAATATTTATTTGCTAATTAATATTTTTAGAGAAGATTTTAATGTTATCGCGGAAAGCGGTAATTACGATCACTGGAAATATTCGGTTGAATATACAGAACATTTGAGTCACATACCGATTATTCGAAATACAGCACACGGACATTTCGCCGTGCGACAAGATAAGAACGGTTACTTGATCACTTCGAAACATCATACATGCTTTTTCTCCAAATTTGGATGCTGTGAGTTGGAATTTTTATTGAAAAAGGAAACGTCGCTCATAACATTCGAAAGTTATACCGATAAACCGATGAGACTTTAATCTTAATCTTAAATTCTAATTCGGGTTTCAGTGGAGTCTATCTCGCAATTCAGATTTGACCGAGACGGAACTAACGACACGAAATGTATCGAAACCATACAATACGAATGTCCGTTCGTATTTTCGGCACTGTGTTATAAAGAAGTGATGTATCAACGGGAGGAAATCATGAGGAGATTGAAATTAGAATTTTCACTGGCTAAATAAATTTATTATTATGATACAAAAAATGTTAATATTTTGTTATACACAGTTTAACCTTACGATATGTACGTCCTAATATAATTGCAATAATAAATTTATCCAATCATTACCAGTACTTACTTTACTTGACTTACAATTTAATTGTATTGGAAATTATTTAAAATTAAAAATTGGTTTATTTAATACAATAAAATCTTTCTATGGCATCTTAAGGAAACAGGGGCGGATCAAGGATTTTCGTAAGGGTGGGGCATAGGGACGAATTCAGGATTTTCGTGTTTTGGCGTAAATATGGGGACTAAACCAGGGACCGTTCCAATATTTTCCCCTTAAATGAAAAAGTGCTTTTTAGTATCAATTTATCATATTTCCCTTCGTATTGCTAAGTTCGTCATGGGATAAACTATGTAGATATATCCGGGCAAATTTTTAAAAATGTAAATCCATGTCTGATCCATTTTTAATGTTTTTATATCTTTTTAAATTTTCTTTAACAATACACACCATATTATACCATTTTGAAGTGATATATTTGTTCTAATAATAGCGTACTATTAGTATTACAATTAAATCGGTTGTTGTCTAGTTCTAACCTACTTACCTACCTACAAACTCAAGCCTCGCATTAATATCACGATGTACTTATGTATGTATGTACATACGTATAATAAAGCAAGTCCAGTCAACCAATCTTCAGCCATCCTTGATCTCATCCAGGTCTTGAGTCTTCTCAGAGTTGAGAAAAATCGATCGTTCATATTTTACAATTAACCTCCGAAAGGCAGTAAGGTCACTTTCACGAAAAAAATCAGTTTGCTATTAAAACCGAACAAATCAAAGATTTCTCCAAAATAATACTATAAACAAATTAAAATACATAAATATTTTTTTTTTTTTAGATAACGTATGTAAATACTTACTGCTAGTGTAAGTTCCGCTGCGTAACTAGTGATCCTCTAGGGAGTGATCGGTATAACCGCAGCCATTTTGGGGCAAAACCGGAAATAACATAACCTAAACATTCATTAAATCGTCTGCTTTCCAAGCTGATTGTTTATCTATCTATTTCTATCCGTATTTCTGTCTCTTTTTTTCTTACAGTTTCTTTCTCTGTCTACTTCCGCATTTGCCCCAAATCGCAGCAACCAATCAGCGACGATATACGTTGTTCCGATCACTCCCTAGAGCAGGGCTCTCCAGTGTAGGGGCCCCTCACGCGCCTGCTTCCCCTTCCAATCTTCCTCTGGCGCAGCGTTCCTTCCGTTGTCAAGGAGACCGCGCGACGCTGCGAAGGCTGCCATGACGGGCTAGCCGGGCTAGCGTCTTCGCGGTTAGCGTCGCGCGGTATCCCTGACAACGTGGACGAGAGTGGGAGAACCCCAAGCGCACGCGTGCGGGACCTTGGAGAGCCCTGCCCTAGAGGATCACTAGTCACGGATAGAGACACTATAATAAGAGTCTGGACACGAGAAGGCCACTTTTTGATTGGTCCGCCATTTTTGATCGAAATCCTGCGAGAGAGAAAGAGATATACACCATTTCACGCTTAACCACTCTTAACAACTCTTACGTTTATGGCGGTATTTTACTATATATTAATCTGAAAATGTGCATTTGGGTTTTTGATTGGCCCGTCATTTTTCATCTATTCCCGCTGATTTTTAAATCTGTCAATTATACCAAGATAATGAAGATACAAAGCATAAAACCAAATCTTGTGTTCTATTTGATATATGTTATTTTATTATACTGATTTAAATGCGAAGTAAACAGAAGTAAAATGTTGCCATAAACGTAAGAGTTGTTAAGAGTGGTGAAGAGTGAAATGGTGTATATCTCTTTCTCTCTCGTGGGATTTCGATCAAACATGGCGGACTGTCACTCGTGTCCAGACTCTTATTATAGGCCGGTATTCACAAACGTGTCTTAAGATTAAGCAAATGCTTAAGCATGCGGCATCCTCTACTAACCCTAGTAGCTAGTAAAGGATGCCGAATGCTTAAGCATTTGCTTAATCTTAAGACACGTTTGTGAATACCGCCCATAGTGTCTCTAGTCACGGAACGACGCCAGCGCCAAGGCAAGTGAGGCCGCAGCCAACCAGCGTCGACAACCGATTCCCTGGCGACGCTGGTTGGCTGGCTTGGCTAGACTTGACGGTGGCGCCGTTTCGTTTCCCATCGTTTCCATCTTGGCGTTGATTGGTTTGACGTCACCGCGGGTGCGTTCCGATTTATGCAGTGAGTGCAGAAATCGCAGCGCAGTCACTGCGCGTATACGTGGCAAAATATTGAGCCAATATTAATTTAGTTTAGGATGGGACCACCGGGGCATCGCCCTCTTTCGAATAAAAAAAAGATCATCAAAATCGGTCCATATGCTGAGGAGTTATGAGGGGACAAACATAAAAAAAACATACAAACGGGTCGAATCTATAACCTCCTCCTTTTTGAAGTCGGTTAAAAATATGAATTTTACCTTTCTCTGCTGCTGCTGCTACGTCTTCCTCCACCAACACACTCGTCACTTCGTTCCCCACAGTTATTTCTAGTTGCACTAGCACCATCTTTCAAATGAAGTGTTATAAGCCTTACGCGGTATGTTGGTACATGCCCTGTAAAGGTAGATTTACACTAGCCGTCTGGACGGCGTCAAAACGACGGCCGTCCCACTAGCGCAAGGGAGACACATGCATCTGTGTCTCCGTTGCGCTAGTGGGACGACCGTCGTTTTGACGCCGTCCAGACGGCTAGTGTAAATCTACCTTTAGGCTGTTGTCACAACATGTGTTTTGCAAGTTTGAATTGCAGAAACAAATACGCATGCGCGGGCGCAGTGACTGCTTCACCTCTGAAATTCTGCGTTTGCTGCACGCTCGCTGCACCGGAAGTAGCATCGTATTGGTGGAAAGTGAGAGAAATTCTAGGGAATCGTACGATGCCACCAATACGATGCCATCAATTTCATGCACTCACTGCGAAAATCGGAACGCACCCCGCGTCATCGCGCACATGCGTTTTCCCTGCCAACGATGCGAGTACGGTACTACGTAGGGATTTTCCCGTGAACACTGCCCTCTTCTTCTTACCACTGCACGGAAAAAGGTCAGCACCCATGGACCTGAAGGACAGTGCATAAGCTAGGCTTATGGACGCGGGGGTTGAAGCGAATGACGGAAGGGGAATCGACCTCTTCCAGCCGCTTTTTGCGGGACGACTGGTGGTGCCATCTGTGCCATACCGTGGAAAATTTCTTCTGGCAAAACCAATATATACCAATTTTTAACCTTCAAATACAATACTTTTACTATTTTATTAGAAAATTTAATATTACTTACGTAATTTCGAAAGTATCCCAAATAATAAGACAATTATATAAATACACTACACACATACAAGTTACTTTGCAATGCTTTTACATTGTTTTGCACCGTTTTCCACCGTTTTGCACAATGGCGTCACAAGGCTATACCAATGAAGAACGCTATTTCTAAAACTTATATTCGGCTGTAGAGGACACCACCAGTCGTCCCTCACATCGCAGCCCCTTCCGTCTTTCGCTGTAACCCCCCGGAACTAGGCACTGTCCTTCAGGTCCATGACAGCACCGTAAAAACCGATGCTAGGCCCATTCACGGCGCTCTCAGGACCGAAAAACACCGTTGTGAATGGGCTCAGCACCGATATTTTCGCCCATTCACAACGGTGTTTTTCGGTGCTGAACAGCGCCGTGAATGGGGCTCAGCACCGGTTTTTACGGTGCTGACACTTTTCCATGTAGCACACTGACACGGAACAGATAAGTGTGTGACAAGACCTTTAAGGTGCATTTTCATGCTGATGCTCGACGCTCGGTTTGAGCGTCAAAACCAGTCACGTGGTCGGTCCGCGAGGACTTTCAGCGTCGACGCTCGTCTTGAACGTCAAAACTAATCACGCGACCGAGTTTAGCTTTTTCGCTTGACGCTGAAAGTCACGTGGATCGATCACGCGACTGGTTTTCACGCTCGGAACGAGCGTCTAGCGTCAGCATGAAATCGCGCCTTAATGAATGCAATACAGCGCACCTGCTGGCCATCGCAGGTACCATACATTTTAAATTCCCTCAATTCAAACTGTAACGACCAACGAGTCTGAGCAAGTTTGATGGTAGTTCAAGCAGGTACACTAAGGGACAGAATCGGCTTCCCTTCGGAAATTTGGCAACGTTGCATGTCACTAGGCATAACTCAGTGGTTCTAGTGATAAGCAACGTTGCCAAATTTCCGAAGGGAAGCCGATTCTGTCCCTTAGTGTACATACCACTGGACCACTGGATTCCAGGTTCAGCAGAGCAACACAATCATGAGCAATATGAATGATACACGGATTGGCAGAAAGGAAAAGTATCAGCATATTCAAGTATTTCTTCGTGTTAGGTAAGTAACTAATGATTCAGTAAAGTTAAATATATCAATGTTCAGCAATGTTTATCGCAACGAACTTCCTTCCGCTTTCTTACCGTAATAAAGTAAGAGTAATCACATAATTTCCACGATATACTTACAGAGAATGATCGTACCAATTGCGCTGCTCATTCCGATTAAACTTCCAGTGAATGGAAACTGAAAATAAGCAGATTATCGGCAAAAATATTTCAAAAATTTCTAAATCGAACCAAGGTTTTTAGCAAACTGCTTGCGTACCTTGATATACCTGAATTAAAAAACAATTTATCACACAATTGTCCCGTAGTTTTCGTAGAAAATCATCACCGTACAAATACTTTGTCCACTTACAGCATACTGTCTTGAGAATGCGAGGTGGTCCGTGTGTTAGAATTCCTATTGGCGCTTATGCTCTTTATAGATGTTATTTTACATGCGATTTTTTTAACAATTATTGTTATTTATCATTATCACAGTAGCTTAATACTCAGACCTTCCTACTCATTATTTATTTACGTAAACATTTCGTTAAACAAGGATAAAATTAAATCTAGACACTCATTCGAAATTAGACAATGCTACGATTACTACACGCTGTTGTAAAGACTCGTAATAAGATGGATTGCGCGACGTCAGTTTCATTTTAAAAATAAGATGTCTTGACGCGCTTACAGGTCAAGTTGCAAATTCTGTTTTCTCCTACTTTATTTCCATATTCTATGTATGCTGTTCATATTGACGATTGGCAGCTTCATCGTTGACCTTCGCACGACGATGGCGAGGTCAACGGAGACCCGCGGGTCGTCGACTGTTTACATTCGTAGCGGTAACGCCACGATTGTCTTACATTCGGAAGCGAATCGGCGTTTGTATATTACGGGTCACCAGCGACCCGGAGATCGGTTTTTTGACGGTCAAACAGATTACTACTATAGCTTGGTGCTGCGGCATCTCGAGTACGCGTCAGTCATCTGGACACCGCGATGGACTAAGTATAGTCTATAACTTGAAAGGGTCCAGCATCGTTTCTTACGCCATCTTGCATATAAAGCGGGCCGGCCTATGGCTCGGTTTGACCACAACTATGGGCCGATCATGATAGTCCAGTGAAATTAGACGGAAATCTGCCCAATCTTCGGAATAAATCCCAGCCAGCTAAATTTTGGTATGGGCCTTTATTTGGTCGTTTCAAACAATATGTCAAAAGTCCCCATCGATCCGAGTGCCGCTAAAAATTTTACAGAGGGTTGAAAAAAAAACAGTTTTTCGCGAATATCTCGTTATCTAGCAGTTTTGCGACAAAAATAGGTCTCACACAATTTATAACCTAGGAAATTCTCTACAAAAAAGGTTGTATGAGTTTTTTCGTAGGAGTAACCATTTTCATGTGTGCCGGGTTACCAAATTTCAACCCCCATACTTTTGACAAGGGAAGATCCCGAACCCGGAAATTCAGAAAATTATGAAACTCTGTAAATATGTAGCGGAAGTCCTGCTGAGTACAACGCAATTTCGTTTGCTGCCCAAATTCACTCCAAGAGGGTGCAATTGACCCCTGAAATTTTTTTTATTTTGTATTATTACTCGCGAACTGTAGGAGATAGAAAAAAAGTGTTCAGGAAAAAGTTACTTCTCTTAATTAGGACTAACATTTGGTAAATTATAGTTCTTACAGTTCTTACGGTGCGTGAGTTATAACACAAAATCTAAAAAAAAAACGGATTTTCAGGGGTCAATTTCACCCTCTTAGAGTGAATTTGGGCAGCAACAAAAATTGAGTAATACATACCTATATATCCTCTACTTATTCCCAAAGATTAAAATTTAAATTTGTTCACTCGAAGGGAGTGAAATTGACCCCTGAAAATCCGGCTATTTTCCGATTTTGTGTTATAACTCACGAACCTTAAGAACTGTAAGAACTATAATTTACCAAATGTTAGTCCTAATTAAGAGAAGTAACTTTTTCCTGAACACTTTTTTTCTATCTCCAACAGTTCGCGAGTAATAATACAAAGTAAAAAAATTTTCAGGGGTCAATTGCACCCTCTTGTAGTGAATTTGGGCAGCAAACGAAATTGCGTTGTACTCAGCAGGACTTCCGCTACATATTTACAGAGTTTCATAATTTTCTGAATTTCCGGGTTCGGGATCTTCCCTTGTCAAAAGTATGGGGGTTGAAATTTGGTAACCCGGCACACATGGAAATGGTTACTCCTACGAAAAAAACTCATACAACCTTTTTTGTAGAGAATTTCCTAGGTTATAAATTGTGTGAGACCTATTTTTGTCGCAAAACTGCTAGATAACGAGATATTCGCGAAAAACTGTTATTTTTTTTTTCAACCCTCTGTAAAATTTTTAGCGGCACTCGGATCGATGGGGACTTTTGACATATTGTTTAAAACGACCAAATAAAGGCCCATACCAAAATTTAGCTTGCTGGGATTTATTCCGAAGATTGGGCAGATTTCCGTCTAATTTCACTGGACTATAGTGCTCGGAGAGTCCTTATTGCGGAAGGCATTTCTTGAAATCGTAGTTTAATCCCCATCTACCTACCTTGAAATCTCTGTTCACGACTAGCGCTTCTTTCTTTTTTTTCATTTTATCATTTTTTTTATTATTTATTATTATTTTTTTTTCTAATAATTTTTTAATTTTTTATTTATTTCATTGTTATGTAACTTGCTGTAATTATCCTTTACTATAAGTATCCTTGTTCTTAATGGGCTTGTCCCGTGAATAAATTATTATTATTATATCTTCACTATTTGCTTCAAGTACCTTGCTGAAGTCCTTTTTCCTAAATCTGAATTTGCTACTGTTCCATTTAGTTTTTTTTTTTTGTAAAATTTTTTTTGTAAAAATCGCAGCAGGATTTTCAGTAGATAACCACTCTATAGACTTCGAATAGAACAGGAAATATATATCGGAAGCATAAATTATTATTCTCTGAAGAATTTGTAAAATAATTTATGTTTCGCTGCTACTCTAAGAAAAATATTCATAATTCGAAAAATGGCCATAAAGTGCTCATAGGATTTCTGAGCTAGTTGCTAGAAACCGATAAAAAGATATTATTGCGTACGAAACTGTAGCTATTTTCGCGTGCTCGACCAATTACAGTAATAATACTTCTTATTGCACAGCCTCGTCTCTATTGCAAAGACAAAGACCTATGAATTTCTATGCTATGTATCCTGTATAATGTATAGAACTACAGTTTTTTTTTTTTTTTTAGAATCTTGTAGAGAATATCAAAATGGATTTTAATAGTACCAGATCTATATACCTACTTTATTCTGAAACGAGGAACAATATTTTATTAAAGGGTCATTCCACGCCAACTCGATTACTTTTTTCGCTCGATGTCTCGGATTTTGTGCAAACTTGAATATGTTGTAGTCCGCGTGAAATTAGGGGGGGGGGGGGGGGGTTTAATTCACCATTTTGTCGATTTCGAGTTTGTTTAAAATATACGGGGCCTTGAATTTTGCGATTTTTGCCCATTTTCGTAAAAATGGGTTGTACTTATGAATTTTTATCTCGGAAACTATTTGTTAGATGTAGTTGATTCTTACGGCATTTTAATGTAGAAGGGTCGGCCTTCCTGATTAAATTTTTGCAGATCGAAACATTAATTTTGCAACATTGAAAATTATAAATAAATTTTTATTTTGCAAATTCGGACTCGAAGTCACGAGTTTAAAAATCCGAAAAAATACTAGCATATTCCTTTAAGTGTTTTCTACCAAATAAGCCTATCCCTAGGGTGGTGCGGCTCCTATTAACGTCGCAGTGGGGTGGTAAGTACGGCGGTTCGCGCCGAATCAGGTAAGCGGACTGGGCATCGCGCGGACGCTCCGCTATTACGGTCGACTGAGCGCTTAGGCTGGGGATAGGCTTATTTGGTAGAAAACACTTCAAGGAATATGGTAGTATTTTTTTCGGATTTTTAAAATCGTGACCTCGAGCCTGAATTTACAAAATAAAAATTTATTTATAATTTTCAATGTTGCAAAAATTATTTTTTCGATCTGGAAAAAATGTATTCAGGAAGACCGACCCTTCTACATTAAAATGCCGTAAGAATCAACTAAATCTGACAAATAGTTTCCGAGATAAAAATTCATAAGTACAACCCATTTTCACGAAAATGGGCAAAAATCGCAAAATTCAAGGCCCCGTATTTTTTAAACAAACTCGAAATCGACAAAATGGTGAATTAAACCCCCCCCCCCCCCCTTATTTCACGAGGACTACAACATATTTAAGTTTGAACAAAATGCGAGACATCGAGGGAAAAAAGTGATCGAGTTGGTGTGGAATAACCCTAAAGTATATGTTGAAATTGCCAAATGTTATATAATCCTAATATAAAACATTAGCAATAGTAATATTTTAACATTCTTATACCGTTATAAATTTCTTTACTCTTCGTAGGCCCCTAAGTAACATCGAGATAAAAAGAAAATCCAAAACTATAATAGAAACATCACCCAATGGCAAAGAAGTAATAGTACATGAAAGGCAACAGGACAAAGTTGCGAAGAAATTCAAATTCGATAGTGTATTTGGACCTTCCTCGAAGCAGGTATATACTTTTTACTATGCATAAATTGTGTTTGTACAAAATCTTTATTACACATGTATTTTTTAATTGATAGATCGATGTTTATAATGCCGTCGTTAGTCCATTATTGGAGCAAGTTTTGGACGGATATAATTGCACGGTATTTGCATATGGGCAAACAGGTACAGGAAAGACTTTCACCATGGAAGGAATCAACAACGATCCAACTTTGCATTGGCAGAGTGTAAGATACTTGTTTATACAATCGCCTTATTTGATATGAAAACTACACGAATGAAATTATTAAGAATTATTATGCGCGTTGCATTTATATGTATTTACAACGAAAGGTCTTAGCTATGTTAAATGAATTTCTTTTTAAGCGGGTATTCTGGTCTGACGACGCGTTTTCGTCGCGTTATTTCGGAATTTTTTCACACAGAACCCATAAATTTGATTATTATTTAGTTTACTGCTACATGCTTATTGATATTCGAACTATCTTTGCAAATTTTGTCGATAGAAAAAAATTAAAATCAAACGCAGTTGACTGCTTTAAAGTAATGGTGATAAAAAAACAATGGGGTCACTGCGACCCTGATTAGGCTCGTTCTACTGATCCGGAACAAAAAATGTAAAGAGATTCTTTATTTGTATGCCTTTGGCTATCGTCCCTACCAGAATGATATAAAAATATTGAAAATTAAGCAAGTGGCGGCGGTTCGAAAATTAAGTTTCGATTCTCGCGCATTTTTCCGACTTTAAAGGTCTGTGAACTTTTAAAAACGAAATATTTTATCATAATTCTGGTAGGGACGATAGCCAAAGGCATAGAAATAAAGAATCTCTTTACATTTCTTGTTTCAGATCACTAGAACGAGCCTAATCATGGTCGCATTGTTTTTTTCTCACCGTTACTTTAAAGCAGTCCAACTGCGTTTGATTTTAATTTTTTTCGATCGACGAAATTTGTAAAGATAGTTCAAATATCAATAAGCATGTAGCAGTTAACTAAATAATAATCAAATTTATGGGTCCTGTGTGAAAAAAATTTCGGAATAACGCGACGAAAACTCCACGTCGGACCAGAATACCCCCTTAATGGATCTAACATCGCGATAAATAAATTGCAGTATTTAAAAAGATATTACAGACATTCCCAACTACCAAAGTGTTTCTTATAAACATGTTTTTCCTTTATTTTTATGGGCATTCAAGATAAATAACAATGACATGCTACGTCTTTATTTTTATTCCGTTACTATATTCTTTGTGTCAGTGAAGAATAAATGCAGCGCACATAATATGTGTCTGTATTTATCGATTATATCAGGCATAAAGTAAGATAGAAAACAATGTATCACTAAGATTTATCTGGAACAATATACTATACAGGATTCATCTGCTGGAATGATTCCACGTTCTTTAAGCCACTTATTCGATAAATTGCAATTAATAGAGTCGCAGGAGTACACAGTCAGAGTTAGTTTTCTCGAACTCTACAATGAAGAATTATTTGATCTTCTGTCAGTTAATGATGATGGATCTAAAATAAGGTACATCGAAACAAATTATATATATATTTATCTGTGTATTTTCGTAATCTAACAGTTTGCTTGAACAAGCTTGTATAAAACATGCGAAAATAAATGCTTGTCGAGCAGATTATACGAGGATGCCTCGAAGAAAGGAGCGATAGTCATTCACGGATTGGAAGAAGTGACGATACACAATAAAAGCGAGGTTTCTAAACTTCTCGAGAAGGGGTCGGAAAGACGACAAACTGCCGCAACGTTGCTGAATGCTCACTCGAGGTGATTGTCATGATACTAAATTCATCATTTCATGCGCGTGCATTATTATTAATTACGCGAAAATGTTTACCAGCCGATCCCATACATTATTCTCGATTACTGTGCATATGAAAGAGAATACCATCGAGGGAGAAGAAGTTTTGAAAACGGGAAAGCTAAACCTGGTCGATCTAGCGGGCAGCGAAAATGTTGGGCGATCTGGTGCTATTGACAAAAGAGCGAGAGAAGCCGGTAACGTTAATCAGTCTCTGTTAGCCCTCGGCAGAGTTATAACAGCTCTTGTCGAAAGAGCACCTCACATTCCGTACAGGTAGAAATATTTTACTTTTGCATCGCGGAGCAGAGGAACACCCCGCTTTATTCCCTTATTTCTCATTTCTTACATCCCGCAGGGAATCCAAGCTTACGAGATTGCTACAAGAGTCGCTGGGTGGTCGTACAAAAACCTCGATCATCGCTACCGTGTCTCCCGGTAGTATCAATCTCGAAGAGACGCTGTCGACATTAGATTACGCGCATCGCGCGAAAAATGTTACTAACCGTCCGGAAATCAATCAGAAGCTGACGAAGAAAGAATTTCTTAATCAATACACTGAAGAAATCGAACGATTGCGAAAGGATTTACTGGCGACGCGCGAGAGGAACGGTGTTTACCTTGCAGACGAAAATTACAATGAAATGCAGGCGACAATTTCGCGACAGACTAAGGAAATCGAAGAGAAGATTAATAATATAAAAGCACTTGAAGAAACTATGCAAGAGAAGGAGGTACAATTCTCATTAATTATTTTTATCACGGTAACTGTTTATTCATTTTAATGTCGTCGGTTTTAGAAAATACTTTCCGAACTTGAGTTAGAAAATAACGCGCAAATGGAAAAGTTGCATGAAGCTAAAGTGAAACTAGACACTACTGCCGATGCTCTGAAATCGACAACTCACCGATTAAAAGTGACATCGCAAGAATGCGACGAGCAGAAGTATCTAGTAGAGAAGCATGTTTCCACGGAGAAAGCTCTACTGTCTCACGGCCACACTCTGTTGAACGTTGCAGATACGGCAACTATAGACTCCCTGAAATTACACGAAAAAATTGACCGCAAAACGTAAGATAACTGTACATGTATTATACCTGGAGAGTTTGTCTAAATAATCAAACAGTCATGTTAGTTTTTAAGTCGATACTATTTAAAGCTCGCGAATATCTTTTTCGAATAGCGCTCTGACGTTACGTCCGGCGTGCAAAAGCTAGCATCGTTATATCGATTTACGGGACTGATATGCGCCTCCCTTAATTTAGATATAGTAATTCGTACTTTTTCATGTCTTATATTCGTAGAGTGAACTGAAAAATACTGTTTTTTTATAGCATAGCGGAACAAACGTTTGAAGCTCTTGGAGAGCAATTCAAGCGTAATATTCGCGAGTGCAAGCAAGGCATTGAAAAGGAGATTTCTTTACACGGAGAAGCATTGAAGCAGTTTTGCGGATCTATGAAAAATGATATCGGTAATATGATCTAGCATAAAATATAAATTTTCGCCAGTATTGATTTACATTTCTATCGCCATTAGGTACACTTGTGAGCCGAAGTGAGTGCGCAAGTGTCGACTCTGGGATGCCACGAATGACGAAGACTCTTACGGACGATCATTCAATAATTGCAAATAATTTAACGAAAAGTATACACGAATGTGTATGTATATAATATAATATGAGATCTGTAAAAACAATTTTTATGCCGCTTTAAATATTAATATGTCTCGAAATATTCTAGTATCAAAGTTATCAGAATTCGATAAAGGGCGAAATCGAAGGGGCTCGTGGCACGATGGGACATAAAGACGAATTATTAAACACTATTTCCATGAAATTGGCTGGAGATATCGACAATTTAATCAAAATTGGAGTCGCTCGGAACATGCAAATTGTACGGAATAACTTGTCCGAAAAATTGAAACTCGCTTCGGTTCAGATGAACGAAATTGTAAATTCCGCTTGTAATCGTCACCTGGAATCTTGCAACCGTATGAAATCCGACATTAATAGTATCAAAGCAGCCATCAGAGAGCTGGATGAAAAGCAACAATTCACACAGAAGCACCGTTCGTTTGCGAAGGTATCGACAAAGAAATCTCTACGTGTAATTTGAATATTAACGCGCACTATTTTTTTAGAAGCTGGACGATGTATCTGCTCAGTTCAAGTGTCTAACTGAGAGTGAGAGGGAACATTACGATGCTGTGACTAACAAATGTGAGAATATCAATGAAATTTGTAAGAAATTTAACGATCGCTCGACACATGCTTCTGGCGCAATCAGTAAAATGAGAAGTAACTTAAAGGAACAGATAGACGATGATTTGAACAAAGTTGAAGCCACTGTTACAGTTGGAACAGAGAAGGTGATATCCGCGCTTAATTTACTAAGTTTAATCGTAAAAGCCTGTTTCGAGATAAGAAGAATTTTTCTGCGCATCAAAAGATTCATGTTCTGTTATGCTTCGATAACAGGTCGAAGAGTTATCAAATAGAACCGAAGGAGAATCGAAGATTCTGCTAGATGAATTGGACTCGCGTATAAATACAAGCTACAATGCATCGAAACAGTATCAGGATCTGATTAAATGCAATCTTACGGAAATGCAAGAGTCAATGGATGTGGATAAGAATGAATACCTCGCCGTAATCAATGTAAATTTAACGATACTTTGAACCTAATTATTAATAACATTTGAGAGTATTTATGAGTGAAATTTCATCTTTATAGGATATGAGTAACGCAATTACAAATGTAAGCGAGGAACAAGCGACAGTCTTGAAGGATCAAGAAACTAAAACTTCTAATACTTTCGAGAAAATATCCAGTGAATTCGAAAATCGCATTGCAGAATCAAATGCATGGAGTAATAAGGTTGTTGAGAAATTTGATACAACAGTGTCCCAAATTGACAAGTTTCTTGACGAAGATGTACAACGGGACGTGGCGACAGGTATATATATATACATGCAAACTAGAAAACTAAAAGGAGGATAGGGTTACACCGTTGTGCTTGTCTACTTTCAGGAGCAACGCCTGCCAGAAAAGAATTTTCCTATCCTCGTGAATTCACGGTAACGTCTCCGCATGATCGAATTCTTCAGAGGTTTAGAGAAGTGCGGCAACTCGTTGAAACGGCAGAAGACGAAGTAAACGAGTCATAACGTATTTCGTTAGGATACATACTAATTTTAAGATAATTATGTAAATTCTTTTATATATATAGAATAAGACGTAAAAGAAAATTTAATGAACCAGGAACAAACTTAAGACTTAATGACTAAATATATACCTATATGTTTCGGTGCAATTTTTTTTACCTGCGATACACCTGATATTATTAGTGGATTTTTTTGAAATGGCGAAAGTTTCTACGCAATAAGTCATTCATTGCCGTTTCCATAAATTTGCAGCATTGATTGCGGCCAGTGAGCCAAGCTCCGAACGATACCGATGTTCACGCGATGAGGGGTACAGTGAGTCCTCGTTATAGGCCCGTTTTTACCATGCGTAGGGTGCGTTCCACTTACGCCCAAATCGCCCGCGATTTTCATTAAGGTAAGTTTTCCTATACGCGACTGGAGTCAACGGCAGGAATTTCAAAGTCTGTTTTCTTGAAAATGAAGCACAATATCAAAAAATTGTATTCCTCTTTCTCGACTTACTTACTTGTTATAAGTAAAAAAGAAACAGTAACTTTTTTTTATATCGCGCTTCATTTTCGAGAAAATCGACTTTGAAATTCTTGACATTGCGTCCAGTCGCGTATAGGAATACCTACCTTAATGAAAATCACGGGCGATTTGGGCGTAAGTGGAACGCACCCGTAGTATATATAGTGTTTGTGTGGATTTAGCTTTCGCTGATACCACGGAGTCACCCGTAGTATGCCCGGTGACTATCCGTTTCTTAGAATCCTTCTGTCGAGAGCGAGAGAACCCGAGAGGGAACGAAAGAGTCGACGGCAACTTCGTGTCAACTGTTTCGTTCCCTCTCGCTCGCTCTTGGGTTTTCTCACTCGCGGCATTGGCCGCACGGAATAGTGTCCGCATCGCGTCGTACACCCGCCGCCCCAGCCCCGTTCGTCGGGTTTAACCCTTAACTGGTATACTGTTTTTTTCAAACGTAACTGGTATACTGGGGTCTTGGCAGACCCCAAGTGAAACAGGACACAGAAATTTGTGAAGTCGACACTAGATCCAACCTCTATGGATATTTTGTTGGTAGGTAATGTATAAAATAATAGAAGCGTAGAAAGTTAAACTATTATTATAAAATTAATTAGAAATTCAGTTTACAACCCTAGACAACCAAAAATTTTGCAGGGAACTTTGCGTGCTTGGGGTCATGACCGACCCCACGATACCAGTTAAGGGTTAATACGAGGATTTACTGTCATATCGTTTCTAGCCTGGCCGGACTTTTACGTATTCGTGACTAGCGGGGTTACAAGTATTGTCCAGTTACGCCTCTATAATAACCGTAGGCGTTGCTTAGCTAATTGCATTTCTTACACTTGTAATTTATAATAAGTTGAGAAGTATCAATTTTTTCTACAAATAAGAACATTTTGCTACTGCCGCTACTACAATATCGCCTTTTTTTTAAACGATTTTATTCAGCTTCGATCCTCCGATTGTTGTATGTGTTTGATTCAAATCTGGAAACTCAATTTTAACCCACTTCCACCAATCCAATTGTCTTGAAACTTTGCAAGCGTGCGTAGTCTGGATGACAATACAAAATTATGAAAAAAAAACCCGAGGGGTTTGAAAAATTACTCAGTCATCAATAAATATATATTACCCATAATCGCAAATCCGAACGACTTGAAATCAGCCTACAACCACAAATCAAATTAATTCAATCGCCGTGAAATCAACGTATAACTACAAATCGAAACCTAGGCTGGTATTCACAGTCGCTTCTTATTCTCAAGCCATCACAAGCATTTGCTCAAGATGCCGTCTAGATTCATGCTAGATTCATGCGTTAATGCTGCTCGGCTACACTGGAAAGTTTCCGGTGCACAGCAGTCTGCACAAGGCCCGGCCACGGCATATGGTCAAAGAGGAGATATAATAAGAGGCGTCACTCGAGAAGGACAGAAATAAGCTAGGGAAATCACTAGACAACCAATTTAAATGCCCATTGGACAGAGGAGCCCACGGATGAACAATTTTAATTTTGGCGGTATACTGGTAATCTCGGATAGGCTGTGCCATGTTGCCAAAAGTCGTGATTGGTCAGAATTGTACTGGATTACCGCCAGTCGCGCGTGTTGCGTTAGTAGTGTAGGTCTCGAACTGTTTCTAACACTCCGAGCTGAACCGTCGCAACACAGACGTGCAACGCGGAACAAGGAACTCAAAGTGATTGTACCACGTGTCGTACCCAGAAGTTTACGAAGAATTCCAACATCTTCTAAACACTAAAAAGAGATACGTAATTATGAACAATTATAATTCGCTCGACTCGTTCCGGGATCATCTGTTTAGGCGACTTCTATCATAATCAAACTTATTTCCGCAAGTTTCGTATATTATGTTGTATAGACAGACTGTTATGTTTTCATGTATTTTGTTTTATGTTATATATTTTATGTTTTCTTATTGTGTTATGTATTGATATCTCTTTTATTTTTAGTTTTCTTCATGTTATTTAATGCTCTAGTTCGTTCTGCTTTGTACTAAAGGGTTTTCCCGTTTACATAATAAATAATAATAATAATAATTTGAAATTATCTACTTCGCGAAAATCGGTATATAAGACATGCTGCAGACGAGCGAGTTTTGTCACGCGGGCATTTCTGTCGTGTAAGACTAATAAAAGAATAAAACGCGGGAGATAACGTTTAAAATGTTATATTTCTCCGATAAAGTATAACGATACGTCGTCGTCGTCTTCAACGCGATACATTCACGAATGCTTCTCGGCATCGCAGTCGTCCAAAACCTGTGTTGTTCAGGCCACGACGCAGTCCTCGGAAGGACTTGGTTTATAATACCCCCAAGTGTCGATTTTTCAATACCGATGTTGACGACCGCTAAATAACCGTTTGGGAACTCGCTCGTCTGTCTCGGGCCTAAGGGTGCCCCGTAATTTCTATTCAGGCCCGGATTAAAGGGGGGGCTGTAGCCCCGGGCCCCACTTTCCAGGGGGGCCCCGTTCTAAACCTTCAGTTCTAAGCAATTTAAACTCGTTATTGTTTAAATTTTAGCCCCCCCCCCCCCCCCGCTTTTCAACCACGGGGGCCCTCGAAGGTTGGATAGCCCCGGGCCCCAAAAATCTTAATCCGGGCCTGTTTCTATTCTATATTGTTGAAAATTGTACCAATGGATTGGTGAAGGTTTCACGAAGGAAATAACCCGAAACACGACATACATCGCACTAGTTTTGATAGTAACCAATTTGAATATATATGATCCTGAATAATGATCGGAGCAAGACGACGAATTAAGACATTATCGTCCGAGACCTATTTCTTTACAATGTATTTCTCTACGTTCTTCAGTCGGGTATCGCATGTTGTAATAAGCTGTGTGTTGATAATTATTGAAGTCGAGGAAGTCGTAATCAGGGACGTAACTAGGGGGGGGGGGGGGGGGGCGCCAAACGAAGTGTATATCAGCGCCGTCGAAAACGTTGCTCGTGAGCATTCTAAGGTGACCCTTCTTTATACGTCTTGAGTTTTTCTTCTTATTTCTTTGCTCTCACCTCCTGAAATGGTTCCACTTCGTAAGAAAATAATCCTTGAAAAAGTTTATTGCAATCGGACACCAGGCCTTAAAGTTTAGAATTCATCAATGGTGTGGATTTAAAGAAATTCTCAAAAATGGTAAGCCCTATCGAAATTTTGTTCAAATAATATTAAAAGATCATTCAATTTTCTACAATTACTGTATATTTGATTTTTTCGTGCTTCCAACCATTATTTACACAATAGCGTTTGAATATACGTCTAATGGTATAATACCTATATTGTTTAATGATATTATTATTTTATTTTTCGTCATTAAAATATGCTATAGTAAAGAGTATATGCTACTGATTCAATCCCGCACCTCATGTACGGTGTATCTCTTACAATTAGTATGTTGGCAAGACATAATTGTGGAAAGGCTACATCAATGGCTTTATTCAAATTTATATATTACGTTATTTCATTAGGAATAAAGGAGATACACATTTTATGGAAAAGTAATTAAAATTGATCTATTTAAATTTTATTTATCTGTTATCAAACAGCAAACAAATTAGAGTACCTGCAATATGTTTGGAACCAGTTAATAAACACATTTATTATACCTTTTTTATGTAAAGTGTGGACTCAACCTCCTAAGGTGGGCAATACAAAGTGGTAAAATGTAGGGGGGGGGGGGGCGGCAAACAGAATCCTTGCCCCGGGGCGCTTACAACCTAGTTTCGTCCCTGGTCGTAATGGCACATTCATCATACATGTATGAGTTTTGTCTTGACTCAAAATATTTACAAAAGATGGAAGTTTTTCCTCTTGCTATTTAGCCATACGAATAGAATCAGTTGCGAAATATCTGTGGTTGTGAGGACAAACGCCGCATGTCACATGTTTTCACTTTCGAGATATTGTCGTTTAAAGTTATTATTAGCATTATTACCTGGTGAAAATAATAATAATTGGTGTTCGAAACACCAATTCTTATTAGCAATATTTCCTTGTTTTCTTTTAACGATATAAACGTATATTTTCTTCATTTTGCGCAATATTCAATATTCGCATAATTAACGTAAATAATAATAAACAATAAAGTAATAATTTACGGACACTTTAGGCAGAATGACGAAAGTCTACTGGGCTTGTGTTATTCTGATCGATCGTGTCACAGTTAACACTTTGCCGACTGGTAAGACTGCACATCCTACCATATACCTCGTCTGTGACACAGGTAAAGCTGCCGGTATCGTCGAGAAAACTATAGAAGCTGTCTTATACAGGGTGTCCCACTAACCCGGTTCACCTCAAATATCTATTATTTCAAGTAATAAGCGAAAATGTTATTTATAAAAGTTGTCTGGTTGTAAGAAACACAAAACACGGTGAAACTAGTTTCTTTACAGGGATAGATCGGATGTGGAGGTCAATTTTATTTTTTCAAATGGACTCAAATTTTTTATCGTCAAATTCAATAGAATAGCGTATTCTGAGTATCAAAGTACTAAAGTGCATTAATCCTAAAACTTATTGTTTCTGGGATATTCAACATTGTCCATCCTATTACTTTGATTATGAAACATGTTCGAAGCCATGCTCGGTTCATTTCGGCTAGCCGGCCGTTGAATGCGGAAATAATTAAATAAAACATTAAATACGAACATGAAAGGGCGCTTTTTTACTCTTGAAAGTATAAACATGCCATTTGAAGCGTGTGTAATAAACCAAATGAATGACACTTAATATAAATTCAAACATATTGATATTTTTATTAAAACATGATACAGAAATTAAACAAATAATTCAATTTATCACGCAGCAGAATATAATGAATATTCCAACCAGTTCGAACAATTTTTTGGAAGTATTTCAAGCATGCGTCGAGTACATATTAGTGATCACAAAGAACAGAAGATTGTAATAATTACAACCCCATAAAAAACTTAAAAAAGGTAAAAAATTGCGCCAAGTACATAAAAAAGTCGAGGACGGAAAAGAGTATTATCAAATAAGTCACAAAAAAATAGAAGAAAATATACTAGGTACAATATAAAAAAAATATGTGAAATCAAAGTTAGCTGCAAGTACATAAAGGTGCTTTCCAACTGGGCTTAAGATGACACAACTACATATACACAGCTAAAATGCTGTGTTCATACATTCCATTACTCATATCGCGGACATTTTAATAATGTGAAGATAAAATGTAGCATCTAGACATTTGCCTATATAGATGTCCGGGGCCTGGAAGTCAAATACTTTTTTCAATTCCGCATTTGACATTTCCACCCAATCGTCTAAGTCTAAGCCACAGTTAACAAGCCACGTTATACACCTTTCCTGATTAGACACAGGAAATGTGTGAAAAGAAGTGGCGTTATTAAACCGCACTCGGGATGCACGCACTTCTTAAAATTTGTTCTATTTTTTTTATGCCCCATTTTTATTTTAAGTTTTAATTACGACTAAAATAATTCTATACAAGAACAAATAAAATAACTAGCCTACTTAGGTTGCTTGACTACTTCTTCGATGCAGGTCGATCTGGTCGATGTGTCCAAAAATCGATGCCAGTTGTCAGGGTTGCTTCGGCAATGGTGGTTGTGTGGATTACTTGTGGGTCCTTCGTGAGTCGGCACAAGAGTGATGTCCTGAGTATACGAAGTGTCAGAACTCGAGTGCGTTTTGCTGATTTTCGGCTCATTAGGAAAATCTAACACGACTTCGAAAGTCCTAAATTCACCGTGTGTACCCTCAACAGCGCTCGCGAGGTCGAGTTTTATGACCGCATCACGCTTATGATGACGGACTTGGGACACGCAAGTACGTAGTGGCGTCTACTTAGTTAAATCCCGTCCTTGCTCTAAAATTCCCGTGGGTAGAATAGCGCACGGACCGGCCGCTTTCAGTTAAACGGGCGGACGAACCGCTTCAGTTACATGTGTTCACGCATAAACGTTTTGTCCGCACGGATTTATTTGCAACAGCAGTTACTTGAATCGAATGAAAAGATGTTTCCCGGTACAAGCGGGCAAATCGTGCCGAGCGGGCGAACAGCGGCGTGCCGCGGTCAAAAATCCGCTTCGCGGATCGTCCCTTCTGGTCTGACACCTCTCATAAGGTTCTGTATGCTACATGGGCGCGGAAAACTTTGCCGGCGGCCCACATTCAGAAAGAAAGTGAGCAGGTATGGCTAGAGTAAGCTAGACAGATGTACTATACCGAGCAACCACTGTGGAAGCCTGGTAATTGAAACATATTTCCCGCGTGTTAGAATGTCTAAAATTTTACTGTCCACAATTTTCATCCTATCTTTTCGAAGTAGTACAAAATGACTGATCAGGTCTTCCCGGTGGAAATGAGTCCACAGACGACATAAAACGAACTATATTTACGATTAATTGATAGTTAAAAGGGAATGCACTCCACCGCCGTACACAATCCGGAAAATAGTTCAATTTGTCTTGTTTGGGCTTATTTTCATCGGGAGGACCTGGCCAATCAATTCCAACTAATTTCAGAAAGGTACGATCAAAAATGTGGTACCGGGCCTTGACCGCGATCGTTCGAAGTAGTACCTACGTCTATCTCGGTTACTTTCGTCGTGACTGTTCGCTCTCCTTGTCAATCTGTTAAGGCACGGTTAAACACGTGCAACGGCGCGCATTGCGCGGCAGAAACCGCGTCCACGCATCTGCAATGCGCGCCCGAATTTGCACTTGAGACCCTCCAAATATGTGATTAAAACATCGATGTTCCAATTCCATCTTTTCTTATCTACTTCTTTGTTAAAAATGTTCATCACACAAAACATTTTATTTTCTCGATCATGTACAAACTACAATACTATTTTTCTAGCTTTCACTGCTGCAAACTTGTCTATGATGTCCTCAAAGTTGGTCTTTTCCACTTCTTCTCTCTCCACAGTTAATAGGGCAAGACCACACAAGTCTGTCTTGGCCCATAGATTCTCTTAAGTAGGAAGGAATTAAATTTAACTTACTGAATGATCTCTCGCAGCTAGCAATGGAAATTGAAATTGTTAACATTATTTGTGTTGCAATGTGCAGATTGGGGAAAACGCCCTCATCTCCATATTGTGCGATGAAATTGAGAAGTCCTTCAGGCCTTGAAATTTTCACAGTGCGAGTCAAAAGCAACATTCTACAATCCAAAATTTCTTCATAAAGCTGCTGCCCATTAATGTCACAGCTGTAGCTTTTGCCCAAACTTCTGCACATATTTTTTAAGTTGATATTTTCAACACCGTAACACAGTGCGTTGACGTCCAGAAGGAACTCGAACTTTGAATCGGCATCTTGCAACAGAGCGAATCTTTCGTCCATTTACATATGAAGACGGTCGAGTGATTCCTTCATGACCTTCTCCATTTCTTGTCGAGCGGTTAATCCTGCGTCTCTCGAGCTCTCGCCGGGCATCATTTGCTGTAGTCTTCGACGTCTCTCAACCTCAATATTAAATTTTTGACAGAGCTTCTCTTTCGGCGTAAAAATGATCTCTGAGACCTTTTAAATCCAGGGCGGCATCGTGGAAATTCGTGGTAGGGTCTTGCAGCCTCTTTTGAACTCGGTCAATTGAAATGAGAACTCCGTTCCAAAATCCTAATAAAGTTAGGAATCTATAATTTAACAAGCATTTGGATAGCTGTTCCGCTTCACTTCTTGTTTCACTCTTCTCGTCATTATCGCCTATCATCGCCTGAAGAACCGGAAGTATCTTTTCAATATACTTGCTGACGGGCTTCTCAGCTTCCACCCTTGCACTCCACCTAGTTTTTGACACCGACTTTAAAACCACAGGAACGGCGTTTTTCAGTTTTTCCCAGCGCTGTGTTGAACAAGCGTAGAAGACATAGAGGGCTTCGATTGTTCCGAAAAACGTCACCATCAATGTTTTACTGCATGCACACCCACCAAGTTGAGTGAGTGATTGTCGCAATTTACAAACATCGTCAGGTTATTTTTCTCGAAGGGGGGGGGGGGGCGCAGAGCCGAATCCAAGATTTGGGGCATAGGTCTGACAAATTAATCAGGGACTTTTCCCATATTTTCCTGCTAAATGAAAAAGTGTTTTTTTTCTTCTATCAATTTATCATATTTTCCCTCATATTGCTAACAAGGAGAGTATTTTAGGTGTGCGCCTCCGATCATTTTGATTTTTGGATACGTTATACAGGACCGAAAAATAAGAAATACGTGTTTTTTAGTTTTCCCCGTTTTCATATTTGGGGGGTGAAAACTGCGTTCAAAGTTAGGGGTGAAAAATCATTTTTGTGGACTTTTTGAAAATCTGGTGAGTCAGTCATATTTCGCATTCAAAGACACAAAATTCGTCCATTGACACTATTCCCCTATCTCTAATAGTTCTCGAGATATTCCACAAAAATGAGTTTTTAACCCTAACTTTGAACGCAGTTTTCACCCCCCAAATATGAAAACGGGGAAAAATAAAAAAACACGTATTTCTTATTTTTCGGTCCTCTATAACATATCCAAAAATCAAAATGATCGGAGGCGGACACCTAAAATACTCTCCTTGTAAGTTAAAATAAGTATTTTGCAAATTAAAATAAGTATTTCTCCTTTGAGGGTGGGGGGCACCCCCCTCTGTATCCGCCACTGGATCTAGAGACGCAGTAGCGTCTCGACGCCAAGTACATGTTTCGACACCCTGTATATGTCGAATCACGCCTGCGATATTTCCTAAATTTAAAGGCATTTTTCTTATGTAAACCGCATATAAGCTTTCGAATAAGACCGAATTCAATAAAATCGGTCCACTCATGACAGAAATATCGTAATATCGTCTCATCGATCTGTCGGAAACGGTAAGATTTTTCTTATTCTTCTTCGTCTCCAAGCAAATTTTCGTCAACATCATACATATACGCGTTACACGCACACCTTCAGCCAAAAAGAAACTAACACATGTTTCGTTCGTCGACTCTCGGGATTATTCGGCAAGGATCGTCGTCCGTCATTGTACATACCTATAACCTACCAAGTGTCAATCAATCATAACCTGCCAAGTGTCTAATAATGTAAGTTGTCCAAATTTGAAATGTCACGAGTTTCTACACTACATAGGAGATTTATTGTCTCAATTAACATCGTAAGTCGCCAAAATTTTTTAATAGATTTTTTATGTATTAAAGTCACAGAGTTGGAAGTTGTCCGGAGAAGGTTCGACAGAGAAGCATCTTCTTTCGCATAAGTTTCTGGAAATTTGTACCATGCATGTACAAAATAATACAGTAATTCGTCGTTATTGTCCCGTTTTTACCATGCGTAATAGCCCCGCTCACTATCTATATTCTATGCAATCCTTCAGTCGAGAGTGAGAGAATCCGAGAACGTGCGAGAGAGAACAAAAGAGTCGACACGAAATTGTCGTCGGCTACGAATAGTGTCCGCATCGCGTTGTTGTCCCGCCGCCAGCCCCGTTCGTCGGGACTATTACGACGAATTACTGTATATTGTAACAAGTTGCATTGCATTTAAATTGCCAGATATTTTCATATCAGCAAACTATTTTTAATTTAGGCTTTTTATGTAAGGCTTATAGAAATGCAGCACAGGCTTGCATAGAAATGAAGGGGATGCACAGGTTTGGATAGAAATGATGGGCACGCACAGGATTGGATAGAAATGAAGTGCATTCGCGCGATGACGCGGTGACGTCAAACCAATCAACGCCAAGACGGAAACGATGGGAAACGAAACGGCGCCACAGTCAAGTCAAGCCGAGCCAGCCACCAGTGTCGACAACCGATTCCCCGGCGACGCTGGTTGGCTGGCTCGGCTTGACTTGACTGTGGCGCCGTTTCGTTTCCCATCGTTTCCGTCTTGGCGTTGATTGGTTTGACGTCACCGCGTCATCGCGCGCATGCGTTCTCCCTCCCTGCGATGCGAGGCCGAAATCCGGTGGGAATTTCCCGTTAACACTCTACTTGTTGGCTGCATTTGGGAAAGTGGGCGCGTGTGCGAGGCGTTTCCCCTTAAAGTTTGTAAATAATACTCATACTAATCATTTAATTCTTATGCTTTTATTTACTTGTTATTCTGTTCGTTGCTCCTCATTTTTCTTCGCGATACCGAGATAATTTCTTTTACATCAATCGGTATAAAGTACAAACCTATTCAAATTTTGCATTTAGCTAACCAAGTAGGAAATTCTTTGATACGTGATATAATCTATCTCTGCTACGATGTAGGAATGAAACGGCATACATCGAGGAATTCGCATCGTGATGAAAAACCTAAGCCTTCGTGTAATGAAGATAGTGACGCGGTTCTACGTGCAAGAGCGGAAGAAGAGAGGCGACGGCGTAGACGCGAATGGATGATCGAACAAGAAAAAATGCACAGGCATAATATACTGAAAAGAAGAATGGCTATGGAGTATGAGATACGACGCGCTCGTAATATGGGCTTAGCACCTCCTCAAGGAAGATGCAACAGACCTTGTAGGAGTAGAAGCGAATCTCCACCTGGTCGACATAGAAGAACTTATGCGCATCATACACCTGAAGATACTGTACTTTCTAAAAAGTAAGTATAAAGTGTCTTTAATTATTAATTGTTGAACCAGACGCAGTGTCCCATTCTGGACGATTTCATAGACAGAGAACAATTTTACCATTTCATCCGCGGGTCGTGGAATTTCCTGTTTTATCTTCTGACGGATACATTTAAATTAAATAGGTTTTTGGCTATATCTAGAAAAGTACACTGATGAAGTGTTAACTTGTATTTGTATAAAATATCGAATTTAGTCGATATATCAATAAAATGTTAAATTGTAGTAAGTTTCAAGTATAAATCTATTACATCATACATACAAATAATGTTATTCTGCACTTTAGGTCTGAAACATCAAGTGGTAGAACGCCCTTATTTAAAGAATCTGCAAGCACAAAAATTAGTTCAACAGAACTTCGCAAAATCAAAGTAGATATTCGTAGAAACATTCCTGGAAGAGTAGCCAGCCATGAACTTAAACGGGATATACCCAACAAGGAAGACGTGATGCTTAAAAGAAGAGCGGGTAACGTGTTGTTTTTTTACCATAATTTCTTAAGAATTTTCAGTCATTCAGCAAACGAGTACCGCAAAGGATAATAAGCTTAACGCGGAAGATGATTCTGGGGTTCTCTAGAAATCACGACCAACAAATTGAAGTTTCAGAACATTGTATGCTTTCTAATGTAAAAATGTCTCTTCTCTTTGTCACCGATTTCTACAGTCATGAAGATTCCGGACTTTACACTCATACTGCGTCCCCTGTCGTATTCAAGAATTTTCTCAACTTTATTCGTCAAATTAATATAACATGTTTTTGATTTGTCCAGGATATAGCATATTCGGAATACAACGTTGGATCACTATATTGATCGCATAATGTGCAATATGTAAGCACAATTTTTTTTTACTTTGACTGTTTTAAGATTGCTTTGCTTAACGTGTCTCTTGCTTGTTGCTTTACGGACAGTGTGGTTTTTTCTTACGAGCTTGCACAAAGAATTATACATCAGCTATATTAACTGCTATAATAAATAGAATATATTTTAGTACAAATTAATTTTTCCCCCAAAAAACGTAGTTCAAACACGTTTTGTGCATTCTCCTCGTGTCCTGGTTTTGGGAATGTGTGCATGTCCAAATAAGTGTTTTTTTTTAAATGCTTTATTTACTAAAAGCCGACCGACTGGAAGATTTTTGCGTCTCGGACTATGTTTTAAATCTCGACATTCGACAACTGAAGAGGCATGGTGGAACATTAAACACTAGGCTCCAACACTGGAAGAAATTAAATTTTAGAATTTTTCCAAATTTTTGCATAGTTTGGTATTTCTAATTCTTATTCATCTTTTATTTTATTGCGTTAAAAAAATAACTACAATTGGAAAGTTGGTATTTTCTTTTTAAAGTTTTAGTACTCGTAAACGTAATTTAGTTGGTTTGAAAACTATGTATTTCAAAGCATTGTATATAGAGTGAATATCGTGAAAAATATGAACCATCTCGGAAGACTTTGTTGGGGAATCATGAATCCTCTACACACAGATTAAACCACTTTATTTGAATTATATTGAAAGGCGTATCGATATGTTTAAATTTTTGTAATCAATTCGTAATAGACAGTGAGTAATATTCCGAGAATTTAGCTACATTCTTTTGAAAACTTATTTAATGCGATTTGTATACACTATGTGAAAAAGAACAGAAAATATTACATTATAAATTAAAGATTATCAGTTGCTACACAATATTTACAGTTAGATTTTTATTAAAATAATATTATAAAATAATTAAAATTTTAAAAAATAAATTTTTCTTAATATATCTGGCACTCATGAAAGTTGCAAGCCATTTTTAATTGTGTAAAGTACTCTTTATTTATGGGGATGAAAAATAAATTTATAGGTATATACTTTTGGTATAGAAAATCATATAAATTAACAACAATTTATTTAACTAATTTGAAATTGACAATACGAAATGACTTGCCCTACAATTGTTCAGAGCGAGTCTGTTTATCTGTGTAGCGACGTTAATATCTTCAAGATCTGTCACAGCTGCTAGTATTGCTTAAATGCTTTCCCGACTTTTACATACGATTGCTTTTCTATTATTAAATTTACTAAACTTAACTGTAGGAGAGGGATCCAAGCCGATATTTGATAGAGAAGATATAAAGAGAGCAATAGGTGGAACAGAAGAAGTTGAGGAACATCGTACTGTCGTGTCTGTGAATTTGGAAAATTCAGGTATGCTTATTATTTCAAATTGTTAAGATTTATTACAACTTCTGTTTCGCAAATATGGACACTTTAATTTATAGAAAACAAGTCGAAAACGTTGAAAAGGCATTCGGCGTCCTTGAGTCCTACAAGAACCCGAATTCACAGTCCTAGGCGCACGTGGTCCCGTCACCCCAGGTTCGTGCCTGTATTTTACACAGAGTATTGCAATATAAACATAAGTTAAACATAAGTATGTAAACCATGTACAGAAAACTTGCTATTCTAAATGTGTTAATGTATAGTCCGAAATTGTTTAGGGAATTAAATATTTCGCTAATTTGTTTACCCTCTTTCAGGTATGACGATTCAAACCATGGCGATAAAGGAAGTCACAGAAATGATAGGTAAAAGCTATTATTACACTTTCGTGTATCCACGTTCATTACATTTCTTGCAATTGTATTTCACCAGACTATTACATTGTTTACATAGGGAGAAAGATTATAGTAGAGAGCGGAAAGATGGTGAGAGATCTTACCGACGCCATCGAGAGCGGCCCAGCGATCATTCTCGAGACAGGGGGAAAACAGATAGATCCAGAGAAAGAGATAGGACTAGAGAGCAAAAGGTTCCCGCAGAGTATATTCAACCAATTCCTGCTATTTATTATGGAGTAGGTATTTTACATCTATATATATAGATATATATATATATATATGATATATATATATTGAATGTTTGTTTGTTTGTCCCGTATGCGTTTCTATACCATTCATCCGATTGCGGTGAAACTTTGGTGAGTTGTGCGCACGTCCGCGAAAGTTTCTGAATTAGTACAACCATTTTACAAGGGGGTGAAAAGGGGAAATATGTATTTTCTCGGACCCCCTAATATCTGTTAGACCCGATTAGATATCAACTTGGTTCTTACTCACAAAGATTACCCACACAAATGCCTAAAAAACAATTTCGGGATTTTTCCCTAACCAACCCCTAAGGGGGTGAAAAGGGGTAAACCGTGTTTTCATGGAGTCCTTAATATCTCTTAGGCCCGAAGCGAAGCGCGGGGTATTTTGCTAGTATTTACATAAAAATGCGATAATTTAGCCATGATATAAAATTCATTCGTTTGTTTGCTCAGACTTTTCAACCGAGACCATTAATGGTTGGACCGTGGGTCCCAATTCGAGGACCGCTTGGAGGTAATATGCATCCTTCTATGATGAGACCTTTAAGAAGATTTCCACCACGAACAATACCTCCAGGTATGTATGGATTCCGCCCCCCTCTAAATCCTAGTAAGTGTGAATTATAAATGTGCAATATACATATCTAATGAAACATTAATCATTTGCAATTTATACAGGGTTTCTGCAAAGGTTTTAACCAGACTGTGTGATCTTGCCCTATTAAGTCTGGAGAGAGAAGAAGTGGAAAAGACCAACTTTGAGGACATCATAGACAAGTTTGCAGCAGTGAAAGCTAGAAAAATAGTATTGTAGTTTATACATGATCGAGAAAATAAAATGTTTTGTGTGATGAACACTTTTAACGAACAAGTATATAAGAAAGTATGGAATTGGAATGATATGCAGGGGGGGGGGGGGGCGCAAATTCTACGCTTGCCATTGAGAAATACTGCGAGAGCGCCATCTACTTCAGTAAGCTCCGTAATCTGGTCAATCGCGTAACAGGACTGGTGTCACACAAGTATTGAAATAGTGCAATAATTTTTTTGTCATTAGATAGTCTTAAATTTGACAAAATCGATGATCAAACAGTTGAAATTCCCAATACTGCCCTATTGCGTGTCACAGCTAACCAAATTATACTGTTTTAATTTTTAGGCAATAAGAAAATCCCAATAGGCACTGTTTACACTAAGTCAGTGTGGTGAGGAAATCCGCCGTGCCGGATGGACTAACGAGAGGGGGATATGACACCGCGACCGTCGAACCAATCAACGCCGAGATGAAAATCGCTGGAAAAATGGGACGGAAACGAAACGGCGCCACAGTCAAGTCAAGCCGAGCCAGCCAACCAGCGTCGCCGGGGAATCGGTTGTCGACGCTGGTTGGCTGGCTCGGCTTGACTTGACTGTGGCGCCGTTTCGTTTCCGTCTTGGCGTCGATTGGTTTGACGTCATCGCGCGCATGCGTTCTTCCTCCCTACGGGCTACGATGAGAGGCCGAAATCCGGTGGGAATTTCGCGTGAACACTAAGGCCGGTATTCACAAACGTGTCTTAAGATTAAGCAAATGCTTAAGCATGCGGCATCCTCTACTAACCCTAGTAGCTAGTAAAGGATGCCGAATGCTTAAGCATTTGCTTAATCTTAAGACACGTTTGTGAATACCGGCCTTAAACGTGTCTTAAGATTAAGATCGTCTTAAGCAATTGCTTAAGATGCCGCCTAGATTCATAAACGTGACTTAAGCAAATGCTTAAGGTCGTGCTTAAGCATTTGCTTGAGGAAAATCTTGTTCAAATAAGTAAATGCTTGTATGACGTCACATGTTCTTAAGATCGTCTTGAGCATTTGCTTGAGATGCCGCCTAGATTCATAAACGTGACTTAAGCAAATGCTTAAGGTCGTGTCTTAAGCATTTGCTTGAGATGATCTTATTCGAGTCTCAAGACGATCCTATTCTCGCAAAGTGTGGTAATATTCTCAAGACAACGTTTTCGACGTCTTGAGACCGTCTTAAGACCGTCTTAAGACCATCCTATTGCATTCTATTGGCCATTACCCGCCATTACTTACGTAAAGGAAGCGAGTAGGGAGCGAAATCAAAGCGAGAAAATGAATTTATTGAATATTGACGTTGACGTTGTCAACATTGACATTGAAAATATCGATATTAACGATATTGATAATGGCGATGATGATAGAATAGCGACCAATAAGCTAAAAAAAGATATATTCGTGACGAGCAAAATCCTTATTATAAATTGTATGGTGCAGAGGAATTCAAAAGGCGATTTCGTTTTTTGCAAGGACTCCGTAATTATTGGTATTCTACCAAAAATCTATGAAGGATTTGCAAGATATGACAACCGCACAATTATGTACAAAATAAATTATAATTAAACGGGTCTCTAGTATCTGAGGTGTTTTTATTTTTTTTTTAGTTTATTATATAAATAAATTTTACATTTAATTTCCTTCATTATGCTCCGAATTACGTTGTTCTTGAAGTCAATGTAAGGCACCGCGGGAGGTTATCCTCGCCATTCCGGAGACTCTCCGATAAACTGTTCCCCCGGCATCGCTGAATAATATAATATATGAGGTAGTGACAGTGACAATGCACCAACCCACATTACAAAAATTTTTTTTCCTACTTTATGTGATTAGTAGAGCCTATTGGAATACATTATTGATACTAACTAAATTTCGGAAAGAATGTGGGTTAGTCCGCTGTTGTTCTCATTGCCTCATATAACCTCGAGTCCTTGACGTTTACACACATGTTCGAGCCCCTACTCCGTCGCCCATCAAGGAACGAACGGAATATCCTTTTATCATTGGTTGTGCTAACAGAATTATTCCGAAAGTTTCCGAACGTGAATGAGCATTATCTTAAGCAAATGCTTTATAAAGACAGTGCTTAAGCCAGCTTAAGCAATTGCTTATTCTAAGCAAATGCTTAAGATCATCTTAAGAAACGTTTAGGAATACATGATGTCTTATGTGAAATAAGATCGTCCTCTAGAAGATGATCTTAAGCATTTGCTTAAGACACGTTTATGAATACCGCCCAATGACATTTATTTTATAGCGATTTCGGCAGACACGCACTGGTGCAGTTTCGTGCTATGCCGGTGCTGCCTGAGCACCGTGCCAGTGCAGCACGGTTTCTAGGGTTTTCTAGCACCGATTACATGGGATTTGACATGCGAGCAATCTTGTATCGTATTCGACGAACAAGAGCTGCCCTGGTGTAGTGCAAACTTCACATTCGGATGAACGGAATAAACTGCACTAGTGCAACCTTTCTTGCATTGCGATTTCTGGCCGGTTCTGTCAGTGCAGTCCAGTGTAGCCAAGTGTAGCGGATCTCTGTAGGGAATTTACCACAGAAAACTATGCGCGTGAAATGATGTTCACACCACTTCACACCAATTAACGGTGACAAATATACATTTCGTAAATAATATGGGTTTTCCTACAAACGCTGGGCACGATGGTAAATTCGATCACGATTGTTCCCAACCACGGGGATTTCTGACAATGATCCGTGATTTTTCGTGATCGCTTCTGATTCGTGGTGAGCATAACTGTTCTTTGCACGCGTCACATAACCCCAATTTCTCTCAAAACATTCCCAAACGTTCTTATAGAAGTTCAGTTGTATATTTTGAACCAGTGTAATCGTTCTTGATTTATTTAAATATAACGAATATTTCTTCACTTTAGTCAAAAAATAAAAAATATGTATACCTGCGAGAATACTTTAGCCAATCAAATCAGTGTGTGCATACATTGACTAGTAGAGAATGCATACGTTCGCTGAATTGCGCTCAATTAACACTTTAACTGTAACACAAGCTATATTGATGTAGTTTATAAAAAATTATTCAATCAATCAAATTCACTTAAGATAAAAAATCACCATCATTGTTATAGCGAATTCGGTACCTCGAACTGACTCTGCACTGGTGCCGGAAAATGACTTGGATTGGTTGATTCTTATAGAGCTATCTTCGTTTCTATCAGAAACAACCAATCCTAGTCATTTTCTGGCACCCGTGCGGAATCAGTGCGAGATACCGAATTCGCTATTAGTGATTTTGCACTCCATCCCTATTCCCTAACCAGAATCCACCAGAACAGAGCTGAGTCAGCTCTAGTTTACCCGAATGTGCGGCATGGTGTCGCACTGAAAAAGTTCGCACTAGTGCGCACCAGTGCGTGTCTGCCGAAATCGCTATTAATGTCTTGATTTACAAAGCAACTAAATTATTTAATATTATTAAAATATTGAAATCTTTGAGTGTATCAATTAACATTCTTACCATTATATCAATTGCATTTATTGCTCCGTATTTTTACGATAATACGATATAATTTATGCATGATAAAATACTACCTAACATATAAATTATAAATCCTTATAAAAAGACAAACAGCTGATTCGTGATGATAAGCTAGGGAACGACGGGGAAATTGCATACGTTTGATTCGTTCAGTCTCTTCGTAGTAAATGTTGGTAAATAAGAGACAATACTTACCTACACGACGAATATTGTGAAGCATTGCTTCACTAGAAACATCAACACTGCAGTATTATACTCAATCAAACGGACTTACGATACTAATAAACTTCTGAATACGAAATCATGCATTAACTGCCGCGTAATTAATTAAGCGTCCATCGCGACTGACTAAATCATCGAACTCGTTTGTCAAAGTGCTCGGACGTTTTTATATACGAATTACAAAGTCAGAGTGCGGTTAGGAGTTTTTGATACCTTATTCAAAGGACTGCTATTTAATATATCCTTATACACTCTCGTTCGTTTAGAAGAATTATTTTACCACCGAAGACTCACGAGTACACAATTCTCTATATTTAATTCTATAATTAATTTCCATAATCCGCGCGGGGGGCTCGATATTTAAGGTAAGTCATTGTATTAAATATGCAGCCGTATATAGCTATCTAGCTGCTATCGAAAGATAACAGATGTTATGTTATTAAAGTATAAAAAATCAGACGCACTTCTTTGTTAAAAAGATTTTCGTAAGTGTTGAAATTATTACTCTGGGAATATATTGAAAGAGATGCATGGTGTTAAAAAACAATAGATGCATATGTTACGATATGGAGCAAGGAGTGTACAATAATAATAATAAATCATAATTTTCTAGTTGCATGGACCATACAAAACCGAGCAGGTATAATGCAGTCTCAGTTAGCAGGAACTCCACGCAGATTACCGGTGTTCGTATTTCCCCAAAGTATCGCTTTCTTTCTGGACGATCAATCCACTCACAAGCAAGTTCTGACATTGTACAATCCGTACGACTTTCCCATAAGATTCAAAGGTATACTCGCAGTAGCTGCAGAGGCCAGCGACTCGAGAGCGATCTTAACGCAATTTATTGCCATTACAGTATTATGCACAGCGCCGAATAAATACAAAGTTGTCGATCCGGAGGGAACTATAAAAGCAAGATGCTGCGTCGACATTGTTGTAAGACACACGGCGCCCTTGTTGAGCAATTGCCATATACTTGATAAATTTAGGATACAAATGCAAGAGCATCCAACCAAGCAGGTAATTCGCCGACGCTGTGGCTGAACTTCAAAGACCAAAGTAGATATTGTTATTATTATCGAAGTAATGTAATTTGAGACTTTCGGAAAAATTAATAGGCTATAGGAAAACGAGATGTCGAAGCCAAGCTACATCCTGGGACCGCGGATACTGCTGGAAGGTCTACTCCCGACCCGGAAATGTTTCAGCAGCTTCCTATAAATGAAACTAGGCAGCAGCAATCTTACGCGCTTTTAGCTCAAAATAAAGGGATTGATAGTAAGTAGAGATTTTATAAATGATTTAGAAGAGGCATCGGAATTAAGTGAACGCGGCGGCCGATTTTCAGAAGCAACGCCTCCTTTCTCCCGCCGCGCGTCTTGGCCCCCGCGGCGGCCCAGCAGCTTGGAGCGCCTCAGGCCCGTACCACGTGAACCGCGCGTGGCGTGTTAGGGCGACATTGTATCAATAGGTTTCCACATCGGCCCAGAGAGCACGATTGTCGATGCGTTTTTATTTTGTCAGCGCGCCACGCGCGGTTCATATGGCACGGGCCTGAGACGCTCCAAGCACTTAGGCCGCCGCGGGGGCCAAGACGCGCGGCGGAAGAAAGGAGGCGTTGCTTCTGAAAATCGGCCGCCCGCGTTCACTTAATTCCGATGCCTGATTTACAAGATAGTTTACTCTTCGGATATTCCTGCGGATATATTAGTCGCCCGTTGCATTACAGTAGCGGTGTGCAAAAAGGTTTAAGCTTATTTGAATAGTAAGTCACTGCTTACAATTACAGTATATACATCGAGAATATTCACGAAATCGTCGAAATTAAAGTATAACTCGTTCCGTGGAAATATTCGGGACAAACGTGCAAAAATGTTTCTATCCTTAGATATGAGAAATGCCAATTATATTGCTATGGATAAAGGTCAATATGTTAGTAGTTATTATGGTTTTTCGATTCATATATGGGTGCGTTCCACTCACGCCCAAATCGCCCGCGATTTCCATTAAGGTAGGTTTTCCTATACGCGACTGGAGTCAACGGCAGGAATTTCAAAGTCGATTTTCTCGAAAATGAAGCGCAATATAAAGAAATTTTATTCCTTTTTCTCGAGTTATTTACTTGTTATAAGTCGAAAAGAAAGAGTAACTTTTTTTTATATCGCGCTTCATTTCCGAGAAAATCGCCTTTGAAATTCTTGACGTTGCGTCCAGTCGCGTATAGGAAAACCTACCTTAATGGAAATTGCGGGCGATTTGGGCGTAAGTGGAAGGCATCCTATGTGGATAATTATTTTAAAAACATTCTGTACCATTCCATTGTTTTAATGCCATTAATGCTTCGGCTGGCATCGGCGTGTTTCGGCTTTCGACGTGATTTCACCCGAATGATTTATGAAAAGCGGGGGTCCTTAGAAGGCTTAGAAACCATTATTTTTTAATTCATTTTTTAGGTGCGCGCGTAGGTCACCTCAATCTTTAAAAAATAAAGTCATGTTTCTGGCACTATGTTGCCTAACAAAAGGCAAATTCATTCACGACTTGTTGACCTTTCGATGATATTGCACAAAAAAGATTTCAACGTGTGTTCTCACCTGCGTTTAATTGAATACGGAATTGCCGTGTCCGAAGTCATCTAGAACTCAATACATCGTACATCGATGAATTTATCTTTTAATTTAATCAGATACGAAGCCGTGTGTTTCCATTAGAAACAATAATTCAAATGACCTCGAAGCCTTCATTACGAAACTGATGGCATTCGTTCGTATTAGGGCTGGGACTATTCGAATAATTTAATATTCAAATATTTTTCAAGTATTCGAATGCTACGAATAAACTTCGAATATTTGAGTATTCGAATCTTATTATACGAATATTTAAGTATTCGAATGTTTCAGTATTCGAATACTATTCGAATATTTCAGTATTCAAATACTATTCGAATGTTTCAGTATTCGAATGCTATTCGAATATTTCAGTATTCGAATATTTCAGTATACGAATATTTCAGTATTCGAATGTTTCAGTATTCGAATACTATTCGAATATTTCAGTATTCAAATACTATTCGAATGTTTCAGTATTCGAATATTTCAGTATACGAATATTTCAGTATTCGAATATTTCAGTATTCGAATATCTTAGTATACGAATATTTCAGTATTCGAATATTCCAGTATTCGAATTACATTCGCCAAATAATTGAGCAACTGAAGTATTCGAATATTTGAATACCGAAAAATTCGACAAATAGTCCCAGCCCTAGTTCGTATCATCTCGTTGTCTCTTTGAAACTAAAACAAACTCGCGCAACTCGTTTTTCCCAAAAATTTTAAGCATAGTATTTTGTGCGATGGCGATACGCGAACGACTCTATATAATACGACACAACTGCAATATGCTAATACACGCAGTTGTATTTAAAGTAGCATAGGTATATATAACATATAACATAAAAAAGATATATGATTTTCAGGAGGAACAAATTATGTAGCGTTGGTCGCTGGAATCATATGTATAGTTGGATTACTTTTACCTACAGAAGGAGAACATAGCAATAGAGTGCCTGATTACCTTCATCTCTCCGTAAACTTTAAATTAATATTTTCGTTCGTACTAGGTAAGTGTAACCTTGGTTTAATTCTTGTCGAAAAAAATGAACACAATTTCTTTATTAATTGCAGGTATGGTTACGATTATTATTTTAAGGCTGTAATTTTTGGCTTTGTGCGCAAAAAGAACACTGTATACAATGGTTAGAATCGTGGGATAGAAGCACAATTAATGTAAGGTTTCATTGGTATTGAACTTCTCTTTTTTAATGGATATACCTGCCTCTAGTCTATAAACAATAAGCTGTCATGTTATATTGTGAATAATACTAATATTTATTGACATATGAGAAATCTTTTATTCTTTTAATATACTATACATTTCTATTCAAATTCGCGCTTCATCCCCTTACGAGCGCGTAACAAAAATTTGTACATATATATTTAAATTCCGGTGAAGCTTCTCTCTTTTATATATATATCTAAAATACAAGTGGGAATATAAAAATACATAAACGTGTATGTGTATCGAAATTAAGACCCTGTTTCAGTTGAGATGCATTTGTATGTATAAGCATCGTGTATAAAATATCATTCGTGCATTCTAAAGAAACGTGATCTCATGTACAAATGTATAAATATTTTATGTAAAATGTGTTCCGAGTTTTCAAGTGCGCTTGAATAAAAATATTTGAAATACAAAATGATCTCGTATTTTTAAAAATCAACACTTCCGCGCGTCGCGCAAGAAGCTACCATACTACCAGCGAGCATAAAAATAACATTCACGTTCCAAAAAATTTTTTTATTATCAACATGTATTTATTATTTACATAAGTTACAATGGGACACTTGTGAATAAAAAATGCTACCGAATAAGGTGTTCGTTCAAATTCTTTAGCTGCGAAGTTTCCTCCTCCTACGAAATATCATTTCTCCACAAGTATCAATTGGCTAAACGTCGAAACGCACGGGCAGCATTAGAACATTCGGGGAAAAAATGGTTTTGGTTAACAGATCCCGGAGTCCGCGCAACGTACCTGCAAATCCACCGCGTCGAACTCAAACCGTTCAGTTACCGTCGTACGATCTTAGAGTCTGTGAACATTCTTCAAACTTTCATTATGAGTTTTGTACTCCATAGAGGCACTGGCTGGAAGATGCAATACTCTCCTTAACGTATCTCTAATATGTGCTGTTGTCGCATAGTCGGACGCAGTCTTATTCCATACACATATTATATCCTCCTAGAAAAATGAATTAACACTCACCGCCAACGATTCGTTACCAGCACGTACTGTGGTTTGCAAAAATGTTGGCGTCCGGTTGCCGAGCGGGGCAAGGGGGCTACCTCGCTCGCGCCGCCCCACTCTCTCCCGCGGAACTCCACAATTCCCCACTCGCTCTCTTCGTCACGCGGTGCTGCTGACCGATTCGTCGACGTGACGCGTCGGCCAATAGCGACAATACGTGTGCCTTACCTCTACCACTGTGTTAGAGAACGTGGGCCTATGAGGACACACTCGATCGGACCACCAAGTTTCTGCCGGCAACATTTTTGCAAACCACAGTAGATTCTATTTAAAAAACAATAAAAGTCGCCTTACTGGAAACCTTATGGACACAACAGCTCCGCATATCTCTTCCCCGACCATAAATTGCTCTCCTAAAATAGCTAATATCAGATTCTCCCAACATCTAGATACCAGACCTTTTCGTAATCGGACTATCCATTTGCCACCTTTCTGGTTCGCCTCGTCCTGAAGCAAAAATACGTTACGACTGAAAACGGGGCGACCGTTACGACGCGCGCGCGCGCCAATTTTTAACCCTTTCGGTACCAGCGCCGGATATATCCGGCATCCATCTGATGACCTGTGTGTACCAGTGCCGGATATATCCGGCGTCACGGAACGAGCCGTCGTTCCTAGCGCCGACTTTAGTCGGCGTCTCCGATAGTTTAAAAAAAAAAAAAAAAAAAAAAAAAAATTAGTCAAAAGCACTTTCGCGGAAATGTACGCCGTACTGAAAGGGTTAATATACACGGAGTTCCCGGGATTCTCGGATAGCGATCGTTCGCTGGGCGAGAATCCAAAGGAGGCGGTGTATATTAATCGGCGACGCTGTGAAACACGAAGAGGCATATGCTGGCAAATACGTACTTCCCACATTGGTTTTATACCAACTTTGAACAGGTGAAAATCTGTGAGCGCCGCCAATTCCGATGGCCGGACTAAATGACTGTACAGACTCCAGAACTGTTCGACGGTGGCGAACCTGCCGACCAGCTTTAAGTTCTGGTCGTAACTCTGTATACTCGATTGTTTGGAAGTATTACGTCGACTGTACCATAGCGCGTACGCGTATTGCAATTTGTGCTCGTTGGGATTAACTTCTATAGGAGGCTGTAATGAATACACGCTACGTAATAGATATGGTAATTAACAGGTAAAGCAGGATCGCTTAAAGTAAGAAGGCAGCGAAGGATTCTTACTTACTGGTGAATCTTTCTCCGCTTTTTGATTATCTTTCGACTGTGTCTCGTCGCTGCCGCTGTCATCGTTAGCTTTTAACCTGCAAGTACTACTACTGATTTACGAAATGAATTTCAATAAAATTATACGAACCGACATTGAATCATTTTTTTCCAAATTTGTAACACGATTTCAATGAAAAGATATAATAAAATCGTTCGAACGGGTGTTGAAATACTTTCTCACAGATCTCGTCATATGCTTTATAGTTTCGATTAATAAGTTCGCGACGCCGTTTCTGCACAGCCGCGTACGGAACGAAAATTGTCATTGTTGCGTCGTGTTCATTGTTCGCGAGCGGAGAGGAAATAACAATTAAAACTTAAATGCAGACGGAGAAATATTTGGTGGCCAACAAATGTCACATCACATCACGTGTTTTGTTAAATGGAGGCTTTTCCGTAGGGGCTTACGGGAACTATTAACTGACACATTAAGTCGCTTGGATGGAAGTGAGTGGAACGTAGCACGATGCAAATATGCCAATCAGTTTCGTTTTCCATTCAAAACAAATCTAACCTCTATCCAGTCCACGGAAAAAGATACGACGAAATAAGAACGCTAGTTTCACTTACGCCTCGAATTTATTGGACATGTTTCGGACTATGATACAAATGTATATAGAATATTGATTAAATACTATGAATAATATATTTCAACTACAAATAAAAATGTAAAGGCTTCTCGTTCTGTTTCCTTCTCACACGTTCTCATATGTATGTATGCACTACCGCTACGTATGCATGTTTTCGATAGATTGTTGATCCCCCTACTACCGTGCACGGCTGAAAGGGCGAGGGCGGTATACGGCACAGGGGCAAGGGGGGTACTCTTCGTCGCGCGGCGTTGTGTAATCTGATTCGTCAATGTTTTCGCGTCGGCCAATAACGGGCAATACTATGGGTGTCCGGGACTTTCGGGATATAAACAGATACGATTAATCGAATCCGCATTCCTTCTTCCCGCCTATGGTGCGCCACAGATAAATGGTGCGTTCTGCAGGCTCAACTGTTGAGTGATCTCACTAGATTTTACTCGCGTCGAGCGTGCAACTTCAGAGTAGTTCAGAGTAAAATCTAGTGAGATCACTCGACAGTTGAGTCTGCTGAACGCACCCAATGGGTGCGTTCAGCCGAAAAAACCGGTGAGTAACCGGTGAGACAACAGTTGCGAGTCACCAGTGATCACTGATCAGTGTCTGCTGAACGATAGTTTTGTATATCTGGCGGGAATTTTGAATGATAATTTTCTTTGGATGATAAATTTCATCCAAAAATATCATATTATTTAACAATATTATGTTGTTTATTATTAGAAGCATGTTTTAACAGAAATTATTAGAATTATAAAGCAAAACAAGAAACTTAAGTCATATATGACCCATGCAGCATTCAACAGGTTAATAGAATATAGGTTATAAATATAAATAAAAATATTTTTGATCGAATACCTGTAGATAATTTATTATGTTCTTCCATCGTAGCGTGGATTGTATATAGTGTATCATTATAAGTATATTCTGCAATATAAATTATATTATTTGTACTTGTATTATTTTGAACGGGTGCCGACATCTTGAAAAACCGTTGATGTGATCACTGATCCCAAATGTACCGTAGTTTCTTTCCGGTACAAAAAATGGCGACCGGTTACTAAACATGTTGAGTAAGTGGTAAGTAACCGGTTGCGTTCAGAGTAAAATCTAGGGAAATCACTCACCGGTTACTCACCGGTTTTGTCGGCTGAACGCACCCATTGAGTCGACGCGAATAAAATCTAGTGAAAGCACTCAACAGTTGCGTCGACGCGAGTAGAATCTAGTGAAATCACTCAACAGTTGAGGGCCTGTTCCGATTCGCGCATTGAGCGCATGAAATTGGTGGCATCGTACGATTCCCTAGAATTTCTCTCACTTGCGGTGCATAAGGCGCGCAGGAATTGCTGCAACTCCAAATCCGAATTGGGATTTTCTTAAGTCCGCTACGCGACCTGATGGCGGAAATGAAAGCAGTCTAATTGGGTGAGCTGCACATGTAATAGGGCAGTATTGGGAATTTCGACTGTTTGATGATCGATTTTGTAAACTTTAACAGACTATTTAATGACAAAAACATTATTGCATTATTTCAATACTTGTGCGACACCAGTCCTGTAACGCGATTGACCCGATTACAGAGCTTACTGAAGTAGATGGCGCTCTCACAGTATTTCCCAATTGCAGCAGTAGAATACTATTCACAGTATCACAGTTCACATTGGTTCACACTTGTGGCGTCCTCAGGGTTGCCAGGGATTACTTGTGGCGCAACACCTACAGGAGTGGTGGTAATGTGTGCGTGAACTGACGCTAGCGTCAAGGCAGCCAAGTGGCCCCAACGCGAAGCCAACCACGGTCAACCAGCGTCGGCGGAAACCTGTTGTCGACACTGGTTGGCTGCGGCCTCATTTGTCTTGGCTAGTTGGCTTGGATTGGCGCTGGCGTCGATTCGGTTCCCATCATCTCCCACCCTTAGAGCATATACACATGGAGGTCTCATGGCCTCTTGTCTCCTGTGAACTTCACTTGGTAAGTTCGTTCAATTATACAATTGTATAATTGCGCCTCCTCCTCAAGATCAAATCGTAGATGTATATGAAGTCTCATCACGGCGATCCCACTGGGAATACTAACTGAAGAGTCATACAAGAAGGAACCCGTTTCACGCATGTAGAATGAGCTCATTGGCCCCGAGAGAGCGTTGGTTGGGGTATAGCCAATAGTAGCGCAGAACAGGTCCTTCTTATATGACTATGCTCCCACCTTGGCGTTGATTGGTTTAACGTCACCGCGTTATCTCGCGCATGCTCAGATCGCCATCTTGAGCACTTAGAGAGTAGAGACACTATAATAGTGGCGTTCCACTTACGTCCAAATCGCCCGCAACGCCCGTGATTTTCATTAAGGTGGGTTTTCCTATACGCGACTGGACCCAACGTCAAGGATTTCAAAGTCGATTTTCTCGAAAATGAAGCGCGATATAAAAAAAAGTTACTGTTTCTTTTCGACTTATAACAAGTAAATAAGTCGAGAAAAAGGAATAAAATTTTTTGATATTGCGCTTCATTTTCGAGAAAATCGACTTTGAAATTCTTACCGTTGACTGCAGTCGCGTATAGGAAAACCTACCCTAATGAAAATCGCGGGCGATTTGGGCGTAAGTGGAACGAGTCTGGAAAAGAGAATGCCACTTTTTGATTGGTCCGCCATATTTGATCGAAATCCTACGAGAGAGAAAGAGATATACACCATTTCACTCTTAACCACTCTTAACAACTCTTTGTAGAGGATTAGGTTAGTAGAGGATGCCGCATGCTTAAGCATTTGCTTAAGAATAAGTAACGACTATGAATACCGGCCTATGAGCACTACGATCAGAGCGTCAACTCGACCGAGTTTCTTTGCGATTAGGGGTGTTCGATTCCGATTCGATTCTTCAGAAAATCGATTCTTTTGGTTAAAAGATCGATCCTTTGAATCGATTCTTTGGTATCCGATTTTCCCCAGAATCGATTCTTTGATGTATGAATCGATAACCGATTTTTTGCCCTCTGGCGGAATTAATTGCCACTAGTGAAAGGACCAATCAAACTGCTTGATGCGTAGGTTTTCCTGATCTTATACGTTTCCCGCCATTTACACACGATTCCCGCCAAATTTATATACGATTCTTATGTTCTGGATATTGGTTACAGTACGAAAGGATTTATCCTACATTAAGTATCATTGCAAAAAATATCTACCAATCATGGCAACATCTGTGCCATCAGAACGTGTATTTTCCAAAGCTGGAAATATTTTAACTGATCACAGAAATAGTTTATCACCTGAAAATTTACAGCAATTATTGTTTTTAAATTCCTTATCAATGAAAGAATGACAATTACATGATGAATAAAATATTTAAAATGAATAGCAAAATATTTCTTCTATTCAATACAATGCCCTTCAACAACTATCCCAAATTGTTCCTTGTAAAAGTAATTTTTATAGCGATTCTTTCAAAATTATTCAAAATCGACTTCTATATGTACTAATTTCGGAAAAAGTTTTATGGCGATTCTTTTCGTCTCGATTCTTCCAGAATCGATTCTTTGGTACCGATATTTTAGAAGGATCGATTCTTATAATCCGATTTTGAATCGATTCAAGAATCGATTCTTTGAGGTGAATCGAACACCCCTAATTGCGATATATTCTCATTGAAACGAGCCCGAATAACTGCCAGAACGGCCACATACGCCTGGCGCTGTGGTCGGCGCCACAGAACATCGTATCATAGATGGTAATGCCACGCTCCGTGCCTCTTTCACTGCGCGAGTGCGAGCCTGCCCGAGATTCATTTACGCACGGCGTATGTATTTGCACACATATTTGACAATTCATACTCGCGTGGATTCAACCATTCAACAATATGGCACCGGGTGATGAGTTTTGTGATTGAATACTCGGTCAAGTCGCCCGAAATCTGTGTTGATGTTTACGTATTGATGTAACAAACGTGCATTAAAGTGGGAGAAAATGTTAAACGTCTCATATACGTACATCGTAATATACACGCAGCTCGTTAAGTGAGCAAGGCAGTTACACAAATCGGTGCTAACCTTACTCTGGAAATCTCGCCGTTGAATTCAACGAGTGCTTCGAGTTATTCATATAACGGTAACAATTTGCTTTTTTTCATTGCTCTTTTTACTTTTATAGGTTAGAACAATGTTAGCACACGCGGGAAAATAATTATTTTCCGAATGTAATGTTAATCAGCGATTTAATTGAAACTACATTTAATAACTTTCTCCATTAAGCTCTTTACGCGCGATACATATTAGGTATACAGCTATTTCTCCGCGTTATTTTAATTACCGAAATCCACCGTCACCGTTGTGAATATTTTCAGAGCCGTTGCGTAAAAACTCATTATGGCCACCGTCAATCCACGAGTATTCTTCGACGTAGAGGTGGGCGGCCTCCCGATGGGTCGCACGGTGTTCGAACTTTTCGCCGACGTCTGCCCGATAACGTGCGAGAACTTCCGCTCTCTGTGCACCGGAGAGATGGGGCTTGGGAAAACCACCGGGAAACCTTTGTATTACAAAGGAATCGTTTTTCATAGAGTAGTTAAAGATTTTATGATTCAGGGCGGCGATTTTTCAGTCGGTAATGGAACGGGCGGCGAGTCGATTTACGGAGGGACTTTCGCGGGTAAGTTAACAAGGTGGCTTCCATGTACATTGCCGTAGCAAGGAATATAAATTATATGCAACAGAATGTTTTTCCAGATGAGAATTTTATTATAAAGCATAATAAATCGTTTTTATTATCAATGGCAAATCGTGGCAGAGATACGAATGGCTCGCAGTTTTTCATGTGAGTATTTACAGAAAGGGCAGTTAAGCGTTTTCGTGTACAAACATGTTTCCAATGAGATAAAATAATCAATTACCTCCCTGATAAATAGAGAATAATAGAATGCTGCGACGAATTCACAACATATATATATATACGCAGCTCGTGCGATATTCGGACGGCGCATTATATTTTACTAAGAATTCATTTTGCATGCTATTATTAACCCTCTCGGTACGGCGTACATTTCCGCGAAAGCGCTTTCAACTAATTTTTTTTTTTTGTAAACTATCGGAAATGCCGACTAAAGTCGGCTGTAGGAACGACGGCTCGCCCCGTGGCGCCGGATATATCCGGCACTGGTGCACACAGGTCACCAGATGGATGCCGGATATATCCGGCGTTGGTACCGAAAGGGTTAACAGAAATTATTCGCTTACTCAAAGATTAATTAAAGATTAAAGACGTTATTTTTTTCTTTAATATTTCTACCCGCTCAAAGTTATTTTTCTCTGCTGGCAGATGATATTCTTTGTCAACTTCGAAGGTAAAGGTAATAGGAATTTAATACATATTCATTCTCATGTTTTATCGATTTTGTAGGATAGTAAGTTTTTTAAATATATATTTCGAAAGCAGGTGATATATATATATATATATATATATATACATTAAATGAAAGGAAAGCTGGGTGTGTTGATTTTAATGTTACAATTTGCTTACCTCCGTTTAAGTACCGACGCCGCCGCGTCGTATAAAGTCGTTGAATGTTCGATAGATTATACGAGTCGCGTGAATCCGAAGAATATTGAAAAGCATAGAAGTAAGAATATCTTTGGAGGAATGAATAACTTAGCTATATTTCTGTGTAGTCATGAGGGAAGGGTCTGCACACCACTACTACAACACAATGACCAATGAAAGCTGGCTCTTTCTGTTCATCTCTCATCCCCTTAATCATATTTTGTTGTTGTAGTACAACACAACCAGCGCCTCACCTCGACAAGTGAGTAGAGACAAACAGCCACGTGCCGCGCGTTAACAGTTACGTACGCGCGAGCAGCATTTTTATATCTAATTCTGAAATTTCTTAGTGTCCATGTGGTTTTTGGAGAAGTAGTGTCTGGCCAGGAAATTATTACACATATTGAAGGATTGCCAGTAGACCGTATGTCCCGTCCGTTGCAAGATGCTAAGGTCGTAAATTGCGGAGAACTCGTGCTGAAAGTCAAAAGTAAAGGTACACTTCGTTTTTATTAGAAATTATTGACTTTCGAAAATATTAATTGATGTGCTTGAATGAATTAAACCTTGATTCGTTATTATTATTCGCAGCAAAGAAGCGCGAAACGAAGGATAGCAGTTCGTCCGAATCTGATTCCGATTCGTATGCAGAGAAATCTAAAAAGAAGAAAAAGACTAAGAAGAAGTATAATTTGTTTTATAATTCGCCAAGTAAGGAGAAAATATAGCTAGACTCGCTAATAATTTAACAACGTTACAGTAAGAAAAGAGCGAAGTCCGAAGACGGGGAGATTCATGATTCAAACGAAGATGATCTCGGGAAGCCGCATCCCCTTGTTTCGGTAACGAAGATCGATCCGGACGAAATTCCCGAAGTACCGGCGAACAAATTTCTGTACAGAGCAGGGCCTACTAATAATGCGAATCAAAAAGAATTTAGGCAACATTACGGTAGAGATCGGATACGATCGCATAGAAGAACTGGTCGCCTATTTAAAGGAAGAGGAATATTTGTAAGTATTTGTGTGCAGTACGTACAGTACGGTACACGGTATGTATAATTGTTTCCAATACTGTCGTTTGTTCGAACGAAACGCGCCTTATCTTCTAAGTCCGCTCACTTTGCTCTATGTAATAACCAATACGTACACGTAAATAAATTTCTAGCGATATCATACACCTTCGCGTAGCCGCTCAAGAAGCGTTACCCCGCCTCACTGGAAACAGGCTCAAAATCGAACTATTAAGTTACACGAATTCCAGGTACGTAATCACAAGTAACTGTAGTAAACTATAAACGAGATTGTGTATCAGGATATACTTAATATTTCGTGCAATCGCTTCTTTACACGCTCGAACTTATTATCGCAGAAATTGGAGAAAGAGCGTCTAAAGAAGGAAGAAGAATTAAAGAAACGCGAGGCCGACAGAATTAAAAAGTTTACCGAGAATCCAGACGAAGATAATCAAATGGCGGAGAAGTTTGACGGCGATGCGCGTATATCCGAGGAACTGGAGAATAAAGAGAACAATCAATCGGATGAGAAGAAAGATGACAATAAAAATGTGGAGCAAGATCCGGACAATTTGAATGCCGGCTCAGATGTGAACGATACTATGCCAAAAGACAAGTTGGACGGGAAGCATAAGAACGAGAAGACAATGAGACGTGACTCGCATCGGTCGTACGGCGACAGATCATCGCGACGCGATTCGCGGGACAGAAGTAGGAGGCGCGGGAGTGGTCGCTCGAGATCGCGAGATCGCCGAAGGTCCCGGGACAGAGACTACGATCGTAGGAACAGCCGCGAGAGAAGAAACAGGAGGAACTATTATCCGCGCAGGCGAGATTCTTACAGAATGAATCGACCCGGCAGAGATAATTACAGATATTACGACAGACGTAATGATTACAGAAGGGCAAACAATTCCAATCCTAATTACGACGCCGAGGTGAACTCGTCCCGTTACGATAAGAACCGAAGGAAGAGTGACAATGCGTCAGACTCTAACAATCAACCGAAATTTAAGCGCCGCTCACGTTCAAGTAGCTCTAGTAGCCAACACTCCAAAGATTAAACATTTCGTTCTCTTATCTTTCATCTGCATAATACGGGGAAATATAATTTATGGAGTAAACTGCAATTATTACATTGTACTTTCAAATTTTTTATCTAAATTTGTTTCTTTCCTAGTATATGTATGTATGGGTAATCCTGTTTTACACTTACAATAAATTAAACTACATTCAACATTAATGTTCAAATGTAAATTTCGATGTGCATGTAATTAAAATTATTTCTTTCACGATATTTCAGAATATAGTTTTCTAAGCGTTTGGTTATGCACGATTCTTGAACCTATATAGGGCGAAAGTGTTTCAACGAGCAGTAAACGTGTCTTTTATCTGTATAGCATCGAACTGTAAATTAAAAACACTTTTCAGCAAATCGCTAATATACGTGAATGTAACATTTTACGCCTTTCGTTATGAATAATTACCTTCTGCATGTATATGTATTTTGTATGTACACAATCTTATTGAAGAGAATTAGATATAAAGGAATATTTTATTGTAATTTTACAATTGTGCATTAGCGAAGTTATAAAGGAAAGGTTCACATTAGATAGTAAACCGTAACTACGTAAGTGAATGGAATAAAACTCGTTTTATTAAACCGAGTGAAATATATACTCGATTATCCCAGTAGGCAGCTTTAACTACTTCAAACTATTTAAAATAGGCTTGTATTTTACTGAGCACATATTTAGTGAGTGGTACGTATTGGGTGCGTTCAGCGGACTCAAGCGTTGAGTAGCCGCTCACTGATTTTTCGTTGAACGCTACCGCTAGGTTGCTCACTTCTCAACATGTTTAGCGATCGGTCGCCATTTTTTTAAGCGGAAATAAAGTCCGCTACTTTTACGGAACGTATTGAGTTGCGACAAATATCGCTACCCTTCGTCTAACGCCTCTTTTGTAACCCTTAACGCTAACATAATTTTGATTTTCTATATCTCTATTTATTATAAACTGAAGAGTATCAATATTTCGTGTAAATAAGACTATTTTGCTTCTACAGATGCTACAAATTCATCTCATGAAATCTGTGTACATCGTGCGCATTTGATTCTCGAAGATCAATCGCACTGACACAGTGAAAGAGGCGGTCGCTCCTTTGCACGCTGTGTAAAGGAGATATATTTAGGAGGGCCAGCACTTTCGCTGTGTAACAATTGGTGTCCGAGAATCAAGAGAAATCGGTGTACATAAATCCTAGCTCACGAAGGAATTAATTACTGACTTCTATTACTTTACTTTTGCTTGGCGAAAATTTATATTGGTGTTTTGAACTTTTCTCTTTATTAAGGCATTTTTATCGGGTTGAAAACGTTAATTTTTTCATATTTTTTTAATTGAAATAAAAATACATGTTTGTGTCCCAATTACCGTGCCCTGAGAAATGCGTTGTCCCTATTCCCGTGCCCTTTTTTTAATAGCGTTCCCGCCGTTAGGTTATGTCATTGAACTGTTCAAAACATCTTTTTGTTATACGAGAGGGGTTTTTATGTAATTTTAATATGGCCTTTTCATTACAAAAGCAAAATATGCAAATATAAATTTCTGTTCACCCGTTCTGAGAAACGAAAGTAAGGTTAGGTTTAGCAGTTACAGAGGGAGCCAGTGGGCACCGAGGGGCACGGTAATAGGGACAAGCGTTAAATTCATGTCCCTATTACCGAATTCACTTTAAAAATACGAAAACGTTTCAAAAGTGCTCATTTTGCTATTTTTTTCATAAAATTTGAACCTTTTATGATATAATAAACACTTTACATAAGTGCATATCATGATAATTATCAATTTATTCACTTCTGTAAAGTGTTTAGGTAAATCCATATTCTACCAGATGCTTCATATGCATTTTTTAAATTTTTTTTACTATGCCTGGTTTACAAATGCAACCTTCTCGTTTGTAACACATACATTAATAGTGTAACTTAATTAAAAAAAATTATTTCCTTATTTATTTATGCGAGTTTTTTTGTACGGCTTCTTAAAGTATAAAGGCACGGTAATCGGGACATTTACCCTAGTTGGCCATGGATTCAAACGTTTAGAAAAACACTCTCCCGCCTCGACGCGAAAACACGTCAATGACAATTTTAAGTGTTAAAACTCCATTTATCCATTAGAATATTAGGGGGGAATTCCACTTACGCCCAAATCGGCCGTGATTTGCATTTAGCTAGGTTTTCCTGTACGCGACTAAACGCACCGTCAAGAATTTCAAAGTCGATTTTCTCGAAAATGCAGCGCGATATGGAAAAAAGTTACTCTTTCTTTTCGACTCATAACAACTAAATAAGTCGCGAAAAAGGAATAAAATTTTTCGATACGGCGCTTCATTCTCGAGAAAATCGACTTTGAAATTCTTGACCATGCGTTCAGTCGCGTACAGCAAAACCCAGCTTAATGAAAATCACCGGCGATTTGGGCGTAAGTGGAATTCGCCCTAAAATATCTCTGACCTATCGTGGGCGAACTCCACTTACCCCCAAATCGCCCGTGATTTTCATTAAGCTAGGTTTTCCTATTCGCGACTAAACGCACCGTCAAGAATTTCAAAGTCGATTTTCTCGAAAATACAGCGCGATATGGAAAAAGGTTACTCTTTCTTTTCGACTTATAACAACTAAATAAGTCGCGAAAAAGGAATAAAATTTTTCGATACGGCGCTTCATTCTCGAGAAAATCGACTTTGAAATTCTTGACGATGCGTTCAGTCGCGTACAGGAAAACCAACCCTAACGAAACTCACGGGCGATTTGAGCGTAAGTGGAACTCGTCCCGTATTTAATGGCGTTTTCGGACGGTCGCACTGGGGCGGACCGAGTGCGAACCCTACCCAATCGGAAGCGAAGAGTGTGAACTATTTCGCCTCCGATTGGTCAAAATTCGCACTCAATGCGCCCCAGTGCGACCGTCCGAAAACGCCATAATATTCCGAGTTTCTGTCACAACTTCAGTGTGCACTTTTAAGTTGGCAGCTTTGACAATCGGAAAGTAGCCACGCACGATGCTCCGCCCTGATTGGCTTCCGAGAATTGTTTACGTTAGAAATTGTGAGTTCAAAAGTGATGCGACCGACCACGCGAGATTATAGAATATTATCGGATTTTTTATAAATCCGACACGATGGTGCGATACGCAGCGCTGAAAGGTCTGTACGACTTGGAGAAGACCATCGGCAGCGGAGGCTTCGCGAAAGTTAAACTTGCCACGCACGTCTTCACCGGCGAAAAAGTTGCTATCAAAATAATGAATAAAACCGCACTGGGCGTAAGTGTCTTGCAAAATTTCACATAAAACGTCCGATCCCATTGCAATCGATCTTTAAATCCACAGGACGTTTTACCCAGAGTTAAACTGGAAGTCGAAGCACTGAAGACTCTATTGCATCAACATATTTGCAGACTCTATCAAGTGATAGAAACAGAGAGCCATTACTTCATGGTGATCGAATATTGCTCTGGCGGAGAATTATTCGACCATATCGGTAACATTATACATCGCGATTTCGCGTCAAAACAATATCCTCTTATCTTCCGAAATTTTAGGAATCACACTCCTATTTTCTCTTCGCAGTCGAAAAAAACAGGCTCACCGAAACGGAGTCGCGAAAATTCTTTCGCCAGATCCTCTCCGCAGTGGCATATTTACACAGCTTGGGATATGCTCACCGCGACTTAAAACCGGTAAGCCACCCGTCTGCCGAGTTAAAAACATTTGCCCAAGCGTGAGACCAATATTATTTCTGCATCTAGGAGAACATTTTGTTAGACAAAAAAGAGAATTTAAAACTTATAGATTTTGGATTGTGCGCGAAGCCGAAGAGCGGAATAGAAACGCATTTGCAAACGTCGTGCGGCTCTCCAACGTACGCCGCGCCGGAGCTCATATTAGGAAGAAAGTATTTAGGTATCGAACATTTTTCCAGGCTCTAATTGTACCGCTACATCGATGGAAAATTCACGATATTTCTTGCACAGGTTCGGAAGTAGACGTGTGGAGCATGGGAGTTCTTTTGTACGCGTTAATGTGCGGCTTTCTGCCTTTCGACGATAACAGCATAGAGTGTTTGTATAAAAAGATTCTTGTAAGTCTTCTTTGGTAGATTAGATTGTACGGGGAGAGTAATTGATGGTAGTCGAATTTTAGAGCGGCAAATACGACGAACCGTGTTGGTTATCGAGTAGCAGTAAGAAGCTTATAAGAGCGATGTTGCAAATAGATCCGAAGAAACGAATTACTGTACAACAATTGTGCAATCACCCGTGGATCACGGCGGAGTTCCTTAATCCCGTTTCGTTCGTTCACAAGGCCAACGTGAGAGATTCTTTTCAAATTTCCGGCCACCTATAAATATTTTTAACACTTTCACGAAAGCCGTGCGTTTGCAGTTCGAAAAGGATGACGATGTGTTGAGCACAATGTCCGCGGTGTGCGGCGAGCGAGCTTTAGACATATGGAAGAAGCTTGTAAAAAGCGATCGAACCGATTATAAGACTGCTACGTACCTTTTGCTGTTGGACAGAAAGCTCCACGGACTTTCACTTCGAATATCATCTTCCGCGAAGGCGCATTTCAAATCGGAGGTGGTACATTGGGCGTCCAGTACGCGTTCGAAAATATTTCACTCTTATTTGACGTATATTATTTTTTGGTATTACAGAGAGAGGGAGAAATACATAATACCGTAACTAAGATTAATTATTCGTCGAGAAATAAGAATACTAGAACGTCGCCGGAATTAGACACCGTTTATAGTGTTTTTGCCGAAACACCTGAAGTCGGTGAGCTACTGCCATTTAGCCATGCTTTCGCGTAAATTGCGGATAAATGCGCCGTGTAATTATCATTCTAATGTAATTACTGTTACTCTGTGTGTTTTTTCCCGTGTATAGTCGACGATTTTCTGGAGCCACATCTACCTGGAAGGAAACGACTTCGAAGTAAAGAAGCCGACGACGTATGTTCCCCTGGTATGTTATGTAAAACTGCAATCGCTTTTTTTCCATTGGTTTAATAGTCTTTATGAACGGAATCAATTGGATCTAAATCGCTGGGTCTTTCGGTAAAATTTTTGCGACGAATATTTTGTATCGAATAAACTTCTATTTGTAGCAACTGTTCGTTTTCATTAAAGAACTTGCTAGACGTACTTGCGTTCTATCGCGCTGACGGTAGTTACTTTTATAACACATTTTCTGAAGTTTATTTCTAATTAGGCGATGCTAGCCACCTAATTAGAAACTTTAATGAAAGTTTCCAACTACCATAAATCGCTGTAGTTGTGTGAAAAGCAGGTAATTAGTTAGAGACGAGCAACGACTTGTGAACAAACACAATTTGGAGTTGCAAATCGCTGTGTGTAAGAATCCTTTATCCCGCCCCATTCTAGAAGCTATAATGCCTGTTTGCCATTCCTTACTTCCCTTTCTGCAGTTCCGTTCAACTTCGAATTATCCGTGCTTTTTGGGTTATTCAAATTTTTCACCCTTAATCTAACGAACGGTCCAAAAATTGATTGCAGTTCCTATAAAAAGAGTCGCAGAAAAAGATAGAGACGCGTCCGTGTCAACTAGTACTCCGGTCTCCGATTCGAAGTAAGCATATACAATAACAATAGGAATAGAATAATACGGCGCAGGTTCGGAGCGGTATTAAGGAACGAATTTTTTTTAGAGGAACACAATCGTCTACACCGGGGAGTGCAAGAAAAGTAATGAAGGGTATAGAGCGCGGCTTGAATCGTGTACGTTGCGTCCTTACACCGAAGAGGCGCATGAAAAGTAAAAGCATCGATCCCGAACAACCGAACATACTTTCTGGCAAAGTTTGTACTTGAACACTCGCACTGCAGACGCAGCAAATATTCTGAATTCAACTGCTATTTTGATGTTACTGTTCAAGGGTCTTTGCAACGTATCATCGACGTCCAGCGACGATCCGAAATACGTCCTTTCGCAGTTACGTCGAGCGCTTCGTCACAAGGGAATTATGTGCCATCAAAAAGGGTAACGTTTGGAAGGATTCGGAGATTTGTTAAATAGATATACAGGGTGTCGTGTAAATCGTGACCGGTCGTAGACGCGTGAGAAAATCAATCGAAAATAAAAAGTAAAATTTATCCGGGAAAAAATATTAAATTGCGATGAAATCCATCGATTTTCAAGTGCACGCGTACTCGGCAAATATTTAAAGTTATTTTCTTAAAAACAGCCCTGGACGAAGAAATTTCATTTGTTTTCGATTGATTTTCTCGCGTGGAATCCCGACCCGTCCGCCCGACCGCCAGTTACATGGCAGCCTGTATACACATATTATACTTGTAAATAAAATATTTTGGTAGGTTCACGCTGCAAGGAGAAACAGAAGATTGTTCGGAAGATGACAAAGATACGGTGCGACCATTTTCGTCCAGGAGCGCCTGTTCTTTCGAGTTGGAAGTTTGTTTGTTAGAGGGTGTCTCGAGTGATAAACTGTTAGTCGGTATTCGGAGAAAGAGATTAAAAGGTGACGCATGGGTTTATAAGCGGGTGTGCGAAGAAGTTCTTGCTCTGGCAGCGGAAGATCTCTCCGCGGAACCGGAATGTTCGACAGAGTCGAAATGCCCGATTTGAAGTCTTCCCAATATTTTTATATGAATAATATACACATATATTCGAATTTATGCATCGCGAGGAGACTGTTCTACTGTGCCCCGAACTCTATTAATCATGTTAAATAGGTTTTAAGAGTAATGGATGATTTAACTTTGTATTTAGTAACGTATCTGCATCGTAGTACCTTTCTAGAATACAGTTTCTTCATAGGAGAAATATTACAGAGATACAAAACTTATCGTGACGTAACCGTTTCTCGGGACTTCGAAGATTTTATTTTAAACCTGCAATTCTCGTGGCAAATGGAATCGGCCACTGTGTAATATTTATACAGTATAAGAGACTATAAATAAATTATATGATTTTCAACAATCTGTCCACGGTGATTTTATAGCAATCGGATGTTTTCCATTTTTCAACCGCGTACCATGTATTATGTTTCCAAAAATAATAGGTCAATAAAAATAAGGAAACCGTACATTTCTATAAAAGAAAATACACAACTTTCTTATTACCAGTGGCGGATTTAAGAAAAAAGGCCCAGGTGGCCACGTTGAGGGGCCCATTATTTCGGGAAAATGAAGAGTTAGTTTACTAAAACGGGGTAAATGTACAGAAAAGTATAGAAGAAAAGTGCTGGGATAAAATCATAATTTATTTTTGTAGACAGGGCCCTAGGGGGCCTTAAGAGCGGGCCCATTTTTCGAGAAACTAAAGCGGTACTTTACTGAAAACGGGCTCAGTGTAATAATACAGAAAAAAAAGATAGTTTGGATAAAATTATAATTTTTTTTAAGGTTGGGGCCCTAGTGGGGCCTTCCGAGCAAGGGCCCAAGTGGCAACTGCTCATCGGCCGCTACTTATTACGCAACTATGATAGACGTCATTATTTTACGTCTAGGTGGTTTCGAAGCAAGAGGGCGAGGCATGGCACAAAGAAACTTCTTAAAAGAAAAACTGCTTACTACCCTCGGCCCTTTCTGCCGGAATATGTAAAGCTTCGGCTTCATTTTGCGTTCACGCGGCAGATATAAAATATCGCGGCCCGTTTGAACACCGTCTACGCGAGAACAACTATGGACAGGCAAAGTTATAAAATCACCACAAATCGATCAGCATAAAGTGGAGCCGCGTGCGCTTTGGTTTATGGGAGCCGAACCGACCTTTTATCTTTGCGCGCTCAATAATCGTGTCGGCTCCTGCTCGTAGGTATCCTTGGCGAGCCCATTCCAGCACGCTTCGATCGGAACGGCTGTTTTTTCTCCAACATCGATCGAAACAAAGGAAGATCGGCAAAAAATCAGTCTTCCCGTGAAATACGTAAACGCGGAAATAAAGACATTAAGATCTTACTCGCGGCGTTCGAGAAGCTGAAGCGGCTCGTATTATACGCGTTTCAAGAGAAGCAAACCTAACCTCCATATTATGTTTAGAATGTATAATTTTTTGCAAGCTGAAGGTTTCAGAAATTTACGACGCGACACTGTGAGAATAACACAGAATGCATGCCTACTAGCGGCAAGACTATTTACACGACCATTAACATACTTTGAGTAATGAATTTTTCGCAAACAAAAGGAGAGTTGAGAATCGAAGAAAGAAACACACGAGCTTTTTTGGTTAACGTCGTAAAACTGAGCGAATAATATTGCGATGGGGTGTGTTTTATAAGTTAGTTGGGGATTAATTAAACAGGTTAATTCGCGAAATTAATCAAACCCGTAGCGACAAAAAAGTGCGGAATATATAAATGAAGTAGCCACGCGAGATGTAGCCTTAAGTCGTCCGGGCATAAATTACAATTAACCGTAGCATGCGTGCTGTTGCGTGAGCAACACGCACGTGCAGGTTACGGTATTAAATTTATCCTGCATTTTATCGGGCCGGAGACGTTAGAAAAGCACCTTATTACTCGTGCACGAGTGTTACTTGAACCCCCGAACGATTTTTATCTCTTACAATTGAAGATGTCTGCGGCCCAATAATTATGCTGTCTAGCGATTATTACGACGCTGCTATTTGCATATCATACAGCCTGCGGTAACATGTAGTATCTACGAAAGGAAATTTTGAAAGGTTTAATTTACGGCCTTGACTTTCTTTTGAACGACGAAACCAGTTTTGGAAAACACATGATGTTAGTTGTAGAGCTGTAGATACACAATCACCGTAACTGAACTTGTTCGTTTGCTTCGTTCCAGGGCGACATTAGAGTCATTTATAAATCTATGGAATCGTATAGAATACATATAAAACGTTATTATTATTACATCGATTGGGATCAGTGGCGGATTTAAGGAAAAAGGCCCAGGTGGCAAACGTTCCGTAGGGCCCATTTTTTCGGGAAGCTGAAAAGGTAGTTTACTAAAAACGGGCCAAGCGTAGTAGTACGAAAACAAACGTAGTGCTCGGATACCTGTACCTAATCATAATTTTTTTTGGAGATGAGGCCCGGGGGGCCCTTCTGGGCAGGGGCCCAGGCGGCAACTGTTCATCAGCCGCCCTGTTAAATCCGCCACTGATTGAGATTGATGACAATGTCATGAACTGGCAGAAAATATTGAGGTACCCAGTGTTGAAGACACGGGGCCCTATAAAAGTATTGATATTTTAATTTTCATTAGTAACACGGCTCATCCCAGTCTCGGCTGCTGATGGGTTACGGAGGCGGCGTAGTACAAAGCGATCTTCGGGCTCGCGTTTCAAAATAAACATTCGGGGACTCACAGGCAAATACATTTTATAGCATCGAAATTCCGCACTACTCAAAATGTTAATGCCTCTAAAATAACTTTTCTAATAAAATGTTAGGCACTACTTCTCATATAGGGAAACAAAAAGTTAAGGTAGTCCTCCACTTCCGAGGATTATATTTAATTTTTAGAGTGGACAAAAGTCGATTAAAGAAATTTTAATTTATTTATAAAAATACGGATTATGTGAACGAAAGAAAAGGATCATGGTAACCGTATGCATTATATGTACGAAGCAGTATCTAATGCAAAATCGATGGACGCGAAAGGGGATCAGCGATTTCTTATCTCGTCATCGAGTTACTTAAAATTCCATCGTTACGCTTGTTCACGGGGGAAGTGTAGGTACAAGAAGTCTTGCAGGCACGGACCTCGTCGAATGTGCACGCATATATACGTTAGTCTACACGTGCCCTTCATTCTCGCCAATGGATCGAGTGTCGTACATCGGCTCGTACCAATTACCGTCTGGCCGCCGGTTAATTAAGGATTGGGGCAATGAGGCCCAGCGATGCAGTTTCCGCGATAATGATTATCTGCAACGGTAATTGAGCGAGTTGTTACACCGACAGGCAGGCAAAGTGGTGGGGAACGCTTGAAGCAACTACTAAAAAACAAGAAGGCTATTCTGCCCGTCCCACCTATATTTTGGCAGTCCCAGCGTAGAAATTATAAAAAGTATTTGTACACTCCTCTGCGGGGGTAAAAGAAAGAGATTCGAATCGGGATCTTTCGCTTGCAGAATTCTACCTTTGACAATACAAAATTGTTTCTGTTCAACTTGTTAAAAGCATTTGACGTTCCTGGAAATTTTTTTTAAAACTTTTTCTTTTTGTGTAGGATAGAAATTTATATTCTTGCCGAACAATTTAGCACAAGGTGCATTTATAAATTGGAGAAATTAATAGAGGTGCGAGGAGAAATGTGAAATGCGAGAATTTTAATTACCTACATGAAATCTGTCTCCAAAAATTAATTATGGAGATCTATGGCAGATTACACTACGAACAGTTACAAGGGTTTAAATAAAAACATATGGAAACTTGCTTGGAAGTGCACGTTCAGTGGCGAAAATTTCTTGAAGTAGCTATAGGTACGTATAATATATAGGCAAAGTTTAATGATGGTTGCGCAGTCTACCTCTATTATGACTTCTTTAAAAAATTTATTTTAATAATAAAATTTAATAAAATTAAATTGAAATTAACTTCGATTTTAATTGTCTTCTTTAAAAATTTTATTTTAAGAAGTGAAATTTTATAAAATTTGGTGGAAATTAACTTCGATTGTAACTGATTATGCCAACAATTTTACTTGTATGACTCAAATTTTGATTAATTTAAATCAAGTAAATGATAGTACAATAGGTGTTGTAAAAAAAGTAACAAGCGTTATGAAAAAAAAATTTGTTTCGTATAAGGAATATGGTGAAAAACTCCGCGCTGAACACAAAAGATACTCGCCCCGAGGCCTGCAGAGGGGAAAGGAGTAAAAAGAGTAGTGGCCGGCAGGGGAGTGTGCAATTTATGGACTAGGAATAGCTACTTAAGTTTAATGATAGCCCTACTACAGAAAATCTTGTTCTCCACCTGTAAAGGCAGTTTAAACCCCATTTTCTCGAAATGTCTTATTCCTTGGTGGGCACTGTAGATTCTGAACTGTAGCAAATATTATCTTCAAATTTTGCACGTAAGGTTGTTTTATGGACCCCTATCCTGTGAACCTCACTCATAGGTAAGAAAAAAAAATTAGGTTTGCAGCAATGTAATATATTCGTGAATTTAAAAATAATTTGACAAATAAAACTTCAAAAATTTTTGCTGTGCCTATTTTTAATTTTCCAAAGTCGTCGGAGTTTTAAACAGTAGGTAAGCAGGTGCATAAGTAGAAGCTTCGTCAAAGGAATTTTTATATTATTGATTCACTATGCTTTACGCGAGGGCACGCTTGAAGCGACGTCGCTCTTCCTGTATGAAGTATTTTAATTACTACTCATTGTTAGTGGTAACTTGTAGCAAGTACAGCTAATAAGCTGCATGCCTATAAAATAATCACGCAATTTGTTTTCTAAATTGACTGTGTCGCACTCCTACACGAATCGTGAGTGCAGAACCATCTTTTCATTGGTCATTTCTCGACCAGAGACACCCTCTGCGTATTTATAATGGAAAGGCATGTTTAAAATTAATTAAATGGGAATTAAATCGTTTTGTTTTCTTTCGTACGCTTTCGTGCGAGTGCAATTACAAAACTTTCGCGACGAGATAACTTGTTTTGCCTAACGAGGAGGTAATTTCAAATGACGAGTTAATATTTTTTCTAAAAAAACTGACATTCCTTTGTATGTTCGAAGTTGTGGTGTCGAATCAACTTGTGGGATATTAGTTTTTTATTTGTTGCAAAATCACGCGAAAAAATCGTGATTTCAACTTCAGATAGCCGCCGTTTTGTTTTAAATTAAGGGGACATTCTACTCTCTCGGCCCCAAAAATTTTGATTTCTTTTTTTCGCTGAATTCGGAAGAATGCACCTTCTACAATATCCTCCTAAATTTTTGGAGCGAAACTAGATGTATTTTCAATGTTATAGGTATTTGTAGCGTCAGCGGCCTGATTCTCAAAACTTTAAACGCGTTTTTCTCGAAACACCATTTTCTTGGTTGGCGGATGTGATAAAAAAAAAACTCCATGACCAATTAATCCAAAATTTTAATATGTTATTCTACACATTAGTGGCTTTCCTGCTTAGCACAAATATCTTAAGATTTTTTAATATTTTCTCACATTTTATATCTATTAAACAGAAAAGAAATGCCCTTTTCGGTACTTTCAACTTTGATTGACCGCCATTTTAATAATTTTGGTCCAAAATTGTTCTTTCGTGGTAAGCGCGATAACCATACTCCTGCGAATTAAAAATACGTTTGGTTTTTTTATTTCCGATGATCCAGTCGTCCGAAATTTCAACCGCCAGCAATTCTGATGCCGCCGACTTAACTGCGAAATATTTGTGTAAACAAATGAAATAAACAAAGAACAATGATTTTTTCTTGTATTTCAAGAGTGGTAAAATATACCCCCAGAAATTCGAAAACATTAAGTGTTTACTTCATTATAAAAACCATCACCGAAAAGTGGCCGATTTTTCGCCCGAGAGACTGTCCCCTTAATATTTCGGAAATTCCCTCCGTTAATCAGAGGATACGTTAATATACTAACGAAATCTTTCTTGTTTTTTCATATTCAGGAACTATTGTACGGATTCTAATGTTTTTTGTGTTAAATATTTATTATTCCTTGCTGTATAGAATCGTATTTTTCAAGTTTCCAAAATATATTTGCAAATGTGTGGATTTAAATCGCGATGTTTGTGCCTCGGCCGTACAATGGGCCTAATGCGCATAAAGTGGGCCAGAGTCATCCAGGTATCAATAATAAGTTTTGTTCCATCGACAAAAAACATCGAGAAATAGGCAGAAAATCCAGAACTTTTTCTTTATAAGGCCGCTATTTTCTAACCACTGTTGACAAATCAATAACTCCAGTCCACTTTATGTGTATACCCCTCTAGGACACAATCATTCTATTTGTATCATTTCAGAACCACTTTGACCGCAAGGAGGGCACAAACATTGCTACTTAAATCCACACATTTGTAATTATATTTTGGAAATATAACAAATACAATTCTATACAGCAAGGAATCATAAATATTTAACAAAAAGAAACATTAAAATCCGTACAATAGTTCCAGAAAAAAAATCTTGAAAATAGGCTTCTTATTCGACCGGCAAAGTAGAATGGACCCTTAATGCACTGCCGTGTTAATTCGAAAGGGCGTATCTCTGCAACTTTCGCTGAAATTGAGTTATTCCTGCCAAGTAGCGCAAAAATGGTTTATCTATATGTATATTAAATAAGAAAGCCATGTCTGCATTAAAACTGAAGATATAACTGCTTATATTTTGGTCGTATGCGAACTCGATGCCTGGTTATTAAATGAAATAGCAGTAACTGCAAAATATGAGGAACAAAAGGCGTAACTACAGTTCATATTTTAGTGCTTTTTTACGGGTTCGTCACAAATATTTAGATAGCTTTTTGTCCAGCTTTAATATTCAACCTAATCCGATTTATATAAAATACCGACGGCATAACACGAAATACTAAAAGTCATTTATCTCAGAACCACCTTTTGACCAGACACCTACGCCCTGTCGGATTAACACAGCAGTACAGATGTTGTTACACTTACTGTTGAATACAGTAATTCGTCGTAATAGTCCCGACGAACGGGGCTGGCGGCGGGACAACAACGCGATGCGGACACCATTCGTAGCCGACGACAACTTCGTGTCGACTCTTTTGTTCTCTCGCACGTTCTCGGATTCTCTCACTCTCGACTGAAGGATTCCAAGAAATGGTGGGGATAGTGAGCGGGACTATTACGCATGGTAAAAACGGGACAATAACGACGAATTACTGTATTAATGAAAAATTCTTGACAATTTAGTTCCTTACATCCTTTCTCCGTTCACCTAGTTCGTTCCATTGCTCAACTCCGTTCTTTTTTTAATCTACTTACAATTATAGTGGAAGACAGTGACTGTTTCGACGCTTGAACCATTCAATTGCTATGCCAATTTGAACTCTTTATGGATTAAACGAGTAAACGTGGTTTTCTCCGTTCATTATTCTTTGGACGATGACTTTTACTGAATATTGTTTTGGAGAGTTCCCTCAGGTGCACCCACATTCCCTAAAAAATTTCCATAGAAACGTCGGCAGTTGCCAAACAATTTTTAAACAAAATTTAATCGGCAATAGAATTTAACATAATAAATGATGAACTTAATTGGTTTGGATTCTTAGAAAATGCAGGCACATTTGAAGAACCACCCTCGTTTCGTAGCGATACCCGTTACATCTTGCGAACTTGGCTGTTGCCCCAAGCTTTATCCCTTATTCAATCAACGAGCTCACTGTATCTTTTCCACCGGCTATAGATTTTGAAGTGAAATTCCACGGCGGCGGCTCGAGTGAATATGGGCATGTGGAGGCCGTTTCTTCTTTTGTTGAATACGGCAGTGTGCTGGCGAATAATTCCAAGAGCCAGCTATGGCAGTAGAAGCCCTGGTACCGGCGAGGCGAGCCTGCAGGTAAGACATCTCTGTGAGGCGCGCGAGTGTGTGCAAGCGTGAGCAGGTACCGCGTACGTGCTCGTAGTAGACGAAGAAAATGTAAGGGTGGCACGCGCGGTCTGCTTCTATCGCTTCCGGGCATCAGCGTGCTCGCGAGCCGCGGCTAATTGCTCTTTAATGCAAGCGAGCGAGCGGGCGCGTTGCTTTCCTTAAACTCCGAAGAAAACTGGCTACCACCTGTGGACGCTGAAAGAAATGGAACACGTGAGATTTATGACGTTTTCTGGGCTTATTTCAAACACGGATCCAGTTTTTGGCAAGCCTTATGGTTAGTGAAGATTTGCTTCTCCAATTCTGATGGCACTGCGAAGGTGTGTATCAGTTGCTCTATGCTGAAGGCTGAAGCTTCAACTTTGAGAACGAGGAGAGAATAATAAAATGGAATTAGAGGAATTAGACTTCTTACTTGATTATTTAGAGGCAAGTTAGAGGTACTAGTGGGGTAAGTGCACCTAATATCGCCTAGCACTTGATCTCGTCACTCGTAATATCTCGCTAAGTAAGTGCTGACGTGTGTTGGTAACGAACTGAATTATATAGTAGCGAAGCAAGTGCAGAAAGACATACTATGGACATACTAGGAGCTTAGAAACTTAGAAGACAAGTATGCAGTCTTCCAGGTACTACTTTCAAGGGAACATCCCGAGCCCGGAAATTCGAAAGATTCTGAAACTTTGTGAATATGTAGGGAATTTCCTCCTGATTACGACGCGTTTTTTGTTTGCTGCCCAAATTCACTCTAAGGGGGTGTAATTGACCCCTGAAAATCCGGTTATTTTCCGATTTTCTGTTATAACTCGTGAACTGCAAAATATTTCTTTACCAAATGATAGATCTAATTAAAAGTAATAACTTCTGTCTTGAAACCTTTTTTCTATCTCTTACAGTTCGCGAGTTATAACACCACATCGGAAAATAGCCGAATTATCAGGGGTTAATTTCACTCCCTTCGTGTGAATTTCGGCAGCAAACAAAAATTGGGTTGCAATCAGGAGGAAATCAACTACATATTCACAAAGTTTCAGAATTTTTTGAATTTTCGGCTTCGGGATCTTCCCTTATTAGAAGAAGTATTTTAGTGAATCCCGATCGTGTAAAAATTTATTGAACCGTGACAATTTTACATTAAATTGGGAGATGGTAAGTTTAAAAAGTTTATGAATGCACGAATATTTATTTGGAGTATCTAATTAACCACATGCTTAAATAATTTAATCGGTTCCAACAATTTTTGCTAATGGAAACTGTATTTTTGTGTTCCCAGCGGTTTCAATGTGGTATTTGTTACAGATGAGGACACAAAATTTGCGGAATTACAGAGCAGAACTTCGTTTGCCCAGCATGTATAAATGTGATCGTCTAAAAAAATATTATGTAATAATATAAATATTTTGAAATTGTATTTCATTTTATAAGAAACACACTTTTTAAACAGAATCCCAATAAAAGAAAATTTGGGAAAAGTCTAAAAAATATTCATATATGGTTAAAAATAACAAATACAACTTTAAAACCTCATAAATACTTGAATTAATCAATATTTCTCGGGTGGGCGTTATTAGGTGCACTTTTACGAGATCCTGATTTTTGCTTCCCTTGCTTTTTTCCACTCGCGATTGAAAAGCTTTAGATTCCAACAGTACTAATCTGCCGTACATGAAACGCAAACAATTTCTTCTTTATCCGAGGGTAATTAGAAATGAAAATATCAATTACCCTTCAATTGAGACCGATTTGAATTTGGGTAGGCGGAATTAGGTGCACTTACCCCAACTTTAAGGGGTAACACCACTCTAGAGGCAGAAAAAAATACCTAAATTTGACAATTTATTTTGGGAGTATGACAAACGGAATAGAATTTCTTTTCAGAGGGTTTATTTAACACATATTGAAGTACGAAAAACAATTTTTTTATTGTCATTTTCATACAAAATGGCGGCGACAGAGCCTGTCGTCGAAAACAGCTTTTTTGAAAACACCGCCACGGGAGGACGGATTTCTCGGCATGTATGAGTCCGGGAACAAAAAATACAAAAAATTTATAATCTATATACAATTGGCTTTGGAAGTACGTAGTGTTTTTTTTTTTAATCAATTTTTGTGGAAGTGGTGCACTTTTTAAGAAATGAATTGATTTTTTGCCCTAAACATGAGCATTAAATTGTTTATAAAAAAAAGAGTTTACATTCAATCAAAAAACGGCTACGTACTTCCAAAGAGAATATTGTTGTGAAGTCCGTCCTCCCAGTTTGAAAGAAGTGGTTTCGACGACGGGCTCTGTCGCCGCCATTTTGTATGAAAATGACAATAAAAAAATTGTTTTTCGTACTTCAATATGTGTTAAATAAACCCTCTGAAAAGAAATTCTATTCCGTTTGTCATACTCCCAAAATAAATTGTCAAATTTAGGTATTTTTTTCTGCCTCTAGAGTGGTGTTACCCCTTAAAGCTGCTTGGAGTATAAACATTAATATTGTCGTGAATTACGCACGCATCCGTGAGGCAAAGCAACACGAAAAGGACGTTTGGAGGGAAGCTATCTCTTTGCGAAGATTTCTTTTCGTCGGTTCCCGTCCAGTGAAATGGCAGGCACTTGGAGTAATCCAAGTTCAAGGATCGTTATACAGCTTGCACACGGAAGGAAGGAAGGAAGGAAGGTGAGGAGTGCTAATCATCCGGTTTACCCACCCTTTTTTTCGGGTCAGCCCTCTTGTTTATTTGGCTCCGTAGAAAGGGGGTAACGCTGGCATCAAAAATAAAGGCCAGAAAGCTCGATTCGCTGAGGCGTGACCACCGAGTCCACCAGAAGCTCATACATATGTAGACGACTCGCCCCGGACACCGGGAACTGCACGACCCTCCGGAAAAATGAATATGCAGCCCTGGAGAGGGTATTATTTTATAAAATTTACTATCGTGGTCAGATATTATGTGCCTTTCCGTTGTTCATTCTCGGTCCGTTTCATCGCGAGAGAAGTCCACCTTAACGAGGATTCTCGACACATGTGCTTCTGAAAAGAGGTGCGTTTTCTTTCCAAAAATCGACGTGGTTGGAACTACTTGTTAGTGATGGGATGAAGTATATTGGAAGTAGGTTCGAATCTGACTGGATAGTTTCGAATAGTTCACGAATACTTAAAAAAAAAAAAGAATCCTTTTAAGTAGACTCGAACCCCGACGAGATAGATTCAAACTCTCTATAAGCACTTTAAGAAACGTAGCGGTACTTTCAAGTATAATCGAACCCTAACCATGTAAGTAGATTCCAACCTTTTATGACACACACCTTACCTACGATAGTTTTCTGTTTACAATATTGAACTCGATTGAGATCGTAGTGTACGATGTAGATACATAGATACATAATACTTGTGGTATGCATTAGGGCTGGGACTATTCGAATAATTTAATATTCGAATATTTTACACGTATTCGAATGCTACGAATAAACTTCGAATAGGTATTTAAGTATTCGAATAGTATTTGAATGGTATTCGAATACTTGGATATTCGAATAGTATTTGGATACTTGGATATTCGAATTATATTCACCAAATAATTGAGCAACTGAAGTATTCGAATATTCGAATACCGAAAAATTCGACAAGTAGTCCCAGCCCTAGTATGCATACAGTATCTAGATTTTTGTCTTTCAAGGTTTGAATAGTAATTTTATGAAATTCGATTCTTTCAAACATCAAAGCACTTAGAAGTACATTCCCGAACCCTGCAGGTACTCTTTCTGAGGTTCGAAACCAGCTTGTATAACCCAAATCCGAATCCCATGAAATTAAACTTTTGTACTGGAATTGACCCGGATTCGTGAGTGCATATTATACTTGTCAGAACGTCCTTGTCACACATGAGTCAAACTTCATGTGACATTCCCTAGTAGCATTTCTGGTTGGCCCCCAGTATCCCCAAGTTGGGAATTAGTTGGCCATCAAAATGCCAACAATAAATGCTACTAGGGTTGTGACTTGTCTTTTTTCTAAGTTTCCCCTTTGGCCCAACTTTACACCTACATTTACTTCTTACTGGAAAACCCGAAACTAGTCGTTTCTATTATTTTCGCTTTCCGTAGAGAATTGGATAAGTTTCAATAATAGTCAATGATAGACAAATATACCTAGATAATTCTCAATTTATTGTCAAAGTTAGTATTCAAAATGCGAGCAGATTGTTGCAAAAAGTTACAGGATCAATTATTTAAACGATTGTACCATGTATTAAAATATCTATTTTCAAATACAAGATAGTTCTTCCACACCACATGGCCCAGTCTTACAAATTGGTTCGAAACGTGATCCTTTAATTGATTTAGGTAAGTATCATATTATTCATGGTTAATTTTTTTCTCTCGATACAAACTTTCCAACGTCTCCATCATAAAGATCTTCTCGGCTAAATTCTTTCCTCCTCGTTCCTCCACGACTCCGTATTTTTCTTTAAACCAATATTACTCACTAATGCTCTTTAAGCTACAAAATATTATTTGATAATACTTTTTTTCGTCCTCGACTTTTTCATGTGCTTGGCGTAATATTTTTATTATTTTTTTAAGTATTTTATGGGGATTTTTCTTTAAACCAATATTACTCACTAATGCTCTTTAAGCTACAAAACACCACATCAGGAGTTCCTTTTCACATACCAATGGCCCTATACCACTTAACACTACGCTTTCAGGACAGACCATGACCGTCCTATTTCCAGCGTTGTCATCGTTGTTCACACACAAATTTCACCGCCTGTTTCATCGATCTGTCTATCTGCACTCGCTGGGAATAAATAGTTGACGAGGGTCTAATTGTAAATCCTGCGTTCCGGCTTCCTTTTATTTTCGTGGAGTCCGTGCACAGGGCGGGTTGGCTCTATAAAATGGTAGCCCCTTATCGTTGTAGAGGAAACGAAACATTAAATCGACTCCGACAGAGAGGGCGGGCTGTTTCGGTGGGTGCGTCTGAGATTTCCTGTGTGGACTCTGGATGCTAGGAAGGATGACTTCCTACCTAGTGCACAGGGCGCGTCCATCGTACGCGGCGGCGTCGTCGAGGTAGATTTATTCGATATAACGAGGGAACGAACGCGTATCAGGAATCCTCCGTCGCACAGCCCCTTCGAACAGCACGCGCGCCAGTCTTGAATGACTTCTAGTTTCATCAGGCATTTCGAATCAGAAAGGAACTGCTTCGCACTAACCTGCTGCGCAATTCCCGCTGCATGTGGATTCCTTATTAAATACTAACTGAACATCTTAATGTTTCTAAATAAATCGTTTTATCCCAATTGAATTATAAAAATGTAACGCGCGGTTAAAAATGTAATTCCTCATCTATGTTAAGTTTTAAATCCCATAACTCTATCTGAACGAATAAACAGAATTTAATGCAGGTCATTTAGTGTTTAATTTACGTTCCATCTGCGATTCATTAACACTTTAGTCCGGGTAGTTTTGTGATTTAGTTCACTGATCCTCTTCATCTTGTACTTCGTTACTGGGGTTTATACAAAAACCGACTTTTGAAAAACCGGTTTTCGAATTTTCAGAAAAAATATAGTTAAAATAGAAAATAAACATTTGTACTTACTTTAAAAATTTTCAGTTTTTTTTTTAATATTTATGGAATTACAAAAGTACAACAAAATAAAATATACTCTATTTATACAAAACCAAATAAATGAGAAAATTAAAATAACTAAAATTCGTACAAAATATAAGTTATAAATCTTTATTTCATTTAGTATTTTTCTTTCGAAAATACGAACTCATGCAGATTAGTTTTACAGTGAACTGTTACCTACTACAATATGCTTGTGTCCGAGGCGATTTCAAGTAAAAATCCTAACGTTTTTAATTAAATAATTGATTCATTTTTACATATTAATTGCAGTATATAAAACCGGTTTATGTATTTAAATTTAAAAACCGATTTTTGAATTTTACAAATTTATAAAAAAAAACGGTTTCTAAACCCGATTTTTAAAAACTGACAAACCCTATTCGTTACGACTACCCGGATAAACATTTAAAAACGTCGTACTAACTGTGGGACAAAAAAATTAGGGGTGGTGTCTTATATTTTATTTTCTTCAACTAATGGCACGTTTACAGATAATACAAATGGAGTTACGTCTCGCTAATTTTACAGACTTTATAAGCAGCAGTTTCTTCAGATTAATAGGCTTCGATAAAGACCCGCCGTATTCGATACACTATAGATACTCTGAATTGTGTTAGAATTTATATTCCTTGATATCATCGACGGCCTGTTACACGAAACGTAACAGTTACAACCACTCGTAATATTGGGCAACCTAGAATTTCGATGCGCCAACTAGTGGCATAAGATTGAACTACTGAGAGTAGGTCGAAATCCGTCGAAGTCCATATGATTATCAGTGCTTATATAGACATGTTGTGAAAAACGAGTGTTTTTAAATTTCGTTGAGCACTAAATTTTTACTTATTCGATTAATAAATACTTATTCGGAATGTTTGGCGGGATCCGGATCTACTTTCAATAGTTCGCCAACTCACCACCGCAGCGCTGAAATCAGAGCCACGCCTCCACTAAGTTTCCCAATAGTTTCACTCGTCATCAAGACTTTTTCCCGCTTTCCGGTGCAACGAAACGCAGGCGCGCCTGTAATATCACAATATCGAAACAACTTTATCATTAATGCAGCAGTAGCGCCGCATTGCTATGTAGGAATTTGTATATAATGGTGCTATGTACATATGTAATGCGCCGGCCCACGCATAATGGCGATATCATAAGATACGAACCAATAGCGGCAATTGTATGGAAATATGTATCTATGAATGAAGACACTTTCATTTATGAAACCAGATACTTATGTACCGGACACGGGCGTTGTAACATCCTGCTATTATGTGTCCTTACCTACTCGCCCCATCCTTTTCCTTCTCTCGGCCTTCTCTCCTTCTCTTCTTCATCTCTGCTCTTCGCAGAGCCACCTTTGGCTACCGTCATACATTTTTATAGATTAACGTTCGTTGCGTGCTCAGGCTTGTCCTTCCACGCATAACGACGAGTCGGCATTACTGTGCTTTCCATTTAAAATAAATCGTAGCCGGGGGATGAAAGGCGGCGATTAATTAATGCAATTGTCTTGTACCGGGCCCCTGTACTTTATACTCTATTATGCTCTTATATTATACTAGAGTTGATATTCTCGAACGTTGTTACATTCATTTCTATACCCCGCAGAGTTGTAGGCACAAATTTGTGCAGCGATTAGTGTATTTAAGAAAGGGTGACATTTAGAAATGTGGAACACCTTCTTCATCCCTCATTATTTCTCAGTTTTGATGTTTTGTAAGTTCAACATCACTTCTCCCCTCTCCGTTTGAAAGAAATTGATCTTTCTTTGTCAGTTCAATTTATTCAATTTAATTTCAATTTAATTTGTTCAATTTATTAACTCATCAGATAACATTTTAGAAGGCGTGGTAAATAGATAAATTGAAGTTTCACGATATATAATATTTAACTATCAGGAGCGGGATTCTTTCGCTTGTAGCCAGAAGGGACGAGCAGCAACCCTTCGTCGAATGAGGCGGTGGGGGAGGAAGAAGGTTGGCGAAAGAGAAGTCCGAGGAGAAGGGAAAGGAAAGAACGAGGTTGAATCCGTTGACTGTGACGCTTTCCGGTCAGGTGCCGCCCTGACGATCCTTCTCCTACCAACTTCCACGTGAATCTGCTCATTCACTTACTTTTACCCTTCTTGCAGCACCTCCCCGTCGATTTACTACTCGCGGAACGTCCTCTTTGTCCGCCAATAAAAAGAAAAAAAATAGGCGAAAACAGGAAATTAACCCCTGCTAAATGGTGATCACAAAAGCTTTGTGTTTAGCCTGGGAAACTAATAATTTCCGAGCGGCCTTGTCTGAAATGTTACCCTTGATGGCACATCTCTGCTTGATGCGCAAAACACCATTCGATCATTCTAGCAATAAGAAGAAAACTTTATATGTAGGTAGATATTTAGATGAGTCTTGTTCGGAAAGGATTCTGAGTTGTTTGAATGTACAGTTGCAAAGTTATTAATAACAAAGAAATGTTACGTATCTACTTTCTCTAATATTTATTGTACAATCGACAAATTTGTTATGGTTTACAATGAATTTCCAAAATTCTGGGCTATCGCCCATTTTTATCAAAGATGGCTTCAAACATTTTAAAGTCTTCTGATCAACTTTGCTCTGCTTTTAGATTGTAGATATTGGTGAAAGCAAATACACAAATCGTATGCGTCGCTATTGTACGATCAATAATTTATTTAGAAAATACAGCTTTTTCTTAAACATCATTAGTGAAGAAGTAGTTTTCAGCTACCGCAGTAGTCCAGGTGCGAGTATCCCGAATCACGAGCAGAGGGTTAGGGTTTGAGTCTTGCAGAGAGAAGTTGCCTTTGCCGTTTTTCCTTCTTTATATGTATTTCCGTCATTACATATATAATCACGTACAATTATTGTACTATAACATTATATAATATTTCCCCGGTTACAAATTACAGAAACTACATTTACAGGTATCAGTACTGTCTTAACCTGGAGGCGAAAGAGGCAGCCGCCTCAGGACCCCGGAGTTCAGGCCCCCCCACAAAATTGGAAAATTAAAAAAAAGAGGTTTGTAAAAGCTAGAAAAAAAATTGGAAATGGGCCTTGCAACTGTGACGGAAAGAAAATAACGAGTGCACCAAAAATTTAGATTATAAAATGAGGCCCATTTTTCATGGAATGGGCCCCACGCTTACTCTTATTTATTTAATTGTTTTAATACTGATTCACTTCGCGTGTTAGCGCGGTATTTTTGATCTTATTTAATTTAGAATAATTTAGAGGGCCACATATGGAGCTCGTCTCAGGGCCCCCGAAAACAATAATACGGCACTGTTGTGTATAGGTACTACATATAGGTACAGTAAGGCCAGATCAAGGGGGGAGGCGCATTCTAAGCCTTCCATTTATGTAAAAAAATAATTGAATGCAATTTTATTTACTGTTTTCCTTTTGAAATAATTAGAAATCGCACTAAAAGTTGTTTTTGAAATATCTTTCCGATGTTTGTCTTTTAATATTATCGATTTGTAAATCATTACTTTTGGTTATGATTAAATGTTATTTAATCTTATTTAGAATAAACTTCAATTTTTTAAGATTTATGTTACTGTTATATAAAAATTTTACACCTCCCCCCTGGTCTTTAACCAATGGGGGGTCTGCCTCGAAGGTTTAGTAGCCCCGGGTTCCAAAAATATTAATCTGGCCCTGAGGTACAGTAAGTGTGCAATGTGCTTAGTTCTGAATTTTATTCTTTCTGAATGAAATGCATACTATTTCGTTTACATCAAATTGTCCCGAACATTTTTCATCTCGACATCTCTTCACGCGGGTAACAGCATCCATTATGCGACCGAGCAGTTGATTCTGTGTATCCATTTTTCTTCTGTACCCTTCACTCTTTATCCGCAACCATAAAAAGATCGACAATGTCTATAAGTAAAAAAAATAGCTAACTTACAAGGCAGGGGACATATTGCACTCCAAATATCGGAAACCATACGGAATAACACATTCATAGGTACTATACATATAAACTTTTTTTTCTTGGAACGGCTGATACTGTAACCTACAGCAGGCCTGGGGAATTCTCCGCCGGAAGCCGCACGACCCCCACTCTCAGCCAGCCGGTTCACCGTTCCCCACTATCAGCAATATCAACTATGCAGGAACGAGAGTTGCGTGCAGCTCGCGAGCAGCGTTGCCAGGAGAAATTCCCTCCGAGGGAGATACTATGACGTCACTTTACCCCCACTACCACTCTACCTCACTTGCATCGTGTAACTTGAGTGGCGTTGTACTGTCTCTCACTCCCTCACTCTATCCACAGTCTCCACCTCCATTTATCTACAGTATGTGCCTGACGTCACTAGTTCACTAATTGCAAGTATACTACTTTTCCCTTCTTCCTTCGAACCTGGCACCGCTGCTCGCGAGCCGCCAGTATAGAGTGTAGGAGCTAAATAGATATGGAGGGAGTCCAATGGCGGATTTAAGAAAAAAGGCCCAGGTGGCAAACGTTCTGAGGGCTCCATTTTTGGAGGAAAATGAAGAGGTAGTTTACTCAAAACGCGTCAACTGTAGTAGTACGGAAAAAAATGTAGTGTTTGGATACACCCTATTACCTTGCCGGGGCCTTTTGTGCAGGGATCTAGGCGGCACCTGCTCATCATCAGCCGCCCAGTTAAATCCGCCACTGCCCACACAGCACCATAACATTGCAGCAACGTCTTTGCAATGATGCGGTGCAAGATGGCAATATTGCAATATAACATTGCAGGGTTCACCTCCTATGTCCGCCTTAACAATATTGCAGGAGTGTATTCCCGCCGCAACGTTTCGGGCAGTGAGGAACACGACGACGTGAATGTGTGCAGAATGGTAGTAGTATAACGCCCGTGTGTCTTTTTCTCATAGAAAATTCTTTTACCCCAGGGGGATTCGAACCGAGGACCTGTAGCATCGTAGACGAACACTTTACCGCCGCAGCTACAACCGCTGATTGATAAGATTGCTTACGTATTCGAACTTATAGTCCTACCGTGCAATACTTTAAACTCAAATTATTCAAAAACGAAGGCTCATTTGACAAACCCCATTAGGGTTTTGTAACACTATAGGTGCGTACTACAAATTTCACCGGGTGTCGTTTTAGGTTAGGTTGGAAAACAGTCTTTAGACTGAACCTTTACATTTGTCTTCTCTTCTCTCTTTTCTCTTGCTAGATTGTATATACGTATTTGTGCAATAAAGGCGTTTAATAATAATAATAATAATTTCAGACAGTAAAAAATATAGTACCTACTTTATCTAAAAAAATTAAATTGATCTTCGAATCTCCTCTATAAGTTCATGTACCTACATACAACTCCCGCGATAACACTTTTTTCATATCTTCAACGGCCAACGAGATATTCTAGCGTATCCAGTTAAATGAAACACGCCGTAGAATCCACTCGACGTCATGTACATATTTCGAAAAATTTGGACAAAGTCATAGTTGCTTTAGAATATTGTTGTAATGTTTCCACAAGTTTTCACTACAGTATTGCACGGCAATGTGTGCGCAATTTTGCTGGGGCGTTGCCACTGGAACATTGCACGTCGATGTGCGCGCAATATTGCAGAAATATTGTAGGATTGTTGCCAACGGAACATTGCACGGCAACGAAATTGCAATATTGCTGCAATATTGTAGGATCATTGCCACTCCAATAATGCACGACAATATTGCAGGAACGTTCTTACAATATTGCAATGCAACCTGCAACAACGTAATATTGCAGCAACGTCCTTGCAATACTGCTGCAACGAGATGTGCTGTATGGGTGAGGGGATCGTTCTCCTACGGCTAGGGTTGTCAGAGAGGGATAAGGTGACGTAGTAGAGAGTAGTAGAGGGGGGCCAGGTAACATTGGATGTTGGAACTCAGCGACGCATAGGGAGTAGTAGAGGGGGGATAGGTGACGTCACCTACGGCTATGTGACGTCACCTCATCCCTCTCTGGCAACCGAATCGAGTCGCCGGTTTCCCAGAACCTGGCTAACGCTATTGACCTCTCCTTTTGGGACACCCTGTACAACAGTATAACCGTAAAAAGAATAAGTATACATAATATTTGCTACGAGTTTACAAAGTGGCATTTATTAACTGATTAATTATCATTAATAATCAAGACGACTTTTCGTTGTGGTTTATTTTGACGTTTAGATAAATTCTTGGATTCTTCCAAAGTGCTTACATGTATATACGTAGGTATACACATACATAAGACAAAAACGAAGCGAAGGGCACAAGCGATACAATAGGTACAGCAGGAAATGAATTAATTTCACTGGTCAGTGAAGGAATCTTCGATAGTTAGTGTCAGTAAGAAGATACAGAGTGCTTTTCCCCCTATTTAACGTATTATTACCAGCATAATTATCGCGCTGCCTCGGGAGGCCATTGTCACAATGGACGTCCGGAGTTTCCCTACGATTATCGTACCGAAAATCTCTTCGTGGCCAATCTCCTCGCCAGTTTCCTGTCTGCGACGGACAACGATTATTTGTCGCAACAACACCGTAAATTCTGTAAAAGAAAAGAGTGTGGAAAGAAAGGTAGCCACAGCTTTCCACCATGGTAACTGCTGTGACAAGTGATATTCCCATTTAGCTGGGAACAACGTGATTTCGAAATAACCTCTCTGACGCAACGAAATTTTTGTCGGTCGTTGGATGTGCAGAAAGTTACGGTTTAAGATTCGTTTCAAATCTACAAGAAATAAATGTGAAGTATTTTCAGTAGTTCTATGATATTATTATAGTTCCTTACAATTCCTTATTTTCTGTATGTTGGAAATCGGAAGTCACGTATAAGCAAATCTGTAGTTACAAAATTGCACAAAATACTTTTCATAATCTCCAACTGCTCCTAGCAACACTGGCTTCAAAGTGCTCTAACATAAACACTCGGAGACTTAGGGGTTTGGCACATAGAAATTCTTGTTCGGGAGACCAAAATCTACAACATATCAAAACTTGAGCCAATTTGACTGAAACCTTTTTTCCTCCATAAAACGTGCGGAGTCATTCGCCCAATTTCCTTACAATAATCGAATTTATCTTATATATGTTACAATTTACAGATTCATAAAAACCTAGAAATGCAATCAGAGGCATTTACTTAGGTAAAATATACCCATAGCTGTTCCATTTGTTTTGATTTAAGTAGAATTGGGTCCATAAAAGTTGACTGCTAAAATATCTCGTGTTTGTTAATCTGGCTAGCTTTTCCGTGGACCAGGTAAAGAATACAAATACTCACGCGAAATTTTCATGTTAAACGGACATACAAGTGTGCTCTGTAATTCCATTCAGCGACGTCACAGCATAACATTGAACGAGTCCGAGTGTTCATTGCGAATCATCATCCGGCGGGCACTGTCATCGTATCCAATGTGATAATCTACACGTCGTAGTTTCTCCGAGATTATCCTACCGAAAAATCTCTTTCTCTCCTTTTTTGCCCCCTCGCCGGCCGTCGTCGACTTCCTGTGCCCGCTGGTGGACAATGACCAGCACTTGCCGCAATGGCAACGTGGCAGACGCGCTCCTAATATCTGTTCGGCCGATCTAGTTCGCGGAAGCCAGCAATACCTCTACACAAACGTACGTGCGCGCGCTCAAACGTTCGCCAACACACATGCATCTCCGCCAGAAGCATCGCGTCGGTGTGCATGCGATCCGTTGCCGTTCTTTCTCTCCTCTCCTTCCTGTGCTCGTCAATTCGCCTATCGGGACGTAGAGCTTTCCTTTTCAAATTTTGAAGCTGTTTCATTTTTGTCCTGCAGCCCGTGAGGATGTCGAAGCTGGAGAGTTTGTCAGATTTGTATGGACTAATTAAGTCCAAAGGTGTGTTTACTTTTTTTTATACATAGATAATTGTAATTCGTGTGGAAACAGTTGGGTGGTTAGTGAAGTGCCCACTTGTATTTCGAGTTTGCAGTAGTTTTAGTAATAATATTTTTATTCTTTTGCGTTAGAAGCAAATCTGCGTATCTGGAGTGTGAGTATTTGTAAATATTCAAATCTTGAATAATAGAAGAGGGTTATACCTATAGTCTTTAGTGAGCACAAAAGGTGTAAAGGGACATAGGAACGATATGATAGGTAATGAGATAATGGACGTGTTTCCACTAAAATGATTTCTACATAAAACAATTTACATATTTGACCGTTCATGATAATTTCTGATGCAGAAAGAATTTCAGGGAGGAATTCTATTAACATTTAATATAATAAACACGGAGGGTGAAGGCACGAAAGTCATTCACCGTGTAATGCTCTCCAATATACTGTAATAAGAATATTGCAATTTTTTTTATAAACGTCAAAGTCATTTCATTTCCTTTTAATCACTTCCGAATTGTTTGTTAATAAAAAAAAACAAAAATACATATCACTGTTAGTTCCACTTTTGGGGGGTAAATCCACCTAGAGGTGCGGAAAAAGCATACAAGTTCAGATATTTTTTTTAGGAAAAGTATAAGTGAAAATCATACACAAAGTTTTTCTACTAAAAGATACAGCTTTTAACTATATTATTCTGAATTTTCACGAGATAGTATTATTAACTAAAGGAGATATCGGCTCGGATATGAGTCGTGTTTTTTTTAAGCATTAGCTGGTGGACATTTCCTAGCCCAAACAAAGCATCTGAAAGCAAAAATTCAAAAAGATTTTAAAAATAAATAACTTTCAGAAGTTCCTGACGTTCTCATATTTTTAAATTATGCTTTCAATTTTGCAGTAGTGGAGATACTTGCAAAGCCTTCTTGAAAAAAAAAAAAAATTTCCACCGAAATTCGATATTTCAATTTCAAACGGTCGCCCTATTTTACCAAAATACAATATTAAAATTCGCAGAACGTCAGGTACTTTTGAAAGTTATTTATTTTTAAAATCTATTTAAATTTTTGCTTTCAGATGCTGATGAATAAAAAACACGACTCATATCCAAGCCGATATCTCCTTTACTTAACCCGGGAGTAGGCGCGCCAAATTACTTACGTTAGCAGGCGCGCTATGGTCGAAAAGACCGACGCGTACCAATGTAAGTATGTTCTAAAACCTACACGAGTGTACTAACAATAAGTGTCGCTGCGCAACATAAACAAGTCGAGACTTCCTTCAAATGAGAATAACTTCCTTCAAATGAGAATAGCTTCACGAAAAAAGTAAACAGTCGAACGCTATGGATCATGTTTCAAAACATACGAAATCATCGGTCGAAAAGACCAACACGCGCGTACTCCCGGGTTAATAACAATATCTCATGAAAATTTAGAATAATATAGTTAAAAGATGTATCATTTAATAAAAAAACATTGTTTATGATTTTCACTTATACATTTCCTAAAAAAAATTCCTGAACTTCTATGCTTCATCCGGACCTCCAATTGGATGTAACCCCTTAAGGCATCTTCTCTGCTCAAAGCAACCTTTCATTGAAAATAAAACCTTTCCCAAGTCCCCCGAGTAAAATCGCCAGAAATTCGAAGGAGCTTCCTTCAGTTCCTTCACGCCGATGCCGCCTGCCTCGTTTAGTTCTGAATTTCGTCCTCCAACGTTGTTTACATGCATCCTTCCACTTGCTAGAGCGAGCGCGACGAGCAGGCGCGCGTATTCAAACATCCCCACGCGGCGGCGGTACGACACGCGTGACGGGTATATACATACACTTATGTTATATAGAAAGACTCGTGCTCTCCCGCGACGGCGGGGGGAGCATGAGCTGAAACGATAGAGGATGGGGGAGGAGGAACACCTCCGGAGAGGGTTTCTGGAAGGAGGATATGATGGCTCGTGGCGTTATGCTCCGCGAGTTGTTATGCTCCTCGGGCACCACCGGACCATAAGCGAGGCTACTTCGCTCCCGTACGCTCGGCGCAACAGCCACCACGTTTCTTATTATATTAGCGCATCGGCGTCGCCCGAGTAAAGCCGAGGAATTGCCATTCGCACATGCTCGCCTCGCGCCTTCCCAAACTTCTCTTCCATCCCGGAACGTCTGTCCCTCCGAATACAAGTTACTGAGCTACATCGAAAGATCCTACAGAACTTATTTCACCGTGACAGGAGGAAATGATGTCGAATTAACATGGCGCAGGTATCTGTTTGTTTCTTCTTTCTGCTCATCCGCAAGTTAAAATACTGCATAAATATACGAATGAACAACGACGTTATCGTGATGCAAATTTTTATGAAAAATTTCAACAATATTCGTTAGGTGTGTCCAAGACACCGTTTACCTCGAAACGACCCTCTCGCTTTAGTAACCCACTCATTGGATCCTAGAACTAAAAAATAAAACGTCAATACGTGATTGTATGGAGACACTTTGCGCTAGGATTCCAAGTATCCGTGTGTTGTACAATAGCATTCCCCAATTCGGTATCTAAAATGGGTTCGTCGAAGAGAGACTGCCAAGCCGTTCTCCTGGCAAAGCGAATATTTCTGTCGGCAGCGTACATCGGAGTTGGACGCCAATGGGTCTAGGCACGAGCCACGAGTCTGCGTCGAATATGCCTCGCAGTCTCTGACCCGCAGTTCCTCTAGGGGTACAGTCTTCCGGGGAGGCCGACGTGGAGGAGGACGAAGATGGTGCGAGAGGAGAGGCGGAGGAAGCGGGGTGTTTGGCGTTCAGCATGCGTAAGGAGCGCTGGGGCATTATGCCCGGGGCCCGTAAGGCCGGCCTGAAACGAGCGAATAAGAAAGTAGTTAAGGCTGCCGTCTCATTTTTGTTATGGTCCGAATCGATCGAAGCGTCCCCAGTAAACAGACGGACCCTAATGAAACTACTGCGGTCGATAAAAAGAACTTATACAATAGTGACATCTCCAGGTACTCTGTGTAGACGAATTTTTTACGCATAGTTGCCGCATCTCCTGTTCTCTCTGTCTCTGCCGCGCTGTTGCCACAGAGATCTCTCTGTCTATCGAGAAGTCTTGAAGGAATACGGCACGAGAGCTGCGTCTAGCGTCAGAGCCTCGCCGAACGTAAAAGAGGATAGCAATAATGAAAGATAGAGAGGTTGGGTAGTGAAGTTAGGAAACATGTCGATGAAACAATACTAATTTGCGTATCAATATTTTTCATTTATACGTAGAGAGATGTAATATTTTGTATAATCAATATGTGATTTCAAAGCATACAATTTGAATAAGGTACATCACCGAAGTGTAACACACCGATCGTAATGAAGTTTATGAATGCTATACCTACCTAATTCTTCGAAAAACATGACACTTTCTTTTTTATCTAGCTATACATCAAATTATCTTTTTTATCAACAAGAATTGTCTGTTGTTTAAATACAAATTTAATAACGTAATCATTATTCAGCTTCGATCATCTGTTTGTTTGTTTGTATGTTTGTATGGTTCAAATCTGGCAACTCAAATCTAACCCACTTCCAACTATCCAATTGTCTTGAAACTTTTCAGGCGTGCAATAGATTGAATAACAATACAATATTTAAAAAAAAATTAACCCCGAGGGGGTGAGAAAATAACCCAATCATCAATAAATATAACCCATAACCACAAATCCTAACGACATGAAATCAGCCACTCGCGTTCTTTACGAAAACGACAAAAAGCAGCTGCGTTCGGGACACTATAGTAGCATCGCGATTACCGAAAATACACAATTTATCGAGAAATAATCCGTCATCTATGTACGAATAGTAAAACTAAAACTTTGCAGGCGTTCGTAGTATATCACCATCGCAATTGCAGTACAAGAAAATAATTATTTTTTAGTGACTTTAGCTCTATAGCGTTTAAGCAAACTGTTAAATTGTATACAGCAATAAAAGATATTTCTAAAAAAGTTTGAGGTGTGAAATGTAAATCCACAAACACTGAAAACTAGAAAATAAAAAAATATATAAAAAAAATTTATTAAAAATGTACTAAAAACTAAAAAATAATTATTTTCTTGTACTGCAATTGCGATGGTGATATACTACGAACGGCTGCAAAGTTTTAGTATCATTTCTCGATAAATTGTGTATTTTCGGTAATCGCGATGCGATTAGCGTCCCGAACGTACATAGAAGCTTTTGTCGTTTTCGTAAAGAACGTGATAGTTGGAAGTGGGTTACGATCCATTTCGATTAGAATGGAAAATATCATTTGTACGGTTCATTCCATGCCAAGCGGATCACTTTGAGATTTAGTGTCTGAGATTTAGTTCAAATTGAAACACGTTATAGTGCATGTGAAAATAAGAGGGGTTCAAGTTGTCACATTTTATCACATTCAAAATTGTTTTATAAATACAGACCCTCAAAGTACTCAACTTTCATCGATTTTTTGAAAATTACCTTTCGAATTTGGCAAAATGATTATTTAAATCCTCCTTATTTTCACATGGACTCTAACATATTTCAATTTGAACAAAATCTCCAGGACGACGAGGAGGAAATAACCGTGGGGGAACAATATTTATATTTACTCATAAAAAAATATATTAAAATGATTGTTTACTTTGTTTGTTTTGATAGAATGTAAAACATCCACATTCGCTATCGTATCGACATGAACGTTTCAATAACATACTCATGCAGGGATCGGCTGACTCCAGCTCTCGCTGACACGTACAGGAGCGGTGGTAATGTGTGCGTGAATTGACTCCAGCTACGCGCCTAGAGTCGGCCGAAGCTACGCTAGCAGCGAGTCAACGTTGTAGTGACGTAAAAGCAGGTGACGTCACATTCGCTTCGCGTGTCCGTCAATTCACGCACACATTACCACCGCTCCTGTACGTGTCAGCGAGAGCTGGAGTCAGCCGATCCCTGTACTCATGAGACTTTCCAGATGAAAATAAATTTAAACACAGTATAAATCGGATTATTTTTAGCACTTCGGTTCATAACGGATAAACACAAAGTGTCTTTTATTTGAGTTTATCCAGATATTATCTTTGCCCATCTCTGTTCTCTAGCCGCTTCGCCGTGATTCATTCAAGCCTTCATGACGACAAAATAGTAATAGGGGAAATGCGGCAACAGCGCGATCTGACTCTCGATACGTCTCGGCAACTATGTCTTTCCTACATTTATCGGCTAGTTTGGACTTTCACCGGTTTTGATGGTACAAGTCACGAATGTACCATTAGCGCCGGTGACGGAGAAGCCTTGAAGCTTCATTCTGTCATTTTTCGGGCTGTCCTGAGTACACGATTCATAAATTCATTATTATTTCAACATACGGTGCTTATTAGCGTTTAAACGCACCAGACCACCCTGCACGAATGTCTACTGAAGGCAACTAAACCCGCAAACACTTCCTTCTTGCCGATTCCAGGACGAAAGTTGTAATTTACGGTTTGTTTACTACATCGCGTGTACGCAGGGCCGGCGGAACCATGCACCGCATAAGGGCGCCAGCCGAATCGGACGCTAAAAAACTATATCGTACGCTTAATAATAAAGGAATCTAACACCGCACATAAACGAAATATAAATGTAATTCTTTTAAACATATTAAATAGAAAACAAGTGCAAAAATTTGGGGGCACCAAAAATTTTCTTGCATACAGGCGCCAGCTAACCTCGCGTCGGCCCTGCATACACGTCACGCTGGTGCTACGTGGCTCGACTATACCAGTGGCGCCACCAACGGAGAAGTCTTGAAGCATCATTCTGTCAGTTTTCGAGTCATAAATTCATTATTATTTCAACGTACGGTGGTTATTAGCGTTCAAACGAACCAGACCACCCTGCACGAATGTCTACTGAAGGCAACTAAACCCGCAAAAACTTCCTTCTTGCTGATTCCAGGACGAAAGTTGTAATTTACGGTTTGTTTACTACACGCGTATACGTACACGCTTAACTTAGCTTGTGTGAGCGTACGCACACACCTCCCGCCCAGTGAGACGGCAGCCTTAAGGCCTCGGCTGGCGGAGGCGGTTGCACGGATGAAGGCATTAGTTGTTGGAGGAGGAGAGGGCCGAAAGGGGGAGAGGCTTGCCACGCGCTGCCTGTCTCTCCTCTCTCCTCTGATTCACCTCTTGCCTCTCTGCCGCCGTCACTTCCTCCTCCCTCCTCCAGCCCCTCTTCCTCTCTGTCTAATATTTCTTTCGTCCCCGATTATTCAATTCACTATTTATCTCACCTCCCGCGACCATTTTCTTTTCGCCTCTGTTGATACTTTATTCTTTAACACCTGTTTCCTTGTAAGCACCTGTGTATGTATAATGTATAGGTGCATATATGTACATACATTCCTTTCCGTTCGACCATCTTGTTTTCTTAGTTTCCTTTTCTTATCTGCAACAAATGTTATGCAGCTAATCTGTGGGCTGACTATATAGTATGTAACGTACAGGACAGGCAAATTTTTTGGTCTGTAAAAAATACAGGGATGTCGAAAAAACCGTTATCGTTTAGTCTTTAATAGAGGTGTGCGCGAACCCGAGGTCGGGACGGGTCGGGAAGACATCGAGTCCGGTCGGGTCGGGTTCTCGAGATAGTCGGGACTACCGAAAGCGTCGGGATTCCCGAAAATTCCAAGGACCCGTTTAATGAATACGGCATCGCACATTCAACGCATCGTAAGAAAAAGTGTAGAGACAGTGTTGATTTTCCGAAGTACAAACGCCAGTCAGTCCTAATAAATCGAATCCCGACTATCTCGACAATCCTGACACTTTCCCGAAACCCTTGGGAACCCGTCCCGATCCCGAGAAAAATTCTCGTCCCGACCCGACATTTTCGGGTTCTCGCACAGCTCTACTTAGTCTTTAACATACTTGTTGGAAATGAGTTTTATGTAAGCAAAGTTTTTTATAAATATATCGAAAGTATAAGGTGAGAGATATGTAAGTGCCTCCCCGAGTTATAGCAACTAAGGGGAGACCCACTCAAGTGATGTGCAATGGATACCATTGGGGCTACAAGCCGCCAAATGTGACCCTTGCTACTTGACTGGACTGTGCTTATTTGGTTACATGTGTTTACATGTACTGATCTCAAATAACTAAATAACACCCAATAAGTACACTGAACACGTCCCCGGCGTTTGACTTGCCACCGAAACACTCCGAGGCGTTAAGGGGGCATTCTCGTGTAACAGCCCCCAAAATTTATGATTTTTTTTTTTAAAACAGTACTATTAATATTGCATTAACCTCTTTTGGGATATAAGGAGGCATCTTTAAATTTGTAGAATTTTTTTTATGTCGATCCTTCTTATTATTTATTAATTATTGCGGAATCGTGTTAACCTATTCGACGATGTTGGCGTCAGATGTAGCACCTGTCGCAGTCACCTGATTGCAAAAAGAAGAAGATTTTCCTAAAGGTAAATAATTTACGCTGGGACTGGACCTAAAATTTTAATTTTAGTTTTTATTTATAATACTTTTTTCGCCGATATAAAGAATAATATGAAAAATTTGTCCAAGGTAAAAACTTACTTTTTCTTTCAAACGCTATAACTCTACCAGTTTTTAATTTTTTTTCTCTTTAAAGTGGACCAATTTCAGCGTAAACTATCTAACTTTAAGAAACTTCTATTTTTTTGCAATCAGATGACTATGATAGGTGCTACACACCCCGCCAACAGGAGTTACATCGTCGAAGAGGTGGACAAGATTCCACGATAATTAATAAATAGTAAGAAGGATCGACATAAAAAAAAATATTTTCTGCAAGTTTCCAAATTCCTCCTCATATACCAAAAGAGTTTAATCCAATATGACCAACAGTTTTTTCAAAAAATATTCTTAAATATCAGTTACTTTTGGAGCAGTTAAACCAGAATCCTTCCTTAAGGACCCGGGCCCCGGCTGCGTTTACGAAGTCGCTATATCTCGGGGAGGCAGAATAACAATCGTAGGACATAAGAAGAATACAACGCAATACTGTTATAGTCATTAATTTGCACGAGGCGAGATAACGGGTACATTAATAAATGGCACCCTTTGTAGGTTACACGAGCAGAGACAAAGCTTCATCCAATAGGACGCGCATTCCTCTCAGCTCTATTCTTGTCAACTGCCAACCGTGCATACCGAGTAATAGTGAGAACTCTAATGCGCATGCTCAAGCAGAAGGTGAAGAAGTAGGAAGAGCTGTCGGCTCCCACCGCTCCATAGAGCAAAGTTTATGGGGACAGTAATAAGTAGATTCGAGACTAATCCCAAAATGTCTAAACTGCTGATTTAAATAGTATCAAAGCTTTACTATTGGTTGGCTGAGAAACAAAAGTTTGCCTGGGCTCCCCAACTGTCCAACCCCCGTTTTGCAAATTCCACCCGCACGATTCACTATTGCTCGGTACATCTATATCTATACTATATTATTGTCTCTCTATTTCTATTATTGGATTATTCTATTTAATTGGCAGGAATCACTAAAAAACACTCATTAAGGTAGTTCCTGAATAATCTACTAAATTCAAGAATTCTTTCAAATTTCGTGCAACACTAATTTGGAATACAAGAAGCCCTTGTACAAAGTTTAAAATCGATTTGCCGCATAGTTATCGAGAAATTGTTAATTAAAGTTGATGCATTTTAACACAGTGGCATATGGCGGAGTCAAAAAAAGAGGGTTATAGTTTCAGTTTTTCTTCTGAAACAGGAAAACCATATCCAAGAAATGTACCAAAATTGGCGCAAAACTACATCGAAATGTCAGGAAATGAATTTATCAATTTCTGCAAAACTGACCACATAGTTTCTTCGTAAATGCCGATAAAAAAATAGGTTTACGTGCAAATTTTTCAGAAACATACGTACAGCAATCAACGTGGCAACGTCGCACAATCGACGTGTTTAGACATTTAAATAGCGAACGACGATTCAAATTCATATGAACATTTTTCTGACATTTTGGTTATAAAAGACGCTCCGAATGAATGCGACGTTGTCAGATCTGCTGCTCCAATTCACTACGCTAACCAATTTAATATTCTATTTTCGTCTTACAATTATTTATATTAACATTGAACTGTTTAAAACATATACCTATACATAATGTTAAAAATTATTATTATTATTTCTATAGTATCAAACTACTTTGACTAACTTAGTTGGTTAGGAACTACCTTAAGTTTGACGAAAAGACATTTTACAGATTTTACACCATTAACACACACGAAGAGAAATCCACGAAAACTGCCTGATATGCTGCTTTCGATCTGTTTCCTCCTTCGCGTGAATGAAAGTTTGTGAAAACAAATATTGCCGTCAAGATTGTAATATTTGATTGCGTATTTTGAATCTCAAAACCCCCTTTCTTCGCCATTCCATTAAGGGGTAAAACCACTCTAGAGGCCGAAAAAAGACCTAAATTTGATAATTTAATTTGGGAGTATGACAAACGGAATAAAATTTCTTTTCAGAGGGTTTATTTAACACATATTGAAGTACGAAAAACAATTTTTTTATTGTCATTTTCATGCAAAATGGCGGCGACAGAGCCCGTCGTCGAAAACAGCTTTTTTGAAAACACCGCCACGGGAGGACGGATTTCTCGGCATGTACGAGTCCGGGAACAAAAAATAAAAAAAAATTATAATCTATATACAATTGGCTTTGGAAGTACGTAGGGGTTTTTTTTTAATCAATTTTTGTGGAAGTGGTGCACTTTTTAAGAAATGAATCGATTTTTTGCCCTAAACATGAGCATTAAATTGTTTGTAAAAAAAGTTTACATTCAATCAAAAAACGGCTACGTACTTCCAAAGAGAATATTGTTGTGAAGCTACTGTAAAAATTTCAAATCGATCCATGCAATAGTCTCCGAGAAATCCGTCCTCCCAGTTTGAAAGAAGTAGTTTCGACGACGGTCTCTGTCGCCGCCATTTTGTATGAAAATGACAGTAAAAAAATTGTTTTCCGTACTTCAATATGTGTTAAATAAACCCTCTAAAAAGAAATTCTATTTCGTTTGTCATACTCCGAAAATAAATTGTCAAATTTAGGTCTTTTTTTCTGCCTCTAGAGTGGTTTTACCCCTTAATCTACAAAGGGGTTAATTCGTCGACTATTCTTCATAGCCGAGCTCCTCTTCCTCCTGTTCCGTGATTTTCAATCATTGATCCCGTAATTACTATGAAAACGTCCTTTTCCTCGTTGGTCGTTACCGCCTTCCAGCACCAGCTAGATCTTTCTTTCCCGCTCCTAATTTTCATCTAGTTAGAGGCGCTCTTTCCTCTCCGTCTTCATCGCGCCTCTTTCCTCTCCACCCTCCGTCCCTCCTCGAAATCCTATACTTTCCGCCGCGGCCATCCTTCCCCAACACTTCGCTCGCCGCGCTATTCCTTCATCTAGCTCGAGCGATCATCCTTCGTGCCGCAATGTGTAACAACGACTCGTCACACTCTGCTTGCCGGCGCACACGATAATTGCCCTCATTATAGTTATTTAAAAAGCGCTGCCGCCTCCTCCGCGGCGATCGAGCCGCGATATAAGGACGCGCGCGCGCGCGCGCGCACGCCAACGCGAATTAATCGCGGCGAAGGATAGAGGGGCAGGAGAGAGGAAAAAAGTAAAAAGAAAGAAGAGCGCGCGCGCGTACGGTCGTCGCCTTCGTTGTACGAACGTAACTCTGTCGCGTTACTATAGGCAGTTTCAGCCGCTCTTTCCTCCTTCCCTTCCTGTTCCATCATCCTTCTCTCCCCTCTTTTTCTTTTCCTTTTTCCACTATCCGGCAGGCTATTGTTCCGGTTTGAGGGTTTCAAACGAATACAGCAGCGGCCCGTTCTTCTTGTCGGAGCCTCCAGATAAGGACGTGATTCCTTTATTAATTTGTTTTTTTTTTACCGTAAAACGGGGATGACTCAACAGCAGCTTCGTAATAAAAGATTAATGGTGTTTAATTAGCAAGCGGGCTCGCAATTAACATGGGCAATAGAAGTTTCCCATAATTGGGGAATTAAACGCGCCGAGAGATAAATTGAGGGAGATTAAGGGAAGGGGTTGTGGGTTTTCGCCGAGGACGTACAAGTTATGCGGACGTACCTAGAATTTCGATACGCCAACTAGTGACAGAAAATTGAACTACTGAGAGTAGGTCGAAATCCGTCGAAGTCCAGCGATTGTCAGTGTTTATATAGACATGTTGTGAAAAATGAGTGTTTTTACATTTCTTTGAACACTAAATTTTTACTTATTCGATTAATAAATACTTATTCCGAATGTTTGGTGGGATCCGGACCTACTTTCAGTAGTTTCCCAACTTACCACCATAGCGCTGAAATCTAAGCTACGCCAAAGAGGAGGTATAATAAGAGGCGTCACTCGACAAGGACAGAGATAACCTAGGGAAATCACTAGACAACCAATTTAAATGCCCATTCGGCAATGATCGCTAAGCTTCGGCAATGATCGGTCAACTTCGGCAATGATCGGTCAACTTCGGCAATAATCAGCCAATTGCGGTAAGGTACATTTAGTCGATTTGAATATCCCGCTCGAAATAGACAACCAATTTAAATGCCAAGGTCAAGCAAGGACTTCAAAGGTTCCGCCCGGAGTGACGCCTCTTATTATACCTACTCTTTGGCTACGCCTCCACTGAGTTTCCCAATAAGTCGCAGAAGATATTTCGCAGTTACCATTATTTTTCTGAAATTTGAACACAGTTATAGTTTCGATAAGCTATGTACAGGGTGTTTATAAAAATGTTGGACATTTTTTCAGGATCGGTCCTGCTCATCAAAATAATAAGGAAAGTTAGTATACGCATACGTCCGATAATGCTTAGTTTTGCAGTTATAAGCAGTTTTATATTCCGTAAAACACCGGCCCGAAATGGCCATTAAATCCCATTTTTGGGCTAAGAACATAGTCCACATAGTTCTTAAAAAAATTTCCTAAATTTTGATATGTTTTTAGCCCATAAAATAGGATTCCACCCTTAAAGGGTAACCGTCAGACTGGCGCGTTCGTCAGTTGGCCTAATGTACTCTATATTTTCCATGGCCGTCTGTAGTACAGGCCGGACACTACGATGTTGCAACACCGCATTTCGAACAACCATCAATCCGATGACTATGTTCCGACCGGTACCAGAGCCGGCCGTATGAGACTATATCCTTCACTGTTTTGGAAAATTTTTCAATGTTATCTTTCTTGTAACGGGTCAAAATATTTTCTATTTGAGACCAACGAGTAATTCTTACATCCTGTGGTAAAATCCACTCGAACTGTGACTTTGTCAATATGTTCATATTTACAATTACATTGCATGTCATATCATTTGATATTTTTATACAACTAACTACCTTTGGTATTATGTCATTGAAATCACAGCTATAAAATAGAACAAAATTAATATTTTGTATCCACTTTTTCTTTAAATTTTCATCAAGAGAAAACCGAAAAACAGCGGTATATTTTACAAAAGAACTTGCATAATTACTATTGCAATTTTGGAATACGACACTTGTCTGGCATCTGTAAAACAGCATCAAAAACATGATCTCCATAGGTCGTAGTGATTTATTAAAGTTTCATATTTATTATTACAAATACAAAAAAATGTCAACAGAAATGGAGGTTATGATCGTTTATTATTCACCGTATTGTTCCATTTTTGCAATTCTTACACTTCAATAATATATTATTTACAACACTTTTTGTATACACACATAAATTACACTTCTATAAATACACTAAATCAACATTAAATCGACATAACATAATAGTAGTACATAACCACGACGGCCGTGACATAACGCGCGAAAGGCTTCAGAAAAATTCAAATAGGACTGATGACAGCGTTGCCAAATTCACTATGTTCCGGCCTGTACTACAGACGGCCATGACATTTTCATTCTATCCTTTCCTTCTCTCCTTGAAAAAAAAAACAAAGGCGAAATGATAATCAATATATCGATTCGCGGAAACACAGCTGGGCTTCGTTAAATGCCACTTTACAGGCGTTTCGGACCCGCGTTTTACGAGATACAAAAATCCTTATAACTGCAAAACTAAGCATTATTGGACATATGCGTAGATACATAAACTTTTTTTATTATTTTGTTGAGTAGAACCGATCCTGGAAAATGCCCCACATATTTATAAACACCCCGTATATAATTCATGTGAAATTTTATGTCTCACAGTTTGAACAGTTTTGAACACATTAAGTGTTACAATCCCGAAAGCTCGAACAAAGTACTTTTGCACAACACGGTTCGTACAGTACAAGGTACAACTGCACTGTTACATTTGCAGAAGAGAGGAGGTCACAGAAATATAAATCTCCTCAACCCGATCAACTTATTCCTCAGTGGCGGATTTAAGAAAAAAGGCCCAGGTGGCAAACGTACCGAGGGGCCCATTTTTGGGGGAAAATGAAGAGGAAGTTTACTAAAAACGGGCTAAATGTAGTAGTACAGAAAACAAATATAGTGTTTGGTTAAAATCATATATTTTTTAAGATAAGGCCCTAGTGGAGCCTTCTGAGTAGGGGCCCATTTTTCGGGAAAATGAAGTGGTAGTTTACTAAAAAGGGGCTAAATGTAGTAGTACAGAAAAAAAAAATATAGTGTTTGGTTAAAATCATATTTTTTTAAGATAAGGCCCTAGTGGGGCCTTCTGGGCAGGGGCCCATTTTTCGGGAAAATGAAGAGGTAGTTTACTAAATAGGGGTTAAATGTAGTAGTACAGAAAAAAAATATAGTGTTTGGTTAAAATCATATTTTTTTTAAGATACGGCTCTAGTGGGGCCTTCTGGGCAGGGGGCCATTTTTCGGGAAAATGAAGAGGTAGTTTACTAAAAACGGGCCAAGTGTAGTAGTTTGGATTCCTACACCTAATCATATTTTTTTTTTGTCACGAGGCCCTGCGGGGGCCTTCTGTGCAGGGGCCTAGGCGGCAACTGCTCATCAGCCACCCTGTTAAATCCGCCACTGTTATTCCTCTACCATTCTCTCTTAATTGCAATCAGAAAAGAGATACGACACGTTACAGTTGCGCGATTACTGTTCATTCAACTTCCCAAAGATTCAACGAGTGATCGAAAATACGAATTTCATTCGTTACGTCTTAGGCCAAGAGAGTTTGCTTCCAGGCGGAGCACACTCATGATTTTATGGTCCGCTTGGAACTATATACATGTGTGATGTAGCAACGTGGCAAATGTTGCAAGTTTTAGACACTTCGCGCGTTATTAACGGTTTACTGCGAATCATGGAGCGTGTTATATGTGTGTATACATTCAGCACCGCGTTTAACGGTAAACACGAGAGCAAATACTATCCTGGATGATAATTAAACGCTTTTGTCAGGTTAACCGCGTTTTCCTTCCTTCCTTCCTAGCTGCCTATGTCTCCTTTAAAATTCATATTCGCCTGCCTAATTGGATTAGCTTCTGCGTTGATTTCCTTGTTGGATGGAAATCATTTCTGGTAGCTGGTACTTCAAGTGATCCCTGATTATTCCAACCGCGTTCTAGTTAGGTGGCTTGTGATGCTTCTCATTGTTAACTGGCGACGAAGGCACACAGCAGCCCTTGCAATTGATATTTTAAGGGTTACCTCATGTGCTATTGAATCTTTGCGGCGCATCTGGGTGCGCAAACGTAGCAACGCTAGCGCTGACGCATAAATTATTCACATCGTTTGTGAAGCGAACCTCGTATTCGATTATAATTTGTAATATAACGGACACCTCCTGTACCGTTGCGTTGAATTTTAGCGGAGCCTTGTTCGTTTTTAGCGCACACTTCCTTTGGAAGTTCTACAGTTTCTAAACCCAGCTGAGATCTCATTCAGAGGCGCCTGAATTTCGTCACGCGAGAGATGCGCAAGTACTAAGGGAGCGAACATTCTTGTTTGTTTGGCTTCTAAAATAGGGAACTGAGCTTCCACTTTGCAGCAGTTCTGCTCCTTTCGAGTTATCATAACCATTATTCTCAATTATGATCCTTGAAGGCGGGTACCGTTTTTACCCCCGAGGCTGGAAAGACCGAGGAATTCCCACGAAGATAAAGTCCGGCGAGCAGCTCAGAGTCAGGAGGACAAAAGGGATTCAGATCATCAACGAATGGTATCAGTGCAGATGCTCTTGTGCCTACCGCTTCCGCATTTGTGCCTATAAAGCTGGTCTGCGTTTCGTTCAAAGCGCATCTAGATGGCATCGTCCTCACGATTCCACCGGACGCGTGCGATGCATTTTTATAGATTCGTTACTCCCGAAAGAGACGCGAAGTTCCCATGCGGGGATCACCAACGTCCGAACTGCTAAAACTTTAATTGCTCTGTGGATCATTAAATTGCGATTGTCCTCTTTAAAGTAGAGCAAAGTGGTGGTTTGTTTAAGTAGGATTAAATTATGACACATAAGGCAGCTTCTGAATGCATTAGAATTCGCAAGAAACTTTACTTTATTTTTATGATCGTTTTGCTACAATTGAATTTTCGTTTTTTATTATCGCCCCTACTAGAATCTTGCTGAAATTTTTTTTGAAGAAATATGGCAATGCGATTCGCAAAGCAGTTCAATTCTTTAGGAATTTTTGAAGCTTCCATCTAAGAAAAAATTAGAAGTTGTTCATTTAATTTTTACAATTCTAGTAGGGGCGAAGATAGAAACTATTTTGAAAAATAATAAAAAAAAATTGTACAAAGATTCAAGTTATACATGTTTCAAAAAATAAATCACGAAAATCACCTATTTTTGGGTCCTTGAAATGCGAATACGCCCTTAAGGGGTTGTACCTAGTCAGGAGGCCGAAAAGAGGCGAATGCTTGTGAATTTTTTTTTAAAAAGCGGAAGCATATATTTTTACAGAACTTTTTGCACTTAAAAGAGCAACATTTAAAGAACATTTGGTAATTTTTTTGTAGATAAATATTTACGTTTATAATAAAATTACAAGCGACATCCAAGAAGACTTTTTAAAAAGTTGTTTTGGGGTGAGTCCAACGGAACCACCTATCTAAAATCAAAAAACAAAAAAGATTTTGCAAAAATCAGGACTTCAACTTTAAATAGCCGTCATTTTGTTTTAAATTAATATTTCGGAAATTCGGATCTTTTTTTTTTATAAAATAGTACACATATGTATATGAAAGCACTACAGTCGCTTGATGTGTAGGCGTTTTTTCTGCCGTTTTGCAGTGATTAAAAAAACGGAGGTTCAGATCGACTTGAAATTTTTACAGCATGTTCAAAATATATTCCTTTCTGCCCTGAACCTCAACATTACAGTGTAAAAACTCTAGTTTCCGAGATAAAAAAGAAAACAGATATCTGTGCACCCGAAAATCGACATTTATCGTGAAACTTCGCCTTCTCCTAGTCGCTGTTTTAATAACTTTAGTTCCATTCTTTTTTCCGAGGTTCAGGCCGAAAGTGCAGGTTCTAGGAGAAACATATTCCAAGGCAACCGTTGTATCTTTATTTTTAAGCTCACTATCAGGGCAAAACCAAAGACACATTTTCTAAACCACTGTATAATCAACCTCGTGTGGCGCCATTTGTAAAATAGATATGTATAAAAAATATTCCTAACATTGTATAAAAGGAAAAGTCTGTGCTTGCTTTCATCTCCTTGTAATTAATTCCCAAAAATTACTTGATTTTCGAACGATCTGTTCGATTTGTTATTTTTGAAAAATATGTAATCCTTTGTGAATTTTTTGTACAAAAACGGCGCAGCAAATTAATTTGAGGCTCGGCATGCTGTGCCATTGTATCTTGAACTATTCTTCCCTTTTTGTGTGACAGTGAAAAAAACATGGCAGACACAGAAACCCAACAAGGCGCAACCCCCCGTAATTATGCAGAAAAGGTGTTTCAGCACTGATTTCAATGATTCTTGAATATGTTCTCGGGGACATGATTCTAAGCAACTTTTCCCTATACATACAACCGCCGCTCGGCTTTAATTTTCGAGATATTCAAAAAACCCTGGTCGGCACGTGCTCAGGGCTAGAATTGTTTAGCGCGAACTTCAGAGAATTAACATAAAAAAATGTGTTTCAGAAGCATACTCTCTGCAGAATAGCATCCCGACAAGCAACACGGGAAGGTGTCTAATTCAAATAAAGCATACAAATGCACATTATTTAAATAAAAGTGAAGTAGCTTTTGTAAGTTAGGGTATCTAAGCTATCATCCGCTTAGATCAAATTTAGGGATCCGCGCGGTGGCTTTATTATTCCATTTGCACGGGGCGCGTCCCGGCGCTTCCTCGACGAGCGAGAGCCTCTTTACAAATAATTCGGAACGGAGAGGTTTTGAAGGGCGATTCCTTCGGGACGAGATTTTTCCGGGTAGGGCAGTCGGCTCCTCGATTGTTCGCGGTGGAACAGCGCAATGAAAGCTGGATGGTACGAACAAAAAGCCGTGAGGTAGACATAAATAAATAGGTGGTGGGTGTGGTTGGTAGGCCGCACACATGGCGTCGTGACCCGTCTCTTCTCTTCGTGAGCTCAGGGCTCGCTTAAGTTATGCCCTGCGGAATGCTGTTGCCCCTGCTTCTTTCGGTGTCGTAGCTAATACGCAGTTTCGCCGCGTGGTGTGCCTAGTTTCGCCTCCTTGTTTGCCTTCAATCTGTCGCGGCTCAATTTATTCATCTACTCATAAAAATAGTCGGTGATACCTGCGCGATGACAGAACCTAGTCCGGGTTTTAATGGGATATAATTGTTGACAGGTATACAGGGCGATTCAGAAATGTTCAATCGTATTTTACGAAGTAAATCTACATATTATAAACTAAAAAAAAAGAAACAAACTTATGCGAACACGTGTCGTGTACAAGTATTGTGGATTCTGAGTTATAGAAAATTGAAGGAAATGCTTTAAGTATTTTTTTTTGCATTGGTACACAGTATGAACAGCTACTATCGGTTTGATTTATTAATAAAACAATTGGGTGTAATGAAAAATGCGAAGTCGATTCGACGGTATTCAAACGATGGCTAGTATCTTCCAGCGAGTACGAGACTCGATCTTGAAAAATTACAGATATACTTGAGGGCTTGTATAAATAATTCAAGAATGATTGTACTATGTATTCGCTTATCAACAATCAGAAAATAAAAAGGAATACCCATGCAAATTTCTTGAAAAGTGCAGAAATTATCTTGCGTTATGGAAAATAAAATTCTGTAATTACAAAGGTAAACAATGAGAACACGAATATTATTAAAGACTTTATCGCTTGTTAATTCTATAATGATTCCAGTGCACGCGGTTCTTTTTTCAGGATATGTAACAGAAATATTCATGGGCATGTTGTAAGGTTTACACTAAAACTTCAGATTTTGTCCACCTTTGTGCTGGAAGACAGCAATCAATTCGTGGATCGCCAAGCATGAACAACAAACATGCTTAAGCGTCTACTGGTCACTTAAGAGGAGGTTCAGCTCTAAAAATCGATTTTTTTTATTTCACTTTTCGAATGTTCAACCTTTTAAGAATACGCATTTAAAAGGATTGTTGAAATTCGTAAAATTCCCGAAGTTATAGGCATTTGAGTAGCGGCAAATGCCTGGGTAACGACCGGCCACTCGGCGCTCACGTAAAACTGTAAACGCGTTTTTCTCGAAACAGTGTTCTTAAAATCGTTGGACACAATATCTCAAGAAGTTATTATCCCATTCGACTGAGACATTTTTATTTTGAAGAATATTCTTCTAGCTCGTGGGGAAACCAGTAAAATTTAAAAAAAAATCAAAATTTGTAATTTTTAAAGGCGTTGAAAGAACGAAAAATATAGGGAAAAGTGATTCCAAACTTCAAGTGTGGTTATTTTCTCAAAAAATGTCACTTTTTGTATTTTTGACTGCTAAGTCCACGAGCGAGTTTCATGCCCTTTAATAATCCGACATTGTTTTTTATTTCAGACCAATGGTTTAGGTGCTACAGGTTCCACCGTTTTGGATGAATTTTTTGACGCCTCGACTTTAACGGTTCCCAAGTGCCGTCTGCAATGATTAATTATAAAACAAAAAATTTATTTCTATAGTTTAAGACATCCTTAATGCAATGCAAAAAGTCCCATTGAATTATAGGTCGTGCTTTTCCTTTAATTAATTCCTAAAGATCACAAATTTTGATGTGCTCTAGACCGGAACAGCCCCTCAAGTGTTCATCAGAACATTTTCGCAAACCTCAGTTCACGGTTATTCAGAAATACTGGGCCAGTGCTTAAACCTTGAAACACCTGAATTCCATTTTGGACGAGCAAGGTTTGCCATAAGATTGCAAAGGTTCGGAATCTTTACACGATGAATGCTGGAAGCGACAATCACAAACATAAATCTAATCATTTATTCCTTCTGACTAGGGCCCAGCAGCGAAGCTTGCCGGTTCACCGAACGAAGCTTTTCCAGCGGAATAATATTTTCGAGGGTCAGATCCCGGTTGTCCAGCGTAGCTGGACATTTCTAAGCCCGCGTGTAACGCCGTTCATGACTTAACACGGTGCTTCGGTTCGGCTGTGCTTTGGCGGCTGAGGCTGCCGGGACAATGCCGCATTGTTTCATCGTCGTAGCTATCTAGTCGGTACGGTAGCAGGCCCGAACGATGTTTATTATCCTCTTGCGCAACAAAACAAAATGCCCCGGTGTTATATTCTCCTCTGGTTCGTGGTCGAATCAGTTTCCCATATAAAATCCATGGACGCCGGGTATTCCGTCGTAACTTCAAAGCAGGCACGACGTTCCTCGAGGGTGTCCTTAGTGCCTCCGAGTTTCTGCGGCCCCGCAGAAACCCTTGGAAAATCTGGAGGAGACCTCTACTGGAATCTAACCAAGGATCCGCGAAGGATTTCTATCAGAAATTGTAAACTACGACATGTTAATTAGCTTCTTACTGCAGTACAGTTGGGGAAATGGCTTTGGTGCCCGAAGAAAGCCTTGGGACGTCCAATGACAGGAAGAAGCCCTTCACTGGACGTCTACCGAGAGACAAAGGATTTAGATCTGTTCTTGCTGACGACTTCTTAATCACCCTTTCTCTTCGTTATAACTTCGAACGAGGTATCGATACATCCTGGAAGTGTCTCCGGTACCATCGTGCTCCTGCGATCTCATAAATATCCTCAGAGACCTCAAGGATACTCAACAGAAGCCTCTGCTGGAAGTTAGATAAGGAACGAAGAAGGGATTCTTATGGGCTAGAAATTGTTAATTAGCCTTTTACACCTTCGCACTTTTGCGATTAGCATATCTGCTGGCTAAGGAAACTCCATTATATCTCACGCATCCTCAACGCACGCGGGCTTCGGCGTAATGTCTAAGAGAATGAAAAAGGAAGGAGCGGAGAAAAAAAGAATTAGAAAACCTGTGGAGTCTATTGTCCGAGTTGGTGAAAGCGAGCCGTTTTCAGATTTGATCTCCGATTAGCCTTGGCACGATTCGATGGAAATCAATGCGCGCTCTCCCCCGGATTGTTATCCCCCAGTCCGGGCGGGAGTTCCAGCCCGCCCCATGCTTTTCTTCTTTCCATGAAAATCCTGCGCACACCGATTTTAACGACAATGCTATTCCGGCGTTTTTAATGCAAATCCGCGAAAGGAAAAACCGTAAGGGCATTATAATTTATATTACTACATGTGGCAGCGGCACTTCCGGCGAGAGAGCATAGGCGCAGTTCCGGTCAGCTCGGCCTGGAGATCCTACATCGCCAGATTATGAGCCCATGCCGCTTTTACAATGGATCGCCTGCCTGACTCATACGTCAGCCGGAGTAATTTTGTTGCCACACTTGCCATCAGCGAAAAAATATATCCTCCGATCGACTGGGGCAGAAGGGTTTAGGCACGCGTTCGATATCCGTGTTTGGAGAATTTTTTTATTCATTTAGAAGCTCAAAATTGGGTTGTTTCAGGTTGATACCTATTAGTTTAATCTTTGTGTTAGTTGATTTTTAACCGACTTCAAAAAGGAGGTGGTTATAGATTCGACCCGTTTGTATTTTTTTTTTTTTTTTTTTTTTTATGTTTGCCCCCGTATAACTCCTCAGCATGTTGAGTCAATATATATAAAACTAAAAAGTTAAAACTAAAAAAATTAAAAAAAAAATTGAAACCGAATTCAAAAAAATAAAATCGCACTAAAAAGTAAAAAATAATTTTTTCCCTTATTTAGGGAAAATATGTTATCCGGCGCCAGATTTACACAGTGCAAATGACGAGGCGCCGACTTAAAAAATATGAGAGTCGTAGATTAAATAATGGAAAAAATAATTTTTTACTTTTTAGTGCAATTTTATTTTTTTTAAGTCGGTTTTAATTTTATTTTAAATTTTTTTATTTTGTTATGATTATTCGAAACATATTGGGAAGAACAAATCGGCAGATTCGAAATTATATCCAAGCTTCGCTGGGCAATTGTATTTCAAGATACTCCAATGGCGACGAACAATTCTGTAATAGACTTGTCCGCTTCAACATTTTTTATTCATAAATATGGTAGAGTATAGATTATTTGCGGCGTGGATTAATGAATAATACAATTTTTAATTCGATCAAGAAAAATCGCGTCTATCCGTTTAAGCATGATTGACGTTCACGCCACGAACTGCCCGTGTTTTATGTAATCTACAATCTTTTGCACAGTGTTTTGGAATCGTGCGAAGTTCACTCTGCCTTCCTCGCTAGTCTTCGATTTGTAAATGGCGGTTGTGTAAGCGGATGTCAATTCGGTGACTAGCCTCTGGGCCCTTCTGGCGGCTGCCTCGATCGAACCTGTTGGCGTTTTGATGCTTTGCGCCGTTCGTACGATTTCCTCCTTAATGAGGCTCACCAGCTGCTCATCGTCCTTCTCGGTCGACGTCCCGCTCGAGATAACTCGGAAAATTCCTCTGATGATCCCGTCCGTTGCACCTGAAGCACCAACAAGCTTTTTAAACTTACATCTGCTCCGATTTTTCTTTATCTTGATTTTGCACCGGCAGCTTTGTGATCTGCTGAACCGAAAATACTACTAAAGTGGAGTTCTCAGTTCCATTTATGGTTGACTGATCTGGTTTTTGATCATGATGACATGTTACAGAGGAAATGGATTCTCATGTATTCTCTTTAACTTCTGCTTCAGAAGGAATTCTGATGGCATAGGGTAACTGTACTCGCAGTTGACAGTGTGCCATTAGTCGACACTTTTATTTTCAGTCGCGAATAATAAGCTTTCCATGAAAAAAATGTTTTTGACTAATACGCTGTTTGAAAAAGTATTAGTCAAGAATATTTTTTTTATAGTAAGCTTATTATTCGCGACTGAAAATAAAAGTGTCAACTATTGGTACACTGTCAACTACGAGTACAGTTACCCTAATGAGTCTAACTTCTCAAAACTTATTTTTTGGGCAAACAGCTTTTGATCAATAATGCGCGATCCACTGTTATCGGTATTTTAAAAACTGCGGAAAGTGAATTCTTATGTTTTATACAACCCCATAATCAGGGGCGGATTTGGAGATTCGGCGCCCCCAGGCTAACAAGTGTCTGCCGCCCTTTCCGCGAAATATCATCATATATTATATTTTAAAAGAGTCGTGGCAATTTCAAAAGTAATTATGAGTTGGAAAGTAATTAATATATGAGTTATTGCTAATTTGCTATATGAAAAAGAAGTGAATTGTTTTCAAAGTTGTCTCAAGCCTCTGTGTTTAAACCTTTCCCAATTTCTTTCGCTCAAAATTGGTGGATCTCCCAATTTTACCGCTCCCCAAAATTTGATGCTCCCCCAAATTTGTCGCTCCCCAAAATTTGATGCTCCCCAAAATTTACCGCGCCTCAAAATTTATGGGTCTCTAAAATTTACCACTCTCTAACATTTGCCGCTCCCCCAAATTTTCCGCCCTAGGCTGCAGCCTACTTAGAATATACACAAATCGGCCCCTGGCTATAATAATACTGTTTATATTTTATTGATTATTATTCTTAACGCAATTGTCTGTATTAAATTCATCCAATTATATTTGAGTGTAAACCTTTATTATCTTATGCATTAGAGTTTAACTGATTCTTGCACTCAAAATACTGAAGGACATACTCATAAATTTTGCTTTCTTCATTGTTAGTTTTTCATTAATAATTATGTGAACCATCTCTCCCGGAGATACGAACCATCTCTCCCGACATTTCAGATGGTCAGATGTCATGACTTCAGTTTTTAACCCGATTTTCAGAAAATATTGGTTCCAAAGGAAATATTGACCACTTTTTCTGAATCACCATAAAATTTTAAACGTATTAGGTTTATTCTGATAAAATAAATAATATCAGTATTAGGTTTTAATAGCCATTTTATGTTAGGTGGGCCAATTGTCCCGGACGTAACTTATTACATATCTTTTATTAATGTTCTTAGAAAATTCGTAGCTTCTTCTACTTCAACGATATAAGATATAACTATATGCATTCCACAACAATAATTAGTTTTAACTATATGAAATTACGTCTGTATTCGGATATGTACACACTTTGAAAAAAATGGATTTTTTCTTTCGACATTTTTTTTTTAGAAATATTAAGCCTTTAGAATATTTTCCAAACAGATTATTTTCGAAGCTATATTATTAGCTTATTTATGGAAGTTGAAACCACCCAACTCGCGGCCGCAACAATCGTCCAACTTCTAAGTTAATACTCAAAACTATTGAGTCACTAGTCATCAGAGTATTTAATCTTATGTTTTTTAACTTGTATGACTAAAAATCGCTATATAAGACAAAACAGAATTTCCATTGTTTCTATTAAATCGCGGTTCTCTTGAAGTTATATTTATGAAGTCAGTGAAGGGGATATGTCCAGAAATGTTAGATCGATTTACATACATAAAATTTTCAGGTAACATTCTCTGCAAGTGTCTGAAGGTGGCTACGTTCGAGTACCTTTTGTATTTTCATTTCTCTTAACTGGAAAATCAAAAAAGTGTAAGCAAAACTCGATAACTTACAATTTCATGGACCGCCTGTTTGTTATTTACTCGAAAACTTTTGTTCACATAGTTATTCAACTACACCTTGCTTTTTCTAATAATGTAAAAGAGAACAGTTCATTACAGAAAAAATTCTAAAGTTGATGCTCCATTTTTTAACCGTTTGCGTGTTGTGAGTAGCGTTTCAATAAGTTATTCTCCATGCGTTTTCATCGTCAAACTACCAAAGACAAGTTACGAACACACTGCCTAATACTTCTATCAAATCGTTTTACAAATAAGTTTTGGTAAACAAATGAATCCAAATCGTCATGTAATCAAGAATAAAATTATACTGTTCGATGCAACAATGGCCTCAGTGCCAAAAGTCAGTTTCGAGAGAAGTATCTGTAAACATTACGAAGTTAAATCTTTTTTATACACAGTGAAGTTGTCGTAAAACTGTCTATAATATTTAAAAAATTTATATATCTCCTTTATTAGATACAATCGTAATTAAATGTAATAAATTAATCAGATAGAAATTAATTTTAATTACAGCCCTCTCAGGCCGTTCTTGCATAAAATGAAGAAACATAGAAAAATGTTGTTTTTAACATTAGTTTTTATTATTTATTTAATATTCGCATAATATTTTAAAGAAATATAGAATATTGACAAAAATATAGTCACCAAATATAGTCCACATCGATTCACAAAATGTACCATAGCTCTGTCAACTTTAAAGATACGGCAGCGAAATTTAGAGGGCATGCGCAGAAAAGAGCGAGGAGCCTAACTATGCGTTTTACGCAAAAGGGGCCTCCTGCATCCAACGGTAGAATTTTATTCTGTCTCTAACGGAATGTTTCGTTCACCTGTCGCCAGTGTCCTCTTCTCGATCGATTTCCACGGATCGCTCTCGCGGCGGATTGCTGGCGATAGTGTGATACTGCAAGCTAGAAGGACGATCGCGATCGCCGCGAGTTTTGCCATCCTTGGACGTCCCATCGGGTGAAACTGGCGGCCGTCCGTCATCCGATTTTCTCTTTTTATACGACGACTACTGCTCCCTTGGCTGGCATCGAGTAGGGACATTATGTAAAGTGCAATTTTCGTGCGGCCAGCACCGATCATTACGAATGATCCTGATGCGTGTCATTAAAATGAAAAGACAGAAGGGAAAGTGGAGCAGCGTGACGCACCGCAAGAAAGTATATTGTTTCGCGGGTTACTTTGATTTTCGCGTTTCTACGTACAGACACCGTGGCGGGGAGCGTTTCTGTCGGGGAAAATTGGAGCAAGGTGAAAGTGCAGATGCAACCAGCCACGCTTTGAAATGTGTTATCGTAGCCGCTGGAAACCTCGCGCGAGGGCAGAGTTGGGCAAAAGTTTATCTAAATAAAAATCTCAGATAACGAACAAAAGATAAATAATTTTTATTCGTTATTCGAGGCTCGAATAATCGAAGTTATCTTTATTCGAAGAGCACCGAATAAATAATTTTATTCGATGAGAATTTATTCGACGAATAAAGATAATTTTTTATTGGATGTGAATTTATTCGACGAATGAAGATAATTTTTTAATTCGATGAAAATTTATTCGACGAATAAAGATAGTTTTTTATTCGAAGGTTTTATTCGAATAAATGCGTCGAATAAATTTTTCATCCGTAGCATTTATCTTTTCGAAGCCTTGGAATAAAGCCACGAATAACTTTCGTCAGCGTCGAGCGTGTTTATTCGAGCCGCCGAGGGTCGAGCCCGGCCGAGCGGCGAGCACCGAACACAAAGGCCCGGCGGCTCGAATAAACACGCTCGACGCTTACGAAAGTTATTCGTGGCTTTATTCGAAGGCTTCGAAAAGATAATTGCTACGGATGAAAAATTTATTCGACGCATTTATTCGAATAAAACCTTCGAATAAAAAACTATCGTTATTCGTCGAATAAAATTTCACCGAATAAAAAAATTATCTTCATTCGTCGAATAAATTGCCACCGAATAAAAAAATTATTTTTATTCGTCGAATAAATTCTCATCCAATAAAATTATTTATTCGTTGCTCTTCGAATAAAGATAACTTCAATTATTCGAGCCTCGAATAACGAATAAAGATAGAGTATCATTTATTCGAAGATTATTTAAATAATTTTTTATCTGGATAATGCCCAACTCTGCGTGAGGGTACAATATTATTGGTCCTGGGCGTGACGCTACTTTTTTTAAACTCCTTTGGTTATTCTGCTAGACCCTGCGCGCAGTTATGCATTCGGAATTGAGAAGCTGAAATGGTAAGCGAATGTAAGGGCCAGTTAAAATTTTGAGTAGAATCAAAGGGCGCTTGCCTCTTCATTTTGGCACTTACATCGTTTATCGTTGGTAGGGTAAGCAGGCCAGTAGATGGACGGTTTAGCTGATTCCGAAGTTTATGTCAAGATTTTGGTTAGGAATGGAAAAAAATTAATTTATTCGAGCATTATTCATAGCCCATATCAGCAGTAGATGGACTATGTGGCTAGTAAATGGACAGTTTAAAGACAGGTAAAAGAAATATTGTATGTTATAATTTCATAATTTTCTTGCATTTATTATATTAAAAAATACTTTTTAAGTATAAGAGATATTAAAGCGAATAAAAATATGAAATGACATACGTTGTAAAATTAATTTATTTAGTCATCAATCATCTGTTTTTGTACAATTGAAATCTGTTCTTTCTAAAAATTTTCTTTTACAAACTGTATTAACAGCACTTGACTTTCTTTTCAGCTTTAACTTTTCAGGTATAACGTTTTTTTTAGGGTTTTCTACAACATAAAAAAATCTTATAAATCAAAAAGCTATTTGTTTTCATAATTGATGATTAATCTACGAATCGTCCATCTACTGGCCTGCTTACCCTATATCACCTTTACAGATTTAAAGGAAAACAAAGAGATTACGGCTCTGAAGATTGCTGGCACTTTCATCGTTGTTCGCCACACAGCGAAATTGGCACTTACGATTTTTTAACAGTTAGAATAAATGATTCTAACATTTATGACCTTTGCCACCATAATCCGTATGGAATTCACATCCTTTTCCACTAAAAAATTATTTTTTATTTTTCCGGCACTTACACTGTTTCAACTCCTCAATTGGTTTTTACCAAATTGTCGAACTACACTTAATGCACATCGCGAACTCAAATTGAATCCGTGCTCAATTTAACTCGCAGATTGAATCAGGTGACGATTGATTCCGTCTGACGTATTGAATAAACTTCCTGTCCAGGGATTCCTAATAAATACTATTTCTTCCCTAATGAATGAAATACTGTGGGGAAGCTCATTTAATATTTTACGAAACATTCAGTAAAGTCTTAAGTCCTAAGTTTATTACACCCGTAAAAAAGTTGAAAAAGTCTCAATTAATGTTTAGCCTGGATTCAATTTTAGTTTGACGGTAAGGCCTTTCTAAGCAATCGTTTCTGCCGGGAAAGATTTGTCCAGCTCATCCTGCGATTCCAACATAGCCTGTACTAATGAAAATTTTAATTTCTATAGGTCTTTTCTGTTAAAGGTCCCCTAGATATTATTGTTATATTGTTTCCCCCCAGATTATATTGTTGCCAAGCAACGTTACACTTTTTATAAACCTTAAGAGGCTGTTCCGGTCTAGAGCCCATAAAAATAGGTGATCTTTGGGAATTAATTAAAGGAAAACAGTGTACGTGTTAATATTTTCTATTACATTTTTAGTTCGTAGTTCTGCTTTTGATTCTAACGAGCACTCGTGCAAATTTCCCTGGGCATTCGTGTCTCCAGAATATTTTGAGGCAACGCTCTGAACGATCCGCGCGATTCCTCTCGGTAGGACAACGCGTTCAACAGGTCGTCGGTTCCCCCTCGAAAAATGTAGAAGCAGTGCCGATGCTGGCTGACGGTAAAAGTGCGTGAACATAGGGAGGGAGTGCATCCAGCCATGATTCCTCTTCACCGATTTTTACCCCCTTCCTGTCCCCTGCACTATACTCCCCCATTGAAACGGCGCGGTGGCTCGATGGCTCGCGATTAAAGCCTGTAAAGGTTTCCAGAATTCGTGTCTGGCAGAGGACGTCCACTTCCAGCAGCGATACACTTTATAGTAAACCTGAGGCCTGCCTAGAGCATAAATGTATTTGTCTCTTGTTGACACGCAATCTTTACTTTCGAGTAACAGTTTTGTAGATTCAGATTTGGGAATTTGTCCTGTGGTGGTTGAGACACTTATTTCTGTTTATCAATTGTTTTAAAAAAATTGACCGTATCAGTTATGTCAACAATTGCACTTGGCAGGTGTATTCAATGAATAAAAATGAGTTGGATATGTTAAATTATAGCGTGTAGGACCTTCCTCCGCTTTATGTGTGTGTACGGGGGGATTCTAGAATTATCTCGACACTGTATATATGTAGCTCCATCCCAGCGAGATATATCAAGTTTGCTGTTTAATTCTTTCTTACGATCCAGCGTACCCTATGTGTACTTTGACGTTAGCAATTCTTTTTTTCATTGTTTTCGTTTATATAGAGAAAAAGTAAATAGTTGTGTTTACTTTCCAGTCCGTTTTCAGACGGTATAGAGAATTTTGTAACCCGAATTAATCTGGCATCACATTGGGTCTTTTAAGGGTAAGCTAATTACGTTGTGTTATTCTGTTTATATGGTCTACATTTTTTTATTAACATGTTTGTACATAATGACTTGCTGTGGGGTAAGTTGATAAGGTTACAAGATGAATTAGTTATTTAATTAAAATCGTTAACATTTTGACTTGAAATCGCCTCGGACACAAGCATATTGTAGTATGTAACAGTTTACTGTAAAACTAATGTTCATGAGTTCATATTTCCAGAAAAAAAAAATACTAAATGGAATAAAGATTTATATTTTGTACGGATTTTAGTTATTTTATTTTTTATTCATTTGGTTTTGTATGCAGTCTACTTTATTGTATTATATTTTTGTAGATCCATAAATATTAAAGGAACTCAAGAATTGTACGTATTTGTACGGATTTTAGTTATTCTATTTTTTTTTTATTTGGTTTTGTGTAAATAGAGTATATTTTATTTTGTTATATTTTTGTAATTCCATAATATTAAGGAAACTGACATTTTTTAAAATAAGTAAAAATATTTGTTTACAATTTTAATTATATTTTTTTGTGAAAATTCGAAAACCGGTTTAAACGGTTTTTTGGGAATAGTGGAATTCGAAAACCGGTTTTTTCAAAAATCGGTTTTTGTATAAACCCTAGTGTTCGTAAAAGGTTAGGATGCAGGAAAGTCGACGCAAGTCGGACGTGCGCAGTAAATGACTTCCTTCCCTTTGGATATGTAACTGGGTTACATATTTTCGTTTATTTTTAAGACTTTCGCCACAAACGGCTCACACAAGCAAATTCTGCCGCACGGAGGCTCCGGTTTCTTAGCAATATGGCGGACTAGCTGAAAAGACGAGCGCGTGCTCGCCGGCGTCGTCTCGTTCCCCTGTCTCTCCGAACCGCCACCAGAGGCGCTGGGATTAAGTGGCGCAAATAATCTGTACACCTAGAAACCCATAAATCGAAATTGTGAGATCACGCATAGGGTAGGGTGGGGCTAAAAGTCCCATTTTTCGTATAAACCTATGTAAAATTTAGTACTAACAATCTAGAGATATCTGGTGTTGTTTTGTATAAACTATAACTATTATGGTTTACGTTAGCGAAGTTCGTTTGTTGATACTGTTATTTTCTGTTGAGTTGTACCACAAAATGTTTGTCAATGCAAAATGGACTTCTTGCTCCACGCACGGGGCAAAAAGTCCATTGCATAGGATAGAAAGTCCCTAATGTCTTTTCGTTTAATATTAAGCTAAATAAGTAAAAAACTCTTTTCAAATCAACAAATAGGTATTTATTAAACCAATTCTTCTTGGTACACAATATTGAAAGGAAAGCATGACTCCTTTAACAAAAAATAAAAATATAAGTCAGAGGCTCTCATTGAACTAAAAACTAAAAAAAATAATCGCTGAACTAAGATAAAAACAGTATTTAAAGACTTTGGCATCATTTCTTTATACTTTGGCCATCTTATTATGAAAACAAATAATAAAATATATGTTTTCAGTCTGAGGGACTTTTTGCCCCAATGGTACCTCTATACTTTCTGCGATATATACGTTAGAAAATATTATCATTCAGCAATAAACAATATCATGCACACATTACTAAAGGAACATACAATCCTAACATACTTGACTGATACGTTTTTAAACTGTGGTTTACTTCGTATAAAACAATAAAGACGACGTATTTCTTTTAGTTTTCGATGCATGAAATAACGAAGGCGTCGTGTAATTCGCACGACCGTACAGGAGCGACTGGCGATTCTGTGGTCACCTCCGTTTCCTCTCGCCTTTTACATAGTATACTGCGAAACTCAATACATTGTTTAGGAATAGAGATTTTGAATTCGGGACATTTTACCCGCCGGACTTTTAGCCCCACTCTACCCTACCTACCTGGTAGCGGCCATCAAAGTGTTAAGAGCTGCACTGAACCTAAGCCACAGCCGTCTTTAATACTAGCCGTGCTGAACAACGTGGCAACACCGCTCATGTAAGAATCGGGAGTCCGACCGAGTCCGACTCTTGAATCTTGGGAGTCTGGCACGTGTTGCGGCGAACTTTGTTGATAGACGTTGATTAACGCTTTTTTAGAAAAATTGATACAAATATACGACATTTTTTAATAATTACATACCAAATAATATATAAATACTACAATTTTTTGTGGTTCGGTAAATTTCCTCACCACCTCAGGGGTATTACCATGGCGCGTTACCGTTTGAATCATAAAGTGGGTGGTTCGCCAATAGCCATATCATCCCACATAATAAAATAAAATAAAAACGTAACAAAAATAATAATGTGATCAAAACTGAAAACAAAAAATAACAATAATTTGATCTACCTGAAAGAAAACATTAAAAAAAATAACAATGATATATAATCTGCCTGAAAGAAAACAGAAATAATCTTTGAAATAAATTAAATAGAATGTTAAATCTTGAAATAGAGTAGTAATCAAATAAAACAAACTACATATATACATACATATTAAAGAAAATACACATTTATAAGTTAAACTTGTTACTAATTTAACTAAAAGTCTTCAATTTTCGTTTATTAGAAGCAACATTTCTATTTATATCTAACTGATTATTGTTTTTATTTTTGACATAGTCATTCAATAAAATATTTTAAAAAACAGATAATAATTTAAACAAAATATCGCGGTAATCTTTTCCACAAATACACGTTTCAGAAAATGGCAAGTAATCCGAATCTGATCTGATACTAAGATATGTTAATTTACATAAAATATTTTTGTGATTTTCAGACCGCAAAAATTGAGATTCCAAATGATTATCATTTATTATGGCTTCCATTATTGCACACATATGAATCAATAAGGTTGTTACTTCCTCAGTGGGAATAGAAAGGCCTCCTCTTTGTAAATGATCAAAATATACATTTCCTACAGTGTTTCCTTTATCCTCTACAATCAATAATTTACAGATGTTACAATTTAATTTTTTGGAAACAGAATGAGATCCATAACCGGATATATAAATTTTAATTGAATCGTCTAAAACAGATTCAGATAAATATTCATTATTAAATACTTCTAAAAATCGAGTTACATCAACCGAAAAATCATGACAATCATTGTTGCTGTTGTTACAATTCTGAAATTTATTTTGTATGTCAGCAAAAGAAAATGAGTTTCCTGATTTTTTAAATATATGTTTCAATCTAATTTTTTTTTCGGCATAAATTACTTCATCATAGGAAATATGATAATCGCACCCGGACAAAAGTCTATAATTTCCAAATCGTTTCTCTAATTTCTCAGTCGTAAATTTTCCTGGTAAAAGATATGATATATCAAAATTTTTAAAGCAATACTCCGTAAGCAATAAAAGAACAGTAATACTTTGATGAAGAGCTGTGAAAGTATCTGAGGTTAAATGACCATTTGTTTCTAAATTTTGCCAACAATTCAACCAAATTAAAAATTTCTTTAAAAATTCACATCTAAAATCATTAAAACTAGAAATTGGCTTACAGAATTCATTTCTTTTAATATTACCTTTGAAACTACTTGTGTTATTCACAATATCCCACCAATTCCGAATTATTTCTAAAAAATGTGCAATGTCACTGTAATTAAAATCTTTCATAGATGCTATTGTCGAATGATGAAAAATATTGTCGACAAGGTAAACCTTCTGTCGTTCGAGATTGCTGGGATATAATGATTTGTAATTTAGTTTATAAGCTTTTTTGACAACCAAATGTTTTTCAGAATCATACACAGTACGTAAATCATTAAATTTAGCTATTCTTACTTCATTCGTGTAAAAATCAAGAAAAATAAAAGCTTTATCCAAATTTTTTAAATTTAACCAGTTATTTCTTATATTTTTCATTATATGAACAGTATCAAAAGATAGAAAAATGGTTTTGTCAGATTGAGAGGGATTAGGAAAACTTATACCATTACTAGCTAATTTACTAAACATGTTCCTATTGATTCTATGATTATCAGTGACGATGCATAATAACTCAAAACCACATTTTTGAATAAAATCAATGACTTTATGGGTGATTGGTACCATTTGCTCACCCGTAATATTGTAAACTGGTAATAATTTGACAATTTCTGAAAAATTTCCAAAAGCAGAACATATCATGAACGCTAAAATGGTTTTTGCTAATTCATCGGAATTTAAAGCATAACCCGCGACCTTTTTTGCTCTATAATCTAATTTTGCTGTTACATAAATTTCATCGATTAATAAAATTACTATTTTTTCTTTAGAGGTTAAAGTTGAAGAAATATTGTAAAGGTAATGCTCATTTTTAACATTATTTTCAGGAGAAATATCCATATTTGAAGAGAGATGTTGCAGGTACCTCTTATGTGGTAAAATAAAAAAACTTCGTAATAAGTTATATGCAGCCGATGATTGTGAATATAACATAAAAGCCATAATAATAGTTCCTGAACTGAATCTATTTTTTTTGTTTCTAATTTGTTTTATTTGATCTATTACTATTTCAAGATTTTTAACATTTAAAAATTCAATGGATTCTGCAATAAGATATGCTTTATTGAGTTCATCCAAAGATTTGTCAAGATGTTTTTCAATAACATTAGTATCATTAACAGGTACATCAAGTAGCGCGAATCTATATCGGGCCAATAAATTTTGAAGTTGGGACCACCTAGATAATATCATGTCAAGAGGCAATACCCACTTCAAATCGTTGAATGAAATCTCATTACCTTGATGAAAAACTTGTAATTTCATTTTGTCATTAATTACAATTTGAATATTAAGTACTAAAAGATCATTGTCAAAATCAAGTTTATAAAAATAAATTCTAGAATTCGCTAATTGAATATTCCAACATTCTGAAATTTCAAGTTTCTCTTTATACTTACTTACTAAATCTGAAAAATTTTTAATTAAATCTAAGTCTTCAAATTCTTGAACTATACGTTCATGATTTTGAATGACTTCTTTTCTACGTTGTTCAGGATCTTTCCTTTGTGGCAGTACAGGCTTTGAAAGATAAGTTGGTAAATTGGGAAAAATAGAAGGTACTGCATCCTCTATAAGCTTTGGACACCTCAGTAAAATATTCTCAAGTATTCCACTAGAAGAAGCAACTTGTTCATATCTAAGAATATCATTATCGGCAAAATGAAGACTACAAACAGCAGAGTACTTTGTAGGTGTCCAATGTTTTCGCGGAATAGCAGCTACCCATTTTTTTCGCAATTCTTCATTCTTTGGAAATAAAAAAACGGAAACATAATTGTTTGATTTTAAAGTGCTATCATAATTCCCCTTGCAACCGGGAACGCAGCAACGTCGTGGCATTGTTAATTTAGAAAATCTTACTGTAAAAAACTAAAACGAAAAAGACAAAACTCTAACCTCTACTAAGCAACTGTGCTACACACAAATGGAAGAAAAATCAACGTAATTAATAAAATAAATAAAAAACCTGTACTACATTACATATCCTATTGCACTACACTATATTTATTGCACTATATCACATTTTATTTTCATTAATGGCACAAATAAACATTTATTAAACCCGCGGACAGCTACATCGACTGGGTTACGTTTATACCAAAACCGGACTCCCGCCCTGTTGCCAGATTTATGTTCAGCACGGCTAGTATTAAAGACGGCTGTGCCTAAGCCCATCTGGTAACCTAACCTAACCCAACCTAACCTAAGCCCATGTGGTAAAGTTAAATAATTTCACACAATCTGTTTGCTCAGACGTCTGCACAAGACTTAGGTACCTACTTCTATTAAACACATGGAATCGCTTACATCACGTGCTGTCTTATTTATTGGTTCTATTAGACCCAGTCCGCACCCAGCCTTATTCGAATTCCGAATCGTCACAGTTTCGGAGGGGATCCACATTCTGCTGACCGGTGTAACAAAGGAAAAGAGTCGCGAAGAGTCCGCGTGCACGGTATGCCGCCGATGTGTGTCCCCCATGGGGACGCATCGCGCGATCAGACGCACGTAGGAGTCTCGTGCACGTTAATGTGGGATGAATGGAAATACGGGTACTTGAGTAAGCTTAAATTACATTTCATTCATGCAGGAAAAGCAGACACGCGGGAGTCGGTCTTCCGGCTCACGTTGCGCACGTAGAAAAAGGCAGAGCTTCTGCGTAATAATGCCTGGCCTATAATGTGTATTATCCTGACATCCTGCAGCGTCTTCTTTTGCGTGCAGCTTTTCCTAGATTCAGCCCCCGCCTGGTTGCGACAGTGACGTTAATCGGACGGTGTACACCCCACGTTTTGCGTTTTCCCAGCCGTGGGTCTGAAACATCCTTTGCGGAGCCGTTATGCAAACCAAGGCGGGTTGAAAAGTTTCGAATTATACGCGACGGGATCATAGGACTCCGATGAGTTTCGTCAACGAAAATCATCGTGTCGCGCGCGTTTCTTTGTCGCCCCGAGTCTGGAAGACCGCACGATGGTAAAAGGAGAATGATAGAGAGCGTGGAATTTTGAAACTCCACAGAAAAGTAAAAGTGCTGCGGAATAGGTGTCTATGAATACATGCAATATCCATTCGGATTATTTATTAGGACTGACTGATGTTTGTACTTCGGAATATCAACTATGTCTACAGTTTTTCTTACGGTGCGTTGAATCTGTGATGTCGTATCAGAGTTGAGCATTATCTAGATAAAAAATTATTTAAATAACGATCGAATAAATGATACTTCATCTTTATTCGTTATTCGAGGCTCGAATAATCGAAGTTATCTTTATTCGAAGAGCACCGAATAAATAATTTTATTGGATGAGAATCTATTCGACGAATGAAGATAATTTTTTTATTCGATCAAAATTTATTCGTCGAATAACGATAGTTTTTTATTCGAAGGATTTATTCGAATAAATGCGTCGAATAAATTTTTCATCCGTAGCATTTATCTTTTCGAAGCCTTCGAAAAAGCCACGAATAACTTTCGTCAGCTTCGAGCGTGTTTATTCGAGCCGCCGAGGGTCGAGCCCGGCCGAGCGGCGAGCGCCGAACACAAAGGACCGGCGGCTCGAATAAACACGCTCGAAGCTGACGAAAGTTATTCGTGGCTTTATTCGAAGGCTTCGAAAAGATAAATGCTACGGATGAAAAATTTATTCGACGCATTTATTCGAATAAAACCTTCGAATAAAAAACTGTCGTTATTGGTCGAATAAATTTTCATCGAATAAAATTATTTATTCGGTGCTCTTCGAATAAAGATAACTTCGATTATTCGAGCCTCGAATAACGAATAAAAATTATTTTTATTTAGATAAACTTTTGCCCAACTCTATGTCGTATTCATTAAACGGATCCTTGGAATTTTCGGGAATCCCGACACTTTTGGGTGTTCCGACTCTCTCGGGAATCCCGGACACTCTCGGGAATCCCGATATCTTCAGGAAACCGACCCGACTCGACCCGTCCCGACCCCGGGTTCCCGACAGTTTCGGGTTCACGCACAGCTGTACCAGACACGTATTCCGTGGCAATTTTACGCTTTTGACAAGTTTAAAAAATTATTTACTGTAGACTTGGCGATAGGGTTATATCCGGGTGAGTTGCTCCGCCAGGAGAGCGGTGTTATAGTATTATATTAAATTCCTGTAACATATTAAACATATTAGATTTATTCTGATAAAATAAATAATGTCAGTATTAGTTTTAATAGCCATTTTATGTTAAATGGTGCAACTCTCCCGGAAAAGGCCATCAATCTGGGATCAAATAGAAGGCACTTATAATTGTTGATGGAGAAGTTCTGATAAATGCATGGATATGATTCCTTAAAAAGTTATTAGAGACGGCACAAGGTAATTGGCTTCATAACATGAAGGAACTTAATCATTTTAATCATTTAAATCCCATGTCTACTTCTACTTCTTTTACGACAAATCACCAGTCTCTATTACGTACTTCTGGAACGTTGTTCTGTTTTTAAATCGTGCGTTTTACCTATTAGCCAATTCCAATAGTAGGCGACAGTAATGTTAATACACAAAGCACTTAATTTGTTCATGATATTATTTCAAACATGACGACAAATAGTAGGGTAAAGTAGCCGAATATGACGACCTCTCCTAATATGAGACCCCAGCTTATCTCCGCTACAGAATTCTTGAATAGGGTTTGTCGATTTTTAAAAACCGGTTTCGTTTATAAATCTGTAAAATTCGAAAACCGGGTTTTAAATTTAAAAAAACCGGTTTTATATACTAGAATTAATATGTAAAAATGAATTAATTATTTAATTAAAAACCTTAACATTTTGACTTGAAATCGCCTCCGACACAAGCATAATGTAGTAGGTAACAGTTTACTGTAAAACTAATCTTCATGAGTTCATATTTTCGGAAGAAAAATACTAAGATTTATAATTTATATTTTGTTCGGATTTTAGTTATTTTAGTTTTTTTTTCATTTGCTTTTGTATGCAGTGTAATTTATTTCCTTACATTTTTGTAGATCCATAAATATTAAATGAACTCAAAAATTGTGCGGATTTTAGTTATTTTAATTTTTTTTTATTTATTTGGTTTTGTATAGATAGAGTATATTTTACTTGGTTATATTTTTGTAATTCCATAGATATTAAAAAATTGAAATTTTTTAAAATAAGTGCATATATTTCATTTCCATTTTAATTGTATTTTTGTGAAAATTCGAAAACTGGGTCAACCGGTTTGTTTGGGGAATAGTGGAATTCGAAAACCGGTTTTTTCAAAAGTCGTTTTTTGTATAAACCCTATTAGCCACTGAGAGGCACCTCTAAAAAATTTCTTCCGTCCACACTTATTCCTTCGCCGAACGATTTGCAGTTCCTACCAGAGCAAACTAATCCTCCGAAGAACATTACCTTTCGTTAACGCCTCGATGCTGAAGGATCGCCCGATGTCCCAAACGCAACGTCCGTTTCTTTTCACCGGACAAAACCACCGGCGGAAGACGGACAAAATATCGATCTCGCGTACCATCGATCACGATCTTATCGGACACCCCCGGTCCGCGTTGCCAGCACGGGATGACGAGGAAACCGCGGCCGAGATGGTCGGGGCGCGTTCCACGCCCGCACGCTGGCGGCGATCCACGATCACCGGACGGGGCGACACAAAGAGAAAAGAAGCGAGGAGGAGCAAGTGAAGAGACGAGAACCAAGCCGGGCCCGATCGACTCTTTATTCTCGTATCAGCAACGGGGAACGATGGAAACGACGTGACCTATTATGAGCCGATCGTGTGAGATACAATGATCAATGCCAACCGGGCCGCGGACCTGCTGAATGGGGGAACGTGTTCTTTGCTCGGGATTATGGCACCGAAGAGGGCCACCGAAGATCGACAGGGCCGATTACGTCCGGGATGACTTTAAGCTCCCTTTAAATGCTGCCATTCTTTTTCTCGGGCCAGGTTGACCCTGCCTATCGCGGTACCCGTGCGCCGATTTTCCCATCCACCTCTTTCTCCCTTCTTTTCTTCGTCCCTTCTTGCTTCTTGCTTCTTTTTCGCCCCTTTGTTTGTTTCGTGTGATGAGTTTCTTGAACACGATACGCCGTGAACGTGGTCCCGGAAGTGGTGTCCCCCGAGGACCGCGTCAGCTCTTGCTCTCTCCTTTTCTTACGCGGTGCAAAGTGTCTCTTCCTCTTAGCAGCGTACATTAAACGGACAAAAAAAATTGGTGTTTGAATTTTATCCATCTTATGCTTTAGATATAGAGAGACAGAATTTCGAGGTATGAAAAGAATATCGTCGTTCTCTCGGGAAAGAAGCGGTGCTTCGCAAGAACGAGGTGTAATTTGGGTGCTCGGCTTGCACGTGTAATTATAGGATAATCCTTTTGGCGCGTAATTTAGTTTCGTAAATGAGGCATCAATGATTAATATTCATAATTTGTGGACGTTGGATAACAGGTTATACAATATATTACATAACAATGCAGAGAGATTTAGAAGTGAAAGGGAGGCACTAGAACTGGCAATGTTGTAGGGGCACCAGAAACGGGATTTTACTGATTGCGAGTGAATTCAACGTGGTAAGACAGGAAGCCGAAATTCGGCACGGGTTTCAACGGTTACACCTAATCAAGGCAAGAAACCCTGGACCGTCTACTGGGAAACATAAAGCGTAAAATTTATGAATTTGTTTTGCTTCTATCCAGCTCGGTTACAATTTTACGGAAAGACACAGATCAGAACTGGGAATCTTTCCCACGGTGTCGGTTCAGTCTGTCGAGATTATTTAAATATAAGAATTAATTCCACTGCAAATTATAGCGAAAGTGTGTTTACTATATCACAATTGATCCAGTGAATTAAACGAAGGGGATTTGTAAGTTGAAGAAATCACAACACAGGAAACTGTTTTTAGGAGCAGGTGTACGAAACCGTAGGATTAAGACCGCTGATCGATTTGTCGCCGGATTTCTCTTTGCAGAGCTGAGTCATTGGCTTTTTTGCTTGCTTCACGGCGAATCGAAAGCAGGTGCAATATCCTAGATGTAGAAATCTTTATTCTCCCACAAAATAGGATTGATCAAACGGGTTCTCATCCATCAATGTTGGCAGTGAATTCGAAGCACAATTCGATTAATTAACATCCATTATATCGATATTAACTTAGAATAGGGGCAAGGCTAGGCACTTCTTTTAAAATTAAACCTTCGTTTAAGAAATGTATAGTTTACAAATTACTCAAAAAATATAATAACAAGCACAAAAAGTATTATTAGCGTATTTGCTTTTAAAGCTGAAGCTTGGCTTTAATTATTTATTTCTTGACTATTTGTTGATCCAAGTAATTCCTATAAGAAAAGGAAATTAAATTAACAGAGGATAAATGAATTCTGGTTTATCTCGAAGGAAATTTAAGCCAAAAATTCATTGCACTCGGTGGCAAACATTGTCGAATTTAAAGAGTCTCGTTGGCATCGTTCAAATGGCGACAGGGCGGTTCACTAACGATGGATTATGGTGGCCGTCACGGCTGGCGCCGCGAACAAATTAATAACATCGCATCAGGCGCAATTTAGACGCGTACTTTTACGTACATCGATGCATATCAACGTTATGGACGTCATCATTCTTTCCTGTAAGATATTGCAGCCAAACTCAGAAGCAATATACTTGAGAAAAGTTGGTGAACAGGGTGAAGGCAGTAACGAACAACGAGACGATAGAATTTTCTTGCTTTAGGGTAGAAGCTTGGGGAAGATGACGCAAAGCTCGGCGCAGAGGGCGCCACTAGCGCATGTACTGCGGTTTTGCATGAGTGCGCATGCGTGAATGGTTTGCGCCCGAATTTTTCATTTGTGGAACGTATGAAGTGGGTAGTTACCTATTGTTTTACTCTTGTGCTGGTGGCGTCACGGGTGGGAAAAAGTTGCAGTCATCTTCCCCATTACTGACCCATTAAGGACTAACTCTAATATTATTGCATAGTATCTGTATTTATTGACTAAAAGTATAAGTTTCTTATTCTTTTTATTATGGTTTAATATTTTTACTTCATGAAAAACATTTTGTGGGTCTTAGAATTTCTATTTTTATATATAAATTCATTAGTCTAAAAAACATATTTCTAGATCTATTACTGACACCTCTAAAACGTGTGTGACTGAATTACTGACACCCCAATTACTGCCAGCTAACCTAATACTGTTTATTACTCATTTTACGGTTATGTCGTCTCATGTACACATTGAGCTATAAGTATACCTGGAGAGGGAACAGAGCAATGGCGGCCGGTCCGAGAAAGAGGGAAGATAACGGGTGAACCACTCTCTGTCTTACAAACAGACTATAGATATTGAGCTGCAAATAACTCAATGGCTATTGATGTATAGTGCATGCCACTGAATTTACCCGCGCACAAGAACACGAAAAGTAACATTCTCACTTATCTTCCACTCACTTTTACAAAACTTGATACAACACGCTCTAACCATTTCGTTTCTCGCTATCCGCAATACCAAAATGGCTAACATAAAACATAACATTGAGCTCAATGAACATAGCACATTTACTACATGATAGTACAGAGTGAGAGGGATAATATGAAGTAGGATAGGTTCACCCGTAATCTTCTATTTTTCTCTGACCGCTGTCGCCTCTACTTCTTCCCATTGCTGTTCTCTCTCCAGGTATTCTTATAGCTCAATGCATGTACATGAGTAACTACTGCTATGACAGTAATACCAAAATGCTTGAAACGCTTGTACCGATCACTATCACCCATATATTAATTAAAAAGGCTTAATTAATCGTTATATTACGATCGTTGTGACTTTCTATGATACTTATATTGTACTAAAAAATTATTGTTTATTATGTAAATAATTTAAATATAGTAATTATAGCCCTTTCTTTAGTGCCCTGTTTTCTCTTTCACTAGTAAGGAAGTCGCCATTTCCACTGTTGTCATCAAATTAAAATTTTGTATCGTCTTATAGAAATTAATGAAAAAAAAATATTAAGTGGTGCATTTTCTAGCGTATAGATTATAGGTTGAATTACATAATTATTTTTGCGTATGACTTTACAACGTTTATTTATTCGTTATTTTCAGTAAAATAGCTTAAGGTGCCAGTAATTGGGTAGGTGTCAGTAATTGGGGGTTCTACCCTACCGTCTTCTTCAGTCTTACTAAAAAATATTTCCACCGCGCTGTTTCGACGATATTAGTCCAGAAAAAAAAAAATGACAAAGGGACGGTAATAATCCAGAAACAGAGATTGGCGATAAGATGATTTATAAACGTCAGCTCGTTAAAAATTGTGTACAACAAACGACGAAGTTATGTAAATTTGCTTAATCCGACAGCTGCACCTTCCATGGCCATTCTTTATCCCAAGCGCAGGCCACTCTTCTGGACGCCTAGTCAAACCAGTGTAACACGAAGAACGAAGGCAAAAAGTACAACCATTGTTACTAGTTCCTGCTACCAGGTACCAGCACAGTATCACTGCACGCTTCCTTTCCAACCGTGAAAAATGATCCCCGCTTTTGTCTATGATCTGCACCACAATGCACCACTCGCGCAGGCTATCGCATGGTCGCGGTTGAAATGCATTTTCAGGGTAAAGCCGCGTTCCTGAAGGCGCTTGGCTCGACAAATGATACGTGTACTGCGCACCCATACACGGAGCTGAATCCTAGGCACTTCTCATCATACATTTGTACATATGTCTTTTGAGCTCTGGAGTAACATAATCTGGCATTGGCAAGTGAAGAGTAACACGCAATATGTGTCGTACAGTAATCTACGAAGACACTTACATCTACGAAACAATTTAGGGCAACAAGGCGGATTGGTAAAAATGAGTCGCGCCAAACTTACGGTCGAGTCTCTCTGCGTTGCAGTGGGAGAAACCACAGCCGTCAGTGGCGCGAAAAAAGGGGGAAACTCAATGCGAAAAATACGATCGCAGAAACCAGTCGGAGCCGAGGACGCGTATACATCAATTTATGTCAGGGCTAATAACACGGAATCGGATAGATAAGACCAGAAGCTGTATTGAAAAGCTCTTATTTAATCCGCCCAGTCGGTCCGTTTACGAGGTAATTCAGGGGCGAATTATGGGCGTGCGTACAGGGATTAATCACCGACGCACGGCGGCACGCCGGTGTACATGCAGGCGAGGCACAACGGACCTCTTACGCCTATACGGGCGCCTACAGGGAGACGGACAAGATACCAGCCGCGGGAGACACAACACTACGCCCGTGTTCCGCGACACTGCAATTTCGAGGCTGTGGTGGACGGACCTACACAGCTCGTACATTGATCGACCTAATTTCGCGATTTGTCACGCCTCTTATTCCACGCCTAGCTTTCACTGCTATACATCAGGGTGTCGGGCACCGAGCTGTTGCTCCGTGATTTGGCTCGATCGGGGAATAGGGAAGAGAAAAGATAACGGGCGGCCACCTCGGTTACTGCTTGGTCCCTTGTTCCTGGATTCTTTGAGGTTTCCTAGACGGGGTGTATTCTTGTTTGTTTGAAATCCTATTCCACTTATCTATTGTAGGTACGATTCGGTAAGAGCGTGAGGGAGAGCTTGAGGAACATCAACTGAAACGTGGCGGATTTAAGGGGGATATTTAAGAATTTTTTTTTAAAAAACTGTTGGTCATATTGGATTAAACTCTTTTGGGATATAAGGAGGCATCTTTAAACTTGCAGAAAATATTTTTCTTTGTGTTGATTCTTCTTATTATTTATTAATCATTGTGGAATCTTTTCCAACTCTTCGACGATGTAATTCCTGTTGGCGGGGTGTGTGGCACCTATCACAGTCATCACGCTGGGATTGGTCCACTTTAAAGAAAATAAATGAAAAATTGAAAGAGTTATAGCGTTTGAAAGGAAAAGTAAGTTTTTTCCTTAGACCAAATTTTCATATTATTCTTTATATCGACGAAAAAGGTATCTTCTTCTCTACTTATATAAACGAAAACGTATGTTTTCCTGCTCCCTCACAACTCAGGAACTAATAGATCAATTTCGACGCGGCTTTTTTTAGCGTGTAGTACAATTCTCAGGGAAGGTTTAAGGCTATATATCATCTCGATTTTACTAAATGGGACTGAGTAATAAGCGAAATAGTGAAGCGAGGCAGATAGACCTTATCCCACATGGCGTCTCCGGTTCTGCGCGCAAGAGATGCGCGTGATGGTTTCCCGCACAGTGATGGCGATGCTTGAGGGTCACATCGTTAGTTGCATGTTTAACCCTCTAGGGACGAGTGGGACTCCAGAGTCCCATTCAGATTAACACATTTTTATTTACGTTCCATCAATAAGATCGAGATTTGATAGGTATAGTGACCTTTAGTAGGCAGAGAAGAAACTGTTGTACCATCAGAACCCGAAATTAAACTTTTTTTTGTTATAAACAAATTAAAAAAAAAAATTAAAAAAAAAAAAAAATTAACGAGTAGCTTCCAAATCCAAAGTATAAAATAGACTATTTTAACGCTCAAAAAAATTCTACGTTAAGTTTAAAACATCCCCATCCCTAGAGGGTTAATAAAGAAGTCACGACTCGGCCGGCTCGCGATGGATAGTACGCGACGCGACCGCCAGGTGGCGACCGGTCGAGCGCTTCTCGCAGGTGGGATTCAGCAGCAGACACAAATCCGTAAAAAACAATTTCAGGATTTTGCACTGATCAACCCCTAAGGGTCTGAAAAGGGGTAAACTGTGTTTTCGTGGAGTCTTTAATATCTCTTAGGCCCGAAGCGAAGCTCGGGTATATTTGCTAGTTATAAATAAAAACTAAAGATATAATTTTAGGTCCAGTCCCAGCGTAAATTATTAAACTTCAAGAAAATTTTCTTCTTTTTGCAGTCAGCTGACTGTGACAGGTGCTACACCTGAAGAGGTTAACACGATTCCACAATAATTAATAAATAATAAGAAGGATCGACATAAAAAAAATTCTACAAGTTTAAAGATGCTTCCTTATATCCCAAAACAGTTAAATGCAATATTAACAATAGTTTTTTTAAAAAAAATTCATTAATTGCGGGGGCTGTTACACGAGAATCCCCCCTTAAGGGGGTGGGTTACCCCCAACAGCCCAAAATCAGGCCCTTCTTCAAACGCATATTCCGAAGTAATAAATGAATATAGATAATTTTTGTTTTAATTTTTATAGGAAAAAAGTTATAAATATAAATGTGAAAGCGTGTACGCGATGCACCGTTTGTTGGTGAACACGATTCCGGGCAGGTGAATTACCTAAAACACAAAGTAAAGGCATTTTTATAATCTGTAAGACAACCTTGTGCAGGAAGCAAAATTTTGATAAACAAATTAATACAATTTTTATGTTGATGTTTCTGATTTTATCCTTCTTTTGTAGGAAAAACATTTTTTATCTTTTTTTTAAGAATTTATATTGAAAATGTGCTCCCATTACATGGAGGGGAATAGTTTCCTGCAGCTCCCTGTAAATTTTCATTCAAATCGTTGGAGCGGTTTTCGAGATTTTATTTTCGAAATCGCGTTTAAAGTTGGACATCGCTATCCGATCTCATGTGCAGGCTCGTACATAGTTTACTGTAATTAATTCAAAATTTGGAATTTCGGGGCCCGGTTGCGCTTAAAATACGTAGAAAATATGTAGCAAGCGGAATATGCAAACATCCTAAGAACCATTTTCCGAAAATTTTGAGGGTAACCTACCCCCTTAAGGAAAAAGGCCCAGGTAGCAAACGTTCTGGGACACCTTGTATACATAACAGAATTACAAATAAATTTACGCGCTTGTGTTATGAAAATTATAGAAAACAAAAAAATATAGTTTGTAGATAAAATCATAATTTTTTTTGAAAGATGGGCCCTGAGGGGGGGCCTTCTGGGCAGAGGCCCAGGCGGTAACTGCTTATAGGTCGCCCGTTGCATCCGCCACTGGTAATAATAATGCTTAAATATGTCCCTATATTACAACATTCTTCTTCTCATTTTTAATTAACCGACTTCAAAAAGGAGGAGGTTATACATTGGACCCGTATGTTTTTTTTTATGTTTGTTCGCCCATAACTCCTCAGCATATGGGCCGATTTTAATGATCGTTCTTTCATTCGAAAGGGGGCGATGCCCCGGTGGTCCCATCCTACACTGAATCGACATTGGCCCAATATTTTGCCAGTTATGGTTAATAATAAAGACTATTGTCACCTAATTATTATTATTTTATGTACATACGCGCATATCTCCTCAGCATGCGGTGTCAATATATATAAAACTAAAAAGTTAAAAATAAAAAAAATTAAAAAAAAATTAAAACCGACTTCAAAAAATAAAATTGCACTAAAAAGTAAAAAATAATTTCTTCCCTTATTTAATCTACGACTCTCATATTTTTTAAGTCGGTGCCTCATCATTTGCACTGTGTAAATCTGGCGCCGGCTTAAAAAATATGAGAGTCGTAGATGAAATAAGGGAAAAAATTATTTTTTACTTTTTAGTGCAATTGTATTTTTTTGAAGTCGGTTTTAATTTTTTTATTAACTTTTTTTTATCAATGCCCCACACTGTAAAAAGAGGGTTAACTTTTTCGTCGCGCATATTTGATGGCATTTGCCTTTTCTCGGTGATCTAACCAGTGTTGCTTGTAAGCGTTCTCCGTAACTTGCAAAGTATTCAGTTTGTAAGCGTGAAAGCGAAACGTGGATCGGGAACAAATTTGTAGGAAAACATATTCAAAGTGGTATCCGCATTTACCAGTAGTCCCGATCCATGGATCGCACGAGAGATCTCGACGATCGGAATAACCATCGTTCGCGAAACCATTGAATAGACAGTCAACCATGACGCTATATTAATTCGAATTCAAAGGAGGGACCGCTTAGTGTCTGGGCAATTTATGTTCAGGCCGGACGATCGATATCGCCGCTTGTTTTTAACAATGGGTATTAATCGATCAGTCGTGAAGACAGTGCGCGACCGCGTTCGGGCGTGCTTGATAAAGCCGCTGAATTATCGCTTTTACGACACTTTAATGCTTGTCGCCGCTACTTTACTGCCGCGGTTTCTCTCCTGTATACTTGAACGTTCCTGTCGTTACGGCGTAGAGAAGAAATGGCTAGAAACCCTTTGTTAATCATATTAGAAATCAATTTGCAACTTTCAGGTGGCTTTCACTCCTTGGTTCGTAGATTTGTACTGTAACTATCGGTTGTTTGCAAAAATTTTGGTAATAGGTATGTTATTTCACACAGTGTTTTACATAAAATTCTGTATAATTCTCATGCAATGAAATTTTGTTTCTTACGTTTTAATAGGGGTGATAACACTCTAACGCCCGGAAAAACAGCCTGATTTTGAGAATTTTTTATGCGAGTATGGTGAATGGAATACAAAATCTGTTTCAAGGCAGTTATTGTACATACTTTGAAGTATGATCACAATTTTTTTTTTTTTTTTTGGTACTAAAGGGCGGCGCCACCGCTCAACGAAGGAAGCTTCTTCTGTTCCGCGGCCGGGAAGATTTCTCCTCCAATTTTTGACCTGCTAGCAAAATGCAAACATTTTTTAGTTCTATATAAGATTATCTCGGGAAGTACACGAGGAAATTAAAAAATACTGTTTTTTGTAAGAGTGGTGCGTGATTGAAGAAAACGTTTCAACAATTTCGAGGTTATGGCAGTTCCGTGTTTTGTTCAATCACGCACCATTCTTACAAAAAACAGTATTTTTTAATATTCCCCGCGTACTTCCCGAGGTAATATTATATAGAACTCAAAAATTTCTGGTTCTTTGTTCTAGGTAAAAAATTGAAGGAGGAATCTTTCCGACCGCGGAACACTGTTTTTCAGAAGAAGCTTCTTTTGTTGAGCTGTGGCGCCGCCATTTTGAATTGTAAAAATTAACAAAAAATTGCGATCACACTTCGAAGTATGTGCAATAAAGGCCTTGAAACAGATTTTGTATTGCATTCACTATACTAGCATAAAAAATTCTCAAAATCAGGCCGCTTTTCCGGGTGCTAGTGGCATTACCCTTAGGAGCTTATACCTACAAGGGAAGTTTGGCAACCCGGAAATTCAGAAAATTATGAAACTCGGTGTGCAAGTAGAGTAGTTCATCCGTAACGCAACTGTATTTTTTGTTGGTGCCATAATGCAATTTTTGGGGGTGAAATCACCCCTTGAAAAAATGCAGAATTTTCTTTTCCGTGGAATATCTCGGGAAGGGTGAGCGATATCGAAAAGAAGTTTAAACAAAAATTGCATCCTTTTTTTATATCTACAAAACCGCGTAAAAATAATTATCGAATTAAGGATTGGTGGTGGGGTAACTTGAAAAGTATAAATTTTTCGATAATTATTTTTACGTAGCTTTGTAGATACAAAAAAGAGATGCAACTTTTGTTTAAACTTCTTTTCGATATCTCTCACCCTTCCCGAGATATTCCACGGAAAAGAAAATTCTGCATTTTTTTCAAGGGGTGATTTCACCCCCAAAAATTGCATTATGGCACCAACAAAAAGTAGAGTTGCGTTACGGATGAACTACTCTACTTGCGCACCGAGTTTCATAATTTTCTGAATTTCCGGGTTGCCAAACTTCCCTTGCTAGTCAGGCGGTCTAAAATTTCGCTATAAGTTCGCGAGTTATAACACGAAATCGGAAAATAGCCGAAGTTTCAGGGGTTAATTTCAGCCCCTTCAAGTGAATTTGGGCAGCAAACAAAAATTGCGTTGTAATCAGGAGGAAATCCCCTACAAACTCACAAAGTTTCAGAATTTTTTGAATTTTCTAAACTGAAGAAATTTTACTATAACTTTTTGAGTAACTAAGCCTAAGTTCTAGGCATACTTCACACGAGTCTTTACCATGATATTACAATATTTGTTAGGACGTATGCTTCAATAATGATAGGTACTACTTTCTGTACTGCGTTACAATCACTTTTCTGTACTTCAGTTAGCACTTTTGTTACAGGCTACATTGCACAATTATTACCCTCTGTACTTTCTATCCTTCATCCTTCCTCTGTTTCAAGCTTCGCTTTTGCATACATTGAACTTAGTATTTTCCTTATCTCAGATACGAAGCACGCTGGAGTTTTTACACTGCCAAAGATACGCGCGCTGACACGGACGTCGCGTCGTCCCCGACGAGTTATCTGTGTCAACTCGAAGTTCTCCAAGCATCGATACAGCCCGATAGTTCAGCTCTGATTCGCAGTGGTGGACCGCCGGTGCAGCGCTCCAGCAGGAGGCTGCAATATACTTTCTCTTAATTTATAATACAAAAACGACTGATAAGCACACCGCCACGACGGGAGGATATAAACGCTGCGTTTCCAGTTCGCGATACGTTTGACGTGTCGAAACCAAGAGTCCATCGACTGGTCATTGATCTAAAACTTGCTCCTCGACTACATTTTACTGAAGATTAGAGCGGACACTTCCGACAGTGAATTCGGTAAATGGTGCAGCAAATGTTAACGGCAAGATTATAGAAATTATTCTGGAAACTTTGTCAGAAATCCCTGCTGCAGGCAATAATAATTTGTAGTAAACGGTCACCGTAAAATTTTAATAGATAAACAAACATATTAAGGATAATAAGTGCAATAAATGTTTAAATCTGGAAAAGTCGCAACTGAAATGTTGATAATTTTTAATAAATATTCAAGTCGAAATATGATGAAATATTAATTATGAGACTTCAATGCAGAAATTAGAAACTTAATTAGAGGCAAACTTTCAGACAAGTAGATGTTTTCATTTCGCCGGTTGACACATTTCTAATTACAACTAATTTCGCATCGCGTTGGTTTTGAATAAGCTTTCAACATTTTGCAGGACCACTGACGCTGGTATGCATTTGTGATGCAGCCCGGTTTCTTAGGATCGGTTTTGCCGATCGCGGCGATCGTCGCCGTGTACTCCCGTACAGCGGAATGCACGCAAGAAAGTGGCAAGATGAAAGGCGAGGACGCCCGATTCCGATGGCCACAGGAAGAAGCCTGGCCGCGGGATTACGTGGACGCTGGAACAACCGAAGTGTTTCTCCGCCGGCGGAAAAATTAACCGGATTCCAAAGAAATTATTGAAAGCTTCTTGCGGAAGTTACGCGGGCGACGCTAAAGTAAATACTCGCCGACGGAACTGAAAAAGCTTCGAGTTTTTCCACCAGCCACTTCCTGCGAACGCGAAGCCCCGACGATACTTAAAAATTCGACCCTCCGACGTTTATTTTTGATTATTTGTTTCGCTGCATTCTAATGAAACTAAAGTTGAGTTGATATGAATTTTGGTTCGAATACTTTCGCTTTTGTTAAGAAATTTCATTATTTCTATATATCTATGTAGGATTTTTTATACTTTTCAGCCGATCATTCAGTGTTTTTACCTTACGAATTTGAATAAGATGTGCGAGTTGAAATGTCGTTGCCGTTTACGCAGGTTTTTTACAACGTCGAAAGTGGCCCCGCTAAACAGGATTGAATCCAGTTTTCTTTCATCTATTCTTTTTGGCAACCGCAACGATATTGCAATATTATCTCGGATATAAACTAATTATAAAGATTTTTTCATTAATGTTCAAGAGAACACTTTTTATTTTGGTTGTAATTTTTCCGTTTTTAAACGATGTTATTCAGCTTCGATCCTCTGTTTGTTTATTTATTTGTTTGTTTGTTTGTGTGTATGTTTGTTTGTATGGTTCAAATATGGCAACTCAAATTTAACCCACTTCCAACAATCCAATCGTCTTGAAGCTTTGCAGGCGTGCGTATAGTTTGGATGACGATACAATATTTTTAAAAAAATTAACCCGTGGGGGTGGAAAAATTACTCAGTCACCAATAAATATAACACAAAACCACAAATCCAAACGACTTGAAATCAGCCACTAGCGTCATTTACGAAAACGACAAAAAGCCGCTGCGTTCGGGACGCTACCCATACAGCACACTCCGTTGCAGAAAGGTTGCAGTTACGTCGCGGTGCAAGATTGCAACGTTGCAGGCAATATTTCTGAGATGTTGTAGGAATCTTCCTATGTCCGCCCCTGTGCAACATTGCACCGCAACGTAACTGCAACCTTCCTGCAACCTTTCTGCAACGGAGTGTGCTGTAGGGGTAGTGACATCGCGATTACCGAAAATACACAATTTATCAGGAAATGATTCGTCACGTATGTACGAATAGTAAAACTAAAACTTTGCAGGCGTTCGTAGTATATCACCATCGAAATTGTTCTACAAGAAAAGAATTATTCTTTAGTGACTTTAGCACATATATATTTATAATAATAAACCAGCTTTAGATTGACTTATGACTTCAGCAGATTTCAATTTTAGGGAAGTGAAAAATGACCAACAGTGCAAGTGTTAACGTCCTGCAAATTAGAAGTTTCAAGAGCAGAATAATTTGATGTAACCCCAGAAATTTCCCCTTTCTCGGCGAGCCACGAGCTCCGTTTGTATTAAAGAAGCGCCAACCACGAAGCAACGAAGAGGCTGGGCTGCAGACGGCCTTTAGGATCTCGAGATCCTTTATACCGTGTTTCCGGTCGCGCGAGGGCCGCACGTGACTACGATACTCTTTCACTTCACCTTCCAGCTACCTGTTCCAATTTAATCTAACCCGGAGTGTCGGTGGTGGCGATTGTTGTGTTGCGGAGGGAGCCACGACCGCAACTCTGCCTCGTCTACGCGTGTAAATAATACACCTGCGGGGATGCTAATACCGATATTACGGCCGGGCCCGGCTCATAGTAGCGCCTCGAGTTATCTCCGCCCGACGAGGATTCGGCACCACGGCTCACACCTGAAATCGCTTTTGGCCTCCCCTCGTGATTTGTGATTCGATCAGCATCTCCTTCCCCTCGCGGCGCACTTTTTCCTTGATCGATACATTTCGACTGCTTTTTGCAACGGGAACATCTTTTTTTCGCCCGACGCCCGAGCTAACCGTTCGAAGCTTGCAATTTACTGTGCGCGCGGGAGATTCTTATGGTGACGAGTATGGGTTGAGCGGACAATTGAATCTTTGATTGGAAACGTTGACTTCTGCAAGGTTCTTTGTTTTCTCACGTCCTTTCGCTCAGAGTTGGGCATTAACTAAATAAAAAAATTGTTTAACTAACGGATCGAATAAAAGTTACTTTAACTTTAGATTATTCGACGAATAAACTTAGGTAACTTTTTTATTCGACGCGAATTTATTCGACGAACAAAGTTAGGTAATTTTTTTATTCGACGCGAATGTATTCGACGAACAATGTTAATTTTTTTATTCGCCGAGTGTTTCAACTTCAGCGTCGAATAAAAATTTAAACTTTAACTTTAATAGTAAATTCCACTTCCACTTCCACTCCCACTTCCACTTCCACTTCCACTTCCACTTCCACTTCCACTTCCACTTCCACTTCCACTTCCACTTCCACTTCCACTTCCACTTCCACTTCCACTTCCACTTCCACTTCCACTTCCACTTCCACTTCCACTTCCACTCCCACTCCCACTCCCACTCCCACTCCCACTCCCACTCCCACTCCCACTCCCACTCCCACTCCCACTCCCACTCCCACTCCCACTCCCACTCCCACTCCCACTCCCACTCCCACTCCCACTCCCACTCCCACTCCCACTCCCACTCCCACTCCCACTCCCACTCCCACTCCCACTTCCACTTCCACTTCCACTTCCACTTCCACTTCCACCTCCACTTTATTCGACGTCGAATAATTTTCTGGTGCGCGTTTGAGCCGCCGAGGACCGTCATCGGGCGACACTCGGAGATGGGCAAAATTTTTATTTAAATAATAATCTCTGCTTTCACTCACGAATACGGTTTGTATTTTCAGTACTGCTTGCTTTGTGAAATATTCACATATAAAATAATTGTATAGGTCCATATACATACTTACGTGTCTGTGTTTGAGTAAGCTATTTTTTCTGAGTAATTACGAATTCATACATTTCCTTTCTATCGCCTTTTATCACCATAAAATATTGCGATACTATTTGTTCGTTTATTTCAGGAGGAATTTTAACATCCTTTGGTTACCAATCAAAGAGGCTATCTCCAATTTTATCTTGTACATTGTCGTGGACGAATATAGAAAGTAGTCATTAGCGGTGATAACTATGAGGCGTAACAGTGTACAATTTTTGCGTGCACTACTTATGCTTACGATAAGATACACGAGCATCGCGAAGTTCACAGAGAATACAGCATCATCCTCTGACACAAGAGCGTTCAATCACACTAACCAATCACCGCCTGTCAAGGCCGAAGACGCGATTCCTTTGATCGACGCTTTAATTACCGACCTCCGATTCACTACACTCTTTTTACAGGCTGTACACCGAGGAGACGTGAACGAAAAGTGGTCACCGCGACCAATTACTGACACGAAACAGTTGTTGAATCGACGATGTCTCTCCTCTATCATTAAACACTCTATTCATTACGACCCCTCAATCTCAGCCTGCGGTAAAAAGGACATGACTGTAAAGAGGGGTTCGCCGCGATGCGGTGAGAAAAATTAATTTTTCACAGAATAATAGTCCCCGTCGCGATTACACCTGGTCGTCTCAGTGTATTCAATTACGCTGGAACGTGTGACGCATTGAAAAATAACAGTCACGGTACGCATATCGCGTGGAAACGAATATTGTGATTCTCACGAGAAGCTTTTTCTGCCGAGTGTCGCATAGTTCGCGGGTATACGTAGCTCTCGTTCCGTTCCGATCGAAGGTGATCCGTCCAGGATGATTATGCAATTTGCAGCGGAGCAATTTACATCGGGGAGCCATTTAGCCGGTGGCAAGGCAGCGAGGATAACGGTACGAGAGGACGCACGATGTCGCCGTGGATCGTGACTATGCTAATGACAGATCTCCGAGCTCATTCATAAGAGAAGAAACGCGTTGAATGAACCCGCAGAATCGAATCGGGCTGTTGCTGGCAGAAATAGGTGTATATACTTACTGTAGGAAACAGCGGCGGACTCAGGATTTAATATTCGGGGAAGCCGAGTTGAAAGGATAAAAAAATTAAAAAAATTTAAAAACTCGACTGCTTAAAAAGCGAACGAAAATGACCAAAACAGGACTTAATGTATTTACACCTTAAGATTTAATTTATTTATACATAGTATATTATTTATCATAAATAGGATAATAATAGGATGGCAATTTAAATTAACTCAATTGCCTGCAGTCGGAGGCCTTACATCTTTTGATGCTCTTCTACCCCGAGCATGTACCGCATTGACTAATTTGTAATGCAAATTCAATAAAATTCATTAGGTGATTGGAAAAATTTATTTAAAGAATTCCTTTTATAAAGCTTTTGGATTACTTCAGTCGTACATTAGGGTACATTAATCTCCCTTTTTCTTTTTCTTTGGGAGGTGCAAGGGCCCCTTTTGCCCATCATTCAAGGGCTGGATTGGTCTTCGACCTACCTGCCTTGGCGTACGTAGGGTAAACGCACCAATGAATGCACACTTAAGAGATTTTGAAACTATTAAAGTCCAATTCTAAATAATCATAATATTAATAATTTTTTGGCAAAACAAAATCAGATTTCTTAATATCTATACTTTTTTATAACGTATAGATTTCAATTGAAAAACTTGGATAAATATAATTAAATAAGATTAAAAAGAAAAAATACAGATTTCACCAGTGAATGAACAATATTAACCAATAAATGAACATTCCTAACCAGTTAATGAACGACATTTTGCATATGCGAATAAATGAAAAAAAGATTAAAAAAGACCGAATTTAAGCTGTCTATTACATAATACGTATATACGCATATATTATTTCATAAAAATAAAAATGGAATATAGAATATATTTGTTTATTTCAAAATTACAAAAATAATTGCAATATATTTTCAGAGTGGTATAAGCAAAATGTGATAATTACAAACGTTCTTACATACCACACATTATATTGCACTCAACTTAAAGAACATATAATTTATTAATCTATAATTATTTAACGAAATAAAATGTGTTGAAAATAATGTCAGTCTTCCTCAGTTTAAATAATACTGATAAGAAATACTTGAGTATTTAAAAAAGAAATATAATTTATATTTGGAATGTAAAACTTTTCCTTATGTCTTGAAATAATCTTATTTACTACTTTTTTTTTGCTTTGCTGCGTATGTTCTTCTTTTCAATTACATTCTCAATTGTTTTTCTTTTTCTAATTGCTCTTTTAGTTTTCTCTTTTCTAGTCGTTCTTTTGTTTTTCTTTGTTTTTCTTTCTCCTGTTCTTCGATTGCTTTCATTTTTTCCACTTGAGCTTTCTTCCAGTTACTTGACGTTATGGTGTACACTTGTTCTGTGTTTCTTGTTCGCATTGGTTTCTCAACTTTTGGGTAATGCAAATGTTTTCTCAGAATCCCAACAGGCTTTGAGGATTTTGGCTTTACAGAAATATTTGATGCACTCATTTGCGTAGTCTCAGATACAGCCTTAACTCCTGGCATAGGGTCTTTTACTTCTACATCAATACAATCAACTGATTGAATATCTGAGACAGTTTTTGTCTCTAGATCCACAAGCAAGTCCTGAACATTGAATATACCTTCATTATCTTCGCCAACGAATATGTCATGACCATTAACTTCCGGTTCATGGTTTATATCTATTGCAGATAGCTTTGTAAGGTCAATAACTTGAATATCATCAGAAAGAAAAAGTTTATCATGTGTTACAGTCGACTCAACAGCTCTAAGATTAGGATTAGTTTTTTGACTAGTCGAAAAGGGATAATTATATTCATTACCAGTTGTAGCTTTCTCTTGCAAAGCATTAGTACATAAATCTGTTATACCGATATCATTGTTATTATTGTTTAAATTTGTCTTGACTTGAACAATATCAGCATTGTTTGCTTCATCTATGTTGTGACTGATACTGTCAGTGTTACCTTGATTATACTTTAATTTTTTCCATATCGAAAATAAAACTGTTTCATTCTCTCTGGAGTTTCATTATTTGCATAAGCTTCTTCGAACAAATCTTTTAAATCCTGAGGAATTTGTTCCTCAATACTATTTAATACCAATGAAGTTTTATTGACATCAATATCATCTGATGTAAATTCTATTTCTTTTCTTCTTTCTGAAATACATTTGGTATAATCAATTGATTTTTTTTTTGTTTCTGTTTTTCCTGTGGTTAGCAGGATGGCATTTCAAGCATTATTATCGCTTATATTAGCCCAACGAACCTATAGTCTCTTATCTTTTTCCTCTCCTCTCCTTCCGGTCCCAGCAGCGAGCGTCGTACCGGGAGAAAGGTGGTGGTCACCCATCTTTCCCCAGTACCCGCCCCGTGATGCTTAACTTCGGTGATCTAACGAGAACCGGCGTGTCCATCACGGCCAGCGCCGCTGGTCATATTCAATTGTATTAGGATTAAATGGAAACAAGCCACAAGCTTTAAAAGCATTCTTAATAATGTATTTTTTCATTGAGTTCACATAAGCTCGATTAAATATTGTAGCAAAGTTCACTTTTGTAATAGATTTAGTTGTAGTCTGCTTGTGCTCTTGCACTACTTTTCGCCATTCAATCTCCAATGGCCTAAATATTCCTACGTCACATGGCTGGAGAATGTGGGTTGCATTTGGTAATAAACAAAAAAGTAAAATTCTTTTTTCCACATAAAACTCATGTAAATGTAAATTTATGTGTGATTTGTGTCCATCCATTAAAACTAACACTGGAAAAGTAACTCCATTTTTTATGATTTCTGGATACAGCACATTGGCTATATACTCAAAAAAAGTTGGACCAGTCATCCATCCACTGTCGCTCTTTCCAAAACTGAATCCATCAGGCATGGTGTTAATTATAGCACGTGCAATTCGCTTCTGAGGGTAAATGATCAGTGGTGTATAAGAATATCCATTTGCAGAAACAGTACACAATACTGTCATCGACTGTTTTTCAGCACCACATGCTATTGCATAAAAATTTCGCTGACATTTTTGCCCTAAAACCTTTCCAGTCTTAGGACACAAGTTAACTCCTGTTTCGTCTAGATTAAAAATTCTTGCTGGATCATTAAGAATCTCAATTGCATTTTCCACTTCTAAATAAATTTTTAACGCAGAAAACCACTCAATGATTTCTTCTTTAGTAATTGAGGCTCTTGCTTTTGAAAGAACTGCTGTGTTTTTATTAGTAATTTGGGGATGCCTTTTCAAAAATAATTCTACCCATTTCCTTCCAGACAAATTATTTTTAAATCGATTTGGTCGCTCCACTTCCAATAAGAAGTTTCTCACTGATGCTTTAACAGCTTCCATATTTAAAGGAAATCCCAAGTTAGCACTATTGAGAATCCACTTTTCAATTCTCATTTCTTCTACATCCGTAAATACTGTTGCGGGACCCATTTTTGTTTCAATTGGAACGGTATTACGTACTTTGGTTGATAGTGTGCTTTTGGGAATTCCATAACTTTCCGATGCTTTATTAAGACTAAGCAAACCACTTTGTACATCTTCTATGGCTTTATACAATTGTTCTTGTGTATATGCAAATCTTTTATACCTTCTTTTAAGTGATTGTTCTCCTTCTGTGGACATACTATTACCTATGAAATTCATGTCAAAAGTAGTAACATAATAAAATACATTCATGAATATATATTTTTTTTAAACAAATTAATATATTCTGGACATCTAATCTAAGAAAGTAAAATATTTTTAAACTATAAATTGAAAGGAAAAAATTCTAATATCCAAAAAGTTTAGTCCACAAAAGAGAAACCATTCACTGGTACATTCATACATATTATGTGTTCCAGTGCATGAACACATCATTCATTTACTGATCCAAATGTACTTCCAGTGTTCCGGTATTTGGACAGCACTTAAATATATCTTCCTTTCAATTTTTCTGTAAATCCAACTTGAAACGTGAAATCAAATATAATAAATTTTATAAAAACTTAACTTTTATGTTATTTGATTCACATATTTCAATTATATCGTGATAAATATGAGGGGACAATTAAGGTTTACCTTATAGCAAACGCTCGACAAATGACTCTCGGCACGTGCAGTGCACTTACAAACAGGGTTGCCAACTCGAAATCTTACTATTAAGCCAAATGATACCAAAAAAGCCAGAAAAAAGCCAAATAAGTTTGAAAAATATATTTGTAATTAAATTACAATAAAAGATCGAGATCCAGATTCTTGTCGCTCGAATCATAAACAATATTTGTGCTTAAATTTTGCAGCATATGTTGTGTCACACTAAAATTATTGCAACGTTTTTGTGAGAGCACTAGTTCTGCTCTAATTCTAACGATGGCATCAAGAAGCTTCAGCTGCATTCTGTTCCTTGCCTTTGTCTTAACTGATGATACGAGAGAAAAGATCCTCTCAACTACTGCATTGCTTACAGGAGTTATTAAGCAAGTAAGAATAAATGTAGCAAGCTCCTTTTAAACCTCTGATGCCGAAATATGCCAATCCAAAACTGCTCTGTATCTGTAGGGATTCCATCTTTTTTAAATATAGCTTCTTCTTTCCAATCAACAAAAATCATTTTTCTGTACTGTTCTTCGCGATTGGCGGCTATTTCGCAAATGTCATGCCGCTCGAAATTTCTGCCAATCCCTGGTAACCGCTACCTAGCGGTTGAGTCCGCTGAACGCAGCCATTTGCATTGGCAGGGACCAGAAATCGTAAAGTTTTATTGTTGGATTGGTATAGTATCTTACATCATGCTTTATACTACATCATTATTTATGGAATTATTTAAAAATGGTAAAAAAAGCCAAAAAAAGGCAAAAAGCCAAATGAATTTTTCAACGCCAACCAAGTTGAAAAAAGGCCAGATTTCTGGAATTTGGCCTCAAAAAAGCCAAATTGGCAACCCTGCTTACAAACAGTTTTAAGGCTATGTTCGCAGTACAATTGACTGCACGTGGCGCGAAAATTGTTTAAATATGAAACAAGAAATTGCAAAAAAACAATATTTAATCATTTGTTTATTGTGCTAACTTATTTGACTCGTTTTTATATATAAAGTTCATTCACTGGTACGTGTTCAGTTATTGGTGCATTCACCCTACTCATTTTCTTTTACTAAAGTCCAAGAATACGATTTTTATTAAGGTCCCAATGAGACACGACACGTATATGTATAGGAATGTCGATCGGACAACTAGGATTTATCAGCTTAGTTTGTTTGAAAGCTTGAAGTCATGAACTCCAAGGCCACTCTTTGAGGTTACCCCATCTGATTTCGAGGTTATAAATGCGTACATCTCACTCGATTCGGTTCGCAGAGACCTTTCCCACGGTATGTACAGGTTGTTAAAAAAGTGATGGTCGCTGCTTTCAGGGGTGAATTTATACCAGTGTTTCCCAACCTTTTTTGAGTCGCGACCTCCTTTTATAATATTCAAATAACCAGCGACCCCTCCCCTCCCCATATAAGGTAAGGTAAATTCAATAAGGTAAATAAAACACATTAAAAATAGGTATTTCAGATTATAATTCTAACTTAATATTAGAAGAAAAACAACAGAAAACCCCCCAGAAAACACTTTGCGGCCCACTTGGGGCTCGCGATCCACCGGTTGGGAGTCACTGATCTACACCTCTGGATCGGTGGAGATTTGTAAAAGAAACTTGCCGGAAACTACACTCATATAGTTTATAAAAAAAAAAATGAAATTTGATTTCGGACCTGCTGTTCCATAGTTACACATTCGACCAGCTCGCGTGGGGGGTCTAGAAGATTAATTAACATATTAAAATTTATGGATGTTTTTCTATTTTTTTTTTGTATAGCCTCTTAAGACAGCGTACTAAAGGTAGGTAATAAAAATTGTCTCTGAAAACTGTAAATTATTCCTGAAAAAAATTCTTAAAAATGGCTTACTTTTCCGACCGTCACAGTGGTGTTCCCTCTCCCCTACAGCACATTGGTTGCCGAAATGTCTCAGTTACGTTGCGGTTTGATATCTGAAACATTGCACGGAATATTGCAGAAACGTGGCCATTGCAATATAGCATGGCAATGTTTCCACAATGTTGCAGGAATATTGCAATGCAACCTGCAACCAAACGGCAACATTGTAATGTACTGCAACGTGTGTGCAACGTTCCTGGAACAAAGTGTGCTGTAGGGGCTTAAGAATGATCTATAAAGTAGTCTGCCATCCATTGGCCGGTACGCTGTCTGGTATAGTGGTAGTCGAAAGCGTCCCCCTTAATTCATACTATCTCTCACATCCATTAGGGTGCAAGAATAAAAGTTCATTTTTTTTTTATTAAAACTCGTATGCAATTCAATTTCATACCCAAGACTAATTGCTTCGGCTAACCACCTCGTTATAAACAAACAATGCAACTACACCTTACAAATTAACACTCTGGTAATTTCGTTAGGCATTCATCAGCCTGTCCATTAGACATAAATACCTTTTATAATTCTGTATTTCGCTTCGCGCGCTCACACAGTTAAAAGGCAGGCGAAGATCGTGCATTATCTAGGAAAGAATTAGCCTATTCTTGCCTTTCAAAGCTTTCGTATTTTCCTCCATTTGATGTCTTCAAATCTCCAATAGTTGAGCAACGGGCACCCCTGTTTTGTGCGTGCATATGCACGATGAAGAAGGACGGACTGACGTCCGTTGTTTTTCGATTTTGGCCCACCAACAACCATCGAATACCCGCGATTGATCGTGTTTCTTCGCAGGGTAGAGCCACGATGGCGAAGACGTTTATCTGGAAACACGCGGGGAGCGGTTTGCCGTGGTCCAGCGATCACAACCCCCGGCGCTCGCGCCTCTGCCGACGAAACTGAAGAGACCCACTCGAAGCGAAGCGCGACGCGAGACAGGTGCGACCAGGTGCGCCGCGCCGACACCCTCGTTTCAGGTTTTATCGCCGCGCCGACACTCCGTGCCACTGGAAACACCGATATCGGCCCTTTCATTGCCACCTGTGGACAATCTCCTTCTCCACGGATTTTCTGTGCACGGACGACTCCTGGTTGATCGAATACCGGCGCCGTGACATATTGGACGGCTCGTTTTGTTTGTTCAACCTGCTGGCAGGATCTGCCTCTTACAATTAGCTTCCCCGTCGCATAGAACCCTTTCACCTGCTCCGCTTATAATTATTCGCGTGTTCAATGGCACGGGTCACCGATTTGGCACGTAGTTATTTAGTCAGTACCAGGTAGGAAAATTGCCTATATCGTACGACATTAAGATATTTTACGGTATAGTTCCTAGTTGGCACTAATTTGCTCGCAAATTAATATTGGATATTGTAGTTTCACGTTTGAGACACTTACTATGAGAGATGTTTAACCTTTTGTCAAGAACAAACTAATGTGTTATAAATCTTCTTATGATGTACACATTGTGTAAAAAGTAGGATTTATTTGCAAATGGAAACAATAATGAAATTATGGCTGAACGAAGAAATCGTTTAATAATACTGTATGTATATTTATATATTTACTAGCTTTACTACCTGGCTTCGTCCGGAATTTAGATTCTGATTTTAGGAAAAAAAATTTTTGTGAAAATAGACACATTTATTTGGAGTAGCCAGGCATAATGAGCTGAGCCACATTTCGGGACCCGAGAGTTTTTAGGCGACAGACAAACACACAAACGTATAAACTTTCTGCTTTATACATATATTAAAATTTACTTGTTTTAAATTAGATGCGTGGCAGGGAACGTCATTATTGTGGTGGTAAGATTTAAGAAACATGATCAATTTATTCGTAAGTTTCGTCGATTTAACCTTTGTAAATGACGCAGATAGCTACCAACCCTCAGTGATCAGAAACTGAGTTTCGGTTTAAAGGTTTTAATTGTTAAAGAAAAGTAGTTTTATTTCTATTGGGTATATTTTATTTCTTGTTAGTGTTTTACAATGGTTTTTATAGGGTTATTTAATAGTAGGGGAGACCGGGGCTAGTTGACTAATTTTTTACATTTCTAATTTTTATAAATAGACCATTAGTATTTTGTTAACTTACTGCATACCAAAAGTTTCCAAATTTCATTAGGTATACAGGCATAATTTTGAAAATCGTTTTAATTGAGTCTAGGTTATAGTTTTTATTGTATTTAGAGTAGCGAGACGAATAAGTCAACAGACCCCGGCTACGGGGTTAGTTGACAAATATGATGGGGTCAGTTGACTTGACATTTACTTTTCAGTTTTAACCCTTTGCATGCGAAAGGTGTATATATACGCTGTCAATTCCACCAATATAGTATACGAAACGCGTACATATGTATACTACGACCAATAAATTTTTTTATATTTTTTTTCACTCCTCCACAGTGTTATTTTTTTTTTATTAATTATCATGGTCTAAGATACTGTAATTTTTTGTACTGGTTTGTTATGGTCTATTTGGAAGGCCTGAGAGTTTGAAGGGAGGATAGGGTGTAAAACTGGTAGGGGTGAGTTTGGAAGGATTTGTGGTGGGGGAAGTGGACTTGAGCAGCTAAACTCTTTGCCTCGACTGCATCTTGAGGATAAAAAATGCAATTATTAGTAGTATTCCTATGCTTAGTCAAGTAACCCCGTCCGACATTGTTAACATGTTAAGGGTCGTACGTACAAAACCTCCACGCACCGGATAAAATAAAATACCGTAAATTATAGTCAAGGTATCACGTTTCCACAAAATATTCATGAAATAACATCAAGCAGTACTTAGTGGACAAAAATTCATAAATAGTCGAAACGAAAATATTTACTTCCAGCCGACCTTTTTAGATTTTTCATTCTCACTGACAGAACACGCAGGTTTTTGTCACGGCGACACATTAAATGGCAAGCTGGTCATTCATATGCTCCAATATTGCGAATCGCAGCATAATTTCTTCCATAATACAAGAATTAAAGGGAATTAGTCAACTAACCTCGTTAGGCAACTAGCCCCGGTCTCCCCTACTTAAGTAGCATAATTAATATAATTTTAAAGTTTCTGTAGCTTTTGTTTAGGCTTTAAGCCTAAAATGGAACTATGGCTTGGTAGTTGTATAATTGTTTTTATGTTTCCGACAAGCATATGTAAAAGGCGGAATTTATGGCACCGCAATTCTACTCATTCCGCGAGGGACCAACTTTGAGCGACTATAGCGGTGGGGAGAGAGCTTTTTTTTTAATAAAAATCTTTTAATACTTTCAAACAGCGATCTTTCATTGGCAATAAACCCCATCTTTCTAGCTTTTCAATTTCATACAGAAAGAAATTCATAAAGAATGCTTAATTTTCGGGCAAAAAAAAGTACTATGCCTCCTTAAGAGAATTAAGTATGTATCTTAATATCATATAAAAGTGATACTAATTACACGAAAGTAGGTATGTACTTAACATTTCGAATTATAACCATTGTATTTAGGACTGGAGAATTGCGAAACTGTGTCTATTGCATGTTTTTCTGTTAATCTAAAATAAATAGAGGCCTGCAACTTTAACCGAATTTCAACTGATCAAATGCGAATCAGTGCATTATACAAGATAGACCCGTTGACGAAAAATTTATGACCCTTAGATCAGTGGCTAATTTAACACGGCGGCTGATGAGCAGTTGCCGCCTAGGCCCCTGCACAGAAGGCCCCCGCAAGGCCCCACGACGAGAAAAAAATTATGATTAGATATAGGTATCCAAACACTAAAATTTTTTTCGCACTACTACACTTGGCCCGTTTTTATTAAACTACCTCTTCATTTTTCCGAAAAATGGGCCCCTGCCCAGAAGGCCCCCTAAGGCCCAATCTTAAAAAAAATATGATTCTAACCAAACACTATATCTTTTTTCTGTACCACCACATTTAGCCCGTTTTTAGTAAACTGCCTCTTCATTCCCCCCCCCCCCCCCCCCCAAAATGGGCCCCTCAGAACGTTTGCCACCTGGGCCTTTTTTCTTAAATCCGCCACTGCCTTAGATTAATCGCGATGCAAAGCTATCAAGGTATACTAAATATCTACTATAATTACAGCTATTATACCTACTCGAGAATAGCAATTTGGAAACATCGATTCCGTAGATTTATCGATTAATAGAGTGTTAACAGCACATAGAATCACATAATATGCATCAGAGTTGGAGGCATTAACACGAGAAGAAGCATAAACTAAAAAGCAGGCTGATCGCATCGCGGACACGTCGACGACAGAACGATCGTTGCGGTCGATATCTGCACGATCACCACACAATAGGACTGATCCTTGATTTAAAGTCGGATAGACTTTACATTCCGGGGGCCGAAATCCTCGACTTCGACAACAATATCGGCGATCTTATTGAACAAACGCGTCTCCTCCGGTAAAATTGTTTCCGCCAGGAGCATCGTTGGTACGTCTCGCGGACGATCGTATCGGGGGACAGGTGCGGCCAGGTGCAAGGCTTTTCAGAAGCGTGCCGACGACGCGTTCAGTTCTAAACTTTATCAGGTCGCCTCAGCCCACTGAAACGAGAACGCTCGATCGGGCAGATCGCTATCTGAATTTATTGTAACAGCTCACCTCCTATCTCAAATCTCGATCCCCCAATGTATTTCGCTGCTACACCCAAATGAAGTTGCTTCCGGGCTATTAATACAATGTCAGGTTTGCTCGCCCGAAAACCTCACGCGAACGATCCACCATTTTTTAAGATGCGCAATAAACTACTCGTGTTCCTTTGAAAACGTGAAATAAGATAAATGACCCCAGTGGCTGATATGCAAAAATGTGATCGCATAAAAATGCGTATATTTTATTCATCCATATAGATATTTGCATGAAACGTGCGTATATTATCGATATCGTTAGTCTTCGTAGTTCTTTAATTAAGAGAATTTTTGAGCGCAACGTGAATGTTTATCGCGAAATTATACTGAAAAGTGCGTTTGATCCTTTGCCTTCATTACTGACCTACTTACTTCTGTCTACTTCCGACCACCGTGTGTTCCTATTATCTCGTTCACTTTAAAGTTATCGGGGAAAAGATAACTATTTTAAAGTAGCTCATATTTATGCCAGAGGAGAAGAAATAAATTGTTTCTATTAACTTTTTGTAAGACTACATTTCATGATTTTTTTAAGTGTCTTGTTTTTTGCTCTCCGTAGGAATTTTTACCTTTTTCCTTGTCCTTTTCGTAAGCTCAGATTTTATATTCCTTATGTTCTTTAAGTTTGTAGTGTCATTTTTTTTAGGTACAGATCTTTTACGAATATATCATTGAAATCAATGTATTGTACTGCATTTTCTAAAAATGTTACTTATAAAATTGTTCACTGATTGTTACCTACAGATCTATTTTCGACAATTATTTCTAAACACGACTAATTAAACATTCATTAACCAAAATTATTGCTATTGTCTATTTTATTTAATCCAATGTAGTCTTAAGTGTTAATTTTTATTTTCAAATTCGACGACGTAAAAATATATTTCTTTACATATCTTATCAGGATCTGTTTGCTTTCTATTCACCAATTAATAAGATAGCAAAGCAATAGCGAATGAAATAATAAATACAATACTATCAACTTGAACGATTTCATGTGTTCATTTATTTCATCAATGGATTTATTTATGTGTCACTTTTAATAGAAAAATAACGACAATTGGTAATAGGAGGGCGATAAAATCGGTGATCGTTGCGCTTCAACATACACGGATAGAAAAAAATGTCACATTTTTTAATGCACTAATCTTTACAACTAAATTTTCATTCTCGCTAATCCTGCCAGCGCTCTTAATTACCTTCTATTCAGAGATTTGCAAAATTTTTATTTAAATAAAATTCCGAGTAACAAACAGAAATTAAAAAAATTATTCGTCATGTGTTGAATAAAGTTATCTCGGGTTAACGAACGAATGACGAATAATTTGTTTAACTTTCATTCGTTATTTGAAATTTTATTTAAATAAAAATTATGCCCATCTCTGCTTCTATTTCCGGCAGTTCTTCAAAATCTTTCATATCGATGTAAGTATCGATTATAAATTCATTATACAGAGAAATGTATCGTGGACAAAGATGCCAACAATTTTTACGTTGTCAAACTGATCCCGCGCTTAAGTAATTTTTTTCCCAACTGATAATAATACGGAGTGGCAGCTTCTCGGTACAGCCGTAATCTGCCGGTTTTGCATCATTGTTTACCGGTTTGTCGCGGTCATCATCCGTTAGAAGAATCACAATTCGCTAAGTTCTCATCGTGGGAGAGTCGTTCGACCTGGATCACCACGAGAGGAATCGCTTCAGGTGAAACGATCCTCTTCGGAGCTGTTGGATGAGCAAGGTGTGTCACGGTCGCTTCACCAAGAAAACGTTTAACGCTCGACGAAATCGATGAAAACAGCGCCGGTTACTCTGATGTTGCCCGAACTTCAAATGGAATTCCTTCAACCGTGGTAAAGACAGCCAAACATTCAATTTCTCGTTATCCCACGAGATTATTCAAGCATAATCGAAGAGTCCTTGTAGAAGACACTGTAGGTGCCAAAAATTAAATTCTATACTACAGTATTATCAGTGGCACGTAGAAAATTTTCCAATAATATTTTTTTGTTTATTTTGCCGTTTGGAGTGTTTTCTACAAGGAATCTTCAATTATTAATCTTATAATAAATATGATTTTATTGAATCTAAAAGTCTACTTTATTCCGGCAAGGAATGCATTTTTCTGAGATTTGAGATGCAGATTTTATTCTTTATATGGTGGATTAGGAACCATTTTCTAATACGACATGGGAAAGAATTATTTTAGTGAGAAGAAAACTTCAGTCTTTGCATTATTCGCGGGGATTTTAGTATTCTTTGAACTCGCTATTCGTACATCATTCATTTTGATACGAAGCAAGAATGAAATCACATTAATGAGGAAATTAATTAATTTTAATTTTAATGCCTACATAGTTTATCACAAGTATGTATTTTTCTCCAACAAACTGCTTCTCTTTAATTTACGATTTATGTATCCTTTTCTTGAAATCTTAATGTTACTGTCGATGAAACTTTAGTACACTTAAACTTCTAAATCCCGTGCTACAGAAAAAGGTGCCCAGCAGTTTTCAGCACTCTTCAACCAATTCCCCTTTATTATCCACTGCAGTGGTTCGTAGAACGTTCTCCAGTGCGAGCGTAGAAGCGAGTAGATTATGTGCTTCAATTACGGGAGTGCCTAATTAATTTCGCAGCCGACAGTAAATCTGTTAAAGGAACAATTTGAATAGCGTAAAAACAGGCATCCCCGTTCAGTCTCGTTTTCCTCTTGTTACGAAACGGCAGAAAATTTCGCGCGCCTGGAATATTTTTCAGCGCGCCAGGAAACACAGCAACCGCGGGGAGCAAAAAAATTCGCGGCCGGTCTGTTCTCGTTGGTATCGCGAGCGAGTTTATACGCTTCCGCCTGAAACGAAAGTAGGGTGATGCTCTAACGGTGGGCTATCATTTATACAGAAATGGAGGCGTTCGCGGCCGCGCAATTTTCACTTCGTTACGGGAGTGAAATTCTTTTTGCATGCGCCGGCCATTCCGCGGAATCGCGTGCAAAAGAGTCGCGATGCGACCCGATAAATTCGCTGGGATGCCTGCGTGTGCTTCAACACCAGCGCCGCGAGTGGGGGGACCGGACGTAATTTCACATGCAACGTCTCAGATCTATTTTTTTTCTCTCGTTTCCCTATGGGGCGAACTGAGCCACGAGTAGTTTCAGCCCGAACGAGAAATTTCAAGTATTTATTTTTAGGAGAAAAATGCAGGGGCGGCTCGCACGGTTTTGGCTTTAACCCAATGCTGGCTTGGTCTGCCCCCTACAGGCGAATTTAGACTTTATTACACTTTGGATGTGCATCGCGGATAATTCGATTGTTGTATTGTATTGTATATTTTGTTTTCCTGTGTTTAAGCAGGATGGGCGTTTTTCAAGCATTATTCGCTTTATATTGCCCAACGAACTTTATTTAGTCCTATCTTTTCCCTCATCTCTTCTCCTTCGGGTCCCAGCAGCGAGCGGCGCAACGGCAGAAAAAGGTGGCGCGGTCACCCATCTTTCCCCAGTACCCGCCCCGTGATGCTTAATTTCGGTGATCTAACAGAACCGGTGTTTCCATCGCGGCCACCGCCGCTGGTAAAGATTGTTGTAAAGGTGTAAAGTCTAAGTTCGCCTTAACTATTTCAGTGAAAACTATCTAGGGTAAACTGCACTAATGCTGGGACTGCACTAATCATTGGCACTCCTGATTAAAAAGCCAAATATTAAGAAGTACAGCTTAGAAAGTGTTTTTTTTACAATTTCGTATTTTTCTTTCACTACAACACTGCAAATCCCAGCAGTTGAACATATACATTTTACATCTGGCAACACCACAAAGTGGGACAAACGGCTGAGTTTTAGGCGTTTTCTTAAAATTTTGATAAGGAGCAGGTAAGTATATTTTGTCGCTTTATAACTAAGTAATGAAATACAGATTTACTAAGTGCTGTAGGTATTTAATAGTGAATGAAATAATCCGTTTAAACACTTTAAACTTCGTTTTTTAACTACATATGTGTTTCTACATAACCTCAAATTTTAGGGTGCCAATGATTGTACTTTTATGCCTATTTTTGTTTTTCATTGAATATTTTTAAAATAAAAGGCTTAGGTACTCAATATGTTTTATTTTAATGAGAAATCCATAATCATTGATAATAACTGAAAATTAAGATCATATAAAAACTTCACAAAAAAATAGACATTCTAATTGGGATTTCCGCTTAGGGTGCCAATCATTCTACAGTTTACCCTACGTATGCGTCAACTGAACCAGATTTGTTTGATTCATTTGGCTTTATGTAGGCAAATTAAAAGAAACCAAGCTGTAAGCTGGGTTCAGTAGATTTTCGAGTATGGTTGCTAATATTTTTAAATAATTACAAAAGAATGTAATATATCTCTAGATAGGACAGCAGTATTGCATGTATGCTATATTTTGACCCTTTTGGGTGTCAGGAATGAACATTACTCAGTGGCGGGGTCATCTTTTCCTGCAGTGCAGCCGAGGTTTCCCAAGTCTTCACCACTTTCTAAGCCCAATTTCGTAGTAATTATAAAAAGGGGCATGAATACATACCCGAGGGCTCACTTCTATTTAGTTTAATACGCTTAGAAGACAGAGGCTTGGCAAGTTCGGGTTCCATTCCTTTTTGAGCAATTACACGAAGTTAACCGTGCAGTATATAAAGTCGCTGTTAGGCATTATATATTTATTATCCTCTTTGAGACCCCTGCATTTCTCAGTGCGTTAAAACCGAGAGGTGGACTTATTTAGGTACTTCGTCAATTATAAAGACCAAACTAATAGAATATACTTTGTTGGAGTCCAATCATTACCTATTTTAATTCTCAGTGTGAGATAAACCCACGAAACATACGAATACATCTTTAACGCTCAACGTGTATCATATTATAAAGTTACGGGGCTAAATTAACATTCCTAGTGGCTCCCGGTGACAACTATAGGCACCGGTTCGTCCAAGACACCGGCTCGCCTGCCACCAGCAAATTCTAAAACTCGTTGCCCTCAGCCTCGGCACGTAACAATATTTTGGACACTATTCAATTGCCAGGTGTAATTATTACACACCACTATCTGGAATGGAAGAATAAAGATGCCTGCATACGATATTATTACTGTATAGCTAATTTTTTAAATTGTCGTTTTAAAATGTAACGTCAAATGCATATTTAAGCATCGGAAGACACTTTGGTACTTAATAATCGTTTCAAAAGTTTAGCAATTCGACGTTTCCCATTAACTAATAATTACATACTTTGCTTACCACTTAAATATAGTAGGTACAATACTTCGCTAGTGCAAAAATGTGATAAAAAAGGACAGAAAACTGAATAAACATATTTTCCAGTTGCTTTCATGCAACACTAACAATCATTTCTATTTCATCTATCTACAAGTGGAAATACAGCAGGTACCATTCGTCGTCGCGATCTGACCTCATTGTTCAGAATGCAGCCAAAAAAACAGACTGTACCTTCAAAAATATGTGTGTGGTGAAGCGATCGCTCCGACATGAAGCGGAAGCAAAGGCCGGCCATGGCACCGGAGTCCGGCTAAACGGTGGGCCCCGCTGACGAAAGGGAGCCAAGGTGAACGAAACGACGCCGGAAAGAAAACAGAAAAACCGCTCGCGTCGAGAGAGAGCAGAGGATGCCGACAGCCAATTCAAGGGAGCGACTAGCACGTTGCGTTAGGGGAGCATAAAAAAATGGGGGAGCGCTATTCGAAAAAGCGAGACGAAGAAGGAGGCCCTCAAAAGCGGAAAGGAGCAGAGAGGAGCAAGAGAGTAGCCGAGTGGCGAGGAGAGGAGCGGAGAGGAGAGGAGAGATAGAAAAGGAGCGAGGGAGAGAGACGAGGTACGTTTCCTCGCCAGGGAGCTGCAGCCAATCGGAGAGCGGTGGGCGCCGCGGGTAGGAGGAGACAGTTCCGCGCCGACAGGCGACGTAATCACCCGCGGCCGTGTCCGTTGTAGCTCTCTGGCCCCTCCGGGCCTTCTTCCCTTTCTCCGCGTCGGCGTTCGGGGCCCCTCCAGCTACCGCCGCGGCCGGGACCGTCGAATGACCCCACCACCCGACCCGGAGCGGGCCCACGAAGCCGCGACGGTCACCGGCCGGGTCGCGAACCCTCTCCTCGAACCCGCCGCTCGGCTGTCCCCGACAAATCTCGGCCCAGCCACGCGACAAACGAGCTCAATGACTGCTCCCGTAGCCAACGTGATCGGCTCACCGAGGTGCCGGAGCTGGCGTCCTCCGATGCAGCCGATGATTGGTGGGTGCCAAGTTGCGCTATGCGCATGGTGATTCCTGCTGGAATATTGATGGAACTTTCGGGTGTAAGGTGCTTTGACAATGAGGAGTAACTGTTTTGCTTCCGAACCCTCCACATGTAGTTTGAGCTTTGGAGTTATTGCGAAAGAAAGTTGCTTTTAGAGCAAACACCAGGGTAGCCGGCAACCGTCGGCGAAACTTAAAAGTGTAAGGCTTTTAGGGAGAATAGCGGTTGGATTTGCCGATACAGGTTGAAATGAAGGTGGTTCATGAATTCTTGAGGTACGAGTCGGTGAATCATAATTGCATTCATCTTCGTGGAAACTTTTTGTTATAAATATGAAATAATATATACCTAATTAGAATGAATTTGGGATGATCGATGTTGACCATACGAGAACTGGCGGATTTGATCCTAATCCTGAAACATACATCAACAGGAATATGACTTCTGGGTGTTGAGCAATGAGTAGATAACACAAAATTGAGTGTCAGATGAATTACCCTGGTTGGAAATTTGAATTCCGAGCATCTTTAGTTCATACGCGAAATGTAAACTGAATGGTTGATGCCATTTTTCTGAGATCATAATAAACTACCATTCTTACCAACCAGAGGTGATTCCTCCAGCGTATTGACACGTTTATGATGGTTCGTGATTTCATAAAAATGAACGCGAAGTTGTTCAGGGTAGTTATCTAAAGGCATACACGTTTCGAGCACCTAGGCTCGCTTGCAGTGTCAACTATAGGTGGCCTGAGGCTAGGTTTCGAGTGTTTGGACGATGCGCTGAGGAGGCAGACTGGTTAAGTGGCCGTTAAGAGGCTAACAACGTCTTTGCGTTTGATATCTCAATTAGAAATGGGCAAGGAAATTCTTATTCACGCCTGTTGCCAGCCAATCGTTTATAGTTTAATAAGGCATCGCTCACGTTGATGTTGAAGCTCCTGGCAAATACCTGATTTTACTCACTTCCTTAGTCACTCGAGAGTCACTAAGAAGTTCTACGACTTAAATTCAACTCATACAACTTATTTTCATGCAAATGTCGAGAGAACCGCCAAGGGGCAAACCGTAACACTGACTATTCCGCCGTCAACACAATGCAGGTAGGATGAACAGTCACTCGGGATGTTGTTAACGGCTGGAAAAAGGTGCATGTACCCAATTTAAGATTCGGGGACAATTTTCTAGAGTGCGATTCAATTATCCTTTAACAGAATTTCGGTTTCAACGAGGTTGGATGGAATAGTATTTGCTGGCGGGCCGTTCCACCTTCCCCTACTTCCTCTTCGACGCGTCCGTGGCAGTTGGAATTGAAGACCAAACGCGGTAGACCGGTCGGGGCACACTCGGTCAGGGTGTGTAATTTCGTGTTATTTTCTCATTACATTCAACGGCACGATGAAGATGAGATGTTGCCAGCGGCTGCGTAATCCGCTGCCGAAAGATACCAATGAAGGCGTTGAAACGGTAAGGAGCGTACCGTCGGATGAAAGCATGAAACGAGCTACACGGCCGATACATTCCGTCGAATCCTTCCGCGGGGAAAAGTGTTTTCTCGTTGGAACGTGTCGCCTGCGTGGCGAAATTTTCTCCTCAATTTGACTACGATCTGTCCTGCTGAAGTTCCAAAAGTAACATCCTTCGAAGTGACTGATATATAGAAATTTGTTAGAACCCAACATAGGTATCGAAATACTTTGAACTGATGTGCCAACTGTGTTCTGACCTCGGGTAACTTTTATTTCTAACTAACAGGTTGCAGAATAATTAACAGAATCTAGGCAATTGAATTCTTCCTTTCCTGAATAACGATCACTTACGCTGAACAAGTTAATAATTTTGTAGTGAAATTATTGGTGATCTTGCGGGAGCATTTCATCGGAAAGGGTATACTTACCCTGCTAATACACCTATGGAGAATTGAATTAAATTCGTGTTTAGCAGCTGCGGTGTCCTTTTTTCAAGAAGCTTCAGAGAAGCATAGGATAATCAATTATGATTTAATAGAGTTAGCGCTGAATGTTGATCGATAACGAGAATCGAGGGTTGCAATTAAACACGCTATCCCCTTGAAATTCATATGCTCGACCTTATTAGGTACTCGCTGCTAATTATCGAAGCTAGCCAAATTATACCGTGAATCAAGCATAATTAATAAACGCGGCTGGGAGCAGCTCCGATCTTGTGATAACGTTCTCTCGCTGTGGTAGATGTAATGAACTCGCGCTTAAAGTAAGGAAAAGGAAGCGAGTTGGAAGCGTAGCAGGCCCGAAAGACATTACCTACCCTACGTCCGGCGCGGCGCGGGGCTAAAACCAAGCTACACCTGCTGCTGGCTCTACATTTGCTGACCTACGATTACATCGACAATTTGCTTCAGAATCATTTCCCTGGCCGATGCATATCCGGCAGCTCAGACTGCTCGGCTGCAAATCTGCAATCGAGAATTTTCGCACGCGCCGACGCTCTACGTTATTGTTAGACACGAATATCCAATAGCTTTGGCGCCTAAGTACACGCGGCGGTGGCGAAAGTGAACTGACTGCTCGTCGGAAACTTGCGCACACTATGAGAGAGACGTGTAAAATAGAAGAAAAATAATTTTGACAAATTGTTGAGATCGTTCGTGGAACAAATATCTTATCGATTCTTCTTCTTAAAATGACGGAGCATGATACCTTGAAGCTTTTGGAGTGCAGTTTAATACGACAGCCAGAGATGGGTACAATTTTTAGTGGAATAAAAATTTCGAGTAACGAATAAAAGTTGAAAAAAATTATTCGTCATGTGTCGAATAAAGTTAACCTGGGCTAACTTCATTCGCCGAATAATCTAAAGTCAAAGTAATTTTTATTCGATCCGTTATTTAAATAATTTTTTATTCAGTTAATGCCCAACTCTGACGACACTAAAGTGAGTTTGAAGACAATGTTTTGCGGTAATAGGTAATGTTATCTTTTTTTACTTTAACCTTTGCGAGAACAGTCGTGATCTACGCAGAATGCATGAATATTGAAATTGGTAAAAATTGCTAAAAGTTAAAACGAATTATTTTGTGTTTCTCACAGTGAGTCTTGCCAAACCTTAACCTCGGTTTACCCCTAAACCCATAGTTTGTGTATGTATTTTCTAATTAATTAGTTACCCAATTTCGCGAGTATCTTCGAATTACCAAGCCGTAATGCCAGCCGACCGCTCGGTCATAAAAACCAATACGCTATCACGTGGCAAACGAAACGGCCTGCTTTCACTCCACCTCGTTCTTTCAATTTCTATTTTCTATTACTTGACGCGCGTCCTGCGCTGCCCACGGCCGCGAACGTAATCCACATCCACGGGCTAAGCCCCGTTTACCCAGATTGGGCCGCTTCTCTCGTCGCGGGTTCAACGGCGGCGATCAAAATACACCGGGGGAGCAAGTTGTTTCATTAATCAGCCGCTCGCAACAGCTGTCTGAGGTCTTTATTTACGCTATCAGCTAGCCAATTGCCGCGTTCAAGGGCGAAGCAACACGTTGCATACCCTTATGACGATTTTTCTACGCCGGCTGATTCGCTGTAGGATTCTCATCTCGGCTGGCTGTAGGGTCTCTCGTCCGCGGAGGTGCCAATTCACGTGCACTCGCCTTGCTCCGGGCGTTTAACTCGCTCTTTTGCCCGGAGGATCGAAACTCGACGGAGGCTCCACCCTCTTTCGTCGAAAGGGAAATTACCTCCTCCCCGTGAATTGCTCCCCGGATGCGATGCTTAATAGGTGTATCTAACTGGTTAACGCGAGTGTGAATTCGATTTATTACACGGTTCAAGCGGGCGAAAATTTACACTTTGTTGAGGCTCGGTTGGATTGTGAATGAAGGAGTACTAAAGATTATTATACTTTAAGCTTTTCGATCATTCTCTTGTTCATGTATTATTCAGATTTGAAGAATAAAGAAATATACAATTTTAGCATATTTGGTGAGAAAGGAAATAAAGCGAAAAGAAGGGTAATTGGTGAGAATAGAAATTTATATATTGGTGGAGAATTTGTTTCATTTTCTATTAACCAACACTTTTTATTAATCTTTGTTAAAAAGTCCAACCGTGCCCAAGTATTAGGCAACAATGAAATCAATTGATCTCCCAACAGCGAAGAAATACGGATTACCAAGAGTAGGGAGACCGGGTATGGTTGTGTCATTTTCTTATTTTGATTGTTTTACGGGTCATAGCTGCAGGGAAGTTGATTCAAACTTAGATTAATATAAACTACGTACGTCCGACTTCATAAAAAAAATTGGCCCTGTGGATTTTGTCAACCAGATTAGGAGATAATTCGCATTATTTGCAGGAACTATTTTGTGACAACATACCCCGAGGCCGGGTTGGTTGTCACAGTATCTGGGGTTGATTGTCACACATTTGGATAGCTAAGTTTATGAATAAAAAGTCGATTCAATTAAGAAACTAATATCAATTCCTGGGACACCTCACCTCTGGACGTCATCTTCTTATAAGTTTGCGGCATTATTATTGAGAACTGTTGCCAAACAAACAAGAAAATAATATCACATGATGGGTACAGCAAGTTACAGCGGGATTAGCTGTCACATGCGGCAAATACCTAACCCCAAATGTTCAGTGACACCTCACCACTGGACGTCTTCTTCTTAGAAGTTTGCGGCATTATTATTGAGAACTGTTGCCAAACAAACAAGAAAATAATATCACATGATAGGTACAGCAAGTTACAGCGGGATTAGCTGTCACATGCGGCAAATACGTAACCCCAAATGTTCTGTGACAACTTACCCCAAATGTTCTGTGACAACTTGCCCCAAACCGTTAAACAATTTCACCTCTCTATTCATGTATTAAAAAGTTTAAAAAATGCAAAAAAAATCATTACAATAAGTTAGAAAAAACTCTTAACTACGAGAATAATGCAATAATGTTATAGTCAATACTAAGGAACAACCTATACTTACTTGATAGAAAATGCGGCATAATTTACTTCGAGCGCACGAAAAGAAAGAATGATACATCGTGCCTCCATGCGACTCCACAACGACTTGTGTGATGGGGGAGGAGGCGACGATATGTTTACGCATCGCCATGGATTATTAGTACATTCCTATTGTTTATAGTTTCTTTGTTATAGCGCTTGTGACAACTTACCCGTGTGACAACCATACCCGGTCTCCCCTACCTACTCAGTAAACGTTTACAACAATCTACAATTAAAGGCCCATAAGCTGTTTCAAACGGGCCCCAACATTCACTGGCGCTCGAGTCCCCTGATCGCCGTCTCGTATCTACCACAATCGCGACAAGAAAGGCCGCGGCTACTGGACTTGTTCGGAACGACTTGGCGACGTGATCGTGACGAAAAGGGACGAAAAGGGGCCCCGCCCATGGCAGGGCCCAACTCGTTACAAGGCGTCAGGTGCCGGGGACCGTTGACGCGGCCGTTACTACCATCCCCGTAATAATGTATGCCATTAATAAGAACACCGGCGAAGGAGGAACGTGCGTGTCTTCGAGGAGTGCGGACCCTTCGCCGTGCGGGCCATGTGCTCACCTCCGCGAAGGGTGAAGGGCGTTTAACGGTCGAACGTGCACACGTTCTTGATATCGCCGCCGAACACCAGCTGATCCACATTTCTCCCCACCCCGTTTTCGGCCATGTGTTTCCCGCGCTTTTTTCCACGCACGTCCTATGCCCATTGATTTGGGCCAGTCGATTATTCCTTTATTCGCACTATAATCTCACCACTAAGTAATAACAATGACGATGATAATTGCTGGTCACTTCATCGATCTACAGTTCTCACGCGTGACTTTACCATGGAGAAACTGGAAATACTATTTATTAAATCTACAGGATCATTCTACTTAAATCTAAGGCCCAAAATTTCTCGTGGGCGGGCAAACGAGTGCGAGTCGAATTTTACCTCGAGCTTGAAGAGTTTATATTTTTTTGCTAACAGAAGTTAAAAATAAAAGTTTCTTTTAACTAATAATTCTGACTTGGGCCCGTCTGCCCGCCCACCAGAGAAATATTTCCTAACCTCTACTTCTGTATCAGAAATAACAAAATGGATATAAAATATGTCTGCAGCTCTCATCCGAAAGTGTGATTTACATCATCGACCGTTTCCGCACCTGTTTCAGATTCATTTCCTCATTTTCGTGATCGGGCCCGTCGCATCGGGGCCTTCTCTTCCGGACGCAATGTTGTAAACCCGCCTAGCATTCGCCATCGGTGAACAAATGTTGCCCGGAGAGAAAAGTTAGGAGCTAGAGCGGGAGGGAACGTAAGGAGGTATCATCCACCCGGGGCCAGTGATCTATTCCGGACGGATATAACAGGGTTGGCTCGGTGGAAACGCGATGGAATTGTGCGGGACATTCGGGAGAACGTTGCACCTTACACCACCAGCCGGGAACAGGTGCCACAGCTGTTCCGGCAAGTGCGACGAACAGCGAGGATAGACGCGCGGCTATTAGAACTGTTGCAGGCTGGCCGGCCAGGGCAAAGGGGTGCATAACTATTTGGCTGAGGCGAGTACGGGGCGAGGTGTTGCGCGCACTTTTTTATGGCACGACCGTTGAACCAGCCGGACAGGATGCGTGTGCTCGACTTTTCATCTGGTATCGTTAAATAGCTTCCAAGACTCTTTAATATTCTACACACTTAAACGGCTCGACGTAACGAATGGGCTTCGAGTACGAAAGGAGGCCGATGTTTCCGTGAATACGTTAAGAGTTAATTACGACTGAGGTCTCTTAAACACCGTCCCGCGAGAGGCTCTTTATGGAACATTAAGGTATGAAATTTTCAGATCGATTAACGTGCAAATGGACACGGCTGTCCACATCTTCGACCATGTCTTGCTTCATATAAAATCGACATTTTGAAGAATATAACACCTGTATTTTTGTACATTCAGCGATGGGGCAATTCAGACTTTTGATGACACCGAATAATTACGTGAAGCTTAATCTGATAGTGGACCCTAAAAATAATTCAGTGACATTGATGCGACAACGCAGCAGAGTCTCGAAAGGCCGAGAGAACTTATAGAAGCTGTTTATAAAGCAGAATGAAACGAGATAATACGACATGTAGCTACCTACAAAGACAAAAGGGGAAACTGATATTTACTTGACAAAAGCGTCTGAATACTCCGTCTGCTCTTTTCTAGCAATGATTAGCAGAACACTACAGATGCCAATTTAACCGAAATTACACCTGTTAAATCCGAATGTTAGTTTCTCCGCCGTGAGACATTCTGTCGCCGTTTGATTATTTATCGGACACAAGAGATTTAAAGCAGACCGCCGTCAGCGTTTCCGCTATTGGACTGCCACCGGTCATATCCTGCGCGGCGATCCGTCCGACGGAGCGAAGAAATTTATACAAAAATTCAATGGCCTTCCGTTCAATCCGTTTCACACGCCCACGCGCTTCGTTAGGCTCGATGGTCGAACGCGTTGATTTATAACCAGCGGAGGAACATAAACGAGGAGCAAGGACTTTGCCCGAAGCCCAATTCAATCGAGGGGGAGGGAAATTTTGTTCTGTGCAAGGAGCGTGGTTCCGCCTGGTTCCGCCCGTAACGGTGACGGTGTGAACCAATCCTGCGTGGACATTGGCATCGCCGTGGAATTTCGGGCGGAAATTTCGCTGCGCTCCCGACCCGACCAGTCGACCGAGCGTCGGACGCGTCTCCCGAATCTTGGACCCAGTGCGCACACCATCCATTCACCGTCAGCTAAACTGACTAATCAAATCGAGCACCGTTCGCCACTTGCCTGTTTTGTCGCATCGGCGAGCGATCAACAAGTATCTGCTCCCACACGAGAGGCATTGAGAACATTGATTAAACCTTCGATTGACAGAAAATCTAGGGTTGGATTAATCGACGAGACCAAGTATCATTTGCAAGAAATGAACCGTGACTCTTAGGTGCTGGGGACTTCTGTAACTCTTCAACTTGATTACAAAGAAGCAGTTGTCCAGTTTAAATATATTACTGCGTCATACATTGTTTGTTCCACTTGGATGTCAATAAACAATTGAGTCTTATGTATTCGCTTTGCTGCTGCAACGTGTTTTTAAATATTTAACACAAAGATAGTCCCGGGCCTAAATTGCGCAATGCACAGTGAAGAAAACGAGCCGCAACAGTAATATACTCGACTTATTCTCTCAATATAGTTGCCTCCTCCATTTGTATTTGTATATTTCATATTGCAACCTCTCTTACACCAGCAGATGTAAATTAATTGACAAAAGCGCATAAGACCAAATAGAAACGTCACTTTCCTTCACATTCAAGTCTGACCGAATCCTACGTGGTGTCTTCCCAAGCATGAGAAAAGTCACCAGTAGCCTATGCAGCGCCAGGTGTGCCCGCGCGAGCAGTAGTCATCTCGGGCTATGTGCCCGATTCACGGGCCACCTCGTGAATTTTGAAGTTCTTTAGCCGCGCGCGATCCAGTCTCTCTGCACCTCGCGCCGCTGTGGGGGCGTCGTGGTACGACCGTCCACCAAAGGACTTCAAGAAAGTTACAGAAGAGGGGCCGTTTTCATCCTACCTCTCCCTCTCTCTCTCTCTCTCTCTCCCTCCTTCCGCTAAATCTAATCTCCTTGTCTATCCAGACCCGTCTCTCTCTCCAGCGCGCTCTCCCTCGCTGTCTTTCTCCCCCTCGGCCGACTGATATCGCGAGAGGTCGCCGTAGAAGGGGGAGGCAGAGACAGGTAAGCCTCGGTGTTCCGTTCGAGGCTCACCTGAAGGAAGAAACGAAGTCGGCCTGTCGGTCGGGGAAAGAGCGGAAGAGAGAGAGAGAGAGGGGCAGGAGAGCCAGCGCCGAAGTGGAGGGAGGCCAGTGAAGCGGAGGTGAAGCGCGACCGGCCCTCTCTACTCCAGGGGCCCAGGCTAGTCCAGTCCGGGACAGCACGCCTCCTGCTGCACGCTCCACGAGGTAGAACGGCGAACGTAGACACGAAGACGTAGGACGTAAGCGCGGGACCAGGCTCGCTCGTGTGGTACCACGGTGGCTGCTTGTCCGCAGAGGGATAACGACTGCCGTTACCGCGCCCGTCGTTCTTCGAGATTACGCATCGACGAGCATCCATCGGTTTGTCCGCCGTCTCGTGGACCCTCGCTCGGCCGTGTCGCCGGTCATCCCTGGGCAAGGTATCTGGATCAGTGGCCGGGCTTTTGGTCCACCCCGATAGCTCCTTTCCCTCAGCATGGCTCGCGGACAGTCGAGGATTACGAGATCCTCGTGAGAAAGATCTCTATGGATTCTTGTGACCCGCGCACGCCCGGCTCCTTCGCTCAGAGATTTCACGCGGGATCGATGGGCCGTCGAACAACACGCCGCTAGACTCTCTCGCCGGCCGATTAAACCGACTCCCGGCTTCCCTCCAGTCCAGCCCCAGTGAGGACGTTTAGCACCTGTTCGCGTGTTCCGATATAGTAGAACTGTGATCGGTCTCGTCGCCCGATTTTATCGTCATCCCCGTCGGCGATCGGCACCGAAGGCTTCCTCTCTCACCGGTCGAACCACCACCACCCCCACCCCGGGCATCACACGCGTCCAGCCACGCGATCAGCGGGATCAGCGATCCGGAAGGTTTCGCGCAACGGTGACCAACGAGCCGGTCACTCTTAATGGACACCTGATCCACGGTGATTGAACATCTCGTCTGGATGCATCTGTGAAACGTCATCGTTATCGTCCGCGAATCGTCGGCCACCGTCGCGAACTAGCTCCGAAAGTAACTGCGATGCTTGACGAACATCGAAATCCTCTCGATAAAGCCTGACTCCGAGAGCCGTTCAGAAAAATCCATCGAGAGCCGGTTGCCTGTCGGTGGATTCCGCGATCGAAAATCTCGATACCCGGTGGAATTAGAGACCGGAAATAATTGCATTTCGTCCGTGAAGTAACTTCGAGGTAGACGTGTTTATGCGCTCGTCGCGTCGCGATGTTTCGTTCGTGGAAGCGGGATTGAATTTTGCGGGCAACGTAACGCAAAGAGTGGTGGACGAATTTGGGAGATAAGCCGAGAGGGGGTTGTTCTGTGACGGGGAAAGTCGTGCTTCGTGTGCGGGTATGAAAGACCACTGTGAACGGTGCGACGGGGCGCAGGAACAGTGAAGTGTCGCCGGGGTGTTTAGTGAATAATCAGAGACCTCGACGCGCGGTTAAGCGGTGACCGAGGGATATAGGCAGACGACGAAGACGGCCACGACGACGAAGCGACTCGAATTCGGGTAAGATTGCGCTCTTCTCGGAGCTCTGAGAAATTTCAATTGGTTTACTTAAAATTCGTCGTCGACGTAAACTCAAAATTTACGTTAGCGTTATTGCCCGTCGGAGTGGCAAGCAATAGTTTGGAAGGAATTCGAAAGGCGCGCTTCATTGGCGAACCGTATTCAGTGATTACTCCAAAAATATAGCGTTTTAATTGTTATCGTCGGTCCCATAAGGACTCAACAATTAGGTATTATGTTTCGAACGCGAATGCGCCATCTCATCGGAGAACACGCAAGCTTCTGAGCGCCAAAACGCGACGCTCGTGGTGTACACACCGGTCCTGAATAGAGCGACGAGTTACGTGCGTGTAACTCGCACTGACAAACCGGCAGGCATAGGTCAACACGTTCGGTGTTCACATTCGCCAATTATAAGCAGCTAACTGGTTGTATCTATTAATGATAGATCTGCCAGCGGAATGATTGAATGGCGTGCGAAGGTGGCAGAAATGACTTCCAAGAGACAAGTGTAGAAACAACACTTAATGGACCATTGACACCACAGTTGTATTCTGAAGGAGTCTGGACGGATTTTACAAGTGAGAAGAATTCAAAGAAGACCCTCCTTGTTCGGGTAGAATTCTTGAACCTTTTGAAAACCTGCCGTCGGAAAAGAGATTGAGATCGCTGAGCTACGTGCTTCGTAGGAAGAGTCGCGAATTCCTGTGATCACTCGTAGATTGATGCGGTTATATTGGCGAGAGGAAGCTATGGCGGAATAATTCCTCTACCCTCGATCTCTTTCTTCCTTACGGAAACTAGTTACTATTCGATTTCCTCAACTTAAAAGCATCCCCGCCGTGAAATGACACGAAACAAAATTAATCGAATTCACCGCGATTCCTCCGGGTCTTTTTACCCGACTGCAGGAATACGCGTTCGATTTACGCGCGTTACATTCCCGTGTATAACGACCCTCTCCAATCGTCAATTTATCAAACGAATATTCATCACGTGTACTCGCAACAACACCTCCGTATACAAACCCGAGAGATCCTTATTCCCCGCGTTCGTGCGCGCCAGCTGTATCTTTTCATCGAAATTTGATCGATCGACGGCGATAAGATCGTAGCGTGAAGCGCGGTGGCCCGTTTCCTTTGAAGGCTGCCATTATTTCGAAAAATTCGTTTCTAATCGCGCGCCACCGGCATCTGCCCTTTTCCACCCTTGCTCCGCCACCCTAGGCACACTTTTAAAGACAACTGCCATCTCAGGGCGAGACAGTTGTTGCGTCAGGTGGTGGTCGTTAAAGACGGGCCCGAAATCGTCGGCAGTTAAGGGAACAAGGGTTGACAGACGATAGGGCCGAGGGGTTCGTGCACCTCGGCTGCTCGGGTTCCGTTAAAATTGATAACAGAAATTATGAGGATGGGTTAGATCGCGCGGCGTGCCAGGGGATCATCGATATTGTATTACTGAAAGGCGAGCGTTGTGTTGGTGGATATCTAACAAAGAGTTTTAAGAGGGTACATCGCGTTTGTGACGAAAGGTAATGCTTATAGGCACGTAGGTATGTGGTAAGTTCAAATACACTTTTGGCCATATCTTTTTTTCGCGAAGCTTGCATCTTCAACCGCGACTTCTCGGACCAGTGGGTATTCCGGGTGATTTGTTTGGCGAGCATTATGAATGTTGAATGCGCGTAATAAATAATACCAGTCAGCACGTTGGTGCGCTGCGAGTTGTTAGAAACTCTGACGCCTGACTTCAAGTCCATTATCTCAGCTGGACACCCGAGTAATTTTGTACTGTCATTTTGCATCGAACTGTACAATCCCTCTTGTTGCAGAGCCGCGACACCGTGCAATCCTTCAAACACGCTCGTGATTGATAGATCTGGGCCTGCACTTGTTTATCTTCCCGTGACTCGGTAGGGTAATTAGATTTCACTCTGCTGTTCCCTAATTGTCATCCTTGCGCCCAAAGAGCTCCTTTATTCGTTTACAAGCTCCCGACGCAAAGCTGTAACTCCTTCGGATTATATAATTTAAGGTACGAAATACCTACTTGTCAGTTCTTCACTTTCTAGTAGAAATCAAACATTTTACTTTTCTCGAAAGTAGCGAGGGTATAATTCCAGCCGGGATTGAAATTCGATTGTTCTCGACGACAGGCGATCGAGCGAGATCGCTTTATTTTTCAATAACGTGGCGACACGAGGCTCTTAAAATTTACTGCACTGCTGCGGGGACTCGTTTTCGCAACGCGTCGCAGCGGGATCGTTATTGGAAAATTTACTGCGTCACCCTGCCAGTTACTGTGTCTGTGTTTCCCTTAACGATTGGATCATCGGTGCTTCTCGCAAGCTCCTTCTGAAAGCCTCGCAGCGAGAATTACACAGAATGGCGAACCGTGGTATTACGCGCCTATTACGTGTCGTGCACGCGAACAGGAATGCGGTCTCACCAGTAAACCGTTTCGAAAAATTTCACCGATCTAATCTAGCGTCTATCAGCCGACTCATTCGTAGGCAACAAAGTGATATTACCGAGTGCACGGTTAAAGAAGCGATCACACTGAACAACGCTTAGCGTTTCATTGGTTCTGCTGTTAATTAAAGCGAGCTTAGAGCGCCATGACGAAAGCTGTATCGATAGCTTCGATACGGTTTCATTACTACCTATATTAACATTCAAAAACGAATAGTTTCAATAATAACACGCGCATTTGCGGCTATTGAACGAGGCAGAATGAAGCAAATTGGTGAACCACAAATAGAGTGCCAACTGCTACGGAATCGACATAAAAGTTTCACTTACGCCTCATTTCTTCACTTTAAGCCACGCGCGTTTGTTAAGAAACCTAAGAAATAACTAGATAATTAACACTTTCACTCTGATCTTCTATGTTATCTTCTACACAACGTCTATGTCGACCTAAATTAACCGCAATTTTAATCACCCCACCCGGAACATTTCGATACTCCTTAAGCTTCCAAAACCCTTCAGGCCTGTCTCCGCCGCGGGAACTCGTACCGCGACATATCCGTTCTCCGTCGCGGTTCATCCGCTCGAGATGCTTCTCCCGGAATTGTCATATGCCCGCATAGCAGGAGCGACCGCAGAGAAACGAGGAGCGTATACCGAAGCTGTCGATCGCGGGAATCGTCAGCGGGCATCACGGTTGTCACGGCCGGATCGGAATGCGGTCTAGGTGGTGGTTGATCCGATCGCGGCCATGTCAAGGATACGGCGCGGGTGCCTGCCGGTCTCCGTGCTCCTCTTATTTCGTTTATTAGCCGGCCGGCAAGTTGTCCGTTGGTTAATTGCGGCGTGCCGCGGCGTGCTGCTTGCACGGCGTCGCGCGGTTATACAGTTAACCGTGGCTAAGCTCGCCGCATGTGCTCTCCGCATGTGGCGCACCGCGCTGCACCGCCTAGCTCGCAACTGTACCGGGCCGAGAGCGTCTACAGGTAGTTTGAATCTATTTATAGTTGGTCGCTCGTACGGTGGCCGGTGGTCATACCGTGTGGCCGTGCAATACCTCCCCTCGTTGGCCAACCAATTTTTTACGCCACCTCGCGCCTTCTTATCCACCCTCGAGCAGTTCTCGCGGAAATCAGTAGTGGGGCTACTTTGGCGCGAGCACCAGCGCTCTGGGACCGAGGAGAATTTCAGTTCTTCTTTCGCAGTTGATTTGCAAGAGGCAGACTTAGAGCGCTTTAGAGCTTCTGGACAGGTCCACAGCATCGATAGCAGGAATTGCTTGTCCAATGTACGAACAACGTGTCCGGTGAATTGTGTTAGTGCCTGTGAATAGTAGTCTCTGTTAGCTCTAACAGTGTTTTGATTGGAAATACAAATCATGGAGTAGAAGATGGTGAACTCAATTGTGGAAGCTTTCCTTTTTTCCCAACCTTTGCCTTCCTCTAAATGTTCTTCCCCATTCAAGGCTAAACTAAATACTTTTCAGTCGAGGAGAACCAAGAAACGCTCCGGTTTAATCTGTTCGCTCGCTTCCAGCATCAGGTCGAGCCACACCTGGCCCCGATTGCGTCCCACCTATATATCTATTCCACTTGCGAACCTCCTCAACTATGCGCTCCTTCGGCCGGCCAGGCTGCTGCCGAGGCTATCTGGTCGCGTACTCACCGGCCACTCGCGGTATCTGCGTCGCTGCGAGTACACCAGATGGATTTACAGCAGAGCACGATCGGTTTTATTGGTGCTTCTTCACGCAACATAGCCCATCCCTTTCGAATCGGCCGTCGTTAACTTCGCTCAAACCTGACAGTGGCAGGGTACTCGAGGTAGCTCGGCAGCTAGCTGGAAAATTCGCAGTGAATTTTTCCTCGTCTAAGTACTTTCGAGCGAGTATACGCCAACCGTTTGTTCTGAGAGACCCCGCAAATACGCTTTTATCTATATGCGTAATTAGACGCGTTACCCAGCCGGTTCTTATGCACTCCTGGGTCGCTGTTTGCCCAGACGGCTTTTTTGCGGCGAACACGCGTTTTCAGCAGAATTACCGTTCTTACGATGCCGAGCGAGATAAATGTAACTTGATGGACGAATCATGAGATTTTAATGGCACCCCGCCGGCCCCCCTGATCGCCGCCTAGTGGTTATTGCTCCTGCCACGAACCGGCGAACTCGTCGCCGCTAGAACTTCATTCTATGCTTGTACCGACACGTTGTAATTGAACTATTGAACCGGTGGATGTTGCTTTAAAATCGTTTCTCGTGCCTCTGCCGGAGCAAGTGGCTAGTCTCTTCGCTCACGAAAATTCCGGAAACAGATGTAGCAATTTCCATCGAGCCACAGTTTCCAAAGGGATTCGAACAACTTCCATCAATTTTCGTCTCCGCGTTGTTTATAAGTTAGATGCGCGAATTTAATGGCCCACCGGCTTCAGCACCGCCCATTAATATTAGCAAGCAACCTCTGCTGCCTCCGCGATATTCACCAGTCGTCGGATACCCAGGGACCGCCTAGGGAGGCAGTCGCCATAGGCTCCCGTCAGCTGGCTTTTAGAGCAGCGAATTTTTCAAATTGACACTTTTCGTTGCTGCTCGCTAATGTCATGGTATTATAGATCATGAATCTTTATTGCACCGGTTCCACGCTGGCCGAGTAGACCGCGGTTTTTTACGGCGGCGGAACTTGTTTTACCCTGAAAACAGTGACCGGTCTGGTTACGACTGGCCACCTGCGCAGCATGTAAATGCACGGAAACTAATTTCTAATTCGCGACCGAACGGATTGCGAGCGGCCAGTATCGCTCTCTATCCGTACCTCCCTTCAGGAGATCAAATAGCCCGTCCGTTTCAGCCAGCATCTGTGTCCTCCTCCGCTGCCATTGTTTCATTAGTCGCTGAAGGAATAGCCTGTTAATTTTTAAGCATCAGCTGGTAAAGTGTATTGACCCTTGCTGAGATTCCTCGAATAGTCTCCAATTATCTGTCTGAGGCATTCCGGCTTTATGTTCAATGATAATTCCAGCGAGCTGAATCTGCGATTGAGCCGTATTATAAGTCTAATCTGAAAACGGTGCTTCGACGAAAGGAATCCGGGAAATTTATGCGCTGGACTTTAACTTGCGTAGTTCCTCCAAAGCAAACGCAAAGAAATGTCTTCGGAAGCTACCCGAAAGCAACAAAGTGACGTGTATTTTTTTAAATATTTTTCATTTAGGGGGAGGAAAGGGATCACTTATATTCGTCTACTTTCTCTACCCATTGTCTTCAAAGGTACTGAAGAATACATTTGAAAGTGACGCTTTTTGTTGAAGCAAATCCCTTGAAATTTGGTGCTGGCGTACGCTGCTCGAAATTAATTCCAAAGTTCGTTGTTAATGTGCTCTGGGTTGCTCGAGGTCAGCACGCGGTAACTGTCAAAGTATACGGCCGCAGGTATCAGAGTTCCAGTGGCACCGTCAATGGCTTTCAGGGGGCCGTTTTTCCGACGTTCAAGAAGCATTCGTAGGGATGCGCGAACCTGTTCTCGGGCGCCTCCTTCTGCGGGGCCCACACATCAGTCGGATGTAGTCATCTGTATCAATCAGGGAGCCGGTACGAGCTTATACACTTTCTTGCTTCGCTCGATATGTACACGCACACGGCGCAGTTAACTCCAATCAGGCTCGATTGCATCGGACAAGTGGAATAATTATTGCCGCGCGTCGCTTATTGAATTATTAGGAACGACGGCACATGCTCGCTCCGTAAATAAAGGCTCCTCTCGGTACGCGCTCCCGGAGCCCTTCGCCCCTCCAATCGTAATTTTCTGCGCGGCGCGCGGGCAAAAGCGCCGCGTTAATAAATAAAGGCGAACGAGGCGTCGACGCCGCGGTGAACGTATCTCGGCTGCTACCTTTTGTTTAACGATTCCTATGGCTTGTATTCTGTGCTTCATAAATAGGGGATGAATCGTTCACGCCCCCGTAGTGGTATATTCTTTTTCCTGGATCATTAGTTTCGGATCGCAAAGTAGGGAGATTTTATGGGCACACCTTTGATCGGGAAATTTGAAAATGGAGGCAGATATTTCTGAATTCTATAAAACAAAGTAGGAATCAACTGTGTAAAGAAAATTAGTGGAGGATAGAAAGTAAGTAGTGTATGGAAATATAAATAGTGTTTCGATTAGAATAAGAGGGAGACAAGGACTCTTCATTAAAAAATGGAGCCTTTGAGTTCATGTTAAGCTTCTTGCATACAAATTATTGCGACCGGTTTCGATTCACCTACTAATCCTAAATCGGGGGTGGCGAACCTATGGCACGCTTGCCAGAGGTGGTACGTACGGAAAGAGTGACCCAAAAATGGGGCCTTTTCTAGCCTCTTTTTGGTCCCACGATTTTGGAACTGAATTTCGTGCCAAATGATACCTTATGATGAGACATCAATCACAACAAATTCTCAAGTTGAGGTGACAATTAGTTTCTGAGATAGGGGAGGTCAAAGAAGTGAAAATTCGTTAACGCTTCAAGCAATACTCTTCGATGTACGAAGATCTATGTCAGTCAGGATAATTTAAACAATTATTTCCAGGGATTTTGCTGACTGCTAACAATGAATTTCAACTCAGATTTTCAAAATTCACAAAAAAATCAGAGTCAAAAATATAAATATCCGTGTAGTGGGTGCTTGTTTTAATATATCGTCCACAATGTTGAATCGGCCATTGTGAATTTTGAAAATCTAAATTCAAATTCGTTGTTAGCAGTCAGCAGAGCTCACAATGGCCGATTCAATATGGCGGACGATATATTAAAACAAGCACCCACTACACAGTCATTTATACTTCTTGATTTTGATTTTTTTTTGTGAATTTTGAAAATCTAAGTTCAAATTCGTTGTTAGCAGTCAGCAAATTCCTGGAAATAATTGTTTAAATTATCAGACTGACATAAATGTCCGTATGCGTGTGGGCTGACTCGTTATCGAATTTTCACTTCTTTCACCTCCCATATCTCGGAAACTAATTGCCACCTCAACTTGAAAATGTCGTGTGATTGATGGTCTCATCACAAGGTACCATTTCGCATAAAATTCAGTTCCAAAATCGTGGGACCAAAAAGAGGCTATTTCTTGGGTCACTTTGCTGGCACGTCAATGATTTACAGGTGCTATCATTAATATCTGTATATTAATCTAAAATAATTATTTTATGGTTAGATACACCTACGAAAATATTTTTGGCCAGCTTTCGCTATACGACAATGTGTCAAGTTATGAGTTAATTCCAGAGTCGAATAATCTAAAGTTGAAGTAACTTTTATTTGATCCGTTATTTAAATAATTTTTTATTTACTTAATGCCTAACTCTGGTTAATTCTTATGAAAATCTGTGTTAGGTAATTTTTAAACTCGTCTCAATAGAATTCTGCCACGATTAATTTTCTACTAATTTTTCCCCAATGGAAAACTGCCCGGCACGTCAGCAATTCAATAAATTCGCCTCCTCTGGCCTAAACGATCCGGCGCCCATTAGAATTTTACTTCTAAAAACTACGAACATGTGGAAGCTGGTCACATCTAAAAATGCACATTGCCGCCAAAAATAAAGTAAACACTATCCTGCATAATAAAGACACAGAAACGAAAGTCGCGCTTCTGTCGAGTAATCGTCAATTAAGTCAAGACATTCAGTGGCCGATTTAACAGGGCGGTCGATGAGCAGTTGCCACCTGGGCCCCTGCTCGGAAGGCCCCACTAGGGCCCCATTCTTAAGAAAAATTATGATTTTATCAAATCTATATTCTTCTTCTGTATTATTACACTGAGCCCATTTTCAGTAAACTACCGCTTTAGTTTTTCGAAAAATGGGCCCGCTCAGAAGGCCCCCTTAGGACCCCGTCTTCAAAAATAAGTTATGATTTTATCCAAGCACTTTTTTTCCAATACTTCTCTGCACATTTACCCCCTTTTAGTAAACTATCTCTTCATTTTCCCGAAAAAATGGGCCCCTCAACGTTTGCCACCTGGGCCTTTTTTCTTAAATCCGCCACTGACATGGCATTAAACGCGGTGGTTTTTTCACGAGCACGCGTCGATATTTTCGATCGGTTGAATGAAATGCAGGGTCGTTAATCGATCGCTAGTTTTTTGCAAATTCAATTTCATCGCTCACGACTCATTGAGTGGTAATGAAAACGGCCCCGGGGATTGCTGTGAATCAAGGCTTCCATCGACATCTCGCGGCGCACTTTTCAGGCGGATTCGCAGGTGCCCTGAAAGCAGCGATAACGCGAATAGCGACGTAGGGCCAATCATCTCGCTGGTCGTTACTTGCGCGCAAAAAATCGAACGCAGCCAATCTGCGCTCTTCACGGCCCAGCTTCGCGCGTCTACGGACGTAAATATTCATCGGCTGCTTTTTAAGCGTCGATTTTATTGGCGCGCCGCGTACGACCCCGCGCGAGCGCCGTAGCCAATTGAATCTCGTAAATCATTCGACAAGTCTTTATGAAAGCGAGGATGACTTAATACGCTGTTACGGTAATGAGGGGTAAGACACATTCTCGTGCCGCTAACCGCTCAGCCATCGTGGCGTGCGCGGTGCTTTTTGGAAGTAAACTCGCTACTTGATGCATTGCGATATGAACAAAATCGAAAATCGAAAATTATCTTTCCGTTGAGCCTATTCCACCAAATATAATTTTCATTCCCCTGTGGATGCTCAAAATATTCAGAAAATTTGAACGCGGAAATCAAATTTTAAAAGGTAGAAAAATTGGAAAACGTTAGAAAGGTTTCTTTCTTAGTGTTTGTCTGTAGATAAATAACTACAGTAGGGTTAAATTATTATAGTAATATATTTTTCCATTGTAGTTTTAAATGTTTTTCGTTATACAAAAATACTTGATATGGATCATAGTTTAAACAAAATTAATGTTAGATGTCATTGAATGAGGTTATACTCGGTCTATTGGCCGAATATTCAAAAGCGTTCATCTTATTTCTCTCGGAACTATTCGTTGATGAGGTCGTTTAACAATTTTTTAATCTTTCAATTATTGCTAACACTTATCCCTCTTTTAACCGGTTATCGAATATCCTTTTTATTCTAAAATAAATACATTTAATAGTTTTCTAAGCATGACGAAGTTTTATGGAATTCTATTAAAAAGTCAAACTTGTGCAAAATATGAACTTATTAAAACGCAGCGCAAGTGTGTCCATATTTCCGGGGAAACACTTGCTTGCAACTCGCTTAAAAGCAATCACAAAAAATAGAAGATAATAATATAAATCAGAAAAAAAATAGAAGAAAATATTAAAAGCAATATGTGATACTTTCAAATTTTATTTTCTCTGCAATTATAGACATTTGAAAGATCGAATATTGTATGCAAACATATTTTTAACATAGATAATTATTATATCCATTATAAGCGGTTGGAAGTAAATCGGCAGGAAATAAAAATTTTCATAAAAAATTGAAAATTTCATAGAAATTGTATACATTGGTAACAATGCCCGGATAAAGTCCGAGCAAAAAATCCTTTCAAACCCAGATTATGGACCACCTTGGGCAACTTTTGACACCTACGTCAGTATTGTATCTGAAAAAAATATTTTCGCTACCCTAACGTACTATCTTGCTAGAATAATTGAAAGCTGTCTAAACTTTATATTAAAAACAATTGAAATATTGCTTTAAGAAACACATTTTATTAATGGAAACTGCCAAAATGGACTTACACTTCGATAATAGGGGTTATATTTGTTTACAAGAAAAAATACAACACATAAACTATTTATATGTATGAAAAGAGATTATCCACGGGTATTTGAGCATATATTTACAAAATACAAAAACTTAATATTAAGGGTTGGTAGTGGGGGTAACTTGAAAAATATGGATTTTTCGAGAATTTATTTTTAATCAGTTTTGTAGATATAAAAAAGGGATGCAACTTTTGTTTAAACTCCTCTTCGACATCTCTCACCGTTTTCCAGATATTCCACGGAAAAGAACGTTCTGCATTTTTCCACCCCAAAAAGCTGCTTGCACATCGAGTTTCATAATTTTCTGAGTTTTCGGGTTACCGAACGTCCCCTGTTAGTCTAAAGAACACATCGGTTAATTCAACAATCGTTCACTTGAATTCGTTAATCCACAAAACTGTTGCCGATTGTCCAAGGAATTACAGACAGTCAAGTGCGCTGTATAAATAATAACGCTTCGAAATAACAATGGGATGAATTTTTTTTAAGAGACATAGGGTCATTATCAGATACAGTTTACTTTTCCTTTACACACGTTATTAACCGTGACAAAATCACTGCACAAAGTCAGCGGTGCGTGTCAGAAATCTCGTGAGCCAGCGGCGCGACGACCGCTCGCTCGTGCGCCGTCAAAACACGAAAATCGCGCTAATTTTAGAGTCGCCGGGTTTAATTAATGTCCTCTCTAAACCCAACTGCGCGCCGATGCAGTGCGGCATGCGATGCATCACGCGGCGCAGCATGGAATGCGTGCGCGTCAAACGTGATATATTCCTGATGTTTCGATTTAAAACTGTTTACGACGCCGGGATAGCATGTTCGATGCCCCTTGTTGCGCACCATGAAGCGCCTCATGTTGCATCGCGTCGATCGGCCAGGCCATTAGGGATCATAAAAGCGTGTCAATCATACTGCGTGTATTAAAATCAACTTCCTGTTGTGTACCTTTCAAATTGCGCGCCATGCCACCCGATAATAAGTACGTTAATTTCTCTCCACTCGTTAAAGTCACCACAGATCTAACGCATTCCGCGCTCTATAATATGTATCGGCATGTTCATACGCGCGACATCCAGTCTCATTGTAGTCGATCGAAAAATAAATGAAGGACAACTGACTTGCAACAAGGACAGATTAGTTTTTTCCAGTGATAAATGTGTGAGCTATATGCCAACGCGCACAGTTATAGTTTTCACAAACGACCTGTAAGCTTAGCTATTGTAAAATCAATAGTTTCCTGCTTTCTTTGATATTTAATATTTACAAAGTTCGCAGAATATTTGTCGAAAGTGAATATTAATTTAGTTGGCTATTTAAAAGTTCAACTCTTCGGATGATTACAACGCAATTTTTGTTTGCTGCCCAAATTCACTCGAAGGGGGTGTAATTGACCCCCGAAAATCCGGTTAGTTTCCGATTTTGTGTTGTAACTCGTGAACTGTAAAATAATTTTTTCACCAAATGATAGATCTAATTAAAAGAAGCAACTTTTGTCTTGAAACCTTTTTTCTATCTCTTACAGTTCGCGAGTTATAACACGAAATCGGAAAATAGCCGAATTTTCAGGGGTTAATTTCACCCCCTTCGAGTGAATTTGGGAAGCAAATAAAAATTGCGTTGTAATCAGGAGGAAATTCCCTATATATTCACAAAGTTTCAGAATTTTTTGAATTTTCGGCTTCGGGATCTTCCCTTGTTTTGGTAACCGGAAAATTCTGATTTTGTTTTAAATTTCACAGCTTTATTGAGAACCTCGATTCAAGTATCAGGCAATTTTTATTTTTTGCTACTCTTTCGTTCTTCGGGGTGAAAGCACCCTTTAAAGGCTAATGTGTGCTTTCCTATTTTCCTGCTTATTTCTAAAACCATAGTAGCTATAAAAAATTGGTCGAATGGAAATTTAATAATCTTTACGCTCCATAAAACTGTGCAACGAAATTGTTTAAAATTTGGAGTTTAAATACAGAAACCCCACCACAAATAATTAAATAACTCCATTGGTATAGGGCACAAAAACTATTTAATTTTCATTTCACCAATCTTTTTATATCTACTATAGTTTTCAAGATACCTAAACAGAAAAATGGGGAAGCAAACATTACTCTATGAGGGATGTTCTCACCCTGAAGAACTATGAAAAGTAGCAGAGAAGAAAATTGTCGAATACTTATATTAAGGTTCCATACAAACAGAGTTTAAAAAAAAGTAACGAAATCCCTTTTAAGTTGCGTTATTGGGTGGTTTTCAATATTTTAGCATTGTCGTTACATCCCCGTATTGGCGGCTTCGCAAAACATTTCCTACCGTGGATTCAAAATGTCTTATTCTTAGCGTTATTTTCGGCCCAAATAAGTATATACGTATTCGTTTGGAGCAATTCTAATATCTAACTCTTTTGAAGCACAAGGAGCATTGCGATCCGACGTGCTTCGAGAAAGTGTTACGATGCGTTGTGCGAGGCGACCTTGGCACGGCGTGGAGACGCGCGTCGGAACGTTTCGCAAATTGCCGGAAATTTCCGTGGGAAACTGCGTGTACGTTGCCTGAGAGTGTGGCGATGTGCGCGTAAGAAGCAGTCAGTGTCGGGTGCGCATAGCGACCAGGCGCATCCTCTGACACGGTCCCGCACTTACAATTACTAAACACTTCTCTGCTGAATTCTGTTCTGGGGAATCAGGAGTGGAAGCTTCGCTCCGTACTCTTGTATTGTTTTTTCAGATTTCAGCTCGATTTATTCTCTGGTCTTCAACAAAGTAATCCCCGAGACATTGAATATTTATCGACCGAATGACTGGAAATATTTGACGAATTATTTGTACAGGGACATGCCTGGCATTGTACTACAAGTGGTAATTAAACTGGCAAATCTAAACTCTGGCGATTTAATCGGAGCTTGAGGGATGCAAGAATCTTCAGGAAAGAGCATCAGAACCTAATCGTGCAACTTTCCAACGATTTAAAAGAAATAATCTTTTATTTTTATATTAAGGGGGGACTCCACCCAGAAACCACTAAAAAGTTAGGGATTTTTTTGTTCGTACAAATAAAAATGTAGAGCTTGGATTTTTTTATATTGTTTTAAAGCACTCTTTATTTTGCTAGAAAAAAACATTTTTTTTATGGAAAATTGTACAAAATGGCTTCCCGGAGCACTGCAAGAAAACTGGACCACGCTGCCGAGAATGACTGCATCATCTGAGAAGGAAGTACAAAAGAGATATATAAACTGGAATATATTATCTTCCATGTAGCGTAGGATTTTATTGATATTTCAATTATTCGACTTTTTACAAGCGTTTCAGTGCAAATTTTTACGTAAAAAATTAAAGTCAATTCTTCAAACTGCTACAATCTCCAAAATGATTCGAATTTTGAGAAAATCCTACGCTACATGGAAGCTAATATATTCCAGTTTATATATCTCTTTTGTATTTCCTTCTCAGATGATCCAGTCATTCCCGGGAGTGTGGGTCAGTTTCTTCTGCAGTGCTCCGGGAAGACATTTTGTTCACCGCCATTTTGTACAATTTCCATAAAAAAAAAATTTTTCTAGCAAACTAAAGATTGCTTTAAAACTATGTAAAAAAATCCAGGCCCAATATTTTTATTTACAGGAACAAAAAAATCCCAAACTTTTTAGTGGTTTCTGGCTGGGGTCCCCCTTTAAAGAAAATATCTTTCGCTAATAATAAACAAGTACCTAATCATTCTTGGATTTAGTTGGCCCTGCTAGCTTTTACCGAGCGAACTGTTGCTTATCGACGCCGAAGGAAGGGATGCAATTATGCACTTGCAGGAAGTAACAATTTACATTCCTATACGCGCGTCACCGTCTAAAACCCCTATTTGTAGCTCGGCAGCAGGTGTAGCGTTCACCCCCATAAATGACCGGATATTTTCCGTGTCGGTACGTGCGTCACTGTAGGAAACGGTTACGGTACGAATTAGTGTGGTGTAATGTTGGGGCGTGTAACAAGTGCGACTCAGGTGCATGCACCATTTGGCAGAATATCATACGTTGAGCGCGGCCGTTAGAGATCGGCTTAGCACGTGACCGGGACTCGTCTCAGTGCGCGGGAATAATAATACCCCCATGCGGATATCCAAAGGCGGCAGGAATCGTAGCAGCTTCGAGAAAATTATCGCGACAACAGAGCTGCGAGGATGTTTGGGACATTTTATGCAGAAACCTACCAACCTACAAAATAACAAAAAATTAGTTAACGGTAGGCCTACCTAGAACGGTCTAAACAACATGCTTCTTTGGGAATTTTTTCTAGAAAAACCAATAAACTTTTATTATTAAACATTAGTCTGTTGGAAAGAGTACATCTTACGGATATTCCAGAATTTTTTTAGGTAAAAAGTATTGAATGGTTTGAGAGTTATTAGGCGCTTTGTGGTGGCAAAATGGAAAATTCGAAATTTTTTAGATGCTGTATGAAATTATCTAGGCGCTATCGGGCCCGACTTTGGAAAAATTGTTTTGAGACAAAATGGCGGCTGTGCAAAGTTGAAGCATCGATATTTGGCAAAATATCGCTCGTTTTTCGAGTGTAAAAAAAATCTAGGCAAAAAAAGAAAAGCTCCCGATAGCGCTTAGATTTTTAATCCTAAAATAAGCCTGCAAAGCCGCGAGTAAATCGGTTCAATAATTTTTTAGTTATGTGTGTCACCGACTTTGAAAACATGATTTTGAGGGAAACGCGTTTAAGATTTTGAGTCTGAGAATCTACCAATTTTGGTCGGATTACACTTTCAGGGAATATTTTCAAGATGTTCTGCTTCAAGAAAATATAAAAATCGAAAAATCGATTTTTCGAAAATTTCTGAGTAGGCCTCCCCCTCTTAAACAGGCCACGGATCCCATAATTTTATGATATTTATTTTGCAAAAAATATCCAATCCATAGAACAACTCTTACATTATACAATTATTTAAACTACCAAGCCACAGTTCCATTTTAGGCTCAAAAAACGAAAATTTCAGAAAATTTAAAATAATATTAATTATACTACTTAAGTACTATTAAATAATCCATTATAAACATTATAAAACAATAACAAGAAATAAAATATACCCAATAGAAAATAAAGCAACTTTTCCTTAACAATTGAAAATTTCAGATCATTGTGTTAACTTGGCCCATTTTATTATACGTTTCGTTAACATAATATTTGTAAAAATCTCACCTCGTGGTAATCTTCTTATCAATATACCTCGTCACTCTCCTTAAGCTTAGAATTTTCTAATATGGCTGGTTAAAAAAGGCACTTTAGATATAAATCTGCCACGGTCTTCAAATCTCCTAATATCGAGCCACTGAAATTTTGTAAGTTCTAAATGCTCCACTATTGAGCAAAAAGGATAATCACACTTTCGCCGTCCCAATCGAATGAAATTTCCTCGAAGGTATAGATGGGGGTCTCGATATTGAAGCATTCGAGCGAACACCTCCAGATCGTTATCGCGCTCGTAATTATCGGCGTAACAGTATTAGCAGTTGGAAATGAAAGCGGCCGATAAGGCCGAAGTGCGGAAACGATGATCAGCGTTAAATAAAAGCGAGGCAGCGCGGGCCGAGTGGATGCATCGCGTACGTAGCTGGTATCAGGTGCAGGGCGTAGGATAGGCGAGGTATGGTGAACGCAGCCGTTGCTCGGGCAAGGCACGTGAATGAGGTCTACTCTCTCGAACGTACACGATCGGCCGAACGTCGATCGGGTATCGCGCGGCATGCAAGGAGGCGGGTCAAGATTTATCTAGCAAATAACCTCCTGTTGCTCGCACGTACCATGTGTAGCAAAAGTTTCCAGCCGTTTGAGCGTGTACCTTCTGCTGCAGAACTACCCGTTTCCAAAAACAAGATTCCTGATACTATATGCTTCCGAGGACTTAGCAGAAGAAGTGTCTATAATTATAGTTGCGTTCACGGTCGAGGCGTTGGTGAGAATGAGAAAAATATATAAGACGAAATTGGCTGGTTTTAAATGCTGTACTTCCCTGCGCCACTGTTATGCATTTGCGCGCATGCGCAAACCAAACTACGCTTTCCATGGCGTAGGCACACCGATGGAAAGTGTTACAGTGTTTTTGGAGACGAGTTACTTGCTAGTTTAAAAGGTATTGTAACTTGATGTTTATAGCCTGTTGCGTATACTGGGTGTTTCACTGCAGGTGGTATACCTTTTGGAGGGTGATTCTACAGGCCATGTAAGACGAAATATAGAATAAGAAGGTAAGCGGAACGGCCTGCGGAAAGCGCGACGCGTTCCCCTTGCCGCCCCGTGCCCCTCACAATCAGTTTATAGAGCAGTGGTGGCGAACCTATGCGACACTGACCCACGAAGGCTTTTTAAATGACCCACGCATGGATTTATATAAGCTTATTTTTTATATCCTGAAAGAGAGAACAGACAATTAAAATGTTAAAAAATTAAAGTATAAAAAAAATTTCTGTTAACAAATTTTCGATGTTTCAAAATTATTGGCACCCTTTTTACCACCCCTCCCGTTTCCAAGTGACGCCACTGATTTAGTGACCCACGGGTTAGTATTAAAATAAATAATTAACAAAATTTGATCCACCTCTCAAAAAGGTTCGCCATTACTGTTATAGAGCCACCGACGCGGGAATAGTCCGGGCGGGAAAATCGGTGAGCGCTCGGCGGACGCACGGACGACACTCGGCTGGCGTCCGCCGAGACGCCGGGCCCAATCCGTGCTATATTCGAGCACAACGTTGCCAAATTTTATGCTCGCAACACGTAGAACAGAGTTGGACAAAATTTCATCTATTTAGTAGGCAATTACTTATTAAGGGAGGAACCTGGTTTAGGGCGCTGAAAAGGACGATATAAATTCGTGTCAATTAAGAAAAACTTGCGCTTTTTTATTTGGAGTAAAAATTGGATCCGCTAGGATGTACACAATTTGACAACTCCGGCGGCGCGGCGCTCCGACAGTGTAGCGATACCTCCGTGACCGCCGCCAGAGGGCCACGCGACCACTCCGCTCTCTCGCAAGTTCTCCCTCATCCACTCCGTCCTATTACCAATTTCGTCCTACTCCTAACGTTCCAGCGTCTACGGCTTAGCGGTTTTTTGCAAATTTTTCTCCGCGTCACAAAGTTAAGAGTAAAACACTCTCACTACCAGTCGTTAGCGCCAAATTCCACTTGCGACGACCGGTAACAGAGCCTTTGCTCTGAGAGACGGTCCATAGAGGGGACTCGGGGAAAACCTCCCCTCTACTGAGAAAACTTTATAAAAAAAAAAAACTCCTAACATCCCAGCGTCGAAGGCAGGGCCCTGTTAGATACGCCTTACCGATTTTGGAAAGATTCTCTTTATATTTGTTAAGAAAATAATTCTTAAAAAATCACCGTGTTTTCAGCGTCCTAAACCAGGGTTCCCCTTAATTACGATTGTAATTGTGGTCGGTAGCAATTAACCAGTACAGAAGGTAATTCGTAATTGACTTAATTACGTTAACAATAACTGAAGTAGTTGATTACATAATTAAACCTGAGTCAAACCTGACAGGTACTCCGGACTTTTTGACACCACTGTTTTCTGTGGAAAACGAACGAAGTGCCAAGTTACAGGAATGTGCAAAAGAAGGGAGGTTTAGAAATCGGAAAAACTGGTGCTTGGCCATTTTCTTTCAAGTGAATGACCAATCAGAAGTATCCGAGGAAAATGAAAGCCTTCGAAGCCGGGTGATTTGAAGCATCAAGTCAAACCCGGGTGATTTGAAGCATCAAGTCAAATCCGGGTGATTTGAAGCATCAAGTCAAGTCCGGGTGATTTGAATCATCAAGTCAAACCCGGGTGATTTGAAGCATCAAGTCAAATCCGGGTGATTTGAGGCATCAAGTCAAATCCGGGTGATTTGAAGCATCAAGTCAAACCCGGGTGATTTGAAGCATCAAGTCAAGTCCGGGTGATTTGAAGCATCAAGTCAAACCCGGGTGATTTGAAGCATCAAGTCAAGTCCGGGTGATTTGAAGCATCAAGTCAAGTCCGGGTGATTTGAAGCATCAAGTCAAATCCGGGTGATTTGAAGCATCAAGTCAAATCCGGGTGATTTGAAGCATCAAGTCAAGTCCGGGTGATTTGAATCATCAAGTCAAACCCGGGTGATTTGAAGCATCAAGTCAAATCCGGGTGATTTGAGGCATCAAGTCAAACCCGGGTGATTTGAAGCATCAAGTCAAGTCCGGGTGATTTGAAGCATCAAGTCAAATCCGGGTGATTTGAAGCATCAAGTCAAATCCGGGTGATTTGAAGCATCAAGTCAAGTCCGGGTGATTTGAATCATCAAGTCAAATCCGGGTGATTTGAAGCATCAAGTCAAGTCTGGGTGATTTGAAGCATCAAGTCAAGTCCGGGTGATTTGAAGCATCAAGTCAAATCAGGGGGATTTGAAGCATCAAGTTAAATCCGGGTGATTTGAAGCATCAAGTCAAATCTATTTGCGAGTTTCCAAGTGAAAAGTGAACGTTAACCCTAACCATTTCGTTACTATGGACTTTAATCGCGAGAATAAGGCATCGTATGCAAGTTCTTACATCCATAAAAATATGTATATCGTTCTCGTATTTCGTAAGTTTCTTGATGAATCCTTTCATTGCTGTAGAAATCATACAACATTTAACAAGTATGACATTCTCACGTTGCGATCGGTTGCATAGAAAAGAGAAACGAAAGACTGAACTACCGTTAGTGGGTGTAGCAACTGAAAACAGCAAATCAATCGGAGCGAGACATTCCTGTTGTATAAAATAGTTAACGGATAAGCGCCTTGTATTCTCGCCATTTTCTGGAACAGTCAGTAACTCGAGTCACCCGAGCGATAACTCGAGACTACGCAAACACGATATAGCATCGCCTCGAACGAAAGTGCAAGTAAGAACGGCGCAATTAAAACAACCCCGCGGCTCGGCATCGCGATCCCTGCACTGAGAAGCAACGTTCCTGGGAAGATTTCCCAGTTAAAATGGATCGCGACACTGTTAATTATCTTCGAGTGGAAAGTGCTTTGCCTCTTTACTCTGCCGGGGTCCCGCGAATCCTTAGCTATACAAACCACGAAAGAAAGCGCGCCGCACGCTCGATGAAAAATTCTCACGGTGAGTTAGGGGCCGATAATTGGAAGTGTACGCCGCGATAATACGATCGGTAGATAGAGTACGCCTTTTCACGAAGTCAGAGGATCGAAAGGACCCAAGAATGACTCGCGGAACTTTGAGTTCGAGTAACTCCGACTTGATTCGATCTGGTGCAATGTCCCCCCAGAGATTGAGAGCAGTCATGGTCAAGCAGGAGGAACCGAAAGGCAGCTTATCTTACGTTGCTATATTAATTAAGATCCTTTGTTCGTGCCCCGTGAGCTTCGTCTCTCTACTACAAAAGACTTCGTACTATAACCGATGAGGATTGCAGGTTTTTGTACAAGTCCTGTACACTCAGGAGCCATTGTCAGTTTAACTCGAGATTTACGAAGCATCGAGCAGTTAATTTTTTCTCTTTAATTCAGCAAGTCAATAGTGGGATAAATGTTTTCTCCAAGATGCAGCGCACTAGGTTTTCTTATTATATAGTTGCCATTATTGAAAAGAATAACATTGAAAAGACCTTAATAAGGGGTAACGTCACCGCAGAGCCCGGAAAAGTAGCCTGATTTTGAGAATTTTTTATGCGAGTATAGTGAATAGAATACAAAATCTGTTCGAAGGCCTTTATTGTAAATACCTTGAGGTATGATCGCAATTTTTTATTAAATTTTTTTAATACAAAATGGCGGCGGCACAGCTCAACAAAAGAAGCTTTTTCTGACAAACAGTGTTCCGCGGCCGGAAAGATCTCTCCTTCAATTTTTCACCCTAGAACAAAAAACCGAAGATTGTTGAGTTCTATATAAGATTATCTCGGGAAGTACCCGAGGAAATTAAAAAATACTGATTTTTGTAAGAATGGTGCGTGATTTAACCAAACCCGGAACTGCCATAACCTCGAAATTGTTGAAACGTTTTGTTCAATCACGCGCCATTCTTAAAAAAAAAACAGTATTTTTTAATTTCCTCGTGTACTTCTCGAGATCTTATATAGAACTAAAAAATTGTCGGATTTTTTGTAAACAACAGGTAAAAGATGCTGAAGGCATTTCTTAGTTTTCTCTTTCAATTTTTGCTTCATTATGTACCCTTTATTTATAACAATTTTAACGATATATAAATTACCATCTAAAATTATTTTACATTATGCCAAAACTATTCAAGTTTTACTGCATATGTATGTCACTATCTAGAAAGTGATGCTTTAGATCTAGTTTGAGTAAGCATATGTATTGGGAAACCTAGAATTTTGATACCCCAACTAGTGACAGAAAATTGAACTACTGAGAGTAGGTCGACATCCGTCGAAGTCCATGTGATTATTAGTGTTTATATAGACATGTTGTGAAAAACGAGTGTCTTTAAATTTTTTGAACACTAAATTTTTACATATTCGATTAATAAATACTTATTCGGAATGTTTTGTGGGATCCGGACCTACTTTCAATAGTTCGCCAACTTACCACCACAGCGCTGAAATCTAAGCCACGCCTCCACTATGTTTCCCAATATTCCACCCCATGGAATTCCGTTTCCCTCAAAATCGGAATCATTTGAATAATGATTCTAATGTACTGTTTTGACAGAAATTATTCTGCAAGCATTTGTGATGCGATCTTCAACAAATTCTCCCCAATAACGACATACATTTAATTTAAATTACACTAGACTAATTATAACAGCTACCAAGACAATAAATGAATAATAAGCTACACGTGGCGAAATTACCATTCAATATACAAACACGTATTCCTTAACGGTTTGTTAATATTTTCTGGTATTTGGCCCACACGTGGGTGATCGCGCACTAGGTGGCGATAAGCGCTCCCTCTATGTACAAGGTTATGTAGGATTTTCTCCAGCGGCCTTAACAAGGTGTGGTTTTAACAAGGTTGCGAGGAAATTTAGTGCTCGTTGCATCCACTACACCATGAAGCGGCGCTTAAACATGGAAACTACATCGCCCTGGTCGCAACGGATCCTGCAGCACTGCTCCTACAGTTATCGTCATTAAAACGTAACTCGTTTCGCAACATGTCAGCCGCACTTTTCCACACGCGCTAAGTATTCGCAGGTGTCTCCAGGATTTTACAAACTACTCGGGCGACACCACGTTTTCAACAAATTTAATTCAGGAGGTAGGTGCCTGCTGGGTTTTCTCTCTTAGCCCGCGGAAGCGGGCATTAAAAAGTGTCCTTTTTTTGTCATTCCCAACGGAGATCGTTAACAATAAAATTGTAGACCGAGATCGTTTTCGGTTGATTCTCTGTAAAATTTAATTTCATCCATTGACAACAGTTTTATCCTTTGCTACGTGCTGCCTGTACTCCGAGTTTGATCGACTCGGCAGAAAAAGCGCCGATAGATCGCCGATCCTGAATAGAGCATTGTTCGACGGTAAGAGGGAAAAATTCTCCTTCCTGAATTTTGCACGTAGCCGCTAAGAAGCGTAGCGTGAGAGGGGAACGCCACCACCCCGGGGGTTGTATATCTCTTCTGGAAATACTGTAACGCTCTTAACGAGGTGCCGTTCCGCGCAAGTTTAGCACTTGCGGAACGCACCATCGCGCCAAACGACCGAGTATATAACCCGCCGCTTGTTTAACAATCATTATTTGCGAGAGCCCGTAGGTATCCGGGCGGTATCGAGAGCAGATCGGATCGGATCTCTTTGCGGCTCGATTTGGCCGCACTGTGCTCCTCTCCTCGACTCTTACGTTAGCGGGCGACAGTCTCGGTTTCGAGATATCGGCCCCCATAAACCACTCGCTCCCTCTTGGATTCGGTCATCTTTCGAGCGGGCATGCACGCGATTTCTAATTGTTTCCAGAATTTTCTGTACAAAATCGACCGACCCGAGACGATATTTTTTTTCAAATTTGCCACATTAATGGGCCCGTAAGTGAGACACCGATTCCAGGTCTTAGTTCTTCTGAAAGTTTGAGTTTCACGAAATATATCGGCGGTCATAACTTTTTACCAATAGCAGATTTCAAAAGGTAACTTGTATAAAAAATCAGAAAAATCAAGCTTTCTAACAGTATACACTTTTATATCTGTAAGTAAAAAATATACCTACATAATTCACAATTTTCATAGTTTTCATAATTTTGTGCGAATAGTAAAATACGTATATTTACAAATAAACAGAGGCTGATTGCTTTGGTAGCCAACAAGGCTAAAGGAGATTAAAAATTCGTTTCTCTGTTCTCCGTTTATGTCCGTTCGTGTTTATCCTCGACCTTCGTTGCCTATCGTAATTTTATTCCGTCTATCACCCATCGTCCGCGACAATGGACGAAACGGACAGCGGTGTAACACAGACGAAAACGTCAAAGCGACCTGGTTTTCGTTCAATTACGCCACGACGTCGGGCGGATGCAAGTCGAGTGGAAAAAAGAGGAATTTGATGTCCGTCCGGCGCATCCGGCACAGGGAACTCGTGACGCAACCAGACTCGAGAGTGAAAAGGAAAGGCAGGACGAGGGTTTGTTTGACAATGGAGACACGATTTGCACAGAATACTTTTGAGAATATTCAACAAATGCACCGGTTAATCTGATTTCGAAATTTGGAGGAATGCTTTGCAGATACCCCGTGAGCAATTTCCGAAAGACTTACCACCTCGATTGACTAAACGACTCTGTAATTGAAGAGTCCTTGTATAAAACACTGTGAGTGCCAGAATTAAAAAAAAAATTTATCGGAAAATATTTTACGTGCCAATGGCAATACTATAGAATTTGATTTTTGGCACTTGCACTGCTTTCTACCAGGACTCTTCAGTTATGTCGAATAACACGTTGCCTTAGGCATAAAGGACTTTAAGGTAGGTTAATTTTTTAACGCGACGTTTTCGTATAAAGCGAGGTACGATTTAGTCCAAAGCTTTATGCCTTCAATTATGCAATGGCAATGTGACTTTCCGGTACCCAAGTGATAGCAATACGGTAGATTTTGGGAGCTTAAGGAATCCATTTCGTAGTCTGCTTGCTGGTTGGAGGAATAGCGAGTGGCGAGTACGATAAAAGCCTTGTCGACTTCCTGTGCCACCCGCCTTTCGCCAAGGTTGCTTTATTATGTGTCAGATACTCATACCTTACGGACTAATCGAGGTACCAATGCCATCCAAATGAAATTGCTTTGAATCTCGGTGGAATTGACACATCGCTCGATTTCAAGATCAGTAGCCAAGTATATTAAATTGCTCTACAAATTGTCTCAAGTTTTAAACACAAGGATTTGGTGTTGAGAGCTCAACTGAACTTTCATTGGCTGGATATATTCTATGGTAACTTTTCAGCGGCGAATAGTTGCGTGTTGAGTCATACCATTTACGTTGCGTACGTCGCGGTTTCAGTAATTGCTACGATTGAAAGCAACTCTGCAACAAAAAATGTCAGCGGCAATTGATCGTAAAGAAGCAAGAAGTAGCGCGATGATGCACGCTAATGCGGTGCCACAAATTATTTCTTTCAAACTGGAATCATTTGTCAAGTCGGGGATGCTGCGTGCACCTGACCTTGTTTAAAACCACTCTGCTGCAGGAACCCAGAATTCGAATGAAAAGATCGGAAATAGATTACTAGAGACATTAGCAGAGAAACTTTGTCGGCGGTTAATTTCTCTACTCGTCCGCCTAATAACTTTTGGCAGTATTACGAAAATCCGGACTCGTTTGTATAATTTCAAAATTGAATTCAAATATTATGTAAGCCTGCCCAAGGAAAAGTGTGGGAGGATAAAGAACAGTCATTCTGTGGAATACGTGGACGAGCCAGCATCCAAGTAGTTGGGTTTAATCGACTCAAACCTCGTTTCATAATCGTCAGTCGTAACGTTTCTTCCAACAAATGAACCTAGAACCAATTGTTCTCCAAACATAACCGTCATGCAAACTCAACAAGCTCCGTGATGAAAATCGTCGAGCCTTCTTGACATTTCAATTTCGATATTATCATATTATTAATGGAATAGTAATTATTCGTGCGATAAACAGTACATAATCCCGTGGAGCGTGGTTCCAGCTGGGTACAGTATCGGGCGGACGAGATCTCGGCAATCGATGGCCAGGACTCTGGTGCCGGCGTTGAACTGCCGACGGCGAACGTGCGGTGACGCGTACGCCGTAAACTCTATCGGAGACCCATAGTTGGATGCACGTGTGTTGCTGATCTACGCCCATCTGCGTTCCTCCACTTGTGTAGCGCATGTACCCAGCTCTATGCCTTGCCTGTGTGTGTGGTGTTATTGGTGAATTGATAAGTAAAGTGAGTTTCTTGAGTGGACGATATCAACGTTGATACCAGTCAAAGGTATTAGAAACCTGACAAGAAAGGAACAAGTAGTAATATCCCGGCTCGAAATCGGACACACCGAAATTACGCGTTCGTATTGGGAAACTTAGTGGAGGCGTGGCTTAGATTTCAGCGCTGTGGTGGTAGGTTGGGAAACTATTGAAAGTAGGTCCGGATCCCACCAAACATTCCGCATAAGTATTTCTTAATCGAATAAGTGAAAATTTAGTGTTTAAAAAAATTTAAAAACACTCGTTTTTCACATGTCTATATAAACGCTGATAATCATATGGACTTCGACGGATTTCGGCCTACTCTCAGTAGTTCAATTTTCTGTCACTAGTTGGCGTATCGAAATTCTAGCTTTCCCAATAGACTAGCTAAGGACCCGCCACCAATCTGTTCCGATTGTAATTCTGCAGTTACAGTGGAACAACTACTACTGTACTGTGTCAAATACAGAATGTACCGCGACCACCATAAGATCACTCCATCTCTGAAGGACAATTTCGGAAAACATAAGTTAGACCACCTTGTATAAGATCACTCCACCTATAATACAATATGGTATAATACAATTGAAACCGTACTGAAAATAGCTGTTGCTAATAACCAGGTGGTTGATGCGACGTTAAATCAATATACAGCGAGTCACAGCCAAAATCGTACGTTACATATAAAAGTACGTTTCACCTAATAAAAAAAGTTTAGGGAAAACAAAAGAAGACGAATATATAGTGTAAAGACATCTATATTTATTATGTAAAAACATCAAACGAAATGAATCTTTCTAAACATGAAAAAAATAAAGTTACTAGGAATCAGTCTCGAAAACACCTCGCAGCTAAAATCGTACGGTACATCTTTTCCCCCAGGGGAACCCCAGAAAACAAACGAAGGTCGGAAGATACAAGACGATCAGAGTAGTCGCATTGTTACTAAGTATTGCGTGACGCGAAATATCGAAAGAAAGTGAGAAAATAATAGACATGGAACAGACAACAACAGAGGAAGGGCAAATTGTTATTAGGAGCTTTGAAAGTGGCAGGAGTTTTCGTGAAATTGGAGAAATAATTAATAGAAGTAGTAGCACTGTTCAGTACACCATAAAAAGATATCGGAAAGAAAATAGGATAACAAACAGATCAAGAAAAACACCAAACAAAAAGCTCAACGAGCACGATGAAAGTTGGATAAGAAAAAAAATTAAGGAGAACCCAACTCCTAAGCTTACAAATGAAGTAGAAAAATATTTGGGAAAATCTGCTAATCCTGAAACAATAAGAAGGATACTGCGAGAACAAAATTTTCACGGACGTACTGCTCGAAATAAGCCATTAATCAGCGATAAGAAAAAAAGATTGGATTTTGCTAGGCAACACAAAAAATTCACAGAAAAATTGGTTCAATCCATTGCCCAAAGCAAGTGTATGCAACTGTATGATTTTAGCTGTGATGTGCTTTCGAGACTGATTCCTAGTAACTTTATTTTATTCATGTTTAGAAAGATTCATTTTGTTTGATGTTTCCACATAATAAATATAGATGTCTGTACACTATATATTCGTCTTCTCTTGTTTTCCATTGTAATGTACGATTTTGGCTGTGACTCGCTGCATGTAGGAAAGTCGGGGTCCCACAAATTAAACAATCAAACACACCAGTGAAATGGGAATAAGCAATATAATAATGAAAGATTAATATAAAAGAATAAAGGAATACAGAATATCAGAGTTGGGCATTATCTAGATAAAAAATTATTTAAATAACGATCGAATAAATGATACCTTATCTTTATTCGTTATTCGAGGCTCGAATAATCGAAGTTATCTTTATTCGAAGAGCAACGAATAAATAATATTATTGGATGAGAATTTATTCGACGAATAAAGATAATTTTTCTATTCATCCGTAGCATTTATCTTTTCGAAGCCTTCGAATAAAGCCACGAATAACTTTCGTCAGCGTCGAGCGTGTTTATTCCAGCCGCCGGTCCTTTGTGTTCGGCGCTCGCCGCTTGGCGGGGCTCGACCCTCGGCGGCTGGAATAAACACGCTCGACGCTGACGAAAGTTATTCGTGACTTTATTCGAAGGCTTCGAAAAGATAAATGCTACGGATAAAAAATTTACTCGACGCATTTATTCGAATAAAACCTTCGAATAAAAAACTATCGTTATTCGTCGAATAAATTTTCATTGAATAAAAAAATTATCTTCATTCTTCGAATAAATTCCCATCGAATAGAAAAATTATTTTTATTCGTCGAATAAATTCTCATCCAATAATATTATTTATTCGTTGCTCTTCGAATAAAGATAACTTCGATTATTCGAGCCTCGAATAACGAATAAAAATTATTTATCTTTTGTTCGTTATTTGAGATTTTTATTTAGATAAACTTTTGCCCAACTCTGCAGAATATTATAGTAACGCGACTGTGCTCTTCGCATGCTGCTCAATGACTCGCGATCGGCACGATCGCCGAGGACCGCCCCGATTCGACCGTCTCCGCCGAACTTCGTTCTCCGCCGACCTCCGTCTTCCGCACGAGAATCTATATTGTATCGCATTCCGGCCGCTACTACCATTCCTACATACATATAAAAAAAAATATCGAAGTTGCTTCTGCCTCGCACCTTGGATGCGCTCGCTTTGTGAAACACGTGTTCGCTAACCGATCGAGTGTTTGAGTGAAGGAATCAGCATGTCACGGGGCATGTAAGAAATTTGTTAATTCAGAAATCTGTACGATAGAACGGTACAGAGCTATAATAATGATCAAGCAGATCGAAGTTCCGAGAATGAGAGTATTGTAAGCTGGATGAGGTACGACTGTTTTTATTTTTTTTTTGTACCGAATACATCAAATTTAAGTACTGATTCTTCTAAATGAAGTAAATTCTCTTACACCACTCTCGAGGCCAGGAGTTAATTAGATATTGTAATGCGGGAATAAATGAATCTCATCAGCTGGTGAATGAATGCTTATCTGCCTGCTGTAGATATCGATCTAAGTAATTGACGGTCGTGATTAAGGAATCGATAAATAAAGCTGCTTAGAGATTAAAGTGTTGGAGCTTCGAAGTAAATACACATCGCTCATTTGCTGCAACAGCGACACAACTCAAAATTTGCAGTTTTTGAGTTATTAGCTCAGAAAAATCGGTTGTTGTCTAACAAAACTTTCCCCCAAAAATCGTGGATTTTGAGTTATGTCGTTGTTTATTAACTGCTTGAATACTTGACATAATAGTATATATTTCGACTCGATAGAATTCAACAGCTCCATAACTCGCCACAGTGGAAAGTAATTCGAACACTGAAATTGATGCAATCATATTAATTTTTCCTTTCCTATATTTGCGATTTCCAACTTGCCTACTCGTTGCGCCAGACGTACAACGATCGCCTGCTTCAGAAGTCTCACCTTTACGTCTCCATATTCCGCGAGTCTTGATGGATCGAGCACCACAGCAAAATTTACTAAGAATTGTTCGAAAGGTAATGGTTGCAATATTCAGACATAAGGAAATCGGAGTTGCGCTGAATTCCTCTTATTTATTTATTTATTTTATGGTGCATAATTCGAAGCTAATCTCCTCAAACTTAAGTCAACGCTAAGTAATTTTTGTACCCTCCAACAAAATTGCAAACCGTTACGTAATTTTGAAGGTTAACCCCCTCAAATCAAGGTACCATAAAATATTTTATCCTCCCAACAACCTTAATTTTTATTGTGCATAATTCGAAGCTAATCTCCTCAAAATTAAGTCAACGCTAAGTAACAATAAGAAAATAATTCTTATTGTATTATATTCTGTTTGCCATTGATTTCGTGGGCCACCAGTGACACCCATCAAATTCGACTTCAAGTTCAAGGCTGTCTCTTAAGTATCAATTTCCCGCCGACAGATCTTTGCGTCGTGAGATTCTCGATGGAGCAAGTGCACGCAGGAAAGTTAAGTAAGTAGTCCACGATGCGTGTGCACGCGGAGCGGAATTGCCAGGCGGTGGCCGCCCTCGCAGCGGATAGAAACACTTATTTTACTTACGAGACGGGCTTCAGGCTGTCAGGTACAGTCTGCAGCACTGTGGCAAGAGCTGCGAGCAGGACGAGGGCGGAGGTGGTCTGTCCGTGTGTCGCGTACACCAGCCTGGAACTAGGCTTCGGGTTGAGTGAACGGACGGATGGGTCACAAAACATCCATTATTTTTACACTTCGACCGCGTCCTGTCTTGCGTGATATTCCTATCCGGGGACGTGTCTGGTCGACAGTGATCTCTTACATTCGAAGGGTGCGCGATTTTCCGGATTTCCAAGCTTCTACGAATTCACCTAATGAACCCACAAACGAAATTAAATAGACACATTGCGCTGCAACGAAATAACGCGGATCGCTCTATTCTTTCAGACTTGCTGTACAGATTACTAGCGAATTACTTTTATGTCTGATTGTTGAAGTAATTTTTGTAAAGTAACCTTTCCATAATGAAACTTTATGTGTTGATTTTTAGCCATTTGTGTGGGTAACCTTTGTAAGTGAAAACCAAATCGATATCTAATCAGGCCTAGGAGATATTAAGGAGTCCGTGAAAATACATTTTTCCGCTTTTCACCCTCTTGGGGATGAAATTTAAAAAAATTCCTTCTTATTAGGGTTTATGCAAAAACCGACTTTTGAAAAAACCTGTTTTCGAATTCCACTATTTCCAAAAAACCGGTTGACCCGGTTTTCGAATTTTCACAAAAATATAATTAAAATAGAAAATAAATATTTGTACTTATTTTAAAAATTTTCAGATTTTTTAATATTGATGGAATTACAAAAATATAACAAAATAAAGTATACTTTATCTGTACAAAACCGAATAAAAAAAAATTAAAATAACTAAAATCCGTACAATTTTTTAGTTCATTTAATATTTACGGATCTACAAAAATATAACAAAATAAAATACACTGCATACAAAACCAAATGAAAAAGAAACTAAAATAACTAAAATCCGTACGAAATATAAATTATAACTCTTTATTTCATTTAGTATTTTTCTTCCGAAAATATGAACTCATGAAGATTAGTTTTACAGTAAACTGTTACCTACTACATTATGCTTGTGTCGGAGGCGATTTCAAGTCAAAAGGTTAACGATTTTAATTAAATAAATAATTCATTTTTGCATATTAATTCTAGTATATAAAACCGGTTTTTTTAAATTTAAAATAGAAGATTAGAAATGTTACAATATTGGAAAGATTATCTAGAAAGGCAAGTTGTGAAATTAAAACTCCCGACACTAGTGTTTTTTGCCCGACATTCTTGATGTCGGATTGTATTTTTGAAACACGAATTTCTCAGGGGAAGATGCAAGAAGTATGGCGATGTTTTTATTGCAGGATGAAGTAAGGCTTCACTTCTAGCTAAATAGTAGTAAACAATGTGTTTCGTGAAATTTATTTAGCGCCTTAATTTTTAGGTACAAAGTCAGTGGCGGATTTAATAGGGAGGCCGTTCATCAATTGCCGTCTGGGCCCCTGCCCAGAAGGCCCCCTAGGGCCCCATCCTTAAAAAAATTATGATTTTATCCAAACTATATTTTTTCTGTACTAATACACTGAGACCGTTTTCAGTAAACTACCTCTTCATTTTCCTGAAAAAAATGGGCCTCTCCAGAAGGCCCCCTAGGGCCCCATCCTTAAAAAAATTATGATTTTATCCAAACTATATTTTTTCTGTACTAATACACTGAGACCGTTTTCAGTAAACTACCTCTTCATTTTCCTGAAAAAAATGGGCCCCTCCAGAAGGCCCCCTAGGGCCCCATCCTTAAAAAAAATTATGATTTTATCCAAACTATATTTTTTCTGTACTAATACACTGAGACCGTTTTCAGTAAACTACCTCTTCATTTTCCTGAAAAAAATGGGCCCCTCCAGAAGGCCCCCTAGGGCCCCATCCTTAAGAAAAATTATGATTTCAACCAAACTATGTTTTTTCTGTACTACTACCCTTAGCCCGCTTTTAGTAAACTACCTCTTCATTTTCCCGAACAAAATGGGCCCCTCAGAACGTTTGCCACCTGGGCCTTTTTTCTTAAATCCGCCACTGTATAAAGTACTTAGAGAAGCTTATGAGTGGCGTCAAGGGTAACAAGTAGTTCGAATTGAATTGCGGTTGGCGTAATAAAAAAGAAACTCGATCAGACAGCGCGGTGGTGCTGATATAATAACACCTGTAAGGAACAATTGTCGTTAGAAGGAAAAGGAAGACAATGACAACTTTCCTCTGGCGTGATAAATCTACGTGAGACGCACAATGCGCTAGAGTGTAGCTGCCTAACTATACGTGCTCGGACGTCAAAGTCTCCTGTCGTACTTGAAACTCGACACCTTTGTTACCGTGCCTTTATAAAGTCTCTTTATGAACAGAGTCTGCGGTTCACACGTTTCCACGTCGCGATTATCAACACTTGCGTTACTCCGTCTTACATCATTCGCGTCCTGCTTTTTAATTGTGCTAAGCAAAAGATCGAAAATTCATGATCCTGACACACTTATACGTACGAGTCACGGTTTCATTAATTATCCCACCGAGAATAATGCGCCGCCCGAAATATCGTAAGTTAGGAATCATTTACTCAATTGAGATGATTGATTTCTTCTAAAGCATTCATATTGAAGGAAAAATTCTGCGATATTAAATACTTAGTATTTGTTTCGTTACTAATAGTAAGTATTTTAACGCGGAACATTCTGATTACAGTTCTTCTACATTCATCAGATTGTGTTTGCAAAGCAAAAGAACTTTATATATTTGTAATCTTACATGTTATAAGATTGTTAAAAAAGTCAGTTTCCAATATTTGATGTGAGAAATTGAACAGAAAATTTAGCGCTCAAAACAATTTCTTACGAAATACAGAAAATGTCGAATGCGAGGGATAATTATAGTGGTTGTAAGTAGCTCCGAGCTGGTGCAATCTGTGTTTAACATATATAGCGTGGTTCAAATACATTTTTTAATAAACATGGCTTTTTCGTGAACAGATCTACCAATTTGTTATTACAGGTTTGCAAGGTTGTTAATTATAAAATGTAGAAAAAATTTGTGGATGGAAATTCCCCTTCACTTTAAGATACGATTCTAGTGTGACAGCTCCAAAAGTAACTGGCATTTATGATTTTTTTAAAAAAAACTATTGTTAATATTGGATTAATCTCTTTTGGGATATAAGGAGGCATCTTTAAACTTGCAGAATTTTTTTGTATGCCGATCCTTGTGGTAACTTATTAATTATTGTGGAATCTTGTTAACCTCTTCTGATTGCATAGAAAATAAAAATGTCTTAAAGTCAGATAGTTTAGGCTGGGATCCACCCTAATTTAAAGTAAAAAAGTGAAAGAATGAAAAATGTATCGCGTTTGAAAGAAAAAGTAACTTTTGTCCATAGATAAATTTACTTTATATAGATGAAAAAAGTATTATAAATGAAAACTAAAATTAAAATTCTAACTTTAAGGAATTTCTCTTCTTTATTGCCATCAGATGACTGTGACAGGTTCTACGCCTCACACCAACAGGAGTTACATCGTCGAAGAGGTTAACAAGATTCCACAATAATTAATAAATAATAAGACGAATCGACATAAAAAAAATTAGGTTAAAGATGCCTCCTTATATCCCAAAATAGTTTAATCTAATATTAACAATGGTTTCTAAAAAAAAATTAAACAACAGTTACTTTTCGAGCTGTTACACAAGAATCCCCCCAAATAATATTGACCATCCGTAAGGAGATACAAAACTCGCTAACAATGTTCTGTATCACAACAGGTGTTTGCTGTATTGTATGTTCCGATTAAAGTACTCATTCTAATCAACTATAAATTCAAGAGTCAGCTCTGGTACACTTAGAAGCAATAAAGACAAGTCTGCACAAATTCTTCAGATGCGTTCAATGCCACGACTCGTCCATTAAGGGGGTACACGGGTATTAGACCGCTAAAATGAATGGTTCCTTTTGGGTTGGATTGAAGGGCGACTAATAATTCGTTCCATTTGCACGTTTTAAAATACCTTATTGTGGATATAACGCATTTTAAGACCAGGAAACCTGAAAAATATTGAAAATTAAAGGAATTACAAAGCGTCAAAATTAAAACGCTGAACATCACAAGTCGAGAACGGATTAATATTTTCAGTTGAAATTTTAACTGAACCTACAAAACACTCTTCACCACAATGTGGAACTCGGTCGAAAAATTTTCATAAAAATTCACGGGGTTATACAACAAATATCAAGTTTCAAGGATTTTACTGAAGTAGTCCTGTGATAAATGTTGTCTTAAATGTTGTTAAAGCTGTGCGATCTTATGGAGCGAATTCCACATTGGGGAGAAAAGTGTTTCGCAAGTTCAGTTAAAATTTCAACAAAAAATATCGGCCCGTTCTCGAGTTACGATGCTCACCGTCTTGGGAAACATAGTTTTGAGAAAAACGGCTTTTCTACGCTGTAACTCTCGCAATTTTTCGAATTTTTCAATGAAATCTTTTTTTAAATGCTTCTATGACTTGTGGCTCATCATAAACAATCGGAAAAAAAAATTTCGATTTTTTTACCCGGAAATACCCGTGTACCCCTTTAAGCAATTTCTGTTAAATATATTTCATCCTGTCCAAATTGATCTTCAGTAACCCGAAAACAAACAGGGAAATGTAAAGCGACGCGCATCCATCGCGCCACGGTGGTTCCCAGGAGCAGCTCGGCATTCGTTGATCCAATAAATCCCAGAATAATAGAAACGCTCGACAGAGCAGAGTCTATATCCTTCCTGGTGCCGCAGGAAACGATCGCGGAGTGTCGGCTGCCCTCGAAGTCGGTCATCATCGTCGGTGAATCCAGTTACTTCTCGCTCTGCTCCGACCAGCAATTGATTCGTCTCCGTCGGGCATAACCGATCTGCCAATATCGGCCTTTCCTGCGTTTAGGCACGTCCAAGGATTTCACCTGTACACACCTGGTCGAGTAATCGTCGTGGTATTGCGTTCCGACGGCCCCTTCGTTTGCGAATGAGACGTTTCTCGATGAGGCGTCGCGATTCTTCACGCTCGCCCCTATCTTCTCTCTTCCTGTTTCTCTGGAGCAACCACCACTCACGGTGTCGCCTATGAAGCATCGTATTTAGGGCTGCGACTGGCTGTCCAATTTCTCTCTATTCGAAAATTCCAAATAATCTAAGTATCTGAATAATTATCGAATAAAATGCGAAGGATTCGAATGAGACGCGAATTCAAGAGCGGGAACTGACGCGTAAAATTATAAAAACCCTTTGCAATTTATCCACCGTTTTATATAGTAGTGTACATATGTATATCTATTATAATATTCGAAAAGTATTCGCCACATTCGAGTGCCAACTAACGAAAAATGTAGGTCTTCGAGTACGGAATGATTCGAACAATCCCAGCCCCAGTCATCTCTAGGACACACGTGCATAGGTTTTTTCGTTCGTTTCTATTGTAACTATATCATCAAGTGGCAAAAAGTAGGGTTCTTCATGGTCAGGATTTAATGTAATTTGCTTTAACACGTCACGTAGGGAAAGAAGATTTCACAGACCACACATGGATTCGATCCCGAAGGTCTAGTTCGTAGGCGGGTTCAGAACACACGCGGTATGCCTCAATTTGTTCCGTTCCGTTCCAGTATTGTCCGAGATGCCACGAAACAGCGGTTCGTCTCGTCGGGATTTAATGCAATTTGCTTTAACCGTTACGCGAAGTGATAGAAATTTAGCGGGTCCATGGAGGGTCGTTTGTACTGTTGCTTAACAACTCATCCGTTCGATCCCGTTTCAATTACACCGGCGATATCCAGGCAACCGAGGTTTGTCTGGTCCAGTTCGACGCAATTTGCTCCCATCGAGTTCCCATGTTTTCGGCGGTGTGCCGTCAGGTTTCTCCTCTCGATTGTTAATTAATCGGTGTTCGCGTGAGCGAGAGAAACGGTGCTGGGATAGATCGATATTAGCTTGGCCCGCGAAGGAGGGATACGGTGGATAGGAGAGAAGGTGAGAAAACCTTCGGGCGGAGGAGAGGTGGAAGATCACAAAAAGCTTCAGCGGCCTGCGGTGGACGACTTTCCCATGAAGCCAGGGTGGAGGACGCGGGGCAGGATGTGCCAGGACCAATCAATTGTATACGCCGGTCTCCTTCTTCTTTCCCTCACCACCTCGCTTTCCTATTTTTTTCCTCTTTTTCTCTCCGCTCTTTCACGGCTGGAACCTTTCGACGGCGGTGTTTAGAATCGATCAAGAAATTTTCGCGACCAAGGAAAAACCCTGATGAGAATTTCGTTCTTCAAGCGGGGGTGTGCAGGAATGGGTTTTACACAGTCCCCTCTGTTCTACCGCGGTCCGTGTAAGCCGGGAAGAAGCGTGGGTGGTGAAACGAAGTAAATTAACATGATATGAATGGAAGAAAAGCAGGGATGCAGTGGGATCTTCGTTTAAATGACGATAATGTCGAATGCGCGTGGCGGCGCGTAGGGAGAGCCTATTTTCTCCTACATGCAGGGTGTTGAAAAAAGGGTCTAACACTTTGGGGATTTATACAGTGGCGTGCAAAAGTATTCGGACACCCTTTTGAACAGAATAACTTGATTAAAATTGGCCTTGAGTTTTTTTTTTGAGAAGCTAGAAGGATTAGTTTGTTAAGTGACGTGATTCGTTGTTTTGATAAAAATTGCAAACGTCGTGGTTTTCAACTTTTTTGTCTGTGCTCGTAATGAAAATTTAAAAAGTGCCTTTTGTAGATTTCAACACTCTGTTCCAAGTGAACGATTATTTTCTAAAGGTGGACAAAAAAAGAATTAAAAATAAAATCGGTTTTCGAAAGGACAATGTTAAGCCGCAGAGGGGATTAGTGACCCACGAGCCTACTGCGTATGCCATACACCGTTGGAAAGATCGCGCCAAGACAAATCGATTGATACCATTTTTAACTTCGAAATCAGATGGGATCACCTCGAAAAATGCCCTCAAACTTCAAGATTTTGCGGTTTTGAGCAAAAGAAACCGGTAGTAAAATCCCACCCGGCCCGAGGGACCTCGGGTAGGCACCTGAGGGAAAACCGCGGAATGTAAGCGATACTCTAGCATTCTGGGGCGGCAAATGTGCCTCATGACCTTCATTTTAGGGCCGTGTTGGGCCTGCATTTGCCCCATGGGACTCTAATCCATTGGCGATTTCGTACTGGGCATTAGGAAAGGGACCCATAGGGCAAGCACAGGCCCAACACGGCCCTGAAATGAAGGTCATGAGGCTCATTTGCCGCCCCAGCCTGCTAGAGTATCGCTTATAGTGCCTATACGAGCTATAGCGACTTAGGTGTGATGTCACTCAGCGGGGTCTTACCCGACACTCTGCTGGGTACTGGCCGCTACTACGTGCCCCCCTACTACCTCTTGCAGGACTGTATTTAGAGAAGACCAGGACAAAACCGGGGCCCTAAGGCCCTAAGACCAGGACAAAACCGGGGTCCTACGGTCCTAAGACCAGGACAAAACCGGGGCCCTAAGGCCCTAAGACCAGGACAAAACCGGGGCCTTAAGGCCCTAAGACCAGGACAAAACCGGGGCCCTAAGGCCCTAAGGCCAGGACAAAACCGGGGCCCTAAGGCCCTAAGACCAGGACAAAACCGGGGCCCTAAGGCCCTAAGACCAGGACAAAACCGGGGCCCTAAGGCCCTAAGGCCCCGGTTTTGTCCTGGTCTTCTCTAAATACAGTTCTGCAAGAGGTAGTAGGGGGCAAGTTTAGCGGCCAGTACCCAGCAGGGTGTCGGGTAAGACTCCGCTGAGTGACTTCACACCTAAGTCACTATAGCTTGTATAGGCACTTTACATCCCTCGGTTTTCCCTCAGGTGCCTACCCGAGGTCCCTCGGGCCGGATGGGATTTTACTACCGGTTTCTTTTGGTCAAAACCGCAAAATCTCGAACTTTGAGGCCATTTTTCGAGATGATCCCATGTGATTTCGAAGTTAAAAATGGTATCAATCGATTTGACTTAGCCAGATCTTTCCAACGGTGTATAGCATACGCTGTAGGCTCGTGGGCCATTAGTCCCCTCTGCGGCTTAACATTGTCCTTTCGAAAACCGATCCCGAATGTTGCAATCGTAAAACGAGAAATCCAAACCAAATCGCCCCCCCCCCCCCCCCCCCCCGAGGAGACGCATCGTCCTTCGTGTGAATTTCAAAGCACGTCTATAAGATCCAGGAAGATGGGGGTCTCGATTGAAAGTGTTTCGTATGCTGGTCACGCGGTCCCTCGTCCAGTTTCCCGGTTCGAAGATCGTGAAAGTGTAAGAAACTGCGCTGCAGATCCACCGTGCCGGTTATCGGCCCGGCATCGATAAAAATGCAAGGTGGCACGCGGCCTGGACCTTCACTGAACGTACAAGCGGCCACGCGGTAGGGTGGGCGGACTAGCAACTAGAAGGTGGCTAGGAGGCAACAGAACTGGACTGGACTGGCAAGGTACAAGAGAGTCCGCGCCTTGCGTACGGGTCGATCTTTCAGGCGCCACGCAACGCGAATGTCGGAAGACAAGCTGCTCGTACGCCCGCGGATCCTCGTCACGTGAATCGCCAGCTGACGCGGGACCCCCGCGAGATGCCTCCAACGCGTGTCTACGTAACGCGGTGCTCTCAACCAAATCACGAAATTTCATTCCAGACCAGATGGCCATTGAGAATCAGATCTGTTGCAACAACTCAGAATATAACTGCTGTTTTTTTTTTGAAAATGCACTACGCAGCTAATCTGCGACTCTCAGGTTTCCCGGTTAAATGTAATAATATTGCAGACCGTTGAATGAGAACTGTGAGAAACTCGATTAACATGGGTGTGTTCCAAAGGAATGCGTTTTAAGTTCACAGCAGAAAGTGTTCTGTAACGAAAAATTATATCGTTCGACGAGGGGGTATCGAAACGAATCACGTCGCCTCGGTTCTCTGTTTTCTCCCGTGCTAGATACGTAGCTCTGCTCGCGAGCCAGAGCCAGGATAGATGCGACGATCGTGCGTGAAGATAGAAAAGTTGTTAAGCTGGTCGAGAGTCTTAGAACGGGTCGATTCGTTGCGTGCAGAAACGAGCGGCCCGCATTAGAATATTTCAATCTCTATTGAACGTTGCGCGTTATTCATATCTCGTGGCAATTGCGTGGGCTGTGGCGCAGCAGTAATTTTCATAACGATCAGACGCTGCTGTACGAATTAAAAACAATGCGAAAACAATTTTGGTTGGGGGTTCGGTTCAACCTTGTTTCATAAATTTATATACTGTTTCGGTAGAACATTTTATGGTACATACTTAGGTTGGCCTTCAATCGCTGTAATTTCACAAAGTTTCGTATCTTGAATTTTTTATTAATTACACATTATATTTTTTAATCGACGCTCCAATTCTGGAATACATCTTGCGCACGCTTAAAATTGATATTGTAAATAATAATATTTATTAACATTTCGGGGGGCCGAGATTCGTAGTGGTGTAAGTCACTCGCATAATGTTTCGCGTTTAGTGTTATAAAAAACTCTACGTAAATATTGCAGTTGTAGGAACACGTGTGAAGGCTTAACATACTACCAAAATAAATATCTATACCTATACTTAAAAATAAGTGCAAACCAATAGGAACTTTTGTACCTCATCTTACGAACATTGAAGGGTGGTTTTACCCCCTAAACGTGCAAATGGGCAAAAATAAAAAGACACGTATTTCTTATTTCTCGATCTTCTAAAACATATAAAAAACCAAAGCAATCGGGCTCCATATCAAAACTACACAGTACAAAACTACACATGCAATTTAGGACACATCAGAACAGTGCACAGAAAGTAGTGCACATGCAATTTAAAGCACATTAAAATTATAGTGTACATACAATTTAGGACACATGCGATTTAGGACACATACAATTGAGGACACATGCGATTTAGGACACATACAATTTAGGACACATACAATTTAGGGCACATGCAATTTAGGACACATGCGATTTAAAACACATGCGATTTGCAGTGCACATACAATTTAGGACACATGCGATTTAGGACACATACAACTTAGGACACATACAATTTAGGACACATACAATTTAGAACACATGCGACTTAGGACACATGCGACTTAGGACACATGCGATTTAGGACACATACAATTTAGGACACATGCGATTTATCATGGGCATAGCTAGGATTGCATTCGGGTACGGGGGGCATAAAGCCCCTCTCATTTGGGGGGGGGGGGGGGGGGGGGGGGGGGGAATAAAAGACTTCTTCGGCTACTAATTCGGCCATTTGTGCACTGAATTTTGAATTTATGTACTTATGTAGGAACCAATATAACCGGGGTCGTGTAATGCGGAATTAGGTCACAATTGAATTTATTTCTATTTTATAATAAACTAATTTAATTTTGGATGAACGTTTAAGTTATTTTTCTTCCGGAAAAAAAATAACTTAAACGTTCATCCAAAATTAAATTAGTTTATTATTATTTTTTTTCCGGAAAAAAAATAACTTAAACGTTCATCCAAAATTAAATTAGTTTATTATAAAATAGAAATAAATTCAATTGTGACCTAATTCCGCATTACACGACCCTGGTTATATTGGTTCCTACATAAGTATATAAATTCAAAATTCAGTGCACAAATGGCCGAATTAGAAGCCGAAGGAGTCTTTTATTCCCCCCCCCCCCCAAATGAGAGGGGCTTTATGCCCCCCGTACCCGAATGCAATCCTAGCTATGCCCATGATAAATCGCATGTGTCTTAAATTGTATGTGTCCTAAGTCGCATGTGTCCTAAGTCGCATGTGTTCTAAATTGTATGTGTCCTAAATTGTATGTGTCCTAAGTTGTATGTGTCCTAAATCGCATGTGTCCTAAATTGTATGTGCACTGCAAATCGCATGTGTTTTAAATCGCATGTGTCCTAAATTGCATGTGCCCTAAATTGTATGTGTCCTAAATTGTATGTGTCCTAAATCGCATGTGTCCTCAATTGTATGTGTCCTAAATCGCATGTGTCCTAAATTGTATGTACACTATAATTTTAATGTGCTTTAAATTGCATGTGCACTACTTTCTGTGCACTGTTCTGATGTGTCCTAAATTGCATGTGTAGTTTTGTACTGTGTAGTTTTGATATGGAGCCAGCAATCGGAGGGGGATACCTAAAAAATCTTTCAATTTTTAGGGGTAGTTTAACCCCCTAAATATGAAAATGGGACGGTATAAAAAAACACGTATATCTTATTTCTCGGCCCTCTAAAACATATCCAAAAACCAAAGCAATTGGAGACGGATAGCTAAAGACCTCTAAGTACTTTTTAGTCGGACTTACACCAGTATGTTTCGAAACGCTTTGCTCTTGTTAGTTAAGTACTAAAGAGACATTCTCTATGAAAGTAAACAGATGGAGCCTTTAATTGGACGTAAAAATTGTTATTATCTCAAATTATCAAAATTTGGACTTATACCACTATGTACATAAAGCTTGGAACAACGACACAGCTAGTGTCCGCACAGCATATTTACCTAAACCCTTAGATCATTTTCTCAAGCACAGACTATATTAATTGCAGAACTCCCAAATTCCTTAAAAAGGACATAAATGATCTGGTAACTCGTTGGGAAAAATATATAAACTGCAATAGATGTTATTTTGATGATACTCTGAATTATAACATTTCAAGTACGAGAACGCGGATCGGCCATTTATTTCCCACCAATCTAATAAAATAAACGGAAAAAGGTGGGCTGCCGAAAAGAAATCAGACATAACTCTCGGTGACTTAGCGCTCGGTCACGGTGACGTAGGTTTCGTGACACGGATTTTTGTTATGGTTCTTAGTGTTTTGTTTATATTAACGGTAACACTACGGTACAAATTCATTGTAGTCGGTTAGATTTCGATCGGAAGAATACAATGCTCCTATCGTTCGGAATCAGCTGGATAATCGGCAGATTATTCAAGCGGCTAACTGTAACACCAAAGATCTCCTGCTGCTTTTTCATTGGAAAAGGGATTGCTCGTATCTGTATCTTCTTTCTTTCTTTCGCATTCTGAATAGTAAATTCTAAACAATGGAAGGAGCTTCAGAGTATATTATTATTCAGCGAAATATTCGGCGGTGGTCGATTAACTTTTGAACATTAAGCAGTATCGATGTGATGGTGACGATTGCATTTGAATTTTTTTGATAAATGAGAATTGAAATAACAAAGCTTTTGTTCATAAATGTCGTTTACTATTGTAACAACGTAGTCTGTGATTTTACTATCCCCATAGAAATTATATTCCATCACTGAAATTGTTAAGAAAATCTATCAGAGAAAATTATGAATGAAATTATACATACATATAATAATTGAATCTCCCAAATCTGTAACCAGTGTATGTAAATTTATTTACTCGCTAGACTCTGAGGTTATTTCAGTAGGTATACAACTGTGAAAATTCAAATGCAATTACTTCACTCAAAAATGCGACCTGTCTCTGTGTCTTTTCTTTCTCATTCCAGAACAAAGATTAACACTTTATACCTGATTATTATATCAACAAACAACAATTTAACAAACTTATGATCTTCTTTGGGCCCGAAAATATTGTAGATAATATGTCCATAATTGTTCCCAACAATCTATTGCTAGTGATACTTGCAAAGGTTTTATAAAACTTAAAAATCCTTATCTCATTACTAACAAGGGAACACCGCGAACCGGGACTCAACGATTGGAACGCAACTTTGTGGGTTTTTAGAGTGACTCGAAACAAGAACAACGGTCTGTTTCATTTGGGCCCTATTTCCCTTTAAGGGAGTGAAAACTAACCTCAAAGTCAAATTGGCACTTCCACTTTCTTGCGTATAACTCTCAAAGTACAGCAGACAGAAAAAAAATGTTTCAAACAAAACTTTAATGGTGCAATAAGCGCTACAAACTTCCGTTAACAAAATATTTGGAAAAGTTTTTTTCCATGAGATATTTTTATTCTTAAACTCTTTTCAAAATTTTGTTAACGCAAGTTTTCAGAGCTTATTGTACCATTAAACTTTTGTTTGAAACATTTTTTTATGTCTGTTGTACTTTGAGAGTTATACGCGAAAAAGTGGAAGTGCCAATTTGACATTGAGGTTAGTTTTCACCCCTTTAAAGGGCGATAGGGCCAAAATGAAACACACCGTTGTTCTTGTTTTGAGTCACTCTAGAAACCCACAAAATTGCGTTCCAGTCGGTGAGTCCCGGTTCGCGGTGTTCCCTTGTAAGAAGGAAGTAATACAATTTGCACATTCACAAGTCCTTTTTCTTGCCATTTGAAATATTTACACAATTTTTCTTATGTATCCAATAAACGTCAGATAAAATAATATTTATTCAAATGGCCTCCTGCCTTATCACTATTCAGTTTCTATTACATTAACGTAATAGGTTTCGTATCAGAACCAGTATAGAAACAAATCTTTACTTACGTATATAAGTCCAAGTTTCATTCTAACCTCAAAACTCTTACAAGAGCAGATCCCGAAACCGAAAATTCAAAAAATTCTGAAACTTTCTTAATATGTAGGGAATATCCTCCTGATTACAACGCAATTTTTGTATGCTGCCCAAATTCACTCGAAGGGGGTGTAATTAACCCCTGAAAATTCGGCTATTTTCCGACGTTGTCTTATAACTCGCGAATTGTAAGAGATAGAAAAAAAGTTTCAAGACAAAAGTTACTTCTTTTAATTAGATCTATGATTTGGTGAAAATTTTTTTTTACAGTTCACGAGTTATAACACAAAATCGGAAAATAACCGGATTTACAGCCGTCAATTACACCCCCTTGAAGTAAACAAAAATTGCGTTGTAATCAGGAGGAAATTCCCTACATATTCACAAAGTTTCAGAATTTTTCGAATTTCCGGGTTCTGGATGTTCCCTTGTTAGATACTGTGACCTCCCACTATTTTTTCGCGCGGTCATAACTAGCATCTTCCCTATAAATCACTCCACAACTCCTTTTTTTTTTTAAACGAGGTCACATACCTACGTGAAACTTCGATTTCACAATTGTTCACACAGGGACGAACAATAGTTCCATTTCTCCATGCATACGACATGTGGGGAGATCGATGCTCCCTGTTACCATAGACCGAATTTTTATACACACTCCTTGGGTTCTCCTTGAGCGGCCATTCCTCAGTCGAGGGGAACCGAAGAGAAAAATCGGCCCGAAAGCGTTCCGTGACCAATGTCCGCGATTTAAACTTTAGTCTCGATTCTGGTGGCGAGTAAAAAGTCAATATTAATTTCCGGTAGCTGCCGGAGATTTGTCATAGTTCCACCTCCGGTCACAAACGCTTCGTAAATATCTTTCCTCTGATCTCGTCCAGCAGGTGGTCAGGTGACCAAAGCAGCCATTACCGGCAAAGATCGTCGATTCGATAAAGGACTGACTTTGTAATTACTGAATGGCGGCTGATAAAACCACCATTCGATTTGACTGCCGCGGACACTGTCCGCTTTTTCGTCTGTTAACACTTCTAATGGCCTGAAGTGCCATGAGTTCTCGGACTCGGCACGCTTCGTGAGTGAACACAATTTCTGTTGCTTAGGGATGGAGCCCGGCTACTGGATCCGACGTGCAGGTTGCATTAATTATTGTTCCATTAGTGGAACCCGTTCCGAGCAATGTTAAGTGACATGTCAGAGCGACGTTGGTTTTGCTAATTCGACTTTCGCTCGCACCCATGTTACGTGCCTGTTTAACGGGTTATTAATCCGCGGCGATTGCTCGATCATGCTCGCGCAATGCGCCGCTCGCCGGAAATCTGTTAGAAGAAATGTTCGACTCGGGCCCATTTGTCACGAAACCTTTGAATCGAGTCGGCACCTTTTCTGTGTCAAGATTAAGATATTGAGGGGGACAAAGGGTTGGCTCCGGGATAGCTGTCAACCAAGCTACCCACGTTGCGAGCGAGTTCCTTCTTTTTTCGGGCTGCAGGAGACAGGAACTTCTACGGCGAAAGCGCGACGATTTAAATGTGATTGAAATTTAGTTTTAATCGAAACAAAGCGGGACATGGAAGGGCTGTGGATACACGAGTCCAAAGGGTTAACAATAATTACAATAATAGCAAACGATATTCACTGACAACTCTACACCATGAAGGCACCACATTAGAGAGCAGTTTTTTCCCTTCGATTCATGCCATTGACTTGCCATATCACTTGCAAGATTTTAATGTATTTAAAGGTAGGTTATTATGGAGGCGGTCACCTAGTTCTTATCAATCTTAATAAAAATCGTGAGTGTCACCTATATTAAACAGCAATCCGTTCATGATTAATGACCCCGCAAGTCCTATCCCAATAAAAAATCATACAGTTACTTGCATTTTAAATTGATCATAGTTATCCATGCATTGCACATTATTCAAGTATTTGAAGAAATGGCAAAGCAACTCGTGATTAAAAAAAATTAAAAAACCAACTTCAAAAAAAATAAAAATGCACTTTGAAATTATTTTTCCCTTATTTAATCTACTACTCTCCACTTTTTTAAGTCGGCGCCTCGTCATTTGCACTGTGCAAATCTGCAAAAAATTATTTTCACTTTTTAGTGCATTTTTATTTTTTTAAAGCCGGTTTTTATTTTTTATAATTTTTTTTCTTTTTATCTTTTTAGTTTTATGTATATTGACACCAAATGCTTAGGAGATATGTGCGTACGTCCATAAAATAATAATAATTAGGTGACAATAGTCTTTATTATTCACCAGAACTGGCAAAATACTGGGCCAATATTGAATAAAAATTTTCTTTCGAATAAAAAAAAGATTATAAAAATCGGTCCATATGCTGAGGAGTTATGCGGGCAGAAACACACCTACGAGTCGAATCTATAACCTCCTCCTCTTTGAAGTCGATTAAAAATCAAATCGATTTTAAACCATATACAGCATTTATTCAGAATAAGCTCGCCGTAGGGGACACGTGCATAGAGTCCACAATTTCTGACACTGATTTCTCCTCAGTCTCAATTCGGACCACCAGAAATGGCATCGTTGCTCCCACTCATGCAGCATTAACTCGGTGTGCGACGAGTGGAAACAAAAGCTTCTCTTCCGTACGCAAGGTTGCATAGCCGAGCAAGTTCACCTAGTCCCCATCCTTCATCGGCGCGCTTAAAAACCGATTACTCACAAAATAGCGAAGCCGCCAATAAATTCAACAACTCCATCGGAGATCTCTATCCGACATCAGCTACCGCTGGCCGTTCGTTCGCAGAAGAAAAAGGGGGAGCAGCCGGTTCCCGATGAAGATAGAAACGTTCGGGGTCAAGGAATCGGCAGATGAACTAGTAGATAATCACGGAACCGGCATTTATATGTATAGAATGTAGATGTAATCACCGGTCAGGGCTCGAAAGAAGAGACGGGTCTGGCCTTAGCCGGATGCTGCGGCTGGTAGCTGATCTTTGGAACGTCGGCGTCGCTGGGATGCAGCTTGGTACCTGCTACCTGCTACCGAGCGTTGCATGATGGGGACGGGACCGAAGGGAGCAACTTGGGATTAGACCGAGTGTGGCACGTGCCGTGGTTCCACAGGTGGCTCTTTAAAACTCACTTATCCGCCTCCTTCTTCTTCCGACTCCCCCGCTCGCGCTCCCTCATCTTGTACATTCTCTTCTTTCGCCGACGGGAAACCGGAATTGGAGGAACGGCCCCTTCGAGGAACGGGCATAAGGAATAATCGTCGATCAGCTGGATGATTTCTGGAAGGTCAGGCACGACCTGAATGAAATTACACGGGAGAAATATAGCCTCCCTGTCGAAGGAAGTGGGCCAGATTTAGTTTCAAGTTCAAATGAAGTATTATATTAATTCTTAAAACCTTCGGCTCTTGTCTAACGCATTTGTTATTTCTTCTTAAGGCTCACTTCGAAATGCAATAAATCTAGTTCTATCTCTAGAATTTCATGTTTTCTTAGATATACCATTTTTAAATGAGCTGTCTTCATTCTGTGTAGCTAGGATGCTTGCTAGATCCTCACCTCCGTTCGTAAACATTTCTCGAAATGTTATGCGTTTTGTGTTTGTAAGTAAAAAGAACGTGTTTGAGGTTAAATACATTTGAACAAAGCAGTCAGGTTAAGGTCTTCCTCTTTTGGAGGTTAAGATACCATCGAGGAGATGAGAAGCGTTAGTCTTGATTGTACAGTCTTTAATTTTGCAGATTCACCTTTGGAATAATGAAAGATCTCAAAGCAAAGGTCATTGGACAATACTTACTAGAAAATATTATTTGCCCTAAATAAATAATTGATGACAACAAAGTGGAAGTAAGAAGTATTTAGATAATTCATAAAGGGTCAACATGGCGTTATACAGCTTTGCATGTATACTTAAAACATACAATATAGGAACTTGATGGTTTTTTCAATTGTTCAGTGGAATGCAGCTTTTCAGTCTTAAGTAACTTAAATTCATTGAAAGAGCAAGTAATATTTAGAACATCGCACAGTGATCTCTCAAAATAATTTGTTTCCTAGAAATAATAATTTATGAACTATTCACTTCCCACGATAAAATAATAGAAACAGTTCGTAGTTTCCACAATTTTATTCTTCTTAAAATTTAATTAATTAACCGTATTAACTGTATCATATAAATTAATCTCTCTAGATGTCCCCTTACTCCCACTAATTATAAAAACAATTATTATTTAAAATATAGGATTAATGGTTAAACGTTAAACGCTTGAAAATTAAAATTCACTAAAAGCCCCAGAAGATCTCTTTGAAGTTTTTAATCACCGATCGATCGAGTGCATACGTTTCGTAAAATTCCTTATGAACTAAAACATGATTCCTTAAAATGGAAAGTGCGTGCTTAAATGCTAGGTGCCTGTGGATTAGAATACAACAAAAAAACTCCGCGAAATTGATTGCCATTATAAACAGGTTTCCTCGAAACTTCCAGCGGTCTCGGCGTTTTTGCGTAACGAAACATCGAGTGGGAAGTCTAATTAAGTGGAATGCAATCAGAATTTTAGCCGACGCGTAAAAACGTGTTATGGAAAACGGCCGACGGAGCGATCGTTAATCCCAGGGCACAAAGTATCCGCTGGTGATCAGATAACGAGTGATAAGCGATAGTTGCAGGGATTTACAGAAATCCGCGCGATTAATCTCCCTGGATATTTGACGGGCATGCAACGGGGCTGAATATAATGTCTCTGATACATTCGTACGTGCCGTTTGAGAAGTAGCTTCCTACTTCTGGAATGAAATCTCATGCATTTCGCGGATGCGCCGCGTAATAAGCGGGGCGCTGCTAGTTTATTACACGCGACTCTTTCAGGGGCTCGTCTTCTTATTTCCCCGATCTAGCCGCGAGCGGAAAACCGGAATTAGAAGGCCGATTTCTTCGACGAGCCAATCAACCGGCCGAGAAATTCTCGTGTTCGCAGAAATAAGGGACCCCTACAAGGAGGCAGCATTATTACATGGTATTTTATCGTATACCGTTACGTCGTTATGTAATCGGAAGGTGGCCTATCGAGAAGTCCACCTGAGTGCACTTGTAAATTTCATCCTCCCGTGTAATATCTTCGAAACTTTATCCCGCCAGGCACGTGCGTCACGTGACTATTCCCAACTCGAGGAATTTAGAGTTCCGGCGCGCTGGCTGTGCAGACTTCTATGCACATCGAGAAACATCACGAAGTATTTCCTCTAGGAATCAGTGGTGCTATCAAACCATAATCCACAGCGACACATTGTGCAACCCACTTTGGTTCATTGCTTTCGAGATTTCAGCACTGTGGCATGTCCTTTTATATCATGCTATACCTATTTGGGGAAGCTGCCTAATACGTTCGTTAAACAATCTCGCCAAGAACCGCCCAATTTCCAAATAAACGACTTGTCTTTTATTCTTAACGATCTCCATTCCTCCATCAAAAGAAAACTGCAGATGAGGTACCTACGCGGACCCAAAATCATTGACTAATTGTAAGTACCTATTCTCACACATTGGTTCACACTTTCTTCGCGATTTGCGCAATGTCCAATAGACCCGATAGTCGGCAAGGTTGCTAAATTATCCGCTCCACTGTTGCTGCGAGCGACGCAAATAGCTGACGACAAAAAGGTCTCGACCGACCTGTTTCACGGACAGAACGAATCACTAGTCCCGATAGAATTCTCAGGAGACGCGGTCGCGCAAGAATGGCCGTGAACGGCACGTGCCACAGGTGGCTTCATCGAATGCTGCTGGTTCGCGAAACCGGCGCGTCTTTTCCCTTTTACTCGGTCTGCTGGCCGATAGGAAGTCGCATTTAGCGGATGCCGGCTCGAGAACTGGAATTACTTGACCCAGCCGGTACGGACATACCTACCGCGATCGGGCCTGTCAGACACGCCGCGATATACCGTCAGCGTAGACGCACTTACGTATCTTACGTGGGCTGTTCTCGCCATGCTCCAGTAGGCTCGCGGATTTTTGTTCATTAACATGACACCATACGCCGCTGGATTGTCGGCCGCCAGGCCGCGCCGGGATCAACGTGCACGCGTGTACAGCGACCGATAACGATGGCCAGGATTTACGAGTCGATCCCTGATAAACCGTAAACGTGGCAGATCGTCGGCCGATATAGATGACCGGGTCAACGGGGGCCGTTTCGCGGAGGATCAGTTGTAAAACAAATGCTCTGGGGATTTTATGTGTACAGTATTGTCACTGTCCTGGGTGGAGGTTAGGACAATGACAAGGAGGAGTTCTTGCCCCGCTACCTCCAACGTACCGTCGCGCCCTAAGGCCGGCCGGATTACGCCGCAATGGAGTAAACTGTGCGGGGCGGGTGGATTGGCTTTAAAGGATCGAGGAGGAAAAGAAGAGGTGTGTTTCGTCTTGGGACCGTCAACTAGACTCATCAGTAGGGCTACAGCTGACGGCCCCTGCCCTAGACACACACGGGGACACAGAGGATTTGATTTCGGAACTTGTATATATACGAATGGATGGGAGATTGAGAACTAGCGAGAAGATTAGACCTCTGGTGGCGCTCGCCGACACTAAGTCGCGATACCGTGGTGGGGCCGGGACGTCACAGTATTGTCTCGATCTGAGGACGGGCTTTCTGGCTCGGTCTAAGGTGGCCGCTAGTTCTTCTATTCTTGTCGCGGCGAATGAGACAGTATATTATGACGGACTGATTGCTTCTCTCTCTTATACGCAGTCGGTCCCACTCTACGCGTATAAGGTAATAAAGGGAAGCCGAAGAGACACCTTGTCTCGATCTATGGTGACGCTCGGGCCCGAACTTAGGTTAGAGATCTTAGATCGAGACAAATGTGTATTAGTTTCAGGGGTTGAAACAGTTCCGAAAATAACTGTTTCAAACTGTTATATATCGGTTCTGACTGAAACAGTTATGAATAACCGATATTCTGAATAACTGTTATAAGGAACCGAAATTTCTGGCTATATCGATTTCGGTTACGGTTCTGCAGAACCGATATTATATCGGTTCCGTAACGGTTATATATCGGTTACACAGTAAACTCTCGCTATGGGCTGGGCTCGCCTCAACCATTAACCGTTAAATTATGATTAAATAATAAATCTGTGAAGAATAAATTGATTCTCACAAGTAGTTTGAAATAATTTTTTTTTTTAAGTTACGTTTAAGTTAGACCCTTATTAATGTGGCGTGCCCCCTTAAGTGTCCAAAAATTTAAACAAAGTAAATTGTATATACATACCGAAATTGTTGCAGAGCAACTTCCAACTATACATCGCATTTTCATGCTGTCATCGCACGTTTCAAAATACTTGCGAACAGGCCAGAACCGTTTTCACTCGTAACTGTTTCAAGATTATTTCGGTTCTCATAACTGTTTCGAGAACCGACACCGATATCATAACTGCTTTCAACCCCTGACTAGTTTACGCTCCCCCCTCTAACCTGATCCCAATATTTGTCGCATTTTACAGACAACCTTCGGGCTTAAAGTTCTAAAGGCTTATGAGAAGAACTTGTAGCGTATGAATCATCTTTAATTATAATTAAGTAGCATGTACTTCAAGAAAGTCGAATTTATAATTCTTATATTCACAATTGATTCCTAAACGATCTGTATTTAATCACGCGGTTAAATTGATGTCTCATTGCTTGCACTTGTTACGAATTTTATTACGATATGCATGTTTGGAGGTTAAGAATAGGGAAACCTATTACGATTCGCGCGAGACTTCAATTTAAGCGTGTGATTGCATACAGGTCGTTTAGGAATTAATTGCGAGTATGAAAATTATAAATTTCCTATTACGATTCCCTATTCTTAACCTCCAAACATGCATACCCTAGTAGCATTTTTGTTGGCCAACGGTAGCCAACAGTTGGGAATCAGTTGGGAGGTGGTTAGTAGTTTCGCCTACAAACCTTCTTTACAGGGCCCAACCGTTGAATGTTGCATTTGCATCCCGACAATTTGCCTACGGTTGGGAATCAATTGGGAGGTGGTTAGTAGTTTCGCCTACAAACCCCGTCTATTGGGCCAACTGTTTAATATTGCACTCATCTTCCGGTGATTTGTCTACGAATAACCAATTCTGGGCCAACTAATAATGCCCTACGGAAATACATTTAGTTAAAGATAATAAAAACAAATATATACGTTCGGATGAAAATAAAATCATATCCCAAAGTAATTGAAATAATTTTGAACCCACATTGGCTACACTTTTTATGAAGACTGTCTGGGGGAACAGAGGGTTGAGTGGAACGATTGACGTCGACAGTCACAGGACGCAAGCCGCCTCGCGAGCGAAATGGTCCCGTCCGTCATTTTGTACATTGTTTAAGGCTACGGTTATACTGGATCTTAGAGCATATACGAAGAGAACTAGTTTAAAATGAGTCCACCTAACTTTTTAATTTTGCCACTTGAAATTCTAACATTTTCCCGTTACCTATAAATAATAAGTATAATTCAAAATCCAACCGTTTGCCTACCGTTGGATTACTATTACATATAGTACGGTAGGCCCTATAAATGGTTGGGCAACAGTAGGAAAGCCTACCTTGGCCATCTGTTGTTGGCCCAACCTGAAAAAAAAGTACCAAACTGTTGGCCAACTAATATTATGTACGTGGCCCAACTGTATGCCAACCAAAAATGCTACTAGGGTATCGCACACAAAAATCGTAGTAAGTACAAGCAGTGCCACCACGCATCCGAATTCCAGAACCAATACTTTACACCGGCCTATGTACCTACCTCGTATTAATGTAGATATATGCGTTTGCGAATTGCTCGTGTAGCAGCACCACGTGCGCTCCCGCGGTGGCCAAGTACGGGTAATGGGGTTAATGAGCAGGAGAGAGATCTTTTTGTTGGCTGAAAGCTCGATCGAGTGCCGATGCTAATCCTTCGTTCGCAGATTGCGTCGACGTGGAGGTTACGCCTCGGCTGAATATTCATGCTGTCCGCCGGTAGATCGCTCGCGTGCTTGCGAAGCACGCCGCGAAAGCAGCGCTATCGCCATCTCGTCGATACGCTCGTGATAATTGCCGGCCAATAGCCAGAAAAACTGGACTCCGTCGGTGAATCTTCAGATTATTATGAATTATTTATTTCCTCGATTGCGCCTCGCTTGCATCCAAATGAATGTATTAAAGTTTTGCTGCTCGCCGGCGATCGTTAATGTAACGGTAGATCCGTTTAGTTGTCACGAGCCGTGATAAAGGTCCGACAAAGCGCACAGCAAGAGTAAATTGCGGCGCGGCTGGCTTTCGCGTTTTTCCTACGCAGCCTGCTCCTAATGAATTCGCGTGTCGCGAGCTAGAAAGAAGCATCGACGAATGTCCGTACCGGTAGCGGCCTCGATGCACTCCCCGGTTTACATAATAAACAACGTCTGCTTCATTGTTTAGGGTTCTTCCTGTTAACCAGCACCTGCTGGTAGAAGAAATTAACTTTGGAGGAATTTTTTTCTGATAGTCGACCGACGAATTCAAAGTGGGAATTATAACGTAGATTATAGTAATCGATGCCCTTTTATAATACACATATGATTGCACTTCAAATGAAAACAATAATCCTGAAAGGTAGAAGAAATTTTGAATAGCAACCATGTTAACACTTTGAGTGACGGAAGACTTTGACAAATGCCAGTTTAAGGCAGCTTCTGACGAGGAATCTTTGCTTAACTCGTCCTGAGCAAACATTCGGGGACACTCAGATAACACTTTGGATAATTTCCAGAAACCAGTGCATAGCATACAAATCCCTCGGTGTGAAAACACGCCGACGCCAAAATATTAATCTTCAAATAGTAAAGTGAAAGGTTCGTTAATTAATGTAGTAAAAGGTTAATTGGGTTCACCAAAGCGATATATGGAATGTCACAAGGTCCAAGTATTTTCATGGCTTTAGAAAATTAGTGTGCTCGAAGTACCAGTCTCACTTAAGCTTTAAATTCTTCCCCAGCAAAAGGTTGCTATAGACCAATAAGCCGGAGGTAGTATAAGATAAACTCTCTGCAGGAACGATGACTACATTAACAACTATTCCCGGTTTCTGTCTTTATGATCGAAGCGGCTACGTGAGAAAGAATGCAACACGGAAGCTGGAAAATCCTAGTAACGCTCTCCCATATAGATCATGCGGGGATGCCGTGCATTCCATCGAGCGATTCGAATAAATTAATAAACATGACCAAGAGGGCGGGCGATCAAGGCGCTACTGCGGGCTGCCGGATTCCTCGCGGCCTCGAAATCCCACGGGGGACGGTAATCGGGGGAGTGAATCCTTTCCAGGATCCCATCAGACATACCGAACGCTCGCGTTCGTTTATGGACCGAGCAGTTGCATAATGTATCGACATTTTCGCGTGAGACTCGCCGCGGCTCCGAATGTTATCCTCGCGTACACCGATCCGCGCCCGTCTCCTACGCCCGTGTGCCGTGAACACGGGTGCTAGTTTCGTTGTAGATGCGCGCGTTTGGTCGGCGTGTGTGCGCTCACCAACGCGCCCAGAGAAGCGCGGCCAGAGTTGTTCCTCGGTCGAGCAATTTCTTGATGCATATTGTCACGCGTTGTTAAGCCCCAAGAGCACCGCCATTACGGCCAGTCGGGGGATCAACGGGCGGCGGAGGAAGACGAGGAGGAAGAAGGTAGCTGCACGTTCTGCCAGCTACCGGCGAGTCGCTACCGCATCGGCTGGCTGATTAGTTAAACTGCCAGCATCGCCTCGGACTATTATTGTTTACGTAAGGGGACGATGATCGCTGCATTCCCGCGCAATTCGGAGTATCCCTGGCTGCCCCATTCCTGCTCCCTTCTTCCCATGATGCGCTTCTCAGTGCCTACTGTTAAGCAACGGGAGTAGGTGCCAGAGCGATTTTGTAATTCCGCGACTCATTTTTGCACATATCTTTCTGTATTAAATTAAGAAAACTAGATATTTAGGAAATAGATTTCACTAGAAATCTGCTTGAAATAGAAAAGGATCACTGTTTGTTTACAGAATAGCTTCTTCTATTTTTGCGTTTCTAACAGATTTATTACTTTGTTATAGGTAGGCAATCTGTTCAGATTTAATGTATGCATAATAGTAGAGAGCATTGGCTGATTGCATTCAAGATCCCACAAAGCTTATTTAAGAAAGCTGTGGCGAGCGGAACGCGTCGCAGCGAGCTCCAGCAAACGTAGCGCGTCAAAACAAACCGTTCGCGAATCGCGACCTCTCCTCGCCCTAGCGGAGAGCCTTCCGAGACCGACGCGGAAGGGCTAAGCGGGGCCCAGGCAGTTAGTCTCACGAGAGCAAGCGACAATACCACAACGATATGCCGAATAAATAGTTATAGTATTTACCATCAAGCGCGTCATTATTTTTACCGTACCAGTAACCCTGCAAAAGCAATTATCATTCACAAATAGAATTTCAGAATTGACGTAAAAATTCCAAAAGCATCGATTATTAGAAAAGAGGAAACTGATGAAAAAGTGTGACTGGGCCATTTCTCAGTGATAAGACTTGTGCCAATGTCAGCTTCTACATTCAAACTAGGGCTCTTACTTTTCGCGGGTTTCCGGTTACCCGGGTACCCGGTGAACCGGGTCCTACCCGGGTTTGCGGGTAATACGGTTACGATTACCCGATACTCGTGTTATACGGGTAATCGACGAAATACCGGTTATTGCAGTGGATCATAACAAACCTCTTATTATACCTTTTTGTTTCATGAATATTGTTAGTTATAAATTATTAGTAATATTGCAAGTTGCTTCTGCGCTAACACAGTTCGACAGCCATCTGAACTTGTAACATTTAATAGCCGTTTCTTATATGTTTTTACTGTCTCGACACAAAAGATGTTCAACGTTGAAAATTTGCAGTTCTTTTCAAAATCGAATTTCTCAAAAACTGAGGATGATGGCGTCAAACGGTTTGCGGATTCATTTCCAGCGCTCCAAAACATTTAAGAAACGGCTATTAAATGTTACAAGTTCAGATGGCTGTCGAACTGTGTTACCCGTATCATACGGGTATCGAGTACCCGTAACCGTATTACCCGCAGACCCGGGTAGCGCCCGGGTACCCGGGTATCACCCGGTTAACCGTGTACCCGGGTCACCGGGTATCAAGAGCCCTAATTCAAACGGTGAGACTGCAAAAGATCGTTAGAGACATCGTGTGACATAGCGAAAGAAGACTAAAGATTAAACGAACATAGCAGAAGACCACACTGACTGCGTTTCGCGAAAACTGAGAAATCCACAACTGTTTATAATAATACTCCCCATCAGCCGAACATCTCGACCACACGCAAGATATTTTCCCTCTGCCTAGGCAAATACAGTTCCCGCGCTAGTCGAAGCTCGTTCCCTTCTCAGGCTTTCGTCATCTGGCGCCGACAGTTAAGTTCGGTAGTCTCTAAAGAGTGGTGGAACAGGGGGTTAGTTAGTAAAGCGCGCGGCTGCTCAGCACTGCCGTAAACAATGGTTTTAGCGAGTGCGTATACACAACGCGCCACCCGGGTACGGGCCGACTCCCACGGTTACAGACGGAACAGAGTCTCCTCGGAACGACTCCGCGGAGCTCGGTCTTTACGTGTAGTTTGCCCGTCGACGACTCACCCACTTTGCTTTATTTAAGGCCGTTCGAGTCTTGCACCGGCCGCGCGTTGCCTCCTTTCTCCCTCTGTCGAACGATCGTCCAGCTTTTACCTGACGTTTACTCGGCGTTCTAGCTACATTCCAGGGTCCATTAGGAGGGCCCGCGTTGGTAGCACGAGCCCCCCTTTGACTACCCGAATGAGTGTACAGCCGGGAGAGAAGGTTACCGGTCTTCATGGCTACGAGCTAAACAATCATCCTCGTCCTCATTTCCGATAAGTTCCTGCTTTTTTGCTACCCCTGGAGAGCGGCAACCGGCATCGCTGCGCTTCGCCTTCTTGCCAGATCCCCGTACAGTTTCGACGTTTACCTTTTCTTCTTTCCTCGAGCTAGAGCGGGAAGAACGATGATCACACCGTTCTCCGTTTAGACGGCTAGCGTTATTTTGCGATGCTCCTCGACTCCGCTACGGGTTGTCGCGCCTTTTCTTTTCACGATGCTGCTTCGAACGTTGAGGGAACTGAAGTAGGCTGAACTTCGGCTAATCGAAGTGAACGAAGGATTTTTAAAGCTTGAATGACGCTGTAGAGCCAGACCTCACGGCTTAAACCAAGAGGATCCAATTCCAAATTAAATGCAAGTTTTCGCCAAGGTTTTGTAACCGCCACACAGTCCTATTACTCTTGTGTAGAATGTTACACTGCTGACTAAGTAGGTTATGTTCACAATGTCAACAGAATAGCTTTCTAAATACACATGTACGTAAAGAAGTAATATTTATTTTGAAATTGCATGAACATGTAAAAAAAAACTATTTAAATTAATTGAGAAAACAGTTAGTCGTTCTCTCTGCGGTTCATATGTTGACCTAGACTAGGCATCATAATTTGGCTCTAGGAGCTTCGATATTCCATAGTAGGTAATAGGAAGACGAACGTTCTGAAGCCGAATGCTCTACATCATCAGTATGTGAGGCGAAACTCTTGATGTCTGTTTAGTGCTTCTTTAGCACAGTACAAGTTAAGAAATGGGTATAATCATGGAAATGATTGAAGATTTCAGGGAATAAAAAATCGAAATAAGGTTATTATCAGACAGTGATGAAAAGCAATAGATGGACGAGGCTATTTATTATACGTGTTCTCCACATCTTCTTGGAAAAGTGATTAATACGTTGCAACTATAAAATACTAGGTGGAAGATGGTAAAGCATTTATCATTGTAACACTCGCTAAAGGAAGTCCAGTCTTCACCCTGGTAATACAGCAGTACAGCGAATTACGGGAAACTCTGTATACCTTTGTGGACGTTTGCCCAGCAGTACAAACAGTTACAGAGCGCAAACCGCTAAAACTTGTAAATCGAGTTCATTGAGAAGCTGTCGCCCTTATCCTCTTCCTCAATGTTAGGAAATTTGAATTGCAGGAGTAAGCTGCTGGTCGAAAGTCCAAACTCTGTCTCCTGAAACACCAAATCACCGCTTGGAACCTGTTCCATGAGAAACCGTTTCCACTCACTTGCCTGAAAGTCGCTAGGACAGTAAGTCTCTAGCCGGGCTGAAATCTCGGGCTGGATCCACACCTAGGTCGGGATCTGGATGTATATCGATGGCAGCGCGGGCGAAATGACGCTTCATTCATCCTTTCATTCATCCAGGAATCACTAGCGGCTAGCGGGCCTCTCCGCGTCGGCCTTCTTGGGCGTAATAAGCAAAAAAGATCAGGCCGCCAGGCTATTACGTGGAGAGGCACGAAGAAATCATCTACCTTGGGCGTAAAAAGCGTGGCAAAGGCAATTCTACCGCGGTTGAACCGCCGAGACTTATTTTTCTGCCACTCTGGACGCCCGCGACACGGTGCCTTTCGTCGATTGCTATACTAGATGCCCGGCATTGTCTACGCTATTCTTGCGCCGCTCATCCGCCCGGGTGGGAGGGAATCGCCAATCGAGACTGTGTTACCATTTTCTAGAGAGAATCCAGCAGTCACTTGCACCTGCACTGTCCGTAATCAAGGGGAAAAAGGAAGCACGACGGGGCGTACGGTCCGCGCGCGGCATTTTCTTCACGGGCATTTTGCTTCTCTGCACCCCGGAATCTTTGTTCTCCGCGCTGCTGAGCGTGCCTTGCGATCGAATTCGTTGCTCGGATCGTGTTGCATAAAATGCGGAGAAAATCTTGCCTCGCACCTTCGTATTTTGTTTAACGAAACGAACTCAGGAGCAATTGATTTTTTTACAGAAGTCGAACACCTAAAGCTTCTACGTTCCTCTGTAGGTATTAGAAACAGGGAACAAGGGGAAGTCTAAAATGTCTATGTGGACGCTGTAATTTTCTTCAACGCTATTTAGTGTTTGAAAACGTACAAACGATACTTCACGTTTCAAACTATTCAATATGTAAGCGACGGAAAAAGAGAGCCACCGGCGCCGGGAATCGAACCCGAGCCGCCCTTGTGCTGATCAGCAGCGTTAACCACACCGGCTACGCCGACTCTACGTGGTCCCTTATACTCCGTCGCTACATTACTTTCGTTGGGACGCCACCTATGGTCATAACTTGCACATCATAGGCCGTTCCCTAATTTGCCCTAAACTCTTACAAATACCACTATTATCATATTGCGTGTGAACATTAATTTCACGAGTTACACTCACTGTGTATATTACTATTTAATTAATCTCGCCCCTGATCTTGGTACTCCTTGAGAGTGACGATATCTTCTTTCACAGATGTCCACTCACTCACTAATTGCACGTAAATATAGTTTATTCCTGAATTTGTCTTCTATATTATCTAACGTCTGCGTTTCAGAAGGAGACGAGGGGTTGAGCAGACGCCTCGTCCAGGTCGACAAGGTGTTGTCCGAGGCGGAGGAGGGTGGCGGAAGACGAGGGTTGGAAGGAGGGTGGCGTGCTATGATCAGCATGGAGCTTCCGGCACACGCGACACAGCATGGTGCTCTTCACCTGGGGGTCGGTGTCGGGGTCAACCCAGGTGACCCAGCCGGAAGTGCCCTGACCGCCATTCATCCGCATCCTCAGGACCCCCTAGCCCTCCACCATCATAATCACGGAGCTACAACACCCGGAGGTATGCACGAGGAGTCCAAGAACAAACGTATGTTTCTTCTTACGAATCCATTGTCCGTTTTCTATTTTTAACATAAACATAACGTCGCAGAGAACAGTCGCGCGGAACGAAAGTTAAGCAATTTCCATGTATGCAGTAGTTATGAATCCAGTTTAGATACTTACAGGGTATCACATTACATAAAGACTTTTTTCTGCGACTCTAGATTACTCTAGAAATAATTAAATTATTGAATATTAGTTTTTTGACTCTCGATTATTCAACTATTTAGTTAGAAGCACCAGTGCTTGGCGTAAGCCATTTTTTTATTAAACAAACAATGTTTCATCGACTTATCGGATTAAATTGTTCATGCAGGATAAAATAATTAGCTGATCAATGTAATCAGAATTTAATACGTTATCTTCGTTTCTTGTTACTTGTTACCGGAGCAAACGAGTTTTGACACTTGTCACAAGGGATGCCCGATCGATGTTTTGTCGCAGTAATTGGACGTCTTCTTGTCCGCGTCGGCGAGTCGATGTCCACAGAGTAAAAAGCACCCGCGAGTAATGCCGACACTTGTATACTGGTTCTTCACTTGCCGCTGCGTATCAACACGCTCCTAGACATTCCTGAAATTGCTTCCTCCACTTCTTTCGCTCGATAGAAGTCACAAATTATTTTTGCAGACAGACGTGTTCATATGGTATTCAAAATTTTCAACCTCCATTGCTAGGTGCAGGCAAATATATAAAATATTATTTCTATAACAAACACAGCCAGATAAAATTATACAATATTATTATAACTTTAATTTCATTCTTTTGATTGCCGTGACTGTCGATACCCATTTTAAATTAATATTTCTGAGATTACATGGTGATTTTTCGTATTGCTTCTTAATTTTGAGTCAAATTTGAGTGACCCAAGAAATCGCCTCTTTTTGGTCCCACGATTTTGGAACTGAATTTTATGCCAAACGATACCTTATGATGAGATATCAATCACACGAAATTTTCAAGTTGAGGTGACAATTAGTTTCTGAGATATGAGAGGTGAAAGAAGTGAAAATTCGTTAACGCGTCAGCCCATACGCTTCGCTATGCAGATTTTTATGTCAGTCCGATAATTTAAACAATTATTCCCAGGGGGTTTGCTGACTGCTAACAACGAATTTGAACTTAGATTTTCAAAATTCACAAAAAAAAAATCAAAATCAAAAAATATAAATGTCTGCGTAGTGGGTGCTTTTTTTAATATATCGTCCACCATATTCAATCGGCCATTGTGAATTTTGAAAATCTAAGTTCAAATTCGTCGTTAGCAGTCCCCTGGGAATAATTGTTTAAATTATCGGATGCAATAAGGGAACTAGCGCTCAAAAATGGGAAAAATTATTGTCGAAACGCTAAAAAGATTGGAAAATTAATTTTTGTGAAACTGTATTTTAAAAAATATAGTGTTATAAAGCTCGTCACCACACACATTTTTTCTATTTACAGTTTGTTTATCCAATCATCACTATTCGAGCCAAAAATTATAAACAAAAAAAGTAATTATTTCTTTAAACATAAATTGCGATAACTTGAGTAAATATTAACGGATCGTTATGAGACTTAAAACATAACTTCAGAAAACTCTAGCGAAGCCGTAAAATGTATGCACAAACCCATATATTAAAAAATATAATAATATTTAATTAAAAAGTAATACTGGACATAACCTATGTTTTTCAACGTTCGCCGTTAAAAAGTATCGAGGCAATTTCGAGGTACATATAACTTGCAGCGACAAAGTTGTTCCTTAATATACAAGGAAGATTCTCACCAATTTTCACACTGATTAACAAATAATTGTAGAAGATATAGCGATATATATAAACCCCGCGCGTCACCAACAGTCAGCGCCAGTGCTAAGACTGCTAAGTAGCGCATTATATATCTCCATTGTTTTGCGTGATGATTGAACATTCAGTTCCAAAATCGTGGGACCAAAAAGCGGCGAAAAAAGGCCTCAATTTTCGGTCACTCTTTCAAAGGTGACAAAGTGCAGAGAGTTTGTCAATGCACTTGGACTTGTTCATTCCGGTTCAGAGTGATGCACTGTACCATAAACGTACATTCCTGAGTAGAATACGATCCACGCCATACAGTCTGTGCATCTTTCTCCGTTGAGGATAGGAATACATGTATAGCAAAGGGGAATGTTGTATCGATTTTACTTCTTTTGCAAATACTTCGCTACGCTCGCCATGTGTGCAGTCGTTTTTGCGAAAGCGCAGCCATTATAAACTGAGGCTATCGAAAAGAAAACATCACGATCGAATTCTTGGCAACCACCGATAATTACCATATAGACAGTGGGCAGAGGCAGCATTCGAGGCACAGCGATATATTTTTCGCCGTGGCTGAAGCGCTGCAGCGACAGCTAATAACACGGTCATATTTTTCATGTAATCTCAAGCCAATAGGAATGTTGCACCGACAAAAAGGTTGAGGCACGTGCTTCGCGGAAAGGCCGCGATAAATCTTCGTCCGCGCCGGCCGACGCTTCTGTTACGATCATGTCCGACAGTGGTGCCATCACGTTCGGCTGAGTCAACTTGGAATTCCGGAATATGTACTTACCGCGATCGGACTTCTGGAGTCCGGGCTCCGAGACTGCCCCGCGTAAAATCGGCAATCCCTTCCGCCGTTGCGTAAGGACGATGGAACTTGGCAGAGGAGACTTTACGATCGGAGTTATCCATCTTCTCAAAGACGAATGGATCCACTTTTAGACGTGATTTGTGAATTCGGTAGACACTAGGGATGATTTACGGTGTAATTGTCTACTACACAGTGCAGTGCAGTCGGTCAAAGAAATTTTGATCGGTTGAGTTCATAGATTTATTAGTTTCATGAAGTGTAATTCTTTTCTGCTTGGACGGGGAGGAAGAAAAATAGAAACGCAATGTTTTGAGGGGTTATACATAGTCAGGCGGCCGAAAAGAGGCGAATGTTTGTGAATTTTTTTTGAAAAAGCGGAAGCATATATTTTCACAGAACTTTTTGCACTTAAAAGAACAACATTTAAAGAACATTTGGGAATTTATTCGTAGAAAAATATATACGTTTATAATAAAGTAACAACCAATATCCAAGAAGCCTTTTTAAAAATTTGGTTTTGCGGTTGAGCACTGCTGTTTGGAACTAGATTATCTAAAATCAAAAAACAAAATAGATTTCGTTAGTATATTATTATATCCTCTGATTAACGGAGGGAATTTCCGAAATATTAATTTAAAACAAAATGGCGGCTATTTAAAGTTGAAGTCCTGATTTTTGCACGAAAAAATCACGCGAAAAAAATCAGGTCTTCAAATTTAAGTAGCCGCCATTTTATTTTAAATTAATATTTCGGAAATACTTTCCGTTAAGCAGAGGATATAATAATATACTAACGAAATCATTTTTGTTTTTTGATTTTAGGTAATCTAGCTCCAAATGGCAGTGCTCACCGCAAAACCAAATATTTAAAAGGGCTTCTTGGATGTTGGTTGTTACTTTATTATAAACGTAAATATTTTTCTACGAATAAATTCCCAAATGTTCTTTAAATGTTGTTCTTTTAAGTGCAAAAAGTTCTGTCAAAATATATGCTGCCGCTTTTTCAAAAAAAATTCACAAACATTCGCCTTCTTTTGGCCGCCTGACCACTCCTTTTCGAAATAAATGATGTTAAAGACGTCTTGTGGGGACACGAGAATATTTGAGACGTGGATGTAACAATAAATATATGTTTCGGTCATAGATTGTTTGACTAGAAACCACAAAATAGACAGGTCCGAAGTTTTTAGTTACAGATTGCCCGTAACACCCATTTATAACTTGATTCTTCTTTATTTCTTAATAATCTACAATCATATTATCCCTCCAAATCATACTAATTTTTTCTCGGACACGTGTTTGTATTGCTAGAAGCTTGATGATGTTAGATGCTTCGCCCTAACGCCAGAGAAATAGCTTCAATGGTATTTCGTCCGTTCTTTTATTCGTATTCAAATATTTATAAACTATTTGTATGGCAAGAGGGTAAAAGCAATTTATCGTTGCCTTGGAGGGAATATCAGTTAAAATTTCTTCATTAAATTGTAATGATAGGCTAGTTTCACATTACCGTGATATCATTAAGACTATGCTCTCTACCGGTGCTTATCGGTGCATCGATATCGACTTAATTGAATCTTACCCTTGCGGGACATCAGTTCAGACGATACGCGCCGATCCTTCATCAAAGACCGCCAGAATGAGAGCCGCGTGAAAGGCCTCCTTGTTCCGTACGGAACAATTGAGTTAGCTGAAGTTGCTCCGAGTTCCGTGGCAATGATCTTTTCGAGAACATGTACACGTATGTATACACGGTGGTGCTTACTACTTAGGTAATATTCACCTATGTGGCAGCTGAAAAAGGCTTCGAGTCGAGTTGTAAAATTTTGAATAGCGTTGATTATGAAATTATTAAATAATGGGTGGCAGGTAAAAGCGTAACGGACTTAGAAGGAGCATGTAAGTTGACATCCTATGCAGCTGTAGAAAATAGCAGTTTTAAATATTTCATGTCAATTATGAAATTCTGTAATGAATTATAGTCAAATCCGCACTTCCACATTGTCGCGTATAAGTCTCAAAGTACAACGGACAGGAAGAAATGTTTCAAACAAAAGTTTAATTGCGCCATAAGCGCTAGAAACTTCCGTTAACAAAATAATTGAAAAAGTTTTTTTTCATCAGATATTTTTCTTTTTAAACACTTTTCAAAATTTTGTTAACGCACATTTTCAGCGCTTGTTGTACCATTAAACTTTTGTTTGAAACATTTTTTTCTGTCTGTTGTACTTTGAGAGTTATACGCGAGAAAGTGGAAGTGCCAATTTGACTTTGAGGTTAGTCCGAGTTCGCGGTGTTCCCTTGTCCGTTGAGTATCACTAATCCCCGAAAATAGAATTAATCTTGCCGCGGTATCAAAACTGTAATGCTTTCTCTAACAATAACTGATAACTTGTACATAGCTCATCTTTTTTTAAAGATTTTTTACGGTTCTACGTATACTATAATTGCGAAGAATGGGCCTGTCGCGAGAGGTCTCATGAGGTAAGGTGATCGTTCCTTGACTCCGCCTCGGAATAGTTACCTACGCACAGTGGCGGATTTAACTAGGCCCCTGCACAGAAGGCCCCCACAGGGCCCCATGACCAACAAAATTATGATTACGTGTAGGCATCCAAACACTACATTTCTTTCGTACTACTACATTTGGCCCGTTTTTAGTAAGCTACCTCTTCATTCTCCCGAAAAATGGGCCCCTGGCCATAAGGCCCCAAGGGCCCTATTTTAAAAAAAATTATGATTTTAACCAAACACTATATTTTTTTCTGTACTACTACACTTAGACCATTTTTAGTAAACTACCTTTTCAGTCTCCTCCGAAAAATGGGCCCCTAAGAACGTTTGCCACCTGGGCCTTGTTTCTTAAATCCGCCACTGCCTACACAACACACCGCTATAAATGTTTCGTGTGAGCAAATCACGCGCGTAACAAAGGATGGAGATATTCCAACCAATGGGACTTATATTCCATTCAGGCCCATTTTTGTCGCCTCCCGACTGTACTTTCTGATCTCTTAGAAAATTATATAGAACACAAGAGTTAAGGGATCAAGCGTTGGTGAATTTATTCATTATTCCGAATAGGTCACATACACCTGGTGAATTCTACGAATGCTGCCTGTGTGCATACACGTACAAGCGTGCATACAAAGGACTACGCGGAGCAGCAGTTCTCCGGAAACAGTGATCAGAACGTGGACACTCGCCGCGGTCGAGTCGCGCACAGCTATATAGTCGTTCCGGAGGTTGAAAGGGAGTGATGCTGGTTAAGGAAGATGAAAGGCTGCCGCCGTGGCAGCAGCCACTAAAGCGGCATGAGCCGAAGTCAACGAGGGAAAGGGGGAGAGAGAGAGGGAGAGAGAGAGAGAGAGAAAGGGAGAGAGAGAGAGAGAAAGAGGAGGAGATCCAGGAGGGGTCGTTAAATCTAATGATATCAAGTATTTGACAGAAAGAGCCGCGATCAGTTCGGAGACCCCACACGCGTGTGCGAACTCGCGTTTCGGGCCCCGTTCGCACGATGATGAGTCCCACCGCGGTGGAATGACTTTGCAATGATTCCGATGACTTTCCCTGTCCCTTCCGTTACTTCGCGCAGCCGCGCGGTGCTGACGTTGAAGGTGGACGGAAATTCGTGACTGGCTTTTCACGTAGATTATGCGAATTTTGGCTGAGGTGCTTAATATTTAAGGGACCATATATAGGGACTTAATTCTTCACAACTGTGTTCTAAGATAACTGATTGTTATTAATAAAATTTTGAAAAAAATTAAAACCGATTTCAATAAATAAAATTGCACTAAAAAGAGAAAATAATTTTCTCCCTTATTTAATCTACGACTCTCCATTTTTTTAAGTCGGCGCCAAATTTACACAGTGCAAACGATGGGGCGCCGACTTAAAAAATATGAGAGTCGTAAATTAAATTAGGGAAAAAATTATTCTTTTCTTTTTAGTGCAATTTTAGTTTTCTGAAGTCGGTTTTAATTTTTTTTATTTTTAACTTTTTAGGTTTAACTTTTTACCTTATTTTTGAAGTCGGTTAAAAAGTTAGTTTCATTCGATACGTCAATATTGAAAGTGACGTTGCTTCATAGATCTAATAGTTTTTCATTTATATTTTGAAGAACACATTTTTTTGTTTTTATTGTTAACTCACCTCGTTTCATTAAACTAGATACCCGCTCTCGTTCTTTGGCTTATTAAACATATATTCCAGGACAAAATTAAGTTCTTGTTCTATAATTGACCATTTTTAATCGAATGAATACAAATTACACGACATTAAAAGCAAGTTTTCTTTTGTATTGTTGAGTCCCTGAAATGCCACATTTTTAATCAAATGAATACAAATTACACGACATTAAAAGCAAGTTTTCTTTTGTATTGTTGAGTCCCTGAAATGCCACTTGACATTACGTGTGATTATTTAAAAGTTAATATCGTTAAAATATTCTATAAATTATTTACTCCTCTTAGATTAATATAATAAAGACTCGATGTTTCTCAAGTTGACCTGAAATGATTTTCATTTATTCAGAGATGGAATATTTAAAGACTAAACAATATCTATTTTTGAATTCCATTCTTTTGATTCCTCGCTTTCGATTTCAAAACCTTTTCTATTATAACTATTCTGCACTTTTGCAACTTCGAGTATTTAAACAACAGCAAGTTTCAGTTGAGTAGATCCAAACAGAATAGCAGGCTTGATCTTCGCGTCAATTCATAAGTTCATATGCAGTTATTCCAAGGGCAATTATGAGATTATCAATGTTCCAATCGCTGTTCCGGTGTCGGACGCGCTTCTGTTAATCATTCTTTGATCGATTACTTATTTATTTAATGGCATTCAGTGTCCCGCGATGCGTTCCCATCAACTCGTCGATATATCAGGCAATTGTATCGGGACCGGTACTAATTGCATTTGCTGACGTTAATGTTAATCAAACCTAAACCATTGTTAATGGAATTCTAAATATTTGTCGTCTCACGCTGAGCCACGTCCGGCTATTCGAATTAAATTGATCACGAAGGACCACCTCGGGGCATTGTACCTGTATCTCAATCGTCAGAGATCGATATCGTTAGTCCCGCGGTCGATGACGAGTGCCGAGGAAGATCGATTCGATAGTGACGGACAATGCCCATATTTCACTGTCAATCGACAATCCTTGGGTTTCCTTGATTCTTCAATCTCTTACCCTATTTATGCGGAGCATCATTCTGCGTTCTAATATATTTGCGCAATTGTATGTGCGAGCTCGTTTCATTCGGCCAATTAATAACGTATTTTCCTTCGTTATTTACACGTTTTTGGAAATTTATAGATACTATTATTGTCGAATGGAGTTTCTTTTAAAGGTAAATCTTAGGTTGCTGTAATCCACTGACAGGCTTCTCTTAATTTTGGTGGATTTGAATAACTTTGAAATTCCTGGGAAAGCCCATAATTATTTGTATTTCGCGTCAAATTTTTACGGTATTTGGGAGTCAATTAAGCAGGAAACTTTTCACTAAGAAACTATATAGTAGTACACTTAGTTCCTGCAAGTAACTTTTACCATAAGAAAATTTAAAAAAGTAAAAAAATTACGCCAAGTACATGAAACAAATAAATCACAAAAAATAGAAGATAATAATATAATCACAAAAAAATAGAAGAAAATATACAATCACAAAAAATAGAAGATAATAATATAAATCACAAAAAATAGAATAGAAGAAAATATACAATCACAAAAAATAGAAGATAGTAGTACACTTAATTCCTGCAAGTAACTTTTATCATTATTGCACGTTTTACATTTCACTTTCCCATCGAATTTTTTATTCCTTAACTAACATATTTTTGCAACTTTTTTTTAGGGTGATGGACGCTTCTTTTATCATTCATTATTATAGTATGCAAAGAACAAAACTTAATACTTATTTTTAGACAATTTAGAAGCCAGTATAAGTATTGCCACTCAATGGCAATTCTTGCACATTCTTCGTTACGCTTGTATCTTTATTTCTACATATGCGTGACTATAGGTTGCATAAGCAATAAAGTTGATCCAGTGCATCCAGTGGAAAATAAGGATAGTGTATTGAACCATGAACCACCCAAATAATTCACAAAGAAAAAAATAGGAATTTTGTATAAATTTTTTTACATTTTAGTGGACTGGCGAGGGGTTAAAATATTACTTTATTAGAAACTAACAGTGAAAATTCGACAAATAAAGCGTAGTTCTTTGGAATCTATAAATGGATCTGTTTAGAAACTAGACAATTGTAATGAATTCGAAACAAAAGGAACTTAATTCCATAGAGTTACCCAAACTTAGTTAAATTAGTTTAAATATGTGCCCACTGTCATGGTGCCTTCAGAATGAAATATGGCAAAACAAAGCAACCATAAACATTATATTACATTTTGAAAATTGCAGAAATGATTGTGCATGTTCTTAATAGATTCGGCTTATTTCCAAATGGTTTCACACAAAAGGGCTTATTTCTCATAGTTGCCATCAAAATAGTTTTTTTTTTTAAATAACTATTAAAACAATGCCGCTAAATTTGAAACATTACCGCTATCAGATGGAAGAGTAAAATGTACGAGTATTATTATTTTTAATAAACGCAGGTATCACAGTTTTTTGCGGTTATTGAAAATTGTTTCCACGTGGAAATGTGCCGTTTTGAAAAATCACGGTATAATGGCACAGTGAAAACGTTTGAAGCACGAAAAGAGAAACCGTCAACGATTTGGAAAATAGTAGCTTTTCAGCTTTAACGGCGTTTTTCACCAACGCAATTTGTATCAAACGTTTCGACGTGAAATACCTGCCCATGAAGTATGTACACCGATTGCCGAACGAGCATTAATGACCGAACGGTGCTCTAAACTAGACGAAAGGAAAGAAGTAAAAGTTCGCGGAAACGCAGCCGACTAGAGTATAAATTGGGTTCCTGTGCTCTGCAGCTATTTCTTTTCTTCTTTTTCGCGTGTTTTTCGAGTTTCTCGCGTCGACTACCGCGCGACAATGTTTTAATTGCGACTGGAGAACACGCCGGCCGACTGCATCGGCGGAGTCGGCAATGGTCGATCAGGCTTCGATTATCTCTAATGGCGCGTGGCTATCCAGTTGCATTAATTTGTAATTAATACTTGGGCGTACGCAGAGACCGCCGCGAACGGCTCGCGTAATGCCGCGGAGAATTATATGCTTTACTAGCCTTACGATGCTATCATTTCGCCTCGTACAGACCGCCGTCCTGCTTTGCCTCGATTTTGTAATCTCGTCCAGTCGGTCGGCTCCCCGCTCGGCAGTCTGGAAAATGTTCAACGTCCAATGGATTTGTGCTTGCTGGTCGAATTAAAAATTCAGACATCGGGAAATCCGAATCCAGGTCCATTGTTTGTTGGACAATTTCATTACTAATTAATGGAAACGGACTATCGATAAATTCGTTCTTTTTAGCGTCGAATATATTACAAAAGTATCTGCCACATATAATATTCATTTTGAAGTTATTGCCGCACGGAAACAGCTTTTCAGCTTCAGTGTAGTATTTGTTATAAACGAGGACACGAGATTTTCGGAGTTACAGAGCTGTCAAAAAATAATGTGTAATAATATAAATATGTTTAAATTGTATTTCTTTATTTTCATAATAAAGACATTTTTTACAAATAATCCCAATGAAAAAGAAGCTCGGGAAAGCCTCCGAAATATTCATATGGTTAAAAATAATAAATATAACTTTAGGAGCTCATAAATACATGAATTAAACAATATTTCTCAGGAAGGCGATATTATAAGTACTTTTTCAAGTTTCCGATCTTTGCTTGTCTTGCTTCTTTCCACTCGCGATTGAAAAGCATTAATTATCAACAGTTCTAACCTGCCGCGCATGAGACACAAATGATTTCTTTTTTATCTCAGGCTAATTATTTATTAGAAACAAAAATATCAATTGCCATTCAATTGAGAACGAGTTGGATTTTGGTAGGCTAAGTAAGGGAAGTGCATTTCTTCTTCTTTGAATTTGAATTCTTAACTCTTTAAGGATCCAATTAAATAAGGCACTATGGATAAAAAAGAACCATATTATTTTCTGTTGTTTGGAGAGCTCGATGCAAGGCGAACGAAACAGGAAACGAAAATTTGTTGAAAACATTTAAATTTTTAGAAAATATGAACACGAAAATATGTTAATATTAAACGCGTAATATAAAATTGACCTATTAATCGATGTAATATTATGCGGGTATTTTCAGGGCATCTCGAAGTGAAAGTAGTATTACGTAGGTGGATGTTGAGGGGTTAAGAACATTTCCTGTTTTTACACTTCTGTGTGGAATAGTAACTTAGAGTGTCACATGCGAAAACGTTCTTTATAGTCTGACGTTTAAGGGGTCATTCTACTTTGATCGGCCGAAAAATGAAGCTATTTTTAAAGATTATTTTCTGAGTAAATACAACTTATAATGACAGAAATCTTTTTGCTATTTATTACGACACTCTTATATTATACCAAAAAAAAATTAATTTGTTTTAATGGTTTATTTACAGCGTCAATATGACACCTAAACAAAAGGGGTATGCTCGTGGCGCAGAAGATTTTACGGCTCAGACTTATCCGAAACAAAAAATTCGAAAAGATTCTTAATCTGTATGAGTGTCGCTGTCGCTCACAGCTCAGTTAACAATTTTTGTTGAAAAGGAAGAAAATGGCGGCGTTTTGAAAAAATAGTTTGACAAAACACCCGAAAGGATGTTTTCTCGGTTGTTCCCCGAGAAAAATCACGGTTATTTTTCGACAAAAATTGTTAATTGAGTTGCGGGTGATAGCGACACTCATACAGATTAAGAATCTTTTCGAATTTTTTATTTCAGATAAGCCTCAGCCGGGAAATCACCTGCGTCACGAACATACATCTTTTTTTAGGTGCCATATTGACGCTGTAAAAACACAATTGAAACGGATTTAAAAAATTCTTATTAATTGTTTTTGTATAATATAAGAGTAGCTTAACCCTCTAGGGACGACTGGGACTCCAGAGTCCCATTCAGATTAACACATTTTTATTTACGTTCCATCAATAAGATCGAGATTTGATAGGTATAGTGACCTTTAGTAGGCAGAGAAGAAACTGTTGTACCATCAGAACCCGAAATTAAACTTTTTTTTGTTATATTGTTATAAACAAATTAAAAAGAAAAAAAATTAAAAAAAAAACTAACGAGTAGTTTCCAAATCCGAAGTATAAAATAGACTATTTTAACGTTCAAAAAAATTCTACGTTAAGTTTAAAACATCCCCGTCCCTAGAGGGTTAATAAAGTCCAAAAAGATTTATTTCATTATACGTTGTATTTATTCAGAAAATAATCTTCAAAAAGTCAATTCTACAATTAGTGAAGAGTCTTTACTCATAAGCTTTTCAACCATTTCATCAAGATCGTTTTTTAAATAAAAACCTTATCTCTGTGAGCAAATATATCGTCAGGATTATATAATCAATTAAATTGTTATTCATACACTTAAATACTGCACTCTAGTTTCATTTTCCTATTGTAACCCTACTTTCTATGGACTCATTATTGAAATTTATAAAATCTTTTTCTCTAATAAGTTGTAAGTCGTCGTAAGTCCGGTTGATTTCTCTGAGTATTTATTCTCTTTTTGGTTTGGCAAAGCATATTAGCGGCAATATTAGTTTCCACCTTATACAAGGTGTCGTCAAGACAGGGATCACTGAAATATTGATTTTTGTCCCTGAACATTAATTTCATATGGATCGAAACTGTCCGCCTCCATGATGGAACACGACAATGAATGCACTCAGCGAAACCAGCCGCTGGAATTTCCCTTTGAAATCAACAAGTTCATTTCACAAGTTACACTGAAGATGTAAAGTTTCTCGCACTTTGTTCGCTCAAATGAGAAATTAGCAGTACACTGACAATCATGTAACTTCTAGCTTACGTAACAAAATACTGGAAATGTTGATGAAATCTAATGCGTTTCGCATTTAAAATGCAAACTGTTGCAAATCACGTTCCCAATTAAGGGGGCATACCCGTTTGAACGCTCCGAAAATTTGTACATTTTGTGTATTTTTTTACAAGTCAACAGCTTGATGAAAATTTTCCGTTTTAGTACTATTTTTACATAGTATTTTGAACTACTTGAAAAAAGTTTCGGTTAAAAAACTATTGTTTTGCGGAAGTTATGGATACATATCTCGATTTTAGGCGGCTGCACGGTGGCCATGAAAAAAGCTGTATGTCGTGTCTGAAATCAAAAGCAGTAAATTCTTTTTTATAAAATATTTTATTAGTTATCGACTCACGGCGCTGATTTTGAAATTTTTGAAAAATAAAAAATCGTGATATCAAAGATAAAGTTAGATTTTTCTAAGAGAAAAGTTCACGTTTCTTCTGTATAAATAATAAACGAGGAGTCGGAATAAAAAAAGGCGTCGTAGGTCGATGTGGAGTCTTATTACGATTCGGCATGCAAAATTGGAAGTGAATGAGAATGTATCGCAAACGAAACTCGGTCGAGGTGGCGCACAGTGGCGTGTTTATAGGGAAAAATTGTGAATAAATTATTTTATGCCCTATTCCTACGTATTTTGACCTGCTGATTTCAAATATATTGTTATTTTTGTTGTAAACTAAAAAGTGGTAAAAATGAAGGTTTTATTTGTTTTAAAAAAATCATAACTCATAAACTATTTATATGTATGAAAAGAGGTTATCCAATGGTATTTCTGCATATATTTACAAAATACAAAAACTGAATTTTAAGGGTTGGTGGTGGGGGTAACTTGAAAGGTATGGATGTTTTGAAAAATAATTTTACGCGGTTTTGTAGATATAAAAGAATGATGTAACTTCTGTTTTAACTTCTTTTCGATATCTCTCACCATTCTCGAGATATTCCACGAAAATAAAATTCAGTTTTTTTTCGAGGGGTAATATCACCCCCTAAAACCGTACGATGACATCAACAAAAAATATAGTTATGTTACGGGTGAATTACTGCACAATTACTACACTATTTGCACACCATGTTTCATAATTTTCTGAATTTCCGGGTTCCCTAACTTCTCTTGTTAATCAGCTATTGAGCATTCAGACGTTGAGCTCCCGGAAGAAGATATATCACTTTTTATGTGATTTCTGTAAATTGTTTATTGATATTAGTATTTTTCTAGTTTTAAAATTGAGTAAGTTCCTATTGTTAGTTTAAAGAATATTATTATTTTATTATTATTATTATTATTATTGTTATTATTATTATTATTATCGACGTATAACATTATAACATTGTGTTGAATAAAACATGATATAAATTTCATTTGTGTCATAACTTGCTATGTGCATGATATTCTTGTAGTCAGTTATTTTTGTACCTCTTCTTATAACTTTGAGGGGTGGTTTTACTCCCAAAATATGCAAACGGGGCAAAATAAAAAAAACGTATTTCTTATTTTCCGGTCGTCTAAAACATATCCAAAATCCAAAGCAATCGGAGGGAACATCTCCTTTTAAATCATAAAAAAGGAGACGGTTTGCTGCCTAGTTACTTTTACTTTACAATGGTTTTCGGCACCTAACACAAAAAGTTGCGCCTAGTAGCAGCTGATTCCTTTTCTATTCGATAGTATACACTTCTGCCTTCCTTATGAAACAACTTTCAGCGTGTCACATTGTGTCACATTTTTTATATACGTAAAATTGCCGCAAATAAAATGTGCTTATCTAAGAACGTTACAGAAAATGTTTAAAAAATCGGAAAACGTTGTTCTATGGATCATTTTGTTCGCCTTAAAATATACTATACTGTCAACTATCCCACAGATTTGTTGCAATTTTTGATACGCCAAACACAGAAGAAATAGAACGCCCCCAGAAGTGCCTCAAAAATTTTGCTCAACTTTAAACATTTATAGAGCCGTTGGTAATACTTTTAAGGAAAAAACAAACTTTGACCATTATACTAGACATATTTAAGAACATTTTCATGTGTTTACATTTTCATTATCTGTCAAATCGGAAATTGAATTTATTCACAATTCCCTAGAAAACACGCCACTGTGTGGCGCTCTGATCGGAGTGCGCAAGATGGCGTCTGAGCATGCGCGTGATGACGCCGTGACGTCAAATCAATCAACGGAATTTCAAACGGAACGTTAATTAAGGTTATAATAATAAACACTATAAACGAATCGACGCAAGCGCAAAGCCAAGTTCATCTGGGCGCAAATCGACGGAAGCGCAAAGCCAAGCTCATCTTGGCGTTGATTGATTTGACGTCACAGCGTCATCACGCGCATGCTCAGACGCCATCTTGCGCACTCCGATCAGAGCGCCTCCTCGACCGAGTTTCGTTTGCGATACATTCTCGTTGTTTGAACATAGCGCGGGTTTTTAGGGCCACCGTAATGGAAAATGTAATGGGTTGTTCCACTCAAATGACTATAACTTCGTCAATCTTCCGAATTTTTACATCGGGCTTGGTTTATAATATTTCTAAAACGTTAGTCTATGAAAATATGTAAAAAAGCATCCGATGTATGACAAATAAGACAGATACAGTAGCATTCATTTCTGTTTAACAAGGTAGCTGCTGGAAAGGCTGTTACACCTTTTTGTATTATATATAAAATAACCACAATTCAGTGAGTTACGATCATTTGGCCGAGTAATATTTCTCTGGTAGGCGGGCAAACGAGTATAAGTCAGAATTCTTAGTTTCGCAGGAAGACACTTGGAATATTTGAAGTGCTATGTAAGATCAGCTGTTAAATTTTGGACTTGGATGTTGATAACATTAATCTCGTAGATATTTATATTAATATAAATGATTTATATATAGATAGATATCTATTAATTTAATTTAAACTACTATTGATAGATTTATGGAATATATTGATACTAAATTAATTAATAATTCGATGAACCCATAAATAATCTGTATATTATCAAGTTTGAAAGATTTATTTATAGATAATGGTATATAAGAAGATAAATTTTGATTTATGTATAAATCACTTATATATTAATAACCTTCTTGTTGTATAATTATTTACTGATATATAAATAATTTGTATATTCATATATATTTAATATATTATTTAATTTCCATTGGACTTTCAAAATATACTTCACATTCGACAAAAAATAACAAAATTGGAATTCAATTCCAATTCAACAAATTTCAATTTCATTTTTAACTTTGATTCACAAAAACGAACAAAAAATAAATTATTAGCTCGAGGTGAGACATTATTTTCTTCAACTTGTACCGTTTTTCAGAAAAGTGATATTCACTGGCACTACTGGAAAATATTAACGTACTTATCTCGCTTCGACTTCGGCATACTATCAACTTTCTGTCAATGCCCTAAATGCTTTGGACTCCTATGGGACTGCGCCTATTAGGTAACGTCTCATCTCATCGACAAAGCGGTCAAACCGTAGAGGGTGCTCGATCTGCCTAAACAATTTAGCCAACGGATAATGGATAGCATCCGCTTTACGTCTTACACAAGCGTTTAACAGCTGTCAGTCGTAATCGAAAGCGGGGAATCACACGAACGTGCCAGAAGAATGCGAAGGAATTCGTTATTCCCCGGGATCCCGCAATCTTCTTTTAATGGCCCCAAAAAGAGCACGCCAAGGCCTCCTTTCCCATTGTAACAACCCCGTAACAGAGTGACTGGCAGCACGTAATATTTCGCTGCGGCTCGTCCGCGTTCGTCTTTAGTGGGAAAACGTTCGGGGTGAGATAGCGACGGGTTATTTATGGGGTTAAATAAAGGAACGCAGCGCGATGCCGCGATACCAGCCACCAGTACAAATAGGTTGCATCTCGCTGCTGCAGCCTGCTATCGTTCCTTGTTGCAAGTCGTCATGATGTGCACCGTGCAACATTAGAAGCCGATCTTTTTGCGGATGCGGATGCCCGCGAGACGCTTTTGAGCTTCGACGCGTTCCTTGATCGGAGACGTATCGACCCGTCGATCGGCCAGCCAAGACGGAATACCTTGGATGTTCCTTTCGGAAAGAGCGTCCAATTGGTAGTTAGGGCGCGTCGGCTTTTTATTGCTGAAACTTTTGAAGGCCGCTCGACTTGGATCCTTGTCACATCGGACTGGCCGAGTCGGTTGTGCTCTGAATTAAACAAAGCTCGACATCCACGTGTTCCAGCTGTCACTTATCTCTCTTATCGCAGCAGTCCGATATACCTTCAAGAGAATATTCCATGCTTGCCAAAAAGATTTACTGCTCGCTCGTGTTCAGTTACGCTACGCTCTGCGTTTGTTTTGCTGCAAGTAAAGCACTTCTTTGAAGTTATTTTATCGCTGGAGCGTAGTGTACAGTCTGCATCATCTGTTACATGAAAGTGCTAGTCACAGTAGAGATAGTTAACTTTCGACTGGTTGGGACTGAAAGAAAATCACCTGTACCGTTTCTTTAAAATAGAATGCTCCATGGAACATGACGACCTTCTATATCTGTTACTTTGGGAATTTCTGTGAATATAGTAAGAAAGTATGAAATTAAATTGCCAATAAAGGGAATATTAAACAAGTAACAATTTTTTTAGGTGGATTATACTATTTACAATTGCGTTAGAAATTAGAGTAACAAACATATCTAAAGTTGCTTGTATTACGTAAATGTAGGCGTCAGTACTATTATAAATTTGTTTTATTCATCCTGGATTCTCTAATTACTTTAGGTTGACGTTGAACTAAAATTCAGCTCGCCTAGTAATTAGGTATACAGAGCGTTCATATCTGTACAGTGGGCAAGTGGAGACGTCCTGTATGCGATCAGACATACTTCGTTATTTGAACGTTGCTGAATACATAATTTATGTTGCATCTGCAAATTACCACGAGTAAATAAATTATGTTAATGTTGAATAGAGTATTACGTGTGTATTATTTCGGATATTTGTTGATCTTAACAGTACCTATAGTCATTTTACTCGTCCAAAATGGGTTACAAATGTAGGTGCATATATAAAAACAGATGTTGCTATTTAAAAAAAGCTGTGGGTGGTATGAAATACATATGCCTACAAACAAATAGATTGCTTTGGTTATTTGGATATGTTTTAGAGGACCGAAAAATAGGATATACGTGTTTTTTTATAGCGGCCCGTTTTCATATTTAGGGGGTGAAACCATCCCTCAAAGTTACAAGATTTTCAGGTGTCCGTCCCGGATTGCTTTGGTTTTTGGATATGTTTTAGAGGACCGAAAAATAGGATATACGTGTTTTTTTATAGCGGCCCGTTTTCATATTTAGGGGGTGAAACCATCCCTCAAAGTTACAAGATTTTCAGGCGTCCGTCCCGGATTGCTTTGGTTTTTGGATGTGTTTTAGAGCACCGAAAAATAGGATATACGTGTTTTTTTATAGCGGCCCGTTTTCATATTTAGGGGGTGAAACCATCCCTCAAAGTTACAAGATTTTCAGGTGTCCGTCCCGGATTGCTTTGGTTTTTGGATATGTTTTAGAGCACCGAAAAATAAGATATACGTGTTTTTTATAGCGGCCCGTTTTCATATTTAGGGGTTGAAACCACCCCTCAAATTTCATAAGAATAAGTGGTGCCCGCCTCCGATTGCTTCGGATTTTGGATATGTTTTTTCATATGAAGTTTTACTCAACACAATTTTGTATCCCTCGTGAATTTTGAGGGGTGGTTTCGCCCGTAGTTTACCCCTTAATAACGGTGACTGGTGACGAGAACATCATCCATACAGCAAGTTATGACGCAAATTAAATTGATATGAAGTTTTATTCAACACAATTTTGTATCCCTTATGAACTTTGAAGGGTGGTTTCACCCCCTAAACATTCGAACGGGCCAAAATAAAAATACACGTATTTCTAATTTTCCGGCCCTCTAAAACATATCCAGAAACCAAAGGAATCGGAGGCGGACATCTGGGAGTCTCTCTTGTTAGTTAGAGCAAGGTGTTTCGCAGATGCGCACTGCCGCTAACAAGGGATGATCCCGAAGCCGAAAATTCAAAAAATTCTGAAACTTTGTGAATAAGCAGGGGATTTCCTCCTGATTACAACGCAATTATTATTTGCTTCCCAAATTCACTCGAAGAGGGTGAAATTAACCCCTGAAAATTCGGCTGTTTTCCAATTTTGTGTTATAACTCGCGAACTGTAGGAGATAGAAAAAAAGTTTCAAGACAAAAGTTACTTCTTTTAATTAGATCTATCATTTGGTAAAAAAATATTTTACAGTTCACGAGTTGTAACACAAAACTCGAAAAATAACCGGATTTTCAGGGGGTCAATTTCACCCCCTTCGAGTGAATTTGGGCAGCAAACAAAAATTGCGTTGTAATCAGGAGGAAATTCCCTATATATTCACAAAGTTTCAGATATTTTATTTAATTTTCTTCCCTTGTAAGTTACTCTTTCTAATCCTTGTCAGCCAATAGACTTTTACCAATAACTTCCCCTCCCCTGCCCAGAACCATCAGCAATAAAAGGATGGTTCGTAAACCGTTTAAACTCACTCAATCTTCACGAACTCCTGACACGTCCGGTGCAGCGGCAGTAATAAAAAGAAGAACCCAGCGACCACGCTGCACCAGGACGTCTAAGTCTGCACTCCTACACTCCTACACACATATACACACCTCAACGCACCCTACATACACGCACTAGCTCCAAGCAACAAAAAGTTACATTTTAAAGCCGTCGAACCGTTGATTTAATTACAGACCGTTTCATCGACACGAGTCAGATCCTAAAAAGAAGTTCTTATCTCGATTAGTTTCAGGAATATTAGTTACAAGTTTCCATTCGACACTGTACGACGAATATGTTACTCTATCAGTTGATGGTTAAAGATCAATGCTATCTGCCCAGATAACATTTTCAGTCTAACGGCTTCCGATACCAGATCGCAATTTAACATTCTGTTTTCTTTCTGTTGTGCAGACGATGGCGGCCACGGGATGAACCAGGACGGTGAGTGCAACAAATTCCATCCGTAGGCCTCACGCACGGCGAACCGCTTTGACGATAACGACAATTGGGCCTGGCGCGACGCGCTGGAAGCATCGAATAAGTTTGGCGTTAACGGGAATCCTGCTATCAGTGATTCCGTTATAATTAAATGCATGCAGAGTGGCGAGGGTTATCTGACGCGTTGATTGCTTTATCGGGCGGACAGTTGATCGTGAGAAATAACCAATTATCCTAACACCCGTTCTTATCGCAGCCTGCGCGCCAAGAGGCGCAGCTTCCGCGAGATCTAATTGGTCCGACATACCGGCGAACTTTATTTCGATCCACGCCAGTGACCCGTCTGGATAAACTATCGCTGCGCTTCGATCCAAACGCGGGCAGCGTTATTAATCGCGATGCGATAACGGGTTTTTTCGTATTCGAAAATGGCGTAGCCGCGGGGAGAAATATATCTTCGCGGATCTGTCGCGGGCGTATCGCGGTATGAGATCGATGCGAAGTTGCATTTCAGCAGTTGAACAATTAATCGAGTGTCTGAGAGCACAGTAGCGTCGATGAGGGCGATAATATCTGGGATGTCCGCGGCACTATTGCCGAGGAAGGGCATCAACTCGGAATTGCCTATCTTATTTTCTGCAAATCTGTGGTTACTATATTTATACTTCTATAATTTTTTCACCGCTTACAAGGATATCAGGCTTAACATGCAAGCTGCTAAGAAACAAGGTAGGACTTACTTCACCACTAACAATATTATTTTTAATCCTCTGAGAGCAATGTTGATCAAACATTGGAACCGTTCAAGAGAACATGATTTATATTAAGAAGATTAGAACAGCTTGAACTTCGTTGAATTAGGGGTATTTGGAAAATAGTAAGTAATCCAGCTATTTAATAATCTGGGTGAAATTGTTCGTATGCTACAAATTAACTCATGTATATTTAAAGATTCACCCTAGAGACCTAATAGAAAATACAATTTTTTCCTTTGACAGACTCTTCATGTATACGTATAAACACTTGTTGCACTATTTTCTGGCTTGAGAAATTTTTTTATGAAGATTTTTTAGAATAGACGTTACCCATACAGCACACTCTCGTTGCAGCAAAGTTGCAGGATGGTTGCAGTGCAAGATTGCAATGTTTCACGCAACGTTGCAGCAAGGGTGCAGCAATAATTCTATGTCCGCCTCCTGCAACGTTTCGGGCAGTAGGACCAAAATTATAAATAATATATATATATATTGGATGTGTGCAGGAACCATAGAATTATAAAGCCCGTTTTCTCATAGAAAATTCTTTTCTCCCAAGGGGAATCGAATCGGCGACCGATAAAAACAACGGAAATATTTTAGGTTTAAATGGTAGTTGTAGCAACGTTGCGGCAACATTCCAGGAACGTTGCCGCAATAGTGGCGCAACGTTGCAGCAACATTGCGGAAACGTTGCCGTAACGTTGCAGCAAAGTTGCAGGATCGTTGCAGTGAAATATTGCAACGCAACATTGATGCAACTATGCAGCAATAATTAATAATTCTATCCGCCCCGTGCAATGTTGCACGGCAACGTAGCAGTAACGTTGCATCGCCATTGCGCTGCAACCATGCAACACTGCAAGGTTACTGCAACCATCCTGCAACGTTGCCGCCACGACGTGCGCTGTATGGGTAGTTAAATCGTTTGAAGATTGCGAGTCAGACGTGAGAAGTGTGCTTTCATCTCCCAAAATAGAGGATTGTGCGAGCCATACCATTCCGTGGGCCATGCGAACTACATCACAAGCACGGCCCGCTTCATCGCCGTCTTAAAGAGGGGATCTGAAAAGCTTATTGGGACTGTGTGTAGGGCCCATAGACGGATAAGTTTGCGATGCACGTCTGGGCAGGTTCGCGGATTCATCGTGGCAGCACAATGTTCGCATAATTTATGGCAATGACGTAAAAACGGTTCGGTGTGTGTACACGTGGTTCGCCCCGGTAGGTTGAAGGGTGGCGGAGGTAATCATAAGTTTAAAGGGTAAACGGTCGTAAGGTGTGAGGTTAGTGTGAGGCCCCTCGAGGTCTCTCGCCACGCTCAATATTCAACAGGTATTTACATTCGCAAATTGTTTACGTCAGCCCACGATGAAATCTGTCAAGATTTCGTTCCCTCGGCAGCTTAACAACCTCCACCTTCTCCGCCTTCTTCTTATTCTTCGGCCCCTACGCCTCGTGGCGTTCTGCCTTCTTCGCGCGCTTTCCGTCTCGTTCCTGGCTCCTCGATGTCGACGTGCTTGGTGCGAGCTGCCCTTTTCTTTCTCGCGTGCACTCTTCCTCCGGCCAGTAATTACATCTGGGTATTAATCAAGCGTACGTCGAGAACGAGAGCCGCGAGATCTTGATTTTCGCCACTTGCCCACGCCAAATGGAGCCTCGGCTGACGCAACCCCGGGATTCACGCGGCTATTAATTTATTGGAGATGCCTGGTTAGCCGCGGATCGCTTTGATTTACGGATCCGAAAATATGCGGTAACCATTTGTTCGAATTCGATTGGTTCACTCAACACGGGAATTTGAACTTCTTTTTTCATTTTCTCACGAACCCTCTTGAACTAACCTTAGCCCCCGAATAAAAAAGAAAACAGAATTTCTGGTACGTGCAGCTAGTATAATTAAAAGACATGCCGACGATAACTAAGAATGTGAAATTTTTCTAAATTCTTCCCACGCTTTTTGTGCATTCATCTTCTTCACTTAGAGTGAATTTGGGCAGCAACAAAAATTGAGTAATACAAAGCTATATATTCTCTACATATCCCCAAAGATTAAAGTATAAGTTTATTCACTCGAAGGGGGTGAAATTGACCCCTGAAAATCCGGCTATTTTCCGATTTTGTGTTATAACTCGCGAACTGTAAGAGCTGTGAGAACTGTAACTAACCAAACGATAGTCCTAATTAAAATAAGTAACTTTTTCCTGAAAACTTTTTTTCTATCTTCTACAGTTCGCGAGTAATAATATAAAATCTAACATTTTTTCAGGGGTCAATTGCACCCCCTTATAGTGAATTTGGGCAGCAAACAAAATTGCGTTGTATTCAGGAGGACGTCCCCGACATATTCACAAAGTTTCATAATTTTTTTCGAATTTCCGGGTTCTCGGGATCTTCCCTTGCCAAAAGTATGAGGGTTTAAACTCGGTAAGCCGTAATACATGAAAATGGTTACTCCTACGAAAAAACCCATAGAACCTTTTATGCAGAAAATTGCCTAAGCTATAAACTTCATAATAGCTATTTTTGTCGTAAAACTGTTACATAACGAGATATTCTCGAAAAACAGCTTGTTTTTAGCTTCAACCCTCTGTAAAATTTTTAGCGGATTAAGGCCCATGACAAAATATAACTTGCTGGGAATTATTCCGTAGATCGGCCACATTTCCGTCTAATAATGATCCATTGAAATTCAAGACAGCGTAGATATATATACAAATTTGTGCCTGCGTGATCTTCATGCGCCATGTCACAGGTATCCATAGTCAATCAAAATTCGCGCCCTTTCACCGCCGCCGACGCTTGCGCACAGTACCCCGCACGACTCGCCAGCTTTGTGCATCTCCTTCGAGGAGCCATCCCCTGTTAATGTTTATCGCCGATCGGGTTAACAGGGACGCGGATTATGCGCCGGGCGTATTTGCGCTCGGTGGTGGCGATGGCGGCGCGGTTATGCCAGGCCGGTCCTAATTATAGCGTAACACAAGCGCACCGTATGCCGCGCTTACGTAATCTCGCGATAATGCGGCTCCAGGCTCCCGCATGCCTCGCCTGCCGATCCAAGCATTCGCGCGGCCGCGCCGGTATTATCTACTCGCCTAGGATAATAACACCAGCCACGACGATTCGCGCGCGGTCGTAAAAATCGAGTCCTCGATACCGCGAGATCCCCTCTCCGATTAGGTGATCCTAGCTGAGAACGCCGGAGAAGCCGGAGTGGTTGATAAAACGGGCAGCAGATGTCACTGACATCGTCACTGGCTGGGCAGGATAGAGGTTATCGTTACCCACGCGATGACAAAACTCTACCAATTCATTCAGAATTTCCAATAAAACTGTCTTGAATATTAGTCGATTTTATGTAGTTTTGAAAACTCGTTCCGGTCACTTGACCCAGGAGAAAGTAAGCCAGCAAAGACTGAATTAAGTCGCGATCGGCTAAAATGTCGTTGGAAAAGTAACAGGTGTGGAGATTTATTGAATTGTTTTGCTAGTGTTTAAAGTTCGGTTGAGATAACCTTCAAAATTGTGTCTATTAAAACGTCGAGACGATTCGGAACTTTGGTCATAGGTTCGGATTAAACGGTTGGAATCAGTTTCCTGATACAAGATCCTGCCTCAAATTGAACGAATCATCTGGCGACAACATAAAAATAATAAACGACTTCGTCTAACCACTCGCTATATAACAGGTATAAATGCGTGCAGGCACGAAAATATCGTTCCATGCGAGGAAGACGTTCGGTTGTGAAGCATTGGTTTTGTCAGACGCTGATAATGGGCTCAGTAAATGATGACCGCGCGGAGAAACTAATAACCAGCCATTATTCCGAATATATATTCTAGGTCGGGCAATAAAACCTTGAAACGCCAGATAGGGGTAGCGCAGTTGCGTTTAAGTGATATTTCCGTGTAGCCGGCGTGGACTCGTGATGCGTTCATGCTTGATTTCACTGAGATTATCTATTTTACGGCACGAATACGAGCTGACTGAAGTAACGCTGCCTATCGTCTGTCAGACAACGCCACTGCCCTGCACGATTCAGGAAGCGAGGTCGACCTGCCCGTTCTTCTGCTGCCTCTTCGTCTACTTGTTTCTCTCTTTCGCTCCCGCTGATTAGCAGCAGCATCTCCCGATAACATCGATCTGATCGACGACCTTTACGATAACGCGCTATCGAAGAATCTCGGGGCACGATGAGTCATCGAAGGATCTTGGACGATCGTAATGTTCAAGCGCGTCTCTATTGAAAATGATCTTCGTCATCTGCGCGGAAATTGAAGGCTCCTACGGTGGGTTGCTGAGGTCCCTTAACTCGATACTTTCTTATAGCGGTTATAAGATTTTTGTTCATTTATTTACTTGCTTATATAGAATTGTTTACCTGATATATTCCTAAGCACGTCAGCTGAAATTGTATTTCCTCTACTTCTGGTATTACGAAAAAATAGCCTTCTTTTCTAGTTTTTACGTCCCTATTTTTTTTTATAATTTTCCAATTTTTCAGGGGCCCTCTGAGCTGCGAGGCCCTTTTCTCGTGGAATGCACTCCACGTTTAATCTTGTTTACTTAATTGTTTTAATACTTATTCACTTCGCGTGTTAGCGCAGTACTTTTGATTTTGTCTAATTTAGAATAATTTAAGGGGCCCCATATGGAGCTGGTCTCAAGGCCCCCGAAAACGATAAGACGGCCCTGATATACACATATATAGACAGAACATCGATAGATAAAGTATAGTGTTGTCAACAACATCTCGCCACATCTTTCAACGGCGATTAGTAGTAGATTGCTTGATCTGGCGTGGACCACCTCCGTCAAAACACTGTCCCGAAATATCGTCACCATGCAAAATGTAGGTACCTACTGCAGAATATTCCGACGAAGCCAGTAGAGTAACGGACGGTTGCCAACCGCGCGCCCTGTTAGACAAATAACGCTTGGAACGAATTTTCAAGCTGGCTACAAATTCCCGACGCGGTGCTCTATGTTGGCGGCGGGCCTTGGGCCCATGTCTCGGACCCATAAGCGCCGCGCATAGCCGGCTCGATAAAGCGACACGGGCGACGATATTTAAGCCCCCGATCCGCCATAACTCTCTCTCTCTCTCTCTCTCTCTCTCTCTCTCTCTCTCTCTCTCTCTCTCTCTCTCTCTCTCTCTCTCTCTCTCTCTCTCTCGAGGGCGAGTTTCTGCGATTCGACAAAGTAATACGGCCGGTTCAACGAGCTCGCTAATCAACAAAACTGTTCCTGCGGCCGGCTATCCGATGCACACAGCCGGCCGCGCGGTGTGTACCCGCACACCAGCGGCCGCGCGGACTTCTCCTCTCGCACGTAAGTGGTACGTACCACGCCCGCGCACGCGAAAACTCGCTTGGAAACCGGCGGGAAAGAGAGGGACGAGGGCAGAGATAGAGCTCGCGCGCGGAATGATTTGTATTGCTAAATAATCAGCGCCAGTTGTCTAGGATACTGGTTTAATGACACGCGGACGACGGGAGGGCAGGGGCGGCTGCGGCGCGTTTAGCAATGCACGTATCCGTACCGGGACGAGGGAGAGTAGTCGGTTCAGCAGCCGTGCCAATTTCGATGGGATAATCGTGTAATTTCTGTTCCGCCGTTCGCTTCCATTTTCTAGTGTCACGAGCATGTAAATTATCCCCCCGCCCGATGCAAACGCGCGGAAACGATCGAACGCTGGGTATCTTTGACGTCGCTGACTTTTATCGGCCGTGAAGAATTGCCGGCGAACATGCGCCTCGCATAGCTCCAGCCAGTACCTCCTCGAATGATCGGCAACGCCCGCTTGACTACTTAATATTCGCTGATTTATGCTGTCGACATGCACCCGGGAGGATATCTTGCGGAGGAACATTCTTCGGCGGGATTAAAATATTCCATCGGGAGGAAGGAATTAGTAGATTCCGCGGGATGGTTGCGTATGTCGAGATCGAAGGAGGAATCGGTAGTTTCGCTTCGAATTCCATGAAGCTCTTCCCTTTTCCTCGGCTCTAACGCGTCTGGACGCCGAGATACAATCGGTACAACTGCCGGTATACACATAGCCACGTGTATCAGCCGCTGGTCCCATCGCGTGTGCACGGATGACCGTGTGTATGAAGAAGGGTGTGGCTCTGGTTCGCAACGGTACCATCGTAGGTGAACACCTCGTCATCAAAAACCAACTTTTAAGCGATTTCGGGCATTTCGCTGGCGCTGGTGATGCTGTTCCGGCTTTCCGAATGCTGGATATGTTCTTTTGGAAGGGATATCGGAATGTACGTTGGAGGTAATAAGGGAAATGTCCCAATTAGCGACCCGGTCTCAAGTATTGACACTTTATCCTTTAGATTTAAATATGAATTTTTTTCGGTTCCGAACGGGCGTTAAAAGTAGATATTGAATTCGATTCGTGAATATTCAAAGTATCTTGCCGGTGGTTTCGCTAATGTATATCATAATATATAATTAAATAATTAATAAATATTTTCACGTGTGCCAGCTACAAAGCCGTGAAAAAGTAGTTTCTTGTTACCGAACTTAAGAACGGCCAAATTGTAGGTATTTAGTATTTCTTGCACGAGTGTCTTAATGTAAGAAAAATATATTCAAATAAGTTCAAAGATAATTGTAAATTCACTGTTTAAAAAAATTGCTTCGAATTTTTAATTAAATTCATAATAATTATGGGGGCCAATAATCGGTGCGAGTAAAATGTATGAATTCCTATTATTGACACGAGATGGCATGCGGTGTTTCCATCTTACTAGTGATCCTCTAGGAATAGTGATCGGAAAATGTGTCCGCCATGTTGTCCCAAACCGGAAGTCACAAATCGGCGGGCAAATTTTAAAAGAATACTGCTCTCCTTAGAAAGTCCTATCTACCGTTTTGAAACACTCGAATAACCTGAAGTTTTGTAATAGGTGTACCAGTAGGTAATGTATCATTAACGTACCAATTAATTAATTGTTTTAGGTAGGATATTTTAACCATCCGGAAAGCAGTTAGGTTAAATACATTAGACTGTTTCTAGATCTCTACGGAGCATGTAGGGCTTTCTAACTTTACTTAAAAGGTTAGCAACAGTTCGCACGTTCAAAAATGACATGCCTCAGTATTAAATGAAGTTTGCTGCTGATCCCACTTTTTGCTCAATGTTGTGGAATCCAATTGGTAGATGTTATTGCGAGCAGTATCTCTTTCTTTTTCTACTTATTTACTTGCTCTCTCTACTTCCGGTTTAGGTGAGCAATGGCGTGGACCAATAGAAAACGCGGAACACATTTTCCGATCACTACCTATATAGAGGATCACTACATCTTACGTGTTTTGTCACTTTGCACCATAACCTCAATAAGTAAAGATGGCTAGTAAAGACTAAAGAATATAAACGACGTTAAAACTATTCGCAACAACAACTGGAAAATGCTTTGGCAGTTATCAAATCTGGTGGTAGCATTGAAAGTGTTGCAAATTATTTTGTTTTGTACTAATCATTTTATAAACATCCTTTTCCGATGCAGTGATTAATCGGGACAGTAGATTGCATGTCCCGATCAATGACACGGTATTCCACGCATTATGTACGAGTCAATGATCCGGTCCGACATAGGTCACTATTTGCGACGAAGAGAATTGAAGGTCAAAGATAGGTACACGTGCACCATATAATAAATTTATTATTAATAATTATATTCGAACAATTTCATCATAAAAAAGGGGCCTTTTTCATACTGGAAAAGAACCAGCCATATGATGGGCTATTAATACTTTTAATATGGGAATATTTTTGAACGTGCGAGTATTTACAGGGTCACTTACGGCCGATTTCTTCAACTTCAGTAATCTTCCAGTTAGAGTTATGTTCCACATAACTGCCAAATGATAGCATCCAATTGGTCATTCACTGGCCGGAAGATTACTGAAGGTGAAGAAATCGGCCGTAATTCGAACAATTACCTTATCAGCTGAGAAATCGATCAACTTGAATGTTTTGAAGTTTCTCGTATTCGGGTATTTCAATCTCAAAAACTGTTTAATCTATGACTAGAACTTTTTTTATCTGCAATGCTTGTCCTGATTGCTTTCCAATGCAATCTAATTCAATTTTTTTTACTGCTTATTACAATTCAGCTGTATCTTTTCCAGAACATTGCCAGGCAACAACTTGATGATAACTATTAACACTGGTAAATAATTAATTAGGTCAGTAACAGAAATCTCATCGACGCGGCGCTATAATCTTTTCGTCATACTTTCACGGATTATTTATTCATCGAGCAATTAATTATTAGTGAGTATCCAGTACTTCAGGCAATAATATTGAACTAATAACAAGATCATTAACATCGAGGTCCATTTATCCCATTTCTAAAACTGTCCACTAATTGTAAGCAACAGTTAATTACTATAACGCGATTGACGTTGCCCAGCAATGCGTTACATCGCCGATTAAAAACCTACAATATGATTCACCCGACAAAGTTGCTCGTCATAAATCCACGCTGTCGGGGTTCTCTCGAAATATACGATTACCTCCTACACAGTGCGTCTGATCAGCAACGAGCCCCACTTAATTCGAGGCCCGCGGTCGTTGCGGAGTACCCCGTTTAACCTGCGTTAGCACCAATAAGTAGCGAGCACGCGTGTGTGCAGCTGAATGTGCTCGCTGGCGAGCGTGTGCATACGGATAACAACCTCGAAGGTATCTCTGCTTTTCTGCCAATGTAAACGTCGCTACGTAATGCCGGAGTAGTACGCGGGGATACTTGCGCAAACAACAGTCGGAGGAAGTGCAAGTTGCAGCAACGAGCGAGCCTGAACGCAGGTTCTCGCTGCCTCTTGTAATAGCTCGAAGCCATTGCCGGCGTATCAAACTTGTTTACCAGTTTACGTGGACCTCAGTGAAATACAGTAAACACACTTCGCGAATTTTTCAGTGGCAACCGGACCAAGGGCACAGTTGCTTGTATCGGTGCTTCGATGGCAGTTCGGTCTGCTATACAAGTCTTTTAATGAAAATAACTCGCAGCTTCTTCGTTACAATGGGAAATCATAAAAATGATTTTAGAACTCTATATCCGAAGAACTGAACGATTATCTATCGCAAGTGTTGCTCTTTGCGCTACTTACACTGTTTTCCGAAACAGAAAACAGTTCCTGATCAGAAAACCGCAGAAATTGTTCTCTTAAAATTGATAGGGTTTAAATTGATACTTTAATTAATTAATGCTTGAAGCCTCGAGAATTCGCGTGATTTTATTGTTATCATTTAAGAATATCTATGTAACGGTAAGTTGTAAGACAAAGTTTACAATTAAATTCCCTTAGCCCCTGGGTGCGTCTAGCAACAAACCGACTGGTCGGCGGTGTGTTAGTAGGTTTGTATGGAAAGTCAAAGGAAAAAAGGGGATTCCCGGTGGAGATGTCAGTTTTAGGCGATTTTTGGGATAAAGAATTATCGGATTATTATAAATCAAGGAGCTTACTATTTTGCATACACGTTTGCGTATGTTTCAAGAAGACACAGTATAATTTTTGCGTAATTATCTTTACTGCTAATCATGCTATTACAAGTTTCCCGCAATGTATAATTTTGGATGGCTTCCGCGACTCACGTCTCCATACAGCACACTCTCGTTGCAGCAAAGTTGCAGGATGGTTGCAGTGCACTATTGCAACGCAACATTGATGCGACTATGCAGCAATGATTCCACGTCCGCCCTGTGCAATGTTGCACGGCAACGTCGCAGCAACGTCGCAGCACCGCAAGGTTGCCGCAACCATCCTGCAACGTTGCCGCCACGAAGTGTGCTGTACGGGTAGAGGCCGAGCCTTTGCGCTTCCTACAAAATGCCTCAGTAGAAGCTAAAATAATCGGAATTTTTCCATGAAAATTGAACAGTACATTCTTGAGGATATGTACTTTCAAAAAATGTTTAAAAAAAATCGACCGGAGTAGAATTAGCTACATAATCCTAAAACATCACAAAAACATCATTTGACAACACATATTACACACAGTCCGCACTCATTTGGCTTTCAATAAATCAATCGCAACATCTGTTGTGTCATGCCGGTAAGCGTGGGACTTACCGCCACTGTTAAATGCCCAAATGAAAAAAACATAATGACAGCATCAACGTCGCAGCGGGAGTATCAGACTCATTCCGGAAGTTCGATCTAGCTCAATCAATCCTCAAGACACATGTCTCAGGAATCTTGCGCGTTTTCTAGCCCAGTTAATTGAAAGTAGATTCGCTCTGTCACGTTAGACCCAAGGATGCGCCGCATTAAGTTCGTTAATTACAGAACGCAGCGCGAATGAATTTTCAATCAGGGATCCTCGTTCCGGCGAATCGCGTCCGCCTTGAAGAAACTCTTGGGCGCATCGTGTCCCGTTATAAGCTGAATCGAGAAAGCCCACATGTATGAGTAACACGAGAGACTCGCGGCAAATCGATGACACGCGGTCAAAGACGGTATCGTTGGCCAGCTACCACGTAATTATTGCCTCCTGTCTCGGCGCTGCCGCTAATTACACGCACGCCGCACAGGTCTGTCCCCTTTTTTTCGCCTCTGCGACACCTTATTATTATTAATAAGTCCAGGCGCGTCTCCCGACCGGTGCCGAGCAACGTTGATAATGGAACTCTCTTTCTTACGCATCTTGCAGAGAGGCAACGACTGCCCGTCGATTCTGAACATTTTATGGAGCACCCTGATGTTAAGATTATTGCTATAGGTACCCATAGCTGCGCGCTGGTACTGCTGGGAAGTTCAACGTCCAGTGGCCCCCTAGTTTTCCTGGCCCAGAATAGGCATGTGCTCTCCTTTTAACCAATAACGTAGGAGTATTTTCCTACGCGCAGAAAGAGTTATAAGCTCTCGGTGCAATTTACCGAAGGTAGAGTATTTTAAGGTGGGAATCCTATTCTTTGGACTAAAAACATAGCAAAATTAGGAATTTTTTTTAAGAAACCAGCGTTTCGATTCATCTGAAATTTGGACCATGTTTTGGTGCATCCTTGAGGAAGCTGCAGTTTTTTTTTAGCCCATAAAATAGGACCCCCTTTAAAGGACTCTTGCGAAGGTCGGCAGACGTTAATTCCCATCGCGTAGGTCATTTTCAACCGAGTCGAACGAAATAGATGAAATTAAATATTAATTTCCTTTCGCTCGACTTTGTCGAAACTTCTACGAGTTCTACAGAAGAACTGGTTTAAATTTCTACATTTGAGAAGAAATTAATGTCAACATGAAATACAGGGCTTACACTTTGAGAATGTCAAAAGGTGGCTGAATCTCTTCAGATGTGCATCAAGTATGCTGTAACATTAAACTGCCGTCCATTTTATTCCTCATCTATTTCGGGTCAGACGCTGTATCAAACGTACGCACACATTCCTGATATTTAAGCATTATTTATGCACGGAATTTGAATGGTCCCATTAAACCGATCGCTCGTCAAGAATTCAATGAGTGCGATACGAAGAGCGAGAGTTTGATAGCGAATTCCGGATCGACTAATAATACAGATCTTACCTGGCTGCTGGAGAAAGTAGCCGAGGAGTCTGGAAGGTGCACGTCTGCGCCGAGACAAGTACCTAAGACGTCGTATTATCCGTTAACGATCACGATCGTCCACTAGGAATCGATGGGCTCGACGAACGTTCCTGTATCGATCGCGCAGAGCCGATATGGGAAGCCGCAATTAGGGACCGAACTTTATGTTTGCTCTATGGAAATAATTCATGTCTCCTTGGTTTCTTTAGCCTTGTATGGGAGCCTCACCTGGCAAATGACGCTCCGATCTGACATTTTCATGTCGTTGAAAATTCTATGGTATAATTTAATACCTCGAATGCTACGGCATTACGGTGAACTCTGAATCGATAAGCGGCGAGGTTCGGTTGCAAAACCGATTTTAAATTACTTTAATTGTTCCGCAGAGACGATTGTTGATAAGTTGTTCCATAATGCAGGTTAAGTTGGTTCTCGAGAGGCCAGATGCTAGAAAAATTTTAATACTAACATTATCACCGGGACACCGCATTATTTGTCAGCTTGATGAACCAAATATTGCGATTGATAGGTCACTTTTTTTTATATTTGAAGATCTTCGAGACCTTTTTAAAATAAATTTAAATATTTATTTTCGTACATTACCTATGTTTTATTATTTCGGAGTAACAAATTCAAGATGAGAGACCTCGAGTTAGGTGTGAAGAAGCTTTCTAGTTATTATAGAGATAAATATTACAGAAATTTTATTAAGATACCTTGTTCTTTTGACTTCCCTAATTTCATCATCAAACAACATTTTACCCCGCCAAAAGCAATGGAGATATTTTGGTGGTAATATTATTTTCTTATTTTTTGAAGTTAGTTATCGGCAAAGATATTCCTCAAAAAGATACAATCCTTTTTATCCCTTATTTACCTACTTTTTAGACCAGACTCGAACTGCTTACTTCTTCAGTCTCCTCAGTCTGAACACCATTCTCAACAATCATTCGTAGAAGAATAGTAGGTGCATATCAGAAAGTTTACTGGATTTTAGAAGTTCAGGCTACATCCCTTGTGGCTTTTATTGCCACGATCCGAAGGGTTCCATTGACTTGTTCGCAGCGAGAGCATTGCTTGTTGGCCCGACTGGTCCGTAGAAGAGCAGTCTGTGGGGCGCCAGAGCATGACGCCATTAACGTAACGAGGCCACACGTTGCACCCTCGCGAGCACTGGACTATATCAGCCCCGAGTGCTTAGGCTCGCAATAGACTCCTAGACCTAGACCTCCGTCTAGTGGCCGATATCTCGCAACTGTACCCCGGCCAAACAACACACTGTTTAGCCGTGTGTGTTCACATGATTAACGAACAACGAACATTTCTCAAGCTGACGACTGAGTGGTGGACTATTTCGCCGTGCAGTGACTTGGGCGGAATAGACAGAAGAACTGCACTAAGGCAACTGCAAAGCAACACTAATATCTGAGTGGACCTTTGAGAAAAACTGTAAAAGGGTATACCTGCGATCTGTATTCCCGTTTGAACGCTCCGAAAATGGGTACATTCTGTGGATTGTTTTACAAGTCAATGGGTTGATGAAGATTTTCCGTTTTTTGTGTTATGTTTACATAGTATTATGAACTACTTAAAAAAAAAGTTTCAGTAAAAAAATTATTGTTCTTCGGAAGTTATGGGTACATATCCGAAACTAATATCGATTTTAGACGGCTACAGGGTGGCCCAGAAAAAAACTGTATATCGCGTCTGAAATCAAAAATAGTAAATTTTTTTATAAAATATTTTTTTTATTCCCATTACCCGTTTATTATTTATGAAGAAAAGAAGTGGACTTTTTCTCTTAGAAAAATCTGACTTTATCTTTGATATCACCATTTCTCTGTTTTTCAAATTTTTCAAAATCGGCGCCGTGAGTCGATATCTATTAACAATATACCCCCTTCAGAAATTTGAAACATCTGGTGAAGTACGCATTAAATTTCGGAATATCTTCCTCTAAATATTTTTCTACACATAATTACAAAAGGAATTGATTATATCTTTAAAAAAATATATATGTGATTTATTAACATAGATGCAATTGCATTTTGCAGATGAATCGTCGCACTTATACAGAAGATATCATAGAAAGTAAACCTCCTTATATTAATTCACAATTTTCTCAGTTCCATGTCGCTTCCTACGTACAAAAGGATCGACGCTCGCGTATGCGACTTGTTTTTCCTCATTTTCCAAGCGACCCGCGGAATGTTTACGTTTACATCGCGCACGTGTACGCACCACGTGAAACACAAACGAGTCTCCGCCCTGGTTTTCCGGTTGAACTGATTCCGAACTGGTTCTTGACCATCGAACCGTTCGATTAATGGCGGACCCGTTTCTTTAGCAGTTCGATTATTTTGTTCGCTCTCAGATTAACGCACTTGATCCCCACGAGCGGACGCAACGCCGCGTTACTCGGCGTCAGAACATCACCGAATATTTTCGAATACACTCGAACTTTCACGGAGTATTTAAAAAGAGTTCCCACTTCGAGGAGCTACAAGTGTAGCGAGTCCTCGCGTAAAACAGTCGTCAAAGTTACGTGTGCTTTACTGCGACTAGCTAGTAAGTATCAGTGCAATAAGAATTCGGGACGAACGCAGACTTGAACGTTCATGGGATCTCAAGCCTGACGATAACTTTTACGCGGTTGAAATGAAATATAATTATTACGAATGGTAGAAACAGAAGCTCGATCGCCTGGAGATTATCAAAATATGGCAAGCTCGATTTCCAATGGAATGTGCTTAAAGAGATTTATTTGCAGGAGTGCGTATGCTTGTCAGGTGCGGGAAGTGTTAAAGTAGCAGGGGATGAAGCGATTTCTGAAATCATTTTGGAGATTTATCTGGTAAAAAATTACCATACCTCGAGGATGAGCTCCTAGCGCTGAGTCGGGCGCAGCCCGGCTAGCGAGGTGGCTGCAATTTTTCCGTCGCCATCCTGCCGGAAGAATCTTTGCACACATATTTACGCGCAAATTATGCCCGATCGAAATCATTAGTGCGCGAAACGACAGAGATCCAGAAAATGAGGAGAACGGAATCTGATAAAACCGTACGAACATCATAATCGGCCCGGTGCCAGATCGCATCGCGATTCGCCGCGGACCGATCGGTCGCGTGATCTGGCCGGGATCGATCGTATGCAAATCTACCTATCGTCGACACAGTCCGTCAAGCGTGCTCGTGCATGGCAGAAATACGGCGAGAAGATCGCGCGCGTGTAATTTACGACGTTGCAGGAGCCACGGATCCGTTCGTCCTCTGTGTAGAAGTGTGCGCATCCGCGGTGCAATTGTTGTTGGATCAGAATTCTTCACCAGTTCATCCTTCGTCCCAGCCATGTACTAAGCGTTTGAAATTCTTTTCTAATTAATTCAGCACACATAGCAGTGAAGATGTATTCGGAAGAAAGAGTTTTGCATATCTCTGCAGAGGGCCAGTTATTAGAATAACATAAGAGTTTAGATGTTTAGCGACAAGGGTGTTCAGCAAACACTGCTCCGGATCAGATGGGAACGTTCGGCGCCGGGAAGCCAAGGCATCGTGTAGGCTGCCCGGTCACCGGAAGCAGGAATCCCGTGGTTGTTCACGGGTCAGTCGGGTCGCTCGACGTGCCCGTAACAAATCAGCGACAGAATCAAAAGTACACTGCTTGTCTCGCGGTCGAATTACGGTAAATTAGCGGTAGTAAAGGGGCAACGGTGAGCAGCAGGTACCTACATCGAAGAGGAGTCGAACGGACGTACGGACAGACGGACGGACGAACGGGCGGGGGCAAACATAAATTAAGATGGGGGACTGATTATGAGGCAAGGGCAGGCTATCATTACTCGAGCCATCGTGACCGGTCGACCCTGCAGCCGCGGCTGCTGAACACACCGCGCGCTCTCTCGCTGCATGATGTTCGCAATTCGCCTGCCTCGTGCCCCGATAATGCCGGGGTGGGAACTGCAAATTATTAATCTCTGTTCCTGCATTACATAGTTCAGCGAATATGAAACGAGTATTGTCAGAGATGCGAAACCACTGTTCCCAAAGGAGCCACCTCTTGTAAAAGGGGAACCGACTGATCTCTGGCGTACGGGTCCAGTGACGTTGGTCGGGGTTTCTCTTCCTGGTTCGGAATCTTTGCGCAGTGATAATGTTTCGACATGTGAGCCTAGGCTGCTGCGCTTCGCACAGCCCGCGATGCTGTATCGGTAACGCGGTAGTTCTGGAGTGTCTGTTGCGGTGAGTTTTGGGCGAGAAGTTGCAGTTGCGCAAGTTGGTATTCCGTGACGTGTCACGTTCGAAGCGCCCTCTGTGCAATATACACGTATAACTGGGTGCTTGTTGTGCCTTTCTCTGTAAGGTAATGTAGGATATGGATATTGGGTAGGACAGATAGGACGATTACAGATATTATCAGGTGTATTTACGAATGTATTTATTGGCATTTCCAATCAAAGATTGTTTGCTGTTGATGGAAGAGAGTTGTATCTGGAATCACTTCGGAGGAAGATTACACTGTCCAACAGCCATTTCGGTCTGTAACATTCAATAGCCGCTTCTTATAGATTTTTGTGCGCTGAAAACGAATCCGCAAACCGTTTGTCGCCATCACACTCAGTTTTCGAGAAATTCGATTTTGAAAAAAAATGCAAATTTTCAAAACAGGTTGTTTGTTCCGTCAAATTATTCTATGAACCTTCGAGAATACAACGATATAAGTTATTATTGGAGTATAAACATTTAAATATGTTTAAACAACGATCAAAGGGAAAAGGACACCCGAAATGCACCAATTATTGCAGATATCGTTCTATATATGTCAAAAACTAAGGGTGTAGGAGAAAATCTGACTACATCCCGCGATGCAGAAGACAATTTTCCTTCGGGAAGCATCAACAGAAGTGGTAAAACACCTTTTGTTTTCAATACAGAAATGAAAGAGTTTGGCAAAACGTGCGGCGCCGACAGTGGTACTAGTCACGCGCGTTAAGCGATTCTGTGACGCTGAGCGGCAGTGGATAGCGCGCCGCCGTTGACTACGGCGACGCCGCAACGTTTTACCACACTGTTTCTCTTCTACATTGAAAACAAAACCCGACTTACCACTTCTGTTGATGCTTTCCGACGGAAAAATGTCTGCTGCATCGCGTGGAGTAGTCAGATTCTCTCCTAGACCCTAAGTTTTGGAAATATATAGAAAGATAAGGAAAAGTTAAATTTTGTTGGACAGTGTTATTGCTATAACTACGGCACAACACTTGGCTATGCTTGACTTTTAAATTAGATTTCATTGCATAACTTCTTTAGTTGCTTTTTAATTTCGGCAAGGTGGCATAACTACTGCCTGAGAGTTCTTAAAAGTACTTACGATCTTACATCTTCACATATGCTTATTGTTAGATATTTTGCAAGTATAAACAGACTCGTCTGGCGACAACTTTTTATTACAACTGTTTAAAATATGAATTTCACCAGCTTAGAATCCTGTTCAAGGTGTAGCTAAAGTAACTTCTCAATCAAACTTTCTAGTGCTCTGCTTCGATCCTGTAATACCTTCATTGTTCCTCTATAATCGAGTTACTCTATTTCCTCACGAAAAACCCTCCACTCCATGATCTTCGAAATCACGATCACCTGACATGGCGGGCGGACGGTCACAGAACTGAGGTCTAAAAGCGAATCCTAGTCCGTGGCATTCCGGAGAAAGGATCGCGACGGTTACAGAAATGATTATTGTGCAGCAGGTGCAAGCACGCCCACGGGACGAGGTCGCGACGAGGACGATCGGAAAGGACTCGGTCGTGTCTTTCAGCGTGATACTCCAGCTAGCTTGGAGAAAGCCTCCAATGATCGTTGCTCGGCTTTTTCCTCGCCCATGGCCGAACCGAGTCGACCGGCTTTTCTAAGCTGTTCAGCTGGCGATGAAGAGGACGCGATAAGGCCTACGAGCCCACGCAACTTCTGCGCGCGAATTCTTGCTTCTTTTTCGTTGGCTGCGGGGCCGGCACCTCCCGCGGCAATGAAGTAGGTCGCTGCTTCCACGCCTGGCTAGGGTTATCCTTGTAATTTCCGGTGAAACCCAATTACAACAATCTGCACTTGATTTACTTGGTTTTCAACGAACGAGGCTGCGAAGGTGAAGATAATTGGACGACATAACGGAACCTGAGACAAATTCGTAGGAATTCCTCCCCATCGAATGTGGAGGCACGCTTCGGCGATATCGTCTAATGTCAATCCAGAATATATGCTTGATGTTAATCCTTACTTGGCCCGTTGGAGATACATCTCATTGGTCGACTAACTGTAAATAGGTACACATAGATATATGTATCATGGCGCTGGGCGTGTTATCTTTTTTGTAAATCTGTAGTGGTTATAACGATCTCTGGTATCTTCCTGTCCTGGAGATGAGCATTAGCATTACTTAACTCATACGGAAAATTCGATCACGTAGGTAATACAATTATCAGTAGTTAGCTAATTCTGTTATAGGAGATTGCTATTTTCGGGTAGTATAATTAGAAAAAAGAAATACGCCAATGACGCGATTAGCTCGCAAGGGAAGTTCGGCAACTCGAAAATTAAAAAAAATCTGAAATTTTGCAGGAATGCACCTTTGAATTGAACTTTTTTTTTCTTTTACGGTTTCACAGGGATTCGCGGTAATATGACAACTCAAAATTTCTTTGAGGGGCTCTTTTCAGCCCCAGGACCGCTTTATTGTCGAATCAAAGAATAGTTAAGTTATTAGCATCGCTTGAGCTACATTTCAGCAAAGTTTCAGATTTTTATTTTAATTGCCGCGTTACCGAACTTTTGCCCGATTTTCAAAACTATCCCAAGGACAATATAGCCACTTTCTTTTCTCCTTCGTTCTGCTTACTTAACCCTCAAACACCACACTGGGTCCCCGAGACCCAGGCCGTTTGGAAGATTCGTGGCCACAACTAAACGGTAAATGGTGGAGGAAAAAACTTTGGGATCCCTGCTACGGATTCCGCACCATGAGACGCCTAATTTACCTGAAGAAGCCGAATGACATGGTGAAAAATGTAGTCTATGGGTCGCGCAGACCCAGTGTGGTGTCCACGTCAGTGTTTTCAGAAAAGTGGAGTTAAGAGTTGCTACAGAACATTATTGTTTGTGCAGTGATTTGTTGTTCCGACAGTATTTCTACGCTGCGTAAAGGGACATTCCACGCGAAATCGGACACTTTTTGGAGTAACAAGGCTAGTGGCATGTGGCAAGGCTAGAAATGAAAGAAAGAAACTCTCAATCTACTATTTCAATATATTTATAACCTTGTGTGGCCTTGAAGGTCATAGTATACCATATGGTTGAATTTGTCTTGACAGTCACTTTCATTTCGGGTAATCAAGTATATAGCATTCCATTTAAAAAACTGAAGGTCACCCTCGTTTCAAGGAAAATATTGCGAACACCAGAAATTGAGATACTGTATTATGTTGGGTATAAAAAACAGTAAAAGTTTTCCTGTTTCATTTTTTTACAAATACTTACCATTTACGAGAACACTGTATAAGAATAGCAGATATAGCCGCTTGGCCACTGCGAGTACCGCACGGCCCGACCAGTCGAGCCGGTGCTGGGCGACGCAGCGTCACATGCAATTAATTTTCATTTGGCCAATTTTAAAGTGTCCATATTTTTGACAATTAGACCATGAAGGGGAAGGATAGAACTATATTCTGTTTTTTTTTCAGATTTTTAAAATCGCGCCCGATGTTAAAAAACTGCATTTGTTTATAATAATTGCACAAAAATGGTTCAAATTTTTGTGTTTAAAAACTGAAATAATTGTTTCTTAAAACTTCAATGTCTTCTCTACAAATCACCGTAAACCTCATCTCCATCCGTTTACTACTTCCATAGTTATAATTTATTGAAAAAAAGTTAGCACCTACCTTCAAACAGCTGTAAAATTTACATTTTTCAAAATTTTCAAAAATCCTTCGAGATATGTTTATACATCCCTAAAGACTACAACATATTCAAATTTGAGCCACACCCGAAATTTTACTCCAAAAAGTGTCCGATTTCGCGTGGAATGTCCCTAAAAGTAGAACGCATACTTTTCAATCGATAGAAAGTGTTTAAAATGCGATCGACCGATATGTGGCGAAATTATGTTGCGACTGCTCTTAGTGTAAATGAATGATTTCATAGTGATTTATACTGTTTTTATAAAATAAATTATTATCCCAACCATTTCATTGTATAATTTCACAGAGAACCTTCGTTCGGAAGAATTAAGAAATCACTCGAATTCACCTCTCGAAATAATTATATTTTTTCGAACCAATCACCCTAGTAGCATTTTTGGTTGGCCAACGGTTGCCAACAGTTGGGAATTAGTTGGGATATAGTTAGTGTTTGTGCCTACAAATTCCCAACACAGGGCCTACGGCAAAAAAGTTACGACAGTTTGCCAACGAATATTCAATGTTGGGTCTACAATTGTTATGGTAGGTTAATTAACAAAAAGTTACGACAGTTTGCCAACGAATATTCAATGTTGGGCCTACAATTGTTATGGTTGGTTAATTAACAAAAAGTTACGACAGTTTGCCAACGAATATTCAATGTTGGGCCTACAATTGTTATGGTTGGTTAATTAACAAAAAGTTACGACAGTTTGTCAACGAATATTTAATGTTGGGCCTACAATTATTATGGTTGGTTAATTAACAAAAAGTTACGACAGTTTGCCTACGAATATTCAATATTGGGCCTACAATTACTATGGTTGGTTAATTAACAAAAAATTAACAACGCTGATTAAATGTCGTCTTTCAAACGTCAGAAAATTTGCTACATCAAAAAACCTGTTGTGATTTTTCTTTTCTTATTTATAAATACGTAATGAGGACGTCTGTCTTAAGACAAATGTGAAATTTTAAGGAATGAGTCTAAAGGTCGGATGATGATATTTTGTAGAATATTTCGCGTCACTGCGCAGTTTTCATAAACAATTAATACTAGGTATGTAACTAGAAATTACAAGTGTTTACAAGGATGTGTGCTGGTTAGTTGCGAACAGCGGTTGCTTTGTAAGCGGAAAGTTTGGGTTCGATTCTCCTCACCGCGAAATTTTTTTTTTCCTAAACCAGACCTGAAGAAGACATCTTTACGATGTCTTTTGAAGTTCTTTAAGACGTCTTTTGGAAAGAAGCCTTCAGTTGGGCCCAGTTGGGCCTATGGAAAGAAACCTTCAGTTGGGCCTTCGTGTTAAGTGACGTTGGGCCTACGTTGGTTACAATCGTTGGACCATTTAAAAATAGCGCGACACTTCAACAATTGGCCAACCGATAACACGTCATTGGCCCAACAAACTCCCAACAAATAAATGCTACTAGGGCATAATGACATATATATTTCCTTGAAATATGACTCAAAACCTTTCGATTGATAAGATCCCAGTACCTGTTTTTTTTTAGAAAAAGAAAACCGAACTTTCAGAACACGGACGTTTTTTATTTCAAAATATTTTGAGCATCCAAACTATCGATATATTCCATTTCCTTACTGTCTGACGAATTGATTAAAAGAAAAATCTGGGTCACGTGGACCCTGTGTGGCGGAGGCGTTAGGAAAATATAGCGTGGTGTTTGAGGATTAACATACTATTTAACAACCCAAAACATTTCTTCGAAATCCGGCGAAACTACGAGAGAGAGAGAGAGAGACAAAAGTGCGGCCAACCACCAAGGCAGGCCTCACCGGGCTGGCGTCACTTTTACCAACAACAAGAAAGAACGTTTCAATCGACATTTAAAGATCGACAAACCGATCGATCGACCGTGGCGCTCGACAGACCAGTAACGGCCGTGCGTGCCCGCAATTCACTGTGCTCCGTCATACCGCCACAGACACCGCACGCACACGCGCTCGCTGACCACACACGGATTCCGTTTGCATATGGGCTGAAACGTAGCGCGCTGTTGCCGCGGCCAGTCTCCGATTATTGCGAAACAGAGTCGGCCCGCCCGTCGCGTCGGTTTTCCAAGTGGTTCTCCGATGGTAGCGCTAGCGCTAACCTTTCACCTTGCACACACCGCGGGCCTCGAGTACCAGCCACGTAAAACCGTATCCGGACTCACAGTCTGGGGGCCCCCCTGACTTAGTTCGCGGGATTTTTGCCTCGCCGGCACGAACAATTAGAGATCGTATCGCGGCCTCTTTCTCTTTCTGCCCTGGCCCTCTGCTGCCCTCTTTGCTTACTCCGTGCTTCGCCGGCAGTGTCCTGTTTGTTCATTTGTTGTGTTGATTTATGCGCAGTGTATCGTAATATACGGCTGCTACTTCACAGGTTGGCTCAGGTGGCGGAATTGAAAGTACGAATGAAATAATGAAAGAAAAATTCGTTACGATATTTTATACTCAGCTCGGTAGAGTGTCTCGGCTGGAATCACTTTTCCCCGCTTTAGTTATTCTCCGAATGAGCAGAGGTAGCGGCGATTTCAGACAACAGAGTGTAGACCAACGCTTCGTGCAGTTTGAAAAGGCTAAATAGAATAGACGTTTATTAGAATGCATTTTGTATTAAATACTTCCTAGAAATAGTTGGAGCAGAGAAGTAAAGATGACAGCTTTGAAGAAGTTAATGTAGAGACACTATAATAATAGCGAATTCGGTACCTCGCACTGATTCCGCACTGGTGCCAGAAAATGACTTGGATTGGTTGTTTCTGATAGAAACGAAGATAGCTCTATAAGAATCAACCAATCCAAGTCATTTTCCGGCACCAGTGCAGAGTCAGTGCGAGGTACCGAATTCGCTATAAGAGTCTGGACACGAGCCACAGTCCGCCATGTTTGATCGGAATCCCACGAGAGAGAAAGAGATATACACCCAGGGTTACCAGGCGATCCAGTACACGTACTGGCATATATGACGTCACTTAGCTTGGATTGGCTCGGCGTTGACATGACGTCACGGCGTCACCAATCAAATATAAGTATTCCCCTTCTCCTACACCGTATGACGTCATATAGGCCAGCAAACCGCCATTTTTCAGTATGCCTGGCAACCCTGTATACACCATTTCACTCTTAACCACTCTTAACAACTCTTACGTTTATGGCGGTATTTTAATTCTGTTTACTTCACGCATCGCGCATTTAAATAAGTATAATAAAATAACATATATCAAATAGAACACAAGATTTGGTTGTTTACTTTATATCTTCATTATCTTGGTATAAAGGACAGATTTAAAAATCAGCTGGAATAGATGAAAAATGGCGGGCCAATCAAAAGTGGCCAAAAAAGGTTAGGTTATGAATATATATACATTCTTTTTTTACTACCCAAATGCACATTTTCAGATTAATAGATAGTAAAATACCGCCATAAACGTAAGAGTTGTTGAGAGTGGTTAAGAGTGAAATGGTGTATATCTCTTTCTTTCTCGTAGGATTTCGATAAAAAATGGCGGACCAATCAAAAAGTGGCCTTCTCGTGTCCAGACTCTTATTATAGTGTCTCTAAGTTAATGTGTATGTACATATAAGCTTGTAGCTTTTTATTGCAAAAAAGTGTATTCTCAAAATGTTGACAGCTATGCTGCAAAAAAATTGGCGATTTGTGAACCTGTTGTGAATATTTTGAGGTTATTTTTTACTTTTATGTCTACACCAAAACTAATATTTCTGGTAATAAGTAAAGTGTGAAGATGAAGCTTGCTACAGGTTGCCCATCATTTCGATACCCCACTAATTTGATTAAAGGCTGTGCGGATTTTTATTCCTTTTTCTGAATAAATATGCAACTGAAATCTGTCATTTATCAAAGCCGATATGTCATGTAAATATTACACAAGGCAAGTTCAAGTAACAATGCTTGATATCTCTTTGTTCTGATTCAGAAAACATACTTTACACCCTAAAGACACTACCTAATTAACTACCGCGTCACCCGCTTATCTTTAAATCGCATGGAATGTTTTGCGGACTGCCGTTTAAACGGCCATCTCTTATGATGTCCCTTGTCCTTCTTTTATCGCCGCGATTCCAAGAACCTAAGAAAGTTGCACGTACCATTACTAATGTTTACAAGAAACATGATTCATACCTTTCACGTGTTCGTAATCCTTTCACCCATGTTTGAGCACAGGCGTTATTGTCGAGCAAAAGGACCACAGAGGTTGTTAAATGGTAAATGCTCTTCAGTTAAATCGAACCCCAAAACAACCATGCGTAGAATAATAAAAAGAAGCACAATAAGAAACTAAAAGTTGGGGAAAGAATAAAATCTGCGTATGAGGTTCAGGTTTCGTAGTTGCGATAAAACCTATTGATAGTTAACGATACCACGAGCAGTCAGTGACATTTTATAATCCGTGGAATCATGTGATATTACCAGCGAAAGCTATTCACTTCGATTTAGCTAAACATAAATTATATAAGTACGAGTATTAATCGCAAATTGTTTATTTCCGTCGGAAGACAATACAAAGAATCCATCAATGAAGGTTGACGAATAAAATTAGAATCCGTTTTTCTATACATCCATTATACATAACAAGACAGCGTAAATGTAGGTACGTAACTGGACCATCGCGTTTCAGTGAGTACTCTGCATCGAGCAGTAACCGACACCCATAAACTTCTTATTTTCCATTAACAGCAAGCTAATATCTATAATTGAGGATGTAATGTATATATAAATGTCGCTACCTGCTTCGTCAACGCAAACAGCTATTCCGTATGAATCTTGTCGGCCGCGGCTAATCAGCCGCTGCAAAAAACCCCAAGAATTTGTCTGTCCATTCGCCGATGGTCATTAGTCTTTATTAGACTTTTCGTCACGCCTCGGATGCTGCGCAAGCGTTCAGTATCGTAAACATCCCCAGGCCCAATAAAACCCAATGCGAGTTTCTTCACTTTCGTACGATGGAGAAACAGAGTGTAACTAAGGGGATGTAATTATACAGGGTGGCTCTTTTAAATAAGGCCACCTAAATATCTGGTTCAATTGTCCACCAATCTAGAGGCATAAATTTCACGTTTAACTTTAGGTGTCGGAGTCGAAGGTCATTTCAAGGTCATCGCATTATACATATTATCTGAATGTATTTTAACAATAGCAAGGTTGCAGGAACGTTGCAGCAATACCGGCGCAACGTTGCAGCAACATTGTGGAAACGTTGCGAAACGTTGCCGTAACGTTGCAGAAATGTTGCAGGAACGTTACCGTGCAATATTGCAACACAACATTCATGCAACGTTGCAGCAATAATTCTATGTCCGCCCCGTGCAATGTTGCACGGCAACGTCGCAGCAACGTTACAACGACATTGCGCTGCAACCATGCAACACTGCAAGGTTACTGCAACGTTTCTGCAACGTTGCCGCAACGAAGTGTGCTGCATGGGAAGAAACATCGATTACCTTTAAAACTTCGAAAAATGAGCTTGAAAAAAATATTCTTGCAGCATATTGCTCCCTTGATACCATACAAATTGCATGTAAAATATTTTTTGTACCATCACAAGTGGAAAAAATATTTAGGTAATACTTCAAATTAAGGTATGAGGTATATGCGTATATGTACACAGAAAATAAACTTCGTAAATAGCTTCGTAGCGAATTGAAGAAAATTTAAATTAAACGAGAGTTTTCTGCGGAGGAACCAGTTCAGTGTTTATGCACAGCTGGGCGTATTCAATATTCGATCAAAAATATCCCGAGATCGTGTAACCGCCTTATCACTCATGATGCAGTAGGCCTTCCGCAGCATTGATTAATCGATCACAGGATTTGAAAGAATTCCCGCCTGTCCCGTTTAAATATTGAAACTTATCGTAACGTAATCTCGGTATGCCAGCGAATAACGCGTTTAAATTCCGCGTTGGCGTGTGGCAGTACTTTAAAAAATGCGAAGGAAACGGTTAGAAGATATAATTAGAAGTGTCAATTAAAAATAAGATTGATGTTATAACGGTACTCTACATTTTTCTTCCTACCAATGCAAAAAGGTTTCAGATCACTAAATATTTCTAGATCACGGCTATGACATTTATTTCTATGACTTTTTGGGTTGGTCCTGTAGTGAATCTTATAACGAATGTATCCCTTTATTCTTTTGAACATTGAACACAAAAAAATATTCCACCCTCTACGAGTGCTTCATACAAAATTATGAAATTCCGTGGAATAAAAATGTATGAGCCCACAGCATTATTGTTCGTATTATCCTTGCATCATCGTGCAAATTATCATTGCACTTCAAAGTAATTAAGTGTAAGTTGTTTTCGAAAATCAAATTTGTAGAAGACGTCCTCTAGCGGGCAGAACTTGCGCGGCAACCATGTAGAGACCATCCCGGTTAACCAACATAATGCATGTAAGTTACAATCTTACATTGACAGAAATCTGTTAAAAACAAATTGAAAAAACGATTAAAAAATGAATTTTTCAACGCCTAACTTTATTTCTTTTTATTTATCCGTTTGAAGTTGGTCCTGCTTTTTGGTAATAAACAAGAGAAATATTCTTTAATCTTTTTAGAAGATATTTATTATAATATCGAGGAAATAAGGGAGGTAGATCCAGCTGGGTTTGATGCGCATAGTGGTTTCGTCTAATTCGACTCCGCGAAGCTCGACCATCCTGAGCGTATGTTATAACCAAGACTGGTTGGCAGAGGCGTTCGCCAGAAGGGCCTTACGGTAAGGTCCAGCCAAGCCATGAACGTTTTCTCTATAAAAAGAATACAAGTGAGAGTTTAAGGAAGAGAATGAGCTAGGGCAGCGAGAGGAGAGAGAGAAAGAGGTCTATTTGCATAACCGCCCCGACTCACAAAAGTCTATGATAAGTTGGCTCGATAAAGACGACCACTTGTAATCCCTGGCTTCCGCGCTCGCGGGACCATGTATGCAGTACATATCACAATACTGCGAGCTCGTGACTGTACCTAAGTTCGTTCCGATTAACAATTCGACGCGAGTGAATTTCATTCATTTCTCCATCGATTCTATTCTAATGCACAGATTTGATTTAGTCTTGAATAGTCCTTTCTCGAAAATCTAGCTGTGCTAGTTCCCTCTCAAAATAAGCATTCCATTTTGCGAACTTCCCAATCGATCATATTCCAAAATCACGAATTCCACTATTCCATAGCTGAGCTTCTGGTTTTATCAATTCCTAGCATTTCTATTCCATTATTGTACAATGGAAATTTGTTTTTGTTAATTTAATAATAATCTCACTGGATTAATAGTTTTATGACATTTTTCATAATTTAGTAACTCTGTCCACAGGTTCATTATAATCTTATTATTCGTAATGATCAGAGTTTTTTCAAACCATAGCTTCTAATAGTGTATGAATTTTATTCCAAATTTTATATTTCAAAATGCATTGAAGATAGTTCAAAATAAGTAATTCGAAATCCATTGTAAGTAGTCAAAGCGAAGTCGTTAGACTGTCGTCAAAATGGGGTTCAACTTTTCCAAAATTCGTATGTCCTATTTTCCAATACAACCCCCAACTGCATATTCATTAAAAAATCAAAATGACTCATTGAGTACATTCCACCTGAATACTCATTTAAAAAGAATGGTTAATCAGCTAAATTATCTTCCCTTTTCCCAGAAAAGGCAAAGTACATATAGGTAGGTACCTATATCAATGGTATAGCAGGCACAGACTACGCGTTGAGTCAATTAAAGCGAAGCAACACAAATAGCCGGGGAATAGGATGCACGCTTATTAGTCGACTTCATTAATTTGCCGACTACACCGCGCTAATTGAATTGTTTACGATAGATCAGCTTTGGAACTGGTTCTCCAGTCGAACAAAAGTAGGAATGGGTATCGGCATGTGTGCGGGTTGTCAGTTTCGTTATCGATGGAACGGTTTCGCTTGCCTCGCTTTGATGCACCGCAAGCGAGGATGGAGTTTTACGGTCAACAGATCCGCGTTCGGCGTGTCGTATTAACAAACAATCTCGTAAACAATGACCACTGTGTTTCGCCTGGTAGGTTATAGGTGGACTAGGCGGCAAGTGCCAGCCAACCACGTATGGAGAACGCACAAGCGAGAATACATCCGCTTAGCAAATACATCCGCGTGTATAGCCCACTGTTACATATGTACCGGGTGACAGAATGTATACCTATTGTGCCGGGCTGGTAAAAAATTTCGACAATGTTGTATGCAACAAATTCTAATCTTCGCCCCTCGTGCACCGTATCGCGGTCAATAAATAACGCCAAAATAACCATTAGACATTTAAGGTAGTTCCTAACCAAGTTTGTTAGTGAAATTAGAGTTGGGTAATAGATGATAAATATAAAGTAGTATGATACTACAGAAATAATAATAATAATTTTTAACATCATGTATATATATATTAAAAAGTTCAATGTTAATATAAATAATTGTAATACGAAAGTAGAATATTAAATTGGTTAGCGTAGTGAATTGGAGCAGCAGATCTGGCAACGTCGTATTCATTCGCAGCGGCTTTTATAACCGAAATGTCAGAAAGGTGCTGTTACAAAGGTAAATTTATTAAAATAGTAATATTGGAAAAGAAAATTCGACGAACTTGAGAAAATTATTTAACAGCAATAAATAAATTTGAGTCAAAATTATATTATTTAATATTTTATCTACAAACTTCGGATAACTAATATGACTTACAATATAATTAGCCTTCATATGAATTTGAATCGTCTTTCGCTATTTAAATGTCTAAACATATCGATTGTGCGACGTTGCCACGTTCACTGCTCTACGTAGTTTCTGAAAAATTTGCACGTAAACCTACTTTTTATGGGCATTTACCTACGAAGAAACTATGCGGCCACCTTCGTGGCGGCAACGTTGCAGGATGGTTGCAGTAACCTTGCAGTGTTGCATGGTTGCAGCGCAATATCGATGCAACGTTGCTTCGACGTTGCCGTGCAACATTGCACGGGGCGGACATAGAATTATTGCTGTACCCTTGCTGCAACGTTGCGTGAAACATTGCAATCTTGCACTGCAACCATCCTACAACTTTGCTGCAACTAGAGTGTGCTGTATGGGTTCTTCAATATAGTTTTCCTGTTTTAGAAGAAAAACTGAAACTATTACCTAACCCTCTTTTTTTCGACTCTGCCATATGCCACTGTGTTAAAATGCGTCAACTTTAATTAACAATTTCTCGATAACTATGTGGCAAATCGATTTTAAACTTTGTACAAGGGTTTCTTGTATTCCAAATTAGTTTTGAACGAAATTTGAAAGAATTCTTGAATTTAGTAGATTATTCAGGAATTACTTTAACAGTGCCCGGAATACGAGGACCAACTACAATAAAAAAAAAACGAGGACTAACGTATAGGTAACTATATTGGAGCTGCTCCTCAGATTTCCCAATTAATATTATAGTATTAATTTATTACTTTTACGTGGACCAGATATCATGGTGCGAATTTTTTTTACAATTTTCTCAGAAACTGTAAAATACAAAAGTTAAATATTATTGAATAGACATTTATTCGATTTACATTTTGCAGTTGGAAACTGTATTTGAATGATGAAACTGTAATTTACTATAATTATCGTATGCTACATAAATCATACATGGTTTGTGGCAATCAATAAAAAATAACCATTAACTTAGCATATTATACTATTCGCGCATATTTCGATCATGTTTATGAAGATTACAAATTACTCGTATTGCTTTAATTATTGTTTCGCGACATATCCTTCATTATTGTTTATATTTTCTCGATCTACATTTCAAAGTACGTTTTCTTTCATTCCTAACTTTGACCTCAGCTAAATAATTTTTAAATTATTGTTAACGGTGATAATAGTTGAAAACCATCTATGGCGAGTACAATATTGCTTAACTTACCTGTTTAACATCTCAATTTTCTTCAGTGATGCTTTACTACATACATATACGATCAAAAATGTGTTCTTCACTCACGCGACCTGGTCACGTTGCTTGACTAATCCTTGATTCAAACTACTTAGCCGTTTTATATCAGGTATTTGAAGTAACCTACACCACGTTTGTACTGCGATTATTCCACCAAAGCACAGTATGCAAACTTGACCTTTGTTAAGGTGGAATCTTATTGATAAACAATAAATTAATACAAGGTTCTAAATGAAAAATGTTTGATAATCAAAAAACAGGTATAGTAGTAGATACTTTCATCATTCTTGCACTGTAAATTTCACTAAACAAGATTCACCCAAACGTGAAAGATTAGATTCTAATCCTCGAGTACCTCAAAGTACTAGAATTTCAAAAAAAAAAAAAAAAAAAAGTAAAAGAAACCTGAATAGGAAATTTAAACGTGTAAATTCGACTGGTCCTCTAAACGAACGCCAATAATCGTGCGAATTCCGTCAACGTGCATCTCCAGGCGAATTTCCATGCTCTGCCCTCTCCGCTTTCGAGGATGCGGCAGATAACGATCGAGATCCTATCCGGCGAAGGTGGACACCTGGTGTATGAACGGAACGTAGGGAGCACGGGGCGCGTGCTCACGCATGTGCAGGCGACAATCTCGTTTGTGGTCACATGATAAACGCCGCTTCGCCGGTGTTGCGGACGTTTGACGTATCTTACGGCCATTCACCATGGACTGCTGTTCGCATGCCTGAGATTTCGCGCCCTTTCTTCGCGTGCGTTGCACTCGACAGAACCATTTGCCGATGTTTACGAGGAGTTTCTATTTCTGTTTAGAATCTCTTCCTTGGGGTGCGAAAAACGGTGGCGTCGCTTGCTACCCATTCTTAATGATTTGTGTCGTTGAATCCGAACTCATAGGTGTCCTGTCGGCGCTGATGAAAAGCACAACAATTTGATGCAATCGTCCACAGCCAACATATTTAAAAAAAATTATGTATTTTTATTTATAGAGAGTAATCTGACCAGGCAAGTCGCGATTTCAGTTTCTTTGAAATTTATTTAATTAGCAATTCTAATAATCAATTTTATTTTTTGTTACTTTGCACTGTGGTAATACTTTGCATGAGTCTCAAAACACGCGGAGATCTGATTTATAATACATAAATAATCCAAAGTTGACCCACAAGTATAGTAACATTGATTCCCATGTTGTGAAATTTATTTTTTTCTGATTTTACAATATGCCGCGGACATGCAAACGGAAGTTGGTGCTAGAAAACTATCTTTAGTTTTTTTTTGCAATTTTCCAAAATAAAGTTTCAATTAAAACTGTGGTTTAAAGTTTTCATCGTGTTACTTTGAAAATTTCTTCAATTTTTAAATATTTTTCTAGAATAAACAAGTCATTTTCAATTTAAGTAAATACAGTTTATGCTAATATATGTATTCTATGCTTTCCCTTGTACATTCGTTTATTCGGGATTAATACTACCAATATTGCGATGGCGTAAAGTATCCTACCTACTATGTTAATAGTCGCACCAAAATAGAATGATATCCGTAGACACCAGATTAATAATTTTATGCAAAGTATGGTTTACATAGCTTCGTTTAAGACTGAAGAACCGAAAGTAAATGGTCCCAGCTTTCCTGAACTTTTTAGAAACAAATTTTAATTACTGCAAATAAATTGGTGCAAAATAACACCGGCTTACAGTAACGCACTAAAAGCACCTAATAACAAAATGCAGATATAAAGTATTGCCATGTAGTGGATAGTTAAATCGTTAAACGCGGCGGGGTCGGAGGTAGCTAAAGACGGGGCTTCATCGCCAACGACGAAAGATGTTCCATCAAGCTTGGAACGAGTTTAGTGAACCTCACTACGAGAAGATCCACGAAAGGATCCAAAGCGAAGAGCAAAGCGGCTGACAATCCATTTCCTCCTGTGCGTGTTCACACGATAAACAACCTGCGACGTTATTACGGATGTTTCGTGTAGCCTGCGGCCGTGGTAAGGATCTGGGTGCATGCATACCTGGGGCCTCGTTCACTCGGCTTAGTAACGCCGTCGTCCCTTTTCATATCCACGTTAACCTCAGCGCCGTTCGGTTAATTGATCCGGAATACCACTCGAGCCTCTTAACCCTTCCCTTTCTCTTCCCTCTTCAGAGGCGGCCATCCTATCGGGAAGAAGAAGCTCCCGTCGGTTCGTCCTTTGACTCGACAAACGGAATTCGCGATGCAGCGCAGGCTTCCCTAGCGATTCCCATACTTATTTTTTCCGAGCGGCGATTTATCGGCGCTTCGGTCGGGAAACTGAAAAGCCACGATAGCCACGTGAATTCTGGGCGAGGGATGGTGCTTCGGCGCGGAGAGGGTTGACAATCATATTGGACCTGATGACAGTGGCGGATTGGGTCTAAAAATATTGGTTGCTAGGAGACAAACGGGGCCGCAACTATAATATTTTTATAAGAAATAAAATTTAAAAAATACATATAAGTGGTGAAATACTACAATTAAAATTTTTGTAAAATAAACGTATACATGTATTGTATATATTACTGGCTGTATATAGTAGATGTGTACTAAATGTAAACATAGATTGTTATAATTGAATTTTTCATTTTAAATAAATGGTGGATATTTTTAAATAGTTTGCTTGTAGGTGGGAGTTCGAAAGCATATTTCGTGCAGTCCCCTATATTACGAGCAATCGTTTGAATTCACATTAACATTTTTAACATATTGTCTGATGTTTAAAGGGGGGGGGGGGGTGGTGTTAAGGGGAGAGGCCCGTATAAACGGCTTTTATTTTTGTATCAATTTTTAGGAATATTTTGCAAAGATACCAATGCGCTAATCCTTTCGTAACTTTAAGGGTACTTTATTTAACATTATAACAAACAAAAAAAAAATTTATAACAGTAAAATTATTATAAATACAAAAGAAATAGAGCAGTGTCAGAAATAGGTTTTTTTTTCGAGATGCAAAACGGCATCACTATTTGAAACAGAACAATACATTTTTTTTTTCAACTTATGTGCCAATTGCAAGAATATGCACCACAAATTGTGTAAAAAAATTGCATATTTTAAAAATGGCGGAACTTCAAACATTTTCGCCAAAAATTCGGGTTTTATTTGTTTAAAAACAGTAGTTAAAATTAATAATTTGGTTAAACATTGTTATTCATTTTCTGAGGAATATTATAAACTTTATTTTTTGGTAAGTTGCATTACATTGATTATTCGTATTTTACGCTTAACTATTCATTTTAACCCTTCGTGGTCACACGGGGTGCATCGCACCCCAAGAGCAATTTTCAATTGGAAATGTCGCACTTTTACGCCTTCCAAAGGGGATTTATCGGAAAAAAAATAAAAAAAATTTAAAAAAATCGATTTTTACCCACGACCGTGGATATTCATGGATGTTATCATGTCAAAATTAATATTTCTAGAAAAAGACTATTGCACCATGACTGTACAACTATTGCGGATGTACAATTATCACTGAAAAGTTAAAAGATTCAAAAATACGAAAATGGTAACTCGAAAAATGACGCTGGGGTACAGCGAACCCCGTGTGGCCAATTTGTGATTATGAGAAGGTGTGACCACGAACGGTTAGTCCCGTTTTATTCCTCAACGCGAGCTACCCCGCAACTCGATCCTCCTCTCGTGGAAGCTTCGAAAGATTTTGATTTATCTCGCGCGGCAGAAACGCGTGAATGTTTGATAGTGCCAGGACCCAGCGGTGACAGTCGATTAATAACATTGTGCCGCAATGTTAAGAAAAAGTCGATACGAGCTGATTTCTTATCATCGATTTACTTCGCTGTTACCGTTACTCCCAGTTGACAATGTACGAATAAGCAAGAACACGGTCTTATTAATGGACGAGTGCACCAGAATGCAGAGATTCGAATCTGCTGCGCTGGGTAACACGGCGTGCCGGAAAATCCGGGGAGATCGTAGGTACTCATGATCTTCGATTACTCACTCTCGAATTCCAAAAACGAGCCAATCAACGCGCGTGTGATTAACGATACATCGTGATTAACTACCACGTCCCTACACCCTACGTTCAGGATATACAATGTTGCCTAGCATCGTTATGAACGCCGTTACTTAGCTCCCACAAATTGTAGATGGTAGAGTCATTTGGATTCAAGCTATGTTTGTGTTCTTTGGAAAATGATTTTAACTATTTATCAGCACTGCAATTAGTCCTACCAAAGATTTATTAAACCTTCGTGGTCACACGGGGTGTATCGCACCCCAAGAGCAATTTTCGATTTGAAATGTCGCACCTTTACGTCTTCCAAAGGGGATTTATCGCAAAAAAAAAAAATAAAAAATTTTTTTAAAAAAATCGGTTTCGTCCCACGACCATGGAAAATCGCCCATTTTCAACTACAAATTTTATCATATCAAAATTTGCATTTCTAGATAAAGACTATTAGACCATGACTGTATAACTATTACGAATGTAGAATTATCACTGAAAAGTTAAAACATTCAAAAATACGAAAATGGTAACTCAAAAAATGACGCATTCGCAATACTCATACAATCATGCTCTCATAGCCTTTTTCTAGAAATGTAACTTTTGATATGACGAAATTTGTAGTTGAAAAAATAGTTGTGGAAAAAAGCGATTTTTTTTTACAAAATTTACAAAATTTCAATATCAAGGTCTAAAAATGTGCAGAAATATTGGGGAGGAAAAAATAATTGTTTGGGGTGCGATACACCCCGTGTGACCACGAAGGGTTAAATGATATCAGGAACATTTGCCAAGTAGTTTTAAAGTGAACATAAACGCGAGTATGGAATGTTAAGAGACATGAAGAGAGTTGTCCATATTTCGTTTATCTAGCGATGATAGTTCTGATACTATCTTTGTGATTGCCTTCTTTATATGATCTGACAACGCAGGGAAGAAAAATCAACTATTCAGTTTTTCATAGCCTACAAGTTTTAGATTCCTTTTCTACCGATTATTCTTCGAAAGTGAGCAAGGCGGTTAACAATTTTCGTTAACATCTATTTACTTTCATTGTATTTTTTCGTTTTTGCTTATTTTCTATCTCGGTACAATTTCTTTTTTTCCTTTACTATTTGTTAATTTTTGTGTTCCCGCTTTAATGTATTAGTCCTCCACTGGTTTCCTCTATTCTCTATGTACGAAAGGGTTTCCCCGTATATAAATAAATAATTAAAAAAACAAAGTGTCGCGAATTGAGGAATCTCAGAAAATGAGCACATGTCGTGTGATCTGCTTAGCAGCATTCGCAAACCGTTCCATGACTGGTCTACAAATCTAGAAAACCTTCAAGCTGTTTTATCGACCAACAAACAGGTTACTAATGTGCCGTGCTCCAATCACGGGCGCGCGTGACGCTCTAGCTTTCGCGGTGAATCCTTTTCTTTTTATCATTCCTGTTCGTCCTTCTCCTGCCCTTTCTTTCGCCTCAAGTTCTCTCATATACCGTTGCCTTCCTTATGTCCAACAAGCATCTTGGCGACGAGTAGCTGGTTTAAGCGCTTACTTCCACTTGCGATTAGCCGCGCGCGCGACACCAAATTTTTCTCACGAGGGAACATCCCGAACCCGGAAATTCAAAAAATTCTGAAACCTTGTGAATATGTAGGGAATTTCCTCCTGATTAAATCGCAATTTTTGTTTGCTGCCCAAATTCACTCCAACGGGTTGTAATTGACCCCTGAAAATCCGGTTATTTTCCGATTTTGTTTTAACTGTAAAATATTTTTCTACCAAATGATAGAGCTAATTAAAAGAAGTAACTTTTGTCTTGAAATTTTTTTTCTATCTCTTACAATTCGCGAGTTATAAGACAACATCGAAAAATAGCCGAGTTTTGAGGGGTTAATTTCACCCCCTTCGAGTGAATTTGGGCAGCAAACAAAAATTGCGTTGTAATCAGGAGGAAATCCCCTACATATTCACAAAGTTTCAGAATTTTTTGAATTTTCCGGTTCGGGATCTTCCCTCGTTAGCTAACAAGGGAAATTTGGTAACCCGAAAATTTAGATTTTGTTTTAAACTTTACAAGTTTGTTGAGAACCCCGATATAAGTATCAGGCGATTTTTATTTTTTGTTACTTTTTCGTTCTTCGGGGTGAAAGCGCCCCTTAAAGGTTAATGTGTGCTTTCGTATTTTCCTGCTTATTTTTAAAACTATACCTAGTAGCTATAAAAATTGGTCAAACGGAAATTTAGTAGTCATTATTTGGAGTTTAGTCATAAATTTGGAGTTCGCAAGTGGAAATAAGGCCTTAGTCGCAACGCCGAAGCCTCGGTTAATTGATGCACGATAAGGAAGAAATGCCAGGGAATACGTTAATCGATCGTTCGTCCTTCGAGCTTTTTTTTTGTGGATATTATTGGTTCACGCAAGCCTCGACAAATTTCCATACAGATTAGTGTTCATTAACACGCTGATAAATTATGAATGATGTAAGCAGCACGTAATTACGGTGGATGCGGCGTAACTTCGATGCTTCTTCCCTTGTAGGAATGTATGTATCATGCGCAACATACGCCATACTGTGTACTAGAACTTGATGATGGGACTACATGATTTTGTCTCCTAACGTTTTTGTCTATTTCAGTTCAATAATTCGCTATTATATATGACTATTTTGTCTAATCTATTTATACTTGTTTTATGCATGTTATCGTTTCCTATACTTTTAATAACGATTCATTGTCAACATAGTAATATCACCAATTACCTTGCAATATTTATGAGAGTTTTTGTAAAGGAATAAGCTACTTAGATACGCTATTCTTCAGTCTACAACTAATTTGAATAATAGAACAACGTTTTTGCGAATATCTCGCTAATTATTAGTTGTAGGACAAATAAAGCTTAGTACTTTCTTATAGAAAATTCCCAGCTCTTCTAAATTTTTAAACAAAAAGGTACACATGCTATTTAAAAAATTCAAACTCCCCTTGATATCTGGTAAACAAATAGATTATTTAAAAACACCGTTTTAGCGTCATATGTTCCCTTCGATACCGTGCAATTTCTGTATATAACACATTTTTGTAGAACACATACTTTATAATTTATTCGGGGCGGACAAGTTATGAGACTCACCCTGTATACATATTTCTACATGAATTTGTGAAACATGTGATATTTACGAAAACGAACTACAAGATGGAGAAGTTCCGCGAACTATTTAGACCAAAAGATTACAGTCTAGGTATGTTAATATTTATAGAAATATCGATATTTTTCATATATCAATATCGCATCTCGATATATCGAAAAAATATCAGTTCTTTTTTTAAATTATTGAGGTAGAATTTAAACAAATTATTGGTGATTTTAATTACGTTTATTAAGTAATATAAAAAATATAAAAGTACAAAAATTAAGTAGGTACTGAAAAAATACAAAAATTAAGTAGGTGGGTACTGAAAAAAATACAAAAGTATTTTTCAGGAATAGTTTTTAAGAAAACTCTTTGTTTTATGTTCTCTACTGTCAACCTACTACGACTATTGGGAGCCAGAATATTAATTGTCGATTGCGGGGAATGTTCCTGAAGCACAAATTGGCCGTAGAGATATTGAGATTTTAATATCAAACTATCGACATATCGGATTGAAAAATATCGACCGAAAATATAAAAAGCGAAAAAAATATCGAATATTCGATATATCGATATTTTATCGACATCCCTATATTACAGTCTGACTGTATTGCCGATGAGGGGAACATTGAGTAACAGTTTACTTTTAATCCTGTATTTTTCAATATCGACAATAAACAAATTTCAATTTTCTTGTGACAAAACAATAAAGCCATTCACTTTTGTAGCCATAAACTTTTCATATGTATATATATATATATATATATATATATATATATATATATATATATATACATATATGAACATACACCACCACGAGAAGTTCGACGATTCAAAGCAGCAATCTGAGCAATCACGATGAGAAGAAAAAATTTGCACCAAAATTATTATTGCTTCAAGATTTGAATGTCATTGGTATCTTATTAAATGGAACTCTCATTTTTGTTACTCATGAAGGGGTATAATAAGATGGCTACAAAAGTGGAAAAAAATGAAACAATATACACAAGTATATATAGCTACAAATGGAAATTTAGATATTCTTTATATATATATATATCTAATATATATATATCTATCTAAAGAATATCTAAATTTCCATTTGTAGCTATATATCTAATATATATATATATCTATCTAAAGTAGATCTAAATTTCCATTTGTAGCTATATATACTTGTGTATATTGTTTCATTTTTTTCCACTTTTGTATATATATATATATATAAAGAATATATAAATTTATAATATTTAAAATATGGAAATTTAGATATTCTTTAGATATATATTATTATATATATATATATAAATATATATATGTATATATAAGTTTATAATATTTAAAATATGGAAATTTAGGTATTCTTACTAAAATTCCTTAAAATTATATTACACTTTCTGGAATTTCTTTCGCCTTTCTCCTTATTCGGTGCACCTTAATTCAATTTCCTTGCACTATTTCACGTCCGCCGCGGTAAAGGGTTGTCGTGCTGCAATTTTGCACCAGTCCCCTCTGGCCACTATTGCTGCTTATCATAAAACCTCCCGTGCTATTAATTGTCACGATAAATCGCGCCGGTTCCCTGTAAGGGGATTAATAATTAGGCGATTACGCGCGGCCGAGCTACATGCCGGAAATCGATCGTTGACTACTATCCTTTTTATCTCCCTCGGCTTATACGTGACCCTCGGTATGCGACGTTAAATAATAATTCTAATTATCTGTACACAAAGCGTAACAAGGAGTTCGTAACATTTCTGCCACTGTCGTAATACAAAACCACCCGCTATTAAAAGCGAACTGGCTACAAAATTATTCCGCAATAAAATCGCCGAGTCTTCGAAGACAATTATTTATTTTCATATGGAATCGCGGTATTTACGAATGTCGGGAGAATTTGTAAATTATTCCAGTATCCCGTTGCAACCTCGTCAAACGGATCGCCAAAGCGTTTCGGAAGAGAGCAACATGTTCTCGAATCCCTCCGTATTTTCCGCGACGGTTAACGAACCAGAGCGCGTCGTATTGTCGCAAATTGTTCGAAAATGCAGTGTATCTGCGAGGTAGAAAGCATGGCAGTCCGCGAAACTGTCTGGCGCTCGCCGGCGCTGGCTGAGCATTCTCTTTAACGAACGCGTTACCGTGGTCCCTCCTCGAACTAAATCAAACGAAACACGGCGTACAGGTAATTTCTAACGGAAGGAAAATACACTAAGTAGACAGTGGATACAATTTGTTCGTAATTAAAATGAACAAAAGCATACGCGAAAGCTGCAAACGCTCCGGGAGCGTTGATTTTGACAGTAATTGGGTGCACAACTTTGAAATATTGTTGTACGATAGAACGGATGTGAGTGAAATATTTTGATGGAATACTCGGTGGAACAAATCTAATTGAATTAAAAACGGGATATGAAAGGCGCACAGTGAAGTCTGGGTAAATATTTCATTACCTCCCCCAAGTGTAGGTATAATTTTACCCCCCTTTTTTATGCACTTTTTAAAATATATTTTCTAATATATTTCACTCTGACGCACAGAGACGTTCGCGTGCACACTATTAGTGCGTAGTATTTAGTAGAATCTCTAAAGATGAGCTGAATCTACTTCTTCTTTGAGATACAGTAACGATTAATAAAGTCCCTTCTTCCGAACCTGCCCTTAAATCAAACCACAAGTTTCACCTTACCAATCATCCCACTCGTGAATAAAGAAAGTCAACTAATTCTTCCACTGGCGATTATTTATTTAGCTTAGAATTGGAGGAAACGCAGGTCGCTAATGCTGACATCCGATCCTCGAAGTAATGGAGGAAAGCATTCGAGGAAGAGGAGAAAAATCGGCTGGGTAATTGCGAAGGCATCGAATTTAAATGTTCATTGTGTTCGGCGCCAATTGGACGCGGGGTTAGTGATCGTAGTTCAGAAACACTTGACCGGACGTGGATAATGGTCGGCGTAGCCACAGAGCCGAGTCCACCGACCCATCCGTACTGGTACGCGGGTGTACAATAACCGGGATTGCGGTTTCAGGATGATAGGCTGTCACGCCGCGTTGCAAATGATTTTCGGTGGGAGCCGCGGCATTCCTCTTCCACAGAGCAACCCTCTCGAAATTTTCGCCTATTCCAGTCGCGTTCGATCCATCCGCGTAATCGGCGAAACAATAACACCTGCGAGATTTCTAGATCAATATTATATGTAGACAGTGACGGGCGAATATTTGACTTCAAAATTTCGTGCAAACGAATAGTTTAAAATTCCACGTACGTAGTTAAAATTCAATTTGTTGAGACTCTTATCGTTTCATTGTTCGAAACGGGGATGATTGAAGTGTGATTTTGTTGCACTGTTAACTATTTTGTTGTACGTATTGGGAATTAGGCGATACGATTCATGAGCGAGGAACGATGATTACATAACAACGAACATTTTGCTGACAGTGATCTTGCTATGTGTATAACAAGGTATCAATTAGGGCTCTAACGAATATTCGAATAATCTAAGTATTCGAATATTCGAATATTCGAATACCACAGAATTCGAATAATTTCTTCGAATATTCGAACTTCGAACCTTCGAACCTTCGAATATTCGAACTTCGAAACTTCGAAACTTCGAAACTTCGAACCTTCGAATATTCGAACTTCGAACTTCGAATATTCGAATATTCGGATCTTTCGAAGTTATGATTGCACCGAATACCAATCTGAACATGAGATATTTATTCACAGTTTATCGTGAAATTCTTTTCATATTGGCCTTTACAATTATTTGTTTCTCAATCGATAAATTTTTAACTTTATTAATCTTTGGTAAATTTATACATTTTGAAACGAAAACAACCATCAGTTATTAGTATTATTTTTATAATAATGAGTGGACAACCCCGACGGAATCGGCCAAGGGCCCTCTCCTCTAGGCCCGCCCGTGTCCCATCATAAGCGGATGACAAACAGTATAAGCAGACTTTTTTGTAGGAAGCTAAAACCCCATAAACGATTTTGAGGAACTATAATATTTTTATTTTTCCTTCGTTACTATAACGTTATTTTTCTAAATTTATAGAGTATTATTCGCTTTACAGACACCATTTTACTAATTAATAGCAATTTTATTATTTCGCAAAGAAACGAGACCGCGGTATGTCTATTGCGCGACAGCCTCGCACGAAATTATTGTTTTCAGAAACGAAATATTAAGGATTCGAAATGTGACGGGGTTTATGATGCGGGCGTGATTTCTTCGCTATTTTTGAGCTTAAGAATTTAATTTGGCACCATAACCGGAAAAGACTCCGTCACTTTAGTGACGGCTTATGATTCAACATTTAAATATTTTAAATACCCTAGGTCCCTAAATTTAAATAGAATTTATACTTTTCGTTGCAAAATTCATAGAACCAATGATTAATAAAATTCCAAATTTATCGTTTGAAAAACTAATAATTGTAAAGGCCAATATGAAAAGAATTTCACGATAAACTGTGAACAAATATTTCATGTTCAGATTCCTATTCGGTACAATCAGAAATTCGATTGAGCAGAATATTCGAAGGTTCGAAGTTCGAATATTCGAAGGTTCGAAGTTCGAATATTCGAAGTTCGAATGTTCGAATATTCGATGAAATTATTCGTATTCGAAATTATTCGAATTATTCGAATTATTCGAATATTCGAATAGTCGAATAATTACAGCTCTAGTATCAATGCTTGTATTCATATTCTTTCGAACAATTTAGACAGCATGTTGCGAATGAACGTCACGTCGCGTCGGTCGTCACGGTTGCATTGGGCACGCGTCCCGAAACAATCAAGTGCTACGACCCCGCGCTTGTTAATTGTAAGTCGATTACCATTTTATTCTGAATGGTGGTATTTTTAAACGATTTTATTCAGCTTCGATCCACTGTTTGTTTGTTTGTTTGTTTGTTTCTTGTATGTTTGTTTGTTTCAAATTTGGCAACGCAAATTTAACCAACTTCCATTAATACAATTGTCTTAAACCTTTGCAGCTGTGCGTAGTTTGGATGACAATATAATATTTTAAGAAAATAACCCCGAGGGGGTGAAAAAATTACTCACAAGGGAAACACCGCGAACCCGGACTCACCGATTGGAACACAACTTTGTGGGTTTTTAGAGTGACTCGAAACAAGAACAACGGTGTGTTTCATTTGGGCCCTATCGCCCTTTAAGTGAAAACTAACCTCAAAGTCAAATTGGCACTTTCACATTTTCTCGCATAACTCTCAAAGTACAACAGACAGAAGGAAATGTTTCAAACAAAAGTTTAATGGTGCAATAAGCGCTACAAACTTCCGTTAACAAAATATTTGAAAAAGTTTTTTTTCATCGGATATTTTTATTTTTAAACTCTTTTCAAAATTTTGTTTACGCAAGTTTTCAGCGCTTATTGCACCATTAAACTTTTGTTTGAAACATTTTTTTCTGTCTGTTGTACTTTGTGAAAAAGTGGAAGTGCCAATTTGACTTTGAGGTTAGTTTTCACCCCCTTAAAGGGCGATAGGGCCCAAATGAAATACACCGTTGTTCTTGTTTTGAGTCACTCTAAAAACCCACAAAGTTGCGTTCCAATCGGTGAGTCCGGGTTCGCGGTGTTCCCTTGTCAGTCAAATCAAAACGACTTGAAATCAGCCACTCGTGTTCTGTACGAATCCGACAAAAAGCCGCCGCGTTCGGGTCGCTAGTCGCATCGCTATTTCAAATTAAACAAATAATAAACACAACCGTCTCAAACGACATGAAATCAATAAACAAACACTAAAAACTAGAAAAAAAGAAAGTATATATATATAAAAGAAAAAATGTTATGTTAAACGATTTTATTAAAAATGCACTAAAAACTAAAAAATAATTCTTTTCTTGTACTACAATTTCGATAGTGTTTTTTCACTTTAAGGGGGGTCACTCAAGTGAAAATGAACTACCAGTAATTTTACAGATAAAAATTTGAAAATATTTATATCCATATTATTTTTTACGCTGAAATGAATTATGTAAGAATTAATACAGTGACATTTTTTTTCAAAAATTTAAAAAAAAAATTTCGAAAAATTATTCGATTGTAAAATCCATACCCTTATTTCTGTAGAATTGTATACAAAGACTGCAAAAAAATTTTCAGCTCGAAAACTTCATTTTTGTCGGAGTTATAAAGTTTTTATGTTTTGGGATAGTAACTAACACGCTCGTGCTCCGGACGTTGGACCTTTCTCTTCTTGCAATGCCTGTTCTCTTCGTGATTGTGCAGTTCGTATCATTTTTCTTGCACGTTTGTATCTTTCTGAGGCTTTCTGTTTATACCTTTCAGGGTACCCTGCCCTTTACCCCCTAAAGTAATACCTTTCGTACGCTCCTGTTTTACCAAATCGGTCAAAGCTCTCCATAATCTTTTGCCAACGTGGTTCACACACTCTTTTTTTTCGATTTATAACTTTATAACTCGGACAAAAATGAAGTTTTCGAGCTGAATTTTTTTTGCAGGCTTGGCATACAATACTACAGAGATAGGGGTATGGATTTTACAATCGAATAATTTTTTCGAAATTTTTTTTTTTAAATTTTTGAAAAAAAAATGTCACTGTATTAATTCTTACATAATTCATTTCAGCGTAAAAAATAATATGGATATACATATTTTCAAATTTTTATCTGTAAAATAACTGGTAGTTCATTTTGGTCGGTCCAACGTACGAAGCAGGAGCGTTTTAGTTACTGCGCCAAAACAAAAAACTTTATAACTCCGACAAAAATGAAGTTTTCGAGCTGAAATTTTTTTTGCAGTCTTTGTATACAATTCTACAGAAGTAAGGGTATGGATTTTACAATCGAATAATTTTTTCGAAATTTTTTTTTTAAATTTTTGAAAAAAAATGTCACTGTATTAATTCTTACATAATTCATTTCAGCGTAAAAAATAATATGGATATAAATATTTTCAAATTTTTATCTGTAAAATTACTGGTAGTTCATTTTCACTTGAGTGACCCCCCTTAAATAAAAAAATCCTGCAGCAGGATATTTCATAACAGAATATGAATCAATTTAATACATACAGCATCAAGCGCCGAAATGAATTTGTTGTGAGATATCCTGCGCCACGATTTTATTTAAAGTGAAAAAACATCATCGAATTTGTAGTACAAGAAAATAATTATTTTTTAGTTCTTAGTGCATTTTTTGTTGTTGCTACCAGAAATCCTCTTCAAAGAAGTAACATCGCGTAAATGTGAAAATATTCCCATGAAATACGTGAAATAGTAGGGAATAATTGTCACATTTACTTCTCTCAAAATAATGTGGCACACATTCTTAGATAGACACAGGAAAATTATGTTAGTAAAAAATTTGGGTAAGCAGTGTCCTGTAGAAAAGTGTAAACCCGGAAATTAAAAAAAATTTAAACTTTGTGATTATGCAGGGGATTTCCTCCTGAATACAACGCAGTTTTTGTTTGCTTCCCAAATTCACTCTAAGGGGGTGAAATTAACCCCAGAAAATGCGACTATTTTTCGATACTGTGTTATAACTCGCGAACTGTAAGAGATAGAAAAAAAATTTCAAGACACAAGTTACTTCTTTTAATTAGCTCTATCATTTGGTAAAAAAAAACATTTTACAGTTAAAACAAAATCGGGAAATAACCGGATTTTCAGAGGTCAATTACACTCCTTAGAGTGAATTTTGGCAGCAAACAAAAATTGCGTTGTAATCAGGAGGAGATCCCTTACATAATCACCAAGTTTCAGATTTTTTTTAATTTTCCGGGTTCGGGTTTCCTTGTCAGCATATTCAAAGTCACTTCCGATAAGAATTAGGAAAAGTCATAGTATATTCTATAGAATAAAGTTTTTCAAATGTCGTCAAGAAAGAAAGAAGTCATGTCCGTAATGCCTGAATTACTCGGCAAGTATCGGTAACCACAGCTAATCAAGCACTTGGCACATTGTTTTCACTTTCACGCCATTTCCAAGGCAATTCAGATTTTCTCACTACAACGCCATTATGTGCAGGTCAGGATGTTATAATTCCAAGTGTATCATTATTGCGTAACTGAATATGAATGACTTGATGAACTTAGCGTTCATTAGAGACCGCGACGCAGGAATAGAAGACACGCGCCTGAAGAACGTGTGCGCATAAAAAGATGAAGACAAATAGTTGGCGTAGCGAGGATACCAGAACTAACATTACCAATTGTTAAGGCCAGTGAGAAGCATAGCGCATGCACTTCTCGCCATGGCTCGTTGAGTCCACGCGAACGCCGTGCATTCACGGCTTCTTAACAGCCGCCAACAATGGTCCACCGATCGTTATTATGCCGCACATTATTATCTACCGCATTATGACGCGCTCTGCGACACCTGTGCTTATGGCAACTAGTCAAGAAACAGTTTATACAGCAAAGATTCATGTTGGAGTTTAGATGAAACAAGAAAGACGTATTGTTGTTCACACGTGTGCCTAAAGCAACCTCGTAGTGGGTGTTTTTCATTGGGAAAACATTTGTAACAACAAAGTAAAATGAAGTTTAAGAGAAGAAAATTTAGTGACAATTCAAACATGATTTTTGCAGTGAAAGATTTTGGTCCAATTATTTAGTTATCTGTTCGACTGTATTTTTTTCTTCCCTAAAGTGCGGCTATAATAACGTTATAAGTATAAATGGAAAATTCAAAGATTGTTTTAACAATTCTCTACTAAATATTAAACTGTTGTAGATAGGTACATGTTCAGATGCTACTTTGTTGGGAAATAACTCACAAGGGACGTTCGGCAACCCGGAAATTCGGAAAATTATGAAACTTGGTGTGGAAGTAGGGTAGTTCATCCGTAACGCAACCCTATTTTTTGTTGGTGCCATATTTACAAAACGCAAAAACCTAATTTTAAGGGTTGTTGGTGGGTGGAACTTGAAAAATATGGATTCTTCGAGAATTATTTTTACGCAGTTTTGTAAATATAAACAAAGGATGCAACTTTTGTTTAAACTTCTTTTCGATATCTCTCACCGTTCTCGAGATATTCCACGGAAAAGAATTCTGCATGTTTTCAAAGGGTGATTTCACCCCCAAAACTGCACTATGGCACCAACAAAAAATAGGGTTGCGTTACGGATGAACTACTCTACTTATATCCCAAGTTTCATAATTTTCTGAATTTCTGGGTTGCCGAACATCCCTTGTCAAACGTTAAATCGCCAATATTTCAAAATCCACAAACTGTTTTACAGCTTTATTAATATAGTATTTTTTCCTATTTGGGGGTTATTCTGGCCCGTTTGAAGAAGAAGAGTCGTTGAGGGAACGGTTATATGTAGATACCTATACCCATACAGCACACTCTCGTTGCAGCAAAGTTGCAGGATGGTTGCAGTGCAAGATTGCAATGTTTCATGCAACGTTGCAGCAATGATACGAGAAAATGTCTCATAAAAAAAATGATTGCTAGACAAAAAGGACAACATATTATACACGGTTGAATTTGTATTTTTATTGGCTATAACGTTATAGTAATGAAAATATGTCATCCCATTAAAAAAACCATGGATGATCTTGAAATTTCGGGAAATATAACCTTGAGAACAAAATCGTATCCGTCAGAATAATTGTCTCTCTGAAGCAAACGTTTTTTTCCTTGGACATTTTCTCGTATCATTAAAAACAATGGAAATAATTTAGGTTTAAATAGTAGTTGCAGCAACGTTACGGTAACATTGCAGGAACGTTGCCGCAATAGTGGCGCAACGTTGCAGCAACATTGTGGAAACGTTGCCAAACGTTGCCGTAACGTTGCAGCAAAGTTACAGGATCGTTGCAGTGCATAACTGCAACGCAACATTGATGCAACTATGCAGCAATAATTCTATGTCCGCCCCGTGCAATGTTGCACGGCAACGTCACAGCAACGTTACACCGACATTGCGCTGCAACCATGCAACACTGCAAGGTTACTGCAACCATCCTGCAACGTTGCCGCCACGAAGTGTGCTGTATGGGTAGCTTTTTTCATCCTCAGTGAATCCTTACCCAAAAAACATTACCCTTGACCTTGATTCTTTTGCCACTTTAATCGCTCCTGGTTTCACAAAAGTGTACAACCAACCAATTGAAAACTACGCCTAACAAAAGGAACTGGTCTCGATACGAGGATCGCCTTACTGTTGAAGGCTCCATCCAGGGTCGAGTTGCAAAGCCAATAACGACCACAATAAAACACAGAATTGGCATTTCAAGCATTCGGCAACGTTCCCCCGAACCGCGAGTATCAATCCTTCGACAAAGGGATTCCTTTTCCTCCATTAATTTCACCCCAGTTTCACCCCCAATCTTCGCGTGGTCGTTTCTCAAGGATACAAACGAACCCATACATCATCGTTCGCGACGTGCGGGTACAGTTTCCACAAGGTTGTTCCAATTTTTACTGTCTGGCTCGCAACATTCAGCAACCTATAGCAATTCCTCCCATCACTGTACGAAGGAAAGAGAGAGAGAGAGAGAGAGAGAGAGAGAGAGAGAGAGAGAGAGAGAGAGAGAGAGAGAGAGAGAGAGAGAGAGTAGCGACACCTCACGTCCGGCCATCCTTCGCCCGGCATCGCCCTCTTTCCCGCAGTTATTGTCGCAGCCGCGGCTCGTAAACATAATTACGGCTGGTTTTTATTTCCACGACGTTTTTTTACGTCCGTTCACGAACGTCAGCACTCCTGTCGCCTTTTACGAGCCCGGCCTTTTTCTCTTTGTCGAGGTATGTGGAGTTATCAGGAAGCGTTGCGAGCTCGCTCTCTCCTCCGTTTCCTTGCAGCGCTCGCCCAACTACCCTCGGCGTTTTGCTCACGGCCACGGGCAAGCGACATTTACGGCAGCGGAAATGCAACGTTCAGGGGCCACGGAAAGATTGAAGGGTTAGAGGGAAATAGTTTGTTTAACCACCACACTGGTATCCAGCCGAATCACTCACCGCACGGCTACACATTTTGCTCCTCCCGGCACGTCTTTTGCGCAATAAACCGTTCGAAGTTACAACCTCTGCGGCCGCTCTATTACTATAATGTAATGTGTGGCTCGCCGAAGCACCGCGAGCGGCAGATTAAAAAGCCTTCATTAAGGGGAGGAAAAATGGTCGGTGTCGAACACTGGGACGTAGCGTAAAACAGCCGCGAACGTAGGCTTTATGGATCATTAAGGGGTAAGCGGCGCTCGCGAGAGCACGCGGCTCAGCGTCTATGCGCAAAGTGTATTTTAAGGCGAATATACTTTGACCATAATAACTTCATGCGTGTAAGCCGAGTAGGCCGGGCCGATTCTGTGATCCGCGAACGGAGGAGGACAGTCGAATAGATCCGCGGCGGAAGGAAAAATCGGGAGGGAAGAGGAGCTTAAGGCTGAGAATTAATGAAACCGTCCGCCCCGACAGATGTTCCTCGATTTCGCGGTACGCGAAAGGGGGACATTATCGGAACGATGTCGGTACGTGCTTGGGAAGAAGTATGGGGATCTTAAGGCTAGATCCGCGGTCACCCCCGTGTAAATAATAATCCTGCGACGGGCTGCAATGGAATCCAAACTGTGGGTTCCGAGTGAAGATTGGACAAAAAGCGGGTATGTAGATCAGAATTAAGAATATTCATTTTGACGCACACTTGGTGCATCGCGCTAATGAATATCGATTTCACATCGGACACCGGTGAGAAATGGTCGGCTTTGTGTAGCCTTCGCGGATAATTATCATCTCAAAGCGCTGTAAATTGTGGGAAATTTACAGCACGTTGCTTTGGATTAGTTCTTCGAAACAGCGTGTACCTACAATGAATATAACATTCGTGTTATTATTATACAAGGTGTTTCAGAATGATTAATTGGGTATTTGAACTGTCGGAAAGAATCAATAAAGTCTTATTGAATATAGACGAAGCAAACTTATAAGGCTGTGCTCATACGCAATTGCTTCACTAATTTCCACAGCTGATATATTTGAGGTTAATTTTAAACGCGACCTTCAACATCGCCTAGGTCAGTGGTGGTGGACCCCTTTATTTGCGCGTGCCAAAAATTTATAAATAATATTTATCGAATTGCTGACCTGCCGGGCAGTTTTCAATAGGGGAAAAAATGAATAGATAATTAATTATCGCATAATTTTATCGAGGCAAGTGTAAAAATTAACATAGAATTTCATACGAATGAACTCGTAACTTGACATACATATAATAATTATTTTAAATTAATATACAGATATTAATGACATCACCTGTAAATCACAGAACTATAAAATTTATGAGCTCACTGGCTTTTCAGATTTCTCTATTGCTGTGTTATAATTTTGAAACCATTACATTCTTGCGAACCTTGTAGAAAACCAAATTACATTGATCTATTTCACAAGATTCTTAAACCTAAGTACTCAATAACAGATCAAAGTTTATTTCATCGTCCGAACGGTCATTTAAACTGTTCATGGTGGTTGAAGTTAATTTTTTCCAGAATAAAATTTATAATCGTCCGTTGGTGGTGCTGTAAAACTTTATGCTTTCATTAATTCCCAGGAACGGCTATTAGATTCTTAGATCCCGGCTTCAGTGAAATCTCATTGGTATCGACTCTGCTTTTAATATTGATTCATCGTTTATTAGAGCTGCGCGACGGCATTTTCTCCGTTGTAAAATCATTATTATTGCTATTATCACCATAGGGAGTTCCGATCTCTTCTCCGCAAGGGCAGGTGATACGCGTTTTATGGCTACATTTATCGGGGATGGCTCGTAATTACGTGCGCTGCTGCAAAGTTCGCGCACTAAACACCCGTATCTTCAGAATTCGCAAAGAAGCTACCAGGAAAGACTCAACCAGGGGCACGTGTAGTGTGTAATCACCGTGCATCATACAGAACGACATCGCATTTACAATGCTGTGATATCGATCGAATGTACTTATTTATGTTTTCTCAGAAAATTACAGAATCCTCTGAGAAGGGAGGAACGCGGAATGGCCCTTCTAAGCTTGTCCTGTTTTTGCGGGGTAGCAAGTGTGCAGGTCCGTATTGCTATTCGTAACGCATTAGATGCAGAAACTGATTAATTTTAAAGATATTAGTATGTAGTAGAGTAATGTGGGGCAAGAGTGCGCACTTAAAGTTTAGACTTCTCTAAAATCCTTGGTATTACACTGATAGTCATATCGTTTTGTGAGAAATAACTACTATCCCTTATTATTCGATAGGCAGTGACTTCATGTAAATTTACCTGTCACAACTTATATAAAATAAATATTTCCAAAAAGTGTCAAATGCGAACTTTTACCCGCTATGTGGGGCAAAAGTTCGCATGTTATGGGGTAAAAGAACGCAACGAGAAATATAAAAAAAATGCGAATTAAAAATTAATAACAAAATCAAAAGCTGAGATCAGCGTGGCTCAACTATCACAACCTCAAAATTTAGCAAACTCTAGAATTAAAATAAGTTTAATGAAGATGCGTCAAATTATTTTGGGGCAAAAGTTCGCATGCGAAATCTTGTCCCACTGCATTATGCGAACTTTTGCCCCCACAGCTACTTTTACATTGTTTAATCAATCCTGTTATCTGTGAGGAGAATTGAAAACTTCTATTAGCACTTTTTAATAGAAGAATTTCAGCTCTTTCAGACGGCATATTATTAAAATATTTACTGATCAATTTATAGGAATAATATTGATTCCCAAACATGAGAATATTACATCAGAACTAACGAATTCAGTACTTACCGCATTGTAAGATAACAAACCGAAACACAGCCACGAAATTCGACATTAGTGACTCTACCTTGATTTACAATTGACTGCCAATCACCATTGGCAACTGCCACAACTCAAACCATGAAATTCGCATGGTGCGAACTCTTACCCGCTGCGAACTTTTACCCGCCTTTACTCTATCTATGTAGGTACAATTCAACTTCCAATACTTAATTCCACGGTGCTACCTAATAGGCCAAAAGATTGGGAATCGAATTAAAATCAGTGAATGTGTCATTTGCTAACCAGAACCGACATAACGTTCCGCTTAATCGTTCCAGAGCTCGATAATTCGATCGAAGGGTGACGGGTGACGGCACATCTCACGCCATCTTCTGTAGCATCATCAGATATCACTGTTCGTGTCAGAAGCGATTTCACCGAAACGTGTCAGCAAGTAGATCGTGGGTGGATAAACTATTACGCGGCGACCACGTTTGATCCCCGTAGATCCGGTCAATCTGTGTGATTCACGCCACGGGATGTAACGTAAGTGCCCGTTGATATGCTGCCAGCTTCCTATACACTGGACCCCGTCCAGCCAAAGAGAAGTATCGATAGTCTCCAAAAGAAAGAGAATACGTTCGTGGCCGGCAGATCGTTAGGTAGATAAATGCTCCATAACGGAAAGTTCATACCGTACAACAGATCTTTGAGCTGGAAATTATGCCGCTGGTCCTGGACACACATTCTCTCGTTCTCCTGATGCAGGCGAGCCAGGTCATTTAGCGATCGTCCAGCAGCGAGCAATCATTTTGCAACCACCTGTAGGTATATAATCAGCTAGCAGGGGCATAATGCATGCGGTACGTAATAATAACGACGATAAACAACCGTTCTAACGAGGCGTCGTAGGCAAGCCGCGGCCTGTATAGGGAAATATCAATGTTATTTTATTGACTGCCGCTGTGCGCTCGCGCTTCACCCTCCGCCCGGAACATAGCCGTGTAAATACGCAATTTACCGGCCACTACGATCTTCTGCGTCGTAACAGGTGGAGGAGATTGTCCGCCACAGCCCCTCGCAGCGAAGAGGTTACTGAGCCTGGACCTAGTTCAACAGATCCAAAGTGGTTTTCAATCAGAACCCCGTCCGAGACACTTAGAGCCTCGACAATTGAATCGCGGCTGTTTTGCCGTCCCTTTGAACGTTAATCCTGATACTGCGCGATTATACACAATTATGCTCTTAAGCACATTGGGTATTATACATATAGAACCAATCATTGACGTTCGAACAAGTAGAGTAATTATTAATATTTGTCGCGTACTAGATACGCGATCGCACGGCTATTAAATTTGTGCGATCGATTGAGAGGCAGTTTTTAGCCGTTCAAATATAATTTACTTCGATATGATTGAGTGGGGGAGAGGCTTGCAGGTTGCCACTGCTTGCAGGTTGCCACCCCTGCTGTATTTCGACTTTCTAGCAGTGTCATAACCTCAACTCTGACTCACATCGACGTTAAAAGAGTAGGTGTCACTATTTTATAACCTCTGGAGCGGACAGACGCAATAACGCTGTGTTTGCTGAGCGAAGGGTAATATAGTGTTTGTCAAGAAACTGAATTATTGAAGTGTGCTTTCCTTGTGCTCGTAAATTGAACATTTTCATCGACAATTCAAGATAACTATACGTACTGTGTTGTCTTTTTTATCTAATTTACATATGCCAAACAGATTTCCAAACATATCATGAATTGACAATTTTTTCTCATATTTTCCTAAAAATGCGTCGGAATGCAAGTTGCCTCCTTTTTTGGCTTGCAGGTTGCCACCTCTCTCTTTCCCGCTTGTTTACACTCAAATGTCATTGAGTTTGAAGTGAAGTGTTTTTATTGCATTTTAGTCATATTTTAGTTTATTTTTTACATTTTTATAGATTTTTAGTATGGCAGCACGCAGGTCAAGAAAATCTGAATAATATAATTTATTAATAAAACTTAATAAATTTTGAAAAGTTTTCTGAATCAGGTTTTTACTTGAGTTTTTTTACACTTTTAGCAATTTTTCTAGGGGGTGGGAACCTGCGAGCCAAAATTTCAAGGAGACAATTTTAGATACTTTCGATAATTTGCAGTATAATTTTTCATTTTCGAGAGTTTGCATGATTTGTAGCTCAGGATTGTAGCTCAACACTTCCTCTTTCCAACTTATACCATAAATCAACGATACGTTAATTTTATGACGAGTTATGATCAAAAAAGCTTAGGGGTGGCAACCTGCAAGTCAAAATTTCAAGGAGACAATTTTAGATACTTTCGATAATCTGCAGTATAATTTTTCTTTTTCGAGAGTTTGCATGATTTGTAGCTCAGGATTGTAGCTCAACACTTCCTCTTTCCAACTTATACCATAAATCAACGATACGTTAATTTTATGACGAGTTATGATCAAAAAAGCTTAGGGGTGGCAACCTGCAAGCCTCTCCCCTACAATTCTGCCACGCGTCGTGGCGACTTCGTCAAATATAACTCTGCCGCGTAAGTGGCGCCTTCGACGGGACGAAGAGTAACAATGCTTCGCGAGCTCGCCGCACGCTCGCCTCGCGCTCGTCTAACGCTCGCTCCCCTTCAGTTCCACTGTAGACGGCCGAATCCTGGCGAGATGCCCAAATATGGCATAGCCCATATAAGGCACATTCAAGGTCCGCGCCAACCGAGAACACGCTTATCGCAAAACCCAAACAAACAAAAAATACGAGCCTAGAAATAGCCTCGCGACAATTGGCGTCGCAAGTTGTTCCCCTTCTTGTCGCGTGATACTCGCACGATTTCTTTATCGTAAATCATTGGTTTGTACAGGGTGTAGTAAAATGGTAAGGGAAGATGGTACTTTTGGGGAAAATTCTTCAGGTTCGTGCAATTCGAGGAAGAGCTTGTCAACGACATAAATTGCTATCTATTAGTTGGAGCACTAGTACGATAAATGAAAGATTCGGGTATGTCGTTACCAGTGGGAAAGAAAGGTAACACTCGTAGATTCTTCGACCTGTTTGCCTTCTTTCAAACTTGAGAGGCCCAGTGGAAAATAGGCACACGCTACATATGCATAAATTTTCGTTTCTTTGTACCATTAATTCGTTCCTGCAATGTAGTGGAACTCAACCACCTCCGAATGTAAAGCATGTACGATTCACAGAGCAGAGTCATATTAAATATTCTTTATGCTGAGAAAAACAAGCGCGTAGTGGAAAAGGGGCCCATGGGGGGACACGTGACCAAATAAAACTAATTTTTCAGCTAAAATTTCACAAGTGTTGTAGTTTGAAATAATTCCAATTTCGTACCACATTTCCTATGAAAACAATTTTTCCTTCAACTTGCTTTCCTCTAAAATCATAAAACGGTGGCATGTGCCTCCTTTCCACTGGGCCCCTCAATTTGTTAATCTTGACACAGCTATGATTAGTAATCATTTCCGCCGAAACACAGACCGCCTTCAGAAAGCTGTAATAGTTTAAAATTATAAAGAAAAGGAAATAAATTCCTTTACTTGGATATGGATCACTTGTGCGAATCAAACTGTCTATTTATAAAACTAACTATTAAATTGTTTGAAGTATAAAGTATAAACCATATCGCGAATATTTCAATTTTAAGGCCTCCACTAAAAGACAACATCAAAAGACAACTTTTAAACAAATAAAATTGTTAAGTAAGTCAATATAAAGTACCTAATTATTGTTTCCTAGCTGATAACCTTGCAGTTAGTACGACATTAATTGAATGAAAACGGTTGGCTTAAACGAGACACAATGGACAATAACCGAGCAACTAATATTCGTGCGTTCGTATTGGTCGTGACTTGGTAGGGGATCAAGTTCGCAGGCTGGACGATTATCGCAGATCGTGGCGAAGGCTTGCGCGGGCATCCGACAACCCAGATGATCGAACTCTGTTAAGAAATAATCATGCCGATCTAGCAGCGCCATCATCTTCGTCATTATCGTAGCACAGATAACGCCGACGGTCGGGATCTCACGCTGGCTCGGCGAGAATCGATCCTAGGGAATCGAAGAATTACGGAAAAGAAGAGTAGGGGAACAGAGGAAGAAAAAGAGGAAGCAGATGTTGTTGGGAAAGAAGGGAGGATTTTGCCCTCAAGGCCCTCCGTTCTGCTTCGATCCTAAGCTGGACATTTTCTGCGGTCACAGTCGACGGTTATTGGTTATTGCGCCAAGCTCCGGAACTGTTCCAACTCCTCATGGGAACTTCTCCACGGCGGCGCTGAGATCATTTCCGTGTTTATTAGCCAGGCATCACCGATTCTAATCTACTTTCGAGACTTCTGAGACTGACCAGTGACCACCCTTCCAAAGTTCGACGTGTCCAGAAGGAATGCACTGTTTGTCATCGAAATCTGCTACGCTTCAATCACATAGCTCATTCTTTAACAGATGAATAGAATTATTTATCCAGATGTCAAAGTGAATCTCAAATTAATATTTTACGAGAAGAAGGCACTGAGTTGGTTCTAGTATTCACTAATAACCTATAATTAAAATTAGTAGTTTTCATGAAAATTCGTAAAACAGAGTGTTAGAAACAAACTCCTAACAAAGGTAGCTGCAGTATTGGCAAATTGTTGAAGTCGTTTTCTTAATGGTGAACACTTAAAAAAATACGTGCAGTCGAAAGTCTTTTCTTTAGCCTAAAAGTGTATAAGTTTTAAATTTTCGAAAGTGATAGAAACTAATTGAACGTAGTGTTCAATGCTAATTGTTTACACGAACTGTGCAGTATTTTTACATATTTTAATCTGGTTAAGAGTTACTTAAGGGGTGTCTCCACTTCGACGGCCTGAAAAGGAGCGCGCTATTTTGATTTTTTTAAGAGAAACCCTCAAATTATATTAATTGAAAACTGTTTGCCTATATTTGTACATATTTAGGCAACATTTAAAAAAAATTAATTAAAAAATAACAGTACCTAAAACTCTAAATGTTTTTCGAATTAATTAGCATGATATCTTAAAAACCCATCGCCCGATTTACTTCAAACTTGGTATATATATATATATATATATATATATTCAGTAGATGTCCCATTCTCGTTGTTACTAAAACTACTTAAGTCGGTTTTTCCAAAATTAGATTTTTGCGACTTAAAAAACCAGCGAATTTTTTGCAGAAATCCATCTCTGTTTTAGACGCCGCCATTTTTTTTTTTACTTTTCAGTATTTCTCATTTAATCTAGTTCAGACGATAGCCACACTCATACAGATTACACCAATTTTTGAATTTTCTCTTTCAGAGAACTACAACGGATGATTTTACGCTAACCAGGCGCATATGATTTTTGTAAATCGCTCTATTTGAAGCACTATAACTCCGGATATAACCACAATTTTTGCATACAATTTTTTTTTCATATTCTCTAAAGATTAACAAATAAAGCCACAAAACTGGAAGTAAATATATATTTAATGGTTTTGTTTTAAAAAATTCCCAAAGTTCGCATCATTTATCGTCCGTCAAGGTGGGGAGACCCCTTAATAAGCACTTCGTCCCATTCGTCATATATTAAAACGAAGGGAAGTTGCGTGTCAATTAGAACAGTTAGGAAGATTCGTATGAAACGCAATGCCCAGTCCTCTATCTCTCACCGTCGATCTAGTGCAGATCGGTATCGAATAGTCACAACGGATACGTCTAAATCGGCACGCGGAAGCGACTAACGACCGACCGACTCGCCGAAGAGCAGGGATGAGAAAAAAGCTGCAGCCCCTCGCGTGACTACGTCCGAGCAGCCGACACGTAGGTATGTACACCTTGGGACCTGTCCGTGTTTATCAGCCATCACTCTCGGAAAGTCGCGACGGAAACGTAGACGAATAGCGGCCCTTCCGAGCTCATTGACAATCTTTTCGAAAATACAACGCGAACCAAGGGGCCAGCTACCCTCCTACATATACGACGTTGTCGCGATGTAGGAAAACACGACTGCTTTAACTAACAATAAGTAACAAACTTTATTTTAAATATGAGACACGCTCTTACGCTTCGGAAAAGAAAATGCGAGATGGATGGGTCCGCGAGTCACAGAATTGCGGTATAATAACGACAAGAGCCGGAATATTATATGCCCGAATGGTGGTTTCGTGTGCACTATGAATTGTTATAAATAATAGTCCCGTTTGCGCAGGAAGCTTCTAGAAATATTTCATCTGGCGGTTTCAGAAGTGTTTATTCTTAATATTATTATAATTCTCCTACGTTAACCAGCAGATAAGCTTATTGCGAGAAGGAAACAGTTGGGGGTTTCAACGCTTTTTGGGGTAAAACCAGTGAAGACGACTCATCCTCGCTGACACAACCCTTGTAGCACAAAATATTGGTTAAATATTTTTTCAAAAATATTTAAAAAAAATTTTTAGCTACAGTTTTTAATATGGAAAAAATGTTGAATCCAAATATTATTAAATATCATTGGTGATCCAAAGCTTGAAGTGAACTTGTGATTCTTCACTTTTCTCTAACTTTTTAACTCGCCACGTATTTTTCAACTTGTTAAATATTCTTTATCTCGATGACTCCAAAGGAATATACTGTTTAAAAATATCCATAAACCGAATCCTTAATGCTTCCCCTTAATTTCCTAAGTCAATATTCTGTAAAAACTTATTGTTAGTCCTCTTCACATTCCAAAGTCTCTGCAATTATTACACTTCTCTTCAGTCGGTCATTACCAATCAAGTGAGAAGGAACAAACGTACAGCAACGAAATCGTAATCGTTATTAAATATTGCCTCGCCTTAGAAATGATATGCGGAAACATTGGAGATAAGCTGCAAGATGTATGGAGGAACTCTTCGCAAGTTGCGGAGGAGGCAACCACTACCGCCTGAAGACTCGTTTTAATGCAAGATGCAGTGCGCCGCGCAGTTACATGCGAAATCCAATGCGATCTCATGTTTAACAACAGCACATTCTCGCTCACTATTATACCGCGATACTGTTACGTTTACAAATTCTATGAGTATAAGGAGGGTGCATTTGCATTCATAGGGTGTTTCATAATATGCGGGCATAATTTAAAGGGTGTATTTGGGACACAAAGTAACGAAGAAAATTCATATTAGTGTTTGTCCCATTTGATGTGTATATACGTTATATCAAATTAAGAAATATTGATGCGAAAAAATTGTTTTTAAAAATGTTTCTTTTGAAATTCCCCGGACACAAAGGGTTAAAAAGAGTTAAACACAAGATGGACTAAATAAAAAACAATACTTCTCACACATTAAAGCACACTGTATATTTCGGTTAATTCAGCTTCGTCCATAAATAGTATCCAATATAGAAACTGCAGATTGGCAACTAGGGTTTGTCGGTTTTTAAAAACCGGGTTTAAAAACCGTTTTTTTTTTTTGTAAATTTGTAAAATTCGAAAACCGGTTTTTAAATTAAAAAAAAAACGGTTTTATGTACTAGAATTAGTATGTAAAAATGAATTAATTATTTAATGAAAAACGTTAACATTTTGACTTGAAATCGCTTCGCACACAAGCATATTGTAGTAAGTGACAGTTTACTGTAAAACTAATCTTCATGAGTTCGTATTTTCGGAAGAAAGATACTAAATGAAATTAAGATTTATAAATTATATTTTGTAGAATTTGGGCCGATACGATCGAGTATTAGATCTTCCGAATCTACGAATTTAGCAGTTCAGTGTACTATCATTAAAAAACGTTTACGAAGTGTATGAATATCTCAAAGGTATGGACATATTTTGTCAAACTTTTTGTATTCTACCCTTCCTTATTACAGAACTGTTTTGCGCATAGACGTGTTGCCAATTGGCGCTACATTTAGGAAAGACGTATATTAAATGTAGGTATGTCTGTTATTTCCACACTCGTGTAATATGCCACTATGAATTCAAATAGTTCTGTCACAGAACTTGTATTACAAGTTTTCAACGCAAACCGCTCTTATCAGGGAAACACACTCAAGTTACGCATAGAACATTATGAAAATGTTTTCCGGTACTAAGATCATGCGAGAGGTGTAAAACGTTGATAATTAACTGCTGGTTAGAATTAGTTACATTGCATCAGTTTGGGACGAGATTTATTGAAAGACAAAACTGGGGTTCTTCGAGGAGGGCCGAAAAATGGGCCCTGCTCAGAAGGCCCCCTAAGGCCCTATTTTCAAAAATATAATATGATTTTATCCAGATACTACATTTTTTTCCTGCACTCCTACACTTACCCCGTCTTTAGTGAACTACCTTTTCATTCTCCCGAAAAATGGGCCCTGCTCAGAAGGCCCCCTAAGGCCCTATTTTCAAAAATATAATATGATTTTATCCAGATACTATATTTTTTTCCTACACTCCTACACTTACCCCGTCTTTAGTTAACTACCTTTTCATTCTCCCGAAAAATGGGCCCTGCTCAGAAGGCCCCCTAAGGCTCTATTTTCAAAAAAAAAATATGATTTTATTCAGATTCTATTATTTCTTTCTGTATACTTAGCCGGTTTTTAGCAAACTACTTCTCCATTTTCCCGAAAAAAATGGGCCCCCTAGAACGTTTGCCACCTGGGCCTTTGTCCTGAAATCCGTCACGGCCTGTGAGTCGAAATCGAGGATGCGTGCGATTTTGCGCGTATCGTTTATACACGAAACTGTACGTACAAAGGCTACCGAACACTCTCCGCACTTGCGATTCGGCAGCCGATTTGGAACGATGGGAATTTGTCTGAACAAAGCAACAACACCGTCGCGTCGCCAGGAGGAAGAGCGAACCTGCAGTGGAAGGGAGAGAAACGAAGGAACAGAGGCGTCGGAGATTAGCACTCCTCGCTTACACCACGACGAGGACATCAGAGTGAACAGTAACGAGGGATATGCTATTACCAGGTTCCCGGTACTTCGATTAATTGGCGTGTACAGTTAAAGGAGGGCTGGAAGGGGGTCTTCATCGATCGCCCGCGGCCCTCTCACAGTAAATTTATTGCACCCGCCACTGTGGACCGTGTCGCGGTTGTCTCGCTCGCGATCACGGCACCGCAAATGAAGACTTTTATGCTAAACGCCGGGCCGAGCAGGTGGAAAAAGCGAGCGCAGAACGTGCCGCTTGAATCCATTAATTACGATTCTTGGAAACACGCGTGCCAGACTGCTGAAAAAATTTCTCGTCGAATCCATTTCGAAGAACGTGTCGCTGATAAGGGTGGCGGAGAAACCTAGTCTAGTAAATCAAGACTAAAGATACCGAAAAATCTGTAACTGGGTGAGAAAGCCGTGTTAAGTCAGCTGAGGAATAAGCCTAAGGAGCCATCGAAGAGTATGAAAACACTTAAAGTACTTCAAACTCCAAAGCATATCGGTAGATACCCCCTGATCAGATTAAGATTAAGATCACAGCTAAGATATGTTTGTTGACAAAGGATTTTACAGTTCTATATTGAAGGCAAGTATTTTCTCTTAAATAGAAATATCTACGTAACTGATCAACTTGAGCCCCGATTAATGCAGACCTTGTCAATGATTGTCACTTCTCAATACACCCACCCGAATATTACTCCTTCCGTAATAATTGCGTAATTAATACTATCCCAATTAGTGCGCGGTTCTCGTACTGTACTATCTTCTCATCGAGCCGAATATCCGTGATCTTTTGTCGGATATAAAATTGATTTTAGTGTATGAAGCGTTTAGGGTAGACACCAGTTGAGATAACGACTAAGCAAATATCAGCCATGCGCAGCAAAGCTTGCCGTTTGGCACGCATCGTTGCGCTCGATCACTCCGACCAGTAGTCGCGTCTCGCGTCGAAATTATCTGCAATTTCAAAGAGAGCCCAAGACCTCGGGAGTGCAAATGATTTATCCGGCGTCTGCGCATTAGCATAAACAGTTTATTTTAGGCGGCCTCTCGCGGGGAAGGCGCTAATGCGCCGTTTGCCGCTGGAAAGATCGGATGGATTCGCGCTTGAGTGATCTTACCACTCAATCAGCACCCCGTTCACGCCTCCACTGAGTCACTCGACTGAATCTTATGTCACGACATTGTATAATCTCTGGTCGGGCAGATATGGGCGCGTATACATGAATAAGTGAGAGAGACCTGGGTTAGGTGTCGGGCACGACGGTGGTTCTGTTTCATAACGCCTCCTCTGTCAAATACTGGCCACTCTTTCGCGTCTCAGAACGAAGCAAAATCGTTTTACCCGGCCTCCCTTCCCTTAGTTGTATAAAGCAACGTGAATTTTCAACCGGAAGGCACTTTTGCTTAGAGTGTCACGGTTGTCAATTTGGCGTTAACGAGGAAGCTGAATCCTTCGGACAGGTCGGTGCCCCAATTTTCGTTGCATAAGCATAAGATATTATCAAGAGTTTCTGGGTAATATTAAACGAAACTTCCGGCGAACCGCGAAGATTTCTTTCAACGACTTCGTCAACGCTTAACGCAGCATTAGATGAAGTACGAAAAATATTCTTGTGTACCAACTAATATGAGTATTTTATAATTCTTCAATGCTCTTGATAAAAACACGTATAAAGAATGTTGTACATAAAATGTGAAATATTGAAATCCTGATTTTCTGATTATTTTATTACACTTAACGGTAGGTATTCTGCTGAAGTATTCAAATATTGCAAATGGCCGCCACTATACTCGAGCTAAGTAAGTAAGTTCGGTATATGCTAGAAATAAATAAACATAACATTTTTTAAAATAAAAAATATGTTTTGAGAACCCTCTAATGACAAAACATATTTCCATCAATGTATCACTTGTTTAGTCCTTTTCTATAAAAATGTATAGGGTAGAACCCCCAATTACTGACACCTAACCAATTACTATCACCTTAAGCTATTTTACTGAAAATAACGAATAAATAAACGTTGTAAAGTCATACACAAAAAGAATTATGTAATTCAACCTATAATCTATACGCTAGAAAATGCACCACTTAATATATTTTTTTCATTAATTTCTATAAGACGATACAAAATTTTAATTTGATGACAACAGTGGAAATGGCGACTTCCTTACTAGTGAAAGAGAAAACAGGGCACTAAAGAAATGGCTATAATTACTATATTTAAATTATTTACATAATAAACAATAATTTTGTAGGACAATATAAGTATCATAGAAAGTCACAACGATCGTAATATAACGATTAATTAAGCCTTTTTAATTAATATATGGGTGATAGTGATTGGTACAAGCGTTTCAAGCATTTTGGTATTACTGTCATAGCAGTAGTTGCTCATGTACATGAGACGACATAACCGTAAAATGAGTAATAAACAGTATTAGGTTAGCTGGCAGTAATTGGGGTGTCAGTAATTCAGTCACACACGTTTTAGAGGTGTCAGTAATAGATCTCGAAATATGTTTTTTAGATTAATGAATTTATATATAAAAATAGAACTTCTGAGACCCACAAAATGTTTTTCATGGAGTAAACATATTAAACCATAATAAAAAAAAATAAAAACTTATACTTTTAGTCAATAAATACAGATACTATGCAATAATATTAGAGTCAGTCCTTAATGTGTCAGTAATTGGGGCTTCTACCCTATTTGCAGAAACATCCGCAATCTAATTATGACACATCGACCTGTATTTGTTTTGTAAGAAATTTAGCATCGGTGTCAATGTGCCATTAGGCACTCTGAAGAAGCTGCATAGCTGCAGTGTTGGCGGAACGTTGTTAGGAAGCCCACCACTGCCTCCAAAGAGGATCCTCACTTGTGTCATGTGTCGCCTTCACTTGCGTTACCCCAAAAAGGGGTTGAACACCCCCATTATTTCTGCTACGACCAATTTTATCTACGTCAACGTATGAGAATTGTAATAATATTAAGGATAAAGCACCTCCAAAGCCGCCGCATGCAACACTTCTGGAAATTTCCTGTGCACACGAAACCGCTGCTTTTAGTAATTCCTAGTGCACGGAACCACCATTCAGGCATAAGTAAGGTGAATAAGGTCCCGAAGAACTCCAAAGCACACTTCAATTCCGATTTTTGGCCCTATGCCTCTGGATCGGTGGATATTTGTTAAACAAACTGTCCGCAAAATTGTTCATAACATTGAAAATTAATATTCAAATTCTTTTACACCAACATATTCTGCGCATTGAAAAGGAAAAAAGTTTACAAGGCACCAGATGTCGCAAACGCACCGTTTTCTCGAACATGTGAAAAATGGTTTCATCAAATACAATATTATCGATTTTTAGGGGGAAACGGTGCGTAGGCGTCATATGGTTCCTTTTAAACTAACCACGAGTGTTTTTCCCCGTGGGGAAATATGTAATTCCTCTTGGACACGACTCCAGCCCGAAAGCTTCAATTAATAATCGCAAAAATCCGGGCCATGAAAGCCTCAAATCCTTAAGAAGTTCAATTTTAAACGGGTCCTTCCAATAACATCGGCTCATGATACACGTTAAATTATCTAGCATGGTCAGCCTATTTAGCGCAGAACTGACATTTCCAGGGACTAAAATGCGAACACCACGGATCGTAAGAGATGACGCGCCGTAGATTGTACTTCGGAGACCTTGCCAGTTGTCCGCAGAGAAAACGCGTTGCGCCGTCGCTTTATTTCCCAACAACCGCAACGAAGTGCGGATATATCGCGTTACTTGTAATTTCCCGAGTGTCCGGTCTGCATGCGCTGTGAAACCGACTCGCGAGGGAGAGGTCAAGAAAATATCCTAACGCGCGAAACAATCCACGGATCTGTAGGTCTCGCGCGTAATTTACATATTACGTGCGGTTGAGATTCTTAATTGTGCTGTACTTGGGTTTTCCACGACGGCTACGAATTTCGCGGAAAATCAATCGTGTCGTGTTTGCAGCTGAGTGTTCATTAGGCACAAAATTGATATTAATGAAAGAAATAATCTAGTTTTTCTTTTAAACTCAATACACAGTAAAAGTTTTTTTTCCATCAGAATTTTTTTTTTAAACTCTTTTGAAAATTTTGTTAACGCAAGTTCTCAGCGCCTATTGTACCATAAAACTTTTGCTCGAAACATTTTTTTCTGTCTGTTGTACTTTGAGAGTTATGCGCGAAAAAGTGGAAGTGCCAATTTGACTTTGAGGTTAGTTTTCACTTAAAGGGCGATAGGGCCCAAATGAAACACACCGTTGTTCTTGTTTCGAGCCACCATAACAACCCACAAAGTTGCGTTCCAATCGGGGAGTACGGATTCGGGTGTCCCCTTGTCGGTACAGTGTGCATCTGTAACTAGCCATGAACTGAAGAATAAGGCCTGGGCAAGTTACAATATTCGTAGAACATCTCTTTTAATTTCATTCCCCCAATGTATTCCCTTGAAGTGTTACCTGAAATATTAGCAGGCAATTGAGAGTCAGGCCGTATTCATTCGTATTTACAGTGTCTACTTGCCTTAAAACAAAGTCGCAGGGCGAAACTCCATTAGCCGACCTGGCTGACCCCAGCGCGCCTGTTCTACTGCAACGTTTCTGTTCTTTTTAGTTTCCCCCGGGGCAAGGGAGCTCGTATATACGGGGGTCATATCGCGTTACTCGTAATTCCGCTAGTGTGCCCGCCGTATCGAATAGTATATACCAGGAAAGCGCGGAGGAAAGACGCCAGCGCGAGCTGGGAGGGGCAAGAGGATCGCGTAGGTAGCATTAGTCGTTCGATCGGGTTGCTCTTGTTGGTGGCAATGCCGCTTGGATAGCGGAATGTGCGAATTCTTTGGAAAGCAACAGGCTGCTGGTGCGGTTCAGGTGGTTCAGCTGACTGGCCGCGCATGGGGCCAGTAAGCAAACGATCGGGCAGATGTTGAAGAAGGTGAGGGAACTGTGGGCGTCCTTGCCCCGGGGGACAGGGACGCGCAGAGCTTCGAGAGGTACGATTGACCTCTAAAGCGGCGCCGGTGCATACCTATTTTCATCCTCATGTTTCCGACAGACAGCGCAGATTTTACTTTCGTGCGTAACAGGCGAGCAATGTCAAGGCTGCTTGTTTACCTGACTACTTTAATCCGTAATTTAAACACTTGTGTTTTCGGTATGTCTAGTTTAATTTCGTGCGTGTGAATCATGTTGAATTGTTGAAATCAGTGAAATGAATTCACCAGCGTCAGAGTATAATCTTGAAGTACTTAGCTATCCAAACTACCTAAATCACTACTTAATTATAATCCAATTGATGTGAATCTCCTTCTCTCGCCCACGGATGATTATAGCGAGCAATATGCGCAAATTTATGTCGAAGGAATGGAATAGGTAGCGCTACTCCATTCAATGAAAGTGCTGATCGATACTCGTGGAACGGAACTCACGCTTGCAGGTGTGTCACTCGTAGGAAGTATTAAAAGGAAAAGTGCTACCAGTGAATCCAGGTCAGAGTAAGCTGCAGAAGTTACAGTTCGGTGATTTAGTAGGCCTTGTTCTCTCGAACGAGTATAACTTGATCAATATTCCTCCACGGAGGAATTCTGAAGACAATAACAAGAGATAGCACAGCAGCTGCCACGACACTGCGGTGATGTTTACTATTGACATTGTCGAGGCCATGACCGATTCGGCATAGGCCGCGTCCAGATGTGAACCGAGCGCCGAACCAAACGCCACTTGACTAGTTAGACGGAGCAAGACAAGTAGATCACTCGTCTTACTCCATCTAACTACTCAAGTGCGTTCGGTTCGGCGTTCGGTTCAGATCTGGACCGGTCCTGAGATTATTCGTGAACGTTCGGAGCTCTTTATTTATATTACTTCAAAAATGCCACTAAACGAAACCCTTCCAATACTCGTCTAAGTGTTCCTCCATAACAATGACCGGCCATGCTTCCAAGAACGGTGCACAAAAATGGAAGTGCACTTACGGAAGGAAGACAATGAGAGCTCGTCGGTCTAACGACAGTGTCTGTTACGTCCAATACAGTGATTCGCCGCGGGGCCAACGCTGAGCTCCTAATGACGATGATGCATGCAGCTGCTCCGCGAGCTTTCATAGATAGGGCGCACGTTTAGCGTAGTCTACGACCTTTGTTACGCACACCAGCGCGTGAATGGTGCTGGTATGATTTCATTATCGATGGTATTGAATACTAGCCTCCGCCGGGTTCGTATCGACTGGTACACAATAGTGCTCAGCAACGACGAACCTTCTTCCGGGCTTTAAGGCCTATTCCTACGGTGCCGCACCTTTATGTAGCGGATGCGGCTCGTTCCCGTTTCTAGAGTCCAGTTGCGGCAAGACTATGCTCGAGATATGCAATCTGGCCTTATCTCGCGAGTGACTTGAAATTCCACCGACTGATCCCTGATTCTACCTGTCGACGATCTCAGACGGGCTATAGGACCATCGAGTCTCCACGCGATAAACGTAGGATCCGCTGATTCTACAATACGCGTCTCCCTCCGCCCCGGTGCACACGCACATCCTACTAATATACTACGGAGCAGTTTCAGAGACTCGTTATCTGGTAATCGGCGCTGCCGACTCACCTAACGCCTGATAACTGTGTTGGCATCTCTAACGGTATAACTAATTACAATCTGTCGAACGACGCCCGTCAGCGATGTTATAAAGGATACCGAAGTCTCAAAGCGACGGTCCAGAATATATATATGTAATAGATGATAAAATTCGTAGATGGAATTTCTCCTGATATTTGCTTATTTTCTATTTCACCCCGTGTTCAGTTAACGCTTGGAGAACTTTTGCTAACAAGGGGAGGACAGGGTGCGATAGACATCGATTTTGATGAGCCTTGGCACGATGGATCTATGTCGGAAATAAGTAAATAGGTGTCCGAGCGTTTAAGCCAATTGAGATATTTACATGTAAATTATTAAACATTTCATAGTCGCCGTGGGGTTTTAGTGGGTAAAAATCCCACAGTGCCGTGGCGCCCCCAGGGGATTCCTCTCTGGAGGCGTCGGGGTGTCTTTTGAAGATTTCCCCACGTAAAAAAAAATTACAAATTATTTTTTTTATACATTTTTTTTACAATTTTTTTTAACGCTGGAAAATCTTCAAAAGGCACGCCGACGCCTCCAGAGGGGAATTCCCGGGGGCACCAGGGTAGTGTGGGATTCTTAGCCACTAAAACCCCACGGCCACTATGAAATGTTTAATAATTTACATGTAAATATCTTTATTATTAAGGCCTATTGGCTTAAACGCTCGGACACCTATTTACTTATTTCCGACATACATCCATCGTGCCAAAAAATTTCGGCACATCTCTGTATACGAATTACAGGAGTAGTGTGGAAAGTAAAAGCTGGATGGAACTTACCAAGTCAAAGTGACACGTTTGTCTATTTTGTGTATAATTTCTTATAAATGTTGTTAACATGTGAATATTGTTAATCCCCAATGAAATACATATTTCGTGTTATGTTGTTTCATTGTATTACTCGTATTAAAATATGGTGAACAGTGAGCATTCAGATAAGAAATTCCAATTGTTCTGATATATCATGTGAATAAGCTGCGATTATTAGCAGCATTCTTATGACAGAAATAAAAATCCGGTTGACAGCAGTATGGGCGGTAGTGTTTGCAGTTTCGTGGTGAAAATCAACGAGACAGGCGGCCGCGTAACGCGCTCCTTGAAATTCGCGTAATGAGCTACGTTGACAATTCAGAATTTCTCGCAACCCATATTCACCAGGCCATTTAAGGATTACCCATTTAAGGTGTTGCACGTGACGCGCTTTATTCGCACAAACAGCCCGCGCGCTAGGTAAGGGGCCTGCGCCCCGCATTCACCGTAGCCGTTTGGAGCTTATTGGAACGAATCAGTCGATATTTATACGTCAATCTGGCGATCGATAGTGACTGCAGATGACTACAGAATTTAAAAAAAAAACGCACACCAACCATCGCTTCGCTATGCAGTCTCACTAAAGGCAAAACCATCTAAGTGTTTCCATGTACTTCGGTTGAAGGTTGTGAAATCTGGTTGAATTTAGGGGGTTATGCCTACCTGTGAGGTCTGAAAAAAACATGTACATTCGGGAATTTTTGGCGGAAAAGCTTGACGGTATTTTTTAAACACACCTTTATGTATTCGAAAGTGTACATGATAAATTACTTGCAGTAATTTTGGCAATGGAAAGTATAAATAAATACAAGAAATATCGGCGAACTCCGGGCAGCGATTTGTTTCAGTAGTTTGCGGTGACTTAATTGTAAATTGCTTTTTTGCTGTTAAGTTCGCCCCTTTTGCGCGTCTCTGATAAAATCAAAGAATGTTATTGTTATTGTGATCGTTATGTATAATTGGACAATCAAGTTATTAAACTAGATGAATTTGCGAGGCAGCAATTTTACATCGGAAGGATCTATGTAGCTAGATGTTCGCTGTAATCGCCGCGGGGATGATGCAACGAAGTGTCTCGCGATGCCCGCCGATCAACATTGTTCGCGGTTAAGTATCGTCTTTTGAGGAAGTCATACCCGGGGATGGTTGTAGCAGGACTAAGCAGAGCTGCTCCGTGGCGAGATAAGAGGAGGAAGAAGTACTAAGCCGAAGGTCTCGGGACCTTAAGGACAACGGTTCTTAGAAGTGCAAGAGAACTGTAATCGTTCCCCCAACGGCTGTTGTAGTATACGAATCACTGTTGGCAGAAAAGTAGCAGCCCGCGGGCTCCGCAATTTCCGTAAATACACAGCGAAAACACCATCGCCGAGGTTCTCCCTCGAGTTCGATTCCTTCGGTACACTCGCCGGGCTGGGGCTAAGGCCGAGCAAGACGAAGCTAAAGTTCGGGAAGTGGTCCTGATAGCCTCCTCCGATGAGCGGTCCTAAATAAAGCGTTGCTCTTCGACGTCACCACTCGCACGATTTGCGATTGCTATCCCTGGGATAGCCGTAACATCGTTACCTGCGAATGGAATACAAGTCACGGTGCACTCTTCAAGTCAGAGTGAGAGCCACGGAACCGGCAAACAGCTTGAACTGCTGTAACACGGTCCAACCTTTTTCGTGACTCTAAACGCGCGCAAAGCATAAACGTTCAAAACATAGTCGGTTCGGTCGAACCAGCCACCCCATTTCTGCTCTCGCTCCTTCCGCTCCGAACACTCGAGGACCCTCCCGGTGATCTAGAAATGATAATGACTGGAACGAAAGCAACATTTTCTGAAGCTCTAATAGAGCTTCTCTCTCAACCATGTTCGCGATTAATTTCCCCGAATCACCGCGCAGCTGAAGAGATTGTCGAAAGTAAAGTTTTCCGTCGGCCCGGTTGGTCACGATCGTCACGGAAGCCAGCTTCCGTCTCATTGGGCGGGCCAGCGATGCACTTCGCCAGCGACAAGTCCAGCCGGTCGAACGTGCGCCGCGCCGCCGACATTCGACGTACGAACGATAATTTATTCGAAATGGGATGCAAGGCGAGCGATGGAAAGTCGTGCAGCCTGATTGGCGACCGCATGACTTTCTTGGCCGGCGCGCCGCCGCGGCCGCGCGCCGGCTCCGCAGACCGAGAAATCGTTTCTCGGATCAGCAGCGCTGCGAGAGGCGTAAACGAGGGACCCAGACGCCGCGACACGTGGACCGATCCCAGCTCTGAATGAGGGGAAACTTACATCTTTCGTCCGGTGCGACGACACGGAAGGTTAGTCGATCCAGGCCTCTTCGTGGAAGCGTTACATCTCTATCTGAAATTGGCAGTCAGGCTGCACCTATTCCGGCCGAAGATTTACAGCCGATGACTGCAGCAAATTGGATACTATTCCAGCTCCGTTGCCGCTTGCTCTCCCGGGCTGCGAAGCCCTCGATAAGATATAATATATACGACTCCGCGGAAACGTAATTCAAGGTGGTGATTGTTATTTTATTACGCGCCGCGGACGCGAAACGAGGCGAAAGCAGGGAAACGGGAAGCGGTTCGATGGATCGGGGGGTGGTGATCAATCATTCGGCGGGCGACGAGAACGGAAAGAAAACGAGAGGAAGAATTAATCGACGTATAAATGTGGATACCGGTGGAGCGTAGGGGACCTTAATGGCAACACCTCGTGTATCTCTCGAATCGTGTGCCCCGCGCGCACAGAAACATCCATTAGCGGGGATCGTTGTCGTTATGTTGTTACGCGCTCAATTCATCTGGTTTTTGCCGTTGATTGGGCGGGATCACCAGGCGCAAGCAGCAATCCGTGCGAGCCTGAATCCGACTAGCTTGTTCAATCTAGCAGAGCGGGGAAGGACTAATGATGAAGGATACCGCTTTCAGTGCGCGGCAAAACAACCAATCGGATCGGGAGAGAGGATAAAAAGGTCTGAAATTACTGCCTCTGAGCCGTGGATCGCCTGTCCTGTTCCCCGAGTACCGTGTTCAGGCAAACCACCCTTTCGAGTGACATTAAAACGCCACGCAACACCTAGGGACCATTCCCCCCCCCCCCCCCCCCCAAAATCAATGAAGGTCTAATCGCGCGTGGTGGAATAATTTCACGATTGGCGGTACTAATGACCGGAATCGCCAGATCGGTAGAAGAGAACTCGTTGCGCGAGACAAGTCGCGGCGATAATGTACGGGGTATTTTTCGAATTGAATTTCACGCCATTTAATGCCGCGGGAACATTAGCATAGCGGCTGGTCGTTGAATGCCTCTTTTTCTGGCTTGTACGCGAAACGCCCGGTGAGATCTTGTCGTGCACCAGCCCCGGCTGCGATGGTGTCTTGAGCACTGACTTCACACGATTAGCATTGTCATTAGCATAAATTGTTTATGGGATCAAAGTGCAGCCACGTCGATGAAAAGGCAACCCCGATTCGCCCAGGCAGCCTAGTTCATTCAAGGCGCGGAAATGTATATCGATGTGCGCGAACGGCGCGGCGGTTTCGACTCCTATATCTCGCAGTCCTTAATTCGTATTTAATCTGCATGAATAATTCCGCTGCGTGATATACGCATCCTGAACTCGAAGGCCACAGCAAATCGCCAGCTGTGACGTCTTTATCGTTTGGCTGGTATTTTTTTTTCAGGTATCCTGGAATTACCACTCGCATCGCAGCCTGCCTGCGTTATCTTCGTTGTGGTGAGATAGCCTTGACGGCAAGTTAAAGCACCAGCAAGTGCAAAGCTTTCGTTGCATAGTAGATGGCGCTGAAGACTTAGGGTTTAGGATCACAGAACATTCCTTAAAACGAGTAAGAAGCTTGAATTAATATTAATTCGAAAATTAAGACCGTAGGAAAAGTATATACGCATGTGTTAAGGTCTGCGCACACATAGCCGTTCCGTGTCAGTTCCGTTCCGGCGTGCCAGTGGTAAGAGGAAGGAGAGGCGTGGAGGACCTATTCTTCTTACCACTGCCCTAGTAGAAATACAACTGGGGAAAAAGTGGGGCACTAGTTAGTTTTTCCCTTGGTGCAACTAGCGCCCTACTAGGAATCCCTACTAGTTTCCTACTAGTCATGTAATTCGGAACTGACTCGGAACCGACAAGTGTGTTTAGGTTTAGTGTGTTTACCTTTAAGATCTGGGTTAGGTCTGGGTTAGGTCTGGGTTAGGTCTGGGTTAGACCGTTAGAGTGCAGGATTCAGTGGCGCACCCAGAGGGGGGAGGTCAAGGGGTCCTGGCGCCCCCTAAAGAAAAAGGAAAAAGGAGATTAATATAGCCACGACTGATGTAACTCAAGAGCTTCGCAAAAAGAAAAGAAGATTGCATTTTATTCTTTAAATAAATTTCTATAACCACCTAATGAAGTTTATTGAATTTGCATTAAAAATATTTCTATCCGTTCAACTCCGCTCTCCCCAAAATTAAATACTCACTGCGCCACTGGCAAGATATATTTGTCGAACCATAGTATGGCCATCGTCGTCGTGAAATTCTTGTACACATTATCCTCCTTGAATTAACACGTGCATGAAAAAAGTGTGCCGTGCGACCTGCGTGGGATTTATGTTAAATCATTTACTACAAGCGAACATACCCTACGCACAGAATTATTTTCATACAGACGCGACAGGTCCTTAAAAAAAAAAGAAACAAGCATCAGATAATACGAAAAATTCTATTTTATTCGTAAAAGTGATGAATCACGCTTTTCGAACGATATTAATTTTTCAGCACTACATTCAACGAGCACGATGCTCCTCCCACATTGCTGAATATTCTTTCCCAACACTCCCGCGTCACACCGCGCAAATGCGTGCCTGTTGATGTATTCTCCGTTAGTCATCGCTGCTTCTTCAAACGTGTAAGACATCATGTTAAATAATGAGAGTTGTAGCCACGAGTGGTTTCATCAACTTCTTTTCCACACGTTCCCTAATCAGCCCGCGGTATCACTGATTTTTCCTCGTGCCCGATGCACGATCGCGCCGCAGCGATACGCCGGCAGGGGAGTTCAGACTGGGAGAAATGGCATAATAAGATCGGTTTGCGGCCGCAACGCTCGTCGCTCGAATCGTGACGTCGGGGAAACACGGGATGACGACGCCGTGGGATCGTCCTTGCCTTTGCTCCCGCGGCCCCCATTGTTCCCTCCCCCGGCCGACTCGTCGTTTTGCTCGTAGTAGGCCTGCGAGCGTACGACCATCGAAAGTGCCTTATTTTTTCCCCCGAGTGCTGTTTAATCGCTCGTCGCCCGCCCGGAATTATCCACGCTCGTCTCGTCCACGTTCTCGTCGAAACGAGCGAGCCCCGTTTCTCTTCCACCGCCGTTCGAAAGCCCCCGAAGAAAATCGTATCGCGAATTTAATTAGTTGTACCCGAGGCTTGTGCAACGCCGGAGGTCTGTCGAAAGAAATGGAAATCCCGCCGCAAAGAGGATATCCACCTGTTGCGCAAACCTGTGGCAGATGGATTTATTGGCCAGGGGAGACGCAGCATCGAGCTCGATTTATCTCCTGCGGCTTGTTTTAACGGCGAGACAATGCCCCCTTGGAAATCAATATCTGGCCGGATTGTCCACTGCTCGTCGCCGAAACCGCGCCGCGCGTATTCTTCGCGTGAGATATGACGCCGGCTCGCTAGTTACCGAGCCACGAGGCGCGCGTGTTTGGTTAAACGGATAATCGTAGCGTCTGTCATTAGCATGGAATTCGCGGCAAGCCACCACAAAGGGATTCCCGTTTCATTTTCCCCCGCACGTGTAGCTGAAACGAAAAGCCGGTCATGAGTAATCGCCAGCATAATCATCGTGTGCTGGTGTATCGCGGGCGCTATCGCGCGACATCGATTTCGTAAGGCGTTCCCAAGGAGAGGCGCAATCCCACACCTCCTTTGCGCAATTGTTTTGCGCCCGGCGCTCGAAAAATAGAAACGTTGATGATTCAACGCGACGAACGGAACAAACAAAATTGCCAGCTACCGTCCAAAGTAGAAGGGAACCATTGCTACCCGCCAACTCGGCGATCGAGGTCGTCGGATCCCGTGATTAATTCTGCGTATGGTAATGCAGTATGGGTAAATTGAAAGGAAATTCAGGGGAGCAATTCCAAGCTGGGTGTAATGTGATGCTGTTAAGGTAAATGTCCCAATACCTGGACATTTAAGGTACGGCGTACACATATTTGAGAATTTTTCAGTTATACAAATCGATTTATATAAAAACGATTTTGCAATTACATGGGGCATCGTGTGTACTTTATCGTTAAAAAAAAACACACATATTGTAGGAGTGAATAATTTTGTGAAATATTGAAAATTCATAGACCTTACAATGGCCCAATACTTGGACAGCTTAACTAGTATGTCCCGGCGTCCCGATTTTACTGTCCCATTACATGGACACATAATGAAACATCAGCAATTTGGATGTTTTCTAGAGATATTAAATAAAAAAAAACAACACAATAGTTTTTCTTTTTGCATATTTCTTCTGTATAAGTAATTCATTCAAATCAGTAAACAAACTTGAGTAAAAAGAATCTATTATTGAATGACTAATTTTAAGGTTATGTGTATTCGTGTGTAACATCGACTGTTTAGCAAATCAGATAAATCCAATACTAAAATGGTGTAAACCGGACAGTTCAAGAGAATAAATTGTTTTTTACGAAAGTGTTACAAATATACCAAATATATATATATATGAATATATTTTACTAAATATTTGAATAATTGAATAAAATAGTTCTTTTTTGGATAAAGTGTCCAGCTACTGGGACGTGTCCACGTATTGGGTCTTTTACCTTATAAGAAAAATTTCAGAGCGTCTTGCAGGCGGCGTTTAGAGCTATTCCACGTGAAATCGCACAACATTTTACCTCGTGATCAGCGATTTGCTTCAATCTTGCTTTGTTCCAAACTTTTTCGAGATTATAACCTTCTAGCGCGAACGGTTTGCCAGAAAAAGGACAAAGGTAAAGTTCGAGATCTGTTTTTTCGGGCAGTCTTTAAGGAGTGATTAACTTAAGCGCATGCTTTTCTTTAGAGTTTGTTGGATACCTTGGATAGATTTTTCTTTCAGTGACTCCCCATCGATTTTATGCATTTAGGTACTTTACATTGCAGATATTAATTACGCTAATGAAGAGTAACAAGCATTAATAGCGAAATGTCGTGGGGAATTAAAGATATAAGTGTCAAGGAAATGAAAATATATTTTTACAATAACGTTAGCTTCGGTAAGTTGTTACAAAGGTAGGGTAAGACCGCGAGGTCCTCCTTCGGCAGTTTATGACGCTCGGGGGATCCTGGGCGGTCCCGCCGAGCGTACACCGCCGGAAAACTTCATTTTGTTCTCTGTATGCTCCCGAAATCGCTCTCGTATTTTTGAAAAGCTCAATCTACAGTGCAGACTTAAAAAAATCCAGAAGTATTTTTAGCAAACCGATCCGAGGGGAGGAGCAATGTCAAATCAGAGGTCAAAAGTGGAATGTGGAATATTGTTATGTATAGTAATAATAATTGAAGAATGTCTTACGATATTCAGAAAAGCGTTCCTTTCACCTTTAAATGATTGTAGGTAAATAGTATTCACTGAATACAAGATGCTATCTTAAACTGGAATCTATATATCGAAGGTGAACCCCGTGATGACACACTAAATATCAGAAAAACTTTAAAAAATTACAACCTTTTTTTATGTTTCTATTTCACTATATAGGAAATGTTTATAAGCTGGGATGAACTAGTTTTTCGGGAAGAGTAACGTCACGGGGGTGGAATTTTGAGACTGCTCTCAAGAAACGTAATGTTACGGAGTTAAGGGGTCTTAAGGGGTTACACCTAGTCAGGAGGCCGAAAAAAAGCGAATGTTTGCGAATTTTTTTGGAAAAACGGAAGCACATATTTTCACAGAACTTTTTGCACTTTAAAGAGCAACATTTAAAGAAGGTTGAACAATTTTTTCGTGAAAAAATATTTATGTTTATAATAAAGTTAGAACCGATATCCAAGAAGGCTTTTGTAAAAAGTTGTTTTGCGGTGAGCACTGCAACTCGGAACCAGATTATCTAAAATCAAAAAACAAAAAAGATTTCGTTAGTATATTAATGTATCTATCGGCTGACGGAGGGGGAATTTTCGAAATATTAATTTAAATATAAAATGGCGGCTATTTAAAGTTTGAAGTCCTGATTTTCGCGCGAAAAACGGCCATTTTTCGTTAATAAAATCGAAAATATACATTAAAAAAAAGGCGAACGATAGTCGATTGATTTTTATATAAAAAATAAGCACACAAAATTATAGAAAGATTGGTGCAGTGGTTGTTGAGATATCTTACTCACCGTTTTTAACAAGGCTTCTTGGATGTCGTTGTAGTTTTATTATAAACGTAAATATTTTTCTACAAAAAAATTACCAAATGTTCTTTAAATGTTGCTCTTTTAAGTGCAAAAAGTTCCATAAAAATATATGCTTCCGCTTGTTCAAAAAAAATTCACAAACATTCGCCTCTTTTCGGCCGCCTGACTAGGTATAAAACCTTAAGGTGGGATTCTCGTCTAACAGACCCAAAAGTAACTGATATTTAAGATTTTTTTTAAAGAAACTGTTGGTCATATTGGATTAAACTCTTTTGGGATATAAGGAGGCATCTTTGAAATTGGAGAAAATATTTTTTTTATGTCGATCCTTCTTATTATTTATTAATTATTGTGGAATCTTGTCCACCTCTTCGACGATATAACCCCTGTTTGCGGGATGTGTACCACCTACCACAGTCATCTGCTTGCAAAAAAAAATATAAGATTATTAAAGTTTGCGCTGGGACTGGTCCACTTTAAAGAAAAAAAGTGAAAAATTGAAAGAGTTATAGCGTTTGAAAGAAAAAGTAACTTTTTCCTCAGACAAATGTTTCATATTAATCTTTATATCGACGAAAAAAGTATCCTAAATAAAAACTAGAATTAAATTTTTTCTATCCCAAAAGAGTTTGATGCAATATTAACAATAGTTTCCTAAAAAAAAATTCATAAATTTCGTGGGCTGTTACACGAAAATCCCCCCTTTAGGGGTTAATATCTTGCAAACCGTTCGCGTTCGGTGGCAATAATTTTGCACAAATTAGTTTCCCGATATTATCAACAAGTGGTGCAAGTTTGAAAGAAATCCGCGACTAGGTATGAGGTGAAAATGTTGTGCGATTCGACGTGGGATAGCTCGTGAATCAGATTCAGTGGCGCGGTTTCCCTTTCTTCGGGCCCTCCCCTAGCCGAAGTTTCTCAAGGGGGACCAGAGTGAAGTGAAGCCGCCACCGGCGCGATGGGAACCGCGAGATAGCCCCCCGCACATTGATTTTCAAGAACACCAAATTGCAGGAAGCGAGAGGTCAGATCGGCCCGGCGGCGGTACGGGCGCAGGCCGTGGGGAACGGCCGAACGTACAACTCTAGGGAGGATGCACCTGTGCACCTACAACCGGCTCGCCCCGCTCGACCTCGTCCTGCCGCCGAAGAACGCGAGACTTCCGGGAGCACTTCGTGAGTAGAAAATTTTTCCGCCGACCTGCCCGCTGGCCAGCCGGCCAGCCGACCGCGCAGCGCCCCTTCATTCGGTCTGACTTGAAATTGTGACAAACGACATCGCTCAGCGAATTTAACGAGCTACGACCCTCCACGCGCCTTATAGAGCTTGTTCGGCGCGGGGAAGCTTTATTACGACGAACCTCCGAAGCTTGGAATTTCGAGCTTCAACTGTTTGAGGAACGAAGAAGCTCGCTTGAGACGCAGGACGTTCTTAAACCGAGGTGAAGAATTTTTCAAATCCGTCTTCATCGTTGTACGGATGAAGGATCCACCGACGCTTTCACGATCATTCAAATCGTAATTAGATAAAGAAGTGCTGTAAAAACAACGGCATCTTTTTACTGCGACGAGTTCTCATATATGGACGAACGAATGAGGACTATTGGAAACATGACATTACCATTAAATTATTGAGATTCATGTTCTCTAATGAATGCGTGAGAAACCGTTTATACATAGTTGCTCGTAGGAAAATGAAACGAAGCGAATCATAGATATTATTCATTTACATTTTCGTTTAATAAACACTGGCTGACATTCGCGCGGTGCATCTGAATCGATGGAAAAGCAAATCGAGAGCAGGATCGGCCAGCGAGGGCGCCTGAGTGGAGGGGTACGCGGCCGAGTGGAGGAGGTCAGATGAGGTTGCTGGTGTTGTGTGGCGAAAGTGTACATAATATGCCCGCCCTAACCGCGCTATAGATTGCGGCGCGCGTGCTACCACCACCAGCTATCTAATTGCATTAGCCAGCACGAATGGCAGCCACGATACGAGTGACACCGATTTACTAGACTTCAGCGTCGATAGGATCTTGGCCGATTTCGCAAACCGTGCTACTTCCTATCCAAACTCGGGCCATTTTCAGACGGCGTCGGATCACGATTCCCATATCGTGCCCCCGGTCCCGGGCTAATAAAGCACAAACATGGTCAATGATAATAGACGAATAGCAGTGGTGAGCTTAAAAATCGTCAAGATTGGCATTCGCAACACTCTGTGTTTGATGGGTACACACCTAATAATTTTATACTCCTTACCCTCAGTATGTGAAACTCTGAACGAAACTCGAAAAATGATTTGAATTAGCTAACTTTCCGTGTTGATCCTACAGTCAAGTTTGCAGTACATTTTGTGTTGGAATTAAGCTGGTTCTAGCAAAGTAATAGATCAGCGGACCAATCGAGGATTGGCAGTTCGCCAGAAGGAAGATATTAAGTAATATTTGAAATAGACAAATTCCTACCAGTAATTAATAAATTACCGCGTACACTGGCCTTGCATAACCGTAAGAATTAGAACAATGTCGCGCGAGTTCCAGTGTCCGAAGAGAGGAAAAGGGAATCCCGTGCGTGATCAGCGAGACACACTTATGAAAGTGAACGTTATAACCGGCAATTATCGGAACAATCCTCTAATTACTCGCCTCGCTTTCCATTACCCTAACGAACTAATTTACTTCTTCTACAATGCTCGGATCGCTCGCGGGGCATAGGCAGAGGGGGCGCGAAGGTACACGAAACGAGCTGGCGAGGAGCAAGGAGAAAAGAAAAGGAGGTGTTCAGACGCACGCGTACACACGGGTGTGTGGCTCTCTTGGGAACCCGACGCGGAGCACGTCCTTGACCGGGTCTATCGTGTGACCGATCTCCGTACATCACAATGCTCCTGCCCCTTTCCTCGTGCACCTTCTCCGGTACCATCGCCGACCCTCTACCTGGCCCCTTAACCGCACTCCCCTACGGCCAGCTTATTCTGTATGAGCGCAACCCTGCAAGCGCTCGACGCTGCCGTTCGCCGGAGACAATGCGGTTACCTTTCCATCTGCGCTCGATTTTCTTCGCGATCGCTGGCCGTATCGATTAATCGCGACGAAGGTGGGAAGCAGAAAAGAGGTTGATCGATTTCACGTCCGAGATACGAGGTACCGGTTAATGATCCACATGCCTATCCGGCGGATAGAGAGATGGCGACGCTACGTTGTCAAGATATAGATATTGCAGCAGGTTGGCTGGCGATGACCATGCTGAACACTCGTATCCCTCTTTACTACCGAGGTACCATTATCTGGCACTGACGCCCGTGCCTGTGCGCTGCAAAGTGTTTCCTGGAACGTACTGCGTAGTAAACGAAGATAGGGTCATCAGAGAAACGAGGTCGATGTTTACAAAAACACGGCCCCGAACGCGAGCAAGGCATAACGACGCGTATCAGAGGAGGGAAGAAGGATAGCCGGCGCGGGGCAGTTAACGCGCCGCGCAATTTGCAGGATATTCGTGTAATTAGAGTGCGAATGGATGATCCGTGGCTTATTTTTCTCCTCCATCGGGTACGCCACGAATGAGAGCCGCTGTCCATAGTTAAAATAGTGGGAGTAAACTGGGAGTAGTGCGGCCAGTGCAGCCACAGTGGAGCGGTGAGGGAGCGTAGCTGAGACAATGGAGCATTAAAGCCACGGCGTGGTTTTCTAGACAGGAAATTACAGGGATCACGCGGAGATTGACAGAAAAACGGCCCTGGCGAGCTCGTAGATAGCGACTGGTGCGCGAGTGCGCATGATAAACCCCCGTTCCTGTTTCCTCCCGAGGTTTCAGCACACGTGAGAACAAACCCTCCAGGTTTGTGTCACCATTTTTCCGAGGAGAGGCCTCGTTCCTTAAACCTTTTAACAGTTTCGTCCGAATAATAGTTATCCGGCTTTAAATTATACACACTGGCGGGGCCGTCCGGCAAGAAAAATAGCATCTTCATCCTATTACCGGGAAGATAAGCCACTATTATTGTCTGATCCGCGAACAGGTGTACAGCTATTTCTAGACCAGGAACTGTGCAAGGCATTGCGAGGAAGTTCGATAAGTAAATCCTCGTGGCAGTAGGGTCGTTCAAGGTCACAGGCAAGTCGAACATGCCGACTGCCGACGTGCCGTGTAGAATTCGTGCCGAGACCTAGCAGTGATGTAGTTTCATCCTTCATGTGGATCGTGCTCGTCCACTTTGGGTGATCTCCACGCTTGATTCTCTAACAGCGCTGCTAGAATGCAATTCAGGGCTGCATCTTTGCGCCGTCGAGACGCAACATTATTGCCGCGCATTTTCACAATGAAACGCTCCACTCTCGGGCGTGCGATAAATTTACAGCGAACTTTAAATCATTGCGCCGATTTAAGGGTCAGCTGTAATTTCAGAGCGGGACGTTGGTCTGCAGATTGCAACAATTAAATTTTTTCCCACTAGCCGGCTCTTCGGAGCCTTCAAATTACCTTGGACGCGGTTTAAAAGTTAGCAGAGGGGGGAACGTATTTCGTCAACTTTTAATCAGCAACCCGGAGCGAAAGATAGAGCTGGAGTGCTTAAAATTGGCATCTATGGACAGCGACTCGGAGCGAGCGCGATTTCTGTGTAAGGAATAAGATCAGTCCGCAGAGGAATCGGGGCAACGGGGAGAAGGTACCTGTCCGCGTTGCAGGATCTTGATCCCCGAAGAATCTTAGCGCAGAGCTCAACTATCTTACACGAAACGTCGATGACGTACGGCGTCGTGGCTATCCATTACCAGGGGGACGATAAATTCACCCCCGCCAGGGTTGACCGGGTGAACCTGAGGAGCAGCATGTCGTACTCTTCTCGATTCCGCCGAGTGGTGGGTCTCTCGGCTAATAAAGAAGGCGAGGGGGAGAGGGCGCAGGGTGCAGAGAGGGGATCAAGCGGGATATTGGCAACATTAAGTATAAATGCAACCTACCGAGATTTATGTCTGCTGAGGAGAGGAGAGAGCGCCGGCGAGAAGAAGAAGACTATGAGAAGGAGGAGAAAGAGGATGGTCGTGGCGAGCAGAAGGGATGAGGTCGCCGCGAGGCGTAGCGGAGACCACACGGAGAGCCGAGCTTGCTCGTGGCTCGTGGGGGGCCCTTCCTTCCACTTTCCTCCAGCTCTCTTGCCAAGACTTTACTCTCCCTTACCCCTTTTCTTGCTTGGCCGCGACTTTTCTTCGTAATGGTATCGGGGGATCCAGTGAAATCGCAACGATTCAACCCGGTACCTGTTTTACCCTCTCGAGTCACCACCCTCATCTTTCGTCGCTTTGCCTCGCGTTATCTACTAATCGTTTACCCAAGGACCTACGTTCTCAGATAGACACCCAACCATTAATGCCAACGACACATGGAATGCCTAGGCAGCCACTCGTTTCAGTAGGTACTGATCATGAGCGATTTATTTTTCAACGATTTAAAGTATCTAGTAGATTTAAACAAGAAAATTGTTTAATTGGCAGTTGCTTTGAAAGTTCTACTCGTCGACGATACTTTCGTTAATACAATCCGCAGAATGTACTGGATTTTGTCCATAAGTTACTATAACGTTTGTGATGTCAACGAGGATAATTAGTTGGCCATGACAGGCATAATCGTTACTTGGAGAATTTGTAGGGAGATATCTTACTGTTCTCTCGTAATGCCTCCTATTAATGGAACCATTTATGATGCTTCTGCGAATGGCATCGCTCTGCTTCCGGGCCGTAACATAATGGGCTCGAAATTATTTCCTCCGAATGAGCGCTTAATGTGGCAAATTGGCCATCTTCTATCCTGTGATTTCGACAGGCGGACGAACGGCAAGATGCGCCGTAAAACAGTCCTATCACGGTCGACATCGTACGCCAGCATTTCAAGACCGAGAATATCATTAGCAAGCGACTACTCGATCCTCTCTATTTTCATTTCTGTTTTACTATTTGCCTTCGAATCTGCTCGCTCCATTCAATTGATGATGATGACGGACTCCGTGTATGTTTAAGGCCACGAGACGTCCAGCCTCTTGATAGGTACTCAGCATAAAGTCTGTTAATAAATTCTGGATACATCTGTACGTAGTAAGAGTGCCTGCAAACGTGAGAGGGTATATTTCTTTTCAGCGAATAAAAATATAAACGTTTGACACCATCGAAAACTTTATATTTTTCTAAAGATCTGAGTGCTTGTTCTATAAATATTATTATTACAGCGGAAGGAAATTATACTGGTGGAAGAGGAAAATTGCCCTTAGTTTGTCCGCCAACATTGGAAGCCGTAAAGATAACCTGCCCCTCGTGCACGCGTACGCATGTGTGCAATGTTACGCAATAGTTATAGATATTGCGTCTGGTGATGCCTGCTTAAAACATCAGGAACCAGAGAACGCGATCGTTTTGCGGGACAGGAACCGGTTTCCATGCCGATAGTAGCGATACTACGTACATATTCAATATCCCTCCACGACCCTCTCTCATCGTCGTTTAATTTATCACACGAAGGGAAAGCTGGGAAATGTACCGTAATCTGCCTGACGAATCAACGGATCCTTGAATATCCCAGCGTGAGGAATCGCTCGGCCTTTTTCCGCATATCCCCGCGTTAACGCGACAGGGGCAAAAAGAAATTGCTAAAATTTCTTCGCCCCGGCCGTCCGCTCCCGTTCGACTTCAACGCGTACACGCATGATCCGCGATGAAGACATTTAATGGAGCCCATCAGCGATCAAGATACCGGCAGGCACTCCTAGCGGAAGCACTTCAAAAACCGATCCGCCCGTCTCCGCGAGCACGGTCGCAAGCTCTCGCAGCCGTGAGGAAAACATTCCTCATCCCAGCCACGGGGAGACGTTTCTTCCGTTATAATGCACTGGGATCCCGCCCGGTTTTTCTCCTTCGGCGAGGCAATGCCGAGCGCGAGCGGTATCTCTCTCTGAGCGAGGCTACTTAACAACGACCGTTTTAGCGTGCAGCAACACGAGCCTGCATACCCGCGGCCGTATCAATTAGATTAGAGGATTTATTCGCGGTTATGCCGGGCACAAAGTTCTGTATCGGTATGCCCACTCGGCCGGTACCTGCTGCAATACGATCGTGCACGCTCGAGTGTGCCGCGGCGTGGTGTGGTGTGATGTGGTGTGGTTGAACCGCCGGTACGTGCCAGTATCTTATTAGGGAAAGGCCTCTGCGAACCTACCCCTTCCCCGCTACCCCGTTGTCCTCCTCCAATGACCTCCTCCTCCACCTCCCTCCTTCACCCTGTTCCGTACGCGTAGAAGAACGGCACGTACCTAAGCTAAGGAAAACATGGAAGGAGCGTGTGTGGAAGGTATGCAATCATGTCATTACACCAGGCCGTCGGGCGCGGGGAAGGGAGACGGTCGCGGGCAGACACACCACCGGTAGTTATTTATATGGGACACCGTGATCCTCTAGCGATGTTTCCCGACAGGGCGGACTCTCTCGGGGACGTTTCCTTGCGAACCTTCCTCATATCGCTGTCCACGCTTCTTACAGAAAGATGGACGGCGGATATGAATTTTGTGAACGTGATTCAGCAGCGTGCTTTCTTCGTGCTTTTTTTTGATACGTTGGACTATAGATTGCGAGATGTACGTACACGGTAATACTGTGGAGTAATTCTTTCGTGTGGCCGATGCGTGCATGGGTTCTTTATTTAAAAAGGAAGAGTACTTGTGAGACTCTTTTGTTAGGATAGGTCCAGATGTTGCCTGCTAGACGCAACCAGTGGCGGCCTGGCGAGGGTGTCAGCTTGCCCAACGGCAACTCAAACATCAGACACTATGTTAAAAATGGTATTGACCTCTTAGTAGCTTGAAAATAAAATCGAGGTTCAAATATTATTACTGTGGGCAACTAAAATCTACAATTTAACTAACTCACTTTTACACTAAGAAGGGAACACCGCGAACCCGCACTCGCCGATTGGAACGCAACTTTGTGGGCTTATAGAGTGACTCGAAACAAGAACAACGGTGTGTGTCATTCGGGCCCTATCGCTAGTGATGGGACTGATACCAATACTATTGATGATATTCAATCAATTCGATACCAAAGTACTCAATAGGAAATATCGATACGCATCGAAATGTTATGTACTTGGTATCAATCATCGATACCAATTCTTCTTCAACCGATACCATATCAATACTATACCGAATCAAAACCGGTTTGATACTTTACGATATTATCGATACTTATTTGATACTTACGAAATTATCGATACTTGTCTGATACTGTATGAAATTATCGTTTTTTATTTGATAATTCTGTGATCAGATGGCAAACCTGTTATGATATCTATTTGATACGAAACTATCGGTTTCGATTTGCAATTTACTAATTCACGAAAATAGTATTTATTACCAATCATGATTTGATAATATAACTAATGAAGTAGGAGTTGGAATCAGTATCATGAACTACGTATATAATTGAATTTTAATTAATAAATGATGTACATATACATTATTCTAGAATGAAATATTTTGTTGCATTTTGCTTCCAATAAATAAGACGATTTTTTATGGGTAAACAACTTTCTTTAAAAAAGTTATCTAACTGTAATTGTACATCATTACCATCTAATGAGTTTCTATTTCTGCCTTCGATATAATTATCAAATGAAGCCCAAAAATTAGATTCATCCTCTGTCAGTGGTGACATTGATGTTTTGTGGTTATATTGCATATTAATTGAATTGATTTGATTTGTGGTTACAGGCTGATTTCAAGTCGTTTGGATTTGTGGTTATGGGTTATACATATTTATTGATGACAGCGTAATGCTATCTCGCCTTCCGTTCTTTTTTCATAATTTTGTATTATCATCATAACTACGCGCGTCTGCAAAGTTTCAAGACAATTGGATTGGTGGAACTGGGTTAAATAGGTTTTCCGTTTTACCCCACGAAAAGTGTTCCGTTTTGCGCCACATGCAGTCATTTGGTAAACATTTAATATTTACACTTCAGCGTGAGGTAAAGATATTGCAGGTATCGAAATTCTCGTATAGGTATCAAGTAGGTATCGATATTTTTGTGTAGGTATCAAACAGGTATCGATACATTCTGATATGTAAGTATCAAAGAAGCATCGATTCCTTTTGATGCCTTTGACTTTGATATGTATCAATGCCAGATTGAAATTTGTAGAAGGGTATCGATATGTATCGATACGGTATCAGTCCCATCACTACCTATCGCTCTTTAAGTGAAAACTAACCTCAAAGTCAAATAGGAACTTCCACTTTTTCGCGTATAACTCCCAAACTACAACAGACAGAAAAAAATGTTTTAAACCGAAGTTTAATGGTGCAATGAGCGCTGCAAACTTACGTTAAGAAAATTTTGAAAAAAGTTGTTTTTTTGTTCAAGTATTTCTTTTAAAACTCTTTTCAAAATTTTGTTAACGCAAGTTTGCAGTGCTCATTGTACCATTAAACTTTTGTTCGAAACATTTGTTTCCGTCTGTTGTAGTTTGGGAGTGATACGCGGAAAAGTGGAAGTGCCTATTTGACTCTGAGGTTAGTTTCCACCTCGTTAAAGGCTTCGATAGCGTTCCCATTTCGAGTCTATAAACCACCTATCTTTACTAAATCCACTGTCAGTCTTTACACGACAGAGCTGTTTCATAAATTTGCTGGATCGCAGCAAGCAGATCCCACGGTACAAACGAGTGTATGCAAAAGAAATAAGTAGCTAACATCGCTGACAGCGTGCCTTTGCGCCAGCTAGGTAATGTCTTTAAGAGATCAACATTTTACAACTAAATAGGAAGAAGCAATGAAGCGTGCTGGTCTGTTACGACCACGTAAATATTCCACCTTCGGATGAGCGACGGCTATACGCACGTTTCATCGCGCGAAGATGCGCGCATGCTGGAATGCTGGAGTGCCGCAAGAAAAATCCTCGGCGCATCCGTTACGGAAAACGAGCATTCCTGCGGACAAACAAATTGGCCGATACCAGCGACAGGTACGCACAGCTTGTAATTAATGTCCACGAAAGGACGATCGTTGGCGGAGGAAGCGATTTGTTATCGGGGCCCGTTATCGCGCGCTACCACTTCCTCAATATAATTGAATTAATAGAATCGAGACATGGCCACGGCCGCGAGATATATCAGCCGTGGATGGGCGCGAACGCGTCGCGGTGTCTGTCGCTGGGTCGCGCCAACAAGAATCCAGCAAGCCGTTTAATGCCGCCGCAGATCGACAAATTAAGGCGAACAGATCCAGCTACCGATACTGCGACCAGGGATACGCCGATAGACGTGTATGAAGAAGCGCGAACATTCGACTGTGTGCTTGGAAAATATTATCCAATAGAGTGTACACTGCTGGGGATATTGCTGGCATCTGTTAGTTAGCGTCCGCGAGCCTCCTGACATCTAGCCGAAGCGTTTCTTCCTGTTGTTACGTGGCAAAGCGGGATGATAATGAAATTACTCGAATGATATCACGAGTCGAAGATTTATTTATTACTAGGTCTTCTTTGAACGAAGCTATTTTAGGAATTACACGCTGGCACCCAGCGTTTTATCGTTTCTCATAAGGGGACCGCGCGAAGTGTTATACACTGATTTTCATGAAAATTAGTTAGTGTACATAATTTACGAGGAATTTAACAATAAAAATCCGCTCGTCGGATGAATCTCTAGGACCCAGAACTCCAACGATATGTCAAATAGCGCGGTGGGCATGGCGAGTTCGTAAAATCGGTGGAGCGTTAAGGTAAACATGTTTCGAGGGTCGTCACTTGTCACACATGAATTGACAGAAATATGAAAAGATAACGATCCGATGCCTCAATCAGAGCCGCTACATCAGTCGGTGCTGCAGTTCGATGATTTAATTTACGGCCTCGCTATACCTTTCCCACGTACTACATATACCAACTTTGTAACCGAATGGGTCGGATTCGAATCCCGTTGGCCATACTATTTTTTCCTCACACTCTATCCCAGTTTACGTACAAACTAATTAAGTCCTTATCCAGGGGCGGATTTGTATAGTATAAGCTATTTAACTAGGCTGAACGAAATTGAACGAGGCAGAAAAATGTTTTTGCCTGTACCTTTTTATTTCTTTATCGACAATAATAACATCAGGATTGCCAGGGATTCTTTGTGGCCAAACACCTACAGGGGTGGTGGTAATGTGTGCGTGAACTGACGGTAGCGCCAAGGCGGCCAAGTAGCCCCAACGCGAAGCCAACCACGGCCAACCAGCGTCGCCGGGAAATAGATTGTCGACGCTGGTTGGCTTCGCGTTGGGGCCACTTGGCCGCCTTGGCGCTAGCGTCAGTTCACGCACACATTACCACCACTCCTGTAGGTGTTTGGCTACAAAGAATCCCTGGCAACCCTGAATAGCATAGATTTCCGTTGTAAAATAAAATGTTTATCCATTTTCTCTAACGCCGAAAAGTGAAGGGTGTTCTTTAAACACAGAGGCTCGTGACAACTTTGAAAACAAATTACTTTTTTTCATGCAGCAAATTAGCAATAACTTAATTTAAAAAATGGGGCAAATCTTTTAAATTAAAGTATTTGACGATATTTCGCGGAAAGAGCAGCAGACGCTTGTTACCCCACTCAAAAAATCCCTTAAAATGCTGGGTATTTGCAAATCAAGGAGCAGTTCCAGTTCAAATCTGGTGCAAAATCGAAACTGTCCGTTTAATCCGCAACAGATTGAGATTACTGTATCTCTGAAACGAAGTCTCTCTTAGAACCCGTCTTCAGTGCTTACTCTTGCGCGATACCCATTCACCGCAGCTATTTGCCTGAATCCTTAAAGATAAATCACCCCCTACATGAGTTTTTTTAATAGCAATCTGATAATTGAATGCTGAAACGCAACGAAACCCTGGTTTAAATTCATAAAACTGGCGATAGGCACGCCAACCGTCAACGGCTTGAGATACTTTCGAACCTGCTACACCTATCGCACGGCAAATACCGTTTGTACGCCCGTTGTCCATTGAATATCGCCAGGCTCTGTTCTGCCAGAGACGTAAAGGCGACAATTTCTGTATAATACGTAGAATCAGTGTACCGCATCGATTATAGTGCTGTTTGCAGAATGACGGAATGAAGATTGACGGATAAAGGAGGGAGCCGCGGCTGGCGGAGCGCGTGCCCTATTTTATTAAATTGGACAAAAAGTCCCCGGCATCGTCCGCGAAATGCAAAACCGTTTTCACAAAACGTCGCGTGCACGCGCCCGACGCTAGACGATTGCACGATGCATGCACTCGAGCGTGAGATGCGTTGTGCGTCGTTGCACCTACACAGTCGCGGGACCGCGGAGCCACGGGCACGCACGAAATGCACGGACGAGAGCTACACACGCGGGGCAGAGCCGCGTAAACGCGAAGGCAGATAGATAGGGATACGGCAGGAAATGATTTGTGTTGTATCTCTTCGTCCGGCCGAACAATACCACCATGACTCATCCTCTGTGAGCCGATACTACGAAATGGACTCTAAAATAAATCCACGCCTCCGGTGTGTGCGTGATTTACAACGAGAACACTGCGGTTTCGCATGAAATTCCTTGCTGTAAGCTCCAGCGTTTAGACAGGAGTGCTTTCTAAGGATATCGCAAGGGGCGGAAATAATCAGTGTTAAGAAGGAAAGTGTTCGGGATTTTGAAGATGCGTAATACTCGTGACGCGAACAAGTCGCGCGTAGTTTGCGTAGTTCGCGCAGTTTCGGAAGTCAACCCAGACAAAATGATTGCTCAAAATTCGGGTGCTCAACGATCTGAAATTGAGTAAAAGTTATTTCTATTGGGTTTCTACGTTTTTAATGGGTTATTTGATGGTGAGTAGTATAATTAATATTATTTTAAATTTTTTGCAGTTTCCATTTTTTAAGCCTAAAATGGAACTGTGGCTTGTTGTTCTGTGGGTTGGTAATATTTTGCAAAATAAAGTTCACAAAATTACGAGATCCGTTCTGTGTTCAACTAACTTTTTGTCATTTTTGGGGTTAGGCTTCTGCATAACTTGTCCCAATTTTCTGACACAGTAACTCGTAGGTATGGTTTATTTCTTATTTGCCCATACTCGCCAAGTCTTGAAGATAAGTAAAATCCTCGATGATTATACGTTTATAACACTTTTGTGTGCCTTTACACTATTCGAGAAATGAATAAAAACACTTGTTAAAGGGTCTCCCTACCTTGACGAACGAAAAATGATGCGAACTTTGGGAATTTTTTAAAACAAAAGCATTAAATATATTTGCTCCCAGTTTTGTGGCTTCATTTGTTGATCTTCAGAGAATATGAAAAAAAAATTGTATGCAAAAATAGTGGTTATATCCGGAGTTACAGTGCTTCAAATAGAGCGCCTTAGGCCGGGTACACACTTGAGCAGGAACGCGAACGAGGCAAGCCGGGGCAGAATAAGCATGCAAGTGTTACACGTCGGTGAACTACACGAATGTTCAACAATTGCATGCTCGTTCTGCCTCGGCTTTCCTCGTTCGCGTTCGTGCGCATGTCTTTACCCGGCCTTACAAAAATCATATGCGCATTGTTAGCATAAAATCAGCCGTTGTAGTTTTCTGAAATAGAAAATTTAAATTTTTGTGTAATCTGTACGAGTGCGGCTATCGCCTGAACTAGATTAAATGAGAAATAGAGAAAATTAAAAAAAAAAATTCGCTGGTTTTTTAAGTCGCAAAAGTCTAATTTTGCCTAAACCGACTTGATTTTAGTAAAGCGAGATTGGGACATCTACTGAAGATATATACCAAGTTTGAAGTAAATCGGGTGATTGGTTTTTGAGATACCATGCCAACCAATTCGAAAAACGTGGTTTTGAGAAAAACGCGTTTAAAGTTTTAGGTAGCGTCAAGGTAGTAGGGATACCCATTAAAGTATTCCATTAAAAGGCTGATAACTTGCTTGCTTCCGTACAATATTAGGTTGATTCGTGCTAATTACGTTAATTTTATATTCCGTACCCGTTTATTTAAATACGAAATTGTAGAACGACAAACTATTTCTACAAGATTGCGACATTGCAATTAAATAAAAAGTACCTGATCTTCTCTTCCCACGCGGAAGAAGGGCCGAATGGCCGAAAGCCTTAGGTATTATGAAACTTGATGACTCTCGTCGTAATTACCAAAAATCAAACAAACATCTGTAGATAGTATTCCTGTAGAATTCCGCCTTTAGTTTCAACCTATGCGAACGAAGGTCAAATCTTTCACAGGCTTATTGCAGTATCTGTCAAAAATACCAACAAGGTTTATCAAGAATATTCTACACAAGTGTTAAAAAAATGTTTGCTCACTGAACTTCTACAATTAATCTCCTCATTGCACCCTATCACCTTACAAAACGAAGTCTAATACAATTAGGGGTGGATAAATAACTGGTCCCTTCCGCTAACCCCTTCCTCATAAATCGACGGAGTCCAGCTGAGGGAAGGAATTGCTTCGCAGCGAGATTCACGGTAGCGCCACAGCAGCAGTGGACGTGCCGTCTAAGTAAGTACCTACGTCGGGCGTTCAGGGAAGAGGAAAGAATAGTTTGCTCGAAAGGACGTTCGTAGAAATGTGGCGTTGCATCGGTACATAATACCCGGGCGTAATTACGGCGGCTAATGGGGATTATGGCCGAGCGAGGAATCGAAGAACGAGGGGTAGCCGGATGATGATCGATACCATTGGTATCATCGCGGAGTAATTATGGGCGAGGCAGCGGGGAGCGGGACGGCCGCGTTGCGAGAGCCGGGAGTAAAGAGCATAGTAAAGGGTTCCTGCGGTCGGAGGCGCGTTGTTGCGGTTAAAGCCATAACACGTCACGTCGAAGCTGAAGCCACTTCTTAACTACCCACTAGCCGGGACGGATACCTGCTTGGTAGCAGCGCGCGCATTTATAATGTACGCGCCGGGACGAATGACGGGGTCAATTATCGGTCGACACGACCGCAGGACTCCCGACGGGCCCGATACGCGTCGCGTAGCGACCTGGATTCGCAGTATCGAGAATCTTTGGTATACACAAAAAGTCGTGGCACCGCACCAAAGATTTGGTGAGAACGATTCGAGTCGCGAACCCGACAAAAAGTCTGCTCTTGTGCTTGGCTGCGGCGCGCGATTACAACGCACGTGCAGGAACGACCCGAAGGTCCGCCGAACCGCAGAACACAGTATCGATTTTAGACAATTTTGTTGCCGGTTCTTCTTGCCCCCCCCCCCCCCCCCCCCCCCGAATAGTTTTCGCGGCAATCTAACGATACCTCATTCTTCGCCTATTATTTTCGCACGATCGCGATCGCTCGACATCCGTTAATATTAATCGTCGCCCGGGAACCTAACGCTGCAGTTAGTCTGTCTCATCTTTTACCGGTTAACTGTCAATGTATCATATATGATCAAACAAAAATCGGGCCAATTCTGTCAATGTATCATATATGATCAAATGGAATAACTTTTTTGTTTTTCAACCGATTTGAATGAAGCTTGGTATGTAATGGTGTTTGGGGTCGCTGAATCTGAATTTGGCATTGGAATGGTAAAATTCAATATAGCAGACTCAATATAGCCGAACCAAAATGACTAGCGAATTGTTGGGATTTGTATAAATTATTCGTACTGTATTCTATTTCATAAGTAAACTCTTACTCCCGTAGTTAGCTGGTGAAAATTTCACGACCCCAGAGTCTACCGACGAGGAGGTTACGGAAAGATTTTACACTCCACTTTTTTTTTTTTTACTTTTTTGCATTATTTTATATATTTTTTTATTTTTATTTATTATTTTATTATTTTTGTGCTTTTTTTTACTTTTTTCAATACTTATAGTATTTTTTCATCTTTTCAAATTTTCTTCATTCATTTTGATTCTGGTGAGTATGATAATTTTTTAAACAAGGTATTACACACAATGGGATGTTGTTGCAAATGTCACACATTGTAGTAACCCACTTTGTTTTCTTATTTTTATAGCATAAAGCACATCGTTTTCTAATTGACAAACTCACCCCTAAATTCTATTTGTTTAGGGGTTGGGGGTGTCAGATGAAAAAAATTACCCCCGGAAGCGGTTCAGCGACTCAAAAAACCCTTGTATACCAAATTTTGTGTGATTCACTTAATTATTCGATGGTATCAGTTTGGGCCCGAATAATGAAAAGGACCGTGCCAGTTAACCGGTTAATATGTAAGACTGATCTTTAAAATTAGTAACGACACTTTTTCATTATTCGAGAATATTTCTCGAGTAAAGTATGTGATCGATTATCAACTAGTATATTTATTAATCGTACAAGCTTCCTCTGCTGATTTTCAATAATTAATTATTTAAGATTGAAATGTAAAAGCAAGTTTTTGTTTTTCTTTTCAAACAAAACCTATGGACTTTCTCTTACCCAACAGTATATGATGCAATCATGTTTGAAATAATATGCATAATATAACGAGAACTATTTTCTGTTCACAAAAACTTCTTCCAATACTTGATAGTTTAATTCTAATTTACTATCTAGAAAGTTTTAGTAACTGCTTCCAGGATTATTTCTACGATTAGGATGCATATATTAATGAATATAAAGTACCGCTAATATAAGAAATTCTCCGTTTTCCAAGCTGACAATTATTTAGGTTCCACCTGTGAAAATATATGTTTAGACTATTGTGCATATTTATTGTAGATATTAGAACAATAAAGAAACAACGTTATATGAAACCTTAATTAGAAGCTATGTAATGCCAATGGTATACCAAATAAGACTAAAGGCGCGTCATAAAATTTCCAGGTGCATTTTACACCTCAAAACCAAGAATAAGGTCCTAAACCTTTGCACTTCAACTTATTCGTTTGACAAGCAACCAGAATTAAAAATCAATCATTCATTCCATTTTAAAAATCAGGAACTAATTAATTAGAGACTCCTTTCAATTTATTGCTTCATATCCAAACAATTTTTGCAGCACGTGGAATCAATCGTGGTGCAAACATAATTTCATAGTATCTAATGTTCATTCATCACCCTTAACTGTTCATTTATTGGTGCGTTTAAACTGTTATAAAGCACTGCTTCAAGTAAAGGTGGTTTTATGTCAGAAACAAACGTTTCGCGGCTCTATGCATATTAGGGTCTTTTTTAATTACGCGGTATAAAATTAGTCTGTAACATTTGCGATGTGTAGGGGAAGTAGGGGCATGATGGGGTAGCTAAGGAAAAATGCAAATAAAGTGATGATTGTACCTATTAATTAGGTCTTTATTACTCCAAATACAACTATAAGTTAATGACTTAACAATAAGTGGTTTCGGCGCACTGGTTCGGTCAGTTAAATAATTTAAAAGCTAATTTGCAATTTTAAAAATTATAAATTTCCGACGTTTCGGTCTGCGGTTTAGACCTTTTTCAAGGAAAGATATTTATAAAGTATACTGCGTTCGCTTTAAAGTCACACGTTCGATACGACGTGTAACACACGAGTCGGTTGTAGAGTGACTGCTATAATATCAGTTATAAATATCTTTCCTTGAAAAAGGTCTAAACCGCAGACCGAAACGTCGGAAATTTATAATTTTTAAAATTGCAAATTAGCTTTTAAATTATTTAACTGACCGAACCAGTGCGCCGAAACCACTTATTGTTTATTCTAAAAATACGGTCGATAGCTTAATTACTTTATTTTTAATGACTTAACATTTGTTACACACTTCGGACTATCTGAGGTCAGGCGTCTAAGTTATTAAACTTTACAAAACAGATGAAAAAACCGTCTTGCCCCTACCGCGGGGTAAAATGGGGTACCGAAAATGGGGTAAAATTGGGTACCGAAATGATTTTCCTAAGTATTTTCACACTCAATACAAATGTGATTTTGTAGATTTTGCAGCTTTTTTCTTCAGTTTTCTTGCCCGAAACTTTATTTACAGCGTCTTTCATCACTTCTATTGACCAGTCTCCTCTTCTGTTTTTTTTTTCGTATATGTTCTGACCATTTTATAAATTCGAACTAAAAATAACGAGATTTATTTGAATTAAATTATAATAGAGAACGATGACGTTGCTTAATCTCACATGAACAGCCATGGTACCTCATCATTCCCCGTATCAAGGACCCCATCTTGCCTCAAAGCATGGTTTTCCAAAGATTAATATATTTGTACAACAAATAAAGAAATATGGAAATTTTGAATATGTCATATTAAAATAGATGAAATGGAGATTATCATAGAAGAAAAATAATAGACTTACCGTTCTTAAATATATATTTATTTCAAACCTTTTTATCACACGAAATAACATCGACGCAGCACGCAAACGGTTCACAGCTATAAACAAAAAACGCGTGCTCCACCACTCACTTTTGCCAGCGACCACACTATTATAACACAATGGCTTCCTAATGATGTATTTGTCGCATGCCTAGCATCTTTTAATTAGTGTTTAGGGAGATACCCCATCTTACCTCGCTACCCCGTCATGCCCCTACTTCCACTATTTAGAATTTAGAATCACACTGTATAATTCACTAGTCGATATATGTACACATGTGCAACACAGACATGAGACCTAGAATGTAAAGCCACGTACCCACTACGTCGGCATTTGCCAATCGCCAAGGCCGTTCAGTAATGCCAAACAAGTGTAAACGTGTCTGTCGGCTTGGGCCGCATGGAGTGAAAAGTCGAACGGCATGCCGATCGATTTATCGACTGATGTATGTATGATTTATGTAAATATCAGATGTAAATATCAAAAGAAGCCGTGCTGTAACCAGCAGTGGGATGCGTGTTCCACATCATAACCGAACATTTTAAGGTATTGACGACGTAGATGTTCACTACGATGGCAATGAAATCGGGATGTACCACAAATATTGGTAAAGTCGATCGGTTAAATTAAATTGTTCGGCAGTACTAATCAGTGCCGATTGGGGAATTCCGGTACAGTGGGGACGCGGCTTAATGTAATGTGACCGATTATTGGTAAAGGTGCCCGATTTCCGGGGACAATCCCCGGAACACGATTTGAGTGCTAGGTAATTCTTGTCCCCAATTTTGAATTTAAAGGGTCTCGAGCTGAAAATTAAGCTATTTTTTTTTTAATTTTTTTTCAGTAAATACAACATATAATGAACTAAATCCTTTTGGTATTTATTACGCTACTTTTATATCATACAAAAAATTAAAAATAATTTTTTTAATTTGTTTTATTGGTTTATTACAGAGTCAAATGGCACCTAAATTACTAATTGAGCTACGGGTGATAGCGACACTCATACAGATTAAGAATCTTTTCGAATTTTTTGTTTGAGATAAGCCTGAGCCGGGGAATCACCTGCGCCACGGACATAACCCCTCTTTTTCAAGTGCCTTATGGACCCCGTAAAAAACAATTAAAATTCTTTTTAATTTTTTTCTGTATAATATAAGAGTACCTCAGTAAACTCCAAAAAGATTTCTTAGATTATACGTTGTATTTATTCAGAAAAAAATCTTTAAAAATAGCTTATTTTTTCGGCCGATCAAAGTAGAATGACTCCTTACGGTAATCATCGTCATGTAATCAAGTCACTTTACTGTAATGGGTACTAATAGCAAAAGATTAAACACCAATCGCAAAACACTAATTTGAGTTGTTATCGGGCAAAACGCAACGAACGTATCGAGCACGGCGAGAACAAGAACTAGACACTATTTCGAGGCAGACAACGGTCGATTACTATCCGATATAAACGCAGGAATGAGCGCAGTTGGAATCACCGACGATTGGCATTACGAATTGTTTTTACCGGGCAAAAATTCGAATTGTTCCAACCGCAAAAAGCATTTACGACTTATATGTGTAATTACAATACTGCTGGCGGAGTAAACGGCAGTCAATTATTACTTGAGAGGGCAGCAAAAAATCGGATAGCCTGTACTCGCAATCAGCGTACGCGGTCTCCAGCATTCTGCGAGCCGTCCTTAACGAGCTCAATTTCCAAAGGTGTAAAAATAGATAATCGGTTACTTTACCATCGCGCTTCTGCGACGTCCTTGCAATAATCGACGAAACTCGGCCCTGATTTGTCCTGCCCTCGCCTGTGTCCTTGCACAAATCCGGGTGAAAACAGACAGTGTTCTTCTTCTTGCATAGATCACGAGACAATAGACGGCTTAAGGCCGTCGCGCATTTTGGCGAAGCGAATCGAATCGAAACGAAGAAATTAATAATAATTAATTAACTGTCGCTGCGCTTCGGTCATCAATTGTTTACAGACTTTTCTCTTCGTATCGCCGCCCTTCACCAAAATCCGCGACGACCTTTACTCTTTTATTCGTACATTTTTTTTTAAATACAAATCATTGCTCCAATCTAGATAATATTTAGTTAACATGCTGGCATTCGATCAATGATATTCTGCAAGGAAACGTCTGTAATTCCTGATTGGATAACTTATTTCAAAGCGAGGAATAAACAATTATATCGGGAACGACAACGTTTACTACGTTGCAAGCGCCGACAACTAATCTACATTATTAGGTCTCGAGGCCAATGTTATGTCACTTTCAAATCTTATTCTCCTAAGTGAGAACTAACAAGCCTTTCAAAAATATTATACGTGCATATTAAAGTGGACGAGGCTTGTATAAAATAATAATGGAACATTCACTTAATATCCAGTCGCTTAAATCAGTCAACGGTCCCCTATAATATTCTCCTACATTTTTCTCTCCAAACCGAAACATTGTAGAGCGTAAAATACAATTGGGTCACGGTTTTTAGTAACGAAATTTTGCAACATCCTTCTGCTGCCATCTGTGACTGCGGAGGCCCGTGCCGAGAACAGTGTGGTAACTTTTGTCGCCACCTGACTCGGTAGGTAAGAACGAAACCGAAGTTGTTTCATAAGCTCGATCGCCCACCTTCAGGATTTAAAATCAATGCATAGATCACGGTTAGAGATCGAACTATTTAGGTAATTACTAAGTATATAGTGACACTAGCTTAGTTAATTCTCAGAAGTTAAAGCACGGCAATAAAATGATGAATCGAGCCATCCACGTGGATGCACAGCTCGTCAATGCCTAACACTAATTAAGCCAGTCTGTAGAGGTTAACAAAACGAGGAAAATATTCTGTTCTGGACACTCGCAACTGCTTGTTCCCATTACGGTCAACTTATCAATTGATGTGTAATCTGTTATAGCGCGTAGTTTCAATGGTAACTGAACGTGTCCTTTCACTGATCGCTTAGAAAGTTATGCGTAAACTCGGAAAGAATGTGGTATTATATGTACAGATATAGTGCGGATATAATATGGACACGCTCTTACCACGTACTGTTTACTTGGACACATGTCGAAACGAAAGTATCTATCATGGTTTCGAGAATGGTAATATTGGCGAACTTTATAATTGAAATTCTGTCAAAAATATAGATCTCGCAAAAAGAAACAAAAAAGGTTCTACTGAACAGGGGTCCGTAAACTGGACACGCTTAAATTATTCAGTTTATTTAATAAAATATTTTTTTGAAAGCTTCATAATACAACTGATCTCGTGTTAGGCTAAGTGCATTTGTGCATAAAATGGAGACTCGCCATTTTTCCAGTTGGATGAATATTAGAGATTATTTTGAATTAACACGGAAAATGGAAGTCGAAGGAATGTGTGTACACGCAAGACAGGCGATAAGAAATATAGTTTTAAAATCTTACAAATACTTGAGGTGAATTTCTGTATCAGTAAAGATATAAACAAAGCTAATTTATGACACGACAGATTCGATCGGAGGTATGTAACTGTTGATGCAGTGAATCGTCAAAATATTAAAACCTATACCTAGAATATCTTAAAACCGAACTTTTTGTTCGCTCTTCACGCGCCCTGCAAATCAATTATGTTTGTATTATAATAGGTACACACGATTGTCATAAAATACAAACAAATATTTAAATTTGGTGTAACATGCAGTTGTCTTACAGTACAGAAACGCTTGATCCATTTATACCTGATGTGTGCTTCTTTGCTTCACATTTAGCCAGGAAAGTACTGAATCATATGGAAATATGCGGACAAATATTCATAAATTCAGACTCACAGGAATTTTATTATGTTACTTACTCTTGTGGCTGAGTATTTGATAAACGTCAGCATAATATAGTTAATAAAAGTTGCAGGAAAACGCTATTCCCTTAAGAGAATAAAATATGTAATTTATGTAACTCATTCTTGCAACGAACATCCGCGCAGCGCCCCTCGCGGGTTTTGATGACACTTAGCCAGTTTGTGGGAGAGCTAAAAATAAGAAAAACGTACCTTCTTTTACCTTACTGCAACTTAAATTTATGGAGTGAAGCTACCCATCAGCTTTTTACATATGGTCTACAAATCACTACAAAAATTTACCTAATAAAAAAGACTGAAGATCATTCTTACTGCAGTTATTTTCAAGGTTATCAACATTTTCATAAATAGGAGAAAGTGAGTTACTTTTAGTAAGGATTCTTCTTATTTGCATAACATATGCAACAGTGCTTATATAAATACCGCTGTCGTTATATATAATTTGTGTGAATGATTGCGAATCTGGTTAAAATCAGGGGTCGAAAGAGTTCTGGAACTTTTCAATATGTTCTATTTGCACTTTTTTAAAAATGTTATCACGTTATAAGTTCCCATGAGAACTGATAAAGTTAAAATTGAAAATAATCTTGAAAATAAAATTTGGAATGGAACTTATAAAATACAATAATAAAAATTTCTCTATGACAGTAACATATATTTTGTTCATCAATATTAAGAAAGTTCTCAATCGTTGTAACAAATATTGAATAGAATACTATTTAGTGAATAGTATTACAACAATAATAAATAATTATTACAGTTAAATTGATATTCTGAATGTGTTATTTATTTGTAATATTTACCTACGTAGACAATTTCTACGCAGATAGTATAGAATTTTTGTGAATTTTGGTTCACGTAAGTTATAAAAAAATGTTATTTAGGTATTATTCTTGACAAATTCTCTTTTCTGTTCAATATTTTTATGAAACTATTAAATACTTATGTTATGATTTTCATACCTTTTATTAAATAAACACGAAGACTATGATATTAAATTGTTAGATAAAACTAGCACCTAATAGTTTAGTACTTTTCATTATCCTATGGAACCTTTTTTAATAAATGTTCTAATATAACTGTTTCCATGGAACTTTTATTATATAGGTTCTAAAACATCTGTTCCATGAGAAGTTCCTAAGGGTAACACTCCTTTCAATAAAAATTCCACAGGAACAGGTATTCTCTTAAACGAAGCATACAAGTCCTAACAGAATTTTTTTTTTAAAATAACAGTTCGAGAACATTTTCGATCCCTGGTTGAAATCAATATTCCTCAAATCCAAATCGCTAAGAGCGGAAGCACCTCGACTAATTCAGGTCTAACTACCAAGAACCTTATAATTTAATAACATATTTCTTTAACAATTCCATGAAAGATCCTCGAGTGATCGGAAGAGGGAAGAGTGCCGACAGAATGCAATTGCTAAGTAGCCTTAGGTATGCGATACCACGAAGACTTAAGCGGCCTTCCTCCCTCGTTACTCGCGTTTCTCGATCGCAGGATCGCCGCGGTTTTCAGAGCGATCGGGATACAGCGTACGCCCGTGTTTGTGTCAACGGTGCACGTGGGCGGCGTGATATGAGAGATCGCCTCGTTACTTTATACCATACGCCCGCTTCCAGAACGGAGCCTGGAAACCGCAGAGAAACAGGTTACGCGGATACGTTTATAAATGTTTCTGCGCACGTTCTAAAATATTGCTTTTCCTGGTTAACTAGTTGGGTGTCCGAGATATCGGCGACGGGGCCCGCGCGGGCCGGAAAGTCGCCGGCGAACTGCTCGCGTCCAGCCCCGGTAATTAAAATGGCTTTTCCCGCGGGCAACGGGCATTTCAATGCCTGATAACGAGACGCTATTTATAGAACAACGAGGTATCATTGCGCATGCATTGCAGAATCTACGGGGCGGGGTACAGGTTTTGATGTATTCGCCGTGCGATACCGATCGATTACCGGCCGCCCGCGTCTGAAGCCCGGGGAAAAGTATCGGGCGCGGGTTCTTTTCAAATTACGTCCAAGGGTGAAAGTTTATGGTGCACAACCAGATCGCTCGCGGAGAAGGATTATCGTTTCGGCGGAATATCATTTAGCGTGCGGTTCGGCGTCTCGATGAATCAAGCCCGCCCTGAAGGGCGTTTCAGGCCCTAACACAGCGTAACGGGGTTAATTACCGCAGGATCACCCCCCGAAAAGATTTTCATGGTCGGCCGTTCGAATGCCGCGGCGGCGCTCGGTGGTTGGGCTCGGGGAAGCAAATTCGGTGGCAACTCGAAGGATGCGAGTCGACTGCGTACGATCGTCGATTAATAATGTTTCCAGCGTCTAATTTCAGGCCTTCGGGTGGTATGACGAATAGGCGCGTTATCCACGCGGGTCCGCGCTTGGGTTTTGGCTTGGTGAGACCAAGGGTTATTCTCTCCCCGCTCTCTCTCTCTCTCTCTCTCTCTCTCTCTCTCTCTCTCTCTCTCCGGCTCGCTCTGTGTCCCTCGCACTCCCTCCTCCGCTCTTGGTCCCTCTTCGGAGCAGAGGAAGGGGCTGAAGGGGGTGGCAGATTGATCCGTCACGGAGCGCGAGCACAATCACCCCCATTAGACATTATGTGCCTCCCAGCCACACATACACGTACTTACGTACGTCACGTAAGTGGAGAACGGCATGTGTGCGTGCGTGAAGCGTTACCGTACCGGCCACCGAAATGCATCCACTCTGTACGTGGCTCTGAGCTATGATACTAGTGCTGATCTACGCTACCAGCCGCAACGATGCTGCAACAAATTCGAATTTGCGCTGGTTCCCGTCTTTAACGGCAGCGGCTCGGTGATTCGTTTTGCCAATGCTTAATCGCTCGCGCTTAATGGAACGCACAGCGGAGCAGGCAACTGTGCGCAAGCTTAGCGTAATATTCTTATATGCAAATGTGCCTGACCTTCCGTTTCTCTTCATTCGCGAGAAAAGATCCTCAAGTGATCGGGCAGCTGACTACACGAGACCACCCCATTTCATGGTTATGTTTACCGTTTGCTCTCGAACGCACAAATATCACTGTTATGAGATACAATTAGGTTAAGCCGGGAATCCACCGGGAAGCTAAGCTATGCTATGCGATGCTACGCCATGCTACGTTTTAAAAAAATATTACTTTCAATACATTCTTATGGAACCGTTTCCACCAAAAGCTAAGTTAAAACATAGCATCGCATAGCATAGATTAGCTTAGCTCCCCGGTGGATTCCCGGCTTTACTACAGTATGCGTGACAGTTCTTTAAAAATGAAATATAGACGAACTCTCGGTACCTAACCTATACAGGTATTTTACTCTTCTTTTTGTAGGATTCCCCTAAGGGTCAAGAATAATATGTATATAGAAAATACATTTTAGGTAAGTAGCAGTCGGCTGAGAAGTAGTTACATCAGAAATTTAACAATTATTTATTAACCAAACTTCTGCTTATATACCTTGGTCGCGAATCATTTCTGCAATTCTGCACAGCCAGAGTTGCCACGGAGAAACATATCTCTGCGTGTGTCTAACAGCATGAGTTAGTTAACCCTTCGTGGTCACACCTTCTTATAATCAGAAATTGGTCACACGGTGTTCACTGTACCCCAGCGTCATTTTTCGAGTTACTATTTTCGTATTTTCGAATCTTTTGGCTTTTCAGTGATAATTGTACATTCGTAATACTTCTACAGTCATGCTCTATCTACAGTCTTTTCCTAGAAATGGAAATTTTGATATGATAAAATTTGTAGTTGAAAACGAGCGATTTTCCACGGACTGTGGGTAAAAACCGATTTTTTAAAGTTTTTTTTATTTTTTTTTCTGCGATAAATCCCCTTTGGAGGACGCAAAGGTGCGACATTTGAAATCGAAAATTGCTGTTGGGGTGCGACACACACCGTGTGACCACGAAGGGTTAAGATCACAGTGGCCAGAGATTAATTCCCCCTTTTTCATATATAATAAAAGTGCCCGATCTGTACGTCGTAACTAGCATAATCACGATCAATGGTCTTGTTTGCTACCGAGCGCAAGCACGCCCTTACAAATCATCGTACGGATCGCAGTTTCTACGGGCCATAGATGGAGCACCTCCTGTATTCTGATGAATAAATCCCGAAAGCATTCCTCGAGTACGGTTAGTGGCCCGGGGGGGGGGGGGGGGGGGGGGGCCGGTGTGTATCTTCTCCAATCCAGCGGAACATTCGTTCGAGTTTGCGAGGCGCACAGGTCCCGTCGCGTTCGAATTCAGCCCGCATCCGAACTCGATTCTGAAAACCGAACGACACGAAAGCGCGTGCGGCGACACGGAGCGCTGCTCACCATTTCCCGCGACTGCCGAAGCCACCCACGTAGCCCGTCGCTCGTTTGTCATCCGACAAATAGCCTTTCTGCCGGCTGCGTTGCACGAGAAGAGTCAAGTACGTGTGTCGACACGAGTGCACGCTCCCGTACGCGTGTCTCCCGTCTCGTACGGAAGGATTCGCACTCGTAAGATTATTATTATCTTAACGGCCAGGGACGTGCCTGTCTGGCGATATCTCTTCGGGACCGAAATACCTTCGCTCTTGCCCATTAATATCATCGCGCAGCGTGCCTTCGAGTAATCCGCTATATAGCATTAATCGCCATTGACAATCTCGAATTGCAACGTCGAGTGGGGTGGAGGAAAGAAACGGAGAAAAATGTAATATAATCACAAATTCACTGCCACCAGCGGCAGCGGCACTTTTGAGTTGCCATTTCCGTATTTTTTATTTTAACTTTTGAAGTGATAATTGTACATTCGTAATACAATCATGCTCTAATAGTCTTTTCCAACTCAATTTGTAGATGAAAAAATCATTGTAGGAAAAAGTTATTTTTGTCAAAATTCGTCCAACTTTTAAATTTTAATATTAAGGTCTGAAGATTTACAGAAATATTGGCAAATAAAGAAGAATTGCCTGGGGTGCGATACAATTGATCATAACGTGTCTAACGCGCGAATGGCAGTACTATTTAGAGGGGAAGTGCGATGTTTCAAACTTGAAAGGAGAAGTTGAGTATGCATCCTGGTGGAGCAAAGTGTTTTGCATCTGCATTTTTCATAAATTATTTTAACCGGCATTTATTTCAGAGGAATCTCGACTAATGCTTAAAAGCGTTGGTGGCGAAGCTATCAGCCGCGACACCAGCAATGGTGAAAGGTGGGCATCTTCGATTCCTGTTGCTCGTTTTCCCCGTAAAATCCTTCGTCAACGTACTTACTTACATCGCAGCATCTGGCGACGAAGTGGCGCGAAGATGTCGCGGGAGGAAAAAAGCGACAGGGTAAGCGATACGAGAATTCACTGATGGATTAGACGCTATTCGAGAAATGCCCGAGTGCGGTGCCAACCCCCGACTGATCGATGCCTTCTTCTTCGAATGGTCCGTTGGTAATTATTCGTGCCAACAGACGAATCACTGGTGCGTCTGTTTTCTACCAGGCACAGATTTTTCGCGAAATAACGCGTGCGGCTTACCAAACCGTAACGTTTCGCGGGCCTGCGCGTATTTTCCACCAAGTACAATTTGGCTTCCCAATGTCGCCGTGCCGTTAAACAGTTTCGGGTGTATCTGCAAATTCCACTGGAGAGTAGAGATTTCGTGGCTTTCGCTGTGCATTAATCACTCTATCCAGCAGGCCATCGGAATTTTTTTGGCATCCCTGCTTTGCGTACCCGCAAAGATGGAAGTAACGCGGCGTGAGCCTGTATAGGGGGGTGAAAGTCTGGGGCGGGTGAGCAAGGACGAGGTGAGATGAATAAATAAGAGGGTTTTGAAAGGCGCTCGCTGTGGCCCAGAAGGTTATTACGTGGCGTCACGCGATGATGTATCCGCGCTGGTTCAGATTGTCTCCGCGAGATGGGACCACCAACCGTGAAATATGCACCAACCCCCGGGTTAAGCCCCCTGGAGGCTCGCCGCCCACCCTTATTCACCACCGCATCACCACCTTCGGATGCCGAAGGAGATCGTTTTCGTGTCTACTTACTGGGGATGACCGTCTCATGCTTGTGTCCCCAACTGGAATTTGCGTATCAGTCGTGGTAGCATTATATCCGAGGTACGATTAACGTCGCACAGCAACTGATAAGATGTTTCTGAAGAACGCGGAATAAGGCAGTACCAGCGAAAGAGATGTGTATGTGTCAGTTGAATATAAATGCAAGAATAAACAGACGTCGTATAATATTATGCTGCAGCTTGATAGGTTTGACAAATACAGGAATATTCTTCTGATTTTTGTAAAAATACATTCGGCAGGAACTTCGAAATTCATGTCTAATAAAACACTCAATGAATTCGTGTGATAGATAGTATTCTTACGAGATATACGTGTTTTTTTATAGCGGCCCGTTTTCATATTTAGGAGGTGAAACCACCCCTCAAAGTTATAAGATTTTCAGGTGTCCGCCTCCGATTGCTTTGATTTTTGGATATGTTTTAGAAGACCGAAAAATAAGATAAACGTGTTTTTTTATAGCGGTCCATAATTAGGGGGTGAAACCACCCCTCAAATTTGATAAGAGTAAGTGGCGCCCGCCTCCGATTGCTTTGGTTTTTGGATATGCTTTTTCATATGAAGTTTTGCTCGACACAATTTTGTATCCCTCATGAATTTTGAGGGGTGGTTTCGCCCCCTAAACATGCAAACAGGCCAAAATAAAAAAGGTACCTGTTTTTTATTTTTCGGTCCTCTAAGACATATCCAAAAACCAAAGCAATCAGAAACGAGCACCTGAAAATCTTATAAATTTGAGGGTTGGAAACTGCGCGTGAAAAACAATATGTATCTACGCTATGGTACTGCGAAAGCTTAAGCTTAATTAAGTAAGCTCTTAATTAATGAAGAAATTCACTTTTTCACTGATAGCGTGGTGACTTGTCAACTAAATATTACAAATCTGGCAGGTCTTTTTAGCGTGCGTTTGCCTACGAGAAAAATATTATTAAATTTTCCTCAGTGTTTGTACTTGGCTGCACAATCTATCCGAAACAAGCAATTATACCTGCCAACACTTTGACATTCCCTGCTTCTAATACAAATACAATCAAATTTACCAAAATAGACACGACGTGTGCACAACTACTTAGCCGGTATTCTTATTCGAGACGCTATTAAGTTGGAGCTGCGATCAGTAGCTTTTAAAATGTTTTGATAAATCGAAGTAGACCCTCGACTAGGAGCATCGCAATGGAACATTAGGAGGGATATATTTGGCTGATGTAGCAATAATTCCCATGCATATATATGTACGTAGGTGGTGCAGTGACGGCACATAGATCACAAGGGCTCGCCGACACGTGACAGCACGTGCTCTCTGCAATCGCTTTTCTCCCTCTCTCGCTCCCTCTGCCCCCCTCTCTCTCTCTCTCTCTTCCTCCAACTCCATGTGCCTCTGTACTTAGGGTGAACTTCATGAGCTTTCCACCCACCGCAAACGACAAACCACTCGAGTGGATCTCCCTCATACGTACATGGCATAACCCTTCTTCCAGCCATTATCCTAACGCTATTCATGCTTAATACAACGAATCCGGTATACCCTCGACTCGTAGAAATTCAAGGAAGCTGTTCGGCACTAAGCGTGCACCAAGAGGTTGGCACATCCTTTTGGAAAATACCCCAGCAAAATGGAACTGTCGCGGGACACCGTAGCGACGCCTCAGAAAAATGTATTCTGTTCTAAAAGGCTGCTTTAGCATCTCGCCGGTACAGGAACAAGCCGCATGAGGTAACGTTAAACGAGGAACATCGTCCTTGCGTTGACGTATCGTCGCGCTGAGTTTCGCTCACCCGAAAGGCGTGAATGTAAATAGTAAACATTAGCATTCAATCGTTGAACACTTACCATCCATTCAGTAGTTGGCGTGTAGTAGCGTCGCGAGAGGAGCGGCACGTCAATCGATGCCGGCCGTGAAGATCGTTCATTTCAAAAGACTTCGCAACGTCGAATGGTTAGATCGCCCGAGTAGATTGTCTTTTCACCCAAGTGACGGGCTGTTGTTGAATATAAAGCGACATGACTGTGACTCTAGACCTGCTTGACTTGTGGAACAATGGCTGCCATTCCCACCACGTAAGCACGAATCAAGGCGTTGGAACGCCGGTTTTAGCTTACAGTAAGTTTGCTTTCCGTACATTTATTTGCGCAAGGCTCGGTTTGCTTAAAAAGTACCTTAACCGCCAATAAAATCGGTAAAATCGGCCACACGAATTTTCTCTCGATAATCACGTGCATCGCAGTACGCCAGTCCGTTGGCATCTACATGTTCTTCGGAGACTCGTAAATTCATCAACGAATTACGCTGCGGCGTACGCATATTGCAATAATCGCGTCTAAACAAGGGGGTGGTGAGGAAAAGCGCGTAATCATATTATGATACTCTGGCCTTTAGCTCTCGTGGGGACGCAAGAGGGTTGTGTGTTTGACATTTATCATTTCCCGCGGGAAGCCTAGGACTTCGTCTATCATCGGGAGCTCCCATTCCCGTAACATTTACCAGATATCTCGCACGTTTTCCCGCGCCGAAGCTTATTCCCTGCTGCAGGCGCCTTCAGTTTGATTTGTACAATCGTATGCCAAAATGCTTGGCATTCTTAATCCCGGGATTAAAGAAGGACCGCAGTGAAACTACAGATTGTCCAGGTCTATCTGCGCAGACTTTATAGATCAGCGATGGGGGCGGTGGTTTAAGAAAGATGATCACTCGGTACTCGCAGGCAGAAGTTGCGGGGTTAGCTGGTGGTAGAAGGCAAGATGTATGGCGGGAGATCGCAATTTATTTTTGTATCAAGTGTATGTGTCTAAATAACTAGTTTGCCCCGGCGAAAGTAAGAGCCTCCGCTTCCAAGATTAACGATACTTTAGTACTGTTTTAAAGAGGTCCATCTCCTCCCCCGGACCCTCGTCCACGAGCTCAGATGCTCGCACTCCCTACAGAAAATACTCAGGATTAACCTGCTCCACCTCTCGCTCCCTACCTCGCCGCCGCCCCTCCAGTTCCCTCCCTTGGCTCCTCCTGAACTCACCACTTCGTTATTTCCTACCGCGCGCCGCGCTACCCTCGAACGGGAGGGCCGGGGGTAGAAGAAAAAAATAGCAATCGTCGGAACTTGAAAGCAGGGCATTTTATGATGACTACAAAAGTGGTCCGGCCACCGTTAGGGTGGCGAGAAAGAGGGTGGCAGGGCGAGGCGAGAGTGAGTTACTACCCCCACACCGTTTTTTTCCACCCTTAGCTGGATCGCGGTAAGAGAGAGAGCAGGCAACGGATAGAGGAAGAGCGAAGCTGGAGCGCGATTCTCCCTCACCAAAGAACGCTGGAGGCAGGGACTTGAATTGATTGCTTTCATTACGCAAAAAGTCACTTCCTCTCTGTCTCCTTCTTTCGCCCGCCCCCCTTTCCCTATCCCGCTCTCCGTCGCTCGCTTCCCTCACCTTGGCCTCCGTATTTTTAACTTGTGCCGCGCGACAGTGGCGAATAAGTAAGCGTGCTATTTACATCAAATCTTGTAAGTTATCGCCGCCCCGACTCCTCCATTCCTTCCTCCACAATGTACCGGAGTAATATGGTTAGGGGTTAATCTCTCGCGGAATAGTTACCGAATTCTGTAGGACACTTATAAGGTTCACGGTTTTTACGTCCGTTCGTCAGCGATGTTTCCAGGGAGGAAGAGAGAGAAGGAGAGGCAACGGAGGGATAAATTCGCCGACGTTTTTTCCCAAATGTTTTGCCGCGGACGAGATTCTCATCGGAGACCCGTTATCTCTGCCCGCGTGAGGAGCGCAAACAGAAAAATAATTCTTATTCGCGATGCTCCCAGCATATCCGCGGATGGACCTCTTGAAATTCCCAATCGCAACGATTCTTTAAATATTTAATGAAGCCCATGGACATCAGTTATGACGCAGAATTACTGGAAAGTGTTCTACCATTAAGAGGAATTCATCTTTATTTTCTTGGAAGACTTAATACCCCCACGAAAATGAACGTTACATTCAAATTTCCATCGAATGAAGTTGTCGCACCTTGCGCTATTCAGTCTACCCTATGACAAGTAAGATTAATGCAGTGGTTGCCCGACGGATTAGGAAGGGTAGGAGGTCGCCTAGGCTCTGATTAGGCAGCCAAGAGCACGGAGCACCCGCATTACCCCCAATGATCGATACATCCAGAGCATCATGCTCATCTGCATTCGCCCCCGTCGATTCTGCCCACCACTACGGGCCACCGCGTAGCAGCGCACTTCGACCCCTGCAGCCAGCGAAGCTACAGGGCTCTGGGTCCACGATCCTGGTGCGTCCCCATTCGACTGCAAATGCGTCTCGGGCGGAGTGCCGGTGCAGTCATGTAGAGGACATATTGCCCGTCAACGCGAGCAGAACCGCTCGTTCGTTCAGGCAAATGATATGCCAAAGTGTAATCTCAAGAGATCCTCCAGAGATTAGGTCGTCCAACGCGGTAATGACGAATGGATCACGCCGGGTTCTCGGTCTTTGTTCGTGAGGATCATGTGTCAGGTGAACCAAGAACTTTTTCGAGGGTTCGCAGAACCGGGGGAAATAGGTCTGGGAGGATGAATCGCCTGTCGATGCGAAGCTTGCTCTAAAACAATCTAGCTCTGAAGCTACTTTGTTGCTCGCACCTTTCCAACAACTGAAATTTCTGTCTGGTGCTGACAAATGATCTAAGCGGTTTTACTTGACCTACAATGCTTTCTGCTTCGCTACTCAAAATTTTAAACACTGGTGCATTCTCATCTTTTGTGCATTCCTGCATTAGAAAAGTTCAAAGACAAGAGAGGAAAATGTAAATATGATATGGTATTTTAAGCTGCTTTTTAAAAACGGCATCAGATATTCTACGCAGTTGTATTCTTACGAAGCTGGGTAAAGTGTATGTACCACCTGTGCGTTTAGTCGGGATCGCTTTGACCCCATCCAACCAGTCGAGGGACAACGAGTTTCGAAAAGCACTGCAAGTTCTTTTCTGCCCTGTTTCGTAACAGTGCACATAGCATCCGACATAAATTCAGGTCAGAGAATTCCAAAGACCGTCTCGAATCGAAGTTCAAGTAGAAACCTGCGAAATATGGAAGATAGGGGAGACCGGGTATGGTTGTCTCATTTTCTTATTTTGATTTTTTCACGGGTTATAGCTGCAGGGAAGTTCATTCGGACTTAGATTAATATAAACTACGCACGTCCGACTTTATACAAAAAATTGGTCCCGCGGATTGTGTCAATCAGATTAGTAGCTAATTCGCATTATTTGCAGGAACTATTTTCTGACAATATACCCCGCGGCTGGGTTGGTTGTCACCAATTTAGATACCTAAGTTTCTTAATAAAAAGCCGATTCAATTAAGGAAGTAATATAATTTTTTATCGTAATTATAAATGCTATAGCCTTGAACACAAAATTAATCTTAGAAACATTATTAACAAACAGTTTACAATTTTATCACTGAACCGCATTTTCTCTGGATTTGCTTTCTGATTACAGAGACAAGCACATAAGGCAAAAGTATTCTTCATTTTCTGTTTCTTCTTCATTAATTTGTTGATACTTATCTCTTCTTTTTATTTTTTCCTTTATCGGATAAAATAACTCAATCAATCCCTTGTCAAACAATCCCACCTCTCTACTCAGGTATTAAAATGTTTAAAAAGTGCAAAAAGATCATTACAGTAAGTTAGAAAAAAAACTCTAAACTACGAGAATAATGCAACAATATTATGGTCAATACTACGAAATAACCTACACTTGCTTCTGAGAAAATACGAAATTCGAGCGCACGAAAATAAACAATGACACGTCGTCTCTTCATGCGACTCCGCGGCGAATTGAGTGATGGGGGAAGGAGCCGGCGGTATGTTTACGCGTCGCCATGGATTATTAGTACATTCCTATTGTTTATAGTTTCTTTGTTATAGCGGTTGCGACAATCTGCCCGCGTGACAACCGTACCCGGTCTCGAACCGGATCGAAAACCTAATCGAAAAAAGCACAGATCCGTATTTACGAAGCCGATTCCGTATATGCGAAAGATAAGTGTAGCGGCACGAAGAACCGAGCCCTGCACTTCCGAGCAATAATGCCTGCGCGCTCGAAGGTTAAAAAGTAGCCGGCGTAACAGGATGCGGTGTTGATGCAATCGATCTCCACTCAGTCGTCAATCGAAAACGCAGAATCTGCTGGGCAAGGAAATTACGGGACCCCTCCACACGGGCGGAGGGTGTCAGGTACGCGGGTTGCGCAACGACATCGTTTGACAAGTGGCGCGTTTCCCGATCTCACGTATCTAATGTCGGAGGCCGGGCGTGGACGAGGCGGAGGTGGAACACGTCCCCAGCAGGCGCGGAGGCAAGGAGGAATGAAATAAAGAAAGGAGTCATGAAAGAGCGCACTCGAATGTAAACCGGACCCTTGTGAGATTCGCGGCCCAGCGACGGTCCCACCGACGCCGATAGCTGACCGCACCTTCCGGGCGATCCGGCCGATCCAAGTGACTCCGAACACTGGCCAGAGCTTCCCAACGCGGCATTTAGATAGGTGGGGGCCCCTGTGGTCTCTCTTCTCGCCCCTATAGGGGGGCACAGCCGCCGACATCGCTCTTTCCAGGGATCCTCGATACACTTTTTATACCCTCCTGCGAATTGTATCTGTTTCATGCACCATTTACCGGTGCGGAAACAGTGGGCGTTTTTTGGATTTTAATGCAGCCCCGAAGCTTCTGACTCGCTCCTAAGGACGGAACACTGGGGCCACGGCTGACTTCTGCCCGTCGCGTATCGGCATGGTCAAATCGGTCAAAACAGTCCAAGGAAAATTGAGGGGTTAACTAGCTTCTGCGTGTCGAGAACAACGTACCCTGCGGGGCCGATATGTGCTTCCCTTCCCGCGCTACATCGCGTCCCGTTTTTCGACATACCACCGCTTTACGAGCGGAACTCTTATCGTGGATTTCGCGAGACTGGATCTGGATGGCAGTCAAGCTTCTCCATAAATTCTTGCCGGAGCTTTTAAAACTTTACTACGCCCGGGCGCAATAATTCGAACGAATAGGTATACCGCAAACATTGAAGATGAGGTATAGACGAGTAATTCGATTGGTCGAAGGGTAATTGGAATGCATCGCGCATTGCCTAACTTTCGAGTTATAGGGTGCATAAAAGTGATAAGTTTCTTCCGGCGAATAAGCATCTATAGATTATCGTAAATGTTATACCGAGGTATAAGTTCCCAGGGAAAGTATCCAGTGCCGAGTGCACCGCAGTTCGCAAACCAGTATACATATCGTCCCCACCTTCTTCACCTCCCCACCCTGTGACACGCATAAGTTGCAGATTCCTAGCCCTTTCCTCCCTCGACCAACCGCCTCCATCCCTCCACGGACTATGAACGATGTCCACGGTGTTTGTCCGAGTGTAATCAGTCTCGTAATTAGTCACGTCAGAGGCTGATGGGCTTTCTGCGTACCGCTGTGTGCGTCAACCAAAATCGGCTGAACATCTCCGCGGAACCATACGCATCGTTCAAGTTATCATCCTTCCTCTATACCTGCTTTCAAGAAATCTCGTTCCTCCTTCTCTCCGCGGATGTGAACAATGTAACGTAACAGTGCTCGATGTGGGTGAAAACAATCTCTAACGGTAGTTGAAGTGATTCGACAACGCTACTTCGCCATAAACGAAAGTGCAAAGAGAGAATTAACCGAAACATAAAGCTAGCTTCTTACACCGAACAATCATCCGCGCCGTGCTTCCGCGTACTTCGCGCGCTGTTCCGACGCCGCGTCCGATTCGACGTTCCGAAGGTTCACCGAGGATAACCATCCAGGGGACATTTGCCGAATGGCCATAAAAAAAAGTGACCGGGCAAAGTGGCCAAAGGGTGACGGAGAAGCGGTCTCGGAAGAAGCGGAGCGACAAAGAGGAACTCTTAAATAAATAAAATCGATAAGGCGAGACATCGTATCCCTGGAACCAAGGTAGAGGCGTCCGGAGAGGGCCAAGCTCATGAATAAGCAGTGCTCACGGGGGTGTGCGCCGCGTGATTTCGCGTGGGACTGTTGGCGGTAGACCAGCCGGCGAACGTTTATTTCGCAACCTTTGCCTCTTCCATCCCGATTCCGCCTCCTTCTCTCCCCGGCTCGGTTTCGCTCCCTCTAACGCCGATGCCAATAACGACGTTATCCCGCGCGACACTGCCACCGTTTCCGTAGAAACCCCGCGTCGCAGAGCGCCCCACCTTAACTTCACGTGATCCTGGCCCGGCCAATGGGGGCGCGGATCCTCCTGGTTGGATGCTGATCGAGGGATGCAAAAGGCGGGGTTGCGAGGCGCGTGGGGATGAAAGCTCGCCGAGCGAGGCGGGGGTCGAAAAGCTTCGCGAAGTCACGTGTGCCCGTCGGCAGAAACCTCGTTCGTGCTTTCACGTCGCCGTTACCCGCACAGCCGTGCTGCTTTTTGGGGTCCAGCCACCGTGTCACCGCGGCTGATAACGATAACGAGAGTCGGACGTGACCGAGAACCTCTTCCCCTATTCCGAGGCGGGCTGTTGACGGACCCAGGGAACAGTCACTTTCCACCATTCTGCCAACTGTTAGGTGCCGATTCAACTGAATCGAACTCGAGTAGAATTCTCGCGGCATCGTGGATCCTTCCTCGCTCGCGGGAATCGCGCGCGACGACGATGACGGCGGAACGGACAGAATCGTTTTCAGGACAGGCGGTGTGAAGGAGTCTCGACGATTATCTTCTGTGCGCACGTAGACGGAAACAAACCGCGCGCTCGACGAGTGAACATTGACACACCAGTCGTGGAGTGAACGCGCTCAGCTTCTTGGATACAGTGAAGTGAAAACCGTGCTCGTGGTGAAGAATGGTGTGCAGTGACTACAATGCTCGCGGGAACAGAGATTGAAGCCGTTGCCATGGCTGTCACGACCTTGACACACTCATAGATAAACTGGTGGTTGGTAAAACGTTTAACTTCGCGCCCGGTTTGTAGAGCCACGAGCTCATCTTCACTGCTGGCCACGAGGATCTCGGCGAAGAAGCCATCGCCTTCGGAGATCGAACTAACGATGAGGAAGTCGAGGAGCTGCTTGAAGGACACCGCGTCCATTTGGCCGTTATGGATATCGTGTGAAAGTACAGTTCAGTGATGCCGCGAGTGATGTGAGGGAGAGACGCGCCCAGGTTTCTAGGTGTCTCGTAGATAAAGTTCCTTTAGCCGGCAACAAGGATCCAGCCCTTGATTCACGAAGATGAAGCGACGGCCGACCGGGTGCTCCCCGAAGCCACCCGTCGTCCGGCACAAAGACGTTCCTGATGACAGTCATTGTATCGCGTCGCCATAGACCGGCCCTTTACGCTCCTTTAAAAAAGAGACGAAAGCCACTTCTGGAAGCGTGTAAGAGGTCTTTATCGGTAGTCAATAGGACCGACCGTCCTTGGTCCGGGCGCATTTCTCATATTATATATAAATCTACGCGGCGAGAGGAACCACCTGGATTCCCACAGCCGACGGCCGTCGGCTCCTGAGGTGCCGCGATGGACCTCAGCACTGCCTACCGTTACAATCAAAATATGATGGAATATTACACCTGTAAGCTGATTACATCTTCTGAAAATATCCCCGCTTAGTCTGCTAGCCGTTCTTCGCCTCTGCATTTCTAGCTGCGTCCTCAATGGCTGAAGAAACATTCGCTAAATATGTTGCTGATAAGAATTGCCACAAAACCGTTCGTAGGCGAGTCCACCTGCAACAAAATCATTATGACCATAAAATGGTCCCTTTCATTCCAAACAACTTTCATTGGAAAATTTTTTTTTACTTCCATGGCTCCGGAAATGTTCAAGGTGGTAAATTTTTATTGGTCGTTGAATTCTTTTCCCGCGTTGAAGAAGTTCTCACCGGGAATGATTAAACAAGAATGAATTATTTTCGAGACAAGAATCTTTGCCGCATTTTTACCGATCCGTTTAGACTCGATTAGACACTGCCGAGAAGTGACAGGTGAAACTACTGCTCGCTCGGCTTCCCTCGATCTCGAGAGCAATGTTGAGCGACGGCCAATTGCCCAGCGACAATTCCGCATTGTCGGCGGATAAATGAGAATGCGAGAACAAGAAATCCAATGTCCTTCGTTCGCCGTTCGATCCGTAACGGTACCGAGGCTGATAAAAAAAAAACTAAACCGCAATCGTCGCAGTCCCTGATCTGCGTAGGAACCATTTGCAGGCTCGTCCGGCTCTCTCCTCCCCTAAATTCCCAGTGAAACGTGGCGGATCGCGCAACGAACACTCGGCTAAAATTTTTCCAGCCCGTACTCGCGAAAAAACCTCGCCGCAGAATCACGGCCTTCTGTACTCTCGTTTTCTCTCACTTTCTTTCCCCCCACAGCTCGACAACAGCCACCACTTCCCTACGCGGAGAAATTCGTATCGTTAGATCCCCTCTTATCTTCGGAAAAACGAGGTAGAATACACTCGCGGGAATTAAAATCGCGTTGCGGATAATTATTTAGCGCGTATGCCGCGTAAAGTGCAATCGATGCGCAAGAATCGCGTGCAATCGAACAGACTTGGAATATAAAATTTAATGCTTCCCGCGCGGCTACGATTTCGCGCGAAATATTAGTGAAAAATAAACCCCCAATTAGCGATCGGGCCGTATTAATTAGGCGAGCCCAATTGTCGTTTCGAAGTAGCAACGATCGAAACCGCCACGCGTCCCGCACGCTCGTTTATGGCTGGCCAGCGGTTCCGTTCGAGCTGATGGGATGATAATAATTATGAAACATTAACATGAATGGCGCGGGTTGCACGCGAATCGCTATGCAATAGTCTGTCAATCTCTTTCGGCGAATATCCCAGAAGTACACAGCTGTTGCAGGGAAACTTGGTGTTCTTTCTGACGTAGGTACATTTTTCCAAAACATCGGTCCACTGCAGCCGTAGACTTTTGTATACGCAAAGGAACAAAACGACGCTTTTTACGAATTTTCAAGCCACCCATAATTTGGTAAAATTAAGAAAAAGTGCTGTCTTGACTTGTCCCCAAGTAGCTTGCGGTTCTTTATTCTAGCAACGTGAGTGACTTGCTTCCTTTCATTGTGACGCTTCACAATCGTCTAAATTCCCGCCTTGACTGAAGCAATCCAGCCGCGATGAGGAGATCAACGTTCACTTCAGGGCAGCGAAAACTCCGGATCTGCTCAGCCAAACGATTTCTCATCTCGACGATTTCGGTACGCGAAACTTTTGCGAATCACACGAAATTTCGTCCGCGTGTCGTAACTCTCGCTTTATTATTAAACGAGATGATCGACTGTATCCGACGCGGAGGAAAAAAGTCACAAAGCACCGCGGCGAATCGAATTTCTCCGTCTATTTTTCAAACGACTGAGTAATAAAGTCTAGCTACGCCGGCAATACGTAACGCTAGACCGTAATGTAATACAGGAACAAAGCTGCTGTAGAAATATCGAGTGACTATTCGGGAATGTATATCAAAGTTCTTGGCTGCTGATGCGCGCTCGCGATCGTGTGTCGCAGAGGTCCTTCTGCCGCGTCTGCTCCGAGACCAGCTAGCTTGGCTCTGCCGGGCTCTGCCTTTCCCGGCGATGCGGAAAACTGCCACAGACGACATCGTCGAATTCATTTATCTTGCCCGTTCCGCTCGAATAACGCGATTAACGAGTCACTGTTCTCTAATTACAGCGAATCCCTATCTCGATCGCTTAGTTTTACATGCCGCGGCTACTGCAAATTAACGTAACTCCTCGCGGCTGCGAAGTCGTTACAGACACGCGTAAGGTGGAACAACACGTCCCTCGGACACGATTATTCGTTCGGCGGCGAGTCATAAATGTATTAACGGATCATTCAAGAAAATTGTAGCATCGAGGAAGTAGTCGTGTTACGTCGCCGCTCCGCCAAGTCGGTTTGTTTTGAATCGTTAGGTTCGCAGCAACAGGATTCTCGATGAGTTTCTCCAATACTGATTTAAGGATGAATCTCAGTGACAATCTTAGCCAAAAGTTAATTAAGATATTAATCAATTGTCCGGAATACTTATGACAAATTTAGTTTGGTGCTTGATATTTCTGTACACAAGAATTGTAGGTATATTTCTCAATATGTATTGCGTTAAATTAACAGTTAAATAATTTAAAAACTAGATATTCAAATTTTTCTAAAATTGTGCGGCAGTTTCACTATTGCAGAAAAATTCAATCCTCCAAATTTCAAAGATTTTCGCTTATTTTTAATGTTACTGAAGTTCGTCCTTAAATTGAAGTTAAATGATTTAAAAACTTCCGAATGAATTTTTCTAAAATTTTGCGGGGAGTTTTACTATTGCAGAAAAATTCAATCCTACAAATTTCAAAAATTTTCGCTTATTTTTAATGTTACTGAAATTCATCCTTAAGTTGAAAGTTAAATAATTTAAAAACTACCGAATCAATTTTTCTAAAATTTTGCGGGGTTTTTACTATTGCAGAAAAATTAAATCCTTCAAATTTCAAAGATTTTCGCTTATTTTTAATGTTACTGAAGTTTATCCTTAAGGAGTTACATACGTTCTCGGCGCCTAATAATTGATCATGTTTATGTCATTCTGCATAGATTAACGCAAAGTTCGTTAAAAAAGGTTGTAAATTGTCGAAGTTATTATGCTGATAAGGAGGCCCCTGCTTGGTGCAGAGGTCGCTGCAACCGCAGAAAACGATCGGCAATATGTGACAAAAGTGTGTCAAATATTTTTTTTTATATGAACAAAGGTCCCAAGAACAAGATACAATTATAAAATTTTCGATTTATTCCACAGCTCTCGAGAGAAAAAATCCCAAAAGTGATCAATTATTAGGCGCCGAGAACGCATGTAACCACTTAAAGTGCCGATGAAGTTGATCATATTTCAGTGTTTCCCATCTTTTTTTGAGTCGCGATCGCCTTTTATAATATCCAAATAACCTGCGACCCCCCATATAAGGTAAGGTAAAGAAAACACATTAAGCATATGTATTTCACAATATAAATCTAACTGAATAATGTTAAAAAAAATCCCCCAAAACCGTGGCGACCATCCAGTTTGGGAATCACCGATGTATTTTGCTGACTGAAATTGGCGAACGAACACTCTCTTCTAAGCTGGAAAATCTGAGAGTAAACTTAATATTTTTAGATCATAATTTAAAGCAATGACAGCGATAACCGGCTGGAAAACCGAACAGCGACAATTGATGTGAGGCAAGAGAGGCATAAGATGAATCATTATTTAGTACCCGCGATGTAAATAAACGAAGGAAACAGAGTAGGAGCAGGTGCTGGTTAATTGGTAGCCAAGTAATGGTAGGAAAACAAGCGCTGGCGTTAGACGGAGGTCTAGATTTAAGCATAGCTCAGAATCGCAACGCGGAGTGTTACGGTAATAAGCCTCGGTGACGCGGTGGCTGCGAGAGCAACGGCTCGACAATCCGTAGCACTACGCATATAGTAGGTCTGAATTCGTGGCTCGGGGGTGGTCCAGGCTGAATGCAGGCCCCTCGTATAGTTGTGGTCAGCAGGCGTGACGGCGTGTGTGCGCGCCGAGTAGTCATGGTGCTTTTGCCGTGCCACCATGATTCCAGCGGTATCCCCAGGCTACCGGCCGCGCCGCGGGGATGCGACCATAAACGCGAGAGCGAATTGATTTGCGATCGGAAAGCGCTTATCGTTTCTAGTAATGATCGCGAGTCCCTCATTGTCTTGCTGGGACGCGGAGATCGCAACACGATACGCGGTGTCGGCGGAAGAAAAAAGCGGATCGGGCGTGCACGCGTCACAGCGCGCGCGCCGCTCCGCCAACAATGAGCCTCCTCATCGAAATGGCCCGCTCATCCTGATAATTAGCGGCGATTGTTTCGACATCTACACTCGCCCCGCGCACCCGAATCATCAGTCGAGGGGACGTCTCTCTTTCTTCCACCTTTCCAGGAACCTACGCGATCGCGATTCGGTTATATTCGACTGCGTTGCCAAACCACAACAAGCCGAATGTTATTTTCACCGCGGCTGTTCTTTTCCCTAAGTCAACCTAACTTAACCTAACCACAACAAACCGAATGTTATTTTCACCGCGGCTGTTCTTTTCCCTAAGTCACATCTTGACAGCCCACTCTGATCTGCGTTAACGCCGCCTGGCTAGAGGAAGTTAATTGTCTGAATAGAAAGTAGCGGCGGCGAGGGGGATCGGACCGTGTGGTCCATCATAATGGCACCGAGAGAAACCCGGCTCGTCGTTGGCGGAGGGTTAGGAACAGCGGCGATCATCGAATCATCGGTGCACTGGCACGAACTCGAGGACATATGTCGCGGCCCAGAACCCTCCATTACGATATTAAGCCGAAATTATTACGTTAGGCGGATTTGATGCGCGAGGATGAAGCTGCTGACGGGACCAGAGCTCATTTCGGGAGTGAAGTAAGGAAATAATGTCGGATAATCGAATCTTCCTGACACGTTGCTTCCATTATTGCTAGCCGCACAGCTTCTAAAGAGAACCAGCGGAGATGAAAGTACTGCCAGCAGAGGCATTCGCTAATTCCCACGGAGAATCTGATGTTATTGTTACAAACTCGCAGCCAGGCGATGGTTAAGAAATAAAACGAAAAGTTGTTCGCAACGGTCGTGATCGACGTGTTCGGACAGTGCCGACCTCGGCCGCCTCGAAAGGGTTCGTTTAGCTAATGCACTATCGATTTCCATTTTCCAGGCCACGGCGGAGTTAACCAGCTAGGCGGCGTCTTCGTGAACGGAAGGCCCCTACCGGATGTAGTCAGGCAGAGGATCGTCGAGCTAGCGCACAGCGGCGTCCGACCGTGCGACATTTCCAGACAACTCAGGGTATCTCACGGCTGTGTATCCAAGATACTGTCGAGGTGAGTACCGACATCGTTCCGGCGCCATCCAGGTCTCCGCCGTATCCGTTACAACCGCAGCCCCCGTGGTGTCTCGTGATCCGACGGCAACATCCTTGCTTTTTGTTCTCCCCTCGTTTGGCGCTCCAACGAATTTCCTCGATTGATTCGTTTACCTCTCGCGGGCTCGCCGACGTGTCATTCTCATGTATTTATTGCCAAGTTTCATCAGGAAGCATTCCAAGAGCTTTCTTCTTCTTCGAGCCCGATGGTACGCATCAAGCGTGAGCTAGTTTTGGGTACTTTGGGCTTCATTACAAACTCTTGTTAGCCCTCGCAATTTCTCGAGAAATGTGCGCGGAATTTTTTGTTCTTGTTAAGCACTGTATGCCTCGGGTGTCTGAGTTACTGATTTTTGAATAAAAAGCCGTAATGTGGACGCGCGAATTATTTGCGGGAAGATTAAGCTCGCCTTGCCAAACGTAACACCGTAATTTCCGCGCGGCGAAGTGGCCGAGGTCGCTCGAACCACCGTGCCGGCAGCAAGAAAGGGAGAGATCGCGGGGGGGGAAAAACAGAAAGAGAGGACGGAGTTTGGCAAAAAAAGGAGACTATTCCTGGTCGGAGTGATTTAATTAAAGACGCTGTTAGGACCACGAGGCGAACGAACCCCGGCTACGAAATTGCGACGCCGGAAGGAAGGAACCACCCTTCTTCCTCCTCCGACGGGGGGCTACCAGCGGGTGCGACGATATGCGGTTTCCATGTTTTTTCCACCCTCCTCCCCGCGTTACATAACGGGTGGCCTCGTGCCGTTTTGATGGCCCGAATGTCATACGTCCCCGCCGCCGCTCGAGTATCATTGTCATATACTCCACTCTTTTATGTATATCTCCCGTACAATAGGCCTGCTGGATTATTTACTACTTTACTGCTTCTCGAATAGCCGCTCCCTTCATTTCCCTACCTCGCATTCTGAAGTCGCGAATCGATCTTCGCCGCTTTATGATCATCAGCAGCCTTATGCAGCTCGAATTTCATTCCGAGCGGTTCCCTCCCGATGCAGTTACTTCCAGGTCACTGCTCATACAATTCAGGAGATATGCCTAACATATGCCCAGCTCGAATCTCTGCTCAGCAGCCCGATTAATCATCCCCTTTTCTCTTCGTGACTCGATACAATCTTGAATTTTCCACTTAATTGCAATACTTCTGTAGAGTGGAATGTATCCACTGGTCAGCGAGCAACATTTGAGAAGTCGACGTCCCATTCGAAATGGCACTGTCGATTTGTTGACAAAGCACAATCGTGGGCAATGAAGGTCATTTAGAGGTATTTAATTGCAGCTTGATTGTAACTAATCGTAAATCCGCGAGGATTTTAATCAAACGGAATTTATTGGGTAGTGGTATTAACAGCAATGTGTTATAAACAGAAATTAACAGCCATAATAACGTCGCCGCGTATTTATTTTCCAATTGATTTACAGCTGATTCGATCGATAACTTGAGTCGTACGATACATCCCAGCGAGGTGTGAAAGAAATACAGCTCAGCTGACCTAACGACTTATTCAGAAACAACAGCATGGGTATATCAAGCTAATCAAGGCGAAGTAACAAACGAAGCAAAGGCGGTAGATACTTTCTCAATAATAAATTCCGGAGGAAACTTTTAAGAATCTCAGGACCAATCTTTACAAAAGAAAGAGAGCAACTATGCTCCAAGTTTAAGTGCACGACGGACACTGTAATCAACGATCCATTTCGAGCGAATACTTTGTTTCTGTTATCCCGTACATATGTAACTTTACTACCCGCAGACTTTACAAGGCGAAAAAAGAATCAAAAGACAGTGAAAACGGTCTTAAGCAGCGACGACGACATGCTGTTAGCGCCGAAGCTTTATGCAGTCACGCGCTGCCGATGCGTCGCGACGGCGTGCATCGGTTTTTCGCGGAATCGCGACGACTTCGACGCTCCCCCCCCCCCACCCCCCCCCCCCCCCCGAAACGAAACGGAAGTGCCCGATCCCGACTACGTGTGGGCCCGTAAAGTCGCAAAAGACAGTGCTGAAAGCTCTGCGCGACCCTTCGAAAGCACCCCATTTAACAGAAAAACCTATTTTGGCTTTCGCAGCGCGAACACAGAGTGCTTATTTTAAGGTCCATTCAAGGGAAACGCCAGAGAATAGCCCATTCTTTTGTACTGGCTTCGTTCTACTCAGAATCTGCGCGCGTAATAATTCTAGCTCCTTTTAAAAGCCTACATGTTCCTTCTGAGAGCTCGTCGTCCCTCGGGTTCTATAGAAATGATTTTAATCATCCCACATTGTTCAAATTTCGAAGTTTCGAAGACGTACAATAAATAAAATTCAATTGCAGCGTCGCGGGCAATTTAAAGTAATTCGTAAATTAGAATTTCTGCCGAGCAAACACGGATGATAATTATTAGGTACGAACTTCTTGCAACGAGACTGTTAACTACTTAGTATTTTTGGGTTATTCCTTGATAACGTTTATAGAGATAAAAATTTAAAGTTTTTGAAAAGAATGTTCTCTGAGATAAATGAGAACTATATGTTAATAGAAAGGTGATTGAATTAAAGCAAATTAACACTGTGGCAATAATATTAAAGTGCAAACTAGTCTAGGAGTGTTTAAAACATCGACATTCGACCTTATTCTGCTATCTTCCCATACAGCACACTCTCGTTGCAACGAAGTTGCAGGATGGTTGCAGTGCAAGATTGCAATGTTTCACGCAACGTTGCCGCAACCATGCAGCAATAATTCTATGTCCGCCCCGTGCAATGTTGCACGGCAACGTCGCAGCAACGTTGCATCGACATTGCGCTGCAACTATGCAACACTGCAAGGTTACTGCAACGATCCTGCAACGTTGCCGCCACGAAGTGTGCTGTATGGGTTTAAGCGTTTGTAGCTCGGAGCAACGTTAACCGATTTACATGAAATTTTCAGCACGTATACAATTTACTTAAATCTACAAACGGGATTTTTGAATTTTCATTACAGGCTCAGAAAAAATGTTGAAAAAGCGACCTTCCGTATTTGTTTCGCTATTCCGACCAATTGCATTTTTCTCCAAAACGACGAAACACGTCACCTTGTCAACTAGTCTTTCTAGCTTCTGGAAAAAACTCAAGTCGTTTGGACCAATTTTAAACAAGTTATACGATTTTAAAAGGTGCCCACATACTTTAGTCTCCCACTGTAGGTATGCATAGCCAACAAATAATACAAACGACAAGCCATTTCAATTCAATATAAGTAGGTAACCAGTAACAATATTCCGCGTAGTCGCATAATATTATAAAAATATATAAGATAAAAATTAAGTGAAACGATTTTATTTAACTCGATCCATAATGCGCTAAAAAGTAAAAAATAATTCTTTTCTTGTCTTACAATGTCGATGGTGATATGTGGCTTTAAATAAAATCATGGGGCGTCCATAAATTAATTAATTAATTAAGATAAAGGCAAACTAGGGTTTCGCGCAGAAATTCTTTTTCTATATTTGTGAACAATATACTCACTAAATAAAATCCCCTTTTTAAACACTCTGCATGTTAAAATAAAAGTACCGATTCAGCTACTGATCCTACATTTTGCCCGTCCATTATTTTCTACTTGCCACTATTGATTTCAAGCTCGCATCTATCGGAAAACATACTTTCATTTTTTGAAAAATCGACTCTATAACTGCATTCGGGAATTGAATAAAAGCTGGAGAGAGAGAAAAGTCACATACGCCGCGTATTATCGATAACAGAATTCCGATTTCAGTCTTGACCATGAAGGGGTGAGCGCGCTCCGGGACCGAGGCAATTTGAAAAATCGCGCAACGTAATGGCCGTTTTATGGTGGTACGTGGGAGCGGAACAAAGAGGGCCGAATATCACCGGGTGAGCACTGCCATGTGGACCGGGAATAGGATTTTACGCCAGATATAATCGTAATAATTTCGTAGCGGGGTGACAGGACCTCGAGTGTTTAAAGGGCACCCCTCTCACGCTTCGAACAGCAGGTTCACGGGCGATCATTTTTTTTCTCTGGGAGAATAGTGACACGATTCGATGACGTCTACCAATTCGGTCGTTACATACTGTTGGTCAATCCCAGCCAGGTCCGACAAGCAATTTCGTGCGGAAGGAAATCTGGAATAGTCTTCCTCGTTCTATGACGAATCCCGATTAGAACGGTAGCTTTGACAATCGCGTTCAAGCGTGCCGGGATCAATTTCGAGCTTTCCCCCAATGGTGCTGATTATGGCCGCTTTCTCTTCGTGCCATTTCCTACTCGCTGCCTAAAGCCACGCTTATCTATCGCGGATCTCTAGTTTCTCTATCGGAAGCTTGGATGAAAATTCTCACGCTCTTTGCCAGCCCGCCTTTCTGATAGCAAACTCCGACAACCGGGTAGCCTATCCAGAATTCAAGTCGCCGTTCTCGGGTCATGGCGGACTTTTCCGTGTCTGTTCGGGTTGGTGATTTAAAGTCCGCTAGGAAAACGGCCAGGGCGTTGAGCGCGTACAAAATTGGCGAGATATCCAGCGGGTAGGAGCCCCGAGGCCGGCGGCGCGCGGCGGTGGCGGCAGTGGCGACGGACCCACATCCATCAAGGCGGCCCACAAGCGGACCATTATTGCGGGCTTTCTACCGTAATTGAATTTAAGCACGAGCGAAGATATTATTTAACTAATTAGGCACAAAGGGCGCGTTCACGGCGGGCCAATCGCGATTGCCCATCGCGCGCATATACGAGGCCTGGTGGGAGGCTGAGAGGCGGCGGCAGAGAGAAAGAGAGGCCAGCCGCGGCTTAGGGGGCAGAAGTCGTTTGTTTTAAAACAGCCGGTCGTTGACGCGCCGCTGGACGGCGATTCGTTATTCCGGCGTTGGCCGCCCCGCCGCCCGCGGGAAAAACGATCGCTCCCGTCTCTCTTTCTCTCCTCTCGCGTTCCCATCGGCTCCGTACAAACCGATCCGAAGAGAAGGAAGGCCGCGACTCCGCTGGATAGATCCTCCCTCGATACCGTGCTTTCCAGCGCGTCGCGAAGACACGCGAACATTGACTTGCCAATTGTTGCATAACAGTTAACGCCGATATTGCCCCGGGTAGTTCCCCCGGAAGTGTTCAAATATGGTTCGTCGGATGGATAAGGGTTCGGCTGGTTCTGTAGAACCAAAGACGAATAGGTTGCAACTGAGTAATGTGTATAGGAGGTCGTTTGTAAGGTGATGGAAATGATGTATATACTAGTCTCTTCCTGTTCGCAGGTATTACGAGACGGGCAGTTTTAAGGCTGGCGTTATAGGCGGCTCCAAGCCGAAAGTAGCAACGCCGCCGGTCGTCGAGGCGATCGCCAACTACAAGAGGGACAATCCAACGATGTTTGCCTGGGAGATCAGGGACAGACTGCTGGCTGAAGGCATTTGCTCTCAAGACAACGTGCCATCCGTCTCCTCCATCAATCGGTGAGTTGACACTTTTATTATAAAAATTCGACAGTTTAAACGAAGAGCAGGTGCCTGCGTTTAATCTACATCTTGGGAAAGTTTGCTTCCAAAGGCATAGGATAAATCCGGGAGACGCGGTCGGCCTAATATAGAATGGCTATTAAAACTAATGGGGATGTTAGTTATTTCATCAGAACGAACCTAATATGTTCAGAATTTTATGCTGATTCAGAGAAACTGGTCGATATTTGCTTTAAGACAATATTTACTGTAAACCGGGTTGAAAACTGAAGTCATGACATCTGACCACCTCACCCGAGGTGCGCATAGTGGTCCCAAATCCCGAAAACGTGGCCAAAATCTCAAATATTATTGAATTTAGGCAAAAATCGGTACTCTGGGGTTTTTGAGGTCGCTGATTACGAATCGAAACTTAAAACTTTAAAAACCAAAATGGCGAATCCAATATGGCGGACAACTATAGTAAAAAATTGTTGGATCTGCTCGAATATCAGTACCCTGATGTTTTTGGAGTCGTTGATTACGAATCTGAACCTATAATGTTTATAAACAAATTAGCCAATTAAAACATGTAGAATAATTCACAGTTAATTAGTTCTTGGTGTTTGACAGGTAAAAATCCAATTATATTTCCTGAATTTCAACACAATAAATAAATATGCATAAGATACATAGAAAGTCATTCTTGTACAACTTTGTACCACAAGGATGTATAATAAATGTCTTCTAAATGTTACAAAATCGTCAAATAGATCAAACTCGTTGAGGAGAGCAATTTTACTCTCGTATGAGCAGGGTGCCACCTAGTGGCAGCCAATTTTTTAAAATTTTGCAAAGTACAAGCATTAGCAACAGGCCAGAACAAAAATTTCGGTGGAAGGTCGTGGAAGTTTCAACTTTTCATTTACATTTGTAAAATACGCGGGCCAAGTTTTGCTTCTACGTTCTCCAAGTAATTTTGCAATCGTGTAACGTAAACGCTAACAATTATGGTTAGGTAAAAGTAAACAAATATTCTACTTACTTCCTGGAGTAGCATCCATTTTACACAATGGAAATTGGTCAACTCTTTCAAAAGTTATTCACTTTCAAAGTCGGCGTTCGAATTCGTATCGGCGCGCACAGCAAATGTTTCAGTAACGAAGGCTAACTTTGAAATGACTTACCTGTCAAACCATAAACATTTCGCCTTTTTCCTTGCCGGTATTTTATGGTCAGATCATCACTGTACCCAACCCAACGGCTAAAAATCCCGAAATAAAAAGTTCATTTTCGAGGTTTTGGCCACGTTTTGGCGATTTGGGACCACTGTGGTGCGGGGAGAAATAATTATTCATGGAAAAATGACAAAGGAGGAAGCAAAATTATTTATGCGTGAATACAACTATTCATTTTTTTACGCTAAACAAGTAAACAACACATAAAAAAAAGTGAAGTACCTACCGACGATTAGCGAGGCAAATGAATACAAAAGTGAAGAAATAAAATAAATAAACAAAAATAATAATAAAATAATGATAAAGAATAAAAAAATCATAACTCAACCATCTCTCCTTTCTGCAGCGAGAGATGGCCTTCTCGTTAGTTTCGAGAGGAAGAGTTAATATGGCTAAATACTTTGGCTACATCGCCCCTCAATATCTCTATCTTATTATCCCAAACATTAAACGAAAATAAACTTAGAAGTGTATTTTAAATACGCTTCTGTACACCGTTGTTTGACAAAAGAGGTTAAACGTAACCTCAATGTACCTTTTATAACCTATAAATCCAGAAAAACACAGGAAGAAGCGAAGTGACGCTATTCATTCAACTGTTTGGCTTCTAGAGAAGTAATCGGTCTGCACTTTAGCGCGTTTTTACGTATAGAGTCTGAAATATAGCAACTAAAATCATTCTAGTCAATGAGAATTCCACAGAAGGTAACTGACGGGCACTTATCTCAGAGTCTCAGAACATAAGCTCACCAATCACCAACTGAAACAGAAGCATTACTTCTGCGCGTACCTTTCGTATTTTTGAAGCTTTCGAAACAGAGGCGAAGGGAACGCGACAACAAGGTTCCAAGTGTTGCAAAGAAAGTTTTGTCGAAAGTTTATCTTGAAAGCAAATAAGAAGATAGTAATGCTGGGGTGGCTGCGCCCTGTTCAGCCCGTTAAAATTCCTGCTACCCTAGACCGCTTCGATACGAATCAATGAAAGCGCAGAGATTACGAAACCTGTCGTCCCGAACGATTGAACACACCCGGACCTCGAGGCTTATGCCTCGGCCAGTCGCCGCCGGGACCAATTAATTATCGCCGGCCGAGCGTCGAAGGCGAAATGCGAAAGCAACCCCGAAAACGTGCGTCGAAATAAGTGTGCATCCGCCCCGTCACCCCGATCCCATTGACCTTTCGCAGGTTCCTTCGGGAATGGGCCGATTAATTCAAGTGTTTTTACGTCGCCCAGTGGATCGAGCAGGCGGAGGGAGGCACGGCGGCTAGAACACGAGTAGTGCCTACGAAACGGGGAGTGAGCTCCCATGAGACAGCATTACAGCGTATCAGCACCGCACAAACTGAACGAGTGCATCCCCTTTCTCGAGCGACAGAAAAGCCAGGCGCCGCGGCAGAAAGAGAGAAAGAGAGTCGGGAGGAGATAGGAAAGGGAAGGAGACCACTGGGGTACCATTGATCAGCAACACATATGTCCCGAGATTTAATCAGCCGCTACTTAAGACCTTATCTCCCGCTTTATACTAGGCTCCCTGTACACACCTACTTCATAGCCGCTCCGCTCCCTCTTTCTGCCCCCGATCCCTACAGGCCGCAGGCCTGATAATGTAATCGAGCGTAATGCGAATCGAATTGCCTGCAAGTGAAATCCGCTAACGCGATTTCCGTCGTCCATGGCCGTTAATGGAAACGCACGCAAATTAGTTAGCCCGCATGTTAGATGGAAGTGTTCCACACGGCGGTTCAAATTTTCGGCAGCGAACTTCGGCTCAGGCAACAATGCACCTCTCGTTACAGTATTCTACTCGGTCGCCCTGTGCTCGAGTCACAAGTAAAAGCTCAATTTCATCTTTAAATCAGCTGTTTTTGCAGGATTTACTGAATAAAGGGTAGATGCTTGTCATTTACTTATAAATTACACAAATACAGAATGCTGAAGGAAATCTTTCGTTTATACACGAGTAAGGACCATTCCCAGGATAGATAAATGGCCCCCAAGTATTAATTAAATCGGTTTACAATTTGCCAATTTCTTGGTCTGTCAATGCGGTGTTTTTGGCAGCACTTGATCAAGAGTCTCCGTCAACGCTCAAAAACGACCCCACGCGACTTTTACCGTCAACGTATTTCCATTGTTTGATATCGATGGTGTCGCCATACCCACGGCAGCGTGAAACGTGGTCGCGTATACACACGTACACAGAAATTGCTTTCTAGCCGAGGTTTTCGATGTGTCTAGGATTGCAGTGGAGGGTGCGGCGGTGGCTTGTTGCTCGAGGAACTCCTCCGCCTTCTCTCGGCGGTCTCTCTCTCTCTCTCTCTCTCTTGCTCCCTGCCGGCCTTCTCCCGGCCTCTCCATCCACGTTTCCCTTTTCCGCCTTGCCCGTATACCCCGACCCAAGGCCCAGATGGCGGGTATTGATCTGAATCCGAAGAACAGATCGCCTGGAAAAACTTACCCCGCGGATACTTACCTACCTACCCCACTATCTACGTGCACCTATCCAACCTACCTTCGCCCGCTCACGTACACCGAACCCGCAACCTTCCGCTCTGTCTACATGTAGGTAAATGTATTTCCGCTCGCCGAGCAATGGATAGAGTCGCGCGATGCTTCGCTGCTTGAAAAGCACTACACAGAAAACGTGCCCGCCCCCTTAACTGATTATTTACGCGGATTGATCGCGAGCGGATGGAATGCGGCGGTTTCGTGATGTTCAATCGCGATGCTTACGAAATCGGCGAGCTTGCAGTTTACCGTGACGAACCATCGGGAGAAACCCGCAAGTTCAACTGGAGCTGGACAATCCTGAAAGCGAAGAATACCTTGGAGGTCTCTTGAGAATGATGAGAAGTGCACGAGGAGTCTGTGCTCCTGTTAAAAGATTCTTGGCATAGGTATTATTACAACAGAAATGTAGATTGAGTAGATGAAATGGTGACTGAAAATGACGATGAGCTATCAGGCGAGGTTAGGTTAGGTTAGGTTAGGTGAGGTATCTCCGCATAGTAGGAAGAACTGGGTGTATCAGTGGCCCAGGCTGTGACCATGCCGGGATTTCTCCTATTACGAGTGCGTCTCGGTTGTTCTCGGTTCGGGCTAGCTTTCGTACGGAGAAATAATGACACGGCTAATATAATGTATTGTCCTGTTTTGCCGAGGCACTTCGAAACGGAGCCGTCTGCGAAAGAGAGACAGGGACGGGAAGAAAGGAAACGAGGTGGGGGCACCTCGCGCAGTAAAAACAGGATGAGAAGAGCGAAATAATGGAGTAGCTTTCGCGAAAAATAACAGTTATATATCCTAAGTATGAAGCAGGTTCGAGGAAAGTGGAAAAACAGGCGAAAAACGGCAGTAAGATTGGACGCTAACTGTTCGTCGCTTCTTCCTAGCTTAGTAAATTGCCGACGAAGCAATCGCGCCTCCTCTTACCCTTTCCTCGCATTCTTCATCGAGCATACGACGCGCTACATTCGCCTAACAACTCAAATCACTCGCCAATTTGTATCTACAACGACCTTTTCTCATCATTTGTTTCGTTTCAAACGACACGTTCATGTCAAACTCCGTGAAACTAAAATGACACGATCGCACACGGTAAATAATATCCTGTCCCTGCAAAATTTCAGTGTTAAAACTAAACAGAAAATACTTATTTCTGGGAGTATAATGCTGTTATATTATAAATGAGGCAAACTTCTTGTGTAAAGTTGGCCAATTAGCTTCAGACGAATTGACGCTGAGGCAAGCAAAACTATTCATTTCGTTCGCTGTGAGACCATGGAGAGAAGAAAGCCGAGGAATAGCTGAAATTAAGAAGGCCGGGGGAGTAGGAAATAAGAAAAGAGAAACTGGCGATGGTACCGCGATGGATTTCGGGTGGAAATATTGATAGGCTCGGCTTCAGCCTCGGCTTCGGCCGCGGAGTCACGCTCGAGTAGCCGATTCTCAGTTGAGGTCTATCTTACACATATAAACTCAGCCAAGGCACCACTCTACTCTCTGCTCCTAGCCTCTCCGTCTCTCTCCCTTTTTCCCCGAATCTCTTCGTCCTTCCTCCTTGGTCGGAGAAGTCTCAGGGGCAGATCGATAAGGAGCAACGTTTGCCGGAGGGTTTTACGCCGGGTTCACAGCCTCCTTCTCGTTTCCCCGACGCTGCTCCCCCGACGTTACGTTTCTCGCGTGTGCCTCGCGTTCGCCCTTTCTTGCGGCCTCGATGAAGTCGATATTGGGGCTAAGGGAGGATGACTTCCTGCCGTTCCGCTCGTGTATCATTCTCCTACGAGGCGGCGGGAATAAATCTGTAACCGCATGCCTCCGAGTCCAGTTGGGATTGTTTTATCATTCCCTTTACGAAGTCCACCCTATCTCTACCATCGTTGATCGCCGATGTCTTCATTATCGATGATCGCTCGGCCCGGCGCCATTCATCATTCTCTCCTCCTCAGGTTTAATTCGACGTAATGACCAGCGAAGCAACAACAGTTGGTAGGAAATCTGTCGCGTCGAATCTCGATGGAATTGTATCAATCTGTCATCGCTCTCCTCGCTGAACAGCAACGCGCCACTCTCCTTTTCTGCTATCGCGCGGGTCAATCTCCCGTGGAGGCGCAACGGGATCTGCTTTGCTCTCCATTACTTCCATATCATTTCGCACCCCCGGAACCTCCAAGTGCCTAGAGCGGCGCAGGAGCAGCCCAGCCATATGGCCGGCTGTTCTCCGCGACGCCAGAGACAGGGGTAGCCAATAGGATGGCTGCTACTTTCATGCCACTTTCGGCTTTCCGCCCGGCGACACTGGTATCTCCCTGTTCATCTTTCGGTTATTAAATTACATCCCCATAAATAACGCCTGCCTACCAACTGCCTTATTTACCATTCCATCGACTCCGCGGGAGGAGTCCTCCTCCTTCGGCCGCTGACGAATCGGTATTCGCTGCGCGTTTCGCGGGGACGAGCACCACCAGCTTCTGGTCCCTTTTCCTGCAGTTGATATATATTATGGTTGACGACATACTTCTCTGTGCAGGTTACCCCAGCAGATAACATCCCCTTGGCTTCGCAGGAACATGAATCCTACGTGTAGTTGACAGCCATTTCGAATATTAGGTTTAGGGAGGAAAATGTAGCTTGCCTGGTTCAAACAATTATTCCGCGAGCACCCTGTTCGATCAATTGTTCGTATCCACAGTTTTGTTGGCAATATCGCAGAATAGAGATCAGTACGTATCGTGTATTTTTCATTAACATCACGGTCTGATTTCTCAAAAGTTGGTTTCATTTTTTTAAATAAATGGTAAGAGTCGCAGAGGTGGCGATTTTCAGTGTACTTCAGAAAGCACTCAGCTGTATGCAATCCTGTAAATCAAGTTATCAAATATAAACAGGAGGGTTTCATAGTACACAGAAAAAATTACAGCGTAATCAATAGACATGGGAGGAGTGTTACTGTTTATTAATTTCAAGGATCAAATGAACTTATGTCAACCCGTAACAAGCTTTATCGAGTGTCTTAATAATCATTGATTACTGTCGGATATTTATAAAAGTACCTATATGACATTCCCAAAATAAATGTCAATAAGTATTTCAAGGGCTAAAATCTACCTTCAGAATACACTTTACCTATTTTCTTTGTCGAGCTATTCAGGTTCAAATAAACCCGAGAGATAACTTTGATCGATGAATAACTTTGCCACGAAGATGCGGCAAAGAATGGGGCCGGGCTCGTCAAGACAAAAGCGAAGACACGGCACGTCTGTGTCCCATTGGTGGTTAAAAGTTGCATACGTGGGTGGAAGGGAACAGTATGGTTGCACTGTGCCGCTGAAGTTTCGTTAAAGCAGCCATATTTGCAGAACGAGCAAGAGAGAGCTCCTCCTACCTTATCCGAGAGCACCCTCGGGGTTGGACGGAGGATCCGGTGATGACGCTCCGCGTTGGGAGTAGCAACGGTAGCGACGGCGCGTATCCATAACCGTCCTTTGTCTGGATAACGCAATTATTACCGCGTTTCATCATACCCCCCCTCGACCGAAATTAGCCTCAAATGAAGTTACAATTACGGGCCCTTCGTATACCCAGCCGCCGCACGGGGAGGGACGATATGAGAGAGAGAGAGACTTTGGGGGTTGAACGTTCGATGCCGGCGACAAGTAGAACGACGGCAACCACAACAATGACGGGGAAGACAACGACGAGGACGACTACGCCGGCCGAGATACGCAATCCAGGTTGCCGTGGAAACGTCAGAGGACAGACGGAACCGCAATGAAACCGGATGGCCGCCTACTCTGCCAGTCCATAATGCCTCGTCCCCTTTTGTTCTTAGCCGAGAGCTGGAATACTAAAGTTACTCGGGCATCGCACAGTCAAAATTGCCCCGTCGGACGGCGAGAACCATCGGTGCTTGCTTTCAGACCCGCAAAAAAGATTACCCTCCCCGTTACAGACTTCCACGAAAACGGAACATCCGTTTGCTTACAATTACAGATTTCGACGCTCTGTAATTTAGCTGATAAGCAGACTCTTCAATATCAAGCCTGCCCTTTTTCCTTTTGAGGTTAAAGAAAATCTTAGGAATTGAAGAAACCGCCGAGGGAATTCAAACGTCATTTAATAGCCTGCAGCGAAAGCATTCAGTGGGCTTCGTTGCGGTGCAACAACACTACCACGAATCATACAAAAGCTATTGCGATGCCGATGCTGCTAACGAGGTGAAGATGGAATTTCTATATGCCGAAGGATGACTCATGGAAACGGGAGTTTAATAGCTCGATGACGCTGGGTGATTGACGGTTAATGAAGCATCGAATATTCGAAGATTAATCAGCGATCTAGAATGAAATAATCACAGGGAAGTTTAATCGAATATTATTGTACAGAGCACGGACTGGAGTAATATGGATCTATAGTAATCGAGCGTAGCACAAAATGGCGACGTCAGCTGGCGCGACTCATGTGCTGACACTATGCCTTCAATAATCTCGTACCAAGAGCGCAATCTTAAAATGCAAAGACACCCATATTCTCTAGATTTTATACCAATTAATTCATTAATTTCCAATCATTTGTCTTACATTCTGTAATACACAGAGAACGTTCCCTGAAAGGTGGACGATTTAGTTAGATTTCAATTAAAACATTGCATACATACATCACACACATCATGCAATTATTATCATAATTCTAATAAAAAAAAAACCCCTAGAATTGTTATTATGAAGCCCTGAAATCGAAACATTACAAACAAAAATCGTGAACCGACCTGCCAAAAGTTTATAAATTTGTCATGTTTAAGCTTAAAGGGTAATGCCACTGTAGAGCTCGGAAAGGCAGCCTGATTTTGAGAATTTTTTTATACGAGTTTAGTGAGTGGAATACAAAATCTGTTTGAAGGCCTTTATTGTACATACCTTGAAGTATAATTACAATTTTTTTTTAATTTTTTCAATACAAAATGGCGGCACCACAGCTCAACAAAAGAAGCTTCTTCTGAAAGACAGTGTTCCGCGGTCGGAAAGATTTCTCCTTCAATTTTTTACCTAGAACAAAGAACCACAAATTTTTGGGTTCTATATAATATTACCTCGGGAAGTAAGCGGGGAAATGAAAAAATACTGTTTTTGTAAGAATGGTGCGTGATTGAACAAAACACGGAACTGCCATAACCTCGAAATTGTTGAAACGTTTTCTTCAATCACGCGCCATTCTTACAAAAAACAGTATTTCTTAATTTCCTCGTGTATTCCCGAGATAACCTTATATAGAACTAAAAAATTTCTGGTTTCTAATTCTAGTTAAAAAATTTGGTCAAAATACTTCTTCTTCGGAAGAAGAAGCATCTTTTGTTCAGCTGTGGCGCCGCCATTTTGTATTAAAAAATCTAAAAAAAATTGTGATCATACTTCAAGGTATGTCGAATAAAGGCCTTCAAGCAGATTTTGTATTCCACTTCACTATACTCGCATAAAAAAATCTCAAAATCAGGCTGCTTCTCCGGGCTCTGCAGTGGCGTTACCCCTTAAGAAACGAAGAATTAGAAACAAAATGTTTCGATCTCCTGTCAAGTGAAAAATGAAAATGACCACAACCTTTAGGTGCCTCGTTGGTATTTCGCTCGCGTAACGCGGACCCCGAAATTTGCATCGCAATGCAAATTACCAAAACGAACGCCGAGGAGAGTTGAGGGATCGACAACTCCAAGTGAGACAATTGATAGGGGATCAGTGGTGCACACAAATCTTTGAGCTTCCGGGCGCATAATAGGTTGTAGATAGACTCTCCGCTTTCGACTTGGACCAAGGGGGCGAGAGGTGTCGGCAGAAGCGATATATTATAAATCGTGTGTTACATTGTGCTTAGAGGATCCTCGTGACTGTTGACTCGTCGGTAGCATTGTTGGAGGGGCGCCTTTTGTTGCTCGTACTCCAGGCATCGCAAACAAACACACCAACACGCTTTCGAGCGCGTCTGCACGCGAACACAGGCGCGCGGGGTGGTGGTGGAGTGGTCGTACAGCGTCACAGTTAATATAGTTGTGTGTACGGATCAGGCAGCTGCTGTTTGACAATGCGAACTACGTCCCTAGATATAATAATATACTCGTCCCTGGTACGAGAGGGACACTTCATCAAAGTGACTACGATGCGGTTCTGGGGTGTCATGCCAGCACGATGCTCTGCTTTGATCCGACTCGCCTAGCCTCGCCCAGCGCGCGGTTTTCGTCACACCCTCGACGGTGCGAAAAGTCTTGCGGGCTTTAATCACCTCTTGTACTTGGGGTAACAAAACAGCGCACGATGCTATCATCCCTCCGTTTCATTTAGTTCACTATTTGTACCTAAAGAAAGTAGCAGAGTTAGAAGTAAAATTTTCCTTTCCCGGTGAATATTTGGTACGATTTAGAAAGAATATTCAAACTGCAGATTGCGCCAAACAATCGAGAGGAGAGCGCATAAAAATAATTAACTCCGACGCAAAGGATAACACAAGCAACAGAAGCGGTGAGCCCTGCGTCCCCGAGAGTAGCTTTTGTTCAAGAATCACACCGTGCTATACTGAGAAACGCCAAGTACAGCACGCTCGGGGTATATTACAGCCTCTCGAGAGGTGGTGGAATATCAGGATACACCTTTTCCAGCCATTGTGTGGCTCTGAAGGGCGTACAATGGCCGTGGAGCGAGTCCCGTATTGTGTCTACAGCTCGACGGAATAGTTCTGCGACTCTCTCTCGCACTCTGACCCTCTTTTCCTCCTCCCTAGCCCTGCTACCATTCCCGTCGTGCCTCTCTTTCCTTGACTCCCGGTTAAAGAGAAAGGAGAGCTCCTTTCTGACGCTGTACGGTCGAAGCATCTGCCCCGAGACTGCTAAATCCTCGAAAGCCACCTGAAATCCCCCGCAATCCTCTCTGGAATATAATGGGGCGTAATAACTTTAAAGTCTGTATTAGCGCCGCGAACGAACCAGCTTGATGTTATTCCGCGACGACGGTCGAGCAAGTGGAACCATTCTCTGGAATTCCTCAGAGAGCCTTGGGAGCATTGTCTCGTCACTGACAATTCAATGACGATCAAACGTAACCAAAGAACTACCTGTGCCGTTTGATTTTATTGTCTGGAGAAATGAACGGACCAGAGTTAATGGTACCCAAGTCATTGAAGGTACGATGCTATAAGCGAAATAAAAAACCTCCGCGAAAGTCGAAAGGACACAGGCTGGTATTTAATCGGGAGGAATTACCCTCGATTCGTGGCAGAAAATTTAAGACCGCCCAGTCGCCAACCCCCCCCAACGACGGGGAAAACTGTCAGAGGGTGGCGCAGGCTAGGAGAAGCAAGCGGGTTCTACCGGCGAAATGCGATAAAGTTGGCGTAGAGGTAATTTGAGTATAAAGTTTTATTCGCAATAATTTAGCCCCGCGGAGGAACGCAGGTCGGTGGAGTGTAAAGGGGAGGGAAGAGCTCAGAGGTGCTCGCCCCCGGGAAGCATGCGGGAACGCGGGTCATATATTTGATGGGATACTTGGCAGAAAGTCGCGCATAAAAGTAATGCCAACATTAAAGTTTGTGGTTCCAGAGCCGTGGCACGGCCACCCGCCCTGTGCCACCGTACCAACTATTCTGCTCCTACTCTCGGAACATCTTCACGTAGCTATGAATTTACGTTGGTCCTAAGAAGCTAGGAGGCGATGGACTCTCTTCAGCTGTATGCGCCCGATGTTATTAATCGTTACGCTTCGTATAATGAAGTTCGGCCCCACCAGCCTTGAGTTCCTGGAGAGTTATTTAACGCAATCGTGGCATCGAAACGTATCAGTCGGGCCAATAATGAGAGGACAACTGTTGATACAGTTTGAAACAGTAGATTATATTCACGAACGTAAGTAATATTTCCGAGAGAAGTACCAAGCTGGTTACGGTTTCAGTTTAAACCTATTAAAACGTCCAAGTTAATCGGCTATTTGTCCAATCGCGATTTAAATAGTATTCGAACGACATCCATACGCTTAAAACGAAGACTAAGGAAAGATGGCTTCAGGGGGGTTGGTAGCACTTCGGGGTAGATAGTCGAACAGTTTAGTTCAGGAGTGGCCGTTGGGGAACGATCTGATGGCGCCAGGGGAAGCATAGCTTCTTCCCACGTGGCACCCTCGACACGCTTTACCCTCATAATTCTACTTAGCCTTCCTCCAGGCGCCACCTCAGGCTCCTCCAAGGCGTTGGAACCGTGGGAGCAACAGAAAACCTCCAGAGAAACTGGAGGGAAAGAGAAAGGACGAGGGAGGGAAATCTCTCCCCGCTTACACCTGCGAATGATTGGCGAGTTTCTGCACACCTATCCCTGCCGCGAATGGCAACCGCCATGTGACTTCCCTGCAGCGGCAGCTTTGCTTCCCTTCTGTTTCACGGAGCACTCGTCAGTCTGTAAAACAGCGTAGAAACTTTTCTCTAAATATTACAAGGGAATTTGTAACAATAACAAACAAGTGTGTACGTACCAAGAATTCTTAACGTGGTTTAAATTTCGCCATTGCTCCCTACTCGTGTCAAAAGTATGTTATTTGCCTAAAGTACATAATTTAATTAATTTTTAATTAATAATTTAAATGATATGCATGTATCAAAACAATGAAACGAAAAGCATTAAAACTAGAAACAAGAAAGAAGGAAGCTAGAATAGGGGGACACTGAACAAGAAGTGACAACCAACATTGTCCACTTGCTCTTCAACTTTTTCGTAAAATTCTACTCATAAAAAATCTGTCAGTGATTTTCAACAGTGTTTCTTGTATTTATCCAGTCGCAATTTTTTTTTTAATCTGTACAAAATCGTATCATTCCTCGGTATCCATGCAATTAAAAGTAGCGTTCCCATTAATATTCATAAGCTATACACGTACGGCCGAAGAAGAAATTAAATAGACTGCGTCCAGCATAAATTTTGCAGTAGCATACTTACATAAATCATGCAACGCGTTGCAGCGAATTGCTAACGGCCGTTAATACTTTATAAATGCATCGATAGCGAGCAGGTACATCAAACGCGATGCTAATTAGAAGACGGGAACGGCGCGGGCAATGAGTTTCAACGAAAAGCTCCCGTTTATTCGGCTCTCGTAACACCGTGTGGCAACGGTTCGCGCCATCTGTACGTCGATAAAATCTGCACCTGTTGTACATACGTACGTACACTCTCGTCTGGCGTCGTTGCACTTATTAGATCGCCGATCGGTGCTCATTATGCCGCGGCCGGGGCCGTTACATTTTGCCGCGTTTCGCGGAAGCCGCGCGTCCGATTTCCACCGTTGCTGCGGCAGCCGAAGTTTTCACCGAAAGTAAATCACAGACTCTTACGTTCGAACAATTAAAGCCGAGGCGGCGATTTTAGTTTCCCTTTCTACGTAGACGCGTTACTATTGTGACTCGCCGTAATCGCGCGCACCATCAAAACGAAAGAATAGTGTCCGAATGGGGAAGATAATGGCCCGGTTACTTGTGTCCCGCCACTGGAGCTAACGCATTTGTCGCGGGGGGGGGCGGAGCGAGTTCCCCGCTACTAGCGCCTGGCACCTCAACGATTTAGGATCGTTGGTATCCGACCGCCCCCGCAGGCTAACCCTGATAAGGATCGTTGCTAATTGTTGTGAATTGGCGAAGGTGGTGAACGAGCCAGGGAGATTGGGCAACAGGTGTCATCTGATTGATCGCCGTAGCTCGCAACCCCACGATTACCTAGCCTGCAAACACATCCACGACAGAAACGGAGGACTTAATGTCAATCCGTTACGCGCCGGCTGATCCCGTTGCTAAATCGCTGATCTGTCACGCGTCGATATAGTCCGGCTGGTGATAAGAAGCTAGAGAGCGGTGCCAGGAAACAAATGAAATTAATAAAATGCTACTGTCAGAGCTGTTTGCAATTTTCTAGAACAGACGAGTACGATAAATTCATTGATCCATCGAAGGATCCTGATTATTAAGACATAAATACATCTTGCTAGCGGTAATTGACCAGCGCTCCCGTTCCATGAGTCTGACCAATCCCGAAAGGGCGTGGATGCTCTCCTGAACGCTACGCGGCACTTCGCGCTGACTTCTTCCGCGAAGCGTGGTAATAAGTACTAACGCGCACGCGACGAGATTAACAACGCCGCCATGAATATTCGCCAGGATAATTGATACCGACGTCGGACTGGTTGACCATTGAAACCGCACGCACAATATATCATAGATAATAAGCAGTCGGCGCATGGCCGGATGGCGGCTTAGAGCTCGTTATAGCTGCTTAATGTCCGCAGACTCCTTGATGCGATTATGATACGCGACCGTTCCGCAGAGTCACGTAGCTATTCTGTATCGAAGGTGGAGGTACTCCGACGGCCCTGTCCGGGACAATGGCGAACCACATACGTACCTGCCCACTTACACCACCGCGTTCGCGCAAGACAGGCTCGTGGGAGTCCCTACGCGCGTGCTGACACATGTTAAGTGAGTGTTGGATGACACGGATCACGGTAGGAGCATCGGCTATACAGCATGATTGTGCGCGAACTGGCCGCGTAATCGTAATTAATCATCCCCTAACCCCTACCTCGTGGATGGCTATCGGGTAATGTCTAGATATCGTTGAAAATATTTCGACCTCTTCCGCGGAGCTTCTCTAACTCTGATGTAGGCATAGGGAACCGATAAACCTGTAGAAGGGACTAAGGATCTAGCACCACTCAATTCTGAGATTTAAATATAGTAACGCAAGCCATACGATTCTCTAAACGTTTCTTAAAGAGCTATCAGAGATTAGGCCAGGTTCTCCTCCAAGTTCCAGGTCTCGTTGGCTTCTTATTTTTTTTTTTACGGTGCAACATGCTCGGACCAACGGATACTATGTCCACCATGGCTGTTTTAACCACCAGTAACTCTATACAGCGAAATCTATTGTCCGCAGAATCGTGAGGAACAAAGCGGCGGAGAAGGCGAAACATGCACATCAGCAACAGCAGGCACAGCAGCAAGGTCAGCAGCAAGGTCAGCCTGGATCAGGTGGTTCCGTGTCGGTGATAGCCCATGCACCTGCAACGGCGGCAGGCCACCCCGCTGCCACCGCTCCCAACGCTTACAGCATCAGCGGCATCTTGGGAATCCCGGCTCACCATCAGGACCCCAATGGCAATAGCATCAAGAGAAAACGCACCGACGACGGTGAGTCATTGAATTCTTCGTGTTGATGATCCCTTGACCCGCGATAACTATTTCCGCTGCTCCGATCGCCGGCGATGACTTTCCAGATTGGCGATTACGGTCCGTTCGATAGCTAGAGCGAAGCATCGCTCGCGAATAGATATTGCGCTCGGCCATGCCAGCTCGAAGAGGGGAGAACATTCGGCCGGGCGATTTGAAAAGACCGCCGGCGTAGATACTTATATAAACGGAAGATCAGATTGCAGGCAATGGCGGCCACATTTCATTTACAGTAGTTAACAACGTTATATAAGGTGATGCAAGAAATCAGATATCGGTTGGATCGGCGTTGCAGCCGAGTAAGTCAGCGCAAGATTCGCCGGTTTGCGCGAGAGAATCCAGAACAATGGAGAAATTGAATACTTTTGCGAAAACCAAGGCGCTAATTCTTGGGCACGTTATGGGTTTTGTTCTACCGCGCTTATGAAATCTCATCGCTCCGTCCCTTTCTACCGTGGACCTGGACATCGTCGTCTTGTTTTACAATTAGATGCGAAGACAAGTCGGGAAAGTATCGGTTCGCAACAGTTTTTCTAGTCGAATAAAATGCTGGCCTCGATCGTTAGTTAGCTCATCGAACCTGTCACGTCGTACAGTAAATATTTCCTAAATAGTCCGCATTGAACGAAATCTAGCCGATGATCTTATTTGCTTGGGATCAAATAATTTCGTTTTCCTCTTACCACGGTCCGACCAAGATTAGCTACACACCAAGGTTATCAGTCAAATCCTGGGCAGCACGTGCCGCGATTCATTCCGCTGTCATTGCGTGAGTAACGTACCCCGAAATATTCGTGACACGTGCCGCCTACACGTGACCGACGTTGCTCCGACCAGGAGAGAAGCTGCGGAGCTACGCTTCGGTCGCGAATACCGAACTGAAAGCAATTCGCTATTAATTTTTCGAAGTGCGAATAGGCTGCGTACGAGGGATTCCTTTCTCGCTGAATCGAATCGAACCGCGCGACACGGCGAGCACATTATTCTCCACCGTTAATTCGTCAAACTGAAACTAATAATCGCTTCCCACACTACTTGCTTTCCAGCGAAATTCGTCCCATTAGTAACAACTAAAATGTTTCGGTAATCGCTTTACCTAAGTAGGTATACATATTTGACAGTGTTTACACTGAGCGTTTACATGGTTAACCATAGGAGAGTTGTTGTATGCATTGCAATCATGAAGAAGGTGTACAAATGCTTCCTCTTCGGGTTAGAATGAACAGACTGAACAGATTATTAAGGAAAATATTTGGAATGTCTGCGTCCAGTAAGAATACAAGTCCCACAATATAATCACGTGAAAAACACCAATGACATTAGAAACTTTCAAACATAGGTACTTTCATATCTCGTATCTATCAGCAGTCATGATATAGTCAGACTGAGGAAGCACTCCTGAAGTTGAGCACCTGATTTTAGCATCATCCCATACGTACATCGGGATACGAACACAATTACTGGCAAAAGTTTAGTCGTGTTCCAAGGAGAAGTACATTCCTACGATTTTTACAAAAACCATCTGTCGAGGACCGTGCTCCGGGAGAAGGATCTGGTGTTCCGAGGCGCACTCGTGTGTCCTCTATCAAAGTGGCATGGATACGGTCCATGTCGAGAGATGTATTGATTCATACGTGGCGAGCGGAGCGATGTCGATGGTACGCGAGTAATTCGATATAATCGGATTATGAGAGCGGCGATATGCGGTCGCAAAAGTGGTCGCATTCGCGGCGAGAGCACTCAGTGTTTTGCGGCCGCCGAGGGTACACGTATTAGATTATAAACTTCACAAACCACAGCGGCTTCTATCTCGACCCAACGACACATTAGTCTCCCTGTCCTCTTGGGAGATCATCGATGTATCTGCACGCACCTTTTAACTGGCTGGAATTTCAACGAGCGAGCTGATGACTCCTCGCGCTCCCGCAGCCTGCGGTGAACGAGCAGCGCACAGTGCAGTTGGGCGAAGAAGAATTTCATAAAAAAGCTCTGCGATGAAAGAAAAGAGCGGGAACCGCTGTACACCAAGTAGATCGGTATTTGATCGTTTTCGAGCGAGAGTTCTTACATGATACACCACAATTTTGTATCTTTCTTCCCCGGTACATAGCAAATTGGTACCATGCTGGGTAGGATCCATGAACATTCTAGGCATACTTGGGTAGAATGACCTCGAGACCAGTGACAGGGTGATTTTATTGGAAAAGGATGAGTCCAACTTGTGCAATGCTTGTCTTTAATTATCTCTAATTACAAGAATACAAAGACGTGATTCGTACACTATTCGGGGAACGCTACCGATTCGGTAGGACTTCGTTGCTAAATAAAAGTTCTTAAATCTCTGATTGTACGGCGGGCTCCGTTATTTATGCATTTGGGACAAGAGCGAAGACGTCCTGGAATCGAAGAATCCCCGGGGCTTATTACGAATTTACGAACAGCATCTCTAGGGAAGCATTGCAATCTATCGGGGCTGTTTGTTGTCGCGTTACATCTGCGCGCTTTTGCCCCGCGCTGATCCAAAAGGCCGGCGTGTCCCACCCTATATTCGTGGACGTAGGGGATACAGCGGGACCAGATTCACCCCAAAGTCCATTATTACCCGTGTATTGTATTGCTTAACATTGACTCAATTGCTTTCGAATAACGCTAACGCGCGCGTGTACGTTTTGCCCTCTCGGGCATCAATCGAATTATTCGATTTACTGCTCTTTTGAGGGGGGGGGGGGGGGGGGGAGAAACGCTGACCTTTCTTACGCCATAACTCAACCACTGTCAAATCCGTCAAAGACCAGTGAGCGTAATTCTGCAGAAGCTACAAGAACTCGCAACAGACATTTGATAGATCCAATCGCAAAAACTTTAATTCTCATGCGCTATGAGCGTGTCGTTCGAATTAATCGATTCTCTGCAAATTAATTGGATCCGGGCGTCCTGTACTTCCATTCTTACGATCCATCCAGGCGGGACCTATTAAATGAATTATCGAACGCGTTCTAAAACTCTAATGAAATCCGCACGGCAACGTTACGCGAAAGCCAGTGTCCAGTTAGGTGGATACCAGGGAGCACGATTAACTCGGCCGATCGAATCGTAAAATTCAAGCAAGTTCATGGAAGCCCACGGTGCCGGTGTGGCCGTGTTTGAAACGGGGATTTTATAGCGGTCCAGGAACAAACCCTGCCGCCCGAACAGTCGAGACCGTCCGCCGGCTGGACAATCACAACTTGACAGGGAGGTTTAACGAGCCCTATGCTAGGTACTCCACCCATCTACCCTCGGATGGTCATTTAATTATTCGAGATACCCGAGCGTTGGACCATCTACCCCCACCTCGGCCCGTCCGTTTTCCCCCTCCTCCAGCTGGAAGCGTTGGTCAGTTTCGTCCTTCCCCGTCCACCACCCTCGCGTTGGCCACTAAAAGGGTATAGCTATATCCATAGCCCCGCCGATCTACTCATACCCATGTACTCGTCCCACGTGCTTGTTTCTATATTAAACCGCTGGGGTGGCCGGGAGATAATAAAGACATATAATGGAATCGAAATTGTTTCTCTATCTATCAATGCCATACACCGTCTATGCGCGAGTCACGTTCAACCCATTCGACAGATTCAATTTAGCTTGGTGCGGCCACGTTTAATTTGTGTCTTGATTCGTGGATAATACGCGTGCCTATAGCCCGCCGCGTATGTTCTCCTCGTATTGATAGGCATGCGATCGCGCTGGGAGATGATCGTCCACTCGTTTTGTAGCTCGCGCAGCCAACAATCGCGTTTATATAATTCCCTCTTAAATGCTAGACCCGCCCTGGTTACTTGACAGTAGGGTGCGGGCAAGAGATTCACTTCACTACGTACTCCTTCGCGGGAACGAAACGCTCGAACGCGAAGGCCATATTGCAGATGTTAATTTGATTTGCAGACGATAACCGAGACCTGAACGATCATCCGGAGGAAGACTTGAAGAGACAGAGAAGCAATTACAACGGCGACCAACTATATTCGAACGTACGTATTACTGTGTAAAGGCATTCTTCTTCCTAACGACGAAGGGTTCTGTGTAAAGACTTGCCGTCTAATCCTGAGATGAAAGTACCGTCACTTTTGAATAAATAGTGCTCGGTAAGCCGGTCCAGTATCGTGTACATATAAGTTGACTCGGAACTGTTGGATTATGGTTGTTATTTATCGCGAAAGGGGTGACATTGAACACACATGGAAGCCAGCTTCAACACCTAAATCAATCCTGGCCGGTCGTTGCGAACAAGTAGCCCGTTCTCCCGACATTCGAACTTTGCTTCAAGCATCCGCCTTCTGTTGCAGCTGTGGTCGAGTAAATGGAGCATCAAGGACGAACATAAGCTCCTGAGCGAGCTAGGTGGTGGAGGCGGCGGTGCGACCGGTGGTACGAACGGCGCCGGGGCCGGCGGAGGTGCTGGCGGTGGCGGCGGCGGAGGTGGCGGTGGTGGAGGCGGAGGTGGCGGTAGCGGAGGTTACTACGAACACGGAGGATTCCCCGGGAACGCTATTGCCACCTCCGCTGAGCTGTACGACTCCCTGGGCACCATCAGCACAATGACGCAGGCGCAAACGCCCCATCTCTACACCCCGCCCATAGGGGGCACCATAGGTAAGCGACTCGGTCCCTCTTTTTACCCTCCGGCACCCTCCTTTCTATCACCCCTTCCTTCGCACAAAATCCCGGACAGTGTGTGCATCACAACCTCTTGTATATAATACCGGTGTACCAAGCCCCTTTCCGTCGGTCTACCAAACCACCATCGTCTCCCTCCTTCAACGCTACCTGCCTGCCCCTCCGCTCTCCGATTCCTTCTCTCCGTTTCCCCACCTCCTCCTTCTCTCATCCTTCCCTCTTCCTTGTACGCTTATTGTTGCGGCTTACGTCTTGCTTTGCATACCCATATCGGCTAAATACATGGCTTTAATAATGCATGAGGTGCGCTGAGCAGCAGCAATAGTGCCAGAAGAGGTGGCGGAACACTCCACTTGGTGGTCTCTCGGTGTTCTCAGCTTAGGGATATATTATATATCTCTTATTTCAGTCTCCCCCTCTATCCGTCTCATCTTTTGCCTCCTTCGAACAACTTTCGCTTACGACAACTGCAGTTCCTGTGTAGGCAGGTGATAGGGGATCCTATCCGTTCTATTTCTTCATCTCTAACTAGTCACCTCTAGTAGTCTAGCCCATAGAACCTAGCGTGATCTTTCTCGATCCTTCATTTTGTCTCTCTGCCCCTGTCTCGTCTCTTTCTTCCTTGCGTCGTTTAACGGCGGCCGATCAACGGCGGAACGTACTGCAGGAAAATGTATTGAAACCTAACTATCTTTCTGCGTGTACACATAAATACATACACAATACACGGGAAGAAGTTTCGCAGTGGCACGTGTTGCGAGCAACTCGGTCATGCCGTGCCGCGAATTCTTTCGTTCGGTAGTTTTCGGAATGGACGAAGCCAGGCGTGTAACGGCTGCTTCATCTCATGAAATTCAATCGAGGATCTTCGGCCGGGATCGAAGAATTTTTGAAGGACGGCGCAGCCTGGCCAAGTCGATTGCACGGCTTGCTGGTTCGCCGTTAATATGTACGAGCTGCGAGTTTCGATGGAGAGATTCTTGATCGTGTTTTCGGTGCACACCCCCCTCGACTCTCATTCAAAAGTCTTTGAGAAGTGTGACAACAACGACCCAACCTCTCGCGTACTTTATATCGATAAGCCGACGAGGATATTCTTAAACAAAAACATTCATTGAATCACAAGATGCGCATTCCCTTTCTCTGATTTGGAAGAAAATTTGATCGAAGCTTTGTAAGGATGACTCCAAAAATCGGGTTTCAAATAACGTTCCGCCTTGATCGCCAGCCAACGATACGAAAATCGCAAATAACGGAAACATGGGGATCCCTTAATAGCAGGTGGTACTTTGACGCCGCTCGCGCCACTGACGATGCAAGAACTAAAATTGAGCCAAACATTGGATGGGGCTAACATGTCTCCCTACCACACCACCGGTGAGTTCGCCACCTCTTTAGTTTTCTTATGGGTGCGCCCAGTCGCATATACCTGTGCGTCATCAGCGTATAATTTAAAGCCTCAAATACGCGCCTCCAATCTAATACGTTCATGTTTTTGAGTGTACACTGTCATAAATGTCATAATCGACCATGTATAACATATCTACTAAAAATGTTCGACATCCTCTGTCCAATTTCCTTGTCCGCCATTATTATTTATATAAAATGTCGCCAGCATAAATGCAGCATACTCGTTATCAACAATAAATCGTCATCAAATAGCCCTAACTCCATTACTGATTTGTGAAGCCGATTCCAGAAACTTAGGAGGATTCACGTTGTACAGTATAATTGCGCACACTTTTCTTTATGAAGAAATCCCATGTAGATAATTACGGTACAGTTTCAACTGCTACTCTCCAAAGGAAAAGTCTCTGCGGTATGTTGGCGCATTTTACCAACTGTTCGTGTAATACCCTCGACGACAAATTCCATACGATTACCATCCCGAGACCCATAATCCCAAAGACAACTTAATTAAGCTTTAGACGTAAGGCGCTGATCGTTAGCTAGTGCTTGACTCGAATGTCGTGTTGTATTGTGCATGGCCATAGCAGAGAGCAGTACCGTCGCAGTGTCGTATGTAGGGGTGGGGGCCGGTGGGGGCGAGCAAAGTCCCCCGATTTCGTTGCAGAACGAGACAAACGCCACCCCCGCGGCCCCCAACACCCCCGGAGGGGATCCTGGACTGACGGTCTTGCAGCCGCCAGTTTCTCAGCCCCAGGTAGCGTCTGCGATACCGCCGTACTCCACGATGCTTCCCAGTTTCGGACACTACGCCACCGGTGAGTACCAACCGACAGCCTGCTCGTACCTTTACCGAGGATAAAAACGCTCGTGACCCTCTGCGGAATTGTAGTTCTCGCAGAGGGTAAAACAGAGCGCCGTAGGGCAGCTCGAACTTACCAGCTTCGCAGCCAGCTGAGAACCATGTAGATAAACGCAAGCTGTTGCTTGTCCCTTGGATATTTTTTGAACTTCAATAAGCAAACGCGGTTGAGAATTTATGCAGTGTCACGTAATTGGTTATGCAAACGGAAAGAAGGTGACTCTACGTGAAAAAATCAATTGAAAATAACGAATAAAATTTTTTCATGCGAGACTGCTTTCGAGAATACAGTAATTCGTCGTAATAGTCCCGACGAACGGGGCTGGCGGCGGGACAACAACGCGATGCGGAAACTATTCGTAGCCGACGACAACTTCGTGTCGACTCATTTGTTCTCTCGCACGTTCTCGGATTCTCTCACTCTCGACTGAAGGATTCCAAGAAATGTTGGGGATAGTGAGCGGGACTATTACGCATGGTAAAAACGGGACAATAACGACGAATTACTGTACTAACCTTAAATATTTGCCGAGTACTGGGTACTTGATTGTGTCTCGGCTCAACGGATTTCGCCGCAATTTTCATGCAAAACAAATCGTGATATTGGTAATGTTTATAATCATACCGAGTAGCGTAGCAGTGCTTTTCCGCAGACTTGGATGGAAGCACGTGTACAGCGAAATCTACTGTAAAATCCTTCGAGTCGAGACACAATCATGCACACGTACTCGACAGATATTTATAGTTATTTTTCTCGAAAACAAACTCTCGATGAAAAAATGTTATCCGTTACTTTCGATTCGATTTAGTAGAGTCACCTTCTTTCCGCTTACATCGCTAGTTACGTGACACCATATATATGCGTGATAAGTCTTACGAACAGACAAACTTGAAACGACAAATGATGTTCGATAATCTTCACTGTAGAGCCAACGTGGTATTAAATAAATCTTTCTAATGCTACGAATAGGGTTTGAAATTTTATTCTAACCTGACTATGATTAATATTTGTTTAGGTGGCGGTGACTACGCGTATAGTGCGGCATACTCTCAATACTCGAGTGCACCTTATAGTGGATATGGTTATGGAGCAGCGACAAGCGGGTTGCTCAGTAAGTAAACAGTGAGTATGAGTACTGCTTAGATTAGGGTCAACGAAATGTCAATTACTAACTCGTCGATAGGCTAATCCAGTTGTTACCGACGGTAACCCGGATTAACCACACGAACTTGTATAACTTGTCGATGTTGTAGAATCGCGCGAAGTAATTAGATAATGAAAAAGTCCGGTACAATTGGATGCAACTTTCTAAAACTGAAGAAACCAGCCGCCACTTTATTACATTTCAAGATACTGCAGATAAAATCAGATAAAAAGAAGCACGTAGAATGGTGGACAAGCCGGTTTTAAAATAATACCTCGATGCTTGCCTTTCGTAATGGACGATTGCGGGGTACTTCATATAGATCACGATACATGTAGGTGAAGTGTGCGCAGACTGGACGCGCTGCACGGGCTGGTGTATTCGAATAAACGGAATAATAAACAATTTTTTATTGGTCACGCGATACATTGCTCGCTCGTTCCTTATACATGACATAACGCGCGTCTGTACTCGACGGCCGTACGGCCGAAGTTTCGCAGGTGCGAGTTCAACTTTTTCCCTTTCTAGAATATTATTTCCTAACACCCTGTGATTGTTTCTGATTCGAAACTACTTTCGACGCGAAAAATAGAAACTCGCCTCCGATATCATTTCCACAAACGATTTAAGGCATTGATAAATCACTTGAATGGAGTGTGCACATGTGTACATATGTACTTCCTGCCTGTCACATGGAATATGACACGAGCGCAGCAGTGAAAGTTGTATACAAACAGTGCTTGAAATATTGGCAATAGTGAAGAAACTAAGGAACTACTTAAATAGTCAACTTTTAGTATCCATTTATATGAGTCCCTGCATTTTAATATAACATTAAACTTGTCACGCGAAGTTTACGTAGATAAATTCTAAATAACCGGAGAATATTTTAATAACTATTTGCTCCCCGATATTTGTCGAGTACTTGATTTCTCCGGGTACCAATGGACCAACGCACAGTACACGTATACGTGTAAACTGGATATACAATGTTAAAAGTCACACAAAGATACAGTAGCATTTTATCGCTGAAAGGGCAAGAAGGCCTCTGGTGGTAGAGTCGAAAATAAACAATCCTTCTTTATTCCGCAGACTCCACTTACTACTATTGTAACGGGGATACGCTGGCGTCTTCCCACAACAATTCGCAGCAGGGCGGCGGATGTAACAACGGAGGGCCAGAGAACAGCACGGACGTCGCTAGCCGTTCGCCTTTGGCGGCTACCAGGGCGAGCAGCGGCGCCAGTGCAGCTTCGCCAACCGGAAGTGCATGCACCAAACCGGATCACACTTCCACGCCGACGGATCTTTATCTGGCCTGACTGATTGATGGTACAGGAGACCAACTACGAGCGAAATGTTTTCCTGGAACGGGAACAGCAATCAACGACGATGGACGCCATATCACCAGGAACCGCACTGAAATTAAGCAATGATCTCTTTATCGGGTTGAGAGCGACGAACGCCAACCGTTATCGCCAAATACGATGAGAACGTCGCCGAGCATGGCTATTATTAATTATCGTTAAAATCGAAGGGAAACGAGCAACCGTCGAAGCAAGTCACGGCGAACTGGCCAGATACCGTTCACGTCGATCCATCGCGATGTTATTTCACACGGTTGAATTCAACGACCTGCGAAACGTGTCGAATTTACTAATTCGCTCGAACGATGTCCAGGCAATAATCCCGAGAGAGATAGAGACTTCGAAATTTAACTTAATCGCGACGGTTAAGCCGTTGGAAATTATCGTACATTCCCAAGTGGCCGATGCGACAGAAACGATCGAAGCGCCGCAAATGCGTCGGCATTGACGTTATCGAAATCGTACGTATTGCCGAGAATTGTGGTTGAAAGAAAATTGTCTCGCAAAAGGGACAGTTAATATCGGGAGGAACGGTTTGCTTTTCATCCAGACGAATTCTATGCTTTGCCGATATCAATGACATTGTTTATTGTTTTAAATGGACAGCAATGACTCGACGAGTGTGTCTGGTCCAGCAACCTCAAGGACAACGCTGTCTCGAGCCGCGGCGGTCGGTATTGCAGATTCCCCCCCCCCCCCCCCCCCCCGCGGCCGTTTTACCGACAGTGTCGGTACTCTGTAGAGTTGCGCATAACCGTAGGTAGTTTAATTTAATGATCCTCAGTTAGCATAATTTCTACATGATGCCCGCGCGGTCGGTCGTCCCTCCAAATATGCCCGTGCACTCCCGACAAGATTCTCGTCGAACAATCGCGAAGCCCACGAACGCGAATGGACATATTTGTTACGGACGGAGTTAAGACGTGTACATATATATAAAATGAAATATATATATATATATATAGATATACATATACCCGTGTAAACAGACAGAGCCAACGGCCCAAAGCGGCACGTCTTTTTCCCTGGTAATCATGACGACGACACCCCCCCATTCCAAATGACTTAATATATAGTAGATATAACGGATAACTTTATTGAGATTTTTAAATCAGGAATCGGCGTAACGATCACTACTGTTAAGGATATTATATATATTTTTTGTAGAAACCAAAGACCAGAGACGAATTGCCGAACGATAATTGCGTGCGTCGCGTATCTACGGCAGAGGCAGAGTTTTATGGCGGTTTTAAGTGATTTTAGATGTAAATGTATGAGGGCCTGCGAGCGACGTGCAGGATCGACGCGTGCGAAACAATGGGAGAATGCGGATCGGGAGTCGGGAAAGCGTGAAAGGCGAAACGAAGTCGAGAGCAACGCAGGCGAGTCGTCGACGATCGATTCCCGGCGAGGGGTGGCGCCGCGACTTTCGGCGCAAAAACGATTTACGTTCGATCGGGGCTGCGATCACCCGCCAATCACAAATCGCCCGTAGATTCCTTGCCGGCCACCCGTAACGTGCTTCCTCCGGCGCATTTGATTTTACACGCGGATTCTTCCCCGACGATCGGTGGATCGCGCTTATCCCCGCGTTCCATCCAACGCCTCCGCTACGCCGCGTAAGTCGTGCGCCACTTCCGGCTTCGCGTCGGACGGAACGCTCGGACAAGGAAAGAAAAAGAAGTATCGCGAAGCCGTTAATTAACGTCCGGTCACGGGCGCTTTAATGGGAACCGATGCGCTTGCAATTTCTTTATGATTAGCAGGCAGAAATGTTAATTCGTAACCTTAATAAGGAAATTTACACGCGAGTGTGCAGGGCATTTTAATCCCCCATGGCTGGCATAGACTAAGCACACGCGAAAGCGTTGAAACATACGCGCACGGCCTATAAATTAAAACGGTATGTTCGAACGTGTATTTATTGATCTGTTTTTCTTTATCTCGGTTTTTCTCGTCCGTTTAGAAACTACGTCCTTCTATGCGATACGAATCTGGGCAGTGCAATGGATACGTCGAAACATGGCTATTTTAATGAACTATTTTCATAATCACTGCGACCGATTATAATTATTTATCTCGCGTAGAAACTATTATCAATGTATCGCGTCTCGCTTGAGAAACTCACCGTGAAATGGGTTTCCCAGCATAATTCGCTGGCGTCACAGTTACTTCATAATTACCGACTTGTTTTCGAGCGCGCCTTGCATAAACCATACGGCGTCTGACAACTTGAAATTTCGCATTGCACTTGTCTCTCCGGTTTGCCTCGGGGCGGATTTTATTGTAATATTCATTTAGCCGGGCATTCAACGGACGACTCGTATGGTCTTTCACCTTTCCATTGTTGCTTTCACTTCTTCGTCGCACGTTCGTACCACGCGCCGTTGACAAGATCGTCGAAAGCGATCCAACGCTGTCGATCCGAAGCGTGCTCGCGACCGTTCAGATCGCTTACCGATCCGAGCGTCCGACGAATTCCCAGACTTCTCATTCGGATCGGTGTCTCTCAGCTGGGCGCTCGAATATGTCGCCGCGGCGACCCGATATTTCGCCCCTTCCTCCTAGTTACGTTCTTTGGACGGGGTCCAACTTGGCGCGATTTTACTTTCTGCCGCGTGTGTCGCAAGGACGAAGGACCGGTGGCCGCGATTTCTTCTGCTGGCTACCGTAAAACCGTGTGCACGAGAAAACCGAGGATGTGAAAGGCAGCGAGAGAAGGAGAGAAAGCAGAGAGGGGGCATTGCGATCCTGTTGATATTCCGAGTCTGCCAATTCGAGCGTTCGTGCCGTTTCGCGATCTCAATACCTTCGGAAGGGAGGACCGATCCTTTCGTCCTTTCTTGTTTTACGCAGATCATTCAGATATAGAATTTCCATAGGGTCGGAGATCGGGCTAATTAATTGGATGCGACGTTCAGTGCGACTATACGTCGGGATTGTAATTGACTAATGCATACTTCACACTGTTACTCTATTAACATTATCGTGACGATGACGATTATTAATTATTATTATAATTATTATTATTATTATTATTATTATTCTATTTGCTATTATAGCTATTTTCATTATTATTACGACACTTCTTCTTCTTCTTACTATTATTATTATTTTATTATTATTATATTATCATCATTATTATTATATTATTATTTAATGCCTTCATTATTTATTAATTGTAACGACGACCTATGTGTAATAAGTTTTGCCAAAGAAACCCATTGAGAGAGCAATATTGCAGTAACATTTTAAGCTTTCCTAGAACGGAAGCGAATGAAAAGAAGTGAAAAATAAAAGCGAATAATATCGAATTGTAAGGGAAGCTAATGGATTACGAAAGGGGGCGCTGTCAGCGCGGCTTTGAAACGAAGGGGATGCTCCCCGCCCCAGTCGCAGAACACGTGTGAAATAGAGACTCCGGCTTGGATGCTGAGCTCCGCGGACTTTTAATCGAAATAACAAGCAGTTCTGTCTTTTAGGTTCTATCGTTTTGTCCCGTGTGATATATTCTTATTCCTTGCGCTGCTCTTGCCGAATCTCGCTGTTGATACTTGCAAACAAAACACTGTACATCCTTTTTAAATAAATATGAGGTTTATATGAAATCCGTGTCATAGTTTACTGAACCCGACACCCCCAATAATATCTATTATGGGTAGTGACTGGTTACTATTACTCACAGAGGGCCAAATTATTATACTCAAAACGTTTTCGCCAATTTTTGGGATCATTTTAAAATGGCATTAATACGATTAAAAGAAATATTAAATTGGCAACTAAACTTTCTTAATTTTCCAAAACACTCATGAAAACTTTTATACGATCATGAGTTCGCCAATTATAGGTGTTCAAATTGAAAAGTACCATTTTTGCTTTGATCGCGAATAACTCGGTCACTAAAAATCATACAACAAAACCAGAATAACGAAATTAAATAGAAATGTTTGCTCTATAAGAGCTCTTCGTTGGATTTACCGGAAAATAATTTTTTGGCCCCTGCATACGTTCAAACTAGGCAACAATTTCTGAAACTTCGTTTCATGCGCTTCATCTTGATAAAAAATTATCATAATGGGTGAAAAAAAATTCGAGTCCTTGATTCAAACAGTAGAAACTTCAAGCTTTAAAATGCGTATTTTACATATTTGATATACATATATTTTTAGTCATCGATGTTATGTAATTGACGCTGAAATTTGGCAACTTCGTCAAAAAATGTGTCAATTCGTTCGCGAAGGCTGTATCTTCTCTTAAACAGATATTGGACGAGGTAGGATGACAGATCCTCCTGTTTATTTCCATTTCTGGAAATATTTTCTTGGATGTCTCTCCACGTTCTTTCGATTGACTGTGTTCATCTACACGAAAGCAATTGAGGAATCGACGATGTTGTAAGAATGGTTGACAGTTAAATGTACATAGCCCTCGCTGCTAAGGCCTTCCAACAATCGGACATTATTGTTGTCCCAGGAAGAATCCACTTCTGAATAACATTTAAAAGTGCTTCAGCACTCCGGTCATTTACAGTAACAATGAAAATTTTTTTAGATTCGCGTTCATATCCTCCGAACGCCCATTTTCCTTTCAACACACGTCCACAGTTGTACTTGCGTTTCCCAAATTTAGCTTCGTCCATTTCTACTATCTTAGTGGGAGTTGCGTACAATTATCTTCGGACCATTTTAAGCACACCTACCACACGAGTTGAATAATAACATTATAACTTTTGTTTAAAAGTAGTGTGAGTTTAAATTTTAATGTTTAAAGAAACGCAGTACATTATATTGCGCAGACTCGTTTTCATTTCAAATTCATTTCTAACAATGTTTTGATAATTATTTACAAAGCTGTAACGTTTCCACGCGCGGCGTAACGCGCCTCACAGGATTTCGGGATTGGTTCGAGTGGCGTGCGATAAAGAATTAAAATTCAAGGACAAGAATTACTCTTAATAGTGTTTATTCAATAAAACACCTCTGAATTATACAAACAAACAGAATTTAACGCTTATGCTATTAAAGAAATTAGAATAATTAGGTTGCGACTCTCGGTCGGTACAGAAGAATATAGTTGATCGTCTTGGCACAGACGAGGTATAGGATAGACCACAGACGAGGTATAGGATAGACCTATCACCTTATGGATGTTCGTGTCGCCCCCGAAACTGTGTTACCGATCCACAATTTGAGGACTGAATGTAGTGGCATCTGCTCATGAACAGCGTCCAACTCAGCAACTACTCTGAAACGTGTTGAAAAACTGAAACTACGCTATGCTTTGGCTCGGTTTGTCAACGACTCACGCGGATTTCTCTCCGAAAATGATATTTCTTCAAAGCCCGTGCAAGCTATAAATTGCAAGATGACACTGTTTATTAATACTTTGCGTGTAGTAGAACCCTTTCACGTGTCGTAGCTGAAAAGTATTAAAAATTGACGCTGTTACTGACATTCCCGCAAGTTTCAAATGCACTGTGAAATTTAATCATTCTAGCGAAGTAATAATAATTAGATTTTATTTGCCCCGAGTATTAGTTTACCGCCAACACTGAAATTTACAGTAAAATCTAATTCTTAAAAGCTTCGCAGACAGTTGCATGATGCACGACGTGCGTGGGGTGCATGGATGCCTTGATTTGCAGAATCGAGTTACACTTTTGAAGCCCGCATTGCGAAATAAAATTTTGTCTAGCTATTGTCTAGCCGAGAAATTCATCGGTTCCGTGAAGTGTGTGCGCGTCATAGTGCATAGTATTTCGTGATTTCTCAATTCGTGCAACAATTTCATCGATTACTGGACCATGTGGGAGGTCTTTTAACAGGATTCCACTGACGAGGGGAGGCCGCGAATGGGACGAGCGATTTTTTAACGAAACCGGGCAGAAAATGTTGAGGCCGATGTGTATAAACAAAATCCAGAATATTAGCTGTGAATGGCCGGCCATTTTTATAAAAAATGGCTTTAAACAGTAAAATTATGAAGTCGTCGAATCAAAAATTGCATTTTCTGGTTAAATTATTGATACTATGACAATAACACATAAGACTTTTGTATTCCTTTCATCAAGATCTACCATTTAATGAAGTATAAAATCGATTCGACGACTTCATAATTTTACTGTTCATAATTTTTTATAAAAATGGCCGGCCATTCACAGCTAATATTCTGGAATTTGTTTATACACATCGGCCTCAACATTTTCTGCCCGGTTTCGTTAAAAAATCGCTCGTCCCATTCGCGGCCTCCCCTCGTGAGATATACCGTTACCTAGAAGACTTTTTCAGAAACTGAAGGACGTTTAAAAGCAAAAAGTGCTTTTGTAATCGTGTGCAATGCGATTGTAGAGTCAGTGCCTGTGACTGCGCCTGCGAAAAAGTGTCTCATAGAGTACCTCTGTATGTGGTTCTGCGTGTTAGTGATGTGAACGCGAACTCCCATAAGGTGATAGGTCTATCCTATACTTCGGAGATGTTAGTAACTAAGGTGGAGAAACAAGTATGCCACTCAGAATTATTCCTCGAAATAATTCTGCAAATATTCCTGCTATTCATTTACAACAAGTTCAACTAAAATGTATTTATACATTATAAATAATACTATGTGATATGTATAAGCATTAACATTAATTTATCGAACCATTAAATATTGAGAATAAGAGACGCTTCATTTGACGTAGAAAATCATTTGCAAATTCAAGGCCAAATGTTACTAATTCCTTGATATCTCCAGTTGTATCGATCGTAGTTAATAATAATTTATACTGGGCGGTAAATGTTGTTAACATTATTTGTCATAGCAATAGCCACTGGAATGGATATTTTAGCGGAAAATCCATTTTTCCCGAAGAATTCGTTGGATTTCGCAATTGTAATTAACCGTCGACCTTGTTTTGATCGGGGGACATCGTTTCCCAAAGCCTATGTAGGGAGCTTACGGAGCTCCATGTACTCAGTCGTCGTCGGTCTTCCGGGCCTGGAGGACCACCGGGGACCCTGGAGCTACCGAGCCACGTGGACCTGCTGGACTTCCTGGACATGCTGGGGACCTGGTCATGGTATCAACCCTGGTCCTTCCTCCACCCCCGGAGCTCCCGAGCCACCTGGACAATTCGGACCTACTGGACTTGCTGGGGACCTTCCTCCGGCCCCTTGACCCCCGGCCTGGGTTAGTTTATTCGGTTGGTACCGATGAAATTTTCGGGTTCGTTAAGCAATTTAAAATTTTATTGTTCTGCCAAGGTCAAAACTGATTTCTCTCCCTTTCCAACTGATTTCTTCGATTGTTTTTCCTCATCTGTCCTATTTCATGCACTCCTTCGAGGATTTTTGCACGAGTCGTTCTATTTCGGGTATTTCTTCGATGGGTGTGCATGATCTATCCTATTTCATGTATTTCTTCGATGGGTTTAAATGATTCATTTTATTCGATGCATTTCTTCGATGGATTTACATGATTTATTTTATTTGATGCATTTCTTCAATGGGTTTGCATGATCCGTCCTATTACATGCATTTCTTCGATGGATTTACATGATTTATTTTATTTGATGCATTTCTTCGATGGGTTTACATGATTTATTTCATTTCATGGATTTCTACGATGGTTTTGCATGACTTCTTCCCTGTCATGCATCTTATCGATGTGTTGCCATTCCCTCGTCCCCTTTATGTATCTCAACGATGGTTTTGAATGGTTTATTCTATTTCATGCATTTCTTCGATGGTTTTGCATGATTTATTTCACTTCATGGATTGCTTCGATGGTTTTGTATGACTTCTGTTACTCTGTCATGCATCTCATCGATGGGTCTACATTCCCTGCTCTCCTTCGCGTATCTCTACGATGGTTTTGCATGCTCGTACTTACGTGCTCTGCTATTGGTCGCAATTATCTCGATCAGCACCAACTCAATAAGTCTTATCTTAATTTCCTCCCCGGTCGACCACACCATTACTAACATACCGTAGTTGATTGTTTGAGCTTTTCAGGTTCACCCTTCGGCGGGGAAGGGAGACAGTGAAATAATATATTTAAAAGAAAATAGTGAAAAGTGATAGTGAAAAGTGGTAGTGAAAGAAGACATCTAAGAAAGCCTAGGTTAATTTATTATAGCATGAAGTATTTAAGGCCCCGTGTAAAATTGCCAAGTAGTCACTGAATTTTATTAGCTTTGTTGCTCGTTTATTGGCTCCTCATCCGTGATGAGGAGGTCACCGCTGCTTCCGTTTGCGGAAGCAAGTGACTGAGCATGGAATCGGTATGGGTGGATCAGTTTCATCCTGGTGTTTTTGTCGAAGAGGAAAAGTTTCGGGCGCAGTGGTGTACCTTTTGGTAGGCTGCCTGCGTAAGTCTCCCTGTCCGACTACCCAATCTCCGCGTTAAGGTCTAAACACACATATCCGTTTCGTCTCAGTTCCGTGTCAGTGTGCCAGTGGTAAGAAGAAGAGACCCTCTACGCCCCTCTTCTTCTTACCAATAGCACACTGACACGGAACTGACACGGAACTGACAAGTGTGTTTAGACCTTTAAGGTCCGCGCACACATATCCGTTCCGTGTCAGTTCCGGCTTGCCAGTGGTAAGAAGAAGAAGGGCGTAGAGGGTCTCTTCTTCTTACCACTGGCACGCCGGAACTGCGCCGGAACAGAACTGACACGGAACGGATATGTGTGCGTAGGCCTTAAAGGTCTGCGCACACATATCCGTTCCGTCTCAGTTCCGTGTCAGTGTGCCATTGGTAAGAAGAAGAGGGACGTAGAGGGTCTCTTCTTCTTACCACTGGCACACTGACACGGAACTGAGACGGAACGGATATGTGTGTTTAGACCTTAACGCGGATATTGGGTAGTCGGACAGGGAGACTTACGCAGGCAGCCTACCAAAAGGGGCGTAGAGGGTCTCTTCTTCTTACCAATGGCACACTGACACGGAACTGAGACGGAACGGATATGTGTGCGTGGACCTTTAGTCGGCTTGAGTCCGGTCACACCTAGTGTTGCTCCTGGCGAGTCGCTCGGAGCAACAGGAATCGCCTGGGAGGCACCGAGCGCTTTTCCCTTTCGACTGGGACATTAGGGTAGTAGGAACGGCGCCATCGAATACTCGTTTCATGCTTACCTTCTGTCTTTCCTTCTCTGCTGAATTTCTTTTAATCGAGTGATTGCTTGGCAGTTCCCTAGATTCTATATCTGAACCGAAGAGATTGATTGAACTTTGATTCCATCCATCTCATTGATTTAGTAGGCTAAGGGTTTCATGTACAGGGAGATCGATGGAACTTTGATTCCGTCTATCTCTCTACGGGTCTCGAAGCGCAGCAATCTCCTCGTGGTGAGACCTGGTGATCGGTGAGAACCGAGCCGATGGCTGCGATTGTCAAATATTCTAGTTGGATATAAAGATAAGAACTTTCTTTAACTTGCAATACTTTGGTAGAATGTAAGAATAAAATATGTAACTTGCAATGTTGCTGGATTGTTCCTACCCGACCCCAGATCACGAGTATAGTGTTAAGATAGAAGGATAAGTGCATGTTGGAATATTTCAGCGGCACATATTTTGACAATTTTTAAAGTCCTCTCTGCTTCAGCACCTTATTGAAATATACTAAGTTACAATTCCTTGCTGAGGTATTCCTGCTTAGTTACAAACGTACTGTATTGTTTAAACAAATCCGGAACTAAGTTCGGTCGTTTGCATTTTTCGTAGCAATTTTCATCATATTTAGTTTCAATTCTAACCACTTGTAGGATTGCGTTCGAATTCCACTCTGAATCGATAACGTTGGGTGTGACACGAAAATGGTAAATGGCCCCCCGAGCGTGTGACACAAAATTACATTGCGTGATAGGAGGTCTATCCTATACAGAGGCGGATTTAGGAGCCTTTCTTGGAGGGGGCGAAATATGTAAAAGTACATAAGTACATTTTTGAACCTTCTGTTACAAGATTTAAAATTTGCCTTTAATTTATATTTTAATATCTCTTTCTGATACTATAGCCTAAAAAATTAAATTCACATTAACTATTTATACAGAATAATACACAATGTCATAATATTTTTCTATTTTATTACTCTTAGGGGGGGGGGGGGGCGATCGCCCCTATCGCCCCCCTCTGGATACGCCCCTGATCCTATACCTGGTCTGTGATACAATCCAACCACTAAAATCAGTAACGTCACTAATTCCTAACCAAGGAAAAAACATATTTAACCCGTTACGACATTGGCCATAATGAAGAAGAAACAGTTGGAGAACAATTTGACATTTATCACTCTAATTTATCTTTCAAGAATTATCGAATTAATAATGGATTAATTTATACGTTTTCCTTTATTTAAATTAAGCACATGTACTGTAAAAATAATCATGCTTCTACGAAAGTCTATTAGTGACTGGAATTATGCAACATGTTGATTGAAATTAGTCGTAACATTCAGACCGTTTTATATTTGAAATGTTTTCGAGAAGATTTAATTTTAATTCCTACCACTCGTAGCAGTGTAATCTTATTTTAGACTGAGTCGATAACGTTGGGTGTGACACGAAAATGGTAAGGGGGCTCGCGAGTCCCCCGATCGTGTGACACAAAATTACATTGGATGATAAGTCTATCCAATACCTGGTGACACGAATATTCGTAAGGTGATGGCTCTATCGTATACTTCGTCGATGATCATATACCTCGTCTGTGCCTGTACCTAGCATTTCGATGTACGTTAATCTGTCATACAGAAGAAACATCTGCTGCTGTCCCACTTTCTCATGGTTTCCTACTGTACCGTCATAACACTCACTGGCAAGGTGACTGATCATCAAAGGGAATGTAGATTTCTCTCTTATTCACAGTTCATAGATCGCACCACAGACGAGGTATCTGGTATAGGATATCCTGTATCGAGACGCTACCGCGTCTCTAGATACCTCGTCTGTGATCGCACGCCCAAACGTGCATCACATAACTGATATAATAGAAACAAACCTTGTCTATTTATTAAAAATTGAAAATGTCAGTTTATGAAAACTAACAAGGGACGTTCGGCAACCCGGAAATTCAGAAAATGATTAAACTCGGTGTGCAAGTAGAGTAGTTCATCCGTAACAAAACCCTATTTTTTGTTGGTGCGATAATGCAATTTTTAGGGGTGAAATCACCCCTCGAGAAAAATGCAGAATTTTATTTTCCGTGGAATATCTCGAGAACGGTGAGAGATATCGAAAAGAAGTTTAAACAAAAGTTGCATCCTTCTTTTATATCTACAAAACCGCGTAAAATAAAATTTTCGAAAAATCCATATTTTTCAGGTCACCCCCACCACCAACCCTTAAAATTAAGTTTTTGTATTTTGTAAATATACGCTATTAATAATACCTCTGGATAATCTCTTTTCATACATATCAATAGTTTATGTGTTATATATTTTTTTGCAAACAAATAAAACTTCTATTACCGAATTTGAAGTCCATTTTGGCAGTTTCCATTAATAACATGGTTTCTTAAAGCCATATTTAAATTCTTATTTATGTAAAGTTCAGACAGCTTTCAATTATTTAAGTAAGGCAGTACGTACCTAAAATTGCATCCAAGGTAAAACTCATTAAAATTAATCAGTGACGTGCATGAATCAGTATGATAACAGCACATTCGTACATGCATTACTTGAAGTGTAATCTTATTAGGCTATTTTGGAAACCACACGATAAACAAATAATGCGTAAAGATTCACAATGACTTTGCAAAATATATATGTTATCATTGAAATGACGCAGAATTGCATTGATGCGGATAACCTTGTCGAACCTTCCGATTTGCATACTGCATATGTATATGAATTTTAAATGATTGCGCATCAATTTTACTTACCTGTCCCACTAATAACATATATATATAATATTACATTATAGCAGTTTTCATTAATGAAGTGGCCGCATAAAGTAATATTTAAACATTCGCAGTCTCTTTTTGTACATATTGTATTGTTTGATTATACATTGAAAGAATTATACTAATAGAAGACGATAGATACATTAAAAATTACGGTTTGTAATTGGTACAATAATGCTATTCTTCATAGAAATGATGAAAACAAAAATACACATGATAAATAAATAATGCGTGAAGATTTACAGTGACTTTGCATCATTTTAATTGTAATTGATAATATTCTTGTGCCACATTCAGTTTTCGGTAAACATGTTTATGTACTCGCCTCTTTGAGTGATATAAATATTCCTGAGGATGTAGCCAACGGCAGTTACATTTTTGGCAGCAGTCAGTTAACATCGAATTGAAAAAAAGTGAGTGATCATTGTTTGAAAGGCTTTTCTTTAAAATGCAGACGATTAATGTTGCTGACATAATAAACATGTTAGCCACTACGTTTCAAGTTGCAAGTATAACACAGACACCTATAATCCCGGTAGAAACGGAACTGCACAATGAAATTCAGGACATTATAAAAAAGTTTCAAAACCTACATTCCCTAGCATTAATTGAATATGATTATGTGCTCGATTATGCCGATCCATTAGAACCACATGATGCACAAGTTGTAGAGTACATTATGCCTGCAGAAGTAGAAGAAGACAGTTTTGAACCTGCAGAATGTACTGTTGACGATGAAGGTGGACAAGTTGACTTGGGGACACAATTCTATGCGCAGTCTTAAAGTTCCAAATCCACCATTTACCTGCCACGAATTGGGGTAGGTCCACCTGGTTTTTTGCCTCCAAGGCCCACAATCTTAAATTCATGTCATGAACAACAGATCTTCTGTCACAAGCTTCTTCAAACCTTTGCAGTACATATTCTGCAATAAATGCAAATTTATCTGCATTTGTTCCACCTCTCTCTACACTCGCATCCCACCTGTATAACTGCTGCAAAGATTTAACCATGCGATAATTTATCTGTACCCTGGTAAGCGTTCGACGTGCCTTTTTTCCGCTGTTCCAAAGCGTTACAGCTTTTCTCTTATAACTTAAGTCAACTTGTCCAGCTTCATCGTCAACAGTACATTCTGCAGATTCAAAGCTGTCTTCTTCTACTTCTTCTGCAGGCATAATGTACTCTACAACTTGTGCACCATGTGGTCCTGATGGATCGGCATAAGCGAGCACATAATCATGTTCAACTAATGGTAGGGAATGTATGTTTTGAAACCTTTTTATAATGTCCCGAATTTCATTGTGCAGTTCCGTTTCTACCGGGATTATAGGTATCTGTGTTATACTTGCAATTTGAAACGTAGTGGCTAACATGTTTATTACGTTGGCAACATTAATCGTCTGCATTTTAAAGAAAAGCCTTTCAATCAATGATCACTCACTTTTATCAATTCCATGGTAACTGACTGCTGCCAAAAATGTAACTGCTGTTGGCTACATTCTCGGGAATATTTATATCACTCAAAGACGCGAGTACATAAACATGTTTACCGAAAACTGAATGTGGCACAAGAATATTATCAATTACAATTAAAATGATGCAAAGTCACTGTAGATCTTCACGCATTATTTATTTATCGTGTGTATTTTTGTTTTAATCATTTCTATGAAGAATATCATTATTCTACAAATTACAAACCGTAATTTTCAATGTATCTATCGTCTTCTATTAGTACAATTCTTTCAATGTATAATCACACAATACAACATGTACAAAAAGAGACTGCGAATGTTTAAATATTACTTTATGCGGCCACTTCATTAATGAAAACTGCTATAATGTAATATTATATATATGTTATTAGTGGGACAGGTAAGTAAAATTGATGCGCAATCATTTAAAATTCATATACATATACATTCATGCGAGCTATTCCACGTCAAAACGGATAGGTGAAAAATTTAGTTTCACCGATTCTCTTCAAAATTACAGCATTTGTCGATAACCTTGCAAAAAACAAAGCATACTGAATTTTAAAGGCCTATGTCAAATTGTTTTCGAAATATTTAATGTTAAAGTTTTAAAAATTGAAACATAATCGGCTGACGCGTCATCAGTTAAACTGTAATATCTCGGTCATTTTTAAAGATAACGCCTCCGTCTTGTGCTCATTTTAAATCTGAAGGAATGCTTTCTCAATCCGTATATAGAATATTTTGTTTATTGTTAATAAACTTGACAGTAATCGATGTGAAAGTTTCAAATCGCGATTTGACGTCGTTCCCACCCACGATCCGGCTTGAAAAAAATACCATTCGATTCGTTGAGCCTTCAGCTAATAAATGCGTTTCTCAAAAAAGTCGAGAGATTTTGGGAACAGTCAACAAAAAAATAAAACTTACGACAGTGCACACCGCTTGGAACTGCACGGATCCCGTGGTCAGTCCGCACGCACGCGTTTTCAAAACAATCGCCTAGCGTAGGAAAGTATTTATATACGATGCAACAAAACAAACTTTTCGTTCTTGTTTTCAGTATTCTCGAGAAAAATAATAGGAATAACTGCTCACCATATAAAAGATCAGCAATAGTAGGTAGTTTTTAGTGATTCTTCCTTTTCTTTTTTTGCATGTTGTGTACTGTACTTTTCAACGAATTAGAATATGATTTAACTTCTATCTTCGTTATGCTCCGTGGAATATAAGCATGTGCATTTAGCGTTCCAATAATTCGTCGTGCTTTATCATATCTTCCTTGTAAAAAATCTTTAGTTACTGAATGTTCTTCGTTTGTAGCATATACCATCGTAATTTGTTTTAAATGTTTTTTTGCCCAATCATATAAATCAATCGGTGATAGAATTTGATTTTCTTGAGAATTTTGTAAACTTGCTCTTGCTGCAAGTCTTTTAATTGTTCCGCCAATAGCATCACATGGACCTTTCCCATGTGACGTTGCAAAAAAATGCCATTCGGCCGTAATTTGAAAATCTTCCTCGTGATAACATAAGTTGAGAAAATTGTGTTTGTTTTTATATTGGCTTGAGGCACCATCGCTGAAGTAATAAATTTTGGATATGTTTGAAAATCGTTCCCTCATAAAATGAATTAATTTTTTTTTAAATAAATGGACGGCCACTGTATCATGTTTCACATTTTCTGATATAACTACAAATGACATTGTCTTTATAGTGTGGATCTCTTTATAATGGATGAATTGTTGCCTGGTTATTATTCCAATGAAATCCGTGTACTTCATCCTGTACAGCGAACGCATAATTTTCAGAAAAGTCACACAGTACTAAATATTCTCCACTGTTTAACTGATTTCGTAGATCATTTTTGTATGAATTTTGTTGAATTGCTATGAAAGAATGTTTTTTTTTAGCACAGTTAATTTTTCAGCGAAATTATCAATAAACTCATCCATTGTTTTTTCTAACGTCTCTAATGATGTCCTATCAACAGCAATCCACTGTTCGTATCGTACAATTTCTACTCCTTTACTCTCAAATACACTTCTTAATTGCTCTTTTAAGTTGTTGTTACTTGGACATTCTGTACATTCATTTAAGTGACATTCTTCTTTTGGAGGATTACACATAAGACGTGCTATACAGTGATGATCTGATTGGATTTGGTACATATCCTCTTGGGTTAATTTTTGTATTTCCGCTCCATCGATCATTAATTTTATATTCTGGTGTATCATACAAAAACAAACACTGTGTGTACCATTCGCACCTGCCAGAACGCAATGCGGAGAACTAAGTTCTGCAAATTTTGAGAGTCCCACTTTTATCTCTGGGTACTTTTCTTTAAAACTAGCATATAGTTCTTCTAAATTGCAAAGGACTAGTCTTTTTTGTATTTGTTCTTTAGTACCCTTGTGTCGTACAGTTACAAAATCTTTCTTTCCGCGCATGACGCGACTATAATCATCAGAATTATACAACTTTTTTTACTAATTCCGTTGTTTTTTCTGGTAATATCTTTCCCCTTTTTTCAGCAATCTTTGAAAGAATCAAAGTATTTCTGGCCAATTCTTTAGCCCTTGTTACTAAATAACGGGTGCACGAAAATTCTGATGCAATTTTCGCGAAGGTCCAATTTTGTGGTAATAGTGCTATAATTTTTACTTTGTCGGCATGTGTTGGTGCAGCAGCAAAAGCATGCTTCAAACTATTTAACAGTTCACAATTTTCGTGATCATGTTCAGAGGCCAATGTATTATCCGTAGCCGATGTAACATCTTGCCTTACAATAATTTCTTCAGTGCCTTCTGCACTACCACTAAGAGCACTATGCATTTTATCAGAAATTTCACTAATGTTTCCTTTGGCAGAAACATTGTCACTTCCATTGTCACAGTCCGTTTTTCTTCTCTTCTCTTGCTTCTGCAATTGCAGTCTACGCGAATGGCAGATCCTTGCCTGCAGATGACTAGCAGCCGTGTTAATATTAAAATCATTTAAAATCCATAAGGGAACTCTTCTTAATTTAGAAGTTGGATCTTAACCGCTTGAGGTGTATAACATTATGAAGTGACTATCCAGGCACCGGCTGGTCCGTTACTAACAAACTCTAAAGACTGTAAAAGAATTTGAAGAAATATGTCCTTATTCATACTCTGTGGTCTATTCCTTATCCATTAAGCTTCAGAAGTCCAATGTTCGGTCCACAATATGTTATATTGATGCGTCGGGGCGTTTACGTCACGGGCCGCCCCGACGCAACGGGTCGAATAATTACACACGTACACACATTATACTACCGGTTTCTATATTTGGTGTACAATTATGTGATCCGTACGTCCGAACGCTAGGACGTTCGGTATCCGACTCTTTCTTGTCGGCCTCCTGATCGTCCTCTTGACGGAGGCCGACCTTCTTCTTTCTTCAGCTGCGAGCACTAGCAGGCCATGCATATGCCTATACCCGGTGCTCGCAACAATATTAATGCAGTCGTACTATATTATATTTCATAAAAAGGGATTATTGGGGTCCGGGTTAGGTCTGAACAATAACTTCTTGTTATCGCCGCTGTATTAAAAAATAACACGAGATTACTCGCGGGGGCGGCAATATGCTTCGTCCAAGGGCTGAGGAAGAATCATTGCGAATGACCCCGCCTGCGTCGTCTTCCTTTCAAATTGGAGACGGATCCCTTATCTCTTCGGTATACATATACACGCGCTCCAATATCAGTACAAAAGCACGCGTTGACGTATTCCGTGCAAGAGAAGGTGGGCTTGAAGTTAGATTGGTCCTAACCTAACCAATCTGCCCCGCGTCCCTCCCAAACGATCACTCTGTTGAAGAGGCCCTCTTCACAGCAATATCTCCTCCCCGAGGCCAACCTTCTCTCGCACGGAATACGTCAACCCGTGCTTTTGTTTCGAAATTCGAACGCGGGTTTATACTCGGGAGATAAGGGATCCGGCTTTAGTTTGAAGGAATGACGACGCAGGCGGAACCACCCGTAGTCAGCGGACTACGCCTTTTCTTCCTGTGTCCCTCCACGCGGAAGAGTTCCCTCGAGGGCATCTTTAAGACTGCGGATTGGGCTAAGCTAAGCACAGAAGTTGGTGAAAGCGTATAAGCATTCAGGTCTGGACCCGGCTTTACGTGGGAACGAAACTATGTGTACAAAATGGAACAAATATTACATTCCTTCGGTTTCTCGATGAAATCTCCATGTCACTACTTTTCCCGACCAATCGTAGCTTTGTACGTTAAAGGAAATGTTCAGTGTAATGTGCGTGCGTGTGTATCTCAGTTTATTTTCTAAAGCAAGAATGGGACCAAACGTCACAACTACCCCGACGGGTGTGCTGTTTGAAGACGATCCGCTCGAGGAAAATGTAGCGATAGATACGCCGAGGGAGAAATTCGAGACACGCATCGCCTGGGGGAGGGTGGCTTTCTTCGGGAGCTTTCATCTTGCAGCACTGTACGGATTATACCTTGCCTTCGCTTCCGCCAAATTGATGACATCGGCCTTTGGTGAGCGACATTAATATTTCAGCGTTAATTTTTGGAGAAATGTCAAAGTAGAAACTGAATACCAATGCAACGAATTCTCACGAAGTGTCGTTGATACGCGTAGTTTACGTTGGGTTAACTATATGTGCTAAAGAAACTTGATGAAACATCATCTAGATCAGGGCTCAGCAACCCGCAGCCCATACCCCCACTTGGCTGCTCTGCTGAGCTGTAGGAGAACGACACTCTCCAAAACCTATTTAACTCCTACACTCTACACGGGCGAATTGCGAGCCGCACGGAGCTCTCGCTTCTACATAGCTGATATTGCTGATGGTGCGGGAACCGGCTGACTGGTAGTGGGCACTGTGCGGTAGGGTGGTCCTTGTTTTCCGGCAAAACACCGTGCACGCGTTGCCGATGGATACTTTCTCGAACAGTCCGAGTTAAAAACCGTTCCGACACTTTTCGTGGATGGTTTCTTCCTCAGATATATCTACAGAATCCGATACTGTGTGGGGAATTTGTGCTAGATAAACAACTTTTCGTAAAAATGTAAATATATTGAGAAATCACTATTAACTCAAAACTTCAACTCAACTGCGTGACGGGTTCCCGTTGTCCAATCACTTTAAAACTTTGCACATATCATTTTCTCACCAAGCCTCATAGTTCAGCCGGTTAAGATAAAAAAAGTAAAAAAAAATTTGCCCCAATAGATAAGGACCTCAGCCCTGTTCTAGAGCTATATGTATATGTACAATAACGAGGCGTAAGATTATCAAATTCCACCCGTGATTGCGCGTAGATTTTCGTGGTAGTGTCTTAAGGGGAGGTTCCGGTCTGGAGCCCATCACAATAGGTAATCTTTCGGAATTCATTAAAGGAATGCTACCGCAGATAATTTAATGGGACTTTTTGCAATTGTATTCAGAATGTCTTCAGCTATAGAAATATATTTTTTTCTGTATTTAATTCATCAAAAACCGGTGGGACTGGTAGCATTTAAACCCGTGACTGTGTTTACACACACAGATGTCCCGCTGATCGCTCCCACTAGGTAGGGTCTCTCCACGGTCGCTCCCGCGGGAGCTTGGGGTTCTCCCACTCTCGTCCGCGTTGTCAGGGATACCGCAAGACGCTAACCGCGAAGACGATAGCCCGGCTAGCCCGTCATGGCAGCCTTGGTAGCGTCGCGCGGTCTCCGTGACAAGGGAAGGCACCAGTGTTCACAGGAAATTCCCTCCTGTAGTCCAAATCACGGAGTAATACACAGGTGTTTCGACTCCTGTTCAGAATGTGTGACATTTTCGTCCTAGTTCTTCTGGAGGCCGCTAGATTGGCGCTCGAGGACAAAAGGCAGACTTTTTGCGCATAATACGTCTAAAAGCTCTTCTACTACAATAACGTGTACGCCTGCATTTATGTGATTGTGATAGTAGAGCTTTTAGACGTATTATGTGCAAAAAGTTACACCGTGGTTTTGACTACGGGAGGGAATTTCCTGTGAACACTGGAAGGCACGCTGCGCCAGAGGAAGATTGGAAGGGGAAGCAGGCGCGTGAGGGCCCCTACGCTGGAGAGCCCTGCACTAGGGCCGGTATTCACAAACGTGTCTTAAGATTAAGTAAATGCTTAAGCATTCGGCATCCTTTACTAGCTACTAGGGTTAGTAGAGGATGCCGCATGCTTAAGCATTTGCTTAATCTTAAGACACGTTTGTGAATACCGGCCTAGGTACTGTTCCCCACTCCGTTCGCGGACTCGCTTGCCCTTGAACGGACTCGGAGCTCGAGCTCGAATGTGCGCTCGCGCCCTGAAAACGCATGGTTGGGCATGCTTCACCTAGCCAAACCACTGAATGTAGGATGATCTTCACTCGATACAGTGAACATTGTCGTACCCTTATCATTTATGTAATACGTCACAACCCTATGAAACATTTAAACGATTTGCTCGTGAGTAATCATAACTGACACCGTACATGAGTCACGGTTGTTGACTTCAGAAGTGAAAAAGGAAAACTTCAGTTTGGGCTGTTGAAATGTGCACTTATATTGTGTATTCATTCCTTCGTGATTTGTTACTTGCAGCATTCGTTCTGCACATGTTAAGTCTCTTCGGAATCACAGCTGGTGTACACAGATTATGGTCACACAGAGCCTACAAAGCAAAGTGGCCGCTCCAGGTCCTACTGATGATCCTTAACACCATCGCCTTCCAAGTAAGTGAACGAATTCGTCCATAAAGAAATTTATAAGTGAGGTGTGGGCTACATGATGATCCTGTCACCCAAGAGCGAGAAAAAACGGAGGCAATTACTCTTTGGAACCCCAATATATATATACGATTACGTAGTTAGACGAAACTGCGGAATTAGATTGATTTGAAAGAACAGTCATGCTTCTTCCGTTATGAAATGCTTTTAATCGCTACAACAATCGTTACGAGTCGTATAACGAATTTGAGTGAAACTTATCGCTTTCTCGATACCATTGGAATTAATACATTATTTTATTCAAAAGAGATTGGAAGCAACTGGTCATCGATCTGGAATGAACTCGAGTACTCGAGCTGAAATAAGTAGATACGCGGCTATTTCGAATAAATTTGAAAAGTCAGTCAATTATTAATTAAATTAAAAAGAATAATGTCTAGGTACAATTCTTCGGATTAGGTAACTTAAAATCGAAACCGCAAATGTTCTCCTTACCATCCGTATGATTTATTTGTGATTTCTAATCGATTTACGAGTTTCTCCTAATGGCGGAAACTCGTGCAAAGTTCAAGCGACATATCGATCCAGAAGCAAAATGATTGTATTGGATGAACTGTATTCGCTATTTATATAAAATAATATACTGTAATTAGAATAAAATGGTCCTAATTTAATTCTTTCTGTTTTTTTTTTTTCGACAGTATTCTATAATTCACTGGGCTAGGGATCATAGAGTACATCATAAATATAGCGAAACAAATGCAGATCCTCATAACGCAAAGAGAGGATTCTTCTTTGCACATGTCGGTTGGATATTGTGTAAAAAGCATCCGAGCATCCAGGAGAAAGGCAAAGGAATCGATATTAGTGATCTGGAAACAAACCCCGTACTTGCGTTCCAGATAAGGTAGGACCGTTATTTCATCATTTTTACGCGTATGTTAATTGTATAGGAGAGAGATACATTTCGCGAATTAAATCTGAAACTTTTCGATGCTATGGACGCTTATCTGCATTCAGTGTGTGCGGAGAACCCATATATGTAGGTATTCAGCTGCTTGGTATGGATAACAAGTGCAACTGGAGGGTTTCTGCTTAGCAGCACCAAAAATGATCAAGAAGCATCACGAACGAGTATTGAAAATTGTTTAAAAACTTTGGGACAGTTCGCACAATCTTTCGTTTTTTTTTTTTTTTTGGTTTTTCAGTGCAGTGACTTAATAATTAATTTAGCCAGACTATGGTATTATAGTAAGACATTAACTAGAAATTTTATTACATGAAATACACCAAATTCCTTTCATCTCTGATATTAGGTTTGCTCTCCTAACGTGGTCATAAATGTTATAATAATCTTCCCTAAGATTCGTTTGCTAATTCTACCTGCATCGTCAAAATAACATTTTTCTCCCGAGTGATAAAATGTGATATACATATTACATATGAGGCAGTGAGAGCGACAACGGACCAACACACATTCAAAAAAAAATTCTCTTTTTATATGATTAGTAGAGCCTATTGGAATACGTTATTGCTACTAACTCAATTTCGAAAAAAATGTGGATTAGTCCGTTTTTGGTCTCACTGCCTCATTAGTGGACGAAAACGGCATTGGTACAGTAGGGAAGCTATATCGAAAGAAATTACAACTTGCCAAACAAGTAATTTTATTAGTGGAGGGACTGCTTAAATCTTTGTTGGGGGTTCCCTTTTTAGTGAAAAGCTTTTTATTGTATAGCTGTATATTTATGATACAGCTGTAAGAAGGGAATACTTCGGCTAAAAGTAAAGTAAGACTGTGGAGTACCATTTTTTAAGAAAATCAATATTGAAAGTGTGTAGCCACGATACAATATTTGAATTCCGCAATTGTTATACGACCCAGTTTTCTGTAAACATTTAATTACAAATGGTTAAATTCCTGCGCGTAAAGACTTCAGCTCTCGGATACTCTTTTAACATGAAATATTTTAGTAGTTTATTAATCTGCACTGAAATCATAAGTGTAATAATAATAATATAAGTCAAATTGTAACACATACATATTATTTTAGCCTTGTTGCCGTGCAAACACTTTTATCCTCCATTATATTTTAATGCTCTCATGCGAGAATTAAACTGTAAGTAATTTGGCTTAACATCTTTCCTAATCTGGTTACAGGTATTACAATGTCCTGGTGCCCTTGTTGTCTTTCTTTATCCCAACTGTTCTACCAGTTCTATGCTGGAACGAGACGTGGTCGAATGCTTTCTTCGTTTCCGGGGTTCTGCGTTATGTTTGTTCACTGAATGCCACGTGGTTGATCAATTCTGCAGCCCATCTTTATGGGAACAAACCGTATGACAAGTTAGTATCAGTTAAAATTTATATCATTTGGCTTGCATGAAGTAGGGATAAGCCCAACCCACGCATTAACAATTTTTAAGTTATTACTTTTTTAATATACGTCTCCTGTTAAAGTCAAGTGAGAGACAAATATAATCATTTTTCTTACATTCAAAAGAATTTCAATTTATCCTTATTTTGTATTTAGTTACATATATACACAGAAATTTACAGGAAAGTGGATTAGCATTAGCCAGGAAAATGAACAAAAAGATGCCATTTTTCCATGTATTATTTAAACAATTCCTTATGAAAAAATACACACCCTTGCCATTCAAACCGTTTTCCTGCCTCTAATAGTTTTCAAATTATTATACCATAGAGGTTTCCCTTCCCCACTGTGACCGCTGTTTTCGCCATTTTAACATGGATGATGGCAGCTAAAAAAAAAAATACGTGTCAAATATTTTTGTATGAAGATTGTCAGTTCGACATGTACCCTTGTGACATACATACATTGAAATTGGTCCAAATGACTTGAGATTTTTTGAGAAGCTAGAGGAAATAGTTTGCTACTTAGGTAACGTGTTTCATCGTTTTGAAAAAATAATGCAAGATTAGTATCCGATTTCTTTTCGTGAGAATTTACAACGTTGTGTACAGGAATGGCGACGCACCCTGTTGCTAAATCACTCTATTAGGCTTACTATTAACATATGGGAAACGCTGTATTTGAAGGATCATCGAGCTGGGAACATTCGATTAATTAATTATTTTTCTCTCTTCAATTATATGTATCGCAGAGCCCTAGATAAGCAGCGCTACTTTACAGAACTCATCCCTAATTTCAGGAACATCAATCCCTCCGAGAACTTGGCTGTAGGCATCGTGGCACACGGGGAGGGCTGGCACAATTATCACCACGTGTTCCCGTGGGACTACAAGGCGGCCGAGCTGGGCAACTACAGATTCAACTTCAGCACAGCGTTCATTGATTTTTTCGCGAAGATCGGCTGGGCGTACGATATGAAAGTGGTATCGACAGGCCTGGTGCAGAAGAGAGTGGAAAGAACCGGTGACGGCAGTCATGAAGTGTGGGGCTGGGGTGACGCAGATCAGACGCAAGAAGACAGGGACCGAACAGTGTTGATGCATAGCCTTAAGAAGGATTCGTAAAACAGAGCAATCGTCCCATAAAAAAGCCGCTCGTTCGTCCCCCGATAGTGAATCCAACAATGGCTGCTCGGTCATCAACATTTTTATTGGGAAACCTATATAGCTCTTGTGACTATAATCCCCATATAAAACTTCAAAAAAGTAAAAAAATTACGCCAAGTACGCGAAATCAAATAAATCACAAAAAATAGAAGATAATTACAAAATAAAAAAGTGATGTGAAATCAAAATGAGCTGCAAGTATATAAAGGTGCTCTCCCGCAGCGTGCAAAGGCGACACTGTGTAACGCAATGTAAGATTCGGTGCTTTCCAAATGCGCTTAATAATATTAAGCAGATATATTTTTATAGAAATAAATATTTCAATACCAATAAATATTTTATTCAAAATACTTCGCGCTGCGAAACCGAAAAAATGTTAATTGTCTTATTAATAGTAAATTAATAATTTACAATAACTCACTTACAATCTAAAATACATTACGAACGCACACATAAGAAAAAAAGAAAAAGATTAATGCAATTTATACATATTTATTCAGTTTAGCAACACGAATTCGAGGCGCAGCGCCAAGTATTTTGAGTCAAATATTTATTGGTATTGAAATATATATTTCTATAAAAATATATCTGCTTAATATTATTAAGCGCAGTTGGAAAGCACCGAATCTTACATTGCATTACACAGTGTCCCCTTTGCACGCTGCGGGAGAACACCGTTATGTACTTGCAGCTCATTTTGATTTCACATATTTTTTTTATTTTGTAATTATGTTCTATTTTTTGTGATTTATTTGATTTCGTGTACTTGGCGTAATTTTTTTACTTTTTTCAAGTTTTTATCGGGATATCACTTATTTTTACAAAGATAATTTGCATAGGGAATGACTTCAAATAATTTTTAATCTCATATTATTACCGGGGCCGTGAGTAATAAAAATAATCCCCATAATATATTTATATAATAACATAAATATTATAATAATTTTAAAGAAATAAATTTTTTATTTTATACATATACAATGAAAATGTGCTTATTTCATTTGCTCGTGCAGCAGAGTAACTTTCTGTTTCAGCTGTTGAAATAATTCTCTTCGTCTTCATCGGTAACTGAAATCGGAAACATTTACTAATTATTTATAAATTATCATACGTGGTCATATGTCAAGATAAGTGAATGAATAATTCCGTATGCAAAACCCTACCTTCAAATTTGTGCGTACATAGTCTGACGTAGATCACACTACATCATCTACTGCTTCGATTATCTGTAAATATATGAAAGCCACATTTTTTTTAGTTATACGACTTAACGTAGAACTTATATAGAAATATAGAAATAGAGTGGCCTTTTGCTATAGTAAGTGTAGAAACTGTATAATGTGTCTAAAGGAGGTGAGAGCGTATGGTAGAAAGTATTGTTGCAGGAAATGTAAATGCTAATGGTAATTTAGCGAAAATGAACGAAAAGATCCAATATTTTTAACGCACAATTTATTGGTGTCGTAATAAAATTAATTTAGTATGTTTATTGGTGAATTGAAATCTTGTTAATAGGAAACTAATAAAATTAATGAATAGCGTGGCAACTACTGTGGATTTTAAAGTATTACGATTGTCTTTCACTACAAAAGATTGAGTTGAAACGTATCAAGGGAGATGTGTCTTCAGCGTACTTTGCTCCCTAATGTGACTTGCTCCACATTGCTAAATTTAAACTAAATTTTGTCCATTTACCTTATTTTTTACCTTATTCGACAAATTTCCAGAAACTTATGCGAAAGAAGATGATTCTCTGTCGAACCTTCTCCGGACAATTTCCAAGTCTGTGCGCCCCCTTCATTTCTACTATAATCTCTACATAAAAAGTCACAGTCACAGACGAGGTATAGGATAGATCTATCAACCAATATCAATATTTGACGAAACTTAGATCTCGCGATTGCTTCTCTTACTTATATCTACTTTCCGTGGAGCTTTCATTACCTCTCGCGTTAATTAGGGGAGACCGGGGCAAAGTGAACCTCGGGGTAAAATGAGCTTTCTTAATTTATTCTTTAACCATAGAATATATTTACAAATTTTGGTGACGTAATAAATGTGTGTGATACTACAATGATAATTATGCACATTCATATATCGAAAAATGGAAATTCATTTAAAAAATTAGAAATTAAGTTTTAGAGACTTCCGATTGGTTTTCTTTTCAATTTAGCTTTTTGGATAAATGAGTCTTAAATGTGTTATTTTAACTCCAAATTTTTTCTGCGTGTTTATAAGAAGCTTATAAACATACATATACACGCGTTTGAGAAAACATTAATCCTAACATTATTAAATAATTAATTTTCTATTGAGTACATATTCGGGGTAAAGTGACCGGGGTAAACTGAGCTGCAAATGGCTGCAAAGAACAGATGCGCAAGTGTAGTGCGCAATAGCCTAACCTGTCAGCTGGCTAGAAAGCCACGCGGCGTGGTGGAACAGAAACTAACCTAAAAAAAAAATTCCATAGTTTGTGACAACCACGGTGCAAAAAAGGACAGAAGCTGCGGTGCTACACACGTCATTGCAGCGCAAGGGGTCAATAATTAGCTGTATTCTTAATTAAAGTTCTTATTTGGTTGCAGTTCATTTTGCCCCGGATAGTAGCTCACTTTACCCCACATATGAGGTAAAGTGGTCGTTTTGGCTTTTTCATTTCAAGTTGAATTTTAATATACTTTAAGTTTATTTTATGTAGTGCTATTCGTCATTTAACAATAGTAATGTTCAAATTATATTATAAATCTATTTCCACACATTTTTACTGAAAGGGAAAAATTTTATTCGAAGTCAAACTTTTTTCGTCTCACTTTGCCCCGGTCTCCCCTACTAACGCCTCACTATGCTCACGCAAATGTAGGCAGAATGAGTATTCATTTTATGTGCAAATGGTAACACGGGATTGGTATCTCGACTGTATCGCTGTTGGTTGTGGGGTAGGCGATCAATTAAAACAAGTCTTTTGTTACTACAATCTAAAACTTTAATTAAGAAAGAAGTTGGAACATACGTCTGTAACAGACAAGTCGCAAAGAACGAATGGCTCCAACCTCCAACGAGAGCCAAGAGAAAGACTATCGATGCCCACGCGGCTTAATCAGAAAAGGAACATCTTTCCTTCTTTAAACAATAAACCATAATCGCAGTATCTCCTCCTGGAGTGTTGATTCAATTTGGACCTTTACATTCCATCGTGCACTCACGCCAGACACGAAATATCCAACAATCGCGAAGCTTGTAAAAAGTTTTCCAATAAGAAACTGTATATCATATATTAGGGGAGACCGGGGCAGATTGTAACAAAAAAAGTTTATTCAGTTTTTTCTCGAAAGTGTTTTCCTCAATCAGGAAATTATTTGCGTGATTTACTACTTACATATGTGGTGAACTAATTGCGTGAAAGTACGTGACAAAATCTTGGACACTTATTCATCTAGCTTCATCTTAAACAAATCTGACCCTTTGTTACAATCTGCCCCAGTCCGGGGTAAATTGTAACACATCTGTTTTACTTATTTAAATACAAATATGAAGACAAATAAACATTTCTAAAAAATATAAATGAAAACACAGATCATTATTAAACATTTGATATCCATGAGTTAAGCAATCATTGCTTATTCGTCCAATTCTATCAAAATCTTCTGCTGTGCTTTCTTTACTTTTGCCTTCATACTTTTTTTCTATTTTTTGGATTCTCGAATGTTCTGTTGGTCGTCTAGAGCATCTTTCTCCGGTGTGTCAGCAAATAGCTTGCTTTATCACCATTTGAGCGGAGTAAGTATAGTAACATGTTACAATTTACCCCGAGGTCGAATTTTTGCGTTTTATCTCAGCAAACGAGAAACTAAACATCAAATCACTAAAATGCGTACACATAATAATAAACCAATGTGTACTGATTCGTTTGCGACCAAGAAACAAAAATTCAAACGGTTCCTAATGACGGTTAATTGAAATAAAAGTGCCAAGACAATATTTACTTACGTGCTCTAAATACTAAAATTCTGGGCTATTACCACAAAATGAATACATAACGCTCATTTGTGTTACTAAAACCGACGGTGCTAATATCGTCAAGCAGCTCTCGCATGCTGTGGGTTACCAGATTTGTCGTTCAAAAGATTTTACTTATGTTACAATTTACCCCGTGTTACAACCTGCCCCGGTCTCCCCTATAGTAATTTACGAATATAATTATTAAGCCATCTGTGTTAATTTTTACAAGCTTTAGTAAAGTGTCCTGTATGTAGATGCTAGATATTTCATAAACCAAGGAAATATTATTACGCATAATATTTCTATTTTATCTGTAGCAGAATGTGTGTGGTAGAAAGGACTGTTGTTATGACCGAGCTATGCCAGCTTTGGAAGTCACCTCTGTTCAGACGGCCGGCCAGGAGCCGCGATACAGTACGAAGTTTTCTATTCTGAAGAGCACAGTTGCCCATAGTTTACAATTTGGGGATACGCGAGGATAGAGTCAGTGTTTTCTACGCAATTTAGGTTCTTTCACGAGCGTCGCGGCTCTGAGCTTAGAATCGCGAGAATAGATTCAGCGGTTTGTTCGCCAATTATGATCTTTGGGGCGAGTTAGTAGTCTTCTATTTCTTTATTGTTTTACAATTGAAAGCGAAACTCGTTATCGGATATTAGAGTCAGTGCGTCAGCTGAAGAGGAGATTTGTGCCCAGAATATTAATGGAAAGATGTACGTATCTACATATTTCATTTAATTCCTTTAAAGCAGAGTTCATTCTGCAAAATTTTAGAGAAAAAAAATGTTTTTCTTAAAATGTTAAAATGATAAAAAGTTTCGATAGATTTGAATTGCTTCGTGATTCGTTATCAGAGTTCAAACAACCGTAGCTTTAGAAATAAATTGTAATCGTGATCTATTCCTTCGTTACAGTTTTGGCGCAGCTGAGCAGCCTGATGACTTTTTCCGAACAGCCTGATGACTTCTCAGCAGCCTGATGACTTTCTTTGAGCAGTAAGCAGCGGTGTTGGCGTCTTCGTCACCGGGGCACAGCGAAATGTGAGTGCGCACGCATTATGGTTCCTCTGGTCACTCAATCATGTCCTAGGACGTTTGGTCCGAATCGACACGAGTGACCGGTTGTATACGTGCTTTGGCGAGCATAATGATCGCGGGTATGGTAACCATGCCCGTGAATTGTAACAGTTTGTCTGTGTATGTATTTATTAGACGAGGGCTAGGGTCTTCTTCTACGCCGCGCCTTTCCAATATAATCAAATTAGAATCATAATTTCCAAGATAAACCATTCTTAACGCGAATGTTTTTCATTGATAATACATTGATGTAGATATTCATTAAATAATGCACATAAAGGTGCATAGCAGCTCATAAGGTATTGGTATGAATATCAATACGGCTGAATGCTAATTTTTATGTAACGAAGAAGTCTGATACTCTCAGACTTCACAGTTACGATCATATTTATTTAATATGTAGTAGAAAAATCGGATGCCCTCCGATTTCGTCATTGCGACGATTATAATGACATGGATTTCTTTTATTTTTCTGATTCTACGTGTTCAAAAGTAACTTGATGTCTAAATAATGATAACAGACAGAAAAGTGTAATTCCTTTCTTACAAAGGTCACTCGTTTGCGTACACAATACAATAATTAATTTCCATATGCAAGAAGACAATTATTGAGTGTGGGCAAATTTCAGATTCAAAGTAATTAGCATGATAACATACTTTCTGGTTTAATGAAATTCACTTTGACGATGGAATCGCCTGTTTTAAATTCTGAAAGTAGATTCTTCACGATTTAGAGTCATTATCTTAAATAATTTAATTTTAGAGTCTTTTTTCTTACTAATTGAGTGTCGAGTAGAGTTCTTTTTCTTGATCTAAAGTAGAGTCCTTTCTTATTTATCAAACTTTGAACTATTCACAAGTTGAAAGTCGAGCCATTTTGCTTAATTATATAAAATGAAAGAATACCTTACCTTGCTAGACACTGTACAGACTAATCATACTTTCTACTTGAGGATTTTCAGGATATCTTTCCGTACCCATTGCCTTTTAACACATCCACGTGCCCATGCGCTACTTGGGTGGGCGAAGGTAATGGGGCACGATGACTTTGTTTATTAAATAACTGCATGTCGGCGGCTGGCATTGCGTTAGTGTATCGTGCACGTCGCACTTTCCACCTGTGTGTGTTTGTGTGGTTAGGCGGTGGAGTTTGCGTCGGTGAAAGATTTTCATCAAAGGCCATGTTAACGAAACTATAACATTACATTATTATTCATTGCAATAATGATATCAATGTATCATATTCCTTGTTGTACACGATGATCATTCTAGTAAATAATCTTGGAATATGAAACTCAATCAATCTCGTACAATCAAACGAGAAACTAAAAACGTTTGATGTATGTACTTACATAATAGGTACAATGCACCTTATCAGTTAATCCATTGTTTGAAATTGAAAATAATTAATTGCTATGTAAATCATACATACACGCAATGGTCACTGCCTTTGCCAGCCGATTTCAGTGAAAACTGGTACGTACTTATTAGAGTGTGATTGTGGCCAAGCTCGGGTGACGGAGTCGTCCCGGGACGGTCTCTCTAGTGTAGGCTTTGCACCCGGGCGGCGATGCTTGAGAATCGTGGAGCGGGTTGACGGTGATTGTGTTTGAGAGACTGTTTTGCCATTTTTTAAATTTAGGTGTAGGTAGGATAGGTAACTTACCTTCTGGTACGAATGTGTGACTTAAGTATAAGTAGGTAGGGCCGGTGCAGGTCATCGTATTCTCTGATCGCATGTTCCCTCGCGCGATGACCTGCTTTCAGGAAATTTGCGAGAAAAGTCGACGGCGAGATTAGCGCGAGTGGGGTATGCCCTCGCTTCTAGTCTCGCTGTGTCGACTTTTTGACGCCAGTGGGACATTGCACATTGTCGTTGGTCGCGGTCGGAAGTACGGGCTTGAGCGGGCTATTAAAGGTCTGTGCCCACATATCCGTTCCGTCTCCGTTCCGCGTCAGTCTGCCATTGGTAAGAAGAAGAGGGGCGTAGAGGGTCTCTTCTTCTTACCAATGGCAGACTGACGCGGAACGGAGACGGAACGGATATGTGGGCACAGACCTTAACATTCAGAAGGGCGGACCGCCCGAAGCAAGAAGTGGCCAAAGAGCCGAAGATAGCCCGGCCAGAGAAAAGGCCACATCATGTGGGCTACCAAGAATGGCCCTGCATCTTCGGGTGCAGGGTCATTCTTCTTTTGCCATTATGCTCGCCTGTAGTTGTAGTAGTAGCAGTAGTTTGGTTGGCAATAGGCTGACCCATCGACAACCTCCGACCCCCCTTAAATTGAGCATACCGCGTTTTCAATTAGAGTTGCGAAGAAGACTACGGGTCCAGTTAGTGTTGCGACTAAATGTTGATCACGGTTTGAATTAGCGGTGCGAATCGAGTATTCCCCGCGTTTGGTTCCAGCATAGCGTTGCGAATGAATATCGTGGTTGCTTGTAGTGTTCCGAAAGAAAAGTCGCGATTGTTTTTGAAATTGTTCTTGTGTTTTAAACTGGAGTTACTAGAGTTTGATACATTGCGTTACTTTTGATTCATAGTAGGTAGGTATTGTTTTTATTAGAGTTGCGATGCGACTGATTGCGTTTTTTTAATTAGTCTTCCTAGTTTGATTCTTAATATTCTTTTGAGTTAGTGTTGCGATGATGACTGACCGCGTTTGTAATTAGTATTGCGATCCCCAGCCCCCAATGCCCCAAAACTGTCCTGGGACATGTCTGGAGACATGTTCCTGGGACCAAGGAGTCACGAGCAGCTGGATTTGCTGCACAGCCTTCAGGAAGGCTGCAACGAATTAAAGTTAGAGTTGCGTATTACCAGACACAGGTGTACTGAATTTTTATTAGTGTTGCGAAAAATGAAAGCACCTACATGATGGTTCTCGGTAGCTTTTTATATTTGTTAGAGTAGTGTAGCTCCTTGGGAGCTTTTTTGTTTGCTATTCGGTACTTGTAACAAGTACAGTAGAATTTTCAGTAATGAAGCACCATCCGGGAATTTTGAAGTTGTTTGAGAAATTAGTGCCGCGAGTAGCCCAAAGTCCTAGTGACTATGCTCGGGAGTTGATTTTAGTCTGTAATAAGTTAGCGTTGCGAAAGACAAAAACGGTCCACTCACGGTTTTCTTGCATTAATAAGTGGACAATGATCAGCTCTGCCCTTCTGGCTACTGATAATTTTTTCTAGCAGCCCTACGTGGCTGCACCTTCCTCCTCCTCTTACCATCACCTACCCACCCTTGAATCGAGTATTTGTCGCTAAGGTCGGGGCCAGATAATATTGGCCGGTGAATGCGTTTTCGCGAGCAACGATTGAGGAGAAATCAACCACCACCATCTGACGATCGTGGATTTGTCAGTTGGAGTTGCGCGGTCGTCGCAGGGTATGGAGGGGTAAGGGGAACGCTGCTCGGCTCCGCCTGAATCTAGCCGTTTGGCTGTTATTTATTCTTAGCGTAATAGTTGTGTGCGTGACGAAGCTATTCGTAGACCAATACGAGATGAAGCTATCGAGAAGGAATCAATGTTCTGACCAATAAAGCTCCTGAATATTTTCGGAGCTAACGCACACCTATTCTGATGTGTGTATTTCTACGCTGACAGCTCGGTTTGACCTACACGCTAGAAGCTTGGCACTATCCCCACCACTTCTGGCTCACTCTTGTTCTGCGAAGACGAGAGCGAGATGGAACGAGAGCGAGTAAGAAAGCGTTGAGAAAAGGAGCACCGAGGCAGGCAAACGGTGTGGTGGGAGAATACCCCTCACGAAACTCACCGGCGAATATATCTGGCCCCGACCTTAGAAATATTGTTTTAAAAGAATATTCATATCTCGCAGAAAAAATGTTTTCTATTTATTTTAGAATATTATTAAATTTGAAGTTCCAATTTTCATGGAATGGCATTTGAAAAATTTTATTGTGTGACTGAAAGAATGGCGATGATAGGTGTGATTCATTATTTGTAACAGAAATTACAGACTTCTGACACACCTCCATTCAATTGAAGTTCTAATTAGAATCTTTGAAGAGTCTTTGAAAGCAGCTATTCCTCATTAACGTTGCTGATTTTTGCATGGTAACTTCGTGAATCGTTGTATTTATTTTCAGATTGAAAAGAAATGTAGTTTTTTATTTTATAAATTTTCAACATTCGTTTGCATTGATCAAAATTCTCCCGCGATTGTTGCTTAATTTGATGATGTTGAAACAAAATTTGCACTGAAACAGTAGGTAAATGCAATTCGGCACTTTATATTGATAGTAAATTTTCAATATTAATTCGTGCTCGTTGTTGCCACTTTCTGTATGAAAGTAACTTCGTTTACTGTGCAGTAAAGTGCAATAATTATTCCAATCTTGAACATTTGCATAAATGTTTTTGATTATTGTATAGTCGAGTCATTGATACATACACTTTGAAAATGCCAATTAATGAGAAACTAGAAGGAAACTAGAAGCAAAGTGCTTAAATTTATGAATATCAATTACTTCGAAATGAAATGTAATATCATTAGTAGCTTCATTTTCATCAATTGCTAAAGTTTCGATTGCCTACTTTGTCTGCTGACAATGAAGCAGTATTTTTAATCTTTTCCTTCTTTCATCTTAATACCAAATCGATATTCCATATTGAGTTTTGGCTTGAAGCTTCAAATATGATATTTCAATATTTGGGCAATAGTGATTCAATGAAAAGATTATATCGGTTGAAATTACATTACTTAATCGAGATAGATTGTAGGTACTAATCCACTAGGAAAGTTTATGTTGCAGAGTATTATGTGTGAAGAATATTGCAAATAGAGGTTTCCAGGTTCATCATCCATGAGAAACCAAAACTCAAGAAATTTTTATTAATACTTTTGAGAATGTTTCAGGTAACATCGTGGGTCCATCGGGCGAAGTAAGAAACACACGAGACTTTCAGATTTATATTAGGCAGGTGATTATTTAAATTTAAGTAGATATGCATATGGTTAGTTAAGGTGTTTGGTGGCCACATAGAATTAAGTAGTTTTTAAGGAAAAAGATAAACACTGCAGTGTTTACCTAAATATAAGTAGCAATTATTAAATATACCTGGTCTGTGATAGGTCTATCCTATACCTCGTCTGTGATCTGTCATACAGAAGAAACATGTGCTGCCGTCCCACTTTCTCATGGTTTCCTACTGTACCGTCAAAACACTTACCGGCAAGGTGACTGATCATCAAAGGGAATGTAGATTTCTCTCTTATTCACAGAGCACAGATCGCACCATAGGATACCTCGTCTGTGATCGCACGCCCAACAAATCAATTTCTTCTTAACACGTTCACTGTCCTGTGCATCACACAACTGATATAATAGAAACAAACCTTGTCTATTTATTAAAAATTGAAAATGTCAGTTTATGAGAAATAAGAAAAATTATGTTCTGTTGCTTTTCGAAGTACCTATGGCAAACAATAAGGCTCTTTAGATGTTTTGCATACCTGGTGAACTAGTTTGTCTTCTTTACGAGCGTTTCCATCGCGGTTATTCAAATTTCCATAATATCCACGGCATCACGTTTTGTGAAATGTGTTTTCGCTGGTTCGAAATATTTCAGTGAGTTTTCGAAAATATTCATCTGCACAGGCTTTCGTTACCACTTCATATCCCCAAGAGTTTGTAAATTATTTTCTACCTGACATTCAGAATGGTTAATCTAGCTCTTTTATCTTCTTCCATTTCGTTATACAGAGTGATTCACCTGTGCCACCTAAATTACATGTGTAGCCTTTGGGATTGTCAGGAACAAGGATATATTCTGTACAGACAAAATTTATTCGGATCAGGAAGGAATACATGGTTTGGTAGGACGGGGCTACAAATTTCGAAAGGCAGACTTTATGTCTCGTTGAGTTTTACAATTTCAAAATTCTATTGTGCAGACGGCACTTGGCTTTATGCTAATGAGGCGTCCAGGAGTTACTCTGTACTCTCCCGTTCGGTTGGCGTCCAGGTATTATCGCCGAACTCTCCATACCGAACGGGCGTTCAGGAATATTCTCCCGTACTCTCCTCTCTCAACGATCGGGTATTTAAGAAAGGGGCTTTGTACTTTCGTGACTCTACTCTACTGAGGCGTCCAGGAGTTACTCTGTACTTTCCCGTTCAGTTGGCGTCCAGGTATTGTCGCCGAACTCTCCATACTGAACGGGCGTCCAGGAATATTCTCCCGTACTCTCCTCTCTATTTAACGAGGCGTCCAGGAGTTACTCTGTACTCTCCCGTTCGGTTGGCGTCCAGGTATTATCGCCGAACTCTCCATACCGAACGGGCGTCCAGGAATATTCTCCCGTACGCTCCTCTTTCTAATGAGATGCTCTGTACTCTCTCGACCGATGGGCGTCCAGGTATTATCGCCGTACTCTCCACATCGGTCGAGCGTCCAGGAACAGACTCTAGTGTGAATCCCGACAGCAGGCGTCCAGGTATTATCGCCGAACTCTCCTGCCGGAGTCCCTAAGCTGTCCGAAAGCGGCCGTGAGTGTACCTCGTCCTCTCTCTCTCAGATCAGCTAAGAAGAAAAATGCCTTTGCGGGCCTCTACTTTATACCCAATCGTTGCTATCCGCGGCTGCAGAAATCAACAGACGCGTCGTTAAGCGCGGGTCTCGCGAGCCGCGGCTTCCGCGCCCGCACGTAGTGGTGGAGAATTATCGATAATTGGCACCATCGATAGTTTTCGATTGTTGGGTCACCAGCCATCGATAGTTATCGATAGATACCGATAGTTTTATATAAATAGGTATACGACCATAGATGCAACATATGTATAATTAACATATGTACGTTTGTTTGTTCAAAATAAAATTGTAGAAGGAAATTTACATCTTATATGTGATCATTATTTTTTATGCTAAATTTATTTACTAATTTACTAGTAGACCGACAATCAGTTGTCTCTAAAACTTGTATTAATTGAAGTAACCTAACCTGTTAAGATTTCGTATATATATATATATATATGATATTAACAAGATAGAATTGCCTTGTCGATTTTTTTTAATTCTGTGTTAGAAATAAAACAAATTTCTATTTATCTAAAATAATAAACTTGTATTTAATTACTATGAATTTGACAGCCATTCATTCCTGTTAAGGAAAATTAATTTATCCACATTTTTGGGTTTTAATCTTGATCTGCGGTCACTTATGATTTGACCTGCAGCACTAAAAGTTCTTTCACTTGCTGTGGAAGAGCCAGGGATGCATAAATATTTAAATGCTAGCTGTGTTAAGACATTCATATCTTCACCAATTCCCTAAAAAGGATACAAGTAATCATCAACAGGAAATTACAAATTATAATCAAATATTTATGTTACCTTCCAAAAAGCTAAAGGATCAGATTCCTCTGAGGCATTTTCTTTTTCTAAAAATTGTCTTTTCAAAATTATAACATCTGCTGTTACATTTTTATTCTTTTCTCCAATTCTATGTTTCAAAAATGAAAATAAAGATTTTCGTGGTGGTGGTGATGTTATTTCTGTATTTTCTAGTTGTGTTACTGTTGTTTCTCTTAAAATATTATTCATTTCTTGTTCCAATAAAAGCGAGGCTTCCTTAGGAGTTTGTTGGATTCCTGAAACCTTCTTTTTCAAACCTTGGGTCAAGAATTGTTGCAATTCTTGTTACAGATCTTAACTCGTAACGGAAGAGTCTTTGTATTACAGATTCTGTTACTTTTGCACAAACTATTTTTCCTTCATCGGTTTTCAAATCTTGAGTTATATTATTTAGATAGTTATATATTCCGTAAGTCAGGGGTATAATCATAGATATCGTTACATAGTTGGAACCAGATATTTTCTTTGTTGCTTCTTCAAAAGGAGACCAAATTTTTCTAAGTCATCTAAAACAATTGTTTCATCCACTGTTAGTGGCGGAGGAGCATTACGTAATTTAATTAGGGCTTGATTCAGAGCATCAACTATTTCTAAAATCCTTTTGACCATGTAATATGAACTATTCCATCTTGTTGATACTTCTTGAATTAGTTTATATTCCGGAGTTTTTGTTGCTTGTTGTTATTTCTTAAGCATCTCTGTTCCAACAGTACTGCTTTTAAAAAAGCGAACAATTTCCTTGCATTTTGTAAGTATTTCTTTTATACACTCCAGGCCAAGCATATCCTGCATTATTAAATTCAAAGTATGTGCGTAACAAGGTAAATGTCTCTTTTTGAAAATATCACATGCCTTAATCATGTTAGCTGCATTGTCTGTGACGATGCAAGAAATTTTATTTTCAATTCCCCATTCTATGCAAATTTCCTGCATTACTTTTGCAATATTTTCTGCAGTATGATTTTCATATAAAACTTTTGTTGCTAAAACAACATTTTTTAATTCAAAATTTTCATTTATAAAATGACATGTGATTGTCAATTACGAATCATTATTCTTCGCTGTCCAAATATCTGTAGTTAACGCAACATATTTAGTCTCGTTTAATATGTCTTTCAATTTTTGTTGAGTCTCTGCATAAATATCTTTCATTATATGTTCCCTAATCGTGAATTTACTTGGTATTTTATATTTAGGATCCAAAAGTTTTACAAATTTTCTAAAACCATTATCATTTACGATGTTGAAAGGCTGGAAATCAGTTGCAATCATCAAAGCTAACATTTTATCCAATTCTTTTTTTCTTTCTGAATTGTTTTCATATTCTAAAGAGTTAATGGACATTATACTGGATTTTGATATTGCTTCATTATTTGTTGATTCTGATTCAGAATCTTTTTCTATATTTGGATGAAATCTTCTAATGTGATCTGCTAAATTACTTGTATTACCGCTAGTCTTATATTCTTTGCAACAAACGTTACATTTTGCTATTTGGTGATCATTTGATCTTGTAAAATACTTCCAGACGTAAGAGATTTTGCTTTTTTTTTTAATTACAGCTACAGCATCAATATTCGATTCATTGAAGTCAGTGTCTTCACTTTCATGTACATGTACATCTTGTTTTCGCTTTTTTAATGTAATATTTTCTGTTCTATTCTCTACAAAATATTAATAATATGTATAAAAATAAAATATAACTTGTTAATATGCACTTACCAGTTTCTTTTGCTATTATATTTAGAAATTTTTCCATTGTAAAAGCAGAAAGTAGAATACAATAATATTTTATATTTAACGGAGGTAATAAATTATACAGAAAATATTGAACATACAAGTAACAAATCACGCAATTAATTAACAATCCGTAAAATGCACGTGCAGGCAAAGATGGCTATATAGTGTTTTCGCAATGACAAAAGACTAACAGTAGGTAGTATGAAACAAATGAAACTCATCGCTTGCAATAATTCAAATTTTAGAATTCGCGGTATTATCACCTCTACAATCGATAGGGAAACTAAGCTATCGATAGTTTTCGATAGTGAGGACCATCGATAACTATCGATAGTACCATCGATAAATCTCCACCACTACCCGCACGTCTCTTCTCACGGGCGGTCAACAAGCGTGTTCGAGAAACGTCTCGATGATCAGGGTTTCTCAAAGCTCCTTTTCTGCATGCTACACATGTAAACTCTTTGTTACACGAAAAAATGCTTTAAACAAAAGTTGTATAGTGTCAAGAGGGACGCTCAAGGTAATAATTAACTTTTTACTATTTTGCTCTTTTATCGAGATATGAAGGTCACCTTGACTTTTTTAATCGTAATGGGTATAATTTGACCCTGCAGTTGAAGGGAGTGTTGAACGCTGAGTAAAAATCTATTAGAGAGTATGGGTTCAAAAACTAATAATTATTGAAATATTTTTTAAATGATTTTTAATGTAAGTAATGCTGAAAATATTGTCCATTACAATCAATACAAGTGCGCCGTCGATTAATTAGTGCAAATAACAAATTACTACATTGTACGTCCCCCTTGATAACTTTTGTTTGAACCCTTTTTTTTCATTTTACAACAAAGAGCTTATAAGTATATTGCTGTTACGAGCCGGGGCTGCAGCAAAGCGAGAGGCCGCCGTGAGGAGTATGTTTACCGGGACCTGAGAATGATCCGTGCATCTAATTCTAACTAGTTTCATTACCGTAGTTTTACATACTTTGTAACTTTCAGATACAGTTTCTTGACATTTTAACCTATTTGGGTGTTTAGAATGCACATGACCCAGGAAGTCATCACTTCCTGCGACAGCACGGACAAGATTTTGCAATTAAACTGATATTCAATTAAAGTCTCGCGCATATTCCCACCACTTTCTAAGCTGAATTATGTAATATAAAAAGAAGCATGGATGCATACGGGGGCTCACTTGTAGTTTAGTGCGCTTAGAAGGCAGAATCTTAGCGAGAACGGATCCAGTAAACGGTTGCTCAGTTGTAACGATTTCAATTTTCACTGATTTTACACGTACTCTTATGGAAATAGACGATCTTGACGGATAAAACAGCTGAAAAAATGTTGAAGAAATGGTATGTATGTTTTCATTTTTTTTTGAACATGTAGTATATGAATAGATGAAAATATGTGCCAAACTTCAATTGTTTTCACTTCACCGTTTTAAAGAAATAATTTATAACTTGAGAAAATTATGCTGTTAGCATGATATGTATCTCGATGGCTTATGAAATCGCGGCAACGTCGCAATCAGCTGACCAAGCGAATCAAACTTATGTGTCGCTACACGTATATCTAACCTACTAGCTAACTTTTTATCTCCATTACACTCAGGGAAAGATAGAAAGAAAAAATAAGAAACAAAGCGGGATTATGAATATGAAATAGGAGGTAAAAATACGCAAAAAGAAGCAATAATTTGGGCTATACTTCCGAATGGCCCCAGTGGCCGATTGACACGAGGTTTGAGAGGGGGGGAACATTTTGCCGCGTTGGATTACGCGACAGTTTACTATACGTGGCGGCTTATGGGGCTATTTAGACCAACGCGAAACATTTCTGCTGCGACTGCGGATCCGCAACGTTTTCTCCGCGGCGATATCGATTCGCTCTCCAAAGCGTTTTTTCCGCGGTGAAATTCTTTTCCTCTCCAAGCCGCATTTTCACTGCAATTGTAGATCAATTATCGAGCTTGTCTCAATTGTCATGTCCAGGGTTGCCACCTCTCCGGTTTTGGCCCGGAGACTCCGGGTTTCGAAGCAAATCTCCGGGTTGTAGAAAAAGACGAGATAATAAGAAATTGTGGTATTATACAATGGTATCAATTTTGTATACAACAAAAGTTATTAATTCAAAAAACAGATACTTTCAAATTCTGAATTGTTTGGACTTAAAAGAATTGCACATCTGTTTTCCGAATATTCGAGAATAAAACTTTTTTTGCTCCATCCATCTCCGGGTTTATATTCGAATCTCCGGGTTGGAATGTGTGGCACTCCGGGATTTATATGGTGATAAGGTGGCAACCCTGGTCATGTCTCGTCTATCGACGTGGCGCCCGCGTAACGACGAAACAGGACAAATAAGTTGCCTTTACATTATGCAAATCAATAGTTCATGTAATTTCTCTAATTATGGCCCGAATTATGTCATTTTGGGGGTTATTTTTATCGGGAAAACATAAGGAACCGATAGGCGTCACTTTCGCAAAGATCTGATGGGAAATGCACAACCTGACATTCGTCACTGGCTTAGTGCCAAAACATTGTAGTCCCTAACGATCTCGATCGTCGAAGGCCCTGAAACTCAGCGAGGCGCGATCTTGTCGGCGGCATTGCCTTTGAGGAATACTAGTGGGAGAATCGCCCTGTATTACTTGCGGTTACGTAAATCAGAATGAGCAGACAGCTAATACATGCTGCTATATAGTTTAGAAGCTCGCTTTGTTTTAGACCTCACTGAAGTAATATGGGCTGCGAGTGGTACGATCAGCCGACCGTAATAGCGGAGCGCGCGGCTCGCTTAACTGAAACGGGGCGCACCGCTGTTTTTAACAGCTGACTGCGACATTGAATATGCAAATTACCAATAACAGATAGGCTTACTTTATAGAAAACACTTCAGGGTATATGGTAGTATTTTTCGGATTTTTAAAATCAGGACCATGAGCCACAATTTGCAAAAGAAGAATTTGTTTATAATTTTCACTGCTGTCAAAATGATTTTTCATTCGGAGAGAAATATTCGGGCAGGCCGATCCTCGATTAAAATAAAAAAGAAATCAACTAAATCTGACAAATAGTTTCCGAGGTAAAAATTCATAAGTACAACCCATTTTCACGAAAATAGACTAACAGATCAGGGAACCCCCAGATCTACGTCAAATATTCACAGCGGCAGCGAAATATCCGCCCCGGTGTGAGCCCACGCGCCGATTCCCTCAATCTCATATCGTGTGAGAAAAAAAAAACAAACCTGGACGCCGAGATAGCGAATTACTGAGCGATGTTGAAAGTGATGGTGGAACTGTGGGAGGGAAGCCACGGCAGAGAATTTCTTCATTTCATTTGAAACACAATTTCCAGCAATCGGTGACCGCGGCATAGTAAACTCCTTCAAACATCTCAAATAGTATGAAGTATGAAGGCGTTGTTTCGGTTACTGACCCAACCGCCGGCGTTAGCTTTATTTATATAAAGAAAGCACGATGTAGAAAAGGAGGCTGGTATTTCCACTGTATTCGACGTGCGCGCCTGGCAGAGCGTCGGCCCAATTCGTGCGCGCGGCCTCATAAATTAGACCCTTTCAAGAAAACGTCGTGTGCAGCGCGCAGTTGCACTAGTGGGACCCTGCCTTGATACATATTTTCTTATAAATGTTAATGTTCGCAGGAACATGCATGATCGCCTAGGGTGTGTACTGTGTGGAGATGGAGCTGAATTAAGTATCGCATGTATCCTGTTTATTGATACGTTACGCTTAATTTTATACTAATATTGTGATTGTTTTCAGCGTTAACACAACAGGGAACATGATGATTCTACACCATTGCGTTGACAAAACAAAAACGCATCGGCACCCAGATAGCACAAAGACGTCTTAAAGACGTCCACGAACATCCAGAAAACGCCTTAAAGAGGTCCTAAAAAGGTCCATTTTCACGAAACAGTACGTCTTTGAGACGTCCAGAAAACGCCTTGGTTACGTCCGAAACAGACGTTTTTAGGACGTTCGACGGTACTGGTTCGATTTGACAAAAATTTAATGAAGTAAATGGTTTTCAAAATGAGATCAAACTCGATAACAATTCATTTAATTTATTTAATTCAGAAATAAAGCAGAATATATGCACTTACAATAGATACAAGAACATGTTAGTACGAGGTCGAATATACAGAATATACAAGCTATGGAGGATATACACTTAAAATAGATATGGATGTGCCCTTAAAATAGATGAATTATGTAGAACATGTAGGTAGTATAAATAAATTATACAAAGTATAATTGTTTATTCATCGAGTGCGGCAATCTTAATTAATCTGCAATCATCTAAAGCGTGCTGAAATCTGAAAATAAAAAGAGGTGTGGAATTAACTAATACCCTGTAACAGCGATGCCTCGATGGGCGGTCCGAGGGCCCGAGCATCCATAGCGCTGTCTACGAGCCGTGTGGAAAGTGGTGCTCGAAGCCAATGGAGCGACGGGCATGCAACGGATAGGGAAAACTCTGGTAGTGTGCCCTTAGGCCCTCAAGGTGAAGTTCCACGGCGTCTGGCTCGGCGAGTCGGTTCGGCTCGCCCAGGTTCGGCGAGTCGGTTTGGCTCGCCCAGGTTCGGCGAGTCGGTTTGGCTCGCCCAGGTTCGGCGAGTCGGCTTGGCCAGCGCGAGTCGCCGAGCCACGCGCCGTGGAACTTCACCTTAAGGGTACGAGCCTACACGCACACTACTAGAGTATTCCCTATCCGCTGCATGCCCGTCGCTTCATTGGCTTCGAGCACCACTTTCCGCACGGCTCGTAGAAAACGCTATGGATGCTCGGGCCCTCGGACCGCCCATCGGGGCATCGCTGCCCTATAGGAACAATTAAATAAAGACACGTATAAAGACTCCTTGTAGTGTATTAGTTACTCGCTTTGTTAAAATATCTTCGGCTGTGACGTTTTCCTATCGCAAGCTCTTTTTAGTCAGGCTTGTATGGATAGCTCTGTACTTGTTCTCTGCCATTTCCCTGTGTTCTGCTGCACCTTAAAGAGGAATTTCGACGAAACATTACATTTGAATTTTACACTAATCAATATTGCGAACAGTAAAATAAGGGTGATAGTTGCATATTATAAAACCGTTGCTACGTTTAATTTTTGGAAATCTTCTTTTCCTTTTCTGCCCAGGCCAATTAAATAGCAATACAACATCCATCATCAACGACGTTAGCGCCCGTTTCACAAAATTTGCGAATTCGTTGACTTAAAATTTAAAAATTATTCAAACCCTAACCTAGAACTACATACCTTTGGCCGCAAATACTGAAACAAATATACAAAAACTGTACAAACACGTTATGAAAGCTGTATAAAAAGAGTATGAAAACAATATAAAAACTGTATAAAACCGGTTTGCAAATATGTACGTATATCAAGTATATCAATAATTATGTAAAGTAAATTGTACGAAGTACGGAACGGGCATTGGGTCTCTCCCGAACCACGCGGGCCGGCCTACGGACCGCCCAGCCGTCTTTTTTGGTAAATCCACACTTTGGTGTGAATGAATTGTTGCAGGAATATTTGTAGAAATATACGAATACAAAGTAAGCGAGCGGGAAACAGGCGGTGGGAGGCATTGCGAGCGAAATAGCCCCCTTGCCTCTTGTATCGTCCGGGTTCCTTCTTTTCAGCAAACCACAGCACCTACCGTCGACTAATATGAGAAATTAATCTCAGTTGCGGACGACAAAACCGACGTTCGTGTGACTCTAGCCTCAACGTCCGTCACGTCAACGCTCGTATGACCGCGACCTGAGAGTGACACGTACACCTAAGTAATTTCATTACCATAGTTTTACATACTTTGTAACGTACAAATACGTACAGATACAGCTTCTTGACATTTTAACCTATTTGGGTGTTTAGATGATTAGGTGTTATGCACGCGATCCGGGGGGTCAGCGCTTCCTGCAGTTTTGCAACGTAGTCAAGGTTTTCCAATAAAACTGATATTCAATTGAAGAAATACAATGTCCCCACCACTTTCAAAATCTTATAAAAAGAACTACGAATGCATACGCGGTTGTTCATTTCTAGTTTAATGCGATTAGAAGACAAAGGCGTAGCAAAGTCGGGTTCCACTTCCTTTCGAGCAATTACACAGGAGAACCGTACAGTACGTAACATTGCTGTTAGGCATTACTTTAAACTTATTCCTCTTTGAGATTCCCGCATTTCTCAGTTTGAAACCCGAGCCAAACACTCTACCAATTGTAAAGACCGAACTTATAGTATATAAGGTAAATGTCCCTATTTCTGCTCATGTCCCCATTTCTGCTCATTTCGTATTTTTCTTGTTATTATAAGTGTCACGTTTGTACTATATGGCAAGAAAATAATTCTAAATTATTTGAACATTTACACGAGTGTTGCACGAGGTTGGGGCTAACCAAAGTGCAGCATAAGAAACGAAAAACTTTTAAAACGAGAGACTCATGATTTTTCGATCGTGTTCTAGCTGGTTGTGCTAAGGAAAAGCGTCACTATTGGTATTCGATAATTGGGCAGAAAATAGTTTTTGCAGTAAATGTTCTTATTTAATAACAAAAACAAATACCGTATTGTGCTCTGGATTTAGATTTTTTTACTATTTTTAATTTTTTTAAGTAGAAAACAGGTGAGTAGGTTTAGGGTCAAGTGAATCACCGTCATGTCCGCATTTCTACTCACCAAAATTTTAGTAACATAACCTCACAATTCAATGTATGCTGTAACCTCTATTTCTATTCGAAGGCATTTTATTTTTTGTTTATCATTATTTTATGCTTTACTGTTGTGTTATAAAATCTCTCCATAGAAGATGTAACTTATTTTAACCTGAAAAGGCAGGTATTATGAAAAAGCAACATATTATGAGAGCAGAAATTGGTACAAATAGTGAGTAGAAATACGTACATCGCTATTTTTCGTGAGCAGAAATACGGACATTTATTGCATTGTATTTAATTACAAATTACTAATAGTTAAACATCTTGAAATATATTTCTTTAATAGTTTTCGAAATGGTTGATTTATTATTAAAGAATTAATCAATTACTCTGCAACTTTTGATCACAAACAAATTTTTTACACCTTCTTTATGACGAGTAACCTCTTAAATGAGCAGAAATTGGGACATTCACCTTACGTTGTCATTTCTTACTAACAGTTCTTTATTAGAATTCAATCTAGAGACGCGGTAGCGTCTCGACGCCAAGTACAGGAAAGACACCCTGTATATGTCGACTGTCGCTACCGCTATCATTTACTCGTCGCCGGGCTATTCCAACCTAACCTGAAACTTATTTCATTAATATCTCATGACGCCTGCAATATTTTCTAAATTTAAAGGCATTTTTCTTATGTAAACCGCATATAAGCTTTCGAATAAGACCAAATTTCAATAAAATCTGTCCACGCATGACAGAGATATCATAATATCGTCTCATGAATCTGTCAGAAACGGTAAGATTTTTCTTCTGATTCTCCTTCAACCAAATTTTTGTCGACATAATACGTATATACGCGTTACACGCACACCTTCGGCCAAAAGAAACTAGTGTATGTTTCGTTCGTCGACTCTCGGGATCATTCCGTACTATTGAATTATAACCTACCAAGTGTCATCGCTTTATAACCTACCAAGTGTCAATCCATCATAACCTGCCAAGTGTCAAATAAGGTAAGTTGTCCAAATTTGAAATGTCACGAGTTTTTACACTACATGGGAGACTGAAGTATTGTCTCAATTACCAAGGTGGGTCGCCAAATTTTTTTAATAGATTTTTTATGTAAAGTCGCAGCCTTGGAAGTTGTCCGGAGAAGGTTCGACAGAGAAACATCTTCTTTCGCATAAGTTTCTGGAAATTTGTACTATGCATGTACAAAATATATATTATAACAAATTGCATTGCATTTAAATTGACAGATATTTTTATTATACCAGCAAATTATTTTTAATTTAGAGTTTTTATGTAAAGCTTATAGAAATGAAGGGGGCGCACAGGACTTAGCTAAAAATGAAGGGGACGCACAGGCTTGGAGATTGTCCGGAGACGATTAGATAGATAGACAGAGCATCATGTTTCGCACAAGTTTCTGGAAATTTGTCAAATAAGGTAAATCTACAAAATTTGTCAAACGACATAGCATTAAGAATTATTAAGAAAATAGATTATGGTGGACTGCTTGCAATGTAGAGCAAGTCACATTAGTGAAGAAAGTACGCTGAAAACACATATTCCTTGATGCTTTACAATCTTTTGCGAAAGACATTCGTAATACTTTAATATATAACATCCACAGTAGTTGCCACGCTATTCATTAATTCATTAATGTTTTAGATTCCCATTAACAATATTTCAATTCACCAATAAACATATTAAATTAATATTATTCCAACACCAATAAATTGTGCGTTAAAAATATTGGATCGCTTCGTTCATTTTCGCTGAATTATTACCATTAGCATTTAATTTAAATTTCCTGCAACAAGACTTTCTGCCATACACTCTCACCTCCTCCGGACACATTATGTAGTCTGTACACTTACTATAGCAAAAGACCACTCTATTTCTATATATATATAAGTTCTACGATAAGTTGTATATATAACTAAAATGTGGCTTTATATATTTACAGATAAGCGAAGCAGAAGATGATGCAGTGTGATCTACGTCAGACTATGTACGCACAAATCTTCAGGTAGGGTTTCTTGACATATGAGCACGTGTGATAATTTATTATAAATAATTAGTAAATGTGTCCTATTTTTCAGTGAACAATGCAGACGAAGAGAATTATTTCAACAGCTGAAAGAGAAAGGCTGCATGAGCAAATGAAATAACCACATTTTGATGTATCAAAAGTAATATATATTAAAATATATATAAATACTAGCTTAAAGTACCCGGCGTTGCCCCGGTAAAACTTCGATTATCACGGAGTGTCAAGGGGGTGAAATAAGGGGGAAAGGGTGGTATGTCCAGATTTCATGGTAGCCTATATTTTCCGCAGGGTTCTAGAGAGTAATTATGCAAAATTTGGTTCAGATAGGGTAAAAAAATCGGAATAAAAAGTATCCCGTATGTTATTCCTGTTCCTAGGTTACGTATATTCAAAATTTCAGAAAGATCCGTTTCGTAATTCCGACGTGATTGAGTAACAAACATCCAAACACACTTTCACATTTATTATATTATATTATATATTATATAATATATATTATATATTATATATTATATATTATATATTATATGTTATATGTTATATGTTATATATTATATATTATATGTTATATATTATATATTATATATTATATATTATGTGTATATTATATTATATTATATTATATATGAAATCGGGACAGGTCTATACGCGCATAGTGTTCTGCGCTCTGCGCGAAAGAGATGCGCGTGACGGTTGCCCGTACAGTGGTGGGGATGCGAGTCCCATCGTTAGCTGTTCTGTGAGCGCTGCGATTCACGAAAACCTTGCTTCACTAAAATCGTCATTGCTCGGCTTCTATTTGTCATAGCTTAATGTCGCATACACATAAACCTTCCTCGAGAAATGCTTTACACAACGGTGCAACCCGCATCACAATCCGTCCAGTGGTTTCGGAGGTTTAAGATTTTGAACAAACGAACAGTTACATTTTTATTTATATAGATATATAAAAATTATAATTATTTTTTATTTTTGGTATACCTTATCCTAACGTCACTAGATAGGCTGCAGAGCGCCATAAACACGTGAACGTGTGACGAAGATAGATCAGAATTTATAATTTATTGGGATTTCCTTACTTTTTCGTTATTTTTAGCACACGTGGCAGTCAACTTCAAAAAAGTAAAAAAATTACGCCAAGTACATGAATTATCTTTGTAAAAAGAAGTGAGATCCCCATAAAAAACTTTCAAAAAAATAAATCACAAAAATAAAAGATAATAATATAAATCACCAAAAAAAAATAGAAGAAAATATATATCACAAAAAATAGAAGATAATAATATAAATCCCCCCCAAAATAGAAGAAAATATACAATATAGAAAAAGATGTGAAATCAAAATGAGCTGCAAGTACATAAAGGTGCTTTCCAACTGCCCTTAAGATGACACAACTACATAGACACAGCTAAAATTCTGTGTTCATACATTCCATTACTCATATCGCGGACATTTTAATTATCCCATCAAAAAGAATCCCAATTAAAAACATTGTCGTAAATTAATTAATAGCTTTACAAAATTAATATACAAAATTGCGCCAATTATAACAATGGCTATTTATAAAAAGAAAAAATGTATTAAATAATATTAAGCAATAAATATTTCAATACCAATAAATATTTTATTCAAAATATTTGGCGCTGCGAAACCGAAAAAAATGTTAATTGTCTTATTAATAGTAAATTAATAATTTACAATAACTCCCTTACAATCTAAAATACATAAACATATACATATTAGAAACGCAGTCAGATTTATTCTACATATATTTAATTCTAATATCATACGTAGCATATGCACACGCACACACACACATTCACGAATGCACGCACAAGAAAGAAAGAAAAAGATTAATGCAATTTATACATATGTATTCAGTTTAGCAACACCAATGCGGTGAGCAGCGCCAAGTATTTTGAATAAAATATTTATTGGTATTGAAATATTTATTGCTTAATATTATTTAATACATTTTGTAAAGCAATTAATTAATTTACGAAAATGTTTTTAATTGGGATTCTTTTTGATGGGATAATTAAAATGTCCGCAATATGAGTAATGGAATGTATGAACACAGAATTTTAGCTGTGTCTATGTAGTTGTGTCATCTTAAGGGCAGTTGGAAAGCACCTTTATGTACTTGCAGCTCATTTTGATTTCACATCTTTTTTTATATTGTATATTTTCTTCTATTTTTGAGGGGATTTATATTATTATCTTCTATTTTTTGTGATATATATTTTCTTCTATTTTTTTTGGTGATTTATATTATTATCTTTTATTTTTTGTGATTTATTTGTTTCATGTACTAGGCGTAATTTTTTTACTTTTTGTTCAATATTTCAATTTCCAGTGTAAGATAAACACACAGAGATACATCTTAACCGCTTGAGGTGCATAACATTATGAAGCGACTATTCAGGCACCGCCTAGTCCGCTACTAACAAACTCTAAAGCCTGTGAAAGGATTTGAAAAAATATGTCCTTATTCATACTCTGTGGTCTATTCCGTATCCATTAAGCTTCAGAAGTCCAATGTTCGGTCCACAATATACTATATTAAAGCAGTCGTACTATATTATATTTCATAAAACGGGATTATTGGGGTCCGGGTTAGGTCTGAACAATAAGGTGAATACACTTCTTGTTATCGCCGCTGTATTAAAAAATAACACGAGATTACTCACGGGGGCGGCAATATACTCCGTCCAGGGGCTGAGGAAGAAAAAGGGTAATCCGCTCATTGCGAATGACCCCGCCTGCGTCGCCTTCCCTTCAAATTGGGGACGGATCCCTTATCGCTTCGGTATATACACACGCCCCAATATCAGTACAAAAGCACGCGTTGACGTATTCCATGCAAGAGAAGGTGGGCTTGAAGTCCGATTGATCCTAACCTAACCAATCTGCCCTGCGTCCCTCCCGAACGATCACTCTCTTGAAGAGGCCCTCTTCACAGCAATATTTCCTCCCGAGGCCCACCTTCTCTCGCACGGAATACGTCAACCCGTGCTATTGTTTTGAAATTCGAACGCGGGTTTATACTCGGGAGATAAGGAATCCGTGTTTAGATTGAAGGAAGGTCGACGCAGGCGGAACCACCCGTAGTCAGCGGACTACGCCTTTTCTTCCTGTGTCTCTCCATGAGAAAGAGTTCCTTCAAAGGCATCTTTAAGACTGCAGATTGGGCTAAGCTAAGCGCAGAAGTTGATGAACAAAGACACATGGCATTTTCGACCCCTCCGCATGCGTCATTCGGGCGCGCTCAGCCTGCTCAGCGTATACGCATTCAGGTCTGGACCCGGCTTTACGTGGGAACGAAACTATGTGTACAAAATGGAACAAATATTACATTCCTTCAGTTTCTCGACGAAATCTCCATGTCACTACTTTTCCCGACCAATCGTAGCTTTGTACGTTAAAGGAAAAATTCAATGTAATGTGCGTGCGTGTGTATCTTGGTTTATTTTCTAAAGCAAGAATGGGGCCAAACGTCACAACTACCCCGACGGGCGTGCTATTTGAAGACGATTTCCTCCAGGAAAATGTAGTGATAGAGACGCCGAGGGAGAAATTCGAGACAAACATCATCTGGGGGAGAGTGGCTTTCTTCGCGAGCGATCATCTTGCAGGACTTTACGGATTATACCTTGTCTTCACTTCCGCCAAATTGATGACATCGGCCTTTGGTGAGCGATATTAATATTTCCGCGTTAATTTTTGGAGAAATGTCGAAGTAGAAACTGAATACCAGTGCAACAAACTCTCACGAAGTGTCGTTGATACGCGTAGTTTACGTTGGGTTAACTACATGTTCTAAAGAAACCTGATAAGACATCATCTAGATCAGGGCTGAGCAACCCGAGGCCCATACCCCAACTTGGCTGCCCTGCTGAGCTGTAGGAGAACGACACTCTCCAAAACCTATTTAACTCCTACACTCTACACTGGCGAATTGCGAGCCGCACGAAGCTCTCGCTTCTACATAGCTTATATTGCTGATGGTGCGGAAACCGGCTGACTGGTAGTGGGCACAGTGAGGTAGGGTGGTCCTTATTTTCCGGCAAAACACCGTGCACGCGTTGCCGATGGATATTTTCTGGAACAGTCCGAGTTAATAACCGTTCCGACACTTTTCGTGGATGGTTTCTTCCTCAGAAATATCTACAGAATCCGATACTGTGTGGGGAATTTCTGCTAGATAAACAACTTTTCGTAAAAATGCAAAAATATTGAGAAATCACTATTAACTCAAAACTTCAACTCAACTGCGTGACGGGTTCCCGTTGTCCAATCACTTTAAAACTTTGCACATATCATTTTCTCACCAAGCCTCATAGTTCAGCCGGTTAAGATAAAAAAAGTAAAAAAAATTTGACCCCAATAGCTAAGCACCTCAGCCCTGTTCTAGATCTATATGTATATGTAGAATAACGAGGCATAAGATTATCCAATTCCACCCGTGGTTGCGCGTAGATTTTCGTGTTAGTGTCTTAAGGGGAGGTTCCGGTCTAGAGCCCATCAAAATAGGTAATCTTTCGGAATTCATTAAAGGAATGCTACCGCAGATAATTTAATGGGACTTTTTGCATTCTATTCAGAATATCTTCAGCTATAGAAATAATTTTTTTTCTGTATTTAATCTTTGCAAATGGTACTGGGGATTCGTCGAAGTAGACGCGTCAACAAATTCATAAAAAAAAAAGTGGGACTGGTAGCATTTAAACCAGTGACTGTGTTTACACACACAGACGCTCCGCTGACCGCTCCCACTAGGTCAGGTCTCTCCACTGTCGCTCCCACGGGAGCTTGGGTTTCTCACACTCTCGTCCGCGTTGTCAGGGATACCGCGAGACGCTAACCGCGAAGACGCTAGCCCGGCTGGCCCGTCATTGCAGCCTTCGTAGCGTCGCGCGGTCTCCTTGACAAGGGAAGGCACGCTGCGCCAGAGGAAGATTGGAAGGGGAAGCAGGCGCGTGAGGGGCCCCTGCGCTGGAGAGCCCTGCACTAGGCACTCTAGCTGCTCCCCACTCCGTTCGCGGACTCGCTTGCCCTTGAACGGACTCGGAGCTCGAGCTCGATTCCGAGTCGAGCTCGAATGTGTGCTCGCGCCCTGAAAACGCATGGTTTGGCATGCTTCACCTAGCCAAACCACTGAATGTAGGATGATCTTTACTCGATACAGTGAAAATTGTCGTATCCTTATCATTTATGTAATACGTTACAACCCTATGAAACATTTAAACGATTTGCTCGTAAGTAATCATAACTGACACCGTACATGAGTCACAGTTGTTGACTTAAGAAGTGAAAAAGGAAAACTTCAATTTAGGCTGTAGAAATGTGCACTTATATTGTGTATTCACTCCTTCGTGATTTGTTACTTGCAGCATTCGTTCTGCACATGTTAAGTCTCTTCGGAATGACAGCTGGTGTACACAGATTATGGTCACACAGAGCCTACAAAGCAAAGTGGCCGCTCCAGGTCCTATTGATGATCTTTAACACCATAGCCTGCCAAGTAAGTGAACGAATTCGTCCATAAAGAAGTTTATAACTGAGATTTGGGCTACATGATGATCCTGTCACACAAGAGCGAGAAAAACGGCGGCAATTACTCTTTGGAACCCCAATATCTATACGATTACGTAGTTAGACGAAACTGCGGAATTAGACTGATTTGAAAGAACAGTCATGCTTCTTCCGTTATGAAATGCTTTTAATCGCTACTACAATCGTTACTAGTCGTATAACGAATTTGAGTTAAACTTATCGCCTTCTTGATACCATTGGAATTAATAAATTATTTCATTCAAAAGTTCAGTTCAAAAGAGATTGGAAGCAACTGGAATGAACTCGAGTACTCGAGCTGAAATAAGTACGCGGCTATTTCGAATAAGTTTGAGAATTCAGTAAATTATTAATAAAATTAAAAAGAAAAATGTCTACAATTCTTCTGATTAACTTAAAATCGGAACCGTAAATGTTCTCCTTACCTTCCAACATTATTTATTTATGATTTCTAAACGATTTACGAGTTTCTCCTGATGGCGGAAACAAACTCTACAAAATATCAATGTAACTCATGCAAAGTTCAAGCGACATATCGATCCAGAAGCTAAATGATTATAATGGATGAACTGCCTTCGCTATTTATATACAATAATATACTGTAATTAGAATAAAATGAACCTAACTGAATTCTTTCTGATTTTTTTTCGACAGTGGTCTACAATTTACTGGGCTAGGGATCATAGAGTACATCATAAATATAGTGAAACAAATGCAGATCCTTATAACGCAAAGAGAGGATTCTTTTTCGCACATGTCGGTTGGTTGTTGTGTACAAAGCATCCGAGCGTCCACGAGAAAAGCAAAGGAATTGATATTAGTGATCTGGAAGAAAACCCCGTACTTGCGTTCCAGAAAAGGTAGGAGCGTTTTTTCATATTTTTACGCGTATGTTAATTGTATACGAGAGAGATGCATTTCGCGGATTAAATCTGAAACTTTTCGATGCTATGGGCGCATATCTGCGTTCAGTGTGTGCGGAGAACCCATATATGTAGGTATTCAGCTACTTAGTATGGATAACAAATGCAATTGGAGGGTTTCCGCATAGCAGCACCAAAATGATCAAGAATCATCACGAAGGAGTATTGAAAATTGTTTAAAAACTTTGGGACAGTTCGCACAATCTTTCTTTTTTTTGGTTTTTCAGTGCAGTGACTTAATAATTAATTTAGCCAGACTATAGTATTATAGTAAGACATTAACTAGAAATTTTATTACATGAAATACACAAAATTCCTTTCATCTCTGATATTAGGTTTGCTCTTCTAACGTGGTCATAAATGTTATAATAATCTTCCCTAAGATTCGTTTGCTAATTCTACCTGCATCGTCAAAATAACATTTTTCCTCCGAGAGATAAAATGTGATATACATATTACATATGAGGCAGTGAGAGCGACAACGGACCAACACACATTCAAAAAAAAAAAATTTCTTGTTTTTTTGTATGATCCCCACAAAATTACCTTTTTTAAAAAAAGGTACAGAAAAGAGCGCCAAGTATATAATCCATTCAAAAAGAATCCCATTTAAAAACATGGTAAATTAATATAAATTTATTAATGTGCTATATTTTTTAACGTTACAAAAGTAATGATATACAATAATTGCGCCAATTATCACAATTACTATTTATACAAAGAAAAAAATGTATTAAATAATATTAAGCAGATATATTTTTATACAAATAAATATTTTAATACGAATAAATATTTTATTCAAAATACTTGATGCTGCTCTCCGAATTGGTGTTGCTAAACTGAATAAATATGTATAAATTGCATTAAAATCTTATTTCTTTCTTTCTCGTCTCAGTGGTGTCTTGTCTTGTTTTATTTATTAACCAATACAATTAACATTTTTTTCGGAGAGCAGCGCCAAGTATTTTGAATAAAATATTTATTCGTATTAAAACATTTTGTAGTGTTTATTGATGACTGGATAATTTTTTCACCCCCTCGGGGTTATTTTTTTTTAACTATATATCATATTGTCATCCAAACTACGCACGCCTGCAAAGCTACAAGACAATTGGATTGGTGGAATTGGTTTAAATTTGATATTAAATGAGCACGAATTTTGTCGAAGTGGGGGGGGGGAGTGCGAACGAACATTCGTTCTTTTAGTCTAAACATACCTTTACTTAACGCAAAACGTAATGAAGAATTTCGATAGATCGATAGCTCAATAAAAAGGATATACATATATATATAAACTGGGATGAAACACTGGAAGCAAACAGAGGATCGACGTTGAATAAAATCGTTTAATTAATATAATACAATAAATATTTTATTCAAAATACTTGGCGCTTCAAAACTGAAAAAATGTTAATTGTCTTAGTATCAATAAGTTACAATAACTCCCTTACAATCTAAAATACATGAAAATGTGCTTATTTTGTTCGTTTCCTCGTGCAGCAGGGTCGCTTTCCCTTTCGCTTCTGCTTCGATTATCTGTAAATATATAAATGCCTCATTTTAGTTACAACTTAACGTAGAACATATATAAATACGAATATATTTCTGAAAAGATTGAAAAGTATCAAGGGAGATGCGTTTTCAGCGTACTTTCTTCACTAATGTGACTTACTCTACATTGCAAGCAGTACGCCATCATTTTCTTAATTCTTAATGCTACGCTAATTTGAAAAATTTTGTTGATTTACCTTATTTGACAAATTTCCAGAAACTTGTGCGAAACAAGATGTCTATTTAACCTTCTTCGGACAACCTCCAAGCCTGTGCGTCCCCTTCATTTCTATCCAAGGCTATACGTCCCCTTTATTTCTCTCCAAGTCTGTGCGTCCCCTTCGTTTCTAGAAGCTCCACATGAAAAATGTATTAAAAAATTTTGGCGACTTACCCTGTTAATTGAGACAATAATTCAGTGTCCTATATGGTGTAAAAACCCGTGACATTTGAAAAATGTTGACTACTTACCTTATTTGACACTTGGCAGGTTATGATGGTTTGTCACTAGCTAGGTTACGTTTACCTTGACAGATGTGCTCTCTGTCTGGCTGTCGAGTGACAACAAATCGTGTTTGTTACGCGATTGGCCGAAAGTGCCGAAACCTTCATCGAATGAACAACGTGCATATAGGAGACATTTCCTCTCCCTTTCATGTTCCCGTCTTGCCAAACACTTGACGATGGAGAAAATCTCTTAACATAAAATTCGGCAAATTCCAACTTTGCATTGAAATATCTCAGCTCATAAGGCACGTAGGAACAAAACGAAGACACTTTTCTCATGTAAATCAAACCCAAGCTATCCATTAAGACCATTCAGAACTTAATCGGATTAGCCATTATTGAGATTCGGTAATCTCAGGGTTCTTCCAAAAACTGCTCGGCGTAATATAGCCACGGTAGTGTCTCGCGCTGCGCATATACCTATATATGTATACTTGGCGCGAGACACTACCGTGTCTCTTGATTACTAGCAGGGATTGTAACCGCCGCCTAACCCTAACCCGAACCCGGTTAACCGAGCGAAGGTTACTGTAACCCGTAGTAACCCCGAAGGAACGGCTCCCAAAGAGTACAGAGAGCCGGTTAACCCGCTCGGAGCGGGTTACAAGTGACATACGACATTCTACGTCCAAAATCCGACTATGGTCGCTCCGCGCTCGTCCACCGCTGCGATGCAACTGCAATTTTAACAAGAACCGGGTTACATGCAATGACGTCAATCACTTGCAGGGTTTTGTTTCTCGATCTAATTTGTAATCTCTCGAGGAAAAATGTGATGAATTTTCTTGAATTATACCCACGACATTACATGCAAATCGTTTCTTGGTCAAATTGCATCACCGTGGTGGATGAATGGCTTATAATAAATGTAACAATCCTGTAGAAGTTCGAAAGGTAATTTATTTATTTATAATAAAAATAATATTTTGTAACACAACTATTATATACGAAATTTACTGATTTGTAAGAAAATAGTATGCAAGTGTTAAAATGATAACACAGTGTTTATACTATACGGTCATGGAATATATTAAGTACATTTTTCAACTTTAGGAACATGTCACCCTCGAGGAGAAATTTGCAAAATAAAAATTTGTTTATAATTTGACGTTACATAAATAATTTTACAATTTCAAAAAAATATTATTCAAATAGACAAAATCTTCTGCATTAAAATAAAAAAAGGATGAACCTAATGCGATAGATAGTTTTTAAAATAAAAATTCATAAGTACAGGTCGATTTCACAAAAATAGGGAAACACTACGCCCTCTACCGGATTAGGGTAACCCGCTCCGAGAGCGGGTTAACCGGGTAACTCTGTGCCTAGATGCCTCGGGTTACCCGGTTATGTAAATTAGTCTACGGTACTGAGAACCGAACCGGCCTAGGGTTACGGTTACAATCCCTGATTACTAGAGCCTATTGGAATACGTTATTGCTACTAACTCAATTTCGAAAAAAATGTGGGTTAGTCCGTTTTTGCTCTCACTGCCTCATATAGTGGACGAAAACGGCATTGGTACAGTAGGGAAGCTGTATCGAAAGAAATTACAACTTGCCAAACAAGTAATTTTATTAGTGGAGGGACTGCTTAAATCTTTGTTGGGGGTTCCCTTCTTAGTGAAAAGTTTTTTATTATATAGGTGTAAGAAGGGAATACTTCGGCTAAAAGTAAAGTAAGACTGTGGAGTACCATTTTTTAAGAAAATCAATATTGAAAGTGTGTAGACACGATACAATATTTGAATTCCGTAATTATTATACGACCTAGTTTTCTGTCAACATTTCATTACAAATAGTTAAATTTCAGCGCGTAAAGACTTCAGCACTCGGATACTCCTTTAACATTCAATATTTTAGTAGTTTATTAATTTGTACTTAAATCATGAGTGTAATAATAATATAAGTGAAATTGTAACACATACATATTATTTTAGCCTTGTTGCCGTGCAAACACTTTTATCCTCCATTATATTTTATAGCTTTCATGCGAGAAATAAACTGTAAGTAATTTGGCTTAACATCTTTCCTAATCTGTTTACAGGTATAATTATGTCCTGATGGTCTTTTTGGGTGTCTTTATGCCAACTGTTCTACCAGTTCTATGCTGGCACGAGACGTGGTCGAATGCTTTCTTCGTTTCAGCGGTTCTGCGTCATATTTGTTCACTGAACGCCACGTGGTTGGTCAATTCTGCAGCCCATCTCTATGGGAACAAACCGTATGACAAGTTAGTATCAGTTAAAATTTATATCATTTGGCTTGCATGAAGTAGGGATAAGCCTAACCTACGCATTAACAATTTTTAAGTAATTACTTTTTTAATATACATCTCCCATTAAAGTCAAGTGAGTGACAAATATAATCATTTTTCTTACATTGCGAAAAAATGTCAATTTATCCGTATTTTGTATTTAGTTACATATATACCTTCCACACAGAAATTTACAGGAAAGTGGATTAGCATTAGCCAGGAAATAGAACAAAAAGATGCCACTTTTCCATGTATTATTTAAACAAATCGTATTTCCTGGAATCTGATCACGTAGTTCGATTCCTTATGAAAAAATACACACCCTTGCCATTCAAACCGTTTTTCTACCTCTAATAGTTTTCGAAATATTATACCATATAGGTTTCCCTTCGCCACTGTGACCGCTGTTTTCACCATTTTACCATGAATGATGGCAGCTAAAAAAAAATACGTGTCAAATATTTTTGTAAGAATATTCTCAATTCGACATGTACCCTTGCGACATACATACAATAAAATTGGTCCAAACGACTTGAGATTTTTTGAGAATCTAGAGGAAATAGTTTGCTACTTAGGTATCGTGTTTCATCGGTTTGAAAAAAAAAATACAAGATTAGTATCAGATTTCTATTCGCGAGAATTTACAACGTTGTGTACAGGAATGGCGACGCACCCTGTTGCTAAATCACTCTATTAGGCTTAATATTAACATATGGGAAACGCTGTATTTGAAGGATCATCGAGCTTGGAACATTCGATTAATTAATTATTTTTCGCTCTTCAAATATATGTATCGCAGAGCTCTAGATAAGTAGCGCTACTTTACAGAACTCTTCCCTAATTTCAGGTACATCAATCCCTCCGATAACATGGTTACAAACTTCTTCATTTTCGGTGACGGCTGGCACAATTATCACCACGTGTTTCCGTGGGACTACAAGGCGGCCGAGCTGGGCAACTACGGATTCAACTTCAGCACAGCGTTCATTGATTTTTTCGCGAAGATCGGCTGGGCGTACGATCTGAAAGTGGTACCGGCAGGTCTGGTGCAGCAGAGAGTGGAAAGAACCGGTGACGGCAGTCATGAAGTGTGGGGCTGGGGTGACGCAGATCAGACGCAAGAAGACAGGGACCGAACAGTGTTGATGCATAGCCTTATGAAGGATTTGTAAAACAGAGCAATCGTCCCATAAAACAGCCGCTCGTTCGTCCCCGGATAGTGAATCCAACAATGGCTGCTCGGTCATCAACATTTTTATTGGGAAACCTATATAGCTGTTGTGACTATAATCCCCATAAAAAACTTCAAAAGAGTAAAAAAAATACGCCAAGTACACGAAATCAAATAAATCACAAAAAATAGAAGATAATTACAAAATAAAAAAAGATATGAAATCAAAATGAGCTGCAAGTACATAAAGGTGCTTTCCCGCAGCGTGCAAAGGCGACACTGTGTAACGCAATGTAAGATTCGGTGCTTTCCAACTGCGCTTAATAATATTAAGCAGATATATTTTTATAGAAATAAATATTTCAATACCAATAAATATTTTATTCAAAATACTTGGCGCTGCGCCACGATTTGGTGTTGCTAAACTGAATAAATATGCATAAATTGCATTAGTCTTTTTCTTTTTTTCTTGTGTGTGCGTTCGTAATGTATTTTAGATGGCAAGTGAGTTATTGTAAATTATTAATTTACTATTAATAAGACAATGAACATTTTTTCGGTTTCGCAGCGCCAAGTATTTTGAATAAAATATTTATTGGTATTAAAATATTTATTTCTATAAAAATATATCTGCTTAATATTATTAAGCGCAGTTGGAAAGCACCGAATCTTACATTGCGTTACACAGTGTCGCCTTTGCACGCTGCGGGAAAGCACCTTTATGTACTTGCAGCCCATTTTGATTTCACATCACTTTTTATTCTGTAATTATCTTCTATTTTTTGTGATTTATTTGATTTCGTGTACTTGGCGTAAATTTTTTACTTTTTGAAGTTTTTTATGGGGATATCACTTCTTTTTACAAAGATAATTTGCATAGGGAGTGACTTCAGATAATTTTTAATATTTTATTATCTTATATTTTTTGTGATTTATTTGATTTCATGTACTTGGTGTAATTTTTTTTTACTTCTTTTTCAGTTTTTATGTGGATCCCACTTCTTTTTACAAAGATAATTTGAATAGATAGGGAATGACTTCAGATCATTTTTAATCTCATATTATTACCGGGGCCGTGGCGGCCGTGAGTAATAAAAATAATCCCCATAATATATTTATATAATAACATATATATTATAATAATTTTAACGAAATAAATTTTTTATTTTATACATATATACATGAAAATGTGCTTATTTCATTTGCTCGTGCAGCAGAGTTACTTTCTCTTTCAGCTGTTGAAAAATTCTCTTCGCCTAAATCGTTAATTGAAATAGGACACATTTACTAATTATTTATAAATTATCATACGTGCTCATATGTCAAGATAAGTGAATGAATAATTGCGTATGCAAAACCCTACCTTCATTTTTGTGCGTACATAGTCTGACGTAGATCACACTACATCATCTTCTGCTTCGATTATTTGTAAATATATGAAAGCCACATTTTTTTTAGTTATACGACTTAACGTAGATCTTATATAGAAATATAGAAATAGAGTGGCCTTTTGCTATAGTAAGGTAGAGACTGCACAATTTGCCCAAAGGAGGTGAGAGCGTATGGTAGAAAGTCTTGTTGCAGGAAATTTTAATGCTAATGGTAATTTAGCGAAAATGAACGAAAAGATCCAATATTTTTAACGCACAATTTATTGATGTTGGAATAAAATTAATTTAGTATGTTTATTGGTGAATTGAAATCTTGTTAATGGGAAACTAATAAAATTATTGAATAGCGTAGCAACTACTGTGGATTTTAAAGTATTACGAATGTCTTTCACAACAAAAGATTGAATTGAAAAGTATCAAGGGAGATGTGTCTTCAGCGTACTTTGTTCACTAATGTGACTTGCTCCACATTGCTAAATTTAAACTAAATTTTGTCCCTGCGTCCCTTTCATTTCTATATTGTAAGTCCGGGAGAGTTCGACCACTTTTTGGAAAAGAAATTGTAGCATCGTTGTTTTTCACATTTTTGTCGTTTTATGCACATTAAAGCAAAGCCCAAGCAATTTAGGGTATATATAAATTATAGTGCGCGATAATTTCAAATACTTATTTTCATTTTCAATCAAAAACATTGGCACTGCAACTGGTCGGTCTCACCCGCATGTTGGGGTTAGACCGTCCACCCACTACGAGTAATCAAGGTAGTGATCGACCACCTTATCAAAAAAAATTAAAAACGAATACATACGTTATGTTGGTGTTACACTGTAGTTATATGCATATTATATCCCCAAAATCGGAAGAGTGTAAATAAACTTACCTGTTTTTCACATATCGCCACCACTATAAGTTGGTGTAAAAACTTTCAGCCTCGCATAAAGTCTTAACTGTATCTTATAATTAAAATATGGATTTGTGACAATGGTCAATGTGAGATAAACTATAAGCGCCTTCATTTCTTTTGTGTCAATGACACACAGTGCCCTATCTTGCGTCAGTCTTAAAATATCAGCACTGGCCGGACTCTCCCGGTGGTCGAACACTCCCGGACTTACCCTATAAGCTTTACATAAAAACTCTAAGTTACAAATAGTTTGCTGGTATAAAAATATCTGACAATTTAAATGCATTTGTTACAATATATTATTTTGAACATGCATGGTATTTCCAGAAACTTATGCGAAAGAAGATGATTCTCTGTCGAACCTTGTCCGGACAATTTCCAAGTCTGTGCGCCCCCTTCATTTCTAATATAAGCTCTACATAAAAAGTGTATTAAAAAATTTTAGCGACTTACCTTGTTAATTGAGACAATAATTCAGTCACAGACCAGGTATAGGATAGACTTATCATCCAATGTAATTTTGTGCCACACGCTCGAGGGGCTCGCGAGCCCCCTTACCATTTTCGTGTCACACCCAACGTTATCGACTCAGTCTCAAATAAGATCACAATCACAGACGAGGTATTGGATAGATCTATCAACCAATATCAATATTTGACGAAAATTAGATCTCGCGATTGCTTCTCTTACTTATATTTACTTTCCGTGGAGCTTTCATTACCTCGCGTGTTAATTACTAACGCCTCACTATGCTCACGCAAATGTAGGCTGAATGAGTATTCATTTAATGTGCAGATGGTAACACAGTAACAAATGGTATCTCCACTGTATCGCTGTTGGTTGTGTGGTAGGCGATTAATTAAAACAAGTCTTTTGTTACTACAATCTAAAACTTTAATTAAGAAAGAAGTTGGAATATACGTATGTAACAGACAAGTCGCAAAGAACGAATGGCTCCATAGATGACGGATTATTTCTCGATAAATTGAGTATTTTCGGTAATCGCGATGCCACTATAGTGTCCCGAACGCAGCTGCTTTTGTCGTTTTCGTAAAGAACGCGAGTGGCTGATTTCATGTCGTTAGGATTTGTGGTTATGGGTTATATTTATTGATGATTGGGTTATTTTCTCACCCCCTCGGGGTTAATTTTTTTTAAATATTGTATTGTCATTCAATCTATTGCACGCCTGAAAAGTTTCAAGACAATTGGATAGTTGGAAGTGGGTTAGATTTGAGTTGCCAGATTTGAACCATACAAACATACAAACAAACAAACAGATGATCGAAGCTGAATAATGATTACGTTATTAAATTTGTATTTAAACAACAGACAATTCTTGTTGATAAAAAAGATAATTTGATGTATAGCTAGATAAAAAAGAAAGTGTCATGTTTTTCGAAGAATTAGGTAGGTATAGCATTCATAAACTTCATTACGATCGGTGTGTTACACTTCGGTGATGTACCTTATTCAAATTGTATGCTTTGAAATCACATATTGATTATACAAAATATTACATCTCTCTACGTATAAATGAAAAATATTGATACGCAAATTAGTATTGTTTCATCGACATGTTTCCTAACTTCACTACCCAACCTCTCTATCTTTCATTATTGCTATCCTCTTTTACGTTCGGCGAGGCTCTGACGCTAGACGCAGCTCTCGTGCCGTATTCCTTCAAGACTTCTCGATAGACAGAGAGATCTCTGTGGCAACAGCGCGGCAGAGACAGAGAGAACAGGAGATGCGGCAACTATGCGTCAAAAATTCGTCTACACAGAGTACCTGGAGATGTCACTATTGTATAAGTTCTTTTTATCGACCGCAGTAGTTTCATTAGGGTCCGTCTGTTTACTGGGGACGCTTCGATCGATTCGGACCATAACAAAAATGAGACGGCAGCCTTAACGGTACCCTCCCATCAAATCACTGGAAAAATGGGTCATTTTTACGATTTTATTTAAAAAAAAAAGTAAACGTCGTAATGTTAAAAAACTTTGTAGGCTGTGTTTGTACATCATTTTAGATAATAAAAAAGATTGTATATTTTATCTAATATGTGTTGCTGTCTCTTGGTGGCTGTGACTGTCCTGGTGTCACAAAAAAGTTCATCTGCGAAATTTATAACGCCTTGTAGAATTATTTGGATAGCAATACATATTAGATAAAATATGCAAATTTTTTTATTATCTTAAATGATATACAAATACAGCCTAAAACGTTTTTTAACACTATGACGTTTACGTTTTTTTTTTAAATAAAATACTGAAAATTACCTATTTCTGGAGAGATTTGATGGGAGAACAGCGTTGAACAATGCGGTTTCAATATAACGCTGTTCGGAAATTGAAGTAAGAACCCTCGTATAATGCACACTATTTCGATATAACGCGGTCTTGAAATTTTTAAATTTTTATCCATTCACTTTTTAGTACATTTTTTAAAATACATTGCGGCGTACATACAATGGGAAAATTGGAACCTAACCCCCTTTTTCCTATTAGATCTGATTGTGAGTCTCGCATAACGTGATTTAACGCGGCATTTTTATCGATCGGAATATTCGCTTTATACTAGGATTACCTTACCTGTAGTCCCTAATCCATAAACACATATGTGTGAATTGTAAAAGATGGACTCAATGGGATACCGGGAAAGTATGCCCCAAGTGTCCTGAAGTATTACACTACAAATCCTGTAACTGCAGTTCCAACGCTAATTCAAGTTCTCTTGCAAAGTTAGCCAGCTACCTATGTAATTGTTCTTTTTTTTTTTGGTATTTAATGGTGTTTAGCGCATCTTTCAGTACCTCTGTTGCCGAAAATCACATACCATCAAAATAGTATTTCTAGGGAACGGTCGTGCGTTCATTCATTATGAAGTTTGAATGGAATGAAAGAAAATTCCTCGAATGATATAAAGTAGGTATATTATTATTTTTAAGAGCAAGATATTAACAAATACAAAATTTAATATTTCTTTCTAAAGAAATTGTTCTGTTTCTCATTTTTTGTTATTAATTTATTATTATAGGCGGTATCATAAATGCTTTTAATTTGTTTACAATTTATGATCCTGTACTGAAATTACAATTTTTACACCAGTTTGACGAAGTCATGACTGACTAAGATGTCGGCATCTATAACAAACCTTTAAAAAATGCTATTGTCTTCGCAGCAACAAGTATTCGCCAATTGTAATCGTAATTGTAATTGTAATTGTTTTGCACAATTACAATTGTAATTGTAATTGTAATTGCTCCACAGTTACATCTGACAATTACAATGTTATTGCTGTGCACAATTACAATTGTAATTATGATTACAATGTAATTCATCTGCACAATTACAATTGTAATTGGGATTACACTGTAATTGCAAATTATAATGTAATTGCTAAATGGATTACATGTAATTGCAATTACTTTTCATTCGGAATTACTTTGTAATTGCAATGAAAGTAATTGATTACATAATCAATTACAAATGTAATGCCCAACTCTGGTTTCAGGTAACATCGTGGGTCCATCGGGCGAAGTAAGAAACACACGACACTTTCAGATTTATATTAGGCAGGTGATTATTTAAATTTAAGTAGATATGTATATGGTTAGTTAAGGTGTTTGGTGGCCACATAGAATTAAGTAGTTTTTAAGGAAAAATATAAACACTGCAGTGTTTACCTAAATATAAGCAATTACTAAATATACCTGGTCTGTGATAGGTCTATCCTATACTTCGTCGATGGCGACACGACCATCCGTAAGGGGATAGGTCTATCCTATACCTCGTCTGTATTCTGTCATACATAAGAAACATGTGCTGCCGTCCCACTTTCTCATGGATTCCTACTGTACCGTCAAAACACTTACTGGCAAGGTGACTGATCATCAAAGGGAATGTAGATTTCTCTTTTATTCACAGAGCACAGATCGCACCATAGGATACCTCCCTCGTCTGTGATCGCACGCCCAAACAAATCAATTTCTTCTTAACACGTTCACTGTCCCGTACATCACACAACTCATATAATAGAAACAAACCTTGTCTATTTATTAAAAATTGAAAATGTCAGTTTATGAGAAATAAGAAAAATTATGTTCTGTTGCTTTTCGAGGTACCTATGGCGAACAATAAGGCTCTTTAGATTTTTTGCATTCCTGGTGAACTAGTTTGTCTTCTTTACGAGCGTTTCCATCGCGGTTATTCTAATTTTCATAATATCCACGGCAACACTTTTTGTGAAATGTGTTTTCGCTGGTTCGAAATATTTCAGTGAGTTTTCGAAAATATTCATCTGCACAGGCTTTCGTTATCACTTCATATCCCCAAGAGTTTGTAAATTATTTTCTACCTGACATTCAGAATGGTTAATCTAGGTCTTTTATCATCTTCCATTTCGTTATACAGAGTGATTCACATATGCCACCTAAATTACATGTAAACTCTTTGTTATATAAAAAAATGCTTTAACCAAAAGTTGTATAGTGTCAAGAGGGACGCTCAAGGTAATAATTAACTTTTTACTATTTTGCTCTTTTATCGAGATATGAAGGTCACCTTGACTTTTTTAATCGTAATGGGTATAATTTGACCCTGCAGTTGAAGGGAGTGTTGAAAGCTGAGTAAAAGTCTATTAGAGAGTATGGGTTCAAAAACCAATAATTATTGAAATATTCTTTAAATGATTTTTAATGTAAGTAGTGCGGAAAATATTGTCCATTACAATCAATACAAGTGCGCCGTCGATTAATTAGTGCAAATAACAAATTACTACATTGTGCGCCCCCCTTGATAACTTTTGTTTGAACCCTTTTTTTTCATTTTACAACAAAGAGCTTATAAGTATATTGCTGTTACGACCCGGGGCTGCAACAAAGCGAGAGGCCGGCGTGAGGGGTATGTTTACCGGGACCTGAGAATGATCCGTGCATCTAATTCTAACTAGTTTCATTACCGTAGTTTTACATACTTTGTAACTTTCAGATACAGTTTCTTGACATTTTAACCTATTTGGGTGTTTAGAATGCACATGACCCAGGAAGTCATCACTTCCTGCGACAGCGCGGACAAGATTTTGCAATTAAACTGATATTCAATTAAAGTCTCGCGCATATTCCCACCACTTTCTAAGCTGAATTATGTAATATAAAAAGAAGCATGGATGCATACGGGGGCTCACTTGTAGTTTAGTGCGCCTAGAAGGCAGAATCTTAGCGAGAACGGATCCAGTAAACGGTTGCTCAGTTGTAACGATTTCAATTTTCACTGATTTTACACGTACTCTTATGGAAATAGACGATCTTGACGGATAAAACAGCTGAAAAAATGTTGAAGAAATGGTATGTATGTTTTCAATTTTTTTTTGAACATGTAGTATATGAATAGATGAAAATATGTGCCAAACTTCAATTGTTTTCACTTCACCGTTTTAAAGAAATAATTTATAACTTGAGAAAATTATGCTGTTAGCATGATATGTATCTCGATGGCTTATGAAATCGCGGCAACGTCGCAATCAGCTGACCAAGCGAATCAAACTTATGTGTCGCTACACGTATATCTAACCTACTAGCTAACTTTTTATCTCCATTACACTCAGGGAAAGATAGAAAGAAAAAATAAGAAACAAAGCGGGATTATGAATATGAAATAGGAGGTAAAAATACGCAAAAAGAAGCAATAATTTGGGCTATACTTCCGAATGGCCCCAGTGGCCGATTGACACGAGGTTTGAGAGGGGAGGAACATTTTGCCGCGTTGGATTACGCGACAGTTTACTATACGTGGCGGCTTATGGGGCTATTCAGACCAACGCGAAACATTTCTGCTGCGACTGCGGATCCGCAACGTTTTCTCCGCGGCGATATCGATTCGCTCTCCAAAGCGTTTTTTCCGCGGTGAAATTCTTTTGCTCTCCAAGCCGCATTTTCACTGCAATTGTAGATCAATTATCGAGCTTGTCTCAATTGTCATGTCTCGTCTATCGACGTAGCGCCCGCGTAATGAGGAAACAGGACAAATAAGTTGCCTTTACATTATGCAAATCAATAGTTCATGTAATTTCTCTAATTATGGCCCGAATTATGTCATTTTGGGGGTTATTTTTATCGGGAAAACATAAGGAACCGATAGGCGTCACTTTCGCAAAGATCTGATGGGAAATGCACAACCTGACATTCGTCACTTGCTTAGTGCCAAAACATTGTAGACCCTAACGATCTCGATCGTCGAAGGCCCTGAAACTCAGCGAGGCGCGATCTTGTCGGCGGCATTGCCTTTGAGGAATACTAGTGGGAGAATCGCCCTGTATTACTTGCGGTTACGTAAATCAGAATGAGCAGACAGCTAATACATGCTGCTATATAGTTTAGAAGCTCGCTTTGTTTTAGACCTCGGTTTAAAGTTAGTACAACGGAAACTACACTCATACCGATTATATTAAAAAAAAAAAATTGATTTCAGAGTAGCCGTTCCAGAGATATCGTTTCGATAAGCGACCTATGTTTGCCTTGTGAGGGGTGTAGGAGATTAACTGTATATGGAAATCTATGCATGTTTTTCTATTACTTTTTTTTATAGTCTCTTAAGACATTGTTCTAAAGATAGGTAATACCAATTTTATAATAAAACTGTAAGTTTTTCCTTAAAAAAATCTTAAAAATGGGCTCATTTTTCCGGCCGTCACAGTGGTGTTCCCCCTTAACTGAAACGGGGCGCACCGCTGTTTTTAACAGCTTACTGCGACATTGAATATGCAAATTACCAATAACAGATAGGCTTACTTTGTAGAAAACACTTCAGGGTACATGGTAGCGTTTTTCGGATTTTTAAAATCAGGACCATGAGCCACAATTTGCAAAACAAGAATTTGTTTATAATTTTCACTGCTGTAAAAATGATTTTTCATTCGGAAAGAAATATTCGGGCAGGCCGATCCTCGATTAAAATAAAGAAGAAATCAACTAAATCTGACAAATAGTTTCCGAGGTAAAAATTCATAAGTACAACCCATTTTCACGAAAATAAAATAAATAAATAATAATAATAAATAATAATAATAATAATAAAATAGACTAACAGATCAGGGAACCCTCAGATCTACGTCAAATATTCACAGCGGCAGCGAAATATCCGCCCCGCTGTGAGCCCACGCGCCGATTCCCTCAATCTCATATCGTGAGAGAAAAAAAAACAAACCTGGACGCCGAGATAGCGAATTACTGAGCGATGTTGAAAGTGATGGCGGAACTGTGGGAGGGAAGCCACGGCAGAGAATTTCTTCATTTCATTTGAAACATAATTTCCAGCAATCGGTGACCGCGGCGTAGTACACTCCTTCAAACATCTCAAATTGTATGAAGTATGAAGGCGTTGTTTCGGTTACTGACCCAACCACCGGCGTTAGCTTTATTTATATAAAGAAAGCACGATGTAGAAAAGGAGGCTGGTATTTTCACTGTATTCGACGTGCGCGCCAAGCAGCCGCTTGCGCGCCTGGCACAGCGTCGGCCCAATTCGTGCGCGCGGCCTCATAAATTAGACCCTTTCAAGAAAACGTCGTGTGCGGCGCGCAGTTGCACTAGTGGGACCCTGCCTTGATACATATTTTCTTATAAATGTTAATGTTCGCAGGAACATGCATGGTCGCCTAGGGTGTGTACTAGTATCGCATGTATCCTGTTTATTGATACGTTACGCTTAATTTTATACTAATACTGTGATTGTTTTCAGCGTTAACACAACAGGGAACATGATGATTCTACACCATTGCGTTGACAAAACAAAAACGCATCGGCACCCAGAGAGCACAAAGACGTCTTAAAGACGTCCACGAACGTCCAGAAAACGCCTTAAAGAGGTCCTAAAAAGTTCCATTTTCACGAAACAGTACGTCTTTGAGACGACCAGAAAACGCCTTGGTTACGTCCGAAACAGAAGTTTTTGGGACGTTCGACGGTACTGGTTCGATTTAACAAAAATTTAAGGAAGTAAATGGTTTTCAAAATGAGATCAAACTCGATAAAAATTTATTTAATTTATTTAATTCAGAAATAAAGCAGAATATATGCACTTACAATAGATACAAGAACATGTTAGTATGAGGTCGAATATACAGAATATACAAGCTATGCAGGATATACACTTAAAATAGATATGGATGTGCCCTTAAAATAGATGAATTATGTAGAACATGTAGGTAGTATACATAAATTATACAAAGTATAATTGTTTATTCAACAAGTGTGGCAACCTTAATTAATCTGCAATCGTCTAAAGTGTGCTGCAATCTGAAAATAAAAAGAGGTGTGAAATTAACTAATACCCTGTAACAGCGATGCCTCGATGGGCGGTCCGAGGGCCCGAGCATCCATACCGCTTTTTACGAGCCGTGTGGAAAGTGGTGCTCGAAGCCAATGAAGCGACGGGCATGCAACGGATAGGGAAAACTGGTAGTGTGCCCTTGGGCCCTAAAGGTGAAGTTCCACGGCGCGTGGCTCGGCGAGTCGGTTTGGCTCGCCCAGGTTCGGCGAGTCGGTTTGGCCAGCGCGAGTCGCCGAGCCACGCGCCGTGGAACTTCACCTTTAGGGCCTAAGGGCACACTACCAGTTTTCCCTATCCGTTGCATGCCCGTCGCTTCATTGGCTTCGAGCACCACTTTCCGCACGGCTCGTAGAAAACGCTATGGATGCTCGGGCCCTCGGACCGCCCATCGGGGCATCGCGGCCCTATACGAACAATTAAATAAAGACACGTATAAAGACTCCTTGTAGTTTTACTCGCTTTGTTAAAATATCTTCGGCTGTGACGTTGTCCTATCGCAAGCTCTTTTTAGTCAGGCTTGTATGGATAGCTCTGTACTTGCTTTATTCTCTGCCATTTCCCTGTGTTCTGCTGCACCTTAAAGAGGAATTTCGAGGAAACATTACATTTGAATTTTACAGTAATCAATATTGGGAACAGTAAAATAAGGATGATAGTTGCATATTATAAAACCGTTGCTACGTTTAATTTATGGAAATCTTCTTTTCCTTTTCTGCCCAGGCCAACTAAATAGCAATACAACATCCATCATCAACGACGTTAGCGCCCGTTTCACAAAATTTTCCAATTCGTTTACTTAAAATTTAAAAATTATTCAAACCCTAACCTATAACTACATACCTTTGGCCCCAAATACTGAAACAAATATACAAAAACTGTACAAAAACGTTATGAAAGCTGTATAAAAAGTGTATGAAAACAATATAAAAACTATATATAAAACCGGTTTGTAAACATGTACCTATATCAAGTGTATCAATTATTATGTAAAGTAAATTATACGAAGTACGGAACGGGCATTGGGTCTCTCCCGAACCACGCGGGCCGGCCTACGGACCGCCCAGCCGTCTTCTTTGGTAAATCCACACTTTGGTGTGAATGAATTGTTGCAGGAATATTTGTAGAAATATACGAATACAAAGTAAGCGAGGGGGACACAGGCGGTGGGAGGCAATGCGAACGAAATAGCCCCCTTGCCTCTCGTATCGTCCGGGTTCCTTCTTTTCAGCAAACCACAGCACCTACCGTCGACTAATATGAGAAATTATTCTCAGTTCCGGACGACAAAACCGACGTTCGTGTGACTCTAGCCTCAACGTCCGTCACGTCAACGCTCGTATGACCGCGACCTGAGAGTGACACGTACACCTAAGTAATTTCATTACCATAGTTTTACATACTTTGTAACGTACAAATACGTACAGATACAGCTTCTTGACATTTTAACCTATTTGGGTGTTTAGATGATTAGGTGTTATGCACGCGATCCGGGGGGTCAGCGCTTCCTGCAGTTTTGCAACGTAGTCAAGGTTTTCCAATAAAACTGATATTCAATTGAAGAAATACAATGTCCCCACCACTTTCAAAATCTTATAAAAAGAACTACGAATGCATACGCGGTTGTTCATTTCTAGTTTAATGCGATTAGAAGACAAAGGCGTAGCAAAGTCGGGTTCCACTTCCTTTCGAGCAATTACACAGGAGAACCGTACAGTACGTAACATTGCTGTTAGGCATTACTTTAAACTTATTCCTCTTTGAGATTCCCGCATTTCTCAGTTTGAAACCCGAGCCAAACACTCTACCAATTGTAAAGACCGAACTTATAGTATATACGTTGTCATTTCTTACTAACAGTTCTTTATTAGAATTCAATCAATATTTCAATTTCCAGTGTAAGATAAACACACAGAGATACATCTTAACCGCTTGAGGTGTATAACATTATGAAGTGACTATTCAGGCACCGCCTAGTCCGTTACAAACAAACTCTAACGACTGTAAAAGGATTTGAAAAAATATGTCCTTATTCATACTCTGTGGTCTATTCGCCATCCATTAAGCTTCAGAAGTCCAATGTTCGGTCCACAATATACTATATTACAGCAGTCGTACTATATTATATTTCATAAAACGGGATTATTGGGGTCCGGGTTAGGTCTGAACAATAAGGTGAATACACTTCTTGTTATCGCCGCTGTATTAAATAATAACACGAGATTACTCACGGGGCCGGCAATATGCTCCGTCCAGGGGCAGAGGAAGAAAAAGGGTAATCCGCTCATTGCGAATGACCCCGCCTGCGTCGTCTTCCCTTCAAATTCGGGACGGATCCCTTATCGCTTCGGTATATACACACGCTCCAATATCAGTACAAAAGCACGCGTTGACGTATTCCATGCAAGAGAAGGTGGGCTTGAAGTCCGATTGATCCTAACCTAACCAATCTGCCCTGCGTCCCTCCCGAACGATCACTCTCTTGAAGAGGCCTTCTTCACAGCAATATCTCCTCCCCGAGGCCCACCTTCTCTCGAACGGAATACGTCAACCCGTGCTTTTGTTTTGAAATTCGAACGCGGGTTTATACTCGGGAGATAAGGGATCCGTGTTTAGATTGAAGGAATGTCGACGCAGGCGGATCCACCCGTAGTCAGCGGACTGCGCCGTTTCTTCCTGTGTCTCTCCACGAGGAGTTCCTTCCAAGGCATCTTTAAGATGCGGATTGGGCTAAGCTAAGCGCAGAAGTTGATGAACAAAGACACATGGCACTTTCGACCCCTCCGCATGCGTCATTCGGGCGCGCTCAGCCTGCTCAGCGTATACGCATTCAGGTCTGGACCCGGCTTTACGTGGGAACGAAACTGTGTGTACAAAATGGAACAAATATTACATTCCTTCAGTTTCTCGACGAAATCTCCATGTCACTAATTTTCCCGACCAATCGTAGCTTTGTACGTTAAAGGAAAAATTCAATGTAATGTGCGTGCGTGTGTATCTTGGTTTATTTTCTAAAGCAAGAATGGGGCCAAACGTCACAACTACCCCGACCGGCGTGCTATTTGAAGACGATTTGCTCGAGGACAATGTAGTGATAGAGACGCCGAGGGAGAAAGTTGAGACACGCCTCATCTGGGGGAGGGTGGTTTCCTTTGCGATCCATCATCTTGCAGGACTTTACGGATTATACCTTGCCTTCACTTCCGCCAAATTGATGACATCGGCCTTTGGTGAGCGACATTAATATTTCCGCGTTAATTATTGGAGAAATGTCGAAGTAGAAACTGAATACCAGTGCAACGAATTCTCACGAAGTGTCGTTGATACGCGTAGTTTACGTTGGGTTAACTACATGTGCTAAAGATACCTGATAAGACATCATCTAGATCAGGGCTGAGCAACCCGCGGCCCATACCCCAACTTGGCTGCTCTGCTGAGCTGTAGGAGAACGACACTCTCCAAAACCTATTTAACTCCTACACTCTACACTGGCGAATTGCGAGCCGCACGGAGCTCTCGCTTCTACATGGCTGACTGGTAGTGGGCACAGTGCGGTAGGCTGGTCCTTATTTTCCGGCAAAACACCGTGCACGCGTTGCCGATGGATACTTTCTCGAACAGTCCGAGTTAAAAACCGTTCCGACACTTTTCGTGGATGGTTTCTTCCTCAGATATATCTACAGAATCCGACACTGTGTGGGGAATTTGTGCTAGATAAACAACTTTTCGTAAAAATGTAAATATATTGAGAAATCACTATTAACTCAAAACTTCAACTCAACTGCGTGACGGGTTCCCGTTGTCCAATCACTTTAAAACTTTGCACATATCATTTTCTCACCAAGCCTCATAGTTCAGCCGGTTAAGATAAAAAAAGTAAAAAAAAATTTGCCCCAATAGATAAGGACCTCAGCCCTGTTCTAGAGCTATATGTATATGTAGAATAACGAGGCGTAAGATTATCAAATTCCACCCGTGATTGCGCGTAGATTTTCGTGGTAGTGTCTTAAGGGGAGGTTCCGGTCTGGAGCCCATCACAATAGGTAATCTTTCGGAATTCATTAAAGGAATGCTACCGCAGATAATTTAATGGGACTTTTTGCAATTGTATTCAGAATGTCTTCAGCTATATAAATATATTTTTTTCTGTATTTAATCTTTGCAAATGGTACTGGGGATTCGTTGAAGTAGACGCAGCAACAAATTCATCAAAAACGGTGGGACTGGTAACATTTAAACCAGCGACTGTGTTTACACACACAGACGCTCACCTGTCCGTTCCCACTAGGTCAGGTCTCTCCACGGTCGCTCCCGCGGGAGCTTGGGGTTCTCACACTCTCGTCCGCGTTGTCAGGGATACCGCGAGACGCTAACCGCGAAGACGCTAGCCCGGCTGGCCCATGATGGCAGCCTTCGTAGCGTCGCGCGGCCTCCTTGACAAGGGAAGGCACGCGGCGCCAGAGGAAGATTGGTGGTTGAAGCAGGCGCGGGAGGGGCCCCTGCGCTGGAGAGCCCTGCACTAGGTACTCCAGCTGTTCCCCACTCCTTTCGCGGACTCGCTGGCCCTTGAACGGACTCGGAGCTCGAGCTCGAATCCGAGTCGAGCTCGAATGTGTGCTCGCGCCCTGAAAACGCATGGTTTGGCATGCTTCACCTAGCCAAACCAATGAATGTAGGATGATCTTCACTCGATACAGTGAACATTGTCGTATCCTTATCATTTATGTAATACGTTACAACCCTGTGAAACATTTAAACGATTTGCTCGTGAGTAATCATAACTGACACCGTACATGAGTCACGGTTGTTGGCTTCAGAAGTGAAAAAGGAAAACTTCAATTTAGGCTGTAGAAATGTGCACTAATATTGTGTATTCATTCCTTCGTGATTTGTTACTTGCAGCATGCGTTCTGCACATGTTAAGTCTCTTCGGAATGACAGCTGGTGTACACAGATTATGGTCACACAGAGCCTACAAAGCAAAGTGGCCGCTCCAGGTCCTATTGATGATCTTTAACACCATGGCCTTCCAAGTAAGTGAACGAATTCGTCCATAAAGAAATTTATAACTGAGGTGTGGGCTACATGATCCTGTCACGCAAGAGCGAGAAAAAACGGCGGCAATTACTCTTTGGGACCCCAATATCTATACGAGTACGTAGTTAGACGAAACTGCAGAATTAGACTGATTTGAAAGAACAGTCATGCTTCTTGCGTTATGAAATGCTTTTAATCGCTACTACAATCGTTACTAGTCGTATAACCAATTTGAGTTAAACTTATCGCCTTCTGGATACCATTGGAATTAATAAATTATTTCATTCAAAAGTTCAGTTCAAAAGAGATTGGAAGCAACTGGTCATCGATCTGGAATGAACTCGAGTACTCGAGCTGAAATAAGTACGCGGCTATTTCGAATAAGTTTGAGTATTCAGTAAATTATTAATAAAATTAAAAAGAAAAATGTCTACAATTCTTCTGATTAGCTTAAAATCGGAACCGTAAATGTTCTCCTTACCTTCCAACATCATTTATTTATGATTTCTAAACGATTTACGAGTTTCTCCTGATGGCGGAAACAAACTCTACAAAATATCAATGTAACTCATGCAAAGTTCAAGCGACATATCGATCCAGAAGCTAAATGATTATAATGGATGAACTGCCTTCGCTATTTATATACAATAATATACTGTAATTAGAATAAAATGGACCTAACTGAATTCTTTCTGATTTTTTTTCGACAGTGGTCTACAATTCACTGGGCTAGGGATCATAGAGTACATCATAAATATAGTGAAACAAATGCAGATCCTTATAACGCAAAGAGAGGATTCTTTTTCGCACATGTCGGTTGGTTGTTGTATAAAAAGCACCCGAGCATCCAGGAGAAAAGCAAAGGAATCGACATTAGTGATCTGGAAGAAAACCCCGTACTTGCGTTCCAGAAAAGGTAGGAGCGTTTTTTCATCTTTTTACGCGTATGCTAATTGTATAGGAGAGAGATGCATTTCGCGGATTAAATCTGAAACTTTTCGATGCTATGCATATCTGCGTTCAGTGTGTGCGGAGAACCCATATATGTAGGCACCAAAATGATCAAGAATCATCACGAAGGAGTATTGAAAATTGTTTAAAAACTTTGGGACAGTTCGCACAATCTTTCGTTTTTTTTTGGTTTTTCAGTGCAGTGACTTAATAATTAATTTAGCCAGACTATAGTATTATAGTAAGATATTAACTATAAATTTTATTACATGAAATACACCAAATTCCTTTCATCTCTGATATTAGGTTTGCTCTTCTAACGTGGTCATAAATGTTATAATAATCTTCCCTAAGATTCGTTTGCTAATTCTACCTGCATCGTCAAAATAACATTTTTCCCCCGAGTGATAAAATGTGATATACATATTACATATGAGGCAGTGAGAGCGACAACGGACCAACACACATTCAAAAAAAAATTTCTCGTTTTATATGATCCCCACAAAATTACCTCTTTTAAAAAAAGGTACAAAAAAGAGCGCCAAGTATATAATCCATTCAAAAAGAATCCCATTTAAAAACATGGTAAATTAATATAAATTTATTACTGTGCTATGTTTTTTAACTATACAAAAGTAATGAAATACAATAATTGCGTCAATTATCACAATGACTATTTATACAAAGAAAAAAATGTATTAAATAATATTAAGCAGATATATTTTTATACAAATAAATATTTTAATACGAATAAATATTTTATTCAAAATACTTGGCGCTGCTCTCCGAATTGGTGTTGCTAAACTGAATAAATATGTATAAATTGCATTAAAATCTTTTTCTTTCTTTCTCGTCTCAGTGGTGTCTTGTCTTGTTTTATTTATTAACCAAGACAATTAACATTTTTTTCGGAGAGCAACGCCAAGTATTTTGAGTAAAATACTTATTCGTATTAAAACATTTTGTAGTGTTTATTGATGACTGGATAATTTTTTCACCCCCTCGGGGTTATTTTTTTTAACAATATATTATATTGTCATCCAAACTACGCACGCCTGCAAAGCTACAAGACATTTGAATTGGTGGAATTGGTTTAAATTTGATACTAAATGAGCACGAATTTTGTCGAAGTGGGGGGGGGGGGGGGGGCGAACGAACATTCGTTCTTTTAGTCTAAACACACCTTTACTTAACGCAAAACGTAATGAAGAATTTCGATAGATCGATAGCTCAATAAAAAGGATATACATATATATATATAAACTGGGATGAAACACTGCAAGCAAACAGAGGATCGACGTTGAATAAAATCGTTTAATTAATATAATACAATAAATACAATAAATATTTTATTCAAAATACTTGGCGCTGCAAAACTGAAAAAATGTTAATTGTCTTAGGATTAATAAGTTACAATAACTCCCTTACAATCTAAAATACATGAAAATGTGCTTATTTTGTTCGTTTTCTCGTGCAGCAGGGTCGCTTTCTCTTTCGCTTCTGCTTCGATTATCTGTAAATATATAAAAGCCACATTTTAGTTACAACTTAACGTAGAACATATATATATATGAATATATTTCAGAAAAGATTGAAAAGTATCAAGGGAGATGCGTTTTCAGCGTACTTTCTTCACTCATGTGACTTACTCTACATTGCAAGCAGTACGCCACAATTTTCTTAATTCTTAATGCTACGCTAATTTGAAAAATTTTGTTGATTTACCTTATTTGACAAATTTCCAGAAACTTGTGCGAAACAAGATGCTTCTCTGTCTATCTAACCTTCTTCGGACAACCTCCAAGCCTGTGCGTCCCCTTCATTTCTATCCAAGGCTATACGTCCCCTTTATTACTCTCCAAGCCCGTGCGTCCCCTTTATTTCTATAAGCTTTATATAGGAACTCTAAATTAAAAATGGCTTACTGGTATAAAAATATCTGGCAATTTAAATGCAATTTGTTACAATATATTATTATTTTGTACATGCCTAGTATAAATTTCTAGAAACTTGTGCGAAATAAGATATTTCTCTGTCGAACCTTCTACGGGCAACTTCCAAGTCTATGCGTCCCCTTCGTTTCTAGAAGCTCTACATGAAAAATGTATTAAAAAATTTTGGTGACTTACCTTGTTAATTGAGACAATAATTCAGTGTCCTATATGGTGTAAAAACCCACGACATTTGAAAAATGTTGCCTACTTACCTTATTTGACACTTGGCAGGTTATGATGGTTTGACACTAGCTAGGTTACGTTTACCTTGACAGATGTGCTCTCTGCCTGGCTGTCGCGTGAGAACAAATCGTGTTTGTTACGCGATTGGCCGAAAGTGCCGAAACCTTCATCGAATGAACAACGTGCATATTGGAGACATTTCCTCTCCCTTTCATGTTCCCCTCTTGCCAACACTTGACGATGGAGAAAATCTCTTAACATAAAATTCGGCAAATTCCAACTTTGCATTGATATATCTCAGCTCATAAGGCACGTAGGAACAAAACGAAGACACTTTTCTCATGTAAATCAAACCCAAGCTATCCATTAAGACCATTCAGAACTAAATCGGATCAGCCGTTATTGAGATTCGGTAATCTCAGGGTTCTTCCAAAAACTGCTCGGCGTAATATAGCCACGGTAGTGTCTCGCGCTGCGCATATACCTATATATGTATACTTGGCGCGAGACACTACCGTGTCTCTTGATTACTATTTACTAGAGCCTATTGGAATACGTTATTGCTACTAACTCAATTTCGAAAAAAATGTGGGTTAGTCCGTTTTTGCTCTCACTGCCTCATATAGTGGACGAAAACGGCATTGGTACAGTAGGGAAGCTGTATCGAAAGAAATTACAACTTGCCAAACAAGTAATTTTATTAGTGGAGGGACTGCTTAAATCTTTGTTGGGGGTTCCCTTCTTAGTGAAAAGTTTTTTATTATATAGGTGTAAGAAGGGAATACTTCGGCTAAAAGTAAAGTAAGACTGTGGAGTACCATTTTTTAAGAAAATCAATATTGAAAGTGTGTAGACACGAAACAATATTTGAATTCCGCAATTGTTATACGACCCAGTTTTCTGTAAACAATTAATTACAAATTGTTAAATTTCTGCGCGTAAAGACTTCAGCACTCGGATACTCTTTTAACATTAAATATTTTAGTAGTTTATTAATTTGTACTGAAATTATAAGTGTAATAATAATATAAGTGAAATTGTAACACATTTTAGCCTTGTTGCCGTGCAAACACTTTTATCCTACATTATATTTTATAGCTTTCATGCGAGAAATAAACTGTAAGTAATTTGGCTTAACATCTTTCCTAAACTGTTTACAGGTATTATTATCGCCTGGTGGCCTTTTTTGGTGTCTTTATGCCAACTGTTCTACCAGTTCTATGCTGGAACGAGACGTGGGCGAATGCTTACTTCGTTTCCGTGATTCTGCGTCATGTTTGTTCACTGCACGCCACGTGGTTGGTCAATTCTGCAGCCCATCTCTATGGGAACAAACCGTATGACAAGTTAGTATCAGTTAAAATTTATATCATTTGGCTTGCATGAAGTAGGGATAAGCCTAACCTACGCATTAACAATTTTTAAGTAATTACTTTTTTAATATACATCTCCTATTAAAGTCAAGTGAGTGACAAATATAATCATTTTTCTTACATTGCGAAAAAATGTCAATTTATCCGTATTTTGTATTTAGTTACATATATACCTTCCACACAGAAATTTACAGGAAAGTCGATTAGCATTAGCCAGGAAATAGAACAAAAAGATGCCGTTTTTCCATGTATTATTTAAACAAATCGTATTTCCTGGAATCTGATCACGTAGTTCGATTCCTTATGAAACAATACACACCCTTGCCATTCAAACCGTTTTTCTACCTCTAATAGTTTTCGCAATATTATACCATATAGGTTTCCCTTCGCCACTGTGACCGCTGTTTTCAGCATATTTACCATGGATGATGGCAGCTAAAAAAAAATACGTGTCAAATATTTTTGTAAATATATTGTTAATTCGACATGTACCCTTGTGACATATATACAGTAAAATTGGTCCAAACGACTTGAGATTTTTTGAGAAGCTAGAGGAAATATTTTGCTACTTAGGTAACGTGTTTCATCGTTTTGAAAAAAAAAATACAAGATTAGTATCCGATTTCTATTCGCGAGAATTTACAACGTTGTGTACAGGAATGGCGACGCACCCTGTTGCTAAATCACTCTATTAGGCTTAATATTAACATATGGGAAACGCTGTATTTGAAGGATAATCGAGCTGGGAACATTCGATTAATTAATTATTTTTCTCTCTTCAAATATATGTATCGCAGAGCCCTAGATAAGCAGCGCTACTTTACAGAACTCTTCCCTAATTTCAGGTACATCAATCCCTCCGATAACATGGTTACAAACTTCTTCATTTTCGGTGACGGCTGGCACAATTATCACCACGTGTTTCCGTGGGACTACAAGGCGGCCGAGCTGGGCAACTACAGATTCAACTTCAGCACAGCGTTCATTGATTTTTTCGCGAAGATCGGCTGGGCGTACGATCTGAAAGTGGTACCGGCAGGCCTGGTGCAGCAGAGAGTGGAAAGAACCGGTGACGGCAGTCATGAAGTGTGGGGCTGGGGTGACGCAGATCAGACGCAAGAAGACAGGGACCGAACAGTGTTGATGCATAGCCTTATGAAGGATTTGTAAAACAGAGCAATCGTCCCATAAAACAGCCGCTCGTTCGTCCCCGGATAGTGAATCCAACAATGGCTGCTCGGTCATCAACATTTTTATTGGGAAACCTATATAGCTGTTGTGACTATAATCCCCATAAAAAACTTCAAAAGAGTAAAAAAAATACGCCAAGTACACGAAATCAAATAAATCACAAAAAATAGAAGATAATTACAAAATAAAAAAAGATATGAAATCAAAATGAGCTGCAAGTACATAAAGGTGCTTTCCCGCAGCGTGCAAAGGCGACACTGTGTAACGCAATGTAAGATTCGGTGCTTTCCAACTGCGCTTAATAATATTAAGCAGATATATTTTTATAGAAATAAATATTTCAATACCAATAAATATTTTATTCAAAATACTTGGCGCTGCGCCACGATTTGGTGTTGCTAAACTGAATAAATATGCATAAATTGCATTAATCTTTTTCTTTTTTTCTTGTGTGTGCGTTCGTAATGTATTTTAGATGGCAAGTGAGTTATTGTAAATTATTAATTTACTATTAATAAGACAATGAACATTTTTTCGGTTTCGCAGCGCCAAGTATTTTGAATAAAATATTTATTGGTATTAAAATATTTATTTCTATAAAAATATATCTGCTTAATATTATTAAGCGCAGTTGGAAAGCACCGAATCTTACATTGCGTTACACAGTGTCGCCTTTGCACGCTGCGGGAAAGCACCTTTATGTACTTGCAGCCCATTTTGATTTCACATCACTTTTTATTCTGTAATTATCTTCTATTTTTTGTGATTTATTTGATTTCGTGTACTTGGCGTAAATTTTTTACTTTTTGAAGTTTTTTATGGGGATATCACTTCTTTTTACAAAGATAATTTGCATAGGGAGTGACTTCAGATAATTTTTAATATTTTATTATCTTATATTTTTTGTGATTTATTTGATTTCATGTACTTGGTGTAATTTTTTTTTACTTTTTTTTCAGTTTTTATGTGGATCCCACTTCTTTTTACAAAGATAATTTGAATAGATAGGGAATGACTTCAGATAATTTTTAATCTCATATTATTACCGGGGCCGTGGCGGCCGTGAGTAATAAAAATAATCCCCATAATATATTTATATAATAACATATATATTATAATAATTTTAACGAAATAAATTTTTTATTTTATACATATATACATGAAAATGTGCTTATTTCATTTGCTCGTGCAGCAGAGTTACTTTCTCTTTCAGCTGTTGAAAAATTCTCTTCGCCTAAATCGTTAATTGAAATAGGACACATTTACTAATTATTTATAAATTATCATACGTGCTCATATGTCAAGATAAGTGAATGAATAATTGCGTATGCAAAACCCTACCTTCATTTTTGTGCGTACATAGTCTGACGTAGATCACACTACATCATCTTCTGCTTCGATTATTTGTAAATATATGAAAGCCACATTTTTTTTAGTTATACGACTTAACGTAGATCTTATATAGAAATATAGAAATAGAGTGGCCTTTTGCTATAGTAAGGTAGAGACTGCACAATTTGCCCAAAGGAGGTGAGAGCGTATGGTAGAAAGTCTTGTTGCAGGAAATTTTAATGCTAATGGTAATTTAGCGAAAATGAACGAAAAGATCCAATATTTTTAACGCACAATTTATTGATGTTGGAATAAAATTAATTTAGTATGTTTATTGGTGAATTGAAATCTTGTTAATGGAAAACTAATAAAATTATTGAATAGCGTAGCAACTACTGTGGATTTTAAAGTATTACGAATGTCTTTCACAACAAAAGATTGAATTGAAAAGTATCAAGGGAGATGTGTCTTCAGCGTACTTTGTTCACTAATGTGACTTGCTCCACATTGCTAAATTTAAACTAAATTTTGTCCCTGCGTCCCTTTCATTTCTATATTGTAAGTCCGGGAGAGTTCGACCACTTTTTGGAAAAGAAATTGTAGCATCGTTGTTTTTCACATTTTTGTCGTTTTATGCACATTAAAGCAAAGCCCAAGCAATTTAGGGTATATATAAATTATAGTGCGCGATAATTTCAAATACTTATTTTCATTTTCAATCAAAAACATTGGCACTGCAACTGGTCGGTCTCACCCGCATGTTGGGGTTAGACCGTCCACCCACTACGAGTAATCAAGGTAGTGATCGACCACCTTATCAAAAAAAATTAAAAACGAATACATACGTTATGTTGGTGTTACACTGTAGTTATATGCATATTATATCCCCAAAATCGGAAGAGTGTAAATAAACTTACCTGTTTTTCAAATATCGCCACCACTATAAGTTGGTGTAAAAACTTTCAGCCTCGCATAAAGTCTTAACTGTATCTTATAATTAAAATATGGATTTGTGACAATGGTCAATGTGAGATAAACTATAAGCGCCTTCATTTCTTTTGTGTCAATGACACACAGTGCCCTATCTTGCGTCAGTCTTAAAATATCAGCACTGGCCGGACTCTCCCGGTGGTCGAACACTCCCGGACTTACCCTATAAGCTTTACATAAAAACTCTAAGTTACAAATAGTTTGCTGGTATAAAAATATCTGACAATTTAAATGCATTTGTTACAATATATTATTTTGAACATGCATGGTATTTCCAGAAACTTATGCGAAAGAAGATGATTCTCTGTCGAACCTTGTCCGGACAATTTCCAAGTCTGTGCGCCCCCTTCATTTCTAATATAAGCTCTACATAAAAAGTGTATTAAAAAATTTTAGCGACTTACCTTGTTAATTGAGACAATAATTCAGTCACAGACCAGGTATAGGATAGACTTATCATCCAATGTAATTTTGTGCCACACGCTCGAGGGGCTCGCGAGCCCCCTTACCATTTTCGTGTCACACCCAACGTTATCGACTCAGTCTCAAATAAGATTACAATCACAGACGAGGTATTGGATAGATCTATCAACCAATATCAATATTTGACGAAAATTAGATCTCGCGATTGCTTCTCTTACTTATATTTACTTTCCGTGGAGCTTTCATTACCTCGCGTGTTAATTACTAACGCCTCACTATGCTCACGCAAATGTAGGCTGAATGAGTATTCATTTAAAGCCGGATCCAGACTTGAATGCGTATACGCTGAGCAAGGCCGAACGCGCACGAATGCCGCATGCGGAGGGGTCGAAAGTGCGATGTGTCTCTCGTCACCAGCTTCTGTGCTGAGCTTAGCCCACTCCGCAGTCGTAAAGATGGTATCCCGAAAAGGGGTAGTCCGATGACGGCGCGTGTTTCCGTCTGCGTCGTCCTTCCGTCAAATTAAACACGGATCCCTTATCTTTCGAGTATAAACACGCGCTCGAATTTCAAAACAGAAGAACGCGTTGACGTATTCCGTGCGAGAAAAGGTGGGCCTCGGGGAGGAGATATTGCTGTGAAGAGGGCCTCTTCAAGAGAGTTGCCTTTTGGGACGGATGCAGAGCAGATTGGTAAAGGTTAGGACCAATCGGACTTCAAGCCCACCTTCTCTCGCACGGAATACGTCGACGCGTGCTGTTGTTTTGAAGGTCGAGTGCGTGTATATACTCGAGAGATAAGGGATCCGTCTCCAATTTGAAGGAAAGACGACGTAGGCGGAACCACGTGCCGTCAGTTTACTACCCCTTTTCTTCCTGCGTCCCTCCACGAAGCATATTGCCGTTCCCCACGAGTAATCTCGTGTGATTTTTTAATACAACAGCGAGTCGGTCAGGTTGTATGAATTGAGAACAATACAGGGTGTAGTGAAGAAAAGAAAGACAAATTATTCATTAAAATGGAGCATTAAAGTCTATCATATGTTAAATGCATTATATTGTTAAAAATATAATTTTCTTATTTTTCATCAACTGTTTATAACTATATTAGTAATGGATTAAATTCATTCACATAGATTCATCCATCACTATTAAAAAGAAAAACGCAAGATCATGCCTTCAATAATTTAGGTCATTAAAATTCATTTCTGAAGGCGGGTTTCGTAAAAATCGCCGAAAGCAGGGAACTTCGAAGATTTGAATTTTTTAGACAATTTCGAAACTAGAAAAATGAGTACTTAGCTCTCCCTAATTTCATATGGACTCCAATTCAATATTTCAATATCATGAAAATCCGGGATATCGAGGATTTGAGAAAAGTATCTCATCTGCTTCTATCAACCACGCTGAGCGCAATACGCTCCAAACTTCCTTTGATGTGCGGAAGAAAACCGACAACGGTCGGCTCAGGCCATGTGCCTTCGTCGGCATTCGCGAGTGGGGCCGCTTGCGTCGAGTCACCACGAATGACACGTCCACACTAGCATATGCGTTCACGCTCACCCTTTCTAACGTAGAAGCATGCGGCCCTGGCTACCGTTTCACCCGTCCACATCAGAATATTCGTGCGCATTCGGCCTTGCTCAGCGTATACTCATTCAAGTCTGGATCCGGCTTAATGTGCAGATGGTAACACAGTAACAAATGGTATCTCCACTGTATCGCTGTTGGTTGTGGGGTAGGCGATTAATTAAAACAAGTCTTTTGTTACTACAATCTAAAACTTTAATTAAGAAAGAAGTTGGAATATACGTATGTAACAGACAAGTCGCAAAGAACGAATGGCTCCAACGAGAGCCGAGGGAAAGACTATCGATGCCCACGCGGCTTAATCAGAAAAGGAACATCTTTCCTTCTTTAAACAATAAACCATAATCGCAGTATCTACTCTTGGAGTGTTGATTCAATTTAGACCTTTACATTCCATCATGCACTCACGCCAGAGATGAAATATCCAACAATCGCGAAGCTTGTAAAAAGTTTTCCGATAAGAAACTGTACATCATATATTACAGTAATTGACGAATATATACTTACTAGCTTTATTACCCGGCTTCGCCCGGAATTTAGATTCTAATTTTACCGTCCCAAATAATATTTCCCTGAAAAAAAAGTTGATGCTTGCAAGAAAGAAACTTCAAAACAAATCAATTTTACTAATTCAGTCATCCACAAATTATTTATTGAGAATCTCTTGCTCAGTGATCATCCCAACATTCTCAACAATGCATGCGTTAAGCGGTCGCCGCTATCCGCACCACTTCTTGGAATCATTCGGTCGAGAGTGAGAGAACCCGAGGTACCCGAGCGCGAGCGAGAGGTGACGAATGAGTCGCGCGGCGTTACCGTCTGCTACGTAGAGAGATACTCTGTCTCGTTTCGCCTTTCACGTACCTTCGCCCTGTCTCTCTCTCTCTCGCGCGCCATAGGCGGCTTGGAATTGTAGGTTATTCGTTTATTTTAACTAATAACTCGAGAAGGGAAGGACGTAGCGAGCTGAAAAAAGTCACATTCATCTGGATTAGCCAGGCATAATGAGCCGAGATACCTTTCGTGACCCCAGACTTTACCGTTAGAAAGTTTTTCGGCGACGGACAAACACACACTTTCCGCTTTATAGTATAAGATTAAGCCATGTGTGTTAATTTTTACAAGCTTTAGTAAAGTGTCCTGCATGTAGATGCTAGATATTTCATAAACCAAGAAAATATATTACGCATAATATTTCTATTTTATCTGTAGCAGAACGTGTGTGGTAGAAAGGACTGTTGTTATGACCGAGCCATGCCAGCTTTGGAAGTCCCTCTGTTCAGACGGCCGGCCAGGAGCCGCGATATACGTCACTCGGCGTAGAATAACAGACCGATATTCCACATTTTGGAAGTATGCACGTGTGTACGCGTCACGAGGCCTGCCTGGTCTCCCCCCACCGAAGCTCATATTCGCTATGGTACAGCTGCGGGACGCGGCACAGTGGTGCCTTTTCCCGAAAAGCTGGCCAAAAGTCAATTTCTGAAGTGAATAGCAGCTTGTCGATAGTATGGTACATTTAATATATATACATCAGTGCAACAAATGCCGCTTGAAAATTTAAAATATAGTGGTTGGTTAATGAGATATAGGCTGTCAAAGTTGACGAAATTTCGTACTTCTTAGGCCCGGTGCAGACGAGCGGTTTGCGACAGTTTGTCGCCGCGGCAATCTGCCGCGCGCGTTTTAGCAGACCATAAATTTATATGAAGCAGTCCACACGGGACGCAAAGTTTTGCGGCTACCAGGCGGCATGTTTGCGTTCGTTTTGACGAACGCACTCACGTATTGCTTCACCGCGAATGAACGCAGCGGCAAACTGCCGCAAACCGCTCGTCTGCACCGGGCCTTAGATGGCTTGAAAACGCTCGCATGTTTAATGTATCAGGCAAGGTTTATTTTTAAAAAATTCATATGTAACACATTTTACCATTAAGATACGTGTTACAAACATACCTTTTGCACATGAATAATGCAAAATATCTTTGAACTTACTCTTGTATTTCCCTTCTCAAGATGTCCTAAATCCTACTCATATTTTAGTACAACGGAAGGAAAATAGTTACTTTATTCACGGAACATCACACAGTTAAAGGTTTCTTGACGTAAAGTAACATGTGAAGTATGATATCCAATTGAAAAATCTTGCGCATATTTGCGCTTTTTTAAGATATCCGCATTTAAAGTGCCTATTAGTATCTATCTACGCTCTCCGTGAACGAACCCTTTTCATTTCAAACAGCATTTATAATTCCAACTTTGTTTATTACTATTTTCAACCACATATTTGAACTATGCAATCTTCTATAAACGTAGGAATGCCGCATTTTTCATAAAAAAAAATAAAATTTTCACAGTAATTAATTTCAAGAATGTTTTAAAATTAAGATCGCCATACTAAATTCGACATTTTGATTATATAATTTTAGGCGAATATTGGGAAATTATCACAATTTCCGCAAAAATGAATTTAAAAAAAAGGTTTATGCCAATGCTATTAGGTCTGCGATATTGAAATTTGCATTTTGGACAAGATATTCGTAATCAGCGACCCGAAGAACAGTAGGATACCAATTTTGGTGCAGATCTATCAATTTTTTAATACACACGTCCGCCATATTGGATTCGCCATTTTGTTTTAAAAAATTTGAAGTTCAGATTCGTAATCAGCGACCCCAAAAACCCCCGACCACCAATTTCTGACAAGATTAAAGTACGTTTTGAGGGTTTTGCCGCTTTTTTGCGATTTGGAACCACTGTGCGCGGGGGTCATTCGTTCTGTGTACATCGTTGAGTTAAGACGCTTCGATAGCTCCGTATTTAAATGGTACACGTACATTATCTATCGCCACTCTAATTACTTCTCATCATTATTAGTCTTCTTCTTTACTCTCTATCGTCACTTGCTTCCTACTATTAATACCCTTTCGTCCCGAAATTGATTATGTAAAATATTTGCAATAGGTTCTGAGCACGAGGTTGCCGGAGAGGTTATGTTCGGCGATACGCCACCAAAACACTGTTTTGAACAACAAAACGATCTTTATTTAAAAGGTGCAAAATCGGCAGAGCCGTAATGCACAGTAGAACACGTTGAATGAGCCCCCGTACACTCTATCTAACGATAATCAACTACGTATCAAACACGTGAACACGCGAACACGCACAATCGCGAATACGCCGTCAATCGACTTTATACGCGCAACTAGTGTCGTGCACTCCGTGACCGAGTCTACTAATGATCAGTTGTGTGATCTGAGCACAAAATTTGCTTGTTGAGCAAAGCTTTAAGACAATGGAAATATGCATTGTTCTTTGCACACGGTTGTGAACAGCAAGAATGCAAGATGGATGCATATTTCCGCCTTGGCGTCGTCTCGAACATTCTCGAGCAGTGTTCACGGGAAAGGGCCTGATAGCTCTGAGCTACCCTCTGTTGCGCATGCCCGCGACGAGCTGTGACGTCAAACCAATCAACGCCAAGCTGGTAAACGAACCGAATCGACGCCAGTGGCTGCGAAACAATCGACGGCGACGAGAAGATGGTTTTGTTAGTAACGTCTGTATAGATAGATTTGACTGTATTTTGCCGAAAGTTTTTTATTAATATCTCAGAAACTAACAAATACCCGCAGCTGAAATGTTATATTAGAGGTTCTCTCCCGCTCCCGCCCAACCCCTCAAAATTTCAGTTCATTCCGTTGGTTGGGTTGTTACGTATGTGGAATTTTCCCATACTCCGCTCTCAACCATTTTTCGAGCTCGCGTCTGCGAAGGGAAAACGCCCTAAAATCCTTTCGCTTATCACACACCACTAATGGGGGCCGTGATCTCGACCAGCTGGATGACGATCATGGGAACGGGAGTGACACGACGACGACCCCGAAGAATTTCCTTATGTGGAGATTTCCAACGAATCCCCACACATTTTTGGGACTATATAAACCCTTTGGTTTCTACCCTCTTTGGTTAAAAGCTATACAGACACGCGTAGAGTCACGTCGCGTCACGCTCGTACAGAGTTAACTATATTCAGTGAGATCGGGCTCGAGGCCCAGTCAGAATCATAGTTAACCTAGTTGAATCCGCGAGTTCGGTTAAATTCTATTTGGCTTCTCCAAATAACCACTCGTACGCCCCGCATCGCCAGTGCGTCAACACCGTGCAACCTTAGTGGTAATTCACTCTATTTTACTCAACTATTTAATCGCGACACTTACATTTGTACAATAACTAATTATTGAATATATGGTGTTCGTTTGTAAATCGAGTAGATTCGTTTAAACCAGAGGTCCCTATTTCACGTGTATTTACATACACGTGTACACGTGTAGTAAACGTATCCGAACTTGAATCCGTGTAATTTTTGATACACGGATACCCGTGTAGTTCTGTTCACGGATATCCGTGTATATAGTTCTGTTCACGGGCAACGTGAACGTTGCCATGCCGACGTAATAACAAAGTATGTATTTCTATTTAGTTGTATTTTACGAGGCGGTATTTGGCGACCATGCATCCGTGTACTTATAATTCGTGTACACGTGTATTAAGAATACGGATTTTTAATTCCTTAATACACGTGTCCCGTGTACACGTGTATTTAGACACACGTGTATTTAGACACACGTGAAAAGCCACGACCTCTAGTTTAAACCCATCTTTTACCCAGCGATCCTTATAATATTAGTAGCATATACCCATCGATACAACTTTACCGCTCGAGTTGTATCAAATATTAATTAAGAGTTACGAGGCAATACTAACATTTCCCGCGACTCCCTGATTTCACATCAGGGTCGTTCGCATCCAATACCAAAACAAGGAATCTTCTCCAACCCAGTGGCTTCCCGATTTCGCATCGGGTTCGTCCACGTTTAACCTCTCCTGCGGCTCCCTGATTTCGCATCAGGTTCGTCTGTAAGTCAACCACCTTCCGAACAGCTCCCTGGTTACGCACCAGGTTCGTCTGTGAATAATCCAACCTCCTAACAGCTCCTCGACTTCGCGTCGAGTTCGTCTGTGAACATCATCCTAGTGACTCCCCGATTTCGCATCGGGTTCGTTCACGAATAATCACCCTCCTGCGGCTCCATGATTTCGCATCAGGTTCGTCCGCCCTCTAACTAACAAATTCATAAACCGTATTCCTTGGAAAATACCCCTCTCGCCGGCCTCTTGCGTTGCCGCAGCCCCGGCTCGTAACAGGGTCATACCGTAGTATATCCAATTTTTATTAATACTTTTGAGAATGTTTCAGGTAATATCGTGGGTCCATCGGGCGAAGTAAGAAACACACGACACTTTCAGATTTATATTAGGCAGGTGATTATTTAAATTTAAGCAGATATGTATATGGTTAGTTAAGGTGATTGGTGGCCACATAGAATTAAGTAGTTTTTAAGGAAAAAGATAAACACTGCAGTGTTTCCCTAAATATAAGTAGCAATTACTAAGGGTGCGTTCCGTTATTCACTGCAAGTACTTCTTATATGACGTCACTATTTTGAAATCGTTGTGTGGTCACGTAATCACTGCGACTGCTGTACCTGGCCGGCTGCAGCAGTTACAACAGGAAGTGACGTCGAAGTTCGTGACGTCATACATCTGTAGCAGTGCTTTCGCAGTGAACTGCTATCCATATCGGAAAGCTATTGTCAGCACTGCCAGTACTTGCAGTGAATAACGGAACGCACCCTAAATATACCTGGTCTGTGATAGGTCTATCCTATACCTTGTCTGTGATCTGTCATACAGAAGAAACATGTGCTGCCGTCCCACTTTCTCATGGATTCCTACTGTACCGTCAAAACACTTACTGGCAAGGTGACTGATCATCAAAGGGAATGTAGATTTCTCTTTTATTCACAGAGCACAGATCGCACCATAGGATACCTCCCTCGTCTGTGATCGCACGCCCAAACAAATCAATTTCTTCTTAACACGTTCACTGTCCCGTACATCACACAACTCATATAATAGAAACAAACCTTGTCTATTTATTAAAAATTGAAAATGTCAGTTTATGAGAAATAAGAAAAATTATGTTCTTTTGCTTTTCGAAGTACCTATGGCGAACAATAAGGCTCTTTAGATGTTTTGCATTCCTGGTGAACTAGTTTGTCTTCTTTACGAGCGTTTCCATCGCGGTTATTCAAATTTTCATAATATCCACGGCATCACTTTTTGTGAAATGTGTTTTCGCTGGTTCGAAATATTTCAGTGAGTTTTCGAAAATATTCATCTGCACAGGCTTTCGTTATCACTTCATATCCCCAAGAGTTTGTAAATTATTTTCTACCTGACATTCAGAATGGTTAATCTAGCTCTTTTATCTTCTTCCATTTCGTTATACAGAGTGATTCACATATGCCACCTAAATTACATGTAAACTCTTTGTTATAAAAAAAAATGCTTTAACCAAAAGTTGTATAGTGTCAAGAGGGACGCTCAAGGTAATAATTAACTTTTTACTATTTTGCTCTTTTATCGAGATATGAAGGTCACCTTGACTTTTTTAATCGTAATGGGTATAATTTGACCCTGCAGTTGAAGGGAGTGTTGAAAGCTGAGTAAAAATCTATTAGAGAGTATGGGTTCAAAAACCAATAATTATTGAAATATTCTTTAAATGATTTTTAATGTAAGTAGTGCGGAAAATATTGTCCATTACAATCAATACAAGTGCGCCGTCGATTAATTAGTGCAAATAATAAATTACTACATTGTGCGCCCCCCTTGATAACTTTTGTTTGAACCCTTTTTTTTTCATTTTACAACAAAGAGCTTATAAGTATATTGCTGTTACGACCCGGGGCTGCAACAAAGCGTGAGGCCGGCGTGAGGGGTATGTTTACCGGGACCTGAGAATGATCCGTGCATCTAATTCTAACTAGTTTCATTACCGTAGTTTTACATACTTTGTAACTTTCAGATACAGTTTCTTGACATTTTAACCTATTTGGGTGTTTAGAATGCACATGACCCAGGAAGTCATCACTTCCTGCGACAGCGCGGACAAGATTTTGCAATTAAACTGATATTCAATTAAAGTCTCGCGTATATTCCCACCACTTTCTAAGCTGAATTATGTAATATAAAAAGAAGCATGGATGCATACGGGGGCTCACTTGTAGTTTAGTGCGCCTAGAAGGCAGAATCTTAGCGAGAACGGATCCAGTAAACGGTTGCTCAGTTGTAACGATTTCAATTTTCACTGATTTTACACGTACTCTTATGGAAATAGACGATCTTGACGGATAAAACAGCTGAAAACATGTTAAAGAAATGGTATGTATGTTTTCAATTTTTTTTTGAACGTGTAGTATATGAATAGATGAAAATATGTGCCAAGCTTCAATTGTTTTCACTTCACCGTTTTAAAGAAATAATTTATAACTTGAGAAAATTATGCTGTTGGCATGATATATATCTCGATGGCTTATGAAATCGCGGCAACGTATATCTAACCTTCTAGCTAACTTTTTATCTCAATTACACTCAGGGAAAGATTGAAAGAAAAAATAAGAAACAAAGCGGGATTATGAATATGAAATAGGAGGTAAAAATACGCAAAAAGAAGCAATAATTTGGGCAATACTTCCGAATGGCCCCAGTGGCCGATTGACACGAGGTTTGAGAGGGGGGGAACATTTTGCCGCGTTGGATTACGCGACAGTTTACTATACGTGGCGGCTTATGGGGCTAATCAGACCAACGCGAAACATTTCTGCTGCGACTGCGGATCCGCAACGTTTTCTCCGCGGCGATATCGATTCGCTCTCCAAAGCGTTTTTTCCGCGGTGAAATTCTTTTGCTCTCCAAGCCGCATTTTCACTGCAATTGTAGATCAATTATCGAGCTTGTCTCAATTGTCATGTCTCGTCTATCGACGTGGCGCCCGCGTAACGAGGAAACAGGACAAATAAGTTGCCTTTACATTATGCAAATCAATAGTTCATGTAATTTCTCTAATTATGGCCCGAATTATGTCATTTTGGGGGTTATTTTTATCGGGAAAACATAAGGAACCGATAGGCGTCACTTTCGCAAAGATCTGATGGGAAATGCACAACCTGACATTCGTCACTTGCTTAGTGCCAAAACATTGTAGACCCTAACGATCTCGATCGTCGAAGGCCCTGAAACTCAGCGAGGCGCGATCTTGTCGGCGGCATTGCCTTTGAGGAATACTAGTGGCAGAATCGCCCTGTATTACTTGCGGTTACGTAAATCAGAATGAGCAGACAGCTAATACATGCTGCTATATAGTTTAGAAGCTCGCTTTGTTTTAGACCTCGGTTTAAAGTTAGTACAACGGAAACTACACTCATACCGATTATATTAAAAAAAAAAATTGATTTCAGAGTAGCCGTTCCAGAGATATCGTTTCGATAAGCGACCTATGTTTTTCTTGTGAGGGGTGTAGGAGATTAACTGTATATGGAAATCTATGCATGTTTTTCTATTACTTTTTTTTATAGTCTCTTAAGACATTTTTCTAAAGATAGGTAATACCAATTTTATAATAAAACTGTAAGTTATTCCTTAAAAAAATCTTAAAAATGGGCTCATTTTTCCGGCCGTCACAGTGGTGTTCCCCCTTAACTGAAACGGGGCGCACCGCTGTTTTTAACAGCTTACTGCGACATTGAATATGCAAATTACCAATAACAGATAGGCTTACTTTATAGAAAACACTTCAGGGTACATGGTAGTGTTTTTCGGATTTTTAAAATCAGGACCATGAGCCACAATTTGCAAAACAAGAATTTGTTTATAATTTTCACTGCTGTAAAAATGATTTTTCATTCGGAAAGAAATATTCGGGCAGGCCGATCCTCGATTAAAATAAAGAAGAAATCAACTAAATCTGACAAATAGTTGCCGAGGTAAAAATTCATAAGTACAACCCATTTTCACGAAAATAAAATAAATAAATAATAATAATAAAATAGACTAACAGATCAGGGAACCCCCAGATCTACGACAAATATTCACAGCGGCAGCGAAATATCCGCCCCGGTGTGAGCCCACGCGCCGATTCCCTCAATCTCATATCGTGTGAGAAAAAAAAAACAAACCTGGACGCCGAGATAGCGAATTACTGAGCGATGTTGAAAGTGATGGCGGAACTGTGGGAGGGAAGCCACGGCAGAGAATTTCTTCATTTCATTTGAAAAATAATTTCCAGCAATCGGTGACCGCGGCGTAGTACACTCCTTCAAACATCTCAAATTGTATGAAGTATGAAGGCGTTGTTTCGGTTACTGACCCAACCGCCGGCGTTAGCTTTATTTATATAAAGAAAGCACGACGTAGAAAAGGAGGCTGGTATTTTCACTGTATTCGACGTGCGCGCCAAGCAGCCGCTTGCGCGCCTGGCACAGCGTCGGCCCAATTCGTGCGCGCGGCCTCATAAATTAGACCCTTTCAAGAAAACGTCGTGTGCGGCGCGCAGTTGCACTAGGGGGACCCTGCCTTGATACATATTTTCTTATAAATGTTAATGTTCGCAGGAACATGCATGGTCGCCTAGGGTGTGTACTGTGTGGAGATGGAGCTGAATTAAGTATCGCATGTATCCTGTTTATTGATACGTTACGCTTAATTTTATACTAATACTGTGATTGTTTTCAGCGTTAACACAACAGGGAACATGATGATTCTACACCATTGCGTTGAAAAAACAAAAACGCATCGGCACCCAGAGAGCACAAAGACGTCTTAAAGACGTCCACGAACGTCCAGAAAACGCCTTAAAGAGGTCCTAAAAAGTTCCATTTTCACGAAACAGTACGTCTTTGAGACGACCAGAAAACGCCTTGGTTACGTCCGAAACAGAAGTTTTTGGGACGTTCGACGGTACTGGTTCGATTTAACAAAAATTTAAGGAAGTAAATGGTTTTCAAAATGAGATCAAACTCGATAAAAATTTATTTAATTTATTTAATTCAGAAATAAAGCAGAATATATGCACTTACAATAGATACAAGAACATGTTAGTATGAGGTCGAATATACAGAATATACAAGCTATGCAGGATATACACTTAAAATAGATATGGCCCTTCAAATAGATGAATTATGTAGAATATGGAGGTAGTATACATAAATTATACAAAGTATAATTGTTTATTCAACGAGTGCGGCAATCTTAATTAATCTGCAATCGTCTAAAGTGTGCTGCAATCTGAAAATAAAAAGAGGTGTGAAATTAACTAATACCCTGTAACAGCGATGCCTCGATGGGCGGTCCGAGGGCCCGAGCATCCATACCGCTTTTTACGAGCCGTGTGGAAAGTGGTGCTCGAAGCCAATGAAGCGACGGGCATGCAACGGATAGGGAAAACTCTGGTAGTGTGCCCTTAGGCCCTAAAGGTGAAGTTCCACGGCGCGTGGCTCAGCGAGTAGGTTTGGCTCGCCCAGGTTCGGCGAGTCGGTTTGGCCAGCACGAGTCGCCGAGCCACGCGCCGTGGAACTTCACCTTAAGGGTACGAGCCTACACGCACACTACTAGAGTATTCCCTATCCGTTGCATGCCCGTCGCTTCTTTGGCTTCGAGCACCACTTTCCGCACGGCTCGTAGAAAACGCTATGGATGCTTGGGCCCTCGGACCGCCCATCGGGGCATCGCTGCCCTATACGAACAATTAAATAAAGACACGTATAAAGACTCCTTGTGGTGTTACTCGCTTTGTTAAAATATCTTCGGCTGTGACGTTTTCCTATCGCAAGCTCTTTTTAGTCAGGCTTGTATGGATAGCTCTGTACTTGTTTTATTCTCTGCCATTTCCCTGTGTTCTGCTGCACCTTAAAGAGGAATTTCGAGGAAACATTACATTTGAATTTTACAGTAATCAATATTGGGAACAGTAAAATAAGGATGATAGTTGCATATTATAAAACCGTTGCTACGTTTAATTTATGGAAATCTTCTTTTCCTTTTCTGCCCAGGCCAACTAAATAGCAATACAACATCCATCATCAACGTCGTTAGCGCCCGTTTCACAAAATTTTCCAATTCGTTAACTTAAAATTTAAAAATTATTCAAACCCTAACCTATAACTACATACCTTTGGCCGCAAATACTGAAACAAATATACAAAAACTGTACAAAAACGTTATGAAAGCTGTATAAAAAGTGTATGAAAACAATATGAAAACTATATAAAACCGGTTTGCAAACATGTACCTATATCAAGTGTATCAATTATTATGTAAAGTAAATTATACGAAGTACGGAACGGGCATTTGGTCTCTCCCGAACCACGCGGGCCGGCCTACGGACCGCCCAGCCGTCTTCTTTGGTAAATCCACACTTTGGTGTGAATAAATTGTTGCAGGAATATTTGTAGAAATATACGAATACAAAGTAAGCGAGCGGGACACAGGCGGTGGGAGGCAATGCGAGCGAAATAGCCCCCTTGCCTCTCGTATCGTCCGGGTTCCTTCTTTTCAGCAAACCACAGCACCTACCGTCGACTAATATGAGAAATCATTCTCAGTTGCGGACGACAAAACCGACGTTCGTGTGACTCTAGCCTCAACGTCCGTCACGTCAACGCTCGTATGACCGCGACCTGAGAGTGACACGTACACCTAAGTAATTTCATTACCATAGTTTTACATACTTTGTAACGTTCAGATACAGCTTCTTGACATTTTAACCTATTTGGGTGTTTAGATGATTAGGTGTTATGCACGCGATCCGGGGGGTCAGCGCTTCCTGCAGTTTTGCGACGCAGTCAAGGTTTTCCAATAAAACTGATATTCAATTGAAGAAATACAATGTCCCCACCACTTTCAAAATCTTATAAAAAGAACTACGAATGCATACGCGGTTGTTCATTTCTAGTTTAATGCGATTAGAAGACAAAGGCGTAGCAAATTCGGGTTCCACTTCCTTTCGAGCAATTACACAGGAGGTATCGTACAGTACGTAACATTGCTGTTAGGCATTACTTTAAACTTATTCCTCTATGAGATTTCCGCATTTCTCAGTTGTTTGAAACCCGAGCCAAACACTCTACCAATTGTAAAGACCGAACTTATAGTAGTATATACGTTGTCATTTCTTACTAACAGTTCTTTATTAGAATTCAATCAATATTTCAATTTCCAGTGTAAGATAAACACACAGAGATACATCTTAACCGCTTGAGGTGTATAACATTATGAAGTGACTATTCAGGCACCGCCTAGTCCGGTACTAACAAACAATAAAGACTGTAAAAGGATTTGAAAAAATATGTCCTTATTCATACTCTGTGGTCTATTCGCCATCCATTAAGCTTCAGAAGTCCAATGTTCGGTCCACAATATACTATATTACAGCAGTCGTACTATATTATATTTCATAAAACGGGATTATTGGGATCCGGGTTAGGTCTGAACAGTAAGGTGAATACACTTCTTGTTATCGCCGCTGTATTAAAAAATTATTATGAGATTACTCACGGGGGCGGCAATATGCTCCGTCCAGGGGCAGAGGAAGAAAAAGGGTAATCCGCTCATTGCGAATGACCCCGCCTGCGTCGTCTTCCCTTCAAATTGGGGGCGGATCCCTTATCGCTTCGGTATATACACGCGCTCTATAATATCAGTACAAAAGCACGCGTTGACGTATTCCATGCAAGAGAAGGTGGGCTTGAAGTCCGATTGATCCTAACCTAACCAATCTGCCCTGCGTCCCTCCCGAACGATCACTCTCTTGAAGAGGCCCTCTTCACAGCAATATTTCCTCCCGAGGCCAACCTTCTCTCGCACGGAATACGTCAACCCGTGCTATTGTTTTGAAATTCGAACGCGGGTTTATACTCGGGAGATAAGGAATCCGTGTTTAGATTGAAGGAAGGTCGACGCAGGCGGAACCACCCGTAGTCAGCGGACTACGCCTTTTCTTCCTGTGTCTCTCCACGAGGAAGAGTTCCTTCGAAGGCATCTTTAAGACTGCGGATTGGGCTAGGCTAAGCGCAGAAGTTGATGAACAAAGACACATGGCACTTTCGACCCCTCCGCATGCGTCATTCGGGCGCGCTCAGCCTGCTCAGCGTATACGCATTCAGGTCTGGACCCGGCTTTACGTGTGAACGAAACTGTGTGTACAAAATGGAACAAATATTACATTCCTTCAGTTTCTCGACGAAATCTCCATGTCACTACTTTTCCCGACCAATCGTAGCTTTGTACGTTAAAGGAAAAATTCAATGTAATGTGCGTGCGTGTATCTTGGTTTATTTTCTAAAGCAAGAATGGGGCCAAACGTCACAACTACCCCGACCGGCGTGCTATTTGAAGACGATTTGCTCGAGGAAAATGTAGTGATAGAGACGCCGAGGGAGAAAGTCGGGACACGCCTCATCTGGGGGAGGGTGGTTTCAATTGCGATCCATCATCTTGCAGGACTTTACGGATTATACCTTGCCTTCACTTCCGCCAAATTGATGACATCGGCCTTTGGTGAGCGACATTAATATTTCCGCGTTAATTATTGGAGAAATGTCGAAGTAGAAACTGAATACCAGTGCAACGAATTCTCACGAAGTGTCGTTGATACGCGTAGTTTACGTTGGGTTAACTACATGTGCTAAAGATACCTGATAAGACATCATCTAGATCAGGGCTGAGCAACCCGCGGCCCATACCCCAACTTGGCTGCTCTGCTGAGCTGTAGGAGAACGACACTCTCCAAAACCTATTTAACTCCTACACTCTACACTGGCGAATTGCGAGCCGCACGGAGCTCTCGCTTCTACATGGCTGACTGGTAGTGGGCACAGTGCGGTAGGGTGGTCCTTATTTTCCGGCAAAACATCGTGCACGCGTTGCCGATGGATATTTTCTCGAACAGTCCGAGTAAAAACCGTTCCGACACTTTTCGTGGATGGTTTCTTCCTCAGAAATATCTACAGAATCCAATACTGTGTGGGGAATTTCTGCTAGATAAACAACTTTTCGTAAAAATTCAAAAATATTGAGAAATCACTATTAATTCAAAACTTCAACTCAACTGCGTGACTGGTTCCCGTTGTCAAATCACTTTAAAACTTTGCACATATCATTTTCTCACCAAGCCTCATAGTTCAGCCGGTTAAGATAAAAAAAGTAAAAAATATTTGACCCCAATAGCTAAGGACCTCAGCCCTGTTCTAGATCTATATGTATATGTAGAATAACGAGGCGTAAGATTATCCAATTCCACCCGTGGTTGCGCGTAGATTTTCGTGTTAGTGGCTTAAGGGGAGGTTCCGGTCTAGAGCCCATCAAAATAGGTAATCTTTCGGAATTCATTAAAGGAATTCTGCCGCAGATAATTTAATGGGACTTTTTGCAATTGTATTCAGAATGTCTTCAGCTATATAAATATATTTTTTTCTGTATTTAATCTTTGCAAATGGTACTGGGGATTCGTTGAAGTAGACGCGTCAACAAATTCATCAAAAACGGTGGGACTGGTAGCATTTAAACCAGCGACTGTGTTTACACACACAGACGCTCACCTGTCCGTTCCCACTAGGTCAGGTCTCTCCACGGTCGCTCCCGCGGGAGCTTGGGGTTCTCACACTCTCGTCCGCGTTGTCAGGGATACCGCGAGACGCTAACCGCGAAGACGCCAGCCCGGCTGGCCCGTCATGGCAGCCTTCGTAGCGTCGCGCGGTCTCCTTGACAAGGGAAGGCACGCTGCGCCAGAGGAAGATTGGAAGGGGAAGCTGGCGCGTGAGGGGCCCCTGCGCTGGAGAACCCTGCACCAGGTACTCTAGCTGTTCCCCACTCCGTTCACGGACTCGCTTGCCCTTGAACGGACTCGGAGCTCGAGCTCGAATGTGCGCTTGCGCCCTGAAAACGCATGGTTGGGCATGCTTCACCTAGCCAAACCACTGAATGTAGGATGATCTTCACTCGATACAGTGAAAATTGTCGTATCTTTATCATTTATGTAATACGTTACAACCCTATGAAACATTTAAACGATTTGCTCGTGAGTAATCATAACTGACACCGTACATGAGTCACGGTTGTTGACTTCAGAAGTGAAAAAGGAAAACTTCAATTTAGGCTGTAGAAATGTGCACTAATATTGTGTATTCATTCCTTCGTGATTTGTTACTTGCAGCATTCGTTCTGCACATTTTAAGTGTCTTCGGAATCACAGCTGGTGTACACAGATTATGGTCACACAGAGCCTACAAAGCAAAGTGGCCGCTCCAGGTCCTATTGATGATCTTTAACACCATGGCCTTCCAAGTAAGTGAACGAATTCGTCCATAAAGAAATTTATAACTGAGGTGTGGGCTACATGATCCTGTCACGCAAGAGCGAGAAAAAACGGCGGCAATTACTCTTTGGGACCCCAATATCTATACGAGTACGTAGTTAGACGAAACTGCAGAATTAGACTGATTTGAAAGAACAGTCATGCTTCTTGCGTTATGAAATGCTTTTAATCGCTACTACAATCGTTACTAGTCGTATAACCAATTTGAGTTAAACTTATCGCCTTCTTGATACCATTGGAATTAATAAATTATTTCATTCAAAAGTTCAGTTCAAAAGAGATTGGAAGCAACTGGTCATCGATCCGGAATGAACTCGAGTACTCGAGCTGAAATAAGTACGCGGCTATTTCGAAGAAGTTTGAGAATTCAGTAAATTATTAATAAAATTAAACAGAAAAATGTTTACAAATCTTCTGATTAACTTAATATCGGAACCGCAAATGTTCTCCTTACCTTCCAACATTATTTATTTATGATTTCTAAACGCTTTACGAGTTTCTCCTTATGGCGGAAACAAACTCTACAAAATATCAATGTAACTCATGCAAAGTTCAAGCGACATATCGATCCAGAAGCTAAATGATAATAATGGATGAACTGCCTTCGCTATTTATATACAATAATATACTGTAATTAGAATAAAATGGTCCTAACTGAATTCTTTCTGATTTTTTTTCGACAGTGGTCTATAATTCACTGGGCTAGGGATCATAGAGTACATCATAAATATAGTGAAACAGATGCAGATCCTACTAACGCAAAGAGAGGATTCTTTTTCGCACATGTCGGTTGGTTGTTGTGTATAAAGCATCCGAGCATCCGGGAGAAAAGCAAAGGAATCGATATTAGTGATCTGGAAGAAAACCCCGTACTTACGTTCCAGAAAAGGTAGGAGCGTTTTTTCATCTTTTTACGCGTATGTTAATTGTATAGGAGAGAGATGCATTTCGCGGATTAAATCTGAAACTTTTCGATGCTATGGACGCATATATGCGTTCAGTGTGTGCGGAGAACCCATATATGTAGGTATTCAGCTATTTAGTATGGATAACAAATGCAACTGGAGGGTTTCCGCATAGCAGCACCAAAATGATCAAGAAGCATCACGAACGAGTATTGAAAATTGTTTAAAAACTTTGGGACAGTTCGTACAATCTTTCGATTTTTTGGTTTTTCAGTGCAGTGACTTAATAATTAATTTAGCCAGACTATGGTATTATACTAAGACATTAACTAGAAATTTTATTACATGAAATACACCAAATTCCTTTCATCTTTGATATTAGGTTTGCTCTCCTAACGTGGTCATAAATGTTATAATAATCTTCCCTAAGATTCGTTTGCTAATTCTACCTGCATCGTCAAAATAACATTTTTCCTCCGAGTGATAAAATGTGATATACATATTACATATGAGGCAGTGAGAGCGACAACGGACCAACCCACATTCAAAAATTTTTTTTCCTGTTTTATATGATTAGTAGAGCCTATTGGAATACGTTATTGCTACTAACTCAATTTCGAAAAAAATGTGGGTTAGACCGTTTTTGCTCTCACTGCCTCATTAGTGGACGAAAACGGCATTGGTACAGTAGGGAAGCTACATCGAAAGAAATTACAACATGCGAAACAAGCAATTTTATCAGTGGAGGGACTGCTTAAATGTTTGTTGGGGGTTCCCTTTTTAGTGAAAAGTTTTTTATTATATAGCTGTATATTTATGATATAGCTGTAAGAAGGGAATACTTCGGCTAAAAGTAAAGTAAGACTGTGGAGTACCATTTTTTAAGAAAATCAATATTGAAAGTGTGTAGACACGATACAATATTTGAATTCCGCAATATTGTTATACGACCCAGTTTTCTGTAAACATTTAATTACAAATTGTTAAATTTCTGCGCGTAATGACTTCAGCACTCGGATACTCTTTTAACTTTAAATATTTTAGTAGTTTATTAATTTGTACTGAAATCATAAGTGTAATAATAATAGAAGTGAAATTGTAACACATACATATTATTTTAGCCTTGTTGCCGTGCAAACACTTTTATCCTACATTATATTTTATAGCTTTCATGCGAGAAATAAACTGTAAGTAATTAACATCTTTCCTAATCTGTTTACAGGTATTATTATGTCCTGGTGGCCTTTTTGTCTTTCTTTATGCCAACTGTTCTACCAGTTCTATGCTGGAACGAGACGTGGTCGAATGCTTTCTTCGTTTCCGGGGTTCTGCGTCATATGTGTTCACTGAATTCCACGTGGTTCGTCGCATCTGCAGCCCATCTCTATGGGAACAAACCGTATGACAAGTTAGTATCAGTTAAAATTTATATCATTTGGCTTGCATGAAGTAGGGATAAGCCTAACCCACGCATTAACAATTTTTAAGTTATTACTTTTTTAATATACGTCTCCTATTAAAGTCAAGTCAGAGACAAATATAATCATTTTTCTTACATTGCGAAAAAATGTCAATTTATCCGTATTTTGTATTTAGTTACATATATAGCTTTCACACATAAATTTACAGGAAAGTGGATTAGCATTAGCCAGGAAAATGAACAAAAAGATGCCACTTTTCCATGTATTATTTAAACAAATCGTAATTCCTGGAATCTAATCTCGTACTTCGATTCCTTTTGAAAAAATACACACACTTGCCACTCAAACCGTTTTTCTACCTCTAATAGTTTTCGAAATATTATACCTACCATATAGGTTTTCCTTCGCCACTGTGACCGCTGTTTTCACCATTTTAACATGGATGATGGCAGCTAAAAAAAAATACGTGTCAAATATTTTTGTAAGAAGATTGTCAATTCGACATGTACCCTTGTGACATACATACATTAAAATTGGTCCAAACGTCTTGAGATTTTTTGAGAAGCTAGAGGAAATAGTTTGCTACTTAGGTAACGTGTTTCATCGTTTTGAAAAAAAAATACAAGATTAGTATCCGATTTCTTTTCGCGAGAATTTACAACGTTTTGTACAGGAATGGCGACGCACCCTGTTGCTAAATCACTCTATTAGGCTTAATATTAACATATGGGAAACGCTGTATTTGAAGGATCATCGAGCTTGGAACATTCGATTAATTAATTATTGTTCTCTCTTCAAATATATGTATCGCAGAGCCATAGATAAGCAGCGATACTTTACAGAACTCATCCCTAATTTCAGGTACATCAATCCCACCGAGAACGGGGTTGCAAACCTCTTCCTTCTCGGTGAGGGCTGGCACAATTATCACCACGTGTTCCCGTGGGACTACAAGGCGGCCGAGCTGGGTAACTACAGATTCAACTTGAGCACAACGTTCATTGATTTTTTCGCGAAGATCGGCTGGGCGTACGATCTGAAAGTGGTACCGGCAGGCCTGGTACAGAAGAGAATGGAAAGAACCGGTGACGGCAGTCATGAAGTGTGGGGCTGGGGTGACTCTGATCAGACGCAAGAAGACAGGGACGGAACAGTGTTGATGCATAGCCTTAAGAAGGATTCGTAAAACAGAGCAATCGTCCCATAAAACAGCCGCTCGTTCGTCCCCCGATAGTGAATCCAACAATGGCTGCTCGGTCATCAACATTTTTATTGGGAAACCTATATAGCTCTTGTGACTATAATCCCCATAAAAAAATTCAAAAAAGTAAAAAAATTACGCCAAGTACACGAAATCAAATAAATCACAAAAAGTAGAAGATAATTACAAAATAAAAAAAAGATATGAAATCAAAATGAGCTGCAAGTACATAAAGGTGCTTTCCCGCAGCGTGCAAAGGCGACACTGTGTAACGTAATGTAAGATTCGGTGCTTTCCAACTGCGCTTAATAATATTAAGCAGATATATTTTTATAGAAATAAATATTTCAATACCAATAAATATTTTATTCAAAATACTTGGCGCTGCGCCTCGAATCGGTGTTGCTAAACTGAATAAATATGCATAAATTGCATTAATCTTTTTCTTTTTTTCTTGTGTGTGCGTTCGTAATGTATTTTAGATTGCAAGTGAGTTATTGTAAATTATTAATTTACTATTAATAAGACAATTAACATTTTTTCGGTTTCGCTTTTTTATTTTGTAATTATCTTCTATTTTTTGTGATTTATTTGATTTCGTGTGCTTGGCGTAAATTTTTTACTTTTTGAAGTTTTTTATGGGGATATCACTTCTTTTTACAAAGATAATTTCCATAGGGAATGACTTCAGATAATTTTTAATATTATATTATCTTCTATTTTTGTGATTTATTTGATTTCATGTACTTGGCGTAATTTTTTTTACTTTTTTTTAAGTTTTTATGTGGATTCCACTTCTTTTTACAAAGATAATTTGAATAGATAGGGAATGACTTCAGATAATTTTTAATCTCATATTATTACCGGGGCCGTGGCGGCCGTGAGTAATAAAAATAATCCCCATAATATATTTATATAATAACATAAATATTATAATAATTTTAAAGAAATAAATTTTTTATTTTATACATATACAATGAAAATGTGCTTATTTCATTTGCTCGTGCAGCAGAGTAACTTTCTCTTTCAGCTGTTGAAATAATTCTCTTCGTCTTCATCGGTAACTGAAATCGGACACATTTACTAATTATTTATAAATTATCATACGTGGTCATATGTCAAGATAAGTGAATGAATAATTCCGTATGCAAAACCCTACCTTCAAATTTGTGCGTACATATATAGTCTGACGTAGATCACACTACATCATCTACTGCTTCGATTATCTGTAAATATATGAAAGCCACATTTTTTTTAGTTATACGATTTAACGTAGATCTTATATAGAATTATAGAAATAAAGTGGCCTTTTGCTATAGTAAGGTAGAGACTGCATAATGTGTCCAAAGGAGGTGAGAGCGTATGGTAGAAAGTCTTGTTGCAGGAAATTTAAATGCTAATGGTAATTTAGCGAAAATGAACGAAAAGATCCAATATTTTTAACGCACAATATATTGATGTTGGAATAAAATTAATTTAGTATGTTTATTGGTGAATTGAAATCTTGTTAATGGGAAACTAATAAAATTAATGAATAGCGTGGCAACTACTGTGGATTTTAAAGTATTACGAATGTCTTTCACAACAAAAGATTGAATTGAAAAGTATCAAGGGAGACGTGTCTTCAGCGTACTTTGTTCACTAATGTGACTTGCTCCACATTGCTAAATTTAAACTAAATTTTGTCCATTTACCTTATTTTTTACCTTATTCGACAAATTTCCAGAAACTTGTGCGAATGAAGATGCTTCTCTGTCTATCTAATAACCTTCTCCGGACAACCTCCAAGCCTGTGCGTTAGAGTGGGTCGAATTCCGATTTTTTTTGAAACTCGAAATATAATAGTGCGCGAAATTTGCCTTACGCAAGTACAAATTCAACGCAAAAAAAATTTTGAAATCGAATAATATTTGACCATCGCGCATCGAGGTCAAAAATTCAAATTTTGGGAAAAATACCCAATTTCTTAAAATAGTTGAAAAACGTTTTCCTCGTATTATTTACATTTACCGAAGTCGTAAAATGATATTTAAACACACCAAAAGACACTTCCGGTATAACATGTCAGTTATTATTTCAATGGCTTGGGGGAGAAGCTTCTATAAAAATTTACTGTGCAGCTCTTGGCTCGTCCATATGAAATTGAGGACGACTCAGAACTCACCACGAGAAGGTGGCTACAAGTCGAGTTCCACCCGCACCCTACCCAACCAACCAACCATTCGTTAATTATAACAATATTTCAGGGGAACATTAAATTTTTGTTAACAATTCAACCGTCGACTGGAAATTGTACCTTGGTTTCGAATTTCCGCATTAGGCCTCTTGGTTTTAAAGTTGAACGAATAAAACGAAACCCACAACTTTCTGTGCCGATTCCGAGACCAACTTGACACATCTCTCCACTGATTGCGTGTGGAATGGAAAGTCTCTTATATCCCATTCCGGGACAAACCCGCTCTCGATCAGGTGGGAAATGTGCTCGTTCGAAACATTGCTCAAAAGAGGAGGCGACGACAACTTTGCGGAGGACCAATCAATTATATTAAAATACTCTTGAGCATCAAACTTGAGTGTGGGCACTATAAAACTTCGTACCTTCGTTTTTTGCTTAGAAGGTAACGATCTTGATTTAAGAATTCTCTTCAGAGCAAGTTCTCTCACGTGCCTCCGTTCATCCAGCGCCATAGTCAGAAGCAAGCTTTCAGGGTGTGCGAAATATGCATTTCGTTGAATGACAGGATCAATGATTTGAAGGAGATTGTCAGGTAAGTACCTTGACGTTTGAATGGCCATGAAAAGGTGCCGTGGACCACTTATTATTGATTCGACATCTACGTGCTGCCTGACTGTCTCGTAAAAAAAGTATCATTTTGATAACTATTAATTCAGAATAATTCTATTATCTTTTAGAAAAACAGCTTGATACATTAAGTAAAACGACAAATGGGTTCGAAAAAAAATAATTATTCGCTTAATCATGTTAAAACACCGGGACTATGTCATAAGATAAGATAAAAGGCCAAAATAGCTACGGGGACCTGTCAATTTCGCTATCATTCGTGTATAGATACGTGGTCGCTCAGTGTGCCTATGGGTAGAGGGGGAAGGGGAATTAGGTAATGTATTAATGCTTTCGTTTCACACTTGTTGCATCGTTTGGTTACAGACGTTGCGGCGAGATTCAAATGCAAAGGGCAGACGACGCCATAACACTTGGCGATTAATTTGAACGGGGCTTGGGTGGCGTCTGCTTATTCCTTGGAAGAAAGAGATGACAATACGTATGGTATACTTATTTCTCTCGTTATTTTAGTGAATTTTGGAATTATTGGCTGTGAGGGTGTTGGGCAACTCTAAAAGATTAAATTATGATACATTCAATAATTTTAATTAGATCTGTTTAAAAATTTTAAAATGGCGTCAGTAGATGTTCACGATATATTGGAATGGTCGAATTCTATTGCATTTCGGTCGCGTTTACGTAGAATTCAATGATATTTCAATGATTTTTAAGAATCTATCTGTACGAAGCTGTTGTAATTGCAATTTACGTTCGGTTTCGGATGCAAGTTTTGTCCTTTATGTAGAGAAACTGCGTAGTTGATGGAGGACATGCTATTCGAGCATGCATAATTAACGAATTTTGAGTTTTGTCATGAATTTTGGATATTTATAAAGATCGTGATATATTTTAAAGTAATATTCGAATAACACGAACATGCTTACAACTTTAATGACGAAAGCCGTTACTATGATTCATTTAAATGTAATAATTATTTCTGAAATAGTATATTTTGGATAATATCGTGTTACTGAAATGTAAAGCTGCTCCTATCCTCGGCTAGTTCTAAGAAAAGCAATATTTTCTCGCGACAAACACTCGATGAAACCACACCTATCCCACCGTCCTATCCTATTTAATTTTCAGAGCTTGTGGCTGCGCGCAATGCAGCCAAATAGAGTCAGTGCTTATGTCGTACGAAGTTTTCTATTTTGAAGAGCACAGTTGCTCATAGTTTAGAATTTGGGGATACGCGAGGATAGAGTCAGTGTTTTCTACGCAATTTACATTCTTTCACGACCGTCGCGGCTCTGAGCTTAGAATCGCGAGAATAGAGCGGTTTGTTCGCCAATTATGATCTTTGGGGCGCGTTAGTAGTGTTCAATTTCTTTATTTTTTTACTATTGAAAGCGAAACTCGTTATCGGATATTAGAGTCAGTGCGTCAGCTGAAAAGGAGATTTGTGCGCAGAATATTAATGGAAAGATGTAAGTATCTACGTGTTTCATTTAATTCCTTTAAAGTAGAGTTCATTCTTCAAAATTTTAGAGAAAAAAAATGTTTTTCTTAAAATTTTAAAATGATAAAAAGTTTCGATACTTTTGAATTGCTTCGTGATTCTTTATCAGAGTTCAAACAATCGTAACTTTAGAAAGAAATTATAATCGTGTTCTGTTCCTTCGTTACAGTTTTGGCGCAGCTGAGCAGCCTGATGACGTTTTCCGAGCAGCCTGATGACTTCTCAGCAGCCTGATGACTTTCTTTGAGCAGTAAGCAGCGGTGTTGGCGTCTTCGTCACCGGGGCACAGCGAAATGTGAGTGCGCACGCATTATGGTTCCTCTGGTCACTCAATCATGTCGTAGGACGTTTGGTCCGAATCGACACGAGTGACCGGTTGTATACGTGCTTTGGCGAGCATAATGATCGCGGGTATGGTAACCATGCCCGTGAATTGTAACATTTTGTCTGTGTATGTATTTATTAGACGAGGGCTAGGGTCTTCTTCTACGCCGCGCCTTTCCAATATAATCAAATTAGAATCATAATTTCCAAGATAAACCATTCTTAACGCGAATGTTTATCATTGATAATACATTGATGTAGATATTCATTAAATAATGCACATAAAGGTGCATAGCAGCTCAGAAGGTATTGGTATGAATATCAATACGGCTGAATGCTAATTTTTATGTAGCGAAGAAGTCTGATACTCTCAGACTTCACAGCTACGATCATTTTTATTTAATATGTAGTGGAAAAATCGGATGCCCTCCGATTTCGTCATTGCGACGATTATAATGACTTGGATTTCTTTTATTTTTCTGATTCTACGTGTTCAAAAGTAACTTGATGTCTAATTGATGGTAACAGACAGAAAAGTGTAATTCCTTTCTTACAAAGGTCACTCGTTTGCGTACACAATAAAATAATTAATTTCCATATGCAAGAAGACAATTATTGAGCGTGGGCAAATTTCAGATTCAAAGTAATTAGCATGATAACATACTTTCTGGTTTTATGAAATTTACTTTGACGATGGAATTGCCTGTTTTAAATTCTGAATGTAGATTCTTCATGATTTAGAGTCATTATCTTAAATAATTTAATTTTAGAGTCTTTTTTCTTACTAATTGAGTGTCGAGTAGAGTCCTTTTTCTTGATCTAAAGTAGAGTCCTTTCTTATTTATCAAACTTTGAACTATTCACAAGTTGAAAGTCCAGCCATTTTGTTTAATTATATAAAATGAAAGAATACCTTATGTTAAGAGAATTCTGCACGCTAACGCCATCTCCTAGGCGTACCGCTAATTAGACAATGGCACCGGTCCGCTGACTCATGTGGAGCGCCGAAAACGGCCCCTTCCACCGCCTTACGACCGATGGAAGGGGGACTGCTTCTGCCTTCCAGGAAATCGGGCCGATTTCCTGGATCTTGCTCTGTACGCGATCTACTTGTCGACGAGCCGTCCACTAAGTCGCTTCGCTGCTATACCTTTGCTTTCGCTTTGCTTAGGGAATCGGGCCGATTCCACGTGCTACACGTTTTGCTAAACTAGACTAAGCCTACGGCGTAGGAAAGTCAGTGTTTCGTCTCTTTGTTAAATTGTGCGTGCTTTCATCTTTATTGTACAAACTGTAAATAGTGTAAATTAATATTAAACTAGTGCTTAGAATTAGGGGTCATAAATTTAACGAAGCCCTCTCGCAAGTTCTCGTTCCTGCGACGTGCGCGTTCTGTTATTTTCTAAACACATTACCTTGCTAGACACTGTACAGACTAATCATACTTTCTAGTTGAGGATTTTCAGGATATCTTTCCGTACCCATTGCCTGTTAACACATCCACGTGCCCATGCGCTACTTGGGTGGGCGAAGGCAATGGGGCACGATGACTTTGTTTATTAAATAACTACATGTCGGCGGCTGGCATTGCGTTAGTGTATCGTGCACGTCGCACTTTCCACCTGTGTGTGTTTGTGTGGTTAGGCGGTGGAGTTTGCGTCGGTGAAAGATTTTCATCAAAGACTATGTTAACGAAACTATAACATTACATTATTATTCATTGCAATAATGATATCAATGTATCATATTCCTTGTTGCACACGATGATCATTCTAGTAAATAATCTTGGAATATGAAACTCAATCAATCTCGTACAATCAAACGAGAAACTAAAAACGTTTGATGTATGTACTTACATAATAGGTACAATGCACCTTATCAGTTAATCCATTGTTTGAAATTGAAAATAATTAATTGCTATGTAAATCATACATACACGCAATGGTAACTGCCTTTGCCAGCCGGTTTCAGTGAAAACTGGTGCGTACTTATTAGAGTGTGATTGTGGCCAAGCTCGGGTGACGGAGCCGTCCGGGGACGGTCTCTCTAGTGTAGGCTTTGCACCCGGGGGGCGATGCTTGAGAATCGTGGAGCGGGTTGACGGTGATTGTGTTTGAGAGACAGTTTTGCCATTTTTTAAATATAGGTGTAGGTAGGATAGGTAGGGTAGACCGGGGGCGGTAGTAACACTTTGACTTTGGAATACGATTACGCAAAAACTATTACAGTTACAACAAAAGTTTTTTTTACGAAAATGTTACTTATTTATCTGACATTATTTGAGCCACAACAGTTTCTCTGTATGTCAAGTAATATTCCGGTTATTAATAAAAAATGAGAAGCGGAGAAAGTGTTACAACCGTCCCTGACCCCGGGTCGGTTGTAACACTGCATGGAGTCGATAGTAGCACAAATATAACTTTACAAAATTGAAATATTTATTGATTTAAATTATAATAATAAATGAAAAAAGTAAAATCTATAATAAATTATGTGGTATCGCAATTGTGGCAGAAATAAAAGGCGTTTTGGCTGGTGCATTCTTCATCGGCTCAATCCTTACATTCAGTATATTGCACCCATTTTTCATTTGGTTTGCTTGTGCTATGCTATATGATTTCATGCAAATAAGACAATATTATTCGCCTTCTTTGTCCCTATTCGGTTCTGTTGCGGTAAAACCGACCCCGACTGCCGATGTTACAATCGCCCCCGACCATGCTTTTGAACTTAAATTATAAATATTTACTAACGAGACGCTTAAAAGTGCCAAGTAACGATCAATATTAGTTTAAAAAAGGTCGAATTACAGATTAAAAAATCGAACAAGCACATACTTGCAAAGGGAGTGTTTATATTACAATTTTAAGTCAGTAAGGAAAAGTTACTTTAGGGTATCGAAAAGTTATTTTCTTCGCTATCCATGTCTATTGCGTATCTGTACTCTTAGGGCATGGATGTGTATATTCCAAATGTCATTGTTCATCATATATCCAAAATTGGTGTTAATATCTATTATATGTTTTGAGATATTTAGCGTGTTACATTCGCCCCCCTGTTACTACCGCCCCCGGTCTACCCTAACTTACCTTCTGGTATGAATGTGTGACTTAAATATAAGTAGGTAGGGCCGGTGCAGGTCATCGTATTCTCTGATCGCATGTTCCCTCGCGCGATGACCTACTTTCAGGAAATTTGTGAGAAAAGTCGACGGCGAGACTAGCGCGAGTGTGGTATGCCCTCGCTTCTAGTCTCGCTGTGTCGACTTTTTGACGCCAGTGGGACATTGCACATTGTCGTTGGTCGCGGTCGGAAGTACGGGCTTGAGCGGGCTATTAACTTTCAGAAGGGCGGACCGCCCGAAGCAAGAAGTGACCAAAGAGCCGAAGATAGCCCGGCCAGAGAAAAGGCCACATCATGCTCGCCTGTAGTTGTAGTAGTAGCAGTAGTTTGGATGACAATAGGCTGACCCATCGACAACCTCCCACCCCCCTTAAATTGAGCATACCGCGTTTTCAATTACAGTTGCGAAGAAGACTACGGGTCCAGTTAGTGTTGCGACTAAATGTTGATCACGGTTTGAATTAGCGGTGCGAATCGAGTATTCCACGCGTTTGGTTCCAGCATAGCGTTGCGAATGAATATCGTGGTTGCTTGTAGTGTTCCGAAAAAAGAGTCGCGATTGTTTTTGAAATTGTTCTTGTGTTTTAAACTGGATTTACTGGAGTTTGATACATTGCGTTACTTTTGATTCATAGTAGGTATTGTTTTTATTAGAGTTGCGATGCGACTGATCGCGTTTTTTTAATTAGTCTTCCTAGTTTGATTCTTAATATTCTTTTGAGTTAGTGTTGCGATGATGACTGACCGCGTTTGTAATTAGTATTGCGATCCCCAGCCCCCAATGCCCCAAAACTGTCCTGGGACATGTCTGGAGACATGTTCCTGGGACCACGGAGTCACGAGCAGCTGGATTTGCTGCACAGCGTTCAGGAAGGCTGCAACGAATTAAAGTTAGAGTTGCGTATTACCAAACACAGGTGCACTAAATTTTTATTAGTGTTGCGAAAAATGAAAGCACCTACGTGGTGGTTCTCGGTAGCTTTTTATATTTTTCTGAGTAGTGTAGCTCCTTGGGGGCTTTTTTGTTTGCTATTCGGTATTTGTAACAAGTACGGTAGAATTTTCAGTAATGAAGCACCATCCGGGAATTTTGAAGTTGTTTGAGAAATTAGTGCTGCGAGTAGCCCAAAGTCCTAGTGACTATGCTCGGGAGTTGATTTTAGTCTGTAATAAGTTAGCGTTGCGAAAGAAAGAAACGGTCCACTCACGGTTTTCTTGCATTAATGAGTGGACAATGCTCAGCTCTGCCCTTCTGGCTACTGATCATTTTTTCTATCAGCCCTACGTGGCTGCATCTTCCTCCTCCTCTTACCATCACCTACCCACCCTTGAATCGAGTATTTGTCGCTAGAAATATTGTTTTAAAAGAATATTCATATCTCGCAGAAAAAATGTTTTCTATTTATTTTAGAATATTATTAAATTTGAAGTTCCAATTTTCATGGAATGGCATTTGAAAATTTTTATTGTGTGACTGAAAGAATGGCGATGAAAGGTGTGATTCATTATTTGTAACAGAAATTACAGACTTCTGACACACATCCATTCAATTGAAGTTCTAATTAGAATCTTTGAAGAGTCTTTGCAAACAGCTATTCCTCATTAACGGTGCTGATTTTTGCATAGTAACTTCGTGAATCGTTGTATTTATTTTCAGATTGAAAAGAAATGTAGTTTTTTATTTTATAAATTTTCAACATTCGTTTGCATTGATCAAAATTCTCCCGCGATTGTTGCTTAATTTGATGATGTTGAAACAAAATTTGCACTGAAACAGTAGGTAAATGCAATTCGGCACTTTATATTGATAGTAAATTTTCAATATTAATTCGTGCTCGTTGTTGCCACTTTCTGTATGAAAGTAACTTCGTTTACTGTGCAGTAAAGTGCAATTATTCCAATCTTGAACATTTGCATAAATGTTTTTGATTATTGTATAGTCGAGTCATTGATACATACACTTTGAAAATGCCAATTAATGAGAAACTAGAAGGAAACTAGAAGCAAAGTGCTTAAATTTATGAATATTAATTGCTTTGAAATGAAATGTAATATCATTAGTAGCTTCTTTTTCATCAATTGCTAAAGTTCCGATTGCCTACTTTGTCTGCTGACAATGAAGCAGTATTTTTAATCTTTTCCTTCTTTCATCTTAATACCAAATCGATATTCCATATTGAGTTTTGGCTTGTAGCTTGGAATATGATATTTCAATATTTGGGCAATAGTGATTCAATGAAAAGATTATATCGGTTGAAATTACATTACTTAATCGAGATAGATTGTAGGTACTATTCCACTGGGAAAGTTTATGTTGCAGAGTATTATGTGTGAAGAATATTGCAAATAGAGGTTTCCAGGTTCATCATCCATGAGAAACCAAAACTCAAGAAATTTTTATTAATACTTTTGAGAATGTTTCAGGTAACATCGTGGGTCCATCGGCCGAAGTAAGAAACACACGACACTTTCAGATTTATATTAGGCAGGTGATTATTTAAATTTAAGTAGATATGTATATGGTTGATTAAGGTGTTTGGTGGCCACATAGAATTAAGTAGTTTTTAAGGAAAAAGATAAATACTGCAGTGTTTACCTAAATATAAGTAGCAATTACTAAATATACCTGGTCTGTGATAGGTCTATCCTATACTTCGTCGATGACGACACGAACATGCGTAAGGTGATAGCACAGACGAGGTATAGAATAGACCTATCACCTTATGGATGTTCGTGTCACCACCCAAACTGTGTTACCGACCCATAATTTCAAGACTGAATTCAGCGGCCTCTGTGCATGAACAGCGTCCAACTCAGCAACTACACTGAAATGTGTTGAAATTTTAAAAGGTGTGTGCGTGCTTGTATACGTGTGACTCGTTTAGAGTGAGAGTTTGACATAGAGGGCGGGCTTTCGCTACGCTACGCTTTAGCTCGGTTGTCAACGACTCACGCGGATTTCTCTTCGAAAGTCTATTTCGGGAATCATGAGACTATAGGGCGCCAAAATATGGTACTTCTTCAGAGCTTATACAAGCTATAAATTGCAAGATGACATTGATTGCTAGTATTTTACGTGTAGTGGAACAGTTAACTAACATTTTCACGTGTCGTACGCCGAAAAATATTAAAAATTGACGCTGTTACTGACATTCCCGCAAATCTCTGCAGTCCGCGCGTGTCTAAATAGACTGTGCCCATCCTACGACACGTAAAAATCATTGAAAATAATGAATTGATACGTTTTTGTAAAATTTATATTCGTAGTTTTTGGCACCCGAGCCGCGTCGTTCGAACGCTTATACACCTAAGAACCCATCAGGGTCGTAAAAAAGGAGAAGCCGAGAATGCGTGAAACAGCGCACCAACAAAAGACCCTCAACCGATGGTGGGGCAAATTGGGGTAATTTTAATTATAAATACAACATTAGAATTACAGGGATCCCCGGGTTGAGCGAAAAGCGCGCTTCTGTCAATAATGCAGTTGAAACGCGTGCCGCTTCACGTGATTCTTTGCAAACATTTATACAGGAACATCCGTTAAACCTGCAACCTACGTGCGCGCGAATAAACGAAAATGTCAACACCGCCTCAGGGACGCAGTCCACTACAACCATTCACCGGCCCGGCGTTCGGAGGGTTTCCAGCGACCGCTGGACAGCGGTGATGACCGAGCTTCGAAAATTTTAGGATGGTCCCTTTCAAATTAACGTCGCAAAGAGCTGTGCGGAATTTTTCGGCCCAGGTAAGCGAGCCGAGCGCTCCGCTTTTATGATCGGTTTACCACTCGCACCCCAGATTACTTTAATGAGGTTTGAAAACAATGTCGACTGGTCTCGTACCCGTCTAAATTTAAAAATTTTTAGCTACGACAGGGTTGACCGCGGCGCTATACCCCTGTACGGAGAGATTTTTCGCCACCTGCCTGTAAAAGCCATAATAATGGCGCATCCAAAAAATGACATTAACGGAACCCGCTATAGTCGTGGCGTTGAGTAGCTAAAAGGTTAAAACATTCAGACACAAATATTGTAGAAAAAAATTCAACACCGCTACAATCAAAGACACGTCCCATTAGTTACCCGATACGCCTGATCTATGCATGCACTGCATTAGGCATAAAATTATAAAAAAAAAAAAAACAGAACAATTGATTCTGAGGTTTGAAGAATTAACACATAATTGAATAAAAATTTAATTTCTCAATTTATGAAAGTAATGATACAGAAACAACTAAGTAGCCTATTGTTTATCAACACCATGAATTTTAAAAAGAGCATTAAATACAGTATCAAATAAACAGTTTGCAAAAGCTTTTCACAACAATATTATGGTTAAAAAATTGATAAAAGAAAAAATAAGTAAACGTAAAATATTTTAAATTATCCATCATTAGCAGGGAATAGTTTTTCCTCATGTTTCGGCGCAAATTGCATTCTGATATCTTTTATTGTTCACAAGTTATACGAAAAAGGCCCCAAATTCTTCAACCCGGGCCGGGAAATTTCAAATAGCTCTTTGCGACGTTAATTTGAAAGAGACCATCCTAAAATTTTCGAAGCCCGGGCATCCAGCGGTCGCTGGAAACCCTCCGAACGCGGGGCCGGTGAATGATTGTAGTGGACTGCGTCCGTGAGGCGGTGTTGACATTTTCGTCTGTTCCCGCACGCGTAGGTTCCAGTTTTAACGGATGATCCTGTAGACCTTCTATACCTGTTATTGCGGGGATTAGTACCGCGCCACATTTAGACCTAGTGTACCTATGCTGGCTATTCAGAGGACATCTTAGCGCCGTATGCTACAGTGCAATTACCCAAAACATCATAATAATTTATAACATCTTCGACGACATATTCTCGAAGACGCGATTTTGCACAGTATAGGAGTAAACTACGCATATAATAATAGTTATTATACGGCTAAAAGTAAAAAATCCAAAATATCCGCATTTGTTATACTGGTCCATAATTTACTTGAAATTTGCCACCAATGTTCATAAAGATATCCGGATAAATTATTGTTCAAACATGCGCTCCATACACATCGTTGAGCGCGTTTTGAAATGCATAACAAAAAATATACAATAATTCCATTTAAAAAAAAATTACGATGATATTGAAATCTCTGTAAATAATAGTTCAAACGTAAATCCTAATATTCTATTCAGTTTCCTCCATCAAATAAAAAAAAACTTTAATATGAAACATTTTTTCTGCTATTTCAATAGTTAGAAAAAGAATAGCGTGTATACGAACAAATCGGACATACTGTATAAACTTACTGAAACATCAGTTAACTTTTCGCCAGAAAAATGGACAAATAAATGTTAATTGTTAGTATATACTTTAAACAAATAAATTTTTCGTATAGCTATGGAGAAGAATGAATTCCCTTTTAAAAAAATATGTATCAAATATTTTTGGCTACTCTACAGACTTGCAAAGTTGCACCATATCGGTGAGTACGGGTTTGATATGTTACTCTTAAATAATATTATACGGTAGAAGGATATTATTATTAATTATTATTGTTATTACTATATGTCTTTATGATATCGTATAGACCATCATTAATGTATGCGCAAACACATGATGTATGGGTGGGGTTCAGCAACAGGTGCTATTAAAAAAAAAACATTAAAGCACTCTTTTTAGAAATTACGTTATTGCGAACGAATAAAATTTGTTTTGCGTTAAATAAACCCGAATAGGACAACAAGGTTAAAAGGCAAATGTGATATCGTTTTATTTTGATTCTCCTTTCTCTTCCGTTTAACGGAATATGTTCATAAGACGATCTTTAACTTGTTACTCTAACAGAAACATTTGTAAATCGCGGGCTTCGACTCTCAAAAAATGACCTAGTTTTACCCGTGCTGAATTCTAATTCCTACCACGCGTAGCGTTACAATCTGTTTCGGGACTTCACCGGTAACGTTGCATGCGACACTAAAATGGTAAGGGGGTCCTAGGACCCCCCAAACCGGTGACAGAAAATTACATTGGGTGATAGGTCTATCCTATACCTCGTCTGTGATCTGTCATACAGAAGAAACATGTGCTGCCGTCCCACTTTCTCATGGATTCCTACTGTAACGTCAAAACACTTACTGGCAAGGTGACTGATCATCAAAGGGAATGTAGATTTCTCTCTTATTCACAGAGCACAGATCGCACCATAGGATACCTCCCTCGTCTGTGATCGCACGCCCAAACAAATCAATTTCTTCTTAACACGTTCACTGTCCCGTACATCACACAACTCATATAATAGAAACAAACCTTGTCTATTTATTAAAAATAGAAAATGTCAGTTTATGAGAAATAAGAAAAATTATGTTCTGTTGCTTTTCGAAGTACCTATGGCAAACAATAAGGCTCTTTAGATGTTTTGCATTCCTGGTGAACTAGTTTGTCTTCTTTACGAACGTTTCCATCGCGGTTATTCAAATTTTCATAATATCCACGGCATCACTTTTTGTGAAATGTGTTTTCGCTGGTTCGAAATATTTCAGTGAGTTTTCGAAAATATTCATCTGCACAGGCTTTCGTTATCACTTCATATCCCCAAGAGTTTGTAAATTATTTTCTACCTGACATTCAGAATGGTTAATCTAGCTCTTTTATCTTCTTCCATTTCGTTATACAGAGTGATTCACCCGTGCCACCCGAATTACATCTAAACATTTTGTTACATGAAAGAATGCGTTAAACAAAAGTTGTATAGTGTCAAGAGGGACGCGCAAGGTAATAATTAGTTTTTTGTTATTTTGTTTTTTTATCGAGATATGAAGGTCACCTTGTTCTTTTTAATCGCAATGAGTAAAATTTGACACTACAGTTGAAAAGAGTGTTGGACGCTGAATAATAATCTATTAGAGTGTATGGGTCCAAAAACTAATAATTATTGAAATATTTTTTAAATGATTCATAATGTAAATAGTGCTGAAAATATTGTCCATTACAATCAATACAACGGCGTAGTCGATTAATAAGTGCAAATGACTAATTATTACATTGTGCGCCACCCTTGATAACTTTTGCTTGAACCCTTTCTTTTTTCATTTTACAACAAAGAGCTTACGAAACCGAAAATTCTTGCAAAAATCGATTTATTCAATTTAAATATAACTTGAGTATATATAATATTAAGCTGCACCAATAAGTAAAAAATATTTTCCCAGACATTATCATAGAAGTGGTAACAATAATATTAACGTCATACGATTTTTTTATACTGCGACTGCAACTTATTGTTTGTAGGAACTTTTCTAGTACTGTTATATTTATCACTGGAGTAATAATTTCGCGAACGAAGCAAATACATTAGGATTATTTATGCAATGATCTGATCCGTCAATTTGACGGGTTCCGTAGAAATATAGATCTTAAAAGTTAGAAGGCCTAGGAGGAAATAAATGTGTATAAATTCTTTGACTAGAAATATTAAATTACGACACAAATTGGTAACAATTAATGCTATGGTTTTTCGCTATTCCTCCTCGAAATTTGAAATCCGTCCAATTGACGGGTGCCGTAAACCTAGTGTTAAGAATTCTAATTCCCAAAAGTTCATATAAAATGTCCCACAAGTCTTTTAGGTGTCTAGAATAAAATTTCCGAGAGATTTGGGTCCCTCGTTTCACTTCTCACAGTTACCAAATCAGAAGCAGAGGGCCTTAAAAAGACACGGCCGCAATGTGATCGACTACACTACTAGAAGATCTTCGCCACTCTTCAGCGCCAGCAATCTGATCAAAATGCAGGTACGCACCGAGCCAGGGGCTCGTTTGTCGTGCACTACAATTACGAGCGCCTCGCAGACAACGCCGCAGCTACCTCCTCCATTAGCAATTTCGTAATTATAAAATTCAATGGCCGATTCCCGGTGGACGCGGTCGGCGGTTCTCATTTATCGCAGGTGCGAACGCGAGGCGCCCGGTGGGGGCCATTCGCGCGCGCCCGCCGCACAAAGGGGGGCCCGCGACGGATCGACGCTGCTTTAGAAAATACCCCGACGCAACCGCGAGCAGTCTTATTATGCATGACACCGTTCTTAATTCCCTCGTGTGGACGCACGGGCGATTTGTGTCGGGGAGAAATTATCAGGCCGACTGCGCCCGCGGAACAATCGCGAGTGGGGTGAAAGACCGGCGCGCGATCCAGACAACAAGCTCGTTCGTAGACACCTTTTGTTCCGTGGTTCGCGGCAGAGGCGAGCGCGTCGCTTTATTAATCGAGAAGCATCTTGATCCCGCGAACGCGTGGATAGGTGGATGCTTATCGACGAGGTGCTTCCCCTAGAAATTCCCCGGCTCTCAGTGCCCGCAATCCCACCGATATCTCCGAGTAAATGCGGGGCAGATAGAGCGAATGCGCGCGACGTTGTAGATAGATAAGAACAGGCGGGTTCTGTTGGGTGCGAGTGCTGCGAGCTAACCGCGTCTCGGGCGGATTCTCCGCGGGCCTGCTGTCCTCCTACTCGGCCGATGATGCGGCGCGCACGCTTGGCCGGGAGCTCGACAAAAGGCCGCGAAATCAGAGGAGTGAATGTACCCTTTTTTCCTTCGGTGCGTCGCAGTGCGTCATGCCATTACGGCATATCAAGCCTCGCGGGGAAGACAAAAAAGCCACAGACCGTGGCGGGCTGGTGGTTGGCATTCAAACGTTCCTCCGCGTCTAAGAAGGAGCACAAAGGACGCTGGTGCCAGCGAGGGGAATTGGAAAATGACGAGGAGCGGAGAGACACAAGGAGTCTAAAGGGGTCGACACGGAGCCATGGGACAGAGGGATGGCGGTGGCGCTGGCGCGCGCGCGCGCGCGCGCTCGCGTGCGTGACGAGGGACAGAGCGCGGAAGGAGCAGAGAGAGCGGGCGAAAAGGAAGGAGCGAGAAGGTGGACGGGGCACGGGAGAATGGTGCGGAGAAGGAAGGAGAGGGCAGAGCAAGAGGGGCACGCATAAAGGGCCATTAGTTAATTAACTCCTAATTATCTGGCGGCGGAGAAGCGAGTGCATAATCGTCAAGCATTGCTGCTGTGCAGTGGTAGCGCGAAAAGGCAGACAGTGCTGTGCACGGATCGTTGCGCTCGGGCGCCAAACAATCGGCGGCTGCTGATTGCATAGACTTGGAACATCATCCCCTGCGTCTTTTCTGCCTCTCCACTCTTTCCTTTTTCTTCTTCTTTATTTCATAGGCGCATCATACCCCGCGCTCGCCACCCGGCCTTCTTCTCTCCTTTCAAACGGCCGACCTTCCTCGCCCAGAAAGAGGCCCTGAAAAACGTCTCGTCGCAGCTTTCTCCGACCAACATCCCAAACGAGCGGATTGAAGGGAGCTGGAATTAGCCGCTCTCCTTCTCTCTTCGAACCTCATTCTTCTCCCTTCGGCTTCATTCGCTACTACGACCCGGCTATTCTTCTGCAAACCTGTTTCCTCTCTGTTCTTCTTATTATTATCCAATACTTCTCTGCCCCTTCTCTTCAGTTTGTCGTTGCGGTCCTCGTCGCTGCACACCTTGTTATTATTAGTTTCTGTACGACGCGGCCCGATGCGATTTCCATGACTCTTGTAAGTTCTTCATCTCCTCAGGTTTCTATGATATTCTTTAGTTTCTAGAATTTGCTTGGCGGCGAAGACAGTTGTGCATTTAGACAAATAAATGTGGTGACATTTTATTCGTTCACACAGCTTATTACTGTCGTTGGTTCTTTAACGATAGATTTTTATGTGAAAAATCACTTCTCTCGAGGCCCCTATACGAATTCCTGGACAGATGACTCTTCGTGTCCTGTTTCTCATATTTTCTTTCTAGAGCAGATGACCCACCAGTTTCCACCTGCACTATTATTCGCGGCTAAATTGAATGTCGAAGCAGTTGATCGCGAATTGCACCCTTCCTTTACAGCATATTAGCGAGCCACATGCTTACAGAATTCAAGAAATGCTTCTTACTCGACGGAGGAGATTTCAAAGCGTTAAAAACTCGTTTAAGTGTCGTGCAAAAGGATAGACTTCTTCGCGGTTGAGAATTATTAAGCATTCGTGGCAATTCAGACAGAAACTGCTGGAACGAAGTACGTGCTTTCTTGACAAATGCCTGGATATCATTTAAGCGTTATCTATTTCAAAGCTTTCGGTCTTCAATTTTCAAAAGATTGGACATTTCTTGTGCCTCTCTCAAACGGCTTCAACCCTTACGGTGCGCGGATACCGTAGAATACTTACTCGGTGGAAACAAAGGCAATGCGGGGAGAAAACTCCGAGGACTTTTCTGGTGCGGATGGGCCTTCGTTTTGCCGCATGCACACTCTTCACTTTTGGTGACAAAACATCACAAGTTACTTTGCTGCTAGGGGCATTGTAAATATACGCTACCTGGATCGATATAATGCCATTTGTCGACATAAATGAATATGGATATTTAAAAAAAATTGTCCTCTAAAGTTCAGGAAATGCTTTATGCGTGGTCATTTCAATTGAGCCCATACGTTTCCTGTAAAAAGTTCCTGAAAATACCGCTCGTCTTGGACGGGCCAAGTTGATGTAATCCCCTTAAGGGGTTTTACCTAGTCAGGAGGCCGAAAAGAGGCGAATGTTTGTGAATTTTTCTTGAAAAAGCGGAAGCATATATTTTTACAGAACTTTTTGCACTTTAAAGAGCAACATTTAAAGAACACTTGGTAGTTTTTTTTATAAAAAAAATTATTTACGTTTATAATAAAAATACAACGATATCCACGAAGCCTTTTTTAAAAACGGTGAGCAAGATATCTCAAATGTATCCAAGATATCTCCAAGATATCTCAAATATCAGCACATTATGCCAAGCTAATCCAGATGAATGCGACTATTTTCACAAAAAAAAAAATAAAAAACATTTTTGGCGATGTTATAGAGGTACACAGGAATTTCTGCATTATTTAAAATTTTCATTACATTTCAGCATAATTTTAAAAATTTTACAGATCAATCTATTATTTCCAAAAAATATCAATTGCCAGCTGTAATAATTCAACAATAATCGCATAATTTCTTCCCAATAATTTTAATTAATATCACAAAATGATACACAGGTATCTCCTTTTACGAAAAGACACATTTATGGATGACAACATTTCCTCCCTCCGCTGAACACGCAGCACGTATATAGATACCTACCAACTGAAACTCCATCCATCTACTGTTTCGGGGAATCATATCCAATCAGCGAACAACTTTCCGAATTTTAATCTCTGCTTGAGTCTAGGGCTGGGACTATTCGAATAATTTAATATTCGGATATTTTACAAGTATTCGAATGCTACGAATAAACTTCGAATATTTGAGTATTCGAATGTTATTATTCGAATACTGAAATATTCGAATAATATTCGAATTTTTAAATATTCGAATACTATTCGAATATTTCAGTATTCGAATATTTCAGTATTCGAATAGTTCAGTATTCGAATATTTCAGTATTCGAATACTTTTCGAATATTTCAGTATTCGAATACTTTTCGAATATTTCAGTATTCGAATACTTTTCGAATATTTCAGTATTCGAATACTTTTCGAATATTTCAGTATTCGAATACTTTTCGAATATTTCAGTATTCGAATATTTCAGTATTCGAATACTTTTCGAATATTTCAGTATTCGAATATTTCTGTATTCGAATATTTCAGTATTCGAATATTTCAGTATTCCAATCCTATTCGAATATTTCACCTATACTTAAATATTCGAATACTTGGATATTCGAATTATATTCGCCAAATAATTGCGCAACTGAAGTATTCGAATACTCGAATACCGAAAAATTCGACAAATAGTCGCAGCCCTACTTGAGTCCCGCAAAGAGAGACTAATTAAAGAGGCCACATTATCTTACGAATCTCCGTGGAGCCACTAAAACTGAGCCTCCAAAGCTGAAACACGGGACCAACTGACAGGTTAAAACGCGAGCCGCGCTTGTAGGGAAGAGTTTCGGGGTCAATGACCTTCCTCCATCAAACTTTTTCCACGATATACAAGAAAAAGAGTGTCGTCCCTCTAATTCGCCCCTGCTTCGGCATCCATTTCTCGCACGCCTACTTGCGCCGATCTGAAAGCCCATATACGCAGCCGGCAGCAGAAGCAAGCAGAGTCATTCAGAAAAATCCGCTTTCAACACTAATAGTGCTTTAACGGCCGTCTAAAAGGCCGCTCGAAAGAGGAAGCGCGCAATTAAAAGCGAACCTCTCTGAATACGAGGCCTCCACGCACGCTCGCCGAAGGGAATGCGCTATCGTTCGGGCTCCTCTGCCTCCATTTATCTGCGAGCCCAGGGTGGGAAGCGCCAACGTCCAACGCACATTTGGTTGCCGATAAGGTCATCGCGACAGTTCGCTGGACGCTCGTCAAAATCGCCACTTTCAGAGGGACACCCCTCGCGGAGCTGTCGACAATAAGGGAGAAGCAGTAACTCGACGTTTCCACGGTGGTAAAGGTGCGTTTTCACGTGACAGTAAACCTCGTGAATTTCGTTGTCGCGACACTCTACGGCAGCGTGAATCAAATGTTACGACATCGCGGTATCTAGTTTTCACGACGACAAAAGTCACGACATTTAGTATCATGACTGTAAAAGTCACAATTTACCTTCACGTGAAAACAGCCCTTAACTGTTACCACTGCGATCAGAGACATTTTTATAAATTGTTCGAGTTGCTGGGAATACTGCTAATGATTCTAATCGAAGACCAACGATATAGCTTGAAGAACATCGTATAAGTGATAACTACTATCGCTATGAATAATTTTAATAAGAATTGTGCCGTGACTAATACTCATATTAAACTAATCGTAAGTGATAATAGAGTAATGTGGGGCAAGAGTGCGCACTTAAAGTTTAGACTTCTCTAAAATCCTTGGTATTACACTGATAGTCATATCGTTTTGTGAGAAATAACTACTATCCCTTGTTATTCGATAGGCAGTGACTTCATGTAAATTTACCTGTCACAACTTATATAAAATAAATATTTCCAAAAAGTGTCAAATGCGAACTTTTACCCGCTATGTGGGGCAAAAGTTCGCAGGTTATGGGGTAAAAGAACGCAACGAGAAATATCCAAAAAATGGGGATTAAAAATTAATAACCTAAAAATCAAAAGCTGAGATCAGCGTGGCTCAACTATCACAACCTCAAAATTTAGCAAGCTCTAGAATTAAAATAAGTTTAATGAAGATATAACACCCGTCAAATTATTTTGGGGCAAAAGTTCGCATGCGAACTCTTGCCCCACTGCATTGTGCGAACTTTCGCCCCCACAGCTACTTTTACATTGTTTAATCAATCCTGTTATCTGTGAGGAGAATCGAAAACTTCCATTAGCACTTTTTAATAGAAGAATTTCAGCTCTTTCAGACGGCATATCAATTAAAATATTTACTGATCAATTTATAGGAATAATATTGATTCCCAAACATGAGAATATTACATCGGAACTAACGAATTCAGTACTTACCGCATTGTAAGATAACAAACCGAAACACAGCCACGAAATTCCACATTAGTGACTCTATCTTGATTGACAATTGAATGCCAATCACCATTGGCAACTGCCACAACTCAAACCATGAAACTCGCATGGTGCGAACTCTTACCCGCTGCGAACTTTTACCTACCTTTAAGGTCCACGCACACATATCCGTTCCGTCTCAGTTCCGTGTCAGTGTTCCATTGGTAAGAAGAAGAGGGGCGTAGAGGGTCTCTTCTTCTTACCAATGGAACACTGACACGGAACTGAGACGGAACGGATATGTGTGCGTGGACCTTAACTCTAATACCCAGGGACGGATTTGGAGCTTTGACGCCCTCACAAGGGGACCTTCAGGTTTGGCAATTTCAGAAAATTTTAATACTTAGTGTACGTGAAGCTCTTCACTCGGCCATTAATTTCCCAAAGCGGTAAGACGCGCCTTTTAGCCAAATTCGAGAAAATCGACTTATTAATCGACTGCTTCTAAATCTCTCACACGCATTTTCTATCGTTAATGGTGAGACAATTCCTATCCACTTACCGAAATAGACTAACTTATCGCAGTGCGGGCAGTTGGGTCCGCCGAGGCTTCGTGGACAGTTCCTTGAAGTGGGAACGACTGTTGTAGCGACGAAGAAGAACCTCTCAGCAGCGTGGTCAATCGCGCACTGGTGCCTGAGTTCTGCAAGGTAACGTGATACTCTCCGGTTGATTGAGCGTGTACACTAACGTGTGTAACGTCGACCCCGACATGTGTGTGCGCGCGCGAGAAACCCGTGTTAAGGGCGCGTCAGCTTGAGACTGAAATGTATGTATATCCAGCGTGTATGCGCTTTGTAGCCGGGTATGCGTGCACCTGAACTTGCGGCAGGAATTAAGTGTTCCTGTGCCCGTCACTGTGTAGAAGCGGTCGCGGTTAGAGAGCCAATTTCTTCCGTGATGAGTCGCTCTCCTCCGACGCTCGCGGCGAACCGATCCCGTTAACCATTCTTAACAGATTCGTTATCAAATGCGCATACCCAAGTGCCAGGGTGTCCGTGAGTATTCAGTTCGACCGGTTATCGGTTTATACAATAGGGACGTAAATATGCGGCGCACCTTGTTGCACTTGGAATGCAATCGTGTGATAGGCCGCTGCCGCAGACGTTTCAGGAGGGTCTGACTCGTGTCGCATTCGAATTTAGATCGGTTGAGGACCTTGCAGCAAGAGGGGTGCCGCTCCATTTTTTTATGGTTTTTTAATAATGACGTGTAGATAATAGGTATAATTTAGGGTTTGTCGGTTTTTAAACAACATTTTTTTTATTTTGTAAAATTCCAAATCCGATTTTTAAATGTAGAAAACCGATTTTGTTACTAGAACTAATATGGCAAAACTGAATTAATTATTTCATTAAAAACGTTAATATTTCGACTTGAAATCGCCTCGGACACAGCATATTGTAGTTAGGTAACAGTTTACTGTGAAACTAATCTTCATGAGTTCATACTTTCGCAAGAAAAATAGGTACTAAATGAAATGAAGATTTATAATTTATATTTTGTACGGATCTAGTTATTTTAATTTTTTTTTTATTTATTTGGTTTTGTATAGATAGAGTATATTTTATTGTGGTATATTTTTATAATTCCATAAATATTAAAAAAACTGAAAATTTGTAAAATAAGTACGAAATCGAAAACCGGTTTAACCGGTTTTTTGGGGAATAGTGAAATTCGGAAACCGGTTTTTCCAAATGTCGGTTTTTGTATAAACCCTAAGGTATATGTAAAAAAAATTATACATCAGTTGGTGCACTTTCGATGCAAATCCTATAACAATTGAGCGATTTATTGCAAATGTTGAACCTGCACCCATTACTCTTTTGCGCAATACGAATGCTCCAGATTTGAAAAATTTGCCAAAAATAGAAATAAAAAATTATCAACTCAACAACTACTACTAATTGTGTGAGAATATGTATTTTTCAATTAGTGCTCTCCTTTTAATGTTAATCAAAACAATAATTTTATAAACAGTTTTTTCTAATTTACTTAAAGTTGGTAGTGTGGCGACAGTCGACGCCAGGACTGTAACAAGACGCGTCCGCTTTAGGTAATAAAAATCCCTAGCGGCGCCCGCCAGCGTCACTCGTGTTCCCGCGATTTATATGAGAGAACAGAAGACTGTAGAGAAAGAAACTGACGGAGCGTGTACGTTAGGCGGCGTCACGCAGTGTAAAAAAGAGAAATATATATATTTTCATATTACTAACCAGTAATACCTTCCGAGTAATTATTATTCCATAGTCACCTTACGCAATAGTCAGTAAGGGATAATAGGGGTGAAATTATATAAAAGGGAGTAAGGTACACGCGGTTGAAACGGATTTCTTGTGGGTAACCCCCACAGTAGATATGGAGATGCTCCCTCTTGCTGCAAGGTCCTCAATTAGAAATATAATTCTTAGAACGCAAGGACAGTCGTTTATAAAAATTCTAGTTCCATTATAAATAGGCACAAGTTGATAATTTATTTTGTTAAAGTATCGTCACTAGACATGGATATTGTTACTTGTCGGTACAGTATTCGTTCTTGCGGTGAATGCACATAGAATTCGATATGATATTGATCAACATTGAGCGATAAAATTGAACTGCAGCAAATTCAGATCACAAAATCTAATTGCAATGACTCTGGGTAATAACACTTGGCTACTCTAGAGTAGATTTGAAAGAAAGACTTGCTGTTGTTCTTACTTACACATTACAAGTTTGTAACAAGAAGATAGAATAGAAGTTAGTCAGAACCTGAGTTTGTTGTTAGTTGTGGCTTACCTATTATCACTGCATTTCTTTGAAATAATTTCTTTGGGGTAATTTTTTTCTACTAGAAATAATTGAAGTCTATCTACCTACCTTGCTGACTTTGTCCTGGATATAAAGTGTTTGTTATTTAAAATAATAAACTATTATGATAGTTGAAACAGATCAAAACTGGAAAATTACCAAATCTAGAAAATATGGTGGATCGCGAATTGTGGACCTCTAAATCCAAGTCACAAAGCTTCTTTTAATTGGGATTGCTGCACGCTGATGCGAAGTGATCCTTTGTTCGTTGGCATGTTCTAAAGGATATTTTTTAATTTATCGAATTGTTACGTCTGTCGCGATTCAGATTCTGCAATTGTTGGTACCAATGTCTCTGCATTAAACTACACTCTAGTTCTTAATATAATTCTACACTATTCATTTTTCACACTTATGATTAGCTCGTCGACAAAGGGCTAGGCATTATGGCAAAGTAAAACGAAGCAATTCGATTCTTCTTGGATAGGTTAACCGCATGCAAATTCATTCCCAATGATGCATGCAGAAATGAGATGCAAAATTAGTGAGATAAATTCTCGGTATTCACTATAGAATCAGAAACTGTTATAAGGTATATTTTATAATCTTTACTATTAACAGCAGATGACAAACTTGGATTTCGTTCCAACGCAGGAAGCAACAAATAGACACCGAGGGGGTGGTTCGTCTTTAACACGTTCACTGAAACTTTCGTGACCCGCATGTGGCTCAGAGAATTGTGAACGTCTTAAGACTCGACTAACTAGATAGAAATTTTGCGGACCTACTGGCAGTTAGTGTCTCCTCGTCGAAACTTTGCACAACCTTCCAGCAGCTGGCATTGCTTTGCTACCTCTCTACGAAACTACATAATGTTGCATACGCACTTTCTCTCTGAATATTTTTATGTCACAAAGCTCTAGAAAGGAATGATTTATTTGTTGGAAATTTAGTGATCTGTGCACATCCCTCCACCATTTATTTCGGTAATATAAGTCCAAAACACAATCTACAGAGGTTCAGTCTTAAAGAGTGTATGTTATGTAAGCGAGTAAGATGTAAAATAGTAGCTGGTTGTACAATTGAATGAAATTCGTGGCATTGATATCGATGGCCAAACGTGTCATTTATTTGTTTAGTAACGTTTATAATGATAGAATAACAAAAAAACGTAAAACAGGTACCTACTAAGAAAGAATAGATGCAATTTTATATTGTTTACGTCGAAATAATTCATAGAGTCAATAAATGATGACGTATTATATATCCCATAAAAAAATAAGAAGAATATAAACAAATTAATTTGTTATTTATTAATTACAAAAGTATTCAAATTGTAGTTGATTTGAAACATAAATGATGACCCTGGTCTTACTTAATTTTAAATTCCCATTATACAGAAACATTTGCGATAGTGTAAATGTAGAGACTGTAAAAGTTAGAAATATTTCAAAATATTTACAATACCCATACAGCACACTCCGTTGCAGGAAGGTTGCAGGAAGGTTGCAGGAACGTTGCGGTGCAAGATTGAAACGTTGCAGGTAATATTTCTGAGATGTTGCAGGAATCTTCCTATGTCCGCCTCTGTGCAACATTGCATGAAATATTGTTTGAAAATTTCCGGAACGTTGCGTGACCATTGCTAGAAAATCTCCGGAACGTTTGCGTGACCATTGCTAGAAAATCTCCGGAACGTTTGCGTGACCATTGCTAGAAAATCTCCGGAACGTTGCGTGACCATTGCTAGAAAATCTCGTATTTATTAAGCTACTCTTATATTATAGAAAAAAAGTTAAAAATAATTTTTTTATTTTTTTAATGGTTTTTTTACAAGGTCAATATATCACCTAAAAGAAGAGGTATATTGATAGCGTAGATAATTTCCCGGGTCAGGCTTATCCGAAATGAAAAAATTTCTAAAATATACTTAATCTGTATGAGTGTCACTATAGCCCCTATTAGCTCAATTAACAATTTTTGTCGAGAAATAACCGAGATTTTTTTTCGTGGAATAGGTACCTGAGAATATATCCTTTTGGGTGTTTTGTCAAACTTTTTTTTCAAACAGGCGCTATTTTGTTACTTTTCAACAAAACTTGTTAATTGAGCTACCCATACAGCACACCTAGTTGCAGCAGTATTGCAGGAACGTTGCTGCAATATTACGTTGTTGCAGGTTGCATTGCAATATTGTAGGAACGATGCTGCAATATTGTTTTGCATTATTGAATTGGCAACTATCCTGCAATATTGCTGCAATATTGTACGATCGTTGCCGTGCAATGGTTTATTGGCAACTATCCTGCAATATTGCTGCAATATTGTACGATCGTTGCCGTGCAATGGTCCATTGGCAACTATCCTGCAATATTGCTGCAATATTGTACGATCGTTGCCGTGCAATGGTCCATTGGCAACTATCCTGCAATATTGCTGCAATATTCTACGAACGTTGCCGTGCAATGGTTTATTGGCAACTATCCTGCAATATTGCTGTAATATTGCGCGCACATCGACGTGCAATGGTTTATTGGCAACTATCCTGCAGTATTGATGCAATATTCTACGATCGTTGCCGTGCAATGGTTTATTGGCAACTATCCTGCAATATTGATGCAATATTGCGCGCACATCGACGTGCAATGGTTTATTGGCAACTATCCTGCAATATTGCTGCAATATTGTACGATCGTAGCCGTGCAATGGTCCACTGGCAACGGTCCTGCAATATTGATGCAATATTCTACGATCGTTGCCGTGCAATGGTTTATTGGCAACTATCCTGCAATATTGCGCGCACATCGACGTGCAATGGTTTATTGGCAACTATCCTGCAATATTGCTGCAATATTGTACGATCGTTGCCGTGCAATGGTCCACTGGCAACGGTCCTGCAATATTACTGCAATATTGCGCGCACATCGACGTGCAAAGTTCCAGTGGCAACGGTCCTACAATATTTCTGCAATATTGCGCGCACATCGACGTGCAATGTTCCAGTGGCAACAGTCCTACAATATTTCTGCAATATTGCGCGCACATCGTCGTGCAATACTGTAGTGAAAACTTGTGGAAACATTACAACAATATTCTGAAGCAACTATGACTTTGTCAAAATTTTTCGAAATATGTACATTAGGGTGGTCCTTAGCTATAGGGGTCAACATTTTTTATGAGTTCTTTTTTATCGCACCCCCCTAAATTGTGACACTTGATGAGAAAATGATATGTGCAAAATTTCAAAGTGATCGGACAATGGCAACCCTTGCCACATTTGAGTTAAAGTTTTGAAATTTTAGTGATTTCTCGTCAGTTTCGAACATAATTGTTTTCGGCTATTTTTGAAGTATCAGTGAATATTTTTTAATAAAAGCACAATTTATTAGATGTATAATAATAATATGCATGTTACTTACAAAAATATATACGAAATCTTTGAGTTTTATCTCTTAAAATTAGTATATAACGCAGCGTATAAACTACTGTACGCAGTTCGAGTCAAATTATAGTTCTTTTGATGCACAAGAGTATTGTTTGTTTTTGTAATAATGATTATAGTATTAGTACTTAGGAATTAAATTATTTTACATAGTTGTAAACGAAATACTCTCTATTGAAATTTAAGTTATATATTATAGATTGAAGGTAATAAATTAGCATATTATTAAATTCTATGTATTTTTCAATATATTATATTCTGTGTTTGTAAATTTGTTTACATTAGGGTAAAGTCTCCTATAATCTTCAATTATTTGTAAAATATATTGTTTTTCTTCCTCATTTTTTGTCAGCAGATTATTATATTCTGATATAAGTTTGACATAACGTTCAGTGGTACCTATCATTTGTCACTTATAAATGTGTTGTACTTTGTAAAGTTTTCTGATATAACGTGTCGTTCTTCCACAATGAAGGGTCCTTTCCTAAAAAGTCTGTAGGTATATTGTACCTATTAAAAAATTTGGTTTGGAAAAACCAAACAATCCGCCTTTACCAAGTAAAACGCGGTAATATTCACGATTGCCAGGTAACGATTTTTTTTCTATGATATTAGAAGGTTCTTTCATTAGAAGCATTTTCATAGGGAAAAGCCTGGAATATTCACGTAGTTGCATACAGTAGCTAAACCGCAGCGTTATATGTCAAGTTTCTCTTCCAGATCTCCGTGGTCGTGGGAAGCTACGACACAAGTTTTTGAGTAAATTATTTAAAGTTGTGTCTATATATCATTATTATACATATCAGAAAAAACAATAGTTTTTAAGGAACTATTAAGTAATCCTTTATAATAGGGCAGTATCAAATTATTTAAAAAAATTGGCATAAAATCGCTAAAACTTCAAAACTTCAATTATAGTGCGACACGGGTTGCCGACGTCCAATCAATTTGAATTTTTTCAGGGATCATTTTTCCGTCTAGTGTTACAATTTTGGAGGGTGCAACGAAAGAAATCGGAAGTCGTGAAATAAGACTTCACGTAGCCGCGCATAATGGCTCCGACGCTGTTGTACGCTAATTTTAATGGTAAAATTCAGAGATTCTGAGAATACTGTTTGAAGTCACACAGAAATAATACTATTATACACCTAAGAAATTGTACTTTTATTAAAAAAGAATCACTAATTCCTCCATAATAGCGGAACACAATGATGTGCGAAATTGACGTGAAGTCACTAAAATTTCCAAACTTTAACACAAATGTGGCACGGGTTCCCGTTACCCAGTCACTTTAAAATTTTGCACACATCATTTTCTCACCAAGTGTCACAATTTAGGGGAGAGCGACCAAAATAAAACGGAAGTTGAAAAATAAGGACCATCCTAATGTACATGACGTCGAGTGGTTTCTACGGCGTGTTTCATTTAACTGAATACGCTAGAATATCTCGTTGGCCGTTGAAGATATGAAAAAAGTGTTATCGCGGGAGTTGTATGTAGGTACATGAACTTATAGAGGAGATTCGAAGATCAATTTAATTATTTTAGATAAAATAGGTACTATATTTTTTAATGGCTGAAATTATTATTATTATTATTAAACGTCTTTATTGCACAAATACGTATATACAATCTAGTAAGAGAAAAGAGAGAAGAGAAGACAAATGTAAAGGTTTAGTCTAAAGACTGTTTTCCAACCTAACCTAAAACGACACCGGGTGAAATTTGTAGTACGCACCTATAGTGTTACAAAACCCTAATGGGGTTTGTCAAATGAGCCTTCGTTTTTAATAATTTGAGTTTAAAGTATTGCACAGTAGGAGTATAAGTTCAAATACGTAAGCAATCTTATCAATCAGCGGTTGTAGCTGCGGCGGTAAAGTGTTCGTCTACGATGCTACAGGTCCTCGGTTCGAATCCCCCTTGGGGTAAAAGGAATTTTCTATGAGAAAAAGACACACGGGCGTTATACAACTACGATTCTGCACACATTCACGTCGTCGCGTCCCCTCACTGCCCGAAACGTTGCGGCAGAAATTACACTCCTGCAATATTGTTAAGGCGGACATAGGAGTGAACCTCTGCACTGCAACGTCTCTGCAATGATGCGGTGCAATGGAGTTGCAGGATCGATCAATTGCCCCCACTATTTTGCCGTTTCGTTGCAGGACTACATATTTGTAATGTTCCCAAAATTTTGCAAAAAACACTCCTGCAATATTGCTAAGGCGGACATAGGAGTGAACCTGCAACTTCTCTGCAATGATGCGGTGCAACATTGCAATCTCGCACCGCAATATTGCCGAAGAGTTGCAGGATCATTGCCACAATTTTGCAGTTTCGTTGCAGAATCATTGCCGGAACGTTGCAGGACTACATATTCGTAATGTTGCCGCAACTTTGCAAAAATACACACCTGCAATATTGCTAAGGCGGACATAGGACTGAACCTGCAACGTCTCTGCAATGTTATATTGCAATATTGCCATCTTGCACCGCATCATTGCAGAGACGTTGCTGCAATGTTATGGTGCTGTGTGGGTAGGGGCTATTGCGACACTCATACAGATTAAAAATCTTTTGGAATTTTTTTTTCGGATAAGCCTGAGCCTGACCTTTTTTTAGGTGCCATATGGACACTGTAAAATCAATTACAACAAATTGCAAAAATTATTTTTAATTTTTTTTTGTATAATATAGGGTGAAAGCACTAGTAGTCGACCACTTAAAGCTAAACTCGAATGAAAAGTACTGAAAAAAAATAAACAATCAATGTTATAGAATATATAAAATGTATTGAAGTAATTCAAATGTATTTAATGTATCACTAAATATTTTGTGTTAGTAGGAAAGTTCGGGGAAAATAAATAATTAGCGTTAAAAATAAAGTGTCCGAATGCTTTAATAATCGACCGCTTAACTCTAAAAGTCGACCGGTCCGATAGCTAGTAGTCGACCACCTTTTTTAATATGAAATTCAAAATAGGTTATGTGCGCATTACAAACTAAAATTTATTTTTAAATATAATGTGCAACATCAGTAAATAATTAATAATGAAAGGAATAATGCGTAACTAAAATAAGTTCTTTTAAAAACTTTATCAAAATTTTAATAAGAAATAGAAATTATTTTTTTTTCCAATGTAAATTAAATTTTTCGTTTTAAGGGGGGTCACTCAAGTGAAAATGAACTACCAGTTATTTTACAGATAAAAATTTGAAAATATGTATTTCCATATTATTTTTTACGCTGAAATGAATTATGTAAGAATTAATAAAGTTACATTTTTTTAAACAAACATTTAAAAAAAAAACTTCGAAAAAATGAATCGATTTTAAAATCCATACCCTTATCTCTGTAGTATTGTATACAAAGACTGCAGAAAAAATTTCAGCTCGAAAACTTCATTTTTGTCCGAGTTATAAAGTTTTTATGTTTTGGCGGAGTAACTAAAACGCTCGTGCTCCGTACGTTGGACCTTCTTCTTCTTGCAATGCCTGTTCTCTTCGTGATTGTGCAGTTCGTATCATTTTTCTTGCACGTTTGTATCTTTCTGAGGCTTTCTGTTTATACCTGCGTACTCGTTCTGGCAAAAGATTATGGAGAGCTTTGACCGATTTGGTAAAACAGGAGCGTACGAAAGGCATTACTTTAGGAGGTAAAGGGCAGGGTACCCTGCAAGAAGTTACAATTAGAAAATTGGCAGATTATTATAAAAAAGCTATATTACGAAATAAAAACAATATTACAGCTATGAAAGCTGCCATATACCCGACGATATACCACGCAGTTTCGACGGATACGAAACCACAACATTATAAATGTCCATCGGGTGAAGAATCATGGTGTTTCTACCAATCAGCAATTGCGAAAGGAAGAAAACCTGGTTCTCATGCTAAGAAAATAGGAACACCTATCAGAGAAAAATTTCTGGATAAAATATTACCAATTTATAATAGACTAAGCGATGAAAAACTGCTCCGTCGTTGTGCACAATGCCTTACGCAAAATTCTAATGAAAGTTTGCATAGCATGATATGGCGTAAGTGCCCAAAGGATATTTTTCCTTCCAAATATCTTGTTGAAGCTGCAGTCGCAGAAGCTGTTACTGAATATAATGAAGGATGGACGAAAACAATATTACATGCATTCAAGGACAACCAAATGCAAATGAGCGAACAATCATTGAAAATTGTTCAAAACCGTCACAAAGAACGAGTACGCAGGTATAAACACAAAGCCTCAGAAAGATACAAACGTGCAAGAAAAATGATACGAACTGCACAATCACGAAGAGAACAGGCGTTGCAAGAAGAAGAAGGTCCAACGTACGGAGCACGAGCGTTTTAGTTACTCCGCCAAAACATAAAAACTTTATAACTCGGACAAAAATGAAGTTTTCGAGCTGAAATTTTTTCTGCAGTCTTTGTATACAATACTACAGAGATAAGGGTATGGATTTTAAAATCGATTAATTTTTTCGAAGTTTTTTTTTAAATTTTTGAAAGAAAAAATGTCACTGTATTAATTCTTACATAATTCATTTCAGCGTAAAAAATAATATGGAAATATATATTTTCAAATTTTTATCTGTAAAATAACTGGTAGTTCATTTTCACTTAAGTGACCCCCCTTAAGATAGGAAGCAGTAACAAATTTTAAGTTTTTAAAGTAGGTATTTGTATTCTATAAATAAATTATATAAACTTTGTAGAACATTAATCTATAAGAAACGAATATACGTGGTCGACTATTAGCATTCATTGTGAATGCAGTTAGCTTCAGAAGTCGACCGCTGTGGTCGTCTATTGAAAATTGAAAGGGAATGATGAACCAGTTACCGACCTCCCATAAATAAATAAATTATCCCATTTTTTTTTAAATTTTTGAAACGCATATAAAATTGTTGATGCTTTTTCAGTGGAATAGCATAATTTTCCAGTAAAAAATGTATACAATTGAATTACATTTGTCGTTTCTATTCAAAGCACACTTATGTTTCTCGGGTTAGAAAACAGCAATGGCGCATGTAGAATCAACATTAGTTTACAAATCACTTTAAAAGCATTTTTTTTTTTTACCTATGAAGAGCGCTTTTTGTCGTATTGTAAAGTTAGAAATTCAAAATATAATATGAAATTGTCATTTAATAAATTCTTTATTTCAGTACTTATTTCTTTAAGCTAAATAATAAAAGTGGTCGACTACTAGAGGGTGGCCGACTACTAGTGCTTTCACCCTAAGAGTAGCTTAATAAATACCAAAAAGATTATTTCATTATAAGGAGGTTGCATTTACTGAGAAAAATATCTTTAAAAGTAGCCTAATTTTTCGGCGCTTCAAAGTAGAATGACCCCTTAAGACACAGTCCAACTACAATACAGTAAATACTTGTTAGGAGCCCGTCGAACAGGGCTGGCGGCGTGTCGACTCGTTCGTTTCCTCTCGCTCGCTCATTGGGTTTTCTCACTCTCGTCCGAAGGATTCCAAGAAATGGTGGGGATAGTCGCCGGGCTCCTAACGCGTGGTAGAAACGGGCTCCTAACGAGGATTAGCTGTACTCGCTCGCTCATTGGGTTTTCTCACTCGCGCCAGTGGCCGCGCGGAATAGTGTCCAGTCGCGTTAGGAGCCCGCCGCCAGCCCCGTTCGACGGCTCCTAACAAGTATTTACTGTATACAGTAGTTCCCCGTTATGAGCCCGTTTTTTTCCCCCGTTATGAGCCCGGCGACCATCCCCACCATTTCCTGGAAGCCCACGGACGAGAGTGAGAGAACCGGACAACGAGCGAGAGGACACGAAAGCCACTGGCCGCGCGGAATCATGTCCTCAAGCCACTATGAGCCCGCCGCCAGCCCCGTTCGTCGGGCTCATAACGGGGAAATACTGTACCTAACACTCTACTAAAATATGCCTCACATTTTATATATTTTTGGGTTGAGTATAGCGTTACGAGCCGAGGCTGAGGGCAATGAGAATGGCGGCTGCGAGGCCGAGGATTGAATTTGTTTGTTAGAGTTTGTTAGTAGCTGACGAACCGGGATATTCCCGGGAGCCGCTAGGAAGGTGGATATCGTGGACGAACCGGGGTCTGGTATCCCCGGGAGCCACTAGGAAGGTAAGCTTTTCACGGACGAACCGGGGTCTGGTATCCCCGGGAGCCGCTAGGAAGGTGGATATCGTGGACGAACCGGGGTCTGGTATCCCCGGGAGCCACTAGGAATGTTAATTAGCCTCGTAACTTTATAATATGATACACCTTGAGCGGTAAAGGAGTATCTATGTGGGTTGGTCTCGAAGAGGAAATTCAGATGCTGATTGATTCAAATAAAAGAACTCTGAATTAGAAATAACTAATTATATTCTATAAGTTCAGTCTTTTACAATTGTTTCAATGTTTGTTTGTCGCGGTACCTAAGTCCACCTCTCGGTTTTGACGCACTGAGAAATGCGGGGGTCTCAATGAGTTTAATGATTACAACACCTATCAGCAACTCTACGTACTGTATGGTTAAAGTAAGACTCTTTCGTCTAAACGTACTAAACTTGAAATGAGCCCCCGAGTGTGTATTCGTGGCCCTTTTAATACAGTGAAATTCGGCCAGAAAGTAGTGGGGATATGAGTGCCTTCATTGAATATTAGGTTTTCGGGGAAAACTCGGTTGCATCACACCACTGCAGGAAACGGTGACCCTGCCGGGTCACGTGCATTCCGGGCACCCGAAAGGGTTAAAAAGTCAAAGATAGATCTGCGTACGTAACAATAGATACCTATGTTCAATAGTCAGAGTGCCCCATAGAGTAACACCTGATAATTTTTGCAAGTGTCAATAATGGAGACTGTTTCAGAAAATGCCTGTTAAATCTAGTACAATTCCAAGCAGAATGGTCGACTTTTAGATATTTCAAATTAACCTGCTAAATCGCGTTGAGTAAGATGAGTTGATACATGTTGAAAATAAAAGAATACCTATCTTACAAAAGAAGTAAATAATGTATTCAGTCCTGTGTTACATTTATTATGAAAAAAAAATGTTAATTCACTTACGACTATATTTAAATATACGATTTTAAATGCCCACAATGGACGCGTTTCTGGTGAATGAAAAGACACTGTTAAAAAATTAAATCATACTACATTCGATAATTTGTTGCCTTAAGAATACAGTCCGACTCTCGCGCCTCCCGAAATCGAGACGGATATCCTTTCCAAACAGATTAAACAAAAGCTCATTGTGATTTAGGTCGTGGAATGGAAAAATAACTTTCTATTGACGTTTAAACTGTATGATAGTGTTGAGTACAACTACATTCATCCTTAACCACATCCTGTGATTGCTAATTAAATAGAACGCTGCCGTCCCAGTTCATTGGAGAACTGTTTGAAACGAGCAGCTGAGACTATAACCTGGCGACTGCCGACACTCGAAGTACCTACTAACTTGTAACTAATCAAAATGATCGTAAAAGACGAGGATCGTGTTGAAGTGATAACCGCCATTGAGAACGACGACGTGAAAACAGTGGCGCGTATATTCGCCGAAAAATTTGATAAAAAACTTCTGCAGCCTTTCGGTGTCCTTCGAGTGACAGCAGTTCATCTGGCTGCTTGGCGGGGTAGAATAGAGCTATTGCATCTGTTTCATAAAAACGGTGCTGATATTAACGCGACGGACAAAATCGGACGGTGCGCATTGTTTCACGCTGCCCATCGTGGAGACGTCGATGTTGTGAATTGGCTGCTGGAACGTGGAGCATTCACGGAGAGCAAAGTGGGAGTGGATTCTTGTTCGAAGGATTCCGCTGATTCGTTTTTGGGCCCGTGTGTCATAGGTCGAAACGTTGGTACTGAGGATGAATAAGATATAAATATAAACATAACGGAAATGACGGATTTCGAAAATTATGATCCACTCGACATGTAAATTTAAAAAAAAAAGATGTAGGTAGGGTAAACCAACCAGCGAATGACCGAATTGTTGAATTTATGGACCTTTGAGATCAACACTTGAATATATTTATGTGCAACAACGAAACAACTGTTGAAATTGCATTAGAATTTATTTCTCTTGAAATTTCTATAAAAATAAATACTTATTCTTATCGTGATTTTTAAAAAATCAATTATAAAATGCAAAACGTGTAGAAGCCCAGATACATTTTTGAAATACATTTTATACGAATTGTACTTATTAATGTTTGCTTAATACGCGTAACTAAAAGTATGGGATATTAAAGGTGCAACTACACTGCATTTATAAACATATAATAATTTTTAAATTTATAATTGTCATTTCTTTGCCTAATGGTCATTCTCTGGTATGCAGTCAATTACTGGTTGGTTTACCCTATACGTATACAGTATAATTTGATTCGACGCAATTTGGGGTCCGTTCTTCCAAAATGTATTTCCATCGTGCAATGAAAATAGGAAACGTTTTGACTCAAAATCTGCTGTCTTTATTTATTTTTCGTGTGTATCTAAATGTTGTCCGTGATTTATAATAAACATTGAATATCGGCGTCCTAAAAATACTAGTCAATTATTTCGTTAGCTACCGATACCAGAGTGCTGGGGAAGAACATCCTTGCATCAGGCAGTGAAGAACAATCATTCCGAAGTGGTCGAGATATTAGTGAACGCTAACGCCGATGTGAATGCTGAAGATGAGCGAGGAATCACGCCGTTACTCCTGGCTGGATCTACTGTGACTCAAGAGGATCCTAATGAGATATCCAAATTCGTTGATATCATTGATATTCTCGTGTCTGCCAAAGCGTCAACAAACGTAACTCATCCTGACACAGGTAGGTATTAATTCTATATAATAGCGCGTGTTAATACTTGTCTGACAAGCATTCAATTAATTCGAAAACTTGAATAATAACATCAGAATAATTCCTACACTGTTCTTACTATTTATTGATCTTAAGTTGCAGAAGAAATTTGCAAAAATGATGGATTACTTAATTCCAGTTCATTTAATTTTTCCTACAAGTATAATTTAATTCGGTTTGAAAAATATGAGACAACTAGCTTTACTACCCGTCTTCACCTGAAATTTGCATTCTGATTTTATAAAAATTTGATTTATTTTTTCGTGAAAATAATCACATTCGTCTGGATTAATTAGACATAATGAGCCGGAACACATTGTTTGACCCCAGAGTTTACCGTTCGAAAGTTTTTAGGTGACAGGCAAACACACAAACACTTTCTGCCTTATATATTAAGATATAGTGTGAGAAAATACATTCAACATTAAAGATACAATTTTTGGATCATTTATGCCAGTGTTTCATAACCTCTTTTGAGTCGCGACGCCCTTTTATATGTAATATTCAAATAACCTGCGACACATAAGAAAACACATTAAAAATAGGTATTTCAGATTATAATTCTAACTGAATAATATTTAAGAAAAACCAAAACACCGTGGCCACCCGCTGAAAACACTGCGCGACCCACCGGTTGGGAATCACTGATTTATGCTGAGTCAATTGCTTTTTACACTGGATGTAGGGATGTCCATGAAACTTATATTGCATGCAGTGCACATGAAATTAGGAGGAGTTTAATTCATCATTTTGCTAGTTTCGAAATTGTAAAAAAAGATATAAACCCCTAAATTTTATAATTTTTACCTATTTTCACGAAAACCGAGCAACAGTATAGAGTTCATTCTTTCTTTATTTCCATCGAAATAAATTTGCCTTCCTGGAGAAATTTCTGTTTAATCCAAAAAGTTGTTTTACAAGACGAAAATTATAAAATTATAAATTGCTTTGCCAATTGCGCCTCCAGGTCGCACCTGTAAAAATCCGAAGAAATGTAATCGGATTCTTCGAAGCATTCTCTATGAAATGAAATTTTATTAGAATCCCTCCCAAACAGCATACTTCGTGGCGGCAACGTTGCAGGACGGTTGCAGTAACCTTGCAGTGTTGCATGGTTGCAGCGCAATGTCGACGTAACGTTGCTGCGACGTTGCCGTGCAACATTGCACGGGGCGGACATAGAATTATTGCTGCATAGTTGCATCAATGTTACGTTGCAATATTGCACTGCAACGATCCTGCAACTTTGCTGCAAAGTTACGGCAACGTTTGGCAACGTTTCCACAATGTTGCTGCAACGTTGCGACACTATTGCGGCAATGTTACGGCAACGTTGCTGCAACCACCATTTAAACCTTATAATATTCCCGTTGTTTTTAATGATACGAGAAAATATCTAAGGAAAAAAATGTTTGCTTCAGAGAGACAATTATTCTGACGGAGACGATTTTGTTCTCAAGGTTATATTTCCCGAAATTTCAAGATCATCAATGGTTGTTTTAATGGGATGACGTATTTTCATTACTATAACGTTATAGCCAATAAAAATACAAATTCAACCATGTATAATATGTTGTCCTGTTTGTCTAGCAATCAGTTTTTTCCAGAGACATTTTCTCGTATCATTAAAAACAACGGAGATATTTTAAGTTTAAATGTTAGGTGTCTCACCCTGTATATTTTAATGTGTAGAATGACACAGGGTGGAAGTTGTAGTACATACCTAGTATTACAAAACCGTAATGGAGTTCGTCAAAATGAGCCTTCGTTTTTTAATAATTTCAGTTTAAAGTTTTGCACGGTAGGAATATAAGTTCGAATATGTTAGCAGTCTTAACAATCAGTGGTTGTAGCTGTGGCGGTAAAGTGTTCGCCTACGGCGCTACAGGTCGCCGGTTCGATTCCCCTTGGGGGGAAAATAAATTTTCTATGAGAAAAAAACGGCCTTTTATAATTCTATGATTCTGCACACATTCAATATATGTATATATACCGTTTTTTATCATTTTCGTCCTACTGCCCGAAACGTTGCAGGAGGCGGACATAGAATCATTGCTGCACCCTTCCTGCAACGTTGCGCGAAACATTGCAACCATCATGCAACTTTGCTGCAACGAGAGTGTGCTGTATGGGCTGACATCAAGTGCCACCAATGATCGATTTATAGCATGAAATGTGAAATGACCTATTTGTAATATCTGAATAGTACAGTGCCTATACATGATCTTCATTGTTTCACTATAAAGAACGTAAAACAGCGTACAATTAAGAACAAATTCGATGTTAATTAATTAAAGCCTTTCCAAACAAAGGCACCACGGCTTTGCATCACGCGACGATTTTAGGCAGTTCCTTAGCGACGAAAAGATTGTTGGACGGCGGTGCATGTCCTCTTTATCAATGTAAAAGCACTGGGAGCACTGCGCTTCACTTCGCCGCCACCGTAGGCAGCCAAGACACTCTCCTGGTTCTCTTAGCGATAACACCCCCCGGTCGTATTGACATGCGAGATAAAGTAAGTCCACTCTGGTACCTTCGGTACAATCCTGTCCGGCATTGATGGTTAAGCAAAATTTCACACTGCTCTGTGTTGCGTCAAATATGTTTAGATCGATCGGACACCGCTTCACAGAGCTTCTTATCAAGGACACTGTAACTGCGTTCGAGCGTTAATTGATCATGGCGGCAACCTGGCTGCCAAGACGGAAGCAGGTGTCACTGTTATTGACGTCATACTTACTCATCTACCTAAACCAGTGCTGTTTTTACAGGATATCTTGAATTCTCGAGTGCAAGGGAACAACAATCCCGCGGACAAAAGCTCGCACGTAAACAAACACCGCATAAAAAATATATTAGTCATCTATGTTGTTGAAAATAGTAAAGCCAGTGATGTTAGAATTACTTCCTTGTTTCTTCTTTGTGCCATTCTCTACCGAAGATTACCGCCAACTTCGACGTGCTGGCGCCCCCAAGGGAATTACAAATGGGGGTAGTTACGTCCCTCATTGCAGCGGCTTCGGACGTAGAACAATTGACGATACTGCAACATCCGCTGGTGGAGACGTTCCTCTGTTTAAAGTGGTCCAAGCTGAGAGTGTTCTTCTTCTGTCTCCTTTTCATCCACGCCGTATTGGTCCTCTCCCTGTCCGGCTACTCTATAATCCTGCTACAACACGGAGTCGATTACATCTTGTTACGGAGGATTTTGACTTTCTGCTCGTGCCTCCTTTACTTTCACAACATGGCCCAGGTGTTAATGGAACCGAGGTTCGATCAGAGTGCACGAATGTAGCATCTTTTAACAAATCTTATCCGCTTTTATGTAATCGAGCAACAGAAAACTGAAACAATACTCTTACATTTATTGCAGATATTATTTCAAACAGTTCGAGATATGGTTGTCATTTGCATGCGCGACGTTGTCACTGGTCATTTCGCTAAACACTGGCTACACAGGGGACATTAAGATCCAGGAGAAATTGTTACGTACTTCCCAAGATCCTTCACAGTGGATGTTGCATACCATGAGCTTGGCAATTCTGCTTGGTTGGATACAAATGATGTTCTTGGTTGGTCGTCTTCCAATGTATGGATACTATGCACTTATGTTCTCCACGGTACTGAAGAATATTCTCAAGGTCAGTCAAAACAATCGATGTGTGTACTTACGTAGCAGCTTGGACCGCGCGACAACTAGTCTTACTTATCATTAGAGCCACTATGCGTTAGCGACAATTCATCTAACAATGCCATTTATGGCACCGCAAAGGGGGGGGGGGGGGAAATATTGGCATATTTTTTAAACATTTTGTTATATCATATAGCAATTAACATTTTTACCTTTGCTTTAAGGGGCTGTTCTGGTCTAGAGCCCATAAAAATAGGTGATGTTTAGGAATTAATTCAAGGAGAACTACTACATATAATTGAATGGGACTTTTTGCATTGTATTCAGGATGTCTTAAACTATAGAAATACATTTTTTGTTTTATAATTAATCATTGCAGACGGCACTGAGGAGTCGTTAAAGTCGGGGCGTCAAAAAATTCATCGAAATCGGTGGAACCTGTAGCAACTAAACCATTGGTCTGAAATAAAAAACAATGCCCGATTATTAAATGGCATGAAACTCGCTCGTGGACTAACCAGAAAAAATTATAAAAAATGACATTTTTTGAGAAAATAACGACACTTGAAGTTTGAAATCACTTTTTGCCTATACTTTTCGTCCTTTCAACGCCTTTAAAAATTTTCAATTTTCAATTTTTTTTAAATTTGATTGGTTTCTCCAAGAGCCAGAAGTATATTCTTCGAAATAGAAAAAGTTTCAGTCGAATCGGATAATAACTTTTCGAGATATAGGTTCCACCGATTTTAAGAACACTGTTTCGAGGCAAACGCGTTTAAAGTTTTACGTGAGCTCCGAGTGGCCGGGTGTTACCCATGCATTTACCGCTACTCAAATACCTATAACTTCGGGAATTTTACGAATTTCAAAAAATCCTTTTAAACACGCATTCTTCAACGGTTGAACATTCGAAAAATGAAATAAAAAATTCGATTTTTAGACCGGAACCTTTCCTTACCCATACAGCACACTTCGTTACAGCATCGTTGCAGCAATATTCCTATGTCCGCCCCGTGCAATGTTGCACGGCAACGTTGCAGCAACGTTTCAACAACATTGCGCTGCAATCATGCAACATTGGAAGGTTGCTGCAACCTTCCTGCAACGTTGCTGCAACGAAGTGTTCTGTATGGGTAAGTATCCTATCATAACATTGCATAAGTTATGCATAACGTGGCCCAACATACCCCGTAACTAAAATTTTACCAATCTGAACTTACATTGACACTTAAATTTTTTCTTTTTATGTTCAATGCACTCTTGTATATTTTTATTATTTTCCTATTTTATTTATTTTTTAACTAACATTTTTAAATTTACTTAGGTATACTTAAGTTCAGTTATAATAAAAAACTTGCTGGACTAAGTTGTGAAATTATCATAATGTAATGTGTGAAGGTTTTTCTTTACGGAGACCCACCGGTCAAAAGGCTCGAAAATAGGTGATTTTTACGATTTTTTTTCAAAGAAGAGGTTATAACTTATCCTAAAAAATGTTTGTAACTTTTATTAGTCGTTAGAGTACGAAAAATATTTTTATTTCGTGTTTTCGGTCTTGATGCATTTTCCAATAGAATGGAAGAGTGGCGCTTACATTAGTGCAGCGCTGCCAAAAAGAGATGCCTAAACAGTAACCATGAAATTTACTCACAGGATCGTCTGAAATGAAAAATCGAAAGAATTTCTTAAACTTTACACCAATGGCTATCGCATTAACCTCTGACGCGGTAAAAAAACACCGATGATTGGTGCACATTTGAACGGAACAGTAAAAAAAACGGTCAATTTTTCACATAAATGCGCAGTTAAAAATAAACCGTGTTTCAAAAAATTATGTTAGAGGCTGATTCGAAAGCGAGTCCAATTGCGCATCAAATGCCTCAAGGTGTCTTTGAATCGGTTCATTAGATCTTCTGGAATCGTGGTTACCGTTTAGGCATCTGTTTCTAGCAGCGCTGCACTAACAATAAGCGCGACCTAGAAAATTCGTCAAGACCGAAAACACGAAGCAAACACCTTTTTTTGTTCCTTAACGAGTGTATTAATAAAAGCGAAAAACATTTTTAAGATGTGTTATAACCTCTCCCTGTAAAAAATTAATAAAAATCACCTATTTTCCGAGCGTTTTGACCCCTTAATAGTCCTTCACCGAATAGTGGACGTACCCAATATCGTTGGCTCCTCTTTTCCCTCGTTGCTCGTATTACGAAAACCTGTATCGCATCGGCCTTTTCGAAGTCCACTGCAAAACGGGCGGGAACAGAAAGTTCAATCACCAAGTGTCTGCAAAACTGTTGCGCCTATGCAACATCGCAAATGGTTTAGAAAGAAAGAGCAACACAGAGCGGCTGTTAGAAGAATCCTCGTATGTACCCAGATACCAAGCAGACAGGTTCGACTCCATACGACACTGTTAACCCTGATTCAATATACCAGGGATGGTTTTTAATATCGCCTGTGATGCGGACGATCCGCAATTTAGCATGGGCGAAAGGTAAGAGCGACGAGCCCCTCCCGTCGGCGAATATCGTTAGAAATGAAAAGCGGGGGTAGACCAAGGTTCTAAATGTCTCCCCGGCGATGCGGCTCCCATCAGGATCCACTTGCCCACCCCTACTCTTAGCCTACCACCCTCGCGATTATAACAACGTGCATCCGGAGCTTTTTATTTCCTTTCAGGTTCTCCTAGCGTTCGTCTGCCTGATTGTCGGATTCGCGTTGAGCTTCGCCGTTTTGTTTCACGGGAACGACCAGTTTCGCAATTCCTGGAGGGCCGTCGTGAAGACCGTGGTAATGATGATGGGTGAGTACGAGTACGGGGCTCTGTTCTCGGACGGGAAGAACGGGAGTTCCTTCCTACCAGCCACGAGCAGGGTCGTGTTCCTTGCTTTCGTTATGCTCGCTAGTATCGTCCTGATGAACCTGATGATCGGCCTCGCGGTCAATGACATCCAAGGTCTCGAGAAAGAGGTACGATCTTGGCAATACTTTTGCCTCCGCGTCTTCGGCGCACGTTACGAGACAGCCGCTTCGCGCGTTCGAATGCTTGTGTGTGAATCACCCCAAGTTCGTAAGAACTTGTACATAGCAGCAATGAAATTCGCAATATAATTGCTGACATATTAATATTATGTATAATTATAATATTACGTATTCAGGGCCATATCCGTCAGTTGCTGAAACAGGCGGAGTTCGTGGGCCATTTGGAAAGGCTGACATCGCACCGAATCTTTCGTAGCAATTGGCTACATCCTTGGTTGAGCTCGCTGCTGGACTCGAGGAGCGGCATTCCCACAAAAATTACGATCGGCTATCGCGGGCATTATTTCCATGATTCATCCGCCGGTATACCAGCGACACTGAAAGAAGCATTGTTCCTGCTGGCCTCAAGAAACTCGCGCGATAATGAAAGGTGAATAAATAATTATTACGCAATCAGGGGAGAAGCTCCATCGCTTGCTGGCGAACCGTGAGCACTTTACGCTTCTGTTAATAACTCCTCTACAACGACCGTAACTTTGAGCAGCTTATAGAAGGCGCCTTTTTCAGCTCGGTAATGAGTGGTAAGTATGGAAACAACAGCTGCACGCAATTAACGACGCTATTGGAAGAACTCTGCAGTTAACGGCATCTTATTAACCCAGTGCAAAGGGCCGCAAGTTTTCGAACCCCTTTATTATGCGAAACCAAGCGCATCGAAGAATATGTAGACAAGATGCTTGCATTTACTGTTAATCGCAGTAGAATATGTCGCGACATCTCCAAGAAGATCAATTTAACGTGTGAAAAATCATAATGGTAAACTTGGAGCGTTGTTAGATTTGTATTTAATGATGGATTCGATTTTTTTCACTGACGATTTCCTAGTAGCACAAAATATTGGTTAAATATTTTTTCCAAATATTAAAAAAATATTTTTTTAACCACACTTTTTAATATGAAAAAATGTTGATTCCAAATATTATATACACGTACTGAAAATGTGAAATGAATGTTTAGAGAATAGGAAACTAAATATTCGTGGAATATAAAATAAATATTTAGAAAATATGTTCGTTAAATTATGTATAGTCGTATGCTCGAACACTTAATAGTAATTTTTGTAAAAAAGTGACTGTACTGTATCTTATGTTAGATGTGTTTTACCCTTAGAGCATGCTTATACGCATTCAATTGCTGCCGGAAAAAAATGCGCCTCGGAGTGAATTTGAACAGCAAAAAAAAATTAGTAATACATAACTATATATCCTCTACATATCCCCAAAGATTAAAGTTTAAATTTATTCACTCTGAGGGGGTGAAATATTGACCCCTGAAAACCCAGCTATTTTCCGATTTTGTGTTGTAACTCGCGAACTGTAAGAACTGTGAGAACTATAATTTATTAAATGATAGCCCTAATTAAAAGAAGTAACTTTTACCAGAAACCTTTTTTTTCTATCCCCTACAGTTCGCGAGTAATAATACAAAATAGAAAAATTTTCGGGGGTCAATTGCACCCTCTTGGAGTGAATTTGGGCGACAAACAAAATTGCGTTGTATTCAGGAGGACAACCCTTATATATTCACGACGTTTCATAATATTTTGAATTTCCGGGTTCGGGATCTTCCCTTGTCAAAAGTATGAGGGTTAAAACTCGGTAACCCGTCATACATGAAAATGGTTACTCTTACGAAAAAAACTCATACGACCCTTTTTGTAGAGAATTTCCTAAGCTACAAATTCCATAATAACTATTTTTGTAGTAAAACTGTTAGATAACGAGATATTCGCGAAAAACTGTTTTTGTTTACCTTCAACCCTCTGTAAAAATTTTAGCGGACATCGATGAGGACTTTTGACCTATTGTTTAAAACGGCGAAATAAAGGACCCTGCCAAAATTTAGCTTGCTGGAAATTATTCCGTAGATTGGACGTATTTCCGACTAATTTCACTGGAACAAACACTTCGCCTTCAACGAAACTCGGTTTATCGTTTCTCCGTATGATTGACTTAGCTACTAAACTTTTCACTTATTCGAACGATCGCGAACTTTCTTCTAGGAATCTGATTGGAGGAATTGAATGCATGTATTGAGATAGTATGAGTTTCTGACTGACTGAAAATTTATGGACACTGAAAAAACAGTACAGAAATGAATCCATGCACAGGAAGTGCCTGTGAAGATGGTCGTGGATGCTTTTGGACTAAATTGTTCTGAGTTCTACTAGGTGGTCGTCTCAAGATTCCACATCTGGAATACATAAAGTTCTAGAAAGAGGATTTCGAGGGTTGCTGTCAAGTGTCACGATGAGTTGTTACACTTTTGACCGTACAGAACAGTCGCATAAAAGGAATATGTGTTTCGCAAATGACATAAGCGATACGAAAAGAGTGCAGAAAACAATTGTAAACACTATACTTATTTAGATTATTGCCTCATCTCTTCACTATATATGCCTTTGTAAATATCAGCAGTATGCGCTTATATGACTGATAATGTAAAAAAAGTAATTATTAGTGCATTTCTAATACTGAACAAAGCGACTAAAGTCAGAAATATATTCACCCCTAAAAATGATTTTCTGAAATGTTTGGTAGCATATGTAAGAAATTATATACATTAAGTAACTAAAGTCCAACCAGAGTACCTACCCACTATACAAGTCTATCATAAACAACTGGTCCAACCAAAATTAGCGTTGCAAACAAAACAGTCAGCTTCACTCAACGCGGGAAAATTTTTTTCTCCCAAGATAAAATACGATCATATTTGGTAAATCGAGCATTACTAGACTAAAAAGAATTAGATTGGGAATGAAATTTAGAAAACCCACTATGTGGAAGAAAGGGAGGAGAAAAATTATTGTAAATAAGTCATTCCATTTTCTAGATACACAAAATTGAGAGGGAGAAAATTTGAATATTATAATTACAGTTTTTTTTATAACATAATTTGTTTCTTTGTTTCAACGGCAGAACTGCAATATGCTGTTGCACCTCTTCTTTAACGGAACCATCCATTCTTTTTTATATAAATCCATTTTTCTCATTATTCTGTATATTTTTATTATTATTATTCGTCTTTATTATTTGGTAAATATACAAAGAACAGTAAGGCCGGTATTCACAAACGTGTCTTAAGATTAAGCAAATGCTTAAGCATGCGGCATCCTCTACTAACCCTAGTAGCTAGTAAAGGATGCCGAATGCTTAAGCATTTGCTTAATCTTAAGACACGTTTGTGAATACCGCCCTAATACATGAAACAAAAGGCTGAGCTGAAGTACAATACTGTTAGAAGCCTAACCGTAGATGAACGAACTTACTAAGGTACATATGTTCGTCGAAAACGGAATACCTTACGAGATATTTCATATTTTATATTAGGAAATTATTTTATAACAGCATGTATGCAAACGCTCTCCTCCCCCTATCAGTTTCTTGTAGCATCGCGTACAAAACAGCTACAACCTTCCCTAATTTGTAGAATCACCCATATAATGCGTGCCGTCGATAATGTAGGGGAAACTGTTATCGACCAACATGGTAACGTTTCCAATTGCAAACTGATCCCTGCATAGATGTCTCTGCAGGACGGTTTCGCTTTTCCACATGTCATTTCGATCACTTTCGGGCAGGGTTGCCGACAATAGTAAATAAAGTTTATTTAACAAATTGTAAATATACTTCATTTAATAATCAGCACATATAATTCCGTGTTGATTCGATACACTTTGTTACATATCCAATATTCATCGTCACTGTCCCACATTTTTTTGACACCACCAAAACTCTCAGAAGATACAAGGTACACGGCACATTGATCAGCGCTTTCAAACATTTATGACTGCAGCTTACAACAAAAGATACAATTTTCATTGCAGCCTGGCACACAAACTTTCTCCACCTACATACAGGCATATATGGAGCGTTAGCGAGAGCAAACATTTTCAGAAAAATAGCGTGCATTTGTATTTTGTAGGTACATTTTGACGCTTGTACAATGTTTTATTAAAATCAAATGTTTTAAAGCTACAAAGTCTTTAGTGCTCCATCCGGTATTATCTATTCCATTTCATTAAAAAAATAAAAATAAAAAAATGTTATTGGGGCTTGTGGAATTGATATCGCGATATTGTGACCCATCACAATACAACCACGAGTGGGACCAGTTTATAGCAAACGTCCAGGACGACATCGATTTATATGAATAAATTACACGCAAACCGTTCATTATGCGTTCATAATAATACGCGAATTGTACACCGAATCCGATTTAAATCATTTAATTAAATCAACGTATGACAGAAATTTGGTTAAGCATTAATGTTTTGCTGCATTGGAGGTTAAATATGTATATCTGAACTTTAATAAAAGAATTAATATATAATTGTTGTCTCAATTCACAATTTTAGTAAACCTGTTAATAATTTATACATAAAGAATTGTAAAGTGGCACGAACGATATGGCTCCTCTGACAATCGGTTCAATTCTTTGCAGTACATTCTGACAGCGGAAAAAACGCGGGAAACCGTGGAAATTCAAAAGGATGCACAGGACCGGTAACTTACCGTACATGCATTTATTAGATAAAAAAGATAATTAGATAATTAGCAAGAATTAGATAAATGCATTTCGATGCATATTAAATTTCCTTGCTTCTCTATGCACATTTTAACATTATGCAGACTGATTGTACGAATCAAGAAGGCAGATTGTCTTCTTCACAGGACCGGAGATTCTCCACACTTGAGATTTTGCTGTGTGTGGAATTCCACATCGGGAATTTTGAAGGCAATTTACCATTTTTTATTTTTTGTTTGCGCACTATTGTTTTTTTAGACTGTTGAAATTTGATCTTTTAATTCCCCATCACCAACTCCCCACTCTAGGAAGATTTTCTCCGCCGACCCTGCTTCTTCACTCTGTTGCATTAACGGTTGGTTTTTAAAAATTTCAGTAGATCTCCCTTTTACAGTCTTCTGTAGGTACTCTTCTACAGTTGCGTTCTCTTTCTCCCTGTTTCATTTCAATTTCGTTCAATAGATCTTAATATCCTAGAAAGCGTGCGCATGTCAAGCACACGTATGCATGATTGCAATTTATTCATGAAATTAATGCTACGGATATAGGAGTCAGAAACATGTTCATCTATGTACCTATGTATATTATGTAAACGCGAACTGCATTCATCATACGAGGGAAGAGTCTACTGAAGGTAAGTATGTGAAGTGATTCTGATGTTTGAGGTTATTAATACCGACGTAGTGTTCTCGTGTACATAATCAAGAATGATTACCTTTGTAATTTCAACGCAATATGACTTAGGGCTTAATTGATTGTAACGTAATCAGTCATTTGTCCAGTTTTGTAAATATTACGTCGAAATAATTAAAATGCTTATTACATGAAAAATAACAGGGAAGATGAAACAAAATTAGTGGTAATCAACTCTTTATTAATAGAATAAACAGTTTTATAACCTCAAACAACAAAAAAATCATCAACGTCTATTCATCAAAACGATTTATTTTGAATATGAAAAAAGTACGATTTAGGATTAATGTTCCTAAATCGTACCATACTTATCCCAATTCGTACTTACAAATTTAATTACTACAATCATCGCATAGATACTCAAAAGTAATTCTATATATTCCCGCGCAGAGCTCGTATACCCACATTTTACATTGCGCGCATTGCTATTTTCTTGACACAATTTACAAAACCAGCTTTCATTTTCATCGTCTTTCTTCTTCTTCTTTTCTTTCGTTTGTGTATTGGTTTTGGCGGTATTCTTCCTCTTACGAGTTCCCTTTGCGGTTCTGGATTTTCTGGTTATGATTTCCTTCTTCTTGTTTTCTAGACTGTTTTTGTATGTTCGTACCAGTACGATTTAAGCTTACACACGGTGGTACGAAATAGGCACGTATATAGCATTCCACCTAAGAGTAGACCTACGCCCCTCCCGATTTGCGCAGCTCCCACGGATCCGACGCACGCGATTGGTCGTAGCGCTTTCCCTGTCGGTTGCCTACCAATCAACAGTATATTCCTGCACGGAACGAGTCTACTCTTAAGTGGAATGCGGTATAGATCAGTTTGAATTCAAATCCAGAATATGTATTTGCCAATATTTCTGTACATTTTTAGACCATAATAATAAGATTTAAAAATTTGGTGAATTTTAACAAACAAAATCGCTTTTATTCACAACTATTTTGTCAACTACTTCAACGTATCAAAATTTACATTTCTAGAAATAGACTGTTAGAGCACGATTGTATGGGTATTGCGAATGTATAGTTATCACTCAAAAGTTAAATGATTCAAAAACACGAAAATGGTAACTCAAAAACGACGCTGTGGTGTAGTGAAGCCCGTGTGACCAATTTACGATTCTAAGATCGTGTGACTACGGAGGGTTAATTTAATACAGAAATTCAATGGGACAGTGACAAACATATAGATGGCTTATTGTTAGTGCACAAATATTGTATGTCCATGTTTAAGCGTTTTCGAGAAAAACCGGTTTAACGTGCAATGGTACGTAAGATTCAGGGACATACAATGAACAAAAATAATATTTTTGGACAAATTTATGAAGTGGATATAAATGTGATTTTTATGCAGCATAAAGAAACAGCCAAGAACTATTTGTTGCATATAAAAACTCGAATTTCACAAAAAGTGGACATGCAATATTTGTGCACTGAGCCATCGATATGTTAGCATAAATAATGGTCCATTCATGGCAATAAAGAAATCTTGTGTAATAAATAAATTGCGCACAGAAATTATAGTAACAAGCCCAAATAAATCACATTTTGTGAATATAGGGTTTTTCATCTTCACAACAAAATCACATATATCCTGTTGATTGGTAGGAAACCGGCAGCGAAAGCGCTGCGACCAATCGCGTGTGTCAGATCCGCGGGATACATCTATATCACACTAAAACTCACAATCGGGTTTCGCAGGCCTGAAGAAGTTCCCTAGTAACAAATAATAGGTATAGGAAGAGTTTCTAAACCACACGAAATCGTCCACCACTGACACTTTCGAACACAATAGCGCTACTCATGAATCATGGTGCACGATGGATATAAAAGTCGAAGATTACATCTCGCACGGCATATAAATTCGGCATAACCCTATGTTTCTATCTGCTAGAAAAATTATTAGTTTCTGTTAAGGTTAAATGTATATTCTGGAAAAGATACTGGTACAAAAGTAATACAGAAAGTTGAAATATATTAATACACAAGGAATCACGCACGCCACTCTCAGTCTTGTCATGAACATACTTAGTCACACAGAGTAGCCTTATCATAAACCAAAACCACGCACCGCACGCGCTTTCACGCATTCACACAGCGGTGCCACTAGATGGCAGTGTCCATTACCGTGCTTTATCCTTCTCCAACAGTTTCTTTAATTACCAAATAATAGAGAACTATCAAGATCTCTATATTGGACTTTAAAAATAACTCGGCAGATCACTTTTAACCTTTGTAAAAGCAAATTATTTAGCCCCAAGAACAGTGTTTGAAAAAGAGGCTGAATACACATGAGAATTAATAGTAGGTAAAACGTTTATTAGAACAGTTTGGCGTGGAGGGCGAGATCGCCAAAAGTAGCAGAATCGGAAATAGCCTTGTCAGTTGACGAGAACGTTGCGCAGAAGTGGCAGTAGCGATGGTGGCGGATGCACCGACGGCGCCGCACCGTGGTCCGAATTGCCGAAAACGTGATAAAAAAAGCCGTACGTTCACATTTCACCATTTATCATTATGAAGATGGTAATTCCAGGGGGTTTTAGGGTCGCAGAATCTGATTCCGAGGTCAAAATTTTTGTTAGATTAAAACTAAGCCCTGTAAGGGGGGGGGGGGAAATGTCGATAGAATAATGTTATGTTTGGTTTAACAGTACTGTCTGATTTGAAAAATTAACAGAAATAGCGTTTTTATGAGAGAAAAAGGTATTGAGCGCGCGAGAACTAGGAGGTTAATAATTTGTATAAATTCACACTTGAGGTATTGCAAATGTTTTTATTTGTCCATAAGATGAAATTGTGCATTCATTCGATGTTATTGAAATATATAAAAAGTTAAAAATAACTGAAATATACGAAATTAGGGTGATTGTACCTAATATCGCCAGGCAAAAGTTAAATCGCTGTCGATTGAATAATAATTGATATTTTTCCATGCAGTTCGTTTCAAAGTAAAGAGAAATTATTCATCTTTCATGTAGCATATGTTAGAATCGTTGAAACCTACAAATTGTTAATTAGGACTCAAAAAACGTAAGACATGCAAAAATCGGGTTCTGAAAAAGTGTACCTAATATCGCCTACTCAAGAAATATTGATTAATTCCTGTATATATGAGTTTTTAAAGTCATTTTCACATGTGCTTTTATTATTTCTTGCTCTATAAATGTCTTGTTATCCATCTCTGATTTCGTTGTTATTAGAATAATATAGAAATTTGAAAATATAGATTTTAAAATATTTTATTTTTTACGTTCCGATGTACATATTGGACAAATAAATTTTATTTCGGTTGCTCCGCACATTTCGTGACCTCACCTGTAATAAGCATTACATCGAAACCATTGTTCTCCGGTAGGCGGTATTGAGAACACGCATATTGCTAAAAAAAAAAACGCTATTTTCATTACGAAAAATATTTGAATCGATTTAATTTCTTAAGTACATCATTAATTAGGTATTTCTAGTAGATATTCTTGCATTCACAGATTTATTAGACTTACCTTCTCCGAATGTGACGTAAAATTGTGATAGTCCAATAAATTTTTACACTATTAAGATTGTCTAAAATCCTTCCCTTTCTGTAATTGTTGATCACATGATGCTGCAATTATAGTATGTCTTCCTACATATGTCTAGGTACTAATTCAGTGCATAACCTATAAATTTTAGAGCTTACTTTAAGAGATATAGCGAGTGGCGATATTAGGAACACTGGCGATATTAGGTACAGTCACCCTATGTGGTGGTCGTATTTTGCCCGTCGATTCCACCACACAATTTCTTATATTTCAGTTATTTATAACATTTTATATATTTCAACAACATCGAATGAATGCACAACTTCATCTTACGGATAAATAAAAACATTTGCAATATCTCAAGTGTGAATTTATACAAATTATTGACCTCCTAGTCTTCCCGCGCTCAATACCTTCTCTCATAAAAACGCTATCTAAGTTAATCTTTCCAAACCTGCCGCCGTAATTAACTGCAAGTAACGTAATCAAATCACACAGTACTGTTAAACAAAACCCAGCATTATTATATCGACATTTCCTGCCCCCTACAGGGCTTAGTTTTAATCTAATCAAAATTTCGACCTCGGAATCAGATTCCGCGACCCCAAAAACCCCTGGACCGACCATCTTCGAACCGCTGAATGGTGGCACGCGAACGTGAGGACTCTTTACCACGTTTTCGGCGAGTCGGACCACTGCGCGACGGTGTCGTGACGGTGGCGGTGGCAACAACGCGGGACGGTGTCGTGGCGGCGGCGGTGACGGCAACGAAGACGGTGCCGTGACGGCGGTGGCGGCGACAACGGCGGCGGCGGCGGCGGTGATAAAAGCTCGGGCTCGCCCGGTAAAGTTCGGGCGCGATCGGCTCGCCGCCTTGCCTGCCATGACTGGCCGGCTGAGACCTTGCGGGGGCTGGTGGGGGGGGGGGGGGGAGGGCGAGGGTGGGGGAGAGGTGGCGCGTCAGCGAGGGAAGCCGCGGCAGTGAATTCGGCGTCGTGATTGGTCGTCGCGTGGGAGAGCCGCCCGCCCGAGCTCACCGTGACCGGCAGTCGGCACCGAGCATCCAGACAGAGCAGTTCGAGCCATCGGAGTCGGGGCGAGATACGGGAACCACGCACCCTCGGGACCTTACCACGGGCACGATGGCCGTCCGGCGCGTGCACCGTCAGCAACAACAGCAACAACAACAACGCCGCCACCGGCGCCGCGGTGCCGCACCATTCGCGCGCGTACTTCGCATTTGCTTGCACACGGAATCGCGGCAGCATCGCGCGCTCGCAAAAGCATCGAGGCCACCATCGTGCGGATACGTGGCGCGCGGACTATGCGCCCGGTGCACGCAATAAAAAAAAACGACGGGGGAAAAAGAAAGCACGACGCGCGGAAAGTTACTGCACGCTAATCCGACGCACACGATCTGCCACTCCGCGCTACCTACATCACACGCTCCCCGCCGTTCGCCTCTCCTCCTACCGCGGATCTCCCGGCGTGCCCTGGTCGCGCCTCCTTCTCTCCTACCTGCGCGCCGGGCCTCTCCACGCGGTTCTCGCATCCTTCGCCGAGATTACGTTTCCGTTAATGAACGGGCCGAGGAAAACGCGTGGCGACCTTTCCCGGCTGTCGTGCGCCCGTCCCCAGTGCTCGTAGGACCGCTCCGAAGCGTCCCACACACACACATAACATCCTTGTGCTTTGACTGGTGGGTGCTGTTTCATTTTCGCCCGCGGCGCGCGTTCTCTTGGGTGCAACGATCTCCTCTTGTGTCTGTTCCGCGAAGTGTGCGGCCGGAACCTCCGTCGGCGACGGCGGGTGACGGTGACGGTGACGGTGACGTTAACGGTGAGAGCCGTTTTTTCCTCTGTGCTTCGTCCAATTGCATCCCACTGCTGTGCGCGTTGCGTCAGTGAGACGGAAGATCCGAGGGCCCGGACGGTGGGCGTCACGCGAGAATCAGCCGCGCGCGCTTCGCCGAGCGAGCTTGTCGCGCGAATCGGGACGGATCCGTCGTTAAGTCCGTCACGCAACAGCGGCGGGTCGGGCGCGCGTGGCCGAAACCCGGCGGCGGCCGTCACGCGAGGACCGGGGGTTCCCGGCTTTTCGAAGTTGCCGCGCTGGCCGGTTCGGCCGCCTGACCTCTCCTTGGTCCGCGACCCGAGGCGGGCACACCTCTCGCGCTAAGTCGGCGGGCGACGAGGACAGGGAAGACGGTGGCCGTCGCTCGGCCAGCAATAATGCCGCACGTGAGCAGCAGCGGCGGCGGCGACGATCTCGGCAGCGAAGACGAGGTCAAGGTATTCAAGGATGAGGGCGAGGACGAGAAGAGGTCCTCCGAGAATCTTACCGAGGAGAAAAGCTCCCTCATCGACCTCACGGAGTCCGAGGTGCGTCGAACCACCCTCCCCTACTTCTTTCTTACCACCCTTAATTCCACCCGCGAATTAGGCGACCCGTGCGCACCGCATCGCTTCGCCTATCCGGCATCTTCGTTGGTGGCCGCCTAAGAACGTCGCCATTAAAAGTGCGTGCATATGTGTGTTACAGGAAAAGGGCTCGCTCGCCGGCGGAAGTTACGCGACGACGGGCAAGACGACTGCGAGATCCGATCTCAGCCCGGTTTTCGGTAAGTCCTGCCTCTTCGTCATTTTGTATTCTCACAAGTCCCCCGGGACCCTTCTATCCGTCGGTCGTCAATTATCTCGCGTCTCGCCGGTTCGGTAGCTGGTGAAATATTTTTCATCGCCCGGCGGATAAACCGGCTCGGCGTTAATATCCCCTGTATCGTCGGATTTCGAAGTCTTTCGGGACAAGTGTGCCGGCGAAGTTGCAGATAAGGGCACGCTGTTTGTTCCGCGAAAGTACGGCTTCTAAAGATAAACATTTAGAGCTCGAGTGGCGTCGCGGAATTTCCTACGATTTCGTGGATTGCGATCGCGCCCAAAATCTCTCCACTTGAGACACTCGAGCGCTGCACTGTACGCGTAGCGGCGGAGGGAGAACAGAAACTCGCCGGACGTTATTCTCCCGTCGGACGTTTATCGCTGGTCGACTGTGAAATCTGATAACATGTTATGATATTTTATGCGTGTCGCGAGGGGCAGCCGTGATTCATATAAATTAACGTCATTGTAGGTGGTTATCTTACGATCTTGTAACGTAATCTACTCATGGCAAATCGCTCTTGTGTACTGATGATAATTCAGACGGCCCGCGTCAGCTCTGTGACGAGCGACGTCGCTGCGACGCTAATCGAAAATCACGCTTATCGTCACTGTGCCATCGCGCGCCGCATCGTATCGCAAAAAACCGAACGTTCGTGGTTTCGATTTCGTTGGCGCTCTACCGTCGAGAACACGCCGGTCGCGCTCGAATTATCTCGTTGCATTAAACGCGCGCTAGTTGTGCAGTAGCGGCGAGTAATTGAAACTATGCAAAAGATGTGGCGAGAAAAATATCTGCGCGTCGGTTCCATCAATTTTGAAGGCAGTTTCAACGGCTTTTGTGCTGGTCGCGTCGTTTCACCTTCGACTCGCACGTAGGGTAGATGTACCAGTAAATGAACGCGTACCAGTGAATGGACATTTTTTATTAAAACGAGTGAAATAAGTTATTAAAATAAGCAACTAATTAATTAAAGACTTCTTTCAATTTCTTGCTTCATATTCAAACAATTTTTGCAGCACGTGGAATCAATCGCGCTGCAAACATAATTTTATAAAAGTGTTCATTCATTAGCCTTAAGTGTTCACTTATTGGTGCGTTTACCCTAGCAGCTAACGATTTTCTTTTCGACCGCGACAGCGGTGAGTTTTTTCAATGAAACCGGTCGTAATATGTAGGGTCCGATGAGCGTAAACAAATCCTAGAATATTAGCCGTCGACTCTGCAGTTTTCATGAAAAATATCTAAACATAAAAATTTCCCAGTGGCCGGATCTTATTCGAAAATGTTCCGGGATCAAGAGTTTGATCGAAACGTTGTTTGTTGTTGCGATAAATAGATTCCCTTAATTATTACGCTGAAAGGGAAGCGAAGGGGTATGCGAAGAGAGGAACCCGGGTTCGGTGGCGAGTCGACGGCTAATATTCCAGGATTTGTTTATACCCAACGGGCCCCGCGTTTTAAGGCGAATTTCATTGAAAAATCACTCGTTCAGGTAGCGTGCTACCCTCGTTAGCACGAAACGTTCGGTTGGGTTTGGAAATATTTTTCTTGGAAAATTACCGCGGCCCTGTAATCCTGTTGCTGTTGCTACAGAGGCAATACGACACCGTTTCCAAGTCGTGGTGTCGGTTTCGAAGTTCGCGGAAGCAACAATAAACATTCTGTTCAACGTATCGCTTACAAAATCTTCGAAATCATTTGATCGAAGTTTCCGACCCAACGGTCCCAATTATTTCTGCTCGAAACAAAGTGGAACTCACGATGGTGGGCGATTTCATATTTTTAATGTAACTTCTGTCACGGGATTGGGTAGAAAGAATTTCTAGAATTGACAGTAATCAGAACGCCATTTGTATAGGGTAAAGGACCCAATTACTGACACCTAACCAATTACTGTCACCTTAAGCTATTTTACTTAAAATAACTAATAAATAAACTATATTATATAATGTATAGTATAGATTATAGGCTGAATTACCTAATTCTTTTTGTGTATGACAACGTTTATTTATTCGTTATTTTAAGTAAAATAGCTTAAGGTGACAGTAATTGGTTAGGTGACAGTAATTGGGTCCTTTACCCTAGGTGTACATTTCAAAGTGCAATAACACTTTGTCGAGGGCTAAGTTGATTAATCGAGATTTTTATAGCTCTCTATCCGCGCGGACGCGTGCGCGTGTCTGTCTCTTCTCACTCCCCTGTCTTTCTCCGTAGTTCAGGCTTCTGATTTCGTCATGCGATCGGGCAAAAATAACCGCAATAATTGAAAGTCAAGCCTCGCGGACACTAGCAACCAACTTGCTGCATTTATCCTACAATAAACCTGCACGAGTGTTTACACCGCGGCGATTTTTCCCGCGAGTCATTGCCTGCGAATAGTCGCGGGAGAAATCTCGGTTAGTCTTGCGGAAAATATGTACGCCTCGCGCGTCTACGCTGCAGTGTTGTTCCCGAGAGTCAACGTTAAATATTTCACGCGTAAAATGTCGGTCCAACAAACCGCGCGAGTGGAACAAAGTTTCTTAAACTTGGCGGACTGCTGCTCCGTGGAGACTCAAGGAGAAAACACGGAAATTAACAAGGGTGGGAACGGCTTCAACCAGACGAGACTCCGGACGATCCCCTGTAGTCCGGACGTAGGCAATAGAGTCATAAAGCTGGCAGATCTGGAAACCATGCTCGCAGTACGAAATAGGAAGTGAAAGTTTTCTCTCTTGAAAAGAGTCGGCGTGGTCTTGAACGACGTTGACTAATGTTATATCTGCTGGCTTTTATGAGTTTATTCCTGCTACGTGCTTCCTTAAAAAGTATGGAGATTTTCTAGAAATGAGGAGCTGCCTGGACCGGGCACTATGGGTCCGGCTGTGCTTGCTTTCTGCTCGGGCCAAAAATTTCCCGCGCCTTTGGAAATAGAAAGCTTTCCTCTCTGCGAGAACGTTGTCCGGTGTGTTTACGCTGCGAGAGAATTCACTCGCCGAGAGCAACTTGCCGCGAACGAACCGATGTTGCTGGCGTTGCTCTCAGGCGTGTTTACACAGACGCTGACGCGAACGCTCGCAATAAATGTCGGAATTTGTTGCTAGTGTCCACAGAGCTTAATCGCGCGCCCGGGGAGGAAATCGAATTGGCGTGGTTTAAGAGCGAGAAGTGTTTCCGGCGGGGTAGCGCGGGAAAAGCTGATGCTAATTTGCTGAAGGAATCGAGCGAAGTTCAGGGAGCGGGTGTTGTTATTCTCGCGACAGGTTTCAAACGAATTGCAACTCGTTAGCGACGATATACAATGAAGCACGCCGGGTTCTCGGCGGCGCGGGCTCCTCCCCCGACAGACTTTGTCACTGACAAATCGATGTCGTGCCGCTGAACACGCTGTCACCGTGTTGCCAAAACACTTTAAACGAGAGTTACGTTTTGCATGGCCGGCGCGAGATTTTGACGGCTTTACCCGGCATTTGAGTGTGGCAATTGGACGTTGCGGCCACTCTGATTTTACGGAGCAAAACATCTCGTTGTGTCGGAGAAACCGTCATCTTTTTTCCTACCTCGACTTGACACTCGATTCGCATCGAGGCGTGCTTGTAGTTTTAGCTAATGGTTCAGCGATTGAAAAACAATTGCGCGACTTTAATTAAATCGATCGCGGCTTTATCGACGCTCCGTTGCCGCTTTGAGGCAAGCTGCCGAGTAATTTGACGATCGCTCGTCTGTTACACACCAACTCGAGAATGTATTTAGGGGAACCTTATCACAATTGCATTGCCTCTTCTCAATATTATTATTATTATTATTATTATTATTATTATTATTAAACGTCTTTATTACTCGAGGAGAATGAGGAAATAAAACTGAATATTACAAATGACATAGCCAATTAGAGTAAAGGCGAGGCTGCAGTGGTGACACTGTTGTGAAGCCTAACCACGTACAATAAACTAAACTACACTAAGCAGGACAAAACAAACAAACGTTAAAAATAAACTATACTAAATATGACACCTGCATATTTTTGTCGCGCAAAATCTTCTTCGCGATTACAACGACATTAAAGTGAACGATCGAAGCGCCTACAACTTATATACATAGCGTGCTGAGACTTACCAAGCGATGAAGTTGTTTAAGTAACTGCTTCTTTAATTCAATACAGTGTATATACTTTATTCTCAAATAAATAAAAACGAACTGATTAGAGAGCGACACTTTGGTTTGAAATAAATGTAAATCTGTGTCCGCTTACATGTGAGACTCACCTTTCACATTTGTTCGCAAGCTTTATTTCCTGCTGTATCGTTATTGTCCGCGGTGTATCTTAAGGGAACTCTAGATTGTCTTAAATGTTACTTGCGCGCTGTCAGTTCTCGCAGAAGCGCAAACGAATCCGCGGAGTGTTAAATTATTGTAATTTGCCCGGCCCGGACGGTAGCGACGCGCGGCAGGCTTGCACGATACGAAAATCACTTTCTGCGACGTACAATTACGTGCAAATAATGCTCGGATCAGAATTCGTTGCACTCGCCGGGCAGTTGCGCGCGACTGGAAGGACGGCCGGGAGGACGTGCAAAATGTTACGTCGGGATCCGTCGTAATCGCTTAAGTGGTTAATTATGGTGCTTCGAGGAAGGCTAGAGGAGGCTGAGGTGGGATTAATCTTGGCATCAATTACTTTACTGGACCCTTTTTTATGCTCGCTGAAGCTAATTTTCCGCCAGTGGCTTGCTTCTGAATAGCGCGCCCGACGCGCCAGTTATTTTTTCCGTTCATTAGACGCCCGTTGTTGCTCGTCTCTCCTCGCGCGGTTAGAACCTGCCTTTCTTTTGTCGCCTCCTCGCAGTGGAATTACCACGAACAATAAGGACGCATACGCGAGATTCGAGGATACCCGAAATTTCGACCGCAATTTAGCAGCGTTTGCGTGCACCGAGTATCGCTTTAACTATGCGTCGGTTTAGCAGCAAAAAATGCAAAGGAAAACACGACCCCCTCTCACTGTTGTGCGTGCTTCTGATTCCCGAGTAATTTCGAGGGTGCACGAACGCGTTTAAAATTGCGTCTTTCGGCGGCGCATGGGCCGACGCGGTAACCGTCTCGGAAATTATTACACGCAAATAAAAATCACGGCGTAATATACATAAATTTTCGATCCTCTTTTATGCAAATGGCTTACCGCCTTATTACCGCGTATTTCTTATTGGATAGAGTTCTGAGACACTATTTTTTTTTTTTTACTGAATATTATCTCCAATTTTTTTTTTGGATAAGCTAGTTTCGCCGGATTGCTTGCTTCGTCGCACTCGAGGTACAGCGGCCGACTGTAATTATCGGTCATGCCTCGTTGGGTATAACAATGACTAAGTATATTTGTGCGGCGTATTAACGCAGTGTTACGCGCGTGGTAGATCGCGGTGCAGCCGCGCGCTTCCTTGTCAAGCATCGAAATCAAAGTGTTTCGCGTGAAAATGGTTATTAAGTGCGTCTGGGATTACGGGAGACCAGTCGTGAGAGGATATTCCGCAGCTCGTATTATCTATGTTGGCGCCACGGGTAAAACAAATATTGGAGCATTGCGTGTGCGGTATGTAAACGTCCAATGCTTTGAAGTATGCATCTACTAATAACTCCATTTAGCTCTAGAATTTTCCAAAGTGGCATAAGGAAATCTGTGGAACATTCAAAGAAGCATATATAGCCGAATTTTCGCGTTATTCGGGAATGTTTATTGTTAATTAGTAAGGTGGAGTTTAAATGAGCCCTTCTGTGCTTTTAGTTGCTCCGTTGAAATTGTTTGCACTTTGTGGTCGGCCTGTTTATAAACCACAGGTGAAGGGCAAAACAAGTAAATGGTGGATAAACAGAAGACTGGGATTAGAATTTATTAGAAGGCTATTAGAAACATTTGCGACTTGATGTAGTCGATGAACAATATTCCGAAATATAAATATCTATATTTGCACTGTATTTAGATTATAAAGAAAGTGTGAATGTCAGTCGTAAGTTCCTGACTATCATTTACTGCATCGCGAATTTAATAAGACATATTTGATTGCTTGAAAACATACAAAGAACAGCGAAGTAAAAGGCGAGGCTGCAGTACTGTTAGATGCCTAACCGTGACTAAATAACTAAAACTAAAACTAGGAAAGAAAAATAAAGACAGAAAAATTATTAAGAGAAACAATTATTATGGCGCATTAAAATAGAAAAGCATAAACGTAGATGGGCAGACAGGGAAGAGACAAGGAAAAGAAGGAATATAAGGGTGACTTAGGAATAATGTAGAAATATCAGGTGAAAGGGAATTATTTCAAATTTCAATTTTAGATGTCGAGGGTGCCGGTATGGAAAGGAGATTTTGATGCTGAGTAGAAAGAGAATTAGGCCCGTGGTAAGAAAGAAGATATATCATATGAACTTTTCTCGTAAAGCTTAAATGTTCTATTTGTAAGAATGTTTACTTTATATATGTAGATTATGACTACATATAGATACAGACCAATTATGTCCTGCATGTGCTTCAGAATTATAGATTTACAGACACAGAAAATTTTCACTCAACATTGGTACATAAATTAGTTATTTTTCACGGACACGTGTTACCCAATTTATGTGTTTTTAGTTTATTCCCATTCTTCATTTTGAACACAGTGAATATCTTACAGTATTTCAAGACACTGAACACATTGCATAATACGAAATTCGCTACATGCAGTCAGACTTAGATTTACGAATGAAAAATTTGAACGTCCGCGAAACGCTTAGTTTTTCGTTTCCTCTCACGAGTTACGCCAGGCCAGTTAAGGGGTAACACCACTCTAGAGGCAGAAAAGAATACCTAAATTTGACAATTTATTTTGGGAATATGACAAACGGAATAGAATTTCTTTTCAGAGGATTTATTTAACACATATTGAAGTACGAAAAACAATTTTTTTATTGTCATTTTCATACAAAATGGCGGCGACAGAGCCTGTCGTCGAAAACAGCTTTTTTGAAAACACCGCCACGGGAGGACGGATTTCTCGGCATGTGTGAGTCCCGGAACAAAAAATAAAAAAAATTTATAATCTATATACAATTGGCTTTGGAAGTACGTAGGGGGTTTTTTTAAATCAATTTTTGTGGAACTTTTTAAGAAATGAATTGAATTTTTGCCCTAAACATGAGCATTAAATTGTTTATAAAACAAAGAGTTTACATTCAATCAAAAAACTGCTACGTACTTCCAAAGAGAATATTGTTGTGAAGCTACTGTAAAAATTTCAAATCGATCCATGCAATAGTCTCCGAGAAATCCGTCCTCCCAGTTTGAAAGAAGTGGTTTCGACGACGGGCTCTGTCGCCGCCATTTTGTATGAAAATAACCAGAAAAAAATTGTTTTTCGTACTTCAATATGTGTTAAATAAACCCTCTGAAAAGAAATTCTATTCCGTTTGTCATACTCCCAAAATAAATTGTCAAATTTAGGTATTTTTTTCTGCCTCTAGAGTGGTGTTACCCCTTAAGTTTATACTTGTAATTCTAAAATTTTCTGAATGGTATGACAGTGAAGAAAATGATCTGAAACATTGCATCTGCTGACGCTCAATCGACGCATTCCTTTCACCTCGAGGCGAGCCCGTGTCCATGTAAATTACGATTACGGAAAAGAATTAAACTCGAAGCCGCAAGTACGTATCGCGTCGCAACGCGTTCCAAATGGGTCCCACCACCCCCCTTTTTCCAACGGCGCGAGCTGGCAAATGCAGCGAGAGATTTCCCGTGACTCGGCTGCGTGTCGCAGCTCCTCTAGTAGCAGGTCGTGCTCGCAAAAGCGCGCGCTCGCCGCCGCGATCTACACTTTGTCGCTACTTGGAAACTACCACCGCCTCCGGATTGCACTTCGCCGCAAATATCGTATGCAACCCGACCACGCCGGCGCGGGGGGAGGACGGAGGCGCGGCAGGCCCGAGGTAGAGAAAGAGCGAAGAACCGAGGGGAGAACCATAAACGATGTGTCTCGTTGTGCGAAGTAATTGACGAGTTCGCGTGTAGGCGGTTGGGCGCCTAGATCGCCTCGAGCGCACCGTAGGCTTATCCTCAGAGACGAAAAACGAAACGAAACGAGACGAAACGAGCAGCTCTGATACCAGCGAGAAGCCGTGAGGCGGAAAGGGCAGGAGGTGGGTTTGCGCGGGCTCGACACCGGAGGAGAGAGAACGAGACGAGAGAGACGGCCTCTAACCAGTAAGGAGAGGCGGAGGAGAGAGAGGAGCGGGAGAGAAATTGACAGAAGAGTCGGTTAGTCGGCAGGAGAGTGAGAGAGAGAGAGAGAGAGGGGCAGAAATTGAGAGTGGGTTAGCCGGCGAGATCGAGGAGGAAAGGAGAGTGTATGTGCGCGATAGAGAATTAGTGAGTGACTGGAATAGCGCGAGAGACTGTCAGGAGGAAGGGGAGCTGCTTGCTGCTGTTGCTTGCTGCTGCTTGCTGCTTGCTGCTGCTGCCGCATCACCCTGAACTTGCCCGAATACCTTCCCTCCGAACCTTACGCTGTGTATCCGCTCACCGATGCACATTGGCACCCAAGCGAATACTCGCTCTCTCGTCTCTCCTTGCCTCTCTCCCACTCTCTTCCCCTTTACTCTCCTCTTCACGCCTGTCTCGTATCCCGCTCTCGGCCTCTCTCGTTCCTTCGCTCGAATCTCGCTCGCCCTTTCAGCTCGCTTCCTTTTCTTACTTCGCCTCCTCTCGGAGTTAACCCACCCATTTCTTACGCTCTGCACCGTATACCGGGTGTCGGCGTAATATTCTCGGATATAGATAGCCCGGCTGGGAGACGGGGCGCGCGGAACTTCCGGTGCAATATAGAAGAGACGGAGATATTGGTCGTAGCCCTCCATCATCCTGTGGTAGGTAGAGGGACCTCGGATGAGCTGTGATTTAACGATATTACCAGGAATTCGTTTCAAATAGCCTCGTTGCCGTTTTTCTAATATGCTGCTCAAAATAGCTTGACGACCTGGCGTTTAAAGGAGTAAAATATTAGGCAGGGAAAAAAGTCTCGCGCATTTTGATGGCGGGCGAATGGTTTAAGATGCTCGCACGCTGGATATTTCGTATGGGCAGAACAAGTAGGTTTTATTAAGCTTCACTGATATAGTTGGCTGAGAAATTAATAACACAATTCACAGATATCTACTTGAGAAGGGTTACTTTTTCATCGAAAAACTTTTTTAGCCGTGAGGAATAAAGACGAATAAGTAATGTTTTGACGAAAGGTACATTAGCTGATTAAACTGCCAGAAAATTATTATTAAATTCGTCTTTTATAAATTGTTAAAGATACACTCTGCTGGTGTTTCTAAACCGTAGACTTAAAATCTTAAATGCCATTTTCTTATATTATTTTTTGCTACTAAATAACCGGAGACACTAAAAGTGATTTATTAGCCGAAAGCAAATAGAAGCTGGAATTTTTAGTGCGCAGCGGAGAGTCGTAAATTTGGAGATTCTCGCGATAGTTTTCGGACGACGAGAATTATCAGAACACTCGGTATATGAATACAGACACACGGACTACAGTCAGCATTATACACCTACCCTGACTCGCCTCTACCTACCTGCCTGCTCGCTAACGAGCCTACCTGCCGGACTTCTTGCATTCGAAGAGGTTGCCCAAGAAGAGGCCCCATCCCTGGCCAGACCCATCCCCATAGGTTCGGCAACTACACCCCGCGGTGGTGCCTGCACCTTCCATTATAAACGGTTAAACAAATTCCCCTGTGAAACGGCTTTCCTAGAAAAGGAGGCAGGAGCAAGATGGAGACAGGGGCCAGAAAAATATGTTTGCTTTGCTGACATGTTTGTGGTCATACTCGAATCTCGCGTGAGATCGGAGATTCTTTGAATCTTATAGCCTAGCGTAAAAGCGACCTATCGGCGTCGAATTTTGGTGCTTTGCGATGCTGGTTTCTCGCGGTATGCTTTCACTTAAATGTGCAACACGCGCCTACATGCTTCCAGAATTTAAAGCGGATCCTCAGCTTAGGAATTCGCTAACCCGAGTTTCAACCGACGAAAGAGAAAGCCTTGGCAGGCTAGATTTTGTCGCGGGTTCGGTTTGCGTCTGGTCACCGTCGCGATCCACCTCTTGCCAGAATCAATAAATCCACGCGAAGTTCACGAGCACGGCTCCGTCGACTGGTTTCCACTTTCGACGGACGGCGGTAAGTTCCGGTCCCTGACCTGCGACACGTGCCGGCCACGTGGTCGTTTGATTCACGTTGTCACGCAATATGTCACGAAGGAAGCGCGCGACGCCGGGCGCGCTTAATTTCGCCCCTCCCGCGTGTATATTTTTACCTATCGAAAGGGAATAGGTCAACAGATTTATCGCGAGCCGGAGTACCTCGGCAAACATGTTGAACATTCGCGGTTCGCGATAAGGAGTCCGATACCGGCTTGGACAAACATTTCCGTTTCAAGGACCACACGCCAGCGCGTGCTCCCATCGCTTCTGTGAGATCGGCAAGGATCGCTGGGTATTTGACTGAGACGTTGTCTCTAACGTTTCGCCGATGCTAATCCCTGCGCGAGCGTGCGCCGATAATCACGTGAGCCGATCAACACTGATAACAAGATAAGCCCGGCGACATTCGCGAGACGTGTACTTTCGTATCGTCGCTCAATCTTCTCGCAGGGGATCATCGTGTCTGCGGTCGTGAGGTCACGCACCGATGTGATTTACCTAGTTGTGGGGGATTCATCGTCATCGCTGGCGCCCCCCTCCGTCATCGAAAGCGCCCAATCTTGGCCATCTGGTGGCACTCTTTCGCAACTCTGTCGCTCCGTAGCCGAGAGCATGTCATTCATGTCCTTGCCTCACTGCTGCCTAACCTGAACTCCAGAGTTTAGGCAACTTCCCCCCTCGGGCTTCCTTGGCATGCACGCTAACGCTAGCGGTGACACGTTGGGCTGTGCCGCACGAATATAGTATGACGCGCAGCGGGGGAATAAGGGGCGTAGGGACACCATTCGTAGATAACACTCTACTCCGCGCGTTAGTATTCCTCATTTCGGGGAAAACAGTTCGTCGTTCGATAGCGCTCCGTCGCGCGGTCACGCGTCGTCTCGCGACGCGCCGCGGCGCTGTTTACATGGTGACGGTGTCCTTTGACAAGATTAATAATAGCTTGAATTGAATAACTTTCCCGCTTCCGCTTAGTTGCATCATGGATAAACATTAAAGCTATTTAAAGGACACGGTTTACTCGTAGTACAAACACGCTGCACGTGTTCCTTGAATGACTGAAACGTACATTTTTTTTTATACAAATGACGCTCTTATATGGATCTTACAACAAATAGAAAAATATTACAGCGAAGGAAAAAATTAGTTTAATATCATTAAAGAATTGGGTTGCTAAGATGTGACGGATATTTTGGTTATTCATTATTTGTCTAACTAATGGTGAACACAAGTGAACCCTGTTCAATTAAAATGTTCAGCACCTACTGAATCCTTATTGCACAATTTACATGTTGAGGTTTATTTCGCTTTTCTTTCAATCATCACTTACTTACTCATTCAGAAGCTGTTTAAATTATGAGTTGCAAGGACGAGTGAATATTCCTCAGAATATTCTAATTGCTAATTGTAACGTAAGGCAATAAGATTCATTCTGAAGTTTTCTCCTCTCCAAGTGACAATTTTATGAACATTTATGATTCCATTTTTATCATACTTTTCTTTACAATCTTTTCCGCTATATAGAAAACAAATGCAATACGACGAAACTATTCAGTACTATCAAGCTTAGGCATCAATTATTTATGATTTTTCCAACATAAAAAAGGCTAAAAAAATAGTCTAAATAAATTAGACATTCCGTTCTCATTTAATTTAAAATTTAATTTTAGAAGTGAGTGTAGCGCCCTCTGCACGTGGATTTTTTAACAATTCTATGACCTATAGCAGCCCCATTAAACCAAAGATTCTTCTAATGCATGGTTCATCGAAATCGGTTCAGTAGTTTTTGAGTTCTGCGCTTTCAAACGTACAATATTTTTTATACAATGGTGTAGATAAAGTACAAGAAGGAGGCAGGAAAAGGCCAGCACTAGACGTTATAAACATCCTCGTCTTTATATGACCATTTTATTTCTCTGAAATAAACAGAATGAACGCATCCAATTATAAACGGCATCGTTTGTCATCAAATTCTATTCGTAAAGCGTGCGAGAACTAGCTTTATGTTTTTATAATATCAGCGATCATCTAATTGCTGTCCCTAGCACCCTAATAAACGCATTAGCGTTATAACCTGCGTTTTATTTGAAAAAAAAGAGAGAGGGAGAGAGAGAGAGAGAGAGAGAGAGAGAGAGAGAGAGAGAGAGAGAGAGAGAGAGAGAGAGAGAAAAAGGAACGTGCCAGCAAAAGGAACGAAAGAAGCGAGAGACGCGTATGATAATCAGGCATGCTCATCAAAAATACCGGTTTCCCTCTCTGGCCCGTGGTTACGATTCAGGTTTGTCCTGGCTGTTTCCGAGGCTCTGTCGAAACAATTTTCATCAAACAAAGTCGTTCGACCGTACGGCTCTCCAGTCAATTAACGCCAGAAGACCGTCGTCGACCTGTTGTCGAACCCCACTGTGCTTCTCCCGAGCAAGAACAAAGTTCTAAGGACCGATGGAGCGAGCAAAACAAAAAAGCGGCTGCGAGGGAACGCCCGCGTTCTGATCAATCCTCGACCGCTAATTACACCACTTCCGCCAGTCCGGTCGCGGTGCAAGGAGGAGAGAGTTCGAACGAGAGTCGAACATGGGCTCAAGCGAGATTCCCCGAAATATGCAGACTCCGAGGGTCTTGGGAAATTAAGAAACGCGACTAGAGACGAAAGAAGAGAAAATCGAGAGGGGCCAGGGAAGAGGTTGCCGGCCCGACGAATGGAAGGACACTTCGCGAAAATGGTTGGAAACGGGAGGAATGCAGAATGGTTTGACGATCGAAACGAGGGAGACGCGTAGTGGAGAAGGAACAGACGAGGCAAAGGGACTGGAAAGGAACGGAAGAACTGAAGATCACGGACGAGGGAGAGGGCAATGCTGAGGAGAAGCAGGGAGTAACGAGACAGGGATAAAGGAGGACGAGGAACTCGCTGCAGACGAGCGAGAGGTTAGCGAGAGGAAGGAAGACTACGACCGTCCGTTGAACGAAGGCTAGCAATCTGCGTAGTGTTTTACGACAACTATAAATATGGTTGTAAAGCTCTTTGTTTAGAGCAGCTAGTCCGGCTTTCCAAACTCTGCCCTTCTGCTTGCGTGGCCGTTTAGGGTCGACTGTAGTTGCTCTATCCGTGTACACAACACTGTCCGCCGGGGCTCGCCGAGCTCCTCGGCTTTCGATCGAGCTCCGCGCTCGCTATCGATTTCGAAATTCGTCGACGCCGCTGAGAGAGACGCGACCGGGCGACGGCTGCGAGCGAGCGCGTTTACACATGAAAATTATCGACGACTTGTCCATTAAAGAGAGGAGAAGAAACGGCTCCGTCCAGTGGCATCTGCTAACCATATGCTAAAATGACTGAGCCCGGATAACACCCTGTCACGCTAATGTCAGGTTAAGCGGCGAAAATGATTTACAAGCGGCCAGTCGGAGTGAGCCGGGCAACGTTACACCGCGCTTTCGGAACACCACGGCTCGCTCGCGCCGCGAGCGATACTCGTTACGACAACGTTATTGCTTGGGCGCAATTAACGTCCGCTAGATACGCTGCGTCGATAGGTTTAAACGCGCGAGCACGTCGCGTGGACCTGACGCGTTGAAATAATTTATGCCTTCTCCGCGCGATCCCTGCGGATTACGAATGCATCTGCTGATAGGACGTGATGCGAAGCCTGGACGATCCGCGAAATGATCAGCCAGTGTGATCATTATACAGACGACTCGTCGAAATTTTCATTCTGCGAGTGCCTCCTCGAATTTACACCAGCAACAGTGGAATCCCGACGGATCCAAGTGACCAGAGTTCAGTTATCTTTCCTCGTCTTCTGTTATTCCTTCTGCTTTCCTATAGGTTTGATTTGTCGAAAGCTTTATTCCATGTACTTACAAGCTGCGACGAATGTGTACAGCTTTAGGAATATTATAAGAATTCCGTTCCTTTCAAATATTTGCACTGAACATTCAGCTTCTTTTATTGATCATTTGTTGATGTTTTCCGCAACGTTACGAATCACTTCAGTGTATTCTCTCGATAAGAATACTCTATTTCTTTGTACGGCGAACAATTCCAATTATCCCCTACAACCGGTACCTCCATTCAAACTGGTGAACAGAGTTAGCTAAATCCAGACGGACGTCGTAAGATGATAAAATTGTAGAAGATTCTATATTTCTTGCGATTGGTGTTTCTGAAACCTCTCCATAAGAGCGAAAAGCAACAGGGTTTATAGTAGAGGAGGGTCTGGGACCGGGATCGAACGCGCGAAAAAGGTGATACGCCGCGGAGGACAAAGGCGAGGACGCTGAAGAGGGTCCCCGATCAATCGCGTCCTCTGCCATACGGCGGTGAGTTAACTGGGACTAAATAAGGTGGCTGACCGGTCTCAGTAAATAATTGTATCTCGTAAAGCGACTAGGTAACTGAGGATTTATATGGGCGTAGCCGACGGGGCCGACACTTGCTACTTCGGTACACAACGCCGCGTAGCGGCCGCCGCCGCCCCTCCGCCACCTTCCCCACCGTATTCCTCCTCTTCTCTTCCTCCTTTTCTACTTCTCCGTCTCCTCTTCTTTCCTTTCCTTCGGCCGAACATAACCTGTAAAGTACTGCGGTGCACACGTGGCACGAGGCGGTCGTCCTGGGGACAGTCCCCCTTCGTGCTGCTGGTCGATGTTGTATCAAAGGCTTCACTTCAGTCATGCAAATTAACCACCGATAACTGACCGGGCGGGTAATTATATTTGCAAGATTTTATCGTCTTGCTGCGATTCGTCGCCTTCCTGCGGGGCGAGTGGCGGCATTGTTGGTCTAGTCCTGCTTCGGTTTCCAATTACTGAATTGGTCGTTTTATCGTTTAGAATTTTTGCCTGATCTTTGTCGCATAAGTGGGCTGCGTGTTAGGAGTTACCTGACGAATGAGAAATGTTTCGCTCGCCTATGAAAGTCGCGCGGAAGAAGAGCGTTTCTTTCACCTGGTAACCCTTTCTCGATGATGCAATGGAATTAAAAAGTTTCCGCGCCGCGCATCCCTGAACCCTGTACTCCCACGCGGCAGGTTTGCGGCAGAAAAATGGCTCACGCGGGAGAAAGAAAACCGCCGATCGTTGATCAACGATCTGGGAAATTAATTACCGCGCACGAACGAACCACCCGGAGGTTATTAGTCGGGTCTTGTCCGCAGTTCGCGCCGCTGCTCTTGCGAAAGTCCTTTTGCGCGCTCCCGCCGATGAGTTCATGCTTATGGATTTGCTAATCTTATCTGCGCCAAGATAACGGGCTCGTTGCTGTGATAAAATCGCAGTTCGATTCCTCTCTTTAAAGGTTTGTCCCCTTTTTCGACGCCGCAACCGCTGATCTCGACGATGAATGGCAGGCGAGGAACAGTCTTCCGCTCGCCATAGATCCTTTTGCAAGCATGTAATGTATTCAGTGGAAACCTCCTTCCGAGTAGACGGAGCGATCTAGCGGAAGTCACGCGTCGCACGCGTCCCGTGCCACGCGTGAGTATCTGCTTTCCTAGCTTTTACACTTCCGATTACACCTGGCATTGTCTTTTCGATAACGCACGGACCGGTTATTGCGAAAGTTCCATCACAGCCCCAACGGAACCCTTTCCCCGTTGTAGCCACGGGAGAAACGAAGCTTGTTAAAATTCTGTTGACAAAGATTCGCTTGCACCAACTGGACAAGTTCGAGGCTCCGGGTGTCGCGTAGACGGGTCAGCCTCCTCGAAACTGGTTAATTCTAATATAACCATTCGCGAAAGGTTCGCTGCACTTGCGCGCTGGAGCCGCGAGCCTAGAAGATTACGCACCGCTCGGACGAGCAGGTCCCCCAATTTGGGACTTTATTGTCTTGTTATCCTTGCGCCTTACGGTGCCGACGACCGGAGCTCTCGGTGTCCCTGTGTCACCGTGCTCTCGCCACCTTTTCGTAGATGGCCAGAGGCTCGCTTTGGGCCGAGAATGCACCGATATGGACGTGCAATGTGGATTTACGCGTAAAAGAGAGGCAGAGAGAAAGGGGCGGATAAAGACGTGTATAGAGAACGAGAGGGAGAGAATGAGAAAGAGAGAGGAATCGAGAGTGGAGAAGACACATAAGGAGAAACGGAAAGAGAGGCAGGAGAGAAGAGGGAGCGAGAGAGAAGTATTAGCAAGAGTGGGTGCCCGCGTGTCGCCTCCTTACCTCCTCACCGGGGACACTCGGGCCCAGTGGGGGCCCCTAACCGCCTCCCTCCCCCTTTTTCCGCAGGCAGCCCGAGGCCAAGAGCGCAGGGCCGTAGGCCCAGCCTCGGTACCGACGGCTACTCGTACCTTTGCGGCGTTGCCGAGTCCTCTTCCGATCACTTGCTCGCACTCTGATTTCGACGAGAAGGGCCCACTTCTGCATAAATTATTCATGCGTGTCCGTGCACGGACTGCCCCAGTCTGCTATGCACGCGGCACCCTCCTCTCGGATGCGGGAAAATTGATTTTAAGCAGCTTTACGAAGTCTCCGAATGGGTTACTTATAATGACTGCAGATACGAGGTGACTACAGCCTCGGCTGTACTTGCTTTATTTGACTAGTTTTCTCGGAAAGGCACGCACACGAGCAGCGCCAAATGTATAGAGGAGGATCAGTGTCGCGCGGTCAGGTGACACACCGTTTTACCCCGTTGAATATGTGAATTTGTGTGGTCGTTAACTCGTAATAGTGATTACCGCCTGTAATTTCCGAACACCCCGGGTTTCCATTGGATTCTGTGGGCCCTCTGGTATACAAGGTCACGAATTCCCTCCAGTTTTTTTGTTACCCTGCCCAGCACAGAGAACAGCGTCGTCGCGCATTCAACGTTGCAATTCGAGGAAAAAATCGCGGGTTCGCTATAATCGATACGCGCGATGAAATTCGCGTGAATTTCACGGTTGATTTCTGGGGGGATCACGTTGTAAACTCGGTGACCGGACGTTGTGCACGAGCATTCGTCGGGATTTGATTCCGCGGGACAGGCATGGCGATCGCGAGTCGCTAAAGCGGATGCTGGCAGGATTTGGAATACTCCTTCCCGGGCGGAAGGTCGTCGGACTGAAAATATCACGCGTGCACGCCCCGAGGAATTCCTCGGTTAGTTTATTTCTTTCTGGAAATCGCCGCTGGTCGCGTTTCTGTGCCCGAAGCATCCGACTAAACGGAAGACTCGCGCATTCCGGGCGCGCCGAACGGATTCATTTGGGCGACAAACGCGGTGATTGGTGTAGAAATCGGGCCTTGTTCCTGGCCCCGAACGTCTCACGAGCCTGTCAAAACTCTGAACTCGGTACGTCGGATCTGCTGAGCGCCTGCTACCTGCCGCAGCGCCTCGAAGAAAGTGGTCTGTCAGAAAGGGCTTATTGTGGCTCAAATGACACGGATCTCACCGATAGTCGTGAGGCTTGTCGACAACACGTTGAGGCGCGTCTGCTCTTCCCGCCGCCGCCGAATACTCGTTTAATGCGACTACGGAGTATTCAGGCGGGTTAGAGCGTCGCTCTGAATGCCCTGCGGATCTCGAACAATGGGCCACGAGTGCCACTTAATCGGTCTATCGACACTGGAAGCCTTTCCTATTTCGATCACACCCCCTGCTTCGCCCCCCTGTTGCCGTCAATTTTCGGTGAACAATTACTTGCGAAGGAAAAGGAAGACGCGAGGATCAAATTACCAACTCGATTCGCGTAAATTTCTAGAGCAGGGGGGTTCGTTTGAGCGACACTCACGACTCTGGGAGTGGACTGTCTTTGATCGCTCGACTGTCCAACGAGATCTCGCCCGATTAAAAGCTCATCGCCGAGCAATAACGGTCAGCTACTTTCCTTCTTTAACCGTTATCGTAGACTGGCGTCACGCTCTCGCTTTCTTCTCAAGGCGTCCGCGGTTATCTTAGCTTTATCTCGGCCCATTACCATCATAAAATCCCCGGTCATGGACGGAAGGGGAGAACACTCCGCTTTCTTGTGTTATTACCGCGTTCCTCCCGTGCTCTCCTTCTATCTTGATCTCTTCGGCGAAATATGCCGCGCGAACCTCGTAAAGTCGTCAAAATAAGAATCGTAAAGAGGCTGGTTAGATTCGTGGTTGTGCCTCGATCGGCACAACAAGCAGCTTCTAAAAGCCCGGGATTTTTATCGGTGCTTCTCCGACACATCAGAACCACGCGACCGTATTTATATTCTAACGCGATAATCTGCCCTAACGTACCCGGCTCGGTGTAATTACGAGCGTCGTTCGGGTGCAGCCTTCTTCGTTTCTGCTCGAAGCGGCGAAACCGCGAGAAATATACGGAGAGAAGAGTCGCTACGAATTCAGGGATTCCGGCAATCGTAGATGGCGTTTCGAAGCTGTGCGGACTGGCCAAAGCAGCCTTGGCAGAAGGCGCTGGCACGGCACCCATTGTCCGCGCCGTCTCTTGTTACGAGACGAGACAAGCCAGGCAGAGGAACGGAAAGGACCGAGCGATGGAGAGAGAGAGGCAAAGGGGAACGGAGAGAGATACGCAGGCAGTCGAGCAAAGAGCCAGCCAGCCAGGCGGCGGTCAAACAAGCAGGCCCAGGCTCTTTCCTCCTCGTTCTTTTCCTTCTTCTTCTTCTTCTTCTTCTTCTTTCATCCTCCTCGCCTTCTCTTTCTTTTGTTGCTTTCCTTCGCACGGGTCTTGCCGTGCCGGGGGACCGTGCCGAGTCAAAACCACCTATGTGCCCGGCGAGGCCCCCGGCAGTAGGTCTGTTGCCTCGAGGCCCACGGCCTCTCCTCTCTCTCTCTCCCTCTCTCTCTCTCTGTCTCTCTCTGTCTCCCACCGACAGTCTCCCTCGCTCCTTCTCCCGCGCAGTAAGTTGCAGCGAGAGAGGCCTCCTCCGCCTGGGTCCAGCTTGACCTCCGGTCAGCCGGGCCCCCGATTTTTCGTGTGCGGTTTCGCCGGAATCGATGACAGAACTTGAAAATTTCGGGAGGTTTAATTTCGCGATGGTGCCCAGAAAATTTATGTCCGCCGACAGAGCGGGGACGGGTACAGCCCGCTCCCAAGGATCCTTCTGTGTGAATTATGGAAATCGAACGGGCAGGCGTGTGTGCGTGTTTTGTAACTTCTCCGGTATACCGCGATTGCCTTTCTCGAACCGGGATTAAAAGTTGCGAGTCCCTCTTTCGGAATGCTTTGGAGGCGCAATGCTTCCAGGTTAGGTAGATTCAGTTTCGCGTATGCGGGCAATCCGAGGGGCAGTTCTCGGAGCCCTCTTCCGGCTGCCCGTTTCATCGTACAGATCTCATCGTGTTTGGAATCCAGACCAAATCGACGTCTGGGGAGTTCTTGATTGCTTTGATTCCTTGGGCTGCTCGTGGCCACTCTCTCGGATTCTAACCAACTAGCACGTCGCGGACCTCGAGTACGTGACAGTGGGCCTGGCCTCGAGGCCTGTCAGGAATCTCTCCGGGCCCCATTACGAGGGTGCGCCTACTTGGCGATCTTTTATACGGCGAAAACCCGTTTCGTTGTCTTGGATCATCCAGTGCACGTGCGTTTTCCCGACCGTCTTTCATCGTGTACGTCATCGCGGCAACTAGTTCCGCCCGCCTCTATATTATGCAAATTCGTGGGAAAGATAATGAGATAATATCTTCGCCCCGGATAATAAATGTTGCGCGCTTTTCAATGAAAATCGCGTCTCACCTGGCGGGAATTCTACGGTGGTTCCCGAAGGCTTTTCATCGAACGCCCGGACTATCTTGGACCAATGTTTAGCTCCCCGGAACACTCCACTCCGTCGATCGACGGGGCACAGGAGGCAGATTTGGCAGAGCCAGATTCATTAGAGTAGATGATTCAGGCACTTGTTGCATAAAACGTGTTTGGAGGCGAAATTTCACGTTGTCCCGGGCTTAGCTGCTCCCCGCATCCCTCTCTTGGCCCCTAAGTTTTTCTACACGGACCTCCCGCGTGGAGGGTCACCAGGTTACACGTTGCCACGCATTCCCATTTCGGTGTTTCACCAAAAGCGTCGTCTCTGCTAGAAACCTGACTCCTGAATTTCTCGGAGCCGTTCACCGCCGGCCCTCTCTCCCTGTGATCGCCAAGATATCCTAGTAAAAATTCTTGCTGCGAACAGCGGCTTTGTAATCGTTTGATACGCCAGGCTACGAGACGTCCTGGACTTTCACCCAGACTTTTATCTCGCAACCATGTTAACGTTCGCGGTTTTCAATTTCTGCGAGGACTTGCTAAAATTGTAGATGCATCCTCCGCTAAAGGTGGCTCACTCAGGGACCGCGTTGCATAGATTTTTCCTTGGACATTTCTCGCGGAAAATTGATCGACGGAGACAATCGATACCTGCGGCCAAAAGAGGCACTTGTTGCACAGGGGGTGCCAGGGAATGAAAATTCTTCCCTAGTACGTCTCTCTCTCTCTCTCTCTATCCTCTGGTTTCTTTTCGAAGGCGAACAGGAGGCCCCCCGTGTCGAAGGGTCACGAAACGCGTTCGTGGCTGAGAGTTACAAGTACGGATTTCTATTCACATAGACCAATAGGCCCTAGTCTCTCCGGCTCCGGAAGAATCTGCACGGTCCTTTTAGTGCCGCTGCAAACGGAGGGAGAGGAGGTGCTGTAATCCTTAGCCTTTTGGCCCTCTGTTCCTACATCGGTGTTGCCCCGTGGGAGACGGAAGAGCTTGATAAATCTGGGAGGATTCTGCCGAGGAAGTCGCATTTCTGGCACGCACCATGTCCTACAATTAATTTGTATCCGTGAAAACATTCTCCTCTCCGAATCAGGGGACGAATGAAAATCATCGTCCCCGCGACGGGTATTGTTAGAGCACGTGGGACCTTTCTCGACTTACTTTCGTAACGTGAAAGCGTCTCTCCTCAGTGGTATTGGAATTTCAACTATTCAATGGGTAAAAGTTCGTGACTTCCTGAGAAGAGTTTGCAACATTTAGTCAGCGCACCGTTTCATCCGTTTTCCCGGATTCGTGCCTCATCGGCTGGCCGTGAATTTGAGAACCGCAGGGCTGCGATACAGTGTCGGCAGGTTGGTAGGTAGGCATATAGCGTTGATGGACCAGAGCTAATCTAAAAATCGCCGGAACTTCACAATTATAGTAATTTACCAGCCGACAACAAGCTGTACACACAAGCTTGCCCATAATGGCATTAATGGCACGCTCTTTCGCTCCCGTGTCCTTTTTAGTCGGAATCCGGCCACGACTCGAGGCCCGAAACTGATGAGACTTTACGATCGAGGTTCGACACGGGTTGATCCTCCCACGTTCGACCTGTACACCTTCGGCGTTCGAAAAATATCAGTTCTTTGAACTTGATAGCATCTAACAATTTTTCCTTTCAGCCTCGAAGAGCTGCCCTTGCGCCGTTTGGTCATCCGTTGGGACGCGTGAAATATTTTGCGAGACGGGGAACACTTTAAAGTTTTATATCCCTCCACAGTGATCCTGACTACAAACGCAGTCTGCTCCCTATCCCTCGTCACCGGATGATACCATGGTGATTATTGTCGCCCTCTCAACGCGAAATTACAAAAAAAAAAAAAGAACGGAGGGAATGGATAGATTTATCGTTTTTAACAAAGCGCGGATCCTTGTACCATCGCTTCTTTTTTCCCCCGTCAAATGGAAATGATCCCCCGCGCAGGCAATGCTCGCGAACACTCGGCTCGAAATCGAGGACACTCAGAACATGCAAATCCATAATAATCTCTTCACGGCTTCCGCTCTTTGCCTCCTCTGTTCTAATGGCGCCTTTCCAGAAATCGTTGATGCAGAACAGCGAGTAACTCGGAACGCGGATATTGTTTAAGAACCCGTGCAGCCCGCAGATAGCTGCGGTTTCCCTAGTAGACTCGCATTTCGAATCTAAATGCACCGCGATATATTCCCCTAAAATTACTTAGTGTTGGTTATGAATTATCGCACCGAAATGATTTACAATATTTAAGCTATTGGAAAATTTCGCGATTGATTGGATTCCAGAATGAAAATCATTCGGGTGATGTCATTTTTTTCAATACTTTCGGCTTCTCCACTCTTTTTTTTACCTATTCACGATTAGACAGTAAAGTTTTATTTTCCTTTTTTCCTAACAAGTGTTTCAATTGTATATTTTCATTTGCTCCAACTACCCTGATTGTCCTACCACCCAGGTAGATTCGTGAACTTCAATCCTCAAGATTCTAGCTAGATTCTTTACTTTCGGCATAGAAAAAAATCGTAACGGGTTCAAGTAGTACAATAAACACCGTAGGCTTTCAAGCCGAATATCATTCCGTTTGTATTGCGCGAAGTATGAGATTGGTGGCTGGACATCCGCACCAGCCTGTTGTAGCAGAGGACTAGAGGTTACTTTTTAATCCGCCATGAATCAACACTGCAGCTGACCAAGTACTTTTACTGCAGCCCCAGCCCGTGGACGTCCGACATCCAATTAACATTCCGTATCCAGTATTGAGGCATGCGGAGCTGCGAACGACAACAGATATCTAGATCCGTCTCAGTGAAGCGCGGACAAATATCAGATCCTTAAGGGATTAATGGCTTCCCTTTGACCGGAGTCACGCGTCGAGCGCAGGTGCTCTCTTCGGAGGAGAAATTCCCCCAGCGACCGGGCCTGGCGAGCACGTGACGGGGTCCTTGCGCATTGTGCGCGCCCGGGATATCTATAATTACCGTGCCGAGGTATTATTCCAACAAGACTGCGAAGTAAACAAATTCGCGGGGGTTGAGCGCGGGAGGGAAAGCAACCGGGCGAAAACGGGCAAGCGGGCGAACATGGCCACGAACTTTGTGTTGATATAGCGCTGCATGGGAAGGCTATTGGAACGCAGCGGGTAGAGCGGAGGAGGAGGAGGCACACTGATCGCGATGGAATGGTCGGGGGGAACCGCTGAGACTCGGGGGGGGGGGGGGGGGGACCGCTGAGACTCGGGGCAAGGGAAGCCGGCAATAAACTTCAGCGCGAGGAGTGTGGTGCACATGTGTGACTGAAGGAACTCTCTGTGACTGGGAGCGAGACAACGGCCCCCTTTTTGTGTTGTCGGGAGCGAATTTCGGACGCGGCTTACGCTGCGATCTCTTCGCAAGTTCAACGGTGTAAACGTATCGAGATATTCCCGCGACAGATCGCAGGAATCACGGCTGTTTACTTTGCTCGGTTCATCCTCGGGTTCCGCCGATTCTCTACTCCCTTCGAATTCGAGTCACGGCGCCGTGCTCCGCGCACACGAGCACCTCCCTCCGGTATATAAAGATATAAAGTAACAGCTTTACAGCCGCGCGGGACGGCGCTCGAGCATCCCGGACAAATTCGCCCAAAGATTTAGCGACACTCTTGAATGCGACGGCGGCGACACGCCAAGCTCAGCTCTCGCGGTACCCCGCCAGTCGACGTAAACAGATAAAACTTTCATTAAAAGCGGAGAGCCTATTTGCTCGTGCGGTCAGCGTGGCGAAATGCGCGCGCAAACGGTTTCCATCGACGCAGCCGCGATATAAAACGAGGATCGCGCGCGATTCCGGGCGAGACTCGCCCGGTATGCGTGCGTGTCGCGTTATTTATAGAGCCCGCGTAGCTGACAATTTAATCGCCCGCAGTCGTGTGAATTGCGCCGATGCATACGGTCCGTTCTTTCGCGCGCCAGTTCGCGTCTTAATAAGTTCGGGCGAACGATCGCTGGTGTGTCTCTCGTACTTGGGAAAGGTCAATGGTCTTGCGTCGGGGGACGATCGGGATCATCGCGGAGGAGGCCCGAGCGAAGAATTAACTCTTTCATGGTCGCTGTTACGCGCTCGCCGGCGCGGCCTACACCCGCGCTGCACCGAAGTATTAATTAAGCACACGACTCTCCGGCCACTGCTACGCGGCTGATTTATCACCGTTTACCGCTACCGGCTCGCGTTGCTCTCGCTGCGGCTTGTCGCGCCGCTATTACGACCCATTTTCCAGCCGCGATAAGAAATCAACGGGGAGCTTCGGCGGAGTTTCTGGCCGGATCCTGGCGATCTCCAGGCCCCCGCGCCTCCACCCTCTCGAGCGTATACCGATCTACAGTCCCGCGTCAGCTGTTACAAGGATAATGGTCAGGCGTGGCACACAATCGCCCGCGACTATCGGGCTCCGCGGAATCGTTTATCGTACTTATGCGCCTGGTACAACCGCATAATGCGGCCAGGTTCCTGAATGTTTCACGTCGCCGCGGCTGAACGGTTGAACTTATAGAACGGTCTGACCGAGTTGCTCTCGCTGCTCCGCCGTATGGGCGGCACTCGATATATCGTGGTTAATTTAAAAAATGTCGCTACCGTCGCCCCGGACGATGATACTTCCACCCCGGCGGAATAATGGCGTCAGCGATCACCTAAAGATCCTCGTTGACCGGTGATAAGATCTAGCCGGAGGGCGGGTTGATCGGGGCGATACTTATCAGTTCGAATCCTGAAAGCAGGTTTCTACCTCTCGAAACGATCGAGATTCGCGGAACGGACTAAACTGGGGTGGCTCCGGAGCGGACGGCGGGGATCCGCCTTGAGCGGATCCAGACGGCCCTGCCGGCGGCGGCCCGGGGAAGATGATCGGTATCACTTGGAGTCCTTCGTGCGGATTCTTGTTGCTCGCCGCGATCCAGTTTCGCAGAATGGATAAACTCGAAAGGTTTCATCCGGCGGCAGCATCCATCCTGAACGTTAAAGGACAGACCGCTGGCGGTGGTTAACAGTGGAAGACGCAGAACCCTTGGGCCGCGGAACGATCTGTATCGTTTCGTATCGTACACTTCGAGCAAGTTCTTGCGCGCTCGATAACGTTTTGCTGCCCGAGTAGTCGGGGCGAATCGCCTTACGAGGGCGGAATTAGATTCATTAAATATCATAGAACTGGTTTAATACACTCGTAATTGCTGAGAGAACGCTGCCAATTGCGAGCAACGGCGATGTTCGCGCTGCATTCGCGTAGCCAGGAGGAGTCCAGTTCAGATTATTCGGAGAATCTTTATGGGAGTCCGGCTTACCGGTGACTGGACCCAGCTTGTAAATCCTTCGCTTGACGGGCCGGCCACCTGTCAAGCAGGGGAGATTCGTATCTCTTTAATTGTTCGTTGAATTGAATGTTGATATGTTCTTGTTGTTTCAATAGGTAAGGTGGATCCAACGCCACATACCTCGTCGTTCAACATGGGCTATCTTGTCTCGCCGTACCCCTACCCCAATGGCGCCGGAGGACCCATTCCTGTGTCTATGGTGAGTGCTTCTTTGTTATTTTACTCTTTCGCGACCTCCTTTGATTTTATCGAATAATTGGATGGTGTCATTAGGGGGTTTAAGAACGCGTAAGCACCGAAGGTAATGCTGGAGTAGAACAGAATGATTGCCAAATAAAGAGCGCTCCGCGATTACTACACCCTAGTGGACTGGTTCCACCAAGTGAGAACGAACGATATCATTATTATCCTGAAAATTGGATGTGAACATCTTCAAAAATTGAAGACCTTGCAGCAAGAGGGGGTGCAACTCCACTTTTGACAGTTTTTAAGTTATGACGTGTAATATTCGTAAAAAAAAATCTACATCGCTTGGCGCAAGTTTGATGCAAACCCGATAACAAAATGAGTGATTTATTGCAAATTTTGAACCTGCACCCATTTACTGTTTTATGCAATACGAACGCGCAACTGCGTCCCACCTTATATGCATTATAAGTGTTGACTGCGGATGAGGATATTTCCAGAGATACTGATGACGACTAAGGCGCAAGAATAATGTTATTCTTTTGTGTCTGCAAACAGTTGTTTCCAGTTTACTCGGAACCGGTCAAGATGGAGTTGCACCCCTCTTGCTGCTAGTGATCCTCTAGGCAGTGATCAGTCTAACCGCAGTCATTTGACGCAATACTGGAAATAACATAACCTAAACATTCATTAAATCGTCTGCTTTCCAAGCTGCTTGTTTATCTATCTCTTTCTATTCGTATTTCTGTCTCGTTCTTTCTTACAGTTTCTTTCTCTGTCTACTTCCGCTTTTGACACAAATCGCAGCAACCAATCAGCGACGATATGCGTTTGTCCGATCACTCTCTAGAGGATCACTACTTGCTGCAAGGCCTTCAATTGCTTTTCTTTGTTTATATCCTTAAAGCTGTCACTAACCCACCGCTAGAGTCTGCCTTCGTGGTCCCCCAACCTGAATACGAGCCCAGAGTTTGCAGCGATCGTGATATGCTCTTTGGTCGCGCAACACTCTTGTACACTTTTACATTGCTGTTTCTCGTCAACACAGATAGTACTTTTAAGGCGAGCGAATATCGAACCGCGAGCTTCTTGGTCGAAAGTTATCGCGAAGCGAGAGGATCATCGATCAATCCTCCTGACAAATTCGGTAAGGATAAGGACGGTATTCTCGAGCCTATTAAAATTTTAATTGTAAGAAGCACTTTGAGGGCAGGCCGTGTCGCCTCTTTTGTTTGCGGGGTCCAAGTTCGAGGCGTTCTCTGCTCCCTTTGAATCGTGATTCCGGTATTGATTTATGATGCCCGCAAATTGGATTCACGATTTATTTACGGGCGAACGTTCGCACGTTCCGCGAGCGGTGATAAAGTGCCGTTCCCAGCGGCACTAGAATTGTTTCTCTTTCTGCGCGGCCACGGGTTTAAATAATTAATCTCGCATAACGGGGCCGGCGCGCCTCAGCCGGTGACCGTGCGTCGCGATTATTCCGCGTCTGGTGCGCTCGCGGCGCGCGCCGCGATATTTTCATTCCGCCAGTATGTCATCGCGCGTATGGCCGGGGGGGCCTCTTCCTCCACTTCGCGCAAATATCCGCGAGTGGGAGAAAGGGTATCGCGGCGTGTCAGCCGCGCAATTAGCGCTATTAGCGATTACGCGAATGGAATTCGCTCGGCAGCCGAGTGTGACCTGTGCCTCGCGCGTCCTTGTTTATCCGGCACCCGGGAGATCGGTCGCAGTCGAGGGAACATGTTTTGCGAATGATTTACATCGAAAGTACGCGACAATGGCAGTTTAACGAGAAGCGGCGTGAAATCGGAAAGGGGAAGCGGCGCTGCTGCTGGTCGATGGCGTCGGGCCCAGTTAAAAAAGCTGTGCCGATCGGGTGAAATCACGAGGGGGGCCCCCCTCGCTCCCCGGTCGGGATGAATGAGATTTGCAGATTCACGTGTACACGCCCGTAACCGAGCAGTATTGTTGTATCTAATGGGATTCGCGGGCCGTGTGTGCCGCGCGCACGCACGCACGCCACCGTGTTTGCGCAGACAGCTAATTTGACTGCGATGAAGCATGACGTCGCTAAATAGTGGGCAAAATTGGGCCGATTCAGAGCCATTAAGAGCCTCGTTGATTCAGCGCAGTTAAAAAAGTCCCCGCCAGGGGGACGCTAGTCTTTCTGTTCTCCAGAGTTTCGTCGCATGGTGAAGGAAATCTCATTTTAAAATTCTCCCCCACTTAGCTTTCTGATACGTAACTATCGCGGAGCAACGCGGGGCCTTGAAGACCCTCGCGACCCAAACACGTGCGCCACTATTTGCGAGCGCCATAAACCTGGCATTCTTGGACAGCCGTGCGCCACATGTACCAAGGCCTGGCTCCAGGTCATTTCGACTGTCAATCGTTGTGAGCTAGCTTCCGAGAATCCCAGAACGATGTGCAGCTTCCACCTAACCTTACCTAAGGCCCGGTCCAGATCTGAACCGAACGCCGAACCGAACGCACTTGAGTAGTTAGATGGAGTAAGACGAGTGATATACTTGTCTTGCTCCGTCTAACTACTGAAGTGGCGTTCGGTTCGGCGTTCGGTTCAGATCTGGACGCGGCCTACCCCAAACCTTCGCCTTCTTCCAGACACCTCCGTTACACCTGTCTCATGTAACAGGATCAATTACATTTCGACAAATGCGCTTGTACCTCCGCGTTCTACTCAACTGATCGGAGACCAAATGTGTCGACGTTAAAACCGCGTCAACGCATCACGGTACAACAAATTTATATACCACCCAATACAAATCAAAGACCTCTTATGTCTTAGGTACCCTTTTTCAGGCCTTACGCACCATCAATATTTTCTGGTCCCGTAATAAATAAGAGATTTATTGTTGAGTGGCTCTACACACCCTAACTCTTTTGTACACATTAACAATTTCTTGCGTCGGAACGGTGCGTTTGCGGCACATGGTTTCTTTCGAACATATTCTCTTCTCGTTGAGCAGAGCACGTTGATGTAAAAACACTTTAACATTAATTTTCAATGTTATAAACAATTTTGCGGCAAAATTTTTTTTACAAATGTCCACCGATCCAGAGGCGTAGATTCATCCCTGAAAGCAGTGACTCACTTTTTATACACCCTGTACATAAAGCGGCTGACAACTACTGTATTTATTTATTACCGTAAATACATAAGTTTCGTTTCGGTACCAACGTTCGCACATTGTACACTTTCTTTTCGCCACACCTTCGATTACTGCGCCCATGAAGTTTTAATTATGGATCCCCATAGTGATTCAGTATATTACGGAACCAAAAGGCGGAACATATAAACACGCACACTTTCGTTTGGGAATGAATAAGAAATATGAAGAGACATACAAAGAAGCAGCACAAAAGAGAAAATGCTACGGATATACCAGGTGGCCTAATTACCTTTTTGTCTCTAAATCGCTTCGTAACTTGAGAGCAACAAAGGTATCATCCCTTGACAAAGAAAATGTAATTACTTAGTACTATGTACCCTTCTGTTTTATTTTCTTCTCCCACATGCAGTGGCGGAATGGGTCTGAAAATATTGGTTGCCAGGAGACAAAGGGGGCCCCACCCATAATTATAACGCTGGCCCTTAATTTTTGAAAAAAAAAAACCGTATGCGCTGGTCTCACGTAACCCGAATCAGAATTATCTTCTAAGAGTTATTTTATTATATTCTTAAATATAAAGTACCCTCGTAAAATTATTAAAATTGTTTTTATTAAAATAGTAATACAACGTGAATTCTGGTTGCATACAGTAATAATATTGGAACCTCTTATACATATTTTCAAGCTACTACAAGGTTATTAACATTTTTAACATATTGTCTGATTTTTAAGGGGACCCACAGGGAGGTCTGTGAAGTTGGCACCTCCAATGCGATTTTTTTTTAAAAATTGATGGCATTCGTTTGTCCACCCTTCAAAAAAAGTTATGAAAAAATAAAAAAAATTTCACCAGCATCCCCATGAACTATGAACATTTTCCGCTTCTTTTTAGGTGGGATACGGTTGTCCACAATTAGTCCACGTTTGTCCACCCTTCAGAAAAAAGTTATGAACAAATTAAAAAAATCGTCATCAGCACACCCACGAACTAGGAACATTTGGACAGATCGTAGACAATCGTATCCCACCTTTACAAAATTGAAACGTGTTCATGGGGGTGCTGCTGACAAATTTTCGTAATTTGGTCATAACATTTTTTTGAAGGGTGGACTAACGAAAATTTTTGGTGGACAAACGTGGACAAATCGTGGACAATCATTTCCCACTGATAAACCATTAAAACGTTTTCATGGGGGTGCTGGTGAATTTTTTTTCATTTCTTCATAACTTTTTTTGAAGGGTGGACAAACGTGGACAAACGAATGCTACCGATTTTTTTTCCAAAAATTCGCATTTGGGGCTGCCAACTTCACAGACCTCCCACAGGGCCCACTTGCCATCGGGCAAGCTGACACCCTGTCGCGTCCGCCACTGCCCAGACGTATTAACAATCAAACGAACTTACCTGTACGTGAAGTTCGATTGTAATTATATGAGGGCCTCGTTCGAGATGATTACATGTAGTAGTCTACTTTGTCTTGACAATTCACAACGTTTTAGAGATTTTTTTTTTTTTAAAATTTTCGCGCGCTGAGTCCGACCTCCCTGAACTTGCGCGCTCTCCTTTCATTTTTTAGAGCTGGGTGGTATCAAAGATCTTTTTTCTATAAGTGATGAGATGATTACGGGAATTCTTGGGTGTAAGTACCTTATCTCTGGGTGGGGTGTAATCATCTCGAACGAGGCCCTCATATAATTACAATCGAACTTCACGTACAGGTAAGTTCGTTTGATTGTTAATTATATTTCGGGCCTCGTTCTTCGAGATTACATGTAGATGTTAAGAGCTAAGATCTTTGTGTTTTTTTTTTTATTTTTTTTTTTTTTTTTTTTTTTTTATTAGAAAACCACGATTACAAAGGATTGCTTAATATTGCCACCGCAAATTCAGTATTAGATCTCTCAATTGGTCTATTATAGAATCTTGAGAATACCCTAGATTTCTCTGACCAGCCCGCGGTGCCTTTAATAACTTTCAGATCTATACCTCTTCGATATGCCGTAGATACTGCTGCATGGCGAGTGCTATGTGCCGTAAATATTGAAGTATCGATATCTGACTTTGATAAAATTTGTTTTATCCAACGACTGATTGTTTGTGCACCAACGGCTTTAAAGGGTTTCTTTGTTGAGATGAATAATTGTTTGCAATCATTGCGGAGATCCTGCGTTATTTCTAAATATTTTGAAACAGCAGTGGCAACGCAGAGTTTGGGCCTTCCTCGGCAATACGGCAACACTAAATTAGGTTGCAGTGCACCCGGCTTAGCGGTCTTTATTATATCCGGAATCTTTATTTCTAACCCTGAACTTGACTGCTTAATGTTTTCGATCTTTATCATAGATAACGTTTGCACGCGGTGAGCCGTAGCCAATGCTAATAGCATGACCGTCTTTTCGGTAATTTCTTGCAAGTTTATTGAATCTGGTAAGTTCTCGATGAATGCTAGTACCATTTCAGGGTCCCAAGTATTTGAGTATTTTGGTTCCTGTGGTCTCAGTTTAAATACTCCTTTTAAGAACCTGTTTAGTGTTCTGTCATTTGACAGGTTACTTTTTGATATGAGTGATATTGCCGATCTCATAGAGTTTATAGAGCCGTACGAAGAACCTGATTCGAATTTTTTTTGTTAAGAAATCGACAATCACGTTGCTTGATGCATTATAGAGGTCATGTCCTCCTTCTTGACAAAATGACCACCATTCTTTCAAGCTTCCACTGTACTGATTTAGCGTTGATGGTGCCAGGGATGCCATTAAAATTTTTGCAGCTTGACGATAATACTCCTACCATCAGTGAAAGGCTTTCCGCTAGAGGGTGTTCCATTTTTCTGTCCGGAGATACTAATAAGTTCTTATTAGGTGGAAACGTTATAAGAGGGCTGACAAGTAACGATAAGAACATAGGGTACCATGGCTGTGTAGGCCAATAAGGTGCAACTACTATCCCATTGCCTCTATCATTGATGATTTTTCTTAGGGTTCGTAATATCAAAGAGAAGGGTGGGAATGCGTAAAATTTCCATTTTTCCCAGGAAATGGTAAAAGCATCTATTTTAAATGCTTCTGGATCTTGGTGCCAAGAACAAAACTTATCACATTTTTTGTTAATCCTTGAAGCGAATAGGTCTATATCAAAACTGCCGAACTCAATAATTATCCTTTTTATTGCAAAATCTGCTAATTCCCACTCTGTATCAATATTCTTAACTCTAGAAGCGATATCAGCTTCAACGTTTAATTTTGATGGTACGTAAGATGCGAATAGCCATATTTTTCGTTCTTCACACCATTTCCATATATGTCGAGATAAATTATTAAATTTCGGAAGTTGTACGCCCCCCATCCGATTAATGTAAGAAATAGCTGTTACATTATCACTTCTAATTAGAAGCTCACAATCAGTTAAATGTGAAGCGAAACATTTGAGTGCGAAAAAATTGCAATGAGCTCTAGGTAATTAATATGAAATTTTTTCTCAACTTCGTTCCAAAACCCATACGTGACCTCTCCATTTGAGTAAGCTCCCCAACCTGATAGCGAGGCGTCTGTATTTATTTCTATTATATAATTGTCACTCCTTATGGGATTTCGTCCAATAGTTATCGCTTCTTTCCACCAATTTAGATCTTCTTTCAAGGAGTTAGATATAGTCATTTTTTCCTCATAATTTCCACTACTCAGAATCAAAGCTAGGTATTTTTCTCTTTCAAACCCTTTACAATATACCGGACTATATGCAACTGCAGGGCAACAAGAATTCAAGAATCCTATGAATTTTGCAAATTTCTTATTTTGCATTCCTTAATAGATGAAAATTCTTCTAATAATTTGTAAAAATTAACGTGCGAAGTGTCTGAGCACAACGAAGAAACAATGAAAGGAGAGCGCGCAAGTTCAGGGAGGTCGGACTCAGCGCGCGAAAATTTAAAAAAAAAAAAAATCTCTAAAACGTTGTGAATTGTCAAGACAAAGTAGACTACTACATGTAATCTCGAAGAACGAGGCCCGAAATATAATTACACATAGAATGATATAACAAATATTTCATAACAGGCTGCATCAATAAATGTAATATTTCAAAACCATTCCCCAGAATACCATTTAGCGAAAAAGTAGTTATAGAGATCTTCGGATGATCCTGACGTCATCCCCCTTCGAATCGCCCAATGGCTACCGTAGTTGCCCTGGTATCAGGAAGCACGAACCGGCAGCCAATGTGCTTTCCGTGAATTGTCTAATGGCATCACACCTAGTCGTTGGCACACAGTAATGAACCGTAAACAGAATTAGACCGAGTTGCCGGTAAAGGGTTGCGTGACGTAGCTAAGAGTTCGAGAGTGCCCATTGAGCTCTCTTCAACTGCTCGGAACTTGATGAACCCCACCGGCCTACCCAGCGATGGTTAACAACGCTTCCGACTTGCTGGCAATGCACAGCGCAAGCCTCCTCTCCATCTTCTTCCTTGCTGAGGCTATCCCTACCAGGCCTAACCCAGACCGACGCCCGGCTTCTCTTTCCTTTTCCCCCTCTCTTCCCTACTCCCTCGGCCCCATACCTTGTCTGGGATTTACCTACCTCGGGCACTCATCTCCTACCATGTCATTATGTCGTTATTTCCGACAACGAGCGTGTCCTGGCTAACCCTCGTACGCTTACCTCTAACAGGAATGGGCGCGAAACTGCTTTTGCCCGAAATCCGACTACAGACGCCGCTTGTGAATGAACCGCTCGTGTCGCGGTCGATCTTTGCAATAGAACTACGAGGCCAGGTTTTAATGCGCGCTCTCAGCCTGATTGTATTTCTTCTCCCCCGACATAGGCACGCCAGCGAAATGGCTGTCCCTTGCATCGGTAAGTGGGTCTGTTGTTCCTGCCCGACTACTTGATCTTCACTCTTTTGGTGGTCATCCGCCGACGGTGTACAAAATACCGCTAGGAATAATCGACTTCTTCTAGCACGCATTGGTAAAACCGGGAAATAACGAATTTCACTTGAGAGGAAAAACGGACTAACTCACATTTTTTTTGCGAAATTGAGTTAGTAGCAATAATGTATTCCAATAGGTTGTACTAATCATATAAAATATGAAAAATTAATTTCTTTTTGATTCGGATAGGACCGATTTCTACATTTAGCTCCGATATTCTTGAACGCTGTTTGTTTATATCCTGTGCGAGGATTTTAAGGCTGGGAAATATCCAATTTCAGGATATGCTACTCATCTCACGAGGTAAGATCCCGCACCCGGAAATCCAAAAAATTATGAAACTTTGTGAATATGTAGGGGATTTTAAAACTAACCCCTGAAAATTCGGTTTTTTTTTTAATTTTAGACTGAATTCCTTCTATCTCTTACAGATTGCGAGTTACAAAATAAAATAAAAAAATAGCCGAATTTTCGGGGTGTAATTTTCACCCCTTAGAGTGGATTTGGGCAGTAAAAAAAATTGCGCTCTACACAGGAGGACATTCTCTACATATTCAGAAAGTTTCATAATTTTTGGAATTTTCGGAATTCGGTATCTACCCTTGTCAGTATTTATTATCTTGCCATCCACATTGCCACGAGAATGTTATGCCGTGGCAGTCGAAATTAATATCAGCGGATCGTCATTGGTGGACCACGTATAAGGATTGAAAAGCTGCGAGAGGAATGTTGAGACGTGCTCTCATGTCTTGACCACGCGCGCTGTTTGGCCACAGTGTCACGAGATAAAACCGCTCGGAGCGGCTATTAGGTAGCCGTGTGCACAGGCTACAGGTGCGATCTTCGTTGATTAAGCGCCGCGGTGACGACAATTTGCAAAACAATGCGTGTTCTGCGCCCGTGCTCCTCGCGGAATACAAAGTGCCTTGGCAACGCCTTTGAGAGGTAGACCCAAGAGTGGTTTCGTGGCCGGGGCTTTCGCGATAAAAGACCACGCGTGAAATGGCAATTAGGTGATCAAGTATTCGTTGGCAGATTCTTGGGAAATCGCGAGCTAATTGAACTGCGTATCTTTCTGTGGATGTTTTGTTGCTGCACGCTTGTTTGGTATACAGGCCGCGTCCCGCAATTGGGACGGGTCGTATCTTCAGTTTCGCCGGAGGTAGAAGAAAACGCTGGAGGAGATAGTTAAGTAGCGTGACAAGGTTTATCTTTGCGAGTCGACTTTTTGCATAACTACAATGGCGCACCCGTGAAGTACAGTTGCACATTTTTAAGGGAATCTTGTTGCCTTATAGGTGAACTAGCTTTACTACTCGGCTTCGCCCGAAATTTAGATTCTGATTTTACAAAGAAAACATTTTTTTTATTTTTGTGAAAATAGTCACATTCACCTGGATTATTCAGGCATAATGAGGCACATTTTGTGATCCCAGAGTTTATCGTTCGAAAGTTTTTAGGCGACGGACAAACACACAAACATGTAGAAGCTTTCTGCTTTATATATTAAGATTAATTTTTCTCGTTACGCGATAAATACTATGGGAGAAGCAATATAAAGGTATCAATGTATTAAAAGTACGGCGTTGGAAAATTAACACTTTACAAAATATTTCAGATCTCTTACTAAGAAGTACGTATGTACCATTAAACGTTCCATCATCGTATAATAAAGTGTTCACTATTACGGACATTGCTTACAGATATTTGAGAAAACTACAGGTGTTATTTGTTATTATTTAGAATTACTTTTTGAAACAGACGGGAATTTTAGATGATAACAAGATGAGAAGCCAATGTAAAAGCTTATCTCCAGGTGTATATGAATGAAATTATGGGGAAAATGGACCCTGCATCCAACGCGTGGCCAAACTATCCGTTCAAGGGTTAAACTCGTTGAGAGATTTAGTATGGCGGTGTTGCCATGCACCAGTGCATCGTACTAAATTGTCAGTCAGAAACCAAGGGCGGTAAATAATTTGGTACACGAGACCCTACACCTTTGCTGACATACTCGCTTCACTCATAGTCTCTCAATTAGAAAATAATGTGTCCACTTGTAGAAGAAACTTAAACACTTAAACTTAACAGGACCTTGTTATATGTCATTTAATTTTATTTACCATTCTTTTTGAATCGAACAAAACATTGTGCACAATACGGCCCAATATTTATTCTATCAGTTTATTCTACCATAGGTCTGATATTCCTTTATTTTTTACTGCATCAAAATGCATATAAATCAGTAGTATGCCTAGGCAAAATTTGTACAAAACAAATTGAAACTTCTTAAACACTTAAACTTCACCGCTTAGAGGGCAAAGGGGTCCGTAAAGTCGCACGCAGCAAAGCGGGGGCGAGATTTAGAATTTTATACCGCCCAGCACTCATTGGAACTTTCCACGGTGGTATGATTCGAGGGAAAAAGAATGGCACGGATGAAATCGTCGAGGTTCGCTGAAGAGGAGAAGGCGTCGGTGGATAAAACGCTGCTCACCACCGCGTCGACGCCTTTTTGCGGGCATTCTTTGATGCAATCGCTACCGTAACAAAAACAACGGCCCCGAAACAATCGATTTAGGCGTTCGACCGCGTGCCGTCGTGCGGCTATTCACGAGCAGCGCTCGCCATTAACGCCCCGACATTCCGAAATGCCGTCTCCCCCGAACTCGGGCAACGCGGACTAATACCCCCCCGCGCGCGGGCACGGTCGCCCGCGACTCTGACAAAGGAGCGCGATGCCTAGAATTCGCTCGGCCCGTTGAAAAACAACGGGAGAAAAATACGCGGTTCGGAGGAGTAGAAAGAGAAGGGAGGAAACGAACACACGCGCGTGCAGGGGGTGAAAAAAAAAAAAAGGAAGGAGGAAAAAAACCCGCGGACGTCTGTGCGTACTTGTACGTACACGGAAACGCGCGAACGTCCCACCAATTAAAAAGAACTCGATTCGACGGGGTTGCTGAAAATAACGGGCGTATCGAAGCGTAGTTTTGCGGGAAAAGGGGGAGAGAAATAGAAACGCGGAGGAAGAGAAGGAAGGAAGGAGCAGCGGAGAACGGTGGGGTCAAGGGGCGGGAGGAGTTCGGAGGGGGCGAGCAGGGGCTACGTTGCGTGGAGAAATACGAACACGACGAACAGGGCGGCGAAGGGGGGGCCGCAGGGAAGAGGGAAGGTTTGGGGCGGTGGATGCACGTGAAATCCAAAACCCTTATATTAAAACACAGCACAGCCAACCAGTCACGGCGCGCTGAATTCAAAACAATATAATGGGCGCAGCAACATAGCTGTGTTGCTCCTCTCTCTCTCTTTCTCTCTCTCTCTCTCTCTCGTTTTCCCTCTTCTTTCTTGCCTTCTCTTTTCCCCGGGCCCACCGCGTCCGTGAACGCCACACGAATCCGCAGAAAAAATGTTCGCGTATTAAGAGGACGCTTATAATGCTCTTTCGGGTTGCTGGGCTGGTACCCCGAGCGCTCTGGTTCCTCGGCTGGATCAGAGAGGCTCGCCAAGCGACGATGACGGTGGTGACGATGGTGGCGATGGTTTTGTCGTGGGTCGGGGGCTTTGTCTGCTCGCTCCGGCGGAAGACCAACGGCATTGTTCGCGTTGTTTTGAGACACGAGCGGCAGAGAAGGACGGCGGGAGGTGTGAGGGGTTTAGGTATGAACCGCGCGCGCACAGCCAAAGATGCTCGCGTGATACATGCCTATTCCCTGTTTAGTACTTCATCGTGCCCTTCTCATGCCACGGCCACCGTCCTCTTTGCTAATTGTTTGCCAATCAGTCCTGCGAGTCTAGCTCGTGGGAAGATCAGAGCTGCGTGGCTTTTCTTAGCCATATTGGGTAGCTTGTTCTCGGCTGGCTCGCTTTGTCGAGCCCGGTCGTCGAGGAACTATGTATGTACATACTCTGAACTACTTGCGGTCGGTTCTGATCCCCTCGGAATGCATACTTTCTGCCGGTTGCGCGCAACTGACGATTCCGACGAAGCCAAATAGCAAGCTCTATTCTGATCAATCTTTTTTTTAGTGTCCCATTTTATCCCACGTACGACACTCACCTAACGCGGCTGTACGGAATTTCCTTGTGGCGGTAAATTCGTGGGAAGAGGCCATTCTGGGTTTTTCTTCTATTACCTGACGGGATTGTTCAGGGGCGAGCATCGCCTTGTCTACTAGGTTTAGCAGCTATTATGGTGAAGCATGTGGAATCGAGAGCCAAACTCTGGTCACTTCTCTCCATTGAATATTCCAGATAGCCTCAGAGACTACGCTATTGAAATTAAGACTTTTCACTTTCCTTGTGAAATTCGTTGTTTCTAATATTTTTAGCAATCCTGGCAAGCTTTTGAATAACAGATCCGGAGATGGAATAAGAGATAAAGAACCCCGATATCTTGGGACCACAAACTTTTACCTGGTGCAGAGGCGCCATTAGTTTCGGCGCTCGTGGTTAAGTACTTTTGTGCTCGGGGAGCTGACCGAGCTCCATCTTCTGTACAGGCACAAACCCGGGATTGTCCCTTTCCGAGGAATAATACTACGTGGGCCGTTAATGCCAAGATGCCAGCGCGATATGCGACTCCATTACGTACTCTACCTAGACCCTTGTACTCTACCTGGGACCCTACTAATTGTTGTTCCGCCCGTTCATTTAACGTGGGAATATTTGCAAGGAGCATATTTGTTCATGCGAAAATTGGCACTTCAACGATATTGCGTCTTCAACACAAATGCGCACGCCGAAGAGAATGGCCCTGTTTACAGGGTTGCAATCCGCATTTGGTGAATGCAGAGCAGAACCACGTCGCAGGTTCTACTCTGGTAACATAGTCCCAAAATAAATTGCGCAAGTCTTTTCGAAAAGGATTCCAACTAAGTGAAGCCATTTTGCGGTAGCGCATTTGCGTTAGAGAGGACAAACTCAAACGAGACGGTTATGCGTTCACTGTGTTCGCGAACTTACACCTATGGCGACGTTCCTTCCCTGTTACGTTTGTTTATCCCTCGTATAACCACTTTATACGTTCAGAAAGCTTCCGTTTCGCACGCCTTAAGGTGCCGTATTTTTCGCCGCGAGCTCGCTTAACAACCAGTGAATAACCACGCGAGAATCGTGCGCATTGAAAGAAAACACGCGTGCCCCTTTTACACCCTCCGGCAGTTTTAGCGCAGCTTTTGGCAAACTTGGAGCGGTTTTTACACGAGACGAGGGTTTCCACCGGGCTCATTACGAGCGGCGGCAGCTCCGCAAGCATGCGTCTCTGAGAACACCCAGCCGGCAGAATTTATTTCCTTCCCGTGCCCACATTGGACGGTCGTCCGTCTCGCGGCGAGATTCTCCCGCGGCCTCGCGTTTGACATAATCGGCGAGCTGGATTTCAGGAATCTCGTTCGCCCGACGATATTACGCAAGCCTTACGTGCTGGTCGCGATCTTCCGCCCTGGTGGCTGATCGTTCATCTAACTGAAACGACCCGCCTATTACTTTTGAACGAGTTTCCCCGATCTCGGGCGACGTTCCCTCGCTGCTCTTTGACGCTCTCCTCTTGATTAGTGGCAGTCGAGCGTTAACACCGACAAAAATTTACAGCCCAGAGAGTGAAAGAAGGGAACGCTGCGAGTATCTCCTGGGGCATGTGAAACCACGGATGTCGGTATGCGGATAGTTGAAGTAACTTGTGACACATAGCTTGAGGAAGAAGCCCGGGGACGTTGAATTTGTCGATTCGCTGTTGACGGTTCCAAGTCGCGCGGACTCTTTCAGACGGATTCGAATGATAATCCAGTTGCCAAGAATCTCCCCTGACTTCTTGGCCGTTCCCGGTCGAAACGGGGCTTTTCTTTGCCTTTCTCCGGAATCTCTGGACGAACGGATTCCAACGTAGCATTAAAGCCGGTCCACTAGTCGCTTTTACTTAACACCTGAGACCCTCGGTGGGTTCCGCAGGGAGTTAAAAAGGGGCCGAAAAAGGTTGCCCGCATCTCGAGAATGCCTTGAATGACGCAGCGCTTCCTGGACGACAAATGAGCCAGAATAAATACCCAGGGTGGGCCGTGAATATCGGCGAATGCCCAGAACTAACCGCTCTCTGAAGACGGAAGCCAGAATGTTTGCGGACAACCCGGGGTTACGGACACCCGGGCAAAGAGGGCAACGCGATCATTTTCGGTGACTTTTTCTTTGTAAACAGCGGGCCTGTATCTCCGCAAATAGATTGCTGGCGTTTCCGTCTCGATGGATTCTTCGGATCCATTAGAGCTTGCGCTGAGACGGCTCGTGCCACTCGCAGAGGGACGAAGTCACGCGCGATGAGCTTTCTTAAACATATACCGAGCGAAGTATTACCATATTAATTATTATAATGTATTTACCTTAGTCTGCCATCGCAGCAGATTCTTCTTTCAGATCAAATCACTTCCAAGCTTGAGGGTGACGCAATTTGGGCAAGGTCCGTCGGTTAGGATCCCTCAATGAGAACATAGTTAGAAAAGATTCCACGGGTTTTCAGCTGAACGGCTGAAAGGGTTGTTGTATAGGAGGGTTCTCCGGGGTTGAAAAAGCTTGGGAAAAAAAAGGAAAGCAGAAGAGCTTGCCTAAATGACGCAGCGGTTACTGAGGGACAAGTGAACGAAAAATAAGTAGCAGGGTATATCGTAAATACCATAGCAGGAGGAAGAGCAACGCCGCGGGGGCAAGGGACAGGGGGTGTAGCACGGTTTGTTAACGGATATAATTAATTTATTGACCTATCTACTTAGGTATGATTTCAAGAGCTGCCCTTTCGCGTAACTGGGCATTATAAAACCCGTTTCGTTAGCTCAGCCCCACCCGGGTACGCGTTCATTTCCATTTAATTGGGAAATCAATCTAGCGCGAGGCATCGTTACGGAATATTTATAAGGGCCCGGCATGCGGGTAATACGGGTTTCAATTTCGCGCGCTCGTTCTTCTTCGGCTGGTCTTTCCGTGCGACTTCTTTAATCTCGCGGGAACACGTTCGCGCCCTTTTGCTGTTATTCTGATTAATAATTCAACGTACGATACGGAATTACCATGAAACACACGGCACCACACCCCCCGCGCTCTCTCTCTCTCTCTCTCTCATCCTCTCTCTCATCCCCTGCTTACCCGCGCGCGCGCGCGCGCGGGCATTGTCATCGATACGGATGCATATTAGTCCGTCATGAAGCGCGCTCTCTAAGCCATTATATCGATACGCTTCAAAGCAGCTCGCCATTATTGCTTCTCGATACGTGTGCTACGCGCTACCGTGTTGATAGCGTGACGTCTCGCGTTCCTGCCGAACGAAAAATACCACACCCTCGTTATTCAGCGGCGACATTACGCCTTGTTAACGACGGCTTACCCGAGGCCCGTGCGGCGGACGAAAAATCTCTTTCGCGTCTAAGCAGCGCTGCTCGGCGAACCGTGCGTAAATCGCATTGTCGCAACCCGCACGGAGAAGGAAATCCGTCGTCGCGACTGTCCAAGAATCTAGGACAATGTCGACCATAATTCCAGCGGCAGCATGACGCTGGGAATGCACCCGTGGTGCCCGCTCGCCGGCCCGATCGCCACTGTGTCGATCGGCGTCCACTGTATATTTATTGATCGATCGGTCGATCGGCAGCTACCGCCGCTACCGTGGTTACCACATGCTACGGGCAGGCTCAAGTGCGTCGCGTTCGTGCCGGCCATGGGACTTGCGGTCACGTGACGATCACTCGGACGCGAGATAATCCGTGCCTGACAGTTGCCAGAGCTCAATATCCCATCCCGAACAATCGACCAGATCTCGTTTTTAGGCCCACCCAGGCTGTCTCGTTTGCGGTGGTACTGCTTAGAGCTTTCAAGGGGGGGGGGGGGGGGGGTTGACGCGGCGAGAATCGTTGAAATCCTCGAATTGCATCTGTGTTTTAGCGTTAGGGGAAGACGACAGTGGTTTTCGTATTTTAAGATAATTCTCTACAGTTGTTACTCATGGGTTACTATTTATATTAATACTTCTCTGGTGGGCGGCCAAACGAGTATAAGAAAAATTTTACCTCAAGCTTGAGCAGTTACTTTTTTTTTTTTTGTAAATCGAAGTTGAAAATTAAAGTCTCTTGTAACCAGGGGATGGAGCAGATCAATTTTTTATTTGCTCCGCTCCGACATCAAAATACTTGCTCCAGATCCGCTAAAGCTGCTTTTTTTTTTAGATAAAAATTCTTTTAATCCTTTCAAAAGAGCGATCTTTCATTTGCAACAAACCCCATCTTTCTAGCGTTTCATTTTCATGTAGAAAAAAAATTCATATACATAGAATGCTTAATTTTCGGGCAAAGAAAGTATTATATTTTTTCAATGGTGAAAAATTGAGAATTGGTGTTTATTAAAAACACTTGATTCATCTGCTCTTATAAAATGAAAGAAAATTCAAATAATAAAAAAAAATTTGGAGCAGTGGAGCAGTAAAAATTTCCCGTGCTTCGGCTCCGCTCCAACGCTCTGCTTGTAACATTTATGTGATCAACTTTCGCGTCCAAAATTTAACACCTGTAAGCATGGCGCTTTAAATATTCTAACAAGGGAAGTTCGGCAAGCCGAAAATTCAGAAAACCATGCAACTTTGCGGGCAAGTACAGTAGTTCATCCGTAAGATAAACTTATTATTCGAGTTGCAGTTTTAGAGGGTGAAATCACCCCTTGAAAAATAATTCAGAATCTTATTTTTCGTGGAATATCTCGAGAATGGTGAGAGCTATCGAAAAGAAGTTTAAACAAAAGTCCCACCTTTTTTTTATATCTACAAAACTGCATACAAATAATTATCAAGAAATCCATACTTTCCAGGTTACCACCACCACCAATCCTTAATTCGATAATTATTTTAACGCAACAAAACAAAAAGCGTAGACACTGAGCGGACTCCAGAGGGGACGTCATGGATCAGAAATGAAATTGACATCTGTTACAGTTTCGCATGGATTTAGTAGACGCTTAAAAGTCGTGGACGCTAATATCTCTCGGCGCTAGTAGGCGGCAGGCGCTTAATAAGAGAATTTACAGCTTTAAGTGGACTTTTGTTTTAGCAGAAAATTCAATTGACTCCCATCGACAGCGCTAAGGAAATAAAACTATGGGAAAGGCAAACCTGTTTACAGAAGTTCGTACCACCCGCAGATCGACACTGCCGTTTATGATTTAAAGCCAATAACGAAGCGTGAACCGCGAACAAATTGAACTGCAGGCTTCTCTGAAATTTTTTTTGGCTCTCCGTTCCGCTCGTCTCGGAAGAGATTGCTTCTCTCCGTTGCTCGAGTCGAGCGAACGTGAATCACGGAATCTCGCGCCCTGTCTTTGTTAACGATCTATCGAGATTCCCGAAGAGGATAAGAAGAAGAAGAAAAAAAAAAGGAAATACCGTTCCAGGCCGAAAGAAGTGCTCGTTGTCGGACACGGTCTTTAACCGAACACAAATTTGACTCCGCTCGCCGGCCGAGGGGAACACTTTAATCGAAGTACAAAAACGATCCGCGCCTCGCCCTTTTCTGCTTCTTATTTCCCCCCCGCGTGGTTATTTTAAGCTCCTCACCGCAGGAAGTTTATAGCGCGGTACGGTTTTGAGCACGAAGAGGCGGTTTCGCTTTTCCCTTTCAAAAGACGCGAGAAGACGGGCAGCGTTCTTCAAATAGAAAACACATCCTCATCGTAATCAGTCTCTCCCTAATTTTCTATTTCCGACGCCCGCCTGTTCGTTAGCTCTCCCATGATTGCCGGCTGTAACGCGACGGCCTATGAGCTTCCATCGTTCCAGACGTGCAATCAAATCGTTCGGCTGAACGCTGGTGCCACAAGCCGAGAAAAATTAATAGGCCTACTCCCAAATCCCAAAGCTCCCGTTGCGGGTTCTCGCGCTTCTCACGCTAGCGGCGCCCGAGAATCCGGGAAAAGCTCCTCGAAGCACCAAAGATATCGGTTTTACAGCCTAAAATTGCGCGGCCATGGAGATCTGGACCAGAAATAGGCCGGGATCGTTACTTCGCCCGTCTCGTTGTCGGTCACAGAAAGCGCAACAATATCCCCTGTTCCTCTCTCGATTCCGTCACGCTTCGGCCGGAGTATCGTAGAATGGGGACGTGTCCCGCGGCGGGGGAGGAACTTCGCGGCGAGGGGCGCGAGGGACCGGTCAGTTTCGAGAAATCGTAAAGCACAGTTTTTACGACGAGGGCAGGTGGTTGAAAAACGGCGGGCGATTGTCGAGTGGGGCGGCGGCGGAGGGAAGGGCGGGCACGGTTGTGGGGGAAGAGGTTTACGCGGGGCTTTGGCGTTTTGCCTTCTTTAAATTGTCGGCCGACCGTCGATACCTTCCGCGGACACAAAACAAGCCCGTTGCTGCTCGCTTTTTCATTCGAAGGGACAAAAAACCGGAGCGGTCTCGCCGGTGGAAATGCTACTTGCCAAGTATACACAGAGGCGGGGTTGAATCCCTCCCCCAACCCTGCTCCAACGTTGCTCCTCGTCTTTTTTTCCCACCCGACGTTTTGCAATGGAAACGGCTCTCGGCGAGGCTCGGTTATTACAGCGCGAACTACCGACAAGTCCGTTTCGACTACGCGCCTCGCGCACAGAAGCGGTTCAAACCCACGGGCACGGATGGAGCGGCCTTAAGGGGCTGTCGCGACCTCGGGGAATGCCGCGCGGCGACAGCGGCAGCTGTCGGGGAGCATGATCGATCACTCCCCGCCGCTCATGGCTGGGCTCTTAGGGGTTTCGGCGGTGGGAGAGGATTGTGAAAAAAAGTCGCATGCCCCCGACAGCAAGCTCGACGATACAGGCCCGTCTCGGGATCGCTGCTAGCCCCGCGTAGAGGCTCGACGGCCGGGGACCGGGTGGGAAGTGTTCGAAAGTAAATGGAAAAAACGCGCGTCCATTATCTCGCGGGCGGAGATTAAATCATTAGAGAGGCGGGTTAATGAGGCTCTCGCGGGGTTCCCCCGCATTGTGATTAATCTAATATGCCCGAAGAGAATCGCAGCGGCAAGGAGATCGGCCGGGCACGGATGGGGCAGGATGAGAGCGGGATGGTTATGGGGGGGGGGGGGGGGGGGGACACGTCGGCGACGGGTTTCGGGCAATTAGATAAGCATAGCATTGTAGTTGGTTCATTGGGTTCAGCCGGGAGAAGTGAACGGATGCAGCGAGCCACACGCGGTTGAGACAGACCGTCGACCGCATTGGCATTTGCATCATTCACCTTGAGAAGTGAATATAGTACGGTGGAAAGCCTTGTGTCGCGCACCGTGGATTACGTTTGAAGGAATTTATTGTGCGGTCGGTAACGACCGCGCGACGTTCCTCGCCGCGTGCCCGTTCCTTGCTCGCTTATGGAATACGTCGAACCGGCGGGGTAATTTAAGATCAACGCTTCTCCCGCCGACAGATACGTCGGATATATCCTGGATCGCGAGTCGACGACCCTGACGTCACGCTGAACTGTGCCGCTGGATTTAGTGAAATTTCAGCACCCGATCTCACTTCGGGGGCGCGCTCTATTGTTGCACGCGCGCGTTTATGGGCTGTTCGCGGAAACGTTCGCGGCTCAAAGGAGCGCGCGGCGCTTGTAGGAATAAACAGTAATGCGTGGCTGAAAGGCAGTGCCTCGTACGGTTTCTTATTTTACTGACAGAAGCGACCGACTTGCCTTTATTAATCGAACCTCGTGGGAACCCGCGTGTTACTTATTAACTTCGATTTCTGTTTTCCCAAGTGATTTCTTCTTATAACGCAGTCATCGATGCACCGACGCGGATGATCTCTACTAGAGCTAAAGATTCGAATTCGAATACCAGAGAATTTGCATTTGAGATTCGAATACCAGAGAATTCGCATTTGAGATTCGAATATTCGAATTCGAATACCAGAGAATTCGCATTTGAGATTCGAATATTCGAATTCGAATACCAGAGAATTCGCATTTGAGATTCGAATATTCGAATTCGAATACCAGAGAATTCGCATTTAAGATTCGAATACCAGAGAATTCGCATTTGAGATTCGAATATTCGAATACTTAGATTATTCGAATATTCGAAGAGATTATTCGTATTTGAAATTATTCGAAGAGATTATTCCTAATCGAAATTATTCGAAAAGATTATTCGTATTCGAAGAGATTATTCGTATTCGAAATTATTCGAATATTCGAATCTCAAATGCGAATTCTCTGGTATTCGAATATTCGAATCTCAAATGCAAATTCTCTGTTATTTGAATTCGAATATTCGAATCTCAAATGCGAATTCTCTGGTATTCGAATTCGAATATTCGAATCTCAAATGCGAATTCTCTGGTATTCGAATCTCAAATGCGAATTCTCTGGTATTCGAATATTCGAATCTCAAATGCGTGACGTATTGTCTGTACGCGCGTACTGCGGACCTCTCTATATTCAAACGCTATTATCTAAAAAATGGTTGAAAGCACGAAAAACTTATATATACCTACAGTAATTGTAGAAAATTGAATGCTCTTTTAATATGATTTGAACAAAATTTCGATAGGGCTTACCATTTTTTAGAAATTCTTTAAATCCAAGCTATTGATGAATTCTAAACTCTAAGGCCGGGGTCGGCACCAGGGTTGCCACCTCTCCGGTTTTGGCCCGGAGACTCCGGGTTTCGAAGCAAATCTCCGGGCTCCGGTTTTACTGAAGAAATCTCCGGGTTGTAGAAAAGAAATGAGATAATAAGAAAATGTGGTATTATACAATGGTATCAATTTTATATACAATAATAGATATTAATTCAAAAAACAGATACTTATAAATTCTGAATTGTTTGAGCTTAAAATAATCTCACATCTGTTTTCCGGATATTCGAGAACAAAACTTTTTCTGCTTTTTCCATCTCCGGGTTTATATTGGAATCTCCGGGTTGGAATGTGTGGCACTCCGGGATTTCTATGGTGATAAGGTGGCAACCCTGGTCGGCACCCTTTACTGTTGTCCGATTGCAATAATCTTTTTCAGGGTGGTTTTTTTATCACATGGCACCGTTATATGGCGTGAGAGCAAATAAATACAAGAATGAAATTTCGACACGTATAAATAAGGGCCACCCTAATGCAGATCTTTGAAATAAAAGCAAATCGATCGTATTAATAGAAAATTCTGTGTATTCCAACAGGCTTTTTGTATATTTACGCGTGCCAAGCACTTCTGAAATCTTCCGCTTTTCCTGTAATACGAACAGTCCGCGCAGGCACTAGGTAGGGGAGACCGGGGCTAGTTGACTAATTTTTTACATTTCTAATTTTTATAAATAGACCATTAGTATTTTGTTGACTTACTGCATACTAAAAGTTTCCAAATTTCATTAGGTATACAGGCATAATTTTGAAAATCGTTTTAATTGAGTCTAGGTTGTAGTTTTTATTGTATTTAGAGTAGTAAGACGAATAAGTCAACAGACCCCGGATACGGGGTTAGTTGACAAATATGATGGGGTCAGTTGACTTAACATTTACTTTTCAGTTTTAACCCTTTGCATGCGAAAGGTGTATATAAACACTGTCACAGTACATCAATATAATGTGAAAAACGTATATATACGCTGCCAAATCCATCAATATAGTATACGAAACGCGTACATATGTATACTACGACCAATAAATTTTTTTATTTTTTTTTCATTCCTCCACAGTGTTATTTTTTTTTATTAATTATCATGGTCTAAGATACTGTAATTATTTTGTACTGGTTTGTTATGGTCTATTTGGAAGGCCTGAGAGTTTGGAGGGAGGATAGGGTGTAAAACTGGTAGGGGTGAGTTTGGAAGGATTTGTGGTGGGGGAAGTGGACTTGAGCAGCTAAACTCTTTGCCTCGACTGCATCTTGAGGATAAAAAATGCAATTATTAGTAGTATTCCTATGCTTAGTCAAGTAACCCCGTCCGACATTGTTAACATGTTAAGGGTCGTACGTACAAAACCTCCACGCACCGGATAAAATAAAATACCGTAAATTATAGTCAAGGTATCACGTTTCCACAAAATATTCATGAAATAGCATCAAGCAGTACTTAGTGGACAAAAATTCATAAATAGTCGAAACGAAAATATTTACTTCCAGCCGACCTTTTCAGATTTTTCATTCTCACTGACAGAACACGCAAGTTTTAGTCACGGCGACACATTAAGTGGCAAGCTGGTCATTCATATGCTCCAATATTGCGAATCGCAGCATAATTTATTCCATAATACAAGAATTAGAGGGAATTAGTCAACTAACCTCGTTAGTCCACTAGCCCCGGTCTCCCCTACTGCGACGGGGTGTGCATATTCAGGATTCCCAAGCGATAGTGAAAAACGGATTTTCGATATCGACTTGTTGCTAATCCGCGAAGTTTGGAATCTCGCACGAAATATCCTTGTCGATCTTCAAGTCTGCCCCGTGGCAGCGGAAGCCCTTGCCGCTTCAGCGGTTTATTTTTAAAGAAATCCGCACTCATTTGTTCCCTTTACAAGTGGAAACAAAGGCGCGACGATTGACAGCGCTCGAGTAATTTCATCGCCGCGCTGGAAACGCCAGCGCGGCACACACCGGCGACGCCAGATTTATTGTTGGCCGAGAAATAACGGCGTTTCGCGTACATGCTAGCGGTCGGAAATTGGACAGAGGGGGTCGGCGGGGGGATGGGAGCGAAAAAGTCTGCACGCGGGATGTCCACTTTGTTTATGCGAATCCGTAGATACCGACGCGCCGCGCGGAATTACATAAACGCCCGGTAACGCAATCGGGACGATCTTCCAATTAAAATATTCTGCCCGCTGGCTTTAAACAGTTTCCGGAAGGGGTTGGCGCTAAAAATGCGCGGCATTACCGGAGGCGTGTTTCCCTTCTACGCAAGAGCCGGACTCTTTTTGTTGCCGCGAGCCGGGCAGAGAAGTTTCGTTGGTGTAACGAAAAAAGGAATTGCGCTCCCTTGCTGGCAGCTCTCTAACTACGGGATAAGTTTCCTCTCGCAGCCCAGTCCTCTGCCAGCCAGCGATTGGCGCGTAACGTTTCAAGATCAGAGAAAGAAACAGCGGTGAGAGAGAGAGGGGGAGAGAGTGAGGGGGGGGGGCGCAGGGCGACGGGGAAGGGGTGACTTGGGAGAAACACAGCAGAAAGAAATTTCCCTAACTAGCGGTAGAAATTATCCGACGGGTCGGGGGTGCGGTCTTTTAAAGTTTGAGTCATTAGTCACGTAACTACTTGCTTAATAACTGTGAAATTGCGCGCGCTTTTTGTCCCATTGAAGATCACACGGTATTGCAGAGCGGCGAAAAAAAAAAGAGCGGCGACGCGATAGTAAAATTATTCATCGCCGCGGTCGAGTGGCATCAATCCAGTTAAATGGCCCTCGATACGCGTTTTATCGAGCTGTTTTTATACGCACTCACGAAAGACTAAATCGGTTCAAACGAAGCTGTTCCAGTACTTTCCGAACTTGGCATTCTACTTTTTTTTTGGTAAACAAACATCAGATTTGTGTACAGGGTTGATGCTAGAAACTGGGAAGATGTGTGGCATTTTCTACGCGAAATTAGGAACTATTGATAGGGTGCGTCGAACACAAATTACATGCTTTCCTATAAAATGATTAGGTACGTACTACTTTTTGCATAAAAGTTAACAATAACCAGTGGTTCCCAAACAGTGCGTGGCAACCCCCAAGGGGGTTGTCAAATATTTTCTGGGGGGTCGCTGCGGTTATTTTTAGTGGACGATTCTTAGCACTAATTTATTTTGATTTATGGTTACATTACTTTTCATAAAGGAAAGACGGAAAAGTTGGTCATCCAGGTGCAAGCACAACCATCACACTAAATAAGATAATTAAATATATTAAATATCTCGAAGTATACTTAAGATAATTAAATATTATTAAGTTAGAATTATATTCTGAAATGCCTATTTTTAATGTGTTTTCTTTACCTTGTTAAATTTACTTTACATTATATGGGGGCGCAGGTTATTTAAATATTTTGAAAGGGAGTCGCGACTCAAAAAGGGTTGGGAAACACTGCGATAAACGATTATCGACATTCCATTATAAACATTTTCTACCACCAAATTTTTACGTTTTTCGTTCTCGCCATTGCAAAATCACTACGCTTTGTGTTTTGGAAGGCTCCAGGAGAGACGTTCAAATGGTTTCGCATCAGACAAATATAGGGCAAAGGACCCAATTACTGACACTTTAAGCGTTGACTCTGACATTGCCTTATAATTTTGTACTTGTAGACTAAAAGTATATGTTGTTTTTGTTATGTATTATTGTTTGATATGTTTACATGATGAAAAAATTTGCTGGATCTTAAAACTTCGAGTTTTATGTATAAATTCATCAATTTCAAAAATATATTTCGGAATCTATTAGGTACTGACACCCTTAAAATGTGTTTGACTGAATTACCGACACCCCAATTACTGCCAGCTAACCTAATACTGTTTATCTCATTTTGAGGTTATCTCGTTTCATGAAACGCTTGTACCAATCACTGTCACCCAATTATTAAATAAAAAAACTCAATGAATCGTTGAATTCCGATCGTTATTACTTTCTACGATGCTTATATTATCTAAAATTTCTTTAACGCCTTGTTTTCTCTTCCGCTAGTAAGAAAGTCATCGCTTCCACTCCCCTAACATCCGCTTCAAATTTTTCATCGTCTTATCCGAATTAACGAAGACAAAATTCAGTGTTTAGTATCGTAAGTATAAATAACAGTTTCAATTATATGCCAATTTTTTTTACGTATCACTTCACAAGGTTTATTCATTATTTTATGTAAAACAGCTTAGGGTGACAGTAATTGGGTCCATTACCCTAGGGGAAGCAATGAAATTACTAAAACCTAAACCTCTTTCCGTGATACATTTCGCAAGAATGCCTCAATAATTCATTCAACTCGGTTTCATGTGTGCGATGGAACATCATTTTTTAGGCTACTCATATTGAAGATTGGGTGACAAAAATATTACGTAAATCGCTACCTGACTCCCTCTTCCCACTCTGCAAGAAAACGTAGGAAATTCGCGAAGTCCTACCTCTCGAAAAAGCCTCCCGCAATTTAAGGGCGACCGCTAAACCATTCTACTTCTTTACTTCATTACGCGCGAAGTAGCAGAGCAGATAAAAATGGACACTGTAAAAAAATTACACAAGAATGAGTGTACAGTGCGTCTCGGTTACCAGAGTCGCTGCGTACGCTTCCTTCCGCGCCAATATTGTTCCCGTTTAGCTGGAAACGATTCTTCTTTGCCTCAGGCATAGAATGTGTACCGCGGAGTCAATGCACGTAGGATTCCTGCGCTATAAATCTTATAGGGTCTATATCCACTGTGTAGCGTCATATACGGAGTGCGCATATCTAGGGTTGCCGTAATTGCCAAGCATTGATACGGGACGTTTAAGTGCTAAATAAATAAAACATGACAAAAGTGGGTAGCTAAGGGTTTATTTTACTCTACGAGTAGGGGAATGCGGGGTAATTCCGGCAACATAAGCAGTAAATGCTATAAAATTTGAACAAGTTACATATTTGTTAGTTTTTTTATATTAATTGATAGTTCGAAGTGTCTAGTTTGTATTAATATGACCGAGGAAGCGTCAATTTACGTTGTAACAAAATTGGGAGCAATAACACGAAAACAGTCATTTGGTGTAATTCCGGCCATTGTTTTTCTTTATAAAAGAGATAGGAAAACTTTTATATTTATAAACAATTGTATTATTTTTTATTTTAAAATTAATTAGTACATATATCACAAGTGTATTCTTCAGGGGTATCGCACCCTGAACATTTTTCATGTGCCTATTGACCCACATACTGTGCACCGGAACCACATTTCATCACATTTTCCGAATTCTTTGCAAAAGGAGCACAGATCGCGTTCTACTTTTTCGTCGCAAAATTCTTTTACATGTACGTGGCATGTACGCCAGAAGAAAAGCAATGTTATAAGCTGGCTGGAATTACCCGACACCTCATGTTCAGATATTTGAAGCAATACCCTGAATTGAATTTACATATCACCGAAAACCAAACGTGAGTTTGAAAGTAGAAACATTCCTCTATTTAATGAGATTAATATTAATAATTCATATCTATTCCATGTACTAACTTACCCTGCTTAACAATCGACCACTGTCACAAGATTACGGTGCGAAACGAACATTCCCGGTTTTGTTTGAAATAAAAGACTGCTATCGTCGTGGAAACCACGAATCTTAACTCGCCGCGTCATTAACAGGTAGCAGTACCATACAGAGTCAAGTTACGCGGTTTTTATTTAAAGAAATAGAAGTGGCCGGAATTACCCCGCTTTCCCCTACTAGTGAAACACGGGACGTACGGCAACCCTACACATATCGGATCGCTAAATTCACAATGTTGTGGGGTAAAGTGTCTTCTGCGACGGTCGTGTCACTGGAAGTGAGGCGCGCACCGGCGTGGGGTGCCGGGGGATAGAGCAAGAAAGAGAGCGGTCGTTGGAGTGGAGAGGAGAGAGGCGTATTAGCGTGGCGGTGAACGATGAGAGGGGCGTGCCAGTCACGGTAATAGCTGGTAAGCTGCGCTATTATGAGCAGCCTGCAAAAAAAAGTGGCGTCACGCTAGGCCACTCCTATGGTTGTTCAAAAAAAAAAAAAAAAGAAAAAGAAGAAGTGCACTATAATTCGTCACTTCTGATTGTTTATCGCAATTGGTCACTGCTCTCTTCCCCGTCCCTGTTATTATTTACCAGTCCGCGTTTTCCGCCGCTTCATTATGCCCATTGTCCGCGCGCGAGCCTGAACCTTTCGTTGTCTGTTTAATAATTTTTCCTTGCCAGCGCATGCCCGCGTTCAGTTTCCGGGTGTCGTGTGACATCACTCGATCGCGTCGCCCGCCAACTGTGCACGTATGTATCTGGTTCCTTGAAATTCACCGACAACGGGCGGTGTACCTACAAATTTACGTGCGCGCACACAGGAACGCCGATGCGCCATTTCCCCCGTAGATGCATCGATAGGCGATTAAACGCGATTCCCAGTAGCCGGCATCGGGATTAATGGTTGTCGTGGCGTGGAACGATTTTAACGCCCGGCAAATGGGAGCTCTGTTTGACGATAGTTGGAAGAATAAGGAATAGGCAGGGCTGTGTAAAACCTAGCGCGGGTATAACTTGGTTGGTTGGGTTTAACTGGGTTGATATCCAACGTGTAAGACCAACGGATCAATCTTCACGGCGTAGTCGAGACCCAACGGGGTCGATGTTATTGCAGTTCCGCTGTAGTAACTGTTACAAATCTAGGGCCAGCCGTTTCCATTTATAGCATAGAATTTCAAAGAAGGCATTAAGAGGGCACAGTACGCACTCGTTATAAGCCCGACCGACGGGCCTGGCTGCGCGGCGGGCGTACGGCGCGTTGTGGACACTAGCGTAAAGGACCCAATTACTATTTTTTTTTTTTTTATAATTTTAATATCGACCGTATTGACTAAATTAATATGATTTCGGCGCAAGGTTCGGTCACTTAATACAAATTTAAAAAGTCGTTTTGCAACTATTCACTCGTCCATGAATTAAAGAGGACCCAATTACTGCCACCTACCCAACTACTGTCACCCTAAGCTATTTTGTGAAATGATACATAGAAACGAAATTAGCATACAATTGAAGCTGTTATTTATACGATACAAAAAAACAGCACTTCATTTTTTCTTCGTTAATTTGGATAAAACGATGAAAAATTTGGACGGATATTAGGAGAGTGAAATCGATCACTTCCTTACTAGCGAAAGAGAAAACAAGGCGTTAAAGGAAATGCTGTAATTGTAATATTTAAGCTATTATCATAACAAAATATAATGTTTTAGATAATATAAGCATCATAGAACGTAATAAAATTCGTCGAGTCTTTTTATTTATTAATTGGGTGACAGTGATTGGTACAAGCGTTTCAAGCATTTTGGTATTACTGTCTTGGCAGTAGTTGTTCATGTACGTGAGACGACATAACCTTAAAATGAGACAAACAGTATTAAGTTAGCTGGCAGTAATTGGAGTGTCGGTAATTCAGTCAAATACGCTTTAAGGGTGCCAGTAATAGATCCCGAAATATATGTTTGAAATTGATGAATTTATACATAAAGGTGGCGTTCCACTTACGCCCAAATCGCCCGCAACGTCCGTGATTGTCATTAAGGTAGGTTTTCCTATACGCGACTGGACGCAACGTCAAGAATTTCAAAGTCGATTTTCTCGAAAATCAAGCGCGATATAAAAAAAAGTTACTGTTTCTTTTCGACTTATAACAAGTAAATAAGTCGAGAGAAAGGAATAAAATTTTTTGATATTGCGCTTCATTTTCGAGAAAATCGACTTTGAAATTCTTGCCGTTGACTCCAGTCGCGTATAGGAAAACCTACCTTAATGAAAATCGCGGGCGTTGCGGGCGATTTGGGCGTAAGTGGAACGCACCCAAATATCAAAGTTTTAAGATCCACCAAATTTTTTTCATCAAGTAAACGTATTAAACAATAATAAATAACAAGAACAACATATACTTTTAGTCTATAAGTACAAAACTATAAGATAATGTCAGAGTCAACGCTTGAAGTGTCAGTAATTGGGTCCTTTACCCTATTCCACGCGATCAATGGTCCGAAGGATTCCAAGAAATGGCCGGGGATAGTCGCCGGGCGTACAACGCATGGTAGAAACGGGCTTATAACGAGTGCATACTGTAATCTGACTGGCGAGCGCGAGAAACAGTGTTTTCTTTAGGAATTCTTCTATGTAAAAGTACCTATAAGTTCAACAATCAGAACAATCTTTTGGTATGTTGTTATGGGGTGGTCAGTATTTAGACATAAAATAAATGTTCTCTATAAAGATATAATACACCTTCTGTGTGAAAACGTCCTTCTTTGGTGGAACTAATATCAGGATCACGAGTTGATCTGTAATCAATATCTTGACATTTTATTGTTAAATAGGAATTATGTGCAGTGCTCATTGGCGGATTTAAGAAAAAAGGCCCAGGTGGCAAACGTTTTGTGGGGCCCATTTTTCGGGAAAATAAAGAGGTAGTTTACTAGAAGGGGGTAAGTGTACAGAAAAGTGTAGAAAAAAAATATAGTGCTTGAATAAAATCATAAGTTGTTTTGGAGACAGGGCCCTAGGGGGCCTTCAGACCAGGGGCCCATTTTTCGGTAGTTTACTAAAACAGTGTAATAATACAGAAAAAATATACTTTGGATAAAATAATAATTTTTTTTTAAGGATGGGGCCCTGTGGGTGGGCCTTCTGTGCAAGGGCCCAGGTGGCAACTGCTCATCAGCCGCCCTATTAAATCCGCCACTGGCAGTGCTGGTACTAGTCTCAACTAAAAATATGAAATATTTGTTTTTATTAACAACCACGTCCAGAGTGTTCGTACGATCTTCGATTTTCCATCATTCAACGATAGCCATTTAGAAAATTTTCAGCGAATAATGTTAATTCTAATACACTATTTTTCGCGCTGACGAATGAGATTACCCTTCAGCAGGAGGCATTGTTCGACAGAGAATGCTTCACCGTCTTCTTGACACTTCAAAAAAATACGACGCTCGTAAATTCGTAGGCAAGGTTTTCGATATAGCGCCGCTTTGTATTCTAATTCGCGCGGGGCTCGCATCGCCGCGTGATTCTCGCCCACGCGAGCCTACCAGCGATAGGCCTACGTAGGAATTAGCCATTTCTTTGCGGCGTTTACGCGTTTCTTAAACGACGCTAGGAAGGTTACGATAGGGAGCCGAGAGTCGCCGGGGATTAATATTTATAGAGCATCTCGCCAGGCCGTCCTCTCGTTCCCCGTGTCGCCTCCTTCTTTGTATCGGGATACCGAACGCGACAATGTCCGCCACGCTAGGGGAATATCAATCCCTCGATCGCTTCTTTGCACTGGAACGTAACCTGGCGGTTCCATTAAAAGTGAATGTGCGAAAAATCGATCGGGCTGAGCGCCGCGTGTGTGGACAGTGTGCGGTGATGTGGAGCAAGGTAAAGAAATATTACGACGCTGCCTAGCGATATGCTGTGAATCTTTAAACGCTCAACCCTTTATGATCGCATGAATTTTTACGCGGAAAATTGCCACGTTGTTAATTCCGCTCTGGCATCATTTATCGCCATCCGCCCTCGTTATCCTCCTTATCGCCTTTCTTCACAGATTTCTCTTGCCTTTTATCATTGCATAAACTTGTCTACAATCAGATGTAAACTAAAGAAGGCTTTCCTTAATTCTGCTGCGATTATACTATATTTGCTTTAGCTGGTTGTGGAGATTCTTCCATCGACATTCGAGAGATTTCAATGCTTACAAGCACAAGAGAGGACGAAATAATAGAATATACAAGAGCCGTCTATTGTGTATTCGCATTTCGCGACATTTAAAACTTCTCGCTGCATGCAGTCTGGTGTGGCGCGAGGACAGGCACAAGAAACGGTTGAAATCCGCCTGTTCCCTTTTCCCCGTGAATCGTGAAATTCCATAATGTCGCTGACAAATTAAATGCCCGCGAAGACCAAGGCAGGAGGCATATTTTCTTGTAGCGCTGTGCGTAAATTGCCCGGCGACTCGACACGTTGTTACAAACAGTCTCACCGCGCGCACGTCGCTGAATTACTGAAATGCCGGCGCGCCGCTGACAAATGACTGCGGACCGTGACCTCGCGCAGGCTTAAATGTTTGTCGAAGAGTCTGGCTAAGTCGGGATTTGATCCGACGGAAGCTCTTTGAAGCGAACTTCCTAGAATCGTTGAATGTTTTGCGATAGCTGGCCTAGCTACAGTGGGTTAAACGGTTCTATTGGGAAAGCTAGGATTTCGCTGCGCCATCTAGTGACAGAAAATTGAACTACTGAGAGTAGGTCGAAATCCGTATAAGTCCATATGATCATCAGTGTTTATAAAGACATGTTGTGAAAAACGAGTGTTTTTAAATTTTTTTCAACACTAAATATTTACTTATTCGATTAATAAATACTTATTCGGAATGTTTGGTGGGATCCGGACCTACTTTCGATAGTTTGTCAACTTACCACCACGGCGCTGAAATATAAGCCACGCCTCGACTAAGTTTCCCAGTATATTGTTGGTAGGCAAAACTGGGGAAGTCCATATTTCTTAATTGTTGGTAAATGCAAAAAGGTAAATTTATTACAATAAATGAGGTAATAATTGAGAGCTCTTGCTTGGAGGGTTGTCAACATTTGCCTAGTACACACCTGGAGGATTAGCAAAAGTGAATAAAAAAAATATTCCAAGAAAAAACAAATTATTTTATTTAACAAAAATAAATTAAGTTTTCTCATAACTTCTTGGAATTAATTATGACCATAATTAGGACATAGAATATTTATTACAAAATAAATGCTTATTTGCTAAAACTATTTTTTATCAGTCTTTGCTGTGTCCAAAAATTTTTCCGTTCAGGTTTAGCTAAATAAAAATAAAAGCTTTCCAAATCAAAATTAATTTTAATGGCTACCTCTACTTTAACGAGTTCCACAGGCATTCTATTTCTATCATTTCTAACTGCTTTTTAAGATTAAAGGGAAACATTTATCACATTCCTGGATAAATTAGGGGCCGTCCTTAAATTACGTAAGGGTAATTTTACCGAATTCTTACACCCCCAGTACAAGAATTCGTAATATTTGATATTCCAACCCCCTCCTTACGTAATATTTTTTACATTTAATTTTTTCAGTTATTAAAATTCTTTTAAAGGTTTATATAATTCATTTAACTCAGTTTCGGGAAATTTAAACTAAAACTACTTTTTCTGGAACATTAACGATAGAATTTCTATTTATTGAAAATTAGGTTAAAAAATATTACGTAAGACGCCCCTCTCCGTAAGAAAACGTAAGAGATTCGCAACCACCCCAAAGCCTTGCGTAATTTAAGGACGACCCCTTACCAGCAAAACTGTAGACTGGAGAAATGTGACCAAACCTGAAGTCTCAAGAAAAAAAAAATAGTATCGTTGGCAACCCTAAGCTCTTGCAAAATTTTTATTAATCTATTGCTGTAAAAAACTTGGAAATAAACTGCAATTTGGCCGCCTTCAATTAACGACTGTCCCTAACTCCACGAAGAGAGCTACCAACGAGAATAACAAGTTATTCTCTAGTGACGTGGCTCTAACCTCTACTCCGCGACAACTCCTCAGCCGACTGTTTCACCCACCCTTGCGTCACGTGACCCGTTCTTCCGCTCCTCCACGAAATTGGCGCGTAATCGCGAACAGTTTAATTTCCATCCGCCGATGACTGGACCCTTGACTGATATATTCGTCACCACAAAATCCTTGGAAAATTGAAATTCCTACACCCTCTTGAATTACCGCGAGATTATACCGTTACCGAGTGGTGGCGAACCACGCAGCCCCGTTGTAAATTCTTCTTTAACCAGGCTACCGTATTAATACCCCGGCGATTGTTATTGTTCCCGACGGTTATAATTATCGCGGCGATAATATTCGTCATTATATGCCCCGGGTAACTACATCCGCGTCGTCGGCCTAATTAAAAGGGAGTGACAATACGCAGATGGCGTCTTAATTCCACCCCTCGCCCAGCGGAATATTGAAATTGAACGGCTTTTTCGAGGCTCTCGTTCGAGGTAACGCGATGTTAAACGCCTCGAGAAAATCTGCCCGCGAAACCCCTCATTTAAGATTGTTTATCGATACTTAGGCTATACCTCGCCGGACGTATCGACTCTTATTCGAGCGGGATGGGCGAGCGAGGGAGCGCCGGGGAGGGCTTTTCGGCGGCGATAAGAGCTATTGCTGAAATTTAGCAATATTCCTGGCCGGGTGCGGGTAGTGCACCAGCAGGCACCGTGCTCCAGTCTCGAAGCGTTCCGATGAGCAACCGATATGGCCGCTATTAGTCTGATGCTCAGAAGCGCCTATCCTATACCTACGGCCCATCGTCTGTCCAAGTGAAACAGAGGATGAGGCGAATTGAACCGCCGGGGGTAGGGAGAGCTGGGCTTTTTGGGGCGTGGATAATAGCGAGAGAGTGGCCATTAAGGGCGAATTACCTAGCAGGAAGAAGGCTTTGCGAAACTTCGCACCTGCCTTTCCGCGTTTCAGACACATATTCATAAATGGGGTAGCAAGAGCAGACCCCCGCGTAAGTGGTGCTCCGTTTTAATTATTCTTATTCTTCCTCCCTGTCACCCCCGCCAGTTAATGAGACGTAGCGAATAGGCAGTTGGCTATTAACTGGCCGACGATTTTTTTTCCCGTCGCTGGGGTATTTCTCGGCGCCACGATCGAAGTTGCGAATTTGTCTTCAATTCGTATGCTAATGCTTCCCTTCTTGAAGCACGCTCCTCCGGACGGTCTCGTCCGGAGAAGTCGCGAGTCGCCGGGAATAATGATATTATTGCGAAGCCGCTTACGGCTTACGGCAATTAAAACTTTGATAATTGCCGCGGCGAATTACGTAATCACGTAATTACCACGGCCGTACAGTTGTCGGTCGCGCTGTTACACCGCTGTTAATATCCCGCTTTTTACTCGCTTTCAACTGCCTGCCGATGCCGTTTCTGATTACCACGAACCGGACAACGATGGTTTTAATTAAGACAGGCCGGGCGGTTTTATGGTTCTGTCAAAATGAGTTTTCACCCCGTTTCATGGCGGTTTAATTTGATCGAGAGCACCATAAGCAGAACGCCCCCCTTTTCCACGCCGATTCCCTTCTTGCGGGTCCTTTTGTTGATCCCAGGAGACTCTTACCTCGCCGTTTTGTGCATTAGTTTCGGGTTACAGAACTGCCGCGTGTAAACTTCTAACGTGGCAGTATTAGTTTTAGAAGTTTCTAATTTTAAATCGGTACAATTTCTCTGTGCAATTTTCTTATTGCATTTTCTAAGAACGATGAATAATTTGGGGAAATCTGTGGCGATCTATCGCGTTTATGTGTTTGTGCTTGCTCATACGTCACAGTTTGGTGATGAAATTTCTGTATGAATACCTTTCTCTGCATGGTTGTTCATTCATAAGATATTTCTAGTTTGCATTGTGTCGTCTAGTTTCCAAGCTGCCACGACAATCTACATTTAAATTCGCTGATAAGCGGTCTGTACAGTTTCTCGTGTGGTCACCGCAACCCGTAGCCAAGACAACGCTATCATTGTTATCAGGAGCGTAGGGCACATGCCCTTTGGCCAGCGCGTCGTGAACGTTTACGGCTTGAAATCGCTTCGCCTCGATGAGAGGCCGTTAAGCCCTTCACGGTTAACCGAGGCTCGGGCTAAACAGTCGCCTCTTTGTCGATTAGCGCGGTAACTCGTGCCAGAATCGAAACCAGATTTTTTTCGCTTTCCTCTTTCCGTTTTTACTACAAATTACAGGAATTTGTTTGGTCGTCGCAAAGAGATTCTTGAAATAATGCGATGAATTAGAGTTTGAGCTGGTGCGACATTAAATTTTCATGGAATTTCATCGATTTGTTCGTGTACGAACGACGTACAGAGTGATCCGTTTAAATTGACGAATGAATGTGCCTACTAGTGAATGATAAAATGAAAGGTCGTATAAGTGGAACCGAAACTTCATAATTAGTCATTACCTGTTTTCCAGGTAAGAGCCGGTATTCTAGTTTTTGTGACTTATATTATTATCTTCTATTTTTTGTGATTGTGTATTTTCTACTATTTTTTTTTTTTGGTGATTTATTTGATAATACTTTTTTCCGTCCTCGACTTTTTTATGTATTGTATATTTTCTTCTATTTTCTTTGTGATTTATTTGATAATACTCTTTTCCGTCCTCGACTTCTTTATGTACTTGGCGTAATTTTTTTACTCTTTTGAAGTTCTTTATGGGGTTAGTCATTGCCTGTTTTCCAGGTAAGAGCCGGTACAAAATCGATGAATATATATATTAAGGTGATTTGCTTTGTTTTTGTGAAAGGCAGTCTTGTATATTGAAATCCTTTTATTTTTGTGGGTTTTGTATTGCAAATTACATTATCATGTTTAGTTCTTAGGCAATTTTTTGTTAGTTTATTCTGTATATGAACCAACAAGTAATAAGCGTTCTTATTTTCAAATTACAGAATTACTCGTTTTTAGAAGTAATTGAAAAGATTTTCATAATTTCATGTTACAGTAAGTGGTTCTTCGAATAAGTTGTGTTTAATGGATAATGACACTGTGATTTTGAGAATTTTTTTATGCGTGTATAGTGAATGGAATACAAAATCTGTTTGAACAGCTTTATTGTACATACCTTGAAGTATGATCACAATTTTTTTTAATTTTTTTAATACAAAATAGCGGAGCCACAGCTCAACAAAAGAAGCTTCTTCTGAAAAACAGTGTTTTGCGGCCGGAAAGATTTCTACTTCAACTTTTGACCTAGAACAAAAAAACATAAATTTTTGAGTTCCATATGAGATTATATTCGGGAAGTACACGAGGAAATTAAAATATACTGTTTGTTGTGCGAATGGTGCGTGATTGAACAAAACGTTTCAACAATTTCGAGGTTGTAGTAGTTCCGTTTTTTGAGAGACGATGTCCGTCACATAATTGTTGCTATTTTAAGTTGATATCCTAATACCTTCTATATTTCCCTAAACATTGCAATTTTACGATCAGCATTTAGTCCTAAATTGTTTGCGCGATTTTTTTTAACCCGACACTTTGCTGAATTTAAAAAATTCTTCTTGGAATTGTCACACGTCGATTATTTAACCTTGCAGAATTTAGAAGAATATAAAAAATGTACTTCGTGATGTTACAAACAGAAGTCAAACCGTGGGTATATTATTTCATGCGAAAGCTAATTAAATAAATAAAATGTGTTTTCGAATCAATGCATTCGTATCATCTTTTAGCCAAAGGAAGCAAGTGTTTTCAGGGGGAGGGCAATTTCTTTGGAGCCCCCACTTCCAAGGAAATAGACATGAAAGTTCTGAAGACACCATTCACGGTGCCTCCCAGACTAGATCTTCAGGTAGAGCTCCCGATGTTCGATTCATGCACGGGAATGGCCTACCTGTGTATCTACTGTGGGATCGGGGGCCTCCATAGAACATAAGAGGGGAGCCGGATGAGCGGAAGATGGGTGGGTCGACGTTGACGCAGTTGGTTAAGGCGCAGGTTGGCCAGCCGGAACTGCGAAGATCGCGAGTTACGAGTAGGGATGTTGATAAAATATCGATGTATCGAATATTCGATATATTTTTCGCGAAATACCGATATTTTCGGTTCATATTCGTCAATCCGATATATCGATAATTCGATATTTTTTCGATATATCGATAGTTCGATATTTTTTCGATATATCGATAGTTCGATATTTTCGATATATCGATATTTTTTCGATATATCGAAATGCGATACCGATATTTGTCAATTAGGTATATCGATAGTTCGATATTTTTATTCGATATATCGAGATGCGATATCGATATATTTGAAAAATATCGATACTTCCTAAAATATCAACATCCCTAATTCCGGGTCCCATCGACCACGCGAGAAGAAAGTACTCCGAAGAGAAAAAATCGCTGCGGTGCCGGGCCGCATGGGAAACATTCGAGGGCGAAGGTCACCTGAGGATGACCGAGTGTGGGATCAGGAACCCCCTTCATACTCGTAAGAGGCACCCGGAAAAGAGACACCAGGAGGGGCGGCGATGGCCGAGGTGGTTAAGGCGCGGCTGGCCAGCACACGCAGGACTCCGAAGATCCTCGAGTTCAAGTCCCCCCCCGTCGCCCAAGGCGCTTTTCCCGCGGTTCCCAACTCGTAGATCGCAGCTACAGAAAATTGTGAAGAGCGCGTCACGGCACGTGTGCATGATGCGTGTGCACAGTGAGCCACGCGGAGGTCTGTTTATATCGTCGCCCGGCGAACTTCCCGCCACGGCTTTATCATTATCGGATGTGACTAATGTGGCGTTTAACGCAGCCTCGTGTTAGTTATTATTATAGCCCTTGGCAACCGGGCCCTGCGCTCGCCCTCCACCGACCGTCGCGTCGCGTGCGGACGAAACGCCCTTTCGACCGAATCAACATGGCCTCTAGGCCCCGAACCGAGAGCTCTCTCTCTCTCTCTCTCTCTCTCTCTCTCTCTCGGTCCCCCGGACAACGCTGGTTTATTCATTCAGTGAACCGGGGACCGGTCGGCAGGTTTCGGTTATTGTTTCTCGGGTTCCATAGGGGAGACTTAAAAAAAGAACGCGCCTGACTCGGCTTCTACAAACCTCGGTCGCGCGGCCCTAGGATTCCTTGTTGGTTTTCGAAGAAATCCCTACACGCCGGCGGACCCCGGGCCCCATTGTTTTAAAGGACCCACAGACGAAACGATTTATCGCACGATAACTCGCACGTAAAGTTGCCGTGACAGTTGTGTATCGACTTGTACCCCGTGTTTCCTCCGCGCGCGTGACAACCTGCCGGTTGACAAGCGTTGCCGATCGTACGGACGATCCAGTGCAACTGATCATTTGAATAAATACTAATACATTTTTTATTACACCCCCAATGTTGAAGAAGAACAGAGCGAAAATTTTTATAGCGGCGTTCTTAGTAGGGGATTTTTTCTGAAGAGACACGGGAAAAGATAAAGAGAGAATGGTGCGAGAAGAACTTCAAGACGTATAATTGAGAATGAGTAACGATAAGTTCGACTGATTAATGAAATTAATAATTAGGTACAGTTACAATGCAACTGCGACTGCTTCCAACGATTCAGCAGTGCCTCGAATTTATCCATTGTTTATCGAATAAAGTAGGGTAGATGTCCCAATTACTGCCACCTTAAGATTATAACCGAACTTCATTTAATGATTTCGCGTGTTGTGTAACCTAAAAATTGTTTCAGTTTGAAACATAATATTATTTAACATCTCTTTCATTAAAAAAAAATAGTTTTATGAATTAAGTATGAAGAATTTATTAATAATTAATTAAAATTCGCGAGCGATCCTAGTGTACCTATAACTGTCACCTCAAAAATCATCTTGTCCTAGGTACATATGAGTACATATATTTTTTTATTTTAATGTAAATCAGAATCTCCAATTAATTGTAACTATTTTTTGTACATTTCTTTTTATACGTTACGTTTTTATTACATATAATAAATCAAGTGGCAGTAATTGGGACATCTACCCTATACAAGTTTTATGGCAATGGTAACCACACAAACTGTACAATTATTGTCCAAACAGTTGTGTAAAAAATAGTTCTACTACAACTTATTGTACATAAGTTGTATATATAATTATGTAGCTATTTTCCTCATTATGTTAATTTATTAAAAGAGCTTTAAAGTCACTGTTATTGTTAAGTACAATTATTTTGATATGCTTTTTTAAATAACGTGTGACTATTGTAGATGCAAAATATCTTCTAACTTAAATACTTTGTATGCTTCCTTGCTATACATATGAAAATTCCTGTGTATCATTTTACTTGTACTTATCATGCTAAAATCTATGAAAGTAGATAAAACTTAAAATAATGTAAAAGCATAGATCAGTGAACAAACATTTGCGCCGGTGATTATGAAAGTGGTGTAAGTTAAAAAACCAAAAAATTTGAGATTCTCTTATTTTGTGTTATATTGATTTATATTTCAATATTGTGAAAGAATTGTTGCAAAATAGCGGCGGGGTAAGCAATGACACGATAGTGTCACTTTTAATAATGAGCAGCTACATTTTCACGTTCGCTTCGATAGTGGCGTAAATTGTAAGTCGTTTGTTCTCTGCAAGTAATTTGTGGGAAAGGAAATAATTACATATTTTTATATTATCCTTAGATGTCGGGTAAAAAAAGAAAAAAAGAGAAGAAACCCGAAATATACATAATTATGCTAAAAATTTGAGAAAATTAAAAGAACAGTGGTAAATAAATGGTAAAGTGGTTAGTGGCAAAGTATTTGAAAATAAAATCTACATTTGCTCGAGGGACTGTTTGGATTTATTTGGAATGTGGGAGACATTCAAAAGCTTAAAAAAAAACACATTTTCGTATAAGTTACTCTTAAACATCCCCAATGACCAATAAGTTTGACACTAGAAGAGCATATATGTTGCGAAACATTTTGCCCAATAATGGAAAAATATTGTTCAATCCGCCGAAACGCAGCAGTCCAAACATCTCGAGCCAAAAAGCACACGGTTTCCGCCGCATCACCGGCACATTTGTCCACAGATAATTATTTAAAAAAAAATCGCCCATTAGATAAAATCTAGCAGCGTGTACCTACCTGCCAGAGACGCGGCCGCGTGGCGGGTTAAACGTCGTACATGCCGGCCGGTACCGTGTAAAAAGAAGTTACTCCTATCTGCGTGTGCGCATCTGTTGTCCCCGGCTGCGCTGGTTTAAATATTATAGCAATGTCGAAGGAATCACCTGGCGATTCTTCTTGTTCACAACTCGCCCCAGTTCCCACGGCTGAGCACACAGCGCGTGGAGGCTGTTGTTTATTCGTCGGTACAGACATCCACCTACGTCCCCGCGTTATCGGTTACCAGCGCTACTGTTTACGCATATCTTTCGCGTTATCGTTCGCGCGGCCGAAAGCGTGACGCCGCTTATCTGCCGAGGCGTTCGCCGAAACCGCCCGTGTTTCCCTCGCGGCTGCGGGGCACGGCGGCGGCCGTTTGTTGGCGGGGGCACCCGGTATACCAGGGAACGAGCCGAGGCAGCGTGAAGAATCCTCACGCTACCGTGACTGCTAACACGGGTTAATCTTGCTTAATAACACCCGCAGCGCCGGTACGCGTCTCGCCCTTTGCCATCGTTCATTATCGTTCGCGTAATTTTTATACGGTTCTGCGTGGAATAAACGATATTAATAATACCAGTAATTAGACCAGGATAATCACCGGGGAGTATTTGTTAATTATCGATTGGCATCGCGCGATAACGGCGAAGGAATACGGGGAAAGGTAAGAGGACACGGTAATTCTTTACGGCCCAGTTAAGCCCAAGGTGCTCTTCGTGCCGGTGCCGCGTCGGGCTTGCATTGCAAATGAATATTAATTATTCCCAATTACCGACGGCGGGGCATTATCTTCTTCTTTTTTTTTCAATTAACCCCGCCGGGCGGTTCGCCGCTTGTAAGTTCGCCTGTATCCGCACGCGGGGATCTTGACGTTGACGAACAATTATTCGCGGTGACAGGAAACATCGCGGAGAGTAATCCGCCGTGTTAGCTCCGCTGTAGTAAATTTGCCACGGTATGCGTCCATTTATTACGCACTCGCCGGCCGCCGTTTTTACTGGACGAAGTCGGCTCGAACGAGTTCTTTGTATACGTCATTGAATATTAGCGGCCGACAAATTCAGCGATACATAGGCATGTGCCTGGCTTGACCGCTGAAACGGTATCGGAAGCCTCTGGCTTTCTTGCCCCGCGCCGGCGAGCCGAGCGCGTGCACGTTGCGCGCATTTACTTTGGGGGGCTGAAAAAACCGATTTCTTTTTTTTTTTTCTTTCTGAAAATATGATGCTTTTGAAGTTGTGTCGGGACCGTTGCTGGATTGACGAAGTTATGAGACTTTTACAATGAGTGAGACGCGCAAATAATTTATCTTCTTGAGGTGAATGTCATTGTCATTATTTTTTCAATGGGGTGATACATTTTTGCTGTCATATTGTTATAGCTGAGACAGAAATGAGCTTAACCACGTGATATGTTGACTGTCAGATGACCTTGAACGGCAAGAAGGATCTTTTTATGGGAGGAAAGAAGTGTATAAGATCCACGTGTGTCAGTGCAAATTCAAATTTAATTTTGATCATCTTCTGAAATAAATAAGTAATTTTATATAGTTCCATCCTTCCATAAAAGCGTCATTTTTGCTAGCTATTACAATGTGGCAACGAAAACGTATCACCCCATTAAAAAAAAATGACGGTGACCTTGAAATGGAAAATATGACCTTGAAATCTCAAAAAATATTACCTGGAAATCTCGAAAAATATTACCTCGAAATCTCGAAAAATATTACCTGGAAATCTCGAAAAATATTACCTCGAAATCTCGAAAAATATTACCTCGAAATCTCAAAAAATATTACCTTGAAATCTCGAAAAATATTACCTCGAAATCTCGAAAAATATTACCTCGAAATCGCGAAAAATATGACCTTGAAATCTCGAAAAAATATGACCTTGAAATCTAGAATAATATTACCTCGAAATCTCGAAAAATATTACCTAGAAATCTCGAAAAATATGACCTTGAAATCTCGAAAAAATATGACCTTGAAATCTCGAAAAACTTGACCTTGAAATCTCGTAAAATATCACCTTGAAATCTCGAAAAATATTACCTCGAAGTCTCGAAAAACATGACCTTGAAATATCGAAAAATATGACCTTGAAAAAAAATTATTTGTTCGTGTCACCATTTGCCACAGAATAGTTTCCTCCTTTAACATTTTTTCATATCATCAACAGCAACGGAGATATTACAGGTGTTCCGAGTTATAAGAAACACCCTGTATACAGCACATCAAGTTTTCCTAGTTTTCTTTTACACGTAACTTTTTTCCTGCTTTTTTCTTTAGGCGTTAAAAAATTATTCAATTCTTGCTATTCACCTAGTTAAATCACGGGGAGCAGCAGGTCAACTGTGCGACGCTATTTCATTTCCGACGGTTAATTGCCGCCTGCTGGAATAGTGAGAAGCAACCTTTAATTCGCTGATGTCTGACAAACGAGGGACTCCACCCAGGAATCCTTTCGATAATGAATTCGCGGCTGGCGGGCTCCAACTGATATCTCGATGCCGTGCTAATTACATTAAATTACTATTTTCGTAAGCAGCCGTGCGCGTATTGTTTCGCTCGTAATGACTGTTCAACGTGGGAGTCTTTGAGGGCTGGAAGGGAAAAATGAGGTGGGAAACGCAGAGCAACATTAATGACTCGTCTTCCACGATATTTATTACCCGTACGTTCGTGGTGGATACTGTACAAATACAGTTACGTTGCTACATCTCTAAACAGTAGTATATATTTAACACAAATATACGAATAGTAGTGTCTCCCACCCTTGTTTGAGTCCGCGATCCCATTTTATAATATTCAAATACCCTGCAACCCCCCCATATAGGGTAAGGAAAATATTTCCTTCCTTTCATTTATGAAAAATCAGTGTTACCACCGTATAAAAATAAATAAGTGCTAAAAATCGTCAACTAAAAATACCCATGGCGACCTTCCAGAAAATACTTGACGACCCACAAGGTGAGAATCGCTGGAGGAGTAAATGCGAAGCTTCATAGCACCGTCGAAAAGTTAAAAGATTTGGATACTTCACAGATTCATGAAGTCGGTAAGTGACTACTGTTCTTCCCGCGTATCCTCTAATCTGCAGGGAGAAGCGGAGAGAGGCTCTGAAAGTTGTTATAATATAGTTCCGTGCCGGCACCTAGGCGTAATTTATAATGGATTGAAACACGTGACTTTAATATGCCTATACAAGGCTGTTAAGCAATGAACTTAATTAGGGTTGAATTAAGCCAGGAGTAATTATAATTGCGAAATGGTCTAGTCACCTGGACGCATTAATTTCCATCGTTAAACGCAACGCCCTCCTCCCTCCCCGCCCACTCGTCACCCGCAAACACAAGCGTCGCGACAGCCGCGAGTCCGCCGGAGAAATAAATTGATCGGTCGACGCGCTGCCAGCAGGAAGTCGAAGGGAACGAAGGGAAAAAGGCCCCGCGGAACGGTCGCCACATAAATCCTCGGGGCTTATTACAAATACGTAACGCGGGCTTACGCGGTTTATCGATATTGATTTATTCATAACCGAGGCTCTCTTCGTTTCAGCATCTCGTTAATCTTGGACGCGTTGATTACGGCTCCGGTCGCCGGCCGACGCGTCCGCTCTGCGAAAACCTTGCCCTCCTACACAAGGTTCACCTTAAATCACCACCGTCCGATAATTGAGGGGGTCCTTGCGCTGCAACGGCACCTCGTTTCAGGCGCACCCCGCGAAATTGGGAGAACGAGCGGTGGCCGCGCCCTTGTCCCGCCCTTCGTGCGTCGGCGCCAAGCTTCCGTGATGCCGGACCTCGTTCAGAAACTATGACTAAATCCACCTTTCCATCTTCCGTCCCAGTGGACGCAATAAACGCAAGATTTTCGGCGATTCTCATAAATTGAGGATTAAGGATTCGCAATTTAGGTACCCACTTGAAAAGATTTCTCTGGAAAATATAATTGAAGTTAAGAGACTCTCTATAAATTCTAAATCCTTCTCACTTACTACTTCGGAGTGTAATGGGTACTGTTAGACCATATTCCATTAGAGAAAATTAATTGGCTGATATTAATACGTAGGTGCTCTTTAATGATAATATTAATAATATATTTAATATCGTTAATATTTAATATTAATATTTAATATCTTTAATATTTGATATTTTTAATATTTGATATTTTTAATATTTGATATTTTTAATATTTGATATTTTTAATATTTGATATTTTTAATATTTGATATTTTTAATATTTGATATTTTTAATATTTGATGTTTTTAATATTTGATGTTTTTAATATTTGATATATTTAATATTTGATATATTTAATATTTGATATTTTTAATATTTGATATTTTTAATATTTTATATTTTTAATATTTGATATTTTTAATATTTGATATTTTTAATATTTGGTATTTTTAATATTTGATATATTTAATATTTGATATATTTAATACTTGATATTTTTAATATTTGATATCTTTAATATTTGATATTTAATATTAGTAGATATTTAATATCTTTAATATTTAATATTAGTATTTAATATCTTTAATATTTAATATTAGTATTTAATATCTTTAATATTTAATATTAGTATTGAATATCTTTAATATTTAACATTAGTATTTAATATCTTTAATATTTGATATTAATATTTTACATCCTTAATATTTTTTCAAAGTCCATTTGGTGAGATACTAGTATAGAAGTGTACATATTTTTTTATTACTAGTTCTAGAAGATTATACGGAGGTTAAGATGGAATGTTTCACTCTAAAAGGAAAGGTAATCTGTTTTCCCAGGGAACCCAGTTTGAAGATTCCCTTCTATGCCGTATATTTTCCTTAAGAGTCGAATAATTCGTTAAAAAAAAACAGCACTGCGAAGGACGGCTACTCGAAGCGGACGCGTGTCGAACTTTGATACTTTTCAGATCGATATAAAAGCCGCACCTGTAAGTCCTCGTTGTGACAGTTACAATTAGAATTACGTCGCTCGAACGTCTGTTGGGAGTTGTGTCCTTATTTCCAACTCGGCCTGCGCAGAACGACGGAAATTACGTCGCTTCGTTCTTTATTATCTGGCTCGGCGTGCATGTCGATGAACATGGATATGCATTGCAAAACGTTTCTTTCTTCTTCAGACCCCGTTGCTCGACTTGTCGAACGGAGAATTGCAGAGTGCAACGGTGGCGATGCGAGATTGTGTACCGGAGAATTTCACGTGTCATTACCTGGCGATGTGTTTCTCCAGGCGTAGTGTCGCAGCCAGCGCTGTCCGCAGGACGAGGCGGAAACAAATTGTGAAAGGCGCGGAGGGTTCACCGAGAGGGAACCTTACGCAGGGAGAGACACGGAGAGGGGAGAGACGACGCACGCATTTTTGCCGCTTTCGCTCCTTTAATGGCATCGGTGCCCCTCGCAATTTGTTCGTATCGCTGGTCCCCCGGTATTCCCGGTGCTCCCTTCAACGTATTTCCCTCGCCGCTTTTTGCCGATTCTACCAGCACGTGGTTACGCGCGGTTAAAATTCGAACCACCCCAACGCAAAAGAAGCTTCATTTGACAGTGGATCTGCGATAAGTGCTAATGCGTTCCAAGAATGCACACCGGAACCTGCGCTTGTTTCGTGTCGTCACTAGCAAAGTACAGGTGCTTCGCTACGGTATAAAATTAGATTTTCCGTTGTTATTTAATTTAACATTTAATTTTAACAGTAAGTAGCGCCCTCCGCACGTGGATTTCGGAACTTTTTTTATTAGCCCATAGCTGTCCCATTAAAACAAAGATTCTTCTACCTACTTCGAAGTATCGTTCAGTAGTTTCTGAGTTTTTATATAGATATGTGCTCTCGACGTCATGCTTTCGCCAATATTGCGCGATTTTATTCATTCACTTTACTCTTATATTTATTTATGTACAGGATAGAATACCAGGGAGTTACAAAATGAACAGAATGATACCCTAGAACGATCTGACCGCCATGTTGATACAGCGTTAAAGTGTAAAGGAAGAAATATTACCTCTCATACAAATCGTGGCAATCGGGGTGCAGTTAATAAGGTTTGTCATAGTCTGCACCAGTGCCGTCTTATTGTTTTCGGGGGCCCTGAGGCAAGCTCCATACGTGGCCCTCTAAATTATTCTAAATTAAATAAGATCAAAAATACCGCGCTAACACGCGAGGTGAATAAGTATTAAAACAATTAAATAAATAAGAGCCTCATTTTAGAATCTAAATTTTGATGCATTCGTTATTTTCTCTGCGTCACAGTTAGGGGGCCCATTTCTAATATTTTCTAGCTTTTAAAACCTTGTTTTTTTTAATCTTCCAATTTTTCGCCTCCAGGTTAAGACGGCACTGGTCTGTACAGAAACAAATGAGAATGTCTGAAAAGCCTGCAAGCACCGTTGAAACTAATCAGACTCATTATTGAGACTTATTATTGGACTTAATCTATGTACCAGTTAACTTGTCCATTTAGGATTTTCAAAAGAAAAACTAGGCCTGAGAAAAGAATGCGTTCCATGCAGTGACCGGATCCCGAGATTTCCTTTTTATTTTGTCCATTTAAAAGCAGGGGTGTTCGATGATCGGTTTAGAAATATAATGTAATATCAGTAGTGGCGATGGTAGGAATTCCTGGTAGCTTTCTTGGCCCCTAAAGAAAGGGCACCCTAAGCGGCTAGAATACCCTTTCCGCTGTACCCTGCTCTTTAAAGGTGTTGAACACACCTTACTGTTCCGCCGTTAAATATGTAGTTAGGAAAACGAGAGTGGCGAATAGGTTAGAATTCAATGAAATAAGTCAGAAAAAGTTGTACAAAATACAGTGCATTTCTAACAGTTCGCGCATCAATAGCTGATCTGACTGACCAGGATATGTAATCGGAATATCAAAGTTTCGCGGTTCTACGTTGGAAAGATACCTGGGATTTTGTCTTCGGGTCTGCAGCGCCTTTGAACCCGCAATGGTTTTCACAGCTTCGATAGTTTAATTACAGATTATTGCTACGCATTCGTCGCGCATTTATAATCAGTTTTCTGAGCACCTGTCTCAGCAGATCTGTTTCATGAAACGTCCTACACTTTGTTACAAAAGTTCTGTGTGCAGTAAAGTTAACGAAAGAAATTAAACGTTTGTACGAAACAATTGCTCCAGAGAAAGAAGCTTACAAGGGAAGATCCCGAAGCCGGAAATTCAAAAAATTCTGAAACTTTGTGAATATGTAGGGGATTTCCTCCTGATTACAACGCTATTTTTGTTTGCTGCCCAAATTCACTCGAAGGGGGTGAAATTAACCCCCGAAAACTCGGGTATTTTCCGATTTTGTGTTATAACTCGCGAACTGCAAGAGATAGAGAAAAAGTTTCAAGACAAAAGTTACTTCTTTTAATTAGATCTATGATTTGGTAAAAAAAAATATTTTACAGTTCACGAGTTATAACACAAAATCGGAAAATAACCGGATTTTCAGGGGTCAATTACACCCCCTTAGAGTGAATATTGGCAGCAAACAAATGATTGCGTTGTAATCACGTGGAAATTCCCTACATATTCACAAAGTTTCAGAATTTTTTGAATAAGAGATTTTTCAGTGGTGCAGTGTTGTCGGTCATAAATATGAAATAAAATCGAATTGTTCGGCTCGTGCGGTGTAATAAATCTGAATCGTAAAATCACGCATATGTAACCGGAGCAGGTTAAATATTAAACTAACAAATTTGGAATACAGCTAGGTATACGTAAAGAGTAGGTAAGTCACAAAATGTACAAAAGATATTAATTTGTTTATTGATCTACACATGACTTCTTCAATATTCCATACAATTCCTTCAGCTTCGATAAAAGATTCCTTCACACTATCAATGCGCCTGTGACGTGCATCGCAGCACACTGGAAGAAAAGATAAGATAGATGGAAAATGTGACCTGGAATTCTTCCTGTTCAGTATACATACGTGCTGCATATTTATAGAATACAACGTGTGAAAGACGATGTTGTAGTAATTTCTTACAACAGCAATGGAAATAACCCTCGCCCGCCTATTGTAATTAGTGTTTGACAGTTAATGAATAATGTATGTGCGCTGAGAAAGAAAACATTTTTCTGTGATTGGTCCCTTCTCGGACCATTATTTAGGTATTCGTTTAATTAAGCTTCTTCCTTTATGCTATGCAGTAGTTTCATTGAAATTCAGTTTAGAAAGCACCTTTCAACAGGTACAAAGCAATTCGTGCCGAAGACAATGCGCTGGACGGCAATGACCTTCTCGCTTCTTCAAACTTCCATGGCTCTTTTTAATCAACAACTTTATACGTTTGCAGTCGGGAAGATCGTAAGATTCTAACTGGAACTTCGCGGATTTGAAGTTCTTTCCTCGCATTCAATATCGACTTACTCGACGATTGCAGATCGGTGTTCCTCAATTACCTACGAAAGGGTGCACCGTCTTCGCACTTCATTCGTGCATAATTTCTAATAAATTTTGATCTGCGTTGCGCACCTGCTCACCTCTATTAACAATCTCCTCCGATCGTTTTGCAGGATGGGGCATGAATTTTCCTAAACCGGTCGTGATATGTTCTCCCTGCTCAGCCGCAGCTGAGGAATTTGACTCTGATTAGTGTAAAAGTGTGTAGATATATCTATTCCATGTGTTTGGCTAAGTGTTCTGTAAAATTTCTGGATATTAATGTCGCGCGTAGGGAAGACGCGACACGCCCCCTTGTGTGGCGCCACGAGTCGCGCCCGAGGGTTGAGAACACTGAATTATAAATCGGCGAAGAAGCGAGAATTTACAGAACTAGGATTTCGAGATAAATTTCAGCGATCACATTCCACGGGAAATTCGCAGAACGCATTTGTGCACGTTGCGGCTGGCAAAAAGTTTTGCTGGAAGTGCCGAGTCCCTTTGTGACCGGTAGACTCTTTAGAATTTCTACCCCTCCTTAGACAATTTGCCGGTGGCCTCCATAAACGGACGCCGGAGCCCGCTCTCATAGTCAACCCATTTCCTGTCATTAGCGCATTAAAGGTTCACTGCTTATTGTTGGGCGAGCACCTATCACGCCAGGATCGAGATCGACGAACCTAGTTCTGATTGGACCTAGCGCCGAATTATTACCAACTCCCCGACATTTCTTTTTAATATCAATATTCAAGAGTCACTTGAGGTTCTAGCGATTCACCCAGTGCATGAAAATACCTAACCGTGCGGAGCTAAATTTGAGTCGGGTGTAGAGCTACATCAAGCGTATAGTCAGCAGTAGCGATATAGTCAAGTCGTAAAATGAACCTGACGTAAAAGTAAACATGTCTCGAGTGTCGGAACAAGCGGTTTGAAAGAATTATAGGGTGATAAGAAGGGGCAGGGTCTCACTCCAAGCGGTAAGAAGTAATCTCAACTCTGATTCACTCCCCATTATGCAATCCCGCTGCAAGGTGCAGGGAGCTCTAAAAGGGAATAGCTTATGCAGCGGTAGGTCTTTCCGTTTCAATCGCTGACTCTTCTAACTCAGCAATCCACAACGAAAGTGTGGTGTACCTAAGTGTTCGACCAATGTTCAATAGCCAGAGCGTTTCAAATTTGATTTATCGTCAAACCCCTCAGAAATCCTCCTTGAACGTACCTATCGATTGTTACCAAAGTAGAAGAGTACACGATAGAACGAACGCCCCGGGGAAAGTGGAGGGCAGACCGCGGAGAGGTCCACGCCGCGCTCTTCCGACGGCGGTTAGTCGCGGCGTTAGAAAAGCAACTAATTAATTAGTTTGCGTGGCGTGACGCTATCGCGCGTAGCGTGTATCACGTCGCCGGCAGAGGTATCGGCTCGTCGGTGGCGGCAGAGCGCCGACGGGGGTGGAGGAGGCGGTGGCGATAGCGACGGCGGCGGCGGAGGCGGAGGCAGTAGCGGGAGTGGCGGCGGAGGAGAAGTTTAGCGGTGGACTAGGTGGAGGAGATGAAGGCCGTTGGAGTGCGCGGCGTTGCCATACCTCGCTCACGCACCAAATATTTGACGCTAACCATCGGTGAAACGCGCTTTCTGGCCCCCCCCCCCCCCCCCCCTGCTCAGCTTACTAGTCGGCTCGAAAACATCCACGCCTCCCGATATTTGCATTCCCCTAGCGGACCGTCCGGGCGGCATGCGTGTCACTGTCTCTTGGTCCTCCCGCCGCTGCTCCGTCCTTCTCGCTTGCTAAACCCTTAACTCGCCAGCGTCCTTCGCCGTCATTGACTCTTCCTCGGTCTTTGGGGCACAGAGCTCGTCGCCACGATCCATTCGGCGCTGATCTTCCGCAGGAAGCTGTGCGCCGTTTCTTCATACGTAGCTAGGTCTCTGTCCGGGCGGAAGCGAGAGTTGGGTATCTGTTCCCAGGCAAGTCTAATCAATGGTACACAGAGAGACTGGCTGGCGAGAGGAGAGGAAGTAGTAAATCAATAATCGTTACATGCGTATCCTCCGCCGTGGTTTCTGAAGAACACAGGCGATATATGGGTTTTTCATTTGCGCTTGATTGTACCCGGGCGTTTGATTCGACACACGCTTGTCGTGTTCTTCATTCGAGTGTCCCGTCAATTAAGTATATCCGCGTGGATATTCGCGGGGGTAGATAAGCGGATCGATCCTTGGCACTTATGCCGCCCGGTATCGTTTCGCATCAATTGCGCTGCCTGTGTTCCCGCAGCCGTCGAACGCCGAAGCAGTCCAATTAGCAGTCGAACGAAGTTGTTACGTCATTACCGCGAAAACGTCAAGTAGTCATTTACAAGCATTCGGCCGGTATTTTGTTGCCGCCGGCTGACGCCGGGCCACTCCAGGCAGAGAGGACCTCTTCGACGGGTTCGTTGCGCTCAGGGGCGAAGGCATGTCCGTCCGAGTAGGACGCCGATACACCTCGAGGATTTCGTAGGTTGCGTTTTTCGGTACCGAGAACAGCGGTTATACCGTACGAGCACCCAACCAAGCCCAGCTATAGTAATTTACGAGCGATCGTTCGTCGAATTCTCCGATGATATTCTGCCTCGCGGGGCCAAGCACTCCCGACCGGTCGGCGCGCAGCTGCAGCGCCGTATATCGCACCTTCGCCGATTTCGACACCTTCCGAGGATCGCCGACGTGCCACCGAACCTATCGATACCCTCCTCTGCCCGTCCGCCATTCGGGATAAGAAACGAGTCCATAATCCGGCTATCGTTGCATCTGAGGCTTCGCGAGAGATGCGAGCGGGATTGCGGGCGAGGACATCCGGCCGCTGACGGAGGCCTCGCTTGTCGCTTGTCGCTCCGTCGTTCGCGGCAGATGTCAGTTCCCTAATTTGTCCCATCAACAGCGTGCCTAATTACGAGTCCTCAGGAACAGCGCCTTGTCTCTTCCAGCCCGAGGTGTGGAGATTCGAATCAGGTAGATTTTGATTTCTTGGCCAATTGAATGGACAGCTGCGGCGCAACAGCTGGAAGATCCTCCCCGCCTTCGAGGGCGGACTCCAGTCGATCGGGCGAGTCGCGTGTCCGCTCGATCGCTACATTATGCCCCGGCGGTATCATTTAGCTGACGAGCGCGTGTTTGAGCGTACGCTGCGCGCTTCGGCGGCGGGAGGTTAATTAAGTGCGTGATTAGTTGAACTTGACACGCTTCTGCTTTGGCGACAACACGCCGCTGCATCAGCTGAGGAAGTAAGGGGAGGTCGGCGGGGTATAAAACTGGGTGGGAAGGAACATTGGAGTTGACGGGGTGCGCGAGGAATCGTCATGCAACGTCAACTGATCCCGCTTCCCGATTCCAGTCGCTTGGCGGCTCCTGCACCACGGGCAGTTCATTATCGATCACCAAGATCGATATAATGACGCCAAATATAATCCCGCTCATTAGCGGTGTGTTTCCATTTGGATTAAGGTTCTGCCCCGTCTCGCAGGTCCGCCATGGCCCGCGCCAAAGGCAGCGGGCTAACCCCGTTATTAATCATTCCGGATGCCTCTACCACCCCTGCGAATCGGATTCCATTTTACCGATTGCGTTGGAAGATCGCGCGACTGCGACCGGCCGGGTTATTCGCGGTCCTAATAAACGCCCGGAATCATAATATTCCCCGTTTCATGCGGGTTTGTTGCGCGGGGGGAAGCCACGGGCGACGCGTTTACGGCCGAACCGCGAGATGACTCCGAAGATTGTCCACTTGACGGTCGTTGGGGACAGCACTCGGAACACGCGGTACTTAGGCGGAGAAGTAAGAGGGACGAGTGCAGAGGGGACTATAAAAAGGAAGAAAATCTGGTAGCTCCAGTCAGCGAGGAGCGGGGCGGCGGTGTCTCCGCGAGCATGTACAGCAGAGTGTCGCGCATTTAGATAATGCGTACGTTCCCTGTCTGTCGCACGCTGGCACCCGCCGGCATTCTCTCCGCCAGTCGTTCTATCTCTGTTCACACTTCACCATCGGCCGTCCATAAAAGCTCGAGGCATGCATCCTTTTATCCTCTTGTAACTTTGGTGCCTTCGCACTTTTCGTTATGCAGCCTCTCGCGGGGAACCGTGTGATGCCATAACGCTGTGCCATTAACAGGCGTAATTGCGCCGAAACACCGAGGCAAAATGCGGCTGTGCACGTACAGCCACCGTACGTGTCAAGATGCCGTTGTAACGTGCGCTTCAACTTCTCCGCCACTGTCGGGTACTCGATACCTCGTTAACAGCTGCCCGGGTTAATGATTTGGGATTTTTCGGAGCGATTCCGAGGCTCCTGAATGAGCCCTATAGCTCAACTTTGATTTCTTGCCGGACATGATTAGGGGAGACCGGGGCTGGTTCGTCCCAGGGGTAGGTTGACTAATTGTTAATAACTTTTCACTAACGTGTGCTCTACTGCGGAGCGATTTTCTGTAGGAACAAGTCACTTCTACTATGTCATTCATTTGTTTCCGACACCACCATTACACGTTGTTTGGCAGTTACCAGCTTTTATCGAAAAATTGGCTATGTAAGTAAATATGTTTTCTTAAAGATTTTATGTTTCCACGCTCTATATAGTTACAGTAGAATTAATGCGAAGGGACTATTTTAAAGTTTGTTTATTAAACGACCTACTGAGACTGCGTTTTTGATTTTACATAAATAATTAAAGTTTATATAGAGTATTGAAGTCAAAATGATCGTTCGGGGCTGGTTGACTAATAACGTTCGGGGTTACATGACTAAGCTGGTCAACCAACCCCAATGATATTAATTTATTACGAACTTTTCGTTACTAAAGGTTAGTTAATAACTTATTTTACAGAACAATGAGGACATATCAAAGAAAGTCAAATAGAGGTTCAACTTCAGAAGAACTTATAGAACAAGCATGTCGTGAAGTAATTCTTGAAAAGAAAAGCATTCATGCAGCTGCTGTGGAACATAATATACCGTATAAAACACTATATAGATATGTAACTAAAATGCAAAGTAAAATTGAACAAAATCCAAGCATCCCAAGGTCAGAGATAGTTTTTAAATTGTTATTTATTATTTAAAAATTAATAAATATTTTATAATGAAACAACTCTCGTGACATTGTGCTATTTTATTACCATCCAGATAAGTTGCTAACAACATTTTCTTCACTGATTGCACCTATAGTCAACCTACCCCATACTGTTAGTCTACCAACCCCGACCACGGGGCTGGTTGACCAGCATGTAAGGTGTTAGAAAAACATTAAAATGCCTTAATTGTTGTCACATTTAGTCAACTTTAATAATTTAATCAGATAGCCAAATGTATGCCCTATCAAATATACTAACCGGTTTAATGATATTTCGTCCACATAATTTATTAAAAATCAAAAACTGAAAAACTGGCCTACCAGCCCCGGTCTCCCCTACTCAAAGAATTCTGCTACGACTGCTATTGCCAAGAAAAGGAAAAACATTCGAAATATTTTCATATTCGTAGTACCAGTTGCAACCAACAAAACATGCTATAAATTGCATTCCCTGCCCCCCCCCCCCCCCCCTTACCCTTCGTTTTATCTTTAAAACCAACTTTCCTAAAAAAAGAAAAAACCCACCCGCTATCGTGGGTGCCAGACAGCGGAGTATTATGAGAACTTGTTTGCAATACATTACTGAAGACGAATGTCTGTTCCGATGCGCCAATCGGCCGAGCATCGCGCCTCTTATTTCATGCGGCTGCTCTTCCGAATCGCGGCCGCCGTAACCGAGTTCAGCTCCTCCGGCGTTGTCTTCAAAGTTGACCGCCTTGTTACTCGAGGGAGCGACCTCGGTGAACGCCACGATTTACGATGGGTAATTACCAGCGGCAGTAGTTCCTCCACTAAAGGCCCTACCTTGTATATCAGCGGTAGAAAGGCAGTGAACTTCGAAACGCCTGGATAGACGCGCGAGCGCAATTGCCTTTCGCTGTCCGCCGCGTTAAAAGCGATATGCCATTAACCTTGACCACTCGCCTTGCCACGAAAATCTTGCTGCACCGGCCGCCGATTTTCTGCCCAATTAGAACACCAGCGCGCAGCGTATTTGGAAAGTTCGCGCGCTTCCCGAGCGGCTTTGATGCAGTCGATTAACGTGTATCGAGAGTCCGGTTCCCTCTCAGTTTCGTTAAATCGCCTGGCAAAGAAAGTACGTAAATTTACAGTTCTGCCAGCGATAAGTCCCGTTTTAACGAAGTAGACTCGGCTGCCTCATTATCTTTGATCGAGCACGGCCTTTTGATGCAGATTACGCTGGATGAAAAGCGGCGGATATCTCTAAACATGGAATAAAATCGAGCTGCCGGTGAATACGTATCCATAATGGAGGCAAGAAAAAGCGGCCGATCTTTCGGAGTAACAAAGACACTTTTGTAGGGCTCAATTATATCAGGTCCACTTGTACCTCGAGCGCAATTACAAGTTGAACCTCGAGCCCAGAGCCGTATGATTGTTAAATTTCAAGAGGTCCACTTCGAATCCAAGAAGGATTCTTCGTGGCTAACTCTGTCTGGTTTGAGTTCGGAGACCGTAGACAGTGCTACAGGTTGGAGATGCACCCGGCGTAGGTCAGGCAAAACGCGGACTCGTTTTATGATCAGCTTAACCGAGAAAACATTGTTAGGTATTTGGTCACCGTTGATGACTATTACTAGGTCCAAAGGGGCAGTTGGTGTTTCAGGTCCGAGGTACAGGAGAGACCATTGTTGTCGTCGCTGAATGCACTTTCAAGTAATCACATTTCGCTGGTTACAACCCGCCTCTCTGATTCCCTTTAGATCTCAACTTTGGCGCGCCTGGTGGTAATGTGTAGGATTCGGCTCAGCCCCCGCGGATCGGCGTGCTGCTAGCGCTGGCAACTGCGTTGCTCGTGACTCGAAATTGCGAAATCGGTTCACGAGCACCGAAAGCAAGGTTAGTATTGGCAGGAGCGGTGCAAACGGTATGCGCGCCAAGGTTGTGCGATCGGTATCGAAAGCTGCGGGACGAAAGCCCCGGCAGATCTTCAGAGATACAGCTAGGATACGCTTGAGTTGGTAATGAGGGGGAACGCTCGGAGTCTTTTGTGGAGGTCCAGGTACAATTTTATCGAAACGCGTATAACGGTACGCTAAGTGATTCATTGTCTAACTGGACACTCGGTCGTGGGACTATTGCTTAAGTATCTCTCGGAAACATGAGCTGAGGTTGTGGGCGCGATCCAGCCGATGAGCAAGAAAACGGTAATTGGAGAAATCATCGAAAATCACAGTGGTAGCGCGGTTGCGTCGCCCGGAACGGGGTCCCATTCGTCACAGCTAGAAATGCTTCCGAAGGTTCCTCCTCAACAACCTGCATCGCGATCCCTCCTCCCGGCTGAGCAGTGGTGAGCTATCGTCGAGCTGTATCGTCCTCATTTTTTTTTTTAAAGCAGTCCTCTTGTCGCCACCCTCGTTCCTCGACTGACTGACGTCGACCTTGTCTAGGAGTGGCACCTGCCCTGCGATTTAATATTGCGTAACAACAGAAACTGGAGTAGTCGACAGCGGTGCAAGCATGGGGGGTGGGGGGGGGGGGGGGGGGATTGAAAAGGCAAGAGCGGTGCCGAGAGTCGAAGCCGGAGAGCGTAGGTGTCTCGTTTTCATGTGGGCCCCACTGGCGGAACACTATTATTTGGGCCGAGGATCGAAGGATTCGCGTTATAGGGGAGAAAGAAGCGAAGAAGGGTCCCGTTAGCGATGGGTCAAAACTCCTCCGCCCTCTTTTTCGAGGATACCTTTCGTTCCTCCTACTTTTATCGTTCCCTCTCGTTCCCTTCGACTTCGCTGGAGAGAACCGTATGCTTTCTCATCTCGTTCTCGAAGGCGAAGACTAAAGGCCCCAAGGCAGGTATAATATAACCTTTACCCGTCATTTCTCCTTTTCTCTCCCGCTCCCTTCGCGTTTCTGCCCTTCTTTCTCCGCTCTACACCATGTCTTTTCTTCCAACGTGGCCCGGATCCCCCCTCGGGTAGCCGAGAGGTTATTTATTACAGGTTTGGCGTTTATATTGGATTTACACAACTTAAATACCGAGACCCACTGGCGTGCAGCACCAACATAAATATTGTATTTTCTTCGTCGCCGAACACGTCCCAACTAAACCTTCGCCGAACGGTTTTCGTGGCGCCCTTTCTCCTGGAGACCGACATTCACGCGTAACTAGACGTATCACTCGGTCGACCCGTTAGCATGATAAAAAAAAGTCCTACCACCCTCTTTAGCCACGAATTTTAAGTTTGTATACTCGATAACAACACAGTTGAAAAGAGATGCTCGTCAGTGTTAACCAATAATCAAAGACTGAGAGTGAGCGAGCCATAAATTTCGTTCGAGATAGCGGCGGCGTCATATTACTGAAAGGCGAAGACGAAAGACGAGCTGAACAGCGTGCCGTTTCGTTAAGTATATCACTCGTCTTACTCCATCTAACTACTCAAGTGCTTTCGGTTCGGCGTTCGGTTCAGATCTGGACCGGGCCTAAGAGACCGTCTTGTCCCCCGAGCGGCGTGCTTATATTGGGACACCACTGTAGGTACTTGCAGATTAGTCGCATCTCAATCACTCCGCGCTTGTAGTTCCACTGCATCTAGGTCGTATAAGAAGAGTTAGCGAGGTTCCGCGATCGTCGTTCTGAAAACAGTTGAAAGCATTTTCTCCAGGCTCCGTCAAATGTTCAGCGAGGAGCTCGCAAGCTCCGACAAAGGCACACCCTGTATTAATGCTCGCATCGAGATCACCGAGGCCGAGGATTCTCGTCTGCAAGGCGGCCATTTGTATCCCTTAAACGACTATGCTAACATATTCCATGGGCCAACTCGTGTGGCTTGGAGCCGCGTCGGATCAGTTTTTGCGATAAGTGGTAACAATGACACCGGCTACTACCGGCTGCCAGACACCGGTCGCATGGAGGCAGCAGGAACACATGGCAACTAAGCTCTCTCGTTGCCGCAGCACATTGCTGAGGGGAACTGCGGGCAGCGCCAGCAACCGCGCGCCGCGGCGCGAGAGACCAGCAACTCCCTCGGCGCGCGTTTAGAGCAAACCAGGCACGTATAGCAATCATTCGTCTCCTTATCTAGCGACGGCGGCAAACGTGTAGGTATTCATCCATCATCCAGTAGCGTGGAAAGCACTCATTTAGTTGCTCCGCTTTCAGTGCCCCGCCAAGCTTACGGTCCCAGGAGGGATATCCGGCACGAGGCGAGCGCGCGCTGTATTCAGCGCGCTCTCCCTGCCGCCGATGTGTGTCTCTCGTATTCCAAAACAAACCCGCGGGAGGAGGCTCCTGGTACACGCGCCCACGTAGATCCCACGTCGCGTTGAACGATTACGCGTCGCGTGCATTGTGACTCCACTCGGGCATGACGAACTTAGTTCTCCTCACAAACGAAACACTAGGCTACTTATTCGCGCGTGCGCTCGTTAAATCGATTGAAATCTGTACCACGAGATTAGGCGTGGAAATGTTTTAGTCTTCAGGGGTAGCAGACTGAGTGCAAGAGGAACATCATTCGGTCACAAATGTCACAGAGAGCTTCTATAATAGCGTTGGTGACACGATTTAGAAGCGGCTAGGTTTCAAGCAAGTAGTCCATATTGTCGAGTGGCGTTTTAGTGAGGTTGAAGGATGGATTGCAGGAATCAGGTTGCCTTTCATGTGCGAAATCGGTTAGCTGTGGTTGAGCCTTTGCAACCAAAGGAATCAAGGAACTGGGGAAGCAGCACTAAGTAGATGATTCCGATGAATTCCAAGTACAACGAGCATGTCTGAACATTAAGTGTGGATGAGGAAGAGAAGCCTCGGGCAATGGGACTCGAACCCAAGATCCGTAGGTCCTCTGGGCACTAGTCAGCCGCGTTGCCAATTCCCCCAACGTGGACTCTCCGATGCTACTCGTTTCCGAACTTTACAAATACCCACACCAAACGGGGTGCCACAAAAGGGAATTAGTTGGTCGGATCATTTTAGTGTCTTTGCCTTGTATAGATCTCTTCGTTGACATCAATTGCCTCGTTTGTTGATTCCGCTACGTTGTGGACTGTACGCGTACCGTTTTCTCAGTACCTGCCGCACCGAACCCGCGAGGGTGTGCGCCCATTGTCTTCCAAGGCAGCGGCAAGGAGAGCTCGTAACGATGCAAGGTGCCCCGTGCGTCAGTCGGTCGCGTTTCGGCCGCTTTATCGACAAGCCCAAATAAACCTTGGATTTATTTATCGAGTCAAGTAACGTGGTTTCGTGTTCCGATAAACTGTAACGAAGTGGCGACGCCCACGTAGCCGAGCTCGTGGGCCAGCAACACCACGCCGGACGGTCCAGAAATGTTGAGATGCACACTGGGTGTAACTACCGTCCGTCTGTTAATCTCCTTATCTGCATTCTCTGTCTCTCCTCTCCTCTCTCATCTCGATGTTAGTGTCAAGATCGAATGCATTGTTGCTGGGAAATGTAAATGAATTTAACCGTTACCCGTTCGCCCACGGGTCTGCCCAGTTCCGCCTTGGGAAGCGATCAAGCACAGAAGGACCGCGTCCACAAAGGATTCTCGCAACGGTGGACGTGAGTGCTGCAGTACTTGCACAACGAATCCCAGGAACTAAAGCGTGTGTGTCTAATGATTAAATTTCTCCACCGATAAGTGCAGGCGACATTCGTCTTTCAATAGACGATCAGCCGTGTCAATGCTGAAACTCCACGGCTCAACATCGTCGTTTGCGGGGTCGTCGTGTCTGTTAACCGTACACGCCGAACGCCTATAGGCGTTACCGAAGGGATTAATGGTCTAGCTCAATTGGTTAAGCAGTTATTCGCCAGGCGAACGATGCCTTCTTTATTCCTTGACAAATCGTACGTAGCAATATTGCTATCTGTCGTGCATCTACCCGCACAGTTGGGGTGCTACACTCCGTCTGTTCGAATACGCCTATTCGCAGGCGTTAATGAACAGGCTCGACGTGTCCGGGAGGCGCTCGAAACGGTCGCGGCAGATTCGTTCATTCTTGGCGGAGCAATTCAATTAGCCGCGCGAGCGCAAGCGTTGCAAATCGCGAAACACGCGACGAACCCGTGAAGCGGCTCGGGCCGCGCACGAGCTGCGTACGCTCCTGGCCTCGCAGCGGTGCCGTATGCCAGACGCGGCAACATTGTACGCGGGCAGAGTATCCGCCGGTCTCTCGCGCGCGATATATGTAGTGAGACGGCGTAGGGCATAGAGAGAAGAGAGAGAGAGAGAGAGAGGCTTCCGAAGGGAAAGGAAACGAGCGAGCGAATGGCGGGCGAGGGAGGGCCAATACGAAAATGCGGAGGAAGATAGATTTTGCGGATGAACTGCGTCGCGGGGACGAAACGAGATAAATGGTAACGTGCGAAGAAATATGGCTAGACCCCGTGGAAGATGCATCGATGCGCGAGGGAACGTAAAGGGAGGAAAAGGAGGATACGAGAGAACACGGACGCCAGGCGTGCGCGAATGTATGCACACGTAGTGGGTGTCGCCTCTGCCGCTGCCGACGTCGCTGCCGTTCCTCGTTACCGACGCAGTTGCTGGACGCCCTCCGCCAGCCCTCACGACATGATCTATCAGCCTTTTCTACAACTACTCTCCTCTCCCTCCTCGCCGCGCTCTCTTTGTCCTCTTTCTTGCATACTCGTTCGTCGCTCCAGGCGGCGGCAGCGTGCTTCTCGCCATCCTCCTTTCTGCACGCCCTCAAGTAGCTCCACTCTACGCCTTCTCGGCTTGGAAATAGCGAGAGCTTGATAAGCTCTCTTTGCTTCGAGATTTTTTCGGATCTTGATAACCACGGGGCTCTGGAAACTGGTATTTCGATTCGAGGCGTTCTGTTCCAAGGGTTTCCCTACAAGGAGGCCAGCTCGGTTTGCCTTTATACATTAACGTATCAGCTTCCATCAGTTTTGCCAAATAACACCACCTTATGTAGAACCTTGGACGCAAAGAGTTGGTTCATAAGTCCGATCTACTCTTTCTACACCTACGACCCAATGTCGTTGGCCTCGTACCAATTGCCCCGTTCTTAATCTCCCTGCCTTCGGATGATTGGGCCAATTATGACCAGCGCGAAGAAAGTAATTGCTTGTTTTGAAATGAAAATACATCCCCTTGCTCTGACCTACAGCTGACAAGTGTTATGTGTACAGTAGAAGTGGACTGGTACATGGAAATTATGCTGTGAAAAAGCTATTTTCTTCGGAAATACATACATCAAAATATGCGGAATTGCTTTGCAACATCGAAAGGGGCTCGCGCATTCTTCCTGACTGTCCTGATAACAGAAGAATTGAGAAAAAATGATAATTCACTCTCAAAGTAGTAATTTATGATATTTACGTACACCATGTACCATAAAAAATTCTCCATAAAACGAAATTCAGTATCAAAATCCAGAACGCATTTAACCGCCGCTCAGTTTCTTGCGCCGCTAGCGAGCGGACGAGGCAGAGGCTCCGGCGAAGAAACTGGGAGAGGGAGGGCTCGCAAGAATTCGAACACGGCCCTGCGCTCTTTCTCCCGCGTCGCCCTCCCGTCGCCCCTCTCCCTTGCCGCCCTTTTCCCGCCGCTCGATCCCCCTCCTCGCCTCCGCGAACGTCTCCTTCGTCCCTGCTTCGTCGAGCCAGTCCCCACCGGACGTGCCGTCCAGCGGTGCTCAACCGCGGCGCCGCAGAGGGCGCTGGCGCTGGCGCGCTAAGGTCTCGTGCATCGGGAGGTCTCGAGCGCGGCGAGGCCGTTCGTGTCACGTGCCGGTGAACTCGTTAACTACCCTAACGACCAGGATTCCACGTGGCCGCCGCGGTCTCGTCGATAATTGGCGGCGGGCCAGCAAATTGCTACTTTCTCGATATATTATACGGACACGCGTTGGTACTTCGCGACACGCGGATTCGCCACGGTTGATAGGACTGATCGTCCGGGAGGCTTGGCTCAGGCACACGGAGCCAAACGTGCCACCCGCAACGAGGAGGGACGAGGAAGCCCGAAATTTCGGTCAGAGTGTTCTCTGCCTCGTCCCTGAAAGACACGATTGACGCCTGCGATAATACGATACGCCTCCAAGCGACGACGCGCGTCTGGGAAGAAAGAGCTACGCGGAGTCGCGAATATTACATATGCCAGGCACATAAATCTTGCGGCTAGGTAATGCCGGGCGACGCGGTATGCGCCCGCAGTCGGAGTGCTCTCGGCGCGGCCGGGCACCGACGGAGCAAAATCTATGGCGCAGCCCTGTTAATTCTTAATGCTTAATCAGTGCGCCTTATCGCGAACGCGCGAGAGCGCGCGCACCGCCTCCTTCTCTCGGTCTATTTTCACGGGCTGAGAAGCCCGCCTTGTAAATAGAGGAAACGCATTTGCCGCCTATCTGGCATCAAAGGAACCGACGCCACGACGGTTTTATATACTTAATTTATGAACAATATACGCCGATGTCGACCTACCTCGATTCTGGCACCTCTTCCCCGCCCTCCGATCGCCTTTTGTCGCCAAACACTTTATCCGGGAGAAACTCGTAGCTGCCGATAAGGAGCTCTACCCTTTATCGTTAAAGTACACCGTTCGGCGTCACCACACCACGCCAGTTATCTCGTAGTCTCCGCAGCATTTCTCCGCTCGAGCGTGGCCAATTTGATTGCCGTCGCCCGCGCGCCCCCGATGCTCTTTAGGCGCTTGCCCTGGTTATTACGTTCATTCGGATCCTGACCCACGTACATTGACCGCGAGTGTGGCGGCAGGTCCTTTGTAACGACAATTTTATTTCCGTTCAAACATTAGCGCCGCTCTCCACCTGCTCGAGATTCCCGGTCCAGTCGAACGCGGCCTCCGTTTGCTCGCAGACAGGTGGTAATTCGGAGCAATTGGGAGGAAAAAAGGATTTTTCGCGCTCAAAAACCCCGGCGGCCGCCCTTTTCAGGCGAAACGTTGCGCCATTTAAATCTGCATCGCGGCTAATTAATTAATCTCGTATCGCCATTGCCATCGGTGCGCGTAAAGCGCGGCAGTGCATTATTTTAAAATTCTGTTTGCATAATTTTTCAAACGTGAATAAACGAATTGCACGCTAGAGTCGTTCCCGCAAAAAGCTGCGCTCGGTTCGCTCTCCGCCCGGGCGTGGCGCGGCGCGCGCGCGCGAGCGATCCTCTCTGCCTACGCCAGTGGCTTTTATCGACTGCCGTCGACTAACTGGCTTTTTGGCGCATTTTATTATGTCGTGTAATGAGTCCCTGCGCCTCGTCACGTTATGCCCTGCATCTCAAAGGGACGCCCCATTCAGCTTGAACGGGGGGGCCCCGGTAATGACGGCGATAAAATATGATGCGCCTCGCACAGTTTCTTGGCCCTAGCCCCTCACCTGACGCCGCGCGCCAGCCTCCCCGGAGCTAACGAAAGTAGCAGAGGGCACCGGCCGTTGTTCCCTTCCAGCGGGCCGGTCGCGTCCGTTTCCATTGTACACCCCTATTGTTTCGCTGGTATTCCGACGTTTCTCGCCGTTAACCTTCTTTTCCCTCTGTTTCAGGTAAGTTCCCAGCAGCCTTCTTATTCCATCGTCCGCTGTGACGCGGGGATCGCCGTCGGGTAAGCGTCTCTTTCACTCTCGGCACCTCGGTCCGCGACGCGGCCAGTCACGAACCACGCTCCGCCGAACGTACGTCGATTCGCCGGAGTTTGTCGGTCAACAGATTCGCTTAATCGCCGATCAACGTAGCAGGTCACTTGGAGTTTGCCTTTCCGGGGGCCATCCGCATTGGAGATGAACGGGAACCATGTACTATACAGGTCGCTCGCTATCTTATCCGCGTTGCGCAACGCCAGTCGCTCGAGTTTCCACGTCTAAATGTTTTGCCCAGGTTGCGCTAGTAATAACGAGCGCCCGCGTTGCCACGGAGCTGTCGGAGGATCGCGCGGAGAGAAGATATTCGAGTATCCTATGACGAGGGTATTAAAACTGTAGCTGGATCAGCGGGCTGGTAATACGGCTGGGGGGGCTTTGTCCAAGAGTCGATGGACTCTTACTTAGCCTCGATATAGGTTCGTCAGGCCGTAATAGAATGAGAGGCCACGAGAGTGTTGGGTCGAGCACGTTGGGAAGGGTGCATTAGCCTAATCCGACGATCCTCGTCGACTGTGAGAAGTATCGTATTCACCCTACCGAATCAATCAGCATCTATCCGTAACGTCTACCTTCGTGGGTGGTCGGACAGAACGGTAGTTTTCTCCGGCCCGCTGTAACGGCCGTTAAGTGTAACCTACTGCAGTTACGAGCTTGTTCCGTTTGCGCCAGCGCTGCTCTGCCAATCCCGATTAGCATAGAGCCCGACCGGTCATTAGTATTTTCTCCGGACATGAGAAACTCACAATTCGTTGCGATCTCTTCTGCCATGCGAGGAATTATATGAAGCACGTGGTTTCAAAGGGGCTTGTATTTTTTTTTTTTTTTTTTTATGTGCGTCCAATTTTTGTGATAAATTCCTAGCTCTATTAGGAGTGTGTGAAACGTCAAACTGTAACTGAGATTTTTTATTTTTCTATTTTTTTTAAATAGATTGAAGTGTCAGTCTATCGCGTGCGCGTACATTCCGGGATTGCCAACTCGGAAATTCAAAAAATTATGCAACTTATGTATTGCGCAATTTTTTTTGCTGCCCCAAATTCTCTAAGGGGGTGAAATTGACCCCCTGAAAGTCCAGCTAGAGGTCAATTTCACCCTCTGAGAGCGAATTTGGGTAGCAAAAAAATTACATAATACATATCCAAAGTTTCATAATTTTTTGAATTTCCGTATTGGAAATCTTCCCTTGTTAGACAATATAGTGTATAATAAATTGGTCATTTAAATATTTAAAATGGGAACACCAGGAACCGTTAAGAGCTAAAATTGCGTATTTACGATCGAAAGTATGAAAAGGTATGCCGTGGGAGGGCCACCTTGCCCCTGGTTATACCACAATGTTTAGTTGCCCATCTAACGAGCGTCAAATTGATGGTGGTCGGTGCGTGACGATCGAGGAATTGAGTGCCCAATTGATTTCGCCCCGCGTTTCCACAAATGCTCGTCTTGCTCTCCCGCTAGTTTGCGCTAATCTGAACAAATCATCCCTCACCCCCCATGTATCGCTTCTCGTTCGACTGACTGCGAGAAGTATCGTGTTCACCCCTGACGGGCGTCAAAACGGCCCACTTTGTCAGGCTACAATGGGACCGTATCGGCCAGGGGAAGAGGGCACCCTAAGCCACCAGCAGAAATAATAACTCGTGCAACACTCGCGCTCACGGAACCCTCTCGGCCCGACCACGTATTAAATAAATATAACACCCGCGTAATATGGCTGTTAGGAAAGGCCGTCGGGCGCGGTCGACCCCGTTTGCACCCCATCAATTGCATGCGGTTGTCTATCATCCCCTCCTTTATACTCTCACCGCAATATAAACCACTATCCGCACGAGGTGCCGGATGGGGGTGGACTGCCACGTAGCCACCATATCCATCTCGTTTAACGCCAAAATAGTGCCGGACAAGTACGCGCGTGGGCGTGCCTTCCACCTGTTATGTTTCCAGCACCTTTTAAGCCTGCGGGAAGCGCGCAGTTCCGTCTGGCTTCGCTGTGCGGGCACGGGAAGCGGAGGCTTTCGTGACCAGAGTTGTGCTCTCCAGCAGATAGTCGACATATGCCTTCTGATGTCTGCCGCGTTTGACATGAAAATTCGGTACGGGTGCATACAGCATGCTGCCATTATTTTGTCATCCGTGCGTCAGCTTCGGTGCAATGGATGATCTGTGGAAGATTTTTTGCGATAGTGATAGTTTTCGTTGGCACGTTTCAGCTCTCTTGATTTCATCATCAAATGACATAGAATATAGATAATAATTGTCAAGGTATGGGTACATAAGAAAATTCGGAGGTTGACAGTAGTAGTTTTAGCTGTAAATTGATTTCTTAAGGGTTTACCTACAGTCAGGAAGTAGAAAAAGAACGATTCTTTGGGAATTTATTTCAGAAAGCACATGCGTATTTTTATGCAATGATTTTTTGTATTCAGATGAGGGACACTTTAACAGGTTATTATATTATGTTTCGGTATAAAAATATTTAGTTATTGCAAAATTACCACCGATTTCCCGGAAGCTGTTTTTAGAAACACGTTTTGCGGCGACCAACATTATTCGGAACTGGGTTATCTGAAATCAAGAAACGAAAAAGATTTAGTTAGTACAGTAGTTTATCTAGTCTTTGATCGTTCCGTTTTATAAAATATTAATCTGGGACAAAATGGCAGATGTTTTCGTAGAAAAATACACTCATTTTTCATCCATAAAATAAAAACTATGCATTGGAAAAACAAATGCTTCGATTAAAGACTAGATTTGAATGTCTAGGAGAATCCTACAAAAGTTTCAGAAAGATTGGTGAAGCGGTTTTTGGGAAATCGTGGTCACCGCAAAACGTGTTTCTAAAAACAGTTTCCGGGAAATCCGTTGTAATTTTGCAATAACTAAATATTTTTATACCAAAACATAATATAATAACCTGTTAAAGTGTCCGTCAAATGAATATAAAAACCATTGCATAAAAATATGCATGTAATTTCTGAAATAAATTCCCAAAGAATCGTTCGGTAAGGTAACCCCTTAAGGGTCATGCTTAGTTGGCAGGCGAAAAATAACGTGATTTTCGGGAATTTTTTGTTGAAAATCGAATGTATATTTTTTGCAACTATTTGCTTATTTTAAAAGTACATATATTCAGCAACTTTTGATTTTGTTATACATAGAAAGGTATTAAAAAATGAACAAATAGCAACCACTCTCCTGGAAGCTGTTTTTATAAAGGCGCTTGCTGCGCGGTGCGCACGATTTCTCCGAGCCGGATGATTCGAAATCAAAAAGTGAAGAAGATTCTGTTAATATATGACTTTATCTAGTGCGTGAACGAACGATTTTGCAAAAAAATGATTTCAGACAAAATGGCGGCCGTTTAACGTGATTTTTCGATGTCTGAATTGTTCGTTTTTCGCGAATTAAAAATAGTGTTTTCATCAAAAACAAAAATCAGATAAACTCATATACTAACAGAATCTTCTTCACTTTTCGATTTCAGATGATCCGACTCGGAGAAATCGTGCTCACCGCTAAAAAAAAATAGCTTCCGGGAGAGTAGCTGCTATGCGTTCATTTTTCAATATTTTTCTATAACAAACTCACCGAGAGTTGCAGAATATATGTACTTTTACAATAAGCAAACAGTTGCAAAAAACATACTATACATCTCCCACAAAGAATTCCCGAAAATCACGTTATTTTTCGCCTGCCAACTAGACATAACCCCTTAAGCATGCAATTACCTTTTTTATACAATTGACTATTTGCAATCGTGTAATTGTGAAGAACATGTACCTCAGCTATATCTGCGCAATATTAAATTACATTCTTTGCGAGTACCTACTGCAACAGGTAAATGCAAAATATTCAGGGAGCATATGAGGCATTGAGAGCAAACACAAACAAACCCACATTGAAAAAAATTAATTTTTCCTATTTTATATGACTAAGTAGTACAGCCCATTGTAACACATTATTGCTACTAACTAAATTTCTCTCAATATTATGAATGGAAAAGGGCATAGACGGATAAAGAACTTCGTTAAAAAATTGCATCAGAATATACCTACTGTTAATTCTCACGTGGGCCTTCATCTCAGATCACCGGCAGTGGTCGGTCTTATTGATGGTCTGGCGGGACAAAAGTCCAAAATCCTGACCATCCAAAATGAATGAATCTTGGTCATACCACAAGCTACTGAGTCAGAGATACCGGAATGACATGGTATGCAAGTTTATACGCATTTCATAAAAGTAACGATCGGCGAAACCAACTGTATATCAGAAGTGCTCAATTGCATCGCAATTTAAATTGTCAGTGTTTTGAATAATGGATTGCAGAAGCACAAGTAAGTAGTGAATCAAGCTTCAGCCCTGAGTACTTTAATTTCCAACGAACAGAATTAAAATATAATCATAAAAATGATGGAATTTTTCAATAGCCTTCGTTGGAAAAGCTCTAGATATCCAGGAACCTCGTGGAACCTGAAAATTCTTGTACTGTTTTCTTCTATTTTCTTTATAGAGTACATATTTACAAGTTATAGCTGCAAATATTTGCAACTCTACATAATTTTTTATACATAATTAAAATAATTCTATCTTCAAAAATGGTGATGTTAGAAGCCAAAATTTGTAATTCATTCTAAATAACGTGGTTGTAAACAATTTCTCCCTACAAAACACAGTTCACATTCGCTTTCTACATTTTAAGAAACCCCAGAACACGAATTTTGGTTTTAAAAGACCCTTGGAGGCTGAGGTGAAAGCTTTAAGGGTGGTGAAACTAATTATGCACGACCCGCGACTTTTGTCCCGCTAGATTGTTATTGGGCAGACCACCGTGGCTGCCCCGCGAACGGAGCATTCAAATCACCGGGCCGGAAATCTTCGTTATATCCTATATTGTCGCTGGCCCATTTGCCGGCAGTCACGATTATTCCCGGTAATCCGTGATCCACGATCCATGAATGGGAGTCCTCGGTAAACACAGTTGCGTCGGGGTGATCCTTCGGTTTGCCACGCCGCCGTTCCCCTCTCTCTCGGAATATGAATATGATATCGCACCCCGCTACTTACAAAATGATTTATCAATTCAGCGCCGGCAACCCCGGGGTGCTGGTGTTGAAATATTATAACATCATTCCCCCACGGCGCACCCTAATGTTATCCCCCTAGCCGCCCGGCATTAACATAACAATGGTCGACCTAATTGCGGCCTAATCGGCGCCAAGGGCGAAACCCTGATCGGCTCTGCCCACGAATTCTCTTATCCCTTTTCTCCTTCGTTTCAGTTTTCTGCTCTCCAATCCACTTCTCTCTTTCGTCTTCCGCCTCCGACTGCCTCCCGCTCGCTGTTAAGCCGCCCTTGAGCGCCTCGCCGTTTCTAATTATCCTTGCGGCGAAGTCGCAAATTGCTACCGGGTTACTTTCCCAAAGCACCACGTCCAAGTGACAAAACTGCATCGGGAATATTTATTACCGGCTCGCAAAATCGACCGGCTTACTTACCTGAACGGTGGTCGCGGTATGATTGTATAATAATATTTCTTCGCGCGCGAAATTATAGGTGGAAGAAAATCCAGTCCGCGGCGGCCTTGTTGCTCGTACTTCCTTCCTGTCTATGACGAACGAACAACCCGTCGGGCTTGTTACGGTATCGGGTATTCTGACTTCGGGAGGGTCTGTCGTCGCCTGGTTTTTCATCGGCACGAGGGGTTGATGAAAATTTCAATGTCTTTATTACACTTATGCGAAACAGAAAAAAGGAAAACAGAAAATTTTGAACGAGGTAGCCGACCTTTTCCAAACTTTCCGACTATTCGTTGATTTTTGAGAGACAGCAAAAACAGTGTATTGCAAATAGACAATTGAATTGTGAGGTTTGTGGGAAAGCGCAGCTGGAAGTGGTGAAATCACGCATACGTGTCGGCGGCCGCCAAGGCGTCAAGAAACTGTCTGGTCGCGTCCGTGAAATGGTAGCAAACGGAATGCTGTAACGATCGACGAAGAGCATCGGCACGAGTTTGTGGTCGCGCGTACCCGCGGGGAATCAGCGTTGCGGCGAAGCCAGCTAAGAATCTTTTCCTAGCCCTTTTCTTCCTCCTCTCCGGCGTTTCTTCTTCGTTTACTCGTTTTCCGGACGGCCACTTACCGCAATTCCAGCCGGCATCGCCGCGGACTTTTTCTGCCGGTCGACAATCATAACTTGGATCTTTTTTTGGTACGCCGGCCACCAGATAGATATCTAGCCGCGTAATAATTCTAGCCGGGCACTCCTGGTTTACGGCACCTTTTTGCGCGTAACCGTGGAACTTGCCTTCCGATCATAGGGATTTTCGCGGAATCGCGAGGCGGTGCAACGGTATCGTGTATATATAGAAAGGGGCAGCGAATGACTTACAATTACAGCGCTCGTTGCGTTATTTATTTGTCAGATTTCAGGGTAATTGCTGAGTGGCAGGAGGAAAGTTCATTTTTAGTCGATTGCGGTGTACAGTGTGAATGAATTAAAAATTATGAAAATTTCAATTAGGGTAACTGTACTCGTAGTTGACAGTGTATCAATAGTTGACACTTTAAAAAATGTTTTTGATTAATACGCTGTTTGAAAAAGTATTAGTCAAAAACATTTTTTTAATAGAAAGCTTATTATTCGTGACTGGCAATAAAAGTGTCAACTATTGGTACACTGTCAACTACGAGTACAGTTACCCTAATTGAAATTTTCATGATTTTTAATTCATACTTTTTCAAACAGCGTATTAGCCAAAACATTTTTTTAATAGAAAGCTTATTATTCGTGACTGGAAATAAAAGTGTCAACTATTGGTATACTGTCAACTACAAGTACAGTTACCCTAATTGAAATTTTCATGATTTTTAATTCATACTGTTTCAAACAGCGTATTAGTCAAAAACATTTTTTTAATAGAAAGCTTATTATTCGTGACTGGAAATAAAAGTGTCAACTATTGGTACACTGTCAACTACGAGTACAGTTACCCTAATTGAAATTTTCATGATTTTTAATTCATACTTTTTCAAACAGCGTATTAATCAAAAACATTTTTTTAATAGAAAGCATTTCGTGACTGAAAATAAAGTGTCAACTATTGATACACTGTCAACTACGAGTACAGTTACCCTAATAGGTATTAGAAAAAGCTACGTACTTACTAATTTTTAAACTCAGTACCACTTAATTTTCCTCGAGGAACTACCCCCTTTTTCAAAGTTGAGCAACAAATTACAGTGCATCCAATGGAACAAGCGTTTCTTTATTTTTCTCCAGCCTTATTTCGCCTTTATTTGAAAATTCCGAATATGCAGCGGTGATTGGATATGGGATGGAAGCGTCGTTGAATTTCCCAGCAATTCTCTGGCGTTCAATATCCGCGGAAAACTCGCGGACGAAGACAAAACTCACTGATATGGCATACTTCATGCTCGATAAATCCCTGTAAAATTCGTACTAATATTGCGGGAAATATGGGAATCCAGCAGAGCGCGCGTACGTTGTAAACACTTGAATAATTCAGCGTAGAAAATTTCGGTCTGTCGATGCAGCAAAGCAGCGTCATTAAGTTAATTATTGTCCAGTAATTACCCGTGTGTATGGCTTTCCGCCGATTCTTTTTTTCGCGTTTTTTTCCCCTGTCCGTTGTCCTCCTCTCTTGCACAAAGAACGAGCAAATAAAAACAGGCGCAGCGTGCCAGCCGAACTGGCGGAAGGGAGAGGACACGGCGAGGTAGGGAGATAACAACAAGGGCGTGTTTAACGACAGAGATATGCATACGAACAAATGACTGGGCTGGGGGCATGTAATCATTGTGGCTATTGTCAACGGCGTCCAATAAATAATTAATTTAACGTTAATCTACAAAGTAAAGCTCGCGTCAAACGCTTCTTCAAACGATCGAGGCCTGTGCTTGCAGTCCGAATACCAGTTTTGTCATCAGTCGGAACGAAAGAACGCCCTGTTTTCGCATGAAATTACCCCAGCGAACACCTTCGCAAACAGAAATTGGAAAACCATGTACGGCGAAAATTTACGAGATAATTACATTTAGCGTACAGTCGCTCGAGCTGGCAGCGCGATTTCTTGACTTTCGCAAACCGCACTATTAAAACTTTCTTTCGTACTTGCGTTCTATGCGGTGATTATTGTAGAATTTTAAAAAAATCGCGCAGTCAAGTTGATTATTCGCGATAATACGTGAAATAACTGGGAACGTGTTACAGGTTAAATTTTTAGAAAATTATTTCACGCGTCGCGCGTGGTTCCTCGAGAATTAAATTAAACAATGGAACCAGTTAATTTTCAACCCCGATTGTGAATTTAAGGTAGAAGCTGTGGAACCAGCGATCTGGACGGACACGCCTGTGAATTGAAACTAATTTAAGATCGGCTCGTGGATTCTGCCGATTATTTGTTTCTCTATTTTCGATCCCACCCTTCGTTCAGTTACAAAGTATATTCACGACGCGCGAAATAATACGGCCGGTTATTTTTACGCCCCGAAAGCGTCTTATTCGCCCTGTGATCTGCATTCTTGTTTGAGCTACGCATTTTGAATGGTCATGAAATACGCGTAAATAATCCGCATGTATGTATGTGCGTGCATATTCACCCCTGGAAAGCACTCGGCTGTTTCGTTATTGCGCTATTGCTTTCTGCTTTATTGCACATTAAACAACGAAGATTTATTTTACTGTGTACTACATAAGGGAGCACGACCTACTACGTAAATTGTGTGAACGTGTTTGTTTTTGCTGCCGTGTTGTAAAAAGGGCGTTGAATCACACTCGTGCCTGGCCATGACAATTTGTAGCAGATACAGTTTTCAGAGGGAAAACGATAATTCAAGAGTCCTCGTAGAAAACTGTAAGTGCCAAAAATCAAATTCTATACTATAACTAGCTTTTAGTACTATTAGGATTCGCCCGAAATTTGGATTCTGATTTTATAAAAAAGAAATTTATTTATCTATTTTTTTGTGAAAATAGTCACATTCGTCTGGACTAGGGCTGGGACTATTCGAATAATTTAATATTCGAATATTTTACAAGTATTCGAATGCTACGAATAAACTTCGAATATTTGAGTAATCGAATGTTATTATTCGAATACTAATGTATTCGAATAGTATGGTGTGAAGTGGGTCAAAATTACCTTACAAGATTTCACCCTGACAAATGAACCTAAAGAACTTGATTTATAATTCACACCATACAATTCGAATACATCGGTATTCGAATACTTAAATATTCGAATACTTAAGCCGGTATTCATAGTCGCTACTTATTCTCAAGCAAATGCTTAAGCATGCGGCATCCTCTACTAACCTAGTAGCTAGTAAATACTTGACTATTCGAATACTTGAATATTCGAATACTTGAATATTCGAATACTTGAATATTCGAATACTTGAATATTCGAATACTTGAATATTCGAATACTTGAATATTCGAATACTTGAATATTCGAATACTTGAATATTCGAATACTTGAATATTCGAATACTTGAATATTCGAATACTTGAATATTCGAATACTTGAATATTCGAATACTTGAATATTCGAATACTTGAATATTCCAATACTTGAATATTCGAATACTTGAATATTCGAATACTTGAATATTCGAATACTTGAATATTCGAATACTTGAATATTCGAATACTTGAATATTCGAATACTTGGATATTCGAATTATATTCGCCAAATAATTGAGCAACTGAAGTATTCGAATATTCGAATACCGAAAAATTCGACAAATAGTCCCCGCCCTAGTTTGGACTAGCTAGGCACAATGAGCTGGGCCACATTTCGTGATCCCAGAGTTTACCGTTCGAAAGTTTTTAGGCGACAGACAAACACACAAACACTTTCTGCTTGATATATTAAGATACTACCATTGGCACGTAGAATATTTTCCGACAAAAATTTCTGTTTGTAATTTTGGCACTTACAGTGTTTTATACAAGAACTCTTCAATTCATGGCTTGACTGTATATACCATTCCACCTAAGAGTAGACTTACGCCCCTACCGATTTTCGGCCGATCTGCGCAGCTTCCACGGATCCACCGCGCGCGATTGGTCGTAGCGCCTTCCCCGCCGGCTTCCTACCAATCAGCAGTTATATCCCCGCGCGGAACGAGTCTACTCTTAATTGAATACATGCTAACTTAAAAGCTTCAATATTTCTACAAATTATTTATATCACGTTCACGCGAGACGTAGAAAGCTTTATCCCTAAAAATTTCTCGTTAGCACACATTGCTCGTAACGTACAAACCTTCCGTTCGTCTCACCAACAAGCGCAAAGCGCGTCATCAGTGTGGCCATCAGCGTCCAACATAAAAGGCTGACAATTAGATCCTCGGCGACGACGAGACCTCACATTGAATTTCACTTATCCAACAGACCATTGGATCTCAGTCGGCGTACACTCAGCCGTCTATCATCGCGTTTAATCGATGTGTCGCGGGCTGGCCGGGCGCAACTGTCCCGATTGCCGATAATTCGATTAATCCCGCGCAAACCAGCGATGTTCGCGCAACAATCAGGCTTCTTCGGCGTAATTTATTGTTCCCCCGCGGATGTGGCCGGCCCGCGGCCGCAGCCAGCTACCGGGGCGACGTTTACGATGGCCACTGGACGGTCGATCCTAGAAAGAGGACAATAGACAGAGACGTGGAGCAGGAAGGGTGAAGAGGGTAAGGGACGACGAGAGGCGAGGCGAAGCCGCGAGCACGTTACGCTCGCATGATGTATCTCCGGTATGTATGCAGATAATGGATGTGGGGGAATACAGTCGGACGTATAAAGACCCCACGCAGTAGATACGACGGAATGGAGGCCATCTCTCCACCCTCCATCTCCTCCTTGTCACTCCTCTGCCCTCCTCCTACACGTTGTCCTCTCCAACCTTCTCTCTCCAGCCCTCGGCTCCGCCGAGCACTCGTTCCTGCACTCTTGCTCGCGTCCTCTCTGTCTCTCTCTCTCTCTGTTTCCCTACCCCCCGCCCGCCCCCTTCCACCCCCAGCGTGGCTGCACTCGTGTTTATATATAGGAAGCAGAAGATCAAAGAGCGAACCTTCGCTTAGCTTAGCATCAACGCCGCTCCGCTTGGGGAACCGGCCCATCGTCGCCGAGATAGCTTGGGCTGGGTGCTGCGGATGATGACGATGGGTGGTAGCGGCGATGGTGGTGGCGCGCCGCTGACACTACCTTCTCCAAGGGGTTCGGGCAGGACAAAGTTACCGATATAAATGTTATGTCGCGGGAAAGAGAGCACCGGCTCCGGCGGGCGAAGGGGGGCGAGCAAATGGGCGGCGAAGAAGTCATTGATCTAACGAGTTGCACGCATCCGTCGGAGAGATCTCGAAATTGAAGCAGACATCGGGCTCCCGGGATGCTGGCAGGCTGGGCTACTTCATCATTTCTAATTTTCTGTCGCAATCCACTCACTCGAAACGCGGATCCTGCCTTCGAACTCTTAGAGAAATGCATTTTGCACCTGATCTCCTATACCTGCCGCTTCTTCTGCGTCCACGGATTTTCTACCCTTGCGAATCCGCATCGCTTTAGTTGTCGGTGCATTTCGGATCCGACAGCGTGGACGGGGCGATAAATATGACGAGGAATGGTGGCGGTTGCTGTCGATGGGTGACGGAGAAGTGCCATGAAAAGGTTGGATGAAATTGCTATCAGTCTTTTGATCTTATAGCAAACGTGTGCTAGAGTGTTTATGTTCCTTCGCCTGGGTTCCCTGGTGTGGGTTTTTCTCTGCGATCCCGAACTGCGCGAGTAGCAGTACGTAACCGAGTGCGCATGCGTATACGTTGATCATACTCTGCGCGTGACGTTTAGACTGAGCGTCTACGATGATGTTATTTTTTGCGGGAAAAATTTTCCTAAGGTAGTTCTCTTAATAAAAAATCGGTTATTTTTTTGGAGATAACTGGAAAGGAAAGGCCGGAGAATTTTTTAAATAAACGACTTCAAAGGTAACATGGGGAAATATGACGAAAACATTTACAATTTTATGCGAACACGGTAGAGCAGTTTAAATTAAAAAAGTAGTTTAAATTAAAACATTAATTTTGGGTATTAATAATATCTACCTAGATTTTTTTGAATTTTACCTATTAGAAATAGAATTCTATTATTAATTTACAAGATTAAAGTTCTGCGAAAATCGTGGAATTGGTATGTAGGGGCTCAGATGTGGCCCCTGGGAGTTAAAAAACAGGTTAACATGGCTTTTGAAGTAAATTGGTGCGAGGAATGCGAAAAAATATTTAAAAAATTCTTCGGCCTTTCCTTTTTGAGTTGTCTCCACAAACACAATTTTTTATTAAGAGAACTACCATAGGAATTTTTTTACACAAAATATAACGTCATATTCGGATTCAGCACCGCAACAAACACAGATGCCAGGTTTTAGCCAATTATTCTTAAATAACAGGATTTTGCCGTTTTTCGCGTACGCCTTTCCAAAAATATATTCCAAATCGGGAAACTCCATTCACTGTAAGTGAATGTTTACTTGCGAGACCCTAGGTACGTTTGCAAATTTAATGTGAAATAATGCGTTCTCTCGTAACATTAACATGAAATAGATTTATTACGTCCATGAATTCGTCCGTGATTGTACATGTACATATGTTATCAAGTCTCTTAGAACCTATCAGGTTATAATATACTAGCAAAATACCCCCGCGCTTCGCTTCGGGCCTAAGAGATATTAAGGACTCCGTGACAACACATTTCACCCGTTCTCACCACCCCTTAGGGCAAAATCCTGAAATTGGTTTTTAGGCATTTGTGTGGGTAACCTTTCGAAGTAAAAACCAAGTTGATATCTAATCGGGCTTAAGAGATATTAAGGACTCCATGAAAACACATTTTACCCCTTTTCATCCCCTTAGGGGTTGATTAGGGTAAAATGCTGAATCTGGGTTTTAGGCATTTGTGCGGGTATCCTTTGTAAGTAAAAACCAAGTTGATATCTACTCGGGCCTAAGAAATAATGTGTCCGAGAAAACATATTTCACCCCTTTTTACCCCCGTTGGGTTGGAATTTCAAAAAATCCCTTCTAATCGAGCACCTACGTCGCAAAAGGAGTATACCTACCCTGCAAATTTCATGCTTCTAGCGTCAGCGGTTTGGGCTCGACGGTGATGAATCAGTGATACAACGATTATATAAGTATAGATTAACGAAACAGAAAATTTCATTTTTCCATGAGGTTTCCGGGGACATGAGATATTTTTTTTTTAGTGTAATCGTTACACTGTTGCTAAATTAATAGAATTTTTAGCAAACTCATGACTTCGGTTTCCTATTGTTTATTTTGTGACTTTAAAGAAGAAATACAGAATCGGGGACTAGGTTACCGGAAATCGGGGATAAATTATTATCTTAAATTCAGTATTGAGGACAAAAATTACCGAGGACACAAATCGTGTTCCTGGGACTGTCCCCGGAAATCCTAAAGTTCCCCTGACTTAAATTAAAGTTAATGAAAACTCTTATTTTTTATGAACAGAAACTAAAACCCCATTGATGAGGTTTTACCATCCGCCAAGCCCCGACAGATGAGGTCATAGTTTATTTTCATAAAGAATAAGAGTTTTCATTAACTTTAATTTAGGTCTGGCCTCAAACTACACATCGTGTGAACATGCTCGAATTTGTTTTGAATCGATTGGAACCTCCGTTTTTGAGTTATCACTGCAAAAGAAAAGAAACTTTTTTTAAAAAGCCTCTAGTGATCCATCTGTAGCGTCATATATAATGCATATTTTTGATAATATTTCAGTATTCGAATACTATTCGAATATTTCAGTATTCGAATACTATTTGAATATTTCAGTATTCCAATACTATTCGAATATTTCAAAATTCGAATACTATTCGAATATTTCAGTATTCGAATGTTATTATTCGAATATTTCAGTATTCAAATATTTTCAGTATTCGAATATTTCAGTATTCGAATATTTCAGTATTCGAATAATTCAGTATTCGAATATTTCAGTATTCGAATATTTCAGTATTCGAATATTTCAGTATTCGAATATTTCAGTATTCGAATATTTCAGTATTCGAATATTTCAGTATTCGAATACTATTCGAATATTTCAGTATTCCAATACTATTCGAATATTTCAAAATTCGAATACTATTCGAATATTTCAGTATTCGAATATTTCAGTATTCGAATATTTTAGTATTCGAATATTTCAGTATTCGAATATTTCAGTATTCGAATATTTCAGTATTGGAATATTTCAGTATTCGAATATTTCAGTATTCGAATATTTCAGTATTCGAATATTTCAGTATTCGAATATTTCAGTATTCGAATATTTCAGTATTCGAATACTATTCGAATATTTCAGTATTCCAATACTATTCGAATATTTCAAAATTCGAATACTATTCGAATATTTCAGTATTCGAATATTTCAGTATTCGAATGTTATTATTCGAATATTTCAGTATTCGAATATTTCAGTATTCGAATAATATTGCATTGTCATCGGAACTATCTATGTATGCAAAGTTTCAAGTCGATCGGATATGTTAAAGTGGGTCAAAATTAACTTACAAGATTTCACCCTGACAAACTCACGAACTCACAACTGATATTGAATAAAAGCTTGTAAAAAATGAACCTAAAGAACTTCATTTATAATTCACACCAGACTATTCGAATACGTCAGTATACTTAAATATTCGAATAGTATTCGAATTATATTCGCCAAATAATTGAGCAACTGAAGTATTCGAATATTCGAATACCGAAAAATTCGACAAATAGTCCCAGCCCTATTTCCTACAATTTATAAGTGGTATATTCCTTGAACGTCTTTATCATGGCGACACTTCGTTCCAAAATCTAGCGCCACGAGGCGTTGGAATCGTACACGCGACGTAAGGGACGCGAGTGACGCCGCGTTTTTGTAATCGCGGTTGCTAATACGCGGTGAATATTATGCCACTGGCACGGTTTAACCGTGCGTGAATTTCAGTGGGAATTAGCTTCCATCGCAGTTGGATTAGCTGATAATGGGGTTGTAACACACGCGCGTCTGCACTCCCGTTGTTTATAGAGCGTGTTCGAAACGGCGTTACGTAAGTTGGACATTAACGGCGAACTTGCTGGGCATAATCAGACGCGCTGTTATTATTTGATATCGAATTGGGCGCCATGACCATTGAATCGTGCTGCGTGCGCGGCTCGTTTTAACCTGTCGCAGTTAAATCGGTAATTCGATTCGTCAATCTCCGGGAAAAATTCATTTACACCTGCGCCGCAAAAGTGATTAAACCTGACTGCGCTCGCGGTCGGGAAAATGAAAACTACAAAAAGAAAAACCGCCCGAATAGCCGGAAAATTGAAAATCAACGTTTTAAATCACTCTGCCTCCCCGCTTTCTGTCTGTTAATCTTTGCGCGTCGGAAAACATCGATTTGCCTCGAAATGGACAACCTGCAGAATACTGTCGGGAATTTTTATTTTTCCCTGGAATCTATTGCCTTCCAATCATTTCAATTACTGTTTAATATGATTGGAGGATCGCCTGTTCAAATGTTGGTATTCTATTAAGTATCCAGAGTTTTGCAAGTTATATAAATTTGCGTAATCTGATATGAAATAATATAATGACAAAGATAAATTAATCTTTCAGTTAGTTAAGAGAAATCTACTTTCTTCTTCACTTGCATCGTTTCTCGTTTTCAGAATGAATTTATTCGTACTGATATTTCATTGTTTATAATGTTCTTTGTTTTGAATCATTCGAAATATTAAAACGCAAGTGTTGCACTTTTTATATTAATCTAATTTTTAGAATCTACCGATCTCAGTCTATTCTTTTATATTCATTCTACTAGTACATGCAGCGGGTCAAAGAAGTCACCAATGGTATTTATTTGGCGTTGTATAATTTCAACAGAGGAGGTAGTAAATGAAAATTATTTTACGTTATTTTATTTAGAAACATCACATTTATTATTTATACAAACTAAAATGATTTACGTTAATTTGTTAATAATGCAGGATTATGGGGTGTAATTATAGGAACCCATGAATAGCTAAACTCATCTAAAAGAAAATAAATTTTCTATTAATATAGACAGAGTATGTTAAAAGGTCTATCGGACTTTCTAAAGGAGAGGAATAAAAAGTGTTTAACCAAAACAGGTCCTAAAATCAGTCCTTTCAATGTAAAATACAAAGGCTTGTTTTCCCATTCACGTTCACATCCCCCCAATTGAGTACAACATTCACATTTGCAGCTGACAGACCGACGTACATTTTCACGTATTCCTGCTCTGTTTCATATTGCTTGACATGCATCTTCTATTCGTTGTCGTAAGTCCACTACAGTATTTATTTGGATGAGTACACTTAATGCTTTAAATATCCCCCTAAAAAGAAGTCGAGAGGATTCAAGTTAAATGATCGAGGAGACTACTTTACTGGACCTCCTCGCCCTACCCACCTTTCATCGGAAATTCGATTTAAACCTTGTCCCACATTAATTGAAAAATTTAGTACAGCCTCTTCCCAGCGGCGGATTTAACAGGGCGGCCGATGAGCACTTGCCGCCTGGGCCTCTGCCCGGAAGGCCTCCCTCGGGCCCCGTGCCCTGCAAAAAGTTATGACTATATCCAAACACCATGCTTTTTTCTGTACTATTACACTTAGCCTGTTTTTATTAAACTACCTCTTTACTTTCCCGAAAAATGGGCCCCTGTCCAGAAGGGCCTTGGGCCCCATCCTTAAAAAATTATGATTTTATACAAATTATATTTTTCTTCTGCACCTATTACTACACTGAACCTGTTTTTATTAAACTACCTCTTCATTTTCTCGAAAAATGGGCCCCTCAGAAGGTTTGCCACCTGGGCCTTTTTTTCCTAAATCCGTGACTGCCTCTTCCTACTAAAACCATACCCCTAATTTCTCCCGGTACAGCAGATCATTCAAGGCTTCGAGTAAATCGTTCTTCAAGAAATCATAACAACTTCCAACTGTCTTCTATTCGCTAAAAAAATTGGTCTTCTAAAATTCTTCTATGTACATTCTGTGTTGCGACGAGGCTTATTTACACTTTACACCGAAAGGATTGATTTTGGAAGCTACATATATTGTTGATCAAGCATTTTTTACCCCTAAAGTCTGAGCTCTTTTTTTAAACACCCTCTATATATGGTTGCCGAACGCGACATCCCTGATTATTGATTTTATACCACTCATTCTAATACCAAAGACTCGAGTCATCGTACATACTCGATGGAGATGAAATTGAACCGATGGTGGAGATGCACGCCGCGTGAGAAAAAGCCTCGGAGCAGCGGCAGACGCTTGACTGCGAGGCGTGCAGTAATCACGTTAAAACGTTAAAAATATAGGCACCTCTCCTGTTCTCGGACGATCGACCGTAGAACGACGTTACAGCGATGGCACCTGCTGGCTAATTAATGTAATCACGGTGAAAAACAACTCGATATCGAATTTGACGAGGCACAAGGCGGGGTGCGGAGAGCGTCGGGAGCGTCGCGTCGGCAGCGCGGAAAACTGCAAAGAGAGGGTGAAAGAGGGATGGTCGGGACAAATGGAAGCACGGACCACAAAAATATCAGCGAAAAGTTTGCTCGCGTGGGTCGTCCCACGCCGCAAGATAATTCAATATCGCTAAACAACGACGATGGAATTCCGTCGCGCGGCGTAAGTATACATGCTCTCGGTTGTTTTCACGGCTGTTACGCTCCGCGGGCGCGCGTTCGAAAAATCGTGGCGCAATCGCGCCGCGGCGATCCGAAGGATTTTTCGTTAATTAGAAACTGCTCCGGGGCTCCGCGGAGCACACAATCTACCGGTGACTGGTTCCGTCGCTGAAACCCGTAATCGCTGGATTAATTTCGGGTGAAACTCCCGGGCACTCGTGGAACTCGGCAGAATTCGCAGCGGCTGCGGTTGAGAAAGGGGGGCGGGGGGGGGGGGGGGGGCGGGCGGGTGGTGAAAATAAAGCGCCTCGAACGCGGGGGTTGGAGTGGCCGTGGCTCTGAAGAGGCTGGATTTTAAAGCTAAATGATTACGAAGGGTACCGCGGCGGGCATAGAGCGTTTCCCTACAAAATGGAGAATAAAATAGTTACACGTTTGTATTTATTCATCCCCCGGCGCGAATTCCATTCTGCCGATTCTAGCTGATGTATTCACCGTGCTCCGCCGGCGAAATGAATGGTCGTACAGATTCTGCTGCATGAATCGGCCCTTTTAACGGCCGCTGAAAGTTTTCTCGCTTTCACGGCGCGGCGAATACTTTTCGCACGCGTCTATGACCGTGCAGCCCCAGCCGCGGCGTCGTTAAAAATACCGTTTCAAGCGGCATTCATTTAAAGGCCCCGAGCCGCACCAATTGTTCGATCTCGTTGTACGCGAGTAATTCTTGACTAATGAGCACGAGAATGCCGCAGTCTGGCCGAGAGCACGCGCCACTAGACAGGGACCCGCGGGCTGCCGCGAATTGGAAAAATTCAGGAGCACCCATCGACGTCGGCGAGTGTCGCTAGGCGGGCCGGGTGTAACGACGGGGGCGCGTGGCGTCAGATTAGTTGCGGCGCGATCCGTAAATCGCAGCGGCGCGCGCGTCGCCAGTTGGCAGCGCGATCCCGAAAATCTCACCGCGACCGGAACTCGCCAATCCCGGCGATCCTCGGCGAAGGAATCCCCGCCGGTCTACCTCGCGGCGAGAGCCAGCGAGGTCGTTCGCAAAACTGTGCAACGCTCGAACGCCAGCCGCGGGGAGGATGGGGTGTGCGCGTGCGCGCACACCTTGTCTGGAGACCGGGATCGCTACGACGTGCTAATTACACGATGTTCCGCGTAACGAGATGCGGGTCCCGAGGGGGTTGCCCTTTTCGAATTAGATGCCAGACAACCGAGAGGCGGAAGGAGGAATGTTAGTCAGCGGCCCTAACTGTTCCCGGTATAGGCATGTGTCTCTCTCCTCACCCACGTTTCTGGGAACGAGAGAGCTGCCCTCCTACGGCCTTTTTCTGCCCGGCCACTTAAGCGTGATATCCTTTTTCTGCGGCCCCCTCGATGTGTGTTTTTCGGCCGTCCCAGCGCTGCCAAAAATTCACATTCGGGGCCACCGAAATCACCGGCTGTTAGCCCGAGAAACGCGTCGACCAGGTCAATCCGGCCCACGGGTCCTCCTCGTAGCCGTGTAATTTATAGCGGAAGAGCCTCCCCCGGCCCCGTCGCCTCCCCACGAACTTTCCCTTTTTCGCTTGCCCGCTCGTGCCTCCATCCACGGATCCTAAAACGCACAATTAATGCCGGCTGTCACGGCTACTTTTGGGACCCGGTCCAACTGCGGTAGATCCCTCGGTTCGTCGGTTCCCGCAAAACCCTAGGCGCACCGTTTCCCCCGGAGATCCTTCTCCCCCAAAAGCCGTTGCTCCTCAGCCCGCTAGGTCCGCAAGGCTCTTGCCGCCCCGCACTCTGACATGGTAACGATACACCACGCTAGCCCTGACTCTACCCCCTCGGAAGGCTATTTCCTATTGGCCTTTACCGATGCTTCGCGGATTCTTCGGCGCGCTACGACGTTTAATCGCGGAACGATGCCCGGGACAACCGGAGCTCCCGTTCAAAGCTCCCGGTAGGAGAATGCCCGGCGAATCCGTTCAATTAAAAACGGCCCCGTCTCGTTTGCAACGCCAGGGCTCAAAGGAAACCCGCAACGATAAAGGACGCGGATTCGATCGGCGGCATGCAATTTCCCAACACAACGAGATTGCTTTTCCCCGGTTGAAAAGAGATCCCAGGACCATTCGGCGTTGCGGGGCGGGGGATTTTTGAGCAGCGGCCCCCGGGGCCCGCTCGGCGCCGCGCACGGCCCTGGCCGGCCTCTCGCAAGCCGACAAACAACCTGCTGCCACCGACACTGTCGATGCAGGTCGCGTATTACCCTCTATTAATATCATAATATAAACATAACTCGCATGTGCGAGTCAGCGAGCCAACAAATGGGCTGCACGATGAAGCGAGACGCTATTACCACCGCAAGGGAGACGAGTGTAGCCGGGTTGATTTTCTGGGGTCGATCCCAGGCTGAAGAGGCGCACGGGAGGGGAGCAAGTGGCGCGTGATGAGTAGGGTGTGTTACACGCACATTATGCGAGGTCCTGCCTGCTCCCTCCCCGCCGCGACTCTGATCCTGCAAACGCTCTCTCGCCCCCCCTCTGCCCTACTCGTCGCGCGTTTTATATATCGATGAACCGTCGAGGGTTACAACTATATCGGGGTAATCGTTCCTGCGTACGGCCAACCCTCGAGAAACGGCCGGTCGGCTTCCCGCTTCCGGGATGCTCCCAAGCCCAGCCGGGGCCCCGAATTCACTTGTTCTCATCCACCAGATGATGGATTTATTGGATGATCGCTCAAGTGTTTTAGTTTCTTTATCCCCCTTGTAATTTGCGCTTCTCTCGTGCGCTCGGCGTGCACGTGCTTTTGCGGTCGAGGGCGAAGTGACTGGCCGGGGAAAATTATTTACGCAGAAACCTGGTACAACGGCGGCCTATTAGGACATGGAGATAAGTGACGGAAGGTTTTACACTTCCATCGGACTTTCGTTAATCTGCGCGTTTAACGAAAGAAGGATTATAATTTTTCAAGAAAAATACTACACTTGTGAATTTTTCTTGTTTTGTGTTAAAATTTGTAATTGAATTGATTTGTATTCGTCGATGGTAAGTGAAGTAAAATGGTAGGAATGACGGTAATGCTTCTTGGAAAGGCTCTAAGAATCCTGAAAGAATCTGATATTAATATTTATTGCTGTCGCGCGTTGGCATCCCATTCGGCGCTATTTAAGGAATTATTTATACGAAAGCTCGTGTCTCCTAGCTCGCTGTGTTCTCAAAGTAAAACGGGGGACACCCGCACAAAACTTCCGATGCTTCTTTCTATGAAAACATGCCACGATAACTCGCCGACTCCACTTAAACTGTTAATACATGCCTAGCTTGTTGACTTGTCTGCGAGACACTCAAGAGCGCTACCCACTTCGGCCCCTTTTATTTCGTAATGGAATTTCTAATTACAATAACACCGGCTTTTCTGGCGAACGTGCTGGTTCCTGTCACAACAAAACATCTTGTGCCTTGCGTTTATTCTGTCCGTTAATCATTCTTTCGCCGTGACAATGACAGCCCCGCCGTAATTGAAAGTGGAGGAAGCTTTGGGCAAATCATAAAGGTTTGCACGACGCTCCTTTATACTCCGGTAGTAGACGTCTTATTTGTTTCGTCTAACCTCTAATACCCTGTTGAAGTAGCATGTTGTCATTGAGGTGTGTTAAGTGGTTTACGAGGGAACACCGCGAACCCGCACTCACCGATTGGAACGCTACTTTGTGAGTTTATAGAGTGGCTCGAGACAAGAACAACGGTGTGTTTCATTCGCGCCCAATCGCCCTTTAAGGGGGTGAAAACTAACCTCTGACAAGGGAACATCCCGAACCCGGGAATTCCAAAAATTCCGAAACTTTGTGAACATGTAGGGGATTTCCTCCTGATTAAAACGCAATCTTTCTTTGCTGCCGAAATTCACTCTAGGGGGGTGTAATTGACCCCTGAAACTCCGGTTATTTTCCGATTTTGTGTTATAACACGTGAACTGTAAAATATTTGTGTTTAGCAAATGATAGATCTAATTAAAAGAAGTAACTTTGGTCTTGAAACCTTTTTTCTATCCCTTACAGTTCACGAGTTATAACAAAAAACCGGAAAATAGAGTTTTCAGGGGGTTAATTTCACCCCCTCTGAATTTGGGCAGCAAAGAAAAATTGCGTTGCAATCGGGAGGAAATCCCCTACATATTCACAAAGTTTCAGAATTGTTTGAATTTACGGGGTCCTTCTACTGCATATATTATTTTACTTTTAAGGAACAAACCTTCTTTTTATCAAAGATTTGATTTGGGATATGGAGGCCGAAGGGAACATTGGTTGATTTACTCTGAATTTTAACAAACAGTTACTTAGTTTCCAGGTTTTCCAAATTCTGTAAGAAAGAAAATAAGGTAAATGTCCCAATCTCTGGACACGTCCCAATACCTGGACACTAGTGTAAATAATGCTGATTATTACATTTAATATATGCTTTATCCATAAAAGAACTATTTTATACAATTACACAAATATTTAATTAAATATATTCATATACATATTTTTCTTAGTAAACTCGTAACACTCGTAATAAAAATAAATTTTCTTGAACTGACCGGTTTACACCATTTTAGTATTGCCGTTAGCTGATTTGCTAAACAGTCTCTACTTTTTCTTAAGCGAATATTATTAATAATGTTTAGTATATTGGTACAACTAATACATTTTTAGGAAAATGTTGCTTTGTAGTATTATTTTCTGATTGAATTATTAAAATTTATGGTCGTATTAGATTTTTATTCGCGTGTCTATCTATCGGTACAGTGAAATCCCGGAGCGGCCCGAAACCTGACCACGCAGACCATCTATGCAAACTGCGACTTATCTTACGCGTTATTGTTGACGGAATAATACAATAGTTATTTAGGACTGTAGTACTTATCCTTCTGTAAGTATACTTCCCCTTTTTTATCTTGTTTTAACGATAATATTTCATTTGAAAGATTTTTTTGACATAACCTTAAAATTAGTCATTCGATAATCTATTCTTTTTACACAATTTCATTTACTGATTTCCATAAATTACTTATATAGAAGAAATATGCCAAAAGAAAAGATCTTTTATCATGTGTCTATGTAATGGGATAGTTAACCCTCTAACTCCCAGAGTTGCACCGGTGCAACACTCATTTTAAAAGTTTTTATATTTTTATATTTAACTTCTGTTAGCAACCATCCGTAGTTTTCATTATGGTAAAGTAGATTTCAATGTTCTCGGTTTAGAAAATCAAATATTCTCTTCAAAAAACTATTTTGGATTATTATAAAAAATAAAAAACAAATAATAAAAAAAACGCTATTTTTCATTTCAAAATACCAAGATACAACATATGTATCAGTCACAATTTTGAAAAGTAACGATTCAAGGGTCTGGGCGTTAGAGGGTTAAATTGGGACACCGGGACATATTAGTTAAGCTGTCCAGGTATTGGGACCGTAAAATCGGGTCACCGGGACATACTAGTTAAGCTGTCCAGGTATTGGGCCATTGTAAGGACTGCGAATTTTCAATATTTTACAAAATTATTCAATCCAATAATGTTTTTTTTTTTAATGATAAAGTACACACGGTGCCCCATGCAATTGTAAAATCGTTTATATATATATCGACTTGTATAACTGAACAATTCTCAAACGTGTTTCCGCCGTACCTTAAATGTCCAGGTATTGGGACATTTACCTTAGATGAAATAGGATCGATTTCTTTAAGAATATCATTCAAACCTACTGCGGATGACGTATCCATTGCGGAGGTGCATGGTGTACAATCCAATAATTCCTTTGTGTGCCAAGGATGACCAGTGCGCGCAATGCATGAAGATCTCGTGTGAGAACAAATTCCGCGTGTTATGCAAGGCCTGTGAACGTGTGAATTACAGCCCTTACAGATTCTCCTTGACGCAGAGAAATTAATATAAAAAATATAAAAATATACTACGAAACATTTTCAGAAACACGAACTTTATGCCATTAATAGCCAGCGTTATATCTCCCTGAAATCACAAAAAAATGTCGGAAGCTAATATACCAAAAACGGTCACGACTCGTCGTTTTAATTTGTAATAGAACCTTTAAGACACTCGGGGCAAAGTCACTGCATTAAACACGAGAGTTTAATAACCTCCTACCGGCGGAATTGCACGGTGCGAGTTAAGCGTTGATACAAATTGTAATGTATTTTACTACCTTGGCTTGCCCGAGTACCAGACCTGAGCCTTTTTAGGCTTAACTTACAATTAGACAGACTACTTTAGAACCGTATCACAACCACAGAACGGTGGTGGCTTGTGGGCGGTCATGAATTAATATGGAAACGCATGATAAATACTCGTACGGACCACTGACTAAAGTCAGTTTTGACGGTCGTCGCGATACGTGGACGGTATCGCCCACAAAATTGTCGCCGTCGGTGGTTGAGCCCGACGCGCACCCAGTGCGATACACCGACCACTTGCCGCTAGCACACGTGTTTCGTTGTGTAAGGTATTGTAAGGTATTAAAGTAGTTGTTTGTCAGGATGTTAGGTTGGATTCTTCCAGGTTTATTCGACAATAGCGTTTTCGCGAAATACGCAGTTTGTAATAAGTCACAAGTATTGGATAACACGTACGCCTTCACGTTACGAAAGATTTAAGCACGGTGGAGCACTTGCTCTCGAGTACATAAATTGACACGCACTTCGTGATTTATGATGCCTCGATTGGCTAAAATAACGATGGGATAATACGGCAGATTAACGGAATCTCGATATCCACTATTTTTAGCCGCAATTGCAATGCTCACTCTAAAATCTCTCACAGTATATTAAAGTTCGCACGTGGTTGCTAGCTCAACGTTCGTAAGAAGAATCCCTTTGTGCCGCCTCGTGACTCTAGACGCTCTCTCTGCCCATCGAATCCTATAGATGAGCGCACCTCACATCTAATTACCTCCTTTCGCGCGCCATCTATTGCGCGAATCTTACAGTTTCGGCCAACCTGACACTGTTGTTCGACCCCGAACAACCATACAATTTCAAAATAAAACGCTTTACAATCCTTTAAATAGCTTTGAAATCTAACAAAATATACATATTTTTTTCTATAAAATTATTTCAAAAATCAAACTAAAAATTATTTTTTTCACAATTTCTGTTCTTAACTTAACTATATACAATGTAAATTAAAATTTATTCGCTTAAATTTTGTGGGTGGGATTGCGACTCATCATCGGTTTCCTTATTTACATTATCATCTGTCCCTCCCGCGTTTGCGTCATTTTCTGATGCAGTATCTTTAATTCGAATCCAAGGCTTTATTTTATCTGCAGACAGAATTGTATTATACGGTTTCGACGATACGTTATATCCCGGTATGTCCGTAATTACAAAGCGATTTTTCTTTAAGATTGCTTTTACCTGGTACGGTCCTTTGTATTTTGGCTCTAATTTTGTATTTGTGCCTACTTTGTGTTGTAACTTTTTTACTAAAACAAAATCTCCTACCTTGTATTTCGTAATCTTTTTATGTCTTTTATCAAATTGTACTTTATTATATTCTTGTAATCTACGGTTGACGTCTTGTGCTGACAGTTGAGTGTTTATTCTTTGCTGAGAGTAATCTCTATCTAATTTTCGTAACTCGTCTATCACTGTACACAAATTTTCATCTTTTATTTTTCTTTGTTCAAAACCAAATAAAGCTTTGCTAGGGGTTGAATTTATAGCTTTGTTAAGTGTATTGTTGATAACATATTGGACTGATTTAATTTTCTCTTTCCATTCTGTTGGGTCTTTTACTATCTTAGCCAGGGTTGACTTTAAAAATCGGTTAACCCGTTCTACCTGTCCATTAGCCCACGGGGAAGCTACCGCAGTTAACACATGAGTGATTCCTCTTTCTGTTACAAAGTTTGCGAAATTTTTTGATGTGAAAGCTGTGCCCCTATCACTAATGATTCTCTTAGGATGTCCCAACAAACTGAAAACGATTTCCAAATAGTCCAGCACTTCATCTGTGCCTGTAGATTTAGTGGCGAACAGCCATACAAATTTAGTAAAAGCATCTATTATTATGAATATGTGTTTAAAATTATCTATAGTTTCTGCTAAGGGTCCAAAATGGTCTATATGTACCGTTTGAAAAGGAATTGTTTCTTTTTCGTAAATTAACATTTCTCCTTCTGTTTTCCCTGCCGCGATAGAATATGATAGGCACTGAATGCAGTTATCAATGTAATTTCTTACCTTGATTTTAAGATTTGGAAACCAATAATGACTCAAAATTCCATATAGAGTTTTGTCCACTCCTACGTGTCCTACTTCATCATGATACAGTCGGATAATGTTATTTACCATTGCTTCTGGTACCACAAACAACTCTTTATCTTTGTATTCTTTAAATAAAACTCCATCAATTAGTTTGAAAATTTTGCTGCCATATAATTCAATTTGTTCAGCAATTTCTTTTAATTTAGGGTCTGCTAACTGTTTAAATAAAAGTTCATCTTCTTGTGAAATAACATTAACCGTTAGTATATAACGACTTAGAAAATCTACATGCGTCATTTTATCTGACGACCTATGTACAAGTTCGAAATTGTAGTTTTGAAACGTTAAAGTCCACCTCGCTATTCGTGGATTTATATTTATTTTCTTCACCGCTAACGCTAATGCATTACAATCGGTTACGATTCGGAATGTTATTCCCTGTAGATAAACGTGAAAACGCTCTAACGCTTTTACAATGGCTAACGTTTCTAGTTCAAAACTATGATATTTTTTCTCCGGTTCATTTGTGGCTTTACTAAAATAGGCGATAGGAGCCATGTCGCCCGATTTTTGTTTTTGTAACAGTATTGCCCCGTATCCTTGATTACTCGCATCTGTTTGTAACTCTGTTTCCGCTGAGGGGTTATATATACGCAAAACAGGAAACGAAATTAATTCCCCTTTTAACAGATCAAACGCTTGCTTACATTCATCATCAAAATTAAAGATTTTATCCTTTTTCGTTAACTCGTGTAAAGGTCTTGCCTTTAACGCATAGTTTTTTATGAATTTTCTAAAATAATTTGTTAAACCCAAAAATCCTTGTACTTGTTTAACGTTTTGAGGATATTTAAAGTCGGTAATGGCTTGCGTATGACGCTTATTTAAAGTAATACCATTCGCTGATACGACATAACCTAAAAATTCAATCTTTCTTTTTAAGAACATGCATTTGGACAGATTTAGTTCTAACCCGTATTTTTTAAGAGTGATTAGCACTTCACGTAGAACTCGTAAATTTTCGGCTATCGTGGTTGAATGTATCAAAATGTCATCTATATAGAGCAAAATCTTACCACTACGCAGAAGTTCATCTAATATATAAAGAAGCCTTTTTTGAAATTCCGCAGGTGCCTCAGAGTACCCAAAGGGCATCTTCACATATTCATATTGACCGTAGGGCGTTGCGAAGGCGAAATACTTTGTATCATCCGGATGGATTTCAATCTGGTGGTAACCGTCTCGTAGGTCCAACTTTGTGAAGATCTCCTTTCCGTATAATTGATCCAACTGGTCTTCAATAATTGGAAACGGGTATTTCTGAGGGTTAATTCGTTGGTTTAACGGCCTCAGGTCTAGTACCATCCGTTCCCTTCCGTCCTGTCTGATAACTAAAACAACCCTCGCACAGTATGGTGAGATACTTGGTTTAATTATACCTCTTTTTAATAAACCGTCTGTAATTTTTCTTAACGTTTCCTTTTCATGAACAGACATCCTTCTGGGAGCATATCTGAAGAAAGAAGTGTCTTTTAAATGTACTCTAATTTTGTAATCATCCTGAACAATCTCGACCTCCAATTTCTCAATCTCATTTAACATATTAATTAATTCGTTTTTACTATTTGGATCCAAATCTGAATCCAGGCTTTCTAATACAATGTCTATCTTATCGGGTTCATTTATAACATTAATAGTTGAAATATTACTTATGATATTCTCCTGGATTTCAGGATGTTCAAAGACAAAATTCCCTTCTTGAAATATAAGTCTAATTTTGTTTTCTTTAAAGAATTCTCTGCCCAGAAGTATATCATAGTCCATTGTGCTGTCGTCTACGACCAACAAGGTTACATCACTCCACTCATTATGTGGTTTTCCTAAACAAATCTGATCTACAATCTTTCCGTAAATGGTTATTACTGAACTATTCACGCCTTTCAAACTCAAACGTTTACTAACTTGTAATAATTTGTTATTAAAGAAATGTTTTTCAAAAATGGATTTTTTAATCAAACTTACTGGACTGCCCGTGTCCACTAATGCAAAAAAACAATTTTCGTGGTTTCCTAAACTAAAAACTGAGACGCAGGGCGAACCCTTTTCTACCAGATGAATTCTGCCTGATAATTCCAGCGTCGCAGCTGATGACTCCTCTCCGATTTGTACTGCTTCGGTGGAATCCTCGTCCTTCGCCGATAGTTCTTCCATCAACAGATTAAGCGTTGGCGCCGGTTCCGCTTTCTTGGAGCGGCAGGTGTTGCTTCCGTGCCCCTTCTCCCCGCATTTGAAACAGGTCATGTTGGCCGTCCGGCAATCCTTCGCCAAATGACCTATACGCTGGCAGTGGTCACATCTCTTGTCCGTTTTAGTTAAAAATTTCGGAGTCTCTTTGGCCACCGACTCAGATTCCGGAACCACGCTGTCCTCGGTGATTCTTCTGATGTGTTCGATGAATTCTGGGATACTGGTCGCCCAGGTATTCAGCGCAAATTTTCTCAGCGCGGGATCCTTAACCCCGTCGGCTAAAAGTTCTACCTTTTCTTTCTCTGTCAGCTTAAGGAGTTGCATTAATTTTAACTTATCCTCAGCATAATCTGCGAATTTTTCTGATTTGGACTTCCAAATACGGCTGCTTACTCTTGCCAGGGTTGTGGTTACTGTCTCCGTGCGCTGGAAATACGCCCGTATTTGCCGCTTGAAATCGTCCCAAGTGGCTACTGTACTTACTTCTTGGCGATTGTACCAGTTCAGAGCCCGTCCACTCAATTGATTTACTGCCGCCATTACTAGTACTTCTCCACCGATTTGATGTATTTGACCGATACTGTCTATCCTTTCTAACCAGGTTTTTATGTCGTCTTCCTCCGAACCTGCGAAGGTCGGTATTAATTTGGCGGTGAATTTTATTTGACTCCAATTTTGAAGAGCATTTGATTGTGAACTCGTGCTTGGAGTGGGGGAAGGACCCGCAATTTGTCTTGTCGTTTCTCGTCGCAGTAGCGTCGAATTGTTGGCTTCCAACGCCTGTAGAACTGCCTGCACTATGTCTTGAATATTGGCCGAGGCCATGTGACCGGACGTTGGGTCCTGACTTGCTGGGAGTGACCCTATGCTCCTTGGGTTCTGAGCATCTTCCTCTTCCATCGTTCGGTCATCCAAAGTTGTCGGCCCTGTGATCGTTATTGATTCCGGCCATCCATTTCTTTCAAAATGGTCGGTCAAACGGTCAAACAATACCACTCGCGCACCTTTAATATCTAGGTTGTGTTGTCTACCTAGCTCACGTAAGCCTTCAATGTTCAATTGTTCTAGTTGCACGCGGTTCATGACGACCTTTTCTTCTCGAACGTTCGATTATGAATTTGGCCGCTTCCGGCAACAGTTTTTCTGTCAACGAATGTAAATATGGCGTCTTCCGGCAACAGTTTTTCAGACACCGAATTTAAAGATGGCGTCTTCCGGCAACAGTTTTTCAGACACCGAATTTAAAGATGGCGTCTTCCGGCACCAGTTTTTCAATTATACTGATTGACACCCGTGACTTGAAAAAAAATTTTTTTTTTTTTTCACGCACAGCTTTTAATTAACGTTCACTGATAGCGCGATCCGATCACTCCAGGGTATGGAGAAAACTTTAGACCGATTAGTTCCCGGCACTTGGGACTGTATCCCACTTCTGAGAAATACTGTAAGGTATTGTAAGGTATTAAAGTAGTTGTTTGTCAGGATGTTAGGTTGGATTCTTCCAGGTTTATTCGACAATAGCGTTTTCGCGAAATACGCAGTTTGTAATAAGTCACAAGTATTGGATAACACGTACGCCTTCACGTTACGAAAGATTTAAGCACGGTGGAGCACTTGCTCTCGAGTACATAAATTGACACGCACTTCGTGATTTATGATGCCTCGATTGGCTAAAATAACGATGGGATAATACGGCAGATTAACGGAATCTCGATATCCACTATTTTTAGCCGCAATTGCAATGCTCACTCTAAAATCTCTCACAGTATATTAAAGTTCGCACGTGGTTGCTAGCTCAACGTTCGTAAGAAGAATCCCTTTGTGCCGCCTCGTGACTCTAGACGCTCTCTCTGCCCATCGAATCCTATAGATGAGCGCACCTCACATCTAATTACCTCCTTTCGCGCGCCATCTATTGCGCGAATCTTACAGTTGTCCGTGTTGTTCAGTGCGAAATAGCGAGCGAAAACGAAGTTTGACACGGCATTGTTTATAGAAGAAATCAAAAATTCATCACCAATGCTTCCATTTTGTCGAATATTTTCAATTAAAATTATGAATAATACTCGCAATTAATTACCTTAGGGTAAATCCGGGACACGCGGTCGACCTAATATAAAATGGCTATTAAAACTAATAAAGATATTACTTATTTTATCAGAACAAACCTAATATGTTCAGAATTTTATGCCGATTCAGAAAAACTGGTCGATATTTGCTTTAAGACAATATTTACTGTAAATCAGGTTGAAAACTGAAGTCATGACATCTGACCACCTCGGTGCCGGGAGAAATGGTTTTCGTCGTTGGCAGAGACCACTCACATAATTATTCATGGAAAATTAACAAAGGATAAAGCAAAATTATTTATGAGTGAATACAACTACGGATTCATTGATATTTAATTTGTTTACGCTAAACAAGTAAATAACACATCAAAGAAAAAGTGAATTACCTACTGGCGATTAGCAAGGCAAATGAATACAAAAGTGAATAAATAAACTAAATAAACAAAAATAATAATAAAATAATAATAAAAAATAAAAAAATAAACAAAAATAATAAAAAAATCATAACTCGACCATCTCACCTTTCTGCAGCGAGACATGGTCTTCTCGTTAGCTTTGAGAGGAAGAGTTAATATGGCCAAATACTTTGGCTGCATTGTCCCTCAATGTCTCTACTATCTTATTATTCCAAACATTAAAGGAAAATACACTTAGAAGTATATTATAAATACGATTCTGTACAACCGCTGTTTAACAAAATAGGTTAAATGTAACATCAATTTATCTTTTATAGCTTATAAATCCAGAAAACCACAGAAGGAAGCGAAATAACGCTATTCATTCAACTATTTGGCTTCTAGAGAAGTAATTGGTCTGCACTTTAATGCATTTTTACGTATAGACTCTGAAATATAGCGACACGACCAACTCTCCGGCCCGACCGCGTCTCCCGGATTTACCCTTATAGCGAATACGTGGTCATAAGCTGCTTCACTTTTTCTCACAATTGCGTCATCCAAATCAATCAAATGTATTTTCGCCCATTCTAAAATAATTAAAAAAATTTGTCGTCATACATTTTCAACGAGTAAGTTAAACTGGCTCCCGTTTTTATTTTCTACTATTGGACGAAGCCCAAAAAATTCTGTTTCTACGACGTCGCTTAACAACAGTGTTTCCTCTTCGGAATTAATTTCCATACCAACTGTAAGCTTGTGTTGTGGTGTTTTGTCGTCGATACAGACTTCAAGCGACCACTGAAATGTGGTGCGGTGAGTGGTTCACACCACCGGCAGCCCAACCGCGCAGTGACTGCGAAATAATTGCAAATATGTGGTCCGCCTGAGTTCCCCGACGGCGTCGGAGAAGCGCGGCGATTATTACATATGTATGTACGTAGCCGCGCGACATGCGTTTCCTGCTTTCTCGAAGGAGACGCAGCTCAGCAATTTGGCACGTGCGTGCCGCGGTGGCCGCGCATGCTTGTGCGCATCGCTGCACGCATTGCTCATGCCTGCGTATGCGCGTGAGCTTCCTAAACAGCGTCCCCCCCATGTTACGCGCGCGCAGTACACAGTCGAGGAACATGACAAGGCTCACTTTCCGTAGGTGACGCGCGTCGAGAGACGTCTTGACACTTTCACCGCCCCATTTTCGTAGTTTTGACATTTTTACCTTTTGAGTATCTAATATCTACTCGTACAATCGTGCTCCAATAGTCTTTTTTTAGAAACGTAAATTTTGATATGTTGAGATTTGTATTTGAAAAAATAGTTGTAGGTGAAAGCGATTTTTTTTTGTTAGATTCGCCGAATTTTTAAATTTTATTGTTAAGGTCTATAAATTTACAGAAATATTGGCGAAGACATCTCCTGGGGTGCGATGCAGCCCGCGCTTGACTACGAAGTTATAAAAAGAAATAAAAATTTAGAAGTAGAATCTTTTAACTACTTGGGTTCTACGTCACGCGTTGCGCATCTGTGAATTTAATTCTAAATTGCTGGTAGAAAGATGACATACGACAACAATTGAATAGAATAGTATGTCTATTAAATCTTCATGACAGCGACAAAGTGAGAGGCAAATTTCTCGAGCTAGGTTTGTTTCCAAAGTGAACATTCGTTGGCTCTCAAGACAATACTCTCGGAGCTTTCCAGAAAGTAAGGTAAATGTCCCAATACCTGGACATTTAAGGTACGGCGTACACATATTTGAGAATTTTTCAGTTATACAAATAGATTTATATAAAAACGATTTTGCAATTACATGGGGCATCGTGTGTACTTTATCGTTAAAAAAAACACATATTGTAGGAGTGAATAATTTTGTGAAATATTGAACATTCATAGACCTTACAATGGCCCAATACTTGGACAGCTTAACTAGTATGTCCCGGCGTCCCGATTTTACTGTTCCATTACATGGACACATAATGAAACATCAGCAATTTGGATGTTTTCTAGAGGAATTAAATAAAAAAAAACAACACAATAGTTTTTTCTTTTTGCATATTTCTTCTGTATAAGTAATTCATTCAAATCAGTAAACAAACTTGAGTAAAAAGAATCTATTATTGAATGACTAATTTTAAGGTTATGTGTATTCGTGTGTAACATCGACTGCTTAGCAAATCAGATAAACCCAATACTAAAATGGTGTAAACCGGACAGTTCAAGAGAATAAATTGTTTTTTACGAAAGTGTTACAAATATACCAAATATATATATATATATATATATATATATATATATATATATATATGTATATATGAGTATATATATATATATATATTATATATGAATATATTTTACTAAATATTTGAATAATTGAATAAAATAGTTCCTTTTTTGAATAAAGCGAATATTAAATGTACTAATCAGTATTATTTGCACCAGTGTCCAGCTACTGGGACGTGTCCACGTATTAGGTCTTTTACCTTACTCGCGTGGAAACAAACTGCTAGGTTGGGTTCGGTTAGGTTAGTTGCAAGCAATTAGGTCTTGGAAGGTCGATGAAATTCTGCGCTGCGTTTAATATTACTAAAATAAATCTCCGTCCATTGTTGAAACCCGAGGATTCGGCGACCAATTGTCGCTGACCGGGTCGGAGCGGTTCCGGGCGGCGAAGCGCGCAAGCATAAATTACAGAAAAAAACTGCATTTGTATACGCGTGCGGTTCGTCGTCACATTTCACAATGTCGCATCGACAATTCGACCGGCTCGCCCCCATTTGCCGTTGCAAATTGAAGCGATCGTGTCGCAAATAATGCGGACTCGTATTCGGATGACAAGCATCATCGGCCGTCGACGTTCCCCGCAATGCAGCCAGGCGCTCGAAAAATTTGGATGATCCCCCTTGTGCGCGTTGTTTTAACGATCCTTTAAAGTCACCCGGTACATGAGCTCGCGCAGTGGCGCACTTGACTGTAGCACGCACTCCATGCACGCAGGGGTTGAGGGTTGCATACGTTGCGGTATGGATTAGTTAGGCGGACACAATAATTTTGCCGGCACCCACGGGCGATACTCTATCTTTCTCTCTCCGCATTCCTCTCTCTCTCTCTCTCTCTCTCTCTCTCTCTCTCTCTCTCTCTCTCTCTCTCTCTCTCCCTCTCCGCCATTCGTCTCAATTTCCCCAGGCCGGTTTGCAGCGCCTTCCGCGCCAGCTTGGCCGCTAGTTACCGAGGATAAGTATAAAACGTGGATGTTTGGGGAAATTTCGCGCGCCGCTATCGCTGGCTGCTCCCGTCGCCCGAGCGCGTCCTCTCGACACCTACTGGCGGCAGATAACTATTGCTATATAGACCCGAGGCTCGCGGAGCCGCGACATCGCCGGGCGGACTCGGCCGGGCAGATCCGCGCGCACTCGATGCTGCCGGGCGATAGTGGCGCGAATATCGACCGTAAGATGTTTTCATAATCCGGCGGTGGTCGGGGCGAGCCAGAAATAAAGCGACGGGCCCAGGGAGGCGCGCGGCAGCTGCGGACATTTGGTTATATACGAGGCAAAACTTCCGCTTGATAATCTTCATCTGGTCGGACGTGTTCGCGGGGAGAAGAGGGGAAAAGGAACGAAGAAGGTAGTGGAAGGACGACGGTAGTCCGCGGTGATACGAGCCCGGAGAGAAGGGAGTATATGGACACGGGAACTCGCCGGAGCGGAGAGAGCGAAAGAAGAACGCGGGGGAGAACCCCTGACCACCCTTATTAAGATTCCAGCTGTGGAATTCTACCTGCGCTGAGCTCGCTACTGGTCTTAAGTAAATAAAACACGACCGAGCCACGTCGCCTCCGCAACGGCTTCGCTCTCACTCGACCGGCCGGGTTCGCGTTGCTGCTCTCCGTCGTTGCTGCTCCTCCGGGTGGTTCTCCGTCTTCCTTTCTCGCGCCCGCTCGCTCGCCTGGCTCTCTCTCTCTCTCTCTCTCTCTTCCTCGCTCTCCCCCCTCGCCGCGCGGTCGCTCTCGCCGCTCGGCCCAACTCGACTCATTCCTGTTGCTCTTGCCTTGGCTCGCCTCGACTCGTCCACGTCTCGTTTTCTTGTCCATTATTACGGCTGCTTTGCCTACGTTTCGCTCCTTCCTCCTCTCTCTCCCTCTCGTTCCTCTCTCCCCCCTCCCCCCCACGTCGTGCTCTCTCGCCCCCTTCTTCGCTTCGTTTCCTCGCTCGCGTCGCGCCCCTCGCCGCACGGACGCGTAAGCGCACCTCCGACCGGGAATTCAGGATTCGATTTGGCCCGATCGGCTCTCAAGGACATGCCAGAATTCCGTAGGATCGGCAACGGTGCGTAACGGTCGCTCGGAAGCATGTTACGGGGGTAGGTGGGCGAAACAGCCCTTTGAAACGGCGGGGGTGGATGTATCAAAATTTTCGGGCGAATATTAGAATACCACCAGGCCGTCCCTCCGCCCGTGCAGGGCCGAATGCTGCAGGTTTCATTGATGTCTAGGCAACACGTGTTGGGAATGTATGACTAGGTTCGACGCGGACGCGTTAAGAACAGGCATGCATGAAACTGCGCGAATCAATCGCACGGTAATTCCCGGTTGATTTTTGCATGGCGCCCATGGTCGGTGAATAGCACAGCGGACCGAAGCCCCTGAAGTGTCTCAACGTGCACGCACTGAATAATATTGAATAGAATCAGATGGTGACAGTGCTTGATAATTGGAAGCATTCAAATTGACTGGAAACGGTATTATGCATCACGAAACCGCATGAAATTTAATGAAAATTGATATACATCGTGAGTAATGTTTCAAATATTATCAATCAACCAGTACGCGATACTTTGAATGCGCAAGGCTTGGGGAAAGGCTCCTCCAAGTCGATCTTTCCGGCTGAGAAATTCTTTTCCAAATTTGAACTTCTGCAGGTATTTCGGAGGGAAATCAGTCCAAGTACGACCTTATTGCTGCTATTTTTAATTATATGTAATTCCAATCGCTTTCCAATTTCGTGGACCAACTATACCCTACATCATGTTTACTATTAGATGACTCATTGGAATTTCGACTGCCGTGCGAGCGAAGAAATCGCTGGGACGAAGTACAAAATAGAAAGCAAACTCTGACCTTCGTTTGTGTTCTAAGTAAACATTCGGAGACTCTCGAACTATACTTTCGATGCTTCCCCAGAAAATATCATTACGAAAGCACGCCAAAGCCACGCACGGTATGAACGCTACTTAAACTGTAAGGCCCGGTCCAGATCTGAACCGAACGCCGAACCGAACGCACTTGAGTAGTTAGATGGAGTAAGACGAGTGATATACTTGTCTTGCTTCGTCTAACTACTGAAGTGGCGTTCGGTTCGGCGTTCGGTTCAGATCTGGACGCGGCCTAAGACGAGTGATCTACTTGTCTTGCTCCGTCTAACTACTCAAGTGGCGTTCGGTTCGGCGTTCGGTTCAGATCTGGACGCGGCCTAAGACGAGTGATCTACTTGTCTTGCTCCGTCTAACTACTCAAGTGGCGTTCGGTTCGGCGTTGGGTTCAGATCTGGACGCGGCCTGGACCGAACCCCGAACCGAACGCCACTTGAGTAGTTAGACGGAGCAAGACAAGTAGATTACTCGTCTCAGGCCGCGTCCAGATCTGAACCGAACGCCGAACCGAACGCACTTGAGTAGTTAGATGGAGTAAGACGAGTGATCTACTTGTCTTGCTCCGTCTAACTACTCAAGTGGCGATCGGTTCGGCGTTCGGTTCAGACCTGGACGCGGCCTTACTCAGATCTGGACCGGACCTAAAGCTAACTATTGTACAATATTGTGCTGCCAAAGAGTAAACTGTAACGAGAATCCTCTGATCATTTGTGTTGTGGTAGCCCACCGTATGCACCCTGCCCCACAGTTTCTTCATGCAGATCCAGAAGATAAATCTGAGATAATCGTTACCAACGTTTCAAAGACAAAGGTCACTGCACCGTTCCCACCTCGGGCATCGACATCCATCGCAAAGCCACGCCAGTCTGAATACTCGAAGTCAGTATTTTCCCCGCCACCGTCTGTCGACCGATCGGCTCTCGATCGAAGCCGCGAAAACACGTGTTGCGACAGAGTTGGCGTCGTCCACGTCGGGAGTCCAGCTCCCGTTTATCGGTCTCCGGGGAGCCCGGGCGCTGCCTGGCGTGTCGCCGGGCACAGAAGTCCGCGCGAACGTATCAGAATCCCGGGTGCGAACCGGCGTAGACGTCGGCGCGTATTACACGTATTATACGTCCGCGGCCGAGTTTGTTGCGAACCGATGGCGATGACACAGAACCGCGGGGCTTGTTATTCGTCATGCTTACGTGTTACGGCAGCCAGCCGTGGTGACGGGAATGCCAGCATCCCTTCTGCTTCATACTTCTCTCCCGGGCCGACAGTGTTCCGCGGAACGTTTTTAATATTCCCCGGGGCAGTGTTTGCGCCGCTGTCATTCAAGGTTTCCCCGGTACGCTGGCAAGAAAGACAACGGGAGAGATAGGAAGAGAGCGAGAGTGAGAATGCAGGGGAAAGAAGGAGGGGAGAGAAAGAGAGAGAGAGAGAGAGAGGGAGTGTGTGTGTGTGTGCCTGCGCGCGCGTGCGCGTAAGAGTGACAGAGTAAGAGAGTAATAGGCGCAAGCCGGAGCATCAGACACATCCTCCGTGCACAATGCATCGGCCCGTGACGGTGACGAGGCGGACAGTGACGACGGAGGTTGTTGCTGATGCTGGTGCCGGTGTGGTTGGTACGCCTGCCGCCTTTAGTGATGCCAGTTGCTGGCTGGTTGCTGCTGACGTGCGTGAGGTTCCATAGGTTCGGTGTGTCCCGATCGCTCCAGGCTGCATGATAACCACGCCAGCTAGATGCGCGTGTCCTCCTCCTTACACAAGCCGGGGCTGCCTGTGTCCGCACACCGCTTCCCAGCCGCGGCATCTGCCTGTGTTCGTCGGAGAATCAGACACGGGGAACACCGGTAGATAAAGAGAGGACTTCCGGGCATAATCCGGAGCGTCGCGCGGCGAGGCGCTAGAACAAATCAAGCCGTTTCATTGTCCTCAGCCCCGGAGCCAGCCCTTTTTTTTTTCCAAACGACGATTGCTGCGAACAGGACGGGGGCCCGTCTTCTCCTCCGTCAGCGTCAAGAAAATTCCCCGCTCCCTGTCTTGGCCTCTCTGAAACGCTTGACGCCTCAATTCGTTCGTAGATTCTTTCCTGCTCCTCGCGACAAGTTGAAAACTGGCGTATACAAAGCACAAATTGTACCCCCCCGAGTATTATCTGATAATCGTACATTCCGACTCAGTCTGCCCCACCTCGTTTTCAGTTGTTCCAATAGGTATTCGGCAGTACCTCGGGATGCTTTCAGACTAGCTGATCAACCTTTCACAGAGCGTTCCCCTTCTTTCGCGGAATAAACGGAGAATAAGCGCGCGTCGAAGTGAAGTCAACTCCTCTGCGACTACCTTATCAGACGCTGTTCGTCATTGTCAATCGGACCTGTCCGCTTCGCGTTGTTCCACTCGACAGCGCAAAGCGATAGAACGAAGCGGACTCGTAACACGTGTCTCTTCTCCGCAGCTAATTACCATCCTGTCTAGAATCCGGTGACAACTCGCAGAAGACTTCTCTGCGTAGAGAACAGTCGTGTAAGCTTGTTCCTTGCTTGAAAACGATAATCTCTATAGCTATTTGGCGCAAGGGGATTCTGATATATATATATATATATATTTATTCTTCCTAATATTAACATTTCAACTTCATACGTCCAAATCGATTGAATTTCATCGACTTTCATCTTCAACATCCTAGGCCTTGGTTTGGTGGCGTTATGATACTGTATGTATGTGGTGTACGCTAGCAACTCTACTGTCTTCAGTGTTCACCACAACTTAACAAAGCATAGCTCTGTTAAAGCTAGTTAAGCAAGAAAACGTTGATTGATGTGGACCTTTCTTATAAATATGAACTGTGGCGGACTTGGTCTAAAGGTACAGGCTGAAAGCTAAACTGTTTTGTGAGGTATTTTTCCTCTTCTCCAATTCATCTAGAGTTACGATACAACAGTATGCTTATTTTTGGGGGTACTCACTGTTCACGATTGAAAAAAGAAGATGAAATTATTTATCGACGATCTGCGCGTATGGGTTAGTTTTCGGGAGATTATGCCCCATTGACTTGGTGAACTTCACAGTGCGGGATTCGTTCATCAAAGCGCTTTTGTTCGAGAGAAAGCCAACGTTGCCAAACTGTCCTACAAAAATGCGTAGGGCGAAGCACTTTGCAAAATGGCGGGGACCAGTCGAAAGGGGACACGGTATGCAGTATGTCCTAGCAGTAGAATGAGAAGAACCTGAATCCCGGCCGGGGATTCTGGGAATTGTGACGTTACGTTTAGACTCGAAAGGACCTAGTCGAAGTTTCATTTGATGATACCATTTTATTTGCGCGATGCCCTTCCCTTCCCCTGGCGAGGAGTTCCAGACGACGATCCGTGATTGATAAGGACCATGCAGAGACGAAACGAAGGAGTAAGATGAGAAGACAGCTGTAATTTTCAATCAACGACGAGCCGCCGGTAGACCGTGCAATTATGAATTAAGGATGGATCGCGACAAGCAGAAAAGTAGGCAGCCGAAGCCTGAGATAGTCTAGCAAGGGTTCGCCGGCACGGCAAGGCATCACGATATGCTGGCGTTGTAAGACTTTTATTGTCCGCTCGCGTGGGCTTGTATGGGTGAGCGTGCACCCTCGATCGTTATAGAGCAGCGAGGAGGCTGATTGGGCATCACCTCGCGTGGCTTCAATCCGCTCTGCTCCCTATAATAAATCTCCGGAAATTTCTCATCTCTTTGCCGTGCAGGCCGGGCTCTTTCTATCTCCCCATCGTGATGCCGGTTGCGTATCACCCGCCATTTGGAAAAGATGCAGAAAGAGCTGCGTAAATACGAGGACCTGGTGAATATCAAGCAAGTCCTTCTAGCCTACATTGCATATTTTCTGGCCTAGATTCAACAGGATAATAATAGCAGGAGGGGGAAGGCTTCACTTGCACGCTCGGAGGCTAGCAGACGCGTTAACTGCGACGGTCACTCGCAGTTCGATATTTCTCCCCATCGAACTGGATCGCGGACTCGGGCCCGGTCTTGAGAAAGTAAACTCTAGTCGCGCCACGGCGCGGCGTGCTTCAGTTTATCTGTCTCATTCGCCTTTGATCAGTTTGATCGACGAAAGGAAAGGGACGAGGGGGCAAGGAAGGGGCAGAATTGGACAAATAAGTGGAAAAATGCGAAGCTTGTGCAGAGCCGCGCTTCTCGGGAGGCAGAGACCCGGTGTTTTGGCAAACTACCGTTGACAGCGTTCCCACTTTGAAAATCAATGCCATCCTCCGCCTCCCGGCCAGCGATATGGTGTAACGAGCGCACACTGGGGTGGAATAGCGTAGGAAAAGAAAGGTGGCACACGAGGTGGAAGGGGCTGGGAGTACGGGGCGGGAGGGTGAGAGCGGGGGTTTGGTCGGTATCGGTCGAGGTACTCGAACGAGAATGTGCACCAATGGCGGGAGGCTGGGTTAGGAGGGACCAGAAGAAGAAGGGGTGGCAGGTCGTTGAACATAAAAGTGGGCATGGAGCGAGTCACGTGTACTCGGCGCATTGAGACGGTTCGACAGGAAAACCACGCGCGACGTTAACAACGGTAACAGAAGCAGCTGGGTGCCGTTCCCGCATCGGCAGTTCCGCGAGTTCTACTACGAGCCTCGGCCAAGCTGGCTGACTGGTTGGCTGGGTTGCTTACATGCTTGCTTGCTGCTGACTTCTCTCTTGCTTTCTCGCTTGCCCCCCCCCCCCATCTCTCTCTCTCTCTCTCTCTCTCTCTCTCTCTCTCTCTCTCTCTGTCGCTCTTTCCCTCGCGAGATTCACGAGTCCCCCTCCGGGTTGCGCCACCAGTAATTGCTTCCTTTGAGTAGCTCCGGAGGTGTAATTTAGTCCCCGACCAACAACCTTAACTAATTAACACACCGAGTAGCGAGCGAGTAAGTGAGCGAACGAGTGATGGAGAACAAGCCGCGACGGCTTGACTGACGGACTGGCTGGTTGACTGGTGGGTTGGCTGGCTGACTGATTCCTTCTTCTTTTCCTTCTCCTTCTCCTTCTCCCGCTGTTCTCTTTCTTTTTATCTTTCTCGCGCTCCTCTCCCCCCCCCGGTCCCCGCGCCCTCCCCTCCTTCGCCTCGTACCCACCCCCACCACCTCCCCCGCCCCGTCTGCTGTTACTGCTTCTCGATTATCGAACCCAGTTGAGTCGCCCGCCGTGGGGCGTGTTTCTCTTCGCGCTTGTCTCAACCAGGCGCCTTCGACTTTGCTACTCACCACCTTTTCCATAAGCGCACCTTGTGACCTCGCGTGTCGCGTAACCGCGCCACTTGAGGCTAATCAGTCGGTCGTCGAGGCCCGATCGAGCCGACTCCGCCGCCGACGCTGTTCGCGGTCTACGATAATTACGTGTGTTCGACGTGTAACTACGCCATCGCCGGCCTTTTCAGCGCGACTCCTTTTAGAACGACTCTGCCCACGAAGGAACTCGTTTCTTTTCTCTCTCTCTCTCTCTCTCTCTCTCTCTCTCTCATTTCGCCCTTTTGCGCTTTCAACGCGGTTGCTTAGTTAGCTGTACCTGCGACGGATTTTGTGGAAATTTCGAGGGAAACTGGGGGCATATTTCTCACCAGGTTCACGCGCAGAGTACTTCGTGCTGGCATTGGTAGCGAAACAGGAAAGGAATTCTCAAACATTATAAAATTACCGGGAGCAGAGAGCAATTTATCCTAACCCTTTCAACAATTCCCTGTAGCTGCGTTGTATAAATTATGTTAATTGTTGACAAAGCAATATCTGGCTGTTGATGAGGAGAGCACCAAGCATTTCATAGTGTAGCAAATGCTGTTGGCATACCACTCGTGCTGCCAAAGACAGGGGAATCAACAATAACGCAGCGTTTCAAACACTTTGATTGTTCGCCAGCAAATAGATTCCGCATCGAAGTGGTTAACCCATAGGGCGACCATAACCTCAACCGCTTTAACTCGACGATCCTCATGGCGCACCTGTCGCCCTGCTGTGGGCTCAGCATAAGTCTTTCCTTCCTCTTCTCCCTTCCCGCGACCGCCGGCACTGATATCGGGCTTCGTAAGAACGTAGGCGTATGCGGCAAAAACTCGAGCGTCGGGATGAGCGGCGGAGGATGTCCGGCGGAGAGGGACGGAGAGGAATAGAAAGGAGAGGAGAGCTACACGGACCTCCTCGGGTACGCTGTGGTGGGAATACTCGAGGTGTGCAACGATGCTCGTATTTAACACCTGATTAAATTGGGAGAGAGAGAGAGCGGGGCAGCGTTGGCGTGACCAAAGCGATTGCTGCAAGATGAGCCCCCTTCACCCCCGGGCCCAGAATCCACCGTCCGTTTCGTCTTCGCCCATCGTCCTCCTCACGCCTCACCTGTTCCCCACACGACTCCGCTGGCCCCTCTTCGCAGTTTAAGGACATAAGGTGGTCCAGTCAGTTCATCACGCGGCGGCGGTGTGCGTGCGTGTACGTGCACGCCGCCGCTCGGTTGTGCACGGGCACATCGGTCCGGCAGCGTCGAAGGGGTAGGGTCGAGGCGAGAAGGCGATAGAGTGGGGGGACGGGCTTGAAGCGACAGCGTAATCACCTGGACAAACTACCACACGGGGCAGCACGGCCGCAGTGGCGTAGCTGGAACGAAGCGAGCGCGTGTGTGTCACCAAAAAATTGCGGCCCCGTTCACTGACGACCGGACGATTTACGAGGGGCCCGGAGATTTCGCGGCCGGCCGAGGCGCGACAGGGGACACGGCGCGCGTGATTCAAATGTAAATTAGATGTCGATCGCCAGGGGACGCGAGCCCCAGCGAGACGCTCGGACTGACGTGCCGGCGCGCCACGTGGATCGCGTTTCGACGGACGCCTCGCGCAAAAGTTTATGGTGCTCCGACGCCATTTTCGTCGTTTTCTCGCCGCTCCTCGGCCCTTCTCGGCGTGGGTGCGCGCCTCTTGGACCGGCTAGCCCCATCTTATTCGGCGACGCGCGATTGGACCCGCAATCCTGCTGGAGGTTACGCGCGACCTCCGCCGGTCCTCTTTGTTTCGATGCGCATCCGTGGTTAATGGAAAACGGAAGAACTTCTGTCGCCGCTTGAAAAGCGTTTTCGGAACGGCCCCCCTTTCGAGCGGCCGAATGCGAGCGACGCATGCTGGTATCGAAGGGTTCTTAAAACAGAAGAGCTGTTTTCGTCCCGTCATTATATTCGCTCGCGGGTGCGACGAGGGACCCCAGAATATGACGGGTACTAACCCTCGGAAACCGTCTTTGAAAACGATTACGATGATGCATCCATCGGCGAAGGCGGAGCGAGAGAACGAGTCTTCCCTTAGCGCCGCCGTTAATCCACGTTAATGACGTCGTCGACGAAATTCATGATTACAAAACGGAGACGCGACGAGATAGTGTGGGAGGCGCGCGCGAATAAAGTGGCAAACCGCTCGTTCGCTCGGATCTCCTCCTCTCCGCACCCGCCAACCCCCTCATCGGGTTTCTTTGCCTCCGCTGCGAGTCGCTCCTCTCTCGATCCTTTGAAAATGAAATATTCCCTCGTTAATTTCCGGCCGCGAGAAAAGCGTCACGGGGAAAAATGCGTGAAACACGAGGACACGACGCCAACAGGACCGTGTGTCCTTCCTGCAGTTCGTCAAAGGCTGCCGGGGAAATTCGTTTGCTTTCAACCTTTAATTTCTCACGCGCAAGTACGCCAACGCGAGCGGCCACCTTCGCTAACGACGTTCTTTCTTCAGCTAACGGCCGTTACGTTCTTCCCTCGCGCCGCGCAACACCGCCACATCGACGGGCGCTCCGTAATCTTCAGCTATTGCTGAATCCCGATTGACGATCGTGCAATGAATCTTGCCTGCTCAACTAGACATCTCTGGCTCGATCGAGTTCTCCCTGTTACTCCTCTGGCGATGTCAAGTTGTTCAGTGGTCGCAGCTGGAATTATGTCCTAGGACACGATGATGCGATTGCCTGGTAAAGATGTTTCTGACAATGTTGTCCAGAACGCAGAGGCGAGCGGGGCAGCCGCCCGAGCCTCAGGCCTTGAAGAGACTCGACACCGCAGCGAAAGTACGCGCATAGCTGTAATCGTTACTGCGGGGGACCTCGCGCAAATGCGGGATCTCTTGATAGAACAGGTCGCCTTGAAAGAAATGACGAACCGCATTAAGCAAAATGTACGAGATTCATGAATGCTTTAGCTTATTTCAGCGATATGGCGCTTTTGTCGCTCTTGGCGCGTGCATGGAGACCCCGCGCCAAAGCAATTATCCCGCAAGAGACAGCGACATTGCCAGCTTCATCCTAGGTCTACCTACTCTACCATAGGTAGCTTCTCGCGCGCCACGCTAAAGGGCTTTAACTTTCCCGTAAGTAATCGCGCGGCCATTCCCTCGCATCGCGATGATTTACAAGCTAGAGTAGTTACAAGTGGCTCCGCAATGAGGAAGCATTCGGGTACCCGCGGAGTTGAATACGCGAGCCATCGGCATTGTTTGCCGGGGATCACAGAGATCGACGATTTGCTGTGGCAGAGGCTAAGAGGTGACCTGTACCTCGCGGTGGGCCTTGTCTTGAGACAATAACCGAGGTCGGCAGAGGGAAGGACAGTCCCGCCGGCCTGATCTGCATTTCGTGGCGCAGGCCACCGAGGTGCGGCACCGAAGTTCCAGCCTGGCGTGGGCCACGCTCTCGGATCCACTTAAAACAATGCATCGAGGGCGATCTTGTTTTGCGTAGATAATCGTCGGACCTCTTAATACGTTCCATTCGCCTTTGTGGCGAGGTCAACAGTCGGGGCGCTTCTTTGTGTCACGTCGCCGTCGATCTTTCACCTTTCTTCGCAATTAAGCTTCGGTCTCTCGCTTGTCAGGGACTATTGTTTGTCTCAAAGACGGTCTTACGGAAGCGGACCCACCTGTGTATAGTCTCTGCGACTTTATGTGCGTAGTGAAATATATATTCTTCTTCTCGTTCTCCGGCTCTCTTCTTCCTTTTCTGTACTGTATTGTTCGCCGGGCGCAAGGAGATAAGTCATCGACTTCAGCGTGGTTACCTGTTCACCAGAAACAACAGACGCAGGTTGATTCCGACAGCTATTTTATTCCGCTCGGTTTTATGCGCGACCTTGAGCAACAACCGTACGGGATCGGAGGTAGTCGCGCTCGCAAACCGCGACAGATGTTGCTCGAAAAGATTGCGGGAGGGACCGTAATGGGATCCATGCGCCATCTAGCCGCATGCTTGGTTCCTCAACGTACCGAAACGAGGTTAGACATTATTTCTTGGATAATGGGATCGCCGGATTGATCGATTCTGCTTTGCTCCTCGCAGGGTGCACGGTCGATTTTACTGAAAAGATTGATAATGTGAGCTGCGATTTTACTGTCATCTTTACATTGTTTTTAATCGTGGAAGGAAATTACTCGCCAATTTTCAACAGAAACTATTAAACCGTTGCAGAGATGTTGATAAAAAAGGGTCATTGGAGCTACACTGGCGCCACCTACGATTTCTTTTATGTATTCCTCATAAAAGAATAAGCAACTTTTGTATCCAACTTCTCTTCTATCTTCAGCACTTTGCAGAAAACTGAAGAAAACAAATTTTTCATCCCCAAATCTGAGGGCTCTTTTCACCGGGTAAACATCAATTTCGGCAGCTACCGAAAAATATGCGTGAAATATTTCCCAACGTTCCTGTTCAAGTCCAACGTCCATGTTCCTTGTTAGTAGGGCACAGTTTGGCTAAACACTTTAAGATCACTAAGGATAATTAAGGATTCTAAAGTATAGGTTTTATTTCTCGTTCTCTCGACGCAGTAAAAAGTCTTTCAGTCAAGACGTCAGTCATCGATTATTAAGAATTACCGAGTCAGGAAGGTGGGCGTAATTAATTTTTTCTCCATTGGTGGTGTCCGTCAAGACCCCTCGATGTGTACGCCATTGAGGACCCCGACTCAGCCCCTTGTTCACCGCATTAACAGGCATGACTTGAAAAATGTGGTTCCTAACACCGTCCCGTCTGTCCGTCCGCCCGTCTCGGTGGAATGACCGACGAGATCGTATTATTAATGCGCCTTCTTGCTTCGTTTCGTTGATAGTTTAGTCCCGGACAAGGTCCGAGCCACCGGATGATCGGAACAAATTATAAAATCCAAAATTGGCGGGATTACTTGTTGATCGTTCGACAAGACACTTAGCGGCCCCCTTGGCGACGATAATTGAATCGCGCCTCAAAAAGTCAGGCAGGAAGGAGATTACATACTTCGCGCCGTCCCACTCTTGCGTCTCTTCAGTCAAACTATATAGATCCCTCAAGCTCGTAAAGCTGCGTCTCCGCCAGCGCTCGCAAACTGTTTACGAGCAGTATGGGAATTGAATTTCCTATAAATCGTCTGTCCGCGTTCGCATAGGTACATTGTTCCTGGACTGTTCGCTCTGTAAAGTTAAAAGGGACGTAGGTACTCACAGGGCCGGCGCGATGCGGGTTCAGCGCGTTCCCTGGAACCCGGCTCCGCGCTTTAAAAGGCCCCGCGGTCCTCGAAAAGCTCATCGTAAATTTTGCGGGGCCCTATGCATAGATATTTATTATTATAAACACCCAGCACAGTTTTATGGCTTTCATTCTCCTACAATATGGTGCTAAATTTTTTTTGAAAAAAACATGGTGGTGGGAAGAAATTTGGAAGAAAATAATTTTTTCTCAAATTCTTTATCGCCGCTTTATAGGATATAAAAAACCATAGAACTTTGAATTTAACTTCTTTTTTATATCTTTTACAGTTTCGTGGATATTCGCGATACAGTACGCACTCGTTATAAGCCCGACGAAGCGTTGTGGACACTATTCCGCGCGAGTGAGAAAACCCAAGAGCGAGAGGAGACGAGACGAAAGAGCCTCTCGCTCGTTCTCGGCACCCTAGTCCGAAGGATTCCAAGAAACGGTGGGGAGGGATAGTCGCCGGGCGTACAACGCATGGTAGAAACGAGCTTATAATGAGTGCGTACTGTACTCTGAAAACTCGCTATTTTTTCGAGGTGTTTTCAGCCCCAGGATCGTTTTATTGCGGGATGAAAAAATAGTTACGTTATTAGCATCACCTGAGCTACATTTCTGCAAGGTTTCAGATTTTTTTAAATTTTCGAGTCGCCAAATTTCCCTCGTCCGACAAGTGGAACTCCTCACTCATCCTCACCACGTCATTTCTCGAAGTGTCTCGTTCCCCGCAATGTGAAAATCCAAGTTCTCAGCATTCGAAAATGTTCGACAAGTCCACACGAAGCCCGGAACCCTTTCGAGAGCAGCGGCCGCGTCTCGTTCTTACCGCAGCCCTTGGCGGAAGCTAATAATAATTGAAAATTCAAAGCGGAGGAACCGGGCAAGCATGCCGCTCGCCTAACACCGTTAACCGTGGTTCTTCAACCCCCATTGAGGTAGTCCCAGTGTCGCCGGCACACTTGGAAGAGGCATTGTTGCCTGACCTGCCCTTGCCCTCGAGTCGAGCGCCGCCGCGCGCCGCGACCCGTGTGTCTCGTGAATTTCTTATCGCGACCCCATTGTCCCCGCGAAACGGCCGCGGAGGATGAAGCTTCGACGAACGACTCCGCGGCGTTCGGGCAATTTGCACGGGGGAGAGAAGGCGTGCCAGTTCAGTCGACTCTCTTCCCTCATTTATTATGGAACGGCCGTTCCCGAAGAGGGAAACGCCGCGAATCGACGAGGATTTTTCAGCGCCGTGGAATATTTCCCTTGATCGGCTGGCTTGAATAATGAATGCCGATCGAAGCAGCCTCGCATTCTCTTCCGTGTACGCTTAAACTTTTAGCACTCTTACGCCGCGAACACTGCCATTATCGAGGACGCTTCCCCGGGGCGAGGAGATCCTCCCCTGCCAGCCGGAAGCCACCTCGAGAATCCCAACTTACGGATCAGGCTCTGGCGGGTTTCTAGGCTTGGTAAATCGCTGGAAGGAGCTGCTTCAGCCAGATTTTCCACGGACCGAGTGTATAACCTTGGCCGGTGAATAATTCAGTGCGCAATTTGGTTCGCTGAGGAAGCTGGTATCGCGCCTCGCCTCGGGTACTGTCACCATTCGCTGCTTACTTTCCTCGGCAGTTTAGCGTTCGAGGGTGGCTCGCTGCAAATGGAAAATCAAGCCGATCCTTCCAGCAGTTGCGTTCAATACGCCGCCTGGTCGTTTTAAAGATTATCCTTGAATAAAGGGGTGGCGGTAGTGTGGGCGAGTTGTTCCGTGCTGGCGCGCCGTTATAAAGATATTCTAAAGCCTGGGAGGATAGGTAATGTAGGGTAAGTCCGGGAGAGATGGTCATAGTTTCGTTTGGAGCCTCCTACAGCCAACCCCGTTTGAAATAGAGCAACGAAAATGATGTAGAACAAAACTTCAATCCTTTGTCTACATATCCGTTAATATCAATAAACGAAAAATTATTGTTTAATACACAAATTTTACAAATGAGAAAAAAGTGTCATTGCCCATCTCTCCCTTGATGTCCGGGAAAGATGGTCATTCCCATTTCACTTAGACTAACAAACGTAACCCTGAATACTTTAAGGTTAAAAACACTGTAAACAATACACTATCCAAAATACATCTTGAGAACTAAAAATATTCAGCATAAATAACATAAGCAAGGTGACCAAAATATAGACCAAACATTTTGAAGCACTAAGGTAAATGTCCCTATTTCTGCTCATGTCCCCATTTCTGCTCATTTCGTATTTTTCTTATTATTATAAGCGTTACGCTTGTACTATAGTTGCAACAAAATAATTCCAAATTATTTGAACATTTACACGAGTGTTGCACGAGGTTGGGGCTAATCAAAGTGCAGCATAAGCAACGAAAAACTTTTAAAACGAGAGACTCATGATTTTTCGATCGTGTTCTAGTTGGTTGTGCTAAGGAACAGGGTCACTATTGGTATTCGATAATTGGGCAGAAAATAGTTTTTGCAGTAAAAGTTCTTATTTAATAACAAAAACAAATACCGTATTGTGCTCTGGATTTAGATTTTTTACTATTTTGAATTTTTTTAAGTAGAAAACAGGTGAGTAGGTTTAGGGTCAAGTGAATCACCGTCATGTCCGCATTTCTACTCACCAAAGTTTTAGTAACATAACCTCACAATTCATTGTATGCTGTAACCTCTATTTCTATTCGAAGGCATTTTACTTTTTGTCTATCATTATTTTATGCTTTACTGTTGTGTTATAAAACCTCTCCATAGAAGATGTAACTTACTTTAACCTGAAAAGGCAACATATTATGTGAGCAGAAATTGGTACAAATGGTGAGTAGAAATACGTACATCGCTATTTTTCGTGAGCAGAAATACGGACATTTATTGCATTGTATTTAATTACAAATTACTAATAGTTAAACATCTTGAAATATCTTTCTTAAATAGTTTTTGAATTGGTTGATTTATGATTAAATAATTAATCAATTACTCTAAAACTATTGATCACAAACAAATTTTTTACATCTTCTTTATGACGAGTAGCCTCTTAAATGAGCAGAAATTGGGACAGTCACCTTACCTAGCTTAAACTTCACAGTGGATTTACAATTCTTTAAAAACGTTCTATTCCAACACTGTGAACTGAGAATGTTGCTTTTCTATGACACTTTGTGCCCACGTGGAGGCGCGCCGTCAGACGTTGCCTTCTAAAAAATACTGTCACTGCCCATCTCACCCTGACTTACCCTACACGTTACAATATCGCACAATGAAGGTATCCATGAAAACAGGAGACGCTGCGACCAGTCATCGAGATGAGTAAATTTCTGAATTTAATAAATTATAGAAATATACAAATGTAACGAATCGAGGATTTCTTAACGATTCACATATAATCGCGCCTAATTTGACAAAATATTTTACTTCATTTCGCTCATTAAAAATCATAGCCGCTTATTATCATAATAGGCTGACCTTCCGGGTTTCGTTCCCCCCCTTATTCCTCTGCAATTTATTCCGCAAAATGTAACTGTTTCATATAAAAACGAGTAGCAGAGAAGAAAAATCTCGCAATCAGCGCGTTTAATTAAATACACAATCACACATACCGCCGTCGATTATATTTAAAAATTATTCTACGCGACCCCGAGTACGTACGAATTCCTCCGTTGCGAACTAAAATTTTCAATTTCGCCCGCACGTCGCTAATTGTCAGTAAAATAACTTCCAAAACTATGGAACGTTCGTTAAAGAAAAGTTCCTTTAAAGGCCAAGCGTAATTCGGGGAAGTTTTAACCCGCAGAAGAAACGAGCAGAGAAATCCAAAGTAGCGAGGCAAAAGTAAAAATTGGCCAACACGTTTTACGCGATCCTCGATGCATTTTGGCCGCGACGCGAAACGGGATTTCTCGGCAAGCGGGGCCCGATTCTTGCCCCGACACGCTTAAATCCAAGCCGCTGGAGAGCGCGTGCATCAATGATGATTGATTGTGGGTGGTGGATTACCCGAAGGGACTCCAAGCCGCAGGTGGAGAGTGTGCCCGCCCAAGGACCTTTCGTCGCTTTTATCCCCGCCGTATGGGTTCGTGCGCGAGCTTGTGCGAGAACGGTCGCGTACGCTACAACGTAATCCCGGCTAAAAACATTAATGTTGAATCGTGCGCGGGGGACGACTTTGTGTCGCGGACAACGCGGCAGCTAAATAGGTATTACCCTGGGACTCTCCCCCGACTGAATCTCTGTTCTCCACTAAAAGCAACCCAGCACCTCTTAGCGCTGCCTTTGGTACATTACGGGAACAGTGATTTCTCTTTGGTTACTTCGATCTCTTCTGGCCACCTCGCCTGTATCCAGCTTTAATGTCCCCAGGATTATGTCACTTCGTATTTAGTTTCTTTTCTCCCTGGGAATTAGCAGCGGTGAAAATCTCGTTTCACGCGAATAACCCAGGATAGCCTTGTAATCCTGTTATTTATTATAGGAATAAATATTTTATATCCCAAACAGACAGGATACACGTGTTCGCGACAAACTTACCGGCGACTGGAAGAAACCTAATCGACAGTTTTCACGACTCAGGATTATATGTAGGGGAAAGGTGATAGTTGATCACAGTTTTGCTTTTTTATTGATATAATAATAATGGTTTGCTTTGTTTGTATTTAATTATGTAAGTTGTGATTCTTAGAGTATTCTCAATATACTTTGACAAATTTGAGAGCTGAAAACTAATTTTAATGACAGAATTTTAACATTTTCTGGCAGTGGCGTTATGCACAAGTATCCCCCACTGAAGGGGAGACTTGATCAAACGGTTAGGGAGACTTGATCACTGAACTTTCAGAGTAAATAACACATTAACTTTCTAAAAAATATTTATTATCTTCGTCAATAACATGAAATAAAGGGAATATCATAAAAAGAAAGTAAACTATAACAAACTTGAAGGAATTACTGAAGAAATGAAACCGAAGAATTAAACTCTATGTCATAAAACAACATAAATGCATTCTTAAAAGACATTTCACTTAGATGTCATCTGATTAAGATTATGATAAAGAAAAGATTTTCCTTCTCACTTTCTTTGCCGTATTTTTCTGTTTCATTAGCCGTTCTATGGTTCTTTATTGGAGCATTTTCAGCTGTTCAAGTATCCCACCTCACACACTGATCATGTATCCCTCAATGCACTCGATTTGAAAAAGATGAAAAATTAAACTTACCATAAATATTTAGATAAATCAATAAATAGCATTAATTGACTCGAAATTGCCGTTTTTACTTAGTATATTTCAAATCGTTGGAAATGCAACATTTACTCGAAAAGGAGGAAGAACAAGCAGACCGAAATATTTACTTTTTGGCTGCAAATAAGATCGAAGCTTATAACAACATTATTCTATGCTCCCAAAAGAAAACTGCAACGTGAAGTGTTGCGATGATGTAAACATTACCACGCTAGCGTGACAGCAGGCACAAATTGCCAATATATTAAGGGGTTATGCCTACCTGCAAGGTCTGAAAACGCAAGTATTTTCGGGATTTTTGGGGGGAAAAACTTGAAGAGTTTTTTAAGCAAACCTTTATGTATTAGAAAGTGTACATCTTATATTACTTGTAGTAATTATTCCAAGGGAAAATATAAATAAATAAAAGAAATATCAGTGATCTCTCCCGGCAGCGATTTTTTTCCCAGTAGTTTGCGGTGATCACTCTAACTTTTACCAGATTCATCTGAAATGAAAAATTCGACGGAATTTAGTTAGTATATTAAATTATCTTGTCCTTAATCGTTCATTATCCCGAAAAATTAATTTGCTACAAAATGGCGGCTGTTCAAATTAAAATATCGATTTTCGCCGCAAAAATCGCTCATTTTTCATCTGTAAAACAAAAACTACGCAACGGGAATGAAAAAGCCACGATTAAGGACAAGATAATTTAATATAGGGGAAAGGTGGGATAGTTGATCAGCGGGGATACATTATCACATTAGTTTTTTACTTAATATATTGGCCATTTGTGCCTGCTGTCACGCTAGCGTGGTAATGTTTACATTATCGCAACACTTCACGTTGCAGTTTTCTTTTGAGAGCATAGAATAATGTTGTTATAAGCTTCGATCTTATTTGCAGGCCAAAAGTAAATATTTCGGTCTGCTTGTTCTTCCTCCTTTTCGAGTAAATGTTGCATTTTCAACGATTTGAAATATACTAAGTAAAAACGGCAATCTCGAGTCAATTAATGGTATTTATTGATACATCTAATTATTTAAGGTAAGTTTAATTTTTCATCTTTTTCAAATCGAGTGCATTAAGGGATACATGATCAGTGTGTAAGGTGGGATACTTGAACAGCTGAAAATGCTCCAATAAAGAACCATAGAACGGCTAATGAAACAGAAAAATACGGCAAAGAAAGTGAGAAGGAAAATCTTTTCTTTATCATCATCTTAATCAGATGACATCTAAGTGAAATGTCTTTTAAGAATGCATTTGTGTTGTTTTATGTCATAGAGTTTAATTCTTCGGTTTCATTTTTTCAGTAATTCCTTCAAGTTTGTTATAGTTTACTTTCTTTTTATGATATTCCCTTTATTTCATGTTATTGACGAAGATAATAAATATTTTTTAGAAAGTTAATGTGTTATTTACTCTGAAAGTTCACTGATCAAGTCTCCCTAACCGTTTGATCAAGTCTCCCCTTCAGTGGGGGATACTTGTGCATAACGTCACTGCCAGAAAATGTTGAAATTCTGTCATTAAAATTAGTTTTCAGCTCTCAAATTTGTCAAAGTATATTGAGAATACTCTAAGAATCACAACTTACATAATTAAATAGAAACAAAGCAAACCATTATTATTATTTCAATAAAAAGGCAAAACTGTGATCAACTATCCCACCTTTCCCCTACTAACTAAATTCCGTCGAATTTTTCATTTCAGATGAATCTGGTCAAAGTTAGAGTGATCACCGCAAACTACTGGAAAAAAAATCGCTGCCGGGAGATCACTGATATTTCTTTTATTTATTTATATTTTCCATTGGAATAATTACTACAAGTAATATAAGATGTACACTTTCTAATACATAAAGGTTTGCTTAAAAAACTCTTCAAGTTTTTCCCCCCAAAAATCCCGAAAATACATGCGTTTTCAGACCTTGCAGGTAGGCATAACCCCTTAAGTAAAAAACTGATGTGATCATGTATCCCCGCTGATCAACTATCCCACCTTTCCCCTACGCTGTCACTCTCAAAGTTTCGCGCGAAATTTTACCTCTCACCAACTATGACCGCTTCAATATCACAACGCCAGTTTCCTTATCGGACATGCCAGACTCGCTGCAACCCTCGCCGCGGCAACTTCTTTAATTGCCGCGTAACAACTACCGGCTACGGCGCGGCCAGCTGGCTCCAAACAGCTTAACGCGAACGATAAGTAAATCGGTGCTCCGGTAGATTTTCATGTTAATTAGTCGGCTCGTCTATTGCTGCTATTCTTGGCGATAATTTCGTTGTCGATCGCCTCGCCTTGGACGCGGATCGCGTTCGCTCAGACAGCCGCGTCGTTTGTATTTGTTAATACACAGGCGGTGCGTGATGTTAATCGTAACCTAACGCCAGCTATGCCTCTGCCAGTAATTAAATCGTCGGCGCGCGGACATTCCGCGCCGCGCTTTGGCATTAATTATGTAACTTGGAAATTGAATCCTGCTGACGCGAGTTTTGTTAATACCGATTATAAATTAACCGTGCGTAAAATTATTCCGCGACGATCCGCGCGGCGGGTGTCATTTGAAATTCGACCGCGTCGGCAAATTTAATTGCTGAAAGCCCGCCGCGCCATGATTTTTAATCCGCCCGGGACGATCGGTCATGCTCGTCGCAGCATGTATACAGAGCGTTACAAAATTAGGGGCGCGCGGGCTTAACCATTCGGAGACATTCGATAAAGAGTCGCAGAAGCAACGAGCAGTGTACAACAATGTGGACGGATTTTCTGGCTATTTATTCTTATATAAAGAAATTTGATGAAATATTAGAAACGTGACAAGTTTCTAAATTTACTGTACCACGAATCTGGCGTTTGTGGATTTTATAAAATCGATTGTTTTCTTGATAAACTCTATTCGTTTGATTAATATTTATCAAATGTTGTTTTCATTAAATGCTTCGCGTGCATTAATAATTGATACGTTTTTTTATTATTGTAATACCTGCTTCAGTTGGCTTAGTATTTCTAAGAGAAACATACACCTAGGAGTAGAAAAACCAGGCTGAACTTTGACAATTTTTTTCCCTGAAAATATTGTTTAATTTGAAAATCCTTGTGTGCATCAAAAAAAGCATACTTTGATTAACAGTTGTGTACATTTAATTCGAAAATTCAAAAGATTGAATATGTAATGGCGTTTTTCCCAAAATGGTATTTTAACAACGTAACCCAATATTTCTCGAGAACTGGTGGACCGATTCAGTCGAAATTTGGAACAGAGGTTTTTGACAGTATCATTTAGTATTTGCAGCAGAATTTTTGTTAAACGCCACAGTTCATTATTCATCGATTAAAAGGGGCGATTTTTTACCGGAAAATCACACACCTGTGTTTGTCCGCTATTTTGCGAAAAATAGATATTTTTAAAATCGGCCCCGACAAAAACCAGAATGTTTTATGTACTTTAAACTGTCCTAAAAAAAAAACTGCCTAAAGGAAATTGCTATTACATATTCAACCCCTCAGTCTCAAATTAAATTTACACGATTGTTACCTTAAAGTAGGGTAGACCGGGGCTAGTTGACTAATTTTTTACATTTCTAATTTTTATAAATAGACCATTAGTATTTTGTTGACTTACTGCATACCAAAAGTTTCAAAATTTCATTAGGTATACAGGCATAATTTTTAAAATCGTTTTAATTGAGTCTAGGTTGTAGTTTTTATTGTATTTAGAGTAGTGAGACGAATAAGTCAACAGACCCCGGCTACGGGGTTAGTTGACACATATGATGGGGTCAGTTGACTTGACATTTACTTTTCGGTTTTAACACTTTGCATGCGAAAGGTGTATATATACGCTGTCACAGTACATCAATATAATGTGAAAAACTTATATAAACGCTGCCAATTCCACCAATATAGTATACGAAACGCGTACATATGTATACTACGACCAATAAATTTTTATATTTTTTTTTCACTCCACAGTGTTATTTTTTTTTTATTATTTATCATGGTCTAAGATACTGTAATTATTTTGTACTGGTTTGTTATGGTCTATTTGGAAGGCCTGAGAGTTTAGAGGGAGGATAGGGTGTAAAACCGGTAGGGGTGAGTTTGGATGGATTTGTGGTGGGGGAAGTGGACTTGAGCAACTAAACTCTTTGCCTCGACTGCATCTTGAGGATAAAAAATGCAATTATTAGTAGTATTCCTATGCTTAGTCAAGTAACCCCGTCCGACATTGTTAACAAGTTAAGGGTCGTACGTACAGAACCTTCACGCACCGGATAAAATAAAATACCGTAAATTATAGTCAAGGTATCACGTTTCCACAAAATATTCATGAAATAACATCAAGCACTACTTACAAGGGGACACTAAGGTCGACGGGAAACGGATTTTCCTGAACCTTGCAGTATTTGAAGATGTCGCCTCCGAAGTTAATTTGGCAAAGCAGTAGGGCGCGCTTCTCAAGACTTTCCGAGAAAATTGCATTTGAAAATCGAATTATTTTCGCAATTAGCTTTCTTCGAGTTTCAGTTTATTTTTTTTTACTTTCCTTTTTTTACTTACATGCTAGTATGACACGAGCCAGGGTGATATTCATCATAAAAGCATGGAAAACAATTATTTTTGCGGCACCTAGCACACACTATAAACGATTTTCAAATGCAATTTTCTCGGAAAATCTTGAGAAGCGCACCCTACTGCTTTGCCAAATTAACTTCGGAGGCGACATCTTCGAATACTGCAAGGTTCAGGAAAATCCGTTTCCCGCCGACCTTAGTGTCCCCTTGTTAGTGGACAAAAATTCATAAATAGTCGAAACGAAAATATTTACTTCCAGCCGACCTTTTCAGATTTTTCATTCTCACTGACAGAACACGCAAGTTTTTGTCACGGCGACACATTAAATGGCAAGCTGGTCATTCATATGCTCGAATATTGCGAATCGCAGCATAATTTATTCCATGATACAAGAATTAGAGGGAATTAGTCAGCTAGCCCCGGTCTCCCCTATGCATTAAGAAATATTCTCAATTAAAAAAAAATTGTCGAAGTCCACCCCGGTTTTTCTAGTCCTAGGTGCGCGTCAATTAATCGCGCAGGGATCATCCGAACCCCCCAGCGATGGCTAACCAGTTTCCGTTTACCCTCCGATTGATTTAATCTTACATCGGTCGAGTAATCCGCGTTAAGCGATAGCATTTAGGTAGCGCTACGATTTACCCAAGTTCCTCGTCATTCCTGTAGCCGCCCTCCGCGCATAAACACGTACCCTCGCCCGGCGAGGGGTGTGGACGACGGTTTACAGGGACGCCGAGGCGCAGGGACGAATGGAGAGATAAGGGTGGAAGAGGGAAAATTACATATCGAGCTCGCAGGACACGCCGGAGGGCCTCGTGCGCCGCCCTCCGCCGCCTTTCCCCTCCCCCCCCCCCGCCCTCCGCCCCCTCCCTCCAGCCCTTGTCCGCGAGGGGGGGTCCTGGCGTGCCCTCCAAACGGAATACTCGATCGCGATTAAACATACATAGGCACACCTCCGTCGTTCACCTTTAATTCCGCGAGCGCTCTGTCTTTTGCGAGCCGCCACCAACGGTGACGAGTAATTTCTGTCCCACCTCCTGTTCCGCTTCTTCCTCAGCTTTTTCCTTCGCCACGTTCGCACGGCCTGTCAATCGCGCCGTGTAATTTCGCGGTGTATTATGCCTCGCTGCCGACCCCCGACACCACCCCCGCCGCGCCGTCCTCCCTTCCCGGCGATCTTCTGACTGGATTCGCGCGACGATCTTCCCCGCGAGGTTTTAATTAGCCGCGATTGTCGATTAGCGTCCGACGTCTTCGCCCTTCACGTCGCGATAAATATCGCACCCTTTTGTTCCGATTTTACAAGCCTTGATTACTCCCCCGCAGCCGAAGCAGCGGGCATTCACTCGCTTCTCTCGTCGAGGCGACGGCGCGAGGCTCCGGGAAGTCACGTAGCCCCGTGCTTTTTTTTAAAAAAAAAAACGCCCTAAACATTTTCGAACGAAATTCAGCCGTCGCCGGGGGTGGATTGTAGGCTCCTATGTATATTTATTTCGGTCGCAGCGAAGTCACAGAATTTCTCGGCGTACTTAAATCCGCTGAAAGCGAAGCTTTTGCCATTAGGAATACCCATTTACTCGTCGCTCGCTGCGAAATTCACCGCCCCCCCCCCCCCTCCCGCCCCCCATCCCACGGTTTCACTTTTCGCATTTCCAATATCAGCTTGTAATTCCATTGCGTCGTTTAAAAAAGGAGCGCAAATTGTTGCAGCGAAGAATGCTCGGAATTTTATCGAAATAAAGCCGGTAAAAATCGAGTCAGTTGACGGGGGCGAAAAATTAATGACGGCTAATTTCAAAAGCGCTACCCCCCCACAAAGGATTTTTATGCGAGTACTATTAACTATAAAGCAAATAAAGAGTCTCGGAGTGTCAACTTACAAGGGAAGTTTGGCAACCCGGAAATTCAGAAAATTATGAAACTCGGTGTGCAAGTAGAGCAGTTCATCCGTAACGCAACACTATTTTTCGTTGGTGCCATAATGCAATTTTTGGGGGTGAAATCACCCCTTGAAAAAAATGCAGAGTTTTCTTTTCCGTGGAATATCTCGGGAACGGTGAGAGATATCGAAGAGAAGTTTAAACAAAAATTGCATCCTTTTTTTATATCTACAAAACCGCGTAAAAGTAATTATGGAATTAAGGATTGGTGGTGGGGGGTAACTTGAAAAATATGGACTTTTCGAAAATTATCTTTATGCAATTTTGTAGATACAAAAGTAAGATGCAACATTTGTTTATACAATTTTTCGATATCTCTCACCGCTCTCGAGATATTCCACGGAAAAGAAAATTCTGCATTTTTTTCAAGGGGTGATTCACCCCTAAAAATTGCATTATGGCACCAACAAAAAATAGAGTTGCGTTACGGATGAACTACTCCACTTGCACACCGAGTTTCATCATTTTCTGAATTTCCGGGTTACCAAACTTCCCTTGTTAGTGGGGCGTCAGCATTTTGGAAATGGTAATTCAAAAAATTTTAATAAAATACCCGACGTAAAAGTGGCGTATTTTTTTCAGCAGAGGAATAATAATAATTAAGTGGGAAATATCGCAGTGACACAGTCGCGCCGGGGATGATAGATCGTTGAGTCGAGAGGGAGAAACTGCGAGGATCCTCGGTGACAATCGATTTCCCGCGGATTCGAATGGTACGCGCTCGAGGACAGAGGTGAGCGGGAATGCCAACTGGTCGGGGAAGGACTGCGAGGAGAGATGTTTGCGCGGCGTGCCCAGGGAAAGGGATGCGACAGGGGGAAACCCGGGGAAGAGAATTCGTGCAGAGGCGTAGAGCCGGCGGTGGTGCACAGACGGAATTTTTGATGGGGAACGATCCGTTATTCACGGATCTCTCCGAGTCATTGTACATACACGATCGCTGTGTTCGGTGGCTCTTGGTCGTCGAAGCAACCTGTCCTCTGGGGTTGATCGACGCTACCTTCGGTGTCGAGCGAAAAAGAAAACAACGCGCCGGCACAGGGGCAAACGGGAATCGCTAACGCGCTTCGGAACCCGGTCGTCGAGCTCATAATAGCGCGAGATCGGGGATTGAGCGCATCGGGCGGCTCGTTTAGGAATTCGGCCGGCTGTTCGCCGCTGCGCCAGGAATCTTTGTCGCCTTTTAGCTGCCGGTAAATTCGATTGATCGGTAGGTTTTCGCGCGTTTAAAATCCGCTTTTTCGCCAGCAGGCGCCTTTTAACGCGGAATCTGATCTTTCAGCGGTTCAGTTTGTCAGAGGCACGGGCGGGAGTCAAGTTCGTCAAAGACGCGAACAGGGATGGGCAAATATTGCTGTTCCATAGGTGACGCTTCGCTGGCCGCGCCATTTTCTTTGCTTTTTATATCGTGTTCGAAGATTGAAGCGGGAGTTTCGTGGGGATTAGCGGGATCGTGGTTCTGAGGATTTTCATGCGCTTTATTATTTGGAAACTTTGTAGATGGAAATTACTTAAGGGTGGGTCCTCGTGTAACAGCTCCCGAAATTTGTGATTTTATTTTTTTTTTTTTAATTTATTGTTAATATTGCATTAGACTCTTTTGGGATGTAAGGAGGGGTCTTTAAACTTGCAGAGAATATTTATTTTATGTCGATGCTTCTTATTATTTATTAATTATTGTGGAATCTCTTTGACGATGTTGGCGTCAGGTGTGGGACTTGCCACAGTCATCTGATTGCAAAGAGGAGAGAAATTTAATTTTAGTTTTTATTTATAATACTTTTCTCGTCGATATAAAGAATAATATGAAAAGTTTGTCTAATGAAAAAACTTACTTTTTCTTTCAACCGCTATGACTCTTTCAATTTTTCATTTCTTTTCTTTAAAGTGGGCTAATACTAGCGGAAACTATTTAGCTTTAAGAAACTTATATTTATTCTGCAGTCAGGTGACTGTGATAGGTGCTACACACCCCGCCAACAGATTCCACAATATTTATTAATAAATAATAAAGCGGATCGACATAAAAGAAAAATTCTTTGCAAGTTTAAAGATGCCTATTTATATCTCAAAAGAGTTTAATCCAATATGACCAACAGTTTTTTAAAAAAAAATTCTTAAATATCAGTTACCTTTAAGGCTGTTAGACGAAAATCCTCCCTTAAATAGATTTCACCACTAGAAATGGTAGAATATTTTATATTATACCTCCTAAAGTTAGGGACAAAGTTTTATGTTAATTAAATCCATGTTGTAAATTAAAGCATTTTGCAACATGAAAAATATAATTTTCTGTTTTATCTTCCACTGCTGGAGCGATTAGTGTCTTTTATTGGTCATAGGCACCAAGAATGTTTACAGCACCGTATTTAGAATTATGCATTCCGAATATTTGAAATACTTCTCTGCATCCCAATTGAATTTAATTTGAAACATAGGTATTTTACTTAAAAGTCTTTCAATAGTCAGTACAATCCTATAACATAAAAGGTAGTCGAACTCGTCTTATTCTACACGTCTTTTTCCTGACAGAAAAGTGAAGAGAAATCTTAAGCACGTTCTTAAGCACGTTCATCTTACACATGTTTTTCGTTAGACCGGCTTACAACAAATCTGGACGCCTTAAAGATGTACAAGACAGTACTTCTTGAAGATGTTTAAAAAATACGTCTTTAAGGCGTCTTAAGAGAAAAAAAAATGTAACATTTATAAATTTCAATATTAGAAGCTAAAAATCTGCAGAGTTGTTGTTGTTCAGATATAATATTTTGAGAGAGAAAATAGTTTGTAAGTCGGCTTTGGAAAAAAGGTATTTATTTTACATATACCTAGAAGCTAGGCTATTTCGGTAATTGAAAAAATAGAGATATTCCACGAACATCCACGATATTCGCGTAGAATCTACGTATTGGAAAAGGAACAGAGCATCAAAATCAGCTTATAGGTGGCTCACATTATTCATTAAATACCAACTATCTAAACCTTTTCTAAACCTCTTTTAAAGACCTGCAGTGGACTAAAGTGCTGTGGTATTACCAGTGGCGGATTTAAGAAAAATGACCCAGGTGGCAAACGTTCTGAGGGGCCCATTTTGGGGGAAATTCAACAGGCAGTTTACTAAAAACGGGTCAAGTGTAGTATTACAGAAAAAAGATATAATGTTTGGTTAAAATCATTTTTTTTTATGATTGGGCCCTATGGGGGCCTTCTGGGCAGGGGCTCATTTTTCGGAAAAATGAAGAGGTAGTTTACTAAAAACGGGCCAAGTGTAGTGGTTCGAAAAAAATGTAGTGTTTGGATACCTATACCTAATCATAATTTTTTTTGGTCATTGGGCCTTGCCGGGGCCTTCTGGGCAGGGGCCCATTTCTCGGAAAAATGAAGAGGTAGTTTACTAAAAACGGGCCAAGTGTAGTAGTTCGAAACTAAATGTAGTGTTTGGATACCTATACCTAATCATAATTTTTTTTGCTCATGGGGCCTTTCAGGGGCCTTCTGGGCAGGGGCCCATTTTTCGGAAAAATGCAGAGGAGGTTTACTAAAAACGGGCCAAGTGTAGTGGTTCGAAAAAAATGTAGTGTTTGGATGCCTATACCTAATCATAATTTTTTTTGGTCATTGGGCCTTGCCGGGGCCTTCTGGGCAGGGGCCCATTTCTCGGAAAAATGAAGAGGTAGTTTACTAAAAACGGGCCAAGTGTAGTAGTTCGAAACTAAATGTAGTGTTTGGATACCTATACCTAATCATAATTTTTTTTGCTCATGGGGCCTTGCCGAGGCCTTCTGTGCAGGGGCCTAGGCGGCAACTGCTCATCAGCCGCCCTGCTAAACCCGCCACTGGGTATTACCTAATTAAAACGTCCCACAGACTTACTGATTTCTAATCTTTGGAAACCTTCCGAAAATTCATGGGCAACTCTAAAGTGTCCTGAATGTAACAGGTAGAACTGACGTTTATAGATAAACAACAATTTCACAAACTGCCAATTCCAGTGCACAACGATACACTCTTCCACCAAAACGAAGGACCACGAAGCCGTGCACTAGGTGTTCCTAATCAATATTTCACGGCGCGCTTTATTTTCGCGGGCTCGAATCCCAAGCATGTAAATGACCGAAATCGAGGAGTACGGCTGATTCGGTTGCAGCGACGGAACGGCAACAGAAGAGAGATTTACGGCGCGGTTATCGGCTTCCTCGATCGTGGGCGACGCAGAACGGAGAAGAAGACCGGCTCGGTCGAGGCTGCGAGCCACCGTGGCTTTTCTGGAAATCCTCGAAGTATCCTACGTGGAATTTGTAACGTCGCGAAAGAAGCAGCCGGGGAACACTCGGCCGCGTAGTGGCACACGGGGGACGCGAAGGAATGGCGCTGGGGAGCGGTGTTCGTAGAATATTAATAACGATCGGTCGCCTATCTGCGAGAGCGCAGAGGCAAAGGCGGCTCTGGCGTACGCACGCTAATCGTCTTTCACCCGACTTCGAAGATCGCGATCACGGCGCATGATTATTTCGACGGGCGCCCGTATTTTCGTCCACGCTCCGCTGGCTCAGAACTCGGCCCGGCCGGAGGGGTGGTCCTTGTTGCGAGCCACCTTTTACCACCCCGCGCGCGCGCTCATTTGCGCGGAATGCGCAGAATCACTTGGTCAGCGCCCCGAACGATGTATCGTACTCCGCAGCATTTCGAATTTTTCGCCCGGCATCGGGGTTTATTTTATGCTAGATTAATGCCAACCCGATGAAAATAATACGCCGGCACCGCTTCCTAATGCAATTACGCGTATGCACGAGTGTGCCTCGCGTTTTATCAAACTGAAAACCCGCGGCTGTCGCGGCGCACGGCGGGCATGTGGAAATGCCACTTCATAACACAACTACATCGCTGTGGAATTAATTGCATCCAGCAGAGTAACAAGTTTGCATTCGCGCGCCACGTACGCGTGACATCGATTGTGTTTCAAGCAGAGACTCCAAGGAGACGAATGTTGAATGAAAATGGAGCGCTCCGAATTTATAGGAGAATTTTTGGTTTTATATTTCTGGAGGTCCATTTCGGTGATCCGTAGATGCTCATGCGTCGTCGGAATTGTAATTACAATTTTAAGTAATTATTCGTGCTTTATTTTACTGAGTGCAGTTTTGATGTGGAATAAGTGCTTAATGGATTATCAGCTTCAATGTCGTTTAAAAGTTGACACAAGGAATGGATTCCATTGTGCGAGGCTCACGCGATTCCCATATTGTGCCTTTCCGTCCCAACCAGTTCTTGGAATTGTTTAGAATCGTGCTTTAAATTTATGAAAGACGTAGTCGGATTCCCGTTTTTGGCACGTTAAGCGGTGACAGGCCTAGGGCGAGCGACTTGCAATTCAGAACGATAGTGAGATTGTCTAAAATTCCCAGTACTTGTTTGAGGATTTGTAAATGAAAATTAGTAAATGCGATTTAACTAGTGGGGCAAAATCTTTACCTGAATAAAAATTTTGAATAACGAATGAAAGATACAAAAAATTAATTCTTATTCGAGGCTCGAATAATCCTGGTTATCTTTATTCAGCGAGCAACGAATAAATAAGTTTATTTGATGAGAATGTATTTGACGAATAAAGATAATCTTTCTATTCCAAGTATGTCGTGCGAACCGTTTGTCGCCATCGCCCTTAGTTTTCGAGAAATTCGATTTTGAAAAAAAAATGAAAATTTTCAACTTTGAACATTATTTGTGTTCAAACAGTAATAGTTATTCGGTTGCTTGTTCGGTCCAATTATTCTCTGAACCCTCGCGAACACAACGATATAAGTTATTATTGAACTATAAACATTTAAATATGTTTACAACGATATAAGTTATTATTGAACTATAAACATTTAAATATGTTTAAAGAACGGTCAAAGGGAAAAGGACACCCGAAATGCACAAATTTTTGCAGATATCTTTCTATATATTTAAAAAACTAAGGGTCTAGGAGAAAATCTGACTACCCCACGCGATGCAGCAGACATTTTTCCTTCGGAAACCATCAACAGAAGTGGGAAAACACCTTTTGTTTGCAATACAGAAAGGAAAGAGTTTTGCAAAACGTGCGGCGCCGACAGTGGTAGTCACTGCCGCTCAGCGTAACAGAATCGCGTAAAGGCGGGACAGTATGCATCTGTTTCTCTCTTGCACTAGAGGGGGCGCTGCCGGCCGCTGCGACCTGTCGCAGCTTGGAGATCCCGCCTTAAGGGGTTAGCTCGCCTCAGGAGGTAGAAAATGTATCGATTCTTTGGGAATTTATTTCAGAAAGTACATGCATATTTTTATGCAATGGTTTTTATACTCAAATGAGAGACATTTTAACAGATTATTATATTATGTTTTGGTATAAAAATATTTATTTATTGCACAATTACAACTGGTTTCCCGGAAGCTGTTTTTAGAAACACGTTTTGCGGTGACCAACATTATTCGGAACTGGGCTATCTGAAATCAAAAAACGAAGAAGATTTAGTTAGTACAATAGTTTATCTAGTCTTTAATCGTTCCGTTTTATAAAATATTAATCTGGGACAAAATGGCAGATGTTTTAAGTGAAATGATCGATTTTCGTAGAAAAAAACACTGATTTTTCATCAAAAACATCTGCCATTTTGTTCCAGATTAATATTTTATAAAACGGAACGATTAAAGACTAGATAAACTATTGTACTAACTAAATCTTCTTCGTTTTTTGATTTCAGATAGCCCAGTTCCGAATAATGTTGGTCACCGCAAAACGTGTTTCTAAAAACAGCTTCCGGGAAACCAGTTGTAATAAATAAATATTTTTATACCAAAACATAATATAATAATCTGTTAAAGTGTCTCTCATTTGAATATAAAAACCATTGCATAAAAATATGCATGTACTTTCTGAAATAAATTCCCAAAGAATCGATACATTTTCTACCTCCTGAGGCGAGCTAACCCCTTAACGCCCATGACTACCACCGTCCGCGCCGCACGTTTCGCCAAACTCTTTAGTTTCTGTATTGAAAACAAAAGGTGTTTTACCACTTCTGCTGATGGTTTCCGAAGGAAAAATGTCTGCTGCATCGCGTGGAGTAGTCAGATTTTCTCCTAGACCCTTAGTTGTTGAAATATATAGAAATATATCTGCAAAAATTCGTGCATTTCGGGTGTCCTTTTCCCTTTTTTGTCAAAATCGAATTTCTCGAAAACTGAGGGTGATGGCGACAAACGTTTTCAGCGCACAAAAATCTATAAGAAGCGGCTATTGAATGTTACAGAACAGAAAAAAAATTAAATTTTGTTGGACAGTGTAACTTTCGGCGGCGTGTTTATTCGAGCCGCCGAGCGCCGAGTGCCGAACGCAGAGGACCTGCGCCTTACAGTATCGTCCAGTAGGAAAAATTTCAATTCTCATACTTTTCATTCCACCTTGTTTTCCCGGCGTGAAGAGGCCCAAAACACGACACAATTCGGGCGATAATGATCGAAATTACGTAAAATTTTTTTGCTTGATTTGGTGTGCAATTAAAAATACGGGCATTCACAGGCTCTCGAGCAATCGAACCGAGTTCAGCTCGGCTCGTAAACTCCAGCTGCTGGCATATCCCTAATATAAATTTTGTGAGGAGCGTAACCGACTGCTCACACCAGTTTCATGAAGATAGAATTCCACTGAGACAACCTTTTTGGCAACGGGCAACACGCGAGATCGTTGCAACTTTTTTTCGCATGCAACACGTCACCCGTCCCACGGGTTGCATGCGACATGTTGCCTCGAGTGTTGCCTCGGCGGAGAATCGCACCTTGTTGCTCGGACCGTCCAGCTACGTCTCACGTTACACTCATCCGCGTTATTAATTAGCGACTGGCGATGCAGAAGATTAACTCCATTACGGTCAAACAATCGCGCGGAACAGGTAGAACGGGATCGTTTTTGAAAAGCGAACCGTTCCGAAAGTGTGCAGGTGTCACGTAAGCTTGCGCTGAAACTGGTCGGGGGGCCGATTACGTCGCATTCCTCGTTATTTATCAGAAGCATCGTTAATGCGCGGCATGAAATGCTCGGCGCGGGCTCCCGATCATCGGCCAATTGCATTGACATGCACCTCCAGGGGCAAGAGCGCGCGCGCTTGATCCGAGAAACAGGAGTCCCGGGAAAAAGTCGAACTTCTCCTAAAGGTGCGTCTTAAAATTCTCACGGCGGATCTAGCTCGGGTCCGCGGTCGAGGAAGTGGAAGAGAGCCGCTCGCCAGCGGCTGAAAGAAAAGCAGCAAGATTATACGGCCGGCAAGCGTGTACCGGTTTTACGCGCGCGCATGCACGCACGCTCGCGACGCGACCGCGATCTCGGCGTAATCCGGCGTCGAACGGAAAGAACATCGAATTACGCGGCTGCTTCTCGGTTTCCGTTCGGCAAAGATAGAGAGAGAGAGAGAGAGCGAGAGAGAGAGAGAGAGAGAGAGAGAGAGCGAGAGAGAGAGAGAGAGAGAGAGAGAGAGCGAGAGAGAGAGAGAGAGAGAGAGAGGGGGGCAGAGAGGAAAAAAGCAAACGATGCTCAGTATTGAGCGCACGGGTTCCGCCGTAATGATACGCCTTAACTTGATATTGGGTTCTGCGGCAGGCGTCGTGTTTTTCCTGCTCGTGCGGCTACTTGCAGTTTGGGTTCGATGGAACTTTCTGTGGAAATTCTTTCTTAACCCTTCGATTGTCAGCCAGGCCACTGAAATATCATCCCAAGCAGTGGCGGATTTAACGAGGCGGCTGATGAGCAGTTGCCGCCTGGGCCCCTGCGCAGAAGGCCCACGCGGGGCCCCATCACCAAAAAAAAATTCTGATTAGGTATAGGAATTCAAAGCCTTATATTATTTTCGTACTACTACACTTGGCCCGCTTTTAGTAAACTACCTCTTCATTTTTCCGAAAAATGGGCCCCTGCCCAGAAGGCCCCGGCAGGGCCCCATCACCAAAAAAAATTGTGATTAGATATAGGAATTCAAAGCCTACATTATTTTCGCACTACTACACTTGGCCCGCTTTTAGTAAACTACCCTTTCATTTTCCTGAAAAATGGGCCCTGTTCATAAGGCCCCCCAAATGCCCTATCTTAAAAAGAATATGATTTTAACCAAAAACTATATTTTTTTTCTGTACCACTACACTTATCACGCTGTTAGTGAACTACTCGTTTCCCCAAAAAATGGGCCCCTCGGAACGTTTGCCACCTGGGCCTTTTTTCTTAAATCCGCCACTGATCCCAAGCCTGTGGGAAGTATTGCGGGGGATTGTATCTGCGTTTGAAGTTGGTGGGTTTAAATTGATCAAAAAGTCACCGAGCTTAGAGAAGAAAGTATGCAGGTACATAAAGCGAATATTCAGGGTGCAGGTATGGCAATACTTTTTATGCTTTCGGAGGATTATCTCGGCTGGAAACACCGCAGCGAGACAGTTAATTTCAGCAACGTGCTTTTGGCTTGTCGAAGTACTTGCTTGCTGCGTTATTAATAAAGGTATTGATGGAGTGCTCGCAAGTTCTTATATTTTTGTTGCGATCCGTTCTTCAGAAAGGGGACTCTGTGTAGAGTATTGAAAATGAATGGCAGCAGAAAGTTTTATGGATATTTTATTCGCACAGGGGAGAATTATTTGTTACGCGTTTATTCATACACAGGCGGGTCATCTTTTCGCTCGTTTAATCGCTTTAACTTCTGTGATAGATCTAGTTTTTTTACTTCAATATTTCGAGTTGCGTGGCGTGTTTTCACGTCGATATTTTCTGGAAAGCATCGAAAGCATTGTCCTAGAGGCCCCAAATGTTTGCTTCGATGAAAGCAAGTCGAGCTCGGAGTTCGCTTTGTGCCTCGCCCAGCTTCATTCGCTCAGTACCCGCGCCTGGGATGAGCTGCCTACTAAAGAAAATTTGAACTTTTAACTCTTCTGTTAGATCCCCGTGAGAGTATCCATGAATGGGCAAGGAGCCTCCAGTGAAAATGAATCCAAATACTGTTTTTGTTATTCAAATCACTTCGGAATTTCGTGGACAGTACAGTGCGAGCGATGTTGAATTTGGACTCATTTTCATCAGTAGAATCTCGCCGACCTGTTGCTAACACCATCGTGAAGATCTAATAGAAAATTTTGATTAGCATGATACATCGCAGACTCGTGAGCGAGCAAAAAGTCTCACCGCGCCAAAGTACAAAGTAGTTTCTAAGCTCGCGTTGTTTTGCGAATAAGAATTTGGAGACTCAATACTTTTGTTGCTTTCCATAGAATACCTACGCGAAAACACCTTCAACACCTTCCTCAGAGAAGCCCAGAGTGTAAAAAGATCTCAAGATGATAAGTGCTTCACAAAACCTTTCCCTTAAATTTTACAAGCGGGCTAGTAGAGCTTTACTGTGTCTGAGAAATCACAGATGTAATGATTTAAAGTCAGAGTTGCCACGACAGTAAATTTAAAAATTTAGAAATTTACAAAAAGCTAAGCTTATTGCTCGTCAATCGGGGGAAGAAGATTATAGCAAAGTGCAAGGCTTTCCTGACGGTATACCGTTAAGTCTCAAGTACTCGGGTACTCACAAAAACATAAAACACCGATCGCGCATCCACCGCCACAGGGAGTGTCTCGTGATTAAACTACTAGCTCCGCCATTTAGGTACGTTTCTCGGGCAATAACAAGCCGGTAGAAACGGATGAAAATGCGCGAACGGACCTCCTCTTCCTCCCTCTTCCTACCCCCTCGTCCCTCTTCCTCCCTCAGTCTTCCTTCGTTGCGCACTTCCAACCTTTTCCGCGGCAAGGGCGGACATTGGAAGAACTTTTCTACCCTCATAATGATTCAACGTGTGAGCTGGGTCCCCTCGGCTTACATCATTATGAAACTTTTCATCCATTTACGTCACGATGTATTGCCATCGACTACCAGCGTACATTCTTCCAGCCGCGCCAAAGTTATCCTCCGACACCCCCGCGGTACAGGGCGGCGAATTATTTTGACTGGCGAATTCCCTTCGAATCGTGATACGAAATACGGCTGCAAGGCGGCTATCGCGTTCTGTCAACGAAGCGCGACATAAACGCATACTACGTAAGCACATGCATCGTTGAAGACTGTACGTTACTCGCAACACGGCGTGTTTTTAAGGGTGTGTCGGACGTACAACATTAGACAGAAGTATATGAAATTTGGAATACTTGAATATCTACGTCTTACGCATAGTAAATCTAGGCGTAAGGAACTCGAACAGTTGGGGTCTTATTTTTATTCCTAGAAAGGTATTTTTCACGTTACAAATGCTTTTTCAAGCATTATTTGCTGAACTTTTGACAGTGAAAATGCCCCGAATTCACAAGTTTCTCAAGTGTAGTAGGCTTGCATCGCGGCAGACACGGCGTTGCCAGACAAGCGCTGCAAGGCACGGCGTTGCCAGAGAAGTGTTGCTAGGCGGTTAGCCGGGAGAACTGCGCCGGCCGAGGCAGTCTGCGTCACGCCGAGTAGCGAGATTATATGTACACCTCTTTTGTAACGAACTCAGAATATATATATATATATCTATTACACTTTTCCCCAACACAAGTGATAATTTATTTCTTTAAAACGGTGTAGTGAAAACAATTGAAACTCGGCAGATATTTTCATCTATCCATATACTACATGTACAAAAGATTGAAAACATCGGTACCATTTCTTCAACATTTTTTCAGCTGTTTCATCTGTCAAGATCGTCACTTTCCATAAGAGTGTCTGTAAAATCAGTGAAAATTAAAATCGTTATAACTCAGCAACCGTTTAGTGAATTCGTTTAAAAATTTTGGAGCACGCCGGGAAGATTGACAGGAACAATCTCACAAATTTTCATCAACTTGGTACCATTTTGAAGATAGGTTCGATAATTACCGACAATTAATTAATGTATACCTATTTCTACCAAATCAGTCAAAATGACTGGTTATTTATAAAATGTGTCGCACAAGGAAAATAAACCTTCATTCGTATTTTTTCATTCTTATATTGTTAAAAAATATACATAATATTATACACATCTATACTACTTAGAAATACACTTTTCTCATACTTAGAAATGTTAAATTTATTATCAGTGAATACAGCTCTTGCAAATGGAGGTAGAGACCTTTTTGTAGGTATTTACATTTCCCGCAAACATATTTCTTGCATCTATCGCAAGTATTATTCGTTTTTATTATTTCTGCAATATCCAATTTGACACCATTCACGTTTATTCGAATCCTGTGTCGTATTTGCCGACATTCTAACGAAAAAATAAAATGTCAAAATGACTGGTTGCAGTATATCCAGGTATAGTATATACGTAACTTTGAAGAGGGTGGGTGAGGGGGGAAGTCAAATTGATAAATTTAATCCTTCACATATTGAAATAAAAATCATGAAAAAATTCTGAAACTCGAAGTGATAAAAAGTAATTTTAAATTTTAAAACCAGTCATTTTTACTGGTTCGGTAGTTCGGTAGCAGCGTTGCCAGGAAATGGCTTCCTGCAAACTATTCGTAGTGGAGGGGGAACACTTACGAACCCACTTTCCGGCAACGCTGTAAAGCAGCAACGCACCCGTGTCAGTGTGCAAGCTTGCCTATGCCGTCTACTGAGACACTAACCGTACAATAGGTACTAGATTTGTTTCGTATATTTTTCTACGCTTTGTGGTCAAGCGGTGGAAGGACAGCTATGCATATAATCACTCATTATCTAAATATTCCAGTTACCTCAGCGTTCCCATAATTCTTCCTTTCCCACTTACAGACTCACACATATTAGTACATTCTTTTTAAATAAGTGGATCCACAATTTCAATGGGTTTCTAAAATACACTGTTGCTCATACTATAAAACGTTCGAAATTTTCAGTCCCCGTCTGCAAGGTCTCTAGGAGCATAAAACAATCTCCTATTAATACAGGGCTATCCATTTAAGCCTGGCGGCGCTCGAGCGAGTACAAATGAGAACGGCAACACCGCCACACGCATACTTACTACTACAATCATATGTCGATACATCCGCCATCTATGGGCTTATACTTCTAGTAACAGCCCATAGATGGCGCATGTATCGACATATGATTGTAGCAGTAACTATGCGTGTGGCGGTGTTGCCGTTCTCATTTGTACTCGCGCGAGCGCCGCCAGTCTTAAACGGATAACCCTGTAGGTTAGGTTAGGTTAGGTTAGGTTTTTTTTATTCATTCCCTGTACTTTTTACAAAAGAATCGGCGTTTCAAGACACAGTCTCATATTCCCCAGCGAACAAATGGACAAGCCTGCATTCATTTAAATATGAAGATGAACCCAAAACCTTTCTCGCCTTCCCCGCTCCAGGCATCTCAACCGAAGTTGCTACGCCTCACCTTCTACACGCTTACAGTGCGCTTCGCGTACAGACATCTGTCAGCGTACGCGAGTTGTCGCTGCCAATCGAATCTTGCACACATCTATAACGACACGCTTCTTCGGACAGAAGGCCCACGCTTCGCGGTTACGCGCCCGAATGCACAGAGGCTCGCTCGCGCACAAAGATGCTCGTACGTGGGTACAAGGTTAGAGGTGACCGTGCCCCGCGACACGAGAAGCCTCATTATTTTCTAATGCACTTGTTAATTGACCAATGGCGGGAAGTACGCCTCCCACATCGAGCCCGGAGGCCTCTATGCCCGTATGCCTCTACGCCTCTTCCTAGTGTTAACCGGGGCCGGAACAATTTAATGATCGGCTCCCGTTTCCCTCCACCGCTCTGTCTGAGATTATTACGACGCCGCGCTTCGCGACGATTTTCCCTCCGGCCTCAAGCAGCCTTCCACTCTCCCCGGACGTGTCAGGTTTTTCGCGCAGGCGACCAGCAGAAAAATGTCCGCCCGCGTTCTCGAGCACCGCTCGAGCACCGGGGAGGATGCGAGAACCGGAGACGAAATAATGCTTAGCCGGGGCCGGGCTCTCTCGTTCTCGAATCGCACGGATCGAGAAACGCAGGCCCCCTTACCTGCGCATCATTTCATTCGAATAGCCGAGACGAGCACCCCCGGTCTATCGACCGGAACGAGCGAGCCGGCGTTTCCCTTCCCTTCGTTTCGGGAATAAATCACCGCGATTACCGAGGAATCCGGGATTTTTCCCGCTGGTCGGCTTTCTGAGATTTTTTTCCTACTCCGCGCGGGGTAACGAGAGACGCGAAAGGCTTCTCTCCCGCGCGTTGTTTGACTTTCTTATTTCTCTGGCCGCGCTGCCGTTCGGATTATGGTCGGTGCGCTGTGGGACGCCTCCGCGAGACTCCGGGAGTCGTTTCATTTTTCCTTGGCAGAGTAGCGCCCTTCGCTCGGGGAGGAGCTGATCGGAGCAAATTTCGCGCGTAACTGGCTCTCTCGTGTCGGTTTGCAAAAACGTATGTCGGAGTGACATGCAAGATCTTGGCAGCTGTTAGATTGTTAGTCGAGACGAATGTGGTTATTGAACTTTACGGGATTGGCATGGTGGAAGTTGATTTTGAAAACCTGAGGCTTCAGCTGTAAGGTGATCGTTTTTTTACAACGCTTTTTCAACATTTTTCACTTATACCACTCTTGCTCTAGTGGGATTAATTGTTGTAGCGATCACTGTGTTGTAGCAGTTGCATTTCTTTGGAACCCTTTAGATCCTGAAGGGAAATATATTCATTTGTTAGGAAGAGAAAGACAATCACCATTTCTGTTCCTTTGAATTAAGGGGACTGCTTAGTATTTTTTGCGAATTAATTACAAGGAGATGAAGGCAAGCACAGACTTTTCCTTTTGTATAATGTTTATTACTATCACGTGGAGTAAAAGAATAATTTCTTTTTATTCGTATCTGTTTTATACATGGCACCACACGAGGTTGATTATACAGTGTTTTAGAAAAAGTATCTTTGGTTTTGTACTGATATTGACGTTAAAAATAAAGAAACGACGGTTTCCTTGGAATGTGTTTCTACTAAAACTTGTAATTTCGGCACAACCCTCTGAGAAAATAATGGAGCCAAAGTTATTAAGGGGTAACACCACTCGAGAGGCAGAAAAAAATACCTAAATTTGACAATTTATTTTGGGAGTATGACAAACGGAATAGAATTTCTTTTCAGAGGGTTTATTTAACACATATTGAAGTACGAAAAACAATTTTTTTTATTGTCATTTTCATACAAAATGGCGGCGACAGAGCCCGTCGTCGAAACCACTTCTTTCAAACTGGGAGGACGGATTTCTCGGAGACTATTGCATGGATCGATTTGAAATTTTTACAGTAGCTTCACAACAATATTCTCTTTGGAAGTACGTAGCCGTTTTTTGATCGAATGTAAACTTTTTCTTTTATAAACAATTTAATGCTCATTTTTAGGGCAAAAAATCGATTCATTCCTTAAAAAGTGCACCACGTCCACAAAAATTGATAAAAAAAAAAATCCTACGTAATTCCAAAGCCAATTGTATATAGATTATAAATTTTTTTGGTATTTTGTTCCACGACTCATACATGCCGAGAAATCCGTCCTCCCGTGGCGGTGTTTAAAAAAAAACTGTTTTCGACGACGGGCTCTATCGCCACCATTTTGTATAAAAATGACAATTAAAAAATTGTTTTTCGTACTTCAATATGTATTAAATAAACCCCCTGAAAAGAAATTCTATTCCGTTTGTCATACTCCCAAAATAAATTGTCAAATTTAGGTCTATTTTTGTGCCTCTCGAGTGGTGTTACCCCTTAAAGTAGCGTCCAGGAGAAGGCGATTTTCACGATAAATGTCAATTTTCGGGGTGCGCAGATATCTATTTTTTATCCCGGAAACTAGAGTTTGTACACTTTAATGTCGAGGTTCAGTGCACAGAGGGATATATTTTGAACATGCTGTAAAAATTTCAAGTCGATCCGAACCTCCGTGTTTTTGCAATCACTGCAAAAATCACAAAAAAAAAAACTGTATCGCCGTCATATATACATATATCTCATAAAAAATATTTTTTTTACAGTTCATATTATTGATAAACATTACCCAAAAGTGCTCGTCGCAATTTGTATTCATTTGCTTGTAATTAATCCCCCCCCAAAAGTCACATTTTCACCAAATCGGACTGCCTAGTCCCCTTAACAGACAGAAAATAGAGAAAGTGTTTCCGGCGTGTGGTGAAATCAATTTATAAATCTTAATATATAAAGCAGAAAGTGTTTGCGTAATATTTTTCAACCTGATCTTCAATTTGAGTAGCCTAAAAAAGCGATGTCTCGTTCGCACACACGAAACCGAGTTACACGAATTATATAAATCTTTAAAAAAATTTAATACCTAAAAAAGTGCAATGTAAAAAAAAATTACGCACGGGAGGGGAAGGGGGTTGGAATATAAAGTCTCACGGATTCTTATACTCGGAGAGAGAGGGTTGTAAGAAATCGCCAAAATTACCCTTAAAGTGCCAGCCCCTTGTGTTGTAGTTGCACTGGTAATCTTCATTTCGCAAACAACGCTTTTATTTCGGCAGGTAGGCATATCCGGAAACCTGGCTATACCGATGTAGGAGACCGAAGGGATCATCAGCCGCGTTAGATGTTTTAATTTTTAATAGATCGAGCTCCCCTCGCTCGAGGGTCTCGACGGCCACAAAACACCGGCCTGTTAGCATTCCGTTAAGCCATTAAATGGCAACGCTCCTTCGGTCTCGTTCGGCTGGCTGGCTCATTCGCGGAAAGGCACATTGTTCGATCAAACGAACGAGCGGTTGCGCTGCGGACGGACTTAAGTTAGCAGCACGACAGACAGCGGATGGAATAATGACCCGCGTCCCCCAAATGACGCGAGATGCATATTTAATGGCTCACCTACCTACCCGCCGTCTTATTATTCCTGTTTGTGCATGCGGCGGCCGGTGGGCCTGGAACGCGTGTGCGTGGAGCGCTCGTGGGGCTTGTAGAACGGCTAACGAAACGACGGAAATAGAGAGAAGGAGGCGGATAGAAAACGTGGTCGTTGAATGTCATCGCCGTCTCGGTGGAAACTATACGGTGGACGCGCGACCTAGAGCAGAAAATAAAACAGCCAGAGCCGACCGCCGGAGGGGATTTGATATCGCGCTGGGGATCATTATCGTCTCGCTACTCGCGTCTGGCAGGAGATATGGGAAATATCGCCAAACGAGCGCCTCTGTAAACAGTGCTCGTGATAGGATGGAGGCTGTTTACCATTCCTGAATACGATCAACTTTTCACCAGGCTTGAAATGCTTCCCAAGAAGAGCTGACCTAGATAAATAGCTCACGTTTATAAACGTGTATGCTGACGTTTTCAACCTTCAACCCTTTCGCCTCTCTCCCTTTTTTTTTTGCAACTTGCTTGCCGTCCACGCGTGGCATCTACAGAGATTTTGGTATTGTTTTTACAATAAAATTACTTGCGATTCTTTAAATTTGACACAGTCTAGATGCTCGTAAAATCGTTTCACAGGTTCAAGGTGGGCAGTGGTGGGTGTAATATTTCATAAACTCTAAAGGAGGCTTTAGTAAATACATACGTCAAGTGGTGGGTGTATATTAGGGTGGCTATTATTTTCGACTTCTGAATTTTACTCGCGGCACCTCCAGGAATAGTTCCAAATAATAATAAAAAAAATCTGTGTGAAGTTTGAGCCCGATCAGGTAACGGGAAAAGGTGCCCCTGGGACCTTGAACATTTAAATAATTATTTAACAGCTCGGAAAGTCGATTTTATATAATATCCTCCAAGTTGTTGATTACATAAAGAAATATGTCAAACAAAAGTTGTAGATCCAGCCAAGGAGCATCTTTTATGTTGTATTACTTTCTCTCGTGCGACAAACGGTTTTCGAGAAAAGTCCGAAAAACTGAGAAAAAACTTTTTTATTTTTCAAATTTTGAAAGTTTAAATCCTTCTCGAACACTTTTTATTTATGATGGCGAAGAAAAAAATTGTAATTTACAAGAAGATAAAAAAAAATGTTTTCGATATGTCATGAATGTTTCCTGAAAATTAGGGACCGAAATTCGAAAAAAAAAACCGAAGAAAAAATTTACGAAGACTGCCGTTTCTTTTGTCGCTAAACACGATATTATAAACTTTAAGTTGATTCTGCAATGTGTAATTCATTTTCAGGTTAAATTGACGTGATCGGATTGCTCTTAACGAGAGCTTTCCAACGACGTGTAGCAATCATGACACACTCTCTGGCCACAAATCACTGTGCTGACTTATCATTGCCCTTTCATGTTGCTTCTGTGCAACATGTACAGGCACGCACGCGCGCAAGTTTTGCTGAGGAATCGCTATAAGTGTACATCGTCACGCTCCTTTCCCGCAACCTTCTTTTCCCTTTCTTTCGAAGCAACGCTCGGGGCTGGGGATATCGAATGGCCTTAAGTGGTTTATCGCTCCCCGGCCGTCTTGTTTTTATTGAATGACGAGTCGTGATGCGATTTCACTTGAGCGAATAACCAATCGATTTACCCGAAGACATTAGGAGGGCGTCTTCCGGTAAACGTCTTTTAATTTCCTCGCTCGGTCCCGGCTGGAGGACGAACAAGTGCCCTGTATTAAAGCACTAGCTACTTCGCTCCTTTCTTCAAAGCAACTGCTCGTGACTTTCAGTGCTTTAAACAGGAATGGATTTGAACTATCAATTTTTTAAGAATTACGTATTTGACACTCTCGCAACTGCTTATGTGTTCCAATTTGCTAAAGTTAGTAGACAGTCGCGCGGCGATGCGTCCCTCAGTTTATTGAAGTTGCGAATTTGTTGAGGTGGCACTGCGGTTTTCGTAAAGTGAGATTGAACATCTCTGGCATTCCCTCGAAGAGTTTTACGCCGCGAATAAAAGCTCAAAGCGGGCGGACGCCGATCCTCCTTGAATTCTTTTTTCTTTAATAATCGTACTAAGGGTTGTTGTGTGTTAATTAAAGCGAAGAAAATTGTCCACACCTAGGTATTTTACGCCAGTAATAGATGTACCGTGGAGGATCAAAGTACCGACAGTGCTTCGGATGGAACGAAAGTTTAAACGACACGCGCTGTAATTAAGTCGCACATCAATTAAAATTCGCGCTCGCATTTTTAAATAATTTTAATTGTGCAAGTTAAAGCTTTAACTTGTACATGTTTCTTTTAAAATGTACTCGCTCACATTAGAAGGAGAGGCGAACGCGTTGACTTGGAATTACCTGGTTCTGCAGAGAAATGGTACCTGCGGCCAGTTAGCGTAAAAAGCCACTGCGTTACAACGGGCGCAGTAACGTCAAAAGAACGGCGCGCAGAAGCTTAATCGCTGATCTGAAGATCAATGGCAGAGCCGCGGGAATTACAATGGGGGTCCTTCGGGCGGTACTTGACGTCATGGAAAAAGCACCTCGCAATACGATCTGGTTTTCGCCAGATCAGCGAAAACCGTCTGATTCACGGGCAGCCAGAGAGACGTCGTGTGTCGGCTTTGCTCCGAGGATGAGCTGGTTTTATTAATCTGTCTCACAAAGAGCTTTCTCTTTTTTTTTTTTTGTAAATACTCGCAATATCGGTGACTCTCGCGGGCAGAGGAACAGAACCACCCCATACGCCATTGTTGGATGTTAATATTTCTGAAGATGCGTCACTTGCGACTGCGTCAAGCTCGAGGGGGCGGTAATACGTTCGCCTGGGAACGTTTAGAAGCGATTTCGAATGGAGTGGCCTTCTTGATTCCGACCAACTCTCGCAGAATTCCATTTTGCAGGACTTAGCGAATTTAATGGTTGCCTGCCAGTAAGTGGTCGATGCAATACGTCTAATCCTCTCAGGATGAAAGGTGTAGGGGAATGAGTTTAAACGGTAGACAGATAATTTGAGCTAGAAGTGGTTGAAATAATAGGGATACGCGAGGTTAGATGAATATCCGTTGCAAAATACCTTTAACTCCGTTGGATTTAACTTGCGAGGGACGATGCCCAACCCGGGAATTAAAAAAATTACGAAACTTTGGGGATATGGAGAGAGTATATAGATAGGTATCGCGCAATTTGTTTTTTGTACCCTAATTCACTCCAAGGGGGTGAAATTGACCCCTGAAAATTCGGCTGTTTTCCGATTTTGTGTTATAACTCGCGAACTATAAGTTACCAAATGATAGTCCTAATTAAAAGATGCTAACTTTTGCCTAAAAACATTTTTCTATCTCTTTCAGTTCGCGAGTTATACCTAACACAAAATCGGAAAATAGCCGGATTTTCAGCGGTCAATTGCACCCCCTTTAGAGTGAAATTGCGCTGCAAACAAATTACATAATAGGTACATATTTACATATATATCCTATGCATATCACCAAAGTTTCATAATTTTTTGAATCTCCCCTTCTTGGATCTTCCCTTCTTGGTCAACTCCACTTCTCAAATTAAGACTCACGCACAGAATATTTTTCAAGTCACTGACTTACCCTATTATCTAATACCTCTATATAGGTAAACTATATTTGAAAAAAAAATCAATTTTGTATATAATATACATGTACATTATGTAAGTAGTAGGCTAGCGTCGCGGCAGACACAGCGTTGCCAGACAAGCGCTGCGAGGCACGGCGTTGCCAGACAAGCGCTGCGAGGCACGGCGTTGCCAGACAAGCGCTGCGAGGCACGGCGTTGCCAGACAAGCGCTGCGAGGCACGGCGTTGCCAGACAAGCGCTGCGAGGCACGGCGTTGCCAGACAAGCGCTGCGAGGCACGGCGTTGCCAGACAAGCGCTGCGAGGCACGGCGTTGCCAGAGAAGTGTTGCTAGGCGGTTGGCCGGGAGAACTGCGCGGCCGAGGCAGTCTCTGCGTCGAGCCGAGTAGCGAGACGCGTTATCTGTACACCTCTATTGTAAAGAAGTCAAGAATATATATATATATATCTATTTCACTATTAACCCATCAATTATAACACAAGAAAACATAACTTTTAAGCCGGGAGGGTTTGATTGGACTAAACAGATATAAATTTTACAGCGAAAGCAGTTAAAAATTTCCATCCGACTAATAGTCGAATATCGATCACAAAATCGAAATCAAAATGTTTTGAATGCCAAGCACCGATATCTGTAAAACATTGAGAATTGTGGTGCTAGTAAGCAGTGAGTAATAAGTAATAAGATTTCAAAACAGAAAGTAGTGGGTGCAGTAGATGCATTGCAGAAATGCAGTTGGAATCAATTAAGATCAGTGTTACATTGTTAACGTACAATTCTTTTTTTTATAAGATTTTAAAAAGATTTTATTTGTTTTGCGTAGATATTTCCTTTTCCTGTTGTTCGTAGAAATTTTAATTGCGGTAGGTAAAGTTGCCTGCCAGGTTAACATGATTATATCGTGCAACTTTCCTCAGTTTCTTCAGCGATACAGTGGAAATCAACCTTTATATTAATTTCTTGTTTGTCTCGATTGTTTCAGGTAAGTGTGACGTTTGCAACACTGTACAGAGCAGCATGCGACCCCGGTTTCGTAAGTACGAAGGATAAAGTTGCATGACAGCAATTGTTCCTAACCTAAGTAGCATGACACACCTAGTCAGTCTAATGCCCTATTTTTATTAATACGGTTTAATTTTGACTTAATTTCTCAGCGACGGCTTACCGAGGCTCGATTTTCATGTTCGTAACACCTACAGCGAGATTGCTTCCTCCTCGCGTGTCACTGCTGCCTGTGAGATTCCCGTTGGCAATGAAACGCGTGTCCGTCGTTCCTATCGATGAATACTTGATGGTCCGTATCAGCGTGCTACGCCGTACTCCACCTACAAGATTATGCGGCCGCGACGTCAATTTCATGCGTGGCGAGGCTACAATTTGCGAAATGCCACATGTCAAGGGCGAATGACCAACATTTGCGGAGTTTAGCGGGGCATGATGGATAGGTAGTCCCTTCGTTCCGTGGGATCGGCAGTGCCGCTTCGACCTCTAGCTCTTCTTGAAAAAATAGTCGCAAAATATTTTGACCTGTCATTTATAATGAATCAGTAAATGCGCTAGCGTTGTATTTTCTCCGAGCAATCGCAGAGGAAAGTGTCTCGCGGCAAGCCGCGGGTCCTCCAGTCACGAAAGTTCAATCCACCGAGTATCTTCGGCGGCAAGAGAAATTCCATTGGCGGGAAGGAGCCGGACAGCGAGTTGAAGCAATCGTCGCGATCCGCGACAAAATCTGTGCGATCGTCAACAGCGTGTACAAATTTACTTCTCTCCCTCGCTGGACCCTCCCTTTGTGGAACAGGTCTCGACCGATCGCGGCCGCTGAGGGCAGTAAAATTCCCGACGTCCCGTGGGTGAAAAGTCCCGACACGTGACCCTCTTACACGGTCCAGAGTTTCGGTCCACGTCGGGACGATAATGTCGAGAGATACACGGGAGGCGAACAAGCGCCGGATATAGTTCAATAGCAAAACAAACCATGCCCGAAGTCCCTGGTGCGCCGAGCTGATGAAGCGAGCCACGATTATTCCGGAATAATAAAGATGCCCGCACGATCTTTTGACGAGCGAGGGGGACCCTCGGCAACCTGGATATAGATTTCGGGCAAATATTTGGACGTCCACGAGCCAGGATCAGGGGAGGAAGAAGCAAGAGAGCTGGTCGGAAGAAAGAGGAGCAGCCCGGCTAGGACATTGTCCAGCCGCTTAGCGGACCGCGATAACAGAGTTACCCGGCTCCCCGCCTCCCTCTGCGACTATTGTGTGCACAACTCCCGCAATTTATAAACCACATAGCCGTGCGAAAAAGACGAGCCCCGGCCCTTCACGAGTCGTCTCCCCTCCGGGGGGGACGAGAGGCGATGCTGCCTCGTTCATTCGTTCGTTCGTTTATTCGCTCGGTGCGGCATTGTGTGGCCGGTATGAAAAAGCAACGATGCGTGCCGGGAGCCGAGATTTCCCGATCCAGCCATGGCATGGTCCCAAGGTTCCGGCGCGTTCGAACCTCTTCCAAGACTAATCAGCCGTGCCCGGATTCGGGCCTCTCTAGCGGGAGGGCAGCTTTGACAGGTTGCTCGGGGAATGACAAGTGCCACCTGTTTCGAAAAGGGAGCCAGCGAACCTCGGGTCCAGCGATGTCGCTGAATTCTAGTGGGGCGAGGCTCGGAATGTTAGGAAACACTGGGTAACGGAGCGTGCTATGTATGGTACAGTGTCAGGCGCATCTTGCGATGGTCTAAGAAAGTAATTGCGCTGCGTTTGGTAGCAATTACAGGCGTGTGTAGTTAGGAAATATGAGCTGGCATTTGGGGAATTGTTTTGTGTACTTTCTAAATTCATGAAAAATTCTAGGCTCTCCTAGGGAAACTCTTAGAAATATTTACGTTAAAATATGTTATTTACTCGGGTTGTGTGTGTTAATCGTTTAAAGCGTAGGTCTATACAGTAGATTCTATAATCTGCCTATCATCACTGACAAGTGCAATGTTCAGTGAAGACCATGATCTCGTTCCCTTTCACACGTCAGATGCTCCGGTTACCATTTGTCGCATTCACGTGGCAGGTGATGCTGTCGTGTTCCCCGAGCCCTTCGTTGCCCTGATACACCGTTTACCGTGCTTTCCACAAATGTTTTCGTTGCCTAGGACCCACGGATGCGGGCTACTGTTGCAGTGCCGGGGTCTTTCCACTGTTTCTGGGTAAAAGAAACTCGACTTTTACGGATAGGAAGACGCGGGCCACGACCCTAGGGCTGAACGTGTGACTGCGCGTGTGATCCGGTGTTTGCTTTAACGTCTCGGCGAGTCCGCGGCGGTTCCTCCGGTTCCTCGGCTTCTCTTCTTCTTGGTCCCGACGCCGAGCGTGCGGTGTCTAGTGTTTGCTCGGCGCATACAACTTGTGTTTTCACGTTGCGTATCGACGTTCCCCCGCCGCCGAACCTACGTTGGGTTTTTAGGCCCGAGCGCACCCCATCGCTTTTCGAACCCCTCGACTACAACGGCCGATGAGAGAGAGAGAGAGAGAGAGAACGACGCAGACTATGCGAGGATGACGACGGCGATGAGGATGAGGTTGAGGATGAGGACGAGGACGCGTTTGGGGTAGCGCGCACGAACCGACGGGAATTTATTTTTACGAACTATGCAGGAGGCATCGGGCCACCTTGTCTTTGATGTTCGAACCGACGCATAGGCATTAGCGTATAAATATTTAGATCTCTGGTCGTTGGCCAGGATATGTATGGGCGTATTCGATCGACTTTCACCGGCGTGATATCATCAAGCCTTTGTCCGACGCCTTCGCCGATTTAAATCCGCCAGCTTTTGAAATCTTGGCGAGGTGTGCAGTTGCGGGGCTACGGACAAACATACTTGCAGTGGGTCAGGTTGTTCGTTGTTTGTCTGAAGCTAGAAAGAATGGAGAATATTTATCGTTGCAGCTTCATTAGGTTCTCGGATAATTATGAGGATATGATGCGCGCGGAAATGTTTGCTCCGAGTAAGAGTGTTACAGTAGACACGGGAACATTACTTTCGAAGACGAGAAGTACCTTGCATCCCAGGAAATTCTCCGATGACTGTTCGACAACGAGAGCCTTTAAGCTCTACGCGTCGAGTCACCGGAGTACCCCGATTCAGGGCAAAAGTCCTCAGGAAGAAGGGAATAGAGAAGGAAAGACCGTAAACGTCGTCGAAGTGTAGTAGTCCATGGCTACGGGGGCACGGTTGGTCCATACTGTCGGTGCGGAAATTAGCGGGGAGGTGACGGAAGACCAGAGATTGGAAATGCTGGTTTCAGTGCAGGAGAAAACTAAGCAGTAACGGTGAAGTGGTGGTGGGGTGGCAAAAGGAATGGGGGGCGTGGGATGGGGGATGATGGGGCTGGGGGCCCGGAGACGCGGAGTTTGACGACGATGACGAAGAGGGGACCAGGGTGAAGGTGGTGGGTAGTGACGGAGGAGATGGACGATGGTAGAGGCGGTTGGGGAGGCTAGCTCGAGGTGGAAGAACGGGGCTGGGAGGGTAATTACGAAATATAAAGGGTGGGTTGGCCCGCGCCACCGAGGCAGGCAGGCAGACTGATGAATATTTCACCGCGCTGCATTAGCCAGCGAGAGACGCTTGTGTGTGTCTCTTTCACTTTCCATACACCAGGCCTGAGTCCCTCTGCTCTCTTCTCTTCTAGCTCTCTCGCCTTTTAGCCCCCCGTATTCTTGTCGGGAGTAGGATTCCTGCATGTGCATCGTGCGGTCCAATCGCGCCGCGCAAGATTTCAACAACCCGGCAGCCTTACTTGGCCACCGATGGATCTCGTCTCTGTTCTCTCGCGTTCACTCCACCAGAGTTGGTCGTACTTGTGGTCTTATTAATCATAGTTACGGTCCTCGCTGAACAGCTTGAAACACTCATTCTTCTTATTGGAACATGTGCAGGACTCTGCGCGGTCGTCAGACTAAATGGTAAGCTTGGCTAAACCAAGGTAGCTGATGGTGGCCATTTGCCACCATTTTCCAAAGCCTATAGGGGCCCACGAACGTTGCGAGCTTCCGCGCGATAGGTGGAGGCAGTTCTAGCGACTTGTACAACAGTTCTGCTGCAGACGTGGCGACCTATTGTTCCGAAGATCATACGAAGAATGGTAACAGCTGTGCGGCTTCTTGGAGATGCGTCTTAAGTAGCTAATACGTATTGAGTGGAACTAAAACGTGTGAGACATATTTTTGATGATGATAAGAAGACGAAAATGTCTGCAGGATTAAGTCACGAGTATGGTCTAAGCCCCTAAGGGTAAATAGAGGCAATATAGTATCAGAATTCAATATAGTATCTGAACAGAAGCTGGATATCAACTCGCCAACACGCGTAACATTTTATCTACCCGAGATGCAAGCAAGTCAACGGAACTCAACGAGCCACTGACAATCAGTACCACGGCAGCACAGCTCGAAACTTGGGGGAATTTCGAGTCATTACCTCTGAAATCTTCAGTAACACCTTTAAATAACTTTTAGGCATGCACGTAAACCTGGACGAATTCTGTTGGTCATTTTATAAGACACTGAAGGTCCCCGTGGCATGCATTCATATCCCGGATTCTCGTTTCAGCCAACTGCGTTAGAGCAGCAAATTGGAATAAGTTGAAGAGCTGTTGGGGCAGGGAGTGGGTGACGGGGTAGGACGAAATTCCAATGTGACGAGAGGGGCTGAAGAAGCGGGCCTCTCTCTCTCTCTCTCTCTCTCTCTCTCTCTCTCGGATAAGAAGCTCGACTCGGCAGCAGGGGGTGGCTTCGATGGGAGCAGCCCGTTTTCGATGGCGGTGGTTGTTCCTCGGCGAACAGGGAGCTCCACGGTACCTGCCCCTCTTTACCTTCAAATATAAGCACGCGCACGCGTGCGGCGCACACATACAGGCGACGGTAACACGTGCATCACCCTTTGCCAAAGCCCTACCAGACCAACCGGCGAGCCTATCGACGGCAAACGGACTACCACTTCACGTCTGGCGACCCTTCCGTCGTGCACATTCGAATTTATTGGCGCGTGTTCGAATATTCATAAAAAAAGGGACTCCACTGACGGAGCAACCGGGTTCCGTGCATCCGCCCGCCTCCCCGCGCGGTCTCTCCGTCCCTCTTCGTTGCCAGTCCTCCCCAAATTTCTCTTCTTTGTCGATCTTTACCACCCCATGCCCGCCCAGCCGTACTGCCTCCTCGCTCGGCCCCGTAGCCGCGACGAATTATTATATGGATTTTTTAAGTGGCGGGAGACGGTTACTGCGGTGACTGGAACCGGTACTCGTTGTTATGATCGAGAAATCGATTGTTCGCGCGGACAAAGTGTTCACTGACTTCGCGGTCCCCGCTGAGGGACCCGTGCATACTGCCTCGGCTCCGACGGCGCTGCTTTCTCTGCCACCCGTGTACATTCTCCTTCGTTTCGGCTTCTCCTTATCCACCCGACGTTTCTCTTAATCGCCGCCATGCTATGCAGCGCCGTAAATATCGATGTATTATTTTTCCCTCGATGGCGCGACGAACCTCCGGCACTCCCGGAGCCATCGCGCGCCTCTACGTTGCTCACAGCCAGTGCGAGGTAACCCGATTAATCCAGCTTTTCAGAGACTCGTGCGGGGAAAAAGCTGCGTCCCTGGCACGGATGACGCGATTCGAAACTCGTTTTTGGAAAATTGCCCGCTTTTTTTCTATCCACGCTACCGGTGCGTTACACCTTTCTCTCTGCACCCCCAACCTTTGCCCCCAAATTTATCCCGGCGCTATCAATCTTTTGCATCGATTTTTTTGCGTGGAAAATGATTAACGTCATTCGCCGACCACCGGGTTATTAATCCGTTATCAATTTGTTTTTTTTTTCCACCTACCATCTTTTCCCAATGCCAGCTGGGGGGGCGCCGCCCTTTGCGCCACTCGGGGAAGCGGATTGAAAAAGCACCACGCGAAATTGGCGGGCCCCTGTCGAATTTGTTTTGACCGCGAATCACGATTTGTTTTTTCGCTTTGAGACTGCTTGGCCGTGAAATTGCTGGCTGGTTTTTTATGCGAGCACGTTGACTCGCAGAGATTTATGCGGCCGCGTGTGCGTGCGCCAATGGACCGTGACATCGGTTACTCGGGAACGAAGCCTGAGAAATGCCACTCAACCCCTTTACTAATTTATATCGGCGTACTCGCGAATGATCGCGAGTCAGTTATCGCCGTGAAACCTGTTCTCCCCGATCGGACGTCGCCGATCACCGGCACGTCCTGCCTTCAAAATAATCAGCCGGCGATTACGTTACACCTATTACACATTTATATCGCTTCTCTCAAATTGAACGCTACAGCGTTTGTACGAGTGATTTTATATCTTTTGGCAAACCGATTTCGACGTTATCCCGCAAGTCGAGGGATTGTTGTGGAAACGTCCTTCGAGATATTTAGTTAATTCTTAGTACACCTTAGGACACCATTTAATGTTTATTCGTCAGCCGAGGAATTAATTAACTGCAGGAACTGAAACTCGAACTGTGATTGGTTTCATATTATTCGTCAGAATTCGCCGCCAAGCACGACCAGATGAACTGGACCCCGAGCAACGCCACCAGTTCTCTCGCTTCTCGAGATGACTATCTTGCCGCATTTCGCACGTGCCTCATTGCGCGCCGTCGAGATCGGATAACGGAGAGAAGGGTCCGCCTAAATTACTGCAAAGCGCAGAGATACTCCTGCACGTGGCATTTTTTAAATTTAAGATCGTGTAATATCACTTCTGCGTCACGGTGTTATATTCTTCCTCTATCTTGTCGTTTATACCCAGTTCTTTAATTTCTTTAGTCCCGTTGTCGCAACTATCTGACAACTGACAGCTTATTTCCCCCAAAATCTCATTGATCCACTCTTTCAATTCTTCAGCAACGAAGGCATCACCTAAACGCCAACGTTACTTCTCGCTGCAACTCGAAGCGGTTGCACAATTGTTTTTATCGCGCTACAACCTGCAGATCCCGCGGAACCAATGAGAAGTTGTGAGTACAATATAAGTCGGATACAGCTGTGTACGCGGCCGGCGCGCGTCCGTATTTAGATAAAGGAACGGTCGCGTCTATGCGCACATTGTCGTTGGCCCGTACAACCTTCTCTTGTTCCATGTGTGCGCGAACTCGACGGTGACTCACCTAGCGCCCGTATTTTGCAGGGGAATTCAAAGGCGAGCAGGGTATTGTTTTTGGCAAAGATCAGTGTGATCGGTTCGTTGGTCTTCTGCATGGAAAGCCCGACCAGGCTCCTCTCCCTGCTGCATTATTTGCCCCGCTAAACCTGAAGAGGTCCATCCCTATGCGACTTCTCCTACCTTCGCCTCTCCCGCCTCTCTCTACTTCCCTCTGTCTCTTCTCCACCCTTTAACGGCGTATGTACATATCCACCTTCTTCGCCTCTCCGAGCGCGCCTCGCCTCTTCGTTCTCGCCGTTCCTGTTCGTCTCGCCGATTAGTAGTATACAATCTGGCCGGGGAAATAATAGACAGGCGGTGGGCAGGATTTTACGAGCGGTGGCAGAAAAACGACACCGACGATTATAGAACTTTTAGGTGTAATTATTTCTCGACTGTGAGGTTTACGTTTTTTTGTTTTCTCCACCTCGTCAGCCACCCGAAGCGAGATGGATAAGGTAGACGCAATACGGGGGAAATGAGGAATGCTTGCTGGATAAATGAAACTGTGGACGTATTTTGCGAACAGAATTTACCTTCTTAAAGGCCCTCCAGGCGGAAGTGACTTTTCTGAAGGCACGAGGGAACTTTACGATAGAGGGTAATAGGATCCATTTTTTAAAAGATGAATAGAGTTTGTTTGTACTCGCAAGGAGAGGTCCACGGGTGTCCGCCTCCGATTGCTTTGGTTTTTTGGATATGTTTTAGAGCACCGGAAAATAAGATATAGGTACGTGTTTTTTTATAGCGGCCTGGTTTCATATTTAGGGGGTGAAACCACCCCTAAAAAGTTATAAGATTTTCAGGTGTTCGTCTCCGATCGCTTTGGTTTTTGAATATGTTTTAGAGGCCCGTTTTCATATTTAGGGGGTGAAACCACCCCTCAAAGTTTTTAGATTTTCAGATGTTCCTCTCCGATTGCTTTGGTTTTTAATATGTTTTAGAGGGCCGAAAAAGAAGATACACGTGTTTTTTTATAGCGGCCCGGTTTCATATTTGGGGGTGAAACCACCCCCTCAAAATTATATGATTTTCAGTTGTTCGTCTCCGATTGCTTTGGTTTTTGGATGTTTGGCCTATTTGCATGTTTAGGGGGTGAAACCACCCCTCATAGTTCATAAGGGGTACAAAGTTATGTTGAATAAAACTTGATATAAATGTCATTTTGCGTCGTGAATTGCTGCATGGATGATGTTCTTGTCGCCAGACACTGTTATTAGGGGGTAAACTACCCAAGAGGTGATTCACCCCTCATCACCACTAATGTGTCATCCTAAAATAAATTATGTCTACGGTTTATTTTAAGAATTTTATGAATTTTTTTACACGTTTCAAGTCTTTCAAATGCGCAGTTAACCGATTACGGGTAGTTTACCCCCTAATAACGGTGGCTGACGATAACAACATTATCCATACAGCAAGTTATGACGCCATTTAAATTTATATCAGTTTTATTCAACACAATTTTGTACCCCTTATGAATTTTGAGGGGTGGTTTCATCCCCTATACATGCAAAAGGTCCAAAATAACAAGACACGTATTTCTTATTTTTCGGTGCTCCAAAACATATTCAAAATCCAAAGCAATCGGAGGCGAACACAACCTATTCGTACGAACTTTGAGGGGTGGTTTCACCCCTTAAACATGCAAAGGGGGCGAAATAAAAAGACACGTATTTCTTACCTTTCGGTCCTCTAAAACATATCCAAAAACCAAAGCAATCGGAGTCGAACACCCGAAAATCTTATAACGTTGAGGGGTGGTTTCATCCCCTAAATATGAAAATGGGCCGCTATAAAAAAACACGTATATCTTATTTTTCGGTCCTCTATAACATATCCAAAAACCAAAGCAATCGGAGGCGGACACCTGGGTACCTCTCCTTGTCAGCTGTACGCAGAAACATGCATTCTTGAAGAAAGCTATTTTTCCATAACATTTTCCTACTTCACGTACGAGGTCTAATTTTCTGGGTACACATACAGAGCCAGGCTTCCCAACTTCAGAAACGGGACCTACTCCCCGAGAGTGCCAAATAAACTTCTCCTCATTCACCAATTAGCATGCTTCTCCCCAGTTTAGAAAGGCAGCGAGGGCTCCGCGGAAGCGGCGGAAATTATTAACGATAAACCGCTTTCTATTTACGTGAGACGACTGAATATTTCATTGGACCCGACGTACCTATTTTCCGGCAAAAAGGCATCGAAAGCCGATCCATCGATCAATCGTTGCCTTCTCCACCTTCGGTGGCTCCTCTTCCTCCTAGCCTCGGTGACCAAACTAATAATGTCACGGGCAAAACAGCCTGAGGTGGGCGCAATCAACCAACTGAAAAGATACCGGGCGATGAAAGGAAGAATCGTGCGCAAAAACTATCGGACGTGTACTGGTCCACGTAATCGGGTACACTCGAACAAGAAGACGACGAAATTTGCCAGCAAACGAACGCAAACGGCGGGGACCCCGGTCCCCGCGGGAACGAAAGAGAGGCGCGCAGAGCCCAGGGCCGGGGGTTGGTTTCCGCGAGAAGAGTGGAAACATGCGCGGCGGCTCCGCACGGGCCTCTTCGTGGCCGGCAGAATTCTGTAGCGTTAATATAGCGAACGCCAAGCCGAACTGCCGAGCTCTTTGCCACTCCACCGAGCAGAAATTGATAGGATAAATTCCGGGTCTGAATTGGCTCCGTCGAGCTGGAAACCCTCCCTCTCCCGCCGGCCCTCCCTCCGATTCCACTTCGTCCTCCTATGCCGGTGGTTCCTTCCTCTCGGCCCCCGTGGACCACGCTTTGTGATAGCCCCTCCTCCATTCCCGGTGAACGTGGATGTTGACGAAACACTCGCGTGGTTCATGAGCGAAGTTTCAACCGGGTTTAAACATCACGCGAACGGAATTGAGTTAAGAACTGGAACTGGGTAAATGGGGTTAGGCGGTAGGTGAAAGTGTAGAGTGATTGCTCCGGCGGTTTGTTTAAAACGGAGACGGACGTTGATGTTCAAATCTTGAAAACGTCGGTGTAGGGGGTTTGGAAAGATTAGGGGTAGAATCAAGGAATTGATCTCTTCCTAAATCTGAAGATTGGTATTTTTATGATGTTCTTGGTGTTGATAAGTGACCACCTCCTCAGATTCATAATAAGTCATCAAGTGCTTGAATAAAGAATAGACTGACTGTCGTCGCATCTTGACGATCAGATGCGGTGATACGGTTATCAATGTATTGTATAAAATCATGCATATTTAGCGCAAAGTTTGATTTCAATTATCTGTTAGGCAATATATTCCACAGCCTAAATAGTTATGCAGAATGCTACCAACCCTCAAAATGACAAAAAATTAGTTAAACGCAGTATGGATCCCACAATTTTGTGAGCATTATTTTGCAAAAAACTACCAAGAAAACTACCAAGCCATAGTTCCATTTTAGGCTTAACAAGCAAAAGCTACAGAAAATTTAAAATAATATTAATTATACTCACTATTAAATCACCCATTAAAAAACATTGTAAAACAGTAACAAGAAATAGAACATACCCAATAGAAATAAAGTTACTTTTCTTTAACAATTAAAATTAAACTAAAACTCAGTTTCAGATAACTGAAGGTTGGTAACCTGTTGGAAAAATCGGCAGCTCCCATTTTGTTGAAACGCGATGGAATTTTGATTTGCAAACGGATTCTTTTCGTCACGTTTCAATAAAACTTGCGCCGTAAACCAGTGTCACAGTATCGAGCCGTAACCGAAGGATAAACTCGCCTTCAAGTACCTAAATGCGGAAGTTCAGCTAGCCTGAAGTACAAGCGGACAGTATCAGAATACTAAATCGGAGCGCTAACGTTCGATCATTCGATCTCGTCCACGATGGAAGAAAGCTGGCAGGTCGACGACGCGTTTTATATTCCACTGTAATTGTCGCATATTTACGACGATGGGAATTGTTCGGAGCAACGGGCTTCGCAGATCGAACATCACTGCGATCTAACTGTCCCCCATCCTGTCGTAAACATCTGCGATAGGTATCAAATAAATCGGGCGACATCATTTCGACCCGGAACGTCCGACGTTTTTCGACGGCGGTTGTCCTCGACAATTTATTAACACGGAAATCCTCAGCCGCTTATTCCAACTTGCCCGACACTGTCGATGAGGATGGTAGCCTAGGCGGATTGATTGGCTGAATGAAGCGATCATCGGAACACGGGACAGAGATTTATTTAATGAGCCCGGCTCGGCGTTAAACTGGTTTAAGGCGGTGGGTTGCGCATACATTACGACCTCGGGCTCCACTTATTTTTACTTTCCTCGGCGGCGGATAGAGCCGGATCGCTGGAAGTAATACCATCGGTGCCGCGCTCTCGTTGCTCGTCACCCTGCTCGCCGCGCCGGCCAGACGTGAATAGAGATTGATCGTCGATTTGGCAGCCGATAAAGCCCGGAATGCCGTGGAAACGCGTGTACGCGCGTCCCCAGTCGTGACAGCCGGCTGACGTTGGCTCGGTTACGCGATACGGACAAGTTGTTGGTGCTTGTAACGACGATACGGCTCTGCGCCTTATCGCGGGAAAACTCGTCGCGCGATAGTGCGCGCATGATTTAACGCGGATACGTTTGCCGAAGAAGCCAAACTGGCATACAGTTTATCCAGACGCACGGCAACTGACAGAGCTTCATTATCCTCTTGGTGCTCCTCGATTTTAGAGACTGCGCGGTCTCTGAAGAGCTCGCGTCGCCGTAAACAATGCAAGTCCGTGTTGCCCATGATTTCCCACCCAAAATTTTCGTTTGTCCACCCTTCAAAACAGGGGTGGTGACCAAATTAAGAAATTGGTCCTACCAAGAAATCTCACGTTTCCCTTCAGCATCAAGTTCCAAGAAGCAAAGTGTATTAGACTAACCTAGGCACGTTAGCTCCGCCACCATTGGTCGCTCAGCATTTCCGTAGTCGCGGGCAAAGTCGACGGGAATAAAGTCTTGCGAGCTTACTTGAGCTTTTTCTGCGAGCGCCCCGAAACGAACGAGGGGGCCCCATGGCTTTCCATGGGCGCACAATGCGCACAACTGTCGGATCGTTTATGCGCACTTAATTAAGCTATGGCGTGTCGTACACGGGGTATTAACGGGGGACACAGGCTCCTGCCCACCAAAGACACCGAAAAAAGAGACGCTAGTGGGCATTTACGGTGCGGAGGGAGGGACGCGACGAGCGCGGGTAGTCAATAGCTGAACAAGATACACACCCCAGCTACCGTACGCGCGTGCCATGGATGGGGTGAGCAGCAAGGTGAGGCGGAGACACGAGGCTAGACCCGGGTAGACCGTGGATGACACGGAGCAACGGTAATGGGGAGATAGAGTACCCCCTAGGAGATAGACAAGATTATAATCGGTCCCATTATTGTGCCATCGACGTCCCATGGGGGACTTTTCTATTTGACAATGCAGTTACACTTTTGTGCATTTAACATCCGCGCGCACCGTCCCCGCAGCCCCTGCGTCGCGGCTCACGACCCGGCCAGTGTTCCTCTCCCTTGCTCTCTCGCCAGCCACGGCCAAGTGTGGCCGCACCCTTCTCTATGTACACGGTGATCGAATCGAAATGGATCAGCATCGATGGGGGAGAATGGAGATCGGGATGAGCCTGGCAGAAGTTCACCGGCCCACTAGGGTGGCTCATCATCCTGCTAAACCGTAAAAAGGGGTCGTCGGCTATAATCCTACCTGCATATGATGTTCTCAGCTTTGTTTGCCACAGTCACTGCGACATACGTGGACCGGAGGGAGTAGCACTCCGCCGCTGGGGGCCGCGGTCCCCCTTCGGTGGACAAAATGTGCTTAAACGGCGCTCGCCGTCGGGTATTCGCTTTTGCGGGACGGCGCGCGCGGCCTCCGAGCGCGACGCGAACTTACGTCTAATTACTCGGCAACCGAATGTTTCTCCATCATCGGACTTGCGTCAGTGGGAAGAGTATGGAATTAAGCAGTTGCGAACAGTTGTTTCTCGAAACACGTTGATACTATTTTTTTGGATACTATTAGTGGGGAAGTTTTTTAATTCAAAAGTGTGGAAGTTTCTGTGTAAATAATAATGTGTATAGATTATTATGGCGGTAGAACGGTTTAATTTTTTATTAATTATGAAAATTCTAGAACCATTCCAAAGGAACCGCGTTTCAAAATTTGTTAAATTTTAAGAGTCGCCTTTCCGCGGCGATAGGAGTCAACGTAAGAGTAGCAGGGGGTCTCTTGTCATTTTGCATGTCTGGGATCTTCGAACTGTTTATTGCTTTTCGTTCGTGAGTCACAGATAAAAGTAAAAGTGCTGCAAAATCTATGCATTTTAACTATAATTTCCTGATTCCTTATCACGTTTAGTTGCATATCCTGTTGAAATTTTGTTTTCTGTGACGACTTTCAAAATTGGCCATTTTCTATCAATGGCAAATGGTAGACATCTCGTCCTCGATGGTGATTTGCAAATTAATTTGCTATTCAACAATTTCAAAGAAATTTCAAAAGAAAGAATGAGAAATGTGTTTTTCGCCTATTGTTTTTTCTTTATCCATGACGGCCATTTATGTGAGACTTAGGTATATCGACTTATATTATTTTAATAGATGTGTCTTTTCATTCTTCTCATTTCACAAAGTCATAAAGTTTCAAAGAAATTGAAATTAATAGAACATTTTTTCTATTTTCTATTTATTAATCTACATTTTCACAGTAAGTAAAAAATATGAAACTAATAAAATTATTGCTTCTAAAATGCTTTTGGAAGCGGTCTTGATGACATGTTTAAAAATTCATGCCTCGCTCGTGCAGGCGATTTCAGCTGTTAGACTTATCTGAACTAAAAAATCCAAACAGATTTTTTATCAGTATGACAATCGCTATGGCTCGCACTGTAATTAGTGATTTATTTTCAAAATTAACAAAATGCAAGAAAAATATTTTTCGGCTTTTTTCTTTGCTATTTTCGATTTTAAAAGTAGGTTAGACTCGATGAAAATGCTTGGTTGTAGTCCCTGCGAGAGTCATAGATGTGCAGAATAAGCAGTAAAATTTATAAAGCAATGAATTTTTCCATAAAAATTTAACAGTACATTCTTGAGGATATGTACTTTCGAAAAATGTTTTAAAAAAAATCTATTTTTTCAACCCGTCTAACCGGAATGACCCCTTAATTCAGAAAAAGAGGAAATTACGTATAAAAGTGAAAGGGTTGTTAAGGGTTGGCAAAGTAAAAGTATCACTGAAAGAAGTGTCGAAGAAATATGAGATGATACAGTTACCTTGAACTTGTAGATAAAATTTCAGTTTAACAAATTAAAAGTTATCATTAACTTAATGGTGAACATCCAGCTCTCGTTTTCGCCTACAATTTCATCCAATATGGGTCACACCGAGATAACTGTAAATATTTATTCTTGTTGCATAAGTTAGCATATCATATTCTTCTAAATATTTATTCCTATTTAGCAGGCAAATAACTGAGTCTCTTTGCCAGTCTTATATTTCTGTAACACACACATATACATATGTATACATTTTCTACACCATCAGTGGAAACACATATTTTTAAACTTACGAGGAAACCGAATTGTTCAGCTGTTTTAAAATCCTATGTTCACACATGGCATAAGTTTTTCTACCCTCAAAACTGAAATAATTTGCTGAGACCTCGAATTCAACCAGGGGCGGATTTGTACATAGGAAAATTTTCGGGGCCGCCAATTTTAGGCGCAAGAAATTGAAAAATGATTAAACACAATGACTTGAAAAACAATTCACTTCCTTTTCACGTAGAAAATTAGCAATAATATTCATATCCGAGTTGGCATATCGAACTCATTTCCAAACTGTCTCAACTCTTTTAAATTAAAATATTGGATGATATTTCATGGAAAGGGTGACAGACGCTTGTTAGCCTAGGGGCGCCAAATCTCAAAATCCGCCCCAGAATTAAACTACATCCCGCATTATCACAAAGAACGCAAAACCACGAACAGGATTCCACCGACTCTCCCGTAAAGAATCGGGCATTCTCAATGGGTTTTGGTTTCCCATCGATCGAATGGCCAATCGGCGGTTGCTCCTTCTGAAAATCTGATTCACAACATCGGCACACCGATTGCGCGCGACCTACATTTGTGGTGGCTCGAACTTTCCCCGCTGTGTCTCTCAAAGGTAAACCGAACTCGAGCAAACACCTGTGGGCTCGCATGGCCGGCAGGGTGGCGCTCTTAGGAATCCGTTCAGATGCTCGATTCCGTGGGTAACACTGGTAATGCGTAGGGCAAACCCTGTAACCGACCAGGCCATATCTAATAACCGTTATTGTGCACGCATATGTTGGCAGTAGTAATGTGGCGTGTAATAGGGCTGCATACGAGCCGGGCGCGTGCCTTCGGTACATCATCGTAGATCGGTTATCGGGTTGTCATACACGGAGAAACGTCGATCGTGTCGGTGGATCGTTTGTTGGGGCACCGAAATCACCGAATGATTGCGCGGACGATTCTCTTCTGCTCGTTATTCGTGCCGGGTATGCGTCTGCGGGTGCGAGTATTGCACGAAATATTTACTTGTTAGAATTAGGGGGGACTATTTGTCGAATTTTTCGGTATTCGAATATTCGAATACTTCTGTTGCTCAATTATTTGGCGAATATAATTCGAATATCCAAGTATCCAAATACTATTCGAATATTTAAGTATTCGAATACTATTCGAATATTTAAGTATACTGATGTATTCGAATAGTATGGTGTGAATTATAAATCAAATTCTTTAGGTTCATTTTTTTACAAGCCTTTATTTAGTGTCAGTTGTGAGTTCGTTAGTTTGTCAGGGTGAAATCTTGTAAGTTAATTTTGTCCCAAAATTGAACTATGTATGTGTGCAAAGTTTCAAGTCGATCGGATATGTTGAACTCAGTATTCGAATGAATAGTATTCGAATACTGAAATATTCGAATATGTAGTATTCGAATACTGAAATATTCGAATAGTATTCGAATACTGAAATATTCGAATAGTATTCGAATACTGAAATATTCGAATAAAAACATTCGAATACTCAAATATTCGAAGTTTATTCGTAGCATTCGAATACTTGTAAAATATTCGAATAGTCCCAGCCCTAGTTAGAATGTAGTCAGCTATATTTTTCTTAACTTCAAGGGGAATAGGTTCGGGTCGTTACAGATAAGCAAATGCGTTCAATCAAAGCATTTTTACCAGTATTTTTACCGTGAGTCTCAAGACCAAGAATTTGCCGGCGATTAATTGATATGTAGTTAAATTAAATTTGTGAATATGTAGGGAATTTCCTCCTGATTACAACGCAATTTTTGTTTGCCTCCCAAATTCACCCTAAGGGGCTGTAATTGACCCCCCAAAAATCCGGCTATTTCTCGATTTTGTGTTATAACTTGTTAACTGTAAAATAATTTTTTTACCAAATGATAGATGTAATTAAAAGAAGTAACTTTTGTCTTGAAACCTTTTTTCTATCTCTTACAGTTCACGAGTTATAACAAACACTCGGAAAATAGCCGATTTTTCAGGGGGTTAATTTCACCCCCTTTGAATTTGGGCAGCAAAGAAAAATTGCGTTGTAATCAGGAGGAAATCCCCTACATATTCACAAATTTAATTAAAGTACATATCAATTAATCAGGAATCAGTGGCGGATTTAGGAAAAAAGGCCCAGGTGGCAAATATTCTGTGGGCCCCATTTCTTCGGGGAAACAAAAAGGTAGTTTACTAAAAACGGGCTAAGTGTAATAGTACAGGAAAAAAATATAGTGTTTGGATAAAATAATAATTTTTTTTTAGATTGGGCCCTAGGGAGCCTTCTGGGCAGGGGCCCATTTTTCTGCAAAATGAATAGGTTTACTAAAAACGGGTTCAGTGTAATAATACAGAAAAAATATAGTTTGGATAAAATCATAATTTCTTGTTTTAAGGACGGGGCCCCGGGGGGCCTTCTGGGCAGGGGCCCAGGCGGGAACTGCTCATCGGCCGCCCTGTAAATCCGCCACTGACAAGAATAGGGTAAACTGCACTAATGCTGGCACTGCACTAACCATTGGCACTCCTGATTAAAAAGCCAAATATTAAGAAGTACAAGCTTAGAAAGTACTTTTTTACAATATCTTAATTTTATTTCACTACAACACTGCAAAGTCCAGTAGTTGAACTATACATTTTACATCTGGCAACACCACAAAGTGGGACAAACGGCTGAGTTTCAGACGTTATCTTAAAATGTTGATAAGGGGCAGGCAAGTATATTTTGTCGCTTCACAACTAAATAATGGATTGAAATACAGATTTACTAAGGGTCGTAGGTATTTAATAGTGAATGAAATAGTCCGTTTAAAAACTTTAAACTTCGTTTTTAACTACATATGTTTTTCTATATAGCCTCAAATTTTAGGGTGCCAATGATTTATGCCTATTTTTGTTTTTCATTGAATATTTTTAAAATAAAACACTTAATACGTACTCAAGATGTCTTATTTTAATGAGAAATCCATAATCATAGATAATAACTGAAAATTAAGACCACATAAAAACTTCACAAAAAAATATACACATTCCAATTGGGATTTCCGCTTAGGGTGCCAATCATTGTACGGTTTCTCAACCATTTATTTGTAAAACTGAAATCAGCTTCTTCTGGATCTATTATTTGGAACAACGAAATTCTATGATCGAAAAGTTGAATCTCTCTTACACACCCGAAACTTCTAGTTGAAGAGTGCATTCATTCACCTTACAACCCCTGTAACAAATAAATGCCCCAATACCGTCGATATTTCGGCAAAATGTCGCGGGCAATTGGGTTACCTATTAGTAACGAAGCAGCCAATTAAATGTTTCACGCTACCTGATTTTCTGACGTGCGTGCGCCTACGATATTTTGTTTTCGCCGTGACACAGGGGTGACAGGCATTATGGCTACACGGCCCAGTGTAACTGTAGTAGCTCGCCGGGAGTGTAAACTGGCGTACGTGGGCAAATATAAACGGTTCATCGTGCTTAGTCCGAGCGTAGAACGCTTGTCAACATGGGAACTGCAAACACAGATCGCTACGGATATAGATAGTATTGCAGCCGAGCAAATAATCGCAACCCCCTCCAATGTGTGTATTATGTAAGCCCAAGCACGCGAGACATCCTAGAGGATGATTCCCCTTTGGGCATCGCGCAGAAAGAGTCGCTGTTACCCTTTTCATCTCGAGCAGTCCTCGGCTGCTAGTAGCAGGTCAGATGATCCGAAACAATTAGCGTTTTGTTTCCAGATGTAGATGCAGGCGAGTTAATAGCTACCCTGCATACAATGGACCACGTGGATGAATGAACATTTCGCTTCTTCATCCTCGTCCCTGATTTTTCGAGTAGTTTTTATTACTGGGAAGCCCCGATGATTCTGGGCTTTATTCGCAACGCAAGTTTCTATGGAGAGAGAAGAATCGAACGTATTTGTTATATTAAAAAATTACAACCTTTTTGAAGTTTCTATTTTACCATGTAAATGTTTATATACTGGGATGAAAGATTTCTTTTTAAAGAAGCGTAAAGCGTTTCGCGAGAGACGTAATATTATGGAGGATCGTCTTAAGGGGTTAAGTATTCATTTAAATAGAAACCGATCAGTTTTTAATTGTTATGGGTATTTTCGGGAATTTCTTGTGGAACATCTACTGTATATTTTTTTTTTACAACAATTCGCTTATTTTTAGAGTAGACATATGCAGCAACTCTTAGTAATTTTGTTATAGGAGAATATTAAAAAATGAACGAATGACAGCCATTCTCGCGGAAGCTGTTTTGATATCTGTGGGCAAGATATTTCGGAAACCACTGTACCGATTGGACTATCCTTTTGCAGATTTCTTTTATATGCCAAAGACTAGTAGATGAAGGGAGGAGTTTTTATTTTAACAAAAGCTCTATTTTTAATTAGCGAAAAACGAACAATTCAGAAGTGGAAGAATCGTGGTTTTGCTTTAAACGGCCGCCATTTGGTAAGAAATCAACTTTTTGAGAAACTTTTTAACAGAATCTTTTCGACTTTTTAATTTTAGATGATTCTGTTATTCGTTAATTTTGTAATGTTTTTCTATAACAAAATTACTGACAGTTGCTCCATATATGTATTGTTAAAATAAGCGAATAGATGTAAAAAAAATACACAGTAGATATTCCACAAAAAATTCCCGAAAATCGCGTTCTTTTTCGCCAGCTGACTAGCCATAACCCCTTAAGGGGGTATTCTGGTCTGACGAGGCGTTTTCGTCGCGTTACTTTCGGAATTTTTTTACAAAGAACCCATCAATTTTATTATTATTTAGTTTATTGCTACATGTTTATTGATGTTTTAACTATCTTTAAAAATTTTGTCAATGGAAAAGAATTAAAATCAAACGCAGTTGACTGTTTTAAAGTAACGGTGAAAAAAAAAAAACATGGTGTCACGGTGTCCATGATTGGGCTCGTTCTAGTGATCTATAACAAAAAATGAAAAGAGATTCTATATCTGTATGCCTGTGGCTATCGTCCCTACCAGAATTATGATAAAATATTTTGTTTTTAAACTTTCACAGACCTTTAAAGTTGAAAAATTGTGCGAAAATCGAAACTTAATTTTCAAACCGCCGCCATTTGCTTAATTTTCAATATTTTTTTATCATTCTGGTAGGGACGAAAGCCACATGCATACAGATATAGAATCTCTTTTCATTTTTTGTTATAGATCACTAGAACGAGCCCAATCATGGACACCGTGACACCATGTTTTTTTTTCCACCATTACTTTAAAACAGTCAACTGCGTTTGATTTTAATTCTTTTCCATTGACAAAAATTTGGAAAGATAGTTCAAACATCAATAAACATGTAGCAATAAACTAAATAATAATAAAATTGATGGGTTCTTTGTAAAAAAATTCCGAAATAGCGCGACGAAAACGCCTCGTCAGACCAGAATACCCCCTTAAGCTCTTTTTTCAAGAAGAAAAAATGGTGGGCGCTATACTCAATCATTTTGACTGAATACTGAATATATACCAAAATTGAAAAATACTTTAGGAATCCACGAGACATACAAGATACAAATATTAGTAACAAAGACTGTACAAAGAAATATTCTTAGCTAGTAAAACATACGAAAAATTACCAAAATTAATTTTGGTTCCTACGTTGAAGGTCCATGTGTTTTAATAATCCGGCGTATTCTCTGACAAATGGAAAGTAATCTAAAAATGTACCTATTCATTAGTATATTCATATTAACATCACGTTTCCTCTGATTTCAGGTGAGTCCAATGCTATCTTAACGAAACTGAAGCGTATAGCCCTGCAGCCCCGTAAGTAATTCAGAAACAGCATGCTATTCATACCGCGGTCTGGAGCGAAAAACTTTTATTTCTGCGAAACCAGCCATAAAACGCGAGATCAGCTCTTCCGCGGATTGACTGGAACAAGAGAGTCCATAAATCCGGCTTCAGCCGCCTAATGTACGGCTCTCAGGCGACCACGACGCGAGAGACCCACCACGCGTGAATGGCGGAATTGCGATTAATATCGTTGAACTCGACCTATCTTGATGCAAAATTACGCGGCGCGAGTCAAAGCAACCGGATTAACACGTCGAGGTTTGAGGGTGGTCTACTATTAAGGTAATTCACTGAAAGTCGCGGCACGACTGTCGCGAGTATACACATACATACACGACTTCCACGGTGATCCGACCGCGGCTTTGAGAATTGCTCGCTGTGCCCGGCGTGGAAAGTGAGAGTTCTCAAAATGTATTCGAATTTTTTTTAGGAATTATGGAACAACGCGATTTTAAAGCAAACGAAATTATTGAAGACAATTTCAGTAAATATGCGATTATTTATTTAGTGCTTAGAAGAATAATAATATATTAATTTCTGTAATAATTTCCCTGTATCGTCGAGTAGAAGGATTTACTTTTTATATACTATTAGAATGCAATCGTTTTCGTACTAAAAACGGGTTTTATGAGCATCTAAACGAGAAAGGGGCAGCTCGTCATTTACACTCCGTTTAATTTAGAAGGGGAAAAGGATCCGACTATGAAACGCCAGTTTTGTAATTCAGATTTTATTCAGATGTCGCGCGTAAAAAGGGAACGAGGTGTCAAGGTCTAATCTTTACGGTTTTTAAACTGTCAGTGATTCCAAGTTGAATCGCCAGTTCTCTCCAGAGGTTAAGAAGGAAAGGTGAACATTATGTCTATCATAACGGGAAAACACCCAAAAATCTACTGTTATTGATCGAAAAGAAATATTAAACTATGAATTATTGAATTATAATGAAGGCTCCAATAATTGGATTTCAACCACAAGAAAATATCTTGGCAAGGAAATCAGGACCAGATTTGTTGGAATTGGAAAATGATTGTTTCTGTTTCTGTTTTCCTGTGGTTAGCAGGATGGCATTTTAAGCATTATCGCTTATATAGCCCAACGAACTATAATCGGTATCTTTAATCCTCTCCTCTCCCTCGGGTCCCAGCAGCGAGCGTCGTCGTACCGAGAAAACGGTGGTCACCCATCTTTCCCCAGTACCCGCCCCGTGATGCTTAACTTCGGTGATCTAACGAGAACCGGTGTGTCCATCACGGCCAGCGCCGCTGGTGGAAAATGATTGCTTGAGTACTTTTTCAAACTCTTAATAATTGTGATTTTATTGACGTAAAATCTCGTGAAAAGGAAAATCCAGGAAGTAGCATTTTCAAAAAGTAACTGCATTAAAGCATGGGTAAATAATTCCAACACGCTATCGACTCTCCAATAACGTACATTCCATGCAAACAAGCAACTTCTCAAGAAAGGAGCAAGAAGGGTGTAACACACGAAATGCGGCTTTCACTCCTCTTTGCAATTGAGACACAAACCCCTTCTTTATTAACAAAATAACGTTTTACACGAAACAGTCGTCGTTTGCACCAAGGCACTTGCAATTACGCCGCTTCAAACCTACTTAAAAATGTGTTCCAGTTAACATTCTAATCAGCAAGGAAACTGAATGAATCTGGGTAGTTCATTGAATGCAGTAGGCAATAAATCATTCTAATAACACCAGTTGTTTCTGCAACAGTGAAGGAATATAAATATTCGTCGGAATCTCTTGTAAGATATACGTGTTTTTTTTATAGCGGCCCATTTTCATATTTAGGGGGTGAAACCACCCCCTCAGGTGTTCGTCTCCGATTGCTTTGGTTTTTGGATATGTTTTGGACGACCGAAAAATAAGAAATACGTGTCTTTTTGTTTTGACCTGTTTTCATATTTAGGGGGTGAAACCACCCCTCAAAGTTATAAGATTTTCAGGTGTACGTCTCCGATTGCTTTGGTTTTTGGATATGTTTTGGAGGACCGAAAAATAAGAAACACGTGTCTCTTTATTTCGACTCATTTGCATTTTTAAGGGGTGAAACCACCCCTAAAAGTTATTAAATTTTCGGGTGTTCGTCTCCGATTGCTTTGGTTTTTGGCCAAAGCACTAGGAGACGAACAGCTGAAAAACTTATAACTTTGAGGGGTGCTTTCACCCCCTAAATATGAAAACGGGCCGCTATAAAAAAAACACGTATATTTTATTTTTCGTTCCTCTAAAACATATCCATTAACCAAAGCAATCGGAGGCGGACACCTGGGAACCTCTCCCCGTCAGAAACACTCGAGCAAACAGATCTGTCACGCTGAAATCTTTTACACATCAGGACTCCGCGATTATCATCTTCAACTTGGTGTCATCATTCGTCACTGTACCCACGTCGATTCGTTTGGGCTTCACTGGACCTGACCAGGGCACCCTGCGCGACCGGTAGATATTGTCCAGTCCACGTGGCGTGGCAGCGTTATTTCGTTCACGTACACCGGCACGCAGTAACTGATACACCTATGTGACGCCTGCGTGAAACGGTAGGGGCGGGCCAACAGCGAGGAAGAAGGACATGCACACGGGCTGCGGCCGCAGAGCAGAGGAGAAATAGAGTTAGCGATAGAGGCAGAGAGAGCGAGTGAATGCGGCAGCAGCAGCTACCGGCATCACAATAATGAGCTAATGAGTGGTGTCTGGCGCTCCGCGGCGCCGCAATTTTCAGTGCGCAAAGACGTTAGTAGACCGTTTCCAAGCCGCCGCTGCGTCTTTTTCTCGTCGCTGGTGATCACTGCGATGTCTGAGTTGAAACTGAACAGATTGTCGCGTTCCATTTAGCCTAACAGGAAAATTTCCACGTCACAAGCATGATGCGACTAATGTAATTTTGTTACCGCGAGGGTTTAGGGAGAACGGCTTCGATAATCAAGAACGATAATTGAATCAAAATTTGTTAAGAATTTGTCCCTAATCAGAGACATTCCCCGAAGTGTCAATCGCCGATTTTAGTGAAACTGTAGTGTGATATATTCCTCGTGAAAGTATTTCAAACGTATTTGTTTTATCGGCCATCGGACATGTCGAGGGGGTGAAAACAGCCCTCAAAGTGTGGGGTGGGAAACACATTTCCTTGAGTCTCTGGAAAACTGTTTACACAGCTGAATTCGTCGTTTGAAAATACACAATTTTGCAGTTTAAACTTTTCACCTGTAGCGAATTGTTATTGAGATATGCAGGGAAATAGTTTTTCGACCCCAACTTTGAGGGATGTTTTCACTCCTTCAATATGGGCGATGGCCGATAAAAAAGATACATGTCGAATATTTTCACGAGGATTATATTATACTAAAGTTTAATCAAAACCAGCGATTCACACTTTGGAACTGTCCCTTGTAAGAGAAATTATTTTGATTAGATGTGAGACGTGCGATCAAGAATGCTACGAGTGGATTAAAGATCGATAGTAAATATTTAAACATTCATAATTTCTAAAAAAAATATCGGTATTAATTTTATTTCTACCTCGCCCATAAAATTTCAGTGTTTAGAAGGATGAGAAAATGGGAAGAGACGTGTTAGGCGGTGTCGTTGCTATTAAAAACAGTAATACGCTATCTATCGGTGCTTGATGAAAGTACTTCCCGCAATTATTGCCAAGTTTCGCAAGGATGGGAACGATTTCGCTGTTGTGCCTTTTAGTTAACTGAATCTGTCAAGTTCGCGGTCGGTGGCATTATCGTTCGAGGGCTAATTGAAGCACTGACAACATTGTTGAAGAGTTCTGCGCTTCCGTTATCGAGTTAGAAAGTTGTAAGCGAGAGTGAAATACACAAATGTTCCCATTTCAACAGTGAAAGTATATCGCAAAACTTTGTTGACTTGCTGCTCCTGTATAAAGGTGCCCTTCCTACAAGATTTGAGTAATGGGGTAAATTCAGAGGAGCCACCCATTTCGATTGGGAGCCAATAATAAATTCGGTTTCGTACTAATCTCAAAGATTTATTTTTTATTACAATAACAAACTCATATTCTACTTAGGAAAAATAAAAACCATTCTAAACTTCTCTCATGCAAAGTCAAAAAAATGTTGAAAAAATGAGTGTTTGGTAAAGTGGGCGTCTCTCCCGAATTTACACTAAGATAAGCTTTTCTTTCCAAAGCTAATTCATACACCTATCCAATCCGGAGGACTACTCGGTTTCGAATCATCAAACACACCTCAAACATTCGTAACCCTTCCAGTTTGATTTTCACAGGGAGATGCTACGTTTTACAATTTTATATAGCCGGTTAAACATCCAATGAATCGCCTGAAGTAGTTCTTCCTACTCGTCCCAGTCAAAGGCGTGTTGTAAAGCGTGGCATACCGTAAAAGTATACTCGTTCGCCATGTAAAAAGTCGTATTTACTGGCCACGGATGTTTCCCTTCTTCGTGATCACCGCGAGGCAAGAAGCTCGCGCTCGAGTTGCGTGAGAACAAGTCAGGACACGACGAGAAAATAAATTTTATGGCTCCCCTGGGCCTACCGATTGGCGTTGGCAGAAAAACCCACCCCTTCTTTTCTCTCTCTCCTGCCGCCCCCCGCCCCTCTGGCGTTCGCCCTTTTCAGCTGCTTAAATTGTAGGGCTCTGCTAATGCTAGAAACGGCTTGGCTCATGTTCGCACTTTGTGATCGCGGTCAACAACAGGCCTGTATCAATGGAGCCTCGCGAAAAGTGGATCGACGACTTCCGCCGACGAATGAAATAAATCTGCATCCAGGCGCGGATTATTTTAGTTCAGAATTTAGTTTAGAAGCATTAGCTCGATTTGATATTTTCGTCCTTGTCCACAAAATTTATTTATTAGTCCCTTAGTGTCTTCTTTCGATTTGATATAATTATTTATTATGCAAGAACCTAAAAATTCTTCTAAACTGATTTGGAGTTATAAAAAAATTCCTTTTAACGCCGAAATGCAGTAGGGCTGGGACTATTCGAATAACTTAATATTCGAATATTTTACAAGTAGTCGAATGTTATTATTCGAATATTTAAGTATTCGAATACTATTCGAATATTTCAGTATTGGAATACTATTTGAATATTTCAGTATTCGAATATTTCAGTATTCGAATATTTCAGAATTCGAATATTTCAGTATTCGAATACTAATCGCATATTTCAGTATTCGAATACTAATCGAATATTTCAGTATTCGAATACGAATCGAATATTTCAGTATTCGAATACGAATCGAATATTTCAGTATTCGAATACGAATCAAATATTTCAGTACTCGAATACGAATCGAATATTTCAGTATTCGAATATGAATCGAATATTTCAGTATTCAAATAATATTGTATTGCCATCGGAACTATCTATGTGTGCAAAGTTTCAAATCGATCGGATATGTTGAAGTGGGTTAAAATTAACTTACAAGATTTCACCCTGACAAACTAACGAACTCACAACTGAAATTAAATAAAAGCTTGTAAAAAATGAACCTAAAGAACTTGATTTATAATTCACACCAGACTATTCGAATACATCAGTATTCGAATACTTAAATATTATAATACTTCAATATAATAATACTTAAGTATTCGAATACTTAAATATTCGAGTAGTATTCGAATACTTAAATATAATAATACTTAAGTATTCGAAAACTTAAATATTCGAATAGCATTCGAATACTTAAATGTACTAATACTTAAGTATTCGAATACTTAAATAATCGAATAGTATTCGAATACTTAAATATTCGGATAGTATTCGAATACTTGGATATTCGAATTATATTCACCAAATAATTGAGCAACTGAAGTACCTATTCGAATACTCGAATACCGAAAAATTCGACAAATAGTCCCAGCCCTGACATGCAGCGTCCACGTTCAGGGAAGACTCCTTCAGTGAATGATCAATTTTTAAGCATTCCGCGTACTCGCATCTCCGGAACTCTGTGAAACCGAGTGAAACCTGCAGAAAATTCGCATTACCCCGTGTTTACCACCGCGCAACCTATTACGCGTCCGGGGGTAGACGTCGCAAGAACCGAGATCCTATCGTACGCGCTTGGTAGCATCGTTTTTATCCGACCACGAGGCGGTCAAGCTGACCCAGATGTTTATCCTTGGCTGAAACAGCGGCGTTCAGTTCTGCTAAGGATTGCTTTTCACCTCGTTGCCGGTCTCACGTGACGAGACATGATGGTAGAAGCCGGCGGTGGACTCGTGGGTGGCCCGCTCCGCGTACGCGGCACGCCGCCCGTAATTATAGGTTCCTTATTTACCGCCTGTTACACACTTCGTTAGCACATCACTTATAAAGTGGTCGTGTACCACTTATTGCTAGTAGAGTAGCCGTGGCTCTTTCTCGCTTTTCGCTCCTCCCGAACCTGGTCTTCCACACAGTCCCCATTCGAATCGTTTAGATTGCCTGATCCTAGCCTAGACACCAGAGGACGACTTTGAAAAGGAAAATGTCGGCGATGAATTAGGTACCGGCAATCGATTCAATTGAAATTGTACTCTGCGGTATAGGGTAATTGATCGGTAAAAGTTCGCAGGAGTGGATGTTGAAGAGTGGTAATAAAAATAGATTGAGGGTTAAAGATTTTTACGTCCAGGTTTAAGGAACATCAGGAACGTGAGAAGTTGTGACAGTTCGTTATACAGTTTCTTTATTGAAGACAGTTTGTTTGAAACTTCTATCACTGTTTCAAACTTTTCTTTAGGATTTTTGAATGTTAACGAAAAATATGCTTTAAGAATATTTTTAATCAAATTCTCCTGCGAAGAACTTATCTCTTCATCGAACTTGCAAATTCTTTAGACACGCTTCAGTGTTCGCAACCATGGTATCCGTCGAAAAACCTTCTAAAATGTCATCAGTTTACTAAGAAGTTACTAGACAAGACTAGTTTTCGAGAAATATATAGACTCTTTAAGAGATCAGTAGCCCAAATTTGGCTAAACTTAACTCCAACACTCTTACATCTGTCTTTCAATTTTTGCCTGTCTTCTGCTTCTGTACTTCGTTCATTATACTCTTACTCTTAGAGGTCCTCCAATTGTTCCTCAAGCCTAGAGGAAGTTCCAAAGCGTTAGATTTTCCTGATTATCGGAGACAAAGCTCGATAGCCACCAAATGCGATCAGATGACGTTTTTAGAAACCTGATTTGCATAGAATAAATGTGGCGTCCTTCGACTGGTTGCTCGGTAAAAACAATAAACAAATTAAAAACTCGGTGAATTTATAATTTTGTCCAAGGGTGTATTTGTTGCATGGTAACTGAGAATACCAAGTGAATTGCTGTCCTTCTGTTGGTTCGGAGGATTCCCCTTCTTTGAAATTCGAGATTCCTTAGGAAATGCTGAGTTTGCCCCTATCTTTCCCGTTGAAAAGCATAGGCTGAACGAGGACGCACACAAATGAACGCGCAACAGTGTATCGCGGCGCGTTGTAGCGACGCCGAGGATTTTATGAATGAATCGCGTGCGTGCCAACTGGCCTATTAGTGGCGGAGCTCTGCCAACGGTAGCCAAGTCGTGTTGGAACACGAGAGCGTTTCTCAATTACTCCGCAAAGCCTTGCGATACACCTACCGCCGTGATTATTACCGAACCGTGACGTGCCTGCTCACCACCAAGGCTTCACGAAGGTCTTGGTCAAGGCGCTACCGTCACGACCTGCTTAACGCTTCCAGCGGAGATTTCAAGATAGCCAGTTTTCCCATGGCACTGGCAAATCGTTCGGCCACGATTGTACGGTTCGTTTCTTAAATCGCGATTCTGCAACCTTTTCTCTTTCAAAGGTCCATCATTGAATTCAGTTTGACAGTACTTGCCCCTTTTTATCTACCTTTGTGGAATCGCGCTTGTTATTACTCACAATCAGTACAAAGAATTGGTATTTGCTTTTGGAAATCACTAGAAAACGGTCACGTATTTGACCATTCCAGAAGCTGAGCACGCTAGAGTTAAGTTAGCGATTTGGTCGAATTATACTAGGGCTGTAACGAATATTCGAATAATCTAAGTATTCGAATATTCGAATACCAGAGAATTCGAATAATTTCTTCGAATATTCGAATACCAGAGAATTCGAATAATATCTTTGAATATTCGAATAATCTGGAGTATTCGAATAATATCTTCGAATATTCGAGTAATCAGCAGTATTCGAATATTCTAATACCAGAGAATTCGAATAATTTCTTCGAATATTCGATTACCAGAGAATTCGAATAATTTCTCCGAATATTCGAATAATCGGGAGTATTCGAATAATCAGGAGTATTTGAATATTCTAATACCAGAGAATTCGAATAATTTCTTCGAATATTCGAATACCAGAGAATTCGAATAATTTCTCCGAATATTCGAATAATCAGGAGTATTCGAATAATTTCTTCGAATATACGAATAATCAGGAGTATTCGAATATTCTAATACCAGAGAATTCGAATAATTTCTTCGAATATTCGAATACCAGAGAATTCGAATAATTTCTTCGAATATTCGAATACCAGAGAATTCGAATAATTTCTCCGAATATTCAAATAATCAGGAGTATTCGAATAATTTCTTCGAATATACGAATAATCAGGAGTATTCGAATATTCTAATACCAGAGAATTCGAATAATTTCTTCGAATTTTCGAATACCAGAGAATTCGAATAATTTCTCCGAATATTCGAATAATCAGGAGTATTCGAATAATTTCTTCGAATTTACGAATAATCAGGAGTATTCGAATATTCTAATACCAGAGAATTCGAATAATTTCTTCGAATATTCGAATACCAGAGAATTCGAATAATTTCTTCGAATATTCGAATACCAGAGAATTCGAATAATTTCTCCGAATATTCAAATAATCAGGAGTATTCGAATAATTTCTTCGAATATACGAATAATCAGGAGTATTAGAATATTCTAATACCAGAGAATTCGAATAATTTCTTCGAATATTCGAATACCAGAGAATTCGAATAATTTCTCCGAATATTCGAATAATCAGGAGTATTCGAATAATTTCTTCGAATTTACGAATAATCAGGAGTATTCGAATATTCAAATACCAGAGAATTCGAATAATTTCTTCGAATATTCGAATAATTTCTTCGAATATTCGAATACCAGAGAATTCGAATAATTTCTCCGAATATACGAATAATCAGGAGTATTCGAATATTCTAATACCAGAGAATTCGAATAATTTCTTCGAATATTCGAATACCAGAGAATTCGAATAATTTCTTCGAATACTCGATTACCAGAGAATTCGAATAAAATCTCCGAATATTCGAATAATCAGGAGTATTCGAATAATTTCTTCGAATATACGAATAATCAGGAGTATTCGAATAATTTCCTCGAATATTCGAATAATCAGGAGTATTCGAATAATCAGGAGTATTCGAATAATTTCTTCGAATATTCGAATAATCAGGAGCATTCGAATATTCGGTCAATATGAAAAGAATTTCACGATAAAGTGTGAAGAAATATTGCAAGTTCAGATTCCTATTCGGTACAATTCGAAATTCGACCGCTCCGAATATTCGAATACTCCTAATTATTCGAATATTCGAATACTCCTGATTATTTGAATATTCGAAGAAATTATTTGTATTCGAAATTATTTGTATTCGAAATTATTCGAATTATTCGAATAGTCAAATAATTACAGCTCTAAATTATACATATATTAAAAATTAAAGGCGTTCTACTGAAATGCATGCAAGAAAATCAAGTTCAATGTTTTACCTACTTTAAGTTGCAACCACCACAACTTTACCACAATTAAGATCCAATTACAACTCAACCTTAATCCATATAGTAGTTCCAGGTATACGCATACATTTGTTACTAATTTTTAATTATTCTGACGACTAGTTACTTAAATTGGTCCCATTCTCACATATAGATCCATAACAAGACTTGGAATGGACGGGACATTCTTAGAACCCCTTTCAGAAGAGATTGAGGATATTAGAAGCCTATACATTAATATTTAAGTCCTCGCGGTTCCCTCATCTCGCGCAATAAATTATCAACCCAAGGTCTGTCGGTTACCAACGTTGACGAAACGCATAGATAACATTAATCTAAGTTTGAATGCGCCTGCCAGACACCGTGCTGTGCGCAGCTTCGCCTCTGTGTCTCCGGCACGCCAAAACTTAACACGATGTCACGCTTCCTCGGGTCCAACTTGAACTTCGCGCGGAGGGAAGCTCTCCAGCGTTCAAGTGCCTCGCGGAACAACCAAGAACACGTACGACCGCCACTTTTCACAAGACGGGACAAAAAGGTGACTCCGAAACGATGGAGCAACAGCAGTTCATCTTCGCTGAGCGTAAAAGGCAGGGGCAGGTCTTGAGTCTTTTCAAAAGTTCGACAGAAGCGAAGGAGGGAGGCAGAGGGTAGCCCGATTCGGACTATGCAATTTCATTCCACCTCCGTCGCCGTCATCGCTCCGCCCCTCCCGCCGCCTCCTCGACATCCTCTTCTTACCCGCGGGATCCTCGCAAGCTTCCGTCTAGCGGTAATGAGGTTTCAAAACACCGGCCAGAGAAAGAAGCAGAAACAAACGGAAGGGGCCACCGTTCGCGAACGCTGGATTAGACCACGATGCATGGCGGCCGTGGTTCCGTGGCTGGTGGTCGTCAGAGACGGGCGTCGTTTTTCGCCTCCATCCGCCCCCGCCCGCCACTCTCCCATTTGTCGTCGGTGGAAGGATGATCACCGTGCTGTACGTGCTGTCGGATTGTTAGTCTGCGGGCATTCAGGCAAAACTTTCTTGGGGGGATAATTGCGATTGTAATTAAAATTCTCGGGGTGAAAAGGAGCCCCACGGTATCCGCGTAGAAATGAGCAAGAGAGGAAGGAAGAGCCAAGGGATAGAGAGACGATGGGTTTGGGGGATGAGAGTGGAGAGCAGCAACCTGGTTGAAGCCTCGACAAGCCGGGAGTGCCATAATTGGAACGGTCGCGTGCGCCTGCCGCAGGACAATGGACTCGTCCGAGTGCAAATTATTAACGCGCCCCTCTCTCTTACTCTATTCCTTTCTTTCCCTCTTGCGTGTAGAGCCACCCTCCCCCGCCCCGGGTTCCTTCGGCCGTCCTCTTCCACCACTTCCTGCCATGAAACTGCCTCGAGAAAATCTCATTCTTCGCGCGCCCGCACACGGTTCAAATGGGAAACACCTACAGCTTCGATTTCTCACATTTCTTCTGTTAGATACGTGGCCTTTTTTTTTTCTCGCCACTAATATCGCGCCCCCTGTGTACGGCCACTACTCCAAACATTTATAGAGCAGTCAGTGTTAAGTGTCTAGAGTGATATCCATGTGATAAGGAAGGGTATCGTTGACGCACCGCTTAAAGCTCCGGGCACATTTATCAGTTCCGCGACGGTTTAATGCGGTGAGTGTTAGTGGTCTCTTGGTGCCAGTATCGGTAACTGAGCCGTGTTTGTCAACTGCTCCATTCCAAAGCAGGGAAACGAGCTTTTTTTACCACTGACATTGACAGCACTGAACCGTCACGGAAATGGTATGTGCGAATCCGCCTTTAGTCTGCCTCGACTATCTACTAGGGTTGTCACGAATATTCGATTACTTATTGTAAGTATTCGAACAGCCGGAACCAGAGAATTCGAATTTGAGATTCGAATATTCGAGTAATTAAGAGTATTCGAATATTCAGAGTGATCGAATTTCGGATTGTACCGAATAGGAATCTGAGCATGAAATATTTTTTCTCACTTTATCGTGAAATTCTTTTCATATTGGCCTTTACAATTATTTGTTTTTCAATCGATAAATTCCACATTATTCCAACTGTTTCGAGTATCAGTAAATGCATACGTATGTAACGTAATTATCCGAAAAAATTCTTTTTAGTACAATATTTTATTTGAATAATAAATATCTACTCTTTGCAACAAAGTATTCCTTCTATTTATTCGAATAATTCGTCATTATTTATTTAAATAATTTGTTCGAATAACGATTGTATAATAATTAAAATAATAATAGTAATAACTAATGGTTGTTTTTGTTTCAAAATTTATAAATTTACCAAAGATTCCTAAAGTTTCAAATTTATCGTTTGAAAAACAAATAATTGTAAAGGACAATATGAAAAGAATTTCCACGATAAAGAGTGAAAAAATATTTAATTTTCAGATTTCTACTCGGTACAATCCGAAATTCGATCACTCCGAATATTCGAAGCCTATTCGAAATTATTCGAATCATTCGAACACATTATTCGTATTCGAAATTATTTGAATTATTCAAATATTCGAATATTTGCAGCTCTAGATATCTACCCGAAGCTCTTTCTGCCCATGTATCTTCGCTACCGCCTCCATAATTGGCAAGCTCAAAATTGTGCATTTTTCAGCGGTGTATTGGAATTCTGACACGCTCCTTGGATCAAAATCACTGCATAGAACATTTCCACACATTTTCGTATTGGGAGCTGATCGAGTAACTAAAGTAACAAATACGGTTTATGCTTCCAAAGTAACAAATTTGTCGCAGGCACTGTGTATTTTGTACAGTCATGTTACAACCTCATTTGAGTACAGTCACACCACCAACAACTTTTTCTAGATTTGCTGTTTCACTCGATTGATCATGATATTCCTAGTGTATTTGTCATTGAACTAACAGGACCTGAAAAGTTGAGAGTATTGCAGATGTTAGGATGATTGGCAATCGGCGTAATACATGCTTGTTCTGAATTTCATGTAGGCAACGGTGTTAATAACTTTACGTATTTTGCAGTAATACAAATTACTGTTAATCTGGAGTTCTTCCTGGAGGACCACTTTGTATTCAAGTGAATCAGGGCGTCCAACTGTGAGATGAATAATGACTATAATGGATATCGTTCAGTTGCAAAATAATTCCTTCGAAAGAATCTAAACCCATCATATTTCTGATTCCATATTCCGTGACTCGATTAAATTCAAATTATCTTCAAATCGTCATTTAGAAACATCAAGATTCTTCTCATTTCAAACATGTTCATTTCGAAGGCAAGACTGACAGGGAAGGGTTAGATCAAGAAATAGTTCGACATTCATGGAAATCACCTGCCTTCGCTAAACCAAAAACAGCAGAAAAGTAAGCGCACAAGAGCAAGCCGACGAACATTACCGGATGCGAGGTCGAGGAAAGATCGGGAATTCTCCATGCATCTAAAGCAATTCCTTAGAAATGTCGGATTGATCTGGAATATATTCGAAGAGAGCCGCTCGCGCGATTGGTATGGTACCCGCGCGGGGTTGCATCGCAGGTGAAAAGCTACGAGCCGCCGGTCGAAAAAATCGAGCTGCACGAGCTGCGGCGGAAATACCGAAAAGAGGAGAGGCTGCGTTCCCGATACTTGCGAGCGGAGCAGCCGAATGGTCGGCGCTCCTTTGTTTAGCCGAGATCATCGGGGGTTTATCCGTCCAGAGATAGATGTGAGAAAAGGACGGAGATGAGAGAGAAGGAGGGTATAAACGATGAAAGCGGGACCAACGGAGGAACGGGGGGGGTGGCTTTCCGCGCGGCACAAATCCAAGTGCAGAAATCCTTCTGACCCCTTGCTGGTCCTCCTCCCCGCCCCGCGCCGCCCCTCCGCACCACTATCCAACATTTTCCACGGTCTCTCTTCAGCGGAGGAGGCTGAATGGCGACGAAGGTGAAGGAATGCGAAGGAGCAAAACTAGCGGGGAGCCTAGGCGTAGGCGCCGCTTCGACGCTGGTAGCTAATGGTGCCGGGCGGTCGGCGGTGTGGTGGTGGCGGCCAATCAGGGGTGAGTTCCATTTAAACTGCGCTCAGGGTGCTCAGCCGCGGCTGAAAGGCATTTAGCCAATCCAAAAGGCCTCCCCTTTCATTAGACATCTCACTTTGTCTCACTCCCCGGCTCCGAAGGTTTATATTTTAAATGCTAATTGCAAGTTTTTAATGGGCCGTGCCGAGGCCTCTGGCTTCCCTCATTGTACTTCCTCTTGCATTGCGTTCAAGGAAGCGAGAGAACGGGTGGGCTGGATAGAGATACGGGAATAAAGAGAGAGAGAGAGAGAGAGAAAGGCAGAAACGGGGGAGGATGCGGCAAGGTAGGATTGGGAGATAAAAGCGAACCGTGGGATTGGCGGAAGAGAGAGAGAGAGAGGGAGAGAGAGAGGGTAGGAGGAGAGGACAGAAAACAAACTGTGTGCCGCCGATGGGACGAAAGAGCGCTAAGAGGACGCTTCTGCAGAAACTGCTACCGCGCACGGGTGTTTGTTCCGCCGCCGGTTATAATGAAAAAATTACGGCTTTCACGGGCATTATGTGTACGCGGGCACACGCGCACCGCGCGCGCGCGCGCGCGCGCCCGCGCATCCCGGCACCTTACTCCGGGCTCGCTGGCAGACCGTGCGTGAGCAACCACCTTCATGATTTCCTCCCGTCGTCCCGGAACCAGACCGTCTCGAATTAAGCGCGGCGCGAGCACACGCGTGACGCGCTCCGTCCGCCGAGCCGCGCCGATGCCAATTACCGGGACACACCATCGCGCGGCCCTTGCCTCCTTACCCGCTGCGCCTCTCCTTTTCGCCCAGACGCTGGATTATGTTAATAAATCGGGCGAAAGCAATTATCCCGATTAGATCGCCAGATACGCGCGTGCACACCTATCGGAGACGCGCCTTCGTGCTTTTCGTCGTTTTCACGAGCCTCGCTGAGAACCGCGCGGCAACCGCCGTCCCCAGGAAGGCGCCGGCATTTTGACCCCGCCTCGTTCTCATCGTGATCGTTAACTCCGTCGCAGTTTGGTAATTGCGCGTGACTCGTAGATCCGTGGAAGCGAGGAGCGACATGGGAAGCGCCAAAAAATTGATTTAAGAAAGAATCGGGGGTTCGATTGAACACGTAAAATTCCGATAGAAAATGCCCAGTGTCCTTTTGCTCCGCAGCTTTTGTTTGCGAGAAAGTCAATTTCATTCTTCGAACTGAGCAGTTTTCCCGAATAATGGAGGAGAGAATCGCCTGATCTTTTATATATTTTCATTCTATGGCCTTTGTTCCGTTTGCGCCACGATTTTCCATCAAGCTTTTCCGAATTTACTTCCGCTTATAAATATTGTAACTGCCCGTAAGGGATTTTATCTTAACACATATTCGCTTTTTATACGAGATTATCTGTGCAGTCGTGCAATTTAAGAATAGGTGAAGTGCTAACTTTTTTTTTTCTTGAAGTGCTGTTCTGATTCTCCTAACACGGATGAACCGACTTCATTCGAATGAGGAATCTTTAGCCATACCTATCAAATTTGTTGCACGCTTTCGAAAGAAAATAAACTACTGTTCCTGTAGCAATTTAATAATACTTTCTCTAATTTGACGGTTGCAACACTTATTACACATCTACTATTTACTGTTCTCAACAATCTCATGCGTAGAATAAATGTTCATGGAGATAAATTTTCGAAACTTTTTTTCACATGACGAAGAAACTAATTGTTGGTAGACACTTAGAATTTATTTGCGCATAAATTTAAATTAAACACGACACAGAAAAGTGTGTCATGATGAAACTCGAACCTGGACTGTCGGATTATCAGTGTTCGATTCTGGCCGTTGAGTTATCATCTTGAAAGAATTAAATCGAACACCTACGGCGTTAAATATTTCTTAAATTATTGGATGCCTAACCGAACATATGTCAAATCTTTCTCGGCTCTCCATCTGTTTGCAGAATTTCGTTATAATCGCCACATTAATGATGCTAATCCGTTGTCGGAACCTAGCAGCTACCCCGCCTGGGGCATTCTGGTCTCCGGGTAATACAATACTCCGGGTAATGCACCCGCCTGTCTTCAACTAGGGTTAGCATGTTAGTACGCTATCACACTTGCGCAAGCCTTGTAACTATAGCTACTATCTTTTTGGTGCGCCTCGCCAATATCTGCGTTCTCCACAGAGTTAAATTACAGCCCTAACGTCCCCTACTAAGATGGCCCTTATTTATATGTGTCGAAATTTTTTTTGTATTTATTTGCTCACACACACCTTATAACGGTGCCATTTCATAATGAAAATGGTCCCTGAAAAAGATTATTGCAATCGGACAGCAGGAAAGGGTGCCGACCAGGCCTTAAAGTTTAGAATTCTTTAATGGTTCGAATTTGAAGAATTTCTCAAAAATGGTGAGCCCTATCGAAATTTTGTTCAAACAATATTAAAAGAGCATTCAGTTTTCTATAATTACTGTATATATAATTTTTTCGTGCTTCCAACCGTTTTTTAGATAATAGCGTTTGAATATAGAGAGGATAGCACTGCGCGCGTATAGACAATACGTCACGCCGTACACGCGAGGTGCCGACCTCTCTATATTCAAACGCTATTATCTAAAAAACGGTTGGAAGCACGAAAAAATTATATATACAGTAATTGTAGAAAATTAAACGGTCATTTAATATTGTTGGAACAAAATTTCGATAGGGCTTACCATTTTTGAGAAATTCTTCAAATTCTATAAATCTTCTTCTGGGACTAAGGAAGAAGTCTCCTGACGATTACCCCGTTACAAACCTGAATCTACCGCTGGCGATCTTGCCACAAGTATCTACACAGCAAATGGTTATTTCTTATATAAGAGACCGAAGCATAATTATTGTTGGTGCAGAAAACAGATTTCCCAGTGACACGTGGACCCTCCATATTCGACTGAATATCTCGAAATCTGTAGCCAGCGAACGTAGAAGATGGCTCTTTTTCCGCGCGCGCGTTCCTTTTCAAAACGTATAGGTGGGCGCCGCGGCCGGAAAACCGCGGGACGAGTGGCGGTGGCACGTAAAAAGATGGCGCAAGGAGAGTAGAAGAGCGGAAGGAGAGGGGCAACGAGGAAGAAGTAGCTTGTAGAAAAAGCGAGGAGCTGAATGCAAGGCAAGGGAGCCAAGGAAGTGAAGCCGACGACGTAGGAAGTCGAGAGAAAAGACGAGGAGAGGCGCGCGCGCGCGGGGTCGGATGGGTGCTCGCATTATTAGCACGTCGAATGCTCGGGAAACTTTAGTTAGAAAAGCACATTTATATTTCAGGCTGAATGGCATTATGAGAGCGAAGGAATACAACCGCGTGAGCGCACGATAACGAGGTTGTCGCGGCGCTCTGGCTCAAGGAACAGACAAGAAGAGCAGGAGTAGACGAGGCAGCGGCACAGCGAGACCAACAGCGTGTGCAGGGGACCCCGGGAGGCGGAGAGAAGAAGAAAAGAAAAAAGGAACAGCGACATCGACGCGAACCCAGGATGAGGAGGACGACAACGACATCGATGGAGCAGGGAAAACGGCAGAAAGAAAGAGGGAAATGCGACTTCTTCAGGATCCTTGCTGCACCCTCCGGCACCGGGACCGACGGCTGAAAGGAACAACTCGCCGAGGAGGAAGAGGATTGAAAAGTGCCGTGGCTGAAAGCCCGATTATTTTCCGCTCCTTGTCGTTCCCGCCTAATCAGCGAATTAAAGCAAGCCTGCGGGGGCCAGCATCTGTCTTCCCCGTCTCATCCTCTTTTATCCGCTGAACGCCAACGTCGACCACCGCACCCGACCTGCTCTCTCGCGACCCTAGCGGAAAGGAAGTCGATTGTGTTGGCTCCTGCGACCGCGGAGACGGATCGGCTCAAGAGGAAACCGGCATTCCCAGATCCGCGGCGAGAAATCGTGTCAGATGACCATTGTGTCTTCGAGCCAGGCTGCGCTCTAATTTCGTTCTGCTCCCCCGGTAGGATGCTGGCCCCCGGGATCTACCTACGCCAGGCTATGACGATCTGACAGACCCGGCGATGATCGTTAAGAAGCGTCTGTTAATTCCTCAAAGAGAGACTAATTGATTCCTGCGCTGATAGTTCCACGGTATCATGGTGTAGGTTGTACCTGGAGAAGTGGTCGATGGGCATGGAGGACTTGAATGGGACAGCGCTTGGATGTTGCGGAGTCATCGAATCAAGTTGCGGCCGGGTGGACTCATGAATCCAACCATTTTAGCGCCATCAAAGCCAACATTACCCACCTCTTACATCGAAGCTTCTTGGCTCATTAAGTGACGGGTTAGGTGGTTTTACGTCCTGGTGATTCCCGTAGAAATTGTAGTGCTAAAAGAACCCAGCGGAACCCAAGCTACAGGCACAATGAGAGCTTCTATGAGATGACGCTTGAGTTGTCAGCTGCTAGCGCAAGAATTTCAGTCTCTTACGTAGAGGATCGTCCTCTAATTTACCAGGATTTTCAGGGGTGTAGAAGCGGCTCGTCAGTTCTAGAAGCCCCGAGTGCGTCCGGTGAGAGTCGAGGAAGAGATGAGTTTGTTCCTTCGCGTTATCAACTATTCTAACGGCTTCATTCTTTCACGAACGGATCTTACAATATTTCGCGACAATTAATCGTGGCGATTAACCGAGCGGTGATGAGATTTCCCCGGCGCGAAGGTTTCGGGCGCCGGGTCCTTACGCGCGCGTTAAAACATCGCCGCGGAATTACGGGAAGCCGAGGAGTCGAGACGCGTACGTTTATTTACGCCCGGCGGCCGGATCAGCGGCTTGTGAACCGGCGCGGTTAAACGTCTGCAAGAAATTGCTCGGCGGCGAGAGTTTTCTATGGAGCCGGGCGGGCCCGGCTTCGTTCAGACCCGTGATCCGCGAGCGCGGGATTAACGGCTCGTGGGAGTTTTCACGCGATAGCCGGGGCCACTCGTGTTTAATGTAAATTCGCAAATTGGAGAGGCCAGGGTAATCAACTAACCGCCAACGAGTAACTCCGGTAAACTCATTGAAATAGTTCATAACTTCGCCACTAGTTTTGGAGTTTCGGGGCCCCCCCCCAACTTCCACGGAATTTCCCACACCATACCCGACCGACCGACTGCCTCGGCATTGTTACGACCTACCTGCTAACTTCTCCGCACCGTTTTAGCCGCAGTTCGACGTTATTCCCGCGAATGCTCCAGGAACGTTTGCCGCTGTTCGATCGACCCTTGCCTACGCACACCCGTCCCCGTGCATCGTCGGCCGTCGCGATGAGCACCCTCGCGACAGGGAGTGCTTCCGGTGTTTCGAACACCCACAGACCGGTCAGGTGCTATTTAATTCGTGGGTTTTTAATGAACAAAAGGGGAACGCGAGCTGTCGTTCAGGTTGCATTTGGTGTACGGCGACATTATCGTATTTTGGACGTTGAGATACGTCAGTGTTAAATGGTGTTAATGGTTAAAAGTATTACCTATGGGCCTTAAAATAAGGACTATCATGGGGGAATAATTTTTTAAAATATTTTGGGCTTTAATATGCCTACGCAAGGTCGGAATATAGAGTGTCAAATGAAAATATTGTATTAAGGGGTTGTACCTAGTCAGGCGGCCGAAAAGGGGCGGATGTTTGTGAATTTTTTTTGAAAAAGCTGAAGCATATATTTTTACAGAACAGGACATTTAAAGAACATTTGGTAATTTTTGGGGAGAATAATATTTACGTTTATAAGAAAGGAGCAACCGACGTCCAAGAAGCCTTTTTAAAAATTTGGTTTTGAGGTGAGCACTGCAAAAAATCAAGAAACAAAAAAGATTTCGTTGGTATATTAATGTATCTTCTGATTAACGGAGGAAATTTGAAATTTGAAAAGTTGAAATCCTGATTTTTTCGTGCGAAAAGTTCTGTAAAAATATTGCTTCCGCCTTTTCAAAAAAAATTCACAGACATTCGCCTCTTTCCGGCCGCCTGACTAGGTATAGCCCCTTAATAGAATCTTAGGGTAGCTTCCAAAAGTGTAATATTACTATGTAGATTTTTCTTTGTAACTCACAAAGATGGGCAACATAATTGCCAAGTACATAGATATGAATTATGCTTCGAACGTATCTGAAAATTGAATTCCTATGTAAGAGTCGGCGACGTGGCTGCAAATATCCCCTTCTTATAAAGACATGTTGCAAGAAATTTCCAAAAGAAGCTAGAGGGGTCATTTCATAAACGAGGGGCTTCTTGTACGAAATTGAAATTAAAATGAGGAATGGCTAATTGCTAATTATTCTTAGCCGTAAAAAAAGTGGCTTCAAATATAACACCTCCAGGACGTGTGATGGATTTCTTTACAACTGGAGTGATTCTTAAGTGGCACAAGAGCCATAAGTCATAAGTCAAGCACCCCGATTATGGCACGGAAGAGCCAGTGTTCTCGAGAGCTACAAGTGATTCTTTCATTATCATAAACTTGTTCCTTCTGTCGTGCGGTGTTTTGTTGAATCACGTATTAAAGTTTGAATTCAGTTTTCTTTTACAACAAAGAATCGAATTCCTAGACGGCTAAGTAAAGTCTAATGGTATTTTAAAATCACTTATATTGTAATTAATCCCATCAGAATTCTTTACAAGCTTGTTAACTATTAGCGGTTAATGTTCTAAGAATTACTGATACTATATAGTCAAAAAATTCTGAAACATTGTGAATATGTAAGGAATTTCCCCCTAACTACAATGCAATTTTTGTTTGTCTCCCAAATTCACTCTAAAGGGGTGAAATTGACCCCCGAAAATCCGGCTATTTCCCGATTTTGTGTTATAACTCGTGAACTGTAAAATATTTTTCTTACCAAATAATAGATCTAATTAAAAGAAGCAACTTTTGTCTCGAAACTTTTTTTCTATCCCTTACAGCTCGCGAGTTATAACACAAAATCGGAAAATAGCCGAATTTTCGGGGGTTGATTTCACCCCCATCGAGTGAATTTGGGCAGCAAAGAAAAATCGCGCATTGTGATCAGAAGGAAATCCCCTACATATTCACAAGGTTCCAGAATTTTTTGAATTTCCGGGTTCGGGATCTTCTAAGTAGTGAAACTGAAGAGTTATATTAGATCAGGTAAGGTTATATTAAGCTCATTATTAAAACTAAAAATCTATTACACATTTAGTGATCAAAATATTTCCCTTGCCTATCCATGACCTGTTGCCACTTTTCCGGTAAAAGAACAAATAGGTGTGCAGTAAAAAAAGACATTTCCCTGCAACCAACATCACCTAACAATGAACAAACAAATTTTTCCACTGATCTAATACTTCAGTTAGGCCGTCTAAACCCTGCACAAAATGAAAATGCAATGTGGTAAAAGTGCACATGGTATCCAAAACTGGGGAAGCCCTTTGCCAGTAATTTAGCTAATTGTAAGACACGTTCAAAGATGTGTCTTCACGTCCCCGTAAAATAAACCCGAACGCATCATTCGGAGCAATCACTTAGCAATTAAATATAATCCAATCGAACCGTATTACACGCGATAACGGTGGAAGCTATAAAACGCCGTCGACGAGCCGCAAAGAGTATGAATCAGCGTCGTTTATTGGACCAATAGAGGAAAAGAAGTTGCCGAAACGTTGGAGGAAGACCGCATTTTGGACATGTACCTGGTCCCGTCGCTCGCAAGTGGAGCCAATCGAATCAATTCGCAGTCCCATCGCGGAATTCTTGGCGCGGCTCCAGCAACCGCTAGGCCACCTCGAGCAGCGTGTAAATGAATAAAACCGTCGTCCGCGGCTGCATAAAGAAACTGAACGCCACGGGGAAACAAGAGCATCGGGACGCTCGAGCATCGCAAATCAACCGACGGGAAAACAAACGAGCCAGCAGTGTCCGGCGATAAAATCGAGACGTTCGCCAGGGATTCGAGTGGAACTGTTTTTCGCCCCAGCGCTGGATAATAAACCGCATCTTTCGTGGCGCTTCGGTTTAAAAAATTACCGCGCTACATACCTGATAGCAAATCGATTATGCGCGCGACTGTTCGTGCTCTGGTTAAAATGCTGTGCCTAGCTTTTTTCCATTTCTCAAGAATTGTAGGAATATCTGAAGTTCCGCGCGTCTTTTAACTAAAATTAGAGAAACCTACGTCTGATTTATTAATTTTTTACAAGGACGGCACAAAGGAAATGATAAAACTGCTGTTCGCTAAATTGGACGTTTTGCGTGAGAAAATATTTGACACGTATTTTTTGTTATCGGCAATCATTCGCGTTGAAAAGGGGTGAAAAGAGCCCCTAAAGTTGGGGGTTGGAAACATATTTTCTGAAATTTTATAAACTGAGCAGGGGGCTGGATTCGTCTTTAAAAAATTCGCGCTTTAAAAAAGTGTCCCACGCCTAATAGTTCTTAGGATATTCCAGAAAATATATTTTCGCCACCCTACTTTAGGGGCTGCTTCAATTTTTATTCCTGCTAGGTAAATACTAATTGAGCCGTTGCTTTTGAAAGTGGTATAAGTCCATTTATATTCATACATTGAGATATTTAAGGGGTTGCGTTTGAATCAACTTAAAAATATTCGTATACGTTCATCAATTCGGGTAATGTGTCTAAAACTATAAACTTGTTAAATTTTATTATGGAATAATGATCAATAAAAATGTCAAAGAAAATTAAACGATTTTTTTAGCTACAAATGGGCTTACACCACTTTCAATAATAACATATTATGAGAAATATAACCAACAGCAATTTTAAATTTATATTTTAATTGAAGTTGGCTTTTGTGAAAGGTATTTTTTTATGTAAAAAATAATAATTAAAACGAAGAAATACATGTCTTCATTACTTACAAGTAAACGAATATTCGAGTTTATTAAGAAATAATTTCAGTTATGTATCAAAAGTAAATTACATCGGTAAGATAACTAATAATAACAAACTTATTCATATTTCAATCTTATTTCTCCTTTACACTTAGCATAGCGAAGTATTCTTTCCAAAAAAATGGACTTATACCACTTTGGAAAAAACATTCCTGCGATAACCTTTTACAGATCAACTTTTTTTTATTAATTTACGAGGATATTATACACCATTGACTGCGTGATTATAAATATAAAAAAGAGGATATCTATATCTGAGTAAAACTAACATTAACTCATTTTTCCAAAAAATGGACTTATACCACTTTCAAAAAACGACTCAATTGGTTCAAGCACCTCGTCGCTATCGTGTTTCAGTGAACACTGGAACACTGCTGAAAAGACTCACCACACTTTTTTTCTCACAAAATCCCGAGGTGATCTATTTATTTCTATCTACAATTACTTAGAATTTGACATTAAGCGTTCGCCAAAATCGAATATCTTAGTTGCAGGCTGAGTGTTTTCAAATTCGAAAGCACAGAGTTTCTGTGTCCCCTAACTTTCTCAAGGACCGCCACACTACCACTCAGCCTTGACGTTTTATCTGAAAAATATCAGTTGGTAACAATAATAATCCCTGGCTTTTAAAAAAGCATCTATTCTTTTGAAAATCTTCTACTCTAATCTGAGAATAGTGTAGTCTCCTCCAGAAGAAACAGTGCGGATTTGGTAGCCCAGAGGAGCGCCCCGGTGTCTTTACCATAATGAAAGAAACTGAGAGCAGCCGACTACCTTATCAGATTAAAAAGTTTGGCAAACGTAAATGAATGGTCTGCCATGCGCGACGAGAATACGCTGCGTTGGTGTGTGACGAGCGAGCTGGCGAGGGGCGAGGAAGACGAGGAGGACTGTTAGGTGGAAGGTAGTGGTAGAGCAACAGCGGCAGTGACAATGGTAGAGCAGGACGAGCGGCAGGCGGCAAGCAACAACGATACCGAACAGCAGGGGACTGGCCGTCGACTGCGGGTTTGCAGATCCGCTCTTAGTATATTGAAACGACTATCTCTTCAGCATCCATACTGTATTCTCTGTCGTCTCCGCCCGCCGCTGTCCCTTCTGTCCCGCTTTACCATTCCCGCCCTCTCTCTCTCTCTCTCTCCCTGCGACTTCGGGTCTCCCGGCAGGGCCAAGCTCCTCTCGCGTCTCTGCTATTGCGTCATCCGTCACTTCGCAGCAAATCTTTTTTCGCTGCTCTCGTCGCGTAATTTTTTTACCCCGGCATGCGTAGTTGCTTCTCCTCTCGACATTCCCCTTTGCTTTATTAGTCCTGCACTTTTCCGAATGCGCGGATGCCATCGCTGCTATTTGATTACTCTGGTCCCAACGGTTTCGATTTTTTTTTTCTGACCTTGTTTCTTCACTGCTTTCCTTTCGGTGACTTCTCCGTTTCCTCTCATTCGGCTTCTCATTATTCGTCCTGCTATTTCTCTACTCTCTCCGTCCCGCGTCGTTCCTCCCGTGCCTCCTTCTTCCACTCTCCTTTCTTCAGTCGCCCCTCGCTCCTCCATCCTCCCTCGCCTCCTCAACGCCAGGACCCTCGGCCACGTACATAAAACCCACGGATCTCTATCTTTTATTATACCAGATCCGAGATAGCCCCGTCCACTCCTGCCCCGCTCCCCTTGCCGGGGGAATCACGGTGACGTTCGAACCGGCACCCGCTCTCCAAGGCCTATTGGCAAACTTTGCGAATCTTGGATCACGTCGGATTAGGTATATTCAGCAATATCCTCGGTGCCCGTGGAATTCTATGGAGTGCTCTGCTTCGACGGGGGAGGTGGGATGTGCTTCCTGATGTTTTCCACTGGAGTCATTGGAACGCTATAAAACGCTGGTTCATACACTGCTTTAGTGACATTTAGTGTTCCTTTGCATTGAGAAGCGAGTCCGTATTTCGGTCTACGTTTGCTGCAGAAAATAAATTTTATTCAAACTTAAAATTTTTTTATATTATTTAGGATGCATCGGGGCTGTTTTCAAAATTTGCGATGGTGTGCTTTTTAACCTTCCCGATGTGCTCCAAAAATTTCAAACGAATTCACTAAAAGGTGGCTGAGTTATAACGATTTTAATTTTCACTGATTTTACACGTACTCTTGTGGAAAGAGGCGAACTTGGCGGATAAAAGAGCTGAAAAAATGTTGACATTTGTTGACAAACCAATGTTTCCAATTTTTTTTTACTTGTATATGCATAGATGAAAATGTCTGCCGAGTTTCAATTATTTTCACTACGCCGTTAAGTGAAATATATATATTTTGAGTTCGTTACAATAACCGCCTAGCAACACTTCTCTGGCAACGCTGTGCCTCGCAGCGCTTGTCTGGCAACGCCGTGCCTCGCAGCGCTTATCTGGCAACGCTATGCCTCGCAGCGCTTGTCTGGCAACGCCGTGCCTGCCGCGATGCGAGCCTACTACACTTGAGAAACTTGTGAATTCGGGGCATTTTCACTGCCAAAAGTTCAGCAAATAATGCTTGAAAAAGCATTTGTAAAGTGAAAAATACCTTTCTCGGTGTGAAAATAAGACTCCAACTGTCGTTCGGGTTACTTACGTGTGGATTTACTGTGCGTGAGACGTAGATACTCAAGTATTTCAAATTTCATATACTTTTGTCGAATACTGTACGTCCGATACATCATTAAAACTTGGAATACTTTTTACTGACTTCGAAACCATTCTTCACTCTCACTTTTAGTTATGCGACACAAAAGAGGTAGACAAGAGCAGCAACAGTTTAAACGGACACACTGAATTATCAGTTAATACGTCAGTATCAGTTAATACTTCAGTATTAACCTCCGTATTAACTGATACTGAAGCCTTAACTGAGCACCAATAAACAAGCTTAAAACTCTAAAGATACAACATCGTTGCTTCGATGAGAATGAAGATAGAGTCACAGGTGGCCATTTTTATCGCACAAATCCTCGTCCAACGGTTAATAACTTCAATCCGCTGCCTCTTAGAATTCTGTTTACCGTATTTAAAAGCTGGCTTCGGAGTCGGATTTTAATATTGGCAAATTTGTTTAGATCAAGATGAATGAGCAATAATACAGGACAGGAGGATCTGACGATGGAGTGACACGTTACATAAATCCGTGTATGGAGAGTGGTCGCAAAAAGAAAAATTTTCAGTATTTAAAAAACAAACTGTGCGATCTCCCGCCTCCACTATACACGATCCAGAATTTAATATTCTTCTTTTTTTATCATGAGTTTCTTTTAAGAACATTCAACGTCATTTCCGCCTTGATTCCTCCCCCATTTCCAACGAGGGTTAACTTCTTTGCTCTGCCACTAGCCAAAAGAATTAAGATATAAAAAATCGAGTAAATGGTTTCGACTCGATTTTGACGAGGCCCGGAATCTCTCTGGTCCTATCCAAAAGTCATTCTCGATCTCTCGATGTTGGGCAGGCCGAAAGGGCGGGGAAGCTGTACGAGGGGCGGCAATGCCGAATAATCGTGCGTAGCACAGACAGACTTAAATCGATTACAGGATAATTCATGAGACGGAATCAGGTATGGGGTTCTGATAGAGCGACGAGATTGGGTAGAATAGGAAGCCGTGCAACATGGATGAGAGAGCAGCTCAGTTCGTGCAGTCGCCGCGAACAGGCTAAGACCACCTGTGAGTGGTTGCTCGGGTAAGCAACCGGGAGAGGCCATTTTGCACTGAAATAATTTTTAATTTACGTCACAGAGACAGTTAGATTCCTCTTTTAAAATCTTGGTTAGGGCTTCCGAATGACTCTTAATCGAAAGCTCTCAGCTTTCAGTAGCTAAAACAAAATGATAACTGATTTTTATGACTCTTGAGGGAAGCTAGAAGAGCTAACGGAACTCCTAACCGAATGCCTCAAGCATTATGCATATATCAGACGAGCCAAGTACAAGTTACAAGCACCTGGGAAGAATTGAACCTACCATATCTTAGCAATTTAGTACATAAAAACGAAAAGAAAAATAATCTCCCTTTGAACTATAAGAAATATTTAGTATTCCTTTTTTAATTAAATAAAGAAGAAGGGACTTGTTTAAAGTCGAATTATATAAAAAAAAAATTGTCACAAACAATCGGTCACAGGAATTGAAGAATCTTCTTGCTTCTAGCAAGAGATTTCAAGTTTCCTTTAATAATTTGTAGACGATCACCGTTGCTTCCTTGCCAGTTCGATTGGCCCATCGAACGAAGTTTCCCAGCGACCAGCTGTGAATAACGAAACATCGTTTCAGCGGTATTCAGCGGTGTGTTCATCAAAACCATTTCCTCCGGACCCTGAAAACGTTCGAGCGGAGCGGCCAACAAAAACGGCGCTATGTAAAATTCGATATGCGGTTTTCAGAAGTTCCTCATGCAATTTTTACGGGGCAAGGGACATAGGCGCGAACAGAGAGCACGGCGGGAGAGGGAGACGGGTTCCGGGGATGAGAGAGAGAGAGAGAGAGAAAGAGAGAACGGAGGGAGAGGAAGAGGAGAGAGTAAGAGCGGGAGGTGAGGTCTGACGCGAAGCTGTCGGGTGCGAAAGCCAAAACCGCAGAATGAAATTACTCCTGCTCAATCGTTTATAACTGCAGGATAAACGGATTATACCGTCAGCGTACGGCTCGCAGTTTATTTGTCATCCTGCGCAGAGTTCCGCCTGCCGTACACTCGTCGCCTGTGTACCAAAAATCACGCGACCTTGACACCCAGGACGCTCGCGGTGGTTCGCGGGGCTGCCCCGAGACGCACGGTGGTTGTAATTCGCTGTGCTCTATTCGTGATTAATATCGAGGGGAACAGCGGCAAGTGTGATGCAGAGGTGATGATGAAATGGAAGTAGAGGATCGCTTCTCTGGATGAATAAAGTGGACGCGTTCAGTCTCGTGGTGAATGGATTCAGGGTCAGCTGTTTCCTTGATTTGATGATATTGCGAAATGAATTTCGTAATGCGTAACTGTAATAATTGTACAGTGGTCGATTCGTAAACGTTAACTGGTAAAATGGGAGCCTTTGACAACGGGGGATAGACGGGGAGGACGTGGGAGTACGAGCAACTGTAGTTGTCCATCTTTTATAGCAATTTGTTAGATGAAGAATATTTGATGGTAGAGGATTTCATTCGGTGTTCTTTTCTGTAGGAGCGGTTTGAAGTGTATCTTACAAATAATGAATTGTTGGGAAAAATTTGGACTCTAGAAACGACAGAGGGGTGGTGCACCCCTCATTGTCAGTAGTGATGGGAGGCCGCAGAACCACTAATGTGTCATCCTAAAATAAATTACGTCTAAGGTTTTTTTTAAGAATTTTATGAATTTTTTTACACGTTTCAAGTCTCTCAAATGCGCAGTTAACCGATTACGGGTAGTTTACCCCTTAATAACGGTGGCTGACGATAAGAACATTATCCATACAGCAGGTTATGACGCCAATTAAATTTATATCAGTTTTATTCAACACAATTTTTGTACCCTTTATAAATTTTGAGGGGTGGTTTCACCCCCTACACGTGCTAACGGGCCAAAATAGAAAGACACGTATTTCTTATTTTTCGGTCCTCTAAAACATATCCAAAAACCAAAGCAATCGGGGACGAACGCCCGAAAATCTTATAACGTTCAAGGGTGGTTTCATCCCCTAAATATGAAAAGGGGCCGCTATACAAAAATACGTATATCTTATTTTTCGGTCCTCTAAAACAGATCCAAAAACCAAAGCAATCGAAGGCGGACACCTGGGAACCTCTCCTTGTAAGTGTTAAATTGGAAATGGTGATTAATACGTGATATTTAACCCTTCGTGGACACACTTCTGTAAAGTTCCGCGGTGGTCACACTGGGTCCAGTGGAGCCGGCCGATTTTTAAACAGTCACCGTACGAACTGTATCAGTCGAATCGAGTCCCAAAATTTATAATACACACTTTGAACATTGTAGAATATGGAATAGATGCGTTTTAGTAAGAAATGAAATGACAACATCTACCAAAAAAATCGGAAAGGCATGCCAGGAACTTATCGGTATCAAGCTCCAAAGTTAAAAAGCGGGTTTATTGGACCCAGTGTGACCATGAAGGGTTAAAAACTTGTATGGGCACGTCAGATCTGAATCGCTAAATTCAAAGAAATTAAAAGAGAATAAAACGTAAATAATAATTTAAACTAATAAGGTAAAAGACCCAATACGTGGACACGTCCCAGTAGCTGGACACTGGTGCAAATAATACTGATTAGTACATTTAATATCCGCTTTATCCAAAAAATAACTATTTTATTCAATTATTCAAATATTTAGTAAAATATATTCATATATATATATATTTGGTATATTTGTAACACTTTCGTAAAAAACAATTTATTCTCTTGAATTGTCCGGTTTATACCATTTTAGTATTGGATTTATCTGATTTGCTAAGCAGTCGACGTTACACACGAATACACATAACCTTAAAATTAGTCATTCAATAATAGATTCTTTTTACTCAAGTTTGTTTACTGATTTGAATAAATTACTTATACAGAAGAAATATGCAAAAAGAAAGAACTATTGTGTTGTTTTTTTTTATTTAATTTCTCTAGAAAACATCCAAATTGCTGATGTTTCATTATGTGTCCATGTAATAGGACAGTAAAATCGGGACGCCGGGACATACTAGTTAAGCTGTGCAAGTATTGGGCCATTGTAAGGTCTATGAATTTTCGATATTTCACAAAATTATTCACTCCTACAATATGTGTGTTTTTTTTTTAATGATAAAGTACACACGATGCCCCAGGTAATTGCAAAATCGTTTTTATATAAATCGATTTGTATAACTGAAAAATTCTCAAATATGTGTACGCCGTACCTTAAATGTCCAGGTATTGGGACATTTACCTTAGTCTTATCAACTTCTGAACATTATGGAATTGATAACCAGCATCGCTGATTCCGCTCGATTCGTTTTCCGACTATAATTCTACACAATGAAGTTGGCTTCGCTAACACACGTACGGCGGAGCACAGTAATAATTTATTAACTCCCGCAGTGGGCGTGTAAATACGGCTGCCGAATTAACAGTGTCGACAGTGCCGATGGAGCATTTTTTATTAAAAATAATGTAAAGTCAGAACGGTTAGTAAAGGACTAAACATATTTCTTGGAGGGTTGACGTTTCCTATTAGAACGCGTAAATTGTTACTTCAATAGCAGTATTCAATCAGGCTACCTCAGTGTTAATTAAAAGAAAGTAAAGTAGTTAGAAATTGCGTTTGAATTACGAAGCGTTCACTTCGTCAGAAGCACTCTGTAATACCTTTTTAACTGTTATTCCTGCGTTCGTAGCTTCCGGAAATTTATGTCTGCGTGACGTGACAACGACGAATCATTTAATCGACCACGGATGAAGAAATATTGAAGGCATCGCACGTGTACGTAACGAGCCTGCCCGTTGAAGTGAAGTATTACAAAAGCCGACACGAGGGTTTTTTCATCCAGAGAGGTAGACTTTCCGTTTGGAAGCCACTTAAATGGCCGAGGAGAAATGTAGGGTGGTAGATGCATTACAACCCTCCGTATAAAGAGCCTTGCGTACGATAACGGAACCGCGGCAAGCTGTAAATCCCTGGAATAATCTTCGTGGAGTAGCGTGTCCATACATTATACTACGTTAATAGCTATTCATCGACGTCGAGCAATTATCGATTATCATCGACACTTAAAATGAAGTAGCGATGAAAAGAACAAAATACGAGATTAAACGAAAACAATTTCCTGGTCTTCTTGGAAACGTCTATTAGTATCGCAGGTGTTCAGAAGTTTAAGAAACAACTCCGGTGTCTACTACTAACGCAACTATCTTAATAATGTGCGCTAATGCCGTCAAATGGGGGTAACTTTGACCACAAAACTAAATTTTAAAAGAAATTCCTCTAGCATCTGTTGTATAAACATTATTGTTCTGAGACAAAGTGCACCTTGAAGCGGGCAATTAAAGCTATCCAAGGCACTTTGTCTGAAAATAACACCTGGCCTACGACAGATGCTAGAGGAATTTGTTTTAAAATCTAGTTTTGGGTACGTAACTATTTACTATTACCTTAGATAATTAAAACCGTGATGCTTACCCAGACAGTCGCCTACTTGTCAAAGCTAATATTTCAATTCACTTCCATGATTCGTGGCAAATCAGTAGCCGCACCCACAGGGAGGGAGACAAGGAGAGCCCTGGCTGGCACCCTCCAAAGAAAAAGGAAAAAGGAGATTAACGTAACCACGTCTGAAGCAATTTAACAGTCTTGTAAAAAGAAAAAAAATGGATTTTATTTTTTAAATCAATTTTAATAATCACCCAATGAATTTTATTGAATTTGCATCGAAAATAGTTTTATTCGTCCAACTTGGTTCCTCCCAAGATTAAATCATGAGTGCGCTACTGTGACAAATAAGAAAAGCTCAAGTAGAGTAAAGGTGGGTAAAATTTCGCAGCGGGTAAGAGTTCGCACCATGCGAATTTCATGGTTTGAGTTGTGGCAGTTGCCAATGGTGATTGGCAGTCAATTGTCAATCAAGGTAGAGTCACTAATGTCGAACTTCGTGGCTGTGTTTCGGTTTGTTATCTTACAATGCGGTAAGTACTGAATTCGTTAGTTCTGATGTAATATTCTCATGTTTGGGAATCAATATTATTCCTATAAATTGATGAGTAAATATTTTAATTTATATGCCGTCTGAAAGAGCTGAAATTCTTCTATTAAAAAGTGCTAATAGAAGTTTTCAATTCTCCTCGCAGATAACAGGATTGATTAAACAATGTAAAAGTAGCTGTGGGGGTAAAAGTTCGCACAATGCAGTGGGGCAAGAGTTCGAATGCGAACTTTTGTACCAAAATAATTTGACGGGTGTTATATGTTCATTAAACTTATTTTATTTCTAGAGTTTGCTAAATTAGTAACGAACACCGATTAAACCGACTATAAAAAATAAATTTGGAATTAATTATCAATTACAACATGGAAATAAATTTTGAGTTTATGATAGTTGAGCCACGCTGATATCAGCTTTTGATTTTTTTTTATTAATTTTTAATCCGCAATATTTGTCCAAAATACGTTTTTTATTAAGTTTTTGATTAAAAAATATGACTTTATTTTATTGTCTTATTCATTTATTGTTAGAACTTATAAGGGGGCAACCGGCCGAAAACCAATTAGTGAGATGCTTCAGATCGCTCGAGATAAACATAGAAGCAGGACTTTCAATAAGAAAAATCGCTGCAGAATTGGGAATAACCGAAGCGTTCTTTTACCCCACAACATGCGAACTTTTACCCCACATAGCGGGTAAAAGTTCGCATTTGACACTTTTTGGAAATATTTATTTTATATAAGTTATGACAGGTAAATTTACACGAAGTCACTGCCTATCGAATAATAGGGGATAGTAGTTATTTCTCACAAAACGATATGACTATCAGTGTAATATCAAGGATTTTAGAGAAGTCTAAACTTTAAGTGCGCACTCTTGCCCCACATTACTCTATAGTAAGTACCAAGTGTTTCCCCCGTGGTATCCAAGATTTCTATTTCTACGCTGCCTTCTAAAGCCACTGCGCTCTCGCTACCTATTTCACTGCCGTGCATTAGACAGACCCCCTATTTAAGGGGTAACTGCCCGTTTTTCAACGCCCTCTTCGGGAATTTTTTTAACAAAAACTATAAGTTTATCCTATCTAATACGTTTGAAATAATTACTCAGAATTTTTTTTTACGTTTCTTAACGCTAACTCGTAAATTCGTCAAACGAACCTTGCTGCACACCCGCCGCCAGAAATATTAGCGTAAAAACACTGCAAATACCCATCACGGGGGATCGGTTGCTTTCAGTGTCAGACGCGGGCATTGCTCACTTCCTCGAGCCAATATTCGCAGCGTGTAAGCCGTGGAAAGAAAATTCTTGGCCCCTCCGTCCGGGAACAACGGGCTCGGGTGCAGTAATGAAAACTGCCGCGAAGGGATGGCTGGTTGATGCGAAAAGGTAGATGGGCAGCGGCAGGACGGGAACGGGAGCGGGGGAGGTGGTGTTCGTATCTGTGCGCGTGTGCGAGGGGGCGCTTGAACAGGGGTGCAAGAGTAGCCTGGGTATTGTTTGAAATGCGAACACTTAGTAAAGCGGCAAGTGAAAAGAGACCAGATGAAACAAGGAAAGATACTTCGGCTCCGGGTACGCATGTATTCCCGGGAGGGGAACGAGGGGCGGGAGAGAGAGAGAGAGAGAGAGAGAGAGAGAGAGAGAGAGAGAGAAACGAGCAAGAAAAATGCTCGTGCCTCCACCCCCGCGCCGCCTCATTCCCTCGCAGTCGTCGCCAAACGAGTGGCCCCTGCAAAGGTTTTTGCTTTACGCATCGCAATTTTCCTGTCGGAGCTTCCTCCGCTCCCGCCTTTTTACACGCCGCTGAAATGTTGATGGGAGCGCAGCAATGTTATCGCGAAATACCTGTAACTGCGGACGGTATTTTTTTTAAACGCTATAACCGGCTGCGCCTGGATTATTTCATTTGTATGGCGCGCGCAGAATTCAATGGCGATGCCGCTGAATACGAGGCAGGGGAAAACTACCGTTTCTCTATTGAACGAATCTGAGATATTGCATTTAACGTTACCACGTGTGTTGGTGCTGAGATATTATTTTTTTACAATCTTCTGTTATTAAAGAGTTTTTAGCAAAGCTCAGGAAACAGTTTTGCAAAGCCCGCCGGTCGAGTATTGTTAGAACGTTAATCAGTGCACTGATGCGGAATGAAAAGAAAAAACCTCCCCGTATGATTCGCTGCTGGGAAAATAGTTTTTAGAGTGCCCTCCAGAAATTTTCCAATCTCACTTCCGAATCCAATACGATTCTGAGTGTAGGGTAAACAGGCCAGTAGATGGACAGTTTAGCTGATTCCGAAGTTTACAACAAGGTGTTTCTTAAGAAATATCTGCTGTATTAAAAAAAATCAAAAGCTTTGCACGTAAAAATGTACAAATTTAAAGAAAAAAATAACTGCAAGTAAAAAAGTTAATGTATTTAAGGATAAAATGATGAAAATTCTACTCATAGCCCGTATCACAAGTAGATGGACGATAGGGCTAGCAGATGGACAGTTCAGAACCAATAGATGGACGGGTGTCTGGCTAGACGAGTAAAAGACTTATTAGCTATAGTAGGTACCTAGATTAAGTTATTTTTTGTTAAAATATAGTTTATTTCATCGAAACTAAAAACGTATGGAGTCTTCATTGCCAGAAACCGGTGCAACAGGTTATGGGCCCAGGCCGCAAATAAAGTGAGGTTATGTCTAGCCTAAAGTGGCCAGACGTCTCGGATCGTGTGGGACTGTCCCGAATTTGAATTGTTTGTCCCGCATTGAAAACTGTCTCGGAAAGTGTACCGGATTGGATATGTAACCTTTTTAACATTTTCTTCGTGGCACAAAGTAAAAATATATATCCACTAGTTCCTTTTCTAATATCATCCAAGGCTCTATTTAGATCATTACATGTACATTGATGTACGGTATATTTTTTTTAATGCTTGCCATCTAAATAAAAAAAGAAAAATAAGATACCTACAAGTAAACGTGTAAACTGTTTGTTTATTAAAAAAAACGGCTTCAAAAGGTTTAATTCCGTTCTGTCCATCTGCTGCGACAAGGTTAGAAAATCCATATCACTACATGGACAGTCATTTTTATAAGTTCTATCGGTTTATTTTTCTTTGTTCACGCGTTTATATATAAATTGTTAATATCAGAATGCAATCATCTATTGCATACCTCTTTACAATACATCCAAATACGTTTTTTATTAACTTTAAGGGCCGCGATGCTGAGCAATAGCTAATAATATAAGAGTGACTCGCGCATAGTGGCGTAAAATCATACATACAAATACATTTTTCGCATACATAATTTTTTTTTTTATAAATATGTTCATGTTTTGTAAAACAACAAACGTTTTTTCTACAAAATAAGAAAACAATAATATAGATTAAAACTCTAGTTCTTTCAATATTAACGATTAACCAACGATTCGTCCATCTACTGGCCTGCTTACCCTATCTCTGATAATTTCTATGTGAAATCCTACAGCTAATCGAGCATCGGTGAGCAGTTGTTGCGAGAAAGACAGGTAGCAAAAGTTACAAGAAAGTATTTGGAAAGACGGCCCTTAACCCTTGCAGAATTATTTTTCCTATATCTACTTTCCTTGTGTCGCGAAGACAGCTTTCAGTGGTTTTGAGGAAAACTTGCGAAAGCATCTATTCAAATATGTAATAACGTCACTAGTTAATAACCCCAGTGCCTATATGTTAAAAATAAATTTAGGCTTGACAATATCAAATTATTAAAAAGGAGTCTGCGAGACGTAAGGGTTAATGCGAACCAATGACCAATTGCTTTCCTTCGATATCGACACCGAATGAAAAAGAATCACACCTAGCATTGCCAGCAGCGGGCAAACGTCTGATCTTAAATTGCCAGATTTTTCTATATAACGAAGCCAAAACCATGTAATTGCCAACGGAGGAAGTAATCTTAAACTGAACTAGAAGGAAACGACGTTATGAGTGGTTGGTCGCTTACACGGCCGACATTCGAGGATCCATCCTGAAGGCTCGAGACCGGAGTAAGGGTTGTCAACCCTCCAGGCGAAGCAGCCGACGGGGCGGAAGCCCGCGTTTACGGCTTTCATAATCGCGTAGATACGGCGAAGGATGGTCCGTCGCGAGGTATCTTATGGCAGAGTCGAGCATTAGTCGAATAAATTTTTATTCGGCTAAATTCTGATTCGACCAAATTTTTATTCGAACGAACTTGGCCGAAAAATTTAGTCGACTAAAAATTTATAACTTCACATTATTCGGAATTTGTATTCGAGTTCATCGAATAAAAACTTAGTCGACTGAAAATTCATTCGTTAGTCGCGAATAGCTTCAATTTATTCGAACTTTTTATTCGAAGGTTAGTCGAAGAACAATTTAGTCGAATAATGCCCAAGTCTGGTCTAACTTAACTTACCGAGATAACTCAGAAGCTGATAAAAAAGCGCCTTAATTCCAGTCGCACTCGCCGGCACGTTTGCTCGAACCTCTGAGCCGCCCTCGACTGTATAGTACATCTATGTCGCACAAGGTTCCCTTCTTTTTCAAGCTCGCTCCCCGGGCAGCAGCACTACACGTGCCTACACGCCGTAGCTCCCCATTCGCCCAGCGTTTGAACGAAGTTGCGGGGCGCCTCGGAAACACCTCTTCGGCCGTGCTTAAGTTAAATTCACTGTGACACACGATTCCGCCGTACACGCGCACTCGCGCAGGATTTACATGCCCGCTTAACCGCGAATCGCTGCGCCGCGCGAGGGGCATAGAAGCCAGAAACGCGAGCATTAAGGGCCAGCAAAGAGACAAAGCGACCATTGCCGATTAATAGCAGAGGCTCCCTGAAAAACATACATGTGAAAAGCTTGCCGAACGGCAAAGGATGACGCGCACATGAGAAGCGAGACCACGGCCCCGCCATTTTATTTTTCCATGTGCACGTACGACGCTGCTTTTCTTCCTTTTCCGCCCTCCGGCGCGCGGGGCGCGCGTCGAGGATTGAAGCTTGCTCGCGCAGCCCCACACGCCTCCCTCGCCCGCCGCTACCGCTACCAATTGCTCTATCGACTCCTTGGTACTCAGGGCGCGGATGAATTTACGCATCGATGTCGCTCTTTTCTTGCCTCGCTCTGTGCATCGTGTTCCCAGCTCGCTGCTGGGCCGTTATTTGCGATTGAATGGGGGCAGGGAATTTTAGTACTAAGTCGCAGCGCGAAACTGTGTTCCCGCAGTGTACAGAGCGCGCTTGAAGCACTTGAAAAGGACGAGTTTTCAAAGACACAGTGCGTCAAAAAGTTTTTATAATTGAACCGCGTTACTCGCATGGGAGAAGAATTAAATTCAGTGAAGCTTTGGTTATCAGGTTGTTTTTGCTCTTGCATGATATTTCTTTGACTCGCACAGATGTGTATTTTTAGAGAGATTTGGCTGTTTTCAATTTCCTTTTACGAGACCTGTTGGATTTAAAAATGAATTACACACCGTTTCCATTCATTTATTTTCAACGAAATGACACTAGGGCTGGGACTATTTGTCGAATTTTTCGGTATTCGAATATTCGAATACTTCAGTTGCTCAATTATTTGGCGAATATAATTCGAATATCCAAGTATTCGAATGCTATTCGAATATTTAAGTATTCGAATGCTATTCGAATATCCAAGTATTCGAATACTATTCGAATATCAAAGTATTCGAATACTATTCGAATATCAAAGTATTCGAATACTATTCGAATATTTAAGTATTCGAATACTATTCGAATATCCAAGCCTTCTAATACTATTCGAATACTATTCGAATATTTAAGTATTCGAGTATTTAAGTATTCGAATATCCAAGTATTCGAATACTATTCGAATATTTAAGTATTGGAATATCGAAGTATTCGAATACTATTCTAATATCAAAGTATTCGAATACTATTCGAATATTTAAGTATTCGAATACTATTCGAATATCCAAGCCTTCTAATACTATTCGAATATCCAAGTATTCGAATACTATTCGAATATTTAAGTATTCGAATACTATTCGAATATTTAAGTATTGGAATATCCAAGTATTCGAATACTATTCGAATATCAAAGTATTCGAATACTATTCGAATATCTAAGTATTCGAATACTATTCGAATATCTAAGTATTCGAATACTATTCGAATATCCAAGTATTCGAATACTATTCGAATATCCAAGTATTCGAATACTATTCGAATATTTAAGTATTGGAATATCCAAGTATTCGAATACTATTCGAATATCAAAGTATTCGAATACTATTCGAATATCTAAGTATTCGAATACTATTCGAATATCCAAGCCTTCTAATACTATTCGAATACTATTCGAATATTTAAGTATTCGAGTATTTAAGTATTCGAATATCCAAGTATTCGAATACTATTCGAATATTTAAGTATTGGAATATCGAAGTATTCGAATACTATTCTAATATCAAAGTATTCGAATACTATTCGAATATTTAAGTATTCGAATACTATTCGAATATCCAAGCCTTCTAATACTATTCGAATATCCAAGTATTCGAATACTATTCGAATATTTAAGTATTGGAATATCCAAGTATTCGAATACTATTCGAATATCAAAGTATTCGTATACTATTCGAATATCTAAGTATTCGAATACTATTCGAATATCTAAGTATTCGAATACTATTCGAATATTTAAGTATTCGAATACTATTCGAATATTTAAGTATTTATTTGCAAGCATTTCAAAGCGTCGAAGTCCGTCCTCCACGAAATAGAAATTTAGAATTCTTATTTTCCAAAAATATCTCGGACACCAATGAAAAACGCAAGCTCGATAGCGACGCTTTTCGACCTCGATGTTTTTCTGCCTCGCACCTTTCAAGCGCGAGCGAGCACATGTTTGGCGATGTCGTCAATTATGCAGAAAAGTCCCGGGGAAAAAGAGCGAGCGGATTTCCAGGACTTAATATGGCGCGGTCGCGTAACGAGTATACGCGCGATTCTTAATCCAGCGAGCGGGGCCCGGAAGACCGGCGAATAGCGACGCGCTGGTCGGCGCTTTTCCAGCAAGAACGCCTAGCTTGTTGGGGAAAGCAGGGGGAAACCGGAGATAATCGCGAGGTCGAGCTGGCCAGTCGATCGCGAGTACACGGTTCCGCGATAAAGAGCATGCTGCGCCGCTTTGGAAGCTTTTTTTCCTTCGGCCAGGGTAACGTGTCCGCGTCAGTTGTCAGCTCCGGCCCCTGTGCGTTCTCTCGCTCCCTTAATCCCCAATCAGCGACGGTCTGGCCAGAATGTCGGGCCAGAAAGCGGCCGTTTGCCGAATTAGCGGAACCCGAATCCTCTAGCGAATGCAAATGGTCGAGCAGGTGGTTTCATATTCCAAGGGTTGGTTGCCTCAGTCGGGTCGATGGGCGGCGGTGGCTGTACGCAAGGGGTGTCTGGAAGTCTCGCTCATTAGCGGCGACACAGCGACGCCGTGGCTGCTCCCCGCCAGCATCGTCGCTGCCAGCTCTCCGGCTACGCTGATCCTGCACACACAGGCGATATCCTGGTCTCCTTTCGCCGCTACTAATGTCGCTGGGCTCATGTGAAATTTCCTTGTCGCGGTCTGCTTGCTGCCAGGACAGTCGCGGTAGCTTCGACGCCGGTGTCTTCGGACAATTAAATTCTCACTGTTGCGGTGCCATCAACCATTTTGCGGCTTAAAGAACAGATTCTGTTTCAGTATAGATTCTAGAATAGTTTCGAGTTAGAGGCCGGGCCTAAGTAGTCTCTTTTGAGGATGAGTTCCCTGGCTCTGAGTAATGATGGCGCATGATGATAGCGCATCACAGTGGTGGCGCGTGGACCGCTCAGCGTCACAGTATCGCGGAACGCGCGTGACTGCTACTGTCTGCGCCGCACGTTTCGCCAAACTCCTTCGTTTCTGTATTGTAAACAAATGGTTGTTCCACCACTTCTGCCGATGGTTTCCGAAGGAAAAATGTCTGCTGCGTCGCGCGGAGTAGTCAGAGTTTCTCCTCGACCCTTAGTTTTTGAAATATATAGAAAGATATCTACAAAAATTGGTGGTCAAAATTTGACCACCAAAAACTGGTTACCTGAATCGCCACAGAGTCCTACTATACGTATATCTATATATATATATATATTTCCTGACTCAATAAATTAAAACCTCTCTGGAGAAGAGGAAAAAAAATAGTTCCTTAATAGGTAGGGGAAGGTTGCCTATTTTGGACCACTTTTTTATTTTTCTCTCCTACACGGGCATAACACATTGCAGGAAGCAAACAGAAACGGGAAAATGATCTACATTTCATGTAGATTTTATCATGTATTTGGTGTATTAATAAAATAATTGATTAAAATAATATATCAAAAAAACTAAACTAATGACTTCGGTCCATTTCAGGCAACCGGTTTCGTAAGTTGGACCACCGGTTTCCTACGTTCGACCGCTCCTAAAAACCAATGAAATTATATATACAATCTAAAAAACACTGGTCAGGGCATTGAATAAAAATAGACACAGGAAGAAACAAGTATCTTACGGTGCACGTAGTGCAATAGTACGCTGTTTTGGTGGGTTTCACATTTGCACAACGTGTATGAACCAGGGCTTGAAACCGTTATTATAAAGATTTAGGTTCTTGAAAGAATTATGAAGAACCTTTATTCTGAATAACCGTTATAAAGAAGCTAAATATCAGACTATATAAGTATAAGTTACGGTTCCTATATAGCTCTATAACTTTTATTTTTTAGGTTCTATATAAGTTCCAAACGGTTATAGAACCGATTCAATAACTTTTATTTTTTAGGTTCAATGTAAGTTCCAAAGCGGTTACAGAACCGATTCTTGTAACGATTGTACAGAATTTTATAGAAAATGAAATGACAACATATTACAACTATAGACTACCGTGTATAACCAAATTGTTTAAAAATTATTATAAATAAGTAAGTAAATATATATTATGTACACATTTGTAGATACGTATACAATTCTTTTGTAATAAGGGGGGGGGGGGGCGAGAAAATGGAAGTGGAAAGCGGTATGAAAGCGAAGGGGGAGGATATAGAGACTGACCTAGATCCCGATCTCCTCTAACCCTGTTTTTCGTTTGGCCTCTCCTGGTAAACAATTCGCGAACTCCGTCGTGCGTGATAGGATCGAACGCTACCCCACGAGATACGACGAATCCGTGTAATAAGAATCGATACGAAAACAGCGAGGGGCTTGTCGGAACGAACGGAGCTTGTAACAGAAAGCACGTGGAGGAACGTGACGAGGTCGTCGTCAAATTTCTGAGGGGTAGCGACTTGGACATTCCGAGTGTGTCGCGGAGGAACATACCCCCGATATCTTTCAGAAAATTTATCCGGCGAATGATGGATTATGTTTTATACGTTAGTTATTTTCATTCCAGATATACGACATTTATGACACATCTACGACATTTACGACATTTACGACATTTGCGACATTTAAGACACGTGTCGTGTATAAAATAGAAAATTCGTGTCTTTACCCACCACTGGTGATGAGTGCTTCGGATCGTTATCGTGTTGGAATAAGTAAGCGTTTTGTAATCCAAGTTTTGCTGCACTTTCTTTCAAATTTGATTTTAAAATATTTAAATACATAAAACGATCCATTATGCCATCTATTATGTGCAAATTTCCAACTCCATTTGCGCTCATGCGTCCCCATACCATAACAGACCCGCCTCCGTGTTTGACAGTAGGGACTAAATTCCTGGATTTCATTTCTTCTCTTGGCTTCATCCATACCATTCTTCTTCCATCCGAACCAAATAAGTGAAATTTCGACTCATCGGAAAATACAACTTTATTCCAAAACTCTTTGGATTTGCTCACGTACTGCTTTGCGAATTGCAGCCTCTTCATTCTGTTTATTTTACTTACGAACGGTTTTTTCCTCGCTATACGCCCATGCAAACCAGCATTTTTCAAAACATTTCGGATTGTTTGTGGTGTAACTGTCGTTCCTGACGCTTTTTTTAACGGCGTGGCTAAATCAGGTGCGCTAACATGGCTGTCTTTTTGTACTTCACGTAGAATTATCCGTTCTTCTCTAACGCTGATTTTCTTTGGTCGGCCGATGCGATGCTTATTCTCCAATGTATTTTCACTTTTATATTTTTTTATTATATAGCCGACGGTAGAATGCGATTTGCCTGTAAGATTTCCTATTTCTCTGTACGTTTTGCCTTCATTAAACATCTTCACGATAATTTCTCGCTCGCCCAAAGAAGTTTCTTTAGTTTTAGGGCTCATTGTTAGTTAGCACTGTGAAACTGCACAACTGAACGCGTGGATTGTTGCCAGTGAAGTACGAGAAGCTTACAATGTAATTTTCGTGAAACAGAAGCGATTGTCTTTTGTTCCTTACGGCATTGTTCATCTGTCCAAATTAGAGCTATTGTTTTTGCCCGGGTATCCGGGTACCCGGGTACTCGAGTACCCGGTGAGACCCCGGGTAGAAAAAAATTACTCGGGTACCCGGGTACCCGTAGGATACCCGACTACCCGGGTATCCGTGCAATACCCTGATACCCGGGTAGACAAAAATTACCCGTGTGTCCATGAGATACCCGAGTAACTGAAGTGTAATGAGATAGTTGAGAATTTCGATTTGACAGCATATTCCGTTCATTACTGAGGTTAGTCGAAAAAACGATCGGCTGTCAAATCGAAATTCTCAACTATCTCATGGACACACGGGTAATTTTTGTCTACCCGGGTACAACCGGAAAAAAATTACTCGGGTACCCGGGTACCCGTAGGATACCCGACTACCCGGGTACCCGAGTAATTTTTTTCTGCCCGGGGTCTCACCGGGTACTCGAGTACCCGGGCGGGCGGGTAGTAAGAGCTCTAGTCCAAATACTTTTTTTGGCGCGTTACACTACACTTGACAAAGATTTATTATTTTCCGGATGTAAAACTAAGGTTTATATTTTATCCTTATAGCAGAAGTAAAGTATAATGTTTAAGCTTTCATTTTGTTATAGTTAAGACCCGCTTAATTCTTTTTAATGGTAGTTATATGAATAAATATCAAAGTCGATGCTCTGTCCAAATACTTTTATTACTAACTGTATTTCTCTATTTCGACGACGCTGAACGACAAACAAATGAATAACCGTCTCGCTGCTCTCGCATGTTTCATCTCGACTTCCTAAATCAGTGTAGCCGAAAGAACCACTGCAAATACATTTGTTTATCGAGATACACGAATGGTCCAATTAAGGAGCCGGTCCAATATAGGCTACTCTCCCCTACATACACTCCTGGAATCCCTGAATTTTGCGTTCACCGGTATAAAGTTAGCATACCGATGGCGACGGGCCAGCGAGGAAAACAGAGGAAGCAATCGAAAGCTTCTCGAGCGCATTCAATACATAAAAAGATAGGGTTAACGACCCCGAACAGAGAGGAGGACCTCTCGTTTAATTAGCGGCGGAATTAAATATGGCATCGATGATGCGTTTCATCGCTCCTGGGCAAACGCGCCGAACTTTCTTTGAAGGAACAGGAGGCAGCGGCTCGGGGCTGGGGGGGGGGGGGCGGGAGAGGGTAGGAAAGAGCGCCGCGAAATATGCATCGTTCGCGGCTAGTGGGAAACGGTTCCGTTTGACGGGACGAATTCTGCATTAAGAGTAAGTCAATTATGCCGAAAATCGATAATTACCGAACTAACTGGACGAGTCCTTGCCGGGGCGAGCTATCGATCAGCAAGAAACTCAAACGACAGTATTTTTCCACGCGAGCGGTCCTTGTTCGCAGGAACTCTCCTTAATCTTTTCCCGGCTGGCTGCCGGAAAGTGGTGGTCGCGGGCAGAAAGTGCGCCAACTTAATTGCCGGGGCATATCAAACGTGCTAACGTCACAAACGCCCGGCATAGCAAAGCTCCATAAAGGCTGCTTGTTCGAGGAGGAGCGATTCAATAGAGAACGCCGAGGGACGGTGACTCGTTATTAAAAGATTTGTGAATAGTGGCTGAGAGGGGCTAGAGGAGGAAAGCTAAAGAAATATAAAACCGGCGTTGTGGCGGCAATTAAAGTAGCCGTAGGAACAACTCGTGTTGTATCAGCGTCTTCGACGTGGCCACTAATTTCTGTTTTAACAGCAATTCACCAAACGCGTCACCCAACAAACAACGTCACCCCAACGCCGCGCAGATTCCTCGCGCCATCACGAGGAATGTTTTGTCGAACGCTTCTGCGCGATTCTGCCCTTTCTTCTCATCGCCATTTCATTAATAGGCACTCGTTTTTATTTATACAACACGCATTCAGAGAAGTTAATGATGGTGAAATCCAAGGGAAAGCAACGGAATAAAGTGGACGGAAGTCGCCACAGATTAGCCGCCATCAATTTAATCATCAAATATAAAAATCCTTTCCGACAGAAATGAAGCCTCGTATAGAAAAAAATATTACTTAAAAATAATACAATGTTTAGAAGTATCTTCTCAACACGTTGATTCGGCAGATACAGATCGGATTATTTATCGGATTTGGGCCCGAATCCTTCGCTTGTCGAGTAATTGTTTCAGCGTCTTAAGGGGGTATACCCGTTTGAACCCTCGGAAAATGTGTACATTTGGTGGATTTTTTTACAAGTCAACGGTTCGATGCAGATTTCCCGTTTTTTTACTATCTTTACATAGTATTATGAACTACTCAAAAAAAAAGTTGCAGTTAAAAAACTATTGTTTTTGGGAAGTTATGCATACACATCCGAAAGTCTTTCGATTTTAGACGGCTAAACGGTGGCCCCGAAAACAGCTGTATGTCGTGTCTGAAATCAAAAACAATAAAATTTTCTTATAAAGTATGTCAATAGCTATCGTCCAACGAAGCCGATTTTGAAAATTTTGAAAAATAAAGAAATGGTGAGAGATGAAAGGTAAAGTTAGATTTTTCTAAGACAGGCCTTCCCAAGTAGGGGAAATCTGCTCCCAAAACAGATGTTTCGGTTCTCCCTCCAACGCTGCGCCTTAGCTGCTAAGGCCGCTAAGGTGGGACGAGTTCTGCTACCCTCTCTCCGAGGGCACAGTAACGTCGCTGGGAAGCATGTTGGGCGCTTTAGGGCGAAAGTACCAAATGTGTCAAATTTTTATAGGAAATTTCATAATGACTTAAACATAGTAGGAAAAATTAAAATTTAAACTAGCATTTCAAAATGACGTAAAAAGAATTTAAAAAAATGTATTACATACAACGATACAGTAATACAATAATCATAGTGATGTCTTTTCATTAGAAAAATATATTTATTTTTATAAAAATACAAGTAGTAGTTATTTTCTAAATTTTCGTACAATACATAAATACCTACATTTTATATTTTAAACAACTTTCGTACAATGCAAATGTGTTATACATTTTATTCAGTTTTATGAAAATGCAATCACTACTTATTTTATAAATTTTTGTACAATATATACATATTATATACATGTTATAGATTCTATAACATGTACATGTTTAAAATATAAAATATATAAATGTATAGATTCTATAACATGTATATAATATGTATATATTGTACAAAAATAGATTCTATAACATGTTATATATAACATGTATATAATATGTATATATTGTACAAAAAATAAGTAGTGATTGCATTTTCATAAAACTGAATAAAATGTATAACACATTTGCATTGTACGAAAGTTGTTTAAAATATAAAATGTAGGTATTTATGTATTGTACGAAAATTTAGAAAATAACTACTACTTGTATTTTTATAAAAATGAATATATTTTTCTAATGAAAAGACATCACTACGATTATTGTATTACTGTATCGTTGTATGTAATACATTTTTTAAAATTCTTTTCACGTCATTTTGAAATGCTAGTTTAAATTTTAATTTTTCCTACTATTTTCAAGTCATTATGAAATTTCCTATAAAAATTTGACACATTTGGTACTTTCGCCCTAAAGCGCCCAACATGCTTCCCAGCGACGTTACTGTGCCCTCGGAGAGAGGGTAGCAGAACTCGTCCCACCTTAGCGGCCTTAGCAGCTAAGGCGCAGCGTTGGAGGGAGAACCGAAACATCTGTTTTGGGAGCAGATTTCCCCTACTTGGGAAGGCCTGTTCTAAGAGAAACATCCACCTTTTTTCTTTATAAATGATAAACGGGGAATCGGAATAAAAAAAAGCCTTCGTTGGACGATGTGGAATCTTATTGCGATTCTGCATGCAAAATTGGAAGTGAATTGGTTAAACGTAGCGCGAGTTTTTAGGTCCACCGTAATGAAAAATATAGTTTCGCTGCGATCGGTCGAGCCGCCGCGCCGCCCCGTTGCTTCACTCAAATGCCTATAACTTCGTCAATTTTCCGAATTTTTACATCGGACTTGTTTTATAATATTTCTAAAACGTCAATCTATGAAACTATGTAAAAAGTAAAAAATCCGTTTTTTCACACTGTCAAACGGGTATATACCCCCTTAAGGGTAGATCATCGATAAGTCTGTCTTTCCTAAGCCTCCTATTTTAACCTATTTCGCTCTCGCAACGTGTCGAGTATTCGCAAGTCGTCGCGCGGTCCATTTTACAATATAGGTGCGCTGGCTGTACACCTTTCTGCCGCGACCCTAACGAGCCCGACGCTTCGAGGTAGGCTCGGAACGAGGACATCTCGCGATGCTTGCTGCTGGTCGAAGTTCGGCAGGGCGCGGTTAATTGAATTTTCGCTCGTTGGACGATCGACCGCGGCTTTTGAAACAGAGACCCCCCCCCCCCCAGTATCGCGCCGAATATCGTGGCAGCATTTCCATGGAGAAAAGCGAGACGTCTGAAATCCCGAAGAAGGAGATCAAAACAAATCGGCTTTGGTCGGGCTTTCGTGAGTTCAGGCCGAGGGGTGGACTGCGATGTCGAGGGGTTATTCTTAATATTTGTAAGGTTTTCATCTTACCGGAGTGGGGGAGGGCTCTCCGGGGAGAGGGGGGTCGCGACCCTCGAGAATCGCTGAAAATACGCAAAGCCTGGATTAGAGGTGTAGGGCGAAGACTCTGGATGATCGTATGTCGGCGATGTCGTTGCAAACATTTGTCACGGCGTTCGGCGGAATTCGCGTGGCGCGAAGGAGGATGGAGCGGATGATAACGACGAGAAGCGACAATGGAATGCTGAGCAAGGCCTTGTTCGTGATTCAGATTGACGCGCACTACTGTGCCAATTCAGTCGTTAATTATGGGCATGTCTGTCTCAATAATTATCAAGGAACGCGTGAATTAGGGGTTCGCATCGAGCTAGCCTGGCTGTGTAGCTAATAATATTCCTTAGGTATAAAAATATGATGAATCCACACTGAAGCTTCTATTTCATCATTTCTACGCTATAAATTCACACGAGGACAAATATTTATTATATTTATTTTAGCCAAATTCTCCGATATTATACTAAGGGGAGCCTAATTACTAATATAAAGAACGTTTTAATAATATTCTATTGTGCAATCTGAAGGGGCTGCGACTCTATTAAATAAAATCTAACAAGTAAACCTTGATCAAATATTTTAGGAACACTTTGAACAACTCTTATCAGACACGACAACGCCTAGGAAAAAACAGGGTTTACCCGTTTTCACCACCTTAGGGGTTGACGAGTGCGAAATCTTGGAATTGATTTTTACGGGTTTGTGCGGGTAACCTTTGTAAGTAGAAAGCAAATTAATATCTAATTAGACCCAAAGAATATTAAGGAAAACGAAAAAATACTTTGGCGACTGGCAGCTGAAAGAGCGAAAGTTGCGGGGGACTGCGCAGTGCGCACCCACTTGTGAGAATAAAAATGCAACAGTAGATACTGCAAGGTGGCAGGTGGGTTTATTTGAAGGGAAAAAGCTTCGATTTCCAAAGTCTCGAAAAATACGACAATACCCGACGCAGTTTCTTCCTCGGTCATCAGAAGAAACGGAGCTGTTTGGTGATAGCGTGAGGAGACTCTACCCGCAAACTCTGCGGAGGATCACAGCAGCGTTTGGAGCCGGGATTGTTGCGATCTTCGCCAACGGCCGAGGGGCGGCCAGGGGAGGCGGAAGCGAGTGATTTTCCCGCGGAGAAGGTCGGTGGAAATATCGTGGACGGGGTAACGCTTTGTAGCGGCCGAGTCCGTGAACGTGACAAATGGAAACCGGTGGCTGTTGGCAGCTCGTTCGTCGTTGCCTAGCCCGAGAATGACGCCGGTGGTTGTAGTTAGCGTTGATGCTGTTGTTGTCGCTGGTGTTGCCCGTAGAAGGTGAGGTTTAGGCTGCCCAGGGCTTGCCGCGGTACAAGGCTCACGGCTACGTAACTAATTACCTGATCCTACCGTGAACAACTGAGCGAGTTCATTGGCGAGGAAAGGGACGGAAGTGGCGGGCGGGGGAGAGGGAGCGGCGTGGGGCTGCTGTTGCTGACACCAAAGACTTCTCAACTTCCAACCGACGCTCGACTCGGTGCCAGCCATAATACAACTTCGCCGCGTTATACGAATATTTCGCCGGAAACCACGGCCGACCTGTACACCCGCGGATTTCAGTTCGCGATCACTGCGGGAAAACGGAATTGCTACGAGTCGAGACTTTTTTATTGGCTGCCCGCCCCGAGCTTTCGCGGGCGTGATATTTCGGCGCAGCTGTAGAAATACCAAGTTCGGCCAGCCGTTCGATACATAAGGATTCTCAGCAGTTTCGGTAGCGCAGATTTCACTCGAAAGAAGCTGACGGTTCGGAGCAGAAGAAGCGGAGGGGTTAGCAAGGTTACACCGCACTTCAATTCGATCCAGAAACCCCGTCTTCCTTTCGAAACACTACTGTATCCGGTTCAGAGCGTTACCTAAAAGTCTTTGTCCTGCAGCGTTGACTGCTCCCATATCAGAATATGATTTGTCGAGCAGCTATCGAGTCACATTCGTCGAGTAATTTTGCGGTGTACCTATTTGGAAGTTTCCAGAAACGTGTTGACACCCATAATCGTACACGTTTTAAAATCGTATAACATTTTTGAAATTGATTTCGAGAATCTCGCGATTTTCGACCTTATTCTGCGATCTTTAAACGTTTGCAGTAGGGCTGGGATTATTTGTCGAATTTTTCGGTATTCGAATATTCGAATACTTCAGTTGCTCAATTATTTGGCGAATATAATTCGAAAATCCAAGTATTCGAATACTTAAATATTCGAATAGTATTCGAATACTGAAATATTCGAATGGTATTTGAATACTGAACTATTCGAATGGTATTCGAATACTAAAATATTCGAATACTGAAATATTCGAATACTGAAATATTCGAATACTGAAATATTCGAATGGTATTCGAATACTGAAATATTCGAATGGTATTCGAATACTGAAATATTCGAATGGTATTCGAATACTGAAATATTCGAATGGTATTCGAATACTGAAATATTCGAATGGTATCGAATACTGAAATATTCGAATGGTATTCGAATACTGAAATATTCGAATGGTATTCGAATACTGAAATATTCGAATAATAACATTCAAATACTCAAATATTCGAAGTTTACTTGTAGCATTCGAATACTTGTAAAATATTCAAATATTAAATTATTCGAATAGTCCCAGCCCTAGTAGCTAGGGGTAGCAGTTTATAATGTCTTCTGTTGACGTTAAGGTTGTGTAGATTCTTTTTCCTGCCACTGTTATAGATGCTGTACCAATTTATATACAGAATATTAAACAAAATACAGGATTTTTTTCAGGATCGTATCGAAATAAGGAAAAAAGGTTCTTATTAGTACACATTTTTTGTCTAACATGGGAGCAACGCGAACCCGCACTCACCGATCGGAACGCAACTTTGTGGGTTTGTAGAGTGACCCAAGCCAAGAACAACGGTATGTTTCATTTGTGCTCAATGAAAATTAACCTCAAAGTCAAATAGGCACTCCCACTTTTTCCCATATAACTCCCAAAGTACAACTGACAGAAAAAGTGTTTCAAACGAAAGTTTAATGGTACAATAAGCGCTGCAAACTCGCGTTAACAAAATTTTTAGAAGAGATTAAAAAAATTCTTGACGAAAAAAGCTTTCAGAATTTTCTTAACGCGAGTTTGCTGCACGCAGTGCACCATTAAACTTTTGTTTCAGACCTTTTTTTCTGCCTCTTGTACTTTAGGAGTTGAACGCGAAAAAGTGGGCGTGCCTATTTAACATCGAGGTTAGTTTTCGCACCCTTAAAGTGTGCTTGGACACGAATAAAACACACCGTTGTTCTTGTCTTGAGTCGCTCTATAAACCCACGAAGTTGCGTTCCAATCGGTCAGTGCGGGCTCGCGGTGTTCCCTTGTAAGTACCATAGAGTAATAGTTTATGATCACATTACACCAGATCCTTGCCCCAAATTTTACTCAGCCGCACCCCGTTCGATTAAGTCCCGTGCAAATCTATTTTTTCTTCATACTACCAACATCACTCAAGTAAGAACGTTATACTCGCCCCGCGACCAGTCTAAAACTCTTCAGTAGAGATAGTTCACTCCCGACACCAGCTTCCAAAACCATCCCGCCCCTCGACTTTTTGCCTCTCAGCTCCTGGCCCGGCGACAAACTCCGAGAGAGCTGGTTCTGCAGGCGTTCCTTACCATTACTCACGTCATTCTTATATCCCGGCTCACGCTCTGGCCAGGTAGAAAACGACAACGGGGATCCTCGAGGCGTCCGCTCTCGAATTGAAATCGCGGGGATCTCGCGCGACGTTCCCCCACGCTTTTCCACTTTGTTGAATTACTACTGGGACACGGGGCGGAATCGCGAAGGTAATTCGCGAAAGCTTTCATCCGTTAAAATCCGAGGCTCTCCTAAGGCCGTTGCCGTGGCGGCGGGGCGGTGTAATCACATCACGGTGTTGGGGACGAGCGCCAGCGAAGATCTCCGAGCGTCCTTAAACCGGAACGCCGTTTGTCACGGATTGAAATCACCGCAAATGGGTCCGCGGCAAAGGGAACCGGTCACTGGCAGGGCTGGGCGAGCACGACGACACGCCGGGCCGGGTGGGAAAAAAGAGTAGCAGGAAATTCCTTTTCAATGACAAAACCATCGGTGGCCGCACGATATATGGAGCTCCTCGTCCCTGGCCACATCAGACTGACGCGTTGTCATATCAACCTCTGTTTGTCGGAATATGATAGGAAGGTATTTATACCGGACAGGTCGGAGGAGGAACCGAGGGTGAGGACGCGGCAAGAGCCGCTGCAGGAGGTGCCCGATAGCGGAGAAGGGCGGAGGATGCGAAGAGGGAAATACAGGGAAACGAACGGGGGCGAGAGGGATCGATCCGATTTTACAATCTCTCCTCTCCTCCCGGCCTCCCCCAGCCCTCCGCCACCCCCCTCGCATCCTCCCCCTACCGTCATCCTCCACTGTATTTGAATTCCAGCGCAAGCTTGCCAAGGCGTCTTGTGGCCCATCTCTGGCTGCGTATGCGTCGTGTATCTGCCTGAGCGCTTCCCACCCAAGACAGGTGGACTGTACACATGAATCTTCGTTAGGTGGTCCGACGTGTCGCGACAGCCTGCAGAGCAAATGTTTAAGGTTGTCGCCTAACGACCCGAACCGATGTTTTCTTAATTCGAATACGATAGTCCCCGGCACGCTGTTGGCTGAGGGGCGCGTTCTGGATTAAAGCTTGAAGATCCCGAGGCTGGCGAGCTAGGCTGAGCGGATGTAAGTTTTATGATGCTCTTCAAGGTGTTCGTTCATTTAGATCCGGAGCCTTTCGCAGTAGCTTTAGGCTCTTCTGAGATATCTTAAAAGGAGTTGCAGTATTGATCCTACCTGAACGACAGGAGCACAGCTGGGTTACGTATTATTTGGCACTACCGCGGGACGAGAATTGACTCCTGTTGAAGCATAATGTGTAAACCTCGGAAAGGACTAGCAATACACAAGTGAAAGACATATGCATGGTGCTGCCGGCATTTTAGGTTTCGTACAATATTTTATTTACAGAGATATCGATCAGCCTCTACCACAGTCCTTGCATTCAGCAGGGGAACTACATACTGCAACTGCGTTTTTTCTCGGCGTACAATCTATGCGGAAGTTTCACTTTTATTTAACTTGGCATGGTCGGAGTAAAAGTGTTTACTGGTGTTTAAAGAGGTCTTTGTGTTGCGGCGCCGATGTAAGGGATGACTTCTACCAAGTTTCGTCTGAAACTTCTCACAGGTCGCAAACTTTAGCCTCTCCGTCTCACTCGTTCCACATCCAGGGGTATATTTGTACATAACGAATCTCAGAATACACAAAGAAGCTGTAGCTACCGCTGACCAGGGTGCCCTCCTGGCAACAACCATACCCGCGCTGCCCACCAACATAGACATGGGGACTAACCCACCCAACGGTTAACGGCTATACACTTTCACATAGATGAACCAGGGATATCAAATAACTTTTTGCCTCGAGGGAACCTCGGTTTGTTTCATCCCAAAGTGGGGGTCTGAAAGCGTCAATCGCCTCGACACGATTTAAGAATCTCCCTGCAGCCGCTAATTCGATCTCTCCACCCTGTCGATTATTAAAGATTATTAAAGCCGGAAACGTACCAGCCAACTACGCTGGTTCCCTGCGACCAGAGAGGCCGAGTTACGTAAAGCCTCCCATCGGGCGGGAACAGTCAAGATTCCTCTATCAATCCAGCGCGCGACAGAAAGGCAGAAATAAGAACGAAAAGAGATGAGAAGAAGCGACGGGAGGCGGGGCGGTCCGGGGCGAGAGGGTGATGCGGGATGATCGATCGTATTTTCCAATCTCGGCGGAAACCTATCTAGCCCGGAAAGCACGGCAACCCCTGCAGTCACTCCCCAACGACTGTATTTGAATTCCAGCGCGTAGCTCGGACGCGAGGAAGCCGAGCGCGCATAGAGCATAGGACCAACTGGTTACTCACCCTGCCCCCCCCCCCCCCCCCCGACGTTCGTCCTAGGGGTGGCCAGGAATATCGGTGGCCAGGAATATCGGTGGCCATGGCGTGTCGGACCTGGCGGGATCCTGGTGCCTGTGATAGCCTGCACCAACACCAGACCTCCCTTCTCTATAGCCGGCAAGCCACGTTTCGTCTCCCACCCCTCTCTTTCTCTCCTCCTCCTCCTTCTGATTCTCGTTCCTAGTCCTCCCACTCGCTTTATGTGGGTAGTTGCGGCCGGTGCTGCGATTGAATGCTAGGAATTTCATCATGAGTTGAGTCGCGGAGACGGTGGCGCGGCGGGGTACGACGTCGGCGGAGCGAACGGAGGATGAGGATCGTGGGGATGCCGGCGGAGAACCGCCCCCGGGGTTACTACCGACCCCCTACCCGCCGCTGCCAACCCACCCCTCCCCCTTTCCTCCCGCCAACTTCTCCTCCTCGAGTCCAGCGGACACGCTGTACGAACTAACGGGGCCAGGCAGCAGCCCCTTGCTTAGCAGCCGACCGGTTCCAATCATGATTCCACGCTCCACCGTTTGAAGTCTCGATTGAAAAGGGGCGGAGGTTTGACTAAAGAACGAATGCTACGGCTATCGTTTATCCCTGAGCTCTCTCGCGCGTACCCGCGCGCGCGCTCCCTGCGCCACACAGACGCGGGCCCGCAGGACCGGGGTAATACACGAGGTCCACGCTGATGGATCTCTTCCGCTGAGTCTTTCCCGGCGATCGAACGATCAACCCCAGGAGCAGCAGCGCTGAACATCGCGGTAATGAATCCCCGATTCCTTCCCTGCTTTAAGATTGGAGTTTACTCGCGGGCAACCGTCAACCAATCCCATTTGCGCGAGACTAATTGGGGGATATGTAACAGTGAAGTTGTTCGGCCGGCTTTCCGGGGGAGGATTGTTCGACGGTTCGCGGTCGACTTTTCTTCCTCTTCGACCACTCTAAGGAATTGCGATTCTCCGTTCACGGAGGTTTTATAAATCTGGCTTGTTTTTCATAATTCTGTAACGAATGCGTCTGAAGTATTTCTGTCGCGTGGGCGCAATGCGGAGGGGCTTTTGTATAGAATTTTATCGAAGATACAATGCTGCAGTGCAGTGGAGACTGTAGTTATTCTCGACTTCTGTACTCTTCCTAATTTTCAGATCCAAACGTTCACGGAGAATTTTCTTTGGACGTCCACGCCTGAGCGAGGAAATCTGCGCTAGTAGTATTGGTCAGCCACTAGTCAGACTCGATCACCACTTTAACTTACGGAGTACAGTATTTCCCCGTTATGAGCCCGACGAACGCTGGCGGCGGGCTCATAGTGGCTTGAGGACATGATTCCGCGCGGCCAGTGGCTTTCGTGTCCTCTCGCTCGTTGTCCGGTTCTCTCACTCTCGTCCGTGGGCTTCCAGGAAATGGTGGGGATGGTCGCCGGGCTCATAACGGGGGGAAAAAACGGGCTCATAACGGGGAACTACTGTACACCATTTCTATCCGTCATTGACTCTCGTCGGCAAAGAGAAATTTAAACCAGTGTTTCCCAACCTTCATTGAGTCGCGATCCCCTTTTATAATATTCAAATAACCTGCGCCCCCTCGTATAAGGTAAGGTAAATATTTCCTCCCTTCCATTTATGAGAAATCAGTGTTACACCTTTAACAGAATGTGGCAATGTAACCGTATTAGAATAAATAAGTGCTACAAATGGTCAACTAAAAATAACCGCGACGACCCCTCAGAAAACACTTCGCCAGGTTGGGAATCACTTATTTAAACGATTTACAGTAAATCATCCCTCTGGTTTTCTGCATAATAAAATCGGTTCTAGAAACAGGATCCACATTAAAGAAACTGGATTCGAGTGAAACTCCGGCGAACCGAGTCATCGACTCCACCGTAAATCACCGAGTAGAAACGCTAATAACACCGCCTGGTAAAAGCTTGCCACCCCATTACCGATGAAAGGTCAAATCAGTCCGCGCGGTGCAACTGCGAGAGGGGGGGGGGGGGGGAAAGGAACTCGTACCATTCACGCACAGTGGCCCACTCTATTAATCACTCATACCGGGAAGCGAATCCACTGCCACAGTTCCGACCCGGAATGCAGCGATTCTTTTGCTTGACCCCGTGTCTCGTCAATTCATAACACGGAGATCGGGAAACGCCTTATTAGCGAAATGGGCTGGCGCTCGTGCGTTACCTAGGGTCCTTGGAAAAAGGGGGGGTCTTCTGGGGGTATTGCGCTCATATGAAGAGAAGCCTCGGCAATATCATTGTGCCGGATCTCATCACAAAGAGTAGAGCGATAGCATCGGCCCTGCTGTCGATCCCGTTTTCAACCCCTCCTGCGCAACCTCCGCTCCCGCCGGTCGTGCAGGTCGCTCCGTTCCGTTTCTTCCTCCATTCATCCACGATTCGGTTCCCCTGTCGCTTTACAGACGGGAGAGGCACACCTACACGCGGTGTACGGCCGGTTTCACGGTGGACGTGCAACGGCGACAAGGCGCACGGCCAGTAGGGGTAGATTAGCCAGTAATCCGTAGGAAATTACATATTATTATGACGTGTTATTAAACGAGTAATAGCGGGTCGACGAACGGTGCGCCAGGTGGCCCCGGAGACGACGTCCCTGATGGACCTCTGTTGCTCCGGGATGATAAAAATCTCGGGCGTGCTTCTACGCGGGAATTTCAGGACCCTGGCGCTGCGTTGGACGCTGCACGTTTCAATTTGGTTTAGATCGCCGATATTACTTCACGTGGGAAATATAGTACAGGAGTATATTCTGCAGCGAGTGAAATCAGAGGTGGTGTTTTGGGTGAGAAAGCTGGAAGGAGATCTCGGGAACCCGTGATTCCTTGGATAAAAATTCTTCTGAGGGCCTGTACTTTGAGTCTAAGGAGATGAAAAATTCATTTATAGGTGCGGAGCATATTTGGAAAATTTTTAAAATAGGGTCTGTTTGACATACATATTCTTTGTACGAAGTTATTAATATATTAATGCAACTATAGTAGTGTAGCGGAAGTGTGTGGTTTCGGAGACGATACATTGAGAAAAAGTATAGTACGTCCCATACAGCAGAGTTCGTGGCGGCAACGTTGCAGGATGGTTGCAGTAACCTTGCAGCGTTGCATGGTTGCAGCGCAATGTCGATGCAACGTTGCTGCGACGTTGCCGTGCAACATTGCACGGGGCGGACATAGAATTATTGCTGCATAGTTGCGTCAATGTTGCGGCGCAATATTGCACTGCAACATTTCCACAATGTTGCTGCAACGTTGCGCTACTATTGCGGCAACGTTTCTGCAATGTTGCTGCAACGAGAGTGTGCTGTATGGGGGTATAATTATATTTGCAATATTTTAATTTCTTGCATGCAAACATCGCTGAAATTAAATAACAAATAACATTCTGTCACGGAACTAGAGACATTAGGTGTCGACCTATGGAAGGTTCTAATCAGATGTTCTCGTTTCAATTACAGTTGTTCTTGTCCTTCACTCTTGCCGTCTGAAGAAGAAAATGAACATGGAAAATAAGCCCTCTTTCTCTGTTTCCCTCCTCTTTCTATCTCTCAGCAGGGCTAGGGGTGGAGAGGGAAATGGCGGAGAGATGTATCAGGGGCCGCACAAAGTGCCGAGCTAGTTTACGCTATAATCTACTATCTCGTCGTTTGCAATTAACTTCTCTTGATGATGTCACGTTTCGTTCGCGCCTCATTTCCAGCCGTGCCGTATAACAATCTGCCAGGACCCCTCTTCTCAGGGCGATCCTTTTAACGCTCGCTTCTAAATTTCGTAATCAAGTTTTTCCTCGTCGAGGAAATTTGCGAGTTTCTCTCTTTCTTTTCGCCCGTGCCTGTGCTCGCACTCTTTCGCTCTCTCCTCTCCGTACTTGCCCCCTCTTTCTGCGCCGCCCTGTCTTCCACGATGGATACCACCCTCTTCTCGTACTTTGATGTCAAGCCGTGAACGTCACCAGCCGACCGTTTAATTTATCGGTCGATGTGTTTGAAAGGCCCTCCTCCCTTCTTGACGCCCATCAGACATCCGTTCCTGGATCGTTGTGCTGCTCGTTCCACTTCCTCTTGCGCCCGTGTTTTTCACCCTTTCGGCCCGCCTCGACCAACCCTCCCCTCCTGTCGAAAATTTATTTTCCATCGGCGCGCGCGAAATGTCGCCCATTATTTACGGGATTTTGCGAAAAGTGTGCGCACCTTGATATTTAGTAATTAGCGAGAGTGACGACCCTCTGGCTCGGTATCTTTCCTTTCCCTTTCTAGGAATTGTTAACGTCCTACCAACATTCTTTCAAAGTTATGCCTGGCTCCGTTACGCATTAAGGGGAGCCTCGTAATGGGTACCAGAATAATTCTAACCTTAATCGTACATTTATTCGTACGAATAACTAAAAATGTGGCGTAATGTTTTCACGAGTCTACCATCGAAATCGTTGCCTTTTGCCCTTTTGTTGCCGTTTGTCCAACGAGATTGAACTTTTTTTCTGTTCTGTAACATTCAATAGCCGTTTCTTATAGATTTTTCTGCGCTGAAAACGAATCCGCAAACCGTTTGTCGCCATCACTCTCAGTTTTCGAGAAATTCGATTTTGAAAAAAATGCAGGCTTTCAACTTTGAACATCTTTTGTGTTCAAACAGTTATTCGGTTGCCAAATTATTCTATGGACCCTCGCCAACACAACGATATAAGTTAGTATTGAATTATAAACATTTAAATATGTTTACATATAATTCACGAGGGTTCATAGAATAATTCGACGGAACAAGCAACCGAATAACTATTACCGTTCGAACACAAAAGATGTTCAAAGTGGAAAATTTGCATTTTTTTCCAAAATCGAATTTCTCGAAAACTGAGGGTGATGACGACAAACGGTTTGCGGACTCATTTTCAGCGCACAAAAGTCTATAAGAATCGGCTATTGAATGTTACAGACCAAAATGGCTGTTGGACAGTGTTACTTGTTGGTTAAGTACCATCATTTATGTACTTTTAAATCAAGCTGATTGTTCAACAGTAAATAGTAAAAACTCGAAAAGGGCCCACAGACGTTATGACTTTCTCTATGATTTGCCACAGATGTGACAACATATCGCACCTTTTAAGCATCTCAGAGCTTATACATCTGCGGAGATGGCTGATGCAGTGATTAAAAAATTGGCTTGAAATAAAACAACCCTTACGAAAGAGACACAGTTTTTTACAAATGTTGCTCATACAGCAGTGCACCATAAAAATACGTGGTGCTCCTAAGAACCCTTTGCACCTCTATCATTCCCTCTATACTAGGGCTGGGAATATTCGAATATTTTACAAGTATTCGAATGCTACGAATAAACTTCAAATATTTGAGTATTCGAATGCTACGAATAAACTTCGAATATTTGAGTATTCGAATGTTATTATTCGAATACTATTCGAATGTTATTATTTGAATACTATTCAAATGTTATTATTCAAATACTATACTAATGTATTCGAATAGTATGGTGTGAAGTGGGTCAATAATAGCTTACAAGATTTCACTCTGACAAATGAACCTAAAGAACTTGATTTATAATTCACACCATAGTATTCGAATACCCTGTAGTTAAATATTCGAATAGTATTCGAATACATGGAGATTCGAATACTTAAATATTCGAATGGTATTTGAATACATGGATATTCGAATACTTAAATATTCGAATACTTGGATATTCGAATAGCATTCGGATATTCGAATAGTATTCGAATACTTAGATATTCGAATAGCATTCGGATATTCGAATAGTATTCGAATACTTGGATATTCGAATAGAATTCGAATACTTGGATATTCGAATAGCATTCGAATACTTGGATATTCGAATAGCATTCGAATACTTAAATATTCGAATAGTATTCGAATACTTAAATATTCAAATAGTATTCGAATACCTGGATATTCGAATTATATTCGCCAAATAATTGAGCAACCGAAGTATTCGAATATTCGAATACCGAAAAATTCGACAAATAGTCCCAGCCCTACTCTATACCGCACTACACGCATGGAAACGTGTTTCTGCCCCGAAGCGACTGTACGCCTACCAAAATCCGTGCGATCGCCCAAGTGGACACCGAGCCCTCGGTGTCGCCGTTCGCTTTTCCACCGAGTGCCACGGAAATAGGTAGCGCCGCGGCGTTTGTAGACACGATCGCCGAGCAACTTGTCCATTCATCGACGGAATCGCTTATGCGCGGCGAACAGGTATATTAGCAGGTAGTTGCAGCTACCTCACGCTTCGCCTGGCAGCTGCTGACAGACCGGAGGATGTATAACCCTCCGCGAAACTTTTCAATGTCGCCGGTTCGCCACGCCATTCAGCCGCGTCCGAGGAATCGATGATACAACGACCAACGGCGGCGGCGTCCGTTCCAGCTCGTCGTCCTGCCGTATAATTTACTCGGATAGGCGTGAGCTTGGATTTATGATTAACGAGCCGACGCGCGACGACTCTCCGTGCAAATCAATTACGACCACTCATTTGACGCCCGCGGACGCCGGGCTGTGCACGGTCGATCACTCCACGCTCCATTCGCAATCTCGATGCTATCCGACTTGGAGCGTGGTCACCTTCTATCGGGAGTGTTAGGTAGGCTTGTCTTCCTTTCGGCACCCTCGAACCACTGTGCTCGCCACGTTTCCCAGCGTGATTCATGAATATGGCGACCAACCTCGGCGTAGACTAAGTGTTAGCTCGCGGTTATTTTTCCTAAACATTTCCATCTCTTCTTTTTTTTCTGCCTCTTTCAATTCTAGTATTTATTCTGCTGCAGATTATTCGACCTTCTTAACTTTGTAATAGCTGATACAACCGGGATGAATGATTCTACGTCGAAGGATCAGTCGAAGGTATACCTACAGTAAACTTTTGTTGCTGGAACTTTATTATTAACGCAATTGATGATCGCGTCTATCATTCGCGTGATGTCTGTTACTGGATATATAGAATATCCAGTATTTTGCCTGACGCTATAGACGTGATTGCAGTAATTTATTTCGTTCGGTTTTAAAACTTGACGCGCAATGATAGCTGTTAATATTTTCTTCTAGTCCAGTGAAGTCACTTTCATTCTGCAAAACTGCGTTTATTAACGAAACTTCCGTTGAAATGACACTTGGCGGGCCGAGCGCGTAAAATTATATTAAACATCGGTTTGGAAAAGTTAAGTTGAAATTTCAATATTTTAGATCATGGTTCACGTAATTTATTAATAGTTGTTTTTATGCTGTTTCGCCGGAAATTAAACGTTCAGGGTACAGGTTAAAATCGATTAACACTGATTTGCAGTTTGAGCGCAAATTCTTTTTCACCTCTATAATGCGTGTAATGAAACCCGAAAGAAAAGCTCTCGACTTTTATTAACACGTCCTGTATTCTTGATCGGTCGGAATCACGTTTTCCAACGTGATTGGATGAAGCTTTTTAATTTCGTTTTCAATGGCTCGCCGGAAGTAGTGTCGTGTCGGGGGCTCGCACCAAAATTGATTTTTCATTAAGAGGCCTATAATTTGTACGCTGGATATCGGCTCAATTTCGATTTCCAATAATTAATCTGTGGCCTTATTTTCCGCTTCCGAACTTAACTGGTTTAGCAAAGTGAACGCGCTCGATTGTCAAGAAATTAATGCTATTCTTGCACGTGGTTACAATCTAATCTGAAAAATTCATTTAAACTCAATCTTGCGGAACTTAATTTATTGTGCAGAGGAATCTACTTTCCTTTCGTTTCATTACAAACCCTGGATATTTATTGATAATTGTGCAGCATTAAAAACGAAAATTGTTCAGTTTATCGCAGAACATTTGCTCAACTGTCAGATCAAGCTTTACCAGAATTCAAAGTCGCTGGGTTAAACGTTAAATTGGGCTTCGATTTTTTACGCAAAAATTTATTCCATGATAAAAGCAGGTACCACTATTTAAATCCTCCTTCAAAAATAAATCGAAATTGTTCGAATGGGACGTTGTTTTCGAAATAATCAATGCTAAAATCTTATTGCATACAAGTGCACTTAACTAATAATGCTTTCCATCATCGAAACCGATTTTCTCGAAAACTGAACCTATTTGAAGAAATTTATTTTAAAACTTCCGCTTATTTTTACACAAGGATTTATTTTACCTGCACTTCTAACAACTTTATCGTACATTTCCTATAAATTTTTACATGCCGAATCGCTTCTTTTTGGATTGTAACCGGTTGCGTAATTCTCTGCATATCGATCGTTGTATTAGTTTCAACATTAATTCCAGTATAAGTTAAAGAAAATGTTAAAAATGTATAGCTGAAAGCTGGTATGCATATACTGACATTTTTAAATGTATATAAACGTTTTGTATTGTGAAGCCGTGTTACAAGATAACAGAGATTTCTTCTGAAACAGATAAAAAGAACTGAAAAAGTGTTTTAAATAAAATAGAAATAATTCTTACCAAAATAGCGATAATGAACTATATAATATCACAGGTACACTTTTAAGGTAGACCGCTGCATGAACCGAGTGGTAATTTGTTTAGTTACATGTACATTCTAGGGCTGGGTCTATTCGAATAATTTAATATTCGAATATTTTACAAGTTTTCGAATGCTACGAATAAGCTTCGAAGATTTGAGTATTCGAATGTTATTATTCGAATATTTCAGTATTCGAATACTTAAATATAATAATACTTAAGTATTCGAAAACTTAAATATTCGAATAGTATTTGAATACTTAAATATAATAATACTTAAGTATTGGAATACTTAAATAATCGAATAGTATTCGAATACTGAAATAATCGAATAGTATTCGAATACTTAAATATAATAATACTTAAGTATTCGAAAACTTAAATATTCGAATAGTATTTGAATACTTAAATATAATAATACTTAAGTATTGGAATACTTAAATAATCGAATAGTATTCGAATACTGAAATAATCGAATAGTATTCGAATACTGAAATAATCGAATAGTATTCGAATACTTAAATATAATAATACTTAAGTATTCGAATACTTAAATATAATAATACTTAAGTATTCGAATACTTAAATATAATAATACTTAAGTATTCGAATACTTAAATATAATAATACTTAAGTATTCGAATACTTAAATAATGGAATAGTATTCGAATACTTAAATAATGGAATAGTATTCGAATACTTAAATAATCGAATAGCATTCGAATACTTAAATATTCGAATAGTATTTGGATACTTGGATATTCGAATTGTATTCGCCAAATAATTGAGCAACTGTAGTATTCGAATATTCGGATACCGAAAAATTCTACAAATAGTCCCAGCCCTAGTACATTTAAGTAACTCAAGGAGAACGATAACAAAAGCCGATGAATAAAAGTTGCTTCTGCCCGCGACACTTTATGGTTCCCTATAACCACTTCAGAAAAAGCTATTATATCAGTTTCCACGTGAATATATTTAACAATTCCCAAGCGAGATTCATTGTTTACGGAATCAATATTTGATCCGATACTAGAGCCAATCCTGCAACCGATATGGAAGCGATACGAGGACCTGTGCGCGACCCGATACGGGTATCAATATTGGAGCCGCGACCAGAATCGATATGTCCAGTAATTTCGGTTCTTCATAAGTGTTATTCGACAGTTCTTCGACACTATCTCTGGAATCGCAATCGATATTATATCAGTTTTTCACCTCCGCTCGGCGCTTCCTCCACAAGTGGCCGCCCCGGTTCGATCCTCCGCGCCCAAATCTCGGTGACCGCCACCGTCTCCGCCCGCTATACTCCACCGTTAACTGCGCCGATATATCGCGACAGCCTGGGAAAGTTCTCCCCAAGTTTCGACAGGCGATGCGGCTCGATACTCGAAATGAGGATAAAGTATGTCAAAGTCGAGCGCAAGCTGGCAAACGGTGTTACGGAATTAGCGGGGAAAAGCAAAAGATGGATTGCTGCACGTTGCGGAAGGGGGAGAGCGACGGGGGGGGGCGGGTAGGGGTGGCGATATAGGGGAGTATGCGGCAGAGGGACCCAGAGGTATAGCAAGTGGAGCGAAAATCAGATTTGCACGTTGTCGCCTCCACCCACGAGCATCGCCACCCATCTACCTCCGGTCTGTCGGCTCCATCCGAACCCCCCCCTGCACCCCCCTGCTGCCCCACCGTTCGCCCCCTCCGGCCCCCCCCCCCCCCGTTACCGGTTCACCCTTGCCGTCACCCTTCTACCCCGTGCCCCGAAAGCTCGAACGAGCACCGCCCTTTGATCCTGTCGACAGCCACCCTCCTCGACCCTGCACCGTCGACCTAACTCCATCCCCTATGGTCCCCAGGCCCTCGAACTAAACCACCCTCCCTCCCCCCCCCCCCCGCCGTCCTTTCTTGCGCCGTCTTCCTCTCCGCCGTGCTTCTCGATTATCGTTCCTCCTCCTTCGAGCCTGCCACGTTTTCGCGAGAGACTGTTTTCGTTTTCCTTGCCCCGATTTCATTGATTCCTCGCTCTTATACAGGCTCTCTCTCCCTCCCGATTCATAATGGAGGACGCTGGGGGTGGTGGCCGCGCGGCCCTCGGACTCGCGTTAGCGCCGGGTGTTGGTCGATTGTGCAGGCTGGTATCTCTGTGCTTAGCGGTAACAGTGTTATATACTCCGCGCGCGGAGGAGTTGCCCTTGGTAGTCACGGGTAACGATGATATTAGGTTTGCCCGCGAATTCGAACGCCACTTCGTTATAACGGAGCAGCAGGTTCGGAGGCTTGGATTGGGATCGGAATTGAATCGTAAGTGCTGTGATAATGAAATGTTGTCTTCGGTGATTGGTTTTATGAGACTACTCGGTAAACCGTGCTCCAGCTTGCTGGTGCCTCCTTAGCTGACCAGTTGGAAATTAGGAAATAATTGGCGGTGCATCGCCGAAGTGCAATGCGTCAATTGCAAACGGGAATAGAAATTGGTTGCCAAGTGAGTCATCCATTGCAGAAAATTAAAATGGTTATATTTCTTAGGCATCTTCGTGAGAGTATTACCGATGGATTGATGAGGTTTTTCCGATGGAAATGCGACCAAACAGCAGGCAGGTGACCTGTCCAGTGAATGAACACACTTCAGTGAATGAATATTGCTCTTATCGTGGGAAAAATTAACACCTATCACGCTCCCTTCGCGCTGAAATTTACACAGTGGGTAGTTCTATATTCAACTAACAAGGGGGTGGCAGGGTGCGATAGACATCGATTTTGACGTGCCTTGGCGCGATTGATCTATGTCGAAAATAAGTAAGTAGGTGTCTAAGCGTCTAAGCCAATAGGGCTTAATAATAGAGATATTTACATCTAAATTATTAAATATTTCATAGTTGCTTTGGGGTTTTAGTGGGTAACAATCCCACAGTACCCTGGCGGCCCGGAGGATTCCCCTCTGGAGGCGTCGGGGTGCACTTTGAAGATTTCCCCACGTTAAAAAAAATTATAAAAAAAAATAATTTGTAACTTTTTAAAAAAAAATTATAAAAAAAATAATTTGTAATTTTTTTTAACGTGGGGAAATCTTCAAAAGGCACCCCGACGCCTCCAGAGGGGAATCCTCCGGGGCGCCAGGGTACTGCGAGATTTTTACCAACTCTAAAACCCCACGGCCACTATGAAATATTTAATAATTCACATGTAAATATCTCTATTATTAAGATATTTAAGCCCATTGGCTTAAACGCTCAGCCACCTATTTACTTATTTTCGACGTCTATCACACCCTGTCCTACCCTTGTAAGTTTTTTTAAAGTTCTTTATTAAGTTGAAGGTAAGTCTTGTTGTTGCTTTTGTCAGGTGTCCATTCATTGGTCATGGAACCTAAGCGTTCACTCTTTGGACAGGCCACCCTAATTCAGTACAATTTTTAATTATTCTATAGTATACAAGTATAATTCACACATGGGACTGAAGAGTCCGAAGCAAGTCTTTTTGAATATATGGAACAAACCCCACGAACCCATGAGTAATACTCTCATTGAACATTGACTACTGACAATGAGCATCGGTCCAACGACACTCGGTGTATTCAGTTCGTTATCCTCGTGGAGCGGTTCGAGCGAAAGCTTACAAGGGAATGCCCCGAACCCGGAAGTTCAAAAAAATTCTGAAACTTCGTGAATACGTAGGAGATTTCCTCCTGATTACAATGCGATTTTTGTTTACGGCCCAAATTCGCCCGAAGGGGTTGAAATTAACCCCTGAAAATCCGGCTATTTTTCGACTTTGTGGTACAACTGTATTTAGCTTTTCAGTGAGTATGTACAATGCAAATCTAGAAGTGCTGACAATATATTATCATTTATCATACGCGGTATTTACTTTATGCCTCATAATTATTTCGAGCAATGTATTACCGAGTGCATTGACTTTCGAGGTGCATTGATTTGTCGAGGTATACTATATTTTTCCTAAGTAGCCATCGAACAATGAAGATTCTTGAAATAACTGTCGCGACTCAGGGCATTCAAGGGTGTTTCTTAAACAAATTATTTTTGTAAAAATGGTGCGCTTTAAAAGAAAAATTTCGAAAATCCGCGAATAAGATGGACAGTTCTTCGAGCGGATTTAAAAAAATTTGTTTTCAATCAAAGAATCCGTACGCACAACGGAAACTACACTCATATAGTTTATAAAAAAGAATGAAATTTAATTTCAGACCTGCTGTTCCATAGTCACACATTCGACCGGCTCGCGTGGGGAGGTCTAGAAGATTATATAAGAAGTTTTTCTATTTATTTTTTTTTTGTATAGTCTCTTAAGACAGCGTACTAAAGATAAATAATAAAAACTTTCTATGAAAACTGTAAATTATTCCCGAAAAAAATTCTTAAAAATGGCTTACTTTTCCGGGCGTCGCAGCGGTGGTCCCCCTTAAAGTGTTGAATATGTGTATTTATTGACCAAGTATCCCAAGCAGGATCAAATGAAACTAAACTAGACTAAACGCAACATCTACTATGATTCTCTTTCGACCGCAAGTCACAGGTCAAAATTCTCGCACTCTCGGTTTGTAAGACACCGCCTGTCTCTCGAATTGTCCAGTCGTTGCCACGCACCCCTCATTCGCGCGCGCACACTATCATGCGTCTTAAAAACTAAACAAGGCCCGACCGACGCCCAGCGCGTCACTCCTCGGCGGTCCCTTAAGATCTGCGCACACATATCCGTTCCCTGTCAGTTCCGTGTCAGTTCCGTGTCAGTGTGCCATTGGTAAGAATAAAGGTCTACGCACACATATCCGTTCCGTCTCAGTTCCGCGTCAGTGTGCCAGTGGTAAGAAGAAGAGACCTTCTACGCCCCTCTTCTTCTTACCAATGGCACACTGACACGGAACTGAGACGGAACGGATATGTGTGTTTAGACTTTAAAGGTCCGCGCACACATATCCGTTCCGTCTCAGTTCCGCGTCAGTGTGCCAGTGGTAAGAAGAAGAGACCTTCTACGCCCCTCTTCTTCTTACCAATGGCACACTGACACGGAACTGAGACGGAACGGATATGTGTGTTTAGACCTTAAAGGTCCGCGCACACATATCCGTCCGTGTCAGTTCCGTGTCAGTGTGCAATTGGTAAGAAGAAGAGACCCTCTATGCCCCTCTTCTTCTTACCAATGGCACACTGACGCGGAACTGACACGGAACTGACACGGAACTGACACGGAACTGACACGGAACGGATATGTGTGCGCAGACCTTTATCCTGGACCGCTCCTACCCAAGTCTATAACACCACAGCATTGTTCACTGACACTGCGCTCCTCCGTAGGACTAGGGAAGGTAGAGAATTTTCGTATAAATTTCTGCACGGGTAACCGTGTGTTTGCTGTTCAGTTTCGGGCGACCAGCGGACCGGGGGAATATTAATTTGGCGCGCGCGTCGCATTAACTGGTTTTTAACGAGCAGGGAAATTGGCGGTGGTGCGCGACGCAGGACGGTCGCGTTTAGCAATTTAAGTTAACGCTGATTTTCAACATATAAATAAAACGGTCGTCTTAACCCGCGCAATTTCGCGTGCGCCACAATCGAAAGCGAAAGCAATTATCGAAAAGGACATTCACGTTTGGAAAGTCAAAAGCTTCCTTATTTCATCGCCGACGCTACTCTGTTGTACTCGTTCCGTTCGACTTTCTCAGCTGTCTCTCTCCCCTTCACGAAACATAATTCGCCCCGGCGCGACGGGCTTGTCCATTATACCTTGTAATTTGTTTAAATATCGCCCTCGAGTGGTCGAGTGATTTCATTCCTTTTTTTTTTTTCACGGGAACCTTTTAATACCGGTGGCGATCAGTTTTTAAACGTTCCAGCAGAGTCAACAATGACATTTACCAGTGAAAATGCGCGCGAAAAAAGGGGAGGCCAGTCCACGGGTGTTTAAATGGCCATTGGCAGATTACCGTTATCGGCGCACTGCTTAGTTAAACGAGTTACCGCGAAAACTCAATACCGCGTGTGCAGCGCGGGGAGAAAGGGGACGCGATAGGGGGAGAGATGGGGAGAGAAAGAGAGAGATCAATTGAGCTCTCAGAGTCATAGAGGCGCGATCTGCGTGATGAAATCACGTGACATCGTTACGAAACCGCCGAAATCTGTTGATATTCACAGTATCTCCAATTCTAGTAGTTTAGAAAGGCGAAAGCAACTTTTGCTTCATCGCGATTTATCATTTTCCTCTTGTTTCGTTGGAGAACATAAATAAACAGACACGAAAAAATCGATATATCCGTCATAATGTTACTATAATTTACCCATAATTTTAAAGTTATCAAGATCAGACTTAGATTATTAACAAAAATTCCGCTGCAACCACATTTCGAAGTCAGCTGTAATTAATTAAGCGTACTTCTTATTTAGGGGGGAACACCACTGTGACGGCCGGAAAAGTAGGCCATTTTTAAGAATTTTTTTCAGGAATAATTTATAGTTTTCATAGAAAATTTTTATTACCTACCTTTAGTACGCTCTCTTAAGAGACTATACAAAAAAAATAAATAGAAGAACATCCATAAATTTTAATATATTAATTAATCTTCTAGACCCCCCATGCGAGCTGGTCGAATGTGTAATTATTGGACAGCAGATCCGAAATCAAATTTCATTTTTTTTTTTATAAACTATATGAGTGTAGTTTCCGTTGTGCGTACCGATTTCTTAATCAAATTATTTTTGTAAAAATGGTGCGCTTTAGAATTTTTTTTCGAAAATCCGCGAATAAGATGGACAGTTTTTCGAGCGTATTTAAAAAAATTGGTTTTCAATCAAAGAATCCGTACGCACAACGGAAACTACTCTCATATAGTTTATAAAAAAAAAATGAAATTTAATTTCGGACCTGCTGTTCCATAGTTACACATTCGATCAGCTCGCGTGGGAAGATCTAGAAGATTAATTAATATATTAAAATTTATGCATGTTTTTCTATTTATTTTTTTTGTATAGTCTCTTAAGACAGCGTACTAAAGATAGATAATAAAAATTTTCTATGAAAACTGTAAATTATTCCTGAAAAAAAATTCTTAAAAATGGCTTACATTTCCGGCCGTCACAGTGGTGTTCCCAGGGGAGGGTTTTCGTCTAACAGCCCCAAGAGTAACTGATATTTAAGATTTTTTTTTTTAAAACTGTCGGTCATGTTTGATTAAACTCTTTTGGGATATAATGAGGCATCTTTAAGCATCCAGAAAATATTTGTTTTATGTCGATCCTTATTATTTATTAATTTTCCTGGAAATCACAGTCATCTGATTACTAATAAAAAAAATAGACGTTTCTTAAAGTTAGATAGTTTACGCTGGGATTGGTCCACTTTAAAGAAAAAAACTGAAATATTGAGAGAGTTATAAAAGAGAAAGTAAGTTTCTTCCTTAGACAAATTTTTCATATTATTCTTTACATCGGCGGAAAAAGTATTATAAATAAGAACTAAAATTAAAATGTTAGGTTCAGCAACAGCGTAAACGATTAAACTCTTAATCCCCCGCCAAATATTAAATGTCTGAAACATGTTGAATATGTTTCGCCTTATAATTGCGAACCACCGAAGTGTCTCGTGTTAAAAGACCCTCAGATTTTCTGCATTAATAATAAATCACAGTTCGCCTAGGAACTACCCAGGTACCCCTGCGAAGGAGACTCAACTTCGCAAGTTCGGCTGTTACAAATTCTGCTCTTTCTCCTCGAATATTTCGTACTTTTTCCCGCACCGTGTTCCGCTAAAGACCGATCCACGCGTGTAATCAACGCGGCGCACGGATCCTCGCTGGCGGGAATTTACATCAAGATCACGCGGAACGGGGTCGCGGCGAAAGAAAGGTTTAATACAGTATTTGTTGCCGTGGCGCGTTCAACTTTACATTAGTTTGCACAAAGAACGAGTGGAGCCGCGCAGATCAAACGCGGAAGTTAATAGAGGTTCGTAGCAATTACGGACATAGCGCAGGGCTCAGTGCGTTCTCGTTTACCCGAGCTTTCCTCCCTGCGAGCAAATAACCTTCGTGGGCATTCCTTATCAAACATCGCGAAAATCTGAACGGTTCTTCGGCGTAATCGGTTCCATTTGCAAGACTCGCTGCCTTGATAAATTATGTTGCCGGAAAACTTTTTGTACCTGAACCTAAAATTTGAGAGGGTCCGGCAGCTCTGCGATCCGATGAAAGTGGATCGTTAGCACCTACCCCTCGACTCGTTAAAAGATGAAGCTTGTTGCGCGTCGCAAATTTCTTATTTACTCAACTTCGTTGCCTAAGTATTTTCTCCAAGATCTATTTCCCACAAAGAATCGTGCTTCTAGTGTTGCTACTTTTTCTACGATCTCCTGCCAATACATAATAAATATCTGAAGGGCAAATTAAGTTCCTCTGAATATTCGAAAGCCCAAAATGTTCGTTCCATTTGTTCGGGGAACATTTTAAATATTTTTCGTTATATTTTCCCTGAGAAGTAAATTTCACGCTAACCTTTCGCGTGGGCCAGCGATGCTGGATAATAACCCGGACTCGATATCCTCGACATGTAAAATATGCTTTACATCTCCAGCAAAGAGTCGAGCGCGAATTCAAAATCATCGGCGTCTGAAGGAAATCACGGCGCGTATATAAAATAAGAAAAGAGGAAACGCGGACGTTTGATAGGTGCAGCCGGGTCCCAGATCAAACGTGCAAGTTAATTGAACCTCGTGGCAATTACGAGCTTAGGTGGCCGCGCTTAATACGTTTTCGTTATACAGAGATTTTCTCGACTTGCTCGCCTGCGTTACAGATACGTTCTCCGCCCGCTTTTCCTCGCCGCTCTCTAGCGGCAGCCCTTTTCCACGTTGCCAATAGAGTCAGAGGGGAGGGCAACCGGTGGAGGAGCTGTGGAAAAGGGAATAAAAATTACAGAGCGGAGAAAGGGGCTGCGGCGGGGCGCGGAGGGGTGCACAGAAGGAAGGAGAGAATTGAGAGAAACGGAATTAAGGGACGCAGGCGTGGGAACGGAAAAAAAAGGGCGGTAGAGAAGAAGAAGCGACAGAGCGAAGAGCGTAACAGAGGAAATACAGATAGTACAAAGTGGAGAAGGGAGGAACATTCGGGCAAATCCAGTAATGTTGACGTAGGAATAAAGGCAGGAAAAAGCGGAGGGAAGATTTGAAGCGAATGCACGGTCGCAACGTTGGACAGGGGTGAAAAGGAACGGGGGGGGGGGGGGGGGGAGAAGCTGCAGCGGGGAAAAGTGGTATTGAAAATTCCGCGCGTAGCGGCGACGAAAAAAAATTGCCGTGAGAAGCAGAAGAATTTAAACGCTAAAAGCGTTGACGTAGAGGGTCGCGGATTTAGAGGTGGGAGTTTAGGGGTTGAATAAGCTGGCGGACAGAAGGGAGGTTGTAAATTTTTCTAGGAAGCGGAAGAAAGAGGGGAAACTGAGTTGGGGCGATCTAAACCGGCACGGCAGAAACCTCGTTTACGACGAGCCGCGATTTCGCAGATCAAACGCCCTAGGTGGCTGATTGCTCGACACCCGGGGCGCCGCCGTCGTGGATCCTGCAGCCTTCTTGGGGCTCCTCAAGCGCGCGAAGCGTTCTCCACGCGCGCGACAAACGCTCTTTGCGACGCGCGAGAAGCCGGGCGCCGCTAAAAACACCCGCGCAAGCACTCGAGGGCGTGCCGCGTTCTCCCGCGCCCTCGCTAGTTCGATGTTTATAAAACAAAAAAGCTCGATGGTTCGGCGCCGTTTCGAGAATCGCGAGAAAGCGCTTTGCGATGCTCACGTGATCGAAATTCTCCCGATGAGAAGTCGGTTGACAATAGGGCTGGGACTATTTGTCGAATTTTTCGGTATTCGAGTATTCGAATACTTCAGTTGCTCAATTATTTGGTGAATATAATTCGAATATCCAAGTATCCAAATACTATTCGAATATTTAAGTATTCGAATACTATTAGAATATTTAAGTATTCGAATACTTAAGTATTATTATATTTAAGTATTCGAATACTATTAGAATATTTAAGTTTTCGAATACTTAAGTATTATTATATTTAAGTATTCGAATACTATTAGAATATTTAAGTTTTCGAATACTTAAGTATAATTATATTTAAGTATTCGAATACTTAAGCATTATTATATTTAAATATTCGAATACTTAAATAGTCTAATAGTATTCGAATACTTAAATATTCGAATAATAACATTCGAATACTCAAATATTCGAAGTTTATTCGTAGCATTCGAATACTCAAATATTCGAAGTTTATTCGTAGCATTCGAATACTCAAATATTCGAATATTAAATTATTCGAATAGTCCCAGCCCTAGTTAACAAGGGACACTATCGAGGTGTCCGGCTTCGATTTTTTTATCCCTGAAATATTTTGTTGAGCACGTATTTTTATATTTTGCCTAATCTCAAGTTTAAGGGGTGAAACAGCCCCTTAAACTTCAAAAATCGTTATATTCTAATAGCTTATATAATTAATAATTTAGCAAATAAAACTTGCATAATAGAGTAACTATAATTAGATATTACTATGTATTGCTTATATCTGCTTCATTTCACTCTCAAGAAAATGGAAATGGAATGCTGTACCGCGTCCACCCCTTTACGCTTTCAGGTTTCTCTAGTTCCTCACCCTTCTGGTCTCCATTTTTGCAAATGGCAGAACATTCGGTCACTTAAAACTGAGATCGCGCAATAATAAACAAACACTTGCACTTTAGCTTTTTGTGTTTAACATATTCCAAAGATGTACGGGATGCTCGGTTTTTATTTGCTGCTTCTGCAAAAAAATTACATGGTGCAATTGCAAAACAAGGTTGACGCGCCCTGATCTAAGCTTTACAAACTAACTAGTAATAATCGCGGAATTGGACACCGACTGTTTTAGAGGAAAATCGGATTCCAATTAGTCAGTGTGGCAATCAAAAATCCGATCTAGCCGTTTAACCAATAGCAGTCCGAGCTGAATAAACACGGCCAGTAGCTGCGTCTCAATTTGCAATAATTATGCACGAAACACCGTGCACGTCACGAAGCATCGTGGGTTTCTCATTAGAAGAGATACATGCTATTATTTAATTATATAGAATTACATCGCACATCGTTAACGTTTCTACTGCATCGCCAACATTTGGTTTCTGCTTTATAAAAGAACAATATCTACTTTTTACGTAACTGGCGATTTTGAAATGGTTCAATGATATAAAGTAATAGATATACCTGAATTTTGAATCTCTGCTACATTTACACAGTAAAACCCGCGAAAAATTTTTGAAAAATTGATGCGTTAGTATTTTGGCACATTTTTCACTGCTCTCCATGTAAGGAAAATGGAAAATTATAGTTTGATTATTTCATTTCTAGCAGGTACATTTCAGGTACATCCCAACAAACAAGTTTACGATAAAAGATCAAATATTCAATAAATTGAGAAAATAAAATAAACTTTAAAAATGAATTCAACCGAATTTGCGATAAAAAAATACCATTGCCATTTCTGAATGATTTTCATCACAGGGAAAAGCCTTATTAATGTCTTGGAAGTTGATTAACTTTTGGCTAAGAGTGTCACTGAAATTCATCCTTGCGTTATATTGAATTTTTGTTTCCTCGTTTTTTTTTATCTAATTGCTATGTGTGTACTTCTTGTTATGTACTTACCGATATTTCGCAGCAGCTGCATTTTTCGCAGTAGAATTATTCCTTCGTATCGACCTTTTTTCCCTCACTTCGTTAAGAATGCCACTGTCTTCAAGGTATTTTTCTTTTCATTTGTTGATACTGTGAATTCATCTTCGAGCCAAAAATAGTAAACTAGAAGTTGATAAACGGCTTCTCATAAATGACTTTTCCTCTGTGTTCATATCCTTCGAAAATTATTTGGCAAAAGCGTATAAAGAGTCTTTATCACCCTGACCAATTTCTTGATGTATCTTGTCAAATTGTTCCATCATTTGCCTCTACATTTATCTTTTTTTCCTTCATCACGACTGCCCTGTACATGTCATACGTGTTCGTATTATTTCTCTTTCCTTGAGATTCTCATATTACATACATCATCAATACCTTTCTGTTCCTGCTCTTCATCTTCTCTGTTATCTTCCTCCCCACTTTCTTTATTCAACTCACTGTCAGTACTCCTTGTCATTCCTCGCCCCCACATTTTCCCTCCAAACTTCCAAATTCCCCCCCAAAAATTTCCTACGGTTCCTGTTTTCTGGAATGTCCTCACTCCTGTTTTCATTCACTTCCCTTCTCATCCTGCCGGAAAAACGGAGTCCTTATCGCGGTGCGCTTTTATTTTATTTCCTTTACGCGCGCGAACCTCCAATTCGTCAGGGGATGAAATAAACGCGGACATATACTTCTCTGAATTTCCATTTTTCGTATACCCCTGCTCCCTTTTTTCGGAGGAAGATACAAAGATACGTTTTTGTCCACGAAGGATAGAAACAAGGTTGCAGAACTATTTTTTGTTCACTCGCGTCGGGCAGACGATGAAGGGAGGAAAGGGCAGGGAGGGTGGAGAAAATGGATGCGGCTCGCGGGGTGTGCGCGTGGTCTTTGACGCCAGTCTTCCTCATCTCCTTTATTCCTCCAAATAGGTTTTTCGCGTGAAATAAACTATTTGCACCCTCGAAGGTTGCCGACTTTTTCCCAAACGCTTACTGAAGTGGCACAAGTCACTACACCCGGTAGCGAATTAAAAGATTAGCCGCGTTTCAAACTGCACGATCCTCTTCTCTTATTTAAATTCTGACACTTTTTAAAGTCTGCACGATGTAGAAGCTAAAATGATATTGGTATATATGCCATGCCATTAAAACTACCCAGCGAATTCGACAACCACTAAACGCCAATAATTAATGTTTTTAATGGTTTTCAGACCAACTCTTTTTTGCTCTCTTCGCGGAGCAAATTAGGGACAAGGTAACGTCGGGGGAAATTATTGGGTTCCATGAGTGGCAGTTTTAATTACCACCCAGTTGGTTCGGAACCAAATATTTTTAACGAACCTAATTACGCACGTCCACCTGCGATCCTGTAAGCTCAATTTACTCGTGCATTAAACCACTCTAACCAACTACATGGTCTCGGAGTAACATGCACTACATGCATATAGTTGCTGAAAGTCGGGGTAGCGAAGGGTTGGCAAGAACGGAAAGCGAGGCGAGAATGGAAAGTATTTCGCACACCGTAACTAGGCGCGGTGGTCGAGAAATGTTATTTCAGAAGCTCAAATGTCATCCGTGGTCTGCTGTGACGGACAGGCAGTTGAGTCATCCCAGAATCCCGGCGAATTAAAGAATCAGGTTGTAATTGTAAATCCATAAGTGGAATTCGCCACCCGAACAGGGGACTGGTATGGGATTTTTTGTAGAATTATTACTTTGCACGGTAATAAAGTATTTACTTTGTGGCACTGATAACAATAGCGCTATCTCCACCAATAGAATTAAATCCAACGAATACCACGAGGGATAAGAAAATATAATATTATAGTTCTGCAAACGGCCAACGATTTTAAGGCGGAGCACGGAACGTTACGTCTCCCTTTGCATTTTCACGGAATACATAATTACGTAATACCAGTCTGAGATGATTTAGGGGAAGGAGCTCTTCGTAAGGGGGCTGGTGGACACTCCCTCTTCGACGCACGCGCAGCAGTCGCGCGTTATGCCTCATCGTAACCCTAAAGATTACTAATTAAAGATTATTAATAATCTCGTACCCGAAGGAATGGTAATTCTAAAGTCTCCGAGTCCCAAAAAGTCTGCTGGACTTTCCACGAAGCTATATAATTGTTCGCGTTATGTAGGGGAGACCGGGTATGGTTGTCTCATTTTCCTATTTTGATTTTTTTACGGGTCATAGCTGCAGGGAAGTTGATTCAAACTTAGATTACTATAAACTACGTACGTCCGACTTTATAAAAAAAAATTGGTCCTGTGGATTTTGTCAACCAGATTAGGAGATAATTCACATTATTTGCAGGAACTATTTTGTGACAACATACCCCGAGGCCGCACAGTGTAACGAGTATATAGGAAAAAAAAATCAAAAATCAATTTTCCATTAAGATACTGTTATTTACGTGTAATTGATATGTTAATCATATTTATTCACAAAAAAAATCATTTTTAACTTAAAATAATTCATTAATATATATTTTTGCCCATAATAAAAGTAAAACAAGTAAAATATATACTTTTTAAATACATTTACACATAAATTAATAACAAACATATGAAACAATTATAAAAAAAAAAAAATTTTTTTAATTAATTAATAATAAACAAATTTTTTAAGTAGATAGTCAATTTTAAATTATTCATTCTTATTATACATTTTCATCACTATCAGTTGAATCTGAAGGAATTGGAAGCTCAGCGTCTTTTAAAACTAAATATTCTAGCATAGATTTGTCTAGTTTTTTGTTTTATTATGTGTACTTTTTCTTATGTGGGAGCAGTCGGGAGCAGAAAAAATTTACACCAAATTAAAGGACATGAAAGGAACTAATTGTAGTAAAAAAATGAAAGAACCGATATGTTTCGTTTTTTTTTAATTCTCTCCACAACTTAGAAGATGAGACAAAAAAAGTAATAATTTGAGCCACTGGTACGTAACCATATCTTTAAATGCGAAAATTTTTAATTAATAAAACGAAAAAGGGATATATTTTGCTTATTTTCAAAAAGAAAAAAAGAGAAGAACTTATAAATACAACAAAAATGCAGTTGGTAAATATTTCCTATGTGTAGTCTGTGGCAGGTTGTGTTTGGTTATTCGACTTTGAATGTAATTACTAACCTTAAATCCGTTATTTATGCTACTAAGTTATGTTGTTCCTATGTCGGAGGACTGTTTACTATCAAATCCATAAAATGAAATACAAAATTTCAAAACCCAATTTTTTGCTTTTTGAACACGGGCCGTGACACTGTGGGCCGGGTTGGTTGTCACAGTATCTGGGGTTGATTGTCACACATTTGGTTAGCTAAGTTTATGAATAAAAAGTCGATTCAATTAAGAAACTAATATCAATTCCTGGGACACCTCACCTCTGGACGTCTTCTTCTTATAAGTTTGCGGCATTATTATTGAGAACTGTTGCCAAACAAACAAGAAAATAATATCACATGATAGGTACAGCACGTTACAGCAGGATTAGCTGTCACATGCGGCAAATACGTAACCCCAAATGTTCTGTGACAACATACCCCAAATGTTCTGTCACAACTTGCCCCAAACCGTTAAACAATTTCACCTCTCTATTCATGTATTAAAAAGTTTAAGAAATGCAAAAAAATCATTACAATAAGATAGAAAAAAACTCTTAACTACGAGAATAATGCAACAATGTTATAGTCAATACTAAGGAACAACCTATACTTACTTGATAGAAAATGCGGCATAATTTACTTCGAGCGCACGAAAAGAAAGAATGATACATCGTGTCTCCATGCGACTCCACAACGACTTGTGTGATGGGGGAGGAGGCGACGATATGTTTACGCATCGCCATGGATTATTAGTACATTCCTATTGTTTATAGTTTCTTTATTATAGCGCTTGTGACAACCTACCCGTGTGACAACCATACCCGGTCTCCCCTACTGTTAGGACACGAAAGCAAGAGAGCACACCGAAGAAATCGAGACTCTCCTATGCCCCTTAATTGAGCACGTCTCAAACGGGCAGCCACGATTTAGAAGTGCTTATCCTGCAACCTCTCGGTGAACGACTTCTCTTTTGTGCTTCACGTGCGAAAAGTGGCGGCGAAGTACGGGAAGAAGAGCAGCCTGAAAAGCGGCAGCGCGAAGAAGCAACAGCTAGTCGCTGCCGGGGCATTTGGTTTTAAGTTTGTCACAGTTACACTCGCGGCCCGGTCTCGGAAGTGGGTTAAACGAAGTTCCACGATACTTTGCCATAGCACGGTTCGCCGAACAGCCACCGACGCAGCTGCTGCCGCGAGTCAGGGAGGATCACAGGCGCCGTCCTCTCCGCAACTGCGGATAGAGTGATCTTCGATTACCTAAAGATGGAACCGCACCAGCCACTTAGCTGCCGGCAGGCAAACACTCGCCGAGACATTCCTCGGCACTATTAGTACCCAGGTACTATGCGACACAACCGATTGAAGAATGCCTCAGTGGACAATTGCCTCTCGCCAGTTGGACGCACAGCGGCCAACGCTTAGAAGGGCGCGAGGCAGTTTCGCGGGAAGGCAGAAACGAAAGGCGAACAACCTTTGGCGGGTGAAGTTTAGGCTGAACAGGATTGCGCGAAGCTTGAATAAACTTCAGGAGCATTCCTTCCGCCGGGTGCTCTCTTCCCGTACCACGCGGAAGAGAGGAGCTTGACGCTTCCGAGTGGCGCGCAAACACGGCGAAGATGATAACTTTGTTTACGCAGCTTTACGCGGCGGGTGTCTCGAAAGATGACTTTTAAATTGAACGCTGTGCGCGTCGCTTCCCTGTGGCTTAATTCAGGCGTCGCGCCCTGGGTCTCCAGGTAACACTCGCAATAAAAAGTGGGTTAAAGGAAGAGAAGGGAGGAGTTTCGCGGACTCTCGACTACCCCTTTGGCGACACGGGGACAAAGAGAAAGTGAGAGGGGTGCGGGTGGAGGGTGGGTCGAAAGGAAGAGAGCCAGAAAAACAGAGGAAGAGGGGAATGGTTATAAAGAGACAAAGATAAATCGTATTAACGCCTATCTCCTGGAATACGCGCACACAGGCGCGCAGCCGCGCACGTGCACGGGGACTACAGGCAATTTCGTTTACATAGGGGACACATAAGTGGCTACCTATACAGATGTTAAGCACACTCGGAGATCCGAGCACATACATCGATCCTCCCGGCATGTATTTGATATTTGCGCATTCCATAAGTGCACAAACACGAGCGCGCGCGCGCGCGCGCGTGATATATTTAAATACATAAAGGGGGCGCTTGCATGCGCGCGCGGGGTTCCCCGGTGCGTTTGTGTACGGAACGTCTGTATGCAAGCCGGTGGACGCAGGCGCCGGTAGCCATGGCGACGATTCCTTCGGATTGGCCGCAGCTTCCACTTGAATCCCCGGCGTCGACCCCCGCAGCCGGCCTCCGGCTCTGACGTACTATCCACCACCATCGATAACCCCTCTGGTTCGTAGCTCTCGTCCACCCCCGTTGCCAGCCTCGTCTACGGTTCACCCTCTCGCCTTCTCTCCCCGTTCCTCGGTGTCTCCCGCGCACCCTCCTCGCCATCGCCTTCTTCGGTCTCTCCATTTCTCCCTACCCCCGTCTACCACCCCCACAGAGCACACGCATCCGTTTTTCTATTTTAATTTCCAGTATACACTTCGGTCTTTCTCCCCCCGATTTTGCCGATCCTCGGACCTCCCCTTTTTCTCCAGCTTCTCCTCACGCTTCAGCCCTTTCAAAATATTTAAAAACGGTTTACCAATTACCACCGTCAGATGTCATCGACGACACTGAATAGGTACGTGCAACAGGCACTTTTATCGGATATTTTAACGCCATAGTAGTCGCCGAGGCAGAGGGTAGAAAAAGGAAGAGCGGTGCAAGGAGCCACGTGGTTCCTCGCGTTAAATGGGACGCTAATTGGTTCGGGCTGGGTTTTGCCTGGCCGCAAACCCGCGCTCTCTTCCGAGTGCCTGGTGTGCACGCGCACGCGGAAGCGGTCAGGCTCTTCTACGGTCGCGTCGCGAATACAACGCTGTATAATGCATTGGGGTTAATTAATCGCGGACACGGTACCTTGTGCTTTTTATTTTTGACTTTGATCTTAAGAGCGATAATGATCTCCTTTATGTCGGCTTCAAGAGCGTCTCCTTTAAGCTCGTTGAAGGTAATGCATGGTGGCTAAAATTATAGGAATAACGTTCTTAAAGTGACGATTACAACTACTTGGTCTAATCGGAAGTAGCGATCTGAAGATTGTTCGATGTCGCGAGCCGAACGCGTCGCAGCTGGGGCTGGGACTATTTGTCGAATTTTTCGGTATTCGATTATTCGAATACTTCAGTTGCTCAATTATTTGGCGAATATAATTCGAATATCTAAGTGTTCGAATGCTATTCGAATATTTATGTATTCGAATACTGTTCGAATATTTAAGTATTCGAATACTGTTCGAATATTTTAGTATTCGAATACTGTTCGAATATTTCAGTATTCGAGTACTGTTCGAATATTTCAGTATTCGAATAATAACATTCGAATAGTATTCGAATAATAACATTCGAATAGTATTCGAATAATAACATTCGAATAGTATTCGAATAATAACATTCGAATACTCAAATATTCGAAGTTTATTCGTAGCATTCGAATACTTGTAAAATATTCAAATACTCAAATATTCGAAGTTTATTCGCAGCATTCGAATACTTGTAAAATATTCGAATACTCAAATGTTCGAAGTTTATTCGTAGCATTCGAATACTCGTAAAATATTCGAATACTCAAATATTCGAAGTTTATTCGTAGCATTCGAATACTTGTAAAATATTCGAATACTCAAATGTTCGAAGTTTATTTGTAGCATTCGAATAATTGTAAAATATTCGAAGTTTATTCGTAGCATTCGAATACTTGTAAAATATTCGAATATTAAATTATTCGAATAGTCCCAGCCCTAGTCGCAGCAAGTTCCGGGAACGTAGCGCGTCAAAACAAACGGTCTCGAGTTACGACCTTTCCTCGCCCTAGCGGAGAGCCGACGTGGAGGGGCCAGGCCGTGGCCCAGGCAGTTAGTCTCACGAGAGCAAGCGACGATACCACAACGTTATTCCGAATAAATATAGTTTTTACCACCAAGCACGCACCGCTATTTCCGCCGTACCAATAACCCTACATTCGAGTTCGACCATACTTCGCTAAAGATAATGGCTAGCCGATGAAATATATATTTTGCAGAATACCGGGCCTTAAAGCCTTTTGAATCGAGATTGTGAAAGGTCGAGGGATATTTGGCCAGAACATACTGAATGAAAACAGTCGATTCTTGGTCCGAACTTTGCTTCCACGAGGCTCGCAGTTTTTAGGCCCACTCTCGTCCGTCCACATATACTTTAAAACTTGTTTGGCGTGTAAATTTGGAGATGTTACTGCTTTAATGTTTAATAAAATAATGCGAACGCGCTTCGAAATTCTGAACAAGATTTCACCACGGTGGTTGTAATTTTAATGAGCTTTGCCTCGCGTAAATGCCAGTGATGTTACACGCGTGTGCATGGAACGATCGGGCGAGCTGCGACAGCAGTTTTGCATAGTTGACGCCAGTAGCGGGATTAGCGCGAGAGAAAGGGGAGATAAGGAATCGTACATCGGGGAAGAACTTGGGTGTGTAAGTTTGATAAGAATTTTGTATCATGAAGAAATATTTCTTCCTTCCCTGATTATGTCAGCTCAGATTGAACTGCGGGGCTTGAAAGAAATTTATTTCACGAAGTGTTCTTGTCTGCCACGTACCGTTCACTCGCGCTACTGCTATCAATATTAAATTAAATACTTATATATTTTCGGATTTTGCAAATCGCTCGTCGAGAATGTCAGTGTTTCAGTCCGCAGCAAAGCAACTGTTTCCGGTTACTACGTGATTTGATGTTTACGACTACTATTAACGCACCATTACGTCAGAGCTGTGAAAAGTTGTGTTCGAATGGCGTGGCATTAATACAATCACTCTGTTATGCTAATTTTAATAATCTTAATATGCAAATGCTTATATTCATAAATCAGTTTCGCATGCGACGATTCCCTGCCACCGAGAAATTTTTCATTCCATTTTATTCACTTAAATACGAGATGCTATTAATTTTAAAATACCAGAATCACCGTATCAATGAATTAATTTTAACACCGCTAAGTATTTGTTTACCAGAGGTACAATTTGTCGGGTGAATTATCGTTGAACAAAATGTATGTATTTAAATAGCTATCGGACGCGTGAAACATGAATAGTAATGCGAAAATTTGTAACTAAAAATTGAAAGTGAAAGAGAGATTGTTCACAGCGACTTATAGTATAGCGGATATAACTCGTCTGTTGTTACGATGCATGGAAATATTCGTGTGTTGACTATTAAGGGAAGTTCGACAACTCGAGAATTCAAGAAACTCTGAAACTTTGCAGAAATGTAGCTCGAGTAATGCTAATATCATTTATTCTTTGATTCGGCAATAAAGATATGACGAGTTTTCATATTATCGTAAATATCTGCGAAAGCGTAAGAAATATAAAAAAAAAGTTCAATGCAAAGTTTTACGGCTTTCGATATCCTACAATATGGCGATAAAGAATTGTCAAAAAAAAAAGGGTGGTGGAGATAAATTTGGAAAAAAATAGTTTTTTGCAAATTCTTTATTACCGCTGCAGAGGTCATAAAAACCATAGAACTTTTATTTTAACTTCTTTTTGACATCTTTTACGGTTTCGTAGATATTCACGATAATCTGAAAACTTAACCTCTTTTTCTGGGGGGTGTATTCACCCCTAGTTACGGTATTAGCATCACTTACATTCAGATTTTTTTTATTTTTTTTTTATTTTTCGAATTGCAGAACATCCCTTTTAAGTAACAAATTTTAATTTTAAATATGAGACACGCTGTAAAACACATAATCCGGTACAATAGGGTTGCATCAAAGTATCTGCTAAATCAACTCAGAGTATAGAAAAATTAAAAGTAACATTTACTGCCAAGTTATTATTCATTAACAATAGCTAACAATGTTTAAAGCCGGACACCTTTATTCCTGTGTATGTATCCGCAATCTAGATTTGTCCAAAGTTTTGAAGTCTTTAATATAAATCAAAGCTTCAATGCGTAATAACACAGATCGTGTGAGAGTTAAACCAGAAACATTGATATTTTCGAGTTGTTGCAATTTCTATGGCCACTACTGTATACGCCTGAATGGTGGTTCCGTGTGCACTAGGAATTTCTAAATGTGATGGATCTGGATCCGTATGTGCAGGAAGTTTCTAGAAATACATATTGCATCTGGCGCCTCCGGAAGTGCTTCTTCTTAATATTATTATAATTCTCTTACGTTGACCAGCAGATAAGCTTACTCGAGAAAGAAACAGTTGGAGGTGTTCAACCCCTTTTTGGGGTGACGCCCGTGAAGCCGACACGTCCTTGTTGACGCAAGTGTGGATCCTGTCCATAGGTACAGGTGCACGTAGTGGTGGGCGTCCTACATAACACTGTTTATCTGCGACCATTTAAATCTACTTGTAACAGAAACAGTGGCGCGCTCAAGATTTAATCTTGGAGGGTGGCAAGTTAAATGGATAAAAATATTTTAATGCAGATTCAATAAAATTCATCAGCTGATTATAAAAATTTATTTAAAGAATAGAATCCAGTGTTCTTTTCTTTTTACAAAGCCCCTTTTTGGGAGGTGCCAATGAATTCACACACGATCTCGTCCAGATTATATGTAATCATACGTAATGCATAATTGTAATGCAGATTATTTCTAATTATACGTAATTCCTCCTTAATTACCTTTAGCTTCACGTGCCTTGAAATGTAACATAATCACCTGCTCGTAATTAAAGTTTTACATATTACAAAAATGTTTATTATAAGAAAAACACATATAATAACCAAAATATAAGGGATGTTTGAAGAAAAAACAATTCACAGAATATAACAAAAATTACTATAACTAAAACTAGTTAAACACAGCGGGCACTTTAGTAACAAAATACATTTATAAAAAAAATAGCAGCCTGTTTAATGCAAATGGTGTATTTCGTACACAAGCGCGTGTAGCTAAAGGTGGAGAAAATCTTGCCGTTGTGCTGGAAATTCATTGGCAAAGATAAAATAAAAAATATAATATATCCGTTTTTCCTTCGTACTTACAAGTTGTTAGATCATATTCATCTTCCCGCGCAAGTTAGTAGTTCCAAGCGCCGCACGTATATGTATGATTGGTCGTTCGCCCCATTGCAGCTCACGCAAATAGAGGGGACAGCGGTGATCTACAACCAAGATTTCGCGGGCGATCTAACAGCGAAGTGTACCTACCGTGGTGTCTCGAAAGAAGTGCGGTGTCTCTGGCCCGGAATAAGTTGTTTCGCTATCCCCTCCGCGCCCTCTGTTGTTGCCGCGACGAACGAGACAGACTGCGTATAAGCGAAAGGGGCGGTCCCCGCAGTCTCCTTCATCCTACGCGATAAGGCAATAAAGGCGAGTTGGAAAGACTCCCCGTCGCGAAAGAATGCGAGGGTTCGGTCCTGAACCGTCACCTTCTTTCGCGACAAATCTGTAAGTATTAGCGTATTCGCGAATATATACCGGATACCCGAGTGTAGCCCACTGTGCACTCAGCCCATATACTGCCTTTCCCGACTGGAGACTGGGAGAAACGAAAAGGGAAGCGGAAAAGTAGAAGGAGCAGAAGGCAGATTTCACTGGGTCAGCTGGGAAGCGACAGTTACCTGTTTGATAGCAGAGACGCGGGAACCCGGTTGATGCAGAACTCCGCTGCCTACTGCGCCTTGACATAGAGGTTGCGCGTACGCCACGTAAACAGATGAGAAATGCAGCGAGGTTAATTACTGTGTTCGCTTTCCAGCCGCATTCTCCGCAAGATCTCGACTAAGGTCGGGGCCAGATATATTGGCCGGTGAGTTTCGTGAGGGGTATTCTTCCACCACACCGTTTGCCTGCCTCGGTGCTCCTTTTCTCAACGTTTTCTTACTCGCTCTCGTTCCATCTCGCTCTCGCCTTCGCAGAACAAGAGTGAGCCAGAAGTGGTGGGGATAGTGCCAAGCTTCTGGCGCGTAGGTCAAACCGAGCTATCAGCGTAGAAATGCACACATCAGAATAGGTGTGCGTTAGCTCCGAAAAAATTCAGGAGCTTTATTGGTCAGAACATTGATTCCTTCTCGATAGCTTCATCTCGTATTGGTAAACGCATAGCTTCGTAACGCACACAACTATTACGCTAAGAATAAATAACAGCCAAACAGCTAGGTTCAGGCGGAGCCGAGCAGCGTTCCCGTTACCCTACCATACCCTGCGATGACCACGCAACTCCAACCAGTGTTCGCGGGAAAGGGCCTGATAGCTCTGAGCTACCCTCTGTTGCGCATGCCCGCGACGAGCTGTGACGTCAAACCAATCAACGCCAAGCTGGGAAACGAACCGAATCGACGCCAGTGGCTGGCTTCGTTTCCCAGCTTGGCGTTGATTGGTTTGACGTCACAGCTCGTCGCGGGCATGCGCAACAGAGGGTAGCTCAGAGCTATCAGGCCCTTTCCCGTGAACACTGACTCCAACTGACAAATCCACGATCGTCAGATGGTGGTGGTTGATTTCTCCTCAATCGTTGCTCGCGAAAACGAATTCACCGGCCAATATATCTGGCCCCGACCTTAGATGATTTCGGCGTACAGCTTACGTTCACCTCGCCTGTTATGCCGAGCTGCCAAAATTGTCCACGGTGTCTCGCCGTCATGCGCGCGGACCCGGCAATTTGCGCTCGGCTGTCGCCCGATGAATCGGAACAAAGAAACGCGTAAAAGGGGCACGTTGGTTGCGGTAAACGTTTCGATGGCGACGAACGCCGCCCGTTAATGAACACGCGGAGCCGATAATTTAAAGGAGGGAAGGAAAATAGGTTGAAAGCGCGCTGTTCACCCTATGCCGAAAATCAAATCCCTGTTCCCCGCGACGAAGTAGGGAGCACGAGCTGTTAAAACTGAGAAAATTCGGTTGTACAGATGAACGACAATTTCGCGAATTATTTGTGACTCTTCTGCTAGTATTAGATCGTACAATTTGTTTGCCGAGTGGGTAAAAAAATATTTTCTGAAGTAGATAATTTTGACAGTTTGGGGAACATTTACAGGAATCTCTTTCTCGTACGAAAGAACAGTGCCCTTTTTTTATTGCGTGTATTGGGGTTTGCATTGTGCGCTTTGATCGGTCTTCAATTTTTTTTTTACAATTGTGAAATTGTATAATAATTGTGTTCGTTGACTTATGGAAGCAGTTCGTGTACCAATACTGGGCTGATACTGCATCGATTAATGAATTAGTGCTGAACTAGTACCGAATTCGAACTGTAATTGAATGGGTTGTTGCAGTGGGTACTAATAGGAGGCTTCTCGAGGAGGAGCGAAAGGTTATAAGGTAGGTTTTCCTATACGCGACTGGACGCAACGTCAAGAATTTTCAAAGCCGATTTTCTCAAAAAAAAACGAAGCGCAATATCATAAAATTTCATTCCTTTTTCTTGACTTATTTACTTGTTATAAGTCGAAAAGAAAGAGTAACTTTTTCTGAAATCGCGCTTCATTTTCGAGAAAATCGACTTTGAATTTCTCGACGCTGCGTCCAGACGCGAATAGGAAAATGTCACCCTAAGCAGAAATCCCAATTGGAATGTTCATATTTCTTTCCGAAGCTTCATATTTTCTTAATTTTCAGGTTTCTCATTAAAATAAAACATCTTGAGTACCTACTAAGTCTCTTATTTTAAAAAAACATTCAATGAAAAACAACAATAGGCATAAAAGTACAATCATTGGCACGCGGAAATTTGAGGTTATGTAGAAAAAAATAGTAAAAAACGAAGTCAAACAGACTATTTCATTCATTATTAAATACCTACAACACTTAGTAAATCTATATTTCAATCCAAAACTTAGTTGTAAAGAGTCAAAATATATTTACAACTTATCAAAATTTTAAGAAAACGCTTAAAACTCAGCCCTCTGTCCCACCTCTACCTTTGAGACTTTTTTTGCGGTGTTGACAGATATAAAACGTGTAGTTCGACTACTGGGATTTGCAGTGTCGTAGTGAAAGAAAAATAAGAAATTGTAAAATAGTACTTTCTAAGCTCGTGCAGTTTAATATCTGGCTTCTTAATAAGGAGTGCCAATGATTCGCGCGCAGTTTACGCTAGATGGCGCAGAAGCGTGGGCAACGCAGAGTTCGAGTGACAGAGTCTAGAGGACGCTGAGGTTTCGGTTAAGTTCGGTTTCCGAGTCATTAACGCCGTCGGTTCGTTACGCTTAGCATTTTCTAAATGTAGGAGAACTTTTCTATGGAACCATTTGATTACGAGGGAAAGCACCATTCCACCCCTCTTATTCTTATTTCACTCGACAGATCGATTAAATCTCGGAGATTGAAGGGGCCCCTACTTTTAGCTTTGATTCTAAGTCACTGACGTCCACCAATAGAAACAGTTTCACAATGTAATTAGCCCTCAGCGGTATGCAGTTGGAGTAGGCAGGATTTAAACAGACACCAATTTCAATGACATCATCGTTTCACAATGAACTATCGATCATTATCGCGTCGCACCGAAACCAGCAGCGCTCAGCAAGCCTCTAGAATTACCGAATTGAGTAATCTAATCCAACTCAGAGAGCCGGGAGGAATCGTAGAATCGGAATTCAGAAAGAATCGTCCCAAGATCGTGCGGGCACGGCGGCAGTCGCGTAATGCGAGCAGCCGAGCACACAGATCCGAGAAGCGAGAGTATTCGTGGAAATGAGAATACTCGATACGGCTACGTTCGGCCCTAACTGTCATAATACTTCACGGAAGAACGGGGAGTATTTGCCAGGGGCAGATGAAACTTGACAAATGGAACTATTCATCGTAGAATACAGAATTAGTAGCTGCAGGAAAACGAAACCAAAAGTGTTATAAAAGAGAAGGAAATACAGGAAGCATCAGCGTCGAACTGGAAAATATTTTGTTTAAAGCAGTACCTGTTTAAGCGGCAAGAACGTTTAGGTCCAGAAGCATATAAAAATAACTCGATCTGGAAAAAAAGAGCGGACAAACTCATCAGACTTTGGAGCAGTGTCTCTCAAAGCGGATGCTTGAATTATGGGGAGCATTAGGTATTAAGGTGGCGATTAGGATTTTAATAACACGAGCTTGCACGTGATTATCTGACAAATTTCATTAAGTGCGTGAAACTGTAGACGCATTTACACACAGATTTCTTGTATCAATTATATTTATAATATTCGACGGACTGTAATAATTTACTGTAAAATTTTAGAACGCTCTGAATAGTCGTATCTGTCCTAAAACAATATGTTGCGTTGCGACGACGCGGTGATACGATCCTAAATTAAGGCAGATGCGATCGCGTAGGAAGATTAAAATGGGACACCCTGTATATGGCAGGGAACGTTTGGAATAATCTGATAGAGCTAGGGGGGCGGTGGCCTGAAAACGTTTGAGTAGCACTGCTTTAGAGTGACACAAAAATTCTGCATGTACTCAAGAATAGGGTAAACCAACCGGTGAATGACCGAATTGTTGAATTCATGGACCTTTGAGGTTAATATGTGAATATATGTATAACAACAAAACAACTGTTGAAATTGCATTTAAATTTATTTTTCTTGAAATTTCTATAAAAATAATTACTTATTCTTATCGTAGTTTTTAAAAAATCAATTATAAAATGCAAAACGTGTAGAAGCCCAGTACATTGCCGCATTTTCATACATTCTTCAAATACTTTTAATAAGAATTCTACTTATTAATGTTTGCTTAATACGCGTAAATAAAAATATGGGATATTAAAGGTGCAACTACACTCCGTTTATAAACATATAAATTTATAATTGACATTTCTTTGCCTAATGGTCGTTCACTGGTATGCGGTCAATTACTGGTTGGTTTACCCTAATAAGATAAACATTGTCAGAATCTGGTAACGGTAGAATTTCAAATTCTAAGTATTCACATTGTCTGATCGAGACTCTAGTCTCTCTAGAGACTATGTACAGTCATTCGTCGTAATAGTCCCGACGAACGGGGCTGGCGGCGGGACAATAACGCGATGCGCACACCATTCGTAGCCGACGACAACTTCGTGTCGACTCTTTTTTTCTCTCGCACGTTCTCGGATTCTCTCACTCTCGACTGAAGGATTCCAAGAAATGGTGGGGATAGTGAGCGGGACTATTACGCATGGTAAAAACGGGACAATAACGACGAATTACTGTACCTATCTCTTTTCTCTCTGAACGCTCTCTAAAGATTAGCCTGAAAGACACATTCGCACAAGCGATTTACCACCCAAGAATCAAAGACTCACCCCCATACATGTACAAACCACAAACAGACACGCTCACAGTTCTCTTTTACCATTCCAAACAACAGAGTGACTCATTCTTGAGAAACTCCCTCATAAATATTGTGTGTATAGTGTGCAGGTATATCGTGTTTTGGTTTTATAGTGGGATCAGAAGATTGGATAGCCTCCTTCGGTTATAGGAAACTAGCTTTGCTACTCGGCCTCGCTCGAAATTTTGATTCTGATTTTACAATAGAAAAAATTTTTTTTTTTAGTTTTTTTTTTAAATTGGCAGATTTATCTGGATTAGCCAGGCTCTATGAGCTGAGGTACATTTCGTGACCCCAGAGTTCACCGTTCGAGAATTTTTAAGCGACAGAAAAGCACACAAACGTACCTACGATACACTTTCTGCTTTATAGTATAAAATTTAAAGTTCCGTTAAATTCTCCACAGATTCTCTTTTCTCCTCCCCTGTTTTGTTTCAATATCGAATGGAAAGATATGCGTGCCCGTTTGATAAAAGTTTTACCCACTTCCGATAGATATCGTGAGCAACTATATAGTAGCCCACGTGACGGGGAACGCTTTAAGCATACAAGTTCAGGAACTTTTTTGAGAAAAGTGTAAGTGAAAATCATGCACAATGTTTTCTACTAAATGATACACCTTTTAACTATGTTATTCTAAATTTTCATGAGATATTATTATTAACTAAAGGAGATATGAGCATTAGCTGGTGAACATTCCCTGGGCCAAACGATGCATCTGAAAGCAAAAAGTGTAAATAGATTTTAAAAATAAATAACTTTCAGAAGTACCTGACGTTCTCCGAATTTTAATATTGTATTTTGATGGTAAAAGGGCGACAGTTTGAAGTTGGCATATCGAATTTCGGTGGCAAAAAATTTTCTTTTTTTTTCAAGAAGGCTTTGCAAGTATTTCCATTATTGCAAAATTGAAAGCAAATTTTAAAAATATGGGAACGTCAGAAACTTACCTCTGAAAGTTATTTATTTTTAAAATCCATTTCAATTTTTGCTTTCAGATGCATCGTTTAACCTAGGGAATGCTTAAAAAACACGACTCATCCAAGCCGATATCTCCTTTAGTTAATAATAATATCTCATGAAAATTTGGAATAATATAGTTAAAAGATGTATCATTTAGTAGAAAAACATTGCGTACGATTTTCACTTATAGTTTTCCCAAAAAAAAATTCCCAAACTTGTATTTATTAATTTGTAATTATAACCCCTTAAAGAGTATATACTAGTATCTTAATAACAATATATACTCTTATTGATATACACATAAATGAGTGTCGCCTTTGTGTATAAATGAGGCTATTATATTTTTGACAATAGTTCCTGATGATGCTTAGACATTTTTGACAGCTATATAATAGCTCGAAATGATCCTTAACACTGTCAGTAAGAGTTCCAGCATCGGTCAGATTAAAGAGGTTCTTCTTCAAGTGAGGCATAATTTACAGTAAATCACACTTGACAATAGACATCGTTTCTCTTAAGTTTCTAAAAGAAGTGTGTCAAGCCGATTGCCCGAAACGTAAGCAAAAGGAATTTGCGAAGTAGGAAACATTGGAGTTAGAAAATGAATAATATTCGATGGCCATGCCAGATTATTTGATCCATTGTCGACAAGGCAGCAGGAGAGATAATGAAAGAAGAGGGAGATATGCGTGGGTGGTATGCAAGTGGGCAGGTGTACATGGATGGCCCGTGTAGGCGGATACCTCGACAAATATGTGGGCCGCAACTAGGAAGCTGTGTACGTGAGAACCGCGCGCGGATGGTCGCTGACTTTGGAAAGAAAAAGCACTAGGTGCAATGTGTAAACTATGCAGATTAGATACATTATTCTCCATTAAAATGTGCCACATGCTTCATTATTCTGAAGAATGAAGGCCACACCAACAGCAGTCAGAAACAGAAATACCAAAATTCTCAAAGCTGACGCAGGATTTTACACAAAATTTAAAAAAAAAATTAAAACCGACTTCAAAAAAATAAAGTTGCACTAAAAAGTGAAAAATAATTTTTTCCCTTATTTAATCTACGACTCTCATATTTTTTAAGTCGGTGCCTCATCATTTGCACTGTGTAAATCTGGCGCCGACTTAAAAAATATGAGAGTCGTAGATTAAATAAGGGAAAAAATTATTTTTTACTTTTTAGTGCAACTTTATTTTTTTGAAGTCGGTTTTAATTTTTTTTTTAAATTTTGTTTATTTTTAACTTTTTAGTTTTATATATATTGACACAACATGCTGAGGAGATATGCGCGTACGTACATAAAATAATAATAATTAGGTGACAATAGTCTTTATTATTAACCATAACGGGCAAAATATTGGGCCAATGTTGATGCAGTGTAGGATGGGACCACCGGGGCATCGCCCCCTTTCGAATAAAAAAAAGATCATCAAAATCGGTCCATATGCTGAGGAGTTATGAGGGGACAAACATATAAATTATTATTAACTATAACTGGTAAAATATTGGGCCAATATTGATTCCGCGTAGAATGGGACCAACGGGGCATCGCCCCCTTTCGAATAAAAAAAAGATCATCAAAATCGGTCCATATGCTGAGGAGTTATGAGGGGACAAACATTAAAAAAAAAAACATACATACGGGTCGAATACATAACCTCCTCCTTTTTGATGTCGGTTAAAAAATTCGCCTGACCTTATCCCAAGCTTAACAGTGATTTTGACTGAAAATTATGTAGACGAATTATGGAAAATTTACTAAATGACATCCATCTTATAGCTTCATCTTTCACGTGCTTTACACCGAGAATATTAAATAATACCACTCAACACACCTAGGGAAAATTAGGGAAAATCGTTCATTTTACTGCTGCAATATTCAATATTCCAATAAGCTCCGATTTACACACCCAGAAATACTATCATACAATAGATATGGACCTAGGAATACTACAAATACACAGCTGCTCCAATAAAGTGCTCAACACCTGTCATATTTAATTCTTTGCAAGTAATATGTCACAGAAATATATTCTGAACTTGCTTAACCCACTAAATTCTGTTAAATTCTCGCATTGTTGCAACTGTATACTTGGTGGTTTTTAGACGCCAGTCTCCAACAATTCTTATTCCACAAAGAAGCTTTGCTGTTGAAACAATGGAATCTCTATCGAAAATAGAAGCAGATATATAAACGTTTGTACGATCTTCTTGCATTGCGTGTTTCGCGAAGGCGTATATATGTGATGGCAAATTGGCCCAGAAATATAAATATGATCTGGAAAATTAGAGTACAGCGAGGTCACAGGGTGGACGTACGAATAATCCCTTTTGGGTAACCGGTTTCATGGCGAAACCAGAAATTACCTTTGTTCCCATAGTTCTTTGTTCCGCTCTCTTTTTGGCGTTAGCCGAGTCGATACTGGAAGGGAAATCTCTGCGGGAAGTGCGCGCTCGTTGTTGATTTTACAAAAGGGGAGGAGGTTTTTCGTTTCTAGACGGTAGCAACGGGGGAAAAGAGGAGCGCGCTGTTGGATTTTCGAAGCGTGCCGCTGCTAATGATTTATTTTCCTGTATTCAAAACGTACTGCATTTTTGCCCGAATTTATTAAAGGGTTGCGCCCGGCGTTTAATTGAAACAGCTACGCGCAGTGAATTCGGCGTTAAACAATTCTTGTGTCTCTCAACTCGCTGGAAGTGCGTAATTTCGGCAGGCTCAATATTTGCCAGTGCGCGTCGCGAAATTATAATTCCATCATTATGATTTTGGATCCTGAAAGTTTCCGTGCGTTCCACGTGGCTGAAAGTTGCGAATATCGCGGGGGGTTAATCGAAAACCCCAGAGAGATACAGACGCGCCACAGGATCGGCGCCCAGGCGGGCATCGGACTAGTGTGCCGGCGACAAGTAGGTGGCGCCCCAACAGCAGAATTAGCTTGGCGAAGAGTTACCGTCGGCTCTGAGTTGCGTAATGGTTATGAATAAGTATGTATACGAAATCCTTCCTGCAAAAATTATGCGTACATACATAGCCTGCATTCAGTGGTTACAACGATACATATTAGTAAAAACGTGGCATCTCAAATTTTCACAACTTACCTTGTTTGACACTCTCCAGGTTATAACCTGACTGTAAGCTGTCAAAATTAGGAGTAGATTGCATAGTGATGGTAGCGATTGACGAACGAAAGATGTGTTAGTGTCTTTTTGGCTGAAGGTGTGCGTGTAACGCGTATATACGTACTAGTTTTTTAGCCTGTCTTCGCCAGGAATTACTATCCTATATAATAAGACGCCTAAGATAATCCCAGTTTTTGTTGGAAACTCCCCAGAAACAATTTTCCCTGCAAAATACGAAATTTTACAACTTTTGGGTACCAGAAGGGTATCTACTACCCATTATCGAATTTTCCAGGTTTTGGATTTTTTGCGGCATCTTTGGGTGCCGAGGAAACTTCATGCTGAGTCTGAAACCTGTAGGTCATCGGGAAGTACGAAAAAAAGCCTCTGGAAAGATTTTGCTAACAAACGAACATCCACCTTCAGCGTCTTATTTTATAGGATTTCCAGGTTTTCGATTTTTTGCGGCATCTTTGGGTGCCGAGGAAACTTCATGTTGAGTCTGAACCCTGTAGGTCATCGGGAAGTACGAAAAAAAGCCTCTGGAAAGATTTTGCTAACAAACGAACATCCACCTTAAGCGTCTTATTATATAGGATTATGTTGACGAAAATGTTCTCGGAGAAGGAGAATCAGGAGAAAAATCTTACCGTCTCCGACTGATTCGTGAGACTGTATTACGATATCTCTGTCATGCGTGGACCGATTTTATTGAATTTGGTCTTATTCGAAAGCTTATACGCGGTTTGCATAAGAAAAATGCCTTTAGATTTAGAAAATATCGCAGGCGTGATGAGATATTAATGAAACAAGTTTCAGGTTAGGTTGGATTAGCCGGGCGACGAGTAAATGATACATGAGACGATATTACGATATCTCTGTCATGCGTGGACCGATTTTATTGAATTTGGTCTTATTCGGAAGCTTATACGCGGTTTGCATAAGAAAAATGCCTTTAGATTTAGAAAATATCGCAGGCATGATGAGATATTAATGAAACAAGTTTCAGGTTAGGTTGGATTAGCCGGGCGACGAGTAAATGATATATGAGACGATATTACGATATCTCTGTCATGCGTGGACCGAGTTTATTGAATTTGGTCTTATTCGAAAGCTTATACGCGGTTTGCATAAGAAAAATGCCTTTAGATTTAGAAAATATCGCAGGCGTGATGAGATATTAATGAAACAAGTTTCAGGTTAGGTTGGATTAGCCGGGCGACGAGTAAATGATACATGAGACGATATTACGATATCTCTGTCATGCGTGGACCGATTTTATTGAATTTGGTCTTATTCGAAAGCTTATACGCGGTTTGCATAAGAAAAATGCCTTTAGATTTAGAAAATATCGCAGGCATGATGAGATATTAATGAAACAAGTTTCAGGTTAGGTTGGATTAGCGACGAGTAAATGATAGCGGTAGCGACAGTCGACATATAGAGGGTGTCGAAACATGTAGTTGGCGTCGAGGCGCTACCGCGTCTCTAGATATAGAGTAGTTTCAGCAGTCAGAACAGAATTAAAATATAATCATAAAAATGATGGAATTTTTCAGTAGCTTTCGTTGGAAAGGCTCTAGATATCCAGGAACCTCGTGGAACCTGAAAATTCTTGTACTGTTTTGTTCTATTTGATTTATAGAGTAGGGTAGACCGGGGGCGGTAGTAACACTTTGACTTTGGAATACGATTACGCAAAAACTATTACAGTTACAACAAAAGTTTTTTTACGAAAATGTTACTTATTTATCTGACATTATTTGAGCCACAACAGTTTCGCTGTATGTCAAGTAATATTCCGGTTATTAATAAAAAATGAGAAGCGGAGAAAGTGTTACAACCGTCCCTGACCCCGGGTCGATTGTAACACTGCATGGAGTCGATAGTAGCACAAATATAACTTTACAAAATTAAAATATTTATTGATTTAAATTATAATAATAAATGAAGAAAGTAAAATCTATAATAAATTATGTGGTATCGCAATTGTGGCAGAAATAAAAGGCGTTTTGGCTGGTGCATTCTTCATCTGCTCAATCCTTACATTCAGTATATTGCACCCATTTTTCATTTGGTTTGGTTGTGCTATGCTATATGATTTCATGCAAATAAGACAATATTATTCGCCTTCTTTGTCCCTATTCGGTTCTGTTGCGGTAAAACCGACCCCGACTGCCGATGTTACAATCGCCCCCGACCATGCTTTTGAACTTAAATTATAAATTTTGACTAACGAGACGCTTAAAAGTGCCAAGTAACGATCAATATTAGTTTAAAAAAGGTCGAATTACAGATTAAAAAATCGAACAAGCACATACTTGCAAAGGGAGTGTTTATATTACAATTTTAAGTCAGTAAGGAAAAGTTACTTTAGGGTATCGAAAAGTTGTTTTCTTCACTATCCATGTCTATTGCGTATCTGTACACTTAGGGCATGGATGTGTATATTCCAAATGTCATTCTTCATCATATATCCAAAATTGGTGTTAATATCTATTATATGTTTTGAGATATTTAGCATGTTACATTTGCCCCCCCCCCCCCCTGTTACTACCGCCCCCGGTCTACCCTACATATTCACAAGTTATAGCTGCAAAGATTTGCAACTCTACATAATTTTTATACATAATTAAAATAATTCCATCTTCAAAAATGGTGATGTTAGAAGCTAAAATGTGTAATTCGTTCTAAATAACGTGGTTGTAAACAATTTTTCTCTACAAAACAAAGTTCATATTCGCTTTCTACTTTGGTTTTAAAACACCCTCGGAGGCTGAGGTGAAAGTTTCAAGGGTGGTAAAACAATGTGGACACCTAACTGACGATTTATGTACGACCTGCGACTTTTCGACCATTGACCCGCTGCGGCGAGCGGGAGATCCACGTTTGAATCCCGATCGAGGCGATCCGGTCAGACGATTCTGTTTCCCTTACGATATTACAAAAACTGTAATTATTATCAGAACCATGATCTATTCTGCCCGTTCCCGACGAGGAATCTGTTAGAGTTTCCACATTTGTCCGCGTTTTCGCAAGTAACAATGGAGATAAATACCGGAAGGTATACAGGAGTGAAGAGACATGCAACGCGAATAATTGGGATGCAAACAAAGCGGTCAGTGTAAAGTGTAGCGGCAGCAAGATCCGCTGGTCGTTCGCCACGGACGGTCCCCCCGCATCTCCGGCGATTCTTCTGCCCCCACTATCGACACATCCACCCCCGACCATGCTGCTCACCAGGGACCCTCTCCTCCGCAGCTCTCTCGTAGCATGGCCCTGGTCGACCGAACGAACGAGGGAACCCTTCCTCCCTGCCCCCAGAGCGCCTACGCCTCCCGCGTTGCCTCGGCAACCCCAGCTTGGGGTTGGCCTCCGCCTCCTCCGTGCACCGCGACTCCATTCACGGCAACCCCCCTCCTTCTCGCCGTGCTTCTCTTCGGCGTCTCCTCGTTCTCCGACCGCGGCTCGTTCCTCTTCTATCCCGTGACCGTCTCCCTGCGCCGCCTGCCCTCCGCGGCCACCCTTGCGCAGCGCGTTCCTCGCTCCTCTACTACACCCCTGCTTCCACCTGGCTTCGACTCAATCTCTCGCGGAAGAAACGAGAGGAGGAGAGAACGCGTGCGATACGACCGCCCGCCGCGATCGGCGTACGTAAGGCGGGTTGAGAGGGAAATAGGGATGCCGCGGGACGAGGGAGAGAACCGGGGCAGGAAGGTCGAGGGAGGATTTCGGTTGCTCTGGAAGCCAACCGGATTAATGTATCTCGAATAATTCATGCATTACTCCGTGCGAGCGGGAACGGGAGCGCTCTATGGACAGGCCGAGCCGAGTTTTCAGCGCTGTCGCGCGGCGCGCTGATTCTATGGCGACAGGCCGGCGGCGAAGACACCCGCTGCCCGCTCAATATCGACATTATCGAGTCATCCGTGGCGGGGCATGTTCGCGCTGTATTGAGAAAATAATATCGACCCCCCGTAGTGGTAGGTGAACACCGGCAACGGCGGGAGGGCTGGCGGCAGGGCTGGCGGCAGGGGCGGCGGGGAGCTAAGGGTTGGAATTTTCGCATGGTTGCTGTTTCTCGCGTTGCTACGACAATATGCATCTTCAAGGCGAACGCAGTTTGTGCCTCGGAGATTCAGCGAATCGGACAAGGTCGGAACGGCGAATTGTAATTATTGTTATGTTACAAAAATTTCTCTCGTGAATCCCGTGGCGTAGAAAGGTAGTGAAAAGGTACTCGGAGAATTGGCTCAAGGATCGGAAATTGAGTAGAAGCTTGAAGATTTGAATTGTTAAAGAATGCTAACTTCAATTCTATTGGGTATAAGGTAAATGTACCAATAACGAGCCGTTTAAGGAAACGGTGACAAAGTATAATAAATATTGTGTATAAAATTAACAATTTAAGTGAAACTTTTTTTCATTCATAAAGATTTTGTTGTTTCTCATCAGTACTCGCATAACAAAATTTTGGTTTTTTATATATTTAACGTAAAATAAACAAGAATATTTGTACGTGTAAATGTACCAATATATAGTCAACCTCACGCGATTGACCTAGCGGCCCGATTTTCATGTCCCAGTACCTAGCCATAGGTTTTATAATCGTGTAAAAATTATTTTAAAAACTGATTCTTTGTCTTAAATTGAAAAATCTGTTAAGGAAAATTAAGAAGTACAGAAATATAAAATTATTGTATAAATAACCATAATAAACAGATTATAAAATAAATGCAAAAAACAATAAGTTTAGTTACACTATCAATAGAAGTTTGTGGTTATTTTATATAAGACTCAAAACATCCAACAAATTCATTAAACTGTACATATACATAAACTTTAATAAACTTAAATTAAATGCTATCATTATTATCTAGAAAAATAATGTTTATATTATGATTTATGATCAAAATACTTACCGGCTTTATTCCAAATATCGAGTCAGAAATTCACACTTTTTTCGTAATTTTGCTCTGACGATGCCGATTAACATTTGCAACTCACTTCACCCGATTTATTGAACACGTGGTTAGTTACTGGGCGAACAAGATTTGTTTGCACCGATAAATAGCCATGTAAATATTCAAATAAAAAATAGTTTTCATATTCAAATTTGTTCTTTCTATGTGTTACAAATATTTTCAAGATTCTAAAACCCTTTTTTCTATCTAAAAAAACTATTATCCTATAATAATTATGCTCTTAACAAGAAGCACGCTCTTCTTAGCCATATCATAACGAATGTCTGAAAACGCGTCATATATCTGGCCTCGAGACTATAAATGGTATTTCTAAATATCTAGACAAAAAAGCAAGACGATATAACTTCAGATATTAAACCGAACAATTAAATAATGCAAATTACACCAAATATGTATTTTATCTTACATGCATAGTTTAACAATTATTAATATTTCAACAGATGGCTAGGTACTGGTGCATGGCTCGTTATTGGTACATTTACCTTACTTTATTTCTTATTATTGTTTTAGAATGTTTTTTATTGCGATATTGAGTAGCGAGTACCTACTATAATTAATATTATTTTAAATTTTCTATAGTTTTTGTTTTTCAAGCCTAATATGGAACTATGGATTGGTAGTTTTTTTACAAAATACTTTAGTTTAACTAATTTCTTTTTGTCGCTTTGAGGGTCGGTAGGTTTCTGCATAGCTCGGCCCAATTATACATTTGTTTTGGTAGCCACTTGCCCATTTGGCGTGGAATAATTATTACTACTTGAACGTTAAGAAGTTCCCACAGAACTTCTACACTTTTTACAACGTGCTTCACTGTTTGATCGATCATTAAATCTCGTATTCACAAATTGCCCTTCTATAATTTAGCTCTTCGCGATTAAATCAACGATGTCTTTCAAAAAAGGAATGTTGAGGTAAAATTCCGTGACGTTTTCTTCTTCGAAAAGTACGCCCCTCGTCCTAAAAATACATCCACAGAGGTTATCGGCAATATTCATGGCATAATACGTGTAATACGCCTGAATTTTCCCTCGCTATACACCCACGTGCAATAGTCCTTGATATACCTACTGCGGGTGCATCCAAGCGAATCGAATTTCCACGCACGTCAACTGCAGAAGAAAAGAGGGCGCGTTTCCTCCCCCCATGTCAGCCATTACCCCGAAAACCGACAACCCTCTCAACATCGCCGAGGAGTCTTACGATGTTATACGACTGCTCCGGCGCCGGTGGAAGGGTGGAAGCGAGATCCGCCGCTGCTTTTTCTATCCCGGAATAGGGTGAATCGAATTGACGCCGCGTAAGAGGCTGAACGACGTTCAGATTCGATCTTCCGGATGGAGGAGGAGGAGTCGCGCGTAGTCGTTTGCGAGCGGGTTCGCACGAAAGGGAAACATTGTCTCTGCCTTGAAGGGGGTTAAATCAATGGTGAACTCTCGCCCGTCGACGACAACAACGACGCGGAAGAAGAAGGGACGACCTCTGCTGCACCGTGCCTCAAAACTCTGAATTCGAACCCATCTACTTCCACGCCGTAATTCGATAACACCACCGCTGGTCGCTTTGCACACGCGGAGTTATAATCGATAATACCTGTGTCCCCGGAATACTCCGACGGTGTCATTTCCTCCCGCACAGAAATTCCGGTCGCATTCTGTTTTTCAGACGTTGCTCGCCCGGATTCGTTGCCTTCTTATTGTGCTTCCAGGAGAGTGAACTCTCGGGGTATATCAGTGACCTGTATGATATCTGAGAATATACAGTTTTAATACATTAAAAGCCGGCGGTCTTAGAAATTGCATTCGTTACCGTCTCGGTTTTAGAATTTTAATGTTCCTTCATGTAAATATTACGATATGTTATATCCTTCCTCTATCTAGTGTTTGCAAAATTTATTACAATTGCACGTAAATAATTCTTGGGCATTGTGTAAATAATTACCCCATGTCAGAGAAGATTGTGAGTTTTTTTTTATTATTATGGCGTAATACTATTTTCGTTCTGCACCAGTTGGGTGAAAAGCTTTCATGTTTAATTTTTTTAACTAACAAGGGGAGGTTCCCGGGTGTCCGCTTCCGATTGCTTCGGTTTTCGGGTGTGTTTTAGAGGGCCGAAAAATAAGATATACGTGTTTTTTTATAGCGGGACGTTTTGATATTTAGGGGGTGAAACCACCCCTCGAAGTTATAAGATTTTCAGGTGTTCGTCTCCGAATGCTTTGGTTTTTGGATATGTTTTAGAGGGCCGTAAAATAAGAAACAGGTGTCTTTTTATTGTGGCGCATTTTCATTTTTAGGGGGTGTTAAACCACCCCTCAAAGTCGATGAGAATAGGTGGTGGCCGCCTCCGATTGCTTTGGGTTTTTGGATATGTTTTTTCATATGAAATGTTACTCAACACAATTTTGTACCCCTTATGAACTTTTAGGGGTGGTTTCACCCCCTAAACATTCAAGCAGGCCAAAATAAAAAGACACGTATTTCTTATTTTTCGGTCCTCTAAAACATATCCAAGAACCAAAGCAATCGGAGGCGAACACCTGAAAATCTTATAACTTTGGGGGGTAGTTTCACCCCCTAAATATGAAAACGGGCCGCTATAAAAAAACACGAATATCTTATTTTTCGGTCCTCTGAAACATATCCAAACACCAAAGAAATCGGGGACGAACACCTAGGAACCTCTCCTTGTAAGTAGCTCCGTATGCAACTCGCAGGGTTCATATATGTTTATAAAAGTGTAATCCTAGAACATAGAAAACATCCTTCACTCATGACAGATTTATTGTTAATCATCGTTCCAAGCATTCTCCGAAACCATCGCCACTTTGTACAAAAATTCATACATATTTCTGTAAGAACTGAAGAAATTTGTTAGACCGTGCCGAAGAAAGCCGTTGCAACAACTCTCTTCATTTTCTACCCCGAGCATCGTCGACTACGTTCTACAATACCGTTTCATTGCTACCAGCACAATGCGCTATCTCCATCGAGCAGTCTTGTTATTAATTTTCCTCTGTCGATACGCCGTGTTGTCACAATGGACAGAATGGAAAACGGCCTCGATGCGAACGGGTGCGCGCAGAGTTACGCGATTACCGACTTTAAAACATTTTCATTCGGGTCACCGACGGTACACGGAAATGCTCTATATCAAGGCTATAACCGCAGGTATTGGCGGCATTCCGGGACAGATAACCCAATTAAAAGTTACACGGCCGCAAAGCTGCATACACCTGGGCGGGGAAAGAAAACGTGGCCAACACGTCATTCGGATACAGCGTTTCCTGTTTAGTACTTTCCCCGACTGAATATCGTTAGTCAGAAACGAGTACGGCTAGTTTCCTTCTCAGGCTACGGACACGAGCGGGGTATCAGGGCCCTCCAACTATTTTTTCCGCCCCGCTACTCTTTTCCTTTTAGCGCTGGCGCACTTTCCTTTTGGACGTGGCTAATCATGTGTGAAACGATAAAATTGTTATGTATCGTTTTGATAGCGCAAGCTATAATTAGCATACAGACAGTTTCGTCGTTAGAGGAGATAGCCGTTGGCAGGCGGTAAATAAATTTTGACTTTCGACCGGTTATTTGAAGTAGAAGTTGGTGAAAGCCTGAGTGCAAAAAATTTAAGCAAACTTATAACGTCAGGACGCAATCTCTCTTGTGTACGATTAGAGAGATAAGCAGAAAGAAGGAATGCAATTGCATTCTTCGTCAATCTGTATTCATGCTCAGCTCGGAAAAAATTATATTGCACGCCCACTAAGTCATTTTTTAGTTTACATAGTATATTAACACTTTGGGGCGGGGCTTTGCCCTGTTGCCACAACGATATTTTATTTTTCATCGATTATCAGAGAGTTTCATGAAAATGTCACGAATGTGTTGGCGATGTTTTCCTGTTCTGATGGAAATGAATCCAACACTCGGACTATTTTTCATTATACATAATAATATAATGTTCATTGTTCTGATTTCAAAAGCTTGCCAAAAGTAGGGTAATCTGTTTGTTTAATAAAACTGACATGGACCGTAGGAAGTAATGCATAATCGTATTTAGGGTAAATCCGGGAGACGCGGTCGACCTAATATAAAATGGCTATTAAAACTAATATAGATATTACTTGTTTTATCAGAACAAACCTAATATGTTTAGAATTTTATGCCGATTCAGAAAAGCTGGTCGATATTTGCATTAAGACAATATTTACTGTAAATCGGGTTGAAAACTGAAGTCATGACATCTGACCACCTCTCGCGAGGTGCCGGGAGAAATGGTTTTCGTCGTTGGCAGAGACCACTCACATAATTATTCATGGAAAATTAACAAAGGATAAAGCAAAATTATTTATGCGTGAATACAACTACGGATTCATTGATATTTAATTTGTTTACGCTAAACAAGTAAAGAACACATCGAAGAAAAAGTGAATTACCTACTGGCGATTAGCAAGGCAAATGAATACAAAAGTGAATAAATAAACTAAATAAACAAAAATAATAATAAAATAATAATAAAAAATAAAAAATAAACAAAAATAATAAAAAAATCATAACTCGACCATCTCACCTTTCTGCAGCGAGACATGGTCTTCTCGTTAGCTTTGAGAGGAAGAGTTACCGTCGAATGGGGTAACTTTGACCACCTTTGGTAAATATTTCTCCTTTTCTTCCTTGTAACTTCCAAATTAATCCAAATTTTATAATGGGGAAAAAAACACTGAGACAGGTCATTTCAAGTCGATGAGGATGACATTTTTAAAGAACAAAAAAAAAACAAGTCAAACCCCCTTAAAAAATGACAGGTAAAGGTGGTCAAAGTTACCCCCGCCGGGGTAACTTTGACCACATTGTTTAAGTGCTTCTTTTTATGAGTATTATTGACACTGTTATAACTTTTACAAACCTAATTAATGCTAAAGAACAGGTAAAAGGATAATATAACCATTTGTACAAAAATTTAATATTTATTTCGGATTTACAAGTGAAAGAATGAAAAATGAAACGTAAAAACGCAAAACATTAATGTAGATTTAATCCTGAGAAATCCACCGCAAAATGTAACCTTTCCCTTCGATCAATGTTAGGTTCCGGAAGTATTCTAATTATATTTTCATGTGCCAGTGCGTCAATGTCATCCTTTAGTGGCCAGAAAAACGAACTTTTTCCAGCAGTTCTTACGAATTTTATTTATCCCTGTTCAGGGACGCAATTCGAATATTAATATTCGTAATTCGTACATTTAGGTTTTCATTCACTTGGTTCACACATTCATTCCTAACAGTCGTCTCCACGGAGGTGCATCTCTACGAGTATGTAGCCGCCATTACCCTCAAATTTGGCAACAGAGTAACCAAAGACACGTTTGCTGAGAACGGCTAAACATATCGAATCGCATCAGAATGGGCCGATGCTTATAAACAGGAAACGGATAGCAATTTCATGCCAAGAAATAATAGTGGTCAAAGTTACCCCAAAAGTAGAGTAAAATGAACTCCCCCGGCATCAGGAGCTCCTAGTACTTCAGTTTAACAAGAAGATTTTTCTTTTTCTTTTAAAATGAGTTTAAATGTACTCTACATACTTATAAAATAGGTTCAGACTTATAATTCCATCCGTAGTTGTCTGTCCGGTAGAAGTTTTTCACGTACCAATTCTTCCTCAACTCGCAGTATCACACGTTAACATTTATCTAATTTTCAGTAAAGGTTATTCTCCCTCCTAAACAACTACATCTTGAAGTAGGTAATTAAAGCTACTCAAGGCACTTTGTCAGAGAATAATATCTGTTATACAATAGACGCTAGAGGAATTGGTTTTAAAATATAGTTTTGTGGTCAAAGTTACCCCATTCGACGGTAATATGGCCAAATACTTTGGCTGCATTGTCCCTCAATATCTCTACTATCTTATTATTCCAAACATTAAAGGAAAATAAACTTAGAAGTATATTTTAAATACGATTCTGTACAACCGCTGTTTGACAAAATAGGTTAAATGTAACATCAATTTACCTTTTATAGCCTATAAATCCAGAAAAACACAGAAGGAAGCGAAATAACGCTATTCATTCAACTATTTGGCTTCTAGAGAAGTAATTGGTCTGCACGTTAATGCATTTTTACGTATAGACTCTGAAATATAGCGACACGACCAACTCTCCGGCCCGACCGCGTCTCCCGGATTTACCCTATATAATCAAATCTAAAAAATTCAAATATTTTGAAATTATAGGAAAAAAGAGTGAAAGTCGGCCTAATGGTACCTATCTAATATGGAACACCTAGGGAATTTAGTAAAGAAAACTGAAAAAGCCACAGGGTGAAAAACTGTAAAGTGCTTCAGCCAAATATTTCTGAAATTGAACGAGACATTGCACTCTGAATTTCCAGCGATTCCTTGGTACCGAAAGCTGTGTTCCGTCTTACGGGACAAAAGCGGGATCAGAGCGAAGCGAAAATTCATTTGTCATTTACAGCCGGCTATTTGATATTCTTCGAAGCAAAATTCATTCATTCGTTTACAACCAGGCAATTACTTCGTCAGGAAACATTTGTCTGCCAAATGTCGAAAGGGTGCCGTTTCCCTGGGATTCCGACTCTCTGCGCTCCGAATTAATCCGTAGACCTGCGGGACAATAAGGTCATAAACCGCGACCCTGGCGAGACGCTCTGGCCGATTAACCTGGCCAGTTTTGGTAGCCAGATTCATATTTATCTTTCCTCCTCTACACTGTCAAGAGAGTTAGTTCCTCCTCCACCTTCGAAATCACAGAGGGAAGGTTCCTCCTCTTCAAGGAAAATTTGCTCAACCAGGTTTTTGGCGGCTTCCAAAGATCTGATGTCAGGCTGCACCATATGACGATGATAATTTTTCCTCAAGCGGAGTCGTTAATGTCATTTCAAGGACTCCAGAATGTTTTCAATCGGCAGTTGTATCCTGTCTCTTAACGAATAAAATGAGCACACGGTCAAGGTCATGTCCAGGATATAATGGAAAAATTATGCGAATTAGTAGAAAGCGTGTAGTTCTTATAATTATGACGAGGTTCTCTGAGCAACTGACCAAACACCTGAACCGAGGCAAGCTCAGATGACTTTAGGTACGGAAAACCCGAGGCGACGCAAGCCTAGATGTGAGTGCCAAAAGAAGTTTCGCCGAGGCGAGGCGTAGTGGGGGCCTGCCTTAAAGGTGCAACTTCTTTTCGCACTCACATCTAGGCTCGCGTAGCCTCGGTTTTTCCATACCTGAAGTTATCTGAGCTTGCCTCGGTCATGTGCGGTCAGTTGCTCAGAGAACCTCATCCTGTGAGGTGGCATTGCATCCACTCGGCTCGCCTCTCTTCCTCAAAATATTCTCGAGGCAGAATCCGTGGCTCGGAGTGCGCGTCAAATTGTCAAAGTATATAAGAAAAACCTAGGAAGAATAAAAGGAGCCGAGGCGAGGCCAGACGGGGCGTAGTGAGAGCCCGCCTTAACTTTCAGTACCTTGCTCACGGGCGTAGCGGCAAACGTGTGAACACCCGAACACTGTGAACAGTGCGCTAAAAGTAACAGAGCACTGACGTACTACACTATGAAACAGTGTATTCTTTTTATTCCTAAGACGGTTTAAAAATTGTAAGCGGCATCTCCCAGGCGCACTAAACACTGAACCATTAACAGTTTGGCTGGTCAAAGCTAGGCAAGGGAAAGATTCGAATTCAAATACCGGTCCGGTAATGTCAGCGACCAATTCGTTTCCTCCCCATAAATTTAAAAGTCGCTCGTGTAAACACGGCTCTCTCGCCTGTACGTGTCAGGCCGAGCAGAAGACGTATGTACGGGCCTTTAGATCGAATGGCGGCGTGGCCCGCCGGCATGCGAGCCTAGAATTCCGGACGTGGAGGAGACAACGCGTACCGGAAAGTAATCACGCATATGGTACCGGCTACAGAGGCCGATCGATTAGCCTGTATCCGCGATGCATACATGCCTGCTGCCGCGCACCGCAACTACGTGACAAATATTATCGCGATCGACCGACCAGCTGCGTTTGATGTGGACGCGTTTATGAAATGCCGACACGCCGATAATCATGCGCGACCAGCGCCCAAGGCTAAATCCGATTTGCAATATTAAGCGGCCCCCGCCACACTGCCGTGTAAACTAGCCGACATTTTTCGCCTCTCTCCTAATTGCTGCGCGGGATTGATCCGTCTTGAAGGGTCGGGTAGTATCGTTGGCCAAGCAACGTATGGACGCGCCAGGCTCGTTGCTCTGGTTGCCTTCGATACCTGAAAGAATGTGAGATGATCAGATAGTTACTTGTTACTTCATGCCTCAGTTAATTGTGCTGGGTTTGGTTAGGTTAGGTTAGGTTAGGTTAGGTTAGGTTAGGCGTTAAGGGTGTTGAGAGTTCGGAGGGAAATCAAGAATTTTGTACTTCATTGTACTGGAGAATTCAAGTTACAAAGAAAGGGTATGTGGGGACGTTATGTGTTGGAGGAATTTGAGGAAGATCACGATGAAGCCAAAACGGCTAACAAGGGATGATCCCGAAGCCGGAAATTCAAAAAATTCTGAAACTTAGCGAATACGTAGGGGACTTCCTCCTGATTGCAACGCAATGTTTGTTGATCCCCCAATTTCACTCGAGGGGGGTGAAATTAACCCCTGAGAATTCGGCTATTTTCTGAATTTGTGTTATAACTCGCCGACTATAAGAGGTAGAAAGAAAGTTTGAAGGCAAAAGTTGCTTCTTTTAATTAGATCTATCATTTGGTAAAAAAATATTTTACATTTTCCGACTTATAACACAAAATCGGAAACTAACCGGATTTTCAGGGGTCAATTCCACCCCCTCAGAGTGAATTTGGGCAGCAAACAAAAATTGCGTTGTAATCAGGAGGAAATCCCCTACACATTCTCAAAGTTTCAGAATTTTTTGAATTTCCGGCTTCGGGATCATCCCTGGTAAGGTGTCCAGCTGACCAACCTAACCTCTTCAGTTGGGCTGTCCTCCTCCACTCTGTCTGCGTTAATGTGCGCAGGGACACTAGTTGATATTGTGTTGTGCATGCGCGCTCGCACAACACGCGACAGGCAGTACAGTAGTGGCTTCCATAATGTATGTACTCAACACAATGTACGGGAGTGTTAGATACACGTTTTCCACCCGGGATTAGTTTCTTCTTATCTCGATCTTGGAATGAGCCTCAGAATGCGACGTTCGTACGAGCGAGATTTAAATGGCCCCAAGCCGTCGTACGTTCATAACCTCAACGACACTCGGGGCAGTAGAGAGATGATTTATTCAATAACAGAAATTTAAATTATCATATTTCTTGTAATTTGTTTTTAAACATGCCTCGCGAATTGGCGAAGTTTTTTTTCATAGAAAATGACACCGAACAGAATTTACGTTAAATTCTCTTCGATATCTGGACGTGATATCTTCGATATCTTAAGTCATGCTTGGTCTTATTTTCATCGAAAATAGTTCGTCGCTATAAAAAGTCGAAGGAATATAAACTTTAGTTGATCACTTACGAGGGAAATTTTGTTACATTCCGATTTTTTTAAACTGCGCAGGTTGTAGAGAACCTCGATACAGTAGTGTAGAAGTATCAGGCAATTTTTCATTCATGCCCACTTTCGGTTCTTTATGGTGAAAACGTGCCTTAATGGTTCATGTGTGATTTCCTACGTTCCTATACTTATATCTAGAAAACTATAGTGGATATAAAAAAGTTATTACAATGAAAACTTAACGGCCTTTTATGCTCTATGAAACTATGCAGTCGAATTGTTTAAAATTTGTAACGAGAAACAATTTTTTATTTAAACTACAACTTTTAAACAACTCGATCGCATGGTTGTATACAGCATTAAAAGTCTTTAAGTTTTCATTGTAATAATTTTTTATATCTACTATAGTTTTCAAGATATACAGGAAAGTCGGAAATCACAATTCTCATTACTAAATGATCCACCAGAGAGTCGACTGCTGCGCGGCATTATTTTCGATGCTTTCCAGCTAATACCGGCGTGAAAATATGCCAAAACTGTCCACAGGGTGCAAACCCCTCGGCGCGAAGACACGTCGACGCCACGCGATGTGTCAAAGAAAGATTCCGAACAGTTTTCATAAATAATTGGTGGATATCAGTGGCGCACCAAGAGGCCCTGGCACCCCCCAAAGAAAAAGGAGATTAATGTAACCACGACTGAAGGAATTCAAGAGCTTTGTAAAAGAAAAGAAGACTAGGTTTTATTATTTAAATAAATTTCTATTATCACCAAATGAATTTTATTGAATTTGCGTTAAAAATATTTTGAATACTCAATACGGGAATCCCAGGAGTCCCGCGCCATGAGGGGGGCCAGTACCGTAGTGGAGACCGTAACGAGCCCCGTCCGTAAATAGCCCTGGTCTAAACGTTGATCCTTACTGTTTTTGCGGGCGGCCGTCCGTCAACCGTCTGTCAACATGAAATCTTTGAAGTATTTTTCAAAAATTTCCAGTCGCTTTCTGTCGTTGACGTGTTTTCGCGTCGATATTTTCTGGAAAGCGTCGAAAGTGTTGTCTGAGAGTCCCCGAATGTTTGCTTTGAAAACAAAGCGAGCTCGGAGATCGTTTTATACTTCGCCATCTCAACGATCCTTCCTACAGCCGGCAGTCGCTCGGCACGATTCATTTACTAGGGAGAATTTAAATTTTTTATATTCACTGTCAGATCTGGTAAGAATTTTAGCAATCGATTGCCAAAGTATTTCTCATAAAAATGAGTCTAAACTCGACTATACTCGGACTAGGTTTAAATATTATTAATTATTATTATACCTCGTCCGAGTATAGTCGAGTTTAGACTCAATTATTATTGGTCTACGGAGTTCAGAAGTGATTCCAATTACATGTAATTCAAAATAGTCCGGGAGAGGACGAGTTTGATTTCCTTTTTCCCAGGAAATGCTTGCCAATTTATTAGTAGTATGAAGATCTAAACAATTGGAAATATACAATTTTAAATTTTCATTAGTGGCGGCATGACAAAACTCCACCAGTAGAAGCGACTGCTCGAAAAAGCTTGACCGATTTAGAACGGTATTTCGCCAAGCCTTGCATCAGTTAAAGTGTTAAAATGGGACATCCTGTGTACACATAAAGATGAAACACACGCAGTGACATGTGAATATATCCGGAACTGTTGGAACTATCGGAAAATATTATTAGACAAATACGACGTGTCTTTGAGAATAAATTGCTTATATTTTTTTGCATGAATCCATGAAGAATGGTTTCAAGGTCGCCAAGTCTTCTTTGATCGGGACCATATAATTTTTCATTGGTGACCATGATTAATCCAGATGAATTTTTAATACGAATAATAAATTATAATAATTGTTCTGCCATTTCTATTAGGAGTATGGAAATATTTAAATGAGATGTAACGTGTATTCGAATAAAAGCACTTGTATTTAATAAAAGTTCGATATACCATTACTCCTGTTAGCTTCGCGTAATTGCTAGCCCAAGGTAGAACACGAAAAGTTCGCCATTTTGCGCATTAATTACAAATCCCGACGCTAGGGCCCCCTAGTCGTCGCGAGAGAGGACCCAGCAGACGAATATCTTAGTACATTTATTCTTGCATCATCAGCAACATTCACCAGACGAATCACGTTGCTTCGATTCAGTCACGTGCACGCTTCATTTATGCTTGGCTACTTTACCTTTTCTCCTTTGCAAAGATTGAGAAGCCGGTGTTTCAAGAAAAACACCTGTATTTAAAGTATTTGAACTTTTATTCCGATTAAGAAGAGAGCCGCGCAAAACTATATACGCCTCTCTCGCGTGCAAATCGTAGCGCCGAAGAAGAATGTGCCTTTCTCGATCAATCTCTTCCTACTTCGGTAACAGTATTCAACAAAATGAAACGCATTTCCCTACATCCACAGGACAAAGATCGTTTGAACAGCATGACTAATACTTCGTTCAGCAACAGATAACGTTTACGACTTCGTTCTTGTTTAATTTTTTCTCTCACTTATCTCCACCACCATATACGGGGTGTCCCGGGAAACTGGCGACACGAGCGGAAGTGTGGTGGTTCTACGCGAAAAAAATGAGTCGAAAATATAGAATAAACTTTTTAATATCGCGCTCCGTTTTCGAGGAAATTAACTTTGAATTTTCGTCGAGTATGCATTTAGTACCGTAGCATAGACTGTACAGTTTTAGGCGCCCTAGAGGCACGCTGACGTAGCGGGAACCGCCTACGGAAAGCACGACGCGTTTTATTTTTACGGGACACACTGTGTAGCCATAATATTTGCTTGTGACTAATCGTCAGTGCGACCGGGTGGGGTACCTAGAAGCTCGATATTCCTTCCGGAAGAAGACTGTTGGAGCTACGAAAATACAGTTTGCCGTAAATGTTGCGGCGCTCTTCGTAATCTTCTTCGCGGATTTTGGTACTGTACGCAAGGTCACATTGATTACAAATATAGACAACACGACCCAACCAATCAAACCAGCGTCCCAATGTCCGTGGCGTTGTGTACGCTGAAGTGTCGTCAAAATAGGTAATCGATTACCCTGTACGACAGGCCACTACTTCAGAGGAAAATACTCTTCCTCGAAGCGAAAGTCCGAATATTCAGCTGTCCGCATTAGTGTGGATCGCCTAGCCGGGCTGGGGCGAGGATCTACTCACGCAGCTCGCGTGAGAGGCAAAAGCGCCGCATGTAGACGTTCTTGAACTCGAATGAGGTGACTGTATAGTTAGTGGAACAGCTACAGTAAAGGCCGAAGGCGGTGGCATACTTGCCGGGGATCAGCATCGCCAGCCCGGGGGCGCGGGCAGCATAGTTTCCGGAGACTAGTGGTTCAAGGCAGCATGCACAGAAGGGACCGTAGGACTTTTGAGTCTAGGGCCCCGTAGCGAACAGGAAGAAACACGTTTGGCGGCTTGTATCCTCGAAAGTTATCGCTTTATGCACCACTTATGTGTGGCCCACATACGCCGCTACATGTACTCCACGCACTATACATACGTATGATGCTAGATTGTGCCTCTGTAGTCTGTGTCCCGTGCGTTCACGAGTCCTCTCTTTTTCCCGCGTCTCTCTCCTCGTCCTCGGCCGTCTGTCTCTGGCCCCGTCTCTCTCGTACTCCGCGGAGCCGAGGCGCGCGTTCGCCCGTGTTCCCGTTCTCTCGCTCTATCCGCCCCCACCGCCGCCCCCGTGGCATGCCAACCAACGAGCCGGGGCCGCTTTCGCTTTGTGCGCGCCGGGGCGGCGGTACATCAAAGCCTTCTAGTTGCCGCTCCGGCCTTTGACGGCTGCGTCGTGGCCGCTCGCTCAGTCATCGCTCGGTAGGCGAAGCCGGCACGCCGTGGATGAGCGATCGCGCGCACGCGAAGGCTCGCCGAATCCGTGAGATTCGCAAGGCTCGGGCTGACCGGGAGAGGTTGCTACGTGGCGGGATCCATTCCGGCCGATTTCCAAGGACAATGTCTCCTCGTGGCAGCAAGTGCACGCGTGTCAACAAAGTGGCTGCTAAGGGGAGATCTGTGCGCGGCCATCATCATCGACCGGTCGCGGATGAGGCCGCGAGCGCCGTGCAAGAACCGGCCACCGCCGCTAGTCCGCCCGGCAGGGCGGCAACGAGAACGATGACAACGGCAACGAAGATAGCGACGACCGCGACGGCTACGACGAGAACGAGTAAGTCTGCGGTGGCAGCGTGCGAGGGTCGATCGTCGTGGGCGTCGCGCATGCGCGAGCCCCTGGAGAGTGGCCTCGAGCCCCGTGAAAACGGTACCCTGGTGCAACGATGGCCGGCGAAACAGCGGCGTCGCGATCGGATTAACGCGGCCAAGAGGGATCGGCCCGCCGATGTCAGCCAAGGAGACGGTACAGTATCCTCATCGACGTCGTTATCTTCGCCAGCTCACTCCTCGGCGTCTTCCACTGACGTGTCCTTTCGAAGCTCGACCTCCCCCCCGCCGACCGTCTCGTCGCCCGCATACTCCACCTCGTCCACTTCCACGTCCGCGATCTCGCAGGAAAAACTCGCGGAGGAGAATGCCCAGGCAGTCGGCGAGAAAAAGGACGCGCACCCGGGCCGATACACCGGCGACCAAGACAGGATCAGGAAGCGGAAGCAGGAGAGGCAGTGCTCCATCAGGGCGCGTGGTGCCAAAGACGCAGTACCGGAGGCACTATCGATTGTAACAGCGGTAGCGGCATCAACAACCTGCGCGTCCACTTCTTCCACGTTATCCTCACCTTCGCCGTTCTCCTCTTCCGCGTCCACAACCTCGGAAAAGGTGAAAGAGCAGCCGGCGGCCCCGTCGAACGTTGCCAGTTGCCCGACCGTGTCGCACGCGTCCGCCATCGAGAGCTTGAGGAGCGCTCTGGAGAGCTACGATCGCAGCAGAATTTACCTCGCACATGTGTCTTTCTTGGATTGGCGGGACCTGCCAGGACGATGGCGCGCCACTACCGCTACTGCTGGCGACGCGGAGAAGGTCTGGGTGGTGGGGGCCGCTGATCACGAGGGCCACCATCGGACGCGGCTGCTGGTAACCGGTCGTCATTGGCGACCGCGCTGCTTGAGGCGAGTCAATATGTTGAATCAACCGGTCATCTACGCCGGCGGCGGTAGGGGCTCCCTGACCGTGGAGCTTTTTCTGTGGTGGTTTCACCGGGAGTTCGCAATGACAGCGATGGCCATGCATCCCGATGGTGCCGTGCTGGTCGCGGAGAGCGCCGACTACTTGCCAGCCGAGGCCGACTGCGTTGCCGCGGACGGCTTGGTCAGGCTGTTCGTGGTACCCAAGGATTGCCTGGAAATGAGAATAGTCAGCAGGGAGCTGAGAGTGCGGCTCGCCACTGGAGTTCTCTCCAGGGCATCGTACGGCGTCTATCGTCAGACTTCCAGCACCGTCACGGAAGCCGACTACCTGAACGAGTATCTGAGGAAGTTCACTCTGAAGGAAGCTTTCGCCGACCTCCATCGGGCCTGGCTCAGCGTCAGGTCGGAGACCTTCGCCAGGAGTTGGATATTGTCGCGCGACTGCGAAGAGGCGGCGATAGGATGTAGCGTCCCGTCGCTATCCTCGCGGCTTCACGCGTCATTCGATCAGGAGGAAGACAGAATGCTGCTGATCGAGCTCCAAAATCTGGCCAGGGAAGTGGGTCTGGAGGTCGGCGACGAAGAGCTGAGCAAGTGGATACTTGACGAGGAGAGCGATCTGGCGCGTTGCGTAAGGAAGCAGGAGCTGGAAGAGGATCATTGCCGCGTGAAGATCGAGGCGGAAGAGAAGTGGGCCGATTACGACAGCGGCGAGGAGGAGCAGGAGGAGGAAGAGGACGAGCCCACCGCGGAGGAAGCCGTTGGTCTGCTGTCGAGGGTGCTGACTTGGATGGAAAGAGAGCCCCTTGATCCAGGACTATTACTTGCTGTCAGATCGATGCGCGATACCGCCGCACTCATGGTAAGCACCGACTGATAAGAGACAACCACTCGAGCCTATCGATCGTCGCCGTGCGTCGCGAATCCTGGAGAGAGAGAGAGGGGCCCCCCGACCTTGCAAGCTTTGCGGCCAGATTGAACTAATTCCATCGACTGTCACTCGATGGGAGGGAGAGAAGGGTCGAAGAGACGCGATGAGTTGCGCGAGAAGCCTGGAGAGCCACTTGAATTCGGCGATACGTCGTCGAGCCGGCGGACGAAAAAGCCGAACGGAACCCCTCGAACGTTCGAAGAGCGCGGGCGCCGTCTTTGCAAATTAATGCTCGAGCTCGAGCTCGTCCTCGATAACCGCTCCCCTTCGAGGGTTTATTGAATTGTATATTATATTTCCTCCGAGGGCTTTTTACCTCGACGATCCCACTTTTTCTTGCCTCCTGCCGTCGTCCGAGACGCACGGATGGAAATGAGGCTAATGTTTATGTTAAATAGGGAGGGACAGTAATGGTACTCGACGCGATCAAAGAATTGAAAGCTGATACTTTATTAGATCGTTAAACCCGTTATTTATGTGTGTGTGCCAATGAGAAGCAACGGGCACTTCTTGCATTATATTTTCCATTTCGAAAACTCGATCACTGAGACTTGGGAATATGATTAGAAGTGGACGGTCTATACAGAGACACCATGAATAAATAATTAATGCAGTTTAGAAATTTGCTGTAGCTAATTTGCTGCAGTATCTATTAGTTGATATGCTTCATCAGCTACTAATCACTCGACTGCATTAACGATGCGTTAATTAATTACCTAATAACGCTGCACGCAAGGCTATACCGTTTCAACTCAGGGCTAGATATGTATAAACGTTGCGGTCGCAGCGCCGTGTATATTGTTAACCATACCGTTTGATTTACAGGCAAGCAAAATGGGCCTAGCGGGGACGCATCCAAGCGGGTTGCCCTTCTTCTGTCCCAACGGGGACCACCTGACCCAACCACCACCTGCCCATATGGGAATTCCACCGTATGGGACGCTGGACGCGGGTAAAGCGGCCGCGGCGGCCGGTGAGTACTGGTCATCCACCACCCCTGGACAACCACCACCCAACCACCCCGAACATTGGAAACGTCTTCTCACTGCAGCAGCCTCCACAGGTTAGCTCCTCTCCGTGCGTCCGCACTAGGTCCTCAGTCCTGTGACACCTTGTCCCTTGGAAGCTCCATTCTTCGTTGAGCCACGCGATTAGACCACCTTAGTCTGAAACTCGCGAGAGATGTGCCTGGATAAGAGATGCGCCCTTCAATAACGAAGACATAGTTTCTGTTGTTGTGCGCTAGCAATCGACGAAGATGTATATGTTTTTATATATGTATGTTGTGTTATATCTTTTATTAGGAATACCGAGTTTCTGGCTCAACAAACGATGGCTCAACAAATGTACTAGCTGAGGTGGAGGTTGCTCTCACGTTTTCTCTGTCGAGTTGCATTTGGTCAGTGTAATATCGCAAAGTAATCTGCATAAAGTTATTATTGTGATATGCTATTCGTACAAACGTATCGCAAATCGACCGGCCACAGATCTCTGCTCGAGTTACCACAGTATTTTTGAAACGAACAGAGTATATTGCAATAATTACTTTTCAGTTTTTTTTCCATCTAAATACACTTTTTCATAAGTTTGCGCGTAATTCCAACGTTAAAGATATTACATTTATTACGAAGGAAGCCCGCAGGTATGACTCGTATTCTTAGTAAGGGTAGTAATCCGGGATAGGAAAACGCCGAAGAATTTTAATCGTGCGAGACTAAACCTTCGATCAATCTGTTACGGTCTCACATTATTCGAAATTGAATGTTTCGCCGGGTGTCTAAGAATATGCTCCAACTTTCACCCAGTGGTCACAACTCACGAGCAGAAAAGTGGTTAAAAATCAACGTGCATTACCCACAATGCAGACAGGTAGATTTTTTTCCAAATTTATCTCGATTATTCCACTTAATTATCAAGAAATATGAAAAAGACAATTCGCTGAATAATACCTGTGTTAATGTTTAAAGGGAACATTAATCTACATTTAACATTTAATAATACGCTGGCTTTTTTGTGCTTTCGTATGATCATAAAAATTAGTATTCTTACCGTTCAGGCAAGTGTTACAATAGATTGCACTCCGTGTATCGGTTGAATTAATGATTCTTTTGCGAAGTAAAAGCTTTAGCGGCGGCACAAATATTGGCAGACCTCTCCAATCGAAATTGATGGAATACTTCACGTCTTTGTAATAGAGAAACACGGTCTGCTCGCGGTGTGTAATTATTTGCGTGCCATTTCACTGTATTGATCCTCATAACTGACAACATACAAGCAATATAAATGCACTTTGTATACAGTTGGGCTTGCTTGAACGCCAAACAGCTTGGTTGCTGATTTTCGCATGAATCAAAAAATCGAAATTACGTCATCGATCCACGGCATAATGCCGTGAATAATGGTTTGGACTTCGAATAGAAATATTTGCTATATAAAGTTCGCTATATATAAGAACATATACTTCCAAAAAGTCTCTCTCTCTCTCCAACTTGAAAACACTATTTTTACATGTAACCTAGTGGCGTTATACCAGTGATCTTCTTGAATTTTGGAGTTACTGCAGCACCTCGAATTAGGGCTGGGACTATTCGAATAATTTAATATTCGAATATTTTACAAGTATTCGAAGGCTACGAATAAACTTCGAATATTTGAGTATTCGAATATTTGAGTATTCGAATATTACTCGAATATTTAAGTATTCGAATACTATTCGAATATTTAAGAATTTAAGTATTCGAATACTATTCGAATATTTAAGAATTTAAGTATTCGAATACTATTCGAATATTTCAGTATTCGAATAATATTGTATTGTCATCGGAACTATGTATGTGTGCAAAGTTTCAAATCGGTCGGATATGTTGAAGTGGATCAAAATTAACTTACAAGATTTCACCCTGACAAACTGACGAACTCACAACTGAAACTAAATAAAAGCTTGTAAAAAATGAACCTAAAGAACTTGATTTATAATTCACACCATACTATTCGAATACATATCAAATACTGAAATATTCGAATACTGAAATATTCGAATAGTATTCGAATTCTGAAATATTCGAATGGTATTCCAATACTGAAATATTCGAATGGTATTCGAATTCTGAAATATTCGAATGTTATTCCAATACTGAAATATTCGAATGGTATTCGAATACTAAAATATTCGACTAGTATTCGAATACTTGGATATTCGAATTATATTCGCCAAATAATTGAGCAACTGAAGTATTCGAATATTCGAATACCGAAAAATTCGACAAATAGTCCCAGCCCTACCTCGAATGACGTCGACGTGTTTTCACGCCAAGGTATTTGCATCCTGCGCACCGTTTTGACTTGTCTCCACGTGGATATTTTCTGGAAGGCATTAAAATTTCTATATACTCTATTAGATCTTCGTGAAAGTGTTGCCAATGGATTGGTGGAGATTCTTCTGATAAAAGTCTGTCTAAACTCAACCTTATTCAGAATGTTTTTAATCATACATGATGCACAATAAATTGGTCTAATTAAATTGGTCTAATTAGCATAATTAAAAGCAGCGCGAATAAAATCGGATTTGGACTAATTTTCATCGGAATAACCTTACCTATCCATTGATATTACTTTCATAAAGATTTAAGAAAATATAGGCAATAATAAAAGTTTGTTTTCATTAGTGTCGACATGTATTCCTTTCCTAGAATCGCCCAGCCTACTTGAAACTAAACTTTGCGCTACTAAAAGCGTTAAACGCATTTAAGTGAAGCACTCAGTTAAAAATTTAGAACAAGGAAGAGACGTCACAATAGGTGACAAAGTCACCTGCTCTCACTCGGATGCGTTTTCCTGTGCTTAAAATCATTTAGAATCTTACTTACAGGCCAGCATGTCCCAGTATAGTGCTTTTACTCAGCGTGATAAATTTGAGAACTGCCATCGTCCGGTACCAGTTGCTGTGCATCATTTTAATGTTTATATATTTACAAAGAAAGGACCCAAAATGTAACTCGTAGATTTTAACGGGCTTTTGCACAGCGCTAGAAAGTGAAGCGCCGAAGATAATTATGTATGGTTTCAGAGGTAGACGGCTAATAGTTTAAGAGATACATATACATATGCCCAGTTTTGAAACCCGTTGTGACATTTTCCTAGATGCATACCTGAATAATTTATTTCATCGCTGTTATTTTTCTGCTGCATGCAACGTTTCTTTTAATCTACATTTCAAATTTAAACAACGAATTTGTTTGGAAGTAGGAATTATAATGGGATGAGAGTGTATGACAGATGGTGGCCAAATAGTACAAAATATATACAAAACTTACAAGAAATTTTAAAAGACAGTGCATCAAAGTTGAATGTACCTGAAAATTTTTACTTCTAATAAGGCAACGATTCCGAGCAAGATTCTATGAGGAAGATTCTATGGCCCAAAAAGAAGTCGAAATGATACAACAATTTTTTCTCCTACGAAGCTTCACTTTGCAGAAAAATGAATTTGAAAATTGACTGTGACTGTTCTGTGCACGATGCAGTTTCACAGCTTGCTTACTATCAATACTTACCTACTTACTTATCAATTGGTTCTTAAGATATGCGAGCGAACACAATAAACGTAATAAGTGACAGTAATCTGTGCATAAACTAACCACGTTCAGTTGAGATATTGTTCAAAACGTTGACCGTTCCATTTACAGTGTTGTATTCTGCGAATTAAATTCTGGTGGACTTTGTGGCGCCTGTTGCATTTTCAGTTCTTCAAATTGCTTATAACAATTCTTCGTTTTAATTGCTCAAGGCCTGTGATATCTTCCAAGTAAACTCTTTCTTTCGTGGGGCCCGACAGACAAAAATCGATGGGCATTAAGTCCGATGATTAGCATTCGTGTTGCCCATGATGTTAGACAAATAAATTTCCTCTAACAAATAATAGAATATGGAATATGGAATAACGTAAAAGGTGTAAATACGATACACAGTGGCGGATTTAAGAAAAAGGCCCAGGTGGCAAACGTTCTGAGGGGCCCATATTTGCGGGGAATTGAAGAGATAGTTTACTAAAAATGGGTCAAGTGTAGTAGTGCGAAAAAAAATGTAGTGTTTCGATACCTATATCTAAACATAATTATTTTTTTAGACGGGGCCCTACGGGGCCTTCTGCGCAGGAGCCTAGGCGGCAACTGCTCATCAGCAGCCCTGGTAAATCCGCCACTGACAACTTGTAAAGTGTGGTTGTATCGAGCACAGAAACAGTCGTAGTAACGTTGAGGAACTAGTTCTTGATCAGGCACTAATTTTTTATCAGTTCATGAAATAAATCGTTCTTTTAAGTTTATGTCAATAAATAATTGTTTGAAATAATTACTAACATAAAAATTGATAATTCAAAAATATATGTGTTGTCCGTGAAAGCAGTTAGTATTGTTAGTTTTCGTGAAAATAAATGTGTAAGGTGGCCCACTTGACGGAAGCCCCTGTTGAACACCATCTCTTACTGTTTGAAGTAAGAGATCACCATCAACGCCACAGTCGATTTCTTTGCTGGTCGTTGCGGTATTAAAGGTTATTTTCATACATTTTGCTTACAATAGTTTACTTTACAATGTAGAGCAAGAATTTTAGTATTATATGTATCATTTTGCTTTAAAAGTCACTGATCATTATTTAGTTCCAATTTTTTCTTGTGGAACTAATTTTTGATCACCTGAATAAAAAATAGGTTAGGACATTATAAAATTATAAAAAAATTAAATTTAGATGGTATAATACTAAAAATAAATTTATTTGGTACTTTCTTTTTAATTAGTATCCGATTATTTACATTGAATAGTTCCTTACCTGATAAGAAATTAGTTCCCATGTATTTTAGATGATCAAAAACTAGTTCCTCACCTCACCAAAAAATTAGTTCCCATGTATTTTAGATGATCAAAAACTAGTTCCTGACCTGATCCAAAATTAGTTCCCATGTATTTTACATGATCAAAAACTAGTTCCTAGTCACCTAATTATTCCATACCTTATAAATAATTAAATTATACTTATTTTCAACTTTTTAAAATTTTTCCTTAAAGTTTAAACATTAATTCATCTTTTAGTATAAGAAAGTCTATGGTTTAAAGTTGTATTAGGTTAAAAATAAATATTAAAGCGGGAAGCCCTCTAAACTGATCAAAAACAAGTTCCTTAACGGTAGAGTTTTTAGTGAAACCAGTTACGCCAACCATCAGTCAGGAACTCTACTGATTTTCAAATTAATTTTCCTGGAAAATGAAGGTTTTCCACCTATTTCGTACCGCGATATACGGCCCACTGTGTATAGTGACTACTGTATTTCTTACCGAGTTAAGAATCTAAGCTGATCCTGCTGCTCGAACGGAGCTGTGGAGAGGACGGAGCGTCCCCAGAGGGAAGATATAGGAATAGAGAGAAAAGAAGGGAAATCGAGAAAGAAAGAGAACGGAAGCAGTGGCGAGATAAGAGAGAGATGAGAGGCTCGCGAACTGGCGTCAAGTAGGAGAATAAGAGGAGGACTCACCATTAGGCTAATCAGCCAGGCATGCAGCCTCCCTCTGGCGCCGGGTTAAGGGGATTTCAACCCGCCTCTCTATTTCTACAGCTTCTCTCCGTCCTACTCTCGTAGCACCCGCCCTCAAGACCGCCTCCCTGTCGAGGGAAACCTCTAACCGTCAACTCTCTGCAGCCAATGTGAATTAGCAATCAATGATCAATGTGTTTCCCAATTTAAAACGCGTGCGTTATTACAGACTCGAAAAATAGAGCTCTGCCATCTAACAAGGGATGATCCCGAACCCGGAAATTCAAAAAATTCTGAAACATTGTGAATATGTAGGGGATTTTCTCCCGATTACAACGCAATTTTTGATTGCTGCCCAAATTCACTCTGAGGGGGTGGAATTGACCCCTGAAAATCCGGTTAGTTTCCGATTTTGTGTTGTAAGTCGTGAAATGTAAAATATTTTTTTTTTTTTTTTTTTACCAAATGATAGGTCTAATTAAAAGAAGCAACTTTTGTCTTGAAACTTTTTTTCTACCTCTTACAGTTTCCTAGGTATAACACAAACTCGGAAAACAGCCGAATTCTCAGGGGTTAATTTCACCCCCTTCAGGAAATCCCCTAGATTTTCACGAAGTTTCAGAATTTTTTGAATTTCCGGCTTCGGGATCTTCCCTTGTAAGAAAAATATTGAACTTGGTAGTAATTGCTTCTACCAGGACAAGAGCTTTCGTTGGTTACAAATGAGAACCCTTGAACGGGGGGTGGTTTAGCAGGGTCGCAGCCGGCAAAAAATATGCACACTCTGGAAGAAGATTTGATATGGAATTTCAATTGTAGGTATTATCCGTTTGAAATGTTTTTTCAGTAACGTCAGGCTACACGGAGTATTAACCCTTCGCGGTCACAAGGGGTGTGTCGCACCCCAAGAGGAATTTTCAACTTCAAATGTCGCGCCTTTGTGACTACAGAAGGGCGGGAATTCTCGCAAATAAAAATATCACTTTTTCCCACAACCTCAAATTTCATCATATCAAAATTTACATTTCTAGAAAAAGACTATTACAGCATGATTGTATGAGTATTACGAATGTACAATTATCACTCAAAAGTTAAAGGATTCAAAAGTAGGAAAATGGGGTGCAGTGAACCCCATGTGGCCAATTTGTGATTACAACGTGTGACCACGACGAGTTGAAAAGAAGTTCAACACTTTGGGGCCTTATAGTATTCACCGGGAGGAGTAAGAAATGCTGAATCGATATGGGTCCTAAAATTACTGTGTACCTCTGACACATTCCCTATTTAGTGCAGTCAGTCCTCTGCATTATTTATTGTTCACGTGGACACTAAATTGTGTATGTAAGTATCCCTACAAAAATTGTTTCTGATAATTTTGAAATGTCGAGCTACGTTTTGTATTGTTACCAATGCAAATCTAACCCAGCCGATCCAACATTCGCTGGACGAGACGAAAAGGGAAAACCTTTGGGGATGCTACGAGTTAGGTAACTGGAAGATTTTCAAACCTGGAGGAGAACTTTTGAACGATTGCTTTCTTTGTATCGTGTCCCAGCGACAGACTTCTCCCTGAATGATGAAAACTATTGGGAAACAACTTTGCAAACTTAACTTGATCGAGAAGCGATACAAGAGCAAATAAGGAGTACAGGGCCTACAAGCTTGGCGATACCATCGATACCAAAAGCTCCTTTTTCGTTCAATTAACCATTCAGTTTATGCTACAATGATCATCGTTGACCCGTGTTGCCTTCTAAGAAAGATCTAAAAAGATAGTAATTGCACTTTCCTGTTTAATATTAAAGTAAAGTAGGAAGAATTAAAGAAATACGTAGGATTTAATGCTTTAGAAATAATGCCTGCTACAGCAGAGATCTTGTCTACTACTATCTTCTTGATGTCAGGTGGAACGTAACGAAAGTGAATATTTATTTACAAATTCAGAAAAACTTTGCGATTTATAGTTAGTGAAACAGATATAACGCTATACGTACTTGGAACACATTTAAGGGGTGAGTAAAGTGATTTCATTGAGCATTCGAACTGCCAGATGTGTTTGTCATCACTTGTTATGTGGCCTTAAAGGGCCCACAGACTTTGTAATATTTTGTACAATTTATTGTATGACTATACTGCTCGACACTATATTTTTCCGGGTATATGATTACATATACATTAATTGAAACATAAATGTCCAAGAAAAGGTATATACAATTTTCTTAAAAATCAGGTAAGAAGTAAATAAAAGAGAGAAAACAATTTGAATACACGAAATTTACATACAACTTTAAAAAACTTGTAACGAGGGCTAATTTACTGCGACACATTTTTTTGCCGATAAAGTTCGCCGCTTTGAATAGTCACTTCTTTAGTAATTCTTAAATTTGAAGCAATACGTCATCTTCTTCTAACTAATAATTGATAATTTAAAACAATGCCATCTACGTATCGGATGATACACTATTTGCTTTACATGAATTTCAACTTTTCGCGTGACCGATCGGCAAGAAATAGTGTCCAGTAGTATAGGTCGAATACGGCTGTCTGAACTAGGGCTGGGACTATTTGTCGAATTTTTCGGTATTCGAATATTCGAATACTTGCTCAATTATTTGGCGAATATAATTCGAATATCCAAGTATCCAAATACTATTCGAATATTTAAGTATCCGAATACTATTCGAATATTTAAGTATTCGAATACTTAAGTATTATTATATTTATGTATTCGAATACTTAAGTATTATTATATTTAAGTATTCGAATACTTAAGTATTATTATATTCAAGTATTCGAATACTTAAGTATTATTATATTTAAGTATTCGAATACTGATGTATTCGAATAGTATGATGTGAATTATAAATCAAGTTCTTTTTAGATTCATTTTTTACAAGCTTTTATTTAGGTTCAGTTGTGAGTTCGTCAGTTTGTCAGGGTGAAATCTTGTAAGTTAATTTTGATCCACTTCAACATATCCGACCGACTTGAAACTTTGCACACATACATAGTTCCGATGACAATACAATATTATTCGAATAGTATTCGAATACTTAAATTCTTAAATATTCGAATACTTAAATTCTTAAATATTCGAATACTTAAATTCTTAAATATTCGAATACTTAAATTCTTAAATATTCGAATACTTAAATTCTTAAATATTCGAATACTTAAATATTCGAATATTATTCGAATACTGAAATATTCAAATAATAACATTCGAATACTCAAATATTCGAACAATAACATTCGAATACTCAAATATTCGAAGTTTATTCGTAGCCTTCGAATAATAAAATATTGGAATATTAAATTCTTCGAATAATCCCAGCCCTAATTCCAACAGCTACGCTAACAGCAAACAAAATAGCGGAGCTATTCTGTCAGAAGGAACTGCCCCCAAATTTATTATCAAAGGCAAACAGACAGGTAAAATAGATCGTCAATGATACACGTAAAAAGAATTCATCGTTTCAGAAAGAAGGCCTTCAACCCAAATTTGAAGCGAAGATGCCAAAAAACCTCGCAATTCTGGGATCGATAACTCTAATTACGCCCATTAAACCGACCGACGGGCTCCTCGCAATAAAATCCCTGAAAGAGGACGATTCTAATTCAGTTCGCGAACCGTTTTCGTCGTCGTCGTCGTCGTCGGGGCTACCTCTCGAAACGCTCCAGGTATCGTTTCACCGACGCGGAGTCACGACCGGGATACTTCGGACGTGTTTGCGCGCGCGCTATCTTCCTCTCCTCTCCTTCTGCCACACACCACCCTACTCCTCCCCTCTCCTTCGACCCTCTCAGTCCTTGGAATATGTAGATGGGGTTGATAGCGTTTATGCACGACTACGAGTTCGTTCGGCGGCTCGGGTTCTTTGTCTTGCAAACGAGCGAGCATTTTGTCCCCCTCTCCATCCCTCCGGCTTCGTTCCTCGTACCCCCTTGGCTCGCGCTCACCCTCGCTCTCCCCCCCTTTCAGAATGACAGTGCTCTCCCTCTTCTCCCCTCGCGTTCCCCTGCAGCCGTCACCCACTGTCTATCCGTTCTCTCCTACTACGTACTACCCGGCCGAGGGTCCTGCCACCTCTGACTTCCCCTCTCGTCCAACCTAACCCTAACCTCCCTCTTCTACTCCCCCTCTCAGCCACCTCTCTCTCTCTCGGTCTTACCGCACTCTATGCCCCCCGGCCTCTTCCTCCCTCTAGTCCCTCGTCTCTCTGTCACCCCTTAAGAGTTTTCACGACCCGAACCACCCCCCGTGTCTACGAAACTACCCTACTCGCGCACCGAGCTCTCGCTCTCGCGAATATATTTCTAATTAGCTCCACTTTTCGATCCCAGTCGCGTGTTTATTTCAGGATTCCACGGGAGAGCAAAGGGGTGGAAACGGGACGGGTATTAGGACGCGAAAAGTTGAACGGAGAGGAATGACGATCCCAGGCACTTCGCCGGGACTCCACCATTGATCCGCTTAATTTTTCTCTTCTCTCGCCACTCTCGTCCCGCTCCTGTCTCTCTCTCTCTCTCTCTCTCTCTCTCTCTCTCTCTCTCGCTCGCTCTCTCGCTCTCTCTCTCTCTCTCGCTCTCCCTCTCTCTCTCCCTCTCTCTCTCGCGATGACGGAACGTTCTTCCCGCTGATCTTCCTGTTCCCCTTGCCTTCTTACGCTTTTACATTTCTTCCGTCGGCTGGCGCTCTAATTTGCTTCGGCTTTAGGAGCGTCTTACTTACTGGCGAGAATTGGAGTCTGTTTCTAAATTCGAGGTCTGCGGTGGGGATGCTTCGGGGAAATTTCAGCGAGCAGATTTTGGTGAAATTTAACCGAGTAAGGACAGTGCTCTAGTGCTGCCTGGGCTCGCATGATTCGAAACGAAACCGAGCCTTTAACAGCGGTATGGCAACGGATCTGTCAACGCTTGACTGGGTTTTATTGGCGCACCGTTTCACGAGGTACTTTCGGGCCGACAGCGATTTATTTGTATCTTCGTGGAAGAGTAGTGGATTCTTGAGATTTTCCTGATCAAAATCAGCCCGAAGGCGACGTCGTACTATCTTTAATGACACAAGATGCAAACTTGATTCGCAGTCTGTAGAAAGCATTTCACTCGGGTATCTTTAAAAATAGGTGAAACGACTTGCAGGGGCGGGTTTAAAGAAAAAGGCTCGGGTGGCAAACGTTCTGGGACACCCTGTGTGCATAACAGAATTACAAATTAATTTACGCGCGTGTGGCATGAAAATTATAGGAAACAAGAAAATATAGTTTTTTGGTTAAAAACATAATTTTTTGGAAGATGGGGCCCGGAGGGGAAGAAAAATATTTACATTTGTAATAAAAATACGACATCCAAGAAGCCTTTTTAAAAACGGTGTGCAAGATGTCTCAAACACTACTGCACCAATGTTTCTGAAATTTTGTGGGCTTATTTTTTATATATATTTTTAAAAATAGTTTAAAAAGGCTTCCTGGATGTCGGTGTATTTTTATTATAAGCGTAAATATTTCTCTACAAAAAAATTACCAAATGTTCTTTAAATGTTACACTTTTAAGTGCAAAATGTTCTGTAAAAATATATGCTCCCGCTTTTTCTAAAAATATTCACAAACATTTGCCTCTTTTCGGCCTCCTGACTAGGTATAACCCCTTAAATCCGCCACTGCGTGCTTCATTTTCATCAAGAAAATTTCAACAATTCATCGATGTCATTTGTTCGTAAGTGTATACGACTAATACCGTTAAATTCACTAGGCATATGCAAATTCAGGGAAAGGTTAACTGCCAGTCCTAGCCAGCATTATCAATTTACGGGGGTTGAAGTTGACTTCCGTCATAATTTATAATTCTGTTTGTACATTGTACATAATTATTCTAGTAGCGTAAAATGAATAAATAGAGTGTTCTGTTCACCTTGCGGTAACGGGAAACGCAACAATATTTGCGTTACAAATCAATGAAATAATTAGTAAATACTTGGAAACACGAAACTGTCAGTTCACTTTATATTTTTCATATTTTAATGGATAATGATCACACGATTTTAATGAATATGATATTTTTCATAGATAATGGCTTTGTTCCTCTCTGTGCACATGCAAAACAAATTAGTGAAAGCTTATGCTCTTTTCAAGTAGTTAAATCAAAATAATAGTTGCAGCTATTTTATCTAACGAATCACTATCGAGGTGAAGATTAGGTACGTGAATTCGTCGTGGAGGCCGTGGCTATTACTTTTTTGGCAATCTCCGAAATTTGCAATAAATCGCTCATTTGTTATCGGATTTGCATCAAACTTGCGCCAAATGATGTAGATTTTTTTTTACGAATATCACACGTCATAACTCAAAACCTGTCAAAAGTGGAGTTGCATCCCTCTTGCTGCAAGGTCTTTTATTATTTTAGTACCTGTAGTTTATATGGCAATACTCTTATTAAATATATAAAAATTTAGAAATTAAAATTGCAATGCATCTGCACTATATTCAGTACGCAGAATGTTAAAATCCCCCTGCTATTCTGCTAATTCAGGACTGTTTTCTTTACAAGTGCTTAAAAGTATCTTCCACAATGAAATAATAAAACCACTAATACTTCGTAGATACATATTCTTATTATTATTATTATTATTATTATTATTTATTCCACGGGTAAAGACCCTTTACTGTACAACGAACAATTCATAAAGTTAACAAAGAAACAATGCGAAGGAAAAGAAAAGAGGAGAAAAGTCAGTACATAAATAAACAAACAATAATACAAGAAAATAATAGAACTAATGAACTAATAAAATTAAAATTAGACGTGTACAGAGACGTTACTGCGAGCCACAAAGCCCGCGAACGGTATATAAAGGTGGCCAATGTACCATTAAAAAAATCAACATGCTCGCTATACATATATTTCGCATATTCGCTTGTATACTAGAAAATAAGCCTGTCGATTAATGAATATAATAGCACGTCAAACAAAGAGAGAGTACCGACATCGTCGTCTCTTAGCTGTGTATACATCGTTCGCAGTCCTCATCCTGCAGAAACCACTAGAGCCACCAGCTGTGATCCTTCGAGCACGTAACCCTTCACAAGTAGGTTCTCCGGTTTTTCTTGTCTTTTCGAGCGGTCACTTTGATATCTCTGTCGAACTTTCTATGTATCCACGTGTATGCGCTTTCCCTCTCGTGTCAAAATACCACTCGAACGTAGCCTTCTTGTAAGGCCCGGTCCAGATCTGAACCGAACGCCGAACCGAACGCCACTTGAGTAGTTAGACGGAGCAAGACAAGTATATCACTCGTCTTACTCCATCTAACTACTCAAGTGCGTTCGGTTCGGCGTTCGGTTCAGATCTGGACCGGGCCTAAGGCATCCTCGAGTGCTCTCCGAGAGCACAGGTTCAACGTAAGTTCCTTGAGGAGGCTAGTCTGTTGGGGCTACACGGGGAGCAACAGGAAAATCGAATATGAGTAAACGATGAGCTATATTTGCGGTTATCAATTACCATCAGTAGAAAGCCTAATAAGGTAAAAGACCCAATACGTGGACACGTCCCAGTAGCTGGACACTGGTGCAAATAATACTGATTAGTAAATTTAATATTCGCTTTATCCAAAAAAGAACTATTTTATTCAATTATTCAAATATTTAGTAAAATATATTCATATATATATATTTGGTATATTTGTAACACTTTCGTAAAAAACAATTTATTCTCTTGAACTGTCCGGTTTACACCATTTTAGTATTGGATTTATCTGATTTGCTAAGCAGTCGATGTTACACACGAATACACAACCTTAAAATCAGTCATTCAATAATAGATTCATTTTACTCAAGTTTGTTTACTGATTTGAATGAATTACTTATACAGAAGAAATATGCAAAAAGCAAAAACTATTGTGTTGTTTTTTTTATTTAATTTCTCTAGAAAACATCCAAATTGCTGATGTTTCATTATGTGTCCATGTAATGGGACATACTAGTTAAGCTGTCCAAGTATTGGGCCATTGTAAGGTCTATGAATTTTCAATATTTCACCAAATTATTCACTCCTACAATATGTGTTTTTTTTAATGATAAAGTACACACGATGCCCCATATAATTGCAAAATCGTTTTTATATAAATCGATTTGTATAACTGAAAAATTCTCAAATATGTGTACGCCATACCTTAAATGTCCAGGTATTGGGACATTTACCTTATTAACGGTTTTAAAACTTTTATGAGTCACAGATGGTGTTTCGGAATTATTAGTATAAACCCAACTGGGGTAATAAAGTTTATAAAGGAGGAACAAAAGAGTCGTAATAAAGGTAACCCCAAACAGCTGGACATTTCGCGGAAATACAAGCTTGCTCCATTAGGGAAATAGCATTTTGTAATTGTAACTTTTATTCAGAGAGCTCCACTATTGACATCTTTATTTTTCTGTTTACTGATAACTGGTTAAGGGAGGACAACCGGGTAGTAGCCCCAAAACTAAAGGTATCTTTGGAAATTTATTAAAAGCAAACTACTTAATGAGTCTTTTTGAAATTTTCAGCACTTTTTACTGGATGTTTCAGTTATACGAATATCTGTTTTGAAATTTATTTAAAGCAGATTTATAAGCTGCAGGGGAGACCGGGGTAAAGTGAGCCGAAAAAAGTTTGAAGTCGAATAAAATTTTTCCCTTTCAATAAAAATGTGTGGAAATAGATGTATAATATAATTTAAACATTACTATTGGTAAATGACGAATAGGAATACTTAAAATAAACTTAGAGTATATTAAAATTCAACTTGAAAAGAAAAAGCGAAAATTACCACTTTACCCCATATATGGGGTATTTCCGCTGACATGTTTGACAGCTTTCCGACGAAACGGTTCCTCCGAAATCAAGAAACCAAAAAGTTTTAGAAACACTATGCGGGTGGCGCACGACGGGCTCGATTTTGAAAATTTTGGAAACTGGCCACCTCTGAAGAAAATTGAGATTTTGTTCTCAAAAATTAACCTCCTTCGTTGAAAAAGAAATAGAAAAAAAAACGTCCCCTCGTGCCATAGCCATCCGCATATAGTTTCCAAACCATTTTGATTTTTGATTTTATCGGAACCGTTTCGTCGGAAAACTGTCAACCATTTCAGCTGAAATGTTTTGCAGCGCTACTGGCCCTGTACAGCTTATAAATCTGCTTTTAATAAATTTCCAAAGAGTCCTTTAAATTTCTCGAAATTACCCTGTTGCTCCCCCCTTAATTCTGTGCTTGAACAAGCAATGTGTTCGTCGTAAGCCAAGTGTCATAATACATTTAAGTACGTAGCGTAATATAAAGTTAGGGACATTCGCTTCCCTCTAATTGTGTAACATGTTTCGCCTCATAAATCGTCTTTTTGACGAAGTCATCCCCCCCGGCACCGTGTTTTCTCCTCCATTGAGATATACGCGATCCTTCTTTCCGGTTGAAAGCGCGCCGTGCAAATGCTAACGGTGGCCTCCAATAGAGTGAAATACAGTCGTTAGAGACGGATTCACGGGGTTTTCCTCGAAAAAGGTCGGAAAGCGTCGAAGTTGTCGATCGGAGGGACGAAAAGGAGTGGAGCACGGAACGAGGGGAGGAAAGACACAGAATATCGCGGTATACGGTACACCGGGAGCTCGAGTTGTTCGAGAATAAAAGAGTAATTTTCCGGGTGGTGAGGCCCTGATAATGGGGTTGCAGACTGCCGAGTCGACTGGAAAGTGATTAAGCACACATGACGGAACCCGCGGACTCGCCAGGATATTACGAGCCACCCCTTTCAACCCACCTCCGCCGCCGCCGCGCCGTCCTTCTGCCTTGAACCCTTTTCCCCTCTCGCCCCCTTATATCATTCACCATCTTCCGCCCTTCTCCGCAGCAGATCGTACTTCTAATTCTCGTCCTTTACCTTATTCGTGCGCGATATTGGACAGATAACGACCCTTTCCTGCGTGCCTCCGAACCGGCTGCACCTCTCGACCCTCGGAAGGGGTAACTGGTCTCGATATTCACCCCCGTCTTGAGTCTCTTCCGGGCTTCAGACTCTTCCGGTCGCGGACGCTGCTGCACAAGTCACGCGAATTCCACCCCCTTTCGCGTAGAAGAAAAATTAATTTTCTTACCGCTGGGGAAATTGTAATTGTTACAGTAATTCTTTCGGATATCGGGGAAGGCAACTTGATTTTTTTTTTTAATACTCGTGACATCCCTGCACAAATATTTCGTGGTGGCTTTGGTCACGAAGTTATTGCAAAATTTTGACATATTTTTTTGGAGGTAATTATTGCTTTTCTATGGTAATGAAAATTTAGAGTCTAACCCTCGAATAAATACAGGGGTTGCTGGTCCTATTTTTATGAGCATTTCGAAGTAAGCTGATTTGGTATTGGTGATTTCAAAGTTCTGGCAATTTTTTCTTTCTGATGGGAATGGTCTAATGTAAAATAGATAGGTGAAGCCAATATGGAAACACGTGTGTAATAACTGATAAATATTCGTAATATGTAAGAGTCTCTCTCGGTGTATCCCGTTCACTCTACTATCCGATCGATTTAGGGGGAAGACCCAGGCAAGCATGAGATAATGGAATGCTAACCACAGTAGTGTCTCGTTAGCTGGCCGGATTTCTGTCCTGTTAGCTGGCCGTCGCTGTGCCCACCAGTTTTGGGAACTAGCTTCGCGGAGCTGGCTTGTCCCGACACCCAAGCATGTTTCTTTTAATAACCGACTTGAAATCTCGCTATCTCGTGTGGTGTATCGGTAACACCAAAAAAAAATACTGATTTTATACGAATTTACTCTAATGGTCAACCTAATATTACATTGAATATTGCTAAGGAATGCGTTTGTTATAAATATCAACTAAAATATCTCTACCGTCCAAATGATATCTATTGTTTGTTGGTATTTGTATTTAATATTTAGATTTTCGTTTTTATTGAAAATTTAGTTGGTATATGTTCGTTTAAAACAACCGGCGTAAGACTTCTAAACCGTGAACATAAATTGTGAATTCTATTATTTAAATATTTTCAGAACTGTTTATCGAATTAAAGTTTTTGTTAAAAGTTTCCTGAAAATTAATTTATGACAGTAGTATAAGAGATTTAATGAAGGCGCCATTCAATACGACCACGACGGTCGACAGGTTGTATGCGCAACGACTCACTATGCTTCATAATTATCCGTCAAACAGTCGTGGCTATATTACTATAATTATACTACTTAAGTACTTATCGTTGGATGAGCCGTTACGTGCGTTAGCCCCTTAAAGAATCATTTAACCCTTGTACGGAAATCGGGTCATTGACCCAAAATCGAGTCACAAATCCATTATTTGGGCTGAAGCTCCCTCACATCTTTAAATAACTAATAACCGTCAATAATAAATAATATTTCGTTTTAATTTTATTTTTTTAAATTTCATATCTCTAATTTTTTATTGTAGAAATTTAATGAGTTCTCAAAATATAAACCATAATAATTAAATGAACTGCGGTTTATTTGGATATGCTCGGTTCTTGTAAATATATGATATTGTGTGAATTTGACAAAAATTTACTTATCCTTGTAGTTTTACAAACTCCGTAGGAGGGTTAAGCCATAACACAGTAAATTACTTCAAAAAGATCATTAGGGTTCAACATGAGAACTCAGAGGTGTGTGTCCTTTTTCAAAATCTAGTACAATGAACTAGGGCTGGGACTATTCGAATAATTTAATATTCGCATATTTTACAAGTATTTGAAGACTACGAATAAACTTCGAATATTTGAGTATTCGAATATTTGAGTATTCGAATATTTGAGTATTCGAATATTTGAGTATTCGAATATTTGAGTATTCGCATATTTGAGTATTCGAATATTTGAGTATTCGAATATTTGAGTATTCGAATATTCGAGTATTCGAATATTCGAGTATTCGCATATTTGAGTATTCGAATATTTGAGTATTCGAATATTTGAGTATTCGAATATTTGAGTATTCGAATGTTATTATTCGAATATTTAAGTATTCGAATACATCAGTATTCGAATACTTAAATATAATAATACTTAAGTATTCGAATACTTAAATATAATAATACTTAAGTATTCGAATACTTGAATATAATAATACTTAAGTATTCGAATACTTAAATATAATAATACTTAAGTATTGGAATACTTGAATATAATAATATTTAAGTATTCGAATACTTAAATATAATAATACTTAAGTATTCGAGTAGTATTCGAATACTTGGATATTCGAATTATATTCGCCAAATAATTGAGCAACTGAAGTATTCGAATATTCGAATACCGAAAAATTCGACAAATAGTCCCAGCCCTACAATGAACGGACGAACAATCAATGTACAAACCTCATTCGATCTCCATAATCAAGTCCGCACCAGGTAACCGTCGCCAATTGCAGTATCAAGGCACTGCCGGTGCTTCGCGATTACAAGCGGCGCAAGTAACTCGGTTCGGTAATCGACCGCCCCGGGATCTCTTTAGTAATAGACGATCGTTATCCGTGGAGGCTTGGAGTGGCTCTATCGTGGAAAACCACGCGTTGACCGATTTCGAGCGACAAATAGAGACGAGAAGGGGCGGCAGAGGAACACGCCTGTAGGACATATTGAGCCGCGAAACGCAGAAAGGAGTCCGAGGAGATAGAGAGGCGGCGAGGGAGAGGGGCGGCGCGGGAAGGGGCGAAAGTGAAAAGAGAGTCCGTCCAGTTCGTCCATACGCTTCAATGAACGATATGGAAAGAGGAGCGGCGGGATTGGAGGCGGGAGGGAGAAGTATTGGCCTCGTCAAGCGGTTTCAGGCTTACCGATATTCCGGGTGCTTCTCGTCGACCCTTATGAAGCCAATTACACTTCGCCTCGCCAAAGGCACCCCACTTATACCAGCAGCCGATGTTTCTGGGGCTCTTCGGCTGCAACTGGTTTCACGGCACGTACCGATTATATTAGATACAGGCTGCTGTAAAAGCTGTACACCCCTTTTTTCGTAACTTCAACCTTGATATTCCTAATTGTCGTGTAATGGTAATTGGCGGCAGCGTTGGTGACAAACTTTCAAATAATCGTTGATGCGGAAGATCTCTGGTTCGGAAATGACAGAAAATGTGTGATTAAAAATTATTTACAAAAGGGCAAGTCGTCACCAAGGTCATCGAAATCGGCGAGGACTTCCCTTTGCATGCTGCAGCAACGTCTGAGCATAACCGTTCCGCTACCACTTCGTGTCTGAGCGGACAGTAGTATAAACTAGCTTTGAGGCATAGCAAACGAATCAAGTCCATTACAAAGTGTCCTAAACCACTTGCGTTTATCTTCTGTGATAGCTTGCTCTATATCAGTTATTGAGAGTTTCTACTGGTACTACTGGTAGCGCAACCGAGGGAAGAATGGTGATTCTTCAGGAAAGCAGACATAAGTCGATAGTGCTGAATGACGTTTCTGCAAGTAATTCTGCGTTTTTTACGAAAGCGACTTAAAATCCGGCGAGTCAATTACACACTACGCTTTTACAAACAGCATCAGTGTTAGACTACTGGGATAATTTTGTACGCGGAACTAAGATATATCGTTTCTACTTGGAGTCATTACTATTCGCAGGAATTGTGGGAAATGGAGCCGATACTATTAGAATTTGAATTATCATACTTTTTTTCGGATGCTTTTAATATTACTAACGCTATTGATATTACTTCCGAACACAAGCAACACTAATTTTTAACCCCGCACACACGTGTTAAATGAATTTTCAAAGTTGTTTTTTCCAAAACGTGCAAAAACTTTATTCTGCAGTTCTGATTTATTTTTTTATAAAAATTACTATCTTTCTGGTTTATTATCGATAACAGACTACCCTGTGTAGTGATATCTTTACATACATATACATACATGCAGCAGAATCTCTTCAGGTGTTGAGGAACTAATGAACGATTGGGTAGGAAAGTCATGATACTACCGAAATCGGTGCCGTCGCATAAAATTTGATACGGCAATAATCTTGAGGGTGTGCGTTAGTATATCAAGGAACAAATATGAATAATCTCGTTTTATGCCTGAGATTACCAAGCCAAGATTACATTTCAGTTCAGTTGTTTGATACTGGTTATCTGCCAAAGCGCTAGAAAATAATGCAAATATTGTGGTAAAAGAAACAATGTAATGATATAGTTGAAGTACTTATAGAGTAAAAAATCAAAGTTTTTAAAATTTTTCCTCTGACCCTCTCAGAAGCTTCCAAATAGTTTAAAAGAATTTCGTCTAAAATTTTGTTAAAATATATTAAGGATTAAAGGTCGCTCAATGGCATTGCAATATTACTATTTTGGTATAAATTGATAGAAATTTTTGCAATAAGAACAAAATAATTTTATTAACTTTTAAGTGAGAGTATAACATTAAAATTCAGGCACAGATAAAAGCATGGTTTCGGATTCTGATATATAAATATGGGCGCCGTTTCATTAAAATTGACAAGTGACAATTATGGAAAGTCGCAGTCGCCAAACTTGTGGTACATGCGAAATATAAAGTCCTTGAGCGACCTTTGTATATCAAAATATACAAATAAAAAAACACGCAGATATTGTTATTTTGTCGAATAGAAGATTTTAGGAGGGTCAGACAATACAAATTTAAAAGTTGAAAAATAAGGACCACCCTATTATAGAGTTAATCGTATGTGTCTTCTGGACGAGATTTTGGGACCGTGTAATATTATACATATCGGGGCAGAGACTGTAGTTACTTTGCAAATGCTTCTTATATACATGCCTATACACTATTCTTCTGCTATAAAAATATCAAATCGGGTATAAGTTCTGTTGGACTTTCCAAACGAAGGTGTTCGATCAAAGGAATACATGATGGACTAACATCGACACTATTGCTTGAATATTCCTTTTATCATTGATCATCATAGTAGATTGAGATGTTTTTATATGGTAGGTGAAGGATTTTAAGGTGTCGCAGCCTATATGCAGTTGGAAATATTTTATTTCGATAAGTAATTTTAACCCTCCGTGGTCACACCTTCTTATAATGACAAATTGGTCACATGGGGTTCACTGCACCCCAGCGTTATTTTTGAGTTACCATTTTTGTATTCTTGAATCTTTTAGCTTTTGAGTGATAATTGTGCATTCGTAATACTCGTACAATCAGGGTCTAATAGTATTTTTCGAGAAATGTAAATTTTATTATGATGAAAATTGTATTTGAAAAAATAGTTGTGGATAATAGCGATTTTTTGGGTTAAAATTCACTAGATTCGTAAAGTTTATTATTAGTGTCTAAAAATGTACAGAAATATTGGCAGGGATATATCCCGGGGCGATACACCCCGTGTGACCACGAAGGGTTAAGGGACCTGACATTTAATTTCTATAAGTACGCTGCAGTCTCGTGTATTTCGAGTTAAACTCAGATCCAATAATGCTTGTCTTTCTTCATTCAAATAAGTCACGGATTTCAAAATTAGCTGCAGACATTTGCTTCTCGTCAAAGAAGTCTACAGTTATAAATATCCCTCAGCATACGTTCACTTGTTATCAACATCTGCTGCGTGACTCCAGCAAATGTCCAACACGCGTTCGACCACCTAAAATAGTTAAGAAATTTGGTTGTTTCGTACAAAACATGCAGATTGAGCAGTATACTTTAATCATGAAGCCTGGGTAGCATTTGAGGGAATGTATTAACTTTTAGGGGGCCACTATAGTGGCCACGTAAAAAATGTGGATACTTTGCGGAACATGTTGGTATTAGGGCTAGGACTATTCGAATATTTTACAAGTATTCGAATGCTACGAATAAACTTCGAATATTTGAGTATTCGAATGTTTAAGTATTCGAATACTATTCGAATGCTTAAATATAATAATACTTAAGTATTCGAATACTTAAATATAATAATACTTAAGTATTCGAATACTTACATATAATAATACTTAAGTATTCGAATACATAAATATAATAATACTTAAGTATTATACTAAAATATAATAATAGGGGAGAGCGGGGACAAACGTAACACTTTTTACATTTGGCCTAGCTGCCAATTACCTCTTACAGATATATAAACGAAAATTATGCCTTAAGATAGTGTGTTTCTTGATCTATCATTTGACCACAAATTCAGTCTTCCATGATAAGTCGTCAATGAGTTATGGCAATTTTCCGCTGTGACTGTCATTGTTACTTTTGTCCTGCAGGGGTAGGACGAAAGTAACATACCATGGGGACGAAAGTAATACTAATTATTTTCAGGAGAATTAAGTAAAAACACTTCGTTCAAAGCAAAGTAGGATTTTTTAATATCAAAAACGATAGAAACAAACATTTAAATAAACATATTTTAAGTAGGTAACGATAAAAAAGCATAACCAGCTTCAAACATTCCTTTGATACTGTGTATTTGATTTAATATGGAATCTCGTGTAACGGCCCCAAAAGTAACTAATATTTATGATTTTTTTGTAAAAACTATTGTTAATATCGGATTCAACTACTCCCCGTAGTGACGTGTTACTTTTGTCCCCAACCATGTTTTTCAGCATAGAACTGTTATAACGTACAAACTATACAAGACTTATTGAAATCAAATACAGGAACTTATAAACACATTATCTAAGAACGCTCTAACAAATAATTGGACCAATGTCTATAGTTTAACTATGAATATTAACACAAAAACCAACAGAGGAGACACTTTCCTGAATGATCGAAATAACGAAATCAGCTTGCCCACGGTATACGAATCGTCGTATTGCTCCGCGTCACTCCGGGAAAGAAAACAAACACTAAACACGCATAACTATGTGAAGCAAACGTTTTGGAAACTTTTGTGGAAGGCGGGAGAAGGCGTGTTACTTTCATGACGCCGTTACGTTTGTCCCCGCTCTCCCCTACTTAAATATAATACTAAATAATACTTAAATATAATAATACTTAAGTATTCGAATACTTAAGAATTATTATATTTAAGTATTCGAATACTGATGTATTCGAATAGTATTCGAATACCTAGATATTCGAATTATATTCGCCAAATAATTGAGCAAATGAAGTATTCGAATATTCGAATACCGAAAAATTCGACAAATAGTCCCAGCCCTAGTTGGTATACGTGCCTAAATTTTAAATAAAAAAATTTACAATTTCAATGGAAAAATCCCGGTCCTCTAATGGTTAAAGGATACTCCACAATTATAAATTATAAACGGGAACAAAGCAACTTTGTACATTAATCCTACTACCTTATTATAATAAATGCGAAAATTTGTTTGGATGTTTGTTACACCCAATCACGTCGCAACTACGCAACGGATCTTTCTGAAATTTTGTATAGTAAAGGACCCAATTACTGACACCTAACCAATTACTGTCACCTTAAGCTATTTTACTTAAAATAACGAATAAATAAACGTTGTAAAGTCATACACAAAAAGAATTATGTAATTCAACCTATAATCTATACTATAGATTATATACTATAGTTTATTTATTCGTTATTTTAAGTAAAATAGCTTAAGATGACAGTAATTGGTTAGGTGTCAGTAATTGGGTCCTTTACCCTGGTAGTCTAGGACCAGGAATAACATATAGGATACTTTTTATCCCGATTTTTTTTAACCTATCTAGACCAAATTTTGCGTAATTCCTCTCTAGAACGCTGCGGAAAAAATAGGCTACCATGAAATCTGGACATCCCAAACCTTCCCCCTTATTTCACCCTCTTGACACTCCGTGATAATCGAACTTTTAAACCGGGCAAAGCCGGGTACTTTAAGCTAGTACTATATATAATACATAAAATTGTACTACTATAAGCGCATTACTGCATCAATTAAATGCTGAAATCTTGAAATGAACTCTACCTACACGATACTGTTTGAAAATGGTCAAATTCATGCGGACTGAATCGTGGAAGATAACTTGTATGCACATTGTACATCAGTGCCGTCTTATCGTTCTCGAGGGCCCTGAGGCGAGCACTATATGTGGCCCTCTAAATTATTCTGAATTAAATAAAATCAAAAATACCGCGCTAACACGCGAAGAGAATAAGTAGTAAAACAATTAAATAAATGAGATTAAACGTGGGTTCCATTTAACGAAAAAAGGGCCTCGTTTTAAAATCTAAGTTATTTTCGTTCCATCACAGTTGGAGGGCCCCTTGTCCAATTGTTATTCCCAACTTTTACAATCCTTTTTTTTTTTAATTTTCCCATTTTTCGAGGGCCCCCTTAGCTCCTCTTTCGCCTCTAGATAAAGGCGGCACTGGTGTACATACATACCGCAAAGGGTTAAGATATGCTTACGATATAAGACAGGCTCGTTAGAAGTACCATTAGAGCTTTCAGATGGATTATTACATAAGAAAATTTCAAAGCCGTCTAAGAAATTCATGCGGCACCCTCGTGCTTTTTTGCAGGTCTGACGAGAGCGCCGATGTATCCCTTCTCCACGGGTCAATACCCGTACCCCATGCTTAGCCCGGAAATGACGCAAGTCGCCGCTTCCTGGTAAGTGAATACATACTTTCATCAATAGAAACCGTCACTGGCAAAAAGCTGGATGATGAATCTCATCTTTGTCTTCCGAGGGGCTTTAAAGCGGATCGATCCGCCGGGGTCCTTCACGTCCCCGGGATAAAGGAGACAATTAACTCTTCGGTTAACGGAGATCGGTACATCCGCGCGCGTGTGCCTGTAAGGGACAGGAATTACGGTTCCTCGAATGTTTGCCAAGGCCCATCATACTCTCGTTACGCGTATTATGCCGTTCGTTGCGCGACCGAGGGAATTTTTATCCCGCGATTAACGAGATCATTTGCGATTTTTATATCGGGGAAATGGACGAGCGGAACGAGGTCCTCGTAAAGGGACGTACAAAGGGAAAGCAGAGAAAACGTCGCGGGCTGAATAGCTCGGGCATCAATACATCTTTTGCCGTGCCGGCTGTGTGTCTTTCACCGATCATTCGCGTTGAACGTGAAGCGGCCGAATTTACATGAGAAACGTCCGATTTACCGCGCTCAAGCAAGTCGTTAATTCCGCCTTTCATGTACTAACGATTCCACTTCAGCCAGTCTCGCGACACTTGACATAGGACAAGCCTGATTTTTATTTACTCCCGATTTTCTGCTCCCGGCTCGCTTCCTTTCAGCCGACATTTCCCTGCTCCTTTCGAGCAAAACAGCACGCTTATACGCGCCACTGGCAACTGCTCGATGATGGAAAACCGATGAGGAATAACGAGACGCGAGCCCGCCCGAGTCCTTCGCCTCTGTTCTTCACGGGAAAATCACAGACCCGGCACTCCGTATCCCCTATTTTGTCAACTGGTCATCCTCTCAGTTCCGGTCTATTAGATCGAGTGGAACCACCACCGCCCGCCGCCATCATCGTCGGGATCGGTGTCCGGCAGTCGCTATTACGCACCGACCGCACAGCCATCGGGTGGACCCTCTTCTTGCGGCGGCTCCCTCAGCTCCCTCCTTCTTATTTGCTTTCTGCTCGAACCACCCCAAATTGAGATTTTCCACGGCTGATTAAGCCCGTTCTTCTCAATTAGGAGGGCGGCCCTGCGTTCTTCTGTCCACTCTTTCTTCGTCGCGCCGAGATGATCTCGGAACTTGTATGTGAGGCTTGATGGGGTCCTTCTCGTTCGAGGTATTGCAAGGGGATGTGAAGCAAAGCGCGATAGATCGAGGGTGTTTTGCATCGATGAACCTATTTCCTCGAACGTAGATGTAAATTTTCATTCAGCTGCTGCCTCGAGGATGTTTTACCTCGGAATTAAATTGTGGGTCATCTTGACCCAGTGCGACAACCGAGGGTTAAAAACATGTGGGGCAGTTTGTGAGGAGACCCTAATCGCGACACTAAACTTTGATGAAAATTCGGTTCAGTCGCGGAGTAATGTAATATCACGAACTTTTGGATGACAATTACCTGCGTTTCAGCTAATAATCCCTTTGACACACTACAATTTTGTTTCAGGCATACACCAAGCATGTATCCCATCTCCCCGGCAAGCGCTGGTTTCCGAAGTCCGTATCCCACGAGTTTGCCCATCACAAGTTCTAGTTTACCAAGGTTAGTAGGTGATCGAAATCAGATTTGCCGAGATCGCTTTGCTTAAAGCACTATAATTTTATGTATATGTTACGATATTGGGCGCTTGTTTGAAATCGCTTTTCTATAGTTGAACGCTTGAACATTGCCGGGTCTCGGCTGTGCCTGTGACAATAAGAGAGCATTTTAGTACTTGAATCTTACAAAATACGAGTTCTGAGGGAATTTTAGAAAGTCTTCAATTTAATCCTCAGAATCGTCTCTGAAGGATAAAAGTTGTCACCAATGTTGAAGCGTTCGACTGAACACCGCGGGTTGATGCTGATCAACAAGCACTCGCCCAGGAGGCTTGCAATTACTATGAACCTAATTTTTCCAGTGATCTTTACCGGTTTTCGCCGACGGGTCTAATGCCCCCGCATCCTGGCCTGAGTCCGCACGCACACGCGTTGACGTCTCACGCTCTAGTACCCTCGACGACGAAAACGGATCATTCCAGCTTGGATCACAATCATAGGTTTGTTTATTTCTGGCAGCACGGCGACACCTGGGTGATTCGTAAGGAACGGAATACCTACTGCTACCTTTTAACGATCCCCGCGCCCTGTCTCCTAGCCCCTCCTCTGATAGAATCGACGTCGGCCGGGTCGACGATTACCTTCCATCGACCAAACAGATTACGAGCAACCTAAGGTCACGCTTTTAATTTCAATCGCGTGGAAAGTGGAGAAACTATTCCACCGAAGCTCTTATTGGGCTGTTGGTGACAAACGTGGCGAGCTGTCGGTGAGTTTGTCGAGCAGGAAAAATAGAAACAGAGCTCTGTTGACCAGTGATAATGCTGTGTGGATATGACGTGCCCTATAATGAATTAAAGCCGGAGGGGTTGTGTACAATAACGCCGGGTGTCTGCGGCTCTAATTTCGCTTGTGCCGGGATAAATCGCTCATGTGCGCTTTGATGGCAGTCGCGGGAGGACTGGTAAATATTGCAGCCGAGGGGAGATGACCAGATAGCGAATAAACTAGTCGATAGTTTACTGAACGTTCAGGAAGCCCGGATGGCACACCGGGGTGAAATAGAAATGGCCGGGCGATGCGAAAGAAAATTCCTTTCGAATCATTCGTTGGAAAGCAGAGACCGACGACTTTTCGCGTGACCAAAGACGGTTGGATAGAAACGGGAAGGTGTAGTTCGTATGAATCGAATGGTCGTGTACCTACAGAGCGCACTCTTCCTCGCAGGGAGTAACTGGACGTTTCTTCGGGCAGAGGATAACGCGACTATCCCATCCATCGATAAAGGGAAAAGTTTTCGAGCCAGCCTGACATCTATTTGCCCCGTCGGTTGATAAAGAAGCGCCACGTAATCAGGGATCGATGGATAGTTTCGGGGACGGCCATAGGGGGTAGCACGTCCCGGGGTATTCAACCCCTCGTGCAGTAGTTTCCCCTTCGCCGGCGAGGCACGTATAACACTTATTGAATGACTCTCTTCGCACAGCGTCTGCGCCTGCCGCCGTCGCCACCGTCACCGCCACCGCCACCGCCATAGCCGCCGCCGCCGCCGGTTATGTATTGATCATTACCCTCTTAAACAGATTTCTAATTTGCATTAGTACCCGGCCGATCGCCTGGCCCGAGCAGTGTATACAAAACCGCATGGTTGCAGCCGCGTTTCCCGTATTCGTGGCACGCGTACCATGGACGATCAGCTGACCCGAGGGTTGTTCTCGTGGCGGGGAGTATCGTGTGTCACGACGACAATGACGCGCCGGAACGCCGACAGACCTTCGCGGGCGGCGTGAACGGGACACGGGCGGACGCGACGAACCGTTAGCACGAGACTCGGTCGTCCATTTTGACCTTCGATCCAACCACGTGCCTGGGGAGGTGAGAACGTTCGCGCACGGAGTGGGCTTGTCGCCGGGCCATCAGGAGGTTCATATCGGAGAGGAAAACACTCTAGACGGGTTTGCACCGCACATTGAGATTCGCCGAGATCAGCCGGAACGCCATCAGAGCGATCAGACCGCACGCATTGAGATCGAGAGGCGAGGGGGTGCGCGAGAGATTACTCGGAAGTAAGACACCCTTTTAGAGCCGCTCGTCCATCGTTCGCAAGCGCAGCGTGGAGGAGATACATCGAGGGATAAGAGGAGCGAGAGCGGCTGATCGGAGGACGTAGCTGACCGTGCGGATCGCGTCGCTGCGAGTGCTGTGCGACCTAGGCAGCGCGATACTACCGATGGTAGCGCCACGCAGCCCGCCAAAAAAAGGCATCACGCAGGCAGAGCAGAGAGAATGCAATCTTCACCCCCCACGCGCGAATTATACATCGGCGGATGGTAGGGTGTCGTTGCTGCGGAGCCATGAATCGCGATGATGGCCCCACGGTGCAGCCCTCCTCCCTGCCGCCCCTTCCGCACTCGCGGATAATCAATCGTCGTAACACCGCTCGGTGATTCCGCCGACGCCAGGAACGACGCGTTTTCGCTGGATGCGCGGGATACAGGGTAATAAGAGGGATACACCGGGTCGGGAAGTATCGCCGGACGCGTGTCGAGCAGCGAAACGACGGATGAGAGGAGATTGCGCCGGGGTAACGTTGCGAATGGAAGAACCGAAACGGCGAATTTTTTAACGGTGAACCAACGAAAGTAAGAGAGAGAGAGAGAGAGAGAGAGAGAGAGAGAGAGAGAGAGAGAAAGAGAAGGCGGAAAAGGAGAGACCCTTCAGTGGATGACGAGACGATCCCGGATGGTGTAACGTGCGAGATGCCGCCCTTGATCCGCCGCGATCGACGTGTATGAATGTTGAATGACAGCCATCGGGATATGGAATCATTAAGATCGACGACCATACGCGATATGCGGGCGAGCGAAAGACAGCGTGAACAGTGTTGCGGATGCTTCCGCGGATACACGACCACCGGTGCCTTGAGTACGTAGACGGGTGTGTGGATGTTGTGCGCGTACGTGTGCTGTTTACAATGGGGACTGTTTTATAAGGCCTGTGCGACGTGCACTATGGTAGGGCACGAGGGCTCGAACGTAGAGTGCAAAGCGACACGGAGGAACGGGTTTTTCGACTATCCCGTGAAACACGAGGCAAGATACTTGAACGATGATGGGAACACTGAATCGACCATGCCGGCGCAACGTTTTGCTTGAGTCGCGACTTTCACGGCGTGCACGAGAGGCTTAGCACGTGAGAGACAGAACAGAGGCAGAGGGAAAGACTATGCTCAGGTCGATGGATCAGCTTGGATCGTTTCGGTGGGTATAAGCGGACCCACGAAGTGCAGCTCAGATCGCACCGGCGATGGAGCCCGAGTATCTGGAACCATTGAACCTGGTGATAAAGAAGGACGACGCCGAGAGTAGGCCAATCGTGATCGAGAGCGCCGACGACCCATCGATCAGCAAGATCGACGAGGAGAAGATCGAGTCGAAGTTCGAGGACAACATGACGATACTCCAGGACGCGGTAAAAGCCAGCGAGACGGGCTTACCCGCGGCCGATCACAAGATCCTCACGGCACTCTACATGAGCAGCCTGATGCAGATGTCGAACATGAACGTGCCGCGGAGCGTCACGCCGCCTCCGTACGGTGCCCAGCACAACTTCATGCAGCTGTGTGCAATGGTGGAGGCGCGACACCGCATATGGCAGCAGATGAACTGGTCTCTGCCGCAGAATTTCCACAGGAACCCGCTCACGCTCCCGCAGCCGTATTTCGACGGCTCGACGTCGAATCTCACGGAGCAGCTGTGCAATTCCCAAAACACCACGCCGTCCTATCCTCTGTCCTGCGCGAAACCCGATCAGCCCTTGAGCCACGACGCGAAGCAGTCGTTTTTCAAACGGTAACAGAGAGCCGGCCAGCGCGTCGCGCGATTACACACGCCCAATCCTAGCGGGTGCTTATGACGATGTGCCTACGGTCTCTTGTTTCTGTTCGCAGGTCTACGGTAGATCAGAAGAATTCCGCGTCGTTGGTAGCGCCGGACAGCGGGAAGAACGTGGACTCGGCGCAGCAAAACAATCAAGGTAAGCCTCGTTTACTAAACCTGAGCTTCCGTGATCAGTTTATCATTGATTTTCACTGTAGAGGCCACCTCTCATACCATACTTCGATGACGTTTGACAGATAAAAAGAAACCCCACATAAAAAAGCCTTTGAACGCATTTATGCTATACATGAAGGAGATGAGGGCGAAGGTCGTGGCAGAGTGTACCTTAAAAGAAAGCGCTGCGATCAACCAAATATTGGGAAGACGAGTGAGTAGTTGACGCTACATTTCTTACCGCAACGAATTTCGCATTGGGAACCTATTACATCAGGGTTTGTACAGAAGGCTGTCGCAAGATAGTATCACAAGCTGTCCAGCCATCATTTGCTACTTTTCTCAGTCACTTCATTAGTGTTTGTTCCTTGTACGTACATGACATTCGTTCATCCTCAGCCAGTCGCTTGAAATCGTAATCGCTTGAGACGTGACATTCGATAAGATGCCAGAGCCCTGATGTAAAAGTATCAGACATATGCCAAAGTCAAGATTTTCTTCTGTTTCCTTTTTCCTTCTTTCAATTCGCCGCCCGTCAGTCGGTCGTCTCGATACGACAAACTATGCAAAACCAAGGAAAATTCGGGCGAATGCCGTTACGAAGGGTGCGATCGATATTGATATACTTTCCATTAACTGTGGTTAACATGATCCTTTAAACCAGGATGCAATGAGTTTGTTTGAGCTCGCCACCGGAGCTCGGAAGCAAATGTTGACTTGGCTGACCAAGACTTCGTCATCCCCCCAGAGACCTCGCAAGCGCAGGGCGTCTTCAAGGGCGATCATAAGTTGCATGCATTTTTAACTCTTTCCGTTAGTCGTTCGTGGATCAGGCCGAAACACTAACTGTACCTGTTAGTATCTTAGTAAGAATAAAGAGAGAGCATCGTAGGTGGGATCTAAGGAAATCTGGGCCATAGAACGGAAGGGTTTTGGGTCGGGCCGTCGATTGAACAAAAGGGGTGGGTGCTACGAGGAAGTACACCTCTCTCTTAGTGTTCGCTTCGATATAAGGGTAAAAGAGTCGCTAAAAATACAGTAACGATAACGAATTTAAAAAAAAAAACGTGAAAAACGTGGAAGGGACACGGTGCACGGATAAATACTGTGAAACTGTGAATTTGAATTTTGGGGGTATGACACGCAGTGGCACTCGCTAAGCCGGGAGGAGCAGGCACGGTATTATGAGGCGGCCAGGCAGGAGCGCCATCTCCATCAGCAACGATACCCCGGCTGGAGTGCTAGGGATAACTACGGATACGGCAGCAAGAAGAAGAAGAGGAAGAAAGAGCGCTCCGCAGATCCCACCGGAGGTACCACTTTCCAGTGCTAGAACAGCAGGCCCTTAATAATTCATTATAATAATTCATAGATTACCTACTGGTTGATATTGAAACGATCAAAGTCTCTGTGCGTTTCATTTTTTTTTTTGTTTAATTGTCATTTGTATAGTTTTTTTTTTTTTTTAATTCTGGCATTCACTCTTTGACGTGCGGACTTGTGTTTATTAATAATACCAACAGCTCTTCGAACGTGTATGTATACGCGTGCACGTGATATCTATATAAACGCGCGCGTATACATATATAGTATTTCCGTTTTTTCGATTCGATTACTGAATTATTGGATTGTCTGTTGGGGGAAATCTTTGCGGATTGATGCAGCGCAGTAGAGGAAAAATCGGACTGTCGTGGCATGCGATGATAACGCAACTTTTTTTTTTTGTATTTGGCCAAACTCCCTAAAGCGGTATCCGTTCATGGAGAGACAAAAGAAACAGAGAAAAGAAAAGAAATGTATCTTTGAACATAGATTGACGATGATGATTCGAGCAAGAGCGAAGATATAATGAGAACCATAGGTACGGGATGTCTGGTAGAGCTAGGATACTATTTCTGTGCGCGATTTTCCTGATCCTTTCGGAGGGGGCCGCTGCTTATACTTGTTGCCTCCATGTCTGTGTAAAAGTATTGCGAAAACGGTGGTACCGTCTTGGCCCGGTCCAACGAGAACTCTATGCTGGCTAACTGCGCTCTGACACCCTTCTAATCCGTCATGCTCATCCTCTGTCCCTCCTCTAGCTTCCTCTTGACTGTTCAAATCTACCATATTCGTCATTGGTAAGTGACGCCCAAGTCGTAAGGTCCCTTCTGCAGTCCCATCAGAACAACGACCGTGTGAAAGACATGAATACACTGAAAAAAACCTATTTTCTTTTGGACATGTCGATTTTTGTTTCATTTAAGAAAAGGCATGGCTCTATTGTTTGGTTTACGTTTCCTGGCCATCTCGTGCATTCTCGTGCAACATTTCTATGCAGTACGATGTTCGTTTATAGTGTATTTTTTCAGTGTATAGACCAGCTGAGAATCCTCGTTTCACTGGATACGTGCTCCGGAAAACAGTTCGCCGTTGTTCATCCAGCACTATCGTGCGACGACCTTCTATCAGACACCCTGTATGATCTAAGTTCTTTAATAATCGACGGTACGGTGAATAGCGGTGCAACCGAGGGGGATGGGTGAATCTAGGCTGTTCTTCTAGCACTTTAAACGGAAAGTAGGGACCCCAGTGTTACTGAAATGCTAAACAAAGACAGCGATGCGTCAGAACGATAAAAGCATAAAGAACATATGAGAAACGATTTTTTAACAGAAACAGAAAGAAAATCAACAACATGTGACACGCATTGCCGGCAGAAGTAACCTTACACAAAGGCAGCTGTCTCTAGTTCTGAGTAAAAGCAACCCAAAAAAAAAAAAAACACGAGAGAAAAAAAACGAATCAGCTTTTAATAGAAAAGATCCAACTAGGGTGGCGGCAGTAGCATTAGTGAAACTCTTTTTTTTCTTGATTAAAAATATTGTTTAGCCTACGGTTCATGCACAATTACAAATAGTGTTTGGTTCTCTCTCGGTAGTGGCACGCGCTAGGGCGAGAGGAACAGGCCAAGTATTATGAATTGGCGCGACGGGAGAGACAGTTGCACATGCAGCTGTACCCTGACTGGTCTTCCCGCGCAAATACCAACCGAACTAAGAAGAGGAAGCGCAAACAAGACACAAACAGTGATCCTGGAGGTACCCATATGCCTCACTCCACACATTCTTACAATCTCCCCTTGTCCCATGAACGACAGCAACAACAAAATTATGAAATTCCCTTCAGCAGCCCCCCACCCCCTCATTATTACATATACTATTATAATTATTATACATTCTTATTGCTACACTACATTATGTTGCATGTTTTCCCCCTGTCTTGGGGTTTTGGGTCGATATATATATATTCTATATATATATATATATATATATATATATTATTATTATTATTATTACTACTATCATACATGCACACGCATATATACGTGCATGTGTACATATATATATACCTATATATGTATATATATACGTATTGACTATCTATTATATGTTCTTTCGTATTTTTTTTTTTTTTTTTTTTTTTTTCTTTTGAGAGAGAGAGAGTGTAAAAGCTAAGCGAAAGAAGTGTACGAATATGCAACACACTCGCGTGAGCGGGCGTGCAGGCGTACGCATGCGCACGTGCGTGTTTATATTTATATATTGCAAATATATATATAAATATAGAACGGGGACAAATGGAAACACGAGCGCATTCAGTACACGTACACGCACATAACACAGCATTATTAATTATTAATTACGTATACAACTTTGGGGACGCTGGCCATCTTGCATTTTTACAGGGACCTATTCCGCAATCAGACAATCCTAAGCGTTTTTAATTTTCACTCAGTCTCTGTTCTTTTCCTTTCTTTCACCTCTTTTGTCGTTCTATGCTCTCTTTTTTCTTGCTCTGCCCGCCACTTTCACCCTTAACACTCTTTCTTCTTCCCCGCCCGACCTCCCCCCCCCCCCCCCCACCGCCCCCCTCTTTTTTTCTGCGATACGTCGATTTCAGTTCACCCTTCTTTTCTTTTCCGTTCTCCACCTTTGATCGTTTCAACGTTGCCTGAACCTATTTTTTTTCTTTTTTTTTTGTCGTACAATTTTATTCAAAATTCTTTTCGAATTGTTACATATTATTTCGCCACTCTCCGATCTTGATTTTGTCTGGTTTTCTACGATCACCCTCTAGTCAATCACTCAATTATTCTCGACCCTTACATACCAGGCGTTTCGTTCACGTTGCCTGAGTGCTCGGGCGTCCTTTTTTTTTTTTTTTTTTTTTTTTTTTTTAATTTTTATACATTTATCTTCAATATTTATATCTAGAGCTTGCGTTTGATACAGATTACGACATTTAACGAGTAGATACGATCTTTGACCGTGTTTTTTAAGCCGTTTAACGTTTTATGCTGCATGCCGTTTTTACTCAGCTTGACAGAATATATCTCTTTTTTGTCGATTCGCCGGTCCTTCCCTGAAGACTACCAATTCGCATAAACATTTTTGAGCGCATTATCGATTGCAACAGTATCGTCTATGATGTTCCTTTGCCAAACTTACATGATTGTTATAGAACGTTGACGTCTTCCGAGAAGGCACTGTCACCAATATATTGTCAGATTTCTAGACCGTTTGAGCTTGAAGTAGAGACAGAGTAACAAACGTTTGCGAAATAATTTAAAACATTCGTCGCGGGGCCGAACTCGAAATACTTAGTAAATGCTCGAGATATTTTGAGGATCAGCAATTGTGGTAATTGCACTAACACCGTTCCGAAAAGACTCCACTCGTTTCGTGGTAGCCGCGTTTCCAAAATGCAGCTTTATTCGTAACGGGTTATCAGTGATCGACAGCCGCGGGGAAAATCAGTGTTCTCCATTGTTGCGCGGATCAAGCTCAATCAGTCGCGATGGTTCTGTTACACGCATGACTAGTTGACAAACGTTGAATTTATTTCGTATCCTCAGCATTGCTACAACAAAATATATATTATTGATTATCAGCAAAGGACCGTATCTTTTTTCTCCAAAATGGGCTGTTTGGTTTGCTCTTTTAAAGACAGCGTCGCACATGTAGCTTCGTTTATCGACAGACTCACATGAAACTCTTGCGGAAAGGTCCGATGAATTTATATGAAACAGCACCTCAGCATAGTACGCTTTTGTCCAATAAAAGGCGCCGTCTCGTGCTTCGCAGCTTGAACGTTAATGTCAATTAGCCTCGTTCGTCTGACAGAATGCGAGAAATTTGATAATATACATATATACGTATGCGTGCGAAAGCCACATCCCTGTTTCGAAGCGGACAGGAGCGTTTGCAGCGGACTAATCGGTGTATATTTCGCATTTTCTAGGTAACAACATGAAGAAGTGTCGCGCCAGGTATGGATTAGACCAGCAAAGCCAGTGGTGTAAGCCATGCAGGTACGTGTGCATCGTATAGGGGGTTTGACTTGTTCCCTCTTAAGAGGGGCATACACATCGTGTTGTCGACAAGCTGAGCACGCTGTTTCGGTCGCGTGTACATACGTATTCAACCTTGAGAAGTGTTGAGGAGGACTAGAAGTCTCACATCGGTCATGTAGTTTCACTAGAAGGAGTTACATTATATGTGGTGAATGATGGTGACGATACGCATGGGTTACGATGATCGAGTATCTTCGAATGTCTTATTCGATTGCTGGGAAATTAATTCTCGGCAATCACAAAACGATCGGTTGGAGAGGGAATGCGGGTGTAGAGATCCTAACGAAGTTCATCCGGGCCAGCAGGAACTATAAAAGTCAACTATAAATTTCAATTCGGAGAAGGCTCGAATAGCTATACATATAGTAGAATATCGAGTTCCAGACAATTTCGTTTTATTAGAGTCATATCTTTTAGAAATTTTAGTCTCTCCCTCTCGAAGATACTTGAGCTTGCAGCCCAGAGCGAAAGAACTGATTAGCGGCGGCGGATCGGGCCATAACGTTCAATGTAAAAGACTTGCAACCCGGGCACGAAGATAGTATTCTCGATTATCACCACTTCTTATTGTTATCGTTTTCTACTCCGTTCCGTCATCCACATGTTATCGTGGAACTTGAAAAGATCCAATCATATACACATATAGAAATTGCATCGCAATGATAGCGGTGCAACGTGGCATCATCGCGTCTATCCGCGTTCCCCGCGGTAACAGCCAATCACTTCCGAAACACGCGTTGACGTCCCCGCGGCGGATTTGGTTGTTGGTTAAAGATCGAGCGTAGATGGCGCCACCGTCAGAAAATGTGTCTTCCAAAAGAAAACCATGAAAGGGGAAAAGTGATGCTAGAGCGAAGCTAAGGGGTCTTTCCCGCAGAATACAGGATTGGTCCGACGGCTGGCGACACTGTACTTTGCTTGTAAATACTTCTATTAGAATCCACACTGTAGTTTACTGCGGCATCACAAGCCACCCGTCTTTTAGCGCCGCTAACTTTCGCCTGCGTTGCCGCACAGTGCGCCCGAACGCCCCAACTCCCGGCTGGGTTTGTGAATCACATGGCCCTCATTAAAGGGGCGAAGACGAATCCTAACCACGGTACGCGTGCGGTACGCGAATCCTAACCTAACCTCCTACTTCATAGTGGAGACAACGCTCACTCGTGGCGCTGGTGATGTTTAATTCAGAGAAAGAGGCAGATAACGGTAACGGGAGAATTGGCAAATTAAGCTGTTCCTTCGAAGAAACATACTTGGATTTCTGACAGAAGACACGTTTATTTTCAAATCGGTTGGAAGTGAACGGATCTGCGCATAATTTCGTATGTCTTTATTATTAAAGATAAAACAATCTTATAATCTTGAGAATAACGATGTCAAATGTTTATGGGGGACTACGCCGATGGCTTAATACAGATCTCTAAAAATGACTTTGAGACCGTGGCGTTTCCGAGGATGGCAGTACAGAATCTTATTAAGGCGGAAACTTGGGAGACATATTTTCTGATCAGACAGCAGGTTTGCTAACAATTTCGGTCAGATCGGCGCCCGCTGATACGAGGTACCAGACTGAATTCTAAATTATTTGCGGCAACACACGGTCACGTCCCCGTCGTGAACGTGTACGAATCAGAAAGTAGAAAAATAATAAAAAAAAAAAAAAGTAAATCTGGTGCCTCGATGGCGGCAACAGCCGAGCCTGTAACTGACACCCGTGAGAGCGGAGAGTATAGTAATCGCGAAGAAAGAGGGCCGAATGCACGAGTCCGCTCGCGGCAATCCGGGGACTCGAGTCGATGCGTGTGGGTGACGACGATACGGTGTGGGGGATTATGGTGGGATTAAAGTGATAACGTCGATGCGACGAGAGCGCCCCTTTAATGGCTGGTGGTTGGTTTTGGCAGCCCAGTGGAGCATGGAGCGGGGATGGGCATCCACGCGAGCATAATCCATCACGGTGTGGGAAGTAGCGCGGGGGCAGGGGTCGGGGCTGGAGGCGGTGGAGGGACGGTAGGGGCCGCGACTGCCCCACCAAACACCAACACTGCCTCCAATGCCTCCTCGCCTCAGCAAGAACCCACTTATGTTAATCTCTAGTCAAGCCTATCGCCTCCCTTCTACTGCAACACTTCTTCTTAAACAGTGGTCAGTCCCGACTTAAACCTACGGGCTCGCTGGCCATCGCTATACTCGACGAAACTCTGCTCGTTGGACGCGAAATAGAAAGAAAACGCTGGGGCCGTTTTGGGCGGGGGTTAGCGGTTCGGCGGGTGCGGCGGGCGGGGGGCATCCGCTTACATGTCCGTTGACAGTTGAAGGCGTCCCTCAGCGTCCGTCAGCATTCATTTCCTTCTCGCGAGCTTGCTTCCTGGGAATCAGTTGGATCGCGGCAGTTCATTCCGGGGATTACCACGAGCGGGGTGGCATAGTGAACGGCTCAGCGACGCCTTAATGCTCGCATTGTTTCTCATTGTTGTGGCTCTTTGCAGCTTATTATTGTTATTTAATTTACCCTCGTTTAGTTGGACTTTACTCAGTGTTGCCCTTAGCATGGCTGGTCTGTAATACGTATAATATATGTGTATATCATATTATATACATATATTAATGTATACATGTTACTACGTGTAACCAGATTTTTATACTTTTGTTTTTCGGTTCGGAACGTTTGGCATATAGAGAAGTATAATATCATATACTTGTGACTCTGATTTATGGCATGGCAGTTCGTACGATTTACGACGATTATGTGTTGTAACGGATGTGTTGACCTTCTTTAGTACGTGAACATTGTTTCTACGTTTTTTCTTTTCTCTCTACTTTGTTTCTCTTTTTTGTTGTAATGCCGTAATTGTTGCATAATCGCGCGCCGTGATTCGACTCGAGGCACTGTGAGAGGCATCTTGTTTCACGGAAGCCACGCAACCAGACTAAAACTTGGTTACGCCAGGCCTCGAACAAACTCGTAGTAGCGCTCGAATTTGGAAGCTCGATCTTTCAGCGTCAGCTCCACGCAGCTGCTGGTGGCGTGACTTTTTATGCTTCGTAGAGGCTTGAAAAGGTCGAACGCATTTTAGCGTTGGTTCGCGCTGTTGTCACTGCCGCTGTCTGCTTGGGTCTGAGGATAAATAGAATCATGCCTATTGATACGTACATTGCAGTTCAACGTGTTCGTAATATCACGTAGCTTCCTGTAGCCCAGGAACGGTGAGAGAGTCAGTTCTGGAACGAGGATTATAATAAAATTCTAATCTCGAGTCTTTTTCTGCTTGGAAATAAATGAAACAGCCCAAACACCCCTGTCAGACGTTTGATTCCGCAACCACGCTAGCACAGTCTACTATACCCAGTGCAATGAATCCACCTGAAACGTTGGGTTCGCAAAGAATTGAAGTGGAATTTAAATGTTAATAAGACGTCAGTGGTATAGTACATATTTCCTAAAGTAATAAATTCTCTGATCACACTCGTGAAACGATGGGCGACTCGACAACAGCACGAACCAGCTATTATCGAAGTATGCAGAGATACATCTAACGCTTCAGTCCAGACGTGCCTGCGAACAGTTGATATCCCGTCCAAGAAACCATAATACTTTCATTGAAACACAAGCAAATTGACTAACTCAACTGGCTAAGAAAGAGATGAATAATGAGAGCCAATGGCAGAGCGATAAATGTCTCGACTTCGATGCAGTTATCATACGAGGTCGGTCGGGCTCACTTTTCGGGAACTTTGCAGTAGCAAACTTTGCCTCATTCCTTTTCGTGTTCCGCCTTTCGCGAATGTCAAGCATCAAGTATCTCTGATTAATTATCGTCTCTCTCTTTTTCACTTCTGTTCGCTCCTGTTTTTCTCTTGTTTCCCCACCGAGGAAACGAAAGAGCGGATCCGCTTCAGTTCAGAGCCCTCCGCTACAAGTCGCGAGAGTTCCAAGTTCCACGTAACATCAACCCGTTTTTGCACGGTACTTTTGTCGCGTCCCGGCGATAAGCTCGATTGTCTTGGGAGCTTCTAGTCATTCAAGATCAATTTGTCGTGTGTCACAAGTACTACTCGGAACACGTAGTCCTCGCCTGAGGAAAAGAGCCTTCCCCCTTTCCATCTACCACCCCCCCCCCACCCCCACCCCCACCCCCACCCCCACCCCCCTCATACCCCAGCATTTTAATTGTTTTTGTTGAGACTTTCATTTTCCACGTATATGTTTATTACACAGTTATTTGCTTGTTACGTCTAAACATTTTTGAGCATGGCATTTGCAGCGAGTGATCCGTGTCGAACGATAAAAACCAACGCTGGTTGCACAGAGGTGTCCTAACGCTTTTTCAATCGAAAGATAGTAACGTTGCATTGCGTCTGAAAGCAAAAGTTCTCGACAAAGATTCTCAAGAGATTTCTTCTGCGTAGCCAGCCTTGCAACGACCACGAGTGATCGCATGTTCTCTTAGTTGGTAATAATTCTGGATGTAACCTTACTCGACGGATCCAATGTTGCTCCTCGCGTCCCCGGGCGGCGATGATCGCGCGGCTTAACGTGAATACAGAAACTCGATGGAGTTGATCTCTCGGCTTTTTCGCGGGTTAGCGGAAGAGATCCCCAGGTACACGAAGGAGCGACGTTCGATCTTCTATAATGATCGACGGGAGATCCCCGGCGAATAATCCCCGACTAATCCTCCTCTGCTTGTTCGCAGACGTAAGAAGAAATGTATCAGATACATGGGGGAGGGAGGAGACGGGGACGGCGAAGCCGACGGTGAAGGGGAGGACGATCACTCGGAGGACAACCTGGGCAGCGTGGGGGAGGCAGGAACTCCCGAGGACGACGAGTCCCTGAGCAGTCCCGGGGGTTTGTCCGCATTGTCTAGTCTGGCTAGCCCGTCATTGGTGTTACCGTCGCCCTCGAGCCTGGCCAGCCCGTGCCCCTGCCCTCTGACGCCTCCGGTGCCGCCTCCGCCCCTGTCGAACGCGACGAGTCAGTCGGCGCATCCGCCGCTGCCGCACCGCAACCCGGTCGGCACCAATCCCCACGACATCAACAATCCCCTTAGCGTCAACCAGTTGACCGGACAGTGTATAAAGAGTGAAGCGGTGTCGGCGCCGTCGGGCACGTCCAACCCGGCGATTAGTGTTACGTAGCCCCGGCCGGACCCACGTGACAAAACTGTTGCAACACACCGTGTCATCCGCAGGGTCCGTGTACGTGTACAGATAGAATGCTGGACGATAGGAGCGATTACTGTCGTGACCTGAACAATCAGGATAACGGAGAATGCGGCGGAGAGCCGGGCTTCTCTTTGTTGGGATCGTTATGGACAGATTGGGAACCGAGAAGAAGCAGTCGAGCAACCAGTCCCAGGCGAAGAGGCGATAACGAAAGGAAAAGGAATCCCATCGAGGGCATCTCTACAAATTGAGCAAGTACGCGGGAGCGTGGACGCGTGGCCTGAAGGATGTCCGAAGTGGCCAGGGTGCTGGAAATTGGTCGAATGGGAAGCTATTACCGGAATGGCTGGACGTCTCTCAGGCCATGGTGTTCGAGGCGAGACTTTCAAGGACGATGAACGATCATCCCGGGCACTGTACGATTCAGAGGGTGGTTCCCGATGCTTCGGTACGAAATTGGTGACCCCGCTCGTCGGTTAAACGACTCTGAGCTTAGGTCGCCCGATTGGTATCCTCGACGCGAGCTGGGAAGATTAGCAAATGCTCGGGTAATCGTATCCGCCCTTTGCTGCATTCGTTTGTCGGGGGTAGGCCCAGTGTCCAAAGTTAACGGAGTGAGAGGTGCGGGGGGGGGGGGGGGCGGCGAGGGATGGGTAGGGGAGCTGGGAACGGACGTTAACGCGTATAACAAAATAGAAACGAACAAACGAATAAGAAGAGAATGAAAATACGATGCAGAAATACTCAGGACCAAGAGTCTGGCCGTAGTCACCCACTCGAGAAAGGACGATTGCCAGTTCGTATGCCAAACAGCACGAGAGTAGCAAGAGTGAAAGTCGTGGTTACGTTGGATGCTTGCGCGAGAGGGCGAGAATATAAGGGACTAAGGTCGAGGCGATGAAGATGCACGAGACACAGCTTGTAGTCCTTGTTACGTTGTGATGCCAATGACTGAGAGGTCATGTTCCTGTGCCAGGTACTATATTCTATGAAATAATTATACCGCAAACGTATAACTAAAAGTAAATCGAGTAAAAATGAGAGAGACAAAGGGAAAGAGAGAATGTGACTCCGAGCATGTGTGTGTGTGTGTGTGTGTATGTGTGCGCGCGCATGTGTGTACGCGCGTGTGATGTCGTGCGAGCGTGTGCGAGAGAGACAGGAGAGAATATGGAGGACAACAAAAGAAGAGAACAAGATGAGTCGAAGAACGAAAGCGAGGTTTTTTATTCTCATTCATTTATTCGACCTCGTGGTGTCAAAATACCTATTGCCTGTATGTAATTTGTTATTTTTTTAAAAGTCTATACACTGTGCGATTAATTAGCGTGTAAGATCTCTTTTTTAGTGCGAGACCCGTGACGCTTAGGTCACCCATGAAACGTTCCCGACACCTCTGTCCACTCTACCCGACCACCGTCGTTACACACCCCCCCGTATGTACGCTCCTGTACAACCCCCTCTTCCGGATAGTCCAGCGAGTTTAGCGTAACGCGATTAGCGGGTAAATGTAATCGTAGGATCTTTCTTTCTCACGGGACCTCGGCGATTTGCGTCCCATCCGTGGATCTCCATTGCATAATATAGCGAGCTATTAAGGTGAAATCTCAGGAATCTGTTCAAACACGAGATCGAAACCGGCTCCTTCGCGAACGATCACCCTCCTATTAAGCACTACCGACCCCCCCCCCCCCCCCCCCCTCTCCCCTCCCCCAGTCTCTGTTTTCTTTCGCGGCGAGATCGGCATCAAAGAACCGGAGAGAGAGACGGACGCGGCGATTAAAACGAACACACAACTCGCGCTTTCGAGTAATCGAAGACAATAACCACGGCGAAGAGACTGTTCTAGCACCGAAAGCGCGACCGAGAGCTTCCATTAGAAAATGTGACTGGGAATCGTACTCAGTCGACACCGCTCCTTTACCCTCTTACCAATCTTTCGCGATCCAGGGCCAAGCAAGCAGACACGTTGCATTATTTATCGAGCATCGTTTCGCGCGACCAACGGTTGATTTTTACGCGCATTCGCTTCTTCTAACCCTAATTCCTCGCCTCCTTTATTCGCTCCCTTTATTCGATCTTCCTACCGCGCTCCTTTCCGGTAACAGAAGAGCCGAGCGAACTTAATTATGTAATTCGCCGGAATTTTTGTTTCTTCCTTGTAACACCGAGAAAACCGTATTACCGACGAGAAATGCGTTATGCGTGCTTCGCGCGGACATACTAGCGAGAAAAGTGCGAACCTTTGTGGTTTTGTGTGTTTCGAAATTCCACGACACCCGCAAGGGTTGGTTAAGCGTTTGTAAGTTAGTTTTACGATCCGGCCGCGCAGCGAAAAAGGATACATTTCCGGCCGATCGGCGAAGAGTTATGCGAGCATTCGTCGGCGGCCTTGGCGATCAGCCTTAGATCCGTTCGAATTATTGAAACGTTGACTTGGAACGACGGATCCAAGGCAACGGCGTTTTTTATTTTCTTTTCAATCTCACTGAAATTGTGTTTTACATTCGAGTATCTGTGTTCTCGGCGTCGATTTTGTAAATTCTGCGAGCTGATAATAGCATTGTTGTTACTGTTGCGGGAATATTTACAGATGAATGTCAATCTTGCGTTTTATTACTCGTTTCTTTTTATGATGCTTTTATTTTCTCTCGAACACTGTTATTACGGAATAAACGTTACGAGTAAATTGTAGCTTCCAAGACTCTACGACAATTGTTTTTTTTTTTTTAATTTTTGTATTGTTTTATTTGGTATAAAAAGTCGCATCGATAGACAGTAACTGCGTCACCCGAGTCGAGTTCTTTTATAGTTGCGCGAAAGCGGGCAGATCGCGCCGTAATCTCACGTCGTGCGATATTTCTGTTAATATGTGTTGTTAAATGAGATTTTCACGTTTCTTTTTTTTTTATACATTAACTACACTGTTTCTTTTAATTCCTGGCACCGTTTAATGACAAATTTTGTTCAAGCTCTTTCGTCGGCGCTTGTAATATACGTATTAAATTGTATTTGCATTTAATGTTCAGAATTACGAATCACTTGGTGATAAACGAATCTTACCATTGAAAGCTGGCGAAATTGGCGGTAGTTTATTTTGACCGAAAGGGTAATCGCTGAGCACGTGATCTCGAAATTACGAAGCCTGCAGTCGCGTGCCCCGTCACGCGTAATGTCAATTGTTAAACGCAAAGTCTTGCATGGCGTTCGTTGTAGAATAATTAATGTTCGTTCTGTTGCATGAATCCTCGGTGCAATCTGACCCCTCTTATTACAGTACCGACTAAAAGAAGAAAAGCAAAAAAAAGTGAAATACGCAATAGATATCTAATCGAATAAATTGTTTTCGCACGTTTGCATTAAGGAGCAGCGTTTGTACATAAAATAAATACGTTTTAAGGTGCATTTGTTGCGTCGAAAGGGAAAGTGCAATGGAGGACTTTTGTGACGATGAAGATACATAGGAAATGAAAATGTTACGCCTCGATGTAAAAGTCACGCGAGCGTGTCGACGAGAGAAATAAGGAAGAGATAGACAAAGAATGAAAGGTAGACGAAGCATATGTACATATATGCTTTGTGTGCGCGTGCGCGCGTGCGTGCGCGCGCGCGCGCGTTCGGTATGCATGCGTGTGTGCAATAGGGAGCAGACACAAAGAAACATTAGAAAACCGTTTTTTTTCCTTTTGTTTTCTTTTTTCTACGTTTATTCTCACCCCCGACTGAAATAATAACGATGTTTGTATAGCGAGAACGTAAGATGTAACCTGTAAACGCGTCACTGAACAGTAAACTAAACGTGCCATAACAACATCATGCCAATATTATTAATAATACATATTTTTTACATTATGATCTGTTCAACTTCGTTCTGTCAGTGGACTGGACGCGCGCTTATCGACGCTGGTCTATACGCCTTGGTTCTTTTGCCACGTTCTCACTTCAGCCACGGCTCTTCTTCTCAGCTTATCGCTAGGTTCTTCTCGATCAAAGGCTTTTACTCGTGATCTGTGGCACAGTGCGAGGAGTTTCGACGATTTCCGAAAATCAAACAGCAACGTAGCTCGTGCTAGTTAAACCAGTTCTCCAGAATCCGTAACATTCGGCATTTAGCAATCCTAGAGCGGTCGATGACTTGACACTACCGGATTTACTCAATTACCTTCGCAACGTTTCTTTGATTCCGCCCTACTTTCCAGAAATGTCCCAGCAGTGTTTACCATTTTCACGCCATTAATATTCTACCAAACCCTAATTTGGTAAATCCTAATTTCACAGAGTTGTCCTGTATTTATAATATTATTCTATACAGTATTGCACTTCTGTTAAAGATCTCCAGAAATTCTGATTTCAAGCGAGAAGATCGAAATTAATCGATTATGTCCAAAGGACCATGAAATGATGAGGATCTTGTTAATTGATCGGGAAGCCGAGGCATTTGAACGAACAAGCGCAGGCAAGGAGGATCTGCGGTTCACGGAATGAGCGCGAGAAGATAGGGGAACAGTACTGACAGACATTAGCCACAAAGAAAAGACTCATGAAGCCGCGTGATGTATTATCCCCAGTGTGTTACGTGTGCCTGTGCGGGTGTGCATGGAACGATGATTGCTGTACGAACCAGGTTGCGGTGGCAGAGATCGCGAGGATGATCGGTACACCCTAGACGCATTTAAATATATTTCTTTACTTGACATTGCATCGAGAGACCCCCCCTGTAACAAAGTATCCGCGACATCGTCCGAGAGATTTTGTACGTTTCTCTGCTTACAAGCTGCTGCGAGTAATGCAAAGAAGGCGGTGACATGTCGCGAGCAAATAGAATTGTTCATGATAAACCGAATCGGCTGGAAATTTACGTTGAACGCAAGGAAGTTCGGGTTTATATAATTGTAGTAATAGGATTCTCGAGGATGCCGAGTTCCGACGAGAATTCTTACTAACTTAGACTGAGGTATCCTTCACCTCGACTCTGCTCATGGAACCTGGGCGCTAGTTCACTTTGCGAGGAACGAGACGACGTCACGAGGGTCCGTTGTGGTCCCCGCGAATGGTCAGGGATGAGGAAGCTATTCTCACGTTTCTTTGAAGGTTCGTTTTCTAGAAAGACGTGCACGGGAACGAATGTTGTCGAAGCGGTTCGACGTGGAACAGCTTCCGAACCCGCTAAATACGGCCTACAGACCGCACGAGGCGTCATCAAATCGTTCGACAAAAGCCTTCCCGCGGCTGATCAGGAAGTCCTCGAGGAATGAATTTTCGGCTCCGATGCGGTTGGGCTCGTCTCGCGTCAAGGAGTGCTTGTAACATATTGTAAAGTATCACCGACAGTTTTCAGCTGCGTTGTACAGTGTTTTCTAAGTATCTAGTTTATAGTGTGTAATTGAAGATACATTGTATTTACACTAATAAGTGATCTGTATCAAATTCATTCTCGTATAGCCTGTATCTCCTACTCATGTAGATGCTAAAAGTGATTTGTGTCATAAAGAAACCTATAAATAAAATTAGCAATTTGAGAATGTTGTCGACCACGTGGATTTATTGTCTGCTTTACCTTTGGTTATATGATTTAATGACACAGTACCTAAGATCTCCTGCGGTTACAAAAACTTTCAATTTATGGTCGAAAATAAAGCACGAATTTTCATTGGAAAACTGGTCTCGCAATGATTGCAGTATTCCCTGCTTGTGTGCCCGACTAAAGGGCAGTAGTTGGTCCCTTATTATTTCACCCTTCCTTGATCTTCGCTCGAATCACTCGACAAGGAGAGTGCGAGCAAAACTTAACCGTGGCATGAATCAGCCTCTACTGAAAATTAATATTTTCATATTTATCAGTGAACCTTGACGAGAATACTACCCAATGGATTGGTGAGATTTTCTTGCTGAAAATGAGTTCAAAAACAGCTGTTTTAAAGACATTGCTGAATTTATTTTTAACATCACCTTTATGAATATAAAAGTCCATAAACTTGAAGATAGAGAAATGAGGAATGTTATTGTGAACATCACGGGTACTAGAACTTTATTAAACTCGCTAGAATAATTTTTTTAGTACAAACCAAAGACAGCGGTATTAGACTACGCACAAAAAAGTGACTTCCACGTCATTGTTCGCATTTCGGCGGGCATCCAGTTTTGGCGTCAGAGAAGAAATACATATTCAGCACGTTCACCGCGTTCAGCGTATAGACATTGGGCGTTTTAAGGTTGCAATTTGTCACGAACACCTTCGCCATCTTCATGATGTTCTCGCATTTCATTATACAGGCCGCACCGTCGAAGCTCGGCTTGCCCAGCTCGTTTCTGGCGCAAGGGTCGAACAGGTAGAATTTCCCGTAATGCTGCATAACCGCCACCGCCATGTTGGTCGTGTGAAGAATCCCGGCGCAATTCGACCGGAAGAACATGGCCAGTGATTCTGACAGGTCAAAGGTGTGTAGCAAGCCGGCCGTGGTGTGATTGTGAATGTGTATAGTGGCCCGAAAGTCGCCGACGATGAAAACTGTTAGGAGCTCGCTGGGTGACAAGTTTCTGAACCCGGGGCGCGCGGCGCGCACGCTGTCCGAGTGCAACAGATCGCCGTACTTTAATATCGCGTCGATCAGGTCGGACGTCCAGGTTGATGGGACATGAAGCAGCCCCACGACAATTGCAACAGCCGCGATAGCGGTGCTCTGGAAGCCGCGGCTGATCGTGTTCCAAGTACGGTGGTGCATGTGTAAGCTTCCGCGTAGGACGCTGAGCTCCTCGTCCACGAAGTGGTACTCCGTGACCGTCTCCACGTCCAGCGTCGTGTTCTTCTTCATGATCGTCACCGGGATTGGAGGAGTCGTGCAGTCGAAGTACGGCCTGAAGCCCGCGGGGCATGGTAAAGGTTCGATCATGGCAGTCTTGATAATTACCCTGCAGATCTCGTAGCGACCGTACTTCTCCTGCTCGTCGATATTAGCGAACAGTACCTCGTAAAGAGGCTCGATGCAAGCGAACCACATTACGCACGAGGTACCGTAGAAATCGGGTAAACCTTGATCGCTGCGCGCTCGTGGGTCGTACATGAAGTACACGCCCATGGCTTTCCAAATGGCCACCATTCCGCGATCGGTGGTCAGAATTCCAGCTCCATTGTTCTGAAAGAACAGTTGAACACCTTGTTCCAAGAGAATCGGTGGAGGTGGCGGAGGTCGTATTCTTGTTGGTCCCCTGGCTTTCTTTCCTCTTGCAGCCCTGGCCCTTCTTTTCCCACCTCGTTTCTTCCTCCTTTTGTCTTCAGGGGCCGGTGGAGGAATCGCAACTATACCAGACATCGTTCCGGACTCGATGTCGGCGGTCAGAATATTAACCCCTACGTAGAACACTCTGATAATGTCCCTGGGTTTGATCCGCACTATCGTCGGCTTGGCTTTCTGCGTTTCTCTGTGAACATTAGTCCCGATCGCTAGGATCTCGTCCATGGTCTTCTTCGTCCAAGTGATTGGACTCTTCACCACGGACATTCCGAGGGCGACAACGCAGTTAGCAGCCGTCTGCCTATTGCGAAACGATTCTGGAAAGATCTCGTCTCCCTGGTGGTAGCTACCGCGAAGGATCGCCCGTGCTTCACCGCGGACTCTCCTGTAGGCGTTCAGAGGTGGTAGATTCGAAGGGCGGACAGCTGAGCTTGGATCGAATTTCCAAGGAGCTAGCTTATTCCAATTGACCACGTCAATCGCGATCATCTCGTAGTCTCCGTCGTTGCCGAGGAACTCTAGTAAGTAGCTTACCAAGATTTCACTGTTAGCGAAGCGCAAGACTTTAGGCGCCACTGTTGTCGTCTCTTCCTGGACCACCGCCCAGTCAGGTATCAGGGCATAGTACTCATTACCCGACTTCCAAACGGGTATGTTCTTATTCCCGCTCACACACAGAGCGCCCGATACGAACCGAGAAAAGAACTTATCGACCCCAGTCTGCAAATCCTGGACCTTCGGCGGTTTCGCGGTCAACCTGCCCGCCTCGACGCAGTCCTGGATCGTCAGATTAATGCGACGAGTCGACAAGAAGAATTCCGTTATAATATCATTGATCCTCGGTATAGAGCCCTCTCCGAGCCTCTCCACGCACTTTGAGTGCAGTTTGTCGCCTGTAGCGATGATCTCGTTGACTATTTCCTGCGTCCAATACCGTGGTTCGTAGACCTTGGAGAAGACGATGGACATGACCGCGATGGCTGCGGTCTGCTGATTGCGATTGGCCTCTTCGAACCTCTCATCGTCCATTTTCACTGTCCCATCGATACTCCAAACACCCTCGGTGATTTTGGGGAAGTGGTACCACGGGTCATCCCCCGAAGAAGGCTTCGGTGGACGCTCCTCTTCGGCCAGTCGAGTTTCGTAAGCATTACTCAGAGTGACAATGTCGATGACGAAGTCCTCTCCTATAGCGACTGCTTCGATTGCAGTAACCAATGATTCTGCATCGATGAACCACATCACGCCAGCTGTACCGTCTTTCTCTCGTGGTTCGCCTCTGGTGTCCCTTCCCTTGGGATCCATCGTGAAGTACACGTCAGCTTCTTTCCAAATGGGCATCATTATCTCGTTCTGCCTGAATATACCCATGCTGTTCGTTTCGAAGAAAGTCTCCAACTGTGTCTGTAGGTCGGTCATTTTACCCGAAGCAACCTCTTCTTCCAGTTCAAAGGAAAATCGATTCACGCCGACGGTGAACTCCGCGTTGATTTCGCTGGGAAGAAGATACGTCCTCACGTCTTCTTCTTCTGCTCCTTCTTCCTCAAGATTTTCCAGATTCTCCATGGCAATCCTGTCGCCTAGCTTCAACACGTCATCCACCACTTCTCTGTACCAGAGATGGGGATTATACAGCTTCGTCATCGCCAAGGTAACCAGGGCGGTCGCCGCTTGCTGCTTATCCCTGGTGTGGCGTTTGAACATCGTCTCGTTTCCCTGGTTAAAACTGCCCAATAGAATAGCCCCAGTGTCCATCACGCTGTAGTAATTGTACAGATCAGGCTTCACTGGGATCAGCTTGTCTTCCTCGATTTCTTCGTCAGTCATTTCAGGGCCAATGTTAACGTTCTTCATGGAGTGGATGTAGAATTCGTTGTCAGAATCTGCGTCCTGCCCTGCGTTCGTTTCGATCACTTTCGCGAGCACAGGCAGCTCCAAAGTTCGGATCACACAGGCTACTCCACCTTCTTCATCCTCCTCCGACCCGAAACCTAGATTGTTTCGTGGATTAGGATCAAAGCAGTAGTAAACAGGCCGTTTAATTATTTCATCCTTTTCTTTAACGTCCTCGTCGAACCTCCATATCGCCACGTCCAGATTCTTCAAATTAAGGATGCCAAATTGATGCTTCTCGAAAAACTGCTGCAAGCCTTCCACCAGGTGTGGGATATCGCTGCCAGGGGCCGCGTCCAAGTCTCCGACGATTGTTCCTTCCTCTACGTCGATTATCACCTTCCTATTCTTGAAGTACAGTTGTTTCTTTAAATTGGGCACGAAGAAAAAGCGCTCCTCTTCCTCTTCCATCTCTGTGGGAGGGTTACACCAAAGGTAATAAGCGTCTCCCTCTCTAATCGCCGTATCGATAGTCTCGTCAATCCACTTTGCTGGTGGCGTTTCCTTAGCACTGATCAAAGCTATGACTGGTATCGCCAGTCCTTGAATGCCGCGAGTCTCATCCTCAAACTCTTCGTCTTCGTTAGACGTGGTCCCTTGCAGAACCCACGTCTCCCCGGGTGTCCCAGGCTGGAATTCGTGCCAGAGCCGGGTCCCAGGCACGTCGTCCAGGATCGTGATGTGTCTGATAGTGAAACGGTCATTTTTCTTCGCATGCTCAACGTTCCTCAGGAACAAAGCAGCTAACGTGTCAGTGTTCGGGAACCGGATCACGCAGCTATTTCCTTTCACTTTGTCTCCCGCGTCCGCTTTGCCCTTGCCCTTCTCCTCGCGAACTCTAACACCAAGCGAGTCACACTGACGCGGATCAAACATGTAGTAACAATCGTCCTGATTCCAAATCGCTACAGACATCGACGAAGACTCTATCACGCCCTCGGTATTAACCAAGAAGAATTCTTCCATCGCTTGTTTTAGGTTCAATACCGTCGGAATCTTAGAACTGATCGTGCCCGTGATTGTGATGAGGTCTACATCGACAACCAGCTTCCTGCCATCCACCTGAATCTTCGTGTCGTATAAATCAGTCGCGGTCATATTCCTGATCATCGGTTTCTCTGCCTTTATCTCCTCGTACAACAGGTCCCCCAGCGTCAGTATTTCATCCACCTTCGGTCTCATCCACGTCTTCACGGGATGAACCTTTTTCATGGCAATAGCCATCACGCAATTCGCCACGGTTTGCGCTCCTTTGCCCCTGTACACATCGCTCCCTTCGTGAGTCAAACCATGGATGATCGCCATGTTCCCAGGCAGCTCCCTGAACGTCGATGGCACGTTCACGTGCATATTCTCGTAGGTGTAGCCGGTGTCGAAGTTGTTTTGGTCCACTAAGGGATCGGTAGCGAAGCGCATGTCGATGCTATAATTCGAAATGGTGATCGACAAAGGTTCCCTATGAATCTTGGCAGTTGTGGAGGCTTTGGTCTTCTCCCCTTTAGGCACCGGTTTAGTGCAGTCCATCTTATTCTCGTCAATGTCGACCGGATTAATGGAGCGGAGGACGCTCTTGTCAACCGATAGACGATTGCTGCTTGGAATGCGATCGATGTAACCGCGACCAACCTCGTTCACCCGCAAAACGGTCACCTTGTCCAGGCAGTACCTAGAGTCATATCCTTTGTCCATGCTCTTGAGAAAGTGTTCGCATAGATCGGCCAGGCACTTGAACCTCATGACGCAGGCTGTACCGTCCGCGTGACGAACGCCGTCTTCATTGCAGGGCCCAGGGTCAAAGTATAGGAAGCCCAACTCGGGCTGACGCCACATGGCCATCGACGAGCCCTGGGCTGTAATCACCCCGGAATCACTGCTCTGGAAGAACTTCCGTAGCCCATCCGCGAAGTCTGGACAACCTACGGTTTCGCTGAACAGGTTCCCATAGATGCCCGTCTCCTCGATGCAAACTAAAACCTTATAGTTGGCGATGTAGAATTCTGGATGGATCAGCGTGGTTTTCATGTATTCGTCGTCTTTCACTCGGTTTCTCATTATACTAGTGCGGAATAGCTTGTCGGCGTATTCCAACGTCTGATCCACATAGTCGGCGACCCATTCTTTCGGCTCGAACAGAGTACCGTAGACGATTGCTACCACCGACGCAGGGGCAGCTTGGCGGCCTCGACTTCGGTACTTGAAGTGGGGAGAATTGATCGAATAGGAACCTCGTAGGATCGAGGAATTCGGTGACAGTATTCGGAATCGAAACCATCTTTTGCCAAGTCCAGGTCGCGGCGCTTTCTTCGTCTGAGGAACATCGCCCTCTCCGGATGTCCCCGGCGCATCTTTGCTCTGCGGCTTATTCTCTGTGGCTGTGCCCGCCATGTTCTGGAATTATGTTATTTTATCATAAAACGTGCAAATAGGTTCGACGGTATTATACATATGTGCGGATAGAAACATTGTTAGAATGTATTTACAGAACAAAGCAGTGGCGAACTCGGGATTTAATCTTGGGGGCAGCCGAGTTGAACAGATAAAAATATTTTTAAGAAAAATTTATTTCATGCCATTTCATTTAATGCAAATTCAATAAAATTCTCTATGTGATTATAAACATTTATTTAAATAATAAAATCCAGTTCTCTTTTCTTTTTACAAACCCCCTTCTTTCTCTCACGGTTGGACCACTGGAACAGAGTAGTCTCAGTTTTCATTGAAATTTGTAACATTATGATCTACACTTAATTTCAGGATTTAAAAAATTGGCCCTTCAATGACACTAAACATTGCACCTTTAATTTTTCTTTCGATTGGAAGCCAGTTGTAAGTATCAGATTGAAGTATCATTATTTAATAAAATGACAATTTGATTATATAAAAAATAATGCAGTGCTTAATCTCCTATAATAAGTTGAAAAGTAAAATACATACGTTTACTTTTTAAACCAATATGTAATAAAGGATAACTTAAAAACTAGTAATAGAAAAATTCAACAGTGTTTTCCGTTCAATGGAATACATTTTTACGATGCTGCTGAAGTCATTGTTCCATTTTTTACTTAACCAATTAAAAATTCAATGATAACATTCAAATACCTACTTACCTGTTTAAATTTGAAGTAATATGAAGGTTAACATGAATTTCGAAACATTTTTCTTTTTTTTAGGAATTCACGGTGAATTCATGAAAGTCGAAATACTTTTACTTGAAAATTTTTCTTAGTTACATCCAAAATATAGCTTCATCGTTGTCGGGGTAAATGTCAATATGAAATGGAATGACAGTCGACATTAATATCGATTCACCGGTCATCCAATAACGCGAAATGATATTTTCATTCGATGGAAAATAGAAAGAACCCTAATGCGTTTAGTGTTTTACATTTTATTACGAGTTTCAATTACTTGGCAATGGAAAATATTTTATTCGAAATAATAAATCCATGTAGCTTAAGTTACGTGGAAAAGAAGCGTCTGAAGTGTTCATTTACAATTTCAACGACACTTATAGCGAATTCGGGAGAGCTGCACTAGGCGCACTGAATGCGAATTTTAGCCAATCGGAACCGAAAAAGTTCACACTCCTCGCTTCCGATTGGCTTAAATTCGCACTCAGTGCGCCCAGTGCGGGTCTCCCGAATTCGCTATTAAGCAACAAACGTCGATATTGATAAACCATTACATTTAAACTCTCAATCATTTTTAAGACATGGTCGAAGTAAAATTCATTATTTATATACCGTTAATAGTTTTTCATGTTTTTCAAAATCGTGATGATGCAGATGGTCCATGCTAGGTTGAAGAACCAGTATACCTTTTTTAGAAGTAAATTTTTATTCTTTCGTTCACCCAAACGGCAGTCTTATGCGCGACACGGGTGATCATTATTTTACATGTTGAACATAACAGTACGCTGTATAAATTCTGGCTTATTGCGCTTACATTTTTTAATCTTCACTTCTGAAACAGTAACCTAATGAACATTACAAAATGCTTTCCCAGATGTAACACGTTCAGCAAAATATATATATATATATATACCAAGCATATTTCAATAAATTAGAATAAATATCAGCTTGCAATTAATTATAAACAAGTGGCCGAATCAGATAAACTTAAAAGGCGATTGCATAAATGCAATGATTCTGAAAATGTGGCACATAATTCTTTACAGGTCTATAAAAATAAACATCACTGCATGTTGATGATCGTTGCTGCAAACAAAGCCGGCTTAACGCTAACATTCGGTGAATAACAAATAGCAGCTTCTAAACACTAAAGCTTCGGCAAACAGGCACATGTGTGTCGACATATGCTCGGTATTCGGCAACCAGCTTGACAAATAGTCTAGAAAGCGGTGAGTATCGGACATTCGGCGAATATCGAATATGTGGGGCCGCCTTTAGCATAAGTTTATGTATCTGACTTACCTGGCAAACACCTCAAACTTCAGAGCAGGCACGCATTACGCAGCGTATAATCTATTTTTAAGCGTATAATAGACGAGAACGCGAGACTTTCCGAAATCAATCTCATCGAAGATACCAACGAGACATACCATCGCTGAAGAGACCGAACGTCACCGACGGTCGTACCAAATAACATAGGAACAGACATCAGATAACAGAGCTTGAACTGTACTTACATTTCTTTACACCACGGAAAGAAGGATCGATGCATCCATTGGTATCGTACGTAATTCATAAGGCGTGAATAAATGCTCAATGTATATTTACCGTAAGATCGGAGATGCAAAAATGGCTGTAGCAATGTATCACCTAAATTTTATTACATCAACATATGAAAAAACGTAATAAATATTATAAATATAGAAGTATAAAGTAAAGTTCAGATACAACTCGTTTTCATCTTTATTGTAACGGTGTTTGATTCAATATCCACGTACCCCCTCGAGAAAATAACCATAAAGACTCGTTATGTGTATGACGTACGAATTAAAAGAAACAAAGTTGCACGCGCGTCAACCAGTCGTCGATGCGAACAATAAAATTGTACACAGGCATAGAAGAAACCACGTTTCGCGAATCTTCGGGCAACTGAATAACTGTATATGTACATATATATATATATATATATATATGTGTGTCTCATTGAAACGGTAACGAAATACTCTTGCTTTTTTATCTTCACTTTGGCGAACATATTCGTGACGACGAAAGGTTCTCTCTTCAGCTATTCTTGTATTTAGTATATGCATATACTTAGCTCGTCTAATAGGATTATTGTAACAAGTTACCAAAAAATATCTACACGTAAAAATATAGATATAGATATAGATATAGATATAGATATATATATATATATATATATATATATATATGTATATACATATAAACACACATACAGAATATGTCGCTCTCGTGCATGTGTCGCAGCCTTCACTCTTGTTGCTTTCGTTCCCTTCCCCTTTTCCCACCGTTCTTTCTTTTAATATAATGATACAAATTTCCTCTCTACCTTCTGCCGCTCGGTTTTTGTAAATATTAACGAGACTCGTTCGTTAGCAGAAGAATAATCCTCCCCCTTTTCGTGTGCGTGTAGGTTATGTTCCCCGGGGCGTGCGCACGCGCATGAACGCACGTATCAATACGCTCATACAGTACGGTACGCTTTCCTTCGAACCCGTCTCACTTTTATGAATATCTTTCTGGCAGATCATGGCGGTTATTCCTACGATTAGGGCCGACATCATTCTCAACACATTCTGACAACGTTGGGGACGATCTGTTTTTTTTTTACGTGTAAGATGTCCAAAGCACACATCCGCTCGAAGGAACAATAATGATATTGCAAGTACACATAAACGTTCGCGCGTGTTTGCCGGAACGCCCTTGTGATTTCTCTTCGAACAATAATAGTATCTGCTACATGGTCTCTATTACACGCCCGAATCGATTCAGTGGGCCTATTATACGTACGCACACATTTAAAAATATAGTTGAACGATCCGTTTTACACGTCGAATGTTCCATCGCTTAAGAATCGCTACGAACCACATTGAATCTTAGTAAAATATATTCGTTACACGCATCTATAAGTATTAACCCTCTATAGTCCAGCGTGTCTTCGACATGCACACTGTTGCGCCACATTGGTCGCTATAACAATTTGAAGAAGTACTTAGATTGCCCTTCCACGGTGCTTCCTGGAGAATTCTCGAGAAATTGAAGAAATACGAAAGAACTCACGTTTTATATACTCGTTCCAATTTAGACAATGAAAATAGTCCATAGAGGGTTAAAAAGAAATGTCAGTGGCCGTGATTGGGCACGTCCCATAGCGCGCCGACGGGCCACCTTGCGCAATGATGATTTTTTTTTTTTTCGTACCATCACAGAAGGATGAAAATGGAAAGGATTCGCGTGCAGCGAGCGCCCCCTAGAGCCCGCTCCATTCCTCGCACTCTCTGCCTCTCATTCGCTATCATAAATACCTTCCTCTCGCTTCTCACCGCACGACTGTCAAATACAATTCGACCGAGCCGAAGACATTCGGAACGAGAAATGTAACCACTGACGTTCCTTTTGGCGATCTCAACTTTTATTTACGTAACTTGCATCGATAGGAGTGCTAAACAGGACGCCTATCGAACGTGGATAACTCGCACAACGAATAACGAGAGTTCTGCACGAGTGTTAACAATAAATCGTGCGTGCAGAAGACAACAAATCGCTGTTAACGTTGCTTAGACTATGCACAGATTTTACAAGGTAATGGTTCAACTGCTTCAATCCCTTTCGTCGTTCTGCAACTTCGTTACCTGCCTCCCGTCGCGAGAAACCGAGATTCACTAAACGATCCTATGCACGTCCCTGTACAGCCGTCGAACGCAAGGATCCCAAGCGTTTGTGCTAATATCTCCGAGGATGATGGGAATGAAACTGAAAGGCGCTCTCTTATAATAGAGCCGGGCAAGAATCGCAAGGATTTATTATTGCGAGACGGCGAAATGTTATACACGATGGAAGAACAAAATCGCGCGAAGAATCTACGATTTGTAGAACACTTTTTATTGTGCCACCTTCTATCAAGATGAGGTTTCGTTGGAGACATGCTACAAGGTTCTTCGCATGATTTGCAATTCCGTCTGTGAGTATGCGTGACAACATTTGGTGTACATAAAGTGTAAAGGCATCCTTATTCCGAGGAGTCGCGAATTCCATGATACTTTGCGTAAACGTCTTGCGGTCTTGTCGCGCAGGACGTTCATAAATTTGACCACCTGGCGTGTCGTTTCTAGGTTAGAAATTTCGTGTGTGGGATCGAGGCCTCCATAGTACCCCATGAGACAGATGTCGGAAAAGCGGAAGACGGAGGGTCGGCTTTGGCGCCGGCTGGCCAGCCGGAACTACGAAGATCCGCGAGTTTAAATCCCCGGCAACGAACGGCAATTGACCAATTTGCAATATAAAGATCTCAATATGACTCATTCGACGAGCTTTCATCGGAATAAGGCAGGCTGCCACGTAATAAGTATAAAGAACGGCATCGTCTTAATATCGGAAGTCGATTAACACATTGTATGCCGGTCACGCTGTACGGCGGGATTTCGTCATTACAGATTTGCCGCGAAAGAAGGTGACGGCTTGGGACCGAACCGAGACAGAGAGTATTTTCGGCTTGCCTTCATCGGCTTATCGCGCAGAGTTAAGAGAGACTGCGAATGAGCGAGGACTAAAGCGGCGGCAGCCTATGAAGAACGCACGGCGTAGCTGAGTCGTCTGGCACGAAGGCGGCGAAATACGATGGCACCCAGTCCCTCTCGCTCGTTCGCAGTCCTTCGCAATCGCCGCTTCGACAACAGAAGGAGTGAAGGGGATAGTGATCACCTTGTTTCGAGACAGAAACCCCGTTCTTGTTTCGAGACATATATGCACTAGGTACGTACAGATTTGTCGGCTCGGGACCCGCACGTCACCTTCTTTCGAGAGAGGGAGCCTATTCTGCTTGCCTTTATTACCTTATCGCGTAGAATGAGAGGGACTGCGAATGAGCGACGTCGACCGAGTGCCCCTCCCTCTCGCTCATACGCAGCCTGTCTCATTCGCTGTGGCAACAACAGAAGAAGTGGAAGGGATAGTGATCACCTTATTTCGAGACATGTCTGTACTACGTACACACTTGCTTTCTCCGTTCACAGACATTCCTTATCACTTTTCGTTTTCTTTTGGCATTAAAGTTTGCCCTCATAGCAACCAGATACACAACAATTTGTGAATAAAAAAAAAAAAGGAACAGTCTGAAAGATGATGCATCTTGGACTGTGCTTCGAAAGATATATCATACATGCCAGAAATATTAGATACTGTTATGTTTGCTTTGTAATTTTTGTATGTACACCGAGCGAATTTGAATTCCTCGGACCTATCACATATACAGACGCAGCGAAAGGGCCCACCTAGACGCTTCCTATATCATCCATTCGCATCGCGTCTAGATGGGGCCGGCTCCTTGCTTACGTGTGCAGTCGGTACAAGGGATTCAACGGCACTCCCTGTGCAGCGAATGTATGGCAGATGTTTAATAAAAATATAGTACTTCTTGTTATGCGAAAATATTGAAAGCTGTTCAACGCATTCTCTGTCGAATATTCACTCCTCATAAGAAGGTAATACTACCGCCGGCACTCGCGCTTCGAACGGTTGATAAAACCTTGCCGGCGTACAAAGTGTTAAGGTTAGAACGCGTTTGCAGATTAGCCGGAAGATGGCGCGCGGCAAAGAAAAATGACGTGTTCGTTACAGCGATGCTATTAATGTTCCAATCGTGTCGTTGTTCAGACGAGAGTTATTAAAGAATTCGCTCCCTTCGTCTATTCTATATTAACAAGAAAGTATCGTAATTCACGTTCCATCGAATAGCTGTGTAGCGCAATTTACATCTAAGTATTTCACCATTCGAAGTATCTGAAAATAGAGATATCTAACATTTGTTTTATACACTAATTTGTTGGTAACTCTCGGGTACCTCGCATTAAATGAACTCTTTGTGAGGCTAATTTCGATCTATCATTACCTATCACTTACATAATGTATAAGTCATATCAAAATCAAGGAAAAATAGGTTTCGCGATTGGACGATAATGATCATAATAGTACAAGCACTTTTTCCACTTATCGCTCACATTATAGTTCCAGAGAAGTGAACACTGCAGAAACTTTCGTCAAGTCTTGAAACAACGCTTGACAAAACTTTACGCATACCTTTCATACCACTTTCTAGGAAAGCCTTAACTCCAAACTGTAAGCCTAGCACGTATACATATATGTTTATATACATATATATATATATTTGTATACATATATATATATATATACATACACACATATATATATACATATATACATATATATACAAATACCAACAAATGTTACACCGTTGTTTGACAGCCTCTATCATGAAATTAAGACAGACATTAACTGTCCCGATTAGGGTGTTTGGCGAGGAATCGTCGAGGCCAGGGTAAAGGCCAATTGTATTGTCGCGGCACCGTTCCGCCCACGTTTGTCTCGAAATATTTAAAAATAGGAAACCACCAGAGTCGAGTCAGAAAGTTGTTTGGTTCGTATTGCTGCAAATAATTTCAACATTTCCTTTAATATGACAATTTAACTCTGTTTCCAGGCCCGGCTCTCGTCCCTACCGATAAAATTAGGAACAAACGGTCTTCTCATTGTTGACATTTTTTTACAATAAAGATTCAAATGAAATATTACAAGTGGTACTATAAATGTTCTAAGCTACGAATAGAAAATTCAGAGTCATAAACGACTCAAATAAATGTGTTGTAAATAAAAGGCGCGATTTGGAAAGTTCGCCCAGGGCGCGAAGAAGGCTCGAGCCGGGCCTGTCTGTTTCTACAAACAGACGATCTTTTTCAAATGAATTTTATGACACCATTAACCAGAGATTGAAACTCTTCTAGAAACAACTGCTTCGAACTGTTACATAAAGGTTATGTCGCGAAACAGCTATGAAGGAATCGTTAGGCCTGTTTCACACACTCACGGCACGGCACGGCACGGGACCGTTTCTACGGCAAAAGGAACGAAGATCATATCTACAGACCTTTCAGACGTCGCGGCGGCCGTTCGCCGTCTATTTGGCGACGGCACGTGTGAAAGGTCTCTATATGATCTTCGTTCCTTTTGCCGTAGAAACGGTCCCGTGCCGTGCCGTGCCGTGAGTGTGTGAAACAGGCCTTATTTGGAATAAATGTTTCAAACGAGCCGAGATGAATATTTGACAAAACCGAAGTCGATGTTATAGTTGCTTTCAATCCCGGTTATTAACTCTTACACAGAGACGTCAAGTAAAGAATAATGAAACTTACCTTAAGGTGCGAATTATTAGCTAACGTATGATAAATATACCATAAGCGTGTGGTTACATAGTACGCTATGAGGACATCTACAGTATAGTGACCATGAGCCAACAGGACCATTATTACCCCGACGAGGACAGCAATGCCTGCCAACCAATGAATCGGTTGACATCTTCTCGGAGAATCTACATTTTGAAGATTTGTTTTTTTATCTCTCTGTACATTTCTCAGCTACAGATTGCATGCTTAAAAGTACGAAGTATTGTAAATATCGCGTAAAGGGGATATACGTACACTCCTTAATAATCAGGTAACTAAGTACAAGCACGACCGTATGACCGCTGTAAATGTAGTCCCCGCAATAAGTGTGCTTGCCATTTATAGACAAGCCGAAGCCCGAGATGAGCTGCAGAACCCTTTTCGTAATAAGAAGTGGACTCGTGTGGTTTGCTTTCGGGCTGCAGAAATATGTTTTACTGGCTACCGGTAGTACCGTCACGTACATCGTGACGCTTCGCATCATGTACAGTAGCCCCATCAGAAGAAACACTCTTCTAACGACAATAAATCTGAAAACAAACGGACGATAGTATAAAACGATAACAATTGTAACAACGACTTACAGTGGTGCTCAAACCTTCAAAAACACCTAAGTTAGTTCTAGTTTGAAGGGGGAAATTTAAGCTGAACTTGAAGTTATTTGGAGTGGTTACGTCCTACAAGCTTATGGCCATATCGCTTTAAAATTCTTCCCGAACTGCTACGTTGCTCCAGTATCGCGAACAATTATTACAGCTATGCGAAGATGCACCAAAACAGATTGCCAATACAAACTAAGTACAGTAGACCTCCGTGTAACGCGCGGGGTACGTTGCTTGTTACATGAATCGTGGATTATGTGAAAGTACAGATTGATAAAAGATGTAAGGGTTTATTTTAGAAGATATAAGATCTTGAGATATGTATCTTTAAAGTTATAACAGTAGAATTAGGGTTTGTCGGTTTTTAAAAACCGGATTTATAAACCGTTTTTTTTATTGTAAATTTGTAAAATTCGAACACCGGTTTTTACATTAAAAAACCGGGTTTATGTACTAGAATTAATATGTAAAAATGAATTAAAAACGTTAACATTTTGACTTGAAATCGCTTCGCACACAAGCATATTGTAGTAAATAACAGTTTACTGTAAAACGAATCTTCACGAGTTCATATTTTCCGAAGAAAAATACTAAATGAAATTAAGATTTATAAATTATATTTTGTACGGATTTTAGTTATTTTAGTTTTTTTTCATTTGGTTTTGAATGCAGTGTATTTTATTGTGTTATATTTTTGTGCATCCATAAATATTAAATGAACTCAAAAATATATACGGATTTTAGTTTTTTTTTTTTTTTTGGATTTTGTATGGATAGATTATATTTTATTTTGTTATACGTTTGTAATTCAATACATATTAAAAGAACCGAAAATTTTTAAAATAAGTATAAATATTTATTCTCTACTTTAAATATATTTTTTTGTGAAAATTCGAAAACCGGTTTAACCGGTTTTTTGGGAATAGTGGTATTCGAAAACCGGTTTTTTCAAAAGTCGGTTGTTGTATAAACCCTAAGTAGAATGTCTTTAATTCCATTTGAAAACCGAACAAAAATTAAAATCAAAGAAGTTCCTTTCATCGTCTTGTGAATATATTGTCGTTGAAGGAGCAATTTTCAAGCCCCTACGCCAGTCGCAGTGTCAATCATTTTGTCGTTAGAAAACAAGCGAACGCGTGGAAACCTGTTATCTTACAAATGCAGATTGGTTGGAATTTTAAATTTATTTGCCACGTTATACGGGGCTGCTTCACCGCATTATACGAGCACTGCCGCAACTTTTCCGTCGCGCTATACGAGTCCGTGTAATACGAGACCGCGTCAGACGGCGGTCTACTGTGCATATCTAATCCATGCCAAGCCCGCACGTTTTTTTTCCCCACCAAACATCTCACAACATCCTCTTCCCCGAACTGTTAACTACATCGCATTGCTTCGGGGGTGACAACCAGTGCCAATTTGCCTCCCGGTCCTAACAAGGTCTGGGTTAGGTGCACCGAAGTCTCTCCTATTAACATTCTTCTAATGTTTAATATTAATATTATATTTAATGCTTATTTAATAGTAATATTAATATCCTAATAATTTCCTCGTACTGGTTTCTCCTTATGTCTTTCTCCCGCTTAGCTTCCGCGCTTTTCTATCACGCTTGCCTAGCCTGCACCTGAACCAAACCCAAAGCCTGAAGGATTTCGTCTGAATTTTATCGTTCCTGATTTTCACGAATTTTTCCACAAATGGGAATTAAAGTAGCATGCGACGGAAGCAAGACATTTTACGACCACAAGATATTTCCCTCTTCAAACTAAATTCGCATGCAACTGTATACCAGTACTACGGTTCTTTGCATTTCGTTCTCTTAGGTGTGTTATGAAAAATTTCCATTTTATTAAAACCAAACACTGTTTGTGTGTGGCACGCACCTATGCTTATGGAAAATAATAAAAAACATCGCTGAGTTGGACATTATCATAATCAAAACTTCTGACACATTAAGAGCCCAATCCTGAGCGGCAACATTGTCCAACACCACATCAGGGAGCGGTCCATACGTATTTCGATCTGGGACCCGTTCGTGCACCATTGCGAGGGATGTTGTGGTCAGTATGAAGTTCACGACCATAAATAAAAATGCTGCAACATAAATTAGTGCTCTCAGACATGTTTCTGTTGCTGAAGAGAAGATGCATATATTTTATAAATCGTTAATTCTCTGCTCGTTTGTGAATTGTTTCTCAAGATATCGTCGTCGCGATGAAACAATTGACAACAGATGTTAACACCTTTAGTGGCGTCCGGTGCAGGATTTAGCGTGTCTTTACGCCGATATTCTCTGGAATGCATCGAAAATATTGCCTACGAGTCCTCGAACGTTCGCTCTGAAAACAACGCGAGCTCGGTGATCGCTTTCTACCTCGCCACTGCAGGCGATCCTTCGCTCGCCCAGTAGCTTGAGCCTGCGATGACTCATCTGTTAATGAAAATTTAAATCTGATGAAAATGAGCCCAAACTCCACCGTATTTGGGCTACTTTCAATCGTACGCAATTCATCTACGGAATTCGGAAACGATACGAATTACGTATAATTAAGAATAGCCCGAATGAGGTCGTAATTGCACTCATTTTTATCGAAAAAATCTTGTTCGCCTAGTGGTAGTGCTTTGAGGCGGTCTGATAGGAAATATAGAAATTTAAATTTTCATTAGTGTTGCAGGCAGAAGCAAGCGATCGCTCGGACACCGTCGTTGCCAACTGGTTTGCCAGTGGATACGCGCCTTAAGCTTCGAGAACAGCCGTTGAGAACAAAATACTTCACGAGATATTTCATAATTTTCAAACCTTCCACCGTTACAGTTTTCAAATAATGGACTTATACGAAAGATCGAATGGTTCCATTTAAAAAAAGAAATGCATATATATCGCAACGTATTGATTGTCCCTATATTAATTTTTTATATTTTTGTGTGAAAGAAAAGCTACAGCTTGCTCAGTTTCTAGAATTACCCAACATATTCCTTGAATGCTGTGAAATAAACAATTGAACGCATTAAATTTTCTCACTATTCTGAAATGTAACACCATTATTGTACGATACTAGATTAGCTGAGTTTCCATTCTGATTAATTGTCATTCACTAATCGAATCCCCATGTTCAAGAATACGTGTAAGATTCAAAGTGTTCAAATATAGTACTCGTAAACAATTTATTGTATGCCAATGAAGCGTTTGAACAGCTTTCACAAAGGTAATATACAATTTGAAATACCTTGCGAAATATTTGTCTACCAAGTTATAGTATCTTTACACCCAGAATACCGTGATCCTGTGCGAATAGGTAGTTGTCTCGTTGAGGATTAGATGCATCTGCCGTCCACGAACACGAAAAATATGAAATTCTATTTAGAAAAACGTTTAATCTTAATATCAGCCTGACACTTCCACCAAGCAAAACAGGCATCCTCATGAACCAAGCAAGGTCTCCATCAAAATTCTTCATCTCCGTGAATATGAGAATTGTTTGCGTCTAACCTCAAACATGATCGTAAACCTGTCCATAGACGTTATGGTTGTTCCTACGACCCGTCGCGCCGTGGCATAAAATGAAGAAGATAACCATGGCAATTCGTCGTACGACTTACCGTACATAGATAGAATATCTCCCAACCAAAGCAAACATCGTCTCTAATTAGTCGCCGAACGCGCGCGAACAATACAATCTATTATCTCTGAAACCGATAGTCATATACCGGATCTTACGAAAAATCATAACGTCTCTGGAGCCTTTTAGAGTCACTTTACAAACATGTACAGTACGCACTCGTTATAAGCCCGTTTCTACCACGCGTTGTACGCCCGGCGACTATCCCCACCATTTCTTGGAATCCTTCGGACCATTGGTCGCGCGGAATAGTGTCCACAGCGCGCCGTACGCCCGCCGCCAGCCCCGTTCGTCGGGCTTATAACGAGTGCGTATAGTACCCGCAAAGATATAGCGAGGTCGTAAAAATGGTAGCGAGTGTCTGTTTACATGTTTCGGGAGTCGGAACAAGCGAATTGACAGATATATGGGCAGATAAGGGGCTCGGGCCTCACTCAGGGCCGGCCTCAGGGCTCAGGGCATGCGGCCAGAGACTCAATACCTACTCATATTCCTACAATAGTATACCGCGCGCGGCCCTGTGCGCCGGGGCATCAAAGACCGCCGCTGTTCGAGTGTTTAATTTACGACCTCGCTATATCTTTGCGGGTACTATACTCTATGCTTGCATCTCCACCACTATCTTCCTTAACCCCTCAACGACCACCTCAGTATCTCGTACGGACCCTAAAGGTCTAAACACACTTGTCAGCTCCGTGTCAGTTCCGTGGCAGTGCGCCATTGATAAGAAGAAGAGGGGCGTAGAGGGTCTCCTCTTCTTACCACTGTCACGCTGGCACGGAACTGACCCAGAACCGGTATGTGTGCCCCGACCTTAATATGTGCTCTCTCATCATACATCTCTCTCAGTTGCTGACACTGAAACAATGAGGCCATTGACACTGACGCCACTGAACCGTCACGGAACTGACGTGTGCCCAGACCTTTAAGGTCTGCGCACACATATCCGTTCCGTGTCAGTTCCGTGTCAGTGTGCCATTGGTAAGAAGAAGAGGGACGTAGAGGGGCTCTTCTTCTTACCACTGGCACGTCGGAACGGAACTGACACGGAACGGATATGTGTGCCCAGACCTTTACCCCGTGCGAGAGACCCTTCACCCACGAATAGCCGGACGTCGGTCAATGGTCTCTCGACCATTTCGCTCGCTCTCGGGTACATCTCATTCGCTCCCCTTTTTGAGCGGTACGAGCGAAGACCCAACCAGGTGTAAAATAATGGGGTGCTACTTTCCCTTCCCCGATCGTATCCGAGCAATCAGTCTGGACCAGCGGTGCATACAAGTGGAGAAGACTATAGTACCCTATACGCGTCATATAATTCTATTCTTTGAATAATTCTATCGGCGATCCAATCCGCCCGATAGCGGGATAAATGTAGAAATTACGTTTCAGGAAATTGCACGAAGTGTCACATTCAGCACTTAACAATACATTCATATATGCGCATACATATATTGATGAGACGAAAATAAAGCAGTGTGATTCAAGGATCCGGGTCGCCGCGGAAAGACAAATATCACGCGTATGCGCTGACCACCAATCGTTCCAATCGAACGTAATAAATGCACGCTGGAGCAGGCATTTATTCCTAATGGAGCCGACCGCGGTGCGTTGGTTCAGGTGGCACGAATCATTGCCAGCCTCTGTACACGATGGGACGTAACAATAGGCAGGAGGATGCATTTTACTCTTCTCTCCACCGCAGCGCATAAAAACTGTGCTCTTTAGCCACGCTTCCTTTATCCCAGAAAATCTCGCCGACCGGTCTCTACGTGTGCACTTCTAAAATATTCTTTTCTGCGACGCTGCGGTGTACAATGTATTTCAGAGATAGAATGTGTATATACATACACAATGCACATTTATCAGAAGCTAGCGCAGCGTGAAACCACGGAGAATATACGTATTCGCAAGAAATAGCCCAGCGGCAAAATTTACATACATACGTCCCGGTTTTCCTGCCAGCGAAAAAGGCGCTTTTGAAAGTTCACCCTTAAAATCATGCCCACTTTCGAAAATATTCTTGCAATCGGCTGGGCTTTAAAAACACCGTAGCAACAAGATTCGCTGGGTGACCCTTTTTAAAACGGACAATTACCTTCGATTTCGAGATAAACATTTTTTTTAACCAGCGGAAAGTCTTTCGCGGCCTTACCAAGAAACGTTTTCCATTTCTCTTTGGGAAAGCGAGGTTCCTCCCGAAGCGGCGCAGGTATGTCGAGCTTGACGACGCCGTTCCCGGAGCTATTCGGTATCCCGGGATGCCGGCCAAGACCGTCGATCTTCTCGTCCTCATCGTCCACGTAATAATCCGAACCAGATGCCACCCCGGCCCATTTGTCCTTGCCTTTGGTCGGTGCACCAGGTAATAACGGTTGCCGCTGGTAAATGTCGCTCGATTGTGCCATTCCGTTACTACTTCCATCAACCGCCGCCTCGACGTCCCTCTCGTGACCCTCTCCGGCGCCTAACGGTCGATCAAAGCTTCCGTAATCACTGTGCAGACTCGTGACTTTGGGGTCCAATACCATCCTGCGAACAGAAGACGCGGCTACAATCGCAATTGCTCGTCGTTCCGTGGGGCGGACGGACGAGTTCTCGCCCAAGTTGCCCAGCTATTCTACGACGCTCCACGATCGAAAGGCTCGGGAGCAGCGAACACCGAAGCACATTTCTTTTTGCTCGTGTTCAACGAGGAGTAACGAGGACAAAGGGCGTGGCATTGCTTTATGAATACGTTGAAGACGGTTTTAGTCAGATTGCAGAAAAACAGAAACACTTTAATCGGCTCGACGAGGAACTTTTTCAGATCGGTATACAGTGTGAGCAAGAATGAGGTGTTTTATGAAGATTCAATGAGCTGCGTAGAAAACCTCTTTACGAAACTCAGAAGTTCTATTTTCCAGAAATCTGCTGAAGAAAGTATTGTTTCTTTATCTACGAAATTCGTTATTTTTTTTTTTTTTTTTTTTTTTTTTTGTTTTTCGATTTGTTGCTCAAGTGAAATAAAATGCACAGCTAAAAAAATTTCACAGCGTCGTAAAGCAATTGTTTAAGCATTTCATTACATGCAGGAAAATAGCGATTATTTAAAGACAGATACAGCATTTTTAACGGATACATTTGAAGAGTAAGTACAAGAATCCCTGCCTGTATACGTGCTCGGGTACCCGCGTTTTATGCGCTCAGACCATCCCTACCACTGTCTCGGCGCGAGCGAGCCTTCGCCAATGAGATGCCGGCGCACCGACAGCAGAGAACAATAAAATCGGCATGCCAGATGAGTCATTACCTATAGAAAATTAAAATGTCTTTATTTTTCATAGATCTTCGCGAGAGTATTGCGGCTAGATTCCAGATGAAAATCGGTCCAAATACGACGTAATTCGGTCTATATTTAAACCGCGAACGGCAGACGGTTCGTGTCATCACACGAAAGGCAGCGCCTGGGTCAGTTTGGACCAGCGTTACGTGTCCTACTATACGCATTTTGAACGACCTTCTTTTTCTTAACCCTTGTACGGAAATTGGGTTATTTTGACCCAAAATCAAGTCGAACACAATCATTCCTCTTTTACTAATGTATTATTTGCACTGAAACTCCTTTATATCTTTAAATAACTAATAACCGTCAATAATAAATAATGAACTTTTTATTGTAAAAATTTAATAAGTTCTAAAAAAATATTAAACCGCATTAATTAAATGAACTAAGTTGTATTATTCTATGCGCGGTTCTCGTAAATTGATACTGGGTTTATTTGACCCAATTTTACTTATCCGTGTACCTAACTTTACAAATTCCGTACAAGGGCTAAAGCCGTAGAGAAGTAATTTCTTCGTTTCCTGAAGTTTTCACCCGGTAATTAAATGCTTGGATCCAAAAAGACCCTGGCACCGTCGGCCGAGGGTTAATTATATTATACAGGGTATCCGGTTATTCACTGACTTCTTAAAATAAGGTGATTAGGAAGGTAAAATAAAGGAAAAAATGTTGTATAGACATGGTGTTAAAGGCCGATACTTAATGAAATATAAATCTTCAAAGAAGTAACCATGGGATGTCAACATGTAGCGTAATCTGAGCTGATAGATGCTCCAACGAAATGGGCAAATGGGCAAAATGGCCCCAACATTAGATTCCTATTTTTGGAGAACAATAAAGTAAACAGTTGACTCCCACCAGTCTGAAAATTGTGACGAACTGTGGAAGGCAATATTATAGTAGAGGTCACAAATATTGGCCCTCACCATCAGAGCCTTAAGGGGGGAGACCACTGTAAAAAATCTGAAAAATCGATTTTTTCTTTTTTACATTTTCTGAAAGGCGTACATTTCAAGAATGCTGTCTCCAAATTTTATGAAGAAATTCGCAAAATTGACGGAGATATGGTGTTTTCCGTGAAGCGGTGTCAAACGCGCGACTGAGCCGCGCGGAACATTGAACGCGTTTTCCTCAGAATGATATTTTTCAACCGCGTTGACAGTCTGCAGAGAAAACTATACGTCCAATTAACATGATCAAGGACATTTATTGTACGGAAAACCCGTCGCTATTACGTGACGATAAGTTTTTTTCAATTTTCGACCTGCTTCTATTTTTTTTATTAACATTTCCCCAATTTTGTTCCTCGAAAACATGATTTTTTTTTTCAGTGGTCCGCCATTTTGTAATTTTTTACAATTTTGACTTTTTTTGATCGTCACGTAATAGAGGCAGACTTCTAGTTTCTAAATATTATTGTCTTTTTTAATTCGGATTAACCATATGGCCTGGGCACTGTCAACGCGACAAGCATGTTTTTGCCGCAGCGCAAATTTTGACGAAGAGTATACAGGAAACGGATTTATGAATTTCATTAAAAAAATTTTTCTTACCCTTCGATATGTACACTATTAACTATACTGAGCAATACATTGATTTACTTGCGTTGTTTGGTTTAAATAAATTCCCGAAAGGACCCTTACATTTCGGACCGTTACAGTGGTCTCCCCCCTTAAGGCGGAACAGAGGCGGAGCGAGAACGTTATGAAGAAGAGCATGGTGGGAGTTACTCCTCCCACTCGCTCGGACCGGCCAATGTACTGGGTGTTCGACTACTGGTGGGAGAAAATTTAAGAAGTGATTCCAGCCACCAAAATAAGAAGAAAATCAAGAATAAGGAAATTGCGGTTGAACCTTCGTTTTTTAATTACACGCGTTTAAAAATTCTGTGTATTCTGCCCAAAAGTAGGCAAACCGCCTGACACCGGTGCGCGCGGGTGAGGCTAGGAGAACGGTCGATCAGTGGTAACCAAAGCCACTGTCGCACGGAGTCACTTATACCTCAGAGAAGCTGTGACGAAATTTACGACACTCGACTTGACACGATTCTGCGACACTTAATCTAAAATTAAAGGGTATCGCTGAATTACACTAAACCTGCCTATTCCCTGAAATCCACTGTTTCCATTATATCCACTATAATCTATTTTTCTATCGATACTCATACGCGCAGAACTCGCACAAAACATAGAATCACACCACCCAGAAACAACAAAAAAATATCAGATCTCTTAAGCACTAAAACGTGAAATTAAAAAAAAATCAGCTACACTGAAACGCGTAGGGAAAAAACAGATTTAGACGCACTCGTGCGACAGTGGCGCCGCGCGACAGTGGCTATGACTACCACTACTCGACCATTCCCCTAGCTTCACCCGCGAGCGCCGTTGCCAGACGTTTTGCCTGCGTTTGGACAGAGTACGCGCAATCTTTAAACGTTTATAATTAAAAAACGGAGCCTCAACGACAATTTCCTTATTCTTGATGTCCGTTATATTTTGGTGTCTAGAAATAAAACTCATTAAATTTTCTTCCGCCAGCAGTCGAATACCCTGTATGCAACCTCCCCCATAGCTGCAAGTGAAAATGTCACGCTAAATACATTCCCACGAATTCGTGAATCATTGCTACGCCGCATTGATCGTTGCATAGAAGAAAACGGTGGCTATTTTGAACAGCAATAACTTTGCGACGTCTGAGTAGTGCTAGTCTTTGAAAACGAACATCTCATCAAGTGTCCCTTTTTGACACCGTGTTTATACAACATTTTTTTCTTCAGTTTTACCTCCTAATCACCTCCTTTAAGGAGACCAGTGATTACCCGGACACCTTGTATATAGTTTTCACCTCACATATCGGGAAGTGGACTACAAGGTCCAAATTGTGCCGCTTTTGTACTTATTTTCATCGAGAAAATCTCACCAATCCATCGTTAGTACTCTCGTAAAGGTTTAATGTCAAATATGAAAATTTTTCTTTTCACTAGTGGTTGACTCAGGCCGCATGCACGGTTTATTATACTGTTTGCTGCTGCGCATCGGTCGAGGGTCTCTCGCTGTCGGTATATCCCATTCATTCTCATTGTCAAGCGATTCGAGCAAAAAACTAGCCGAACATGAAATAATGAGGTATAATGCTACCTGCAATTCCTTGCCCCGTTCAATGCAAACGGTGGCTCTCGACCAACATGCATACAAGTGGGGATTAGTGTATACACAGTTTTCTTCAGCTATATTCTAAGACACTGTATAACCGATGATACGTGTACAGTTAAGAAAAAAAATTGATCAATAACAGATGGAAAATCTTAATATATAAAGCAGAAAGCTTCTATATGTTTGTGTGTTTGTCTGTCGCCTAAAAACTTTTGAACGATAAACTCTGGGATCACGAAATGTGCCTCAGCTCATTATGCCTAAATAATTCAGATGAACTATTTATATAAAAAAAAAAAAAAAAAAAAAAAAAAAAAAAAAAAAAAAAAAAAAAATATATATATATATATATATATATATGTATATAAAATCAGAATCTAAATTTTGGGCGAGGCCGGGTAATAAAGCTAGTGTACTATAAGACTGTTTTGAATATTCTTCGAGAAAATATGCGTCTAATTATTTTTTGAAATAAGGAACCACGTTTTTTTTAATTAGATTGTAATTCACCCGATATTTTATGTAAGAACAAATCAAATGTATGTATGTTCTTGTATGCTTCTCTCTGTTGCCAGTTGCTTTAAATAACATACTTAAAAAACGAGAAGTTTCATTTCGAACTGTTTCCAAAATCATAATCAGACCAAGTCACTGTTCACATCGGCCAATAAAATGTTCGTGATGTTCACATTTCATATCGCTGACCCTCAACGATGCAGTTACTATAATCTACTCTTAGTTATCGCTTGGTGTAAAAGTTTATCGCGTTGAGGATACTTCAGTACGGATGTATATAATGTATACATTTCAGTATAACAGGATTTCCTGAATTGTTGGCTGACCGAAGCAAAGATTCAGATGCAGTTTGTGGGAAACCAGGAGGCATGTGGTGTTTGATTTTGGCGCCACATAGGTATTTGCAATGCTACACAGGTTTTATGGAATTTCATACACATTCTTAGCTTTTTACGGTTACAAATTAATCCACGAAGATATCGACTTTTATCTACAAAATAACGTTCGAATTGTTCGATTTCATGCGTTCGTTTCGAAGTTATTATTATTTAGAGTCAATAACTTCCAACTTGTCGCACTATGCAATTTCCTCTTCATTTGCTTTTTTACAACTTCTCCATTATATTTCCCGTAAACAATAATGCTTTTATATCTGCTCCAATAGTAGCTCCTTATAGTAGCTCCAAATTTGATCGTTGGTCTCAGTAAATTCTTACAGAACTTATTAGAAAACCCTCGTAATTACGTTTGTATAAAATAAATATTGAATTTGGGTGTATATTTTTTGCATGATTTAAAGGTAAGCACATATACTTTGTGAGCCTGTGCGTAGCCCATTAATTCCTTTCAGCCTTTGGCCTTTTACTAAACTCTCAGACAATAGAAGCCGATCGTGTCTGACGTGTCAGTCACATGGTCAACTTCCTGCAGAAATTATAATGGATTTAGATTGGTAGAAAGTATCGTGTGTTACTTCATAATTAAGGTATCTAGACAGAACCGGATCGGTTTGGTTAACTCGAGGAGGCGAGCAACAAGAATCGAAACAAAGAATTCATATTTTACAAACGATTCGAGTTATTCAAACACCGACTTTTTTCAAAACACTTAAAATATTGCCCAAACACTTCTAATTTCACTCAATAAAATTCTAATTTCAAATACGTTCACAAGAAGGCTTGAAGAACTTACATCCGCCATTTTTTTCACACTCAAGCGCGTTTAGTTCGACGTTAAATCGCGATAAATATGATTTCAGAAACACTTTAGCGACAATTGAAATGTCCTTAAAGCACTCGTTAATCTATGCGACGTTAAAAGCTGCCTCAACGAGTGCAATCGAATTAATGGAATTGTATTTATCAGAGGCAGCTGAGGCGACGGAATTCCGATTCGTTTCGCCTCCATGCTGCTAAAAGATCATTGCAAACGAAGGAATCGAACGTGGTTGCTTGACGACTTTTAAAAAATTCGATTTATTGTGCGTATTTATTATTATACAGGGTGATTCACCTAAATTACTTGTAAACTCTTTGTTATATGAAAAAATGATTGAAACAAAAGTTGTATGGAATCAAGGAGGGCATACAGTGTAGTAATTAGTTTTTTGCTATTTTGCTTCTTTATCGAGATATGAAGGTCGCTTTGACTTTTTTAATTGTAATGGGTAAATTTTGACTCTGCAATTGAAAGGAGTATTGAACGCTGAGTAAAATCTATTAGAGTCTATTGGTCCAAAAACCAATAATTACTGAGATATTCTTTAAATGATTTTTAATGTAAGTAATGCTCGAAAGGTTGCCATAAAGTCAAAAATTGAATTTTTGTTTCGTGAAGTTTTGGTCCGAGACTAAAATCTTTCTTTTCTATAAGGCGCGAAATATTCAAAGTTCCGCTGAATTTGGAGTTAAGTATCTCTGGTGGATTTATTATTAATTAATTTACTATTAATCATAATATTGATTTAGTATTAATTATTCGAGAGACATAAGATATTTATTCTAGCCTAAAATCAGATGCTATTTCATGTAAAAATCATATGAATGTTTTCAAATTTGACTCCGCCATTTCATAAATATCACGTTATAGCTAATGTTTATAATGGAGGAGGTGCTTTGAAATTATTGATGAAATATGTAGTCTACAAATATAATTTTAAGTACATCTGTACCATTATATTACACCAAGCCACTCACTCTTCTTGAACAAGAACAACTGGTTACTTGCAAGCCATCCCTCTGCATTTGTACAAAGTGATTTCACAGCTGTTAATCAACCATCTGGCCTAATGATGATAGATACAGAAGTAATATCTATTAGAATTTTATTGAGCCAAGTATCACTATTGTTCATACATACAGTTGTTTCGGAACATACTAATAAGCTTCTTTCACACATTTGTACATGCTGTGTCAGTTTCCAATTGAATCTCAATCGTACTACACTGATACTATATCTCTGGTGAGTGGGCAAACGAGTATAAGTCAGGATTATTAGTTTTGCAGGAAGACACTTGGAATATTTAAAATGCTGTGTAAGATCAGGTGTTAAATTTTGGACGTGAAAGTTGATAACATATATGTTAAAAGAAACTTTTATTTTTAACTTCGATTCACAAAAAAGAACAAAAAGGGAAACTGTCTAAGCTTGAGGGAAAATTTGACTTATTATGATACACTCTCATAATACTTGTAAGTGGCAAAATTTTAGAATTTTATCTGGTCCAGAATTGAGAGCAATGGAACAATAATTTACTAGAATTTTATATACAAGAATTGTAGATTGTCTTTTTCCAAAAGAGTAGCTTTCAAAGCTACTTGATTTGGCTTCGCCAAAAAGTAGAGGTGTTTTAATTTCCACAAACCGTTGAAATCGCAAAGAATGATATTCACTTAAGAGGGTAGGTCACCCTCGATAGCCTTAAATCTCGAAAACCGCTCCAACGATTTGGATGAAAATTTAATGAGAGATGCCGAAAACCATTCCCTACGATGTGTCGCGAGCAGATTTTCGAGATGAATTTTAAAAAAAAAAGATAAAAAATATTTTTCATACAAGAAATCGATAAAATCGTATTTTTCAATATAAAAATTGTATTATTTTTTTTTGTCGAAAATCTGCTCCCGACACATCGTAAGGAATGGTTGTCTGCATCTCTCATTAAATTTTCATCCAAATCGTTGGAGCGGTTTTCGAGATTTTATGTTCACCATTAAACGGTGCACCGCGTATACGCCTTTACGTTTTCACCTACAACTTTTATGTACATAGAGACATTTAGGCTTTTCTTTTTTTGTGTTAAAGCTCATAGAATAACGATTAAAACTAGAAAAAAAATGATGTCTCTATTGTTATTTATCACTTTACAATTTGCGTTTGAAAAAAGGCCTGTTTTAGGTCTATCGAGGGTGACCTACCCCCTTAAAAGAAACAGCTCATCAAGTTCGCTATATCAAAAGTGATATAGATAAAATATTGGTCGATTTGAAATGTTGACAGGCAAGTATAAAGACGAAAAGAACAAAATGTTTTATAAAAATGGTCGATCAACCGCGTTGTACAGCTTCGCTTAGAACGACCACACACAATCGTATGAATTCACAACACTGCCCGGAAAGCTTTGACCCTAATACCAACTGCGTGGTGATCGCACAAAGGCTGTATAGAGAAGCCTTTCCTCGGCAGACAATAAATTCTTTGTCATCTAGCGCTCGTTCAACTTAATTATAACTTCGCGTCGCCGTGTTATTTTCCCGCATTTAATCGATGAATTATTGCTACGCTGGCGATCAATTTAATTGAAAAAAAAAAAACGAGAGTGGGAAATCACGGTTACCATTCTACGGATAAAGTATTGCGCACGAATGTACGATACTTGAGGCCTCCGGGTGATATAATGTCAGTGACTCTTCAAGCCCTCGATGAAGCTTGCTACAGCCCCGACGAAATGCCAGGGTATTCATCAAAATAGGCTGACTTATATGTATACATCCAATTGCCCGCAGCAGTGACGTGTTGGACCATGAAAGCTCCAAATATGAATATATGCACGAATCTTCATCGTCGCAAATGCACACACACAGTCAGTGGCGGACTGCTCTGGTGGCAAGTGCCCTCAAACGTCAGACAATATTACTAAAAAAATATTTATTTATTTCGCAAGAATTGTAATTGTACTTTTTTGCCACCATGTATTTTTTGAAAATTTTATTTATTGCTTATAAAAATTAAGTGATAGCCTTATAGTTTTGGGACCCCTTCGTCTCCTGGCAACCAATATTTTTAGGCCCAGTCCGCCCCTGCGCGTAGTATGTATCCCTGAACGATAGTTTCCAGCTCTACAATGTGACAGATCATTGTAATCGTTTATGTACCACTTTAGAAAATGCTTACTGAACTGCGACGATTTAACAGCTCGTTACATTGTTATCCACGTTGATCGTTGTAACGCGGGCACGATAATGTGATCTGTAAAATGCTCGGTATATCTAGCGGTGCGGATCAGTTTGTAGTAGCTATACTTTTATACGGAGATTCCCACGGGACGCAATTTTTTGTGACAGTACTGTCGTGTTGACGCGAGTGCGAAATGACGTGTGCCGCTCGTGCGCATCAGCCCTAACAATTTATGACCACTGTCGTGTACCCGGGAGAAGTGCAGATAACGATCTTCTTAATATTCTTAAATATTATTTATTGCGTAAAGTAAATTAAAGTATAGTATAACGTTGGAGAGATGCTTTCGCTTGAGTGTCGGAATACGAAGTGAGGAACGCTGTCTCGTTGACCGTTAGCCTTGACTGTGGGGGTGTGGGAAAAACCCGAGGTCCTTGAGGACCTTGACAAAATCGGCCGTACTTCGATACGTCGCATGGAACGGAAATAACATGGTGAAAGTTTCAACCTAGCCTACGTTCTTAAAATATACTGGGTGGCGAAAAATATATGATGGGGTATCTAACACCACTCACGCGTATTACACATCAGCCATGTAATTTAGTAACGGACACGGAGAAAAGGCGATACTGATTTCGCTAATAAATAATAAGAGTGCAAGGTTTATTAAGAAAACTGTGAGTACAAACGTGGCACATGCAAGCTCAAGAGTTGCTGACTCTTTCCGGGTTTTTGGGGTGGCTCTTGTAGCGCGACTATTTCCAGTAACTAACCCTTGTTTAGTCAGCTACGGTTAAAACTTAAGGGGGGATATGCACCTAGATATGCCAAAAAGATAGTTTTTTTTTTTACATATTTTCAGTGTATAATATGTCAAGAATGTTTTCCCAAAATTTGGGACCGATATTCGCAGAAATATCGAAGATATACCCACGATTAGGTACTCAAAAACTATTCAAACTATTTATTTCCAATTTTTCATGGCTATATCATACACTATTGCGCAGTTTTTGGCGGGACGGATTTTTTTATTTGATTCATAATATTTATTTTTTAGGCTGTACTTCCGAAAGGGACCGGTGGCCGATCGTGATGAGGTTTGGGGGGAGGAGAGGGGAGGGTGTGTGGATCCGAAATCTAAAATTGTTGCTTCGGGAATTTATTAGTTTCCGAGATATTAATAAAAAACTTTTAGTATTTCTGTTGACTTATTCCGACATAACGCATTCCACTTTTCAACTTTTTCTGGATATTAGTATTGGTTGGGGCTAGATTAGTGCGGGGGGTAAACCATGGTAGCGAACCGATGTGAGTTTGGAGATTTGAACCAGCAACTTGCGAATGCGACCCATCCTACTATATATGGTGTTATTCTACTGATAGTCAATATTCTAGGGGGCGATTCGACAGGCCAAAATAAGACGAAAATATAGAATACAATTTTTTAATATCGCGCTTCGTTTTCTAGAAAATTGACTTTGAATTTCAGCTAAATACGCGTGCCTTTCCGGTGCCTGAGGAGCACGCGGAGGTAAGGGGAACGCGTCCAGCAGTTCGTAAAACAGTTTGCAGCGACGGGAGGGTCGCCGGGTAGAGGTGCCCGCACCTACGTCCAAACAAAATTTCAAAAAAAAAATTAACAATAATTATTTATTAATATTTTGGAAACTAATAAATACCCGGAGCTACAATTTTAGATTTAGGGTCCACACCCCCTCCCCACTCCTCCCTCCAAACCTCATCTCGATCGGCCACCGGTCCTTTCGGAAGTATATCCCTTTTTTATTGCATAAAGAGGCAAGATTTCATGTAATAAATTGAACGATTCATTCAGAGTTCTGTCATTTGTTTAAAAATTATCTTTTTCGACATCGGCCCCGCCAGAAACAGCATTTCCTAATATATTTTAAGAAACTAATTTGCTTTTTGCTTTCGTGTAAAATTTATTTAATTAGAAGTGGGTATTGAAAATCGCTGCAGCGAATGACGCATTTGGAACTAGCGGCTATAAATGTATTATACGACTCATATTTTTACATAGGAAAATTAGGTATTATAGCCAAAGACATGACATAATTAATAAAAAAATGACGGGTGCAATAATGTTGATACATTCTTTAAAAAAAAATTCTAAAAGACCGTCACGCAAGGTCCCATCTGTGCAGCCGCGCGTTTCGAGTTTCGACCAGTTAGGAGCACTTAAAAGTGTCGAATTTCGCCACCAGGAGCGCGTCGGAAACGCTTATAGGCTCGCTATGGCGAGATTCGAGTGGCTGATCACTGAATCACTGCGCATATAAAGTGGTCCGAGGGAATCAAATTCACTCCGTGTACAATCTTTTCCACTACAATGCGCGCTGGTCGAGAATGAGCGGTTGCATTAAACCGGGGCAAAGGGATTGTAGCACTTCATTATTTTGCGCTTAGTTAAGTAGATTTTGGCACGAACTGCTCGACGAGGAGAGTGAATGGGATAGGTACACCGACAGTAATCGAAATACATCAGGGCCGGCGTGAGTTGTTTGGAATGTGTGGAGTGTTCCATACTTGAGATTCTGCTGTGCGTGGAATATCACTGTAGAAATTAGAGCTCTTGATGGGCGCCATCAGAACTCGTGACAGGATCGTCTGAAATAAAAAAACTAAAAATATTCTTAAAATATATGCGAATGGTTATCGCCTCATGCACAAAGAGTAATTTTGGATCGTCCATTTCTTTTTATGGACAGTTGTATGCGTAGAACAACATGCTTCTTTGCAACATTGTGTTCAAACATGTGCTAAAAATCGCCGGATTGTTTGTTTGCAATGAAGACGGATAAGGCGATAACCGTTGACATATATTGTAAGAATATTTTTAGTTTTTTTATTTCAGACGATCCTGTCACGAGTTCTGATGACGCCCATCAAGAGCACTAATTTCTACAGTCATTCAAACAAAATTGTTTTATTTGTTCTCCAAATATGTAGTAATAAAGTCCAAAAAGCTTTTTTACCGTACGTTGTTCAGTTTCTTTTTTTTTTAATTCATGAAAATCGTGTATTTTTCAAGCGTTTTGATCGGAGGGTACCCTTAATTTGTACTACTCCCGCCCCTCAATTCCACACTCGGGCAAACTTTGCTCCGCTGACCCTGAAATACATGGACACCAGCGGCAGACCTTTAACCGACGGACGACCGTCAAGAGCGATAAGCTCTGTGTGCTACGTAAATCATCCACTACAGTAAATTAAAATTTTCACTTTTGTCGGCCTTCATGAAAATAGGTATTACCGATGGATGGGTTGCGATTCTCTTAATGAGAATGAGTCTAAACACATCGTAAATCAGACTATTTTCAATCATATATATGCTATGTAAATTTCTTAAACACTGCTACCGTTTCCAAGCATTGTTGCCACAGTGTTGAAAGTACAGGGTGTTTCATAACATGTCAAAACCTTCTGGGACGGTTTAACGACAGAAGAACAATCTGTACAGTTTACATAAACGTTTATCTATCTTTTTTTATTTTCCTGAGCCAGTTGTAGGCGTTATTTATAGGCTATAAATAAATCGCGTAGTGTGCAGGCGTTTCTACGTTTCAATAAATCACGTGGGGTGTGCAACCAGACTTTGAATGAAGCTTGCACGTGCTTGCATTAGCATAATGTCTTTGGGTATGTGCATGAGATTTTACTATTACTCGACACACCTATGGTATAATAGCTAGGGTTGCCAACCGTGCTATAGAATATAGTATTGCACTATATTTTTGTCTAGTGTACTATTGTACACTGTTAGAAAAATATATAGTACGTAAAAATTCTATACTTCCGATACATCGATAAAATTCCGCAATTTTTACTTATTTTTTAATTTTATGGCAACATCAAAACTTTAATTTGCCAATTTAAACTTTAATAGAGAGGACTTTTTCTGTAATGAATATGAAGTGGCGGGAGGAGAGAAACAGAGCCAGTCCTACCTCTCATAAAAAATGGGTTCCTCATATATGTTAATTTGTACTTTCTGTCATCAAACCTTTGACATACATATTTGTTAAAGGCAATAAATTAATTAGGAATGCAAAATGCACAAAAATATACATTTGAAAAATAAAATGTCGTTTTAATGTAGTTTTATTTTGTACCACTTTCGCCCGAAAAATACTATATTTTCTCACAGTGTACTATATTTTTTATCTCATTTGGCCGTAAAGTACTATATTTTCCCGAAAAAAGTTGGCAACCCTAGGTGAAGCATCCATACAGGAGTGTTTAAAGAAAATGCTCAAAGTGACCGCCGAGGGCTTTAATACACGCTTGATTAGTTACTGCATAGTTAGTTAGTCATGAGCTTTTAATTGTGAAATAAGTTAGGTTAGGTCAGTTCGTCGCAGGAACTATTGGAAATTGGGACTAAAAACATCAGGGAATTGGGAATGCCATCAATTAGGGTGTATACGAATATTTTTTATACACTCTGTTTTTGTATGCCTAATTCCTTTTGCATTTACGCCTAAATGATATGAAACACCCTAAATTATTGTGTTTCAGAAATTTTGAAATGACTCAGATATTTAAATTACATTAAAAATTATTGTACAGCGTGAGTTTATCAGTATTTTCTGGAACGGGATACTTTTTCCGTGGAAAGATCAACTAAAACTTCTTGGAAGCTCGAACGACATTGGCGTAACTAGTTAGGGGGCCGGGTGGACCTAGCTCCCCCCAAAACGCAGAATGTCCACTCCCTAGAAACTATCGAAATAAGTAAAAAGCATTCGCCTGTTAAATAATCAAAAAAAATTTATTCACTTTATTGTTTGTTTCAGTGTTAAATAAATATGTAGGTAAATGATTGTTATAAAATGTGTAGGTATATAAAGATTTCCTCTACCTATAAAAAAAGAGAGCGAGAGAGAGAGAGAGAGGGGGAGAAGATGGGACCCGCCCCCCCCCCCCCAGACAAAAATCCTAGTTACGCCAATGCCGAACGAAACACTCACATTGAATCGATTTTTATAAACCACTATCTTTTTGATGAAGCGTGGTTTCAAAATAATGCCTACTTTCTCGAGATAAGTCTTATTGTGAACGTAAGCCCAGAGGAATCAGCATTTTTTAAGACTGAATATCTTTATCAATCATCAAAATCGAGGATTCAACATACACCCGAGTTTTCTCTAACGGACATTATATGTAATATGTATACATAATACGCATATGCAATTGAAAAAAATATTTTAAAGGTTCATATTTTGTCGAGTATATAACTTAAGAGTCCATTTCGTTTAAATCAAATGAATAAAAACACGATATCGTTATTATCACTGTGTAGCAGTGCCGTCTTATCGTTTTCGGGGGCCCTGAGACGAGCTCCATATGTGGCCCTCTAAAATTTTCTAAATTAAATAAAATAAATACGATTAAACGTGGGGTCCATTCCACGAAAAAAAGGACGCATTTTAAAATCTAAATTTTGGTGTATTCGTTATTTTCTTTCCGTCACAGTTGGAGGTCCCATTACCAATTTTTTTCTAGCTTTTACAACCCTTTTTTTAATTTTCCAATTTCTCGGGGGTCCCCCGAGCTCAGGGGCCCTCGAGGATACTGCCTCTTTCGCCCCCAAGTTAAGACGGCACTGCTGTGTAACCCTCATATTCACAATATATATTTAGAAGTACTAACGCCAGAGTTTCTTTTTAAGTAATAAATCATTCCCAGAGTGCAAAAGTGTATCATCAGGATTTGGTCTATGATTATCTTCCATTAGAATATGATCTTGCTTAAACCATATAATATCAGTTACACCAGTCTGCATTTAACTTCTCAATTGCAACACATCATTTCCATGATGATAAGAGCCACTCATGACCTTTCACAGCCTATTTCTACATCAACGACCTATTGAACGAAATATTTGAAGATAATTTACATTACGGAAGTAACTTCTTTTACGATTGTACACTCACTTGTAAAGAGATACAGCAGCAAAGAGTAACAATTAATTCTCTACGAAGTGCTGAAAACAGTACATGAGTACATGCTCCACGCACGAAGTCCCCACTAGTTTTGCAACAGGTGAGTAACATTTTCGCAGTGGATGACTAAAAGACGTTCTATATAAACTGTCGTGCAAGCAAGAATAATACACACGCGACACGATACCTATAACGGTATCATGTATGTAACAGGCTTATCTGTTTCAACAGAACAAACGTGCAACGATAAAGCCAGTAGTAACTGTCACACTAGGTACTACTTGAAATAATGGTTTTAACATATTTGCGAGGTAAGTCGCTTTTCTTCTGTGTTTTTCTTTAAACAGATGAAACCTGTTTGTGCGAACCAAACATGCGACTGGGACGAGAAATAAGATGATAAGGCGCCACAAGTGCAACTACTGGTTCGTTCGTGTGCCTCGCGAGACAACGATTCGCGGCAACGTTAACAGAGAGAAGAAAGCAGATACAGTAGGGCTCGTTTATTCTGTCCGGTTAGGTTTAGAGGCTCGTGGAGGCCATTCCCTCCCCACTACATTTTTCGTTTACAGAGGCCAGAGACCTCGACGCTCAAGAGCCCAGAGTGAGAAGCCCAGCGCTCGGGCTGAGTCATGAGCTACTAAAATTGTCAAGTTTTTTATTTTTCATTGTATCCTCGCGAAAGTCGTATCTCTGGCCTCTTCAGATTTTTGCGATTACAATGCATCCAAACACTACGTTATTCGAATTATTTTCGTGATGCAATATACACGGTGAACCTAGAATCAAGGGAACACGGTGTACGATACTTGAAATCTCGAAGATGCAATGTTCGGGCCGGCTCTGAGTCAATAAGCTGCAATGCAAATACCATGAAAAGTACATATTGATCCGCACGCGCGCTTCCACCCTATCACATTGTCGGACTATCCTATTTCTGGCACCAAACATTTATTTGGAGTCCGGGCAAGAAGCATGGGGGTCGATATAATATGATACGTATATGTTGGTAACAGACTCTTTACAGTGTAGTACAGAATTAATTCGGCTGCTAATACAGCTTTTGACGAAGCTACGAAGTACGAAGCACAAAGCAAACTTCGAGCTCGATAATATTTTTTATGCAAATATACTACAATGTGGAAGTCCCCGGGCGCAAAAACACACCGACGCAACTTGAGAAGTGAAGCATAATACAGGTTCAGTTTGATATGTTATGATAATCGATTCGGAAATAAAAATCTACCCTTCATTATTGCATAGAAAGTGCAAAGTTTGAAATAACAATTTTAGAACTGCGAAGAAACAGTTGACATCTTCGTAATGTCAATAATGCAATTGCTTGCAAAATCTGATATTATATTACTTTCATATTACTCATTTGAAATATGAATAATACTAACTTAATTTTTTCACGCTTGAAATATTAAAGGAAACAAGCCCTGTTAACTTTGTTATTGACCCTTTACAATTTTTAATAAACGTTCCAAATTTCAATAACCAATTGGTTATCAAATTTTATTCATAAGAGCATATTATTGTGTACAGTGCTGTTTCGAAAAGAGCCCGCGGCTTCGTTTAGCAATGAGATAATTAAGAACGTAGAATGAAGATAGGAGGGTGGAAATGGGAGTAACAGAGTACAATAAAGTATAGAGACAGAAGTATAGAAATATATAAAGGGGCTTAGATAGAAATATAGACAGATTCATATATATTTGAAAGCATAAAGTAGGATATAAGACTAATAGTAGAAACCGGAAGCCATCCTCAGCCGCGAGGTAAGGATTATGTAAAATAAATAAAATAAATAAATAAGAGCCCGCGTCTTCGGTTTTGAAAAGAAGCCGTCGCTATCCCTGCTACTTCTTTTGTTGGAGAGCGCTCGATTTTCTTGCTAAGGGATTATGTACCTACACTAGTGATGGGCGTGATACCGCTCAAGCAGTATCGATACCTAGCGGTGAAGTATCATGGCATCTCAAGCAAGTATGAGTACCGTAGGTATCAGAAGGTATCGATACCTAAATGATACGTACTCAAAAGGTTCGATCCTTGTAGGTATCGACATCTTGGCTGGACTTGGTATCGATACTATTCGAACCCGAAACAAGCATCCATAGGTATCGAAACAGGAATGAGTACTTGGAAAGAATCGTTTCCCAAATGATACCTACAAAAGTCTCGGTCCTTCAAACTCGACTGCGTTCGGGCCCGACGAGATGCCGCGTGGCATCCAGATAGCGAGGACCCCCCCCCCCCCCCCCCGGCGATGCCTCTACACGACTGTTGCGAGTGTTGATACAGAATCATCTCTACTACCATTTTTGTCTGGGGATCTTCCCAGCCGAGCGCCAACTGTATTAATTAAGAAGCGACAATATCAAGTTCCGCATTTCTCATCAGATCTCTGCGAAAACGACGCCAATCGATTCCTTATGTTTCGCCGATGAAACTAACACCAAGATCGACGTAATTCGGAGCATAATGAAGGAAATTACTTGAAAAATTCATTTCCATAATCTCCACCTAACTTCGTTAAAAATAGTCCGATTTACATGATATTCGGTATAATTTTCATTGTAACAACATAACGAATCCATCGGTATCAATTCCATATCGATACAATAAAGAATAAAGAATGCAGTTTTTCTGAAACAGGTATGAATCCTCGGCCGACCGCAGCGAAAGGAGGTTGGCGCCTCGCAGTCGGGGATGAAATATTCATTTCAGCGTATTAAGAAATTCTTTATTCTGCATCGTATCGATATGGAAGTGAGATCAGTGGATTCCTGGCGTTCTCCGAATTAAAATTATACCAAATGTCATGCAAATCGGACTACTTTGACACAAACAATACAAATCATAATAGGAATAGGCATTTTTTTACCACTCTCTCTTATCGTATCGATATGGAAGTGATACCGATGGATTTCTTATGTTTTTCCAATGAAAATTATACCAAATTTCATGTAAATTAGACTATATTTAACGAACTTAGTGTGAAATTATATAAATCAATTTTACATTTAAGTTCCTTCATTATGCTTCGAATTACGTCGTTCTTGGTGTTAGTTTCATCGGCGAAACATAAGGAATCGATTGGCGTCGTTTTCGCAGAGATCTGATGAGAAATGCGGAACTGAAAGATTTCTCACTTCTTAATGGGTAGGTATACTAACCACTTCGAGGGGTCACGTTTTCGCCACGTGGTGCTGGGCGCCAGTTTGTTTGACTAGCGTCGCGAGAGGATCACCCTGTACGTTTATTTCGCTTTCTCTCGTTATATTCATTCTCTTTCCTTGTCGAACTATTCAGGGGTCCCTTATCGCTAGACCTTTGTATGCTCAACGTCGGACCCGAACGCAGTCGAGTTTAAAGGACCGAGACTTTTGTAGGTATCATTTGGGAATCGATTCTTTCCAAGTACTCATTCCTGTTTCGATACCTATGGATGCTTGATTCCGGTTCGAATAGTATCGATACTTTACTGTTGCCGTGATACCAATTCCACTCAGTACTCATTTTAGCTCCTACTGGTATCAAATGTCGATACCAAGTACTTACAATTTCGATACGTATCGAACCTTCCAAACGAGTACTTTGGGTATTGAACTACTTGAAACTCATGAGAAAGACTGGTATCACGCCCATCACTAACCTACACTTCTATTGGACGCGAGAAATCAAACTTTTTCCAAAAGTAAGGGCGGGCGCACACGAGCGACTTTTTGTCGGGCAACTCTTTCGTCTTTGTCGCTCTCCAGTTGCTTCGGTTTTTGAGAGCGCGCACACGTTGGCAACTGTTTCCTGAAAACAAATTCATTTTCACGTGTTTTTGTAGTACATTCTTCGACAAATGCACGTGAACATTGTTTGGTACATGTATAATGGATTTTTTGGAGACTGCAGTGGTTTCTGCTCTTATCATTCGGCACAGGAAAAATCAACGGAAAAGGAAATATTGGGTTCACCCGCGTACCCAGTGATATCTGAAAGATCAAATAAAGGGAAATTTACTTTGATGTTTGAAGAGCTAAGATGTTATCCAGAGAAATTCTTCGATTATTTCCGCATGAGTATAACTTCATTTGACGAGCTAATCACAATTCTGGAACCTGCCATTACCTACCAAAATACAAATATGCGACCGGCCGTCACTGAAAAATAATGAGACGGCAACTATAATGTCGTCCGTGTGCGCACGTAGGTACCAAACTATGGTAGGGGAGACAGGACGGAGACAGTTGCGTCGCCCTTCTGTCGGCTGCCAGAGCAACTGAAAAGTCGCGTCGCTGTTGCGTCGCTCGGTGTGCGCACCTACATAAGACTGTACAGACGTTGTGGAAGAGGCGAAACAGTTGCCCGACAAAAAGTCGCTCGTGTGCGCCCACCCTAAGAGTCACCATAAATATATTCCGCCTAGCTCAATGCATAAACTTGCAAAAATAATAAAGATTAACGATGTATAGAGTGCTGTGTAAGCACATACAGTAAATCCTCGTTATAACCCCGTTGTTACCATGCGTACGCCCGGTGACTATTCCCATCATTTCTTGGAATCCTTCGGTTCCTTCGGTCGAGAGTGAGAGAACCGGAGAACGAGCGGGAGGGAACGAAAGAGTCGACGGCAACGTCGTGACAACTGTTTCGTTCCCTTTCGCTCGCTCTTGGGTTTCCTCAATCGCGGAATTGGCCGCACAATATAGTGTCCGGAATGCGTCGCGTCGTACGCCCGCCGCCAGTCCCCGTTCGTCGGGTTTAATACGAGTATTTACTGTATAAGGTAAATGTCCCAATACCTGGACATTTAAGGTACGGCGTACACACATTTGAGAATTTTTCAGTTATACAAATCGATTTATATAAAAACGATTTTGCAATTACATGGGGCATCGTGTGTACTTTATTATTAAAAAAAAAAACACATATTGTAGGAGTGAATAATTTTGTTAAATATTGAAAATTCATAGACCTTACAATGGCCCAATACTTGGACAGCTTAACTAGTATGTCCCGTCGTCCCGATTTTACTGTCCCATTACATGGACACGTAATGAAACATCAGCAATTTGGATGTTTTCTAGCGAAATTAAATAAAAAAAATAACACAATAGTTTTTTCTTTTTGCATATTTCTTCTGTATAAGTAATTTATTCAAATCAGTAAACAAACTTGAGTAAAAAGAATCTATTATTGAATGACTAATTTTAAGGTTATGTGTATTCGTGTGTAACATCGACTGCTTAGCAAATCAGATAAATCCAATACTAAAATGGTGTAAACCGGACAGTTCAAGAGAATAAATTGTTTTTTTACGAAAGTGTTACAAATATACCAAATATATATATATGAATATATTTTACTAAATATTTGAATAATTGAATAAAATAGTTCTTTTTTGGATAAAGCGAATATTAAATGGACTAATCAGTATTATTTGCACCAGTGTCCAGCTACTGGGACGTGTCCACGTATTGGGTCTTTTACCTTATACGCGTATTGTCTTTTGAAATCTCCTGCGGTTGTAAGGCAGAAAATTAACCTTCGTGGTACGCGTATACTAATCACTCGACAAATTAATTTTGGGTGACAGTCTTAAAAAATGGTAGACCGAGTGAAGAAGTAGACACGTGTTGTTAACTTCGTATTAGCAGTATGTACTAATTGTAGGTATTCCTAAAGTAAGGGGAATTACTCTTCTATCAGTTAAGTGGTAGAGGAAGCCTTTCCTTCAGGACGAGGTCAATAATGAAAATTAATTGCAACATGCAAATACCCTTAGAAAATATAGCGAATAGAATCATAAGCAGTCTTTATTAATTAACCCTGCATATGAAAGTTTGCAACCAAAATAGCAATGAGAGTCGTAACTCACAAGGGAACTTTCCGAACACAGAAATTCCAAAAATTCTGAAACTTTGTGAATATGTGGGGGATTTCCTCCTGATTACAACGTCACTTTTGTTTGCTGCTCAAATTCGCTCGAAGGGGGTAAAATTAACCCCTGAGAATTCGGCTATTTTCCGATCTTGTGTTATAACTCGCGAACTGTAAAAGATAGAAAAAAGGTTTCAAGACAAAAGTTACTTCTTTTAATTAGATCTATCATTTGGCAAAAAATATTTACAGTTCACAAGTTTCAGAATTTTTTGAATTTCGGGTTCGGGATGTTCCCTAGTCAGTTGCATAGAAGATTGCGCTGAAAACGCTTTCAAGTGGAATAAAAATCGTGGAAATACCCGGAGACGCTGCCAAGTGCACTTTTAATGACGACAGCATGTCAGTGTTGTTTTTTGTTTTTTTTTAACAACTTTATCACGCATATGGTAGGGAGAAACGAAAGACATTGGGCGCAGCATTTATAACGCGCAAAAGGCGAAGTACAGCCAGGCTATTATTAAACGAATCCTTATGACGGCGGTAGGAATTCAAATTGGGGTAGAAGCTTTTAAATACCGGGAGATCTAAGATGCCCATCCTTCCGAAACTGTGTTGACATCACTCGACACTACACTGACACAGGATCTTCGAACACTGACAGATTATGTAAAACTATAATACTGCCCACCTTGGGTGAAATGTTCCATCTACCATCTTTCATTTTTCACGATGTTTTGAAATATTTAGAGCTCCACATGTATTTCACTTTTTAAGCAAAGTTAGAATAATCTATGCGCTTTGACAGCTACGAAACAGTCTAACTTCTTTGTCTCAACTGCTGTACAGATGGCGTTACTAGTTTATAGTGGCTATGTAACATCTAGTAAGCTAGATAGTCGCCTAAACTAACACTTGAAACATAGATACGCTATTTTATCTCAGCATGCCATTGTAAGCTAGTTGATTTCCGATAATAATGATAACGATGATGAGAGTATACAAAGTAATTATTTAATTACAACAAAGTTCGTAATACTTATTTAATCGTTTTATTTTGCTTTTTATGCTACATTTTATGTTTTTATTTCGTATCTTTTATTTTCAAATCATAATTATTTTATGCTGTAAATTATGAATTATTTTTTTCTTTCAATGTGTTACACAAAAAGAAATTAAGTACAATTTAGATCACTTCCTGTGTTAAATTATCCTATCTACATTTTTGCACCTGTTGCAAAAAGTTATATAACCGGTTACGATAACGATTAAATTTTCAAAGTTTAGTGAAAACAGGGACGGCAGAAAGAAAATTATAAAACCTCATTTTCCTCGAATGTTCAAAAAGTGTAGTTGAGTGAATTAACTATTTTTTGTTAAGTTAAATAGAATATTTTTTATGCCCGAAGGAACAGTTAATTTCTCAATGAGAAATCGGAAGTTTTTCTTCCAATCGGCCTCAAAAATCTGAATCACAATTTATTTTAAATTCGTTTAAAAATACACTTCTCTTTTATCTCAGATAAACCGTTATGGAGGTATTCTATCAACACGACTGCCTTTTTTATTTGGAAGGTCTGATTTCAGCGACACATATTGCTTATTCGGAATAAGATTTTGCGACTGTTTTTTTTTCTTATTAAAAATCACAATCTTTGCTTTTTTCCTCGGCCTTCACAGTTAAGACCATGAATACATACATCCATCTAAATACAGTAGAGCGTCAATTATCCGAAGTATCCGAACCAGTGTTGCATTATCGCTGTCCCCACCACTTCTTGGAAATATATAATAACTATGTATTGTACACATATATTTTCAAATTACAGCAGTATTTTAAGTTTAATTCCTATACTATGTTTAATTCTCCGAACTGTTCGATTATCCGAACAATTCGATTTTCCGATCCACTTCATTCCCAAGTAGTCCGGAAAATTAATTGACGGTCTACTGTACATGAGAATACTCTTGGTGTATCCTCGGCCATTTTATAAGAAGCAACTCATACATATGTATTTCTACTCCACTGTTTACTACCGCCAACTTTATCTTGTCCACTACCTATATGAACAGATTAGTAATCCTTGGTATATACCAAGAAACTAAAATCAATATACGACGGCAGAACGGGTAATTACGCGTGAGTATTGATACAAAATATATAAATAGAAATTCGAAGAATTAAGTAGGCACACATTAAAGAAGTCGATTAACCCAGGAACGAAATATGATTAGATAAGATGGGAAACGTACACCGCGTCCGATTTGCATTCCTGGGCGAGCGAGGAAAACATCAGGGCGAATCGCGGAAACTCGTTTTTCGATATGAGACACAGTGTTCACGGGAAATTCCCTCCGTAGTACGATACTCTCGTCACAGGGAGGGGGAACGCATGCGCGCGATGACGCGGTGACGTCAAACCAATCAACGCCAAGACGGGAAAGGATGGGAAACGAAACGGCGTCACCATCAAGTCAAGCCGAGCGAGTGACGTGACGCCGTTTCGTTTCCCATCCTTTCCCGTCTTGGCGTTGATTGGTTTGACGTCACCGCGTCATCGCGCGCATGCGTTCCCCCTCCCTGCGACGAGAGTATCGTACTACGGAGGGAATTTCCCGTGAACACTGATGAGACACGTTTGAGTCACGCAGAAACTGTTGCAGTTCATGAATCATTCCCTACTCTCTCGTGTAACTGATTCACAACTCCATTTATAGTGATTGGCGTACTAGACAAATCTTCGATTGGCAGACTGTCACGACCAGCCCGGCGAATCGTTTGATCAGTAGTCGAATCCCGTACGATGAGCTTCGCGTCTCGAATCTGTATCTCTTTGGCAGCTAGTCTGCCGAAATGCATTATCAAGTCTGTCAAGCCTTCTCGCGTTGAACACATTACTGACGCAAATAGAAATCTAAATGTTTATATCTTTCATTAGTTCTTCATAATGGCATTAATGGATAAACGAGAATTTTCTGACAAAAATTAGTCGAAACGCAACCACATTCGGCCTATTTTTAATTCTACGTAATGTACAATTGGTCAACGGAATTCCGAATTGCTTGGAAGTATCTGAATATCGTAGAACGATTATACATTAGGTTGCTACGCCCCGATAACCTACTCCGTTATTAAGTAACAGAGATAAATATGAATCATTCAAGCACCGAAAGTATAAAATATCACGGACCCATGCCGTAGCTGAAGCGAAGAGTTTGTTTTCCGCGGAATCAGTGGCGCGTAAATTCATCTCGATCACTTCCTCTTCGGAATGTTGAGGAAAGGCGAATTTGTACAACGCAGTTATGTTAGCTTAGTCCAAGTCTACGTGCCTACTCCCACAAGCGTATTGCGAAGCAACCATGCAGGGTGCAACAAGGTGTAATTAAAAATAATTTAGATTTATTTTCACACAGGGAATGAAAAATAAAAAAAATATTAATTTTCATTAGTAGATCACTTATCCCGTGCGCAAGCCTTATTACTTTCTCAGATGCCAATCGGCAAACGCCGTGGGGCACAGCGATCAGCTGTTTATAAATAGTCCTAATCTGGGTAATTATACGGATGAGGGCCCACCTCGCCGATTTCAATGATTTTTGAATGTGTTGGCAGGATCATGATTCTGAGCAATTTTTTAAGGCTCGGTTTTAGTTTTCGAGATATTCGCAAAAATATTCTGATCGGTAGTTGGTTGGGGCTAGATTTGCGGGGGGGGGGGCAACTTTTGAGGAGATTTAAAAATAAAAATGTGTTCCAGAAATGAGAATTTGAACCAGAAACTCGTGGATGGTGTGGTGCTTTTTTTCAAAGATGTTTATTATTATTATTATTGCCGTAAAACACTAACAGAGGACTGTGTGAGTAACAAAAGATATGGAAAAGAACTCATACAGGTAACAGAGGGTGAGAAAAAGAAATCCAATTGTTCTAGCGCTGTCGAAACTCTTGGATCAACAAGACGCGATACAAAAATATGTATATAACTATTTATAAACCTTAAACTAATAGAATATGAAAATAGGTAACATTATTTTGCACTTTCGGTTACGTGAGTTGACATCAGGGGGGAAAGCAGACGGCCACAACTAAAAACCCCCTGAACCTTAACTGGTGTGCTGTCTACCTATTTACCGCTGTTGCCAGATTGGGCGATTTATCGCAATTTGGGCGACTTTTGTAACAAAATTGCGACGGCTATTTTCAAGAAATCGCAAGTCGCAAATTGGACGATTCTGAAGAAATTGGAAGTTGGAATTGGGCGATTTCAAATTCTGATACTATTTAGAACAAATTCAGTGCAATTTAATATTTCAATACTCGCTTATGCGGGCTTGGTGAAGAATGTTTATTATGTTGGTAGATTGTATGTTTTAAAATTGTATATTGGTAGCAGAATTTGCGAATGGTGTATTTATGTTCTTCCCGCCAAATATTTTTTCAGTATAATACGTTTAAAAACTACTTTAGTATTCAGTGAATTAAATATCCGATTTATTAAGTATACATATTTTTAAGTAGGTATATCATTGACTCTGATTCTTAGTATACTCTCGGACAATGGAAGTAAAGAACAAGTAATTCTGACAAAAGCATAAAATCCTCCCTTCTTTTAACGATTCACTACCTCTTCCGTTTTAAAAAATATTAATCACATTATCTTCATTGGATATGTGTACGTATTAAATGTATTATACTGGCAAAAGTACCTACTCAGTTTTAAAGTTCCCGCGTTAAAAACACCTTCAATATGTTTTTACTGAGATTGTCAGCACTGTTGCAACTTTGGGCGACTCGGTTTGCGAGGCCCTTTTCAAAAACCTGGCAACACTGTGCAGGAAGAGTATGTTTTTGAAACATATGTTTTTATCTGCAATCGGGGATCCACCAGAAAACTGAGCGAAACTATGCTATGCTATACTAAGTTTAAAATGCATTTGTTTCCACGAAAAGCTAAGCTGTGCTATGTTTTGTCGGATGTCAAGTTAACTCGACGTAGCAAAAGATTCTCTCGCGAGCGATTTTTCGGGAACACAGCAAGGCACTGCTTTCCCTCTCCACAACCCTAATCCTCCATGCCTCCATCACTTGACCGCAGCGCCACCGTGTCTGCTTTCCAGTTTCAACTTGTTACGACTAGTAACGCATGCATGACTCCAGAATCAACCGAATGGCATCCTGAAATACGTCCTGAATTCATTGTCAGTAAACACTGGATGTAACTGGAACTCTCCATTCTTTTCTCTTTGCTCTATATGAGCCAATTCCCAGAACCGATGTTTTCTTCTTATTTTACAGGACAGCAAAAGAGTTGTCGCTTCTACCAGCACTTCAAAATCCGAATCACCCTCCTCCAAACTCACGACAGATACAGCACATCTTCTCTCAAACTCACGGCGGATACAGTGGAGTCCCAAAATTTTGTAGCTCAGTTTCGCTTCGGTGGATACTGTATAACATAGCATAGCTTAGCTTAGGTTTCTAGGGAATCCCCGGCAGTCCCCTGGTAGTCCCTAGGGGCTACCAGGATTCAAGGCTCTCAGCAAGCTATCCCTCTAATTCATATTAAATTCACCATGGAAATGAAATAATACATAACCCGCATCAAATTAAAAATGTCAAACGTTTCTTCACGAATAATCTCGAAAACTAAATCCACCAGCTGTATGTGTAGGGAAAAATTGCTGAGAACCATGATGCTGACAATATATTAAAAAATCATTGAAATCGGTGGGTCCTCATCTGTATAATTATTCTAATCTATTCTGAAGTATCTGAAAGCCAGTAATCGTGACCACGTGATTGAAGGTCTACGACCATAAAATCTGATGTCGCTAATCACGGTACTGGTGGTTACGACTTTGACTTAACGTTTATCGCGATTCGTCGTTTCTTAAATTACAGATGGATAAGCTTGCCCGCGCGATGAGCACCACAATTTACACGGACTTATTCAAGATTACTGGACTTACATCAAGATTGCTTGAATGTCCGCCATAATTGTTTACAAGCGTGTATATACCCCTGTAATTCGAATAGCCAATCACAGAGCTGGCCTGAGTTGTGTGGAATGTGTGGCACTCCACACATAATTTCCACACGAAGAATTTGAAAGTCATTTCACCATTTTAATTTTTATTCGCGTACCACTGTTTTTTAGCCTGTTGAAATTTGATCTTTTAATTTGCACACCCCCCCCAAACTCCACGCTCGGGAAAAGTTTTCTCCGCCGACCCTGGCCAACCATGTTGCACAGGATGTAAGAAGTCGCGTCGCATTCGCATAAATTCGAATATCAGGAAAGCAGCCCTTCCATCACCTCGTTCGTTCTTGCATTAATAATAAGCCTGACTTTCCTCAATTTCCTGTGCATTGTAGGGAATATTGATTCGTTTCATGCTACGTAGATATACTAGTTTCAAGCGAGCAGCATTGTTCGAGAAACTGCATGCTCTCTGACAAATTCTAGAACAGACGGAAACGGCGTCGTCGAGGGACAAACAAATCGAAATTAATAATTTCCAGAATTGCGCGAAATTGTATTAAACGATGTAACGAATATGGACGGTTGTGTTCCCATGGCGTCGCGCGAGGAACAAAATAAATTAAGGGACCGTTAATTCTTCGGTCGGACATTAAGTGTCTACTTTACTCCGCCTTTAATTGTTTGCCAGATTCCGAGAGACTAACCTGAGAAAGTTAGGCTACTCAAGCATCCTCGAATAATACAGAACCTTCGCGACATTATTGTCAGATAAAACTCATTCCGCGTAGGTAAATTTTCTATCGTCAAAAAATGTATCTTAGTCACCGAAGCGACCAATTCTAACCTGACTTTCCGCTCTTCGCGTTCCTGTTCTTCAGGCTGACTCAACACTACACTTCACTGTACGTATACAATTTTATTTCGAGCCGAACGTGATACTCGCAGGCTCTGTTGAGATGATTTCCGATCAAAAACAATAGAAATCACCTGGTTAAAATTGTGTTCTAAATTTAAACAGGAAAGAAAGGAGCGTTTCGTTGCTCACGTGGCAATAAAAAAATTACTGCCTCGAACGTCGAAGTACTAAATAAGTCAGCACTGCGTTACAATATATACCTGCTTTGTTTGCCCCGCGCTATTGAAAACCTCGAAAAAGCACATACATGTTGGCGCCGTAAACAGAAAATAATTGCTCGCTTACGTAAGCCGTCGCTGAGTAAACGTTCTTTGCTGCAGCGCGAAAGCGTCTACAAAAGTGAAGCGTTACGTTCAACGCTGTTGTTTATTGCATGGCGGAAAAGCTTGCTAAGCAACATCGCCAATGATTAAGTGAGCACGTGCCAACAACGATGCGGAGAAAGGAAAGAAAAATGAACTCTGCCGCCAATACTGTCCGCTAGCACGCCCGGTAAGGTAACAGTTTACGCCGGCTTGGATATTCGCGTGCAGCGTAAATATTATGAACTGCATAGCTCGGTAAGTAGGCGAGGGAAGACCGAGAAGACAGAAACAGGCACGAAGTGAAGAAGAGAGGGAGAGGAAGTAAGGCTGCGCCGTGGAATGAGTCTGATAAAGACCAACGTGACCATATTACTAATAAAAACAGTACTCTATAGTCAACCTACACGAAAGAATGTTAGCAGGTTGACGTTCGGTGAATTATCGAATGGTATGAATCTGAGAGACGCGGGAAGAGGCCATAAAGAACGAAGGTGAACCATTTAAGAGCGCGCAATTGGAACCACATTATTCGACTGTGTTCGAGGATTGTGATTTAATTTCTCCTGTAACGACACTTGACGTACTTGGATGTTTCGAAGACTGTACCGATGACCTTTAAATCCACGTCGTTAAACAAACTTGGTTCGTCACTGGCACAGTTACGGGCGACGCCGTGCTGGACGTAGTCGGAATCGCAGTGGCGAATATCCAGCAGCACAACTTTTCAGTCAAGAAGTCAGAATGGACTGCACAAGGTCTCGTGAAAGGTGCGACGCGTAAAACCGCCCGAATCGCGTAACTACCTGTGTTACTCGGTCACGTCCGAAGGTCCCTGCACGCTTTACATTACCGACGGTACTCGAAACTGTATCGATGAAATTATAACGCAGCTGTGCCACTGAAATTCACACAATTAGGGGTACCTACAACGCTGCTGAATTGGCTGTAACAGGGCCGATGTTTAAATGGTCGAGGTTCCAATAATAAACACTTAAACGGCAGGATTTTGGTTTAAACCGATCGAGCGCGAGGTGCGACGCCAAAAATACATTGCGAAACCGTAACGCCAGGCGAGTAGTTGAGTCGAATAACCCGCGTTTGTTCTCGGCACGAAACGCTCGGTGCACGTGTACCTAAGGAGCTACGACACGAGGGTGCGCACGCACTCGACGGATACAGGTGGTTTCAGGGGGATCCCGCTTGTACTTTGTCGCCCTTCGACGGACGACCGTAAATGATCGATCACTGGCTCCCGATGAACACCCGACCTGCGATGTGCCGGCGCGGAAAAAACTTCCGTTACGTTTTTACGACCATAATCCGACAACTCTGAGTGCTTCAGTGTATAATTTTTACTTATTTGCAAACATACAAGAATTAATCGATTAAATTGTATTTTTCTTCTTTAAGAAGCGATTCTGTAGAAGTCAGTATATTATTTAACTTTCGTGCATTCCAAAAATGTATGCATCTCTTGACTTAAATCTTAAGCTTCAAGTTTTCATATGTCACTTGTACCTTTGATCTGTCACATTTCTCGCGAAATAAATGGGGCACTTTTCTTGCAAGCACTTTATATGTTCTATCATCGTGATTATTAATTATTGTTATCACTGTAGGGATTCGTAAATATTCACACTGAGTCTTCAACTCATTCGACACTAATTACAGATCGGCGATCTGCTTTCATAAAACGAAAGACAACGCAGCGCGTCTGAGGCTTGCCGGCAAAGCGACTGCGAAACGGCTCGGTGTATCGTGTATCGCAAGAAACGAGGAACTGGGTGGCAGGAGAGTCGCATAGAAATGGGAAGGGCCCTGCAGCTTGCATTAGGTTTTATGACTGCCAAGGTCAACTGCTTTCCATAAGAATGGCGGAGTGAACGTCTCAACAACTGTAGCTCAATTAATAAAGAACAAGCGTTGGCTGGGAGAACATCGCGTCGATGACGAAATTATCGCCTCGTCACGCCTCCACTACGTTCTCAAATTTGTTGCCAACGCCAACGCAGACACGGTCGGCGTGTTCGCGTCTCGGCTTTGTCCGTTCGCGATAATACGCATCGAAGGCGTCACGCAACGATTTACGTCAATTAAGTCCCATTTTGGTAGTCATATCCCTACGTATCGATTTTACGCATTCATCCCGGTAGGACTTTTATTTCGACCATTACTTTTATTGCTTCTTGCCACGAGTGAGAACGTAAAATTAGCTCCTAAATCATAATACAATCGTGAGATATTTCCCCGGGCACTGGCGTTTGTAATAATACGCGATACTGCGCCATTATTCGTGATAAATGCTTATAGGAATGCATGTTTTTTACGAACTTGGAATTTATTACGCTCTGTAAAAGCAGAATATTCACTTTGGGCCATATGCTTGTAACTATATTTTGGTAACAAATATTATTAGCAAAGCATTAAATCGGCTTTATATGTGAAACAATCCTACATTTTAACGTGATATTGAAGTCAATATACACGAAATTATTTAACCCCGGGATGTTGTGACAGGGGGACACGAGCGGATTATATCGCTGAAATTTACAAGATTATCGTCTCATCGTACCAGAAAATTGAAACGGGTAGAATGCATTAAGGTATATCTAATTTTGACGATTTTCATATTTTCATATATGATGTTCTGTAAGCGTTAATTTTGTGCCTAATGTTAGTATATGCCACTGACATCGCAGGCCTGAAAATCTGTCGTATATTGTATAATTAAAGTGACCAGACGTTCCGAATCATGCGGGAGTGTCCCGAATTTGAGAACTATCCCGGATGGACATCTAACCTTTTTAACATTTTCACGTTGAAAACAATAGTTAAAAGTTAAGTGCAACTTTTTCCAAATTGTGTGAGGAATTTTATTAGAATTTTTCAAGTAACGAAGATTTATTACAAAATATTCGCTCTACGGAAAAATATGTATAAATAATGTATTTATTTATTTAATATTATTCGTTATACTGATGGTTATATTTATATAGTTATTTTTTATATTGATGTACGTAATCATTTTTTGTATTGAGTCTGCTATTTTCTATGTAGTTCATTTTTTGGTATGAAAAGTTTTTAATTTTTTTTATTAATTTATCAGAAGTATGTTTTTTGTAGTTTTCATATTCATAAACGCGTAAAAATATAGAGCCAAGGCATTTTAATGACGCACAATTAAATAAACTAAGCAGCTGGTGTCCTCCCGAACGTGTTAAGCGGTTTTTTAACCGACTTCAAAAAGGAGGAGGTTATAGATTCGACTCGTTTGTATTTTTTTTATGTTTGTCCACGCGTAACTCCTCAGCATATGGACAGATTTTGATGATTTTTTTTTATTCGAAAGAGGGCGATGCCCCGGTGGTCCTATCCTACACTGCGTCAACATTGGCCCAATATTTTGCCAGTTCTGGTTAATAATAAAGACTATTGTCACCTAATTATTATTATTTTATGTACGTACGCGCATATCTCCTCAGCATGTTGTGTCAATATATATAAAACTAAAATGTTAAAAATAAAAAAATTAAAAACAAAAGTAAAACTGAATTCAAAAAAATAAAATTACTCCAAAAAGTAAAAAATAATTTTTTCCCTTATTTAATCTACGACTCTCATATTTTTTAAGTCGGTGCCTCATCATTTGCACTGTGTAAATCTGGCGCCGACTTAAAAAATATGAGAGTCGTAGATTAAATAAGGGAAGAAATTATTTTGTACTTTTTACTGTTATTTTATATTTTTGAAGTCGGTTTTCATTTTTTTTTGTTATTTGAACCGTCCCGCCTTCCCGACACAAAACATCTGGTCACTTTATACATAATGTTGCAAAACATAAGGAAATATGTTAATAAACTTACAAGGAGAATATTATAGGTGTCCGCCTCCGATCATTTTGATTTTTGGATATGTTATAGAGGACCGAAAAATAAGAAATACGTGTTTTTTTATTTTCCCCCGTTTTCATATTTGGGGGGGTGAAAACTGCGTTCAAAGTTAGGGTTAAAAAATCATTTTTGTGGAATATCTCGAGAACTATTAGAGATAGGGGAATAGTGTCAATGGACGAATTTTGTGTCTTTGAATGCAAAATATGACTGACTCACCAGATTTTCAAAAAGTCCACAAAAATGATTTTTCAACCCTAACTTTGAACGCAGTTTCACCCCCCAAATATAAAAACGCGGAAAAATAAAAAAACACGTATTTCTTATTTTTCGGTCCTCTATAACATATCCAAAAATCAAAATGATCGGATGCGGACACCTAAAATACTCTCCTTGTTAGACGATATCGTACTGATACTTAAATTTCACCAAAAAAATGTCGAATTCCAGATTGTTACAACTATGCAACCGTACTGCTATATTCGCACAAAGAATACAAATATAAATATTTTAGCATTCTGTAGAATACGCAAATAGAACGTGCTGCGTATTCGGGTGAAAATTGTGTCACACCATCGCAACATAACCAAGAAACAACTAATTTCGATTCGCCGATGATCACAACACACTTGTTTACAACCTGGAATCAAGTAACTTAACAGCAAGCGCTAACGTAAAGATCGTTACGATAAAAAAAAGAAGAAAACGAAGAACTGAGAAAGAGTGTTCGATACCTGTAGATCAAATATCACCATACCTTGTTAAAGCACTGGGCAATTCGACCTTGACAGGTAATCTTAACTTGTGCATTTTATTTCTACATACACGCACTACTATATCTTTCCAGTTTCTCACTACTCGGTACGGGCTAGAGAAGCGTGCGATTTACGGCAGACAGTTTGAGTAGAAACATAACCAACAAATGTAGACCCGGGCTTTCCATTTGGGCAAATGCGCTCCGCGGGTGTGCAACAGGAAGGCGGCCAAAACACATTTATCAAACAACACATAAACTAACCAACAATACTTCAAAGGGGAAGAGTTCTAGCGAATGACTTTTACATGGACACTCGGACGGCTAACGACTCCTCTCTGGTCCGTAATCTTTCAGCGATGGTTGGAGACTAGATCTACGACGCAAACTCATATCGCGATCACTTTATCATTTCGATTTGGACGATTGGTCGTTCGATGTCGTTCATTGCACTCACTGTCCGCACTCATAACGTTTCCCTGAGTTCCACTGTATCGTACAGTTCCAGAAAATTGACACTTAAACAAAAAGAAAATTGAAGATGGCGTCAGCCAGGGGGCCGCGAATGGGAAGAACGAGAGGGACGAGACAAGTCGAGAAACGCGAACGTTCTGAATCATCGCCACACTTTCCTCTCGTGCGAGCCATCCGATTCTTTAAAGCGACACGCGCATAGCGTAGCGGCGACTGTGTATGCAGCCGCTTGAAGTTTGCCGCCGACAGCTGCTCATCGTTCGCTTTATCGATCTGCTTATTGGCGGTAAATTCAAATATAACATCTCCATCCAAGCGTTTCATTTCTTATTTGGAATCGATTACAAAGCTACATATTTCCCCTAACCGAACCGTTTCCATAGTGATTATTATCCTTGTTTATAAATACCAGGAACATAAGGTAACTAATATACATAAATATATTTTAAAAATCCAAAAAACCTCAAACTACTTTATAAATTATATTAGTTAAAAAAAAAGAATGATTATGATTCGATCATTGTCATCAGCAGTGTTGCCAGATTGGGCGATTTGTCGCAATTGGGGCGACTTTTGTAACAAAATTGCGACGGCTATTTTCAAGAAATCGCAAGTCGCAAATTGGGCGATTTCAAATTCTGGCGAAGAATGTTTATTATGTTGGTAGATTGTATGTTTTAACATTTTATGTTGGTAGCAGAATTTGCGAATGGTGTATTTATGTTCTTCCCGCCAAATATTTTTTCAGTATAATACGTTTAAAAACTACTTTAGTATTTCAGTGAATTAAATATCCGATTTATTAAGTTTACATATTTTTAAGTAGATATGTCATTGACTCTGATTCTCAGTATACTCTCGGACAATGGAAGTAAAGAACAAGTAATTCTTACAATAGCATAAAATCCTCCCTTCTTTTAACGATTTACTACCTCTTTCGTTTTAAAAAATATTAACTACATTATCCTCATTGTATATGCTGACGAAAGTACTCAGTTTTAAAGTTCCCGCGTTAAAAACACCTTCAATATTTTTTTACTCAGATTGTCAGCACTGTTGCAACTGTGGGCGACTTTCGGCGACTACAGACAACTCGGTTTGCGAGGCTCCTGTCAAAAACCTGGCAACACTGGTCATCAGCTTAGGTTAATTTACAAACTTTCAGGTTGCGGAATAAAAGTGACATTTTCATTGATGATTAAAGAAGGCAGTGAGTTGGATAGATCGATCTGCAGCTCGCGAGATATGTGTCGCGAAGTAGTGATATAAGAATATGGTCCGATCGCCTTACGATTGATCCAATGCCGGTGAAAGGGATTAAAACATATGAACGGGATATGTATTGCTAGACAAGCTGAACATTAAGTACTGACAGGCGCTAAAGGCATAAGCAGCTTGGTGAGAATTCGCGGTCGTCTACTTACCTAAGCAACGCTTTCCTCCAGCAGTAATCCGTTTCGATTACGAGCAGCTGTAATTTCATCATATACGTCGACGTTGCTCAAAGCATACAAGACCGTGGAACACGCCGGCTGGTGCTCGTTTCAACGCCAATTACGAATATTTTCACCTCTGCGTATTCCTACGCGTATGTTGCCACTGTCCGGGGCGCGACTTGTGGCCGACCTAATTCGCGCTTATCGATCAATAAGAATAAAAAAAAATACCGTGCTTTGTACACGCCGAAGTGAACCAGCGAAAAACGACAGAGTGATATCCGCAGCGCAAATGTCCGGGGCTCTCCTTTCCTTCCCCCTCTGTCCCTTTCCCTCAGAAACCGTGGTACATTATTCGAAATCTCGACTACGATACATTCACCGCACACCAGAATGTATCGCGACCGTAGCTGCTGGCCTCTCGCTGCAACGGCTCGTTAAATGTTTCTGCGATTCCTTGACCGTGTAACGTTCCTGAAGAGATGTCCCACGGATGGGTGCCACGGTCGCATCTCGTCCCGTCACAGTGCAACTCGAGCTATGGTCGAAAGGACAGCGACGCTTTCGTCTGGTCTCCACTGGAAAGCTCAAGAGCGCCGCACAGGTCTTTATGAAAGGCGCAAGCGCCCCTTCATAGATCGCGCTTCTCTCACGGATAAACTGGATGGGCTACCAGTGACGTCATTGCGGAAGGAACATTCATTCACGAATGTTCCACGCCCCCGCATCCTTAAGGCCGAAGACCTTCCCTTGAAAACTACCACCTACATAGAATCCCCTGGTAGAATTAACATTCTGCTTCCGAACGATATATATGCAGCCCCGATGACTACGTCATAGTTTTAGTTTTGCGCAGCACCGTGGCGTGTGCTCTCCGCGTATCAGAGAATTGTCTAACAATTTTAATTGGTTAATAAAAAAGATTAGGCTGTTCGATTCTTGTTTAAATACATGTACCCTTACCAGCGGCGGTGGCCGCGATGGAAACACCGTTCGCGTTAGATCACCGAAGTTAAGCATCACGGGGCGGGTACTGGGGAAAGATGGGAGACCACCTTTTTCTCCCGGTGCGCCGCACAGTGGCGTGTTTATAGGGAAAAATTGTGAATAAATTATTTTATGCCCTGTTCCTACGTATTTTGACCTGCTGATTTCAAATATATTGTTATTTTTGTTGTAAACTAAAAAGTGGTAAAAATTAAGGTTTTATTTGTTTTAAAAAAATCATAACTCATCAACTATTTATATGTATGAAAAGAGGTTATCCAATGGTATTTCTGCATATATTTACAAAATACAAAAACTGAATTTTAAGGGTTGGTGGTGGGGGTAACTTGAAAGGTATGGATGTTTTGAAAATTAATTTTACGCGGTTTTGTAGATATAAAAGAAAGAGTAACTTCTGTTTTAACTTTTTTTCGATATCTCTCACCATTCTCGAGATATTCCACGAAAATAAAATTCTGTTTTTTTTTCGACGGGTAATTTCACCCCCTAAAACCGTACGATGGCATCAACAAAAAATATAGTTATGTTACGGGTGAATTACTGCACAATTACTACACTATTTGCACACCATGTTTCATAATTTTCTGAATTTCCGGGTTCCCTAACTTCTTTTGTTAATCAGCTACTGAGCATTCGGACGTTGAGCTCCAGGAAGAAGATATATCACTTTTTATGTGATTTCTGTAAATTGTTTATTGATATTAGTATGTTTCTAGTTTTAAAATTGAGTAAGTTCCTATTGTTCGTTTAAAGAATATTATTATTTTTTTATTATTATTATTGTTATTATTATTATTATTATTATCGACGTATAACATTATAACATTGTGTTGATATAAATTTCATTTGTGTCATAACTTGCTATGTGCATGATATTCTTGTAGTCAGTTATTTTTGTACCTCCTCTTATAACTTTGAGGGGTGGTTTCACTCCCTAAATATGCAAACGGGGCAAAATAAAAAAAAACGTTTTTCTTATTTTCCGGTCGTCTAAAACATATCCAAAATCCAAAGCAATCGGAGCGAACATCTTTTAAATCATAAAAAAGGAGACGGTTTGCTGCCTAGTTACTTTTACTTTACAATGGTTTTCGGCACCTAACACAAAAAGGTGCGCCTAGCAGCAGCTGATTCCTTTTCTATTCGATAGTATACACTTCTGCCTTCCTTATAAAACAACTTTCAGCGTGTCACATTGTGTCACATTTTTTATATACGTAAAATTGCCGCAAATAAAATGTGCTTATCTAAGAACGTTACAGAAAACGTTTAAAAAATCGGAAAACGTTGATCTATGGATCATTTTGTTCGCCTTGAAATATACTATACTGTCAACTATATTACAGATTTGTTGCAATTTTGGATGTGCCTCAAAAATTTTGTTCAACTTTAAACATTTATAGAGCAGTCGGTAATACTTTTAAAGAAAAAACAAACTTTGACCATTATACTAGACATATTTAAGAACATTTTCATGTGTTTACATTTTCATTATCTGTCAAATCGGAAATTAAATTTATTCACAATTCCCTAGAAAACACGCCACTGTGCGCCGCTTGCTGTCCCAACCCGACGGAGAGAGGGGGAGGGAAAAGATGTGACTATAGTTCGCTGGGCAATATAAAAGCGATAAGCTTGAAACGCCATCCTGTTTAAACACAGGAAAACAATAAACAACAATAAACATGTACCCTTGCATTCGATGCCTTTAATTAATTAATTTGCCACATGAGTTTTGAAAAATGTTCGGTAATTAAGCTTGAAATTTTATGTATATTTGCAGTAAAACTGCTGTTTCCGTATATTTCGATAATAAAAGGAAGCATAAAACGCAAGTAGCTTTTAGCAACAGATTTTTGTATTTATTACCTCGATTATACTTATATACGTAAGTACAGTATTCAAATAATGTCATCTCTAACTTAAGAATTTTGTATTTATCTGTAAAACATGAATCCAGCCTGCGATTGGTTAAGGAAGCAGGTAACGCGCCAAACATAGTTTGCGTTTAAAAAGCAGAACCAATCAAGCAACGTTTTACATGACTATAATGTCCGTGCATGTTTACTTAATCTTCTGCGCCTCTAACCTGCGAACTTGCAAGTAAACAACAATCGACGGAAGATCGCAAAAAAGCTGCGTACTAGTTATTTTCGTCAGCTTTAGATATATAGCTAAATATACGTAATGGTAAGTTTTCTCCCGTATCTCCTTACCTCCTGCAAGGCGTTCGAATTACTTCGGGAGTGAGATAACCTCAAATACAATCAAGATTCTCCGCAGGATGTGTTTCTAATGATCCGACGAAAGAACATGACGATATTTACCGATGCGAAGGATAACACTGTAGTTCTCGAACTCAAGAAAGTTATAGAAGGTGAGGGACACGTAACCCATACGTTCGTCGGTTGACTAAACATGAATGACACTTCGAACGAGAATTGAACATCTCTTTCGATTTCATTCTACTAGTTTCCAGGCAATATTATCGATCCTTGTTAAATTGTAAATCGAGAATTTAAAAGTTAGTTATTTCGCAGGTATATTGAAAATACCACCCGCGAATCAGCAGCTGTTTAATAAGGACAATGTTCTAATGTCAGATACCAAATTTCTATCTGATTATGGACTAACATCCGTGACTGCTAGACCACAGTCGCCCGCATTAATAGGATTAGCCGTGCGTCAAAGAGATGGTCAGTTTGAGCCGTTAGAGATGACTCCGTTCTCAGTACCGCCCGACTTGCCGGAGATCATGAAATCTCAGTTAACCAATGGCCAAGATCAGTCGCCATAAAACGATATTAATCCCTGCCAACTAGCTGACGATAAGGTGTTGAATTCGATATAATTTTGTGACTGTCGGATTATCATTTTGCGATTAACGATCGAGCACAGCTCGCACTTGGACCCCCCCTCCCCCAAAATAAAGCTCGCGACCTAATACATCCTTTGAATTTATTACAGTCTTCTGTAGCTGCAACAACATCTCGACAATTTGTTGTTAACGCCGAGACAGATGAAATACCTCAGTCACATGTAATTTATAATTATAGTTTATACCCTTTGTCCTACAATGCTTTGTAATACTTTCAATATATTTATCTCTCATTTCGATGTACCTTATTTAATTATAAATTTCCATCAATTGCCTTAAATTTTGTATGGTACACGTAACAGTGTCGCTTATTACTGGTTACGCAAAATTTCGAACTATTCGTCGCGAGAATATCGGTACTATTAATTTATACAGCTACGAAATAGAAATTTGAAAATGTGATAAAATATGCAGTGGGGGGACAAAAGTATGTGGACACTTTTAAAATCGTATAACTTGTTCAAAATTGGTCGAAATGATTTCAGTTTTTTTGAGAAGCTAGAAGGATTTAGTGCTAAGTGATGTGTTTCGTTGTTTTGAGAAAAGTTGCAATTGGTCGGGATAGGAAAAAAAATAGGGAAGATCATTTTTTCGACTTTTTTTGCCTGTGCTCGTAATGAAAATTTAAAAAATGCCTTTTGTAGATCGAGGTAAGTTGTATACACGCCTAAAATTTCATCGAAATCGGTTAACGTTGCTCTGAGCTATAAACGCTTAAAGATCGCAGAATAAGGTCGAAAATCCCGAAATCAGCGATTTTCGAATAAGGTCGAAATTCCCGAAATCAGCGATTTTCGAATAAGGTTGAAATTCCCGAAATCAGCGATTTTCGAATAAGGTCGAAATTCCCGAAATCAGCGATTTTCGAATAAGGTCGAAATTCCCGAAATCAACGATTTTCGTCCTTATTCTGCGATCTTTAAGCGTTTATAGCTCAGAGCAACGTTAACAGATTTTGATGAAATTTTAGGCGTGTATACAACTTACTGCAATCTACAAAAGGCATTTTTTAAATTTTCATTACGGGCATAGAGAATAAAGTTGAAAAAATGATCTTTCCTATTTTTTTGGCTGTTCCGACCAATTGCAACTTTTCTCAAAACGACGAAACACGTTACTTAGCAAGCTAATTCTTCTAGCTTCTCAAAAAAACTCAAGTTGTTCGGACCAATTTTGAACAAGTTATACGATTTTAAAAGTGCCCACATACTTTTGTCCTCCACTGTAAATATGTAGCGTACTATATAATTTTAATATATTTATTACATTTGGTCAGTATAATACATTCGGCTAACTATCACTATAATAGAAAGTGTAATACTTTTATTGACCAGATTTCGTTAAGTACCTCGTACTTTATTTACATATTCTTTGAACTATTTCTGTAAAAAAATGTTACATATATACAATGCATAGAATTATGCGTACAAAAGTTCTACGCAATTTATGAATAAATTAACTGCGTTCGTGCAACATTTAGTACACAGAATCTTGCTATATCTATTACATCACTTGAAATCATTACAGTTTGAATAAGGAACAGTCACGGCTATACAGACACCGATTTCAACCAAACGCTTTGCGACGAGTCTGTAATGAAAATAAACAGATGCATGATGAAATGTTCATGCTAATGGGCAATACTTGCACAGATATTTAACATTACTGTTCCAACGAACTGAAGGTGCTTCACAATTGTAAGCGAAAAGTAACATACTATATTCATTGTAAGTGCCACTTTACTAATCACATACATATTTATTTCCTTGAAATTAAAAATCGCCTTTCTTAAACCATGGAAACTCATTTCTTCAAAATATTTGCTCACAAGGGAAGATCTCGAACCCGGGAATTCAAAAAAATCTGAAACTTCGTGAATATGTAGGGGATTTCCTCCTGATTACAACGCAATTTTTTGTTTGCTGTCCAAATTCAGTCTAAGGGGGTGAAATTAACCCCCGAAAATTCGGCTATTTTCCGATTTTATTTTGTAACTCGCCATCTGCAAGAGATAGAAAAGAAGTTTCAAGGGAAAAGTTACTTCTTTTAATTATGGACTATCATTTCGTAACTTACAGTTCGCGAGTTATAACACAAAATCGCGAAATAGCCGGAATTTAAGGGGTCAATTTCACCCCCTTATAGTGCATTTGGGCAGGAAATCCCCTACATATTCACGAAGTTGCAGATTTTTTTGAATTTCCCGGTTCGCGATCTTTCCTTGCCAGTGAAATTGAGATTGTGAATCATTTTTAACTGAAAACCGAAATATCTGACAAGTATTCTCTTAAATTCTCATGTCAAATATCTCTGTGAATAATGCACTGAGCATGCATCTGCGTATTTTTATTCTAGATTAATTGTAAACAGTTAAAGTAAATCTGTCTCTGTGGTCTCTATAGTTGCGACTTCTGTTTGTAAAAATTCAGTTATATCTAAATCGCTCGAACCGAGCTAGACACAATGTAAAGAACAAAAGTGTTGATTTAGGTACTAATTCATATGTCTCCAAAAACAGCATCTTTGAATTACTTAAACGTCAATATCGTAGACCTTTCCGAGGGAATTTGGGAAACATAATGTCATTTACAAATCCGCGATACGTCAAATAATCTATTTGTATTAGCTGCAATGTATGAAAATGATGTCTGAGAAGGGTATGTACCGAAGTATGTATGTGATTTTATCATGGGCCATGTTTGACCCATCCGCCGTGCGCCTGTCGCGCCATCCGTTATCCGACGGTTAAGCGTTTAACCATTCGCTCGGGCTGGTCATGTTTCCGCGCACGAATTTCTAATTGTTATCTGGCATCGGCGTGTTTTCACGCCGACAATTTGTCGGAAGGAAATAAACTACGAATAAACTAAAGCACTATTTAGTATACACACTTGTAGTCTGCACCGTTAGTTTACAGACTTAAACCTTCGTACAAAGTTGACACGATCGAACGGGTTCCATTACAGTTTCTTACTTTGTAGAAGAAATATTCTGTGCCATTTAAAAAAAAAATGCGATTGTAAAATAACAAACGACAAAATTTCTTTCACGCATTCAGACGTCCCGATTGAGCTCCTTTAAATGTCTCCAAAGTAGTGTTTTTTAATTTATTGTAAGTAGCTTCGAAAATTAGGGTAGATGTCCCGATCACCGTGCTTCGACGCCGCTTGCTCGCGAAGGAATTAATTACTGACTTCTCTCACTTTAATTTTGCTTGGTGAAAATTTATGTTGGTATTTTGAACTTTTCTCTTTATTAAGGCATTTTTTCCGGGTTGAAAATGTTAATTTTTCATATTTTTTTAATTGAAATAAAAATACATGATTTTGTCCCAATTCCGGCCCTGAAAAATGCGTTGTCCCTATTCCCGTGCCCCCATATTACTGTGCCCTTTTTTCAATAGCGTTCCCGGGGTTAGGTTATGTCTTTTAAGTGTGAACTGTTCGAAACATATTTTTGCTCTACGAGAGCTGTTTTTATGTAATTTTAATATGACCTGTCCATTACAAAAGCAAAATATGCAAATATAAATTTCTGTTCACCCGTTCTGAGAAACGAAAGTAAGGTTAGGTTTAGCCGTTACAGAGGGAGCCAGTGGGCACCGTAATAGGGACAAGCGTTAAATTCCCGTCCCAATCACCGGATTCACTTTAAAAATACGAACCGTTTCAAAAGTGCTCGTTTTGCTATTTTTTCATAAAATTTGCACCTTTTCTGATACGATGAACACTTTACATAAGTGCGAATCATGATAATTATCAATTTATTCACTTCTGTAAAGTATTTAGGTAAATCCATCGAAATCTTCATATGCATCTTTAAAAATTCTTTTACTATGCTTTAATTGGTTAAAAATGCAACCTTCTCGTTTGTAACACATGCATTAATAGTTTAACTTAATTAAAAAAATTTATTTCCTCATTTATTCATGCGAGTTTTTTTGTACGGCTTCTCTAAGCATGAAGGCCCGCGTAATAGGGACAGGGCACGGTAATCGGGACACCTACCCTAGCATGGGATGCAGGGTTGCCACCTCTCCGGTTTTGGCCCGGAGACTCCGGGTTTTGTAGCAAATCTCCGGGCTCTGGTTTTACTGGAAAAATCTCCGGGTTGTAGAAAAAAATGAGATAATAAGAAATTATGGTATTATAGAATGGTATCAATTTTATGTACAATAAAAGTTATTAATTAAAACAACATATACTTTTAAATTCTGAATAGTTCGAGCTTAAAATACTTGCACATCTGTTTTCCGGATATTCGAGAAACAAAATTTTTTTTGCTTTCTCCATCTCCGGGTTTATATTCGAATCTCCGGGTTGGATTGTGTGGCACTCCGGGATTTATATGGTGATAAGGTGGCAACCCTGAAGGGATGGCGATATTTCGCACTATTCTTTGGCTACCCCAGTACGAATGTTAATTATTATTTTTCTCTTTATTTAAGCACATTTCCGTAATGAATTCTTTATAAAACTCCTTTTTACTGGGTACATAGTGACCACCCTCGTGTTTCGATATTGTCTTGTTTACGAACAATTCGCTAACTTCTTCTGCCATCTCTGCAAACAAGAGTAACAGTAATAATGTAACAGTTCCCTTCTTCTTTGAATAACGCGTTAAAAGCTATCCCACCTGTTGGAATTACTTGATCAGCCTCTCCGTACACGTGTAAGGAAGGTATAGTTATTCTCTCGTCGTAATACACTGCGTGAGGCATACATAAGGACTTAAATCCCGATATGATAATCGCAAAGTCAAATTTGATTTGCAATACTGCGGAATAATATACATTTAATCTAAAGACTGTTATACAGTTCAGCTACTGCGACCTTCATAACACACTTACGTCGTTTTTGCTGCATAGAACAAAGTACAGCAACAAAAGCTGCGCCCTGCGAGAAACCTAAGACCCCATCGAACGGACCCAACTCGTTGAATGTCCTCTCGACTAAAGCTACGCTATCGTCGAACCCTGCAGATAAATTGCTCGGCGTAACTGCTTTGAATACGCAGTCTTCGGTATTGAACCACCATCCGTATCCTAAGATCCATGCCGTATTTTAGCATTATTTATTAACGCTAAATCATTTCTAGATTTTCTAATTATTTATTTAATGCAGCGTAAACTTCGTGCGCCGATACCTTCCTCTGTTTCATCCACACCGAAATTACTTTTCATTGGAACCCGATGCGGCGCTCTTATAAATATAAATTCCGCATCCTTTTTGAAACCTTTCCTTAGCGATCCCAGTTTTGTCTTAAAAGTAATATCTGATTGAGCGTATCCATGAATTGCGAGTATCTAAAATAATCGTAATATAACATATGTTTTGATTAACTTATAAATATAATTCTGGCTCACGCGTAATTTAGCAGAAGCTGTAGCCATGTTTCCGAAATAAACTGTGAATTTTTCTAATGTTATTTCAAGCAAAACGGAAAGAATTTCCCATCGGTGTATATGTAACTGTAAAAACTGCACGTCGAACAGTTTTCTAATTGTATTCATTCGTGTAACACGAGATGTAAGGGCTAATGGCGATAGGTTAGTTTTACACAGAATCATTGTAAGCCGAAGGAAATGTCGTGTACGTGTGTGTGTGTGTGTGAATGAAGGAATTACGTAGGTTAGAATATATTATATACTTCCATCTAACAAAGTAAATTTATTATATTTATTCTAGAATCTTAGAAGTATATTAAACAGTTTAAATGACGAGAATTTATTCGTCCCGGGAAATCGATAAATTAAACAATAAAATTTCATTTCGAAGAGTTTTCACGAGGAAAAGTCTTCTCAAGAGTTTTTCTTCATCCAAATAACAGAGTAAACACTGAGTATTCACATTTCCTCGGAAATACAATTCCGATAACGTTACGAAAATAATATTCCACCGTATCTTCAAACAAAAGTACATATCCTCCTTAAAACTAACATAGGTACATGTATCGCAATTGCGTCATCAATGGAACATTCAGAGACGAATGTTTAGAGATCGCTAAGATCGACAGCTTGGATTTGTACGTTAACGTTATCGTCGTTATCACCATTCCCCTCGGCCCGCCCGTCCGTCGCGTTATGAAAATAGAGTTTCGCCCACGATCCTGGCTCCGCTTTTCTCAGTTTGATTTCTACTTTAGTGGGGAGCATGCTCACGCTGCTCTGCGCAACATCGACGATCTATGAAAAACAGAGAAGTAACCAATAATTACAGAGTGAATACGATGATCCTCGAGTGGTTAGATAAGAATCACTTAAATATCTCAAATGTATACCCCTCTTAATTCTAAATCACAATTGTATCTTGAATTTTCTTCTACGAAGAATAAATCTATGGACAAACGTATAGGATTCACTTTAATGGTCGACTGGTCTGGTTGGTATTTTTTTGCAAAAACGGAGACCACGACAAATGTCCCCGTTTGATGCCAATCCATTCTGCATTTCGTTTTTTTACTGGTATTCTGAAAAGTAAGGAATTATTCTTCTCAATTAGTAAGGCCGATGAAATATTTAAATACTGCGCAATTAATAATTTACGACGGCTCCGGTTTGGAGTTTCGAGCCTACAATTTGCATTTTATTAAAAGACATGATAAATATCACGCTACTTAAGGGGGAAGCACCACTGCGACGGCTGGAAAAGTAAGCCATTTTTAAGAATTTTTTCGGGAATAATTTACAGTTTTCATAGAAACTTTTTATTATCTATCTTTAGTACGCTGTCTTAAGAGACTATACAGAAAATAAATAAATAGAAAAACATCCATAAATTTTAATATATTAATTAATCTTCTAGATCTTCCCACGCGAGCTGGTCGAATGTGTAACTATGGAGCAGCGGGTCCGAAATTAAATTTTTTTTTTTTATAAACTACGAGTGTAGCTTCCGTTGCACGTACGGATTCTTTGACTGGAAACAATTTTTTTTAAATACGCTCGAAAATCTGTCCATCCTATTCGCGGATTGTCGAAAAATTTCCTGGAAAGCGCACCATTTTGACGAAAATAATTTGTTTAAGAAATCGGTACGCACAACGGAAACTACACTCGTATAGTTTATAAAAAAAAAATTAAATTTGATTTCGGATCAGCTGTTCCATAGTTACACATTCGACCAGCTCGCGCGCGGGGGGGGGGGGGGGTCTAGAAGATTAATTAATATATTTAAATTTATGGATGTTCTTCTATTTTTTTTTGTATAGTCTCTTAAGACAGCATACTAAAGGTAGGTAATAAAATTTTTCTACGAAAACTGTAAATTATTCCTGAAAAAAAATTCTTAAAAATGGCTTACTTTTCCGGCCGTCACAGCGGTGCTCCCCCTAACATAATTAAAGATTTCTAGAATATTCTGTGTAGCTAGAATTAAATAAGCTAGGATAGATGTCCCAATTACCGGCTTTGACGCCGACTTGCTCACGAAGGAATTAATTACCGACTTCTCTTACTTTAATTTCGCTCGGCGAAAATTTATATCGGTGCTTCAAGCTTCTCTCTTTATTAACGCATTTCTTTCGGATCGAAAATGTTAATTTTTCATATTTTTTTAATTGAAATAAAAATACATGTTTTCGTCCCAATTACCGGGCCCTGAAAAATGCGTTGTCCCTATTCACGTGCCCTTTTTTTTAAATAGCGTTCCCGCTATAGGGTGAGACAATAAGAACTGCCACCTGAAATGACTCGTGAGGTTTTTAAATTGTTGAAGGTCGGCTCAAGGTCACTTTGCTATAGGGCAGGCATCGGAATTAAGTGAACGCGGCGACCGATTTTCAGAAGCAACGCCTCCTTTCTCCCGCCGCGCGTCTTGGCCCCCGCGGCGGCCCAGCAGCTTGGAGCGCCTCAGGCCCGTACCACGTGAACCGCGCGTGGCGTATTAGGGCGACATTGTATCAATAGGTTTCCACATCGGCCCAACCAGCGGCGCTGGCCGTGATGGACACACCGGTTCCCGTTAGATCACCGAAGTTAAGCATCACGGGGTGGGTACTGGGGAAAGAAGGGTGACCACCACCTTTCTCCCGGTACGGCGCTCGCTGCTGGGACCCGGAGGGAGAGGAGAGGAAAAAATAAGAGACTATAGTTCGTTGGGCTATATAAGCGAAAATGTTTGAAATGCCATCCTGCTAACCACAGGAAAAACAGAAACAGAAACAGAAACACATCGGCCCAGAGAGGACGATTGTCGATGCGTTTTTGTTTTGTCAACGCGCCACGCGCGGTTCATATGGTACGGGCCTGAGGCGCTCCAAGCACTTAGGCCGCCGCGGGGGCCAAGACGCGCGGCGGGAGAAAGGAGGCGTTGCCTTAGAAAATCGGCCGCCGCGTTCACTTAATTCCGATGCCTGCTATAGGGCACTGGATTCAGGCCCGGATTAAGATTTTTGGGGCCCGGGGCTATCCAACCTTCGAGGGCCCCCGTGGTTGAAAAGCGGGGGGGGGGGGGACCAAAATTTAAACAATAACGAGTTTAAATTGCTTAGAACTGAAGGTTTTGAACGGGGCCCCCCTAGAAAGTGGGGCCCGAGGCTACAGCCCCCCCTTTAATCCGGGCCTGACTGTAATTCGTCCTTTTATCGACTACAACACTAATAAAAATATTCTGTGCCCTGAAAATATTTCAGATGGCAGCTCATATTAACTCGCTCTTTATGTACTCAAGATTTCGTAATTAAAAAATTATTACGCAATCATCTGTTTTGACCTTGAATAAGCAATTAGAATATTATTACGCTCGTAATGCACCTTAGAAATCCAAGTGTGTTTTCCTTGCGTGCACCCTGGTTGTTCCAAGAACGTAGAGAAGTCCGTAGTTCTCTTCTGGCAACAGGACCAATATTTCATCCCCTCGTGGAAAATAGGAACGCCGGGATGATGATTACATGTTTCGTCATCGGACGCGACGCCGTGGTATACAGCTTTACAGGAATTATTTTTACAGCCCTGGCCAACTTGAACGCTTGTTTCCAGTATGTTGCTGTGCGCAGAAGTGGTTAATCCTTTAATTTGCTCTAATAAAGCGGGCGACACGGTCGGCGTTAGAGTGCTCCGCGGCGTATCGAAGGGCGGTCTCTTCAAAGCGGGCCCATTATTGAGACGTTTGGCGGTCACTTCGATTATCTCGTTGGTTTTAGATTTGTCGACAACAGGTTTCTCCGATTCCGGTGGCTTGACGTTCGAATGGCAGGACTTTGTACAGCCCTTGATATTTAAGAACTCGGTGAAGTCTGTGCATTTCTTGTTACAACAGGACCAGCCTTTGTAAGCGTCGTGAAACACCGGAGTACCAGGATGATGAATACAATCTCCTAAAAATGTAATCATAAAACACCTTTCTGTGATTGTATAGTTTCCTAATTATTAGAGGATTGGAGGAAGAACGATTAAATTTCTTTCGCTATTATTTCGTATAGTTATATCTTTAAAAGTTCTTCGACGTGTAACTGGATAACGAACCTTCCTTATTATCGGTCGGATCGAACTTTTTCCCACACCCACGGTGGTAGCAATGCAACAAAGTTGCCTCGTGCGACATTTTTGATCTAGCTTAAGTTAGCTTAATGACACGTGTTGTGTATAAACACAGCTATGTCAACTTCACGAAGGGGCAACCAGGAGCAACCAGGAGCAACCGTACCGTAACTGGCCGCAACTAGTAAGTACTGACCAATACCGACGAGTACAGTACTGACCGCAGCGTTCTGTTTCACGGTTCCGGAAAACTTCTAGCATGTTCTAGAGAATATTAAGCTGCCTTCTAAATGCGGCATGTTGTGCATGCATACACCCATGATGTATCGTGTATAATACACTGACTAAAAATAATTCTCGACAACCTTTGCACTCACACAGTGAAAGAGCCACGAAAGTAGAGCGCTAAAGTGGTTAGTATTGCGCGTTCGCCATATTGGGTCCTCTGGACAGAGAAGATTATTGAGTACCCGCCTTTTTGAGTATTGTCAAATTCGCTTTATAAACGAAATATAAGCATAAATGTAATATAATACTCTGATAATGTGTCGTGGTGTCATGCATCAATATCGGCAACGCATATTTTGTGTATAAAGTGAATCTGACGATTCTTAAAAAGGCGGGTACTCAATAATCTTCTCTCTCCAGAGGATCCAATATGGCGGATGCGCATACTCGCCTCTGTAGTACACGGAAAAGGGTCAGCACCGTTCCCAACGGTGCTCGAAAAGTGAGCACCGTAAAACATCGGTGCTGAGCCTATTCCATGGACCTGAAGGACAGTGCCTAGTTGCGGGGGGTTTACTCGTAAGACGGAAGGGGAATCGCCTGTGTAGCCATCTTGTTATGATATACTAGTAGTGCACTCTATAGAGTCCATTATATATATAGTTATTTTCTGGCAATTAAATATAACGTATTTTCATCCACCCTATGTATTACAATTCGTATAAATATGTATTATTTATAAAAACATTGATCAATTTATGAAACCTGAGTAATGCAAGTGTAAAGTTTCAAAGTTTACCACGGTATGACGTAGATGGCACCACTAGTATATCATAACAAGATGGCTGAAACAGCTTGATTCCCCTTGCGTCTTTCGCTTACACCCCCGCGTCTATAAGTCTAGCTCATGCACTGTCCTTTAGGTCCATGGCCTATTCACAACCAAAGAGGAGATATAATAAGAGGCGTCACTCGACAAGGACAGAAATAAGCTAGGGAAATCACTAGACAACCAATTTAAATGCCCTTTCGGCAATGATCGGTAAACTTCGGCAATGATCGGTAAACTTTGGCAATAATCAGCAAATTGCGGTAAGGTACATTTAGTCGATTTGAATATCCCGCTCGAATAGACAACCAATTTAAATGCCAAGGTCAAGTAAGGACTTCAAAGGTTCCGCCCGGAGTGACGCCTCTTATTATATCTCCTCTTTGTCACAACGGTGTTTTTCGGTGCTGGACAACGCCGTGAATGGGCCTAGCACCGGTTTTTACGATGCTCACTTATTATTTATTTATTATTATTATTTACTCCCATTACAAGAAGATGGCATTTCAGGACAAAGCCCTATATAGCCCAACGAACATTAGTCAGTTTACGATGCTCACTTTTCGAGCACCGTTGGGAACGGTGCTGACCCTTTTCCGTGTGCTCTAACGAAATACGGCATTCCCATCTATGAAGCGAGATTCTGTGGCGCAGACCACAGCGCCACACGGCCGTGGTCATTCTGCCAGTAATCGACACGTTTGAATTTTTCACTTCTGTTTTAACAGAATTTCTTCGACTTTTACCCTGATAATAATGCTAATGCGAATGTAATATTAAGAACGATGTTCATAAACTACAAATAAATAACGCTACAGAATACCTACGAATGTTCAGGGCCCGATTTAGGGGGGCGCAAGCAGGGCAATTACTCAGATTTGGGGGCAAATTTGGGGGCGGCAAAATTGGTAGAAAGTGAAAATTAAAATCAACAAAAACCAATAAAAAAGTAAACAATTTTGAACAAGCGGTCAGAAAGTACGTAATACATGTCAGAATTTAGTATCAAACTTTATAATTAAATATAAAGGGCGGTAGAAATCAATTTCGCCCACACAGAAAAGGGTCAGCACAGTAAAAACCGGTGCTGGGCCCATTCACGGCGCTGGCCCAGCACCGTTGGGTCAATTCGGAGTTGGAGCAGTTGGAATCGTACGATGCCACCAATTTCGGGTGCGTTCCACTTACGCCCAAATCGCCTGCGATTTTCATTAAGGTAGGTTTTCCTATACGCGACTGGAGTCAACGGCAAGAATTTCAAAGTCGATTTTCTTGAAAACGAAGCACAATATCAAAAAATTTTATTCCTCTATCTCGAGTTATTTACCTGTTATAAGTAAAAAAGAAAGAGTAGCTTTTTTTCATATCGCGCTTCATTTTCGAGAAAATCGACTTTGAAATTCTTGACATTGCGTCCAGTCGCGTACAGGAAAACCTAGCTTAACGAAAATCACGGGCGATTTGGGCGTAAGTGGAACCAGGGGTGGGCACTTCCATTATATATCTGTTGGCAAAATTTAGTTAGGGGCACAATCCACTCGTGGCGCTAGGATCAATAAAGTTGAAAGAATTTGGTAACAGATGGCGCTGATGAGATTATTTTGTGGCGGGGAGAAGAAGACGCCGACCGCCATTGGAACGCCGTTCTGGCATCACGTGTCGTACTGTACGCATCGCTCAGAGAGCATTTCGTACCTGAAATTGTTAAGGTTATTAAAACCATTTTTGTTAGTAATTGTGGAGAGTCATTTATTCGCCCACAAATGGATCTGCAACCTAGAGCAAAGTAGGCCTGCTCAGAAATCATATTTCTACCCTCTTGGGTGCCTACAATAGAACATAATCAGCGGCGCCCAGTGGCGGCGTCACTACAGCAATCAGAATATAATGGTTAGGTAATAAAATTACCTAACCAAAGAGTAGGTATAATAAGAGGCGTCACTCCGGGCGGAACCTTTGAAGTCCTTGCTTGACCTTGGCATTTAAATTGGTTGTCTATTTCGAGCGGGATATTCAAATCGACTAAATGTACCTTACCGCAATTGGCTGATTATTGCCGAAGTTGACCGATCATTGCCGAAGCTTAGCGATCATTGCCGAATGGGCATTTAAATTGGTTGTCTAGTGATTTCCCTAGGTTATCTCTGTCCTTGTCGAGTGACACCTCTTATTATACCTCCTCTTTGACCTAACAATGGAACATATGGAACCCGCACACGCCGATTTTAATGGGGCTTTTGTATGAAGTAGTTCTCAGAAAAATATTTTGAGAACAACATCTTACAAAAGCTCCATTAAAATCGGCGTGTGCCGGTTCCATATGTTCTTCTCCCCGCCACAAAATAATCTCATCAGCGCCATCTGTTACCAAATTCTTTCAACTTTATTGATCCTAGCGCCACGAGTGGATTGTGCCCCTAACTAAATTTTGCCAACAGATATATAATGGAAGTGTCCACCCCTGAGTGGAACGCACCCTTCATGCGCTCAATGTGCGAATCGGAACAGACCCCCTGATTGGTGGTTCATGCAGTGAGTGAATAGACTGCATAACCTGATTCGTAGAATTCCCTAGAATCCTCCAACTTCTAGCGTATGATGCGACGGCGGGAAATCTGTTGTCGACACTGGTTGGCCGTGGTTGGCTTCGCGTTCGGGCCACTTGGCTGCCGTGGCGCTAGCGTCAGTTCACGCACACCACCAATCCCTGGCAACCCTGCCTTAGAGCATGTCGGACAGGTTGGACGTGTTTGGAGTAACTCATCGAATGAGCTGGCTGTACATACATATATATGTATATACATACATACATGTTCAGTAAAGCAATGTATTGATAATTGATATACTTTTTATCTGAAGGATGACAGTTTACACCTGTCACCTTTCCTCGGAAAGATTATAGAGGAAAGGAGAAAGCTGCATATAATATGAAGCATAACCTTCGAAATATAATACTAAAGATACATGTTAGTAATATGAGATATTTTCAGTAAACATGGACATTCGAAATTCATTTTTAACGTACTATATATTTCTTATTCTACAAAACAGTTGTGAGTTTTCAAACACTTTTACCGTACGTCACGCAACTAATTTTCAGCTGATTAATTCACTTCGCCGAATCTGTTATTATAGATGGTATTCATAGAAATTTAAAGTACTACGAGACACTTCACGCGTCCCGTATTCAACACAAAATTGTAAAACGAGGTATTCAACATAGCTATCATCCTTACAATAAAATAAACGAACTAGAGTTTTATTCCCACGGACGGTAAGACATTCAATTATATAAGATATAGATTATCACAACAATGTCTTTCACCTTTTTTTCTTGGAAAACATTAACGTGTGCTTTCTATCGATAGGTACTTTCGTTTAATTCTAACGCCAAGAAGAGAAGTTATTCATTCCAAGTTCAAAGCGTACGAAATCAATGGAGACGGGAAAGAGAGAACTGTACATTTAGGTAAAATCGTATCGATACAGATCAATTATCGTGCCGTTCGTTGTAATCTTTCGTTAATCCACTCCTAATCTATTTTACATTTCAAGACCACGAGAGCTTTTATCATGGACGCGTGTTCGGTGAGATTGATTCTCAGGCGCAGATACATATCGACAACGGAGTTCTCACAGCCAGTATTACGATCTCCGACGAAACGTTTCACATCGAGGTACGTATCGAATCGTTTGAAATACCACAGTTTACGTTCTCGTAGTAATCGTAAAGCATTCTATCCGTTTCAGCCATCTTGGAGGCACTTGCCTCACCTGGGGAACGAAACGATGATTATTTACAAAACATCGGACGTTCAATTGAGTTGGGAGCATTTCCAGAACGGGGAAGGTCATACCCACGGTGCTCCGAAAACTTGCGGCTACGTGAAAGAGGAATTAGGTTTGTGACCTCTGTAAAGACTCGCGCGGCGTTGCGTTAGATATTCACGGCGGGATCTATACCGTAGACATTCCAATGAACGACGAACGAGAAGCTGATCCGAAATCGGATCGACATTCCAGAACCAAAAGGCAGACGGAGACTTACGAGTACACGCCGACAAAAACGAGATGCCCTTTACTGTTAGTCGCCGACTACCGTTTCTATCAAGAAATGGGTGCCAGCAGCACGAAAACGACAATTAATTACTTGGTAATTAACCGGGTCGTTTAACGTGCGAGATGACGATTCCGGCTTATCGAGTAACAAATTGTTCGCACTTTACAGATTAGTTTAATCGACAGAGTGCATAAAATTTACAACGACACTTTATGGCTGGAGCAGCAGGAAGAAGATGGATTCAAGGGAATGGGTTTTGTCATTAAAAAAATCGTCGTCCATAGCGAACCAACTCGTGTAAGGGGCGGCGAAACTCATTACAATATGGTTCGGGAGAAATGGGATGTACGCACATTACTGGAGGTATAACCACGTCTTCGTCATCTTTATTCGAAATACTCTTACGATTTCAATGGCAACGGTGTGGTTTTAAAATTTTCCCCGAATGGTATTTAGGTGTTCAGTCGAGAATATAGTCACAAGGATTTTTGCCTAGCACATTTGTTTACCGATCTTAAATTTGAAGGCGGTATATTGGGATTAGCGTATGTCGGATCACCTCGTCGGAATTCAGTGGGCGGCATCTGCACGCCAGGTACATCGAAGAATTTTTCCATTCATTTGTCGCGCGTACACTGTGAAGGAAGCCGAATTTTATTTAATGTTTTTGTGTGTTAGAGTACTTCAAGAACGGCTACACATTGTATCTGAATTCGGGGCTGAGTTCTAGCAGGAATCATTACGGACAAAGGGTGATTACAAGAGAGGCCGATCTAGTCACTGCTCACGAATTCGGGCACAATTGGGGCTCGGAGCATGATCCAGATATAACAGTAATTTTCTAATTTTCATTCATTTCTTGCCGGACAGTTTAGAAACATCGCGAAGTAACAGTCCTTGTTCTTTAAGCGAGTCGAATCTGTTAACAGGAATGCAGTCCGAGCGCTAGTCAAGGAGGCTCGTACTTAATGTACACTTACAGCGTCAGCGGGTATGACGTGAATAACAAGGTGTGTTTCGTTAATGTAAATAACGTGCGAAGTAATGGTGAGGAAATATTAATTATGAATTATTTACGGACCAGCGCTTCTCGCCGTGTAGTTTAAGATCGATCAGGAAAGTTTTACTAGCGAAGTCGGGTCGCTGTTTCTCCGAACCGGAAGAATCGTTTTGCGGTAATCTGCGGGTCGAGGGAGATGAAGAGTGCGACGCGGGGTTGTTGGGAACGGAGGATAACGACGCTTGCTGCGATAAGAATTGTAAACTTCGGAGAAATCAAGGAGCGGTTTGCAGGTAATTATCTACTTGCGTATCTAAATTCCTCCGGACGTTTTCGAGTGTTATCTAATGCGACGAATTTTACAGCGACAAAAATTCACCTTGCTGCCAGGGTTGCGCATTTATGCCGTTAGGCGTGAAGTGCAGAGACGCGCAGTACGCTACTTGCGAGCAAGAATCGCGCTGTACAGGAGCATCTAGCGAGTGTCCTAGATCGCCGCCGATGAAAGATGGTACCGGCTGCCTCGAGAGAGGTCAATGTAGACTCGGGAAATGCGTACCATATTGCGAGACGCAAGGCTTGCAGAGTTGCATGTGTGACACAAGTATGCTTGTTATTTATCGCACCTTCGTTCTACATAGCGCAATCAGTATAATACGCCTTCATACCGGATTTTTATTTACAGTTGCAGATGCCTGTAAAAGATGCTGTCGAATGAGCTTAAATGAGACGTGCTTTCCTATAGACCCGCAAGACATTTTACCCGACGGAACACCTTGCATCCAGGGTTTCTGCAATAAGGTAACCATTGCTTGAAGAATTTTATCGCGCCGCTTGTACACGGATATGATAGTTAAACAATGCTTGCAGGGTATTTGTGAGAAAACAATTCAGGACGTGGTAGAAAGATTCTGGGACATTATCGAGGACATAAATATTAATAAGGTCATGAGGTTCTTGAAGGATAACATAGTCGGAGCTGTTATAATTATTACAGCCATCATATGGATTCCAACGAGTTGTGTTATCAGCTACATCGATCACAGGCGTGTTAGAGAAAGCGAGAAAAAATGGCGCTGGAAGCATACGGACGAACTAATTCATCCGGAAGAACAAAGACAAGTTATTTACATAGGCGGGCCGCGGCAGAGGATACAGCAGATCGCGCAACAATCATAAACGTTTTATTTATATACACACGAGCGGAAGTGCTATATATATATTATGAAGTTTCTAGTCATGAATGCTTATTTCCAGGCCCGGCGCACGCTGTTCTTCTTGAGTGCGCGATAAATGTCTGGCGCCTTTTCGAATTTTTTTTTCTCGGATTAATTGCGAATAAAAGGAACAGGAAATGGAAATCAAATGAGAACCTCTGTACAATATGAACTTACTGATGCCCTAGATGTGTTCATACAAATTTGGCTTGCTTAAAAATTTATTTCTCTTTTTTTTCGTCTTTCAGCAGCTTTTTCGCTTGCGGCGCCTGCGTGTATCGCGCACTTTGCACACGCGACCAGCCGGGTCTGCTTATTTTTCTTACGTTATACAGGACTCGAGAAAATAACATTGATAAATTTTGAGGTGGCGTAGAAGAGATCGAAAAGAGAATTTTGAGTAGGGCTCTTGATACCCGGTGACCCGGGTACTCGGTTAACCGGGTGATACCCGGGTACCCGGGCGCTACTCGGGTCTGCGGGTAATACGGTTACGGGTACTCGATACCCGTATGATACGGGTAACACAGTTCGACAGCCATCTGGACTTGTAACATTTAATAGCCGTTTCTTATATGTTTTTGAGCGCTGAAAACGAATCCGCAAACCGTTTGACGCCATCATCCTCAATTTTTGAGAAATTCGATTTTGAAAAAAAAACTGCAAATTTTCAACGTTGAACATCTTTTGTGTCGAGACAGTAATAGTTATTCATTACTGTTTGCGCAAATTTGCAGTTTTTTCAAAATCGAATTTCTCAAAAACTGAGGATGACAGCGCAGAAGCAATTTGCAATATTACTAATAATTTATAACTAACAATATTCATGAAACAAAAAGGTATAATAAGAGGTTTGTTATGATCCACTGCAATAACCGGTATTTCGTCGATTACCCGTATAACACGAGTATCTGGTAATCGTAACCGTATTATCCGCAAACACGGGTAGCACTCGCGTAACCGGGTAGGACCCGGTTCACCGGGTACCCGGGTAACCGGAAACCCGGGTAACCGGAAACCCGCGAAAAGTAAGAGCCCTAATTTTGAGATAGGAAACTATGGATCAGAAATGTACATATAATAACATTAATAACGCTAATACTTCGTGCCACTAAATCGGACCCATAAACATGAAAATATACGTTCTATTTTCAACGACGTGGGATGCAAAATTAATTTGTGGAATTCAGAAATTCCACCGAATTCGAACTCAATTACACGTAGCGAAGCATTACTGCAATTGTGCATTTCCGAAACCATAATTCCCTATCTCAAAATGCTAGTCTTCATTCCCTCTATCACTTCTTAAAATTCATCAACATTATTTTTCCTCGGACCATATGCTTCTTATTTTTCTCCCACGCGAGTAGATAATATTATTTCTACGATAAATACTTTAGCCATCTAGAATTTAATGAAAAATAGGCCAAATGAACAACAGTATACATATTTCGCGGAATTGTTTTTTAATCGAAATGTTTATTACATAGCTTTATATATATTTATATTGTTTTATTTACTAACAGCACAAATCGAAATAAAAACTTTTTAATCAAATGAGTTTCTAGTTGAATGAAATCATTTATGCGTTTTCAATCTCTCCATCGATATAAACTTTTGAACCCCGCGCGTGTTTGCTTCATGCGACAGAAATTATTCGCAAATAGAGTCAACGTGTGCCAGGGACGAAACTAGGTTATAAGCGCCCCGGAGCAAGGATTCTGTTTGCCCCCCCCCCCCCCCCCCACATTTTACCACCTTGTATTGCCCACCTTAGGAGGTTGAGTCCACACTTTACATAAAAAAGTTATAATAAATGTGTTTATTAACTGGTTCCAAACATATTGCAGGTACCCTAATTTGTTTGCTGTTTGATAACAGATAAATAAATTTTAAATAGATCAATTTTAATTACTTTTCCATAAAATGTGTATCTCCTTTATTCCTAATGAAATAACGTAATATATAAATTTGAATAAAGCCATTGATGTAGCCTTTCCAAAATTATGTCTTGCCAACATACTAATTGTAAGAGATACACCGTACATGAGGTGCGGGATTGAATCAGTAGCATATACTCTTTACTATAGCATATTTTAATGACGAAAAATAAAATAATATCATTAAACAATATAGGTATTATACCATTAGACGTATATTCAAACGCTATTGTGTAAATAATGGTTGGAAGCACGAAAAAATCAAATATACAGTAATTGTAGAAAATTGAATGATCTTTTAATATTATTTGAACAAAATTTCGATAGGGCTTACCATTTTTGAGAATTTCTTTAAATCCACACCATTGATGAATTCTAAACTTTAAGGCCTGGTGTCCGATTGCAATAAACTTTTTCAAGGATTATTTACTTACGAAGTGGAACTATTTCAGGAGGTGAGAGCAAAGAAATACGAAGAAAAACTCAAGCCGTATAGAGAAGGGTCACCTTATAATGCTCACGAGCAACGTTTTCGACGGCGCTGATATACACTTCGTTTGGCGCCCCCCACAAATCGGCGCCCGGGGCACAAACACCCGCTGCCCCCCGCTAGTTACGTCCCTGACGTGTGCCTAGGGTTCTCAACCTGACAACACTCGCCAACTCTCACCTTTCCCAGAAACACGTGCTGTGGCACGTAGCGCTAACCTCCCCGAGATTTACTTGCGAACGACTCGATAACGTGTCTTCGATAAACACGTAATCTTGATTCTGGAAGTTGCGCCCAGTGCAGCAGCCGATTTCGAACACTTCGCGAGAGAGTTGCCGAGTCTCGTCAGGATATGAAGGAAAAGCTGCCGGAAACAATAAACTTCCCCAGGGAGGAGGAGATTATTTTGGAATTGTGGAAGGAGCGCGACACTTTTCAAAACTGCCTGAAACAGTCGAAAGGTAGGCCGACATATGCGTTCTACGACGGTCCACCGTTCGCCACGGGGCTGCCTCATTACGGGCACATACTCGCCGGGACGATAAAAGACATTCTAACGAGGTACGCTCATCAAACTGGCCATCACGTCGAAAGGCGATTCGGTTGGGACACCCACGGCCTGCCGGTCGAATTCGAGATAGACAAGGCCCTGGGCATAAAGGGGCCCGACGACGTTCTGAAACTCGGGATAGCGAACTACAACGACGAGTGCCGAAAGATCGTCATGAAATACGCGGCCGAATGGGAGACGATAGTCGGCAGAATCGGCAGGTGGATAGACTTTAAGAACGATTACAAGACACTGTACCCCTGGTACATGGAGTCCATCTGGTGGATCTTCAAAGAGCTGTATAACAAAGGGCTCGTGTACCAGGGCGTCAAGGTGATGCCGTTCTCCACCGGCTGCAACACGCCGCTCTCCAATTTCGAGTCTGGGCAGAATTACAAAGACGTCGTCGACCCGTCGATAGTCGTGTCGTTCCCTCTAGCGGACGAGCCAGGTGTCGCTCTTCTCGCTTGGACCACGACTCCGTGGACTCTGCCCAGCAATATGGCGCTCTGTTGCAATCCAAATTTCGAATACGTCGAAGTTGAGGATCACTCTTCTGGCAACAGTTACGTTATGTTAGAATCCAGATTGGATCTTGTATATAAGTCTAAAGATCTGTACACCGTCCGAGGTAAACGAAAGGGGTCCGATTTGAAAGGCAAAGCGTACAATCCTCCGTTCCCGTATTTTCAAAGCTCAAGAGCGAAAGGCGCTTTCGTGGTACTGAACGATGCGTACGTCACCGCGGAGACCGGCACGGGCATAGTGCACCAAGCTCCTTACTTCGGGGAGGACGACTATCGATGTTGCTTGGAAGCTGGTATCGTAACGAGGGACCAGGAGATTATATGCCCCATCGATAGCTGCGGACGTTTCGTCGAGCCGGTCCACGAATTCGCCGGAAAGTACGTGAAAGATGCAGATAAGGAGATCGTCAAGTATCTGCAGGCGAACGGAAGATTAATTCACAGCGGCACTACTAAGCACAGTTATCCGTTCTGCTGGCGATCCGACACTCCGTTGATTTACAAAGCCGTGCCATCCTGGTTCGTCAGGGTGGAGGCTGTAAAGGATAAGCTTATAGAGGCGAACGGCAGAACCTACTGGGTGCCGGATTACGTGAAAGACAAACGATTTGGCAACTGGTTACGAGACGCTCACGACTGGGCTATCAGCCGAAATCGTTACTGGGGTAATCCAATTCCTTTGTGGATTTCGGAAGATGGGCAAGAAATCGCTTGCGTCGGAAGTATCGCGGAATTAGAGCGGCTGACTAACGCGAGAGTAACGGACATTCATAGGGAGAGTATAGATCATTTGACGATACCGTCGAAACGACCGGGACACCCGCCCTTGCGACGCGTGCCCGAGGTGTTCGATTGCTGGTTTGAGTCCGGCTCGATGCCGTACGCGCAAATGCACTACCCCTTCGAGAATCGGAAGGAGTTCGAGGAGAGCTTCCCGGCCGATTTTATTGGCGAGGGTATCGACCAAACCCGTGGCTGGTTCTACACTCTTTTAGTTATATCGACCGCTCTGTTCGGAAAAGCTCCGTTCAAGAACCTCGTCGCTAACGGTCTGATACTCGCCTCTGACGGGCAGAAGATGTCGAAACGCAAGAAGAATTATCCAGATCCCGTGGAGGTTGTTAATAAGTACGGAGCGGACGCTCTTCGTTTGTACTTGATTAATTCTCCCGTTGTGAGAGCTGAGAATCTGCGGTTCAAGGAAGAAGGAGTCAGGGACGTTATTAAAGATGTATTCCTGCCTTGGTACAACGCGTTCAGATTTCTAATGCAGAATATCGAGAGATTCGAGAGAGAGGAGAAACTTACTTTTATATACGATAATAACAGGGACGTTCGTTCTAACAATATAATGGACAAATGGATTACATCGTTTACGCAAACGTTGTTGCAGTTCTTCAAGCGGGAAATGCAAGCTTACAAATTGTACACCGTGGTGCCGCATTTGGTCAAGTACATAGACAATCTCACGAACTGGTACGTGAGAATGAACAGGAAACGTATAAAAGGCGAAAGCGGCGTGACCGATTGCCGGCAGGCATTAAATACTTTGTTCTCCGTTCTGTACACAATGGTGTGCATAAACGCACCGTTCACGCCGTTCCTCACGGAATTTATGTTTCAACGCCTGGCGAGATTACTTCCGTCGTCCGAGGGTAACATGGACAGCGTTCACTATCAAATGATACCAGAGTCCTGCACGCAGTTGATCAATGAGAATATTGAGAAGGCTGTGTCGTACATGCAAACTATAATCGAATTGGGACGTGTTGTCAGAGATAGGAAAACCATCCCTGTGAAGTATCCATTGCCGGAAGTCGTGATAATTCATCAAGATGCTAAAGTACTGGAAAATATAATCTCCTTGAAGTCGTATATTCTCGAAGAGCTGAATGTGAAGGAATTGACGGTTACCACGGACAAACGAAAGTACGGTGTCACGTTGAGAGCGGAGCCCGATCACAAGATACTTGGAGCACGCTTTAAAGCGGAATTTAAATCGATCACTCAAGCTATTAAGGAGCTCACCGACGAACAGTTGCAGACGTTTGTTACGGCGAAAGAAATTGTTGTACAGGGTCACAAGTTGGGGGAGCAAGACTTGCGCTTAATGTTCAGCTTCACGGGCCCAGCCGCCGAGCAATTATCCACGCAATACGAAGCCCATAGCGAAGGAAATGTGTTAATTTTGTTGGATGTTACTCCCGACGAGGATATGCACAACGAAGGAGTGGCGAGGGAAGTTATCAATAGAATTCAGAAACTGAGGAAGAAGGCTCAATTGGTACCGTCCGACGGGGCAATTGCGTATTACAAGATCCAAGATCAGAACAGTAAACTAGCAGAAGTAATAGTTAGCCATAAAGATTTTATTGAAACGGCGACTAAAACGCCGCAAGAAGATATGTCGAAAATGCCCAAAAATGCCAGTGTAATTATAGAGGAGATGCAAAAAATTAAAGGCATTGATATGAAGCTTGCTTTAGTGAAAAGTATCGGTCAAGTTGAAAATACGGAAATAGACGACGAGCCTTTATTAAAATATGTAAATGTTGAACTTATAGGCATAAAGCCACGATTTGGGGCAACCAGTACGGTAGGAACTGTTTTATTAGAAGCTTCCAAGTCATTGGTCCCTATTTCTTACGAACAATTGAAGCAGGAGATTGAATTAATATTTGGCATTCATGGATATCCTTACGACTTGTACAAGGACGATAAATTGATGTCGAAGATGCTCGATGTATCGTCGTTGCACACGCAAACGATAAAAGTAACGAAAGCTGGTGCACCTACAGCCCAAACATCCGCGCCATCGAAGCAGCCAATTTGTAAATTTGTTAATATCAATGGTACCATGGGAAAAGGTACTATTCTTTTAGAAAACCCAAAAGGAAACTTTAATTTAGACCACGCAATGTTAATACAACGGCTGCATTGTTCCTTTAACGAAGCAAACATTGCCGAATCTTTACCGACAATGTTAACTAAATTACACGGGAAGACATTGCAATTAAGTTAATGACCTATTTTTGTTCATTATTTATTTAATCATACGCGCCCTGCCGAAATAGTTTTCATAATTAAATAGTTCCATTAAAGTCAGAATTCTATCATATCTTCTAAACCATAGGTTGTGTATTTAAATGCGAACCTGAGAGTGCTGATTGTCCTCGCAGAGTAATTTATCTATTTAATTTATGTAACAAGTTGTTAATTAATTTCTTCTCTGCAAATGTAACTACAATCATTTTGTACTATCGAAAAATAAATCACTTTAAATTATATAATGTTTATAGATATATTTTTATATCGTCGTATTTGCGCTCTACTTTCGCCGCGTTAAGTGAAAAATAAATCCATATATATAATTCAATTGGCAGGCTAAAGATGTTGTAATGCACGGAAGCATTAAATTAAATAATCACAATGGCACTTTGTGATTAAATTTTTTGCAAACGCCAAGCAAACTGTACTTATCGATAGAATTTATCAGATTAGCAGATATCGGTTTCTCGAAACAATACAGCGTTTATTCTATAGTAAATTATTTAATTATATGTACATATCGCTAGTTACGCGCGCACTCTCGCCGATTTTAATTATTCCTCTGTGTAATAACGAATATAATATTGTTTGAATTATCCTAATACATACCTCTCATTCTAGCTCGATAAGTCTCGAATGCTTACAAAAGTATCATTACCTCGCATTGAAATTAAACGTATTTTATTGTAATGGTAACTGCAACTTATAAATTCATAATCGTAATTGTAGCTTATTTAAAAATTTAAGTCACATGTGCATTAGAACTTTTAAAAATCAATAAAAACAAATTACAATACACGTAAATATATAACAGTTTCTTGAAAGTAATATAATACAGCACCATTGTAACCATAGTTTATAGTATTTATTATAACTAATTCAACAGTTGAATAATATTTATCGAAGATTAATTTCACAGATATATTTAAATGAACAAATGTCGTCTACTTAGTTTAAAGTGCTCACTTCCTGACGCGAATTTAACCGAACCACGTACTCGCGTTGCTTGTTCGATAACAGCGTTGCGTTCACTCTAGAAAGTATCTATAAATACGCGAAGTAAAATTTCCCTCGTAATGCATAAGAATCCGTTTCAATTAAAATGCAACCCAGATAATATATCTCAATGGCATCTCGCTTCCTGTCGAAATCAACGGAATTCAAACGGTTCGCCGACGAGCCCTTCGTATCCTCCCATTAACGGCCAAGGATAGTCGACGTTAATCTTACAAAACCATGCTTTAAAATATCTTAGAGTACTTCTCGACACAGCCAAGCTCAAATCTACTCGATGTTCCTGATGTTCTCTTGGTCGGGAAAGAAGTTACTGAACAGGGAGACAGTGAAGATCGCGGTGAGAGCGCACAACGCAAGCGTGGTGGTTGCGGTGAAAAGTTGAGCGTAATGATATCGGGAGTACCAAGCGATGCCTAACGTAAGAGTCAATATGCTCACTAAGAGTCTGCTCAGATCCCACTCGTTATGCGCCGAGCTAATCCCTGTACCAGCAGGTATATCTGAATATGTCTGAGGATTAAAATTAATTAACGACGAATTCTCCAGCGCCGCCGCCTGGCTGGGCACGGTGCTCGGCTGCGGCTGGTGCACCAAACAATGAACCACGCAGTTGTTGTACAAGCCGCATCGCTCTAACGTCTGGCTATCAGGCTGCAGTACCCTGCCTTTAAAAACTAAACGTACCAACTTCTGCGCCTCCAGCTCTAGTTGAAAATGCCTCCTACAAATACAACAAAGTTTTACTGTATCTTCGCCTGCCGCGGCGCTTTAACGCGCAGTAGCTAAACGCGGATAGCAATAACCTTTTGAAATCTCCGAGCAGCTCTTGAAGCCCGCCAGCCACCACCTTCTGGTCGTCGTTTATAAATTTCAGCTTTATACTAATCTCGTCGGCGCCGCTTATCGAGAGACTCTCGGGCCCGCAGTCCACGGCGTCCGTGCACGCCGATATACTCGTCTCCTTGGACGAGTCTATTCTGCCTTGGCTTTGCAACGACATCGTGTTGTCGCTACTAAACGAATCCATCGCTCGGATAAGTACTTCCTCCGTGGCGGTCGCTTCGGGCGCCCTGTGTATTTCCGAAGAGATTCCTCCGGCCGCGTCTGTTGCGGATAGATAGTTATAATGTTTCTGTATTAAGTTTCTACGGGGGTGTTTTTGTAAATCGGACGAACGGGACTTATCACCTGCGACCGAGGACTCCGGACAGCTCTGCGAATTGTCATTGCGATCGTCGGCGGCTGGTTCCGCGGATTCCTCGACCGACGCCTCCGAGTTCGGGCGTCGATTGAACGAACTAGCGTTTTGGTGGATCGGCCGGAGATCGTCGAGGCGCAGGACCGTTCGACTTTGCAATATAAGTACCGTGCGCCTGAACGGCTGATCTATGATGCTGGTGGAGCACCAGGCGAGCCAGCCTACTAAGAGGACGACCACGACGATGAAGAAATCCGTGACTTCGTCTCCAACGCCCTCGATAAGCGTCATTTCTGTAACGTGGAATTAAGTTGCGTAAACGAAGGGGACGATAGTAGAGGGTAGCGGAGGAAAGGCAGTGTTTCTATTGCGAACGATAATGTTCGCATATGTTTCGCGCTAATCGATAATATATCGAACACGGTATATAATAATGCAGGAATAATCTTGACTTTGTCTCTGTAACTCTGAAATGTAATCCGCAAGTGTTGTTTCTATGTAAATTCCGAAGTGCAGCTGGAAAACGGCACGCATAAATGTTTACGCGATCGGAATACATTTACATTACTCTTCCGGCGTTTTCGGTAGAAAAAGAGAATTGTATTATTTACACGGCTCGAGATCTGCGGGGATAGTGATTCTACGTAGGTATTTGTCGCTGCGTTGTAAATTGAGATTCGCCGTCGCCGCAACCGTGCTTTGGTTTCTTTGCAATCCTTCGTTACTGTTCTCACCTGGATTTATATGAATTGATTACGGAAGAAAATAAAGCTTCGTTAAAACACAGAAAAATCTCATCTTCGATATCTAAAGATGACGCAGATAAGTTTGTGACAGACAGCGACGTGTGTGAGCGAAATAGTTCGCGCTAATGGAGACATGTGCACGCATACCTATAGAGCTCGTTCTGCTTTAGTAGCTTCGAGGCGAAATATCCAGCGCGCGATATATCTGTTTAAAATACACTTCACGTTTATACTTGATGACACTTGATGAAATGACGCGGTTTTAAGGGAACGACAATATTATTCCATGACTCTTTCTATAGAGCATTAAATATGTACGATGCGTGTGCGTGTGTGTGCGGCAGTACTTCTCTTTAACTGGCATCGGCGTGTTTTCACGCTCGAGTGATCCCATTCGTTGCCTGGCATTAGAGTGTTTTCACGCCTCGGCGGTAGAGAAAATATCGACCGACACGTATGATTCAAGGAGCACGGCGAATTCTAGAAGCATTTCAGGTGAGTGCTAACTATAACATAAATTTCATCAGCCTGTTGACTGTGGTTGTCACTGGCATCGACGTGTTTTTACGTTCGCGCGGCTAAAACATATCGCTGCGACTACTACAAATGCACACCGGGAAAGGAACCCCTTCCTACCTACCCACGTTCGGACTCAGGCGATGCGTAGACTGGATGCGCGCGGAGCTATTATGCCGTCAATTGCTTGTAAATAGCCGTGCGGCGGATGACAGCGAGTGACAAGGTAAATGCGAAGTGGCGACAAGCTTTCAGTTGTTATTATTTTATGTGGTGTAACTTACCTTTTTTTTTTTAACACTTTTAACGTCTTGACGTACTTAATATTATTTTTGTCACAACAGCAAATTTATGGAGCCGAGGAATGGTTACTCAAGCTTAGAAAATAAAGATATTATTTTCTATCAAAGGAGGAAGCTTCGAATTTCCTTAGAACATTTGAGTAAACGCATTACGCCTCAAAGAGAAGACCATTGTAAAAAAAATTAAAAAAAAAATTAAGGGCGGTATTTTCAGTCGTTGCTTATTCTTAAGCAAATGCTTATAAGTATGCGGCATCATCTACTAACCTAGTAGCTAATAAAGGATGCCGAATGCTTAAGCATTTGCTTAAGAATAAGTAGCGACTGAAAATACCGCCCTAAAACTGACTTCAAAAAAATTAAATTCCACTAAAAAGTAAAAAATAATTTTTTTCCTTATTTAAACTACGACTTTCATATTTTTTAAGTCGGCGCCAGATTTACACAGTGCAAATGATGAGGCGCCGACTTAAAAAATATGAGAGTCGTAGATTAAATAAGGGAAATTATTTTTTAATTTTTAGTGCAATTTTATTTTTTTGAAGTCGGTTTTAATTTTTTTTTAAATTTTTAGGATTATATATATTGACACAACATGCGGAGGAGATATGCGCGTACGTTCATAAAATAATAATAATTATAGGTGACAACAGTCTCTATTATTAACCAGATCTGGCAAAATATTGGGCCAATGTTGATGCAGTGTAGGATGTTTCGAATAAAAAAAAGATCATCAAAATTGGTCCATATGCTGAGGAGTTATGCGGGGACAAACATAAAAAAAAAATAAAAATACAATGGGTCGATTCCATAACCTCCTCCTTTTTGAAGTCGGTTAAAAAGCTATCAGAGTCGATATATTAAATTCTCATTTGTAATTTTCAACTAATATTCCCAAATTTCAATTACTAAATGATCCAATATTTGAACAACGAATTGTTGTTAAAAGGATAGTGTAAACTTTGGTTATACCTGCTACTCTGTACGACTACACACAATTTCAAACTGTATATACGATGTATAAAATATGATTGTGTAGTTGCACAGAGCAAAGTTTACTTTAATCATTTGTAAAATATAGGATTATCCATTTAACTCACAATCAGAACCCGCGCGCACAAGAACAAATGGCTTTAATCCTAGTTTCGAAGTTACCGCCTTCGGCCATTTAGTTGGATTAATTCTGTGTAGAGGGTGCTGTTACGCGCTGACAGAAAAATACATTGGTCTCACCCTCTGACCGTCTTTTTGGTCCATGGGCTCACGAATCACGTGGCTTCACGTCCTGTCACAACATGTAACAACCTGTCAGGGTTTCCTCCAGTCATAATAACATAAGATAATTGCTCCAGTTGTCGATCAGTTAGTAGAAGGTCGAAATGTTTTTAATGAAAAAATTAATGTAAATGAACAATAATTAACTCTTTTTCTTTTACCAATTAATTTTAACATTAATATAGATATGTAATAGCAAAGTAAAAAATTAGAATCTATATATATTTAAATGTGGAACTTATTGGTTGGTGCCCCAGATGTCGATCACTAAATTACGGTTGGCACCAGTTGTCGATCAAGAAAAGAGAGGTTATAAAGAAAACTTAAAGTACGAAAACGGGTGAAAAATTCTTCCGAACCATTTATAAATAATTTATCTCATTAAATTATCTTATGAATTTTAATGAGTCAGTATTTATTAATTACTTAAGTACAACAAAAATATAATTTTTTATAAAACTTATGCTAATATTTCATATACAATTTTATCCATTATCATTTCCGTTTTGATATACATTACGGTATTAAACATTGCGAATGAATGTCATTTAATTTACTGAGAATTATCTCATTGAAAAATTGAGAATGTGATGAAGATGTTTTGTTAATTTATTATGCATATAACAGACTTCTATGAATTATAATATGAATCTTTGACAATGCATTTGATGTAAGCCCACATTATTTCTATTATAAAAAATTCCCTGCTTTAACTGCGCGAAACAAATTGCATAAAAACTGCACTTTTCAGTACAAAAGTGCACGAATATGCAATGTCTAACGTTTAAGAAGCACGATGTTTTTATCTTCTGTTCTTATTACTTATTACTACTTTTTCATAAATTCGAACACAAGGATATTCAAGGGTACCTACAGTCATATATTCATACAATTATATTTAATACACAAATAAATCGAATAATGAAACTTTTGTAAATTGTAGTTACACAATATATTTAATGCAAAAGTACTTAAATGTTAAACAATGTACATGTTTGTTGCTTTTAATCATGTTTTATAACAATTATATCCCATCTCGGACAAGAACATTATTATTATCTGTATTATTGCTTCTATTAACTGTTCGTTGCTATTTATAGAAAGAACGAAATCGCGAAGTGTATATATATGTTTCGATATAAGAAGATCACGCACAAGTTGTAGCAGTTTCTCCCTTTCTTTCGGAGTGGTCGCACAAAGTATATACGGTACGGATTGCAAGGTGTCACGTGACATGTACCCAGCCACACAACTGCTGATTACACCTCCTCAAAATAGAAACTTTTTCGTTATATATATTTTACGAAGTAAATTTATGACAAAGTGTTTAACACCAGCGATGATTACCAGCTGTAAGTCCCACAGGCCCAGCAAGGATGCCGGAAATAATTGTTGTTGCTCCGACTATAGCTCCACATTTAATTGCACTAACAACAGAGACTTTCATCTGTTGCACAGATTTAAGGGTTATAATTTCTTCAAACAATCTATCCGCCGATAAAGCCATAGTATCTAAATTGTACGTAGAAAAGAATTTAAAGAAAGTTTTAGTAACGGTGCGGAATATTTTTCATAAACACTTATCGATATAAATATTGACTTAAGCTGGTTAGAAGTTAGACATAGAACTTTTATTTGAGAACCGCGGACACGAGTGACTCGATCACGTTCGTTCCCAATTACGGTGAGTTTTCACGAGTGATTCGTGATTTTTTATGATCGCATCTGATTGGCGGAGGGCATATCCTTTGCACGCGTCACATAACCTCAATTTATCTCGAAACATTCTCAAGGTATAGAACCTCAGCTGTATATTTTGAACGAATGTAATCGCTCTTGATCTATTTAAATATGACGGAATATTTATTCGCTTTAGTTAAAAAATTATAATATATATGTGAATACTTTAGGCAATCAAATCAGCGTGTGCATACATTGACTGGTGAATGTGTACATTCGCTGAATTAACGTTTTGACTGCGACACCCTGTGCGAATTCCACTTATTACGCCCAAATCGCCCGCGCCAACCATAGGAATTTTCGGTTTTTGTAATAAAATCAATATCATAAATTATGTGTTCCTGTTTTCGAGTCGTAATTTATATATTTAAAAACCTGTATTTTGCGATAACGGCCCTTTCACAGATTGCTTTTCCATATTTCAGGTGATTTTCATAAATTTTGAAACGAAAACTTTGCCCCCTGTAACACATCCCAGATAGCACACCTCGTCTTAGAGACGTCTAGTTTAGGTCTATTTTAGGTCTGAACGTCTTGATTTGTAACAAGACGTCTTTAAGACGTCTTTAAGACGCCTTTTGGACGTCTTTAAGACTTTACCAGACGTTGTGCTATCTAGGATATAGGACGAATTCCACTTACGCCCAAATCGCCCGTGATTTTCATTAAGCTAGGTTTTCCTGTACGCGACTAGAGGCAACGCCAAGAATTTCGAAGTCGATTTTCTCGAAAATGAAGTGCGATATGAAGAAAACTTACTCTTTCTTTTCGATTTATAACAAGTAAATAAGTCGGGAAAAAGGAATAAAATTTTTTGCTATTGCGCTTCATTTTCGAGAAAATCGACGTTGAAATTCCTGACGATGCGTCCAGTCGCGTATAGGGAAAACTACCCTAATGAAACTTACGAACGATTTGGGCGTAAGTGGAACTCGCCCATACAATATCCTACATACACTAACGGCCGATTTCTTCACCTCCAGATATCTGCCAGTCAGAGTTATCTGGCAGATATCTGGCACATGCCTATTTCTTCACCTCCAGTCTCGAGTTATCTGCCAGTTGTCCTCCGGTCAATTTGACTAGAGGTTCGGGCACCGGATAACTGCTGGAACTGCCAGTTAGTGCGTTTTTGCAGTAGTGGGGGAAGTAGGGAATGTGAAACAGAGTTATGCTTGTGAAACTGTTCTGGACGCCAGCAAAGAGTAGGTATAATAAGAGGCGTCACTCCGGGCGGAACCTTTGAAGTCTTTGCTTGACCTTGGCATTTAAATTGGTTGTCTATTTCGAGCGGGATATTCAAATCGACTAAATGTACCTTACCGCAATTGGCTGATTATTGCCGAAGTTGACCGATCATTGCCGAAGCTTAGCGATCATTGCCGAATGGGCATTTAAATTGGTTGTCTAGTGATTTCCCTAGGTTATTTCTGTCCTTGTCGAGTGACGCCTCTTATTATACTTCCTCTTTGACGCCAGTGTATACTTCGCGACGTCAAGCGATTTTAGTTTTGTTGAAAAAGGCGCTTCGATGAAAAAATTTAGAAATGGATGTGATCATGAATATTAACGTTTTTGAACATTTGGAAGAAGAAGAGGATGAAGAAATATTTTGTAGAATCCGACGACCGTATATATTAAGAGTGAGGAAAGGTCATGTGGATTGCTGGGATGATATAGATTTTCGATGCCGTTTTCGATTAAAGAAGGAATACTGTTGAACAACGTTCAATAGCGTCAATCGATCGAATCGATTATTGGCGATCACCATGCGATCACTTTTGAACAGCTTCGCAATGAAGTTGTCGCTTTCCCTTTTTTGCGGCGTTGCCGCGTCAACCTTTCAGTCAGTTAACCATAGGATCCAAAAGCGTGAAGAAACACGCGCTACTGCCATCTGGCAGATAGCATCTAGCTGGCCGCTAGCTAACCGGGACTTTGTCCAGAGATGAAGAAATTGGGCGTAAGGGACATAATCGGCTTCCCTTCGGAAATTTGGCAACGTTGCATGTCACTAGGCATAACACAGTGGTTCTAGTGACAAGCAACGTTGCCAAATTTCCGAAGGGAAGCCGATTATGTCCCTTAGTGTACAGTTTTTAGACTGCCAGGCCGAAGTCTAGGTAAACGCACGAAATCCCTATATCGGTGTTCCAGCAAGGGAAGGCGAGGGAAGGCGTTTTGGCCGCCGCGACCCCCAGGTAGCCGCGGGCCGCATAAGACCCTCTCACTTGCACATAAAGCTCTGTCCTTGTTTAGCACCATCCCTGTCTACCGCATGCTCTCCGTCATTCCCGTGGAGCGAATTGGCGCGAAGAGGCTAGTTATTTCTTACGAAGGAGCAATATCGATGGTCCTCACTTTCTACCTACGATACATGCTACTTCTTTGCCAAATAGATGAGGAATCGAGCCCATCATCCTCTTACGTGTAATTTTTTATCAAGCAAAATTCATTTTAGCAAACTAAATAATAACTTGTGAAATTGTCACCATTGTCACTAGGCATAACTCAGTGGTTCTTCGACATAGGGGGACCCGACATGCAACGTTGCCAAATTTCCGAAGGGAAGCCGATTCTGGCCCTTAGTGTACATAAATATCTTCCCATTCGAAAGGATTTTGAATTACATTCTAATCGAACCTCGATATCCCGATATCTTACAACTACCTTCATGCAACAACACACAGTGAAAGAGCCAACCAAAGTAAACCGTGTAAATTCGCCTGTAGGCGCTCCTCTATCTTTGATTGGTTCTTTAGTCCTCCACTGGGTGAGTGCCGGTGAGTGCGGCTGGTGGCTGCTGGCCGAAAGTTCACAAGAATTGACAAGAATCGCTTGCACTCCGTCACCAGTGTTGCCAGAATCGTGGGACGTGGGACAAATCCTTACCCCCACTATGACCTACCGTCGTCCCCCACTTTCTTCCCATCGCACTGCACACAAGCATATCCCTACTCCTGTCCATGTGCTCGGCAGCCGAACAAGCAGCGCACACGGACAGGAGTAGGGATATGCTTGTGTGCAGTGCGATAGGAAGAAAGTGGGGGACGACGGTAGGTCATAGTGGGGGTAAGCATTTGTCCCACGTCCCACGATTCTGGCACCACTGTCCGTCACACTCCGTGTACTGATTCAGACGTCAAAATGGCTGAGCTAATTGCGTTACCATTAAAGAAACCGTCTGATGTAGATGTCATCAAACCACTTACAAACGTAATTAAATCAACTTATAATACTGCGGATAACCCGAAGGATTACACAGAGGCAATAGCTGACTTTAGTAAATTAAGAAACAATGCTTTATGGAGAGCTTTCGAGAAGTATGAAAGTTCCTTGGAGGTTATATACAGGTATGAGTCATCTTTATCTAACGAGAGAACATCTCGAACTGACAGTCACCGATTTTGATGAAATTTACGTAAAAAGTAGTTAACGTAATTACTCGTACTACCGTATTACTGGTTTCTTAGAAGGTGTAATCTGGAAAATGCACCAAGTGCCCGAATATTTTTGTAACTCGGAAATCGGGGTACCATTTCATTTAATGTTTATACAAATGTAACAGGTATACGTTACTGGGATAAATTTTATATTTTTGTTAACTACGGTAAATGACTCATTGGGAGAAAAAAAAGCAACTTGTTCCCTTCGTAAATAATTCGGATATAGATCGATTTATTCAAACATACCCTTGGTGTTCGAATATTTTCGTTACTCGATGTATGTTCCTACATATTTGTCTGTGAAAACTCTATTACAAAATACAGAGAAACTGAAACTTTGCTTTTCGCATTATAAAGAAAGTTATACTTGAAATTTCCATGTGTGTATTTTGGGCACGATAGAGCAGAGCCGTTCAGTGAGAACTACTTTTCACGTAAATTTCGACAAAATCGGCAATTGTCACTTCGGGATGTTCCCAATAATTACAATAATTTTTACATTGCTTTATTGTTACAAAGTTTTAAATTCTAGTAGCTTTCTCTAGATTCAGTTTACTGACACAGCTTTTATTGCAATAGATTAGAACGGAATTTAATGATTGCAGAGTAAAGTGATGTTAACTCTTTGCCTAGCATTAGCATATTTTCATATTTAGATGATGGCTCAGAAGTAAAACGAAAGTATAAACCCATACCCTGAACGTTTGCTTTTTTGCGCTGTGCGGATGACTCTTGAAGTCCTTTAAGGGGAAGGCCTACCTAAAACGGTCAAAACAGCATGCTTCTTTGGGAATTTTTTCTAAAAAAACCGATAAACTTTTATTATTAAATATTAGTCTATTGGAGAGAGTACATCTTACGGATGTTTTTCAGTATTTTTCTGGCAAAAAGTATTGAAAGGTTTGTGAGTTATAAGCGACGACCCAGACGTTCTTTTTTTAGGAGGATCACCCAAAATTGAGAATTCGAAATTTTTTAGATAATTAATGAAATCATCTAGGCGCAATCTAGCCGCTCGCGCGCGCGTAAAGCATGGTAGCGAGCCGACGTGAGTTTGCCGATGCTAAAAATGAGACTGTGGTTACAAAATTTCAAAAATTAAAAATGGGAGACGGTAGGGCTCTCGGGTAGAGGGGCCTGCACCAACGTCAAATAAAAATTAAAAAAAAATTAATAATTTTTTATTAATATTTCGGAAACTAATAAATACCCGAAGCTACAATTTTAGATTTAGGGTCCACACCCCCACCCCACCAATCCCTCCAAACCTCATCTCGATCGACCACCGATCCCTTTCGGAATAACATCCAAAAATTATTTTGAGGCAAAATGGCGGCTGTGCAAAGTTGAAGCATCCATATTTAGCAAAAAATCGCTCGTCTTTCGAGTGTAAAAAAAAGGAAAAGCTCCCGATAGCGCTTAGATTTTTAACCCTAAAATAAGCCTGCAAAGCCTCGAGTAAATCGGTTCATTAATTTTTGAGTTATGTGTATCGGCGACTTTGAAAACACGATTTTGAGGAAAACGCGTTTAAAGTTTTGGGTCTGAGCGCTACTCGGAGGAACACCTACCTACTTACGCGCGTATAACTTCGTCAATTTTGGTCGGATTACCTTGACACTTTCGGGGAATATTTTCAAGATATACTTGAAGAAAATATAAAAATCGAAAAATCGTTTTTCCGAAAATTTTTAGTGGCTATAAAATTGAAAAAAATTTTCTATGGGTAGGTGTGTATGCAAAGGCCTGAAAGATTGAAACGACCTTCCAAATATTTAAATGCTAGTCAAAGAATTAATGATCCTTATAATTGATATTGTATAGTATGTGGAGTTACAATTAGTGTAAAACATAATAAACAAGAATGTAAAATTGTCTTTGTAGCTACTATGACCAGTTGTGTGCATTGGAGAGCAAAATACCTGCCCATGAATTACAAATACCCTTTAAGTGGAAAGACGCATTCGATCGCACTATATTCGGTGGAAAGCTTAGTTTAAGTAAGATCCATAATGTGTTGCACGAATACATTTTCTTTTATACTGTCTTATTTCGAATTATTTCTATGAGGCGATGTAGATTGATTTCGGTCTTTAACCGACAAGAGTAATAAGTAGCTATTAGATAAGATAAAGTCATTATCGATCACATCAATATTTCTGTTTTTAAAATATTACAAGTTGAAGCATAAGATGTAATATGAAATTATAACAATATAGAGATATCATGATCGTAATGTTATTTCATATTTTTAGCAATTAGTACGTTGGCATACGAGAAAGTTTGTGTATTATTCAATATCGCTGCTTTGCAAAGTTCAGTTGCAGCATCACAATCGTTAGAAAGCGATGAGGGATTGAAATTGGCTGCTAAATTATTCCAGGTTCGTATTCCAACGTAATTAAGGGGAAGTTCCGGTTTAAAAATCGATATTTTTTTTATTTCATTTTTCGAACGTTCTACCTTTTAGGAATACGTGTTTAAGAGGATTTGTTGGAATTCGTAAAATTCCCGAAGTTATGGGCATTTGAGTAGCGGCAAGTGCATGGGTAACCCCCGGTCACTCGGCACTCGCTTAAAACTAGAGCTATTCTTTTGGCCCGGGTATCCGGGTACCCGGGTACTCGGGTACCCGGTGAGACCCCGGGTAGACAAAAATTACCCGGGTACCCGTAGGATACCCGACTACCCGGGTACCCGTAGGATACCCGACTACCCGGGTACCCGTAGGATACCCGACTACCCGGGTACCCGTGCGATACCCGGGTAAATGATCATCGATTTGACAGCCGATCGTCTTTCGACTTTCGACCATTTTCGGCTAACATCAGTAATGAACGGAATAAACTTCAAGCAATTGAATGTGTGTGCGCGTTACGATTATGAATATTATGATAAAATGTTTAATTCCTTGAAGTTTATTCCGTTCATTACTGATGTTAGCCGAAAATGATCGAAAGTCGAAAGACGATCGGCTGTCAAATCGAAATTCCCAACTATCTCATCACATCTCATTTACTCGGGTATCTCATGGATACCCGGGTAATTTTTGTCTACCCGGGTAGCCGGGTAATTTTTGTTTACCCGGGTACTCGGGTATCGCACGGGTACCCGGGTAGTCGAGTATCTCACGGGTACTCGGCGGGTCGGGTAGTAAGAGCTCTACTTAAAACTTTAAACGCGTTTTTCTCGAAACAGTGTTCCCAAAATCGGTGGGACCTGTAGCTCCGAAAGTGATTATCCGATTCGACTGAAACTTTTTTATTTTGAAGAATATACTTCTGGCTAGGTGGGAAACCAGTGAAATTAAAAAAAAATTGAAAATTTATAATTTTTAAAGCCGTTGATTTCAAACTTCAAGTGTCGTTAGTTTCTAAAAAAAATGTCATTTTTGTAATTTTTTCTGCCCCCCCCCCCCTAGCCGGAAGTATATTCTTCAAAATAAAAAAAGTTTCATTCGAATCGGATAATAACTTTCGGAGATCCAGGTCCCGCCGATTTGGATGAATTTCTTGACGCCTCGACTTTAACGACTCCCCAGTGTCGGCTGCAATGATTAATTATAAAACAAAAAATATATTTCTATAATCTAAGACATCCTTAATACAATGCAAAAAGTGCCATTAAATAATATGCAGTAGTTTTCCTTTAATTAATTCCTAAAGATCACCTGTTTTTATGGGCTCTAGACCGGAACAGCCCCTTAAGGCAATTATATATAACGACGTAGCGTAAAGTTATAAACATAAATTTGCTGTTATAAAAATTTCAGCAATCAGCTGGTATCTTTAATTACCTTAAAGGAAATGTCATGATGGCTATTCAGCAAGAACCAACACCGGATATTAGTCCAGAGACTTTGGCCGCATTATCGGCTCTAATGCTTGCTCAGGCTCAGGAGATATTTGTGTATAAAGCAATTCACGATGCTATGAAAGATGGGATTGTAGCGAAATTGGCTGCACAAGCAGAGGAATTATACGCGGATGCGTTGAGCGCATTTCAGAAGGAGATTTTCAGAGCATTTTGGGATAAAGAATGGATTCCTCTGGTATGTATACGTTGCAATAAAAATGCGAACATACAGGCAGGCCATTTCGTAGTAATAGTGAATATGACACAATCGAAGTAGTGAAGATTTTGTTAAAACTTCAAGAATGTGTATGCATTTACTGCAATTTCCATTTTTACTAGAATGTTACATAAAATTTTATTTACGCGAAGCAATTATGCGATCCACGAAATATGTCGGTTGTTTTTACTGACGTAGAAAAATCTGTGAAAAAGATATAAGGGTGAAACATATTCCGGTTTGCATTTATTTGCGCATATATTAAGTTTGAGGAAATATTTAGACCAAGGTCATGCTGTTTTAAATCTCAACATCATCGTTCCGCCCTTGGACATTTTCGCGTATCATTAAAAATAAGAGCGATGTTTCGGGTGGTCAGCTGGTCACCCTGTATACGCCGAGTAGTAATATTTAATGCATTAATACAGATAGCGGGGAAGCAAGCTGGGTATCGGGCGATGACTGAATTTTATCAGTCATTAGTGTGTAAAAATAATAAAGCAGTCGGGGAAGAAATTGCTAGATTGGAGGTATGGTCTATTTAATACACAAACAAATTGATATAACTGGCGTGGCAGCAAGCATTACTTTAGGGATAATTTGTTTATGTTCTTAGCATGCTGTGAAGCTATTCCAAGCGGCGCAACAGCGCTCGAATAAACCGAATATATTTCAAGAATATGTAAACAGAGCTCAGAGAAATCTTGCAGAAGTGAAAAAAGATAACGATTTTATTTATCACGAAAGAATACCGGATATAAAATCTTTGGAGCCTATTGGGAAAGCTAATGTTGCAAAATTATTACCGCTGCCTGAGCATTTCAGCTCGAATTTTAAAGGTCTGATGTACATACATTGTTATACAGGGTAATTAATAAATCCACGGAAGTGTTTCACACAGTGAATGTACGCACTAAGCTAAGCACAAAATGTTATATGAACATTAGAGTGATACTTGGCTATGGGTAACGATTTTTTCTTGGCCGCAAACCCAAGAAATTTTCCAATCCATAAATAATATAATATGTGTAAAAGACGGGCTCGATCGAATGACGGGAGAATGTGTTCCGAGGGCTCCGAAGTTTAACATGCGAAATGTTGAATACCGAATTTTCGATCTTCTGTAAATCAGAAGCTATGCTCTGCACGACCTGCGTTCACATAATATTTCCTACGTGCTCCTAGTGCATAAATTTATACTGTGACGTACATACTGCCGTGCATTTATGAATCTTCCTGGATTTTCATTAACCCTTTCGCTGCACTTTTCGACTATAGTCGAGCGCCGCTACATTCCCGTTCGATGCGAATTTCGACTGTAGTCCACGCATTAAAACATGTATTCCCTTGTACTGCGATACTCAGTAATGTTCTCCGAGAAAAATGAAAAACTTTTTTTATTCGCGTAAAATTGACACCTTTCAAGAATCGTCGGAAGATTTAAATACGCAGCGGAAGGGTTAAATATATAAGAAAGATGTAAATATAATGGTCAGTGTTTATATACGCCTGATATTTCCAGACCTGTTTGCTGATTTATTGCCCGTTAATGTGCATCAAGCTTTATCATCTTATGGAGTTCGTTGCAATGAATTGGTCAATGCAGACATTTCAAAGCTGCGGGAAATGACGCAAGTGCTAAATAGGTACCGTAATCATTTTATCATTCGCGCAAACACTTAATTCTTACCTAATATTTAATAATCGCGTGTTTAGCGTTTTGGCAAGCTTGAACTTGCCAGCGGCGATTGAAGATACGAGTGGAACCGAGCTACCGCAATCTTTACTGGAGAAAGCTCGATACGTAAGAGATGGTGGTGGTATACAGGCTTTGGATAGTGCTATGAAAGAATTGCCCGATCTTTTGCAACGAAATAAGGAGCTTTTGGACGAGGTACGTAAATTTACTACGTACAGCTGTATAATACAAATTGAAATATTGTTTTTACCCGCAGTGCGATAGAATGCTCCAAGAGGAACGCGAATCTGACGATCAGTTGAGAGAACAATTCAAGGATCGCTGGACAAGAATATCTAGCACTCGCTTGACAGAGCAATTCACTGTTAATCTACGGAAATATCGCGAAATCATCAATAATGCTGTGACAGCCGATAAGGTAAACGTGGGAGAAATAATTTTACAGGAACGTGCGTGGAACAGTACTTTTAAAAATGGAGATTGTGTTATTATAGGCCGTGCGCGAGAAGTACGAAAGTCATCACGAAGGTATGAAAACTTTAAGTTTGCAAGAAAGCGACCTGATGAACGCCGTGCCAACTGGGTCCGCCGTTCAGGAAAGTAATACCGTTACGCAGCTGAGAAAATTCATGGAGGATGTAAGTGCTTCGTATAAATCTACAAATTCCGTCGATTTCGCCTGATACCAATCTTCGTTTTAAGGTTGAAACGTTAAAGGCGGAACGCGACGCTATAGAAAGCGAACTAAAATCTGCCAATACCGATATGAAAGCTACATTCCTGGCGGCGCTTGCTAAAGACGGCGCGATCGACGAGCCGAATTTATCCGCGGAAAACATAGGGAAAATTTACGGGCCCGTGCAGAAGGAAATGAGAGACAGTGCTGCTCGGCAAGAGCAGTTGATTGCTGAAATTCAAGTGCGTACATTTCTTTTTTTTTGTAATATACAGGCATGATATTTCGATGATGCTGATAAAACAAATAATTGCAGAGATGTCACGCAGCGTTTACGGCCGAGCAATCTGGCAGTGGAAGCTCGCGAGAGGCGGTGCTGTGTAAACTGGCAGCTGCTCACGACTCGTTTAAAGAGTTAAAAAGCAATTTAAACGAAGGCGTGAAGTTTTACAACGATTTAACACAGGTGAAGTATCGAGGATGACGTCATCGTAAATTGTATCACGTTGGCATTGAGCAATTCTCTGTTCGCAGTTGCTGGTATTGTTTCAAAACAAAATCTCAGACTTCTGTTTTGCCCGAAAAACCGAGAAGGAGGAACTGCTGAAGGATTTAACAACAAATTTGAGTCACAGTGGCCCAGCGACCACTCCCAACATTCCGTCTCATCATGGTGGTACGAGTACTATTTCATAATTAATGCGTGCCTCGTATATTTATCGTAAAAAAGCATAAATATATTTAGGACCATCCGGGCATAGTCAACCTAGAATGGAGCAGAGTGGGTCATCGCAATTGCCGTACCCTACGCAATTTCAAGGCGCAATGCCTGTGCCGTACGGAGCTGGTCCCACCACGCCGTATCCTACATATATTCCTCCTCCAATGCCTACAACGTATAATCCGTACGCAACGATGCCTTATCCCGCGCAAGGTAACTTAAAAATGCGTTATCACTAGCAGAGCCCGATCTAGCTCTTCCGCCGCTCTGGGCAAACATGATTTTTGCCGCCCCATATATTTACTTATAAATAATTATTTTAAAATGTAATTCTTGACGGTGAGTGAAATTTTTAGGTATTTGTTGAATAACAAAAGCCTTATCTACTTTTTTACCGCTGTTTCAAGAAGTGAAACTTCTTTATTGATTTTAATTTTCTCTTTCTACCAATTTTGCCGCTCGGACAGTTGCCCTGCTTGCACCCCCCTAGATCGGGCCCTGATCACTCGCGAACTTGCTACGCAATTCCCTGCCTATAGGTTCGGTGTTCACCCTCGTTGTGCGCTCGAAAGTTATACGCTCGCGACAGACGGGAGCAATAAGTTCGGGCGCAATGCGAGTCATCTAGTAATGAAACGTGAAAGTATTTTTAGATTTGTCATTAAACCTTTATGGATGTATTACCAATGAAACTGAGTGCAAACACGCCTTTATTCGAACTATTTTTAATTACACGCGATGTGTTTAATTTTAAGAAATCGATTGCTGCTAAAACGAATAAACATTTGTTAGCGCACTTTAAGCACGCGCACCATTTCTGACGAATGCTGTGTTTGAAATTTTTAGCAGACACTTTACGATGTGATGAATTCACTAATATTCATTGTTTTAGACAGCTCGTAGATTAATAATTTATTTTAACATTACGCTTAATTAAAAATACTCCGATTAAGGTTGTGTTTGTGCGCATTTCCATTAGGAAAGCCTCGCCGATTCATTGGCAACACTCCCGTGAAGATTGAATGAAAACTATAGAAATTTAAATTTTCAGTAGTAGATTCTGTCGAATTTATCGCCCTCGGCTGTCGGGCGTGGATCCTAAGTAGATCGAGGGTCTTTCTCTATTATTCCGTATAAGTAATTCTCACAGGGGAATATCCCGAAATGACAATCGCTGATTTGAATGAAACGGGTAAAAACTATTTCTCACAAAAATATTTAACACGCTAAATCGTTTTTCTAGCTCTAATAGTTTCCGAGATCCTCGACCAACTGACTTCCCCCCTTCGATATAGACGTTGTCCGATAAAAAGAATACGTATTCAATATTTTTGTGGGAATTACTTTGCACGTACGTTTCATTAAAATCGGCGATTGTAGCGTCGAATGATTTAACCGAAGATCTAACCAAGCATGAGATGATGAAGTGCTGGATAGGCAATGACTTGATCATTCAGCTTATGTAGAGGGAATATTGACTAAAATGAATGTAATATTTATTTTATATTTTTAGGGACTTATAATCCGTATCAAGGTATAGTTCCGAATTACGGTGGATTTGCGACTTTGCCACGTTATGGTGGTAATCCTCCTCCTCCACCGGCAGGACACAATCCATTCTAACAAGTTGACTGCATCTTTTGTATTCTGTGATTACAAATGTAACCACCCGATTTTGCGAAATTAGGAAGGAAAGGCTTGTCTGCAATAATGCTGCGAAAGTTAAGATGAAATATATTCCAAAGCGTTTCAAAGTGTCTGGATATCGAACGGCGACGAATAATATTGAAAATCTTAATTGTTAATTATATTTCATGCAGTTGAATTTTTGATACAAGACGTATCAATGCGTGATATATGTTAAGCTTTAAATAATGCTTCATGAAAAGGAAAGATTTAAATATACAATGCTCCAACAGTTTATAAATATATTTTGTAACATAATATATTAGTGATTATAATACCTACAAATTGCAATGACAAATTATTGTTATGCGTTGTAACCTTTTTTGCATTTGTAGATATATGTACAACTTTATACCTTAATAATATTTTAGCACAAAACTTTACTCGTAATTGAAGAGCTTATTTCCAAAACGTCTTGAATCCAAGAAACAGAAAGCCGAGGAAATCGCAATTTTCTTACAATTGTTTAGAACTTGTTTTTCGTAATGAAGTATGTTAATACATTTCGTAAGTCATCCTACTTATTCACAAAAATCTGGGATCTACATACATTAACGACACAATCAAATGAGCAATTATGGAAATAAGACGTTTTGGGCATTGCAGGAGATAAGACGTGCTGAAAATAAATTATTGGAGATTGAAATAATTAAAACATGATATGTCGCATTAACCCTGCTTTAATTATTTAATTTATCAGAAATTCTTAAAAAAGGATCGATAATTTAACTATTACTATATTAATAATTAACTGGTATCGTCTATTATTATCGTAATAGTGTCTGCTACATCAGATCAAGACAGATAATAGTCAATACTCTAGGTGGTGATTATACAGACGAAAATCGAGAGTGACGAAATTGCGGTAAAGGCGGCTGCGGATTTAAGAAAAAAGGCTCAGGTGGCAAACGTTCTGAGGGGCCCATTTCTTCGGGAAAATAAAGCTGTAGTTTACTAAAAACGGGCTCAATGTAATAATACAGAAAAAAATATGCTTTGGATGTAATCATAATTTTTTTTTAGATGGGGCTCTGGGGGTCTTCTGGGCAGGGGCCCAGGCAGCAAGTGCTCATCAGCCCTGTTAAATCCGCCACTGGGTAAAGGCTTCGTGTTCGAGAGAATTGACTTTTGCACTTCACCTAAATACGCGTGCCCCTCAGACGCCTACGGTGCACATTTCGGTGAAATTCAAAGTCAATTTTCTCGGAAACGAAGCCTTTACCGTTCTTGCAGTTTCTTCACTCTTGATTTTCGTCCTATTTTCGCGTTCATTTCTAATGAGACGTTCATTTTTACAAATTGATTACGAAATAAACAAGACAAAGTGATAGACATATGCAGAACTTAAATGCTTTGCGTTAAAATGATCAAATGATACTATATATACTTCAGAATGGGCCTGCTGTTGCGGCCAAGAGTACGATCTCAATTGTACTTATACGTGCCTCTCGTAATTTTTTTTAACCACTTGACAATTTCTGATAACTTCTGTACTGCTGACAGAGATGGGTAAAGACGCGAATTTTTTACTTTATACACTACGTGTTTTAAATGTCACAAATGTAATATCCCTTTTAACGTAGTTGAATGAGAACATTTTAAAGCATTAATTAATAAATTGAACAATCAATAAAAGCCTACAAGGAAAACGGTGTCAACAACAATTTTGGATGCACAATATAATGAACTTGTTATAATAATTCTATAAGGAAAGATGAACCTCAAGATGGAGTGTTACTATAATTGATGGTTCGAAAAATTCAACAGTTAATACCAAAACTACAACGGCCAATACAAAAACGACATATTATACGTACTACATTTACGACACGGTGTAAAATACGTACCCACGACTGACTGCTGATAATGCACATAGCCAAAGGGTTGCGGGGTAAGGGGAGGGTAGCAGTTAGCAGTCAAATAACACCGCAATCATCAGATGAGAGACATATCCAATGTCGCGTGTGGTCACATGAAGGTGCGATTTCATGCTGACGCTAGACGCTCGTTTTGAGCGCCAAAACCAGTCACGTGATGGGTCCACGTGACTCTCAGCGTCAAGCGGTAAAGCTAAACTCGGTTTAGCATTCCCGTGCTTTTCCGCTTGACGCTCATTCACTCCGACTCGCTCGCTCGTTGGTCGAGCGCCGGTCACGTGATTAGTTTTGACGCTCAAAACGAGCGTCGACGCTGAACGTCCCGTGGACCAATCACGTGACCGGCTTTCACGCTCGTCGACGCTCGTGCTGAGCGTCGAAACCAATCACGCGATTGGTCCACGGGACTCTCAGCGTCGACGCTCGTTCTGAGCGTCAAAACCAATCACGTGACCGACGCTCGGCCAACGAGCGAGCGAGTCAGAGTGGACGAGCGTCAAGCGGAAAAGCTAATCTCGGTCACGCGGACCTATCACGTGACTGGCTTTGACGCTCAAAACCAGCGTCGAGCCGTCAGCATTTGCATGAAATCGCACCTTGACAGATGAGACCAGATGAGACTGATGAGAGGTGGATCCCATCAGAGTCCTTTGCATAGTGCGACATATTGATTCTTCCGAGAGTCGACGAAAGGATTCGGAAGGAATAATAATGCCATCCCCGGTCAGCGCCTATTTAACAATAAGTTTCTGCGCATTTTTATTTCACGCGGGTGCCGCCGCGAATAAATATTCCGCCGAGGCAAATAAACCGCGGTATGAAGACCCCTTGCAATTCCCAACCTCTCTTCGCGAGTTGGACAAACCGTATCGGATGTCAAAATTGAACGTGCTCTGGGTGAAAGCGAAAAACGTGAGTATTAACAATGATGCTAGGAGCGCTCTAAGCGTTATGGAAATACGACCGCATACACGCGCCGAAAACAGGTACTTAGCAATTTTTCCAACAGCGCTTGACCGACACGAAGCTGCAGTCGATATTCAGCGACTTAAAAATTCACGACAAAGAAGAACTGGCATACAAGCATCTGAAATCCGATGGGAAAGACCCAAATGGCGAAGAAGAGGCTCGTCTAAGAAAGAAACTCATTGGTAATATAAGATAAGTTTTTGGCTGCTCAAAACAAACTTTGGCTGCTCAAAATCAATTTTCCTCGGGAATAAATGTCTATCGCAGCCTTGCTTTTATTCTTTCGCATATTCTATCTGTCTTATAATGAAAACAGTGTTCCTGCTTCACTCTTTTCCTCCGCCAAGACAGCGAGCAGATGAAAAATGAAGCGTAAGGAAGCTCAAACTTACGACGGAGATAGTCAGATAATGGCCTTCAGCGTCCAAAATCTTTTGTCTCTATTGTAATCAATTTTGCTTAATACAGCACTCACTGCATTTTAATGCGTTCAGAATTGTTTTTGTTTACGTTGCTGTTTAATTGAAAACTTGCCTTTCATTTCTAGGGATTATGAGCACGTACGGAATTTTGGAACATTTTAGTGATACAGAGGATAAGGAATTGCTTAAACGGCATAAAGCGTTAAACGATGGGAGTAACTATATTGCCAAAGATGTGTTTAAAGATAAAAGGTTGAACAACTTGTGGGTGAAAGCTGAATTGGCAGGTTTTACGCGTAAGTGCACCTTAAGTATCATTTTACTCTTTAAGGGGAGGTTCCGGTCTAAAAATCGATTTTTTTTTATTTCATTTTTCGAACGTTCAACCTTTTAGGAGTACGTGTTTAAAAGGATTTGTTGGAATTCGTAAAATTCCCGAAGTTAGAGGCATTTGAGTAGCGGCAAATGCATGGGAAACCCCCGGTCACTCGGCACTCGCGTAAAACTATAAACGCGTTTTTCTCGAAACAGTGTTCCCAAAATCAGTGGGACCTGTATCTCCGAAAGTGATTATCCGATTCGCCTGAAACTTTTTTATTTTGAAGAATATACTTCTGGCTGGGGGGGAAACCAATGAAATTTAACGAAAATTGAAAATTTATAATTTTTAAAGTCGTTGAAAGGACGAAAAATATAGGGAAAAAGTGATTTCACACCCAAGTGTCGTTATTTTCTAAAAAAAAATGTAATTTTTGTAATTTTTTCTGCCCCCCCCCCCTAGCCAGAAGTATATTCTTCGAAATAAAAAAAGTTTCAGGCGAATCGGATAATCACTTTCGGAGATACAGGTCCCGCCGATTTGGATGAATTTTTTGACGCCTCGACTTTAACGACTCCCCAGTGCCATCTGCAACGATTAATTATAGAACGAAAAATATATTTCTATAATTTAAGACATCCTTAATAAAATGCAAAGAGTCTCATTAAATAATATGCAGTAGTTTTCCTTTAATTAATTCCTAAAGATCACCTGTTTTTATGGGCTCTAGACCGGAACAGCCCCTTAAATAGAGAATTTGAAATGCATAAAGCTACATATTGACCTGCCGATTTTTCATCTGTGTTCAATAGACGAAGAATTGCAAACTTTAAAGGAAGAGTTTCAGCATCATCAGGATAAAGTAGACGAATACATGAGCATTTTGAAGGATGTGGATGCTGGAGATCCAGACGTACATAAAAGTTAGTAATACAGTGTTACGGTACAAAATAGAATAATTTAAAATTTGTAATGGAAGTTGGTTAAGGGGTTTATTTAATACATATTGAAGTACGAAAAACAATTTTTTAATTGTCATTTTTATACAAAATGGTGGCGATAGAGCCCGTCGTCGAAAACAGTTTTTTTTAAAACACCGCCACGGGAGGACGGTTTTCTCGGCATGTATGAGTCGTGGAACAAAATACCCAAAAAATTTATAATCTATATACAATTGGCTTTGGAAGTACGTAGGTTTTTTTTTTTTATTAATTTTTGTGGACGTGGTACACTTTTTAAGGAATGAATCGATTTTTTTCCCTAAAAATGAGCATTAAATTTTTTATAAAAGAAAAAGTTTACATTCGATCAAAAAACGGCTACGTACTTCCAAAGAGAATATTGTTGTGAAGCTACTGTAAAAATTTCAAATCGATCCATGCAATAGTCTCCGAGAAATCCGTCCTCCCAGTTTGAAAGAAGTGGTTTCGACGACGGGCTCTGTCGCCGCCATTTTGTATGAAAATGATAATAAAAAAATTGTTTTTCGTACTTCAATATGTGTTAAATAAACCCTCTGAAAAGAAATTCTATTCCGTTTGTCATACTCCCAAAATAAATTGTCAAATTTAGGTATTTTTTTCTGCCTCTCGAGTGGTGTTACCCCTTAAGTGGGTGGGATGAGCACGGCTGTATGTGCAAAAGCTACAAGAGAAACTTTAGGTGATTTAGGATTAATAGCTTGAAAAAGATCGAACATGTAAGGATCACAGAAACTTAGTTGGGAGAGAAGATTGGGAAAAATGTAAACGAAGCTTGCTAAAAGAATACAAACGGACACACTAAGCAAAAAAAGAAGGAACGGTACAAATTTCGCCCGTTTAAAACCGTGCTACAATAGTCTTAAATCGGTATTGCGATCACGATGTTCGGACATCAGTTGTTTTTTTATAAATATGTATGGGTGTATAAAGCAGCATTTAATTATATGGATTGCGAGTAAAAAGATTGAAAACGAATGTAGAAAGAACGCGAAGCGTATAGTGGCTTAAAAAAATTTGTTTCCAGAACTCGTTCAATATAATTCCATTTAAAAAAGTAAATTTAAAATGTTTAATGTTTTATAGATAGCCTGTATCATAAACCGGAAAGTTCGAATGTGATACCAGGGGAAGAGGAAGTCTCTAATAATGTCCCTACACACGAAGAAGATTATTTAAAAAAGGCATCTTTGCTTCGGTATGTACGCACATATATACATATAATTAATTTATCGTCCAGTTTCATGAATACGACATATATCGTTTTAGAGAAAAGCACTTGGAACTCAGGAATGGATACGATCGTTTGGACACATTAACTGCTAAAGGTCCGAATCATAGAGAATTCGTGGAACCTAAAGTACAAGGTTTGTGGCGATTTGTATTGGAAGCTTCGTTTTCGCCAGAAGAACGCGCTTCTTTGAAGGTAATATTATGTAAAATCTTTCGATATAGTTTTCTGTCTAAAAAAAAAAGGATCTTATTTAGGTTTAGAAATATTAATCTGGAACAATATTTAGGAAAATTTAAGGATTATACAATTACGCGAAGAATATTTTTTTTATCCCGTATTTTGTTATTTAGGAGGAACTTCTGCATTATGAAGGGAGATTGCTTAAGTTACGTCACCTACACACGGAGGCAGCTTTGGAAGCAGCGCGACTGGGAAAATCTCACGATTTAGATAACAATACGATGCAGCAACACATCAAGAAGCATGCTAGAACAGTCGAGAAACTTCATATCGATATCGAAACAAAGATTATGCAAAGACACTCTGAACTTTAGCACGTATCGAGAATACTGTAATCAATTTAAGTAAAAACATATTGTTACTAGAAATCTAGATAAAGATTGACATATATCCAGGTTAACAAATGGAGATAGTATTTTATATTATATTTATACGAAATATTTGTAAAAATTTGTATTAAAATAATAACGTTTATGTATATACTAAAATTTGTTTTATACTGTTATTGCGTTCGTTATTATAAAGTCATACAGTTCTTATTAATATTTTTCCGGATATATTTAGCGTTACTTGGTAACATATGCCACATCAATATTGCTATGGCAATTGCTAACAGTTTCGAATCTGGTCTGTAGCTTAGACAGCTAAACGGATACAAATACATCGCTTTCATTAATATATTAATTACCGCAAAGTAAATTTCAATAGTTAAGTTACACTTTGCGTTACATAAATATATATATATATATATATATATGTAAAATGGCAACGGCGATAAAAGATCGTGTTATTCCTAACATGGACACTCTGGTCAAATACGACAATCCGGTTTTAGATACAATTCGTCCAGAAAAGGTTCGATTTGTTATTAATAAAACACATGTGTTCCTTGTGTCTAAATTGCAACGAAATCAGCCAATTCGAAAACAGCAATATCAAAGTACGTAGAGAGTCATAGTTTTAATTTTAAAACATTTTGTGATTAAGACAGGTAGCTAAGGACACAGCGCCGAAAATTGGTGGAGTAGTTTGTAAAATTCAAGTCACTCCTCCAACGGTTGATACACGGCGCGAAACTGTCGATATATTGAATAGAATTTTGCCACCTAAACAATGGGAAGAAGATGGCCAAAAGTGGACCCAGCAAGTAAGAGATTTTGCTCCCCGTAAAAAGCCTTTCGCGTTCGAAGAAAAGCGTGACCACTTTGTTACATTTTTTAAGCGTAAAACGTTGTTTTGTGATGCGCGATGTAAATAGGTATCGAGCACGCCAGCAACGAGGCTGGACGTCATTAATTTGCAAGAGCAACTGGACATGAAACTGCAGCAAAGACAGGCAAGGGAAACTGGTATTTGTCCAGTTCGCAGGGAACTTTACACACAGTGTTTTGGTAAAAGCGTTTTTCGTCTTGAGCGACTACGTTGTAGAATTTTTTTACGATTATCCAGCTGAAATTGCAAGATAATATTTTGTAGATGAGATAATTCGTCAAGTCACGGTGAATTGCGCCGAACGCGGTTTACTTTTACTTAGAGTTCGGGACGAGCTCAAAATGACGCTAGCGGCGTATCAGATATTGTATCAAAGTAGTATTGCTTTTGGGATGCGCAAAGCTCTCCAAGTACGTATCTGTATTGCGACGAATAAAAAAAGAATATCTTAAGCCTGTTCAAACACTTTAATAGGCGGAACAAGGGAAAGAGGACCTAATTGCTGCTGCGGATGACCTGGAGTTGCAGAAAGCTGAATTAGAAAAGGCTGTTGCTGAATTGAAGCAAAAGTTTGAACAGGCTGAGAAAAGAGCGGCTGAATTGAGAGAGGCTGAAGAAAAGAAACATATGGAGGAAATACAATTTCTCAAGAAAACAAATCAACAGTTGAAGGTAAATGTTTATATATTAAAAAAGTTATATTCGTTTTAGAGAAATTTTCGAACGGACTATTTTATTTGATGTACTTAAAATTTAGAAAATGTATGCATTAATTAAATGAATTGTTTCAGACACAGTTAGAAGGTATTATTGCACCGAAGAGATAAGATGATTGTATAAGAAATATGTAAGCAAAAGTCTGCCATAAAATCGGCAATAAAAAAGGAGGAAAATGGATATTAAATTACATAAATATTTATTACAGTTTTCTGACTCTAATGCAGTAATAGTGTTCGTATAAAATGTTGAATGTTGTACCTTCAGTTTACTTATTACCTGTAATCAGAATGAAGTATAAGATTTTTGCAAATGTACACATGTTACAATTACAACTATGTATTTACATTCGTATGTATGTAGTAAGTATAAACATACATAAAAATACATACTCAGTAATCTCAGTGTGTCCTCTTTGCGGCTTAATTCGAGTTAGGGGAAATAAACTCGAGGAGGGGAAAGGTCCTCGGATCGCTTTCCAGCGCTGTCGTCGGTGGTGGTAATGAGACTGAATGAGACTTCACCTTACTTTACCTTAGCTCCTCAGCAGAAGTCCTTTGTGAGCGAAATAAGCTCGACTTGGCTTTCATTTACCCGCCCCGCGTTCCACCAAGTTCACGCCTCGAAGACTTACTTGACACGAAGGCGTATTTTATTTTACTATTATTTAACGGGGAGTAGCCTTTAGTTACAACGAAGTATAAAAGTACGTAATTACAAGCAGTCGATAGGGAAAGAAATATATACAGTTGTTTCGCGGCATGGAAACAAGAGAAGTAGAACATATAATGGGTGCGTTCCAGTGGTTCCAATTCGCGCATTGAGCGCATGAAATTGGTGGCATTATACGATTCCCTAGAATTTGTCTCACTTGCGGTGCATGAGGCGCGCAGGAACTGCAGGAACTCGGGAGTTTCTCATCTTGGCGTTGATTGGTTCGACGGTCGCGACGCCATCGCGCGCATGCGTGGCATTCCCCCCCACCGCTAATTATCATGACGCGTATAGGATTTCCTGTAAACGCTGGTCCGAACTCCGGTAGGGTATTTCCCGTGAACACTGCTCGCACCATCGAGAGAGTATCTTTCTCTCTCGCATGATGGTGGCGACAGTTTCGAGCTCTCAATGAGACCTCCATGTATATATGCTCTAAGCTTAGGTATATTACATACAGTGTAACGCGCGTACATTTTCCTGGTCGATCTGTTGTTTCGCTGAGCTCGAGGTAACGAAGGATGGGGGTGGCGACGTCCGCAGAAAAAATGGTGGTACGGATGGTTCGTTCAAAAACAATCACCACTGGATATATTTATATCTATTGAATCTTTAACTTATAGCACTACAAACTTTGTTGTTCACTGTATAATCAATGTGTTTTATTCTATTACTTTTATCATATATTTTCGACTTAATAGTGTTTATATAAGAAAAGCAATAATTCTAATTCATCATTTACAAAACATGTGACAATATCAGAATACGTAGTTGTATACATACAATCAGGGCCGTTCCTGGCGGGGGTGCAGAAGGTGCCCCCGCACCTGGGCGGCCAACCCTAGGGGCGGCTGCAGGCCGTTTATTATATGTAAAATTTTGATTAATAAGAATAATAATCGAAACTTTATGCATGATAACTGTTTAAAATTATGTATGTATAGATATAAAAGTAAACACTGCATATAAAATTCTTAATTAAAGAATATTGAATCAATAAGGGCGGCAATATTGTTTTTGCACCTGGGCGGCCAAAACCCAGGAACAGCCCTGCATACAATGTATCCTAACTATCTATATTCTATTATAAGCTATTTTTTTTAGTTTTTAAAATAACTATAAAACTTTGATGTTAGTATCTGTTGGAGTTTTTTTTACATAATACACAAAGTATTGGGACCACGCTTTCGCTACGAACAACCACGACTGGAATATTTTACTACCATCTTTATGTCTCCGAAATAATGATTTGTAACAATATGTGGAACATCTTGTGCAGGATTATATAATATTTTCCTTATAATTTATTATTTTAGTAAAAATGAATACAAGGGTTTCAAAAGTACATATAAATTATTATTATTATTACTACATACAGATACAGTGTAAAATACCTCTAAATAAAAGATTTTACAATTGCGTTTCTAGTTTGCATACGAAGATAAAAACTTGAAACTGCAAAATAAACCAAGCCACATGATTTCTCTATACATATGTTGTTATAGTATCAAAGTTGTTTTTAATTGTTCCTCCATACAGTACATATAAATTCTATATACTTCGTCGTTTCGATCAGTGAAAAAGTACAGTAATAAAATTTTATCAGTCCGTACAAAATTGATTAGAAATTGATACTTTTCAGAACACTTGCTGTTACAAAACTGTGATTCTACTTTCGTTCGTAAGTCCATAACCGTGTTAAAGGTGATATTACATTTTGCATGCAACAGAGATTCCTTGTCGCAAATAGATTTTTCAAATTTCAATTATGAAAAGATTCTTTTAAAATAAGAGTTTTTTATATTATGGCTATGACGATATGATTATTATTGGCACTTTAGAATTTTCTCATAATTTTGACAAGCAGTACCCTTATTAGCTTTATCCTTGATACTCTAATGCTGGTAAGATATATAAAGTAACATGTACAGTTTTGTCTCGTTATGAGTACGACGCTCAACGAAACAGTATGCTCAGCTCGCCTTTGTCCTTCGCCGTGTTCTTTCAGTAAAACAATGCCGCCGCTAGGTCGACCGAAATTTATGGCTTGTCGCTGTAGCGTGCTATCTGGCTCATCCTCAGTCTCTCGCCCTCGCTCTCACCGCGGCGACCAAAGGAGTAGTGGGGATAGAAATGTACTCTTAACGAAACAGGGGACTCGTACTTATAACGTGGCAACGCTGTAGTAGGTTTTCTTTATGATTAAAGAAATGACGCATGTGTTGTTCTCGCATAATCTTACGCATAATGTACTTAACCGTTTTACTGTCTAGCTAGCCGTTTCAGGAGCGCGAAACTTACACGCTCTTCCCCAAAATATAAAACTACTTAGTAATTATATTTTCAGTGAAAATCAATGTAGATACATATATACACCGAGTGAATTTGAGTGAAGGAGCCCTTGCGCATTGCAAGAGAAATGGGGAGCACTCTCCTCTTCACAGATTAGTACCAATATTTACTTAATATGCCGATCCCCTGCCGGGAATGTTTCCTCGCGAGGGATTCAAATTCCCTCGGTGCACATAGAAATGTGGGATGGCTGTGTATTTTCCAAGTGAACAGATATAGAAAGCCATTAATGAGTTTTAGTTTTTAGAGAATGTGGAAAGTACAATTTAATTTTGTATACTAATGTTAGCATCGCTATAGCAACTACGTGCTATTTTTCCCTAAATAACCTATCATTTCCATTACGTTCGAGCTACTGCACCGAAAATACATTAGCACTCTGACTGGCGCAGGGTTTTGAAAATAGCCGCTTCAAGGTGCTCAGACTCATCCACGCGCAGGCTCTATCGCGCTCGACTTCCTGCGAGCAAGAGGGTCCCCGAGGCGGGCGAGTATACAAAGCGAAGTCCGAACTCGGTTTATTTTCAAAACGAAACATTATGGGACCTTCGGGCAATATTTTCAAACTTTTCAAAAATGATCAGCATGAAATCATGCGAAAACCAAAGAGAAGGTAAAGCCGGGAATCCACCGGGAAGCTAAGCTAAGCTAAGCTAAGCTAAGCTATGCTATGCGATGCTATGTTTTAACTTAGCTTTTGGTGGAAACGGTTCCATAAGAATGTATTGAAGCTAATTTTTTTTAAAACGTAGCATGGCATAGCATCGCATGGCATAGCTCAGCTTCCCGGTGGATTCCCGGCTTAAGGGGTTATACCTATAGTCAGGCGGCCGAAAAGAGGCGAATGTTTGTGAATTTTTTTTTAACAAGCGGAAGCATATATTTTTATCGAACTTTTTGCACTTAAAAGAGCAACATTTAAAGAACATTTGGTAATTTTTTTGTAGAAAAATATTTACGTTTATAATAAAACTACAACGACATCCAAGAAGCCTTGTTAAAAACGGTGAGTAAGATATCTCAACAACCACTGCACCAATCTTTCTATAATTTTGTGTGCTTATTTTTTATATAAAAATCAATCGACTATCGTTCGCCTTTTTTTTTTAATGTATATTTTCGATTTTATTAACGAAAAATTGCCGTTTTTCGCGCGAAAATCAGGACTTCAAACTTTAAATAGCCGCCATTTTATTTTAAATTAATATTTCGAAAATTCCCCCTCCGTCAGTCGATAGATACATTAATATACTAACGAAATCTTTTTTGTTTTTGGATTTTAGATAATTTGGTTTCGAGTTGCAGTGCTCACCGCAAAACAACTTTTTAAAAAAGCCTTCTTCGATATCGGTTGTAACTTTATTATAAACATAAATATTTTTTTACGAAAAAATTGTTCAATCTTCTTTAAATGTTGCTCTTTAAAGTGCAAAAAGTTCTGTGAAAATATGTGCTTCCGTTTTTCCAAAAAAAATTCGCAAACATTCGCTTTTTTTCGACCTCCTGACTAGGTATAACCCCTTAATAGTAAGAGGCAACGCGGTGGTGCACTCTTGAAGTCGCTCTGTAAGTTTGTCCCTTTAAATATGGTTGTATGTACAGGCAGCTGAATATCTTCGTTTTACTGTCGCCTTTTGTTAGTCTCTACTAGAGATGTACCGACTAGGGTTTTGGCCGACTAGCCGACTAGTCGCCGATTACAAAAGTGGCCGAATAGTCGGCTTAACTGACTAGTCGGCCACTAGTCGGTACATCTCTAGTCTCTACTCTTTGCCAAAACCGTGTAGGTACACTGTACAGGATGCAAGTCCCAGTCAAAGTGTTAGTGTACCGCATGCGGCTATCGTAGCGTGTTACAGGACTCGAGCGTGACTTATACGTGGGGCACGGACAGTGAAACGGTTATTTCTCGCTTGGCGGATACAGAGTTTAGTTAGATTAGGCCTACATATCGAACTACTTATACTACTTATTACTGGATAGTATCACTTCTTTAAGAAAATAAGAATTTAAAATCGTAAGGTCAAGTTCTAATGTAAAAGTTTATCATGAGATGTATGCGACTGAAATTATAAGTCAAAATGGAGCCTGCATCAAGCGTCCCAAGATTAATAGATTGGTCCCATTCCTTTAATCGCACTTTAAACGGTAGGACAAGCATAAATATATCGTGCCAACTACCGATAAATATACGGCGGAGAAAGTAGCACCACTCAGGCGCATTCTGGTCGACGCGATTGGGGATGCACAAGTTAAGTGCCCATTAAATTATTATGCCTCGACACCGATGGTGCGTCGGCTACCAACGAATCGTTCTCAACGAACACAAATGCGTGGTATAGCAGGTGTTACGTTCCGAAAAGGACCCACAGACGTTACGATTTTTCATACGATTAAATTCTCGGTCTTCCGCATGCTCGGTGTATGACAAATAGGCACACAGATCTTCCCTTAATCAGGGAGTAGTATTTCGATACACCGTAGGACGCAGAAAGGGCGTCATTCGTGGCAAGACGAAGAGATTGCGAAGGAGGAGCAGTGAGGTAGTTAAGCGATGTACAGTTGTTCCCGGTTAACTTGATAAATTTACCTCGGTTGGGTTGATACAGAATCATATCTACTACCATTTTTGTCTGGGGATCTTCCCAGCCGAGCGCCAACTGTATTAATTAAGAAGCGACAATATCAAGTTCCGCATTTCTCATTGGATCTTCACAAAAGTGACAGCAATCGATTCCTTGTGTTTTCCCGATAAAAATGATATCAAATACCACGTAAATCAGACTACAATCAACGAAATCACATAAAAAAGTAATTCACACATTTAAGGTTATCTTCGTTAAAAATAGTCCTATTTACATGAAATTTGGTTTCTTTTAATCGCGAGACTGCTAGGAATCCATTGGTGGAACTTCCGTATCGATATGATAAAAAATCATTCTCAAGCTCCGAAAGCCACAAAACTCGGTGATGCGTGAAATCGGTAGTGTAAAATTCACCTACCACCCCGAATAAAAGGTATTCCCCGGGCCCTGAGATTATCAACTTAATCGGGAACAACCGCGCAGGGTCGGATTAAGACCTTTACAGGCCTTAAGCACCTAAATGATTCTGAATACGATTAATGTACGATTTCTTAGGCATTTCCGATAACTTGGCTAAAAAGTGGTTCTAACAAAAGTTAGATTTTAAAATTCAGAAAATTTCTATGGTGCCCCGCTTTCGCCTGATGCTTATTTTGTTTATTGGTTAATCCAACACTGCATGCGTGTCTCAAATCGTACAACTACAATTGAAATCGTCCCCAAATAGAAGTATATCATACAATGGATTTTATAGTAAGCTGTAGAACAGTCCCAACATCTGGTACATGCGATTATCGTTTAGTCGCATTAAACTTAGTCGTATGACTTATACAGTGTTGTCCCGTTAAGAGCACGAGTCCTCCTTTCCGTTAAGAGAACACTTCTATCCTCGCTACTTCTTCTGTAGTCGCCGCGGCGAGTGCGAGTGACTGAGAATGTGCGAAAGGGTGCGCGACAGCGACAAGCCAGAAATTTCGTTCAAGATAGCGGCGGCATCGTATTACTAAAAGAAGACGGCAAAGATGAAAGGCGAGCCGAATAGCATACCGTTTCGTTAAGAGACCGTTTCTTTAAGAGACCGCTTCGTTAAGAGACCGCTTCGTTAAGAGACCGTCTTCGTTAAGAAACCGTTTCGTTAACAGACCGTTTCGTTAAGAGACCACTTTGTCCCCCGAGCGTCGTGCTCGCAACGAGACACCACTGTAGGCACATACAATACACAAAATCGTTGCGCCCGTGGGTCCTTGAAGGCTATGATTACGGTGGATGCGTGTTTTGTCGAACTAGCATTCTGATCAATAACACCAGAACAATCAATTAAATGAATTCTTAGTCTATAATTACAGTGGGTGCATGTTCTAACGAATACATCCGGCTATGGCGAAGCATGTTCTGACGAAATGTTGCCGACCCCTTAGAAATTCCTTTACCTATTCAAAATTTGACTTACAACTGGAAGAACTGAATACGTCAAGTATTTGCTTCAAGAGAAAGAAGTGGCGAATGTCACACGTTATTTCACGATATTAATAATACAATTATTCTGATATTAATAGCAATAAAAAGAATATTAATATTAATATCATATATTTTATATCTCACTTTTTTCGAGATTTTTCAACACTGAATTTCTTAATTTCTTAATACCCATTGCAATAGTTCGCACGAACTCGGAAGAAACATCGAATTATAATCACGCATCTACCGTAACCGCGGGCTAAGGCCAGCGATTACTGCGTTTGATGACACACAGCAGAACTCCGCGGCGACCTCTGTACATACATATGCATATAATGGTGGAAGTACGGTCAGTGGTAGAGATACAGCGAAGTCACAAATTTGGCTGTTTAGGTGGAGTTGAATTAGAGCTGGGATGCTTCGAGGATTGAGTCATCTCTCCGTGTTTCCCTTTACGCCTGGCTGATTTTACAACTTCACAGTATATATCTACCACTAACTATGCTCCTTTTAAATACGTATTTGTGTTATGTGCTACATAGTTTTACACTTATGTATAATATTAATGTGAGTTAGTATTAAAAATATAATTCATTGTGTATCGAAAAATGTATACGATCTAAATGAAATGATGATTTTACGTTTGTAGAAATCAATTTATGTTGAACTCTTTAACAGTTTAATGCACCTGAAAAATCTCCCCAGCGACGTGGGCCTACACTGTACGGAAAATTCGTGTAAAACATTATAGTCAATTCTTCACAATATCTATTCACTTGGAACGTAGAAACATTTTTTTTTTAACAGTAGGTACATACATACTTCTTTCGTAATGCACTGTCAAAAGGCTAAGGTCATTTCTTTTACTATTCAGAATAATAAAAGTATTTTTTATTTTTATTTGTTTTTTTTTTAAGTGGTATATTGTAATATCAAAGTAGACACGTACGTTTTTTAGGTAAGTACGCGTGAGGTTGTAAATACTATTTGTTGATGTTGCTAAATTAACATTCTATCGGCTTGTTAATCTAATCGGCTACGTTACATTGTCGAAAATTTGAATGCAAATCGTATACTTTACAATTTCATTTGTATATACTAAGCGTTATTATAATCGGCTACAAAGGAACAGCATACATTCAATGCAACTTTCACTGCTTCAGATTCAGTTCGTTACGGATTGGCTATAGTTCTTTAATGCGCGTCGAACGCATACTTCGGAAATGTAAGTGAGACATTGGACGTTTAATTATAAACTTAAGCTACACCTTAATGTAAATAAAAACTGCCAACGACCAAATACAACGATCGTTGGCATAAATAAATTAATACAAATAAAATCCGAAAACAAATTTATGATTATTATTGTATGTAAAACAATTCAAAACCTTAATATTCGTATTCATTACATTAGTGACAACATTGACTTTAAAGTTCGTAATAACTTTAAATACATGTCTTCGAAAGTTGATGATTAAAGCATTAAAAGTGTTGATATTCACCAATGACATTAAATACACGTGCTGTTTAAAAAGAATCTCGAAGTGGCTTAAAACAATTCTATGTAACAGATATATTAATTTACTTACGTCTAAATGAAAATAAATAAACTTTACAAGCCACAATAGTTAGTCATGGCTTACCTTACTTGTCATTTCTATAGTTATTTATTATAATGCTATATTATATATATTTGAAGCCAATTGTGTCACAATTTAGATACAATTTTTATCTGCACATTATTCCCATCTGGTGACCAAAGTATTTTTTCTGCATTTCACACAAATTATAAAAAAATTGACCGCACTCAAATTACACAATCAAAATTGTAAAAGGGAATGTGTACCGTTTTTCATATACTAATGTAAGTGTTAAATCACATGAACTTACCTCGAGACATGACTTTAAATAAATATAATTCGTAAAATAACTACGATAATATTAATGATAACGGAAATACCATTTCGAAAATTTTGCTTCGGATGATAATATCTTTAAAATTGAAATATTTTGATGAACGTTAAACAGTTCAATTTTACGAAACAAGTTAATACACGGTCTACAAAATGCGAAGTATGAGATATATACTGATTACTAATTGCTATGCTGCACCACTCCAATGAAAATATGATGTACTAATACTATTGAAAGTTGTATTATAGTATTTAAAGCAGTATGTTAATACCAAAAATATAGCACGCTCTGTGTGAAAAATAAACATAGTTTCGACTGCACCTGATGTGAATTACAGTAAATCATAGATATAATGATGTATCTTACGAGTATGCGTACGCGTTTCCGAAAAGCAATGCACAATGAGAGATTTTCAATACCTATCTACATGCACCGATATAGCTGGGATCTGAAGTAGGGCTGGGACTATTTGTCAAATTTTTCGGTATTCGAATATTCGAATACTTCTGTTGCTCAATTATTTGGCGAATATAATTCGAATATCCAAGTATTCGAATACTATTCGAATATCCAAGTACTCGAATACTATTCGAATATCCAAGTATTCGAATACTATTCGAATATGCAAGTATTCGAATACTATTCGAATATCCAAGTATTCGACTACTATTCGAATATCCAAGTATTCGAATACTATTCGAATATTTAAGTATTCGAATAGTATGGTGTGAATTATAAATCAAGTTCTTTAGGTACATCAGTATTCGAATACTCAAATATTCGAAGTTTATTCGTAGCATTCGAATACTTGTAAAATATTCGAATATTAAATTATTCGAATGGTCCCAGCTCTAATCTGAAGTGTAAAGTATGGACAATTACATTGATATAAAACAAAATTCGCATTAACAGAACATACTTTCGCGATACCTTAATAAAGAATATTTGCTAATCTTCTTGTACATATCAATTTTTTTCATTTTGCACTAATACTGAAGTTAATGTCGACCCCGCTTCGAACGTTTCCGCTTCTTCTTTTTCGAAGCGACAGTACTTGCACTAATTTTAGGAGCGCCACCGTCAGTGGTACTTGTTGATATAATTGTTTTAGTCTCCTCTTGCAGAGTACTCACGGTAGAGAATTGCCCGGTTGTCTCCTCGCTTTCGCTTTCAGCGTCGCTCGCTCCCGTGCCAGTGATACTTTCTACCTCGTCTTCGGCATTACTTAATTCCAGCGAGATAATTTTCTCTCTCAAAGTCTCAACCTAGCGACACAAATGTAAACGCTGCAGAAGCAAGAAAAGTTCCGCGCCGAGCTGAGGTAGAGAAGAGAAACTTTTGCATCGGTATGCACGAATCCTAATTCACACAACATAAATATACAATACGTATACAACAATATGAGTAGATGAGTCCGAGTGTGAAAATAATAATTGTTACCACGCAACGTCTAACATGTACCATTACCACCAAGATAACTACAGTATAAAGTGTAACTTGAGAGGAGTATACGTGTATATACATGTGGAAAAAATTGTTAGATTAAAAAAATTAATAGTAGAATTACCAACAGTGTGAGAAGAATTTGTTAGTGATCAGTGGAAATGAAATCAATTGCTCAAGGTGGCGGAGCTCGCACTTCCGTGGTCAGTGTTGGATTCTTGAAACAGCAAACAGAACCATTCGACTAATGTCTCCGACACATTTTGTGCATTAAAGGGAAATATCGTTAGGGTAAGCATGCGAAGACATGCACACAAGATTATTTCAGTTTTTCCGTCGCAAGCAATAGATCTATGAATGCGGAAAACAATGCGGGTTTCAACCTGAAAAAGTCTCTCCATCGTAAACATATCTGTATCATACTTTTTAATTACTTCAACGAGCCTCTAGCATTTATATTATTTATTCCAAAGTTTCCAGACTGAACAAGGTGGCCCCAGATGATTTATAACTGTAGTACAGTTTAACACAAGTACTTTATAATTTCTTTAATCTTTCGTTACGTGAGAATTCTTACGATATTAAATTATAGTTATCGAACAATCTGTTACTTTAAGTAAATGGCACTGAAAAATAGAGGCGCTAATGGGGCAGTAAGTATGAAATAAATTTAATACGAATGAATCAGTAATTAAACATTTCTTAAGCTTCGGTATAATAGATCGGAAAATGTCTGTCCTCTCCTGAAGCGAAGCTGATATATTTCACTCGGAACGACTCTAATCTGCGATGTAATCAGAAGACATTTGGTGCGTAAATTCTGTGCAAATTCTAGAATCTATAGTACCTGTCGCTCAATGAGCTTCTCGACGTATTCGACCGTTCGCACACGACGTTCGCCCGTCACCTCATCCACATATTCCTCGGTACGTCGAGTGACCTTCTCGTCCACTACTTTCTCAGATTCGCGTATCTCTTTAGGGGGACCCAACTTGCTGCGTACAGCAAGTTTAGGAAAATCTGCACTAGACGGCCGTAACGCAGTGAACTATGATAGTAAGACAGACAAATAGAGCACCATTGTAGTTACATTGTAATTCACAGACACTAAATCAGGAGCCACAAGCAAAGAAGTAATTAGTAAATAATTGCGGTTAAATCGATGTAAATAAACGATGCTGGTTAATTTGTATCGGGTACGCTGTTAGATTGCATAGTTAGTGATAGTATGGTCGATGCGATAGTATTTTATGAATGCTTACATCGGCTGTCTTTTCTGCTTCAAGAGCTGGAATGACATCTGTGGAATCCTGCATTGTATCTACTTTACTCGTTGTGTCCATCATTTCACTCATTTTTTTTATTACTATCTGTGCTTGAAGAGCATCCTAAATATCAATATTTCATGTACATAAGTTAACCGAGGTGTTGGGCGAAGTCTCATTAATCCAGATATTATTCAGAAGGTTCGTGACATAAAAGAAAGGGCATCGAACGGAGAGATTGATGTTTTACCTGTTCAAGTGACTTTAAACGCGCTTGCCTCCATGCCGCACGTTTCTCTGCTCTTAGCGTTCTCTGTTCAGCCGGGCTTAAACGGCTTTCTTCATCGTCATCCGAAATTATACCCTACGAATATAGAGAGACATTAGACGAACGGTATAAGTTTATCAAATAATTTCGATTATTCTAGGTCGGAACAGTGTCGAAGTGGGCTCACACTAGGGCTGGAACTATTTGAATAATTTAATATTCGACTATTTTACAAGTATTCGAATGCTACGAATAAACTTTGAATATTTGAGTATTCGAATGTTATTATTCGAATATTTAAGTATTCGAATATTTGAGTATTCGAATATTTCAGTATTCGAATATTTCAGTATCCAAATATTTGAGTATTCGTATGTTATTATTCGAATATTTCAGTATTCGAATAATTCAGTATTCGAATAATTCAGTATTCGAATATTTCTGTATTCGAATATGACAGTATTCGAATATTTCAGTATCCGAATATTTGAGTATTCGTATGTTATTATTCGAATATTTCAGTATTCGAATAATTCAGTATTCGAATATTTCAGTATTCGAATATGTCAGTATTCGAATATTTCAGTATTCGAATACTTCAGTATTCGAATATTTCAGTATTCGAATATTTCAGTATCCGAATATTTGAGTATTCGTATGTTATTATTCGAATATTTCAGTATTCGAATATTGAAGTATTCGAATATTTGAGTATTTGAATATTTCAGTATTCGAATACTTCAGTATTCGAATATTTCAGTATTCGAATACTATTTGAATATTTCAGTATTCGAATACCATTTGAATATTTCAGTATTCGAATACCATTTGAATATTTCAGTATTCGAATATTTCAGTATTCGAATACCATTCGAATATTTCAGTATTCGAATACCATTCGAATATTTTAGTATTCGAATACTATTCATTCGAATACTGACCCACTTCAACATATACGATCGACTTGAAAATTTGCACACATACATAGTTCAATTTTGGGTCAAAATTAACTTACAAGATTTTACCCTGGCAAACTAACGAACTCACAACTGAAACTATAAATAAAGACTTGTAAAAAAATGAACCTAAAGAACTTGATTTATAATTCACACCATACTATTCGAATACTGATGTATACTTAAATATTCGAATAGTATTCGAATACTTAAATATTCGAATAGTATTTGGATACTTGGATATTCGAATTATATTCGCCAAATAATTGAGCAACTGAAGTATTCGAATATTCGAATACCGAAAAATTCGACAAATAGTCCCAGCCCTAGTTCACACATCCAGTGACTCCTGATTCAACAACACTCGAGAAACATGTGCGGAATATTTTTTAACGCTCGAAACTGTCCGATTTCTTTCAGAATCGCTCGGAGTCAACGTCATGTATATAAACGAATAATGAATTGTAACGATTGAAGTGATTTAATAAAGTCAATACCTCCTGCACTAATTTCTCCTTCAAACGACGTTCTGCTTTCGCTGTCCTCACGCTGCTCGGGAGGTTCTGCAGAAGAGGGATCGAACTTCGCGAGCTCAGTCGGCTACTGCAAGGTAACGAGCATGCACACTAACAAATCATATATATGTGCCAAAAATGTAATGTTTATTTGTTATAAAAAGAGATACAAAAGCAATCTTCAGTACAAGGGCAGAGGGGACGTTACATAACTCATATAAAAACAGTAGAAATACAAAATTAGGCTACACTACGCGGCAATTAAATCTACGAGTAATATAAGGATCGGTGCTGAGAGATTTTACGAAATAATTATGCTTGCATTACCGTTTTGGACAAGAATGAATGTTCTGTATAAATAAAAACCACAGATGAATGTTAAATAATGTTAAATGTTAAATAAATAGTAACTATCATATTCTTTAGAATCTTTAATATGCGCTTGCTTGCGGTGCATGTAATGAATATGTGCTGAAGCATGTGTCCTCGTTTCTGGAAGTTATATTACAATAAACGCAATCTTCGTACACCTATGACATCGCCTTATTAAATGAGATATGTAATTTTATTGTGTATTAAATGCCTATGTAAGCATAACCACAACCTTGAAGACAGGATGGGGCGTGGGAAGGTACTTACTTTAAAAATGAGGGAACTCAAATCATTCGTGACCAAAAGTTTTATTTCTCTAATTTAATTGTACAGCAGAGCGTCAATTATCCGAACCTCGGTTATCCGAACCAGTGCTGCGTCATCGCTAACTCCACCACTTCTTCGAACCAGTGCAGCGCTACCGATTGATTGATTCACTTTTGCGTTATATAAATTAACGCAGTGGTACTCTTGCATTTAATCAGTAATTTTACGTGTAATTCCTATAGTTATAAACTGTGTAAACTACATGCATACTTCATTCTCCGAACTGTTCGATTATCCGAACAATTCGAATTCCCGAACCACCTCGGTCCCAAGCAGTTCGGATAATTGACGCTCTACTGTAAGTATAAACGTTCTAATTCAGCGTTTTACATTAACTAGTTTTAAAGGCAACATGCTCTCCATTTTCTGTGCTGCTGTGTCGGAGCGATTTGACGAGACTGTCTTACACCGCCCGCAACATTTCTTGCGGGTGTTTAATTCTTCTCGGATACAAAGCTTTAGTCATTTAACGGCGTTGACCCAGCAAGGAAACACCTTTCTTTGCTGTAACCCTATAGGAAAAGTCAGCGGGAGATAGATCGGAAGGTGCTGCTGGCCACGTTATATCACTGAATCGAGAGATCCGCTGATGCTGCGGAACGCTGTTCCACGCATTCTTTTCAATAAACATGAACAGCACCAGTAACGCGCCAAACAGCAGAAGCACTTAATCTCTCGACGCGTTGAGATGCCACGGCCAGCAAGATGTCCCGCTGACTTTTTGCGCTGGGGTTGCTTGAAAGAAAGACCGGTCTCTCGCCATGTCAACACGAGTATCCGCTTAGATTGTTACTTAATCTACGGCCGCGCAGAACATAAGCGTTCCTTTATTTAAATTTAATGTTTCCGGTACATCTAAGAGCACTGATACTTTTCGATTGTAATGCATAATAAAATAATTCCCACCGATTGCATTCTTGTCTTATATAGACAATGATCTTCGTCGTTTTGATCTCGAAGGAAACACATCACTACCATTTCTACTATTACGATATATTATCTCCACTTTCTGAAAGATCATTACGCAATCTCTAAGAGAATCAACTCCACAATACTCTCTTCTTGACATTGTTATTCTTACAAAACTACCGTAAACAACACCCTGCGTCGGAAAGAAGGAAGAGAAGTTTATCGGAAAGAATAGATGTATCCACGTGCAAGAGCTGAATTACTTCTAATATTCTTTGATGGCCAACTCGCGAACCACGGTAAAGGTTTGTATCCGAGAGAAATTGGAGGCCACTCCGCAAGGAATTTCGCAGAAACTAGAAGACAATGTCCGTCAAGCGACTTCAACAGTGCGTTGCGGAAAATGGAGGACATCTTGTGTTTAGAGCAATGTTACTTCTCAGTAGCGGATTTAACGGGGCGGCTAATGAGCAGTTGCCGCCTGGGCCCTTTCCCAGAAGGCCCCCTAAGGCCCCGTCTCAAAAAAAAAATTATGGTTAGCTATAGGTATCCAAACATTACATTTTTTTTCGTACTACCACGCTTGGCCCGTTCTTATAAAAACTACCTCTTTATTTTTCCGAAGAAATGGGCCCCTCGGAACGTTCGCCACCTGGGCCTTTTTTCATAAATCCGCCACTGTTACTTCTGCAAACTTTTGAATCTGGATGTTTCCACTTTCAACTAAATCGAAGAAATGATACTTTTATTAATGACGGATGATTAAAGCGATATCCTTGACGGTACGAATCATCAAATCTGTTCTTCATCGCTTATTATGGGGCAGCACTTATTTGGTCACATTTCTACACAACCCAGGATCTTAAGGTTACTAATGTACACTGCGACACGACGAATTCTGCTGAGCGGCCAGATATAATCCCTGGAAGTGCCTCTTCTTTCTCTCAGGTAGGAAGCACCTAAGAAAAGGCAGCTTCCACGGATACACGTGGACGTTCGAAGCGATTCGTCGCGGTGCAGTATACAAAGCGTATGCTGGATATGTACCTGGGCGCTTGACTCGCCGCCGAGACACTAGGAGGTGCTATCGACTTCGCCCGCTGCTACTCTTACGACACCGCTACATCCCAGCAAGACACCGTACCTTGATTTTTTAAAGTAAGTTCCCTCCCACGCTCAACCCTGCACTAGATACAATATAAATGTGAATTCATAAGTATACACAAGTATACGTTGTTTTATGAAAAGCACTTGCTAACATACAACAAAATTGCTTATACGCTGGTTCTAATAAGCATGCACAATATAGTAACATATAGTGGTCAAAACAAGAAGCATCTATTACAAGATATATATATACATATAAACATTTGTCGTAGATATAAAAATACTGATATTTACACAATATTCCGTTATTTTGTATTTCCGTGTGAAATATCGACACGCTAATTGCTATCACATAACTTTTTGAATCAAGAAATGACTATAGGAAGAATCTGTTTTATACTATTTTGTGGACTATCGATTACCTAGAAATTATATATAAACTATAACCATCGATATGAGCATAAGTACTTTTTTTCAATCAAAAGATAGCTGCCTCCTATCTATAATACTTATGTAGTATAATACAAAAGGCTGTTATCCAGCATTTTACAACTGGAAAATATATATTTTCTATAATTACAGTGTTTCATATCTCTATGTACAGAAACGTGTTTCTATTACGAATGAGCATTAAGCAAAGAAGTTCTATAATACTCGTGTACGCGATTATCGTCCATGCAAATTAATTTAATTCTTTTATGCTTTTTATGATAAGCGATCTGTTGGAATTTATCGCGCCACTAGGACGATGTTTGAGAACTTGTGAAATGCATACTTGAGCCAATATGTATTCGATCTCAGCGACACGGGTGTAAAAGAATTGGGTTACACAGAAAATTTACGGCTAATCGAGAATCGTCCAAGTAAAATTGTATTGCTATTTCGAGAAGTGAAATTTTATAAAAATAAATTATTATCGTATTTCGGGAATTAATTTATTATATACATATGCAATTGTTGGCGACTACCGTTTATTATTTTATTCTTTTTGCTTGATGGTATGCAGGCGCGAAGAGATGGAAACAAAGAAAGAAATAAAAAGATAAAGAGAATTTAATCATCACACTTTAAAATGTGTAGAATGAGTACAACTTAGCTTACTTAGGTCGTCGATTATCCTGATCTTCTAAACTCTCCTCCAAATCTTCGAGACCTTCATTTTCATCGAGCTGAGCCCACGATTTCAGCTCGTCCCGCGTCAAAGTGGCGATTTTCTTTTCTAGAAACACACAGTCACGATTGACGGTTGGATGAATTGTTTATGTACACGTTGCAAAGTTTAAAGTGGAAATTAACAAGCAACCTACCTTCTTCTTGTTTCATTTTCTCAACTTCATCCTGGCTCAGAAAACTGAATACTTTTTCTAAGAAAAGAAAAGAAAACGTAAAAGGAATATTAAAGTAATGCATTGCGCTGCGATAGAATTTCGTTAGAAAAGTTGTTGAATATCAACCTGTCTTAGGAGAAGGTTTTAAATGTTCCTCCATGGCACTTTCAAACAACTTTTTCTTGTCGCTAACTGACATCTTTATCAGAGGTGGCGTTGGCGATGGAGTTGGCGAAGGCTGTATTTCGAAACTTTATATTAATAACAAAATTCCACATGCTGTTTATCACAATGCAATCAATTAATGACAGAAATTCATGTATAAATCTTATAAATCATAATCCATCACTGTTTCATAATATTAGCACAAATATAATTCTTAGGATTCAGTGACGGATTTAAGATAAAAGGCCCAGGTGGCAAACGTTCCGAGGGGCCCATTTTTTTCGGGAAAATGAAATGGTAGTTTACCAAAAGCGGACTAAGGGTAGTAGCACTAAAGAAAATATAGTTTGGATAAAATCACAATTCTTTTTAAGGACGGGGCCCTAGGGGTCCTTCTGAAGGGGCCCGTTTTTTCAGGAAAATGAAGATGTATTAATACAGAAAAAAATGTAGTAATACAGAAAAAAAATATAGTTTGGATAAAATCATAATTTTTTTAAGTATGGGGCCCTAGGAGCCCTTCTGAAGGGGCCCGTTTTTCCAGGAAAATGAAGACGTAGTTTACTAAAACCGGTCTCAGCGTAGTAATACAGAAAAAAATATAGTTTGGATAAAATCATAATTTTTTTTAAGGATGGGGCCCTAGGGGTCCTTCTGGAGGGGCCCGTTTTTCCAGGAAAATGAAGACGTAGTTTACTAAAACCGGTCTCAGTGTAGTAATACAGAAAAAAATATAGTTTGGATATAATCATAATTTTTTTTTAAGAATGGGGCCCTGGGGGGCCTTCTGGGCGGGGGCCCAGGCGGCAACCGCTCATCGGCCGCCCTGTTAAATCCGCCACTGATAGGATTCTATCAATACAGTAGGACTCCCTTATAGGTTGCTCGCAGGTACTTTATAAAAATCACGAACTATCCCCACCACTCTTTGGGACTGACTTAAGCAACCAACCCTTGGGACTACTTAAAGTGAGTACTCAGGAGAGAAGCCTGATGGGTTTAACAGCTACTAATCTACGTAAAAATGAAGTACCTATATTTTTAATTTGTTAATCTTTTAAATGCTTTTAGTATACTGGCCAAATTGTCGCGATAATAATAAGATGAAACCCAATTATATTCGGATTATTTCTTAGCTAATTTTATACGCTATATTTCTCGCTCGGTGATTCGTGCCTCGCAGTTTCACATATCATACACCCGTCGCACATCACGCACACCAATTTGACGCCTCGATGCCAATGTCATAAACCGCAGACGGTTGACACTTCGGCACTCAGCCCGAGGGCCAGATGGTTGTGACGCTCTTCAGAACCTCCAGAAATGTTCGCGGCCGATTCGTAGCCGCGAAACTATTCGGGAGTCCTACTGTATGCACACTTGTGCCTGTTACATGCACACCACTGTATCAACATTCCCTAATTTATACTCGACTGATGCAAAAGAATATCGTTAACGTGTCTTATGTACTATGCAGCAAAAGTCTATAATTTAATCGTACCAGCTCTCTCACTAGAGTTTTAATTAAGACTAGGGTGAACTAGCATTAGTTAAACATGCTTTTTAAACCCACCTCAACCTGAATATTCCCGTCAACAGAGCGTGCGTTCTGTTGTTTGCTAAAAGTAGTCGAAGTGCCAAGATGCCCCATGGATTCGGGAGAAGTCAATGGTGTCGGAGGAAGTTTGAAACGAGAGTAAGTGGTGTGGCTAGGATTTTCATAGACATTCTTGTAGGGAGCAATTTGTGGCTCAGAATTGAATTTATCATGCAGGTGTAAAGTTTGTTCTTCCTTCGGTGTGGTCGAAGAGGTGTGATTCGTTGATTCTTTGTTAATAATTGGAGGGAAATCGGCGAAGGTGATGTGTTTCGGTGTAGAGTTTCTGTTCTTTGGAGAAGAGTGAGTTTGCCTATTAATAGTGTGATCAGAGTTCATTGGTGGGGCGAGGATAGAGACTAAAGACTTGGCCGACGGACAATCCACTGATGTTCCAGCCCTGTCTTTCCTTAGCGACTGAGTAAATAACATGAAGAATTATATTAGTAAAATTAATGCAATTCTCTATTGGAAACTACGATACAAACGAAATATATAAATTCATAGCCGTGTAGTACAGAAAAATTGTACGAAAAAAGCAACATCCAAAGGTAAATAATATACTCTGACAATTTTTAATAACAAGAAATAAATGTACGGCGACTGTTGTATCATTAAATAAAGACATATTTTCCTGATGTTCGAAATATTTACCTCCACAAAACTGGTGCTTGTACTTTAAAAACAGATTTATTTTCAATACTACATCTCATACAAAATCTATATCAGCATTAAAAAGGAATTAGTTTTGAACCTTATCCATCCGATCGTTTCAATCCTTTTACCATCTGTACACTCAATATTATATCAATTGTACTATTATTGCAACAATTCATGCAGCTTTGCGCACAATTCTCTTTGTATACCCTTCCAATGATTTTAAGTGTATTAAAATCGAGTTTATAAAGTTACCTCACGTTTGTACCCTATTCTTTATCTTTTCGTACGTATCAATGCGTCGCAAGTGTATTCTGAAATAATATAAATTATTTAACTTTCGCCTCGGATCGTACTCAACTCATTAACAGGAACTTACAGTCTCTGTATCATCGATCGTCAACGTGGAAAATTTTATACCCTCGCTTTTTATAGTATTAATAGTAATTAAACATAATTATTTTCAGAAGAACCTGGGGCATTGATACACTCAAATAAAGCACTCTGCGCGTATCTCGTTATTATATCAATCAACTGGAACTTCAACATTAACATCAGTTTTTTTTTTCTTTTTTTAATAATTAGATATAAATACTATCTTATCCTCGTACTTTGTAATATAAACATCTGGTCCATTAGATTTATGTCAACATGTAACATTTATAGAAAATTTGTAGAGTACAGTACACTGATTTATAGTTTAATAATGATATGAGTTTACTACAACCAGTAACCATTCAAGAGCGCGTAGTATTTGTAACTCGGAGAGAAATGCTAGACGCATAAGTACCTTGTCAAATAATATTTAATGTCCGAAACGATATCTCTTTATATCACTTCATCGACTATACACCGCGTAACGAAGTAAATAATTAGGGCTTGATATTTTCGGATAAATTTCCTTGGCTAGTGATACACGCATTATTTTCATTCACTTTCAGTGGCGAAATATATAAAATGAAGATATAAATATGAATTACAGCATTGTAAACTGTCCTCTATTATGTAATGATGTTTATATTTTTTGGAAGTAGTAAAATATCCTATTCTCCTTTTGCGCGAACTATTCTGTTGATAATTGTAGAAAAGATACACCTAGCATATTGACTACATACCATACCAAAATGTTTGTAGAAATATTTATAAAACTGATATTTACTTTCTGTTAATGCCGCGAACGGAAGAATGCTAAAGAAACAGGGCTACTGCAAAACAACACGTCGAATGTATTACGAGCAACGGAAATTATAAACTAAATTATCCCTCAAAGATTATTAATACTTTGTTGCGTATAAATATAGACTCTAGTCCCTTCGGTTATCAAGTCGTGTATCACAAAGGAAAACATCAAAAACAGTAATACCTCCTTATTCCTAGGAATGTAAGTTTTAAGTATATTAATATAGAAATCTCTTAAAAAATACAAGGTGAGTCGTAGATAATCTGCGGTACAACATGAACGGGGACTGTTCATGTAAACAGCAATAAAAAAAATGTGGGATAAAGTTTCTTCCAAGATTTATCAGATATGTATTGTATTGATTGCGGCACGATTAAAGTATCTGTTACTCATTATTTCTCTTATTTGTTAGCGTTTGTATAACATTGAAATGACATGAATGGGGAAATGCTGGGATTTCGTTTTTCGATTTTACAAATTCTTGTACAATTTTTTTCGCGGTTGAAAAAAATTGCTGACTTCTTGTTTGACTGACTCTGATATTTGAAGACGTCGATCTGATAGATCATCGGCACAGTGAACGAGTTAACCCCGTAAGTAGAAGCCAAATGGTGCGATATCTAACGACCTTGGAACGTTAGGGTAAGTACATATCGTTCAACCGCGACCGATAGAAGCGACGAAAAGCTATTAATAGTAGCATTACTATCGCAAGAAATTAATGTAAAATTATATAACATTATACCAAAGAATGTGCAAAGAATTATTGTATTATTTGAGTCACACAACTAAGAATTAGGGCTGGGACTATTTGTCGAATTTTTCGGTATTCGAATATTCGAATACTTCAGTTGCTCAATTATTTGGCGAATATAATTCGAATATCCAAGTATTCGAATACTATTCGAATATCCAAGTATTCGAATACTATTCGAATATCCAAGTATTCGAATACTATTCGAATATCCAAGTATTCGAATACTATTCGAATATCCAAGTATTCGAATATCCAAGTATTCGAATAGTATTCGAATATTTAAGTATTCGAAGTTTATTCGTAGCATACGAATACTTGTAAAATATTCGAATATTAAATTATTCGAATAGTCCCAGCCCTACTAAGAATGCGGAAACACTAATGTCAGAAATTAACTAAATTTCATTTCTTTATTGTACCGCATAGAGGTGTATTACGAATTCTGATATTATGGGTCCTATTCTTGCACCATTGTCAATGTTTACGGATACTAATATAGAAGAAATAATGATTAATAAATAAAAAGACAAGCACTTCAATTAAGTCGTACTCAAGCCCACGTATACACGGTGAAGTTGAAAAATTAATAACTTCCTCGAAACGCGCCTCCTTACGAAAAAATGTTGCTGGTCATTTCGGAATCACGTTCGCACAAAGAATCACCTACTTTTCAGTTGTACTTCGGACCATGCCCCACCTTCTATAATAATATACTTCTAACTTGGCATTCGTATTAAAGATAGGCATTGTATACTGCCATTGTGGTCGTCTCCTCTTACTTTCCGTAATTTCCGGTATAACACCCAAGACAGATTCACGCGAGTTTTTAAACTCAATCAATTACAATAGCCAGTTATACATTTCTAACATTTCATGATAGATTGCGAAACAAGCCTAGGAATTAATGTACAAATATTGCTAAAAAATATCTGCTAAATACGTGGGAAGCTCTCGTCTACGACTTTTATCTACCTATCACAGAAATATATTTTCATATTCATTTTCATCGTTTAACCAATATCCGCGAACAAAGGAGCGACGAATATGTACACGAGAGTCTGTAGCGAAGGAAAATATCACACCTCCGTGACGATTATAAAGTCTTATAACCCCGTTCAAACGAAAAGCGAGAAACCAATCCACAAAATCAATCCAGCCAGCCAGCATGTTCGCAATAATACACTTAATATTATAGTGGCAGTATCAGTAACAAATGGAGTAACGATAGTTAGTTGTGTAACAATTATACCCATGAAACGCAATAAACAGTGATTATGCGAGTTAACGACATGAATTCCTTAGAACAATTTATTATGGCACAGTCCTGCGGACTCAGAGGTATTGGACGTAGACACGGGGGAAATGAGTAGAGGGTAGAGCAACTCACTCCTGTTAGAGGGCAGCCAAAGTAGCGCTATCACCTTCCACTCTCTGTAAACACGTGAAATATCTCTGGTTTTGCTGCTCAGGAGAGCATGCGACACTAAGAACACTGACAAATGTACATTTCATGCGTCACATATAAAAAAATAAGTAATGAGATTCGGAACGAGTGTATGCTGGAGACGAGTAAAATTTATTTCTAGCACCAAGGAATTCTTATTCGACGTGTAACGGACTAAAGAGTCAACGATTGCTTTCTTTCCGGTAATAGTGAAGAATTGGTAATTCATTACCAATTAGAATTTTTCTGCCTCTTTGGAGGCAGTGCACTGTATTAATATTCCTTTCTTTTTTCCTCTCGATGTTTACTATAGATGAATTCTAGGCTAACACGTTCGTAATTTTCGGCGATGAGAAACAAAATACATTTAGATGAAAACTATTTTTCATGCTTATGCAAACGTATAAGGATGTACAGAAATGCATAATTTACCACCCGATTGTACGGAATTTGAAGTTTTCGTAACGTCGATTATATCATTTGGAAAGAGCTACGTTTCTTTATTAGCACCACATTGTACCATAATAATTTTTCTATATTTTCAAAATAGCGAAAAACTACTTTCCTCTATAGCTTTGTTATTAATACATCGGAATGTTTAAACGTCGCTCTCCTTTTGTTCCAATGCCATTTATAAACCGTGTAATATTTCTGTTAATAAATTATACATCTATGTATCTAGCAACACACATACACGCACACGCTCGGGTACATTAGCATAATGAACTGTATGGCTTTTAATTGTCAACAAATCCCGTGTTAGAATCATGCATCCCTCGTACGCGAAACGTAAAATATAAGAAGCAGTAATATTGTGTGCAGTAATTAAATTGGAAAAATGCAACCCGCAAAAGTAAAGAGTTCGTAGCATTAGATGATAGTCTGTAAATAAATCAAGCGTCTACGTATGCACAAATATCAACACCCTCCAGTTAGATTAATAAATTATTGATGAAAATGTAATTTAACTTATGCATCCAATTTAGATGATTTCTTTTACACGTGGTTTAAGTGATATAAATTAGTTGTCGTATTCGCGTGTTGTCGGCAGAATTGACTACCCCTAGCAAATCAATCGATATTTCGAAGAACATGCAAGTATATTCAGTTTCTCTACTAAAAGTTTCGAAAGCAAAAGGTACTTACATTTGTATTTTGTGGAGCTAAAGTGTGTTTGCTCATCACGATAGTGGTTGTTTTAAGATCTTTCGTACCACCCGGCGATTTCGGTGGCGCAACCGTCATATCGACAGGGCTATTTGATTTGCTTACTAATGATTCAGCTGCTCTTACTACGTCTAATACCTGAGGGACATCAAAAAGTTCGGTATTAAAAATAGTATTACACTACAATACTCATAATTCTAATTAGATCATTTTTCATTACTTCCGTTTTGTTTGTAATGTAATAAAGAGATATAAGAGTAGAGATTTTATTCGTAATAGAAAAGTTTTCTCGTACAACCTTCCATTATTATCGAGAAACACCACTTCGAAGATATCTGAGAATACGTGCGATAATAGAGGGATCGAAGAATTAAGGGGGAATCCTATTCTTTGTGCTAAAAACGTAGCAAAATCGGGGATATTTTTTTTTAAGAAACTAGCGATTTGATTCGTCTGAAATTTGGAACAGATTTTGATGCATCTTTGAGGAAGCAATAGTTTTTTTATTATTAATTTTTCATAACAAATATAGGAGTTATACATGAGCGACCAACGCGCCGCGTAAAATTCGCCGTCCGCTGGTGTGCATGATATTTATCTTCCCGGTAATCTAAACCAGAAAAATGAAACGGCGTTTCACTGTATACATATGCAGCCATAATTTGATGGGCCCGAAAAAAATACAAAAATTTTTTGAGGAGTGTGGAGAGTTTTCGAATTGAAAGGTCTGAAACTTTAACTTTTGCTACACCATTTCGCGCCAATTTTCTTATGTAATCGAAGAAGTATATAACTTATCGGTATCCTGGTTCTTCAAAGTATAAAGTAATGTTTGTTGGACATACAGGCCAAATTTGAAGGTAATCGGTTCAGTGGTTACAGAAATATCGTGCACACCAGGGGACAACGGCGCCGCGATGGTCGATCATGCATAACTCCTATATTTATTATTAAAAAATAATAATAAAAAAACTACAACTTCTTCAAAGGTGCATGGAAGCATGGTCCAAATTTCAGATTACTCGCATCGCTAGTTTCTTAAAAAAAAATCTAAAATTTCGCTATTGTTTTCAGCCCCAAAATAGGATTCCCCTCTTAAAGACAACGATCGTTGTGCCGTTCGAGGAATTAAACACGCATAAAACACAGCACACAGTGCATAATAATTTAGTTTACAGACTACATACAACCATGTAGGCAACATTTTCACACAATTGCTTCAATAAAATTGATTTCGGAAAGTGCCTTATCATTTACGAAACCTATTCTAATCAAATGCAGTCTGTACCAAATTTCGTTAGATCTACTACGGTCATATATCTTACTTTTTCGGGGGTTGATTTTTCTCTATGTTCGATCAAAGCTCGCTCTCTTTCTTCCTGCTCCCACGCTACAAGTTCAGCTTTCATTTCCTGCTCTTGTCTCAGGGTCGCTGCTTCCTCGTCGTCACGATCCAAGCTGGATACACTCTGCGACAGAGACTTAGTGCCGTCTGTCGCGGCATCCTTGAATTCCTTAGACGTTCTGGATTCTTTGGAATCTCTGCCGTCAGATACTGGCAATATTGGCTCAACCTCGCTTTTGTCATACCCTTTGCAAACTACCAATGTAATCGTATTCCCTGAGCATCTCAGTATGTTCACTGCTTCTTGGTGAGTCGCGCCGAGCAGCGAAGTACCATTAACCTCTAAAAGCCTCATGCCCACCTGAATTAGACAATGAGACAATCGAGTTACACGAAATTCTTATTAGCGTACTATCGCATAAAACACCGATTGTAAAGAATAATTACCTTCAGTCTTCCATCCCTTTTGGCCGCGCCGCCAGAATTAATCTTGGATATAAAAACTCCTTCGTCCGTATGATCAAGGGGATTACCCTTTTGTCCCCGAAGTCCACCTTTAATGTGCATGCCCAGCTTTTCGCCTGGTTCTTTCGTAATCATCAATTCCTAAAACGCAAACAACCGATGAAGATGAATTTTAATTACATTCCCCCGATGTTTAATATCCGCAGTCGCGTAACATTTACAAAATACCAATCTTCATCTCTATTCCTTTTACTTTCGGGCATCAGCGCGTGATACTTTTAACCAGCAATTCACAAACATATGACACGACGAGTATTGTATCGTTAAATTTCTTTAGCACAACGCGAAGCCTGAGAAGCAATGGAGAAGACAATTTCGAGACTATGTGTAATCCTAGCATAGGCGAGAAAGCAACTGTTTATGACGTGGTGCTCAGCTCGTGTGCAGCCTTAACGGAGGGATAAGCATGAGATCCGAAAATCAAAATAGCAGGTCAAATAGATTGTGTACTTACTGTCACAGGGATGTACTCTGTTTCGACCAGCTTGTAGGACAAATTATAAATAACGGCATTAAGGCGAGGAAATCATTATAAGCGAAGCACCAAATGCCGTCGTTTAGCGGATAGTAAGTAAGCATTAATCGATTAATGTAATGGGATAAAAAATAGTTTCTCGACAGTGTGCTAAACCGCAAATACATACTTATAAAAAAAACTTCTATTACTCTATTCTATCTAATGAACCAAAAGTATGCGCGTGTTTTCGAAAAAGGTGCATTGCTTTACGCGTTACAATGCAACGTAAAATTCTTTGTTTACTGAAGAAGATCTTACGTATCTGAAGATGAGAGATTATAGAAGCTGAGGTGCGTTGATATATTCACCGTAAACTTATGCTTTGAAAAAGTTGCATTTTAAGCAGCTATCTCGCGATTAAGAGACAAGAATCTTGCAATAATTAGCAGGCAGTAAGTGAATAGATCGCGAAAGAATTACCTGATAGTTCTCCGGCAATGGATCGTGTTGAACAGTAAGCACAATCTGATCTCCCGGTCGCAGAAGTTCCATCACAGCCTCTTGATGCGTAGCTTTCGTTACATCTGTACCGTTTACCTTCAATATCCTGTCGCCCATTCTTAGTTTACCAGACTTCGCAGCTATGCCACCAGGCACGACCTTAATATTAACAGGAAAGTTGTAACGCAATTTCGTAGCCATAATTCGTAAAATTACAGTAACGTATGCATATACATATTTAAGGGGACCTTCCGGTGTAAGGCCCAAAAAGATAGGTGATCTTTAGGAATCAATTAAAGGAAAACTACTATATATAATATAATGGGACTTATATAATTGCAGACGGCATTGGGGAGTCGTTAAAGTCAAGGTGTTAAACAATTGATCCAAATCGGTGGGACCTGTATCTCCAAAAGTTATTATCCGATTCGACTGAAACTTTTTTTACTTTGAAGAATATACTTCTGGCTGGGGGGGGGGGGGCAGAAAAAATTACAAAAATGACATTTTTTTAGAAAATAACGACACTTGAAGTGTGAAATTACTTTTTCTCTATATTTTTCGTCCTTTCAACGCCTTTAAAAACTATAAATTTTCAATTTTTTGTAATTTTTCTGCCCCCCCCCCCCCCAGCCAGAAGTATATTCTTCAAAATAAAAAAAGTTTCAGTCGAATCGGATAGTAACTTTTGGAAATACAGGTCCCACCGATTTTGAGAACACTGTTTCGGGAAAAACGCGTTTAAAGTTTTACGTGAGCGTCGAGTGGCCCGGCCGGTTGTGACCCATGCATTTGCCGCTACTCAAATGCTTATAACTTCGGGAATTTTACGAATGTCAACAAATCCTTTTAAACGCGTATTCCTAGAAGGTTGAACATTCGAAAAATGAAATAAAAAAATCGACTTTTAGACCGGAAGGTCCCCTTAAATAAAACTTGTACATATACTGCGGAAAGGATCAATTTCAGAGTACTTATCGCTAAGGAATGTAGTTAGTGATATTAAACAAAATCTTGGAAAATGGTTTAGAAACTTACGTGAGATATAAAAATACCAGGTTCTTTTGCACCGAACGGAGTGCAAGAATGATCCGTACCTCCAATGATACTGAATCCTAAGGACCCTTCTTTTACAAGAACTACATCCTATAACATTAACAATATAGATATATATATATATATTTGGTTAATATATTTAACACAAATAAGACATAAGCGAAGAAAATCATTTGTATGTATAATTCTTAATCGTAAATTTATAGGTCGCTTTTACATATGCAACGGTTCAGTTTGTACGAACTAGAAGAGGAAAATGTACTTAGTTTATACTACTTACCTATTTCCATGCCAGAAGATAAGCACCCAATGTATCGAATAATCCCATATAACCAAATTTCTAACAGTATTTCAAATATGCTTTGGCAATACATGTAGTGAAGAGAGAGATTCTAGAAACTGGCTCGGGCTATAGTTCTTTTCTAATCGAAGATAGAGAGATTTAGTCCGGAGGAAATATTGCACGCTTCAGCTGAGTTTAGCGATATCCTATAATCAGTTTCTTTCTTCTTACGAATGACGCACCAGTGAATATTAAACTTCTCACTCCTATTTGTTCTTTACCCTTTCTTTAACTTATCCTTTTATATTTTTTTACGAGATTTGTGTATAAAGTGAAATTATGAATGCATTAAAAAAAATGCAGAAGCATATTTGCAGTTTCCGGGGAAAAGAAAAGGTGCCAAGCTACGCAATATTTCGTTTTACTAAGTTTCTCTATTTCCAATTTGAAGGACTATAGCCCGATCTATTCTTTAGAATCACCTTGCATAAGGAAAATAATTCTGTTCAAACGTTGGATCAGAGTAACAGCAATCGCTTTAGAATTTAGAGGCATGCAGTAAATTACGATGTAATTTATACGGATGTAAACACATATACGAGCAACATTTATGACAATTTTTAATATCGTCGTTCTCCCCAGAGTGGAAGTCAATTGTTTTTAATAAAAAAAATTCTACCAAGCCTTGTTATATAAAATAATGTAAGATCACAATTTATGAAATCATTATTTTCTTTATTAAGCATGCAAAAGGGAGACCACTGTACCACCATTTTCTCGATTATTCAGGACAAGTAGCTAATCGTAATGAAATGTGTTTCTCAAACAATTCTAACGATCACTATCGCATTGCGAGTTGTTAAAATTCAGGAGCAGCAATTTAGTCAAGTAACACTGATCAGTATCGTGATTATCACCCCAAGCATGGAAATAAGTTAATAAATAACGGATATTAGCGTGTAAATTTCACTTAAAGTACTTCCAACGCGTAGTATTTAAAGTTCGCATTTAAAAAAACAAAAACTCAATCGTACATCGAACAACGTGTGAAGATTACAAAGCATACCTTTTCGCTCGGATGTTATATCGTAATAATTTTAGTGCAATTTCAATGCAAATTTATCTTTGCCTATTCGAGAATGAAAATCGAACGAGATTATCATCAACCCAACGTCTTCGACGGATAACCTTCCTTAAACTGCGCGTACGGTATAATTCATGCATCTAACTACCAAGCGCACATACCTCAATGATCACTGGCTGTAGCAATTCATTTTCCGTCACTCGAGTCACGACGGTCTCGGTGAGAGTGCTCTTTGTGATGGTCTCAGTGACTTTACCAAGTGTGGTGGGAGCCGGAGGGAAATTCACATCTCCGGGTAGATTATCAGGCTGCTTTATTGTCACTGTCACGATAGGGCCTTGGTGGGAGGTTGGCGACGGCGAGGAGGCAGGAGGGCGAAGGAAATGAGCGGGGATCATAGCCTGAAATTCTTCGTTGGTGATAGGCTTGGGTACCTGAATATCCTCCTGGGGCGAGGTCGACCTAGGCTCTGTAGAGGGCGTGGGCGTCGAGCTTGCAGTTGCGCTGGGCGTAATCGTCGGCTGTGAAATGCTATGCCTCGGGGCAGGTTGCGGATGCGGCTGGCTATTTGTCGGGCTCGGCGATATCGAAGGAGCGCTCTTAATACCACCCGATTCCGTGACGCCGTTCATTTTCGCCGCCTCTGCAGCCTCGATTTTCATAGGCGGAGGTGTCTTCGAGGTCGGGCTCGGCGACAGAGTTCGGTCGGCGTCCACGGAACGCCGATATCCAGTGTAGCCTGGTCTATTCGCTATGTAACTATTGGCGTTATATAATCCCGTGTACGGTCTAGGCGCGCCGATCACGCGCGGCGACTTCTCCGAAGGTGTCACGACCGTGGCCGCGTTTGCTTGCGAAACGGGGATGTCGCGCTCGACTACCAGCCGGACGAACCGTTCCAAACCCGTTAGTAGACCGACCGCTTGCTCGTGCTTGGCTCCTCTCATCTCAACTCCGTTAATCTAGAAGATGGTATTATAATATTTGAGATAAAATATTACTAAAAGCATGTGTGTCGTTACATCGTGAAAAATAAACTTACAGATATCACTTTGTCCCCAACTAATAATTTACCGTCTTTCTGCGCCACACCGGCATCGGTTATTCTCGAAATGTATATTGCCTGGAATTGTATTCGAAGGAGTATAAGAACATCCAGAAATGGTGTGTATATAGATAATGTTAAAGATGCGTCTTACATCGCTGCTGTCCTTGAATGACGGAGAACCCTCTCCACCAGCAATACTAAATCCAAGTCCATTTTGGTCCCGTATCAATGTCGTGTGAACAAGAACGGATACCATTGGCTCATTCCCTTCTTTTATCGAGGGTATAGGTTCCGGAATTTTCTTCGTCTAATTAACGCAACGAATATGTCTTTAAATTTCACATATCTCCTAGGAATCTGTATACCGAAATTCGTAGCTACTCGAAATAAATAATTGAGATACCTTAACAGCTTCGTGAGGCAAGGAAGCGTCACCATTTTCTAAATTATGCAATAAGCCTGTGGACGACACGTGAGACGTTGCACTTGGAGCTCTACTTGTACTCAGACTGGAGCACACGGAATCTTTCCTCGAAGATGCCTGCTGAATGTTACAATCGACATTAATTGCATCGCACGGCGAACGTATTTAACAATGTATTACCTGCTCGTACGGTGGCACTATTCTCGTGACTTCTCTTTGAATCACCAGCACGAGAACTCGTCCACATGCTTTCAGAACTTCTACAGCGTCGTAGTGGCCTACGTTTACCACCGAAACCCCATTCACGGACAACACTTTATCTTCTACTTTTAAACCCGCCAAATCCGCAGGGCCGCCTGTAATACGAATTACAATTGAAAACTGCCCAATTCTTATTCCGTTTGATGTACATTCGCAGTGGTTACCTTCGGTAACTCTGGAAATGAAAATGCCTTCATCGTCGCCCTTAAACGGAGTGGAGCCGATGCCGCCGGCTATCGACAAACCAAGACCACCTGTCGTTCTCTCGATATGAATCTCATATTGTTCCTCCCGAACTTCTATCGCCGGCTCAGCATCGGATATCGCACCTACGCAGTTGTAGACTCGATTACCATCAAATACACCGAATTACTACCTGCGTCGGGCCTTACTAAACTGTACCGTTGCTCCTTCTCTTTTTCACAAAACATCTGTATTTCTTCGGCATTTTTAATCGTTACTTTAACGAGTAATAACAAGTTTCATTCGCGTTCCCCATCGAATATTTCCACCTCGTGATTCTCCCAACATGCAAGCAGATTCGCCACACCAAACTAACCGAATTGATAACTGGATAAGAGATAAGATAGCCGAGGAAAAAAGGATATCTTATCGTGGCCTCTCTATTTGCCGCCAGTGATTACGATGCAATCGCGCTGAAGAGCCTCGAGCATTCGCCGTTTAAGGCAATCGCCAGGATAAGATGCAAGTACAAAACCGTTTTATTCCAAATTTAGTGTCGTATAAAAATATCTTCGGGCGATTAATGCGAGGAATGAGCGGTGCGGTTAAATTATCACCTTGGCTCTGAGCGTCGAAATTCTCGGTGAACTCTGTGGCTGCTGACGCGGGTGCGGGAGTCTCGTCGGTTTTCTTCATCAGTGCCTGTGTACACGGAAAGCTGTATAAAATTTGCTTCACTCGATTACAGACGCGCAGGGTCTGCTTAGGTATTATCGTGTAACGTTGCTTGAAATCTGTGTGTTACAGGTAGAGGACTCACTTGCGCTATAATGGAAGCTACTTTTTCCTTATCCATGGACGCGTGGATACGTTTATTCTTTAAGTGATGCGGAGTGTCTCTGCGATGAAGTCTATTTGGCCTATTTGAATCGCTGTCGCCTTCGTACTCGGCGCCTTCTATAGAAAACTCTACGTGTCTTTGTGCTTCCTCAGTCTCAGATTCTTCATCCTCCTTGTCGGTCCTATTCTTCGATTCGGTTACTAAACCTTCGGTTCCCATGTCCTTAAAGAAATCACGAAAGAATTAATAAACAAACCAATAAACCATCGCTTAAACTGATATACTTACAGTATTAGATTCTGTAACATATCGATCGAGAGCCGCTTCTGGCTCGTTGTTGAATTGAAGCTCCGCGTTGTCAGTCAATATTCCAGGTACGGTTCGTTTCTCTTCATCCTCTACGAATTCCGATTTCGCTGCGCTCCGTTCTGCGCTGTCTAGCGCCAAGTCGCTGGGTTTTGTCGGCACATCGACAGCGTCGGTTTTATCTAAACCGAATGTTTGCGAGACGTCCTGAAAGAATATTGTTAATTTCCAAATTCAGAGACTACGGTAAGTGAAGCGTTATATATATATATATATCTGTAGGAAATACAATTGAACGAAGAATTTAAGATTCTAATTACCTGCTCCTCTGTGGACGCCGATCGACTGTCGTTCTTCCCCTTACTAAACAATTTATGAGCTTTGGCTTTCAATTCTTTTGGATGTGGCGTATTTTGGCGTACAAACGGTGTCTAAAATAAATATAAACTCTTGGATATGTGTCATAAAAAAAGAGAGAGAGAGAGAGAGAGAGAGAGAGAGAGAGAGAGAGAGAGAGAAGTGGTCAGGAAAGAAAAAGACATTTCTGTTTCGTTTTCAGTTGATATAATTTTCGCACAGAGAGTCATAAGAGCGGGAACGACGCTTCCAACACATGAGATACTTCGATAGTGTTAAAAACGCGAGTCTAAAGACGCTAGGAGGATTTGCTCTGTACAACTTGCTCACCTCCTTGTCGGTTTCTAGAGGCTCGTCTGTGAATTTCACCGAGTGCGTTCGCGACGCCTCCCTTTCTTGCCAGCCCTCGTCGTCGCTGCTGCCAAGCTCGCGTGCTTCGCCACCTTGAACAGTATTTCTCATTCCGACAAGCATGCCAAGCCTTCCCGAATCTGAATGAAAGATCAAGTAAAGTTCTCGCGCCGCTTATGCTTAATTATAATCCGAGGGAACGAACGGCCACTGACCATCGGCGTGGATCTCTAATTGCGGCAGCAGGAAGCAGGTCAGCACTTCTTGCTCGGTTTCTTCGTCGATGTCGGTTTGAAAAGTAAGCATCGGCTGCGCTTGATTCTCGCTTAACCACACTGCCTTCAAATTCAAATTAATCAAGGAATACGGCAAGTAGTGTAATCTGGAAAGCGAATAGCGATGTCAGAAAATTTGTTAAACGCAGGGGAAGAGACTTCAATGCTCCTGATTACACACCTGTTCCCGGATACGTCCAAGACATGAAGCGCGCTACACTGGCCAACTTCGACCGGAAGATATTGCAATTTATTGTATCTTAGAGACAGTACGCCCAGTTTCTTCAAATTTCCTGCGGAAGAACAATCAGACGTTTAACGGAAATCGTTGTTAATATCGGGTATCGTAGATTCCCATACAGCGCACTCTCGTTGCAGCGAAGTTGCAGTGCAAGATTGCAATGTTTCGCGCAACGTTGCAGCAAGGGTGCAGCAATAATTCTATGTCCGCCTCCTGCAACGCTTCGGGCAGTAGGGCCAAAATTATAAATAACAATATTTTATATTTTATATATATATATATTGAATGTGTGCAGAATCATAGAATTATAAAAGCCCGTTTTTTTTTCATAGAAAATTCTTTTCCCCCAAGGGGAATCGAACCGGCGACCTGTAGCGCCGTAGGCGAACACTTTACCGCCGCAGCTACAACCACTGATTGATAAGACTGCTAACGTATTCGAACTTATACTCCTACCGTGCAAAACTTTAAATTGAAATTATTAAAAAACGAAGGCTCATTTTGAGAAATTCCATTAGGGTTTTGTACGCATTAAAATATACAGGGTGAGGCACCACGTTTAAACTTAAAATATCTCCGTTGCTTATAATGATACGAGAAAATGTCTATGGAAAAAAATAATCGCTAGACAAAAAGGACAACATATTATACATGGTTGAATTTGTATTTTTATTGACTATAACGTTATAGTAATGAAAATACGTCATTCCATTAAAAAAACCATTGATGATCTTGAAATTTCGGGAAATATAACCTTGAGAACAAAATCGTCTCCGTCAGAATAAATGTCTCTCTGAAGCAAACGTTTTTTTCCTTAGACATTTTCTCGTATCAATAAAAACAACGGAAATATTTTAGGTTTAAGTGGTAGTTGCAGCAACATCGCAGGAACGTTGCCGCAACATTGCAGGAACGTTTCAGCAACATTGTGGAAACGTTGCAGGATCGTTGCGTGTGCAATATTGCAACGCAACATTGATGCAACTATGCAGCAATAATTCTATGTCCGCCCCGTGCAATGTTGCACGGCAACGTCGCAGCAACGTTGCATCGACATTGCGCTGCAACCATGCAACACTGCAAGGTTACTGCAACCATCCTGCAACGTTGCCGCCACGAAGTGTGCTGTATGGGTTGTGTCGATAGATTTTGCCGTTTCAATGAGCAGCGATGAACTTACCGATTTCAGTAGGAAGTGACTGCAAACTATTTCTATCCACATTCAAATTGTTCAGGTTAAGAAGGTTCCCTATAGTTACAGGCATTTCCAGCAGAAAATTTTCTGTAAGAATTAATTCTTGCAAACTCTCGCACCTGAGGACAAACGAATGCGTTAAATCTCGTGGAAAAGCGGATGGGAAAAATCGAATCTTACCTGCCTATAATTGAATTTAAGGTAGAAAGTCTATTTTGATCGACTTTGAGAATTGTGAGCTTTCGGAGTTCCCCAAGTCCGTCCGGCAATTTTTCGATAACGTTCTGCGATAAATGCAAGTCCGTTAGGGATTCTAAGCCGCCGATTTCCTCGGGAAGGTCTTCCAACCGATTTTCCGATACGTCTAAGCACACTAACGTTTTCAACTCTCCGATCTCGGGTGGCAAATGTTGCAACTGGTTATGATCCAGCCACAGTTCCTGTAACGCTGGCAATTTTCCTATGTGGGCTGGCTGAAAGAGAAACGTGAGGTGTTCTTTCAACAACTAAACGCGAAGCTGCAATCGTTTGATTTTTCAATGATAATTTTACTTTACCAATTCTTCAATGTCATTGTCGCCGAGATCCAACCGCTCCAATTTATAAAGCTGAGAAAGTGACTCCGGCAATGATTTGAGCAAATTTTCTCTCAATTCCAGTGACTGCAACGCTTCCAGACTAAGAGCAATTAAAACAAGCTGATCAGAATCGAACAATGTGAATCTAACACCGACAGTAAATCTTCTTGTTACCTTCCAAAGTCTGGGGGTAAGTTCGTAAGGGACATATCATTAAGTCCTAGCACAGTTAAATTTCGTAATTGCACAAAACCTGCTGGGAGCCTGGAAAAATGAACGCGGAACTTATTTCTCCTGACTAGAAGAATAATATTTAAGTGCGCTATGCAAAGGGAGGAAAGAATAATTTGTCAAACCTTGGAATTGGATTGCTGCTGAAGTCTGCCACCTGAAGCGCCCGTAAATTCTTGATATTCTCGGGAATGTCTGGTATATCTGCAACAAAAACAATGAACAAGTGATAATTTCGTTCACATTTTCATTCAATCGTAAATGAAGGGAAAGAGAATAAATTTATGATACAATCAAAAGTATACGATCGTACTTTGTATTCTGTAGAAACTTTTTCGGCTGTACACTAGGGCTGAGATTATTTGTCGAATTTTTCGGTATTCGAATATTCGAATACTTCAGTTGTTCAATTATTTGGCGAATATAATTCGAATATCCAAGTATCCAAATACTATTCGAATATTTAAGTATTCGAATACTATTCGAATATTTAAGTATACATCAGTATTCGAATAGTATGGTGTGAATTATAAATCAAGTTCTTTAGGTTCATTTTTTTACAAGTCTTTATTTATAGTTTCAGTTGTGAGTTCGTTAGTTTGCCAGGGTAAAATCTTGTAAGTTAATTTTGACCCAAAATTGAACTATGTATGTGTGCAAATTTTCAAGTCGATCGTATATGTTGAAGTGGGTCAGTATTCGAATACTGAAATATTCGAATGGTATTTGAATACTGAAATATTCGAATACTATTCGAATACTGAAATATTCGAATGGTATTCGAATACTGAAATATTCAAATAGTATTCGAATACTGAAATATTCGAATGGTATTCGAATACTGAAATATTCAAATAGTATTCGAATACTGAAATATTCGAATGGTATTCGAATACTGAAATATTCAAATAGTATTCGAATACTGAAATATTCGAATACTGAAATATTCGAATACTGAAATATTCAAATACTGAAATATTCGAAGTTTATTCGTAGCATTCGAGTACTTGTAAAATATTCGAATATTAAATTATTCGAATAGTCCCAGCCCTACTATACACAGTATGATTTAAGTTCTCCGAGTCACATTGTCGACGTAAAAAGATAATTATCCTTTACAGTTATTTTTATACTAATAAGTAGATAGAAATTTTACTGCAAATGGTTTGTATAATAAAAAATGACTATCCCTCGTTGTTCTAAATTTTCCTGGGAAAAGAACACGATGAGATAAAATTCCATTGTTCTGAGATAAATAAATTCTTTAAAGAAATTTCACTTTTAGTGGAGCGTTAAATTTGCACATTTTCCATAGAAAAAGGTGGGTCATTGAAGAATATTTTAATTTTATAAATTAAGTTATATGATCAACCTGTTTTCTCTCAGACATTTTGAATCAGATGTCTGCAAGGAAAAGTATAATTCGCATGCACAACTTCAGGTGTGCGCGTCTCAAGTATTTTAAAATACCGAAGCTTGGAAATTTTACTAAACATTTGTGATATACTTAGGCTCAAAATGAAGCGATATTATGCTGTCTATAAAAAAAAAATTGAATTATGTGGAACAGAAAACATGATTTTTTTTATTTGGTTAAATGCGTTTACGGTTCAAGCTTCAGACATAATAACAATCCACTTCTGTAAAAAAATCAGATCTAAAATATTGCACAGAATTTCAACACATTAATAAATGAAATGCAAATTTCCAGAGGTTTCAATTAAAAGTACAGCCTTCTCTAGAGCTTTTCTAGTTGTAAAATTGTAAATATACGAGATGTATACATGACCATATTCAGAAATGAACGCGGAACTTACAGATACAAAAAAGAAGGTAATTTTTTAAAGGCTTTTCTCATACAAGCGAATGTAACACTTTGAGTGGCGTCGAGGTTTATTCGCGCTGGAAGGATTCCAGGCATCGCATGTCTTCAACGTGTTTTCACGTCGGAAAGGCTGCCAGCTGCTGTCTGGCTCTGACGTGTTTTCACGTCCATATTTTATCGAAAGCATTAAAGATATTGCCCAAGAATCCCCCGAATACTATATTCATGTATTTGAAAAACAACGCCAGCGCGGAGCAAATTTAAATTTCTATATTTTTTACTAAATTTTCCCCAGAGTATCTCCAATAGATTGGCGAGATTCCCCGATGAAAATGAAAATTCGACGTCATTCGTGCTATTTTCACACATACGTGATGTACAATAATTAGTCTACGGAATATTCAGAAGTGATTCGAATTACGTATAATTAAGAATGATCCGAATAATATCGTATTTGGATTCAATGTAAACGGAAGATAATAAGAAATTTAAATTTAAAAAAAAAAATTTAAAAAAAAACAAGTATATACAGTGTGATTCGCATAACTTCTTCACCCCGAGTAACATCTAAGATATAAAATTTAAAAGAGCAGTGAATTTTCTATAAGAAAGTATTGAGCTTTATTTGTCCTAAACCTAATATGCTATTTATTTCTTTTATTTATTGTTTATTGTATTAAGGCTTATAGCCTAGTACAATCTTTGCTTATTTGCGCACGTTTCATACATTGCTCTTCTTTTTATCTTATTTCCTATGTCTATATTATTTATGCTGCTATATTCTTATTTTACATTTTGCTTTATCGCAGCTTGTATACTTTATCTCATTCTATTACATATTATATTATATTTTGTCTATATTTTCTATCTTAAATCCTAAACTCAATTCTATCAGTCCTTTGTATTTCTTAAGTTCTCTTTGGTTCTTTGTACTTTGTGTTGATATTGCTGCTGCTTCTACTCCTCCAGGCAGAACGCTCTTAGCTTCAAGCTTCCCTTTGTGAAATTTGTCAGCCCCATACTTGTTTCTCGTTGATTGCTTTTATCAGCTCCATCCACTCCCTGTTCTTCATTGTATTTGGTCTAATTTCTTCGTATATGCGGCACTTACATAGTATGTGATCTCTATTTTCTATTTCTCCTGTATTACATGTTCGACATGCCAGGTTCTCCTCTACTCTATGTCTTATCCCAGCTTCTATTATTTTTGTCCATCCTAGTTTTCCTGCTAATTTCACCTGCGCCATAACCCGTCCCAAACCTAATATGTAATAACAGGTGTATGGAAATGATTATCAAAAAATCCATACTTTTCAAGTTACCCCCATCAGCAACCCTTAATTCAATAATTATCTTCACGCAGTTTTGAGGATATAAAAAAAATGCAACCCTTGTTCAAACTTCTTTTGGATATCTCTCACTGTTCTCGAGATATTCCAGGAAAAATAAAATTTTGCACGGTTTTCAAGGGGTGATTTCACCCCCCAAAACCGCGCCAACGAAAAATAGATTTGTGTTATGGATGAAGTACTCTACTTGCACCCAAAGTCGCATGATTTTCTGAATTTTCGGGTTGCCTAACTTCCCTTCTAAGGTTCTTTACTGGTGGACTAAAGTATTAAATCTTATTTTTCTCGATAAAGCTGTTTTGTGACATTTGTTGTTTTCTCCTCTTACCCTTCATATTGGAATCTAAAAAATAGTATGTTATCTTTTAAGGAATAAAACAATGAAAAATACATCAATGTCTTCTTTTTTATTAATATTTTGGAAACGCTTGAGTGTTGGACCCAACATTGAGACGTATGTCGGTGTACTCCACCTACACTACAACACGCCTACATGAGATTCATCAATATCCGTGTCCCACATGTCGCGGCCTTCCCTTGTTTGATATCTACATAAGTATTATTTAATAAAACTTGTCTCGGGACACTGAAATTCAGATGATCTAATCGCGCGCAGAAGCACTCGTTCATTCAATTCCACAACAACAATGAGAACTTCAACTGGCAAGTCGTCAACATAAACCGAGAGGACATGAAATTCTTGTTTAGTACAGCGCATTTGGAAACGGAAGAAATGCAAATAGGGCGTTTGCCAACGTTCATCGTGCCGACAGAATATTTGCTGTAGAACCGTGCATGTTTGAAAAATTATTTTTTTCCCCGAGGACGATGACAATTGGTAAGCGGGAGACGCGCGTGTCTCGTGACGGATGCACGCGTGCATATACCTGCGCATTCTATGTCGCGCGCGGGTGAACGTAACGACAGTGACGTGGAGCAATTACAGACTAACCGTGGTTCCGCCAGACGAAAGGGACAGACCGCTCCGTTCGTCACGATCTCTCTGCTCTCGAAAATATATCAATGATCAAAACGTTCAAGACTTTCACGACCAGGAACCGATACACAAAAGACTGGCTCGTGATAACGTTTGACTGAATGCTGATTATTTCGAATACGCGGCGATGTCACCGATCGATGACTTTCGGCTTGGTTATTATTTGAGTTGAGACAACAATACGTCAGCCAAGGCTTAATGGCTGAAATATTTAATGGGACGCACAGTGGCGAATTTGCACGAAATCGTGGCCAAAACTGATATCTTCAAGTCTAAGTTAAATTGTTCAAATAAATTATTATAACATGTGTCTAGAAAAATAATCATGTACTTTTTTAATGAATAATTTTGAATTTTGTATACTTTTATAATATACGTAGGGTAACTGTACTCGTAGTTGACAGTGTACCAATAGTTGACAGTTTTATTTTCAGTCACGAATAATAAGCTTTCTATTAAAAACATGTTTTTGACTAATACGCTGTTTGAAAAAGTATTAGCCAAAAATATTTTTTTAATAGAAAGCTTATTATTCGTGACTGAAAATAAAAGTGTCAATTATTGGTACACTGTCAACTACGAGTACAGTTACCCTAAAACACATTCTACCCTAAAACACATTTTTTTAATAGAAAGCTTATTATTCGTGACTGAAAATAAAAGTGTCAACTATTGGTAAGCTGTCAACCACGAGCACAGTTACCCTAAAACACATTCTACCCTAAAACATATTTTTTAAATAGTAAGCTTATTATTCGTGACTGAAAATAAAAGTGTCAACTATTGGTACACTGTCAACTACGAGTACAGTTACCCTAAAACACATTCTACTTGATATTTAATACAATGTTGAATTTACGCAGTAGCATACCAACTCCTTTTTAACTTCAGAATTGAAAATTGTGGACAAAATTAATATTTACAAATGACGATAGGTCTGGTAAAGTCGCAGATTGTCGCAGCTAATTTCAATCAGAACTTCTTCTGTGACCTCTAAACTTTACTTTAAAAAAAGAAATCGAAGTTTGATCTCGCTTGATACACGACAATCCCCTCAAAGAAAGAAAAACATATATAGGTAGGTCTTGTATTTTTATCTACCACAGCTGTAGAAATATTTAAACAATAATACAATTAATGTAAAAATGAATTTCGAGCATATTAGATAATACCAACATTGTCAGATTGTATTGTTAAATCGACAATAAATCGTAACATAATTTCTAATTTTACTAGAAAAAATCCATTTTCTAACACAATTAAATTTTACAGAATTGCAGATTAAAAATTGATTTTAACGGAGAAACATGCTCTAATATTCCACATTAAAATAAACGCAATTTTTTACTGTTGGCCATTCAACTCTGTCCTCTGTAAAAGGACACAGTCGTCCCGATTTTTCGCGCGACAAATTTTAATTCTAGCGACTTGTCATACGCCAGTTTCTCCGCAGACGTGACAACCTATCGTATGTCAAATTTCGTTGAATCTGTGAGTTGAAATCATCTCGAATTAGTCGCCGAACACACGTCGGCGCGCGCGTTGCAACGTACCTGGGCATTTTATTACGGAACTCTGTCTGAAATGATGAAAATAAATGGAAACGTACGTTTCAGACGTAAGAACGCATCATTAGGAGGTTTTCAAGTGGTGTTCGACTCGGAACTCTGTTCTTATGTAGGTACACACCCCCAACACAGATGCAAAGTGGAGAGTGGCCAAAATTCACATAGTTGACTTGACATTCGTTTCATGACCACTTCGCCGTTTCGCGAATATAGTCCAGGCAAAAGCCGGTACCGTGAGTTTGCTCAAGAACAGGCCCGATCAAATCATTGCCCTTCGGGCCATTTTTCGGCGAGCACGAGCAGAGAATGTTTCACAGCCCACTCCTTCAAGAGCAACAGTTCCGCGGTGGGAACTGTTCGTAAGTGTAGAGACACATGCCTCTTAAAGCTATTAATAAGCTTAGAAAAGATGTACAAGGTACAATCCATTGAGTTACGCCACCCCAGTCACATGTGACATTTTTGGTTCAACATTATCTCCAGAATCGGCTGGTGAATTTTTGTACGCGCAATTGAAAGCACTCTGTTATATAGTTTTGGAAGAAGCGTGGCGATTGAGAAGCAGAGGAATGTCGCGAAATTGGTGGAAGAAATCGAAAGCTTCTTCTGTCTCGAAATGGTTACTTTCGAAAAGGCGAGTTGGAGGACGTACGATCAACGATTCTTGAAAAAAAAAAACGGAGAAAATCAGATCTGTACCTTTACATTTGTTAAAATTATATTAAAAATAAGAAAATTCATGTGGATAATTTAATTATTAGAGGGTGATTAAATTAGAAATATGTATTAATGTCTTAATTATGTTAAAAATAAGAAAATTAATGTGCATAATTTAATGATTAGGGGGTGATTAAATTAGAAATATGTATTAATGAATTAATTATTGTTAAAAATAAGAAAATTAATGTGGATAATTTAATTATTTGAAGGTAATTAAATTATCTAATGATCTTAATCCAGATTATAAAAATGAGACAAGATATTGTTGGTTCCCTTTAAAGATAACACACATGTGTAAAAAGTACAATAATTGTAGGAAAGTTATAATAATAGGTCGAATTATAATTGTAGGTCGATTCAATACGCCCCAGCGCCAATAAGATCCCTGTGATTAGACCTGCCGAACATGACGACAGCACTCACAGTATGGGAGTTCTCCCACCCTGTTTTATGGCTACTGACGTCAGTTGCTCTTGATTCTGTTCGCGAGCAACCGAAAGTGTTCTTACTCATAGAAAGACCATATTCACGAAATATTGTTGAAAAGCCCGTAAAACGCATGTCAACCATTTGAAGTGTGGTCATTTTCTGTCGCGTATTTGCGTTAAGGAGGGATTCTCGTGTAACAGCCCCCGAAATTTATGATTTTTTTTAAGAAACTATTGCTAATATTGCATTAAACTCTTTCGGGATATAAGGAGGTATCTTTAAACTTGTAGAATTTTTTCCGTGTTAATCTCTTGACGCCTGACGCCAACAGGAGTTACATCGTCGAAGAGGTGGACAAGATTCCACAATAATTAATAAATAATAAGAAGGATCGACATAAAAAAAATATTTTCTACAAGTTTAAAGACGCCTCCTTATATCCCGAAAGAGTTTAATCCAATATGACCAACAGTTTTTGAAAAAAAAACTTAAATATCAGTTGCTTTTGGGGCTGTTAGACGAGAATCATCCCTTAAGGGCGGAGTCACACATTCGGCATTCGAAAAACTGTTTGTAATAGCATTCGCGTATATCTTCCCACTATACAGTCATTTTGCAAGTAACGCGCGTTTCGACTCGTGATCGGAAACTGCGAACATTCGTACAGAAGCTCGCGCAAACATTTGACAATCGGCGAATAGGGAACAATTGCCTGCATTTGCCTACGTCGTCCTCGCTAGATCCATACATGTAGTTGCTCGCCGAAGGACGAACATTCGTTATTCCGCATTCGCCGAATTCGAATATCGAATATTCCGTATTCGCTCAATTCGAATATCGAATATTCCGCATTCGCCAAATTCGAATGTCGAATATTCCGCATTCGCCAAATTCGAATGTCGAATATTCCGCATTCGCCAAATAAATAAATAAAATAAATAAAATTCGAATATCGAATATTCCGCATTCGCCAAATTCGAATGTCGAATATTCCGCATTCGCTCAATTCGAATATAGAATATTCCGCATTCGCCCAATTCGAATATCGAATATCGAATATTCCGCATTCGCCCAATTCGAATATCGAATATCGAATATTCCGCATTCGCCCAATTCGAATATCGAATATTCCGCATTCGCCCAATTCGAATATCGAATATTCCGCATCCGCCCAATTCGAATATCGAATATTCCGCATTCGCCCAATTCGAATATCGAATATTCCGCATCCGCCCAATTCGAATATCGAATATTCCGCATTCGCCCAATTCGAATATCGAATATCGAATATTCCGCATTCGCCCAATTCGAATATCGAATATCGAATATTCCGCATTCGCCCAATTCGAATATCGAATATCGAATATTCCGCATTCGCCCAATTCGAATATCGAATATCGAATATTCCGCATTCGCCCAATTCGAATATCGAATATCGAATATTCCGCATTCGCCCAATTCGAATATCGAATATCGAATATTCCGCATTCGCCCAATTCGAATATAGAATATTCGGCATTCGACAAACTGTTCGCCAAAGTATTCGTTTATATCTCTAAACTATGCGTTTATAAAATATTCTCAATGAGAGAATGTGTTACGCAGATAATATCGAGAGCTGAATAATACGAGTGATACTCCCGGCACCGTTCTATACAATATAAACGAGGGTTTTGGTAGAACCGAAATTATATGAACGATACTACCCCGTATCGATCGTAAAGTGTTTACTTCAATACACGATATAAAACATATAAAACGTTTTTAGAGAGTACTCTTCGATAGGTTTTGTATTGTCTCCCCTCTTTCTCGATTTTCGCTACGAAATGCGATAAATTGTTTTGTAATATTTATCCACGAATCGCGCGAAAGTGACTCGGTAACAAGCGCATTTAGAATGATATTCACTTTGCCTATTCAAGTAATTAAGATCGTTAAGAATAAGGAATGTGGACGAGGGAGAAATGACGTGTTTCCATTGCAAAATTATTTCCTACCGCACCCCCACGATAATTCGCTCGTACGACCCTGGTTACACCCTTTTTCCATCAAAGCAACCGATTTTTAGTAGCCACAGAATCGTGATCAATTACCGCGCCTACAAGCGAATGTGGTAACCTGTAATTAAGTAACCAGTAAATAATACAAAATGGTTCCTCTTCATTTAACGCGTCCGCTGCTATAAACATTATAAATAGCGCGAAACATCCACCCTCGGCCTTTTCCATTTACCTTGGAAGAAGACGTGGAGAGGGATAGAGGGAGAAGCAACCTAGCTGATACGCACGTGAACAGACACTAACAAGGAGAGGTCACAGCTGTTGGATCACCGATTTCAACAAAACATTTTCTGGGGAATCTAGAAGAAAAGAGTGGACACGTATGAAAGAATTTATACCAATGCATATTATTTGGAGAGATATTTAACGTTAACGCATTATAAGTTGACAACTCTCTGTAATTACTTTTTGTGAAAACTGACGTACCAAATTCTGATTGGGTAGAATGGGTGGCGTACCAAGTTCGTGTATTCGAATCACTAATGGTGCTATTTTGTTTTTTAATTTTTTTTTATGTTATAAGAGCATACTACCGGTTGACTGGAAATCTAATATTTATAACGTAAACCAATCCATATTAGGGCTGAAACGAATATTCGAATAATCTAAGTATTCGAATAATCTAAGTATTCGAATAATCTAAGTATTCGAATAATCAATGTATTCGAATTTTCGAATAATTAAGAGTATTCGAATTAGTTCGAAAAATTAGGAGTATTCGAATTAGTTTCAATAATTAGGAGTATTCGAATTAGTTCCAACAATTAGGAGCATTCGAATTAGTTCGAAAAATTAGGAGTATTCGAATTAGATCGAATAATTAGGAGCATTCGAATTAGTTCGAAAAATTAGGAGTATTCGAATTAGATCGAATAATTAGGAGCATTCGAATTAGTTCGAAAAATTAGGAGTATTCGAATTAGTTCCAATAATTAGGAGTATTCGAATTAGTTCGAATAATTAGGAGTATTCGAATTAATTCGAATAATTAGGAGTATTCGAATTAATTCTAATAATTATGAGTATTCGAAAATTTGTTTAGTATTCGAATTAATTCGAATAATTAGGAGCATTCGAATTAGTTCCAATAATTAGGAGCATTCGAATATTCGGAGTGATAGAATTTCGGATTGTTCCGAATAGGAATCTGAACATGAAATACTTTTTCACACTTTATCGTAAAATTCTTTTCATATTGGCCTTCACAATTATTTGTTTTTCGAACGCTAAATTTGGAACTTTATTAATTTTTCGTAAATTTATAAATTTTGAAACGAAAACAACCATCGGTTATTAGTATTATTATTCTAATTATTTTACAATCGTTGTTCGAACAAATTATTCAAATAAATAATGATGAAATCTTCGAATAAATAGATGGAATAATTTGTTGCAGAGTAAATAATTTTTATTTAAATCAAATAGTATAATAAAAAGAATTTATTCGGATAATCATGTTACATACATACGTATACATTTACTCGAAACAATTGGAATAATGCCCAATTCTGTTTCGCAGTCGATCTACGCGATCTTCATTTTCAAAATAAAGTTTGAAATAGTATAAGCAGACATTTCGGTAAAAACCTAAAAACCTAAATATTATTCGCTTTGTATACGCCACCATAGTAATAGGAGTTATTTTATTCTTTGTTTCCCTTTACTCCTAATTATTAGAATTATCGAATACTCCCAATTATTCAAATTTTTGAATATGCGAATATTCGAAGAAATTCTTGATGGACACAAAAACAATGAAAGCAGTTCATTTAAACATGCCTTATTTGATCTTATTCCAAAGTTATAGCCATTTTTATACATGTGCAATGTGTGGCTACATACTTTTATACATAGTAAGTGCTGGATGTAGATGCAGATTTTCTAAAAAATATATAAAAAATGTGAATAAAATGTGCTAAAAACCACATACGACGTACATCAAGTGGGGCTTCTTCCAATAGTTAATTGATTACTTAAGAAATTTACAGAAAATTGACATGTTACTCTCCCGCTAAGAAAAACAAGTTCAATTACAAACAGTTTAGTAAAATCAGTTATAGTGTCTCTGATTGCTATTCAGTATTACTGGGATATAAAAATGGCTATAACTCTGGGACAAGGACAAACAAGCCACATACCCAAATGAACCTTTTCTACTATTTTTGTGTCCCCCTTTCACCACTGAAGTGGACATGTCATGAAACACCCCGTATATTCAATCTATCTATAAATCGATGGTTTTAATTGAAGAGTAATGGAATGAGGAGACAATACCTGCTAATCCTTTTGTGAAACGTAAATTGAAAGTATCTTTTTTAAATAATTGTAGTTTAAGAATAGAGAGTAGTTAGATTTTAGAATAAAATCTGTGTTGAAAAACAGATATCACTGAAGTTTTTGACATTCTCAATTAGATTATTATTATATTATACAATAAGGAACGAGGCTTGATTACGTTTTATAGGATGGATTGGTAGACTTTGGAAACAGGATCATGAACACAGTTTTTTTTATTAAGATATACAGAGTGTTCCATTTGATAAAATACAAAAAAAGTCAAAGCAAAAATGTATTCAATTCAAAGAGGTAAATATTCTGATAAGCAGGAATTTCTTTTCAATGTCATATTATCGGAAATTTCAACTTCATCGACATTTTCTCCAGTAAAACAACATATTTGTATTATTTATTGCAGCGATGCAGCTTATAAAAAGCAAATTCAATTACATAACACACGCTGTGACCTTAAAACGATCAATAAAATACTTGAATAATAAAAAACCTATTTATATGGGAACCAGGGATCTATATACCAACAATTTAAGCGTTTCAGTGTAAATATGTACCTATTTATTTTATTTTTACTCCCCAGCCAGATATGGATGTTGACGGACAAAAACAAATACCTGCCGAATATTTTTTTTCAGTTGAACTTCATACATTAATTTACACAAGTTACACGAAGGTCAGCGATTGTTATATACTTTTGCGATTGTTCTCTAACAGTATATCTACTGTATGGCTTATTTTCTTTGAGGAGTCATTCTACTTTGATCGGCCGAAAAATTAAGCTTTTTTAAAGATTTTTTCTCCGTAGATACAAAATACAATGCAGTACATCTTATTAGTATTTACATATTCAGCTGCTCTTATATTATACAAACAAAATTTCAAATAACTTTTTTTTATTTGTTTTAAAACTTTAACCGCGATTATCCCACTACTTTAACTAGTTAAGTACTTGCGCGCCTGCCTCACACATTTTCAAAGTTGAGTCCCTCGAAAATTAAAACTTGTACAAAATATTGTAATGTTTTGAACGCAGTATCTACTGCCGCAAGATGCCTTGTATGAGAAAAAAAATCGAATTGAGGAAACAGACTTTAAAGTCCGAGCTTTCAGGACGTGTAATTTTATACTGTATAAATTGCAAGAGATATTCACTGCTGTGGTTTTCAGCGGCCACGCAACAGGGAACAGGAGTAATATGCGGTATAGGTAAAAGATTACAGTGCCCACACGCTTTTCCTACTTACATAATATCCATCATCACACACGTGTAAGGATCGATCGACACCACGAAAAATTCTCGCGCCCTTTGATCTCTTACGCGGCCTTTAATTCACTATTATTTTATAACCTGTGTAATATTTACCTTTCTACCTCCAGTAATAGTTTTCATCGTTCAGATTTATCGAGCAACTAACGACCTTTATAAATTCCTCCGAAGGGATAAAAGGAAAAATGCATCACGGGTGATGCCTCGCTTTGTGATGTATCCACGGTTTACGTTCTTATGTCACAGCGTGAACTACGTGAACCCGTGGTGAATTTCAGAATTTGCGATCTTCCTGTTGAAATCATTTTTTACCAAAATATATTTCTCTAATAAATACCGTTGTCACAACCGATTGAATGAATTCAAACTTTATGATTCATGATATTGTTTGAGAGCCATATAAACAAGAACCTCTTCATTTTAAGAACTAAGGGCGAATTCCACTTACGCCCAAATCGCCCGTGACTTTCATTAAGGTAGGTTTTCCTAAACGCGACAGGGCGTAATGTTCAGGAATTTCAAAGCCGATTTTCTCGAAAATGAAGCGCAATATCAAAATTTTTTATTCCTTTTTCTTGATTTATTTACTTGTTATGAGTCGAAAAGAAAAAGTAACTTTTTTTCATATCGCGCTTCATTTTCGAGAAAATCGACTTTGAAATTCTTCACGTTGCGTCCAGTCGCGTACAGGAAAATCTACCTTAATGAAAATCGCGGGCGATTTGGGCGTAAGTGGAATTCGCCCTAAGTAGTTTCCAATAAAACAAACTTTCAATGAAAGCAACAGGGATATGTATGATAAGGATACCTATAGAAATAAATTTATGATACACACTTACTTCACTTAGACACCTACAAAAGTACATGTCGAGGAGAGAAATGAGATAAAGGCAAGGAAATGTAAAACGAATTAAAGCTTTCGAAAACATGATCGTTTCAGTAGACGTCAAAGGTAATATCGAGGCAGTATCATTAAGGATCAGGTACATGCCGCAGAAAATATTTTTTTCCCTCCATATCACACATGTTTCATACTTGGGAAACATATACAGCACTTCCTGGTTTAGGGCTCGCGGATCAACTCCCCCACATTTTTTGTTTATACAGGTCTCGAGACCCACCGCACTCAAATTCTCGGCGCCCGAGAATAAAGCTCGGTGCTCGGACTGACTCAGGGTCTACTGAAACTTCCGAGTTTTCTATTTTTTATTATATCTTCCTGAAAATGTTTCCGATGGATTCCTTAAATTTCACTGACAGAAATAAATCCAAACGCTATGTTAGGTTATTGAAACTACTTTTAATGATACGGGATGTATCATTTAGTACTTAATTCTACTGTACTACTATATTACTATATTCTTTACTATTACTATATTTTTTTGGCATTGATTATTGATTGCTTTCTGTATGGCAGGTCTCCTTTGCTATTATTCTCCGTAATTGTCATATTCCTCAAATAGATATTGTTGTGTCAACTTCTACCGAATTTATTATATCTGTTTAAGGGGGGACCCCACCCTGAAGCCACTAACAACAGGACAAAGTTAGGAATTTTTTTGTTCCTATAAATAAAAATATAGAGCTTGAATGTTTTATATAGGGCGCATTTCACGTACGCCCAAATCGCCCGTGAGTTTCATTAGGGTAGGTTTCCTTATACGCGACAGGACGCAATGTCAGGAATTTCAAAGCCGATTTCCCCGAAAGTGAAGCGCAATATCAAAATTTTTTATTCCTTTTTCTTTATTTATTTACTTGTTATGAGTCGAAAAGAAAAAGTAACTTTTTTTCATATCGCGCTTCATTTTCGAGAAAATCGACTTCGAAATTCTTGACGATGCGTCCAGTCGCGTACAGGAGAACCTACCTTAATGAAAATCACGGACGCTGCGGGCGATTTGGGCGTAAGTGGAATTCGCCCATAGTTCTAAAGCAATCTTTATTTTGCTAGATTTTTTTTTAATATGTATGAAACGGCCGCCAACAAAATGGCTTCCCGGAGAACTGCAAAAAAACTTGTCCAAATTCCCGGGAATGACTGGATCATCTGAGAAGGAAGTACAAACGAGATATATAAACTGGAATATATTATCTTCCATGTAGCGTAGAATTTATTTTATATTTCAATTATTCAATTTTTTTCAAGCATTTCAGTGCAAATTTTTATGTCAAAGTTAAAGTCAAATCTTCAAACTGCTACAATTTCCAAAATAATTCGGTATTTTGAGAAAATCCTGCGCGACATGGAAGATAATATATTCCAGTTTATATATCTCTTTTGTATTTCCTTCTCAGATGATCCAGTCATTCCCGGGATTGTGGGTCAGTTTTTTTGCAACGCTCCGGGAAGCCATTTTCTTCGCCGCCATTTTGTACAATTTGTCATAAAAAGAAATTTTTTCTAGCAAAATAAAGATTGCTTTAAAACTATATAAAAAATCGAAGCCCTGTATTTTTATTTATACGAACAAAAAAAATCTCTAACTTTGTCTTTTGTTAGTGGCTTTCAGTGTGGGGTCCCCCTTAAGTGTGCCTTTCAAAACCTTGCTAATATTTCCTGTGTGATTGGCATCAGGAGTTTCAGCACCATTTTAAGAAAAGAGTATTGTTATTACATGGAGTTTGTACTCTAAATAAATATTCCTCTTTTACCGAGATTAGAACAATCAAAAATAAATGATCCAATGTACAATAACAAAATTTTAGTGGTATCGGCGTAATTTCACGCCGAGTGATTTCCACCCGCTGCACAATGTCCCACGTTTTCACGTCGATATTTTCCGGGAAACATCGAAAGTACTCTACAAAAAATGCCCGAACATTTACTATCAAAACATTGCGAAAATATTAATTTCTATATTTTCTATTCAATCTCCTTGAAAGTGTCTTCAGCAGACTGAAAAGATTCCCCCAATGAAAATGAGTCCAAACTCGATCTCACTCGTGCTATTTTCAATCACGCGTGATGTACAATTAATTAGTCTACGGAACTCCGAAGTGATTCGAATTATGTATAATTAAAAATAATTTACGCTTCGTTTCATCAACAAAGCCTGGCTAATCTATCAGCAACACTCTTGCCAAAATTAAATCAGGCATATAAAAATTGTATTTTATTCATTAGTGATGACTCGTCGCGCACACAAGCCTTGCCGCTCTTGGTTACCGTTCAGTGGTTGCAAGGCGGCGAAGGATCGCGCGTTCAGAGGTGTTCCCGGAAATGATGAAGAAGACGGCGATGTGCTGCAAGTGAAATTCAACAGGTGGAGTAGTGACGAGACATTGTATATTCATTGCACATACCGTAAGGCCTGTTTATAGCTGTATTAGTACGTTTACATCTACCACTTTACTGATAGCTACAGGCACCTGTGCGCCAGCGCCTTGTAAAAGTTCGTAAAAATCGTAACTCGAACTCGAGCTTCTTACATTCGTTGAATTTGAATCCTTCACCTATTTTCACTATATTTATCCGTGAATTTATGCTCGCGCGTTATAAAATACCTTGTCGATATTTATTGCAAATCCGTTCAGCCGTTTGGGAGTGAAAGAAGGACAAACCTACGAGCAGACAACGTCTCACTTTTTAGGTATCAGTAGGGATTCCATGATACGAAACGTGATCTACACGTGTTTCTTAAGTAATAATTGTGAGTTAGTCAGCATAGCTGTTTTCGTCTCACCCTGTAAGCGAGGGCGTGCCACGTGGACTCAAGTACTGTGCAGTGAACAATCTTGATATCACGGTCTCGTTAAGTGTCAGACGTGCAACATATGGTTACTCTCTATTTTCTCGTTTATTTTTGCTTGGAGAGAGGCACAGCGACTCGATCGAAGGTACGGCCACTGAAAGGTGTCTCGAAAAGTGGGACACTTCTGTCCGCCCGACCCTTCAAAAGCGACGCGAAAATGTCAATCTCCAGCCCAGATGCACTGAATCGTTCTTAATCAACACGTGAGAATACTGTCTGCACGTGTGCAGGTGATACCACAGCCATCCACATTTTTCGGTCCCTCGCTGGGACCTAAAGAAAGTATTTAGATCCACTTTTCATAGACATGAGTATTGCATAAAAAGTAAAAAAAAATTACGCCAAGTATATGAAACATGAAACAAATAAATCACAAAAAATAGGAGATAATAATATAAATCAGAAAAAAAATAGAAGATAATAATAAATCACAAAAAATAGAAGATAATAATAAATCACTAAAAATAGAAGATAATAATAAATCACAAAAAATAGAAGATAATAATATAAATCAGAAAAAAAAGAGGAAAATATACAATATAAAGAGGATGTGATCCACTTTTCATAGGCATGAGTATTGCATATCCTTGCACTTTATCATAAGTTTGAAAAAACAATAAGGATATCCCTAGTAGCACAGAATATTGAAAACATATTCATCCAATATTAAAGAGATTTAATCTCTTGAAGAAAAATATTGGTTTTCGTAATATAAAATGAATATTTCCTGCATATTCGGAAAAAACGTTTGTTTCTTAATCTAGAATAAATATTGTATGTAGGTATTTAAATATTAAAAAGAAATCGGATCTCTTTTAAGTATTAAAAAAAGATTGAATCTCCTTTTAAAATTTAAATATACATACAATATTTATTCTAGATTAAGAAACAAACGTTTTTTCCGAATATGCAGGAAATATTCATTTTATATTACGAAAACCAATATTTTGTGCTGCTAGAGACTGTTAATATAAAACTGACAGATTATTGAACAACTATTATGGGATAAAGGAAATTCTTTTGTATTTCCGCAATTAAGATACTTATGTACTCCTTTTTATTCCATAGATGCCCTTACTTTATTCTCCACATAATAAATACTCAAGCTCTCTGACAGTCTATAGGAATCCTTCCTATTATCTCTTTAATTACAATCGACGTGTCTTTAATTTATTTATACCTCGGAAGCTTAGAAACTATTCACGCTCTGCCCAGACTGTTTGCTTTGAAACTTAATATACAAAGAAAATCTTAAATTGGCAACTAAAGGTTCTGAAAGGAAACTTTCTTAGCTTTCCAAAACACTCATTAAAAATTTGTCTACGATCATGAGTTCGCAAGTTATAGGTGTTCAAAGTGAAATGTACCTTTTCGCTTTGATCGCGAATAACTCGGTCAATAAAAATCATACAACAAAACCAAAAGAAAACGAAATTAAAGAGAAATGTTTGGTCTATAATACCTCTTCATTGGATTTACCGGAAAAAATTCTTTTTGGCCCGTGCGTACGTTCAAACTAGACAAAAATGTCTTAAACTTCGTTGCCTGCGCTTCATCTTGATAATACAGTATCATAATGGATGAGAAAAAAATTGAAATACTTGATTCAAAAACTAGAAACTTCAAGCGTTAAAATGTTTTTTAAATATTTTTTGCGACCATTTTTCGCAGAGATATTAGCCATTCCATCGCTTAAACTTACAAAATCTCAAACCTTTTTGTTTGAGTATAATAATTCGGCCACCCTCTGTATTATTCACTAAGCTGGGTGAGTTATGGGACTATTTAAGACCACTAAAGTATTTCCTCTTTGTAGGCACGCTATGTGGTTGGGTCCACTTGCGTGCCTAAAAGACAGAATGTGGCGCGCTTAGTGAACGAGACGCAGTTAATACATCGGACTATTTTTAATTACACATGATTCTAACCCCTTTCAATTTTCCAAATTAATCATATATTACGTGTAATTAAACGTAGTCCAAACAACATCATGTTTGGATTCAGTTTTGTCAGAAACACACGAAAATGTTCTTAAATATGTCTATTATAATGGTCGAAGTTTGTTATTTGTTTAAAAGTATTACCGACTGCTCTATAAATGTTTAAAAAAAAATTCGAGGCACTTTTCCGGGCCTTCTATTTCTTCTGTGTTTGGCGGTTCAAAGATTGCAGCAGATCTGTGATATAGTCGACAGTATAGTATATTTCAAGGCGAACAAAATGACCCGCAGATCAACGTTTTCCGATTCCTTCAACGCTTTCTCTAACGTTTTTAAATAAGCACATTTTATTTGCGGCAATTTTATGTATATACAAAATGTGCCACGCTGAAAGTTGTTTTATTGAGAAGGCGGAAGTGTGTACCATCGAATGGGGAAAGAATCAGCTGCTACTTAGGTGCTCCTTTTTGTGTTAGGTGTCGAAAACCATTGTAAAGAAATAGTAACTAGGCAGCAAACCGTTTTTTCGTGTCTTCCAAAGTTAAATGTAAAGTCATAAGAAAGTTGAAAATGATTTGGTTCATAATTTCTCCAGAAAAAAATCCCCAAAATGGGCCTTTTTTGGCGTTGCCTAAAGTATAGTCCCCCGTTAAGTCCCGAGTTGCCGATCCCAAGACTAGGGCCCAAGGAATTCGGAAACAATTCGAATTATGTATAATTAAAAATAGTCTGAATAGTGTCGTATTTGGACTAGGGCTGGGACTATTTGTCGAATTTTTTGGTATTCGAATATTCGAATACTTCAGTTGCTCAGTTATTTGGCGAATATAATTCGAATATCCAAGTATTCGAATACTATTCGAATATCCAAGTATTCGAATACTATTCGAATATTTTACACGTATTCGAATGCTACGAATAAACTTCGAATATTTGAGTATTCAAATGTTATTATTCGAATACTGAAATATTCGAATACTCAAATATTCGAATACTCAAATATTCGAATACTCAAATATTCGAATACTCAAATATTCGAATACTCAAATATTCGAATACTCAAATATTCGAATACTCAAATATTCGAATACTCAAATATTCGAATACTCAAATATTCGAATACTCAAATATTCGAATACTCAAATATTCGAATACTCAAATATTCGAATACTCAAATATTCGAATACTCAAATATTCGAATACTCAAATATTCGAATACTCAAATATTCGAAGTTTATTCATAGCATTCGAATACTTGTAAAATATTCGAATATTAATTTATTCGAATAGTCCCAGCCCTAATTTGGACACATTTTCATCAGAAAAACCTCGCCTATTCATCGGTAGTTTTCATTACCACCAGCATGTGCTCAAATCGTGAGTCAAGTTCGACAAAGCATTTCCGTCAGAAAGGGTCGCTCGGAAAGACCTGGCCGACTTGAGGGGCATTTCTTCTTGCGCCACTCAAAGTGTTAAAAAAAGTTATTTTATATTTTCGATTTGTTTTTATATGGACAATCCCTTCATTCCGGCTGCACCGCTCATTGTGGGGCATCCTGTACACTGGGGCCACAGTCGAGAGACATAAATCGATACGCTTGAGGATACAAGCCACCAGATATATTTCTTTCTACACTCATTAAAGGAAGACAATAGGGAAGGACACATTTGGCGACTTGACTTTCAAGGATGTTATTAACCCGTATCACTTGAGTGCTTCTTCGAGTGAAGCCTTTCCTCCAAGATGCGAGAATATTACCATTTCCTTTCCGGGTAAGCTCTAAATTACGAATATCATGTTCATTTTTTATGTTTTCTCATAAATCTCAGAAGAAAAATGGTGTCAGTAATAGCACCACGCTCGTTGGTCATAAATTACTGCACAACTTAAGGAGTGTCCCTAATTTGACGCTCTGAAAATAAGACAAATTTTTGAGAATTTTTTAACAGAAAAGTAATGAGTATTATAATTCCAAAGTTTACACGTTTATTAATTGACATTCGGAGAAGAGTGTACTCAAATTTTTTTATGCAACAATATTTGTGCAAAGTTACAGTGGTAGTAGTAAGAGGGGTTTGAAAAAAGAGATTGTTTATGGCGAACATGAGTCCGGTTGTTGTAGTCGTCCGAAAGAAAAAACGCAAAATTTCTTTCAATCTATACGAGTGTGATTTTCGCATGTCGCAAATTTTGTGTTTTTTCATTTGGATGACCTCGACAGCCGGAATCACGTTCGTCACCAACGATCTCTTTTTTACAACCCCTTTCACTACTACCACAGTAACTTTGAACAAAATTATTATTATTGCATAAAAAAAATTGAGCACATACTTCGAATGTCAATTAATAAAAGTGCAAAGTTTGGAATTATAATACTCATTACTTTTCTGTTAAAAAATTCCCCAAAACTTGCCTTATTTTCCGAGCATCAAACTACTTACTTATTAAGACCCCCAATACTATCATTTGATCTCTATGATTTTTACCACCTTTACGACAGAATGCAAATCCCTTGGCGCGAGAACGTGCCGACGCCACTAAAAATGTAAAATGTCTGGATAACCTTTTGCACTTTGAGTTGCTCAAGGTTCGGCGAAATACTATTTCAAGTCGAGCAGGCCTTTCCGAGCGATCGCTTTTGCCTTGAATGTTTCGTCCAGCTCGCTCCCCACTTTGACACATGCCGACGCTAATGAAAATTTAAATTTCTATATTTTCTATTAAGTAGATCTTTATGATAGTATTGCAAATCGGTGGGCAAGGTCTTCTCAATGAAAATGAGTCCAAATACGACAGTATTCGAATTGTAATTCGAATCGCTTCTGAATTCCGTAAACTAATTATACTTCATACAAGATTAAAAATAGCCTGAGTGCGGTCAAGTTTAGACTCTTTTTCATCGGAAATATTCTGCCCATTTATTGGCGATACTTTCAAAATATAGAAATTAAAACTGTCGTTGATCAATGACGCATCAATGGTGGCACGATTGCCATGCAAACGAAGACGGCGAAGTACGAAAAGAAATCTGAGAATTCGGTTTATTTTCATAGAGCACATAATGAGCGCATAAAGTGAATGTTAATTCTCTACCAAATCATGTAGAAATACACTTATCTGTCTACAGTGCATAGTCACTTTTTCGTAAAGCTAAGCAAAATATTTTCATACACGACGAACCTGTCGCCTACTTATTGAAAAATCGAAACTTTTTCTTCTAACCTACCTCAAACATCAAAATCACAATTTTTAAACATCCGCCCCATTGCACAACAAAGACAAATTTATAATTTAGAAAGGCACTCGATTGTTTTATTTTAGAAACCATTCTGAAGATATCCTGTCAATGCGACTGTCTTGTCTACTTTGATGATCGGACTTTAGCAACCCCTATTATTTGATTAAAATAAGATTTTGCAACGGTTATAGTCGTAAAATTGCTGGACAAAAATTACATCCCTCTCTTTTTTTTAAACCACAGAATGTTGCCTTTTTTCGAGCTTCATCGCGGTGTAATCCCCTGCATTCTCATAGAGATGCTACTAATCTCGTTCACCCTTATTGTTGAACGATCCAATCGAGGACCCCGCCGAATAATAAATAAATGCATGGATATTAAATAGGTTACCTACCCTCTCTATAAGCACCATGATCATATCCACTGACGTGCCTACAGAGAGGGAATATTATAATCAACCCTTACACACTTATACTCTACCGACTGGGGACACCCTATTTGGCGTCTATTACGATGCACTTGCAACCACTTAGCCATGATGAAGCATTCGTAATTCACGTAATTGCAACGGCCGAGTATTTTCCAATTCGAAACCCCCGGATCGCGAGTTGCTGTCGTAAAATCGGGCTGCTAGGGTAAACAAGGAGCTATTGGGGAGGCACGTACCAAGGCCTTGGGGGTGAAATATTCTACACTGTGTTCTATATGAACAGCGCTTCCAAGTGTTATACAGCAGAGATTCGTGAGTTGCATTCGGTTCGAGCCCGGACAACACGTAATTATCAAAACTGAGGCACGTTCGGACTCGCGCTGCAGCCAGACCTTATAACAGGTCTGCACAACCTGTAGGGCATCTTCCAGCGTGCTCGGGCATGATAACACGCCTCCGTCGGCGATAAGGTATTAACCCCCGCCATGGGGTGTTCTATAAATGCACTGCGCAGAGATCATAGGTCTCTAATAACTACCAGCAACTCTGCAAACATGTAAGACGCTTCCCACTTCTTATTTATCGCTGTCGACGCCACTTGTCCGCGGTTCAGCCTAAGGGTATTCTCGGCCCGCCCGTGCCCGCGAGAGCGCCAGTTGTGCAGGCCTGCTTTATGATCACAGAGTAGAGGCAAAGCAAACATTTCCATTCTCTGTGCGTCGGATTAATTTTAATAAGCTTGATAGCAAGACGGTTCTCCGTCGCAGCTTTCGTGCGACTTTAACCCGAACCACCCGACTCAATGTGGGACCGTCATGGGACTCATATTTATCAGGGATACTAAGTAGCTTTACTACTCGGCTTCGCCCGGAATTTAGATTTTTTTTTTTTTGTGAAAATAGTCACATTCATCTGGATTAGCCAGGCATAATGAGCTAAGGTCATTTCGTAATCCCAGAATTTCCCGTTCGAAGGTTTTTAGACGATAGACAAACACACAAAAATATAAACTTTCTGCTTTATATATTAAGATATTTCAAACCATTATGTACTGTCTCATTTAGACGAAATAAAAATTATAGAAATCTTATTTCTCTTATATACAGTGGCGGATTTAACAGGGCGGCTGACGAGCAGTTGCCGCGTGGGCCTCTGCCCGGAAGGCCCCCAGGGCCCCTTAAAAAAATTATGATTTTATTCCAACTATATTTTTTTCTGTATTACTACACTGAGACCGCTTTTAGTAAACTACATCTTCATTTTCCTGGAAAAACGGGCCCCTCCAGAAGGCCCCTAGGGCCCCCATCCTTAAAAAAATTGCGATTTTATCCAAACTATATTTTCTTCATTACTACCCTTGGCCCGTTTTTGTAAATTACCTCTTCATTTTCCTGAAAAAACGGGCCCCTGCAGAAGGGCCCCATGCTTAAAACAAATTATGATTTTATCCAAACCATATTTTTTTCTGTATTACTACATTTTTGTCTGTATTAATACATCTTCATTTTCCTGGAAAACGGGCCCCTCCAGAAGGCCCCGTAGGGCCCCATCCTTAAAAAAAATTCTGATTTTATCCAAACTATATTTTCATCAGTACTACCCTTGGTCCGTTTTTAGTAAACTACCTCTACATCTTCCCGAAAAAAATGGGCCCCTCAGAACGTTTGCCACCTGGGCCTTTTTCTTAAATCTGCCACTGCTTATATAGGAGTGACGATTTATTATTCGTCCGCTCCGAACACTGAGTAAAGACGAGCTGCCGGGCTCGAGCGCTCGAGTCAATTCCAACAAGTGCTAGTGCGAGTCCACTTAGGACGCAACTAACGAATCCCTAATGTACTACCTTTCACGCGGAGGAGCGGAAGGGAAATACATTAACTATACTATTACTTTAATGACTTGCTGGACACAGTATCGATTTACCAGCTCGTCAATGCCTCTAGCCGAAGTTTTGCCCCGCAGGGAACGAGACCAACACAGTAGAACGCCAATTATCCGAGCAGGACAAAGGGCAACTTAGCCCTAATAATCGAGAATTAACATACATGTTCGATTATCCAGACTAAATTCTTAAAGGGCCCACGAACGTTACGACTAGGTCAGATGCGGCTGTCCGAACAATCGCACGTGTGCGGACCTGTCGTACGATGCGGTAGTATCGGCCAATCGTATGGCGCTTCCATAAAATCTGGCGTACCTATGATCCGCTTCATCGAGAATAGATTGCAAATGTATGTGCGTGTTCGACGACTAATTGTAGACGAGTTCGGCTGTGATCGAATTATTTTACACGCGATAGGACGTCGTGTTCGTGGTGTAATCATCGTGCATGCTGCTATGACTGCCTCCTCGAAATTATCGTGCGAAGAATCGTCACGTCTGTGGGGCATTTTAGACGCTTACATTCGTGACGTTCGGTAGAGTTCGTGCTGCAATATATCCGTCTATAATGAACTTAAAACACAGAAAGCACTCGAACCATACACTAAATCAGGCCCGTCCAACTTTCGCTCTTGCCTGCGAAGAGCAACCGCGGGTGGTTGCGAGCGAAGGCAAGAGCGACGGTTATGCCCCACCGTGAGGACCTTTCGCTCTTGAGCGGCCGGGCTCGGTGCCTTCAAGAGCGAATAGCAACTCGCGGTTGCTCGTGCGAGCAAATGCCTGGACAGGCCTGCTGACTAAATAATAGGCAAAAACTACACGCGGCAATCAGTTCCTTTCTGCATGGAAACGATTCTACAACTGTTGGATGTACGGCTGGATATCTTCTATCTTCTATATATATAAGAAGTCCTGACTGACTGACTCATCAACGCCCAGCTCAAACCGTTTAACCTAGGAACGTGAAGTTTGGAAGATACATTCTTTTCACGACGTAGGATTTTTGGAAATTCCATCCCCAAGGGATGGAAAAGGGGTAAAATGTATTTTCTCGGACTCCCTAATATCTCTTAGGCCCGATTAGATATCAACTTGGTTCTTACTCACAAAGATTAGCCACACAAATGCCTAAAAACCAATTTCAGGGTTTTTCCCTAACCAACCCCTAAGGGGGCGAAACGTATTTTCACGGATTCCTCAAAATCTCTTAGGCCCGATTAGATATGGACTTGGTTTTCACTTCGAAAGGTTACCCACATAAATGCCTAAAAACTAATTTCAGAATTTTGCCCTAATCAACCCCTAAGGGGGTGGTGAAAGGAGATGAAATGTGTTTTCATGGAGTCCTTAATATCTCTTAGGCCCGAACGGAATCGGAATTATAGTTATTTTCAAACTCTGGTTTAAATACTCCAAGTATTCATTCATTCATTCATTCATTCATTCATTCACACATCCAATTCATTCGAGAAAGCGAGAAATGAATTAAATTAATAATTTAATGAATAATGCAATAATTTAATGAATAATGCAATAATTTAATGAATAATGCAATAATTTAATGAATAATGTAATAGTTCAATTAAGAATGTAATTCATTATTAAATTATTATTATCACATGGTCTCTTTGTTCCGGTGTCAGTAACTGGCACAGGCAAGTGTGGACTGCTCCATTCTAAAGCAGGGAAACGTTATTTTTCACCACTGACACTGACGCTACTGAACAGTTACGGAACTGATACGCGTGAATCCGACTTAACTCGAACCACTGGACAAGGAAAGCGAATGTAATGCATCGGGAGCGAGTGAAGTACAATGAGTGATTTAAAACAGTCAGCAGCATGCATTTACTCTTTTAATACTTCGACTGCCGCTGTCACGTATGCGTGATTGTACGATTTCAATCTACATTTACTACATACTACTTTCCGTACGCCTAAGAAATCAATTTTATTGCATATTCATCGCCGACAAAGCTGTACCATTAAAAGACTTATATTTCATTTACAATATGCTGTTTTGATGGTTTTCAAAATGCAACGAATAGTTGGGAAATTTGGTAAAGATCGATAGTGAGCGTAAGTTTGCTCCAAAAGGTGTTGCCGTCAGTGCTTATCTCTTAACGACACACTACATTTTAGAAAACCGTGAAAAAATTACAACTTCTTTTTTTATGGTTCTATTTTACTATTTAGGAAATTTTTATAAGCTGGGATGAAACACTTTTTTGAAAAGACCGTTTATATTTTATTCTATCAAACTCCGTAATGTTGCGGAGCTTGGTGTTAAGGGATTAAGATGCGTTCACATGTGAACCGAACGCGACTATGCGTGAGACGCACATTTCTACTAATTTTCTGCAGTTTGGACTGGGTCCTGTGATCCGCGATTGTCAAAATATCCAAAAAGAGATATTATTTATATGTACTTTTACATCGCGGAAAGGAACTCGAGATAATTGGGCCTAGTTAAACTACCAACCCTCAAAATGACCAAAAAAATTAGTTGAGCACAGTACGGATCCCATAATTCTATGATCTTTGTTTTGTAAAAAAAATTACCAACACATAGAACAACTCTTCCATTTTAGGCTTGAAAAACAAGAACTACTTACAAAAAATTAAAATAATATTAATTGAAGAGTTGAAATGATACACGATGTAAGTGTCATAAAAAAAAAGAAGATTTAATGGAAAAGCGGACTGCGGTGACAAAAGTTACAAGTGCTGGAATAATTTGTATTAACTATCGGCGCTATCGCAAGACAGAGCTAAAATCTTAAGTGCCAACTTCGCTGTGGTGAAGAGATTAAAGTGCCAGGAATCTTCAAATCCCTAATCCTTTTATTTCCCTCTAAATCTGTAAAGGTGGTATACGCTGAAAGTCCATAGCGATAAGCGATCAAGTTAAGATAAACGAGTGAAAAACCATGAAAGTGCCAAAATGAACAGACATGCTTTTTCTATTTCCACTGAAAATGTTAACTACTTAACTACTTCAATTACACTACTCACTATTAAATAGCCCCTTAAAAAACATTGTAAAGCAATAACAAGAAATAAAATATACCCCACAGAAATAAAGCTATTTTTCTTTAACAATTAAAATCTTCCAACTAAGTTCACTCAGTTTCAGATCATTAAGGGTTGGTAGCTTCCTGCATAACTAGGCCCAATTGACGCGATGGACCCCATACACTATCAAACATGTTTGCCGACCATGCTCACAGAAGCAGCCCACAAAGTGGTCAGCAAACGTCTTTGATACTGCATGGGGGTTCTTTAACAAAATGCTGCCTCGTCAGGGTGCTAGGGCTGGTTCCAGTCGATATCAAGGAATGACACACCCACGTAGCAGGAACAGCTGAGAAATGGTATCCGCATCACTTACACCGCCGCGCGTTGCTAGCCTCCTTGCCATTAAAGTTGACAAGTAGTTAACCCTCGGGCGGCGACCGTAGAGGCGTCAGTACTTGGTTACGTTTGGACCCGCACTAATTGGCCAGCTATACGTATTTTGGGTGACGTTCTTTTTGTTAGAGCAATCCATTTCTTCGATTTCACAGGTTTTCCCTATTACTATGTACTGGCTACTTTCGACGACGTTGTGCTTGGGTCCAAAAGGATCAGGGTGAAGTATTGGGTCGCGAACGTCTGCGAACGTTAGTCAGAAATGCGCGTTTAGTTATTTCTTAAGATATCAAATTTCCTTTTGAAGAGAACTGCTCAATTTATTCACAACAAGACGTGCATCTTGATTTTTAAATATACCGTTTCTTTATATGGGAAAAAAATCATAAAAATGACCCTATTATTCTCTGACCTGTCAAGGGGATGTACCCCCTTAATTAATTAAAAATATCAGAATATGTAACTTTTGTAAATTTATTATTTATATGTTGCATTCGCGATAAAAATACAGTTTAAGTCGCAACACTAATCTCCACCACCAGTACCACTTTCAACGCGTGCAGTTGACAATAAACGTGGAAGAAAAAATTCTAAGCTTTCGTAGGTCTAAATGGAGGGGCTATTTGTTGAGCTGTGCCAGTTTCAATCCACTCCGTTAGTTCCACGTTTGCGCGTTCACAGAGAGCTACGATCCAGCAAGAATGCAAAGAGCATTCGAGGGCTCGTGACATTTCAAACCTTGATTCTTTTCAAAGCTCCCAACGGTATTGTTCGCCTGCCCGTCTGTCGCGGGTGCTTAATTCCAGGGTACAGATCAGGTATAACGGCAATCCACGCAATTCTCCTGACTGAGTAGCGAACGAGCATCGAGATTACTTAATTGCAGAATTGTTGTCTTGGGCTTAAATTGCGACCAACTAACGTTAAATAATTTGACCTACGGTTTAAACTTTCATAGATCTAAACTCCTGGCACGTTACAAGCGCAAGATGGTATAGTAGCTGGAAACGATATAGTGGACTCGTAAAATCGGCGGAGCGTTAAAATAAAAATATTTCGAGCGTCGGCGCAAAGCAATTGACCAATTGACAGAGCCGCTACATGATTTAGGACCTGACTATACATGTTCCAGCTACTACACCGACTACTAGGTTCATAGGTAGAGTGACTAGCAGCGTTTTAGCCCTTTCGCGAGAACACACCGTGCAAGTACGAACAATCAACCGCTGTTAAGCACTGCTCTAAATTCTATAAATAAAGAAAGAACAAACTCTAAAAGACAAACACTATAAAGCAAACTGTGCGCCAACTCGACGCGGACTCTATCGCAGTACAGTGCGCATTCTCGCGACTCGCTCTCCCATACAGGGTGGCCAACTCCGCTGTCGCGAAAGAGCCTTCATGGTCAATGGCAATAAAAACCGTTCTTACGAGAAGGAAATCGATCAGAACGCTTATAGCGAGCTTATGCATAGGCACAGTGGACGTTAGATGCATAGACTAAAGTTCTTTGTACTTACTACTTAGGGTAACTGTACTCGTAGTTGACAGTGTACCAATAGTTGACACTTTTATTTTCAGTCACGAATAATAAGCTTTCTATTAAAAAATTTGTTTTTGGGTAGAATGTGTTTTAGGGTAGCTGTACTCGTAGTTGACAGTGTACCAACAGTTGACACTTTTATTTCCAGGCACGAATAATAAGCTTTCTATTAAAAAAAAATGTTTTTGACTAATACGCTGTTCGAACAAGTAAAATTCCGACACATGGGGTAACTGTACTCGTAGTTGACAGTGTACCAATAGTTGACACTTTTATTTCCAGTCACGAATAATAAGCTTTCTATTAAAAAAAAATGTTTTTGACTAATACGCTGTTCGAAAAAGTAAACTTCCGACACATAGGGTAACTGTACTCGTAGTTGACAGTGTACCAATAGTTGACACTTTTAATTCCAGTCACGAATAATAAGCTTTCTATTAAAAAAAAAATGTTTTTGACTAATGCGCTGTTCGAAAAAGTAAAATTCCGACACATAGGGTAACTGTACTCGTAGTTGACAGTGTACCAATAGTTGACACTTTTATTTCCAGTCACGAATAATAAGCTTTCTATTAAAAAAAAATGTTTTTGACTAATACGCTGTTCGAAAAAGTAAAATTCCGACACATAGGGTAACTGTACTCATAGTTGACAGTGTACCAATAGTTGACAGTTTTATTTTCAGTCACGAATAATAAGCTTCCTATTAAAAAAAAAAATGGTTTTGTCTAATACGCTGTTTGAAAAAGTATTAGTCAAAAACATTTTTTTAATAGAAAGCTTATTATTCGTGACTGAAAATAAAAGTATCAACTATTGGTACACTGTCAACTACGAGTACAATTACCCTACTGTTTTGTTGTCTCTCAAAAATTAACGAATAGTTGGAAAGGTTGGAATACTCTGTTTGAAAAAGTATTAGTCAAAAACATTTTTTTTTAATAGACAGCTCATTATTCGTGACTGAAAATAAAACTGTCAACTATTGGTACACTGTCAACTACGAGTACAGTTACCGTATGTGTCGAAATTTTATGTCTCCGGATGTAAGCGTCGCGTTAGGTTTACGCTTGCTGTGTAATGTATTCACCCCTTATCTACTCGTGACTCCGCGTGTACACAAATATTTTCCACTTTCTCCACAATGACAAACATGCACCATACCGAGCCGACAAACACTACAAAGCTGCAAACGCTACGTCTGTGCCATTCGTGCTTGACCAACGTCGACATAGCCGCTGTGTCATCCTTTCGAAATCTCGCCCTATTTCGTCATCTCCTCTTCGACTTTCGAAAACCTTTAAGGGTGTATTCTACCGTAAAACGTGCTTTATTACACGATTTTTGGTATTTTTTTATAAAGCCGCTACCGATACAAGTTTTTGCAGACAAAATTTGGTTCATATGTTTATCCAGGTTTCAGTAATGTTTACAAATTTTATTGGAGAGAAATAATTAAAAGGGGCGGTGCAAGTGTCCGAACGCATTCGCTAAAAAAGGTCTTCCCGTGGCTTTTGCGATTCCGATTATTCTGCTGAGCTAAAATAAAAACGCCAAAATGATTCTTAATCGGGACGAGTTTGGTTATAGCTGGTACCAGAATTAGGTAGTTCAAAATCATGCTTTTTCTCACTTTTTAGTCCGCGAGAGGTACGAAAGTCAAGAAAAAATCGATTGTCAAGTGTCGCCATTTTTTTGACTGTCGATTTTTTATTTCGTTCTGGTACTGGCTATAGCCAAGCTCGTTCTAATTAAGAATCATTTTGGTTCTTTTACTTTAGATGAACAGAGTAGCCGGAATCGCGGAAGCCATGGGAAGCCTTTTTTTAGCGAATGCGTTCAAACTCTTGCACTGCCATAAATTTCATTTATTTCCCTGTAATAAAATTTGTAAACATTACTGAAACATGGATAAATACACGAGCCAAATTTTGACGAAAAAAATTGTATAGCTACTGTATAAAAAAATCCCCAAAATTGCACACAAAAGCGTAAGGAACAGTTTTGATCAGAATCCTCTCAGGCAACGATTGATGGTCAAAGAATATATTATACGATAAGATAACAATTCAAAAGTAGCCTCAAAAATCTCTGGATTTAAATCCGATGCAATAACTATGGCATGAACTAAATAGAAACATCGAAAAAAAATGTTCAACGCTTAAAAAAGAACTTTCAAATACTATAGGAAGCCTGGATGAACATTAAACTGGAGAGCGTTCACCAATTAATCGGTAGAATGCTGAAATCTTTGCCGGGCAATCACGCAAACGAAAGGATTATTCTACAAAAAAATTGAAACTCTTAGTATTTTTCGGAAAAAAATTGCAATATACCTAATTCGAATATTTATCTTAAATTATATTTAAGAAATGTTCAATTGATAACCTTTGTGTGTGTACGAAAAAGCTTCCGTTGTTTAAAGATCGAAGGGTACTTATGAACAGGATTATACTTATGATGCCGATAAAGAGATTTCTGAAGCCTTTGTAGCTCTCGACTGTTGAATCAACTCGACACAGATAGCGAAAATACCGCATTTCATAGGAACGATTAATGAATGTTTAACGACCATGTATCTCTAGAACAGCGCGCAATAACATTTTGTTGAATGCTGAACCACGGTTTTGCCGTATTAATTAATAGTTCCATTTCAACCCTGTGCACATGACGGTATGTACATTCATCAGTGCCGCTGTACACGAAGACAATTTATTGTTCATGCGTGCCGTCACATTATAAACATGCGCTACTAGTTCGACAAGGGGGAATTTTTAATTAACTAACTCAACATGAATTTACGGCACAACTCGAGGAATTTTAACAATTAATTACCTTCAAACTTTTTCCCTTAAAGTTATACTTTTTGTGTCAACTAAATGGCTTAAAATATCATAATGTGACAAAAATATGTACGGTGATCAATATATTGATATCTTACCAATGTGCCAGCGGGAAAGTCGTGGCTACGAGGGATCGAAACGAAGTGTCCCGAGTGGAGGCGCGATGGTCACACGATAATTGAGCCTCTTAATAATTATATGCTTAAGTAGTAAAATTGAAAAATTTACAGAAAATGGAATTGCTTTCTGAGAGGCTTAATAATTATTGTCGAACGCGACCAAATTATAAATAAATAAAAAAACGAAAAAATAATTTTTAGTTAAAGGATTTTATTTAATTTAATTGAAAATGCACTGAAAAAAACTAAAAAATAAGTGTTTTCTTGTACTACAATTACGATGGTGATGTCACTTTAAATAAAATCGTGGGGCATCTATTCGAAACGAACACCTACTTAAATACGTATCAGTAGATACCTATATGTATTAAAGACGTTAAATTTTAGTCTACGAATACTTTGCTTTTAATATTAATTTTCCAAGTTATTTAAGTACAATTTTCAATTAGATACTTATTATACTTATACAGAGTGAACCTATCAGAATTACCACCTTCAATATTCCTGGAACCATGGAAGTAAAAGAAAAGTTTTTCGAATAAAAGTTGTTCGGTGTGAAAGGGGACATAATGATTTTTATTTTGAGTCACTTACGAGACACGTTTCTCTTACTTCCATAGTTCCAGAGAGATTCAAGGTGGTAATTGTTAATGGTCCACAGTGTATACACTTAAACATGCAACACGGTCATTCATCTGTTTCATATTCGTGTCTCAAACTGGAAAATATATAAATAGGACATTTTTAACGAACATGTAACTGTACCTTGCTATCGCGAGTGTCAAGGTGTTACGGTACCGGTATAATCAACTAACTGGAACCAGGAAATACATAAGTGATTTCGCGATAAATTAGTGTACATCCACGATTCTATCACGACTAACATGATTCGCTTGCATGTCTCGTCGAATTAAATTTTTTTTTTGAGAACCCAGCTTGGAATAAGAACTTGGCTTGTTTCATGAGACATTTAGAGGAAGTGCAGCATATTTGGAAAATTGTTGCTAATTTGGAATACCGAAGATGAAGGTAATCTGGAATATTCCGAAGTTTAGCGACGCTTCTGTTTCGCGCGTAACGGCTACCACAGTGGGCCGGATTTAAAATTTGCCGTCTTTTGGGTCCTTTTTTAAGATATCGCAATGAAATTTGCGGAAAAAAGTAGGAAAAATTTATTCCTGTCCAATGATGTAAAATTTAATATTTTTTATATTTATTTATTTTTCAATTCTTTCAATTTTGAAAAGATATTTGCACGGTCATTTTAATCCGCGTGTCAATACCTCAAAAATAAATCTGAAGCCTAAAAGAAAATGTAGACATATACTTCGAATGTGTTAAGTGTTGGGTGTCTACGTATGAGCAGTGAATTTAAATCCCTCGGACCAGCGCACGTACACAGTTAGAGTGCCGGGGGTGGCCCCCTCCTAGGCGCTCCCTACATGTATCTCCCTTAAGGCGGATCCGCACGTCCGTTTCGCAACGGTTCGGTGGCGTCAGTGGCAGTAGTCTCTTTGCGTCTGTGTCACTGTCAGTAACTGACACGGATAAGTGTGAACTGCCTTACTTCCAAACAGGGAAAAGGTATTTCCAACTACTGACACCCAAGGCTGTATCAAGGCGGGTCTGAGAAGGGCCCCACTTATTAAGCCTTCCATTTATGTAAAAAGATGCCTGCATAAAATTTTGTTTACTGCTTCCCTTTTAAAACAATTCGAAATCGCACTAAAAGTTTATTTCAATATATCTTTTCGATGTTTGTCTTTTAATATTATTTATTTGTAAATTATTATTTTTCGTTGTGCTTAAATGTTATTTAATGTTATTTAGAATAAATCGCTTTTCAATCAATGTGGGACCCTCGAAGGTTTCATAGCCCCGGGCCCCAAAAATCTTCATGCGGACCTGCTGACACCGAAGGCACTGAACCGCCACGAAACTGATATGTGTGAATCCGCCTTTACGCATCGCGCCTAGGCGGGGCCGGCTGCTTTACTGTGTATGTGCGATCGGTCCGAGAAATTCTAATTCACTACCTGTACATGTAGTCACTTTCTTTTACTTGTGCGTACATTCTATGGTTGACGCTTCTACTTTTTAGGTACGCGAATCACGGAAGTTAATGCGCATTTTATGCTGCTTAGCGATGTGGTTGAACAATCAGTTCCTTTTCTATGCTAAGTCTACCCAACGTTTATTAACAGACTAGCAAAATACCCGTGCTTTGTTACGGTAGAATAATTAAAAGAAATTACTTTTATATGCATCTATTTTTTTAAGTAATTTTTCGTGTAATTTCTGTAAAGTAATCTTTGTATAACGAACATTTATATATGTTCGTTCATACCTACTATTCAAGAATGAAGACGCCCCAATTCATACCAGATTCAGATTTTACCATTTAAGAGTTGATTAGGGCCAAATTTAGAAATTGGTTTTTAGGCATTTGTGTTGTTAGGCTAAAACCAAGTATTGCTATCAAATTGGGCCGAAGATATTTTCAGGTATCCGTGAAAACACATTTTACCCTTTTTCACGCCCTTAGGGGTTGATTAGGACGAGATCCTGAAATTTGGTTTTTGTGTGGGTAACTTTTGTAAGTAAAAATAAAGTTGATATCTAATCAGGCCTAAGAGATATTAAGGAGTCCGAGAGAATACATTTTACCCCTTTTCATCCCCTTAGGGGTTGATTACGGCGAAATCCTGAAATTGGTTTTTAGGCATTTGTGTGTGTAATCTTTGTAAGTAAAAACCAAATTGATATACATATAGGGTAATCTGCCCTAAGAGATATTAAGAGATATAGAATATTACTTAACTTTATTAGTTGCTAAGTTTATTAATAATAAACATAAACTGTCTCTGTACAACTATAACATAAACAATTCAAAAGAACGAATCGCTTTTCCAGGATGGAAGAAACACTAACTGTTTATTTTTTTATATTGTATATTTTCTTCTATTTTTTTCCTGATTTATATTATTATCTTCTATTTTTTTCCCTGATTTATATTATTATCTTCTATTTTTTGTGATTGTATATTTTCTTCTATTTTTTTTTTGTGTTTACTAATACTATACATTTACTACATATAAATATATATTTGAGTGACTTTCTCTCTTTAACAATGTATAATCATTAATATTGAATCTTGCATTCGGAAAAAAATCGTTCACGCTGTTAAACAATTGAAAAACTCATCTGTACATTCTTATTTGTAGATTATGAACGTCATTCGTCAATTTAACACACATAATACAAATCAGCTGATCCCAGAAAAAGGTTCAATGAATAAATCTGTTATCAAGATAGTAGGATAAAGTATACACGTCAAAGTGTACATGATAGTAGAGATATAGCGAAGTCGTAAAAGCACCGATTCAGGCACACACCCCAAGCATTCATTATTTGACCCTACATACGATATCGTGAACAATCTCATTGCCAGTTAAACAAATTTTATCACACTGAACCCATTCTTTTCCGTCAGCCTTGTCACGATTACCACGATCTGATATTCTGCGCAGTGTAGAAACAGTTTCTTGCACATTCATTGCTTCAACACCTTTCATTTGATGTAACACAGTCCAGGAAAAAAATTAAATTTCCTTTTGCACGATTTGTTTTGATCTAACACGATCGATACATTTCCCTTTTTAAAAATCTTCACTTAACCCTTTATTGACACTCTGGGTGTGAGCCACCCATAAGCTGATTCTGACGATCTGTAATAATAAAAATACCTTTTTTCCAAAGCCGACTTGCTAACTATTTTTTGCTCTCAAAATATATCTGAACAACTTCGTAGATTTTTAGCTTCTAATATTGAAATTTGTGGAAGTTACAATATTTTCAAAATTTTCTTCCTTTCTCTCGAGTAAATGATTCGTGTTGCGACTGTTGCTACTTATCTGAACGTTTCTAGCGACAATCAGTCTTCCATTCCAAACTTTATCTCGCAAGTGACTCAGTCAGAACAAATTGACTTCGCGGTTTGACGATTTGTTTGTATGATTGAACGCCCCATTTTTTTTTCATATACACGGTATCTCCATTTCGAGAACGTATCTGTCTAGTAAAAACAGATCTAAGTGTACTTGTTTAATAATTTTCTTCTAATTCATTTCGCGACTCTCCTACAATTTTTCATAAATATGGTCTAAAGCAAAGCGACGCTATAAGCTCATAAGCTCTCGCTCAGACAAGGGGCGGGTTTTGAAATATTTTGGCGCCCCTAGGCTAAAAACTGTCTGCCACCCCGTCCGTAAAATATCATAAAAAATTTTAATTTAAAAGAGTTGAGACAATTTTAAAATTAATTCAACATGACAACTCACATATGACTTATTGCTAATTTGCTAGATGAAAGAAAAGCAAATTGTTTTAAAGTTGTTTCGAGCCTCTGCGCTTCAAACTTTTTCAATTTCTTTCGCCCAAAATTTGCCACTCTACGCGTTCGTACCAACAATTTTTTTTATCTAACTACTGCATTTGATAGCAAGTGATTAATAGTAATGTTTAAAAAAAAAAACTGGATTACGAGCATTGTTCGCTATCGTCCAATCTACCCACCAGGAATTCGATGTATCATGATATTTCAACCTTATTGTATCTCGGCACGAATGGTTAAATTATGTCCCTGATTATTTACGCTCTAGCTCCACCATAGAAAGTTTGGCTGGATTCGGCGACCCCAAAGCTTTAACCGCTCCTTGTTAGGCTGATCAAAGCGATAACTCGGCCTTTCCGGATTAAAGAAATACCGTCAATCGCATACAAACAGAGCTAATTCAAGAGACAATTTGATCTTTTTGTGCCTGGAAACAAGTCACCCTCGCCCTTAGTTTCCTCGACAGCAACCAAGGCTTTTGTGAAGCAAGCAGTTTTTATCGATTCAGTTAAATCGCAATTTCGAGAATACCTACTCAATTTCTATTTAAAAGACGAACATCATCTCGATGGCTCACTGCACAAATGAGGCACTGAGAACAAAAACGGACCAGCCTACATTTTTTGGAAATTAAGTTAGGAGCAATAATGTATTCCAATAGGCTTTACTAATCGTGTAAAATAGGAAAAATTAATTTTCTTTCAACGTGGGTTAATTGTGGAATATTTCTCTAATTACAAAGTACCCTTGAATTTTTAAAAAAATTTCTCCAAAAAGCTAAAAGTGGACATACAATATTTGTGCAATAAGCCCATTAGTTTGTTCACAGGGAAAGAAGTCACTGCAGTACAGTATATAGCAATTAATAAAAAAAAGTGTAGAAAAAGGTAGGAACATATGTTACTCATTCAACTCTGCTATTATGTTTTGTGAAATACCTACTTATCTTTTTACAATACCGCGAGGTTATGAATGCATTACAATCAGTGATTACCAATGCGCCGGGTTTGATGACTAAAAGGAAATGAGTCACTCGACCTGCTAAAAGAAGAAATGGCAAATGCTGCGAGTTGGTTTGTGAACATATGATGGCCCTCGATTTTTTGTAAGTAGGTACATCGTTGCGCGCATTACATGTCCTTCAATTTATTGCCCGCCCATCGTTTCTAAATCACTTTTATATACAGTCGCTTTATTGCTCGCTGTCGCCATAATTTCTTGAAACGAATACACACTACGCAACGGGCAATCAAATGAGCTGTCGTGGCCACGGTAATGGCCAATGTTAAAAAAGATTTTACGGAGCAAATCGACCTGTTATCAATGCCACAATAGCGTTTATACGGAAACAATGAAATGAGATAAATCGATACACGTTACCCAACAGCTGTTCATTATTTTCTGTTCTTTGTTTTTTAAGCGCGGGCTGTGATACTCGTCCAGGTGTTGACAGTATCCGCTGTCAATTTGATTATGTTTTTATGACGCAAGTTTTAAAGAACATTTTTTTTTTGCGATTTTGAAGTGGATTTTTTCGAATGAAAGTGTTAAAGTTTTCAAGTAATTTTGGAATAACTGTAATTTGAAAAACTGTTACAAAATGCAGTGTATTAACTGAAACTTTTATCCCACAGATTTTTGTGCAAATAAGAAACTTTTATTATCTTGAAAGTAGAAAAAAGCTCTAGTTAAACAGGAGCATTTATTCTGATCTGGAAAAGTTAAAGTTGTGACAAGCAGATGTCCTGGAAATATGGGATAGACAGATCAGAAGTTGAAACCTTAAATCGTTCGGTGAGAATAATTTTATAAAAATCACGATACGCTTTCTCTTCTGCGTTTAATAAAAATATTAGGGAGGATCTTTTATATACGATCCTCCCTAATATTTTTATAGTATTATTTAAGGAATTAAAAGCAGGAAAAATATACGCAGAAGACAAACTTTTATAAGTCGAACATAAAATACCTGTTAAAACTGAACTCTCACAACAGAGTTAAATTATTAATATACAAAGTTAACTTAAAACAGAAAAGAGGTGCTGCAATAGTTGAAAATTCCATAAATAACTTTTATCTATAAAACTTAACAGTGTCATTCGACCCGTGGTCTAAACACGACCTAATTTAAACTTCCAAATCCCAGTTCCCAGTGTACAAATTGCACACCCGGTATAATTAATAAAAATACGTCGTGTTTGGACTCATTTTCATCGGGAAAATCTCAGCAATCCACTGACATTACTCCCGTGAAAAAATAATGAAAAATATAAAAATACAAATTTTCGTTTAGACGTCCCATCGGACTTGCGGGATTATTGCTTCGACTTGTTATCGGCCTGCCACGGAAATACGGTTTTACAACCTGTCTGCCGGGATGCTGAGCAAGAAAAAGTGCGGACGACTCGCGGACGCTAATCCAGGGCGAAAAGTGTGCGCGCATCCGGGGCTACTTCGTTCTGAATAAATTTGCGTTCAGGATTGTAATTATACTCCGGTCACGATCAGTCGACGGAAAGCTTCCGACAAATATTGGACACTTATTTCAAACCTTCGCGCACCACTTGCGTAAAACCTGTATCGAATCAGCTGGAACGAAATAAATAAGAGAAGACGAAAGTTCAAGTAACAGACCGCACAGTGATTTTGAATTCTACTTCAGAAATCATGGCGGCGCGCGTGACGAAAATGTTTTAGTGGAGCGAAACTCGGGCTTTCGACTTGATTTCGAACAAAAGCACTCATATTCGGCGCGCACAATACCGTCGCTTATTACACACTTCGGCATTGTTCGAACTTCGTCTTTCTGTGGCCGTTTCAATTATGAATGGAAGCCGCCGAGACGATTTAGGCCGTCAAACGTTCCCATTTTCTGCTCCCTCATGCGAACTTATTAACCGTCTATGCTGATAGAATTTGTTTATCTCTTAATGTAAATTGAAATAAAATTACCGATATGCTTAATCAACTGAATAACATTACTCTGGGAAATAAAGGAATTAAATAAGAATAAGTGATTGCATGGCGAATGTTATACAGTACTGTTCTTAATTTCCCTTTCCTTGGGAGAAAATAAAACTCATAAATAAATAATCTCACGATTGTAATGCAGCTCAAACGCTCTTCGATTCCGCGATAAAATGATTTAATGCAGAACGGGTATTTTATTAAACAATACAGAGCTACTAATCTACTATAATAAAACTATTAACCCATTGCACGACAGAGTGAGTCGAAGCAATACTTATTTTTAATTTATTAAATTTATATAGCGTTTGCAGATTGCAATCGCCGAAGTATAACTTCAATTTGAATATATTGGAGAGTGTGCCCATTTTCTAATTAAATGGTACAAGCAACAATCAATCCTGGGTTTTCAAGCATGTACTGGCATGCATGTTTGACCGCCTATAAACTACAATTATTTACAATTAGTACCAGCGCATTGCAATGGAAAAGCTGGTAGACAAGGATAATGAAGGACGGCTGATAGAATCTCGGAAATAAAAAATGAAAACGAACGCGAAGGGTGGCCAAAATTCAATTTCTCAACTTCAACTTTGCAGTGTAATTTTTTTTTGTTCGAATTGACAACCCTCCAGAGCTTCTAAATCCGCATACCTTTCCTTTTTCAGATGATACTTTGATCAGATATAATATTACGAGGACAAAATCGTGAAATTTTATGCGAACCTAATTGTTTTAATTTATCATTATAGAACATCGAAATACGTGTTTGTATTATACAGTTATGTAGGTAAGGAAGTATATGTTAGTTATTTATGTGTGCCGTAAGCATTTTTCAGTCGATGTACAAAGAGTGCAATGTTTATATCAATTTACACTTTGAGAAGGCTTATAAAAAACTGATTAAGAGTGATTAACGTCCGACTCTTCTTACATGAAAGCTTACACAATTGTTAACAAGAGCATGCAAATTTCAAGTGCAGCCTCCTGCAGTCTTCAATTTTATGCAGACTTTTAGAAATGACGCTCGAGGTATTTGGAAGAAACGGACGTTGTTAGATGTTTTCATTGCCTGTATATGTGTAATACTTATTAATTTGTTTAGTTATATGTTTTTAGTGAAAGATGATGTTAGAACTGATTCATTTTCCTCTTTTCTTCTCTAGTTCAAGGGTGGTTTTTACAAAAATATAAGTATTCAATTGAATTCTGTGATAAAACAATAATTTGTGCGGAAAAAATTGACCACCTTCAATTTTAGCCACGAAATTTTTTTTGTTAATAATAATAGTGTTTTTTATTAATAATCTGCGATAAATAGTCGAATTATATAATAGAAAATGAATTTGCATTGAAAAATCGATATAAAGGTGTTTTTAATTTTGGCTACTAATTTTGAATCCGCCATCTTGAATTTTGCATTTCTGGTGTCAGATTCGTTATCAGCGACCTCTAAAACCCTCGATCACCAACTTTGAGAAAGATTAGAATTTTGGCCGCTAAAAGTAGGTTTTCGCAGACCACTGTGCAATGGTGTCGCCAGTTAGTGAACAGCTGAAACGCGCCTCGATCACCGTTCTCAATGAAAAACCGACCTTCGGGCGAGGATTTAAGGTTGACTCCCGCTATCCGTCTAACCGGAGACAGGCAACCTTAAGCCGGATTTGCATGGTGAAATTCGCACTCTCCGTCACCGTTCCATCCAACATCAATTGAAAAATGTTTCCATGAGCGGTTTCGTGTCGCAGCGGAGGCAGGCGCATGCATAGTGAGAATCAACCTTTAACACTTCGGGTGGCGCAAGATTCGGTGAAATATCGTTTCAAGTCGGTCAGGGCTTTCCAAGCGATTGCTTCTGCCGGGAAAGTTTTGATCAGCTCGACCCGCGCTTTGAACACGTGCCGACGCTAATGAAAATTTAAATTTGTATATACTCGATTAGATCATCATTGTGATACTGCTAATAGATGGGCGATGTTATTTCCATGGGAATGGGTCCAAATAGGACTTTATTTGGACTGTTTTTAATTATACGGAACTCCGTAGATCAATTCTGTACTGTGTTTGATTAAAAGCAATTAAAAACGACTTAAAAAAAATAAAAATGCATTGAGAAGTGAAAAATAAGTTTTTTCCTTATTTAATCTATGACTCTCGATTTTTTTATGTCGGCGCCTCATCATTTGCACTGTGTAAATCTGGTGTCGATTTAAAAACAATTGAGGGTCATAGATTAAATGAGGGAAAAACTTATTTTTCACTTTTGAGTGCATTTTTATTTTTTGAAGTCGGTTTTCATTTTTTTTTTTAAAGTTTTTGTTTTTTTTACTTTTTTTAGTTATTTAAGTTGTGTCACTACATTTATTTGTGTACGAAAAGTGCTGCTCGTAAAAAAAAAGAACCGTTTGCTAGAAACGGAAGATTCCAATAATAACGAAACAGATTTCTTATTTCTGGTGTAACTTCAAAACTACTTAACCGATTTTGATAATTCCTTCTCCAGGACTTAAGTTGATTGAAGCTAAATTAAATGCATAAGTTGCACGAAAGTCGGTCGAGTAGTTACGGACAACCATAATACATACTAACATACATAAATACACATCGGACTGAGAACCCCTTTCTTTTTGAAGTCGGTTAAAAATGACCCGTAGAGTTTAGACTCATTTTCATGAGAATGTCGCTAATTCGTTGTTAACACTTTCACTGGCGTCGACGCGTTTTCAAAGGTATTCGCGTGAATAGTACTTAAAAGAAATGCTGATAATAAATCGAAAATGAAATTATATAAAAGATTTCGTACTGTCACTAATTTCTTATCTTTAAATAAGATAAGGTATGTTAAAAGTCAATAAAGCTTTAGTATAATTATGTTAACAAAACATTAATATCTGTGACTTTTCACAGCACCTTTTACGATGCTCCGTTAAAAAGCAACCATTCCTATCCTCAATATTCAACTCTTTCCTTGTACATATATGCAAACCTCCATTAGCAAATGGGTTTCCAAACTTCCCCGTTATTAAAAATATGCGCAATGGTTTTATCACAGTAAGAAAAATAATCAAGTTGCAAATGTATTTTTACCTCTGATAAAAATTCACTGCTCCTCAAATTCTTTACCGTCAAAATTTCAAAAAGTGCGTCACCTCATTGCAAAAAAGTAATACAATGGAAATTAAATACATGGGGTTTTACATTAGGGTGGAACGAAATATAGGGGCAAAATATTTTTTTATTATTCATGACTTCTAATAGTGGGCAAAAGTTGCCTTTTATAATGTTATTTAAGCTGTGAAAGTTTGATCTTGATCAACAAATTTTTTGAGGTGCCGCAAGCCATTCAAAAGTCACACAATCAGTGAATATGAATTTTTGAATGGCTTGCGGCACCTCAAAAAATTCGTTGATCAAGATCAAACTTTCACAGCTTAAATAACATTATAAAAGGCAACTTTTGCCCACTATTAGAAGTCATGAATAATAAAAAAATGTTTTGCCCCTATATTTCGTTCCACCCTATTTTACATATTATGGAAAAGAATAATCGGCAAATTATGCGTGGTAATTATTTGCTACAACTAGCACCCGTTAATGCGACAAGATTCGCTTGTTTGATATTTTAATATCAAAATGAAGGCGAAAGACAGTAAATGTAAAGAAGCTTTTTACAATTAACAGTTACGCGCAACTACGCGTCAAATTTACTGAATTACTTTTAATTTTAGCGGAAGATAAATTTAACAGTTTAAAAAAAAAAAACTCTTTGAATCCACGTTAGTACGTGGCTCGTATTGCGAATTTAACGTAAATCATAATATTTCTCTTCAATCGATAATCCCAAGCTTCCTGTCTCAAGAATGAACCCTACATACGTACCATGTAGTAAAGAAGGAAGCCACGAAACGCTACAGGTACGACGCGACGCTCGCAATCGAAAAAAAAACGTGTTCAATGAACGCGGGAGCGCGCGCGCGCCCCTCACACACGGGCGCTCGCGTGCACGCAGCACGCACGAGGCAATTACGGTGCATTCCTTCTCGCTTAGCCGTATTGCACGCGAGGGAAAGAAGCGCTCCGTGCATACGCGGGAGGCAAGGGCCAAGCACAAAGTAAACACGAAAATGCCAAAGTGAACCGGTACGCGGATCCGGCGAACAACGTGAAAAAAAGGGGAATGCCTTCCTTTCTGGGGAACAACTCCGAGGCGATGGGCAAGACGCCTTCCACTTCGCAAGCTACGCGGCGTCATCGTTGAAAGGTAAACGTGACGTCGTTTCGCTACACGTGTTTCGTTTTCGAATCGATCCTTAAATTTATTAATGCCTCTAAGAGAAACCCGCAGACACTCGTCATAAAACTTAAAGGAGCCATTATTCGCCCTTTTGTATTAATTTCTAGCAACTAAAAAATAGCAAAATGAATATCGAGCTTCAAAGATATTTCAATCTTTGGCGACTAAAAATGCATCGCATCGATAGAAAATACTCTGTAACCTATCAAATCAGTAGTAAACATTGGCGTAACTAGGATTTTTGTGTTGGGGGGGGGGGGGGGGCCAGGTCCCATTTTCTCCCCCCCCCCCCTCTCTTTTATATAGGTAGAGTTACCTACATTTAGCAGCTTAATTCTAACAGTTTTAATTCATAATTTAACGTAATAAGAACATTATTGTTTTTTTTTTATTATTTAATTGCCCTGCATCGATAGCATTTCGGCCCAAATATTTGTTTCTTTTCAGATAGGATTTTACGAACAGACGAATGTATTTTACTTTATTTCGATAGTTTCTAGGGAGAGACCATTTCGCATTTTGGGGGAGGCCAGGCCCACCCGGCCCCCTATCTAGTTACGCCAATGGTAGTAAACGAAAAAAAAAAAATAGATAGCGTTAATAATAAAATTCCCATAAAAAGGAAGTGTGTTATTAATACTTGACAGCACTACGATTGTTCTCCGCGTAGGTATCTGGCTCAAAGAGTCAAGAGTAGCTAAGGTTCCCTCGGTTAATGTTCCGTCCCGTTTAATCCCCTTTTCGTTCATCCAATGACATCGTTTATGAAACGCGTGCACACGTGTTTCACCTCGGTGCCGCGGATGGATGCTGTTAGTCGGCCCGTGCGCGAAAAGACGTATATCAGAAAACGAAGGAACGCGTCCCTGCCTAGCGAAACGTCGAACCGGAGAGAATAAGTAGAATGCTCGCCCGGGGTTTGCCGGCAACAAAACCGCACAACGGCTGAACACAGTAATAAACCCCGACCCGACTCACCGTTCCTGGACACGTCCAGCTCCACGAGGTTTTCGAAGTTCTGGATGTCCGGCGGCAGGCGATGGATCTCGTTGTCACTCAGCCCAAGCTTTCGTAGCCTTTGTAGCCGGAAGAAGTTCTGAGAAAAGTCGGAAGAACGAAAATACATACTATCGCGCTTGTAAACGCAAGCAACAATAACAATGAGCCGCCTTATCGGCTACGTCGAGTGCATACTTCGGTTTGTTACGTTATAGCCGATGGAATGATACGTCACGAACGCAATAGAAGGACCGGGGGAACGGAGGGGCGGGAGGGGGAGCAGGGGGCGGGGGGGGGGGGGGGAGGTATATATGGTTATAAAGCAGAAAGTTTGGCGTGCAGCGATATTTGCCTACCTTCGGTAAATCACGAATATGATTCGCGTCCAGCAGAAGCTCCTCCAAGCTTCTGGAGTATCGCAGAATATCATCAGGAACGCTGGGCAGAGAGCAATGACGCTTGTCAACGTATTCCACCTGCCTGTTACACCCTTTAAAAATCGGAATGCAGCGGAACATGGTATCCTTTTCACTAGCGATCACGTTAAAACAGCACCAAACATAATTGTCCCGTAAGCTCGCGGAGGTGCGCGGTCGCTATTTGCACATATTCGTGGATGAGACGGGTCGAAAGAGCGCGGAGGAAAACGAGCGGCACGATACACACTTTCACGCCCTACTCGGCTTTAAACGCGCTCTCGGCTTGTGCTTCGAAGTCTGACGTCATCACGTCTACAAACCACTGATCACGTTGCTTCGAAGCGGCGCACAACAGTGAGCGAATACAACGCTTTGAAAAGGCGATGCCCCCACTCCGCGCGCTGCGCCGCGGAGTTGCGAACTTACGTAGAGGGGAGACATCGAATGAAATAGTTTGGTTGATTGTGATCTGGATACGGGGTGTCTGTCTAATGAAAGATAACGCTGACCGATGCACAGCGCTCGGAATGATGGAAGAAAGACACTTGTTTCGTGCGACGCGTGTACTACAGAAAATTATCTCTATACTCAGGGCTCGTTTTCATGAAAGATGTCGCTGCACGTAGTAACAGTGATGGGTAAAGACACGAATTTTCGATTTTATACACGACACGTGTCTTAAATGTCGTAAATGTCGTATATCTGAAATGAAAATAACTAACCTATAAAACATTTTTCGTATAGGTTATGAAGAAGTGCCAATTTATTAATAATTGTAATTCTGATTAAAAAAATTAAATTAAATTAAGTTACACTGACGAAAAATGGATATTGAAAGGTTAGTAAAAGAAACGCATTGGGAAACCAAGAATTTCGATACGCCAACTAGTGACAGAAAATGGAACTACTGAGAGTAGGTCGAAATCCGTCGAAGTCCATATGATTATCAGTGTTTAAATAGACATGTTCTGAAAAACGAGTGTTTTTAAATTTGTTTGAACACTAAATTTTTACTTCTTCAATCAATAAATACTTATTCGGAATGTTTGGTGGGATCCGGCCCTATTTTCAATAGTTTGCCAACTTACCACCAGAGGGCTGAAATTTAGGCCACGTCTCCACTAAGTTTCCCAATATAGAATAATAAATATAATTTGTTTACTTTCACCACACTGGAAGGGATGTTGCACCCAAAAAATAAATTTAATAATAACTTATCAATTTCATTTTTTCTGAAACGGATATTTTTATTTGCATAATTTTCAATTCAAATAAATTTTATTTATTATCGTACATTTATTTCTAATTACTTTACCTTTCACGATTCATTTTTATTAGTTATTATCTAAACAATTACAACGCTTTTGAATACTTTTTTGGGGTTAGGAAAGTGACGTTTATATGTAGTTTTCGACGTAATCGACGTATTCTACAGTATTCTATAGTATTTTCATGCAACCAACAAGCGAGTCAGAAAGAATTATATTTTTCCAACACTTTAATTGTTGAAACCTTAAAATAATGAATATTTCTATTTACTACATTTGCGACAAATCACACGTATGAAATGGGCTTAAAAACGACATATTATACGTACATTTGCGACATGTCGTAAATGCATTTGCGACGCGGTGTAAAATACCGACCCACCACTGCGTAGTAATACGCAGCTGTTTGGCCTGGCTAGCGTTACCTACGGGTAAAGCCAGGGCCGTTCCTGGCGGGGGTGCAGAAGGTGCCCCCGCACCTGGGCGGCCGCAGGCCGTTTATAATATGTAAAATTTTGATTAATAAGAATAACAATCGAAACTTGTTTGCATGATAACTGTTTAAAATTATGTAGGTATAGATATAAAAGTAAACGCTGCATATTAAATTCTTAATTAAAGAATATTGAATTAATAAGGGCGGCAATATTGTTTTTGCACGTGGGCGGCCAAAACCCAGGAACGGCCCTGGGTAAAGCCCCTTATGTACACACGGTTCTGTCACCTTTGCACCGATCATGTTTTGCGTGGGGCACGGCATAACACAGCGCCACTACGTCGCGCATGCAGTAGTCGCTGCCAAGATGGGCGAATGTCCGCAAGCTTCGGGGCATTCCTTGGGCAAGATTGGTCTAGATGGCAATACCAATTATGCTCCTAATTACGTTAATTGTTAATATAATTATCTATAGTGTGAAGCGGGTATGGCTTCATAAATGGCGTTCGTAAAAATATCTAACCAAATATTGTACATTTAGGGCGAATTCACACTTACGCCCAAATCGCCCGCGGTTACCATTCGAAAATTTATGAAAGTCTCTTGAAATATGGAAGAGAAGTCTGTGAAAAGAGCCATTATCGAAAAATACAGGTTTTTAACTATAAATTACGACTAGAAAGCAGGGACATATAATTTATAATATTCACTTTATCACGAAAACGGCAAAATCCTGCGGGCGCGGGTGATTTGGGCGTAAGTGGAAATCGCCCTTAAGGTATTACATTTGGAATGAACGCATTTACTTTCAACTATCATTCTTTTGTTCCTAGAGCAGGCCTCTCGCAAATAGGAGATCAAAATCCATGCATTATCGTTTGTAGTGTCAGTTTTTAATATTTGCAATATATTTCGATGAATATAACGCATAATATTTATCTTGTATAAATTTTTATTCCGTGAACATCTTCCCCGTCAACACGTCCCTGTCCACCTGTCGTGCCACGTGATTTTGTTTACATCTACGTTATATTTTGCTTTTACTGATAATAAAACTCATTAGAAAAAACTGAAATACAGATTTATTTATTCATTAAATATTCCGATACGTTAGAAATTTCAAGGTGTAAATGTTCTACGTAAACTACTCGCCTGTCTTGCTACCGAATGCGACAAACCATCCCTTAACCCGACTTTGCACACTCAGTCCTGACATACGTTTGTCACTTCTACTTAGATTTGATAATAGATACGGTTACACAAAAAAGTACGCACTGGCTTCATGCAAATAACAGATTTTACATACTTCGAGCAATGTTGAAGTTACTGTTTACTTTGTATAATCTACTAAAAACACGCTCGAACCAATTTTCCTAGAAAAACAAAGGGAAAGAAGCGTGAATTCGACAGAAAACGAGTTTAATCCGTGCCCAATAGATTAAAGCATAGACATTTCCTCGAAACATTAATTTATTCTGCTCGCATTCGTATGAAATAAATATCGAACTGGAGCTAATATTCGTGTGCACGTTCTTTGCTACCTGTATTAATAACAATGCGTTTCTTCAATAAATAAATAAATAATTTTTCGATTGAATGCACCCTAATCGAAAGTAGCTCACCCAAAGTTTATATTAATACGAATTTAAATTGGTAATTCTTACTTCGACATTGATTCCGTATGTAAAATTATTTCGCGCTAAGGGAACAGACACTTTTGCGAGTAACCGTAAATAGACCACTTTTTAGTGTCTATATATAGTACCTAGTTAAAATATATAATCACACATATATGATTACATTAATTGCACTATAATTGCGTTCTCGGTAAGTTTTTAATTATTCTTTAAAAATGCTGTCAGCCATATAAACAAATAGTAGGTATATATACATATAAATTATATAACACAAAACAACAAACAGCCGTAGCGCGCACTGCTACTTTTATCAAACTGCAAAAACACGTATCTATTTTTAGCAGAATTTAAAACTGCATTATGCCATGAATATTGTATTGAAAATAATTATTCTTAATAAATTACTAAAAATTGCGTCGTGAAGAAATACTTTGTGGCAAAGTTTACAGATTACTCTACTACTAGATTATTACTTTAAACAAAAATGAATGTCGCACTGATATCGGACTATCTAGAGACATACGAAGGGAGAGACAAGTTCTTGAAAGCCTTGTCTTACATGGCAAAGTTATTTACATTGGCTGCGACTTCGAGGGAGACAGAAAAGAAGCTAAAAGTATTTAGCAGTCGGATGAGCGAGTGCAGAGTGATTTTAAGATTATTGGACGATATACCGATGATTCATTATGCTACGGCATATGAATGGGGAAGGAAGGTATGCGCGTATATATATATATGTACCTACACGAACTTTAAAATAAATGAAGTGATGGGTATAACAGAATTTCCGATTTGTACGTTTCATTTTCTCTTTAACGAAACGTACGAATTTCGACATTCGTTGAGAGGCATCTAAGTTTCGTGTGTGATTTTAATAGGAGCCGGACTGGTTGATCAGATGGGCAGAACTGGCACAAATTACAATGGACATTATATATTGCCCGATAGAACACATTTCCTGGGCTGGTGAACGAGAATTAATTAGAATTGATAACAAGGCGTGGGATAATATTTCGACATGGTTTTGGATAGTTTCCCTACATTTGTCATTAACAAAGTATGTCGAGAGGGAAGACATTAAATAAGTGTTCGTCTTTATTGGAGAGTTTCCATAAGGATAGGATGACTATTAAGGCAATTTAGAAAGTTCATGCTGCTTCGGGAATGGAAACTATGTTCACTTTCAATGGTAGATGACAATGTTAGTGGTTTATTGGTGAATACCAATGGAAATATTCAGACGCATGAGATTGCAATGTGAATTGAACATTCCAGTGTCAACTGGATACAATAGTCTGGACATATGTTGTCGAAAAGAAATGGAATGGCTTGGAACATCGATTAGTATGCACTAGGGCTGGGACTATTCGAATAATTTAATATTCGAATATTTTACAAGTATTCGAATGCTACGAATATACTTTGAATGTTTGAGTATTCGAATTTTATTATTGGAATATTTCAGTATTCGAATATTTGAGTATTCGAATATTTCAGTATTCGAATATTTCAGTATTCGAATATTTGAGTATTCGAATATTTGAGTATTCGAATATTTGAGTATTCGAATATTTCAGTATTCGAATATTTGAGTATTCGAATATTTCAGTATTCGAATATTTGAGTATTCGAATATTTGAGTATTCGAATATTTGAGTATTCGAATGTTTCAGTATTCGAATATTTCAGTATTCGAATATTTCAGTATTCGAATATTTCAGTATTCGAATATTTGAGTATTCGAATATTTCAGTATTCGAATATTTCAGTATTCGAATATTTCAGTATTCGAATATTTGAGTATTCGAATATTTGAGTATTCAAATATTTCAGTATTCGAATATTTGAGTATTCGAATATTTGAGTATTCGAATATTTGAGTATTCGAATATTTCAGTATTCGAATATTTGAGTATTCGAATATTTGAGTATTCGAATATTTGAGTATTCGAATATTTCAGTATTCGAATATTTGAGTATTCGAATAATATTGTATTGTCATCGGAACTATGTATGTGTGCAAAGTTTCAAGTCGATCGGATATGTTCAAGTAGGTTAAAATTAACTTACAAGATCTCACCCTGACAAACTGACGAACTCACAACTGAAACTAAATAAAAGCTTGTAACAAATGTACCTAAAGAACTTGATTTATAATTCACACCATACTATTCGAATACTTAAATATTCGAATAGTATTCGAGTACTTGGATATTCGAATTATATTCGCCAAATAATTGAGCAACTGAAGTATTCGAATATGCGAATACCGAAAAATTCGACAAATCGTCCCAGTCCTAGTATGCACCATATATTTCAAAAGGGTTGCACTCACTGAAACTTTTATTTTTTCTTTAATGATATATCAACAAATAATTTATTATAATTTTCTACGAACGAATGAAATGGCAAATTCAAATAACTGTTGCATGACTTGACAAAATAAAAAGTATTCTTATACAAAAACAGCATATATTCGTAAACTGATAGGACATTGTTCCTCCAACATAACAAATCTTAATCACACGTGGCAAGAACCACCTGGGAAATTTTACAGCATCCACCTTCAGTGGACATCGCGCTATTGAGTTACCGTTTTATATTAAAAATACATTAACAGCAAGTAATTTGTAAAAATAACGTAATAAAATCGGCTGTAAAATAAGAAAAAATTATAGAAAGTGAACAAAGATTACAGATCCTATTGCTACCCTTAAAAGCAGCACAAACTTTCTGCATTACGTAATGTCTAAATAAGCATGTACAGTGGTACATAGATTAAGCAAATAATCTTCTTTTAGATCCCTACGGAAATTGAAGCACTTGAATGAAGCTAATTGTAGCACAAGGTAAACATACAGATAACACGAAAACTTACATTAATTTAATTATTAACAGGCGTTTATGTTTCAATCGAACTATTTCTGTTCCAGCAAAACAGCTTTGAAGATAGTAAAGAGACAAGGTCGAAACGAATTATTGTCCTGCGTACGATTAACGTTAGACATCGCTTACGCCGTTAGTTATTTACCGCCTGGCGTACTTTGGGGAGGTAAATTAAACACTTGGCAAGTTGGAGCGCTTGGGACATTATCCTCTCTGATTGGTTTGTACCAAGCGTTAAGCAAACGCATAGGAAACAAATGTTCATAATAATTGGTATTAGAATTTTCTGTAAAAAAGCATAAACCACCCGACGAGTTACTGTCAGTATTGTAAATACTATTTTCCACTGTTGTATCAAGTCTTGTTATACAGTGTACATTAGGGCTGGGACTATTTGCCGAATTTTTCGGTATTCGAATGTTCGAATACTTCAGTTGCTCAATTATTTGGCGAATATAATTCGAATATCCAAGTATTCGAATCCTATTCGAATATTTTAGTGTACATAAGGTATTATTTCATACTACTGTATCGAAGCGAAACAACGTGATCAACATAATGAAGAACAATTTATTATTCGTAATACATTCGTTTTGTGTTACACGTTATGCTTTAACAAGGATACACGTGGTAGGAACGAAGCTAAAGCAATATAAATTATCGATCAACTTATTTATCAGATAAAGCCTACTCGATTTCACGCTAATAAGTATACTTAGATATATACGTACGTTCACTAGTGTTTGAATTATTGCTACATATGTGTTTTCGTATGTTATCATTTATATATAATAATTATAGACTTAGGTTTTATTATCAGTAAAAGTAAATGAATAGGAGGCACTTTCCATATTAACATAAAAAATATACTTTGCTACCTATGGCGCGATGTAATCATTGCCTCGCAGTCGGTTAAGGTCTCTTAAAAGGTTTTTAAGAAAGCTTGACATTATGCGTACCAGTAACAGTCTTGTTTCTTTAATAGTAGATCACCCTGTATCGCGTGGTTATCAGTGATTTAAAAATAATTTGTGTTTTTCACATTACAATAAAATCTATGGTGATTACATTAAAAGGCACGACTTATTAAAAGTTTGTAAACAAGATATTTTTGATAAAAGAGCATCTTTTAAAATTTCTGCCGGCTTGTTTACGTCTCGGCCGTTGATTCGATAACATTTAGGTCTAAGATTTTGTCCGTCTCTCTATTTAGAATCATTCTCAGGCATCGTCGGGCCGATCTTTTTCGTTGACTAAAAACTTCACGATTACATTTTCAAGCTACTGTAGAATATTATATATACGTGTTATTTCGTCGTCGTATTAAAGCACTTCGCGTTACATTCAAATTACGTGTCTCTTTGACTGGCGATGAGGCGCGACGATTACAATATATCATCTAAAACTTGGCGGGCCCTTTTATGCGCAAGCTGCCAGCGGGGAAAGTATCGTGATTATTGTGAAGCTGATCTTCGCGCTTGTAGCTGTGCGGTAATGGCCCCAGAAGTCACCCAGCTCGCCGAACAAAACTTGTCGAGTTTAAAAATGAAACATTCCGTGTGCGTACGTTAATACTTTTTTGTACCTCCGAGGCAACGCTACGGCGTGAGAACACGTCAATGCCAGTCAAAGAATTTTATATGTATAGACCCACGCGCGCACGGCTGGATGCCAGGGGGCCCATAAAGGCTGGGCCCAAGTTCATACTGTTTACTCGAAGGACCGAGTATATGGAAAAAGTTAATACGAATCCAGCCACAAAAATGCGTTATTAAAGGACTATGAGAGATCAATGTTTCGATAGTAAAACTGTTCTTAGCAGTTTCGTAACTGCTTAAACGAATCGCTAACTGAAAAACAAAATGACTGCCAATTATTTTTTATGTCTCTATACCACTTTGATACTAATTTTCTCAGTAATTTATAACCGATGTTTAAAGTTTTTTATTTCTGTAAGCATAGATTCTTGCACGTGGATTCCTAGCGTGTTGCATATTGTCGTATATTTGTTTCCGAATTATTAACCCGTTTAAGGGGCGATAAAATTGAGAGGAATAGCGTCGCTAGCTAATCATCGATCTGTTACAGCGCTTTAATCAAGAATTTCTAGAAATGGGTTCGTATAGACTTTCTTCATTCGACTCCCCTCAAGCTCTTATAAATTTGGATCCAACTGTTTTGTACACCCTGTATGTGTACATATATTTGTTTACCCATTTTCTCGAATCAAGCGAAATTTGAATGTCTCAGAAATATGATAAATCCTCCTTCGCCTTTCACACTTCGACAAGTATGACAGAGAGTAATCTGCAGATTATATGCACTCTCAATTATAAATATTAATTCTATACAACAATTTTTTTTTCTCCATCGGAACATTTACCAGTAACAACTTATAGAGTTACGATTTATCGTTATTCGTTAATAGTGAAGTAGGCAAGTCACATTGAAACATTTATAATCAATCATAGTTACTGCATGAACGCTTAAATTAATATTAGATCGCGCAAAAGTGACTGTGTCGTTCATGGTTTTTCTGAGGCATTACATAATTTAGATTAATACGAAGAGAAAGGGAGAACTTGAAAGGACGAATAATAATTATTGCGACCGTAAAATTAATCTTTATCTATATGTTTTCCGCGATTATTATGCGCTTGTTAAATTTTTGGAAATAACATTTAGCATACGTAATACTTCGGGGAAGCACACGTTTCTTTAAGGCTAGGAGTTTAGAAAGGGGGCAGAGATTCTGCTCGAAAATTCATGTCTTTCCAGCAGCAAGGAATAGAATTATGAAAGAAAATAAAGGAGGAATAACAATGGGCGTCTACTTGCAAAAATATAAATTTTTTTTAATTCACTCAACAAAATGATATCAAAACATCAGAAACGCGATCAGAAGTAATACCACGGAATGTTGTTGAAAGAAAATATATAACATAATAGCGTAACAAAAAATAAAAACAGAATCAATTGACTATAATCAGCTCCGGAATCATTAGACCTTGTACCTCTCCATTTCGTCAACAGTTAAACAGTCCCTGTAAACGAATGTTTGCAAAGGCTACACCGCTTTGGCTAAGCATATGAATATTGATTACAGTGGCTATTTGGCGATACCCTTACACTGTACAACGTAACGTAAAACTAGAACGATGGACAGGTATTTATCGGCAAGTGTCGGAATAGAAGAGTAGCTTAGGGGCTGACTAGTATACGCGGGCTAGTACAGACATAGTACTCCGTAAGAAAGTCGCTGCCTTTGTTACACTAAATCAAACGGTTTCCTCGTGAAAAATAATAATCGAATTATTAATCCCTTCTGCCGTTAAAACGCTACGATAATCGAATCTGATCGAATAATTTACGATTAGGTACATCTATCCCACCGATAGACCTTTATAATTATAATTACGCATTATATCTTGTGAATTTTTTAATAATCACGAACTTAGCTCTTCTACCTTCATAGCAGTCGAGTGGCTACCCATTTTGTCGCATAAAAATTATTGTCACTATAAAAGCCACAATTCGAGCCTATAGGAATTTAATATAAATGCACACTCGTATTGCATAACTGCCGTATAATAATATGACGTGTTACTTAATGGCACAATTGTATTCTTCGCAATAAAACGATCAACAAGAGAACCAGTCCCTAAGTAAACATACTAAATAAAAATACTGCTTGTTGAACGCGGCGGCGATGGTCGCGTTCAAAAATAGGAACTATTCATGGAACACGATTCTTTATCATTCAATTAGTCTCTGTTGCGTCTGCCGATCAGCCGGCGTATCTCGGTAACTTTCTATGTATATCGTCGAACCAGCTGGCTACAGCTCTGCGATAAAAACTAAGTTTGCACCCTGTCGTCAGTAAGTCAGCTAACGCAACGCCCGTGCGCAAAAGAAATAGTCAAAATGAAGCGAACGTGACCGTGGTAGGGGAAGCGGGATTGTACTTAGACCGCGGTGTTATTCATCCCGCGTGATCCGAAATTCATATTCGGTGACAATCCGACCACTTGATTCGTCTTAGACTTACGCATCACGGGCTTATGATGCCACATCGATTCCATGGAGTGCTGCCACTTCCAGCAACTGCGGCAGAAATACTGGAAGCATTCCTGGAACAAAGGAGACCAAGCTCGTTAACGACAAGCACATTACGGTTCGAGAGGCAATGAAGCGCGTGGATGGCAACGGAATTAGTTAGCAAGTCGCCAGTGCGATCTTCGTACCGCTTCGCGACAAAAGTATGGCCCTTGTTGTACGGAGCATCCGTAGCACATAGAATCTTCCAGATACGGGTTCACTTGAACCTGTGGGAAAAGCGCGAAACATTATTATTAGACTGAAGTCGCGATCTTTCGTTATGTGCTGGTTCATGGAAAATTGAGTACGCACCTTTTTTGTGAACTTGGCAGTTTTTATTTCTACGTAAGCAGCTGAGATTGCTTTCATGTATGAATGCTTTGTACTGAATGTAACACGGCCAGATCCTATTGGGTATTTGTGTTTGTCAGTGTCTATACCTGAAATGACAGTTCAACTTTAGCGCATTGTAGTGATCAGAGTTGGGTATTAGTCGAATAAATTTTTATTCGGCTAAATTTTGATTCGACTAAATTTTTATTCGAACGAAATCGAATAAAAATTTCTAATAAAGTGTAGTTATTCGAGAATAACGAATACATTTTTAGTCGTTATTCGTTATTCGAAGGACCTCGCGAAGCGGCTTATTCGTGACGCTCAGTCGCCACGGAGGTCCTTCGAATAACGAATAAGGAATAACGACTAAAAATTTAGTCGACTAAAAATTTATTCGTTATTCTCGAATGACTTCACTTTATTCGAAATTTGTATTCGAGTTCATCGAGTAAAAACTTAGTCGTCTAAAAATTCATTCGTTACTCACGAATAGCTTCACTTTATTTGAAATTTTTATTCGAAGGTTAGTCGAATAATGCCCAACTCTGGTAGTCATCCACCGATAAGAATTAAGGGGTAACACCACTCTAGAGGCAGAAAAAAATACCTAAATTTGACAAGTTATTTTGGGAGTATGACAAACGGAATAGAATTTCTTTTCAGAGGGTTTATTTAACACATATTGAAGTACGAAAAACAATTTTTTTATTGTCATTTTCATACAAAATGGCGGCGACAGAGCCCGTCGTCGAAACCACTTCTTTCAAACTGGGAGGACGGATTTCTCGGAGACTATTGCATGGATCGATTTGAAATTTTTACAGTAGCTTCACAACAATATTCTCTTTGGAAGTACGTAGCCGTTTTTTGATTGAATGTAAACTCTTTTTTTTATAAACAATTTAATGCTCATGTTTAGGGCAAAAAATCAATTCATTTCTTAAAAAGTGCACCACTTCCACAAAAATTGATTAAAAAAAACCCCCTACGTACTTCCAAAGCCAATTGTATATAGATTATATTTTTTTTTTTTGTTCCCGGACTCATACATGCCGAGAAATCCGTCCTCCCGTGGCGGTGTTTTCAAAAAAGCTGTTTTCGACGACGGGCTGTCGCCGCCATTTTGTATGAAAATGACAATAAAAAATTGTTTTTCGTACTTCAATATGTGTTAAATAAACCCTCTGAAAAGAAATTCTATTCCGTTTGTCATACTCCCAAAATAAATTGTCAAATTTAGGTATTTTTTTCTGCCTCTAGAGTGGTGTTACCCCTTAAGGATCGCTTTTCTTATACAACTTTTACCTGCGTAAACAACTCCACAGAACAAATCATCCATGATCTTTGCTAAACTACTAGCAGTCAGCATACCGTGAAGTCCGCCAACAAATACCGTCTTGTGAGGATCGAGCTTCTGCGACGAAGACTTTACGTAATTGCTGTCTTCGAGAGCCCAAGGTATTACTTGTACCTGCGTGACAATTATCGCACAAAAGCTGTTACGACTGTTATGTAAGGAAAGCGGCGAATAAATAAATAAATAAACGTTAATGTGGGGCGCGATATGTGCGTACCTCCTTTGCCTTCGTACGTTTCGACGATATTTTATAATACCAACTACCGCCATTGGTAAGATCACGTGTGCAACACGCCAGCAGGGTTCTCATCTTAAAAGCGGAAAATTTATTTCACTCGAGACGAAGGTGTAGAAGTAGAATGAATTTAACAGAGTGTAAAGTTCATGGTCACCTGTTTTTCAGATTCAAACACGATATATACATATCCTTTTGGCTGCGTGTTGGATTCCCCCGGACTCGCGTAGTGGTCTTTACCGGGCCATTCCACTCGTATCGGGCCGAATTGCTTGAAGGTTGCGACCAAAAGGGATTCGGTGATGTCCCACGGTACACCGCCAAGGAACACTTTGGACGAGTAGCCAGACGGTTTTAGATTGCGCTGCGGCAATATGCCGCTCCAAGTACAAGTCGGATCGCAGAATGCTGAACAAATTGAATTGTAATATTTACATACTCCTACGTTCCTACGTTCCGCTTATTAAGGGGTAACACCACTCTAGAGGCAGAATAAAAGACCTAAATTTGACAAATTATTTTGGGAGTATGACAAGCGGAATAGAATTTCTTTTCAGAGGGTTTATTTAACACATATTGAAGTACGAAAAACAATTTTTTTATTGTCATTTTCATACAAAATGGCGGCGACAGAGCCCGTCGTCGAAACCACTTCTTTCAAACTGGGAGGACGGATTTCTCGGAGACTATTGCATGGATCGATTTGAAAATTTTACAGTAGCTTCACAACAATATTCTCTTTGGAAGTACGTAGCCGTTTTTTGATTGAATGTAAACTCTTTTTTTTATAAACAATTTAATGCTCACGTTTAGGGCAAAAAATCAATTCATTTCTTAAAAAGTGCACCACTTCCACAAAAATTGATTAAAAAAAACCCCCTACGTACTTCCAAAGCCAATTGTATATAGATTATATATTTTTTTTTTTGTTCCCGGACTCATACATGCCGAGAAATCCGTCCTCCCGTGGCGGTGTTTTAAAAAAAGCTGTTTTCGACGACGGGCTGTCGCCGTCATTTTGTATGAAAATGACAATAAAAAAAATTGTTTTTCGTACTTCAATATGTGTTAAATAAACCCTCTGAAAAGAAATTCTATTCCGTTTGTCATACTCCAAAAATAAATTGTCAAATTTAGGTCTTTTTTTCTGCCTCTAGAGTGGTTTTACCCCTTAAGCTGATCGTTACGTACCAGCGGCATTTCGATAAAATCGCGCCACGCTCTCAAATGTGATCGGTGGATCCAACATATTTATCGGCGGTGAATTCAGTGCCATCATATGATTGCCAGTGGGACAGCAATTTTTCTCGTGCGGGACAAGGGAATTCAGAAAGCTGCCATTCTGATTAGAGCCGTACTGATGGCGTCGGTAGTGTCCGGTCGGATGATGATGGTGATGCGTTGCCGATGGATTCTGATGGTTCGAGGACAAATACTTCTTCACCGCCATTTGTTGAAATGCGGCGGCCCTGTTGTTTGAATATAAATCTCCCTCCGGTGACATCAGTGAACCCAATGATTGCGGGTAACATCCGTGTGACGAATTTAACGATAAACAGCTCTGAAAGAATGCAAGTCTCGATATGAGAATCACGAAATCGGACATGCAAATCTTCTATTTAATGAATTAACTATCCGGAGGGTTGTTTAAAGTGCAGAATTCTCAGATGGTCGCGAGTTTGATTAAAGGAGGGGTTGGGTTGTCGGGCTTCCGATTTTTTTACAGCGAAAAGTAATAACGTTAAGAGAATGAAGAAAGAAACCTGAGGAACTAGGTGAATCGTTGGACACATTCGGGTAAACAAAAGGGGAAGCATAATTCGAAAAATCTGATATTGTACCTTTGTAGTGGAATATACCTTTCTAGGAGTAAGTCTAGAGCCCAAAAAGATAGGTGATCTTTAGGAATTAATTAAAGGAAAACTACTATATATAATATAATGGGACTTTTTGCATTGTATTAAGGATGTCTTAAGTTATAGAAATCTATTTTTTGTTTTATAATTAATCATTGCAGACGGCACTGGGGAGTCGTTAAAGTCGAGGACAATAATATTTGACTGCTTTCTCAATCACTGATCAGACGATGCTGAAGGGAAATAAGGTAAATGAACTGATCGATCTTAACATATACCGAGACGATTAAATATCAACGGGGCGAAATAAATTCTAACAAGGGGAGGCTGCAATGAGGATGAATGCGGTTTGGGCAAACACGAGCACAAATTATAGGGACGATGAGTAGCTTACGACGTTTATACCTGGACTACTATGGTGGTTGGGAATTATTTCTGTATTAATGAAAATCCTAGTAAAACTAAAGTGTTATCTTGGAACAACAGCGCGTAAGACTTTCCTGGTCCTGCGATCAAGATCCGAAAAAGAACGAAGTTGATCCGACGGCTTTGAAATTTTAATCTTCAAAGTTATTTTTTCCAAAAATGGCTAAGCGTCAGCGGCTAAGATAATTATACTCATCGTTCACTAATATTTCAGCTCGGTTTCGTTCGGAAACGCTCGCTCCAATCGTAGCTTCCCCTTATAAAAATGAGCGAAATGAGCACTCTGGGAGAAGTAGTGACAGTTATTCTTCAAGATTGGATTGAAAGCAAGGAAATTAGGGAAGGATGTCAAACTCAAGACGTAATACAATATTCCTCCTCTATAAGCACGCTGATTGGGTGACGCTCGCATCCCTATGAAAGGAAGTGTGGCGTGTATGGGATCTAATTATTTCATGTCTTGTTTCAGCGATGCAGACGAGATCAAACACGACCGCGTTCAGATTATATTTAATTACACGTGATATGAGATTAATTAGCAGAATTCACATGTGATTTGAATTATATCTATCTGAAAGTAATGCATCGCTAAAACCAATCCATAGCTAATAATCCCGTAAGGATTCAATGAAGAATATAAAATTTGTTGTTTCTATTAATGAATGATTTACTAGCTTATCGCTCCTTGTCGATTGCTGCCTGGACTAGGGCTGGGACTATTCGAATAATTTATAATGCGAATATTTAACAAGTATTCGAATGCTATGAATAAACCTCGACTATTTCAGTATTCGAATGTTATTATTCGAATATTTCAGTATTCGAATGTTATTATTCGAATATTTCAGTATTCGAATATTTCAGTATTCGAATATTTCAGTATTCGAATATTTCAGTATTCGAATATTCCAGTATTTGAATATTTCAGTATTCGAATGTTATTATTCGAATATTTCAGTATTCGAATGTTATTATTTGAATATTTCAGTATTCGAATACAGTATTCGAATATTTCAGTATTCGAATATTTCAGTATTCGAATATTTCAGTATTCGAATATTTTAGTATTCGAATATTTCAGTATTCGAATGTTATTATTCGAATATTTCAGTATTCGAACGTTATTATTTGAATATTTCAGTATTCGAATATTTCAGTATTCGAATATTCCAGTATTTGAATATTTCAGTATTCGAATGTTATTATTCGAATATTTCAGTATTCGAATGTTATTATTTGAATATTTCAGTATTCGAATACAGTATTCGAATATTTCAGTATTCGAATATTTCAGTATTCGAATATTTCAGTATTCGAATATTTTAGTATTCGAATATTTCAGTATTCGAATGTTATTATTCGAATATTTCAGTATTCGAACGTTATTATTTGAATATTTCAGTATTCGAATATTTCAGTATTCGAATATTTCAGTATTCGAATATTTCAGTATTCGAATATTTCAGTATTCGAATATTTCAGTATTCGAATACTCAAATATTCGAAGTTTATTCGTAGCATTCGAATACTTGTAAAATATTCCAATAGTATTTGGATACTTGGATATTCGAATAGTATTTGGATACTTGGATATTCGAATAGTATTTGGATACTTGGATATTCGAATTATAACATTCGGCGGTGGGAAATGTCTCCCGTGTATACAGCGCGGCCGAAAATCGTGCGTATAGCCAGGAAACATTGCACGACAAAAGCAAGAAAAAAAAAAAAGAATCCATAGAGGCTTACCAAATCGTCCGTACCACGAACGTTATTACATTTTTACGATAAGTATCGCTGTCGGAATGGAATAGAAAATACTAAAGAAAGTCATACAGAAGAAGAAGAGAATGAAAATTCACCATTATATCGGACAAAGAACCGTCCATGCTGCTTATACCGCTTGTCTCCGAATCTGCCGGCGAATTTGATCTAGAGCTACCATTGCATCCCATCACGTGAGGATACTCATATGTGGGGCTGCTGCAGTCGCTAACGTTTAAGAGATTAATTACGCATTAATTTTCGTCCCATCGCAATTGCGAGAAGTTACATGTAATCCTGCGAGAAATACCTGTATGGCGTGGATCCACGAATAGGCCTCCCGTAATAAGGAGAATAGGGCGATGGCGGTGAACCCACGTGCGGCACGGATCCGCGGCTCGTTGGCAATGGTGCCGTTTGATTGCTACTGTTTGCAGATGAGTACGAGTACGGATTAGAGTACAGGCTACTGGGGGTGCTAGGGCTGCCAGGTGTGGTGACCGAGCTCGGTGAACTCGGAATATCCCACATCGATGAATTCGAGGAAATCTCGTTCCTCTCGTCGCACTGCATTCGCGTAACGAACGTAATCAATTGATTATACACCTTCCAGATGGAGCGACACTTAGTCTATCTATTTAATTATAAGTACCCTCGTAATAGGTACACGCCATTCAATGGTAAGGATGGCAATCGTGTTTCTTTATAGGAACGTCACATGCTGTCGCTGAATTGTATTCAAAGTAACGGTACACAGTAAAGGACAAGATTAAAATTGAGGTCAAGAAAGGACAAGAAGGGTGATGTCAGTTTGGGGGAGAGAGGGGAGCGATAGGGCAGTTTGGCTCGGGCTTGTAAATTCTTGGCTGTCCTGGAATCCGGGTCGCATTAACGCGCGACTGTGCGTAATTTATTTTGCCCGACGCATTATATGGCGGGTCTAACACGCGCATTTCGATATCACGGCGGTGCTTTATGTACAGATGCCTCCGGCAAATGGTGAAGGTAATAACGTTAAAGCCGTCGAGGAAAGCTTGACAAAATGTCCATTAAAGTGTCCAGTCGATAAGAAACGACGTTCTTATGATCGCTCATGCTTTCGCAGCGAAACAAGTACCATTTTCACTAGTTATTACGCTGGACGGTTTTTATCTGAAGATCGTTGTCGTGGATATTAATTTCCCAATAGTTGCGAAATTTGAAATTCTAATATATAAGAAATTTATTAAAATTTATTCAACAGTGGAACGAAACGTTCTGTAATAAGTTTAGTCGCTTCCAATGAAGATTGACAGAAGTGTGTATCGCTGTGCAATTAAAAAGATAGGAACCGCGGGAAGGGTGGAATTTAAGGACTTTTATAGAGTGTACTAACAGCGTGTGTAATCAATCGTTGGTGCTATAATGAATTAGTGTTAGAGACTTACTGAACGTAGCAACTACGTATATCGGAAATCGATGTATCTGGTAGCCAGAAGCTTTATTGTGAAAAAAATTAGCCGCGACAGTTAAAAAAGAAAGTTCGAAGAGCAGTTGGAGTGACTCCAATGAGGATAATCACTGTTATTGCAAAGGCAGCAGGCGGGCATTTTGTGATATTATTTCGCCGTTCCGGATTTCTCCTATCGTATTAGTAAATGTTAAAAAAAAATATTAAAAGTAAGCGCGTAAAAAGTATTGAACTTACACGAAGAGTGTGTAATATTTACATCCTTCAATCAATAGAGATACATTCATTATTTTTTGTTCCCAAATGAAAGCTACTTTAATAGTAAATTATTCTAATTCGAAGAATACCATTTTATACGGTACTTTCTCACTGTTTGCTTTTAATTTCCATTATACAAGTATGTGCATGTAGATTAAATTTTTATATAGACAGACATAAGTGTGAAAAGTTCGAAGAACTGTAACTGTATTAATGTCGAATGAAGTATACTATCAAATTTTCCCTAAACGGGCCAAAAGTATTAATCACCGTTATCTGCGGGAAAATGATTAAAATGATTACTTAATTAAAGCAAGCTTAAATGGCGGAAACTAATCTTTGAAAGTAATTATTAATTTAAATCAAATTTTGCATATGCACTTGTGCCGGTTTAAATTGATAATTCTAGATCCTGGGGATTATCTTTTATTCGGGGGGAGAGTTGAGGATTTACACACCTCTGATTTCACCTTTCACTGAATTTTATGCGGTAGTATGTGACAGTAGCCATTAAGAAGTGAGAAATATCAAATTTCGCATTTCCCGTCGGATCTTCACGAAAGTGGCATCAATCGAATCCTTGTCTTCCCCCGACGAAAATGATACCAAACACGACATAATTCGGGCTATAATTAACGAAATTTCATGAAGAATTAATTTGCAGAATTTAGTGTCAACTTCGTCTATATAGTCCGATTTACATGCCATTTGGTGTATTTTAATCGGGAGAATGCCAGGAATCCATTGCTGTTACTTTCATATCGATACGATGAAAAATGAAGAAGTTGACTTTTCGAAAAATCGCCCGAGCGACCATAGGCACACTTGCGCGCCGAGGGCAGCGTGCGGCGAAATTTAAAAGCTGCCGCGCAGCCGAGCGTAAAATATCCAGTACTGCATATTGAAACTTATATAATTTTCATTTGATCTTCATGGAAATAGTATGAATCGATTCCCTCGATTTTCCTGCTTAAAATGATCCCAAATACGATCCCAAATCCGGCAACATATTTTTAACGCAGTTGGCTTTAAATTCTGCGAATTAATTTGATATGTAATTTCGTTAGTTATAGCCCGAATTGTGGCGGATTTGGTATCACTTTCATCGGGAAAACACAATGAATCGATTGGTGCCACTTTCGTGCAGATCCGATTAGAATTGCGAAATTTGACAAGTAAACAAAAAAGGGTAGTGGGGATGATTTCTATCAACCTAACCGGGGTAAAATTATCAACTTACCCGGGCACGACTGTAGCTAGCGCGTGCCACATGTGTACAATAATATTTTAAAGTCGTAAGAAAATGTAGTTTACAGTTCTGCTTTTTCCTTGGAAATTTAAAAAAATCGACTTTTTTCTTTATATTTTACTGAAATTCCAAATGTTAAATCCAGGTTCCTGAATTATTAGATGTTTTAAAAAATTTGAAACCAGCGAAATGATAACAAAACTACCACCCCCATAGTTTTCTCGATTTCATGAAAATCGCCGACATCGAATAAAAAAAGTGATACAATAAGAAATAAGTTGCCTAGGTCCGCGAGAGACTCGAATTCGGGGCCTTCTCACTCGCAGTTCGGCGCGCTGCTATTACATCACTCTTTACTTACGGTTTTGCCTTTACGTATATATATATATATATAGACAGAAGTGTGGCATCTGGAAAAAGCAAAACTTTGAACTCCATTTTCTCGCAAATCGATGACCTACAGCTCGCGCGCGCCCCTTGTGAGAAGGTTCTTGTTAGACGCCCGAGATGTTTCGTGCACGGCGTAGAGTAAAAGTGAACATTACCTGATATTGCTGAGAGGATCCTTGATTGCGATTCTGATATTGATAATTACGGTAACCGGGAGATCCGGCTGCTGACTGGCTGCCCATCAGCGAGCCCCGAGGTAAACCCAACCCGAATAAATCGGAAATCGACATGTCTCCTGAGGTGACGCAAACAAATCACTATTTTAAAATCACGGAAATACAACACGGCCGCGAGGACTATCGGCTGACAAACGACAAACGGAACGGTCGATAATTTTCATATAACGAAGCTTACAATTAGACCGAATTTCTCGTCGCATACCGAGTGTCGGTTAAAAAGAGACAGGCAACTATTAACGATGCCGGATGCGACGGTAAAATATCGGGACTCTCGCGAATAAAATTAAGCAGTGCATAAACACCGTGAATTTTTTATCGCAAATGTAAAATGTGCTCCAAATGTAGAATACACTTAAGATTTTCATAACTTTATGAAATTGGTTCGTTCTAATTTAACAAACTATAGCTGTGCTTTATAAAATTCCCTCGCAATTTTAATTTTCAATTCAAGAAATCTGAGATTGTAATTACGAGAGTCTATTAAATGTTTAAGTGGTAAGCTTTAATACGTAAAGATGACACGAAGGCAAAGAAGATTGAGAAAAATCGCGCGAGAAAATGGTACGAAAGAAGGTTCTACCATCGATATTATTGCTCTTGTTAGACTGCGCGCAGGGCGAGTCGTGCGAGTCCGCTTGGGAATTTGTTGTTGGCGGCAGGTCCAGGAACAAGTTGTTAATCGTTTGCAACTTATCCAGTTGCTCCCGTTGACGTTCGCGATTGCAACGCTGCTGCTCTCTGTCGCGTTGCTGATACTGCAGCTGCTCCTTGTCCCGTTGCTGAGTCGCTGTGTCTCGGGGAATTTCCGATTGCACGCCGTAAGACGATTCATTTCGATCAGAAATGTCCGTTACTTTAACTCCGTCAATCCAGCACGCAGAACCTCGCTGCAAATAAGATGGTCGTCTATTGTTAAGATAGATCTTGCTGCGAGGAACATCGTCCAAATGTGACACACTAAATTTTATGAACATTTGGCATAGAGGTAGAGCATGCACAGAGGCGTCGATAGCCAACGTCGGGCCCGGGGAGAAGATTCTTACCGGGCCCCCCAATTATTTATATAAAATGTCACAAAAATTGTAAAACAATATCAGACTAGACATCGAACTATAGATTACAAATTGAAGCACTTGAAATTAAGAATTAAGAATTGGTTAATTGAAATTGTATTGTACATAAATATTTATTTTTTTACAAAAAAAATTGCTGTGAACCATCGCCTGAGCGACTCGGCGAAGATGAAACGACACCGCGCGATCGAACGTGAAACATCCACTGCAGCATATTAACAAAATTCTTTTAAAAAAAAATAGAAATTTTATTAAAATAAAGAACAATATATTGGAGCATGCCCGGGGCCCCTAAGAAGCACGGGCCCGGGGAATTCTACCCCCCTCTCGACGGGCCTGAGTATGCAGAAATATTTATTCATGTTAAGGGGGGCGAAACTGTCGTTCACGGCACTGAACTGAAAAGTTACCCACAGAACTAGAAGCACAATACTCTTAGAACAACATTTTGATGCGAAAGTTTCTTGGTTCCGTTTAAGGAATAGTATGGTGTACTTAGAATCTCGAGAAAATCAAAGATGGTGCCACTGTGATTTATTTAACATATTTCTGTATAAATATTTAAATTAAAATAAATTTTTTTCGCCGAAACTTTGCAAGTTAGAACTGCGAAAATTATTTTTCCAATTTTGGGAAAACCCTGTGAAACATAAAAGATGGCCGTTACTTAGTTTCTGTAAGAAGTAGTCCACATTCGTAGTTAATTCTTCAGTACCCAACACACAAAAGTTGTGGGGGAAAATTTTAATTACTTCTTTTGTCGACTTTTTTTTTGGCCACCCGTCGTGTATGTACCTTGGTGTGCTATAACTAAATAAAATCTCAATCAAAATAGTCCTTCCCAGTTCATTTTAATTTTTTCATTTGCGTGGTACATTTTTACCCCCGCAGATGTACGTATTTAAGGGCAATCAGGTCATCGTAGGGGCTGCTGGTACACAGTCACGGATGGATCAACCGTCATAAAATAAAGTCAAAATACCACAACACGTTGAACTTAAGTAACGTACTTCGATTCGTGGGATTTTGTTCTGTAGATATACATACAAAAACTGACGCGTATCTTAACAGAATGTAACACAACAATTTTACGGTAGTCACGGGGCAAATCACATTCTAGCACGTTTCCTGTGTGTCCGTTTCTACGATAATTACGAAGGGTAATTCCTTACGCCATTGCTCGGAACCTATGTTATTTCGATTCAACGCGTTGCACGATTTCGATCTTATTTTATGACCGTTGATCAATCCGTGACTGCGTACCAACAACCCCTACGATGACCTGATTGCCCTAAAATTCGTACACCTGCAATAAATGTATCCGCCCGCCACTATCCGAGCAGTAATTTTGTATAAAATAAAAGACGAGTGAGCTATAAAGGATTATTTTGATGAAGCGTTCGTTCAGTTATACCTGTCCAAGGTATACACATTTGCCCCGCGTGATCCTTCGCATTCCAAGAAAATTCGGCGAAGGATATAATTTCTTACGGGTGCATACGTACATGACACTTCATGAATATTGAATTGCTCCACGAAACGCAGAGGTGACGCTCAAACGACGGTCGTCTTTTATTTGTTTCACAGAGTTTTCCCCAAAATTTGAGAAATACATATATTTCTCAGCGTAGTCTAAAATAATTCTAACTCGCAAAGTGTCAGCGAAAAAGATTTGTGTTGATCTAAATATCAATGAAAATATGTCACAATAAACAATACCTAGTGGCGTCGTGTTGGACTTTCTCGAGATTCTCTAATTATGCCGCATTAAATGCATCCAAGAAACTTTTCTATTTAACATCATTTTTATATATCTGTTAAGCTTCTAGTTACGTAGCAAAATAACTTTCCAGTTCAGGACTGCGAAGGATAGTTTCACCTCCCTTAACACGAATGTGGACCGCTACGAAAAAATACGCGTAGGATATTTTCACATGCTCCACCTCTATGCCAAGTTTTATCGAAATCGACGTGTCACACTTGGGTGATGCTCCTTGTTAACGCAACCCCGAACCACGTTTCAGTACGAGCTGCGTGTTTAATATCGCGATAATAATGTACAATGGTATAACAACATGTGACCATTCGAGGATCACTATCATTATTAGTTTCGACAGAACCTGTATCTAAATCCCCTCAGCGAAACCAAATACGAATGTAGTTATTATAATATACGTTATTCAAACGATTCCGAAGAAATTCATATCTTCGAAAGCTTTCAAAAGATTAAAACAATTACTAAATGTCGAAGAAAGATTAGGAGAATTTTAATCGCGAGCACCTGAATAATGTTCAATTCCGATTAGTTGCCGTTTGTCACAGTAACGGAAAACAGTAAACGCGAAAAAATTATAAATGCCGCTTTAAGTTCCCCCGATGCTACATTATATTACTGCACTAACAATAAAATGATAATGGGAAATCGTGAACCTTAATTAATATGCGTCGCTTACCGTTGAATTCCTTGAACTCATCACTGCGAGCGATACCAGCAAACTGTGCCCCGATGCTTCGGTATAGAATAACAAATACAAGTGCTGAAGGACACCACTCCCAGTTTGCGTTCGCGGAATTCGGAAAAAAAATTTTGTAGGGCGGGGAAGATGTACCATTCTAGAAACTTAGGTATAGTAGCTGGAAAGGGTATAGTGAGGCCGTAAACTCGGCGGAGCGTTAAAGTAAACATCTTTCGAGCATCGGCACAAACGAATTGACAGAAATATTAGATAACGACTCGATGCCTCAATCAGAGCTGCTACATCAGTCGGCATCGTTGCTCGACGGTTTAATTTACGACTTCGCTATACCTCTTCCAACTCCTATAACAAGAATTCCGAATTTCGTAGAATTCAGCGCTGCCAAGTTCAAAGCCGCACGAAAACTAGACGCTTAATATGCGTATCTAGGTATATAACTGTATACATAGGTACATTGTAACATTCTGCGTTACATCGTTTTGAATACGTTTATTTCGAAAAATCTATGTAACCCTTTGAGTCATCGAATTACGCGTGGCTTGCACCAATATCGATTATTCTTACGAGTGTCGTCGAATGTATCACAGGAAAATATATATGTAGATCTACATATATATGTACATTAGGAAAAATAGCAAGCATCGATTTCATGAAATTTCAAAGTATAAAGAATATATTACGTTCGAGTCGAAAGATATTAGTAATATCGTAACACAAATTTGTAATAAATAATTTACATTATTACTTTGTTGTATTTTTTGCACAAATAATGTATCTATACATTTCATCAGATTAGGTTTGTACGTTTCATTTCATACTAATATATATATATATATATAATGCGTGTCGGTATATATATATATTTAAGTATATATGTGCCATATATGTATATATATATACACACACGCATTATATTATGTTCACCGATTTTCATCGAATTCGGACATAATGGAAAGCATTTGAGTGGTGAAAAAAAAACGGGTACAAATGCAATTAGTTCTTTTCTGCCTTCTCTAATTTCGGTCAATGTGGCTGGTATGCAATTAAGGGCGAGTTCAGAGGGCGCACCGTACGAAGGGCAGGTCTATCAATGTACGAAACGCAACGTGTTTTACACGTGGACGACGCGTTGCGGCTGAAACGTACGATTCGCGTCTTTGTTTACAAGTAAGGACACACGACATTCCTTCGCGTTCGGTTTGGCACTGCAGATTTTACGTTATAATTATCGCTGATTAGCGGCACTGTTTACACGGCAAATTTCTCCTTCGAAACAATGGCATAGCGCTAATAAAATGCTAAAGTAGGTTATCAATCGACCGTGTCAGAAGTCAGGCAATTTAGGGCCACAAAAAGTGACATACAATGAAGGTATTTGAACGGGGAAGTGTCAGAAGATAAACGTTAAAGGAGTGGAGCAACGAATAAATGTTATAATGTAGTAACTTACAGGTTGCATTTGCGTAAGCATATCGATGTTCTGTTGCGTCTCGGTGACTTCTTCGACTGGTCGGATCGTTGTTCTCCACTAAATTCAACGTGGTGACTTTTTACAACGCGATTAGACAAGTCGAAATGTATTTGGTGTCGCGTAAATACCGTCAGCAGTACGAACGCGAAGATTTAAATACGCGAATTTAATGAATTATTGAGTTAACAGCTATTGCGTTACACTAAATGCTTGGAATATTCAATCCCGCCGGGTTTTTTAATCATTCACCGGGGGATGATATTTGAGCCGGTTCAACTGCCAGAATCGCCCATTTATAATTGCTTCGTTGCTTCTACGAAAGTAAAATTTATTTTCTCCTTATTCGATTTAATGTCGATGCAGCAACGATCAAGACGAAACCCTCATTCTTCTTCACGTTGCTCCACTCTGCGAACTGAATTGAAGATCTGTCCCTCCCTCTCCCTCTCCCACCTACCTCTTTCGCCTATATAGTAAGTTCCATCGCCAGTAAACGCCGGCGCGGTTCGCGACGCGCCCTTGTGGAATTTCATGCGTCTATGCCGGTCTATGCAAAAATACGGGATCGTAGCACCTAAAGGTGCGTATTCACCGGAACACATTCCGGGAACAGCTCTCGTGAGAGGTTCGCGAACACTTGCGAAAACTGAACATGTAAATAATCACTGTTCATGGTTTTTGAAGAACCTTTGTCATTCAAGGGCGAATTCCACTTACGCCCAAGTCGCCCGTGATTTTCATTAAGGCAGGTTTTCCTGTAAGCGAACGGACGCATCGTCGAGAATTTCAAAGTCGATTTTCTCGAAAACGAAGCGCGATATGGAAAAAAGTTACTCTTTCTTTTCGATTTATAGCAAGTAAATACGTCGAGAAGAAGGAATAAAATTTTTTGATATCGCGCTTCATTTTCGAGAAAATTGAGTTTGAAATTCTTGACGATGCGTCCAGTCGCGTATAAGGAAACCTACCCTAGATGATTCAAGATCAGTAGTTTTAACTTTTAGGGCGGTATTTCCATTCGGTAGTCCAGTTTAAGCCCTAATATCGATCGACTTAAAATATCGGAATAAAAATACCGATACAAACAATAACAAACCGAAGGTTTCATTAAAACCGGATTTTTTTATTATACATGTACATTTATTTTACGAGTAGTTTTACTTTACGGATATGGACCATTTATTTTGAAAGTGGTGTACATTTTTGAAAAAATGGAGAAAACGAAAAATTTACATATAATTTAATGTGAACTGTTTATTTAAGCACATAATTTAAATCTTAAAATATTAATTCGGTTTAATCAATTGAAGTTCCCTTAATAAATGAAATTGCATAATCAAATATCGGACCTCCAAATATCGATATTTAACACCCAAAATATCGATACTGTATCGCGCCCATCCTTAAATTGCTTTTCAATTCGGCATCTGTTTCTACACTTATATCTCTGCGACATCGTGTTAGTATATTCTGAATAGATATTATACTTAGAGCTTAGACCTATTACTTCATTGGACGGAGTATTACACTTTTCGGCTACCATTGATTCTTTAAGCTGTTCAATGTATCGTGTATTTGCGTTTTGCTGTCTCGAACTCGGACCTTCCTGTGTAGAACGTTGTGTCTTTTTGTGATGCACGTGGTATACCCGAATCGACGCTTTCGTCTTTGCTGTCTTCTTTTAGTAATATGATGCCGCCGCTATCTCGACCGAAACTTTTGGCTTGTCGCTGTCGCGTGCCCTCTCGCACTCGTCGCGGCGACTATAAAAGAACAAGCGGCGATAGAAATGTTTTCTTAGCGGAACGGAGGACCAGTCCCCATAACGGGACCACACTGTATCTTCTATAGAATTACATATACATAATAACGGAACGTTACATCGAGAAAGGAGACGTATGTCCGAAGCAAGACAAATTGCTTTATTACATATACAAATCGATTTATCGTATAAAAGAATATCCGGGTTTTATTTATACTCTATATGCGCAGTTGATGAATCCAACATTTCAACTTCGGAACTGATGTCGCTGGAGTAATTTACCACCACATCTTGCGAATTACTTTCCATCTTATCGGGAATATTATCTTCAGCTTTACTCGAGTCTTCTCCCCAGCCGGAAAATAAATTCACTCTTAGCTTATCGATGTCTTGATTACCCGATTCGGTCGTATTGTTTGCATTTTCCAGAGTTTCCGTACTTTCGGTTTCTTGAAGCCTAACTTCGGGAAACTTGTACTTTGGAATATCGGCGCGCGCATCTATCAAGTGTTATTTATAAATTAGACACGATACGATCCTTTCGAACAATATACGAAAACGTTGAAACCTATTTCTCGTACCAGGATACGGAGGTGATTCCTCTATAAGCTGTTCCATAACATAAGTCAACATAGTTGTTGTAAACGTGTCATCCCTCCGAAGACCCAGTGCTCGATGAAAAGCATCGACAGCTTCCTGGGTGCTACCCATCAATGCATGAATAAATCCTATCGCGGAATATGTTGACGGATTCAACGCATTCAGCACTAAAGCCTGTTATTACATCGGGGCGAAAAATTTCGCATGATTTTCACAATTTTTATATGGAAACGTCGCGCTGTAATTATCACAAAAGAAAACGAGCAATATATATATATATATATATTTAATTTTTTTCACCTGCCGGTGATATTCCAAAGCCTCTTCATATTTCTTCATTTTCCGACAAGTGTGACCCAAATTATTCAGAAGTGCTTCCCACTTATTAGGCAGGATGACATCCTTCAGACCACCTTGAATTCTTTTCATGGCTTCCTTAAACTGCCGTTCAGCAGTTTTGTAACTGTTCAATGAAGCGGTCGCTTTTTAGTACATCGAAGTGGTCTCCCGGGGATAATGTCGAAACGAATACGACTCTACTTACTCTAAATTATAAAAAGATATAACTCCCATTTCGTGGATAACAAATGGATCGTTCGGAGCTATTTGCTGAGCCTGTTGGAAAAACTTGTCAGCCAATTTCAGATTATTTGTCAAGCCACATTCTAGTCCAATGTACAAAAGCGGCAGGTGGCAACCCCTCATTAATTGGGCTGCTTTGAAATAAGCAGCCATTGCTTGATCATGTTCGTTTTCTACAGCGAAAGAATGTCCGTAGGCTAACCAGGCGGGGCCGAATAGCTTGTCCAATGCTGTAGCTTTTACCAAATATCTCCTTGCTGGATCACTTTTACCTACAATCAAAACGCTTCTATAAGCAATCGATTTCGGAAGTTTAAGTAGCTCGTAACAATAATTGAAACTGTTTCTTCAAAACGGTAATTACCTATACTGTAATAATAGCATCCTACAGCAAACCATGCTAACGCCATGTCCGGATATAAATCGACCAACTTATGTGCCAAATAAAATAGAGCTGAAAAGTATTAACTTTTTAACACCATATAGGAAACATTAAATATATTAATTATTTCTCATTAACGTATCGTGTATTTACCATTAGTCTTTTTCAATTCTACTAAACAAGCAATATGCACCGGTAAACACGAATTGTGATATGGGTCTTTTTTTAGTATTCTAAAATGCATAATAAAAATAATATTTTAGTCGCGAACTTATACGATATAAAGACATAATTCGACGTGCGTTACGAAAATTAAGCGCGTTTCAATTTTCTTACGAAAAGTAGAACGTTCGCCTTCGTTCTCACGAAAACTATCACGTTTCGGTTTTCGCTGCGAAAACTAGCACGTTTCAGCGGTTTGCCACGAAAAATAGCATGTTTCGTCTTCCGCTGCGAAAATTAGCACGTTTCGGTTTTCGCCGCGACAGTACGAATTGTGCTACTCTTCGCGGCGAAGCAGTCGAATGCGTTAGTCTTCGCGGCGGGAGACCAAAACGTGCTAATATTCGTCAGAAACGATGGAGCGTGCTTCTTTTCGTGGCAAGCCGAAACGTGCTACTTTTCGTAAGAAAATTGAAACGTGCTGCTGTTCCTAACGCACGTCGATATGCGCATTACTGTCCAATCAAAATCACCTTTCTGTAAGCAAGAAGCATTTATGATAATCGCAGTTATAATGCAACCTCTCCGCTTCCGAAACTTCCATATCCAAATTACCTAACAATCTATCTGTAACCAGAACCCCCATCACGCTGCAAGTCGCAAGCGTTTGCTTTTTATTCGGCTCCTGGTATTTCTTCAGCTTGCTCTCGTAGAGCAACCGCAGAAGCTCTGTTTCAGCTTCTGTGCACTGTTCTCCGAACGGAAGAGACTCCAAAAGTTCTTTCTCTAACAAAGCAATACGTAAGTCTCTTTCTGTTTCCCCGCCGCCGGCGCACCGATGTACGCTTTCATACCTTCGGTAGCCGAGAGCATTTGATGTTGGACCAAAGCTTCGAACGCTTGGTACGAATAAACATCGCAATGCAGGGCCTGCTTATAGCAATCGGTCGCCACTACTCTGTTATCCATAGCTTCGTACACTCGACCCTTCACGTACAATATCGAGCTTTGTACCTATCGCGGGATACCAAAAAGCTCGTAAGATGTCGTCGAACAACAAGGACGATGTTTACAGGTAATTACGAAGAGTTATTTATACTCAATCACATTTTTCGAAGCGTCCTCCAACATGTGCGCGCGATCGGCGAAACTGGCGGCCGACTGCGACCCGTTCGTGCATATCTCGGATTCTTTGATAACTTGAAGCGCCTCGTTGTATTCTTTGGCTTCGAGGAGACTTCGCACCGTCAAATAGTGGCACATTACGTCCGTCTGCGGAGCGATGTCAATGCGATATACGAAAGTACGTGACAGCCTCGCGATCGTGACGCGAATTATAAAAACGAGATTTTACCTTCTCGAGGCCCCGGCTTCTAACGAGATGAGCGGCTCTGTGATATTGCTTCATCAGATACATACAATGCGCCAGCATGCACACATCTTTGGTATTTTCGTTGCTTAAGGAAACAACTTTGTCCGCCCAAAATAAAGCGGTGCTGTATAGGTGCTGTAAACAAAGAAATAGTGAATTTTTTTTCGACGGTTTTCGTAATGTTTAATGAGTGTCCTTATTAATATTCGACGAATGTGTAGAGCTTACTAGATCAATGTACGATTTAATTAATTTCCGACAGTTGTCCAAATCGATATTTTTAGTATCTAATAGATTTTGCATTTTGTCGCAGTCTGCGTTAATACTTTGATGCGCCATATTTGATTCGAACTTCAGCGGTTAGGTATTTGCGGTATTTGCACCCCCTCCGAGGAATCATATCGTGGTGGCGTGTAGGCGCTCCCGTATGTAGTGATCCTCTATATAGGCAGTGATCGGACAAACCGCAGCCATTTTGGGACAAAACCGGAAATAACATAACCTAAACATTCATTAAATCGTCTGCTTTCCAAGCTGCTTGTTTATCCATCTCTTTCTATTCGTATTTCTGTCTCTTTCTTTCTTACAGTTTCTTTCTCTGTCTACTTCCGCTTTTGCCACAAATCGCAGCAACCAATCAGCGACGTTTTGCGTTTGTCCGATCACAGCCTAGAGGATCACTACCCGTATGCAGTGGTGGGTAAAGACACGAAATTTCTATTTTATACACGACACGTGTCTTAAATGTCGTAAATGTCGTAAATGTGTCGTAAATGACGTATATCTGAAATGAAAACAACTAATCTATAATACATTTTTCGTATAGTTTATAAAGAAGTGCCAATTTATTAATAATTATAATTCTGATTGAAAAAATTAAATTAAATTAAATTAAGTTACACTGACGAAAAATGGATATTGAAAGGTTAGTAAAAGAAACGCATTGGGAAACCAAGAATTTCGATACGCCATCTAGTGATAGAAAATGGAACTACTGAGAGTAGGTCGAAATCCGTCGAAGTCCATATGATTATCAGTGTTTAAATACCTAGATATGTTGTGAAAAACGAGTGTTTTTAAATTTGTTAGAACACTAAATTTTTACTTCTTCGATTAATAAATACTTATTCGGAATGTTTGGTGGGATCCGGACCTACTTTCAATAGTTTGCCAACTTACCACCAGAGGGCTGAAATTTAGGCCACGTCTCCACTAAGTTTCCCAATATAGAATAATAAATATAATTTGATTACTTTCACCACATTGAAAGGGATATTGCACCCAAAAAATACATTTGATAATAATTTATCAATTTCATTTTTTCTGAAACGGATATTTTTATTTACATAATTTTCAATTCAAATAAATTTTATTTATTATCGTACATTTATTTCTAATTACTTTACCATTCACGATTCTATTTTTATTAGTTATTATCTAAACAATTACAAAACAATAATTAACACCACGCTTTTGAATACTTTTTTGGGGTTATGAACGCGGTGATTATACCATAGACTTATATAGACGGAGCGGAAGAGAGGACTTTAGGCGAGGGGACTGTAAGATCGGAGGGGAAAAGGCAGAAACCATACAGGCAATTCGGTAGTTAGGTTCGGATGTATTCGGTTCTTGTCGGTTCGGCATTAATGGCTATGTTCGAAACATAACCACTGTTGCTCAACTATTACTGTTCTAAAGCGTCGTAGTGGTCGTTGTATATAATCATATATTAATTGAGTGTAATAATGACTTATTGCATAGTAATCGGTTGTGCAAATCGCAGGAAAAATAAAAACTGCGAACAGTTGGAGAAAGAAAATATAAATAATGATAGTATTCGATTTCACATGTAAATAAATAAATATACATACATAACCAACAATTTATATATTATATATATAATCTTAGAATTTCAAATGTGTTGCTTGATTATCGAATAGATAATATGTTTATAATAAAAATATTTATTTTTTTTCATCAGTTATGTCGCAGCAAATGAGCGATATATATCTATTATACTATATAATTATTTATGCATATTAATTATGTTTATGAACTTTTAAGCTTACAAAATCTTTAAAAATATAACTATTATTGCATATATCTATAAGTACGATTTTATTTAAAAAAAGCTTCATTCTATTTACTAATTTTGTTATATATATATAACGTACATGATATACGAAATTTTGAATTATGTATAAGTATACCTAACCTTTTCGACTAAGTATCCCTCATAGATATATATAACGTCATTGAATTTCCGAATAGCCCCGAGGAGGAACGGAGTTACCCGATTTGCCTGTATGACAGTCCCCTTACCGCGAATCTTACAACCCCCCTCAGACACGCTCCGTCTATATATGTCTATGGATTATACGTAGTTTTCGATATTATCGACGTATTCTACAGTATTCTATAGTATTCGCATGCAACCAACAAGCGAGTCAGAAAGAACTATATTTTTCCAACAGTTTAATTGTTGAAACCTTAAAATAATGAATATTTCTATTTACGACATTTGCGACAAATGACACGTATAAAATGGGCTTAAAAACGACATATTATACATACATTTGCGACACGTCATAAATGCATTTACGACGCGGCGTAAAATACGCGACCCATCACTGCCTATGGCACGTTCTTACAAAATACATATTCACTACTTGAAAAACGTGCCGCGCGCGGCGCTGTAGGTGAAGATCAAGAATTTTGAATCCCCTTCCTCACTGCAAGAATCACGAATGGGGGTAGCAGCGGTAGAAGATGGCAAGAAACGAACGAATCGCGTGCTAATGAAAACGAAGCTAATCGAGTATTATTCGCAGCGACCGTCCGATTCTCGGTATTGTGACGTCCTCGAGATTTCGGTGGCGATATACTGTTTCGCTTGGCGACGATGTGAAAAGGCGACGTGAAGCTCGAAGGGGGGTAAGAGTTCGGCGAACGGAACGGCCGAAAACTCTTGCAAACGATGTCAAACATGCGGCGACGAATTTCGCAGAAAAATCTACCAAACCGACGACGAGTTTTGGCTAAGATTTGTCAGTGAAACCAGTGCCAATGAGTGTGAATATATGGCGGCGCGAGTACTTTTACTAAGTATTTTGTTTACAGAAGTGCTAAAGCCCGCTTGTGCCGCAGGTGCGTCTCCCTCCTCTTCTATCTATTCTGTTTATATTCGCTAAACTGATACACTGGACCACGCGCTAGCGATCGTTTTTTTTCCGTATTCCTCTTGGTGGTTATAATCTCTCACCACGCGTTTCCTTTAACATGCACGCTATTGAATAAAAACAAAAATCCACTTCCTACCGAATCTGCGTTATACGCGCACGAAATATTCCGCCAATTGTCACTCGATGTGTGGCTTGTTTGATAACATTAATCGAACATTAGCTGCGACCACATGCTTCCAATAAAACCTTGATGGCACATCACTTTTTCCTTAAACTCACGCATCGAATACAAATAGCTCTCGCGTAATTCTTATATCCCCCGAATAATCCAGTAATTTTATTTTTCCAGTTTAATAAACTCATTCTCTTTAAGTGTCATTTACGACTTCTTTCGAAAATACCCACATTTTTGACGTTTACGCGAACTTTTCTAAATCCTGCATTTATTACAACACATCGTCGAATTTCGGGAAATACGAGAGTATAAATCGGGAAACTTTCGTCGCCCCGATATATGCTTCTCCATTAATTTATGATCGACGATTAAACATTATTTCGTACGTATCGATGCGATAACTTAATATCAACGAATTATTACGAATTTACCGCGAACGCGAGAAGAATATAAAACCTGGTGAAAAAATTCACTCGAAATATTTACCTTTACCTACTATAGTATTTCGAATGTTTCAGGTGTTAAAGAAGTCGCAGTTGGTTTACACATTAAAAACGTATCGAAGCCAGAGAACTTCAACATTAGTCCAACCAAAGGTTCCGCTATATCATTGGAGATTCAACCTAGTGGTCATGTGATATTAGGAAAGAAAGGAGTTACACTTAGCTGTACGGCGGGGTCGAATCAAAATATCACCTGGTTACACAATGGAGCAGCGGCGCCACCCTGTGGTATCGCCCGTTGTACCCTTCTACGAAATGGCTCTCTTCACTTACATAAGGTATCGGAGGATTAACGCGTCGGACGTAGAATATACGATGGACGTCGTCGCGACTTATTCTTATTCCTACCTGTTACAGATGGTGCAGAAGTTCAAGGAAAAGAACAATACTACACTTAACTTTAGGGATTATAGCAAAGACGAGTACCGTTGTGTAACGCATACTAATTTCGGACTCTTACGATCCTCCCCTGCATTTATACAAATAGCAGGTAAGCTTCCCATAAGAGATTCCGGGGCATCCGACTGTTTAACTTTGCTCAGCTTCAGCGGCCACGGACGGGACATCCCGCGACATCGCGTCGTTCGCACGACGCCGCGGACGATTTTTCCCGCGTGCTTATTTACCAAGAGAGGAGCTCCAATTCGAAGGAAAATCAATTACGGAAAGTAACACGGGCTTCGCTTATTATCCGCGAAGATGTTTCCGTGAATCGATTTTTCTTCGAGCTAGAACTCCTATCTTGGCGAACAAACACGCGGGATATTTCGTCCGCGGCGTCGCGGGATAACTGGTCCGCGGCCGCGAAGCGGTTAATTACTGATACTCAAACTTGTACTTATTCGTCGCAGAACTTGCCCATGTATTTAAAAAATCACCTGAAAATGTAACTGTACAAGAGGGTGAAGTAGCAAGATTGTCCTGCTTCATAGATAGTGTTCCTTTTCCTCCTAATATCACATGGCAGCATAATGGAAAGATACTGCTGTCCAACCAGAATAACTCAAAGTAAGGAATTTTCGGCGATATGTACGAACTGATTGTGGAGTGAAATTGTTATAATTAATGTTTGCTTTGTAGTAGTAGGTATTTTACGGTACCACCAGGTGTTCTGTACATAAAAGCAACGAAGTTATCAGATGCTGGTTCATATAGGTATGTATATATCCGCGTATATATATATATATATATATATCTCAGGGACCTGGAACGAAATGTTTTTTCGTTTCGTTTCGATTCAGCTCCGATAATAATAGTTTCGTTGCTGCTGAGAAATATTTCGTTCCCATCGCAACGAAAAAGAAATTTTGTTCCGAACCGGTTATTTCATTACATCAACAATTGAGGGCTCGGATGCAATAAGGGGACTAGCGCTCGAAAATGGGAAAAATTATTGTCCAAACGCTATGAAATATTGGAAAATTAAATGTTGTTAAACTGTATTTTAAAAAATATAGTGTTGTAAAGCTCGTCACGACACACATTTTTTCTATTCACAGTTTGATTATCGAATCATTACTATTCGAGCTAAAAATTATAAACGAAAAATTTTTCATCGTTCAAAATCATTATTTCTTTAAACATAAATTGCGATAACTTGAGTAAATATTAAGGGATCGTTATGAGACGTGAAACATAAAACTCAGAAAACTCTACGGAAGCCGTAAAATGTATGCACAAAACCCTTATGTTAATAAATGTAATAATATTTCATTAAAAGGTAAATACTGGACATAACCCATGTTTTTCAACGTTCGCCGTTAAAAAGTATCGAGGCAATTTTGAGGTACATATAACTTGCAGCGACAAAGTATTTCCTTAATATACAAGGAAGATTTTCACAAATTTTCACACTGATTAATAAATAATTGTAGAAGATATGACGATATATATAAATCTCCCGCGCCACCAATAGTCAACAGCCGCGTATAATGGGCTATTTAGCAGTCTTAGCATTCGCGTTGACAGTTGGCGCCGTGGGAGAATTATATATATGGCCATAACTTCTACAATTATTTATTAATCAGTGTGAAAATTGATGAAAATCTTCCTTGTATATTAAGGAAATACTTTGTCGCTGCAAGTTATATGTACCTCAAAATTGCCTCGATTCTTTTTAACGGCGAACGCTGAAAAACATGGGTTATATCCAGTATTACCTTTTAATGAAATATTATTACATTTGTTAACATAAGGGTTTTGTGCATACATTTTGCGGCTTCGCTAGAGTTTTCTGAGTTTTATGTTTCAAGTCTCATAACGATCCCTTAATATTTACTCAAGTTATCGCAATTTATGCTTAAAGAAATAATGATTTTGGACGATGAAAATTTTTTCGTTTATAATTTTTAGCTCGAATAGTAATGATTCGATAAACAAACTGTGAATAGAAAAAATGTGTGTCGTGACGAGCTTTACAACACTATATTTTTTAAAATACAGTTTAACAACATTTAATTTTCCAATATTTCATAGCGTTTGGACAATCATTTTTCCCATTTTCGAGCGCTAGTCCCCTTATTGCATCCAAGCCCTCAATTTCTACTTCGTCCATTTCTTCGGATGAAATTGTGTCCACTTGAGATTCCAGATTTTCATCAGTTTTATTGAACTTTTTAATGGTTTCGTGAGTACGTAACAAATTATTTCTGGCTTTTAAAATTAGTCGGAATTTTTATTTTTAAGAATTCCGTTTCGTTTCTGTTTCTGTTCCGGAAAAATATTTCGTTGTTTTCGTTTATCGTTTTCGTTTCTGCTCCGTTCCGGGTCCCTGATATATAGATATGTATACCTACGCATACGAGACTAAAGAGTGCAATGAACCTATTCGTGTACGTCGAAATTCTTAATATTTCGCGTACATTAATAATTCGTAAATTCGAAGCGTCGGAGTTAAATGAAGTGTATGTCTGTTTTTATAGATGCATAGTAAACAATGAATTCCTAAAGAAAACCAAAAAAAGTAAAGAGGCAAAATTAACTGTTACTTCTCAGTCGGAGGGTAATGGGTCGCGCACGCCGCCGTCGTTGTATCCGCAAGTCTTACACAATCATTGGTTGCTAAACGGAACGAATCTTAGCTTAGCATGCGCCGCATCTGGATATCCATTACCAACTATAACATGGACGTTTATGCCTCGCTATACTGGTAATTCACAGAACCGGTAGTTGTATATTTTTTTCATGAGAACGAGAATCTAATATTTCGTGATGTATTGATTTTTAGATAATCACGTTGTTGCACAACCTCGCATATTGCTGAATTCTAGTGTCGGCGTTAGTATATTGTCATTAATAAACGTGAGTGTGTCCGACGCAGGAGTTTATAAATGCTCTACGAAGAACACTCTTCGAAATAATTCCGAGATCCAGGTTCGTTGTTGGAGTGCATTTACTAGCTGGGTTTGCCCGCCGATGGCTTTAATAACGTTTTATTAAATTTCTTTTAGAATATAACGGTGAATGTGTTGATACCACCTTCGTTTTTGAAAACGCCCACAAACCAAATATGTCCGAACGGAAGAACTGCTAGGTTCGAATGCCAGGCACAGGGATTTCCCGCACCTAAAATATATTGGTTAAAAGACTCGCTAAATATTACAGTTAACGGTAATGCCACTTGTCAGAATAGTTATCTCTGTTTCTTTATCTTAGAATTTTTCTTTGAATTTTTTGCCAAACGACAAGTAGTTTCGGAGATATGGGAGGTCGAGGAAGTGAAAATTCGTTGACGAGTTCTACGTCAGTCCGATAATTTAAACAATTATTTCCAGGGGTTTTACTGACTGCTAATTTGAACTTGGATTTTCAAAATTCACAGTGGCCGGTTCAATATGGTGGACGATATATTAAAAAAAGCACCCGCTACACAGACATTTATATTTCTTGATTTTTATTATTTTTCGTGAATTTCTAATTCGTTGTTAGCAGTCAGCAAAACCCTTAGGAATAATTGTTTAAATTATCGGACTCACATAAAACTCCGCACATCGAAGCGTTATAGGCTGATTTTCACTTCTTTCACCTCCCATATCTCGGAAACTAATTGTCACTCGAACTTGAAAATTTCGCGCGATCGATGTCTCGTCATAAGCTATCGTTTGGCATAAAATTCAGTTGCAAAATCGTGGGACCAAGAAGAGGCGATTTCTCGGGCCACTAATACAGCACACGAAACCCACGAACTAAATTACTTGCAGGACGTAGAACTACGTATGTTAAAGAGTATAATAAAATGGAGCTGGCGATATCAGCGACGGTTCCTTCTGATTCTGGTATCTATCAATGCGTCGCTGTAAATTCAGCCGGAGAAATCTGGGCCGCAGGTCGGCTTCAAGTGAACACATCTCGCAACAGTCCCGCAGCACCTACCTCCCTGAAGTGTCATGCTCTGTCACCAGTTAAAATCTTTATTTCTTGGGAACCACCAAAGTCTCTACCACATACCAGTATTACTGCTTATACCGTCCATTACAGTCCCGTAGGTAAGTCGATCCCTCGAGATTTCAAAGCGAACCGCGTTGATAATAGTCGAACGCCGTGTAACGCGTTGTGCTTGTTAAAAAGAAGGTGGCAAGGAAGAAGTCTCTCCGCCGGAGCCGGGCAATTCTACGTCGGTAGAAGTGACGAAGCTTCTCGAGCCATTTACGAATTATTCCTTCTACATACGAGTGTGGAACAATCATGGTGCTAGCGACCAATCGGCCACCATTTTGTGTTCTACAGCTCCGAGTGGTACGGTGTTTTTCTATACTTTCTATCCCCGAGCCGCGATAAGAAGGTGAAGAATATCTGTTTCTCCTCCAGTTCCTAAAGGTGCACCAAAAACAAATGTGAATATAATTAGTAGTACAAAATTGAATGTATCATGGGAGCCGCTAACTAAGAAGGAGTCCCGCGGTGTCGTGGTACAATATAAATTACAGTGCAGACCGCATCAGCATCCATCATCTCGTGTTCTTCATTTACCCGCTAGCGTAGAATCCTATGTACTCTCTGGTATGCCTTACTACGATAAGATTTATTAAACTCAGCCCTGTACGACTTTAAACGACCATTGATAATTTCTCTAGATTTAATGCCTGGAACGCAGTACGACGTGCGAGTATTAGCGAAGACGAAACAAGGCTGGCCTAACGTGAGCGAATCGCAATTAGAATGGACCACTGTAGCTATGCCATCTGCCGAATCAATTGTTGTAAAGAACATCGTGGATATACAAGTATTAGCTGTAAACGCCTCGATCGTGAAGGTTCGTAGAGAATAATATTTAATATTAAAGCCGTAACATTAAATCAAATTTTATGCACCAGGTGAAATGGAAGATAAATGTCAAGGAAAATGACAAAATTGAATCGGAATTCGACGCTTGGAAGATCTATTGTGAAAATCAAAATGGACATAAATTAGCAACTATTTTTTTACCACAGAATGTTACTGAATATGTATTTACTAATCTTGGTAAGTTTTAGGGGATGGCGCCTCCTTTTTATTTAATCGATTACTCATTTTGTAAAGTGAAATGATCGGTGTATCTTCTGCCTAGCTGTAAATATTTCATATACGGTGGGCTTATGTATGGTAAGTTCCGGCACAGCGAGAGGTTGTCTGACGCAACAAATCGAGACTGTTCAAACTGATGCAAGTAAGTTCGATTTAAGTGTGAACATTATTACGAGAAATGTTTTTGATAATTTTGTGTAATCAACGCTTCTGTCTATTATTCAGATAATATACCAATGTCCCTAGAAGCTATTCCTGTTTCACCCACTTCTATAAACGTGACGTGGTCATTGAGCGACATACACGAAGTGGATTCTTTTGAATTATGTTACTATGCAATTCATATAATAAACTTAGACGGCCCTAAGTGTTTTATATCGTACGTACGAAAGTTGATTTTAGCTCCGTTGAAACTTCGATGCTTCCTCCCGGCAAGGAATTAATCTCGATATATATTTCGCAGAAACGACACGAAGGCGAGCATTGATAAACTGAAACCATTTACATTATATCAATTTAAAGTAAGAGCCATTCAAAATAATATAAACCAGAGCAATTTTTACAGCGAATCTATAGAATGTTATACGAACGAAGATAGTAAGTATATATTCGCACGAAGTTCCGGTAAAATTTCTGCGCGTGAAAACGGAAGCTAGTAACGATTTAATTTCAGTTCCCGGAAAAGTGGAAGAAGTACAATGGTTCTTGATAAATAATACGAAAGTACGAATCGCGTGGAAGGAGCCGAGTAACGTGAACGGCATAATACAAAATTACTTCGTCATATACACTATGGATTTAATAGACAAAGCTACGACCTGGAGGAACGTGACGACAGCTGGTAATAAAACCTCGACAACTTTGCCCGGCTTAACTCCGGGGAAACGATATTTCGTTATGGTACAAGCTACGACAAAAGCGGGCTTCGGTAAACCGTCGGATCCCATAATTATTATTACCGGCGGCAGCTCACCGAAGCCGCCTGACGAGCAAAAGCCACCGCAGAACACGAAACCAGATCAAAGTCTCGGTAAGTGACGGATCGTGTAAAGTTCTTTAAATTACAGATTTAAGAGGGTAATGGTAAGAATTCGCCGGTTTGGAACCGCGTTACCAAATAACGTGTATAATTAATCCGTAAAAGTTCGAAATGTTATAGTGGATATTCAGTTGCTGGTACATTGATATCGAGCAGAACAAAAATATCATACGGTGTTCCCATGTAGCTGATCTCGCTACGCTTCGCCTCGCCTCACCTCGGCGCGACTCCGAGCCGCGGATTCCTCCTCGAGAATATTTTGAGGAAGAGAGTCGAGGCGTAGTGTGAGTGGATGCAATGCCACCGCACGGGAAGAGGTTCTCTGAGCAACTGACAAAACACATAAACCGAGACAAGCTCAGATAACTTCGGGTACGGAAAAACCGAGGGGAAGCGAGCCTAGATGTGAGTGCGAAAAAAAGTTGCGCCGAGGCGAGGCGAGGCGAGGCGTAGTGAGAGCCTACCTTTAGATGAGGAGTCTTCTTATTTTCGCTTTAGATTCATCAAACATTTTCCTTGAAATTAGCGTCTCTAGAGCTGTGAATGTTCATATTTGAACTTTCGAATAACTAGAAACGTTTGGTGTTTTGAGAAAAATTCTAAGAATCAGATGTGTGGAATGGTCCGTTATTAGCGACACAGCGACAAAGGGGGTGATCCCGCAAATAAATAAGTCGAAAATAATATTTTGATTTCGGGGTGTCGTTTTTGAAAGAAATATCAAGTAATTATTGAGTTACCTAGCTAATTGTAAGTATTGATTACAATATTCAAGGCGATTTTTCCCGAAAGCAGCTGTAGTAAAAACCAAATAGTTATTCTACAATTTTTGCTCATATGTTACGAATGTAGACGACTGGGGACACCTCTAGTTATTTTAAATCTCAAATATAAGTGTTCTGAAATAATTGCAGTTTTTCGGCAAGAATATTAATCAACCATTTCTTGCTACTGCATCTGAATACAATTCACTGTTGCTGTCACATAGCACGATCATTTTGGTTTTGGTCGACATAACGTACCAGGAACTTATCTGCAGATTATTTTAACGACGATTTTGTAAATGGATCGTTATCTGAACGCAGCGAAAATGAAACAGATTAATTAGGTGAATTACACCCACTAGGGGTCGCCTTTAAATTACGTAAGGCTTATTGGGGGGGGGGGGGGGGGGGGGTCGTGAATTTTTTACGTTTTCTTACAGGGGAGGAGTCAGGTAGCGTTTTGCGTAATATTTTTTTATTCGAATGTTATTATTCGAATAGTATGGTGTGAAGTGGGTCAAAATTATCTTACAAGATTTCACCCTGACAAATGAACCTTTAAGGACCAAATGAATTCTTTAGGTTCATTTGTCAGGGTGAAATCTTGTAAGCTATATAGAGTGCGTTCCACTTGAGCCCAAATCGCCCGCAACGTCCGTGATTTTCATTAAGGTAGGTTTTCCTATACGCGACTGGACGCAACGGCAAGAATTTCAAAGTCGATTTTCTCGAAAATGCAGCGCGATATGAAAAAAAGTTAGTCTTTCTTTTTTACTTATAACAAGTAAATAAGTCGAGAAAAAGAAATAAAATTTTTTTATATCGCGCTTCATTTTCGAGAAAATCGACTTTGAAATTCTTGACGTTGCGTTCAGTCGCGTACAGGAGAACCTACCTTAATGAGAATCACGGGCGTTGCGGGCGATTTTGGCGTAAGTGGAACGCACCCATACTTGGTATTCGAATACTTGGATATTCGAATTATATTCGCCAAATAATTGAGCAACTGAAGTATTCGAATATTCGAATACCGAAAAATTCGACAAATAGTCCCAGCCCTAATCAGTATTCGGATACTTAAATATTCGAATAGTATTCGAATACTTAAATATTCGAATAGTATTCGAATACTTAGATATTCGAATTATATTCGCCAAATAATTGAGCAACTGAAGTATTCGAATACCGAAAAATTCGACAAATAGTCCCAGCCCTAATCGCATGTCGTTATTATAACTATGATTTTTGGATTCCTCCGAACCTACGGGCAAAACATTTTTGCAAAAAACACTTCGTTGGCAACGGGATCCAAAGTTGGCCATTTCTTTCCATTGCCCTTGCATTTCATACAAATTACGCAATACTTCACATTGTAATAACACGATAACCTTACGCGCAGGTATAATTCTCGGCGTAAGCATAAGTATTGGATTTATTATCATCTGTCTATGTAGTATGTACTGCCGAAGGAAATGCGAAAATGCACGTATCTTAAGAGAAAATGCGCAATCCACAAAGGGGCGCGCGTTAGTACGGAACGGAAACAGATGTTGCGTAGACCAGTCTTCTACGTCAGTAAGCCAGCAAACGAATGCTAGAGTGACGCCCAATGAAATCGAACTGTCGGTTCTTTGCCCATCATCCCCGGTAACGAATAATCCGCATTTGGATACTAAAGTACGTAGGGGCTGGTGTTCATTAACATTCCAATACAGGATTTCGTAGAAAAATCTATTTTTCGCAGGGTGGAAAGTCCAATGGGATTCTTGAATCCGGTGCGAAAGAGCCTCTGTTACCGTCGTGGGAAGCGAATGGTGGCGAACTTCAAGATGTACAGACAAAGAACTCACAGGTACGAGTAGCGATTAAAGACGAATACGAATAATCAGAAACATCGAAACTAACAGTGGTTCTCAAAATGCAGTGTAGAATAAAGAACAGCGCGGTCTTGACGAAAGAAAGCGAGGAGGCAGAGCCGGAAGCAGATTTGGAGGGCACGCAGCTGACGATGGTCAATTGTACTTTAGGCAGTAGCAGTAGGAGTAGCAGTTTAAACAATAACTCAGGATGTCAGGACGGAGACGCATCCCTATCGAAATCTATGTGTATATCTGTTCCAGCACTCGAACCAAATGGATGAAAGCATCATGGGGGATGTAATTGAGTGTTCACGTTTCCTTTCTGATGCTAATGCGCAACAGGTGGGATGTAAATATTTTCATGGTACTCGAGTTACTTGATTGCGACACGTGCGCGCGCGCGCGCGCGTATACGTGCACGCGTATACATATACGTATGTATTAAGAATAACAGAAATGAAATTCTCAAGGAAGTAGAGGCAACGCAAGGCTGCTGCACTTTACGAGCGCGACGCGGCAGAACTTGTATACGAAGTTACTAATACGTATATAAATAATGTAAATAACAGTGTCGCGAAAGAAATGTACGGTACTAGGACGCCTCGGTTAATTGTGTTGTAAATAATCTTTCGGAAGCAAGTTATTTCCATCGGCAGCGTAACGTGTCCGCGTTAACAACAATCCGGTCAGGAATCTGGTGGTTATAGGATTTTATTTTACATTAAACGACACCGCGGCACTGACAGGCGATGCAGATGATACTTAATAATCATTAAGTAATAACTTGCTCATACGGTTCGCAGAGCCCGCGAAAGCGCGTAGACGAATTTCACGAAATTTGAGAACGAGTCGATCGATAGCATAGCAAAAAGATTCTTCATACTTTTGTAAATAGGATAATTATTCATTGTGAATATGTTTATAAAATATTAAGTTTCATATAATAGCAAGAGATAAGGTAAATATGCATTCCTTCGCACTAGGGAAGACAAAATTATTGAATATCCGAGCACGGGTATGGCCTAATCTAATTCGCATGTATTGCTTTACGAAGAGAGCAATAGTACCGATCATTCCACATTTCTCAGTTTTCCATTAGTCGCATTTCAATTCACGGGGGATGGTTCGAAGAAATTTCACGGGATTAAGGAAGAAACAGTAATCAGATTTCTTATGCGTTCAAAGTACAACTTAAACTTGCTCTTCGTCGCGAACGCTACGAGGCGAGGCACGCGTAGAGGATTAAGAATTTCGGCCAACGCGTATTCACGAACAGAACGTTACGAGGCAAATATGGGGGGAAAGTGATCGGAATGTTCAGATTCGTTTAACAAAATCTTGTTTATTTCACATGTCTGATCGTTGTATTATATACTATTGAAGCATAGACGAGAACGGGGGGAAAAGAAAACGACATTCGGGAATTCTTTAAAAGTACTAAATTTCTCAACACGTGCAAAAAAGAAGTATCTATAACAAAGTTAAGTAGTTTTAAAAATCCTATATGACTAAAATATTGATTTAGTAATCGGACACGTATTTATTACATTCTATGTATTTTTCCCTGTTCGCAATGCCGATCTGCGCGACAATGGCAAGCTTTATGTCATATGAGATATTTAAAGTTAACTACATCGTACATGCAAAAGGAAAAAAAAAATGAAAGAGAACTACAAACATATTCCAGACTGGTGAATGTTACCATGACAGAAAAACCCAGAACAGTACCTGATAGAATAAGCTATATCTTTTAGAGTGAGACGTAAATATGTCATGTTATTATTATACCTCCATTAATTGTTATTTATTACATTTTACATTCAATACTATTTCAAATGATCACATTACACTGAATTACGCAATAACGTAGTCACTACAAGCACAGTATAAAAGAACCATGTAAAGATAGAATTAATTCGATCTGCACATGCTAGAGATTTTATATCATATATTTATTGCATAGATTTTCTACGTCTTTATACGAAATACTTTGTTAAATATACATATACTTCGGAATTGTTTCTTAAAAATGATTTTGCTTTGTATCGAACGAATGTTGCTGATTAATACAGATTCTTTTTTTTTTTTATATATATATATATATATATATATATATATATATATAGCACATACTCCGAAACAATAATTTTATAAGTACGCGTCATGATTTACTTACTCTTTATTGGAAACTCTGTGCTAACAGATTATTCGTCGCGCGAAATAATTACAAGATCTGATGCAGTTTTAAAAAGAAAAAAAAAATAAGACACTCGCGCGTCGTGCATGGAATTTGTTACGTTCTACGATCATGTCCATTAGAATCTCATCTCGCGAACACACAATTCGTAGCTATTTATTCGTAACATATTTTCGCAAGTTTCGCAGATAGGAAGGCTTGTTTTGTGATGTTTGTTTAGATAATTTGTTTTTCATTTGTTATCATATTTAAAGCAACCTGTTACATTTTACGTTACTGGCGTATAGTAGAATACTTTTATATTTGTTGAAGGTGTCTGTTACTCTTCCTAGAGTTAAATGGAAAATGAGAATTGATGTATGTATAATAAGTAGGTAATTGATAACTGGATCACCCGCGAGTTTGTTCTCCATTAGCATCAAGCTCCCGAAATATTTCTATCGTTCGCGCCGCATGCATATGTTGATTATGGAGCTTGCAAAATTTTATATAATATTGACGGCGTTCGGTAAAATTATGGCGAGAAACGTACTATTGTTTTCATTTTAAGAAACAAGAGAGAGATGGAAGAGATGATAAATAATTCTTAAAAAAAAAAAAAATAAATAAATAACGTTGTACATAACAGAGGAAAGATACGAGTATGGCGACAAATATTACGTGTTTATTCCTTGGAAAATTACACTTTCTTTTGTACTGCGCGCACGCATTTCAATTCATTGACTTTATATAGATTTTGTAAACGAATGAATTGTAGACTTTAAATTGTTTTGAAATTTTCATTTTTAGTAACGTAATGTACTATATTTAAGCGCGGTATTGTTGTGATTGCTACCCGATACAATTCTATTGAGTACTCCTATTTGGATCGATTTTGTAGCTTGTACAAAATTCGTCCATTTCGCAGAGCATTCGCCGCGAGTTTCGGGGCAACGCGAGTTATCGGCGCGAAATCTGTAAAACTTCTCGCGCATACTACAATTTCTTCGGCTAATTGTGTGGAATGCGATAAGTTGTAGACTTCGTTAAACAAAACAAGAAAAAATGAGAAAAATAGAGTCGCCGTGCTAAGCGTTAACTAAGTATTTTATTAATTTCAAGAAACGGATGATAATTACAGTATTGAAGTACAAAGCAATAAACATTTTCTTCAGAGCGCGGACAGGAAAAAGAAAGGCATTGTAATCATCACATTGTAAAGTATAATGTTTTGTACGAAAGGAAACTACGTGGAATCGAGGCTATTTTAATCGCAGATTATTAGAAAATATTTATTTCCCATAAATTAATTACGTACGCTGACATAGAAACGGCTTTATAATTTAAGAGAAACATTTGATGGATGTGGGGGGTCTTTCTTAATCATCTTTCCATGCGTACTTCTACATTTTTTTTATTACACTAAGCCACATTTCAATTAACCGCATACATAAGAAACACACACTTCGCAGCATCTCTCGTTCGTGTGTCAAATTTAACTGCATAATATTTTCATACAAACCTTGTAATTCTATGGAATAATAAAGGAAATAGTCTTACTTCGTTTCATTTGCAATAGCGCTTTAAGCACGCGCAATCCAATAGTATTGGCCATATATGGACAAAGTATTAATTATAATGTACGGCGGCTCTAGTCAACTAAATATACCTCCATAATTGCCGCCCCAATTCGGGGCAGGTATTTTATATTACTTAATTATAACTTAACCTCAGTACCTATTACACAACACTATAATTTAGATTTATACGATTTACCTCAGAAAATATATTCTCACGCGGCGGTGAGTAGGTATAGCCAAGACATTATACTTTATTTTATACGAGATATATATGAAAACGAAAAACACCCGGTAAACTGAAGTTTGTATTATTATCGTTAATTATAGTAATTATTATGTATTAAGAAAACTTTGTTAATTTATTTTTCATAAACCCTATCATTTTTTTTTTCTTCACCGACGCCCATATTATTCGACTGTTGCGACAATTACGCTGGTTTTCTTCGGGTGCAGGTAATCTGTAAATATTTCTACCTACACGTGTACATATATATATTATCGGCAGAAAAATATTAAAGGTATATATTTTAATATATTATGTATAATAAACTACATCAAACTATAATCGTACTGTTTAAAGTATTAAAATTAAAGCGACACACAAAATATTTAATGATATTGTTGACCCCTCTGAGCTCAGTATCTTGTTGTAACCAATGATTAAATAAAAATCAGACAGTGTATCCATGCTCCTTGTCTCGAAGCACGATAGCTGACTACCCTGTTTCCGCAAAAATTTCGTTGATTCTTCAAACGGCAGGGAAGGTGCAGTAAAAGCAAATACGTAAACGAACAGCTTTGTTATTAAAGGATTAATAATCACAAGTTCGGAAGTACGGTGCTAACTAGTTTATTTTATTCGGCAGTTAGCGCCATCGGAATATGCATTTCTTTCTCATAATCAATCGTAAAGTTAGGCTTACTTTTATCTTATGAATCTATTTATTTGCTTCTGTTTGGCCTCTTAGAAACATCTCTTAGCCTATTTATTATTATTTGTACTTGATTTGATATACATATTATAGGACTGGTATGCATTTAGTGTCTCAAACTTGTCTGCCCATTATTTGCTTGGAATAAAAAGATTTCTGAACTTCAATGGCAGCATTCGAAAGATATGTATGTATATTAGAGTGCAGTAGACGTGAAAACACAAACTCTCTCTCTCTCGCATTTTCATGGATATCAATGGTTGTCTTTTTTTTAACGAGTTTATTTACATTTCCAGTCTTGAAAAAAATGCAACATAAAAAGCATTCTTGGCGGTGTACATGATTCTCTAAAATATTCATCCAAACAATTCTACACGTTACAATAGATCGTGTTTAGGCACGTAGATACCTAGCTTCTTATCGAATATTATCCAATTTCGTATTATTCTCACGCGTCCAATCTTGACTAGCAACCTTAAGGTGCAAAAATTTCATACTTCAAACTATGGTAAAAATTAAGTACATTAATTTCTAATTTATCACATTTCGCGTTAGGCTTATACATGAAATCTTCATATCCCATCTGTATACTCCAGCAACTGGGCTAACAGTACTTGTTAGCAGATAAAGTACGAGTAAATTGTATAATATACAATAGAGTATGTAACTTGCATAGATTACTAGGCACAAGGTGAAACGCTCCGAAGTTATTTATACAAATTATTGATAGGTTTTCTTTGATTTTGGCCTTCCGCGTTGCTCGAATTCACAGGACCAAGGAATGTGGGAATATCTTCATGCTTACGTAATCGTCGAGAACCTACGGGGAAATAGATTAAAGTAATAAAAAGATCTTAATTAAGTAACAGCTGTTTTGCTAATTACGAAATCTGTGTTCTGATAATTATTTAAATAATTTCTTACCTCCTTCAGAGTATCCTTCGTGAGTTTTGGATAAAGATAGGCGAACCCAGTACTTGACAATTTTCCAGGCAGTAAATGCAAATTTTTGTTGTAAAGAAGTTCTTGATCTATGTACGGGGACAAAGGACTGTTTTCCACTCCGTCCTTATTACAAGCTTCCGCCCAGGGTCCCATGTGCTTGTCGTTAACTTCTTCAACTACCGAACTCATATCTGTCTAAGATAATGTAATAACTCTAAGTCGGTATTAAGGCGATTTATGGCACGTAATATTAATTTTATTAATTTCGTAATGGAGTTGATAATTTTCTACCGAGTTTTCTCGAACTGTGCGTTAAGGCAGGATACCACCTTTGACTGCGATTTTGGAGGCGTTTTTCATGAATTTTTTTTGCATACAAAGAATGCGCAGAAACAAAATCGGTTTCAGTCATTCATTAATGTAACTTTAATCTGTAATTACACATTTTTTGAAACTGAAAAAGTGAAAAATAATCTCTTGTAGGTGGCGCCAAAATACACTCCTTTGGAGGAACATCGTTAGACGGCGTGTCAAATTCCGCTTTGTACGTGGCTCTTAGAAAAAAAGCCAAAGAATGTCCCTATTAACAACAATATTTTTTAATGCTGTATGTAGGGATTTTACGAAATTTCGATTTTTAAGAAAATGGCGGTCGTTTTAACAAAAAGGTCAATTTTTTAGGATAAAAAAATTTAAAAAAGTTTATAAAATTGTGCACCAAAAAAAAATAACAACGCTACAGCAAAAGTCCTACGTACAGCATTAGGTTATACCACGGGGAAGAATTGTGCAAAGTTTCAAGTCAATCCGATGAAAATTTTAAGAGTAATCTGATACGCCGATTTGAAAAACATCGTTTCGAGAAAAACGCGTTTAAAGTTTTATATAGATTTATATATCTGCTCCAAACCGGTTTTTACACAAGAAAAAGGTTTCGGCCACCTTTCTAATGAATGAATTTCGATTCTATACACTTGAAAGAGTACTTTAAGATAAAAAAAAATTTCAATTTTTTTTAAGAGCAAAGGTGGTATCCTGCCTTGAAGGAAAGAGAAAATGGGAAATAGATATGCGATACGTTCACAAATGTACTTATACGCATGCACATACTTAAAGATGTATAAATGCACACGCAGTGGCGGATTTAAGAAAAAAGGCCCAGGTGGCGAACGTGCTGAGGGGCCCATTTTTTCGGGAAAATGAAAAGCTGCTTTACTAAAAGCGGGGAAGTGTACAGAAAAGTATAGAAAAAAATATAGTGCTTGGATAAAACCATAAGTTTTTTTTAAGACAGGGCCTTAGGGGGGCCTTCTGAGGTAGTTAATAAAACGGTGGTTTACTAAATCCGGCCTCAGTGTGATAATACAGAAAAAATATAGTTTGGATAAAATCGTAATTGTTTTTAAGGATGGGGCCCTGGGGGGCCCCCTGGGCAGGGGCCCAGGTGGCAACTGCTCATCGGCCGCCCTGTGAAATCCGCCACTGTGCACGCGACAAAGTATGTCGGAAATAATGCAATGAGTTTTTCTTCATACTTTGGCCAGCGTGGATAGAGCAGTGCCCCAATAATCATGATTGATATTAAACAGCTCCGAGACCATGGCACTGATTGATCCTTGAGTCGAATCACCTTCATCGACAACATTATACGTTTGACCTATTGTTTCCGGCCTATTTACTACGTGCCAGATCGCTCTAGCTAAATCTCTCACGTGAACTGTGTTCATATGAAGATCCGGTCCCCAAAGTAATTTCATCATTTCTCCTAAATGTTTATAAACTGCTCCTACTACTAGACGTGGTGCTGTAAGAAAATGAATCTTTTACTTACAATATCATCATTTGACGAGCACGATTAGTACAATCACAATTGGGCATTATTCGAATAAAAATTTCAAATAAAATGAAGTTATTCGAGAATATCGAATACATTTTTATTCGAATGATCTCGAATAAGAATTGCGAATAAAATGAAGTTATTCGAGAATATCGAATACATTTTTATTCGAATGATCTCGAATAAAATGAAGTTATTCGAGAATATCGAATACATTTTTATTCGAATGATCTCGAATAAAATGAAGTTATTCGAGAATATCGAATACATTTTTATTCGAATGATCTCGAATAAAATGAAGTTATTCGAGAATATCGAATACATATTTATTCGAATGATCTCGAATAAAAATTTCGGATAAAATGAAGTTATTCGAGAATACCGAATACATTTTTATTCGAATGATCTCGAATAAAAGTTTCGAATAAAATGAAGTTATTCGAGAATATCGAATACATATTTATTCGAATGATCTCGAATAAAAGTTTCGAATAAAATGAAGTAATTCGAGAATATCGAATACATTTTTATTCGAATGATCTCGAATAAAATGAAGTTATTCGAGAATATCGAATACATATTTATTCGAATGATCTCGAATAAAAGTTTCGAATAAAATGAAGTAATTCGAGAATATCGAATACATTTTTATTCGAGAATGTCGAATACATTTTCATTCGAATGATCTCGAATAAGAATTGCGAATAAAACGAAGTTATTCGAGAATAACGAATAATTTTTTACAAAAATTTATTCAAGTAATCCCCAACTCTGAGTACATAACGCAATATTGAATGTAACTCGCATCCTTCGTCACGTTAATAAAATATCCACTTATTTTGACTGATAAGATTAAGAGTAGCATTACCTAAGCCAGTTCTATCGCCACAACCATAAACAATGGATGGTCTAAGTACTGTGTACTTTAAATTCGGTATGTTTCTCAAGTCGTTTTCCACTTGCAATTTATATTTCGCAACAAACGTCCATGGTTCGCCAGCATCTTCCTCCTTAAGCGGATGCTACGAGAATAATTACCATTTATTCACATCGATTCTGCGATAAATAATGTAATACAAAAATACGGATTAAGCATCGCTTACTTTTCCAGAAGCGTTGAAATTGCCAGAAGATATTTCTACGTAACGGTCAACTAGTAACTTCGCCGATTGTTGAGCACAATTTATACTTAGCTTATAAATCCCTTCTTTGTATACAGGGTCTGTTTGACCACTCTTTGTTTCCCCAGCGCAATTAATCACGTAATCGATTGGATCGTCTGATATAAATACGTTTTGACAAGAAACTAAAAACAATTTCAGAATTCATCATAAACTGTGCAAACGATAAAATAACTAATACCGTAGTAACTTAATGGGAAACATGAAATACCATACTGCTTAATATACGACATTCGTTTTAAAGGGGTATTCTCGTCTAGAAGGCCAATTTTTTGCCTTTCTTTACGGACGATGCACAAAAAAACTACACAGTTTTCACTGATGAGCATTATCCACGCGTATTTATTAACATTTCACTTAGTGTTGAAAAAAATTTCAGCCATATATAATAATAATTCATGGAGATATGGGTCATCTCGTAAAGCGTGTGCAAAAAAGTTGCCGCTAAAACTATTCCGCTGATGCACTACAAGAAAAACCAAAAGGATTCTTAATCAGTAAGAGTGTAGCTATAGCTGGTAGCAGATTTATGACGAAAAATTAAAAATTCACAAAATAGCGGGACTTTGAATTTAAACTCATCTTTTCCGTGTTTGTTTCGTCTTTAAACAGCGTTAAACTTATGAAAAAAAAACTATTTCGCCTTGATCCTGCTACCAGCTAGAATTATATGTTTTCTGAAGGTGTTCGAAAAAGGTGGACCAGATTCGCCCACTAGAAGTTGAGATATCGTGTGTACCGTCCCGAAGAACACCGTTTTCAGAAAAACCCATATCTCCATTAATTATTATTATATATGACTGAAATTTTTTTACAACTTACTGAAATCTTAGTAAATACGTGTGGAGAATGCTTATCGGTAAAAATTACGTAGTTTTTTGCGGGTCGTCCCTAAAGAGAATAGAGGATCTCGTCCTTCTAGACGAGAATACTCCGTTAATCGTATCATTTCTTTCTAGTCAAAGGAGTACGAAATGCTAAATAAGCACATGTGGGTTGCAAGTCGTAATTAGGGCTGGGACGATTTGTCGAATTTTTCGGTATTCGAATATTCGAATACTTCAGTGCTCAATTATTTGGCGAATATAATTCGAATATCCAAGTATCCAAATACTATTCGAATATTTAAGTATTCGAATACTATTCGAATATTTAAGTATACATCAGTACTCGAATACTGATGTATTCGAATAGTATGGTGTGAATTATAAATCAAATTCTTTAGGTTCATTTTTTTACAAGCCTTCATTTAGTTTCAGTTGTGAGTTCGTTAGTTTGTCAGGGTGAAATCTGGTAAGTTAATTTTGACCCAAAATTGAACTATGTATGTGTGCAAAGTTTCAAGTCGATCGGATATGTTGAAGTGGGTCAGTATTCGAATGAATAGTATTCGAATGAAGAGTATTCGAATGAATAGTATTCGAATGAATAGTATTCGAATGAATAGTATTCGAATGAATAGTATTCGAATGAATAGTATTCGAATGAATAGTATTCGAATGAATAGTATTCGAATGAATAGTATTCGAATGAATAGTATTCGAATGAATAGTATTCGAATGAATAGTATTCGAATGAATAGTATTCGAATGAATAGTATTCGAATGAATAGTATTCGAATGAATAGTATTCGAATACTGAAATACTCGAATAGTATTCGAATACTGAAATACTCGAATAGTACTCGAATACTGAAATACTCGAATAGTATTCGAATACTGAAATACTCGAATAGTATTCGAATACTGAAATATTCGAATAGCATTCGAATACTTAAATATTCGAATAATAACACTCGAATACTCAAATATTCGAAGTTTATTCGTAGCATTCGAATATTAAATTATTCGAATAGTCCCAGCCCTAGTCCTAATAGCACTAGGCCAGGATTTGGCCAGGATAATTTGTTTTCGAGCTTCAATGGATTAAGCAACCTAATACTTTGTTATTCAATAAGTTCATTAAAAAATGAGTTGTCTGCTTGTGGTCTGGCAACCATTACCACCATAGATGAGGTATAATTCCGTCTTAATATTTAATGTAAGTTTTTGTCACACAATTCTGAGGCTCAGAGCCCTATCACTAGTTTCACGTTGCAGCCAACGTTGTTGGTTTAAAGTGGAATAAAATTACACCGCTATTAGCGGTAAAAATAAAAATAAATATGTCAACTTTTATGTGTAACTTTTAAAATCGCGTAACTTTTTTAGAATTGCTCCAAAAGCCACGAGTTTTTTTTTAAAACCTAGAAGAATTAGTTTGCTAAGTGACGTGTTTCGTCATTTTGAAAAAAAATGCAATTGGTCGGAATAGCGAAAAAAATAGTAAATGTCGTTTTTTAAACTTTTTTTTGCGAGCCCGTAATGGAAATTCCAAAAACCCGTTTGTAGATCGAAGTAAGTTGTATACATTCCTAAAATTTCATCAAAATCCGTTAACGTCGCTCTGAGCTATAAACGCTTAAAGATCGCGGAATAAGATCGAAAATCACCGATTTCGGAAAATCTCGCGATTTTCGATTTTTTAAGCGTTTACAGCTCGGAGAGCGCGAAAGCAAACTAATCCTTCTAGCTTCTCAAAAAAAACTCATGTCGTCTGGACAATTTCCGAAAAAGTTACGCGACTTTAAAAGTTGTAAACTTTCTTTCTATGTTTTTATCTTCGGGAATAACAAATATAATGTAACCACATCATTATCGTTTTCTGTTTACTGTTTACATGTTCAAGGAATAACTACATACATAGTTATCAAGCTTCTCTTGTTGACATAGCAGCAGGGGATGAGATTTTTCAAGTTTCTTAACTGTACAGATTCTGCTGATTTCCACAGTCTTGAGCATAAAGTGTACAAGAAAAATCATTGATCTTTCACAAAGCCTGTAGTTCAATTTCCGTGACACAAACTCCCACAAAATATTAGGTCTATCGTATACCTCATCCTGATCGGCTCCTTGTAAATCTGACCATTGTGCAAGCCGGCTTAAACACATACGCATGTCACTCCCTAAAGGCCTGTTACTGGGAGAAAGAATTATCGACATTCGACGTACCTGCGTTGATTAAATTCGCGCTTTTGAACTCGAGCAAAGGATGCTCGAAGAGTTGCTGGTGTTTGGCATTGAGCCAAGCAGTTTGCGGCGGTACTTTGTCCACGACACGTACGAACGACACGAGATCATTATCCAGCAAATATTCCACGAGATTACGTCCTATGAAACCGCATCCTGTTTCGGTGATAAACGTTTTTTTAGTCCCCCGCCGTTTATCGCTTCCGTCGCGCTATCGTACGAAACGTATACTTGGCTAGCCACTCACCTCCCAAAATTATGACTCTCGGCTTTCTATTAGAATCGGACACTGCCATGATTGCTTGTCATTTAAAATCGGCCAGTCGCTTTGCCGTCGGTGTCGCGAGCTTCCAGGGAAATGGGAAGTCGGTTAATCGCTGTGACACTTCATAAAAAAAAAAAAAAAAACCCCCGGTAGCGATATAGTTATCGGGACACTGGCACTTCTCACTTAACCTTAAAAGCTCGGCGAGGAGGAACGTGTTACAAGAGCCGTGTCGCGGGACCTTTCGCCAGAGCCATCGAGATTGTTATGTACAGTTTCTGGTTGCCTTAGGTTAGTAAAAGATAAGATCATGAGGCACTATTCGCCGATCACACTCGGGTGCAATTCAAATGCAGTTCAAATCGCAAGTTCGTCATCGACGAACAACCTACGAAGAACCTCCACCACCTCCGCTCAAGGGAAGATTACGACTAATCGATGCGTCCCGTTGGGTTGCTTCAAGAATTAATGAACACGGTCGGTAAAGGCGTCCTCCTGTATTATCGACGGGGGATCCCGAAATGAGCGAGTTACGAGCAGGGTGGTATATAAAGGTGGTTTGACAAGACCAAGTACGGCGTCTTCATAACAGTTTAATTCGCAGAATACTAACCAGGTGGCGTTAACTCTAAGAGGCGCGTTACCGCGGCAAATTTGAAATGTAAAGAATATATACCCAACAGAAATGGTTATTAATAATAATTTTAAATTATTGTAAAGGTTATATGTATGAATTTCGTGTACATGTTTATCATGTATTTTATATATTTATCATCCAAAATTTTATTTCCCATAATATATGTATATAACCCTTATCATTTTACCAGCAGTACTGCTGCCAAAATATTTCTGTGTTTAGTGTTATTTTGTTAATTTCGTTGTTAGCCAACGGAAATCATACATTTACAAAATTTGTTTTCAATTGGTTGACAAGCATGTTAGAAATTGTTGAAGTAATAAGGACACTTCAATGAGGTTACAGTTTACAATTTCGCACCACTTCTTTCTTTGAATTGTATCCTTTGGTACTGCAAAAATAGATATATTTTTTTCTTTTCCAGAAGAACCACAATTCTCTACTTTGCACCGTTTAACCATAGTGCTAGTTAAAATAATAGTTTATATAAGAAACATAGTACACGGAACACGGTACCGTGGCGTCGTTACACTTATACCATGGACCTGAAGGACAGTGCCTAGTTCCGGGGGGTTACAGCGAAAGACGGAAGGGGCTGCGATGTGAGGGACGACTGGTGGTGTCCTCTACAGCCGAATATAAGTTTTAGAAATAGCGTCCTTTATTGGTATAGCCTTGTGACGCCATTGTGCAAAACGGTGGAAAACGGTGCAAAACAGTGTAAAAGCATTGCAAAGTAACTTGTATGCGTGTAGTGTATTTATATAATTGTCTTATTATTTGGGATACTTTCGAAATTACGTAAGTAATATTAAATTTTCTAGTAAAATAGTAAAAGTATTGTATTTGAAGGTTAAAAATTGGTATATATTGGTTTTGCCAGAAGAAATTTTCCATGGTATGGCACAGATGGCACCACTAGTCGTCCCGCAAAAAGTGGCTGGAAGAGGTCGATTCCCCTTCCGTCATTCGCTTCAACCCCTGCGTCCATAAGCCTAGCTTATGCATTGTCCTTCAGGTCCATGACTTATGCAATCAAAGTCTACTCTATCTGTGTGGGATCCATGCACACACGCCATCTGCTACATAACATCTGTACTACACTCTTATGAAGACACTGTTACTAGGGGAAAGTGGCTTTGTTGCATCACCTTTATATACCACCATGGTTACGAGTCACCAGTGGTGGGTAAAGACACGAATTTTCTATTTTATACACGACACGTGTCTTAAATGTCGTAAATGTCGTAGATGTGTCATAAATGTCGTATATCTGGAATGAAAATAACTAACGTATAAAACATTTTTCGTATAGGTTCTGAAGAAGTGCCAATTTATTAATAAATATAATTCTGATTAAAAAAATTAAATTAACTTAAGGTACACTGACGAAAAATGGATATTGAAAGGTTAGTAAAAGAAGGAAACCAAGAATTTCGATACGCCAACTAGTGACAGAAAATGGAACTACTGAGAGTAGGTCGTAATCCGTCGAAGTCCATATGATATGTGTTTAAATAGACATGTTGTGAAAAACGAGTGTTTTTAAATTTGTTTGAACACTAAATTTTTACTTCTTCGATTAATAAATACTTATTCGGAATGTTTGGTGGGATCCGGACCTATTTTCAATAGTTTGCCAACTTACCACCAGAGGGCTGAAATTTAGGCCACCTCTCCACTAAGTTTCCCAATATAGAATAATAAATATAATTTGTTTACTTTCACCACACTGAAAGGGATATTACACCCAAAAAAGAAAATTGATAATAACTTATCAATTTCCTTTTTTCTGAAACAGATATTTTTATTTACATAATTTTCAATTCAAATAAATTTCATTTATTATCGTACATTTATTTTTAATTACTTTACCTTTCACGATTCATTTTTTACTAGTTTTATCTAAACAATTACAAAACAATAATGAAGAGTGTTAAGACCAAGACCACGCTTTGGAAAATTTTTTTGGGGTTATGAACGCGGTGATTATACGTAGTTTTCGATATTATCGACGTATTCTACAGTATTCTATAGTATTCGCATGCAACCAACAAGCGAGTCAGAAAGAACTATATTTTTCCAACACTTTAATTGTTGAAACCTTAAAATAATGAATATTTCTATTTACGACATTTGCGACAAATGACACGTATAAAATGGGCTTAAAAACGACATATTATACATACATTTGCGACACGTCATAAATGCATTTACGACGCGGCGTAAAATACGCGACCCATCACTGCGAGTCACTATTCGTATCAGATATTAGGTAAACTCTTGTATTATTGTGGCATTATTAGTATCATCATCATTATCGATAATGGCACCGGTATTTCTTTATATAACATGTGTTTATATACCTCTGGAATAAAATTCTTTCGTTTCCTGACACTTTTGGTTTCGTAATTTATAATAATAATTGTAATACATATCAACTCCGCTTTTACATGCTATCCGTTTCTCCGCGTCAATTCTAAATTGAAGGCGACAGCGACGTTGTAAATTTATTGCAAATGCACCCACGAGTTTCGCGTGGACGTTGCCTTTCTACCGTGATCGATTAGTTTATGATCCATTTTTATGCGAGTCCGGAACGTACGTGCTTCTGTGGATCCGCGAGCTCGGTTAATCTCTACTAATTTCCTCGGAACGTGACGCGGTCGGTGTGTTTGCATTCGTTGGACCCGATCGGCCGTCCCTTGGGACTACCCGAATCCACCGAGAGTGACCAGAATCCAAGTGTTTTAACGGTGAAACGTGACGTAAAATCCATGGTGTGCGAGTGCCTACACAAACGTGGAAGGGGAGAGGAAGAGCGATGTGTCGGTGGATGAATTACTACAATTTGCTTAATAGCTAATAGACTCAATTCCTTTCTTTATAATTCGCCCGTGGTTTCGGCCTGCTCGGGGGAACATGGAGCCGTGAGACGTGATGGTGCGGATCACTTAGAAATAACCCAGATGTGACGGCTAAGCGCGAATCCCGGACCTTGCGCACCGAAGTCCGGCGCTTTAGCCGGAATCGCCAAACACCCGTGCTCCTAGACTTTAAATTTCTGGTATGCTTTTACGGCCCGCTCACCATGTCCGCATATGTGACGATACTGCCATATCTCGTCCTAGGATTGTTAGGTAATTGCTCATTCCATTATCTTCCACTTGGCACTTCTATCCGCGGCGTAAATTACATGCCCGCCTCGAGCCTCCGTAGGATATACCATTTTTTTTTACTGGACGCGTTTCAGATCGTTACTAAATCTTGTGTACTTTATGGACCGATATTTAGCTCTGTGTTTACAAACGCAGCTCATTCCGGCTCATTATACACTCGCGCGTATAACGATGGTGACCATAAGATATGCTCTTCGAATCAACAACAACAAGCACTTCGCCCTATTACGAAGCTCGATTCGTTAGAATTTTCAATTACATACCGTTTTATTTGTAGTGTTATGAGAATATGATTCCATTTCAGTTTCATTGTAAATAATTACAGACGCGCATACTATTTTAAATATCCCACGTCAAAGTGAAGGTGAATAAAATAGTATTTCTCAAGTGTGGTAGGAAAATTTACGGAATAAAATAGTTTTATTAAAGTAACGGAATATAATTGTTGTATCTTATTTCCATTTATTTCTTTAAAGTACCAACGAAATATTACGCATATCATTAGTCCCGAAATATTTAATGTATTTCGTGAATATAACAATAAGGATAACAGTGTTCTGAACCAGATAAAATTGGAAATATAAATATTTTGGAGGATATCAACCTAAAAAATCTGTTTTATCACACTTTATATAGCACCTAAATGTACACAGGAATTGCTCGATACAAAATAAGCAGAAATTCGAGCAATTTTTAATTTTTGTCTGGTAGATATAGCTGTATTTGTACCAGTGGCGGATTTAAGAAAAAAGGCCCAGGTGGCAAACGTTCCGAGGGGCCCATTTTTTCGGGAAAATGAAGAGGTAGTTCACTAAAAGGGTTTAACTGTACAGAAAAGTATAGAAAAGAAATATAGTGCTTGGATAAAATCATAAGTTTTTTTCGAAGACAGGGCCCTAGAGGGGCCTTCTGAGCAGGGGCCCATTTTTTCGGGAAAATGAAGCTGTAGTTTACCAAAAACAAGCTCAGTGTAATAATACCGAAAAAAATATACTTTAGATAAAATCATAATTCTTTTAAGGATGGGGCCCTGGGGGTCTTCTGAGCAGGACCCATTTTTCGGGAAAATGAAGCTGTAGTTTACCAAAAACAAGCTCAGTGTAATAATACCGAAAAAAATATACTTTAGATAAAATCATAATTCTTTTAAGGATGGGGCCCTGGGGGGCCTTCTAAGCAGGACTCATTTTTCGGAAAAATGAAGCTGTAGTTTACCAAAAAGAAGCTCAGTGTAATAATACCGAAAAAAAATATACTTTAGATAAAATCATAATTCTTTTAAGGATGGGGCCCTGGGGGGCCTTCTAAGCAGGACTCATTTTTCGGAAAAATGAAGCTGTAGTTTACCAAAAAGAAGCTCAGTGTAATAATACCGAAAAAAAATATACTTTAGATAAAATCATAATTCTTTTAAGGATGGGGCCCTGGGGGTCTTCTGAGCAGGACCCATTTTTCGGAAAAATGAAGCTGTAGTTTACCAAAAAGAAGCTCAGTGTAATAATACCGAAAAAAAATATACTTTAGATAAAATCATAATTCTTTTAAGGATGGGACCCTGTGGGGTCTTCTGAGCAGGACCCATTTTTCGGAAAAATGAAGCTGTAGTTTACCAAAAAGAAACTCAGTGTAATAATACCGAAAAAAAATATACTTTAGATAAAATCATAATTCTTTTAAGGATGGGACCCTGTGGGGTCTTCTGAGCAGGACCCATTTTTCGGAAAAATGAAGCTTTAGATTACCAAAAACAAACTCAGTGTAATAATACCTAAAAAAAAATATACTTTGGATAAAATCATAATTTTTTTTTAAGGGGCCTTGATGGGCCTTCTGAGCAGGGGCCCAGGTGGCAACTGCTCATCGGCCGCCCTGTTAAATCCGCCACTGATTTATACCTATCGGAGCAAAGTATTTGTGTTATAATAATGGGCATACGTTTTTGCTACTAAAACTAAAGCAATCAGTATTTAGCCCAGCAGCAAAAATAAGAGTTATATTTTCAATTTGTTAAAGTATTAAATTATACCACACCGTTATATCTTCTCTTTCACTTTTGTGTCGCCCTTTTTGCATGATATTTTCAAACCTACATTTTTCATTATTGCTATACAATCCAAACACACTATTACATTCGGAAATCAATACTCAGTTTCAGAAACGTATAGAAAGAGCTATTAAAAATTCGGAAGAAATAGGAATTTTTGAAAACTCAAAAGTGTAACAGACCTCAAAACATATTCAGAACTCTTACACGATAAAAGCTTAAAATATTATACGTGTAAATTGTCGAAATTTGAATAAATATTACCTATTTGTATTTCGTAGACACATACTTCATTTTCCTTTTAACTATTACTTATCAGGGTCACTGTTTTAAACAAACAAGGACCAAAATTTAATATAAATGTATCGGAGGGGCTGGAAAGTAGTGTTGCTTTTTTCAATGCACTAATGTCGGCTTGTGCATCGAATTTCCTGTAAATATCAATGCTGTCGAGGATGAGGTAGATTAGTAAAGGTAGGGTGGCGAGAGCGGGTCAGAAAACGTTGAGAAAAGGAGCACCGAAACTCACTTGCTCGACCTTGCGCGACTAAATTGATGCGAGAGGAAAATATGAAAATCGTGATGGGAATACCTCCGCCATTCAGCGCTTTCTCCCAACGTAGCTTCTGCGAATTAAAGTCTATTCTGATCATTGGCGCGCTTCTTACGGGGGCCAAACTTTAGAAGCACAAGTGCTATTTGGATCACCGCAGTCTTTTCAACCAAATCTTTTGGTTCAAAGCTACTCGGCTTCTTCGAAGAGGTGTATCGAATAGTCGGTGCATTAGTGGGTGATCACAGTAGAAAATGAGAGTGGTCGTATTGTAGGATAAGTAATGAATTTTATTAACAAAAACACATACTGCTTTCCATTTGCAAAAAGGCAATATTATTGTCCGGCTCCTCTAATACATATATAAATTAGATTATATATTATATTGTAGGTAGTGATGGGATTCGAAGCGCTTGGAACTGCTTCGAATCTGTCTTGAATATCAGGCGACTACTTTGAAGCACTTCGAACATGATGCGAAGCTTAAAACTCTTGAAAGTCTCGAGAGGTCTTGAAAGTCTTGAAAGTCTTGGAAGTCTTGAGCCAATTTAGGTCTTGAAAGTCTTGAAACTCTTGCTTCAAAGACTAGGTAGGTTTCGGACACGTATGTACGTCCACCGCCAACTCGCGCGACAATACAGTCATAAATCGCGACCCTGGCGAGACCCTCTAGCCGATCAACCTGGCTAGTTTTTGGCAACCAGATGTTCATTTTCAAGACTTTCAAGACTTCCAACACTTCCAAGACTTTTCAGACCTTCAAGACCTATCAAGACTCAAGACTTCCGACACTTCAAAGACTTTCAAGGGTTTCAAGATTTTTCAAGACCTATCAAGACTCAAGACTACCAACGCTTTCCAGACTTTCAAGACTTTCGAGACTTTCAAGACCTATCAAGACTTTCAAGATGTTAAAGACCTATCAAGACTCAAGACTTCCAACACTTCCAAGACTACCACCACTTCCAAGACTTTCAAGACTTCCAAGATTTTCAAGACCTATCAAGACTCAAGACTTCCAACACTTCTAACACTTCCAACACTTCCAAGACTTTTAAGACTTTCAAGACTTTCAAGACTTTCAAGATTTTCAAGACCTATCAAGACTCAAGACTTCCGACACTTCCAAGACTTTCAAGGCTTCCAAGATTTTCAAGACCTATCAAGACTCAAGACTTCCGACACTTCCAAGACTTTCAAGGCTTCCAAGATTTTCAAGACCTATCAAGACTCAAGACTTCCAAGACTTTCAAGACTTTCAAGACTCAAGACTTCCAACACTTCCAACACTTCCAACACTTCCAAGACTTTCAAGACTCAAGACTTATCAAGACTTTCAAGATTTTCAAGACCTATCAAGACTCGAGACTTTCAAGACTTTCAAGACTTTCAAGATTTTCAAGACCTATCAAGACTCAAGACTTCCAACACTTCTAACACTTCCAACACTTCCAAGACTTTTAAGACTTTTAAGACTTTTAAGACTTTCAAGACTTTCAAGATTTTCAACACCTATCAAGACTCAAGACTTCCGACACTTCCAAGACTTTTAAGACTTTTAAAACTTTCAAGACTTTCAAGACTGTCAAGACTTTCAAGACTTTCAAGACCTATCAAGACTCAAGACTTCCAACACTTCTAACACTTCCAACACTTCTAAGACTTTTAAGACTTTCAAGACTTTCAAGACTTTCAAGATTTTCAAGACTTTCAAGATTTTCAAGACCTATCAAGACTCAAGACTTCCGACACTTCCAAGACTTTCAAGGCTTCCAAGACTTTCAAGATTTTCAAGACCTATCAAGACTCAAGACTTCCAAGACTTTCAGGACTTTCAAGACTTTCAAGACTCAAGACGTCCAACACTTCCAACACTTCCAACACTTCCAAGACTTTCAAGACTTTCAAGACTCAAGACTTATCAAGACTTTCAAGATTTTCAAGACCTATCAAGACTCGAGACTTTCAAGACTTTCAAGACTTTCAAGACTCAAGACTTCCAACACTTCCAAGACTTTCAAGACTCAAGACTTATCAAGACTTTCAAGAGTTTTAAGCTTCGAATCATGTTCAAAGTGCTTCGAAGTAGTCGCCTGACATTCAAGACAGATTCGAAGCGTTTCAAAGCGCTTCAGGTTCCATCAAAGATTATAGGTCAGAATGAATCCTACATTCAGTGTTGTCATTTTACGACATTACAACATTTAACATACCTCAAGATATTGTCTGTTCGCGCAATTAAATAAAATCGTTTTACTTTTTATATTTTTCGTTAAGCGTGAAAGATTATTTTATCTCTATTCACTTTGGCATCAAGCACATAAAATGCTTCTAGCTCAAATTTTACATAATTTTGTATAGAGGATATCTGTAGATAAGTTTCGTCCAAAATAATTGCTAAATGGTAGGAGGTTCAGTAAAATTGTAAGATCCACAGAATCCGGCGGTGCGAAACAAAAACTTTTTCTCGAATTTGTCAAGATCACACGGAGGTCAGTTTGCGCTTCTTAAACGGACCGCTACGGCTTTTATTTAACACCGCGATAGAGCAGAAGAGCGCTAGCATAAGTTACAAGTATTTCTTTCGCCTTCAGGAACCTCTAAATAATTATAATTTCTAGGGCGCACGTTAGGACACGATGTCAAAGGGTCCTCGGTTTGTGAGTTTTATAACGAAACGTTGTGTACAGAGTCCCAGCAAGAATGCTCGGGAAGAGAAGAGTGTGGTCCGCACGACCCTGGCAAACGTAACCACTGTTACGTACTATGGCAAATTGACAATGCTACTAAAAAGTCCATAATCAAGTTGAAGGTACAGATTCAGAGACTATGTGTCGTAGCTAAATTAAGGGGGAACACCACTGTGACGGCCCGAAAAGTAAGCCATTTTTAAGAATTTTTTTTCGGGAATAATTTACAGTTTTCATAGAAAAATTTTATTACCTACCTTTAGTACGCTGTCTTAAGAGACTATACTAAAATAAATAAATAGAAGAACATCCATAAATTTTAATATATTAATTAATCTTCTAGACCCACCCACGCGAGCTGGTCGAATGTGTAACTATGGAACAGCAGATCCGAAAGCAAATTTAATTTTTTTTTTTATAAACTATATGAGTGTAGTTTCCGTTGTGCGTACCGATTTCTTAAACAAGTTATTTTTGTAAAAATGGCACGCTTTAGAAGAAAATTTTCGAAAATCCGCGAATAAGATGGACAGTTTTTCGAGCGTATTTAAAAAAATTTGTTTGCAATCAAAGAATCCGTACGTACAACGGAAACTACACTCATATAGTTTATAAAAAAAAAATGAAATTTAATTTCGGACCTGCTGTTCCATAGTTACACATTCGACCAGCTCGCGTGGGGAGGTCTAGAAGATTAATTAATATATTAAAATTTATGGATGTTTTTCTATTTATTTTTTTATAGTCTCTTAAGACAGCGTACTAAAGATAGATAATAAAAATTCTCTACGAAAACTGTAAATTATTCCTGAAAAAAAATCTTACAAATGGCTTACTTTCCCGGCCGTCACAGTGGTGTTCCCCCTTAAGCGCCGCCCGATGCGTATGCATCCTTTCAAATACGTGCGAATTTCAGGGCTGCTTTTTGGATAGCAACGACTGCTATGACAGGCCGCATTGCATCGAGAACAGCGCGGAAAGGAAGAAGGAATTATTTTTCTGCTGTTGCGACGGTAACATGTGCAACCAAAATTTTACATGGGATCCCCACCCGACGTCCTCCTCTAAACCGATCCAACCTTCTGTTATACACGGTACGTATATCTTTCGCCCAGCGAACAGTCGCCCCCGTATTCCTGCTCTTTAAACGAGATTGTGTTTCAGAATCAGAACCTGTCCCGAACACAGAACAGCAGATAATAACGCTGGTTCTATCAATATCGATACCTATGCTCCTACTCGCTTTCATTCTGCCATTTTTATATTGGTGCTATCGACGTAGGAAGTTGGGATATTTCAACGAGGTTTGGAAGACATATGTACAGATCTATTAAATTATTCAGCATTATAAACGTTTTGTTTCTTTCTGCCAAACCACGTACCGTGCCTGTCACGTAATCACCGCGCAAATGTTCCAGGTACCAACGCTAGAGCCTCTTCCATTACCGCAACCGTCTCCCAATCTGGGGCTGCGCCCGATTCAGCTTCTGGAGATCAAAGCTCGCGGCCGTTTCGGGGCGGTGTGGAAAGCGCAACTGAAGAACGAGATTGTCGCCGTCAAAGTGTTCCCTATACAAGACAAGCAGTCCTGGCAAACCGAGCAGGAGATCTTCAAGCTCGCTCATATGGATCACGAGGATATATTACGGTTTATAGGCGTTGAGAAGAGGGGAGATATTTTACAGTCCGAATTGTGGCTAATTACCGCGTACCACGAGAAAGGTTCGTTGTGCGATTACTTGAAGGCGAATGTTGTTACGTGGCCGGAGATGTGCAGGATAGCAGAGTCCATGGCAAGGTAATGCCGCGATGAATACTTCGGGAACGCTCCATGAATGTTTGCTTACGACGATTTACTTTATCCTTGCCAGAGGCTTGATGCACTTACACGAAGAAATTCCCGCGAACAAAGCGGACGGCTACAAGCCCGCTGTGGCTCACAGAGACTTTAAGTCGAAAAATGTTTTGCTTAAAGCCGACATGAGCGCTTGCATAGCGGACTTCGGTCTGGCGCTGATATTTCATCCTGGGAAACCTTGTGGCGACACGCACGGACAGGTACTTCCCCCCCGTGTAACAGCGAATCCCGCGGCGTTGTGATGTTACATTTGCGTCTTGTTGCTCTCAGGTTGGAACAAGGAGGTACATGGCGCCAGAGGTTTTAGAAGGAGCAATTAACTTTACAAGGGACTCGTTCTTACGGATCGACATGTACGCCTGTGGGCTGGTGCTCTGGGAATTGGCCTCGCGATGCACCGTACAAGATGTAAGCATCCACTTGCGTGTTTCTCGCCCCTTTGAAATGCTAGAAACTATCTCGTCGTTTTATTTCCGTGTCAGGGACCAATCGGGGAATATAGACTACCATTCGAGGATGAAGTGGGCCTTCATCCTACCTTGGAAGACATGCAAGAAAGTGTCGTGCACAAAAAGGAGAGGCCGCTGATTTTAGAAACATGGCGTAAACATCCTGTATGTAGATTCATACGCCGATCTCGTGCTTCGCGTAGAACCGGGCTCGTTCACTTTCGCCGTCCCTAATCGATTCGCACCGGTTCTTATTTCAGGGACTCCAATCGATTTGTGATACAATGGAAGAGTGCTGGGATCACGACGCTGAAGCGCGCCTCTCGGCTTCTTGTGTGATGGAAAGAGTTGCCACGTTAAGTAGGACACTTGTTTTAAATTCGTCGACGTTAATAAGAGTTGATAACACCAACGAGACTATCACCACTAAGGAATCTAGTATGTAGCTAATTTACGTGTACAATATGTTTAGTTAAATTGCACAACCATTTTCTGTATCATAATTTTTACATACACGCATCAATGAGGAATGTCGAGAGACAAAAATGTTACGCCGTCGTTTTGTGATAATTACGCTCTGCTTCCTTTCTTCCGTTTACAGAATCGTTTGTAAGAATCTTACATTTCGAACTAACGTATATGTAACTAACTTATGATTATTTAATGTTTTTTTTTTTGTGGATTAGATAACGGAATATCGAGTAAAAATATTTCTACAAGGACGGTCTTTTTTAATTACTGTTACTTGTTGTTAGTGAGCGTTGTGTTATCGCGATGTTATGAGATATTGATATGCCGCTCGTATTCGGGCGGGTATTTGTATGTGTATAAATCAGTAACATTACGTACATTATATAATTAGCGTTACATATCAACTATTTAGTTTGTTATACATTAATAGTTTTTTTTTAGTTGAAGATGCGAAATGCGGGGCACCGAATCATGCGAAACGGAACAATCATGCGTTGAATCAATATTACATTTCGTCTTCGTATTTAACGATTTAATCGAGGATTAACAGTGCGAGAAAGGTTTTATTGCCAAAGGTTCCTAGCTCTTCTGTCTTCGCGAGAAAAATATTTATATCCCACCGCATGAATTTCTATTAACTGCTAAATACCAGTTAATACCTTTTCGTGCACGCAGTATTACCGATCGATATAAAACACTGAGATTTATACTTCTTTTCTGCTCTTCCATTTTTTTTTTTTTTTTTTTTTTTTTTTTTCTATTAAAATTACAATTCTCCGCGTAGAACGAACATATTTACTGTTATAGTTTCGAGAGCACTTTTTACGATACCAACCGCTTGCATTCCTCATTGATGTCAGCGACAATGCAATGATCGTTCGGAAATAACAAGACGACAAGAAACACTAATCAAGTGGATTTTAATGGATGATTTTTTTATCTATAAAAATCGTATCATATGTGAATTGTTATAAAAAAAAAAAGATGACTCACAACCTTATACAAAGTACCTGGTAGGAGCAGTCAAGTTAACTGATTGGAAGCCATGAGGAATTTATTAGAATTCTCACACGAAATAAACGAGCTATTACGATTACTTTGCGGTTTATGACGAACAATGTTTCAGAGGGCTAGCTTACTTCGCGGAATAAGATTTCTTCCATGAACGTTTTTTTATTCACTAACGTCTTCGTTTAAGCGGGAGAACAAAAAGTCGCACACTTTGAGAATCATATGAATTTGTAAGACCTTGGATATCGAATCGGGAATGTTTCGCTATGATTTAATATATCTGTACATAGAGTTTACAACAAACGATAATTTGCGGCGTCGATTCGAAATACTACGCGTTACAGGAATTTACACATTGCATAATCAAAATCCACGGTACATGTAAGTTCATGGGTTAAATTTTATCCAGCGAAGTAACGGTCTTTCTCGTATATCTTACCTCGAGCGTGCTAATTTTTATTATAAAAAGTATACGGTTTTGGCAAAGAAGATGATTCTCTGGTTACTACATACACGATCTACTTTCGAACTGAGTCTTGAATTCGATGTACATATAACGGGCATGTAGCCTTCAGTACGTAATTATTATATATTATTTATATATTAACAATATTTAAAGAAACGGAGCATCTTACTTGAACCGACTTTCCGCAGTCCAATATTACGCAATTGTCTCGATATCAAATGCTCGATCAGAAACGTTTTCGTTACGTTCATTTAGCGTAACATGCTTTACTTTATTCTAATTTTTTAATTAATTAAACTCTATTCTTTTTTAGTACGTATGCATGTCTATTGTCGAAATAACTTCGAGTCGATTAACGGTAATAAATATCGAATAAAAAGAGAATAAAGATTTAATGTTTTCTAATATATATTTTGCATAAGTTGTATCGAAAAACTGTGTTATGCTCTGTTGGTATGAAAAATGTTGTATAAATTTTCAATATCCTCTCAGTTTATGTATATTAAAGACTGTACAATGAGATCGGATACTGTGTCTGAGAAATATTTCGAAATACTTCGATTAAACGTTTACGGAAGGCAATACCAGTCGCAAAAAAAATAAAACGACATCTGAAAGATCTTTAAATATACAATTTGCAAAATCGAGTAATTGGATTTTCAGCGTTCGTATATCAAGAATTCAATAACAATACTCTAAAGTGTACGATATAAAATATTTTCTGGGGTCGAGCCCACTATATCTAGGGAACGAAGTGGCCGTTCGAGATGCACGTTTCAAATAAGCGAGGTTTAATTGAATTTGTAGTTTCGGAGAAGTTCGTGTTAAATATATAATTTCTTTTACTTGCTCTGAATTCTTTTAATTAGGATTAAAACAATAAAGAAATTTACTTCGAAGTAGACATAAATTGCGTTATAAATCAAAGATTCGTTGTAACCAGCTTTTCTTCACAAACAGTTACGCCATCGTACTTCGCGAAACTGAGTTTGCTCGGCGTAATAAAAATGATATAATTGCACTATAAACTGTGATAATAATTCTGCGAATTAAGTGTTGTAATAATATAAATAAGGCCTAATTGTATTTCACACATTGCCCATAATTCGCGATCGCAAGTTATCAGAGCAAGTAAAAGGCTGGCTGATTATTTTATCTTTAATATTGGGCTTTAACGGTGCCAAAAGGGTAATATTATATACACACACACACACACACACACAACAGACACACAAAACACTAGTAGGGCTTCTTCATCGTTGTATATTCATTTTTAGCTAAGTAAGACACATTCAAATCAGTAACATGTACCTATTAATCTTTAATGTATGATGTTATAAATGATACAATTAACCCATAGTTGATTTTGTAGTATTAAGTTTATTGTATAAAATTATAGATCTTTATGTACGATAATCATGTTTACGATGTAATATAATAATATTACGCAGTCAGAGAATCACCGAGCACAGAGCTTATTTAAACAGTTACGTTATACAGCTGACTATACTATTTGCGTACATTCGAAACAACTATGGGTTAATCGCGACGCTATCAAGATTGGGAACGATTTTTGGACTTTTACATATCGAGAAGCAGAGAGCCGCGTTCTTTTACAAAATTCTATTGCAATCCTTCATTTCGTGTGTTTCGCGTATGTTGGGACTTTCGTTCGTAAAAATTATGTAACATAAGAACATTCTAATCTCATCATTGCTAATTGTTGCATAACTCAAAAGAATCTTTATGCGAGAAATTACGAAGTAACACATGTCTGACAGAGAGATCATTCTGTTAAGGTAAGACTGAGAAGTATGAATAAAAAACATTTGTTTGCAAGAAAACGAGATTTGTTTCAATTCCGTATTCTTAAGCATATGGACTACGGCTGGGACTATTTGCCGAATTTTTCGGTATTCGAATATTCGAATACTTCAGTTGCTCAATTCTTTGGCGAATATAATTCGAATATCCAAGTATTCGAATACTATTCGAATATCCAAGTATTCGAATACTATTCGAATATTTAAGTATTCGAATACTATTCGAACATTTAAGTATTCGAATACTATTCGAACATTTAAGTATTCGAATACCGATGTATTCAAATAGTATGGTGTGAATTATAAATCAAGTTCTTTAGGTTCGTTTCCCAGGGTGAAATCTTGTAACCTAATTTTGACCCACTTCACACCATACTATTCGAATATACTGATGTATTCGAATAGTATTCGAATAATAACATTCTTCGAATATACTGATGTATTCGAATAGTATTCGAATAATAACATTCGAATACTCAAATATTCGAAGTTTATTCGTAGCATTCGAATACTTGTAAAATATTCGAATTATTCGAATAGTCCCAGCCCTAATATGGACTCGATGCAGTGCAATGGTGAGGTAATATTTTCAGATACCTTGTACATAGGTAGATACACACAACCGCAGGCATGCGTACAACGTACTCGGTTACATTGCTTGCCTCCCACTAAATCATATCCCACGAATATACGGAAGTTAGGTTTTAATATTGATAGCACTATAATGGCATTCCAGTCGCGTATAATATATTGTATATTAATGTAAATCAACATTGTATTTTGTGACTTTTAGTATATACAAATTGTTTCCCGTATCAACAGTGCAGGTATATCAAAGATGTCGATTAAAGATTAGAAGTTAAGAAATACTTTTATATTTTATTATCATTTGATTCGCAATTCTTTAAATTCCCAGAGTTTACGGATCGTTTTATTAATACATTTGAGTTTCTTAAAAAAAAAAGGAAAAAGTTAAGTAGTATTTAATTTTATATGAAATTCTACGAATAAGTTATAAAATATTGAGTTTCTTAACAACCGCGGTTTTCGGGACATTAATTTCGCTACTTACGGGAAAATTCCCCAAATGTAGCTCTAACTTTCTGAGGTTTTTGCAAATTGATAGGGCTTCAGATATTGCAGCTTCTGGCATATAATTTTCGGGGTAGACAGTTAATAATTTATGGGATATGCGATGTTAATGTTTTGTTTTGCGATATCAACAAATGTGTAACTAATAAGTGTAGTTGGTAGGATGATTAACTGTCAATGAAGTATTTTTGTTCGGTCTAGGTTCAAGACATTTTTTCCGACTCAAATTTTAAAAAATTTTAGTATTCTCAAATACATTTGTGTTGCACTCAAAATATTTCCATTGAAATATCAATGTTTCCTACGATTTATATCGAGTAACACATCTTGTGCAATATCTATTGCTCTCAAGTGTAAATATATTTCCAGTTCTTTAATATAATTCAACTTTATGTATCGATTATAACGGAAATATTGATTAAGTAACAGAATATTCGTATAAAAACTTAGCTCCATAATAAGAAATCAACCTAATGGGCACTAACAATCTTACCAGCCATGCGACACTCTAACTAAATTGACGTTAATGGTAACAATTTTGAAAATAATGCATAGTAAAACTGTAACAATCGGTATCTCATAAATTATTAATCGTCTGTCCTCAAAACCGTGTATCAGTATATTCAGGATCTCAAGCCTTATAGCTGCAAAATTTTATGAAAATGTCAGAATTACATCCGAGGACTTCTCGTTGTTAAATGCACTTGTCACAAATGCTAAAGGACAGTGTCTACATTTTGAAGATCCCTGTTAAAATTATGTAAATATGGTGAATGTTTTTTATAATTTCGTATTAAAGTATGAAAATATTTTCCATACTATAATCGTTTCATACGACACATAATGTATTATCACTCGGAAATATTGTGCGCTTCAAGTATTGTTATTATTGGTTGGTATTATATACAGGTTGTTATTACTAATATACAGTTTCGAGCATTTCGGTATGTAGTAATTTTTTATAAAACTATTTAAATACATTACACAGCTTAGCATAAGGATAAACTGTAAATAGAATTTGGTAAAATGTAATTTAGAGGTAAGACTGTTCGAGGAAAAAACATTCATTTCTTAATTACGATTTAAAAGAAACGAGACTCATAGCAATATAAATGTTCCTACACACATTGGATGCAGCTGTTTTCGAAATCATATATTAGTAACAAAATTTTATGCCAATGGCCCGATACATTTCTATAGCATGAGAGTACAGAGAACGTTGCTCTATGCTCTATGCGAATGAAGTAATAAATAGAATGTACTAATTTTAGCACATCTTCATAGAATTGTATATTGGTTGCTGTGTTGGTTACAGAAAAAGTTCCCCAAAATATAAAATGGTCAAGGTATTGATTAATATTATAAAAGACAGAATAAAAAAACGGTGCTTAGAAAAATGATATAGTGTAACATTTTTTAAATAACAGAATATACGGGGTGTTCGGCAACAGGTGGTAGAAAACGGAATGGGGGATGCCACGTGACAAAATAAAACGAAAATCAAGAGTAACGAAATCGCGGTGGATATTTCCTTTTTTATAAACGAAGTCGGGCAATCCGGAAATTCAGAAAATTATGCAACTTTGTGTGCAAGTACAGTAGTTCATGTGTAAGACCAACCTAATTTTGTTGGTGCTGTTGTGCGGATTTAGGGGTTGAAATCACCCCTTGAAAAAATGCAGAATTTTCTTTTTCGTGGAATATCTCGAGATCGGTGAGAGATTTTGGAAAGAAGTTTAAACAAAAGCTGCACCTTTTTTATATATCTACAAAACTGCGTAAAAGTAGTTATCGAATTAAGAATTCGTGGTGGGGGTAACTTGAAAAGTATGGACTTTTTGATAATTATTTTTAGGCAGTTTTGTAGATATAAAAAAACTTGTCTTGCGCATGAACAAACTTCCGTTAACAAAATATTCGAAAAAGTGTCTTTTCATCAGATATTTTTCTTTATAAACTCTTTTCAAAATTTTGTTATCGCAAGTGTTCAGCGCTTATTGTACCATTAAACTTTTGTTTGAAACATTTTTTTCTGTCTGTTGTACTTTGAGAGTTATGCGCGAAAAAGTGGAAGTGCCAATTTGACTTTGAGGTTAGTTTTCACCCCCTTAGTCCGGGTTCGCGGTGTTCCCTTGTCAGTTGATAGGTATATCCTATACCTCGTCTGTGGTGACACGGCTCCCATAAGATAATAGGTCTATCCCATAGACTTATATAGACGGAGCGGAAGAGAGGACTGTTGGCGAGGGGACTGTAAGATCGGAGGGGAAAAGGCAGAAACCATACAGGCAATTCGGTAGTTAGGTTCGGATGTATTCGGTTCTTGTCGGTTCGGCATTAATGGCTATGTTCGAAACATAACCACTGTTGCTCAACTATTACTGTTCTAAAGCGTCGTAGTGGTCGTTGTATATAATCATATATTAATTGAGTGTAATAATGACTTATTGCGTAGTAATCGGTTGTGCAAATCGCAGGAAAAATAAAAACTGCGAACAGTTGGAGAAAGAAAATATAAATAATGATAGTATTCGATTTCACATGTAAATAAATAAATATACATACATAACCAACAATTTATATATTATATATATAATCTTAGAAATTCAAATGTGTTGCTTGATTATCGAATAGATAATATGTTTATAATAAAAATATTTTTTTTTTTCATCAGTTATGTCGCAGCAAATGAGCGATATATATCTATTATACTATATAATTATTTATGCATATTAATTATGTTTATGAACTTTTAAGCTTACAAAATCTTTAAAAATATAACTATTATTGCATATATCTATAAGTACGATTTTATTTAAAAAAAGCTTCATTCTATTTACTAATTTTGTTATATATATATAACGTACATGATATACGAAAATTTGAATTATGTATAAGTATACCTAACCTTTTCGACTAAGTATCCCTCATAGATATATATAACAATATAACGTCATTGAATTTCCGAATAGCCCCGAGGAGTAACGGAGTTACCCGATTTGCCTGTATGACAGTCCCCTTACCGCGAATCTTACAACCCCCCTCAGACACGCTCCGTCTATATATGTCTATGGTCTATCCTATACTTCATCGATGAGGTTAGGTCTGTTCTATACCTCGTCTGTGATCTAGCATTCAATTTAAATTTTTATCAGTTCTTATCACTTTCATGTCGCGTTCAACGTTACCGATTTAGGAAGGAATTGGGTTACAACGCTATCAGCGGTAGAAATTAAAAATATAACGAAGCAGCATCTTTTTTACGTTTCGGAATAACGGAAACAATGCGATTGTATTTCTACATTATGTATAACTCTGATGATTTACGTAATCATGTGTGCTATGGAATGTTTGATATTATTCTTGGCATCTACTTTTTCATATTCTAAGAGATTTATTCTTTTCAGTGTTGCATTTAATACACGCGGGACTATAAAATGTTGCTTCCGCTTCTTCTAGCTATGCATAATACATGTACATAGTTTATGTTTTTTGCTAATAGGATGATGCATTCTAAACTCGTACGTGTTGTACGATACACAGTCTGTACAATAAATGTACTGAATGCAGTTTCTACAAAACTTAATACATACTTATTTTAAAATTTATTCCACGAGTCTAGTATATGGAATAGTTGTAATTAAATTTTTGAATCATGTAAATTCTATATTATTTCCACTTACCTTCAAAACATTCAGTGTCTGTGAATTGCTACATACATGGAAATTTTCAATTTTTTAACAGGAAAACCAACGCACATTAATATATAACAATCATTTCATTTGCATTCTAATTTTAATGCAAGAAGACGTATCCATTCCATCGAAAAATTATGAAAGTTTATTTCTGTGCAGCGAGGGATTTAACGGGCGGCCGATGAGTAGTCGCCGTTTGGGCCCCTTTCCAGAAGGCCCACCCACGGCCCTGTCTTCCAAATAAAATTATGATTTTATCTAAACACTATATTTTTTTTTGTTTCCCACAATTTTCAGACCACACGCGCGTAAATTTATTTATAATTCTGTTATGTATACAGGGTGTCCCAGAACGTTTGCCATCTGGGCCATTTTCCTTAAATCCGCCCCTGGTTCTGTAGTTGTTACATACTTCGAATTGATGAAATTAAGTTCGATTAGATTTAGATTCATATTTAAGGCTTGCCAATGTTACAATATTATTTCAAAGGAAAATATTTAGATATAGTGAAAAAAAAAAGCATTAGAATTCTTTCATAATTATTCATGAATTATTCATCTCCCATCCATGATTTGTGTGTATTGTACAAGGATGTTCTTTATACACCACTGCAACAATTTTTATCAACGATCAATCAAACCATAGGAAAAATGGTCTAAGAATGACACGAGCGTTCAATATTTTATGCCTTTTTTATTGAATGTTTCTAACTGTTATTGAGAAACAATGTGGTGTCTGTCATACATATTATAAACTGGTCTTTGTGTATTAAAATTTCTTACGTAAATGTAACCAATGATATCAGTGTTGTTTCATAATGCGCACTCTTTATATTATTTCACACAAGTCTGTACTAACTACTTATGGCGAGTATGGTAAATGTATACATATCGTGGCTTGGCTAACGTAACATTCGTTACTTATCTACGAAACTTTGATGCGATCAGTGAAGAATTTGCCAACTGTTTAAAAAAAAAAGTGAACTTATAAAAGCATTGTCAGTATAAAAACACTGTAATAAGGAGACAAAGAACATAGCCATTCTGTTTATTGGATTGGGACTTGCAGTTTGGTATTTTCCTTTGTTGAATATGCGCAAAACAAGAAATCCCAGGTTCAAACTCTAATTTACAGAAATCTGTGGCACTTTCCTTTTTTGAGTTCTGTCATTCAATATTTTCAGTTCCGATTTTCTTTGGCAATGTTTTGGATAGTCGAGTCATGATAACACTTATCGCGATAATATTTACGAAACTATGTTAAAATAAAAACGTACGAAACATTCGACCGATATTTGAAATTGAAATTTTTCGAAAAATCTTTTTTACAAGTACAATTTGGTCCGTGTCCAGTTCGATGGGTAATTCAAATCCACAAATATCTGAAACGTATATAGTATTCGGAACTGATACATTTCATCGAAATTACATGGAATTTTCAGCGAACTTTATTAAATAATACCGTGCTTATATGCAATCAATAAGGAAATGAAAAATGTCGATTATCCGTAAATGCTTATTGTTTACTTAAATACTCTGTGCTTTATTTGATCCATCGTATGCGTCGAATTTGCCATAAGTAGGTACAGCTGTGTTATGTTACATGAAAATATTTTATTTTCTCAGTGCAGCTCTTCAGGCCTCGGACAAGACAACACACATAATCTTTGATCATTGAAGTGTTCATTGGCGCACTGTAGGATCAAATCATAGGCCTCCTAACAATAGATAAATAGGTGTATAATCATAAAGTTGTAGAGACTTATAATAATCCGAAATGCTAAATAAATAGTACCGAACTTCTTATTTATTTATTGTTTAATTCGTACTACTTGTCGATAACGTTATTGCCAGTATTTCGTTTGCAAAAGTTTTCAGTATAAAATTCTTTACGTTTAATAAAATAAAGATGCTTCATTTGGCGAAATGCTTCGTACGATTTAATTGTCAAATATTAATCAATAGTAATAACAATAGACTTGGTATTTCGTATCCTTATTTGCTGAAAACAATTTTACTCTTTTTTATTCATATACACATGTTCCTCGTAAGAAAAGAACCATATCAATGTATTTGCATTATCATACCAGATGTTTATAAAGCTCTACAACTTACAAACCAAGACCATGTATCGTGTATTTTTAGGATATTATTAGGTAGGTATAGGTAGACATTGCCTATGTACAATCGCAACAACGTTGCTTATGCCTACTTTCTGGCAATCCTAAGTAAAGCTTACAGTTTGAATAAACCTTTTTTTTCGATAATTATGTCTTTAATAAGTAAGTAATAATTCTATTAGAAATAACAGTGCAATATCTGAACTGTTAATTTATCCTGCAGCCATTTACATATTACATTTTTTTAGTTTAAAGTATTCTCATACAATGCTTGTATGTTTTGGTTCTGAGACATATTTAAGATAATCATTTTACTATTATAACTGGCCAATAAGTATCTGCCACTTTTCTTATATTATTAATCTATTTATCATATATACAGATAATATACAGTAGTCGCGCTTAACATAAGTAATGTTGTTTTATCCTATTTCTCGATAATGTTATAGTAGTTATACGAATAGAAACTTGACCGCATCTAATCATTCAATGTGCACTAGTGTCGCACACTGGAATATAAATACATTTTTATATAAAATTTGTATAATCTACATGAATCACTTTAAGTATATCTTCTCATTTAATCACAAAAGATATAAATGTAATAACTACTACGCAAGCGGCGGGGCCATAGGCGGTGTCACTCTGGCAGTACATCATACAAATAATTCTAGAATATTTGAATTTTCGACAAACGAGTAATCAGTTTCTTTTTTTTTTAGAATATATGATAATAAATCGTCACATAGAATGTATTCTCTCGCGCTGATCAGATGTGCATCGTTATCCTCGTATGTTTCACTTTGTTTAGCAGATCCCGGGAAATCGTTGCCGCGTATGTTTACCGCGTCTAAAATTTGAGTCGTTTATAAAATTTCACGTTTCCTATTTTATTACCATACGTTTCTTTCCTTAGGATCTTAGCTCCGATATTAGCTTTGCAACCATTCGTCCCTCGCTACTCCGAGAAGTAATAAATAAACAAGTGACTTTTCCCTTTTGCAAGTCCAATTATTAAATTATTTATATCAGAATATGAAAATAAACTCTATATACGTGAACGGTTTCGATGTATCTCGAGAGGTTTTACGCGTCAGGAATAATATTCTGTTCGGATGTTTGGCGTTCCGGTAAATTGTTTAAACTGATATGGAATTTCTGTTAAATCATACCTCCAAGTCGCAAGTTGTGGTAATCCTTTTAGCGAATATTCACATGCGTGTAACATTGTCAGTGCAATAACGGACACGTAAAATTCTGAAATCAATCAATCCACCAACAGACGATGAGAGTTTGCGAATAAGACCGAAGCATATTTTTACGTCAACGTAAAAGCTCCGAAGATACACCGTACGAAATATTACTTAGTTTCCAGTGTGAAGCCCGATATGCCCTCGATTATTTTGTTCTTCATCTGTTGTTACTAATCATCTAAAGGAAAGGAACACTATATGCGCTATATCCATCAATAAGCAGGGTGATTCACAACAGATGAACGTCTTATCTATATTCGATTAAAACTTATTTACAAAAGTTTCTGTACAACTTGTAATTCTGTTGTGATGTAGGTCCATCATAGCCTTGAATGCGAGTAGACCGGTATTGAGGTAAAGATCGTATTGCAGGGAGAATTTCAAAGTCGAAGCCTTTGAAGCAGCACAGCACATTTTGTCAAGCAAATATTCCAAAATCATAAATCCGTTTAGAGCAATGTCTATGTTTCGAAGGTACACTAAGAACGATGGTTTTTTCTAAAATTATCCCGATATTGTGCAAGATATTCGGGCTGGAGGCCCGCGTTTTCAATATAAAACCCTATAAATGTGCCATACGATTTGTAAAATTCATGGACGAAAGGTTACCAGCTTGTCTATCAAACGTAATCGTGTCAACCTGTTTCGATCTGTTCCACAAATATTGTCCGTGTAAAAACTGATTTCGGAATGAAGAAATAGGCAAATGGCAATACGTATAAAATATATATGTATATATATGTGTATATATAAGTCCGCCAATCGTATCGCACATTTACTGTATCAAACAAATATTCCTCGTAGTATTAGTCTGTATGTAAAACTCCTCGTGGAAAACGATTATTCTACGCTCGGTATTAAAAGATTCGTTTACCTTCATTCGAACACAATTAATATAATTGTGGTACTCAGCGATCAGTTCTGGAACATATGCCCGGCACAATGTTATAACGCGTCTCTATCGGAAATAAGGTTTCCCAATGTCAAGGACTAAACACAATCCGTGCAATAACATCTTTACAAAGAAGCACGCTATGTGGTGCTCTGTTCCGCTATTAATTAAAAGTCATCGTCTTTAAATCTAGTAATATGCCCTAACTTCGTTAATAGGAATATTATAATTAGAGCTAAGATTGTTTGTACCATTGAATTAGGTGAAAGCACCCACAGTGACCCCAATACGTTTTGAAATCCCTCACTACAAGTATTTTCGGCCGATTGGAAATATATTTGTAGCAAGATATGCAAACCTGCCGATCGCTTTTCTTTTTTTTTTTTTTTCTTAACGTCGGGGTCGCGATTTGATTATTCCTCTAAAAGATGCCCGTGTTATCTTTTTATTCGAAGAGTGCCAATATGTCATCGCTCGATGAGGGGTTACCACTGCTAGCGCCGCTGCTAGGAGGTGTGTTCAGATCTGGTGGATCTAGGTACGAAAGTAATTCCATTGGATCTACAACATTGTCTGGCAAGAGCTGCAACACAAGGCATACACGATCGATTAATATCGAACCAACGTCGGAGCGAAGCCGGATAAACAAGGATATGCATCGTCAGGTACTCACATTCAATGCTTCTTGACCTGTACCCTCGCCATCTATCACCGCAGCCGGATCGAAATTTAAATCCGATGGTATATCTGTAGTGTCGTTATTTATGTTCGTACTCGTACTACCAGACGTGTTATGATTTCCTGTGGACTCTTGGGACGCAGGAGGAACACTTGGCGGACCACTGTTTCCACCGCCTGGTGTATGAGGTGTATGCGGAGTGTGAGGTGTATGAGGTGTGTGGGGCATCTGCAACGTACGAAAAGAAGTATTACACAGCGTTATCCAACGATCGGTGTACATTGGATTATTATATGTAACCGTAGGATCAGTGGCGGATTTAACAGGGCGGCCGATCGATGAGCAGTTGCCGCCTGAGCCCCCCCCAGGGCCCTATCCTTAAAAAAATTATGATCTTATCCAAACTATATTTTTTCTGTACTACTACACTAAGACCGTTTTTAGTAAACTAACCCTTCATTTTCCTGGAAAAATGGACCCCTTCAGAAGGCCCCTAAGTCCCCATCCTTAAAAAAATTATGATCTTATCCAAACTATATTTTTTCTGTACTACTACACTAAGACCGTTTTTAGTAAACTAACCCTTCATTTTCTTGGAAAAACGGACCCCTTCATTTTCTTGGAAAAACGGACACCTTCAGAAGGCCCCTAAGTCCCCATCCTTAAAAAAATGCGATTTTATCCAAACTATATTTTTCCTGTACTACTACACTAAGACTGTTTTTAGTAAACTAACCCTTCATTTTCCTGGAAAAATGGCCCCCTTCAGAAGGCCACTAAGTCCCCATCCTTAAAAAAAATTATGATTTTATCCAAACTATATTTATTCTGTACAACTACACTAAGACCGTTTTTAGTAAACTAACCCTTCATTTTCTTGGAAAAATGGGCCCCTTCAAAAGGCCCCTAAGTCCCCATCCTTAAAAAAATGCGATTTTATCCAAACTATATTTTTTCCGTACTATTACACTAAGACCGTTTTTAGTAAACTGCCTTTTCATTTTCCCGAAAAAAAAATGGGCCCCTCAGAATGTTTGCCACCTGGGCCTTCTTTCTTAAATCCGCCACTGCGTAGGATAGCCATAAATTCTGCGCTTTTAATTTACCTGGTCGTTAAGCGACTTCTCCATAGCATTCAAAGGATCTAAGGAGTTGACTGACTCGTTTAAGTGTGAAAGAGGCCCCGTTCCGTTGGTGTAATCATTATTGGTGTTCGTATTCGTCCCGGAATTAATATCGAAAGATCCTCCCGACGAATTCCGATGATTGATATTGTTATTTCCGTACGTAGACGGCGTTGTATTATTCATCATAGAGCCGCTTACGATGCTGCTCATATCTGGCGGTATGTACGGGCTCATTGCCTGATTCATATCCCAGTTATTCATAGTCGGCATGTTCATACTCCCAGGCGACATTGCCTTGGTCATTCTCTTGCAATCGCTCTCTTCCTCGGACTTGATACCAGCCATGCTCTTTGCAGGCTTCCAGTTCGCCACCGAGTCTATCGTCACTTCCTCCACTTCCGCAGTGTTCAACGTGTTCAAAATCCCCCACATATACTGGTCAACCTCTAAACCTTCCAGCTGTGCGGGTTTCCTGTGAAGCATATACGTAACATTGATTTCACGCACCGATCAGCATCTATCTACCGGCTCATGCGTTGCTTCCGATACTATTGAAACGGTTACTTACGTGCACACAGGACATCTCCAAGATCCTCGTTCGCAATTTAGCTGTAGATATGACTCCAAATCGAAGCATTGTATGTGTTTACAGTCGTGTCCCCTTGCTGGCAGTGTAATACGTTTAAAAGTAATAGGACATTTTAAGGATACCTGTTGTAACGATAAGTAGCACGTTAACGAATCAATTAAAAAAAAAAAGAAACATAAGTGGAATATTTCATGTGTTGTTGTGAAATGTGCCTTGCCTTAAGTGCTGTTTGCTCTACGACATCTTTCTCCGACTGTATACCATTGTTCGAGATCGTATTACTGAAATTCCGTTTGATCTTGGTTATACAGTGCTCCGCCGTGAGTAGCCTTTTACGTAGCAATCCGTGAAGCACGCTTCGCACGCTTGGTCGATGGACTAATTGGAGCACGAACAAATGCGACTGTAAACGACAAATCAGAAAGTATTATTATCATTCGTGGGAATTAATCTCGTTTTAAGGAGAGGAACAAATGGCCAGCCACTGGTAACTGTTAGTATGTTTGCCACTGGTAGCTGCTGCTAATAAGTTTATTACACGAAAGCGACACTTACACAACAACACGCGGATACCGTGATTTGTATCGTGTTTCTGCCTGGTTGACAAACGTCCTTCAGGTATAAGGGTTTGTGAGAAGTCTTGTTCTCGCCACGATCGATAACCAGCGGCGTGGCGTTCACGGAGACTTGCACGCTCGCCGGCCAATTCGTGTTCATTTGCCTGTCCTCGTGGTGGAAACATTTCAGCTGCAGTTCCAAGTCGGACCGCCACATCAACGTCTGATGCACCGTGGACTTCAGTTGGAACACATGGTTGCTTACAGCCAAATTATGTTCTAAGCGGAAGGGTGGAAGAATGATGCCATCCCTCACAGGGAATGTTAATCTCAACTCATCGTCCTCTGCGCAATAATAACAAGAGATTACATTAGCGTCTTCACATTTTGATCACTTGCAAGGGAAGATCACCAAGCCGGAAATTCCAAAAATTTTGAAACTTTGGGGATATGTAGAGGATATATAGGTATGTATTGCGCAATTTTTTGCTTGCTAAATTCCCCTGAAAATCCGGCTATTTCCCAATGTTGTGTTATAACTGGCGAACTGTAAGAGATAGATAAAAAGTTTTCAGACAAAAGTCACTTCTTTTAATTAGGACTATCATTTGGTAACTTACAGTTCTTGGATTTCACCCCCTTAGAGTGAATTTGGACAGCAAAAAAATTGCGTAATACATATATATCCTCTACATATCCCCAAAGTTCCATAATTTCTTGAGTTTTCGGGTTGGGGATTTTCCCTTATTAGTCATAGCATTTTAGTCGCGCGGATTAGAATATAAATCCCCCTCGCCTAGGTCTTATAGAGATGAAAAATCACTGGAATCCTAGTGAAATGGCAAAGCTACCGTCTAAAACCGCTTTTGATAAAAACAACTAGCCACAAATCCTTGACGCTCTACATTCTGCCCATCCTCATCGACTAGCATCGTCTAATCGCTTAAAATCTCTCCGCATCGCCAGCTCCCTCTTGTGCAAGCTCAAAGGGACGCGCATTCCTATTAGGCACATGCCGAATAACACTTACTCTGAATGTTAACCGGTGACTTCATCTCGTTGAAGTTGGGTTTGATGTCCGGGTTCGGGCTAATGTAAGGGGGCATACTGGTGGCCGGTGTTAACGGCGGCGTCGGGTTTCCGGGGATGGGGCTGTGCTGGTAACTCAGACTCGCCGCGCCCGTCGTTCTCATCGACGTCACGTCCTGCTGATACTGGTTGGTCGCGGCGGCGGCGGCGGCGACTGCCCCGTACGAGGACGCGCCGCCGGCGTACCCCGTGTTCGGTTGGTGGCCGACGAATTGATTGCCGACCGTGGTGGGTCCCATGCTAACTGGTATGCCGTTGCTGCCGTAGTACTGGCTAGCCGCCGCCTGGCTGGCGGTGTTGTACGACGGCGCAGTTTGCCTCATAGTGGTAGTCCGTATCATCGTGTTAGGCCCAAAGCCAGCAGCCGAGGGATTCATAGTTTGCATCGGCTGATACTGCGGCTGGAAGCTCGGCCTCGCCGCGCCGGGGTAATTGGTCGGGTACTGCGACGTCGCCATGCCGTTGAAGGCTGGCTGCATCGCGGCCGGGTTCGGGGCCGCGTACGGGCCCTGCTGCCTCTTCTGCGCCATGTGCATCGCGGGGTTTGGGTAAGGCGCTAATCTCCTTGGATAGCCTTGGTGTGGTTGAGCCTGGGGAATGCGAAGGGATTAACGTGAGTGTCTTTGAGCTTCCAGGGAACATGCTCGCGTCCTTCGCGCCTGGTACCGAAGACAACGGTTCGGTAGTTCCATACTGGGGAGACAGCAAGGAGAAGAAGCAGTGGCGGATTTAAGAAACAAGGCCCAGGTGGCAAACGTTCTGCAGGGCCCATTTTGGGGGGAAAATGAAGAGGTAGTTTACTAAAAACGGGCTAAGTGTAGTAGTACAGAAAAAATCTAGTGTTTGGTTAAAATCATAATTTTTTTGAATATGGTGCCCTAGGGGGCTTTTTGGGCAGGGGCCCATTTTTCGGGAAAATAAAGAGGTAATTTACTAAAAACCGGCCAAGTGTAGTAGTACGAAAAAAATGTAGTGTTTGGATACCTAATCATAATTCTTTTTGATCAGAGGGCCCTGCAGGGGCCTTCTGTGCAGGGGCCTAGGTGGCAACTGCTCATCAGCCGCCCTGTTAAATCCGCCACTGAGAAGAAGGCAGAGCAAAGTACGATAACTTAACCTACCTGCATGCTCATCTTGTTCATCTGCATGTTGTTGGGTCCCATCATATTGTTCATGCCCATATTGCCCATGTTACTCATGGAGTTCATGGGGGTCATCCCGTTCATACTACTCATACCGTTCATACCTCCCATTGACATGGGATTCATCGAGTTCATGCCATTCATACTGTTCATCGAATTCATGGAATTCATAGAGTGCATTGGGCTCATGGTGCCCATGCTATTGAAATTGCTCATCCCGACTGGCCCCATTCCGGCCATTGGTCCTCTTTGGGCGTACCCTGCGTTGTACGTTTGGTGGGGTATTCCATGTTGACTCTGCATCTGTAATCGACCAACGGGACATGTGTACGGAGAGAATCGGGGCCCATGAAAGTAATCTTCATTCGCGGGTGAGAAGAGGAGGTTGGTGGCGAATCGGGGCATCGAATGAGACGGACGAGACAGTACCTGACTGAATTGCGAGGGGATGTCTTGGCGGTCCTGCATGGCCACCACGCTGGCAGTGGCGGTGGCCGTAGCGGTGGCAGCTGCCACCATCGCCGCGGCACTAAATGTCGAACCACCACCCCCGTTCTGGGGTGGCACCGTGCTATGATAGCCGGATGATAACACGGGCTGCACCCCAACGCCGATCGCCGCCGTTGTTGATGGTGTTCTTGCTGCCAACTTCGAGAAAAACGACAATGATTGCGCGCCGCACGGTGGTACCTTTCACCGACAAGTGGGGTGCTGAAACAAGATGAAGATAAAGTTGCATTTTCATGAGGGATCTGTCTTCTGGATCAAGCTACAGGCTACAGGAGTCGGAGGTCTTGAATTTTGCTACGATCGAGTTCTCAGATAATTTATCCCCGGCTGTAGGTAATTGATAATGCTTAAAACTGCATCACGTAATAAATTGGTGTGCTTATAATACTCCAGCTAAATGGAAAATGAAAGTAAGATTCAGCAGTGAAATAGTTTGAACGAACAAATTTATTAGCGGGCTAAACACATCGATGCGAATACAATATAGATACCGCTCTGTAGGTCAGATTCGTGTCCGAACGGTTCCGTGCGAGTAATCGATTGTATCGCAACGTTCTCTATTTTCTGCAGCGCAGCAATAATATATGACAGTTATTCATGAGTGCTGAATTATTTGAGAAGGTCGTCAGCTTAAATCGCGCACTACGTGGCGCAACTGTGCCCGCGCCATGCTGTAATAGACTATCGATAATATTGATTGCCTAACACATCACCATCGAAATTAACTGGGTTGCAATTACGCTAGGCTACCTAATAAGTGTTCTTGCTTACTTGAAAAAAAAAAAAAAATTACCAAGCGAAAATGGCAAGGGAGACCGCACGACTTCAGCGTTGCCTACATTGGGACTAGATTTGGTCGCTTAAGCTGGCGCATAAAACTCTTATGGCCATTGTAAAGAAGAAAAGCAACAGCAAAACACTGAAAAAGTGGGGAGACATGGTAGCACGCGCGCCATATTGAATTAGAATTACTGACCAGCAAGATGAGAAGTGAAACCTTGAGAAAGTGTTTAGCTAGAAGTAAACTAGAACCAGCTATAGGAGCAGAGAATTAAAATACATTCCACGCAGTACGAAGAAGTAGAAGTCGGTTCTCTTTGTGGTGTTCTTTCATCAATATATCCAGGTCTGAATACTGTTCTCGTTCGAAGCTATCGAATAGTATCCTCGTTTCTGTCCCGTGCGTGCGTGCGTGAGCGCGCGCGCGAGACTACCCCAAAAGACCGAAAGACTGAGGAGCGAACCCTGCGCGCACCGTTCATATTCCCAGCTGGCCAAGGCCCCTATTGGTTTTCTGTGGGAAATGCACGTGCTCGCTATTCACACACCGTGCTGCGCTTATAATACCGTTCTGCTACAAACACCGCTTGCCGGTGGAATCGCGTCCGGGAACCGACGCGCTGCTCTGCACGATCATTTTCGACTCGTCAGACGTTCCGCGTGGAAGTTTCAATAGGGTGCCGACTCCTCGACCCTTGCTCTGCAAACGGGGATATCGCGCAGCTCGAGAGGAAGATCAACAAGCTTGCCCAATTCGTTTCTCAACGAACTGATTTCTTTAGCCACTCTCTCTTAACCCCTTCACTTTCGACAAAGTTCCGCCCCGCCAACCCCCTCCAGTAGTGAGTAGAATCTTTGACTTAGAGATGGTTGTTGACTCGAAGGATCTCTGACTTTGGAGAAATTCCTGGGATGCCGAATAAACGGAACTGTTTGTTTTAAACTTTTAGTTCTGATTAATGCTGCCGGTGGCATCACTTAGGTGTTTGATACTATTTTGCTATGGAGAATTTTGACCTTTAGAGGGTAAGCAGTGTTTAATTGAAAGTAGCGTGGGAGTTATACAGGGTGTGATTCTACATGAAGGGATAAGTAGAATATATACGAAAAAATTTTATTTAGTTTTCAAGGAAAATTAACTAATATATCTGATTAAAAATTAGCAGAATATAGCAGCAAATATGGCATAACTGCGGATGAAATGAATCACTGTGGAAAAATAAGTCGAAATTGCAGGATAACTTTTTTTCAAATCGAGTCATTATTTTCGAGAAAATCGATTTTAATTCTCTTATCACTAGAGTGCATGCGTTCCGGCGGGTATTTTAAACTCTATTTTTTGAAAAACAAAGGCGCGTTCGAAAAAATTATTATACAATTTTGACATATTTTTCTGAGCATTCTCCAACGTTGTATGCAAAACAGGTGGAGAATATCGCAAAGGTGGAGCAGTTGTAAAAGGAATCAAAGTTAGAAACACCGATGAGACTCGAGGGGAAATTTCTCAGAAACGTGAAAGAAATTCCGGACAAGGGTATACGATGACCATTGTTCTGCGTAATGTTCGAAACTCGGGGAACCGCGTGAAAGAGTGCACCGCGTGTATCGTAGCGTATCCGTCGCGATATCGCGTTACCACGTGCACGAGGCAGGTTCTGTTGCGCGTGCTCGTGGAAATTCTATAAAACAGCAGAGAATCTTTGTTTACAGGCAGACGTATCGGTGCCCTTTAATTTCATCGCTTAAAGAGCTCCGATCCGCCGTCGTTTTCACCGGATGGTAATTTAAACGGATAGTGTTTCTTTCGCCCGCGCTTTCGAGCGCGCGTGGCGCCCTCTGCGAGGTTTTCTCCTTGGTCCGTTGTACTTGAAAACTCCCCTTCTTTAAGCCGTTGCCAATAAAATACAAACTTCAGTAGCGACATTTGCGATAGGTGCATGCATTGTTTATTTGACAATTTGCCTATGGAATTATAAACGATATAATAATATCGTTTGGTGTAAACAAGGCATTCTATTCAAATAAAAAATAATTATTTAAATTCTCAAACTAATTAAGCATGGTTTTCATGACGATCACTAAACAAACTGAATTGAAGATTGTAAGGAATTTCTTGCACACGTGTCGGAGTATTTTTGAAGACAAATTTGCCACGGTCGCGTGGAAGAAACTCGTTGACAAACGGGGGACGGGCCGGGTGTCCTCGATTTTTAAAACTAGAAAAGGAAAAGGAAAGAAAGATATAAAGATCTCGTTAATCATTTGCTAAATAATTTTTTCACGCCCGCTTGACTCCAGAGGTTTTCAAAGTCAATGGAAGAGGGGCGCGCCTGCTCTCGTCAGAGCGAAAGAGAGCCTTCTCCGCGCGTGGTGTCCTCGAGACGCGATTATGGCGCATCGACAAAAACAAATTTCGAATAATAGCCTCTCGCTCGATTTCAATACGCCGGCGGTAGAGGGACACGTCGTCCCCCATATCGTCGCTTGTATACACACGTCTGCCGACACGTGTGCGTCAGCATATAGGGTGTTCGTAAACGGATCCACTGGAGGACATTGTCGGAACTGCCGACAGAAAACCTCTTAATGCCATGTTCGAAATAATCGCCTCAATTCATTATAACATTTTCGACTCAAAATAGATATGCTCCAACCCCGCAAACACTGCAAGAAATTAATGTATTCTAGCCTTTTATGTTAATGATAATGCTGTCCGTTAATATGTGTCATGTGACGACAATAATGTGTCCGGTGACTGAAGATGTAAAATTTTTACTATACACTACTACGAAACTTTGCAGAGTTGTAGCTCAAGTGATGCTAATAACGTAACTATTTTTTCATTCGGCAATAAAACGGTCCTAAGGGTGAAAACACCCCCTCAAAGAGATTCTAAGTTTTCATATAATCGTGAATATCCTCGAAACCGTAAAAGTTATCGAAAAAAAGTTCAATCAAAAGTTCTATGGCCTTCGATATCCTACAATATGGTGATAAAGAATTGTCGACAAAAAGTGTGGTGGGGATAAATTTTGAAAAAAATAATGTTTTTCGAAAGTTCTTTATCGCCGCTTTATAAGACATAAAAACCTAAAGAACTTTGAATTTAACTTCTTTTCAATACCTGGTACAGTTTCGTAGATATTCAGGGTAACCTACAAAACTTACCATTTTTCGAGGGGGTGTTTTCACCCTTAGCTACATTTTTGCAAAGTTTCAGATTCTTTGAATTTTCGAGTTGCCGAACTTCAGTATCCCACCATCGACTGCGATTCAATATAGATGGCGCCCACGCAGTCGAGCATGATTAACGCCGTCGCAAAACAGCCGCAGCCGAATCCCCTAAAAATACGCCCTTCGCGCGGGACGATAAACAAGCCACCATTAACGCGCGCGTCGCAATCACGAATAATTCACTCGTTGCAGTTACTTTCCTCCCCGACATATCATCGTCGTCATCGTCCCGTATTAGATTTCCGAGACACCCCGTACATACGTATACACGTAACGTACTTACGGTCAGATATAGTACGTAGAGGGAGCATTTCGAAGGTTGACGTCATCCGCAGTCCCACCCCCTTTAAATTCGTGCTGAATACAACTTTGGGAGTAAAAGAGGGGGAGCTGGAGTAGACCGAGAGAGAGGCAGAATGAGAGAGAACGGGAAGAGCGAGCGAGAGAGAGAAGGACTGAGAGGAGACCCGTCAAACCTATATATGCCTTTTCCCTTCGATCGTCTCTGTTCTCCCTTATTCTGACCGTATATTCCTTCCCCCCTTCCTATCTCCCCCCTTTGGAGCAGCGTCTGGGGGCGGGGTGGGGCCCCTTCTGTAAAGCCCGCAACGGGTTTCTATTCTCGGATGTCAATATTTCGTCAACTAGAGCCCACTCGGGCACGCAACAAAAGCCCCTACACACAGCCTGCGCGGCTGGCGTGAGAGAAAGAAAGGAAGAAAGGCCCGTCAGCGTCCGTGATTCGTTCGATGGCGCGTTTAGAAGAGGATGCAACGCTGAGAGTCGGGGCCGTCTACGGGTGCGAACGCGACGCCTGGCGGGAACCTGAATACGAAGCGCATTAAACCGCCGTTTATCAACGCGCTCGAGAGGCCCCCCGCCGATTTTACCGAAACAGTCAATTACCCGCGGGGACAATTCCATTTGTAATTCCAATGTTATTTTAATCTATTAATTATAAAAATTTATTTATTTGATGACAATGTTGTTTCGAGAGTAAATAAGTATTTTTCTCAAGTGTTTAAATGACACCAATTATTATATACTAAGATTTGTTAACGAATTAAAAATTGCTCAATTCTGTCTTAGAGTCATTATTCGGGGGTGACCGTGTTTGAATATACGACATACACTTGCAATGACAGTGTTCTTTTAAAAAATGTAACTGTAAGTGGGTCAATGTCGCAGTCAGAGACGCCCAAGTATTCGGATAACTAAAGGATTTTCGACGTACAGCGGCAGTAGGTACATTGTTTCTACAAAAAATAATTCAAGAATGACCTAATTCATAAGGTCAAAGGAAATTTCTTTACACAACTAAATGGTGTTTGTATTTAAAATTCAATAACTTTTTCCCCAGTATCCAACCCCGAAATTACATTATGGTTTTGATAATAATTAAACAGAAGATCGAAGAATTTCCATAGACACCAAAATATTAGGTGCTTCAAAGGGATCGTTATATTTTACAAATAATTTGTTTCAACTTTCTCCCTCGCTTGCGTACAAAGCCATCGATGATTGTTTTGAAATCACATATTCTCGGAGACTAGCCTAAAGGCTATTTCTCCATTTACAGAACCGAGGAGGCGACTAATGCTGCCGATGCGTGTCGAGGTGGAGGCGAATAATATCGAGCGGGGAATCCTTGTACGAGATAAAATGGGCCTCTCACGGTCGTTGGCGCGTCGACATATAATAGCCGCGTTTTCCTCGCTCGGTGCACCGTGAACTCGTATATAAACCTCGGTTTAACAAATCCAGTTTCGATCGTTACCACCATTCTCGCGTATACACCTTTCTGTACATTTCCACGCGCATACAAAATAGTCGCGCCGGCAAACAATCGTCGTGTGAGCGAGCCAAATTTGGAATGTAAAGCCTCTTAAAGAAATCTGAAAGCTAAATTAGAGCAAGGTTAAAATAATTTCTGTAAGAGGACGAGGAAGCATCTTCTGTTATTACGTTTCCCACTAAAACTGATTCCGATTACATTTTTTCTAGTTCTCTGAAAGTTCCCTGTCTCGTTTAGAAACCAGTTTTTGCGGTACATTTACGTGTTCTACTGAGTACTTAATTAAAAAATATGCGACATTAAATTTTGCTAACAAGATTAAAGGTTAATTATCTTTCATATTTAAAGCGCCACTTTTACATGCAATGTAGTGCACGAATACCTACTCTAGATTAGTAAAGTGGATTCAATTCGATTTTAATGAAAGACATACACTGACACCAGATTAACCGGTTTCGAAACCGTGTATCACAAATTTAATGTAAACGTGTCAATAAATGTTACATTTCACTCAGGGTTTATTAGCCAATTCATATTTTACAGGTCACTACGCAAATTGAACGTTGGGAGCACAAACTTCTAGCGAGAGCAAATAGAAATTATTTCGACTGCATTGCGGTATTATGCTTGAATACTATAGTGGGATTGTTTGCCACTGATTTCCAATATGCTTTCCGAAGCACCTCGTAAATCATGCACAATTTTGGGATCATAAATTTGTCTCAAATTTTGCACGTACTTAGTGCGCGTCGCTAAAAACTCCCCGAGAAGATACAGCTCAAAGTTATATTTTCTAAAAAGTCTACAGGTGCCTATATGCGACGTCAGGACGACTCGAACTACCATCCAAACTGCCTTAGAATTCCGTGGTGTACACTAAGTAGCTACGCGCGCAATTTCAACAAAATTTGTGGCTCGAAATTTCTGCACGACACTCTTGAAACCACGGCTTCACCACCTCCGCTACAAAGCTGCAGTATCTACTCTAAAGGCGTGTAGAATCGGTTAAAAATGACTCGCGTTATCAACGTCTTCATAAAACTTAAGCAGGCTAATAGAGCGAGCACAAACAATTAGCGATACTACACCAGGGAACAGCAACGCAGTCGAGTGCACCGAAAGAGACCTTATTGCGCTAAGCCAGCGGCGGACCAGTTGCCCAGTGTTACGCGTAGCCCCTGTTGAACCGGTCTAAACGCACCTTTAAGGGGAGTGACGAAGAGAGATACGAGCGTGTGGGAGTAAGCAGGACAAAAACGAAACCGCCGGATGCCGATCGCAACACTTCGCTAAAATCAGGACAGCGAAGAGAAGGAGGATGGGAACGAGGATTCGAGAGAGTCCCCAGCCCCGAGACGCCGAGCCTGCGACACGTAAACAAGAGCGTGTGTCCGAGGTCGACTCGCCGAGAGAATCGTGGGAGGAATTCCTTCTTTTTTCCCCTCGGCTTAGGAGAGGACAAGGCGAGATATGGGGACGAGCACGGAGAGAGAGAGAGAGACAAACAGGGAGGAGCTTTCATCTCTGCTGTATTGCATCGTTATTTTCGGTACGAATGGAGAAGACAAAAATGTTTTCGCCTCCCGTTCCGCGGGAAGCCTGAGAATTCTTGAAAACTCTTCAGCGCAATTTTGTTCCTCGGCCATTTTGTCTGGACGATATTGGGAACGGACCATAAGTGGGGTGGAATTTTATTCGCCAGGGCTTCGTTTTTGGGAAGATTGATTTTTATGCATAGAATTGAATTCGTTTGACTTTGAAGTGGCAAGTAATATTATTATCGATGGAGTGCGTCGTAGTAGTTACAGTTGTTCCCGGTTAACTTGGTAAATTTATCTCGGTTAGGTTGATACAAAATCATCGCCGCTACCATTTTTTTTGGTGCGACCGGTTCTCGAGAATAGAGAACAGGAGGAAACAAAGATAACGCCGGTCATTTTGAAGTGAAAATGTGGAAAGTGCCACATTTCTCATCGATCTTCACGAAAGTAACACCAATCCTTGTACTCTTCCGATTAAAAGATACTAAATACCATCTGATTCGGACTACAATTTTATTAAAGAAATTATATTGAAATTAACTTACACAATTTAAAGCTATCTTCGTTAAGAATAGCCCTATTCGGGAGACTGACAAAAATCCATTGGTGTAACGTCCCCATCGATATGATAAAAAATAACGAACTTGACTTTCTGTAAAATTAATGACACATCGCCCGAGCGGCCCTGTGTGGCACACGTGCGACTGACGTCGCGCCGGTGCTCGGCGAAGAGACCAAAAGACGCTTGCGTCGCGCGTAGGGTCATTCGAGCATTTAATTCACAAAATCAAATTCTTTATTTTTCATCGTATCGGTATGAAAGTGATAACAATGGATTCCTGGCGTTCTCCCGATCAGGAGACACAAAATACCGTGTAAATCGGACTATTTTTAACGAAGTTGGCTTTAAATTCTGCAAATTAATTTTATGTGTAATTTTGTTAATTATAGCTCGAATTATGTCGCGCTTGGTATCCTTTTCATCGGGAAAACGCAAGAAATCGATTGGTGCCATTTTCGCGGAGATCCGATGAGAAATTCGGAACTTGATATTTTCACTTTTTAATGGCTAGCGTTATCTTTGTTTCTTGAGCTCTGAAAGCCATAAAACTCAGTGAAGCGTGAAATCGGAGGCGTGAAATTTCGCCTACCTACCCGAATAAAAGATATTCTCCGGACTCAGAGATTATCAACTTAACCGGGAACAACTGTACTTCGTTCAAGTTTGGTAGAATTCGAGTTTGCATAGTTGGTAGAAATAGAAATAGAAAGCAAGACAACGAGCGAGTTACATAAAAATCAAGGCTGGATCGGGGAGGAAACCGAAGTACCAGGTGGCTCTTGAGTCTTGACACATGCCTGTTACTTAATGAGATTTCGCGTCATGATCGTAAATATTTTCAGTTTCAGATGGTCATCCTCGCCGACATCGATTCAAATTAACCAGCGAGCTCACTTGGAATGGAAAAACAATCTCCACGACAGACGCGTCCACGATTCCAACGACCGAATGAATAATGAACAGAGAACTAAAGTGAATTCACAGGAGTAGTTTTCATTTTCTCAGACGATGCCTGCAAATATTCTCCGAATTCTTCCTCACTAGTCTCGAACAAGAAAAATAAACCAACTAATTAAAATCCCAATCACATTTAACGCGCGATACGCAAGCAGTATCATGGCTCAAATAATGTCTCGATTGCATGGGAAATAATGATGATCGTCCCCTTTCAAAAGTTCCACGTCTGCTTTACCAACCGTGTGACCATCAATCTTGCGGTCCCGCCGTAGAGCGCATTGTCGATCACCAGCGCCGTTCCTTTGCGGCGGAGAAAAACTCGCGTGTCAAGGAAGCGTCGCGTATTTAATTATGCAAAGGATACAAAAACCGCCGATTTCCTTTGCCTCACGTGCAACCTGGCGAATTTCAATTTCAAATGCCTCCCGATAAAAACGAATAGAAACCTCGCCTGCCTTTTTGCTCGTGTACCACCAGGATCAACGTAATGCAAGCTGATTCGTGGGACAGTGGTGGTCAGGCCAGAAGCGAGCAGCGCGCTTCGAGATCGCGCCCAACCTCCGCGCGTCGGCTGTCGGAGGATTTTCTCGTTTTTGCCGTTGTTACCTCTACGAGAAGATTCTGTCATTCGCAGCAAACACTTGTGGCATTTCGAGGCGGATGGGAGAGATTTTTCTCGATGCCCGAAGAAAAGGTCGAACGACAGGCGACGCTAGACTATTCCGTTCGGGGGGAGCGCGCGCGCGCGCAGAGACCACTCCGCCATTCCCGGTGGGCACGTGCTCTCCCGTGCTTTTATTTACACATTCGTCGGCGACGGGGGGGACTTCGCCTCGCCTTCGAATGATTAATTTATCGGTTCCATCACGTATCCTGGTGCAATTCTCGGTTGATCGTCGGTGACCTTTAAATTACCGCGTTCCTTCGATAACGTGAATGGGTAACGTCTCGCCTGTGAGACGACAGCTCGCAGCGAACGCCTCTAGCCCGGAATCTTCGACAGAAGGAACGTATTTCGGATGGAACGTTAGCGATGGCCTCGATTGGCTTGCAGACTCTAATCGATTATTGCTTTACCTGCCGCTTTTATTATACTGGATGTCTCGGGAGGAAAGGTCAATAATGTAGGTCATAGTATCGGTGATTCTGAGGAAATAAGTTCATATGTTTATGTGCCTTATTTCAAAGGGTTTCTGGTACTTGGCGTGCAATATTTTCTATCTGAGGACCAAAATGTTGCATGCCTCGTAAGTTGGCTGGTTTGTTTACTTTGAGACCTTGTCGATTTTTGCTTATGGGGTTGGATGAAGGGTAAAGTGGACGGAAGAAAAGTGGATACACGAGACGAACTACTCGGTCGCATAATGGATGCTCTTGCCCGCATGAAGGTATATATGTACATACAATATAAGTCTGGATGATCTCAGACTAGCAACACGCCATGCTTTCAGCTGAATTGCAAAGAGCACTGATGTTGAGGGTGGAATTTTTGAAAATTGACCATAAACTGCAACAGGTTTGTCATCTGGACAATAAATATTAGAAACGGTAGGTACGTAATATTTCTTTGTTATCAATAATTTTGCAACTGGGCATTCAAATAGCTCCAACTCAGAATATATATGTAGAAACTTTTTTACTTAGAATGACCGACACTATGAACACTCCACACGACTCCCAAAATATTGACCTTTCCTTAATCTTTCACCCTATATATTGCAAGGTCATCACTTTACCGTGTGGAGGTCTGGGAATTAAATTTCACTTTACTATATTTGTCACAGGTGAAAATGAAAGATCGAAAGAAATCTATTTTGCTCTAATGGGCTGTTAAGAACGAAATCATCGATGCATCGTGACAAAATGTGTTCAATATTTATGCAATGATAATACAAAAATTAATTTACCAAGAGTATTCCATTTTCTATCAATTGAGAGATATATTTAACAGTTGAAAATCTGAAATAAGTATTACGTTAATCTTGAATTTCATTTTGCATTAAACAATTCTATACAAAGAATAAGTTACGTGATTGAAAAAATCGTTACATATTGCTCTAAGTTTTATATCGACGAAAGAAGTGTGAACTCTTCCTCTAGCAATTATGCAACCAGTACTTTATCCTTTATCAGTTACGTGCCGAGATTGATGTCTGAGATTTTTCCGTATACGTACATCAATATTATCATTCTGCCGCTTCCTTTTAACTGATAAAATGCAGAGATTTTTAAACTCTGACTTTAGTATTAGATTTTCACTAAACAGGAAAAAAAATGGTTCATTGTCAACTAGGTATTCCGTTGTTATACAGGGGGTTCGTTTAAGGAAAACGCGACGCGTTCCCCCTTACCTCCGCTCGCCCCTCAGGCGCCTAAAACCGTACTTCGGTGCACGAGTACTCGACTAAAATTCAAAGTCAATTTCCTCGAAAGCGGAATATCAACAAAATTTATTCTGTATTTTCGACTTATTTTTTCACGTAGAATCATCCCCTAAAAGGATGACTAACGGTATTCGAGCACACTGTATATAAATGCAGCACAATATTATCAACTACTTTTCATATCCATTTGAATAGTTTACTGAATCGATCCACATAATTTTGCACAAAAATTGTTACTAACCAGAGGGAATAACATTTTATTTTAAATTTTCCTTTTTAACCGTGCAAACGTACGGAATTATATCCAACTGTACGATATTTTTTTTCAATCGAAAGGATGGCAATAACGCTGCGTACGCTCTAAAATGGCTCGTAATTCAGTCGAAGAGGGTCAAGGATACTTTTCCCTTTCGCTGTATGCCTCTATCGCTTCCGACATATTTGAAATCATCGGGGACACGTGCGACGCATATTTTACGTGTGTGAATGAAACGGAAACAACATCTGCCACCAGTGAAGAAGCCGAAAGCTGTAAGATTCGACCACAGCACTTCCAGAGCTTTAGACGACTTCCTTCCGTTTGGATATGAATGGGGAAGCTATACAAAGAACGGCGGCCATAATAGCCGCTGGCAACAAGCACTCGCATAGAGAGCACATTCCTCAAAGTTAGAGACTTTACGCGGGAAAAAAATTACGTGATCGAGCAACGTATTACAGAATATTTAAAATACATTTTTAATTGAATTGTTTACAAACAGTACTCAAAAAGTTTAAGTTTTGGCTGATTTTTCTGTGTCAAAGTAACGCGAAAATTTATCAATTCTCTAAATGAAATTTCTCTAATATAAAAAGTGTCTGTAAATCGTCCCTATTGTATCTCTTAAGTTTGTGTAAAAAATTAAGCACTTTGCAATTAATTACAAAGAAATAAATTGTAACTGAGATTGGTTATTTCACACAATATTTATTAACACCATAAGCTTTTAAAAAAACATGTTTGTTTAGTCAAAAACTAGCATTACAGTGGCTTTTTAAAATAGTTTCATTTGTTTTGCAGTGATAACTCAAAAACGAAGATTACAATCCATTCAAATCAAATTCTGAACCTAAATTGAAGTTAATAAAAACTCTTATTCTTTATAAAAATAAACTAAATCCTTGTTCTTTTAACGAAAAACGCACTTTTTTTAAAAAATCGCCATTTCGTAGTTGTCATTTTTATAATTTTGCTTTTTTTACAGGTTCAGTTCGTTTCTGAATTTCGTTTCGTTCCGACAAAATCGCTGCAAAACGAAATGAATATTTGCATATTTTTGACTAAACAAACCTGTTTTTTAATACTTATTATGACAATAAACGTTGTGTCACAGAACAAGTCTCAGTTTCAATTTATTTCTTTGTAATTAATTGAAAAAGAAATGCTTCATTTTCGACAAAAAAACATGAATGTTTTTAACAGGCACGGGAGAAGAACAAACAGATTATGCAATTGGACGACATGCTACGCATTTTCATTATATAAGGATCACAGAGCAATTCTGGAACAATAATACAACGATTTAATAATTGTGACCTATAATTCGTCTGACGGTGCATAAATGGGAAACATCGCAAAAGAGTTTTGTAACGAACCTTACCGATTGGTGTCACGTTACAGTTCCACGAGGAACACGCGTTACGTTCCAGCGTTCCCCTTCGCATTCGTTATAACATTTTTACCATCGTTCGTTTGTGCAGCACAATCTCTATTATTTTTTTTTTTAAATATATTTCCTCCCTGCTACTTTCTTTCATAATTTAATTCGATATATTGTTTTTTTTATGTTTCAATGGTATCTTCCACATTTCGACCTTTCTTCAAAAGTGAAGGTACCCGATTTTTTTTTTATTTTTTTATTTTTTAGAAATCGTCTGTTTGCTAGATTTGAAAAATGTGGATTCTTTATCGGATACATCACCGGAGGGGAAGGTGGTCCTTGAAATTGCAACTCGAGAAGTGATTACGAAACCATTATTGACACGCTGACAATTTTTGGACGTGATGTCTGTAACGCCAACCAACCCACTTACACGCTTTATCTTCTATGTCAATTAAGGTGCGGGAAGAATTCGTTGCATTGTTAATAAATATGGATTCGATGCCTTCCGCGTATTGTTAATTAATATCGACGAAAATTCACAAAGGGAAAAAGATGATTATTCTCGCGGTGGCATTTATAGCTAGTTGCGTCATTAATGAGATTTTGTATTGGCATCGCGCGTGTACACCGAAAAGAATTCAAGTGAAATTTATCGCTCTCGCCCCGACAAATATATTCCCCCCACTGGTGGATTTATTTCAACGAGCTGCGTAGGCATTCGCGATTAAATTTTAACTTCGCTAGGACAACTGTGTTTCTGTAAGTTACATCACGCGTGGCTTCCGAATACATATCTGGAAATATGACGGAAGTAGTTTATCAGTGATTCACCAGTGGCGTAACATCCGCCGCTAAAATATTCATCTTTTGTTCTGCGAAGTATATCAGTTCGAGCAGAAACGAAAGGTTCGTGTTTTGTCTGGAACAAATGAAAAATGTGTTGAAATGATTATATCCTTGACACGCGAACACACTTTCGAGCGCCTCAATAAATTCGATTCACCAAGAGCGATATCCATTCACTCTGCGTCGTGTTAGTCAGTTAAACAATTTCCAAGCCGATTGCATTAACCCCTGACAGTCAAAGTTCAATAAACGTCCGCTGCCCTGTCAATAGAAGCTTATTGGTTCGTAAGCTAATTTGATGCAACTCTAGTCTATAATTTTTCTTATGATACCAGCTACAACTTTGTTACAAGATAATAGGATTACTGAAGACTTCAAAATGTAACTAAATAAATTTCCCTACACAGATGAACTTAATTAATAAATTAACTTCACACGCTCTTCAATGATTACATTTTGAAGGAATGAAATCTAAGAGAAGATAGGTTAAGTCCTCGAAATTTGAGTTAAACACCGCGGCGACGGTGCTGCCAAGTTTTGCGCATCGAGCGTTGTGCCATTTAGGATTTTACACGCCAGAGCCGCGGTTCCAGTGTCGAAATCAACGTTTGTATCGGCGAATTGTTGCGCGCCTTACGTCACGCCGCTTCTGATGCGCAATAGATGTCGGTGGGGTGCATTTCTGCGGCTAGGAGGGAGTGCGTGTGCGCGCACGCGAAGGAAGGCCCGTCCTGTCAGGATTCGGAGAAAGTTGTTTCGGGGCGTTGATTGGCGGATGACGAAATCACGGAAGCCGCCGGCCAATCGTTGCTCTGGAAACTTTCCCAGAACACTTAACCCCTTTGACCGTTACATAAATATCACCCGATCCGGTGCAGCGTGTTACAGCAATGGTATCCTGCACGATGAGATAAAGGGAACGCCGGGCGACAACGTTGCCCGCTCTTTCTCCCACGTAAAAGCGCAACGAAGCACGTAACGCTCTCGAGAAAGCAACGAAAGCACGGCGATCTGGCGCCGAGAGGTAATTAGAATTGCATGGAATTGTTTCCATCGACTTGCATCGAAATCTGGTCGCTGATTTTGAGGTTATGTGCTTGAAAGTAATTCCTTTCCTACCCATAAAGCTTTTCTCTCCGCGATGGGTAGGATTTGAACTTACTAACTGATCGAATAGATGGCGCAGGTATTACTTTCCCTGTAATAAGTTTGCATTTTCCTCGCAAGATGTAATAATAATTTCGTAAAATTTAAGCCACGATACCGTTATACTTTTAATTCTTCCGCCATTATCGCGTAGGCGAAAGGATCAGCGATCATAATATTGTAAAAGGAAATTATGAAAAAAAAAGAAGTAGGAAAATTTGAAAACTTAAGTTAGATCAGATTTTCAACGCCAGTGATTATCGAAAGTCCGCTGGGTGATTTATTTAAATCGTTTAACTCGAAACAATTGCGAGAACTCGACGAGGAAGCAATTTATTAGGAATTAGAAAGGAACGCTGGAAATCACCTTATTACCGGAGAAATCGAGACAATTGTTCCGAACTGTAATGTATGTACGACTGGAGAGACATACTTTCTTCAGCTCCGTTTACAGTTTGACGTGTACCTATACACGCGCGCAGGGGCTCGGAAACAAGGAAGTGGAGAGAAACATACAGGCGCCTATAAGTTAACTGGGGGCACCGAAATAACGCCGGTCGTTTCACCGTCGAGACTCGGGGCAAAACGAATAAACGCAACTCTAGTGGAAAACTTTGATATAGTTTATATAGCGGTGCCTGGCGACTTGAAGTATGTCAGGGTTAAACTGGAAGGCATTGATGGCGGAGAGCGTCTTGGAAATATTTTTCACAGGAATGAAGACCTCATTTACGATACGTAAAACCGTGGATCACAGCGATTTTCTCTGTTGCTACTTTTGACTCGAGACAATCCTTATTAATAATAAAAATTAAAAATTGGCATCGTGGAATATAAAATAATTTAATTTTCCTTCTCCCAATTTTTTTTTTTTTTTAAAAAACCTCTTTTCATTCTCCAAACAACGCGGCTCTCAGTATTATCGACTAATGTATTTAAAGTCGCGGTGGCATCATTCGATATGATCTTACGTACTCGACACGTACTTCATTACAGCGAGACGCTCGTTAATTTCAAATAATCGCGCGCGCGTTCGCACGTGCCCGGAAACGGTCGTTTAAATATATACCAAGAAAGACGGTATATTTCCACCTGCTGTTTGCATTAATTATTCTGGATTACAATGTCATCCACTTTCTTAAGCTTTTCTTCCAGATAAAAGCTGCGAGATAATTATATCCTCGCGACGTACAAGGGAAGTGATTAATACGACGCGTTAAATAAAGATACGAGCCACGCGAGGGAACGCTGACCAAGGGGCTGTGAAATACTAACCCGCATAAATGCTCTGCATTTAATTATAGCGCTTGCTATCAATTACCGAATCCTATTTAAATGTCTATAACAACGGACAAACAATTTCGTTGCTCTTTAATTATTTAAAGTTATATAAAAGCATGCAGCGTTCCTTTGAAACTAATTCTAAATAAAATTAAAAAAAAAAAAAAATCACTTACGTTGACAAATAAATTTATTTTACACGATTTATTTTACTTTTCATTTTTACACGATCCACTCGTGATGCGCGAATCCGCGGGTAGTTCGAACGGCCATGCGCGGGCATGCGCAGAACGAGCGTGTATTAACGCGCACGCTGTCAATGACAGCTGATAGCAGGCAAGAATAAGCGAGCAACGAAAGTTGTGACAGCCGATATCGCCGCGTCTTCCTGGATAAGGTGAACGGCGACCTTGTTTCCTGCAATCGCTTCCGGCCAATCAGCGCGCCTCGCGTTGCAATTGCGGCTATTTTATTAAACGATCGTCCCAGCCCGCGATACACATCGTCTCGTCGCCTCGTGTCGCGATTAGTTCTTCCCTAACGTGTTAAAACGCGCTTCCAAACGCTGTAATAAATCACGAACGCGTTATCGTCGCGGTGACTATTAATCTCTCCAGCGGAAACTCGATATATAATGTTCTTACGGCCGCCGCCGAACCGTGACGGAATTGTGTATTGTATTTCTTAGGACAGCCACGTTGCGACCGTAGGTTCATGAGAACGCGCCATTAATGTACGCGACGCAAATGACAACTGATAGTTTACTACTGCCTTCGTGGATAAGGTGGAACGCGACCTTGCTGACCCGACGCGCGCCATTACTCCTGATTAATCGACGCATCTTGCCTCCGCCTGAATCCGAATTCGTCTCGTCGCCCCTTCATTCGCGGACCTACTCGTCTTCAATTATGGCTGTTTAAAGCGTTAACGTACTTAAAAACTTTAAATTCGCTGACTAAAGTATTACTTAAATCATATGTTTGACTGAAAACTCTTGAAAAACCTCTTTGAGTAATTGTATGTATCACTCTTTAGTCTCTAACTATATGCTCCTTCGATGCTTCGGGCGCGTTTACAATGTCGCAGCGGTATCGTAAAATTACTGTTTAGAATCGACTCTAAACGCGTAAACAGCATATAAGTGGCTGGCTCGCGGAGAAATGACTCCGTGAAATAACAAACTTATTTTCTTTGTCCACACTCCAGAGGCGCACGCTAGCGTGGTCTATACACAGCCGGGGATATCGACGTCCTTTACCTGGCGTTTGACATAAGTACACGGAACGAAATTAGGCGGTTGGCGCTTTAAGCGGCAGACCGCACGCATGCGCATTAGATCGCGTCTCCGCACGCAACGCGGCCGATAGCTGAGAGACGACACGTACGTACCGTCGTGCTTCCCACAATTACCCGCGATTCTTCATCGCCTCGATCGATATTTCCTTAAAACAAAGAAGTTTCGTAGGGCGAATTCCACTTACGCCCAAATCGCCCGTGATTCTCATTAAGGCAGGTTCTCCTGTACGCGACTGGACGCATCGTCAAGAATTTCAAAGTCGATTTTCTCGAAAACGAGGCGCGATATGAAAAAAAGGTACTCTTTCTTTTCGACTCATAGCAAGTAAATAACTCGAGGAAAAGGAATAAAATTTTTTGATATTGCGCTCCATTTTCGAGAAAATCGGCTTTGAAATTCTTGACGTGGCGTCCAGTCGCGTACAAGGAAACCTGCCCTAATGACACTCACGGGCGATTTGGGCGTAAGCGGAATTCGCCCAGTTATCTGAAATCAGCGCTTCTTTGGCGCATAACACCGGGAAGGAGTCGCGCGCGTGCAGCACTGTAAAATAAAGCGCGGAGGATAAAACTGTTTCCAAGAATGACCGCCCGAAAGCAACCATCCCTGAAAACCTTTCCCACACAGGCGCATTGTTATGGAAAAGAAATATCAATGGAACGCTATCGCTCGTTTGCTTGAAGCATTATCCGGCTGGGGCGCTGACGTATAACCGAGCAGATAAAAGCGGTCCTCGAGAGCGATAAATGATTCTAGGAAGTTGCCGACGATCGGGCGCGGCAAATTCAAACCGGGGGCCCCGGCGGTTTTCGCGCGCACCGTCAGAAAGACACATGCCCCGAGACCTCATTATGCAACGGGGCAATTATGAAAATTTAATTGCGCCTCACCTTGAGCGCGCGTGCGGGAATATAATGTCCGAAGGCTGCCCCATTGTCGTCGGACCGCGAGCGTCACGAGCGGCCGCCTCGCGCCGGCAAAACAAACGTTTCATAATCCAACCGAGCGGATTCCGTCGCGTGTAAACCAATCGTTTGCGCAAGCGAGCACGGACGGGCAGACGTGCTCGGCGGACGGACTACCTAGAAGCGCGGCAGTTCGCTTGTCCCTCCGCCCGAAGCATTCTTGTTGCGCGGCGATATCGACGGAGGTTCTCGGAGGGTCTCTCGCACGCCGCACTTCGCGCGGTCGAATTCCGAGACTACGCGGGGGATAAATAGTTGATCGGTCGGGAGCAAGAGTTAGTGGACTTCCAACGTCGATAGAGATCAACGGGGCGGCGTATATTAATGTGGCGCAAGCGTTTGAATTGGAATATTTCGGCGGACAAGCCGAGAACAGGATTTCCCCGGCATGGGCTGCTACGGAGTAGAAATTTTCTACGTGCCAGCCGCGTCAAGGTGAATTTACAACGTGCTGCTCCTCTGACATAATTCCTCGTCAGTTCCGAGGCGTCTGTCGTTCGTCCTTGACAAATAAGTACCCTCGCCCCACAAGCACGAGTGCGCAATCAAAGATGACGATATATCCCCGGCCCGCTGATATTTGCCAATTTGGTAAATAGCGGTGTCCCCTTTTTGCCGAAACAGCCGAAACGTTTGCCGAACGCGTGCGCGCGGTCCCGTGCAAAATTTCGATAGCCGTGCCACCATCGGAAACTACGGCACACTTAACTCGCCGGATCGTTTGAAAATCGCGAGGGGAACGGTTCGACGGCGATGAGACACAAAAAAAAAAAATAAAAAAAAAAAAGAGAGAAACGAAAAATGAGGAGAAAAAGAATCTTCGGTCACGCACGGTCGAAGAATGGCGCGGCCGCGCGAGAGGCACATATGAATCGGCGGTGTCGACCTCATTTATTTGTGGATAAGGGCAAAGTGTGTGCAGCGGTGGCGGCAAAGCGTGGCTCTCCCTGCCGCATCCCCACCCATCGGCCAACCAACGGGTGATTCCCCCCCGCGGTAATACGTCCCTGGGAAGCACGGTATGCGCCATCGAGTGTACGCTTATTTTAACAAACCTATTTCTGATATTGTGCCACCACGACGGGGCCTGTATCGCGATTAGAAGGCTTTCAACGAAACCGATTTACTCGCGCGGCGGAGACGCAATAACGCGGACCGCGCCTGCATATGGCCAGGGATCGCGTGTGCCCCGAGCACGTACGTGCCGCGCACAGAGCACATTCGACAAGTACCTCCCCTCCTCGCCCTGCCGCCCGCCGCCTCTAGCGAGCACTCGTAACAGTGGCTGTGTCTCTATGGCGTTAGGTGAAAGCTCGTCGTTCGTTCGAGTAGCGCTGGACACCCGGGCTAGAAAATACGCGGAGCGATGTGAACTGTCGATGCAACGCGATCGACACACGATCGGGCTCATTGTTCGGGGAAAGATGTATCTGTGAAATCGATTAGAATTTAGCTGCTGTATGTTCGAGTACCCGAAGAAACGTCACTGATACTGCAATGACCTCGATTCATCCGTTAATCTGGGTCATTGGGAAATAAATTCGCCTACGAGTAGAATTAATATTAGAAGATGCACGAGGTTTTTCAGAGCTGCGGGTGTAAATTTCGAAAAATGATGGAATCTGTAAAGTGAGACAGAAACGGTTTACTAAACGCCGACCTGTAAACTAACGATTTTCGAGACGCATACTCGGTGGTCTAGCAAACAATTGTTTCTAAACATTACATATGCATGCTTAAAAAATGAATATTCGTCGCATTTGTAGTTCAATAAGGCTGAGGAATCATTTTAAACTAATTGTAAAAAATATGACGACTTTGCGGAGAATATAAATCCTGATGCTACTAAAAACATATGAACCACAATAATCCATAATAAGATTATCATTATATTCTACGTGTAATCGTGCAAAGAACTATTTAAGTTACGTATTTAAAAAAAAAACAGGAACGTTCCACTAAATTCCGTGTGAATCGAAAAATGCATTTTAAAAAGTGGCGAAACTACGGTGCGACTAATAAAGCTGGCGATAGAGCGGGTTCGCCGCAAGGCTGCAGTGTCGAACCAACGGCGCATAAATGTCAAGGGATCCTGACATAGTTTTTAGGTCCCTCGGAGCGACTGGTTTATCGGGCGGAGAGAACTGCCTTCGCCGATTATATTGTCGACTTGCTGCGCTCTGGCGCGATACACAGGGCCCGTTTCGGCAAACTATCGTCGATAGTACAGTGACTTGGCGTATGACTGTTGGCGATAAACGATTAGATATCCCGGGCACAGCGGAGCCTATTGCGCGTTTAATATTGCCAAGATTATCTCAGCGTACGCCAGCGGCCGCATACACGCACAGGTACTCGGTGTGTGGCGCGCCTGTTCGATTCAAATTCGAGTCGCCTTCGCCTGCTTGTTCGCCTCTTGCCGTCTCCTTTTTTTTTTTTTTTTTTCGTATTTTTGCGCTGCCCGATAACGACGTCAGTGACAATGTCATATCGATTATCGTCACGCCAAGCGAGATACCTGGCTCTCGCTGCCCGTTTAACCGACTCTGAATCGTTTCCTCGCGAGTCACGCGATTAACCGATAAAATTTCCTTTCTTCCGACGTCGTCTCGCGCGTACTACGCGGCCGAGTGCTACCCGCGTGACTATACGGTCGTATCTACGATGGAGATTCCCGAAGCTTCTCGCGCGGATTAATTATTCAAAATCGCACGTCGGATTACAACGGCCTGCGTGCTGCCCAATAACTCGCTGCTCATCGATAAAAATGTACGAGTCGCCCGGTAGTGTTCACGGTTCGATAGCAACACTCGTATAGGTTCGTAACACATTTCTCGAGTACCTATCGCACGGGATGCACAGCCTTACGAACGTACATTTACCGCTGGTTTATATAGCTACACGGTAGCGTGTCGCTGCGCCGTCTATAGTTGTTACACATTAAGGTGTTAATACGTTCAGTACGAACGCGCTACGAGCCTACGAGCGATCGAAGATTATAGTGGACGTGACTTTCTGCCTGTTCTCTCGTGTCTGTCTATGCGAGCTCCCCCCCCCCCCCTCTCTCTCTCTCTCTCTGTCGCTCCCTCTCTTCGCTCTTTCTCTCACGGTTAACCGGGATCGGCTCGTGAAACGAGTAAGACGGAGTGACACATCTTTAGAACAATCACCCGTTGTGAAAGCGCCTTACCGGTTGGAATATCTCCGACTGCAACGTAATACATATAACGAGCAAGTGGCGAGTCGAGAGATCGCGAACCATTCCGTCCGCGATCTTTCACTTTGGCCACGATTTACGATGCATGCATTGAATATTTCGCGCGACGCCTCTTATCAAGCCAGCACAATGGAAACGATTCCCTTCGAAGCTAATTAATATCTTAGCCACAGTTTCCACGACGAACGAGAGAGATCCCACCGTTTCAGCTGAACAAGCATCGAGGGTGAATTCGATGTTCCGAAAACAGGACGGATTTCCACGGAACATTTTCGAATAGCTCCCGTTCGTGATTTCGAACCCGACGTGACACCCGTCACGAGGTTATCTTGAGAACGGACGACCACTTGCGGGGATACGGTATAACTCGTACAGCACTTGCACTTACCTAAAGGATGTCACAGAGGCGCATTATCCTTTGGTAGCTACACCTCTTCCGCGGTATAATCCAATCCTCCTCGTGTAAGTGGAAATACAGAATAGATAAATAAAACACTAGGATCACACAAACGAGCACACTTCGCCGCGTCCACGGGATCTGTCTACGTTAATCGTCATCGTCCGTCACGACGACGAGCACGGTCACCACGCTGCTCGGCACTGCAACGCCTTCGTCTATTCATCACCTCGTCATAACAACGACAAAACGAGCGAGAACGCTCCGCGACTCTCGACTGAACCGTGCGGAGCCCACCGGAGTGTTGCACGCGCGTGTGACTCGGATGCGCCGTGAGGAGAGGGTAGAACTCCTCCGCTCGTGGGCCGACACCGGTGTTGTGTCCTTGCGGCACCAACGGCGGCAACAGCTCTAGCGTACGGTAACGTCCCCCGAGCTGCTCTCCAGACGAGCGTTAATTCGTCGCTGCCGCAACAGAATGTCAAAGAAGATCACAGGACGCCGAAACTATATTTTGGTTTTTTAATCTCTCCGTTTCTCTCGCCACACGACCTCGTCCACCTCCACCCCCCGGTACTTTCTCTCACACACTTTCGGGGAAACTTTTATTTATATCCACCGGTCGTGGTACTCGCGCGCCTCAGTTTGCCACAGACATACCGCCGGTGCACAACAAACATTTGGTCGGGATCGACGGCGACATCGATAGCGGCCGACAACCAGTACGCGAGCGGTAGCAAAAACTTTCAGGGTATCGGCGTGGAACGTTTGATATAGTTCGTCGCGTGGACGGTCGTCAGCGACGATACTCGTGAACGGAGAGAGAGCGTCCTCTCAGTATTCGCGGACGGCTGACTCTGACTGCTCGGCTGACTGACTACTCCGCGCCGGGTAGCATTGGCCCCGCTAAACGGTTGAAAGTAATACTGTCTAGTGAGAGGCTGTTGGGGCCAACATCGGTCTTGCTTGCTCCCTCTTTCTCCGTTTCTCTCTCCCTGTCTCTCCCTCGAGTAGCGCCTCTCCGTCGCACTTCCAGCCCGCTCTCTATCGTTCCTTGTGTGTACACACTCTCCGTGTATCGTACGGCGTGTGTCTCTCTCCGTCGATTCGACGTCGCGATCCTGCGCTACACACGGGCCCCGTCCCTAGTGTTGGTAACTGGCGGCGATGTGGCGGCACGAGCAGCGAGCACGATACGCTGCGGTGGTAGTAACGCCCGCGACGGTGTTGGTATCGGAGTAACCCGGCTGTACGGAGGCGGGTAACGGTGGTGGTGAGGTTGGACAACGAGGTGGGAGTAGTTACACGCGCGCACGTAACAGGCGCAGGCGCACACGAACGCCATCTACCATGAGCGCGACACTCGACCAACGCACAGACGCACGAACACTGCGGCACACGCGTGTGCCACTCCACAGAGGGACGCGGACCGTCGGATGAGTAGTGGGGATACGGGCGACTACAAGCGACAAGCATCGTAGCGAATGGCCAAGGGGGAAGGGAAAAAGATGCGGTTGAACTGGGTGGGGAGGAAGAGAAGGAGGGAAGGAGGCAGATGGATAGAGATCGAGAAGGACGCGCAGGGGTTGGGTGGGGTGAGAAACGACGGAGAGTGAACAGTGGCGAGGGGTCGCTCCTCCGACCGAGGGGTTGTCGTACCGGTGGGGAGGTTTGACCTGAGCTAGTTCCCCTCCATTCAATCCACGGCCACAATATCGGTTATAGCGAGCCACTGTTGCCAGATTGTGCGCCTCGACGGCGGCGGTGGCGGCGTGTGGGTGGAGCCACGCGATAGAGGGAAAAGGTTCCCCTGTAACACCGCCGCCGCTCTCTCGTCCTCGTGCATACTGCTCGATCCGAGAAACCAGCACGTCTCTACCGCTCCTCTTTCTCCCTCGCTCTAGCCGCCCTCCTGTCTCTCCTCTCGTTCCTCTTTCTTCCTTTCCGCCAGAAACTCTTCTCTCTTTCTACGCTGCGCTGGCGTCCTCCGTCTTCCGTTCTCGGCTGCTCCCGCGCTGTTGTGTTGTCGCTACCGGGACGCACGCAGACCCCTTCGAAACCGAGGTGCATGTGGCATTTCTACGTGCGCCGCCCGGAACTTATGTACCAGCGGGTATGCGTGCCTCTGTCGATAGTTGTGTATCGTGTGCACATACTACTCTGCGCCGTATAGTCGACCGCCTCGAATGGGATGTTTAACGCGATCTTGTTACAAACAGGATCGATTAGTCGGGTAAATTGAAATTACTTAGACAATTTGCGAACGACCACGTAAATCGCTTCGAATCTGCCCCGACAAAAATTGATTTTTCGTCAACACCTGTACGTAATCTCGTCGTTCATTTCTGTCCACTCCTGTGTAACTACAGCTTCCTCGTTTTCTGGCAATAATTTTCTTTCATCCTATATAATCTCAAAAACCGTAGAAATTAATTGGAAAACTACAAAGCGTGCTATATTCCTTGGCGTATGCTTGAACTGTGCTTTATCAGCTCCGAATACACGATCTGTTCCGTTCATGTGTTTCGAAGTATTTTTTGACAAACTCATACGTAGACCGGGAATGTCGAAACGGGATTTCACGTTCAGTTGATCGAACGCGTGTGCGTTCAATACGTCGGGTCACGCGAATGTATACGTGCACGTACGTGTATAGAAAGATGGGTTGGTTCACGCGTTATTTCTGTATTTGTCTGCTTGTGAATACGAGGTTGCTCTTCGAGTTCTCGTTACGTGTCACGGATGTTTAGAATGATACGTATGTGTGCACGCTTCAGACAATCACGGTCATCTTGAACGTCTTTCCAGCGGCAGCCTCGAAAGATCGGTCGCGGTGTTGCCTTGTCGCAGGTTACAGGGATATCAGTGGACATGTATTATACATGTGGAACGAAATAAAACACTGCGCACTGAATGTCTGCGACTGATATAATTTCATTAAAATCATCGCTTATCATGGCCTTATTAGCAGACTAAATCTTTTTCTAGAAATCTCAACACTTCGAACAGCAATAATTGCTGACAATTGAAAACAAACTGATTACGATTTGCGGAATCTGCAGTTACCTTTGCAATCGGAGACCAATTAATTTATACTGTCTTATTGTAAAACTAGTTAATACCGTTGTCATAAAAGATATGGAACGGAAAAATTAATAAGTAAGTTATGGTTTGAATGCATAATTATTTGATTTTTTTTACACGTTTTCGACTAACGTGGATTTGGTTGTGCTTTAAATAGCCTTTTCTTTTTGTTTGTATGTTCGCGCTGTGCATTCATTCGTTGTACCCACAGCTTAAACCGACATTGTATTCGAGATTGTAGAACTTTCGGACGGTTGCTTGGATATCAATCGGGCCGCTCCATTATGCATCACGAGGCTTACCCCAGCCGGCTCGAGAATAAACGTCGAGGAGGGTGTTAGCCTGAGTTCACGGCGTAGGGGAAAGTTTAAGTATTTCGAGGCACTGGATATATTATTACCAGAACTTCTAATTTACATGGTCTTAATAAATCGCGGGTAAGTGATGTAAACGAATGATTTTAACACATTAATTCCCCTTCCGTGAAGTATTCGCTTCGCGTAACCTTCCTCCACATTAAATGTAAAAATACAGTGAATAAGTGGGTAGCGCAGAATGATGTCCGTAATTATGGTTTTCCATTCCGAGTCACCTTGACCACATTATCTTTATAATAAAATACGCGACAGTCTTTTATGTCAAGCCGGGCAAAATGGGGTTAAATCACAAATTGAAAATTAATATCATAAAGGATAAGTGTGTACAGTTATTATATCTGAGTAGTTATACCATAAATATGAGAATTATGATATAAGGTAAGGAAAGCTTTCATCACAGGAAGTCTACTGAATCCGCAGTGTCGCCGAATCAATTTTTATATAGTACTCACAAGGGAAGATCCCGAACCCGGAAATAAAAAAGAAATCTGAAACTTGGTGAATATGTAGGGGATTTCCTCCCGATTACAGCGCAATTTTTGTTTCCTGCCCTAATTCACTGTAAGGGGGTGAAATTAACCCCTGAAAATTCGGCTATTTTCCGATTTTATTTCGTAACTCGCAATCTGTAAGAGATAGAAAAAAAGTTTCGAGACAAAAGTTACTTCTTTTAATTAGAGCTATCATTTGGTAACTTACAGTTCTTACAGTTCGCGAGTTATAACACAAAATCGGAAAATACCCGGAACTTAAGGGGTCGATTTCACCCCCTTAGAGTGAATTTGGGCAGCAAACAAAAATTGCGTTGTAATCAGGAGGAAATCCCCTAAATATTCACAAAGTCTCAGAATTTTTTGAATTTCCGGCTTATCTTCCCTTGTCAGTTTTGGCACCGTTTCATTTTCGAAATTTGAATCGCCCTTCGCAACGAGATATTTTATAAAGTTTAGATTAATAACAGCTTACTTATTCTGTGCAATACCGGCGTATTATTATTTCAACTATTTCATTATTTACAACTTAAGAAACGCACATATATAGGTGAGAAGCAAAAATGTTCAGCCAGTAGGTATGTAAAGGGCGTGTTTAATAGTTTAAAGGTTATAGCCGCCGTTAAAAATGATGCGCGGCTCGCAGTGCCGAGGGGTTGCATTATAATTGTGCGTAAAAATTACGGGTACACGTTGCGCAGCCTGGTGCCAAACGGGGAACTACAGTACTTCGCCGTGCATCGAGAGCGAAAGGGCCCTCATCCTTACACCACTTCACCATCCCACGCTTAAATCCGTGCCTGGGAGCCGCTCCTTCTCTCTCTCGGCCCCTCGCAGGGCCGTTCCCTCTCTCCCTTCCGTTAATCGCCCTTTCTTCATTCCTCCCCTCGCGGCGCTCTCCGTCGCACTCGGGAACGCACGCGCGGGCTCTCACGACCGCACCGAGTTATCCAGTGGCGTCACCACAAGATATTAAACAATAGCGGACGCGGGCCGTTTAATTAAAATAATACATACGTGTGTTTGCCGATGAAACCCGAGAACGGTGCCGTTTACGAGTGCGCGCTCTGTGACGGGAAACGAGCGCTTCCATACGCGTTTCCGGCTCGCTTTGCTGGAAACTTATCGAGATCTTCCAAGGCGTCGCGAAGGACGGTTGCATTTGCCGGGTAAGGGCACTCGGACACGGGAGGAATTACATTAATACTCTTGTTATATTCCACTCCAGAGGACCACAGGACTTCGACCGACTCGATGAACTTAAATTATCCGTCTCTGGAGGTCGAAAGTATATGTACAGCTGTAGGCTCCTCGGTGGCCGAAGTGCGCATAACGGAGCGCGTCAGACTTTGGTCCTTAGCGGCATGCCGCCCATTTTCCTGAGATTTCCCTGACCTGAAAGGGACAGGGCGAGCAGTAGAAAATTAAGGTCCTTGCGCGAGGACGGGGTATAACGGTTATGCTCCTTTTTTCTACCTGTCCGCGACCCTTAAGTACAGGCGGTGTACCTACCCAGGTAAATGCTCCTTTATCTGTTTCTCGAAATTCCTGGACTTCCGAGTAGTTCGGCCCCGAGCCGGTGCGCACGCTGCTCATCGGCGACGCGACACCCCCCCCCCCCCCCCCCACCCTTTGCCCAGAAAGCGTTTATGCTTCGACGACATCCTGGCCACGGTTGTGTCCGGCATTTAGCGAGAAATCGACGATAATTCGACGATTATAAGCGTCAAAGGTCTCTAAAAGTCTCATTATACGTTTACGATTCGTCAGTGGGGATCGCGCGCCTCGGGCCTCGATAACGACACTATTCCCCTGTTTGTGTGCCATGATCAGCAGAACGTATCGTGTCTACGATTACGCGATCGGAGACATGGGTGAACGATGATTCGCTGGTTGCGCATTGTGCGCGGCAGATTATCGTAATTTGACTTTACGGCGAACGGCGACGTTCACTGCCTGCTCAAAGGATTTGCTCGATCTTAAATCCGGATGCGGAGGCATATTCGTGCGCGCGCGTGTGCGTACACGTTGGAATATCGAACTGTTAACAGGCGACGGATTAGAGTCGGGCTTGCATACTTCGCAGTCGATGAAGTTGTCTTTTCTAATGGCCAATGGCCATTGGGTGCTCGCTTGTACTAACCAGTGTTGCCAGCTTATCACCATATAAACCCGGGAGTGCCACATATTCCAACCCGGAGATGGAAAAAGCAAAAAAAAAGTTTTGTTCTCGAATATCCGGAAAACAAATGTGCAATTCTTTTAAGCTCAAATAATTCAGAATTTAATTAATAACTTTTATTCTATATAAAATTGATACCATTGTATAATAACACAATTTCTTATTATCTCATTTTTTTCTACAACACGGAGATTTTTCCAGTAAAACCGGAGCCCGGAGATTTGCTTCAAAACACGAAGTCTCCGGGCGAAAACCGGAGAGGTGGTAACCCTGCTTGTAACACAGATTTAAAGATGATTTTCAGGTATGGTTGTATTTTTTATTGAAGGACTTTAAAGACGAAATTTGGGTTGTTGATTGAAAAGAAGAGAAGTTGACCGTGTAGATTATTATTATTATTCATAAACGGGATTAAACCCATTACATAACAAGCGTAGATAACACTGTGTGTATGCATACATTGAATAAGAAAAGAAAAGAAACATGCATATGAAAATGAAAATGAAATTGGAAAAATTACTATTCCGCTACGTGGCAGACATCGTTTGTTTTCAACAAAGTGTATGATTCAGACATAAACAATATACTGTATAATAATTAGGAGACTATATTTCGGAATAATTTTAAAGAGAACATTGGGTAAGGTAAAGGCACCAGTATAGTTGAGCACTCTACAGAAAAATGTGAAAAATAAGGTTTTTAGAAGTGACGATCTTTTGAACAAAGTGCAGTTGACGTGCCAAGACATCTACCGACTAAAATCTAAAACACTCAAGTGTGAAGTACATTATGAATAGTATTGGCGAACGTTTATTTGCATCAAGGTGAGTAGTGTGTGCTTATATCGTTATTTCCGTAATGATTTTGGTAAGAACAGGTGTATGGTTCAGGTAAAAAAATTCGTGATAAATTCACCGTTTTTGTTATACTAACCTCAAAAACACATAGTTTGTGGGGTGGTCAAGTACCGACTCTTGCCATTCTAATTGTTTCTAGAAGTTGACAGGTATAGTCAATTACTGACTATGTATATATTGTGAGTGGGTTTTGGGGTCGCTGATTCCGAATCCGACATAGGATTTATAAAATTAATTTATTTAAACAATTCGTTTAACAAATTATATTGTAAAAAAAGTTTTAGAATAAATAAAAAAATTTCGGAGACTTATACATGTTTGTTTAGTTATTTTCCCCGCAGGACACGATCCTGTATGTATCAAAACATGTAATTTTGCAATCATTTGTTTAAACAAATTGTTTAAACAAATTAATTTTACAAATCCTATGTCGGATTTAAAGTCAGCGACCTCAAAAATCACTAGCATATATACTTTTTCGTGCATTTACTCAGTTTCTTTTAATTCCACTTTCCTTCTTAGTTCTAACTTGTTCTAAATTATTGACAATAAAAAATGCTAAGACGATTACCTACGTAATTGCCTTAATTCTCTTTCTAGTGTAGGTGGTCAATTACTGACCAACATAGGGTCTACTACTAGTATTTTCATTTTCAAGAATGGTCAACTTCTGAAGCAGTTACTGAACTTTGAAAAATGGTTCTGAAATTTTTATAACATAACTTTTTTAAAAAATCGTTCTCATTACATAATTTAGAAAGCTTGAAGAGTATCCTTAGGCAGCGACTGTCACTATATAATGGCAGAGCAAGTAGTTACTATTGTTTACGTGAACGATTTCTCTTAACTGGTCAACTACTGGTGCCTTTACCTTAAATACTAACAGATGTTTCTTGATTATCTTTAACAGTCTATTTTATTTATAAATGTATTTCGGAAAGGCGTTTGGCCTAATGACTGTTGAAATATTCTTTTCCCAATGTAATCATTTTTATTCTCGCACAATAAATGTAATACGTTACAACATATCCGTCTTTTAAGGGGCATTCTCATCAAATCGCTAAAAAAAATAGAAACGTAGATATCGGACCACTACAAGAAAATGAAAAAAAAATCATATCCTTGAATAACGTATGAATAAAGGCCACAGACTTTTTTTACTGAATGTTGTATAATTTAAAAAAAATGTAGAGATCACCTATTTTTTCAGAGATTTGATGAGAAAATCCCCTTAAAAATCCGCCTCAAAAGATTCAGTCCCTCCGCATAAAATTTTACCAACTATCCAGAACACACGATAACTCCGTAAGGTCTGTGAGAATTCCCACTGTTTTGGTTCTTTTTGCACACCGCTGAAGTGTAAGTGATGTTTCTTGAAAATACGCGTTACGACAGTTACGTGATCGCCAGCTGTAACGTCGGCTACCGTTCCTCGCGACGCGACGCGACGAAAGCACGTTATAATTTCGTCGATTACGCGGCGACAGGGGAATCCGTACCCGATCAAGTAATTCATTGAGCCCGGCAAAGAGAAATACAACCGTTCGAGCCGTATCGGCCGAGGGAACTTCTTTTGCAGCGTGCTGCGGTTCGCGGACCGTTTGACCGATCGAGTTAAACCTTCTAATACGTTAATCGCTTCAGTCTACCGCGATTGCAGATAGAGTTTCATCACCGGGAGGTATTGCTTATGGTACGAGGCCTTAAATGGTCCTTCGCTACGAGCGATTTGATACTCGAGGCTAGTCGCGCCGGTGTACGTTTTCTTCAGTTTTCCTTCATCCTTACGGCACGGGCGTTAGTTTCTCTCGTAGCCCATTTTTAGTTCGCTCTTGCCGCGTATAAAGCAATACCACTTTCGACCGTAGCTTGCCGCTTGCCGTCAAAAAATTGGGAGAACCTGGACAGCCTCTGAAACAGGTGGCCCAACGTCTAGGGGCCGAACGCAATCCGCTGAGGCTCCAAAGGGGTTGGACCCAGATTCGGAAGCATTCTTGTATTGTCATCCTTGCCTCGTGACAGATTTTTTTCACGAATCCGTTCAGGCGAGAGGCCCCGCGATCCTCCTACCTCGCTCTAAAGGAATCCTAAGAAATGGACATTGCAGAACAATGCCCGTTCATATTTCGTACACAGTTGGAATTATACAGAAGCCAATGAAATTCTGAATCCGCAGAGATTCCTCTGGTTTTTGTGCCAAGTGAAATACCGCCCTTCTGGTATTCTTGCCCGTTTGCTTCAGACGTGTCCTGAAGCACGTCGCGTTAGCCCGCCTGTCCACGGAGCGTCGCGTCATAGACGCGTACGCGTGGGGACCAATCGTACGCCGGGCATCTCGACAAATGCAGATCAATGATCCCCAGTGGCGCCGTACGATTGGTCGCTACGCGTACGCGTCTATGACGCGGCGCTCCGTGGACAGACGGCCTTACGCTCAGCGTTTGCAGCGTAGTTGCGCGGGGTTCTATGAAAAATCCCCGGGAAAACGGTGCCGGCTCGAGTTCCGTGTTAATTATACATTCAGAAATCCTCCTTTGTCATATCTGAGCGGGAGAAAAGAAGCGATCGGTCGCGGTTGCGTAACCAGCGTCACATGCCCGACGCATTATCATCAACGTGCATGCACCGCCTCCTCCGCGAGATAATACGGTGGCACGCTTGTCGAAGAGGAGCGACAATTATTGCGTTCACGCGGCTTTATGACGCGACGTATGCACGTGCCACCTTCTTTTTCTGCTCCTCTTTGCCGTGTACGTGCAGCTACAGGACTCGCTCGATTACGCCAAGAGCATCCATCATTATTTCCGGTAGTGCACGTTACATGGCACGGTATCGTTAGCGCATCGTTCCTTCAACAAAACGAGAATCGTCGTTGCCGGCGACGAGAACGACGAGCGTACACATAGTAGCCGCGATAGCGGGCGATCTTCGCGCCGAGTTCGCAGGAGACCAAACAAATATTTAATTATCTCCGCGGTTCAATCAACTGTCTTAACTGGCAGCACCAGACGCTGTGCGCTAGGACGGTAAACAACGCCGTCGACGATTAGCCGTTAGAGATTCGTGAGATTTTTCCTGCAAACGACAAGTGGCAGCCGTGGCACGGGTTTTGATATTGCACTCTGTCGGCTAGGGGAAGCTGCGATCGGAGTTGGTGCTTCTTGGATGAGATGCCAACATATAGGATGAGGAGCATGAAGCCTTCAGCTTTGGCAATTTCAGAAAATTTTTATACTTAGTGTACGTGAAGGTCTTCACTCGGACATTAACTTCCCAAAGCAATAAGACGCGCTTTTCAGCCAAATTTGAAAAAATCGCCTTCGAAAAAAATCTGAGAACACGTCACTTAGCACACTAATCCTTCTAGCTTCTCAAAAAAACTCAAGTCGTTTAGACTAATTTTAAAAATGTTTTGCGATTTTAAAGAGTGTAGGATTTTGGGTGCGGGTCACTGTAGGTGCTCGATAAGAAGGGATTTTTTTAAATTCCAACCCGAAGGTGGTAAAAAGGGATGAAATATATGTTTTTTCGGACTCATTATTTCTTAGGCTCGATTAGATATCAAATTGGTTTTTACTTACTAAAAACCAGATTCAGCATTTTGCCCTAATCAACCCCTAAGGGGTTGAAACGGGGTAAAATGTGTTTTCATGGAGTCCTTAATATCTCTTAGGCCCGAAGCGAAGCGCGGGGGTATATTGCTAGTAATTCTATAAAAGTGGAAAAATATTTGTGGTTGAAGAATTCTAACTCAGAAAGATACGGTATGGGGGGTATACAAATAGCAGACCTTATAAATAAATGTAAATCTTTTCAATCACATATGCTCTACGCTGACCGATGTGGCGAAAACTAGGGCCGGGACTACCCTTAAGGAACTAGTTTCTGATCAGTTTAGACGGTTTCCCGCTTTAATATTTATTTGTAACCTAATAAAACTTTATACCATAGACATTATTATACTAAAAGATGAATTATTGTTTAAACTTTAAGGAAAAATTTTAAAAAGTTGAAAATAAGTATAATTTAATTATTTATAAGGTATGGAATAATAAGGTGACTAGGAACTAGTTTTTTGATCATCTAAAATACATGGGAACTAATTTTGGATCAGGTCAGGAACTAGTTTTTGATCATCTAAAATACATGGGAATTAATTTTCGATCAGGTCAGGAACTAGTTTTTGATCATCTAAAATACATAAACTTAAAAGAACGATATATTTCATGAACTGATAAAAAATTAGTGCCTGATCAAGAACTAGTTCCTTAACGGTATTTGCCGATTTTTTCGATATTCGAATATTCGAATACTTCAGTTGCTCAGTTAATTGGTGAATATAATTCGAATATCCAAGTATCCAAATACTATTCGAATACTGAAATATTCGAATACTATTCGAATACTGAAATATTTGAATAGTATTCGAATACTGAAATATTCGAATACTGAAATATTCGAATACTGAAATATTCGAATACTGAAATATTCGAATACTGAAATATTCGAATACTGAAATATTCGAATACTGAAATATTCGAATACTGAAATATTCGAATACTGAAATATTCGAATACTGAAATATTCGAATGAATACTTAAATATTAGAAACCATCCTTCACACTTAGCATCTACAAATACCCATTCATCCAATCGGTAAAATATTCAGTTAACAATTTTCCGACACACTTAATTGCTACTTATTAATCTTGACACGCCCCGATTATCAATAAACCACAGTTAAGGTTTGCTACATCTCAGCATTACTTATGGTCGGAAGAGATATCAATTGCGCGACAATATCACGTACAGATCACGCTCGCGCGAATACCGCGCCGCGCCGCGCAGCGATTCACCGCGGCTGCGCACCAGAAGGTATCCAACCTTCCGAAGGACACCGCGGCGCACGCGCACCGGAGCGCGATGCGGCCGATGTATGCACCTCAGGCGCGAACTACGTTTTCCCCAGAGGTGGAGAAGGGCGGGCACCGTCGTCGGCGTGTCGTACCGCGACGTTACGACGTGTCAAAGGTCAGCGGCGGGCTCGTAAAAGCGATCAGCCCGCGCGGAACGCTCGCGCGTGCTGGTCCTCTGGGATCAGAGGTGGATTTTGCAATAAAATGGAAATTTTGCGACCGCGATCGCCGTAGCCGGTGCCCGCAGAAAAGGGATTGGCCGTCGCGAGGGAAACCTGCTGCCGCGACGAAACAGGCGCGGTGGAGATTTCAGCAATCAGACGTCGTGATTAGCTAATCCTTAATTATCGTTCGCTGAACGGGCGAAGCAAGGGGGTCAGGGGAGCGGGAAAAGTGGATAGCTGCGGGAGAATTTGGACGCCCAAAGACAAGCGCTTGTAAACGGAAAACGTTTAAGCAGTGCACGATTCGCAAACGGACAAAGGAATTTCTTCCCCTCTGCTCGTGACTTTCGTAGCCGTTTGCCTCTGTGCGTTTCGACCAATTTCTTTTTCTTTTTCTCTGCGTTTTGTGCGGTAAAAGGGGGCATTCATTTAAGGGGGGATTCTCGTCTAACAGCCCCAAAAGCAACTGATATTTAAGATTTTTTTTTAAGGGGTAAAACCACTCTAGAGGCAGAAAAAAGACCTAAATTTGACAATTTATTTTGGGAGCATGACAAACGGAATAGAATTTCTTTTCAGAGGGTTTATTTAACACATATTGAAGTACGAAAAACAATTTTTTTTATTGTCATTTTCATACAAAATGGCGGCAACAGAGCCCGTCGTCGAAAACAGCTTTTTGAAAACACCGCCACGGGAGGACGGATTTCTCGGCATGTATGAGTCCTGGAACAAAAAATAAAAAAAAAATTGTAATCTATATACAATTGGCTTTGGAAGTACGTAGCCGTTTTTTGATTGAATGTAAATTTTTTTTATAAACAATTTAATGCTCTTGTTTAGGGCAAAAAATCGATTCATTTATTAAAAAGTGCTCCACTTCCACAGAAATTGATTAAAAAAAACCCTACGTACTTCCAAAGCCAATTGTATATAGATTATAATTTTTTTTTATTTTTTGTTCCCGGACTCATACATGCCGAGAAATCCGTCCTCCCGTGGCGGTGTTTTCAAAAAAGCTGTTTTCGACGACGGGCTCTGTCGCCGCCATTTTGTATGAAAATGACAATAAAAAAATTGTTTTCGTACTTCAATATGCGTTAAATAAACCCTCTGAAAAGAAATTCTATTCCGTTTGTCCTACTCCCAAAATAAATTGTCAAATTCAGGTCCTTTTTTCTGCCTCTAGAGTGGTTTTCCCCCTTAAACAACTGTTGGTCATGATGGATTAAACTCTTCTGGGATATAAAGAGGCGTCTTTTAACTTGCAGAGAATATTTATTTTATTGTCGAAGAGGTTAACCCGATTCCACATTAATTAATAAATAATAAGAAGGATCGGCATAAAAAAATTCTACAAGTTTAATGCTCCCTTATATCCCAAAAGAGTTTAATGCAATATTAAAATAGTTTTTTAATAAAGTTCATAAATTTCGGAGGTTGTTACACGAGAAGAGGTTGTTACACCCCTTAAGCTACAATCGTAATAAAACCAAAATATTAGGTGAACTATTTTTTGAGAATATTTAAATATATTTATTGCCTGATTTGAAACTTAACGCGCGACTGTGGACAACCATTTCCTTGGAAGCTGGAGAAAATAAATAATTGCTGGCGAAGGGTGAACAGCCCAACGAAGGGCCTCCTCCTCGTCGTCGCTCGTCCGCCGTGAACCATTTTCGGGCGATCAGATTTTACGGAAATCCACAGTGAAACGGGACAGCCTCCCTTGGACGAATTTCCTCGGCCGACGGGGGTTGCAGCACTTAACCTTTGGCACGGGCGGCGAAGCTGCATCGGACTGCGGCGGCCGCGTACTCCCTCTTCTAGCCGAATCGATATTCTCCCAGTAATGCAGGTAATTTATTGCTTAACACTCTGATTACCATGTGAATAACGGGTGGTACGCGGACAACTATGCCCGCGTTGGTGCACTCGCGCACCGGTGCCCGCCGCGCCGCATAAATTCATTGCGAGCGCGGACACGCGCGAGACAAAGGGCGGCATTTTCGAAGTGACAAAACTCCGCGTGGCACCTTAACGCCGCGGTCTCCTTTTCTTTCTCCCGCGGCCCGGCTCGTCGCTTTTCGATTATCGGCAGTCTGAATTGGCAACACGAGATCGTATCGGGGCCGTGTTTTGAAGTCACCCAGATTAAACGTATCGTTCGACATTTTATCGCGCTCCGAATCGTTTCGGGGAACGCTCGACCTTTTGTTCACGATGAGACTTAGAGAAATGAAAACACCGTTGGGTCAACAATGGCACAGAGGACGTGGCAGAGTTAAGTCGAGGAGTTTAGCCCTGGTAGTGTTTCTTAAACAGCAATTGTACATTGGGCATATCGTATGTGTCGGAGGAATTTTTTTTTTAATTAGGATGGATTTAATTATTTGGAAAATTCTGGATCATAGTGTCATCTTTTTTTCTACAAACTTTACTAATCGTTGGAAAAGCTACCTAGTAAGTACATACATATAGTAGTACAAGCACCAGCTCAACCTTTTGTTAGCGACTGGCCCCTAGAGAACCAATTTGTGGACGGTGCTTTATGTAATTATTCTATTCAACAAGAAAGAGTAATTTCATCAAAAATGCGAAATGTACTGGATTTGTTTTTTTCGGTGAGTTCAACGGACGATAGGCTGCAGTGCCAAGGGTCCCTGGCACCCCCTAAGCAGAAGGAGATTAATGTAATCACGACTGAAGTAATTCAAGAGCTTTGTAAAAATAAAACAACTCGATTTTATTCTTTGAATAAATTTTTATAATCACCTAATGAATTTTATTGAATTTCCATTAAAAATATTTTTATCCCTTCAACTCGGCCACCTCGTAGATTAAATCCTGAGTGCGCCACTGGTAGGCTGCACGCCGATTTACTACTTAATAAATTAAATATCCTGAAAGTTTCGAAAAGATCCATTGAACCATTTCCTTGAAAAAATTCACAAAGATCGCCTCATTTTCGTCGAGTTACACGAGTCTCCCCCTTTAAACGTAGTCTTTGCACTTCGGGAAGTTCACGAATATGATGAACATTTCATTAGGGTGGATGAATTTGAATATGTCCTTGTTTTCTGCAGGAGACTTTATTGTTTCGATATATTAAAGACTGATTTGCAGGTGGTAACTTATTGTGTTTTGTGACAAGTGTTTCGTGAATTTTGAAATGTTGTACCGTATACTGGAGGAACATTGGCAGATTTTTGTAACATTTTGTTATATATTTAATATTAAAATTAACATTTTTCATTTCCTTTTTTTAGTATCCTATAACATTGCATCTTTTCTGGTTGTACTACAAGTGTCGAAATGCATAACATTTTTCTCCTTTTCCTTCTTTAAGGGGGTATTCGCTCGAAAATGTGTGAGAAATAGCCAGTTCTTCTGAATTATTTCCTTCGAAAATAAACATTCTATGTACATAATTCTGGTTTTGTACATTTGTGTACCAATATTTTACTAACACTTTCACGCCGTTGCATTAAAAAGTGGAGAATATTTACTACCTATGCGCAGTTCTATTCATCTGAAATGAAAAAATACTTTTATCGTCCCTACCAGAATTATAAAAGTATCTTTTCCAGCATTATTATCATGCTTTAGAACAGATCAAATTAAAAGAATTTTCTCCTTCAATGGGTGGCCATTTTTTATCTCCAATATTAATGAATGACTGAGGTAGTTTACGGTAGGTATGCCAGGGAAGTTTGATAGTCGCAAGCAGGTTTATTATAATTTTTCAATTGTCTGTTATACTTACATGCTGCCTCACACAGTGAAACTATTTATTAGAAATTAGACGAACCGGATAGGAATACCTGCTGAAAAAAAAATGCTCACTTCAATAAAAAGATCGTGATAGGTACAATAACAAATAGTCATATCAGTTCCAAATGCGACTACGTAACGTGGTTCATATAATTTTTCAGGTGAAGAATTCTTGACTTAAAAGACGAAACGAAAATGTTACCCCACTGAATAGATTCTGACTGTGGAGTGTGGATCCTATCGATTAGTAATTTAATCATTTGCACTTCGACTGCTTCGTTCGTCAACCGATCAGCGACTTTTCTCCTTCCAACACTTACTTATTAAATAAAAAAAATTGGATCGAGAAACATATAGCGTAGTCACTTTAAAATGAATATTTCATTCAATCACGACTTTCTTCCACTTTTTCAACGTTGAATAAAATTAATACGTATCTTTAATTTAAACTTTGGTAAAAACAGACGTTCACATTCATCATTAGTAACTGTCAATAATTGTTTGCGAGAAATTTGAAAGCTTGAAATTATTAGTGATCATTTTTAACAGGATTTGCAAGACACAAAGCAGCTCCTTATTCGTTTCGATGCACTTCTGCGCGCATATTCAACCCCCTATATGATAATATTTTATTGCACGATATTCTTGCAGTTGGTACGATCAGATTCGATTTAACCCCACACAAGAGTGCGGAGCGTTTCGGCCGCAGAAAGATTGTCTGCTTTACCGCCAGAAATAATAAGTACAAGTGCTCATTTGCAAATTGTCGCCGCCGTTGCATCAGGTTGCCGTTAGTCGGTCGGCGGCGGCAAGGTTGGCCTGGGGAAGTCGTTGATGGCGACAGACTTATACGGTAGGAAGTTATTCTTGACCCGCAATTTTAATAATGTGTAATGCAAGCTTCCATCCTTTCTTATACTATGTCCAACTATCCGCGACCAAAGTGCCTACGCATCGACTCCTTTCATGCCGCTGTTGCCTCTTCGAAGCCGCGATTAGTTCAGCCTCTAGTTTCAGCATCGACGCGGTGGATTACAAGGAAGTTGAAAAACTTGACTCCCCATTGGAAATCAGTTATTCGTCGAAGGCGTTAGTAAATTACAGGGCAGAAGTTTGAAACTACATGCTGCAGTGTTATGTCCCGAGGTACAACAGGCTGATACCCATAGCTACCATTTAGGTGTGTTTAACCAGAAATGATATCCACTGATGAGCTGATTACAATTATCTTATGGCATCGGTGAATAATTTATTCAGCTGTCAAAGGCAAGTGGCGCGCTTTCGAATTCGCGATCGGGCATTTTGTCTAATAGTTTACGTGTCTACAATATTTTGTGGGCTATCATACGAGTTCCGCACTCTACTTTACTTTAATCAGGAGTTCAGGAGTTGCTCCGTAGCGGGTTCTCCATATCGAACCGACGCACAGAGGGCTGGAAACCCGCCTTTGGTGGCCAAAAGTACATTTTTCAAGTTAAAAATTTTGGAGAAAAAAAAATTTCCATAAAGTGGCAACCGTTCGAAGCTTCGAAATTTGAAATATTATTCATTTCGGATAATTCTGTGATCAGATACAACGTTCTGAAGACTAAATCGTAATGTTCAAAGTGCAATTAAACATTAATGATACTCATTATAGATTATCACAATAGAGGTTTAAATGATGGATTTAGTAATGTCAGCAGGTGTATTTCAAGTATTTAATCCTGTTGCAAGCATTTTTAATCCACGTATAAACGGCACAAGATTTATAACAATTGAAACTTTGGTGTTTCGTAATAAAAATATCGTATAAACATTTGTCTTATTTGACCTTGTGTCCGAGTTATAGACAATATTTATTACGTAATAATTAACAATACAATACGTAATATTTTCATAGCATTTTATCATTGAAAGAAGTGTTCAAATTTACCACGTTGGACTTTAATGCAAAATTCTGAAACTTTTCAATTAACTAATTCAGCTTCCAAAATTCAATACAAGTTTCTGAGCTGAGTGAAATCGCTTATAGGGTATGTGTCCCAATTACGGAGGGTTTAAGCCAGTTTGCGCAATCATATATTAATTAAACAATACTGCTACCTGAATTTCATATTCTGAAAATTAATATCTGTTGGTGAACAATTCTTCTTTATGAAGGACTTCTTTTTAAGTAAAAAAAAATAAATCTTTGTAATGTATTTAATTAAACAAAAACAGATGTTTTTGTCCCTATTACGGAGCCCTGAAAACTGCGCCGTCCGCATTAAGGTCCACGCACACATATCCGTTCCGTCTCAGTTCCGTGTCAGTGTTCCATTGGTAAGAAGAAGAGGGGCGTAGAGGATCTCTTCTTCTTACCACTGGCACGCCAGAACGGAACTGACACGGAACGGATATGTGTGCGCAGACCTTTACGGTGCCCCCCATTATGGAGCCTATCCACATTTCGGTACCTTTGAATGTCGCTCCTAACGTAACTTTTGTGAAATATGGTTACCTAGAGCTATTTTGATTCATGTTTCCAGATCCACACACGCACTTCGCTTTTGACAGTTTGGAACAAAAATGAGGTTATGACGAAACCACGCTTCTGGCTTCGAGGCTCCGTATTACGGACAAGATTGAAAATCTAGCGGTATTACGGAATTTAACTTAAAAATAAAAACAAACAAGTTTGTAGGTGCTGAATTTATTGTTTTTAATTACATTAAACCTTTTAAGATATAATATGCATTTTATACGGTGAAAACAGTGTTTATAATTGATTTATATGAAATAGTTCGGTACAACATTTCTTAAGGTTTTGGACAAGAAATGCTATTAATTCACCAAAAGCGTGTTACGCATTTTTTTATGAATACTTATAATATTATGACATATTAAAATTGTCGTTTTTTACTTTGAATCTTGTTCGTGAATATTTGAATTTAATTAAAAAAAATTTGTTTACGTTTGTTTATGCATGGATTTTGTTTCATTGATAATTTTAATAGAAAGGCTCCATAATTGGGACAGGCTCCGTACTAGGGACACTTACCCTATGTATGCTACATTAGCTCAATTTATAGAGAGAATTATTGAAACAACACAAACACTGCCTGTAACTCAGAATTAAAGTAAAATAAGACAACTTTTCATAGAAACTTTTATAATTATTTCCATGGCCTCACGTATTTGGAAATACTGTGTCTACTTGGTTGCATTTGCAGCATAGTATTGTACGTAAACGTTGTAAGTGAACTGATGAATGAACAAAATAAGGGACCATAATTACAAAGTGACTGGAAAGAGTACATACATACATACTAGGGCTGGGATTATTTGTCGAATTTTTCGGTATTCGAATATTCGAATACTTCAGTTGCTCAATTATTTGGCGAATATAATTCGAATACTGAAATATTCGAATACTGAAATATTCGAATACTGAAATATTTGAATACTCAAATATTCGAATACTGAAATATTCGAATACTCAAATATTCGAATACTCAAATATTCGAATACTCAAATATTCGAATACTGAAATATTCGAATACTCAAATATTCGAATACTCAAATATTCGAATACTGAAATATTCGAATACTGAAATATTCGAATACTCAAATATTCGAATACTCAAATATTCGAATACTCAAATATTCGAATACTCAAATATTCGAATACTCAAATATTCGAATACTCAAATATTCGAATACTCAAATATTCGAATACTGAAATATTCGAATACTGAAATATTCGAATACTGAAATATTCGAATACTCAAATATTCGAATACTCAAATATTCGAATACTCAAATATTCGAATAATAACATTCGAATACTCAAATATTCAAAGTTTATTCGTAGCATTCGAATACTTGTAAAATATTCGAATATTAAATTATTCGAATAGTCCCAGCCCCAATACATACCTGTCGTGTATCTTTTATTTAATTATTTCATTTAGAATAAATCCGAGGCATCAATATCTTCAAAACCCATGCTAATCCAAAGAATAAGAATACACCGCATGTTGGGTATTTCACAATTGAAGGGTCCTTGTGGAAATCACCGTAAGTGCCTAAAATCAAATTCTATAATATAGTAAATATTACCATTGACACATTTCTCGATGATTTTTTTTTTATTCTGGCACTTACAGTGTTTTCTACAAGGACTCTTCAAATAAAATCGAAATGGGAATGGAAACACTATTCAAAGCCCACATTTAATTGTCATAAATATAAATAAATTCCTTTAAATATTCAACCACCCGAACAGACTGCTTCGCAGTTCCCAAATTTCGCGTTAATTTTCCAATAAATTACTGGTCACACCACCGCCCTAAACAAAGGGCCAAAAGGAACCGGCTGAAATTAATTACGCGATTGCAGAGTGAAAAAACACGAAACGGCGCGGGACCGCGCGGGTAAATGAAAAAGTTCTGCGGCCATAACGAGATAATACAAGCAAATGATTTTGTGGATATTGCCCCGGTCTGCCTAAGTACACTCTGCAGATAAACACGCGTTCACCCCGTGTAAAATCCCCGCTCGTGAAATAGGGGGATGTTTTAGCAGCAAGGGATGATTCAAGCACCCGGCCACCGACCGGCTCCCACCCCCTAAGCTGTGAGCTGTCCATTCAACCGGGTGCTGCTAGAGCCGTCTCTCAAAGTGGGCTTTGTTCTAGTTATTGGTATATATATACTGCGCAGCAACTGACGAAAGGAGGAGTCGCGTCCCCACGAAATCTTCTCGATGAGAGCGCAGAGCCCCTCTCCGCGCCAGCAGCCATCGCGTTAGTCGCAAATTTTATTTCTTCCACCTCATTCCCCGAGTGGTTTTAATTACTCGGCGAGTTGCTCGCCAAAAGCGCCGCGTCTACTCGTGGAATTATAACCGGGGTAAATAATGCACGTACACGTGGAGAATACAGGGTGGCCCCACTAGAAACGGGTCAGTTTAGGGTCTTGTAAAAATTGGGGGTGGTAGGCAGTCTTTAAGAGGCAACGATGAGATATCAGAAAATTTTGCTTTGAAGTTACATTCTTTGAAACAGTGTTCGTCATTATATAGTGGTGTTCAAAGTGGATTTGGAAGTAACTATCAAGTATGGAAACTCGGAATTTTAATGCGAAGATTAGCAGTTAATTTTTTTGCTAAACCGTGGTTTTTTATGTTCTACGTGCTTTGGGGGCCAATGGGAGAACGTTTTACGCGTTAATTGCAAAATTAAGTCTTACAGGTCTGGCATTCAGAATCCTCATATCAAAACAATTAATTTTCCACCAATGCAACTATAATTCATTAGTTAAGTATAAAAATTTTGTAGATCTTTTTCAATTCCCCCTCTATTTAAGGGGCTTCCCTACTTTGACGGCCTGAAGAGGAGCGCGATATTTGGGATTTTTTTCAAGAGAAACCACCAAAAGATATTAATTGAAAACTTTATGTTTATATTAGTACATATTTATGCAACATTTTAAAAAACAAAATAATTTAAAACACGGTATCTAAAACTTTAAACGCATTTTTCTCAAAACGATGTTTTTCGAATTGGTTAGTACTTATGATATCTCAAAAACAAATCACCCGATTTACTTCAAACTTGGTATATATCTTCAGTAGATGTCCCATTCTCGTTGTTACTAAAATTAAGTAGGTTTTTGCAAAATTAAATGCTGCCATTTTTTTGTACTTCTCAGTATTTCTCATTTAATCTAGTTCAGGCGATAGCCACACTCATACAGATTTCACAATTTTTTAAATTTTCTATTTCAGACAACTACAGCGGCTGATTTTACGCTAACTTTGACGCTCTATTTGAAGCACTATAACTCCGGATATAACCACTATTTGTGCACACAATTTTTTTCCATATTCTCTAAAGATTGACAAATAAAGCCACAAAGCTGGAAGTTAAATATATTTAATGGTTTTGTTTTAAAAAATTCCCAAAGTTCGCATCATTTTTCGTCCATCAAAGTAGGAGGACCCCTTAATACTTGTCCGCACTCAGCCCTCCTGTCGAGCACCAAACATCGTTGCTGCACGCACCCCAAGACCGCGGGAAGTAAGAAAGAAATATCGCGCAGTTCCCTGAAAAGTCCAACGTGACATCGCGAGCCCCGAATACTTTCCAAAAGCAAGAAGCAAAAAAAGTGCGATTAATGAGAAGTGCACTGCCGTCATCTGCCCCAGCGGCAGACTCCTCAGCGCCGAACTACCCCCCTCCTGTCCGGAGTTGGAAGAATTTCGTATCGATCCACCAGCAATGAAACCAATCAGCGCGGGCGAAAAAATTCCGACTCGACGGCGAGCGTCGCCGGCCATTCTCGGATTTTGTCTAATTAGTGGACGTCGGCGACGCAGCGACGAAAGTTCTGGCCTGCCCGCCGCGCGAGCCCCGTTTCCTCGGCCGACGCGGTGTCACTTGCGCCCCGTGTCGCCGATCTAAAAAGAGCATTTAGAGCCGGAGGATCGGTGGCGGTCCGGTTATTAAAAATGGCAGAAACACCGGACCCCCAATTAGTCCGTTCGCTCGTGCGCATTTCCCAGCCGTTCCTCGAATCCGCCGCTTCGCGATACCGCGATCCAATTACGATGCGGCGATTACTCGGCTTCGAGCAGCGCACGCCGACGACAATGCGCCGCGTAATTGTTTGGCCCGCGTCAACGTGCAGCGCGAGGCCCGGCCACGGGGTAAATTGGGCGGAAGGTCGGGCGAAGAAAAGGGGTGGGTTTCGGGAAGATGAAAGAATCTGGGGGAGAGAATGCGTCTGAGATGATCCTGGACACCGAACGGGAATGGCTTGTTCGATGCAACGGCGTACCCTGGACGGGGAGAAGCTCTTGTTTACGAGGGTGCCGCGCATTTGTCGGGGGTGGCTCGAAGGAGAAACATGTTTCTAATCGCTTCGAAAGTGATTTTAAGTCGGTAAAGATTTACCGGCTTCTGATTTGTGGGTATAGGAGCTTTCGTTTAACCCTGCTACAGCCTTCAATTTAGCTGTACGTACATTTAACGCAATGCGGAGGAACGAGAAATATACATGTTAGCAGCAACTTCCTTGTAGTTTCTTTAACGCAGAAGAATTTTGGGTTAAATTAACCCACTAGCATATATTTACAAGAAACGAGCATACAAAAATGAAACTCAGTTCATTTAATTATTACGCTTTAATATTTCAAGAACTTATTAAATTTCTACAATAAAAAAAATTAAAGAAAAATTAAAAATTAAAAATTAAAAGAATATTGTTATTTATCATTGACGGTTATTAGGTATTTAAAGATATGAAGGAGGATGTTCAGTCCAAATAATACATTAGTAAAGGAGGAATGTGACTCAATTTCCGTACAAGGGTTAAAGTTGGAGAAGCCCTCAAAGACATGGAAACCAGGTTTGGTCGAAGAAGATACGAGGGACGTAGTGGGCTTGGAGAAATGAAAACACGGTTGGGTAAAAAATGACACGGTAAAGGTAGTGGGGTCAAGTCCAGGACTTTGCCCCTAATATAGGTCTGGAACAGTAAATTAAAAAATTGTACACTGGGGTGATATGCGTTTGAAAATATTCTTTTACAAACAGTAATAATTTCTGGAAAAAGTAGTATGTAGATAATTATTTTATATTTCCGCGTTGGTGGTTTTGGCAAAATCGAGCGCGTATGGTTCTTTATTTATTATTTCTCTCGCGATTAACAAATACAGTTTAAAATTTATACTCTTCTAAAATTCTATAAAAATTCTTTGCACACCTGTTTCAACGTAGAAGGAGCGTTTCAATACTTGAAGAGAAACGAACATATTTTATTAAACAGCCAACGCTATGGTTACTTTATTGTTATATAATATTATTTTATTCGGTTCTTCGAATAACTTCTATAACGTCAAAGTTCATTGCTTCTAAAAGTTGAATTAATACTATATTGTACATATATTCAATAATAAATCATTCTACCACTTCCAGCGTTTACCACCGTATTCACCATGGAATTTACATCGTTTCCCTCTAAAGAAATAATTCCTGATTCATTTGGCACTTGCACCGTCTACCATTTCAACCCCTCAATTGCTCTAGGATCTAGAGCAATATTTCCTACGTGTGTTAGAAGAGCCTCTACACGAAATCTATGTAGCTTCTGCTACCATTAATAAATCAGCCGATGACGTGAACGAAACAGAGAAAAATGAAGGTCTTCGGAGAGCCGGGCCACACAGAAGGACCGGAATTCTTGGGACGAAAGCAAGTCTGCCGCAGGAAAACTGAAGGAAAATTCAGAGAACGAAATACCATGTGACCTAACAATCTGGGCACGACTCAACGATTAACGCTAAACAGTCGCGGTTGCCAAACGGGAGAGCGTTAATTAAATCGGTAGACCAGCAGATATGATAAAATTAGAACAAAGCGACAACGCAGCGAAGCCGTCCACGAGGTTCGATGAAGAAAGAGAGGCGGAAAGCGTGGAGGTTTTTAAAAAAATCGAGGAAACTCAGGGTCGGGAAAATCTTCGGACAAAGAAGGGGCCCCGCGTGAAAGGGGCCTGGAGAACTCAAAGCGAGGTAGACAAACGTATTATTTATATTTCTTTGTAAGCGCTGTATAGAATTTCGAATTGTTCGGTAGACAACTGGTGTGTAATGGGTGTATTAGTAGCCCTCGCGAATATCCTTCTGAAAAGCCTTGTTAGGTACCCTAGTCGACCGAAGTTTGCTTCTAGAAACTATCAGCTGATATTTCGAAAGTAATTCTCCGGGAGACAGGCACTGGAAAGGACAATGGATCGTTGAATTAAAAGTGAAGCAGAAGAGTCGCGTGTACACTGTACGGCTGGGACTATTTGAATAATTTAATATTCGAATATTTTACAAGTATTCGAACGCTACGAATAAACTTCGAATATTTGAGTATTCGAATGTTATTATTCGAATGCTATTCGAATGTTATTATTCGAATGCTATTCGAATGTTATTATTCGAATGCCATTCGAATCTTATTATTCGAATGCTATTCTGTAAATTTTCGAATACTGAAATATTCGAATAGAATTCGAATACTGAAATATTCAAATAGCATTCGAATACTTAAATATTCGAATAGTATTCGAATACTTGGGTATTCGAATCTGCTGATGTATTCGAATACTTGGATATTCGAATCTGCTGATGTATTCGAATACTTGGATATTCGAATCTGCTGATGTATTCGAATACTTGGATATTCGAATCTGCTGATGTATTCGAATCTGCTGATATATTCGAATACCGATGTATTCGAATAGTAAGGTGTGAATTATACATCAAGTTCTTTAGGTTCATTTGTCAAGGTGAAATCTTGTAAGCAAATTTTCAGTATTCGAATACTTCAATATTCGAATAGTATTCGAAAACTTCAATATTGGAATAGTATTCGAATACTTCAATATTCGAATAGTATTCGAAAACTTCAATATTCGAAAAGTATTCGAATACTTCAATATTCGAATAGTATTCGAATACTTCAATATTCGAATAGTATTCGAATACTTCAATATTCGAAAAGTATTCGAATACTTCAATATTCGAATAGTATTCGAATACTTCAATATTCGAATAGTATTCGAAAACTTCAATATTCGAAAAGTATTCGAATACTTCAATATTCGAATAGTATTCGAATACTTCAATATTCGAATAGTATTCGAATACTTCAATATTCGAAAAGTATTCGAATACTTCAATATTCGAATAGTATTCGAATACTTCAATATTCGAATAGTATTCGAATACTTCAATATTCGAAAAGTATTCGAATACTTCAATATTCGAATAGTATTCGAATACTTCAATATTCGAATACTATTTGAATACTTCAATATTCGAATACTATTCGAATACTTCAATATTCGAATAGTATTCGAATACTTAAATATTCGAATAGTATTCGAATACTTAAATATTCGAAGAGTATTCGAATACTTAAATATTCAAATAGTATTCGAATACCTGGATAGTCGAATTATATTATATTCGCCAAATAATTGAGCAACCGAAGTATTCGAATATTCGAATACCGAAAAATTCGACAAATGCTCCCAGCCCTAGTGTACAGCAGGATCCTCGAGTAAAAATTCGAGAGCTACAGTCGGGCACGGTTTCCCAGAAACCCCTTCCCCCGTCTCTCGCCGAGAAGCCTGTAGCCCGACACTGCGCGCTCGAAGAGAGCGATAATCGGCGGCCGAAGCGCCGAAGAACGGAGCGGTTGACGCGGGGCGAGCGTCGCTGATAACTTCTACTTCGCGAAGGCATTGGGGAGGGGACGGGTACAAGGCAAACACGCGTTATCCTGGCGCGGGAGAGAAAAGAAACTGGCCTCCTCTCTTTCTCTCCTTGCTATTTATACGCCTCTCTGTATACAAGAATAGAGGGAAAAAAGAATAGGGTGCGGGAGGGGAAGGACGAGGTGGATTCCGTCGCAGCGTGGAAGTGTATGGCGAGGAAGGAGCGGCAGGCAGAAAGCACGGGACTTTTCCAAGAAATGGGAGAGCAGGGGCGCGTCGGCGGGAAAGGAGCGAGTCGGAGGGCGAAGGGAAAAGCTCGTGGCCGACGAGGACAGCGGGGATGAAGCTGGAGAGGGAGAGGCGCTTACGCGGGCCGACGCGGTCTCGAGAAGGAGGGCGCAGAAAATGGCTTAGAGGGAAGAGTGGAATGCGATTTGGGTGAAGTGGAAGGGAAAGAGGGGCTGCGTTGGTGGAAAAGGAGCGCGGAGTTCGCATGTCCCGGGGGGGCGCGAGGGGGGCGGAGGGAAGAAGAGCGACGTCGTGACTGAGGAGGAAGAGCCTGGCGCTGGTGGCGGCGGCGGGGAGGGATGGAGGGAAACCTTTCACGAGTCGAGTGTAACGGGGGTGCAGGTTTTGGTTAGGGGGTTAGGATCGTCGGGGCGAGAAGGGCCTACGACGGAAGGGAGAAAGACGGGAGACCCGAGCCCGACGGACGGAGAAAGGGAGACGAGTCCGTGGCGGCAGATCGGCCGAGAAAGTGAGACAAAGGGAAAAGCGGAGGTACAGGGTGTTTGAAAAGTAACTTCCTGGTTTTACCTCGATGTAACCCTCGAGACACGGCGGGAATGGCCGTGCGGGCCACGCTGCTACTGATTCCGCATTCAGAAATTATTGCTCCGCGTCTTCTGTTCCACCTTCTCGCAAAGAAATCGAGCTACATTGTTCGTACACGAAACGCCCGTCTGCTAGGCAACTTTCTTTTTTGCGTCTCTTTTAAAACACCGACAAGGGATGTTCGACAACTGGAAAATTCCAAAAAATCTGAAACTTTGCAGGAATCTGGCTCAAGGGATGCTAATAACGCTACTATTTTTTGATTCGGTGATAAAACAGTCTTAGGGGTGAAAACACCCCCTCGAAGAAATTGCTAGTTATTCATATTATCCTGGATATCTGCGAAACTGTGAAAGATATCGAAAAAAGGTTCAATTCAAAGTTTCGTGGCATTCGATATCCTACAATATGGTGATAAATAATTGTCAAAAAAAAAGCTGGTGGAGATAAATTTTGAAAAAAATAATGTTTTTCGAAAATTCTTTACCGCCGCTTTGTAGGACATAAAAAACTATGGAACTTTGAATTTAACTTCTTTTTGATATCTTTTACAGTTTCGTAGATATTCGCGATGATCTGAAAACTCAGCATATTCTCGAGGGGGTGTTTTCACCCCTAGGATCGTTTTATTGCCGAATCAAAATATAGTTACGTTATTAGTATCACTTGAGCTACATTTCTGCAAAGTTTCAGATTTTTCGGAATTCTCGTGTTGCCGAACTTCCCTTGTGAATCAGGAGGTTGACGTCGAAGTTAGGGACTATACAATCTTTAAAGAGGTTTGTGATTAATGCCCGATCTTGCGGCAGGAAACAGAATGTTTTTCAGTGCTTGTACAAAGTACCATTGTTCGACGTTACGTAAATCGCCCAGTCGTTACGTAACGTGTATTTCTATCTATCCAAGAAAATCGAAAGATTCCATGCCCATAAGAAAAGGGTAGACTGCAGGGGACGCGCGGGGCCACAGTGAAAGGTGTGCGGCAGAAAGAAAGCGTGTCGAATTTCGTCGCACTTCCAATCGATTACGATTCTTACGTGGCCGTAAATGTTTCAGGCGCTAGTCCCCTTTTAGCTGCGCAAAAATACAAACGTCACCAACGCTGGAACACCGGTGCTGGAGGCTGGCCGCGTTTCCTCGATCGCTCGCGTCCCTCCGAACGAAACAGTCCGTCGCGGAGATTTAACCGCCGAACTGATAACGCGAAAATTCCCGGCTCGAGTGAAACATTTATAACGCGTTCCGGGTAATCCAACAAACCCCATCTGTTCGTCCGTATATCGAATTTATTTCATCGCCTCGCGTATTATACGTAACGTTGCTGTAAATATCATTCGATCGAAAAGTGCGCAATTCCACGGAACAAATACGCGAGTTTATCGGTGAATATTTTTTTATAATACACGCAGGGCCGGCCTTCTCTATAAAGGGGCCCGAATGCAAGAATTAAGAGGGTCCCAAACAATTTCTCAACGGTAAAATAGCATAACATATTTTCTCGGAAGAAAGGTAATAATAACAATAATAAAATAAAAGAAATAAATAAATAAGCATTGACATATTTAAATATATGACTTTATTGTTAATAATATTAGATTATTGTAGTGTTATATTATTATATTAGAAATTATATTCTGATTTTCTTTTACAGTTGTTGCATACTATGGTATGCTTACCACCACATTACAATAAAATTGTGGCGCGCCCGTATAATTTCCAGTTCTGGGTTTAGAGCGCGAAATTCAAGTTGGTTTGGAAAATTAAATTAGTTGTAATCAAATACAAATTTTCGTCCCGATCTTTTTTCTTTCCTCATTTCTTCTTTTTTCCTTTTTCTGGAGCCCCTGTACAGCCCGGGCCCGGGTGCCTTGCGTGCGCTGCACCCCTCCTGTGGCCGGCCCTGAATATATGAATTCCTTCAAACCAGGGAATGTTATAAATAACTGGAGAATGTGACCCGTCGGAATTTATACAAAATTTTTATTACGAGAGAAATTAATTGTTATCTTTAATTGGGAATTAATAATTTTCAATTGGTATAGAAATAATCTTTCTTAACCTCGGAATATATAAATAATAATTTCCTGTAACACATGCAACCGCATGATGGAAGGTTTTCGATACATTTCTAATTCGTTATTAGATAACTTTTATCTCGCGGTATACGATTGCGGTATACGTGGCTACATGCATCGAACATACAAAAAGATCTACCATTTTTCTTCTACATTCCTACCAAATCCATTTAACTTTCCAATACAGCAATCATCCTTTGATACAAACACGACTGCAATATCCGTACAAAAATTAAAACCTCATCAGTGCGACACAAAAACGTCAACGTGAAGGGACGAAAATGGGGAACGAAATGCGCCCAAAGTGTAGCTGGCACCATACTCTATAGCGTTACGCCGTAAACAGCAGTTTTCCATAAACCGTCGCTGAGGGAAAGAAAATTCCTCCCCTATATAAACGCTCGCGCTTTATTATGGACCTCCATTATAACAATATCGACAGATAAAATTTGTCATTTAATTTAATTTAAATTTAATCTAATCTAAAATCTATGTCTACTTCTATTTTTATGTAAAAAAACGTGGTTGCTACAGATCCAAATGGTTTAATGCAATTTTAAAAATAAAATAAAAATATTAACAGAACAGCTGAGGGTAATAAAAAAACAAGGTACTGAATATCTTAGGGGGGTACATACGTACGATTTTAGGATTTTTTTAGGGGTATTATTAAAACAAATAAAATAAAATACTTATTACACATGATTTACTAGTCTATAAAGTGCACGAAAAAATTTATTTACAATAATTTTCGTATTAAATTGTTTATGATTTCTGAGGTTCCTTAGACCGCTGCAGAAAAAATGGTCAGCATGACAATGGATCGGAAAAATAAAATGATATTCTTGTAAAATAATGTAGCCATTATGGGGTGACGAGCCATTTTTTTATATTTTGTTGAATTAATTACAGTGAAAAATTTGGAATGCAAAAAATTCATTCAACTTTAAAGTGCCATAAACTGTGTATTTTTTTAAATTAAAAAATTGACCCGTGAACCCATAATGGCAACGCTATTTTACTAGAATATCATTTTATTTTTCAGATCTGTCGATGTTTAAAGCAGATATCTTGCTGACAATGTTTTCTGCAGTGGTCTAAAGAACCTTAAAAATCATAAATAATTTAATACAAAAATTATTATAAATAATTTTTTCTGTGGACATTATGGACTAATAAATCATTTGAAATAAGTATTTTCTTTTATTTTTTAATAAAACCCGTAAAAAAAATTCCTAAAATCATTATGTAAAGTTGCCCTTAAAGCCCTTAAACGAACAGAAAATAAACACAAACAAACTAATTCATCTAGGAATATCTTGCACAATAACGCTCTGATTTTGTCAAATGCTGAATCGCGACTACTAAATAGGGAATTCGACACTTCCTCCCCTGCTAATTTCTTCACCAAGAAGAGTGCCACTGCAACGAGTGCGACGATAGTAAAGAAAAAGAAGAACCACGAAACATTTCACTTGACTCTGCAAAATTCAATGTCCGCTGTGTTCACCCTGACTCGTTACGCGACCTTCGTTCGAGTCGACCGCAAGCGGAAGCCTGCATTTCAAACACCCTGTATCCCTAGGAGGGTGAACAGGGACCATCGGTCTTGCAGCCACACTGTGGTCTAGGGACCGTGCCTGTATACCAGACCTACGCAACGTTGCCAATAAACGTAGCCTGCATAAAGTACCGTTTTTATCGCCACAGAGGGCGCGCGCGTCGCCCAATTGATGCGCGCGGAATCGTCTCACTAGTGGCGTACTAATAACCGCGACGGTGATCCCCCGACCCCCGGCGGGGTTACGGACTAATTTGTACCACGCATGACGACGCTCGCCGCGCTCGTTAACGGCGATGTTCCGTTGACGGTCCAAGGGATACGTTTCCTTCGTCCGTTCACGCGTCTTCGACCATCTTTACATCTGGAAGGCTTCCGCTCGCGAGCGAACTGTTTAGGCGACTGAACCCACTGGGATCGAGGGCGAGACGAGGCAATCTTATCTAATCCTACGGAACTTATCGGATTTTACGGCAACGGCAGTGAACCGAAGCGTTCTGTATTTAGCAATACAGGGGAATTTGTGAGCTGTGTTTTCATTGAATAATTGAAGAGCTTGCAGCAAGAAGGGCGCAGCCCCTTAGGTATTAACTTTTGGAAAACTAATAAAAAATGTGTTAACAAAATATTTTTAGAACGTGCGTTGAAAATATTTTAGTTACTTAAGCAGAAATATTTTTGTCTGTATTGAAGGGTGAAATTGCAGGTTTTTTGCACCAAATTGTATAAAAATAATTACATTGAACAGCATTATTTTGTTACAAAACTGTTGTATTAGTACATGGAAAATGTCAGAAAATATAAATCTGCACAATTTTGGAGAAATTATCGTGAAATATGCTTACTAAATCATGAAATAGTCACAAGATTTTCATATTCAGTTAACTCACAGTTCATTTTTTATTACATTCAGTGCTTCCTATAACTCAATTTCAGGAGATTGTGGAGCTGCCGCCTTTTCCCAGCAATGTCTTCGTACAGGTTTATACTGGGATTGTTTTTTATTTGCGAATGTACCTGTCGTGGAAGTTTCGGGAATGGTTTGGATTTCTTCTGTGGTTCAAGTGGTTCAGAAAGGGTTTTTGATACCCCTACTGATCAGGTTATACAGTTGTCAGCTGTTTGGTTGTATATTTTCGTGGTAGATATTAGGGTATATTTGCAAGAATTTTTATGTATTATCGAGGTAAAAATTGGTATACTTACTTCTGATTTATTAATTAATAATGAATAGGGTAAAAAATTCTTTGAGAAGTGAACAATGTAATAATAAATAGTGACAAGTAGCAATGGCTATTTAATCAAATAAATTTTTCTCAGACAAATGTTTTTTCCAAAAACCTCAAAATCTTATTTCCTGGTATTTTATGGGGATGTGAAGAATCCCCTATATTTACGTGTCTCCGCTTCTGAGTTACTGGCACTAATGTATTTCAATAATTGAAGACTTTGCAGCTGAAGGGGTGCAGCTTCGTTTTTACCAGCTTCGAGTAAATTAGAAAAAAATGTTTTTAAAATTATTGCTTTGACTTAACATTAAACAGAGAACACTAATTGAAGAATATGAATTTTCACACAATAAGTAGCAGTTATTGAGTTGATAAGTTTTTATTTCTACGTTTGGCGAATTTTTCAAATTTGGAACTGCACCTGACTTGCACCAAAGTGTACAAAAAAACGGCTGCTTTTTCCTAACTATCCACAATAAGGAATACAATTTACTGATTTATTGTTGCTTTATTAATCAAATACGGAAAGAATATGTTGACATTTTTTGTAGACATAAAAAAATAAAAAAATAACAATTTCAAGATTTGCAATGAATCCCTCATTTGTTATCGGATTTGCATCAAACGTGCACCAAACGATGTACAATTTTTTTACGTAAGTATATTACACTTCTAAAATTATAATATATGATATCGGCGCACAGTTTCGGTCATTTAAAGGAACAAAAGCTCATTTGCAACTATAAAAGAATCAGTTTCCGACGTTTCGGTCAATGTTTTAGACCTTTATCAAGGAAAGTTAAAAATTATAAAATTATACTGCGTATGCTTTTGCGTAACGCACGCTGATAGACGCGTGCGGCGTACGAGTCGGTTGGACGGTGACTGAGGTAAACAGTATACACCAGGACATCCAGAGGGGAAGGCAACGTATGGTCCAAACAATGTCCCAACGAAACCGTTGAATATTTTGAAATAAGATTAAACGTACGAAAGTCCGAGACCTCACCAAGACACCGCAAAGTTAACAAAATTAATCATTTATGTGGTAAAATAATCTATCACTCAAACGTTACATACCATTGAAACAGTATGTATTGATGCTCGAAACATAGACGTTATGGAAAATCGGAATTTCTAATAGAAAAAAATTGCGTCATATCGGCCTTATTGTTTCAATAAGGTTGCGTAGTAATCCTGTATTTTAGGTGTTTCATACCTCAGATTTACGCTAGGTTGTTTAATCATGTGCAATGTTTCTAAAAGAATTCTCTGATTTAATTTAGTTTCTCTATCAACGACTTTGACATTGTCGTAGTCAAATCTATGATCGAACTCCAAAGAGTGCCTTGTTAATGCAGTGTGTTGGAGGGGAGGTAAGAAAATATTCCGCTTATGTTCACCAATACGTTTCTCCAAAAGTCTAGTCTAGTTTTGGACAGACGTCTAGACTTTTGGAGAAACGTATTGGTGAACATAAGCGGAATATTTTCTTACCTCCCCTCCAACACACTGCATTAACAAGGCACTCTTTGGAGTTCGATCATAGATTTGACTACGACAATGTCAAAGTCGTTGATAGAGAAACTAAATTAAATCAGAGAATTCTTTTAGAAACATTGCACATGATTAAACAACCTAGCGTAAATCTGAGGTATGAAACACCTAAAATACAGGATTACTACGCAACCTTATTGAAACAATAAGGCCGATATGACGCAACTTTTTTCTATTAGAAATTCCGATTTTCCATAACGTCTATGTTTCGAGCATCAATACATACTGTTTCAATGGTATGTAACGTTTGAGTGATAGATTATTTTACCACATAAATGATTAATTTTGTTAACTTTGCGGTGTCTTGGTGAGGTCTCGGACTTTCGTACGTTTAATCTTATTTCAAAATATTCAACGGTTTCGTTGGGACATTGTTTGGACCATACGTTGCCTTCCCCTCTGGATGTCCTGGTGTATACTGTTTACCTCAGTCACCGTCCAACCGACTCGTACGCCGCACGCGTCTATCAGCGTGCGTTACGCAAAAGCATACGCAGTATAATTTTATAATTTTTAACTTTCCTTGATAAAGGTCTAAAACATTGACCGAAACGTCGGAAACTGATTCTTTTATAGTTGCAAATGAGCTTTTGTTCCTTTAAATGACCGAAACTGTGCGCCGATATCATATATTATAATTTTAAAAATTCTTACGGTCGATATTTTAACTTTATTATTTATATTACACTTCATAACTCAGAAGCTGTAAAAAATGGAACTGCAAATTGTCTCAATAATTCTCGTTCCAAACGAAGCTAGTGTAAAATTTTCATAGAATTTTTTCCTTCAGCGAAGTGGGTATTCGAATTGACCGCCCTGGGCTCCAATAGAAATTTCTAAACTGTTCAACTAACTGACTCAAGTTCCACACTTCAATACAGGTATCTAAGCTGACAATGAGTGAACTCGACTATATGTACCTATTAGCTCAGTTTCTAACGAAACTGAATAAAACACAAAACTTCTTATAACTCGAAGACAATGTAAAATACCTAGGACAAATATTTACACAAGATTTGTTCATTATCTTTATGCCCCCAGTTCACCCCTCAAGTTATGCCCACATGTTTTGAAACGTCCTGTACATATTCCTATGTCCAATCTATCACTACGAGTACAAAGACTAATATGCCTTTAACAGTGTAGTACGTGTACAGTTCTGACCGTTTTTACTTCACTTTACATCCGGACCAGCTCACCCAGGATGACCATCTTCCAAGACACTCCATGTAACAAGTAACAGTTTCAAAGTAAGAGCACGCAAATTGCCAGAAGACCGTCAACCAAATGGACACGCTATTGGTAGTTCGGCATAGCGAATAAAGAAGGAACGACGAGCATAACGGGTTAAACGGCGCCTGAAATCGGCCGGCGATCCTCGTTTCTGGTATCGTTCGCCTGGCCGCCGCCGAGGAACAATTCGCGGTACGGCCAGCTTGTACGATCGCAAGTGACCGTGAAGAGGCACGACACTGTAAAATAAGGACGCGCATCCACCTTTCTACTCGTGGTACCGCAAAGAAACGGTGACCCGCGTCGTCCGCTGCGTGTGCATTCCAGCTTGTTAGTTTGGCTCCTGTGCCGCTCGCTCCGCTTTTCTTTCCTTAACTCGATTCACATCGGAGTGCTTGAAAATAACGCCCCGCCGCCCCCGCGTCGCGGCGTCTGCGTCGAAGCGCTCGCGGTGCATTCTTCCATGACCGCTCGATTAACGTACGCAGTCAATTATGCTAACTCCTACGGTATGCGTTCGTCAGGTTCCCGGGACGAGAGCGGCGCGGAACACGAGAGCATTCTCCGCTTTATAAATTGTTAGACGTCTGACCGCCGCTTCTCCAACTTCCCGGCTCGCCGCGCCGCGCCGCTCCTTACCCTTTTCACGGGAATCCCTTTGAACCGTGCTTTTTTTCCCCTTCCCCCGTCGTAAGTAGGATTTCCCTTCGATTCTGTCTCCGCGTTATTCGCTGGCCCGCTGGGCATGTAAATGGATAGACACGGTCCTAAATATAGGACACCAATAATGACGTGGAACAAGGGAAGAGAGAATAATGTTACATCTATTAGGCGAGGGAAGTGGAGATCCCGCGCGGGATAATAATGTTGGAAAAGAGGGATTCGTAGAATCGCGAGTACTTGGATTTTTTCTCTGTGGCACATGGGACTTTGGGCTCGGACTAGGGCTATTCTTTAAATCGTGTGGTTTTATAATATCTCGCCCACTGTGGATCATATTTAACCGCTCCTTAACTACCGGCAAATTTCCAACTGTATGGAAAACCAGCTCGATAACTCCTGTTTTCAAGTCCGGCGATTCCTCTGATGTCAAGCACTACCGGCCGATTTGCGTCATGGATGTGATTCCAAAAGTCTTTGAGAGCATAATTGTAGACAAGTTGGGACCGTTACTACAGAACATTATTTGTGACGAACAGCATGGTTTGCTACCGGGTCGCTCAACGGTATCTAACTTATCCGTCTACTGTAATTTTGTATCTTCTGCACTGGAGTCGAATCATCAAGTGGATACAATATACACGGACTTCAGGAAAGCTTTTGATACTATTGGTCACAGTATCTTAGTATCTAAACTATCCGCTATTGGTTCCCATGGTAACTGCCTTTTATGGTTTCAAGATTACCTATCTAATAGAACGCAGATTGTAAAAGTCGCGAATTCGTACTGGTCGCCAATTAATGTAACGTCAGGAATCCCTCAAGGCTCACATCTTGGCCCTCTCTTATTCATTTTGTTCATCAATGATCTCGCAGACATTTGTTCAAACTGTCACTTTTTGTTGTACGCGGACGATTTAAAATTATTCAAAAGAATATCTACCATAGCCGACTGTAATCTTTTGCAATCTGATCTGCTCAAATTTGAGCTCTGGTGCGAACGAAACAATATGTCCTTAAACGCGGGTAAATGTTACGTCATGCGATCTTCTAGGAAAAGATGTCCGATATCCTTCGAGTACAGTTTGAATAATTCAGTGCTTACTCATGTCTCTGAAATTTCTGATTTGGGGGTCCGCTTTACCTCATTACTCAACTTCTCCAATCACTATCGTAATGTCGCTAAGGATGCTGCGAGGATGTTAGGTTTCGTTATGCGTAATACAGCCGATTTCAGGAATCTGTGTTCCCTCAAACTCTTGTATTTCTCCCTTGTTAGATCACGACTTGAATATGCCTCTACTATCTGGTCACCCCAACATTCCAAATATATTTATCTCCTGGAGAAGATACAACATAGATTCCTGAGATATGCTGCACATAAAACTGGTCAACGTATGGCGAGGCGCGATCATAACTATGTACCACTCATGCAATCTTTTAATATTCCTACTTTACAGATACGCAGAATTGGATCTGATTTACTGTTTATTCACAAGATCGTCAATGGTCTAGTTAACTGTCCACAGATATTGTGTTCCATCAATTTTCATATTCCGCCTAGGCAGTTCAGGGATGCCAGACTGTTTTACACGACTTCTTATAAGTCGAATTTTGGCTACTCTGATCCACTAAATCGTATTTGTGAAGTAGCTAATAAGTATACTGGCTCTTTTGATCTTTTCACCATATCTCATTCTGCACTCAAACGTCATCTGAATATTCTAAATAATGTACTGTGATATCCTTCGTCTTTTCTCTATTCTTAGCTTTTACACTTTACTGTTTGCGATTGATTCGATTACTGGTGCTTCTCACTCAAATTATTTTTATAAGATGCACCCTCTCACTCCTGTACACTAAAGGGATCTCTTTCCCGTTTACAAACAATAAATAAATAAATAAATAAATAAATAAATATTCGAATTCTACTGGTATTCGAACCTCAAATTCGAATTCTACAGGTATTAAAATATTCGAATACTCTAAGTATTAAAATATTCGAAAACTCGACGTATTCGAATATTTTTATACTTAGAGTATTCGAATATTTTAATACCTGTAGAATTCGAATTTGAGGTTCGAATACCAGTAGAACTCGAATTCGGGATTCGAATACCAGTAGAATTCGAATGTGGGATTCGAATACCAGTAGAAATCGAATTTGAGATTCGCATACCAGTAGAATTCGAATTTGGGATTCGAATACCAGTAGAATTCGAATTTGAGATTCGAATACCAGTAGAATTCAAATACCAATAGAATTCGAATGTGGGATTCGAATACCAGTAGAATTCGAATTTGAGATTTGAATACCAATACAAATCGAATTTCAGAATCGAATACCAGTAAAATTCGAATTTGAGATTCGAATAATTCGAGTATTCGAATAGCAATAGAATTCGAATTTGAGATTCGAATATTATTCGAATAATTAGGAGTTCTGTATCAGAACGTACGTTTTCTACAGCAGGGAATACTGTAGTGGTAAGGAGAAGTTGCCTTGCACCAGAAAACGTTAATGTTTTCGTTTTTCTCCACCAAAACAGGTTTTTGTATGAATAATAAGAATACAATTTACTGCTATTACTACTAATGATTCTGATGATTCAATATTTAAATACATTACGTCTCTAAATTTAAATAGAATTTATACCTTTGGTTTCAGAATTTATAACTTTACCAAAGATTAATAAAGTTTCAAATGTAACGTTCGGAAAATAAATAATTGCAAAGGCCAATACATATTTACATAAAGAATAGCACAATAGAGTGTGAAAAAATATTTCGCGTTTAGATTCGTGTTCGGTACAAATCGAAATTCGAACACTTCGAATTCGTTGAATACTCCGAATTATTCGAATATTCGAATACTCCGTATTATTCGAGTAAATTATTCGTATTCGAATATTCGGATTATTCGAAAAAATTATTCGTATTCGAAATTATTCGAATTGTTCGAATAATTCGACTATTCGAAATTATTCGTCATTATTCGAATTATTCGAATAATTCGAGTATTCCAAATTATTCGATTTATTCGAACAATTCGACTATTCGAATATTACAGCTCTACTTTGGACTTATAAACTATGCACGTTGAGTTTCGTTACAATCTTGGACAGGTTGTGAGGACTTTTGTGAAATGAATGTAGACATATTCTACAGGAGTTGAACATTTTTCTCTAGTCACTCTTTAACAGCCTCAACATTGACTCAAGCGTCACAGTTACCGTGGATCAATGTAATAAAATTGAAAGCCTAATTCATACTTTCAGTGGCGCAAGGTTGTGGAAAATGCCTTCTTAAGTCGGCTAGGTCTTTCCAAGCGATCGCTTTTGCCGGCAATGTTTCGTACAAAGCGAACCCTTTGCTCGGTTTCTGTTCACACTGAACATTCAAGGACTCTTGGACAATATTTTCGGTGCTTTCGAAAAAGCCGTGAAAAAAGCCAAACCATGCGTAAGCTGGAAATACTAGAAATCCCTCGGCGAGAAAACTCGCTGATGGCGCTCAAAGTGTCAATATTCTGCTTGGTTGTACGGCCGTTTTAATGAGGACGGCAAAGAAATTGCAGCGGGATCGATCGAATACGAGTTCTCGATCGTTCGTTCCGTATCTTGACCGTTTCTAACCGATCGACGACAAGATTACCGGTGTCACGCGCGCTTGCACCGCAGAACAGAGTGTGCCTGAACTTCCATTTCTCTACGGGTAATAATCGTTTCTGAACTCTCGTTCATAGAACATTCTACGCACATATCAAGTTTCATCGCGTAAAACGTTCTTTATTCTGGTGTTCTAGAGGAAACGCGAGGCAGAATTAGATGGACCATTAAGACGTTGCATTACTATCGACTGCAGCTGTCTTTTCCTTTGCAATTCAATTTTATTTTAATAATGGGATTCCAAGGGGGACATTAAAATATGAGGAATATTTTCTGTAATTGAATTCACGAAATAATAAACAAGCAGCATTATTTCATACAGAGGATGTTCTTAGTGAAGAAACTATACATTATACAGGGTGTCCGGTTATTCACTGGTCCTCTTAAGGGGTTACTCGCAGTCAGGGGGTAGAGGAAGAACGATTCTTTGGGAATTTATTTCAGACACAAACTGTACCATGCATATTTTTATGCAAAGGTTTTTGTACTTTTCTTATTATTAAACGTCTTTATTGCAAACAAAGCACAGCAGATTACAACAGAGAAAGTAAAGAAGACAAGAACAAAGGCGAAGTTCAGTCAGGGACTGTTTTTCAACCCAACCTAAATTAGACCTAGTATTCAGATGAGGGACACTTGAATAGGTGATTATTAGGGTGGCTCTTATTTTCGATTTTTGAATTTTCATCGGGGCACCCTCCAGAATAGTTCCAAATAATTAAAAAAAAATCTGTGTAAAGTTTCAGCTCGATCGGGTAACGGGAAAGGGTGCCCCTGGGCCGTTAAACATTTAAATCATTATTTAACAGCTCGCGAAGTCGATTTTATATAAGGTCTTCCAAGTTATTGATTAAATAAAACTATATAAATATATTATAATTACTATTTTTCGTGCAACAAACGGTTTTCGAACAAAATCCGAAAAACTAAAAAAACAAAACTTTTTTTTCAAATTTTGAAAGTTTAAATGCTTCTAGAACGCTGTTTATTTATGAAGGTGAACAAAAAAAATGGAATTTTTATTTTCGAGGACTATTTTTTAAACATTTAAGGAGGGGGCATATACCGAAATATGCAAACAAGATAAAAAAAATTTTTCTTATTATTTTCAGTGTTTGATATGTGATGAATGTTTCCTGAAAAGTTGGGGTCGAAATTCGCAAAAATATCGGAGATATAGACGTCATGATTTCGGGTAAAATGATCATATCTGATGTCTAGGTATATCTCTGATATTTTTGCGAATTTCGACCCAAACTTTTCAGGAAACATTCATCACATATCAAACACTGAAAATAATAAGAAAATTTTTTTTTATCTTGTTTGCATATTTCGGGATATGCCCCCTCCTTAAATGTTTAAAAAATAGTCCTCGAAAATAAAAATTCCATTTTTTTTGTTCACCTTCATTAATAAAAAGCGATCTAGAAGCATTTAAACATTCAAAATTGAAAAAAAAAAGTTTTTTTTTAGTTTTTCGGATTTTGTTCGAAAACCGTTTGTCGCACGAAAAATAGTAATACACCAAAAAAGATGCTCCTTGTCCGCATCTACAACTTTTGTTTGACATATTTTTTGATTTAATCAATAACTTGGAAGACCTTATATAAAATCGACATCGCGAGCTGTTAAATAATGATTTAAATGTTTAACGGCCCAGGGGCACCCTTTCCCGTTATCCGATCGAACTGAAACTTTACACAGATTTTTTTTTAATTATTTGGAACTATTCTGGAGGGTGCCCCGAAGAAAATCTTGAAAAAAAATTTTACAAGAGTAAATAAGAGCCACCCTAGTGATTATGTTATGTTTGGGTGTAAAAGTATTTATTTATTGCAGAATTACCTTTAGCACAATGTCTTGAGAGACTATAAAAAGAAAAATAGGAAAGCACGCATACATTTTAATATATGTATTAATTAATCTTTTGGAATGTGTAACTATGGAGCAGCAGGTCCGAAATCAAATTTCCTTGTTTTTTATAAACTACACGAGTGTAGTTTTCGTTGTCGGTACGGATTCTACGATCGAAAACAAATTTTTGAAATACGGTCGAAAAATTGTCCATCACATTCGCGGATTTCCTAAACTTCTCTCCTAAACCGCGCCATTTTTACAAGAAGAATTTGTTTAATGAAATCGGTACGTGCAACGGTAACTACACTCATAGTTTATAAAAAAAAAAAAAAAAAAAAATGAAATTTGATTTCGGACCTGCTGTTCCATAGTAAAGCCGGGAATCCACCGAGTAGCTAAGCTAACCTATGTTTTAGCTTAGCTTTTGGTGGAAACGGTTCCATAAGAATGTATCGAGGCTAATTATTTTAAAACGTAGCATGGCATAGCATCGCATAGCTTAGCTAAGCATCCCGGTGGATTCCCGGCTGTACACATTCGACCAGCGCGCGTGACGGGTCTATCAAAGTGCCCCAAGTGTCTCCCTATACCTACATTTTTCGCACCTAAGGGTTTAAATTGAAGCACCTAGGCCACTCTATCCTTCGTCCCTACACTGAAGAATAAATCTAAACAGCCCACTCAACCCACGACATATTAACAAAACCTATCAAGACATCCCTCGTCCCTCCCGCATCTCTTTAAATCCCCAAAGACGACACACCGCGCCTCCAATCAGTCGCAGCAACCCCCGGCTAGCCAGCGACGCTCCAGCCCGTGGCGCGGACGTCTGGCCGATTTCTCTAGCGCCGGATCGTAATTCCGCGAGGAAGGAGGGAAGTCCTGCCAGCGGACTCTAGGTTCTCTCTAACCAGAAAACGGGGAGAGAGGCCCGGCGGCAGCGTCCGGATCGGCCGGTGCGAGAGTTCGCCCGCGAGAGATCGCGGAGGAACCTATGGCGACGCGGCCAGACACGGGTGTTGATTATTCTGGTCCTAACACACATATAAGCGGAGTTCAGGACGGCGTATAGAAATACTCATTCTAATCATAGGAAATTCCTTTAACAGAGTGACTGGTAGCCACGGAAAGGGGGGCCGGCGCGGAGGGTGAGGTCGGAGGGTGGAGGCGCAGCGGAGACAGGAGGGAAGGGTGCACCCCTCCCTGAAATTTCACCAACGAGTCAAAGACTGTCGACGACGACGACAACGGCGACGACGCCGACGAAGACGACGACGACGGGGCTGGCTATAAATACCAACCCCTCTGGCCTCTCGCTGCATCGTCTCTCCGCTCCCTGCTTTCCTCCCAAGAGAGTTGTCCTCATCCCCACTCTGTCTCTTCCTCTACTCCTCTCTTTCTCTCTCTCCCCCGCGACATCCCTCCCCCGTTCTCCTCTCTCTCCACCCGTTCCTCGTTCCCTCTTCCTCGATCCCCGTCTGCTCCTCACCCGCCGCTTCTTCCTCTTTCACTCCGTCTCTCTCTCTCTCTCGCTGCCGTTCCCTCTTACTTGCTCCTTGCCCCTCTCTCTCTCTCTCTCTCTCTCTCTCTTCTCCGTATCTTGGTCCCCGGTTCCGTCTCTCTTCCGCCCTCCTTACCTCCGTATGGTTCATGCTCGTACGCCTCTACTCCACAATATGTATTTAAAATAGCTGCATGCTGCAAAATAACTGAAATAGCCGTGAAGGGTCGATGATCCCAGTGGCTCCTACTTCCTGGAACAGGCCGCCGTCTCCACGGATTTTCGACGACGACCGCCGACAGACAGCGGCCTGTCGCCACCGGACCAGCGCCAACATCCCTTTGTCGCGATGCTTGTTGCGACCACGTCCGCCGGTCCACGATCTACGAATCAATCTTCCCTCGCCCGGCACTGGTCGCCGCGAAAAAAACAGCCCCGCCGCGACAATGGTGTCGAGCGCCGAGTTCGGGGCACTGCTGCCTGCAGCTGCCCTTGGCAGTTCTGTCTGGCGAAGGGGTGGCTTCGTTTGTACAATTCTTTATCGCGCCGTTGGGAATTTGGGTTGCGGCTTATTTGAATATTCGCAACACCTATTTGTAGGTGGCCCCAAAAGTTGGAATTATTTATTTAAGTGCTTATAATGCTCCTCAAGAGAAAGCCTGAAATAATATCTACTATTCGTGTCGCCATGAAACTTAAAGCAAGTAGCTTATTAATAACCCAATTAAATAATGTTTCAGCATCAGTTAACCAGTCGATTAATTTAAATTACCTGTTATGACTTGTATAGGACGATTTCAGAAGTTTATTAAATGGCAAAGATAATAAAGGCACAGACCAGTTTCCTGAATATACACCATGAACTGCCCACTGTACCATTAAAAAGTGAATCGAGACTCGAACGAGAAAACTGCGCGCTCGTGTTTCCACGCACATTTATCAAAGTGCTGGATGAACTTAATGAACCCTCGCTAGCAGCTGGTTTCCATTTTCAGTTTAAACACGAATCAATCACAGCGAACATAATCCCTTTCAATCGACAAAGCATACAAGCGATCAAGACTGGCGAGTGGTGTCTGGTAAAAAACATTAACATTATTTCCTAAAGAGGCAGCTTTTTAAGCTCACGGATTTTACATTTCAAATTTTTATATTATGTACTGATTGACTAGTTTCTTTTGAACTGAAACCACATTTTCCCCTAAACGACGCGTCCGAATTCACAGGAACGTTGAATAAATAATTCGATGGCAATGTGTTTAATCACGAGCTCTCCGAGCGGATCCGCGTTGGCTCGAAAGATCGCGAATTTCGATATTCCTAATCGCGGAAATTTTGATATCCGCAATCCCTAGTTGGCGGAGCCGGCGGGCTCCGATCGGACAGCCGCGGAAATCGAGGGAACCGTCGATAAGAATATAACGATTTTTCGGTCGGCGGGCGCGTCACGGGAATTGAAAAACTGTCTCGTTGGTGTTGTCAGCGATGGAATCGCGGCGCCGTGGGCACCGCGAGCCAAGGGGAATTCGCACGATATTAAACGAACCTTTGTTCGATGCTCCGTCGACGCGGCCGGCGAGACGGAATTATGCTCGCGAGCACGCGAGATTTGTTGCAGCGCTCGCAAATGCGGCTACCGCTGTCGGCGCAGCCTTGACATTGGTCACGTTGCATTTGCATCGCAGAAGGTTGCGGACATTCGTGCATGCGAGACCTGTTCGCGCTAATATTTATCGCGAGCATTCCCGCTTGGAAATGCCGGGGAGCTTCGGCGGGCAAAAAGTTAAAATTTGAATGGGCGGGGTTTTTTTTTTTTTTAAATAATACGCAACGTAAGAATGTGGAAAACTGAGGAGAAGATATAATATGATTTGAATTTCAAAGAGCGCGAATTTAATTCATCGAGTGTATGTTCTTTATGAATATATTTCTAGTTCATTCCAGCTGATTATTTATCATGATAATTTCTGCCGCAAAAGCGGAGACGCTTCGTCGGGGAATGAGTAGAATTATGAATGGACGTGTTATTAAATAACATGCAACGAAAGAATTTGTGGAACTGAAGGAGAGATAGTGTAATTTGAATTTAAGGCAGCACGATTTTAATTCCTCGAGCGTGCGTCTTCCACGAATATATTACTAGTTAATTTATGCGAGTACGTCAGGAAAATTCATCCTCCAAAAGGCTTCGATGAGGAATAATAAAATTATGAAACTTGTCCCAACGAGGTAATTGAAGAACGCATAAGAATGAAATAATGACAGTAGAAGTTGAATGAAAAGACATTTAGATTTGAATTCATCGGGTGCATGTCCTTTGCGAATGCATTTACAGTTAGTTCGCATCAGGATTCGTTATGATTATTCTTACTGTAAAAGTTGACGAGCCAGAAATAAGCAAAATTATGAATGGAAGTTTTCTCTTACTATAAATAAAAGTAAGATAAAGACGACGCAGGCCTTTCGCTTGCCACATTCATCGCTTCAATGGAAGTTCAGATTAATTCACTCGTAAAATCCAGTCTATAAATGACAGTCAGCGCGTGATAATAAATTATATTTCAGCCTCTCGATTTAACGCTACGATATATTACACGAAATTATACAAGCCTCGATAATTTCATATTGCATTTTTTAATACACTAAATTGTAAAGTGTGTTACATCATTTTTCCACCAGTGCACCGAAAGAAAATTTGAAGTGCGAACAAATGTTTCCGAGGGTAGAACGATAATGAAGTGTGTGATAACGAAATGCGACAACGTGTGATATTTTAAACGTCTGCGTGGGTGGCATACAATGTAGAATATTTAATATAATAAAGTTAAAATATCGACCGTAAGAATTTTTAAAATTATAATATATGATATCGGCGCACAGTTTCGGTCATTTAAAAGAACAAAAGCTCATTTGCAACTATAAAAGAATCAGTTTCCGACGTTTCGGTCAATGTTTTAGACCTTTATCAAGGAAAGTTAAAAATTATAAAATTATACTGCGTATGCTTTTGCGTAACGCACGCTGATAGACGCGTGCGGCGTACGAGTCGGTTGGACGGTGACTGAGGTAAACAGTATACACCAGGACATCTAGAGGGGAAGGCAACGTATGGTCCACACAATGTCCCAACGAAACCGTTGAATATTTTGAAATAAGATTAAACGTACGAAAGTCCGAGACCTCGCCAAGACACCGCAAAGTTAACAAAATTAATCATTTATGTGGTAAAATAATCTATCACTCAAACGTTACATACCATTGAAATAGTATGTATTGATGCTCGAAACATAGACGTTATGGAAAATCGGAATTTCTAATAGAAAAAATTGCGTCATATCGGCCTTATTGTTTCAATAAGGTTGCGTAGTAATCCTGTATTTTAGGGGTTTCATACCTCAGATTTACGCTAGGTTGTTTAATCATGTGCAATGTTTCTAAAAGAATTCTCTGATTTAATTTAGTTTCTCTATCAACGACTTTGACATTGTCGTAGTCAAATCTATGATCGAACTCCAAAGAGTGCCTTGTTAATGCAGTGTGTTGGAGGGGAGGTAAGAAAATATTCCTCTTATGTTCATAAATACGTTTCTCCAAAAGTCTAGACGTCTGTCCAATGTACACATGCCTACACCCCATGCAAGGGATAGAGTACACAATATTCGAATTTTTGAGCAATGATATTTTGTCTTTGATCGGAGGAAATAAACGTTTAGTGTAAAATGGTAAATTTACCATTTCACACTAAACGTTTATGGTAAATTTACCATTTCACACTAAACGTTTATGGTAAATTTACCATTTTACACAGGGATAGAGTACACAATATTCGAATTTTTGAGCAATGATATTTTGTCTTTGATCGGAGGAAAGAAACGTTTAGTGTAAAATGGTAAATTTACCATTTCACACTAAACGTTTATGGTAAATTTACCATTTCACACTAAACGTTTATGGTAAATTTACCATTTTACACAGGGATAGAGTACACAATATTCGAATTTTTGAGCAATGATATTTTGTCTTTGATCGGAGGAAATAAACGTTTAGTGTAAAATGGTAAATTTACCATTTCACACTAAACGTTTATGGTAAATTTACCATTTCACACTAAACGTTTATGGTAAATTTACCATTTTACACTAAACGTTTATTTCCTCCGATCAAAGACAAAATATCATTGCTCAAAAATTCGAATATTGTGTACTCTATCCCTTGCATGGGGTGTAGGCATGTGTACATTGGACAGACGTCTAGACTTTTGGAGAAACGTATTTATGAACATAAGAGGAATATTTTCTTACCTCCCCTCCAACACACTGCATTAACAAGGCACTCTTTGGAGTTCGATCATAGATTTGACTACGACAATGTCAAAGTCGTTGATAGAGAAACTAAATTAAATCAGAGAATTCTTTTAGAAACATTGCACATGATTAAACAACCTAGCGTAAATCTGAGGTATGAAACACCTAAAATACAGGATTACTACGCAACCTTATTGAAACAATAAGGCCGATATGACGCAATTTTTTCTATTAGAAATTCCGATTTTCCATAACGTCTATGTTTCGAGCATCAATACATACTATTTCAATGGTATGTAACGTTTGAGTGATAGATTATTTTACCACATAAATGATTAATTTTGTTAACTTTGCGGTGTCTTGGCGAGGTCTCGGACTTTCGTACGTTTAATCTTATTTCAAAATATTCAACGGTTTCGTTGGGACATTGTGTGGACCATACGTTGCCTTCCCCTCTAGATGTCCTGGTGTATACTGTTTACCTCAGTCACCGTCCAACCGACTCGTACGCCGCACGCGTCTATCAGCGTGCGTTACGCAAAAGCATACGCAGTATAATTTTATAATTTTTAACTTTCCTTGATAAAGATCTAAAACATTGACCGAAACGTCGGAAACTGATTCTTTTATAGTTGCAAATGAGCTTTTGTTCTTTTAAATGACCGAAACTGTGCGCCGATATCATATATTATAATTTTAGAATATTTAATACTTGTACAGAATTAATTACTAATTGTTTGTATATTTAAAATTAAGTACCTTAAAAATAGAATTCATGCAACCGTATTGTTTCTTTAATGTGCAGCAAACTCAAAATTTCGCAACCGTCTTTTCTCTTAAATATTAACACTGGAAGGACTACCATAACTGCGCATAAATTCAACATCAGGTAGTAGTACGATAAGAACTCGTTTCAGGAAGGAACATAGGGTTCCTAAAATAATTGTTCATCTCCCAAAATGACCACTCAATAAACCACCAGATAACCACTGTACACGCTTCTTTCGTTTCTCACACTTGACTTAAGGGGTGTTCCTAGTGTGATGGCTGAAAAGCTTAATTTTTCACAAGCTTCTGCAAACTTAACCGGTTAACTGTCAATGTATCATATATGATCAAACAAAAATCTGGCCAATTAGAGGGTGCGTTCCGAGTTTCGCAGTGAGTGCAGAAATCGCAGCGGTTCATGCGGTCTTGAAATTTAAAAATGCTACTATGGAAAAAGAGACGTAGTTTACAATAACCTCGATACTATTAAATAATAGTGATAATGAAATCAGCAGCTGTGATTCGTCTGGTGAAAGCGAAAATGAAGATGATATTAACTTGCCATTTAGAATCAGAATTAATATACATATCATTAATTGTAAACAAGACACTCGGACAGATTATGTTTGCCTAAAAGTTGACAGATTATGGAGAACATTGTGGAGGTTATTCCGGGATATTCGATAATAAGTATGTAATTATACATTTGTATTAAAAAAAAACATCACATGAAGTTTCTTCGAAATAATAACGTAAAAAAGTGGCATTGTAATCATGAGAGAATTAATTGTTTTTATTACTTTTCATTAAATTGTATCAGCTATATCCAATAGAGAAATTCAAATAATCAAAGATTGGAAAAACAAATACGCATGCGCGCGCGCAGTGACTGCTTCACCTCTGAAATTCTGCGTTTGCTGCACGCTCGCTGCACCGGAAGTAGCATCGTATTGGTGGAAAGTGAGAGAAATTCTAGGGAATCGCACGATGCCACCAATACGATGCCACCAATTTCATGCACTCACTGCGAAAATCGGAACGCACCCTCTGTCAATGTATCATATATGTATGATCAAATGGAATAACTTTTTTGTTTTTCAACCGATTCGAATGAAACTTGGTATGTAATGGTTTTTGGGGTCGCTGAATCTGAATTTGGCATTGGAATTGTAAAATTCAATATGGCAGACTCAAAATGGCGAACCAAAATAGCCGCCAAATATTGAAATACTATCGGGATATAGAAAAATTGTATATAGGGGTTTTTGGGATCGCTGAATCTGAATTTGGGATTGGAATTGTAAAATTCAATATAGCAGACTCAATATGGCCGAACCAAAATGACTAGCGAATTGTTGGGATTTGTATAAATTATTCGTACTGTATTCTATTTCATAAGTAAACTCTTACTCCCGTAGTTAGCTGGTGAAAATTTCACGACCCCAGAGTCTACCGACGAGGAGGTTACGGAAAGATTTTACATTCCATTTTTTTGTTTTGTTTTTTTTTTTTTTACTTTTTTGCATTATTTTATATATTTTTTTATTAGGTATAAAATTATTCGAAACTTTTTCGTAGAAAATAAAAAAACTAAAAATTTAATCCCCTAAACCCTTATTTTTCACGGGTTGGGGGTGGCATTGAAAAAAGTAACTGCTGCAATCGAATTATAGACAAGAAAACTTCACAAATAAAAAATTTTTAAATAAAAAAGGGTTTAGTAAAGAATTGACAAACTCACCCCCAATTCTATTTTTTTAGGGGTTGGGGGTGTCAGATGACAAAAATTACCCCCGGAATCGGTTCAGCGACTCAAAAAACCCCTGTATACCAAATTTTGTGTGATTCACTTAATTATTCGATGGTACCAGTTTGGGCCCGAATAATGAAAAGGACCGTGCCAGTTAACCGGTTAATGTTTGTAGCTTTTCACCTTTTAACACTGTAAAAAAATTTGTAAGTAAAAATATCCATTTATAGCGGAATAGGAGCATCGTGAAGAGAACAATATCCTTCCGGGTGCCAAACCTGATTGCCAAAAAATCAAAAGTAGACGTTACTCTATCGTTCGAACTAGAATTTTGCAAGTATTTGCAAAACTGAATTACGACGGTCAACAAAACCATAATTTTTTTGCTAAAACTGACAAATTTTTTTAATACGTCTTTCTGAAGAGACGTATAATCTGTTATCAATCTTTTTGAATTTTGCTTTCGAGATAACTACAATAATGGCTGATTATCAGTTCTGACATCCGGAAGGATATTGTTTTCAAATCGGCCGCAACGACCGTGAGTTTCATTAAGGTAGGTTTTCCTATACGCGACAGGACGCAACGTCAAGAATTTCAAAGTCGATTTTCTCGAAAATGAAGCGCGATATAAAAAAAAGTTATTGTTCCTTTTCGACTTATAACAAGTAAATAAGTCGAGAAAGAGGAATAAAATTTTTTGGTATTTAGCTTCGTTTTCAAGAAAATCGACTTTGAAATTCTTCCCGTTAACTCCAGTCGCGTATAGGAAAACCTACCTTAACGAAACTCACCGGCGATTTGGACGTAAGTGGGACGCACCCTTCGCGATGCTCCTATTCCGCTATAAATGGAAGCTTTTACTTACACATTCTTTTTTTATAGTCTTAAAACATGGTAAAATAAAGCTATAAGCGTGCAAAATGATGCGTGCAATACTTGTTTCTTTATTCAATTCCCGAAAAATTAAGTTCTTTTCAGCCGTCAGACCCTTTAACCCCTTCAAACGTTACTTTGCAATTCGTTTCGGTCGCAATTGTTTGCCCCTATCAGCAACGTCGAAGCAAGGTGTAAAAGGGGCGCGCGATTTTACTCGCAGCAGAAGCCTAGCGTTTAGAGGTCGCCTTGTGGGCGTGCATTGTCAAACTTATCTACTCCCGCGTTCTTTGTCATTCACGGAGGGGACATTCGCTGGTAGAAATGGCGTGATTGTATTATTTGGAAGCACGCTTCAGGTAAATGCGTGTCCTTTTACGCGGTTGACGTCAATGACGCCGGGCCAAAGTAAATACCGCGATCGGCCGCGTGTAGGTGGCTCGTTTCATTCTACGTAAATACGTATCCACGTCACGGTTCATTCACTGTCACCGCTATTAAGGCCCGTAGTAACGGACACCTCTAATTTTACGCCCACCGCGAGCACTGGAGCCACCCCGCTTCTGCGACGCACAGATTCACCCCGCGAAGCCCGGTCCGCACCCCTCCGGCCCGTTCGACGTCGACTTGCAATCTAGTAAGTGGGCAATTCGGAGCCTCCCCTGCATACGGCAGAACGTCTTTTATAACGGGGACAACGGGTAAACTCGCCGCCAATGTTCTGGCAATTGGACTTGTTAGGTCATCCCATAAGTGGCGCGATTGTTTCGCTACGTATGGTGAATGATAACCTAGTGATCGCAGAGATAGGCACCTATGTCGGGAATTACTATATGGATTACGGACTATGGTTGAGCCACCATTGCAACTGGACCCTTTCGCTGCGTATTTAAATTTTCGGACGATTCTTGAAAAGTGGCAATTTTACATCAATAAATTTTTTTTTTAATTTTCAGTTTTTCATTTTTTTTTTTAGAACATTGCTGAGTATCGCGGTACTAGAGAATACATTTTTTAATGCGTGGACTATAGTCGAAATCCGCAACGAACACACACCAAGGACTAGAAAAACAAGGGTGAATTTTGAAAAAAAATTTTCATTGAAAATATTTTTTAGTTAAAGTATCTTTGTATGTAACAGTTGTACCAATTTAATTTGAAATCTAAGAAGATTTGATGTGTAATCCCGTTTTTCCCAAAATGGTATTTTGAAGAACGTTAACCAATATTTTTGAAGAACTAGTGGACCGATTAGGGTTCTAATTTGGAACAGAGTTTTTTGATAGAATTATTTAGTTTTTGCCGTAGCATTTTTTTTAAACGTTATAGTTAATTTTTTTATTCATTAAAAAAGGATGATCTTTACTGCAAAATCACAGATCTGTATTCAAATGGCCGCCATTTTGCGAAAAATTGATATTTTTCAAATCGGCTACAAACTGGACAAAATTGAATTCTTTTATGTATTTTTAGAGAATTTTAAATCTGAAGAAATGATGGAATACTTATTCAAGTCTCAACATTAATATACGATCGTTCTTTGAGTCAAATGTTTGAAGGATTAATTAGAAAAAATAAAAATTCGGAAGGAAGTTTAAGAAAAGGGGCAATTTGCTCAAGACACAAACGAACCAGTGTGCCCACGGCGGGTTAAGATGCATATAAAGATGTTTAAATTAAAAAATATTTTCAGTAAAAATAAGTTGCTTAATTTCACCCTGGTTTTTCTAGTCCTAGGTGTATGTTGCCCCTTAATTAAAACTTCGATTTTAATTAAGGGGCATTTTCAACACCATTATAGATATGTATCGTGTACTAATTATGTGCTATTATCTAGTTTCTTGGGTACCTACGTTACCTACGTATATTAAATGAGAATACACCATTTTCAGTAAACGTTGAATTAATGACATACAGGGTGGAAATAATGCGTTTTGAGAAATTGTTATACATATACGAAGAGTTGCATGATTTTGAGAAGGTCATTGCATAACGTATGTAATTTATTTGTAGGTGTAGACGTTTTGGAGCCTCGAAGATCAATTTCGTTTTTTTAAATGGGGGTTGTACTTTTTGTGTCAAAATTTGAAAGAATGTCGAATCCTGAGTAGAAGTGCATTAACCTTTATTGGGCCTAAACCTAACATTTAGCAAAATATTTTAATTCGTTTATCGAGCATTCTTGTGTTGTTGATGTCTTTGACGATATTGTATTTCCAACTTCATCTTATGGGAAGTCAATTATCGATAAAAAAAGCAAAATATCTGGTTAACTGTTTTGGGTTTAGGACCAGTAAAATGTCAATGCATTTTCATTCAGAATTAGACGTTTTTTCGAATTTTGAAATAAAAAAATACAACATCCCATTTAAAAAACGAAATTGATCTTTGAGTCTCCAAAATACAAACCAAATACAAAACCAAAATACAAACAAGTAGATATAATAACAACAACAACAACAACAACAACAACAACAACAACAACAACAACAACAATAATAATAATAATAACTTCATTATAATACACCCCTCAAAAACATACAACATTTGTATAAGTATAACAATTTTTCAACAAACTCATCATTTGAGAGTTATTCAAGTGTAGGTAGATATAAGTATTCCATTATTTTTCTTAATCCTTTCACAGCTTTCTACTAAGCTTTTGCTGGAAGAAAATTCTTCAATTATGTTTTCCACTTTGGTCCTCCATCCAATTTCTGAAATTTCAACACTGACCTACACTAATAATCTCCTAATAGTTTCTCACCGCAATAGTTGCGTCTTCTTGGTTAAATTCGTATAACATAACATGCAGAATATGTTCCTTCGTCACGTCCACATTAACCGTCTGTGGTAAGCGAAATATTCGATCTATTACTACGTAAGCTAGAATTTATATCAAATGGATAAACGTCAATTTTATTATGTCGAGCTATATTGTTATAAATTCAGTTTTCTGTGAAACTATAACACTCAGGTACGGGATGACCTACTATATTCCTTTCTTTTTAACACCGTGCGCCCCTCTTTATTTTGTAGTTTAATATAGTGACAGTCGGAGATTAAATGTAACCGCAAGATCAATACGAGAACAGTGGACCTGAGCAAATATCGAAGGGATATCCACTAAAGGACTTTGGTGCGAGGAGTGGATTTTTTCTAATAGAGTCACTCGTCTAAATTTTTGGCACAGGGGGATATAAATATTTATGCCTTCAGTTTTTCTCTGCATTTTTCCGAAAATATATTATTATTTAAAAGTATAATACAGCCCTGGCAGTCGAAGTGTCTTTTAAAATTTGCTTAAGGGATGGCAATTTAAAATACGGTTTATCGTGTTTACGTACCTATTGACTAAATTGATTTTATTTTCATTATCTATTAAGTTAACTGACTGTACTGTCTTCATGATAATTAGAGCATTCCTTGCCTAGATAATCCAGGGGAATGAGGTAAATTACACAGATGAACGAAGTACCGTATATTTCATTCATTAATATATTTTTTATTTAATTTCCAACAGATAGAGGGTGTCCAATTTTTTAACGTGCTAAATACTTTATTTTAATACCAATTTCGATATCTATTAATTATTTTAATCAGTGTAGTATAATAACACCAGCTACCAGCTTTACTAAGTAGTCTCTACGACACGAGACTTATTAAAACTCTATAAAAAAATTGGCAAAAATAAATATGAAAAATATCAATCGATATTATTACAACGATTAAAGGAAGTAATCGATTTCCTCGAAAACCAAACGTCGTATGAAAAAATTATAGTCCTCAGTTTCTATTCATCTTTCGCAGGAAGAATCAGCCCCATTTCAAGTTATACCGCCAATTTAGTGACACCCTCTATGTCGGCGATAGTGTTGGTTGACCAGGCTACTGGTAGGGCTGAGTCACCGAGGGGTTCGACTGATAAGTTCCATGTGGCAGTTATTTTCAAAACATTATTCACCACCGTTCTGACTGCCCATTTCAGAGTCGAACTTCGCACTTACTCATCTATATTGTAACTAATTGCAAGGACTAAGGTCATTCATTCCCTTGCCATAAAATACCTTAGAATAAATATAACTGAAAACCGCGTGTCGAGTCTTATCATCAGAAAATGTACACTCAAGGTTTAGCTCAGATTAAGATACAAAAACCACCTTACTGTGTTTTGTACTAGGGTTGGGACTATTCGAATAATTTAATATTCGAATATTTTACAAGTATTCGAATGCTACGAATAAACTTCGAATATTTGAGTATTCGAATGTTATTATACGAATATTTCAGTATTCGAATATTTCAGCATTCGAATATTTCAGTATTCGAATATTTCAGTATTCGAACATTTCAGTATTCGAATACTGACCCACTTCAACATATCCGATCGACTTGAAACTTTGCACACATACAAAGCTCAATTTTGGGTCAAAATTAACTTACAAGATTTCACCCTGACAAACTAACGAACTCACAACTGAAATTAAATAAAAGCTTGTAAAAAAATGAACCGAAAGAACTTGATTTATAATTCACACCATACTATTCGAATACATCAGTATTCGAATGGTATTCGAATACTTAAATATTCGAATAGTATTTGGATACTTGGATATTCGAATTATATTCGCCAAATAATTGAGCAACAGAAGTATTCGAATATTCGAATACCGAAAAATTCAACAAATAGTCCCAGCCCCATTTTTTGTATAAAAGCAATAACAGTGATCGAAATAAATGATATAATTACTGTACAGTAGGGTGGACCTTATTTTTCTACCACCAGATTTTTTTGGTCCCGTACCCCAGAAATGTGACACTTATTGTGAAAATGATCTGGAAAAAATTTCAGCCCGATTGGACCACGGGAAAAGGACGCGCCACGAATTTGAAAATTTTGAACTTTTTAAAACTTGACATAAATATACATTATGCCATATCGTTGAATTTGTATTATTTTTCTGTTTAAGAATACATACACAACATATACGATTGTTAACGAAAAAAACGTACGTGACATTGAAAACTCGAAAGAGTGACCTTGAAAAAAAAAATTTTTCCTTTCATTATATTTGCCTCTTTATATACTACAACTTTTGTCTGAAGAGTTTTTTCATATATCCATAAACGATGGAGATATTAAACATTTTTGATTTTCATTATAACGCTCCATTATACAGAAGAAAAGCAGTTCTAAGACTGGAAATAAGTTATTATAGCTATTATGTAAATTACGAATAGAAATGTCATCAAAGTATTGCGTCCTAGACCTGCTCGTGGACGTTCGATAAGACCGAGCAGATCTTGCCCTAGACGGGACTGTGTTAACAAACACAGTATTAAATGCGTCTCAAAAATTCAAATAGCCACGGAGGTAATTATTAGGGGTTCCTTTATATTAAAAATGCTTTAAAAATCCTTTGATAAATTCTCTTTTGTGACGTCAGGATACTGCTTTCTATATTCCGTCACATTCTGCAGTATAAATTGTTTCTGCTCTTCATTTTTTGATAATATTTTGTTATATTCTTCTATAAGTTTAACGCCACGCTCAGCGGTGTCATTTACCACTTTTATTCCGTTCACGATGTTTCGCCCAATTTGGAAAGCCTCGTCATCGCTCCATGTAGAAGGGTCTTTTCCAAAAAATGTGGTAGGTATTAAAAACCTTTGAAAGAATCTGTTGGAATCAGGAGAAATAAAATGTTCCATTTTTTTTGTTGACTAATTGTTCCACATCCTTTGGAAGGATTTTATATTTTTTGCTGGAGTTTGCAATGCAAACCTTGAAAAACATCAAACAACCACGAGAAGAACTCCTAGAAAAAATGGTACATTTCGAGTTCCAGGAGTTTTTCATCACGCTCGATGGATGGCCAAGGCGATATATTGTATAAAGATATATTTATTTCGAAAAGAATTTATCTTGACTAGCTAAAAGGCCACTGGAATTCGCGACATTTGTATTTTCCTCGCCAATTTGTATTTAAAAGCGTGGATACAAGCTCCAGTAGCAACAGAAGCCCCGCGACAAGATTTGGAATTTGTAAACAATTGATCTGCTTATCGTCAAATTGACGATACAATCAGCCGCACTGCAATAAACAAAATGATCAATCATTTCTGGTATTTGGCACCAGAAACTGCCGCATTATCATTTTTCGATAGTGCCATTGGGAATGACACTAAAATAAAAATGATAGAGGCAATAAATGCCAGTGTAGGCAGTGACGACAACGAATGCCTTAAAAAATATAAAATCCTTCCAAGGGATGTGGAACAATTAGTCAACAAAAAAATGGAACATTTTATTTCTCCTGATTCCAAAAGATTCAATGAACGGTTTTTAATACCTACCACCTTTTTTTAAAAAGACCCTTCTACATGGGGTGATGACGAGGCTTTCCAAATTGGGCGAAACATCGTGAACGGATTAAAAGTGGTAAATGACACCGCTGAGAGTGGCGTTAAACTTATAGAAGAATATAACAAAATATTATCAAAAAATGAAGAGGAGAAACAATTTATACTGCAGAATGTGACGGAATATAGAAAGCAGAATCCTGACGTCACAAAAGAGAATTTATCAAAGGATTTTTAAAGCATTTTTAATATAAAGGAACCCCTAATAATTACCTCCGTGGCTATTTGAATTTTTGAGACACATTTAATACTGTGTTTGTTAACACAGTCGCGTCTAGGGCAAGATCTGCTCGGTCTTATCGAACGTCCACGAGCAGGTCTAGGACGCAATACTTTGATGACATTTCTATTCGTAATTTACATAATAGTTATAATAACTTATTTCCAGTCTTAGAACTGCTTTTCTTGTGTATAATGGAGCGTTATAATGAAAATCAAAAATGTTTAATATCTCCATCGTTTATGGATATATGAAAAAACTCTTCAGACAAAAGTTGTAGTATATAAAGAGGCGAATATAATGGAAGGAAAATTTTTTTTCAAGGTCACTCTTTCGAGTTTTCAAGGTCACGGACGTTTTTTTTTTAACAATCGTTTATGCTGTGTATGTATTCATAAACAGAAAAAAAATACAAATTCAACGATATGTCATAATGTATATTTATGTCAAGGTTTAAAAAGTCAAAATTTTCAAATTCGTGGCGCGTCCTTTTCCCGTGGTCCAATCGGGCTGAAATTTTTTCCAGATCATTTTCCCAATAAGTGTTACATTTCTGGGGTACGGGACCAAAAAAATTTCGCAAAATAATTTTCGTCAAGAGTAGCTAAGGTCCACCCTACTGTACAGGGTGTCCCAAGCAATTTTAGGACTTTCCTTGAACTTTGCAAAAAATTGTTTTAGACCAAAGTTGCCCAGCTTCCTTTGCCTTCTTATAAGTAATTTGTGCTTCCCTTTGTAACTTGTATATAGTCGTAAGATTTGTCGCAATACAAAATATTAAACAACGGCTATAGTTCCATATGAAAAACAGAAGCTGGCATCCATCTATTCGAAAATAATATTGGGAATTAGGCCATGGATACTAAAAACACATCTTTAGTTTTAATTCTTAATTTATTTAAGACACTCGAAAGGCAGCGTCGTTATGCTCCGAAACGATGCGGTAGAAAGAATTCTCGAGGAGAGATCCGTCAAGCACTCGGACCCTATCGGTTGGTCTCGCTATCGATATAAACATCCAGACATAAACATTTCAGCCCTCTCCTCTCGTGCATTCCACGAAGTAATATAAAAGATAATTTTTGTATCAACAAACTTTCATCAGTTAAACGAAAGCAACAAACAATTCAGATAAAGGAATTCTGGTTTGCGGAAGTTATGCGCACTTAAATAGTACTTCAACTTTGCCCGAAACAATTTTTTGTAAAGTTCAAGGAAAGTCCTAAAATTTTGCCTGCGACACTTACGTGGGAATTTGAATGTCAATATTGCAAAGTGCTACTCAACTTCAGTAGCAAGTAGATCCGCCTGCTTGAACTTATCTCCTGAAAGAAGGTACCACTTCGCAATATTGACATTCAAATACCTCCCAATCAAATGGTTTTTCGACATAAGTAGCTTAATACTTCTTCGTCGGAAATGACGAGCTGGGTCGGCGGGTGTCTTAAAAAATGTATAATTCCATTTGAAAAAAAAAACAAACTCGACCTTCATATGTCCCCTACGCGTCCACCCACCAAAAACCTTAGTACCCCAACTTATCCGGCCCTCGGAACCATGCAACTTTCATCCGAAACATTTGTCGAGAGGGGTCGATTTAAATGACTCGTCTCGTATAATTAGCTCCTGTGATACTATAACAACTATGAACACGTGTACACTGTGTACCAAAGTATTCGCTGAGGAAAGAGTGACTTTAGCTACCAAACGGTAAGGAAGTTGGACTTTCGGACGAGATTGAATGAAAATTGTGTTCGGAAGCACCTAGCTGCTAGACGAACGTCATCGGCTGGTCACTTCTCCGACTCGACGATACCAAGGGGGCTGCATCCGACGCTTTTAATCCTCACTCCCACCCGCCGTTGGCTAGGTCAGGTGGCGCGCGACGCCGCGACAGCTCCCCCGCCGCGCGATCAGCATCCCTAATTCGCGATACGCGCCCCTTTATCAGTCGCGCCCTCGCGGGTTCCTCCCGACCTCTAATCCCGCTCGCCTCTTTGTGCGCGTAAACTCGAAGCTTCGGGGGAGGGATCCCGGCTTCTTTCAATCCCGACGGAACGAGGCTTAAAGCCCGAGCCGCGGCTCCGTCCTCCCTAACGATCATTCATCCTTTCTCACCCTCGATCTCGGTATGAAAGAATACAGACAGCGGGAGAAAGAGGAGCACCTGGGGGAGGGGAGAGAAAAGAGAGAAAACAGGGTGGCGCGCGGGGGCGGGTGGGGGATGGCGGTACAGCGGCGGAGAGGAAGAAAAAAATGAAAAAGAAGAAGGAAAGAAGGAGGAGGCGAAGAAGGAGGAAAAGAAGAAGAGTAGGAACTCTCGTAAAATCGATTCGACCCGTGAGAGAGAGACCACCAAAGAGACGGCAGACGCCGCTGAGAGACGAGGCTTGGGGGGGGGGGGGGGGGGGGCGGGAGGATCTTGGACGCGCTCCTGGATCGACCGCGAACAAAGTCTCGCATTGTGCTGCGAGCGGAGGCCCGGCCTGCTGGGAATGGTTAAGTGATAATAATAACAGTACGAATTTTTGGAATAGTTTATACCGGCTGGGGGGCCGCGGGGGAGGACCGGGGGGGGGGGGGTGGAGGACCGCAGGAGAAGGAGGCTGCGGAGGTAGGAGCCGGCCGAGGAGGAAGAAGAGGCAGGCGAAGCGAGGAGCGCGGCCGGCGCGACGACGCGGAGGACGTGGGGACGTGGCAGATAGAAGGAAGATACCGTGGGGGAGAACGAAAGAATGAAAGAACGGAGGAAAGAAAGAAAGAAAGAAAGAAAGAAAGGAAGGAAGAAGAAAAGTAAGCGGGGTGGGGTGGCCGTACGACGAGAGACGATACCCGAAGAGCCACTCTCTGTGCTCTTATACACGAGCGGTCGATGAGAATGCTCGGTGGGGGCGGTCGCGGCGGAACAGGGGGGAAAGGGTGCCGGGGCGGCGGTGCGGGCGGGAGGGGGGAGAGCGACTAGAAGGAGGAGGCGGCGGCACCGACGGAGGAGAAGGAGGCACGCTAAGGGCATCGGGTGTGGATGGAAGGAAGAGGAAGGAAGAGGAAGGAACGGGGACGGATCGCGCGGCGCGGCTGGCGAGCGAGGGGAAGGAAGGCCTCGGGAGGAACGCGAGCGAAGGAGAAAGAGGGAGAGGCGAGGCAGCGGGTGGGAAGAGAAGAGAGTCGGGCGGTCGGCGAGGGAGAGACGCGAAGGGGGAGCCAAGTGAAGCCAAGTGAAGTGAAGTGGGGCCGCGGGACGGACGCGGTGGCATTGACCTCGTATAGTAAGTAAGGTAATGTGAACAGCTAGCACGCCTTTCCTCTCTCTCTCTCTCTCTCCTTCGTTCCCCCCCCTCCCTGCCACTCTCGCGCTCGCCCTCTCCCTTCCGTTCGTCCCTTTTCCCTGGTCCCGCACTCTCTCTGTCTCTCCGTCTATCTCTCCTCTGCCTGCGTTCCCCGTTTCTCCGTTGCCGCTTCACGCTCGCGGCCAAAGGGTTCCCATCGGATATTGTTCGGTCGGTACAGGAGGGTGACCTCAGGGTGGACAGCGACCTCGAAAGCACCTTCTATCGGCTCGCTTCCAGAGTCATCATCGCCGGTTGGAACGCTAATCGCGCGGCGAACGCGTGGACGAGCAACGAACCCGGCCGAGGAACGAATTTCGAATCGGGGTGCTTGCTCGCGCGCTTCATCCGGCCACTGTCGACGGACGGTAGCGTTGCCCCGGTGATCGATGGACACTTCTCGCGAGAGCCTGAGACGTTGGATTCCAGTGGCGTGCCCCTTCCTGCTGGAACTTTCAAAATTCTATGTCGTTCGCTGTCGGCTGGTCGAGTCTCGCGTTCATGAGGGTATTGGGAAAGATAGCGGAGGCGTGGCTTAGATTTCAGCGCCGCGGTGGCGAGTTGGCGAACTATTGAAAGTAGGTCCGGATCCCACCAAACGTTCCGAATAAGTATTTATTAATCGAATAAGTAAAAATTTAGTGCTCGAATGAATTTAAAAACACTCGTTCTTCACAACATGTCTATATAAACGCTGATAATCATATGGACTTGGACGGATTTCTACCTACTCTCAGTAGTTCAATTTTCTGCCACTAGTTGGCGCATCGAAATTCTAGGTTTCCCAATAGATCGCGGGACGTAAGTGGAACGCGGCACTGAATTAGAGCTCTTACTTTTTGACCCGTCGGGTACCCGGGTACCCGGACATTACCCGGGATAACTTCAAGCAATTGAATGTAGTATTGTCTGTGATTGTCTGTGGTATAGTCTGATGTTAGCCAAAAATGATCGAACAATACCACATTCAATGGCTTGAAGTTGTTTCGGGTAGACGGGTACCCGACGGGTCAAAAAGTAAGAGCTCTACACTGAATGAGAAGGGGCTGTTCGCAGGGGCGAAATTGTTAAAATGCAAGAAACGAAGTAGCTAAGGATCTCAAATTTGCTTGGAATTGAAAACCACATTTAGGTGCTCCCTTTAGAATAATAATGCGGTGTGTTGGTAAATAGGATGTTCACTGGGGAATTCAGGGTAGAGCTCTTACTTTTTGACCCGTCGGGTACCCGTCTACCCGAAACAACTTCAAGCCATTGAATGTGGTATTGTTCGATCATTTTTGGCTAACATCAGACTATACCACAGACAATCACAGACAATACTACATTCAATTGCTTGAAGTTATCCCGGGTAATGTCCGGGTACCCGGGTACCCGACGGGTCAAAAAGTAAGAGCTCTAATTCAGGGTTCTCTGAACGGTTTAGAATTGGGAAATGTTTGAAAGGAATACGAATTCAGAATCATAGAAAGAGATCCTGCTTCTAACAATGTATGTAGTCTAATCTAACTCTATGTACATGCCCAGTTTGAACTTTGCTATAAACTCGGGATTTGTTTAAAGTTTAAACCTGCCCAGCTTCTCGTCACAGATATAGGTCCTGTTGCAAAGTTGGCTACCGTCATAATGGGGCCGTCCTAATTTTGGCGATTTCTTACCCCCTCGCTCCCTCGGTATAAGAATTCGAAAGATTTTGTATTCCAACCCCCTTCGCTTCTTCCCTTCGAAATATTTTTTGCATTGCATTTTTTCAGTTATTAAAATTCTTATTTATATAATTCATTTAACTCGGTTTCGGGACATTTAAACTAAAATTACTTTTCTGGGACATTAATGATAGAGTTTGTATTTATTCTTTTTAGAAAGGTCTTTCAACACTCGAGTAAATTTGCATAGTAATTATATTCATAAAATTTTAATTGTAATAACGATTAGAATTAGAAGTTCGTCGCTTGTCCATGGATCCAATCCTCAACTGATTCTTTAATAGGGATGAATTTTCTAAGCTTTCTTCAGCAGCCACCTCGTTCTCAGGAATCCGCTCTGCATCTTCTGCTACGCGGAACTTTTTTTCAGGACTTAAACATCAAATTATCGAACGTGTGTGCGATGAAACATTGTTTTTCTGGCTACTCATTTTGAAACTTAGGTTAAAAAAATATTACGTAAGGTCATACCTGACTTCCTCCCCCTCCCTTGCAAGAAAACGGAAGAAATTCGCGACCATCCCCCGCAAGAGAAGCCTTACATAATTTAAGGATGAGCCCTAAACAGATAGCACCTATTATCATATGGGCCTAGTTATGCAAAAAGCTACCAACCCTCAAAATGGCAAAAATTTAGTTAAACACAGTAAGGATCCCATAATTTTGTGATTTTTATTCTGCAAAAAATTACCACCCCATAAAACAACTTTTACATTATATAATTATTAAACCTACCATGCCAAAGTTCCATTTTAGGCTTCTGCTCATTTTGCAGAAAACTTCCCAACCACTAAAAATAACGTCAATCAGGATGGAAAAGAAAGAATCATATATCCTTATGGTTAAGCAAAATGAATTTTCCAATCTTCATGAAATAATATATCTAAAGAAAGTTACTCGTGGCAAATATTTTAAAAATATAGATACTTTTAAGGATCTACCAATATTAAATACAAATTTACAAGAAATGATGCACCTCGTTCCAGCAGATTGTTTAAATTTTGATAACAATTTAAAGAGTGGCAATAGGATTGCTGATGATTTAGACTGCTTCAATGTAGAACGATGATACGGAAACTGATATCGCTGAATAATACCAATCCACAAACCCTATAGAAAATTTAAAATAATGTTAATTAATGATAATCTTCAAACTAAACTTACTCACAAGGGAAGATCACCAACTTGGAAGGTCAAACAATTATGAAACTTTGGGGATTTGTAGAGGATATATAGATATGTATTATGCAATTTTTTTTGCTGCCAAAATTTATTTTATAATAAGTTACCGAATAAGTTACCAAAAGATTACCAAAAGATAAGTTACCGAGAGACGTTCAAGCGCTTTTGCAGTCTAAACACCTCCGATTATATAGTGAAACAAGGAGAAGTAAAAGGCAAGGAATATTTTCGATACCACTACAGAAGTGTCTGTAAACCATGGTTTACTAATAAAGGCCTTCCACGCGCGTTTATCACAACAGTAAACCGTTGCAGATCAAATCATTACAACCTTGCTGCCTCCTTGTTTCACGTTGGAATTACGAACAGTCCGAACTGCGAATGTAATGCTGAATGCTGTGATTTAAATCATGTAATTTGGCAGTGCCCTTTGTACGATAATCGGAGAGCTGACCTTCTAGAAAGAATGTATAAAAATAATTTGTATCCCCCATTTAATGTTAGACCTCTACTTTCTGAACCAAACATTGTTGCGTGTATGTATATATACAATTTTTTTAAAAAATGCAACCTCCAGATTTAGATGATAAGTTAACTAAAAATGTATACTCAAGTAAAGCTGTATAACTCTCACAAGAGTTTCATAGGCAATAAATTAAAAAAAAAAAAAAAACTTTTGTCTGAAAACTCTTTTCTATCTCTTATAACACAACAATGGAAAATAGCCGGATTTTCAGGGGTCAATTTCACCCCTCAGAGTGAATTTGTGCAGCAAAGAGAAAAGCGCAGGTAATACATACCTAGGGTAAACGCACCAATAAATGAACACTTAAGGCTAATGAATGAACACTTTTATAAAATCATGTTTGCAGCGCGATTGATTCCGCGTGCTGCAAAAATTGTTTGGATACGAAGCAAGAAATTAAAAGAAGTCTTTAATTAATTAGTTGCTTATTTTAATAACTTATTTTACTCATTTTAATAAAAATATGTCCATTCACTGGTACGTGTTCATTTACTGATCTACCCTATATATCCTCTACATATCCCCAAAGTTTCATAATTTTTTGAATCTCCGACCTTGCCTCGTCAGTTTCAGATCACTGAGGGTTGGTAACTTTCCGCATAACTCTCCCATATACATACATAAACCCATCATCGCTTCCTCCTGTCTCTACAATTACACCACACCTCCACTACCTACACTTTACTACCCTTATCAATGCAGCTAATTCAACAAGTTATTCCTGCCAGTGACCAGCACTTCCACCGAAACATACTCGACTATACTATAAGTAACAAGTATCACTTCACTCTGTCGCGGAGATCCAGAAAAGTGTAAAGACTCGATAAACCCTATCTGCAGTGAAGTACGTTGGAGTGAAGATCGCGTGGAATCATTGCTAAGCTGCACAAGGCTCGGACACTTGTGTCTGACCTTCTTCGTCCCGTCGTTAAACAGGGAGGAGATACGCCTCTGCGAAGCATGCATTCACTTACTTGCTCCGCGTCGCTCGGTGCCCGGTGTCTTCGAGCGCTCTCCTGTCGAAGGACTGCGATCGGGTTATCCTCCATTATATACCTCATCTCTCCTGGAAGTATCTCGAAGTTGCGCGCGGAGGGAAGCGTGCAGGTAGCTAGCAACAACAGCTATCGCGGCCTCCTTCAATCAGGAGAAGGATTCCCACGGGATATTGTTCGGCTCGGTGGATATAGGCGGTCGACCTTTAAGCTATTCAGTGACCTCGCCAGCTCCTGACGTTCGATCCTCAACGTCCTCTCCCTCCTGCGGCTAGAATACAGGAACGGGAACCTGAATTTCTCAATTATTCGTTGGCATGGGTCGCCATTGTCGATACCGAGCCGATTAGTTCACACATTTCTCTGGTGGAACGAATCAGGTGGAGGGTGGAATGTGTTTCTCTCGCACTGTGCCGCTGGGCGGGCGAAACTTTCTTCGCTACGGGGATTTGTGTTTGAAAATACAACGCTACAGTGTTATTGTTGTGCGAAATCTTATTAACCAACCCTCCCTCAGGTGCCCAACTTAATTTGTCTCTTGGCGTGAAATTGACAGAATGGTAAACAGTCGATATAAGGTAAATGTACCAGTGCCCGGCCATGTCCCAGTACCTGAACAACAATGCGAATTTTATTTATTTTTAAGCTTAATTTTGAATGTAATTAGAAACAAAAAATAGTACCATAATGCATAAGTATTTAGCAATATTAATTAAAATCATTATTATAGAAAATTCAAAATCGTTAGATAGAAATAATTATTTTGTAACACACTTCGTACGCATAGCAGATTTCGAGAAATTTCTATGGCTTCCGTTAAGAAACGCCACTCATTTACTAAGAAAATATTGACTGCATTTCTTATATATATATATTATAATAATACATCATTTAAATAGTAAATAGATTTAAATTTAGTTTAAGATGGTTAAACTTGCAAGAAAATTAATATTTTTTTAAACAAGTCTAAATGTTCGACTATTGGGACGATATAATTCAGATATCGGGACATCAGGACATGCATTTTTAGGTTGTCCGGTTACTGGGACGATATAATTCAGGTATTGGGACATGCAGTTTTAGGTTGTCCGCTTACTGGGACATTTGCATGTTTTCGTATTTTCATTAATAAATACGTCTATTATACTACAAAAACTTTTTTTTTCAGTTTCCAATAGTATAATATTGTGTTATCTTCAACATTTCAACAACATTTTTTTATTTCATGATGGTTTTACAAATTAAATTAGGAGACAAACTTTGCCGCTATTCCTTAAGCCCCTTCAGCGGCCGGGTATTGGTACATTTACCTTAATGAAAAATAGTGTCGATTTTGCAAATTCTTTTATTGAAAATAAAAAATTTAAATTGTGTATATTCGGGCATAGATCGTTCATATCGTTCACAAATAATATAGCCTCACGGAGGCTCAGGCAAATTTACCCGCATATGACAGAATATCATCATTTTTGTGAGAAAAGTTTGTCAAATTGAGGGGTCCCTCTAGTTTGACGCTTTGAAAATAAGGCACTTTTTGGGAACTTCAGCACATTCTTCGAATGTCAATTAATAAACGTGCACAGTTTAGAATTCTAATACTCGATACTTTTCGTTTAAAAAATTCCTAAAAGTTGCCTTGTTTTCAGAGCGTCACGCTAGGGAGACTTGTTGAAGCTCCTTTATTGTAGAACACTGTAGTTTTTGAAGGTCCTATATGCACTTGCTCGTTCATATATTATCGTGAGAACGTTGCTGTTTTATATTGCTACATGTGACTGTGTGGAGGGACTTATGTAAATTGATGAATGTGATTGTGTGCAAAGCAGGAAGTTATATGGAGAATTCTTGTTAGTGCAGTAATTGTTACCTTTAATAGAGACGTTAGGGAAGTCTCAAGGATAATCGCTTTTTTCTTCAATATCATGTTATACTTTGTATTTTCAGTATGATAAAGTCGGGATGAAATGATCTTCTAAAATCTAAATCCTCGGCTTGGTAAGAAGTTGAAACTAAAGAGTTCAATTAACCTTTGCAAAGGTGCACTTGTGATACAGTGTGGAATTAATGACGCGTTTATTATTTTTAATAACTTTATGTGTTGGACTTTTCGACTTATTTTCAAGCAATTATTCCGTATGACAGAAACTGTAACGTGGTAGAAAAGAGTGACTTGTCTTTGGGACTTTGCTAAGGCTTTCAATGGAAAGACGATTTTTTTCACAATACAACGCCCCTCTTGAATCGAATATTTTTTGTATAAACATTCTGCATACGCCCTGAAATTTCGACGGCAGTTGTATCAATCACTGTTTAAGGGGGTAACCCTCAAAATTTTCGAAAATTCGATTTTGGGATTTTTGCATATTCCGTTAGCTACATCTTTTCTGCGTATTTTAAGACAAAACTGCATATCCAACTTTAAACGCGATTTCCCAGAAACTAGGTTTTCCAAAACGGTGAACAGAAAATCTCGAAAACCGCTCCAACGATTTGAATGAAAATTTACAGGGAGGTGCAGAAAACTATTCCCCACAATGTGTCGGGAGCACATTTTCAATATGAATTCTTAAAAAAAAGATAAAAAATATTTTTCCCACAAGAAAATGATAAAATCATATGTATTAACATAAAAATTGTATTAATTTGTTTATCAAAATTTTGCTTCCGACACAACATGGGGACTGTCTTACAGATTATAAAAGTGTCTTTAATTTGTGTTTTAGGTAATTCACCTGTCCGTAATTGTGTTCACCACTGGACGGTGCATCGCACACACGCTCTCACATTTGTATTCATAACTATTTTCCTGTAAATATATTTCAAATTTTCTTTTTGTGCATTAAAGTCAACGAAAGGGCGATTACAAATTGAAACAAGAATTAACTCTATATTCATTTATTACTTCAGAATATGCGTTTGAAAAGGGGCCTCATTTTGAGCTGTTGAGGGTTACCTACCCTCTTAAGAATCATCCCTTGTATTATAGTGTCATAAATCTCAACCACATTTTCCATCACAATGCAGCACACTTTCACTTGAATTTAATCAGTTTACTATAACAGCCCCTTGCCCTCCCTAAATTGCTATGTTATACTAGTCAATGTCCTTAAAATACTTCCCCAAACTCTACCTGCATACTTTACCACGGACGAAATATCATGGCGGACGTAAGTCCACAAACGCTTTCTTCTCAGGTTTATAGTTCTTGAAAGTTACGTCAGAATGTGTGTAGTGTTCCAAGCGAGCTCTTCGAGCAAGGATGTGAGTTTCACGTCGTTCCTAAAGTTATGCCAAATGATGTGGCCAATACTTCGCGCTGTAGAGGTTAAAGGTCTTCTACGTTGACGATTAGTCTTTAACAAATTGATGATAAAAAATGAAGTACTGGAAGGTAATTGCAGAAATATGGATCAAAAAGTATTTAGACCCAGCCACATTAGGAAATATAATAGTCTACTCCAGACTATAAAAATATAGAAATCGTCATGTTATATTAAATAAACCCTCTAAAAAATATAATTAATTGTAAGTAACAATTAGGCTTGCCTTTATTAAATGACTTAAAAATATAAAATAATTTCTTGATGCGCTATAGGTCACGACGAAAATAGTTAGGCTAAATCGTGGTAACGGCAACGTAATTGTGGCACGTTGCAAATATGACTGTAATACTTACAGGTACTCTTTTAAAATATCTTTGACAAAGTGAAAGAAATCTTAAGGTGCGAATCCGCGATGAGATTTTGCACGAGACAAAAATCTCAGCGACAACAAAATGTAAATAGTGGAAATAAAAGAATAATAATAATAATGGAGATTCAAGTTTCGTGTGAGACAGGGTAGTTTTGCCTCATCGTGGAATTGCACCTTTAGCCCTTGTTACTGGACGAGCGAGTACGAATTCAGACTTTGAAATGGTAAGTGAGCACGGTGATGAATAATACGTTTGGAAAATGGCTGCTATAAGGAGCTTATCAGCTGGTCACTATAGTGAGTCAGAGCTACGAGAGATTAGTCAGTTAGCATAATCAAGTGGGCACTAAATCGAAAAATATTTTTTTCTTGAGATTCCTGCATACGCTTTGTAACAAGAGATCAGTCATTATTTTGGTAATTAAATCGGGACATATACCGAAATTTTTTCATACCATCTTCTACGAACCTAAGCTATATCAACTCCTATCAATGATAATGTGTAGGATGTGAAAAGAATCCATTTTCTGCAAGTCGCTTATAAATTACTACACAACTATAGTTTTGGCTCAATTACACTGTCGCTCATAAATATTAGCACACCTACTCTGTATAGAATAATTGTGAAAAAGTGCTGCAAATTTATTGAAGAACTCTAATAAATTTTACTTTATTTGGTATTCTAAACTAAAAAGAGAAAATGAAAGCAGTGAAAAGTATTCAAGCTGTACCAAATGGCAGAGAAGGTTCGTGATTAGGACTGGGACTATTTGTCGAATTTTTCGGTATTCGAATATTCGAATACTTCAGTTGCTCAATTATTTGGCGAATATAATTCGAATATCCAAGTATCCGAATACTATTCGAATATTTAAGTATACATCAGTATTCGAATATTGATGCATTCGAATAGAATGGTGTGAATTATAAATCAAGTTCTTTAGGTTCATTTTTTTACAAGCCTTTATTTAGTTTCAGTTGTAAGTTCGTTAGTTTGTCAGGGTGAAATTTTGTAAGTTAATTTTGACCCAAAATTGAACTATGTATGTGTGCAAAGTTCCAAGTCGATCGGATATGTTGAAGTGGGTCAGTATTCGAATGAATAGTATTCGAATACTGACATACTCGAATAGTATTCGAATGAATAGTATTCGAATACTGAAATACTGGAATAGTATTCGAATACTGAAATACTGGAATAGTATTCGAATGAATAGTATTCGAATACTGAAATATTGGAATAGTATTCGAATGAATAGTATTCGAATACTGAAATACTCGAATAGTATTCGAATACTGAAATACTATAATAGTATTCGAATACTGAAATATTCGAATACTGAAATATTCGAATACTGAAATATTCGAATACTGAAATATTCGAATACTAAAATGTTCGAATACTGAAATATTCGAATACTGAAATATTCGAATACTGAAATATTCGAATAGTATTCGAATACTTAAATATTCCAATAATAACATTCGAATACTCAAATATTCGAAGTTTATTCGTAGCATTCGAATACTTGCAAAATATTCGAATATTAAATTATACGAATAGTCCCAGCCCTATTCGTGATAAAAGCACTGAGTTCATTCACTATTTCCAGCCACTTGTCTATACATGAAAGTGCTATTGTAGTATTTTGTGTCTGAACAACGATGCTTCGTGACATCAGGCTTTGACATGAACTAGCCGACCAAAATACTCTTATTGTACTATTATTGGGATATGCTAACTACGACAGTTACGCTATGTTACCAATGCTAAGTGTCAACTATATAACACCACGCATTCTCATCATTATTCGGTACCCAATTTTCGTTTACATCCGCCATCGTATCCGAGCAATGCCACATAATGTCCCCATATCTGACACGATTTGCATTCAGCATTCAATCGCTGGAATTGTTCCACCAATGCGCAATCTCCAAGAGTTACAACTTGGAAAGAGTGGCTGAATACGCAGACCTCCACTTAGGGCCTTTTCGCGCGGGACATTCTCGTAGCTCGCCATTTCATAATTTTCTTTTTCTTTCTACATTTTTCCACCTACCACTATTTCTGCCAAATAAATCCACACTGTGCCACAAGAGTTGTATAACCACCGCGCAGAATTAAAAGAATAGCAATTCCGCGTTAGTTTCTCGCGTAATAAAAGGCCCCAACGTTCCACGGTTTCCCATCGGTGTCATCGCCAAAAGGTTTCCTAATTCTGCCAAAACGGATACATATTGGTCAATTGAACGTCGAAGGATTTCGACTCGGCGTCCCAGAGCGAGCGCTCGATTCAAGAGGCGACGGTAGCCCAGTGAACCGACGACGTACCTTATCTCTGTCGGTGCTGGTTATCAGTGAACGGCGCTGATAGCGTTTAAAAGCGCGGCCCCGCGATAGGAACGGCGAGAGGACGAATTGCTGGTGCCGCGTCGCCGTTCCGCGCAAGTGCGCGCTGGCACGTATGCACTCGGCGCAGATGTCTTTACGAGCGAATGATGCATGCGTTCACGTGAGCACCGATGCGCATACCAGGAAGAATCCCGATGCGTAGCGCCGCGGAGAGCGCGCGGCTCCGGGCTACTTGTGCACACAACGCTGACTGCTTGTAGGGAAACCCGGCACTGCGCGGCTGCGTGGGCGGATACTCTTGAAACGCGTCTCATCGGGACCAGAGAAATCCTTCGATATCCACAGTTAATGATTCTTTGAAGAAATTGGCGTAGAAGACTGAACGACTCGATCACTTGTTTATTCTTTGTGTACCTATGGATGGAAGTGGGTGTAGCGCTTGTTGGTTGGTAACTGGTTTTGTTAAGGGTTAGGGAAAGTAGTGACGTTGAGTAGTTTAAGATGTGTCCCTTTGGAAATGATTCTAATTACCTTCATCGAAGATTTGAGAAGGTATTGATGGTGAAATAAAATATGTTTCTGTTGATTGAGGAACTATTAGGAATTGTAAGCTTTAGGGCTGTTACGAAGTATTCGAATGATCGAGGTATTCGAATGATCGAGGTATTCGAATGATCGAGGTATTCGAATGATCGAGGTATTGGAATGCTCGAGGTATTCGAATGATCGAGGTATTCGAATGATCGAGGTATTCGAATGATCGAGGTATTCGAATGATCGAGGTATTGGAATGCTCGAGGTATTCGAATGATCGAGGTATTCGAATGATCGAGGTATTCGAATGATCGAGGTATTCGAATGATCGAGGTATTCGAATGATCGAGGTATTCGAATGATCGAGGTATTGGAATGCTCGAGGTATTCGAATGATCGGGGTATTCGAATGATCGAGGTATTCGAATGATCGAGGTATTCGAATGATCGAGGTATTCGAATGATCGAGGTATTCGAATGATCGAGGTATTCGAATGATCGAGGTATTCGAATGATCGAGGTATTCGAATGATCGAATAATTCGAATTTTCGTATAATTCGAATTTTCGAACAATTCGGAGTACATATTCGAATATTCAGAGTGATCGAATTTCGAATTGTACAGAATAGGAATCTGAACATGAAATATTTTTTCACACTTCATCGAGAAATTCTTTTCATATTGGCCTTTACAATTATTTGTTTTTCGAAAGATAAATTTGAAACTTTTTGCCTGTAATTTTTTATTTTTCGATCGACAATAATGGCATAGATTTCCGCTGTTGAATAAAATGTCCATCTATTCTCCCTAACACCGGAGGTTTAAACACAGGCTTGAGACAAATTTAGGAACAAGTTTCTTGTCATGTAGCAAATTGGCAATAACGCATGAGTTATTATATTGAATTGATTTTAAAATTGTGTCAACTCTTTTATATTAAATGGGCAGCAGGCGCTTGTTAGCCTAGGGCAGGGGTCAGTAAGTAGCAACATATGGCTCGCGAGCCAGATATGGCTCTTTTGGCACTTGAAGGAATGGAAAAATTTGCAAATTTTCCGCCACCTAATATGAATTAATATACTATGAATTTGTAATCACAATGGCTTTGGCGTGACGTATGCTTCTTGTGTACCCACTTGGTTCATCTGCGGTGGCTGTCTTTATCCCCACCAAAGAGTATGTATTTTTGTGTTATTAAATTTCTATGGCTTTTCTAAAAGTAGCGAATGTGTATTTTAAGACTTTTTGGCCCTTCTTAAGGGAAGATTCCGGTCCAGAGTCCATAAAAATAAGTGATTTTTAGGAATTAATTGAAAGAAAACTACCACGGATAATTTAATGGAACTTTTTGCACTGTATTAAGAATGTCTTAAACTATAGAAATATATTTTTGTTCTGTAATTAATCATTGCAGTATATTATTAATATACCAGATTATTTGAGAGCATAAAATTCCCTAATGTACATAGCTTTAAAAATGGCAAAAAATTACATTTTTGACAACATAACGACACGTGAAATTTGAAATCACTTTTGTTTAAAAGCTTTAACATTCGAAAAATGAAATAAAAAAATTGGATGTTCAGATCGGAACCTGGCCTTAAGTGGGGATTCTCGTATAACAGCCTCCGAAATTTATGAATTTATTTTTACAAAACTCTAGTTGATATTTGCATTAAACTGTTTTGGGATATAAGGAGGCATGTTTAAACTTGTAGAATTTTTTTATGTCGATCCTTCTTATTATTTATTAATTATTGTGTAACCGTGTTAACCTCTTCGACGATGTTGGCGTCAGGTGTAGCACCTGTCACAGTCATCTGATTGCAAGAAGAAGAAAATTTTCTTAAAGTTAAATAATTCACGCTGGGGCTGGACCTAAAATTTTAATTTTAGTTTTTACTTATAACACCTTTTCGTCGATATAAAGAATAATATGAAAAATTTGTCTAAGGAAAAAACTTTCTTCTTCTTTCAAACGCCGTAACTCTTTCAATTTCTCATGTTTTCTCTCTAAAGTGGACCAATCCCAGCGTGAACTATCTAACTTTAAGAAACTTCTATTATTTTGCAAATCAGATGACTGTGATTGGTGCTACACATCCCGCCAACAGGAGTTACATCGTCGAAGAGGTGGAGAAGATTCCCCAATAATTAATAAATAATACGAAGGATCGACATAGAAAAAATTCTACAAGTTTTAAGATGCCTGCTTATATCCCAAAAGAGTTTAATCCAATATAACCAACAGTTTCTTAAAAAAAATTTGAAATATCAGTTACTTTTGGGCCAGTTAGATGAGAATCCGCCCTTAAGTCCCGAGTTGCCAATCCCCGGCCAAGGGGCGCTAAATCTCCAAATCCGCCGCTGCTTCTTACAAAACCATTCCCCATGAACTCTCCAATCTGTCGAGTAGAAAAAGAGTTTCCTTGAAATATGTAGTAGGTCACTCATAATGGTTACGTCCGCGACCAGAATGGCGGGCCTGTTGATCCCGAGATTGGTTTCATCCCACGAAAACCGGCGGAACTCCACCCCGGCAAGCTAATCCCTAGTAGCATTTTTGTTGGCCAACGGTAGCCAACAGTTGGGAATCAGTTGGGAGGTGGTTAGTAGTTTCGCCTACAAACCTTCTTTACAGGGCCCAACCGTTGAATGTTGCATTTGCATCCCGACAATTTGACTACGGTTGGGAAACAATTGGGAGGTGGTTAGTAGTTTCGCCTACAAACCCCATCTATTGGGCCAACTGTTTAATGTTGCACTCATCTTCCGGTGATTTGTCTACGAATAACCAATTCTGGGCCAACTAATAATGCCCTACGGAAATACATTTAGTTAAATATAATAAAAACAAATATATAGGTTCGGATGAAAATAAAATCATATCCCAAAGTAATTGAAAGAATTTTGAACCCACAATGGCTGCACTTTTTATGAAGACTGTCTGGGGGAAGAGAGGGTTGAGTGGAACGGTTGACGTCGACAGTCACAGGACGCAAGCCGCCTCGCGAGCAAAATGGTCCCGTCCGTCATTTTGTACATTGTTTAAGGCTACGGTTATACTGGATCTTAGAGCATACACGAAGAGAACTAGTTTAAAATGAGTCCACCTAACTTTTTAATTTTGCCAGTTGAAATTCTAATATTTTCCCGTTACCTATAAATAATAAGTATAATTCAAAATCCAACCGTTTGCCTACCTTTGGATTACTATTACATATAGTACGGTAGGCCCTATAAATGGTTGGGCAACAAGTAGGAAAGCCTACCTTGGCCATCTGTTGTTGGCCCAACCTGAAAAAAAAGTGCCAAATCTAACTGCCCACACAGCACCATAACATTGCAGCAACGTCTCTGCAATGATGCGGTGCAAGATGGCAATGTTGCAACATAACATTGCAGAGACGTTGCAGGTTCAGTCCTATGTCCGCCTTCGCAATATTGCAGGTGTGTATTTTTGCAAAGTTGCGGCAACATTACCAATATGTAGTCCTGCAACGTTCCGGCAATGATTCTGCAACGAAACGGCAAAATTGTGGCAATGATCCTGCAACTCTTCGGCAATATTGCGATGCGTATCCAGTTAAATGAAACACGCCGTAGAATCCACTCGACGTCATGTACATATTTCGAAAAATTTTGACAAAGTCATAGTTGCTTCAGAATATTGTTGTAATGTTTCCACAAGTTTTCACTACAGTATTGCACGACGATGTGCGCGCAATATTGCAGAAATATTGTAGGACCGTTGCCACTGGAACATTGCACGGCAACGTTCTTGCAATATTGTAGGATCGTTGCCACTGGAACATTGCACGACGATGTGCGCCCCATATTGCAGAAATATTGTAGGACTGTTGCCACTGGAACATTGCACGACGATGTGGGCGCAATATTGCAGCAATATTGTGCCATCGTTGCCAACGGAACATTGCACGGCAACGAAATTGCAATATTGCTGCAATATTGTAGGATCATTGCCACTCCAATAATGCACGACAATATTGCAGGAACGTTCCGACAATATTGCAATGCAACCTGCAACAACGTAATATTGCAGCAACGTCCCTGCAATACTGCTGCAACGAGGTGTACTGTATGGGTGTTGGCCAACTAATATTATGTGCGTGGCCCAACTGTATGCCAACCAAAAATGCTACTAGGGATAGCTCCGATTCTGATGCCAGAATCATTCTCGAAAAAGACGTGGAGCCTGCATCCTGATATCGAGCTTGCATCCTGATACCGAGCCTGCATCCTGGCGCGGAGTACGACCGGCGACGGCTATTAACCGCGAGGGCCCGTCGCCGTGGAAGCCACCGTGTTCCCGAGGATCAATCCATCATCCATAAACATCGCCTTTCCGCTGGCGGAGCGGGGGTTGCGCCGCGACTTTCGACGCGCGCCCGCGTCCCCGCCGTCGCGGCCGGCGCATGAATAATGCTCCCAGGGCGATATCGGTTCTCACGAGGAGGCACGCGTGTTTGCACGGCCCTGGCGCGCACACGCGCGCCTCGGTCGCGCGGCCATCGCGCGACTCCGCTCGAAACCTTCGACGGTATTCCAGCATTTGCCAGCCCGCCGTACTTACGCGCGAGCGGATCGCGATGCGTTCGGGCCTTTTTCACGCGTCACCGTGCCGACGACTTTCACTTTGTTTCCTGCTGGAGGCGCGCCTAATAATATTCGATTGTTTCGCGCGTCTCACGACAGCCGCGATTATTTACGCGCCGCCGCGGTATCGCTGCCGAGCGCATCGCCGTCGGTCCACCGCGGACGTGCTGCCACGGAGCGCGGCTGTTTGCGAGAACCGTTCGGACAACCCTTTTCCGGGTCCTAAGGTCGCCGGGCGGCCTAGTTTCGGGAGAACAGTTCTATGATCCGTTGGACGTGTCCTAGATTTTGGATTGGCACTTAGATGCTCTAATTGTTCATGTCGGAGTCATGAAGCGGGGGCTGCGGCGTTGTTAACCCTCGGAGGGTGGACGGCTCGAGCGACCGCAGAGGAATCGGCGTGGGACAAGGAAATGTTCCCTGCCCGAATATTCATGTTTAAATGCAGCACTTTAAGCTTTAACACTTTTCTGCTTTTCTTTATCCGGAAATTCGCTCTGAAGGGGTGATATCAGCCCTTAAAGCTACCGCGGTTTTTCGTTTTTCAAATATAACTTTAAATATAAGAATCGTACAATTTGTTATGCCCTGTCACGCTACCGACAGTAAAATAAAGTTTTGCTCTACCCCGCACCGGCAGTGCTGGATTAACCAATAATAAGCAAAGTAAGCACGTGCTTAGGGCATCTGGAGAAAGGGCATCTACTAATTTTCTGAATTTTAAAATCTGACTTTTGTTAGAAACACTTTTTAGTTAAGTTATTGGAAATGTCTAAGAAATCGTACACCCTGTATAAGGGGGCCTCCAAATCTTTGAAATACTTGGGGCCCCTAAAGGTCTTAATTCGGCCCTGCGCACCGGTACAAAGTTACACATATTAGAAAAATGATAGAAAATGTAAAAAAGATTAAAACCGACTTCAAAAAAAAAAAAAAAATAAAAATGCACTAAAAAGTAAAAAATAATGTTTTCTCTTATTTAATGTACGACTCTCGATTCGCCCCGCGCACCGGTACAAAGATACACAAATTAGAAAATTGAAAGAAAATTTAGGAAAAATTAAAACGACTTCGAAAAAATAAAAATTCATTAAAAAGTAAAAAATAATTTTTCCCTCATTTAATGTACGATTCTTTTATCGTTTTATGCGAATCGAGAGTCGTACATTAAATAAGGGAAAAAATATTTTTTACTTTTTAGTGCATTTTTATTTTTTCAATTTTCTAATTTGTGTAACTTTGTACCGGTGCGCAGGGCCGAATTAAGACACAAATGTCGACGCCTCATCATTTGCACTGTGTAAATCTAGGGTCGACTTAAAAAAATGGAGAGTCGCAGATTTTTCGATTACCAGACTTTGCTCGGCCATGCGCATTAGGGGCCTCGTAATTGCGCCATATACTTACACGTGACTGTAATTGTAAAGAAAATGTTGATATTAATATTCAAGTAAATATACTACATTCAACAAAATAAAACAGCTGCGACGAGTTCTTAGCTGATTGGGTAATTGCAACTCGTAATACACCTTACCTTGTATGCACTGCTTTCTCATCAGTGAAAAAGTACCAATGTTTATAATAAATATCACTGTTTTCCCGCGGTACGGTGCGAAGCTCGCCAAATCAAAATCTAATAGAACAAAAGTGCTGGACCAGAAATATGGGAACCCCGGATTCACTCGGAAGTATGAAGTTTTTGAAAAAAATGTTTCAAACAAAAATTCTAGGGTCTATAGTTGTAGAAGTTATAGCAGCGAACGTAATTGAGTGCACCGTTGAGTAACGGCCTCGCAGAGCGGTATTGGCATAGGGGACTTAACTTTGCAGCCGTTTTTCTCGAAACACCATTTTCAGGCACGGTGTACATTATACCTCATGAACCAATGAATATTTTCACTTGAAATTTTTACTGGGCGTGTAGAATTCCTGCCTCTACGGAGTGGAATTCCCGCATCAACATTGGAAGTTCGTAAAACATTTTATAACTGATTAAAGGATAAAAATGTGGGTGAAAAATTGATCCGTGTGTAACTTCCACAATTTTTGTTCAAATTCATCGGCAAAATTCCACTCCGTAGATTTTGGTGTATAAAGTGGTCCCCCCAAAAGCATTTTGCTTTCAAATGCAACGATTAATAACTTCGACAATTTTATACATTCTGACGATTTTTTTTTTTTTTGGTAATTACTCGCAAACGTGCCCACAGTAGATTGTGAAAAGCACGACTATAACGATTATTCGGTATCAAAGTAATTTAAACGTAAAATGTTCTTCCTTTTATTTCTAGTGCCAAAAATAGGTGTTCCCATTTAAAAAAATCAAATTGACCTTGAAATGACCTCTAAATTTGACCCTCAGGTCAGAGTCAAGGTCGCCATCAGATGCCTCTTTTCAAACCCTAAAACTTTTGTCTGAAACATTTTTTCGAAACCTTCATCCCTCTTAATTAATCCGGGGTTCCCATCTTTCTGGTACACCCTGTATATCTAATAAACACACAAAACATAAGCGCCTCCCAGATGAATTAAATACACATACAGTTCGCGCGAGAAAAATTGGAGAGACCAACGAAGATGCAAAAATCTTCAGTTTTACTTGCGCGAACATACAGTGATTTATATACAGTGAACGTTTTCCAAACGCACTAAACTGTTGTAGGGTTAATTCACCGGGCGGTGCTCAAACCGTGCTGTCAAAAAGTATGTAAGGTGGCGGGCTAGAGGAAACTTGGACGGCTCGTAAAAACAAATTAATCGCAGCTAGAGCGCCTAACGTAACGCGCATTATGTAAGGGCCTGGTTGCGCAACACGCGCGCGTGCACGCGTGCCGCGCGTTAAGATAATGATTTGGAGATTATTGGACGTGGATGCACGATCGCCGTGTCCGTTTATTCTGCAGTCGGTTCGATCGTGCGGAATCGTAATTGGAGTTTGTTGGCCGGGTCGATGATATTCGACGATGGTCCCGCTTGGCGTGGCATAATGGGCGTCAGTCATGATGACTTTGTCGTCGAATCGTGTTAAGCATGCTCCGTTTATGCGCCCGAATGGATTACTTTCGACGACGGTCTGATATATTCTTGTGCTTTAGTTTTGGCCAATGATCGCAGCAATCATAATTATCGCCGATATGATTGTGATATGGTTGCAAGTTATTGGGTTGTAACGATGTATCACGGTGCGTGCTTTGGTATTGTCGTTCTAGGATGTTTACTCTGACGATATACAGGGCGAGTCACGTAACGTGTCCACCGCGAATAAATTCTAAAGTATGTGTCCTACACAAAAAATTAAAAAAACATTAAAACCGACTTCAGAAAAATAAGAATGCACCAAAAAGTAAAAAATAATTTTCTTCCTCATTTAATCTACGACTCTCAATATTTTTATGTCGGCGCCTCGTCATTTGCACTCTGTAAATCTGGCGCCGACTTAAAAATATTGAGAGTCGCAGATTAAATAAGGGAGAAAATTATTTTTTACTTTCTGGTGTGTTTTTATTTTTTTGAAGTCGGTTTTAATTTTGTTTATTCTTCACTTTTTAGTTGTTTAAGTTGTACAACTACATTTCTTTAAGAAAATATGGATGGGCCTACGAAAAGAGCTAGTCGTAATAATAATAATGGAGTCGATTAATGAATCAGATTTTTTATTTTTTTGGTGTAACTTCAAAACTACTTGATCAATTATTGATAATTCTTTTTACATGGCCTAAGTTGATTGAAGCCCAACTAATTGCAATAAGTTTCACCAAAATCGGTTCGGTAGTTATGGAGAAATTCGCAGGCAAACATAATACGTGTTGGGAAACCTGGAATTTCGGTACGCCAACTAGTGACAGAAAATTGAACTACTAAGAGTAGGTCGAAATCCGTCGAAGTCCATATGATTATCAGTGTTTATATAGACATGGTGTGAAAAACGAGTGTTTCTAAATTGTTTTCAACACTAAATTTTTATCTATTCGATTAATAAATACTTATTCGGAATGTTTGGTGGGATCCGGACCTACTTTCAATAGTTTGCCAACTTACCACCACAGCGCTGAATCTAAGCCACGCCTCCACTAAGTTTTCCAATAACATACATCCTCGAACTGCGAACCTCTTTCTTTTCGAAGTCGGTTAAAAAAAATAGTTTATATAAAAACTGCACGGTATCGAAGGGAACATGTAATTCTGAAACGAGTGTTTTTTAAATAACCTATTTGTTTACGAGATATCAAGGTGACCTTGAATTTTTTAAATAGAATACGATTTTATAATTTTTTAAATAGAATGCGCACCTTTTATCATTGAAATTTAAAAGAGCAGTGAATCTTCTATGAGAAAGTATTAAGCTTTATTTGTCCAAAACCTAATAATTAGCGAGATATTTGCAAAAACATCTCACTACTTACCTCAGTTACAGCAGGTGCTCAAAGTGATGGCCGTTGACATCCATACACCTGTTATTATTACTATTAGGTTTAGAACAAATAAAGCTTAATACTTTCTCGTAGAAAATTCACTGCTCTCTTAAATTTCATACTTTAGATGTTATTCAGGGTGGACGTGTTATGTGACTCGCCCTGTATAACAATATTTATTTAGAATTATAATGAAATTACTCGTAAAGTATTAGCTTTGTGATAAAAATGGTTTAACCCTCGGTTGTCACACCTACTTTTTCGAACGTCGTTGTCACACTGGGTCAATCTGACCCTGCCAATTTTCAATCAGTTGTTATTTAAAAACTATTTGTTAAATGAAGTCTCAAAAATTCTGAGATAAAGTTTGAACATTGTAGAATATATGCCCATCGTTGAAAGTTGACATTTAAAGTGGCATCATGCTTAAAAAAAATTTGAAGCAATAGGAGTTCCGACAAAAAGTTTTTTGCTTAAAAAGTTGCAGGGTCAATTTGACCCAGTGTGACAACCGAAGGTTAAAGAGAAGTTGCATAAGATGGGCAACTATACGCAATGCAATAGTTGGAGTAGCTTATCTTGCTCTTTTTATCGAGATACGATTAACTATCCATTCCCTAAGTGAAACACGGAATATTATACTTGGGGATTTAATAAAGTATTAATGTGTAACGGGGTTAGAAAGTATTGTTAGAAAAACAATTGTATTTGAAATTGTAGCTGATTTGGATTAATGGAATCATTGTACGTTACGTATCATGGTTTGTTATAATTCAATAATTTGCAAGCAAATTAACGTTCAATGTGAATTCCAAAATAGTTTATAATTTAACGTCGTCACAGCGCTATATTTCTTACACCCTTCAAAGCTGCCATGTGCAGCTGTGATATTTGCCTTGATACTCGTCAGACCGTCGCTCATGTTGCAAAATTATTGTCTGCTTAACCAAGGTCTGAAATTTTTAAGGCGGATCATCGGGTGTTTGCTCGAAGGCCAAATAAAAACAACGAATATGATAAGAACTTGATTGAGGATAAGGGACAAGCGACATTCGAAACTTTTAAATTATTTACAATAATTTCCAAGGCTTCTCTGTAATATACGACTGCATTAAACCAAATGCTGCGACAAAGGAAATCTCTGTTTGTTGTTCCAACATCTTTCATACAGGAACACCTGCTCGCTTAAAGTAATGTTTTATAAAACTGCGCGCCACCTGTTTCCTCGCATTGATCACTCACATTCGATATTAGGCAAATATCAATTATTTATTATATACGATGACAACAAATATCGCTCATTAAAATAAACGAGATTATACTGTATCTAATGTTAAGTTACTAAAGAAGTAAACACTAGTTGTAAAGTGGTTGAAATTTCTAAATTGAAAACGCTTTAAATCAATGATCGGTCAAAAATACACGCACAGTTCAAAATTTTTTAAGAAAATCGAGTTCGAAGTCTCGCCATTTTTAGACTCTCGATATAAGTGCATGCACACTCATACGTAAACGCGTAAAGTCTATTCTCTATAGTAATTGCAGGCACGTGTATGCATTTCCACTAATTTTTACTTACTTCCACGATAAGCTATTCAAATAGGCTTCATATTCACATGCACTTCTAGTTGCGGGATTTCGAAAATACGACACTTCGAACTTTGAATATTCATGCCATAGTTTGGGTGGTACACCTTACCTATACAACGAATTGATATAAATACGGAGCACGTGTCGAGTATGAAGTAAAATCCTGATCAATCATCATAAAAGTACTAAATCTTTTTAACGAATATTATTCCGTTTATATTTTACATTATATAGAATGCATATATATATATATTCAATATTACATCCTTATTCTCACTTTTTCAAGTCGCTTATTTTTGGAATCTTCCGTTTCTAGCAAACGGTTCTTTTTTACGAGCAGCTCTTTGTATAAGCGTATCCATATTGGTTTACATAAATGTAGTTATGTAACTAAAAAGTAAAAAAAAAATCTAAAACACAACTTAAAAAAAAATAAAAATGCACTAAAAAATAAAAAATAATTTTTTCCCCTATTCACACGTTGTAAACGATGAGACGGCGACATAAAAAATTAGGAGTCGTAGAATTTTCCCTTAAATAAGGGAAAAAATTATTTCTCCCCTTTTGTGCATTTTTATTTCTTTGAAGTGGGTTGTAATTTTGTTTATAAAGCCAACATATTTGCTATACATTTCCGACAAATAAAGTGCTTCAAATGGTTAAACGAACAATTTACTTAACAAAATGCTTAAAGTTCAATGGACATTTTAGCCCAAAAGGAGGTAATAAAAGTGCTGAAAAATATCTGGGTCAAATACCACGTTTCGCACAGACACAGCGGGTGTCCTGTGTCTTGTGGACGAGGGTGTGCACGCAAGTTTTCAGCCCTCTGCCAAAAATGACCGCTCCGCGGATCCTACAGCAACATGCGGCGCAGAACAGCAGGGAGCAACCAATCGCGAGGCGCAGATAAGAGTCTCGTGCGAAATGGCCCTAAGAGCCAGCGAGGAACGAAAGGCGAACGTATCCAGCTCGTCCCTCTGCTGATTCTTTTCAAGCCGTCAGCGACTGTCGTAACACACCGCGATTGCCATTTCTGGCGCGTTGCGATACGCGGACGTATTAGTCATAGCCGCTGCATACCGCGCGGAAAATTGAGACATCCGACAAGGACGGCCAGGCCACTCGAGTTAGAAGTTTAAAGAACAGTCGCGGCTATGCAAATGCGTAACGCGCCCGCAGCTGAGGCGGGCGAGGTAAGCGCGCGCGAGCTGATACGCGCGCGTACCAGCGGGGCCGCTTGTGCAGCCTTGACGATCGAGAATGTGTTTGACCTCATCGTCGCGGATAATCCTGCTCCTCGCCACCTCGTTAATGCCCGGCGTGTCCTTATAACCAGCACCGTTTTTTTCTTGCCGCGCGAGGAAACTCGATCGACTGACCCTACCGCCGCTTCCACAATTCAGTGACACTGCAAATCGTCCACGGCCCCTCGGCCGTTCTGCCGCGGGACGCGGGCCGTGTTGCGGCAGATTCGTGTGGGAAACTTGGGGGCGGAACTTGGTGTCTGAAGCGAGGTCTCTTTGGTGTCTAAGGGAGGACCTAGTGGAAGTTTGGTTTGATCGGTTTTGGCGGAGATTTGGATATTATAAGGGCGACATAATTGGCAAATGGAACTTAAGGGGACATTCTACTCTCTCGGCCTCAAAAATTTCGATTTCTTTTTTTTGCTGAATTCGGAAGAATGCACCTTCTACAATATCCTCCTAAATTTTTGCAGCGAAATTCGATGTATTTTCAATGTTATAGGTATTTGTAGCGTCAGCGGCCTGGTTCTCAAAACTTTAAGGGGACATTCTACTTTCTGGGCCTCAAAAATTTCGATTTCTTTTTTTTTGCTGAATTCGGAAGAATGCACCTTCTACAATATCCTCCTAAATTTTTGCAGCGAAATTCGATGTATTTGCAATGTTATAGGTATTTGTAGCGTCAGCGGCCTGGTTCTCAAAACTTTAAGGGGACATTCTACTTTCTGGGCCTCAAAAATTTCGATTTCTTTTTTTTGCTGAATTCGGAAGAATGCACCTTCTACAATATCCTCCTAAATTTTTGGAGCGAAATTCGATGTATTTTCAATGTTATAGGTATTTGTAGCGTCAGCGGCCTGGTTCTCAAAACTTTAAGGGGACATTCTACTCTCTCGGCCTCAAAAATTTCGATTTCTTTTTTTTTGCTGAATTCGGAAGAATGCACCTTCTACAATATCCTCCTAAATTTTTGCAGCGAAATTCGATGTATTTGCAATGTTATAGGTATTTGTAGCGTCAGCGGCCTGGTTCTCAAAACTTTAAGGGGACATTCTACTTTCTGGGCCTCAAAAATTTCGATTTCTTTTTTTTGCTGAATTCGGAAGAATGCACCTTCTACAATATCCTCCTAAATTTTTGGAGCGAAATTCGATGTATTTTCAATGTTATAGGTATTTGTAGCGTCAGCGGCCTGGTTCTCAAAACTTTAAGGGGACATTCTACTTTCTCGGCCTCAAAAATTTCGATTTCTTTTTTTTGCTGAATTCGGAAGAATGCACCTTCTACAATATCCTCCTAAATTTTTGCAGCGAAATTCGATGTATTTGCAATGTTATAGGTATTTGTAGCGTCAGCGGCCTGGTTCTCAAAACTTTAAGGGGACATTCTACTTTCTCGGCCTCAAAAATTTCGATTTCTTTTTTTTGCTGAATTCGGAAGAATGCACCTTCTACAATATCCTCCTAAATTTTTGCAGCGAAATTCGATGTATTTGCAATGTTATAGGTATTTGTAGCGTCAGCGGCCTGGTTCTCAAAACTTTAAGGGGACATTCTACTTTCTCGGTCTCAAAAATTTCGATTTCTTTTTTTTGCTGAATTCGGAAGAATGCACCTTCTACAATATCCTCCTAAATTTTTGCAGCGAAATTCGATGTATTTGCAATGTTATAGGTATTTGTAGCGTCAGCGGCCTGGTTCTCAAAACTTTAAACGCGTTTTTCTCGAAACACCATTTTCTTGGTTGGCGGATGTGATAAGAAAAAATCTCCATGACCAATTAATCCAAAATTTTAATATGTTATTCTACACATTAGTGGCTTTCCCGCTTAGCACAAATATCTTAAGATTTTTTAATATTTTCTCACATTTTATATCTGTTAAACAGAAAAGAAATGCCCTTTTCGGTACTTTCAACTTTGATTGACCGCCATTTTAATAATTTTGGTCCAAAATTGTTCTTTCGTGGTAAGCGCGATAACCATACTCCTGCGAATTAAAAATACGTTTGGTTTTTTTATTTCCGATGATCCAGTCGTCCGAAATTTCAACCGCCAGCAATTCTGATGCCGCCAACTTAACTGCGAAATATTTGTGTAAACAAATGAAATAAACAAAGAACAATGATTTTTTCTTGTATTTCAAGAGTGGTAAAGTATACCCCCAGAAATTCGAAAACATTAAGTGTTTACTTCATTATAAAAACCATCAGCGAAAAGTGGCCGATTTTTCGGCCGAGAGAGTAGAATGTCCCCTTAAATAATATAGGTGTCTTGGGGATAGAAAATTAAATTTGAGTAATGCAGTCGTAGCAGAAAGTAGAAATCGAAATTTGGATGATATAAATGTCTCAGAATTAAATAAATAAAATTTGAGGAATGCAGTTGCTCAACATGTAGAAAATTGGATTTGAGTAACACTAACAAGGGAAGATCCCGAAGCCGGAAATTCAAAAAATTCTGAAACTTTGTTAATACGTAGGGGATTTCCTCCTGGTTACAAGGCAATTTTTGTTTGCTGCACGAATTCACTCTAAGGGGGTGTAATTGACCCCTGAAAATGCGGTCGTTTTCCCGATTTTGTGTTATAACTCGTGAACTATAAAATAATTATTTTACCAAATGATAGATCTAATTAAAAGAAGCAACTTTTGTGTTGAAACTTTTTTGCTATCTCTTGCAGTTCGCGAGTTATAACACAAAATCGGAAAATAGCTGAATTTTCAGGGGTTAATTTCACCCCCTTGGAGTGAATTCGGGCAGCAAACAAAAATTGCGTTGAATTCAGGAGGAAATCCCCTACATATTCACAAAGCTTCAGAATGTTTTGAATTTCTTAGGTAATTGCAAATAAGGAGATAAATGACTGCAATGTCAGGAAGAAGGTAATCGTTCGCGTCCAATACATATTTTTTCCTGAATGTCCAGCAAACAAGAAATCATAATACTCACTAAGCAATAAAATTACTTAAAAGTATCCTTACACTGTACCTATTGTGGGTAGATAAAGATAACAAAAACTTGAAGCAATCAAGGCACCTTTCCATACTTGTGCTATTAAGATATAACTTGCTCATACTCTACTGCAATGAGTAAGAGTTCCATTACTCCTAACAAAGATGTGCCTCAGCATGATAGCAAATGCTAGCTTGGGATTAGGGCTGGGACTATTCGAATAATTTAATATTCGAATATTTACAAGTATTCGAATGCTACGAATAAACTTCGAATATTTGAGTATTCGAATACTATTCGAATGTTATTATTCGAATACATCGGTATTCGAATACACCAGTATTCGAATACTTAAATATTCGAATACTATTCGAATACTATTCGAATACTTGGAGATTCGAATTATATACGCCAAATAATTGAGCAACTGAAGTATTCGAATATTCGACTACCGAAAAATTCGACAAATAGTCCCAGCCCTACTTGGGATCTCTGTCAATTTTTTCAATGAAACGGTTGAATGGATCCTTTTGAAACTTTTCAGATATTTAATGGAACATCTAAGGAAGCCGCGAGAATTTTGTTTTCTGTAAAATAATTCGTTTATTGCAAACCGTGGAGGTACTTCTCCACGTCCTTCGCGTCGAAGTAGTGAATCGGCGTGCAGCCTATCGTCCGTTGAACTCACCTAAAACAAAAATTCCAGTAAATTTCGTAATACTTATGAAATCACGCATCGCATAAACCAGCATATTTAATGATATTTTTAATTTTAATTACTTCTGTGGCATAATAAACGTGAAAATCTGTCGTGAAAATTACAACTTCTTCTTTAAATTCCCGCTATTCGCTCAATTTTACGAGAACCAACGAATTATTTTACAAAAAAAAAGAAAATTTTCTCGACTTCCTAAGATGTTCAATTAAATATCCCAAAAGTAGCAAAAAGATCCATTCAGCCATTCCACTGCAAAAAATTCACAAAGTTCGCCTCATTTTATTGCCTCAACTTAAAAGCAGCGAGAAGTATTCGTCCGTGCCAAATATCCGATTTTCTGCAGCTACAGCGGGTGTCCCAATTCCTACGAACGCCGGTACACCTACTCTCGTCGGGGCACACGCGCGGGAGAAAAATAAAAAGCTCCCGACAAAAAAAAAGAAAGGCCCCTTTTGTTAAGCTACATACTTTCCATTTCAAATCCGCGCGGGTTTAACGATCGTCGTTAATCTTTACAGCCTATTAGTTTTATAACCGCTGGCCCGCTAAAAGTGATCCTCCCACCGAGTCAATTAAAGACCCGTCTACGCGGAACGCGAGCCTAGGAGGCCGCGAAGCGACAAGCTTAACGAGCAACGGTCGCGCCAGCCCGCGAGAATCCCGCGGCTAGATTTCGAGCAGAGAGGATCATCTCCGGCTACGTCTATCCGCGTGGCCAGAATCGAACGCGCTGGGCCTGTCACGTGGCACGGGCCGGCGGGCCCCCGGGGTCTCCTTTAATCCCGCGGCGAGGCGTCCCGACTCCTTGAGGTCGAGGAATTTAATAACGGACGAGGTCGAGTCGCGCACTCGAAAAAGAGAGCCCCGGACACGCTGGTGACCGGAGGAGAAGGTTGCGCTCATTCATAGGAATTTTACAGGTTGTCAGGCAGGTTTGACCGGCCTTTGTCACGGAGGTAACTCCGCGGAGAGCCACCACGGGCCCCGTATTTGTTCGCTTTGCCCGGCGACGAATCACGGATGAATTTAGGCACACCGTATACCTGGCAGCCGCGGGGACACGACCCCGAGAGGCCCGTCGCTCGTTAGACGATTTGCTCGGCGATCGACGCGGACGAGTTCGGGGGCGCGGCAGGAAATGCAGTGGAAAAGCTTAACCCTCTAGGGACGGGGATGTTTTAAACTTATCGTAGAATTTTTTTGAGCGTTAGTCTGTTTTATACTTCGGATTTGGAAGCTACTCGTTAGTTTTTTTTTTTTAATTTTTTTTTTAATTTGTTTATAACAATATAACAAAAAAAAAAGTTTAATTTCGGGTTCTGATGGTACAACAGTTTCTTCTCTGCCTACTAAAGGTCACTATACCTATCAAATCTCGATCTTATTGATGGAACGTAAATAAAAATGTGTTAATCTGAATGGGACTCTGGAGTCCCAGTCGTCCCTAGAGGGTTAAAAGAAAGGAAGAAGCTCGCTGTAGGATTTCCGTGGCGCGACTCGCCGGAGGTCCGATGACGGATCCATTTGCATGCGCAGGACAGGGAAGCTCCATTGTCCCCGCAACATGCCCCGTTTGGAAACCGAGCCGCGGACATGTTCGACAGACTTCTGCCGCGAAAGTGGCACGCTGCGGAATCACTAAACAGGTATTTAGCGCGGTCGTGCAATCAGGATGAATTCGGTCGCGAATGTGTTCCAACTTTCAAAATGCACCCGGCGAGGAGGAGCGCCGCCGCCGTTTGCCTGGGAAATAGGAGCTGCGCCGCTTAGAGAACGCACGCGCTCTTTCCTCGCGCTCGAACGGGCCCCGAACCGTTGTGAACCGAGGCGAACGGTGGTTCGTGTTGGTGTTTCCTACCAGCCTATCCGACCGCTAGAAAACGGAAACTGCGGTGGCTTGAGACACCAAAGAGATATCTCGCGATACTCGGACTTTGAGGAGAAGCGATTCTAATTACACTTTACTGGGATTTCTGTGTAGGTAGTTTTGCTTGGCAGATGATTTGTGGTTATTTTTAACAGAATGGAGTGGATTCTGAAGGGTACTGAGTTGTTTAATTAGTCTAGAATGAAGACGTTGCTTTCGATCTTCTAATCTGAATTTCATTGGAAGCTTATTGTTTGTATACAATATTTGTTGTAACAAATGGATCGAGTGGATATCGACGAGCACTAGAGTAAAAAAAGGTAGCTTAGAGTAGACGTGGGAAATATTTTGTAAATCTTAAAGTCGTCGAGGAGAGTTTTAAGACTGAAAAATTAACCCCAAACGGGACGGTCATTAGGGTATTTGAATTTATAATAGCTCTTATTAGATAGAAGCTATAAAAGTCGAAGGAAGGAAAAGGTGTCATTCAGAATATTGCTGTGCTTCGACAATTCAGTGCAAAAGAAGGAGGAGTGAATAAATGCAATAAATGCTGGACCTAGTTCGACGAGTTGTTTTTCGAAAAATCACGGTAATTTTTCTATAGCGGTCCTAGGATCCTGTTAATTATTGGAAATTATTATAATTACAGGAAAGATTTAAACGAAGAGAAAGCGTATATTTATGCGCTCGGAATATTACTGTGTTTTAACATACAACAAAAAACGGTATAAAGTACGGCGTAGTGTTACTGGATGTGTTTGAAGACACTATAACTCACAATTATCAGAGGTAAGGTAAATGTACCAATAACGAGCCGTTTAAGGAAATGGTGACAAAGTATAATGAATATTGTGTATAAAATTAACAATTTAAGTGAAACTTTTTTTCATTCGTAAAGATTTTGTCGTTTCTCATCAGTACTCACATAACAAAATTTTGTTTTTTTATATATTTAACGTAAAATAAACAAGAATATTATTTTACGTGTAAATGTACCAATATATAGCCAACCTCACGCGATTGACCTAGCGGCCCGATTTTCATGTCCTAGTACCTAGCCATAGGTTTTATAATCGTGTAAAAATTATTTTAAAAACTGATTCTTTGTCTTAAATTGAAAAATCTGTTAAGGAAAATTAAGAAGTACAGAAATATAAAATTATTGTATAAATAACCATAATAAACAGATTAGAAAATAAATGCAAAAAACAATAAGTTTAGTTACACTATCAATAGAAGTTTGTGGTTATTTTATATAAGACTCAAAACAACCAACAAATTCATTAAACTGTACATATACATAAACTTTAATAAACTTAAATTAAATGCTATCATTATTATCTAGAAAAATAATGTTTATATTATGATTTATGATCAAAATACTTACCGGCTTTATTCCAAATATCGAGTCAGAAATTCACACTTTTTTCGTAATTTTGCTCTGGCGATGCCGATTAACATTTGCAACTCACTTCACCCGATTTATTGAACACGTGGTTAGTTACTGGGCTAACAAGATTTGTTTGCACCGATAAATAGCCATGTAAATATTCAAATAAAAAATAGTTTTCATATTCAAATTTTTTCTTTCTATGTGTTACAAATATTTTCAAGATTCTAAAACCCTTTTTTTCTATCTAAAAAACTATTATCCTATAATAATTATGCTCTTAACAAGAAGCACGCTCTTCTTAGCCATATCATAACGAATGTCTGAAAACGCGTCATATATCTGGCCTCGAGACTATAAATGGTATTTCTAAATATCTAGACAAAAAAACAAGACGATATAACTTCAGATATTAAACCGAACAATTAAATAATGCAAATTACACCAAATATGTATTTTATCTTACGTGCATAGTTTAACAATTATTAATATTTCAACAGATGGCTAGGTACTGGTGCATGGCTCGTTATTGGTACATTTACCTTAAATGTTACCTTTTTTTTATTTTATTTTTAAAGTTGCATCAACCCATTTGGGTCATTAGCAACCACGTTGATTTACATAAAAATAAAGGTAGGCGTAGAATTTAAATTGAATTGAGTGAAAAATTGTATTATGCTTCTAGAATTTCAATACACTTGAGCATAAATTTGCAGTTCGAGTCACTTCTGCAGGATTTACGTTGGATTGAAATGTAACCTTGTTCGATTGGAATCGACGAATAATACGTTTTGAAATCATGAATATAGTTGCAGTCAAGTGGAATAGTTATTTATATCATTTTTATTTTTCGAAAATATTAATATTTTCACGAGTTTTAGTCTCCTTGGCTACTTTACAACGCCCCGATCAATATTAATATCTACTTAAATTCTTACTAAATTCTTATTTACTACCTTTTAGTAAATAGATTTATTTTTTGCCTTTCGGCCTCAAAATGGGGTTACATGTGTCGCATGTGCAAGTGTTTCTGGGACTGTTAACTCAAGATTGTGCTTTCGTTTTGACTTCTTCCTTCATCTTGGGCTTCATTTCATCTCTTAAATATAACAAATATATATATTATAAGATACTATATGTGTAATGATATCTATAAAAATCTCTTCAAATAAAACCTAATTTCAATGTTTCTATATAAACAGTCCAGCAACTCTGGAACACTCCATTCCTCGACCATTTGTCACATTTTCGACTCACTGCATTATGCAAAAATATCAATCACAAAACAAATTTAACAGAAAAATAAATATATGTCTCCCCTCAAACGTTTAGCACGAAACAATAAAAAAAGACAATACAATTGAGGCAAAAGGCAAAAAGCAAAAAGCAAAAAGCAAAAAGCAAAAAGCAAAAAGCAAAAAGCAAAAGGCAAAAGGCAAAAGGCAAAAGGCAAAAGGCAAAAGGCAAAAGGCAAAAGGCAAAAGGCAAAAGGCAAAAGGCAAAAGGCAAAAGGCAAAAGGCAAAAGGCAAAAGGCAAAAGGCAAAAGGCAAAAGGCAAAAGGCAAAAGGCAAAAGGCAAAAGGCAAAAGGCAAAAGGCAAAAGGCAAAAGGCAAAAGGCAAAAGGCAAAAGGCAAAAGGCAAAAGGCAAAAGGCAAAAGGCAAAAGGCAAAAGGCAAAAGGCAAAAGGCAAAAGGCAAAAGGCAAAAGGCAAAAGGCAAAAGGCAAAAGGCAAAAGGCAAAAGGCAAAAGGCAAAAGGCAAAAGGCAAAAGGCAAAAGGCAAAAGGCAAAAGGCAAAAGGCAAAAGGCAAAAGGCAAAAGGCAAAAGGCAAAAGGCAAAAGGCAAAAGGCAGCGTTAGATCTTACTGGCTCGTGCGATCGCAGAACGCGAGAACCAACGTGGATTCATAGATCGCGTAGCGGGGCTCGAGCGAACAATCTTGAAGATCGGTCGTTAGTCGATCTCGAAATCGAAGCTGGGTGGTCGAGCGCGAGGATAAACGAGCCGGCGACGGTCTTTCGTAGCTGAAGCACGTGGAAATGTAGGTGTGTGGATACACGTCGCGCAACGGCGATGTATCCCCCGTGCACCGCTCGCGGAGGACTCGTGAACCGCCTCTTTTATCCGGGGCGCAATTGAGTCAACGGCCTTTCGAAAGAAGTAACGGTATACGATTATTACTCCTACCGAGTCTATACTCACGAAACTGAAACATTTGCACGCGCGCGAACCGAGCGAGCGTTTCGCAGCCTGCTTTACGGCTAGGGACTGGCTATCGTTTTGCAGCAACGGTGACAGATCGCCACCTTTTAAACGTTCCGCGAAGCGAAACGGAACGAGCCGCACTCCGGCTTGGCCTCTTCTGCTCGCCTTTATCGAAACACGTGACACGTTAAACGGCTCTTTCGGGTCGTGATAAGGACTCGATCTCCACCCGAGAGAGTTTCCGCCGACTATGCGCCGCTCGTGATCGGCCTGAACGATTTCGAGCGTTGGGAACAACTGGGGATACTGTGCGTGACGATTCGAAAGAGAGGTTGAAGAATTATTTCCGAGGAATTATTTCGTGCTGGCGGAAAAGGGCAACTAATGGGGTCGGCTGTTTAGAAATACTGAGTGTCTAGAATTTGTTTTGCAGTTGAAAATTAAGTATCTATACCCTCCGGTCAAAATATGTGATTTTCATGAATTAAACAAAAAGAAACTGAACAACATATAGTAAAAAAGCTTTTTGGACTTTATTACTACATATTTGGAGAGCAAATAAAAAAATTATTGTTTGAATTTTAGCCATTTTTGCATTAGATATACAGCATTCATTGTACCACTGTAGAAATTAGAGCTCTTGACGGGCGCCATCAGAACCGTCTGAAATAAAAAAACTATAAATATTCTTAAAATATATGTGAATTGTGATCGCCTTATCCGTCTTCATTGCAAACAAACAATCCGGCGATTTTTAGTACATGTTTAAACACAATGTTGAAAAAAGCAGTTTTTCTACGCATATATCTGTCCATAAAAAAAATGGGTGATCCAAAATTACTCTTCGCGGATAAGGCGATAGCGCGTCTAATTATGAATAGAATGCTGTAAGAGTGTTTGAAATCGGTTCATAATTAAGCTTTTTACAGTGGCACCCGTCAAGAGCTCTAATTTCTACAGTGGTAGAATGAATGCTGTATATCTAAGGCAAAAATTGATAAAATTCAAACAATAATTTTTTTGTTTATTCTTCAAGTATGAAGTAATAAAGTCCAAAAAGCATATTTACTGTAATGTCGTTCAGTTCCTTTTTTGTAATTCATGAAAATCGTGTGTTTTTCAAGCGTTTTGACCGGAGGGTACCCTTAAGAATTTTCAACATCAACATCGATTATAGACACCGCTAACTTTTTGTTTCTTTATATTGTCACAGTTCCTACCAATCTTTGCCACTATAAAAGACACTCAAAATGTCAATATGTCAAATTTCTATATGTCATAATTCTAGCAGACCTTTTTTAATCTACTCTCGTAAACGGGAACAAATGAGAGACGAATTTTATGGAAGTATATACAGGGTGTTTCTTAATATGTGGGACCCACTTGAGCGATGAACGGGAGGGGGGCGCAAAAACAATGATAAAAGTTCATATAAACATTTGCCCTGTTTGACATTTTTTCCGCAGAGATGGGCAAAATTTTTATTTAAATAAAATTTCGAATATCGAATAAAAGTTAAAAAAAACTATTCGTCATGTGTCGAATAAACTTAACTCGGGTTGACGAACGAATGACGAATAATTTCCTTAACTCTTATTCGTTATTCGAAATTTTATTTAAATAGAAATTTTAAAAATAGTATTGTGCAACTGTTTACCTTAATTGGAAATGTTCGAAATGCTCACCTTCGCCGTAAGTGCAAGCCTGCGGTCGTCTTGTTGCAGGTTTTCTAAAAAAATATAAAACAAATGTGACTAAAATGTGGTGGTGCACCGTTATGCATAAACCACGTGCGACGTACGACATCACGTGGGACTTCTTCCAATAGTTCACCCAATACTGGGCAGTCAAATTGCTTGAGATTCAAGTATCATTTGCGAATTAATTACAAGGAGATGAGTACAAATTTTGACTAATACTTTTGGGTAATGTTTATTAATACTATATACTGTAAAAAAATTTTTTTTATGATATTACATATTGTATATGACGGCACTACAGTCGTTTGATGTGTAGGCGTTTTTCTCTGTGGTTTTGCAGTGATTGCAAAAAAACGGAGGTTCGGATCGACTTGAAATTTTTACAGCCTCTTCAAAATATATTCTTTCCTGCACTGAACCTAAAAATTAAAGTGTAAACACTGTAGTTTCCGAGATAAAAATAAACAGCCATCTGTGCACCCCGCAAAATCGCGATTTATCTTAAAAATCGCCTTCTCCTAGTCGCTACTTTAGTATTTTTGGTTCAATTCTTTTTCCCGAGGTTCAGACCGAAATTGGAGGTTCTAAAAGAAACATATTCCAAGGAAACCGTCGTATCTTTATTTTTAAGCTCGCTATCAGGGCAAAGCCAGAGACACTTTTTCTAAAACACTGTATAATCAAGCCCCCGTGGCGCCATTCGTAGAATATAGATATGTAGACAAAAAAAGTATTTTTTTACTCTGCGTGATAGTAATAAACATTGTATAAATGGAAAATTCTGTGCTGGCTTTCATCTCCTTGTAATTAATTCGCAAAAATACTTGACTTTCAAGCGACTTGACTCCCTTCAAGAAATCTTCAAAAAATTAGCCTGTTAATCTCCCGTTACGAAAAACAAGTCCGACTGCAAACAGTTACTTAAACATCTAGTAGAATCAGTTGTACTATCTCCGTTTGCCATTAAGAATTATAATTGGAGAATAAAAATGGCCATAACTCGGGAACAAGGTCAAGTAGGGCACACGTTTATACGAGCTTTTTTCATTGTTTTTGTGCGCCGCCGAAGTGAGTACCACATGTTAAGAAGCACTCTGTACACTCGTTTCGCGGTGCCCGATATCGCAAATTACGGTTACACGGTTCGTCCGTGCAACGCGGAAACTGGTATTCACTTATTCAGTCCTTATACGCTGCCCGACGCCTTTAACCGATTCGCGAAGTGAAACGCAACGGCCTGGCCGCTAATATTCCATCTTGACGAGGAGTAAATGACTTTGGCGCGGAATGCGCACTATGTAGGACATAACACCGCGCCGATATTCACCGCTTAAGCGAATATCGCGAAAAACCTATCGACAGTTTACTATCCGCGCCGTTTCTCTGACGCGTTGGTCCTCTGCGAGCCGATTTGCATCACGCCAGCGCGAAATTGATCAACGAATCCGTCGTGAAACTAGGGCTGGGACTACCTGCTGAACCTTTCTTTATTTATTTATTGCTTTAAACAACGAATCTTTATCCATTTGAATATTTGATCGAATGTAATAGTTGAACATTATATTCCAATCAGGGATGTATTCGAATGTTTGAAAACTTAAATAATAGTCACAACATTATCACAACATATCACAACAGCGATATTTGCTTCCCTCGAAGCCGCCATAAATTCGTAGAACATTAGAAAAATATTTGAAACTCATTTTTTTGCTTTGCTAATAAATGGTTTCAGGTGTGCAACAATTCTCCAAGTTCCCTGGTCGAAGTAATATCCTTTAAACTTATTGTCAAGTCGCAAAATATTTTAAACAAAGGTTAGTCACTTTTAAAAATGGAATTTCATCAGAAGAGAACAGTTTCAGTAGTCGAATATTCGAATACGGTTTAATAATTTATTGCGGTGGAGTGAAAGACAGCAAATAGGGAAGATTTTCATGAAGGAGAAGCAGAGGGAGAACGGACAAGTACCAACAAGATTGGGCGATACGCCACACGTGAAATGAAACAATGACGTTACTGCAACAGTTCGATGGCCGCGTCATCTCAATGAATCTTGGGCCTCCTCGCTCTCCGGACTGGACTCCCACGATTTTTTCTTTGCTTGCGGAGTTAGGTGAAAGAGACGGTATAGAAGAACAATCCTAGTACTCTTGTTGAACTGAAGCGCAATATTGAAGAAGCGGCTAGGAAAATCGCCGCTGAAACACTTGTTCGCGTTTCCCGAAACACGTGTTGACGGAGGAACTTGCGCCTCGAAGAAAACGGTGGACACTTACAGCATCTACTGCGAAAGAGTCATTCTCAGGAATCTCAGGTATACTCAGGTAGGTATCGTGCTTTCCTCTTCACTGTCCCATACAGCACACCTCGTTGCAGCAGTATTGCAGGGACGTTGCTGCAATATTACGTTGTTGCAGGTTGCATTGCAATATTGTAGGAACGTTCCTGCAATATTGTCGTGCATTATTGGAGTGGCAATGATCCTACAATATTGCAGCAATATTGCAATTTCGTTGCCGTGCAATGTTCCGTTGGCAACGATGGTACAATATTGCTGCAATATTGCGCGCACATCGACGTGCAATGTTCCAGTGGCAACGGTCCTACAATATTTCTGCAATATTGCGCGCACATCGACGTGCAATGTTCCAGTGGCAACGGTCCTACAATATTTCTGCAATATTGCGCGCACATCGTCGTGCAATACTGTAGTGAAAACTTGTGGAAACATTACAACAATATTCTGAAGCAACTATGACTTTGTCAAAAGTTTTCGAAATATGTACATGATGTCGAGTGGATTCTACGGCGTGTTTCATTTAACTGGATACGCACCGCAATATTGCCGAAGAGTTGCAGGATCATTGCCACAATTTTGCCGTTTCGTTGCAGAATCATTGCCGGAACGTTGCAGAACTATATTCGTAATGTTGCCGCAACTTTGCAAAAATACACACCTGCAATATTGCGAAGGCGGACATAGGACTGAACCTGCAACGTCTCTGCAATGTTATGTTGCAATATTGCCATCTTGCACCGCATCATTGCAGAGACGTTGCTGCAATGTTATGGTGCTGTGTGGGGTCTTGCATTTCGCCACAATGAATTATTAAACTCAGAGTTCTGGCGCATACTGTACAATTGGGTGGAGTGGAAGAAACTTTTCTTCGATGATCAAATTCTAATAGTGCGGAAAAGTTGTCTACTTGGTCCAATAAAACGTGTAAAAAATTTCAGCTCGATCGGATAATTTCTTCTGCGTGCACCAAAGGCCTTAGCTTTCAAAATGTTAGTACAAAACTTAAGAAAGTGCAACTTTCTTCAGCTGGTGGATTCTATCTTTTTTCTTTTTACCCAGGACTATATTTGTTGCGTACATGAAGCAAAGAAACACCCGTGGCTGGTTTCGGAACGATAGGAATGGCCTGTCGGCACTGTAAACTATCAAGAGCTGCATTTTTTTGGATAGTTTACAGTGCCGACTGGCTATTCCTATCGTTCCGAAACCAGCCACGGATGTTTATTTGCTTCATTTACGCAACAAATATACCTAGTTCTGGGTAAAAAAAAAAGGTAGAATCCACCAGCTGAAGAAAGTTGCACTTTCTTAAGTTTTGTACTAAAATTTTGAAAGCCTTTGGTGCACACAGAAGAAATTATCCGATCGAGCTGAAATTTTTTACACGTTTTATTGGGCCAAGTAGACAACTTTTCCGCACTATTAGAATTTGATCATCGAAAAAAAGTTTTCTTTTCACTCCACCCTATTGTACAACCCTGATTTCCAATACTGTAATGTTCGAGGAAGATTTGCAACATTCGAGTAATAATAAAGTACATATTGAAATATTAAATTATAAGCGTAGATATTGCCCTGTTAATTCGAAAGGGGGTATTTGCAACTTTCGATGAAATTGAGTTATTGCTACCGGGTAGCACAAAAATAGTTCATCTATATGTAGGTAGATTGACCCTCCGTCACAAATTGGTCACATCGGGTTCACTGCACACTAGCGTCATTTTTGAGTTACCATTTTCGGATTTTTGAAGCTTCTAACTTTTGAGTTGTAATTATTGTACATTCGTAATAATCATACAATCATGCTCTAATAGTCTGTTTCTAAACATGTAAATTTTGATATGTTGAATTTTGTATTTGAAAAAATAGTTGTGGATACAATCGATTTTTGGTTAAAATTCACGAAATTTTCAATGTTTATTATTAAGGTGTAAAAATTTACAGAAATATTGGGAAATACATATCCTGGGGTTGCGACACTCCCCCTCTGACTACGAAGGGTTAAATAAGACAGCATTGAAACTGAAGATACAAGAGTTTATATTTTGGACGTATGTGAAACCGATGCCTGGCTGTTAAATAAAATACCAGTAACTACAAAATATTAGTAATAAAAGGCGTAACTACAGTTCATTTTTTCAGTGTTTTTTTTATGTGTTTGTCATAAATATTTAGATACGTTTTTATCCGGATTTACTGTTTAAGATAATCCGATTCATTTAAAATACCGATGGCATAACACAAAACACTAAAAGTTATTTATCTCCGAACCACCTTTTGACTAGATACGCCCTTTCGAATTAAGGGTAAATTCTCATGTAATCCCTTAAAACATTTAAGATTTTTTTTAAAGTAAACTGTAACAGATAAGGTAAAGTAAAAAGTTTTTTTGGTATTGATTTATACATATTTTAAGAGGATAAAAAATTATTTTTATTGTTTTTTCTCCGATGTAATCTTGAATAGATATAGCTATAACTCCGAACGTGTTAAAAAAAAAAAACGGTGGATATAATTGTTGACGGATTTCAAAAATTCTTTCGGGCTTCTTTTCGTAAATGAGCTCGCTATCGTATTACCAATTTCCATAAATTTTGGTCCACTCAATTTGATTTTACCCAGCATAAAAAATTACCGAGTTTAGAGCACTTTTACTGAAACATATATGAATCATCGAATTCTCGTTATTCTGCAGTAACGATTGGTAATGCGATAACCACACTCATATATTTTAAGAAAAACTTTCCCTTTTAGAGTTCACACGAGCCTATCTTGAAATATTATGTGCACCCTCAGAGTTATAGCTATTTATTCAACACTACATCGGAGAAACAACAATAAAAATAATTTTATATTTTTTTCTCCTGTTAAAATGCGTATAAATCAATACCAAAAAGTCTTTTTACCTTATCTGTTACAGTTTCCTTTAAAAAAATCCTAAATTTTCGAAGCGATTACACGAGAATGTGCCCTTAAGGGGTAACACCACTCTAGAGGCAGAAAAAAAGACCTAAATTTGACAATTTATTTTGGGAGTATGACAAACGGAATAGAATTTCTTTTCAGAGGCTTTATTTAACACATATTGAAGTACGAAAAACAATTTTTTTATTGTCATTTCCATACAAAATGGCGGCGACAGAGCCCGTCGTCGAAACCACTTCTTTCAAACTGGGAGGACGGATTTCTCGGAGACTATTGCATGGATCGATTTGAAATTTTTACAGTAGCTTCACAACAATATTCTCTTTGGAAGTACGTAGCCGTTTTTTGATTGAATGTAAACTCTTTTTTTTATAAACAATTTAATGCTCATGTTTAGGGCAAAAAATCAATTCATTTCTTAAAAAGTGCACCACTTCCACAAAAATTGATTAAAAAAATACCCCTACGTACTTTCAAAGCCAATTGTATATAGATTATAATTTTTTTTTATTTTTTGTTCCCGGACTCATACGTGCCGAGAAATCCCTCCTCCCGTGGCTGTGTTTTCAAAAAGCTGTTTTCGACGACGGGCTCTGTCGCCGCCATTTTGTATGAAAATGACAATAAAAAAAATTGTTTTTCGTACTTCAATATGTGTCAAATAAACCCTCTGAAAAGAAATTCTATTCCGTTTGTCATACTCCAAAAATAAATTGTCAAATTCAGGTCTTCTTTTCTGCCTCTAGAGTGGTTTTACCCCTTAACACGGCAGGATAGTCCTGGCTCTACTTAAATTCCTCGACTCCGCGGATAGTGAGCGTTTATACAGTTCTAGTCGAAAATTATTTCTGGGAAGCAAAAAACGTATGTTAAACAGTGCGTATTCGCGACGATGGATCGTAACGCAGACGTTGCTAACGACGCTGCGAGCTCGATGAAGAGATCAATTCGACCGAACGATGATAGGATATTGAGCCGAGAGTCGTGGGAGTGGTTTCGAATTCTCGGCACGTCCGAGCTTACCTCGGAGTTTCTTTTCTGAATTCTTTGACCGCGAAAGGCCCCGGTAAACTCGTTTCTCTTGTCCCGCGAGTGTGAATGCATGTTCTCTAATTTTGCAATTATCGAGAACCGCGGGCTGAGCGCGCGGCGCTGAATCGCGCACCGCGGAGTTTCACGCTTTACGCCGCGGATCGAAAGCGTAAGCCCCCGCCGCTGCAGGATGCTCCAGTTTTTCCCCGCGTACTCGCGTTATTTTAATCACGCGTCGCGCGTGCCCGATGAATTTCGGTAATAGCTGGCTCGTCGGTACGGTTGCTCGTCGCGCTCGTGCACCGCTGGCGAAATGTAAATCGCGAAGGGAACACGAAGCGAGAGGTGGCAAGTCACCCCGGTAATGTATGCGTACCGTTTCACGCGCTACTACAATGCAGAGCGGCCGGTTTTAATTGTGCCGTGCAAGATATCGCGAAACGCGTGGTGCGATAGAAAAATTTATCGGGTTAAAAGCCAAAAAATTTAGGGGAGGACGTGGAAATAGATCGGTTAGAAATCGTCGAACGTTAGTATTAAGAAAGCAATACTTTCTGTGCACTGCCAGTGATTACCGCGATAAAGTTTTATGACTCAGGTACTTTTGGGATAATTTTATTCGAAAGATTTTCAGTGGGCTGGTATTTTATTTTATTGTACGCTTCGAGAGATAATTTTCGAAATAGTAATTGTGTGCTTGAGGTCTTGTTTTAAACACAATAATTGCAAACTTTGGTTACTAATGAGGAAGCGAAAACCACTATGAAATGTTTTCATTAGTGACTTCGATGACATTTCGTAGAAATCGATTAAAATTAGAGAAGAGAGAATTCCTTCTCACGAATGGAAACTAGAAAATTTCTACAAAATGTATCCATAAAGTGCAATTGCATTTTAAGTCTGGAGAATATTCTGTGTAGAAACTAGGGATTGCAATACCGGTAACCCGGCTTACCGGTTTCCCGGTAAATCGCGAGAAATACCCTCAAATTTTTACCGGTAATTCGTCAAATTTTTACCGGTAATTCGATAAATTACGTATATCAATATAGCGCATATATGCGTTCGTTATTTCGGTCTACATCGTTATCAGTGAACAAAACTTCAATTACTAATAAAGACGAAAACCGAAGTATCTCATGAAGAATCAACTCTAAGCCAAAAGAGAACTAAAAATCTAAATGAAGTCATCAAAAAACTTATTTTCAAGTAGAAAAAGTAAGGAGAAAATATATAGGTACAAATGGCATATGATTTCTTAATGACTATCCGACCAACAAGTGTAGAATCTGAGAGTGCTTTATCCGTGGCTGGATTATTTTGTACAAAAATTAGATCGCGATCAGGAGACCAAAGTTTAGACAAATTATGTTTTTTGCGTGCTTATTTGTTAAAAAAATTGTTAAATAAAATATATTTAATTATGTATGTAGGATAAGATTCTTTTCATTGTTTTCGTGGTGAAGATCCATATTAATAAGTAGGGGAGGGTTGCCTATTTTGGACCACTTTTTTATTTTTCTCTCCTACACGAGCATAACACATTTCAGAAAGCAAACAGAACCGGGAAAAAGATCAGCATTTTATGCAGATTTTATCATGTATTTGGTGTGTTGATAAAATATGTGATTAAAATAATATTTCAAAAAAACTAAACTAATGACTTCGGTCCATTCCAGGCAACCGGTTTCGTAATTTGGACCGTCGGTTTCCTACGTTGGGCCGCTCCTGAAAATCAATGAATTTAAATATACAATCTAAAAAACACTGATCATGGCATTGAAAAAAAATGGAAACAGGAAGAAACAAGTATCTTACGGTGCACTTAGTGCAATAGTACGTTGTTTTGGTGGGTTTCACATGTGCACAACGTGTATGAACCCAGGTGCGACATTGAAGACATCGTATCATGTCTTCTTCACTGTTTCTGCTACATAGGAAGCAATACTTGAAAGAAAAAAACCTTTTTCGTATGCTTTTAACTATTCGCTACCATAACATAGATTGTATCCTACAATCCACCGGTCCAATTCAAGCAACTAGTGATGGTCCAATATTAGGCAACTTGTAGGTTACATCAAAAAGATATGTTTTCATTGTTATACTTATACGAAGATGGGAATGTAAGGACATGAAGTTGTAGCTAAGACAGCACACTTTACACTAGTATCGTTTAAAATGATGGTACTTACAAGATGTAAAAAGAAATTCACTTGAAATAGCACGAAAAATAATGATCGTGCACCACGTGTTTCTCTATTTCGACGAAGCTGAACGACAAGCAAATGAATAACCGTCTCGCTGTTCTCGCACGTTCCATCTCCACTTCCTAAATCAGTGTAGCCAAAAAAACCACTGCAAATATATTTGTTTATCGAGATACACAAATGGTCCAATCTAGGAGCCGGTCCAATAAAGGCAGCTCTCCCCTATTGTCAATAGTTACACAAATATATCTATTTTGTGTTATCTTATTTCATATTTTATATTCAGAATAGTTTTATTTGCATATATTTATTATAATGCTCGATTAGAGTTCAAAAAAAGTTTTTTTTGTAATGTTTACTCTTATATTTTCAATACCTTAAAAAATACCGGTAAATTATCGGTAAACCGGTTTTGATTGAAAATTTTACCGAATTACCGGTAATTGAAAAAGTCGGTAAATTTGCAATCCTTAGTAGAAACGCATCGATAACAGTTCATCCAGTATTTCGAATTTCTTAAAGAGATCTTCCAATGTGCTGCAACGAGTATTACACGAACCGCTCCTTTCATATTTTTACTACGTAATTAAAATTGCCACTACCAAATTAAATTAATTCGTTCCTCCAAGCCTTCAATGATAGTCGGCAAGAAAAAATGCACTTTTTCTCTCCATGGTCACCATTTCGAGACAAATTAATGTTTCTGGATTTCCCTACGTACTTCCATAGTTTTAGGCATGCAGAAAATAAAGCTTTTTTGTTTTTTGTACGTAGTACGTAGGGAAATCCAGAAACATTAATTTGTCTCGAAATGGTGACCATGGGGAGAAAAAGTGCATTTTTTTTTTATAAAAGTGTCAATTGCACAGAACATATTCAAGATATCGCAAAACCGCTACGTACTTCCATAGTTTTAGGCATGCAGAAAATAAAGCATTTTGGTTTTTGTTCTAAGTCAAACGGTATAGCCGTGAGATTGAACACCGTGGAAAACGTCGCTCCACAAGATCTTGCGTATCACGGCTCTACCGCCGCCATTTTGTAAGAAAAAAAATACGATTTTTTTTCGGCGGGAGTTGTATAATAACAGGCTTCATATTAAATTTTCTGTTCATTTTATTATCTTCCTAAAAAAAAATGCCGAAAATGACTGCAATTTTGCTCCGTCCAAGGTGGCCTAACCCCTTAAGGAGAAACGCTTTGGCACTTCCATTTCGATGCACATTCCGAGTGACTTCCTTATGCCTCTCATTTGGGTACAAATAATTTAGCCTAAAGACAGAGATGCTTTACGTCATCACGTCTAATAGGTAGTTGGGTTAACAACAGCTGACAGCTGGACCTCGCCTTTTGCACTCTACTTCTGCTTTTACATATACTATATAATTTCTAACTCCACTGTTTTTCTCATTCTTCTTTTCTTATACGTATTTGTTTTTTCATTTTCTTGTAATTTTCGTAATGTCTACTGGTGCAATAAATAATTATTATTATTATAGGTTCAGAGATACATAGGTACCCAGTTATCAAGACTTCTAATTCTAACCAGGGTTCGAAAGAGTTTTGGAACTTTTCAATAGGTTCTATTTGAATCATGGACCGTGGAACTTTTTTAGAAAAGTTCCCACGGGAACTGATGAAGTAAAAGTTCTTGAAAATAAAAGTTCTAGCTGGAATGGAACTTACAAAATATAAAAATAAAAATTTCTCTACAACAGGAACAGACATTTTGTTCATCGATATTAAAAAAGTTCTCAATCGTTGTAACAAATACTGAATACTATTCGATGAATAGTACTACAATAATAATAAATAATTATTACAGTTGAATTGATATTCCGGATGTGTTATTTATTTTTAATATTTACCTAAGCAGATAATTTCTACGAAGATATTACAGAATTTTTGTGTACTTTGGTTCATGCAAGTTATAAAAAAATATTATTTAGCTATTATTCTTGACAAGTTCTCTTTTCTGTGCAATACTTCTTACGAAACTATTAATTACTTATGTTATGATTTTCATACTTTTTATTAAATAAACACGAAGAATATGATATTATATTGTTAAATAAAACTAGTACTTAATAGTTTAGTACTTTTCTTTATCTTATAATGGGACCTTTTTTAATAAATGTTTCCATGGAACTTTTATTATGTAGTTTCTAAAATATCTGTCCCATGAGAACACTTTCGAAAGAAATTCCTAAGAGTAACATTTCCTTCAATAAAAATTCCACAGGGACAGACATTTTCTTAAACGAAACATATAAGTTCTAACAGAATTTTTTTTAAAAATAAGACTTCCAGAAATTTTTCGATCCCTGCTTCTTTCTAACTGCTATTTTCGCATTCCCTCCATGCAACCCTGCGAAAAAATAAAACCTCGAACTCTGCCCTGTCGTGCAGGAGAATACGGAAAATTGTTTCCTTTCATTTCGAATTTTCCTCAATTTGTTGGCCCGTGAAGTCGTGCTCCTCCCGCTTTCGACCGAAAGGGTGGTCGAAAGGCTCGTCTCGGACACCGAGCATTTTAGATACGACATCGACGCCATTGTTATCGTCGTCGAGCGTTCATAGACATCGCTGTGATACTCGATGACCGCGGACAAGCGTAGAGCGAAAGGGGAAATGCTCTCTAACTGTGCGGAAAAAAAAAAGAGAAATCGACGCCCAGATGGGAGATCGATGTCCTATAAAGAGAAATATCTGCAGCTCGATGAGTCTCGCGTACTGACACTTTCCATCGTCAGTCACCGATACGATTAATTTTTCAAAATGTTCAACGTAACTCTATACTTGCGCGCCGGCCGTTCGCAAACCGGCAAATAATCGAGGTCGAAATTTTCTGGCGCGTTCCGATACTCTTCCTTGCTTCGTGTGGCGCAACCGTAAATTCTTTTTCAAGCACCACCACGATCGTTGAAATACAAAATTGATGACTCTAATTGTATAAAAATATAGTAAAGCTTCATTCAAACAACATCGATATTTATTTACGAAGAACGTGTAACTGTGTAGAAAGATTAGAAACACTAGGGAACTCGATAGTGAATACAGTGACGTTTCCATTTATGGCTACACAGTCCATCGATCGCGAGAGAAATGAATAAAATTTGTTAAAAGCTTGTATCTTAATGTATAAAGCAGAAAGTGTTTGTGTGCTTGTCGCCTAAAAACTTTCGAACGGTAAACTCTGAGATCAGGAAATGTGTCCCAGCTCAGTATGCCTAGCTAATCCAGATGAATGTGACTATTTCCACAAAAAATTTTTTTTTTTTATAAAATCAATCTAAATTCCGGACGAAGCCGAGTAGTAAATCTAGTATTTTATATTTGAAAGTTAATCGTCGATCTTCCTATATACACATACCATTTATGAAATTTTTAGTCTGTCGATTTTTTCAAAAAATGAGACTTCTCTGTTTACTAATTTTCTGTTGGTTATTTGACTTTGAACGATAACTCACGGGAACAATTAATAAATCAATTTTACCATGCCCAAAGAAAGAAAAATCGAAATGACGAATAAGATAGAATTTGAGAACAATGACGAATATTTTTGTGAAAGAGACTGAGCTTAGGGAAATGGGGATTCCAGATTCAAGACAATGATGATAATAATAGAAACATCTCATACCTAATAGTGCATAAGATTTTGAATTCATTGTGCTTCTACTAACTCAAGAAACGCCAAGCAATCTCGCCCGATTGGGAACAGGAAGTTGGACGAAAGCTTATACGCGTGTACAAGGGAACCCAGAGAGCGTGCGGTATGCTCCAATTGCAAAGCGCCTAGCTGAAAGGAAAGAAATATGTCACACACACGAAACGCATAAGTGAAAGCTTTAGCTGAGGCATATCAGGATACGTTTTAAAAGAGATCGTACAACGACGAATTTTCAATCCTAAATAGCCCATTTTCTGTAGGTACGTTAACTAGAATGACTTCTGCCATGTTTGACTTCTGGGGACCATTTGAAGCCCCTCAGGGCCTGAATAAAGTGGAAAGTAGATATTCCCACGAGACTGTCGGAGAGCACTAAAATTAGCACCACGTCGAAGTATTCACATTTTCTATTTCTATAATTAACATAACGTAGCAATTTACAAGCTGACAGGCCTGGTAATAATTGAGCAGAGCAAAATCTAGAAACTCTAGAAAACGTCCCCGGGTTGATACTGTAATTATCAGAGATATAGTACACACCGCAATGTCACCGGTGCGCCAAAATATCGAAACGAACGCAAACTGCGCTCTACATACGCGCACCAAGCAGAAAGAAAAAGCGAAAATAATGTGGGCCGTCAAGGGTCAGTCGATTTTAATGGCGCGTCTTCAACGAGACTTGCCACCGCTCTTTGCTCCCACCCAGTGTATCCGTTGGATCCTAACCGACGCTGGGGAAGCGACATTTTCCACGAAGCATTGGTCTCCCAACCGCGAGTGGATCGTCATTTCGCCGTCGCAGAAACAACGATGGAACGAACGCTGATAATCCTGCGAGCGGCGAGTACCTTCGGCCTAGGCTGCCCCGGCGCGCCGGCTTCGACGAGACGAGCAACGCATTCCACGAGGTCGTCCGCCGACGATCTGCATTCGCAGAAAAGGACGAAGAAGCCGAGGAAGCGAGCAAAACGAATTAGCATCCCGATCGTCCAGAGAGCTCTCTTCTCTCTGCGCGCTCGTCCCCGGCTGCTTCTTCCTCGTCTCTTCCCAGCCAGGCGTACGCGGTCCCCTGAGCGCGTGCACAGGCCAACGGAGCCGTGGCACACGAGGCGTAGCCCACACGACCGGCAACCGCATAAATCACCGACCTTTCGATGGCTCACCAGCGACTCCTATAGATGGTAATAATACGCCGAGGCCCCGATCCGTCCGCGCCGATTTAAATGGCGCGCGCCTCTTTCGTTGGCGTCACTGCTGTACCCCTGACGGGATTTACGGTCCCCTGACAATTTCGTACGGCCATCTTGCGCGTTTCAACGATCCCAACGATTCCAGCGCGCCTGCTTGCCACCATCCCGGTCGTAATTTCTATTTGTCGCGTAAGTTTCGGGGGTACTTGCGAGGGAAAATTGCCAACCCGGAAATTCCAAAAATTATGAAACTTTGGGGACATGTGTTAGGTTTTTTTTTTTGCTGCCCAAGTTCACTCTGAGGGGGTAAAATTGACCCCTGAAAATCCGGCTGTTTTCCGATTTTGTGTTGTAACTCGCGAACTGTAAGGGATAGGAAAAGTTTTCTGCCAAAATTACTTCTTTTAATTGGGACATTTGGCAAAAGTGATACGCGAGTTATAACACAAAATCGGGAAATAGCCGGATTTTCAGAGGCCGAAAATAATTGCGTAGTGCATACCTCTACATTAGGGTGGTCCTTATATGTATGGTAAAAAATCAAAGTTTTTAACATTTTCCTCTGACCCTCTCAGAAGCTTCCAAATAGTTTAAAAGAATTTCGTCTAAAATTTTGTTAAAATATATTAAGGATTAAAGGTCGCTCAATGGCATTGAAATTAGGGTGGTCCTTATATGTATGGTAAAAAATCAAAGTTTTTAACATTTTCCTCTGACCCTCTCAGAAGCTTCCAAATAGTTTAAAAGAATTTCGTCTAAAATTTTGTTAAAATATATTAAGGATTAAAGGTCGCTCAATGGCATTGAAATATTACTATTTTGGTATAAATTGATAGAAATTTTTGCAATAAGAACAAAATAATTTTATTAACTTTTAAGTGAGAGTATAACATTAAAATTCAGGCACAGATAAAAGCATGGTTTCGGATTCTGATATATAAATATGGGCCCCGTTTCATTAAAATTGACAAGTGAGAATTATGGAAAGTCGCAGTCGCCAAACTTGTGGTACATGCGAAATATAAAGTCCTTGAGCGACCTTTGTATATCAAAATATATAAATAAAAAACACGCAGATATTGTTATTTTGTCGAATAGAAGATTTTAGGATGGTCGGACAATACAAATTTAAAAGTTGAAAAATAAGGACCACCCTACTCTACATATCCCCGAAGCTTCACAATTTTTTGAATTTCCGGGTTGGGGATTTTCCCTAGCTAGGGCGTAGATTTAAGTGACCTTGACAAAAGTGGCATTTTTATTTATAGTTTTTATGGTCCACTGTATGGTCCAGCATGTAACTTGAAAATTTCAATTTATTCTTGGGAAGTTCAAATTGTTTGCGTTTGAACCTGATTAATTACAAACCTTGGTGGGAATTTGTCTCGAAATTTCAGTATCAAAAACAGAGAGGTGTGTTACTCGAATAAAGCTTCCTTATATCATTATTCCAATAAACTTTCATTGGTCACATATCATTTTATAAGAACTCGTAGCAACTTAAGGCAGGAATGATTATAAATGCAAATCGACATAAGCCTCGGCCTATTACTTACATAATAAAAGTTTTATTTACTCGCCAGTGTGACGCTACGCAGCTCGGCGCAGCTCAGGCGAGATATTCTTTATGCGCGCGTAGCGTCACTTCCTTCTATCTCGAATTCTATTTTTAAATCGAACGCAATAAAGTTTTACGCGCGGCCACTATTATCGGATGCGTGCGAGCGTGTACACGCGTGTCTCGTAGTTAGTATAGAAGTGCGCAAGTATTTCCTCTTACTTTATCCTACCACCACGCTCGTCATCGATTCTCTTCCTTGCGCTGCTGCACGGAACCTTCGCGCCTGTGGGAAAACGACAAATCGACGGGGCGCACGTATCTGCGCACACGGACGCGACAACCGAGCGCACACTACGCTTCAACCACGGACAACTCGGCAATACAGCGACATCTCCAAACACGTGTCCTTGAAAATCCGTTTATTTTTCACCGAAGAAGTTGTTTTACGAGAACGAAATACTGTCTTCATTAACTTCCCTATTCGTCACTCGATACAGATATTTAAACGAATATTCAAAGATACTAGCAGTGGCGGGTTTAAGAAAAAAGGCCCAGGTGGCAAACGATCTGAGGGGGCCCATTTTTTTAGCGAAATGAAGAGGTAGTTTACTAAAAACGGGCTAAGTGTAGTAGTACAGAAAAACATATAGTGTTGGTTAAAATTATAACTTCTTTTGAAGATAGGGCCTTAGGGGGCCTTCTGGGCAGGGCCCATTTTTTCGGGAAAATGAAGAGGTAGTTTACTAAAAACGGGCCAAGTGTTGTAGTACAGGAAAAATGCAGAGTTTGGATACCTGTATCAGATAATAATTTTTGTTGGTCATGGGGCCCTGCCGGGGCCTTCCGTGCAGTGGCCTCGGCGGCAACTGCTCATCAGCCGCCCTGTTAAATCCGCCACTGGATACTAGGTAAAAGTACGTTTAATTCTCAAATGGTAAGTTAATACAATTTCAACTAAAAGTTTTAATAAGATATATTTTTAATAATATTATACAGAACGTAGAATACATCTGATGGCACTTCTAATTTCAGTGTTATGCAAATATGATCACTCTTACCCTAATATTGAATTAAGGGATTATAATTTTTTTTTTATAATACTGTGAGGCTTTAAATTATTTCTATACTTCTTATGTTTAGGGCATGTATTAATGAATATATTGTATAAATGTTGGAGAGAAATATTAAAAAATGGCGAAGTTATGTGTTGTCCCGCGAAGCTCCTCGGAATCATTTTTTTCAAATTGGTTAACTGCATAATTTGAACAAAGTTTATTCGATTCACTTGAAATTTTAATACTTCTATAATAGATTATTTACAGAAGTACATACGGATTTTAAGATTCATTAAAAACCTTTTTGCTACAGGTAATTTTAGACACAATTTGGGCCCAAAGTTTTAGGCAAATTTTTCGGCTAAAACTGATATTCTCTTCAGAGTCCACCATTTTCACAAAAAAAAACAATATTTTGGCAGATTGCTATGTACTTCTGCAGTAAATGTCACGTAAATAATGAGAATTTTCGGTTTGTTATCCTGGCTCAAAGTATACGGGACTTCTACGGCAAGCCGTGGAGAGTGTCTTTTCAAAAACTGCAAAAATAGAAAAGCACCAGCAAATCCATTTCGTTTAAAAAAAATACATAGTAGCCATTTTTGTTGATACACCATAAGGCATGTAGAAATAAAGCCCTTAAAAAAGTTTTTCCATTTATTTTCTAATTTCGCCCAAAAAAAAATCCTGAAACTTACATATGATTTTCGGGCCTCCGAGGTGGCCTAACCCCTTAACTATTTCGAACCCTGTATTCTAAATTCCCCTTATTAGTTTTCTTCCGCGCACTTCGGGCAGAGGTCAACAACAGACCGAAGACAGGGTACCCGAAGTTTAATGCAGACGACTGTTGTAACCAATTAGAGCCGGTCATAAAAGAACACCCCTTGAGGGTTGAGTCCCTTTTACATCGCAGAAATAGCATTGCACGAAAACGGCCGAACGATCGAAGAAGGCGATCCCACCCGAAGGAAAAGTGTTCTCCAAAGCAGATCTACATTGATCCTGTGACTTCGTATCTGCAAAGTGAAACGCTGCAAACCTTCTCTTCCACACGGGCCAGGAAACTATAAGAACCACCGTATGATACGTTAGAATAAACAGACGTCTCTGAATCTACCAACAGCAATTTTCCAGCACAATACAGACGCGAGTGCTCGGCACACAAGCGTGCTTAAGTCTCTCCTACACTGCGGACGTCCCAGCTAGAAGCCGCAGGCATAAAACACACCGTTCTTCGCAATAATGCATGCACGCGCACCTACACAGACGTTATAATGCTTAGTAGACGAATGCCTCGGCGGGACAGGTCACATACATATAAATGTCAAGATTCACCTATGCTTCTCTGCCCCCGCCGCCCCTGGCCACTCACACATTCAATTTACGCGGATAGGGATAGACGCCTCCTGCGAAGGAACCACACGTACCCACGGCTACGTTTCTTCCACGTACATTTCCTCCTCTCCCGAGCGTATTCCGCTCTTCGTGTTTATGTGCCTGTCCTTCTTTCTCGCCTGCTCCGCGCCTCCTCCTTCATGCGTCCCCTCGTACTGTACATCGCGCGCAAACGATTCCGCGAGCGGGTAGAAACGTGCCAAGGGAGCTGCACACTCCGTGCCCTCGATGCTCAAGCACTTGGTCACGTGCTGCGCAACGTGTCTGCGCAGAAGCCACCATACGCAGTGCAGATCTTGATCCATTGAGCGGGGTAGGCGTGTTATCTCTGTCGCTTGTAAATGCCTGGATAATGGGCTTGACTTTGGATGTTTAATTACGGGTTGGTCCACGGTGGAAGCTCAACACTCGTTGGGTCACAGTCGACGGGGAAATGCATTATGTTCCGAAGGATTTTTATTTGAAGTTTGATATCTCGTTGGGCTTCTGTACAGCTGAGGGGGAAGTAACAATGCTCTTTCGATAGTTTTGTAATATTCGATTGAAATGTGTAAGTGACTATACGTTTTAAGTATGTTAGATGGCTGGAGTGGTTAGGGGAGATCGGGGCTGGTTGTCTCAAGGGGTGGGTTGACCGATTGTTAATAACTTTGCACCGACGTATGCTCTACTGCGGAAAGATTCACTGTAGAAAGAAGTCAGTTCTACTATGCCATGCATTTATGTCCGACCCCGCGATTTTATTTTTTCACGCTCCATATAGTTACAATAGAATAAATGTTAAGGGACTATTTGAAAGTTTGTTTATTAGACGATCTATTGACATAGTATTTTTGTTTATACATAAATAATTGAAGGTTACATAGATTATTGAAGTCAAAATGATCGGTGGGGGCTGGTCGACTAATAACGTTAATAAGGTTTAAATTGTTATTTTGTTACTCAGAAAGCGATTTTTTTTTTTTTTAAATTTCACTGTGTTATAAATACATTATAATTTATGTTTAAGTTGAAAAAATTTCCAGTTTATTATTAAAATATGAAAGAAAGAAATTAATATTTTATAATGAAACAACTCTTGTGACATTCTATTATTTTATTACCACTGAAATAAGTTACTAATAATATTTTCTTAACTGATTGCACCTATAGTCAGCCTACCCCATACTGTAAGTCAACCAACCCCGATCATGGGGCCGGTTGACCAGCGTGGAAGGTATTAGAAAAACATTAAAACACCTTAATTGTTGTCACATTGAGTCAACTTTAATAATTTAATCAGCTAGCCAAATGTATGTCCTATCAAATATACTAACCGGTTTAATGATATTTCCTCCACACAATTTATTAAAAATCATAAAACTGAAGAACTGGCCTACCAGCCCCGGTCTCCCCTACAGCCGAATCACTATGTACAGTAAATCAATAGTAGCTACATATTTCGCTCTTTGTGTGCATTCTCCTTGCACACCAAGTTCAAACGAACTGGCAAGCTGGTAGTTCCACATATTTTGTCCAGTCGTTAGGCAAGCAAATGAAACACAGATTTTAACAATCTTTCTCGTCCACTTGGGATCACAATGAAGCATTGAGATTTTGTATTGTAGTAAATCGTAAGGTCATTCGCACTTTGGGCAAAGACTTATTAGACAACGTTTCGATGATCGAATCGTAGGTGTTTTATATTCTATTGCGATTCTAAGAGAATTTTTACCCAGGCTGCATTCTCCATGCACTCGAATCGCTTGAGTTTAATGTACGTGTGCGCCACGTTTGCCCGGGTAGTGGTACGTCGACAAGAACGGACTGCTCGATCCGTTAGGTAGTGGTTTCCCTGCGGTTCGTCCACGGAACAAGTCCACGTGCACGTACACGTAAACCGGATGGGTGTGAGGGCCGTGTAGGTGGCTCTTCTAGAAGGAGGACGAGAAGGAAGCGGGGTTGCTGACGTTCCAGCCTGACGCCGAGACGACCTGCGACCGAACGCAGCAAGCAGAGGGTGAATGCGGAGCATGTAGGTATCGCACACCTATGTATGCGTCCCCGTTTGCATTTGTAAAATGCGACCAATCGGTATCGACCAACGAGAAGACGGTTTGGAAAAGCTAATGAGTATGGTTCCGATGCTTGAATTGGCTTCTTGAAGAGGGTCTCAGGAAGCTGATGACTATGGCTTCAATTCAAGAGGATAGTTGGGGAAAGCTGATGACGATGGTAACAACTCAAGAAAGGGGGTCGGAAAAGATGACGACGACGGTTGCAATTCGAAAGGGGGTTCGAAGAAACTGATCGCAATGATTAGAAATTCAAGAAGTGGGTTTGGAGAAGCTCCTGGCGATGGTTTCAATTCAAGAATAATGATTCCAATTCAAGAAGTGGATTTGGGGAAGCTCATGGCGATGGTTTTAATTCAAGAAGAAGATTTGGAAAAACTGATAAATATAGCTTCAATTCAAGAAGATGGTTTCAAAAAGCTTATGATAACAACTTTAAATGGAAGATTAAACATGCGTGACAATTTTGATTATTGGAGGGCTGTGCATTATGAAGATGTAGATGCTACGTTTGAGAATAAGTCCATAATGATTAGGTACAGTTAAGTGAAGACTGCTAATTAGTTTAGTATCGATAAGGCGATATGTGTAGACGTGATTCGCAAGTATTGTTGGCTCGATGGAATGTAAACATTCCGAGGGCGCATATTTCATGGTTACACCCATGGTGTAATAGACAGGTGTTCCGACTCTGTACCTTTTACGCCAGCGATTTTGTGTGCCGATTTCTGTTTAATTCCCCTGGCCGTCGCGAGAGGCGTCGTGACTTAGAAGGCATATACATATGTATTAATGAGACTGTAGCAGTAGAGATTTTAGTGGTATTACTGGGCTTGGCAGACACAACAGGCCATATGTAAATGCCTTTACGACATCGACGAAATCTGCCGGCCGCCAGAAGAACTAGGACGGAAAAGTCACACATTCTGGACAGGAGTCGGAACACCTGTCTATTACACCGTCGTTACACCTTTAAGGATCTGCGGATACGTTCATTTGTAATATATCAAAGACTAGCTTAAAGTACCCGACGTTGCCCGGGTAAAACTTCGATTATCAAGAGGGTGAAATAAGGGGGAGGGTGTGGGATGTCCAGATTTCATGGTAGCCTATATTTTCCGCAGGGTTGCAGAGATTAATTATGAAAAATTTTGTCCAGATCGGTTAAAAACATCGGGATAAAAAGTATTCTATATGTTATTCCTGGTCCTAGACTACGTATGTACAAAATTTCACAAAGATCCGTTGCGTAGTTGCGACGTGATTGAGTAACAAACATCCAAACACACTTTCGCATTTATTATATTAGTAGGACGACGTGATTGAGTAACAAACATCCAAACACACTTTCGCATTTATTATATTAGTAGGATAGTAGGATAGGATATATATATTATATTATTATTATTAGTGGGATTAGTAGGATATTATTATTATTAGTAGGATTAGTAGGATAGTAGGATTAGTAGGATATTCCTTCTCCTACAGGAATTATGCAATCAATCGGGATAAAAAGTATCCTATGTGTTATTCCCGGTCCTAAACTACATGTATACGAAATTTCAGACAGATCCGTTGCGTAGTTGTGACGTGATTGAGTAACAAACATCCAAACACACTTTCGCATTTATTATATTAGTAGGATATTAGTAGGATATTAGTAGGATAGTAGGATATTAGTAGGATATTAGTAGGATAGTAGGATTAGTAGGATATATATTATATTATTATTATTAGTAGGATTAGTAGGATAGTAGGATTAGTAGGATATTATTATTATTAGTAGGATTAGTAGGATAGTAGGATTAGTAGGATATTCCTTCTCCTACAGGAATTATGCAATCAATCGGGATAAAAAGTATCCTATGTGTTATTCCCGGTCCTAAACTACATGTATACGAAATTTCAGAAAGATCCGTTGCGTAGTTGTGACGTGATTGAGTAACAAACATCCAAACACACTTTCGCATTTATTATATTAGTAGGATAGGATAGTAGGATAATGGCAACAAATGATTAAAAATGATTAATTAATGATCAATCTTATATATTCAACTTTTTATAAATTAGTGTTTTCGTATTCACAATCCTACCAATCCTAATTAAACAATTGTTGCGTAAATCTGCAAAGTGCTCATATGCATTTGGGGTGTTTTGCACACAACATGGTTCGTTACAACGAAAACTTCGTTACTCGCACATTTCAGGCAGCAGAAACAACAGGAATTCTATGAACATGGAACGCTTCCGCCATAATTATATGCTATTATTACATAAAACTGTGCGACCAAAGTAATAGTGAAAGAACTATCCATTTTATTGTGCAGTGATCCATCATACCAATAAACGAACAATAAAAAAAGCCTTTATATAAATTGTGTATCACTTTTCCACAAACTCAAACATAATTTCCCACTTTTCCAATACTTGTCACATCCACTACCTTCATAGAAATTAATCTTTCAAAACATATTAAATTATATTAGAGTTAGAAATTTAATATTCTCTAAAGAAATGTTCAAATACTCTTCATACAAAATTGCTCACATCTCCATAAAAAAGTGTAAATACACAGCACAGCCGCGAATGTGTTAATAATAAGTAACATAAGTAGTCTGACACACGGGATGGGTCAGAATAGACCCTATATCCGCCCGGCGAGGGTCAAGCAGCCTTGTCGCCAATTACTATTCGCATCCATACCGCAGCATCGCACAGTTGTCGGCGCAGAGTTGCCGGATTCGAAAACCAAAGGTTCAACCCCCTACCTGCGACGCGACGCAGCCCCATCGACGCGTTTAATTCCCGATCGGAGAGACGAGCGGGAGGGTCCCGTACTATTTGCAGAATCGTAAAGGCAGGATGCTTCTTCGACGTGGCTGGACGTACAGTACCATTCGTTGTCCCGGGTAATAGGATCCACCAGGTAACGCACACGGCGCACAGCCGCCCCGTCATACGGCTTTCCCGTTCGTCCTGCCAGCGCGGCGAGAACCCTCTTCCTCCCGAGCGCGAATATTATATTGTAATATTTATCGCCGTGAATGCCGAACGACGGCGTATATTACTCTCCCCGAGTGGAGCGTGCCTGGCTGACGTCCTCGGCTGACGGCGATGGCGACCTGCGAACAGAACCGCCGAGGTTCCTCCGCATACCATTCGCTGCTAGGTGCGCGACTTCGTGGCTTATTAAACTGGAGGAAACGTTGGTCGACGGTGCGCCGCGCAGGATATTCTCAAGTAACCTCTGATTGCAGTGTTGGATCGCGGAGGCAAGAATTTTAGTGTGACGAACAGGATGAGCCATCCAAGCCTTGGATCTAGCAAGCTTGTGGAGGAATTTCGCCGTGTTGCTTGCCCACTGCTCGTTGCACCCTGATGAGAGGGAACATAATGGAATCGATGCGTAATGTAATGTAATATTCAGCGTTGGATTGATTTTCTGTTCTGCTTAAAAGCTGGCGTTTATCGAGTGCTGATGTCGGGGATCGCCAATCGTGGTGCGAGTGAAATGCGGGAGGTTCTATGGCTCTAAATAAGTCGAAGAAGTGCCGAGGGCTTCATTCTTCAGAAAAACGACTTTGATAATTACTACTTAAAAATGAATAACAAATCTATAAGCTACACGATCTATTTATTTGCAAATCCCACTGTGAAATTAAAACAGCATTCGAGGCGACGGAAGTCGCACCGCTCTAAATAACTTCCACGAAATCGAGGGAAACGTTCCGATGTTTTCATCGGCTAACAAAATTCCCGCGGTCACAAAGGGAGTTCCTTTATTTCTAGTCGGAAACACCTACGCGACACGAAACTCCCCACGTGTTTCTGCACCGTCGCGCGTGTGTACGGTTCATCCGACAGCGAGCCCATCTCTTATACGCTCCACCCGCGCACCTACGTCACACGGTAATGCAATAATTGACCTTTTCGACGGGTCAATGAGGACGAACGCAAAAACTGGTCGACGTCGGAGACAGATATTACGGGCGAACGTAGGTATCAGAATTACAAAAATATCGCGATCCCACGCAAAGGAAACCACAGTAGCATCACAGGAATACCACGACCAGACGCAGAAGGGAAAAAGCAACCAAATAATACCACCGGCTTAAGCTTCCTTAAGTTATAAAAGAGCTGCATTGCGATGTGCAACTCGTTCACAACTCCTGACCCGCTTAAAATGTCGAAACAACCGCGCCACTGAAGCGAGACAAGGAACAAAGAGGAACGGCTCAGAACGAAATTGGAAAAAAGGCAGTCGGTCCATTAAGAGTTTCTAGAGACTTTCGCCGCGGCGTCGCGAAGCTAAAGGCAGGACGCTCCGCGGACTCGTATTACCATTGACCTTTGGCGCAAGGACGAAATGCGCTCGCCTTATCAAGAAAAATCAACGCACGGCAAGGGCAGAGCAATATCTGGGCCATTTGACCGTGAGACGATCCCTGAATAATAGTCGCGAATGGCGCTGCTTAGCGGCGAAGCGCGTAAATCACGGTCGCCGCATCGACGCGGCCTTGCCAGCCACCTAACCTAAAAACTCATCTGCGCGTCGCGTTGCTCGCCGGTACGGTCGCGAAAATCGGCTCTGTCCATCGATCGTGCTCGATATCGCGGCGTATCAATCGCGCTGAACACGCGCGACGAGTCAACATCGACGCTCGGCGTACAAACAAGCGTCTCGTGGCACGGGAGGGAGACAAGCCTTCTTTTAGGGCGTTCGAGCCTAGACGCATTCCGCGAACGTGAATCATTGCCGTAGCGCGCTTCGCGGAGGATAAAATAATTGGTCGGTAAGGTTGATTTCAAGGCGAGACGTTTTTTTTTTTACGCGACTACTATTGATGTAATTCGCTACGCCTACGTCGATGCGGAGAAATTGGCGTGCGCCCAAATTTGGCGCTGGGTGATTACGAAGCGAAAGTAGTTTGATGGGCGTTACCGTTGATAGTGAATTTATTCAGATACTCAGACTCGGTTTCCGCTTGGATTTTGTGTCTTTTTAAGTGCGAACTCTTTTTCTTATTTATTACTATAATAAGTGTCTTTATTACTACGATAAGTTGCTTGTCCGATGACAAGTGGGCCCTGTGAGTCCCTGATGAACTGGGCCACCTTAAGCGTCAGACATGTTAAAAATGTTAATGAGCTTTTATTAGCTCGAAAATATAATAGATGTTGCCATCCATTGAAAAGAAATTGTTAGATGAATTGCATGCAATTATTGAGAGATTCGCACAATCATCTAGTGAATTCAAACGATTGCTCTTAATATAGTAGAATGTTAAGTACAAGCAACCTATTTAAAAATATCCATCACTTATTTATAATTAAAAAATTCAGTTATAACTATATGTCTTTACATTTAATATGTATACTGCCAGTAATATGCACAATGTATGTACACTGTAATCACTAAAAAAATATACATTTATTTCACAAAAATTTTAATCGTTCTTTTTGGCCATTTATGTATTTTTAAAATTTTATTTACTTGTTCGAAAAATTAAATGATAGCCTTATAGCTGTGGGTGAGCCCCCTTTGTCTCCCGGCAACCAATATTTTTAGACCCAGTCCCCCACCGCATACACCTGCAGTAGATTGTTCCACAAGTAACGAGACCGCATCCACAATCATCCCACATCATTGATTCCCATTGATTCCCAGCGGGGGAGTAAAAAATTCTCATCCTTGTGTGCAGATAGCTACTGGTAGTAGATTGCCCCTTAAGCAGCCAGACCAAACCCACTTCCTGCCCACATCATCGACGTCACTCTAATATTTATCTGGCACGAGTGAAACCTCGTTTCCCCGCGAAATTGCTACTGTGACAACTATTCGTAGAACGCTGGGTAATTGTGCGGTAATAAGCAACAAATTTCAAAGTAGTTGGTCGGCCCACAGAATGGCAGAGCTGCCGCGTAATGTACTCAGCAAACAGGATATTACAGTCTTCCAGTAAATATCAAGCTTAGGAGGCACGAGTATGTATCTCTTGTCACAGCAGTCTGATCAATACGAATACCAAGAAGAGTAGAAATTAATGCCTCTTATAACGCGGACTCGCGAGTCCACCTACTCTCCGCGACCTACCTCACTGCGTAATATGTAGTTGGCTTCATGGTAATCAAAATTTGAATTTCATGATTTCTTTGAGCTACGTAATTAAACCGCTAGTACGACTACTAATAGCGCTATGTTCCTTCTCATTTGCGTCTATCGACAGTTCCGTTTAACATAACAGGCGATACTACGGTTTCCTCGAGTACCAATGCATACACGAGTTCATGAAAATGAACGACGCCACGCTTCTTCATGTTTGCGCTTTATTAATACATCCACTTCTCCGTTCGCTCTGCAGCGTCGAATCTACTTATCAAACTTGACCCACTGCCTTATCGCGTCAACTTCCTGGTCAACTCGCTAATTATAATCGAAACCGCAGTGTGTACACAGTGCCGGGCACTTCTCTGAATTCGCAAAATAAACCTGTTATCGCCGTGTCGTTTCAATTCTTTCCTTCTTATTTTATTACTTAGAGATTTCTACCAAACTTCTAAACGTCGTCCCCTATCCCAACAGCAGCCTGGCCAATGAACTGTTCACCTGCTTGTGGGCAAAATGCGGATATTTCCCTGCGTTCATTCGTTCACTTTGCGGATACATCCACTCGCCCGGTCAACGTCGGAGCTGCCATCGAATTCTTCTTCATATCCTCCCAATCAAGGCGAACAGTGTTCCCTGAGACCTCTTCATCCGCCAATAACTATCTAACAAGTTTCTGGAAAACCTGTCGACTGGGGTCGCGCGTCTCGACAGGTTTTCGGACAGATCTCTTCGGTGCTTAGCAGCGGCGCGCATTGGTGGACTTACGCGTCCGTTTGCAGGTATGCAAAGCATGTACGGTCTAACGTTCACTCGTCGACGCTCGGGCAGAACGAGTGGGAGGAAGGGCAGCTTTAGGCTGCTATCACACGTGACGGCTCTTCGTCAGACGGTTCGCGCCCGGGAACACTCCTTTCACGCGCCACGGATTTTCGCTGGACGGCTCGTCAATGGCGATGCCCACCGCGAGTCCATGGCGCGATACATTTATTTGCCTCCGATGGCTTTACTAGTGGTAATAAATACTTGGGCTAGTAGGTAGGCTCCAGTTCGGACTAGGGGTGGCATTTATGCAGTCGGGTGTCTTGACTAGCGGGTCCGAAGGTGTATTGGACGCAGTTGCGTCTTCGGTGAATGAGTTAGGAAAACCTCTTTTCACACTTTTCACCAGAAGCACCCACCTTTGCCATACGGCACTGGGACGTCAAAGAAGCGACACTGGCCCAAAACACTTCAATGACAAACGAACAGATCATTCCCGGCGGCCGGACGGCGCGTGTGAAAGCTCCAATGCATCCCCGTGTACCACGCGACCGGACGGCAGGCACCGTCCGGCGAAAAACCATTGCGTGTGAAAACGCCCTTAGCTCGAACAGAGGCTGCCTTGCGGTGGGGGGAGCAAGGTGAAGGGAAAGGGACAGCGGGAATGAGAGAAATGGCGAGACGGTCGATGGGAAGAGCGCGTGAGAGAAAACGGGAGAGGTTCTGCTTTTTGGATCGGTACCGCGAAAGATTGTACATGTGGTGGACGTAGATATGGAAGGGGCGGGATGTTACATGTGCAGCTATGAGAGAATCCCAACAAGCTGGACCCTTTTTATATCTGAGCTTTTCCAGAGGCTCTTCTTTACCGAGTCATTACGAAAGGATAGATTGACACTTGATCTGTGACGTTTTGGAGTCAACATGGGGCTGATGAAGCCTTCTTCGAAATTCTGAAACTAATACGAAGATATTTACAGTTGTATAGGTATTACAAACGGAGTCGAGATGTTCCATTTTTTATTTTTTCCAGTGATAATATGAAAGAACATTGAAGTTCCAAGTGATGAAAGCAGTAGAGCTACAGTTTCGTTGCACGGAACACTGGAATGCATTTTGCAACTCTGTTTCAACCATTCGCAGCCATTTAAACCGTAGAGGAGCTCAGAACCTGTAGTTCCGCGATCATGGCTGTTATAAAATAAGCGGAAAGTATGAAATGTCCTAACGAGCGTTAATGGTGGCGTACTTTATGTAATCCCATTCGCGTTCCTTATAACGAAGCGCAACCCGCGACGTACTCGGGACGGCCAAGTAAAATACCCTCGCCGACGAGCGTGTCAAGATTTTCAGATTCCTCGGCGAATTCTCGTCTTCGCTCGAGCCCAGGACCTGGCCATACCATCGACAGCGAGAAAACAAACGGTAATTCCCTGACGCCGATCCGAAGCATCTCATGACTTCAATCACATTTCAGTTTCCCAACCGCCTGACGCGTTTCCCTGGCCCTCGTCCCGCCTCGCGTCCAGCCACGGGACACCTCCTGAAGACTCGGCAGGGAGATAGGGGGAGGACGCCAGAGCCGCAGGCCGAGGAAAAGGAAGAAGAGGAGCCACGTAAAAGAGAGAAACGGATCGGTGGAAGCGACGGGCGCGAGCACGAGCCGGAGCCTGTGGGAAAGAAAGAGGAGGACGGCGGCCAAGGAAGAAGTGTACGGGGGCAAGGAAAGAAGAGAAGAAAGAATGCATTTGGATTGCTCGATAGAGTAGGTGGGCATATAAGAAGGCTAGGTCGGCCTGGTGGGAGTCCTGGCTACGGACTGGCTGGACAACCCGTGCAAGACTCGGACGAGCGGCAACTCTGCCTATATTATAAAACACACCATCAAGAACTCGTAAGCCCCAGCGCCGCGCCACGGTGGGAATTCGCTTCTCCCGCGAGTACGCACGCCTCTGTACGCTGCGCGCTATTTAGACGCGCGCGAGCGTACCGGTCCTGTGTCCCTGAGACGCTTAGGTGGCGACGCGGGATTCTCGTGTTTTCAGAACCCGACCATGGGAAAAGGGAGGCGAACCGAGTTCCGTGGGGTTGCGCGCCTCATCCGTGAGGCTCCCCCCTGTCGAACTGCAAGGGGCGCGCGTTTCAGTGACGCACTGTTTGACGTTGTTGAGATTCTTTGACAGGGACTTGCTGAATTTAAGGTCTTTATGACGATGAATTAAAAATTTGGGGCTACTAAAATCTTCATTCTCTGAACTAAGGAAATTTTTGGATATCGGAATATTCACTTTATGCTATGAACGTTGCAGAGTCATCAGAATTTTACAGCAAATTCAATAAACATCAAATTGTTGCTATAATACAAGGGAGGAGTCATGGGAGCATGATTTATTCGGTTAACAAAGGCTTAGGTAATGGCGTTTATTAATATTTTCTTGTCCAAAGAAACTGTTCTTTCTGTTTTATATGAACATGAACAACAAAACAAAATTCCCTACGACTTTTCCTACTGACAAGAGAAGTTTAAAGTTTTAAATTCCCATCTCCTTACTTGTAATAACAATGCATATATTTGGCATTATCCTTTTTTCTACTTGAGTAACATGAGTTTTGAACTTACTATGAAGGTTTGAGCGAAAATGAAACTTCCAATACCAAGTATTTCAATCAGTCAGAACCTACTATGAACAAACTCGGGATTTCCAGAAACATGGCAATTCAAGATCTCCCTAGAAGTACATACTTTTTAAAAGTTAGCTGAACTAGAGATACACATGAAACCTTGAACCTAAAAGTCACATTAAAACTCACAGGAAAGTAGATAGGTACACCATTAATAATACACGAATAACGACGCATTCAGGTGCCATAACTCGTTTCACGCACTCTCCCCAGATCATCCACAGAGCACGTCAAATACAACCTCATAAAAGCAATCCTTGTTCGACAGAATAGCGAAGTAACGAACACGCAAAGTGTCGCAAGGACATAGGCCCTCTCCACGTTGGTTCCTCTTCGTTTGAATTGGATTTTTCGACGCGGGGCTCGGCGAACGCGGCATTCCCCGGTTAACGCTTAATTAACGCGGATAGTTGAGCGGGCACCGAGTGCAAACGCAAGGTGCACGGCGAGGAGAGTATTCGCGAACTCGTGTAAAAGCGCTGGCGCGAACGAACACGGCGCGCCGATCCTGCAGAGGGGCAGAAAGCAGATCCTGCAAAATCATCCGTGGCTCGTGTGTAACTCTAATGAAGATGTAGTAGGTGTATGAATAAGCGGATACTGCCTACGTGCACCAGTCGCCTCTGTTGCCTCTGAAAATCGCGTGCAATGTCGGAGGACGGCAGGTGGACGGTGAAGGGAAAATAATGTTCCGCCGGGTGATATCGCGGCTGCGAAATTCCTTTTGCTTTCTCTCCCGGCTGCGGAGAACTTTTAACTTCGCGGTGGGTGTAGCCGGCTCGTTTGTATAGTCGCGCATTATTCCGCGACGTGACGGTTTAATGGTGGAACCCCGATTTCTCGCGGACAGAAGCTACGATTGCAAGAGCCCAGGCGCAACGCGGATTGCGAGAGTATTCTGTTCCGAAGTTTCGTTGCTTGTCCTTTCTCTCTTTACCCCCAACCCGCGACTAAGCGCGGATTCCATGTTCCGTTTAGATAAAACTAGAGTTCGAGCTTCGAGCTTGTGCTTTTCTACTTTGGCGCGGAGTTCTGAACTCGTTAGAAGGGCCACGCGACATGGCTATATTCTTCAATGACAGTAGAAACATCGAGCTCTGATTTTTACACTGGATTAATATTCCAAATGTTCCATTTCCTATTTAAGAGGTTGAAGTACACTTTCGTGTTTAAGCATGGCTAGGCAGTTTCCATCGGCGAATTTTGCAATTCGAATAGAAATTTTTAAACGCTTCTGGTCTAGTTTATCTCTTGAAATGATACGGAAACTCGGGGCTCTCTCTGCGGCCCCACGAAAGTCCGTTTCAGCTACCATTACTTCAGCGGCCTTACGCAATCACAATGCGCCCTGGATTAAAATACATAATCCACGGAAGGACGCTGTTTTATAGTTTCCAGCGGACAACTCTCACCCCGGATCGCAGCCGGATAAAAAGGAATATATACCGGAGGCCCGCTCGAGATCGCACAATCTGGTCGAGTCTTTACTTGCGCGGGAATGCAGGGAGAGGGCAGCTGGGTGGCGTAAGGTTCTCAGGTAGGTACATTTAGACGGACGTGCACACGTCGAGAGATTCGTGGCCGTTCGCCGATCGTTGACACGAGACCGGAGTGCTCGACTGCATTATCGTTGGCGTGCGAACAGGTAACCTCGCGATCTCCCGCTGCCTGTATGCGCGCGGCTATTTTGTTATGCCGGGCCCGTCCACGCGCTGCGCAAACAAATACCCCGCGAAACGATCCGAGCCGCGGCGCACGGATATGTGAGAATTCGCTTTGGGAATTCTCCCTCGTGCCCAGCCAGCCTGTAAATCAATGTTATTAATTTCGCCGTAATTTTGGCGGGCTATTTCCACGATATCACGCGTATCGCGACAAGTGCGTAAGTATTATTAATTCTGCCATCATTTTGTCGGTTATTCCCGTGTTACGGGTCGTGGTAGCTTGAAAAGCTACTATCAACCACGTTTTCAAGTTGTATTGATCTTTATGGTTAGAGCGATCTTATGTGAAGTAGTATTGGGAAAGCTAGAATTTCGATACGCCAACTAGTGGCAGAAAATTGAACTACTGAGAGTAGGTCGAAATCCGTTTGAAATCCATATGATTATCAGTGTTTATAGGGTGACTGTACCTAATATCGCCAGGCAAAAGTTAAATCGCTGTCGATTGAATAATAATTGATATTTTTCCATGCAGTTCGTTTCAAAGTAAAGAGAAATTATTCATCTTTCATGTAGCATATGTTAGAATCGTTGAAACCTACAAATTGTTAATTAGGACTCAAAAAACGTAAAACATGCAAAAATCGGGTCCTGAAAAAAGTGTACCTAATATCGCCTACTCAAGAAATATTGATTAATTCATGTATATATGAGTTTTTAAAGTCATTTTCACATGTGCTTTTATTATTTCTTGCTCTATAAATGTCTTTTTATCCATCTTTGATTTCGTTTTTATTAGAATAATGTTTAAATTTGAAAATATAGATTTTTAAAATATTTTATTTTTTACGTTCCGATGTACATATTGGACAAATAAATTTTATTTCGGTTGCTCCGCACATTTCGTGACCTCACCTGTAACAAGCATTACATCGAAACCATTGTTCTCCGGTAGGCGGTATTGAGAACACGCATACTGCTAAAAGAAAAACGCTATTTTTATTACGAAAAATATTTGAATCGATTTCATTTCTTAAGTACATCATTAATTAGGTATTTCTAGTAGATATTCTTGCATTCACAGATTTATTAGACTTACCTTCTCCGAATGTGACGTAAAATTGTGATAGTCCAATAAATTTTTACACTATTAAGATTCTCTAAAATCCTTCCCTTTCTGTAATTGTTGATCACATGATGCTGCAATTATAGTATGTCTTCCTACATATGTTTAGGTACTAATTCAGTGCATAACCGATAAATTTTAGAGCTTACTTTAAGAGATATAGCGAGTGGCGATATTAGGTACAGTCACCCTATAGACATGTTGTGAAAAACGAGTGTTTTTGCATTTTTTTCAACACTAAATTGACTTATTCGATTAATAAATACTTATTCGGAATGTTTGGTGGGATCTGGACCTACTTTCAATAGTTTGCCAACTTACCACCACAGCGCTGAAATCTAAGCCACGCCTCCACTAAGTTTCCCAATACATTTTTAGGGACAATACTTATGTAAGATGTAGAAGTATATGCTTTGAGAATTTATCAGCAGATGAATGTACACGCCAGTGGTGTTAATCTTTTCGCAGTTTTATTCTCATATGGTTCTTTTAACTTGAAAATCCTTGCATCCTTACTTTGAGTGGCCAAAGGTGAGTATCTACATACATATTGCATGAATCTGCTTTCAGAATTTCTCGTCGTACAGAGAGGAGAACACGAATCAGTGTTATTGGCATCACCATAACTCGATCAAATCGTATCGCCACTATCCCTCTATTAGCAATATTATCACAACAAACATGCATCTATTGATCCCTATCCTAACCCCAAAACCTCATCTTTGTCAGCAACTCCCAAGAGCAGTGCCGGCGCCAGAATATGCAAGGACCTGCTTACTGATATCCTCGGATCAATACCGTTCCCATCATCGTCTCCATTACTAATATTACCACAACAAATATATCGCTCTCCATTCGTAATTCCATCGATCTGTTGACCCACTCTGAAGATCCGTTCCCGAAAAATCCAAACGCCCGTCCTAAGTCAACAGCGTTGCCAGAGAGTTCGGCCGCATCGTTTACGCGGTGGTGTACGCAGCGTGTAAAATTATTCAGGAACAAAAGCATTAGTAGTCGAAGAGCGAGCGGCGGAATCGAGTAGCGGGGAGGCGGGCTGATCGCTCGGCGAGTTTCTCCCCGTTCAGTTTTCCCGGATATCCTTTCACGCGGCCCGCGGACGACCAATCGTCCTTCCACGACCTGAGCGCGGAGTGCGTTCGAAGCTGTCGAGGCTGTCTGTCGAGAGAAGTCCGGCGGTGGTGAGAGGCGGACGCGGGAGGCCTCGTGTGGCACGGGCCACGACAAGGGGCGTCGAAACCGGAAGTGGTCCATCGAGGACGGGAGTTGCCGTGGCAACCGCGATCTGCTTTAACCCCCGGTCGATCATCGGTCTTCCGCGTCATTCGAAAGCGCTCTATTATTCGGGGTCGCTGCATCCTCTTGCAGGCTCCTCGAGAGAGCGCCGCCGCCGCCGCCACCGCCGCCGCCTAAACCTGCCTCTCTGTGTTGTGTGTGTTGTGCTACCGGCGGACAGCCAACGGGAGAACGATACGCGACTGCACACAGCTGAGCCGAGCGGCGCCGAGCGCCGCCGAGCGAGGCCGAGGCTGGCCGGTGGCGAACGACCGAGGCCGAAATCTCGCGACGCGTTGCACCGTGTTACGTCGCCGTTGCGCTTTGCAGCAGGGCCGTCTCGAACGCGCTGCCAGCGATCTTATCAAGGCAATTGTTTGAATTTGTGCTAGTTGCGACACCGAATCCTGCACGAGATTTTCGTGTGCTCCGCACAGTGTCCGACTCGAGCTCGCCGTCCCGTATCCCCGGCGATATATTAGCCCTCGAACCCGAGTTCGGTCGATTTCGAAGCTGTAAGGGCGTTCGAAGCGAAAGGTGAACATCGTGCGCGATCGTAACGATCGAGTTTTCACGTAGATCGATTTTAAAAACGTAGCTACTGCTGGTACGCTGGCGAAGCTGTGCCGTAATTACTGCGCACGCGCCAGGAGCGGATCGATCACGCGACGGTCCCACTAACATCGACCGTTCACGAGCTAATCTCTAATGCTCGAGATTCTTCGTACTTTCTTGCGTGTGAAACGGTTCACGTAGATTCCACGCTACTTTCACCCGCTTTTTGAATCGGATCTTCGAAAGTTCGTTAAACGCCATTGCGAGCGCTTGGAATATATTGTATCAGTTAGAACACTACGGCATCGAATGGCCGATAAGTGAGCCGAGCACGGGAGTAGGGGAACCTGTTAATAAAATTCGATGCAGGCAGATGACTCATTTGTACCAATCGCTGGAAGCCTTCAAGGGCGATGGAGTTTCTTGATCCGACACTGTACGTGTGTTGTGCGCCGTACAGCGATAGGCTCAAAATGCTCCGAGTTTATTTCAAATAGGAAACATTGAAATCGGTTCAAGATTAAAATGTTCTTTAAGTTCCGGAGGATCTTGAATCGCTTAATTATCTTAACGAATCTTAAAACCTCTGAATGTTTCCGATCTTTCAAATCACATCGGAAGTTGCATCAACGTTTTATCAAACACAGAATTTACTATGCCAAGTATATAAATGTCTCAAAACCACTTGTGTCTATCATTCCCTATTCTTTTCACAGCGTTTAAGTAAAAATAGTTTCACATATTAATTCTTCCACAAAATTGTCAGAAGCTTGGGGATTCAAGCGACATCCTGTAGGAAGGCATGGTCCCGGCAGTAGCATACCATGCACCTGAACAGTGGTTTATCAGGTTCAGGCCTAGGATTTATGGAATGAGCTAGCGTAAACAGTCGCCACAATGGGCAGTGTCAACGACTGGGGCCCAACGTAATCGCTGGACGCGAATGGTAGTCCTTTCTGAAGCATCGATCTAAATGGACGCCTGAATCGCATGTATGACGTTGTACTTCCTGCATAGAGAACACCGGGGGTAGGATATAGAAGCGGCTCTGATCTCCATGCGACTAAATTGCTCGAAAACCTGCGGAGGCTAGAGAATCGAACGGGCATCGGTAGTGGCGTGTATTGTACGCGATGTGTGGGTTCGCGGGACCGCGTTGTGTTGTTGTAGGAATGCTGTCGGCAGCCGGCAGCAGGGTCGCCCACTGTTACTCGTCGGGACTCGCTTTTGCTGCCTCTCTGCCCTTCCTGCGCCGCCGACTCGCTCGCTCGATTCCGTTTTAAAACTATATTGCCGTGGCCCCTTTGTACTTGCGGCCACTCGACCGGCCGGTGTGTATGTAGCCGCGTATACACACGTACCGTGTATCGTATTACATATTTGTCCGGAGGAAGAGCGGAGGTCTCGTCGTCGTGTCGTCGCGGTCGTGCCTTCGTCGCGCTTCTCACCGCGCGATACACGCCGACTTTCTCGCGTGATTTCGAACGGTCGAGCGTGCGCCGTGCGCTTTTTCTAGCGGCGGCGCTGACGGCTCGATCGGGAACGCTTCGAAATCCTTCGACGTGCTCCGACGAGTTCGTCTTATCGAAGTGGAACTTAGAAAGGGGAGGTCGCAACCTGGACGAAAGCTTTCTGGGTGGGACAGGATTTAAAATATAGGCGATTACGAGTATGAATAAATCGTGGAATTTTGTCCGCTATCTTTCATAGGAGGAACGCTCTGAATGTCTCCGGCAACTATGTACATGTGAATATAAATAAATAAAAGTCTTGTAAGCTTCTTTATAAAAATAATACGAATTGGTTTTCGTGACCTGGGTTAAAGTTAACCTCGTCTCGCTGGAAGAATTACGCGGGGATTACCCAAGGTGATACTGTCTCCTCACGACCGGGAATGTAAAGATCGTTAGATGTAAAGTTAAAACGTGCACACGTATAATTTCACGAGTATATTTTAATCGATAACCTCGCCCCACGATTAATTACCTCCGCACCTCGAATGGAAGCGCACGATGCATCACCGATATTTTACGACGCAAGAATGGGCCCCGCTTACGACTAGTCCCGCTGAGGAGAACTTAGGAATCGGCTGATGTAAACGTGCTTCTTTGCGGATTATTACCAACGCGCGATCTCGCTCGACGCGTGAAACGAACGATCTTATTTGTTCCGTTCATTGCTTCAGCCGCGATAGCCCCGCGCCATTATCTCGAACGACGTCGATGATAACGCGGTGGCGCGTATAAACACGTATGCGCGCTCACGCGCAGGCGTATGTTAAACGTTGGACCAAAGGACGAGCGGAAGAGCGGTCATTCGAGAGACCTTTCATGGCAATGCTTTCCTGGCAAGATTGTTTCGCAGCCGTTTAACAAAAATGCCCCTCGTGTCAACGTACCTTCCCGCGTCCAGTCATTACTTTCCAAGTCTCTCTTTCTCCCTCTTTCTCTCCCCACCGCCGTGTCCTTATTAATCACCGTTTACCGAGCGCGCTTACTCGGTGCAGCGTTTCTTCGATTTTAAAGCGTCCGACGTGAAGACGACATTTTAAGATTTTAAACGTTCAGTTACCCCGGGTCCACACCAAGGCGAACACGAACAAAAACATTGTTCGCGAACTTTTTCGTCTGTTCTTGCCAAGTCCACATTGCTGGGAACATAAAAAAAACTCAGCGTACGTTCACATACGGTTCGTACGCTGAGTTTTTTCCTTGTTCGCAGCAATGTGGACTTGGCAAGAACAGACGAAAAAGTTCGCGAACAATGTTTTTGTTCGTGTTCGCCTTGGTGTGGACCCGGGGTTAGCCTGCCACGAGCGGAGCACCGAGTATCGAACAGGCCTGCAGCCCCCGGTCGCTTCAAAAACGAAAGCGAGCCCGACTGCCGAATTCTCGGGGATTCCCGAGAAATGCTCGCGAAGGCTGTGGGTCCAAAAGCAGGGAAAGAGAGACTCCTCGGTAAGGTCTTCAGCTCGGGATTAAGCTCGTCCCTCTGCCCCCTTTCTCGCTCCGTCTCTCTCAGGACAGTCGGCTCTTTCCACGAAACTCATCACCGTTCAGCGTGCTTTATCCTGGCTTGTTTGCCTTTTCTTTCAACCGGCCGGCTCCTTTTCTTTTTCCCTCCCCGCGCGCCTGTTCCTTGTCTGCCGTACGCGTAGCCCCACTACTCTACCCTCTTGCTCCATCGCGAGGTGCTCTTCCTCTCGCCCGGAGTTTCTCTCGTACGCGCAACCTTTTGCCGAATGGCGTGCCTTACGGCGGGCAGGTCTCGTCCGCCAGAGAAACACCGCTCCGCTTTGGTCTTGCTCGTTTTCAGTGGCGTGGCCGTGCCGCGTTCTCGATAATCGGCCCGAGTCCTACCGCGTCCTGATCCCGCCTCGAGAGCCTGCCACCTGCCGCGGCGCGACCGCCGAAAAGCCTATGCCGTGTAACCATTCACAATATCGACGCTGATTTCACCGTGTCTCGAGGCGTCCTCGGTTGCTCGCGTGCACCGGTCACGAGACACTCTGAGCCGAGATTTGTGAAAGATTCGGTGTGTCGTCGACGGCAGGGCGGATCGAACCGAAGCCTGGCGTAACGAACAACGTGGCCTGCGTGCGATTCCCAGGCGGGCTCGATGCATTCTCCTCGTTTTTTCGTCAGACAATGTGAATTAAATTAAAAACTCGTATGGCGCGGAGTAGCTGTGGCTCCCTGGTGTTGCACAGGCGGACGCTCTGATTGAAGCTTGGCTAATTCCTAGAAACTGGTCTGGCAATGCTCTGCATGGTGTTTGGATGGAAGTAGATATTAATGTAGGAATTATTGTTCTAACTAAGGAGTTGATGTGTTCGATTCCTAGGCTGCTGTGCTTTTATCTTTAGAGAATATTGTATTACTGCGAGCCAGCAGCGTAAATTCTTCAGGAGCCAGAGGAATAAATTATGAAATTCGAGTCGAATGTAATTATATGGCGATAAAGCCCTCTGCATCTCGTAGTCAAAACTGATTAAACGAAAACTTTAATTGCTACAAGTTGCGGTAATCCGCAGGTGCTTGGGCATTCAGGACAAAGTGTTGCAGGGTAAGATGTTAAGAGGATATCAATTTCTAATTATTCCCTCGAAGACGCGTAGTGAGTTGCAGCGCCGCCATCGCGTCACGAGACCCGCGCGTATAAACGACACGGATTCCGGGGCCCTCAGCCGCCAAGGCTCATACATTTTAAATCGTGACACAAATTGTGCGCGACAAATTATGGACAGCAATGGAAACATGCCTCCCCGTTGATTGTACTAATTTCTACATGGCGAAATAAGCAATTACACCGCGCAGTTACACCGATGGCGCAATATGAAACGCGTTTCCAATCCCAGAATTGTATATTATGATAGTTTTTTTTTTGCCCGATAACTGTCTTCTTTTTATAATTCTTAATTCATTGAACGATTTGAGTTTTCTCGCAGTGAAACTAAATTAAAAAAATTATTCGCGTATCGTCATACTAAGTTCGTTGAAGACGTAATGTTTTATTCAACAAACTTGTTATATATTTGAAAAGAAATTGTAAATTCAGACTTGGTGTTCAAGTTTGGAAAGAAGCAGGTAATAGTTGTATTTTTAACAAGTAGTTGTTATAATCCATGTCACAAAATGCATCTACAAATCGATTATTTTGGAAATGTTCCAGAAATCGTTACGATTCAGATTCAGATGCACAGCATTTGCTGCAGAAATTTATTCGGCAGCGGCAAAGAAGAATTCAAATTCCCGGGGCAATAAATCGAACCGGGGAATTCCATAAGTGTCGCACGTCGTGCAGCGAGTGATCGATGAGCGCAACGACAACAGGTTTGTCATAAATGAAGTTCCCTTTATCCCCGGTGTGGCTCGTTCAAAGTACAAACTTCTAGCAGAGTATGCGGTACGCGTGCATAAATTACGCCCGATAAAGATATTTTTCACTTTCTAATCGCTTTCGAACCCGACTGTGCCAAGCTATTCTTCATCGCACTGGATGTCTCGGAGAAGAATCGCTTAACGATTCACGTCACAATTCTGGAAAAAGTGCGGGAAAAGGTAAGCCAATTAAACGAAGTACCTATGCGAAATTATGATAATTTTAAATTTAGTAAAAGTATATTTTACATTCGATATTTTAAAATGCATTGTTTTTATTCATATCGGTTAGTTTCATTTTCGATAAATCTTGAAGACTATTTCCTACTAAAGTCATTTTAGATTACGTCTGCGATAAACAAATATTTTTATATTTCGCGAGAGTAAATATTTAAATTAGAGAGTTAAATATTTTTATGTTTCGAGAGTAAAGATCATTTTTGATACAGAAGCGAGGACCTTGTGCTTGAGAATATTATGCGCAGCGTTCGGCGCGCATGATAACTATTTTCACCCTGGTTCAAAAGATTCTTTCCAAATAACAAACGTCCGCTAAAACTAATTCTCAAATATTTTCCCCCACACTAAACGGGGCACCAGAACTCGTGAATACGTTCCTGCAGCGTAAGGTGGCCGTCGTGGCGTTTGGCGCGCACGGGCCACCATTTCGAACGCTCGGAAAGAATGCCGCAACTGCCACTGATGCCAATGAAACAGACTGGCCAGCGGTGCGGCGAATATTCCACCAAGTACGGTGCCGCATGACGGATCGACGCATTCGACGTTCCAACGAAAACAGTGCGGCGACGCACCGCAGTCACTCCACCAGCCGCAGTGGAATTTCGTACGGCACAAATCAATCGCTCTTCTAAATCCATCTATACGTATATGCCGTGCGACAACGCGTCCCAACCGACGACTGTTTTACTTCGTCGGGTGCGACGCGACAGCGTGCCGCATTCGTCTTCCCGTGACGCATGTATTTGATGGAAGGTGGCGCATCGGTGTGAATGCAAGTTGAATTTTTTTCACTCGGCGCCCGTCGCCATGCGGCGCCGTTACTTGGCGGAATGTCCGCTTAATTCGCACTTTCGCTAGCTTGGCGTGGGTGCAGTACAGTTTGGATGCATTCTGCGTCCAACTAGCCGCGATCGGACCGAGCGTGTCCCCTGGCCGAGGCGAGAACGCTACGAAAACGTCAGTGGCTCGGCGTGCGTTCGGTCGGATAGTAGGTAGAGCAAAGCGGCCGAGTAAAAAGCGAGCGCTCATCGAGGGGAGGCCCCGCCGCTCCTAAGAAGCTACGCGGCCCGATTTACTTGCGGCGGAGGCTTGGTTCCGACAGAGATGCGGGACAACTGCAGCGAGGGAGCGACGGAGAGAGAGCGGATCAATACCGTGCGATACACGCCGAAATAATTTCATTGTCCACTGTTAGCGGTGGCTCACGTGTCGCGTGGCGCGGCATGGCGTGGCGTGCGCTCCTCTCTCTCTCTCTCTCTCTCTCTCCCCCTTTCTCCGCCCCTTCCCCTTTCGCGAGACGCCCAACCGGTGCGTTTCTCTCTTTTCTTCCGCGCTATCTGCTCCCGTCTCTTTCCTCCCTTCCCCCGTTCCTATCTACGCCGAGCGTTCTTTGTCTCTGTCCCGCCGTCGACGGAGCCTCTACTCCGTCCTTCGCCCGCGCGGCAGCGGGCGAGGAACGGGCGGCCGTGGGGGCGAGGGGGTCAGAAGGGAGGCGACGAGGGGACAGAACCCTTATGGCACGAGTGATAGCCGCACGCTGCTACTGGGTATTGATCACCCTTCGCAATCAATGTTAACAACGCTGCTTACAGATGGCGAGATCAATTATCTAGATAACGCCCGGAGACAATCCGGGGCCCAGTGACGTCTGATGCCGGGCCACGATCGGCTGGGCTGGCTGCTCGCGATCGAGGAAACAAACGCCTCGCCCCGTGGCAGGGAGAATCGCGAGCTGGCCGGCGAGATCGGTCGTGAAAGTTTTTAGAGAATGCGTGCGCTCTGTTTTACTTCGGCCGGGGCACGTAGGATAATTGAAAACAGGCGGAACCGTATTGGCGACGCAGATCGGCGAACGGGCCGCGCGCTAGGCCGGGCGGAGTGAGACGCGCCTCGGTGCGCTGAACGATTTAATTGCAACGGGGCCACTAAGCAGACGGGGAAAAAAAAAGAACAGTGGACCGTATTGTACTTCCACTTTGTTAACGGACGCTTGCTGGCGAGGTGTACGCTCTCGGTAACGGGCGCGCGACTCTCACGGCCGATCTTTCACTCTCGGACATTTAGAGCGTTGACTTTCTCTCCCTATCGCAACTGTCGTTCGTGCGAACCGCGCACGATACCGCGACGTTCGTGACGACCAATCATGACCTTGTCGAGATGGATTGATTGTAACCCGGAACGGGGCGCAGCGTGTCGCCGAGCATTTAGGCGAAACTTTGGCCGGAGTTGCTCAAAAGTTTGGTGCACCTAATCGACTATGCCGCTCGATATTTGCGAGTCGGGGGGTCGAAATGCACAGGATGACTTGGGAAAGGGATTGAAGAACTTAGGGACGTAGAGATAAATGGCGAGTTGATTTTGAGGGTGATATGGGTAATTTATTTTAATTGTAGAAACAAGATGTCGGTAGTCTTAATCCCTAGAACTTTAATCCTCTCGATTTCTTTTTTCGTGAGGATGAATGCTATTTACAATGGGGAATGTAAAATGTCTATGTAATATATCGGCATAATCAAATTGTCTGTCAGAAATACATATGATACATAAAACATATTTTCTAAAACGCCGAAATAAGAATGTGACTTGAAAGTTGCATTAAAACGGATTTGTGAATGTATGTTGACTGTTTTTTTTTTATTTTTGTGAATATTTTTATTTTTTTTAGATCACCATGTATTTATTTATAATTTGTGCGACACACATTGTAATTAGAATGTACGTCAATATTTGTAGGATTATATACGCTGTTTTATTTCTTGGAAAAAGAAACCTGAAAATTATGTTCGACACAATGATATGTAACACATTGCTTGAAAAATTCTTATTAATTATAGTTCTATAATTTCTTTATTCTTTGTTCAAAGAATTGTTTATAATTTAATATTTCATAAGCCCTCCTTCATTTTGAAGTATCTTTATCACCCCTACTAATTGTCATAATTCATGTAACGTTTCTTTATACAACACAATTTTCGAATTGCTACCCACTCTAAAATAGTTATGTATTTTCTCATTACGAAAATGATCGTCAACAAACTTCACAAAATATGAATTTTTTCCCAAAAATTGGCCTCACATGTTTTCATACTTGTCCATCAATTATAGTATATACATATATACACAAACTACGATATCTTCTCCACCCATTTGTGGATAAATCAACAACCCTCCTTTTTGATAAAACACAATAGTAACAACCCCAATGATTTGGATCACTAACTTTAAAATTTTCTCATCCATAAAACCAACATTTCCTCACTTTCTTTTATCCAATATATTAAAGAACAAATTACGGTATATGTACTTTTTCATCCCCAACCGATACTCCATTAGCAATCCCGAGATATATTATCCGAATCGTTAGATGCTTCATGACCAGAGCATATCGTTGGTTAAAGACCGACTCGCCTCGTCTAGAAAATTACGGGGCAATTACACAAGTGTGCAACGTTATATCCACGGTAGCTGTTGGCTGCGAAGTCTCCGTGAGACTCGGTCTATCGTGATCCTAACCTATCCTTGCATCAGTTAGACGGTAGTTCCTATATGGAAGTATGCATTTCCTACCACACGTAGCCGCGATGGTGCATGTGCATCTACGTGGATGAAAACGTTCACCGTGGTATAGTCGGCTCGCCTGTCAGAACAAAGTCTTTTGCACCGGGGCGACGCTAGTCGCTGACCAACAAACTGCTGGTAGCAACAGGCCAGCAACGGTCATTTATGTTAGAAGAGACGCGGGCGCACACGTACCAGCTCGTCTACGCGCGCACGTACACGCACGGGGGGCGCGTGCGCGTTCACAAATCGCGTATTCCGCATGCACGCTCCAACAGTGATTTCTAAGTGAACGAGGAGACGGCAAGAAGGGGAACGGAATCACGGAGAAAGAATCCCTTCGTCGGGTATCGCCGGACTGACTCACGACTGACGCTGATGAGCTAATGACGAACATATGCAACGCGGACTAAAAGTGCACAAATAAAGCCGTCAACGCGAACGTTTTATGGCGGACAGAATATTATCAACCGCGACTGTCATCGGTAATCGTGAGAACGATTTTTGGGGATTTTTTCCCAAGGATTTTGACGTGTCTCGTGTTTATTATTAATGGCGATTTTTCTTAAAATTTAAAGCCTTTAGAATCGAGATATTGTTTTAACGATGGGGATAGTCGTGTTAAAACGATTATTTCTTACCTGCGTCAAGTGAGAAGTTACTCTATAAAATGATCGCCCGGCAGAAAATTGTCGCTGCCTCGAACAGAGGATTGGGATCGGTTAACGTAATTTGCCCAATAACAGGACTCTCGATGGCTCATTGTTATTTCGATAAACCAGCGTCGCCTTTCCTGCTCGCTTCTGCTCATTTCATCTCTCACTTTCCCCCGCCGTGACCCGAGCGAGGAAGGGCAATGGAATTCGAGTCTGTGGATCTCGAGACGCATCCCCCCCTTTCTCACTCTCTCTCTCTCTCTCTCTCTCTCTCTCTCTCTCTCTCTCTCTCTCTCTCTCTCTTTCTCTCTCTCTCGCCCTCCCCTCGCTCTCTCTCCCTGCCCCCAACCACCTTCCTGCGGCGTCCCACGCTTCGCTTCTTCGCGCCGCTGTGTATCTCTCTTTCTCCCTTTCTCCGGAGTTCGCTGCGCAAGATACACATAGCTGGCCAGATAGAAATAATACATTATTTAAATAGTGTGGCGACTACGGTGCGTGACCTTCTCGTCGACGTCGCGCCTGATTCCCCTCTTTAACCTCTTCTCCTCTCGGTGTGCGAGTCGTCACCCACCACTTCTTACCTCCGCTCCCTTCCACCGACGCCGTGGTTCACCCTTATGCTCGATCTATCCCCTCCGCCGCGGCCGTTGAGCGCGCGAACGCACCCCCTCCACCTCGTCCACTTCTGTTTCTCTTTCTTTCCCCTTTCTTGCTGTCCTTCCCTCTGCCGATGTCTACTTTTCGCCCCCTTGCCCCTCTGTCCTTGTTCAACGTTCGCTTGATTTCGTCCCGCCTCACTCTCTCTCTCTCTCTCTCTCTCTCTCTCTCTCTCTCTCTCTCTCTCTCGCGCAGGGACGCTCTCTTTTCCCTGTCCTCTGCTACGCTCGCAACACCGTCCTTCTCCATCCTCGGGTCCCACTATTCAACTTTCAAGCGACAGTTCTTGGCGACTCTCCTCTCTCGGATGCGAAGCTGCGGCTCGCTTGTGTGCAATACAGAGTGGCTCGCAAGGACGAGGAATTAAACAAACTCCTTAAGGCGGTTACCTGCCGCCGCTGCCGGCGCGCACACGTAAAGGGTACGTGTATATAAATCGCGGTGGCGTCGGTAGTGGGGCGCATAGGTCGCACACCTCTGAACGGCAACGTTCATGGGTACAGTGCCTAAATGTAGTTGGCCAGGAGGGGCTGAGGGGATTTGAGATTTCCTTTGTCTGAGAAACCGTTTTTTGCGTTCAAAAGAATGAATCGCGCGATCGTTCGAATCCTTTCAGCATTCAATGGCTACCGGGACCTTCCGATTTCTTTTGTAATTAACTCGTCGAGATCGTTTGGACGTGGACACGCGAGATCGAGGAGAGCGGTTGCGCGACTTATTGTCACTCGATCGGGCGACGCATCTGATGTTTCCGTCGCTTGATAGATGCACGATCGCATTGGCGCGCTTAGTATACTGCGAATCAAGGTGTAGCCTCACCACAATAAAGATTCGCAGATAAATCGTTTGTTTGAGCCTAGGGAAAGGCAACTTGCTCGTTTTAATGACTGGTTCTTACGATAACTTAGCGTAAAGATTATAGTAGGGTTGAACGCGCGCGGCCTTCCGGCCTTTCGAAACGTGTTCCCTCGCGCCAGACATTGCACGCAGTCCGGAACTTCGGGCATCTGCCGTCAGGGCGCAGCACCTTTTGTCTCGTTCCTTGAACGAGGGGAAGTTAGGACGCGATGTTTCCATTATTTTTAAGACGTCTCGGCACAAATGACCTCCGATTACTGCGATATTTCAGGCAGCAAACAAAGACACTTAAATTTTCAACCCAGTGCACTCCGAAAGTGCGTGTGAATTCAATGAGATTCCTGTTCCTTAAAGGACTTATCAGGAATAGGTATCACTGTATCAACAGATAAATCGATATAAGTTAATTTCTGGGAGTCATGAATGCTTCGATGTTTCAAGATCGTTCAGATGCTCCGTTCCCTTAATCCAGCTTCTCAAAACTCTAAGGCTCTTTAAAAACTTCTTAAACCTCTACTTCCGTCTCTCTTTAAATCGCATCCAGCGACATGGTGGCGCTTCCGACGCTTCGCCCCCTCCAGTCGCAGTCTCGCCAACGTGTAGCCCCGAACTGACTCAGCCTCCATATGTCGCTCCAACGTATAAAGAGAGGAGAAAACGCAACAATGGTAGCGCGGCTTGAAAAAAACATCATCGATTTCCCTCTTCCCCGTGCAAAATCCAGCGATCCGTCCGCAACGCGAACACCCGCTAAAAGGAGTACGAGCGTACAAGCCCGAAGCGCACGTAGTACTCTCAGCACTCGTGTTGGCCCCTTCGTTTATCCGCTTCCAGTTCCTGCACCCCTCCAGGTCGTGGGGCACCCTCACCCTACTCTCCTGGCAATCCTTTACCCTCTCTTTCTTAAACCACTCCTCATCTGGCGTGCTCGGAGAGCGTGGCGGCGCTGTCGGCACAGCTTCCTTCCCCTTCGCGCGGAGCGCCACTGTGAACGAGGCTTGAACTGGCTCTGGCTCTGGCTACGTCTATTGGCGGCGTTGCCAAGTGTCCTCGACCATCTGTAACCGCTCCTCCTCTCCTGTTTATTGGTTTAATATTCAATACGGCTTGTGAGTCCGATGTGTAACAGGCCGATGTAGGTGCACGCTCCGAGCGCGTGCGTGCACATGTATCGGAAACCATGCAACTGTGTGGGCTCCCTTCCCCTTTGTCTCGCCGCCCCCCTGACGCCGTTTGCTCTCTTTCTCGGTTCGCCTGTATCCGTTTCCGTCTTCTTTTCGTCCTTTCTTCATCGTACTATGCCCGTTCACCGATTCACTCGCTCGAGTAGGATCACCCCTCCAGCGTCAACCTCTTCGCGCTACGCTCTTCCTTCATCCTTCCCCACACGCTCGCCGCGGAATCCGTGTGGCCGGGGTACTCTCGTACACGTACACCGGGCAGTGATGCGCATAGTCAGGGGTTAACTATGTATAGTCAGATAATAGAGTTTGCCGAGTCGACATGCGCCCTTCTTGGACCAAGGTGCCGGCCTTGCCCCATATTTCTTCGAAATGGCCGGGGGAGTCGAGTGACGTTCGATATCTCGAGCGTAGACGCCGACGTCGGGTACCCACAGACGCCTACGGCGACGCTACGGACCCTGTGGGCCGTTCCAGCGACGCCACGCATACGCGAAAATGCTGCTCGACTCGTCTTTTTGCCCGGCTCCGATTAGAGGCGCTAGTATATCAGCGAATCTGACACTAGTCTTAATGTTGTGAAATGCAAACCGGTCAGCGGGATTAATTGCCTCGTACTTCTTGCCACCAGCGCGTTTCTTCGGTGGCGATTCGGAATCTTGCCTCTCCTTTTTGCGGCAATCGGTATTTCCTTGATGCACCTAGACGGGATATGAAGCATTGCGAGCTCGCGACGAATAAAGATTAATTTAAATTGCAAGCTTGAAGAGAGGCGTTTAATGGGCAACGCTGACATCGAGCACCCCACTCTTCTCGTCTTTATCGACCCTATTGCTCGAATTATGAGGAATAATGCGCGCTTCACGGAACCACGTATGTAACATTGATTTGTATATTACGTCACCCCGATGATACTCGGTGCGTGAAGTGCTATTGATTCTCCCCGCAGCCAGGATAGACAACCATGTTCCATTTTCGACCGTATACCCTGGTATGATTAAGTAACTAACCTAAGCGATTGGATACTCAAATATTGTTCTTTGCGCCGCGTTATGAGCTCATTTAAGTTATCTGTCGGCCAACGTATGTGCGTTTGTGTATTCGTCGGTTTACCTATTGACTGGCAAACTTTATTCGTGAAATTGTAATCATTTCACATCAGTAATTTTCCATTTTACTATGAAATATCTAGATAAATCGTTAAAGATTTTCAATCTTAATTTCTTATGATAAACATTAGTAATTTCTAACAATTCACGAAATATGGTTAATTCGCTGTAGTTGACTATAGTAATGTTATTACTAATATCCAGAAAGAAAAATGGCTGTGTATATCTTCGTCAACCTCGAAAGTTCTAATTTAACCCTTTGCGCACAAGCAATGGTACATAGGCGTCTCCGAGATATTCAGTATTCCAAATATATAATGTACAAACATACCGTTAGCAAATATACATATTACCAAAAATAGAATAATATCGGAGCAATATAACTAAGCCAGACATGTTTACCACAAAATACTAAAGGCTCCCATTCATTTACAAAAATCTCAAAACGAAAAGATTTATTATTATTATTATTCACTAATTATGCCAAACACGTGAGAGAAATGGCTAGAGCAGATCGCTACTCGTCATCCCGTCATTCCATAAAAAAACGACAGCAATACCAAACAAATTCTCAGCCTGAGAAACAAAACAAAATTACATTAATTAAATTATTATTGCACAAAAGTTCGTGCGAATAATCAGCGAATTCACTTTTCCGATCGCATCCTTCCCATCGATCCGCGAGCGGTTACGTAGCTAGCCCCATTAATTAAAATCTCCCATAACCCGGTGCTGTAACAGTCCCGGGAACCAGTGAACGCGAGTCACTCGACCCCATCACTAGGCCGCTGTATTGGCTGGTTAGCAGTAGCGAGTAGCGATTGCGGTTCACTACGAATAGCTGAGGCGGGAGCGATGACCAGATGTGCGGATCGTACACGGAACGGGCACGGATGAACGGATGAAGCGGCAGAGGCGGATAGTATTTGGCTTTAAAATTTCGACGTCCGAAACGGGCGTATTCGGGGCGACCCAGCTGTCGGCGTTGTCGGGTCTTCGACAATCCTCGGGGCCGCGGCCGGGGAAAGAGTCACCCTATGGTGCTGAACAAGTCGTTGAGGGTCGGGCTTTATCTCGGGGCAGCCTTCGAACACCCTATAGAGGCTACAGCCGCCTCCGTTGTCTCTCGTAAAACAGTAGAAGGATTCTTGGGTCGGCGAGGACACGAGTTTTAGATTAACTGGACAGTGGCACTCGCTGCACCTGCGGGGATCACCTCGAAGATACATGTGTATTCAATGTCCCTTTGGGGATTATCTTATAAACAGCAGTCAAATGTCCTTTCAGCTTTTAACCGGCTGCTGTCCCGTTTTGTCGCCGACACCTCCACGCTTAGATAATTAAAAGCAACGGGCATTGGTCTACGTAGATGTGGCCAACAGAGTTTCCCTTGGGCACCTTGTGCAATGCTGAAATGGAAGATTTTTTGATGGGTGGTTCAGGGTAGGTCAGACAGTAATCACGCCGAAGTATCTGCTGAATTGAATCCCCCGAACAAGTGCTGCCCTCTCGTTCGTTGTTCAGTTTCAATATCTACCCTGCTCCCGGCCAGCGTAGGTCATCGGGTTACTCTTTAATTAGGAATATTACAATAGGCGAGAATATTACTTAAACGAGAGTGTGTACATCTGGCATCTAATGTGCTGCAATTAAGTATGTCTATCGTGTTTCTTTAAAACGAGTTTCTTTAGCGATTAATAAATTTGTCTAACCACTCTTCCGCTGCCAATGCGAAACCCATACTTATAGTAAGTTGTACCGTGACAAGGCGATTGATTTGTTTTCAGAGGTAAATTTTGTATGGCCTTTCGTTACGACCCTCAGCTTCAGGAAAAGTATTGGAGGGTTGGCAGCACTCGCCGAAGGTAGAAAGGCCGCGGGTTCTGCAGGCCTGTCGTTGACAATGCGAGCGAGCGGAGCGGGCATCTTCGTCACTGTTACTGTCCAGAATTTGTCAATATTGCTGCTTGCCGCTGCGACCGCCTGCCCCGAGGAGAACCGTGGAAAAGCCGGGAGGACGTCTCTTTTTCGCTAGTTGTGCAAGCAGCGCCTGCTAATTTGGGAATGCGGGTGTTAAAGCCGGATAATTTAGGGTACCATTCGAATGGTAGATGCAAGCCGCCTCCGAGAATATTCCTGGGCGCTCACTGAAGGGACTATCTGGCTATTTAAGGGCGACTGCGGTGGAAACAGAAAGTTTTCTGGTCCAAACCGATGACTAACGACCGACGACTATTTTTACACCGACGCCTCTGCAGCAAGCGTGTCCGAACGAATCGATAAACCTTCGAACGCTCGGCACGGCTGGGTCGATAATTGCTTCCTCCGTGATTCGATTTGTTTAATCAGCTACAGATAGACGCACCGGGTCACGTTGCTGCTCGAAAGTGACTCCGTATCCAAGCAAGCGGTACGAGAACGCTGCACGCCTGCACGGAGTGACACGTTCGCGAGACTAGCGGCGGCGAGTGACCAACTCTCCGAACTCGCAGTGGCCGATACGAACTTTTCTACGGCCTCGAATAAACACGAGTCCCCGATTAGCGTGGCGTAACAGGTCGCAGAGGAGAGGCAACGGCGAACGAACCATAATCCTTCTCTGCAACCGCCGGGAACGGGGCTGCTCCTCGATCTTGCGCTCCTCTTCCTCCGCTCCTCTTCTCGCGCTCGCCACGCGAGTGCGTTCAAAATAATCCGGACAATAAAAGGCATCACGACACGCGGGAAGAATGTTTTTAAAAAAACCCGGCCGGCGGTGTACTGTTCATACAACGCATCTCAGAATAGCAGAGGCGGAGGTAAACACCGTAAAACGCGCGAACCCGACTGCTCGCTTCGAAAAGGAGACCGCGCCTTCAGAGAAACGGCGCGAGGCGGAGGGAATGTAGGAAGAGGAGGACGTGGAAGAAGTCGGGAAGGAAGAAGCTCGCGCGTCGATTCGCGAAAGTGGCGGTCACGGGAATCCACGCTCGGGATATTAATAAACAACGTTGATATGCGCTTCAGAAGCGGCGGAGAAGTGTGAATCTTGAAAGTTGTAACTCAACTACTTAGATAACTGTTGTATAAGAATTCTACAAATTCATTCTTGAGAGTGTGCTTTGCAAGGAGCGAAGTAATGGGAACATAAAATAATAGTAGACGCAGATGTATAAATTGAAAATGGGAGTAAGAGCCTCGATACACTTTTCAAATATACTTCTTGCATAAATATTGTAATAATTTTATTTTGAAACCTAGAAAAGCCATCTTCAAGTAAATTTCCCTCGCGCATCACTGAAGCACATTTACTCCTAAACGATTATCTTCACCTACCATAGTGTAATGTTTCAAGAGTTATAAATAAAAAATAAATTATTCCTCAGCAAACTGAGCAAACGTCCCAATGGCAAAAGTAGACCGCGCGTATTCTGATTTACAGTTGCTTCTCTAGTTTCCGTGAAACGGGCGCCTAATTATTTATTAACGCCGTGATTCATGCACGCTGGACGTATGCGCGTGAACTAGGGACAACAATAGTCGATAGGCGGCCATCAGTCGTTAACCGAATAAGGCTCAGGCGCCGAAGCGGTAATCTTCGTCGGTGTCCGTCCAACGTCGTCCTGTAGGCCTGCAAAGAGGCCCAGGCACACCGGCCAGCAGCGCAGTCATTGCCACAACAAGTAGAAAATATACTTTCAAGCCTAACGGGATAATGTCGCCATAGTGACCTGCTCGGCCTATTATTTTTCCTTGCGAATCATAATACGCTGTGCCTCTGCGTACTCGATCAGCATTATCTTAGCGGCCAACGAACGCATTCCTCATAAGAGGGATTGCGAATTCACGCAATTTTTAACCCCCTGCGCTCCAAGCGTGCCTGCCGGGTTGTATTAAGCACGACGGGTTCAATTAAAGTGGCATACCAGTGTCATTAAACTTTGTAGAAGCGGAATTTATGATTCTTAAAATTTGGTAAATTATTGATTTTGAAGTCACGGTTGATTTTGAAGTCACTGTTGATTTTGAAGTACTATTTTCTATTCTGAAGTTATTAAAGAAAAGATAGGAGAATAAGCTGGAGGGCAAAGGGTTAACAAGAGTACGAGTTTCGAAACGGTTCCTTGGTCCCTAATTTTTGCACCTAGCATATCATACCTTTTCAGTCATTCCCACCAATATTTAGACACAGTTTATTTTAAGAAACACTTTGACCATGTGGAACGAGACACCCACAATATGAACAAATGAAACTTTTTTAGTTTTCCATGGTAAAACATTTGTGAATTATAAATCCATGCAGTGTGAAAATAAACGAACTAGAAATTATTTTTGGAAGTTTAACACTAGGTAAGTGAGTTGAAATATTTATCCAAACCGACTGATTCTTGTAGATCAAAGTAACATTCCATATAAGATGTCGAAAGTTAAAGTGTTAAGGAGATTAGATTAAAGTGGAGTGTAATGGACTTAAAACAAAATGTTGGCAACACTTGGCCGAATTTGGATTTACCGCGAGAATGTTCGTCTCGCGGAGATTTGATTGATAGAATTGAAGATCGACTTTCACGTCCAATTTTTTTTGGATATTCGAATTATGGGATTAAAAATTCAGTCGATGTTTAACTGCGGAAGTGTTATCTTTCTAATATGATAAACTGGGAATTCTTACAATTAGTAGACAGTGTTCTCCGTTTCAAGAATCTTTTAATCATTTAAGATACCTGTAATATTGGTTTTTGAAATTTATCATCTGCGTTTTTTTTATCCGACGTGGTACAAGTATACGTATAGAAAACATTTAATTTATTTTCTCAGCCAGAATAATCAATTTCCAAGTTGCACCAGCGCTTACAGCACATCTAATAAACTATGAAATCGTTGTATGTGGAAAGATATGATTATTAATTTTATATGAAATTTTAGAAAAAGCCGGTATCGTCTGCGCGTATTCAAATAAATACATATCAATGAATAATTTCATCAAAAGTTCTCCAATACTAAGAATATTTATCTGATCGTGTTCGAAAGATAATAGGTACATGTTTTAGCACTGAGTTGACAGAGCACTTAGCAGAGAGGGTTTGAATCGGAGATGACTTATTAGCGCCCAGCAATTTTCACACCAACAAAAACTGGGATTCATAGTGGCCACGCAAAGACAAATATAAGCTGCCTGCTTTTCTAATGTTCGTGGTAGTCAGTTCGCGTTTAAATGCTCGTTTCGAGAATGATTTTCTAGGAATGCACTCGCTTTTCATGCGCGAAGAAAACTTGTCGAAATTACACGGGAGATAGTTTAGAACGAGGGAAAGCGGTGCAGGCCGAATGGGTGCACCTTCCTGTGGTATAAACCGAAACGTAGGCAAAACTGGTGAAATTAGACGGCCATACGAGTTCGGAGCGAGTTTTAAAGCCCCACGCCAGAAATTACTTAGAAGGATGAGGGTTATTTCAAAATGCATACGTACTTTTAAAGGATACTTATGCTGTACGATTATTTCAGTGAAAGGAGTCTGAGTCAGCCAGGTCTGATAAAAGAAAATCAACTGTTATACCGGATCTCCTGTTTAACCTGCATTCTCCGCTATTTTTCCTTTGATCTTTTGCAATAATATTATGGTGCATAATTCTAGAAAGAGCGTGGAGTATTTAAGATATTTCGTTTTGCAGAGCTGAATCTACTAATTGATCTGTAAACTCCACGACTCCTCTCTGAGTACCAAGGAACATATTGAGTAAATAATAGCAGACAAGTAGGGTAGATGTCCCAATTACTGCCAGTGTCCCAATTACTGCCACTTGATTTATTATACGTAATAAAAACGTAACGTATAAAAAGAAATGTACAAAAAATAGTTATTATTAAATGGAGATTCTGATTTACATTAAAATAAAAAAATATATGTACTCATATGTACCTAGGACAAGATGATTTTTTAGGTGACAGTTATAGGTACACTAGGATCGCTCGCGAATTTTAATTAATTATTAATAAATTCTTCATATTTAATTCATAAAGCTATTTTTATTTAATGGAGGAGATGTTAAACAATATTATGTTTCAAACTGAAACAATTTTTAGGTTACACAACACGCGAAATAATTAAATGAAGTGCGGTTATAATCTTAAGGTGGCAGTAATTGGGACATCTACCCTAAATAGGGTTTAGTGGATAAGAAAAAAAATTGCATACTCTTTGATACTCATTGCAGGGTTAGATTCTTTAGGTGGCTTGAAAAAGTTTTTTAAAAAACTCACCTCCATAATTTTACAGTTTCGTGATTAGTATTATTGAATATACGAGAGAAATGTTTCATAAATTTTTTACATAAAATTTGACGCTAATTTTATTTTTCTTAAATAGCGATGTATGATTCTAAAAGCCCTTTCCTAATGTTCAAATCTCATTTTCATCGGTGCAAAGAATTATATACCTATTTCTCTACCCTTATATTACCAGAATCCCACTTTTAAAAAAAAATATAAATTATCCTCCAAGCTCTAAATTAAAGATTGCCTAGCTTCTTAGCTCCTTACTTCACGGAAAACATTAATCACAAAGAAAGTAACGAATCAAGTACAAAAGCTCGATTTTACCTTGATTATTGCATTCACAGAGTGTTGTTGAAAGTGTAAAACTAAATTTCGTCTCGATTCCAAATAAACTTTAAACGCTATTGAATTTCTTAAATCAGTAACGACCTCGATGTACAGTTTTCGTTACGCCTCAGGTGCTGTATAATACTGGAGTCGAAGAAATGAGATGAACAAGAATTGTACAACAACGTATCGGGAATGAGGATTTTAGTAGGTAACCGTGCCACCCCCGAGCAACGCAAGATACCGCTACATTCTCGTGCAGATCCTTTCTTGGATCAACGAAATCGTATCGATCACATTGCGCACCTAGGCGAAGGAACGTGCAAGACGGACATGCGCGACAAGTATCGCACGTATTCGAGCCTGTTGGCCTACGTGTGCCAGAACGATGGGCATATTTGCGGTATTATTAGGCGTGCACCACGAGTGAAGTTGGGTGCCATTCGAACACTTCTCAGTAAATACTTATTCGAATTAATTGTCTTAATATTAACAGCAGCTGCTTGGCCCCAATTATGCCTTCTGTTTGAGTAGCAACTGCTCATTTCTCACGATCTGTCATGACTGTTATAAATTGTTTTATTATCAATTATATTTTTTATCATTTAACTATCTGCCAAGTATTTATGTAACTATTCGACTGAATACTTGAAAATTGTTAAGAAGACGAGGTGGGAATATTGTTATTAGGGGATGATTTGGAAGCAGTCAAGGAGTAATAAATATGGAGGCGGGTTTTGGATTGTTGTATTAAATATTATTCATTAGAAAAATTTCTGAATATACATTCCACGGTTGGTTCGACGTTGTACAGATAAAAATGATAGCAGCACTAATAGTTTGGCTCGATACAAGATTATATAGAGTGGTTTCTAGAAACTGGGCTGGGCCGTAGCTCTTTCCTAAGTGGGGATGATAGAGGAAACTGGTAGAGCTGCACTGTTTAGTGATTTCGATGAAACTTCTCGTGGCTACATTTTTTCCAAAAATGCACTATATTCGATTTACCCATAACATTTAACTGCATTGTTTTTAAAATAGAATTGTATGTTTTTTCTTACGTAAATTGACCCTGTTTATTCTTCTGCTTAAACAATTATTAAGGTTTAGGTATTGAAAACTTGATGCTGATAATTTCATATTTTGTGTCATTTATTCTGAATTTGTTCCTTAACATATTAGGTGTCAGAACTATCTTCAGTAAATGTACCCTGTTTTCCTTTTGCATTTATTTCCTGTTCTACCTTTTATTGGACAAAAAATGCAGCTTAAGACACTATATATATATTCTTTTTTGCATAAGAAAATTAGCGATCCATTTATGGAATATTGGTGGAAAATGATGGCTGCGTTTACAGGTTATCGAAGCATAAAATATATTGGGAGTTATTTAATTACAATTTAAATCTGATACAAATAACAACATGTAAAAGCTACGGCACAAAATCATTATAGAATAACCATCGAAATACTGTTGCTTAGAAAATTGTTATTACTAAAAAATTGGTAAAAATTCAACCTTCTTGTACCAGTTGTATTAATCCAAGATAAAAAATATTTGTGCATCGTGCTTATTGGGTCAATTAATTTGCGCTTTATTACCGACATAAATAAAAGGGATGACATTATTTTCTAAAACCAGTGAGAAATAGGTGATCAAAAGCGTTTAAAAAAATGTAAAATTGATTTAAGCTAAAGAAAATATAGAACCTTGTGCATAAAATTCTGAATTTTCAACTTTCCATGTAAAGTGGTTTTACATCACCAAAAAACTAAACGTTAAGCTCAGTACTAAATAACAAATAATAGCAACAATGCAGTTCTTAGCCACATATTCGTTTCCCAGTACAGCATAATTTTCTACGAAAAAGTTAATCTACCGTAATAATCCTACCAAGTTGCAGAAACACTATCATTTCATCTATTACACAAACGTTTAATTCAATTCTCCCATTCCATTCGGATAAATAAGCCATTCTCGTTTTTTCAACAACGGCTTATTCGATACGCTCATTACCCGTTAGACCCGCGGAGCCACCCTCTTCTTCCTCGCGTCTCGCCCATTTTTCCCTCGTTTGTCTTTTTTTTCTTTTCACTCCTGAAAGTCGTTTATAGCGCAAGGCCACGCAGCGTTTGTGAACGGGGAGGCCCTTCTTCCTCGACTTCCTGCGCACTTCCTCTTCCACGCACCGTTCTTAAATAGCATGCTCAGTCGGTAACGTCGGTCCGCTGGTTTCTTCGTGGTTCCGGTTCGACGAAACGTCCGCTTTGTGAGAAATAGCGATTGAGTAAACTGCCACTTGAACACCCCACCACCGTGCGCCTCGTCGTCTGTTTCATGCTGAACGACAACTCTTCGACTCGTTCGCTCTTTCTTCCAGTTATGCCACCTCCCCATCGCGCCACTCCCGTCCGCACCCCACCCCGCCGTGTCGTCGGAGTTACGCTAAATTTAGGGATAAACATGTGTTCCTTATTAAACGCGATTATTTGGAAAAGGGAGGACCGCGAGGAAAATAGTTTCGGTAAATTTTCCTTGGGTGGAGTAAAAATGGCCCCTTCTGAGCAGGGCTGGGACTATTCGAATAATTTAATATTCGAATATTTTACAAGTATTCGAATGCTACGAATAAACTTCGAATATTTGAGTATTCGAATGTTATTATTCGAATGGTATTCGAATAATACATAGTACTGATGTATTCGAATAGTATTCGAATAATACATAGTACTGATGTATTCGAATAGTATTCGAATAATACATAGTACTGATGTATTCGAATAGTATTCGAATAATACATAGTACTGATGTATTCGAATAGTATTCGAATAATACATAGTACTGATGTATTCGAATAGTATTCGAATAATACATAGTACTGATGTATTCGAATAGTATTCGAATAATACATCAGTATTCGAATAGTATGGTGTGAAGTGGGTCAATATTATTATAATTATTATAAATTAATGAACCTAAAGAACTTGATTTATAATTCACACCATACTATTCGAATACATCGGTATTCGAATACATCAGTATTCATCAGTATTCAAATACTTAAATATTCGAATAGTATTCGAATTCTTAAATATTCGAATAGTATTCGAATACTTAAATATTCGAATTATATTTGCCAAATAATTGAGCAACTGAAGTATTCGAATATTCGAATACCGAAAAATTCGACAAATAGTCCCAGCCCTACTTCTGAGCCGGCACTGTGTGTAAAAGAATCTTAATATATAAAGCAGAAAGTGTTTTTGCGTTTGTCTGTCGCCTAAAAACATTCGAACGGTAAACTTTGGGGTCACGAAATGTGTCCCAGCTGATTATGCCCATCTAATCCAGATGAATTAGACTATTTTCACAAGAAAAATAACGAAAAAATTTTTTTTCCATAAAATCGGAATCTAAATTTCAGGCGAAGTCGAGTAGTCAAGCTAGAAAATAATAAACATCAAGTTTTGGTCATTTTAGCCACGAATGACTAAGTCGTTTGGAGTTCTTAGAAGCATTATCCTGGTGCAGAGGATAAAAGTAGGTGGAATTTTGAAAGTGGCTGGCAGCACGTTGAGTTAGTAGACATTTTGCGGCAGATATGCTGGCGGTAAAAATGGATTTCCGATGTTATCTTTTTTTTATGAATTTCAAGGGGAGATAATGGAACATACGCTATAAAAAATTCATGTTCGATTTCAATACTGTGGACGTGTGTATAGGTCAGAGATGGTTGGTTCGATTGAAAAATATTGAGGATGGCCTTTCAACTGTTCTTATTAGACGAAGATATATATTCCTCATAGCTAGAGAATGGACAAAAAAAATTATAGTGTATTCTAGAATCTTAGACTCATAATAAAATACAGCAATATTAATCCAAGAGTATTCCGCGATTCCATCTATTTCTAATTGCACTTTAATTATCGTCTAATTATTCCCCCTTCGTTATTAACTGTTCAATACTAATTATAAGTGAATTATTCCTCCTCATCAATTACTGAATTATTTCACGATTGCAGCAAGGAAATTTAAATTTACCTACTCCACGCTAAGGAAACATATAAAAAATAAAAAGCTTCTTGTAAAACCAGAGTTTAGATGAAAAAAATTCGTTGCTTCCAAAATCTCGGATACCATGATCGTTTTTGCGATTTCGTGTTCAGTTAGATATCCAAAATGGAAAACGTGCGGTGAACGCCTCCAAATACAGTAGAACCTCAAAAGTCCGAATCCTTGTTCTCTCATTCGAACAGTATACATATTTCTTTTCGTGATTAGATATCCACTATGTACCCAAGCCCCTTACTATCAAAACAGATACGAACGTAGTACCTCCACCCTTCCGCAACGGTGAAAGTGAACACCGTTCAGCGTACTTTAGGGTGTAATTGACGTTGCAAGTATCAACTGTTGCAACAAAACAGGCGATACTTCAGAAGCTAGAAAACAGTGCGAGTGCCGAAAAATTAGGAAGACTACACAACCTTCCCTTCCTGTATTTTCATATTTCCTATCGTTGCTTGTATGATTCTTTTTGAAATATAAAATAATCAGCACGAGGAGAGTGAGTGTTCCATTATCTGAAAATTTCCTTATCTAAACGATCGTGTCTCCCTGTTAACTCGGTTGGCGGAGGTTCCACTGTAATTGTAAACATGTTTCACTCATTACGAACGCCTGGATTTCACGATCGATATAGGCACGCTGAACGGAAGCCATTGTAATCGGTATGAAAGCTGCCATAGATTTTCACAAGAGAGAGAGTCGAGGTACGACGTTTCGTCTTCACTGACACGGATAGAGAATCCGGGTGCAGCGTAAATTTTGTTTCTCTCTCTCGAACCATTTTTACATACTTTCCAAAGGTACCGTTTTCGATTCCTCGTTGAGAAACTAAGCAGTATATTCATTTCTGCTTTTATTTTTTAAACCGATTATCCCTGTATCGATGAGTTTCGAATGTAAATTCCTTCAAATAAGACGAATCATAGATCTTCGTATGTGAGCAAAAAGGTATTTTCTGTGGTAAAATGTAATTAATTCTTTCTTTAGTTTCTAAACATCATTTCTCCACTAATGGCTGTAGTAAATAATCGGTACAAATTTATACAAAAAAAACAGTTGTTATTCATTCACACTTAGGAGAAGTTGATACTAGTGATGGGATCAAGCTCAGTTTGTATTCAAGGTACATTCTGATGATAATTGAGTGGTACTCGTGAAAATAAATGTTCTGCTTCAAGCACATATGTACCTACGAAGTATTTCATATCTGTGATTTAGATGGGTTCAAAAGTGTACTTGCAAGTACTTGCTTCGTGTTTAGTCAACATCGAATCCCTAGAAAGTAATATACGGTCCTAATCGAAAGTACCTATTGAAATATAGGTATGCAGCATGTAGGTACGTGAGCGAAGGCGTGGGAAACGGAGGACGTAAAGGTAGTCATAAGGTAAATGGCCTCCATTACAGCATACACGAGAATATCATCTTTTGAATATAAATACTTTTCATCGACGCGAGAAAAATTTACAGGAAATATGAATTATTATCGAGTAGCTGGATCCCTCTATGATAGTTGTCGAATTAAATTAGTTTTTAGTTCTGACATTTTTTACCGTGAAATTATAGTTATTAATGGTACGTGCAGTTTCATGCCCTCTTCATCAAGCAACCAGCGCCATCTATTGAGCATTTTGTGTTTTTTGGTTCACTTTAATTTAAATCTTTTACTGGAGTATTTTTTATCAATTTTGATGAGCTACTATTTGGCTTGATAAATTTCTACATATATTGTAATTATTAACACTTTGAGCTGCGCAAGGTTTTGAGAAATGACACTTTAAGATGGTCAGGCCTTTTCCAGTGATCGCTCCCGTTGGGAAAGTTTTGTACACAGCGAACTCCAAGCTGCGTCTACTTTCGAAGACAATACTTTCGATGCTTTTCAGAAGATATCGACGTGAAAACGCGCCAGAAACGTGCACAGGATGCAATCGCTCGGCGTGAAAACACGCTCAGGCCATTCGAAGGGTTAAAATCTTCAGATTATATTCAGTAAGGGGCGAATTCCACTTACGCCCAAATCGCCCGTGATTTTCATTAAGCTGGGTTTTCCCGTACGCGACTGGACGCATCGTCAAGAATTTCAACGTTGATTTTCTCGAAAACGAAGCGGAATATCAAAAAATTTTATTCCTTTTTCTCGACTTATTTACTTGTTATAAGTAGAAAAGAAAGACTAACTTTTCTTCATATCGTGCTGCATTTTCGAGAAAATCGAGTTTGAAATTCTTGACGTTGCGTTTAGTGGCGTACAGGAAAACCTAGCTTAATGCAAATCACGGGCGATTATGGGCGTAAGTGAAATTCGCCCAAAGCCGTCAAAGGCTTTGATAATAACTATAATTATGAAGTAAATAATAGATAAAACGTTTTGGATTTTAATATTCACTCGTATTATTTTGTGTTTATTATTATTCGCAGGTAATGACAAAAGAAAATGGGGCGTGGTTTGAATAAATATTTTTAAAACCTTAACATGTTGTATTAGAATTCGATTACATTTATATTGCTTGTATTTTTCAAAGTCTTCATATCAAATTCAAAAGCTTTGTATCAGTGTTCGATTATACTCATAATGCCTTCGCCTTTCAAAGTGCTTACATAGAATTCGAATGTATGTACTTGTTCCCATTACTATTTATTATTTCCAATATCAATGTAGTCTAATTTAATTTCTGTCCTTCATATCTGTACACCGTATTCTCCTCGTAGACGTATATATTTAAGGCTCCCATTCCTAACAACAAAAAAAATAATAATAATCAATTTTCTTACACATAGCTAATAAAAAAGGTACTTGAATTATTAAATCTTGACATCAATTTTGAACCAAGCAAACGCAATATTAATAACATCCCTAAATCCCTCCTCCACTAGTTGCAAATGAAGGCAGCTACTACTGATAAGAGGTATTTGTTTACTTACTTTATTTAACCCTTCGTGGTCACACGGGGTGTATAGCACCCCAAGTGCAATTTTCAATTTGAAATGTCGCACCTTTACGTCTTCCAAAGGGGATTTATCGCAAAAAAAAATTAAAAAAAAAATTTAAAAAATCGGATTTTCCCACAACCGTGGAAAATCACTCATTTCCAACTATAAATTTTATCATATCAAAATTTACATTTCTAGAAAAAGACAATTAGACCATGACTGTATAAGTATTACGAATGTACAATTATCACTGAAAAGTTAAAAGATTCAAAAATACGAAAATGGTAACTCAAAAAATGACGCTGGGGTACAGTGAACCCCCGTGTGACCAATTTGTGATTATAAGAAGGTGTGACCACGAAGGGTTAACACGAAACCATTTCTTACATTAGAGGTGGAAAACGAGAATACACGTTTGTATTTAGAACTAAAAAGCTTATTATAATTTATTTTCAATAAACCACAGTTGCAAGAAAGAAGTCTACAGAATTAGAAAACTTAATACAAAGAGGACAAGCTGTACAAAAAAATCCGTCTCTGCATGAGTCGATCTAGAAAATTTAATTCTAAACGAATCTGCTTCGCGTGAAATTCTGCTGTAAGTATCAGTAGCAGGTATCACAATACTTGTCGCGGCGTTGCTTGAAATTGGCGCGCAGGAACCCGTTAAATTTGCCGCTAAAAGTAAATGTTTCCGATTCTAACCGAATCAGTGGATCGCTGAAAATAAAGTCGTCGGTTGCACGCAGGCGCCTATGGGGCGTATTGTGTGGACGCGACATAAGGGTGGTAAAAATACACACGTGCATGCATATGGGAGAACGGGTGCCACGAATTTTGTCCCACGATCACTCGCCGTTCGCTTCCTCGAATCGAATTCGTTCGAGGGGTTCGTCCCCCATCGTTCGCGAGCATACGTATACGCGTACTATTCTCGTGATCGAAATTCTGATCAGCGATGACTAAGATGGGAAGACATCGGCAACCTTCGTAGATGCGCATCGATGTCTCCCTTCCCGACAAGTGGACGATTTTAATCGCAGGTTATTCCCATTCGCGGAGCAACCAGGAGGGGCCAGAGGACTTGTCGACGAGTCATTTCGCAACGAAGGGCGAAAGGTGGCAAAAACATACCCTGAGGAAATAGTATTCGCTATGCTCGTTAGCTTTTCTCTGCTTTATTGGCACATTCTAGGTAAAATGCCATCGATAGCTATACACGCATTGAGGACCGACTAATTGTAAGATGTGTCTTCATATTGTTGGAGAACTTTCTCTGCGGAATTCATCTTTCCGTTTTTACTAAAAACTTGGATAATTCCTTTATTCCTTATTCCATTCCTCGTTTCCTTGCGCTAAACTAGTCTAGCCTAGAGTATCGACATTTGAAAATTTATTAACACTAATTTATTCACGGGTTTGTAGAAGACCTCAATAGTTTGTGCTCATCTTCGGTTCTTCTGGGTGAAAACACCCTCTAAGGTTAATGAGTGTTTTCCTATTTTCCAGTGTATCTTGAAAATTATAGTGGATATAAAAAATTGTTATAGAGAAGATTTAATTGTTTGATTAGAATTGTTTGAAATTTTTGGTGGGGGACGTTTTCCTGTTTAAGCTACAAATTTTAAACAATTTGATTACACAGTTTTATAGGGCATAAAAAGCCGGCAAGTTTTCATTGTAATCATTTTTGTATATCTACTATAGTTTTCAAGATATACCGGAAAGTAGGAAATCACACATTTAATACACACAACCTTTAAGGGGAGGTTCTGGTCGAAAAAGGATTTTTTTTATTTCATTTTTCGAATGTTCAACCCTTTAAGAATACGTGTTTAAAAGGATTTTTTGAAATTCGTAAAATTCCCGAAGATATAGGCATTTGAGTAGCGGCAAATGCATGGGTAACACTCAGCCACTCGGCTCTCGCGTAAGACTTAAACGCGTTTTTCTCGAAACAGTGTTCTTAAAATCGGTGGAACCTGTATCTCGAAAAGTTATTATCCGATTCGACTGAAACTTTTTTATTTTAAAGAATATACTTCTGGCTCGCGGAGAAACCAGTAAAATTTAAAAAAATTGAAAATTTGTAATTTTTAAAGGCGTCGAAAGGACGAAAAATATAGGGAAAAGGTGATTTCAAACTTCATGCGTTGTTATTTTCTCAAAAATGTTATTTTTTGTAATTTTTGCTGTTGAGTCCACGAGCGAGTTTCATGACCTTTAATAATCTGGCCTTGTTTTTTTATTTCAGACTAATGGTTTAGGTGCTACAGGTTCCACCGTTCTGGATGAATCTTTTGACGCCTCGACTTTAACGACTCCCCAGTGCCGTCTGCACTGATTAACTATAAAACAAAAAATTTATTTCTATAGTTTAAGACATCCTTAATAGAATGCAGGAAGTCCCATTAAATTATATGTAGTAGTTTTCCTTTAATTAATTACCTATTTTTATGGGTTCCGGACCGGAACAGCCCCTTAAGGGGTGTTTTCCCCTTAAAAACCGAAAATGGGCACAAACGAAGAGTTGCCTGATACTAATCTACTGAGATTCTCTACAAACCTGCACAGTTTAAAAAAAAAATCGGAAAGTTCGGGTAACCGAACTTCCCTCGCGATCAACGTGCATCCTCGTTCATTTCCAGAGGTGTCACTTTTACTAATTCCTCCTTCAACATCTATCCTTCAACATCTTCAAATTCTATCCCCCACCTTCCACATTCATTTCCCCTCATTAAGTCGGTACTTTATACAACATCGGCTACACCCGTATCGACCAGCGCCAATCATCATCCACCCCGAAATTCTCCAAAACGCAAAATCAACAGCCACCGATCGAGGATCTTCGACGAACGAAACCGCTCGCCACTCCATTACGCTTCCTGTCAAGAGAATCATGCTCGAGCACACGGGATCGCCGATAAGCCACGTTCGGTTATCGATTCGAGTCGTCGATTCTTTGCACGAGCGAACGGGGGCCCGCCTGGCGATGTGTGCATTTATCGAATTTCTGCGGCAGCGAGTTTATAGATCGGGTTTCACGGTCGATCGGCACCGATCCTCGATACAGCGACAGGTTAATTCGCCGATGAACACCTTTGCCGGACAGCCGTGACGCGGTCGAATTAATACGTCGCGATGAATAATTCATGCCGATCGACGGCTATCGATCGGCGATAATGAAAAACGCAGCGTGCCGGGGCGGCACGTTTCGCGCGCGTCCCTAGTCCCGAGCCAATCGCGAGGTCGCGATATTAGACGCAGCTCCACGGGTTAGGTTAGGTTAGGTTAGGTTAGGTTAGGTTAGGTTAGGTTAGGTTAGGTTAGGTTAGGTTAGGTTAGGTTAGGTTAGGTTAGGTTAGGTTAGCTCCACGGGTCCCGCGGATCATGCTTCCTCATATACCTTTGTATCGAATCTGAATAGCACTGAGCTTTCGAATGAAGCGAACGTAACGGGCACCGCGTGAAGAATGCGACTGCGGCGTTCGAATATTCGAGGAACCGGTAAATTGTCGTTATTCCCGCGGATGATGATTTTTCCTCATAAGGGGAGTGCGCGAGGTTCGGGTCCCCGATATGGTTCAAATTCCGCATATACAGGGTGCCCGGTTATCCACTGGCCTCCTTGACACGCGCAGAGCCGTTAGACCCAGGAATCAGTTCGCTTTCGTTCAGGTTGTTCCTTAATTTGCTACAACACCGAGGTTCCTAGTATTCCTTTCGTATCTTATGGTGAATCATATGGCGCTGCTGTTTTTAAAACACTGGTCATGGGTTAGCAGAGAAGACTGATTTATGTCTGTGATATGCACCTACACAGTCACACCGGTCATCTTGTATACCGATCATAACGAATGTCGGAAAATAGCGGGGAAGGTTATGTGCTACGGGAAAAGCAATAAATATTTTCAAAAATTTTAAAGATGCACATAGTTGGTATGTAAACTGCACTCTACTGTAGCAAGAATGGTAAAATATACAAATTGTGCTTGCGATTCGGAAAACTGTTTTTTTTTATAATGAAAATGATAAATTTTTTATGAAAATTTAACGTAGTTGTGTATTTTAAGATGTATACCTGTAAAGTAAATATTCAACATTATCAGTCCACGTTAGCATCTTCTTAATATATAAAGCAGAAAGCTTCTATGTGTTTGTGTGTTTGTCTGTCGTCTAAAAACTTTCGAACGATAAACTCTGGGATCACGAAATGTGCCTCGGCTCGTTATGCCTGACTAATCCAGACAAATGTGACCATTTTTACAAAAAAAAAAATAAAAATTTTAAAATCAGAATCTAAATTTCGGGCGAAGCCGAATAGTGAAGCTTGTGTTTACATAAGTATTACAATCCTAAGATGTTAGTCTAGAAAGATCCACCGATGGTCGTTCGCGTGATTCTTTGTCGAAATGAAGGAAAAAGTGTTGTATAAAAATGGTGTCAAAAACCGATACTTGCTGAGATATAAATCTTCAAAGATTCACATTTTACCGCAGCGGTGAAACAATGCCTACGTGCTCACTATTCAAATAGATGGATAGGACGTGGGAACGATGCTCCAACAAAATGGCCACCTAGATCACCAGATATGTCACCATTAGACTTCTATTTTTGGGCAGCAAGGAAGCAAGCAGTTTACTCACATCAGTTCGAAAAACGTGACGAACTGTGGGAATGCAATATTATTTATTCCCACGAATTCGTCAATTACTGTGCCGCATTCATCTTTGCACGCAAGACGACGGTGGCCATTTTGAACATGTATTATAATTTTGCGTATACCTTATTAACTAGCAAAACACCCGTGCTTCGCAACGGTATTGATTAGTACTGCAGTTAATTTTGAATCGAAATTGGACTTCCCGTTCTTAACCTGTTAGACAAAAACGTCTAAACTCATAAAGCGCCCTCTTCTGGTGAGTTCTTGAAATTTTCCTTCAGCCTTTAACATTGTAATTGCAACTCAATGCTGAAAATCTCTTCGAAATTAGACATTCCGTTCTCATTTAATTGTAAAAGTAAGTGTAGCGCCCTCTGTACGTGGATTTTGGAACTATTCCATAGCCTACAGCAGTCCCATTAAAACAAATATTCCTCTGGCATATGGTTCATCGGCATCGGTTTGCGTTTTGCGCTTTCAAACATACATACACACATGGCACGAACATTTTTATATAATGGTATAGATTGTTCGTTTTTGATACCATGTTTATACAACATTCTTTCCTTCATTTTATCTCCTTAATCACCTTCTTCAAGGAGACCAGTGAATAACCGGACACCCAGTATTTAATGCACAGCATGCACATATAATGATGTATTAAGCGGGAAGGTCGCGTTGCTTAAAATCGTCCAAGAAAATTCAAAGTCTTGATGTACCAATACGTCCATACTACACAGTAACGAATTTTGATTTGGAACCTCGTTTCGTGAAAAAGTTCTTTTAACTCTGTTAGATGAGTGTAGAGTTGATTAGGAATTGGCAGAATGCAGGAGTAAATATAGTAAAATTGTGCATGGAGTGAATACTTGTGCCGAAATGAATTGGAAATGTGGGGTAACTTTATCTCGACCAGGGCTTTGTTTTCGAGAAAATCGATTTTGGAAATTGGTCGTGTAGTCCTGTACGTGACTAGAAATCGATTCCATTTTTAACACCGGTGTTTTTCAAGCAGATACCCGTTCGAAAAAAGTATTCAACAGTTTCGATTCAGTTGTGTACACGGGACTTATTTCGTCCACAGTTGTGCCATATTTACTCCTGCGTTCTGTCAAATCTTACTCAGTTGATCGGCTGCTTAACGAATGTTCAAAGTTATCTCCTTCGAATACGAACTCCAAATAAAAAATTCGAAGCTTGAGTCACGAAATGTTTTTCACATTTTCGACTTATTTTTTCATACAGAGTCACACCGTTTCGTTCCAGTGGAGGGTGGAGATTACCAGTATACCAAACTTTGAGGTTAGTAAACCTCTGTGATTCGACAAATTTGTAGGCACAGTTGTCAGCAACAAAATATGCTATAAATCACAAAACAACGAAAAATGGACTCTGTCTTAAAAACAGTTGAATCCGTCTCATTTTTATAAGTAGATATATCCATATGCAGAATCTGGAGAGAACGATACTTTGCGCTGAATTTATTCAGAAACTGGTTAGTAGGTATCTAGCGTGCCCTCTGCGAGTAATAGATAATTACACACGCTCTCTGCACCAACTGTACGCGAAATTCGAACTTGGTGCAGTTCCTTTGTCAGCCTCGAAATACAAACACACTTGTGTTTGGTGTGCGTACACACCTGCGATAAGATACGGCGTACGTCTCTTTGGAAACTTCGATTCTTGAGCAAAGCAGGTGTCGCGTGGAAATTGTAACGGCGGTTCGAATATCCACGAGGATAATAAGACTTGTTGTCACTGATGAATAAACTTTCACCGATCGCGCTTTTTCTGAGGGGCCATGTCAGGTGACGTTCATCGGGATGTAATAATAAGGACACTAGGGTGACTGTACCTAATATCGCCACTGTTCCTAATATCGCCACCTGCTATATCTCGCAAAGTAAGCTCTAAAATTGATCGGTTATGCACTGAATTAGTACCTAACCATATGTAGGAAGACATACTGTAATTGCAGCATCATGTGATCAGCAATTACAGAATGAGAAGTATTTTAGTGAATCTTAATAGTGTAAAAATTTATTGAACTGCCACAATTTTACATCACATTCGGAGAAGCTAAGTCTAATAATTTCGTAAATGCAAGAATATCTACTAGAAATACCTAATTAATGATCTACTTCAGGAATTAAATCGATTAACATATTTTCCGTAGTGAAAATAATGTTTTTCTTTTAGCAGTATGGGTGTTCCCAATACCGCCTACCGGAGAACAATGGTTTCGATGTAATGTTTGTTATAGCTGGGTTACGAAAGGTGTCGAGCAACCGTAATAAACTTTATTTGTCCAATATGTACATCGGAACGTAAAAATAAAATATTTTAAAGATCTATATTTTTAAATTTCTATATTTTTCTAATAAAAATGAAATCAAAGATGCATAAAAATACATTTATAGAGCAAGAAATAATAAAAGCACATGTGAAAATGACTTTAAAAACATATATATATATATATATATATATATATATATATATATATATATATATGAATTAATCCATATTTCTTAAGTTGGCGATATTAGGTACACTTTTTTCAGGACCCGATTTTTACATGTCTTACGTTTGTTGAGTCCTAATTAAAAATTTGTAGGTTTCAATGATTCTAACTTATGCTACATGAAAGATGAATAATTTCTCTTTACTTTGATACGAGCTGCATGCAAAAATATCAATTATTATTCAATTGACAGCGATTTAACTTTTGCCTGGCGATATTAGGTACAGTCACCCTATAAAACGTAGACACCTTATAAAATGTTGATATTCAATGCAGCAATTGCGACGGTTATAGAAAGAAAAATTGCTCATACGTCGCGTCCTGAAGACTTCAATAAATCATAACCTATGATCTAGAAAGAACAAGCTTTTTAATTAGAGTTAGAAGAAGTGATGAAGTTGGGCTGAATTAACTGGCAGTACATTCCTAATTAATGTGATCATCGTCTATTGGTGTATTCGATTAATTATTAATTTTACGAGACAATGGTACAATCGTAATTTTTCCACATCTCTTTTGTCAATATCGACTGTAGAATACAAATAGGCACACACGGTCTTTGTACAATTGTACTTCAAAGGATAGTCCCCCTATTTTTCGAAACAATCAAATAATTCAAGCCTTATTCTACAGTCTACCGTCTCCTTCGCCTTCCCCTTATGCGACAATCGATCAAGCGCGAAATCAAAGAAAAAAAGAAGACAAGTCTCACGAAGGGGAGCCGTGAAATTGGGGTTACTGATTTCGCTACAATTTTGCATACAGTACATACCATTGGTGGCAATGCGTGAAATATGTACATACATTGGGCGCACTACTCCAAATTTTCCAAGGAAATCAAATTCGAGGTTTCGTATTTTTCAGATTCTGTGTATAAAGCTATGTGTAAGAGCAAGACTGATTTAAATAAATAATCGTAGACATATGCCTGGAATTACTAGGTATGTACATGGGTTATAGTTTTGCCGTTATTGCAACTTAATTAAAGCTTCGTTTTTATGTACCGACACGCATCGAAACTCCGAAGAAGACCAAACTTTCAATACGATTTCCTCGCGAAGTTTTGAATATCTCGGTCTATGAGTTTATTATACCTATATACGTATTGTATGCAAGAATAAATCACTTTCTGTTAATGATCAATTATATTTATTGTCTCAAGTGTTTATAAGCCTTTTACATCTCCCTACTAAATTTTCTACTCTCCTCTCATAGGGTGAAAGCACTAGTAGTCGGCCACCCTCTAGTAGTCGACCACTTTTATTATTTAGCTTAAAGAAATAAGTACTGAAATAAAAAATTTATTACATGACAATTTTATATTATATTTTGAATTTCTAACTTTACAATACGACAAAAAGCGCCCTTCATAGGTAAAAAAAATAAATGCTTTTAAAGTGATTTGTAAACTAATTTTGATTCTACATGCGCCATTGCTGTTTTCTAACCCGAGAAACATAAGTGTGCTTTGAATAGAAACGACAAATGTAATTCAGTTCTATACATTTTTGACTGGAAAATTATGCTATTCCACTGAAAAAGCATCAACAATTTTATATGCGCTTCAAAAATTTAAAAAAAAATGGGATAATGTATTTATTTATGGGAGGTCGGAAATTGGATCATCATTCCCTTTCAATTTTCAATAGTCGACCACAGCGGTCGACTTCTGAAGCTAACTGCATTCACAATGAATGCTAATAGTCGACCACGTTTATATAATTTATTTATAGAATACAAATACCTACTTTAAAAACTTACAATTTGTTACTGCTTCCTATCTTAAAAACGAAAAATTTAATTTACATTGGAAAAAAAATAATTTCTATTTCTTATTAAAATTTTGATAAAGTTTTTAAAAGAACTTATTTTAGTTACGCATTAGTCCTGTCATTGTTAATTATTTACTGATGTTGCACATTATATTTAAAAATAAATTTTAGTTTGTAATGCGCACATAACCTATTTTGAACTTCATATTAAAAATGGTGGTCGACTACTAGCTATCGGACCGGTCGACTTTTAGAGTTAAGCGATCGATTATTAAAGCATTCGGACACTTTATTTTTAACGCTAATTATTTATTTTCCCCGAACTTTCCTACTAACACAAAATATTAAGTGATACATTAAATACATTTGAATTACTTCAATACATTTTATATATTTTATAACATTGATTGTTTATTTTTTTTCAGTACTTTTCACTCGAGTTTAGCTTTAACTGGTCGACTACTAGTGCTTTCACCCTACAATTCCTTCAATTTTATTTGAAAGATTCTTCATTTACATATTCGACTGCCTCTCTTACAATTAGTCCCACATCTTCAATCATCCTTGACACCGACTTACACTATTAATCCCGTCATACGCCTAAAAAATGTTTCTCACGCCACCTATTATCTCACCGCTATAGTTGAGTGGTTTCCTTTGATAAACTCGTATGATATAACATTTATCTCGATCGTTCGCAACAAGTGAAGTAGTTGATTCGCGTTCCTCAACTCTTCACAAAACCTTGTCGGAAGACCCACACGTAAGCTAGTACTTATACCAACTGCATAACTGTTCGTGTCGAGTCATATTGTTACAAACTCAATCTCCGAAAAAAACTTTCGCCGAGTCTGTAACTGGCACCTCGTCCCTACTCACATAACCTCAAACTACGCGCCACTAGCGACCCCCATAGTCCTCGACCTGTTAATGCGGTACTATTAGGTTATCCCATAATTTGACTCACAGTGGCACTCTATTTACTGATACATTCTGCCGACATTTGGCCGTGTGCGCGCATACGTGCGTACCTCACGAATATACGAAATCGATTTTCTCGCAAATGGAGGCTTATGTAAGAAAAATTAATTCCGCGTCTCCAATTTACTTTTGCCCAAGGAATTACCATGTACCCGGTTGTACCAGCCGTTCTGACCCACCATGTATACAAGACGAATGGACCTCTCATGATAAGAGTCTTATCGTTCTGTGTTTAGAAAACGTATCGCGAAAGTATACCCCACGAACACAGCGCGGCGCGAACTTATGGGACGACCCAATATAAACGGTGTGGTTCGCGTACAGGATTCGAACGAAATCGGTGACCCCAAAGCTATGCACCTCGCCTACTTCCACCTCTCCGTGCGTGTACAGTCGGAATCAGGCGGTTTATCGACAGCCACGGTCATGCCCGCCTATCTCCGAGAAGTAAGTATCAGTTAATCCTTCATTGACCAAGATCCTTCCTGTAACCCGGATTCGTCGCCCATAAAAGAGTTTAGGCGTAAAGTCGAGGGCAGCCGGTGAGACGGGTGGAAGGCGATTGAGCGAAGGAGAGGAGAGAGAGAGAGAGAGAGAGAGAGAGAGAGAGAGAGAGAAAAATACAAAAAGGAGAAGAGAAGGAGGGGCAGGAGGGGGAAAGGAGGAAGAGGAGATTGGAAATCCACGGACGCGTGTACGGGCAGCGGCGGCGCGTCTCTCGGATGCACCGGCTTGCAGTTCCGCCACTGATTGGCACTGCGGCGGAGAATGGCGCTGCGTCTGTTCGCGTGCACACGTACGCTCGCGTGCGGCGGTGGCGCGCGCGCGCGTACACACGCGCCCACCGGTTTGGCAACACGGCTGGTGCAAAGCCCGTAACAGCCTGTTGGCCAACATCGTGCCGGTGCGCGGGCGCATGCGCGTGCAACGCCTTCGCCTTCGTGACACTTTAAATAAACCATGGTGGGGTGTAAAAAGGGGGACAGGCACAAAAATGATAAACCGCTACAAAAATCCCGATATAGACGCGTGCACGCGCGCGCGCGCGCGCTCGCGCCACGGAGCTCGCGCGCGACCGACCGAGCGTGCCGATTACACGCGGCGGCGCGCGCCCGCACAGAATCAACCTTGCGCAGGCCAGAATTGAAGGATGGACGGGAAACGGCCTCCGCTACCTCGCGAAATGGGATTTTCGCTGCCTGGACCACGCGAGCGCCGATGACGTCGCGCGAAACCAGCGAAACGAGCATTTCGAGCCCCCTCCACGTGGTTCTGCTCGGCTCTCTTGTTTCGCGAGCTGTCGGGACTGTGCCGGGTGACCAGCTTTCTGGTAGCCGTGAGTCACCGGACGGCTCGATCGATAACTCGTCCTTATGATGTACTACTACTCTTCGATTGTGGTACAAAGAAGTTGCTAGTAGCCAGACTCGCGTGCCATTTTCAAATCCAGATTTGAATGAAGCTGGATTTATTAGGTGGTGAAGCACTTAGGTGTTCCGAACGTCCTCGTTTCGTTAAATGCCTTAAATATGCGTGAGTTTACGAGTTCGATCTGGTCTCGCGTGTGAGTCTAGAAATTAAATTTTACACCGTATTTAGCGTCTGATTTTGAAAGAAATGTATAATCGAACGATTTGAATCTTATTTCTATTGTATTATAAAACTGTACGTGCTTGGAGAATCAACGAGCTGGTCGCTCCAAAACGTACGATCGATGAAGCGTTGAGTTCACGTCAGAAATTCGTCGCGCCAACTTAGCGTTTCAACTCTGTTGTACTGCGTGTTGCCGCAAGAAACTGCTGCCAAAGTGTAGTTTATCGGTACAAAATAACTCGGTGTTTCGCGTCTGTTGCCCAGCTTCTAACGACACGGATCGAGGTGGAAGAAGCGCCTTGTAGTTACATGTGTACTGGGCGCGGCGAGAGTCCTCGTTCCACGGCAGACTTGGTGACTGCTAGAACAGATGAATCGAAATTATGGAATTAACTTCTCTTCGTCGCGCGCAAAAATTATAGGATTTTGCATTTCTTCGCGGGAAGAGGAAACTGTAGAATAAATGCATTTTCATTTGCATGCAAATCGTAGGATCTTTTTCATACGTGTTGAAATTGTGGAACTACATTTCGTTTTGTCCGAGTTAAATAAGTGTGCATTTACTTTGACCAGTTATGCTTATAAAGTGACGCGTTCTCGCTAGGACGAAGATCAATTTTTAACCGACTTCAAAATGAAAGAGGCTCTTAGTTCGAGCTGTTTATATGTATGTTATACGTATTAGGTTTGCCCGCGAATTGCTCCGTAACTACCGAACCGATTTTGGTGAAACTTATTGCATTTAGTTTGGCTTCAATCGACTTAGGTCGTGGAGAAAGAATTACCAAAATCGGTCAAGTAGTTTTGAAGTTACACAAAAAAATAAGAAACCTGATTCATTAATCGACTTCATTATTATTATTACAAGCAGCTCTTTTCATAGGCCCATCCATTTTTTTTTTAAATAAATGTAGTTATATAACTTAAATAACTGAAAAGTAAAAAATAAAAAAATTTTAAAAATTTAAAACCGACTTTTAAAAAATAAAATTGCACCAGAAAGGAAAAAAATATTTTTTCCTTTACACAGTGCAAATGAAGAGGCGCCGACATAAAAATGTGGAGAGTTGTAGATTAAAAAAGGAAAAAATTATTTTTTACTTTTTGGTGCAATTTTATTTTTTTGAAGTTGGTTTTAATGTTTTTAATTTTTTTTTAAAAATCAGTTGTTTCCAAAGTCAGCTAATTACGTGGTCATGCAATCAATTTAATGAAATATACCTAACGCTTTTAAAATATAACACTTTCGACTTAAGTTCCTAACCTATATACTAACATCGCGACACTTTTTGATATTTTTCAAATTTCTCACGAAAACTATACATTATAATCCCGAACCAATAGGTATGTACACTACTTAGTTCAGGACAAATCAATGATTCCTTTACTTTTATGGTTAAGTGGGAAATAAAATTTGAAGTACTCACAAAGTCACTCCGCATTGAGAGGGTGAATTTGTGGCAGCACCAGTGGTGCACCAAGAGGGAGTGGCCCCTGACACCCCCAAAGAAAGAGGAAATACGAGATTAATGTATTCGCGACTGAAGTGATTCAAGATCTTTGTAAAAAGAAAAGAAAACTCGTTTTTATTCTTTAAATAAATTTTAATAATCACCTAATGAATTGTATTAAATTTCCATTAAAAATATTTTTATCCGTTCAACTCGGCTCCCCCAAGGATTAAATCCTGCGTGCGCTACTGGACAGTACACATGTTTTACCCTATGAATAATACAGGGAAATAAAAAAGTACAAAGTAACCCCATTAGTCACAAAGTCACCCCCGCTTGCGGTATACTAATAGTATTTAAATTTCCACTTTCCTGCTTCCTTATTAAAACTACTACAAACTCATTTCATCAACAACCCCATCCTTCCCCAAAATCGGGGGTGTCGGAAAAATCATATACGCTATATAAACAATTCAAGCCTCTGGCATTTATACACATTCCTCTCTATTTTCGCAGCGCACAAATATGAATCCTTTACCAGTAAGGTTACTCCGCGAACTCTGTTTCGTGTCAAGAAACACAAGCGCGAAAAACGCAGGCTCGGGCGATCGATTCCTCTACGCTTACATCGCGGTTCAATTTATCGCAGGGAATCCCTGCTGGAACTACCAGTTAGAACCGCATTGAATTTTGAACTGGATCTATCCGGTTCAATGCGGATATCCAGATCGATGGATGAAACAGGATTTGCAGGTCCAAAATTCATCAGTTTCTATCAGCAATTGCCATTTGTATAAAACCGGAAGGTTCGTATCTGAAATTGCGAATAAAAAATCTTACGGATTCAATCTGGAAATTCACAAGCTCTTTCGAGTCCGTCGCGATCTGGATTGGCAGAGCCTATGATTCACGGAATGCTTATCGGGTTCGAAAAGCAAAAATTTAGCCCGGTTTCCAATGGATTGGCGGATAGAAAATTAATGCGGTTCCTTCCGGTTTTACGAAACTCATACATCGAAATAATTGATTTGGTTCGAACACCGCTAGGTGGCCGCGATACTGGTACCTCCTCTCGCGGCAGCGATGTGCGCCGCGAGACATAAAATCGGCGCCGCGAGCTAACGAGGTAGCTTGCTCCGTGATCAAGACTTCGATGCAAGATTGATACGGCAGAATCTCTTGATATAGTAGGTTTAAGAATAAAATTATATCAAACCTCAACTCACGGTGTAAGTGGTAACGGGTTATTCGATGACTCCTTGATAACCTGAGTAAATCGGTCGAGAGACCATAAATGTGTCGCGAATACAAATAAAACCAGGTAGTAAAATGGCTTGGAAAAACTGATGAGTATCATCTGAATTTTGATCTACACTTCTAGATTCTACTTAGAAACAACTAAAAATTTGAGTCGATTTCATCCAGAAATATGTGTGTTTGAACATGCATTTACGATATGCAAATCTGTGTAAGAACTGGTAGCAAAATAACTTGCAAAGACCATTAGATTCCATTTTGGTTTGGATCTGGATTTCCAACCAGCTTACAAAATGAACAAAGTTAGGGTGATTGTACCTAATATCGCCAGGCAAAAGTTAAATCGCTGTCGATTGAATAATAATTGATATTTTTCCATGCAGTTCGTTTCAAAGTAAAGAGAAATTATTCATCTTTCATGTAGCACATGTTAGAATCGTTGAAATCTACAAATTGTTAATTAGGACTCAAAAAACGTAAGACATGCAAAAATCGGGTCCTGAAAAAAGTGTACCTAATATCGCCTACTCAAGAAATATTAATTAATTCATGTATACATATATGAGTTTTTAAAGTCATTTTCACATGTGCTTTTATTATTTCTTGCTCTATAGGGTAGAAGCCCCAATTACTGACACATTAAGGACTGACTCTAATATTATTGCATAGTATCTGTATTTATTGACTAAAAGTATAAGTTTTTTATTTTTTTTTATTATGGTTTAATATGTTTAGTTCATGAAAAACATTTTGTGGGTCTTAGAATTTCTATTTTTATATATAAATTCATTAATCTAAAAAACATATTTCTAGATCTATTACTGACACCTCTAAAACGTGTGTGACTGAATTACTGACACCCCAATTACTGCCAGCTAACCTAATACTGTTTATTACTCATTTTACGGTTATGTCGTCTCATGTACATGAGCAACTACTGCTATGACAGTAATACCAAAATGCTTGAAACGCTTGTACCAATCACTGTCACCCATATATTAATTAAAAAGGCTTAATTAATCGTTATATTACGATCGTTGTGACTTTCTATGATACTTATATTGTACTAAAAAATTATTGTTTATTATGTAAATAATTTAAATATAGTAATTATAGCCCTTTCTTTAGTGCCCTGTTTTTTCTTTCACTAGTAAGGATGTCGCCATTTCCACTGTTGCCGTCAAATTAAAATTTTGTATCGTCTTATAGAAATTAATGAAAAAAAATATTAAGTGGTGCATTTTCTAGCGTGTAGATTATAGGTTGAATTACATAATTCTTTCTGTGTATGACTTTACAACGTTGATTTATTCGTTATTTTCAGTAAAATAGCTTAAGGTGACAGTAATTGGGTAGGTGTCAGTAATTGGGGGTTCTACCCTAAATGTCTTTTTATCCATCTTTGATTTCATTTTTATTAGAATAATATAGAAATTTGAAAATATAGATTTTTAAAATATTTTATTTTTTACGTTCCGATGTACATATTGGACAAATAAATTTTATTTCGGTTGCTCCGCATATTTCGTGACCTCACCTGTAACAAGCATTACATCGAAACCATTGTTCTCCGGTAGGTGGTATTGAGAACACGCATACTGCTAAAAGAAAAACGCTATTTTCATTATGAAAAATATTTGAATCGATTTAATTTCTTAAGTACATCATTAATTAGGTATTTCTAGTAGATATTCTTGCATTCACAGATTTATTAGACTTACCTTCTCCGAATGTGACGTAAAATTGTGATAGTCCAATAAATTTTTACACTATTAAGATTCTCTAAAATCCTTCCCTTTCTGTAATTGTTGTATGTCTTCCTACATATGTTTAGGTACTAATTCAGTGCATAACCGATAAATTTTAGAGCTTACTTTAAGAGATATAGTGGCGATATTAGGAACACTGGCGATATTAGGTACAGTCACCCTACTCAAGAAGTTTACTAGTAATATGCGAATTACTTCGTGTAAATCCGAGCAGAACCGATGACAAATTGTGCTAGGAAATGCAGATAGATACCATCAAGATTTTTACATGCATATCCGGTTTGAAACTGATAGAAAATATTTCATCTGGTTCAATCTGGATTTTACGGGAAGAAAACCGCATCAATCCGGATTAAAAAATTTTTTATGCGGTTCTAACTGGCAGTTCCAGCAGGGATACCAACTAACAAAAAGGACAGGAAGGAAAGGAAAGCGAGAAATACAAAATCTTCCGGATACTTCGCGGCAGACTAGGTTTCCTTCTTTATTGATTTACATTGGCCTGCCCTACATATCGCGCGCCTTATCTCCTTATCTCTCGCGCGGAACAGAAAGCGAGTTTGATGATCGATACCCACGGATTCCCGGATATCTGCCGGTTCCTACCAAGAACGGCTTACCGTCCGGTCGCCGCTGTTCCTTCGTACGGGGCGGGAACAACAGGAAAACGTCGCGGAAGATCGCGTTCTCGCCATCCCTCCCGCACTAACCGTGCACCGTCGAAAATCGTTCACTCACGAAATCCGTGCCAGCTCCGGCCGGTCGGTTTGCTTTATTCCGACGGTTCGTTTCAGTTCTGCCCTACATATGAAATTCCTTGCTCCGCGGCCGCCTCTATCCTTTTACCAAATGGAACAAAAAACGGCGAGAAGAGCGAGGCGCCGGAACAAAAGCCGGCGGCCGTGTTTCCCTCGCGCGCCACGGAAAGAATAGGTTCGAGCACGACGAGCAAGAGAAACATGTAACTGTTTCACCGAATGTGGAGCAATTAAACGCGTAAACGGGATCCGATCGTTTCGAATTAATTACTCGTGTCCGCCGTAGCCGCGCCGGAAGGCGCTGCTGTCGCGCCGGCGATTCCTCGCGTCCGTGGGCGAACGTGTGGGGCCCCCGAGCGAGCCGACTTAACCTGGAAAATGGAATTCTTCGAAATGGGAAACGCCGAGCGTACACCGTGTGCGGGACTCCTTGAATCGTATTCGTCAACCGTGCTCGCTGAACGCCCATAGGCGTTTCCCGGACGGAGTGGGTGCACGGCTGGAATATATATATATATATATATATATATATATATATGGAGTCATAGGTCTGAAAGGGTTAACGGTCAGGCTATCGCGGGATTTGTGGACAGGACCACCTTCTATCTCGGAGCGGAGATCGCGATTCGCCTGCGACCGTCCACCGTCACAGTAATATATTAAGGGCAGATGAACCGTAGCGGTGGCTATTTTCGCGTGAAACGGTTAATTCAGCGTCTAAGCACGCCGACGATATATCGTCCGGCGCGCTAACAAGTCTAACCCTTTCAGTGTCGCAATTACGCGGCGAGATTAATAGCGACGTTTCTATTTAGCCAGCGGGGATAGACGAGCGATGAATTATTCTCGCAACAGGACGAATCGGAACGCAGCGGATCGTCCCGTCGGGTTAGAGGACCCGAGGCGAAGGATTCTCGCGACCGTTCGATCCGAGAGAGCGGGACCGTCGATTGTCATAATACGCGAATGGTAGAAAGTTGCGCGGTTTAGGTGGCAACGCGGCGAGCGGCGAGATTCGGGGCAGTCGGTGTTAGATAAGTGAGACGCGTCAAATTATTTGCTTAACGATAATAATTGAGGCATTTGATGGGAAAAGGGCACGCAGGCCTATGTGCCATTTTTCCTTAAATCTTTTAAATCCACTCAGGTATATGTTATATAGCGAGGAAATATTTAATTTAATATAATTTAGGAAAGATAAATTGATTTGTAAGATAACTTGGGGTAAAGTATCCAAGAAACTAAAATGTCTTGGGGCACACAGGTGCATGTCTCATTCGGGAAAGGAAAAACATTTTATTTTGTTCCAAAGTGCTGTAGAAATGATCGCCACAAGAAATTTGACAGAGATCATCAAGAATCTATTTTTATAACAATTTTTAAAAACATTTCAAGACACCTATCGTAAGAGATATCTGGCAATATTTGGACGAGGCCAGCAGAATATGGATTGAAAACGTTCTTCAAGCAGTGATGTAATAGTTTTGGAAAAAATTTAACAAAAATTATACATTTCATTTTGTATTTTTTATTTAAAAATGTGTAGCTAAGTAAGTAAATAAATGAACAAGGAAGCAATTTTTTACGAATTTACCACATTTACGGAAAAAGGGCACATAAACCACTTGCTTGAATCTTCTTCAATCTTGCTTAAAGAAAGTCATAACTTTTTTGACAGCTACTGTATGTATAAATACAGGAACACCATTTTAATCAGATAATAAAATGGGTTTTAAATCATTTTTCATGTGCCTCATTCTGTTGGAAGATTTTTATAGTGTATTTCGTTGCGAACATTTCAAGTACACAATGCTCTTCTTAAACTAGATATGAATACAAAAATTTGTAACGATTTCATGCAAAGAAATTAACAAATTTCTAGGGATCCACCAGCTACATAATTGTAGCACACTTCAAATGACAAAATATATCCTTCTTTGTGTAAATTCAATAAGTAGCTCGAAACAGTATTCAGTAATTCGTTCTGGAGCAATGCACTTTTTTTTTCTAAAAATGACAGAGTCAACATAATTACAATCCCAGTGTTTGTTCATTCAGTACTACATAATTTTGATGAAATAATTTCCATGAACAGGTCTGTGAAGCTTTAAAAGGGCTGGGGACAATAGATTGTTGAAATAGATAAATAGAATTAAATATATTTATTCCTCGGAGTGATACCGGATGTGACAAATAAACTTTTATTTGGAATAGTAATTACATAAAGAAATAGTATTTTAAATATATATTTTAATACTAACTCGTGCAAATACTATTGTGAAATGTGTATTTCATTTAAATATAAGAAAATAGTATTTCAAATAATAATATTTCAAATAATAGTATTTCAAATAATGACTGACTGACTGACAACACAAAAATGTGCGTAAACATATACCTGCGTTCAGAAATACTTGCAAGAAATATTTACCTGAATATATGTAATATTAAGAAGGTAGCGAGCGAGATCTGGGAGATCTGTTTGGTTTTAAAATTTGTATCTCCCATTTTCCATCCACTATTTCCTATATTCAAAATCGAGTGCAAATAGCAAATAGTATTTGCTCACTACTTAAGTATCTAATGAAACAGTATTTTCAAATAGTATTTGCTTATGGAAATATTTCACTTTTTCCCCAGCCCTGATCCTCGTGCACAACCAATGATTCTCCAAAAAATTTCCAGAAGTCCTTACCCTAGTAGCATTTATTTGTTGGGAGTTTGTTGGGCCAATGACGTGTTATCGGTTGGCCAACTGTTGAAGTGTCGCGCTATTTTTAAATGGGCCAAAGATTGTAACCAACGTAGGCCCAACGTCACTTAACACGAAGGCCCAACTGAAGGTTTCTTTCCATAGGCCCAACTGAAGGCTTCTTTCCAAAAGACGTCTTACAGAACTTCAAAAGACATCGTAAAGACGTATTCTTCAGGTCTGGTTTAGGAAAAAAAAAATTCGCGGTGAGGAGAATCGAACCCAAACTTTCCGCTTACAAAGCAACCGCTGTTCGCAACTAACCAGCACACATCCTTGTAAACACTTGTAATTTCTAGTTACACAACTAGTATTAATTGTTTATGAAAACTGCGCAGTGACGCGAAATATTCTACAAAATATCATCATCCGACCATTAGACTCATTCCTTACAATTTCACATCTGTCTTAAGACAGACGTTCTCATTAAGTATTTATAAATAAGAAAAGAAAAATCACAACAGGTTTTTTGATGTAGCAAATTTTCTGACGCTTGTAAGACGACATTTAATCATCGTTGTAAATTTTTTGTTAATTAACCGACCATAGTAATTGTAGGCCCAACATTAAATATTCGTTGGCAAACTGTCGTAACTTTTTGTTAATTAAACAACAATAATAATTGTAGGCTCAACATTGAATATTCGTTGGCAAACTGTCGTAACTTTTTGTTAATTAACCAACCATAACAATTGTAGGCCCAACATTGAATATTCGTTGGCAAACTGTCGTAAGTTTTTTGCCGTAGGCCCCGTGTTGGGAATTTGTAGGCACAAACACTAACTATATCATCCCAACTAATTCCCAACTGTTGGCAACCGTTGGCCAACCAAATATGCTACTAGGGTAATAATTTAAATCAGCATTTCTATTACGTAAGATCGAATATTCTCAAGGGAGGAACACTTTTTGACGGATATAAGTGCGTCGGGGAGGGCGAATGGTTGAATCGGCGCGGCGCCAAGAAGGAAATACTTTGCAAAGGCTGCTAACAGCGGGGGAGTTTGGAAAATTCCAAGGGGCGAAAAAGGAAAAGATGCTTCCACCGCTTCTGGCCGAATCTCGCAGAATCTCGCCGAGACTATCGCGGATAAAAGCCCCGTATGCCATAATCGAGCGAGATGATAGATCGTTTCTAGAAAGTACACCAGCATACACGCATCACGCAATCGTATCAAATCTATGAAAGTCCACCTACATGCAGGCTGTACACGTACGATTCGCCGTTTCACCTCAAGCAGTGAAACTTGAGACGTTGTCCTTTCAAGACTGCATTTATGCGCCGCGATTAAATGTGAACTAGATACAGCTTGTGGAAAAACAATTGCGTTTTTTTGCATTCGAAATGTCACCGCGCGTACGAAATACTCTCGCATGCATCTGTAATAGTAATAATCATAATGCACCTCAAATAGGTGCATGAAAAGTAGAACAAAGCAAACAGAAAACCACACGGAAGATAAATAAAAATAAAGGGAATAAGAGAAGAGAGGATTTTAAAAACCACGATAAAAATAGTGGTGTAAAGAGCGAAGTTCAGAAAAGATGTTATTAATCGCGTTTTATTATTATTGATCGCGTTGTTATTAAAGCTAATCGAAAAACTTATACCAACGTATTTATATATTCATAATAAATTTCTTTCTACTGCAACGAATAATACTCGTCTTTTCTTTGGAGTACTGAAGCTAACTTGTTGCTCGAGATTCTCAAGCTTCTTCAGAGTACTCGAAACTTCGACTCGATTGTTCAAACAGCTCGAAAAGATTCGACTTTACCGAGGAAAGCATCGTGGGTTTCGAATCCAGTTGTCCCAAGTTTCGAGTGGTTAGAGTTACTCGAACGGATTCAATTTGTTTGGCCTACTTCGGGCAGATCGAATATCTTCGGGTTGCTCCAAGTTTTCCTGCTTCGAGAAAGCTTGGGTGGCTGCTATGAGCTGCGGTATTTATACAACTACGTTCTGCTCACTCGATGGATCTCAGTTCGTTCGTTGTTAATAGTATTAAGCAGGATTAGCTGGCGACATCTGCTCGAAGGAATTTTGTGATTTTTCAGTTACTTCCCCTACAGCACACTTCGTTGCAGGAACGTTGCACAGCCGTTGCAGTACATTGCAATGTTGCCGTTTGGTTGCAGGTTGCATTGCAATATTCCTGCAACATTGTGGAAACATTGCCGTGCAATATTGCAATGGCCACGTTTGTGCAATGTTTCTGGAATATTGCGCACACATTGCCGTGGAATATTGCGCACATACTGCGTTACAATAATCCAGGAATATTGCGCACACATTGCCGTGGAATATTGCGTACATACTGCCGCACAATATTCCCGGAATATTGCGCACACATTGCCGTGGAATATTGCGCACATACTGCAGTACAATACTCCCGGAATATTGCGCACACATTGGCGTGGAATATTGCGCACATACTGCAGTACAATACTCCCGAAATATTGCGCACACATTGCCGTGGAATATTGCGCACATACTGCAGTACAATACTCCCGAAATATTGCGCACACATTGCCGTGGAATATGGACTTACATATTTTCACTCCTCGCCTACGCAAAGCGTTCGTGAAATGCAAACACACGGAATACAGTCTTAAATACCACAGGAAACCTCCGGGGAACATAGGCGACCATGGAAAGTATGTGATATTAATAATTAATAACATTAGTTAATTATAACTATATACGGTTGAAGCAAAGTGTGAAACTGTAAACAGCGACAAAAGATATTTGTAAAAAATAAATATTAGATGTCCAAAGTACTGCCAGTGTCTTTACTATTGCCATTTAATCTATTGTTCATAACAAAAACGTCCCGCGATGTCGAGTGTAAATTTAGAAGTCCGTATTATTGGCGAACGCTGTAGGAACGGCCCGGTGGGACGTTCAGGCAACATTCGTACATAAAACGGATTGACGCGGAGCGTTCCTGAAATACAAACACGCGGAATATAGTCTTAAATGGCAATAGTAAAGACACTGGCAGTACTTGGGACATCTAATATTTCTTTTTCACAAATATCCTTTGTCGCTGTTTACAGTTTCACACTTTGCTTCAACCGTATATAGTTATAATTAAGTAATGTTATTAATTATTAATATCACATACTTTCCATGGTCGCTTATATTCCTCCGGAGGTTTCCTGTGGTATTTAAGACTGTATTCCGTGTGTTTGTATTTCACGAACGCTCCGCGTCAATCCGTTTTATGTACGAATATTGCCTGAACGGCCCGCGGGGCCGTTCCTACAGCGTTCGCTAATAATACGGACTTCTAAATTTACACTCGACATCGCGGGACGTTTTTGTTATGAACAATAGATTAAATGGCAATAGTAAAGACAATGGCAGTACTTGGGACATGTAACACTTTTTTACATATATGTTTTGTTGCTGCATATGGTTTATGAATTTGTTTAAACCCTACAGTGGTAATTAAATAATTGTATTAATTACTTATATCACACATGTCGACAAACAGAATACAGTGTTATATTTCACAGGCAACCTCCACGGGAATATATGTGAACACGGACAATATGTGATATAAGTAATTAATCCAATTGCAAACTGTTAAATTGTATATAGCAATAAAAGATATTTGTAAAGAAGTTTGAGCTGTGAAATGTAAATCCACAAACATTAAAAACTAGAAAATAAAAAAGTATATAAAAAAAATTTATGTTAAACAATTGTATCAAAAATGCGCTTAAAAACTAAAAAAAAATTTTTTGTTGTACTACGCAAGATATTTCATAATAGAATATGAATCAATGTGATACAACATCAAGCGTCGAAATGAATTTGTTGTGAGATATCCGGCACCACGATTAGGTAGATGTAATGGGGTTTGTCCAAACGAATCTTCGTTTTTGAATAATTTGAGTTTAAAGCGTTGCACGGTAGGAGTATAAGTTCGAGTACGTAAGCAATATCCTCAATCAACATTTGTAGCTGCAGCGGTAAGGTGTTCGTCTACGGTGCTCGAGGTCATGGGTTCGAATCTTCACTGAGGTAAAATAATTTTCTATTTAGGAAAAACACACGGACGTTATACTACTACGATTCTGAAGCCATTCATGTCGTCGCGTCCATCAAAGACACGGTATATGTATTAGTACCAGTACCTTACTAGTATACCACCGATATTTTTATTTTTGGCCCTACTGTCCGAACGTTGCGTGACCATTTCTGTGCAATATCTCCGAAATATTGCATGACAATATCTGTAAAATCTCCGAAACGTTGCGTTCCAGAAATATCTCCTGCAATGTTACACAAGGCGGACATAGCAATTTGCTTGAAACGTTTCGGGAACATTTCGAGTAATGTTCCAAATGTTGCAGCGCGACGTCACTGAGACGTTCCTGCAACAAAGTGTGCTGTAGGGGTTGGTGAAATTCTAAATGCAACTTGCACGTTCATTGATGAGAGAGGAAATGTCGACATAGAAACGTGGTACAGTGACAAGTGGGTGAGGTAAACAAGTATATGGTGTCGGTGTATGGTCACCTAAGAAACAGGTGCATTCTTGATAAACGTGTACCCACGGACTACAGGGTGTATAATTGGGGCAGAGATCAGTGGACGTACGATAATCAATGGTCGCCATTTTGCCCACACTAGCTCATTTCGCAGCCCTGTAATCTCATAAGTCCACGAAAAGGTACATTATTTTGGGAGAACTTCGATATGAAACGACTCCAAGTATTATTATCAAGTTAGTAAATTAATGTACGATTAAACAGTAATAAATTATAATTTCGTGAAATGATTTCAGTCATCAAAAGGAAAGATTTTCACTTATTTGTGGATTATAAGATAGGCTCGATTTACTGCTTTTTGTAATATTGGGAAAGCTAGAATTTCGATACGCCAACTAGTGGCAGAAAATTGAACTACTGAGAGTAGGTCGAAATCCGTCGAAGTCCATATGATTATCAGTGTGTATATAGACATGTTGTGAAAAACGAGTGTTTTTAAATTGTTTTCAACACTAAATTTTTACTTATTCGATTAATGAATACTTATTCGGAATGTTTGGTGGGTTAAACCTACTTTCAATAGTTTGCCAACTTACCACCACAGCGCTGAAGTCTAAGCCACGCCTCCACTAAGTTTCCCAGTATTTGTTCGACGCTTTTATTTTCGGAACGATATAACAATACGATCGAAGAAAATTGGAGCAGTCGGAGGATAGAAATTAATTGTGAAGTTGTATTTGTTTAAAGCACTTAAATAGGTTTTATTACTCCAGTTTTTGCTAGGTTATAACATTTTTGATTGCGGTTCTTTTTATAGATTCAGTACAACTGTTTTTTCTTTTCAAACAGTGAGATATACGTTCGAGTTTATGGTTTTTCAGTTAGGCAAAGGGTTGTATTTATTTCGCTGTAATAGCAAAATTAATTTGTACATAATGATGATTGAGAGAGTGGAGAAAGGATTATAGTTCTGAAATGGGGGCACTATGTCTCAAACAATAATTAATATGTGTATTATTATTTAATATTTTTAAATATATTTACATATTTGACTCACTAGTTTATGATAACTTAACCAAACGATTTCGTGCTCAACTGACAAGATCAGTTTCCTATGAAACTGATATCATACTTAAATTTTCCTCTTTCCATTATTGAATTAAATAAAGACTCTTAATTGCAAAAGAAATGTAACCCATAGTAGTGATGTCAATTTGATCCATTAATCAGTTCAGTTCGTTATCTCAGAGATAATCGGGGCAGCGATTGCATTAAGTTTTCATTCAACCAAAAATTATAATCTGTCTTTTCAAACCGGTGCTATCTCCGCCAAGTGAATATATTCAAAATACCAATCACGGGTCCCAAAAGTGTCTCGCGTGGCATCAATCATCAATCATCTTGTTACTTCCCCAAGGGTCTTTCTATACCAGACATTTCTGTGGCTCACGATTAATATTTCAGATATACACTACCGGTCAAAAGGATTTGATCATTTGTTATAGGTAAGTATGATAAAAGAGAAAATGGAATAGCAGTCGTTTCATTTTATTTTGTTACTTTAAAAGTGATTTGAAACTGCAATTCGATTATTATTAACAGCTGTAGTCTTCCCCTTTCTGAGATACAACAGCTGATTTTTGTGGTTCAAACGTTTTTTTTTATAACAGAAACAATTGCCAGCAATATAGTAAATCCTAAAATGTAATTACCATTACCAACATTCAAATGTCGTTAAAGAATTTTGAGGCGACAATGGAATATAAATTCTTAGATACTTAATTAATATTATTAATATATGTTAGTAATATTAAAAGTTCGATCGCGTAAAAAGCAACAATAATATCTTTATCTATGGATTGAATTGTCAAAATTGCAAATATACAAAAAATAATGAGTAGATAGCAGTTTGACAAAGACAACCAATATTCGCCTATATTATTTTTTATCCAGTACCCTTCAAAAGTGATCAACACTTTCGAGGGGTAGTGTATTAATTTCACGAAGACAGTACCGGTTCAAAGGAGCTAACAGAAGACAACCTCTCCCTACATGCTCCCAACGGTCCCAGCTCTCCCAGCCAGCGCCATCTAGGCCGCGCGAGGTCCCCGAACTACAATCGCCGGGTCCGCGACTCGCGAGGCGTGAAAAGGCCTTAACGGCTCGAGAGGAGTAACCGCTGGGCTAGGCGTACGCGAAAAATCCGGCAGCCATTGGCGCTAGCTGACAGTCGGGTGTTTCATGGCCGCGGTGCATATTGCGGGCGAATGTTGATACGGGGCAGCGGGCGATGCGCGACAATTTACATCACCGGGCAAACTAGTGGATGATTTAAACGGGGTCGTCGTTTAAACAACAGCTGCGCTCGCAGAAGCGCGGCCGGCCGCGGCGCGGGCCGCGTGCACCCTGACTGGATGATCGCGGATGAAAAAGAGGGTGGCCCTATTAGCGGCCGGTGCTATCGTTCGTTCGCATTATCCCGTAACACATTAATGACGCGACAAGTCAGCGCATGACAACGCGGCATCCCTCTGGCGCAGCGCAGCTGAGGTCCATCCGCGATCCTGTCTCTCTGTCTCCTGCAACCCTCTTTGACTGACTGTTTCCCTCTATAACCCGTCCTCCAGTCCTCCCTCTCGCTCCCTCATTCACTCAGTCCTTCCCTCTCCGTCTCTCCCTCTCTCTCGCTCTCTCTCTCTCTCTCTCTCTCTCTCTCTCTCTCTCTCTCTCTTTCTCCGCCTGCCCCCCATCTCTCTCGCGATCTCTCTGTCGCTCGCACGCCGCTCCGCGAACACTCCGGCTGCTAGCCCGAGCTCTGTGAGGAGATCAATAGGGATCCTACACCCCGTTCCTCCTCCAACATGCTGGAGGAGGACAAAGGTACTCGCTCTGATGTTCCACTCGCGTTGCCGCCCGCTTCCTGTGTATGCACGTAGCGCGGGTACACGCGGGTGCACGCGCCTGTTTACGGGGATCCACGCCGCCCCATGTACATGTTGTTGCGAATTTCGCCGGGGAGAACGGGATGTGAGGGGCGAGGGCGGGCGCGCCGCGCGTAGATCCGCAGGTACGTCGTGCCACGTCGGGATCTTTGAGATACGACGGGATCACAGTGTACCGCCGCTACCCGTACCTCGACCCCCTTTAATTCCTTTGACTGCCACCGAGCGCGTGATTCGAAACCGCCCAACTTGTTTCAACTGCTATTTGCAGGTGCACTTAGTGCTTCTCGGCGGGGACGAAGATCACAAGATCGACGCGTAAATTTTTGAAAAAATTTGGTACCGCCAGCCAGCTTGCACTTACCTATACCCTGTACACCGTAGTCTCGATCGCGGGTTTGCTCTAGTTGGTGAGGTGATGGATGTTTGTAGCGTTAATAATTCTCAGTGTTATCGCTTCAACGAGCGCTTCTAGACCCGTTCGGTTTTTCAATACACACAGTGTGCTTTTAAATGAATAACTCTTTTGTTGGGAAATTTTGCTCTACTCTGCGAGAATTGTTTCCTTCTTTAGCAGTCGTGGGTCATGATAGTAGAATCTCGATAAGTTGCCAGCGAACGCAGGGTAGAGATGTTCGCTTAGTTACGAATAAACAAAATGAAAAGCGATAGTAGAAGCAGATGCGTAGATTTTAGTTTTGCAATTAGTGGGGAGAATGTTATAAGTGGGAGGTCTCATGCGGCTGATTGGTTACCTCTTTAATTGCATGAACCTCGACACTTGCATGTACTTGCAGCCCCGTTTTCGTGCAACTATCGAGATTCTACTGTACATTGGAAATAAGAGTTTGTAATTAGGTAGAGGTAAGGATGTAATTAAGCACATATGAAATAGGTATAATTTATTAACTGCTAGGGAATAATAAAATTATATTATTCTTATTTATCTTTCCATTACTACAACTATCCAACACTCTACGTTTATAAACAAAACATTTAACCATTATTTACTCCCAAAGAATTCAAAATCAGCGCAGCAACGAGTCAACAAGCTCCACCCCTACAGTAAGATTACTTTAACCTTTCGCTACCCTCTCTGTTGTAGAAGATACAACAGTTGTGAATTTTTTTTGTGCCTGAAAGCGACCTGTCGGTTTTGAACCCATTTCTAATCCTCTAGTTATGCCTTCTGCATTTTATGAAAGAATCCTGCCTCTTTTAATCCAGTTTTTCAGTCTGGATGTAGAGTAAACTGTACAATGATTGGCACCCTAAGCCGAAATCCCAAATGGAATGTCTACATTTTTTTGCGAAGTTTTTATATGGTTTTGATTTTCAGTTATTATCAATGATTCTAGATTTCTCATTAAAACAAAGCATCTTGAGTACCTATTAAGTCTTTTATTTTAAAAATATTCAATGAAACACAAAAATAGGCATACAAGTACAATCATTGCCACCCTAAAATTTGAGGTTATGTAGAAAAACATATGTAGTTAAAAACGAAGTTTAAAGTGTTTAAACAGACTATTTCATTCACTATTAAATACCTGCAACACTTAGGAAATTTGTATTTCAATCCATTACTTAGTTATAAAGCGAAAAAACATACTTACCTACCCTTTTCAAAATTTTAAGAAAACGCCTAAAACTCAGCCGTTTGTCCCACTTTGTGGTGTTGCCAGATGTAAAATGTGTAGTTCAACCACTGGGCTTAGCAGTGTTGCAGTGAAAGAAAAATAACAAATTGTAAAAAAGTACTTTCTAAGCCTGTACTTCTTAATATTTGGTTTTTTAATCAGGAGTGCCAATGATTAGTGCAGCGCCAGCGTTAGTGCAGTTTACCCTACAGGCGTTGTAGAGATGAAGCAGTCATTTCCTAGAAAGTGCAACGCGCGTGTAAAAGTTCATTGGCGAAACACATTCCAAAGTGGAACTATTGTGTGAAAGGTGTCATCAGAGCGATGGAAGTGAATAAAACAATACTTATGTAAAATAGTAGTCGTTATTCAGAGACTCAAAATACGAAATAAAACAATAAAAAAATAAAAATTTCAAACAAACATGATCAAATCGTGATGTAAAAAGTTCAACAGCGGTAACCATGTCGTAAAATACCTGTCGCTTCAGCTTTCTAAATGCTAAAACTACACAAACCTCTACTCTACAGATTGAAATTTTCAGTAGACATAATGGTGTTTCCATTCGAAAGCAAATCCATCGGTTACTATATCAGCTTCCATCCACGGAAGGCGCAACTAATATTCCATTGGAGCACAGTGTTGCGTTGTAACATTTATTTCTCGGCTAAACAGAGCCCGGCGAATCCAAGTCTGCTCCGTCTGACGGATCATCGATGCAAATTAATCGTATTCCCCATAGAGGATAGAACCAAGCGACTGTGAGACAGCGACGCGCCTTATTCGGATCCTCTGCAATTTCCACGCGCCCCTATAACGGAGACGATCTCCTATTAATTAATCCCGTTAATTAATTTCGTCTACCGGCTCTGTCGGGGGCAACGATTCGACTTTCGATTCGTTTGTGCGGCTGCGGTAGCCCGCGGTTTTGTGGAGCAGTCTGTGCAACAACCGGTGCTACCGCGAGTGCACTTTCTTCTCGCTGCCGTGCCGTGGCACGTGTGTACGCTCCCGGGTTCGGCGGTCTTAACAGACACTCGTTACACGCTCTCACAAAATTTCACCGTTCCGCTACCGTGGCACACGACCGCCGCGATGCCCGCGCGCCATCATGCCGGCGCCTTAACGACCGAACGACATCGATTATGCCGAAAATGAAGAATCCCCGAGCCCGGCTGCTGGGTGGAGAAAGTCAGCCAGCCACTTGCCCGCGACAGGCGTAAAAAAGGCGCCCGGACGAGTGTCCTCTACCGATGATTCGTTAGCAACGAGGGAGGAAAAATGAGGGAATAGAGCCATAACAATGGAAGGTTATTGCGCCGGGCGGGTGCTTTTGTCTTCGATCGTTGGTGGGAAGTGGTTGAAAAATCTACGGTCCCGGTGATTAACCAAGCATTCGCCAGTTGGGAACTACCGCGGCCAAGGTGCCGTGGTTGGAAGAACTCAGTCTATTTGGCGATGATGCATTAGCTGGTATCATCAATTGAAAAGGATTGCCCGACGCAAGAATAAGCATAAAATAAAATACAAATTCAAATCCTCACGGTCGAGAAATGACATATTTTTCTGATAAACGACCAAGCCTTTAGCGATACTGATTTTAATCCCCCATGATTGTGCATCGGCCAGTGGCCTCGTTCGATGGTCCATTTCCTACTATCAGCCCGAGGAATTCCACGCTCTCGGGTGCGTAAGCGTCTCGTCGGCGGTGAAAACGAGTGGATGGTCACCGTGACGCCGATACGCGGTGCACGCGCTCGGCGGACACGTTCCACGGGCCCGTGCTGACCGGCTGATTCGGGCCGGCTCGCTGGGGCCCACCTGTTCCCGTTCGGGCGATGGGTAACAAATAAAGCGAAAGAAGCGCGACAATGTGGCATGTGCGGCATCGGCGGCGGTGGATGATGGCATAGGTGGTACCACGGTGTCGGTGGCGGTGGTGGTGACTTGGGATATAAGGTGGTCATAATAGTCCCCGGCACCTGTCTCAGCGAGCTGAGCATCTGAGATCGGGAACTGATGCAGCCGCTGAAGAAGTCGACAGACCTGGAAGCGAAGGAGGAGGAGAGGGGCGGGCGGGCGGTAGGGGGGAAGAGAAAAAGAAGAGCCAGGAGAGAAGGGAAGCGGGAGAGCCAGGAGAACGAGGAGAAATACTCCTGGCAGCCCGGCAGGGAAGGGGGCGCGCGGCGGCGGAGCGGGAGAAGATGGTACAGGGTTGCGAGGTGGGAGTGGAAGAGGAACGAAAGAAAAAAGTCAAAAGGAGAACAACGAGGACAACGAAGGTGAAACGCGGCGGAGGGAGAATCCGCAGGCGACCGTGGCAGCCGTAGCGGGAGGGAGGATAGGAGAGGAAAAAAGAGCGGAAAGAGTCATAGAGAGCGGAGAGAGAGAGAGGAGCTGGGCGAGGAGAATGAGCACCGGTGTGAAGGAGCGTGCGCGTGCTACTGTTACACCGACACCTGCCACAAAACTTGGCTCTACTTTTTGGCGCACATGCACCCACCACGCCTTCCCCACTCCGGCCGCCCCTACAGCCGTATGCATATCGGTGGCTTCCGTTTGGTAGCGGCCGATGCGTCTTATTGCGAAGTCCATGAGCCGTCGCGGGCGGGGATTAAGCTCCGCGGCCACGAGGCTGAGGTGGGAATCTCAATTCCTGCATCTTGGTCGCGCGGTCTATCGTGATGAGCGGGATGCTGGGGCATTGTTATTTTTAGAGCTGGCTCGCGCGAATTGAAACGGACGAAGATTAATGGTAAACGATGATCAGCGCGAATTCGTCGAGGAGAATTTAATGGGACGAGATACGATTATCTTTAAGCATCGAGTTTACTCAACTGGGTCAGCCACCATGTCGATTTCCTCGTGGTAGCTGAAACACTGCCACCCAATAGATTCAATCATTAATCGTCCCAAAATCAACGAAACATAGCCGATGCCCGAGAAACATGATCTGCCCGCGAACCCCTGTACAATCGAATCGTTCTCGACTCGTCATATCGTTCCGTCCTCCCCTCCTGCTCGGTTCCCTAAAAAGGAGACCCCGAGCAAAACAATGCGACCTCGCAAGACACGCGACGACCTGACAGCAGCTCTCTCTTTACAACAGTGACGTCGACTGCGAGGCTGCGGCGGGCGGAAATTTCAATTAACTTTATGGAGGCCGCGATGTAAATTGCGTAGGGGTCAACGCGTGCCGGCAGGGGCCAGAGTAGGAGCAAGGGTGATGCTGCTGCCACCGCTGCCAGTGCTGCTGCTGCTATAGAGGGGATGAGAGGGGAGGGGTTGGAGGCCGTGACGGTGGTAGTGGCGGCGGGATTGGCGGCGGCGGTGGTGGTGGTGGCGAGTTCAGGGGTGGTTAGAGGTGTAGGCACGGTCCACGGCCCCGTGGGCATAGGGTGCGGGCAGAGGGTCGCTGGTTGGATGGGTATTGATCAGCCAGGCGGCCAACAAGACGCCTTTGCAGGATACCTACTATACCCGCTACCACCATCAGCCAACGTGACGTACACATTGCCGGGATTTCCTGTCACGTACAGCCCCCACGCGACGGGCGGCTCACCTACACCGTGGATTGGGCCAACATAAACCAGCCCCACCATCCATAACATCACCCACACACCAGGCCGCCGTGGCACGTGAAATTCGAGAGAGGTGGAAAGAAAGCGGAGCAGAGACGGAGGAGCGAGCGTGATAAGGTTCGGAGGGTTGAAAGAGGGAAAGGGAAGATTTTCACGATGCTACTAGCCAGGCGGCCAACAAGACGCTTTCGCAGAGACGGTATCGTACATAGGTACGAGCACACAGCCGCCCTCCTACACGCGCGCACACAGCCCGCCGCCCCGAGAGCGAATATACACTACCACAATTTGACATCATATACCCACCACCAGGACCAGCCGACATAAACTACCACCGCTGTCCATGAGGGACCACCTACAGAAACGCGTCTTTCCACTGTGGGTTCTGAGAGAGCCGTGGCAAGGGAGCGGGAGCGGGAGACAGGCGGCGAAAGAGAGAAGGAAAAAGGCGGCTAGGCTTCAGTCGGCGGGCAGAGCAAGACGGAGGAATTTCACAATGCAAGCCGGCTACCACGAAGCCTTCGCAGGGTTGCTACTATACGTATCACCACTACCGACGCGCGCTCCCCGTACGTATTATTGTCGCCCGGCATAGTGTACCCACGATCACGATCATTGGTCTATAGTCTGTACCATCACCATCGCCACCTATGGCGACTCACACGGCGAACCCTTGAGACACGGGGTCCGGGACGGACAAAAAGAACGAAGGGAGACGTAGAAAGGGGGAGTGCGAGGTTCAGACGCTCGCGGAAGAAGGAAGGAAAGAAAGCTTCTGCCAGCGAGACAGCCAACCGAACACCTATGCATCGGCGCTCCGGGGTATATACGCGCGCCATCGCGCCGTTGCCTGTTACTCGTCTAGTTCAGGAAGTAGAGACGAAGAAAGGGTGGAGGACAGACGGAGCGCGGTGGCCGAGAGCCACGCGATCGGTGGAACAAGGACGGGGGCCTCGCGTTGACGCTACCAAGCCTCTCAGGCAGGAGGCCTTTGCAGGATGCCCACTACATATATCTAACACCATCGCCTACACATTGCCAACCAACACGCTTAAGATCCGCACGGCATCCCGTCTTCGCGTTAGCGATGAGGAGGACAGAGACAAAGCGGGGGAGAGGGATACACGCGTATATAGGCAGACAGAGGGGGTGAGGTTTATACGGTTGGATGAGAGGACGGTTGGAGGGTAGGATAGATAGAGAGGGCGAGACAGCGCGAGCCGGAGGAAGACGGGCTAGGCAAGGGTGGGTAGGGGGCGAGTTCACGTCGACGCCACTGGCGCGACATAGTGCCCCCGATTGCGATATATATCCACCCTCTCTAACCAACCCTATGCTTCTGCCACCCACACGCTTCGATCTCTTCTGCTCTCTACATCCCTACCCCGTCCCCTTCGTCAACCCCATCGCCAGCTACCACTCCAACCATCTCCTACCCTTTTACTCCTCCACTTCCATCTAGGAACTCAACCCCGCACCACCTTGTCTCTCTCTCTCTCTTCACCACCACTGCGCTTTTGCCTCCGTTCCGCAATGCTCGGCCTCAGGGTTGCTGGCGTTGGTCGGGGGTCGGGGCCGGCGGGGGGGATGACGGAGGGCTGCTGGACGATTCTCGGCAGCACTTCGTCCACGAAAAAGTGTATACATATATGCTGTATATAACGCTGCAAGAGGGTGCTCCTGCGCGCCGTTCTTTTTTTTTTTCGACGCGGTGCCCTGGTGTGGGGATGTCCGATTGGAATTTTCGGGGGGGAGTTTCTCGCGCGTGGATCCCCCGTACGCGCATGCCCGAACGAGTCTACGCGGGTATCGATATATCGGGTAATTCAAAATGCGAGATATTTCCTGGAGCTGAGCACTGGAGCGCCCACAATGCGAGCATTCGGTGCTGCTTTTGGGGGTAATTCCAGCATGATTCTCCGTGGAAGTGGGAACAGGGTCGACTGTGCTTATAACTTTATGCACTTCTATGTTCAAATTAGTTCGGCACTTACGCATCGCTGCAGTGAAGAAATTTTTATGAACATGGTTTTGAAAATTACGATTTGAGGAGCAAAATATTATTTAATGGAATGTTAAATAGTTTTGCGTTTGTATATTGTTTGCAGCAAGTTCGTGCGATATCGATGGCTTAGTGCACAAATATTGTATGTCCGCTTTTAGTGTTTTCGAGAAAAACAGCTTGAATTGCAATGATTATGCAATAGTGCATAAGATTTAGGGGACATACAACGAACAAAAATATTGTTTTTGACAAATTTATGAAATACCAATAAATGTGATTTTTATACACTATAAAGAAACAGTCAAGAACTATTTGTTGCATATAAAAATTTAAATTTCACAAAAAGTGGACAAACAATATTTGTGCACTAAGCCATCGATATAGGTGTGATTTAGTTTCGCTGACTATGAATAACTTAGGATGAAAGCTCTTGGTACCGCAACAATCTTTGTTACATGATGCGTTAAGTGATAAAAATCGAGGGTCAAAATTTTCTTTCATATATCGACGTCTTCGGTGCCAATATGAAGAGAAAGAAGCAATATCAATCAATCAATTTAATCAGTAATCAATCAATTTGCATAAATGGTGAGGTTCATGGGTTCAGGTAATCGTGGTTCAAGAAAATTGAAGGTCACAATTTTAATGTAGAACTCTCAGTGTAATAATCTTCTGCGGCAGTCGATCCTCGCCGAAAATGAGTCCTACCACGTACAAGTGCCTTTCCATGTAACTACCAATACTACTTAACTCGAGTATACATCCGGGGGACACAGGGTCGCTTATGTATTTCATGCGGGTGAAGCGATTGGATAAGATGATTCTAAGCAGCCTGCAACGTCCTCTGCACTCAATAACCGAGCAAGTGAAATGTTCTGTAATTGATTAACGGAACATGAATGTATTAGGTTGTCCGAAAATAAATTGCGGCTTTTAACTATAAAATTTAAGGTCATACAGCTCAGTTCACAATCAACTTTTTTAATTAAAATTAGAAGCATTGGAATCCGTACATTTTTGCCAACGATCTACGAGTTCCATTATGCCGTTACGGTAGAATTCTGAAGCTCGAAGGGCGATGAAGCCTTCGAAGGCGGTTTCAGCAGCTCCTTTGTTTTTCAGAATTTTCTCTTGCAAGAAATTTGCAGCTGTTTGAAGAACTGGCAGTCTGTTGGTGGAAGGTTTGGTGTAGGGTAAAGGAACCCATTACTGACACTTTAAGCGTCGACTCTGACATTATCTTATAGTTTTGTACTTACAGAGTAAAAGTACAGTATGTTGTTCTGGTTATTTATTATTCTTCAATATGTTTGCTTGATGAAAAAAATTTAGTGAATCTTAAAACTTCGATTTTTACGTATAAATTCATCAATTTCATTAATATATTTCGGGATCTATTACTGACACCCTTAAAATGTATTTGACTGAATTACCGACACCCCAATTACTGCCAGCTAACCTAATACTGTTTATCTCATTTTAAGGTTCGTTTCATGTACATGAACAACTACTGCAATGACAGTAATACTAAAATACTTGAAACGCTTGTACCAATCACTGTCACCCAATTATTAAATAAAAAGACTTAATGAATCGTTGAATTCCGATCGTTATTAATTTCTATGATGCTTATATTATCTAAAACATTATATTTTGTTATGTTAATAGCTTAAATATTACAATTACAGCATTTTCTTTAACACCTTGTTTTCTCTTTCGCTAGTAAGGAAGTCATCGTTTTCACTCTCCTAATATATCCGCTTAAAATTTTTGATCGTCTTATCCAAATTAACGAAGAAAAAATTAAGGGCTGTTATATAATAAATAACAGTTTCAATTGTATGCTAAAATATTTTGATGTATCATTTCCCACGATTTATTCGTTATTTTAAGTAAAACAGCTTACAAGGAGAGTATTGTAGGTGTCCGCCTCCGATCATTTTGATTTTTGGATATGTTATAGAGGACCGAAAAATAAGAAATACGTGTTTTTTATTTTTCCCCGTTTTCATATTTGGGGGGTGAAAACTGCGTTCAAAGTTAGGGTTGAAAAATCATTTTTGTGGACTTTTTGAAAATCTGGTGAGTCAGTCATATTTCGCATTCAAAGACACAAAATTCGTCCATTGACACTATTCCCCTATCTTTAATAGTTCTCGAGATATTCCACAAAAATGATTTTTTAACCCTAACTTTGAACGCAGTTTTCACCCCCCAAATATGAAAACGGGGAAAAATAAAAAAAGACGTATTTCCTATTTTTCGGTCCTCTATAACATATCCAAAAATCAAAATGATCGGAGACGGACACCTAAAATACTCTCCTTGTTAGAGTGACAGTAATTGGGTTTTTTACCCTATGTGGAGGATGAAGCAGAGTTTCATAGCCCAATTCTTTCAATTTCTGGAGCGAGATTTTTTAAATCTGTGGCCGGGCATTAGCGTGCAAAAGGATGGGGCTTTTCCGAGTGATCAACGTTGTATATTTAATGCGCAATTTCTGATGTATTTCCTCGATTCCATGGCGGCATTTCTCTGCGGTGATGTGTTTCACCTGCACTCAGAAAGCTGTACTGGATAATACTTACAAGTGGCAGACCACCAGACAGTCACCATGACTTTCTTTTAGTGCAACTTCGACTAGGGAAGTGTTTCGGAGCTTCATCGTGGTTGATTAGTTAGTATAGTTCATTAGTTATTTCCTCGTGGACTAAAGGATTAAGATTACGAGTAGTTTCTGCTGTTTTATTTGATTTTTCTCCATCTTTACTTTCACGGCATAACCAAGACACGAATAAACATCGAAAACAAAGCACTAAGCAAAAATAAGTAAAGTGATATCGACGCTTCGAAATAGTATATTACTTGGAAACAATAAATAACAATTTATTCTGCAGAAAGCTCCAAAGATTAAAATGAGGAATTCCCCAATTTATTTCTGTACTTTAAAAAGAACAAAGGGTGTACCTCAAGAAGGAAGAGTGATTCTTAAGCGCAGGTAAATATACCGATGGGAAAATGTAGAGCACAAAATAAGAAAAATGTGTTATAATATGTTTAACATGAGACAATCAGTTCTGACCCCAAAAGGGCGCACGAGTACTTTTACCGACCAGAAGTTTTCCCGAGGGGTTGTCCTAACCCCGGTTTTACTTGTTTTTTTTTTAGAATTATTTTGCTCTCTAGACGATAATTTATTTCTGCGATTCGCTTTTTCATTTTTCGGTATTTATTTTTATTTTTCAAGAAAGCCGCTGAATGTTTGAGTGATACTAAAAACAATATCCGAAAAAATGGATCCAAGCACATACGATATCTTGCATCCTTGTTTTTTCAACGGGTTATTTATCAATATCAGGACTTCCCATTTCTAAATGCATTTTGAAATCAAATATCGTATATCAGTGGTATTATAAATGATTTATTTTAGTCGAAGTGATAAAATATCGAAATGTAAGAAGATAATTGTCCAAAGACAAATATCTTTAGTTGAAATACACGAACTTACATGGTTTTTAGTGTGACATTACCTTATTCAGAAATCATAAAAGCTAATATTTTCTCTCCTTGTTGGACACACTGTTCGACACTATTTTTTGCCGAGTACCTATATCAGGGCTGCACAAGGAGCTGTTTTCAGCGCCTAGCGGCGAGCAACCGGCCGTGCGGCGAGCTGTCCCGTTGCTAAGGGTAGAATCAGTGAGGAGAACTGCAGTAGTGTAGGTGCGTGCTCGTAAGCCCGTACCGTAAGTACATATGGCTGGGTGCCTTGTGGAGCTCCAGTGCAGAGCAGTCCCTGATTCCATAATCAGGTCGGAGACAAGAAAATATTGTATTGTCATCGGAGCTACGCATGTGTGCAAAATTTCAAGTCGATCGGACATGTGGAAGTGGGTCAAAATTAGCTTACAAGATTTCATCGTCACAAAGTAACTAACGAACGGACATACAAGTGAAGCTAAAATAAAAGGTCGCAATAAAAATGATCTATTTTTTTCTCTTACCCGCTCCCCAGCTCCCCGCTCCCCGCTCCCCAGCTCCCCAGCTCCCCGTTCCCCGCTCCCCGTTCCCCGCTCCCCGTTCCCCGCTCCCCAGCTCACCAGCTCCCCGTTCCCCGCTCCCCGCTCCTCAAAACTCCTCGCTCCCCAGCTCACCGCTCTCTAAAACTCCCCGCTCCCCGCTGCACAGCTCCTCGCTCCACGCTCCACGCTCCCCAGCTCCCCGCTCCCGTTCCCCAGCTCCTCGCTCCGCGCTCCCCTCTCCCAAAACTCCCCGCTTCACAGCTCCCCGCTCCCAAAAACTCCCCGCACCCCGCTCCGCGCTCCCCAGCTCCCTGCTCACCGCTCCCCAAAACTCCCCGCTCCCCTAAATTAACATTTACTTTCAACCAAATACACGAAAAATTTATTTTTCTGCGTGCATTGTTCAGTGTATATACGTACTATTGTGTATATAATTTTGCAGCTATAAGATTATTACTATGTGCAATCATGAGCGCCAGATGCGTACTGTACACATGTATATACATATTTATATTCATATATCATGTTCTTTTATAAATTATATACATATATCGTTACTTAAAATTTTATTTTCTTTGTGTCCGAATTATTTATTTGTATAGTATTCACTTTCTAAATATTTTATGTGTCGGTGAAAAGATAAGTATTATTAGCAATAAATGTTTTATTATTAGTAAAATCGAACCGTCAGTCATACGAAATGCCGGCAGTAGCAAATTTTTAGCAGTTTTGGAAATTTCGTGACCTCCCCGAATTATATTACGGGACCTGCCCTGCACTGGGGCCCCGCAAGGAACCCAGCCATATATGTATACTAGGGTGGTCCTTAGCTACTCTTGGTGAAAATTTTTTTTCAACATTTTTTTCACGCCGCCCCCTAAAATTGTTCCATTGGATAAGAGAATAATTCCCGTAAAAGATGAAGTTGATCGGATAAGAGGAAGACGTGGCACATTCGCGTTAAAGTTGCAATAAATGTGAAATTTTGTATGGACGGAAAGGTATGAAGAAAAATATTATAATGATGGTTAAGCGTTCTTGTTGTGCCCAAATATTTACGATAATAGTGCTACAGTATGATTTTTTCAACATAATAACTAATTAATATTTATATCTTTTTAATTAATTATATTAAATTTTACGTATTTTAATGAAAGTGACCATTCTTTTAATTTATTTCTTATATTATTTGCAAGTTAATAATAATATTAATTTTAAAAATGGGGGTATGTTCGACAATAATATTTTATATTTAATAAGAAGATAATATTTTTAATATGAAATGGTGAATATTATATCATAAATAGGTGAAGAAAAGAAAATACGGTTATTGAATTTACCCAACAATTGAGTTGAAGTTTTGAAATAATAGTGATTTCTCAATATATTTGCATTTCTACGAAAAGTTGTTTATCTATCACGAAATCGCTACACAGTATCGGCTCGCCATGGCTCGCAAGCCGCCAGGCGCCAAAACACCGTGCACGCGTTGCCGATGGATATTTTCTGGAACAGTCCGAGTTAAAAACCGTTCCGACATTTTTCGTGGATGGTTTCTTCTTCAGAAATGTCTACAGAATCCGATACTCTGTAGCGAATTCGTGCTAGATAAACAACTTTTCGTAAAAATGCAAAAGTATTGCGTAGAAATCATGCACATCAGCACTTTTTTAAACTTTGACGGCCGTTTACAATCATACAAAACCATCAAATTTAATAACTGTATACACCGATATATTCAGAAAACTCTCCTCTATCTTTTGAGACTAAATTGAACTTTCTAGCATTCTTGGTTTTCACGTAATACCTCATTCTTGCCCAAAATCGTGCGCTTTTTACAAAAACTCATGTTTTTCAAAAACTGAGGGTGATAGAGCAATTCTATTTACGGATTCGTGTTTGGGACGAAAACCTCCACTAGGATCTCGGAGTGCATATTGCAGATCCAAATACGTGTTGGATAGTGTAGTTAAGACCCCCGGTTGCCTATTATGGCCTATACGCTGCGTTGTATACTAATTTTAAAAGATAAAACTCAAAGATTTCGTCAATATTTTTCGAAGTAATACATACATATTATTATTATACATCTAATAAACTGTACTTTTATGAAAAAATATTCACTGACACTTCCAAAATAGCCGAACACAATTATGTCCGAAATTGACGAGAAATCACTATTATTTCAAAACTTCAACTCAATTGCGACACGGGTTCCCGTCGTCCAATCACTTTGAAATTTTACACATATCATTTTCTCCCCAAACCTCATATTTTAGGGGGGTAAGACAAAAAAAATCGGAAGTTGAAAAATAAGGACCACCCTATGCTACAGGTCAGTTAGGCTTAGTGTAAAATAGTCTTATATTGTACAAATGGAAATTGGGTTTTAATGCACGTACGAATAGAACAATACTAAATAAGTAAAGAATTATGTTATAGTCCTCAAAATATGAAATATTTCGTTGAAATTTTCAGAAACACGCCACTCCTTACGCTTAGCGCGCGGTTACTTCTATTTCGAAACTTCGCATGCGACGTGCCACGTCTTCCCGACGTTCAATCGATCTCATATTTTGCACAAATTATTTTTTCATGAAATGAAACAAAATTATGGGGCGGCGTGCAAAAAATTTTATGGTCGAAAAATAAGGACCACCCTAATGTATACTTGCGCTACGAGCCTACGAGCATGCACCTACACTACTGCAGTTCTCCTCACTGATTCTACCCTTAGCAACGGGACAGCTCGACTCACGGCTGGTTGCTCGCCGCTAGGCGCTGAAAACAGCTCCTTGTGCAGCCCTGACCTATACGATTAAATATGTACACATTAATTGAAACATAAATGCCCAAGATAAGGCATATCTAATTTTCTTAAAAATGAGAATACCCGAAATTTACATACAACTTTAGAAAACTTATAACGAGGGCTAATTTACTGCGACACATTTATTTCTCGATAAAGTTTGTCGCTTCGAACGGTACACTTGTTTACTAATTCTTAAAATTGAAACAATACACCATCTTCTTCTAACTAATAATTGATAATTTAAAACAATGCCTATGTATCACTATTTATTTTACATGAATTTCGATTAACGTTTCGCTTGACCGATCGGCAAAAAATAGAGTCCAGCAGTATACGTATCTGTATGTACCACAAATTATCTTGCGTTCCCCTTAATTAATTCCTTACTGTATTTCCTTATTAATCTGACTGGCTTAGTTTGCACAATAACTTAAATTATTTATACAGGGTGTTCCTCTACTGATCCTTTCAAGGTTCGATTCTACAGGCCAAAATAATGCGAAAACATAAGGCGGGAACCATTCCCCTTACCTCCGCATGCCCATCAGGTGCCCAAAACTGTACTTAGGCGCCACGCATTTAGCTAAAGTTCAAAGTCAATATTCTCGAAAACGAAGCGCGGTATCAGAAACTTCTATTCCGTACATCCGACTTATTTTTTCATGTACACTCACCCCCTAAAAGGATGACCACCAGTAATCGAACACCCTCTACTTACACCATATTAAATATCTGTCCACTATTCTGTTAGTAAAGAGCCTCATAATCATTCGTTAACGCAACAGCTATTAAATATGATAAATGAACAGGTGAAATCTTCCCTACGTCAGTTCCGACGTCTCCCTCAATACATTTAATTATTCCACCCTCTGAATGGAAAAGTAAAAGCTACCAGTCAATAGAAGGGTCATTAAGGGAAATTAACCCTGATCAATGGATACGCATTCAACGTACAGGTCGGCCCAACCGCTCTTTCATTAGCTACATCTCCAAAGTACCTTAAACAACACACCCCCCCAATAACACTCCCTCCCCAAGTTCTACCCCAGCTTCGATCCGCGGACTTAAAAATCAACCTACATGCGTGGGCCAGAGAGATCAAGCTCCAACTCTACTCCGCCACTAAGCGCACACCCCCGTGACAAACGACTGCCAAATGTCGCCGGAACTGTTCCACGAGCGTCCACGTGCAGTGCTCCCTACGTGTTCTCGAGCGAATTCGGTAATTGGATATCCGGATATCCGTCGATTCGGTTTCGAGCCGGAGACGCGGAAACGGATCATCCGTTTCACCCCCTACATCCCTCCCACCTCTTCGTCATCCCCGGCTCGCCACTGTTCCTTACATTATTATTTCGCGTTTTTCTTTTAAAGACACGTGCCGATAAAGCGACGGCAATTGGCGGGTTTCGTGCGGCATTCCCACCTGCCGTCTCCGCACGCTTCGCACCGTTTTCTCGCCGCGCACAGGCCACGTCCTCCGCAGGACGCGCTGTCCACGTGCCTGCGACTCTCCTCTCTCGAAGGTGTGCCACGGGCTGGCGAGTGGCGAGCCAGAATTCGGGCGCACACCTTCGACACGGTGGGGCCGCCTGTTGCGAGCACCTGTACGGGCTACGTGCCGCGCAAGATGTCTCGCTCGGGAGGGCGACCGTTCGTAATCGACCGTTGCTTCGCGCATAGCCGCTGTCGAATTTCGGCGGCCACGAGAACCTAACGCTCGCTTAAGACGGATCGGTACGCCGAGCGAATCTTCTGGGTAGGGACTAAGCCAAATGCCGCTGCCGAGTCTCGGTGACGACGGAAGCCTAAGGTAGACTTAATAGAGAACGATGCGTCGAGTGTCGGGACTGGGGAATTTCCTGATAACGGAAACCTAACGTAAACTTAGCATTTAACTAACAAGTGAACTCTCTGTGAAAACGAATGGGTAATTCTTAAGCTGTTCGTTGGTCGTTTGATGATCACGTAAAGAGGCTGTACACCGAGCAGGGTTGGGCATTATTCGAATAAATTTTTATTCGAAGAATTGCGAATAAAATGAATATATAATTTTTTATTCAAATAAATTTGTATAATTCTCGATAATTCTCGAATAACTTCATTTTATTCGAAGATTATTTGAATAATGCCCAACTCTGATTCTGACCTGGTCCCGAGTTTCGTATGCAACCGGCAGGCGAGTTGTTCTGTGTGGCGAATAGTAATCGTCATGATTGCTAATGGTGGCTATGATCGTCTGTTAACGTGCTAGCCCTCCCGTGGCAGAAACAGGGTCTTCTTGGACCCATCTTACGAATCAATCTACTTAAGGTTGGTTCTTATTATACAGTAAGGTAATTGCCCCAGTTGTCGATCAGTTAGTGGGGCGTCGAAATGTTTTTAATGAAAAAATTGATGTAAATGGACAAAAATTAACTTTTTTTTCTTTTACCAGTTAATTTTAACATTAATATAGATTATAGCAAAGTAAAAAATTAGAATGTATATATATTTAAATGTGGAAATTATGATTGAGAATAAAAATGTGTATGCCCCAGATGTCGATCACTAAATTACGGTCGGCACCAGTTGTCGATCAGTAATTGCTCTAGTAGTCGATCAAGAAAAAAGAAGTTATAAAGAAAACTTGAAGTACGAAAACGGGTAAAAAATTCTTCCGAAACATTTATAAATAATTTATCTCATTAAATTATCTTATACATTTTAATGAATCAGTATTTATTAATTACTTAAGTACAACAAAAATATAATTTTTTATAAAATACTTGTATAAACATACAAAACACGGTCAACACATAAACTTTTATTTAAATTTACTAATAAATAGTAATAATAAGCTATACCTAACTTCCATCTTTTTGTTTATTCTTTTTTAAAGGTTGTTTAATATTATTTTGAACACCTTTTATGTCCCAAATTCATATACAATTTTACATTTAAAAAAACCTCATTTTTATTATAAAAATATTGTTAAAAATGCTATAAAATCATAATATTTGTGAAAATGATCGAGAACTGGGACTTGATCGACAACTGGGGCAATTACCTTACAGTCGAACCTCGATAACTCGTATCTCAAGGAAAGGAAAAAATCTTCGAATTATAAAGGTTTCGGCTTACCGAGTTTTCGAGTAAGAGAGATTCAACAAACGAAAATTCGACTTATAGAGGCTTTGTAAGACCATTAATTTCTCGACTTGTGAAGCTATAAAGCAAGACAAACTATAATATATATGTACCTACATATATAAAAATAATTATAAGATACATTTTATGCTCAAAATATTACTCTTTATTACATATTAAAATGAACTTGTGATTTTGCTTTCTGCTAGTCTTTTAGTGTATTGTAAATCAATAGCATTTTTAATCGTGAATAATGCAGAGAAAACATTTTCCTCAATATTTTTCTTCAATATTAAATGAGAAAACATTTTCCTCAATAATTTCGTAATACATATGTAGAAGTAAACTTCGACTTGTAGAGGTCGGAGTTCTTCTAAATTCGAGATGTAGAGGTGAAATACATAATTTAACATGCAATATATAGTTCGAGTTACGGAAGTTTTATTTCGAGTTGTAGAGGTGTTTACAGCGGACCGGAAGGGAATGAAGAAAATTTTCGTCTTATAGAGGTTGTCGAGTTATCGAGGTTCGACTGTATCATATCTTGGACGAAGTAAGAACAAACCAAGATCGAAACCCACGATAATTGCTTATTCTGAGATATTTATGAACAATAATATTATGGACGAAAATTGCGGCCAGGCAGTAGATTCTCGACCTATCCACTGTTAAAAAGTTAATGGGTAGTTGTTCGTTGCCAGTATGGTGATTTCGATTGGATAAAAGTTCTTCGATGTGTCCTTCTTTCATGAACGAATGAATATCTGCTACTAATCAAAAGGATGTACAAAGTATCTACCTGGTATGTTTATAATCTCTCCTAGAGTTGTTACAGAGCAACTTATCCTTTGTAACCGATCGATTATTCGAGACTTTAAAAGACATTTATTATTTCCAATAATCAAAACTTTTTACTTATAATTAAAAGAACGTTAAATCACAAAGTTATCTGGGTAGACTCAAGTAATAGCCAATCTTGATTTCTGCTTTGCTGTCTGTACCAATAAACAGTGTTCAAAATAAACAACTTGACCGTTACTTAACGAGGGAAATTAAATCTTACGCCAACAGTGATGCTTGTAAATTGTAATTCCATTCCAATTAAAATGAAGGAAACTATTATAAATATTTAAATAACCGTACAAGAATCATATTTCTGACAATGTTCAAGTCCAACTTTTTCCCTACTCGAAAATATTAAACTGAACATTGCAAAATCAGAATTAACATAATGCACAACCTGGCGTACAATCAAACAAGATCTTTAAATTATATAAAAAGATAAGTGGACCGTGCAAGATTCGTTATCCTATAACTACTGTCTCACTTTCAAAGCATGGAACTTTAATATGTCCACCATTTTTTTTTTACCAATTTATTAACGGCTAATATTCTATAACAAACTCGTACATATCGACTCCAACGCTTCACACTTACTTCCAACCAATCTTCCCCAATCAAGCCCCAACTACCCCTACCAAGTCACACATAATAGTGGAAAGGAGTCCTACCTTACCTCCAAAATGGTTTACCTCGGGGTCTCCACTTAAGGCGGATTCGCGCATATCAGTTCCGTGCCTGTTCAGTGCCGCCAGCTTCAGTGGTCTCTTTGCGCAGGTAACTGCCACGGACAAGTGTGAACTGCTCCATTCCAAAACAGGGAAACGATATTTTTTTACCACTGACACTGATGTCACCGAACCGCCACGGAACCTGACAAACGCGAGTCCGCCTTTATGCGCCATAAATATTTTTACCACCCCTCCTGCGGAACTAACCCAAAATTGAAATCCTCGTGAGCCATAAGCCGTACACCCTTCAATCCGGACCTTTGGGAACCTCAGCCCTTTAATTGAAAAATTTGCAAGGACCAACGCACACAACGAGCCTCCTTGTCCTCTTCCCTATCCAGGTAGGTGTACGTCCAAAGACGACGTGGCCGACGGGAATTTTATCAATGTTCCCGAAAAAACAGTGGCGCGGGGAGTGGGGGGAGGGAGGGAGGGAGGGTGGGTTCACCACGCCTGTTATCAGAGAGTTCGTCTTCTCCTTTAGAAAAGCTCGTGGAACGAAGAGAATCGCGGGCCACTGATGGAAGTGAAGAGAGAGGATTGTAGGGAGGAAGGAGGAGACCCACTGGAGAGCAGGCGAGCGCGCGACGGAGAGGCACGGCTGGAGAACCGAGCTGCGTGAGTGAGTGACTGAGGGAGGAAGGTGAAGCAAGAGGAAGCAGGAGAGAGAAAGACAGAAAGAGAGGGGGAGAGAGAGGGAGGGAGGGAGAGAGAGAGGAAGGCAGAATGGGAGGGAGCAAGAGAGAGAGAGAGTGCGAGAGAGAGGCAGAACGGGAGAGAGAGAGAGAGAGAGAGAGAGATCCGCCGCAAAATACAAGTTGGTAGGATATCGACCAGCCGGAAGTCTGAGTAGTTGTTGCCATGGAGACGCTCAAGTCAATTTGACCTGGGCCAACAGTCACCGGCATACTGATGCACGATATGCCATCCCATTATTCATATGGTTTTTACACGGTGGAACATATTTTGCGCGAGCGATAGCCTAGCGCCGCTCAACCACCACTTCACCGGGATCCCCCGCGCCAGACCGAATCATATTCACCAGCTACACACCGACCCGCCAACTTTCCTCCCCGACGTTTCACCAGACCGGGGCCAGGATTATCTCGCACCGGGACTTGGTGCTCCTCGGGGGGCCAATCGATATCAGGCGCCTTCGTGTGCCCGAATCCATCGATCGGCTCGATCGAACGGTAGCCGCTCGAGGATGCGTGCGATTGTTGCGCCCGGCGGAAGGCACACGCGGCTCCAGCGCGATACGCGCCGCGTGTCTTCATAACGGTGAAGTTTGTGAGAGGAACACCGGCGAACTGGAATTTCGACGGGCGGCGGGGCGATGGGCTTTTCGGGTCGATGATCAAAGGATCTCCGTTAACGTCGACGCGCGATATTTATCAGCTGTATTCGAGGTTGCGGCGCGCAAGAAGAAACGCCATTCTCGCCGAGTTCCGTCGCGGCGGTAATAGGGCGACGAACGAGCCCCAGGGTAGAAGTATGCCAACGGTCGCGATTAGATATGCGCACTTGGTCGTCTGATGCTAATAGTACGAACGGCCGAGCGTATGATTTCCTTTCGGCTTTCATGCAACGCGGACTATGAATTTCGAAAGTAGAGATCAACAAGTAGGGGCAGCTTTGCCTCGCCAAGACAATGCTGGGACACATACGTGGCGCAAGCTACGACGAACACTGAGCTGTGACGCTGGGTGGCTTTTTGGAGATCGCTCCGGGTGATTACTATTTTCCTGTGGCGGGGGACCCCGAAATTGTTCAGGTGGCAGACATCGCGGGGATATCAAAATTCTCAAGAAATCACTAAAAATATAGGAAGACACTAATAACACGGAACAGATTGTCGGTTAATAAAAGGAAAGAAGCTTATAAGCTGACCTGAAGAATTCCAAAGGTTTTACTCAAGGCGTACCCAGTAATATATATATATATATATATATATCGACCACCAGCCCACTTAGGGAGCAACGTGACAATTACCTCAAATGGACCTCGAGGAACCTCCGGCGACAAGTAACGAGAAGAAAGGCGACGAAGAAGCAGTTCTTCGATAGACCCGGATAATTCCAAATACGAAGAGATAGATTTGCATAGGAAACAACTGGAGGCAGTCGGCTGGGGAGGGTTGCCCCTTTAGTTCCCAAACTATGCAGACGCGCACAGCGGAGGAGCTGCTCCTACCGCGTACAAAGCGAAGGAGGCTAACTTTGAAGACGCGAGGGAGGATGACTGATTGTGTAGACTGGCGAGATTCGGCGGAGGGTCGAAGCACCTCTTTCTCGAAATAGTCTTATAACTCGATGGCAAGCGTGCCCTAAAAATAGCGGGATTCCGTGGTATTTGTATACATTTTTCGTTTTTTGAGCGTCTGGCCTGGGAGCAAGGTTGACGCGTCCTCGGTTTGGGGACCGGACTCTCGTCGGGACCATCCGCCGATTGCGCGCGTCACGAAACGGATGGAAAAACATCGCCGTCCTTACACATCCCGGCGGTCCTCCTTTCCCTCGCCAATCCGATTCCACCCCGCGAGGGCGGGTGGCGTGAACGAGTTTCGCGTTCGTAATTATGGAGAAGTAACGCGAAGTAGATCAGGTCACGAGGGACGACGGGTTCGAGGAATCCGTGACGGCAGGCAGCACCTGTCCCACCTTTTGACGGGGAAAACGGTGGCAGGTTTTCGGGATGACACGCTTAACGACAGCGTTAATCGACGACCCCGCTAATTTCACAAGACGCACGGCATATCCCGGTCGATTCTAATTTATCTCGCCTTTCAGGATATAACTTCGCGGCCGCTGAATAGCTTTCGGTGGGGCCCCATTATTTCCTGCTGCGGCGTAATTAGCTTTCAGAATTTTGCGTAGGTGTCAAGCCGGCGAAAGTAATTTATAATGCTCATTATGTTAAATTAATTCGATGGATAAATTTCCTAACGCCGCAACACGATGAACAAACCGTTAGACGGACATCCTACATCCTGCGACCGAGGGGATTGTTACTGCGGAGCAACAAAGACAACGATTCGGTATTCGCGTGGCGGAAAGCGATGCGCTTGAGAAATTGTTTAAATGAAATTAACACTGACTAGAGGATATCGAAGAAATTTAATATCAACGAAAAATGGCTTCATGGTTATCACTAATGGCCGTTTTTTATATAAAAAATAAGCCCACAAAATTTCAGAAAGTTTGGTGCAGTAGATTGGTGAAATCTTGCTGACCGGTTTTTAAAAGGCTTCGTGGATGTCGTTGTATTTTTATTATAAACGTAAATATTTTTCTACAAAAAATTACCAAACGTTCTTTAAATTTTGCTCTTTTCAGTGCTGTAAAAAAGCTTCCGCTTTTTCAAAAAAAAATTCACAAACATTCGCCTCTTTTCGGCCTCCTGACTAGGTACAACCCCTCGAAACTCTTCCATATAAAAATTTTACGAACTTCACCTTTCTCCAAAATGATTCCTACATAAGTCCCACCAATATGGCGCCTAGTTCGATGAGTAATCTGAGGACACGTTGATATCAATTCCACCGAACAGCTTCCTTACTGCTCCACCAGTTCCTGAAACAGCTTCACCCCTCTTCTAACCCCCAAGCTCTTACCTTCGTATCCCAAATAGATAAATAGGTATCCGTGAATTTTTTACGCACCATAATAAATGCGAGACCTGGTTAAAATTGGCATAGAGCGCACCACGAATGTTCCTCGTCAGACTCTCGCTGGAAGTCCTAGAAGAAAGTGAAGATTCTTCGGCTTGTACACGTGGCCACGTACGAGAAATTGTTTGGACGTGAGCGTGGCGCACGCGTGCACGGAGTCGATGCTGGTTATATTTGTACGCAACTAGAATGCATGACACATAAGTTTGAAATAACTCGTAGAGCGTTCCATTAAACGAAGCACGTGGCCAAGTGCTGTCAGGCCCGCGTAAAACCGAACGCTATTTTGATTCACCAAAACGCCGTCGCTTAGCCGCGAATACAATATACAGCCAAACACGCTGTATTTGCGGGACGGTGCTATTTCAGTTGGAGTTCGATCCTCGCGCGAGTCGCGAATATATTTGCACGCGGCTCGATTAACCGAGGGCCGGGTCCTTTTGGCGCGAATCGGAGGAATAACGCTGTAAGCGCCGCTATCGATGCCAATATATCGATATGTACCGGGCGGCCAGGTGCTCTGAAATAAAGTGTCCCCTTCTAATTTGGCCTGTTTGCGTTTTTCGCGGGAATGCAGGAGGCAACCCTTTGGGGACCAAGCACTCTCAAATATAATCGTTTGTTTGGATAAGAAGGCTTTAGGGCTATCCACATGAAAATATTATTCTATACTGAAGTCATATTTTAAGGTTGTAAATTTGTTTCAAACGGTAAAAGAAAATAAATGTTCGTCGGAGCTTAATGGGGGGCTATACTTTAGGCAAATTATGAAGTAAATTATTTTGAACTTCTTTGTGGATTTATATTTAACTTTTGAAGATATGAAAAAAGATTTTAGGTGAAAAGTATGCATTGTTAGATGTCGCTGTCGACGCATCTTGCGACAGCGTCGCCGTCCAAGTTGCAAAACGGCGGGGGTAATTTAGAGAAAAGTATTCGACCAATCCACTTGCCCTTGCACATACAGCTAGATAATTCCAAACTATTGTCGATGGACCTCTAGTATGATAAAAAAAGATAATTTTAATACTTCAATGTTGCATAAATAGATTAAAAAATTTCCGGCAGAATTGTACTTCTTTTCCTAAGCTCTACAATTTTATCAATTTTCGACTTTTTTTTTTAGTTTCTGAGGTCCGTCAGCAATAGTTTGGAATTACCTAGTTGTATGTGTAAGGGTAAGTCGATTGGTTGAATAGATTTCTCTAAATTACCCCCACCGTTTTGCAACTTCGGCGGCGACGCTGCAGCAAGATGCGTCGATAGTAGGGCTCTAACGAATATTCGAATAATCTAAGTATTCGAATATTTGAATATTCGAATACCACAGAATTCGAATAATTTCTTCGAATATTCGAATATTCGGATCTTTCGAAGTTATGATTGCACCGAATACCAATCTGAACATGAGATATTTATTCACAGTTTATCGTGAAATTCTTTTCATATTGGCCTTTACAATTATTTGTTTCTCAATCGATAAATTTTTAACTTTATTAATCTTTGGTAAATTTATACATTTTGAAACGAAAACAACCATCAGTTATTAGTATTATTTTTATAATAATGAGTGGACAACCTCGACGGAATCGGCCAAGGGCCCTCTCCTCTAGGCCCACCCGTGTCCCATCATAAGCGGGTGACAAACAGTATAAGGAGACTTTTTTTGTAGGAAGCTAAAACCCCATAAACGATTTTGAGGAACTATAATATTTTTATTTTTCCTTCGTTACTATAACGTTATTTTTCTAAATTTATCGTTTGAAAAACAAATAATTGTAAAGGCCAATATGAAAAGAATTTCACGATAAACTGTGAACAACTATTTCATGTTCAGATTCCTATTCGGTACAATCAGAAATTCGATTGAGCAGAATATTCGAATATTCGAAGAAATTATTCGTATTCGAAATTATTCGAATTATTCGAATATTCGAACAGTCGAATAATTACAGCTCTAGTCGATAGCGACATCTACAATGCATATTTTTAACATAAATTTTTTTTTTCGTATATTCAAAAGTTAAATATAAAGCCATAAAAAGTTCAAAATGATTTGCTTCATAATTTCTCCAGAAAAAATTCTCAAAAATCAGCCTGCTTTAGCGTTGCCGAAAGTATAGTTCCCCCCAATTTTAAGGTCGTTTATGGGAATTTATTTTGAACAAACGAATAATTCAAGTCAACGAACCACATTCAAGTGATTATAGCAAATATTTTTTTATAATACTCGAAAGTTGCAAAGTTGATGCTAAGTTTCGAGCATGACTCGTTAAAAGGCCGCCGTGTTATCAAATATTTTCTTATCTTTTTCAATCTATTAGGGACGATAACCACATTCATTACGTTTAAATTAAGGTATGAAGTGTTTTATTTCAGACGACCAGAAGAGGTCCAATCAATATCGCCGATGAGACAAAATTTCTGAAACACGAAATGCGGGAACGATAATAACTTTTAAAATATTGTCAACAGCCAATTAAAAAAGTCTACAAATAGCTGACGTGTTAATAACTATGTGCACAAAACGTCAATATTGTAGCATTGTTCGTTTTTTCAAAATAAATTCCCAAAAGTGGCCTTAAAATTGCCTGTCTGCGCGAGAGCACCCATTAAAGTTACAGGATTACCCGAAGGCACAGAGGTTTCGAATAGGGTTTCAGTGATATGTTAATGTACTGCGTCGAATATGGGGCATCAGAATGGGTGGGAATTATAACAGCGGCAATTTTGAACTGTGAAGGAAGTTTGAGAATTACAAAGGCTTTAGATAGTACGATACGAGTGGCTATACATGTATGACACAAAGTGTGGACCAAAAATTTCTGGGAAAGCAGCCTCGTATCTCGGTTGTCGAGCCGAGTAGAATATCCGAAAATGCCAGGGCAAAAGTGACGGAATCAGCTAGCTTGGTGCGTTACATACGTGCTTATCTATTATCTTGATTTACTTGGTAAAAAAAGGGAATGATTCAGAAAGTAAAGAACACTTCAAAGATTACTATCGCACAGATAAATGAAACTTACGCCCATATTATCATTAGAATCTTTTCATTTCAGGTGAAAATGCGATATTATGTACACTCACAATGTTGGCGAAATTGATTCATTAATTAATTGTCATATGTATGTGAACCAGAGATGGGCATTATTTAAATAAAAAATTATTTAAATAACGTATCAAATAAAATAGGCTTTATCTTTATTTGTCATCAAATAAAAATAACCCAGAGTTATTTTTATTTCAAATAAAAATAAGTGAGAGTTACTTTCATTTGAAACGTCACAAATAATTTCTTTCGTTCGACGTGTATATATCCGTTGGCCACAAATAATTTTCTCGCTTGACGTGAAGTTATCCGACGGCCACAAATATTTTTCTGGTTTGACGGAATTCATTTTAACCTTCAAATAATTTTGTCGTCTTTCCATGCATTTGTATTTGAAAAAAATTATTTGAAGCGCAAATAGCTCTGGGTGTAGAGAGCGAGAGAGAGGGGTAGCGTGTGCGAGAAGGATAGAGATAGATGATACTTTTTCGCTCTCTGTAGCGGTAAGCAGGAGAGCGTGATGCGAGGAGGTAGTTGTTAGAGCGATTTTTGGATTAATAATTATTTTGTGTTAAGTAAGTTATTCGTGAAATTTAGTGCGGAATGTAACGAAGGGGCTGTGTTTTTTCAGCAAATACTGTGTAAGTGCAATTTAAAAAGTTAAAAACAATCGGTTTTATTTTAGCTATTATTTTAGGGTACTCAGGTGCCCATCTGTAAAAATATGAGTTGTACCTGCAGTTGTTGAATAAATTATAATTGATAAATTGTTAATATGCCTACAGGAATGATTTAATAAATAAAACCGATTGTTTACATATTTAAAATTGTATGAAAATTATTACACCAGGTAACAACCAAACCAATTACACATTACGTGTAAATAATTTACGTATTTACACAGTATTTGCTGAAAAAACACAGCCCCTTCGTTACATTCCGCACTAAATTTCACGAATAACTTACTTAACACAAAATAATTATTAATCCAAAAATCGCTCTAACAACTACCTCCTCGCATCATGCTCTCCTGCTTACCGCTACAGAGAGCGAAAAAGTATCATCTATCTCTATCCTTCTCGCACACGCTCCCCCTCTCTCTCGCTCTCTACTCCCAGAGCTATTTGCACTTCAAATAATTTTTTTCAAATACAAATGCATTGAAAGACGACAAAATTATTTGAAGGTTAAAATGAATTCCGTCAAACCAGAAAAATATTTGTGGCCGTCGGATAACTTCACGTCAAGCGAGAAAATTATTTGTGGCCAACGGATATATTCACGTCGAACGAAAGAAATTATTTGTGACGTTTCAAATGAAAGTAACTCTCACTTATTTTTATTTGAAATAAAAATAACTCTGGGTTATTTTTATTTGATGAGTCTCGAATAAAATTTTTGTCCTTTATTCGAAATCAATTTTTTATTTGAAATAATTTTTTGCCCATCTCTGATGTGAACTGATGAGTCAGAAGTACAATATTGATTTTGAAGTTAACATTAGTTTAAAAATCTAAATACAGATGGAAACGAAAAGTCACAGAGGGAGTATGATTGTCCGAAATATAATCGAGTAAATATATATAGTCGACGCAATTTTGAACTCAATTTTCACAAAAAATTTAAGCTTTAAATGAAAAAAAAAAAATTATTTTGTTTTTCTTTTTGAGTTACACCACCCTCTCTATTTTGTTATATATCTAGCTCTATTCTTATATCGAATTATTTTTGACTTGGTATTATTAGTAAACTCACGAAATAGTTAAATACAATATTCCCTTTGCACTTCTTACTTCTATTAAAATATTTGTCCCGTTTATCGCACATAAAATAAAAACACTTCTTAGAGAAAAGTCCCTAATACAGGTGTAAGATTATTCTTCTCACCCACTGTCAGAAATTAACGGCAATCCTCTAACTAAAAACTGAATTGTCCTTGACTCGTAATCTATACATCAAAGCAACTGTGCGCCATTCTATTCTCGCCTGCGATTAAAAGCTCCATCGTGTTAGATTCGTTAAAGTGAAAAAAGCCGAGCATGACGAACTACTGGACAAACCACTCCGGCGAGTGGCCCCAGCCGATTGTTTAATTTTCATCTTTAATTGTCCTTAATTGCATCAGACCCCAGCGCAGACGTAATTTCAACCTCCAATCGCCACTCAAATCACAATGTTTGCCTTGTATATCCGGGGCCGACGAAATCGACCTCTTCTACCCCCTTAAATTGCTCATCGCTGCTCGCACATTCGAGAAAGTAATTTTCGTTTCGGCTATTCTATCGCCCCTCGAACGAATGATTACATCATCCGAAGGGGGATGCATCATTCTCGCACCCAACCAGGGGTGGATTAACTCGATGGGCAACCCCGTCACCAAAATTCATAATCTGTACAGGCCGCGCGAGAAGCATATTCCCCCGCAACCGGCAGATTCCAATATAAAGAACTCGGTGTTATCGAACGCCACTCGGATTATACCGCGAGTCAACTTCATAAACGAGACTTGTCACGAAAGGAACTTATGCTGAAAGCTCTCTAACCGAGAGAATACATGTACATAGTTCATATTGTTATACAATTAACAAAAGTTATTTAGAGTACACTAAGAATATTAAATAAGTTGGATTTACGTGGGGGTAGGGGTGTAACGAAATGTACTTCTTTTTCTATAAACTTACGTAAAAACTTACCAACCACTTGTCAACCACCAGGATAATCTGATATTCGATAAAAACTTCTGCACGATATTGTTCATTGGAGATCTCACAAAGGAAGTTGGGTTACACTATCATTCCGATCTTTTTGAAACTCTTCAGGTTTGTAAATAAATCATGTTTATATAGCACTTTTTTCTTTTTTAAAAAATAAACTCAATGGAAAGTTATTATCAGATTTTCTATTGAGTTCGTGGGTTGCTAAATAAATCATGTTAATTTAGCACTGTTTTTCTTTTAAATAATAAGCTCAAATAGAAAATTATTTAAAAGAAAAAGGTGCTAAATGAACAGGATTTATTTAGCACCCCCACTAACTCAACAGAAAATGTGGTTAATGGCAGTTATTATAATTCTCTTGAAGATTAGAAATAATTTTTGTTTATTTTTCTCAGCAAAAATGGCGGTGCAAGAGCCGCTGCAGCGGTGGGCCCTTTACGATCCACTCGCCACTCGGCGTTGCGCGGATTTTTTAATCTCCGAGAGATGTATAACAAACGCCATTAATCAGTTTTTCCATTGAGTTCATTATTTAAAAGAAAAAACTTGATAAATAAACCTAGGATTTTCATGCGTCCGACGTGGCGCCTCCCCTTAACACACGGATCATGTGATAAACAGATCAAGTTGAGGTTCCGAATATGCTCTACGTTTCCTGGTTTCAACATTTCGAAAAAGTGCACTCGATTCACTTTGCCGATGTGAAATGAAAAATTGTCGGTCTCACGTAGGTATGCGCATACGCGCGACGCACAGTGGGGCTGGAGAGGAAAAAAGTCTTAAGGGGTAACACCACTCTAGAGGCAGAAAAAAATACCTAAATTTAACAATTTATTTTGGGAGTATGACAAACGGAATAGAATTTCTTTTCAGAGGGTTTATTTAACACATATTGAAGTACGAAAAACAATTTTTTTTTATTGTCATTTTCATACAAAATGGCGGCGACAGAGCCCGTCGTCGAAAACAGTTTTTTTTAAAACACCGCCACGGGAGGACGGATTTCTCGGCATGTATGAGTCGTGGAACAAAATACCAAAAAAATTTATAATCTATATACAATTGGCTTTGGAAGTACGTAGGAGTTTTTTTTTTATCAATTTTTGTGGACGTGGTGCACTTCTTAAGGAATGAATCGATTTTTTGCCCTAAAAATGAGCATTAAATTTTTTATAAAAGAAAAAGTTTACATTCGATCAAAAAACGGCTACGTACTTCCAAAGAGAATATTGTTGTGAAGCTACTGTAAAAATTTCAAATCGATCCATGCAATAGTCTCCGAGAAATCCGTCCTCCCAGTTTGAAAGAAGTGGTTTCGACGACGGGCTCTGTCGCCGCCATTTTGTATGAAAATGACAATAAAAAAATTGTTTTTCGTACTTCAATATGTGTTAAATAAACCCTCTGAAAAGAAATTCTATTCCGTTTGTCATACTCCCAAAATAAATTGTCAAATTTAGGTATTTTTTCTGCCTCTAGAGTGGTGTTACCCCTTAAAATGAAACTTGTATTTTTGTGTATTCATCACTGTATCCTGATAGCCGATGGACCAACGTATCTAATCTATATGACAGATATGTCATATTCATATTGATTGCAAAGAAAAATTAATCTAAAGTTAACCTTTCGTATTCTGACGGGAAACGTGTCAATATTCGTACCAGGTTGTCGATTTTTTTCTGAATTCCGCTAGATATTTTTATTTTTGTACCTCATGTATTTCGAATGTGCATAGTCTCAGCTTATTTGTGACATAAATACTTTTCGAAAACTCTTCGCCGTAATCCCACTATACAACTTCAAATGAAGCTACCTAGTATTTCAAGTTTTCATTAACTCTTTTAGGTTTATAAAAAAAGCTCCGCCATCCTCCGGGCTCTAGATAGTATTAATTGAAAGCAGATACCATCTACTAACAGCCCTCCAAAAATTGGCTGCGTTTATTTGCGACTTTGGCTGTTATTGATACATAATCACAGGAGTGCGCTGTGCATGCGATTTCGCAGAAACTCGTCACATCGGCATTTCTCGCTACTTTTGCATAGTTTCTATTTTATATTACTTTTTGGTAGTTTTAGTTTGTATGAACAGTAATATTAATTGTTTTATTATGTAATTTTAGTAGTTTAATGTAATATGTTATTACACTATTGTGTTATTTTCTTTCTCTAATATGTTTCATTATGTTTGATGCTAATCAATTCGTTTTTTATGTAATATTACATACTTATTAGTAACATAATTATCATATATGGTTTTTGTGTACCGAATGTGTACGTGGTTTATTGTTATTTTATTTGTGACAGATGCTTTAATTTTATTAATGTTCCGGTCCATATAACCGTTGGCTATTAAGAAGTAGCATAAAGAAAAAGTATTCAAAAATATTGAGAAACATCGAAGTTATGAGATTTTTTTCGCGAATCCTATGTTACGTGCCCCACTGTGCGACGTTCGCCTGCATACGCGGGGCTGGCATGGAACGCGCAAAGCGCAGGGCACAGGAGCAAAAGAAGGGAGCAGGGTTGAAAAGGTGAGACAATGCTCCCTCTGCACATTTTCAATGCTCTGTGGTAGCAACGACGCCGAGACGAGCGCGTCAGTCTGTCAGGGGGATGAACTTCGGGCGTTCCGTTCACCTGTAGAGAAATTTTAGACAACTATTAGGCAACTAGGGGTTATTATTAGACGGGCAGGGAACTATCATTAGACGATACGCTCCACCAAAGTAAAGTTTGCCATTGACAGCGTCGACACTGATCTTCAAAGGCAGGTTGACTCGATGACACAGCCGATGATGGAAATCGCTTTGATGTGGCGTAGAATTTAGTTCATCGAGTAGTTAGCCCGCGACCCCCAGAAAATAGACATCAGAGGGACGGGAGCGCGAAAGAAAATATCTTGGTATCGGATATTCTTCGGCCCGCTGTTTCGCCGGTGTTTGCTCAGGAAATTCTTAGGCTGCATCTGTGTCGGCGCAAAGCTTTCATCACCGGCGTATCCAGCAATTTCTGCACTATCAAAGTAGCGGGTTTCGCGATTCCTAAATAGATTCTGATCGATATAGCCTGGCGCTCTACGGGCGCAATTCTGTATAAATTGATTGGTAATAGATGTCAATCTGCAGAGTAAGAAAATTCACTGGTAGGAACTTTAAATATACAGCGTGGGGTTGGACACGGAACAGGAATAAGGCAGTTACAGTAGGTGGTTGAGTTGTTTACTGTTTGTACTAATACTAGGTTTATCAAGTTTCTCTATCACAGAATAGTAGATCATAAATTATAATATGATAATATAATTGCAGTAAATGATTATTTCGGTGGCGTTCATTGTTTCTAGGCCATTTTGTGCTTGAGGAATAATTAGTTACGTAAGTTATAAAATTTGCTACTACGAGGTAACACAATCACCCATTTTTAGTTTCAACCGTTTCGTACAGCTGTAAATTTTAAATAATAATTTTACCATTTTTAGACACTTTTTACAGATTTGAGAGTGTCATCTTTTAAAGTAAGCTACCGAATTTACGCGTAAACGCAGATCTCGATTTATTACTTTGTTAAAAATATTCGAAGATCGTCGGAGGTTTCCTCATTCGTAAATACTTTCTAAGCTAAACGATTTCCATCTTTGCAGGCTCAAACTTTTGTAACTAATCAGCAGGTGAAATAATGGTTTCCCTAAAGGGGGTGATTGAGTAGGTGAAACAAAGTACAAAAGTTTCTGTAAACATAAATGCTTAACAAGTTTAACCATACTATCGTTGCGAAGCTGTAAGTTCTCGAAGTGGCCAACATTTTCTTGCACGCAAAAGTCAATGTTGTCATTTATTGACAAACAATCGGTATGACAAATTTTTTGCAGTTACTATTACAATCAGGGACTTTAAACCGGTATGATTTTAATACCGGTATTACGTCAACAAAGCTATACCGAAACCGATATCGTACCAAAACAGATGTGTACCGAAACCGTTATAGAACCGAAATAGGCGAATACCGAAATCGTTAAAGTACCGAAACCGAAATAAATACCTACCGGTATTTTTCCGGTTCTTCTTTCGGTGACATGGTAGATTAAAGTAATATCTTCGTAACCCTTATTAATTCGAGCTGTAATATCTTCGTAACCTTTATTAACACCGACATAACGTAATATCTTTTCATAAAAATACCAATATATTAGTATACGTGTAGCGTATAGATTTTTGTCTAATAATATTTTGAAAACTGTAATAAAATCCGAAAACCGAAAAAAGTACCGGTAAACATAGGTAAATATACCGGTATTTGCATATATCGGTATGAGATCATACCGGTATTTGCGTATTTCGGTTTCTATAAAGGTTTTGAAGATGGAACCGAAAAATACCGGTATGATACCGGTATTTTCAGTTGCGGTAGAAGTCCCTGATTACAATATTCCATAATTCCTTCAGGCTTTTCGACTGTGTTCACATACTTCATTATACATTGTACCCAAAACTAAATGTCTAAAGTTGAACTGTCCGCTAATCTAAAGCGGCATTATGTTTCTATTTCTTTCATACATCAGCTAAGATTCCCTTAGGCTCTGATTCCTTCGGCAGCATTTATCTCACAGACTATACTTCTTCACCTTCCCAAGCCACTTCCCTTAAGAACACCACCCTGTTTCCGAAGCACCCTTTCGCATAAAACGAATCAAACTACCAACACCAAAAATCGCTCCCACCTTTGAGAGAGTTGGCGTTCAATGGCGTGTTAATTATCGCTTCTAGAAACTTTAATTTCTCACGTGCGTTCACCCTCATACGTCGACATTTCAATACGATCGTTACTTTATCCTCGTCGCTTTTTGCCAGCACGTAACAGCCATAAAAATGGTCGAGCAACCCCGTTGGACCGCTTCGCTCGGAATGACCCTTATGCAGTTCTTATTCAGTTTACTGACGGCGCGTACTACCCACCCTACAAACATCGAACCCTTCTTTCTTAACACCCCATGCTAGCCCTTCGCAAATTTTCCCGCACGTCCCACGTGTTCGTAAATCGATCAAGCCGGACGACAATGACGGGCTCGACTCATTATCATATTAAGCCCCCGGGCCCCTTCGCGCCCCTCCCGAGGAGCGTCCGAAAGATCGCGGGGGCTGCCCGGCGCGCGGAACAAGATAGCTACAACGGCTCTGCTGCTCTTTGCTGAAGAAACTATCAGGTTAGCGAATAATTCATGCGGGGTCGCAGGCCCGCCAATCGGGTGGCGCGCGGCGCTCGCGACGACGCGGAGTCGAAAGTTCGCGGGGGTCGCCGAGGATGCAAGCCGGAGACACAGTGGCAGAGGTTTCGGCGGCCGGAGGGGTGGGCCGAAGAGGCAAACGGTAAAACTGAGAGCGCCGTATACTCTGTTGCCAATCTCTCCCCGACACCCCTATATCCTGTGGGGGACATAGCCACCCCGTTCGCCCCCATAATCGTTTCTCTCGTATCCGCGTGCAGACTCGACAGAGAATGGGAGCGCACGAGAGAGAGAGAGAGAGAGAGAGAGAGAGAGAGAGAGAGAGAGAGCGAGAGAGAGGAGGGCGGGGGAGAGAGAGAGGGGGGGGGGGCCTGGATGGTCGGCGCGAAAAAGGAAAGATGAAAATGAAAATACGAGAGAGACGGGGTTACGTAAAAGGAAGAGGTATGATGCTCGCGAAGGGAAAAAAGGTGAGGCGGGAGATATGTGGAAATGAAAATAGGAGAGAGACGGGACGAGGGAATCCCAGGCGAGCGACAGAGAGGCGGGAGCGGAGAGGGAACGGGCGACGGGGGGTCGGAAAAAAAAGGAAGAGAGACACAAAGTGGCAGAAACTAATGGCGGAGACAGAAAGGGGGAAAAAAGGCATTCGGGGAAATGTGAATAGAAGAAAAATAGAATAGCCGAATAGGAGGGATGGAAAGGGGGGGAGAGAGAGAGAGAGGGAGGACGAAACAGGACGGGAACGCGAAGCGAGAACGGCGAAATTAGCACAGATAGAGAAAGGATGAAATAGTCGGACAGAGGGAGAGAGGGATAGAGAGGAGGATTGGGCAAAATAGAGCAGAGAAAGGAGACGGATAGAGAGAGATTGCGAGGGGTAGAGAGAGAAACAGGGAGTCGAGCGTAAGGCTATAGCTACTGGCGTCCCGACCCGACCTCTCATCCCCCGTTGCCCCATTCCTGTCTCCACCTCCCCAACCCTCCCCCTTTCTGCGCCACCTCATCTCCAACCGTTCCCTTCCCTCCTGGTGCCGCTTCCACCCTCGCCCACCATGGCACAACCACCCACCTATCCAGCCCACCGACCAACCATACCACACAGTAACACCCCGACCGACAGATCAATACCTACCAACTACCAAGCTGCTCCCAGATTATCATTCTATCCGTCCACTTTGAACGGCCCCGAAAATCGAGTGACCAGCACTGCCTCTGCCGAAGGACCGCTCCTGATGGACCTTTGCCGGGAATGCCCAGCAGCGTTACACGGGGACCGTGGCCGAAAGCTCGCGGGACCTCATCGACCTCGCGAATTCGAACACACTTGATCATCGCGGCCTGGAATGCCTCGGGCGAAGTTCATTGATAGCTGGATCCGTGAAGCGGGTGGCTCATGTTTTGCTAGCACACACATCACTCAGCGGATTGTTTGGTTTCCGTCTAATTTTCAGTAGTATTTGAATCTCAATGACGGAGAAAGAAATCGTTGAGCGCCGAGTTACGTAGTCGAGTATAAACGGGAACCTGATCGAGGTAGGCGGTTTTGTTTCAAATCTGAAGTTGCCTCTGTTTCCCTTGAAACAGTAATACCCACTCAAGATATGGACTACCTATTTTAGGATCTTTCCCGCGTTTTTATTCATAACGTTCGATAAATAGATGTTTGGATCGCAAGTCCATTCGACGAAGGCTTTTGCACGATTTATAGGAATGTTCGTTTAAGTTCATCAATGTGTAAGCAAGCGGGACAATAGCGAGCGAGGGGGGCGCGCGAGGACTATTATCCGCGGTAGGTTTTATAGTGTTTGCTGATGTCGTTCTTTCTTAGCTCCCCCATTCGTAATGAGCTGGCAATTTTTCAAAGCCGGACGACCTTATGATCGCATACGCGTTACGTCAAATTAAAGAGCAACAGGTGTCTCTGCTGATCATCGGATGTACCTACTCCGCGTTAAAATAGTGGCGCAGTGATACGACGGCCACCTTGGCGCATTTCATTCAGTCGAAAGTGAACGGGAAGATTGCTATCGAGACGAGGATTCTAATCGACGAAGCAAAATCAAACGCACGTCGAGTGGTCCCTATATTTACACTACCTGTCAAGCTTGAACAATTCTCAACGCTTTCGCGAAACATAAGAAAATGCTGACTATGCTGTGATAACTTCGTTAAATTTATTTTTCCCTTGCATATGATACTCCTCGCGAGCAAAAGTGAAGGGTCTGGGAATTTTCTCTTTTGTCCCAACCCCTTTAGTTTTGCCCATGAGAACTTTGTGCCTACAAATTTCAATTCATATTTAACGAAATATAACTATCATGTAATTTGTACAAAGCACCTTGTAAGCAGATCAGGTTCAAAATATCGTCCGATTCCAGACGAATTGCTGGAGGAATGAAATCTATTAGGGAGGTCTGGGTTAGGAATTGCCCAGTATCTCCATGTAGGCGAAAGGGTAAAGGGTGGGCATACGGTCGATCTTTTTAAGCAAAAAGTCACGTACACGTGGCCCGTACAAGTGGTCCATTCGGCCGACCTTAAGCATCCTGGGCAAGGACGCTCGCCGAGAGACGCGATACGTCACTGACGGACGGCCAACGTCACGAGGGCGCCTCCGGTGACGTCAGTGGCGTGCTAAGCGAGATTAGATTTGCGGGGATTTATTTGCTGCCCACGCACCTTCTGCCCCCGTGCTGCGAAGCGAAATGCCGCACATCTTACTTTCGACCCGACTGCTCCCAGCACGATTTACTTGAAAACGCACGGATCTCGAAATAAGCCTGAAATTAAGTAGAATCGCCGCAACATCTTGCTGAATTATGTTTCAATTTCGAAGCGGAGCAACTGCTCGCGTTATAAGTCCTTGTTCTCATTAAGCCTCGCGAAGTGCCGTTTTTTAAATAACGCACATGCTTGCACGGGGAAGCAGCTGCGCGGAGAATTATAATCGAGACGCTGGCGTTCCCGTTGCGCATCCGTTGCCCGCAGTGTGGGGCAAGTTTATCGGTAGAGCGACCGGAAAATGAGCTGTCATTATTAACACCGTCTGAGTTTAGTTTGGGCATACGTTACAACGTCTGCATACTTCTCGTGGCTGCGAAGGGACGCCGGGACACCCCGAGGTCGCGGCATGCGCCACGATAGGCCAGCCGCCGTGGATGCACACAGTTCTCGGTGTAACTTGCGTTGCATAGCAGGGACGGAAGAAACAAGTGAACAAGGAACACAAAGGGGGGAAGACGGGAAAAGAGCGAGACGGCGCGGGCCGGGGGAAGATGAAGGGGGGGAGCAAAGGTGAACGATAAAGCTAGTGGGAGAGATGAAGAGATGTTGCGGTGGACGAGAAGCTGGTGGATGAGAGGGAGAGGGATAATAAGAGAAAAGGGAGCGAGGGGAACTGGAATGAAAAGAGGATAGGGAGAAAGGGACGAGTTTATAGAGGGGAGGCGGAAGAGAGAAGAGACCGAAGGGAGCGAAGGGAAGACGAGAAGAAGGAGGCAAAAGGAGAGAAGGGACGAGGGAAAGAGTTCCAGGATGGTGAGGCGTTCGGTGTTGCAGGCAGCAGCGGCATAAATCGGTCGAAGGGAAAACTTTTTGGGCGCGGAGTTACCAGTCGGTATCTTCCGCGCGTATATGTACGTTATACACACATATGTGTATGCGGTTTTATCTGGCGGTACTCGGGGATGTTGCGGGTTGATTTATCGCCTGTCGTTGCCATGGAAACCTCGGCGTGACCGGCTTGCGCGACACCCTCATATCCGAGTCGACTCTCTGCTTCGCCCTGCCTCTCTCTCTCTCTCTCTCTCTGTATGCTCCCTCCCGCCCCCCTTTAACCCCTCAGTCGCTGATTCTGTCTCCCTCGTTCCTCTCCTCATCGCTCTCTCATCTGTGTACTCTTATTCGTACTATATCTCCCTCCCTGCGATCTGTCCGTTCTCCGTCCCGTTCACTCCAGGCATACCTGTCTCTGTTCGAGCTATCTCCCTCGATCATCCTTCCTCCTTGCCCCCTCGCCCTCCAACCCCTACGTCTCTTTTCCCACTTACTCCTGTCTTCCTCTTTCTTCGGAATATGTATACTCGGGGCTGCGTCTCTCCTTATTGCATTCCCGCTCTATTTGTCTTTACACCGTATCACTGTCCCTGTTGTCTCTCCTCTGTCTCCGTCTATATTTGCCCGCGTTTCTCACCTTCCGTTTCAACGTTTCCCCATCTTACTCCCGCCCGTTGACTCTTCCCGCGTCCCGTCTCTCTTCTGCTTCCTCAGCCCTCTTCTCCCCCCTGTCGCTGCACCAATCCTACCCTACCTCCCGCCCCCCCCCCGTTGTCCCTCATTTATCTCCCTCTCATCGTCGTTTCCTTTCTTTTTCCATTCCACTTTGTAGCCTCCCTCCCTGCCACGTTCCAGCGCCGTCTACGTGTCCCCCATACCCTGCGAGTCTTTCTTCTTTCTTCGTCGTTCCTTTTCTCCCTCGGGAACCGATGGCTTCGACTCACCCACGCCTCGACGGCCCCACTCCCTCGGCCTCTAACCTCCCCGACCGCCCTTTTCTACGCTCCTTGCTCACGTACGCGCGCTGTCTCTCTTCCTCTCCGCCTCCCCCCCCCCCCGCTCCTCTCCTACGCCAACCACTTAACCATCCCGACCAACCACCCATCCACCTACCCACCTACTAGCTCGCCCACCCTTCCTTCCTTCCTTCCTTCCACCCACTCTCATCTTCCCTTCGGTATGCACCCCACGCTACTATCAGCTTCTACTCCCACGCGCGAGCTTGAAACCCCCCAGAGGAACGTCAAGGAGGCGACTACCGGTGGAGTTCTCTGCAAAGAACGAGAACTCCGCCACCTCCTCGCAGCCGCTCCTCTCGCCCTTCAGCCCCTTGTCGCTTTTGCCACCACTATCCTCGCCGCACGCTCCGCCAATCGAGTGTCGACCAGTGTTCACGGGAAAGGGCCTGATAGCTCTCGGCTACCCTCTGTTGCGCATGCCCGCGACGAGCTGTGACGTCAAACCAATCAACGCCAAGCTGGGAAACGAAGCCAGCCACTGGCGTCGATTCGGTTCGTTTACCAGCTTGGCGTTGATTGGTTTGACGTCACAGCTCGTCGCGGGCATGCGCAACAGAGGGTAGCCGAGAGCTATCAGGCCTTTTCCCGTGAACACTGGTGTCGACTGCCTGGTGGCTGGTGCACGTTGCGCTGCTGCACATGCCCGATCGTTCTGCACGATCTAGATAAAAAGCGTAATCTCACCGCGCGGCTAATTAACTGGGCCCTCTAGCCTAGTTAGCGGGCCGACATACATTTCTTTCCGGGCATCTCCATGCGATTTCTAGGCAAACTCGATACGCAACTTTTCGTTGACTCGCCGGCATCGATTACTGTGATCTAATGTCCGAGGATCTACAATTTAAGGTGGGTTTCTACGGCCAGGAGTGACAACTGCATGTAGGAAAAGTTTCTAGATCACCGCACTACTTGGACGCCAAGGAACCCCGTGTTTAATGATCAGACGAGAACTTAACCCCACTTTTTTTCGAGTTCTGTTGACGGGAATTTCTAGAGGTGCTATGTACTTTATTATCGGCAGAGTTGATATCGTTGAGAATACTTTGGCAGCTGTTGCTTTGTTAAGTAGGATGTGTTGTGAGGATATGTCGCAGAAATTGTCTTTTCAGGTTTCAATAACGTTCTCCAATAAACCTGGCATTTAGAAACTTTGAGGACATTGATATTCACTGTATTACCAGCTGCGGGTAACCTTGTTTCGTCGAGTATCTGCGCGAGAGTACGAAGATGACATTTTATCTTTGGCGCATTGAGTAAGGAGCAAAAATTCCCTAGCAGCGCACAATGAACCGAGAACTGGCAGGTCTGACAGGGGTCCACCGATGATCGTTCGCGTGAACATTGAAAAGTTCAGCTTAAATGTCGACCGGCAGCCATCTGTTGTATTATTCTCTCTCATGATTTGAACACGAGCCGGTGCGTGACTGAGGGAAGATCGATTGGCATATGCGGGCCCAATTAGAGATTCAGCCGAGAATTACGAAACCCCCACTACGGTTAAATTACTTTCTAGAAAGACGAGTTTCATAACGAGTTCAATTACTTTCACGAATAATGTTCCCCCTTTACTAGGAGTCTGCATCGGGACTCGCACAAAACAGTTAATTGCTGAGTCTAGGAATTTCCGTAATGACAATCTTTCCTGACGCTTGCAAGAAATGAATTTAATTAGTAGAAATCTATCGTGACATTGCTGCCTGTTTAGACACGCATTTACTTTATATTTTATTATTTTCTTCCTCCGAGTATGGTTATTACATGTGTTCTTTCAATAAAGACGATTTGCTTGATGTAAAAATTGATTCTCACTCAAAATAACAAAATTTAATTTACACATAAGCGGCTGCAGTGTTCTTAATGACGTAATTGTACATACCATAGAAAGTTATATACAATTTTGTCTAGTTTTACATACACCATTGACATTAAGTACACTGGAAATAGTGTTGATGTAGTGAATAAACGATTACATTATAATAATCCCACATGTGTAGAGTTTACTGTATTATCAACATCCGATAAAGTAGTCACACCCGGATAACACATACCTTTTATCGATTCACATGTTAAATAATTAATCCTTTACGCTTCCCTGAGAATGTTCTCTTTAGCAGAATGTTACAGTACATTCCAATTATAATCCTCAATATAACATTAACATGTGCGGTGCTCTACAAAGCAAATAATATACAAAACAACAGTGCATACAGGCAACCTCCTGTATTCCAACCTTACGTCGATACACGACTATTGATTCCTTCCAACGAAGGCACGTAAGCTGCATAGAAAAAAAGCGGTGCCATCTCAGAAATGGAAAATTTTACCATCTCAGAAATAAAAAAAGGAGAGCTTTAATGATTCCAAGCGTAGTAACTCTTAAAATTAATGAACACCCGTGGAGGTGTCATCGATCTGGATATCTGTCAAGCAAATTGCACGCAAGGCTTCGTTGGGCTAGACTGAAAAACTTTTTGTCTTCGTCTGGGGAATTGAAAAATCGAAGGAAAATTGTATCTACGATCAAACACGATTCGGTGACAATATCAATGCCAATAACGTCACGTTGAGGAGAAAATGCAAGGGCAGGGCGGTGGACCAAGGCGAACAGAATATTCCCGAGCCTCCGTTGTCGGTCTCATTGTTATCGACCCGTTGGTATTCCCCGGCGTCATTGGTAGCGCGATCACGTGGTGTCTATCGCCTTCCAACCAGTCAGCTCACCCGTACAATGCACACCATTGACGTAACTTAAGCAGTCCTGCGTGAAAGGTCATAAGCACAATTCTAGTATAATAGATGCCTTATATGCATTCGGGAATCGATGTCAATCCACTTCCCAATATACTCAAAAATAACATGACGCGTGTTAGGTTCTGCACACGATGCTGTCTGGGATGTAAGAGGGACGGGATCCCAGGCATTAATAATTAATTCATGTTTTATGTATATCGACGCGTGTTACGATGAGTAGCACGTTTCATTTTTTTCTTACGGACAACTGCAGGTAGAGAAAATGAAACGTGCTACTTTCCGTAACACGCGTCGATATGTAGTTTGCTAGTTATAGTAATATCTCACTTTCGTAATCTGACATTGAAATTGGAAAATTGGATGTTTCGAGTAATGTTGCTTTGAGTTCTCTTTGTAGTTACGGTTGTGTAATTGTATAGTCACAGATGCTTAAGAGGATTGGAGTACTGTTTAGAGTAGGTAAAATATCGTTGAAGTTGGTTAGAAAATAATATCGTTGGCTTCTTGGTAAAACCGATTAAGCCCACCATTCCATGCTAAAATCCTTAAGGATTAATGACAGCAATTACTTTCTATGATTTTTACAATAGATTAATAAAAATCCACATGGGGAAAAACTTATGAATTTTGCAATAGCTTTCAATTATTACTAGATTTATTGCAATAGGTTGAACTTTAATTTTGCATTTACCGAAAATTAAGAAATATGGACTTGGTCATTACTCAATGAAGTGTCTATAATTTTGGACGTTCGAATACAAAATCATCTTTTCTTTTTTTTTTATGTTTGGTTTCATTTTCCAAATAGTCCAGAAAACTAATCATCTAATTATTGCGAGTACTGTAACACGTTGCTCAAAATAATTAGGGAACCATTAATCTGATCAATTCAACAAAACGTACAAAATTCTAAGGTATCGAGGATATACATTTAATGCAGTATCGTTAAATGTTTAATTCAGGATCGACTAAACAATAACTTTTCTATTACTTAATAAAAAATAAACGGGTATGTACAAGAATATTCCTAACATAGAAATACACTCCTTGTTACCAACAGTAGAACATTTTAAATATTTTTTTCAAAATAGATATATCTGTTTATCTCACACAACATATTAGTATCCTCCAAGTATTTCAAATCTCATTCACTAATAAAATCGCTCGAGTTACTGGTCCCCTAATTATTTTGGGCATCATACGCCTACAACGTTTAACAAACAAAAAAAGATGCTGGCAAGTTTCCCTTTTAATTTAAATAACGTGGTGCGATATACCGTGCTATTTAACGACCAGAAGTCAGCAATAGTCAGAATATTTTTTTTCCCATGCACCGTTTAATTAACCAGTACAATGGGGAATTATCGGTGGCTCACGCTGCACGCAGATGCAAACCAGGTTGCATATAATTAGGCATTGCATGGAAAATATCGCGATAGGCGCGCTTTTGATATGATAATTAACGACGTGACTAGATTCGAGTCGTACAAGCATAAATGTAATAAATTTCGGTCTCGCTCAACATTCACGTATGGCACGCGATTCGTTGACGACATGACTTTTCCTTCATTCATTTGGTCACGCGCTGAATTCGGATTTGCATAAAGGCGAGAAGAAACATGGCTGGAAACAATGCCACTTGGCGTTAAAAATGTTTTCTCCTTGTTCACGGGAACATGGGAGATAAATCGTTTTTTTTCCTTTGCCACTGATTAATTTTCGAAACGTGAAAACGGTCTAGAGACTTCTCTATATACTGGCTGATTTGTGCGTATATAATGTAACGTTATCACATTAGCATCAGTCTCACATAATAAATTCCACAGAAGCACTGCGATAACGAATGTATGTTATCTGTCACCAAGGATAACAAAGGTTTTCAAGCATATGTTATAGAAAATTATAAAGACCGCTAATAGGTCAGGCTTGAATTTTTAACGAGTCAGAGCTTCAGGAGAGGGTATATAAGTCGGAAGCAAAATTCGCTAAGAAGTGGTTACTTCTGTCACTTCTAACTGCACTGTTTCCGAACGACTTCCTCATGTTGCACATCGCTCTATGGGCGACTTTACCAATCTGGATTGTGTCAGCCTGGTCACAGGTGAGATTTGTCATAATTTTTACAACGTTTTAAATGTTTCAGTACGTAAATGCCAGAAAATTGTATTAAAATGTCCCCATTTACAGTTGGTATCTCCTTTATTTACAATTATCCAAATTTATCTTGTATGTTTTTAATTCAATTGGAGTAAGCTCAATCTACCTACAAAGAGCAAACTTTTAATGTATTTTTAAAGTTTGTCCGTAAACGATTTCGATTGCATTCTGTTACAAATACAAGGTGCATTTTTATGAATTTTGGTGTTGTATTTAGCGTCAAAACAGAAAGAAAATAATTCTGCTGCTTTGTGTTGTTTTCAAGCTAGAGCCATTGTTTGGTTTCATCAATTTATATGTATTTAAGCTTGCGTAGTGTTGAAAATAGCAGATTTTCTTATGTATTCGAAAAGACAAGCTGTTTTCGAAGGCGCATGCAATTTTGTTGTATAAAAATAGTTGTTTAGTAAGAATATTTCTTTGTTTAAGAAATGTCTAGGTAATTGATGGAAATATAGCGAAATGCCATAGTGTAAAAATGCTACAAAACGTATCAAGTAAAGTAGGAGCCATAATATTCAACTAATTGGCGAGAGAATTAGCAAAAGAATTGAAGTAAAATTTTTTCGTCAATTTTATTCGTCACTAAGGCCGCGAAAAAATTTGAGCACGAACGCGAATGAGGCAAGCCGTGGCAGACCCGACTGCCTCGGGCTGGAGAAGTTGTGATTTTTCGTCCTGTGCGTCCCGAGGCAAGCCGCGGTAAGCTGAGGCAAATTGAGGAAATTTTTCGATGCTCCCTCAGTCGTTCGCGGACCGCAGAACAAAGATGTAGGATCAGGACATTGCAGTGGCTTGTAAAAGTTTTATTATTTTGCGCACCTTATTGGGGAAACAGAAAACAGTGCGAAGGCGTTGGTAGTCACCGCACTTATATTTAAATAGGAGACGATTCAATAACGTCAACAACACATTTCTGATGACTAATGACAGTAATGACTGACAAAGATAGCGGGAAGTTCAGGAAATTACTTGACTGCAACGTTACGGTTTCTGGCAATGGCGATTCCTTCGCCAGTTCGCAGTATTTATTTAAAATATCTGAACGACTATTAGAATCATTTAACCGTTCGCGAAAGAAAGTTTACACCCTTTAGAATCGCATAACCTTTTTAGAATTGGTCCAAACGACTTGAGTTTTTTTGAGAAGCTAGAAGGATTGCATGAGGTTCGTGACTAGTATTTGGGACATATTAATTATGTTATTTGGGACATTTGGCAGTAGCAACATCAGTTAAAAAAGGGGATAGATGGTAGAAATTGGATGAATGTATCCCACAACACCAGTCACGAGCCACAAAAATATTTTGCGTGAAAATACGTTAATGCCTTACTTCTGCTTATATGAACAGTTTCGAGAAGTGACATTTGAGAGACGTGACCCAAGATTTGGCTTTGGTTATTTCGAACCCATACGGAAGATGTATTGCAATAATTTCTGCACGTCGGCGGATAATACGTTGTATATATCGAATCTTTTGTGCGCTGTAAAATGTCCTGAATTGTACTTGCCACATAATGGAACGACAATACGGGTGGTATCAAGCACGACGACAACTACACTAAATCCGATTCCTTCACTACCAGTACAAGGACAAGCACTACTAGCAGCACAAGCAACGCCAGCAACGCCAGCAACGCCAGCAACGCCAGCAACGCCAGCAACACCAGCAACGTCAGCAATACAAGCACTACTAGCACTACTAGCAGCACAAGCAACGCCAGCAACAACACCGACGACAACAACAACAACAACGCCAGCAACAACACCAACAACAACAACAACAACAACACCAACAACAACAACAACAACAACAACAACACCAACACCAACGACAACGACAACAATAACAACACCACCAACACCAACACCAACAACACCAGTAGCAAAAACAACACCAATGAATGAAACAACATCAATGAATAAAACGCAAATAATGCCAGTAATGCAAGGATAACCAAAATAATAACAAACTATGAAGTTTGTCGTCACTACTGTCGACAACATTGATGGCACTGACATCTGACAATGTGTTTTACAGATTTTTCATAAAAAATTATAAATTCACTCTTTCTTGTTGGAAAATTCATATAACACTTTTGAAAATATATTTCGCGAATCGATTCATTGAATGTACAACAATATGTCTCATGATAACTCAACTACTGTTAATCACTGATGCACTAACGCAGACTATAAATATCGTATTAAGATTTTGAACCGTTTTGTTACGAACAGAACGTAATGTATTATATATGTGTTTTTAAATAAATCATATTTTTACTAACAAATATCGAATGTTGATAGTTATTGTGAAAGTGTAGCGAGTTCAGGATTTGCTCGCGGGATGGCGTTACGGACACCGATAATCAGGGAATGTTAACAAAGGTCTCTGTTTTACACACTTTCGAGTGTAAAAATTGAGTTTAAGAATTTGAATGTACAGTGTTATTATTGCTTTGCTTCTTCGGCGTAGGTTAGATTTTATTAAAAAAAATCAATAAACAACATACGTGAAAGCGATTAAATTGCCATAGTCGATTCATCCCCACAATTTTAAAAAGTGTTGCCCCAATAGTTAATGCCACGAATTTTCAATTATAGATTTTTGTTACAGATACGATAAACCCGAATCCTTTTTAGTATATTACAAACTCAGAAATGCATGTTATGTAAAAGATATCACTTGCCCAGACTGGTTTCGTTCTCAGAAAATGAGCAATATAGAAAATACGAATGAAAATATTTCATTAATCTATGGAAGCCGATTTTTCAGCGTTGCAATGATGCGCGGAATAATTCTTTCGGGTTTTATTAAAAATAGGAACCAATGATTTATTATCAAACAGTCTTCGAATCCATACATCTGCGATGCACATTTCTCTAGATGGTTTAGGCCGGTACACGGGCCAAAATTAGTTACGGCAATTAAGTCATAAATCGTCACTCTGAGCCAAGGTAGGCCACCTAAAAGGGTCGCTGGTCAACGCGCCCGCACGTGCATCGCAGATGTGGGGTGTCTTTACATTTTCTCGCCGCCTTACGCCGGCAGGTAAGAAATGCCTTGCCGCTAAAGTTCCGGCCAGAACGATTCCCGCCAAATCGAGCCCCTTTCCCGGAAAAAGCGCGCCAAGGGCGCAGGGAATAGGTGGCGCGATTTGTGCCAGGAAAATTACCTGATTGGTCGGCTCCAACACTAAGTTGGCCAATCGGGTCAAAATAGCCACTGTCGGACTCTTCTTGGTACTTCGAAGGAGTCCGCCTAATCAGTCTTCATAACAGCTCCCGTCAGGGCAGTACGGTTAGCGCAAAATAATTACATGTTATTCACAATTCACCGTTTTTAAACTGTTATACTTGTTTATTGCCTTAAATATATATCACTTCACTGTTTCTTTATATTTTGCATTCAACTTACTTACTAGCCCTATTTCAGTAAAACGAGTAGGGATCCGCGTAATTCCGGTGTCGATAAATTCGTAACGGAGATTTATGACCTCCGTTGACTCGACACTCATAGGTCGAGTCTCATCGTGGCTACGCGTGAACACCGATACTTCCATTTAATTCTCGCCACTGAGAAACATAATTGAATTCTACCTCGATAAATCGTCTTACAACTATAATTTCATCCAACTTCTTGTTAAATATAAGTACTAATATTCTACAGCCACGTGCACAGAGGTTGCATGAATGGTGAAAGACAAGTCAGTGGAGAAAGTGAACGATGACGAAATCACTACAATTTACAGAAACAGTATAACACCCTATTAAACTACGTTGCTCAAATTGGTTTAAATCCCCCAGCAGTAGCGCACTCGGGACTTCTACTCCTGGGAGGGGGGGGGGGGGGGGACCGAGTTGAGCGGATAAAAATATTTTTAATGCAAATTCAATAAAGTTCATTAAGCTGATTATAAAAAGGATAAAGTCCAGTTCTCTTTTCTTTTTACAAAGCTCTTAGAGTTACTTCAGACGTGGTTACATTAATCTCCTGTTTCTTCGGGGGGTGCCAGGGGCACTTGATCCCTGCCCCCTCAGGGTGCGCCATTGTCCCCCAGAATAGATTAGTGATACTAACGTCAAGAGTAAAGTCTAGTATCAAAATTTTTTATTCAGATACATATATTAATTTACCAATTTTAAACTTCCTTTCAACGACCACTGTACATTATGCCAAAATCCCCAAAAGTGTGAGTTGTATTGTTCATGTATCGAACGAATCGCCACACACAAATCACAACAGAACTTAACGTGGTTGAAGTTTCTTCCTGTTTTTCAATACCGCCAGACGCAGCAGTGAATGCAAAGGAGCGACGAAGATTTTTCTTAAACGATTTTCTTCTCTATATACTGGCTGATTTGTGCGTATATAATGTAACGTTATCACATTAGCATCAGTCTCACATAATAAATTCCACAGAAGCACTGCGATAACGAATGTATGTTATTTGTCACCAAGGATAACAAAGGTTTTCAAGCATATGTTATAGAAAATTATAACGAGCGCTAATAGGTCAGGCTTGAATTTTTAACGAGTCAGAGCTTCAGGAGAGGGTATATAAGTCGGAAGCAAAATTCGCTAAGAAGTGGTTACTTCTGTCACTTCTAACTGCACTGTTTCCGAACGACTTCCTCATGTTGCACATCGCTCTATGGACGACTTTAGCAATCTGGATTGTGTCAGCCTCGTCACAGGTGAGATTTGTCATAATTTTTACAACGTTTTAAATGTTTCAGTACGTAAATGCCAGAAAATTGTATTAAAATGTCCCCATTTACAGTTGGTATCTCCTTTATTTACAATTATCCAAATTTATCTGGTATGTTTTTAATTCAATTGGAGTAAGCTCAATCTACCTACAGAGAGCAAACTTTTAATGTATTTTTAAATTTTGTCCGTAAACGATTTCGATTGCATTCTGTTACAAATACAAGGTGCATTTTTATGAATTTTGGTGTTGTATTTAGCGTCAAGACAGAAAGAAAATAATTCTGCTGGTTTGTTTTGTTTTCAAGCTAGAGCCAGTTTTTGGTTTGATCAATTTATATCTATTTAAGCAATTTTGTTGTATAAGAATAGTTGTTTAGTAAGAATATTTCTTTGTTTAAGAAATGTCTAGGTAATTGATGGAAATATAGCGAAATGCCATAGTGTAAAAATGCTACAAAACGTATCAAGTAAAGTAGGAGCCATATTATTCAACTAATTGGCGAGAGAATTAGCAAAAGAATTGAAGTAAAATTTTTTCGTCAATTTTATTCGTCACTAAGGCCGCGCACAGATTTGAGCACGAACGCGAATGAGGCAAGCCGAGGCAGACCCGACTGCCTCGGGCTGGAGAAGTTGTGATTTTTCGTCCTGTGCGTCCCGAGGCAAGCCGCGGTAAGCTGAGGCAAATTGAGGAAATTTTTCGATGCTCCCTCAGTCGTTCGCGGACCGCAGAACAAAGATGTAGGATCAGGACATTGCAGTGGCTTGTAAAAGTTTTATTATTTTGCGCACCTTATTGATGAAACAGAAAACAGTGCAAAGGCGTTGGTAGTCACCGCACTTATATTTAAATAGGAGACGATTAAATAACGTCAACAACACATTTCTGATGACTAATGACAGTAATTACTGACAAAGATAGCGGGAAGTTCAGGAAATTACTTGGCTGCAACGTTACGGTTTCTGGCAATGGCGATTCCTTCGCCAGTTCGCAGTATTTATTTAAAATATCTGAACGACTTTTAGAATCATTTAACCGTTCGCGAAAGAAAGTTTACACCCTTTAGAATCGCATAACCTTTTTAGAATTGGTCCAAACGACTTGAGTTTTTTTGAGAAGCTAGAAGGATTGCATGAGGTTCGTGACTAGTATTTGGGACATATTAATTATGTTATTTGGGACATTTGGCAGCAGCAACATCAGTTAAAAAAGGGGATAGATGGTAGAAATCGGATGAATGTATCCCAACAACACCAGTCACGAGCCACAAAAATATTTTGCGTGAAAATACGTTAATGCCTTACTTCTGCTTATAGGAACAGTTTCGAGAAGTGACATTTGAAAGACGTGACCCAAGATTTGGCTTTGGTTATTTCGAACCCATACGGAAGATGTATTGCAATAATTACTGCACGTCGGCGGATAATACGTTGAATATATCGAATCCTTTGTGCGCTGTAAGATGTCCTGAATTGTACTTGCCACATAATGGAACGACAATACGGGTGGTATCAAGCACGACGCCAGCAACGCCAGCAACGCCAGCAACGCCAGCAACGCCAGCAACACCAGCAACGCCAGCAACGTCAGCAATACAAGTACTACTAGCAGCACAAGCCACGTCAGCAACACCAGCAACGCCAGCAACACCAGCAACGCCAGCAATACAAGCACTACTAGCAGCACAAGCAACGCCAGCAACACCAGCAACACCAGCAACGCCAGCAACACCAGCAACGCCAGCAACACCAGCAACGCCAGCAACACCAGCAACGCCAGCAACGCCAGCAACACCAGCAACGCCAGCAACGCCAGCAACACCAGCAACACCAGCAACGCCAGCAACGCCAGCAATACAAGCACTACTAGCAGCACAAGCAACGCCAGCAACACCAGCAACGTCAGCAACACCAGCAACGCCAGCAACGCCAGCAACGCCAGCAATACAAGCACTACTAGCAGCACAAGCAACGCCAGCAACACCAGCAACGTCAGCAACACCAGCAACGCCAGCAACACCAGCAACGCCAGCAACACCAGCAACGCCAGCAACAACAACAACACCAACAACAACAACAACATAAACACCACCAACAACAACAACAACGCAAAAACCGACAATAATGCCAGGAGGGCAAGGATAACCAAAATAATAACAAACTATGAAGTTTGTCGTCACTACTGTCGACAACATTGATGGCACTGACATCTGACAATGTGTTTTACAGATTTTTCATAAAAAATTATAAATTCACTCTTTCTTGTTGGAAAATTCATATAACACTTTTGAAAATATGTTTCGCGAATCGATTCATTGAATGTACAACAATATGTCTCATGATAACTCAACTACTGTTAATCACTGATGCACTAACGCAGACTATAAATATCGTATTAAGATTTTGAACCCTTTTGTTACGAACAGAACGTAATGTATTATATATGTGTTTTTAAATAAATCATATTTTTACTATACTCGAGCTCATTTTAGAAGGAACTTGCCGACCGACGAGTTTAGATCGGTTCTGCGCATGTTGGCGCTCATTGGCTATGCCACCACCAATGGTCTTTCGGCTGCGCATGGTAAAGTGGGGGAACAGAGCCCTCGCGACAGTTGAATAGCTCATTCAACATGCGCGAAATAAGTTCCTTCTAAAATGAGCTCGAGTATAACAAATATCGAATGTTGATAGTTATTGTGAAAGTGTAGCGCGTTCGGGATTTGCTCGCGGGATGGCGTTACGGACACCGATAATCAGGGAATGTTAACAAAGGTCTCTGTTTTACACACTTTCGAGTGTAAAAATTGAGTTTAAGAATTTGAATGTAGTGTTATTATTGCTTTGCTTCTTCGGCGTAGGTTAGATTTTATTAAAACAAATCAATAAACAACATACGTGAAAGCGATTAAATTGCCATAGTCGATTCATCCCCACAATTTTAAAAAGTGTTGCCCCAATAGTTAATGCCACGAATTTTCAATTATAGATTTTTGTTACAGATACGATAAACCCGATTCCTTTTTAGTATATTGCAAACTCAGAAATGCATGTTATGTAAAAGATATCACTTGCCCAGACTGGTTTCGTTGTCAGAAAATGAGCAATATAGAAAATACGAATGAAAATATTTCATTAATCTATGGAAGCCGATGCTTCCATTTAATTCTAGCCACTGAGAAACATAATTGAATTCTACCTCGATAAATCGTCTTACAACTATAATTTCATCCAACTTCTTGTTAAATATAAGTACTAATATTCTAGAGCCACGTGCACAGAGCTTGCATGAATGGTGAAAGACAAGTCAGTGGAGAAAGTGAACGATGACGAAATCACTACAATTTACAGAAACAGTATAACACCCTGTTAAACTACGTTGCTCAGATTGGTTTAAATCCCCCAGCAGTAGCGCACTCGGGACTTCTACTCCTGGGGGGGGGGGGGGGCCGAGTTGAGCGGATAAAAATATTTTTAATGCAAATTCAATAAAGTTCATTAAGCTGATTATAAAAAGGATAAAGTCCAGTTCTCTTTTCTTTTTACAAAGCTCTTAGAGTTACTTCAGACGTGGTTACATTAATCTCCTTTTTCTTCAGGGGGTGCCAGGGGCGCTTGGTCCCTGCCCCCTCAGGGTGCGCCATTGTCCCCCAGAATAGATTAGTGATACTAACGTCAAGAGTAAAGTCTAGTATCAAAATTTTTTATTCAGATACATATATTAAAATACCAATTTTAAACTTCCTTTCAACGGACATTATGCCAAAATCCCCAAAAGTGTAAATTGTATTGTTCATGTATCGAACGAATCGCCGCACACAAATCACAACAGAACTTAACGTGGTTGAAGTTTCTTCCTGTTTTTCAATAGCGCCAGACGCAGCAGTGAATGAAAAGGAGCGACGAAGATTTTTCTTAAACGACGCTCTGTAAGAATCTAACTATAGACAAATGGTAATAATTACTGATTGTAAACTTGACCAGGCAAAGTAACTAATTACAATATACCTAAGTTGCAAATTATGCAATACTCAGAGGCGGATTCAGGAGACTTTCTTGGAGGGGGCGAAATATGTAAAAGTACGTAAGTACATTTTTGAACCTTCTTTTACAAGATTTAAAATTTTCCTGTAATTTATATTTTAATATCTCTATCTGATACTATAGCCTAAATAATTAAATTCGCATTAATGATTTATGCAGAATAATACACAATGTCATAATATTTTTCTATTTTATTACTCTTAGGGGCGGCGATCGCCCCTATCGCCCCCCCCCCCTCTGGATCCGCCCCTGGTGATACTATCCACACTACATGTAAGCATACTGTATTTGCTGTATAAACTACGCCTGGTTTAAAACAATAAATATATATGAAAAGAAAAATACGGTTTCAACCCCAGTGCGTAAATTTTCGATGCGTTTCAAAACTCTAGCGGCAGATCTTCGAACTTACAGGGCATATTGTGCAAACTTTACGCTGTAAAGCACCACAAGCTATTTCCTATTTCCTATTTCCATTTGTATAATTCCATAACGTCTCTTGTAAGCTAAGCAGTGCATCCCTTTTGCCACGCCGCCCACCAAAGGGGTGAAAGGGGCACCCCATTTTTTCAATATTTTTAAATAATCGATCTACGCAATTTACGAACTTCGCAATTTAAAATGCCCGAATTTTCGAACTTCAACATTAAGAGTCCTGCGCCTGGGTGGAACATAGGACCCTACCCACCTCGATCCTTTCGCCGAAGGACAAAATTTCAAGTGCCCCTCCTCGCCAAAAAAAAGAAAGCAGCGCAGAAATCACCGCAAATGCCCGGACAGCCGCATCCGCGCGAAAAGGCGAGACCTTGCTCCCATTGTGAAAGTAATCTCGGGTAACCTATTACGCGGGGCCGCGTGTCCTCTCACTTTGTGCATATGCGCGCACAATGAGCTGCCCGGCGAATTACATCAAACGAGGATTAATACCGTAAAAGGGAGCCGCGATTAATTGCGTCGAACAGCGAGCCAGACACGGCGATAAATCAGCCGACGAAAGGATCGGAAACTCTTCCCTTGCCGGCGCGCTTCTCTCATAACGCTGGCGGCCCTTGTACGTATCACCACAATGGGGCACCTCCAATAAAACCGTCGCTGCGTGCTCGCAATGCGCGCGAGTGTCGAAGCCGCCGTGCCCGCGTGGGAGAATAGAAATGACCAGGCTCTCGTTATTATCTGAATGGAACGTCTAGCCGATCTAAATTTAAACCCGCCGGGGCCGAGGAATTGGGATTTTCGTCACAGTTAAAGGCGTGAATTTTACAATGGGAGAGCGGGAGAACGGGGGGCATTTTTACGGGTGAAACAGGGCGTGCACGCGGGCGATATTTGAATCGATAATTTCGAAACGGGAATAGGGGCTCAAAAAGTAATTTAAGGGGAAGTGAAGAAAAATTTAATGTCCGTACAATTAATGATGGAGCAATCAAACTCGGCTGTATTACTCTTCGATTAGGTATCTTGCGTTTAGAGAAATTTCATTGATTTTTAACCGACTTCAAAAAAATAAAAATGCACTAAAAAGTAGAGAATAATTTTTTCCCTTATTTAATCTTCGACTCTCAGTTTTTTTTTTAAGTCGGCGCCTGATCATTTGCACTGTGTAAATCTGGCGCGCAGAAATTTAGTGAGACGCCACGCGTGCCGCCGATTTAATATTGTTTCTATTTTGGCACCGAGTTAAAAAAAAATATTTTATCCTTTTTAGCGCACCTTTGAAGTTGGTTTTTTTATTTTTTTTTAAATAAGTTTCTTATTGTATAATAATTTAATTTTAAAGTTTCCTGAATCTATGTCTCAAAACGCTGTCCGCGTAAATAGTGAAAAGCGCAGGATACCAAATAGCTAAAATTCTGACCGGACGATTGGGTAACAAGGTAACTGACCAGAGCGACCAGCCACCAACAGGACATCGGACAATGGGTATAACAGGATACAGCGATGCAGGATATACCTAGAGGCTAGCCTGGCCTGCTGTGAATCACGCGGTGTGCTATGCAAAAGAATGAGAGTTCCGTGAAGTTGTAGTCATAAGCTTGACATCATAATCAAAGTACAACGTCGATTCTCGATTCGATTTCAAGATCGTTAATTCATGACAGATTTCTGTCACACAACATACAAACTTCACGCGATTCGTACAACCGCAGAGCCTCGTGTTCTGATCCAAAGAATTTTCATTTAATGAAGACAGCAATAGGATAGCAAATGCGCAAGTATATATTGCAATAAAAAGTTTGGTATCAAACGCAGGTTTTCATTAAAATCATATATGATTTTTCTCCCAAGTCGAAGTTAATACCTTCATAGATGATTGTAAGTTACTCGGGTTTATTTGTTCAACAAGAAATTCGCTATTTTTCTTGCCATGCAACTGTCTTTAATTTATACGTGATCTCTGCATCTACTTTCCACTTTTCTAACGTTGTCCATACTCGTTAACATTGCGTCATTCTATCAACATTGTGTCATCAGTACCTCACTGAAACCTGAGTTGCCTTCGTCATGTTCTCCACCGACACTTCCTGAATCTTGTTTTATTCCATCGCCTCTCTTCTGTTTCCAAAACCTTTAAAACTTATTTTCACCTAGCTCCAATTCATTGTTATTTCTAAGGCAAGTCTCAAACTCAATCTAATACTAGTTGATTGTGGGTGGCCAAATTAGTATACTCAAAACATTTTCGTGAATTTTTGGGATCATTTTAAAATGGATTTAATACGATTAAAAAAGAATCTTAAATTGGCAACTAAAGGTTCGGAAAGGAAACTTTCTTAGCTTTCCAAAACACTCGTGAAAATTTGTCTACGATCATGAGTTCGCAAGTTATAGGTGTTCAAAGTGAAAAGTACCTTTTTTCCTTTGATCGCGAATAACTCGGTCAATAAAAATCATACAACAAAACCCCAAAAAACGAAATTAAAGAGAAATGTTTGCTCTATAAGAGCTCTTCGAAAAAATTTTTTGGCCCGTTTGGATGAAAAAAAATTGATTCCTTGATTCAAAAACTAGAAACTTCAAGCGTTAAAATGCGTTTTTTTAAATATTTTTCGCGACCACTTTCATCACCTTCATTCCATCGCTTAAACTTACAAAATCTCAAACCTTTTTGTTTGCGTATAATAATTTGGCCACCCACTGTATTTTTTTTTGTAGAGTTTTTTATAACAATAAACGCAAAACATTATTTTACCAGAAACGCTAAGCGAGTAGCTATAAGTACCACTATGAATCTCAGCGATAAAAAAACGACAGAACTTTCTGCGGGACCTGATGCATATTGTGCACCAACTACATACATATATAAAAAGTTTGAAACAGATCGGTGACCTGAACTCTGTGCACTGCTTTGTCAGACCCAGCGCAATTTCAGCGCGGTCCTCGCCCATTCTAACAAACTTTTTTTTTAAACAAACTATTAGTGCCCTCCTTCCTCGAATCCATTACACCCTCAACTCGCAAAGTGATCCCCAAATTTTCGCCAGCAGTTTGTAAAAAATAGTCCCCCATCTATAAAAACGTCCCGCGTGAAACGGCCTTTACGCAGCAGTCAACGGCACCGAACCGCGACGGAATTGATACGTGTGCGTAGGCCTTTAGAACTCGGCTAAAGGCACGATACGCCGCGAATCACGAAAATCATAGCTCGCCTAGTTCGGTCAGTTAGACGCTCCAGGAAACTTGCAGCCACTCAGTTCGGAAGGAAACTAGGCCAAAACACGCAACAGTACGTCCAGAGCTTCCTTCTCTCACCGCTGCGATCTCCCTGCCACCCTCTCGCTCGTCCCCTGATTCCAAACTGCCAATCTATCGCTCTCGTTTCCAGGCGCACGCGCGCGACTCCGGTTTCCTCCGACTCCTCGACTAAAGATTTACTTTCGAGAGGCAAACGAGCGATCGTTATCTGATCGATCCACCGATAAATACAGCTGGAGAGTCGGTTCCTCTTCTCGCGTCTCTGTGGTGGCCAGGGAAGAACCACAAAGGGGAAAGCTGAGAGGAACAATAGGCGGTGCCGGGCGTGAAATTAAGCGAGATCCAACTGATCCGGACAGACTTGACAAACTGCCGCTTGTGAATCCGAATTTATTTACTAGGCTGGCATGCTTGTTTATTTTTTAGTGGAATATAAGCACCTCTACTTGGGCGAAGAGTTTTCTGAACTCGCGAGGAACCCGGGAGATATCGGCTTGGATATGAGTCGTGTTTTTTTTTTTTAAACATTAGCTGGTGGACGTTCCCTAGGTTAAACGATGCATCTGACGGCAAAAATTCAAATATATTTTAAAAGGTAATAACTTTCAGAGGTACCTGACGTTCTCCGAATTTTAATATTGTGTTTTGGTAAAACAGGGCGACCGTTTGAAGTTGAATTATGGTGTGTCGGTGGAAAAATTCTTCTGCTTTTTCAAGAAGGTTTTGGCAGGTATTTGCATTATTGCAAAATTGAACGTCAGGTACTTCTGGAAGTTATATGTCTTTGAAATCTATTTGAATTTTTCCACCCCTTAAGGGGGGCCAATAGTGTGACGCGATTAAAAATAGGTGTTTTTTGAAGATGGATTGTGGCGCAAATGTGTAACAATACATTTATTGAACCAAACAAGAATCAATTTTTGTTTTAATCGAATAAATACATGAATAACACCCCATTTTTGGGACTTTTTCATTTAAACATACGGCAGTCGTCGTCTAATTGTTTTATAACAATGAGAGTGGGTAGGGCGATAACCACACACGTGCAATGAAGGAATTTCTTTGGTTTTTTTATTTTGGACGATCCTGTCTGGAGTTATCATAGCGATAGACCAGCCCTTTTTTTACAACCAGAGGCAGGAATGGGCAAAAATGAAACTATTTTTTTATAGTCTAAATTTGTATCAGAATAAAGTGCAAATCTTTTAGAACCTTATATTGTATACTTGTTTCTAGAAAAAATCATAAAAGTCACCTACGCTTTGCCCTTAAAGCCGGGTCCACATTTGTTACCACGATCTGTTACCTCGCTAACCGCCCATGGTAACGAAATGAATGCCGGAACGGCCGAACTAAGTAACAAGTCACAGTATGCAGTAGCATCGTCTACATTTGTCACCATGACCGGTTAGTTGGATAACGGGTCGCGGTAGCAAATGTGGACCCGGCTTAAGTGTCACGCGTTCTATACAACGACACAGATCTAGTAGTTTCTTTGCTCGAATTCTGCGAGTTATAATACCAAAATTTACCCAATTACCACTCATGCTCTTGCAAATTACACGTGTGTTTAATTTGCTGATAATTGCAGACCGTTTGAATCGAAAGCGCCCAATCCAGTTTTAATACCAATTACGAAAAGCGCCGACGCACAGTGCGGCCGAATGATAGAATTTTGGACAAAAATCTAAATTCAGTTATAAATGTCAAAATATTGGAATATATTTACGGAAAATAAAATTATTAACTAAAATTTTACAAATTTTTTAAAATTATTCACTATTTTCGAATTCGCTTAAACTGATTTGCAAGTCAACGAAAATTGAATCGTTTGATTCGTCTTGCTCAGCTGCAAGGTATTCTTTAATTTCTGTAAAATCTTCATCTTCATGCTTTTGTGAACTAGCTTTTCGATGACTTGAAATCAAAGGATCAGACGTAAGTAAGAGAACATTGAAAAGATCCGTATTTGTGTTTTCTCTACTTGTTTTTCGCGTGTGGCTTAGTCGATGTTTCCTTATTTCTTTATGTCTCGCTTCTAAAGCCTCTTCAGAAAGAACGCCGATTGGTAAATCAAAAAACTCAATTACATCACAACCGTGTAACAAAACTTTATGTACGCTAATAGGCATGTAGTACCATGTATATATTTCTAAATATAATTTTAACGCGTCTTGTAACAATATATTAAAAGCACTTACATTTATTTTTTGTCCACAAGATAAAACTCTTAGAATTGTGTAAAATTTATCTATTAAATTTTTATTAATTTTTGTAATCTGCGAGCTAATAGTCGAGTTGCTGAAAAACCTCCTGGCTGTATTACCGTCATTACTAGAGCCATATCCTGGCTTTGGCTTATCCACAATAAGTCCTAAACGGGATTTGAATTCTTCTTGAATGCGTTGTTTGTTAATTGCAAATAGTTTCTTATTTTCTTCTCCTCTTACTTGCCATTTTTTAAATGGCTGTCTGTATGAGATATGAAGAAGACATTCAAAAAACCTTATCCAGGAATGTAAAGTGGACAAGCCAAAACGGTAATGCTCAGTTTTTTTAGTTTTTTCAGCAACTCTTTCGGAATTCATCTCTTTTGGAGATGCCCCGCAAATATAGCATTTTGCGCAGGAGTTAGTATTCGATAAAATGTTGCTTACACTACCATCTAACATTGTAAAATGCAATTGAAAATTGACTTCTATATTCTTGCCATCAAAATTACATATATAGGGGGAAAGGTTTGCAATTTCGGTATTTATTAAAGTTTCTTCTTGCCTAATTAATGACTGATTTTCCTTCATAAATATAAATTTGATAGGCCGACAGAAAAATGTCGACGAAGGACGAGGGTTTATCCACAGCGTGTTATTATGGTTATCTATTAACTTTAACGGTACTAAAGCAATTAAAAACAAAAATTCATCTGTCTCAGATAAGTTTTGTGTAAATTTCTGTTTATAATTACTATGTCCGGAGCTTCCGTCAAAGCCCCACTTGCAAATCAGCTTTAAATTTGCGTTATCTTCTATTGTAATCAGTTTTAAAATACTGTGAGATGTGGCATTTAGCAAGTTTTGTATACTTATTTTAGCAAATATCTTGGTAACAGATATTTCAGGTAAAAATGATTTTTTCATTTGTCTCAATTCTTTGATACTGGGGAAACATTTGTTATGAAAAACATTGACAAATGAGCGGAGGATGTTGTACTTTCTTTCCGACAAATCTAGATCTAAATATAGCGCGATTATTTCTTGTGGTGTTAGATTAGGGTGTGACTGAGTTGGATGGCGGGATGTCTTTGATAATTCCTTAGCAGCAAATTGAATTTCTTCTGCTGGTCGGGATGAAATGATATCTTTCACACGACGCTGTTTTGTTTTTATCGATGCATCCTTAAAAAGTACCATAGGCCTTCCACGACTGGTGGACGGTTGCGATTCGAAATTTGATTCTAGATCTAGTACGTTGACTTCCTTCGGTATCTTAATTTCCTTATTCAGCCACACATGATTGTGTTTCAAAAGTTGACCCCTTTTCCGCGAATAGCTTTTCCATTTTTTACTTAAAGCTAAGTTATAAACCTTGCAAGTTTCCTGAAGCTCCTCATCAAAAGAAGTATTACACTCGTTAATATGTAATAATGTTTTTAGTTTAACAAGAAGATTTGATATTTTCTTAGATTTCTCACTGGAAATCCATGTATCAAGTAGATCAGAATTTTTAATGCTGATTTCAAATCCTAAACAAAAAATTGTATGGTCAGATGCAGTATAATGCTTATAAAATTTTATCTCGCAGTTTCTCGCAGAAAAAATTTGAAACTCTCAAAATACAATAGGTAACGAATCGGAAACTATTAAAACCCCAGGATATTTTGAGCCGCTTTTTTTATATGTCAACTTAAAGCTGACAATGATTAAAGTATCACCTGAACTGTCACGCAGATACAAAAATCTACCTATTCATAATAAATATAAAATGAAATATATATATACCTTGGTGAGAACCTTCCATTATAAAAAACGTCTATAAATATATGTAATATAAATGACTAATATTTTATGTATAACACAAGTAATGTCGAGCACCACTGCAGGAATGTTGGGTTCCTGACAGATCTTTATGTTGGATTCCCGTCAGGTTTTTATTAACTTTAATAATTATGATTATTACACTACTGGTTTACACTTAATGTAATATTCAACTCGCCCTTTTACACCACTTTTTCACATTCTTTTACTTGTTCTCTCACGGAGACTGTGAAACTCTCTCGTCGAAAACTCGCTTGTATCTGACTCTGTGCTACTCTTGACTAACTGATTCTGTCACGAATGCATTTCTTTGTTTATTTATCCTCGCCATCCCTTCCTTTCTACTAATCAATCCTCGAAGACCAATCTTATCTGCATCGCTATCTATCGCCCGGACATAAACCTAAACACTCGTCTTTCACACCTCTATCGTACTCCTCATTCACGCGTCTTCTCGAACAACCTATATTCATCCTCAAATTTCAATCACCCCCTACAATAGGTGTAAAACAAATGCCAAAAAATAATTAAGCATGCACATAAATAGTTCATTTTCCTTTTTGATCCATAAATTCTGTAAAATGAGCTATTATTACTCGTAATAATAAATAAATAAATATACTAAAAAACATTATATAACAATTGAATAAGATCTTATACTATTATACATATGAATATTTCGATTTTGTATTTTTGTCCATCTATGCCGCACTGTGCGACGCCGCGATAAAACCAGAAATCTCGATGCTGTAATTTCTTTGTAACGCGACAATTAACAATGGCGCAACATCAATTACTGAATTCGGAGGATCGTTGAAATTCTTGGGAAGCGTCACTTCTTCTCGCCCCAAGCGCCATCTGATGGGACATGAGGTTCCGTCGATGCTCCATAGTCAAGCAAAAAAAAAACACCACCTGTTTTTCGATGACCAGTTTTCTGTTAATACTTTGTTAGTTACCAAGGAAGCTTTCTGATAATGCTTATCTTACAACTCAGTTTGCCAGTCTAAGCAAGTCCAAAGTTCAAACTCGTACATACGCATCTCGACGAACCTATTCTGTCAGGGTACGTTTATGTTGGAGCTAGAAAAGAAACTACAAGAGCGTCGATCGAACGCTTTTATCGTTGGTCATCTCTTAGAGAAAAAAAACGTAGATCTGCTCGTTGCTCCAATATAAACACTTCCATTATAAGCGAGAAGTTACCTGATGTATTGTAATAGATTGAACTTTACACTTGCATTTACCCAAACTTACGGAATATGGACTTCGTCAGTTTTACCAGCAAGCCGGCAGTATTTTCGCCGAATATTGTCTTTCCCAAGTCCCGACGGCCGTAAAAGCCCCGTGTGCCGGCGACCCTGCGCCACGTGGCGCGAAATTCAAAAGGAATAGGAGATCGGTCGGAGCACAGGGAAAATATAACATTTTCCCATAGCCCACCCCATTATTCTAGGACTGTGAAAGGGAACGAAGGAGGCGAAAAGAAAGATCGTTTGGCTTCGGCGAACCAGATCGATCCCCGTGTCTACGACCTCTCTAGGCTACGTGCGCGCGCGGCCGTACACCTGTACGAGTGTCAGAGAAAACACGATTCTCCCGTGGAAGCGGGATCTCACACGGGTGCATCGAGATGCAAGATTGCGCAGAACGCATGTGACTCGGCATCATGTGACTTAGCGAAAGTCGATCCTCGCGCACGAGCCAGAATGCGGCTGTTCGACCAGCTGCGGGACCAGGGTCGGTGGTCCTGTACACTCGCTCACCGTCATCAGATACGGCGATTACGATCGAGCCGGCCGAACCGAACTTGCGGAAACTGCTTCTTTTCTTCGTCGTGATTATCGATGACAATGTTTTTCTTAGAAACAAGGGAAAAATTTATTTCCGATGTGATCGCCCCCCTATCTCCTGCTCTTTCTCTGTATCTATGTATATATATTTGTTTAACTTTATTATACGGACGACTCCTTTTATAAACAAATGTTTACAAATTATTGTCAGGAAATGAGTAGGAAATTATTTAGACGCTGTGTTGGAGGGCATGAAGGAAATAAGTGGAACTCCAAAAAAAAGTTGAGTGTGTTAATATAGGTTTGGGTTAGGCCTGGGTTAGTTTAGGTTAGGTTACTTTAGGTGAGTGTGTTAACATCGGTATTGGCTAACTTGCATACCCTAGTAAGCCAATCGGTGTGACCAAAGGAGGAGGTGTATAATTTGGGTTGAAACAGAATTATCATTTATAGGTAGGCATCTATTTCCAGTTTGAATTTTACGAATGTCTACTGAGGAATGTAAACTGTACAATGATTGGCACCCTAAGCCGAAATCCCAATTGGAATGTCTATATTTTTTTGCGAAGTTTTTATATGGTTTTGATTTTCAGTTATTATCAATGATTCTAGATTTCTCATTAAAACAAAGCATCTTGAGTACCTATTAAGTCTTTTATTTTAAAAATATTCAATGAAACACAAAAATAGGCATACAAGTACAATCATTGCCACCCTAAAATTTGAGGTTATGTAGAAAAACATGTGTAGGTAAAAACGAAGTTTAAAGTGTTTAAACAGACTATTTCATTCACTATTAAATACCTACAACACTTACAATTAGTAAATCTGTATTTCAATCCATTACTTGGTTATAAAGCGACAAAATATACTTACCTACCCTTTATCAAAATTTTAAGAAAACGCCTAAAACTCAGCCCTTTGTCCCACTTTGCGGTGTTGCCGGATGTGAAATGTGTAGTTGAACTACTGGGCTTAGCAGTGTTGTAGTGAAAGAAAAATAAGAAATTGTAAAAAAGTACTTTCTAAGCTTGTACTTCTTAATATTTGGCTTTTCAATCAGGAGTGCCAATGATTAGTGCAGTGCCAACGTTAGTGCAGTTTATTCTACTTCTAGATTAATTTTTTGATGCGCGTATTTATAATGACTCTAATGTTATCTAGTATTAACCAGTTCCGAGTGACAGAATATTATAATTATCTCAACAGCATCATATGATGTGTAGAGATTCCCAATCTTCGGAATATAAAATGGAGAATTACTTCCACTATAAACTGTTTCTGAGAAGATCGGTTGGAACACTTTACGTGAGATATTCTGTGTGAGATGGTTCTGGTGTCCATATTGCGTGAAAGAATATTCTAACCGATCATTAGATGATAATATATATTCCCTAAACGATATTCCAGACAACTATGTTAGACACCGCAAATCGGTAGCTCTAAATATTAACAGTCCCAAAAATAATATTCTTGCCTCCAATGGTAGTAAAATGCCTGCAATCAAAATGAAAAATGCCCATCCTTTTTTGAATACACAAATGTAAGAAAAATACATATACAAGTAGAAATATATGTTTCAAAAGACTCTAAACAGAAATGTTCCTCGCACACTATCTACCAGCTTCGAGAGGCCAAGGAAAGCTACAAGGTGAAATGTTGAACGTACATAGAGAAAAGAGCTACCATCCAACAGGTTTTCACCGTTCAGCTGAAAACAGCTCGCGAGAGGCATAAATCAGCGAAAAGCAACGATGCACCATTGAACGAAGCGCATTATAGCGCGTTAATAGAGACATAATCGGCGAGGAAATTGTATCGCGAAACCAGCTCTAGACGATTTTCAGTTCGATGCCTTTCCTCTTCACACCGCTCGATCAGCTGCTCTGCCAGGGAATCCTTTCCCTTTTCTTCATCGCTTCCTGCCCGCAGACCATCTTTCGCGTTCATTTCGATGCATGCAGATTAAACGCCCGAGCGCGTTCACACGTGCGAAGCTCGCGTAAGCAACGTTCCATGCCGGCGTATGAAATGCTTTTGCGTTACGCGAGCGGTCGTTTTACATAACAGCAATAAGAATCCGATGAAACGCCAATCGGTCTTTTTCTTTCTGATTGACGATTATGCTGCACTTAACTTTCCTCTGGGAAATTTACATAGATATCGAGAGATTCTTTCGATGCTGTTGGCGTTGCTCCTTTAAGCGTAGTTGCGATGGAAGGTGCCTTGCGTAAGGATAAACTATTCCTCTGATTGCGAATTTATGTGTTATATCTATGTAAGTTAATCGGGATTCTTATTGGGGGAGGTCTGTGTAACGAAGTTGAAGATTCGAAGGAAGACATTTTCACGCATTTTCATGAATTTTGTATTGGTAAGTAAGTACAAGTAAAATCAGAGCGAAATAGAGAATTTAAGGGGTCAGGAGGCCGAGAAGGGTGTGATTTTTGGGAATTTTTTTCTCAGAAACTATAAAACTTTATTCCAAATACTTTTTTTTTATTTGAAAGGTAGTATATTTAGCTATGTCTCTGAATTTTGGCGTTAAAAAATATTTATTAATAACACAGTTATTTACCATCTCCTATATGTCCTGTTCGAAAGAGGGGTTTGCGGCGAGCACGATTACTCGGAAGTGGATTATTTAAAATTGAAAATTTAGAAAAATTTTGTTTATATAGTAAATTATATAGTCCTTGAACGAAGGATTTTTGTTTCTATTGCTTATTTTTTTTTTTTAATTAGCAACAATTAAGTGGGATTGTGGACGAACATCGACATTTTACGTTTGAACATTTGCCATTTTGTCTTAAATCAATATTTCGAAAAACCCTTCGTCCAAGGATTAGATAATTTAATGCATCAACTAAATTCTTTTGAATTTTCGATTTTAGGTAATCCATGTCCGAGTAATCGTGGTCACCGCAAACCCTTCTTTCGAACAGGACATCTAGCAGCTTGAAAATAACTTTGTTATTAATAAACATCTTTTAACGCAAAAATTCAGAGACATAGCTAAATGTACCACCTGTCAAACAAAAAAAGTATTTTGAATAATGTTTTATAGTTTCTGAGAAAAAAATTCCCAAAGATCACACCTTTCTCGGTCTTAAAAAAGTATAAAATACGCGTGTATTTCTGAATTATTAACAAGTCTAATAAGTTGCCGCAGACAAAATTATCGCGTGCGGACAGGGCCTAATCGTTGAGAAGAACAAGCGCCACGTTCGAGGATCACGATTTAAGTGAGATGAAACCGCAGAAGGCTGGAGACATTATTCGGGTCAGAATCGCGGAGAATGCCAAGGTTTCGCCCTCTCTGTTCGTTCGACGAGTATCCCGGCAAGTGCATTTCTTTTTCTGCAACATTACTCGCATGGCCTTATAGGCTATGTTCGAGCGCGCGGTCCACGGGCGATTGAATTTCGGTTTCTGTAATCAGGATTTCGCAACGGGTGGGCGTACCTCGAGGATGAAAGAGTGCCACACGGGTCTTGTATAACGATACGCGGACTTATCGGTTACTACACGTGCTATGTCTCAATAAAACCGATACACGCCCGTAGCCGTCTCTCTCTTATCGCGCCAATTGAATTTCGCGCCACAACGGGACGCAACGGGCGTCGTCATTCTTAAACGCTTCGCATCCGAAAAATCAAACGTGCTCCCTTTTACGAGCCTCGATGGAAATTTCATTTCTCCTGTAACAGTCCACGAAATTTATGAATTTTTTTGGTAAAAACTATTGCTAATATTGAATTAAACTCTTTGGGGATATAAGGAGGCATCTTTAAACTCGCAGAAAATATTATTTTTATGTCGATCCTTCTTATTGTTTATTAATTATTGTAAACCTCTTCGGCGATGTTGGCGGCAGGTATGACACCTGGCACAGTCATCGGATTGCAAAAAGAAGAAACTATTCTTAAAGTTAAATAATTTACGCTGGTACTGGACCTAAGATTTTAATTTTAGTTTTTATTTATAATACTTTTTTTCGTCGATATAAAGAATAATATGACAAATTTGTCTAACGAAAAAACTTACTTTTTCTTTCAAACGCTATAACTCTTTTACTTTTTATTTATTTTTCTTTAAAGTGGACCAATACCAGCGTAAACTATCTAGCTTTAAGAAACTTCAATTTTTTTGCAATCAGATGACTGTGGTAGGTGCTACACATCTCGCCACCAGGAGTTAAATAATTAATAAATAATATGAAAGGATCGACATAAAAGAAATATTTTCTGCAAGTTTAAAGATGCCTCATTATATCCCAAAAGAGTTTAATCTAATATGACCAACAGTTTTTTAAAAAAAATTCTTAAATATCAGTAACTTTTGGTACTCTTAGACGAGAATCCCCCCTTAAGGGGTTAGCTCCCGTCAGGAGGTAGAAAATGTATCGATTGTTTGGGAATTTATTTCAGACAGTACATGCATATTTTTATGCAATGGTTTTTATATTCAAATGAGAGACACTTTAACAGATTATTATATTATGTTTTGGTATAAAAATATTTATTTATTGCACAATTACAACTGGTTTCCCGGAAGCTGTTTTTAGAAACACGTTTTGCTGTGACCAACATTATTCGGCACTGGGCTATCTGAAATCAAAACACGAAGAAGATTTAGTTAGTACAATAGTTTATCTAGTTTTTAATCGTTCCGTTTTATAAAATATTAATCTGGGACAAAATGGCAGATGTTTTAAGTGAAATGATCGATTTTCGTAGAAAAAAATACTGATTTTTCATAAAAAACATCTGCCATTTTGTCCCAGATTAATATTTTATAAAACGGAACGATTAAAAACTAGATAAACTATTGTACTAACTAAATCTTCTTCGTTTTTTGATTTCAGATAGCCCAGTGCCGAATAATATTGGTCACCGCAAAACGTGTCTCTAAAAACAGCTTCCGGGAAACCAGTTGTAATTGTGCAATAAAAAAATATTTTTATACCAAAACATAATATAATAATCTGTTAAAGTGTCTCTCATTTGAATATAAAAACCATTGCATAAAAATATGCATGCACTCTCTGAAATAAATTCCCAAAGAATCGATACATTTTCTACCTCCTGAGGGGAGCTAACCCCTTAATGGTGCGAATCCACGATGAGATTTTACATGAGACTTTTCTATCATGAAATAAAAATCTCAACGCAGCATTTCTTTTTCAATTAATTACAAGCAAATAAATTGAAACCGAGACTTGTTTGTTTAGTCAAAAATATCGAGCAAGAAGCAACTAAATTTCCATCGAAACAGATCTAATTCCCTATGATCCAGCGGCTATCTGCTTACATCAGAGGGAGTTGAGATATCTATTTTGTGCAACAGTTAAGAAGGATTCATAAATAAATTACGTTGCGAACCAACACGATGCCCCGTGCACGCGCTGCTATAAATACAATGATTGCATTACGATGAGATCGGATCTGTTTATGATTGCTTAAGTAATACCAATGGGAGGCAGCATGGTGGATACGGTGTCTGAATGAAACAGGTAATTAGTATCCTTTAAAGGGATTCTTCGCGATCCAATAAATAACGGCGATAAAAATTATTGAAGCGTTGGGAACGGATTTCATTGTCAATCTGATCCGTTATTTTTCAGCGGGCAACATATTGTCTCGCTTAATACTATGCACATATAATTACAGGCTTGCAACTCATCGTTGCGAAGCGAATAATGGGTTTCAGGCGCGAGGTTTCCTTGTGAGTGTGCACCACCCAACGCTAAAATATAAGCAATAAATATTACATTAATTTATTGTAATACTCAAATTCACGTGGTACGCACTATTTTCATAGAAATCAAAAAATAAAATGATTCGTATCCAGCTGATTTTGGCCAAGATAGTGACCTACAAATTTTTGCAATAAATATTTTACAGTAATATTTTCCTGGTACTAATAATAAGAGAGGTCCAAGTGATAACATGATTAATCTTCGAGTGATTCAATTAATATTTCCAGCAGTGTGCCTAATAAATACATTTTACTTATAAAAATATCTCTTGTATTAATAAGTAGGGGAGACCGGGGCAAAATGAACCTCGGGGTAAAATGAGCTTTCTTAATTTATTCTTTAACAATAGCATATATTTACAAATTTTGGTGACGTAATAAATGTGTGTAATACCACAATGATAATTATGCACATTCAGATATCGAAAAATGGAAATTCATTTAAAAAATTAAAAATGAAGTTTTAGAGACTTCCGATTGGTTTTCTTTTCAATTTAGCTTTTTCGATAAATGAGTCTTAAATGTGTTATTTTAACTCCAAATTTTTTCTGCGTGTTTATAACAAGCTTATAAACATACGTGTACACGCGTTTGAGAAAACATTAATCCTAACATTATTAAATAATTAATTTTCCATTGTGTACATATTCGGGGTAAAGTGACCGGAGTAAACTGAGCTGCAAATGGCTGCAAAGAACAGATGCGCAAGTGATGTGCGCAATAGCCTAACCCGTCAGCTGGCTAGAAAGCCACGCGGCGTGGTGGAACAGAAACTAACCTCAAAAAAATTTCCATAGTTTTTGACAACCACGGTGCAAAAAAGACAGAAGTTGCCGTGCTACACACGTCATACCAGCGCAAGGGGTTAATACTTAGCTGTATACTTAATTAAAGTTCTTCTTTTGTTGCAGTTCACTTTACCCCGGATAGTAACTCACTTTAACCATTGGGGTAAAGTGGTGTGTTTTGGCTTTTTCTTTTCAAGTTGAATTTTAATATACTTAAAGTTTATTTTAAGTATTGCTTTTCGCCATTTATCAATAGTAATGTTCAAATTATATTATAAATCTATTTCCACACATTTTTATTGTAAGGGAAAAGTTTTATTCGACTTCAAACTTTTTTCGTCTCACTTTGCCCCGGACTCCCCTATCGTTTAATATTCTATACGAGCCATTACGATTTGAATAAAAGAAAATCGCTAGCTACACAGAATTTAAAAAAATAAATTTTCAAAAAAATAGAGGGTTTTCAAAAGATGCATCCGATCGTAATGTGTATTACCCACAACGGGATTGCACGAGATTCAGATTTTCCCCTCAAATTTTGCACACAATTAATGTTTAGCATATATAATAATTTATTAAACTCACAAAGCAACTGCTCAGAATTTCGTGAAAAGATTGAGTTCGAAGTTTTGTCTTTTCTAGAGTCTCAACATGCAACACACGCTTTCTAAATTTAATTTATTTCTAAGATTAATTTAAGCGTACTTTGAACTCGGTTTTCCCAAAACTTGAAATAGTGCGCACCATACGTTTAATAAGTTCTTTTACATATTAAACACACCTCTTATCAATTGCATAATATTTTAGTGAGAAATAAACGATCCCGTATGGTTCGCCAAAGACGGCATTCCATTTTTTATAAAATATCGAGAGGCAAGAAAACCGCTGCCAGCAGCTTTTAAAATGAAATATGCTTTAATGCTTTCAATTTACGCTACTTACAACACATTTAGCGACCAGTTTTGAATGGAATCCAATTATGCATGGGCATTATTTCGTCCGCTGGGGAGATTTTTATTACCAATAATCACGTTCGAAACGAGGTCCTTGAGCGTGAGCACGCGGCTCGAGTAACGCGAAAGCCTGCTCAGATTAGGCTATGCACAATCAGCGTTAAAGGATTATGGAAAGGAAAGTAGGTATTCTGTAAAGAAAAAAAAATCTGGAACCAAATTTCCTCGGGAAACGTAGAAATATCTTAAGTAGGTTTCATTGAATTTTAATTTCACAGATTCATTGAATTCCGTCTTCAGAGATTCGTGGGACCCTGGTTTTAGAGATTTACTGAATTTTTGTTACAAGAACACTAGGAGACTTGAATTATTACCAGAAAACTGACAAAATGTCATAGACAGCCAAGGAAATCACTGTTATTAAAAAGACACGTAATATATTTTTACTTTCAATAAAGACTTTCGTCGAATAAAGCAAACGAACTTTTGCACCGACCGAAAATAATCCATGTCCTCTGGTTTTCTTGGAACCAAAATTTATTGAACATCTGAAAACAGAATTAAACGATTCGGTGAAATTAAAATACAATGAAACCTATTTTAGATATCTATTTCTAAACTTTCACATCGACCTGATAAAAGTGTCAAAGGAATTAAAACAATTATGAACGAACACTGTCCAACTCACAGTATGGCTATCAAACCAGCGATAAAATGTTAATCTCTTTGTATCTACACGGCAACCGGACAATGAAATATGCATCATATTATCGCAAGATTTACGTCGAGTTAACCACTTTTTTCCATGCACGTCCCGCCCGTCCGGCGTGTATGCAAAACACATTTAATGTTAATATAAACGTCGCGTTAAAGTAAACACCGTGTATCGCGCTGTCGGAATATTTGTATCTCGCTAAAATACTTTCGCCGAGTAAACCGCGGGTCCCGCAGTATTTCATCCGCAGCGAGTCAATTTGTACGGCGTCTATCATAAAACGTATGTACGCCGGAAAGTCTTACAACCGTTTGGATTAAAATAATGTCGGCCTCTCGCGGCGTGGAATTCTCAGGCTGGAAAAAAATCCAACGAGAATTACGTGAAAGTTTCGGCCCATTTTCGCACACATGGTAATTGCACTTTCGGCGAGCGCATTGACACCCGAACGTTGCCTTCCTTCGTGCGCAACAAAATCCAAAGATATTTTATAGAAACTCAACCATACTGCCTTCGAAAGCGATAATGACTCTACCTCTCAGAATTTTTCTCTGGAAAATAAAATTTCGTTAATCCCATATGAGCATCAATGGATGCCCTTTCCTCACTTGTTAAGGTAGTTCCTGAATAATGTACTAAATTACAGAATTCTTTCAAATTTCGTACTAAACTAATTTGGAATACAAGAAACCCTTGTACAAAGTTTAAAATCGATTTACCACATAGTTATCGAGAAATTGTTAATTATAGTTGATGCATTTAACACAGTGGCATATGGCGAAAACAAAAAAGTGGGTTATAGTTTCAGTTTTTCTTCTGAAACAGGAAAACCATATTATAGAAATATACCAAAATTGGCACAAAAGTACATCGAAATGTCAGTAAATGAATTTATTAATTTCTGCAAAACTGACCACATAGTTTCTTCGTTAATGCCCATAAAAAATAGGTTTACGTGCAAATTTTTCAGAAACTTCGTAGAGCAATCAATGTGGCAACGTCGCACAATCGATATGTTTAGACATTTAAATAGCGGACGACCATTTAAATTCATATGAATGTCATTTTGTCACAAAATGTCATTTTTCTGACATTTTGGTTATAAAAGACGCTCCGAATGAATGCGATGTTGTCAGATCTGCTGCTCCAATTCACTACGCTAACCAATTTAATATTCTATTTTCGTATTACAATTATTTATATTAACATTGAACTGTTTACAATATATATACATGATGTTAAAAATTATTATTATTATTTCTATAGTATCATACTACTTTACATTTATCGTTTATTACCCAACTCTAATTTGACTAACTTAGTTGGTTAGGAACTACCTTAATAATTTTCCTCGTGAAAACAAAGCTCAAAGTTTGATTCTGTGAATGTCGAACAGTATTTTTTATGTCATTCGAAGAAATGGTGATTACACTAAGTAGCAATACAGAAATGGAGAAGAAACTATCGTTGATTTTGATTTTATTTCTCTAAAAAGCGTGTGGCTCCGTAGAAATTTCGCAGTCTGTTTCTTGTTAAATTCTATTTTTACGTTTTTTGTCTTTTAAGTAAATGTTACTTCTATTATTGCCACCGATCTATATGCTTTCTCAATTTTCCCAAAATGGTATCAGACCCAAATTTCATCAATAGCGTGGAATGAATGTAAGATTTTACTAACGAACATGGAACTTTATGGAAACTTCCGGCAGTAAGGATTATCGAAATGATAACATAATAATTCTTCCGTTGGGCCCGATTTGTACCATTTAGATATCACTGTCGCAAGCACTAGGAATTTAGGTATCGAGTGGCCTAATTATAGAAAAAAAAATCTCATCGCAGGGAATACTAAAACACAGATTATCAATTTCGCTGTATGCACTTGGGAAACGCTTTGGCACGGTAAAATCTGAACGACCCTGGACCGCGATGGACCCCTTTTCGTAAACTGTGTTTCAGTTTGCTGATACCGTTTGTAAATGACTTGCCAGATGCGCGGGGCACGCGTGCAGCTTCGATTGCCACTCGCGTGCGCTTGCACACGAGTACGTGGACACACATCGTTGGTGTTGTATCATTGTCCCGGATTCAAGGCGGTTCTCAGCGACGCGCGCTGGTCGTCGCCGTTCACATTGGTTCGGATCGGTAACACCGAGACCACCGGTCAAACCTGTTAAAAGAAAAAAAAATTTCGATGGAATTTCCGGCGTCGCCCCAGCCGCCACCAAGGATGTAAGGGTTACGCAAGTAATTCACTCCAATCGGCCCCGAAACTCAACCACGTTCACGTTGTAACATTGTTAACGATCTGTGCCGCAGCTTCCCACCAGGATGCACCTCCTACACCAACATGGCGGACAGCACAAATAAAAACGACGATTAGCAACCTTACCTAACTTGATTGCCAACTTAACTCAAAATTCTGCTCTGGAATGATCGGTGGCTTGGGTCAGGGGCGGCCTTAAAGCTGCGAAATCAGAATCGTAAGTATACAGGGCGTTCCACCTGACTTTATCAGCTGCAATATTTCTGCTACATTTAAAATTTCATAGAAATGTTTCCTAGAAAAGTTGCACTGTTTTATGGGTCCCTCGGTTGCTCGTCTTAATAATTATTATAACGGAAATATAAATGCGGCAAAGCCCCTTTTGGGCCCTTCAGTAAGCACGCTACTTAAAAATGATTTAAAGTATAAATACGTATGTGTGTTAGTGCTCGACTGTGTGTATGTTCGACTATAGATTCGTTCTGTTCAAAAGAGCACAAAAAATACGAGAAAATAAAATAATTCCTGAAACGACACAAAAATACCAAAAATAATAAATAAAAACATATAAACATGAAAACATATTGGCGGAGATTTGCGGAGCGTATAGGAAAGAAATTTCGGGCGACGAGCTAGTCGTACGACTACGCGTCCAGTATAACCGCAGCCTAACGCTAAGAGAAAGTTCTCTGTATTTTTTAAATTAAAATTTTTTAAAAATTTTATTACCGTTCCGGACCGGCAAAGCTCCTTTTGGGGCTCTGCGCAAGTCCTCTAATTCTGCACGATGTATACGTTACATATATTATATATTAATTTTTGGAAACTGAAAACCACTACTATTTTAAAAAAAAGCCGGTCCTCTGAAGGTTAATCGAAATTATTGACACTGTACGGTGCACCAGAAAAGTAACGCAATATACAGTAGGACTCCTGTACAGGTTCGTCTCGAGCACCCTGTAAAACCCCACCACTTTTCGGGACTGACCTACGCGACTGACCCATCAGGCCCCTTAAAACCACTCTAGAGGCAGAAAAAAAGACCTAAATTCGACAATTTATTTTCGGAGTATGACAAACGGAATAAAATTTTTTTTCAGAGGGTTTATTTAACACATATTGAAGTACGGAAAACAATTTTTTTATTGTCATTTTCATACAAAATGGCGGCGACAGAGCCCGTCGTCGAAACCACTTCTTTCAAACTGGGAGGACGGATTTCTCGGAGACTATTGCAGGGATCGATTTGAAATTTTTACAGTAGCTTCACAACAATATTCTCTTTGGAAGTACGTAGCCGTTTTTTGATTGAATGTAAACTTTTTTTTATAAACAATTTAATGCTCATGTTTAGGGCAAAAAATCGATTCATTTCTTAAAAAGTGCACCACTTCCACAAAAATTGATTAAAAAAAAAACCCCTACGTACTTCCAAAGCCAATTGTATATAGATTATAATTTTTTTTATTTTTTGTTCCCGGACCCATACATGCCGAGAAATCCGTCCTCCCGTGGCGGTGTTTTCAAAAAAGCTGTTTTCGACGACGGGCTCTGTCGCCGCCATTTTGCATGAAAATGACAATAAAAAAAATTGTTTTTCGTACTTCAATATGTGTTAAATAAACCCTCTGAAAAGAAATTTTATTCCGTTTGTCATACTCCCAAAATAAATTATCAAATTTAGGTCTTTTTTTCTGCCTCTAGAGTGGTTTTACCCCTTAAATTGAGCGTACAGCAAGGAGACGTGATGGGTTGACAGCTTTAACATACATATGTAAATTTTTTTTTTAAATGTTTCTAGAAGATTGGCGTGATCAACATCAACACCATACATATAAAGATTATTTTCTAGTATTTTGGTTGCTCAGAAATTCGGAGCTTGCATTTTCGCAAACGATGTGCTCGTAACGTCAAATGTCACTTACTTTCAAATTATCGTTGTTTGAAAATTTCTTTTATCCTTTTACATCTGGGCCAGATGGCTACGATCCTTTTGAGAACCCTTGAAAAGGTTGAGAAGCCCCACTGTAATCAGAATTTTTTGCATCACCTTCTATATGTTGCAGAGTTATCAAACTAATTTTATAAATTAATTCAATTCAAGAGACATTAAACAATTTATGCTCAATAAATTGAGAACACGGAATGTGTGATACCGATAACTTGCAACAGGTTTACTTTTGTCCTTTGTACGATGAAATTTACAGCGATCGAATAACACTGTCCTGGATTTCTAAATACCGATCGTTTATCTACGCATCAAATAACTCTTTCGATCGATCGATAGAGCCGAACAAACTTGACTCGGGGAAACGGGACCCTGGGGGCGACGTTCCATTACCCAATGCCGCTCCACTTATCGTTTTTCAAGTGCCGTTCGACATAAAAGTCCATGGGTGTGGAGTAGCGATAAGTGGAGTAAGTTCGTTAATAAGAAGGCTCGTTCGAATATTTCCATTCATTATTCACTGTCATTCGTTAAAACATGATGCGAGCAATTTCAATTCACAGTTTGAAACATCCCAAAAAGTATGAGAATGAAGAGATTTGAATTGAAAAAATTGTATGTACAGGAATTGCAGAAGTTTGGATAACTTATTATAACTGCATAGAGAAAAATCAATAAAGTTCAGTATCATGAATGTCTAAAAGTCATTTGTGACCTTTTTCTTCTTCTTTTTATACATTTTTTAGAAATAAACATAACGCAAGTTTATCGTTGCTAATCTAGGTCGTTGATCTATTTCAGTCCTGAACAGCTGAATGCCCGCCGGGCAAAAATTTTCGACAGCGTGAGGAAAGAGCGTCGTAAGCGCTAAACCACGCCTTCATGAGCAACAGTGCCGTGGTGGGGAGTGTTCGTGAGTGGGGAGTCTGAGGCCCATTAAAGCTAGCAACCAGCTTTGCTCAGATGTATGTGTAGCGAGAAACTGGATGTGTACAGAAATTTGTTTTGCTATTTCTTGAACGTTTTTTACATACACACCGTATAGAATTATTATTTGACAATATTTTTTTAAAGAAAGGAGTACATAGGGGTAATAATTATATATAATAAACATATATCATACATATGTGACCAATTACTGTCACCTTAAGCTATTTTACTTAAAATAACGAATAAATAAACGTTGTAAAGTCATGCACAAAAAGAAATATGTAATTCAACCTATAATGTATACTATAGATTATATATTATAGTTTATTTATTCGTTATTTTAAGTAAAATAGTTTAAGGTGACAGTAATTGGTTAGGTGTCAGTAATTGGGTCCTTTACCCTATATGTATATAAATGCGACAAAATGCTGTTGTTTCCTTGTAACGGTAAGATATCTAAAAATTACAATACTTTTCAAAAAGAAAGGTAGCTGTCGACGTCTCAATGACTGGTTGCATTTCACCTCATTTCGATTCAATACGTTCTGCTGGCCGAGAGTGCCGCTGAACGTTAGCAACCCACCTTACAGTTTACACGCATACTACGGCAGCTAGTGGCCACAGGGTGGGGGAACTGCTCACGGCGTCGCTCTTCGCTTTGCTCACGAGCAATCGAGAGCGCTCTTGCCCGCCACAGCCTAGCTGTGCAGGCCTGATCTATTTCAAAGCGGAGACTGCAACTTTTTGCTTTTAACCAAATCATAAATAATTCTGGTAATTTAACAGATTTTTCTATATACACTGATGAAGCACCCAAAAGTCCCCACAGACAAAATCCGAAATCATTGAATTCATAGATAAACAGAATTTAAAAAGAAAATTAAAAAACAACACCAAGTATTTTTCTTTCGCTCTAATATTGCACACACGCTGACAATTAATATCAAAGAATTTTTAGTTAGATGTATCAATTACATTACCCCCTTCAGGCGATAATAAATCGTCACTTTATAAAGCACGGCGTTCGCAGATGCAAAGCAAATTTCATAGCGTAAATGAAATCAGACTAATTGTAAAAGGTTGACCCCATAAAAGACTTTCAAAAAGTAAAAAAATTACGCCAAGTACATGAAACAAATAAATCACAAAAATAAAAGATAATAATATAAATCACAAAAAAATAGAAGAAAATATATAATATCACAAAAAATAGAAGATAATAATATAAATCCCCCCAAAAATAGAAGAAAATATACAATATAAAAAAATGTGAAATCAAAATGAGCTGCAAGTACATAAAGGTGCTTTCCAACTGCCCTTAAGATGACACAACTACATAGACACAGCTAAAATGCTGTGTGCATACATTCCATTACTCATATCGCGGACATTTTAATTAACCCATCAAAAAGAATCCCAATTAAAAGCATTGTCGTAAATTAATTAATAGCTTTACAAAATTAATATACAAAATTGCGCCTATTATAACAATGGCTACTTATACAAAAAAATGTATCAAATAATATTAAGCAGATATATTTTTATTCAAATAAATATTTTATTTTATTCAAAATACTTGAAAGTACTTGCAGCTCATTTTGATTTCACATTTTTTTTTATATTGTATATTTTCTTCTATTTTTGGGGGGATTTATATTATTATCTTCTATTTTTTGTGATATTATATATTTTCTTCTATTTTTTTGTGATTTATATTATTATCTTTTATTTTTTGTGATTTATTTGTTTCATGTACTTGGCGTAATTTTTTTACTTTTTTAAAGTTTTTTCTGGGGATCTCACTTCTTTTTACAAAGATAATTCATGTACTTGGCGTAATTTTGTACTTTTTTGAAGTTGATGTACTTTTAACATAAGCGAATAGTTGTAAAAAAAAATACAGTAGATATTCCACAAAAAATTCCCGGAAAAACGCGTTCTCTTTCGCCAGCTAAGTAGGCATAACCCCTTAAAGAGGTTACAGATAAAACAAAAGAGGTTACAGATCAAACAAACGAGGTTACAGATCAAACAATTTTATTCATTAATGCTTCAGTATTGTGTGGAAAAATTGTATTCATTAATGCTTCCTTCAATATTGTGTCGAAATCGATTATAAATTTCTTTCATTCAAAGTAACGAATGAAAATTAACTTTATGTAAGAATTTGAAACGTGGAGGAAAATTAAAAATATATATTCTGCCCGATTGATACAGCGTGCAACAGCGTGCCTCGTCTCGAGATCTGTGTCCGATCCAGGGGGTGGACACTCCAATGCTTAAGAGTGAAGAAGGATAGACGCCAGTGACGCCATCTAGTGTATACTCAGAACCCCAAGATAAGATAATAGATGGCCGTTCAGATGATGGAGATATTATTCAGATAATGTGATGATATATAATTAAAGAACTTAATAAAATGAAGAGACCAATAGAAAACAATACAGAAATACATAATTAGTTGTTACAGTAACTATTTGTAATAACTAATTATGTATTTCTGCATATTTTTCTATTGGTCTCTTCGTTTTATTAAGTTCTTATTCATAAAAGTGTGTTTTATGAATAAGAAAAAGGTAATGAAATTGTTTTAAAGAATTTTTTTATTATATATCAAGATTACAGTCCATCTGTTATTCCTTTTTGAAAAATTGAAGGGAAAATACATGTTTCATATGACTTGCTGTCATAACCTCGTGGATTTCCAAACCGCGCCTCATATATAGGTTATCATAGGTTATGAGGCGTTACGAGGTATTGGGTTTTCAATTAATTGTTTGTTACAAAGTAAAAAAATACCGTATTTGACAATTACATGAGATTTACAATGAATACAATTTACTGCACTTTACCGACAAAAATATCACTGACAATTGCTGATGATTGCTGACAATCAGATACAATGGCAGTGAATGGCGGCCATGTGCAACGTGCAACTGATTCGAACTGATTACTGAGTGCAACGAAGACAGACGCAACCTAGCGCCAGCGGAGTGAGGGGCGTGGGGGGCGAAACAACGCCATCTAGTGTATACTCAAAACGGGATGAACTATGTTTCTTCACGGCGCCTATACTACTGTCCACCCCCTGGTCCGATCGTCGTTTTTTGACCGGGGAGTCCCTGCGACGACGCCTTCCGAATTCCCTAGAGCCCCAGCCAATCCGTGGTGGGCCTGGCATCACGCGGTCCGGACCCGGCGTCGTCTGCTCGTTCCTTTTTAGGGTTTTTTGCACGCGGCTGCGCCTTGTTCGTTAGGCGACGTCGGATTTTCCAACATTTATTTCTCTTTTTCACTTCGCTTCTTCGTCTTCTCCCCTTTTCTCTACATAGGTATATGTATTCCATATCGATTGAGAATTGATTTGATTTGTGGTTACAGGCTGATTTGAAGTCGTTAGAATTTGTGGTTATGGGTTATGGTTGCAACTCAATGGTACAACGATATACATATTTGCAAAAACACGTGGCATCTCAAATTTTGACAACCTACCTTATTTGACACTCGTCAGGTTATAATCTGACTGTAAGCTGTCCAAATTTGGAGTAGATTGCATAGTGAAGATTGCGATTGATGAACGAAACATGTGTTAGTATCATTTTGGCTGAAGGTGTGCGTGTAACGCGTAGGTATATACGTATTATGTTTGACGAAAAATTTCTTGAAGAAGAAAATCAAAAAATCTTACCTTTTCCGACAGATTCATGAGACGATATTACGATATCTCTGTTGTGCGTGTGCCGATTTTATTGAATTTGGTCTTATTCGACAGCTTATATGCGGTTTACATAAGAAAAATGCCTTTAAATTTAGAAAATATTGCAGGCGTGATGAGATATTAATGAAATAAGTGTCATGTTAGGTTGGATTAGCCCGGCGACGAGTAAATGATAGCGGTAGCGACAGCGACATATACAGGGTGTCTTTCCTGTACTTGGCGTCGAGACGCTACCGCGTCTCTAGATCACGTCTGAAGCAGCTGATGTGGAATTTGCAGCGAAGAGTGGGTACAGAAGAGTTTCACGCACGAGAAGAAACAATTTTTTATCATTAGCTGTGTCGTAAAGTGCCAGCGCTCTTATAAATTTTCAATTATGTTTATTGCTTCCCGCGATGGTAAAGGGTACTTTCCTGAAGCAACGCCTACACCAGCAACACCTTTGCATGTACGCCGAAGCACTAAAAACAACAGCGAAATTACCACTTGCGAAATTGAGATCACCTGATGTTCGCGCCGAGTATTTTACCCTGTTGTAACACGATCAAGCGTTCCATCGATCGGTTGAAGCAATTTTGCCACAATGTTGCTAGGGACTGCAATAACTGGCTATCGAGTAAATATTACGAAAGCTCGAGCTAATAAGGACGATAGACATGATCGTCTATGTAGCATCGAATCGCTTTAAGCAAACAATAGTTAACCATCTCAGGGGGATGAATAAAACATTCTTTACAAAACAAGCTTTGCAATAATTTTCGTAATTTTACTTCGTTATGAATTTCCGTGATGTCGACTTCAAATTAAATAATAATTCAATGCCCAATGTAGGTTACATAATTGGGTAGGGTGATATTTATTGTTTGGAACACTTTGATTAAATGAACGAGGAAAAACTTAATGGTTTAATGTTGTGTAACTTGTTACGAAGCTCAGTAATTTTTGTGTGACGATGCAACTGCACCGGGGAGTTAAAGTGTGTGTCTTTTTTAATGGACACCCATATAATTTATTTACGCCAGTTTTTAAATTAGCAAAATAATGATGAAAATACGAATTTAATATTGTTCATGGAAACCCAAAGCATTGTACATAATACTACGTATTTTGTTTCTTTACGTTCGATACTCAAACATTGAATAAATTATTATTTATGTTAAAATTCCATATGTGTGTGTTCAGTTCTGCTCCTTACTGTATATTATTTACTTCTTATTCCCGTTACAGTGGCAGTATATCTTCTGATGAATTTTTATATTTTCCGCCAATTTTTTTAGCAAATGGTCAGTAAAGTGAAATAAGAATTCTTTGTTTCATAGCATTACTTTTTGAGGAAATTATTTATTTCTTTCTTCTTCAGTGGATCCTTCTGCGTTTACTTTTACTATCCTATTTGTATCAGAAATAAAACTTAAGATACAATCATACCTGTTACGGGCAAGGTGAACGCTTTCGATCGAAAAATGTGCTGGTTAACAAGTTAAAGTAATACTAATTTTCTACAACATATACTTAGGTAAAAGGGTATGCAAATGCTGTATGGAAGAAATAAAAGTTTAGAATTCATTTATTCCAAAACTATTATTATTATTATTTTTTAATCGTCTTTATTACTCAATAGAGATATGCAGGAGAAATCTGTAATATTTTACAGACAATTAATGTATAGGTAACTATAAAACCAAAACTAACACTAAAACTAAACGAAAGAAATATAAATTAAACGGCTCGTTTAAATGACGAATAGGAATTTGATTCGCGAATGCTAGATGGAAGAGAGTTGTAGTAATGTGTGTTAATATAGGAAAAAGATGCCTCAAATTTGAATAAGAAATGGGCACAATTTGTATTTAAATAAAAATTTCGAATAACGATTAAAAGTTATACGAATTATTCGTCATTCGTCCAATTAAAATAAAAGTAGAAAACTTTATTCGGCGCTGAAGTTGAAACGCTCGACGAATAAAAAAAAATTAACTTTATTCGTCGAACAAATTCTCGCCGAATAAAAAAATATAAAATACCTCAGCCTCATCAATAACCTTTATAATAATAAACATTAAAAAAAAACCAATAAGACCAAATAATAAGAACATAAATTTAATCCCAAATTGCATCCAATAAAATATCGATCTGATAAAAATCTACATTGAGTTAATAAATACAAAGTAATACAAAAAAAATTCTCAAAAAATACTTATAAACAAAATTATACAAAAAATAATTAACCCAACTAATAATATAAAAACAACTATCATATTAAATTCACTATCCTAACATTCGGATAATTTATATAAAAAATCTTGTTAATTATAATAGATAAGCCCAAAACTCTATCATAAACAGAAAAAATCAAATAATATAAAAAAAGCCATTCATTAAAATTATTCAATTCAAAACAAAAAACTAGCCTCAGCACGGTTAAAACTATAAATTCCATCCTAATTAAAATCATTAAAAATCTATCCCTACATGCATAAATCAAAATAAAAATCAATAAAATCAGTATACTCAAATAATTAAATAAATCTAAATAAATAAAATTACCAATAAATCTATATAGTTTAACTCGAAACTTTAATCTTGTAAATTAATAATAGAATTCAATTTCTTATAGGTAAAATTAAAAAAAATCTATACAGATATTATTAATACCCAACATTAATGTTTTAATTCAAACTACTTTTTGAAAAATATGACAATATCAATAAACCTAAAATTATTCAAGGCACTACCCCTACAGCAAATTACGTTGCTGAAAAGTTGCAGAAACGTTGCAGAAACGTTGCAGAAAAGTTGCTGTAAAATCTCAGAAACGTTGCAGGGTAATATTGCACCGCAACATTGCTGAAATGTTGCAGAAATCTTCCTATGTCCGCCCCTGTGCAACATTGCACCGCAACGTAACTGCAACTTTTCAGCAACGTTTCTGCAACGTTTCAGCAACCAAGTGTGCTGTATGGGTAATAATCTTTATAATAATAATTATTATTATCTCATCAATTTTAGTGAACTTTATTCATCCATTAATACTTATCTTATTATTAGTAATCTAAAATAAAGTTTCGTCGAACAAAGTTAACCCGGATTATTCGAGCCCCAAATAACGAATCAAGATAAAGTAACCTTTATTCAATCCGTTATTTAAATAATCTCTTATTCAACTAATGCCCAACTCTGATTTGAATGATTTGAAGGGTTTGATGTCGGGTACAATGGGAATTGTTAGTGTAATAGCAAGGCCATCTGCAGCTTCAGCTCGTCGAAAGGGGCTGCATAACAAGCTTGATCCTGAAATCACATTTGTTGGCGCGTTCAACCACCTGCCAATATTTCGTTACATTCATTTATCGCCGACTCACAGTGGGTTGAAATCCCAGAAACATGGTAAAAATATGAAGGTAATCTTTGATATTTACAAAAATGAGTATACTAAAGTTTTCGTGGTCGCTGATTACGAATCTGAACTCAAAATGGCAAAAAACAAAATGGCGGATCCAATATGGCGGACGCGTATACCCAAAAAAATATCAGATTTGGTCTAAACTTGATATTCTAGAGTTTCCGAGGTCGCTGAGTACGAATCTCAGGTCAAAATGGCAAAAAAAAAATATCAGGGAATATCAAGGTGGGTCGATTTATGTATTAAAAAATATATGGTTCCATTTAAAAAAACCACCACTGCCGTCGTGGAAACATGTGTTAATTAAATATCTCGTTACAACAATAGTATTAGGATTCACATCTGAAAATAACAACAGATATAAATATTTCAATTAACAGTGTTTGCAAAAAGAAATTATTTTCATGGACTGGGAACCGTTTTGAATAAACTGAAATTTTAGGGATTGGAGCAAAAACGAGCAAAATCTGAAAGTTAATCTCAGTTCTTTAATAATCAGAGATGATAACTGTGCATACAAAAATGCTTAATCGCACTTGGAAGTTAACTAAATGTTTAATTGTTTTTGTAGATCAGCTATGGTAATTAAGGTTATACGAGGCAATTTTGAATTAAACATTATGAAGGTATTATTGCTTGCCGCAAACGTATAACAACAAAAAGTAATTAAATAAACACCTGAAATTTACGTGTTTATCGCGAAACAGAAGTTTAAAACACAGAAAACACAAAAAATAGCTACACAAAATCGTTTGATAAATCGCTTGGAATAAACGTGTAACGGAGTTCCTACAGCTAACTGTTTTTGACCGACTCGGGTAAGGAAGGAAGAGTTGTAGAAGGCTGTGGATATACGTTTTATTATGCGCACATATTTCAACTATACCAGGGATAAAAAATCAGACATTTAAACATTCTTTTGTATTTCGATTTTTCGCCAACTTTTGGGGTCTCCTACCCCACTGTGCGACTGTAGCAAACTGAGCATTAATTCACGCAAACCAGATCCCATAACTCCATCACAAAAGACAGATTACCGTCGCACTTTCCACGTGTATCGTCGCACCTGCGATAAATGCGGGGCCACGAAACGATGCGCCACGTTAACATGACGAACCCTTCCCTCCTTCGCCCTCTTTTATCTCGAATCGAGCGAGCGGCACCATCAATTCCCGTTGCTTCATTTCGTACAGTGCCTTCTTTCCCTTTTCCGTTTCGTTTCCCCGCGCGCGCGTGTATGGGTCCTACGACAAGAGAGTGAATGCCAGTGAAATTTAGCGCTCCAGTGTGCGCGGCCCATCCAAGGAAATCTGGTGCGTGAGCTTAACAACGCACGGAGGTTCTCTGACCTCGTGACACCGCGGGGCACTTTCGAGGATCGCGGGCGCGCGGAGAAAGTGCACGTTTTTTCTTTCGATTCTCATCAGCCGAAATCGCGATCGCATGCACGGCAACGCTGACCACCGAAACGAGACTCGGCTCACGTAACCGGCCGCTATCGAGTCCGTCTCGTACAAATTGCGCGCCATTAGCGTCCTCGGCACGCACTCCTCCTGGAGTCCAGAAATCGTGCGCCCGATTAGAACGGTAACGATCGACGATTTATCGGTGATCTGCCCATCGAATTAAATTCTAACGGCTACTATAAAAGGATTTCACGGGGGGCGGATTTAACGGGAGAAATAAAGACTGAATGGGAAATAATTATGTTCGCGCACCGGCACGTCGGCGTCGTGTCTTTTAATCGAGCGATTTGTACGGGACGAGAAAATGGCCAATCTGTGCTACAAGTAGAAAGTTGAAGTGCTTGATCGATCTGGGACCGCGGAGACATTTTCGTTGCCGATACACGGCAGCGTGGCTTCGGTGCTCTGGTTTGAAGGCTGCAGCCCGGCGCGGACACGTGGTTAACTTATTTTGTACTTCGTTTACTTCAAACTTTTATCGTATCTCGGTGGTAATAATTAATTCGTAAATGCTGTTCTCTGTCGTGTAGGGAAGTTTGATGATTCGAGTTTCGAGAGGATGTTTCTCGTGTAGTACATAACACACGAAATATCAGATCTTTCGGATTTTCGATATGCTTTAATAAATTGTGAATCGGGCGGAAACGAAGTTTCTATTTTGTCGAAACTCCAACTTGGTTCCTGATCCAAGGTCACGTGACACCTCTTTGAACTCTAGCGAAACTCTAAAGATATACGACTTGGATTTTTTTATATAGTTTTAAAGCAACCTTTATTCTGCTGGAAAAAAAATTTTTTTATGGAAAATTGTACGAAATGGCCGCGGACAAAATGGTTTCTCGGAGGACTGCAGAAAAATTGGCCCACACTCCCGGGAATGACTGGGCGATCTGAGAAGGAAATACAAAAAAGATATTGTATATACTGGAATATATTATCTTCCACCTAGCGTAGGATTTTCTCAAAACTCGAATTATTTTGGAGATTATAACAGTTTCAAGAACTGACTTTAATTTTTTGCATAAAAATTTGCACTGACTGGCTTGTAAAAAATCGAATAATTGAAATATCAAAAAGATCCTACGCTAGGTGGAAGATAATATATTCCAGTATATGTATCTTCTTTGTATTTCCTTCTCAGATGGTCCAGTCATTCCCGGTAGTGTGGGCCAGATTTTTTTGCAGTCCTCCGGGAAGCTATTTTGTCCGCGGCCATTTCGTACAATTTTTCCTAAAAAAAATGTTTTTTTCCAGCAGAATAAAGGTGGCTTCAAAACTATATAAACAAATCCAAGCCCTATATTTTTACTTATACGAACAAAAAAATCCCGAACTCTGTCTTTTGCTGTAGTGGCTTCAGGGTGGGGTCCCCCCTGAGGGGGTCATTCTGGTTAGACGGTTTGAAAAAATCGATTTTTTTTAAACACTTTTCGAAAGTACATATCCTCAAGAATGTACTGTTAAATTTTCATTGAAAAATTCAGATTATTTCAGCTTCCACAGAGGCATCTTGTAGGGAGCGCAGAGGTTCGGCCTCTATAGATGAAAACTTTGAACGCGTTTTTCTCGAAACGTCATTTTTTCACATGGTGCAGGTAAAATCTGAAAATCTATCGAACCGATTGCTTTATAAATTGAACTGTTTATTCTGCACACCTATGCCGCTGGCCGGTACTACAACCAAGTATTTCTGTTGAGTCTAACCTACTTTTAAAATCGAAAATAGCACAGAAAACACAGCCGAAATACATTGATTCCTGTATTTTGCCCGCCATTTTGTTAATTTCAAGGATAGATCATTTATTCTAGTACGGGCCATAGCGACAGTCATACTGATCCAGAATCTGTTTGTATTTTTGGTTACAAATAAGTCCACCTGCTGAAATCACCCGCACGAGCGAGGCATGAATTTTGAAACATGTCATCAAAATCGCCTTCAAAACAATTTTAAAAGCAATAATTTTATTACTTTTATATTTTTTAGTTACTGTAGAAATGTAGTTTAACCAATAGAAAAAAGTTTTATTCCATTACTGTAATTCCTGTCCTCGCAATAAATTCCTGAAAATCGCTGAATTTATCGGCGCGCTAACCAGAATCATCCCTTAAGGGGACTAGGCAGTCAGATCGCTCGAAAATCAAGTATTTTTTGCGATTTAATTACAAGGAGATGAACACAAATTGTGACTAGTACGTTTGGGTAATTTTATTAATACTATAAACAGTAAAAAAGAAATGATTTGAATATTATATACATATGTATGAAAGCGCTACAGTCGTCTGACATGTAGGCGTTTTTTTTGGAGCCACTGTAATTTTGCAGTGATTCTGGCCGTAAGAAATTTAATTGTGAAATATCCTCTGAAATTTATACTTTGCCCTGGCCCCTATTCTGCCCTGAACCTATTGAATAAGAAAAAAAATCAAAATTATAGAAATGGTGGCTGAAAAACGGCAAATTTTAAAGAAACGTCATTTTTCGCCAGGAAAAAGAGCCATTCTATTTTTTTTTTGACAAACCAGGAGTTTTTACAGACTTATGCGTAGGTCCAGGTCGTAACTAGACATGTTTCATATATGCTGAATTTTTTTCAAATCGACTGATACCTCCGTTTTTTCCCAATCACTGCAAAACGAAGTGGAAATATGATTCCGAGAAAAACGCGCTTAAAGTTTCGAAAGAGGAATCTAGTCTACCTGCGTGCGTGCAGAAACGGTTTATGCCGCGCTCGACCTTTTCGGCTGTAAAATCGTCAATTTTTCGAATTTTAACATCAACCAAACGGCATTTTAATCGGGAAGGGTGGTACTTTCGAAAAAATGCAACAAAAAAAAAATCGAGTTTCTGACTGCCTAGTCCCCTTAAACAGATTTTGTTTCCACGAATCTTCCAAACGGCCTGGGTCTCGCGGACCCAGTGCGGTGTTTGAGGGTTAAGCTAGCCTTTCCCCTACGAAACACAATTGAACCCAACATGGAACTAAGTCGATGAACGCAATAAACATTGCAGAATACAAACCAACCACGTTAAAGCGAGAAAACGCTGCTACCAATACGCTCAACTATCCGTTTATCCTCCACATCTCGTAGATCCCAGTTCCTCCATCGTTTAGCTACCCGCATGCGTAGACCTGACATTTCCCAGCAAGTGCAAATCGAGAAAACGGCTGCGACCGTTGCGCAAGAAACGGGTCCGCCGAATTATGAGTGGCCGCGTCAAACTTCACGACCCGCTTTACATCCACACACTGCACGCCAGAGGGGCACGCGTGGAGCGCGCCTCGGAGCGGTTTTGTCAGTCGACCGTCGCCCATTAGCCGCGGGAACCCGCGGTTTGTAGAAATCCTTTAATTGTTCCGGACGGCTGTTTCGCCTAAAATCCGTGGACGTTGCGTCAAAGTGAAAAATATCAGACCCGTTTACGTATACGTGCGGTTTTTTTCCACGTTTCTGCAACGCTCATTCCGAACACACAGGCCGAAACTGTTAGGGTAAACGCTCGGCCTGGAGAGGCGCACGGAGCGCGTTCTCCACTGGCGTGTTTCGACTGCGGGCCTCCGCTTTTTCCAAGCATTTACGTAGCCAAACCAACCTCTCGCTTTTGGCAGGTCGGTTTTTGTATTTTTAAAAATTCTCCGTACCAGTTTACTGTTTTATTTCGTCGGTTTGGTTTGCGTTCGCACTAACGAAAGATAAATAGGATCCGAGTGCGACGCGAAATGCACGATGTCGGTTGGCCGCGTTGTGTGAAACTTTCCAACTCGCTGGAAATGTCACGCTGCACTCCAAAACCCGGCACTTTTGATTTATACTGACACATTTTGGAATCTACTCGAAACGCACACACGGCCTATTCAGCGACTATATCTCTGCGTATGGGTGTACCAACCAACTGACAAATAAATCGCGTATTTTTGATACTGCAAAGGTCACGTATTATTAAACTCCGATGATGAATTTCAGGGAAAAGTTACATCAGCGTGCGTAGAAAGGAATGAACGCCGTGCGTTCCCGGCCGTTGGTCGCCATACCTGTTTTGTTGCGAATAATACGATTAAAACGAACACCCTTTTGAAAGGCGACGGCCGTATTTTATATTCCGCCGAAGCTTGCGCGGACTCGCAATTTGCGGGACTTAAGAATTCTTTGTTCGAATGTTAGGTTATTTTTAATTGCAGCGAACGCGTTCAGCAAGTGACTTTTCTGTGCTGTGAAAGTAGATTAAAGAGATTAGATATTGTTGCAGATTCGTAGACACTTAGATATTTTTTTTAAGTTTTCATGGGGTTCAGAGATACTTAAATATTTTTTCAAGTTTTTATGGGGTTCATAGATACTTGAATATTTTTTAAGTTTTTATGGGGTTCATAGATACTTAAATATTTTCTTTAAGTTTTTATGGGGTTCATAGATACTTGAATATTTTTTTAAGTTTTTATGGGGTTCATAGATACTTAAATATTTTTTTTAAGTTTTTATGGGGTTCATAGATACTTGAATATTTTTTAAGTTTTTATGGGGTTCATAGATACTTAAATATTTTTTTTAAGTTTTTATGGGGTTCATAGATACTTGAATATTTTTTTAAGTTTTTATGGGGTTCATAGATACTTAAATATTTTCTTTAAGTTTTTATGGGGTTCATAGATATGTCACGTCCCGGGTGAGGTTTTTGGGAACGGTGACTATGGGGAAGGAGAAAGCCAGGCGCGAATCTGTCATCCAGCACACTGTGGGTTTTGAGGGAAAGCCAGGCGTGAATCTGTCATCCAGCACACTGTGGGTTTTAAGGGAAAGCCAGGCGTGAATCTGTCATCCAGCACACTGTGGGTTTTAAGGGAAAGCCAGGCGTGAATCTGTCATCCAGCACACTGTGGGTTTTAAGGGAAAGCCAGGCGTGAATCTGTCATCCAGCACACTGTGGGTTTTAAGGGAAAGCCAGGCGTGAATCTGTCATCCAGCACACTGTGGGTTTTGAGGGAAAGCCAGGCGTGAATCTGTCATCCAGCACACTGTGGGTTTTGAGGGAAAGCCAGGCGTGAATCTGTCATCCAGCACACTGTGGGTTTTGAGGGAAAGTCAGGCGCGAATCTATCATCCGTCACACTAATCGACCAGGGAAGGTTTTAAAGCAAATTGGTACTGAAGGAACACCCGTTAGCACTCTCGTTTTGTTTTGGTTTGATAATAAGATTTACCGTTGCATTCGTACAAAAGAAACCATACTTAGTTTTCCTAAGAATAGCACGGCTCATGCAGCAGTGTGTTTGTAAATACTGGGAGAGCTCTCGCGAATCAGCTGTTGCGGCAGCTTGGTTTCGTTGGAAAGCCTTATGACTCGAGGATACACACAATAATTCGAGACACGATTGATAACAAAGCGGTTTATTAGCCTTGTTAGAGTGGTTTTAACAATGCGTGGGAAGATTTTGTATTCACACGCGCAACATTTATAATATGAGTTATGAATATGAATGGCGATATATATATACTAAGCATAAATGAAAGAATATAATAGTAAGTAAGCAATAAGCATAAATGAAAGAATATAATGGTAAGTAAGCAATAAGCATAAATGAAAGAATATAATAATAAGCTATAAGCGTTGATAAATAATAATATGGTATGGGGTGATATGCACTTATAATAATGATATATATATGAGGACTTACAGTGATTGTCGTAAAGCACTGATTTGAATGATTAACACTTGGTTTAATGATACTCCTATCTGTAATGACTGTCTGTTGACAAAAGAGCACAATGAAAGAGAGTCCTGGCCTCTCGATCCTTCGTATTTATAAGACCTTCCAGGAGTACTGCGGGGGTACGCGCGGTAAAGACCTTGACAGATTTCGGAAACAAGACGCAGTAGATTTTGGGGGTTTTTGTAACGGTATGGTTATTAATAGATGTGTTTATGTCACGTACGCCAAATGCGTCGTAATTACAATCACGTGTTGATCACGTTTGTACATTTGCGTCGCAGTAACATTTCTAGGGTTTTTGCATGGGGCTTTGAAGCGAAATACTCAACCCATTTGGTGGAGTTTAGGAGGTCGTATAGGAATGGGGTAAACGGTGTATTGACTTCTGTGGTCATAGTAAGGGCGTGAGACGTAGTCTCGATTTGGAAGAGGGTTTTAAGGATGAGGGATTTGTTTAAACGTAGATTTGGAAGGAAGTGGTCATGCCTCATATGGCGAAAAGGCGAAGGAGTTGTGTAACGATCATCTCGCGATGGGGATCTCTAAGATACATCATCGAGGTGGCGTTTTGTATAGGTCATCTTGTGTTGGGGACCGCTAAGGTACAACATCAAGGTGATCGGCGATTAGGAATCTGGATTGACCGTTTAGAGATAGGGACCACTAAGGTATATCGTCTAAATGATCGGTTGGGTGAGAGAGTAGGGTATGACTCGAGATTGAGGGTTTTTGGTGGATTGTGGATGGATTTGTGAGGAAATGGTGTTAAAATACCGCGCGAAAAATAGTGGGACGTCACAGATACTTGAATATTTTTTTAAGTTTTTATGGGGTTCATAGATACTTAAATATTTTTTTTAAGTTTTTATGGGGTTCATAGATACTTGAATATTTTTTTAAGTTTTTATGGGGTTCATAGATACTTAAATATTTTCTTTAAGTTTTTATGGGGTTCAGAGATACTTAAATATTTTTTTTAAGTTTTCATGGGGTTCATAGATACTTGAATATTTTTTTAAGTTTTTATGAGGTTCATAGATACTTAAATATTTTTTTTTAAGTTTTCCTGGGGTTCAGAGATACTTAAATACAAGTCCATCTTATCGTATGACATGCAGGACCAGCGACTCTGTTTTATTTAGTACATACAGAGTTTTCCGTTTGTCATGATCAACCTGAATATTTCCGCTGTCTTGGATGATACGTAATGAAGAAGAAAGTGCAGCATTTATTTCAAGGATACAAATATTACAGTTGACATACAATTTGTTAAGTGCCATAATTTTGGAAACGTCGATATAGTGAAATTGGTCCAAACGAAAGTTTTTGCAGTCAAGGTTATTTGAAGGTCACTGTTATAGAAATTTATTCAATAACACGAAGCCACTGAAAATGTGTAATCCTGTTTATAAAAGCACATGCATGTTCTGCAAATTTTGAAGAATAGGAATTTGAAAAGAATGTCATCAAACGTGGCTGACCAATCAAGCTGGACACTCTATGTGAAATTTTCGTACATCAGCGTTTCAACTAGAGATGTTCGATTCACTTTAAAAAATTGATTTTCGAATCGACTTTGAATCGAAAAATTAGACCGGGGTATTCTTAAAAAATCGAAAGCAAAGAATATAATATATTAATGTCATTATTATTAATTAATATTTCTTCGATTTGTTAAGGCATATTCTTTATGTGGTGGACGGGTAATTTATAAATTTTAAATTCTATAAATGTTAAACTCTATAACCCCATACAGCACACTTCGTGGCGGCAACGTTGCGCGATGGTTGCAGTAACCTTGCAGTGTTGCATGGTTGCAGCGCAATGTCGATGTGACGTTGCTGCAACATCGCACGGGGCGGAAATAGAATATTATTGCTGCACCCTTGCTGCAACGTTGCGTGAAACATTGCAATCTTGCACTGCATCTGTTCGACTTTTAGTCAAATAGTTGCGGCCAGAAACCACCCTTAAGTGACGGGGAAAAAAATAGAAGAAACGAAATTGGTTTTCGATTTTTAGAATAAATAATCGACCCGCGAGAAAATCGAGCAGCAGAGAATCGAGTCAAAAGACCGATCTTTCTCTGTTTAATCAAAAGAATCGACCTTCTGAAGAGTCGAAACGGAATCGAACATCCCTCTTACTGTCAACTTTCCACTCTCACCTCCGTCACACGCTGATGAACGCCTTTCTGCGACCTTACGCATGGACGATAAATCACCGATTCATAATCAGACCTTTGTTAAATCACTGCATTGAGTTTCTCTGATTTACGGTAATAATGTCACAAATTAAACGGCGGCTGGGTACCTTCCCTGCACCTGCACCGTATACTTATCACGTTCTCGTATCCCTGGTGCGACGGGATTTATATTGTTTGCACAATCAATTTCGCGCACGAAAATAAACGGAACAGTAGTGTCGAAACTGTTCCCCATAAATCAATGATTGCCACCCTTCACGGCGATTTTCACGTTCGTTCGAGGCGAAACGAAAAGCAGAGAAACCGTTGCGCATGTAACTCTGTATCAAAAGATTGGCTATCCCTCCTCCCCCCTCCGAAGTGGCCGGGGGAGGGGAACGGGAGAATGTAAAGTCTCGAGAAGATCTACGATATAATTACATCGTATATTGCATTTTTCTATCACGTGATTCCGCGTTGCGTTAAAACTGAAATCTAGCGTGCGATCAGGCGACTTTTACTTTCCGAAGCCGACTTCGGAAGATCGATTCGCACCGATTTCTCGTCTAATTGATCACATGCTTCCACTGCGCTTCCATTTGAGTGATTGAATAATAAATATTTATATATGTATTGTAATAATTATTATATGTCTAATATTACATATGTATTATATTAAATTATATATACATAATATAAATATGTATGTACATTTATATTTTTTATAAAGAGTGTTCTGTTTTGTTAAAAAACTTATGAATAAAATCTTCTAATTTTCTACAACGTGGGAATAATGTAGAATATTTAAAAAATATTAGAATGAAGTATCAATTGTTGTTGTAAAAACGATGTTAATCCTTGTTTTATCAATTACGATGCGTTTAAAGGGTTAAAATAATTTTTTCGCTAATGCAAAATTTGTGGGAGAAGTATTTAGAAGTTTGGTGGAATTGTTTCTGTAATTATCCGACGTCACTTTCCATTATGTAGAGTGAAAAATGAAATAGCAATCTTGAACGAGGTTTATTTCAATTCTAATGAATACAAGGAATTGTTTCAGAAAATAATAATTTTTCAATAAAAATATACCGTGTTAGATTATCTTTTCAATTTCATGTGAGTGGCGTTGGTACTGCTCAAAATAATTAACCCCTCGTTGACACTCTGGGTGCGAGCCACCCATAAGCTGACTTTGACGCTCTGTACCTTTCATATGCAAAATAAATATTGTTTTCCAAAGCCGACTTACAAACTATTTTTTCTCTCAAAATATTATATCTGAACATGAACTCTGTAAATTTTTAGCATCTAATATTGAAATTTGTAAAAATTACAATTTTTCGAAGATTTTCTTTGTTTCTTCTCGACATATGGTAGAGCAGAGTATTTTTTTACAAAAACTGTGATGAAATTTCAATAAAAAAACTAGTGGGATACATTCTGGAGACCTCGAAATTGACCCACGATTTTATTCATAAAAATTGGATTCTTCAGGTGAGAATGGCAGTCGTTCAAAAATTGCTCCGGGTGTGGGCCACCCAGGTATGTCAAAGTTGATCGAAAAAAGTGGTGTTTTCAACGAAGGGTTAAAGGTTTATCCACCGAAACTACATACATTATTACTCGCTAATGTTTTACATAATATAGTAAACAATGACGATTTTGTTAGTGAAAATAGAAAAAGTGGCGGAGGACATCTTACACGATTAAATGATTCGATGACACACCCATACAGCACACTCCATGGCAGGAAGGTTGCCGGAAGGTTCCACCGGAACATTGCTGGAACCGTTGCAGGAACCTTCCTATGTCCGCCCCTGTGGAACATTGCACGGCAACCTTCATGGAACGTTCCGGGCATTTTCTAGCCACCTTCATGGAACGTTCCGGGCATTTTCTAGCAATGGTCACGGTTAAGGAAATTAATTAAATTACAATAAATACTGACAATTAAATATTCATATATTTTTTCTATACAAGCCGACAACAACAAGAACAATAATAAAAACAATAAAAATAATAATACTATTGGCTCTGCACGGCAACCTTCCTGCCACCTTCAGGGAACGTTCCTGCCACCTTCAGGGAACGTTCCTGCCATGGAGTGTGCTGTATGGGCAGTGATATATGCAGGTAACTGTATTTGCAAAGTGCAATTGCCGGTTCTGTTTTATCTGCAACCCGATCTGTGCCAAGGAACCACTTCGTACTATTAGATATCCTGTACAAATTAACCGTTTATTACTTCCTTTGTCCCAGCCCTTCTGTGCCTGCTTATTCTCATTATTAGGTAGACATATTTTTAGATACACATCGAGTGATTCATACACACGTCCCAGAATAGTATAATACTCGCAACAGTCATAATTTCACGTTGGCCAATATTTCCGCATTCGTTGCTCAGTCGAATGAAATTAATCAGCCACGTACAACCATCCATACATCGCTCGAGGTTGTATTCTGATTTAGGAGATTTAAAAAATTGATTTCCTTAATGACTACAGTCTTGAAAATGCGCTGTTAAACTATAAAAGGCGAAATTAGTAAAATTGTCAGAATTATAAAGGTTTCAAGGTCCACGTGATGTTTATCCACGCAATAGTCTCTTCAACCCTTATTTTTATTGACAAATAGCAATGGCAACTTCTTTCGCGACTCTTCTCTGATACATCACCCATAACAGGTTGCATAATAATTTATTCTGCACAACAAAGCGGGGCATAGTTTCATCTATCAACTCCCATTCTCCGAATCGATAATTTCATTTTTCCCTGGCGCTATTTTTCGCGCGGATACGAACGACTTAATGCAAACGAACGCTGGAAATGTCTTTTAACAACTAATGGCGCGTCACACGCAAGCGTGCTGCGTGAGTAATAAGAAACGATCACGTGAGTTCAAGCTACGAGAGCCATTCACCGCCGATAAAACGGAAAATCTGGATGCAATAACTGTTTCCGCCACGAGCCCAGCCACGGAGAAATGGAAATCCCAAGGGAGTGCAGATTACATGGAATTATTTCGTAACGACTGTAGGAGTCTAGATGTGAGTTTGAATTACATAAAAATGTTGCCAAACATCTAGATGCAAAGGATGGTCTGTTTAAGTTAACTAAATGGGAAACGCAAGTACTCGTCCTACAATATTATAAAAGATATTATATTATCATCCGCAGATTTGGAAGAAAATTGAAGAAAAATTAAAAAAATTAATTTCGAGAGGTGTTAATAAATTCACCAATGAATTGCGAATGAAACAAGGAACTTGATTACTAAAAATTGCTTTCACGTACATCATTATTATTTTTTGTACTATAATACTAATCAGGAGGCTTATTTTGCATTGACTCGTTAGGGTTAATAAACATTGGACGAATAAGTGAAAATGCTTTTAAGAGTAATACATCTGTTTCTCAAGTGACTTTAACATATCCTATTAGACATTTTTGTATTGAGTTGGTGCAAATGAAATATCCGATCGCGGATAGCGTAAAAGTTTCTTTGTTTATGGTAGGGACACAATAACAATTGCTAATACGACTCGAGAAATGTCACAGAGACTCAAAAAAATAAAATAGTTAAAACCCGACAAATATTTTTATTCATACCAAACCATATGCACTAACATAATAATTCTTTGTTGATATCATAACTGATTACACTAAAAAATTCTAAAGTAGTCTAATATTATTAATTCAATACTGCACATTTTATAAAAGCAATTGTAGTCCTCAAGCTTATTTTCAAACTGATTACCTCCACTAGAGGCAATTATTTTCTTCAATTAAAATACACGATGACACGATGAAATAACAACTATGGCGCTGGAGGTTTATTACGCACTGTGTACCATTTTATTTACCACCTTCTTGTACCCTCGATATCTCAAGGATAAGTCGAAACATCCTTCGCTTATCGATATCCCGTCGAGACCGTCAGCAGCACCGCTAAATAGGCCTGCTTGATAGAAACAATATTTGCTGTGCCTTCGTTTCTGTGATTTGATCGATCGTAACTGCTATTCACAGGTCCACGATAAACGCCGTTTACGATTTGTACTTGTCACTTCACTTTCTACGACTCGCAATCAGCATCTAATGCACACCTACTTAGTTACGAAGTTCAGAGTGAAACCCATAGCGATCCTTCGATTAATCAAGCTTTTTACGCGCCACGATCTGAATCAAAGCTAATCCAGCGATATCCCTTACGTCGTTGCGATCGATACGTTAATCGTGAGTCACGTGAGTGTTTCAACATTTTTTCGTAATATAACAACTGAGGAGAGTCGGATTTACTCGCGCTCCACACGAATAATTTGGAATGATCTGGTTTGTTAGATAATACTTTCCTTTTCGACAAAGGTTGCATAAAATTAAAAAAAATTACGTTTCACTTCATCAGTAGGTATGTTTTTTACAGCTCGCTTGGAAGTTTGAGAAATTTGAGGCTTCCACTGATACTAAATTGCCAAATATTTATTAAAGAATATTCTATAATAGGGTCGATTAATATTAAACTAATTATAAAAGTTGCAGTCATTATTCTCGTCTAAGTATAAGTCAAATCTAAGTCCCAGTGATGTTCTACTAAATAATGAATAACAAATTTATAAAAAATGTATTGCGAAAATTTCCTCAAGTATTTTCCACAGATTTAGGCAATGTATGTATAATGTTTCACCCAACTTTACCACTTGAAACATTTCTGCTATATTCAAAAATTCATAAAAGTGTTTCCGACAAAATAGCTTCGTTTCATATGTGTTTTTAAATTGAATGCTATATTTTATTTGTCGATACCCGATAGCCACTTTAAAGACGAATTCAAAGACCCACGACAAGAAGTCCTTCGAGGTCACTAAAGCTCCTTAAAAAAACCTTAAAAAAATAAAGTTTCATCTCATCAACTGCTCCCAACAGAAAAAATCTATTGTTACTAAACACCGGCTCCCACGAGACTATGCAACTTTTGTAGGAAACATTTTAATGAAAGTTTGAATAGGGTGAAAGCACTAGTAGTCGGCCACCCTCTAGTAGTCGACCACTTTTATTATTTAGCCTAACGAAATAAGTACTGAAATAAAGAATTTATTAAATGACAATTTTATATTATATTTTGAATTTCTAACTTTACAATGCGACAAAAAGCGCCCTTCATAGATAAAAAAAATAAATGCTTTTAAAGTGATTTGTAAACTAATGTTGATTCTACATGCGCCATTGCTGTTTTCTAACCCGAGAAACATAAGTGTGCTTTGAATAGAAACGACAAATGTAATTCAGTTCTATACATTTTTTACTGGAAAATTATGCTATTTCACTGAAAAAGCATCAACAATTTTATATGCGCTTCAAAAATTTAAAAAAAATCGGATAATTTATTTATTTATGGGAGGTCGGTAACTGGATCATCATTCCCTTTCAATTTTCAATAGTCGACCACAGCGGTCGACTTCTGAAGCTAACTGCATTCACAATGAATGCTAATAGTCGACCACGTTTATATAATTTATTTATAGAATACAAATACCTACTTTAAAAACTTAAAATTTGTTACTGCTTCCTATCTTAAAAACGAAAAATTTAATTTACATTGGAAAAAAAAATAATTTCTATTTCTTATTAAAATTTTGATAAAGTTTTTAAAAGAACTTATTTTAGTTACGCATTATTCCTGTCATTATTAATTATTTACTGATGTTGCACATTATATTTAAAAATAAATTTTAGTTTGTAATGCGCACATAACCTATTTTGAATTTCATATTAAAAAAGGTGGTCGACTACTAGCTATCGGACCGGTCGACTTTTAGAGTTAAGCGGTCGATTATTAAAGCATTCGGACACTTTATTTTTAACGCTAATTATTTATTTTCCCCGAACTTTCCTACTAACACAATATATTTAGTGATACATTAAATACATTTGAATTACTTCAATACATTTTATATATTTTATAACATTGATTGTTTATTTTTTTTCAGTACTTTTCATTCGAGTTTAGCTTTAAGTGGTCCACTACTAGTGCTTTCACCCTACAGCAGAAATATTTCAGGTGATATAGTTAGGTGAAACACCCTGTATATATATATATGTATATTGAATAATGAACTTCAAGGATATTAGGTCTTCGTAACAACCATGCAGCACACGTCAATTTCGCTTATTATTGCCATTAACTGTTTTCACTAGAACCGGGAATTCAGGGTTAAGCCTCAAAGTAGGGAATGTTTCGTAACACATAATTCGATATCGTATGCTCCACAGTACCTACACCGCCAAACCTGTGCAACGTGTCTTTCACCTACACATCGTCATTGTAATTTATACTTTATATACAAAAGTATGCACGACATACGTCCACAAGTTAAACCTGGCATTGTCAACGATAAAAACATTATACGGCATCCACTCGCGCTATAAATGTCTCTGATTATGCGCAGGCCAAAAGAGAACGTAGAGTTGAGGTATTTTGCAATTTGTTTACACTGCGAAGTATTATGAGCACATTCCTAAAAAGGGATTTTGAAATTCGAGCATGCACCGAAAACATAGCCGCTTCGATGGACCACTTTTTGAAGTAGATTTCAAACTTTCATCCGCGATTTTTTTTTTGTGCTACCGAAATCAACTGAACAAATTGTTTTCTATCTTTTGGAGAACGCCAGATTTCGATAGATTTCGATTTGGAATTGTTATTCTGGCACCACACCTCACCACCCTCATACTAATCAATAATTTGTTTGAAATTGTTGTTTCGGGCGAAGTAGACTATGTGCGCATTTTGGAAAGAAAAAAATATGAAAGTGGGTTGATTATATTCTACAAATTTGTATCAAAATCTCAATTTATTAGCGGTAATAGATTTCCGGCAAAAAATTTTTGAGACACGTTCCTCTGCTCGCATATGAGAATGCCCCTTGAAATCTCCATTGGCGCGTCATGAATTCGATCGTATCGCAGTGACAGCTTGAAAGAAACAAAAATTCTCGCGAAAAATTAAGCTGAACCTGTCGGATCCGTGCCCCAATATCAGAATCTGCGTGACTATATCAACGCGTCTTAATCTTACGCTTGATACTTGGCAACCGAACGTTATCAGCCTGTGCAATCGGAAATCGGAGCGCGCAAGTACGAAGAGCACAGTGAAAGAGCGTGCATGGCAAGGCTAATTATTCGATGACACCTAAACGTCGCGGCAGCGTTAATCGGCCACTAGGCACGCCCGGCAATCTGATTTAATTGCATTACATAATCAATTACAATATCCTGTTCACTCGTCAAATTCTCACGACTTTCATGGCCTTACGCAATGAAGTTTAAGAGCCGCGTATTGCTTACGTAATGAAAATTGACTGCCCATTTAATAGCATACAGTTCACTCGTAAAAGGCGTTTATCACTTTCGGTTCGACATTGTTCTTATTTTGGAAGGTTCTCGTGGCGTGCTCAATTTTTTTTGTCGCTGTGAGAAACTTACTCTCACACGTTTTCTTTAAATCGAGAGTGCCGTGGCTGAGGGCGAGGGAATAAGTAGGGGAGACTGGGGCTAAGCCGCCACTTTTTTGGCGGTGCCAATTTTCGGCAATAAAATAAATAATTTTACCGTACATATTTATACTGTTGGAAAGAGTAAAGCCTCAGCTACAAAATTACTATACGATATAATGTTTATCTGGCACAGTGTAATGAAGAAATCGAAAAATTGACGTTGGTGTATTTTCTGAAATGTCAAAAACGCCGGGGCTAAGGCGCCACCACCTGGGGCTAAGTCGCCACCTTCTTTACGTACCAAATTGTTAGTAGAAAATGAAAATTGTTTGAAGGAAAACACTCAAAGATGTGTTATTATTTTTTTTTTTAGTTTATTTTATTATTTTTTTATTTTTATTTTATCGTTCAGTCTCAGCATTTTTCCTACACTTAATTCTGCCTTTCCACGATTTTGATTTAACACGGTCTGGAAAAAAATTAAATTGGCTTTTTGCACGATTTGTTTTGGTGCAGCGCTGATAAATTTGCCTTTTTAAAAATTTCCACTTAAGAAGAAACATTCCTATTTATTTTTCTAGGAAATTGGTCTCCTTAAATAAAATTTGTAGAATTTGGATTTAAGGCTGCCACACTCTCTCATGTAAATGGTTTGTCTGTTTCTCCGACTTATTTGAACGTGTGTAGAGAAAACCAATCTTCCATGCCGGCTTTATCTCGCAAGTGACGCAGTCAGAAAAAATTGAGTTCGAGGTTTTACGATTTTAGGTTTGAATCCATTTTTTTTTATATGAACGGTATATTTTTTACCACGAATTTTTCAGGAACGTATCTATCGTGTAAAGACTGAATTAAGTGTATAGCATTTGGCCGAAATTAATTCGAATATAAAACACGAGTGGAGTACCTGAAAAAAATGTCACCTTGTTAGCACTTGTTCTCTTCCGTTTGATTATTGATTTATTATCTTCGGAATGAAACGCTGTTTGTTGAGCTGTAATTTGTTGCATTAAATAGGTAAATTGTTAGAATATTGTTTTAAATAAACCGCTATGTCTCCGAGAATCAGGTAACTGCTGTAACTGTTCACAAATTCACGAATGCTGAAATAATAATGGTCGACATAGCCATGCCTGACAACGAATGAGAAGCGAAAAAGAAAAGACACCTTATCAGAAAACGGTGGAGTGTAATGCAAATCAAACATTTTAAGATAACTTGAACAGTTTCAATAAGCCAGATTACCCAGTAATATCACGCCTACGTAGTCAGAAGTACTTTCATTTAAACTAAGAAAACACTTCCTTTACAATGCGTAACACAGTGCTGCAAAATAGAGGGTCATACAGACCTTTTTAAAAATGTATGCTGATTTCATAGGAATTTGGACTTCTTAATGCAAAAGTATCCTCAGATTTGCTGCATCGCGTAGTTTTTTCACAACTTGTTTTAACATTTTTATATTGTAATATATTCTTATCCTTATCCTTACTAATATATAAAAGTGAAACGTTGTCTCTTTGTTTGTCCTTCTTTCACGCCTAAACGGCTGAACGGATTTCAATGAAATTTTGAATATACATTAAATACGCCCTAGATTAGATTATAGGCTATTTATAAATATGCTATCTAAAATAATAAATAATAATAATAATTCCCGGGTGAAACCGGGTAACGGGTCAGCTAGTTGTTAAATAAAACTAGTACCTATGTGACGTCCCGGCCCCACCACGGTATCGCGACTTAGTGTCGGCGAGCGCCACCAGAGGTCTAATCTTCTCGCTAGTTCTCAATCTCCAATCCATTCGTATATATACAAGTTCCGAAATCATATCCTCTGTGTCCCCGTGTGTGTCTAGGGCAGGGGCCGTCAGCTGTGTAGCCCTACCGATGAGAGAGAGTCTAGCAGCTGACGGTCCCAAGACGAAACACACACCTCTTCTTTTCCTTCTCGATCCTTTAAAGCCAATCCACCCGCCCCGCACAGTTTACTCCATTGCGGCGTAATCCGGCCGGTCTTAGGGCGCGACGGTACGTTGGAGGCAGCGGGGCAAGAAAACTCCTTGTCATTGTCCTAACCTCCACCCAGGACGTGTGACACCTAATAGTTTAGTACAGTAAATACTTGTTAGGAGCCCGTCGAACGGGGCTGGCAGCGGGCTCCTAACGCGACTGGACCACTATTCCGCGCGGCTACTGGCGCGAGTAGAAAACCCAATGAGCGAGCGAGAGGAAACGAAAGCCGACGGCGCGCAACTTCGTGTCGACTCGTTCGTTCGTTTCCTCTCGCTCGCTCATTGGGTTTTCTCACTCTCGCCCGAAGGATTCCAAGAAATGGTGGGGATAGTCGCCGGGCTCCTAACGCGTGGTAGAAACGGGCTCCTAACGAGGATTTACTGTACTTTTCTTTATCTTATGAAAACTAATAAATGTTCTAATATAACTTGTTTCTATGGAACTTTTATTATATAGGTTCTAAAATGTCTGTTCCATGAAAACACTTTTTAAAAAACTTCCCAAAGGTAACATTTTTTTCAATAAAAATTCCACAGGAACAGATATTTCCTAAAACGAAACATATAAGTTCTAACAGAATTTTTTTAAAAACGCGGGTTTTAGAACGTTTTCGATCCCTGAAAGAAAGTCGAATTTTGTCGAACCGTGTTGTGAATCTACTGGACTACCTTATCCCTCCGCCTGACCATGTGCATGCATATACCATATCGTTTCGCCACACAGCCTCCACGTTCTAAAAGCAACACCTAGCTCCACCACGCGCTACCGCACGCCCAAAGCTACTTCCTACGTCCCCTGTCCCGGTACCCGGAGCCTCGCCCGCGACCAAGTTGCCGGCCGAGGGCCGGAGGAACTGCTGCGTGACTTGGTCCCTCGATATTTCGGTACCCGCGGCGATTGATCGGGCGGCGACTTTCGGCGTTACGTATTTCGGCAAGTCCGGAGACACAATCGATGCCTGGAATCGAGGGCAGCAGCCGGCGGCTCGTTTAGAGAAAGGAAAGTAAAACGTAGACGGGAGTCTACGCCTCCTCCACCACCTCCTCCTTCTCTGCTCCCCCTTTTCCTCTCCTCTGCCCGTTGACTCCCCGCGTGTTCTCTCTTACCTGGAGGTTGTTAGCTCGAAGGTAAGGCGACTTACTTTCCCTTTCCCCTGGCGGGCCCGCTAGCCGGCCGCGCTTTTGGGGAGCTTTCCACCACCAAGTGGGCCCCGCCGTAGCCCCCTTCGATAAAGGAACTATGCAGCGGCAGAGGCAGGACACCAGCTTGCCGCATAATACGAGGCACACGGTCAGTAAGTCTCTAACCAACAATCACCTAACACCAGCCACCGAGCCAGTGGTCACTGACTGCCGCTGGACAGCCGAGCCAGTAGAAGCGGCCGACCGCTGCACGACCCCCTCGTCGTTTCGGGCTGGGGACAGTGGTTGAACCAAGCAGGTGGCACGTCCCGACTAGTCCGTCGGACATCCGTCGTTTTTCCTCCACGTCTGTCTCCTCTTCGCCCCCCCCCCCCCCCCCCGAGCTGCCCAGATACTCTTCCGCCGTCTCGCCGGCCCGTGGTTCCCGAAGAAAGTGCGTCGAAAGTGTTTTCCCCGGGCCGTTCGATAACGACGATCGACCCTCGGCCAGCTTTTCCCGCCGAGCCCCGTCGTTGGAACGCTCCGAAGGCCGGGCAACGTGGAGCGCGCTGCAGCAGAATGCACGGGTGAGTTACCGTTTACCGAGGCTGGTCGCGTGGGCGATGGATCGTGCCGTTTGCAACGGGGGATCGAATTGATTTCCGCGGGGCTCGTTGCTTTGCAGCGTCGATCCGACGTAGCAGGCGACGCGACAGTTTAGTTTTGAAGAGCGGGCAGGGAATCGAAGGTGATTGTTTTGGGGGAGAAATAGCGCGGGGGAATTTAGAAAGCCTGGAAACGAGGGTTCCTATGCGTGGGAATTTGATTAGACAGATTCGGAGGAATTGGTTCGTAAGCGGGTAAACTATCGCAACGTTCGGAAACTTCAGTTGAAATTTACGGCCCGAGATGGTATCACACGTGACGGTCCAATTCTGTCGGAGGATCGTTATATTTTCGGTCCAATAAATAATCGCTTGCATTTGTAGCTAGAGGCAACACGCCGAGCCATTGCGCGCTGTTCGCCGATGATATAAGAACGGGTCGTTGAACAAGGTCCTTCTGGGTTGCAACTTCAACTTTACGCGAATATAACTGCGGGCGGTGCAACGACTTTTAGGTGAAAGGAATTGTTAAGATTCATTTGTCGTTGCTCGGAAGCGCGTCAGTCTATTTTATAATTAATGAATTGCGTGAATTGAATGACACCTGCTACGCGTTAATTTCATTGTTCAAGCTCTTCCTCGTCAGGGAGTGAGGTTCGAATGTATAAATTAGGAGACTTTTCACACGAGATACTTTTGTAGCTCGTGATCGTTATCTGCGATACATTCAGAGCACAGAGATAGCAGTAATTTAAAAAACGTGCGAATTTGTTTAAAATACTAATCACGAACCACGAAAGTGTCTCGTCTGGAAAGGCTTTAAAATGTCGATAAAAATTCCTATGCAATATTCTTGCAAAGTCCTCGTCGCAGTATGGGACCTCAAAACCCTCAATTTTATAAACTCCTTTGTAGCGTTTAGAACAAGATCCTCGTATTACCAAAATAACCACACTGTTCGCTTATTCAGTTTATAAGACACGAAAAGAACTTATTCAAGACTCAATAGTTCCATTCATTCCAACCACTGCCATCGTCTGACAAGCACCGTTGCTCAACAATTCAAAATCACCAGTCGATTTTTATTAAAATCACATCGTACGATAAATGTAGACTTTGCTGCAAAAGGGAGGCTGCATAATTTGCTAAAATTGATTTATAGGTTGCATTGAATATAAAAAAAAAAAATTCTGAATCGATTAAGATTTGGTGGCAGAAGGGAGCAGATTTTGGTAAAATTTTTCTAAAATTCTGCAGATTGTTGTTTTATATACACATAGTTTCGTAACATATATAATGGTGCTTAATGTAATAATTTACCCGAGATAAGTGAATTTTTATACAATTCCGTGCAAAAAGGGGCACCTCGAAATTTCGAAAATTCAGTCTGCCACAGAGAAAAGATATTTTTGCTTACAAGGGGACACTAAGGTCGACGGGAAACGGATTTTCCTGAACCTTGCAGTATTTGAAGATGTCGCCTCCGAAGTTAATTTGGCAAAGCAGTAGGGCGCGCTTCTCAAGATTTTCCGAGAAAATTGCATTTGAAAATCGTTTATAGTGTGTGCTAGGTGCCGCAAAAATTATTGTTTTCCATGCTTTTATGATGAATATCACACTGGCTCGTGTCATACTAGCATGTAAGTAAAAAAGGGAAAGTAAAAAAAAAATAAACTGAAACTCGAAGAAAGCTAATTGCGAAAATAATTCGATTTTCAAATGCAATTTCCTCGGAAAATCTTGAGAAGCGCGCCCTACTGCTTTGCCAAATTAACTTCGGAGGCGACATCTTCAAATACTGCAAGGTTCAGGAAAATCCGTTTCCCGTCGACCTTAGTGTCCCCTTGTTAGTAATAGTGCTGAATACTTCGAACTCACATCTAAAAATATTTTCTTAACACCGTTTCCGGCACATTCCCAAAATTTCTGATCTGCCCCTTCTTGCCGCAGTCTCCCAACATCCTCCAGCTTCAAAATTAACACGTCCAACTACAATTACAATCTTCCGGACCCCAACGAATAGAAATCTCTTATCGCTTGACAAAGTTACTTGAATTCGTGCGTTCCGCGAATAAATCCCTGCATCCCCTCGCCCCCAGCGCGACTCGAAACATCTGACGCACAGTGTACATCGAACGATTCTCGAAGGCCCCGGCAAGAGTCGCACAGTGGTCCTAAGTAACACTCCTAGCGACGAAAAATTCAAATTAATCAAATTAATAAGGGGAAGCTCCTCATATTCTTTATTTTTTAATTTATATTTTATGATAAGCAGGTAGTCACCGGCTACCTGAGACGCGGCAGAAATAGAAAATTTCCGATTCTAACAGCATTCAATTTTTCAATTATTCGTCGCTAGGCTTGCTATTTGGCCCACTGTGAGTCGATTCCGAGCGAGGAATCGCGGGAAATACATCAGCAGGGGCCTCCGCTGTCACCGTAAACCCGATCGCCGATGTACAACAGCGAATTGCCTATCGAAAACACGCGGAATGAGTCTCTGTCAGTCGGCGACGCGTTGCATCGAGCGGCGAGGAAAGTGAAAGGGAGAATCCGCGGCAGACGCAGTGAGAAAGTGATCCGTTTCATCTTTATTCCGAGCGGCCTGCCGCCTCTTATCTGAATCTTACGCGTTGTTACGCGTAGCCACGGTCTGAGAACGTTATCACGTGCCGATTCATTGGACGAGTAATTAGTGCCTGCCTGCGATTCCGTTTCGCAACTCGAATTCGATGCGCCGCTATCACCGAGCATTACAAAAATTCTAATTTCCAATCAACCTGAAACGGGGCTATCGAACGCGTGAAAAAAATTGTAGCGAGCTCGCGAAACGTAGCACGTAAGAGTCTTAGATAAATCTCACCGTCGAACGATTTACAAAACCGTCGTAATTGTATTACACGGCCGGTCGTAATAGATTTGTCTCGGGTATCTGTGGTTCGCTACGTACTTCATTGGGCGCCTTTATTTTTTTTTGGAGCAATTTCTTTTCGAGTTTTCACCTTTCGCTGGCTTCCCGCAACGCCGAAACGTTTCCTGCCTTCCTACGGCCCGACTTCTCGCTGTTACGCGGTTAGAATACGAGGCCATTTCGCGCGATTCGCCGGGATAAGAAGCCGGCATTTCCGTGCGAAGGAAAAAAAAGTGCATCGACGGAGATTGGTTTACCGCCAAACCGCGCTAATGCGGCAGAACGGACGTGATCCTTTGCGCGGAAAACGTTCCAGCGCCGCGGCAATGATGACTGGCGAGGAAGATTGCTCTGGTTGTGGGCTGATTTTCCTGTTACCAATGGTGTAACTGCTGTTTATTTAGTTTTCTGCTGTAGTGTGTAGGGCACGTTGCAGTTCCAGTTTTGTAACGCTGGTTTTTTTTTTTAGGTAAAGATAGTTATAGATATACCGCTGCTAGAATCGTTCGACTGGTTTGTCCGTGATTACGCAATCGCTACCCTTGTTAAGCCGATAGTCTCGTATTAGCTAGGAACGCCTACTGATTTCGTAATAATGGTACGATAATAATATTGATCGCGATAAATGTTTTTCTTTGCATTAGTAATGTAGGAATGATTTTTCTGAAGATTAGAGACTGCAAAGTTGTTGTTCGGAAAGAGTTGCGTAATTATGAAAATTGTTTTCTGAGTCCGAGATGGTCTCAGAGTTTAGATATTCTTCGGTATCGAAGGTGCGTTTCGTAAGATTTGTACGGAATATTTATTTACTTGATTGCGCTGCTGCCGCAATAAATGGCTTTCAGAAGTTTATAAGGAATGGAAGCATGTAACGTGGTCTTCTGAGTTAAGGGGTCATTCTGGTTAGATCGCCGATAAATTCAGCGATTTTCAGGAATTTATTGCGAAAACAGGAATTATAGTAATGGAATAAAACTTTTTTCTATTGATTAAATTACATTTCTACAGTAAATAAAAAATATAAAAGTTATAAAATTATTGCTATTAAAATGGTTTTAACGGCGATTTTGATGATGTGTTTCAAAATTCATGCCTCGCTCGTGCATGAGATTTCTGCAGTTGGACTTATCTGAAACCAAAAATACAAACAGATTCTTGATCAGTATGACTGTCGCTATGGCCGGTACTAGAATCAAGTATTTCTGTTGAGTCTAACCTACTTTTAAAATCGAAAATATCACAGAAAACACAGCCGAAATACATTGATTCTTGTATTTTGACCGCCATTTTGTTAATTTTAAGGATAAATCATTTATTCTAGTACGGGCCATAGCGTCAGTCATACTGATCAAGAATCTGTTTGTATTTTTGGTTTCAGATAAGTCCAACTGCTGAAATCTCATGCACGAGCGAGGCATGAATTTTGAAACACATCATCAAAATCGCCGTTAAAACCATTTTAATAGCAATAATTTTATAACTTTTATATTTTTTATTTACTGTAGAAATGTAATTTAATCAATAGAAAAAAGTTTTATTCCATTACTATAATTCCTGTCTTCGCAATAAATTCCTGAAAATCGCTGAATTTATCGGCGATCTAACCAGAATGACCCCTTAAGAGGGAATCCTATTCTTTGGGCGAAGAACATAGCAAGATTTTGGAATTTTTTTTTAAGAAACCAGCGTTCCGATTCATCTGAAATTTGCACAATGTTTTGATGCATCTTTGAAGAAGCTGCGGGTTTTTTTTTTATTAATTTTTAACCACAAATTTAGGAGTTACGCGTGATCGACCGTCGCGCCGCGCAAAATTCGTCGTCCGTTGGTGTGCGTGATATTTACCTACCAGGTAATCTGAAACAGAAAAATAAAACGGCATTTTAGTTTATACATATGTAGCTTGGACCTGATGAACCAGCAAAAAACAAAAAAAAAATATTGAGCAGTGCGGAGAGTTCTCAAACTGAAAGGTCTGAACCTTGAATTTTTGCGATCCCATATTGCGCCAATTTTCTTATGTAACAAAAGAAGTACAGAATTTAGAATTTAGCGGTATTCTGGTTCATCAAATTGAAGCTACACATGTACAAAGTAAAACGCCGTTTCATTTTTCTGCTTCAGATTACCAGGGAGTTAAATATCATGCACACCAGCGGACGACGAATTTTGCGCGGCGTGATGCATAACTCCTATATTTATTATTAAAAATGAATTAGAAAAAAAACTGAAGCTTCTTCGAGGGTGCATAAAAACATGGTCCAAATTTCAGCTAAATCGAAATGCTAGTTTCTTAAAAAAAAATTCCTAAATTTTACTATGTTTTCCCCCCTTAACTCGCTCGAATTCAGTAAAATTCGAATTCCTAAACTGCTACAGTTTATTTTTATTTCCAACGTTAGAAGTGACCATTCTGAAAAAAGTTGCATAAAAACGAATTAAGCAATCAAATAGAATTGTTGCTTCCTTGCTCCTCGATTTTCCCGAAATCGGCTCGAGGGATGGCATTCAGACGCGGGCGGGGAATTCTACGGCAACATATCTTCGCTTGGACTTTGCAAGATTTATGGGACTTCGATGCATTTCATGGTGGATTCCTTGAATTGTATCGATTAAACTCGAGCAAAGCCATTGACTGAAAGTAGTCGGTTAATAGGACTTACGAAATCGAGCGCCGCGCGACCGGTTTATCGGTGCGTTCTGTCCGTGAGCGGAGTGCAGAATGCGCAAGGTGACCAGAGGAAAGAAAAGAAAAAAAAAAAGAAACTGAAATCGCTGCAAATGTCGATTGCCTTTCTTATCTGATTAATATGTAGAACGTCATGTACTTTCATTCGCATCCTCGTTTAAATCCGTGAATGCCGCTCATCCAGATGAGTTGAAGCTTACGAATCGAACCGTTCACTTTAAGATCGATTATAGCGAACGAACGCGAGCTTCGAGATTCGATCTGACGCGAGGAAAATGGATTTAAATTACACAAAGAAATCTAAAAAAAATTTAACATCAAATAATACTTCAAACTTTCAGAAAAGAGATAAAACGATTGAAAAATTTTGAGAACTTAGATGATAAATTTACTACTTAGACAGATATTTCACTTTCATACTGCATTTAATTAACCAATCCTTTTTTAAGTCCCGAAAGTTTGACAATATTTTGTCCATTTTAATCGAAGATTTAGATATTAATATGTATAAGATTATTTTGTTGGAGATTCTTGTGTTACAAAATCTCGTTGTAAATTAGAAATCGATTGCATTCTGAGGGTTTCAATGGCCTCTCGCATCGCTCACGCATTTTAACTCGCACGTTCCAGAGCATGCGCATACGTCGCATATTTTCCACGTAATTCTTTGTTATAACGGCGGAAAAAGAGATTACCAAACTATTTCAAGTTTTGCAATTCAGTTTCTCCGCCGCATTCATGCATCAACGAAAAGAGGTGTAGTCACGAGCGAACACGTTCATTGCGATAAAATCCAAGCCGTGCTTCATCTTGATTATTCCCTTGGCAAAGCAGCCGTTTGAATTGTGACACATCTTCAAATCTCGCGAAAGCCACACCGATTGCGAAACGTTCTGCTCCCTTGCCCTATCTCTGCTTTCTTTTCCAGTTCACTTTTCTTTCTGGAACTCGGCAGCGTGCACTCGGTGGAAAGTACAGCAACAATTATATCAAGGCGTTACCATAACCAGCGCCGAATGATAATGAAGTTTTTAGCACAAACGAAAAAATAGATTATGTCACGATAGGTTAAATAGTTAGATAATACAACGTTCTCTTCCCTTTCTATTCTTTGACGGTTTTGCACGCGAGACAGTACAATCACAATCCTGACTTAAGTTTTCAACCAGAATCTTAAAGAAAATCTATAAATTTTAGCTCCAAGTTGTTTAATATTATTCAATATTATTTAATATTATAGTAAGATTATATATTGTGTGTTTTAGATAAGGTAGCTGCGGATGTAAAAATAAGCTTGCTTCCAGATAATGTCAAACAGTGTATTTTAAATTATCCAGAGTGTTTAATTCGGGTCAGATAAACAGAGAGTGCGATTCCTTGTAATGGAAACTACATCAAATAACAACAAACAGTACGGAAATTCCACATTCCGAGTGTTTATGAACCGCTACAATAATAAAAAAATTATTCTTTCTATACTTTATTTTTAATTCCTTCTACACTTCTATCAGTTATCAAGAATGCATTATGCATAATATGCCGCAATATATTGTTAAATAACTAGGTTTCTATTAACATTCGTTAACCACTGAGCTCATCTTCATTAAATGCTTTGTAGCAACTCCATCTAAAATAACTTAACCACACTTTTCACTCCCCAGGGTGCAAGTAACCCTTAAATGTTGATATGTGCTTTCCTATTTTCCTGTGCATTTAAAAAATTATAGTAGTTACAAAAAAATTGATTCGGTAAAAATGCTCTATGAAACTTAAAATTTAAAGTAGGGGAAGGTTTTTTATTTAAACTACAAATTAAAAAACACCTTGATTGCGTAGTTTTATAGAGCATACCAAACCATTACATTTTAATCCCAACTATTTTTTATATCTACTATAGTTTTCAAGATACACACAACAATTGGAAAATGTGCATTAACCTTTAAGGGCTGCTTTCACCCCGAAAAACCAAACAGTAGCAAAAAACAAAATTGCCTGATACTTCCATTGAAGTCCCCTACAAACCAACAAAGTTTAAAACGAATCGGAATTTTTGGTTTACCGAAGTTCCCTTTTGCGTCTCGTCAGATCGATTTAGCCTGGTGCAAAGTTGTGACTACTTAGTGTTGTTTATAGAAACATTACTCGTGTATAAATTTATTACGGCAGTTCGACAAAACTCGGTGCAATATTTTCTGGTTCGTTCCTGGAAAATTATGTAATACCATTGCCAATATAAAATCAGTCTATGGCGTTCCTCGGTTGAGATTCGAACAATATTTACCAATGACGAATTAAACAATGGCTTGTTAAAAAATCCTGATGAGGTCCAATTCTGTTGAAAAATGAGATTTTGGTATTTAAGCAAATGCAGACCAAAATTTAATTCTTGAAAAAAAGTGAACTTGGTCAGTTTCACCACCAAGCCAACGACATAAATACGCCCGCTTGCGGTATACCCCATTAAATCCACGAACGGAAGCGGTAAACGCACGATGATCTTTCGCTAATGAAACACACTGTAATTTCATCCGTGCCCATTATCTAACCTGTTCGACGGCCGAGCGGCGCAGATATAATGTGTATTTTAATCCTGCGAGCGATTGTCGCGGTTTATAGTAGAGGTGAACGGCCTAACGGTTACTCGCGGATACCGGTGACACGCCGCGCATAATTTTCCAGGAACGAACGAGATATTATTCCAACGAGTTTCGTTCGAACAGTCGTAATAAATTGGCATTTACAGTTGCCTTCAACCGCGCGTCAAGGTGGACATTCTCTCGGGCAGATACCAGACGCCGGCGACAGCGGGGTGCAATGGAAAATTGACATTTGCATGCGCCTCGAGATAACGCAGTTACGAACCGCGATAATTACCACCTCGCTCCACATAATGGCGCGGTGATAATCATTTTTACCGCGCGCCCACGAATCCCCGTGATAGTACACTTGGACCTTGCGTCTCATTGTTGTAAACGCGAGCGTCGCGGAGGAAAGCTGTGGGAATGTCCTCGGGAAGCCGTTCCCTCTTAATGCGCCCCGCGGTGCATAATATGGGAAACGCTATTCATCTTGTAATGAAGTCGACCTTTTGCGATGGAAAAACGCGACGCTATTAAGGGAAAATTAGGCGGCTGCCTAGGGCGCAAAAATGGGGCCTTTTTTAGCCACTTTTTGATCCCACGATTTTGGAACTGAAGTTTGTGCCAAATGATACATTACGATGAGACAGAAATCACAAAAAAATTTCAAGTTGAGGTGACCATTACTTTCTGAGATAGGGGTGGCCAAAGAACTGAAAATTCGTTGACGCCTGAGCACATACTCTTCGATGTACGAACTTCTATGTCAGTCCGATAATTTAAACAATTATTTCCAGGGGGTTTGCTGACTGCTAACAATGAATTTGAACTTAGATTTTCAAAATTCACAAAAAAATCTAAATCAAGGTATATAAATGTCCGTGTAGTGGGTGCTTTTTTTAAATATATTGTCCACCATATTGAATCTGCCATTGTGAGTTTCGCGGACTGCTAACAACGAATTTGAACTTAGAGTTTAAAAATTCACGAAAAAAAAATCTAAATCAAGGTATATAAATGTCCGTGTAGTGGGTGCTTTTTTTAAATATATTGTCCACCATATTGAATCTGCCATTGTGAGTTTCGCGGACTGCTAACAACGAATTTGAAGTTAGATTTTAAAAATTCACAAAAGAAAATCAAAATCAAAATATAGTATAAATGTCCGTGTAGTGGGTGCTTTTTTGAATATATCGTCCACGATATTGAATCTGCCATTGAGAGTTTCGCGGACTGCTAACAACGAATTTTAAGTTAGATTTTAAAAATTCACAAAAGAAAATCAAAATCAAAATATAGTATAAATGTCCGTGTAGTGGGTGCTTTTTTGAATATATCGTCCACGATATTGAATCTGCCATTGAGAGTTTCGCGGACTGCTAACAACGAATTTTAAGTTAGATTTTAAAAATTCACAAAAGAAAATCAAAATCAAAATATAGTATAAATGTCCGTGTAGTGGGTGCTTTTTTTAATATATCGCCCACCATATTGAATCTGCCATTGTGAGTTTCGCGGACTGCTAACAACGAATTTTAAGTTAGATTTTAAAAATTCACAAAAGAAAATCAAAATCAAAATATAGTATAAATGTCCGTGTAGTGGGTGCTTTTTTTAATATATCGTCCACCATATTGAATCTGCCATTGTGAGTTTCGCGGACTGCTAACAACGAATTTGAACTTAGATTTTAAAAATTCACGAAAAAAAAATCAAAATCAAAATATAGTATAAATGTCCGTGTAGTGGGTGCTTTTTTTAATATATCGTCCACCATATTGAATCTGCCATTGTGAGTTTCGCGGACTGCTAACAACGAATTTGAACTTAGATTTTAAAAATTCACGAAAAAAAAATCAAAATCAAAATATATAAATGTCCGTGTAGTGCAGCGCTGCACAAGGAGCTGTTTTCGGCGCCTAGCGGCGAGCAACCCACCTATCTCGTTGCTAAGGTTAGAATCGGTGAGGAGAACTGCAGTAGTGTACGTGCATTTGGTATGACTTGAACCCAGCCATATTTACTGATGCTACGAGCCTACGTTCACGCACATACACTACTGCAGTTCTCCTCACCGATTCTAACCTTAGCAACGAGATAGGTGGGTTGCTCGCCGCTAGGCGCCGAAAACAGCTCCTTGTGCAGCGCTGGTGTAGTGGGTGCTTTTTTTAATATATCGTCCACCATATTGAATCTGCCATTGAGAGTTTCGCGGACTGCTAACAACGAATTTTAAGTTTGATTTTAAAAATTCACAAAAGAAAATCAAAATCAAAATATAGTATAAATGTCCGTGTAGTGGGTGCTTTTTTTAATATATCGTCCACCATATTGAATCTGCCATTGCGAGTTTCGCGGACTGCTAACAACGAATTTTAAGTTAGATTTTAAAAATTCACAAAAGAAAATCAAAATCAAAATATAGTATAAATGTCCGTGTAGTGGGTGCTTTTTTTAATATATCGTCCACCATATTGAATCTGCCATTGTGAGTTTCGCGGACTGCTAACAACGAATTTGAACTTAGATTTTAAAAATTCACGAAAAAAAAATCAAAATCAAAATATATAAATGTCCGTGTAGTGGGTGCTTTTTTTAATATATCGTCCACCATATTGAATCTGCCATTGAGAGTTTCGCGGACTGCTAACAACGAATTTTAAGTTAGATTTTAAAAATTCACAAAAGAAAATCAAAATCAAAATATATAAATGTCCGTGTAGTGGGTGCTTTTTTTAATATATCGCCCACCATATTGAATCTGCCATTGTGAGTTTCGCGGACTCCTAGCAACGAATTTGGACTTAGCTTTTCAAAATTCGCGAAAAAAAAATCAAAATCAAAATATATAAATGTCCGTGTAGTGGGTGTTTTTTTTTAATATATCGCCCACCATGTTGTATCGGCCATTGTGAATTTTGAAAATCTAAATTCAAATTCGTTGTCAGCAGTCAGCAAATTCCTGGAAATAATTGTTTAAATTATCGGACCGACATAAAAGTCCGTATGCGTATGGGGGCTGACTCGTTAACGAATTTTCACTTCTTTCACCTCCCATATCTCAGAAACTAATAGACTAATGTTTAATAATAAAGGTTTATCGGTTTGTCTAGAAAAAATTCCCAAAGAAGCATGCTGTTTTGACCGTTCTAGGTAGACCTACCCCGTTAATAGTCAAGCTTATCAACAGTGTTCCTACTGCAGCCTCGCCATTACTCTAGATTTACTATTTAATTTATTTTCTACGAGTAATAAAGTCCTGATAATAATAATTAGTCGAACACCCAAGAATCTGAGTGGTAAAGCGCCATAGCTATTAGTTGAACCAAACCGATCTCACACGATCGGAGGACGCGAAGGCAACAGCCGGACAGTTACACCAGGTTACAAGCGATTTCGCTGGATCTGGGTATTCTGGCGCAATCAATTGGCGATATCATGATGGCTTGGAGGATAATCGTCGCTATTATAATGTTGCAGATCTACGATAGGGCGGATACGATCCGCGATAATAGGGCTCGTGCTGCTACTAGCAACGTTGGGGAACAATGATAGCTGCGACGGCCTGCAATATCAGCCCGTGGATGCTTATGCAAACGGTGATCACTGCGCTCTTGTCCTGGACAACGCGGGAAGAACGAGCGTGTTCGACTACACCTATAATCTACTGCGCGGCTCCCTGTAAGTGAACGTTAATGAAATTAAACGTCGAGCATGGTGCACAGATTGGGCAGTCGCTTAACGAAATGAAAGCGTCTCGCTTGTGGGCGAGGTTTCTTTTAACCCGAAATCGTTTGCTCAATGCTGCACCAAATAAAAAACAGACCACGGAAACAGGAAAAAATATAATACCGTGATTTTGAAATCAACGATTCATCTAACTCTATGAATCAGGAATTTTTCCACATTGACAAAGTTCAACGATACCAATATGTCAGGTTAATTTACATGTTGCTGTGCCCGAGGGGCATGCGTGAAGTGCACAGAGCGTCCACAGAACTCGTCACAAAGGTGCTCAAAGTTTATGCAACCATCGATCCAAGTTCTAGGCCTCGGGGGCACCGCACAATCTAACGCCGATCGCAATCTTAATTATTGTTTACTATTATATTCATTCATTTGGCGACACAGGGCGAACCATCGGCTTTGGTTAAGCCGTGCTTTCGTGGCATTTCACTGTATCAATCTCTTGCCTCGATCGCGGTGTTCCACTTACAAGGCACGCGCAGAATAGAATAATTATATCTTTTGCTTTAACGCGCTCGCCGTAGGAGCTGCCGTTGCTGCGATTTGGTACAGACATGTTCCATGTAATTTTATAGAAAATTTGAAAGTATGCTGTCGCTATTGTAATCGTGTAAGAATCGTTGAAAAAAGGCGAGGAATGTAGAAAGTATAATAACGCTAGGAGTTTCTAGTTTTTGAATCAACGTCTTAATTTTTTATTCATCCATTATGATACTGTTTTATCGAGATGAAGCGCAGACAACGAAGTTTAAGACATTTTTGCCTAGTTTGAACATACGCACGGGCCAAAAATAATTTTTTCCGGTAAATCTAAACAAGAGGTCTTATAGAGCAAACATTTCTCTTTAATTTCGTTTTGCTTTGTTTTGTTGTATGATTTTTATTAACCGAGTTATTCGCGATCAAAGTAAAAAGGGTACTTTTCACTTTGAACACCTGTAACTTGCGAACTGATGAGCGTAGACAAATTTTCACGAGTGTTTTGGAAAGCTACGAAAGTTTCCTTCCGGAACCTTTAGTTGCGAATTTACGATTTGTTTTTAATCATATTAAATCCATTTTAAAATGATCCCAGAAATTGACGAAAATTTTTCGAGTATAATAATTTGGCCACCCTCGGTAACAAAAATTAAATTAAACATCCGTAGATGTACGTATGTACTTACATATGTCATTCGGACATTGGCGACCTCGTTTGAAAGAAACCTAAAAATGACGAGTCACGAACGGCGAACGTGAAATGCCCCAAGTAAAAAAATCACCGTAATAGAAGTGTTCTAAGCGGGAACCTGTGGCGTGGAAATACTACGAATCGTGTTCGCGAAATACTGTAAAAATGTCCGCGAAAAAAATTCTAATCGTGTGAAGTGGACCATTAAGAGTGTGCAAGACCTGAAAAAGAGAAGAGATCGAACTTAATTTTCTCACAAAATATCGAATACCGTGTCTCTATGGATTTAACGCATTAATACACATGCGTGGGCCAACTACACGCAAAATGTTAGTCAAATCGGTGACACGGATCTTGCGAACTATCCTGGTCAGTGAGTTGAGAGATTTATCAGTACAGGCCAGAGCGAGGCATACGAAAACGCTGGAGATATTGTTACAGGGAAATGCGAGCATGAGTAGCGTAATGAACATTCGACGTGAGATCTGAATCAACGTGGGAGAGTTTGAGCGGACGATGATGTAGCGGTTGGGAGATTAAAATCACGCGTACGCGACAGCGGCCGTCAGTGTTAAAGTACCTTAAAATTAGCCAGATTAAAATGTAACCTCACGCAACGCGGCAAGACCTCCGTCGACATTTTCGAGGTCTAGAGAAAGCAGGAACTCCGGTCAGGAGCGGTATCATTAACAGGACTTTCACTATCTATCTAACCTTTGTTCCCTTCAGATAGAAGCACACTCTATGCGCATGCTCCTTTTCTGTGGCTTTATTAAGGGGTAAAACCACTCTAGAGGCAGAAAAAAATACCTAAATTTGACAATTTATTTTCGGAGTATGACAAACGAAATAGAATTTCTTTTCAGAGGGTTTATTTAACACATATTGAAGTACGGAAAATAATTTTTTTATTGTCATTTTCATACAAAATGGCGGCGACAGAGCCCGTCGTCGAAACCACTTCTTTCAAACTGGGAGGACGGATTTCTCGGAGACTATTGCATGGATCGATTTGAAATTTTTACAGTAGCTTCACAACAATATTCTCTTCGGAACTACGTAGCCGTTTTTTGATTGAATGTAAACTTTTTTTTACAAACAATTTAATGCTCATGTTTGGGGCAAAAAATCGATTCATTTCTTAAAAAGTGCACCACTTCCACAAAAATTGATTAAAAAAAACCCCTACGTACTTCCAAAGCCAATTGTATATAGATTATAATTTTTTTTTATTTTTTGTTCCCGGACTCATACATGCCGAGAAATCCGTCCTCCCGTGGCGGTGTTTTCAAAAAAGCTGTTTTCGACGACGGGCTCTGTCGCCGCCATTTTGCATGAAAATGACAATAAAAAAAATTGTTTTTCGTACTCCAATATGTGTTAAATAAACCCTCTGAAAATAAATTTTATTCCGTTTGTCATACTCCAAAAATAAATTATCAAATTTAGGTCTTTTTTTCTGCCTCTAGAGTGGTTTTACCCCTTAAGAGCAGGACTTTGGGATGAGAAATAGTACAGCAGACTCTGATACCAGCAATTCATCTGATTCGGTGAATCACAAATTCGCTCATTTCCAAAGAAGCTAAATTAATTAGATTTCCAAAGCCTAAATTTATAAATTAACGTTACGTGATTAGTGGTAGATTTAAATTAATTATTATTTTTGAAATCTCGGTACGGTGTATTTTTCTTTACCAAAGTTCTATATTTGTATTTTAAAACGAGAAATATCCTACCAACAACTTCCTTTCACTCTTCTCAAAGTTAGAAGAATCTTTAAATGAATAAAAAACGCTGGTGGGTTAAAGAAGACCCGAGGACAGAGCCGGGCATTAAATAAATGAAAAATTATTTAAATAGCGGATCAAATAAAAGTTACTTTAAATTTAGATTATTTGACGAATAAAGTTAATTATTTTATTCGACGAATAATTTTGTTAGCTTTTATTCGTTATTCGAAATTTCGTTTAAATAAAAATTTTGCCCATCTCTACCAAAGGGAAATATTAGCGTTAAAGAAATGGAGAACACCGATGGGTAAACAAATAATCGTTAATAAGTGTAGTATTGGGAGAAAGTTATCTGGTCGATCGACGAGGGAATAACTTACGATGCAAAGGGTTAACATCTCTGTCCAGGGTCTCCCAGTGTCCAAACGGCTGAAACGCTAAAAATTTGAAAGCTAAAGCGTGGAATAAACTTTCCAGTTAGCCATGCAGTTCCGCAATGCACTTGGGACAATGTACGTCGGATGATAATTTATCACAGAGGGATAAAAGTGTATCTCAATACCGGGTCGTGAGAACGCTGGTATAATGAGAACACCGTTACTCGCCGCGGAAAACCTGATCTCCTTTTGTTTATCAACGCGGATAAGACAATGGAGGACTGTTGTAATTCCTGGCTTCGAAACCTTGAAACGAAATGTAGAATTATGGTTGTTCGTGGTACAACAAACGATGCAGCCGGAATCGTTTGAAATGTCGCGCACTTTTCTGCGGAACTAAAAGGCTGCGGGGAAAATACTGGGCTGCCGCGAAAGGTCTGTCGTGTTTGTCGTGTCTAAGTAATGAGGAAGGCGACGATTTGGGCACGAAAAATAAAAAATTCTTATTTCACCTTAAAAAAAATAGATTTCCTTCAATATATCGTACGATTTTTATCATATTTTAATTTGTTCAATTTTTATAGACCTCCAAAGCCGAACTGTTTCAGTAAACAAAAAAATTCTTCGAGAATCCGCCATTTCCTTATTTTTTAAATTCATTAAAAAATCGTACGCTATATTGAAGAAAATCTATTTTTGTGTAAGTTGATAAGTAAATCTTGTCCCTGCTTTTATTTATATTTATAGTTTCGTCCCTGAAGCTTTTAAGTTTAATGGACGAAAGAAGATTAATCTACTTGTGGATGACCAGGAGGCTCTGGCTCTTCGCGACAGAGAATAGTTCTGTCAGTTATAACAAGGCATAATGCGATTGCATCGTTTCCCCGCAATTACGAGATTCGAACTGCCTACGTCTGCCGGTGCACAGAAATGTTGTTGCACGTTCACGCGGGTTAACGCGCGCGCTTGTCGGCGGCCCGTGCAGTCACGATTAAACTTCTAATTGCAAAAAAGCTGCCACACTTGGTCGCGATCGTTTCGCGGCTGGGCGTTAATAAACCACGACAGATCTAGTCAGGAGAGCAGGAAGCAGTGATCGTTGTGAATCGCGAAATCTGAAGGGCTTAACGATGATAACTCAGAAATTACACGCGATAAAAATTATTACACAATTAGCGGACGTTTTTGGTTTCCATCGATTCGTTTTTATAGATAATAGATTTTCTAAAGGAAATAATCACTGTGTAGGTTTGAAAAATAAGGTTAAAAGCAAGGCTGAAAATGTGATCATCAAAGGACGAAACGAAAGAAAAATCATTACACAATATTTATTTTTCGTGAAGTTATATGGTATTATTTTATGGTTATCAGGATTACTTGGAATTTAAGGAATAAATTGATTTGAGATTTGGAGAGTTTGTTCTAACAATAGGATGTCATATTTTTCATTTTATTTTTATTTTAATGTTAAAGAAACAACTTTCGTGCCAAAAATGAAAATTTCAACCCTATATAATATATAGGAGCCAATTTACTATAAATTCTCAGTTTATCTAGTATCTATGAATATTCTGTGCTGAACAATAATTTAAGAAGCATTGATAGCAGAAAAAGTATTACAACACGCTGTTATTCAAAACCACACTTTATACTTATCTTTAATTTATCGATTCAGTCCATTCACTTTTTTGCACCTTAATTACAAGAAACCTTATTTAACCAGCAATCGTGAAATTCAAGAATATTATTACGATGATAGTTAATTAACTTAAAACTTTCACAAACAAATCATTTTTTCTTCATAAAATGCAAGTTTAGAATTACGTAAAATGTTGTATCTGCAGATGCATTGACTTTGCACAGGAAAAAAAAAGGCAAGAACGTTTGGAACAGCAAAAAGCTGCCCGAAGGCAAGATATAATGGCGTACAAGTCAGAATACATCAGGAATTATCTGTGCGCTGCTAACCACAGTGAAAGCCAGATATCAGCGTGCATTTATGTAGCTAAAATATTTTCGCAAGGTTCGCCAACGTGGCAAACGAACTGGCGTAGGAATTTCCCCTGGAATTTCAATTTTTACGGTGCACTGTCGGACGACTTGTAGCACAGCGTTATCAGTGTATGGAATTCGAAGTTTTACCAAATTAATGGAGAAAGATCGGTAACAGTGCATTTCCGTATTCGCAGCGCAATCCAGTCTCCATTGCCGGTGACAAAGGTGCAAATTCAATTTGGCTAAAATTCATTATTTTACCACGACTTCATTTTATTATTTTTTTTCTACGCCCACGATATATCCTTATCCAGAAGTGGTAGAGAAAAATGCCCAGTTATCGATACTATCGTTGCAATTCAGCCTTGTACAACGATACTTTTGTCAGCTGATACTGAATGGAACGAGAAATCTATAGCTTGTGCAATTAATACGTAGATCGTGTTCCTGGTTTTATGGGTGTAACTTTTCACTCACCGATTCTATGAATGTGATTCGTTCACCTTGCGCGAATTACTTTTCGAGGGAAATGTAGTTTAACCTTTGAACGCTGCGAGGTACCGATAGAGTCAACTGTATGTACAGACGCCATTTTGGTCCACAGAATCAGCTTTTATGTTAGATTTTCATCCCATCGTCATCTGAGATTTCTTATCTCATTAAAGAATTGATACTAATTCGAAGTTACAGGCAATATCGTTAAAAACTTTGGGTAGACCCATTAGTAAAAAAAGAGTGTTTTTAAATTTTGTATTTACGGTTGTTACAGAGTTTTATTTTAACACCAGAAAATTTGACAAGTAGTCAGAGATTGTTTCATTTTTTTCAATTCTTGTATTTTCGTAGGAAAAGTAAAGTAGTATTTTCACTGAAGTAGATAGATAATTTATGTACAGTTAAACACAAGAGATTACATTTACTCTAAATTTGCAAGATTCTAGTTTTGCTTGACATTTTAATTAATGTATAATATATTAGATGGGTTGTATGCCTTTGTGTCATTATTTTCCTAAGATTTTGCTCGAAAAAGGAAGGAAATTTCAAGCAGCCCCAATTTAACCCTCCGTGGACACACCTTCTTATAATCCCAAACTGCACCCCAGCGTTATTTTTGAGTTATCATTTTCGTATTTTTGAATCTTTTAACTTTTGAGCGATAATTGTACATTCCTAATACTCGTACAATCATGGCCTAACAGTCTTTTTATACAAATGTAAATTATGATGTAATGAAATTTGTAGTTCAAGCAGAGCAATTTTCCACGGTTGGGGGAAAAAGCGATATTTTTCTTTCTTTTTTGTCCTCGCGATAAATCATTTGAACTCGAAAATTGCTGTTGGGGTGCCGACACACCCCGCGTGACCGCGAATGGTTAACATCACTGTCGTAGAATTTTATCTCATTTCTGCAACCTCTCTAAACCATCTCTGCCTTCCAGCATTTTCCAACCGCTTGAAAATTGCTCTTGGCCAATTTGGTTACGTTGCACGAACTGCAGACCATGTAAGCCGTTGAAGAGGGAAAGCATGCTTCAAACGTGACTTCTCCTTCTATGGTGTCACGTAGTCGGACCAGATGAATACATAGAAATTGTTGACACGAATGCCGGTCCAGTTTTCTATCGCAATCTGCGAATATTAAAATAACTTCATACTACCACTACTGTTGTGAAAATCTACGCACTCTGCATAATAACGTGTGCACCTAATTAAAGATATCCACGTAGAAGCTGACTATGACCGAAAATTTTCAAGTATCCTTCAATTAATTAAAGAAAGAAAATAAAAAGCGAGAAGCAGGTAAACTCAAATTAATACAATGCTGAGTAATTAACAGCAGAACTTCTTGCACATTTAAATGTACAGATATTTAATTTCAATAATTTCAGATGAATAATATTGCTGTATGCGTTGTTTTCACGAATACGTTAGAATTTAAAGGATACATTTATTCGATTGCTTTTGGAATCGAAGAAATTGATACAACAGTTGCTTTAACTGAGCCACGCACAGCTGATTGAATCAGTAATAGCACTGTTATTAGATCAGTTAAAACAGTAATTACAGCACGAACTTGCACAATGGTGCGTTCTGTTGCAATTAAGCTCAGAGCTACTCTCAAATATTTCCAGCCTGCACTCATTAGTTCGTTTAATAACTATTGTGACAGGATAATTTGTGAGAAAATATTTCTCAGCAGAAGTGGGCACGGACAATTTGCGGATGCCATGTAAGCCGCAAGAATGTTAATAAAGTCATACAACCGCACAATTAGCGTCTGGAGTATTTAAAGACCTGATCGAGAGGTAGGAGCGCAGAATTTTTAAAAACAACGTAAAATCGAAGAAAAATTGATTAACTGGCAATAAGTGGCCAGCAATTAGTTGGGCCAAAGCTTAGCAATCTTTATAAAATTAAGCCACTATCCTAGAATATTGGAAGCATAAGAAAAACAAGCACTGTTGTCAACAACCTTCGTTCGTTAAATAACAATTTAATTTCTGTTTGTTTCGTGCTGCTAAATGAGAAATACCTCTTTGCATAATTAACACGTTCACCTCGGTGCGAGACATACATGCCCCGTGTTGCACCTTCGTTTCATGTCAGCCATATTTCGTCGAACGTTCATCACGCACTAAGAAGACATATTGTTACTTTTCACCATTACTTTAAAGCAGTCAACTGCGTTTGATTTTAATTTTTTTCAATTGACAAAATTTGTAAAGATAGTTCAAATATCAATAAGCATGTAGCAATAAACTAAATAATAATCAAATTTATGGGTTCTTTGTAAAAAAAATCCGAAATAAGGCGACGAAAACGCCTCGTCAGGCCAGAATACCGCCTTAAGGTATTACAAACGTTTGACAGGTCGGAGAATAGGGTTACCTTGCTGAATATTTTTTTCATATAAAAAAACGTTATATTTAAAAATCAAGACATACACCTGTTTGTGTATAAATTAAGCTGTATTCTCTTCAAAAAGAAATTTAATATCTTAAGAAATGATGCTATAGCAGCCCACTCTCCCAAGGCCTCTTCAAAGTTACAGTATTTGCGGTACCTAAAAAAAAAATCTCAGAAATTACTGAACCGATTTGAATAAAACTTTGCACGAATATTCTTCAGACTATAATCTAGTTCTTGTCGGCGCCGATTTTGAAATAAATTATTTTTTGAAAAATGCCAGCATATGATTTTCGACCTAAGTTTTCATCTTCATTTCTGAATAAAAAACAAAAGAAGACGCTAATCGAAAAATCGTCTCGACAAGTCCCAGATTATACGATAATCGCCTTAAGGGGACCTCCCACCCTTGACCACCTCAAAATTACCAAAAATGCGCCTCTTTGTTGAAAAATTGCAGGAAAAAACTATGAGACATATTGAAGAAAGTGGATATATTTCTGAAAGGGCTAGCCTTACACAACATAAAAAAAAAGAATTCAGTCAATTTCACCTCTGAATAAAACCACAGCAGTTCAAACCGCAAACTTTCACTTTTGAGATGATCACTGCTGGCCGACATGATATCTCAAAAACCGTTCGACATAAAGTCTTGAAATTTTCAGCACAGCTTTGGCACACCCATAGCTACGATGTGACCTACAATCATTACTGGGAAAATTCTACAACCAGTTTTATAAAGCATTTATAAACTTTTAGTTTTAGTTTTAAAACTAAAAGTTTATAAATGCTTTAGTTTTAGTTTTAAAACTAAAAGTTTATAAATGCTTTAGTTTTAGTTTTAAAACTAAAAGTTTATAAATGCTTTATAAAACTGGTTGTAGAATTTTCCCAGTGATGATTGTAGGTCACATCGTAGCTATGGGTGTGCCAAAGCTGTGCTGAAAAATTCAAGACTTTATGTCGAACGGTTTTTGAGATATCATGTCGGCCAGCAGTGATCGTCTCAAAAGTGAAAGTTTGCGGTTTGAACTACTGTGGTTTTATTCAGAGGTGAAATTGACTGAATTATTTTTTTTTTATGTTGTGTAAGGCTAGCCCTTTCAGAAATATATCCACTTTCTTCAATATGTCTCATAGTTTTTTCCTGCAACTTTTCAACAAAGAGGCTCATTTTTGGTAATTTTGAGGTGGTCAAGGGTGGGAGGTCCCCTTAAGAATATTCGTGCAAAATTTGATTCAAATCGGTCCAGTAATCTTCCAGATATTTTTAATACCGCAAATACATCAAGAAGCTTTGAACGAAGAGGCAGCTACGGCATCATTTCTTAATAAATAAAATTTATTTTTGAAAAGACCACAGCTTAATTTATACACAAAAAGAAGTATCCCTCGATTTTTAAATATAACATTTTTTAAACGCAAGAAAAATTCATAAAGATAACCCTAATTTCACTTAAAACAACTAACAGCAAGCCACCCTGTTCCAAGATCCCTATCAGAATCCTCACGTCTTGATCACACCAAGAGTAGGTAAAGAAGCCTTCCGCAATGATTGTGGATGTTAGTAAAAACTCGATCGTCGACGATCGACCGTGACAGGAATTAAACGAGGAAATGATCGTGCGCGCCGCGGCTGATTCAAATGCGAGGAGGCGAGGGAGAACCGCCGGGTCAACCTTCAAAGGTAAAAGCCCCGAGGAACGGCACGTCAATGCCAGTATATTTCGTTGCAAGAAACAGGATATGTCAATTCACGTGCGTTCGCGAGTGCACGGTTCGTATGATAGTTTCGGGTTACCTTGATATAGAATACACGCGAGCGGAGAGACGGTAAACGCGTCGGCTCGCTAAGTCGCGGCTCTTGGCAAAAGTAGGGTACCTACAACGTTAGGTAATTAACTCGGAAGAAAAGAAAAGGAGAGATGAGAGCGAGAGAGGGAAGAAAGGGGGAGAGGAAGACGGAGAAAAAGGGAGACGAGAGGCTGTAAATAATACGCTGGTAGTCGAAGATCGAGAGCACGCGTTAACTTTCATCCTCGTTTCTTCATCTTTCAGCCCAACGGCGGCGGGCTCGCAGACATGCATCACCTACGACGCCGTGAATCGCGCCTACATCGAGGCGAGGAAGCGCATCAGTAAGTACTCTGAGAGAGGAGGATATCTAACGATAATTGTGTACGACCCCCGATGATTTACGATGTCGTTCGGAACGGATAACGGCGACGCGATTCGTCACGGCGCGTCGCCTGAAACGATCGCGCCTCGAGTTTATCCAGCGTCCTCTTTTCACGGCTACCCGTCCTTTTGTTCCCCCGTTTGCGACGTCCCGCGATGCTGATGCGTTCCGTCGGTTCATGCAGATGTGGCGCAACCCAGAAGCAAGATGTGGCGGCCAGAGGACCTGGCCACGGTCGGTGAACTCCTCCTGGACATCAGCACGAATCTGGCCCAAACGTAAGGATCTATTTCTTTGTACCTGCGTTTCAACTTAAGGAGACCTTGCAAGGAAACGTACCCGCCCTCGGAATTCTGATTTTAATCTAATTTCGCGTGAATTTGGAGCACTTTTTTTGTACGGATGTTGTTTGTTTCTTTCAAGCATGTCGCTTATATAGCCCAACGAACTTTAGTCGGTATTCTTCTTTTCCTCTCCTCTCCGTCGGGTCCCAGCAGCGAACGTCGTACCGGGAGAAAAAGGTGGTCACCCATCCTTCCCCAGTACCCGCCCCGTGATGCTTAACGTCGGTGATCTAACGAGCACCGGTGTGTCCATCACGGCCAGCGCCGCTGGTTGTACGGATATTCATTCTGAAGGGGCGAAATCAGCCCTTATGATTATCCCGTGTTTTCTTAATATTTTTTTTAATATAACTTTATGATGTTGAGAGGAAGAACAAAACTTTGAATATAAGAATCGTTGAGTTTTTAAGCCTTGTAACACCACGAAAAGAAAAATAGAGTTATGTTAAACAAATGAAAATAGCGATAAGTTTAAGGGCTTCAGAGTGAATTTCCGCGGAAAAATTGCTGCTTGTGTAATCCAATATGCTCTTCATTCGCACGAAATTTCGGGTTGGGAAGTATCCCTGGGCGATTACTGATTGGAAAGTTATATCGATGAACTACTTTCCGTTGAGGAAACGTTGAGGAATTGGAAGGTACAGATGATTCAGCATTAAATTGGGGGAAAAACGAGATCAAGTGAATGGACTTCTGGACCCAGATTCGATGCTTTATTAGTTGGGCTATGTAGGCCATCCAGTGGCACTTGCTCACTTTTTTCTTCAATTTTTATTTAACATTTTTTCCAGTTTCTCCAAAATATTGGGAAAGTGATTGAACTGTACAAAATTATTGGCAAAGACGGAAATGTGATGAAGAAGTTTGTAATAAGAAATTAACGAAAATTTTGTTATATAAAAAAATATTTCGAATTCGTGATTATCTGGCTTTGGTACAAATCGTCTATTCTTACAAAAATAAATGAACCTGGAGAGAATAAAATAAATGCTTCTTTTATTGCGAAGTTCTACTGCACAATATGTGTTAAAAGTAATCAGAAGCCCATTTTGTATCATCGCGAATGTGAATAAAATATTGAAAATATTTTTATCTTCCACTGCGAAAATGATAAATGAAGGAATTCTCTAGAGGAATTGAGAAAACTGGTAAAAAGAAGCTTTAATACCGCAAGAAACGATATGAAAGGATTGAGTAGAAAAGCTGCAGGGAATAACTGCAACCGTGTTGGGAAACTTATCAAATGTATCGAAAGCTTGTAACACGGAAGGCAAAAGGAAGTTCCGTAGTGCTTTTAACCTGAATGCAATACCCCAAGATTCTCCTAAAAAAATCATTCCCAAAGAAACATTACAAAAGATACTCTTTTGAATTTTATAAAATTGTACATATGAAAGGGTGCTAGGTAAACGCACCAATAAATGAACACTTAAGGCTAATGAATGAACACTTTTATAAAATTATGTTTGCAGCGTGATTGACTCCAGATGCTTAAAAAATTGTTTGGATATGAAGCAAGAAATTAAAAGAAGTCTTTAATTAATTAGTTACTCATTTTAATAAAAAATGTCCAGTCACTGGTACGTGTTCATTTACTGGTACATCTACCCTAACTTCCGATCCCATATTTCGCGATGGAAAGAAATTGAATCTCTAAGGAGCATTTGGTGATGCAAAGAAACTGTGCACCCCAAACAACCTGTCTCTGCCCTCCCAGTGCCACAGCTAACGGAAGACTCTGCGAACCAATAAACCCTTCTATCAAATGGAATTACTAGGTACGGCCTAACCTTCGAGGAGATCGACAAGCTTCTGCCGCTGATCGACACCTCGAAAACGCTGATCCGAGACGTGTGCCCTGCCTTCTTGAGCGACGTGGAGTGTCGGGCAGGGAAGTACCGGCGAAACGATGGCCTGTGCACGAACCTGCGCAACCCAACCTGGGGCTCCACTTTGTCACCCTTCCAGAGGTGATGCTTCGCGCTGGCGCAAAATTCTCACCGCGCGATAAACGTTTTTTTTTTTCTACTTTTCCATAACAAGAGTCTGGTTGCTCCGCAGATTACTGACTCCCCGATTCGCGGACGGTTTAACAGCGCCGAGGATATCGGCGACTGGTCGCGATCTACCATTATCGCGGGTGGTGTCGCGCACCATGCATCCTGACGAGGGTTATCACGATCACGCTGGCACAGTTATGGTGATCGCCTGGGGACAGTTCATGGATCACGACTACACGCTGACTGGAACGCCTCTAGGTACGATCCTAACCGCGATAACCGCCGGCATTCTGCGGCATAATTTGCGTACCGCTGTACGATTTATCGGTGCCAATCTTAAGAATCGAGAACGATTAGGGGGAAAGACGGATTAACCCTCCGCTGGTAAAACTGGGATATTTGTTGTGTAAGTGATGCATCGAGGTCAGAGATTAAACGGACGGGATAGAGATAGGGGGAGCGCTAAGCTGAGAAATTAATGTAACGGCGGTGAAATATTACATTCAATTTATTTTCTGGTAGTTGGTTTTTTGAGGTTCATTGAGAGTCCAGTGATAGACGGAGAAGTTTCAGATGGAAGATTGATTTGCTCGGTATTAATTTAAACATTTTTTTACAAAAAGACGAATTATTATCGACTCAACATCTGCGTATAGATCTGAATCAATAGACCACATTGCCAAGTAGAAAAGAAATTGGGAAGCACTCGCTGATATTGCGAAAATAGTTGCTGAAAAGTAGCAGCGGATTAAGTGGAGTTATATCATAAATATGTCAACTCTAGACAAATTTCTCTCGAGAGGATCCCGAGCAGACGCGGACCGATCGATCAAAGTAACGTGACGTCTAAAAAGAAGAGCGAAACGTTTTTATAGCCTCGAGGAGGTAGAGTGGCCGAGAATCCACGGGGATAAAAACGGAGAAAGTAACCAAGCCCTAATTTTCAGTCAATAGCAAATTATGCAATCGTCTCAATTACATCAGCGTGTTGAGAGGTTCCTACGTATATAGCAAGGCGTCGTAGACAGCTCCCAAGCCCTTCTACGTCGAATATTTACCGTCTATCGAAACTGGGCTAACTACCAGAGAAAGCGAACGATCGCCGTTCAGATAACTAGGAGGTCGATCATGTGACTACCGTTTCCACGGACCGTGCGATCCACACCAAAATCGCACGCGTCCGCACAATTTATCCTGGAACTTGGTAATTAACAGCCACAGGGGCCACTTGTTGCGTGTTACGTTAGAAAAATTAATTGGCTAGTTCTGAGAAAAGTGTCACTTGGTATCTGAAAGATGAAATACGAGATGAGAATTCTGTTTACAAAGGAGAGAGGATTCGAGAAACAAGGAGAATTCTTGCGACTAGAAAATGACTTTTTCCGGTATAAATAAGCATTGTTAGTTGGCCAGAATTTTAATTCTTAAATAAAACGATTAGAATAATATCTACATAGGCGAGAAACAAAAATTAACGTAGAAGCAGGAGTTTAAATTAATTATACGTTATATAGGTACACTCTTGCGTGCTTTTTTGTATTTCTTTGATAAAAAAATAGTCCGTGAAAAAGTTTATTGCAATCGGACAGCAGGAAAGGGCCGACCAGGCCTTAAAGTTTAGAATTCATCAATAGTTTGGATTTAAAGAATTTCTTAAAAATGGTAAGCCCTATCGAAATTTTGTTCAAATAAGATTAAAAGAGCATTCAATTTTCTACAATTATTGTATATACAAGTTTTTCGTGCTTCCAACCATTTTCTAGATAATAGCGTTTGAATATAGAGAGGTCCGCACTACGCGCGTATAGACAATACGTCACGCCGTACAGGCGCTGATCTCTCTATATTCAAACGCTATTATCCAAAAAATCGTTGGAAGCACGAAAAACTTATATATACAGTAGTTGTAGAAAATTGAATGCTCTTTTAACATTACTTGAAGAAAATTTCGATAGGGCTTACCATTTCTGAGAAATTCTTCAAATTCCAACCATTGATGAATTCTAAACTTTAAGGCCTGGTCTGCACCCTTTCCTGTTCTCCGATTGCAATAATCTTTTTCAGTGACTATTTTTTTTATCAAATGTCACCGTTCTAGAGGGCGAGAGCAAAGACATATAAAAAAATTCGATCCATATAAATAAGGGCCACCCTAGTACCTACGTTTTCTACAAATTTTATTTTTAAACCATTATTTATGAGAGCTTCTCATCTATGTGGAAGTTATGTTATGCCTCTTTTACCTATAAAAATCATCTGATTTATCATTAAAAAAATAACTTATTGCACTTTCTGTGGCCTCGAAATTAAGTAAATTCTTTCCGTTCAAGCTATTTTGTAGTGATCGAAATCGCTGAAAGTAATCGGGGAATAAGTTCCCATTGCAGTTCCGGTATTTTTCTTTTGCATTGCTATCGCCACGTGTGGTCTCAGGTTGTCGCGAAGCTTCAGAATTACCCTTTCGATTCACAAGGGATGCTCCTTTAATTGGCAGTTCCTGCTGCACTCCTTCAAGTTCTTGCGAATATAAATCAGCATTGATAGTTGTATTTGGATTGAGTGACTCACAATATTCTAATAATATAAACGAACTGGCGGACGAAACTTATGCAGCAACCTAATAGCTTGTCGATACCTCGCCGGGCCGACGGGGAAAGTTAACGACGCCAGTGTAGCTGGTCACGTGGGATTAAGTAAATAATTATATCGAGCACCGACATACCAGTGCTATCGCATGATCGATGAGCACTCTTGCAGATCCTCTGAACCGAAACGACCCCGAGGAATGCTGCCACCGACCGCCTCACCTGAAGAACCCATACTGCAACGAGATCCACATACCGGAAGACGATTACTTCTACAGGCTGTTCCGCGTGAAGTGCATGGACTTCGTTCGCGCCTTCCCCGCCGTTCGACCTAACTGCCGTCTGGGATCCCGCGTGCCTTTCAATCTTTTGACAGGAGTGCTGGACGGAAACACTGTCTACGGAATCACGGAGGCGTTCGCCAGGTAAGAACTCTGCTCAGAGATCGATCGGATCAAAACAACCTCTTTGTTGCGCCCTAGGATGACACTCCGCGAGGGGGCCGCGCAATCATTGATTGTACTACTAGCTCTGCTTCTCTGCTGCCAAGGGAAATAAGGCAGGAGACTTGCCTGACGATTCTATCGTAAAAGCGGTGGGCAGAGGTGGGAAATATTGAATTGCATCGTGTGAACATTGCTGGTTGAATCAAAGTATTTAGTAGAATTGGCAGAAGTCCGTGGATCCTGGACCCTGTGAACTCTGAAAAAGCGTTTTCTATTGGTTGAAGACAGTCTTTTTTTTTTATCACTATTTGCGATGGGTGTAGAGAGACACTGTGGGTGGCATGAGTTTCAAGAGCGTGATGAGTAAAGGAAGATTTACTTAGGATGATGCTGTTTTATAGCGTTAAACGTGAGAAGAGTAAGACTTAAATGGAATAGAATGTAGATTGTTCCTTAATTTGCGAAGAAGCAACACCTTTATGGATACGTGTGAACATTACTTGCTGTTATGATCTTTCACATAATTACGATCCAATATTGACCGAGCATTGAAAAATAATGGAAACATGTAATAAGGAGTAAGTAACATTGCTCCACGACAGGGATCACGTTTCCGGTATTTCAGAAGCTTGTGGTGGGTTCGATTACTTTTCTTTGTTCTCGAATTATAGCGAAAGAGAAACTGAAAGTAATAATAATCGCATGATGATAGTAGTCCAGTTATTGAACCACTTGCGACACGTCTGCCAAAGCGGTGGCTGCTCGCTAGCGATAGAAATGATCCACTATCTCGCGACTTGCCAGCAATGCGCATTGAAAATGTGATACACATCGGAATGATTACTAACAATGAATGGCAAGTGATTCAAGTACTTGAGTACCTACTTAAGCAGTCAAATAATGATTAACAATTAACAGCACATAGATCACAAAGTATCTAAGATATAAAAGTCATCGTATATAAGACGTAGTACAGTTAACAAAATTGAAACAAAGTGAAGAAAATTATTCCTCGCAAAATAATCTAAATGTAAAGTAACTTTTATTCGATCCCTTATTTAAGTAATTTCTTATTTAGTTAATGCCCAACTCTGGTACAGAGGATTAATATCTTTTTGTAGGTATCACTTAGGAATCGACAGTATTTGATTCTTTTTTTTATCGTGTATTTTAACGTCAAATCGACTGCACCGAAGTGGTTATTAGCGATGAAGATTTCAGATAAATGAACGTTAGAGACCTAGATTTTGTTGCAGAGCACAGAATCTTCCAGGAGGGAAAATACCTTTAATAATTGCTGGTAATCATTGACATTTGCACCCAAGTTTGCTCTTATTTGAAACTGTTCACGGGACTCGGAGTATTTAGAACAATTCAAGAGAAGATGTTTCATAGTGATTTAAATAAGGATGAGTGAATTTTGTAAGATCTATCTTCAGTCTATCTGATATTATTTCTTGCTTTCGATTGAGTCCAGTCGTGAATTGATTTTTATTTGTACCAAAAAATCGTTTATTAATTTCTAAAGTATACGATGCCGCAGAATTCTTCCACTCGTTGCTCCATAAGTAGTTAAGTCTATCTTCCTAATATTTTTGAAGATCGGTGGGGGGAATCTTTTTTCAGTCTTTTTTGGTATAGTTTAAACTCTGTCCGCGGTTTCGTTGTCAACGATGTGATAGAATCTATGCAAGAATAATTGTTCCTTCATCTCTGCCTCTTCAAGAGGAGATCTATTTGATTCTCAATACGATAATATTTAGCTGGCAGCAGTCGATGATAATTGAAAAGCATTATTCCCATCACTACCGTTCGGTGCACGAAACACCTCAAACATGTACGTCCGTTACGTCATTCGGCCGATGATAAATCAGCATTACGTTGTTCTATATTTTCTAATAGTAGGTACATACATTCTGTTCCTCGCACTTTCTAGTCCGCTCGCATTATGAGATCCAACGATTACTCAATCCAGCCCAGCGCCGTCGTCTTTCTCCCCTGCATTAAGGCGTTCCACGACAGGAAATTTTACGCGCCTTTGGACACTATTCGATGAGACCTCACCGAACTTCCGTCTGTTCGCACTTTCAGGAAACTCCGCACCGGCTACGGGGGGCTGTTACGCATGAACCCTGTCTTCTCGGAGTACGGCTTAAAGGACCTATTGCCGCTCAAATTGGACATTCCAGACGAGGGCTGCACGCGGCCGAACCGATCGATGTACTGCTTCGAAGCAGGTAAGGTTTTGGATACCAAATACTTCTGACATTTCTTTTAATTTAATGCTCCTTTTTTGCAAAACGTCTGTCAATTGAAACGCAAGGTTGTAGTAGGTCGTAACATATGAAATGTCTGTTTTCTTCGGTTAAAATAAATATGCTTCTACGTCTCATCGGTGTAAGCTAATAAACTTAATAAATCGAGATGCAATGCTTCTAGTACCGTTTTCAAAAAACATTGTTCTTCTGGATTTTATAAAGTCGGAAGAATGCATTTTCTATTGCCGCTCGGTTTGGAAATGTGTTGGATGGCATAAAGCTTCCATGTAACTTTTTTTATGTCACTCGCGAAACACGTGAGCGAGCGTTATCGTGCAAGAGAATAGGGCCTCGTCTGTTTACCATTACCGGATATTTTTCCTTCAATTTTTGATGGAATACCTACTTCCAATTTTTGACATATTAAACTCGAGTGAAATCGCAGTGTACGATGTACATACATAATATTTGTGGTTTTTGTCTTTCAGTGTTCGGAAGCTAATTTTACGAGATTCAATTCTTTCAAACGTCAAAGTACTTAGAAGTGCATTCTCGAATGCTGCAGGTACTCTTTTCGAGGTTCGAAATCAGTTGCAGAGGGTGGCCAAATTATTATACTCAAAACATTTTCATCAAAATCTATGAAAGTCGTGGCTGTAATTAAAGTAACAATTCATGAATGTTACTCTGTTTCATTTATTGATTAGCTACAACATCTGGCAACATTGCGAGTAATTTTTATAAAAGTATTATAAAAGTATTACAAATAAGGCAGAAACAAACCAGCGGCGTTGGCCGTGATGGACACACCGGTTCTCGTTAGATCACCGAAGTTAAGCATCACGGGGCGGGTACTGGGGAAAGATGGGTGACCACCACCTTTTCTCCCGGTACACCGCTCACTGCTGGGACCCGAAGGAGAGAGAGGAGAGAAAAAAGATATGACGTTTTATAGTTCATTGGGCAATATAAGCAAAAAAATCTTGAAATGCCATCCTGTTTAAACAGGAAACAACAATAAACATAAACATAAACAATACAGACACAATAGAGAATATCATCAGAGTATGGCAGAATACTCCAAAACTGCAGGAAGTTAACCACAGAGTGCATTTGAAAGTCTCCAAACATTGAGTAATTGTATTTCTCGTACAATATAGTCTTAAACCTATATACCTAAATGTATTTAATTTGCATTCTGAAATACATATACTGGTATTAAAAAATAATATCATAACATTAAAAACGAGACATCTATTTTATTCCATCGCTTAAACTTACAAAATCTCAAACCTTTTTGTTTGAGTATAATAAATAATTTGGCCACCCACTGTAGTATAACCCAAATACTTCGGAAGTACGTAGAATGAAACGTCGCCTCTTACGAGCAGTATTCGAATCTCACGAAGTGAAACTTTTGTATTGGAATTGACTCGGGTTCGCAAGCACATATTGAACTTAATGAACAAGGTGCACTATTGCTCGCACAACAGTGAGATAATACCTACATACAAATCACCAACAAGTCTAATCCTTCGCCATCTATATTGGCACCAGAGCGCCGTAAAAAAAGCGTCATTACAGCCTACGATTCAATCTCTCACTCTCGTCGCATTCACCACCCGAGAAACGATTTTCCCACGCTCTGCTCAACCAGTCAGAAAATCGCGCATACCCTACGTGATAACCGTGCGTGCGCGAGACGAAACAATTCAATCGCAATGCACGGGTGCAGTAACCTATGGTTAGGTGCAGTTATTAATATGCATCGTACATTAGACCGGAGCACGTTCGGCGTCGTCGCTGTCTGATCTCGACGAAAAGAGGCGTATCATTCTAAACGGGAACTCTAAAGAAATTGATCGTTCCGCGATCGCCCGAGCAGCACTCATTAATTAATACCGCGACGGGATCGAGCATCACTGCGGGGCGAACGATAATGCCACGTTATCTGCGCGAACAGCGTCGAAATTCACCTACAACGCTCCCATTCTGCACTATCGAGTCGAGGAACGTTGATAACCGTTCGCTCCTTCGATTGTCGGCGTGCAACGCGATGTGTGAGCGAGAAAGGGAGCGGCACAGACCCAAGGTCGACGGCTCCATTCGTAAAGTTGCCGGAATGATTGGCAGGATGATTAATATTATATATCTACGATTACATTGTGCCAGGCTTATTTGTCTTTACTTCATTCCGATGGATTTATCACGTTCGAAGGGTTCTTCTGCTTGGCGCAAAGTTGAAGGTTTCGCGCGAAGGAGTACCGGAGAACTCGGAGAATACAGTAGCTCGGCGCAAAAGTTCGTTCGCACACTGTTAGGTGATGTTGGGTGTGCGGAAATGTCCCTTTTTACTACTGCTTGTAGTTTTACCAGAAGAGTGGCAGAAGGTAATAGATAGCCAAGGAAAATACTTTGATTAAAGAAACTTGAAACATATTTTTACTTTTTATAAACTTTGGTTCCATAAAGCAAACGAGAACGTTACAGAAGTTGCATTTTCTAAAAAAGGTGGTACAGCCTATTCGCCCAATTAATTTGCTCGGGGAAGTGAAGACAGGGTGCGAAAATGGTTTCCTTTAATTCGTTTATCCATCGCGTTTATAAGTCGCGGAATGCAGTCGTCCCACTTTCGAGCGAGAAAAATAATGGATATTTAAAAGATCGCCGAGCAACATTCTTGCTGAATGTACCGTGACTTTTGTCTTCAGGTGAGATACGAGTGAACGAGCAGCTGGTGCTGACCTGTATGCACACGTTAATGGCGCGCGAGCACAACAGAATCGCCAAGACGCTCACTCAAATCAATCCGCATTGGGACGACGAGACGTTGTTCCAGGAATCCAGGCGGATCGTTATCGCGCAAATTCAGCAGATCACCTACAACGAGTTCCTGCCCATCCTGCTTGGGAAAGAAGTTATGGAGAAATTTGGACTACTCCTCGAGAAAGATGTAAGGCCGCGTGGAACTCTTTTTAACTCCCTCTGGAGTCTCGTTATGACGACACACGTTGATATTAATTTTTTGTTGATATAAATGGAATACGACAGTGACCATGACTTCTGACCTCTTTTATTTAATAGCGAACTTGAATTAAATGGATTTCATTTCATGGAATTTCCACACATTGAGAAAGGGTAAAAAAAGTGATAACTAATTAGTTTGAGTCGTATCTAATCCGAGGGAATTGTCCACTGCGTCCCTTAATTAATGAGAACTCGTTATTACCTCCTGGTGTAGGTACCCATACAGCACACTCCGTTGCAGGAACGTTGCAGTGCAAGATTGCAATGTTGCACGCGACGTTGCCGCAACGTTGCTGCAATACTGGCACAGTAACGTTGCAGCAACGTTACAGCAATATTGCGCTGCAACCATTCAACATTGCAAGGTTGCCGCAACGTTCCTGAAACGTTGCTGCAACGAAGTGTGCTGTATGGGTAAAAGTCCCTCATTTGAATATTATAGTTATGACTGGACTGCGGAAGTTCGTGCAAATGCATATTTTTTATAGGAAAGGACTAAAGAATTGGGACTTTGACAGAAATGTGTTTCGTCATTAGAGGATTCTAATAATATATTTTTTATTTTGCATGAGGTAATTAACGAAATTATTCAACCTTTTGACTCCGGCCATGCTGCTTCAATTGCATTGGCACAGGAAATTCTGAAAGACGAGATCCTGTCTTCGTTGTTAGCATAGGTATACATATACAAGCTGATCTTAGAACCTTGTCATTTACGATAAAAAAAAACTAGAGACAGTGGGAGTGTATTTAACAGAATCGGTGGGTCTGGTGACTGGAGTGATTTCAAACATGAATTACATCCCCGGGATTATTGATAAGGTTACGCAACAGTTTTAAAAATTTCATAAATTCTAGAAAAAAAATTCCACAATGACATTGGAATAAAATGAAATATGCTCCAGTAACATCGTGTGACGTAGAAAGATTATTTTGAGCATTTAAACTTATTATTTTCTGACAAACGTTAACAATTCTCATTTGATAATTTAGAAAAAAAAAGGTTGTTAATTGTAATTTGAACTATGCCTGAAACGTGACGCATATAATAGTCCCTATTATATTATAATAGTTTGTGCAATAAATATATTGATTAAACAAAATCGTATGAATTTCCTGGTCCCTACGAAATTGCATATTCCGTGCATCTGCTTTGCATATTTACGGCTTATCATACTTGCATAAATTTCCGTAGTCTAGTTGCCTCGCAAACTTCAATATTGGGAACTGTACAGGTATTGTTACGCTAAATTTGCAGAGATACTGGGATGGTTACGATGAAAGCGTGAATCCAGCTGTGATCGACGCCTTCGCTTCCGCAGCGTTCAGATTCGGCCACTCTTTGCTACCAACGGCTGTCGAAAGATGGAGCAAAGCGCACAAATTTATCGGTAACACAATATCGCCTTTCAAATCCAAACCGAATGATAGACCTCGAAGCTAGTACAATTATTAATTATTAATTTTCATTATTTTAAAGCTTCGAAGAGGCTGTCAGATTTGATCAGAAGACCCTACGACTTGTACCGCGCCGGTGTTTTCGACGAGTACATCATGGGACTGATGAACCAAGTCGCTCAAGCTATGGATGACTCCATCACGCAAGAAGTAGAAAATCCTCTCGAATGTCCTTCGAATCGAATGCAAAGAAAAACAGAATATGCATTGCTCTTTTAAATTTCAGGTGACGAATCATTTGTTCAAAAAGGTCGGAGCTAAGTTTGGACTGGACCTCGTCTCCTTCAACATGCAGCGCGGTCGCGAGTTCGGTATACCGAGTTACATGGAGTTTAGGTTGGTAAATTTCATTTTAGACACATCACTGATGTGTATTTAATTGCACTAACAATTCAATCTGGTCGTTCTCTATTTCAAGGAAATTCTGTGGTCTTCCCTGGGCGGACACCTTTGAGGAACTATTCGGTTCTATGCCAAACGAGACTATCAGACGATACAGCTCTATCTTCGAGTGAGTACAAGTCCAAATTCCTATCAAACAGCTATACAATCTCTGTATAATTAGCCACTACTAACTCTTAGTAAAACCAAGAACACTTCATTCGCGCGGGACGCACGAAACGGAATTTCGGAAGGTCGATGAGGAGTTGCCGAAGAAATGAGCAGGATGTTGCGAGTGGCCGAATGAATTCGCCATAAAATATAAAATAATCGGCGTAAACACATTAATAATTCAGAGCCATGCTAATTTTAGACTAAACTCCCGCCGACCATGAGTCACGCGGGATCACGCGCGATTACGCACCGCCGAGTCGGTTCGGACGGTTTCGCAACGTGTAACGGTACGGCTCCGTTCGATTTTCAGACGCCCGGCGGACGTCGATCTCTGGTCCGGTGGTGTGTCCGAAAGACCACTTCCGGGTAGCATGCTCGGGCCAACCTTCGCCTGCGTAATCGCCACGCAATTCAGCTATTCACGTCGAGGTGATCGATTTTGGTACGAGCTGCCGAACCAGCCATCGTCCTTCACTCTCGGTAAGAACCTTTCGAATCGGTATCCCCGAACGGCGCGGGCCGCTCGGTCCAAGGACTCGTCGATGGACCGAGCGAGTGGCGACCGTTAACGACGATCGTCTCTTTCGAAGTTGCACACTTTCACTCCCATTTTTCTTTTTCTAGATCAACTGAACGAGATTCGGAAAGTGAAGCTCGCCAGAGTGATCTGCGACAATACCGACCTGATCGACACCATACAGATCTACCCCATGGTGCTCCCCGACCACGAAATGTAAGTAACACAGTCGCGAGGGAAGTGCAATTTCTGAACGACTGCCATTCTCAACTAAAGAATCCGGTCGTTATGCAAAAAATCATGGGTCAATTTCGAGGTCCCTAGAATGTATTCCAGTAGCTTTTTGATTGAAATTTTGTCACAGTTTTTGGAAAAAAATTCTAGATTACCATATGCCGAGAGAAAAAACGAAGAAAATCTAATAGAAGCTAAAAGGCTACAGAGTTGTTGACTTCATTTTCACAAATTAGATCTAGAAAAGGCGAATCTGCGAACTGGATTTTCTCACAAAATTTTGAGTATTTGCGTCCTGTGCAATGTGCCTGGCATGATCAGTAACCCGCACCTTGTGTACTCTCTGTTGTGACTCGTGATCGTTACGATACACGAGAGAGAAATGATGTTTGTGGGAAACTGTATATTTCTGCCAGCGTACGAACGAACTGGCTACCGCACTGGAAGCACTTAAGCCACCCTCCCGTTTCGCGATGCCACCGTGCAATCGCCGATCAGCGATTGCACCGTGAGAATCGACCGTGCTCGTGCGAAGAAGTCAGCAGATGAAAGTGACTTTGGTTGATTGTAACATCGATACCGAAGCAGACACCCAAAATGATCGCTTCGGCACCTTGTTCCGTTGCGCAATGCAGAGATTGATCTTGCGATCTATCGATAAGTTCACCCACGTGAATCATTTTCTTTCCACCAAAGGAATATATCGCAGACAACTCTCGCGTAACACGATTATTTCGCGGATTGCCTTGGCTTTTAATTCGCGTTGTGTACCCTTCTACAATCTTCGCATCTTTCTGCACCGTGCATTTATCAGAACTATGTTACATGACGCTTGTCCACCTTTTTTATTTCGTTTTTCGTTGAAACCGTTCATATAACCCTCGACATCTTTATTCCTCAACTGTTGTACAGTGTCAAACTAAAAAAATAATTATTCTCTTGTGCTACAATTTTGATGGTGTTAATATCACTTGAAATAAAATCGTGGGGCACGATATTTCATAACAGGATATTAATCACTTTAATACATCAACTTCTGGTGGCACATGGTGCCCCACGATTTTATTTGAACCCATAAAATAACTTCAAAAAAGTAAAAAATATTCCTCGACTGTTGTACAGTGTTATGTCAAACCACTGTTTTGTTTATTCAAAGTACCGCGTTATAAGAATGCCACTTTGTAACTGCCTAAAAGCGTGAAAGCTCTCTGAAATAATTGCATTGGAACCAAACTAATGTTTGCGTTGCAGAAACCCCCGCGTGCCGTGTCGAAGCGGAGTTCTACCCAGCATGGACCTGAGCAAATGGGCCGAGTACCCCACCACGAGTCACGCGCAATACGTGAGTAATCTAGCGGGCCAGTATCAGCAATTGGGAAAGTAAAAAGGCTGTTTTTTAGACATAAAGTAGAGACCGCCTAGACGAACACCACCACGTAGTCAACAACAGTCACGAGCCGAGAAGCACGACCCTTAGGCACCCTTTACTCGAGACACATTACGGTACTGTAGCATAGAAAATGAGGAACTAGACGCGTCTGCACGTTGCATCCCGATACAGCTTAGGGACAGAAAGCAGACGGACGTGTAACAGTAGCATCGAATAGACCCTTAGCGAGACCTTAAGTGATTATAGACCTCGAATGCTTAGAGGCACCGTAACCCTTAATTTATTACCAAACCAAGATTATAATTTATATTTCGTGAAGCAAAATATAAATTATAATTTCATCGTAGTTTCTTCTGTTCTTTTTTTTTACGTTTTGTACACTCCTTTTTCTCTCTCTCTCTCTCTCTCTCTTTTGTACCGCCCAAGGTGAGCGACTAACGATAAGAAATCACACGACGTTTAAGAAGTTAAACGCTCGGACTTACGATTTATCGCGAACTTTGTAACATACGTAGAAATTTAAACGATACTGCGTCGCCATGCAGGCGCAGCAAAGTAATTATAAAACTTCGCGTATGTTTGCCAGTAATTATTGTTGAGCGAGCAAGGACGTTGCGCGAGTCGCAAATACCACCCGCTGCGTAAACGGTGGTGCGCATTTACGTAGAACCGAACAACTTTTCACGTCTACTGCTTCTAGTAATTGCTTTGGAGCTGTTTAGCTGAAACGATAGAACGGTGAACTGTGCCCACCTGTGCTGTGTCGCAGTTTAGACGTTACGAATCATTGCACGACTCACACGGATTAACATGGTTGTGAAGCGAGCGACGCTCTTGCATACGGAACCACTCATTATCGTTAGCCCCTGTTAGAGTTATTTAATAGAAGATAGATGTACGCGAACACGTACCTACTCGGTGGTTGAGCATCGTGCGTGAAACATGTTCGAAATACCTGACAAATACTCGAGTATATTTATACTGTACCGTGAGATAAACGTATTTTTATTCACTGGGGTACCTTTCTTCGCCCGAAGATTCCGTTCAATGAAAGATTTATTCTACGGCTTCCGAGCGCTTGAACAATGAGTTTTTAGAAGGGATAATATTCGGAATGGCGAATTTGATTTGCAACATTGCGGCACGAATGATTGTGCTTCGAATCTGCAATTACATAGAGTCGAAATTACGCTATTATAAAATGAGTGGCAGGAAAATGACGGATTAATAATAGAGTTTATGTTTTTACAACCTATTACGACGGACTTGTTCGTAATTTGTGTAAATTTCTTTGTCACACAGTGATCATTGCACGCAGATTTGAATGTGAAGGAGATTTAAATCAATACTCTTCGATCGAGTGCGCTTAACTACTATTTAACTACATTTATGCTTAGTGTGCTGGGCAAATTGCATATTTTCGAGTTTTCCGCGTTTCTAAACGCAATAAAAATATGTATCGAAATCTCATTTTCTTTTTTTTTTTCACATTTTTCTATACGAAACTTCTAGTTTATTACTCGTATACCATAAGTCTCGCAAGGGAAGTACACAGGTCGTAGATTTGGCTCAAAATTTGTACAATTTAACAAGGGAAGTTTAAGAGGAAATCTTTACTTTAGGTAAGAAGACTCGATTCATGGTGGAAGTTAAAAATATTCACTCGTACAAAAGGAGTAAATGATGTATTAGCTCATGTGTTTCTGTGAACATCATCAATTGGTTCGCCTGTAATTCAATTTTAAATATACTGGCAACATTTTTCGGCGACAAATGACCCAATTAACAGGTTACACATAAAATCTGGATCGCACTAAAAATTAGGCGAACAAATCGAATTCAAAGCATCGAAGTGGTACGATTTTTTAATATATTACACAACATAATACAGTAATAGTTCAAAGCAGTGGTCTGTCCCAGACTCTGTATGTACACAGATCTGAGAATCAAATCAAGTTCAACAATTAATCTTGAAAATAGTTAAAAATTACAGCTCAGTGCGCCGCGATTTAATTACGGTTCCCTTTTTACAGGGGGCTTTTGCGGGTTTTCTGAAAATTCTGAGTGTTGCGTCCAGTACCATTGAGTTTGAATCCTGGTTCATTCGGTCAAGAAAACCGCCTATTTCGATTAATTCCCAATAAAAATGAGCTATTTTTAAAATAGTTATTCCAGAGATATCTATTCCGCCAGTTTGAGTTGCACCACGAAGCCGAGCCACCTAAAATTCACCTAAAAAAAATATAACATTCTATAAAAAATATTACTAAACATAATGCGAAATCAAAAATATTCATACCTCTTTTCGTTTCTTCAAAAAAAAAATGTCATAAAGTACGCTCACTTTCCAGTCTCAACCACAACCTCTGGTTTACAAATTCTCACACACTAACTGCCAGCAAATTCGAGTCAAATCCGTGATCTAAACCCGATTCTACCCTCTCGTTAATCTCAACAAATATTCGCAACGGCACGCACACAATGTACATAGTAGCACGTAGCTAATGGTAATTGCCAGCGCTTGTAGTAACGTTTCACATCTAGTCTGCTCCTCTGTCAGAGGGAGTACCGTTCGTTTTTCGACCCGGACAAAATGTACGAGTAGAGTCCTCTTTGTCGTGCAAAAACGACACGAAATTGGAGCGAGAAGAACGTTTCGGTGCACCGACAATAACCGTTGCATTTAAGCTGCACATGCGACTCGAAAAGTGCAGAAGGTCCCGAAAGTGTTTCTCGCGATACTCTACGAAGGATTACACAGCACCAGCACCGACAATGTAAAAATCTATTGTACTTGTACCATAGCGATTGGTGGAGGAGCACTTGCTTGACGCGCCAAGACGCCCAACGAGGCCGGAGACGGTGCGGAACCACTACAACCGAGAGCAGATATTGCGACTATTCTTTGAGAGTATTAACGGCATTGCTTCGTATCTGGGATTCAGAAAGTAATCCTGCACCGAGAACTCGGAGTAACCGTGCACGAGGGTGAATCGTCATATTCTTTAACGACACATAAGCATCTGTCCACCGGAACACATAGCGCTTCGCCATCAAAAAGAATCGGTGGGAAATATGCTAGATAATTTATGTTCCGGCGAAGGAATTCTTAAGTTGTTTGAAAAAAAAAAACATCAGTGCAGGAATTAGGCTCGCGCTTTCATGTAAACTTCGTAGTCTTGGTTCGGCAAAAGAGGTGTACAGTAAATACTTGTTAGGAGCCCGTCGAACGGGGCTGGCGGCGGGCTCCTAACGCGACTGGGCACTATTCCGCGCGGCCACTAGCGCGAGTGAGAAAACCCAATGAGCGAGCGAGAGGAAACGAAAGCCGATGGCAACTTCGTGTCGACTCGTTCGTTTCCTCTCGCTCGCTCATTGGGTTTTCTCACTCTCGTCCGAAGGATTCCATGAAATGGTGGGGATAGTCGCCGGGCTCCTAACGCGTGGTAGAAACGGGCTCCTAACAAGGATTCACTGTACTATCCTCTCGGAAGTAACACATGCTATTCTTCTTAGTGTTGGCTTTTGTTATTCTTCTTAAAGAGCAATGCACAAGAAGAAATCTTAAGACGATTGTAAGTGCGGAGAGGAAAAGTTTTGGACAAGGTTTCTCGTAAATAGAAAGGACTGTCAGTATAGTAATCGTACAGCTCTAAAACACCAGTTTACAATCTTCTTTATTTTAAGCCTGCTCTTTTCGGCATGCTTGATGAGCGGATCTTGTGTTGTAAGCGCGCGCTATTTGTTATTCTATATATTATTGCCACATTATTGAAAGCAGGGAAATCACATGGATGGGCAAATACTTATGTAGTGTACTTATCAACTTATTCTCCCCTGCTACAGAAACTGCCTCGATTCAGATTGGACGGTTTGATCCACACATTTTTATAGCTATCTGAATAAACAGTGCAACACATCGGTTTGTCGTTTTGTTATTTCACTATCACTGAAGGTGGACGTGGAAGGAAGTCCGAGCCACGAGGAACGTGTACAATTGTACATTGTTTAATTCACCCTCGCACCACCGCGCACGTTGTAGCACTCCAAGGCACTGTCAGTACACCTGGCGTTAGAATGTACAGGATGGTTCATAATTTGAAGTACGATTGGAAAGAGGGGCTGATTGTTTATGAAGAAATACATAGAATATATAGTTTTTTTTTAAAAAAAAAAACTGATCATGAAATGTTATTTGGTTCTTGGGATCATAACATGTAAGTTCTCGTAACATGTAGAGGAAGTGCAGTATATTTGGAATACCAGTTTGTTTAAGACGAATAAAAAATTACGGCAGAGGATGGGAACAAGTAAAACTGCATAATATCATAGGGAAACTAATAAACTTTTATATTCCAAATTGTCAGTAATAATAAAAAACAAAAAGTAGCTGAAACTTTGGTCTAAATGAAAAATGACAGGAATTATCGATTTCGTTAAGGTGCAGGTAATTTGGAATACCGGCATTTCAATACACTTCAATTTATAAACTTAAAAAAAAACATGTAGATAATAAAATTATTTCCTTTATGATCTAATCAGACTGAAAAGTTACAATATAGGAACAATCTTAAGTAAATATACCTAAATGGATAGCGCTGGCCCAAACCGACGCGGCGGTAGGCTTTGGAATATTCCAAATTACCTTCACCTCCGATATTCCGGATTAGCAACATGGCATTGAAACCTAAAATTTCATGTCACACTTTGTATTCTCAACATTATCCCAAAACTGACACGGAACCATAGATGGAACGCGCAAATAAGTAGATTAAGTGTTTAATGTAAAAAAATAATAATAATTTAGAGTAAAAAATAAAACTCTAATGTTTTGACATATTTTAACCAGGATTGGAACGATCGAATACTTGCTGAAAAAGTTTTGCAGTTTGACGTTTTCTTGCTCTGCAGATTAAGTCGAAAATGTCAAAATGGCGGTTCATCCGCAAATGTCACTCGTTAACAGGTCATTAGCCCCTATTGTCTACGGTGTTGCAAATTAGATAACGTTAGTAGTTTATTAGATACTTCGGTATTCCAAATTACCAACAGTATTCCAAATATGCTGCACTTCCTCTAACATTTATTTCGACCCCTTTATATGCTTCTCATAAACATTACTATTTTCTAACTTTTTTGTCATTAAAAATAACTTGTAAAATTCTTGGCTTAAGTGCACTTCTTAAAGCAACTTCTTTAACACAACCTCATTAAATATAACAGTCGAATGAACTCAAGTTCGATACATGTATACCGCCATTCAATCAAGATTTGTATTATGTGAACAAAAATCCGAGAAAATATTTTAAAGCCATTTTCGCCACAAGAAAATATTATTCTACATTTCCGACTTACTTTTTGATAAAAAAATCAACCCCTTTTCAGTTGCACTGCGAAATACAAAACACCCTGTTTACCAATAAGTATACATTTAACATACGTATGGTTAACAGAAGTCAAGTCTACGGCCCTAGTTATCGTATCAAAGTATTTCTTTGTATGGTAGAATTGCAATTGCTGAGCAACGGTAATCGGCAGTTGGACGAGCCTTAATTTACGTGTGAAACACGATAATTCATCACTTAACTTTCCACGTTCGCTGATCTGCCAAACGAACATATATCGCAGCCATGTATCGTAAGAGTAGGTATTTTACACATGTAATATTTAAAGCGTAAAGAAGCCAGCGCTAGTTTCAACTGAAACATTGCCAAAAGTCTCAGTTGAACAGCATCTGGCGTTCTTCACAGCGTGCTCTGAAGACAATCCAGAGTGTTAAGTTGATTAAACGTCGAGCCATAATCTACTACCCTGTTATGAGCCTCAGCAATCACTTTAAATGGTCGATTAGAGATAATAGTCAAGCACGTAATAATTTATACTACGCTATATTAACGTACGTTATCGTATGACTTCTTTCACACACACAGACACACATATATATATATATACATATTTACTGTACACAGTTATTGTCGTCGTTGTAGGAGTACTACTTTCCTCCCCTCTAAGTATAAAAATGCGAACAAGGGGACACGGGCGCGAAGGTGTGTGTCTAGCGAGCAGGGACATCGCTTTAGATCGCTTCAAGTATTATTGTATTGTATTATGTATATACACGAGTGCACGATGGCTCAGGGAACAGGATGGAATCCGCAGCCACCCCTGCCTTTTCGAGCCAACCCCAAGCGAGTGCGCGAGAAAGGGTGGTTGCCGTAGATCTTCTGAGCCGTTGTACACCCAGCTCCTCTTTATACATACATTGTATTTTGTACATAAGTTCTATCAACGAATAAAGTCACATTAACAAGAGTGCCATTTATGGGAACCTCCATCAGTTTTGTGAATTTCCCTCTTCTTCGCGGGCGCGCAATCTGCGCGCGAGCGGGTGCGAAAGAGCAGCGCGAAAAGAGGATGAAGGGGAGGTTCCAGTTTGGAAAATTTGATCTCTCCTTTAAACTGCTCGGAGCTCGAGAAATTCACTAAGCTCGTGCGGCTTTTGATATTCTTCAGCCTCCAAATCAGAACCTCTCCTTCAGCGAATGGTAGTCGAGAGTTGTCTCTGCGCAACGGCACGATACATATTTCACCGCAGCAAGTTGCGTAGCGAGCACGTAAAATTTACTACTCACGTCGTAGAGGATGATTTACCGGGTAGTTGCGAACAATATGGACATTATATATTTCCTGTCCGCAGGACCGCTAAATCGAGATCAAATATCCAGCGCCAGCTTGCTTTTAATCGTGCATTTGGAGGATTTCGCAAGGTGTATTCGGCTCGTTTCACTTTGCTCGATTCTACTCTTCCAGTGCCTACGTTCAGATTGAAATTCTCGCTGAACCGAGGACCGTCGAGTTATAAATTCTGCAATAACAGGAATTTCGCATTTTCAGAACGTTGAACTCGACCAATTGACAAATAAATCCACCAGAGACTCGAGTCGCATTGAATTAATTCCGCCTAAATGGAATCTCGCAAACTATACTGGGAACAATACGAAGATGTCGGGGAAGGATGGAAATCCTCGAAAGGAGTATCAGAAAATTTCTGTAAATAGTAGTTCTCAGAATTTAGATTCGGGGTTGAAGAAAGTGGCGAACATCGACGAAATAGCGAACTCTATTAGACAAAAATATGGAAGCGGCGCCGAAACATTTGAAACGTTAAACAATCAAGAGAAAGGGATCACCTTGGATCGCTCGAAGCGTTCCTTGGAAGCAGAATCGGGTTACGCGGGCGTGGAGCAAGTCCCTTCGTCAAATAAGTTCTATCGTCATCCGAATCTCAGCTACGAGGAACAGAAACGGCTTGTAGCGAATAAAGAAGCTCTGGACGCGATGCATTCGTCAAAGGAATCCAAAAGACACACTTACGTGCCCGTATTTCCTGAATGCAACGACGCAGACAATTCGGAAGTGGACGATCTGAACGCGTCTCCGCCGAAACATCTGAAGAATCTCAATGAAAGCGAGGAAGATGATAGTAAAGATAAAAACCTCTTGCAAGAAAATTCCAAAAGTGCCGCAGATCGAGTACCGTCGACGAAAGAATCGCAGAAACTGCCCTTCGACCGGGATCCCTCGAGTCTGCCTAAATCGCTTAAAGGGCCAACGGATAGGACCTACATTAACATACAGGATCATCAAAGGGACATCGAGGAAACCACATCGTCGGACATTCCAGCGTACGATCCGAAGAAAATTCCGTACGTGGACGTGCCAGACTACTCAGACATTAGGGAGGAAAGTTTGGACGAAGAAGATCGTCCCGCAGGCGAGGAAGATGTAAAGGGAGGAGGCGGCGTTGATCCTGTTGATCCAGGAATATCAGCGAACCGTTATGAACCGCCTAACTCTACGGAGGTTAGTGGGTTTGAGGGAAATAGTGGAGAAGAGGTGGCAAACAAGCATTCAGGAAGAGAGGAGGCAACTGGGCATTTTAAGAAGCACGAATCGGATGGATCTACGGAAAGAGACGATAATCGAGGCTCAGGAAAAACGCAGCAGCAGAACTCTACGGCGCAATTGGAAGCCATTATTTTCGACATCGACGAGTACAGAAAGCCGTTCAATTTAGACGAATTTCTTAAGGACGATCCGATAATGAAAAAGCTGGAGCTGCTCGGTAAGGAGACGCGGGCCATGTATAGGAAGAGCAGGAAACAAGTTCCAAGTTTCTTTAACGAGTCTGAAAGTGATAATACGTCTGCGGAGAGGGCAGAGGAGCGAGGGGATTTTGCGGGGGACCGAGATGGATTCGACTTCTTCCCAAAATCGCGTCGTTCGAGCGATTCTGTCGATATTTTCGCGAAGATCGATAAAAAGAAGGCAGGTAAACACGGAGATAAAAAGACGAGAGATGGTGATAGTTTCAACAAGGACAACTCTAATGAAGAATTTTTGAGGCCCGTGTTTAGAAAAGATAAGAGAGAAAGTGGTTCTCTCGAATTTAAAAACGAAGGAGACTTTCGAACGCGGCAATTTGCGGGCGATGCTGTTGGAAGCCAGCAGGAGGATGGCAACGTCAAAGGACATCGCGGAAGGAAGGATCCTCGAGGTAAAGGAGGCATCCACGTCGCTTTGTTCCCAATTTTGAACGAGAAAAGTCGGGTTTCAAAGTTGAATGAGCAGGTGGATAAATGGATTAATGCCAGAAACAATTCAGCGCTGGTGTATAAGAACTTTTGGTCCCCAGGATATAATTCTCTGAACAAGAAAGCCGATATGGAGGCGCAAGAAAAGAGAAAATAGCGAAATCAGGCGGAGACCTTCTTGCTAGTGTGTCTGATATGAGTTGCACTGGTTTATAGAAAACAGTGCTTTTGTAACTTCCATTTAATTTTGTATAGTAAACGATGAATTAGACTGTTAACTAAAGTGTTTCTCGACCGGAAACGTTTCACGTTTTGGTGACATCAAATGGCACATAAAACTTAATAGTGTACTGGGTCATTCAGAATGAGTGTAAGAAACTTTGACAGATTGTTTGGTAGACCATTCTGAGTAAATAGATAGTATTATATAAATGTAAATCCTAGTTTTAACAATTATCTACTATTTTTAATTACATATAGTACGTACTATATTAAAAAAATAATACTACTATTTTTAATAACACGTAGTAGCTACTATATTAATAAATAATAATGCGTACTATATTAAAAATGTTAAGCCCTTAGTTATAAATTTTAGTTGTAAGTGTCTCAAATATTACTACTTCCACGGTAAAATCACATGTTTAATGTAATTTGTTGATTATTCGTGCTAACAGGCGCAGTAACAGATTTTGTCCCCGAAACATGCAGCACGTGATCTAATCTACTGTATTAAACCTTTTCTACCAGTGACGTTTTTTAATTTCCGCAACGAATCAAGTCATTTTCACTCAGCGTAGAAGAGTTTTGAAACGACGAGTTAAATCGTATTTCCTGGTTAACGGTTTAATATCTGAAAGGTCACTTCATATCAAGGTTGTGATTTTATTATAACAGCAGCAAAATCTTAAACTGTAGTAATGACGCAAGTGTTGAGAATAAGATCTGTATTTGTATAACACTTTTTACTCACAAGGAAACGTTCTCAAACCTAAACTCCTGGTTTTAATGATACTTCGTGCGAATGTAGTGCATATTGCTGTATGCAAGGAGGAATTTTTTTCTACAGAAATTCACTCTGAAAGGGTGAAATCAGCCCTAAAATATAGATAGTACACAGATAGTAAATATAGACACAACAAAACTTTATATATAATAATTATTCAGTTTTTTACGCTCTATCACGCTACCAAAAGAAAAGTAAAGTTATATTAAAAACAGGGGAAAACGCGACAACTCTAGGGGCTGACACCCCTTCGAAGTAAATTTCAGCAGAAAAAGAATTGCTGCTTGCATACTTTAAAATCGGTATTTTCTGGTTGGGAACCTGCCAAACAACATATCAAGGTTTTGTACACTCGTTCTGAACCACCCTGTATATTCTTCATCAGTTTATACCTAAAACAAAGGCACTTTCAAGTGACGAGCCAATTCTTCCTCAGTTAACAGCTGAAATTCAAGATTAATTACAAATAATCACCTTAGTATAACAAAACGTTTGAATGTATTTATTGTATACCTCAGAAATAAAATGCCGAAATCAACAAACAAAATACCGATCCACGATTTACACCTGCCGTATCCAGCTGACAATGAGAAAGAATCCCGAATCCCCAACAATTCGACCCGACTAAACATCAGTTAGAAAATGTCCGCGATAAGCAAGCAGCAACGTGAAAAGCAACCGCTTCCGTTTACCGAGACGAGCAGAGGCCACCCTGTCGTCTTCAAGCAATTATAGCTGCGCCGCGTTCCCCATCGATCAAAATTTCCGAGGCGGAATCCCATCACCATCAGAGCGTTTCGCGACTCTGAGTGCAGGAAATCGAAGGAATCGGATTAAGGTAAGATAGGCAGCGGGGTTTCCCTCGGACGAGGGATGAATCTGGCCTCAACGGATATATATAAGGCCGTCATCGCACAGTTGCTCAGTGTCATTCGTCTGGTTTTATCAATTCCAGCAGCCTTGGCTCGATTCCAACCGCAAGAGCGACCAGGTAAATACAAGCTCGCCGGCTAGAAAACGATTTTTCGTACGCGGCCTACACGCGACGCGGTGATCATTCCGATCGAAATACCCGCGAACGATCGCGATATCTTGCCCTGCTTAACGAAGGCCCCCGCCGATCCGTAATGTCCGCCGTTTCGTCTGTCGATTGGTGGCGTCGAACGTCGGCCGCGCGGCACACGATCGATCCGATCGATCCTTGGTCTTGAATCTTCAAGTGCTTCCTGGAGAGGCGAGAGAAAGAGACGGCCAGGCTGCGAGACGGAGAGATAAGAGACACCTTCCATCCATATTTATTATCTCTATGTGTTCACAATGTGGCCGTTAAGGAGAACGCGGAAGCCCGATGAGGGGATTCCGGTTATAAATGACGGTATATGAAAAAAAAAAGAAGAAAAAAGAGAGAGAGAGAAAGAAGAGAAACACGAAACGGTGACCACCGACGTAGACGCCGAAGTGTTCGAGCGAGATAACCGGGGAGACAGGACCGCCTTCGAGGCGATAAATATCGAACGCTCGCGGGACGGAAAGGATAATTCGGACTCATTAACGAAGTACACTCTTTTTGCCCAACCGCGCGCGCTTTGCCTTCTGCTACGTGCTCTCGCGGCTCCCCTTGGCCGCCGATCGGCCAACAGCTCGCGGCAGTGCGTTGAACGGTGGCGATTTTAAAAAAGATCCTCCGCTGAACCGTCTCGAAGGCATCGACATCCGAGTTATCCCTGAAGGTTCATGGGTTGTCGCTCTCTCCCCGCCCGTCTGCTCTACCCTGTCAGACACTTGCCCCCGGACTTGGTAATTAATCGAGGAAAGTGAATATGATATCAACGCGGCTTTCAGCGGCGCGCAACCCGCCTGGGGGAACCCCGGCCAGCGTTAGACGCCCGTATCCTGTTAGTTCCACCTTCGACTAGGATTCGCGTTAGTCTTGGAAACTCGCAGGTGAATCTTTTTAGTCGGCCAACTAGTCAATGGGACGCGCGGTATCGAGTATCCTGCCGCTCTCAGATCCTGTTGGCATCCGTTGAACGGTATGCTCCGGCGAATCGTAAGCTCTTTGACTGAAGAAACGTTTCCACTAGAGAGATCCGAATCGTTGGGGGATTTCTTTGTAAAAACCATCAAGTTCTAACTGCGTCAATTAATTAATCTACTTTTTATATCTGTTCCAGTCATGAACTCCTCTACCCGAGTGTTGTTGGTAATCCTCGTTGCCTCTATTACGATCTTGGTGCTCGCTGCAGGCGGCTCCGTCTTCGATCGAGCTATTGGTAAGTTTGCGGCATGGTTCACGATCACAGTTCGCGTTGCACGGCGAATGGAGCTAATTCGTTCTCTGTACTACGATCCCCAGGTGTTTGTATAAGAAACTGCGCCCAGTGCAAGAAAATGTTCGGGCCGTACTTCCTGGGCCAGAAGTGCGCCGACTCCTGCGTCAAGTACAAAGGGAAGCTCATCCCCGACTGCGAGGACGAGGTGTCGATTCAACCGTTCCTCCAGGCACTCGATAGCGACTACTAGACCTCAGATCTGTGTAAAGTTCCTAACGACTCACTCGCGTCTAAACTACATATTATCTGCCAAGAGTATGTGTCGCCTAAGTTCGCAACGAACACTTCAGTTAAGGGAAAGCTGGCATCGCTTTGCCCGCAATTCAACGTAACCTACCATTTCTATACAGTATTTATTCGCTCATCTCGGTCCAAAGAGACGCTTAGGCACGACTCCAGTGACACAAAGTGCTGCGAATAAAATGGCCACGCCAAGTCGATGAAACTGACAACACTTATCGCCAAATTTTTCGACGTGTTACGAGTTTCGTGATACGCAGAATCATTCGTCTTTGAAGCATGTATAAACAGTGTACAGAGGAGGCAAATATGTGCATGTTCCCAAACGTGTTTGACATCAAACACCATTTGCGGCATAGGAATGGCAACCTGTTCAGTTTGTCGCGGAGCAACAAACGACCAATCCTACGCAATCATAACGCTGCCTACGCCATCGCCCGCGACTAAATAGTTAAATAGGAGATACAATTATGAATGTACTGCACTCACCAGACGTCGGTTACTCCGATGTGGGAGCTGTTACGCAGCACTCTGGTATTGCGGACAACGTTTGCCTCGACTCCAGTTGCTGTACCTGAAAGCCACACAAGTTCTCGTCGCATTATGTTGTTCCTTTCGCTCGAACAGCTAAGTTTTGTTGTTGTTGTTTTTTTACTCGCGAAATGTATATTTACACGTTGCCGGAGAGCTTTCTCGTTCACGGCTGCTCTGGATAATAAATGTTTGACTTTGTCTAGAAGCTCGGACTTGTGACTCAATTGCTCCTTCAAAACCTTTATCTCCCCGTTATCGTCCTCGCTCTGGGCCCTTCCCAACGCGGCTATTCTCTGCTCTGCCAGCTGCAGGTCCGTTTCTAACGTCACTATTCGCGTCTGCGCTTCCTCGTATTGGCTTTGCAGCAGACTTTCGCTTCGATTAATTGACAGTTTACCCTGCACACAAAATTGATTGAACCTTCATTTATACGAACGCTGAAGACAGCAGTTGCAACACGCGCCATACGGACTGTGGCGGGATATGTGAACAAACCATATAGGGAGCGACGAACCTGCGTGTAAAAATAAATCGAAAATATAGACTGAAGTTTTTCGAATGAAGTTTCCCTTTTTAGAACATTGAATTTGAAGGTTCATTTATTAATCTATTACATCGAATAATTGCTAAATTGTTGAAATCGTTGAGCTTCGTTGTCGCACAGATGCGCAAGTTTGCAGTGAACAATGTTTATGATTATGATTTAAAAGGAAAATAAAAAAGTATTCATCTATCTCTGTGAACTTCCTTACACCATCTTTATTATTACGTATCTCCTGAACTATTAAACGTCTACACGAAAGGCTAAGCATGGATTAAATATTCTTTGTCCCTCTATCTACCTGTAAAGTTTCACTAATTACCAATATTCATAGTTCTAAATGCTATATTTAGAATATTAAGCTAACTAGGGAGGTGCGCAAGATTCGAGTCCTCGTTTTGGTTTAAATTTTTTATGAAGTGTCTGAGCAAAGGACCAAGTATGGATTGACTATTTTTTAAGTTTAAATATTATTCTATCTACCTGTAAAATTTCACTTGCCCCTCTTGTGCGATCTGTCTCAAAACCGAAAGAAGTTTTGAATTAAATTCTTTCAAAAACGAAGGTACGTATAAAGAAAATTCATTCTATATTTTCGACTTCTCTTTATAAGAGCAATCATCCCTCCTCAGTGGTACCACATATCCCGCCACCCTCTGTATATAAGAATAGAAAATATTTTCATACCTGATTCATAAGGTGCTTCTTCGAACCCATTCGAAGCCGTTTATTCTCCGCCTGCAACTTCTCTATGATCCTCTTCAAGGTAAAAATGGTTTTCTCCATTTCCAAAGTAGATTTTTTCGAGCCCAGGTCCTGTAACTCTTTGTCAAACGATCTTGGCGTTGAGTCAGACGATTTCTCTACTTTCAACAATTCTATGTATCTGAATAGGAAACGAAATTGGAGAGTAAAGTACCCAGCCAACCATCAGTTACATTTATTGGGTCAGTGTACATGTAATTGCCGATCGCGGACAGCGTAAAAGTTCCTTAAAAAACAATTACTACCGCTTACTTACGATTCGAGAAACGTCACAGAAACTCGAAAAAGAAACTGTAATAAAATAGTTAATAAAGCAAAAAGTATTTTCATTCAAACGCCCCTGCGCGAAATGGCAATTTCATATGCGCCAACCTAAGGAAAAACGATTTCAAACGCCTACTTCTCCAAGTGCCCGACTTTCTCTCGCAATCTTGGCGTGTCCGCGTTCACCTTCTCTAACTCGAGTCGAAGCTCGAAGTTCTCGCTCTCGAGCGCTAAATTCATTTTCTCGAGGATATCCTTGGTTAGTTCTAGCTTCTCCAATTGAGTGGCAACGCAGATATTACCCTACAAAACATTTGCAACTGCAGAAACTACAATTCGGTCTAATTACACTGGTTTCTTCTCCAGCTACTCCTGTAATCGAGGTCAAGCACACAATTTGTATCCCTATTGCAACTGACCTGCGAAGCAGTCTCTAACGCAGCAATACGTCTCCTCTGTTCGTCGATTTTCTCCATGAATTTGTCACTATCCTTAATTTCTAAGCGATCGGTTAATTCTTTGATGCGATCTCGAAGTGCCTGGCACTCTTTCTGAACATCCTCCATCACGTTCTGTTGTGCCGTTGTTATGGGTCTGGCAGACAAGCTGCCAGCCACAGAGTTGTTATCCGTTTTTAGTTTGCTTTTCAGATACCATTTCTCCCTTTCCATACACGACACCACCGATCGAAGTTTCTCGTGATTCGAAAGTAATTTCGTATGCTCGTCCGTCTTCTCTTTGAGCTTCTCTTTCAACTTTTCAGCGGTCTGTTGCCACTTCTTTTGCTTCTCCCACAATGAAAGTTCCTCCGCGGTCTACACGAAAGAGTGGTATAAAAATTTGCACGCGTGAGGTGATATTTTTGCGCGTACCTTAGCCTTCTTTGCCTCCTGTGCTAAATACTCCCGATCTAACTGAGCTCGCGCCTTTCCAAGCTCTTCTTCCAAAGTTCGCAACTTACGTTCGAGCTGCGCCTCGCGCTGCGAAACTTTCTTTTCTTGTGCTTTTACAGCCATGTATCTGTATCAGAAAGTTATAAGCCTCAAAGAAAAGACACCAGGAAAGAATTGCGTACACAAGTGTTCATATGTAAAACCCAAAAATTCTCCAAATATCTGTCAGTTTAAGTCCCCAATTACAAATGTATGCCATCACAGAGAAAGCTCTGTGCTCTGTAAGTGACAGTCTACTGACAGAAAAATACCTGCGACTGAGTTGTTGCTTCAAATCAGAGATTTCCTGTTTGTACACCTTCTCCTTTTCCAGCAACGACTGTAATTGTTTGCGCAGACTGTCTGTCTGCGCTTGTTGCTGCAAATTATCGCGACTCAACGTCTGCGTGATTTCGTGTATCTTCATTTCCGACTCGCCGTGCGTTATAGCGCGCTGAGACCTAGTCGCGGACTCCATTAACTCGACTTCGTTCTTTGTATGAAAACGATAAGGTGCGTTGAAATTTTTGGGTGCACTGTGCTTTTGAATGTGTTAATTGTTAAAAGTTTCTGAAACTGTGCACGTCTCTGGGAAATACACATTTCATAATACCTGCAGCTGCTGGCAGGCGAGGCTGAGCTCGTGAATTTTGTCGTCCTTTTCCTGCAGCTCCTTCATTAGGGAGATGTTTCCCTTCGTGAGCAACATACGATTCTCAGATAACTGCTGGCGAAGCATCTCTGCCTCGGACTGCCACTTTATAAGCTCCCCGCGATAACTTTCGAGCTCACTTTTGTGTTGTTCCTCGAGTCTGTACGAGAAGAAGCAGCAACAACGTTGAGCACCCTCTAAGCTCTCACAACTATCATTTAGTGATTCCATAAATTCGTGCCTCGATGTCTTCATGTTATGATAAGTGATTCGAGTACAGAACAATAGCAGACCGGTGTGATTTATATTTTGCTGCTCGATAACAGTAGTGTGAAACGTCCAGAACCCGTCCCGTTCCTGGACGAGAAGGGATCCTGCCCCGTCGTCTGCGGCGTAACCGTAATCCCTAAGGCTGGTTACGCGCAATTGAGGTACTAACTACTACTACTATGCGGGGCAGGTGAATTGGCCATTTTAAGGATCGAGGACGACAAGAAGAAGTGCGACGTTTTTGCCTTGGAACCGTCATGACGCGTCAGCCAGACTCTCATTATTAGAGCTACAGCAGACGATCCCTGGTCTAAACGCATAGGGACCGAGAGGAATACACTTCGAACTTGTATATATACGAAAGAGACTAGAACTTAGGACTTGCAAGAAATACTTGACCGAAAGGTAGAATAAATAGTACAGTGACACCAAGATGCCTTTACCAAAAGGGGAAAGAAATTGTGGAACAGGACAGGAATTGTGTTTATTTCATACAACTAAAAGCTGTATTTAGAATATTGATCTACCAATGGGAGTGCACGAGGTTCGGGCCACCATTGTGGACCCAATTTTTTATACACATAATTAGTGCACAACAAGTATAATTAAACGCCTAATGTGCACTGCTCAAAATCTTGCACGAAAATTTTCAATTATTTTCACCAATAGCCTTTATATCAATCTCGTTCTTATACATACGTAGACCCTTAACAGATGAAACTTTGAACTTGATTCTTTTAACTTTTATACTATGTATTCAACATAGTACTATACGTGTCATAGACTATTTAACTAGCTGCAAGATTTTCAGCGAAATCGGTGACCCAAAGCTTGCGTACTCTCCTTGTGAGGGTGACGTACCAGAGTGAAAATTGGCACGAATTTATGGGATAACCTAACACCATACCTTTCCCTCATACGATCCATGTGCTTCAGCCTCTCCTCAGCTAGCCGATGCCAGCGATCGCTCAATTCTTTGGTGATGCTCAAATCTGCCTCGAGAGTCGAAACTGTCTCATGAAGTCTTGCAGCTTCCTCAGCTTGCATGGCGCTACCTTTAACGTCACTTTTCGTAACGATTTCCTCTGTTTTGTCAGAGGTGGTGAGTTTCTCTGGTTCAAACGTCGCGACGCCCCTTTGTTGCGTGGTCTTCTGAGCCTCGTTCTCCATCATCTGAAGACGGCTATGCAAACTCTTAATTTGCTCCTGCAAGCGCGCGGCAGCTTTGCTGTGCTCGTCCCTGTCTTCCTTCAGCAAGTTCTGATACCTAGTTATCGTATCTTCTTTCTGGCCCAGCAGCTTCTGCAAGCTGTTTATCGTCGACTTCAAAGCGAGCTTGTCGCTGCAGTCGGCGCTCGGGGGTTGCAACTGAGGCGAGAGTCTATACTCTTCCAGCAGCTCTTCCTTCTTCGTTAATTGCAGATCCTTGGTTTCTATCATTTTATTTAACGAGTCCACTTTTCTTTGATACTCTGTTATCTGCAACTCGTACTTCACTACTGCCGCGGACCGATCCGAGGCGAGTTTTAAAGCCTGATTTAATTGCTCGCGGAGCAAGGATATCTCGCGCCCGCCATTCTTCTTCTCAATCTCTTCTGCGTCCTTCTTTTCTCGTTTCCCCGTTGCTTCTCTCTCTTTCGTTATAACTTCTTCTTTCTGCTCTATGTCGTTTCTTGTGTATATTACATCCTCTTTTTTCTCTGGTCTCGTATCAGTCTGCTTGGCTCCTTCTGCTTTCTCTTTGTCCACCTCTTCCGGCAGTAATCGGCCTTCTAGACCTGCGTGTGCGAGTAAAGAGGTAGTTTGAACTTCAACCTCGACTGTTTCTTTCTTATCCAAGCAACAAGTATAAGGATCCGTTTGTATTTCCCCTGACTTTGTTACCACTGTTGTTTGAACTAACGCATGCTTATTTTCAAATGGTTCGGGGCTCGTTCCTGTATCACGAGTATCAATTTTCGCTTGGTGGTCTTGCCCTCTGCTCCAAGCCTTCTGAATCTGCATCATGCCCTGCTCCATGTCTGTTATCTGCGATTCGTACTCGATAAGTTTATTATTGGCCACTTGTAGTTCGTACTCCAGTTGTGTTATTTTTCTCTTGTACTTGAAATCCTGATTAATTGTTAGTAGTTGAGATAAGTAGCTTCACTTAAAGTATAGTCAGGGAAAGTATGTGTCACAAAAACTCAACAAAAAATATATATATAATGTTAATCTGCAGATGCAAATTTATTTTTTTTTATTTTTTTAGTTTTATGAAAGAAAATAGTAATTTCAAATAAATGTCAGTTGCATATGAAATAAAGTGTGCAAATCTCAATAGAAAAGAAGATATTATATTTGTACAGGGAACATACGTTTAATGTGTACTGTGAATATTCGGAGAAACGTTGCATAATATCGTGCACACTATTACTTCCAATCTGCTGTTCTAAAATATCTTTCAAACTTTCGACAATTTGCAGGCGGCTAGTTAACACTTCCTGTTGCAGCTTAATATTTTCGTAGCACTCTTTCGATTTTTTCAATTCAGAATCAATACTTTGACGTTCGTCTCTGAATTTTGCAAACAATAAAGTTATGCGATCTAAAGTACTAAGCGAAGTGGAACCCGCGTATTGATTCTGTAAAAACCCTATAATATCTGCGTACATTCTGCAAATAAATACCAGTTAATAAGATGCAGGTTCCTGTAATACAAATGAAAATTAAACCTTCCCAAGCAGCGACAACTAATTACACTTCCGTGTAACAAATCATTTTGATCTTCATCGAAGAGTACACTGAATTGAAAAGAGTGAAGATATAAGACCTAAAGTAATTGGACAAAAATTCTTGAAGAGAACAAGAAAATAAACAAATTAAAGTTACAAATCGTATGCCCTCTTTCGAATGAAGGGACATTTAAAAAGTAACACTTCCATTTTGCCACTTTCACCTATCGATTTTCCTTTGTAAAATTCTTGTGTCCCTCAACTCTTTCGAAACTCATAGTTTCATTTTTTCAATTCAACGAACTTTCGCAGATTAACCCTGGGCGGACTTCTGGGTACTTCCAGACAGCTTTATTTATTTAATTACCTTTTTAGCATGCCAATTATTATGCCGCTTTGAAAATTAGAAAAAGAAGGGACGTAAATATTACCGCTTATTATCTAACGAATTAGCAACATATATATTAATTCATTGCAGTACATACTACTTCGGAATGTCGAGAATATGAAAATAAATTTCTAAGTTAATCTTACTATCAAACCTTTCTACTTTCTTAATCAAACATTATCCAAATAAAATAAACAGTTACGCTTTTATTAGTCCCATCCATCCTCATTGATGGCCCAACTTGTAATCCGCAAAAGTACCTATTTCTTTTTCTAATCACAGACTTATTTTCTACCACGGATATTACAAATTCACCCAATTCAAACTTGGTGAAACATCAACCCCAGAAGCCAGACGCAATTAAAGACACCCTAGGATTGAAATCTGCCGCCCAATATATCTTGTTACGCAATTGCCACTGGGAAGGAGCTATGGAATTCAACACAAAACACTTTTTCACCTGCATCGATTGTCGCATTGTTTTCGAGAATCTTGTACGTAAGTACGCCACCCTTCGCACGTTGTCCTCAATTTGTCGAGTTCCTCCTGCAAATTCGATAGCTCGCTTTCGAGTCGTTGTTTTTGAGCGTTCAGCTCCATCTCTGACAATTTCCTACTCGTCAATTCGAAGCCAAGCCTCGAGATCGTCGCTTTGTCTTCGCTGGCCGCTTGCAGGTCTAAAATCTGATGCCTCAGGCTGTCCAGCTCCAATATCATCAAGGAATTCAACGAGTACTGCCGCCCAGCTTCCTCTTCAGAAACCTCAAAGAACTTCTTCAACTTTTCGTTCTCTACCTGCAGCGCTGTATTATTATCCCTCAGTTCCTGCATTTTGTTGTCGTCCAGCACTTCCGTCGTCTCGAAACAGACGTCTTTGGAGAGCCTTTTGTGCAAGATAATTAGCTCCTCCTGCAATTCAGACTTCGCGGCGGCCACTTCCTTGATATTCCCTTCGTACTTCGACAATTGCACTTGCAGTATTTCGTGCAAGCTGGTAACATGATCCGCCCGTTGCTTTTCTAGCAATTCCTTGGCTCTAGCCTCTTTCAACTGGCGCATCAAATCCGGCGCGCTCTCCTGACTGAATTCTTTCTGCAAGAGCTCAATAAGCTGGTTCTTTTCTTGCTCCGCCAGCTCCAATTCGGTTTTCAGAGTCCGCGCCACCTGGTCGTTTTGCAAGGCCACGTTATTCTCCAACTGACAACGGTGTCGTATGCTCAGCTCCTCGTGCTTTTCTTTAAGCTCCTTGTACGTTGTGTTGCTGACAGAGTTGGACAGGTTGCTTTGCAGCGTCGAAATTTCGCGCTCGAGAATCTTGTTGCGGTTATTCGCATCGACCAGTGCTTTCCTCAAGTAGCTTTCGTTCTTTATAGCTTCTTTCTGATCCTGATACGCCTTCATTGTTTCTCTGTTCAGCAGCTGTTGCAGGGCAGCGGTCTTTCTGCTCCCGATAAAAGCCTCGCCGGCAACTTCGATGTACTCTCTAGTTTTAATTGCGAAAGCTTCTCGAACCTCATCCTCGCTCCCCTCAAAAATCTTTAAACTCTGCTCGTAAACTTCCACCTGCAATTTGAACTTTTCGATCTCACCCATCAATTCATCATTCTGCTGCACCAACGACTCCTTCTGCCTCTTCCACTCGTCCGCTTCGTCTTCGTACGCTTCCTGCAACTTTCTCATTTCGGAGAGGCACATTGCCATCTTTTCGCTGTCAGATTCCTCGGCACAGATCTTCTCGATATTCGTATTTTTGCTCAAAGCTAAAGTATGAAGTATGTTATCCTTGTTCTGCAGCTCTTTTCTGTAATTATTTGTTTTCAGTGACATCTGCTGGCCCCAACGAGCAGCAATGAATATCCTATTTGTGTACCTCAACTGCTTAAGCTGGTCCCTCAATTCGGCATTACTACCTTGCACAACATTTAAATGCTCCTGCAACCGCATCGCTGGGTGATACCAGCCAGCCAAATGTCTCACATCCAACGCCTCTAACAACCTCTCTAATGTACTGGATTGTATTTCCACGGTACTTTTACCTGAGGCGTCGAATAATTAATTACATGCCTACAGCTTCTCGCGTACGCAACGACACATTTAGATTAACAACGCTATGTTAGTAAACATAACATAATTTACAAATGCGGTTAATATACGTGAGAGTTGCATAGTACTTGTGCGGGGTTAAAGGTGATAGATTGAAAATAGAGCTCTTTAGTGTGTATTTTTGGTGAAAAGAGAGAAAGGAAACGGTGCATCATTAAAGTACCATTAAAATTAGCGAAAATTCACCATCTTGATTACGTATACTGTCCAAAATCTCATGCATCCCCGTTCTCAGAGCTTCGTTCTCTTCTATCACGAACTGCATGTTCTGTTGCAAGTTGGCGATGTTTGCTTTCGAATGAAACGACCTTGGCTCGGAATCTGGCAGTTTGGTCGAGTGTAAAAATTCAGTGCTACCATCTGCGGCGTCACCCGAAAAATCTAATTCCTTCAAACCTTTACTTAGCTTATATTTCGACACCCGTATCTAGAAAATCAAGGTCGTCGATGAAACTGACTTCTGCTTCAGACGAAGAAACACTCGTCGGCAGAAAATGTCTCATTCTTACATCTGATTTCAATTCTAAATTTTCCTCAGCAAGTACTTTATTCTGTCGCAAGAGTTCTTCCAATTTCTTTGCGTCCCGTTTACGTTTTTCTACTGCATTTTGAATCGACACCGACTCGTCCTCTGGTATTCCCAGCTTTTCTCTAGAGTTTGTATTGTTAATGTTTATTTTTTTAGAGGCATCGGCGAGCAAGAAGCATCGGTATATCTATAATTACCTAAGAGTTATAATCTCCATTTCTTGGTACGAATTTAACATCTCCAATTTATTGACGACATTAATTAAATCCCTTATGTGCTCAGTTTTATCAGTTAGCTCGTTTCTTAATTCCTTTATCTCATTTAGTGCGTCAGTTAAGCCTTGATTTTCATCCTCGTATTTTCTCAAAGTCCCTAATACCTCGCACAGCTGAACGAGAATGTAGTCATTTAGAATCTGAATCTAATTATCTAACAAACCTAAATTTATTCCGCACGGAATGTACGTAAATCAACTGACTTTGCTGCTTCTCGACTTGGCATCTTCTTCTGCCTCTGTCAATTTCATTTGCAAGTTAGATATTTCCTCGTTTGCGTGTTGTAATTTCTTCAGCAGATCTTTGTGCTCTTTCTTTCTGTCACTTTTCCCAGCCCTGCGTGAAATAACAATAAAAGGCTACTGTAAAGTAGATTCCGTGGTTAACATCTTTATTTCCTAACAACAACAATAATGCGCGTACTTCTGTGCATCCGTTTTTAGTTTCTCTATTAGCGTTGCGCTTTCGTTAATTTCAACCACAGCTTCGGAAAGCTTTGCTTTTAATTCGCTTATAATATTATCGCGACGATCTATTTCTTCATTTAAGTGAACGAGTTCGGTCTTGTTTTGCTCTTTAACAGAAGCCACAGACTGCATGAGCGACTGTGATAAAGTTTCCTCCAGCTGCTGAATCGTAGCATCTTTCGCATCCAATATTGTCTATCGAAGTTCGGTAAATTGCAGTTTAACGGGGATTTAATGATCTCATCGAAAATTGCCGCGAAGTATATTTATATGTACCTTCCACTCATTAATTCTGGCATCAATCGCCACGCCAAACTCATCTATAACTCTATCCCTATCTATTTGCTGGGCAGTTATTTCCTCAATTTGAGCAACTAAGGCTGCATTCTCGCGTTCCAAGTACGATATTTTCTCTGAAAGAAGAGACTCTCTCAGTGCCACTGCGGGACTCCCTATGCTCGCATTATAAGTATCTAAGAATTCTTTTAGCACAACAACCTATGCATTCTACAGATTTAATTTGAGAAGAACTTAATTCCTCCGTCATCTCGTTCATTTTCTGCGTTGCGTCCTCCATTTCTTGCGTCAGTGTTGTTAATTGTTCTTTCAACATTGTATTGTCTTTTTCCAGGTTCTGAAGAATCATGGTAATTTAAGCGAGCTATCTTAATGCCGTTTTCTTTCCCCCTCAACTCACCTCTAGTTCTGTCATAAGAATTTTAATCTTTTTATTTTTGCTTTGTACCGCATCGTCGTAGCCATTGTTCTCTGATATATCCGAATGCTTGAAACGATGACACGAATAGCTTTATATATAGTATCATAAATACATATTCGTTAAATAATTTGCAAGATATCTTACTTTAGACATATCGCTGGTTTCGTGTTTAACATCAGCTGTGTCCCATTCTTTGAAAGGGGGTACAAAGAAATTGTTTCAATAGAATTATGTACACCCAACGCTCGATATATTACGATAAATTAATGAAATATTTTAACATACGACAGAACGAAGCGACCCGATATTAAATATTCTGTTCAACAAAGCACATAATCGTTACCTTTCTTTTTGCGCTTAGCAGGTTCGGGTTTCAACGAAGAAATAGTTTCTTTTAACTCGCCACATTCTAAAAGTAATGATTCTACCTATTGGAGAAAGGAAGTTTAAAATCTCACATACTGTGATTTGACTTACAGAGACGTACGTCTAATCTATTGAAAAATAGCGCTATAAGCGAGAGGAAAATGTTTGATCGGAGTTTACTCTCTTTTATTAAATAATAATCATATAAATGACGATATAAGTATTCTGTTAATAATAATAATAATCCGTATGGAGGGTAATGTGGAATAATTGTTGTTACTTGATTGTCTTTGTACTGTAGTATCTCCTGGGACAATTTCATTAAGATTCGCAGGTTATGTACATCGCTAATCTCATCGACGTCGCAACTAATCATAGCTGGGTAAAGATCTTCCATGTCGTCGTCCGTTAATGACGACGGATCGACAGATAATATTCGATCCCAATCGGTCCGACCCATTTTTCCCGATATTTTATCAGCTACCAGTATTATAACCTCACTATTTCAAACCGATCGGTTTGTTTGACGTTTGTAAGCGTCTCTTACCCGCGGTTACCGTGGCAACTGTGTTATGATCTCTGCCCTGACATCTAGCGGAAAATCTAGTGCGTTAAGTGCATCAAGCTTCTTGCACATATAATTGCTGCTGGGACCCGCAGGAGGGAGAGGAGGGAAAAGATGTGACTATAGTTCGTTGGGCAATATAATCCGCCGTGCCGGATGGACTAACGAGAGGGGGGATATGCTGCGCACGTCCGCGCATGCGCACGACGCGTCGCGACCGTCGAACCAATCACCGCCGAGATGAAAATCTCTGGAAAAATTTTCATCTCGGCGGTGATTGGTTCGACGGTCGCGACGTCGTCGCGCGCATGCGCGGACGTGCGTGGCATATCCCCCCTCTCGTTAGTCCATCCGGCACGGCGGATTTCCTCACCACACTAAATGTTAGGCTCAGTTAGCATCACATTGGTATAAAACGCCGTTTGGTTGGAAAAAAATGGTTCATTCGTGCTGTATTAAGAATTGCAAAAGCGAGTGGAAGAAAACTGAGGGTGTCACTTTTCATAGGTAAGTGAAAAATGAAATTGCATATTTTTAATAACGGAAAGTATGCTTGATCACTACTTATAAGAAATGTAATTTTCTACAGCTTCCCGTTGAAAGTAGAGTTCCATGAAAAATTTGTCGCGGCAATACCTCAGAGTTTACGTCCTAAAGTAGGCAAACATAGTAAAGTTTGTAGCAGACATTTTACTACGGACTGTTTCCAACCCGTAACATCTACAAGCGTGCGGCGTATACTGAAGCGGCATGCAACACCTACGTTATTCAACTGCCATTCGGATTGTACTCCGACAAATATGGTATGTAAATATCTATATGTACAATGTACATCAGCTTTTCCACAAGTTACTAAGAATGCTCAAAAGTGTTTATACTAAAAAGGAGGAAGAGCTCATGAAATGTAGCCATAGATGAAGTTGGTAAAGTAGAAACATTTTGCAGGCACTGAGTAATGGGCCTTCGACTTCTAATACCAATGTGGTAATTGCTGAAGAGAAGCCACCAAATGATAATTCATCACAGTCCACAATGGTACGAGTTTGTCATGATGTTTCGATAACTATATTTATGAAATCTCAATTGAAGCCTACAGTTAGATTTTATTGTTACAGGAACAGTGCAGTAGCATGGGGATAAGGAACGTGGGCGTTCAAACAATGGTACAAGTTTCTCATGATGCTACAGAATTGTATGTACGAAATCCGAATTGAAACCTACAGTTGAATTTCATTGTTACAGGAACAGTGCAGTAGCATAGAAAAAAAGGACGTTGGTGTTCAACTAACAGATAAGTGTTTGCCGCCGACGGAGACAGTGCTGGGATTGCGGCATAAAATAAGAATTCTACAAAAGCGGTTACTACGACGGGACGCTCGATGGAACGCTATGACCGACATCATTCGAAATTTAAAGCAGAACCGTACATCCACACAATCACTAGAGGAGGCGTTGCAGAGCCGTTTTAGTGGATTTTCCTTGGATATGTTGAAAAATGAAATACGAAATTCATCAATTCCGAGAAATAGAAAGCGCTATAGCGAGGAGATAAAAAGCTTTGCTTTAACATTATACTCCTACTCGCCTAAAGCATATCACTTTATTCGAAGAAAACTAAACTTGCCTCACGACTCGATGTTACGAAAATAGTTGAGTACGCACAATTGCGAACCGGGTTTTGGTACCGAAATAACTGCATTTTCGAAGAATTAAAAAGAAATGACAACGTAACATAAGTATACTCCAGGCTCCGGGTATTTATACATTTATGACAATTATTGTAAATATGCCAAAATTGATGAGAATGTGCACAAATGCAAGAGTATATATAATTTAAAAAATTATGTACATTTCACAATATTTAGAATATAAGACATACGTTTCTTCGACTCTTAGTTCATTATCTGCGTCTGTAAAAATATGAACTTGGCATAAACGTCCACAGTCTAACCATGACAAAGTAGAATAAATCCATGTTTCATTCTTGTATCATGATTAATAACAATAAAACATGCGTGACGACTCTCAAGATAATAATCATGAGTAATTTTAACACATTTGACTCTTTATTTTGCAATCATTATTCATATGATTGATGAATTCAATGGTATGCACTATACATCTATAGTTTGTAGTAAAACAGAGAAAGCATTCCACAATATGTACATGCATATTTGTCTTCCTCATGGACATAACAATATAGGGACGGAGTTTTAGGCCCGGTGCAGACGAGCGGTTTGCGGCAGTTTGCCGCTGCGTTCATTCGCGGTGAAGCAATACGTGCGTTCGTCATAACGAACGCAAACATGCCGCCTGGTAGCCGCAAAACTTTGCGTCCCGTGTGGACTGCTTCATATAAATGTATGTTCTGCTAAAACGCGCGCGGCAAACTGTCGCAAACCGCTCGTCTGCACCGGGCCTTTCCCTTCGACCAGCACTGTATTGCTCGAGGATATAATATAGAGACTGCAGTACGTGGTTCGATCACGACTGTCTTTCTCCGCCGTTAAACTGGGAAGTGGAGTTGCAGAGGGTGGCGCAGGGTGCCTCGAAGACGACGCGAGCGGTCAGTTCGGAGCGCGGTGCGCCAGGAAGGCCGCAGGCTGCTCGAACTCGCGCAACGATGTAATAAAAATATGGGTTTGAAACTGATTAAAGATAAGTTAAAGGACGCTGACTGCTGCTATATCCGCTGGCATCATGAGTTTATTGCTGCTACGTGTGTTTTGACAAGTTCGGTGGCTTTAATTACAAGAAATGAAATCAGGCTATAGCCACCTGGCGACAAATCGTAAACAACCATCGATGAAGGGAACGAAAGATCGGCTGCTTCATGGATGGATTGCTCTCTTCAACTAATCCTTCTTAAGGCTATGCATCACCACTGTCTGGTCTCTGTCCTCTTGCGTCTGATCTCTGTCACCCCAGCCCCACACTTCATGGCTGCCGTCACCAGTTCTTTTCACCCTTCTCTGCACTATGTCTTTGGGCACCACTTTCAGATCGTACGCCCAGCCGATCTTCGCGAAAAGGTCAATGAACGCTGTCGTTGTGTTGAATCTGTAGTTGCCCAGCTCGGATGTCTTGTAGTCCCATGGGAACGCGTGGTGATAATTGTGCCAGGCTTCCCCAAATGCGAAGATGGCTGCAACCATGTGTTCACAGGAATCGGTGAATCTGAAATTAGCGACGAGTTCGTTAAAGTAGCGCTACTTTCCTATTGACTCCGCTATACATATATTTGAAGAGAATAAATAATCGATTAATCGAAGTTCCAAGTTTGTATTCGTTTGCTCGATAATCCATCTAATACAGCTGTATGCACCCCTGTACGGTGAGATATCCCGCGAACTGCGTGTAAAAGCCACTATAGTAATGTATCGGTCCTAAAGATGGCATACGCGTACGCCACTATAGTGGCGAATTTTGATTTTTGCATTGCAAAAAATATGATTATATTTGTCTCTTACTGGGTTTTACTAGCAGAAGCATATTACAAAAATAATAACTTAAAAATTGTTAATGTATGCGTTAGGTTTATCCTTACTCCGTGCGAACTGAATGATATAAATTTTAAGCGATACTAACTTGTCATACGGTTTGCTCCCATAGAGATGGGCTACAGAATTGATCAACCCCGTACAGTTTAGTATAACAACATAACGCAGAATCGTGGGAACGAAAAAAGCATTCAACCACGTCTCGTTCCAGCATAGAACTGGTACAACAGTTGGTACAAAGAAACACAACAGGATCACCAGGACTATGTAATACCTGGAAACAGATTAGGATAGATATTAAGTCAAATAACAGGTTACTTTTGGCATGAAAGCTAAATGTAGTGGAGGATACATGTGTTTGCACGTCAACAAGGCTAAAATAATATGCATTACAATTTGACTTTAATATTATTATTGGACTTGTGATTTTAGTACAAATTAATACACTAGTAAAATTTAATGTTAAAAGAAATTATTTGTAATTGAATATTTACGGAAAACTGTGGCCTATAACAATTACGGAATTCGAATATTGTATTTATAACGCTTTCAAAATTGATTATCTTCAGAAATGTTACTTGACAGTCTTACTTTACTTTTACCCTATTCTTTTTTTTTTAGTTGTATCAAGAATTATGCATCTTTCCTCCCTGTATAGCGCCGTACAGATAATAAGAAACTGTTCACTAAGAAGGGTGCTCCCAACAAAGAATTACACAGTCCCTCCACTAATAAAATTATTCATTTGGCAATAATAATTTCTTTCGATATAGTTTCCCTACTGTAGATACAAATATCGTTTTCGTTCACTGTATATCACATTTTATCACTCGGGAAAAAATTATTTTTTGACGATGCAAGTAGAAATAGCAAACGAATGTTGGGGAAGATTATTATAACATTCATGCACAAGTTAGAAAAGCAAACCTAATACCAGGGATAAAATAAATTTTGTGTATTCGATGTAATAAAAATTCTAGTTAGTCTTACTATATACATATAATACCATAGTCTGGCTAGATAAATTATTAAGTCACTGCATTGGAGTAGGTGATCCTCCAACTATATAGAGAAGTGCAAACTAAAAAACAGAAGATTGTGCGAACTTTCTTAAAGCTCGTAAACAATTTCCAATACTCCGTGATGCTTCTCAATCCTTTTGGTGCTGAGATGCGGAAATCCTCCAGTTGCATTTGTTAATCATAGTGGCTGAACACCTATATGCGTCCATAGCATCGAAAAGATTGAGATTTAATCCACGATATGCATCTTTCTTCTATAAAATTAACATACGCGTAAAGATAATTAAAATACTGTCTTACCTATTCTGGAACGCCAGTAAGGGGTTTTCCTTCACATCATTAATATCGATTCCTTTGAGCTTCCGCACGGCGACCGAATGCTTTCTACACATCAGCCAACCAATATGCGAAAAAAAGAATCCCCTCTTTGCGTTATAAGGATCTGCATTTGTCCCGCTATATTTATGATGAACTCTATGATCCCTGACCCAGTTAATTACAGACCACTGTCGAAAAAAAATCAGAAAGAATTCGAAGAGTTAGGTCCATTTGATTCTAATTATAAGGGTGGTAAGAATCTCGCTAGGAGATCCTCCAGGGCAATTCTGGGATAAGTGCTGCGTGGTTCATCATAGTTCTCCTACCAAAAGGACTTTCCCACTTCGTGGCCAGATCTGCCAGGAACAGAGTCCCTACTCATTGCTAAAGAATATGGCTAATAAGGTTTGGGGCTAGATTCGGAGGGGGGCGGGAGGCCCCCCTGTGAGAGTGTTGACGGATGCCCCCACACACCCAACAAGTGCTCCCGAAAGCAACGTCTTCCTAGCAAAGAAATTATGTTTTAGTTCAAAGCTTAGTTCAAGCTTAACTGGATGTAAAACATAATTTTTTTACTAGGAAAAGGGTGCTATCGATAACACCTGTTGGGTGTGTGGGTGCTTCCGTTAACATCCCGACTCTGTTCAGTTAGTCTGTTCTGCGGCGTCGGCGGCAGGAAAAAGTTGTTTAGAATCATGCCTCCGACAACACATTTCAAGGTCATCAAAATCGGGGATGCGTGCCCTCTTCTATATAAATTACCCAAATTTCTTTAGGGGCGAATCCGTTCACTTACTTGAAAGGCTGCGGTTTGAAGGATCATCAATAGGACCTGGAGCGGCCACTTCGCTTTGTAGGCTTTGTGTGTCCATAATCTATGAGTACCAGCTGTGACTCCTATGCCAGTTAATACGTACAGGGCGTATGCTGCAAGTAAAGAGATCATGAAGAAAAGATCATACAATATGCACACCCGAACAGACTAAAATGAGGTTTTCCCTTTGCATTTATAGAATCCACATCCTCATATGCAGTACGCACTCGTTACCAGCCCGTTTCTACCATGCGTTGAAAGCCCGGTGACTATCCGCACCATTTCTTGGAATCCTTCGGACGAGAGTGGGGAAACCCGGAAACGAGCGAGAGGCTCTTTCGTTTCCTCTCGCTCGCTCTTGGGTTTTCTCATTCGCGTCATTGGCCGCGCGGAATAGTATCCACAACCCGCTGTGAGCCCGCCGCAAGCCCCGTTCGTCGGGCTGGTAACGAGTGCGTACTGGAAGAACCCCGAGTGTACGCGTACACGACGTGGGACAGCGCTGCTGTAGGTATTCCCCTTCTACCACGCGACCTACTTTCCTGGCAACGCTGCTTATAGTATAAGTTGTTCCCCCTCTGCCAGCCCTGGATCGAGCAGATTCTGCGCATCACCATCTGAAGGCGGATACTGCTGATATAACCTGCGAGCAGATTGACAGCAGGATCTGCTCGGTTTCTGCCGCCAATCTGCTGTCAGACCATGTCAGCAGGATCTGCCCGCAAAAACCATAGCTTAATGCGAACACAGATGGCACCGGTTCTGCTGACAATTTGCTGACTGGGACATGTAATAAACCCAACGTAAACTACGCGTGTCAATGGTACTTCCTTAGAATTTGTTCCATTGGTATTCAGTCTCTACTTTGACATTTCTTCAAGAATTACCATCGAAATATTAATGTCGCTCACCAAAAGTGGCTGTCATCAATTTGGCGGAAGTGAAGAGGAGGTATGCTCCGTAAAGTGCTGCAAGATGAAAAGCCGCGAAGACCACCACCGCCCTCCAGACGATGCGCCTCTCGTATTTCTCCTCTGACGTTTTCATCGCTACATTTTCCTCAAGCGTATCATCTTCGAATAACACACCCGTCGGGGTACTTGTGACATATGGCGCCATTCTTGCTTTATTCCTGAGAACTAACGTACACACGCACACACATTATATTGAACTTTTCCTGCAACGTACAAAGCTACAAGTGGTTGAGAAAAGTAGCGACATGGCGATTTCGTCGAGAAACTGGAGGAATGTAATATTTGTTCTATTTTTGTACACATAGTTTCGTTCACTCGTATAATGGGATGTCACAACTATGGAATCGCCGACTGCAATCAGTTTCCTGTCCTATTATTTTCTATGAATCCCACTTTTCTTATTTAAATGTTTTATATGGACGTATAAAGTTGTTACGGGACGAGGCTGAGAGCAATAAGATTGGCGACTACGAAGCCGAGAAGGCTATCACCGGGAGCCATTAGGAGGTTGGGAGTGGACGAACCGTTGTCTGGTATCATCGGGACCCCTAGGAAAAGTTAGTTTAGCCTCGTAATTTCATAACGTGATATACCTCGAGCGGTTAAGTTGTATCTCTGCGGGTTTAACTCACACTGGAAATTCAAATATTGATGGGATTCAATAAAGAACTTTGACAATAAGTAAGAAATAGCAACATAGATTCTAAAACTTCGATCTTTGCAATTGGTAATGTGTATTTGTCGCGGTACTTAAGTCCACCAATGAAGAATAAGTTTAAAGTAATTCCTAACAGTTACATACTGTATCGTTATTCCATGTAATTGCTCAAAAGGGACTGGAACTCGATCTCGCTAAGCCACTGGTTTATAAGTACACAAAACTAGAAGTGAACACCCGAGTATGCATTCGTGGTTCCTTTTATACTACAAAATTGGGTGTAAGAAGTGCTGCGGACATGCGCATGCCTTCAATTAAATATCAGTTTCCTTGAAAAACCTCGGCTGTGTCACACCACTGCAGGAAGTGATGACCCCACCGGGTCACGTGTATTCCAGATAGGGCTGTAATTATTCGAATATTCGAAAAGAATTTCACGACAAAGTGTGAAAAAATATTTCATGCTCAGATTCCTATTTGGTATACTCTGAAATTCTATCACTCCTAATATTCGAATATTCGAATCACAAATCGAATAGGCACCTGTATTATTCGAATATTCATTACAGCTCTAATTCCACACACCCGAATGCCAAAAGACTGCCGACAGACTTATAATTGTAGGCGCTTGGCGCTCGGAAGACGGCCTAATGGTGCGAGAATTGGCCCATAGGTGGCGTCTGTTAAAGTAGGAGTTCGGGACTAAGAGATCAGGGGAAGCCGCAGTGGCGGAATCGGTAAGGCGGCTGGCCAGCACACGGATGGCCCGGGTTCGAGTCCCGGCGAGAGTGGCTTGGCTTTCCTTTTTCCGGCTCCTACAGTTCAGAAGTGGGATCGACAGCGCTCCGGCGTTTGATATTGTATTGTTTGAGGTTGCCTCCTCGTGCTGACGTGTCCGGTTCCGTATCGTTTAGGAATTTTGAGGAACGCGGCCGGGGACGGCCGCAATTGTCAGGAATGGCCGAGCTGTAGGCGCTTGGCGCTCGGAAGACGGCCTAATGGTGCGAGAATTGGCCCATAGGTGGCGTCTGTTAAAGTAGGAGTTCGGGACTAAGAGATCAGGGGAAGCCGCAGTGGCGGAATCGGTAAGGCGGCTGGCCAGCACACGGATGGCCCGGGTTCGAGTCCCGGCGAGAGTGGCTTTCCTTTTTCCGGCTCCTACATAATGATGCCCGCCTGTCGGAAGACTGTCTCTGAACGTAAGCAAAAGTACAGTAGGGAAACTACGTACATAAAATTCCACCTAAGAATAGACCTACGCCCCTACCGATTTGCAACCGATCTGCGCAGCTTCCACGGATCTGCCACACGCGATTGGTCGTAGCGCATTCCCTGCCGCTTTCCTACCAATCAACGGTATATCCCTGCGCAGAACGAATCTACTCGTAGATGGAATTCGGTACAGATGCATTTGCATGCATGACAAGTGTTCTGTGCGACGTGGGGAGAGCCGTCGCCTGCTACTCAGTTAGCCAGAGTTCGAATCCCTCATGGTATGAAAATATTTTTCTGCGGTGTTCGAGAGACGCTTTCCTGCTGCTGAGTATCTGACTGGATGTTTTTAGTGAGTAAAAAGTCTCACACTACCTTGGCGCCTCCTCGAGAGGCCTTCGCCTTTTCATGGAGACGCCCGTGTGGTGTTCGACCACGAGTCGAAATACTCATCATTTGCCGAATAAATGGATAGCGTTAAGATATTAAGGGGTTAAACCACTGTAGCGCACGAAAAAATAGGCATATTTCGGGATTTTTTTTTGCGCAATAAAGAGATCAATCGAAATTCTGCAAAATTGGATTTATAATTCTATAATTTCTTATGAAGTACAAAAAATATTTTTTTCAACTTCGTTCATGACAAAATGGTGGCTGCGCAGCATTTCTCCGTCGGTGCCTGTTTTTTGAAAGTTTTTTCGATTCTATAGAACAACAGCAAAAGACGTACGTAGGATTTTTTCGATATATTGATTTTTCGCGAAATGGTGCATTTTTGAAAAAAGGTTAAAATTTATGAAAAAAAATCGTCACAAAATTGTTTATAAAAAAAATATGAAATATAAAAAAAAATCCTACGTACGTCGCTGGAGAAAGCAATTTTGAATATACTGTAAATTTTTCAGATCGATCGGTGAAGATTTGTTCGAGTTATGTTTCCGGCCAGTTAAAAAAAGTGATTTCGAGAAAAACGCGTTTAAAGTTTTAAGTACTGTAAAATCATATTATATTCTTATATACCATTAATCTGCGATGCCTGCACCATACAATTGCACCACATAATATTATTTTTAAGACCCTAAAACACCTTTTAAACAAAAAAAAAATTTTTTCTTTTTTGAAAATTCTACAGTGGTTTAACCCCTTAAGTACTAACATACAGTTTATGGTAAAATATACAAGTTAGGATTATTTTTTTAATTAGCCTTATGTAATTAGCATTATTTAAGGAATTGAAAGCAGGATCAATATAAAAGAGAAAGTCAATTTGTGAACTAACAATAAGGTTGTAATAATGTCCAGATAATAATAATACTGATAATAATAACAATCCTGATACTAATAATACTAGTACTAATAATGATATTAATATAATTATGTAATATTAATTATTACTCAGACCCCGATGGACTTTCTGAATCGTGTATCCATGTAGATGGTCTGGGTTAGGGTATTGCAAATTTTCATAATAAGACTCATTCATATTGTTTTCGTGGTATGGTACAATGGAGTGCGGAAATGATGACTTCCTGCTGAAAAGTTTGACGTTGTTACGAGCCGAGGCTGAGGGCAATAACATTGGCGGCTGCGAAATCGAGGATCTATGATTGTTTTAGAGTTTGCTAGTAGCGGGCGAACTGGTGTCTGATCTCACCGGAAGCCACTGGGAGGTTGGTTGTGGACGAACCAGTGTCTGGTATCATCGGGAGCCACTAGAAATGTTAGTTTAGCCTCGTAATTATATAATGCGATACACCTCGAGCGGTAAAGATGTATCTATGTGGGTACATCTCACACTGGAAATTCTAATAAAGAACTCCGAGTGAACTCCTGTCTTTCAGGTCCATGATCCTTACATCATGCTCACTCCTATCTCTCGATCACGGATGCCAGGCTTTGCCCTACGCGTAGTGGAGGGGGAACAGCTACAACAGTGGCGGTGTATGTGTGTCACGGCGTCTTCACTACTTAGTAATTCTCCCACTTCTAACGCAACAAGCGTGCAGTGAATGCGCGCATGCGTATTTGTCTCTTTACGTACCCGCCGTGCTACATTCGAATTATTCGAGTAGAACAGTGTTACTGACCAAATACGATGGCAAAACTGACTGAATTGTGTGTAATGGTTAACGATCAAGAATTTACTTTATACGTAGAGAAAGAAGTAGCACTTAAACGCAGCCGAAGGTCGCGGTTTATGGGTGTATTGTCCCGCGAGTCGGCGGTAGACAACGGTACGCAAGGGTCCGAAGTCGGGTATGCAGTGCTGACTAATACACAGGACAAATTAAAATGTGGAATGCGGGATGTCAGAATAATTCAACAGAAATACTGTACCAACGGGGGGGGGGGGGGGGTGGTGCGGTCGCGTTGGTGGCTATAATCATATACCCCTAGATGCTAAATACGTAACCTCTACCTACTTTTCCTGAAATAAAAATTATTTTAGGTTATGGAATGATTAGGTATATAGTATGAATGCTAGTGAATTTATGCATTCGCTGAATTAGTGCTTTGACTGTAACACATCCACTAGTTAAAGTATACATTTCATTTCTGGTAAAACTATGGGCGGTATTCACAGTCGCTTCGTAATCTCAAGACCATCTCAAGATGCCGCATTAATTTGGTATCGGGACACCCTGTATGTCAATTTTCACCGCTATTATAACTTATATTCCTTCCGCTTGTAGTGCTGCACTCTTATTTCATGCTTAGCCGATAACGTTGGATGGCACACGGAAATGGTAATGGGGCTCATGATGCTTCACCCTCCGTATCCTGAGCCTGTTTCATTTTTGACCCACGGTTTCCGAACGCTCACGCACACAGTGACAGAGCGGTTAATATTATTCGTAGCCAAGCGGTCATTTAGCTGTCGTCAAGGAGCGCCTCGCGCTTGGGGGTGTCATAAACCGGGTTTTTCCGGGGACTTTGTTGGGGCCTAAAGAGTCAGAAGCTCGAAGCGACTGCGTTGCCTTGGGGCATTCGCGAATGTATCGCCGACAACGACACTTCGCTGCATTCTCGTATTTTTTCCTGTGTCGTAATTTTGTTAGCTTTGTTAAACTATTATAATTCCACAAAAAGTGGGGTAGATGTTTTAGATAAATTAGTAAGGGAATACTCTTGTAGGCGTTGCACCCGCCGTTGGCCATTATCATTATTTATGCACTATATCGACATCGCCGCATATAATGCTTTTGTTATAACTTAGACATTCGTCAAAAATGAGGCGAAAGTTATTTTTAGAAGAATTAGCAAAAAAATATTGATAGACGGGCTAGTAAATTTGAAAATGAAGAAGGAGGGCTACATGCATATGTTGCAATCGCGATAGAAGCGACGGGAAGAAAAATTGTAAAGAAGAAAAAACTAGCAGGTCACAAGCGTAGTAGATGTTGTTTCTGTGTGGGGAACAATAATAAATATCACACTGTATGTGATTCTTGTAAAAAATATGTGTGTAGAAACCACTGTACAGAAAACCGCACACTTTTATGCAATACACGTACTAATATAAATGTTGAATAAACATAATTTTTTTATAATTCACAAATCGCAACCCTATTATTGTTTCGTATATGTAGAACAAGTATCCAAACGTAATCCGAAACCCTCTTCCACCACGTGCCGTAGTATTTCGGCGAGGATCTCGAGCTTGAGCGACCATCCCGACCTGAGTACTGTATCGGTGAGGGTCTCGAGCGACCGTGAATATGTATTAGTGAACTATCGGTGTGGGTCTGCAAAGACCCAGCCTCAGGACTCGAAGTCCAGTACTCGGAGGGTTATACTCTTTGAGACCCCCGCATTTCTCAGTGCGTTAAAACCGAGAGGTGGACTTAGGTACCGCGACAAACAAACACTGAAACAATTGTAAACGACTGAACTTATAGAATACAATGAGTTATTTCTAATTCAGAGTTCTTTTATTTGAATCAATCATCATCTGAATTTCCTCTTCGAGACCAACCCACATAGATAGGGTAAAGGCAGGTAATATGGAACATCTGATTTCAAAAGCTTGTCAAAAGTAGGGGAATTCGTTTTTTGAAATAAAACTGACATGAGGGGACGAAGGAATGAATGCATAATCATATTTACATAGTCAAATGTAAAAAAATCCAATTGTTTTGCAATTATAGTAAAAAAACTGAAAAGTGTGAAAATCAGCAGTTCGAAAAAATGGGTCCTAATATGGAACACCTAGGAACTTTGTAAAGAAAACCCAAAAATCTTTACTTTTTTTTACTAAAAATGAAGATTTATTAAGTAGAAGATACAAATAAATAAATACACATCATTTTTGGAATTTATTCCTGCTTTCTGCGTGTCCTACACGTTGGGCACGTGAATAATACGTCGGAAGCCCCACATTCTTTGTGTGCCCACTGAAAGCAGCGAATACATTGAGTCCTACATTTCATTGTCATTATTTTTATAATTACCATCACAAAATAAGCATTCCGCATCATTGTCGCCATCGTCATTATCAACTTCATCTATGTTACTCGGTATGTTCCATATTACGTACACACATGTTCCGACAAGAAATTAAGAATTATACTAAGAAGAAAGTAACTTTATTGGTAAACTATTGTTGAATAATCAAGAACACACATATTTAATGATAAATTATATCAAAATAATACTTTGTAACATACCTTCACTACAATATTTAACTGTTTGATGCACCCTGATAACCATCTGCCTGCAGTCTGCCAGCAGATGGACAGCAGGGTCTGCCAGGAGAGCGCAGGATCTGCCGGCAGATCGACGGCAGACTACGACCGCATTCAGCTACGGATCTGCCGGCAGACCCTGCCAAGCAGACCCTGCCGGCAGATCGACGGCAGATTTACGGCAGGTCCTGCTGCCTGCCTGACACATCCAACAGCGCCATCTGAAAGCCACAATTGCCAAAAGATTCCCTACGCGTGACGTCACACGGACGTGGCTACGCACCAACACATGTGTACCGTGTTTGCTATAGGTGTATATCCCCACCCTTTCTACTGCGCGTTTAAAATTGGTAAGCAGCAGTTTTGAGGTTCTACTCGCAGGTTATGTGAGCCGCAGTTTATTAAATAAGTTTTGTATTTATTTTGCCTTTAAAATTACAATTTCAACATAAGTGGCACATATATTAACATTTAATATTTACAATTAGAAATTCTAAATGCAAACATAAGACAATTTTCTCATCACCATATCCCCGCTTGTGTTAACTCTGAAAACAAATACAATATTAGTATAACATTGAAATGATACTGGGAAAGTACCGATAAATGAGTATTTTATTAAACGGACGCGAGAAAGTGTAGATTAGTGTTCATTGCGAACGTCGAGAGTTAAGTACTTTATTTCAGTGATGCTGAAATAAAGTGAGCACTGGAAAGTACTGTTTGGTTGTGTACGTTTTAAAATACTGGCGCTGAAAAGTGCCGATTGTTGTTCCTTGTGAACGTCGAGAGGTAGTTCCCGTTGTACTCGGTCGGGGCTGCCGTCGCCCGTGGATCACGCTTCCTGCTGCGCACCCTCTCTTTCGCGGTCCGAAGTGCTCGCTGCATCGACACTTGAAAATCCGATCGGAGCGGCTTGTCGAAATGCGGGTTCCCAGACACCGCTTCTGAAAAAATAATGCACGCAAAGTACGTTAGCATAATTATGTATAAAAACATGAAGATGCTTATTGCTTCGTACCGTAAATCGCCATTGTGATACGGGTGTTGTAAAACGGTCGTTGTCCTGTTCGGCCGAACCACGTGAAGGACGTTGTCACGTCGTCGATGAGGGCCTCCTTCATGCAATAGTCGACCGCAGCCTTCAGGTTGAACCCACCCACGTATTTGAAATATTGAACCTAAACCAAGTAAGTAAATATCGATGTAAGTATGTATTATATAAAAGTAAATAAAAGCATAATTTCGTTTTCACTTACAACTTTGGAATATGTTTCGTCGTCGATGGTCTCGAAACAGTCCACTTCCTCTGGTCACGATAGAGGAATGACGGCTGGTTTTCATGGTAGACCGTTACGGGTGGGCTGAACACATTGGAGAACACTCTCCAACAGAGTATTCATTCTTCTGCAAGCAGAACGGATGGAGACGTAACGTATTAATAAACACGATAACATGCGATACTTACGTCAGCTCCGCCTCCATGGATCCTATACGATCATGCACACTTCTGCGAACATTAACATTTATAAGAAAATGTCCTTACAGTAATATTTTTATAGCAAAAAAAAAGAAACATGTAAATTTACCCATTATCAGGAGGTTGGGTCGGCGCTGTATTTTGCTGCAACGGCTCACTGTGGATCACAGTGGCGCGTGCATACGATGTCCCTGGATCGGTGAATCCTTTGAGGACAGGAACAGAGGCCGCATAATTATCCTGAAACAGATACGTAGTATTTGCGTTAACAGTAAGAACACACATTGTTGAACCGTGTTCCTGCAGGACCATCCTCAGATCATGGATGTCCTGATCTATTGGTGGTCTCGGCGTGGTGGACGTCCTTTGGCGTTTCGGAACTTCCTCCTCCGAAGATGTTGTTTGGTAGCGTGTCGGTTTCCCAACCACACGTTTGGTTCGTAGGGACATCACAGCCTGTAAGTAAAAAAAGTTAAGTGCAGCACGGTATCGCACGCGTAAGTTGCTTCGCACTTCGCGCATAACCCTGCTTCTTTGCCTCTCCGATAGCGCGTGTCCCGATTTTCGCGACGTAGATAATTTGAAATTATTAAATTCCATAATTACTTACGTCTTGTGGATGTCTCGGGATAATGCTCTGGATTTAACGCTCTGGAAATTATTTGGTCTGCCGTCGACGACTGTCACCTCAGAATGAACGAGAATTCGAAACAAACGCGAACTGGGAAGTAGAGTCCCGACCAATCACGAATGTCCGCGAGGCGGTGCAGCCAATCCGAGCGTTCGTTTTCAAGCACAAAGGGTACCACGTCGGACAAAGGGTACCACGAGGTAACATTTTGGCGGCACAGTGGACTACGCTCGGATTGGCTGCACCGCCTCGCGGACATTCGTGATTGGTCGGGACTCTACTTCCTATATTAAATGTTAATATATGTGCCACTTATGTTGTAATTGTAATTTTAAAGGCAAAATAAATACAAAACTTATTTAATAAACTGCGACTCACATAACCTGCGAGTAGAACCTCAAAACTGCTGCTTACCAATTTTAAACGCGCAGTAGAAAGGGTGGGGATATACACCTATAGCAAACACGGTACACATGTGTTGGTGCGTAGCCACGTCCGTGTGACGTCACGCGTAAGGAATCTTTTGGCAATTGTGGCTTTCAGATGGCGCTGTTGGATGTGTCAGGCAGGCAGCAGGACCTGCCGTAAATCTGCCGTCGATCTGCCGGCAGGGTCTGCTTGGCAGGGTCTGCCGGCAGATCCGTAGCTGAATGCGGTCGTAGTCTGCCGTCGATCTGCCGGCAGATCCTGCCGCCAGATCTGGTTATCAAGGCACTTTTCAGAAACTTTTACACCCCACGAAAAATATAAACGTTTCTCTTTCAATGATAGATGCCCGACTGATGCTCAATTCTCAGTATCATCGTCTATTGTGTCTAGGGATCTAGTATAAACGATTACCTGAAGAGTTCGTTATTTCTTTATCGAAATTTTACGAAGTTCCATATTACGTGCTGTTCCATATTACCTGCCTATACCCTACTCCTTTACCGCTCAAGGTGTATCATATTATAAAGTTACGAGGCTAATTAACATTCCTAGTAGCTCCCGGGGATACCAAACCCTGGTTCGTCCACGATATCCACCTTCCTAGCGGCTCCCGAGAATACCAGACCCCGGTTCGTCCGCTATTAACAAACTCTAACAAACAAATTCAATCCTCGGCCTCACAGCCGCCATTCTCATTGCCCTCAGGCTCGGCTCGTAACAACCTGGTCTGTGACTGAATTATTGTCTCAATTAACAAGGTAAGTCGCTAAAACTTTTTAATAGACTTTTTATGTAGAGCCTACAGTAGAAATGAAGGGGGCGCACAGACTTGGAAATTGTCCGGAGAAGGTTCGACAGAGTTCGAATCATCTTCTTTCGCATAAGTTTCTGGAAATACCATGCATGTACAAAATAATATATTGTAACAAATGCATTTAAATTGTCAGATATTTTTATACCAGCAAACTATTTGTAACTTAGTTTTTATGTAAAGCTTATATAGAAATGAAGGGGGCGCAGAGGCTTGGATAAAATTGAACGGGCCGCAGACGCTTGGATAGAAATGAAGGGGACGCACAGGCTTGGATAGATGAAGGGGACGCACAGGCTTGGAGGTTGTCCGGAGAAGGTTATTAGATAGACAGAGAAGCATCTTCATTCGCACAAGTTTCTGGAAATTTGTCGAATAAGGTAAAAAATAAGGTAAATGGACAAAATTTAGTTTAAATTTAGCAATTTGGAGCAAGTCACATTAGTGAACAAAGTACGCAGAAGACACATCTCCCTTGATACTTTTCAATTCAATCTTTTGTTGTGAAAGACATTCGTAATACTTTAAAATCCACAGTAGTTGCCACGCTATTCATTAATTTTATTAGTTTCCCATTAATAAGATTTCAATTCACCAATAAACATACTAAATTAATTTTATTCCAACACCAATAAATTGTGCGTTTAAAATACTGGATCTTTTCGTTCATTTTCGCTAAATTACCATTAGCATTTAAATTTCCTGCAACAAGACTTTCTACCATACGCTCTCACCTCCTTTGGACACATTATGCAGTCTCTACCTTACTATAGCAAAAGGCCACTCTATTGCTATATTTCTATATAAGTTCTACGTTAAGTCGTATAACTAAAAAAAATGTGGCTTTCATATATTTACAGATAATCGAAGCAGAAGATGATGTAGTGTGATCTACGTCAGACTATGTACGCACAAATTTGAAGGTAGGGTTTTGCATACGCAATTATTCAATCACTTATCTTGACATACGAGCACGTATGATAATTTATAAATAATTAGTAAATGTGTCCTATTTCAGTTAACGATGCAGACGAAGAGAATTATTTCAACAGCTGAAAGAGAAAGTAACTCTGCTGCACGAGCAAATGAAATAAGCACATTTTCATGTATAGGGGAGACCGGGGCAGATTGTAACAAAAAAAGTTTTCACAGTTTTTTCTCGAAAGTGTTTTCCTCAATCAGGAAATAATTTGCGTGATTTACTGCTTACATATGTGGTGAACTAATTGCGTGAAAGTGCGTGACAGAATCTTGGACACTTAGACATCTAGCTTCATCTTAAACAAATCTGAACCTTTGTTACAATCTGCCCCAGTCCGGGGTAAATTATAACACATCTGTTTTACTTATTTAAATAGAAATATGAACACAAATAAACATTTCTAAAAAATATAAATGAAAACACAGATCATTATTAAACATTTGATATACATGAGTTAAGCAATCATTGCTTATTCATCTGATTCTATCAAAATCTTCTTCTGTGCTTTTTTTACTTTTGTCTTCATACTTTTTTTCTATTTTTTGGATTCTCGATTGTTCTGTTGTTCGTCTAGAGCATCTTTTTCCGGTGTGTCAGCAAATAGCTTGATTTATCACCATTTGGAGCGGAGTAAGTATAGTAACATGTTACAATTTACCCCGAGGTCGAATTTTTGCGTTTTATCTCAGCAAACGAGAAACTAAACATGAAATCACTAAAATGCGTACACATAATAATAAACCAATGTGTACTGATTCGTTTGCGACAAAGAAACAAAAATTCAAACGGTTCCTAATGACGGTTAATTGAAATAAAAGTGCTAAGACAACATTTACTTACGTGCTCTAAATCAGGCATCGGAATTAAGTGATCTTTTCGGCCGAGTTTCAGAGGCGACGCCTCCTTTCTCCCGCCGCGCGTCTTGGCCCCCGCGGCGGCCCAGAAGCCTCGAGCGCCTCAGGCCCGTGCCGTATGAACCGCGCGTGGCGCATTGGGGCGACACCCGTATCAATAGGTTTCCACATCACCCATGGGGGTACTATTATCGATGCGTTTTTTTTTGTCAGTGGTATCCCCTGTAGGCCTATTCCACTGTGCCGCGTGATAAAAAATAGAGTGGAAAAGCGCGTTTTATTATCAAAATTTTAAACATGTTTGGGAAAACTAGATTTTCGCGCACGTTTCGACGTACTGGGTACATCTAAATCTAAATTGTCGAAACGTGCGCGAAAACCTAGTTTTCCCAAACATGTTTAAAATTTTGATAATAAAACGCGCTTTTCCACTCTATTTTTTATCACGCGGCACAGTGGAATAGGCCTACAGGGGATACCACTGACAAAAAAAAACGCATCGATAATAGTACCCCCATGGGTGATGTGGAAACCTATTGATACGGGTGTCGCCCCAATGCGCCACGTGCGGTTCATACGGCACGGGCCTGAGGCGCTCGAGGCTTCTGGGCCGCCGCGGGGGCCAAGACTCGCGGCGGGAGAAAGGAGGCGTCGCCTCTGAAACTCGGCCGAAAAGATCACTTAATTCCGATGCCTGCTCTAAATACTAAAATTCTGGGCTATTACCACAAAATGAATACATAACGCTCGTTTGTGTCACTAAAACCGACGGTGCTAATATCGTCAAGCAGCTCTCGCATGCTGTGGGTTACCAGATTTGTCGTTCAAAAGATTTTACTTATGTTACAATTTACCCCGTGTTACAAAATTTATTTCTTTAAAATTATTATAGTATTTATGTTATTATATAAATATATTATGGGGATTATTTTTATTACTCACGGCCGCCACGGCCCCGGTAATAATATGAGATTAAAATTTATTTGAAGTCATTCCCTATAAAAATGTTGATGACCGAGCAGCCATTGTTGGATTCAATACCGGGGGACGAACGAGCAGCTGTTTTATGGGACGATTGCTCTGTTTTACTAATCCTTCTTAAGCCTATGCATCAACACTGTTCGGTCCCTGTCTTCTTGCGTCTGATCTGCGTCACCCCAGCCCCACACTTCATGACTGCCGTCACCGGTTCTTTCCACTCTCTTCTGCACCAGGCCTGCCGGTACCACTTTCAGATCGTACGCCCAGCCGATCTTCGCGAAAAAATCAATGAACGCTGTGCTGAAGTTGAATCTGTAGTTGCCCAGCTCGGCCGCCTTGTAGTCCCACGGGAACACGTGGTGATAATTGTGCCAGCCCTCCCCGTGTGCCACGATGCCTACAGCCAAGTTCTCGGAGGGATTGATGTACCTGAAAGTAGGGATGAGTTCTGTAAAGTAGCGCTACTTATCTAGGGCTCTGCGATACATATATTTGACGAGAGAAAAATAATTAATTAAACGAATGTTCCCAGCTCGATGATCCTTCAAATACAGCGTCTCCCATATGTTAATATTAAGCCTAATAGAGTGATTTAGCAACAGGGTGCGTCGCCATTCCTGTACACAACGTTGTAAATTCTCACGAAAAGAAATCGGATACTAATCTTGCATTTTTTTTTTCAAAACGATGAAACACGTTACCTAAGTAGCAAACTATTTCGTCTAGCTTCTCAAAAAATCTCAAGTCGTTTGGACCAATTTTGATGTATGTATGTCACAAGGGTACATGTCGAACTGACAATCTTCTTACAAAAATATTTGACACGTATTTTTTTTTTAGCTGCCATCATCCATATTAAAATGGTGAAAACAGCGGTCACAGTGGCGAAGGGAAACCTATATGGTATAATATTTCGAAAACTATTAGAGGTAGAAAAACGGTTTGAATGGCAAGTGTGCGTATTTTTTCATAACCCCTACAGCACACTTTGTTGCAGGAACGTTGCACACACGTTGCAGTACATTACAATGTTGCCATTTGGTTGCAGGTTGCATTGCAATATTCCTGCAACATTGTGGAAACATTGCCGTGCAATATTGCGCTCGCAACGTTTGAGCAATATTTCGGCAATATTGCACACACATTGCCGTGCAATATTGCGCTCGCAACGTATGAGCAATATTTCGGCAATATTGCACACACATTGCCGTGCAATATTGCAATGGCCACGTTTGTGCAATATTTCCGCAATATTGCACACACATTGCCGTGCAATATTGCGCTCGCAACGTATGAGCAAGTTTTCGGCAATAAATCCGGAATTACGCGGAACGATACTGCAATGTCGACACGCAGAATACAGTCTAAGATTCAACAGGCTATCGCCGAGGAAATATATGCGAACGTGGACAATATCTGACATAAATAATTAATACAATTATTTAATTAACACTATAGAGTTTAAACAAATTCATTAACCATATACAACAACAAAAGATATTGGTACAAAAAGTGTTACAAGTGCCAATTACTGCCAGTGTCCCTACCATTGACATTTAATTTATTATGCGTAATAAAAAAGTTCGGTATTGTCGAGTGAAAATTTCTAAGTCCCGATTTATTGCGGATTCATTGCCGAAATCTTGCTGATAAGTTGCGAGCGCAATATTGCACTCGTAATGTATGAGCAACATTTCGGTGCTACGGGTCGCGGGTTCGAATCTCCCTGGGGTAAAATAATTTTCTATTTAATAAAGATACACGGACGTTATACTACTATGATTCTGCACACATTCATGTCGTCGCCCCCCTCGGAGACACGTCCGATATATATAATTAATAAAATACCGTTATTTTTATTTTTGGCCCTACTGCCCGAAACGATGCTTAACCATTGCTGTAAAATCTCAGAAATGTTGTGCGAACATTGCTGTAAAATCTCAGAAATGTTGCGTGAACATTGCTGTAAAATCTCAGAAATGTTGCGCGACCATTGCTGTAAAATCTCAGAAATGTTGCGCGAACATTGCTGTAAAATCTCAGAAATGTTGCGCGACCATTGCTGTAAAATCTCAGAAATGTTGCGCGACCATTGCTGTAATATCTCAGAAATGTTGCGCGAACATTGCTGTAAAATCTCAGAAATGTTGCGCGACCATTGCTGTAAAATCTCAGAAATGTTGCGCGACCATTGCTGTAAAATCTCAGAAATGCTGCGCGAACATTGCTGTAAAATCTCAAAAATGTTGCACGAACATTGCTGTAAAATCTCAGAAATGTTGCGCGAACATTGCTGTAAAAACTCAGAAATGTTGCAGAAATATATCCTGCAATGTTGCACAGGGCGGACATAGCAATTTACTTGCAACTTTTCGGCAATATTCCGTGCAATGTTTCAGATATCAAACCGCAACGTAACTGAGACATTTCGGCAACCAATGTGCTGTAGGGGAAGGAATCGAACTACGTGATCAGATTCCAGGAAATACGATTTGTTTAAATAATACATGGAAAAGTGGCATCTTTTTGTTCATTTTCCTGGCTAATGCTAATCCACTTTCCTGTAAATTTCTGTGTGAAAGGTATATATTGTACTAAATACAAAATACGGATAAATTGACATTTTTTCGCAATGTAAGAAAAATGATTATATTTGTCTCTCATTTGACTTTAATAGGAGACGTATGTTAAAAAAGTAATAACTTAAAAATTGTTAATGCGTGGGTTAGGCTTACCCCTACTTCATGCAAGCCAAATGATATAAATTTTAACTGATACTAACTTGTCATACGGTTTGGTCCCATAGAGATGGGCTGCAGAATTGATCAACCACGTGGCGTTCAGTGAAGAAATATGACGCAGAACCCCGGAAACGAAGAAAGCATTCGACCACGTCTCGTTCCAGCATAGAACTGGTAGAACAGTTGGTATAAAGAAAGACAACAAGGGAACCAGCACATTGTAATACCTGTAAACAGATTAGGAAAGATGTTAAGCCAAATTACTTACAGTTTAATTCTCGCATGAAAGCTATAAAATATAATGGAGGATAAAAGTGTTTGCACGTCAACAAGGCGAAAATAATATGTACCTATGTGTTACAATTTGACTTATATTATTAGTACACTTATGATTTCGGTACAAATTAATAACCTACTAAAATATTTCATGTTAAAAGAGTATCCGAGAGCTGAAGTCTTTACGCGCAGGAATTTAACAATTTGTAAGTAAATGTTTACAGAAAACTGGGTCGTATAACAATTACGGAATTCAAATACTGTATCGTGTCTACACACTTTCAATATAGATTTTCTTAAAAAATGGTACTCCACAGTCTCACTTTACTTTTAGCCGAAGTATTCCCTTCTTACAGCTGTATCATAAATATACAGCTATATAATAAAAAGCTTTTCACTAAAAAGGGAACCCCCAACAAAGATTTAAGCAGTCCCTCCACTAATAAAATTACTTGTTTGGCAAGTTGTAATTTCTTTCGATATAGCTTCCCTACTGTACCAATGCCGTTTGCGTCCACTATATGACACAGTGAGAGCAAAAACGGACTAACACACATTTTTTTTCGAAATTGAGTTAGTAGCAATAACGTATTCCAATATGCTCTACTAATCATATAAAACAGGAAAAATTTTTTTTGAACGTGGGTTGGTCCGTTGTCGCTCTCACTGCCTCATATGTAATATGTATATCACATTTTATCATTCGGGGGAAAGAAGTTATTTTGACGATGCAGGTAGAATTAGCAAACGAATCTTAGGGAAGATTATTATAACATTTATGACCACGTTAGAAGAGCAAACCTAATATCAGAGATGAAAGGAATTTTGTGTATTTCGTGTAATAAAATTTCTAGTTAATGTCTTACTATAATACCATAGTCTGGCTGAATTAATTATTAAGTCACTGCACTGAAAGACCAAAAAAAAACGAAAGATTGTGCGAACTGTCCCAAAGTTTTTAAACAATTTTCAATACTCGTTCGTGATGCTTCTTGATCATATTGGTGCTGCTATGCGGAAACCCTCCAGTTGCATTTGTTATCCATACTAAGTAGCTGAATACCTACATATATGGGTTCTCCGCACACACTGATTGTGAGCGTAGATATGCGCCCATAGCATCGAAAAGTTTCAGATTTAATCCGCGAAATGCATCTCTCTCCTATACAATTAACATACGCGTAAAAATGATGAATAAACGGTCCTACCTTTTCTGGAACGCAAGTACGGGGTTTTCTTCCAGATCACTAATGTCGATTCCTTTGCTTTTCTCCTGGATGCTCGGGTGCTTTTTACACAACATCCAACCGACATGTGCGAAAAAGAATCCTCTCTTTGCGTTATGGGGATCTGCATTTGTTTCGCTATATTTATGATGAACTCTATGATCCCTGGCCCAGTGAATTACAGAAAACTGTCGAAACAAGAACCAGAAAGAATTGAATTAGGACCATTTTATTCTAATTACAGTATATTATTGTATATTTTTTAGCTTCTGGATCGATATGTCGCTTGAACTTTGCATGAGTTACATTGATATTTTGTAGAGTTTGTTTCCGCCATCAGGAGAAACTCGTAAAGCGTCTAGAAATCATAAATAAATAATGTTGGAAGGTAAGGAGAACATTTACGGTTCCGATTTTAAGTTAATCAGAAGAATTGTGGACATTTTTCTTTTTAATTTTATTAATAATTGTAAGAGTTTATGGCAAATTAGGGAACGGCCTATGATCTTAGAGTATATATACATGGAGGTATCATTGCCTTAGAGCAGGCATCGGAATTAAGTGAACGCGGCGGCCGATTTTCAGAAGCAATGCCTCCTTTCTCCCGCCGCGCGTCTTGGCCCCCGCGGCGGCCCAGCAGCTTGGAGCGCCTCAGGCCCGTACCACGTGAACTGCGCGTGGCGTATTAGGGCGACATTGTATCAATAGGTTTCCACATCGGCCCAGAGAGCACGATTGTCGATGCGTTTTTGTTTTGTCAACGCGCCACGCGCGGTTCATATGGTACGGGCCTGAGGCGCTCCAAGCACTTAGGCCGCCGCGGGGGCCAAGACGCGCGGCGGGAGAAAGGAGGCGTTGCCTTTGAAAATCGGCCGCCGCGTTCACTTAAGGGGGCCGTCTCCTTTTTGTTATGGTCCGAATCGATCGAAGCGTCCCTTGTAAACAGACGGACCGTAATGAAACTACTGCGGTCGATAAAAAGAACTTATACATTAGTGACATCTCCAGGTACTCTGTGTAGACGAATTTTTGACGCATAGTTGCCATATCTTCGGTTCTCTCTGTCTCTGCCGCGCTGTTGCCACAGAGTTCTCTCTGTCTATCGAGAAGTCTTGTCACTCTTGAAGGAATACGGCACGAGAGCTGCGTCTAGCGTCAGAGCCTCGCCGAACGTAGCAATAATGAATGATAGAGAGGTTGGGTAGTGAAGTTAGGAAACATGTCAATGAAACAATACTAATTTGCGCATCAATATTTTTCATTTATACGTAGAGAGATGTAATACTTTGTATAATCAATGTGTGATTTCAAAGCATACAATTTGAATAAGGTACATCACCGAAGTGTAACACACCGATCGTAATGAAGTTTATGAATGCTATACCTAATTCTTCGAAAAACATGACACTTTCTTTTTTATCTAGCTATACATCAAATTATCTATTTTATCAACAAGAATTGTCTGTTGTTTAAATACAAATTTAATAACGTAATCATTTTTTAAACGATTTTATTCAGCTTTGATCCTCTGTTTGTTGTATGTTTGTTTGTCTGGTTCAAATCTGGCAACTCAAATTTAACCCACCCCCTACTATCTAATTGTCTTGAAACTTTGCAGGCGAGCGTGGTTTGGATGACAATACAATATTTTAAAAAAAAATTAACCCCGAGAGGGTAAAAAAATTACCCAATCATCGATAAATATAACCCATAACTACAAATCCAAACGACTTGAAATCAACCATCTATATCAGCGGTGCACAGGACCCCCAATTCCGGGCGCGAGCGCACATTCGAGCTCGAGCTCCGAGCTCATTCCGGGAGAAGCGAGTCCGCCAACGGAGTGGGGAGCAGCCTGAGTAGTGGGAGCGGAGCGTCAAAGGCTGCCGCAGGGGTCTCCAGAGTTTGACGCTCCGAAAATAAGGCACATTTTGGGAAATTTTTGAAAGGAAAGTATTGAGTATTATAATTCCAATCTCTGTACTTTTATTAATTGAAATTTGAAAAATGTGTTCAAATTTTTGTATGCAATAATAGTAATTTGGTTCAAAGTTATAATGGTAGTAGTAAGAGGGGTTTGAAAAAAACGTTTGTTGTTGGCGAGCATAATTTTGGCTGTCGTAATATGTACATCTGAAACAAAAAACGTACAATTTTTCTTAATCTATATGAGTGTGGTTATGGTATGAACTTTAGTTCATGTTGAATGAATAATGTTGAAAAGCACAAAAATTGTTGTATTTCAAATGAAAACATTAATTTTTTGGAAAAGCATATGTTAGTTTTTTGTGTTGCAAAATTGGATTTTTGCAAATAATTCATTCTAGCTCACACGATAACCACACAGATTAAGAAAAATTTTGCGCTTTTTGTTTCCGATGACTGCGACAGCCACAATCATGTTCGCCAGCTACAAACTTTTTTAAACCCTTCTTACTGCTATCATTATAAATTTGAACAAAATTATTATTATTGCATACAAAAATTTAAACATTTTTCAAATCTCAATTAACCCTCCGTATCCTGTGCCTGAGTCAATTTTAACCCACTGCTTGAGGTCGCTAACACACACACGGTGATGGAACTGTATATGTAAGCCGCGGTCAAGCGATTATTTAGCTGTCGGAGGTGTCATAAAAGCATAAACTGGGCCTTTCCAGTGACCGTGTTGGGGCAACAATGGGAAGCTCGAGACAATACCATATTTTCCTTGGAGAAAACAAAATGGGCATACGGCCTCTGCAGTCATAGAATTCTCCACCACGAGACCTTATACCGAGGACCCATACAGCACACCTAGTTGCAGCAGTATTGCAGGAACGTTGCTGCAATATTACGTTGTTGCAGGTTGCATTGCAATATTGTAGGAACGATGCTGCAATATTGTTTTGCATTATTGAATTGGCAACTATCCTGCAATATTGCTGCAATATTGTACGATCGTTGCCGTGCAATGGTTTATTGGCAACTATCCTGCAATATTGCTGCAATATTGTACGATCGTTGCCGTGCAATGGTCCATTGGCAACTATCCTGCAATATTGCTGCAATATTCTACGATCGTTGCCGTGCAATGGTTTATTGGCAACTATCCTGCAATATTGCTGCAATATTGCGCGCACATCGACGTGCAATGGTTTATTGGCAACTATCCTGCAATATTGCTGCAATATTGTACGATCGTTGCCGTGCAATGGTCCACTGGCAACGGTCCTGCAATATTACTGCAATATTGCGCGCACATCGACGTGCAAAGTTCCAGTGGCAACGGTCCTACAATATTTCTGCAATATTGCGCGCACATCAACGTGCAATGTTCCAGTGGCAACAGTCCTACAATATTTCTGCAATATTGCGCGCACATCGTCGTGCAATAATGTAGTGAAAACTTGTGGAAACATTACAACAATATTCTGAAGCAACTATGACTTTGTCAAAATTTTTCGAAATATGTACATTAGGGTGGTCCTTAGCTATAGGGGTCAACATTTTTTATGAGTTCTTTTTTATCGCACCCCCCTAAATTGTGACACTTGATGAGTAAATGATATGTGCAAAATTTCAAAGTGATCGGACAATGGCAACCCTTGCTACATTTGAGTTAAAGTTTTGAAATTTTAGTGATTTCTCGTCAGTTTCGAACATAATTTTTTTCGGCTATTTTTGAAGTATCAGTGAATATTTTTTAATAAAAGCACAATTTATTAGATGTATAATAATAATATGCATGTTACTTACAAAAATATATACGAAATCTTTGAGTTTTATCTCTTAAAATTAGTATATAACGCAGCGTATAAGCTACTGTACGCAGTTCGAGTCAAATTATAGTTCTTTTGATGCACAAGTGTATTGTTTGTTTTTGTAATAATGATTATAGTATTAGTACTTAGGAATTAAATTTTTTTACATAGTTGTAAACGAAATACTCTCTATTGAAATTTAAGTTATATATTATAGATTGAAGGTAATAAATTAGCATATTATTAAATTCTATGTATTTTTCAATATATTATATTCTGTGTTTGTAAATTTGTTTACATTAGGGTAAAGTCTCCTATAATCTTCAATTATTTGTAAAATATATTGTTTTTCTTCCTCATTTTTTGTCAGCAGATTATTATATTCTGATATAAGTTTGACATAACGTTCAGTGGTACCTATCATTTGTCACTTATAAATGTGTTGTACTTTGTAAAGTTTTCTGATATAACGTGTCGTTCTTCCACAATGAAGGGTCCTTTCCTAAAAAGTCTGTAGGTATATTGTACCTATTAAAAAATTTGGTTTGGAAAAACCAAACAATCCGCCTTTACCAAGTAAAACGCGGTAATATTCACGATTGCCAGGTAACGATTTTTTTTCTATGATATTAGAAGGTTCTTTCATTAGAAGCATTTTCATAGGGAAAAGCCTGGAATATTCACGTAGTTGCATACAGTAGCTAAACCGCAGCGTTATATGTCAAGTTTCTCTTCCATATCTCCGTGGTCGTGGGAAGCTACGACACAAGTTTTTGAGTAAATTATTTAAAGTTGTGTCTATATATCATTATTATACATATCAGAAAAAACAATAGTTTTTAAGGAACTATTAAGTAATCCTTTATAATAGGGCAGTATCAAATTATTTAAAAAAATTGACATAAAATCGCTAAAACTTCAAAACTTCAATTATAGTGCGACACGGGTTGCCGACGTCCAATCAATTTGAATTTTTTCAGGGATCATTTTTCCGTCTAGTGTTACAATTTTGGAGGGTGCAACGAAAGAAATCGGAAGTCGTGAAATAAGACTTCACGTAGCCGCGCATAATGGCTCCGACGCTGTTGTACGCTAATTTTAATGGTAAAATTCAGAGATTCTGAGAATACTGTTTGAAGTCACACAGAAATGATACTATTATACACCTAAGAAATTGTACTTTTATTAAAAAAAGAATCACTAATTCCTCCATAATAGCGGAACACAATGATGTGCGAAATTGACGTGAAGTCACTAAAATTTCAAAACTTTAACACAAATGTGGCACGGGTTCCCGTTACCCAGTCACTTTAAAATTTTGCACACATCATTTTCTCACCAAGTGTCACAATTTAGGGGAGAGCGACCAAAATAAAACGGAAGTTGAAAAATAAGGACCATCCTAATGTACATGACGTCGAGTGGTTTCTACGGCGTGTTTCATTTAACTGGATACGCTAGAATATCTCGTTGGCCGTTGAAGATATGAAAAAAGTGTTATCGCGGGAGTTGTATGTAGGTACATGAACTTATAGAGGAGATTCGAAGATCAATTTAATTATTTTAGATAAAATAGGTACTATATTTTTTAATGGCTGAAATTATTATTATTATTATTAAACGTCTTTATTGCACAAATACGTATATACAATCTAGCAAGAGAAAAGAGAGAAGAGAAGACAAATGTAAAGGTTTAGTCTAAAGACTGTTTTCCAACCTAACCTAAAACGACACCGGGTGAAATTTGTAGTACGCACCTATAGTGTTACAAAACCCTAATGGGGTTTGTCAAATGAGCCTTCGTTTTTGAATAATTTGAGTTTAAAGTATTGCACGGTAGGCGTATAAGTTCGAATACGTAAGCAATCTTATCAATCAGCGGTTGTAACTGCGGCGGTAAAGTGTTCGTCTACGATGCTACAGGTCCTCGGTTCGAATCCCTCTGGGGTAAAAGAATTTTCTATGAGAAAAAGACACACGGGCGTTATACAACTACGATTCTGCACACATTCACGTCGTCGCGTCCCCTCACTGCCCGAAACGTTGCGGCGGAAATTACACTCCTGCAAATATTGTTAAGGCGGACATAGGAGTGAACCTGCACTGCAACGTCTCTGCAATGATGCGGTGCAATGGAGTTGCAGGATCGATCAATTGCCCCCACTATTTTGCCGTTTCGTTGCAGGACTACATATTTGTAATGTTCCCAAAACTTTGCAAAAAACACTCCTGCAATATTGCTAAGGCGGACATAGGAGTGAACCTGCAACTTCTCTGCAATGATGCGGTGCAAAATTGCAATCTCGCACCGCAATATTGCCGAAGAGTTGCAGGATCATTGCCACAATTTTGCAGTTTCGTTGCAGAATCATTGCCGGAACGTTGCAGGACTACATATTCGTAATGTTGCCGCAACTTTGCAAAAATACACACCTGCAATATTGCTAAGGCGGACATAGGACTGAACCTGCAACGTCTCTGCAATGTTATGTTGCAATATTGCCATCTTGCACCGCATCATTGCAGCGACGTTGCTGCAATGTTATGGTGCTGTGTGGGGAGTGGGGAATGAAAATACCACGGTCGAGCTCGAAGGCGCACCGACTGCCCTAGGGCAGACTTAGTGTGTACCCCTGGTGTATTACTTACTTCATACCAAACAACTTTGTACGAAACGTGGCAATTGTCAGAATGTTATTCCGTTTGGGTCCGAATATTTTTGGGGTTGTCACATTTTGCCACATTCAAAATTGTTTTATAAATACAGACCCTCAAAGTACACAACTTTCCTCGATCTTTTGAAAATTATCTTTCGTATTTGGCAAAATGATATTTAAATCCTCCATATTTTCAAATGGACTGTAACATATTTCAATTTGAACAAAATCCCAAGAGTTTATCCAGATATTATCTTTGCCCATCTCTGTTCTCCAGCCGCTTCGCCGTGATTCATTCAAGCCTCCCTGACGACAAAATAGTAATAGGGGAAATGCGGCAACAGCGCGATGCGACTCTCCATACGTATCGGCAACTATGTATTTCCTACATTTATCGGCTAGCTTGGACTTCCACCGGTTCTGATGCTACATGGGGCGAATATACCATAAGCGCCGGTGGCGGAGAATCCTTGAAGCCTCATTCTGCCATTTCTCGAGTCTGACTCAGTACACGATTCATAAATTCATTATTATTTCAACGTACGGTGGTCTGGTGCGTTCAAACGCACCAGACCACCCTGCACGAATGTCTACTGGAGGCAACTATACCCGCAAAAACTACCTTTTTGCCGATTCCAGGACGAAAGTTGGTTGAAACGGTTTGTTTTCTACATTGCGTATACGTATACGCTGGTGCTACGTGGCTCGACTATACCAGTGGCGCCACCAATGGAGAAGCCTTGAAGCCTCATTCTGTCAGTTTTTCGTTATTATTTCAACGTACGGTGCTTATTAGCATTCAAACGCACCAGACCACCCTGCACTGATGTCTACTGGAGGCAACTATACCCTCAAAAACTTCCTTCTTGCCGATTCCAGGACGAAAGTTGGTTGAAACGGTTTCGCGTATACGTACACGCTTTTCCTAGCTTGTGTGAGCGTACGCACACATTCAAGGCCCGGTGAGACGGCAGCCTTAATGGATAGCTTGGGTTTGATTTACATCAGAAAAGTGTCTTTGTTTTGTTCCTACGTGCCTTATGAGCTGAGATATTCCGATGCAAAGTTGCAATTTGCCGAATTTTATGTTAAGAGATGTTTCTCCATCGTCAAGTGTTGGCCAGAGGGGAACATGAAAGGGAGAGGAAATGTCTCTGGGACGTCGTTCATTGGATGAAGGTTCCGGCCTATCGCGTAACAAATTGTTGTCACGTGCAGCCAGACAGCACATCTGTCAAGGAAAACGTAACCTAGGTAGTGTCAAACCATCATAACCTGCCAAGTGTCAAATAAGGTAAGTAGTCAACATTTTTCAAATGTCACGGGTTCTTATACCATATAGGACACTGAATTATTGTCTCAATTAACAAGGTAAGTCGCCAAATTTTTTTAATACATTTTTTATGTAGAGCTTCTAGAAACGAAGGGGACGCACAGTCTTGGAAGTTGCCCGGAGAAGGTTTGTCAGAGAAATATCTTCTTTCGCACAAGAAATTTATACCAGGCATGTACAAAATAATAATATATTGTAACAAATTGCATTTAAATTGCCAGATATTTTTATAGCAGTAAGCCATTTTTAATTTAGAGTTTCTATATAAAGCTTATAGAAATAAAGGGGACGCACAGGCTTGGAGAGAAATAAAGGGGACGCACAGCCTTGGACAGAAATGAAGGGGACGCACAGGCTTGGAGGTTGTCCGAAGAAGGATAGATAGACAGAGAAGCATCTTGTTTCGTACAAGTGTCTGGAAAATTTTCAAATAAGGTAAATGTTTCAAATTAGTGTAGCATTAATAATTAAGAAAATTATGGCGTACAGCTTGCATTGTAGAGTAAGTCACATTAGTGAAGAAAGTACGCTGAAAACGCATCTCCCTTAATACTTTTCAATCTTTTTTGAAATATATTCGTATTTATATATGTTCTACGTTAAATTGTAACTAAAATGTGGCTTTTATATATTTACAGATAATGGAAGCAGAAGGGAAAGAGAAAGTAACCGTGCTGCACGAGGAAACGAACAAATTAAGCACATTTTCATGTATTTTAGATTGTAAGGGAGTTATTGTAAATTATTAATCCTAAGACAATATTAACATATTTTCAGTTTCGCAGCGCCAAGTATTTTGAATAAAATATTTATTGTATTTATTGTATTATATTAATTAAACGATTTTATTAAACGTCGATCCTCTGTTTGCTTGCAATACAACTATATACACTATATACAAGTTTCATCCCAGTTTATAACTATAAAGTAAACTAGAAACATTAAAAAAATTTCAATTATACATTTTCAAATATTAAATATCAAGTACCAAGTATAAAGTAAATTTATTAACACAAATTACATACAAAACAAACAGAACTTGGAATATTCAAAATTACATAAAAAACAAACAGAACTTGGAAAGATATTAACACGTTGATATGTTCTTTGGTGATCTGCTTCAATTACCCCCTGTACACGAAGACCAAATTTTTGTACATTTATCAAATGATAAAATTAACAAATATGTCGGTTCTTTAATTGCTGTTAACTTATGGACTACATTATTTGATTATGATGAGTTAACGATCAACATGCGCCAGCAAGGGGATGATTCTTATCGACAGTTGTTGTCAAGAATTCGTATTGGTCTAGTGACAAAATCTGATTGCGAGATTCTTGGGAAAAGAAAAATATCTTTTACTGGGGATTCGTTTGAACTCAGATTAAACGAATTATGCCAGTTTATTAATGATTTTCCGTTAGACATTGTTTGTTTATTGCCTACTCGTAATATGTGTGACGTTCTAAATGCTGCAATGTTAAAACGCATTACAACGAAAGAGATATTATTAATTGCCGAAGATATGATTGACTGTATTCCGTATGTGAGAAAGAAAGTATCAAAAGTATTGTACAATACTGATGACGATAATTCAAAAACTGCTGGACTTTCAAAGGAAATTGTAATTAAGATTGGAGCAAACGTTATGATAAGGCGTAACATTGATGCTACTTTGGGTCTTGTGAATGGTACCATAGCTAAGGTAATTTCAGTTGTACAAGATATGTCAACTGATTATGTAGAGATAATTAAGCTCCTTCTACCATCGGGATTAGAGTACTTCATTGAAAGAGTGAGCGTAAAATTTGAAGTAGTGGATAGAGCATTTGTTATTAGAAAACAATTTCCATTGTGTCTAAGTTATGGAATCACAATTCATAAAAGTCAAGCATTGAGTTTACAAAGTGCTATTATGGACATAGGCAACTCTATATTTACTTATGGTCAAGCTTATGTTGCATTATCACGAGTAACGTCTTCAGAAGGGTTGCATTTGATTAATTATGATCCTTCGTCAGTAATAGCTGACGAAAAAGCTATTAGAGAATATAATTGGCTAAGAACTAAGTACAAACCTGGCGCGGACATTATTACTGTTTCAAAAAAACGCTATTCGAAAGTGAAAGATGTTCCATGGATGTTGACAAAAGTAATTGATTCTGTCCAAGAAAATTGTCAAACTCAAAAAAAATACAAAAAAATGTTTCTTGGGTTTTACATGGTCTTCAAAATACAGATAATACTTCATGTTATGCAAATGCAGTGTTACAATGTTTAATGCATTTAAGTGCAATAAGAAAACAATTGTTTAATTGTAATGAATCATCAAATGATTTGAAAATTTTAATGCTTCGATATGAAAGTGGAATACGCAATTTAAATACATATACAGTACGGCAAAGTTTAGGAGAACATTTTTCAAAAAACGTAAAACGAGATGTATTCGAATTTCTTATAATCCTGTGCACAAAATATGATTGTATCAGACAATTGGTAGAGCATCAAGTAACTTCTACTACTCGATGTAAATCTTGTGATTATACAAAAAGAATTACTTCTGATAATTTAGTTGTTTCAATACCCATTAACAATTTGAAAAAAAAAGCTATAATCTAAACGATTTATTAAATGTTACATTTTCACAATGGCATGAATCAGATAACGGATCATGTGAACAGTGTACAGGAAATTATGTTATGTTCAAGAATGAATTAATATTGACGAAAGATATAGTTATTATTCGATTACTATTATTTTCATTACAAGGTGATAAAATAGTCAAAGCAAAACGTAAATTTAATATAAGTAGTATTCCCACAACCAAAGTATTGATAGCTGGACTATCGTCTAAAATAATGAATGCTATAATTCATAGTGGTTCAAGTATTGAGGATGGCCATTACACCAGTATATGTAAAGAAGAAGGAATGACTAGTAGTTGGATTGAAGCAGATGACGTGCAAATTAAAAAAGGCAATGGCCCAGAGGCGCTAAAGATCTTTATATTTTGTTCTTACAAAAAAATGATAGTAAATAAATAACCCACTAGCGCCAGTTAGATAATTGGTCATCAATAAAACTACAAAAAGAGTGAAATCCCCACAAAATTACCTTTTTTAAAAAAAAGGTAAAAAAAAAGCGCCAAGTATATAATCCCCCAAAAAACAAACGCATTTAAAAACATTGACAAAAAAAAATTGCTTTACAAAACTAATGATATACACAAAAGGCGCCAATTAAAACATTGGCTATTTATACAAAGAAAAAATATATTAAACAATATTAAGCAGATAAATTTAAAAACAAAAAAATATTTTAATACGAAAAAAATATTTACTCAAAATACTTGGCGCTGCGAAATCGAAAAAAAAGGTAATTGTCTAAGTATTAATTTAAAAAAAAAACACCCGTAAAAACTAAAATACAAAAACATATACATACACATACACACGAACGCACGCACAAGAAATAAAGAAAAAGATTAATGCAATTTATATACATATTTATTCAGTTTAGTAACACCAATTCGGGTCGCAGCGCCAAGTATTTTGAGTAAATATTTTTTTCGTATTAAAATATTTTTTTGTTTTTAAATTTATCTGCTTAATATTGTTTAATATATTTTTTCTTTGTATAAATAGCCAATGTTTTAATTGGCGCATTTTGTGTATATCATTAGTTTTGTAAAGCAATTTTTTTTTGTCAATGTTTTTAAATGCGTTTGTTTTTTGGGGGATTATATACTTGGCGCTTTTTTTACCTTTTTTTTAAAAAAGGTAATTCATAGTAACCGCGGATCGTTGCCGGCGATATCGGTGCATGCGCATTGCGATCGATCAGGACATATACTTCTCTCGCTCGCAAGATTCTCTCTCGCACGATATCGGCGCTTGCGCATTACGGTGGATAAGGACATATACTTCTCTCGCTCGCACATGTTTTTCTCTCTCGCACCATGTTGGCGACAGTTTCAAGCTTTCAATGAGACCTCCATAGTATATGCTCTAAGCCTATGATGTGCAAGTAATGCCCATAGGTGGCGCCCCAACGTGAGTTATGTAGCGACGGAATATAAGGGACCACGTAGAGTCGGCGTACCCGGTGTGGTTAACGCTTCTGATCAGCACGCGGGCGGCTCGGGTTCGATTCCCGGCGCGGTGGCACGCTCTCTTTTTCCGTCGCTTACACAATTGACTGAATTCTCAAACTTATTCGAAATATCCGCGTACTTATTTCAGCTCGAGTACTCGAGTTCATTCCAGATCGATAACCAGTTGCTTCCAATCTATTTTGAACTGAACTGCTGAATGAAATAATGTATTAATTCCAATGGTATCGAGAAGGCGATAAGTTTCACCCAAATTCGTTATACGACTCGTAACGATTGTAGTAGCGATTAAAAGCATTTCATAACGGAAGAAGCATGACTGTTCTTTCAAATCAATCTAATCCCGCAGTTTCGTCTAACTACGTAATCGTATAGATATTGGGGTTCCAAAGAGTAATTGCCGCCTGGTTGATAATCGTCTTTTTTCTCGCTGTTATGTGATAGGATCATCACGTAGCCCACATCTCACTTATAAATTTCTTTATGGACGAATTCGTTCACTTACTTGGAAGGCTATGGTGTTAAGGATCATCAATAGGACCTGGAGCGGCCACTTTGCTTTGTACGCTCTGTGTGACCATAATCTGTGTACACCAGCTGTGATTCCCAAGAGACTTAACATGTGCAGAACGAATGCTGCAAGTAACAAATCACGAAGGAATGAATACACAATATAAGTGCACATTTCTACAGGCTAAACTGAAGTTTTCCTTTTTCACTTCTGAAGTCGACAACCGTGACTCATGTACGGTGTCAGTTATGATTACTCACTCGTTTAAATGTTTCATAGGGTTGTAACGTATTACATAAATGATAAGGATACGGCAATTTTCACTGCATCGAGTGAAGATCATCCTACATTCAGTGGTTTGGCTAGGTGAAGCATGCCGAACCATGCGTTTTCAGGGCGCGAGCGCACATTCGAGCTCGAGCTCCGAGTCCGTTCAAGGGCAAGCGAGTCCGCGAACGGAGTGGGGAACAGCTAGCGTGCCTAGTGCAGGGCTCTCCAGCGTAGGGGCCCCTCACGAGCCTGCTTCCCCGTCTAATCTTCCTCTGGCGCAGCGTGCCTTCCCTTGTCAAGGAGACCGCGCGACGCTACGAAGGCTGCCATGACGGACTAGCCGGGCTAGCGTCTTCACGGTTAGCGTCTCGCGGTATCCCTGACAACCAGGGATCGGCGAGCTTCGGCTATGCGCTGGCTACGCTGACACGTACAGGAGCGGTGTTCTGTGTGCGTGAAATGACGCCAGCGCGAAGGCAGCCAAGTGGCGACAACCGCGAAGCGAATGTGACGTTACGCGATGAATATACTTACGCTACCACGCACGTACACTAAGGGCAAAGAGGAGGTATAATAAGAGGCGTCACTCGACAAGGACAGAAATAACCTAGGGAAATCACTAGACAACCAATTTAAATGCCCATTCGGCAATGATCGCTAAGCTTCGGCAATAATCAGCCAATTGCGGTAAGGTACATTTAGTCGATTTGAATATCCCGCTCGAAATAGACAACCAATTTAAATGCCAAGGTCAAGCAAGGACTTCAAAGGTTCCGCCCGGAGTGACGCCTCTCATTATACCTACTCTTTGCTAAGGGACAGAATCGGCTTCCCTTCGGAAATTTGGCAACGTTGCATGTCGGGTCCCCCTATGTCGAAGAACCACTGAGTTATGCCTAGTGACAATGGTGACAATTTTACAAGTTATTATTTAGTTTGCTAAAATGGATTTTGCTTGGTAAAACATTACACGTAAGGGGATGATGGGCTCGATTCCTCATCTATTTGGCAAAGAAGTAGCATATATCGTAGGTAGAAAGTTTTTAGACTGCCAGGCCGAAGTCTAGGTAAACGCACGAAATCCCTATATCGGTGTTCCAGCACGGGAAGGCGAGGGAAGGCGTTTTGGCCGCCGCGACCCCCAGGTAGCCGCCGGCCGCATAAGACCCTCTCACTTGCACATAAAGCTCTGTCCTTGTTTAGCACCATCCCTGTCTACCGCATGCTCTCCGTCATTCCCGTGCAGCGAATTGGCGCGAAGAGGCTAGTTATTTCTTACGAAGGAGCAATATCGATGGTCCTCACTTTCTACCTACGATACATGCTACTTCTTTGCCAAATAGATGAGGAATCGAGCCCATCATCCTCTTACGTGTAATGTTTTATCAAGCAAAATTCATTTTAGCAAACTAAATAATAACTTGTGAAATTGTCACCATTGTCACTAGGCATAACTCAGTGGTTCTTCGACATAGGGGGACCCGACATGCAACGTTGCCAAATTTCCGAAGGGAAGCCGATTCTGGCCCTTAGTGTACACTACTGCAGTTCTCCTCACCGATTCTAACCTTAGCAACGGGACAGGCGGGTTGCTCGCAGCTAGGCGCTAAAAACGGCTCCCTGTGCACCCCTGCTGTAGAATGTAGGAGTTAAATAGGTTTTGGAGAGTGTCGTTCTCCTACAGCTCAGCAGAGCAGCCAAGTTGGGGTATGGGCCGCGGGTTGCTCAGCCCTGATCTAGATGATGTCTCATCAAGTTTCTTTAGCACATGTAGTTAACCCAACGTAAACTACGCGTATCAACGACACTTCGTGAGAATTCGTTGCACTGGTATTCAGTTTCTACATTGACATTTCTCCAAAAATTAACGCCGAAATATTAATGTCGCTCACCAAAGGCCGATGTCATCAATTTGGCAGAAGCGAAGGCAAGGTATAATCCGTAAAGTCCTGCAAGATGAAGGTTCCCGAAGAAAGCCACCCTCCCCCAGATGATGCGTGTCTCGAATTTCTCACTCGGCGTATCTATCACTGCATTTTCTTGGAGCGGATCGTCTTCAAATAGCACACCCGTCGGGGTAGTTGTGACGTTTGGCCCCATTCTTGCTTTAGAAAATAAACGAAGATACACACGCACACACATTACATTGAACTTTTCCTTTAACGTACAAAGCTACGATTGGTCGGGAAAAGTAGTGACATGGAGATTTCATCGAGAAACTGAAGGAATGTAATATTTGTCCCATTTTGTACACATAGTTTCGTTCACCCGAAAGCCGGGTCCAGACCAGAATGGGTATACGCTGAGCAGGCTGACGCATGCGGAGGGGTCGAAAGTGCCATGTGTCTTTCTTCACCAACTTCTGCGCTTAGCTTAGCCCAATCCGCAGTCTTAAAGATGCCCTCGAAGGAACTCTTCCTCGCGGAGAGACACAGGAAGAAAAGGCGCAGTCCGCTGACTACGGGTGGTTCCGCCTGCGTCGTCCTTCCTTCAAACTAAACACGGATCCCTTATCTCCCGAGTATAAACACGCGTTCGAATTTCAAAACAAAAGCACGGGTTGACGTATTCCGTGCGAGAGAAGGTGGGCCTTGGGGAGGAGATATTGCTGTGAAGAGGGCCTCTTCATCAGAGTGATCGTTTGGGAGGAACGCGGGGCAGATTGGTTAGGTTAGGATCAATCGGACTTCAAGCCCACCTTCTCTTGCACGGAATACGCCAACGCGTGCTTTTGTACTGATATTGGAGCGCGTGTATATACCGAAGCGATAAGGGACCCGTCTCCAATTTGAAGGGAAGACGACGCAGGCGGGGTCATTCGCAACGAGCGGTTTACCATTTTTCTTGCTCTGCCCCTGGACGGAGCATATTGCCGCCCCCGCGAGTAATCTTGTGTTATTTTTTAATACAGCGGCGATAACAAGAAGTGTATTCACCTTATTGTTCAGACCTAACCCGGACCCCAATAATCCCTTTTTATGAAATATAATATAGTACGACTGCTTTAATATAGTATATTGTGGACCGAACATTGGACTTCTGAAGCTTAATGGATAGGCCCTATCCGATAGGGAACAGACCACAGAGTATGAATAAGGACATATTTTTTCAAATTCTTTTACAGTCTTTAGAGTTTGTTAGTAACGGACCAGCCGATGCCCGGATAGTCACTTCATAATGTTATACACCTCAAGCGGTTAAGATGTATCACTGTGTGTTTATCTTACACTGGAAATTGAAATATTGATTGAATTCTAATAAAGAACTGTTAGTAAGAAGTGACAACGTATATTCTATAAGTTCGGTCTTTACAATTGTTAGAGTGTTTGACTCGCGTTTCAAACAACTGAGAAATGCAGGAGTCTCAAAGAGGAATAAGTTTAAAGGAATGCCTAAAAGCAATGTTACGTACTGTATGGTTCTCCTGTGTAATATCTCCAACGGAAATGGAACCCGGATCTCGCTAAGATTCTGTCTTCAAAGCGCACTAAACTACAAGTGAACCCCCAAGTATGCATTCATGCTTCCTTTTATATTACATAATTCAGTTTAGAATGTGGTGGGAATATGCGCGTGCCTTCAACTGAATATCAGTTTAATTGCAAAATCTCGTCTGCGCTGTCGCAGGAAGTGATGACTCCCTGGGTCATGTGCATTCTAAACACCCAAATAGGTTAAAATGTCAAGAAACTGTATCTGGAAGTTACAAAGTATGTAAAACTACGGTAATGAAACTAGTTAGATGCACGGATCATTCTGAGGTCGCGGTAAAATACCCCTCACGCCGGCCTCTCGCGTTGCCGCAGCCTCGGCTCGTAACAGCAATATACTTATAAGCTCTTTGTTGTGAAATGAAAAAAGGGTTCAAACAAAAGCTATCAAGGGGGGCGCACAATGTAGTAATTAGTTATTTGCACTAATTAATCGACGGCGCGCTTGTATTGATTGTAATGGGCAATATATTCAGCACTACTTACATTAGAAATCATTTAAAGAATATTTCAATAATTATTAGTTTTTGGACCCATACACTCTAATAGATTTTTACTCAGCGTTCAACACTCTCTTCAACTGCAGGATCAAAATTTACCCGTTACGATGAAAAAAGTCAAGGTGACCTTCATATGTCGATAAAAGAGCAAAATAGCAAAAAGTTAATTATTACCTTGCGCGTCCCTTTTGACTTTTTTTTTTGTTTAAAGCATTTTTTCATGTAACAAAGAGTTTACATGTAATTTAGGTGGCACAGGTGAATCACTCTGTATAACGAAATGTAAGAAGATAAAAGAGCTAGATTAACCATTCTGAATGTCAGGTAGAAAATAATTTACAAACTCTTGGGGATATGAAGTGATAACGAAAGTCTGTGCAGATGAATATTTTCGAAAACTCACTGAAATATTTCGAACAAGCGAAAACACATTTCACAAAAAGTGATGCCGTGGATATTATGAAAATTTGAATAACCGCGATGGAAACGCTTGTAAATAAGCCAAAACAGTTCCCCAGGAATGCAAAACTTCTAAAGAACCTTATTGTTTGCCATACTTCGAAAAGCAACAGAACATAATTTTTCTTATTTCTCATAAACTGACATTTTCAATTTTTAATAAATAGACAATGTTTGTTTCTATTATATCAGTTGTGTGATGCACGGGACAGTGAACGTGTTAAGAAGAAATTGATTTGTTTGGGCGTGCGATCACAGACGAGGTATCCTATGGTGCGATCTGTGAACTGTGAATAACTACAAGTGAAGAATCTACATTTCTTTTGATGATCAGTCACCTTGCCAGTAAGTGTTTTGACAGTACAGTAGGAAACCATGAGAAAGTGGGACGGCAGCACATGTTTCTTCTGTATGACAGATCACAGACGAGGTATAGGATAGACCTATCACCTTACGGATGTTCGTGTCGCCACCCAAACTGTGTTACCGACCCATAATTTGACGACTGAATGTAGTGGCATCTGCTCATGAACAGCGTCCAACTCAGCAACTACTCTAAAATGTGTTGAAATTGCTGAAAGTATGTGCATGCTTGTAAGCACAGACGAGGTATAGAATAGACCTATCACCTTATGGGACTTGGTGTCACCAGCCAAACTGTGTTACCGACCCATAACTCGAGGACTGAATCTGGCGGCCTCTGTTCATGAACAGCGTCCAACTCCGGAACTACTCTGAAATGTGTTGAAATGCTGAAAGGTGTGTGCGTGCTTGAATACGTGTGACTGTTCGACATACACTTGATTCCACATTGGAGCATCTCGACGCCCCTACCGATTTGCGACCGATCTGCGCAGCTCCCACTACTACCCACGGTTTGAACCGCATGCGATTGGTCGTGGTAATTTCCAAGGAATAATTGGTACATCCCAAACGCGGGACCTGACCGTTGTCAACGTAAACAGTCCCGCACGAAAAGTGAACAGAGAGAGTAGAGAAGGCCGTGCGACGGAGAAAAACATAGGCGGTTAAGTGGGGAGGCGGCGTAGCAACGTCGCCTGAGGGTCGTGCCTGCGCGAAATCTTGATGTTCTACTGTGGAATCCGGGTGGTATATAAAGGTGGTTTGACAAGACCAAGTACGGCGTCTTCATAACAGTTTAATTCGCAGAATACTAACCAGGTGGCGTTAACTCTAAGAGGCGCGTTACCGCGGTAAATTTGAAATGTAAAGAATATATACCCAACAGAAATGGTTATTAATAATAATTTTAAATTATTGTAAAGGTTATATGTATGAATTTCGTGTACATGTTTATCATGTATTTTATATATTTATCATCAAAAATTTTATTTCTCATAATATATGTATATAACCCTTATCATTTTACCAGCAGTACTGCTGCCAAAATATTTCTGTGTTTAGTGTTATTTTGTTAATTTCGTTGTTAGCCAACGGAAATCATACATTTACAAAATTTGTTTTCAATTGATTGACAAGCATGTTAGAAATTGTTGAAGTAATAAGGACACTTCATTGAGGTTACAGTTTACAATTTCGGACCACTTCTTTCTTTGAATTGTATCCTTTGGTACTGCAAAAATAGATATAATTTTTTCTTTTCCAGAAGAACCACAATTCTCTACTTTGCACCGTTTAACCATAGTGCTAGTTAAAATAATAGTTTCTATAAGAAACATAGTACACGCAACACGGTACCGTGGCGTCGTTACACTTATACAATCAAAGTCGACTCTATCTGTGTGGCATCCATGCACACACGCCATCTGCTACATAAAATCTGTACTAAACTCTTATGAAGCCACTGTTACTAGGGGAAAGTGGCTTTGTTGCATCACCTTTATATACCACCATGTGTGGAATCAAGTGTAGAGGGCAGGCTTTCGTTACGCTACGCTTCGGCTCGGCTTGTCAACGACTCACGTGGATTCACGTGGATTTTTCTCCGAAAATCTATTTTGGTGATCTGAAGACTATATGGCGCCGAAATATGGCTCTTCTTAAAAGCTTATACAAACTATAAATTGCAAGATGACATTGATTGTTAGTACTTTACGTGTTGTGGAACACTTAACTAACATTTTCGCGTGTCGTACGTCGAAAAATATTAAAAATTGACGCTGTTACTGACATTCTGACAAATCTCTGCACTCCGCGTGTGTCTAATAGCGAATTCGGTATCTCGCACTGATTCCGCACGGGTGCCAGAAAATGACTAGGATTGGTTGTTTCTGATAGAAACGAAGATAGCTCTATAAGAATCAACCAATCCAAGTCATTTTCCGGCACCAGTGCAGAGTCAGTTCGAGGTACCGAATTCGCTATAAGTAGACGGTTCCCATACTACGACACGTAAAAGTCATTGAAAATAATGAATTGAAACGTTTTTGTAAAATTTATATTATAGTTTTTGGGACCGGAGGCCCCTAAATCCCTAGGTTTCATTACAAATTGATTGGCTCTGTCCTTATTAACTATTCAAAAGATTTAAAAATTATAAAAAAACATCTACGATGTAAGTGCACGAGCATAGGTATCGCTTACGTTAAGATCTGGGCACACATATCAGTTCCGTGTCAGTTCACGCGGAATTCAAGTACTCTCCATTAATTTCCCCAATTACTTTACTCCAAGTACTTTCTATTACAGCCATTAAAAATAATCAGAATTATATCATGTTTGGTGCCATTTTCATCAGAAAAGCACTAGTTTAACCGATTTCAAGAGACCGTGCAATAAAAAGGCCATAATGTCGTGGCCATCGAATTTTAACTTTCTTGAGTACGAATACAGATCCGATACTGATAGAGAAAGATGAACGAGTATAATGGTCTTGAAACGCTGCAGATTACTACATAAATCTGAACTATTCAGGAGTTACATTTCTTTGGGAAGGGGCTGGGTGAGGTGTATTTTGTGGACAATCAAATCGATTGCAAATTGTTTCTCAATTTATTAATGAATTAACAAGAACAGCAATAAATAGTAGAAGATGGATAAACATTTTTAACATAATCATTATCAATTCACTGCTCTATCATTTCGTTGCTTGGGATGAAATGCTTTGCATCTATTGTATTCCATTTTGGTTTTTCGTGTACAGGATGTCTCTTCTTTTCTGTAAACACATAGAAATAATATTAGCGATTATTTAAAATACATGATACAAATAAATGAAATACTTGAATGTGTTATGGATAGCCTCAGAGAATCATTAGAAGAGAGCAGTGAAACATGAAAGAAACTAAGGCCGCGGTCACACGAGCGTTTTTTTCGAGGTCCGTCGCGACGGACGTCGTGACTGACGCCGTAGCGTAACATTGTAAAGGTCCACGCACACATATCCGTTCCGTCTCAGTTCCGTGTCAGTGTTCCATTGGTAAGAAGAAGAGGGGCGTAGAGGGTCTCTTCTTCTTACCAATGGAACACTGACACGGAACTGAGACGGAACGGATATGTGTGCGTGGACCTTAATACGTAGGACCAGCCACACGAGCGTCGTGCGTCAACGTCCGTGCAACGTCGGCTACGGACGACAAACGCTACGACATCCGTCGCCCACTCGGCACGGACGGTGTTGCATTGTACGTATTCCTACGGAACCGGCCAGACGAGCGTCGAGTTGTCGTCCGTTTTCACTGCATTTTATTACTGCATATAATGGATATTGACATTTTACTATCTGAAATTCAGAAACGACCAATGCTATGGGACGCTTCAGATTCGGAATATAAAAATAAATTAAAAAAGAACGAAGTATGGGCAAATGTTACGGCCGTATAAAATGCACCTTCTAATAATCGCGTACTGTTTATAGGATGCACCCAATATTTTCTTGTTTTCCGTTTTTTTTTTGTATTCTCAATAAGGTATAAATAAAAATCGCGACTTCCGTATCGTCCATCCCGTTTGTACGGATTCCTACCGTCGACTGATGCGAGAGACTTTTCTCAGTTACGGACGACAAATTCAACGCTCGTGTGACTGGGTCCAGGACGTCCGTCGCAACGGACGTTGATTTTGACGGACGTTGAAACAACGCTCGTGTGACTGCGGCCTAAATCGTTATACAATATTACACGATAGATTTTCATAACAGTTGACTATTGCTAGCACATTAACGCTCACCGCATTAAATAATTTAATTATTTAACCTTCATTCAGTCTCTTACATGTTTCCGGCAGAGCAATTAGAAACCATTGTCTGTCTTAATTGGAGAAAGATTTTAAGATTGTTATGAAACACAAATAATAAATAATCTGTAGAAGTGAATTAGTGCCTTTCTTTTATCTTAGTTCCACTATCACTACTATTTGATAGTAGGATGGGCCACGTGAAGGCGTAAAAGAAGGACTTTGCCATCCCGGAATACACTCAATGTTTTTGAAACCGACAAACTGAAATGCTCATTACCCGTAACCGACATTCAAAAATGCAAAGCGATTGCCAACACCACAAAGGGAAGTATAAAATGCAAAATGCAAAATGCAAAATAAAAAGTACATAAATTGAAACCTTGAATGTATTCTTGATTTCTGAAATTAATTCTAATGGTTCAGCCAGCACTTCCGATATTGTCCTCTAAAAACAAATTCCTGGCGAAGAGAGGCACAATTTTACATAGTTGCCATCTGTTTCGCGAAACATCTACAATATTTTCTGAATATGGTCTCGGATAAAGCCATGTTGTAGGCTCTAGCCAAGGCATTTACGAAATATTGCCGAAATGTTCAAGAAAGAGATGCCAACCATGTGAAGTAAGACCGTTCTAGGCTGTGCATTTGTGTTGCAGAGGACACCATGGAATGTGCCGGCTATGTCGATCATATACAGGGTGATTCTGGAGCTACGCCCGTGAAAGGATATCGGCCTGGTACTCCGTGGCGAGGACAACCCCCCGCAGTGCCTCACCGAATTTGATGGCTTCCGACCCTCGAAGGGGTTTGAATACCATTAAAACGTGAGAAATGTCCAGGATTTCCGCATTTCTCATCAGATCTTTGCGAAAACGACACCAATCGATTCCTTATGTTTCGGCGATGAAACTAACACCAAGAACGACGAAATTCGGACCATAATGAAAGAAAATCGATTTATATCATTTCAAGCTGACTTCGTTAAAAATAGTCCGATTTGTATGACATTTGGTATGATTTTCATCAGAAAAACATAAGGAAGACATCGGTATCACTTCAATATCGATACGATAAAGAATAAAGAATTAATTTATTTCTGAAAAAGGTATGAATCTTCGGCCAACCCCGGCAAATCGTGGTCGACCCCCCGCAGTTGAGGGTGAAAATGTGAAATATTCATTTCAGCGTATTAAGAAATTCTTTATTCTTTATCGTGTGGGTATGAAAGTGATACCGAAGGATTCCTTACGTTTTTCCGATGAAAACCATACCAAATTTCATGTAAATCGGACTATTTTTAACGAAGTCAGTTTGAAATTATGCAAATCAATTTTTCATGTAATTTCCTTCATTATGTTTCATCGGCAAAACATAGGGAATCGATTGGCGTCGTTTCCGCAAAGATCTGATGAGAAATGCGGAACTCGAAAATTTCTCAGTTCTTAATAGGCGATCCAACACCTTCGAGGGTCGAAATCCATCAAATTAGGAGAGGCACCACGGGGGATTGACCTCGCCACGGGGTACCAGGCGGCATCTTTTTGATCAGACGCACCGAGAGAATCACCCTGTACACATAGAAATGCATGCATAACTACTTTAAAATTATGTACACGTCTTATAATTACAACCATGCAATGCAAGTAGACTATTTCGCTGAATACAAAAAATTCCTAAAAAAGCACGTTTACAGGTTTTGGAAATGTTGCAATCTCGAACCGCAATTCCTACTAACAGAATTGCGTAGTTTCTGACCGAGCCATATCGTATCTTTATGGATTTTAACCGTCATTGCAAAATAAACCATATCTTGACGGTGTGCAGCACATTCACTGTCGGCAAACCAATTCGGATATTTTGTATGTACAGTGTGAGTTATAATCCGAAACAGTTTATCTAAAATGATTGTTTCGCTGCGCAATGCTGGATAGAAATGATCAATTACAGCATTGATCATTTTAAAAACAAGTGAAAACTCTAGCGTTGGTGTTACCAGGTGTCCGAATTCTGTCTCCTCCCTTACAATATACGACCGAAATGCTATTAAAATCTGTCCATCCCGCTGAAATTCGCGACCTGCATCAATAAAAATAGCGCGACATCTCGGACAACGCGATTTGTCCGTGCTTTTTTTGGCAACGTAACCAGCGAAATACTCCACTGCACATGTTTCTAAGGAGCACGTTGACGTCGACAATGATTCTATCAAATCTTCAAGCACTTGCATATCCGGATTATCGATGTCATCGCACTCCTCAGTCACATTTGTATCGCGACTGCATGCAGCATCATTTGGGCCCTTTACACGGACGTTCCTGCGTGGCACTTTTGCGCGCCACACGCCAGCGCGGCACGCATTTGGCGTGGCGTGCCGGAACGTCGGAAGGAGCGCGCTCCTTCTCGCAGGCCAGGAGATCGTACCCGTCACTACTTAGAGACAGCGAGTTCGGGCTCCCATTTCTACGTCGACTCCACATGCTTTTTCCAGGAACCAGCGCAGTCTTGTATTGTGTACTACCTGCGCCATGTATATTATCGATCTGCGAAACGATCGGCAAGACACGATCGCGATATACGTAGGTTTGCGAAAAGTATACGAATTCCTCGATGTACCTGGCTTATAGAGGATATCATAAATGCTGTTACTGTAGGGCACACTGAAACATCTGTTTTTACGAAGCTACATTTGGTTTACCTGAAGGTGCTATAAATTATGGAAATGGTTTATTACTCGGTTATAACGACTGTATTGCGATCTGCATTCTCCTTGCGGACGAAAAGTTTCCACCTCATCAGACGTTCTTGCATCTTGTGCGTGGTTAGAAGTGTGGCGCGCCGAAATTCCACGTTCTTGCGTGCGAGTAGAACCGTTGTCAGGCGTGTCGCGTCCAAAAGTGTGGCGCGCAAGAATTTTCGCCGCAAGCAAACCTCGACTCAAGAGGCAACGCTACCGATAAGCCGTGCCTCGATGGGTTTCAAGGACTTCGACCCTCGAGTCCAGGGGGGCCTTACAATGTTGCCCCTTAAGAAGTGACGAATTAAAAATTCTACATTTTTCATCGGATCTTGGCCAAAGTGGTGTGAATCGTTTCCTTATGTGTTCCCGATGAAAATGGTAAAAAAAACGACACAAATCGGATCGTAATTAAGGAATCTTCATAATAAATTGATTTCCAAAACTTCGTTAAAAATAGTTCGATTTACATGAAATTTGGTATAATTTTCATTTGAAAAACATAAGAAATGCATCGGTATCACTTCCATATCGATACAATAAAGAATAAAGAATACAGTTTTTCTGAAACAGGTATGTATTCTCGGCCGACCGCTGCGAATCGAGGTCGGCGACCCACAGTCGAGGGTGAAATATTCATTACAGCGTGTTAAGAGATTCATTATTCGTCATCGTATCGATATGAAAATAACACTAATGGATTCCTGGCGTTCTCCCAATTAAAATTATCACAAATATCATGGAAATCGGACTACTTTTACAGAAGCAATACAAATTATAAAAGGAGTAGGCATTTCTTAAACGCACTCTCTTATCGTATCGATATGGAAGTGACATCAATGGATTCCTGGCTCATCCTGGAGTCCAACGAGAGTGTAACTTATCCAAAAGCATGATTAGATCGATGTAGACTCTGTGATCCGTAGGGTGATCAAAATAATTGTGAAAACTTTGTTTGATGAGAGCTGCTCGGATTCGGTGGTCCGAACGATGACCAGAACGAGTAGAGAACATTGCTGATTGGCCAAATTTTCCTAGAAGTGGAGGGACCTTCCCTCTGCAAGTTCGACGGCGTAGGAGGCACCCCCCCCCCCCCCCCTCTCGATAACGTAGAGGTGTAAAAGTAGACATCTGCTTACCAAAACTAGCCAGATTGATCGGTCAGAGTCTCGCCCCGGGTCGTGGTTTATTTGAAGCACTATAACGCCGGATATAACCACTATTTTTGCATACAATTTTTTTTCATATTCCCTAAAGATTGACAAATGAAGCCACAAAGCTGCAAGTAAATATGTTTAATTTTTTGGTTTGAAAAAATTCTCGTTTACTTCCTACCGCTTGTAGCGGCTCGCAGAGTCTTGACTGCCAGGCGCGCCGCATGCCTCAGAATTTTCCGCACTGTCGGAAAGCCACACGCCACGCCAAACCCTTGTCTTCAAGTGCCGCTTTCCTTTTCTAACTACCTTTTCTGTCTCTTATGTAAACTTTTCTGAAGTCGAGGTTTGCGCGCCACACTTTTGGACGCGACACGCCTGACAACGGTTCTACTCGCACGCAAGAACGTGGAATTTCGGCGCGCCACACTTCTAACCACGCACAAGATGCAAGAACGTCCGATGAGGTGGAAACTTTTCGTCCGCAAGGAGAATGCAGATCGCAATACAGTCGTTATAACCGAGTAATAAACCATTTCCATAATTTATAGCACCTTCAGGTAAACCAAATGTAGCTTCGTAAAAACAGATGTTTCAGTGTGCCCTACAGTAACAGCATTTATGATATCCTCTATAAGCCAGGTACATCGAGGAATTCGTATACTTTTCGCAAACCTACGTATATCGCGATCGTGTCTTGCCGATCGTTTCGCAGATCGATAATATACATGGCGCAGGTAGTACACAATACAAGACTGCGCTGGTTCCTGGAAAAAGCATGTGGAGTCGACGTAGAAATGGGAGCCCGAACTCGCTGTCTCTAAGTAGTGACGGGTACGATCTCCTGGCCTGCGAGAAGGAGCGCGCTCCTTCCGACGTTCCGGCACGCCACGCCAAATGCGTGCCGCGCTGGCGTGTGGCGCGCAAAAGTGCCACGCAGGTCGAGCCACGTAGCACCAGCGTGGCGTGTACGCAGGGCCGACGCGAGGTTAGCTGGCGCCTGTATGCAAGAAAATTTTTGGCGCCCCCAAGTTTTTGCACCTGTTTGCACAGGATGCAATAAAAAAATAAATATATTTACATTTTGTTTATGAGGGAGTTGGATTCCTTTATTACAAGCGTGTGATATAGTTTTTTAGCACCACTTGTGGCTGGCGCCCTTATGCGGCGTATAACTTGCACAGTGGTTTCACCGACCCTGCGTATACGCGACGTAGTAAACAAACCGTTTCAACCGTCTTTCGTCCTGGAATCGGCAAGAAGAAAGTTGCGCTAGTGTTGACGGCCGCCGGCAAGCCGCCGGCCAGACGGCTAGTGAGAATCCAGCTTAAAAGCTCTACTACTAAATAAATACAATCGCATAAATGCATGCGTACATGGATTTCCTATCACGGCGTCTCTCGCGAGTCAGATCTTGGAAATTTTCACCCGACAATACCGAACTTTTTGTTGTTTATTAATATGTTATAAAGAATAATACTACATAATAGGCTTAATACAAGAGAGCGTTGTTAAACGCGTATACATTTTGGAACCAACAATCGAAGATCGGGCATCCCCGGCAGACCTGCGTCCACAAGGCGCATCTTCATTGTCCATGCAGGAAAGACGCCTTAAGGCTAATTTCCAACACTTCCCCTCAATGAAGACATTGTACCGCTTTCAGGCAATAGGCTCCACGCCAAGCAACCCTACGCAGTACTCATGTTTTGGTCTACACAAACCCTTGGTCAGAATGTCTGCAGCCATCTCGGTCGTTGGAATATATTCAACATCAACTACTTTGTCCTTGAGAGCATCACGAATGTAGTTATGCCTCATGTCTATATGTTTCACTCGTCCATGAAGCGTCGGGTTCTTGGATATTTTAATGGCTCCCTGATTATCTCCATAGATTCTAATTGGTCTGTTGGCCGGGAAACCAATGTCTCTCAGGAACAACTTCAAGCAGACAGCTTCTTTTGCCGTCTCTGTCATGGCCATATACTCAGCTTCCGTACTGGAGAGAGCCACAGTTTTCTGCTTACGAGCCTCCCAGCTTACAGCTACCCCGTTCATCCTATACACATAACCAGTGTAAGATCGTCGATCGATTGGACATAAACCCCAGTCAGCGTCTGCAAACCCCTCCAAATAGGACCCACTTCTTTTGAACACAAGGCCTTTATTCCGGGAACCCTTCAGGTACCTTAGAACTCTCTTCGCTGCCAACCAATGTTCCTTGGCAAAGCAATCATTAAATTGGCTCAAATAGCTAACGGAAAAGGCTATGTCCGGACGGGTACTGACCGCTAGGTACATCAAGGATCCGATGAGGTTCCTATAGGGATACTTCTCCATTCCAGCATTAACACCCTCCCCTGGTTTGACCAGCTTATTGGCAGAGTCAACCGGTGTACCCACCGGATAGGAATCACTCATTCCAAATTTATCGAGTACTTCCGCGATGTAGCTTCCCTGAGACATAGTAATCTTTCTCCTGCTTTGCTTGAAGTCGATTCCCAAACAGTGACGAATAGGACCTAAGTCTTTCATTTCAAACACAGACATTAGACTTCGTTTGACCTGTGACATCCAACTTAAATTCTGAGACGCCATTACGATATCGTCGACGTATATCATCACTATAAGGACTTCCTTCCCCTTTCTCATAGAGTAACAGCAAGGTTCATTATCCGATGGAATCAAGCCTATACGTCTCAACGCCCCGTCGAGCCTTTTATTCCACTGTCGGCCCGCCTGCTTCAGGCCATATATCGCTTTCTTCAACATGCACACCTTGTTTCCCATCTTAATTGCCTGCAGCTCCTTACAAGCCTTAACACGCAATTGGTCATCTCCTTGTCTTTTGGCTTCATCGATCAATTCCTCCAAAATATCTTGGTACAATTGAGGAACTTCCATGATGATTTCCTCGTCTAAATCTCCATTTAAGTATGCTGTGCATACATCTAACTGGTGCACGTGTAATCCATGCTGTACAGCCAGCGCCATTAACATACGGATAGAGCTCATACGTACCACAGGAGAGAACACCTCGGAAAAATCAACGCCATACTTCTGGGAACAACCTTTAGCTACCAAACGTGCCTTTTTCCTGGTCAATCCGTCCTGTAGAGTTTTGTTGGTCAATATCACTCGGCTCTTGAGTATATTTCTATCAGTAGGTTTGTCTATCAGCTGCCAGGTATTATTCTTAAGCAACGCCTTATATTCTGATCGCATTGCATCTCTCCATTCGTCCGTTTCTGGACCTGACAAAGCCTCTTTGACCGACACTTCAGCCAACTCAGCACTTTCATATTCTTGATCTGTGGACTCATCATCTGCAGACCCGGTATTCTCCACCTGTCCTCTACTGCGAGTGTTGTACACTTTTCGTGGTCGACCCCTTGAACCAGTTCGTAAAATTCTCGGTCTACCCGGGCCTCTGGTTGGTACGCCCGCCTCCACGACATCGACTTGAGATTCAGCCGTTTCTCTCAACGGATCAGGTACCTCGACATTGTCCTGATTAGATCGCATTCCTTCACTGTCATCTCGAATACAATCTTCTTCTGCTAATGGGTCCCGCGGTTCAGTTGAGGGAGGCGACTCCGGGAACACAGGATCGATCGTTACCTCCCGTTGGTCTCCCCTTAGATGTTCTTTAGTTGTGTCATCCATAAACTCTTCATAATCATTTCTATCTGAAAATCGGTCAAGAAAGCTCACATCTCTGGTAATTGTTACTTTCCTCTCGTCGATAATCCAGACTCTATATCCTTTAGAAATGTCAGAGTATCCCACAAGTATACCCTCGCGAGAACGAGGTTCGAATTTTCCTCCTTTAGGGCCTGTATTCAAAACGAAAACCTTGCAACCAAAAGGTTTAAAATATGACAATATCGGGAGCTTCCCTGACCACCTTTTATAAGGGGTATCATTGCCCAACGACCTCGAAGGGCAACGGTTTCTAATATAGTTGGCGGTATTAATGGCTTCCGCCCAAAAAGAAGGAGAAACCCCGGATTCCAACATGAGACACCTAGCAGTCTCGAGCAACGTCCTATTTTTTCGCTCTGCAATTCCGTTCTGCTGCGGGGAATATGGGACAATCAATCTTCTCTTTATCCCACATTCAGCCAGATAATTATCAAATTCCTTGTTGCAATACTCAGTGCCGTTATCAGTTTGTATACACTTGATCTTTCGTTCAAGAAGATTTTCCGCCATCGCCTTGAAACTTTTAAATGCGGAGAAGACTTCGTTTTTACTTCGAAGAAATCTTACCTCGCACCAACGGGTATCATCGTCAATAAAAGTCGCGAAATATCTCGAACCTCCATGAGAATGCACTCTCATTGGACCACACAAATCCATGTGAATAATTTCCAAAGGCATTGTGCTTCTCTTTGATTCACCTGGGAAAGGAGTTCTGGACATTTTTCCCTTAAGGCATGTCTCACATGATGGCAATGAAGCATTGGGTTCCACCTTAACCCCAACAGCCCTTTTGCCTCTCGATAACTCCTTCAGATATGCCTCATTCAAATGACCAAGTCTTCGATGCCACATCATTAACTTGGATTCTCGTGACTCGGAGGCGTTCGTTGCGGTTTCCTGGACTCCTTGAAAGTAATATAGTCCATTAATTCGATCAGCAGTTAACTGAATCTCACCTTTCTGATCCACGATGCTGGCCTTCTCTTTTTCAAATATGATTCTGAGGCCCTTGTCGGTAATTTTTGATACCGACAACAGGTTGACTCTCAAGCCCGGGACATACAAGGTGTCACTGAAATTTACTATTTGGCTGTTTTTTCCATGCGTCAGAACAGTTTTCACCTCACCCACTCCCTGTATTGTCGTTGAATCATTTGTGGCCAGATTCAGAACCTTATGCTCTGGATCTTTTAAGTTATAAAATCTCTCCTTATCCGCAGACATGTGAGAGGTGCAACCACTGTCGAGACACCACCTTACGACTTGATCTTTCCGTTCCACTGTCAGTGCCCTATGCACATCCCCTTCAGTGGTAACCAGGTAATTGAGTGGTTCTCCTTTTGATGGTCCTTGTTTTGTATTTCCAGCATGACAGTCCATTGACTTGTGTCCCAATTTTTGGCATCGGAAACACTTTATCTTGTTCACCCTCTTGGGTACGTCCCCAGAATTCTTTGCACTAAACTGGGAATTATGAAACTTCTGTTTACGACTCTTAATCACCATTGCGCTTTGAGACGATCCCTGAATTTCGCCTTTCCGAGAGTCTATCTCTTCTCGAATTTTTATTTTCAATATTTCAAGACTGGGCAAGTCATCCCGAGACTGCATCGCACACCTAAATCCCTTAAAACTTTCTGGCAAACTAATTAATAATAGATACGAGAGTAATTCCTCGTTGACCTCAATATTCATCTCATTTAGTCTGTCGACAGTATCGAAAAAGTCTCTCATATCTGCCCTTACGTCATCACTTTCACCCATTCTATGCGAGACCACCCTTTGAAATAGTGCAGCCTTCCTAGCTGGTCCTGTTGATTGGTATATCGTCTCTAATTTCTGCCAAACGTCATGCGAAGTCTCCAAATTTTTTACTTGGCGCAATTCAGTGGCGTGGATTCCTAATAGTATATCAGCCCTTGCAATGCTATCTGCCTCGTTCCACAATTCCACTGCCTTCCTTGAGTTTTCATCATTCTCTATTAATGTAGGTCGCTTGAACGAACCGTTTACGTATTTCCAGTTTTTATTTTTGATGAGTAAAGATTGCATAATTATCTTTCTTCAACGGTTCTATTCGCGGCGGTGGATCCATTCTCAACGTGCTTGGTTCGCGCGCCAAAAAGAACACGTGTAGAACTAACCTCCAAATTCAGAAATATATCTGTATACTATTTATAGCTTTCAAACGACTTACTTTTACACCTTAGGCTTCCCAGAGCACATCTGGGCCCATAACCTATTGTTTATTAATATGTTATAAAGAATAATACTACATAATAGGCTTAATACAAGAGAGCGTTGTTAAACGCGTATACATTTTGGAACCAACAATCGAAGATCGGGCATCCCCGGCAGACCTGCGTCCACAAGGCGCATCTTCATTGTCCATGCAGGAAAGACGCCTTAAGGCTAATTTCCAACACTTTTTCATTACGCATAATAAATTAAAGTTCAATGGTAGGGACACGCGTGTCCCTAAAATATATAAAAAAATTATGTCAAACGATTGTATTAAAAATGCGCTAAAAACTAAAAAAAAAAACATTATTTTCTTGTACTACGCAGGATATTTCATAACAGAATATGCATCAACTTAATACAATATCAAGCGTCGAAATGAATTTGTTGTGAAATATCCGACTCCGCGATTAGGGAGATGTAATGGAGTTTGTCAAAACGAATCTTTGTTTTTAAATAATTTGAGTTTAAAGTGTTGCACGGTAGGAGTATAAGTTGGACTACGTAAGTAATGTTCTCAATCAACAGTTCTAGCTGCAGCGGTATACATAGTGTTCGTCTACGGTGCTACGGGTCGCGGGTTCGAATCTCCCTGGGGTAAAATAATTTTCTATTTAATAAAGATACACGGACGTTATACTACTATGATTCTGCACACATATAATGAAATCTCGACTAAATGTTCCAAACCGTTTGAAACTCGTTGCTCAGGAATTTAATCTTTCTCAAGTTAAATCGCCATCTCTTGAGCTCGAATATCCAGCAATGGATAATGAGGAAAATAATCAAGAACTTCAATTTCCTGAAGTCACAGTACGCGATTTATATTACCTCAGCATCGGTCCATATCAAATAAGAAATGCAATCTCCTATTATGCACGCTACCAAAAACTTTGGAAAAAATAGGGAATGTATGTTGGTACTACCATTTAGTTATTTTATGTTTCTTTACCAATAAATATATATTCAAGTTAGTTGCAATTGATTACGCAAAACACGTACACGTTATTATCCTATCTCACCAATGAATCTAGAGCCACCAACAGGTTATGGGACCAGGGTGACTGATTTACTTTGAAAATTAAAAATAGTAAAGGCAGCGGAAAATAAAGATGATGGCATATTCGACATTGGAAGATATCGCCCACGTCGAAAAATTGAAAGGAATGGACCCCTATGCAATGTAGGTTTTCCAAATTAAGATTCTGTTTGAAGCCAAAGAGCTAATGGGCGTTGTGGATGGAACCGAGACATTGGCAAATCAAGGAGAGGATACCGAAAAAATAAGGAAATGGAAAACGCGTGATGCAACGGCTCAACACTATACGGTGACTACTTTAACAAAATACATGGTGTCACACATCGTAACCTGAAAAACCGCAAAAGAAATGTTCGATGAAAAATAAAGAAATTCAGTTTCTGTACAATCGATGACCCATCGCCGAGCAACTCTAGATGCCTAGCCTGATTTAATTTCTTGTAATTAACTCTTAAGTTGACCTTCAATTTTAGTTACTAGTTGTTGGGCCCCTGGGGCCGCCGCGGCCCCTATTCGTATTCATAAAATTACCTCTTTATTCCACTTTCTGTGCAACAATTTCTGTAAAACGACGATTGCTTTGTTACGTGATGTAGCGGGGGTTTCAAGGGGGAAAGGTGGGTTCGCTGCCTGTGGAGCGCTGATCTGTCCTGCTCACGTTCGCCCAACGTATCTTGCTTCCAACTTCTTCGAGGAGTGATTCGCGAGGGATTTGAACAAACAAATTGAGATTAATTTCTGTTACAACGGGGTTTTACTTTTTTATTACAAACAAGAAGTACCTATACAGAGAACACGTCTGGCTACTTTGGATGTTAACGAAAGAGTGAGTGTACAAGAACGCTCTTATTCAGGATTAAAATGTAACATGTTTTTGTTAATAAAACTATCCAATTATACAAATAGTTTCTTAATTAATAATGCAACGAATTCTCGCTCATTAAGAACGAGCGTTTTACATGGTAGCGGTATTTTAATTGCAAAGCAAGCGAAATCAATATTTATCTAATGAACGCCTGCAAGTAGTGAGTCATTGAAAGGCTTTTGTTCGCAGTTTCGATTGCTTCGCTTGACAATTTAAATTTCACGCGTCTAAACCTTTGCTATGCGGAACTATCTAACATAAAGCTATGTTCACGTGTTATCACGTGGTACCGTAACAGTTTTATAAAATAATAAATATAGAAATATAAGAAAGGATTAAAAATTTTGAAAACAAAGGTATGTGATAGATACTTGCACGTAATGTCAAATACATAATACGTAATGGTTTTTTATTGCAAACAATCCGTGAGATAAACAGATCTCGTTAGCAAAAGCTAAACTGTAAAGGAAAGTTTCGTGCTATATGTATGCTGAATGTATTGGGGCCGGAGCGGCCCCGAAAGTCCATCAAATCAATTCTTTCATTTAATGTTACTTTTTATCGAATTGGTAAATAGAAATCAATTTTCCTTTGCAGCGTTAGAAGCATAATGAGATAATAGAAGATTACATAAATCTTCAAGTAATTACATCCATACATATTAGTTTAAACTTACAGAGGGCCGCAGCAGCCGCAATAACCTACTTCAGGGGAGAAAACACTGTAAGAAATCAGAAAAATCGATTTATTTTTATATTCTGAAAGACACGCGTTTCAAGAATGCTCTCTCCAAATTTTATGATGACTAGCAGCAATAAACTCATGATGCTCAGTCGGCATCTTCGGTAGTTTAAAAAAAATTTAAGATAAAAGCACCTTCGTGGAAATGTACGCCGTAATGAAAGGGTTAAGGGTTATAGCCGCCGAACTTGTCAAAACACACGTAGCAGCAATACACTAATGATGCCAACAGATATAACAGCAATCAACGTCCTTTAACTTAGGGGAGAGGTGAATGAAAGGGACATTTTTGTTTAGGACCAGATAGTAAAAAAACTAAATAACCATTCGAGTTCTAGTTGGTAACATCAGAAAGGCCAGTTATCTCGCTATAACAGTACACGGTCCTGTGAAGCTTCTCTCTATATTTACATGTCTTATTGTTCGCTTTCTACAAAAGTTTGTTTTGCCCCTTTCATAAATTGGCTGTATTGAAAGGGACATGGGCGTTTATGAATGGGACAGTGTAATAAAACAAGGTAATATTAATATTATTCCTTTAACTATTATTTCTGCGGGTACCGAAATCGCAGTATTGATGTCGACAAGTCTACAAGTCGATGTTTTTCTTAAGTTACATAAATGCCACGACATTGCCAAAATATTTGTAACAAACTTTACATTAAGCTTACATTAAAAAACAATCAAAGAAATCAGTCGTTATTAACAGCACTTGGCAAAACGTTTCGAAAAACCATAAAAAATTTTACTTTGAAGCACGAAAAATTCCACATTAGTGTTGCTACAAAATGAAAATACTTTCGTCGTGGGAAGATCCTTTATCTTTCAGATAATTGCAATGTCCCTTTCATCCCACCTCTTCCCTATAACCAATTGTGATGAGTGAGGCCATTTATTGTACGAAAGATCCGTCTCTATTACATTTAGAACTTGTTTTCGCTAAAGTAAAAGAAACTGCCATCTACAACGTCTCGTATTTTTCAAAGAGACCTGATAATTCCCCACACTGCCCATTAGGGCTGTAGCTGTGGACCGGGAACACGAGATACCCGGGTACCCGGGTACCCGGGTACCCGTGAGATATCCGGGACGAAGAAAATTCCCGGATAAGCGCTACCCGGGAAAACTACCCGAGACTCTCGAGAATCTCGAGAACTTACAGAGTGCAGAACGTAATTCTGGAGCGATGCCTGTCAGAGAGATGCCGTCTGGCACCCTGTGGCGAGGTCAACCCCTGCGGTACCTCACCGAATTTTATGGCTTTCGACCCTCGAAGGGGTTCGAATAACATTAAGAAGTGAGAAATGCCCAGGATTTCCGCATTTCTCATCAGATCTTTGCGAAAACGACGCCAATCGATTCCTTATGTTTCTCCGATGAAAATAATACCAAGAACGACGTAATTCGTACCATAATGAAGGAAATTCCATGAACAAATGTTTTTCATAATTTCAGATTCATTTCGTTAAAAATAGTCCCATTTACATGAAATTTGGTATGATTTTCATCGGAAAAACATAAGATATCCATCGGTGTCACTTCCATATCGATACGATAAAGAGTTAAGAATTATTTTATTTCTGAATCAGGAATTATGAATCCTCGGCCGACCGCAGCGAATCGAGGTCGGCCCCCCGTACTCGAGGGTAAAATATTCATTACAGTATATTAAGAAGCTACTTAATGTTCATCGTATCGATATGGAAGTGACACCGATGGATTCCTTATGTTTTTCCGATGAAAATCATACCAAATTTCGTGTAAATCGATCTATTTTTAACGAAGTGAATTTGAAATTATGCAAATCATTTGTTCATGGAATTTTCTTCATTGTGGTCTGAATTATGTCGTTCTTGGTATTATGTTCATCGGAGAAACATAAGGAATCGATTGGCGTCGTTTTCGCAAAGACCTGATGAGAAATTCGGAGCTGGAGATTCCTCACTTCTTAATGGGTATTCCTGTCTCCCCGGGGGTCGAAGCCTTCGACTCGAAGGCCATGACGCTCAGTGTGGCTTCAATTATGGAACGGTACTCTATGAGATCTCGAGAGTCTCGAGTATCTCGGGTAGTTTACCCGGGTAGCGCCTACCCGGGAATTTTTTTTTCCCGGGTATCTCACGGGTACCCGGGTACTCGTTCTCCCGGGTATCAACAGCTCTACTGCCCATCTCTAAATTTACGTGAACTATGTACATACAGTCTTCCCCGGATTATTGAAATGCTTTTTTCCCCGGATTATCGAGAATGACCTACCCACCCCACAGTTTTGTTTGCTCGCTGCGAGCGAGGGCCTGCGGAGTGATGCCAGATCGGGGACGGGTTCCCTCGAGAATTTCCCCCACCTCGCATGCACACTACGCCGGAGGCTCCGCAGGACACGCAGGACACGCAGCTCCGGCGTAGTGTGCATGCGAGGTGGGGGAAATTCTCGCGGGAACCCGTCCCCGATCTAGTATCAGTGGGCCTGCGGTCCCGGGTAGGCTGCCCGTTAACGGCGGAGAGCAATAAAACCGTTGGGCCAGGTAAAATACCCAGTAGAGAAAAATAAAATGTTCATGTTTTTGATAAATGTTCATGAAAGTATTACCAATGGATTTTTTTAGGATTTCCCAATGAAAATGAGTTCAAATATGGAGAAATTCGGTCCATTTTTAGTGAACGTCACTACGTGATATAATAAATCACTAATAAAACGTCACTAATAAATAAAATATACCGAATTGCTTCGTGTTTGGACTCATTTTCGTCGACATAAACTCACCAATCCACCGGTAATACTCTCTTCCAGATGTAATGAGTAATATGAAAATTTTCATATTCAATACTGAATATCAATTCGCCGTCGACCGAGGGTTTCCCACTGGTGCGCTATTTCACTCACTCTCGGTTTACGTCGTTCAGTCTCCTTGTCAGACGGTTCGGGCGAGGGCCCTGACAAGGGTCAGTTTATTAGGTGCTAACTACATACTTCCCCTGCCCTGGTTTATCGAGAATTCCCCGGTCCCGAATCCTTCTCGATAATTCGGGGAAGACTGTATACCTAGTGCCTATACGAGTTATAGTAACTTAGGTGTGAAGTAGAGATTCAGATTTCACGTGTACGACTTGTACACGTGTACACGTGTAGTTAATATATCCGTGTTCTAATCCGTGTACTTCTTAATACACGGATACACGGGTATTGAAATACACGTGTACCCGTGTATCAAAATTCACGGATCGTACTATCCGTGTATCCGTGTACCCGTGTACTGAAATTCACGGGTACACGTGTATCGAAATACACGGTTTCACGTGTATTAAGATATCCATATTTAATTTTTTAACTAAACATCCGAATGTTTAGATTTTACGCAAATAGTTTGCGATAGGTAGGTACAGACATAATTTACTAGGTTGCAGATGAAAATAAAAAACATCATGATTTTGGTTAATGAACTTTAATCTATTAATCTTTTGTTTTGGTGTAAAAATACTAACGTGTTAACATTCTCTGGGAGTAAACGGTTTCTTTTTTTGGTTACAATGCTTCCAGCACACGAAAAACATATTTCCGACATCGCCGAGGTTGCTGGAATGGTTAAATATTTTTTGGCAACATGGGAAATCGCCGGGTATTTATTTGCCCTAGCCTTCCACCAGTCAAATGGGTCTAAGTCGAAGCGTAATTGTGGCTCGGCCATATACGTTTCAAATTGAATATTTAGGGGAGAGGCTTGCAGGTTGCCACTGCTTGCAGGTTGCCACCCCTGCTGTATCTCAACTCTGACTCACATCGACGTTAAAAGAGTAGGTGTCACTATTTTATAACCTCTGTAGCGGACAGACGCAATAACGCTGTGTTTGCTGAGCGAAGGGTAATATAGTGTTTGTCAAGAAACTGAATTATTGAAATTGTGTGCTTTCCTTGTGCTCGTAAATTTAACATTTTCATCGACAATTCAAGATAACTATACGTACTGTGTTGTCTTTTTTTATCTAATTTACATATGCCAAACAGATTTCCAAACATATCATGAATTGACAATTTTTCTCATATTTTCCTAAAAATGCGTCGGAATGCAAGTTGCCTCCTTTTTTGGCTTGCAGGTTGCCACCTCTCTCTTTCCCGATTGTTTACACTCAAATGTCATTGAGTTTGAAGTGAAGTGTTTTTATTGCATTTTAGTCATATTTTGGTTTATTTTTTACATTTTTATAGATTTTTAGTATGGCAGCACGCAGGTCAAGAAAATCTGAATAATATAATTTATTAATAAAACTTAATAAAACTTAATAAATTTTGAAAAGTGTCACGTCCCGGGTGAAGGTCTTTGGGGAGGATGACATATGGGGTTTCATTCGTAGGGAATGCAGGCGCGAATGCAAGATTCGTGGCGCTGCGGAGAGTAGGATGCAGGCGCGAATGCCAGATTCGTGGCGCTGCGGAGAGTGGGATTCAGGCGCGAATACGTGATTCGTGGCACTATGGTGTGTAGGATTCAGGCGCGAATGCCAGATTCGTAGCACTGAACGACCAGGGAAGGTTTAGATAGTTATGGTCCCTGTGGTGACACCCGTTAGAGCACTTTGTTTTGGTTTTACTAATTGGATTTACCGTTGCATAGGCGAAAGAAGTTATACGTAATAATTCCGAGAAACTCGTCTAAACGTGCGGCTATACACAGGCCATGCAAAAGTATGTTAGTAAACACGGCAAGCGCTCTCGCGTTCGCGAACTAGAATCAGCTGTTTCGTTACCTTGTTCGTTTGGATTTTTAGATCTCTCGTAACCAATGGGTAAATACAAATAATTTGAGGCGTGATTGAAACAAAGCGGTTTATTGGCTTTGCTGGAGCGTTAATTATAATAATGCGTGGGAGTTTGACCATTGACACAGTACATTTATATAAAACAGTATAAGGTATGAAATATATGTATGGACATGAATAACAGGTATATAAACCGGAGAAAGAAGTACGTTTAGCAATGAACGTTAATAATACACAAAAATGCGATAAGCGTTAGAGAAATAATATAGAATACAATAAAGGTTCGTTGTACAAAGTATGTACGCAGTAAGCAATAATGAACGATGAAATATGAACGCAGTAAGCGTGAATAAGAACAATACACAAAAATGCAATAAGCGTTTAGTAATTAATAAGAATTTCGATAATGTTTGAAGTACACGATATCGATACAAGTCCGCAATAAGCGTTATTAACAAAGAAATAATAAATGGTATGGAAATGATATAAGACTAATAATAAGAAATAGTAATGGCTTACGGTATTTGCTGTAGAGCACTGAACACAGTAAGCTAACACGGTATAGATAGCAAAATTGCGTAAAGAGACACTTCGCGGGAGTGGTTTCCGTAGAAGAGCCAGAAGCTAGAAGCTGATGTCTAGAAGCCAACTGGCCGTTTTGGGCCTTGTATTTATACTATGGTCGGGATTGTTAGGGGTGAAGAGTGTGCGCGGTATGCACCTTGACTGATCTTTGAAGATGCGTCGCAATTACTTATTAATAGAGTCGGTGTTTAGGGGTTTTATGTGGCCTTGTCTTGTACTGGTAATGGGTGAAGGGTATGTGCGGTGTGTTCCTATGGCACGTAGGCCAAATCTGCGTCGCGGTAACGATCACGTGTTGATCACGTTCGTAAAGTTGTGTCGCAGTAACATTTCTGGGGTTTTTGCATGGGGCTTTGAAGCTGAATACTCAATCCATTTGGTGGAGTTTAGGAGGTCGTATCGGATAGGGGTAAACGGGGTACTGACTTCTTTGGTCATAGAGAGGGCATGAGACATAGTCTCGATTTAAGAGAGGGTTTTAAACACGAGGGATTTGTTCGAAGTAGATTTGGAGGGAAGTGGTCATGCCACGTAAGTCGAAGAGGGGATTTGGAGGTCGTCGCTGACCATCCTGAGATGGGGACCGCTAAGGTACATCGTCAAGGCGATCAGCGATTATGGATTGACCGTTTCGAGATGGGGACCGCTAAGGTGCATCGTCCAAACGGTCAGGAATCTGGATTGACCGTTTAGAGATAGGGACCACTAAGGTATATCGTCTAAACTATCGGTTGGGTTTGAAAGAGGGGGTAAGGCTTGAGTATGAGGGTTTTTGATGGAGTTGTGGATTGGTTTGTGAAGAAGTGGTGTTAAAATACCGCGCGAAAAATAGTGGGACGTCACAAAAGTTTTCTGAATCAGGTTTTTACTTGAGTTTTTTTACACTTTTAGCAATTTTTCTAGGGGGTGGCAACCTGCGAGCTAAAATTTCAAGGAGACAATTTTAGATACTTTCGATAATTTGCAGTATAATTTTTATTTTTCGCGAGTTTGCATGATTTGTAGCTCAGGATTGTAGCTCAACACTTCCTCTTTCCAACTTATACCATAAATCAACGATACGTTAATTTTATGACGAGTTATGATCAAAAAAGCTTAGGGGTGGCAACCTGCAAGCCTCTCCCCTATATCATTATTGTCTGTAATTTCATCATATAAAAACTGAAGAGCACTTTTCCCGCGTGACTTTGTTTTGCTAACTGTATGGACAGGTGCCTCTTGAAGTAAACGTTGTACTTCTGTACGAATCACTTGTCTCACGTGGATTGATTCATGCTCCAGATTTTTATATCGCGGATCTAAGAAGCAGGATACATGATTTAATGAAACAGTATCACCTTCGTTCCAGTCGAGTTTAAAACGTTTTGTTATATCCGAAATCAAAGTCTCCTTTAATTGACACAAAACCATGTCATCATCACCTATCGCCTATCGCAAACTATTTGCGTAAAATCTGAACATTCGGATATTTAGTTAAAAAATTAAATATGGATATCTTAATACACGTGAAACCGTGTATTTCGATACACGTGTACCCGTGAATTTCAGTACACGGGTACACGGGTACACGGATACTACGATCCGTGAATTTCGATACACGGGTACTCGTGTATTTCAATACCCGTGTATCCGTGTATTAAGAAGTACACGGATTAGAACACGGATATTTTTACTACACGTGTACGCGGGTACACGTGTATCTTCAATACACGTTCTACGCCGGGATCTCTAGTGTGAAGTCACTCAGCGAAGTCTTACGCGACACCCTGCTGGGTACTGGCCGCTAAACGTGCCCACTACTACCTCTTGCAGGACTGTATTTAGACCTAAGGCCCTAAGACCCCGGTTTTGTCCTGGTCTGAGGGCCTTAGGGCCCCGGTTTATGTCCTGGTCTTCTCTAAATACAGTCCTGCAAGAGGTACATATTAAGAATAATTAATGTGCCTAAATTCTTTTCTTTAGACGCCCCTGGGACTGACTGCGCCCTATTAGTACGATCCTGTTATCCGTGCGTGCCGCTGCGCGACACTCACGCGACTTTAGTTAGTTGGCAATATTTACCTTCCTTCGACAACACGTGTACATATCTTTCCTACTTTTCTAATAATAAAGCTTTTCTTTTCTTTGTGTAAACTACGCTCTGCTCATTAGGTTATGGGCTCAGGTGCGATACTATTGCGCGTAGTTTATCCTGGTGTGTGAAAAGCTAGCTCGCGAACGAAAAATTGACTTTTTGAACGGTTTGTGTAACCAGTGTCGTCGCGAGTGGTTCGGGTAAAGTCGAACAATGGCTGATAAAGTAGATGTAGCGTCGATAAACAAATTCGACGGTAAAAATTATCCGCAGTGGCGTTTCCAAATCAGGGCTTGAAACCGTTATTATAAAGATTTAGGTTCTTGAAAGAGTTATCAAGAACCTTTATTCTGAATAACCGTTATAAAGAACCTAAATATCAGACTATATAAGTATAAGTTACGGTTCCTATATAGCTCTATAACTTTTATTTTTTAGGTTCTATATAAGTTCCAAACGGTTATAGAACCGATTCAATAACTTTTATTTTTTAGGTTCAATATAAGTTCCAGAGCGGTTACTGAACCGATTCTTGTAACGATTGTACAGAATTTTATAGAAAATGAAATGACAACATATTACAACTATAGACTACTGTGTATAACCAAATTGTTTAATAATTATTATAAATAAGTAAGTAAATATATATTATGTACACATTTGTACATACGAATACAATTATTTTGTAATATGAAGTGTTCGTTAATATAAATGTTTGGTTGTTATACCGATGAGGGTCTAGCTCCCCGATTTGAATGATATTTTAATATGTTGTCAGAATCATGATCCTGATGGTGAGGTGGCCCCTAATTGAAAAAATGAACTTGACAAATAAATGTTTCGATCTATGGTATTAAATATTTATTGCACTTTTTGTTATAATACAGAATAGATATTATAAATTATAATTTTTAGCTAGACCCTCATCGGTATAACAACCAAACAATTATATTAACGAACACTTCATATTACAAAAGAATTGTATACGTATGTACAAATGTGTACATAATATATATTTACTTACTTATTTATAATAATTTTTAAACAATTTGGTTATACACAGTAGTCTATAGTTGTAATATGTTGTCATTTCATTTTCTATAAAATTCTGTACAATTGTTACACGAATCGGTTCAGTAACCGCTCTGGAACTTATATTGAACCTAAAAAATAAAAGTTATTGAATCGGTTCTATAACCGTTTGGAACTTATATAGAACCTAAAAAATAAAAGTTATAGAGCTATATAGGAACCGTAACTTATACTTATATAGTCTGATATTTAGGTTCTTTATAACGGTTATTCAGAATAAAGGTTCTTGATAACTCTTTCAGTCAGAACCTTTATATAACAGTTTGAAACAGTTATTTTCGGACCTTTTCAAGCCCTGTTCCAAATGGTATGCGCGTTGAAAGCAAAAGGTGTTTTTGATATTACGTGCGGGATTGAAAAACGACCTACTGCTACAGAGACAAACGCTGCGACACGTGCGAAATGGTCGAAAGATGATGCAATCGCCATGTTTACTCTCACGGCGGGAATGGAAATTTCGCAAATTACTTTGGTCGAGAGCTGTGAATCGTCGAAGGCAATACTCGACAAGTTGGACTCTGTATATCAACAAAGGCCAGAATTTAATAAAATGATGATTCTTGATCGTTATCATCAGGTAAAAATGAATTCAAACGAGTCAATCGCGCAACACGTGGCAAAGGTCGAAAATTTAGCTCGACAGGTAAAGGAGTCTGGTGAGTCCTTGAGTGACATTGCCATCATTACAAAGATACTCAGTACCTTGCTAACCAAGTATCGAAGTTTTCGTCAGGCATGGTTATCCTTGGCGGAAGAGAAACAAACATTGCCAAGCCTCACGGCGCGGCTTCTCGATGAAGAAACTAGTTTGACCTCAACTGAGGAGCAAGAATCGGCATTTCTGGCCTCGTCGAACCAAAAGTGTGATACCAAGACTAAATCCAAAAGTGATTTTAAGTTCGGATCAAGAAAGGTTAATGTTCGGAAGGTAACCTGCTATAAATGTCACAAAAAGGGACATTTTGCTCGCAGCTGCCGCAGCGTTAGAAAAGATGACGGTGATCAAAAGACTAGGCAGGACAACCGATCGGCTTTCACTGTGGAGCACAGTAGGATTCTGCATGCGATTCCAGAGAAAAGTGAAGACAAATGGATAATGGACAGCGGAGCGTCTGCACATATGTCTCATCGTCGTGAGTATTTCAGTGAATTCAAGGAGATCGACGAATATGACGATGTCACTGTGGCCAATAAACAAGGGCTACCAATAAAGGGTATCGGCACTGTCAAAATTGAGAAATTCATCGATGGAGACTGGTATGAGTCAATTATTACAAACGTCTTATATATTCCAGATCTCAGTAGAAATTTGTTCTCCGAAGGAGTTTTGGCAAAAAATGGTTTGAAGATAATAAAAGTAAATGACTCCGCTGAAGTGTTTGATGGACACAAACTAGTGGCGTGTGCGATTCGCGAAACAAACAATCTATACACAATGCTGTTTCGTACGGTTGTGACTGCGGAAGCGAATACTGTTTCGCGTGGTGATTTAAAACTCTGGCATGAACGCCTTGGTCACGTGAACGTAAAATTTTTACGTGAGATGGTGAAGAAGAACCTAGCAGATGGCGTCGAAGTGTCAAATGATGATGTTTTCTTTTGCGAAGGTTGCCAGTATGGTAAACAACATAAAAGTTCGTTTCCTACTAATGTGAGGAGAAAGACTGTACCTGGTGAGTTTACCTATTGCGACCTAGGTGGTCCCATGACAACTCCGTCAATCGGTGGAGCATTGTATTTTATTCTGTTCAAGGACGATGCTTCGTCCTACTTAACGGTTATGTTCATGAAACACAAATCAGACAGCTTCGACTGCTTCAAGAAATATGCAAACCTGTGCAAAAATTAATTCGGTCAAATGATGAAAATTCTGCGCTCCGATAATGGAACTGAATTTGTCAACAAGGAATTTCGCAACTTCCTCTCGACTCATGGAATCGAGCATGAGAAGACTGCTCCATATACACCTGAGCAAAACGCTAGACTGGAAAGGGAAAACAGAACAGTTGTAGAAAGCGCTCGATCCATGCTGTACACAAAGAATTTGTCCATAAATCTTTGGCCTGAGGCAGTTAATACTGCAGTCTATATTTTAAATAGAACCCCATCAACCCAGACGCCGGATACAACACCATTTGAAATTTGGAATGGTAGAATGCCTACCCTTGGTCATATTAGGGTATTTGGCAGTGAAGCATTCACGCTGACGCCTAAAGAAAAACGCACTAAGCTTGAGGCAAAAGGGAAAAGGCTGATTCTTGTTGGATATGAGAACAATTCCACGAATTATAGATTGCTTGACTCAGTGACTAAGAAGATTACAATATCAAGGCATGTAACCTTTAATGAAACCACTGACGTCAACCCTACCGTGCAGACAACTAGGATCCACAACGCATCGGAGCAAGAAGAGGACCTGGTACCAGAAGAAGATGGACAACAGCCAGAAGAAGAACCAGCAAACGCAGGTAATCTGAATCAACCTAATGGACCTGTGCTGCGCCCTAGAGAAACGCTCCGTCCCCCAGATAGCTATGAAGCAAATCTTGTTGAAACGGATGTACCGCAGTCCTACGATGAAGCAATGAGTAGTCCTGCCTCAAAGGAATGAGCGGCAGCTATTAAAGAAGAAATAGACGCTCTAGACAAGAACGAAACGTGGGAGATGGTTCCTCTTCCACCTGACAAACGGTGCATTGGCTCCAGATGGATTTTTAAGGTAAAAAGAAATCCAGATGGGAACATTCAACGCTACAAGGCTAGGGTTGTTGCAAGAGGATTCTCGCAAGTAGAAGGAGTAGACTATACAGAAACTTTTGCTCCAACAGCGAGATACGACACAATTCGGGTCTTACTTGCGCTATCGGTAAAGAAAAATTTAAAAATATCTCAGTTCGACATAAAAACAGCCTTCCTTCATGGCTTACTGGAGGAGGAAGTGTACATGAGTGTTCCTGATGGCGTAACGAAGTCTACGAACATGGTATGCAAGCTTAAACGAGCTCTCTACGGTCTCAAGCAGGCCCCTCGTTGCTGGTACAAGAGGTTTGACGACTTCCTTCGAAATTTGGGTTTTCAACAGTGCAAAGCTGACAAATGCGTTTATTTTGCCGATTTTGAGGAGAAGAAAGTTATCCTCGCCTTCTATGTGGACGATGGTCTTATCTTGGCTGAAGACGATAAAACACTGTCAAAGATCGTCAATGAATTGAAACATGTCTTCGAGGTGACAGTCGGTGACCCTGGATATTACCTCGGAATGGAGATCTCAAAGGACCCAGAAGATGGATCAATCTTCATACATGGAACAAGCTATATTGATCGTCTACTCAAGAGGTTCAATCTACAAGATGCATGCACTAACAGCACACCAGCTGATCCACATGTGCTGTTAGTACAGCCTGCAACAGAAAAGGATGCCAACACGGAGAATAATGTTCCATACAGAGAGGCAATTGGATCACTAATTTTTGCAGCAGTTACCACAAGACCTGACATCATGTTTGCTGTCAGTGTGCTGAGCAGATTTCTGACAAACTTTAACAATAGTCATTGGAATGCAGCAAAACGCGTCTTCAAATACCTTAAGGCAACGCGTACCCTTGGAATAAAATATGTAAAAGACAACAAAAATGAAACACTCATTGGATATTCTGATGCGGACTACGCAAACGATCCAGACACGAGACGCTCCATGAACGGATACGTCTTCCTGATAAGTGGAGGACCGGTCACTTGGAATTGTCAACGCCAGAAGTCGGTCGCCCTATCTACAACAGAGGCAGAATACGTGGCTGCGTCGAATGCATCAAGAGAGATGCTGTGGTTGAGACAACTGATCTCAGAAATTGATGAGATATCAAATAGTGGGACTGTCGACAACCAAAGTGCCATAAAGTTAATTAAAAATCCAGTTTTTCACAGACGTTCTAAACATATTGACGTTGTCTATCATTTTATAAGAGAAAAGTTTGAAGAAAACATTATAGACATTAAGTATGTTCCCTCGGCCGAACAATTAGCCGATATTTTTACAAAAGCATTACCTAAAGTTGCTTTTCAAAAGAATTGTTCGTTGCTTGGTATGAAAAATCGTACATAATTTTTGTTTTGCGGCTGAATTGGCATAAAATTATCGTTTTCTTTTAAATTAGGCACAGAATTAGTGGGAGTATTAAGAATAATTAATGTGCCTAAATTCTTTTCTTTATACGCCCCTGGGACTGACTGCGCCCTATTAGTACGATCCTGTTATCCGTGCGTGCCGCTGCGCGACACTCACGCGACTTTAGTTAGTTGGCAATATTTACCTTCCTTCGACAACACGTGTACACAGTGATGCCAGAACCGTGGGTTTGCGCCCACGGACCCTACCACCACTCCACGACCAAGCGTACCCCCTCCTAGCGCCTGTACCGCACTACTCAAGCATACCCGTCCCTCCATCCGTGTGCCGTGCGCGACGCCTGGCCGGCGCTCTCCGGCGAGAATTCGTTTTCCCGACATCGAAGCGCTTGGCGCGCAAGCAAAAAGTCATGAGTTCAAATCCCGGTGCGGATATTCTACTTTTTTTCTTTATTTATTCTCTAATTTCTCTTCCTATATTCTCAAAAGACTAAAGACTTGAATACTGTTAATTTATAAACCATTTTCGAAGCTTGAATTGTTGCTAAAGATGCGATCTCCTTCTGGCTTGTACCGCACCACTACAAGCGTACCCTACCTTCTGTCCGTGTGCCGCGCTACCTGGCCGGCGCTCTTCGCCAAGAATTCATTTCACCAAAGTCCTAAAGCTTGGGTCGCAAACAGAAAGTCCGAGGTTTAAATTCCGGTGCGAATATTCTACTTTTTTCATTAATTATTCTCTAACTTCTCTTTCTATATTTTCAGTAGAATAAAAACTTTAAAACTGTTAATTTACAAAGCATTTTCGCAGCTGGCTAATGTACGATGTTGGTCTTCTGCCTTTTTTTGTACATAAACAGAAATAATTCCTTGAAATGCTACTTAGAAAATAAGCTCCTTTCTAGGATGGACTCTTTAAAATTCACGTCACAATGAACAGTTACAGAATCGGTGATTTCCGTTTCAGGTAAGCGAGCCGCCCGCTCCGCTATTACGGTCGGCTTACCACTCGCACCCCGGATTACTGTAATGAGGTTTGAAAACAATATCGACTGGTCCCGTACCCGTCGCAATCATGTCATTTATACCTACAGAAGAGTTTTATTAACCCACTCTTGGCCAACGACACTCTTTTCGTGTTAATCAGGTTTATACGTATCTGCTTATTTGCTTCTTGATTATTTACGAAAATTGTGCCATTGCTCGATGGAAACCACGAGAAGGTGGTGGGCTTCTTCCATCAGGAGAGAATAAGGATAGGTCGAGATGGATAGAATGGATAGGATCGGTGTGAATGATGGACGTAGCGGTCGAAACCTCTACTCCACGGATATAAAGGTTTGGGAAAGTGTGATACGCGTAGAAGCTGTGATAGCACCACTGCAATACTATTGTAACTGTTTCGTAAATTACTGTACAAGAAAGAGATCGGTAAAATGTGCTGAGGCTGTCGGAGCTATATGTTCCAACATGCATGGAGGGTGAGTTGTTTATATTGTTGGGGATTAGACAAACTTTCGTACAAACGATCTCCCGACATAAGAGCGAGATGCCTATCGTCGACAGTCATGCTACAACTTGTCTCATTTCTGGCTTTTAAGGATGTGCGCACAACACAGATGGAATTCATAAGATCGCTCCCAATTTTATTTCTCTTCTTGGTTTTGGCGAGTGGTAAGCCGACCGTAATAGCGGAGCGGGCGGCTCGCTTACCTGAAACGGAAATCACCGATTCTGTAACTGTTCATTGTGACGTGAATTTTAAAGAGTCCATCCTAGAAAGGAGCTTATTTTCTAAGTAGCATTTCAAGGAATTATTTCTGTTTATGTACAAAAAAAGGCAGAAGACCAACATCGTACATTAGCCAGCTGCGAAAATGCTTTGTAAATTAACAGTTTTAAAGTTTTTATTCTACTGAAAATATAGAAAGAGAAGTTAGAGAATAATTAATGAAAAAAGTAGAATATTCGCACCGGAATTTAAACCTCGGACTTTCTGTTTGCGACCCAAGCTTTAGGACTTTGGTGAAATGAATTCTTGGCGAAGAGCGCCGGCCAGGTAGCGCGGCACACGGACAGAAGGTAGGGTACGCTTGTAGTGGTGCGGTACAAGCCAGAAGGAGATCGCATCTTTAGCAGCAATTCAAGCTTCGAAAATGGTTTATAAATTAACAGTATTCAAGTCTTTAGTCTTTTGAGAATATAGGAAGAGAAATTAGAGAATAAATAAAGAAAAAAAGTAGAATATCCGCACCGGGATTTGAACTCATGACTTTTTGCTTGCGCGCCAAGCGCTTCGATGTCGGGAAAACGAATTCTCGCCGGAGAGCGCCGGCCAGGCGTCGCGCACGGCACACGGATGGAGGGACGGGTATGCTTGTGTAGTGCGGTACAGGCGCTAGGAGGGGGTACGCTTGGTCGTGGAGTGGTGGTAGGGTCCGTGGGCGCAAACCCACGGTTCTGGCATCACTGCGTGTACATATCTTTCCTACTTTTCTAATAATAAAGCTTTTCTTTTCTTTGTGTAAACTACGCTCTGCTCATTAATACAGGGTGATTCTGGAGCTCTGCCGGACAATGGATGCTTCCTGGTACCCCGTGGCGAGGTCAAGCCCCCGCAGTGCCCCACCGAATTTTAGGGCTTTCGACCCTCGAAGGGGTTGGAGTGCCTATTAAGAAGTGAGAAATCTTCAACTTCCGCATTTCTCATCAGATCTTTGCGAAAACGACGCCAATTGATTCCTTATGTTTCGCCGATGAAACTGACACCAAGAACGACGTAATTCGGAAAATAATTAAGGAAATTGCATGAAAAATTAATTTCCATAACCTCAAGCTAATTTCGTTAATAATAGTTCGATTTTCATGAAATTTTGTATGATTTTCATCGGAAAAACATAAGAAATCCATCGGCACCACTTCCATATCGATACGATAAAGAATTGAGGAATTATTTTATTCTGAAACAGGTATGAATCCTCGGTCGACCCCGGAAAATCGTGGTCTACCCCCCGCAGTCGAGGGTGAAAACGTGAAATATTCATTTCAGCGTATTAAAATATTCTTTATTCTTTATCGTATCGAAATGGAAGTTACACCAATAGATTCCTTATGTTTTTCTGATGAAAATCATACCAAATTTCATGTAAATCGGACTATTATTAACGAAATTAGCTTGAGGTTATGGAAATTAATTTTTCATGCAATTTCCTTAATTATTTTCCGAATTACGTTGTTCTTGGGGTCAGTTTCATCGGAAAAGCATAAGGAATCCATTGGCGTCACTTCCCTTTCGACACGACGAAGAAAAGAATTTCTTAATACGCTGTAATGGATATTTCACCCTCGACTGCGGAGACTCGACCCCAATTCGTTACGTTGGGCCTAGGATTCGTACCTTTTTCCGGAAAAAGCCATAAAATTCGATGGGCACTGCGAGGTGTTGTCCTCGCCATGGGGTGACGGGCGTACCTCCAGAATTACCCTGTATCTGTTTAGGAAATAAACTAATTCTTTATTCTTTATCGTATCGATATGATAGTGGCACCACTGGATTCCTTATGTTTTTCCGATGAAAATCATACCAAATTTCACGTAAATCGGGCTATTATTAACGAAATTAGCTTGAGGTTATGGAAATGAATTGTTCATTTCCTTCAATATTTTCCGAATTACGTCGTTCTTGGTGTCAGTTTCATCGGAAAAGCATAAGGAATCCATTGGCGTCACTTCCTTCTCGATACGATGAAGAAAAGAAGCAAACATTTGAAATCCTGTACATTTTTCACTTCTTAATGATATTCCAAACCCTTCGAGGGTCGAAACCCTTCAATTCGTTACGTTCGGCCCAGGATTCGTACCTTTTTCCGAAAAATAGCCATAAAAATCGGGCGAGGCACTGCGAAGGGCTATCCTCGTCATGGGGTACCAGGCCGCATCTCCTTGACGGGCGTTGCTCCAGAATTGTTACCCTGTATCAATTGTGCAGTGTGTGACACCCGACTACCCTCCGCGCAATACTCCTCGTGGGGAGACACAGGAAGAAAAGGGGTAGCCCGCTGTCGACGCGTGGTCTTCTCGAGTATAAACACGAGCTTCAATATCAAAACCTAAAGCATGCGTTGACGTATTCCGTGCGATTGAAGGTGGGCATTGCTGTGAAGAGGGCCTCTTCAAGAGAGCAGCCGTTTGTGAGGGATGCAAATCCGATTGGTTCTAATACAATCTGCTCCCTATGGTTGAAATTTAGTCTAGCAACTTTCACACCTCCTAACCTAACCAATCGAACTTGCACCCCTCCCAAAATAACCGGCCATCCGAGCGTAGAAGCAAGTGCGAAATAAAAGTAACGGTGCGCTTCTCGATACCGCAGATGTACCTACCTAAGTAGCATTTCTGACGGAAAAGAATTGTCCAGCCTGGGTCTGCGTAGACCTTTGGCAGGTAGGTATCTATTTCAGCAGGCACTGCCACCCGTGGGGCCAGCAAGACCGACCCCGGTCCTTGCTATTCCAGAGGTTTTTTTCAAGTGAAAATCAGCAAATTTGCAAGCGCAATATCTCAAAAACCAGTGGAAATCAAGTGTATACATTAAAGCTTATTGAATTCGTCTTGGAACGCACTATCAACTCAGGACTTCAAAAAGTTAGTGCCATTTGAAGAACCGAACTTGACCATCGTATCTTTTAAAATAATAATCGAAAAAAAAATCCGTCGCGGCGAATTAAGCAGCCCCATCGAACCATTAATTTACATATTTTTTTTAATTTTTTATCTCCAATACTTTAGGAGATATTCAGCTGTCCAGTCTTCCCGCGGACACCCTGTATATATATCAGCTAAAATACTATTCCTAGACCTTAAATTACTCGCAAAAGAAAATTACTATCCGTCCAATATATATATATATAAAACTTATTTGCTGTCTGAAATTACTGCAATCACTCCAATCATCCGTCCTCTTCCCAGGTGCTGCAAGGAACGTTCCACGAAGTCCAGGTCCAGTTGACTCTCCAATAAGAACCAGTTGAATCCAGCAACGCAGCAAAGACGATCAGTACCTGTGTTTTTCAGGGTAGCAAGCACGGCCAGTGAAAACACCCGTCTCCGGTATTCACCCTTTCGCTCCCAGGAAAAACCGTGCCAAAACCAGGGAGAGAGAGGTGGTACTTCTTTAATCGCCACAGTTCTATTACAGCGAAACGGATTATGATCACAGAGTTCACAGCGTCTAATTTAAACTAAGCGTCTTTTCGCGTACAATTGCAAAGTTCCGTGTTCAAACACAATAGTCTATTCGAAAGCGCACTCGCGAACCGGCAAAGTCAAATGTCTGACAACTTCAATTCACAATTTCAGCCCACACTTTTAATCGCGTCAATGATTTTAATGAAATATCTATTGAAAATCCCACCGCTGTCACCAGTTTTGTTGCGCGATTCTGTGGGGATTTCTAAGTAGGCGGCTGGTCCGTGCCCGTGGAGCGCTGAAGCACTCAGCTCACGAGTGGCGCGGGAATTTCAATGATGAGATGGAAATAAAGTGAAACTCTTTAGAATAAATTCTATGTTTGGATTTAATAATTAGCTAGAGGTTGACTACTCTGCTAACAAGTTCGATCTGATCTTCCTACAAATTTACTCCTCGCTCGTCACCTCCGAGCGCCCTACTCCTCTAATTTTGGCATGTTCTTCCGACTCCCTCCTCGGATCCTTTCGTCCAATCAAGGAAATGACATCCCTTAAGTTTCGTCAGTGGGTTGTCCTTCTGCCATCTCTCCGTCCTTGGCCCTTCCTTCGCGCTTCCCTCCACTCTCGGCTGGTGGTCGAGGCACGCTTTCCGATTACATATACTTTACATAGGCTGAGTACAGAACATACATTTCTAACAGGTAGGTAACCGCAACCCTCAGGGTCAAGACGGCGTCACCGGCGCAAAGTTTATGACTTTATGACTTTCAGCCTCCCCCGAGCTGAGTTTTTACCCTAACAGGACATCGGCAATTATTGAAAGGGAAAGCAGAGTTTTAAATGGTTTTACAAGACGAGCAGCTGCCCCTTCATTGAAATTTGGTACGCAGATGTGAAAAGAAAAGTTAAGCTATTTATTATCCTCGCCTGGCCTAACTGTAGTTTTCAGAATTACTGAATGCACCCCTAGGTTCTAGTACGCTTCGAATCTAATTATAATATATCTATCTTTCAGTACAAAAGGATTTTGAATTTCGCTCTACATCTAACCTCGATATTCCTATGTCTTATAACTAACTTCACGCAGTCACACATATTTATACCAGCGGAAACCGCAACACAACAATGTCCTGTTACGTATTTTGGCGGTGATTTTAAGAACAGAACGCAGGTTGGTGCCCGTGGAGCGCTGAACCGCTCTGCTCGTCGGAGTGCGTGGGAGGTTTAAATAAAAAAAAATAAAAAACACAAAACATTTCAAGCTAAACTTTAAGGTATATTTGGACTGCTCAGGCAAGCTGGTTAGCGACAGAATGATCGAAGGGTTTTTGAATCAGCTTCGAGCTCGTCGACGAAGCCGATGACAAGATCCTCCTGGTCCTCCCATAGATCCTTGTTGTCCAATCAGAACGATGCCATCCCTCAAGCTTCGTCAGTGGGTTGTCCTCTAGCCGTCTCTCCCTCTTTCGCGCTTCCCTCCACTCTTGGCTGATGGTCGAGGCGCGCTTTCCGAGTACATACTCAGTTTACATAAACTACATACATTACATATCAGTCACCCGCCAACCGACTCATGTTTCGCACGTCGAATACGTTGCGGAGTTTATAAAAGTGAACGCAGTTTTCGTTTTAAATTATTATTTCCTTGATAATGGTCTCAATTAAGACCGAAACGTTGGAAATTTGAACTTAAAATTGCAAAATAACTTTTATGTAATTGACCGAGCCTACGCGCCGATAACATTTATTTTTAAAATTCTACATACATTACATACATACCCCCACAGCACTAAAACGTATCTTGTACGTAACTGCTACGTAACCATCATTTTTTGGTTACGTCACATGGGGGTCACATGAAGGTATCATCAGGGTGGAAATGTCCGCCTCATTTACATAACAGTACGCGTCACATTAAGGTCATACTTTTATATAAATTTTACCTTTCTCTGTTATCTGTCTGTTACGTAGCAGCAGGATAACAGCAATAACTTTATTGTTACCTTATGGATAATTACACTATTGGTATTTGGAAGGATTATTTTAATTAAAAAAAAGTTAAATATTTGTTAGAATTTTTTGGTATAAACTTTATATTATATATAACGGGTCACATACATATATATATATATATATATATATATATATATATATATTTGAAAATAAAAAAATATTTTAATATATACATATATATTTGAAAATAAAAAAATATTTTAAAAACAAGTATTAATATTTTTTCTTCTCCCTACACTTTCTTTGCAATCCCAGTCGAAACCATTCCGCTCCTTCCTTATTAAAATCGACTTCGCGGAAGTCCGGATTACTATCTATTATTTTATCCGAATAAAAAAATAATATTGTATACATTAGCTCGCAGTTTTAATATAAAGGGTTCATAAAATAAGTGTGTAAATACCTTTTATTATTCGCACCATTTGTAATTGCGAAATGTTAATATTATTCCTCCTCCCTTTCCACGTGTATAACGCGGCAAATTCTGAACTAAATAGGTTGCTCAATATTTGCCGAACATTATCTGCTGGCGTTTTTCCCCCGAATCTATCACTATAAATAAACTGCAATTTCATTTATTCGATACTTCACATATTGGTCGACTATCCTCCTTTGATGTCGAGAAGAGTATGTTTTAAAATCTCTTCTCAAACGTTTTCTGTCTGACATATTAACCCGCCGGCGGGCGCGCCTAAAAGTTTTACACGAGCGGGCGCGTTGTGTACTCCGTACACGGGCGTTTGTTTTGGCTGAAAAACCGTTTTACCCTGATGTATTGTACTCAGCACCCCTATGTTTTCTTGCAGCGGACATTTCTGCATAATTCTACGTACTTGTCAGGTTCAAATTCGGTTTGAAAGTGTCTCTACTTGAATGAAAACGAAAGTATGCCGCGTATCCTGCCGGTGAGCGCGCCCGTGTACTCAAGTCTCCCAGGTGTACGCCTCTGATCGTTCTGGTTTTTGGATATGTTTTAGGGGACAGAAAAATAAGATGTACGTGTTTTTTTATTTCGGCCTGTTTGCATCTTTAGGGGGTGAAACCACCCCTCAAAGGTTTTCAGGTGTTCGTCTCCGATTGTTCTGATTTTTGGATATGTTTTAGAGGACAGAAGAATAAGATATACGTGTTTTTTTATTTTGGCCTGTTTGCATCTTTAGGGGGTGAAACCACCCCTCAATGGTATTCAGGTGTTCGTCTCCGATTGTTCTGGTTTTTGGATATGTTTTAGAGGACCGAAAAATAAGATATACGTATTTTTTTATTTCGGCCTGTTTGCATCTTTAGGGGGTGAAACTACCCCTCAATTTTATAAGATTATCAGGTGTTCGTCTCCGATTGCTTTGGTTTTTGGATATGTTTTAGAAGACCGAAAAATAAGAAATGCCTGTCTTTCTATTTTGGCCCATTTGCATGTTTAGGGGGTGAAACTACCCCTAAACTAGCCGTAATCGGTTAACTGCGCATATTAGAGACTTGAAACCAGTAAAAAAAATTCATAAAATTCTTAAAAAAACCCTTAGACATAGTTTATTTTAGGATGACACATTAGTGGTTTTATGGCTTCCCATCGCTACTTACAATGAGGGGTGAACCACCTCCTGGGTAGTTTACCCCCTTATAACGGTCACTGGCGACAAGAACATGATCCATAAAGCAAGTTATGACGCAAAATCAAATTCATATAACGTTTTATTCAACACAACTTTGTACCTCTAAATGAACTATGAGCGGTTGTTTCACCCCCTAAACATGCAAATGGGCCAAAATAGAAAAACAGGCATTTCTTATTTTTCGGTCCTCAAAAGCATATCCAAAAACCAAAGCAATCGGGAATGAACACCTGAAAATCTTATAAACTTGAGGGGTGGTTCCACCCCATAAATATGAAAATGAGCCGCTATAAAAAAAGACGTATATCTTATTCTTCTGTCCCCTAAAACATATCCAAAAACCAGAACAATCGGAGACGAACACCTGAAAACCTTTGAGGGGTGGTTTCACCCCCTAAAGATGCAAACAGGCCGAAATAAAAAAATACGTACATCTTATTTTTCTGTCCCCTAAAACATATCCAAAAACCAAAACAATCCGAGACGAACACCTGAAAACCTTTGAGGGGTGGTTGCACCCCCTAAAGATGCAAACAGGCCAAAATAAAAAACACGTATATCTTATTTTTCGGTCCTCTAAAACGTATCCAAAAACCAGAACAATGGGAGACGAACACCTGAATTCCATTGAGGGGTTGTTTCACCCCCTAAACATGCAAACGGGTGAAAATAAAAAAACACGTGTATCTTATTTTTCGGTCCTCTAAAACATATCCAAAAACCAGAACAATCGGAGACGAACACCTGAAAACCTTTGAGGGGTGGTTTCACCCCCTAAAGATGCAAACAGGCCAAAATAAAAAAACACGTATATCTTATTCTTCTGTCCCCTAAAACATATTCAAAAACCAGAACAATCGGAGGCGTACACCTGGGAAACTTGTGAGTAGACGGGCGCGCCCGCCGGTAGGATACGCGGCATACTTTCGTTTTCATTCAATTAGAGACACTTTCAATCCGAATTTGAACCTGACAAGTACGTAGAATTATGCAGAAATGTTCGCTGGAAGAATACATAGGGGTGCTGGGTACAATACATCACGGTAAAACGGTTTTTTCAGCCAAAAACTGACCTCCGTGTACTGAGTACACACGCGCGCCTGCCGGCGGGTTAATTAAAATATGTATCCAACTTAACCTAAAACCAATGTAATAATTCTTTATTGCAACACGCCACGTTTAATCGTCGCGTAAACGTTAGATTTTGCATTCTAAACATACCGATGCTAAACGCAGTCCTTATTGTAACACGTTCCGTGCAGGAGTTTAGCAGCAGGAAACGTTACCACCGTTACCACGTTTCGAAGGTCACGACACAGTCACGTCGAGCAACCGATAAATTATATTTATCGTTTACGTCGCTGTTATGTTCTATTTATGAAACAAAAATTACGGAATACTTGTGACACCTACGTTCCATGACATTTACATCTGGATTAATATGTAGCCTATACGTAAGAAGAGTTACATAAAAATTATATGTTTTGTGAGACTTTTCAGTTATGTTCATAGGTTTTGTTGCTGCTATGTTCTATCTATGTAACAAAAGTTACAGAACATTGTGACATCTGTATTACGTAGCGGTTATATTTTGTACATGTAACAGAAGTTACAGAATTTGTGACTTCCATGTTACGTAGTATTTACAAGTTGTGCTGTGGGGGTATATCCGGAAGGTAGGTAAGCGCAACCCTCAGAGTCAAGAAGACGTCGCCCGAGCAAGGTTTATGACTTTATGACTCGGCCTCCCCCGACCGGAGTTTTTACCCTTACAGGACATCGGCAATCGTTGAAAGGAAGATCAGAATTTTAGGTGCTTTTATGAGGCGTGCAGCTGCCCGCTCGACGAAACTTGGCACGCAGATGTGCAAGGAAAAGTTAAGCTATTTACTACCCTCGCCTGGCCTAACTGTAATTTGAAAGCTATTTAATTATAAGGACACGTTCAAAAATAGTAAGGAAGAACCCCCGTGAAATACAACATGCTCCACGTATTTACGTTCCCTGGCAATAAACTCTTCCTTGTCCTCCGTTTCAAATCTCGCTCCTACATACTCATCGATTATACACAATTCCCCAGCCACGTTCAAGCGATAGCGTAACAGTCCATACATATATTTTATATCTTATACCGCTTTATATAAATGTATTGTGTTAATGCTCAACGTCTTACGCATTTTTATAACTAATCACAAAACCAGCATATAAACGTGCTTTAACAAAGTTAATAAACCGCTTTGCTTTAAATCACGCTTCGAATTATTTGCGTTCACCCATTGGTTACGAAACATCTAAAATACAAACAAACGAGTTAGTGAAACAGCTGATTCTGGTTCGCGAACGCGAGAGTTCATGCAGTGTTTACAAACGTACTTTTGCATAGCCCGCGTACAGCCATAAGTCTAGACATATTTCTAGGAAATATTACGTGTAACTTCTTTCACCTATGCAACGGTAAATCCAATTAGTGAAACCAAAACAAAGTGCTCTAACGGGTGTCACCACAGGGATCATAACTATCTAAACCTTCCCTGGTCGTTCAGTGCTACGAATCTGGCATTTGCGCCTGCATCCCTTCGAACATTCGGTGCCTCGAATCTTGCATTCGCGCCTGAATTCCTACTTTCCGCAGTGCCACGAATCTGGCATTCGCGCCTGCATTCCCTTCGAATAAAATCCCCATATGTCATTGTCCCCAAAGACCTTCACCCGGGACGTGACAGTTTATGAAATATTTTACGGGTCTGTTACAACTATTTAGATACCTTTTGATCCAGATTTAATATTTAATCTAATCCGATTTATATAGCACACAAATAGCATAGCACAGAATACTAAATGTCATTTATCTCATTGTCAGAACCACCTTTTGATCAGATACGCTCTTTCGACAGAACACGGCAGTGTAGGCGAAGACTCCAAGTGTATCTCCCATTCTTCATTATCAAGGCCATATTGGCTCGCGACGTTTGCCTGGCTTTCCTCGATCAGAAACTTTTACTAAAATCCAAATACGTATTTAGTTCTTTTTGACCTAGAAGCACGTGAAAGTGACAATCGCCGATTTTAATACGGTTTTCAAAGGAGTTCTTACAAAAATATTTGACATGTAAGTCTTTTAACTACCATCATCCATGTTAAACGGGTGAAATAGCCGTAAAATTTGGGGACGGGAAACCGATATGTTCGAATATCTGGGAAACTATTAAAACTAAAAAAACGGTTTGAATGGCAAGGTTGTGTATTTTTTTATAAGGAATTGAGATACGTGACCAGATTCCACAAAAATCGATTCCTTTAAATGAAATAATACGTGGAAAATAGTTTTTTTTGTTAATTTTCCTGGACAGTGCTAATCCATTTTCCAATAAATTTGTGTGTGAAAACTATATGTATACCTAAATGCAAACTAAGGATCAATTAGAATTTTGATTTTTGCATTGCAAAAAACAAATGATTATGTTTGTCTCTTACTTGACTTCAGTAGCAAACGCATATTAAAAAAATAATAACTTGAAAAGTGTTATTGCGTGGGTTAAGCTTATCCCTACTTTGTGCAAGCTGAATGAAATAAGTTTTAAGCGATACTAACTTGTCGTATGGTTTGTGGCCATAGAGATGGGCTGCAGAATTGACCAACCACGTGACGTGCAGTAGCAAAACATATCGCATAATCCCGGCAACGAAGAAAGCATTCGACCACGTCTCGTTCCAGCATATAACTGGTACAACAGTCGGCATAATGAAACACAACAGGGGCATCAAGATCATGTCGACGTGCGTTACGAAAAGTAGCACGTTTCAATTTTCTAACGAAAAGTAGCACGTTTTGGTTTGCCACGAAAAGAAGCACGTTCCATCGTTTCGGACGAATATTAGCACGTTTGGTCTTCTGCCGCGAAGACTAACACATTTGACTGCCTCGCCACGAAGAATAGCACATTTCGTACTGTTGCGACGAAAACTAGCACGTTATACTGTTTCGCCGCGAATAATAGCACGTTTGGGAATTTATGGCGAAAACTAACATATTATCCGGTTTGGCCACGAAGAATAGCTCGTTTTGGATTATACTGCAGACTGCAGAAACTATCGCGTTTCAGCGCGTGGGCAGTTTAAAAGAATTCAACTGTTGAAAATATTGTTTAATAAATAATAATTCCGTCTACCTAATCTCCAAAAGACAACACATATGAAAATTTTAATCTACATAATTTAAGTAAGGGAGGGTGCGGGAATTGCGAACGCGGGGTAAATGCGAACATGCTACTTTTCGTGGCAAACCGCTCTAACGTGCTAGTTTTCGCAGCGAAAGACGAAACATGTTATTTTTCGTGGCAAACCGCTCAAACGTGCTAGTTTTCGTAGCGAAAACCGAAACGTAATAGTTTTCGTAGCGAAAATCGAAACGTGATAGTTTTCGTGGCAAACCGCTCAAACGTGCTAGTTTTCGCAGCGAAAGACGAAACATGCTATTTTTCGTGGCAAACCGCTCAAATGTGCTAGTTTTCGCAGCGAAAACCGAAACGTGATAGTTTTCGTGAGAACGAAGGCAAACGTGCTACTTTTCGTAAGAAAATTGAAACGTGCTACTTTTCGTAACGCACGTCGATGTAATACCTGTAAACAGATTAGGAAAGATGTTAAGTCAAAACACAGTTTATTGTTTACATGAAAGATAAATATAGTGGTGGATAAAGCTGTTTGCACATTAAGAAGACTAAAATAATATGTGTTACAATTTCACTTGTTATTATTACTACACTTATGATTTTAGTGAAAATTAATAAACCAGTAAAATGTAATGCTAAATGAATATGCGAGAGTTGAAACTTTTACGGGGAGAAATTTAACAATTAGTAATTAAATTTTTACGGAAAACTGTAGCATAGGTATAACAATTACGGAATTCGAATATTGTATCTACACACTTTCACAATTGATTTTCTTAAAAAATGTTACTTGACAGTCTTACTTTACTTTTTCTTGAAGTATTCCCTTTTTCCTTGTAAGTCTCCCGGACTTACCCTACCTATGTACATATATGTAGATACAATATTCGAATTCCGTAATTGTTACACGGCACAGTTTTCCGTAAACATTTAATTACAAATTCTTACATTTCTCCCCGTAAAAGTTTCAACTCGCGCATATTCTTTTAACAGTACATTTTACTAGTTTATTAATTTTTACTAAAATCATAAGTGTAGTAATAATAATATGTGAAACTGTAACGCATATTACTTTTGTCTTCTTAATGTGCAAACACATTTATCCCCCACTATAGGTATTAGCTTTCATGCGAGAAATAAACTAATCATATTAATAGGATCATCGAGCCAACGAACTTCAGGTTGGGACTTCGATTAATGGATTATTTTTCTCTCTTCAAATATATGTATAGCAGAGACAATAAATAAGTAGCGCTATTTTACAGAACTTATCACTGATTTCAGGTTCATAAATCCCTCTAAGATCTTGGGTGTAGCCCTCGTATCATTCGGGGAGGGCTGGCACAATTATCATCACGTGTTCCCGTGGGGCTACAAGATGTCCGAACTGGGCAACTATAGATTCAACGTAACGACAATGTTCATTGACAGCTTCGCGAAGATAGGCTGGGCGTACGATCTGAAAGTGGTACCCAGAGGGCTGGCGCAGAACAGAGTAAAAATAACTGGTGACGGCAGCCATGTAGTGTGGGGCTGCGGTGACACAGATCAGACGCAGGAAAACAGGGACCGGACAGTGGTGATGCATAAATTTAAGAAGGATTAGTGGAATATAGCAATCGATTCATGAAGCAGTCGATCGTTCCTTTTTCTCAAACCAGCAATGGCTGCTTGGTGACCAACATTCTTCCATCAGATACATTACGATTTGTCGCCAGATGCCTATCCTGATTTCATTTCTGTAAGAAAAGGGTTCGTAATTCCTATACAGGGTGTCCCAAAAACGTCGGACTTCCTTGAAAGGGGTTACTCAGGGGGTGATTTGAAACAACTTTTTCCTTAGCGAAAATATTGTCCGAAGCTTCGTTAAGGAGATATTAACCAAAAACCCCGACCAATCAGAGCGCGCGCCTTCCGCCTGAGTTCCCGCGGTAGCGTTGGCTACGAGGTAGGCGACCGCGCTTGTGCTACGAACGTACGAACAAGCAAGTCGGCATGCATCGAAGGAAACCGCGTTACACATTTTTTTTTTTAAAGCAGAATCTTAAATAAGAATAATTTGAAGTGAGAGGACAAGAAGTACGTAAATTTCGTTTTTAAATAAGGCATAAACGAAAAGGTAACGTAACAGAAAATGTACGACAAGTGATCGTAATTCGTTATTGAGGAAAAAATCCGTAGTTTAACAACGGCCAACACAACTAAATTTAAAAAATAATATTAGGTGTATGAATAAATTCTTTCCGACTGGAATTTCTATCGCGGTGGTATTCAGAAGCTGCCAGAAAAATGGCAAAAGGTAATGAACAATAATGGAAATTATTGCGATGATCGAGTTGTTTTCATATTTTTTAAATCGAACTGTTATTGTACCCTAAAATCGGAAAGAATTTATTTTCACACCTAATAATCACCAATAAATTAAATAAAACTCACCCTTTCTGGACATTCCTTTCCTTGCTTTCCTTCCCTTTTCGGAAACCTGGCCACTGTACCGATCCTGGTCATCGGCGTCCAGTGCTCAGCTGATCGCAGGGTCAATGTACCGAATATTCACTTCACTGCACGGCTACTAACACTGATCACTGAACCGATCCTGGTCATCGATGGACGAGCCCAGTGCACAGCTGGTTTCAGGTACGCGACACCATCCAAGGTTAATGTGCCGAATATTCACTTTACTGCACGGCTACTAACACTGATCACTGAATTTATTTTTCACGGAACGTGTTGTTCCTACGTTATAAAAATTGGTGGCCGCGAAAGGGGCCGATTACTGTTAATTACTGGGACGAGATTACTACTATTACCCGGCGAAAAGAAAACTCGTGGCAGACTGTCTCGGGCTGTGCAGCGATCAGATACGGATCCGACCGACGATCGTCAAAACAAAAGCGTAGGCTACGCTTGGTCAAATCGCTCTATCCCACTCGATCTCGTGTTTCGTTCGATCTCTTCGTCGCGCGGTGCGACAATGTATGTGGCAACTTCAGCCAATAACCAAAATACGTGTGTCCCGTCTTTAAAAGTGTGCCCAAATAGGTGACTCGACCAATCGTCACAGCAGCGGACTGCACAGCCCGAGACAGTCTGCCACGAGTTTTCTTTTCGCCGGGTAATAGTAGTAATCTCGTCCCAGTAATTAACAGTAATCGGCCCCTTTCGCGGCCACCAATTTTTATAACGTAGGAACAACACGTTCCGTGAAAAATAAATTCAGTGATCAGTGTTAGTAGCCGTGCAGTAAAGTGAATATTCGGCACATTAACCTTGGATGGTGTCGTGTACCTGAAACCAGCTGTGCACTGGGCTCGTCCATCGATGACCAGGATCGGTTCAGTGATCAGTGTTAGTAGCCGTGCAGTGAAGTGAATATTCGGTACATTGACCCTGCGATCAGCTGAGCACTGGACGCCGATGACCAGGATCGGTACAGTGGCCAGGTTTTCGAAAAGGGAAGGAAAGCAAGGAAAGGAATGTCCAGAAAGGGTGAGTTTTATTTAATTTATTGGTGATTATTAGGTGTGAAAATAAATTCTTTCCGATTTTAGGGTACAATAACAGTTCGATTTAAAAAATATGAAAACAACTCGATCATCGCAATAATTTCCATTATTGTTCATTACCTTTTGCCATTTTTCTGGCAGCTTCTGAATACCACCGCGATAGAAATTCCAGTCGGAAAGAATTTATTCATACACCTAATATTATTTTTTAAATTTAGTTGTGTTGGCCGTTGTTAAACTACGGATTTTTTCCTCAATAACGAATTACGATCACTTGTCGTACATTTTCTGTTACGTTACCTTTTCGTTTATGCCTTATTTAAAAACGAAATTTGCGTACTTCTTGCCCTCTCACTTCAAATTATTCTTATTTAAGATTCTGCTTTAAAAAAAAAATGTGTAACGCGGTTTCCTTCGATGCATGCCGACTTGCTTGTTCGTTCGTTCGTAGCACAAGCGCGGTCGCCTACCTCGTAGCCAACGCTACCGCGGGAACTCAGGCGGAAGGCGCGCGCTCTGATTGGTCGGGGTTTTTGGTTAATATCTCCTTAACGAAGCTTCGGACAATATTTTCGCTAAGGAAAAAGTTGTTTCAAATCACCCCCTGAGTAACCCCTTTCAAGGAAGTCCGACATTTTTGGGACACCCTGCATGTTTGGGAGCCACGAAAAAGAGTGCCTCGGGAGATAGGACTCGAATCCACGATCTTCGGATCCGATGCGCTACTGGCCATCCGCCTTACCAACGTCGCCAAAACCGACCCTCCGAAGTCTCTTATTCTGGAGGTCTCTAATAAAGAAGTGTTAGTAACAAATAATAACGTATATTCTATAAGTTCTGTCATTACAATTCGTAGAGTGTTTGGCTCGGGTTTCAAACAACTGAGAAATGCGGGAATCTCAAAGAGGAATAAGTTTAAAGTAATGCCTAACAGCAATGTTACGTACTGTATGGTTCTCCTGTGTAATTGCTCGAAAGGAAGTGGAACCTGACCTTGCTACGCCTTTGTCTTCTAATCGCATTAAACTAGAAATGAACAACCAAGTATGCATTCGTAGTTCCTTTTATACTATAAAATCAGATTTCGAAAGTGGTGGGGACATTTTATACTTTCAATTGAATATCAGTTTTATTGGAAAATCTTGACTGCGTCGGAAAACTGCAGGAAGCGCTGACCCCCCGGATCGCGTGCATTCTAAACACCCAAATAGGTTAAAATGTCAAGAAACTGTATCTCAACGTTACAAAGTAAGCAAAACTATGGTAATGAAATTACTTAGGTGCACGAATCACTCTCAGGTCGCGGTCATACGAGCGTTGACGTAACGGACGTTGAGGCTACAGTCAGACGAACGTTGGTTTTGTCGTCCGCAACTGAGAATACTTTCTCACATTAGTAGACGGTAGGTACTGTCGTTTGCTGAGAAGAAAGAACCCGGATGATACAAGAGGCAATGGGACTACTTCGCTCGCATTGGCTCCCACCGCCTGTGTCCCGCTCGCTTACTTTGTATTCGTATATTTCTACAAATATTCCTGCAACTATTCATTCACACGAACACCAAGTAAAATGCGTTGTGCAAGCCACCCTCTCCGGCCTTGAGGGTACCAGCCCGTCGCTAAATGAATTCGCGGTGTATGGAACCGTGTCTCGACGCCGCTCTACCAGATCTCCTATCCACCCAGGGTTGCCACCTCTCCGGTTTTGGCCCGGAGACTCCGGGTTTTGTAGCAAATCTCCGGGCTCCGGTTTTACTGGAAAAATCTCCGGGTTGTAGAAAAAAATGAGATAATAAGAAATTATGGTATTATAGAATGGTATCAATTTTATGTACAATAAAAGTTATTAATTAAAACAACATATACTTTTAAATTCTGAATTGTTCGAGCTTAAAATACTTGCACATCTGTTTTCCGGATATTCGAGAAACAAAAATTTTTTTGCTTTCTCCATCTCCGGGTTTATATTCGAATCTCCGGGTTGGAATGTGTGGCACTCCGGGATTTATATGGTGATAAGGTGGCAACCCTGTATCCACCCCGTAAACTCGCTTTTACCCGTCGTCCTGAACCCGGAGTTGCCAGGTCCATTTCACGTCCCTGCTGAAAACCTTCAGGCGGGGTCCCACTAGTGCAACGGCGTGCCGCGCACGTTTTTTTCGACGCGCAAGGTCGATTTGTTGCAGAAAGACGTCCCCACTATATAATACAACTGCGCGCCGCGCACGGGTCAGATTTACGAGTTTCTCGGATTTTCGAGCAGTTTGGAGCATTTGAAAGGGTCGAAAGATTTCACTGCCACACGCGCACGCGAATGCACGCCGCGCATCGTCGAAGAGACTGAAAAAAATATGTGTTTTACAACGCAAATATACTCTTTACTTTTACATATCACTTGTATGCGTGTATTTATGGCCTATTATTATTGGTTTACCATATATATTAAAGCAAGCAATAACATGATAATTACTGCAGTAAATAGCAACAATTATACTGCTACGATAGGTATACTTGTTTCTAGATATTGCATAATTGTAATACACTATACATGGTGTCCGCGGGAACAGTAAGCAGCTGAATATTTCCTAACGTATTTGAGGTAGAAAAAAAATATTATATGGAATTGCATGGTTGGAGGGAGCAAATTTATTAGCCAAGACGATTTTTTTCTTAGATTATTATTTTAAAAGATACGATGGTGAAGTTCGGTTTTTTAAATGGAATTATATATTTTTTTGGAGATCACTAGATAGTGCGTTTTAAGACAAATTCAATAACAATGAAATTCAATAAATGATACACGTGTATTTCCTGTACAGGGGTAGAAAGTTGGCCTCTGGGAGGAATGCTGGTTCAATTGGGCATGATACAATTTCCTCCCTATGACCTTTTTTCACACTATCTAATCCAGCGATGCCCCGATGGGCGGTCCGAGGACCCGAGCATCCATACCGTTTTCTACGAGCCCTGTGGAAAGTGGTGCTCGAAGCCAATGAAGCGAAGGGCATGCAGCGGATAGGGAAAACTCTATCTATGTATACTGAATCCATCCTATAGTGAATCCATCCTAAGAAAAAACGTGTCCGCGCAGGGATGGTTCCGAGAAGGCGCTGATTGGTCCGATTCCCCACTTAACCGCCTACGTTTTTCTCCGTCTTACCGTCTGTTACCTCTCTGTCAACTGTTCCGCACGCGACGCCTTCATATACATGGTGGCACAATTATTTCCGAATAAGCACGGCAAGCGCCTGCGTTTTATAAAAATTTGAACAAAAAATCTTATCGTTCCTTTGAATATAAATCCTAAAAAAGGCGTAATAAATGGCATTCTAAATAGACTATTTAGAACACCTCGTTAACTGATGTTATATCTGTTCGGAACCAAAGAACTACCGGGTAGAAACATTGCACTCCTGCAGTTTTGACATTGACATCGGTCACGTCCCGCCCTTGGAGGGTCAGGGAAACCGGCAGGTAAAGGGCTACGAGCAATCGCCTGCGTCGGGCCCGTAAGCGGTGGTGGGGGCTGCGCAGATCGGTCGCAAAACGGTATGGGCGTCGTTTTTTCTTAGGATGGATTCACTATAAGAAAAACCCTAACGCCCATACCGTTTTGCGACCGATCTGCGCAGTCGCCACTACTGCCTACGGGCCCGACGCAGGCGATTGCTCGTAGCGCTTGACCTGCCGGTTTCCCTGGCCGTCCAAGGGCGGGACGTGACCGATGTCAATGTAAGCACCGCAGGTTGCAGAACGATTGAAAGAGAGGTAACAGGCGGTAAGACGGAGAAAAACGTAGGCGGTTAAGTGGGGAGTCGGACCAATCAGCGCCTGCTCAGAATCATCCCTGCGCGGAAAATGTTTTTCTAAGGAAGGATTTAGTATAGCGCGAAACATTCCTTTACAGTTTAGCTTTTACTAACGAGATCTGTTTATGTTTATATCACGGATTGTTTGCAATAAAAAACCATTAAGTATTATGTGTTTGACATTACGTGCACATTTTTAATCCTTTTTTATATTTCTATATTTATTATTTTATGAAACTGTTACGGTACCTGGTACACTCAGCTCAAACGATTGTGGCCGTTCGAGATTCGATTGCATTCGAGCTTACCAGGGTTGGTTTTTCTCCATCGCTAACATTCTACAGTATTTCATGAACATGGTGATGGCACTGCCAAGCTACAGGTTCCCGTCTAGAGCACTTCTAATTCATGTTGAAACACCAATGTGGCACCATCTGCCTATGATTGTCATAATTTTGTATGTTACTTCATAATTTATTTATTTTTTTTAGCGTGAAGTAAACGGATGATATTTAATATAAGACATGTTCGCGCAGTCCTGTCACAAAATTTAATTTACATTGCTTCAGTTATGTTTATTTTCCCGTTGTTAACATAAAATAACGGATAGGAGATTTTGAAACAAATGCGTATTTCTTTGCTCTACACATTTCCACTAATAATGAGCGTCTTAGATTTGAATCTATGAAGACTGTTACGTATAAAATACCACAAGACTTTATTCATCTCAGTATTCTGGTTTCCTAACCCTTGCCATCTCTACGAAATACATGACATTCGTTTCCATTCGCTTTATGTATTTGTGTCTTCCATTATAAATCCGTTAATTTATTTGCTTTGGACATTATAAGATTATCATTTATCAGTGTCAAAATTATGATTTTTTTCAGGTTCATTGCAATAAAAGTCGTTTGACATTTATTCTTGGTGTCATTTGGTGTCATTTACGCTACAGCATCGCGAACAGAGCCGATCGCGCAGATTTATATAATTAAGACAATCATAGGCAGATGGTGCCACAGTGGTGTTTCAACATGAATTATAAGTGTGCTAGACGGGAACCTGTGGCTTGGCAGTGCCATCACCATGTTCATGAAATACTGTAGAATCTTAGCGATGGAGAAAAACCAACCCTGGTAAGCTCGAATGCAATCGAATCTCGAACGGCCACAATCGTTTGAGCTGAGTGTGCCACGTGGTAACACGTGAACATAGCTTTATGTTAGATAGTTCCGCACTTAGAGCATATGTATATACATGGAGGTCTCATTGCCTAAGGTTGATTGCCTCGAAACTGTCGCCAACATCACGCGAGAGAGAAAGACATGTGCGAACTAGTGCGAGAGAGAGAAGTATAGAGGTCCCAATCGACCGTAATGCGCATGCGCCGATATCGTGCGAGAAAGAAAGAAATCGTGCGAGCGAGAGAATCTATACTTCACTCTCTCGCACCAGTTCGCACGATGCTTTCTCGCTCGCACGATATCGGTGCATGCGCATTACGGTCGATTGGGACCTCTATACTTCTCTCGCTCGTACATGTCTTTCTCTCTCGCACCATGTTGGCGACAGTTTCAAGCATACATATATGGGGTAAAGTGAGTTACTATCCGGGGTAAAGTGAACTGCAACAAAAGAAGAACTTTCATTAAGTATACAGCTAATTATTAACCCCTTGCGCTGGAATGACGTGTGTAGCACGGCAGCGTCATGTCTTCTTTACACCGTGGTTGTCAAAAACTATGGAAATTTTTTTGAGGTTAGTTTCTGTTCCACCACGCCGCGTGGCTTTCTAGCCAGCTGACAGGTTAGGCTATTGCGCACATCACTTGCGCATCTGTTCTTTGCAGCCATTTGCAGCTCAGTTTACCCCGAATATGTACTCAATGGAAAATTAATTATTTAATAATGTTAGGATTAATGTTTTCTCAAACGCGTGTACACATATGTTTATAAGCTTGTTATAAACACGCAGAAAAAAATTGGAGATAAAATAACATATTTAAGACTCATTTATCCAAAAAGCTAAATAGAAAAGAAAACCAATCGGAAGTCTCTAAAACTCCATTTTTAATTTTTTAAAAGAATTTCCATTTTTCGATATCTGAATGTGCATAATTATCATTGTGGTATTACATTTATTACGTCACCAAAATTTGTAAATATATTCTATTGTTAAAGAATAAATTAAGAAAGCTCATTTTACCCCGAGGTTCACATTGCCCCGGTCTCCCCTATATATGCTCTAAGGCAGCGTTGGCCACATCGGGCCATTTGGGAGTACGGTCTCCATGATGTTTACCATAGCCGCGCGTAAGGGGAGCTCGAAAGCCAATGGTAACGTGGGCGCGCCACGGATGGGGAAAACTGTGTAGGTACTCCCAAATGGCCCGATGTGGCCAACGCTGCTCTAAGGTTCCGCATAGCAAAGGTTTAGACGCGTCAAATTTGAATTGTCAAGCGAAGCAATCGAAACTACGAACAACAGCTTTTCAATGACTCACTGCTTGGAGGCGTTCATTAGATTCACTTGCTTTGCAATTAAACTACTGCATGTAAAACGCTCGTTCTTAATGAGCGAGGAACCAATCCAATAATTCGTTGCATTATTAATTAAGAAACTACTTGTATAATTGGATAATTTTATTAACAAAAACATGTTACACTTTAATTCTGAATAAGGGCGACGATGTACACTCAGCTTAAGGTAGTTACAATAGGATCCAAGAGTTTTTCGATTGTCGGGGAGCACAGTTCCGCAATACAACAAAAGTTGAAATTGTATGGAAAAAATATCGATTATGCTGTTTCATAATTATTTAAACATCCAATTCAGATTTCATGTGAAAAAACCTATTTTAGAAAACATTATTAATATTATTGTTTATAACTTTTTTCTACTTGTTTAAACAATTGATAATACTTTTACGATTTGATAGACCTAATTAAAAGAAGTAACTTTTGTCTAGAACCTTTTTTCTATCTCTTACAGATTGCGTGTTATAAAATAAAATCGAAAAATGGCCGAATCTTTAGGGATTAATTTCACCCCCTTAGAGTGAATTTGGGCAGAAAAAAAATTGTGTTGTCATCAGGAGGAAATCCCCTAGTCATTCCCCTAGTCTAACATATCCACAAAGTTTCAGAATTTTTTTAATTTTCGGGTTCGGGATCTTCCCTTGTAAGTAGTACCATTTTTAACTTGAAAATTAGATCGGGACATCTCCAAGAAAGGCTTGAAATCTCATAATTTAATCAGGTAACAAGTTTACATGTGTTTAAAAATACTTGGGGTGAAGAAGAAACTACAAGGTGTAAGCAATATGAGTTGAGAGTGGGAGCTACCGTAATTATGCTTACTTTGTGACGTTCAGATACAACTTTTTGACATTTTAACCTATTTGGGTGGTTAAAATGCACGCGACCCGGGGGTCAACGCTTCCTGCAGTTTTGTGACGCAGTCGATATTTTTCAATAAAACTGATATTCAATTGAAGGCACACGCGTGTCCCCACCATTATCTAAGCTCAAGTATATAATCTAAAATGAATGTATACTCGGGTGTTGTGTTCATTTGAAGTTTAGTGCGATTGAAAGACAGAAGCTTAGCAAGATCGGGTTCCAATCCCTTTCGACCAATTACACGGAAGAACGGTAATTATGCAGAACAGGTGTTTCCTCACCGATTTCAATTATTTTTGGATATGTTGTCGGGGACATGATTCTGAACAACTTTTTCCTATACATGTTACCGCCGCTCGACCTTCGTTGCCGAGATATTTGCCAAAAACTATTGGTTGCATTCTGCCCATACCTACATACACTGTACAGGGTCATCGTTTAATCCTGCAACCCGCGCTCGTGCGAACTTGTAAAATGGCAACAGCGCCTCACGGACGCATTCCACTACCACTATGGCCTATACTTCCGCCATCTATGAGCAGTTAATGAAAGCGGACGGTCTTTTAGATGCCAGTAGAGAGCGCAAGGTGCTTTTGGCTTTCGCCAGAGGATATATTAGATTTGACGTAGCAGACGGGGAAGAAAACGGTAGCCATTTTAAGAGTGCAATCGCACCGGTCCCGTTCTGCGTGGAAATATCTACCTTTGCGACGGTCCAGCTGCTGTATTAGACCACGCTGACGCGATAGTGCCCCGGGTTGAAGAATTTGGGGCCTTTTTTGTATAACTTTTGAACTATAAAAGACATCGGAATGCAATTTGCGCCGAAAAATGGGGAAAAATTATCCCCTCTTAATGATAGATAATTTAACATATTTTTCGTTCACTTAATTTTCCTTTTATCAATATTTTGACCATAATTACTGTAAAAAGCGGTTGCAAACTGTTTATTTGATACTTTATTTAGTGCTCTTTATATAATGCAGGGGGTTGATAAACAATAGGCTGGTTGTTTCTGTATTATTGCTTTCATAAATTGAGAAATTCAATTTTTATTCAATTATATATTGGTTCTGCAGGTCCCAGAATCTAATTCTCTGGTTTTATTTTTTATGATTTTATCTTTAAGGAGGGATTCTCGTCTAACAGTCCCAAAAGTAACTTATATTTAAGAATTTTTTTCGAAAAAACTGTTTGGCATATTGGATTAAACTCGTTTGTGATATAAGGAGGTATTTTTGAACTTCCAGAAAATATTTTTTTTATGTCGCTTCATCTTATTATTTATTAGTTACTGTGGAATCTTCTCCACCTCTTCGACGATGTAACTCCTGTTGGCGGGATGTGTGCACCAGTCACAGTCATCTGATTGCAAAAAAAAATAGATGTTTCTTAAAGTTAGATAATTTCCACGGGGATTGGTCCACTTTAAAGAATAAAAAATGAATAATTAAATGAATTATAGTGTTCGAGAGAAAAAGTAAGTTTTTTCCTTAGACAAATTTTTCATATTATTCCGTACACGGGCATAGCGTCGCGGTCAACCATGTCGTAGCTAAAATTTTTGAAATTGATACGGGTACGAGACCATTCGACACATTGTTTTCAAACCTCGTTACAGTAATCTGGGGTGCGAGTAATAAACCGATCATAAAAGCGGAGCGCGCGGCTCGCTTACCTGAGCCGGGGAATTCCGAATAGCTCTAATTTGAAAGAGACCATCCTAAAATTCTCGTAGCTCGGGCATCCCTGCTATCCAGCGGTCGCTGGCATCTCTGAACGCCGCGCCGGGCCGGTGCGAGAAGTGGCTTCGAGAAGTGTGCCTCCGTTTGAAAGTCGAACTTCGGTCACACTCGGGCCTCGTCGCGGGCAGACATCCGTTGCCTGGTTCGTTCGCGCTCGGTGTTCGGCCACGTTCGGAACGCGTCGCGTCACCGATCGTGGGTGTTCGTTCCAGCGCGAACGTCTTCAAATAATAATAACATGAATAGAGGGAAGAAGTGGAAACTGATTCTTGCATAATTGTTTTGGGGAAACATTTTAACATGTCAGCCACACGTGAGCCAAAGACGGGTTGGCAAAATTAGGGTGAGATCTCGATACCTCGAGATTCTCTTCAAATTCCTTACGAAACTTTCGAATTCGCTTCGAATTTTATTCGAATTACATGTTACCGAACACCGTGCGCGAACGAACCAGGCAACGGGTGTCTGCCTACGACGAGGCTCGAGTGTGACCGAAGTCCGACATTCAAACGGAGGCACACTTCTCGAAGCCACTTCTCGCACCGGCTCGGCGTTCAGAGCTGCCAGCGACCGCTGGATAGCAGCGATGCCCGAGCTACGAGAATTTTAGGATGGTCTCTTTCAAATTAACGTCGCAAAGAGCTGTTCGGAATTCCCCGGCTCAGGTAAGCGAACCGCGCGGTCCGCTTTTATGATCGGTTGATCAGATGACTGTGACAGGTGCTACATATCCCGCCAACAGGAGTTACATCGTCGAAGAGGTGGAGAAGATTCCACAGTAACTAATAAATAATAAGAAGAATCTACATGTCACGTCCCGGGTGAGGTTTTTGGAACGGTGACTATGGGGAAGGAAAGGACTAGGCGTGAATCTATAATCCAGCACTCTGAAGGTTTTGAGGATGTTCAGGCGTGAATCTAAAATCCAGCACTCTGAAGGTTTTGAGGGAAAGCCAGGCGCGAATCTATCATCCGTCACACTGTGGGTTCGAAAGGAAGTCCAGGCGCGAATCTATCATCCAGCACTCTGAAGGTTTTGAGGGGAGACCAGGCGCGAATCTGTCATCCGTCACACTGTGGGTTCGAAAGGAAGGCCAGGCGCGAATCTATCATCCGTCACACTGTGGGTTCGAAAGGAATATCAGGCGCGAATCTATCATCCAGCACTCTGAAGGTTTTGAGGGAAAGCCAGGCGCGAATCTATCATCCGTCACACTGTGGGTTCGAAAGGAAGGCCAGGCGCGAATCTATCATCCGTCACACTATGGGTTCAAAAGGAATATCAGGCGCGAATCTATCATCCGTCACTCTAATCGACCAGGGAAGGTTTTAAAGCGAATTAGTACTTGAGGGACACCCGTTAGCACTCTTGTTTTTATTTGGCTCGATAATAGGATTTACTGTTGCATTCTCGTAAAAGTGGTACGTAATGTTTCCGCGAAATCCGCCTGGACATACGGCTATCTGCAGCCTATGTAAAAGTACGTTTGTAAACACTGTTAGCGCCACGCGAGATCAGCTGTTGCAGCCGTCTGTTCGGACTAGGAAGTTTCGTACTCGAGAGGCATACACAATAATTCCAAGCGAGATTTAAACAAAGCGGTTTATTTACTTCGTTTATGGTTATTATGCGTGGTACTTTTTGTATTCACACACAACATTTATAATATGAATTATGACATAAATGACGAGATATATATATATTAAGCATTAACGAAAGAATATGAAAGTGATGAACGTTAGTAATACAAAATAATAAGTTTGCAATAAACATTAATGAAAGAATAATATAATAGATATGGAATAAGCGTTGATAAACAATAATAATAAATATGCAATAAGCATTAATGAAAGAATAATACAGGGTGTAAACGGTATACGTAGCAATATTTTAGGGGGTGGTAGGGGAGGTCCAATGGAACATAAAAGTCCTATGACATAATGTCCGATCGGTCTCCATTTTACAGTAATAATGCCTCAAAGTTAACATGTCTATATGCTAAACTAATAGTCGCAGGATTCCATAATTTTGCACATACATTGGAGATCACTAGTAGGGTAAAATTGTCTGAATACATTTTGTTGTATCTCGTATAGTTTAGCTGTTATAAACGTTTAAACATCGGAGATGTTTGTGGAAAAGATCGTCGCTACACGCACACAGATGAGCCATAGCACAAAGACCGCCCGTTGTGAGCTGTTCAAGATGACCCAGTAACCAAGTCACTACGGGCCCCTTACAGTAGCGGTCCCATTGAGGATCTGTTTGGAGTAGCGGAGGCACGTAGGTTCGTCAGCTAGAAAGTAAGAAACAAGTGAACGAAAACTCTACACGTGTTCTTAGGCCAGGCGCGCAGTGGTGGCAATTTGTTGCGTGACAGTTTTGATGCTCACGAAAAATGCATTGATTTACATGGAAGTAAACTCCTTTGACGACGTGACTGCAAAACGTGTTGTTTTTTTTCAGGAAGTGATAAAACTGATTCTTTCCAAGATGAGTGGGTTAGTAAAATTCTCCTGCAATTCTGTCGATCTGTTTTTTGACCTCACTGAAGAAATGTGGGGTGGTAGCGGTACGGTCAGCTGACTGTAATCGCGCGCGGTTGCTTTACCTGAGACGGGGCGCACCATTGCCTTTAACAGCTTACTGCGACGTTAATATCAGCTGCATTACTCTAGAAATAAGTTTAATTTACAGAAAACATATCAGCGAATGTGGTAGTACTTTTTCTGATTTTTACAATCGCGACCTCGACGTGAAACGGTAAAGGACATTTCGATGTCTTCTGGCATCAGGATAATACATGTCCCGGATTGTCCCCCAATTCAGGGACAATACGCGTTGACGTATTCCGTGCGAGAGAAGGCGGGCTTGAAGTTCGATTGGTCCTGAACTAACCATTTGGGCCTACTTATCTCTCGTGTCTAAACACGCGCTCGAATTTCCAAACAAAAGCAGGCGTCGACGTATTCCGTGCGAGAGAAGGCGGGCTTGCAGTTCGATTGGTCCTGAACTCACCATTTGGGCCTACTAATCTCTCGTGTCTAAACACGCACTCGAATTTCCAAACAAAAGCACGCGTCGACGTATTCCGTGAGAGAAGGCGGGCTTGCAGTTCGATTGGTCCTGAACTCACCATTTGGGCCTACTTATCTCTCGTGTCTAAACACGCACTCGAATTTCCAAACAAAAGCACGCGTCGACGTATTCCGTGCGAGAGAAGGTGGGCCTTGGGGAGGAGATATTGCTGTGAAGAGGGCCTCTTCAGGACAGTGGCCGTTTGGGAGGGATGCAGGGCAGATTGGTTAAATTAGGGCCAATCGGACTTCAAGCCCACCTTCTCTCGCACGGAATACGTCGACGCGTGCTTTTGTTTTGAAATTCGAGCGCGTGTTAACACTCGAGAGATAAGGGATCCGTCTTTAATTTGAAGGGAGGACGAAGCAAGCGGCACCACCAATCAATCACGGCAAGAACGCTAGCTTCTTTCCGGAAGATATGAACATTGACTTTTCGGAAGATATGAACATTAATACTGTCGACAATCAAGAACGTGGCGCGGTCTTTAAGAATTTTAGACAATCCTCGGCCTGAGTTAATCGGTATATTGCTGTATCGATGGGTAGTACATGCGATGACTTCGGACCCGCATGTACCGTTGTCGTTCGCCGACTCGTGGGGCAATACGGTTATAAACCGTGACCCTGACGAACCGCTTTAGCCGGTCAGCTTAATTATTTTTCGAAACACCAATATATCAATAAAAAAGTATTATTCACCATCAATACCTACGCCTCGCGTTCGGACACAGGAAAAAATGGGTTATTATCGCCGGAAATAAGTCATAGCCTGCGTTAAATTTAAATACTAATAATCACCAATAAACTAACTAAAACTCACCCTTTCAGAAATTAACCTGCAGCTTGAAAACCTGCGTCACTAGATCACTGAACTCATCCTGGTCAGCAACGGATGCGTCCAGTGCACAGCTAGTCCCAGGTATGCGACACCACCCAAAGTAAAAGGGTCGCAACATCAAGTGCGATCGGGTTAATGTAGATACGGAATATTCACTTCACTGCACGGTTACTAACACTGATCACCTAATTTATTGTCGCACCAGGACAAGATGTTTTAGGTAAAAAGAAGCCAGCACATTTTCGAGACACACGTGCTTTGCAGAAGTGCAACGAACGAACCATCCTACACTTTCACAAAAGCCCGCGCTCCCTTCTTTTACTGCCAATGTACCCATTGCTTCGAGGTAGGCAGCAGACACCACGTGTTTCGGTTCGAAAGGGTCCGAAGAGAAGAGAAACTGAAAGTCTTCGAGTTGCTATAAAGAAAAAATCCTGTTTCCTGTTTCCCTTTCCCGATATCCCGAGTTCACGTCTGCTACGAGGCGGAACCAACTATGTCGTAAATTACCGTAAACTGTAGAAAATCGTTCTCTACCGCCGACTCGTGGGACAATACGATCATAAACCGCGACCCTGGCGAAATGCTCTGGCCCATCAGGCTGATTAATTTTTGGGAACTAGCAATTAAAAAGTATTATTCAACATCAATACGGCTCGCGAAGAGACACAGGAAGAAGGAGACCATGTAGTTCGCTGACTGCGCGTAGTCCCGCCTGCTTCGTCCTACCCTCAAATTAAAGACGGATCCCTTATCTCTCGAGTATAAACACGCGTTCGAATTTCAAAACACAAGCACGCGTCGACGTATTCGGTGCGAGAGACTGTGGGCTTGAAGTCCCATTGGCCCCAAACTAACCAATCTGCCCTGCATCCCTCCCAAATGGCCACTGTCTTGAAGAGGCCCTCTTCACAGCAATATCTCCTCCCCAAGGCCCACCTTCTCTGGCATGGAATACGTCGACGCGTGCTTTTGTTTTGAAATTCGAGCGCGTGTTTAGACACGAGAGATAAGCAGGCCCGATTGGTTAGTTTGGGGCCAATGGGACTTCAAGCCCACAGTCTCTCGCACCGAATACGTCGACGCGTGCTTGTGTTTTGAAATTCGAGCGCGTGTTTATACTCGAGAGATAAGGGATCCGTCTTTAATTTGAGGGTAGGACGAAGCAGGCGGGACTACGCGCAGTCAGCGGACTACCCTTCTTTTCCTGTGTCTCTCCGCGAGACGTATTGATGCTGGATAATACTCTGTAATTTCTAGTTCTCCAAAATTAATCAGGCTGATCAGCCAGAACATTTCGCCAGGGTCGCGGTTTATGACCGTATTGTCCCGCAAGTCGGCGGTAGGGAACGGTTTCCTCCGGTTCGGATAATTTATGACTTAATTGGTTCCGCCTCGTAGCAGACGTGAATTTTCTTCTTTATAGCAACTCGAAGACTTTCTGCTTCTCTTCCCTTCGGACCCTTTCGAACCGATACACGTGGTGTCTGTTTTCTATCTCGAAGCAATGGGTACATTGGCAGTAGAAGGACGGAGCGCGCGGGCTTTTGTGAAAGTGTAGGATGGTTCGTTCCTTGCACTTCTGCAAAACACGTGTGTCTCGAAAATGTGCTGGCTTCTTTTTACCTAAAGCATCTTGTCCTGGTGGGAGTTAACTCATAATGGAACGAGAGAAACTACTTGGGGTAGAGGAAATTTCTTGGAAAAAATCCTGTCAGTCAGTTTGCAATCGCGTCAGAGAAGTGTTTTCTACACAAGAGTATTACGCGTTGTTCTGAGCATAAACCCAGAACAACGGAGACGCAATTACTGCTGTACGAGCATTTTGGCGGCCATATCTGCGGCACCGGACGCCAAGTGAAAATTCATTTTCACCAATTTTTATAAGGTACGAACAACGCGTTCCGTGAAAAATAAATTAAGTGATCAGTGTTAGTAACCGTGCAGTGAAGTGAATATTTCGTATCTACATTAACCCGATCGCAGTTGACGTTGCGACCCTTTTACTTTGGTTGCTGTCGCATACCTGGGACCAGCTGTGCACTGGACGCATCCGTCGCTGACCAGGACCAGTTCAGTGACCTAGTAACGCAGGTTTTCAAACTGCAGGTGAATTTCCGAAAGGGTGAGTTTTAGTTACTTTATTGGTGATTATTAGTTATTAAATTTAACGCAGGCTACGGCTTATTTCCGGCGATAATTCTCTAAATTTCCGTACCTAAATTTTGTCTTCGGGGGTTTTAAACAGACTTATTCATTATCAGCAACAGTGTTGGCCGTTATTAAACTACGGATTCTTATCACAATAACGGACTTCGATCACGTTTTGTTTATTTCCTGTTACATTACTTTTTTGTTTATGCGATATTTGAAAACGAAATTTACGTATTTCTTGTCCTCTCACTTCAAATAATTATTATTTTCGATTCTGTTTTAAAAAAAATATGTATTCATTTTTTTACGTTTGACATGATGTTCCTCGATTTATCTTTAACTCGTAATTCACTTTAAATGACAAACAAACGATGACGCAAGGTATCGATTGCCGTCGTTTTCGCAGAGATCTGATGAGAAATGCGGAGCTGAAAGAGTTTGGTTCTTAATAGGTATTCAAACTCTTTGTCTTCGCCACGGGATACGATGCGGCATCTCCTTGAGTCGAGTCGCTGGAGGATCACTCTTAAGAGTCTTTCCTTCCGAAAAACATACCACTTTGGGAATTACATGAAAGATCAGAAGTCAACACCCTGTTTCAGTGTGTTGGTCTCACCAATATGCGCGAGCTACTATCCGTTTCAAACGCATGGTGCAAACTTTAGGGCATTATTACTGTAAAATGGAGACAGATCGGACATTATGTCATAGGACTTTTATGTTCCATTGGACCTCCCCTACCACCCCCTAAAATATTGCTACGTATACCGTTTACACCCTGTATAATAAATATGCAATAAGCGTTGATAAACAATAATAATAAATATGCAATAAGCATTAATGAAAGAATAATAATAAATATGCAATAAGCATTAATGAAAGAATAATATAATAGATATGCAATCAGCGTTGATAAACAATAATAGTAAATGGTATGGAGGTGATATGCACAATAATAATGTTATATAATAAGAGGACTTACAGTAATCGTCGTGGTTCACTGATTTGAATTGTTAACACTTGTTTGAAAAATACCTCTGTCTAAGATGACTGTCTATTGACAAAAGAGCTCCCTGGGCTCTCGATCCTTCGTATTTATAGGATCTTACAGGAGTACTGCGGGGGTACGCGCGGTAAAGACCTTGACGCATTTCGGAAACAAGACGCAGTAGATTTCGGGGGTTTTTGTAAACGGTATGGCTATTAATAGATGTATTTATGTCACGTACGCCAAATGCGTCGTAATTATAATCACGTGTTGATCACGTTTGTACATTTGCGTCGCAGTAACATTTCTGGGGTTTTTATGACTGCGAAAGGAGATACTCAACTCGTCGAATGGATTTTGGGTATTTTATAGGAAAAGGGTTAGAATGGCTTGGACTCTGTGAGTCGTAAAGAGGGGATTGAGACGTGGTCTCGATTTAAGAGGATTTAAGGGACTTGTTTGAATTCGTTTTAAAGGGAAGGATTCGTGCCTCATATGGCGAATAGGCGAAGGAGTTTTGTAACGATCATCTCGTGATGGGGATCTCTAAGATACATCATCGAGGTGGAGTTTTATATAGGTCATCTTGTGTTGGTGACCGCTAAGGTACAACATCAAGGTGATCGGAGATTGAGGAGATGGGGTAAGAGTTGAGTTGAGTTTGAGGGACTTTGGTGGAGTGATTTTGAGGTTTGCTAATGGATTTTTGGAATAGAAACGCGCGAAAAATAGTGGGACGTCACATACATAAAAAAAATATTTTCTGCAAGTTCAAAAATACCTCCTTATATCACAAACGAGTTTAATCCAATATGACGAACAGTTTTTTCAGAAAAAATCGTAAATATAAGTTACTTTTGGGACTGTTAGACGAGAATCCCCCCTTAAAGATAAAATCATAAAAAAGAAAACCAGAACATTAGATTCTGAGGCCTGCAAAACTAATATAATTGAATAAAAATTTAATTTCTCAATTTATGAAAGTAATGATACAGAAACAACTAGCCTATTGTTTATCAACACCGTGAATTTTATACAGAGCACTAAATAAAGTATCAAATAAACAGTTTGCAAACGCTTTTCAGTGCAATTACGGCTAAAATATTGATAAAAGAAAAATTAAGTAAATGAAACATATGTTAAATTATCCATCAATAAGAGGGGATAATTTTCCCAATTTTTCGGCGCAACTTGCATTCCGATATCCTTTATAGTTCAAAAGTTATATGAAAAAGGCCCCAAATTCTTCTACTCGGGCCAATAATGCGTCAGTGTGGTCTAATACCGCAGCTGGATCGTCGCAAAGGCAGATATTTTCACGCGGAACGGGATCGGTGCGATCGCACTCTTAAAATGGCTACCGTTTTCTTTCCCGTCTGCTACGTCAAATTTAATATCCTCTGGTGAAAGCCAAAAGCACCCTGCGCTCTCTACTGGCATCTAAAATACCGTACACTTGCATCATTGGCTCATTGATGGCGGATGTATCGGCGCATGGTCGTAGTGGAATGCGTCCGTGAGGCGGTGTTGCCAGTTTCAGCTGTTCGCGCGCGCGTAGGTTGCAGTTTTAACGGATGACCCTGTATATAGATACGGCAGAATACATTGTAGTAGTAGCAGCAGTTTTTCGCAAATATCTCGGAAACGAAGGTCGAGCGGCGGTAACATGTATAGGAAAAAGTTGTTCAGAATCATGTCCCCGAAAACATATCCAACAATTTTCAATTATTTCACATCTTAACCGCCCGAGTAACACGTTTTGAAGTTACAAGGCTAAATTAACTTTCCGTAACGCAGCGATGCCCCGATGGGGCCCGAGCATCCATAACGTTTTCTACGAGCCGTGCGGAAAGTGGTGCTCGAAGCCAATGAAGCGACGGGCATGCAGCGGATAGGGAAAACTCTACGGGTGTTCCGAAAATGCTGCGGTATCTTAAAGGGGGTGATTCGGGGGATGATTGCAAACAACTTTTTTTTCCTTTGCGAAAATGCCCTCCGAGGTTTCGTTAACGAGATATTAATAAAAAGCACCGACCAATCAGAGCGCGAGCCTTCCGCTGGAGGTCCCGCGCTAGCGTGGCCGCGCGCCGGGCCGCGCTGCGACTACGAACAAGCAAGGCGGCACGCATCGAAGGAAATTGCGTAGAATGGCAAATGAAAAAGACGTAACAAAAAAATCCAACCTTTTGCCATGGTTTGTTTGTCATTTAAAGTGAATAATGAATAAAGGATAAATGGATGAAAATCACGTGTAACGTAAAAAGACGAATACACATTTTTTTCAGAAGATTCGAAAATAATAATTATTTGAAGTGGGAGGATAAGGGAAACGTAAAATTCCTTGTGTTAATAACATATCCACGAAAAGGTAATGTAACAGGAAATTAACGAAAAGTGATCGTAGTTCGTTATTGTGATAAAAATCCGTAACTCAATAACGGCCAGCACTGTTGCTGATAACGAATAAGTCTGTTTAAAAAGCCCGAATAAATATTTTCGTACGAGAATTTGGAGAATTATCGCCGGAAATAAGCCATAGCTTGCGTTAAATTTAAAAATGAATGATCACCATTAAAGTAACTAAAAAATTTTTTCAAGATTTTTTCCAAGCGACTTCTTCTACCCCCAAATAGTTTCTCTCGTTCCATTATGAGTTGACCCCCACCAGGCCAAGAGGCTTCAGGTAAAAAGAAGCCAGCACATTTTCGGAACACACGTGTTTTGCAGAAGTGCAACGAAAACTTTCACAAAAGCCCGCGCTCCGTCCTTCTACTGCCAATGTACCCATTGCTTCGAGATAGAAAACAGACACCACGTGTATCGGTTCGAAAGGGTCCGAAGAGAAGAGACGCAGAAAGTCTTCGAGTTGCTATAAAGAAGAAAATGCATACCATTCCTGTTTCCCCTTACTGACACCCGGAGTTCACGTCTGCTACGAGGCGGAACCAATTAAGTCATAAATTATCCGAAACTGTAGGAAACCGTTCTCTACCGCCGTGTTGTGGAAAGCGCCTGGGTCGAGATTCTCCCTGAGAATCTCGCGGTGTTCCTAGGTCGTCCTTCGCTGTTGTCGTCCGACGGGCTCCGAATACTCGGGTGAGGATGCCGGGACGGATATACTCGGTTATGAACCGAGGGTAGTAGGATCCTTGGCCGGTTAAAGAGTTGGAACTCACCGTAGGTTAAACAAGATTTATTCTAGCCCGATCTGGGTTACATGGACACTGTGACAATCCGCGTGAGTCTCGTATAGAGTCTATAACAAGTCTGAGCTCGCCTTGCTCGTACATGGTTCTTATACTTTAATCGGGGCGAAGCGGGGACCATCGGGGTCTCCGTCTTTGGCCCGCTTTTGGGTGTTTCACCATAAGCTGACGGTTCTCGGTGCGCTTCCGAAAACCCTTACGCAGTTGTGCCAGATTTCGACTGTTCGATTGAAGCAATCGGAATGTGTCGTGATGTCGTTACGCTGGGTGTCGGTTGGGTTACAACATCCCCCCCCCTTTGAGGAAAGGGTGCTTAGGGGAATTTTAGCGAACTTGCTTATAAAATTTCCCGGTACCCTACATCGTTCCCGCTACTACAGCGTAGTCGGGGTCCGCGGCAGCGTTGGGCGGGGGTGCGGCTTTTCTAGTCGTCCCCGTTTTCGCTGGTCGAGATATTTGTATCTTCCGGCGGAGTTGGTAGTCGCGCATTAACAAATAGATGACGAGTATAATAGTTACTATTTGTACCATAGTCGTCGTCGTCGGATGTACAATTTGCCAGGTCGCTAATCCTGGTTGATAGTTGTTGTTGTCATCAGTCAGATCATTTTCTGCTTGGTTGAGTTGGTTGTACAATGCGGAGAATTCGGAAGGATTTTTTAACAGTTTGTCTAATTGGAAACGCGTGAGGGGGTGCGCTAGTTCGCCCCGTTGTGTCTCGTTTATCGCCGCAGTAATATCGTATCGCGGCGCCGTCGGTAGTTCTATATCTTGACTATACGCGGTTTTCCGTTTCCTTAATACTACGTCCTTACTTCGAACATTACAATTTCCCGTAATTCTTAGTATCCCTGACTTATCTATTATGGCGCGCTCTGGCTGCCGTTCGTCGCATTGGATGGTCAGCGTCTCCGGTTGGCGCGCTGCGAAGATCCAAGTGTCCGCGCGCGAGGTGCCTATCCACATTGTGTGGTTTACTGCGATATGTTTTACTTCGCAGTTTTGGGGAAATTCGTCCGAGGGTTGCAGCCACAGGCTTGCTTTGCACTCGAGATCGCTGTTTATGTTATGTGCCATCATTGGCTGTTCGCAATAGTATTGCGCGGCTACTCGTTTACATTCTTTTAATTCGTCGTGATCAGTGAGCACGTATTGATTATTGTTTGCGTCGATGACGAGTATCGGTGTTCTTACGACTAGTAACGCGTATGTATTGTCGTAGGTATGGATCGGGGCTGGAGTTGCCTCGATCACGGTGAATGTTTGAGAGGAAATTAACGGTACTGTTATTACGGCTATTAATGTATACCTATCGAAATACGCGGTGACCGATGACAGTTTTTCGATCACATTCGTGTTTTCTAGGTTTGGCGCGATTGGGAACGTGAGTCCGTTCGGGAGGTGTTGCACGGCGGTCTGTAATAGTTTAGTGACCTGTGCGCTCGCGATTACGTTTGTGCTGATGATGCCTCCTTTAAGGCCGGTGTAGTATTGTAGTACGTCGTCTACGTCCTGAGTCAGGTCGGTCACTAGGGCATTTAAAGTCGTAAAGTGATCCGTCAAGTCAGCTCTTTGCGTCTGTCGGACGAAGGTCGTCTCGACCTGTACACGTAACATTCTAGTCTGTTCCGCTAATATGTTTTCGTTATGCTTTATTGCATTTCAATTCCGTTTCCTGCTCCTGCCTGTGGTATTTAGGTTTTCTTCGTTGTCCTTATGTTGGTTCTACGTACTTTTAATTGTTTTTAATTGTCTTTATCGCGGCTATTCGATAAAATGTTTCAGTCTATTCGCGTGAGTGAGTAGGGTTTTCTTACCCTTTTGTATCGTGTAGTTGACTCGCGAATTTCGTTGGATTACGGCGTAGGGGCCTATCCATTTGCTATCTAGTTTCTTTGATCTTCCGCGACGCACGGATTCGTCAAATAATAAGACCTTGTCTCCGGGTTTAAATTCTACCTCGCGAGTTTTTTTATCGTAGTCTTTCTTCGATTTCTGCTTCGCGTTTTGTAGTTTTTCTCGAGCGACTTCATGTGCGGCTCGTAGTCTTTCTCGGCTTTCTTGCGCGTAGTCTTCGTAATTATACGTCGGTCTGGGGGGTATCCTTAACGCGGTGGGTAGTTCCGCGGTTTTACCGAAACTTAGCTCATAGGGCGTATAGCCGGTCGCCGTATGGGGGGTTGTATTGTAAGTGAACATCGCGTATGGTAGCCACTCATCCCAGTCCGTCTGGTCGTGGTCCGTGTAATGACGTAGATACTCTACGAGGGTTCGGTGCGATCGTTCCAACGCGCCGTTTGATTCGGGGTGGTACGCGGTCGTTTGTATTTTGCTAATCCTTAGCAATTTGCAAACGTTTTTAAACATGTCGCTTAAAAAATTCGTCCCTTGATCGGTGAGTATTTTCTCGGGTATTCCGTACTCGCACACTATCCTGGTGACGAAGGCTTTTGCGACCGTTCTGGCTTCCTGGTTAGGAAGCGGGATCGCCTTACTGAACTTGGTAAGGTGATCCTGGAACGTTAGAATGCATGTATTTCCTTGTTCCGTTTCAGGTAGGGGTCCTACGATGTCCAGAGCTGCTTTCTCGAAGGGTTCTCGAGGTGTATCTGTGATTTCCATCGGCGCTTTAATCTTTCTGCTTGCTTTATTTTTCTGACATAAGCTGCATTTTTGTATGTATTCTTCGATGTCTTTGTCCATCCCTTGCCATCGGTAATGCTGTTTAATTCGCTGCGTCGTACGCTGTATGCCTTGGTGCCCTCCTAGAGGTGCTAAGTGGTATTCATATAATATTTGCTGCTTGTCCTTCTGCTCAGTGACCTCGATCGGTGCGTCATCCGTCGAAAGGTTTGTCAGGCATCGCTCCGTGGCGGATTGCAGTGCATGCACATTCCTGCTGAGTGCGTCTGCGTTTGTGTTGCTCTTTCCAGCTTTATGGATGATTTGGTAGTCGTATTCGGCTAATTGTATTCTCCATCTAGTTAGTCTGGATCCTGGGTCCTGTACTTTAAATAACCATACTCGGGCTTTATGGTCTGTTACCACTTTGAACGTAGTGCCGTATACATAGGGCCGGAAGTGTTTTACTGCCCACACTATGGCTAATAACTCTTTCTCGGTCGTACTATAGTTTCTTTCGGCTTTATTTAATACTCTGCTTGCGTAAGCTATCGGCTTGTCTTCGCCTATTTTTCCTTGTGATAATATTGCGCCTATTGCTACGTCTGAGGCGTCGGTGGTCACGATGAATTCCTTTGTAAAATCTGGGTAGATTAGGAGTGGTGCTGTCGTCAGGGACTCCTTTAGTGTCTCGAATGCATTTTGCTGTTCTGCTGACCACTTGAATTCCACCTTATTGCTCGTGATGCTTGACAGTGGTTTGGCTATTTTGGAGTACTTCGGAATAAATCTACGATAGTATCCTGCTAGTCCTAGGAATGCTTGTAATTCCTTTAACTTGGTTGGGACGGGAAATTCTCTTACAGCTTCCGTCTTTTCGGGATTCGGTTTGATCCCGTCTGGCGTAATTATGTGACCTAGAAATCCTACTTCCTTTCGCAGGAATGCACATTTTCCCGGTTGCAATTTCAGATTGTACCGGCGCAAGGTGTCTAGGACCTTCCGTAATCGCGTATTATGTTCCTTTAGGCTCGCTCCGTGAATGACAATGTCATCTAGATAGACAAAGCAATCTATTCCTTGCAGTCCTACTAGCGCGGTGTTCATGGCTCGCTGGAACGTAGCGGGTGCGTTCTTCAGTCCGAAGGGCATACGATTGAATTCGTAGTGGCCCTGTGGCGTGGAGAAAGCCGTCTTGCCCTTATCCTGTTCGTCCATCGGTATCTGATGATATCCCGAGGCTAGGTCAAGGGTTGTGAAATATTGTGCCTTCCCCAATTGATCAAGGATATCCGTGATATTGGGTAGAGGGAATGAGTCGCCTATGGTGGCGTCGTTTATTTTACGGTAGTCCACTACTACTCGATATTTGATATTTCCCGCAGCGTCGGGTTTTTTGGGCACTACTAATAATGGTGCGTTCCATGGGCTAGAGCTGTGTTGTATTATTCCATCCTCTAACATTTGATCTACCTGTTTCTTGACTTCTCGCTTATGCGTTTCAGGTAACCTGTATGGTTTAACATTGCAGGGTAAGGTATCTCCTTTTATCGGGATCCTATGTGTAGTTACTGTAGCTGTGGTTAGTTTGTCTCCTGGTAAGTGGAACATATCGTGGTATTCCCTACAGATCTCATTTATAGATTCTCTTTCTTCGGAATTCAGGTGTTCGCAGTTCACCTGTTCCATGACTCGATTGAAATGCATGGTCAGCGATTCGTGCGCGGTCAACGCTCGGACGGCTGCGGCGCTATCGTTGGCTGGTGCGATATCGCGGCTTGGCACGTCAGTTAATGTGACTCGTGGTATGACTACTCTTTTTTCTTCGTCTGTCGTATTCATAATGCAGGCTATACATTGTCCCTCTTCTGGTTTAGTTAAACCTTCGCCTAGGTATACTCCTTCTCTTAACTGTCGTTTTTCTATGATTCCTTCTCGCAGGCTACTTGTTAGTATCAGACATATTTTCTGTGAGCGTGCGGGTATGGTAACTTCCGTGGCCTGGGTTAACGGTTGCCAATGATTCCCTCTTACTAGCACTTCCTGAGTGTGATAGTCTATTGCGATCCTAACGGTTTTGAGGAAATCTAACCCCAGGAGTCCATCTGCTTCTTCTAGTGTGTCGGTTTCTACTACGTGTAAAGGGTGCCTTATTTCCTTCCCATTGATGTAGAAGGTGGCGTCTATTTTCCCTAACGTGTGTGCTCTATCCCCTGTAAATGAAGTGAGTAACACTTCGCTGGGCTCCATGAGTATATTGGTCGGTAGGGCTTTCCTGGCGATCAATGATACTTCTGCTCCGTTATCTATTATCATGATTGTATTCCTTCGTATAGTTTCCTTTATGTCGACCTTTACCCTGTCCGATATGAACCTCTTGGTAGTGAGTGAGCTTATTCTAATCACTCGAATTTTTCGCGTTTGCTCTCGGGCAGGTGCATTTCGTGTCGGTAGTCCGGCGCGCTCGTAATTGTTTCGAGCAGCGGAATGCGTTTGGTCAGCGTTTTCATATCGCGTCGACGGCCTAGTCTCTGAGGTCGGTCGGTGACCCTCCGCTTCTCGTCGGGGCGGTGCCCATCTTGCGTCGTTTGCCATTATGGGCTGTATTCTCCGATTATATTCGGGTGCAGGAAAACTTCTTCGCGGGTTATGTCTAGGCTGGTCCTTCCAGCAATCCCTAGTATTATGCCCTGATCGTTTGCAATTGCTGCAATATTTATTCGTCGTGGTACTCGAGGTCGCCGTGCTGCTTGCAGCACGTGCCCCAGAGGAGGTGACGACTCGTTTGCGAGTGGTCCGTTCTTCTTCTACTGCCATCGCGATTGCTTCGGGGAGATCGGCAGCCCTTCGCGATTTGACTAAAACCTTTAGTTCGTTATGAAGCCCTTCTTGAAATACATGATGACCCTCCTGCTTGATTGCTTCGATAGCGCCTCCTCGGGCTATCGGATTGTCTCCGCCTGCGGTGGTTACTGCCACTTGTTCGTTGACTAAAGTGGCCACCCGGTTTCCGAATGTATGTGCGTCCTCGTGAGTCCCTTGCCTACATTGGAGTAGTTCTGCCACGATGGTCGTGCACGTTCTTGCCGGTTTGTACAACGCGGTTAGCAAGTCTTCTAATTCTTCGTATGTCTGTATCTTTCGCGTACCTACTTCTGCAAGGGCCGGACCCGTGAATCGCGTTAAAATGATACCGCGTAGTATGGCAGGTTCATCCTCGGCTTCGCCGTAGGATGTCATCGCGTAGTGGCAATGATTAAGGAAGGAGGTTAGTTCCTCGGGTTTGGTTCCGTCGAACTTTGGAACGCCCTTTAAGGCTCTTTCGGACGCTGCTGACGCCTTCGGTAACGGCGTGCGTCGATTAGGGTCTCGGTCCGATACAGGGGGTACGAATAGGCTTGAACGTCTAGGTACGGCGTCGTCTCTAAAGCGAACCGCGGTCCTAGTTGCTGCCGGAGGGTCAGAGGCGGGGGACGGAGTCGCTGCCGCTTGCCCTTGGTTTACGTCTTGATTCAACGTATCGTGGCGTAGGTCTAGTACGGTATCTATCGTTTCCTTCAGGCTTTCTAGTGTGGCGTCTGTTGACGTGACTCTCTCGTCGAAGGAGGTCAGTTTTTCGGTTAGCTGGGCGAGGGACCGATCTATTGCTGCGATTTTGTCGGCTAGGATTTCGATGCTTGCTGCGACCGTATCGCGCGCGGGTACCGCCGTGGTGACGGACATGTCTACGTCTTGTAAATCGGTCTCGTCTAATAGGGTGCTTTCCCTGGGGTTACTCGGACTTCCTAGCTCTGTTAGTTGATTTTCGGTTGCTGGTTCAGCACGCGAGAGTAAGCTAAAATCTAGTTCGTCGAACGGGAATTGTCGCTCGGACACTACGGGTCCTGTATGAGTTAATACGGACTGGATCGCTTCCAGAGGGAAGTGGTCGCTGGTAGATTGCTGTTCGAGAGCTTGTCGCGCACCGGCTCCGGATTTACGGAGTGTGTCGAGGGCGAAAAGGAGAGGGTCGTCCTCTGACGGTCGCGGACGTGGTCGTCGGACCCTACGCGGGTTGCTCCGGCTAAGTGCTTTCGGTGTGGGAGGCTCTACCCGTTCGGTTAAATCTAGATTTCGGTCGATATACGCTTCTACGGATTTTACGCGGCGCATGAGAACGGCGGGGCTCTGCTCGCGGTTTTTGCTGAGTGTGGTATTTCGCACTTACAGCACGTAGAGCAGGCGATGCATGGTCGTCTCGATGTCGGCCGCGGAATTTCCTGCAGGCGTCCTCTGTAGACGGATGTCAGCAGTGCGGAGTGTGTTACCCTACTTTTAGGTGGGTCGTTGTCTCCGCTATTGTCCTGATGTCCCAGTCGGTCAGGCTTGTTCCCTACGTTGGCTGGATCCCACCGCTGCCACCAATTTTGTTGTGGAAAGCGCCTGGGTCGAGATTCTCCCTGAGAATCTCGCGGTGTTCCTAGGTCGTCCTTCGCTGTTGTCGTCCGACGGGCTCCGAATACTCGGGTGAGGATGCCGGGACGGATATACTCGGTTATGAACCGAGGGTAGTAGGATCCTTGGCCGGTTAAAGAGTTGGAACTCACCGTAGGTTAAACAAGATTTATTCTAGCCCGATCTGGGTTACATGGACACTGTGACAATCCGCGTGAGTCTCGTATAGAGTCTATAACAAGTCTGAGCTCGCCTTGCTCGTACATGGTTCTTATACTTTAATCGGGGCGAAGCGGGGACCATCGGGGTCTCCGTCTTTGGCCCGCTTTTGGGTGTTTCACCATAAGCTGACGGTTCTCGGTGCGCTTCCGAAAACCCTTACGCAGTTGTGCCAGATTTCGACTGTTCGATTGAAGCAATCGGAATGTGTCGTGATGTCGTTACGCTGGGTGTCGGTTGGGTTACAACAGCCGACTTGCGGGACAATACAGTCATAAATCGCGACCCTGGCGAAATGCTGTGGCTGATCAGCCTGATTAATTTTGGAGAACTAGAAATTACAGAGTATTATCCAGCATCAATACGTCTCGCGGAGAGACACAGGAAAAGAAGGGATAGTCCGCTCAAGCCCACAGTGTCTCGCACCGAATACGTCGATGCGTGCTTGTGTTTTGAAATTCGAGCACGTGTTTATACTCGAGAGATAAGGGATCCGTCTTTAATTTGAGGGTAGGACGAAGCAGGCGGGACTACGCGCAGTCAGCGGACTATCCCTTCTTTTCCTGTGTCTATATTACTCTGTAATTTCTAGTTCTCCAAAATTAATCAGGCTGATTAGCCAGAGCATTTCGCCAGGGTCGCGGTTTATGACCGTATTGTCCCGCAAGTCGGCGGTAGAGAACGGTTTCCTACAGTTTCGGATAATTTATGACTTATTTGGTTCCGCCTCGTAGCAGACGTGAACTCAGGGTATCGGAAAAGGGAAACAGGAATGGTATGCATTTTCTTCTTTATAGCAACTCGAAGACTTTCTGTTTCTCTTCTCTTCGGACCCTTTCGAACCGATACACGTGGTGTCTGTTTTCTATCTCGAAGCAATGGGTACATTGGCAGTAGAAGGACGGAGCGCGGGCTTTTGTGAAAGTTTTCGTTGCACTTCTGCAAAACACGTGTGTTCCGAAAATGTGCTGGCTTCTTTTTACCTGAAGCCTCTTGGCCTGGTGGGGGTCAACTCATAATGGAACGAGAGAAACTATTTGGGGGTAGAAGAAGTCGCTTGGAAAAAATCTTGTCAGTCAGCAGTCAGCAATCGCGTCGCAGACAAATGTTCTCTGCTCAAGAGTATTATGCGATGTTCTGTGTGTACCCCCCGAACAACGAGGACGCAAGTGCTGCAGCGTGAGAATTTGCGCGGGAATTACCCACGGCTCCGAACGCCAAGTAAAAATTCATTTCCACCAATTTTTATAACGTAGCAACAACACGTTCCATGAAAAATAAATTTAGTGATCAGTGTTAGTAGCCGTGCAGTGAAGTGAATATTCGGTACATTAACCCGGACGCACTTGACGTTGCGACCCTTAACTTTGGATGGTGTCGTGTACCTGAGATCAGCTGTGCACTCGGCGATGACCAGGATCGGTTCAGTGACCTAGTGGACACAGGTTTTTAAGCTGCAGGTGAATTTCCGAAAGGGTGAGTTTTAGTTACATTATTGGCGACTATTATTTTTTAACTTTAACGCAGGCTACGGCTTATTTCCAGAGATAATTCTCCAAATTTCCGTACGTAAATTTTTCTTCCGAGTTTTTAAACCAACTTATTCATTATCAACAACAGTGTTGGCCGTTATTGAACTACGGATTGTTATCACAATAACGAACTACGATCACTTTTCGTTAATTTCCTGTTACATTACCTTTTCGTGGATATGTTATTAACACAAGGAATTTTACGTATTCCTTATCCTCCCACTTCAAATAATTATTATTTTCGAATCTTCTAAAAAAAATGTGTATTCGTCTTTTTACGTTACACGTGATTTTCATCCATTTATCCTTTATTCATTATTCACTTTAAATGGCAAACAAACCATGGCAAAAGATTGGATTTTTTTGTTACGTCTTTTTCATTTGCCATTCTACGCAATTTCCTTCGATGCATGCCGCCTTGCTTGTTCGTAGTCGCAGCGCGGCCCGGCGCGCGGCCACGCTAGTGCGGGACCTCCAGCGGAAGGCTCGCGCTCTGATTGGTCGGTGCTTTTTATTAATATCTCGTTAACGAAACCGCGGAGGGCATTTTCGCAAAGGAAAAAGTTGTTTGCAATCATCCCCCGAATCACCCCCTTTAAGATACCGCAGCATTTTCGGAACACCCTGTATACTGAATCCATCCTAAGAAAAACATGACGCCCATACCGTTTTGCGACCGATCTGCGCAGCCGCCACTACTGCCTACGGGCCCGACGCAGGCGATTGCTCGTAGCGCTTTACCTGCCGGTTTCCCTGTCCCTCCAAGGGCGGGACGTGACCGATGTCAATGTCAACACTGCAGGTTGCGGAACGGTTGACAGAGAGGTAACAGGCGGTAAGACGGAGAAAAACGTAGGCGGTTAAGTGGGGAGTCGGACCAATCAGCGCCTCCTCAGAATCATCCCTGCGCGGAAAATGTTTTTCTTAAGGCACGGTTAAACATGTGCAACAGCGCGCATTGCGCGCCGAACACCGTGCGCAGCGGCAAATCACGTCCACACATCTTGCAATGCGCGGCCGAATTTGCACTTGAGACCCTAAAAAAAGGTCGGTTTTTATGGCGGGACGCGCATTCCAGCCGCGCAAATGTTCGTCGAAAGTGAAAAGCATGCCATCACGCGCAAGCGAATGCTAGCCGCGCAGACCCCATGGCGCGGTCAACCCTCCGCGAGGCCGCACCGAATTTTATGTCTTTCGACCCTCGAAGGGTTTGGAATACCATTAAAAGTGGGCAAAATCCAAGTTCCACATTTCTCCTCAGATCTCTGCGAAACCGGCGCCAATCGATTCTTTATGTTTCGCCGATGAAACTGACACCAAGAACGACGTAATTCGGAGCATAATGAAGGAAATTAGATGAAAAATCTATTTTCATTATCTGCATTTAACTTCGTTTAAAGTAGCCCCATTTACATGAAATTTTGTATGATTTTCGTCGGAAAAACATAAGGAATCCATCGGTGTCACTTCCACATCGATACGATATAGTATAAAGAATTATTTTATTTCTGAAACAGGTATGAATCCTCGGTCGACCGCAGCGATTCGAGGTCGGCTCCCCGCGGTCGAGGGTGACATATTCATTTCAGCGTATTAAGAATTTCGTTATTCTTCATTCTTCATCGTGTCGATATTAAAATGACACCAATGGATTCCTGGTGTGCTCCCGATTAAAATCATACCAAATGTCATGTAGATCGAACTACTTTTACATAAGGAATACAAAATGTTTGTGTAATCAAAATTCTGGAACACCAAAAAGCATAAAATAAATTAAAATAAAAAATTTTAAAAACAAGCTTTGTTAAAAAGTACTAAAAAAAATAATTTTGTTACTGGCCTAAATGACTGCCTTAAACACATTCCCTCATATGACAAAAAATCACAGCTTATATATGTTTTTCGACGAGAGTGGGTAATTCCCACTCAGGTAGGGTAGAGTGGGGCTAAAAGTTCCGTTTTTCGTATAAACCTATGTAAAATTTAGTACTAACAATCTAGAGATATCTGGTGTTGTTTTGTATAAATTATAACTATTATGGTTTACGTTAGCAAAGTTCGTTTGTTGATACTGTTATTTTCTGTTAAGTTATATCACAAAATGTTTGTCAATGCAAAATGGACTTCTTGCCCCACGCACGGGGCAAAAAGTCCATTGCATAGGATAGACAATCCCTAATGTCTTTTCGTGTAATATTAAACTAAATAAGTAAAAAACTCTTTTCAAATCAACAAATATTTATTAAACCAATTCATTTTGGTACACAATATTGAAAGAAACCATGACTTCTTTAACAAAAAATAAAAATATAAGTCAGAGGCTCACTTTGAACTGAAAACTAAAAAAAATCGCTCAACTAAGACAAAAACAGTATTTAAAAACTTTGGCATCACTTCTTTATACTTTGGCCATCTTATTATGCAAACAAATAATATAATATATATAGTTTCAGTCTGAGGGACTTTTTGCCCCAACGGTACCTCTATAGTTTCTGCGATATACATATACGTTAGAAAATATTATCATTCAGCAATAAATAATATCATGCACACATTACTAAAGGAACATACAATCTTAACGTACTTGGCTGATACGCTTTTAAACTGTGGTTTACTTCGTATAAAACAATAAAGACGACGTATTTCTTTTAGTTTTCGATGCATAAAATAACGAAGGCGTCGTGCAATTCGCACGACCGTCCAGGAGCGACTGGCGATTCTGTGGTCACATCCGTTTCTTCTCGCCTTTTACATAGTGTACTGCGAAACTGAATACATTGTTTAGGAATAGAGATATTCAATTCGGGACTTTTTACTCGCCGGACTTTTAGCCCTACTCTACCCTATCCGATTGGCATCGTTTTCGCAAAGATCTGATGAGAAATGTGGGACTGGGGTATTTTCCATTTCTTAATGCGTATTTCGGGCCCCATCGCAGTGGTCTGAAATTAAGAATTTGGTGACATTTGTCTATTTTAGCTTTTGAACTATGAAAGATATTGAAACGAAATTTGCGCCAAAAATTAGGAAAAAATTATCCCCTTCTAATGATGTCTAACTTAATATTTTTTACATTTATTTATTTATTCTTTTTTCAATTTTTTTAAGTTAATTGTTTCAAAAAAAAATTAAGGGCTGTTTATTTGGTACTTTATTTAATACTCTTTTCAGTGGTTTAAGTCGCATGTTGAGAAAACTTTTCTGTTTCCAAGTTATAAGGAAAGTCGAATAGTAGAGGAACAGGAAAGTAGTCAAAATCGCTTTTTTTTTTAAAATAAAAGAGCAGTCTTGTGCGATAAAATGTCATCCTTTATTAGTAATTAATGTAAATAATCCATTAAAAAAATAATGCTGAATGCAGTATGGTAAATTTGCGGGATTCTCTACTTTAAGAGAGGATATCTTTAAAGTCCCAAAGACTCCCACATTCTAACCAAATGAAATATTTTTAGCATATCTTCCTCTACGTAATCACGCAAGAATCATTTCCACGCATTGTTTTTTATAACAATTAACTTAAAAAAATTGAAAAAAGAATAAATAAATAAATGTAAAAAATATTAAGTTATACATCATTAGAATGGGATAATTTTTTCCTATTTTTTTGGCACAAAATTCGTTTCGATAGCTTTTATAGTACAAAAGCTATAGACAAATATCACCAAATTCTTCGACGATGCGCGCAACCATTCGCGTGCGCGGCTTCACGTTGCACGAGGTACCTGGTTGCGCGCCGAACCATAAAAATCGACCCTTGTAATGGTGTTCTGTAGCGCGCATTGCACATGTCTAACCGTGCCTTTAGGATGGATTCAGTATAGTAGTGTGCGTGTAGGCTCGTTGGGCCCTTAAGGCAGCGTTGGCCACATCGGGTCATTTGGGAGTACGGTCTCCATGATGTTTACCATACCCGCGCGTAAGGGGAGCTCGAAAGCCAATGGTAACGTGGGCACGCCACGGATAGCGAAAACTGTACAGGGTGATTCTGGAGCTCCGCCGGACAATGGATGCCCCCAGGTACCCCGTGGCGAGGACAAGCCCCCGCAGTACCTCGCCGAATTTTATGGGTTTCGACCCTCGAAGGGGTTGGAGTGCCTATTAAGAAGTTAGAAATCTTCGATTTCCGCATTTCTCATCAGATCTTTGCGAAAACGACGCCAATTGATTCCTTATGTTTCGCCGATGAAACTGACCCCAAGAACGACGTAATTCGGAAAATAATTAAGGAAATTGCATGAAAAATTAATTTCCATAACCTCAAGCTAATTTCGTTAATAATAGTTCGATTTTCATGAAATTTTGTATGATTTTCATCGGAAAAACATAAGGAATCCATCGGCACCACTTCCATATCGATACGATAAAGAATTGAGGAATTATTTTATTCTGAAACAGGTATGAATCCTCGGTCGACCCCGGAAAATCGTGGTCTACCCCCCGCAGTCGAGGGTGAAAACGTGAAATATTCATTTCAGCGTATTAAAATATTCTTTATTCTTTATCGTATCGAAATGGAAGTTACACCAATAGATTCCTTATGTTTTTCTGATGAAAATCATACCAAATTTCATGTAAATCGGACTATTATTAACGAAATTAGCTTGAGGTTATGGAAATTAATTTTTCATGCAATTTCCTTAATTATTTTCCGAATTACGTTGTTCTTGGGGTCAGTTTCATCGGCGAAACATAAGGAATCAATTGGCGTTTTTTTCGCAAAGATCTGATGAGAAATGCGGAAATCGAAGATTTCTAACTTCTTAATAGGCACTCCAACCCCTTCGAGGGTCGAAACCCATAAAATTCGGAGAGGCACTGCGGGGGCTTGTCCTCGCCACGGGGTACCTGGGGGCATCCATTGTCCGGCGGAGCTCCAGAATCACCCTGTACACCAGGGGTGCACACTAAGTCTGCCCTAGGGCAGTCGGTGCGCCCTCGAGCTCGACCGTGGTATGCTGATTCCCCACTCTTCGGTATAAGGTCTCGTGGTGGAGAATTCTATGACTAGAGAGGCCGTATGCCCATTTTGTTTTCTCCAAGGAAAATATGGTATTGTCACGAGCTTCCCATTGTTGCCCCAACACGGTCACCGGAAAGGCCCAGTTTATGCTTTTATGACACCCCCGACAGCGAAATGATCGCTTGACCGCGACTTACATACACAGCTCCATCACCGTGTGTGTTAGCGACCTCAAGCAGTGGGTTAAAATTGACTCAGGCACAGGATACGGAGGGTTAATTGAGATTTCAAAAATGTTTAAATTTTTGTATGCAATAATAATAATTTTGTTCAAATTTATCATGATAGCAGTAAGAAGGGTTTAAAAAAGTTTGTAGCTGGCGAACATGATTCTGGCTGTCGCAGTCATCGGAAACAAAAAGCGCAAAATTTTTCTTAATCTGTGTGGTTATCGTGTGAACTAGAATGAATTATTTGCAAAAATCCAATTTTTGCAACACAAAAAACTGACATATGCTTTTCCAAAAAATTAATGTATTCATTTGAAATACAACAATTTTTGTGTTTTTCAACATTATTCATTCAACATGAACTAAAGTTCATACCATTACCACACTCATATAGATTAAGAAAAATTGTACGTTTTTTGTTTCAGATGTACATATTACGACAGCCAAAATCATGCTCGCCAGCAACAAACTTTTTTTCAAACCCCTCTTACTACTACCATTATAACTTTGAACCAAATTACTATTATTGCATATAAAAATTTGAACACTTTTTCAAATTTCAATTAATAAAAGTACAGAGATTGGAATTATAATACTCAATACTTTCCTTTTAAAAATTCCCCAAAATGTGCCTTATTTTCGGAGCGTCAAAGTCTGGAGACCCCTGCGGCAGCCTTTGATGCTCCGCTCCCACTACTCAGGCCGCTCCCCACTCCGTTGGCGGACTCGCTTGTCCTGGAATGAACTCGGAGCTCGAGCTCGAGCTCGACTCGAGCTCGAATGTGCGCTGGCGCCCGGAATTGGGGGTCCTGTGCACCGCTGCTGTACACCGTCCACTGGAGGTTCGCTCGGGCCCCCAAGAATCCCAGTCATTCAAACCTATCGTACGGGCATGAGGTTGCACCGCACACTACTACAGTTTTCCCTATCCGTGGCGCGCCCACGTTACCATTGGCTTTCGAGCTCCCCTTACGCGCGGCTATGGTAAACATCATGGAGACCGTACTCCCAAATGGCCCGATGTGGCCAACGCTGCCTTAGAGCATATATAGGGGAGACCGGGGCAATGTGAACCTCGGGGTAAAATGAGCTTTCTTAATTTATTCCTTAACAATAGAATATATTTACAAATTTTGGTGACGTAATAAATGTAATACCACAATGATAATTATGCACATTCAGATATCGAAAATTGGAAATTCTTTTAAAAAATTAAAAATGAAGTTTTAGAGACTTCCGATTGGTTTTCTTTTCAATTTAGCTTTTTGGATAAATGAGTCTTAAATGTGTTATTTTATCTCCAATTTTTTTCTGCGTGTTTATAACAAGCTTCTAAATATACATGTACACGCGTTTGAGAAAACATTAATCCTAACATTATTAAATACTTCATTTTCCATTGAGTACATATTCGGGGCAAAGTGACCGGGGTAAACTGAGCTGCAAATGGCTGCAAAGAACAGATGCGCAAGTGATGTGCGCAATAGCCTAACCTGTCAGCTGGCTAGAAAGCCACGCGGCGTGGTGGAACAGAAACTAACCTCAAAAAAATTTCCATAGTTTTTGACAACCACGTTGCAAAAAAGACAGAAGTTGCCGTGCTACACACGTCATACCAGCGCACGGGGTTAATACTTAGCTGTATACTTAATTAGAGTTCTTCTTTTGTTGCAGTTCACTTTACCCCGGATAGTAACTCACTTTAACCATTGGGGTAAAGTGGTGTGTTTTGGCTTTTTCTTTTCAAGTTGAATTTTAATATACTTCAAGTTTATTTTAAGTATTGCTATTCGTCATTTATCAATAGTAATGTTTAAATTATATTATAAATCTATTTCCACACATTTTTATAGAAAGGGAAAAATTTTATTCGACTTCCAACTTTTTTCGTCTCACTTTGCTCCGGTCTCCCCTACCTACCTATGTTACAAATCCGGTATTTCAGAGGAGAGCGTTTCTCAATATATTATTAACAATAATATTCGATCAAAAGAATACCTGGCGGGAAAACGTCTGTTACATTTTCACAACATTCGTTTTTTGATGGAATAATATAATTAATATATTGAGAAAGTTTACATCGCACACCTGTGAAATTCCGGATTTGTAACATACCAACATAGAATGTTTTCTTCCGCCATGTATTCCATTACTGAACATGTTACGGTTTCGAATATTTATGTCAGACACTTATGCAAGTTGCGCATACTTATACGTCGTGCTAATGTCTATAAAGAGCAGAACAATACACCTGTTCCGCTGTTTCGTGTAGTAATTATCAACATCGGTCGACATCGGCAGGCTTGATTCACTATTTTTTTGTGTTTAACAAAAGTGAATATACAGCCTAATCATAAAATACTCGTAAAATTAAAGGAGATCAAGCATGGGATTATTGGAATTATATCATTATTATAACACGGAATTGGCAGGTGAGTGGTGGCACTTTGCCTATTTGTACAAGATGCTTAATAACTCGCGGCACGATCGAAAAACAATTGATTCTTCTCACGAAAGCAAGTTGAAAATTAGGATCAGAACGATATTCGTCCATTCACTGTCAAGTACAAGTATATTTTAAAATTTTCAAATTCGATTACCTGAAGAACAGTACCTAAGTAGTACCTATGTAAAACATTGATTCTCCATTTCAAACACGCTCTTGTATGAGGAACTCATTTGTCTACAATTATATGACACTCGTTTCCGTGGAAAAGGGCGACTCAATTTTCACACTAATTTCCAGATGTAAGAATAAACAATTGGTTATTTATGAGTTCACCTATACCGATCACTGTCATCTCGTTTGCGTACTTGTACTTCGTTTTACGATGTGGTCCCAGGTACATGAAGGACAAATCACCGTATTCATGCCGCACGTTCATTAAATTCTACAATCTCTTCCAAATCGTGGCGAACGCTCTAATAGTGTACCATATATTTGACATTGGATGGTACGAGGACTATTTTATCTATTGTCGGAAACTCGACTATTCCCTCAGTCCGAAAGCGATAAAGGTATTATAATAAAGTTTCGTTAACCATTGGTGCCAGATTTTGCGAACTATAGAATATTTAGTAAGGTAATACACAATTTCGTTGTAGACGACTAAAATATTGTGGTACACATTTTCCCTGAAAATAATTGACTACGTCGAGACTGGCGTGTTTGTGCTGAGAAAGAAAGACCGACAAATATCGTTCCTGCACTTGTACCATCATGTTTCGATGGTTTTCCTGGGTTGGTTCTACATAAAATATTATGCCGTTGGAGGATTATTCACAGGTCCGCTTGTTAATTGCACGATACACGTGATAATGTACACTTACTATCTGCTGTCCTCCATTGCACCGAACATGCAGTCATTCCTCCAATCAGTAAAACCGGTTATTACCATAGCGCAAATGGTGAGTAAATAAAAATATTCAGTAACGTCCTAAATTGAAGTGATTAGAAATAAAAATCGATATTCTTGGCAAGATGGGAATATAAGGGGCCAATTCCAGCGGATGTCACTTTTTATCACTTACTAATTTGAGAAATCTCCACTTCAAATATTGAAAACAATTTCCAAGAACATATGTATAAGGAATGCACATTTTCGTTTGAGGGATATGAATTTTTCACATTATCGTTTTCTTAAATTTTACAGTTAACATGTTCTTTTCTACAAACAGGTACAATTTGTGCTGCTGATATGCCACTCACTGCAGGCTTTCCTGCCTTCATGTCAGGGCTATAAACTTGCAGGTTTTATTATGATAGTGAACCTAACAATCAACTTCATCTTATTCTATAATTTTTATAAGAAGACTTATAGTCCGAAGAAGAGTAAATCGAAGTAAAGATAGCAGACACGTGGAGGACTACCAACACCTTCGTGATGGACAGAAAGGTTTATCTAAATTTCTGGAACTTAAGTTCTGTTTAAGAATGCTAACAGTACTTGGCGGCTTCTATTTTTTTAAATCGCTTGATCATGTCAACCGATTTCTCACGCTTAGAACGGTTTTAATCTTCTAGAATAGTAACATTAATTCTGATGACTTTCTAGGAGACCTGGGGAAAATTGTGAAAACGACAAGAATAATTTTTTAAAATGGCGCAGAAGTCTACGAAATGAAGCCAAAAATAGTTCCTTAGGATACAATTCAATTTCGTACTCCGGAATGACCAGGGGAAGTTCAGGATGACTGATGTTGTTGAACTCAATTATTTACATTAAACTCTCGCTAATGCCGCGGCCACATAAAGAGCGGTAAAAATTAAAATATCGAACAGAATTGAAAGCAAAGCGGCAAAAAAATCAAACGTATAGATTTGTATGAAGTCAAGCTACACAGCAATTGAGCGACATCGCGACAGTCCTGAGTTGCGGAGAGGCGATATTGAGTGCGTTCAGCGGACTCAACCGCTGAGCTCAACCGTTGAGAACTGAACGGTGATCAGTCCTGATCAGTCGTTCCCCTGAACGACACTTGGGAGGGTAGCGATATTTGCAGCAACTCAACACGTTCCGTAAAAGCAGCGGACTTTATTTAAGCTACAAAACATGGCGACCGATCACTAAACGTGTTGAGAAGTGAGCAACTGAGCGGCAGCGTTCAGCGAAAAATTAATGAGCGGTTACTCAACCGTTGAGTCCGCTGAACGAACCCGATATGACGCATAGCGTTGACCATTCCGAGCCGCCGATTGCACGAGAGAAAGAGACAAAGCGCAGGAATGCGAAAAGCGAAGCGAGATAATGGCACGTGAAAGACGATGCGAGACAAAGTATCATGCTTTCTCTCTTTCGTATCCAACGCTAACGTCCTGTCCACTCTTTTGTCCCCTCCAGCTCGGTCATGGGTTCTCTCACTATCGACCAACAGATTCCAAGAAATGGTGGGGTCGGTGGGGATTGTGAAGCGCGTTCAACGCATAGTTGAAATGTGCTCATAACGAAAGTTTATTGTATACCATATACAGATTAAACATAGGCACCCCGTGGAGGATAAAGTACCTAATTGTAAGAACAATGCCGACTGCTGATCGAATACGTTGAATAAATCCTGCAATTGATGAATGCGAAGTAAAACTGTACCACGGGATTCCACGAATGTACAGAATTTTATGGCGACCATTTTAAATGCATACTGCTTAGGAACTTGAAATATATATTCAGTTCTCATTCGACTTGAAGGAAAAAATGCTTAATTTGTGAATCTTCATTTTCTGAGTCAATTTGTATTTGATACAGTAATATTATAATTCAATAGTAACTTGTAGTACAAGTCTTGTACGGGACGTGTCATTTATCATGATTCATACGAATGTGTTTGTTCCTTCTAGGAATACGAAAAATTGTAATTATTTGATTAACACGTTCGTTGCAACAGTTCGTTCTAATGGGATTCATATCCATAGTCCTGTACAAATTTATACAAAATCGGGGATACGTTCTGCCATTGTTATAAGTGTACAAGAATCGTAAAAAAAAGTATCGAATGGGAATGGAATAGAATAGAAGTTGTTACGTATGAGACGGATTACTTTTTTTGTAAAAACGTAAAATCTGATGCCTAGTTGCAACTGGCAGTATGTACATGATTTACAGAAATGTATATAACTTCCCAGAATGAAAAATAAACCGTGTCACATATTGTACTTTGTACGTTCAGATCTTTACATCTTCGTTATTTCAGCGATTTTCGACATAAATTTTTAGCAACATTCTTGAAAAATGAAGCTTTAAGAAAGTATTAAAAAAATCTAATTTTGGATGCTCCAAATAAGAATACCCTGTTAATAAAGCGAACCATTCAAACATTACTAATGTATCAAACCTCTGACGACAATGAAAAAACATACAATTTAGCCAGATAACTTATAGTCGAATTTACGAAAGTAGGCACTTTGGGACCGGGGCCAGAATTTGCGACGTTGCCGCTACTCCAGGCTCGCGATTGGTGCTTGCCCTACGCGGCTCCCTACGCCTTGGCCAATGACTTTCGACTGCTTAGCTGAGGGCCTAGAGTAATCGTTGTCCTTGTCGGGTGCATATTGCTATCCTCTTCCAAAGGGCGAACCCAACGTTCTTCCCATAGAGATTTGACAGAGTGTTGAACCTTATTGGCTATTGCGGCATGCGCCATGCAGAACGAATGGCGGACAAGTCGGGGAATACAGGCTCATAGGATTCTTATTCTATTTAGCGTCATTCCACGGTAAATCGATCACTTGTTGCACTCGATGTCAGGGATTTTGTTCAAACTGAAATATTATATAGGAAGGGATTTCAGTTATCACTTTGCTGGTTTTTAATTTTTTCATGTTTTGCCTATTTTCATGATACCGAGCTGTACTTGTAAAGTTTTATCTCGGAGACTCTTTATCGTATTTAATTAATTCTTTTTTCATTTTAATGTAGAAAGTGCGGGCTATTCTAATACTCTTTTTTTATATTGAAAAATTAATTTTCTAATTGTGAAAATTATAACCAAAGCTTTATTCTGCAAATTTCACGTTAATTTTAATGGTGTTATCCTAGAGCAGGCTTGGGAATTAAGTGATCTTTTCGGCCGAGTTTCAGAAGCAACACCCTCTTTCTCTCGCCGCGCGTCTTAGCCCCCGCGCCAGCCATAAAGCTTGAGCCACCTCAGGCGCGTACCACGTGAATCGCGCGTGGCGCGCTGACACATATTGATACAATGTCGCCCTAATGCGCCACGCGCGGTTCACGTGGTACGGGCCTGAGGCGCTCCTTGCAGCTTGGTCGCCGCGGGGGCCAAGATGCGCGGCGGGAGAAAGAGGGCGTTGCTTCCGAAACTCGGCCGAAGAGATCACTTAATTCCCAAGCCTGTCCTAGAGTAATACTTTTAAGCCAGCAATGCCCCGCTGGGCGGCCCGAGGGTACGAGCATCCATCGCATTTTCCAAAACTCGCGTGGAAGGGGGTCTCGAAACCAATGAAGTTGCAGGCATGTAACGGATGAGGAAAACTCTAGTAGTGTGCGTGTAGGCTCGTACCCGTAGGCTTATATTATTGGGACGCTTGGAGCCCCAGTGTTCTACATTTTAGGAATTGGGAAAATAAACAGGAATTGACTAATGATTAAACAATAATATTGTTGCGAGCACCCTATGGATGGAATTCCATGGCCCGCTGGTGCTCGCGACGAAGACAAGAGGACAGCGAGAAGAAGGCGATCGGATCGATCGCCTGTCAACCCTTCACTCGAGAGCCTGACGCCATTACGTGCAGACGTTTAACGAGATCTCTATTAAAAGCCAATTACATTCAGTTACTGTTATAACCAGGGTTGCCAGATCTCCGGCATTCAGCCGGAGTCTCAGGTTTTAGACTCTTGTCTCCGGCCTCAGGCAGGCACAATAAGAATCTCCGGCTGAATAGAGACTATGTTGCAGCATGCCATCTATCGGAATTAGCGTTACCGAAACATCATGAAACATGGGTTGTCGAAGAGTCTCCGGGTGGAAGGGGAACACGCCACGCATGCGTGATGTTACTTTGTTACACTTAGTTATTTGATTCAATTTGATTGTTACTTTGCAGTGGCACGTTGCCGTTGTGCGTTTACATTTTTACAGTAATATTGAAGATGTGGATGACAAGAATAACAACAAAACTTCGCCGCGAAAAAAGAAAACTTATTATTGTTCATTTAATGATAAGTGGACATCCGAATATGACTGGGTAAGGAAAGAATCCGGGTTTGTCGCTTTTTGTAAATTGTGCAATATGACATTTACTATCAAGTATGATGGTAAAAAAGCTTTAAGCAGACATGCAATATCTACAAAACATCAAAGTTTCGCTTCTGCCAGAACGAAGAATGAAATGATGGAAAATTTTTTCTCAAAAGCTAATTCCAGTGAACAGGAACAAGTCGCTGCGGTGGAGTTTGCTAACATTTTCCACTCAGTTGTGCACCATCACAGCTACAACAGCCTGGATTGTGGTATAAAATTAATGTGCAATTGTTTTAAGGATTCTAAACTATCAACAAAAATTCATTGTGGGCGCACGAAAGCAGAAGCTGTTGTAAAAAATGTTTTGATGCCTTTTGCTGTTGAAGAAGCTCTTGCTGAAATAAAAAAAAAAGGATTTGTCCTTTTCAATAGCCACTGATGCTTCAAATAAAGGAAATCGCAAATTTTTTCCTATGATAGTGTTTTACTTTGACTCGGAATCAGGACCTACCACAAAACTGTTGGACTTTATTGAAGAGTCAGATGAATCATCTGTTTCAATTTATACAAATTAAAAAAAAAGTCTGGAAAATTTAGAACTGAATATTGATAAGGTTATTGCTTATTCTGGTGACAATGCACCAGTGAATTTTGGCAAAAATACATCAGTTTACACTTCTTTCCAAAAGGAAAACCCCAAAATAATAAAAGGAAATTGTCATGCTCATATTTTACACAATTGTGGAAAATTTGCTGTGAAAAGACTCTCCTATGATGTTGAATCTTTTGTACTAAAAATCTATGCAGAATTTTCCATATCTGCAAAACGGATAAGTACCCTGCAAGAATACTTTGATGATGCGGAACTAGAATATCGTGCAATTTTAAAACATGGTACAACTCGATAGCTATCATTATACGAATCAGTTGATCGATTATTGAAGTCATGGCCAGCTATCAAATCATATTTTATAAGCTTAGGTATAGGTAATATACCCAAAATAATATCTGAATTTCTACAAGACCAAGAACACGAATTAACAAATGACATAAATTCGGATATAACTCTACCAGAATGTTATTTATATTTTATGCATCATTTTTTGGGAATATTTAAACAATATATTTTAATACTTCAGAGTGAAACATTTCTATGCACACAGTTGAACAGTATCATGAATAAATTATTGAATGAATTTATAACACGAAAACAAGATCAGTTTTTTGGATTCAAGTGCAATCAAGCATTCAATAATTTAAGCTGTAGCGACAAACAAAAAGGACGAGATGAGTTCACTGTCGTGTATACTCGTGCAATAAAATACCTACATGATTGGTACGAATTCGATAATCCTCCATTTGCCAAATATGAAATTTATAATTTAAAGAATCACTTAAACTATGAGGAAGTTTGTGATATTGCTAAAAGTTTGTGGAAGAATTGCGACAATTACATTAATTTTGATAAACTTTACAGCGAAATCTGTAATTTAAACAAGATTCTCCCAACCTTAAAAAATAAGGATGATATAATTAAAAATTGGATCCAAATTTTCAAAGGCAGTCAGTTCCCGATTTTATTTAAAATAGTACAACCAGTTCTTTCTGTTTCTGTCAGTTCGGCCAATGTCGAAAGAATCTTTTCCCTAATGCATCAGACCTGGACAGATAACCGAAACAGAATGCATGTCGATTTAGTAAAAGCAGAACTTATAATAAAATCAAATATAAAATATAATTGTCAAACATTTTTCAACACAGTTCAAAAAATAAAAAAATATTAAAATCTGTACTGAGTTCAAATAAATATTCATAATACTTTTATTACAATTATTATGATTACTCCTTTATAATAATTCATTATAATGAGTTTTAGATGCCTGTTTTTCTATTAGCCCTTATTTTCTCTCATCCCCCCCCCCCCCCCGCCACCACCACTCACCCCCCACTCCGCGAAATTGAAATCTCCGGCAAAAGGTCAGGCCTGATCTGGCAACCCTGGTTATAACCCGTTTGTTTGGGAAATAGTTTCGTGGGCGCTGGTAAGATTTTGAGGTTAAGGTCGACGGTGAAAAGGTGCACACTCAATCACAGCGATTAAAGAGAATGAGGGCTTTATTATAAAAAGTGCACAAACGGTTTAGCCGGGATGCACATTAACGGTTAAATGAGCCTCCGAACACTCTTAAATTACAATGATAGTCGAGCACGCCTCGTCGCCACGTGATCACGCACAACCGCGAATACACAGTCAACGACTTTATACGCGCAATTAGTGTCGTGAACTCCGTGACTGAGTCAATAAATGAATGCACAATCAATCACCTGTCCTTACACTGAACACCTACTCGAGTGTGATTCTAGTTTGCAGAACAAGGATTGAGCACTATACAGGGTGTCCCACCGTATACTGGACAGCGGGATATCTCGTAACGTATTGCGCTTGCAAATTTGCTGATTTTCACTTGAAGAAAACCCGCTGGAATAGCATGGACCGGGGACGGTCTTGCTGGCCCCACAGGTGGCATTGCCTGTTGTAACAGATACCTACCTGCCAAAGGTCTACGCCAGCCCAAAGGTTGGACAATTCTTTTCCGTCAGAAATGCTACTTTGGTAAGTACATCTGCGGTATAGAGAAGCGCACCGTTACTTTTATTTCGCACTTGCTTCTACGCTCGGATGGCCGGTTATTTTGGGAGGGATGCAAGTTCGATTGGTTAGGTTAGTTGCTAGACTAAATTTCAACCATAGGGAGCAGATTGTATTAGAACCAATCGGATTTGCTTCATTCATTATTGCACCGATATGAAAGTGGCACCACTGGATTCCTTATGTTTTTCCAATGAAGATCATACCAAATTTCACGTAAATCGGGCTATTATTAACGAAATTTCCTTCATTATTTTCCGAATTACGTCGTTCTTGGTGTCAGTTTCATCGGAAAAACATAAGTAATCCATTGGCGTCACTTCCTTCTCGATATGATGAAGAAAAGAAGCAAACATTTGAAATCCTGTACATTTTTCACTTCTTAATGATATTCTAAACCCTTCGAGGGTCGAAACTCTTCAATTCGTTACGTTCGGCCCAGGATTCGTACCTTTTTCCGAAAAAAGCCATAAAATTCGATGGGCACTGCGAGGTGTTGTCCTCGCCACGGCGTGACGGGCGTACCTCCAGAATTACCCTGTATCTGTTTAGGAAATAATATAATTCTTTATTCTTTATCGTATCGATATGGAAGTGTCGCCGATGGATTCCTTGGGGTTTTCTGATGAAAATCATGCCAAATGTCGTGTAAATCGCAGGGAGTCGAGACCGAAGCAGAAACCGAAATTCAGACCGGTCACATATCGGTCAAGTAACCAGTAACCGTAACGAAAGTGGAGAGAAATTCTGACCGTAATAGTGAGAGGATGCAAAAGGGAACCGAAGCTCCTGACCAATTGCACTTCGGTCGGGAATCGGGGACCGTAATTCTGAGACGACGGGGACCGGTCGGTCGACTGGTTGCCGCCGAATGGTACAGGGCTCCGGGTCGGTTTGGTTCGGGTGGGTTCGGTTCAGTTCGACCTATACTGTATCCATTCTAAGAAAAAACGTGTCCGCGCAGGGATGGTTCCGAGGAGGCGCTGATCTAGAGACGCGGTAGCGTCTCGACGCCAAGTACAGAAAAGACACCCTGTATATGTCGACTGTCGCTACCGCTATCATTTACTCGAGAAACGGCTATTCCAACCTAACCTGAAACTTATTTCATTAATATCTCATGACGCCTGCAATATTTTCTAAATTTAACGGCATTTTTCTTATGTAAACCGCATATAAGCTTTCGAATAAGACCAAATTTCAATAAAATCTGTCCACGCATGACAGAGATATCATAATATCGTCTCATGGATCAGTCAGAAACGGTAAGGTTTTTCTTCTGATTCTGATTCTCCAAGGAATTTTTTCGTCAAACATAATACGTATACGCGTTACACGCACACCGATGAACAAACACATGTTTCGTTTCGTTCGTCGATTCGTCGACTCTCGGAATCATTCGGCAGGGATCGTCGTCCGTCATTGTCATATATATATATGTATATGTATATATATATGTATATGTATATATATATGTATATGTATATGTATATGTATATGTATATGTATATGTATATATATATGACAATGACGGACGACGATCCCTGCCGAATGATTCCGAGAGTCGACGAATCGACGAACGAAACGAAACATGTGTTTGTTCATCGGTGTGCGTGTAACGCGTATACGTATTATGTTTGACGAAAAAATTCCTTGGAGAATCAGAATCAGAAGAAAAACCTTACCGTTTCTGACTGATCCATGAGACGATATTATGATATCTCTGTCATGCGTGGACAGATTTTATTGAAATTTGGTCTTATTCGAAAGCTTATATGCGGTTTACATAAGAAAAATGCCGTTAAATTTAGAAAATATTGCAGGCGTCATGAGATATTAATGAAATAAGTTTCAGGTTAGGTTGGAATAGCCGTTTCTCGAGTAAATGATAGCGGTAGCGACAGTCGACATATACAGGGTGTCTTTTCTGTACTTGGCGTCGAGACGCTACCGCGTCTCTAGATCAGCGCCTCCTCGGAACCATCCCTGCGCGGACACGTTTTTTCTTAGAATGGATACAGTATAGGTCGAACTGAACCGAACCCACCCGAACCAAACCGACCCGGAGCCCTGTACCATTCGGCGGCAACCAATCGACCGACCGGTCCCCGTCGTCTCAGAATTACGGTCCCCGATTCCCGACCGAAGTGCAATTGGTCAGGAGCTTCGGTTCCCTTTTGCATCCTCTCACTATTACGGTCAGAATTTCTCTCCACTTTCGTTACGGTTACTGGTTACTTGACCGATATGTGACCGGTCTGAATTTCGGTTTCTGCTTCGGTCTCGACTCCCTGCGATTTACACGACATTTGGCATGATTTTCATCAGAAAACCCCAAGGAATCCATCGGCGACACTTCCATATCGATACGATAAAGAATAAAGAATTATATTATTTCCTAAACAGATACAGGGTAATTCTGGAGGTACGCCCGTCACGCCGTGGCGAGGACAACACCTCGCAGTGCCCATCGAATTTTATGGCTTTTTTCGGAAAAAGGTACGAATCCTGGGCCGAACGTAACGAATTGAAGAGTTTCGACCCTCGAAGGGTTTAGAATATCATTAAGAAGTGAAAAATGTACAGGATTTCAAATGTTTGCTTCTTTTCTTCATCATATCGAGAAGGAAGTGACGCCAATGGATTACTTATGTTTTTCCGATGAAACTGACACCAAGAACGACGTAATTCGGAAAATAATGAAGGAAATTTCGTTAATAATAGCCCGATTTACGTGAAATTTGGTATGATCTTCATTGGAAAAACATAAGGAATCCAGTGGTGCCACTTTCATATCGGTGCAATAATGAATGAAGCAAATCCGATTGGTTCTAATACAATCTGCTCCCTATGGTTGAAATTTAGTCTAGCAACTTTCACACCTCCTAACCTAACCAATCGAACTTGCACCCCTCCCAAAATAACCGGCCATCCGAGCGTAGAAGCAAGTGCGAAATAAAAATAACGGTGCGCTTCTCGATACCGCAGATGTACCTACCTAAGTAGCATTTCTGACGGAAAAGAATTGTCCAGCCTGGGTCTGCGTAGACCTTTGGCAGGTAGGTATCTATTTCAGCAGGCACTGCCACCCGTGGGGCCAGCAAGACCGACTCCGGTCCTTGCTATTCCAGAGGTTTTTTTCAAGTGAAAATCAGCAAATTTGCAAGCGCAATATCTCAAAAACCAGTGGAAATCAAGTGTATACATTAAAGCTTATTGAATTCGTCTTGGAACGCACTATCAACTCAGGACTTCAGAAAAGTTAGTGCCATTTGAAGAACCGAACTTGACCATCGTATCTTTTAAAATAATAATCGAAAAAAAAATCCGTCGCGGCTAATTAAGCAGCCCCATCGTACCATTAATTTACATATTTTTTTTAATTTTTTATCTCCAATACTTTAGGAGATATTCAGCTGTCCAGTCTTCCCGCGGACACCCTGTATGGGATAAAGTGAGCTCCTATCCGGGGTAAAGTAAACTGCAACAAAATAAGAACTGTAATTAAGAATACAGCTAATTATTAACCCCTTGCGCTGGAATGATGTGTGTAGCACGGCAGCTTCTGTCTTCTTTGCACCGTGGTTGTCAAAAACTATGGAAATTTTTTTGAGGTTAGTTTCTGTTCCACCACGCCGCGTGGCTTTCTAGCCAGCTGACAGGTTAGGCTATTGCACACATCACTTGCGCATCTGTTCTTTGCAGCCATTTGCAGCTCAGTTTACCCCGGTCACTTTACCCCGAATATGTACTCAATGGAAAATTAATTATTTAATAATGTTAGGATTAATGTTGTCTCAAACGCGTGTACATGTGTGTTTATAAGCTTGTTATAAACACGCAGAAAAAATTTGGAGTTAAAATAACACATTTAAGACTCATTTATCCAAAAAGCTAAATTGAAAAGAAAAAAAATCGGAAGTCTCTAAAATTTCATTTTTAATTTTTTAAATGAATTTCCATTTTTCGATATGTGAATGTGCATAATTATCATTGTGGTATTACATACATTTATTACGTCACCAAAATTTGTAAATATATTCTATTGTTAAAGAATAAATTACGAAAGATCATTTTACCCCGAGGTTCACTTTGCCCCGGTCTCCCCTACCTACTATCTTTTCCTCAACTTGAAATTAAAATTCTCCAACAAAGAGACCGCACGAATGTCAGGTCGTTCATTTTGATGAAACTTGGTGCTTTGGTAGAGTCCGTCACTGTTTAGGAACAGATCCACTCCGAATGTAGAATTTATAATATGTATTAATGAGCTGGCCCGAGCCACCATGGTGAAATTGTTACGTGCAAATTTTCCACACGATTGTCCTGTTCCCGTTATCGTTTTTTCTATTTATTCCGACATTCCTATTTGCCTATACATATAAATAACTACATTTTGCAAAGTACCTCAGCTTTGAGAGCCATGCCTACTATAGTGAATCCATCCTAAGAAAAAACGACGCCCATACCGTTTTGCGACCGATCTGCGCAGCCCCCATCACCGCCTACGGGCCCGACGCAGGCGATTGCTCGTAGCGCTTTACCTACCGGTTTCCCTGACCCTCCAAGGGCGGGACGTGACCGATGTCAATGTCAAAACTGCAGGAGTGCAATGTATCTACCCGGTAGTTCTTTCGTTCCGAACAGATATAACATCAGTTAACGAGGTGTTCTAAATAGTCTAGGTAATAAAAATTGTTAACGTTCGAAAGTAACAAAAATAAAACTCCCACCATCGATATTGTTTACCGGTAACCAAAAAAAAATCCCCCAATAGATATTGGTTATAACTTAACCAACAAAAATTCTGGTCAGCGATAATAATTATTCGTAACCGAAAACAATTTGCGTTGTCAATAATGGTTATTCGCAACTAAAAACGATATCCGTCATCGATAATGGTTATTCATAACCAAAATCATTTAAAGAAAGATATTAACTCTTATGCCATAACTTTTAAAGATTAGGTTATAACAGTTATGGTCTCTGAAATAAACACAAGTTCATTCAAAATAACTGCAAAACAATTTTTATAAAACGCAGGCGGATGCCGTGCGTATGCGGAAATAATTGTGCCACCATGTATATGAAGGCGTCGCGTGCGGAACAGTGGACAGAGAGGTAACAGACGGTAAGACGGAAAAAAACGTAGGCGGTTAAGTGGGGAGTCGGACCAATCAGCGCCTCCACCGAACCATCCCTGCGCGGACACGTTTTTTCTTAGGATGGATACAGTATAGAGTCTTCCCTATCCGCTGCATGCCCGTCGCTTCATTGGCTTCGAGCACCACTTTCCGCACGGCTCGTAGAAAACGCTATGGATGCTCGGGCCCTCGGACCGCCCATCGGGGCATCGCTGGATTAGATAGTGTGAAAAAAGGTCATAGGGAGGAAATTGTATCATGCTCAATTGAACCAGCATTCCTCCCAGAGGCCAACTTTCTACCCCTGCACAGGAAATACACGTGTATCATTTATTGAATTTCATTGTTATTGAATTTGTCTTAAAACGCACTATCTAGTGATCTCCAAAAAAATATATAATTCCATTTAAAAATCGAACTTCACCATCGTATCTTTTAAAATAATAATCTAAGAAAAAATCGTCTGGGCTAATAAATTTGCTCCCTCCAACTATGCAATTCCATATAATATTTTTTTTTATCTCAAATACGTTAGGAAATATTCAGCTGCTTACTGTTCCCGCGGACACCCTGTATAGTGTATTACAATTATGCAATATCTAGAAACAAGTATACCTATCGTAGCAGTATAATTGTTGCTATTTACTGCAGTAATTATCATGTTATTGCTTGCTTTAATATATAAACCAATAATAATAGGCCATAAATACACGCATACAAGTGATACGTAAAAGTAAAGGGTACATTTGCGTTGTAAAACACATATTTTTTTCAGTCTCTTCGACGATGCGCGGCGTGCATTCGCGTGCGCGTGTGGCAGAGAAATCTCTCGACCCTTTCAAATACTCCAAACTGCTCGAAAATCCGAGAAACTCGTAAATCTGACCCGTGCGCGGCGCGCAGTTGTATTATATAGTGGGAACGTCTTTCTGCAACAAATCGACCTTGCGCGTCGAAAAAAACGTGCGCGGCACGCCGTTGCACTAGTGAGACCCCGCCTGAAGGTTTTCAGTAGAGACGTGAAATGGACCTGGCAACTCCGGGTTCAGGACGACGGGTAAAAGCGAGTTTACGAATGAATAGTTGCAGGAATATTTGTAGAAATATACGAATACAAAGTAGCGAGCGGGACACAGGCGGTGGGAGCCAATGCGAGCGAAGTAGCCCCATTGCCTCTTGTATCATCCGGGTTCTTTCTTCTCAGCAAACGACAGTACCTACCGTCTACTAATGTGAGAAAGTATTCTCAGTTGCGGACGACAAAACCAACGTTCGTCTGACTGTAGCCTCAACGTCCGTTACGTCAACGCTCGTATGACCGCGACCTGAGAGTGATTCGTGCACCTAAGTAATTTCATTACCATAGTTTTGCTTACTTTGTAACGTTGAGATACAGTTTCTTGACATTTTAACCTATTTGGGTGTTTAGAATGCACGCGATCCGGGGGGTCATCGCTTCCTGCAGTTTTGCGACGCAGTCAAGATTTTCCAATAAAACTAATATTCAATTTAAAGTATAAAATGTCCCCACCACTTTCAAAATCTGATTTTATAGTATAAAAGGAACTACGAATGCATACTCGGTTGTTCATTTCTAGTTTAATGCGATTAGAAGACAAAGGCGTAGCAAGGTCGGGTTCCACTTCCTTTCGAGCAATTACACAGGAGAACCATACAGTACGTAACATTGCTGTTAGGCATTACTTTAAACTTATTCCTCTTTGAGATTCCCGCATTTCTCAGTTGTTTGAAACCCGAGCCAAACACTCTACGAATTGTAATGACCGAACTTATAGAATATACGTTACTATTTGAGAAAAAGGAACGATCGGCTGCTTCATGAATCGATTGCTATATTCCACTAATCCTTCTTAAATTTATGCATCACCACTGTCCGGTCCCTGTTTTCCTCCGTCTGATCTGTGTCACCGCAGCCCCACACTACATGACTGCCGTCACCAGTTATTTTTACTCTGTTCTGTGCCAGCCCTCTGGGTACCACTTTCAGATCGTACGCCCAGCCTATCTTCGCGAAGCTGTCAATGAACATTGTCGTTACGTTGAATCTATAGTTGCCCAGTTCAGACGTCTTGTAGCCCCACGGGAACACGTGATGATAATTCTGCCCTCTTTAGTTAAAATGTCCTATCTAGCATTTTGAAACAACCGAGAAAACTGAAGTTTTATCATTTACTTTGTACCGTCCTTATTTTCCTTTATTCACATTAAAACATGTTGTCATTATTTCGTAACAGCCTTATATATTTTTTTGTAATAGGTGTACCGGAAGGTAATGTATTATTAACGTACCAATTAATTAATTGTTTTAGATAGGATATTTTAACCATTTGGAAATAAGTTAGGTTAAATACATTAGACTGTTTATAGATCTTTACGAAGCACTTAGAGTTTTCTAACATTACTTAAAAGGTAAAAGACGTGTGCTACTTCAAATATTTTAACATATCTCAAAATATGAAAAAATGCTAGATTGGACGGTTTAACTAAGGAGGGCAGAATTGTGCCAGCCCTCCCCGAATGACACGAGGGCTACACCCAAGATCTTAGAGGGATTTATGAACCTGAAATCAGTGATAAGTTCTGTAAAATAGCGCTACTTATTTATTGTCTCTGCTATACATATATTTGAAGAGAGAAAAATAATCCATGGTAAACTTGTCGAAGAACTGGGACCTCGCCGATTTCGATGAGCTTCAGATATGTTGCAAAATTCGACATTTTGAGTAACTTTTTCCTTTGAAAAAATTGGCGGTCGGCCTTAGTTTCCGAAATATTCGCAGGAAAACTTTCGCTATTATACAATCGTACTCTACGTTAAGGCTGTTCGAGTACTCGAAAAAAGCGAGCCGAGCCGAGCCGAGTACCCGTAAAAACCGAGTGGCTCGAAAGAACCGAGCGGCTCGGTAAAACCGAGTAGCTCGAATTTTTTCGAGCGGCCCGAAAGAACTGAGAAGCTCGAATTTTTTCGAGCGGCCCGAAAGAACCGAGAAGTTCGATTTTTTTCGAGCGGCTCGAATATACTTGGAGCAGATCGAAATTTTCGAGCAGACCGACTGTGTCGAGTAGCTTGAAGCTTGAAGCTTGAACGTTTCTGGCAATACGAATGTTTCGGAAATAAAGGGTAAAGGGTAAAGGGTAAAGGGTAAAGGGTAAAGGGTAAAGGGTAAAGGGTGCAAGGGTAAAGGGTGCAAGGGTAAAGGGTGCAAGGGTGCAAGGGTAAAGGGTGCAAGGGTAAAGGGTGCAAGGGTAAAGGGTGCAAGGGTAAAGGGTGCAAGGGTAAAGGGTGCAAGGGTAAAGGGTGCAAGGGTAAAGGGTGCAAGGGTAAAGGGTGCAAGGGTAAAGGGTGCAAGGGTAAAGGGTGCAAGGGTAAAGGGTGCAAGGGGCAGTTTCGAAAATTTTAGGTTACGTTTGGCTACTGGAATGTAAATAATGGTTCTCAATAGGTAATGTGAATTATTAAAATGTAAGCTGTAAATGGAAATATTCTGTAACTTTTGAAAATAAGTACTGAATAAAAATCTTTCTTTATTTCATCTTTTTCGTGTATTTATAAATGTATTCATACACTTCTCTTTATGTTATCTTTCTTTTCTATACATTTTTTTTATACTTTCTTCTAACTTTTTCCTTTTCCTTACTTTTTTACCTTCTTCGTATGGGTTTTACTTCTGCCGCGCCATTGTTAACACATGGCGTTACCCGCTCATAAATAAATAAATGAATAAATAATTAAATAAATATAAATAAGCGTAATTACAAAGAATCGTGAAGTACTTGTAAACATTTGAATATGTAAACCTTGCATTATTAATTTTTCAATTTCTCATTTTTTATTTAATTAATGCAAGATCGCAATACCAATCTGCTTGGAACTAAAAGAACGTATGAAATCACGACAGATAATAAGCATAGAATAATTATGTTTTAATAATATGTATAGTATTTACAGTATTTTACTCAATTGAATTGTACAGTATTATTTTTCTATATTTGCGCTTAAAAAACATATTTGTTCCGCTTTCTCCGGCAAGAGAGACGCTCTTTTTCAGTATTTATTTATTTATTTATTTATTTATTTATTTATTTATTTATTTATTTATTTATTTATTTATTTATTTATTTATTTATTTATTTATTTATTTATTTATTTATTTATTTATTTATTTATTTATTTATTTATTTATTTATTTATTTATTTATTTATTTATTTATTTATTTATTTATTTATTTATTTATTTATTTATTTATTTATTTATTTATTTATTTATTTATTTATTTATTTATTTATTTATTTATTTATTTATTTATTTATTTATTTATTTATTTATTTATTTATTTATTTATTTATTTATTTATTTATTTATTTATTTATTTATTTATTTATTTATTTATTTATTTATTTATTTATTTATTTATTTATTTATTTATTTATTTATTTATTTATTTATTTATTTATTTATTTATTTATTTATTTATTTATTTATTTATTTATTTATTTATTTATTTATTTATTTATTTATTTATTTATTTATTTATTTATTTATTTATTTATTTATTTATTTATTTATTTATTTATTTATTTATTTATTTATTTATTTATTTATTTATTTATTTATTTATTTATTTATTTATTTATTTATTTATTTATTTATTTATTTATTTATTTATTTATTTATTTATTTATTTATTTATTTATTTATTTATTTATTTATTTATTTATTTATTTATTTATTTATTTATTTATTTATTTATTTATTTATTTATTTATTTATTTATTTATTTATTTATTTATTTATTTATTTATTTATTTATTTATTTATTTATTTATTTATTTATTTATTTATTTATTTATTTATTTATTTATTTATTTATTTATTTATTTATTTATTTATTTATTTATTTATTTATTTATTTATTTATTTATTTATTTATTTATTTATTTATTTATTTATTTATTTATTTATTTATTTATTTATTTATTTATTTATTTATTTATTTATTTATTTATTTATTTATTTATTTATTTATTTATTTATTTATTTATTTATTTATTTATTTATTTATTTATTTATTTATTTATTTATTTATTTATTTATTTATTTATTTATTTATTTATTTATTTATTTATTTATTTATTTATTTATTTATTTATTTATTTATTTATTTATTTATTTATTTATTTATTTATTTATTTATTTATTTATTTATTTATTTATTTATTTATTTATTTATTTATTTATTTATTTATTTATTTATTTATTTATTTATTTATTTATTTATTTATTTATTTATTTATTTATTTATTTATTTATTTATTTATTTATTTATTTATTTATTTATTTATTTATTTATTTATTTATTTATTTATTTATTTATTTATTTATTTATTTATTTATTTATTTATTTATTTATTTATTTATTTATTTATTTATTTATTTATTTATTTATTTATTTATTTATTTATTTATTTATTTATTTATTTATTTATTTATTTATTTATTTATTTATTTATTTATTTATTTATTTATTTATTTATTTATTTATTTATTTATTTATTTATTTATTTATTTATTTATTTATTTATTTATTTATTTATTTATTTATTTATTTATTTATTTATTTATTTATTTATTTATTTATTTATTTATTTATTTATTTATTTATTTATTTATTTATTTATTTATTTATTTATTTATTTATTTATTTATTTATTTATTTATTTATTTATTTATTTATTTATTTATTTATTTATTTATTTATTTATTTATTTATTTATTTATTTATTTATTTATTTATTTATTTATTTATTTATTTATTTATTTATTTATTTATTTATTTATTTATTTATTTATTTATTTATTTATTTATTTATTTATTTATTTATTTATTTATTTATTTATTTATTTATTTATTTATTTATTTATTTATTTATTTATTTATTTATTTATTTATTTATTTATTTATTTATTTATTTATTTATTTATTTATTTATTTATTTATTTATTTATTTATTTATTTATTTATTTATTTATTTATTTATTTATTTATTTATTTATTTATTTATTTATTTATTTATTTATTTATTTATTTATTTATTTATTTATTTATTTATTTATTTATTTATTTATTTATTTATTTATTTATTTATTTATTTATTTATTTATTTATTTATTTATTTATTTATTTATTTATTTATTTATTTATTTATTTATTTATTTATTTATTTATTTATTTATTTATTTATTTATTTATTTATTTATTTATTTATTTATTTATTTATTTATTTATTTATTTATTTATTTATTTATTTATTTATTTATTTATTTATTTATTTATTTATTTATTTATTTATTTATTTATTTATTTATTTATTTATTTATTTATTTATTTATTTATTTATTTATTTATTTATTTATTTATTTATTTATTTATTTATTTATTTATTTATTTATTTATTTATTTATTTATTTATTTATTTATTTATTTATTTATTTATTTATTTATTTATTTATTTATTTATTTATTTATTTATTTATTTATTTATTTATTTATTTATTTATTTATTTATTTATTTATTTATTTATTTATTTATTTATTTATTTATTTATTTATTTATTTATTTATTTATTTATTTATTTATTTATTTATTTATTTATTTATTTATTTATTTATTTATTTATTTATTTATTTATTTATTTATTTATTTATTTATTTATTTATTTATTTATTTATTTATTTATTTATTTATTTATTTATTTATTTATTTATTTATTTATTTATTTATTTATTTATTTATTTATTTATTTATTTATTTATTTATTTATTTATTTATTTATTTATTTATTTATTTATTTATTTATTTATTTATTTATTTATTTATTTATTTATTTATTTATTTATTTATTTATTTATTTATTTATTTATTTATTTATTTATTTATTTATTTATTTATTTATTTATTTATTTATTTATTTATTTATTTATTTATTTATTTATTTATTTATTTATTTATTTATTTATTTATTTATTTATTTATTTATTTATTTATTTATTTATTTATTTATTTATTTATTTATTTATTTATTTATTTATTTATTTATTTATTTATTTATTTATTTATTTATTTATTTATTTATTTATTTATTTATTTATTTATTTATTTATTTATTTATTTATTTATTTATTTATTTATTTATTTATTTATTTATTTATTTATTTATTTATTTATTTATTTATTTATTTATTTATTTATTTATTTATTTATTTATTTATTTATTTATTTATTTATTTATTTATTTATTTATTTATTTATTTATTTATTTATTTATTTATTTATTTATTTATTTATTTATTTATTTATTTATTTATTTATTTATTTATTTATTTATTTATTTATTTATTTATTTATTTATTTATTTATTTATTTATTTATTTATTTATTTATTTATTTATTTATTTATTTATTTATTTATTTATTTATTTATTTATTTATTTATTTATTTATTTATTTATTTATTTATTTATTTATTTATTTATTTATTTATTTATTTATTTATTTATTTATTTATTTATTTATTTATTTATTTATTTATTTATTTATTTATTTATTTATTTATTTATTTATTTATTTATTTATTTATTTATTTATTTATTTATTTATTTATTTATTTATTTATTTATTTATTTATTTATTTATTTATTTATTTATTTATTTATTTATTTATTTATTTATTTATTTATTTATTTATTTATTTATTTATTTATTTATTTATTTATTTATTTATTTATTTATTTATTTATTTATTTATTTATTTATTTATTTATTTATTTATTTATTTATTTATTTATTTATTTATTTATTTATTTATTTATTTATTTATTTATTTATTTATTTATTTATTTATTTATTTATTTATTTATTTATTTATTTATTTATTTATTTATTTATTTATTTATTTATTTATTTATTTATTTATTTATTTATTTATTTATTTATTTATTTATTTATTTATTTATTTATTTATTTATTTATTTATTTATTTATTTATTTATTTATTTATTTATTTATTTATTTATTTATTTATTTATTTATTTATTTATTTATTTATTTATTTATTTATTTATTTATTTATTTATTTATTTATTTATTTATTTATTTATTTATTTATTTATTTATTTATTTATTTATTTATTTATTTATTTATTTATTTATTTATTTATTTATTTATTTATTTATTTATTTATTTATTTATTTATTTATTTATTTATTTATTTATTTATTTATTTATTTATTTATTTATTTATTTATTTATTTATTTATTTATTTATTTATTTATTTATTTATTTATTTATTTATTTATTTATTTATTTATTTATTTATTTATTTATTTATTTATTTATTTATTTATTTATTTATTTATTTATTTATTTATTTATTTATTTATTTATTTATTTATTTATTTATTTATTTATTTATTTATTTATTTATTTATTTATTTATTTATTTATTTATTTATTTATTTATTTATTTATTTATTTATTTATTTATTTATTTATTTATTTATTTATTTATTTATTTATTTATTTATTTATTTATTTATTTATTTATTTATTTATTTATTTATTTATTTATTTATTTATTTATTTATTTATTTATTTATTTATTTATTTATTTATTTATTTATTTATTTATTTATTTATTTATTTATTTATTTATTTATTTATTTATTTATTTATTTATTTATTTATTTATTTATTTATTTATTTATTTATTTATTTATTTATTTATTTATTTATTTATTTATTTATTTATTTATTTATTTATTTATTTATTTATTTATTTATTTATTTATTTATTTATTTATTTATTTATTTATTAAACGGGTTAGCCCCAATATTCAACAAAAGGAAAAAAAAAAAACAGTAATGTACAGAACGCGATACACATAGATACGCGAAGACTAGTAGAAATATGCCTGATAGCAATAACAAATTACATTTTATGGCAATGACGTGCGAAATGAGGAAGTTACAATCCGTTTAAAGTTGTCAACAGAGGATCCGAAGAAGTTTATATTGTCAGCTACCTCATTACCACGCATACAAATTCTAGAAATAGGGTCACTCGTGAGGATGTTCGTTCTGTAGGCTTTGACATAAAATAACGGAGTATGCCGCAGCGGCCTGCACGCAACGTAAAAATTAATTAACCCCAGAAGTTGGGGGCAGATAACTTGACCATTGAGAATCCTAAACAGGAAGGTCAAATCGGCTAGCTGAAGGTGCTGATGCAGCGTCAAGAAATTGAACTTATGCAGCAACGGCTGGTAATCGTGATTGAATCTATGCATAGGTTGCCCAAGGCGGAAAGACGCAAACCGCAGGAATCTGTGCTGGACTCTTTCTAACGCAACTAGTAAGTAGGCTTGGTGAGGAGTCCATATCACAGAAGCGTACTCCAAAAAAGGGCCTTACCAAGGCGTTAAACAACAATTTAAATGTTCGCAAGTTCTTAAACCCATGCGAGTGCCTCATTATAAAACCCAATTGCTTGGATGCTGCATTAGCGACTCTATATACATGTAATTTAAAGGAAAAAACAGAGTTGTACGTCACCCCGAGGTCACAGACACTCTCAACGCCGGACAAGAGCTTCATATCCAGAGAATACGCATAACTTATACTACTAAAAGATCGGAAGATCCTCATAACCACGCATTTAGATAAATTCAAGGAGAGTCTATTAACACTGCACCAATCCGTTAATCGATCGAGGTCACATTGCAAACTCCATGCATCATCAAAGGAATTAATCCGAGCAAATAATTTCAGATCATCAGCGAAAAGCAGTGGGGTAGCAAATTGAAAGGTATCCGGGAGGTCGTTAATAAATATGCAAAAAAGCACGGGACCTAAATGTGACCCTTGAGGAACCCCTGAAGATGCAAAAATAGGTTGAGAGCGGCAACCACGAACCTTTATTACTTGGGACCGATCAGTCAAGTAGCTACGTAGCCATAGTAACAGCCTTCCATGGAATCCAAAAGCCCCCAATTTGTTCAACAAAATACTATGGTCAACCGTGTCAAATGCCTTCCTAAAATCCGTGTACACAACATCGACTTGCTGACGCAAGTCCAAAGCCGAGGACACGAAATTCGAAAAGACCGCAAGATTGGTCACTGTAGACCTACCCGGAAAGAAGCCATGTTGGGCCTCGGACAAGCTACCCCTTATGAACCCCGAAATTTTGCCTGTGACAATCTTTTCAAAAATCTTAGGAAAACAACTAAGAAGCGAAATAGGCCTATAGTTCTTAACCTCGCTCTTGTCTCCCGATTTGAAAATGGGAGCCACCACGCTAGACTTCCAGAGCGCCGGAAAGGACCCAGAATTAAGGGACAAATTGAATATAATCCAAAGAGCTCTAGACAGCCCAAAAATACACGACTTAACGAGAATAGGAGGCACACCATCATCGCCTGCAGACTTATTCGGGTCAAGAGCCTTAATGGCATCAAACACCTCGGCAAGGATACATTAGACGGTGGAATGAAAACTGAATTAAAATGCCCAGCAAAAAGGTTCGCGATTGCTTCGTCAGAATCAGAGCTCTCCTCCCCAAGATGCATACGAGCCGGCAATAGAGAGTCGCCCCTTTTGGAGTTCACATGCCCCCAGAACGCCTTAACATTATGTGCAATATTGCCTTCAAGCCTGGCAATGTAGGAAGCGTAGTTCTGTTTGGCCAGCACCTTACAACGAGTACGGAGATAAGAAAAATTTAAAAAGTCGCACTGCAGGTTAGAGCGCTTCCAAGTGCGATGAGCCCGCTTCTTATTACTAACGGCTATCCGAAGTTCCCGCGAAAACCAACTAGGGAAGGACGTCTTAAATGTGTAACATTTAGGTACATACAAATCGATAACGCAATACAAATGAGAGTAAAGTACTCGAACGGCCTCATCCGCAGACAAGTTACCCAGGTCGCCATCCCAATCGACGCAGTTTAAGGCACGTACCATAGAATCGTAGTCGGCTCTAAAAAAGTCTTGCTTGACTGCGGCTCGCGAAAAAGGACCCTTAGTAATGGATCCAACAGAAAAGGATAAGGCTGGGTGATACGAGTCCTCTGGCAGAATAGTATCATCAGGGGAAGAAATATCAAGCAACGGAAAGTTGGAGAATATTAAATTCAGCATATTGCCGTTGATGTTACGTACATTATTATATTGCAAACAGCTATGAAACTTAAAGCATTCGGCCATCGCCGACACGGTTATATTAACATCCGAAGAGCCAGAATGCATAATTGGGACTAACGTCGAGGCGGAGTCGCATAGCCAGGAGACAAGCGGCAGATTAAAGTCCCCTAAAATGCACACGTTGATATCGACAGCATGATCAAGCACCTCGTCAATACTGTTACAATGTCCAGAATACGTCGAGGACGGTGACCCGGGAGGAATATAAACAGAACCGAAAACGTATGACGAGTCACCTATGGTAACTCTGACGAAAATCTGTTCAATATTGCCGGCAGTCGGAAAGATCTCAGTAGCACTCAAACCTCTTTTAACCGCAATTAGGACTCCGCCGCCACGGGAGTGACTGCTCGTATCAGGGCTCCTATCCTTACGAAAAACGCAGTAATTATCCAAGCCCAATTCGGAGGACGCAATATCTTTTGTGAGCCAAGTTTCGACAAACACCAAAATATCAAAATCCACATGGTACGAAGCAATAGATTCACCTAAAATGAACAGTTTCGTTCTCAACCCTCTTACATTTTGATAATAAACCAGAGGGGCTACGCTCGGTTTTTTGGGGCAGAACTCGCTCCCCTCTGCACAATCGTAGGAGTTCCGTGCATAAACCTGATGGTCAAAGACGGGTCGTTCGAGGCCCGAAGACGTTCTTGAAGGGCACGGAGGTGCTGACGCTGACGCTCAGTATAGTCCAACGAAACCCTGGCGACACCCTTATAATTATTCTTGAGACGGATAATGGTACGGGCCGGTATATCCGGCGGCAGCGAAACAATAATCGGACGGGCCTTGTCCGTACTCCTCTTGCCTATCCTCCTGATCCTCATGCTGTCATAGCAGTTGGGAGCCACCGCGTTCAAAATCCCCATGACCTTGACGCGGTCAGCGTTGACGGTTGGTGCGTTGGAATCCAACCCCGCAGATGAGATGGACTCTTCCACATTAAAAATTACCAAATTGTTCTCCCTGCTCTTCCTATCCTGGAATTCCACCACAGCCGCCTCGATCACTTCAGAGCTATCCAACGCTGCGCCCGTGCTCAGATCGTTGACTCTGGCCTCGATGGCATCCATTCGTCCCGAAAGCGCTCCGATAGATGCACTGAGCTTATTGCATTCTGATTTAAACTCCCTCATCAGTTCACCTCGACAGCTCATAAGCTCTTCCCTCTGCTCTCTTCGAAGCCGTTCACTAAACAACGCCAGCTGCCGATTTAGAAGGTCCTCCATCGAGCTGAGTAATGCATCGTTGGAGACACTAGGGGCTAAGGTCATAGGCGCTGGAGCCACCCCACCAGAGCTTTCCGCGCAATCCAGAAGCATTCCCATTTTCCACGGATGACCGGTACGACCAAGGCAACCCGGGTGGGAAAGCACGCCACAGCTGGCACAGGACAGTGGATTAACGACTGCCGACCTGCATCCTTTGCACATTTTCTTAGGCGGCGGCGACATCACACAAGATAACGGAACAATGACAGGAAAGAAGGAGACCCTGATCCACCGAGTATTTGAACTAAAAACGTATCGCTCGGCGAAATATGACAGTTGAGTCCACGAACGAAATCCACTCAAGAGACAACAACACCAGGCGAGCTAGATATAAACACGTCTGTACTGTGTAACAGCTGACTGATTACTGATTTAATTAGGAAATTATATTTCCGGCAAGTGAGAACAGCCTCTCACTGTAGGCCTGTGTCGCAGGTATCCCTAAAAAATTTTTAGCAACGGGAGCCAGAAGCGGGAAGCGGGCTGCATTCTCCCTCCACCAATTTATAATACAAGTGTTGTTTGGTACAATTTTGTCCTCCATGTACACCTTGAGTTCCTTGTGAAGTGCTGTGCCCGCGTTATCATTTGTTTCCTCCTCCTCTCTAAGGATACCTTCGAAAAATGCAAACAGACTCCCCGAAGGCGATGATTCTGCAGTAAAAACAAAATATATAACATACAACATCCAACACAATATGTAATAATCTGCATATTGTTTTACACCCACCTGACGGTTGGCTTGGGGGTACACTTGTCCCATGCTCGTCGCTTACATCGAGGTACTCGGTCGTAAACACGATTTCGTTATTGTAGATGATAACTTCCCGCTGGAATATGAAGGAATTATCGGCTTACCCTTTTTAGAACAAGAAAAAGCCACAATTAACTTAGAGACAAAAGAGATCATATTTTCTATACGTGAGCAAAATAAAACACTCTACAATACCAATAGATCAAAACTATTACGTGAAAATACTAGATTGTCACATACTAACAAACATGACGCGGAAGAGTTGTGGAATATCATCGATGGATTTCAAGACATTTTCCATTTACCTGGGGATGGCCTACCACAAACGGATTTAACGTCGCATTCTACATATAGAGACAAATGACAATCTTCCCGTACAAACTAAGCAATTTCGTTACCCGCCATTTCATCGTGAGGAAATTGAGCGTCAAGTTCAAGATTCACTACAAAAAGATATTGTACGGCCATCGAGCTCTCCGTACAACTCACCACTTTGGATAGTTCCTAAGAAGACCGATGCCTCTGGAAAGAAAAAGTGGCGCGTAGTAGTTGATTTCAGGGCACTGAACCAAAAAACTCCACAGGATAATTACCCACTTCCAAATATAGACGAAATTTTAGACTCACTTGGTCAGTCAAGATATTTCAGTGCATTCGATTTAGCAAGCGGATTTCATCAAATCCCGATGAAAGAAGAGCACAAGGAGAAGACAGCCTTTTCAACACCTCAGGGTCACTTTGAATACAACCGTATGCCATTCGGTTTGAAGAATGCCCCTACTACATTCCAAAGGATGATGGATACTGCACTGCAAGGACTTATTGGGTAAGTATGCTTCGTGTATTTAGATGATATTGTGGTATTCGGGAAAAGCTTAGAAGAACATAATCGACATGTAAAGACATTATTCGAACGACTACGCGATAAAAATCTAAAGCTCCAGCCAGATAAATGCGAGTATCTGAAACCGGAACTCGACTATCTTGGTCATTTAATAACAGCCGATGGAATCCGGCCTAACCCGGACAAATTAAAAGCAGTAAGAGAATTCCCTACGCCACAGAATACAAAACAAATTAAACAATTTTTAGGTATTGCGGGCTACTACCGCAAATTCATTAAAGATTTCAGTAAAAAGGCAAAACCATTGAATAACCTACTCAAGAATGGAACACCATTTGTTTTCGGTGCAGAACAACAGCGCAGTTTTCAAATTTTAAAAGAAAATCTTTGCAACGACTGTGTATTACAATTCCCCGATCAAGCAAAAATGTATTTCCTATCCACGGATGCTTCGAATATTGCAATTGGTAGTGTATTAGAACAAGAAGATTCAAACGGACAACGAAGACCAGTTGCTTTTGCTAGTAGAACTTTAAATAATGCAGAACAACATTATTCAACAACGGAGAAGGAATTGCTAGCAATTGTTTGGAGCGTCAAACACTTTAGACCCTATCTCTATGGCAATCATTTCAAAATCGTAACGGATCATCAACCTCTGAAATGGCTTTTCAATCTAAAAGATCCAAATTCAAGATTAATGCGATGGCGTATCGTCCTTGAGGAATACGATTACGAGATTTTGTACAAAAAGGGATCTACTCATCTAAATGCAGATGCACTTAGTCGCAATCCTGTACACAACGACCAGGATGGAGGAAACATTTTCAGTTTACAGAACAACCAAGCCAAGACGCTACACCCTTACATCTAAGCATCGGATCAATGGATAAATTAAATACACTGCAAGACAATAATGGAACACTTCTCGCAGTCTCTATTACCCTGAGAAGATTCGAGGATCGCCCTCTGGTAAAACAACTAAAAGACTTACTTATTATACTAATTGCAGAAGAACGAAGAATGCTCTTTATTCCCTTCGAGTTGTTGAGGCAACTGTACCGAGGTACAACAAAGGAATTGAAGCAAGTGCTGACTGAAATATTTAGCGATCCTTTAATTACAGTAGAGTTAGGAACACAACCAGTTTTACAGCCAGAAACCGAGAAGGAAAAAGAAGAAGTCTTACAAAAATATCATGATACTTTGGAATATGGACATCGAGGTGTCACGCAAACGTATCAACAAATCATCAAGCGCTACCATTGGCCTTCATTGTACGAAGATGTCAAAATCTACATTGGAAGATGTGAAACCTGTCAACAGCATAAAATTAATCGTAAACCTATAAAAGCCCCCATGAAAATAACGGATACCCCTGACACTTTTAACGAAAAAATTGCTCTTGACATAGTTGGGCCACTTCCTAACAGTAATCTAGTTAATCGTTACATATTAACATTACAAGATTGCTTAACAAAGTTTTTACAAGCATACCCCATTAAAAATCAAGAAACATCTACCATAGTATCTTGCTTGATAGAAAACTATTTTCTTAATTTTGGAATTCCTAAAGAGATTCTTACAGATAGAGGTAGCAATTTCCTAAGCGAATTATTCGAAGAAATGTTAAAACAATTTAATGTGAAACATGTCACTACAACTTCGTTCCACCCAGAAAGTAATGGTTCACTGGAAAGATCACACGCCGTAATCAAAGAATTTTTAAGACTCAATTGCAAAGATACACAATGGGATAAATCTTTACCTTTCTGTGTTAAAGTTTATAATGAATCAATTCACTCCAGTACAGGTTATACTCCTCATCAATTGGTTTTCGGAAATGAAGCAAATACTTTAGATACTCTAACCGAATCGGAAATCAGTCCCACTTATAATGAATATCTTTCTTCGTTGATCGCTAACTTAAATAAAGTGCAACAGTCAGCGAAATCCCATCTAATATCTGCTAAATTAGAAACTAAAGAACGTTATGATAAGACAATTAATCAAAAACAATTTAAAGTAGGAGATTATATATGGCTAAAAGCAAATGAATCCAGAAAATTAAAGGCAGGGTTAGCATCACCCTATGAGGGACCGTACGAAGTTACACAGATACTAAGCGATCAGAATATAAAAATTAATCGCGAAAAGAAGTACGAAGTTATCCATGTAAATCGATGTAAATACGCTAATCATTGTAATCATTCGTTACAGCAGTCTGTTTGTCATGGCTCTGACCATGACGGTGGAGTCGAAGTATAGCATATTGTAAAATTGGAATTATTAAAACTCAGACTCCCATCTGGCATCAGCTATACGAAACGAACAAATGGATAGGCGTTATTCCTCAAACTGATTATATACAAATAGATTGTGAAAGCGAAAAGCAAACTTCTTTAAGTGTGTCTGGAGTAGTTTTATTAGAATTAGATCAATGATGCGTAGCTCATAGCGTCACCACTACATTGTTTGCGGAAGACGAAATAGAAGTAGAACAAATAAAACTAGATTTAGGTTTACCAAAGTTTAATTTAACAGCCCACTCAAATTTCACTATGGTACACATACCGGAAGTTAGGGATATGTTTATACACCCAGATACATTAAACGAACAACTAAGAAGCTTAGACTCAATTGAAAACGAAGCAGATATAATCCAAAAACAAGTGCGAAATTTGAGTAAGGCTGAATCAAATTGGAATTTGACCAAATATGTATTAATAGGACAAATTTCTTAAATATGTATTAATATACAAATTTCATGTATATAAGATTCCAAAATATTGTAAAGCATGCACGTATGTTTTCAACAATTGTTTTAATCGAGACGGACCGAATAACTTCGCACAAGGAAACATAACCACGAGAGAAAACGAAGATTTTCAAAACACAAGCAGGGAAGACAATTTTATCCCCATAACAAGGATTATAACTCCAGCACGCCCAGGATTATCATTTAATGAAGAAACCAATTCACCGGAGCGACCAGAGGTGCGCCGTAAAACCAAGAAAACAAAAACATTGTACCAAATCTCTGAATTCTAAGGATCTCATGAGCTCAGGGCCGAGCTTTTCCGGAAGGCCCGAGGAGTGTAATGAGTAAGAATACACAATGAGTGTATTCTCAACAACAACGCGTCATCCCAAACTGCCGCATCACCACGCAGGATTTGTCACTTTGAGTCATGTCCAAAGGGCAGGCTCGCCCTTACGTACCTACCTATCTCGACAGTATATAAGCTTGTCTCCCTTGACCTAGGCGCAGTTCTTGTATTAGTCTCAACGCCGAAACACTCCTGATTTCTTCTTGTAAACGGTTACCGAGGTTACCGCGCATATTCCGAGTATATTGTGTCCGAACATTATAATAAATATATATTAACGATTGAAGTTAGTGAACATATTAGTGATCTTTTATATTCACCTAACTAACTCCTTCATAACAACGTTCAAGCTTCAAGCTTCAAGCTACTCGACACAGTCGGTCTGCTCGAAAATTTCGATCTGCTCCAAGTATATTCGAGCCGCTCCAAAAAATTCGAGCTTCTCGGTTCATTTGGGCTGCCCAGTTCTTTCGAGCCGCTCGAAAAAATTCGAGCTACTCGGTTTTATCGAGCCGATCGATTCTTTCGAGCTACTCGGTTTTTACGGGTACTCGGCTCGGCTCGGAAACCGAGTCTCGGCTCGGTCCGAACTTCAAGCTACTTGAATATTCGAGTACTCGAACAGCCTTAGTATACGTGCACGCCCCCGACAGTGTGTGCAGCACCACTCTGTCGGCGGTTGTCTTCTGTTTGTATAAACACTGCGCAGCAACCTACAGCATGCGTATCTAACGGGTGCACGCGTGGTATCGCTTTCCGAGATATTTGTGTAAAACTTCGGTTCATTCTTTTCGACGCAACGCATTCCAGTTTCCAACTTGTCCCGGGTATTAGTTTGGTTTGGGTTAGATTAGGGGGGGGGGGGGGGCGTGCGCCCGCTCGCGGGCGCGTAAAGCATGGTAGCGAACCGATATGAGTCGGGGTGTTGACGGACATCCGCAAGTTTCTGGTTCAAATCTCTAAACTCAGATCGGTTCGCTACCATGCGTTACGCGCCCCCCGCCCTAATCTAACCCAAACCAATACTAATACCCGGGACAAGTTGGAAACTGGAATGCGTTGCGTTGGAATAAATTAAACCGTTGTAATTGAACCGTTTAGTTTACCCGGTATATACGTCGTCTGCCGGTCACAGCGAGGTATATGGAGAAACAGTAAACAAGCGGCGGACCCGCACTGACGCATACGCTGCCACGGTGGCGTACATACATATGCAAAATTCAATGTAGTAGTAGCAAAAGTTTTTCCTCAATATCTCTGAAACTAAGGGCGACCGCCAAAAAGTTTAAGGGGAAATGTTGTTCAGAAGAATGACCTTGACAACATATCTGAAGCTCATCCAAATCGGCGAGGTCCCAGTTCTTCGACAAGTTTACCCTAAATTGTACATTTATTATTGACCTGAATATTTACAATATTAACATAACAATGCAATTTCATTATTGTAAATATTCAGGTCAATAATAAATGTACAATTTAGTTACTAAGACTTTAGTTACAATGTTTTTATCCCCTTAACACTCTGTGACAATCAAACTTTTGCCCGGGTAACGCCGGATACTTTAAACTAGTCTATCGATAATCGATAGTCACACCCCTACCTTGAACACGTAGACAATGTTCCCCCACTCACCTGCCAAGTCCGTGTTATAATAAGGATACAGTTCCAATACGCCCATGTTTGTTCCTCTTTGCAACTTCCTACTTCAGGCAGGAACTGAACTGCTGATATACACATTGTCAGAACGATTATGCGTTATGAATATTATATTATCGCCGACCACTTCCGTACATTGTCGTAGTTATTCAAAACTCCAAAGATTTCAGTGATTGTAGAAGTAGTTGCAGAATACGGAATTCATGTACGTTATAATGCAAATCTTTCTCTGCTCACCATCGTGATGGGTGCGTGTGAATCTGTATAATGTGACAGTTGAAATGCGTGCGTCAGAAGTGGTCAAAGATTGACTACATCTTGGAAACGAAGTGTTGAATTGGAAGAAGGTAAAGAGCTTTCCAATTTCTATCTTCAGAAGGAGTTTGAACGATTTTATTTAGCCTATAACTTGCAGGAACTTTAATGTAGCAAATATAATAGTGTAATATACCATGGGTGACAGCAGTGTGAGTGGTTAGGTAAATAAGCGTGTTTGTTCGTAAAACGTTTTTTATTCACGCCTGCACGCTGCAGCCGGTTCTCGTGCTGCTCGGTTGCAGACTGTTATCTCGGTGGCCGCACTTTCTGTTTGCTTCCTGTCATTTCATAGCTGTTTCCAAAGCGGTCGATGCTTCGGAATATGTAGAGGATATTATTCCAATTTTGTCCCGATTCGGATTCATTTCCTTTTTCTTTTTCATCCCTCTCTTTATGTCTATTGCAGCTTTCAACGGTATGGCCAGATTCGGGTGTACCAGACAGAGTACGGCCGACGTTTGCATACCAAATACAGTACAAATACGCATTCTCGGTCGTGAACTATGCTTTCATATTTGTATATTACCTTTCTTTCACTTAATACTATTATTTATTCAAAACATTAAATATTGAGATTTATATGTTTATCACTCTTAGAAAAGAAACTTCATTCGCTGGTACCATAGTCGGTAACAAACCTTACTCCCGAGACGCGGGCATTCTCCAGAGTTGCTTACCACTCACAGGGTTAGTACAGAATGGTGATTTCTATATAGGTGGCGAAAACATGATCGAAATGGATGTAGGGGAGAATCGTGCAATACCGACCGCTCGAAGTTTTTTTCTTATATCTGGGCACGGACAAGGTATAAAATTCTATATACATATCTCGTATAGGTACAAGGTAGAATCGCACGTACACTGCACACAATCTTAGTCAAATGATTCCTTGCGAATAACACATTGGGTGACTTCTTTTTTAAAGTCTAACTTCCTGTTTGTTGGATTATCATATAATACCTTTTCTTATTCATCTTTTCTCCTAAATTTATTTTTTTATTGTTCTTTTTTTAGGTTTTTTGCCGGAATTTCAGACATTTTTCTGCGTGAAAAGCTGCTGAAGGTCTACTCTAAATGAACATGTTAGACCGCGTACAGACTTGAGCACGAACGCGAATAATGAGACACGCCGAGGCCGGACCGAAAGCCTCGGGCTAGAAACATTGAGATTTTGAGGCAAGCTGAGGCAAGCTGAGGCAAACTTCGTTGTTCCCTCAGTCGTTCGCGGACCACAGAACAAAGATGTCGGATCAGGACGATGTATTTTTAAGATACTTCGGAATTTGCTGTAAATAGTGGAGTCGAAGAAGAGAATTAGGAGGAAATCGAAATCCAATAATGCAGATACAAGCAACAGGCCTCGAAATATGTAAAATCTTTAGGTTTATTACAGTTATAGGCCGAAAACTGTGATTTTCACCACTTTCGACTATTCGTAGTTCACAGCTAGTACGTTAACCGATTTCGATAAAATTTTCAGTATGTATACAATGTGTACAACTTACTTAAATCTACAAACAGGACTTTTAATTTTTCATTACACGCCCAGATAAAAAAGTTGGACAAGCGACCTTCTCTATTTTCTTCGCTATTGCGACAAATTTCATTTTTTCTCAAAACGAAGGACACGTCACATAGTAAACTAATCCTTCTAGCTCCTCAAAATAATTCAAGACATGTGGACCAATTTTAAATAGTTATATTGTTTTAAAAAGTGAGCAAATATTTTCGCGAGCCACTGTATATATAGTTGCTCGCCGAATGACGAACATTCGTTATTTGCCAAATCGACAATTGCCAAATGCCAAATGTGTGGTTCCGTTTTTAGAGTAACAGATCACATTTCTTGAGATGGAATTGCACATATCATGTTTGTATCCATATGTATTAATTTCTTATATATTTTGTCAAGTAATTCATCACACGATGGCCGGGATATGCGGGATAGTTCAGTTTTGCCTTGTTACGAGCCGAGTCTGACGGCAATAAGATTGGCGGCTGCGAAGCCGAGGAGTTGAGTTTGTTTGTTGGAGTTTGTAACGGACGAACCGGTGTCTGGTTAACACCGGGAGCCACCATGAAATGTTAATTTAGTCCTGTAACTTTATACTGCGATACACCTTGAGCGGTAAGGATGTATCTATGTAGGTTCATCTCGAAGGGGAAATTCAGATGATGATTACAACAAATGTCGACGTATTTCTTCCACATTTGATTAAGAGAGCAACAATAAATCAATGAAATGCGTTCCTTATTGTGCATAGTTATCAAAAAGCGACTGATTTTTGTACTCTTTGGTGCAAGACAGGCGCAGCTCCAGACTTGAAAAATTCGCCAAAAATATAAATAAAAACTTACCAACTCAATATCTACTACTTATTGTGTGAAAATGTATATTTTTCACGGTAATTATGCAGAACAGGTGTTTCCTCACCGATTTTGACGACCTTGAAATATGTTGTCGGGGGCATGATTCGGAACAACTTTTTCCTAAACAGGTTACCGCCGCAAGACCTTCGTTTCCGAGATATTTGCGAAAAACTGCTGCTACTACTACAATGTATTCTGCCGTATACCTATCTACAGTACGCGTCCGCGGCAGCGTATGGGCCAGCATAGGACCAAAGCAAATGACGAAGCTGGCCTTTGTTTCCGAGATATTTGTGTAAAACTCCGATTGATTTATTTCGACGCAACGCATTCCAGTTTCCAACTTGTCCCGGGTATTAGTATTGGTGGTAATAGTATACATAGAGGGCAACCTCACGGATTTTGACGACCTTGAAATATGTTGTCAAGGACGTCATTCTGAACAACTTTTTCCTTTAAACTTTTTGGCGGTCGACCTTAGTTTCCGAGATAATTGCAAAAATCTTTGGGTAAATATTCACACTAGAGGAACCACCCCCAATTTCAATGGCCTTGAAATATGGTGCCAAGGACGCCATTTTCAACAACTTTTCTCTATATATGTTATACTATATACTGTCGCCTGGCCGTAGGTTTCGAGATATTTGCAAAAAAAGTAGATAAATGTAGATTTTAGGGTCCTTTGAATCCACGGTGGACTCGAGGTGGTCGGTCACCGGGGGGATTTTTTTATAGTTTTGGCCGTCTCACGGCGCGTAAGCGCCGTGAGAGGGCGGACGGTGCATTCGAGTTTATCACTTAAAAGAATATTTCTTTCTTAATAATTGAACTTGAGACGCGCCGTTCGCCCTCTCACGGCGCTTACGCGCCGTGAGACGGCCAAACTATAGAAAAATCCCCCCGGCGATCGACCACCTCGAATCCACCGTGGAATTGGTTAACTCGAACCTTTTAGTTTACACGGTATATACGTTGCCTGCCGGTCACTGCGACGTATATATGCAGAAACAGCAGATAAGCGGTGGTCTCGTGTTGACGCATACGCTACCGCATCATGCACGTACAGATCGGATTTAATGTAGTGGTAGCAACATAATTTTGCGAATATCTCGAAAACGAAGGTCGACCGCCAAAAAGTTTAAAGGAAAAAGTTGTTCAGAATGACATCCTTGACAACATATTTCAAGGTCGTCAAAATCCATGAGGTTGCCCTCTATGTATACCATTACAATGTATGTAGGTATGGGCAGAATGCAACCGATAGTTTTTGGCAAATATCTCGGCAACGAAGGTCGAGCGGCGGTAACATGTATAGGAGAAAGTTGTTCAGAATCATGTCCCCGACAACATATCCAAAAATCATTGAAATCGGTGAGGAAACACCTGTTCTGCATAATTACCTTTTTCACTTAGTGTTCTCCTTTTAATGTTATGACATAACAATAACTTTATAAACAGTTTTTTGCAGTTTACTAGAAACTGGTAATGATGGAGTTCCGCCCCTCTTGCTGCAAGGTCTTCAATTGCAACTGCTGTATCATAAATTCTGCTCGTAGGCAGATGTTCCTATAGGCGATTGATGTGAGCAACTATTCGCAGTTGCGGATGACAAAACCAACGCTCGTGTGACTGCAGCCACAACATCCGTTACGCCAACGCTCGTATGACCGCGACCTGAGAGTGATTCGTGCACCTAAGTAATTTCATTACCATAGTTTTGCTTACTTTGTAACGTTCAGATACAGTTTCTTGACATTTTAACCTATTTGGGTGTTTAGAATGCACGCGATCCGGGGGGTCAGCGCTTCCTCCAGTTTTGCGACGCAGTCAAGATTTTCCAATAAAACTGATATTCATTTGAAGGTATAAAATGTCCCCACCACTTTCGAAATCTGATTTTATAGTATAAAACGAACTACGAATGCATACTCGGTAGTTCATTTCTAGTTTAATGCGATTAGAAGACAAAGGCGTAGCAAGGTCGGGTTCCACTTCCTTTCGAGCAATTACACAGGAGAACCATACAGTACGTAACATTGCTGTTAGGCATTACTTCAAACTTATTCCTCTTTGAGATTCCCGCATTTCTCAGTTGTTTGAAACCCGAGCCAAACACTCTACGAATTGTAATGACCGAACTTATAGAATATACGTTACTATTTGTTACTGACACTTCTTTATTAGAATCCAATCAATATTTGAATTTCCAGTGTGAGATAAACCCACAGAGATATATCTTAACCGCCCGAGGAGTGTCACGTTTTGAAGTTACGAGGCTAAATTAACTTTTCCTAGCGGCTCCCGGTGATATCCACTATCCAGGCATTGGTTGCTCCCCTACTAACAAATTCTAAAACTCCCACACATCCTCGGTTACGCAACCGCTAATCTCACTGTCTTCAGCCTCGTCTCGTAACAATTTTATACATTCATATAAAACATTTAAACAAAAAAAGTGGGATGCATTGAAAATAATAGGAATGGGAATTGATCGAAGTCGGTGATTCCATAGTTGTGACATTCCATTATACGTGCGAATGAAACTTGTATGGGCGGTATTCACAGTCGTTGCTTAAGACGAAGATCGTCTTAAGCATGCGGCATCCTCTATTAGTCTACTAGGTTAGTAGAGGATGCCGCATGCTTAAGACGATCTTAAGACTAAGCATGGAACACATATTGCATTCCTCCAGTTTCTCGATGAAATCTCCATGTCACTACTTTTCCCAATCACTCGTAGCTTTGTACAGTAAAAAATGTGTAGTATAATGTGTGTGCGTGTGTACGTTTATTTTCAGGAATAAAGAAAGAGTGGCGCCATAGTTCACAAATACGCTGACGGATGTACTATTCGAAGAGGATACTCTCGCGGAAAATGTAGTAATGGAAACGCCGAAAGGGAAATACGAGATGCGCATCGCCTGGAGGAACGTGATTGTCTTCGCGTACCTTCATCTTGCAGCACTTTATGGAGCACACCTCCTCTGACCTTCCGCCAAATTGATGACAGCGGCCTCTGGTGAGCGGCATTAATGGAATCAATGAATTATTTTGAATAATGTTAAATAGGCAGTTCTAAAGAAATTGCAAGCAACTGGTCATCCTATGGTCAATAAATCGATTTGAAATAAACTCGAGAACCCGAGCTGAAATAAGTATGCGAATTTCCCCATACGCATAATTCTTGACACTACTAAAAAAGGGCATACTTTGAGTAAATGTAAAGTAAGATTGTGGAGTAACATTTTTTAAGAAAATCAGTTTTGAATGTATACATATAGATACAATATTCGAATTCCGTAATTGTTACACGGCACAGTTTTCCGTAAACATTTAATTACAAATTCTTACATTTCTCCCCGTAAAAGTTTCAACTCACGCATATTCTTTTAACAGTACAGTATACTATAGTCTGATTTTCGAGAGTTGACACCTGAGGCGGGTCCCTCGGACGGAGCGTGGCTTAAGGAGGAACCAATGGTACGTTACGGATTGTGTGCGGCGTTGCCACGTTTTGCGGCAGATCGGCTGTCCTTTTCTATCTTCAAGCTTATAGTGCCTATACGAGCTATAGAAAGTGGATGATACGAGCGTTGACGTAACGGACGTTGAGGCTACAGTCACACGAACGTTGGTTTTGTCGTCCGCAACTGAAAATACTTTCTCACATTAGTCGACGGTAGGTATACATATACTGTCGTTTGCTGAGCAGAAAGAACCCGGACGATACAAGAGGCAATGCGGCTACTTCGCTCGCATTGGCTCCCACCGCCTGTGTCCCGCTCGCTTACTTTGTATTCGTATATTTCTACAAATATTCCTGCAACTATTCATTCACACGAACTCCAAGTAAAATGCGTTGCGCAAGCCACCCTCTCCGGCCTTGAGGGTACCAGCCCGTCGATAAATGAATTCGCGGTGTATGAAACCGTGTCTCTGAAAGTGGTGGGGACATTTTATTCCTTGAATTGAATATCGGTTTTATTGAAAAATCTTGACTGCGTCGCAAAACTGCAGGAAGCGCTGACTACTACTAACCTAGATATCGCTCCAATCGGTAAGAGTTCGAACGAAAGAAAATAGTATTTAACGTTCGGTCGAGAAGAAATAGTAATAGACGCTTAGTCGAAAAGAAATAGAAAGATAGTGATACGATACTAGATCGTTATTTGAACATAAATTCGGTATATACTATAAGGAATGACACTTTGGTCGATTTAGAATGTTTAAGTCAAGATAATGAGAGGGTTCCTTCTCTCAGATTGCGATAGCTTCCAGTTGCCTATCAGCTTGCCCACGCTTTCTAGGATTGGTGCTAAGGTGCCTCGTTAAAAGCCTCCTTAGTTGTAGATTCCATGTTGCTCAGGTGCTTTGTCAAGAACAGCCTAAGATGGTAGCTGAGGTGCCTAGTTGAGTGCCCCAGATGGTAGCCAGGTAGCTTGATTAGAGCATACCCAGATGGTAGCCAAGGTGCCTACTTAAGCAGCCTTAGATGGTAGATTGCGAATGATATTGAATGTCTTTGATAACCCATGATGCCGGTTCAAGCGTCTTGGTGTGAATTTTGGTTTGTATGTGGAATTTTAAGCGTGGTGCCTACTCGAGCGCCTCGGAGCAGTGTTCACGGGAAAGGGCCTGATAGCACTGAGCTACCCTCTGTTGCGCATGCCCGCGACGAGCTGTGACGTCAAACCAATCAACGCCAAGCTGGTAAACGAACCGAATCGACGCCAGTGGCTCGGTTCGTTTACCAGCTTGGCGTTGATTGGTTTGACGTCACAGCTCGTCGCGGGCATGCGCAACAGAGGGTAGCTCAGAGCTATCAGGCCCTTTCCCGTGAACACTGCCTCGGAGAGAATGTTAGTTGGTTGGGTTGTTAAAGTGGTGCGTACTTATGGTATCTCGAGGATCTCTGCTGATCTCTCTCTGCTTTCCTGCTGCTGGCGGGCCCATATTTATACTCATTTGCTGAACCTGGCTCGGTCCAATCACCTGTCGCACTTTACGCGCACCAATTAGCTTTCGTATTTAGCTGGCGCCAATCAGGCGTTACACTCGCGTTTCACTTGCCGTTCGGCCGATCGTGCGTCTCACGCATGCGCACTTGATCCGCTCGCGGTCCGCACTCGGTTCTCTCGCTGGGTTGAATGACTTTGCGCATGCGTTCACTTCACTTGGTTTGTTCACTGACCACTAGGTTGCATTCGTCCATACTTGCATTCTCCATACGTGCATTCATGTCTTACTACTGTGATGTCCCACTATTTTTCGCGCGGTATTATAACACCACTTCCTAGCAAATCAATACACAACTCCATCTAAAACCCTCAAACTTAAGCCTTACCCCTTTTTCACACCCAACTGATCGTTTGGACGATGTACCTTAGTGGTCTCCATCTCGAAACGGTCAATCCAGAAATCCCCTCCCCCTTTTCGGCCTACGAGGCACGATTTCCTCCCTCTCTTTAAATATAAACAAATCCCTCGCCCCAAAAACTCACCAAATCGAGACCACGTCTCACCCCCTCTCTACGACCTTCGATTTAAATCCAATCCTACCCCTTTTCCCGTTAAAATACTCCAGATCCGTCGGGTTGAGTATTCCGCTTCGAAAGCTCCATATAAAAACCCCGGAAATGTTATTGCGACGCATATTTACCTTCGTGATCAACACGTGATAATTACTGCGACGCATATTTGGCGTTCGTGACATGGTGCACACCGCGCATACCCTTCACCCCTTACCAGTACAAGACAAGGCCACATAAAACCCCTAAACACCGAATCTATTAATAAGTTGTATTGCGACGCATCTTCAAAGATAAGTCAAGGTGCATACCGCGCATACCCTTCACCCCTAACAATCCCGAAAATAGTATAAATACAAGGCCCGAAAAGGCCAGAGCTCCTCTTATAGTGAACTCTCTTCTAGTGAACGCTCTTCTATTGAACTCTCTTCTACGGAACTCAGTGAACTAAGAGTTACCTCGCGAAGTTTTATTAAAACCACATTTGAATCTATATTTAAATTCAGTTAACCATCAATCATTGTAAGCTATTATAATTACCATTATTACCACGGCATATCATATTCATCTATATATATATATATTACTTTCTTGTATTAACGCTTATTGCATTTCACATATTATTTTCTTGTATCAACGCTTATTGCATTTCATATATTATTTCATACTAATAACGCTTATTGCATTTCATATACTATTCTCTTGTATTAATCTCATGTATTTCATGTTCATACAAACCTTACGCTATTGATAACCATTTATATATATGTTCTTGTGTCGATGCTTAACGTCCAACGCATCATTATAAATACTTATTTGAGTGCTTTAAAAATAAACAAACGCTCTTGTTTCAAAATAACGTTTCAAGTTATTATAATGATCCTCCAGCTACGAAAGCCACCAAACCAAAACAGATCGCTGCAACAGCTGATTTCGGCTCGCGAAACGCGAGCATAGAGTTTCTTATAGTGTTTACACGGCGTACTTTCACATAGGCCGCGTACAGCCATATGTCTAGACGTATTTCTCGGAAATATTCCTTCTAGCTAAGTGCAACGTTAAAATCCACCATAACAAAAATAAAGTACTCAAAAGGGTGTCACTACCGGAGGGATTACGGTCTAAACCTTCCCTGGTCGTTCAGTGCTACGAATCTGGCATTCGCGCCTAACTTCCAAATCGCCCTTAGTGCTACGAATCACGTATTCGCGCCTAACTTCCAAATCGCCCATAGAGCTACGAATCACGTATTCGCGCCTAAAATTCCACTTCACCTTCAGAGCTACGAATCACGTATTCGCGCCTAAATTCCTACTCCCCGCAGTGCCACGAATCTGGCATTCGCGCCTGCATCCTACTCTCCGCAGTGCCACGAATCTGGCATTGGCGCCTGCATCCCTTCGAACATTCAGTGCCACGAATCTTGCATTCGCGCCTGAATTCCTACTCTCCGCAGTGCCACGAATCTGGCATTCGCGCCTGCATTCCCTCAAATAACACCCCCATATGTCATTGTCCCCAAAGACCTTCACCCGGGACGTGACATAATTTTGGTGACAGCGGTGGGATCCGTTTACTGTTGATAGAAAAGGATTCTTGAACATACGGTACCCACAATAGCCCTATATCTAAAATGTGCATTGCACACCCCCGTCAAGGTGTGCTATCCTACCGGAGCCGCAGGATACAAAGTATTTCAGCATATTTGAATGCGCTGACCTGCATTTCTGGGGGCATAGCAACAACCACGGACGGCAGCGAGTTCTGCCTAAATTGTTCTGGCCTAGCGCCTGCAGATACGGTAGAAGTATACTGGACCCATTATTATTACACGTATAACGTACCCGTATATTGCCCTCGGTGCAGAAACCCGCTAATACAGGGACGCCCCATAAGTAACTGCGAAGAGTGCTCAGAAAGTTACCTTCTCTCAAATAAGAGCTACAGACGATTCGACAATTTTTCCCAGGGTTAGCCCCTTAAATTCTAAATAACGGCTACCGGACGCCAAAAATATTAAAATACTTCCAACGGCCTAATCATGTCCATATACGGTGAAACCGACGACTCTTGCGTACTAGACCCAGACGCGGGCCCTTCCGCTAACGCTGTAAACGTCGCGACCGCCGAATTAATGGAGCGGGTGCAAATGTTACGGCAAAACAGGCGGAAATCGAGAAGCTACACGAGAAATATGTTGCGAACCCTAAACCCAATACGCGTTCGGACGTGGCCACCGGTTCGGACGGCCCCGCGTTGGAAGTTCTCTCTGTTCAAATTCAAGCTATCGGAAATATGATACAAAAACTTCTTGTGCCCTCGCAACCAACAAACAATTTTGCCACACTAGGTTCCTCTCGTTTTGATAAAAAAAACTCGTATTGAATTACAATTATATTCCGGACCAGGGTTCATCGTCCCAGATCAAATTGAAAGACGCAATAGAAACCGTCCCAAAGTTTAACGGTCACAACATGTCCGTTTTGCAATTCGCGAGAGCCTGCAATAGGGCTAAGGCTCTGGTTCCCTCGCAAGCCGAACCCCAGCTAGCGAGGTTGTTGATAAATAAGCTGCAAGACCATGCGTACTTGGCGGTTGAGGATCGGGTCTTTGAAACCGTAAATGATTTAATCAAACAACTTAAACGTACATTTTCTCCTGGTAAAACGTCTGACCACTATCGTGGGGAACTCGCAAACGTTATAAAAGGAACCAACGAGCACATGTTGGAGTACATTTCACGCGTTAAGTACCTCCGATTCGCCATCCTGGAAGAGGATAGGGAATATTACCGCGACTTCGCACGAACTCAGGACGTAGATCGCCTAACCTTAGATTCGTTCGTTGATGGTCTTCCACCTCACGTAAGAACAATGCTACTACAACACCACTTCGAAACGCCCGACGAAGCGTTCGATCTGGATGTCCTCGTAGACAAGAAGATTGATAGGGACCGTCTCCGATTCTCCGAACAGAAGACTCCCAAACTGATCTGCCAAATTTGCAACAAGACAGGTCACGACGCACGGTCCTGTCGAAATAATCAACAATCGGCAATCAACCAAAATTCCGATAGGTACCCTCCAAACCGCGCCGCGGAATATAGGTATCAAGCACCCAATCCCATGCTCCCATACTGGGACAAAAACCGTCCTCCACCTCCGAAACCTACGGAGGTACGCAATTGCAGTTACTGCAAGAAGCCCGGACGCGCGACCTCGGAATGCCGAGAACGCATCTTCAACATCGCCAGGGATCCTAGAACCTTGTGGGAAGTCGAGTTGGGAAATACCCCACTGGGCACCGATGGATGCGAACCGTGGAGTACACCCACTTACAAAAAAGCCCAAGACACCAAGGATACCGTAAGAATCGGTACCGTACAACTAAACCCAGTTAATCAGGTGCCATCGATAATAACTCACACGCCGGATTTCGGGAAGATACCCGAATTAAAGATTGACACTCCAATCAGAATACCCACCGTTGAAGTAGAGAAATTCGACAGAATAATTCCAGAATCCAAACCGGTACGTCCAAAAGAGACTGCGACGCCGCCAGGCATCACTCCTATCCCTGACCTAATAAAAAACAAGTCCCTCTTAGTCCAAGATCCATCGATCCACCACCTCGAGACACCCGCGAAGGTGCACTCACACTCACCCCCTGCGCATGACGCCAAATCAACCCTTCCCCTAATCTCCCAAGAGTCTCTTGCAGCTACGCCGGAATAGGAAATAACGGAAAAATCTGAAGAAATCCCTTCGAGGGTAGGACAACCACTCCAGTCAATCTCAACGGGACACATAATCACCGAGGAAGCAGACCGAGTGAAACTGGACCAACAGAGAATTCGAGCCGTCCAGAACTATCCGGTACCTCGCACATCAAAAGGAATTAAAAATTTCCACGGACTGACCGGACATTACGGAAGATTTATCCCAGAATGCCCTAGAACGGTTCGCCGATTGACCTCACGACTGAAAAAGGATACACCATTTGACTGGGGACCGTCCCAGAAAATCGCTTTTAACCACTTAAAATCAGCATTGCAGAAGGAACCGATCCTGCAATTCTCGAATTTTAAACTGGAATTCCACGTCAGACCAGACGCCTTATCCCGTAAACCCCTTGCAGTGGAGGCATGCCCCAGACGACCGCGAGGAAGATCTCACGACGACTTGGAGGACTGGCCCAAATGTAAACCAAGCAGATCCAAGAGGCCACGGAACTCCAAATCACCGATCCATGCGGCAACGAGTGGCACCAACTCCGTCGACCTTGAAACACCCACATCCAGCGCTCACCAGGGATGGAAACCCATTCAACTGCACCAAAAGATGCGCCGGAAATTGTCGCCAGCAGAAATTCCGCCAAGTTCTTCCCCAGAAAACATACGTGAACGACTGCCTACCACGAGAACAGACCAGATTTACAAATTACCCATGCAGGTTCTATTGACAAAATATCCTGTGTGCGTGCTCCTCAGCCTACTCACATCAATTAAGATCGCTGACGAATTCATTAAAAGATTTAATTGTCATTTCGGAGCTCCTGGAGCCACCCTCACCGACCAAGCGGCAAACTCTAAAAGCGCTTTCGCGAAAGCAGCAGTACGGGAATGTAAAACCCAACAATTCCGAACCACAGCCTTTCACCCACAGACGAATGGCTCTTTAGCGAGATTGCATCTCGTTTTGACCGAATGTTTAAAATTGTTAATCGGTAGATACAGCGACTGGAACGAATGGACCGACTTGGCCGCGTTTTCGTATAATACCAATGTCCACGAGGGCACTGGATGCACTTCGCACGATTTAGTATTCGGGAAATTAGCTCGGGTACCCAGCCGGAAACCGGTAATCGGAGACTTTCAAAACGAAACATACATTGGTTGTCTATCACCTCTGAGTAGGAACCTACGGTATCAAATACATAATAGTCGCTATATCCATGTACGCGAGAGTCCCGGTTGACCCCAAGTCACCCACAGCAAGATACTCTAATAAATTTTCCACCATAGATAGTTGCTACCAGCAACATTTATTAGAACCACCATTTACGCGGCTATGCCGTCCAGAGGGAAGGAAGGAACATCATCGCATCCCTCCTCCCTAAAGTGATCTCTTCGAGTCATCATCAGGAAGACGCCTCCGCAGATGGACGTCACCATCGATGACTCTCACCCTCCAACATCAGTCAACGGGAAGCAGTTCCCGAAAGCCACTACCCCTTCGTCCCTTATAGACCCTTCTAAATTCAAACAAATCCACCTCAAAACTGTAGGGTCACGGAAAAAGGGAAGTCGCCTCACCGGGACTCGAACCCGCGATCTCTAGATTTGCGCGCTGGCCAGCCGCCTTAACCACCTCGGCGCTACCGCCGACTCCCCGGTCTTGATGCTTCCGTGCCCTCTCTTATGGTATGGGGGTTCCTGATCCCACACTCAGCCCTCCTGCGACGACATTCGCCCTCGAATGTCATCGTCGCAACTCCACGTGCTGTGTCGTTTTATTTCACGTCGCTGACACCTCCTGTCTATTATTTTTCGCGTCGCAGACAACGACCTCAACGCCATCTCTCGGCTCCGTGTGGCGATCGATCGGTGCTCCCCCCATCCCACTTCTGACACCAATTGTTGGGTCACGGAAAAAGGGAAGTCGCCTCACCGGGACTCGAACCCGCGATCTCTAGATTTGCGCGCTGGCCAGCCGCCTTAACCACCTCGGCTACCGCCGACTCCCCGGTCTTGATGCTTCCGTGCCCTCTCTTATGGTATGGGGGTTCCTGATCCCACAAAACTTATTGTTAAGAAATGTACGCATTTCTCCATATAAGGGGGGAGGTGTGATGTCCCACTATTTTTCGCGCGGTATTATAACACCACTTCCTAGCAAATCAATACACAACTCCATCTAAAACCCTCAAACTTAAGCCTTACCCCTTTTTCACACCCAACTGATCGTTTGGACGATGTACCTTAGTGGTCCCCATCTCGAAACGGTCAATCCAGAAATCCCCTCCCCCTCTTCGGCCTACGAGGCACGATTTCCTCCCTCTCTTTAAATATAAACAAATCCCTCGCCCCAAAAACTCACCAAATCGAGACCACGTCTCACCCCCTCTCTACGACCTTCGATTTAAATCCAATCCTACCCCTTTTCCCGTTAAAATACTCCAGATCCGTCGGGTTGAGTATTCCGCTTCGAAAGCCCCATATAAAAACCCCGGAAATGTTATTGCAACGCATATTTACCTTCGTGATCAACACGTGGTAATTACTGCGACGCATATTTGGCGTACGTGCCATGGTGCACACCGCGCATACCCTTCACCCCTTACCCGTACAAGACAAGGCCACATAAAACCCCTAAACACCGAATCTATTAATAAGTTGTATTGCGACGCATCTTCAAAGATAAGTCAAGGTGCATACCGCGCATACCCTTCACCCCTAACAATCCCGAAAATAGTATAAATACAAGGCCCGAAAAGGCCAGAGCTCCTCTTATAGTGAACTCTCTTCTAGTGAACGCTCTTCTATTGAACTCTCTTCTACGGAACTCAGTGAACTAAGAGTTACCTCGCGAAGTTTTATTAAAACCACATTTGAATCTATATTTAAATTCAGTTAACCATCAATCATTGTAAGCTATTATAATTACCATTATTACCACGGCATATCATATTCATCTATATATATATATATATATATATATATATATATTACTTTCTTGTATTAACGCTTATTGCATTTCACATATTATTTTCTTGTATCAACGCTTATTGCATTTCATATATTATTTCATATTAATAACGCTTATTGCATTTCATATACTATTCTCTTGTATTAATCTCATGTATTTTATGTTCATACAAACCTTACGCTATTGATAACCATTTATATAAATGTTCTTGTGTCGATGCTTAACGTCCAATGCATCATTATAAATACTTATTTGAGTGCTTTTAAAATAAACAAACGCTCTCGTTTCAAAATAACGTTTCAAGTTATTATAAAGATCTTCCAGCTACGAAAGCCACCAAACCAAAACAGATCGCTGCAACAGCTGATTTCGGCCCGCGAAACGCGAGCATAGAGTTTCTTATAGTGTTTACACGGCTGTAACGTTCTGAAACGAGACTGAGCCGTTAGTTGCAGGCGATTCCACAAGTAGAGCGGTTTACCTGTGAAATTATGGGATTGGTTCGGGTGGCGTGCAATTAAGAAATGAATTTCACAAACGAGAGTCCTTCTTTAACAAAAATTAACAGTGGATTTATTCAATAATAAAGGTTTGACTCTAGGTCAAAAATAGAATATATAATGTTTGAACTTAAATGGTAAGTATTATAATGAATCGACGTATTAGTCGATTTTAAAGAATACGTTGATTTTGGTTTCGACGCTTGATCGGTAATAAAGAATACGCTTGGTTACGGTTTCACACTAATAGGGAAACTAAGTACAGTTTAACTGTTTTATATAATTGTTTGTATAATGATACGATACTAAATCGTATTTGAGCTAAGTCGCTATACTTTGTTTAGATAATAATGACGCTAGGTCGATTTGGTAATATAATAAGAGTGTTTCTTCTGGTGCCTATGAGCTGGCCCACGCTTTCCAGGAAGGAAGCTGAGGGGCTAGTTAAAGCGACCTCGGAAAGGTTGAATGTAGGATTTTGAGGGGCTAGTTAAAGCGACCTCGGAAAGGTTGAGTGTAGGATTTTGAGGGGCTAGTTAAAGCGACCTCGGAAAGGTTGAGTGTAGGATTTTGAGGGGCTAGTTAAAGCGACCTCGGAAAGATTTTGAGGGGCTAGTGAAAGCGACCTCGAAGGAATTTGAGGGGCTAGTGAAAGCGACCTCGTAGGAATTTGAGGGGCTAGTGAAAGCGACCTCGGATAGGTGTTGAGGGGCTAGTGAAAGCGACCTCGGAAAGATGTTGAGGGGCTAGTGAAAGCGACCTCGGAAAGGTGTTGAATGTAGGAAGTTGAGGGGCTAGTGAAAGCGACCTCGGAAAGATGTTGAGGGGCTAGTTAAAGCGACCTCGAAGGAAGTTGAGGGGCTAGTTAAAGCGACCTCGTAGGAAGTTGAGGGGCTAGTGAAAGCGACCTCGGATAGGTGTTGAGGGGCTAGTGAAAGCGACCTCGGATAGATGTTGAGGGGCTAGTTAAAGCGACCTCGGAAAGGTGTTGAGGGGCTAGTTAAAGCGACCTCGAAGGAATTTGAGGGGCTAGTGAAAGCGACCTCGTAGGAATTTGAGGGGCTAGTTAAAGCGACCTCGGAATGGTTTATTGTAAGAATTTGAATATAGGAGATTGAACGTGATTTTGAGGGGCTAGTTAAAGCGACCTCGGAATTAGGTTGAATGTAGGTAGTTAGGACGTAGAATTTATATATACTTGTTGAGAGACTTTTATAAGCGGCGTGCTTATTGTTCGGTAGCAGAACTCAGTCTGAATCTCCGCTGCTGGCAGGCTCGTATTTATACAGTTTGGCGATACCTTGCTCTCGCCAATCACTAGCTGTCGAACTCGCGCACCAATTAGAATTCGCATCCGGTTCCCGCCGGTTCGCGCACTGCACTCGGTTTATTCGGCGTCCGGTTTATCGCGCGGGCTGCGCACGCGCGCTTGAGTCGTTCACGGCACTGAGTTCGCAGGCGGTTATGCGCATGCGTTGCGAATGTCCTTAATACTAATATTACAACTTAGATATATAGAATAAAAATAGTAATTGCTATAAAGAATAAAGGAAAAATCTGCGGCGGTTGGTAGCGGTACGTTACACGGCGTATTTTCACATAGGCCGCGTACAGCCATATGTCTAGACGTATTTCTCGGAAATATTCCTTCTAGCTAAGTGCAACGTTAAAATCCACCAAAACAAAAATAAAGTACTCTAAAGGGTGTCACTACCGGAGGGATTACGGTCTAAACCTTCCCTGGTCGTTCAGTGCTACGAATCTGGCATTCGCGCCTGAATCCTACACACCTTAGTGCTACGAATCACGTATTCGCGCCTAACTTCCAAATCGCCCTTAGTGCTACGAATCACGTATTCGCGCCTAACTTCCAAATCGCCCATAGAGCTACGAATCACGTATTCGCGCCTAAAATTCCACTTCACGTTCAGAGCTACGAATCACGTATTCGCGCCTAAATTCCTACTCCCCGCAGTGCCACGAATCTGGCATTCGCGCCTGCATCCTACTCTCCGCAGTGCCACGAATCTGGCATTGGCGCCTGCATCCCTTCGAACATTCAGTGCCACGAATCTTGCATTCGCGCCTGAATTCCTACTCTCCGCAGTGCCACGAATCTGGCATTCGCGCCTGCATTCCCTCAAATAAAACCCCCATATGTCATTGTCTCCAAAGACCTTCACCCGGGACGTGACACTACTAATACAATGTTTTAGGTATATGATATGGTATAATATAGAATAATAAGAATTAATATAATAAAAGAAAGAATTTATAATGGCGGCTCGTCGCAGGACGTTACACGAGCGTTGGTTTTGTCATCCGCAACTGCGAATAGTTGCTCAGATCAATCGACGATAGGTAGATCTTCATACAAGCAGAATGTATGATACCGCAGTTGCAATTGAATACCTTGCAACAAGAGGGGTGCAACTCCATCATTACCAGTTTCGAGTAAACTGCAAAAAACTGTTTATAAAATTATTGTTATGTCATAACATTAAAAGGAGAACACTATGTGGAAAATATACAGTTTCACACAATAAGTAGTAGATATTGAGTTAGTAGGTTTTTATTTATATTTTTGGCGAATTTTTCAACTTTGGAGCTGCGCCTGTCTTGCACCAAAGAGTACAAAAATGAGTCGCTTTTTGATAACTATGTACAAAAAGGAACGCATTTCATTGATTTATTGTTGCTCTCTTAATCAAATGTGGAAGAAATACGTCGACATTTGTTGTAATCATCATCTGAATTTCCCCTTCGAGATAAACCTACATAGATACATCCTTACCGCTCAAGGTGTATCGCAGTATAAAGTTACAGGACTAAATTAACATTTCATGGTGGCTCCCGGTGTTAACCAGACACCGGTTCGTCCGTTACAAACTCCAACAAACAAACTCAACTCCTCGGCTTCGCAGCCGCCAATCTTATTGCCGTCAGACTCGGCTCGTAACAAGGCAAAACTGAACTATCCTGCATATCCCGGCCATCGTGTGATGAATTACTTGACAAAATATATAAGAAATTAATACATATGGATACAAACATGATATGTGCAATTCCATCTCAAGAAATGTGATCTGTTACTCTAAAAACGGAACCACACATTTGGCATTTGGCAATTGTCGATTTGGCAAATAACGAATGTTCGTCATTCGGCGAGCAACTATATATACAGTGGCTCGCGAAAATATTTGCTTACTTTTTAAAACAATATAACTATTTAAAATTGGTCCACATGTCTTGAATTATTTTGAGGAGCTAGAAGGATTAGTTTACTATGTGACGTGTCCTTCGTTTTGAGAAAAAATGAAATTTGTCGCAATAGCGAAGAAAATAGAGAAGGTCGCTTGTCCAACTTTTTTATCTGGGCGTGTAATGAAAAATTAAAAGTCCTGTTTGTAGATTTAAGTAAGTTGTACACATTGTATACATACTGAAAATTTTATCGAAATCGGTTAACGTACTAGCTGTGAACTACGAATAGTCGAAAGTGGTGAAAATCACAGTTTTCGGCCTATAACTGTAATAAACCTAAAGATTTTACATATTTCGAGGCCTGTCGCTTGTATCTGCATTATTGGATTTCGATTTCCTCCTAATTCTCTTCTTCGACTCCACTATTTACAGCAAATTCCGAAGTATCTTAAAAATACATCGTCCTGATCCGACATCTTTGTTCTGTGGTCCGCGAACGACTGAGGGAACAACGAAGTTTGCCTCAGCTTGCCTCAGCTTGCCTCAAAATCTCAATGTTTCTAGCCCGAGGCTTTCGGTCCGGCCTCGGCGTGTCTCATTATTCGCGTTCGTGCTCAAGTCTGTACGCGGTCTAACATGTTCATTTAGAGTAGACCTTCAGCAGCTTTTCACGCAGAAAAATGTCTGAAATTCCGGCAAAAAACCTAAACAAAGAACAATAAAAAAATAAATTTAGGAGAAAAGATGAATAAGAAAAGGTATTATATGATAATCCAACAAACAGGAAGTTAGACTTTAAAAAAGAAGTCACCCAATGTGTTATTCGCAAGGAATCATTTGACTAAGATTGTGTGCAGTGTACGTGCGATTCTACCTTGTACCTATACGAGATATGTATATAGAATTTTATACCTTGTCCGTGCCCAGATATAAGAAAAAAACTTCGAGCGGTCGGTATTGCACGATTCTCCCCTACATCCATTTCGATCATGTTTTCGCCACCTATATAGAAATCACCATTCTGTACTAACCCTGTGAGTGGTAAGCAACTCTGGAGAATGCCCGCGTCTCGGGAGTAAGGTTTGTTACCGACTATGGTACCAGCGAATGAAGTTTCTTTTCTAAGAGTGATAAACATATAAATCTCAATATTTAATGTTTTGAATAAATAATAGTATTAAGTGAAAGAAAGGTAATATACAAATATGAAAGCATAGTTCACGACCGAGAATGCGTATTTGTACTGTATTTGGTATGCAAACGTCGGCCGTACTCTGTCTGGTACACCCGAATCTGGCCATACCGTTGAAAGCTGCAATAGACATAAAGAGAGGGATGAAAAAGAAAAAGGAAATGAATCCGAATCGGGACAAAATTGGAATAATATCCTCTACATATTCCGAAGCATCGACCGCTTTGGAAACAGCTATGAAATGACAGGAAGCAAAAAGAAAGTGCGGCCACCGAGATAACAGTCTGCAACCGAGCAGCACGAGAACCGGCTGCAGCGTGCAGGCGTGAATAAAAAACGTTTTACGAACAAACACGCTTATTTACCTAACCACTCACACTGCTGTCACCCATGGTATATTACACTGTTATATTTGCTACATTAAAGTTCCTGCAAGTTATAGGCTAAATAAAATCGTTCAAACTCCTTCTGAAGATAGAAATTGGAAAGCTCTTTACCTTCTTCCAATTCAACACTTCGTTTCCAAGATGTAGTCACTCTTTGACCACTTCTGACGCACGCATTTCAACTGTCACATTATACAGATTCACACGCACCCATCACGATGGCGAGCAGAGAAAGATTTGCATTATAACGTACATGAATTCCGTATTCTGCAACTACTTCTACAATCACTGAAATCTTTGGAGTTTTGAATAACTACGACAATGTACGGAAGTGGTCGGCGATAATATAATATTCATAACGCATAATCGTTCTGACAATGTGTATATCAGCAGTTCAGTTCCTGCCTGAAGTAGGAAGTTGCAAAGAGGAACAAACATTGGCGTTTGGAACTGTATCCTTATTATAACACGGACTTGGCAGGTGAGTGGGGGAACATTGTCTACGTGTTCAAGGTAGGGGTGTGACTATCGATTATCGATAGACTAGCTTAAAGTACCCGGCGTTGCCCGGGCAAAATTTTGATTGTCACAGCTTGTTAAGGGGATAAAAACATTGTAACTAAACTCTTAGTAACTAAATTGTACATTTATTATTGACCTGAATATTTACAATATTAACATAACAATGCAATTTCATTATTGTAAATATTCAGGTCAATAATAAATGTACAATTTAGTTACTAAGACTTTAGTTACAATGTTTTTATCCCCTTAACACTCTGTGACAATCAAACTTTTGCCCGGGTAACGCCGGATACTTTAAACTAGTCTATCGATAATCGATAGTCACACCCCTACCTTGAACACGTAGACAATGTTCCCCCACTCACCTGCCAAGTCCGTGTTATAATAAGGATACAGTTCCAATACGCCCATGTTTGTTCCTCTTTGCAACTTCCTACTTCAGGCAGGAACTGAAATGCTGATATACACATTGTCAGAACGATTATGCGTTATGAATATTATATTATCGCCGACCACTTCCGTACATTGTCGTAGTTATTCAAAACTCCAAAGATTTCAGTGATTGTAGAAGTAGTTGCAGAATACGGAATTCATGTACGTTATAATGCAAATCTTTCTCTGCTCGCCATCGTGATGGGTGCGTGTGAATCTGTATAATGTGACAGTTGAAATGCGTGCGTCAGAAGTGGTCAAAGAGTGACTACATCTTGGAAACGAAGTGTTGAATTGGAAGAAGGTAAAGAGCTTTCCAATTTCTATCTTCAGAAGGAGTTTGAACGATTTTATTCAGCCTATAACTTGCAGGAACCCTAATGTAGCAAATATAATAGTGTAATATACCATGGGTGACAGCAGTGTGAGTGGTTAGGTAAATAAGCGTGTTTGTTCGTAAAACGTTTTTTATTCACGCCTGCACGCTGCCGGCGGTTCTCGTGCTGCTCGGTTGCAGACCAGGGTTGCCACCTTATCACCATATAAATCCCGGAGTGCCACACATTCCAACCCGGAGATTCGAATATAAACCCGGAGATGGAGAAAGCAAAAAAATTTTTGTTCTCGAATATCCGGAAAACAGATGTGCAAGTATTTTAAGCTCAAACAATTCAGAATTTAAAGGTATATGTTGTTTTAATTAATAACTTTTATTGTACATAAAATTGATACCATTCTATAATACCACAATTTCTTATTATCTCATTTTTTTCTACAACCCGGAGATTTTTCCAGTAAAACTGGAGCCCGGAGATTTGCTACAAAACCCGGAGTCTCCGGGCCAAAACCGGAGAGGTGGCAACCCTGTTGCAGACTGTTATCTCGGTGGCCGCACGTTCTGTTTGCTTCCTGTCATTTCATAGCTGTTTCCAAAGCGGTCGATGCTTCGGAATATGTAGAGCAGCGCTGCACAAGGAGCTGTTTTCGGCGCCTAGCGGCGAGCAACCCACCTATCTCGTTGCTAAGGTTAGAATCGGTGAGGAGAACTGCAGTAGTGTATGTGCGTGAACGTAGGCTCGTAGCATCAGTAAATATGGCTGGGTTCAAGTCATACCAAATGCACGTACACTACTGCAGTTCTCCTCACCGATTCTAACCTTAGCAACGAGATAGGTGGGTTGCTCGCCGCTAGGCGCCGAAAACAGCTCCTTGTGCAGCGCTGCTCTACATATTCCGAAGCATCGACCGCTTTGGAAACAGCTATGAAATGACAGGAAGCAAACAGAACGTGCGGCCACCGAGATAACAGTCTGCAACAGGGTTGCCACCTCTCCGGTTTTGGCCCGGAGACTCCGGGTTTTGTAGCAAATCTCCGGGCTCCAGTTTTACTGGAAAAATCTCCGGGTTGTAGAAAAAAATGAGATAATAAGAAATTGTGGTATTATAGAATGGTATCAATTTTATGTACAATAAAAGTTATTAATTAAAACAACATATACCTTTAAATTCTGAATTGTTTGAGCTTAAAATACTTGCACATCTGTTTTCCGGATATTCGAGAACAAAAATTTTTTTGCTTTCTCCATCTCCGGGTTTATATTCGAATCTCCGGGTTGGAATGTGTGGCACTCCGGGATTTATATGTATGGTGATAAGGTGGCAACCCTGGTCTGCAACCGAGCAGCACGAGAACCGCCGGCAGCGTGCAGGCGTGAATAAAAAACGTTTTACGAACAAACACGCTTATTTACCTAACCACTCACACTGCTGTCACCCATGGTATATTACACTATTATATTTGCTACATTAGGGTTCCTGCAAGTTATAGGCTGAATAAAATCGTTCAAACTCCTTCTGAAGATAGAAATTGGAAAGCTCTTTACCTTCTTCCAATTCAACACTTCGTTTCCAAGATGTAGTCACTCTTTGACCACTTCTGACGCACGCATTTCAACTGTCACATTATACAGATTCACACGCACCCATCACGATGGCGAGCAGAGAAAGATTTGCATTATAACGTACATGAATTCCGTATTCTGCAACTACTTCTACAATCACTGAAATCTTTGGAGTTTTGAATAACTACGACAATGTACGGAAGTGGTCGGCGATAATATAATATTCATAACGCATAATCGTTCTGACAATGTGTATATCAGCATTTCAGTTCCTGCCTGAAGTAGGAAGTTGCAAAGAGGAACAAACATGGGCGTATTGGAACTGTATCCTTATTATAACACGGACTTGGCAGGTGAGTGGGGGAACATTGTCTACGTGTTCAAGGTAGGGGTGTGACTATCGATTATCGATAGACTAGTTTAAAGTATCCGGCGTTACCCGGGCAAAAGTTTGATTGTCACAGAGTGTTAAGGGGATAAAAACATTGTAACTAAAGTCTTAGTAACTAAATTGTACATTTATTATTGACCTGAATATTTACAATAATGAAATTGCATTGTTATGTTAATATTGTAAATATTCAGGTCAATAATAAATGTACAATTTAGTTACTAAGAGTTTAGTTACAATGTTTTTATCCCCTTAACAAGCTGTGACAATCAAAATTTTGCCCGGGCAACGCCGGGTACTTTAAGCTAGTCTATCGATAATCGATAGTCACACCCCTACCTTGAACACATAGACAATGTTCCCCCACTCACCTGCCAAGTCCGTGTTATAATAAGGATACAGTTCCAAACGCCAATGTTTGTTCCTCTTTGCAACTTCCTACTTCAGGCAGGAACTGAACTGCTGATATACACATTGTCAGAACGATTATGCGTTATGAATATTATATTATCGCCGACCACTTCCGTACATTGTCGTAGTTATTCAAAACTCCAAAGATTTCAGTGATTGTAGAAGTAGTTGCAGAATACGGAATTCATGTACGTTATAATGCAAATCTTTCTCTGCTCGCCATCGTGATGGGTGCGTGTGAATCTGTATAATGTGACAGTTGAAATGCGTGCGTCAGAAGTGGTCAAAGAGTGACTACATCTTGGAAACGAAGTGTTGAATTGGAAGAAGGTAAAGAGCTTTCCAATTTCTATCTTCAGAAGGAGTTTGAACGATTTTATTTAGCCTATAACTTGCAGGAACTTTAATGTAGCAAATATAACAGTGTAATATACCATGGGTGACAGCAGTGTGAGTGGTTAGGTAAATAAGCGTGTTTGTTCGTAAAACGTTTTTTATTCACGCCTGCACGCTGCAGCCGGTTCTCGTGCTGCTCGGTTGCAGACTGTTATCTCGGTGGCCGCACTTTCTTTTTGCTTCCTGTCATTTCATAGCTGTTTCCAAAGCGGTCGATGCTTCGGAATATGTAGAGGATATTATTCCAATTTTGTCCCGATTCGGATTCATTTCCTTTTTCTTTTTCATCCCTCTCTTTATGTCTATTGCAGCTTTCAACGGTATGGCCAGATTCGGGTGTACCAGACAGAGTACGGCCGACGTTTGCATACCAAATACAGTACAAATACGCATTCTCGGTCGTGAACTATGCTTTCATATTTGTATATTACCTTTCTTTCACTTAATACTATTATTTATTCAAAACATTAAATATTGAGATTTATATGTTTATCACTCTTAGAAAAGAAACTTCATTCGCTGGTACCATAGTCGGTAACAAACCTTACTCCCGAGACGCGGGCATTCTCCAGAGTTGCTTACCACTCACAGGGTTAGTACAGAATGGTGATTTCTATATAGCTGGCGAAAACATGATCGAAATGGATGTAGGGGAGAATCGTGCAATACCCACCGCTCGAAGTTTTTTTCTTATATCTGGGCACGGACAAGGTATAAAATTCTATATACATATCTCGTATAGGTACAAGGTAGAATCGCACGTACACTGCACACAATCTTAGTCAAATGATTCCTTGCGAATAACACATTGGGTGACTTCTTTTTTAAAGTCTAACTTCCTGTTTGTTGGATTATCATATAATACCTTTTCTTATTCATCTTTTCTCCTAAATTTATTTTTTTATTGTTCTTTGTTTAGGTTTTTTGCCGGAATTTCAGACATTTTTCTGCGTGAAAAGCTGCTGAAGGTCTACTCTAAATGAACATGTTAGACCGCGTACAGACTTGAGCACGAACGCGAATAATGAGACACGCCGAGGCCGGACCGAAAGCCTCGGGCTAGAAACATAGAGATTTTGAGGCAAGCTGAGGCAAGCTGAGGCAAACTTCGATGTTCCCTCAGTCGTTCGCGGACCACAGAACAAAGATGTCGGATCAGGACGATGTATTTTTAAGATACTTCGGAACTTGCTGTAAATAGTGGAGTCGAAGAAGAGAATTAGGAGGAAATCGAAATCCAATAATGCAGAAACAAGCGACAGGCCTCGAAATATGTAAAATCTTTAGGTTTATTACAGTTATAGGCCGAAAACTGTGATTTTCACCACTTTCGACAATTCGTAGTTCACAGCTAGTACGTTAACCGATTTCGATAAAATTTTCAGTATGTATACAATGTGTACAACTTACTTAAGGGGTTAGGCCACCTTGGACGGAGCAAAATTGCAGTCATTTTGGGCATTTTTTTAGGAAGATAATAAAATAAACAGAAAATTTAATATGAAGCCTGTTATTATACAACTCTCGCCAGGAAAAAATCGTATTTTTTTTCTTACAAAATGGCGGCTGTAGAGCCGTGATACGCAAGATCTTGTGGAGCGACGTTTTCCACGGTGTTCAATCTCACGGCTATACCGTTTGACTTAGAACAAAAAACCAAAAAGATTTATTTTCTGCATACCTAAAACTATGGAAGTACGTAGGGAAATCCAGAAACATTAATTTGTCTCGAAATGGTGACCATGGAGAGAAAAAGTGCATTTTTTTTTTATAAAAGTGTCAATTGCACAGAACATATTCAAGATATCGCAAAACCGCTACGTACTTCCATAGTTTTAGACATGAAGAAAATAAAGCTTTTTGGTTTTTTGTTCTAAGTCAAACGGTATAGCCGTGAGATTGAACACCGTGGAAAACGTCGCTCCACAAGATCTTGCGTATCACGGCTTTACAGCCGCCATTTTGTAAGAAAAAAAATACGATTTTTTTCCGGTGAGAGTTGTATAATAACAGGCTTCATATTAAATTTTCTGTTTATTTTATTATCTTCCTAAAAAAAATGCCCAAAATGACTGCAATTTTGCTCCGTCCAAGGTGGCCTAACCCCTTAAATCTACAAACAGGACTTTTAATTTTTCATTACACGATCAGATAAAAAAGTTGGATAAGCGACCTTCACTATTTTCTTCGCTATTGCGACAAATTTCATTTTTTCTTAAAACGAAGGACACGTCACATAGTAAACTAATCCATCTAGCTCCTCAAAATAATTCAAGACATTTGGACCAATTTTAAATAGTTATATTGTTTTAAAAAGTGAGCAAATATTTTCGCGAGCCACTGTATATATGTATAGTTGCTCGCGGAATGACGAACATTCGTTATTTTTTTTTTGACGTGAAGAAATCCCTAACGGATACCCTGCCCCCCGAGGGAGGGACGGGGTTATGTGGGGCTTGCACCCACTAAAACTCCACGGTGGTCGTCCTCGGGCTCGGAGTCGCGCCCTCGAGGGGGAGGACTTTTTGCGGGAGCAAACTAGCGATTCATCCGCAACCTCCCCCTCAGCGCAGTGCGGACTCCGCGCTTAACAACCCCGCGCGGCGCCGCGCGGGGCCTTCCCAAAACTCCGGCGACGCGAGACGGACCACGCGTCCGCGTCGTCACTTCTGGGGGGGTCGCATGATGTTGTGGAGGGGAGAGCGTGCCCCCCGGGCGGGGAGGCGGCACAAGGTCACATGGTCAGGGGATTATCCCCATTGACCGCCGTACTCACCCTTTAACCGTTCGACCGCCTACCGCGGGAGCGCACTGAAAACGGCGCATATAGCGCGGCTCCCGGGGGAGCAGCGGATGGTCGGTTGCTCCCCCCCGGGGGGGGGGGGCTCTGAAGCGAGGACCCCCTTGATCGAAACACCGCCGTCGCGCGTTGCGCCCTGCCACGACGCGACGCCGACGGCAACTCGTCGCATCGCCACGCCTTCCCGAGGCGGCCCTGACAAGGGCCCCTCCGACCCGGGTGGATGCCGACGGGGAGCGGGGGTGACGCACGAAACTACGTCGCCGCCCTACCTCCTCCGGCCCCGGGTCATCTCCTTCCCCTCCTCCTTCCGGCACTCCGAGGGGCGGCTATGCGGGACGGATGCCCGGTGCGGATCCGGTCCCGCTCCGCCTCCTCCTTTTCTTCCATTACCGTCTCCGCAAAAGCGGAGACGGCCTTCCAACACTCTCGATCCCCCGCCATCCGACGCACGACCGTCGGCAGCGAGAGATCGGGGCCTAGCTGCGTCTCGAGGACACGCCGGTCATCAACCCACTCCCGGCATCTAGCCAGGGCGTGGTCGGCCGTGTCCTCGTCGCCCGAGTCGCAGCTGAAGCACTGCGACGACTCCTCCGGGCCCTATGTGACGCAGGTAGGTGCCGAAACACCCCCGTTATCACCTGCGTCAGGCGGAAGGTAAGCCTGCCGTACCCGCGCCCCACCCATTCGTTGATGATGGGTAGGAGCGCCCCAACAACGCGACCCTCCCGATGTCGCGGGAGGGTCAACCATTGAAGCCATTTGGCCACCATGCGTAGCCGGGCCTGGTCCCGCACCACCTCGTGTCCGCCGGCATTCGAGCCCCCAGCTTCGCGGAGATCTCGGACGGTGAAGTAAACCTCCGCCTCCATCTCCGCGAGCAGATGAAATGGGGGGGACCCAGCCAGAGCGGGCAGTTCGGCATGCGACACCGTACGATACGCTCGCACGGCTCGGAGGACCACGCGGCGGTGAACTCTAGCCAAGAGTTCACGCCCTAAACGGCAGTCCTCCAGGTGGCCGGCCCAGATAGGCGCGCCGTACAGCGCCATGGACCGGACGACCGTCACATATAACCGCCGAACACCCTCGTGTGGACCTCCCAGGTTGGGTATGATTCGCCCGGGGGCGAATACTTGTTTCTCCAACCTGGGGGCGAGGGTCTTGAAGTGGCGCGTGAATCGCCAGTAGGTGTCCAGGGTCAGACCGAGATACTTCATCTCGCGTCCGACCCTGATCCAGGCATCCCCGATCCTCAGGGACGCTCTGTTGGGGACACCGCTCCCAACCCTGTTTGCGGGCCACATCGCCTCGGTTTTCTCCAAGGCCACTCGCAGACCGAGCGTCCCGATCGAGGCTATTACGCGTCGCAGCGCTTCCTCGGCGAGGCTGATCGCCTCCCTCCAATTCTGCCCGGACGCCACCACCAGGGTGTCGTCGGCATTGCACACCAACGACACCCGCAGCGATGGCATCTCGACCCGCAGTACCGCGTCATAGGCGAGGATCCACAACATGGGCCCTAAAACGGACCCCTGCGGGACCCCGCGTATCACGTATGTCACCCCGTCGCCCTCCCGGCCGACGTACGACACCACACGGCCGTGGAGAAAGTCCCAGACCAGGCGGCGAAGGTAGAGCGGGACGTTGTGGTACAACAACGCCCGCTCGATCGCCGCCCAGGAGACGGTGTTAAACGCGTTGGCGATGTCCAATGACACCGCCACGGCGACACCGCCTCCCTTGACCGCCCGGCGCGACAGCGATCGTACCATCTGAATGGCATCTATTGTCGATCGCTGCCGCCTGAAGCCGTATTGGCGGTCGGATAGGTCCGGGCCCACGGCCTCCAGGTGTGCGCTCAGGCGGGCAGCTATGACTCTCTCGAGCAGCTTGCCCGCCTCGTCCAGGAGGCAAATCGGCCTATACGCCGAGGGTGACTCCGCGGGTCTACCGGGCTTCCGGAGGAGAACCAGCTTCGCCTCCTTCCAGGCGGGGGGGGGGGGGGGGGGGGGGGTATCTGCCGGTCTTCAAGATAGCGTTAAACAACCGCTTGAGACCGGCTCCTAGGGCGCTCAAGGCGCAGGCCCACACTCGCCCGGGCGCACCGTCGGGACCCGGAGCCGCGTTCCGCCTGCGTATTCGCGCCACTGCGGAAGCGAGCTCCTCGTCGCTGACTCCAGGGGCGTCGGAGGTGTCCGCGCCCCTTTCCAGCCATGGATCCCCGGACTCGTCGGCGCCACCCTCCCCGTGTACCGGGGAAAGGGGGAACAGCGCTTCTAAAACTCGTTCTAGGAGCCGGGGATCGAAGCCTTCCGTGACCGTGGGCGCCCAGGGTCCGAGTTTTACACTCACGGCCCTGTATGGACGCCCCCACGGATCCTCGTTGAGGGTCGCGACGAATTCCCGACAGGACTGATCTTTTGCCCGGGCTATGGCTCCCCGAAGTTCGCGGCGCGCAACTCGAGGAGCCGTTCCTCCGAGTCCCGTCGTCGGTCTTGACGACGGGCCTTGGTGTACTGGCGCCTAGCCACGAGGTTCGCCGCGCGGAGTTGCGCGATCTCGGGCGACCACCAATACACCGCCTTCCGACCCCCACCCGGCGGCCCGGTCCGCGGCATAGACGCGTCGCAGATCGACTGCAACGCGCCGCGGAACCAAAGCGCGCCGGCAACGGGGTCGTCCAGCACGTCGCCCGGCAATGGAGGCCAGGCGACGACGGAGGAAGCGAGTAGGGCCGCGTCAACATCAAGTTGCTTGAGCGCCCATCGCGGGGGATGCCTTCCGACTCGGGGACGCGGCTGGGGGGGGGGGGGCGGAGGTGGCCAGCATCACATACATGTGATCCGACGCCGGCTCGCAATCTTCCGCCACCCAGCAGTCAGACGTTTTAGCGGCGGCCGCGGGGTTGACCCAGATCAAGTCGATTACTCCCCCGTAAGGGGAGTGGGAAGGGGGCCGCACCCCGTAACGGGTGCGGCGACAGACCCCTCGTATGCCCCCCCCCCCCCCTGTGAGAGAGGGGGGGCGTGCAGTCGGGGGATATCTTGGGGAAGGGGAAAAGCGGCCCGCCAAGCTTTAGGGCGGGCCGCTGTATGTCAGGGAGGGAGAGCGGGGGGGGGGGTCCATGAACTAGGCCCCCCCCCCCGGGGAGCGGCGATGCCACGCCGCTCCCGATAGTGCGATCGAGCTCCGGGGCATAAACGGGCGGCTGATGACGGGCCGCCCTATAGGCACACGTCGCCGACCGCCCGCCCGAGGTGGCCGTCGGGGAATCACGCCCCGACCGCCTTAAAGGCCCCTCGGGATGCGGCGGCTGGGATGGCCCGTGGGGCCGTCCACGCCCCGGCCCGGTCCCGACCGTAGCATCATCGCGGCCGGGTAGCAGCTCGATCGCGGGGTCGTGGGATGGGGGTGCCGGGGGGCACCACCCGCCCTAGTAGCAGCGACCCCGGAAGAGGCGGCGCGGACGCGTGGTCCGTCGCGCCGCCGCGCTAGGAGACCATAGCTGGGGGAGGTGTTAATACTCCCCCAGGGAAGGCCCCCCTTGAAGGGGGTGCTGTGTGCGGAGTTGCTCTCAAAGCGCAGGGGGGAGGGCAGCGAACGAATCGCTAGTTTGCACTCGCATCAAGTCCCTCCCCTCAGGCGCGCAACTCCGCACACGTGGTAGACCACCTTGGAGGTTTTAGTGGGTTCGAGTCACGTGAAGTCACTCAGCGAGGTCTTACGCGACACCCTGCTGGGTACTGGCCGCTAAACGTGCCCACTACTATCTGTTGCAGGACTGTATTTAGACCTAAGGCCCTAAGGCCCTAAGGCCCCGGTTTTGTCCTGGTCTTCTCTAAATGCAGTCCTGCAAGAGGTAGTAGGGGGGCACGTTTAGCGGCCAATACTCAGCAGGGTGTCGGGTAAGACCCCGCTGAGTGACTTCACACCTAAGTCACTATAGCTCGTATAGGCACTATACGTGGCCAAACTCCAGACACCGGAAGCATTGTAGCCTCCTCTGTGCGAGCGGCGCCACTCGGGCCACTTGATCACAACTCTCCCCGCCCTCACGAGCCCGGACGCCGCCGCCGCGGGAGCGCGGACCCAGGCGGGAAACAGTCCCGCCGGGTCCTGCCGCTTCTCGCCGACCGAGACATCGGCCGGCGAACAACCCCCTGCGCCGCGATGGTGGCGCGGATGGCGTCCTCCGACGCCAGCTCCGTCAGGCCGCAAACCCTGAATTCCGCCATCCTCTGGGGGCAGTGCACCTTAATCCCGCTGCCCCCCCAGCTGCTCCAACAGCTTGGCTTTCAAGGCCGCGGCCTTGACCGAGCCCTGGGCTCCCGGGATTTCGGGGACGAGCCCCCCGGTAACGGCGCGCCTCGGCCGCATCGAAGCGATGCCGAGGTCGGCGACCTTGATATAATAGTTCAGTTTTGCCTTGTTACGAGCCGAGTCTGACGGCAATAAGATTGGCGGCTGCGAAGCCGAGTAGTTGAGTTTGTTTGTTGGAGTTTGTAACGGACGAACCGGTGTCTGGTTAACACCGGGAGCCACCAGGAAATGTTAATTTAGTCCTGTAACTTTATACTGCGATACACCTTGAGCGGTAAGGATGTATCTATGTAGGTTTATCTCGAAGGGGAAATTCAGATGATGATTACAACAAATGTCGACGTATTTCTTCCACATTTGATTAAGAGAGCAACAATAAATCAATGAAATGCGTTCCTTTTTGTACATAGTTATCAAAAAGCGTCTCATTTTTGTACTCTTTGGTGCAAGACAGGCGCAGCTCCAGAGTTGAAAAATTCGCCAAAAATATAAATAAAAACCTACTAACTCAATATCTACTACTTATTGTGTGAAAATGTATATTTTCCACATAGTGTTCACCTTTTAATGTTATGACATAACAATAATTTTATAAACAGTTTTTGCAGTTTACTCGAAACTGGTAATGATGGAGTTGCACCCCTCTTGTTGCAAGGTATTCAATTGCAACTGCGGTATCATACATTCTGCTTGTATGAAGATCTACCTATCGTCGATTGATCTGAGCAACTATTCGCAGTTGCGGATGACAAAACCAACGCTCGTGTGACTGCAGCCACAACATCCGTTACGTCAACGCTCGTATGACCGCGACCTGAGAGTGATTCGTGCACCTAAGTAATTTCATTACTATAGTTTTGCTTACTTTGTAACGTTCAGATACAGTTTCTTGACGGGGGGGGTCAGCGCTTCCTGCAGTTTTGCGACGCAGTCATGATTTTCCAATAAAACTGATATTCAATTGAAGGTATAAAATGTCCCCACCACTTTCGAAATCTGATTTTATAGTATAAAAGGAACTACGACTGCATACTCGGTTGTTCATTTCTAGTTTAATGCGATTAGAAGAAAAAGGCGTAGCAAGGTCGGGTTCCACTTCCTTTCGAGCAATTACACAGGAAAACCATACAGTACGTAACTAAAATGATGTATTATTTATTTGTTTTTATGTACATATATATATATATATACAGGGTGTAAACGGTATACGTAGCAATATTTTAGGGGGTGGTAGGGGAGGTCCAATGGAACATAAAAGTCCTATGACATAATATCCGATCGGTCTCCATTTTATAGTAATAATGCCTCAAAGTTAACATGTCTATATGCTAAACTAATAGTCGCAGGATTCCATAATTTTGCACATACATTGGAGATCACCAGTAGGGTTAAATTGTCTGAATACATTTTGTTGTATCTCGTATAGGTTAGCTGTTATAAACGTTTAAACATCGGAGATGTTTGTGGAAAAGATCGTCGCTACACGCACACAGATGAGCCATAGCACAAAGACCGCCCGTTGTGAGCTGTTCAAGATGACCCAGTAACCAAGTCACTACGGGCCCCTTACAGTAGCGGTCCCATTGAGGATCTGTTTGGAGTAGCGGAGGCACTTAGGTTCGTCAGCTAGAAAATAAGAAACAAGTGAACGAAAACTCTACACGTGTTCTTAGGCCAGGCGCGCAGTGGTGGCAATTTGTTGCGTGACAGTTTTGATGCTCTCGAAAAATGCATTGATTTACATGGAAGTAAACTCCTTTGACGACGTGACTGCAAAACCTGTTGTTTTTTTTCAGGAAGTGATAAAACTGTTTCTTTCCAAGAAGAGTGGGTTAGTAAAATTCTCCTGCAATTCTGTCGATCTGTTTTTTTACCTCACTGAAGAAATGTGGGGTGGTAGCGGTACGGTCAGCTGACTGTAATCGCGCGCGGTTGCTTTACCTGAGACGGAGCGCACCATTGCCTTAACAGCTTACTGCGACGTTAATATCAGCTGCATTACTCTAGAAATAAGCTTAATTTACAGAAAACATATCAGCGAATGTGGTAGTACTTTTTCTGATTTTTACAATCGCGACCTCGACGTGAAACGGTAAAGGACATTTCGATGTCTTCTGGCATCAGGATAATACATGTCCCGGATTGTCCCCCAATTCAGGGACAATACGCGTTGACGTATTCCGTGCGAGAGAAGGCGGGCTTGAAGTTCGATTGGTCCTGAACTAACCATTTGGGCCTACTTATCTCTCGTGTCTAAACCCGCGCTCGAATTTCCAAACAAAAGCAGGCGTCGACGTATTCCGTGCGAGAGAAGGCGGGCCTTGGGGAGGAGATATTACTGTGAAGAGGGCATCTTCAGGACAGTGGCCGTTTGGGAGGGATGCAGGGCAGATTGGTTAAATTAGGGCCAATGGGACTTCAAGCCCACAGTCTCTCGCACCGAATACGTCGACGCGTGCTTGTGTTTTGAAATTCGAGCGCGTGTTGATACTCGAGAGATAAGGGATCCGTCTTTAATTTGAGGGTAGGACGAAGCAGGCGGGACTACGCGCAGTCAGCGGACTACCCTTCTTTTCCTGTGTCTCTCCGCGAGACGTATTGATGCTGGATAATACTCTGTAATTTCTAGTTCTCCAAAATTAATCAGGCTGATCAGCCAGAGCATTTCGCCAGGGTCGCGGTTTATGACCGTATTGTCCCGCAAGTCGGCGGTAGGGAACGGTTTCCTACAGTTTCGGATAATTTATGACTTAATTGGTTCCGCCTCGTAGCAGACGTGAATTTTCTTCTTTATAGCAACTCGAAGACTTTCTGCTTCTCTTCCCTTCGGACCCTTTCGAACCGATACACGTGGTGTCTGTTTTCTATCTCGAAGCAATGGGTACATTGGCAGTAGAAGGACGGAGCGCGGGCTTTTGTGAAAGTTTTCGTTGCACTTCTTCAAAACACGTGTGTTCAGAAAATGTGCTGGCTTCTTTTTACCTGAAGCCTCTTGTCCTGGTGGGAGTTAACTCACAATGGAACGAGAGAAACTACTTGGGGTAGAGGAAATTTCTTGGAAAAAATCCTGTCAGTCAGTTTGCAATCGCGTCAGAGAAGTGTTTTCTACACAAGAGTATTACGCGTTGTTCTGAGCATAAACCCAGAACAACGGAGACGCAATTACTACTGTACGAGCATTTGGGCGGCCATATCTGCGGCACCGGACGCCAAGTGATAATTCATTTTCACCAATTTTTATAAGGTACGAACAACGCGTTCCGTGAAAAATAAATTAAGTGATCAGTGTTAGTAACCGTGCAGTGAAGTGAATATTTCGTATCTACATTAACCCGATCGCACTTGACGTTGCGACCCTATTACTTTGGTTGGTGTCGCATACCTGGGACCAGCTGTGCACTGGACGCATCCGTCGCTGACCAGGACCAGTTCAGTGACCTAGTGACGCAGGTTTTCAAACTGCAGGTGAATTTCCGAAAGGGTGAGTTTTAGTTACTTTATTGGTGATTATTAGTTATTAAATTTAACGCAGGCTACGGCTTATTTCCGGCGATAATTCTCTAAATTTCCGTACCTAAATTTTGTCTTCGGGGGTTTTAAACAGACTTATTCATTATCAGCAACAGTGTTGGCCGTTATTAAACTACGGATTCTTATCACAATAACAGACTACGATCACGTTTTGTTTATTTCCTGTTACATTACTTTTTTGTTTATGCGATATTTGAAAACGAAATTTACGTATTTCTTGTCCTCTCACTTCAAATAATTATTATTTTCGATTCTGTTTTAAAAAAAATGTGTATTCATTTTTTTACGTTTGACATGATGTTCCTCGATTTATCTTTAACTCGTAATTCACTTTAAATGACAACCAAACGATGACGAAAGGTATCGATTGCCGTCGTTTTCGCAGAGAGCTGATGAGAAATGCGGAGCTGAAAGAGTTTGGTTCTTAATAGGTATTCAAACTCCTTCGAGGGCCGAAAGCCATAAACTTGCGGTGAAGTATCGCGGGGTGTTGTCTTCGCCACGGGATACGATGCGGCATCTCCTTGAGTGGAGTCGCTGGAGGATCACTCTTAAGAGTCTTTCCTTCCGAAAAACACACCATGAAAGATCAGAAGTCAACACCCTGTTTCAGTGTGTTGGTCTCACCAATATGCGCGAGCTACTATCCGTTTCAAACGCATGGTGCAAACTTTAGGGCATTATTACTGTAAAATGGAGACAGATCGGACACTATGTCATAGGACTTTTATGTTACATTGGACCTGCCCTACCACCCCCTAAAATATTGCTACGTATACCGTTTACACCCTGTATATTATTTATTTGTGTTTTAAATATATATTTTATATATATATAAAATGTTTTTTAGTGTTTTGTTAATACTAATATTACCTGTTATTATTTTATTATAATATTTTAATATGCGTTTCATTATTGTTACTATATTTATGTAATAAAACTCAGTTAACTTAGATAGAACAATTTTTAATATAAAAATGTGAATTATTTCCACATTGTATGTATTCTTTTACTTTTGTCCCAAGTCCCCATTCAAGTGCCGCACTGTGCTGCGCTTAAATCGTACTCCCGCTGTTTCTTTAAACCTAAAGACAGTCACAATTGCCCCTAGCGGTAAAAAGTGTAAACAACAGTTAACTATACGCCATTAAGGGGGCCGTCTCAGCGGGCCTTGAATGTGTGCGTATGCTCACACAAGCTAGGAAAAGCGTGTACGTATACGCGAAACCTTTTCAACCATTATTCGTCCTGGAATCGGCAAGAATTAAGTTTTTGCGGGTATAGTTGCCTCCAGTAGACATCAGTGCAGGGTGGAACGGTGCGTTTGAATGCTAATAAGCATCGCACGTTGAAATAAAAATGAATTTATGACTCGAAAACTGACAGAATGAGGCTTCAAGGCTTCTCCGTTGGTGGCGCCACTGGTATAGTCGAGCCACGTAGCACCAGCGTGACGTGACGCAGGGCCGACGCGAGGTTAGCTGGCGCCTGTATGCAAGAAAATTTTTGGCGCCCCCAAATTTTTGCACCTGTTTGCACTGGATGCAATAAAAAAGAAATATATTTACATTTTGTTTATGTGGGAGTTGGATTCCTTTATTATAAGCGTGTGATATAGTTTTTTAGCACCACTTTCGGCTGGCGCCCTTAAGGCGGGATCTCCTACCTGCGACTGGTCGCAGCGATTTGACCCAGCGACTGGCCCCAGGCTGAATCTCCTTTCCTGCGACCAAGGGTGTGCGGATACCCGACTTTTCGGGCTCGGGACGAGCCGGACACTTTCGGGCGGGATCGGGCGGGGTCCCGATACTTTCGTATTGCTCGGGATCCCGAGACTCGATTCGGGCTACAAGCATAGCCGCCATGAGCGGGCAATTTGATTTCAGGTCGGCTCGGCAAAACTCGGACGTTTAAACTGGTTGTCTATTCGAGCGGGATATTCAAATCGACTAAATGTACCTTACCGCAGTTTGCTGATTATTGGCGAAGTTTACCAATCATTGCCGAATGGGCATTTAAATTGGTTGTCTAGTGATTTCCCTAGTTTATTTCTGTCCTTGTCGAGTGACGCCTCTTATTATATCTCCTCTTTGCTTGTAGCCCGAAACGAGTCTCGGAATCCCGAAAACTTCGGGATCTCGAGCAATACGAAAGTATCGCGACCCCGCCCGACCCCACCCGAAATTTCCCGACCCGTCCCGAGGGCCAGGTACCCGAGACTCGGGACGATCCGCACACTCCTACCTGCCACCAAGTCCATTGCCACAGTGGGGCAGAATCCCAAGAAACAAGGAAACGAGTCAGAATTCAAAAGTTGTGGGAGGATTATGTATTTTTATATATTTATGATAATAATAATAATAAATCGTGTTTATTCTTTTATAATATTTGATACAACGCAGTGGAGTTAGAAACGCAAAGTACCTACAGAATGGGCGAGGCTCAGCGCCGCTGTTATTCATGCCTGACCCGAATATTTCTTGCAAGCTACTAATATGAGCTCCTAAAAAAGGTAAAAACCCAGAAAGAAGACCCAAAAATAAGCCAGAAATAAAGATTTTAAAAATTATAGAAAAAATTGTAGCTAAAAATATTCTATCCTCCCAATGGCTCACCTTCTCTCACATCTGAATACGTCAGCGCGTGCTTTTGTTTTAATATTCCAACGCGTGTTTATATTCGAGAGATATGGGATCGATCTCGAATTTGTAGGGAGGACAAAGCAGGCGGCACCACGCGCAGTCAGCGGCCCACCCATTATCTTCCTGCGGCTCTCCGCGAGGCGTACTGGTCTTTCTGCAGAATAATTTCGATTCCTACCCCATTGTCAGGGAAACATTCTTCAATCTAACATAAGAACATCTTCTTCTTTTGGTAATTTTGCGGACCATAAAATTAATTTTCGTCACGGTCAACGTTCCGACCATACTTATTCTTTTATACTGTAGCGAAACACGGTTTATTGCCTGTCGAACGTAGAGGAATTAGCTTGTAGCAATTGGGGATTAAGCCTAAAAATTGTTCAGCTGTTCTGAAAGTTACCTTGGCAGATATTTCCTAATTACTTTATATCGTGTAGGGGGCCAAAGGTGTAATGTAATAAAGCTGTAGTAAACCGTGACCCGCTAACAATCCGTTTAGGGCATCACTCACCACGCTACATCATGGAACTTCACGTGTGTGTCAAACATAAACACGTGTTTACACACAGATCAGAAGTAGGCGTCATGATATTTTTACCTTTTTTAGGTGCTCATATTAGTACTCTACAGGTAACATATAAAAATACATACTCCCATATCTTTTGAAATCTGACTTATTTCTTTATTTCTTGGGATTCTGTCCCACTGTGGCAATGGGTCGCAGTGCGACTGGTCGCTAGACTCCCTCCGGAGGGAGTCAAGCGACCGGTGGTCGCAGTGCCCAGCCTGCGACTAGGTATAATGGGAAACAGACCCTATCGCATTGTGTTGCCTCTCGAGTAGCCTAGGCTGGTACTCAAACAGACTCGCGTCAGGCTCCTATGTCTGGCGCATACCCGACGATCGCAGACGCTTGTAGGAGAGCAGATGAATGCTTTCCCATTGAACCAGTATACTGCGACCAGTCGCAGGTAGGAGATCCCGCCTTAAGACGTCTGTCCTAAGACGTCTTTAAGTCGTCTTTAAGCTGTCTGTGCCAAGACGTCTTTCACACGACTGCGTTATGACGTTTTTGGGACGCCTGTGTCAAATCGTTTCTGAGACGTCTGTCCTAAGACGCATTTGGGACGTCTTTGAGACGTCTGTGCTAAGATGTCTTTTAGACGACTGTGTTAAGACGCCTTTAAGACGTCTGTTCTGATATGTGTTTAAGACGTCTGTCCGAGTAAGTGTTTAGGGCGTCCATGCCAAGACGTTTTTTAAACGACTGCGTTTAGATGTCTTAAAAACGCATATGTACATAAACAAGTCACGACTAGGCCGGCTCGCGATGGATAGTACGCGACCGCCAGGCGGCGACCGGACCGAGCGCCTCTCGCAGGTGGGATACAGCAGTCATGCCTATAACAGAGTCGGGCAGACCATATGTATACCATCACTCTCGAGTATAGTGCCTATACGAGCTATAGTGACTTAGGTGTGCAGTCACTCAGCGAGGTCTTACGCGACACCCTGCTGGGTACTGGCCGCTAAACGTGCCCACTACTATCTGTTGCAGGACTGTATTTAGACCTAAGGCCCTAAGGCCCCGGTTTTGTCCTGGTCTTAGGGCCTTAGGGCCCCGGTTTTGTCCTGGCCTTAGGGCCTTAGGGCCCCGGTTTTGTCCTGTTCTTCTCTAAATACAGTCCTGCAAGAGGTAGTAGGGGGGTACGTTTAGTGGCCAATACCCAGCAGGGTGTCGGGTACGACACCCCTGAGTGACTTCACACCTAAGTCACTATAGCTCGTATAGGCAGTATACATGCTTTTTTGAAGAAGGAAATTTATATTTTCGACTTGAACTCGAATATGCCAAAAAATGTCCCGATCATTCGCTATTGCAAGACGTTCTTCTTTTTTATGAAGAAACGAAAATATTGAGCAGCATGAAAATAGACTTTCTCAAATGAGAACAAGAGCAGCTACTCGACGGGCTTCATTTTTCAAAATACTTAATTTCATTAAACGATATTAATTCTAATAAACAGAAATCAAGTCACGCTTAATATATCTAATATCTCTTTAAAGAGCTGCAGTAGGCCTAATCAAGTCCTTACGAAGACGTCTTCGAGACGTCTTGAAAGTCTGAAACAGACGTCTTTAAGTCGTATTTAAGACGGCTGTGTGCTATCTGGGAAGATTACACTAAAGCTTTAATGTTAAAAGAATATGTGAGAGTGGACATTTTTACGCGTAGAAATTTAACAATTAATAATTAAAAGTTTACGGAAAACTGTGGCGTAGGTATAACAATTACGGAATTCGAATATTGTATCTACGCACTTCCACAATTGATTTTCTTAAAAAATGTTACTCGACAGTCATACTTAACTTTTACCCGATGTATTGCGTTTTAAACGATTTTGTCCAGTTATAAGGTAAATGTTCCTATTTCTGCTCATGTCCCCATTTCTGCTCATTTCGTATTTTTCTCATTATTATAAGCGTTACGTTTGAACTATGGTTGCAACAAAATAATTCAAAATTATTTGAACATTTACGCGAGTGTTTCACGAGGTTGGGACTAAGCAAAGTGCAGCATAAGCAATGAAAAACTTTTAAAACGAGAGACTCGTGATTTTTCGATCGTGTTCTAGCTAGTTGTGCTAAGGAACAGCGTCACTGGAGCAGAAATACGGACATTGTATTTAATTACAAATTACTAATAGTTAAACATCTTGAAATATCTTTCTTAAATAGTTTTCGAATTGGTTGATTTATTATTAAAGAAATAATTGATTACTCTGCAACTTTTGATCACAAACAAATTTTTTACACCTTCTTTATGACGAGTAACCTTTTAAATGAGCAGAACTTGGGACATTCACCTTATCAAGAATTATGCATCTCTCCTCCCTGTATAGCGTCGCGCAGATAATAAAGAACTTGTCACTAAAAACGGCGCCCCCTACAAAAACTTAAACAGTCTCTCCACCAATAAAATTACTCTTTTCTTTCGTATGTATATCTTCTCTACTGTACACACTACAAACATCGTTTTCGTCCACTGTATATGTATACCTAGGTATAGGTATGCGTCCTCCGCACACACTGAACGCAGATATGCACCCATAGCATCAAAAAGATTAAGATTTAACCCACGGAAAGCATCTTCCTCCTATACAATTAATTAACATACGCGTAAAGATGTTGGGAAAATGATCCTACCTTTTCTGGAACGCAAGTATTGGGTTTTTTTCCAGATCACTAATATCGACTCCTTTGCCTTTCTCCTTGACATCCGAATGTTTGCTACACAACAGCCATCCGATATGCGCAAAAAAGAATCCCCTCTTTGCGTTATAAGGATCTGCATTTGTCTCGCTATATTTATGATGAACTCTATGATCCCTGGCCCAGTCAATTGCAGCATCCTGTCGAGAAAAAAAAACTGGGAGAATTAAGTTAGGTCCACTTGATTATAATAACAATATATTATTGTATATCAATATCGAAGATATCTGTTAGAATCATTTAACCGATTTAACGGGTGCTTCTGAATTGATATGCCGCTTGAACTTTGCATGAGTTTCAGTGATAATTCGTAGAGTTCCTTTCCGTCATCAGGCGAAACACTTAAAGGTCCGCGCACACATATCCGTTCCGTGTCAGTTCGGTTCCGGCGCAGTTCCGGCGTGCCAGTGGTAAGAAGAAGAGACCCTCTACGCCCCTCTTCTTCTTACCACTGGCACGCCGGAACTGCGCCGGAACGGAACTGACACGGAACGGATATGTGTGCGTAGACCTTTAAGCGTATAGAAATCGCAAATAAATAATGTGAAAGGTAAGGAGAACATTTACGGTTTCGATCTTATTTTAATCGAAAGAATTGTATACATTTTTCTTTGTTGTAACCCCACCGACACCCAGCGTAACGACATCCCGACACATTCCGATTGCTCCAACCGAACAGTCGAAATCCGGTACAACTGAGTAAGGGTTTTCGGAAGCGTACCGAGAACCGTCAGCTTATGGTGAAACACCCAAAAGCGGGCCAAAGACGGAGACCCCGCTGGCCCCCGCTTTGCCCCGATTAAAGTATAAGAACCATGTACGAGCAATCCGAGCTCAGACTTGTTATAGACTCTATACGAGACTCACGCGGTTTGTCACAGTATCCATGTAACCCAGATCGGGATAGAATAAATCTTGTTTAACCTACGGTGAGTCCCAACTCTTTAACCGGCCAAGGATCCTACTACCCTCGGCTTATAACCGAGTATATTCGTCCCGGCATCCTCACCCGAGTATTCGGAGCCCGTCGGACGACAACAGCGAAGGACGACCTAGGAACACCGCGAGATTCTCAGGGAGAATCTCGACCCAGCCGCTTTCCACAACATCTTTCTAATTTTATAAATAATTGACTTTTACTTGTCAGACTTATTTGAAATATTTGCATACCTACTTATATCAGTTCGGGTACTCGAATTAATTTCAAATCGATTTATTGGCCGTACGATGACCAGTTGCTTGCAATTTCTTTAGAACTGTCTATTTAACAATCATTCGAAATAATTTATTAAAACTAATGCTATCAAGAAGCTGATAAGTTTGGATTAAAACCGTTTGATAAAGGAAGAATAATGACTGTTCGTTCCAATCAGTCAAATTGCGCAGTTTCGTCTGCTACATAATCGCATAGAATTTTATGGAATCTCATCATTTGGCCCATACAACAGTTACAAATTTCTTTATGGACGAATCCATTCACTTACTTGGAAGGCTATAGTGTTACATATCATCAGTAGGACCTGGAGCTGCCATTTTGCTTTGTAGGATTTGTGTGCCCATAATCTGTGGGCACCAGCTGTGATTCCCAAGCCACTTATTAAGTACATGATGTATGCTGCAAGTAAAAAACGCATGGAAGAAAACGGTATGTATATATACGATATAGGTAGGGGAAGCCGGGGCAAAGTGAACCTCGGGGTAAAATGAGCTTCCTTAATTTATTCTTTAACAATAGAATATATTTACAAATTTTGGTGACGTAATAAATGTGTGTAATACCACAATGATAATTATGCACATTCAGATATCGAAAAATGGAAATTCATTTAAAAAATTAAAAATGAAGTTTTAGAGATTTCCGATTGGTTTTCTTTTCAATTTAGCTTGTTGGATAAATGAGTCTTAAATGAGTTATTTTAACTCTAAATTTTTTCTGCGTGTTTATAACAAGCTTATAAACATACATGTACACGCCTTTGAAAAACCATTAATCCTAACATTATTAAATAATTAATTTTCCATTGAGTACATATTCGGGGTAAGCTGAGCTACAAATGGCTGCGAAGAACAGATGTGCAAGTGATTTGCGCAATAGCCTAACCTGTCAGCTGACTAGAAAGCCACGCGGCGTGGTGGAACAAAAACTAACCTCAAAAACATTTCCATAGTTTTTGACAACCACGGTGCAAAGAAGACAGAAGCTGCCGTGCTACACACGTCATTCCAGCGCAAGGGATTAATAATTAGCTGTATTCTTAATTAAAGTTCTTATTTTGTTGCAGTTTACTTTACCCCGGATAGTAGCATATATGGGGTAAAGTGGTCTTTTTGGTTTTTTCTTTTCAAGTTGAATTTTAATACATTTTAAGTATATTTTAAGTATTGCTATTAGTCATTTATCAATAATAATGTTCGAATTAAAGTATAAATCTATTTCCACACATTTTTATTGAAAGGGAAAAATTTTATTCGACTTCAAACTTTTTCCGTCTCCCTTTGCCCCGGTCTCCCCTATCTACACATTTTTACAGCCTAAAATGAAGTTTCCCTTTTCATTTCTAAAATCAACAACCGTAACTCAGTTACCGTGTTAGTTATGATTACTCAAGTGCAAATCGTTTAAATGTTTCATAGGGTTGTAACTTATTAAATGATAAGGATTCGACGATTTTCACTGTATCAAGTGTAGATCATCCTACATTCTGTGGTTTGTCGAGGAAAATTTGTTAGTATTCTTCAGAACAATATACCTCGCACATCTGACCGTAAAAGAATTCAATCACAGCATCGACCATAAAATTCTGCTATTTTTCCCATCAACCATTGTAGGAGACGGAAAAAAGGAAAGCAGCTCACCGGGACAGCTCAACCGCCTAACCGATTCCCCCACTGCGGCTTCCCCGAGGGCTCTACTCATTGAGCTCCTCTTAACGGGCGCGCGCCACCTATGGACCTGGGCCTCACTCACACCACAGGCCGCCCGTCCGTCTCCTAACCTATGAACTCCTACACCATGTACACTAAGGGACATAATCGGCTTCCCTTCGGAAATTTGGCAACGTTGCATGTCACTAGGCATAACACAGTGGTTCTAGTGACAAGCAACGTTGCCAAATTTCCGAAGGGAAGCCGATTATGTCCCTTAGTGTACCTACCTACTGTTACGCTATCGCTTGAACGTAGCTGGGGAATTATGTATAATCGATAAGTATGTAGGAGCGAGATTTGAAACGGAGGACAAGGAAGAGTTTATTGCCAGGGAACGTAAATACGTGGAGCATGTTGTATTTCTCGGGGGTTCTTCCTTACTATTTTTGAACGTGTCCTTATAATTAAATAGCTTTCAAATTACAGTTAGGCCAGGCGAGGGTAGTAAATAGCTTAACTTTTCCTTGCACATCTGCGTGCCAAGTTTCGTCGAGCGGGCAGCTACGCGCCTCATAAAAGCACTTAAAATTCTGACCTTCCTTTCAACGACTGCCGATGTCTTGTAAGGGTAAAAACTCCGGTCGGGGGAGGCCGAGTCATAAAGTCATAAACCTTGCTCGGGCGACGTCTTCTTGACCCTGAGGGTTGCGCTTACCTACCTTCCGGATATGTATGTAATGTATGTAGTTTATGTAAACTAAGTATGTACTCGGAAAGCGCGCCTCGACCATCAGCCAAGAGTGGAGGGAAGCGCGAAAGAGGGAGAGACGGCTAGAGGACAACCCACTGACGAAGCTTGAGGGATGGCATCGTTCTGATTGGACAACAAGGATCTATGGGGGGACCAGGAGGATCTTGTCATCGGCTTCGTCGACGAGCTCGGAGCTGATTCTTGAACGCTTCAGGCATTCTGTCTCTAACCAGCTTCCTGAACAGTCCGAATAAATTCCAGAGTTAAACTTGCAAATAGTACTTATATTTTATTTAAAACTCCCACGCACTCCGACGAGCAGAGCGGTTCAGCGCTCCACGGGCACCAACCTGCGTTCTGTTATTAAAATCACCGCCAAAATACGTAACACTACCATTGAATTCTGGAAAGTTGGCGTGCGAAACAATGAATACGGATCTGATTGATTATGACTATAGTATAATCTCCTCCTCCCTATAGGGCTACCTGCTGTGACACAATTAAGTACTATCTTTCCCTCAACTTGGTACACCGATAGAGACCGTCACCTTGTTTAGGAATATACAGAACATAAGGTCAGATACTGAATAACTTGTAATATATTGGCAATTACAGTTCTAACACTCCGAAAGTAGAATTTATATTAATGAGTGTACCAAGCCTCATCACCGACGTATGGGTCAGACGCATTTATATTGAAACAATGGACAACAATGCTCTTGTTTTCCTATAACCGATATTCAAATATTTCGTTCGCGTCAGACGCATGCCTCTGACGATCGCTTGCATCTTGCATCAGAGGCAGTCACGACGCAAACGGAATGCGATTTGATCAACAAAAATGTCAATCAAATTTTCCTTCGGGGGGGGGGGTGATTTTTTTTAGAATCTGTCGCATATTAACGTGTCTTTTACGATCCAAGTGACAAAAGATTATAGAAATGGTATGGAAGTGACCAGCGACCTGCGACTAGCAGGAAGTATGCGTCACATCCCGCGTAAAAATGTTTTGGGGGTTTAAAGATACTGGAATACTAAGTAGGGTAGATGTCCCAATTACTGCCACCTTAAGATTATAACTGAACTTCATTTAATCATTTCACGTGTTGTTTAACCTAAAAATCGTCTCCGATTGAAACATAATATTATTTAACATCTCTTTAATTAAAAAAAAATAGTTTTATGAATTAAATATGAAGAATTTATTAATATTTAATTAAAATTCGCGAGCGATCCTAGTGTACCTATAACTGTCACCTCAAAAATCGTCTTGTCCGTATGACTGCCACCCAATAACTGTCGGTCCTAATAACTGTGACCACATAACTGACGGTCCCTATTATTGACAATGAGACCCGATTACAGTCGGTCCTTTTTACTAAGACTCGATTAGGTACTGCCAGTCCTATTTACTGATTAATAGCCAGAATTATCGAACGCATAGTTTTGCATCACACGCTATGTGATTTTGAGGTTACGAATTTGAACTTTGAGAGATGACAGTTATGCGTACTTCACGTTTTTTTGTCCCGAATACTGCCAACAGTAATAGGGACAAGCCCAAAAATTTTGTCCCTAATGATGTCACCGTTAATTATTATAACTTAACAATAAATATTATGTATTTTATTCGTTACATTATTAAAGTAATTCTTCTAGACCGGAATAATTCATTTTATGCAATAGATAGAGGTTGAATAGTAAAATTGCGACCCTTTCTTTAGTACGATTTCGCCATCACTTCCTACTAACGTCGTCGCGTTTTTGACGCTCAAATGGCACTTTCATTTTTCAATATTATTTTTTAAGCACTAGGTACATATGAGTACATATATTTGTTTTATTTTTATGTAAATCAGAATCTCCGTTTCATAATAACATTTTTTTGTACATTTTGTTTCATATGTTACGTTTTTATTATATAAAATAAATAAAGTGGCAATAATTGGGACACTGGCAGTAATTGGGACATCTACCCTAGTAGGGGCAGGGTAGGGCAATCTTGAAGAAAATTACGAGATTACGATAACGCATGGCTCATAAGGTTCGGACGACACATTGTTTTCGGGCCTTGGTGACGCAGTCTCCGCAAGCAAGAACATGCCTTTGGAAGAAAAGGGACTTACACTGAAACTGGTTCAATGTAAACGTACGGAGTTTTGTACAGAGCGACTATTTTTTTATATATATATTTTTGTAGTATAACATCCTGAGAATACCTACTGAGTGAAAGTTTCACACAAAAATTCGTAACGATATAGATTCTACAATCACCTAACCAATTTTGACTCCAAACGCAGGTATGAGCCGAGAACACTTTGAACACGTTTTTCTCGAAACACGATATGTATTTCAAAGCGGTAACCACGATTTCAGAAAAACTAATCAACCGATTTAAAAAAAACCTTGGGCCATTTGCTTCGTAATTGGACTCGCTATCGCAGCACCCTATAACATAATTTCTTGAAGCACGGATTTCTTTTGTATCTGCACATTTATGCGGAAAATTACTTGCTTTTGTTGCACTACTTCGTTCAAATGTGCACCAATCATCATAGTTTTGGTCTTTTTTGCCCCAAAAAGGGATGCTGTGATAGCCATTGATATAAATTTTAAGAAATAGTTTTAATTTTTTATTTTGGACTTTTTGATTTTAATATCTCTTTTTGGCAGCGATGCACTAAGCGCTACCTAGAAAATGCATCAAGACCGAAAATATGAAACAAAAAATGTAATCAACCCAACATAAATGACTCGTATCAATGACACTTCGATAGAATTCGTTCCACTGGTATTCAGTTTCCTTCGTGACATTTCTTAAAAAATTACCATCGAAGTAGTAATGTTGCTCACCATAGACGGATGTTATCAACTTGGCAGAAGTGAAGGCAAGGTATAATCCGTATAGCGCTGCAACATGAAGGTACGCGAAGAGAATCACGTTCCTCCAGACGATGCGTATCTCGTATTTTTCCTTCGGCGCATCCATCACTGCATTTTCTTCAAGCGTATCATCTTCGAATAGCACACCCGTCGGTGTACTTGTGACATGTGGCGCCATTCTCGCTTTATTCCTGAAAACAAACGTAGGGTAATTATGGAAAAGTTGCCGCACCTTACGCATTATGGTCACCGTGTCTAAATTTTGCAATGGAAACTTCTTCCAAGGGTAGGCACATATTATTAATTGAACAACGTGTGCTATGACATGCATTGAAGACAACCTCGAAATACCGAAAGTGCGGAGTCTCTCCCACAATTACCCTATAACCTTTCCTTTAACGTACAAAGCTACGAGTGGTTAGGAATAGTAGTGACATGGAGATTTCATCGAGAACCTGGAGGAATGTAATATGAGTTCCATTTTGTACACATACGAGTTTCGTTTACACGTAGGTTTAATGGAATGTCACAACTATGGAGTCGCCGACTTCAATCAATTTCTTTTCCTATTATATTCTATGAATCACACTTTTCTTATTTAAGGCCTTAACCCAGCGTTGGCCACATCGGGCCATTTGGGAGTATAGTGCCTGTACGAGCTATAGTGACATAGGTGTGAAGTCACTCAGCGAGGTCTTACGCGACACCCTGCTGGGTACTGGCCGCTAAACGTGCCCGCTTCTATCTGTTGCAGGACTGTATTTAGACCTAACGCCCTAAGGCCCCGGTTTTGCCCTGGTCTTAGGACCTTAGGGCCCCGGTTTTGTCCTGGCCTTAGGACCTTAGGGCCCCGTTTTGTCCTGGCATTAGGGCCCCGGTTTTGTCCTGGTCTTCTCTAAATACAGTCCTGCAAGAGGTAGTAGGGGGGCACGTTTAGCCGCCAATACCCAGCAGGGTGTCGGGTAAGACACCGCTGAGTGACTTCACACCTAAGTCACTATAGCTCGTATAGGCACTATACATCCGTCGGCGCATTTGTGAACTATGGCGCCACTCTTGCTTTATTCCTGAAAATAAACGTACACACGCACACACATTATACTACATATTGTTTATTGTACAAAGGTACGAGTGATTGGGAAAAATAGTGACATGGAGATTTCATCGAGAAACTGCAGGACTGCAATATGTGTTCCATGTTTATTCTTAAGATCGTCTTAAGCAACGACTGTGAATACCGCCCATACAAGTTTCATTCGCACGTATAATGGAATGTCACAACTATGGAATCACCGACTTCGATCAATTGACTTTCCTATTATTTACAATAAATCCCACTTTTCTTGTTTAAATGTTTTATATGAATGTATAAAATTGTTACGAGACGAGGCTGAAGACAGTGAGATTAGCGGCTGCGTAACCGAGGATGTGTGGGAGTTTTAGAATTTGTTAGTAGGGGACCAACCAATGCCTGGATAGTGGATATCACCGGGAGCCGCTAGGAAAAGTTAATTTAGCCTCGTAACTTCAAAACGTGACACTCCTCGGGCGGTTAAGATATATCTCTGTGGGTTTATCTCACACTGGAAATTCAAATATTGATTGGATTCTAATAAAGAAGTGTTAGTAACAAATAGTAACGTATATTCTATAAGTTCGGTCATTACAATTCGTAGAGTGTTTGGCTCGGGTTTCAAACAACTGAGAAATGCGGGAATCTCAAAGAGGAATAAGTTTGAAGTAATACCTAACAACAATGTTACGTACTGTATGGTTCTCCTGTGTAATTGCTCGAAAGGAAGTGGAACCCGACCTTGCTACGCCTTTGTCTTCTAATCGCATTAAACTAGAAATGAACAACCGAGTATGCATTCGTAGTTCTTTTTATACTATAAAATCAGATTTCGAAAGTGGTGGGGACATTTTATACCTTCAATTGAACATCAGTTTTATTGGAAAATCTTGACTGTGTCGCAAAACTGCAGGAAGCGCTGACCCCTCGGATCGCGTGCATTCTAAACACCCAAATAGGTTAAAATGTCAAGAAACTGTATCTGAACGTTACAAAGTACTTAAGCAAAACTATGGTAATGAAATTACTTAGGTGCACGTGTCACTCTCAGGTCGCGGTCATACGAGCGTTGACGTAACGGACGTTGAGGCTACAGTCACACGGACGTTGGTTTTGTCGGCCGCAACTGAGAATAATTTCTCACATTAGTCGACGGTAGGTACTGTCGTTTGCTGAGAAGAAGGAACCCGAACGATACAAGAGGCAAGGGGGCAGGGAAGGGCACTGTTCCGTTAACCTGTAGGCATGTAGCGGATAGAGGAGTGGGGGTACATCCTCCACCATTATACCCCCAACCGAACGTCGAACCAATCAACGCCAAAGTGAAAATTTGCCGACGCCAGCGCCAACTAGTGAGACCGCGGCCAACCAGCGTCGCTGGGGAATCGGTTGTCGACGAGTGAGACCGCGGCCAACCAGCGCCGACAACCGATTCCCCAGCGACCATGCATGTTTCTGCGAACATTAACATTTATAAGAAAATATGTATTAAGGGGGAACAACACTGTGACTGCCGGAAATGTAAGCCATTCTTATGAATTTTTTTCAGGAATAATTTACAGTTTTCACAGAAAATTTTTATTATCTATCTTTAGTACGCTGTCTTAAGAGACTATACAAAAAATTAATAGAAAAACATCCATAAATTTTAATATACTAATTAATCTTCTAGCCCCCCCCCCCCCCCCCCGCGCGAGCCGGTCGAATGTGTAACTATGGAATAGAAGGTCCGAAATCAAATTTCATTTTTTTCGTTTCCCATCGTTTCCCATCTTGGCGTTGATTGGTTTAACTGTCACCGCGTCATCGCGCGCATGCGTTCCTCCTCCCTGCGACGGTAGTATCCTACTACGCAGCATCTTTCCCGTGGACACTGAGTGCAACTGCGCTCGGCGCACGACGTTTTCGTCCTCTTGAAAGGGTCTAATTTATGAGGCCGCGCGCACGAAATGGGCCGACGCTCTGCCAGGCGCGCACGCGGATGCTTGGCGCGCACGTCGAAGACAGTGGAGAACAACTAGCCTCCTTCTTTACATCGTGCTTTCTTTATCTAAATAAAGCTAACGCCGGCGGTTGGGTCAGTAGCCGAAACAACGCCTTCACACTTCATACTACTTGAGGTGTTCGAAGGGATTTACTACGTCGCGGTCACCGATTGCTGAAAATTGTGTTTCAAATGAAATGAAGAAGTTCTCTGCCGTGGCTTCCCTCCCACAGTTCCGCTATCACTTTCAACATCGCTCAGTCATTCGCTATCTCGGCGTCCTGTTTGTTTTTTTCTCACACGATATGAGATTGAGGGTAGTTACCATTGCGACCAATAGTGAAAATACGAACGCCCTTTGTTTAGGTAGTGTGAAAAAAGGTGGGCCATAGGGAGGAGGCTATATCATGACTAATTGAACCAGCATTCCTCCCAGAGGTCAACTTTCTACACCTCCACAAGAAATACACGTGTATCATTTATTGAATTTCATTGTTATTGAATTTGTCTTAAAACGCACTATCTAGTAATCTCTAAAAAAATATGTAGTTCCATTTAAAAAACCCAAATTGACCATCGTATCTTTTAAAATAATAATCTAAGAAAAAAATCGTCTGGGCTAATAACTTTGCTCCCTCGAAACATGCAATTCCATATAAACATTAATACTTAGCGCTGCGCCTCGAATTAGTGTTGCTAAACTGAATAAATATGTATAAATTGCATTAATCTTTTTCTTTCTTTCTTGTGTGTGCGTTCGTAATGTATTTTAGATTGTAAGTGAGTTATTGTAAATTATTAATTTACTATTCATAAGAGAATTAACATTATTTCGGTTTCGCAGCGCCAAGTATTTTGAATAAAATATTTATTGATATTGAAATATTTATTTCTATGTAGGGTCACGGAAAAAAGGAAGTCGCCTCACCGGGATTCGAACCCGCGATCTCTAGATTTGCGCGCTGGCCAGCCGCCTTAACCACTTCGGCTACCGCCGACTTCCCGGTCTTGATGCTTCCGTGCCCTCTCTTATGGTATGGGGGTTCCTGATCCCACATCTATAAAAATATATGTGCTTAATATTATTAAGCGCAGTTGGAAAGCACCGAATCTTACATTGCGTTACAGTTACACAGTGTCACCTTTGCACGCTGCGGGAAAGCACCTTTATGTACTTGCAGCACATTTTGATTTCACATCTTTCTTTAATTTTGTAATTATCTTCTATTTTTTGTGATTTATTTGATTTTGTGTACTTGGCGTAATTTTTTTTCTTTTTTGAAGTTTTTTTATGGGGTAATCGATGACACATCGCCGAGCAACTCCAGGCGGCAGTTTAGACGGATGAACGATGCAATGTCGCTCGGCTAGGGCCTCAGAGTAGGGCTCTTACTTTTCGCGGGTTTCCGGTTACCCGGGTACCCGGTGAACCGGGTCCTACCCGGTTACCCGGGTGCTACCTGGGTTTGCGGGTAATACGGTTACGATTACCCGATACTCGTGTTATACGGGTAATCGACGACATACCGGTTATTGCAGTGGATCGTAACAAACCTCTTATTATACCATTTTGTTTCATGAATATTGTTAGTTATAAATTATTAGTAATATTGCAAGTTGCTTCTGCGCTGTCATCCTCAGTTTTTGAGAAATTCGATTTTGAAAAAGACTGCACATTTGCGCAAACAGTAATGAATAACTATTACTGTGTCGACACAAAAGATGTTCAACGTTGAAAATTTTCATTTTTTTTTTCAAAATCGAATTTATCAAAAACTGAGGGTGATGGCGTCAAACGGTTTGCGGATTCGTTTTCAGTGCTCCAAAACATATAAGAAACGGCTATTAAATGTTACAAGTCCAGATGGCTGCCGAACTGTGTTACCCGTATCATACGGGTATCGAGTACCCGTAACCGTATTACCCGCAGACCCGGGTAGCGCCCGGGTACCCGGGTAGCGCCCGGGTACCCGGGTATCACCCGGTTAACCGAGTACCCGGGTCACCGGGTATCAAGAGCCCTACCTCAGAGGTCCGAGGCTCGTAGAAGCGCGGTTTCGATCAAAGCAGCGATACCCCGATGGGTGGTCCGAGGACCCGAGGACCCGAGCATCCATAGCGTTTTCTACGAGCCTTGCGGAAGGGGGTGATCGAAGCGAATGAAGCGACGGGCATGCAACGGATAGGTAAAACTCTAAAGTCGGTATCAGATATATTGGCCGGTGAGTTTGTTTTCAGGAACAACGATCGAGGAGAAATCAACCACCACCATCTGACGATCGTGGATTTGTCAGTTGGAGTTGCGCGGCCCCCGAAGGGTATGGTGGGGTAACGGGAAGGCTGCTCGGCTCCGCCTGAATCTAGCCGTTTGGCAGTTATTTATTCTTAGCGTAATAAGTAGTTGTGTGCGTGACGAAACTATTCGTAGGCCAATACGAGATGAAGCTATTGAAAAGGAATCAATGTTCTGACCAATAAAGCTCCTGAATTTTTTCGGAGCTAACGCACACCTATTCTGATGTGTGTATTTCTACGCTGACAGCTCGGTTTGGCCTACACGCCAGAAGCTTGGCACTATCCCCACCACTTCTGGCTCACTCTTGTTCTGCAAATGCGAGAGCGAGATGGAACGAGAGCGAGTCAGAAAACATTTAGAAAAGGAGCACCGTGGCAGGCAAACGGTGTGGTGGGAGAATACCCCTCACGAAACTCACCGGCCAATACAGGGTCATCCGTTAAAACTGCAACCTACGCGCGCGCGAACAGACGAAACTGGCAACACCGCCTCACGGACGCATTCCACTACAACCATGCGCCGATACTTCCGCCATCTATGAGCCAATGATGAAAGTGTACGGTATTTTAGATGCCAGTAGAGAGCGCAGGGTGCTTTTGGCTTTCACCAGAGGATATTAAATTTGACGTAGCAGACGGGAAAGAAAACGGTAGCCATTTTAAGAATGCGATCGCACCGATCTCGTTCCGCGTGAAAATATCTGCCTTTACGACGGTACAGCTGCGGGATTAGTTCACACTGGCGCATTATTGGCCCGGGTAGAAGAATTAGGGGCCTTTTTCGTATAACTTTTGAACTATAAAAGATATCGGAATGCAATTTGCGCCGAAAAATGGGGAAAAATTATCATATAATTTAACATATGTTTCGTTTACTTAATTTTTCTTTTATCAATATTTTAACCGTAATTGCAGTGAAAAGCGTTTGCAAACTGTGTATTTGATACTTTATTTAGTGCTCTGTATAAAAATCATGGTGTTGTTAAACAGTAGGCTGGTTGTTTCTGTATCATTACTTTCATAAATTGAGAAATTAAATTTTTATTCAATTATATATTAGTTCTGCAGGCCTCAGAATCTAATGTTCTGGTTTTCTTTTTTATGATTTTATCTTCAAGGGGGGATTCTCGTCTAACAGTCCCAAAAGTAACTTATATTTATGATTTTTCCGGAAAAAACTGTTCGTCATATTGGATTAAACTCGTTTGGGATATAAGAAGGGATTTTTGAACTTGCAGAAAATATTTTTTTTTATGTCGATCCTTCTTATTATTTATTAGTTATTGTGGAATCTTGTCCATCTCTGATGTAACTCCTGTTGGCGGGATGTGTAGCACCTGTCACAGTCATGTGATTGCAAAAATAAAATAGAAGTTTCTTAAAGTTAGATAATTTACGCGGGGATTGGTCCACTTTAAGGAAAAAAAATGAAAAATTGAGAGAATTAGCAAGTTTTTTCCTTAGACAAATTTTTCATATTATTCTTTATATCGACGAAAAAAGTATTATAAATAAAAACTAAAATTAAAATTTTAGCTCCAGTCCCAATGTAAATTATTTAACTTTAAGAAAAGTTTATTCTCTTTGCAGTCAGATGACTGTGACAAGTGCTACACTTAACGTCGAAGAGATTCCACAATAATTTATAAATAATAAGAAGGATCGACATAAAAAAGGATTTTCTGCAAGTTTACAGATGCCTCCTTATATCCCAAGAGAGTTTAATGCAATATTAACAATAGTTTTTTAAAAAAAAATCATAAATTTCGGGGGCTGTTCCACGAGAATTCCCCCTTAATGGGACGTGTCTTTGTTTGTAGCGGTCTTTGAATTTTTTCTACAGTTTTTGTGTCTGAATGTTTTGACCTTTTAGCTACCTAACGCCACGCCTGCACCGGCTTCCGTTTATGTCATTTTTTGGAACGATGCGTCATTATTTTTGTCCCAGAATGTTTCAATGACAGTTGAGTTAAGAACTGTGGGAACGCGCGACCGACGAACGCGTGACCGGGCGTTGGGCTGTCGGGCGGTTCGTACCACTCGGTCACCGGGGACTGGGAAATCGGAGCTTCGGGACGGGCTGGCAAAATTCGGGCGTGATCTCGAATCTCGATACCGCGAGATTCTATTCAAATTCCGGACGAATGTTTCGAATTTGCTTCGACTTTTACTCGAATTAAGATGTTTTGGGAAGTCTTAGATATCCTTTGAATATTGTAAAACTTCCAAGTACTTTTAAAACAAAAATATTAATTGCCGAGTAAAATTATATTCTATGTCTCTGTGTAAAATAGACGGTGGTTTTGAAATAATAACCCAGAACTTCCTCATTCGAATAACACACGAAGCGATTCGAAACGTTCGTTACCGAAAACCGCTGCACCTGATTGATGTACGATGTTCGCATTCAGCCGTTTTTATACATAAACCGAAACAGTTCCTTGATGTGCTACCTACAAAATAAGCTCGTTTCTAGAATTATCCCTTTCAAATTAAAGTCGCAAACAGTTATTAGGTATTGAAGCGGAGGCCCCCGGCTCAGGTAAGCGAGCCAGTCGCTCCGCTTTTATGGCCGGTTTGCCACTCGCACCCCAGATTACTGTAATAAGGTTTAAAAACAATGTGTCGACTGGTCTCGTACCCGTCGACATTTCAAAAATTTTAGCTGCTACAGAATTGACCGCGGCGCTATACCACCGGACGGAGAGATTTTCGCTGGCTGCGTGTAAATGCCACAATAATGACGCATCGTTCCAAAAAATGACATAAACGGAAGCCGGTGCAGGCGTGGCGTTAGGTAGCTAAAAGGTCAAAACATTCAGACACAAAAATTGTAGAAAAAATTCAAAGACCGCTACAAACAAAGACACGTCCCGTTATTTACCCCTTTCGTCCGACCTATGCATGCACTGCATTAAGGATAAAATCATAGAAAATAAAACAAGAACATGAATAAAGTATTTGAACAAAAACAGTGGCTATGTGGCTAATCGTGTGGCTCACGTGTTACAATTTTTCCTCAGAACAATTATGCAAGAATCAGTTCCCACTTCGTCTCTCTATTCATGTTATTATTATTTGAAGACGCTCGCGCTGGAACGAGCCCCCACGATCGGTGACGCGATGCGTTCCGAACGTGGCCGAACTCCGAGCGCGAAGGAACAAGGCACCGGGGGTCTGCCGGCGGCGAGGCCCGAGTGTGACCGAAGTTCGACTTTCAAACGGAGACACACTTCTCGAAATCACTTCTCGCACCGGCCCGGCGTTCAGAGCTGCCAGCGACCGCTGGATAGCAGCGATGCCCGAGCTACGAGAATTTTAAGATGGTCTCTTTCAAATTAACGTTGCAAAGAGCTATTGGGAATTCCCCGGCCCAGGTAAGCGAGCCGGTCGCTCCGCTTTTATGGCCGGTTTACCACTGCACCCCAGATTACTGTAATGAGGTTTGAAAACAATGTGTCGACTGGTCTCGTCCCCGTCTCCATTTCAAAAATTTTAGCTACGACAAGGTTGACCGCGGTGCTATGCCCGTGTACGCGGAGATTTTTCGCCACCTGCGTGTAAAAGCCACAATAATGACGCATCGTTCCAAAAAATGATATAAACGGAAACCGGTGCGGACGTGGCGTTAGGTAGTTAAAAGGTCAAAACGTTCAGACACAAAAATTGTAGAAAAACTTTGAAACACCGCTACAAACAAAGACACGTCCCATTAAGGGGGAATTCTCGTGGAACAGCCCCCGAAATTTATGATTTTTTTTTAAAAAACTATTGTTAATATTGCATTAAACTCTCTTGGAATATAAGGAGGCATCTGTAAACTTGTAGAAAATCCTTGTTTATGTCGATCCTTCTTATTATTTATAAATTATTGTGGAATCTCTTCGACGTTAAGTGTAGCACTTGTCACAGTCATCTGACTGCAAAGAGAATAAACTTTTCTTAAAGTTAAATAATTTACATTGGGACTGGAGCTAAAATTTTAATTTTAGTTTTTATTTATAATACTTTTTTCGTCAATATAAAGAATAATATGAAAAATTTGTCTAAGGAAAAAACTTGCTAATTCTCTCAATTTTTCATTTTTTTTCCTTAAAGTGGACCAATCCCCGCGTAAATTATCTAACTTTAAGAAACTTCTATTTTATTTTTGCAATCACATGACTGTGACAGGTGCTACACATCCCGCCAACAGGAGTTACATCAGAGATGGACAAGATTCCACAATAACTAATAAATAATAAGAAGGATCGACATAAAAAAAAATATTTTCTGCAAGTTCAAAAATCCCTTCTTATATCCCAAACGAGTTTAATCCAATATGACGAACAGTTTTTTCCGGAAAAATCATAAATATAAGTTACTTTTGGGACTGTTAGACGAGAATCCCCCCTTGAAGATAAAATCATAAAAAAGAAAACCAGAACATTAGATTCTGAGGCCTGCAGAACTAATATATAATTGAATAAAAATTTAATTTCTCAATTTATGAAAGTAATGATACAGAAACAACCAGCCTACTGTTTAACAACACCATGATTTTTATACAGAGCACTAAATAAAGTATCAAATACACAGTTTGCAAACGCTTTTCACTGCAATTACGGTTAAAATATTGATAAAAGAAAAATTAAGTAAACGAAACATATGTTAAATTATATGATAATTTTTCCCCATTTTTCGGCGCAAATTGCATTCCGATATCTTTTATAGTTCAAAAGTTATACGAAAAAGGCCCCTAATTCTTCTACCCGGGCCAATAATGCGCCAGTGTGAACTAATCCCGCAGCTGTACCGTCGTAAAGGCAGATATTTTCACGCGGAACGAGATCGGTGCGATCGCATTCTTAAAATGGCTACCGTTTTCTTTCCCGTCTGCTACGTCAAATTTAATATCCTCTGGTGAAAGCCAAAAGCACCCTGCGCTCTCTACTGGCATCTAAAATACCGTACACTTTCATCATTGGCTCATAGATGGCGGAAGTATCGGAGCATGGTTGTGGTGGAATGCGTCCGTGAGGCGGTGTTGCTATTTTACAAGTTCGCGCGAGCGCGGGTTGCAGTTTTAACGGATGACCCTGTATATCTGATACCGACCTTAGTAGTGTGCGTGTAGGCTCGTACCCTTAAGGTGAAGTTCCACGGCGCGTGGCTCGCCGATTTGCGCTCGCCAAGCCGACTCGCCGAGCCACGCGCCGTGGAACTTCAACTTTTGGGCCTAAGGGCGCACTACTAGAGTTTTCCCTATCCATTGCATGCCTGTCGCTTCATTGACTTCGAGCACAACTTTCCGCACGGCTTGTAGAAAACGCTATGGATGCTCGGGCCCTCGGACCGCCAGTCGGGGCATCGCTGGACTAGGGGATTTTTTTCCTGATTACAACACAATTCTTTTTCTGCCCAAATTCACTCTAAGGGGGTGAAATTAATCACTAAAGATTCTGCCATTTTTCGATTTTATTTTATAACATGCAATCTGCAAGAGATAGAAACAAAGGTTCAAGACAAAAGTTACATCTTTTAATTAGTTCTATCAAATCGTAAAAGTATTATCAATTGTTTAAACAAGTAGAAATAAGTTATAAACAAAAATATTAATAATGTTTTCTAAAATAGGTTTTTTCCCATGAAATCTGAATTCGATGTTTAAATAATTATGAAACAGCATAATCGGTATTTTTTCCATACAATTTCAACTTTTGTTGTATTGCGGAACTGTGCTCCTCGACAATCGAAAAACTCTTGGATCCGATTGTAACTACCTTAAGCTGAGTGTACATCGACGCCCTTATTCAGAATTAAAGTGTAACATGTTTTTGTTATTAAAATTATCCAATTATACAAGTAGTTTCTTAATTAATAATGCAACGAATCATTGGATTGATTCCTCGCTCATTAAGAACGAGCGTTTTACATGGTGGCAGTATTTTAATTGCAAAGCAAGTGAATCTAATGAACGCCTCCAAGAAGTGAGTCATTGAAAAGCTTTTGTTCGTAGTTTCGATTGCTTCGCTTGCCAATTCAAATTTGACGCGTCTAAACCTTTGCTATGCGCAACTATCTAACATAAAGCTATGTTCACGTGTTACCACGTGGTACCGTAACAGTTTTATAAAATAATAAATATAGAAATATAAAAAAGGATTAAAAATTTTGAAAACAAAAGTAGGTGATAGATACTTGCACGTAATGTCAAACACATAATACGTAATGGTTTTTTATTGCAAACAATCCGTGATATAAACAGATCTCGTTAGTAAAAGCTAAACTGTAAAGCAGCGATGTCCCGATGAGCGGTCCGAGGGTCCGAGCATCCATAGCGTTTTCTACGAGCCGTGCGGAAAGTGGTGCTCGAAGTCAATGAAGCGACGGGCATGCAATGGATAGGGAAAACTCTAGTAGTGCGCCCTTAGGCCTTAAAGGTGAAGTTCCACGGCGTGTGGCTCGGCGAGCCACGCGCCGTGGAACTTCACCTTAAGGGGGGAGACCACTGTAACGGTCCGAAATGTAAGGGTGTTTTCGGGAATTTATTTCAACCAAACAACGCAAGTAAATCAATATATTGCTCAGTATAGTTAATAGTGTACATATCGAAGGGTAAGAAAAAATTTTTTTCAATCAAATTCATAAATTCGTTTCCTGTATACTCTTCGTCAAAATTTGGGCTTGTGGCAAAAACATGCTAGTCGCGTTGACAGTGCCCAGGCCATATGGTTAATCCGAATTCAAAAACACAATAATATTCAGAAACTAGAAGCCTGCCTCTATTACGTGACGATCAAAAAAAGTCAAAATTGTAAAAAATTACAAAATGGCGGACCACTGAAAAAAAAAATCACGTTTTCGGGGTACAAAATTGGGGAAATGTTAATAAAAAAAGTAGAAGCAGGTCGAAATTTGAAAAAAACTGATCGTCACGTAATAGCCACGGGTTTTCCGTACAAGAAATGTCCTTGACCATGTTAATTGGACGTATAGTTTTCTCTGTAGACTGTCAACGCGGTTGAAAAATGTCATTCTGAGGAAAACGCGTTCAATGTTCCGCGCGGCTCAGTCGCGCGTTTGACCCCGCTTCACAGAAAATACTATATCTCCGTCAATTTTGCGAATTTCTTCATAAAATTTGGAGACAGCATTCTTGAAATGTACGTCTTTCAGAAAATGTAAAAAATAAAAAATCGATTTTTCCGAATTTAATCGTCCGAAAAATAAGGGTGTTTTTGGGAATTTATTTCAATCAAACAATGCAAGCAAATCAATTTATTGCTTAGTATGTTAATATGTACATATGGAAGGGTAAAAAAAATCAAATTTTTCAATCAAATTCATAAATCCATGTCCTGTATACTCTTCGTCAAAATTTGCGCTGCGGCAAAAACATGCTAGTCGCGTTGACAGTGCCCAGGCCATATGGTTAATCCGAATTCAAAAACACAATAATATTTAGAAATTAGAAGCCTGCCTCTATTACGTGACGATCAAAAAAAGTCAAAATCGCAAGGAATTACAAAATGGCGGACCACTGAAAATAAAATCATGTTTTCGGGGTACAAAGTTAGGGAAATGTTGATAAAAAAATATAAGGATGTCGTTAATTAAAAAAAACTGATCGTCAAGTAATAGAGACGGCTTTTCCGTACAATAAATGTCCTTGACCATGTTAATTGGACGTATAGTCTTCTCTGTAGACTGTCAACGCGGTTGAAAAATGTCATTCTGAGGAAAACGCGTTCAATGTTCCGCGCGGCTCAGTCGCGCGTTTGACCCCGCTTCACAGAAAATACTATATCTCCGTCAATTTTGCGAATTTCTTCATAAAATTTGGAGACAGCATTCTTGAAATGTGCGTCTTTCAGAAAATGTAAAAATCGTTTTGTCAGATTTTTTACAGTGGTCTCCCCCCTTAAGGGTACGAGCCTACACGCACACTACTAGAGTTTTCCCTATCCGCTGGCTTCGAGCACCCCTTTCCGCATGGCTCGTAGAAAACGCTATGGATGCTCGGGCCTTCGGACCGCCCATTGGGGCATCGCTGGGCTAAGCTAAGCACAGATGTTGGTGAAGAAAGACACATGGCACTTTCGACCCTTCCGCATGCGTCATTCGTGCGCGCTCAGCCTGCTCAGCGTATACGTATTCAGGTCTGGACCCGGCTTTAACAAAAACATGTTACATTTTAATCCTGAATAAGGGCGTCGTTGTACACTCAGCTTAAGATAGTTACAATGGAATCCAAGAGTTCTTCGATTGTCGAGGAGCACAGTTCCGCAGTGCAACAAAAGTTGAAACTGTATGGAAAAAATATGGATTATGCTGTTTCATAATTATTTAAACATCAAATTCAGATTTCACGTGAATAAACCTATTTTAGAAAACATTATTAATATTTTTGTTTATAACATTTTTCTAATTGTTAAATAATTGATAATACTTTTACGATTTGATAGACCTAATTAAAAGAAGTAACTTTTGTCTTGAACCTTCTTTTCTATCTCTTACAGATTGCGTACTATTAAATAAATCGAAAAATGGCCGTATCTTCAGGGATTAATTTCAATGCCTTAGAGTGAATTTGGGCACAAAAAAAATTCGTTTTAATGAGGAGGAAATCCCCTACATATCCACAGAGTTTCAGAATTTTTGAATTTTCGGTTTCGGGATCTTCCCTTGTAAGTAGTATCATTTTTACCATGAAAATTAGATCGGGACATCTCCAAGAAAGGCTTGACAGCTCATAATTTAATCAGGTAACAAGTTTACATATGTTTAAAAATACTTGGGGTGAAGAAGAAACTACAAGGTGTAAGCAATATGAGCTGAGAGTGGGAGCTACCGCAATTTTGCTTACTTTGTAACGTTCAGCTACAGTTTCTTGACATTTTAACCCATTCGGGTGTCTAGAATGCACGCGACCTGGGAGGTCATCGCTTCCTGCAGATTTGTGACGCATTCGATATTTTTCAATAAAACTGATATTCAATTGAAAGCACACGCATATCCCCACCATTTTCCAAGCACAAGTATATAATCTAAAAAGAATCATGAATGCATACTCGGGTGTTCATTTGAAGTTTCGTGCCCTTAGAAGACAGAAGCTTAGCAAGATCGGGTTTCAATCCGTTTCGACCAATTACACGGAAGAACCATACAGTACGTAACATTGCTGTTAGGCATTAATTTAAACTTATTCCTTTTTGAGACGCCCCACAGTGGTGGGAAACCCCAAAAACCTGGCCAAAATGCCATTTTACGAACTTCAGAATCCAATGTTAGGATAGCATAATTTCATTAATACAGAGTCATTACTATCACGTACTATCACTTTTGATACTTATTTTTCGTTATTTCTATCGTTATTTTGCTTCTAAAGTCAGACGTTTGAGTACGACATTCTTACGACGCTGTTTCATATGCACATTCAGGCGGCTGTTATCTACAATACAATTGTCGAAATAATTATATTAATAACATTTACAGATTTAGGGAATCTTTTAGGGTTTACCTAACCCAGACCTTTGATCTGTACAAAAACGAGTATACTAAGGTTTTCGAGGACGTTCATTACGAAACTCAAGTCAACATTGCAAAAAACAAAATGGCGGGTCCAATATGGCTGGCGCGTGTATCAGAAAAAAATCAGATTTGGTCTAAGCTTGGTATTCTGGAGTTTTTTCTGGGTTTTTTCTTTGACGATTAAAAATACTTTTTTACAATTTAGACTCAAGATTTGTAATGAGCGACCTCGAAAACCTTAGTATACTCATTTTTGTACAAATCAAAGATCTCCTTCATATTTTGGCCAAGTTTTCGGGATTTTCCACCACTGTGCGCTCGCATTTATCAGTTGTTTCAGACCCGAGTCAAACACTCTACCGGTTGTAAGGAGCGAACTTATAGAATATACGTTGTTATTTCTTACTAACAGTTCTTTATTAGAATCCAATCAATATTTGAATTTACGTTATGAAGTTACGAGACTAAACTAACTTTTCCTAGTGGCTCGCGATATAGATTGTTTGACCTAGAACAAAAAATCAAAAAGTTTTATTTTCTACATGCCTAAAACTGAAGAAGTAAATACCGATTTTGCGATATCTTCAACATATTCTTTGCAATTGAAACTTTTATACAAAAAATGCACTTTTCTCCGTGTGTTCACTCTTTCCACACAAATGAATGTTCATGGATATCCATCTGTACCTTAAGTAAGGTTAAGGCAGCGTTGGCCACATCCGGCCATTTGGGAGTACGGTCTCCATGATGTTTACCATAGCCGCGCGTAAGGGGAGCTCGAAAGCCAATGGTAACGTGGGTGCGCCATGGATAGGGAAAACTGTAAGTGTTTAGGTAGCAGCGTGCGGTGCAGGTGCGTACCCGTAGGATAGGCTGGAATGACTGGGTTTCTTGGGGGGCCCCAACGGGACTCCTTGTACACCGTCCACTGGAGGGTCGTTCGGGCCCCCAAGAATCCCAGTCATTCTAGCCTATCGTACGGGCATGAGGTTGCACCGCGCACTACTACAGTTTTCCCTATCCGTGGCGCGCCCACGTTACCATTGGCTTTCGAGCTCCCCTTAGGCCCGGTTCAGATCTGAACTGAACGCCGAACCGAACGCACTTGAGTAGTTAGATGGAGTAAGACGAGTGATCTACTTGTCTTGCTCCGTCTAACTACTGAAGTGGCATTCGGTTCGGCGTTCGGTTCAGATCTGGACGCGGCCTTACGCGCGGCTATGGTAAACATCATGGAAACCGTATAGTGCCTATACGAGCTATGGTGACTTAGGTGTGAAGTCACTCAGCGGTGTCTTACCCGACACCCTGCTGGGTATTGGCCGCTAAACGTGCCCCCCTACTACCTCTTGCAGGACTGTATTTAGAGAAGACCAGGGCAAAACCGGGGCCCTAAGTCCCTAAGGCCCTAAGGCCAGGACAAAACGGGGCCCTAAGGTCCTAAGGCCAGGACAAAACCGGGGCCCTACGGTCCTAAGACCAGGACAAAACCGGGGCCTTAGGGCCTTAGGTCTAAATTCAGTCCTGCAACAGATAGAAGCGGGCACGTTTAGCGGCCAGTACCCAGCAGGGTGTCGCGTAAGACCTCGCTGAGTGACTTCACACCTAAGTCACTATAGCTCGTACAGGCACTATACTCCCAAATGGCCCGATGTGGCCAACGCTGGGTTAAGGCCTTAAATAAGAAAAGTGTGATTCATAGAATATAATAGGAAAAGAAATTGATTGAAGTCGGCGACTCCATAGTTGTGACATTCCATTAAACCTACGTGTAAACGAAACTAGTATGTGTACAAAATAGAAGTCATATTACATTCCTCCAGGTTCTCGATGAAATCTCCATGTCACTACTATTCCTAACCACTCGTAGCTTTGTACGTTAAAGGAAAAGTTGTAGGGTAATTGTGGGAGAGACTCCGCACTTTCGGTATTTCGAGGTTGTCTTCAATGCATGTCATAACACACGATGTTCAATTAATAATATGTACCCTTGGAAGAAGTTTCCATTGCAAAATTTAGACACGGTGACAATAATGCGTAAGGTGTGGCAACTTTTCCATAATTACCCTACGTTTGTTTTCAGGAATAAAGCGAGAATGGCGCCACATGTCACAAGTAAACCGACGGGTGTGCTATTCGATGATGATACGCTTGAAGAAAATGTAGTGATGGATGCGCCGAAGGAAAAATACGAGATACGCATCGTCTGGAGGAACGTGATTCTCTTCGCGTACCTTCATGTTGCAGCGCTATACGGATTATACCTTGCCTTCACTTCTGCCAAGTTGATAACATGCGTCTTTGGTGAGCAACATTAATATTTCGATGGTGTTCTTTGAGGAAATGTGAAGGTAGAAACTGAATACCAGTGCCGTGTTCAAAGTGTTCTCGGCTCATACCTGCGTTTGGAGCCCGAATTGGTTATGTGATTGTAGAATCTATAGGTACCGTTACGAATTTTGCTGTGAAACTTTCACAGGGTGGGTATTCTCAGGATGTTATAATATAAAAATATATATACAGGGTGTCCGCGGGAAGACTGGACAGCTGAATATCTCCTAAAGTATTGGAGGTAAAAAATTTAAAAAAATATGTAAATTAATGGTTCGATGGGGCTGCTTAATTCGCCGCGACGGATTTTTTTTTCGATTATTATTTTAAAAGATACGATGGTCAAGTTCGGTTCTTCAAATGGCACTAACTTTTCTGAAGTCCTGAGTTGATAGTGCGTTCCAAGACGAATTCAATAAGCTTTAATGTATACACTTGATTTCCACTGGTTTTTGAGATATTGCGCTTGCAAATTTGCTGATTTTCACTTGAAAAAAACCTCTGGAATAGCAAGGACCGGGGTCGGTCTTGCTGGCCCCACGGGTGGCAGTGCCTGTTGTAACAGATACCTACCTGCCAAAGGTCTACGCAGACCCAGGCTGGACAATTCTTTTCCGTCAGAAATGCTACTTAGGTAGGTACATCTGCGGTATCGAGAAGCGCACCGTTACTTTTATTTCGCACTTGCTTCTACGCTCGGATGGCCGGTTATTTTGGGAGGGGTTCAAATTTCGATTGGATAGGTTAGGAGGTGTGAAAGTTGCTAGACTAAATTTCAACCATAGGGGGCAGATTGTATTAGAACCAATCGGATTTGCATCCCTTACAAACGGCTGCTCTCTTGAAGAGGCCCTCTTCACAGCAATGCCCACCTTCAATCGCACGGAATACGTCAACGCATGCTTTAGGTTTTGATATTGAAGCTCCTGTTTATACTCGAGAGGACCACGCGTCGACAGCGGGCTACCCCTTTTCTTCCTGTGTCTCCCCACGAGGAGTATTGCCGATGGATTGTAGGAGCGTAGATGTCTGGATGCCAGTTATTGAATTCAGGAGACGATAGAAACACTTTATTACAAAACACACATGTACTATAATTAAAGTAAATCGTATTCCTCTCGGGCAGGAGTACTGATAATGATCGAACTTGCGCCCCACTTCGCGCAGACCGATTACGCGGAGGGTAGTCGGGTGTCACACACTGCACAATTGATACAGGGTAACAATTCTGGAGCAACGCCCGTCAAGGAGATGCGGCCTGGTACCCCGTGACGAGGATAGCCCTTCGCAGTGCCTCGCCCGATTTTTATGGCTATTTTTCGGAAAAAGGTACGAATCCTGGGCCGAACGTAACGAATTGAAGGGTTTCGACCCTCGAAGGGTTTGGAATATCATTAAGAAGTGAAAAATGTACAGGATTTCAAATGTTTGCTTCTTTTCTTCATCGTATCGAGAAGGAAGTGACGCCAATGGATTCCTTATGCTTTTCCGATGAAACTGACACCAAGAACGACGTAATTCGGAAAATAATGAAGGAAATGATTTACGTGAAATTTGGTATGATTTTCATCGGAAAAACATAAGGAATCCAGTGGTGCCACTATCATATCGATACGATAAAGAATAAAGAATTAGTTTATTTCCTAAACAGATACAGGGTAATTCTGGAGGTACGCCCGTCACCCCATGGCGAGGACAACACCTCGCAGTGCCCATCGAATTTTATGGCTTTTTCCGGAAAAAGGTACGAATCCTGGGCCCAACGTAACGAATTGGGGTCGAGTCTCCGCAGTCGAGGGTGAAATATCCATTACAGCGTATTAAGAAATTATTTTCTTCGTCGTGTCGAAAGGGAAGTGACGCCAATGGATTCCTTATGTTTTTCTGATGAAAATCACACCAAATATCACGCTAATCGGATTACTTTGACACAAGCTATTTGTATTCCATATGCAAAAGTTGCCCGATTTACACGACATTTGTAATGATTTTCATCGGAAAACTCCAAGGAATCCATCGGCGACACTCCCATATCCATACGATAAAGAATAAAGAATTAGTTTATATCTTAAACAGATAATTCTGGAGCTACGCCCGTCACCCCGTGGCGAGGACAACACCTCGCTGTGCTCATCGAATTTTATGGCTTTTTCCGGAAAAAGGTACGAATCCTGGGCCCAACGTAACGAATTGAAGGGTTTCGACCCTCGAAGTGTTTGGAATATCATTAAGAAGTGAAAAATGTACAGGATTTCAAATGTTTGCTTCTTTTCTTCATCGTATCGAGAAGGAAGTGACGCCAATGGATTCCTTATGCTTTTCCGATGAAAATCATACCAAATTTCACGTGAATCGGGCTATTATTAACGAAATTAGCCTGAGGTTATGGAGATGAATTGTTCATTTCCTTCATTATTTTCCGAATTACGTCGTTCTTGGTGTCAGTTTCATCGGAAAAGCATAAGGAATCCATTGGCGTCACTTCCCTTTCGACACGACGAAGAAAATAATTTCTTAATACGCTGTAATGGATATTTCACCCTCGACTGCGGAGACTCGACCCCAATTCGTTACGTTGGGCCCAGGATTCGTACCTTTTTCCGGAAAAAGCCATAAAATTCGATGGGCACTGCGAGGTGTTGTCCTCGTCACGGGGTACCAGGCCGCATCTCCTTGACGGGCGTTGCTCCAGAATTGTTACCCTGTATCAATTGTGCAGTGTGTGACACCCGACTACCCTCCGCGTAATCGGTCTGCGCGAAGTGGGGCGCAAGTTCGATCATTATCAGTACTCCTGCCCGAGAGGAATACGATTTACTTTAATTATAGTACATGTGTGTTTTGTAATAAAGTGTTTCTATCGTCTCCTGAATTCAATAACTGGCATCCAGACATCTACGCTCCTACAATCCATCGGCAATACTCCTCGTGGGGAGACACAGGAAGAAAAGGGGTAGCCCGCTGTCGACGCGTGGTCCTCTCGAGTATAAACACGAGCTTCAATATCAAAACCTAAAGCATGCGTTGACGTATTCCGTGCGATTGAAGGTGGGCATTGCTGTGAAGAGGGCCTCTTCAAGAGAGCAGCCGTTTGTGAGGGATGCAAATCCGATTGGTTCTAATACAATTTGCTCCCTATGGTTGAAATTTAGTCTAGCAACTTTCACACCTCCTAACCTAACCAATCGAACTTGCACCCCTCCCAAAATAACCGGCCATCCGAGCGTAGAAGCAAGTGCGAAATAAAAGTAACGGTGCGCTTCTCGATACCGCAGATGTACCTACCTAAGTAGCATTTCTGACGGAAAAGAATTGTCCAGCCTGGGTCTGCGTAGACCTTTGGCAGGTAGGTATCTATTTCAGCAGGCACTGCCACCCGTGGGGCCAGCAAGACCGACCCCGGTCCTTGCTATTCCAGAGGTTTTTTTCAAGTGAAAATCAGCAAATTTGCAAGCGCAATATCTCAAAAACCAGTGGAAATCAAGTGTATACATTAAAGCTTATTGAATTCGTCTTGGAACGCACTATCAACTCAGGACTTCAAAAAAGTTAGTGCCATTTGAAGAACCGAACTTGACCATCGTATCTTTTAAAATAATAATCGAAAAAAAAATCCGTCGCGGCGAATTAAGCAGCCCCATCAAACCATTAATTTACATATTTTTTTAAATTTTTTATCTCCAATACTTTAGGAGATATTCAGCTGTCCAGTCTTCCCGCGGACACCCTGTATAAAGAAAATAGTCGCTCTGTCCAAAACTCCGTATGTTTACACTGAACCAGTTTCAGTGTAAGTCCCTTTTCTTCCAAAAGCATGTCAAGGTGGCGTGGTTCAGGCGTAAAGGTGAGTGTCCGTTTGAGAGAACTCGTGCAAGTTACTCTCGAGTATGTATCCATTTGAGAGTATTTTTGAGAGTATTTACTCTCAGATAGACACTAGAAAACTCGCCGAAAGCTTACTATCAGATAGATCTCTCAGAACCGTGTCCACTTGACATTCATTTATCCCGCCTTTGTATAGTTTATTTTGAAATGTGAGTGAGGTGAGTTCGTGATCATTGGAGGCAATAGACGTGCAAACACTTGCAAGGAGAGGTTTTTAGATGTGCGCCTCCGAGTGCTTTGGTTTTTGAATATGTTTTAGCCCCTTCATTACGGCGTACATTTCCGTGAAAGTGCGTTTTTCATACATATTTTTTTAATTACCGGAGATGCCGACTAATGTCGGCGCTCTTATGTACACACAGGTCGTCGCGTGGATGCCGGCTAAAGTCGGCGCTAGTATCGAAAGGGTTAGAGGATCGAATAATAACAAATTTGGGTTTTTTTATTTTTGCCCGTTTGTATATTTAGGGGGCGAAATCACTCCTTAAAGATCATCAATTAACCATCATTAGAAAGGGGATAATTTTTTCTATTTTTCGGCGAAAATTGCATCCCAATTTTTTTTATAGTTTAAAGGTTATGCGAAAAATGCATCAAATTCTTCAATCCGGGCTACTAACGCGTCAGCGTGGTCTACCGTAGCTGGTCCGTGGCATAATTCCACGCGGAACGGGATCGGCACATCGCACTTATATAAAATAGCTATCACTTCCTTCCCCGTCTGCTACGTCAAAACTCCTCTGGCGACAGCCAAAACCATCCTGCGCCCTCTACTGGCATCCAAATGACCAAACACTTTTAACACCAACTCATAGATGGCAGAAGTATCGACGTATGAATGTAGTAGAATGCATGCATGCGTGAAGCGGTATTGCTACTTTCGTTTGTTCGCGCGCGCTCGGGTTCCGCGTGAAGTGGATGACCCTGCATATGCGTCCATTGCAGTCAAACAGCTAAGGAGGAGGCAGGATCAGTTTCCCGATTTCGCTGACTGTAACCGTTTTTCTTCTTCTCTGGAATCAGCTCAGAATACCTGGAAATCAGTCATACATGAAATTATTAGGCTATTTGAAATACTCGGCACATCTTTCTAAAAAAAAGAAGTTCATTATACATGGTTTTGCACACTGTATGTGTAGAATTAGTAGGTATGTGTAATATACTCGCCTCTGACATTACTCGTATGTACTTACAAATGTTTTTATTTTCTTCTTTTACAAACACCCTATTCCTCTTGCTTGCGGAGACTGCGTCACCAAGACCCGAAAACAATGTGTCGCCCGAACCTTATGAGCCATGCGTTATCGTAATCTCATAATTTTCTTGAAGATTGCCCTATCCTGCCCTTACTACTTAGTATTCTTCCAGTATCTTTAAACGCCCAAAACATTTTTAAGCGGGATTTGACGCATACTTCCTGCTAGTCGCAGGTCGCTGGTCACTTCCATACCATTTTTATAATCTTTTGTCACTTGGATCGTAAAAGACACGTTAATATGCGACAGGTTCTAAACAATTTCATCCTCCCCGAAGGAAAATTTAATTGACATTTTTGTTGATCAAATCGCATTCCGTTTGTCGTCGAGACTGCCTCTGATGCAGGTGATCGTCAGAGGCATGCGTCTGACGCGGACGCAATATTTGAATATCGGTTATAGGAAAACATAGAGCATTGTTGTCCATTGTTTCAGCATAAATGCGTCTGACCCATACGTCGGTGATGAGGCTTGGTGCAGAGGCACTGGTAGAAGACTCATTAATATAAATTCTACTTCCGGAGTGTTTGAACTGTAATTGCCAATATATTACAAATTATTCAGTATCTCACCTTAAGTTTTGTATATTCCTAAACAAGGTGACGGTCTCTATCAGTGTACCAAGTTGAGGGAAAGATAGTACACAGCAGATAGTGTCACAGCAGGTAGCCCTATAGGGAGAAGGAGATTATAGTATAATCAATCAGAATAAACAATAAGTAGTTTCGGCGCACCACTTCGGTGCGCCGAAACCACTTATTGTTTATTCGAAAAATACGGTCGATAGCTCAATTACTTTATAATCAATCAGATCCGTATTCATTGTTTCGCACGCCAACTTTCCAGAACTCAATGGTAGGTAGGTAGGTACATGGTTGATGGGAAAAATAGTAGAATTTTATGGTCGATGCTGTGATTGAATTCTTTTACGATCAGATGTGCGAGGTGTATTGTTCTGAAGAATACTAACAAATTTTCCTAGACAAACCACAGAATGTAGGATGATTTTCACTTGATACAGTGAAAATCGTCGTATCCTTATCATTTAATACATTAAAACCCTATGAAACATTTAAACGATTTGCACGTGAGTAATCATAACTACCACTGGTACATGAGTTATGGTTGTTGATTCTAGAAATGAAGAGGGAAAACCTAATTTTAGGGTCAGGTGTGCATATTGTATACTATTTCCTTCTTGTTCTCTTTACTTGCAGGATATGCCCTGTACAGATTAACTGGCTTCGGAATCACAGCTGGTGCTCACAGATTATGGGCACACAGAGCTTACGAAGCAAAGTGGCCGCTGCAGGTCCTATTGATGATGTGTAACACTCTAGGCTTCCAAGTAAGTGATTGAATTCGCCCATAAATAAATTTGTAACTGTTGTATGAGCCATATGAGATTCCATAAAATTCTATGCGATTACAGTACTTCCTCGCGGGGGGGCTCGATTTCGCGTACGCGATGTGGGCTTTTCGCTATCCCCACCACTTCTGTCTTACTCTTGTCCGGCGAAGGTGAGAGCGAGATGGAACGAGAGCGAGTGAGGGACACTGAAAGCGAGCGAGGCTGGTAGGAGATAGACCAGGCCTTCCCAAGTAGGGGAAATGTACTCCTGAAACACATGTTTCGGTTCTCCTTCCAACGTTGCGCCTTCAGCTAAGGTGGGACGACTTCTACTACCCGCTCTCCGAGGAGACAGTAACGTCGCTGGGAAGCATGTTGGGCGCTTTAGGGCGAAAGTACCAAATGTGTCAAATTTTTATAGGAAATTTCATAATGATGTAAAAATAGGAGGAAAAATTAAAATTTAAACTAGCATTTCAAAATGACGTAAAAAGTATTAAAAAAATTTATTACATACAACGATACAGTAATTATTACAGTATTATTATTATAGTAATTACAGTAATAATTATTACAGTAATAATTACTGTATCGTTGTATGTAATAAATTTTTTTAATACTTTTTACGTCATTTTGAAATGCTAGTTTAAATTTTAATTTTTCTTACTATTTTTACAGTATTATTATTATAGTAATTACAGTAATAATTACTGTATCGTTGTATGTAATAAATTTTTTTAATACTTTTTACGTCATTTTGAAATGCTAGTTTAAATTTTAATTTTTCTTACTATTTTTAAGTCATTATGAAATTTCCTATAAAAATTTGACACATTTGGTACTTTCGCCCTAAAGCGCCCAACATGCTTCCCGGCGACGTTACTGTCTCCTCGGAGAGAGGGTAGTAGAAGTCGTCCCACCTTAGCTGAAGGCGCAGCGTTGGAAGGAGAACCGAAACATGTGTTTCAGGAGTACATTTCCCCTACTTGGGAAGGCCTGAGATAGACGACCCGTTGATGTTTTGTCTAGCTCCCTCCTTCTGACGCCTTAAAGGTAGGATCTCCTACCCGCGACTGGTCGCAGTATATTGGTGCAATGGGAAAGCATGTATGTATCTGTTATCCTACAAGCGACTGCGATCGTCGGGTATACGCCAGACGTAGGAGCCTGACGCGAGTCTGTTTGAGTACCAGCCTAGGCTACTCGAGAGGCAACACAATGCGATAGGGTCTGTTTCCCATTATACCTAGTCGCAGGCTGGGCACTGCGACCACCGGTCGCTTGACTCCTTCCGGAGGGAGTCTAGCGACCAGTCGCACTGCGACCCATTGCCACAGTGTGACAGAATCCCAAGAAATAAGGAAAGAAGTCAGAATTCAAAAGGTAAAAACCGGTAAAATTATCATGACGCCTACTTCTGATCTGTGTGCAAACACGTGTCTATGATTGTATGTATTTTTCGTGCAGAATTTTAAATCGCGTCTTTTAATTTTTGGTGATATAAAAGAAAACAATTTTTGGGGCCCCAAATGAGTAGTGTCGATTCTGCTAACAAGGGGACACTAAGGTCGACGGGAAACGGATTTTCCTGAACCTTGCAGTATTTGAAGATGTCGCCTCCGAAGTTAATTTGGCAAAGCAGTAGGGCGCGCTTCTCAAGATTTTCCGAGAAAATTGCATTTGAAAAACGCTTTACTCGGAGATAAGCAGTTTGCGTTAACGATTCAACAAGGAGTCGAGTGGTCAAGGGTGTAGCGTGACAGACTGATAATCGGTAGGTGCCGCAAAAATTATTGTTTCCATGCTTTTATGATGAATATCACCCTGCTTATCTCCGAGTAAAGCGATTTTCAAATGCAATTTTCTCGGAAAATCTTGAGAAGCGCGCCCTACTGCTTTGCCAAATTAACTTCGGAGCCGACATCTTCAAATACTGCAAGGTTCAGGAAAATCCGTTTCCCGTCGACCTTAGTGTCCCCTTGTAAGTAATAGCAAATAATTAGTTACATACAGTTTTTTTCCATACGAAACCAATTGAAAAATTGTCAGGAATCATCCCCTTTTTAGTTCCACTTCCGGGAACGTCTGAACAAATTTTTTGTTTGTTTTCTAATCAACATAATCTAGGCCTTGCTACTGCGGAAAAAGCATTCGCGAATATTTGGCAGTTATGGATTAAGTACGTGTATTCTATGTCGCACAGTGGGGGTAAATCCCAAAAAATGGGAAAAAATGCAACATCCTGTATTTTGCATTTAAAAATGCCGAATATTATTAAGGAAATTGATACTAAAAGTGTTAATATATAAGTTTTACGTTATTTAAGAAAATAACGTCAATTCGTCATGAATTAGCGTCAATAGTTCCAATAAAACTACAAGAATTTGATAAATATGCCATGGAAAGTGCAGTGTTCCTATCGACACACGCGCGAAGTTCCATGATGTAGCGTGATGAGTGATGCCCTAAACGGATGGTTAGCGGGCCACGGTTTACTACAGCTTTATGACAGACCTTTGGCCCCCTACACGATATAAAGTAATTAGGAAACATCTGCCAAGTAACTTGCAGAACATCGGAACAATTTTTAGGATTAATCCCCAATTGCTACAAACTAATTCCTCTATGTTCGGCAGGCGTGTTTCGCTACAGTATAAAAGAATAATAAGTATGGTCGGAACGTTGACCGTGACGAAAATTAATTTTAAGGTCCGCACAATTACCAAAAGAAGAAGATGTTCTTATGTTAGATCGAAGAATGTTTCCTTGGCAATGGTGTAGGAAACGAAATTATTCTGCAAAAAGACCAGTACGCCTCGCGGAGAGCCACAGGAAGAAAAGGGGTGGCCATGCGACATTAAATGACCTTATGTTCCAACTTCTTTACTTCGTCTCAACAAATCATATATTATGAATATAAATGTATGCCAATGCATGAAAGAATACCCCTTCAGAACCAGGTATAACGATAACGAGAGTTCGTACAGTATCTTCAAGGTTTCTGCTTTCAACTATTTTATATTTTTGACTTTATTGTATAAAGAAGAGAAAATGATATGGAAGTAATTGCTGTTTTGATATAATTATGAAACAAAAATTTTGGAAACACCGTTCTTCGAGAAGGGGGGACCCGCGCTCTGTGAATTCGTCGGCGGAGTAGGAACCCTCTCCCTGTTCACGAAGTGGGGGAGGAAAATACCTACCACATTTTGTTCCAAAATACTAAGCAGGCTGATCGGTCAAAGCGTCTCGCCAGGGTCACGGTTTATGGCGGTATGGTCCCGCGAGTCAACGGTAGACAACGGTACGCGCGGGTCCGAACTCATTATAGATATGTACCATCCACCGACAGAGCAATCAACGGATTCACTCAGTGCGAAGAAAGTTGAAACCCCTGTAAAAAACGGCATGGCGTTGATTGTCTCTGTTCGACATCAGGTACACAAATGCTTCCCGACGAACGCTTCGAAAACAAGCAATTGCCTACCGTAAACAAATGAAGAAATTTCGCTTCGAAAAATTCTAAATTACCGGCTGTAAAAGATAATTGGAATTTCCGCCTCGCGCTCAGCCCACTTTGGTCCCGCAAGGCGAAACATGCAGAAATAGTGGTAAACCTGTATCCATGTTTGCCTATACAGTAAATCCTCGTTTGGAGCCCGTTTCTACCACGCGTTAGGAGCCCGGCGACTATCCCTACCATTTCTTGGAATCCTTCGGACGAGAGTGAGAAAACCCAATGAGCGAGTGAGAGGAAACGAACGAGTCGTCACGAAGTTGCCGTCGGCTTTCGTTTCCTCTCGCTCGCTCATTGGGTTTTCTCATTCGCGCCAGTGGCCGCGCGGAATAGCGTCCAGTCGCGTTAGGAGCCCGCCGCCAGCCCCGTTCGACGGGCTCCTAACGAGTATTTACTGTATACCAAATACTGTTCACAAAGTGTAAATACATTCCTGCGAAAGTATAAAATATTTTGGCAACCTTCCAATCGGCCAATTGGGTGGACAGACCAAAGAAGAAGGCAGAAATAAAGATTTTAAAAATTATAGAAAAAATTGTAGCTCAAAATATTCCCACTGCAATATAGACGAAGATGTTTTAAACTTTTTATGCATTTCTTTAGATCCAGTAATAGTTTTCTATCTTTGCCGAAAGAAAATCAAAAATCTTTTTTATAAAGTAGCTTAAGGGGGGAGACCACTGTAACGGTCCGAAATGTAAGGGTGTTTTCGGGAATTTATTTCAACCAAACAACGCAAGTAAATCAATATATTGCTCAGTATAGTTAATAGTGTACATATCGAAGGGTAAGAAAAAATTTTTTTCAATCAAATTCATAAATTCGTTTCCTGTATACTCTTCGTCAAAATTTGGGCTTGTGGCAAAAACATGCTAGTCGCGTTGACAGTGCCCAGGCCATATGGTTAATCCGAATTCAAAAACACAATAATATTCAGAAACTAGAAGCCTGCCTCTATTACGTGACGATCAAAAAAAGTCAAAATTGTAAAAAATTACAAAATGGCGGACCACTGAAAAAAAAAATCACGTTTTCGGGGTACAAAATTGGGGAAATGTTAATAAAAAAAGTAGAAGCAGGTCGAAATTTGAAAAAAACTGATCGTCACGTAATAGCCACGGGTTTTCCGTACAAGAAATGTCCTTGACCATGTTAATTGGACGTATAGTTTTCTCTGTAGACTGTCAACGCGGTTGAAAAATGTCATTCTGAGGAAAACGCGTTCAATGTTCCGCGCGGCTCAGTCGCGCGTTTGACCCCGCTTCACAGAAAATACTATATCTCCGTCAATTTTGCGAATTTCTTCATAAAATTTGGAGACAGCATTCTTGAAATGTACGTCTTTCAGAAAATGTAAAAAATAAAAAATCGATTTTTCCGAATTTAATCGTCCGAAAAATAAGGGTGTTTTTGGGAATTTATTTCAATCAAACAATGCAAGCAAATCAATTTATTGCTTAGTATGTTAATATGTACATATGGAAGGGTAAAAAAAATCAAATTTTTCAATCAAATTCATAAATCCATGTCCTGTATACTCTTCGTCAAAATTTGCGCTGCGGCAAAAACATGCTAGTCGCGTTGACAGTGCCCAGGCCATATGGTTAATCCGAATTCAAAAACACAATAATATTTAGAAATTAGAAGCCTGCCTCTATTACGTGACGATCAAAAAAAGTCAAAATCGCAAGGAATTACAAAATGGCGGACCACTGAAAATAAAATCATGTTTTCGGGGTACAAAGTTAGGGAAATGTTGATAAAAAAATATAAGGATGTCGTTAATTAAAAAAAACTGATCGTCAAGTAATAGAGACGGCTTTTCCGTACAATAAATGTCCTTGACCATGTTAATTGGACGTATAGTCTTCTCTGTAGACTGTCAACGCGGTTGAAAAATGTCATTCTGAGGAAAACGCGTTCAATGTTCCGCGCGGCTCAGTCGCGCGTTTGACCCCGCTTCACAGAAAATACTATATCTCCGTCAATTTTGCGAATTTCTTCATAAAATTTGGAGACAGCATTCTTGAAATGTGCGTCTTTCAGAAAATGTAAAAAAGAAAAAATCGTTTTGTCAGATTTTTTACAGTGGTCTCCCCCCTTAAGGGGGACGCCTACCTAGAGCGGTCGAAACATTGCGCTTTTTTGGGATTGTTTTCTAGAAAAACTGCTACAGTTTTATTAATAAACATTAGTGTATTGTTAAGAGTACATCTAAAAGACAGTTCAGTCTTTTTTGCGTTAAAGAATATTAAAAGATTTGAGAGTTATAGGTGATGACCGGGATGTCCTTTTTTTTTAAGCGTTTTGCGGTGACCATCATAGCTCGTAGCAGGATTATCTGAAATAAAAAAATTTGAATAGTTTTAGATAGAGTATGAAATTATCTAGGCGCTATTGGGCCTGATTTTTGAAAAATTATTTTGAGACAAAATGGCGGCGCTGCAAAGTTGAACCATCGAATTTCATAAAAAAAAGTAGTTCCTTTCTTGGCGTGTAAAAAAAACTAAGCAGAGAAAAAAGAAATCCCTCCGATAGCGCCTAGATTTTGGACCCTAAAATAAGTCCACAATGGGGCAAGCAAATCGGTTCATTAATTTTTTAGTTATGTTGGTCACCGAGTTTGAAAACATGGTTTCGAGAAAAACGCGTTTAAAGTTTTGGGTCTTGTTTACACCTAAATAGAGAATTCACTTTTTAACTTACTTAGTTATCGATTCCTGGTCCATATAATAATCCTTCTGCATCAGTTACCGCTTCCAAAACTCCAACTTGCTCCTGTCTACGACGCTGCCTTTCTATTTTCTTGTTTCTGCCGTCATGCTTGCTCCAAGCGGTAGAACGAGGAACGTACTTACACGCGTATAACTTTGTCAGTTTTGGTCGGATTAACTTGACACTTACAGGGAATATTTTCAAGATGTACTTCAAGAAAATATAAAAATCGAAAAATCGATTTTTCGAAAATTTCTAGGTAGGCCTCCCCCCTTAATATGATTCGGCATTTCGATTGCGAAAAATGGCATGTTGAATAGTTCCTTTATTTCTTGGGATTCTGCCCCACTGTGGCAATGGACTTGGTCGCAGGTAGGAGTGTGCGGATCGTCCCGAGGCTCGGGTTCCTGGCCCTCGGGACGGGTCGGGAAATTTCGGGTGGGGTCGCGATACTTTCGTATTGCTCGAGATCCCGAAGTTTTCGGGATCCCGAGACTCGTTTCGGGCTACAAGCAAAGAGGAGATATAATAAGAGGCGTCACTCGACAAGGGCAGAAATAAACTAGGGAAATCACTAGACAACCAATTTAAATGCCCATTCGGCAATAATTGGTAAATTTCGGCAATAATCAGCAAACTGCGGTAAGGTACATTTAGTCGATTTGAATATCTCGCTCGAATAGACAACTAGTTTAAACGTCCGAGTTTTGCCGAGCCGACCTGAAATCAAATTGCCCGCTCATGGCGGCTATGCTTGTAGCCCGAATCGAGTCTCGGGATCCCGAAACCGTCGGGATCTCGGGCCATACGAAAGTATCGGGACCCCGCCCGATCGCGCCCGAAAGTTTCCGGCCCGTCCCGAGCCCGAAAAGTCGGGTATCCGCACACCCCTGGTCGCAGGCAAGGAGAGTCAGCCTGGGGCCAGTCGCTGGGTCAAATCGCTGCGACCAGTCGCGGGTAGGAGATCCTACCTTGAGGTGGCCGTTCCAATGGGCGGCTACAGCCGCAAGCGACTGCAACTGGCGTCGTCGGAAATGGTATTTCCTATACCTAAGCGTCAACGCCATGGGTCTATTGTCGTATGAGGTCTCGAGGACCGTCGAAGACAGTGAAAGACTAGCCTTTTTTTATATGTACATCGTGCTCTGTTTATCTGCCGGATTGAAGAAGTCAATGACATTTGGATGCTTCTTTTAAGATATCGGAATGAAATTTGTGGCAAAAAATAGGATAAACCTATTCCTTTCTAGTGATGTATAATTTAATATTTTTTACATCTATTAATTATTAAACAATAATCGAAGAAAAAATTCATCTGCGCTAGTAAATTTGCCCCCACGAACTATGCAATTGCATATAAATAATTTTTTTTATCTCCAATACGTTAGGAAATATCCAGCTGTTTACTGTTCCCGCGGACACCCGCGGGTTAATAAAAAGTCACGCTTTTGTTCACCGCGAATAATATCTGAATTCTTAAAGACGGCAAAGTTACGTTCTTGATTATCCTTTGAATATCTGGCAACCAGATGTTGTCGAAGCCGTCTTTGAAAATACCAAATTGCCGGCCATAAACGATACATGAATTTTCGCTCCGCTCACAACTGTTCCCTTCCAGAGGCTGCTTCCTTTGGGATAATTGAGGACACAACATAAAGGCAAAATACAGAACACAATATAAAGGTCCAAAATATAATAAAATTTGAAAATATAATAAAAAGCGGCCTTTTCGTTAATCCGTATATTGCTCTGTCAGCGGATGGCAGGTATAGATAAATGGTGACTTCCCAGCCGTAAGCACTGTTGTCCGTCGTCGAAGTGTGGGACAATACGATCATAAACCGCGACTCTAATGAGACGCTCTGGCCGATTAATCTGGCTAGTTCTTTGGAAACATCTGGTTCCATTAGGCCCGAAATATACTAAAATTTTACACCTGAAGTTCCCTACGCGTAGCGAGTTCAATATAGTGTATTTAGTTTTTACTAAAAAGTCGAAATTGAAGAATTCTACGTATACGTATTTCACAGTTTGGTCTTTAGTTTACGTTGACAAATGAGTAATTTTTAATATATAACATTTGATATATTACGAATCTGATTGCGCGACTGGATTCGTTATAAAAAAGTACATCAGTTTCGCCTAACAGATTATTCTATATGGTGCATATTTTCCGACAGATTGGGGCAAACGTGTTTTTCACCTCCAGATATGAATGATTGCCGATAAAAGAAAATACGTGTCAAGTATTTAATGTTTCAATAATTTGTGGAATTGCCTTTTGATTTGATAATAGTTAGACCCTTCTTGGTATGAAATTTACTTAGTTGTATATTATAGCAGGTTGTATTTTGCTCTACTACTACACACATAGACCATTTCAAGTGGTCGAAACCAAGTGGGATCCCGAACGCTGCGTGGCTAGGAAATTCGGCCTAGCGCGAGGCTGTTTCGCAAAGTGATCATGATCGCCGGTATGCAATTTCCAGATATCCAACTCCGCGAGGCGTGCCTCGCGAGAAATCCTCGCAAAGTCGATACGCACCTTATGGCCCACCTTTTTTAGTACCCAATACGTCAGCGGGTGCTTCTGTTTTGATATTGCAACGCGTGTTTATACTCGAGAGATAAGTGATCATCAGGTCGGCGCATACGTTCGTTCGCTTTATTGATACAAAGGGTTTATTACAGATATAAGAGAGTTCCTATTCTTTGGCAATACGGCGTCAGGCCGCTTGCTGTATCTAAACTCTCTCTTCATTCAAACAAGCAATCCTTTGAAGAATTTCCATATATTTTTATACTACATAAAAAGGCGAATTGAATAACAATAACAGAATTTATCATTTGAAGTATCTGATGTTAAAATAATTTTAAATGTATTCATTGACGTACCGCATTAAAACACAAAGTAAAAGAAATGAATGTGTTTCCAAAACATGGTTTGTTATAATTGGAAATATATTTATATATTTTTAAAAAACACTATGTATCAATATATTGATACACGCATTGGCAAATTTACCAGTTAATCTAGGTGCCAGAAAAGTGACAAAAAAATATAAATATTGAAGAAAAATGTTTTCCTTTCAAGGCTGGCGTTCCAATGTGCGGCCCGGCGACTACGGCCGGCGACGGTCCCACTTGTGCAAGGGAAAAGTATGCATCTGTTTCTCCCTTGCCCTAGTGGGACCGTCGCCGGTCGCAGTCGCCGGCCGCAGCACATTGGAACGCCAGCCTTGAAAAGTATGAAATATATTTATATTTGTAATAAACACTTTCTATCAATAAAGCGAACGAACGTATGCACCGACCTAATAATGCCTATTTTATATACAGTAATTCGTCATAATAGACAACAACGCGATGCGGACACCATTCGCAGCAGACGACAACTTCGTGTCGACTCTTTTGTTCTCTCGCACGTTCTCGGATTCTCTCACTCTCGACTGAAGGATTCCAAGAAATGGTGGGGATAGTGAGCGGGACTATTACGCATGGTAAAAACGGGACAATAACGACGAATTACTGTAATTAGTAGAGCCTATTGGAATACGCTATTGGTACTAACTCAATTTCGAAAAGAATGTGGTCTAGTCCGTTGTTTGCTCTCTGCCTCAATTAATTAATTTGCATGGACTGAAAGCCCGTTTCGTTAAACGTAGTGGGATTTAAATATTTTTTTGTCAATTTAATCGGGAGAATGCAAGGAATCCATTGGTATCATTTTCATATTGATACGATGAAAAATAAAGAAACCGTTTCTGTATACATAAAATGAGATTATATTGCAATGAGAATATTTTGAGCTTACAATTTTTTATATATTTATTAAAATCTTTATTTCTGGCTTCTTGGGTCGCTTCACCCAATTAGCCGATTGGAAGGTTACCCAAATATTGTATAATTTCGTAAGAATGTATTAACACTTTGTGAACAGTACCTATCTATTACATTGGTACCAGAATAACATGGATCCAGGTTTGCAGATATTTCTGCACTTTCCATAGTATGTATATTTATCAAATTTTTTTAGTTTTTTTGTAATTGTTGACGTTATTTTTTTAAATAACGGCAAACTTTGTTATGAGTTGTATATTAACACTTTTTTTATGAACTTGCTCAATAATATTCAGCACTTTCAACGCGAAAAATGGAATGTTGCATTTTTCCCCTATTTCTTGGGATTCAGGCCCACTGTACGATATAGAATACAGGTGATTACTCCATTATTGGAAAATATTGTCAAATCTTGTTTTCGCAGTTGCAAGAACAAATATATGTTGATTACACATGTTCGCGGAAGGTAACTAAAAAGCCGACAGTTACTGATATTTTTTCAATGGATTTCTTATGGAAAAATAACTGTATATAACGAATTATTTGCTATTACTTTGCAGAATCGACACTAATCATTTCTGACCCCTTTAACTTTACTTTAACAAACTTTAAAAGACACGATTTAAAATTCTGCACAAAACAAAAAATTTGACATGTGTTTACACGCAGATCAGATGTAGCCATCATGATATTTTTACCTTTTTTTATAAGAGCTCATATTATTAGTTTACAAGAAATTTGTATATAAAAAAACATAATTCCATAAGTTATGAATTCTGACTTCTTTCCTTATTTCTGGATAATCTGTCCGAATGTGACGATGAATCGCAGCAGAGCGGCTAGAGTCGCTAGACTGCTTCTGGAGGAGTAGAGCGGCAGCCGCTGTGCGACTAGGTGATTCTGCCGTTATGGCGGAAAACAGACACTCCTAGCATTGTGTTGTGTCTCGAGTAGCCTAGGGCTGCTCATGAACCAGACGTGCATAGACTATAGCAATCCTGGCGCGGCCGCAGCAGTCGCAGCCGCCCATAGGAGTTGAGATGAATGCTTTCCATTGTACCAGTGTACGCGTCTACAGCCGCAGTCGCCAGCCGCGGTCGCTGGCGGCTGTAGCCGCCCATTGGAACGGCCACCTTTACACTCCGTCCTTTAAGTGCGCGACGGGCGTGCGCGATGGTCGTGAGTCCTCATCGTAAACACGAAAACGGCTTCTGCGAAAGCTTGGCGCAGGCCCGGCTCAAGTATTTTTTGCGCCCTGGGCGAACGTGTCAAATTGCGCCCTTTATTATATTCCATCTATGTGAGATTATTTATGACTTTACTCTGAAAAATTAAGCAACTGCCTGGGGCGTAAGGTTGACAAGGGGCGAAAAATGGTCTTTCCATTGTTGGCATTGTTGAAAATAAACTTTTAAATGAAATACTACAAATTGTACTGCAACAGTTTTAAACTACGAATAAAAATTCAGAGTAAAGTCATCAATAATCTCAAATAAATGTAATATAATAAAGGGTGCAATTTGACAAGTTCGCCAAGGGCGCAGAAAAGACTCGTGCCGTGTCTGGCTATCTGACCGTGGCGCGCATGCGTCGAGCAGTCACGATTTCATCTGAGCGCTCGCGCCGCCGCGCACGCAACCGTTTCATCTCGCTCCCCCATTCGGCCAGAAAGAAGCGTGAAACCATCGTTTGGCGGAAATCCCGTGCGCCCGTATCAGGAATAGCGGTGGGGGAACTCCAGGCATGCGCGCGATGATGCGGTGACGTCAAACCAATCAACGCCAAGATGGGAAACGAAACGGCGCCACCGTCAAGATGGGAAATGAAACGGCGCCACCGTCAAGTTTGGTTTCTTGGCGTTGATTGATTTGACGTCACCGCGTCATCGCGCTTGGATTGGTTCGACGTCACCGCGTCATCGCGCGCATGCGTGGAGTTCCGCCACCGCTGTTTCTGATACGGGCGCACGGGATTTCCGCCAAACCCTGCGTGAAACGAACACTCGGAATTAGGGCTCCGTTCACGATACGGGCTCAACGCCGGCATAGAGCATATATAGGGGAGAGGTGCTATAAAAGGGACAGGTCTTAAATGGGAAAAATCGAATTGCCAAAATTCTGAACGCATTGCACATGCAAGTTATTTTACTGTTTATGACAACACTATATAATAACTATGACCAGATAACTAACGGTCCCTATTATTGACAATGAGACCCGATTACAGTCGGTCCTTTTTACTAAGACTCGATTACTGCCCGTCCCTTTTCCGAGATCCGGTTAACTGTCGCAAATTTAAACTAAATTAATAGCCAGAATTATCAAACCCATATTTTAGAAATTATTAATTTATTTGTCAAATAATGTACGTATACACGTTTCGGATTTTGAGGTTAGAACTTTCAGAGACGACAGTCCTGTGTACTTCACGTTCTTTTGTCCCGAATACTGCCAACTGTAATAGGGACAAGCCCTAAACTTTTGTCCCTAATGGTGTCTCCGTTAATTCTTATAATTTAACAATAAATAGCACGTATTTTATTCGTTATATCATTAAAATAATTCTCATAGACCGTAATAACTCATTTTATGCAATAGATAAAGGTTCAACAGTAAAATTGCGGCCCTTTCTTTACTATGATTTCCCCATCAATTCCTACTAACGCCGTCACGTTTTTGACGCTCAAATGTCACTTTCATTTTTCAGTATTAATTTTTAAGTACTAGGTACATATGAGTATATATATATATTTTTATTCTTATGTAAATCAGAATCTCCATTTAATAATAACTATTTTTTGTACATTTCTTTTTATACGTTACGTTTTTATTACATAAAATAAATCAAGTGATTGGAACGAACAGTCATTATTCTTCCCTTATCAAACGCTTTTAATCCAAACTTATTAGCTTCTCGATAGCATTGGTTTAAATAAATTATTTCGAATGATATTAAATAGACAGTTCTAAAGAAACTGCAAGCAACTGACCATCGTGCGGCCAATAAATCGATTTGAAATTAATTCGAGTACCCGAGCTGATATAAGTAGGTACGCGAATATTTCAAATAAGTCTGACAAATATAAGTCAATTATTTATAAAATTAGAAAGAAGAATGTGAACAATTCTTCCGATTAAAATAAGATTGAAACCGTAAATGTTCTGCTTACCTTTCACATTATTTATTTGCGATTTTTAAACGCTTTAAGACAGGGCTCTCCAGCGTAGAGGCCCCTCACGCGCCTGCTTCCCCTTCAATCTTCCTCTGGCGCCGCGTGCCTTCCGTTGTCAGGGAGACCGCGCGACGCTGCGAAGGCTGCCATGACGGGCTAGCGTCCTTCGCGGTTAGCATCGCGCGGTATCCCTGACAACGCGGACAAGAGTGGGAGAACCCCAAGCGTACGCGTACGGGACCTTGGAGAGCCCTGCTTTAAGAGTTTCGCCTGATGACGGAAAGAAACTCTAGGAAATATCAATGAATCTCATGCAAAGTTCAAGCGGCACATCAATTCAGAAGCACCCGTTAAATCGGTTAAATGATTGTAACAGATATCTTCGATATTGATATACAATAATATATTGTAATTATAATCAAGTGGACCTAACTTAATTCTCCCAGTTTTTTTTCCTCGACAGGATGCTGCAATTGACTGGGCCAGGGATCATAGAGTTCATCATAAATATAGCGAGACAAATGCAGATCCTTATAACGCAAAGAGAGGATTCTTTTTTGCGCATATCGGTTGGCTGTTGTGTAGAAAACATCCGGATATCAAGGAGAAAGGCAAAGGAATCGATATTAGTGATCTGAAAAAAAACCCAATACTTGCGTTCCAGAAGAGGTAGGATCGTTTTTTCATCATCTTTACGCGTATGTTAATTAATTATATAGGAGAAAGATGCTTTCCGTGGGTTAAATCTTAATCTTTTTGATGCTATGGACGCATATCTGCGTTCAGTGTGTGCGGAGGACGCATACCTATATGTACATAGGTAGGGTAAGGCCGGGAGACGGGGTCGACCTAACATAAAATGGCTATGAAACCAATACCGATATTATTTATTTTTTCAGAATTAACCTAATATGTTCAGAATTTTGTGCTGATTCAGAAAAACTGATCGATATTCGCTTCAAGCAAAATATTTTCTTATGGCAATATTTGCTGAAAATCAGGTTGGAAACTGAAGTCATACCATCGAGATGCCGAGCGAATTCTTACCCTCTCCCTACTAATATATAAAAGTAAATCATTGTCTGTTTGTTTGTCCTTCGATCACGCCTAAACGGCTACACGGATTTCAATGAAATTTTGAATATACATTACTTACGTCCTAAATTAGATAATAGGATATTTGTTTCAATTTCTGGGCTTTTTTATTTTGGAAATATCATAAATAATTCCCGGGTGAAACCGGGTAACGGATCAGCTAGTTTACAATATTTTGCGAAATAAATTGGATTCGTAATGGACATGCAAGATGCATTAAAGTATTAATTTTATAGGCTCAATCTATTCCTGTAGATATTATTCCTATATTACGTATTTTAAATCACTGTGATAACAACAACAACAACAACAACAACAACAATAACAACCAAACCAATAATAATACCAGTGACAGTGACAGTAACCATGCCAATAACAATAACAATAACAATAACAATAACAATAACAATAACAATAATAATAACATTATTAACATATATAACCATAATAAGATTATTATTAGTAGTAGTGTAGCCTTCGTGAATGGAAACAAGGACAATTTCTCGACAGACAAAGCTTATTCGGATTAGGTATAAATACATGGCTTGGTCGGTAGGACGGGGCTACAAATTTCCGAATTCAGACGTTGCGTCTCGCTGCGTTTATACAATTTTACGGGATTCTAATGTCCATACGACAGTTTACGTTATTCTAATGTCGGCGTAACAATATCGGTAATGAACGGGCGTCCAGGACTATTCTCCCGTACTCTCCTCTCTTTTCTAATGAGCCGTTCAGGAGTTACTCTGTACTCTCCATATCGAACGGGTGTCTAGGTATCATCGCCGAACTCTCCTGCCGGCAGTGATGCCAGAATCGTGGGACGTGGAACAAAGGCTTACTCCCACTATGACCTGCCGTCGTCCCCCACTTTCCTCCGATCGCACTGCACACAAGCGTATCCCTACTCCTGTCCGTGTGAACTGCATGTTGGGCTGCCGAGCACACGGACAGGAGTAGGAATACGCTTGTAGAGAAGCGAAGGCCAGTTTGAGTCAGTTGGGAGCAGGCAGTGATGCCAGAACTGAGGGATTTATCCCACGGGTGCTACCACCACTCCACGACCAAGCGTACCCCCTCCTAGCGCCCGTACCGCACCACCCAAGCATACCCGTCCCTCTATCCGTGTGCCGCACGCGCTGCCTGGCCGGCGCTCTCGGCGAGAATTCTTTGCGACGCAAGCAAAAAGTCCAGAGTTCAAATCCCGGTGCCGATATTCTACTTTTTTTCTTTATTTATTCTCTAGTTTCTCTTTCTATATTCTCAGAAGACTAAAGGCTTAAAAACTGTTAATTTGCAAAGCATTTTCGAAGCGTGATTTGCTGCTAAAGATGCGATCCCGTTCTGGCTTGTATCGCACCACTACAAGCGTACCCTACCTTCTGTCCGTGTGCCGTACGCGCTGCCTGGCCGACGCTCTCCACCGAAAATTCATTTCACCGGGACCCAAAAGCTTGGGTCGCAAACAGAAAATCCGAGGTTCAAATCCCGGTGCGAAAATTCTACTTTTTTCATTAATTCTCTAACTTCTCTTTCTATATTCTAAGTAGAATAAAAACTTGAAAAGAATTATTTTACAAAGCATTTTTGCAGCTGGCTAATGTACGATGTTGGTCTTCTGCCTTTTTATACATAAACAGAAATAATTCCTTGAAATGCTACTTACAGAATAAGCTCCTTTCTAGGATGGACTCTTTAAAATTCACGTCACAATGAACAGTTACAGAATCGGTGATTTTCGTTTCAGGTAAGCGAGCCGCCCGCTCCGCTATTACGGTCGGCTTACCACTCGCACCCCGAATTACTGTAATGAGGTTTGAAAACAATATCGACAGATCTAGAAAACCGCACAATTTTCACATTTCTCATTATAGCTTGATCAGAGTATTGCCGATGGATTGGTGAGTTTATGTCGACGACAATAAGTCTAAACAAAAAACAATACGGTCTATTTTTTATTATGAAGACACGTTTAGAATTTCAGTGTTCCCCGCATTAAGGGGTTACCGCAGTCAGTAAGGTCAGAAAACGAACGATTCTTTGGGAATTTATTTCAGAATGTACATGCATTTTTTATACAAAGATTTTTGTATTCAGATGAGGAACCGTTTAACAGGTTATTTTAACTGGTTATTACAGTGATTTTCCGGAAGCTGTTTTAAGAAACAGCGACACGCACTATGTTCACTAAAAATGGTCCGAATTTCTCCATATTTGAACTCATTTTCATCAGGAAATCCTAAAAAATCCATTGGTACTACTTTCACGACCATTTCTCAAAAGCATGATCACTTTAGTTTTCTGTACTGGGTATTTTACCTGGCCCAACGGTGTTATTGTTTTCGGCAGTCAATGGACGGCCTACCCGGGACCGCAGGTCCTCGCTCGCAGCGAGGAAGCAAGACTGTGCGGTGGGTAGGTCTTTCCCGATAATTCGGGGCCAAAAGCATTTCAATAATCCGAAGAAGACTGAGTGTATCAACCTGATTAACACGAAAAGAGCGTCATTGACTAAGAATGGGTTAGTAAAACTCTTCTGTAGGTATAAATGATATCATTAAGACGAGTACGAAACCTGTCGATATTATTTTCAAACCTCAATACAGTAATTCGGGGTGCGAGTGGTAAGCCGACCGTAATAGCGGAGCGAGGCAGCTCGCTTACCTGAAACGAAAATCATCGATTCTGTAACTGTTCATTGTGACGTGAATTTTAAAGAGTCCATCCTAGAAAGGAGCTTATTCTGTAAGTAGCATTTCAAGGAATTATTTCTGTTTATGTATAAAAAGGCAGAAGACCAACATCGTACATTAGCCAGCTGCGAAAATGCTTTGTAAAATAATACTTTTCAAGTTTTTATTCTACTTAGAATATAGAAAGAGAAGTTAGAGAATTAATGAAAAAAGTAGAATATCGGCACCGGGATTTGAACTCTGGACTTTTTGCTTGCGTCGCAAGCGCTTCGATGTCGGGAAAATGAATTCTCGCCGAGAGCGCCGGCCAGGCAGCGCGTGCGGCACACGGATAGAGGGACGGGTATGCTTGTGTGGTGCGGTACGGGCGCTACGAGGGGGTACGCTTGGTCGTGGAGTGGTGGTAGCACCCGTGGGATAAATCCCTCAGTTCTGGCATCACTGAGGCGGGCAGCAGGATCTGCCGCGGATCTGCCGGCAGAACCGTAGTCGAATGCGGACGTAGGCTGGACCGCAGCTGCCGGCAGATCCTGCGCTCTCCTGGCAGACCCTGCTGGCAGACTGCAGGCAGATGGTTATCAGGGTACCTTTAGGGATAATTGATTTTTTTCCCCTATATACTCGTTACACTGTGTGACCGGTCCGTACCGAAATTGTTACGTCAATTGAAACAATTCTTTAACCGACTTCAAGAAAGAAGTCGATCACTTAATTCAATCCGTATATTTTTTTACAAGTCTACCAGCCACTTAACCGCTAGTGATAAGTGAACTTGCTGTATCGTTAAGCAGAACGATTGCTAGGTCCATTAAATGGAACAAACGTTTTTTTGCAAACGTAATTAGTATGAATTACTACATCACGCAGACTTCCTGAATTCAGTTTGAATGCATTTGAAATTCTCACTCCTCCCTCCTCAGCAATCATTTTGTCATCGCCCTGGCGATACTAAACACACACGGGCGAAAATAAACGTATCACACTTTCATACAACAGTCGTTTTTTTTTTTTTTTTTTTTTTTTTTTTTTTTAAGTTTGGTCTGAACCGTCGTAGCGAGAGGACGTGTTCTGCTGTCACTCGTGTTTACGTGTACGATATTCTGCTAACTATACACTGTGTACAAGAGTCGTTAAAGTGTCAGTGATTTTGTGTTTTTTTTTATCTGAGCCATATGAACAGAACTCATTGTTATAAATGATTGCCGGGGATAGAGGGACGGGTATGCTTGTGTGGTGCGATACGGGCGCTAGGAGGGGGTACGCTTGGTCGTGGAGTGGTGGTAGCACCCGTGGGATAAATCCCTCGGTTCTGGCATCACTGGGAGCAGGAATCGGCGAGCTTCGGCTATGCGCTGGCTACGCTGACACGTACAGGAGCGTTGGTAATGTGTGTGTGAATTTACGCCAGCGCGAAGGCAGCCAAGTGGCGACAACGCGAAGCGAATGTGACGTCACGAATGTACAGACGCCAACGCCAAAGACACGACGGGCGCGTACAGGTACTACTACTGCGTTTTGTAGACGCCATGTGCGATTGTGAATCGAACATTTTTAGTAGTTTTTCCAAGTTTTTCATTCAATTGAAATTACACTTCATTACGACATGAATAAGGAATCAGGTAAGACAAATACTTAATACTTTTGCATCAACAGAATTATAGAAATGATATTTTTTATATATACCAGCGCCAAGCGAGTGACGCCGCGGCCAACCAGCGTCGACAACATATTTCCCAGCGACGCTGGTTGGTCGTGGTTCGGTTCGTCTCCCATCGTGGCGCCTCACGCACACATTACCACCGCTCCCTGTAGGTGTTTCCCCCTCCAATATCTTCGATGGCCCTCAGTGAGCTGCGGCTACCGTAGCTGAAAGGTGCCGAAGCTATGCTGGCTACAAGCTCACCCTGCTTAGTGACGTAAAAGCATATGACGTCACATTCGCTTCGCGTTGTTGCCACTTGGCTGCTTTCGCGCTGTCGTCAATTCACGCACACATTACCACCGCTCCTGTACGTGTCAGCGTAGCCAGCGCATAGCCGAAGCTCGCCGATCCCTGGTTGGGAGCCCGGGCTCCATGCTGTTTACCATAGTCGCGCGTAAGGGGAGCTCGAAAGCCAATGGTAACGTGGGCGCGCCACGGATAGGGAAAACTGTAGTAGCGTGCGGTGCAACCTCATGCCCGTAAGATAGGCTTGAATGACTGGGATTCTTGGGGGCCCGAGCGACCCTCCAGTGGACGGTGTACAAGGGTCATATGCTTTAAGAAAATCAATTGTGAAAGTGTGTAGAATGTGTAGATACAATATTGGAATTCCGTAATTGTTATACCTATGCTACAGTTTTCCGTAAACATTTAATTACTAATTGTTACATTTCTCCCCGTAAAAGTTTCAACTCTCGCATATTCTTTTAACATTACATTTTACTAGTTTATTAATTTGCAAACAGCTTTATCCACCACTATATTTATTTTTCATGTAAAAAATAAACTGTGATTTGACTCAACATCTTACCTAATCTGTTTACAGGTATTACATGCTCTTGATGCCCCTGTTGTGTTTCATTATGCCGACTGTTGTACCAGTTGTATGTTGGAACGAGACGTGGTCGAATGCTTTCTTCGTTCCCGTGATTCTGCGATATGTTTTGTCACTGAACGTCACGTGGTTGGTCAATTCTGTAGCCCATCTCTATGGCAACAAACCATATGACAAGTTAGTATCGCTTAAAATTTATTTCATTCAGTTTGCACAAAGCAGGGATAAGCTTAACCCACGCATTAACAATTTTCAAGTTACTTTTTTTTTAATATGCGTCTGCTGCTGAAGTCAAGTAAGAGAAAAACATAATCATTTTTTTTCCAATGCAAAAATCAAAATTCCAATCGATCCTTATTTTGCATTTAGGTATATAGTTTTCACACAAAAATTTATTTGAAAATGGATTAGCACCGCCCAGGAAAAATAACAAAAAAATGCTATTTTCCATGTATTATTTAAAAGAACCGATTTTTCTGGAATCTGATCACGTAGCTCAATTCCTTATGAAAAAAATACACAACCTTGCCATTCAAACCGTTTTTCTACTTTTAATAGTTTGCCAGATAATCGAACATATAGGTTTCCCGTCCCCAAATTTCACGGCTACTTCCCCCGTTTAACATGGATGATGTTAGCCAAAAAAAATACGTGTCAAATATTTTTGTAAAAACTCCTTTCAAAACCGTATTAAAATCGGCGATTGTCACTTCTCACGTGCTTCTAGGTCAAAAAGAACTAAATAACTGTCCAGAAATTATCCTTGCTCCCATTCACGAATGCTACACATTTAAATAAACTATTTTTCTGCTACCTGACAGCAATAATTCAATTTAAGCGAAAGTTGCAGATACGTCCTTTCGAATTAACACGGCAGTATACTCTACAGAGATATTGCTTACAACTTGTAGGTTTTTCTTCACCCCAAGTACTTTTAAACAGATCTAAATTTGCTACCTGATTAAATTATGTGCTTTCGAGCCTTTCTTGAAGATGTGCCCACCTAATTTTCAAGTTGAAATTTGTGCTAGGTAGCATTCAATTTCTTTTGGTGAGAATTTTACATCGGTGTGCAGGAATGCCGACATGCTCTGTGGCTGCAAATCACTCTATTAGACTTAATCTTAACATTTGAGAAACGAAGTATTAGAAGGATCACCGAGCAAACGAATTCCAGGTTGGAATTTCGATTAATCGATTATTTTTCTCTCTTGAAATATATGTAAAGCAGATACAATAGAAAAGTAACACTACTTTATAGAACTCATCGCTGATTTCAGGTTCATTAATCCCTCTGAGAATTTGAGTGTATCCATCTTGACATACGGTGAGGGCTGGCACAATTATCATCACGTGTTCCCGTGGGACTATAAGACGGCCGAACTGGGCAACTACAGATTCAACCAAACGACAGCTTTCATTGACTTCTTCGCGAAGATCGGCTGGGCGTACGATCTGAGAGTGGCACCCAGAGGCCTGGTGCAGAATAGAGTGAAAAGAACTGGTGACGGCAGCCATGATGTGTGGGGCTGGGCTGATGCAGATCAGACGCAAGAAGACAGGCACCAGACAGTGCTGGCGCATAGCCTTAAGGATGTATCGGACCTATCTTCAAAAGTTGATGAAAATTTGTGAGATTGTTCTTTTTCGTCTTCCTGATGTGCCGTAAAATTTTAAAACGGATCCAGTAAACGGTTATTCAGTTATAACGATATCAATTTTCACTGATTTTACACGTACCTACTCTTATGGAAAGAGACGATCTTGATGGATAAAACAGCTGAAAAAATGTTCAAGAAATGGTACCAATGTTTTTAATTTTTGTTTGAACATGTAATATATGAATAGATGAAAATATGTGCCAAGCTTCAATTTTTTTCACTACACCGTTTTAAAGAAATAAATTATAACTTAAAAAATTATTCTGTTGGCATGATATGTATCTCGATGGCTTATGAAATCGCGGCAACGTCGCAATCAACTGACCAAGCGAATCAAACTTATGTGTCGCTACACTGAGAGAAACATTATAGTAAATATTGATATAATTCTAGTAAAAATTACTATATTATGTATTAGTGGAAGGACATACCTGCAATTCTAGTGATTTTTACTACTTAAATACTTATTATTACTACATCTATAATAATTTTAATTATACCAAGTATTGAATAAATGCTATGCGACATAGTAAATATTGCTATGTACATAGTAAAAACTTTGATATAATAATAACAGATAACACGTTTAGAATATTCACAACATAATGATGGAAATTTTCCTATGTAATATAGTAAAAATCATTATATATATTATGATAACTGCTGCTTTCGAATTTTTACTATGCAATATAGTAAAAAGTGAAAGAGATTGTTTGTATATTTGTATTCGTTCCCGCGAGGGAGCGCACGTGCGAGAGAGAGGTCCTCGCAGGTTTAACTAGAGCGTGTTTTGTTTTTCGGAAAACACGTGGCTGTTGGACCTCTAAGGCTGCGACAGGCGTTGTGCATGGTTTTTTAATGTATTTGAAGAACCCAGCTTTTGTTTTACTGTAAGTATAATTTAGTTTTTATAATTTGATATTTATAGATATTTACAGTTTACATTTTCAGTCATTATATTACAGACGCATAACTTTTTGAATGTGCAATCTAACCTTATTCTTGAAAGCACTTTTCGTTGCGCGTTACGGAAAGTAGCACGTTTAATCTTTTCTTTAGGAAGAATAGCACGTTAAGAAAATGAAACGTGCTACATTTCGTAACGCATTGTATATAATTTCTGCTTGTAAGTAAATATGTAATTCCGTGAAATGTTGATTTATTTATTTATTAGAGTTTGAAAGTATGGAAGTCGAAGGCGATAAGGTAAGCCAGTCAATCACCGAGGATCTTAATTAGATTGATAAGAAGTTTGCTGTGTTATGAGGTACATTGGCTCAATGAATTGGATGGCGTTAGTAAAATAAGTGTTTAAAATATCTAAATTTCTTAACCTATCAAGCCGCTTCGACATACACGTGGACGTTTACATACAGTGGGTAAAAAAAGTATTGGCACACCGAGTTTTCTTGGAATATCTTTAAACTATAAAGTAATTTATTAATATTAACTATGTTTATTTGTGTCTTTTGACACACATAAATAGTATGTTTACTGAGAATTCTCAGTTATTTGGTATAAGGAAGTAAAGTAAAGAAAATGAGAAATCCATAGTCAAATAAGTATTGGCACACGTACGGTGTATAAGAATAAGTGTTACTCGCTTTCGTACGCGACAAATTCGGTTCTAGGAACGTAAACATAAACAGAATTCACTGTTGCTTTTCTCAGTTAACACAATCAGTTTGTGTTTACACTTTGAACAAGAATCATGTCTACGAAGAAGAGCGAGTTATCATTGTGCGTGCGAAAGGAAATTCTTTCATTACATAAAAGTGGTGAGAGTTACCGAAAAATCGGTAATTCATTAAATTTAAGTTTCTCGACAGTGAGAAATGTAATAAAAAAATTTAAGGAAACTGGTAGCGTCGAGAACAAACCGCGATCAGGTCGTCCGCAAGTACTTACAACTAGAGAACGAAGAAACATCATCAAAGAAGCAATAAAAAATCCTTTTATAAGTGCCAAAAGTTTATCCGTTGACATCGCAACATATTCGGGAAAAGAAGTGAGTGCCCAAACAGTCCGAAATGTTTTACATTCTGCGGAAATTTATGGTAGAGCAGCGATAAAAAAACCGTTCATTAATGAGAAGAATAGGGAGAAACGCTTCGGTTTTGCAAAAATATATATAAATAAGACAATGGAATTTTGGAAGACGGTTATTTTCTCGGATGAGAGCAAGTTTAATCTTTTCGGCTCTGATGGAAAAAGATTTGTATGGAGGAAACCGAATACCGAATTAAATCAAAAGAATATTATTCCTACAGTGAAATACGGTGGTGGTCACGTTATGGTATGGGGCTGTATGTCATACCATGGAGTAGGAAATTTGGCTTTTATTGACGGCATAATGAATGCAGAGGTCTATATCGGTGTGTTGCGAAATAATTTATTAACGAGTGCAAGAAAAATGGGCATAAACGGAAAATTTATTTTCCAACAAGACAATGACCCGAAGCACACGGCAATGAAAACAAGAGAATGGTTACTATATAATGTACCAAAACAACTCCCTACACCACCTCAATCGCCGGATATTAATCCGATAGAAAATCTTTGGCATATTTTAGATTTAAAAATCCGTAAAAGAAAAATAAAAAATAAAAATGACCTAAAAGCGACACTTTTAGAAGAGTGGTCTAACATTTCACCGGAAATTACACAAAAACTGGTCGAGTCGATACCTAATCGATTACAGGCTGTAATTAAGGCCAAAGGCATGCACACCAAATATTAGGTAAGTTCAATATTGTTCATATTGTTTATTATTGTGCATTCCTCAATAACATCGTATGTGTGCCAATACTTATTTGACTATGGATTTTTCGATTTCTTTACTTTACTTCCTTATACCAAATAACTGAGAATTCTCAGTAAACATACTATTTATGTGTGTCAAAAGACACTAATAAACATAGTTAATATTAATAAATTACTTTATAGTTTAAAGATATTCCAAGAAAACTCGGTGTGCCAATACTTTTTTGACCCACTGTAAATTCACTGTTTTTAACAACTGTACGTGAGAGTGTATATTTTTTGAGGTATGCTTCTTTGTTTTGTTTCTATTGATAGTATATTACATATTCAGTGGTATGTGTTGTTATGTAAGTGTACTAAATCTTATTTATTAAAAAAGTAACGAAGAATCCGTAAATTAATGACTGGCTTCAACGGTTAATAGAGGTTAATTAAGAATTGAAACAGATGTAACCCTCGTATAACATTATTAATAGTACACGATTTGCGACGTAATACACACACTCCCCCCACCCCTCTCTCCTTCGCGCTCTCGCCCCCCCCCCCCCCGTGTTTTCTTACAACACGACCTCGGTATATCACGGTCCAACTTTTCGCGTTATACGAGGATAGCCTGTAAAATTAAATATTATTAATAACATGTATGATACTTTCAGAATACACCTCAATTAATTGAGTCTCTAACTGTTGTAACACCAGCTGAAGTGCTTCCTACAGAACTCGCGCCATCATCGAATTATGAGTTGATAAATCTTGACATATCACAAGTATCAGACAGTGGATCTTCTACGAATTGTATTAGTACCGTATGAATCATTTTACAAAATTCATTAACCCCTTAACGCACAGTTTTTTTTAAAAAAACCGGCCAAAAAAAATCAATTTTCTTTTTATGTAAAAAACACACTTTAGAACATTGTCTTGGCAAAAAAAATATTTTCGGGTGTGAAAAATTATAGTAGCATACAATACAACGCCGCTCGAATTATCCCGAGTGTGCACAGTTTGGCCAGTTTAGCGCGCTCGAATTAACTCGAGCGTACAAGTTAAGGCGTTAATTTACACATATCATTTAGTAATTATTATTTTTATTCTTCTTTTGCTATTATTGGCATTAAAATTACTTTATTAATTCCTAGGCGTTAGAAACCTATTTACAAAAAAGTAGTATAGGTAAAGAAATATTTAAGGCATATAAACAAGTCAGTGTTCAAAACCAGTTATTACCGCATAACGTTAGATCAAAGCTAGTGCGTCTTGTCATTGCAAGAGAAAAGGATTATGCACTAAAATGTATTAGTGCAGATGAAGAACTTGAAACATTTGTGTAAGTAGAAGCCTGATCAATTTTTTTTTTATCAGACTATAGCGAGAGGAAGGGTCATAGATGTCTATGTGTGTATGTATGTATAGATGTATGTAAATGGGTTATCATCAGTAAATGATAATCAGTAAATGGCTTTTTCATCAGAATCTCGAGTACAAGATTTGAAATTTTGGCCAATGAAATTGCACATATTTTCAAAGGAGAAAATCCAGCTACTTACTATGTACCCTTCAAAACAGTTGGTAACAAAGCTATCCCACCATCGGGAAAACTCTGGCATCACTATAATTATGTCAAGCAGCGCTTAAGAGAAGCAAGACTTCTAGTTGGTCATCGCAAAGAAAGTAGAGCCCAATTGCAAAATATAGCTATTGATGGTGACTTCACGCATTTTTTTAAAAAAAAAAGGAATTCTAAATTTGGAAATATTTTTTAAATCTTTATTTTTATTTGCTTAGAAAATGCACAAATAAATTGGCTGAGTAGTCACTTAGAACCATGGTCTGAAGTCGTCAAGTGTTGGAAAGAAAGTTTCCAGCTTCGTCGTCGCCTTTTACTTGAAACAAATATCACCGTATTTGATTACATTGACAAATTTTTATGTTTACAAATACAAGAAGGAAAAGAACTGGTAAAATTAATCTTTTAAATATATTTTCGATAGTTAATTCTTATTCCTTGTTAATTATTTACAAGCAATGAACTTTTATTTTTATTTTGTTATTTTCATAGTTTTCGAGCGATTTTACTGAATTATATCCTCAAAAAGTGTTAATCGAAAATGAAAAGTGGGACAAGGTTAAACAGTGTCTTATAACATACCTCGATGCAGCTAATATAAAAAATCTGACAGACTTGTCATTAGTACAGTGTTTGAAATCTCACGCTTTAAGTTCGGGTACTGTTTATGCTTTTAGAATATAATTTTATTTATAATATACACATTGGTCGTAAAACATAAAAAAGTAAATATTACGAATTTTACATATTACGTATTTATTTTAGAAGCAGAAAATTTTATTGTATTGTATTTATTACCACACATTATTCGGCCTCGACGATGTGGAAAGAGGAAGCAAGCGGATAAAGATTCTCAAGAGAAACTTCAAAAATTATCTTTAGAAGAAAGAAGAGAATCTTTTATTTTACACGTAGAGGTAAGAATTAAAGTTACACTTAATAAAGATTTGTGTTTCTTTATAAACTACCTAAATGTTAGAAGTGCATACTCATTTTTGACCATTTTTCTCTGTAATCATACGAATTGGAACAAGTAATTTCTCTTTTTTTGATATTATTAAATTATTTTAATTGCAGATTGCCAATGATGTGCAACCAAAACTACTCGAGTTAAAAACTCGATTGTTTAAAAATCGTAAAACGTTTCAACCCGTAGTTGTTGCAGTCGGTCCTGTGACACATATCAGGAATTATTACGTCGTTGTCAATGAACAGTTATACAGTATTGATACATCTTTAGGCGCCATTTATTTAGCTTTAAAAATTTTTTTTACTTTAGATTGTAAGTATCCAGAAAATACGCAAACTATCTGGGCTTTTGTTCAAAGAATTTTGCTAAATATTGATCTACTATCGGACGTATTGACTGTTGATTCAAATGTTATTTTAGGGCACATAAATAATATATTTGATTCCTAAAATTTCAAAAATGATTCAATGTTCATATTGTCAGTGTTCATTCGAAAATATTCAATTACTACTTAACCATATTGCTAATTTTCATGGTTCACTGAAACATTTTAAATGCTTTTTTGATAACTGTAACAGAGTGTATTCACTTTATCAGTCTTTTCGAAAACATATTCTTCATAAACATACTTTATTTTCAACTTCCGAACCTTCTATTGTAGAATCGCCAGTTTTACCAAATGAGTGTCATTCAAGTGATTTCCAAAATGATAAACATTCAGACGTTTATTACAGTAGTGACAGTGATTCCGATGTATCAATAATTGACGATGTAACAGATTCTTTAGAAGAGATAAATACATTTGGCGATGACACTGAGGAAATGCACATAGGTCCTACATGGGAAAAAAACTTAAAAATTATAAGTTTAAATTATACTGCGAGTTTATATAATTTAAAAAAAGTTTCAAGGAAATGCGTTAATGATGTTATTCATGAAACGAAAAAATTGTTGAACGAAATATCAACTTTGTTGAAACAAGAAATTTGTTCCTTGTTCAAAGATCTTGATACTACAAGAAAAATGGATGATTTAAACAAGTTGTTTAATAATTTTTCAAATTGTTTAGCAATAGTGGATACCGAACAAAAACGTTTCACTCAATATAAAAAATTAGAAACATTTATTGAACCAATAAGTTACAACATAGGTGAACGAGTAGAATATAGAAAAGTGAACTCTATTCAAACATTAGTTCATGTACCTGTTAACGCGCAATTTATTCCGTTACGAAAGGTACTGAAACAATTTTTTGAATTACCTGGAATATATTGTGAAACGATGCAGTATGTAAACAGTTTGAATTCTAACACAGAAATAATAAGTAATTTTATTCAGGGCACTTTTTGGAAAGAAAGATTAGTAACTTTTAATGGTAAGAATGTACTACCTCTCATTATCTATTTTGATGATTACGAAAATAATAACCCTCTTGGTGCACACAAAGGTTTAGCGAAAACAGGTGCTGTGTACATAAGTATACCAGTTCTACCCCCACAATATCAGGCCAAATTGGAAAATATATTTGTATTCCTGCTATTCAATACACTTGATAGAACAGCTTTTAAACATCCTGTTATATTTACACGAGCAATAGAAGAATTAAATTTTTTAAATGAATATGGAATAGAAATTGATATAGCTTGTCAGAAAAAAAAAATTTACTTTGAAGTAGTACAATTTGTGGGTGATAATCTTGGACTTCATTCAATATTAGGTCTAACGGAAAGTTTTAAAGCAAATGTTTTCTGTCATCATTGTTTAACAACCCAATCAGAAAAAAATACAATTTTTCAGGAAAAAGAATGCACACTTCGCACTGTCGACAATTATGAAAGTCTGTTATCTGAAAGCGACCCAAAAATATCGGGTATAAAAGAAAGATGCATTTTTCACAAACTTCACAACTTTCATATTACGAAAAATATTTCTGCTGATGTGATGCATGATCTTTTGGAAGGGGTTTGCAGATATGACGTTGCGCTAATAATTAATCACTTCATTTTTAATATGCAATTATTTTCTTTGACAGAATTCAACATGCGACTTCAAGGATTTGATTATGGCTCCAAATACAATATTAATAAACCTCCAGAGTTCAATGAAAAATCCGTGAAGAAAGGATGTATTATAATTTCGTCCTCAGAAATGTTTTGTCTTATTCAAAATTTACCTGTTATAATTGGTGATTTAATACCAATTGAAAACGAACATTGGGAATTATTTATACTCTTAAGAGAAATTATAACAATTGTATCGAGCAATGAATTACATCCTTTAAGTCATGAGCAACTAGAAACGAACATTTACGAATATTTATCATTATTTACTACATTATTTCCAAATAGTTTTAAACCAAAGCATCACTTTCTTGTACATTACCCACGATGTATGAAACAATTTGGTCCTTTATGGAAACTCTGTTGCCTTCGATTTGAAAGTAAGAACCAAGAAGGAAAAGGAATTTCAAAAAGCACAACAAGTCGCATTAATATAAATAAAACCATAGCAGTGAAACATCAGTTATTTTTAAATTACAGATTTATGACTAAAAAAGCAAGTTATTCTCTTTTTACGTCAAAAACTGTCAAAAATCAGCTCGTTAGTGACTTGAAATATTATAGACAGTTTAGTCACTTATTAGAAGAATCGCGTGGCTTACTTATGAGATCTCTCGATTATATGGGTAAAACTATTAAAAAGGACTGCATTCTTGTTATTTTCTCTTATTCTGGCGCTGCATTCCATAGAGTATATGAAATAATAATGAGTAAATCTAAATACGTTTTTATTACGAAAAAATTTAATGACTACTATTTTGACTATCATCTGCAAGCTTTTAAAATTTATAATCTTCACGATTTTAGTTGGGATATAGTTTTAGAAGAACACATGGAACGTAGTATCATAACAAACATAGTTCAACTGTCTAATAGTTTCTATTATGTTTCCAAAAATTGGATATAATTTAAATTGTATTTTAAATTATTTTGTTTGAACAAAGTTGTATATTTAATAAAAATAATGTCTTGTTCCACTTTCTTTCTAGCATTTTAATAGTTCTCATTATAGTTATGAGTGCAAATTGTACCTTATTTTTTAAATCACTTATTTAATTTTATGTTTAATACATTTTTGCGCTGTTATTACCAATGAAAATAAATATTATGATCACATAACTGTCTTTTTTACTGTTTTAATTTTCGCGCGATTGTGAATAAAATTATTACATAACGGTAGATATCCCAGATTTACCTTTTCTGACACTTGATTTATTACGTTTAATAAAAACGTAATGCGTAAAGAATAGTCTACAAGAAATTGTATTATTAAAACATAGTACCTGATAGTACTCTGATTAAACGAAAAAAATACGCTATTCTTTATATGTTACGTTTTTATTAAATAAAATAAATCAAGTGTTTGTCATAGGTATACCTGGCAGTAGTTGAAACATCTATCCTAGATGGCACTATCTGAACTCGCTAGTGGTAGAAATTGACTCTGGTTACTATATAAGACACTTTCGTCCATTATATGTCGAAGCGATATGTCAAAGCGAGCGATTAATTAGGTTATGTTGCGTGAAATATATTAGGGTAGGTTTTAGGAAGCGGCGAGCGTTGTTTGCGTTCTACATTGTAATTTAATTGTAAATAATATAACTGCGATTACAGAATAATAATTAATTAAGTTTCCCTTACCTCTACCGTTTGTCAGTGTTGAAAAATTTTCAAGACCAACAGAAAATTCCATTAAAAACTTCTTCCTTTTTATTTCGAGAAAACAATGTTTAGTCACGTGTTAGTAAAAATTGCTATAGAAATATAGTACTTACTGCTAAACCAATAGCTGAAAGTAATATTCCAGCAATAGTAATTTTTAAAAAAGACAGCTGATAAAAATTAGTATGTTACATAGTAAATATTGCTAGTGACATTTTAAAATTTCCTTAATCCACTACAATTTCTGCTACTTTGCTTTCTAAAATTTACAATTTTTCAATTTTACTACATATTATAGTAATACTTACTACATTGCAAGGACGTACTTCCGTTACTATGTAATATAGTAATTTTTACTCAAATTTATTGTAATATTTGCTATAATATTTCTCTCAGTGTACACGTATATCTAACCTTCTGGCTAACTTTTTATCTCCATTACACTCATGGAGAGATAGAAAGGAAAAATGAGAAACAGAGCGGGATTATGAATATGAAATAGGAGGTAAAAATACGCAAAAAGAAGCAATAATTTGGGCTGTACTTCCGATTGGCCCCAGCGGCCGATTGACACGAGGTTTGAGAGGAGGGGAATATTTTGCCGTGTTGGATTTGCGACAGTTTACTATACGTGGTGGCTTATGGGGCTACTCAGCCCAACGCGAAACATTTCTGCCGCGACTGCGGATCCGCAACGTTTTATTCCGCGGCGATATCAATTCGCTCTCCAAGGCGTTTTTCCCGCGGTGAAATTTTTCTGCTCTCCAAGCCGCTTTTTCACTTGTTACGTACGTAACGTATGTGAAATTTTCCCATACGCCGCTCTCAACTGTTTTTCGAGCTCGCGTCTGCGAAGGGAAAACGCCCTAAAATCCTTTCGCTTATCACACACCACTAATGGGGGTCGTGATCTCGACCAGCTGGATGACGATCATGGGAACGGGAGTGACACGACGACGACCCCGAAGGATTTCCTTACATAGAGATTTCCAACGAATCCCCACTCATTTTTGGGACTATATAAACCCTTTGGTTTCTACCCTCTTTGGTTAAAAGCTATACAGTCACGCTCGTACAGAGTTGGTTATATCCAGTGAGATCGGGCTCGAGTCCCAGTCAGAATCATAGTTAACCTAGTTGAATCCGCGAGTTCGGTTAAATTCTATTTGGCTTCTTCAAATAGCCACTCGTACGCCCCGCATCGCCAGTGCGTCAACACCGTGCAACCTTAGTGGCAATTCACTCTATTTTACTCAACTATTTAATCGCGACACTTACATTTGTACAATAACTAATTATTGAATATATGGTGTTCGTTTGTAAATCGAGTAGATTCGTTAAACCCATCTTTTACCCAGCGATCCCTATAATATTAGTAGCATATACCCACCGATGCAACTTTACCGCTCGAGTTGTATCAAACTTTAATTAAGAGTTACGAGGCAATACTAACATTTCCCGCGACTCCCTGATTTCACATCAGTTTCGTTCGCATCCAACACCAAAACAAGGAATCTTCTCCAACCCAGTGGCTCCCCGATTGCACATCCGGTTCGTCCACGTTTAACCTTTCCTGCGGCTCCCTGATTTCGCATCAGGTCCGTCCGTATCCTACAGCTCCCTGATTTCGCATCAGGTTCGTCTGTAAGTCAACCACCTTCCGAACAGCTCCCTGGTTACGCACCAGATTCGTCTGTGAATAATCCAACCTCCTAACAGCTCCTCGACTTCGCGTCGAGTTCGTCTGTGAACATCATCCTAGTGACTCCCCGATTTCGCATCGGATTCGTTCACGAATAACACAGTACAACAAATTTTGACTTTTTTTCGGACTTGTAACATTCAATAGCCGTTTCTTATAGGTTTTCGTACGCTGAAAACGAATCCGCAAACCGTTTGTTGCCATCACCCTCAGTTTTTGAGAAATTCGATTTTGAAAAAAGCTGCAAATTTTCGACTTTGAACATCTTTTATGCCGAAACGGTAATAGTTATTCGGTTGCTCGTTGCGTCAAATTATTCTATGAACCCTCCCGAGTACAACGATATAAGTTATTATTGCATTATGAACATTTAAATATGTTTAAACAACGATCAAAGGGAAAAGGACACCCGAAATGCACCCATTTTGGCAGATATCCTTCAATTTATTTCCAAAACTAAGGGTCTGGGAGAAAATTTGACCATTCCACGCGATGCAGCAGACAGTTTTCCTTCCGAAAGCGTCAACAGAAGTGGTGAGTCTCGTTTTGTTTTCAATACAGAAGCGAAATAGTTTGGCAAAACGCGCGGAGCCGGCAGTGGTAGTCAACGGCGCGGCGCGGCGTCCGGCGCGGCGTATCCACAGCCGCTCGCGCGCGACTCTCACCGTGCTCCAATATTGTATTTGTTATTTATAAACTATTTAATAAAAAATTATTAACTATTACATAATAAACTATGTAATAAATTTTCTGTAATTTCAAACTTTGATTTTTTGAATATGCAAGGTGTCGGCGCTATGTGTGTACAGTTAGGTACATCAGTTCCTAATGTATTAAAAATACCAAAGAACTGTTCGTGTGAAAGTCATACTATACGACGGGGTAAATTCATTGTCGAAGACGATTTTTTTATATTATTATTTTTAACAGATACAGGGTTATCCATTTAAGACTGGCGCCGCTCGCGCGAGTACAAATGAGTACTTGGCGTAATTTTTTTACTTTTTGAAAGTTTTTTATGGGGATCTCACTTTTTTTTACAAAGATAATTCATGTACTTGGCGTAATTTTTTTACTTTTTTGAAGTTGACTGCCACGTGTGCTAAAAATAAGGAAAAAGTAAGGAAATCCCAATAAATTATAAATTCTGATCTATCTTCGTCTTTATGGCGCCCTGCAGCCTATCTAGTGACGTTAGAGGATAAGGTATATACTTGGAATACTCGTAATAGCGCAAAGCAGCTCAGCGAGTGTACTTTATTTATTTTTTGATTAAGGATAAATTCTACGTAAGTTTAACAACTACGAAATGAAACCATGCGCACTGTATTGCTGATCTATATGTATTTTATATGTATAGTACTTTGTGTACAGTACATAATGCGCGAAGCAGCTTATGGCGCTGAACGTATTTAACATTGAACTGTTTTTATTCACTCTTTTTATTTACATTTACTTCATTTTCAGTAACTTTCCCTTTCAGCTGTTGAAATAATTCTCTTCGTCTGCATCGTTAACTGAAAAATAGGACACATTTATTAATTATTTATAATTTATCACACATGCTCAAGATCATTGAATGAATAATTACGTATGCAAAACCCTACCTGCAAATTTGTGCGTACATAGTCTGGCGTAGATCACAGTGCATCACCTTCTGTTTCTATTATCTGTCAACTCTTCGTCTGTATCGTTAACTGAAAAATAGGACACATTTAATAATTATTTATTTATAATTTATCACACATGCTCAAGATCATTGAATGAATAATTATGTATGCAAAACCCTACCTGCAAATTTGTGCGTACATAGTCTGGCGTAGATCACAGTGCATTACCTTCTGCTTCTATTATCTGTCAACTCTGCGTCTGCATCGTTAACTGAAAAATAGGACACATTTAATAATTATTTATTTATAATTTATCACACATGCTCAAGATCAGTAAATGAATAATTACGTATGCAAAACTCTACCTGCAAATTTGTGCGTACATAGTCTGGCGTAGATCACAGTGCATCACCTTCTGCTTCGATTTTCTGTAAATATATGAAAGCCACATTTTTTTTAATTATACGACTTGACGTAGAATTTATATATAGAAATATAGAAATAGAGTGGCCTTTTGCTATAGTAATTGTAGAGACTGCATAATGTGTCTAAAGGAGGTGAGAGCGTATGATTAATTAGAGTTTTACGAATGTCTTTCACAAAAGATTGGAAAGTATCAAGGGAGATGTATTTTCAACGTACTTTCTTGACTAATGTGACTGACTCTACATTGCAAGCGGTACGCCATAATATTCTTAATCTTAATTCTTAATGCTACGCTAATTTGACAAGTTTTGTCGATTTACCTTATTTGACAAATTTCCAGAAACTTGTGCGAAACAAGATGCTCTATCTAATCTTCTCCGGACAACCTCCAAGCCTGTGCATTCTCTTCATTTCTATCCATCCAAGCCTTTGCGTCCCCTTCAATTCTACTATCCAAGCCTGTGCGTCCCCTTCATTTTTATCGAAGTCCTATGCGTCCCCTTCGTTTCTATAATATAATAAGCTTTACATAAAAACTAAATTGCTGGTATATACAAAAATACAAGTATCTGGCAATTTAAATGCAATGCAATTTTTTACTACAATATATTATTTTGTACATGCATGGTACAAATTTCCAGAAACTTATGCGAAAGAAGATACTTCTTTGTCGACAACTTCTCCGGACAACTTCCAAGTCTGCGACTCTACATAAGAAATCTATTAAAAAAATTTTGGCGACTTACCTTGTTAATTGAGACAATAATTCAGTCTCCTATTTAGTGTAAAAGCTCCTGACATTTCAAATTTGGACCACTTACATTATTTGACACTTGGCAGGTTATGACGGTTTGACACTTGGTAGGTTATAAACATGGCGGACGCCGATCATACATACACTAGTTTCTTTTGGCTGAAGGTGTGCGTGTAACGCGTATACGTATTATGTTTGACGAAAAAATTCCTTGGAGAATCAGAAGAAAAATCTTACCGTTTCTGACAGATCCATGAGACGATATTATGATATCTCTGTTATGCATGGACAGATTTTATTGAAATTTGGTCTTATTCGAAAGCTTATATGCGGTTTACATAAGAAAAATGCCTTTAAATTTAGAAAATATTGCAGGCGTCATGAGATATTAATGAAATAAGTTTCAGGTTAGGTTGGAATAGCCGTTTCTCGAGTAAATGATAGCGGTAGCGACAGTCGACATATACAGGGTGTCTTTCCTGTACTTGGCGTCGAGACGCTACCGCGTCTCTAGATAAATCACAAAAAATAGAAGATAATAATATAAATCACAAAAAATAGAAGATAATAATATTAATCACAAAAAAATAGAAGATAATAATATAAATCACAAAAATAGAAGAAAATACATAATCACAAAAAATAGAAGATAATAATATAGATCAGAAACAAAAATAAAAGAAAATATACAATATAATAAATGATGTGAAATCAAAATGAGCTGCAAGTACACAAAGGTGCTTTCCACTGCGCTTAAGAAGACACGACTTGTATACACAGCTAAAATGCTGTGTTCATAGATTCCATTACTCATATCACGGACATTTTAATTAACCCATCAAAAAGAATCCCATTTGAAAACATTGTCGTAAATTAATAGCTTTACAAAATTAATGATATACAAAAATTGCGCCAATGATAACAATGGCTATTTATGAAGAGAAAAAAATGTATTAAATAATATTAAGCACATATATTTTATACAAATAAATATTTTAAACGAATAAATAAGTAGTAAGATTATGGGGATTCCAACTCAGGTCCTCTGAGGGGAGCGCGGTGGCGGGGGGAAGTGATGGCGCGCGGGGGAGTGCAGGGGAGGGAAACATGGGCGCGGGGGAGCGGGGAGTGGAAGACCAGTTGCGCGCGCACGAGCCGCGAAGTGGGGGAAGCCGAAATCATGGAGGGGATCAGTCCGGGCCGAGCCGCCGCGGAGACCTCTCCAGACCTGGCCCACCGCCAGAACTTTGTTTTTAGAGAGGGAATGACCCCCGAAAATATTTTCCGACTTAACCTATGAAGCGGACGACCCCACAGAAATTTTTTTCCCCAAATATTGTTTCTAAGTAGCAAACAAATATGCATCATGCACGAACGAAATATGATACTTTTTTATATATATAACGTCTAATCTTAAAATTATGTGAAGGGGAAAGAAGGAGGATGGATGATGTGAAAATAAATTTTCCGCAGCGTATCGCGCGATTACGCGTAATTTGACTCCTCTGAAGCAGCCGTGCAGGGTGACGTCATTTGGCAGCGCGAATCATAGGAATTATGCGGCGTCAGCAGAAATGCTGAATCTTAACATTAGGTGGCGAGGCGGAAGATGGGTAAATAAAATTGAGAAATAATATATGGTTAAGAAATTTTATTTAAAATTAAAAGAATATAATTTAACATTTTTCCTACGAGCATCAGCTAGAATATCATTGATGGCGCAGTTCGCAATCTATATGATAATCCTCACAGTAATGTTCACTATCACGTATGATTTTAGCAACATGACGCGCCTCTAACGTTTCGCAGGCAACATCGCTCTGCTGTAGCACGTTAACAAAAGTTTTAAATTTCATCTGCACATCTCTTACATTTTGATACAGCCGCAAATATACATAGCTTACACATGGCTCAAGATTTAATAAAAATGTTACTGTATCCGGTTTGAAATACAACGGCTTATCATGTAGCATCATCCTTACAATTGGAGAATTATAGATCTTACAAAAATCTATCGTTAATTTCTCCATATGCATCGAAGGTGATCCAGGTAATCGCGAACGTTCTTCAATGGCTGTACGACTACTGCATAGCGCATGCCATGTACACCATGGTAACGTGAGATACATCCCACGATTGTCGCCAAGAACAATTTCTACATCGATCGTAGGTCCTACGCTGATTCCAATTTCCAAATATTTGCTGCCCATGAATGTTAATGCATATCTTCTGACCATGATACGCGATGTTCGGCGCAGGCTAAGAGAGCAATCAAAGATATGAAATTGTTTACACAAACATAAAAAAATTTAAGAATATGTAAAAATTAAGCCTTACCAAACAAATGTATCCTCCCCGCATTGAGCTACACCATCATCATGCATGATCGGAACGTAATAATTCATACGTCCGGCGTTTCCTTCGACACTAGTACTGCACATTTTTTTCAGAGTAGTATTTGTTCCGTCGAAAGTCACTGAGGCTACTGAGCGATTAATGAAATAGCGTCAGAGAGCCGTCTTAAATAGCGGTGTGATTGCTTCCCCCACCACCACATTTTATTTTAAAACTTTCAACTTTTCCATAATGTTTTTCAATCTTAACGATGCAGCATATCACTTCCACATATGAACAACAACTAGGCTCACAGCATCTTCAAGCTCTCGCATGTAGAAACTCCTCCAAGCTTACGCATGCAAAAACCCCCTACTATCATGAAATCGAGAAGTGCATAGCTTTGCAAAGTAAGATGTTGTTGTTCTCCACTTTCATTTTCTTCTTCTTCTTCTTCGTTGGCAATTCTCTCAATATTCACATGCATCTTCTTGGAATTCTTCTTTGGACACATTATTCGACTAGACCACTCTGAACGTGTATTGAACATGTATCGAACTTGTATGGTACCACTCTGAACATGTATTGAACGTGTATGATACCACTCTGAACGTGTATCGTACCACTTCTAAATAATTACAACCACCGTCTTAATCTAGCGGCGCGCTGTACAATTTACTTGTACATACCATCTTACGACGCATCGGAACAGTCATCGTACTTGATATACTTTGACGTGACACTTTGAACATCTATCGAACATCTATCGTACCACTTTGAACATCTATCGAATGTGAATCGTACCACTCTGAACATGAATTGAACGTGAATTTAACGTGAATCGTACCACTCTGAACGTGAATTGAACGTGAATCGTACCACTCTGAACGTGAATTGAACGTGAATCGTACCACTCTGAACGTGAATTGAACGTGAATCGTACCACTCTGAACGTGAATTGAACGCGAATCGTACCACTCTGAACATGTATCGAACGTGTAGCATACCACGCTGAACGTAAATCGAACGTGAATCGTACCACTCTGAACGTGTATCAAACGTGCATGGTATCACTCTGAACGTAAATCGAACGGGTATTGAACGACTTTGATCGGGTATCGAACGGGTATTGAACGGCTTTGAATGGGTATTGAATGGCTTTGATCGGGTATTGAACGTAAATCATACCACTCTGAACGCGTATCGAACGGCTTTGAACGGGTATCGAACGTGTATCAAACCACTTTGATCACATATCAAACATCTATTGAACATCTATTGAACATGTATTGAACCACTCTGAACATCTATGGAACGTGTATGATACCACTTTAAACATCTATCGTACCACTCTGAACATCTATGGAACATCTATCGTACCACTCTGTACGTGTATCGTATCACTTTGAATGTGATAACAGTGATGTCATCCCACCGAGCGAATCGCTTCCGAATTCCATTTTTATCTTTGATGACGTGGCACAACAAGCAAGATGCGATAAGGGAATACTTTGCAATGGGGGCGTCACTCGAACGTTGACTGCTTCTATCTCTGTCAGACGTATGCAAAGATTCCCAAACATCTTATACGCGACAATGCAAATGATGTGTTGAGCAAGTATGCATTGGCGTTGCCGCTCAAGACTAAAAGTGGTGCTGAGGTGACTAAAGCGTTTGCAAAGATATTTAGAGATCGATATCCGAAAAAATTTGCAAACCGATCAAGGAAAAGAAGTTTACAACGCCGATGTGCAGAAACTCTTGGCAAAGCATGACATTAATCATTATTCGACGTATCCCATACAGCACACTTCGTTGCGGCAAAGTTGCAGGATGGTTGCAGTAACCTTGCGTCGTTGCATAGTTGCAGCGCAATGTCGATGTATGGTTGCTGCGACGTTGCCGTGCAACATTGCACGGAGCGGACATAGAATTGTTGCTGTATAGTTGCGGCATAGTTGCGTTGCAATCATGCACTGCAACTATGCCGCAAGTATGCCGCAAGTATGCCGCAACTATGCCGCAAGTATGCCGCAACTACGCCGCAACTTTGCCGTAGCTTTTGCCGCAGCTTTGCCGCAACTTCGCCGCAACGTTTTCGCAACTTTGCCACAACTTTTCCGCAACTTTTCCGCAACTTTTCCGCAACTTCGCCGCAACTTTGCAAGATCATTGCAACAACATTGCGGCGTTAGCAAATTTTAAAACACAATATCTCCAAGACCGGCTGAAATAAAGTGTATACATTATACCTTATTGAATTCGTCTTGAAACGCACTATCAAGTGATCTGTTAAAAAAAGAGTATCATTTAAAAAATAGAACTTGATCATTGTATCTCGTAAAATAATAATCCCAGAAAGAAATCGTCTGCCCCAGTAAATTTGCCCCCTCCAACCATGCAATTTTATATAAACAATTTCTTTTATATCTCCGATACGTTAGGACATATCAAGGTGTTTACTGTTCCCGCGGACATTCTGTATAATGAACTAAAATATAAAATATATGTTTGAGAAGGCAACCATTTAATCAGTTTCAACCATAAGTCAGAATCTACTTTACTGGTGCCACGTGCCAAGCTGATGTTTACGTGAAGTCGAGCACGGCGCACAGTGGGGCATATCGGGTCGAAACGCGGCACTAAGTCCTTTTACAAAAATATCGTCATACTGCAAGTCTTTTTTTACGCGTAGTTGATTGAATATTTGAATCATAATGTAGCATGATTGTTTTTCACATTCCAAAATTTTTAACGCGACTACGTGGTTTTGAAGAGGACAACCTCGAAATTCTTCACAATTAGGATTGTTATTTAAAGCATTCTTGTTATTCAACTAATTTTTGGTGGGATTCTGTGTTGAGGTGCGTATTTGAAGTGTACCAAATTTCATTTTGATAAAAACAACGAAGAAGAAACAACAAACAAAAATGAATTCGACGAAGGCGGCTTGTAATATTTGTTAAAATTAATTAAAATATGTTTGTGAAATAGTTTCGAAGTAACATAAATGAAGATTTTATAACTATTCAATTTTATAGGATTTCAAATATTCTCAAAAAATTTATTTACAAACACAGTTAGACAAACAAGTTCCATTAATTATTCAGTAACATCAACATCTCAAATATACGTCCTAACTGAATGAAATGAAAAAATAAGGAATAAATATATGATTTCAGTCACACAATGTTTTGTGCCGCGTTTCGAACCGATTTGCCCCACTGTGCGGCGACGACGGGCACGGACACCAGGCCCGGTCATAAACAGGGCCGGCGCGAGGATGGTTGGCGCCTTTATGTAAGAAAATGTTTGGCGCCCCAAAATGTTTTGCCCCTGCTTTCTATTTAATATGTGTTGCCTTTACGGAGTATACAAGAAAAATGACATCAACATTTTGCTTATGCGGGAGGGGGAGAGAACCTCTAATATAAAATTTTAGCTGCGGGTATTTGTTAGTTTCTGAGATATTAACAAAAAACTAACAAATACCCGCAGCTAAAATTTTATATTAGAAAGTGTGAAAGTGTCGGTTTAAAAAAGAACCGTTTCAATTTTTCGATCCCTCAGCGCGCCCCTGGGCCCGCTGACGCATTGGGTTTTCCCAGCCAAGCCATCTCGTCCACTCTTTCGCCCTCTCTCGCTCGCTCATGGATTCTCTCACTCGTGCGTCACTGCGGGCTCGAAATTTTACAACCCTCTCTGAGAGTGAATTCAACGGCGCAGCGCTTGGCTTCGCTCCACTCGGCTCCGCTCGGCTCCGCTCGGCTCGAGCGCCAAACAAAGTACTTCTTTGTCGCCTCGCTGACGCGCGATCGGCTACCCTGGACCGGGCCAGTTCGAAGTAAACTCTCGAAAAACAAGCAGCTATCGTTTTATAGGAAAGTGTCGAAAGAGCGCAGGCGAAAAAATACTCGCGTTCACGTGTCCAGCGAGGAAGAGGATATTGAAGCAGAAGGGCCATTGGAGAAAAGGAAGAAGGGAAATATGTACCCCGAGGCACCTTCTGAAATGTCAGAAGTGCATGTACAAGAAGGTATTTTTATATTATTCAATCATTATTCATTATGAAAGTAAATGTGAAGTAATTTGTACAGTGTGTCCCAAAATTGTGCGACTTCCCGAAACGTGCAATATCTTGATGCAAAAAGACAGGATATTGCATGTTCCGGGAAGTCCCGTAATTTTATGGGGCACCTTGTATTTGTTTGCTGGCTGCACGACAAGCATTTACTATTCATACAGTTTTTTTGTCTATATACATATACTGTATTACTTTAATTTCACTTTCCGTTCAATTATTATAAAGTACTTAATGGTGATTGTTACTTTTCATTGCGTCAATGCACCCTGTGACTGGCGTTACACGAATGCTTTTTTTAATGTAGCCCATGTTTCATGACTGGAATAATTTATTAATGACTTTTTATAGATTGAAATGCTGAAGAGGACCAGTGGAAAGAACGTTGCCCTGACGACATCTGTAATTTTGGATAAACTGGTGACATGGAGTGTCGCCACAAATTATAGTTGGCATGGGAAGAAACAGAAACCAACGTTTTCGAAGTTCGTTAATGTCAAGAAATTATTACTGAGTAAGTAACTTTATTATTTATCTCCTTTGAGCACTAAAAATTGTAAAATAAATTAATGCGTATTATTTCAGGTGCTGTAAACGATGCATGTGCATCCAGGAACATATATTGTTGTGATGCGGACATTGTAGATGCGGCCTCGAAATGGCTAGCACAATGTAAACTCCGCATTGCACGTAGGGCAAATAAAGAAATGGACGTAAGCCAAACGTAGGGGAAGAGTGGGTAGCCCCGGATACTTAATAAACAAAATTTTATAAAAAAATTAAAACCGACTTCAAAAAAAAAAAAAATTGCACTAAAAAGTAAAAAATAATTCTTTCCCTTATTTAATCTACGACTCATATTTTTTAAGCCGGCGCCAGATTTACACAGTGCAAATGATGAGGCATCGACTTGAAAAATATGAGTCGTAGATTAAATAAGGGAAAGAATTATTTTTCACTTTTTAGTGCAATTTTTTTTTTTTTTTGAAGTCGGTTTTAACTTCTTTTTAAATTTTGTTTATTTTTAACTTTTTAGTTTTATATATATTGACACAACATGCTGAGGAGATATGCGCGTACGTACATAAAATAATAATAATTAGGTGACAATAGTCTTTATTATTAACCATAACGGGCAAAATATTGGGCCAATGTTGATGCAGTGTAGGTTGGGACCATCGGGGCATCACCCTCTTTCAAATAAAAGAAAGATCCTCAAAATCGGTCCATATGCTGAGGAGTTATGAGGGGACAAACATATAAATTATTATTAACTATAACTGGTAAAATATTGGGCCAATATTGATTCCGTGTAGAATGGGACCAACGGGGCACCATCCTCTTTCGAATAAAAAAAAGATCATCAAAATCGGTCCATATGCTGAGGAGTTATGAGGGGACAAACATAAAAAAAAAAAATACATACGGGTCGAATACATAACCTCCTCCTTTTTGAAGTCGGTTAAAAAATGTATGAATCACAATCGCATCACCTTTTAAGTCTCGAAGCCACCCTGAAGCCACTAACAATGGACAAAGTTAAGGATTTTTTGTTTATATAAATAAAAGTATAGAGCTTTTATATACATAGATTGAGAGCAATCTTTATTTTGCTAAGAATTGTTTTTCCTTTTTTTTTTGCAGAATTCCGCAAAATGGCTTCGCGGAGCACTGCAACAAAAATGTCCCACACTCCCGGGACTAACTGCGTGATCTGAGATGGAAATACAAGAAATATATATATATATATATATATATATATATATATATATATATATATACAGGGTGTCCGCGCGTAGAGTGAACAGCTGAATATCTCCTAAACTATTGGAGATAAAAATATAAAAAAAAAATGTAAATTAATGGTTCGATGGGGCTGCTTAATTCGCCGCGACGGATTTTTTTTTCGATTATTATTTTAAAAGATACGATGGTCAAGTTCGGTTTTTCAAATGGCACTAACTTTTTTGAAGTCCTGGGTTGATAGTGCGTTCCAATACGAATTCAATAAGCTTTAATGTATACAATTGATTTCCACTGGTTTTTGAGATATTGCGCTTGCAAATTTGCTGATTTTCACTTGAAAAAAACCTCTGGAATAGCAAGGACCGGGGACGGTCGTGCTGGCCCCACGGGTGGCATTGCCTGTTGTAACAGATACCTACCTGCCAAAGGTCTATGCAGACCCAGGCTGGACAATTCTTTTCCGTCAGAAATGCTACTTAGGTAGGTACATCTGCGGTATCGAGAAGCGCACCGTTACTTTTATTTCGCACTTGCTTCTACGCTCGGATGGCCGGTTATTTTGGGAGGGGTGCAAGTTCGATTGGATAGGTTAGGAGGTGTGAAAGTTGCTAGACTAAATTTCAACCATAGGGAGCAGATTGTATTAGAACCAATCGGATTTGCATCCCTCACAAACGGCTGCTCTCTTGAAGAGGCCCTCTTCACAGCAATGCCCACCTTCAATCGCACGGAATACGTTAACGCATGCTATTGTTTTGATATTGAAGCTCGTGTTTATACTCGAGATGACCACGCGTCGACAGCGGGCTACCCCTTTTCTTCCTGTGTCTCTCCACGAGGAGTATTGCCGGTGGATTGTAGGAGCGTGGATGTCTGGATACCAGTTATTGAATTCAGGAGACGATAGAAACATTTTATTACAAAACACACATGTACTATAATTAAAGTAAATCGTATTCCTCTCGGGCAGGAGTACTGATAATGATCGAACTTGCGCCCCACTTCGCGCAGACCGATTACGCGGAGGATAGTCGGGTGTCACACACTGCACAAATGATACAGGGTAATTCTGGAGCAACGCCCGTCAAGGAGATGCGGCCTGGTACCCCGTGACGAGGACAGTCCTTCGCAGTGCCTCGCCCGATTTTCATGGCTTTTTTTCGGAAAAAGGTACGAATCCTGGGCCGAACGTAACGAATTGAAGGGTTTCGACCCTCGAAGGGTTTGGAATATCATTAAGAAGTGAAAAATGTAGAGGATTTCAAATGTTTGCTTCTTTTCTTCATCGTATCGAGAAGAAAGTGACGCCAATGGATTCCTTATGCTTTTCCGATGAAACTGACACCAAGAACGACGTAATTCGGAAAATAATGACGCAAATGAACAATTCATTTCCATAACCTCAAGCTAATTTCGTTAATAATAGGCCGATTTACGTGAAATTTGGTATGATTTTCATCGGAAAAACATAAGGAATCCAGTGGTGCCACTATCATATCGATACGATAAAGAATAAAGAATTAGTTTATTTCCTAAACAGATACAGGGTAATTCTGGAGGTACGCCCGTCGCCCCGTGGCGAGGACAACACCCCGCAGTGCCAATCGAATTTTATGGCTTTTTCCGGAAAAAGGTACTAATCCTGGGCCGAACGTAACGAATTGAGGTCGACCCACCGCAGTTGAGGGTGAAAATGTGAAATATTAATTTCAGCGTAGTAAGAAATGCTTCATTCTTTAATGCATGGATATGAAAGTGGCACCAATGGATTCCTTATGTTTTTCCGATGAAAATCATATCACATTTCACGTAAATCGGCCTATTATTAACGAAATTAGCTTGAGGTTATGGAAATGAATTGTTCATTTACATCATTATTTTCCGAATTACGTCGTTCTTGGTGTCAGTTTCATCGGAAAAGCATAAGGAATCCATTGGCGTCACTTCCTTATCGATACGATGAAGAAAAGAAGCAAACATTTGAGATCCTGTACATTTTTCACTTCTTAATGATATTCCACACCCTTCGAGGGTCGAAACCCTTCAATTCGTTACGTTGGGCCCAGGATTCGTACCTTTTTCCGGAAAAAGCCATAAAATTCGATGGGCACTGCGGGGTGTTGTCCTCGCCACGGGGTGACGGGCGTAGCTCCAGAATTATCTGTTTAAGACATAAACTAATTCTTTATTCTTTATCGTATGGATATGAGAGTGTCGCCGATGGATTCCTTGGAGTTTTCCGATGGAAATCATTACAAATGTCTTGTAAATCCGACAACTTTTGCATATGGAATACAAATAGCTTGTGTCAAAGTAATCCGATTAGCGTGATATTTGGTATGATTTTCATCAGAAAAACATAAGGAATCCATTGGCGTCACTTCCCTTTCGACACGATGAAGAAAAGAATTTCTTAATACGCTGTAATGGATATTTCACCCTCGACTACGGGGGCTCGACCCCAAATTCGTTACGTTCGGCCCAGGATTCGTACCTTTTTCCGGAAAAAGCCATAAAAATCGGGCGAGGCACTGCGAAGGCTGTCCTCGCCACGGGGTACCAGGCCGCATCTCCTTGACGGGCGTTGCTCCAGAATTACCCTGTATCATTTGTGCAGTGTGTGACACCCGACTACCCCGCGTGTAATCGGTCTGCGCGAAGTTGGGCGTAAGTTCGATCATTGTCAGTACTCCTGCCCGAGAGGAATACGATTTACTTTAATTATAGTACATGTGTGTTTTGTAATAAAGTGTTTCTATCGTCTCCTGAATTCAATAACTGGCATCCCGACATCTACGCTCCTACAATCCACCGGCAATACTCCTCGTGGAGAGACACAGGAAGAAAAGGGGTAGCCCGCTGTCGACGCGTGGTCATCTCGAGTATAAACACGAGCTTCAACATCAAAACCTAAAGCATGCGTTGACGTATTCCGCGCGAGAGAAGGTGGGCATTGGGGAGGGGATATTACCGTGAAGAGGGCCTCTTCAAGAGAGCAGCCGTTTGTGAGGGATGCAAATCCGATTGGTTCTAATACAATCTGCTCCCTATGGTTGAAATTTAGTCTAGCAACTTTCACACCTCCTAACCTATCCAATCGAACTTGCACCCCTCCCAAAATAACCGGCCATCCGAGCGTAGAAGCAAGTGCGAAATAAAAGTAACGGTGCGCTTCTCGATACCGCAGATGTACCTACCTAAGTAGCATTTCTGACGGAAAAGAATTGTCCAGCCTGGGTCTGCGTAGACCTTTGGCAGGTAGGTATCTGTTACAACAGGCAATGCCACCCGTGGGGCCAGCACGACCGTCCCCGGTCCTTGCTATTCCAGAGGTTTTTTTCAAGTGAAAATCAGCAAATTTGCAAGCGCAATATCTCAAAAACCAGTGGAAATCAAGTGTATACATTAAAGCTTATTGAATTCGTATTGGAACGCACTATCAACCCAGGACTTCAAAAAAGTTAGTGCCATTTGAAAAACCGAACTTGACCATCGTATCTTTTAAAATAATAATCGAAAAAAAAATCCGTCGCGGCGAATTAAGCAGCCCCATCGAACCATTAATTTACATATTTTTTTTATATTTTTATCTCCAATAGTTTAGGAGATATCCAGCTGTTCACTCTACGCGCGGACACCCTGTATATAAACTGAAATATATTATGTTCCATGTAGCGTAGGATTTCAATTTTAACAAAATCCCACTAATTGTTCTTATTTCGGATATCTTTTTTGTTAAACTTACGCCGCGCCGGCGTGGATAGACTACGCGTGATTGTATGATCCGCGAGTACAAGTGCCATTGCAGGCACTTGTGACCACTGACAGAGTCAGTGTATAATAAAAGTATCGAGCATTGATTTTTTATACAGATTGAAAGAAATCTTTATTTTGCGAGGGATTGTTTTTTGTTTTTAAAAATGTAACATACATATTGTCATTAATGTTATTTGATAAGACTGATAAATGTATTTATGTGCGTAGAAGATAAGGAAATGGAAATGTAAACGGGAGCCATCCTAAGCCGAAAGGCAAGGATTAAAACAATAAATAAAAATAAATAAAAAAAATAAAATGTTAATGTTATTTGATAAGACTGATAAATGTATTTATGTGCGTAGAAGATAAGGAAATGGAAATGTAAACGGGAGCCATCCTAAGCCGAAAGGCAAGGATTAAAACAATAAATAAAAAAAAATAAAAAAAATAAAATGTTAATGTTTATTGTAATTTAATTCCCTTCCCTCACATTTACTTTTACCGTTTCCAGAATAACGCGATTTTGGGGACACGTTTCGGGAGGACGATTATTGCCGCCACGTTGCCGTGCAAAGTTGCCGTGCGAAGTTGCCTCAAAGTTACCGTGCGAAATTGCGTCAAAATTGCTGTGGGAAATTGCCTCAAAGTTGCCGTGCGAAATTGCCTCAAAGTTGCCTCAAAATTGCCGTGCAACTTTGCAGCAGGCGGACATAGAATTCTTGCTGCATAGTTGCGGCATCCTTGCGTGCATCGTTGCCACCTTGCGCCGCAAGTATACTGCAACTACGCTGCAAGGAGAGTGTGCTGTATGGGATTCGGTGATGAAGGCCTCCATCGTAGAACGTTTCAATCGAACTTTGAAGAACAATATGTGGAAACTATTTACGCTCAATGGAACCTATAAATGGACCGATGCGCTACAGCGTCTACTTGCAAAGTATAACGCATGAAAACATAGAACCATCAAAATGTGTCCTGGCGATGTTACCCATGCGATCACCGATAAGCTGCTAGCCACCGTATACAGCAACATAAAGATTGCTGCTTCAGCGAGATTCAAATTGGGCGAGTTTGTGCGTGTGAGCAAATTCAAAACCATCTTCGATAAAGGCTATACACCTGGGCTAGTTTGTGCGTGTGAGCAAATTTAAAACCATCTTCGATAAAGACTATACACCGAATTTGACAACGGAGGTGTTCAAGATAGCCAAAGTACAGGCAACTAATCCCGCGACGTATCTGCTCGTCGATTCCTGTGGAAAACCTGTTGCAGGAGGATTCTATGATCACGAGCTGCAGCGCGTCACCGATCCTGATGTGTATCTACATATAGTGGAAAAAGTGTTGCGTAGGAAGGGGGATAAGGTATACGTTAAGTGGTTGGGGTTTGATAAATCACACAATTCATGGATAACGAAAAATAATGTATTGTAAAATAATAATAATAATACATAAATAAATAAAATAATGTATTGTAAAATAATAATACATGGTTTACAATGATATTTAAATAAATAAAATAATGTATTGTAAAATAATAATACATGGTTTACAATTATATTTTTACAATTAAATTTGTTATAGCGGAATTTTGTAATGTCCCCAGGGCAGAGTGTCCGTCGAATCGGGTACAATCTGCCGCTTGTCGTCGTATGGACTTAGAGCGATTTTGGATTCCGAAATGGTGTACACTTTATGCAATTTAGACCGTATGCATGATTGTCTGCCAACCATTTCGATCTCCCTTTGCAAACACTGCGCGTAGTCGTCGAAAGTTATCGTTCTGGCTATGACGTTGGTCTTGACGCCTTTCGCCTTTTTTGTATCTTTTTTACCGTCTACGCGAAGTGCATACATTTTCGCTCTAAGACCTACGAATTCAGTCATTATTGCACCATTATTTTCATCCTTCATCAACCCCGGAACCTTCTTATTTAAGCGCGGCATATTATATGGATTGTTGATAGGATAATCGGATGTGTTAAATCTGTCGATATTGTATTTCATAGTTTCGTAGATATCTTCGCATTGAATGTGATAAATGAGGCTGTCAGTGTCGGTATACAGAATTTTACAATTTTGAGCGAGCAGTGGAGACATGTAATCGTGGTGAAATTCATACAAACAAATTTTCGATATGTCCAGAATGCACATACCCACGTATATCGGTTTGTTGAATTTCACCTCGACTTTGCGCAATTCAACAGCTATTAAATTTTCCGAAAAAACACTTCTGCTGTGGAAATTCGGTTTAGCGATCATTGCCTCCGCGCCATATCGTCCATCCCAATGTGTTAAAAGTTTTACGTCCACATGGTTTCGTACGTTTTCCATAGTTTTACCAAATACCGCGTTGTTCATCAATTTGTATAAATTATTCTCAAAATCGTTTGTCGCGCCTGTTCTGAACCGTGTATTTAGTTCGATGTAATCGCGGAGCCAGGGAGATTGAGCGAATTGAAGCACGCGGTGTATCTTTGTAATACGAAGACCGTGACGCGTGCACTGCTGCAGGTTGCGATAATGGATAACGTAACGCTGCTTATCGTATAATGTCGCGAGTAACTTGTCCTGTCTGCTGCCAGGTGGTTTGGCACGCGTCGGACAGAATGGTAGGTCTGCATGAGCATCGTGCAGACGTTGCGGATATTCCAGATCTACCTCGAGAATGTATCCCGTGGGTGAATCGACAGCGATCGAAGACACATCAAAATTTGCAACATCTTCGACCCATTGAAATTTAGCGTATGGCAGGGGCTGACACATTGCCCATCCATACAAATTGTTCACGTCAAAGTACATCAAGTACGATGACTATTCCGTTGCGTCGTAAGATGGCATGTACTTGTTATTGGCATGTGCGTATCTTCCGGAACATTGACTTAAACCCCCACGTATACCGCGTTCGATAAACATGACCATATCGACGTCGGTGAGCAACTCGAATGTAATTTTAGTGTGTTTTAACATAGCATCCCATGTGAAACCAGGTAATGTATAATAATGCGCAGAATCTAATCCGTAACTCTTGATACAACTTTCGCGAAAATTTTCAAAAATATCTGCCAATAACAAGACATCTGTTTTCAAATACAAGTCGCTGTATTCGCCCAAGGTTCTAATCCCAAAACGTTGCCAAACAGTCTCAGCGTGCGCGTAATCGCTCTCGGATACAGTCTCACCCGTTAACGAACTGTAGAATGACTCGCGCGGTGGTAAGCACGGATCCTGCAGCTTGTTCGCGCAATCAAGGTATTCATATGGAAAGACACCCTTTCGCGTTAATAAATTGAAATCTTCAATGGATAATGTTTCAAATTGGGATCGTAAAATTTTTAATTGATCTGTGTTAAGAAAAGATGCTAATTTATCGAGACTGGTATTGAGAAATTTGTATGAATCGATGAATCGCAATTTAATATAATGTAGGTGATAATAATAGGTTTAATAATAGTGATCTACAATCGATCTGTACATAGAGGATGCCGTAGTGTGACTGCCTGATTCGGCTCTCCCGATCGTGCGCTCGCGGGTCGATCGAGATCCCTCTGCGGGGCTCCGGCGGGCCACCAAAAGCACCGCCGCTACGCAGCGCCCGGGCACCTGCCTTCAAAGGGCACCGCCGCTACGCAGTTCTCTCAGTTCTCTGCCTATAGTCTCGGCCATCCTGACACTATGACCGTCCCGGTCATTACACAAAATAAAATTCTTCAAACCAACAAACAACAAAAAAAACATCAAACATCAAACGAGAGAATTGTTTACACACTCAAAAACATACTTAAACACACACAATATCGACACAAAATTAAACGCAATTCTCAATACCATTACTGTACATACTGAATCCACTAACATAAGAAATAAATCATACAAACAAGACAAACACAGAATATCTATAAAAGAAAATAACCTACAAAATACAATATCATATATTTAAATCACTTTGAATCCCATAATTTCATATGGTCTGCACTTATAGTTCCGGTATAGGGAATCTGGGTCAACTGAAATCCATCGATATCAGAAACAACGTATCGATCGAAATCTAACACACGCTTCACCACATAAGGTCCCTTGTATTTAGGAATGAGTTTTTTATTCACTCCCGGCGTTGTGTCGTAATTCTTAATTAAAACATAGTCCCCTTCTTTATAAATAGTGGAGGGTTTTCGCTTCCTGTTATAATTTCGTGCATTTTCTTCCTGAACCTCAGAAATAACCGTAGACGCGGCACTTCTAATAGCAGGAAGGTCTCGCTCTTCCGTGGACAGCGACTGTAGAAGTTCACGCAGCCGATCGTTAGGTTTTCTGGATTGCGCAATTCCGAAAAGCAACTCGCTGGGCGTAGTACCCGTAGACCGACATACTGTGTTGTTCAACGCATATTCAACGCAGGTCAACTCGCAACTCCACTTGTTTGGTGACTCGACCAATTTTGACAACATTGGTGTAATAGTCCGATTAAACCGCTCGACTTGGCCGTTTGCACGAGGTGTGCCCACAGCAACCAACACGTGTTCGATGGCCCATTCCATAATAAAAGTCGCGAATTTGCCAGACGTAAAGCATGTTCCGCGATTGCTTATTATACGCTTCGGCTTACTATAAGACCGAAAGTAGTCGTTCAAGTGTCCTATCGTCTCGTCGGTGGTGGTGGACTTGCAAGGATACAACCGTATAAACTTCGTGAACCCGTCAACGATTGACAAAATATGTCTGAATCCGCGACCCGATTTTTCAAGCGGTCCACAGTGGTCGATATGAATCGTTTGAAAAGGCATATTCCCCTTCGGCAAATTGTGTAAATATCCCTCTCGCTTCCCACTAGTCGGCGAGAATTCAACACACCTTAAGCAACTAGCAATATATCTTTTTACTTTTTCGCGAAGTTTTGGAAACCAGTACACTCGACCTATATTATCCACAACCTTGTCGATCCCCACGTGTCCAATATCGTCATGACAAGTGCGGATGACATTATCTTCTAAACATTTCGGCGCGTAAAACAATAATCTTCGGTCTTTGGTCTTCCGGTAGACGAGTCCGTCGCGTAATTCAAAGTATTTGTCCTCCTCGTTTTCCAGCCGATCTCTAATTTCTGTAATTTCCTCATCCTTATCCTGTTTTACTGATAAAATTCGCTCAAATCCCGTACTCTCTAATATGAGTATTCCGTGGCATCGACTGAGCGCATCGATGTGAGACATCTTCGTCCCTGGTCGATGTTCGATAACATAATCATATGATTCTAAGAAAAGAGCCCATCTTGAGATACGCGGATGGATATTACTTTTACCCAATGTCAGGCGGAAACTGTCGCAGTCTGTGAGTATTTTAAACTTGATACCGAATAAATAAATATGAAACCTTTGGACAGCGTACACTACCGCCAAACATTCCAACTCAAAACTATGATACTTGGACTCCGCTTCGGTAGTCTGTTTGCTAAAATAAAACACCGGTTTAAGCAATCCGTCCATTTGCTTTTGCATTAAAATAGCTCCGAACCCACTAGAGCTTGCATCACAATGCAACTCTGTCGCGAGCTTTGGCGAATAAATTGTCAAAATCGGTCGCGACGCCAAAAAGGTTTTTAATGTTTCAAACGCGTGCAGTTCTTCGCTACCGAACTGGAATTTCGCGTTTTTCTGGACTAAATCGTATAAGGGCTTTGCGACGGCAGAAAAATTCTTGATAAAGTGCCGGAAATAACTCGCCAGACAAACAAATCTGTGAGCCTCTTTAGCATTTCGAGGTATGGGGTAATTCAACACGGCTTCTACCGTATCTGTACCAGGACGTATTCCATCTTTGTTTATCAAATATCCGAGATATGTGGTCTCTTCGAATAGGAACGAACACTTGTCTAGCCGAAAGTCTAAACCGTGACGCGCTGCAAGTCTACATACGTCTCGCAATATGCAAAAGTGTTCCTCAATATCTTCAGTGGCAATAAGGATATCGTCAACATATATCAGTATTTTGTTTTGCCGTACCAATTCCGAAAATATTGAATTTATGAACCGCTGAAATACTCTCGGAGCGTTTGTTAAACCGAATGGCATCCTGAGGTACTCAAATTGTCCAAACGGGGTGACAAATGAAGTGAATTTCACGGATGATTCACTCATGCGTACGTGATGAAATCCGTTCTTCAAATCCAGACAACTAAAATAGCGCTTATCGCGTAACCGGTCCAAATGATCGTCGATAAGCGGGGTTGGAAAGTTGTCCCTAATCGTGATTTTATTTATTCCTACACTATAGTCAATGCATAACCGTACTTCACCGTTCTTTTTTCGGATGAGTACAATCGGACTCGTGTACGCTGATTCGCTCGGCCGAATAATTCCGTCTCGCAACAACTGATCCAGAATAACTCTCAGCTTCTCTTTGTCAGTGAACGCTAGTCTACGCGGTCGGAAACTGATGGGCTGATCATGCTTTAGAATAATTACCATTTCTACATCATTCTTCGGATTTGGATCTGCGCACTTATTATCTAAATACTCTTTCGTAAATAACTCTTTAAGTTTTTCGGCTAAACTATGCTTAATCTGCGGGTTAATATTCAAATTCTGATTGTTGGTCGCTCCGCTAACACCGCAATCAATGAGCAAAATCTCGTTAGGTGCATCATTCTGTTTGTTATCCGTCGCGGGGTTACAATCTCTCTTAGAGACTACCGCGGTCTCTTTGAACGATACAGAAAGATGAGGGTACGACATAAAATCTCTTCCCAATAACGCGGCACAATTCATCGTTCCCTCGGGTACGATATGGAAAGTTAGATTTAACGGAATATCACCCACACTACAATTAGTAGGAAACAACGCTGAAACATTCAATTTCGAACCGTTTATTCCGTAATACGCATTACCGTTTCCTATGATGGCTTTTCGCGCGCGGAGAGGAACGAAATCCTCCTTGAACAGGCTGATAGGCGAGCCAGAGTCTATCATCGCGACAATATTATACGTGCAAACATTACCACTGTCGTCCGCCACTACGTATGATAACGATACCAGGTAAGGGGCAGTTTCTGCAGCCGATTCAACAACATTAGTCGAACTTCCCAGGGTCGGTGTTTTCTCCGGCTCCTTCGGCTCCTTCGGCTGCTTCGGCTGCTTCGGGTCCTTTGGGCAATCTCGGATCCTGTGCTGCATGCTCCCACACCTAAAGCACGCACCTTTTTCCCGCGTTGCTGGTTGTTGACACGTACTGGAACGATGACCCATCTCACCGCAATTAAAGCAACGTGTGCCATCACGTCGTGTCACCATCGCTCCTCCTCGGGATGTTTTCGCACCGTCCTTCTTCTCTTCCCGTCGGTAACTATTCTCTTTCGATTCGGGGTCCAGCGACACATCTTCGAACCCTTCCAGCAAATCTTCCGGCGTTTTGAAACGTTGTAAGCGAGCATGCCTACGCAGGTGGATGTCCGGCACACCATCAACAGCGTATTGAACCAGTTCATCGTCATCAACCGGCACTTTGTTTCCCAACGTTGCTTTCGCGTGGAAATAATCCGCAAAAGATTCATTCCGCTGCCACTTGCGCTTCACGAAATCCTCGCGTAATCTCATTTTATCTGGTCGCCGCACAGTGGGTTGAAATCCCAGAAACACGGCGAAAATATGAAGGCAATCTTTGATATTTACAAAAATGAGTATTCTTGTGTTTTCGAGGTCGCTGATTACGAATCTGAAGTAAAAATGACAAAAAACAAAATGGCGGCTCCAATATGGCGGATGCGTATGCCAAAAAAATATCAGATTTGGTCTAAACTTGGTATTCTAGGGTCTTCGAGGTCGCTGAGTACGAATCTGCAGTCAAAGTGGCAAAAACAAAATGGCGGATCCAATATGGCGGACATGTATGCCAAATAAATATCAGAGTTGGTCTAAACTTGGTATTCTAGAGTTTTCGAGGTCGCTAAGTACGAATTTGAAGTCAAAGTGGTAAAAAACAAAATGGCGGATCCAATACGCCAAAATTCTTTTGTATTTCGATGTTTCTCCGATTTTTAGGGTCTCATACCACACACAATATAAAAAGAATTAAACATTTAGTTAACTTCCAAGTCCGATCAAGCATTGTTGTTTGCACAGTTATCATCTCTGATTATCAAAGAACTAAGATTAACTTTCAGATTTTGCTCGTTTTTGCTCCAATCCCTAAAATTACAATTTATTCAAAAATGGTCTAAACTTGGTATTCTAGAGTTTTCGAGATCGCTGAGTACGAATTTGAAGTCAAAGTGGCAAAAATCATAATGGCGGATCCAATATGGCGGACACGTATGCCAAATAAATATCAGATTTGGTCTAAACTTGGTATTCTGGAGTTTTCGAGATCGCTGAGTACGAAACTCATTTAAAAGAGCCACCACTGCCGCCGTGGAAACTTGTGTTAATTAAATATCTTAACCGATTACCTGGCAATGTATCATATATGATTAAAAAATATCTGGCAAATTCTGCCAAATCTGCCAATTCTGTATCATATATGATCAAATGGAATAACTTTGAGATTCACTTAATTTTTCGATGTTGCCAGTTTGGGCTTGAATCATAAAAAAAGCCGTGCCAGTTAACCGGTTAATCAAAAACGATTATTTTAAAGTAAATAAAACCAAAGATTGCTCTTTTAACCTTATTTAATACATTTTTCTAAATATGCAATAACACAATTTGTGAAACAGTTCTACTTGTACGATAAGTGCAACACCTTTTTATTTTTTATGATACGGCAATGCAGTCATCATGTTAATGATAATGTAAACTAAGTAGTATCACTACTATCATATTCATCATCAGATTGGATCGGTGTAGTTTGATCATCACAATTTATAACTGGAGGCAATAATAAGTTTAATGCTGCTTTGGGTAGAGATCGACGATTTTTTTGTGGTAATCGTCTCTTGCTGGTTATTATGGGATCTGAACTTAATAAAAAGTGGTTAAGAATATCCTGATTGCATTTTTCGCGGCTGCATTTTCGAGAATAATGTTCACGATATTTTTTAAAATCTTTGTTGCGCGCTTCTTGCGCTTCTTCTGTCAATTGACCAATTGGCAATAAAGCAGCCGATATTATTTCAGGACCGTGAATGAGAAATTTGTGGACAGTGGGAGGCATACAGTACCATGGATATGTTTGTACAAGAAGTCTAGCTGTATCTAATGAAAATTGTCGGAACTTTTCTACATCAATTTCGTGACCACATGACACTACAACTAATACTATATGCATTTTTTTAATTAAATCTACATCAATATTTGTGATTTCTGCAGACAGGTCTGCATTGGCAAAGAAACGCCTGGCTGTATTTCCATCATTAGAATTACCAAACCCGGGTTTAGGTTTGTCAATGATTAGCCCAGTTTTTTCTCTGAACAACTTTTGGATTCTACGTTTATTTTCCAAGACTATTTCTTTATTCCCCCCGCGAGCTTGCCATTTTTTTATTGGAAGCTTGTACGCTAAGTGTAGGATACATTCGAAGAAACGAATCCAACCATGTAGTACCGATATACCGAATTGTAAATTTTCCTTCTTTACTTCTCTATTTATCATTTCGTCAATGGAATTGAATTTTTTTGATGTTGCGCCACAAATATAACATTTTTGCGTAGACGATGTTTCAGTAAGAGCGTTACACACTTTACCGTCAATCATCGCAAAAATTAATCTATGATTAACAGAATAGGATCTACTTTTAAGGGTAAAAAAACTATTGTTAAGGTTTTCGATCTCTAGATCTACCCTACATTTTTCATCAAGGGTAACTTGCGTCGATTCTTTTAAAAATTGTATTTTTAACGGTCTGCAGTACCTCGTAGAAGATGGGCGGGGGTTTTGCCAAATTACTTTGCTGTTCCTACGATCCGGATCTCCACACACAAGGCGTACAGGTACCATGGACGTTATAAAGACTGCAGAATCATTGGCTTCAGATCCATGAAACGCTTGTTTGTAGGAACTGTGGCCTGAACTTCCATCGAAGCCCCACTTTGTCACTAAACAAAGGTTCTCTAAATCCTTATCTTCTAATATATTTAAAACAGTTTCTTGAACAGTCAGGAGGCGTTCCACCGTATGGTCGAGTAAAGGGTCTTTTTATCCCTCGTATAGCTGAAATATGTGCGCAGAATAAAATGTATATCCACAGCCTACTACAACTCTTCCTTCCTCACCTGAGCCGGTCAAAAACAGTTAGCTGTACGAACTCCATTACATGTTTATTCCAAGCTGCTTATCAAACGATTTTGTGGTGTTTTTTTTTGCGTTTTTGTGTGTTTTAAACTTCTGTTTCACGATGAAGACGTCAATTTCAGGTGTTTATTTAATCACTTTTTGTTGTTATACGTTTGCGACAAATAATAATACCTTCATAAAGTTTAATTCAAAATTGATGCGTATAACCTTAATTACCATAGCTGACCTACAAAAAGAATTAAACATTTAGTTAACTTCCAAGTCCGATCAAGCACTGTTGTTTGCACAGTTATCATCTCTGATTATCAAAAAACTGAGATTAACTTTCAGATCTTGCTCGGTTTTGCTCCAATCCCTAAAATTACAATTTATTCAAAAATGTTCGCAATTTATGAAAATAATTTTTTGCAAACGCAGTTAATTGAAATATTTATATATTTATATGTTGTTATTTTCAGATGTAAATGCAAATAATATGTTTATAACAAGACAAAAACTTTTTAATATCTTAAAAAAAGCCCCAAATCGCAAATTAGACGATCAATTTTCTTTTTTAAGAGAGCAAATTAGAAAACGAACGAAATGTGCGGATGAGAATTTAGTATCTTTATATCATAAGATATCTCAATTTAAATCTCAATTTAAAACTAAATGGATACAAGCGAACAGAATTGAGGATAGATTTTTAAAAAACAATAAAAATTGGTTGAAGAGTTCGGTGGGTTTTAAATTTTGTTCATCAAAGCAGCAAGGTCGCCCAGTAGTTAATTTCGAAAATAACTCTGTGAGAAGCAAGCGACAAAAAACTGAGAACTTACGGCAGTCATCTCTTGCGGAATTATCGTATGCGACACAAATGAAGCTAAGAGCCTCCGGAAAAATAGAGGCATCGAAACTGGTACATGAAGTAACAACTTTTCCGTCAACACGAGCAAACGAATACAGGGAAGCTTACAAAAAATTTAAAGATGAACAGTCCCGAAAAATGTCTTGCGAAGATGCCCTAGCGCTATTGGTGGATGCTAAATTATCTAGGCATCAATATAGTCTTATTAGAATGAGTGATCCTGAAAAATTTCCAAGCTATACACTCTTGCAATTGGAAAAGAAGAAGTGCTATCCGAACAGTCAGAGTATAAAGATAACTTCAACCTCAGCAGACGTTAAGTTACAAGCTTTACTCGACCATACGGTAGAACGCCTCCTGACTGTTCAAGAAACTGTTTTAAATATATTAGAAGATAAGGATTTAGAGAACCTTTGTTTAGTGACAAAGTGGGGCTTCGATGGAAGTTCAGGCCACAGTTCCTACAAACAAGCGTTTCATGGATCTGAAGCCAATGATTCTGCAGTCTTTATAACGTCCATGGTACCTGTACGCCTTGTGTGTGGAGATCCGGATCGTGGGAACAGCAAAGTAATTTGGCAAAACCCCCGCCCATCTTCTACGAGGTACTGCAGACCGTTAAAAATACAATTTTTAAAAGAATCGACGCAAGTTACCCTTGATGAAAAATGTAGGGTAGATCTAGAGATCGAAAACCTTAACAATAGTTTTTTTACCCTTAAAAGTAGATCCTATTCTGTTAATCATAGATTAATTTTTGCGATGATTGACGGTAAAGTGTGTAACGCTCTTACTGAAACATCGTCTACGCAAAAATGTTATATTTGTGGCGCAACATCAAAAAAATTCAATTCCATTGACGAAATGATAAATAGAGAAGTAAAGAAGGAAAATTTACAATTCGGTATATCGGTACTACATGGTTGGATTCGTTTCTTCGAATGTATCCTACACTTAGCGTACAAGCTTCCAATAAAAAAATGGCAAGCTCGCGGGGGGAATAAAGAAATAGTCTTGGAAAATAAACGTAGAATCCAAAAGTTGTTCAGAGAAAAAACTGGGCTAATCATTGACAAACCTAAACCCGGGTTTGGTAATTCTAATGATGGAAATACAGCCAGGCGTTTCTTTGCCAATGCAGACCTGTCTGCAGAAATCACAAATATTGATGTAGATTTAATTAAAAAAATGCATATAGTATTAGTTGTAGTGTCATGTGGTCACGAAATTGATGTAGAAAAGTTCCGACAATTTTCATTAGATACAGCTAGACTTCTTGTACAAACATATCCATGGTACTGTATGCCTCCCACTGTCCACAAATTTCTCATTCACGGTCCTGAAATAATATCGGCTGCTTTATTGCCAATTGGTCAATTGACAGAAGAAGCGCAAGAAGCGCGCAACAAAGATTTTAAAAAATATCGTGAACATTATTCTCGAAAATGCAGCCGCGAAAAATGCAATCAGGATATTCTTAACCACTTTTTATTAAGTTCAGATCCCATAATAACCAGCAAGAGACGATTACCACAAAAAAATCGTCGATCTCTACCCAAAGAAGCATTAAACTTATTATTGCCTCCAGTTATAAATTGTGATGATCAAACTACACCGATCCAATCTGATGATGAATATGATAGTAGTGATACTACTTAGTTTACATTATCATTAACATGATGACTGCATTGCCGTATCATAAAAAATAAAAAGGTGTTGCACTTATCGTACAAGTAGAACTGTTTCACAAATTGTGTTATTGCATATTTAGAAAAATGTATTAAATAAGGTTAAAAGAGCAATCTTTGGTTTTATTTACTTTAAAATAATCGTTTTTGATTAACCGGTTAACTGGCACGGCTTTTTTTATGATTCAAGCCCAAACTGGCAACATCGAAAAATTAAGTGAATCTCAAAGTTATTCCATTTGATCATATATGATACAGAATTGGCAGATTTGGCAGAATTTGCCAGATATTTTTTAATCATATATGATACATTGCCAGGTAATCGGTTAAGATATTTAATTAACACAAGTTTCCACGGCGGCAGTGGTGGCTCTTTTAAATGAGTTTCGTACTCAGCGATCTCGAAAACTCCAGAATACCAAGTTTAGACCAAATCTGATATTTATTTGGCATACGTGTCCGCCATATTGGATCCGCCATTATGATTTTTGCCACTTTGACTTCAAATTCGTACTCAGCGATCTCGAAAACTCTAGAATACCAAGTTTAGACCATTTTTGAATAAATTGTAATTTTAGGGATTGGAGCAAAAACGAGCAAAATCTGAAAGTTAATCTTAGTTCTTTGATAATCAGAGATGATAACTGTGCAAACAACAATGCTTGATCGGACTTGGAAGTTAACTAAATGTTTAATTCTTTTTATATTGTGTGTGGTATGAGACCCTAAAAATCGGAGAAACATTGAAATACAAAAGAATTTTGGCGTATTGGATCCGCCATTTTGTTTTTTACCACTTTGACTTCAAATTCGTACTTAGCGACCTCGAAAACTCTAGAATACCAAGTTTAGACCAACTCTGATATTTATTTGGCATACATGTCCGCCATATTGGATCCGCCATTTTGTTTTTGCCACTTTGACTGCAGATTCGTACTCAGCGACCTCGAAGACCCTAGAATACCAAGTTTAGACCAAATCTGATATTTTTTTGGCATACGCATCCGCCATATTGGAGCCGCCATTTTGTTTTTTGTCATTTTTACTTCAGATTCGTAATCAGCGACCTCGAAAACACAAGAATACTCATTTTTGTAAATATCAAAGATTGCCTTCATATTTTCGCCGTGTTTCTGGGATTTCAACCCACTGTGCGCCGGTTGAACATACGGTCCATTTTTCCCAGTAATTCAGCTATGTCAGATTGTAGGTGCTCTGGTCGCGAGTGAAACCAATCTCGGACCTTACCTTTTACTCTCTGACTAAGCAACACCTTCGTCGAACGCTCGTCCAGGTTGTAAGTCGTGCGAAGAAGTTCGAGCTGCGCTTTCCAGCTATTAAACGCGTCTCCTTCCCCACTGAAATCCGGTAGGAGATCGGCGATCGAACGTATGCCGATCGTGGGTGCCGAACTCGCTGCACTCGCTGCGGGGGTGGCATGGTCTGCGCGTCTCTGCAACAGTCTTACTTCTCGCTCGAGCACATCCTTTTCGCGCTTCAACACTTCCATTTCGCGGCGTGTCAATTCCGCTGCGTCGTCGCACTCGCTGACGGTCGTCTCTAGGCGCCGTCCTGCAGCCTCCTCATTACGCAAATCGACCAACTCTCGCCGATCCACCGATGGCGAAGACACCACAGACTTGGGCACCGTTCCGCTTCTTGGTAGACTGGCTCGTCGATTTGCACTCGCCAAAATCGCCAGCCAGGCATCACTATTCAGGGCAGCAAGTCTAGTAACCAGCTCGACCTTCGAACCACTTGTTTGACAGCCTCGCTGTTTCGCAAACTCCTTCAACTGCTGCACCGTGCACGAATTCAAAAATGGTACACGGTCTTCCTCCATTGTGACCGATTGCAAAGTCCAATGTTCAGTCACACAAGTTCACCCTTCAACCGAATCACACGCATCAAATGCAATTCACTCGCGTCGACACCAGTCCGCACAAAGCTCTTGGAAACGACAAAACGAAACCGTGACTGCTGCAACGACGCGATCGATGACACGCGATCACCAAATCAACCTGTATCACAATTCAAAATCCAGACAAAATGGAACCCGACAAGTCAAGACACGAGGGCACACTATCCCACTTCTGAAACTTTTTTTTTTTTTTTTTTTTTTTTTTTTTATAGAGGGGGAAAATGCAACTACGCATACCCCGACAGTTACTGCCGGGGTTATGTGGGACTCACCGCATGTAATTGCGGCATACCCACTAAAAACCCCCTCTAGGATGGCCTCCTTTTGAGGGCCCCATGGCGGTACCCGGAACATCTGATGTAGTACTTCGGGTACCGCCTCCATAAAATGGTGGGGCCTCGCCATCGCCGCCCATAGGGCGGACTTCCTCCTACCGGCAAGCGAATTACAAAACGCGCGCCGACCGCCAAATACGTCACAACAAACAACGGTGGCGTATACCTAAATTGAACAGGTCCAATTAAGCATATATATATATACGTACAAAGAATAAATTTAAAACATGGCAATAACTGGGACCAGTCATTAATAAATAAAATACCGTGTCCCATACTACTTAAGAGCTACGCTATGCCGGGTGTAAAGTGCCCGGCATAGGGTACAGACGGGATAAATACGCGGGTAAAAGCGGTCGTGAATAAATAAACATAGATAAATAAATAAATATAAATAAATAAATATGAATAAATAAACACGGACGTCGCCTCACGCGTACCCCGCCCTAAGCCCACGGATGTTAAAATAAATAAATAAATAGTAAAAAGGGCACAGTCGTTACGAAAAGGGGTCAAAAGGGACCCAACAAAAACAGAACACAAAAATAAATAATACAAACACACAAAGACACAAAGGTGGCGTACAGGGGTAAAGGTCGACGGCCGGAGGTGAAATCACCCCCGCCGACCACCCCCCCCCCCCCCCCGGGGGACGTCCCCCTCTTTCTTTTTCGGGCAAGGCGGCGTCTGTCGAGGGCCCTCCGCGCGGCTGCCGCACGAAGGTCGGCCGCTCTCGCTTCACGGCGAAGGCGGTCGGCCTCCCTTTCCTTCGCCAACCTGACCGTCATGACGGAGTTGGCGAAGGTCCTGAAAAGATCCCCTCTTCTCAGGGGAGGCCGTGACATGCTCCATAAGGGAGGCAACCTCGAGAGGTGCCCCCAGGCCAGACTCCAGGATGGCGCGTTGGGGCGCGAACTCCGGGCAGACCATCAACACATGCTCCGCGTCGTCCAGTGCTGCGTTGCACTCAAGGCACGACGCGGCGGGTGCTTTCCCGATCCTAAAAAGGAATTTACGGAAGCACCCGTGTCCGCTCATTAGTTGCATCGTGTGATGGTCCGCCGCCACCGACGGGCCCGGGACCGACACAAAAGTATCGGCCCGGGGGACTAAACGCTTAACCCAATCGGTGGCCGGAGTACGGTCCCACGACTCCTGCCATTTGGCCATGGCCTCTTGCAGGGCTACGGCCTTGTGCTGGCGTATCCGTGCCTTACGCAGGTCCGGATCCGCCGCCAGTCCTGGGTTTGCCCTGTCCTCCGCCTTCGCCAAAAACACCGCCCTGCCCATTTTGGCCTTCAGATCCAAGGGCATGCGCCCTGCTAAAACGCAGAGGGATCTGTAGGCCACCGTCCTGTAGGCCGCCGTTAGTCTGGTGAGGGCGGTTCTCTGGGCTCTACGCAGGATAGCCCTGCTGGCCTCCGTTTCCAGAGAAGCCGTCCACACCGGCGCGCCATACAGGATGACGGACTCCCATACCGAGTAATAAAGTCTCCGAGAGTGGATGGATGGGCCCCGGGTATTCGGCAACAACGTTGCCAGCGCCCCGGAGACCCGATCCGCCCTCGCCGCGACCTTCTCCAGGTGGGGGCGGAACTTTCGACGTGTGTCGAATTCCACCCCCAAATATCTGACCGTGGCAGAGGTAGACACGTCTGTCCCTAGGATCGACAATGTGGTGAGTTTGTCGATCCTCTGCCCGGTCAGGAAGATGGCCTCCGTTTTCTCCGCGGCCAGGGAAAGCCCTGTTCTGTCGAACCAGCACTTTACCCTGGCCATTGCGGTCGCCATCATTCCTTCTAGCTGGGGTAGGTCTCTAGCGGAGAACAGGAGCGCGAGATCGTCCGCGTACGCCACGGGGCGGACGAATCTATTCGCGCTCAACTCGGTAAGGAGTCCGTCGTATACGACGTTCCACAAGAAGGGCCCTAAAATGGACCCCTGTGGAACGCCCGCGTATATGTCACGAACCACCGTGCCCTCCCCGGAGTGCACGGTGATCCCCCTCCCGTTAAAATAATCCCCGAGCACGGTCAGGGTGTACGGATCCACACCTCTCCTCCCGAGTTCCCGAAGGATGACGTCCCAACGCAAGGTGTTGAATGCGTTGCGGACGTCAAGCAAGAGGAGGGTGCAGACCCTCTGGGTCTTACGACACCCTTCCGCAAAGACCGCCACCTCAGTGGCGGCCTCCACGGTACCGACACCTCGGCGGAAGCCACACTGGTTGGGGTGAAAAGGATCCCTACCGAGTTGCAGCTCGATAATCCCCTTCAGCACGTGCTCCCAGACCTTCGATAGGGCCGGGATCCCACTTCTGAAACTGTAGGTGATAATAATAGGTTTAATAATAGTGATCTACAATCGATCTGTACATAGAGGATGCCGTAGTGTGACTGCCTGATTCGGCTCTCCCGATCGTGCGGTCGCGGGTCGATCGAGATCCCTCTGCGGGGCTCCGGCGGGCCACCAAAAGCACCGCCGCTACGCAGCGCCCGGGCACCTGCCTTCAAAGGGCACCGCCGCTACGCAGTTCTCTCAGTTCTCTGCCTATAATAATTTCGCGAGTCTGATTCAGCCGAATCTTCGACATTTTTTGTGAAAGAAATATACTTTTCCTCAGTTATTGGTAATACGTCAACGTGACCTTTGAAAGCGGTAGCTATTTCCATGATAATGAAATGTGAATCATAGCCGGATAAATTATGAAAAACTATGGGGATGTAAAACGCATTTCTATATTTTAAATTGCATTTCGAATGTGCGGGTCCTCTAAACCGCCCGGATATATGACAATGATCGCGAACTCGTACATCATCAGCCTCGAATGGCTCTTCGTATATATGACAATTTGTTGCATTGCGAAATGTTATCCACTGGTCTTTCGTCAACTTAGAAGCTTAGTTTCCAATGTCCCTGGAGAATGTTTCCAATGTCCCTCCAATGTCCTTAGATCGCTTAGAAGCATTATTGGTTAGAATGGGTTTGGCAAAATTTGAAAAATTTTTTAGTTTGTCGACGAACCATGAAATACAATCCGCGTCGCGGCGACATCGATACATCGATAGCGATGTATCGTACGAACAATGCATATAATATGCAATGCTATGCACTTTGTGGTGCTGGTACGCATGTAATTTAGAATCACCCATTCGATTGTCCTCCGTTTTCTCGATAATGCACTCGAGATCTGCATACACCACGAATGGATGTCGCTCCTTCATGCAGTGGTTCTTGAAACTGAGGAAATTGTTGCCTTCGCTGAGCAGCAGAATGGCACAGGTATTCATATTCCCACAGTCCACTGCATGGGCCTCCAACTTATCGACGGATCCAAAATAGTGCAAGCATCTGCAAAACCAAAATTTTTTTTTATTTAATTTTTCGCGAGACATTTCAACATTTCATAAGTTTATATACATACCGGTCGCAGATGAATTTCTTTTCTCTGTGCTTGCTCAGCTGCATGCTCACCAGTCGGGACAAGTTCTTGATCAGCACAAAGTGTCCTACATCGCCATGCTCTTGATTCGGTGTGTAGAGCAGGTTGATGTGTCGATCCCTCTTTTGGCTGGCGAGACGCAGCGGAAAGACTGCAACAGTTATCTTCTCAGTGTCCTTCTCCAGTCGCTCCTCGAAACTGTACACGTTGATGGAGATTTCGTTCTGCCGCTCAAACTTCCCAATTTGCTCCAGGGACATTGGAAACTCAATACCCTGGAGATTTAGCACGGAAGCATAGTCTGGGTATAAACTTTGGCGATTGACATTTCGTTCGGCAGGATGGAGAGCGGCGACCACTGCCCACGCGAAACACGCATTGTCTGTGGATTGTACACTAATTGTTGCATTTTTAGCGACAATTTCTGCGGTAACTTGCAGTGACACCCCGCGCGCAGCGGATTGTATTTGTTGATATTGACTGTCAGATTCAGGATTCTCGTCAATGCCCATCCACTGTCGCGTTCCTGGAACTCTTCCAACGATGTCAGGGTGGGTTCGATAACGCATCGCTGATACCACTCCTGCATATCGGATGTGCGGAAGAGTTCACAGTTTCGGGTATTGATGCTTTTACAAGCATGCTTGTCACCCGCCACAAATTCACCATTAAACACCGTGTTCACTTTGAGGTTTCGATGTTTCATCAAAGCGCCTCGCACATGCTCCAGCACAATGGTCTCAGCAGCCTGGAGGAAGTTGCGCGGCTCGATGTAATTCAAATTTAGCACGGCACCAGTTAATACGCGGCTATCGAACGCAGTGTCTATTTCGCGCCACAAAAGTCCTGTGCTCGAATGCCCGGCACCTTCATGCATGAAACGTCCGCGCAACGATAGCTTCAGTCCTTCGAGTCGCGCGATTCGAGCAACCAACGATAGTCGAACACCAATCGATAATCGAGGACGTTTCACTCGGCTGTGTTCTTCCAACGATTCGATACACTCGCTGCACCGTTCTTCCCACGCGAGGTATTCTTCCCGTGAAATCAATCGTTCAGATTGATCTGACAATTGGCGTTCTACTTGCGCGAATTCTTCCATGATCGTCAATGGAATGTAAATGTAATGTCTTTTTTCCATGCAACACGATGCAACGATTTGAGGCTTTGTTCAGTTTGGAGCGCGCTTTTATATCTATACCACAATTCGATATCTCTGTCTAACTCTTTCGGTGTATCCTCTCCCTCGAATGCATTGCATGCAAAAACGAAGATTCTATGTGACACACGTATGACGAATTAGCGTGCAAAATCATCCGACACAGTTTCTGCTGACACCGCATAATTCTAAGATTCGACGCTTCCAAAAGTATTATATTACATTCAACACGTGTCAAGTCTTCCATCCTCCTTCTTTCCTCTTCACATAATTTTAAGATTCGACGTTTCAAAATTATTTCTCTGCGTTGGGGAAAAATTTCCATCACATATATGTATGGAAAAAACATTTCTGCTGACGCTGCAAAAACAATCGTTCAGATTGATCCAACATTTGGCGTTCTACTTGCGCGAATTCTTCCATGATCGTAGTTTCTGCTGATGCTATTACATTCAACACGTGTCGAAACTTTTAACCTTGAGGGCGGGGCTGAAATTACAATCATGCGATATGCTATGATGTTCTCCCTCGGATGCATTGCATGCAAAAAAACCGATGGCCCGTCCCAACATTCTATGGAGGGGGTGGAGCTATGCACCTCTATTTAATCCAGCTCCTCGTACGCTATTACATTAATCGCTCAGTACCTCTCCAGTGACGTTCGAGATATACAAAAAAAATGTATAACACCAGTGTTGAGAATTACTACGCTCCAATAATCGCAGAAGATAATGCATCTTCAAACAGGACAAATACATCTAACAGGTGTAAGCATTGGACCGGCGGGGTCCGCTGATGCTGTGCATGCGCCCCGGACATGCGGGCTCTTGTTTAGGTGATAGCGGCGTGACGAGAGATTCGGGTGCCGGGGCCTCAGAGGTGGCCGCATGGTGTGTCGCCGTGAAGTCTACGGTTAGGGATGAATGTATGTGTGCGTGAGTGAGGGTGCATGGGGTTTATAAGAGCGTGAATGCGGAGAGGAGAGTTGTCGTATCTGAACCAGTGACAGAGTCACTGCTGAATAAAGCCGATCATACTAATGCAGATTGTTTGACTATTTTCCCGCTGGCCCTCCTACACAGGTATGATATAATTTTTCATATCCTCTCATGATTTTTATTTGTGTTTTCTTTTCTCGATAATAGCAATCATTTTCATAGCTTTTATTGTTCTTTTTAGCTCGCATTACACAGCTCGCATTATGGTTAGAAGATATGCGCTAACATCTACAGCATATAAGTATCTGGAAATCGGAATCAGTGTGCGACCTATAACACAAGTAGAAATCGTTCTCGGCAACAATCGTGGAAATCAGTTGGTATTGCCTATTCCAACATGGAAAAGATTAATTGAAAAACGTGCCGACATCGAGCAGCGCATGCGATCGAGCGGATCATCACTATGGATTAACGATTTGGCGGTGGAATTTTGTGTAATGTATAATTCGCAAATGGTAAAGATGACGCGGCATAATAAGTCGCTATATTTCAAACCTGCCACATTAATCTGTTTATTTAATCTCGAGCGCTGTATCAATCATGTAACGTCCCACGGGGACTCAAACCGTTAGAAATCGACTGTCGGTAAAGTAGGAACCAATCTCCATTTACCATGTAACCTATTTTCTGTCACCGCGCAAATGTATTATAAGACTTTTATGAATAATTTATAATTTAGATAAATATTAGAAAAACAATTATTATAGGAGCATTAGGAATAATTAATTGTAAGTATTAGCAAAAGAGCAAAACGAACTATAATGTATTAAGCGAATAAAACACAAAATAACAAACAGCGACTCACTGCGCATGCGCCAGCCCGCCAATTCCCGGGTATAAAAGGTGACGCGCGCAGCACAGAGCGCGCTCATTCGAATACGTTCTTGCGACCAACGAATGCTAGTGCCTGGAGGCAGCTTAAGTACTATCCAGTAGAATTTCAGCACGCTCCGGAAACGGTAGCGACTGGTTCTCAGTGTTAAAAAGGTACGGGTGCTCCTCTTTGGACCTATCATTTGAAGGTTGAGAACTTTGTCTTCACGGAGGTTTCAAGCGTTGCTCTTATTAGTAGGTAGCAGCTTAACCGCTTAGCGAAGGCAAGGTCTACAGAACCCTAGAATAAAACTCTGCCAAAAGAATTGGGACCCGCTCCGGAAACGGCAGCAGACCGATCTTACTGCAGAAGCCTAGACTAAAACTCTGCCAAAAGAATTGGGACCCGCTCCGGAAACGGCAGCAGACCGATCTTACTGCAGAAGTACATAACACAAAAAACACAGAAAATCCAAAAATAGAATATATAATCGTAGACTGTAAGCAATATTAATTAATCGTTATTGTTATTAGAGTAAGTTTTATTAAATAAATAAGCATTGTTAAGTTTATAAGCCATAGATTCCACTCTTTAATCTGTAGAATAGAACCCCCACCTATCCTATACTTGAAGGGACGCCGCTCTCCCCTCAGGGACCTCGACGCTCAGTTGTCCCCGGACAGCCGAACGTTACAATCATGTATATATACAGCTTTATGAAACTACACATCATGTTGATATGAAGTTTTCAAATTTTGTGAGTGTGTTACAACGGTGCGATGTCACCGATGAAACTTTAGACTCGTGCTGCGCTGCTAAAGCTATACTCGATAGTGAATATTTCGATGGTAAATCTCTTGTTGATTGCGAACTGCTGGTGTGTACCTTGAATGATATTATCAACGTCGCTAGCAACAAAATGTTAAATTGTACAAATATTATTCATTGTAACAATATATATTATTTTATCATTTTATTGTAATACTGTGAGGATTATCATATAGATTGCGAACTGTTAGCATGTACCATCAATGATATTCTAGCTGATGCTCGTAGGAAAAATGTTAAATTATATTCTTTTAATTTTAAATAAAATTTCTTAAACGTATATTATTTCTCCATTTTATTTATCCATCTTCCTCCTCGCCACCTAATTCTAAGATTCGGTGTTTCTGCATGTATTATATTTCGTTCGAGCGTTCTTCGCGCCACCAAATGACATCATCACATTCTGGTGTCCGGGGGAGTCAGATTTCGCGAGATCGTGCGATACGCCGCGACGTTAAAATTGAAAATCATTTTTTGAAAAAAAAAAATTGATAGCTTTAAAAGAAAATGTGGTGATGGTGGTGGTGGTGGTGGGGGAAAGCAATTGCGCCTCTATTTAAGTCAGTCTCCCGGACGCTATTCAATCAATCAATCGCTCAGTAGTCTCAGTGACTTTCGATGGAACAAATAGTGCTCTGAAAAAAAAGTACAGTACCATTGATGAAATACTCGCTGGGTGTGAGGATTATTTCGTTCCGATCGTACGAGATGATGGTGTAGCTCCATGCGGGGAGAATATATATAATGACTGGTAAGGCGTAATTTTCACATCTTCTCAAAATTTTTATGTTTATTCCTAATACGAGTGGGCAATTTCATAGCTTTGATTGTTCTCTTAGTCCGCGCCAAGGATCGCGTATCATGGTCAGAAGATACGCATTAACATCCATGGGTAGCAAATATTTGGAAATTGGAATCAACGTAGGACCTATAGTCGATGTAGAAGTTCTTCTCGGCGATAATCATGGAAATCATCTCATATTATCATGGCATACATGGGGTGCGCTATTCGACAGCCGTGAAACCATCGAAGAATGTGCACGATTCCCTGAACCAGATTTAATGCGGATTGATAATTTAACGGTGGAATTTTTTCGGATCTTTGATTCACCAATTATAAAGATTACACAATGTGATAATACATTGTATTTCACACTGGACACAGCAACATTTTTATTTAATCTTCAGCCATGTATAGAGTATATGTATCCGCGGATGTATCAAATTGCAGAAGATGCGAGAGTAAAATTTGAAAATTTTGTTAACGTGCTACAGCAGAGTGATGTTGCCTATGAAACATTAGATACATGTCATGCTGCTAAAAGCATACGTGATAGTGAATATTTCGATGAAGAGTATCTTGTAGATTGTGAACTGTTGGCATGTGCAATCAGTGATATTCTAGCTCATGCCCGTAGGAAGAAAAAATGTTAAATTATATTCATTTAATTTTAAATATATATTCTTAAACGTATATTATTTCTTCATTTTATTTATTCGTCATCCGCCTCCTTCTCTCGCCACCTAATTCTAAGATTCGACGTTTCTGCTGACGCCGTATAATTTTATTTCGTTCTTGGCGCTACCAAATGACATCATCCTGCACGACTGCTTCAGAGGAATCAAATTACACGTAATCGCGCGATACGCTGCGGAAAATTTATTTTCACATCATCCATCCTCCTTCTTTCCCCTTCACATAATTTTAAGATTAGACGTTATATATATAAAAAAAGTATCATATTTCATTCGTGCATGATGCATATTTGTTTGCTACTTAGAAACAATATTTGGGGGAAAAAATTTCTGGGGGTCGTCCGCTTCATCGGTTAAGTATAAAAAATATTTGGGGGGGTCATTCCCCCTCTAAAAACAAATTTCTAGCGGTGGGCCAGGTCTGGAGAGGTCTCCGCGGCGGCTCGGCCCGGACTGATCCCCTCCACGATTTCGGGTTCGACCACTCCGCGGCTCGTGCGCGCGCAACCGGTCTTCCACTCCCCGCTCCCCCCGCGCCGATGTTTCCCTCCACCGCACTCCCCCGCGCGCCCGCACTTCCCCCCACCCCCGCGCTCCCCTCAGAGGACCTGAGTTGGAATCCCCATAGTCTTACTACTACTTTTATTCAAAATACTTGAATTTGAAATTTTCAAAATATACGTGTACTCCATGGCAAATGGGCGAATATCGTTTTGATCTCAATTTTCCACTTAGTTTCGCGAGAGGAATCAATTCTGTTCCGGTCGTGCCACAAATTTTCAGGTATTTTGGACAGGTGTGAAAATGAAACAAAATTAGTGGTAATCAACTCTTTATTAATAGAATAAACAGTCTTATTGTTGCGGCCGCAAGAAACGCGCCGCGTCGCGGGTTCAAACGTGTGCCCGCTGACTCATCGCAACAGCTGATGAGTCAGCTGAGGCCCGTTGACATTGCGTTGTTGACGCCAACGATCTTTTCGGAGCGCTCGCCCGGCGACCGTTAGTTCGAACACCACCTCCGCTGTGACGAGCACGTACAGACGAAACTTCTGCTTGCGCCCTTGCGCCAATTTTCAAACCAAGCATTTTTCACGCGACCACTTTCGCTACGCGCCCACGCCCCATTGTATTATAGTATCGTGTCTTCATGTGCTGTACCAGTGTTTGTGACGTCCGTGGTCAGTGTTTGACCACGAGAAAATAAATTGTGTCAGTCCCAAAAGGGTCGTTTTGCTGCTGCGTTTTCCGTCCCACCGAGCCATCCCAGCGCCGGCATTTTAACCCGCTCTTGGCGGAATCACTTATAAACTCAAACAACAAAATATTCATAAACTTCTATTCATAAAAACGATTTATTTTTAATATGAAAAAAGTACGATTTAGGATTAATGTTCCTAAATCGTACCATACTTATCCTAATTCGTACTCTAAAATTTAATTACTACAATCGTCACATACATATTCAAAAGTATTTCTATCTATCCCCACACAAAGCTCGTGTAAAACCAACATTTTGCACTACGTGCATTGTATCATATTTTCCTGACTATTTTCTTAACACAATTTACATAACCAGCTTTCATTTTCATCGCCTTTCTTCTTCTTCTTTCTTTCCTTTGTGTATGAGACTTGAGGAGGAAAATACTGAGAATAAAGAGAATACTGCGATCGGAAGACTTGCGGGTGTGCGTGTCGTTTATTCTCTGGTCGGCCACGGTACAAGAACGCGACCCAGTTTTAATGACTCGAATGTACAAAAAACTGTCAATGTGTGATGAATATCGGTGATGAATCGATACGCGGTGGCACGAGCCACCTGTCGATCGCGGAATCGCTTTATGCCGGAGGATGCCTACCTTTCCGGTGTCGGGAGGCTCGCTGTCTTCGCCTCAACACTTTGTGTATTGGTTTTGACGGTATTCTTCCACCTACGAGTTTTCTTTGCTGTTCTAGTTTTTCTGGTTACTAGTTATTAGGATAACTAGATCAAAATTGAACATTGATTATTTCGATTTTTGTCTATTATATGTATATATACGAATTTACGCGAAGTTTGAATCCGTTTCCCCTAATTTTGAACACAAAGCAAGGAGAAAAAATTTATCTCAAAAACCACCTCACGACTGTACGTCGAAGTGTTTCGCAGCGTCACGTCACCGGAAGCGTCAAAAGTCACGTCGGCGTCGGTCCGCTACGACAAGGCATATAGTCCCGGAGCCAGCAACACATTATTTTTGGCCAATTCGTAAAAGATCATTTATTACCTATTGTCTCAGTGGGTATACGCTTTTACCTCGTCGCGATTCTGGGCGCCGCACATAGGAAGCGCGGGAAAAATCTCATAACTTCGATGTTTCTCAATATTTTTAAATACTTTTGTAGGAATCGGTGACGTAATATTCCAACGCGTTTCCGGAGCCACGGAAAAAGAGAGCTACGACGCCGGGAATCGAACCCGAGCCGTCTGCGTGCTGATCACCAGCGTTTTTTTCAATATACGTTTAATAATGACAACAACAGAAATAACATACAGGGTGTAAACGGATGACGGACCGTCCATCCATCGAAACCCTCCGTACGCCATAGCCTGTGACATCACCCATCCGTGCAAGTTGTTGACCTCGAAGTACATCCAGATACGTTGATGGTTTCGACTCGTCATACGTCGCTGCCGGCAGGTACGTACTTGTTGTTGGCATGCGCGTACCTGTACGAGGCACGCGTTGCACCGATCCGCCCAGTCCCTGAATTCTGCAACGGTGCGCAAAAGCTTTGACATCTGAGACAAAACCCTGAACGCGCTCATGAACACATCCATGTTTACTTCTTCTTCTGCACAAATAGTTTGTCTACCAGATACGCACGATTAGACACGAGAGTTTGATGTGGCATTTTCACGTGATACGGTCCGCGTCCGGATATCGGAAACTCGGCGGTAAAATGATGCGCTTCGAGTGTGGTCGCACAACCGGAGTCGGAAGCTCGTCCAAAAATCTTGCTAATTCACGACACAAAAACGTATCTACGGTATTAGTCAATGTTCGAGGGCACAATACTTTGTACACTTCAACCGTTCCGTTCTCGATGTCGCACAGTGGGTTGAAATCCCAGAAACACGGCGAAAATATGAAGGCAATCTTTGATATTTACAAAAATGAGTATTCTTGTGTTTTCGAGGTCGCTGATTACGAATCTGAAGTAAAAATGACAAAAAACAAAATGGCGGCTCCAATATGGCGGATGCGTATGCCAAAAAAATATCAGATTTGGTCTAAACTTGGTATTCTAGGGTCTTCGAGGTCGCTGAGTACGAATCTGCAGTCAAAGTGGCAAAAACAAAATGGCGGATCCAATATGGCGGACATGTATGCCAAATAAATATCAGAGTTGGTCTAAACTTGGTATTCTAGAGTTTTCGAGGTCGCTAAGTACGAATTTGAAGTCAAAGTGGTAAAAAACAAAATGGCGGATCCAATACGCCAAAATTCTTTTGTATTTCGATGTTTCTCCGATTTTTAGGGTCTCATACCACACACAATATAAAAAGAATTAAACATTTAGTTAACTTCCAAGTCCGATCAAGCATTGTTGTTTGCACAGTTATCATCTCTGATTATCAAAGAACTAAGATTAACTTTCAGATTTTGCTCGTTTTTGCTCCAATCCCTAAAATTACAATTTATTCAAAAATGGTCTAAACTTGGTATTCTAGAGTTTTCGAGATCGCTGAGTACGAATTTGAAGTCAAAGTGGCAAAAATCATAATGGCGGATCCAATATGGCGGACACGTATGCCAAATAAATATCAGATTTGGTCTAAACTTGGTATTCTGGAGTTTTCGAGATCGCTGAGTACGAAACTCATTTAAAAGAGCCACCACTGCCGCCGTGGAAACTTGTGTTAATTAAATATCTTAACCGATTACCTGGCAATGTATCATATATGATTAAAAAATATCTGGCAAATTCTGCCAAATCTGCCAATTCTGTATCATATATGATCAAATGGAATAACTTTGAGATTCACTTAATTTTTCGATGTTGCCAGTTTGGGCTTGAATCATAAAAAAAGCCGTGCCAGTTAACCGGTTAATCAAAAACGATTATTTTAAAGTAAATAAAACCAAAGATTGCTCTTTTAACCTTATTTAATACATTTTTCTAAATATGCAATAACACAATTTGTGAAACAGTTCTACTTGTACGATAAGTGCAACACCTTTTTATTTTTTATGATACGGCAATGCAGTCATCATGTTAATGATAATGTAAACTAAGTAGTATCACTACTATCATATTCATCATCAGATTGGATCGGTGTAGTTTGATCATCACAATTTATAACTGGAGGCAATAATAAGTTTAATGCTTCTTTGGGTAGAGATCGACGATTTTTTTGTGGTAATCGTCTCTTGCTGGTTATTATGGGATCTGAACTTAATAAAAAGTGGTTAAGAATATCCTGATTGCATTTTTCGCGGCTGCATTTTCGAGAATAATGTTCACGATATTTTTTAAAATCTTTGTTGCGCGCTTCTTGCGCTTCTTCTGTCAATTGACCAATTGGCAATAAAGCAGCCGATATTATTTCAGGACCGTGAATGAGAAATTTGTGGACAGTGGGAGGCATACAGTACCATGGATATGTTTGTACAAGAAGTCTAGCTGTATCTAATGAAAATTGTCGGAACTTTTCTACATCAATTTCGTGACCACATGACACTACAACTAATACTATATGCATTTTTTTAATTAAATCTACATCAATATTTGTGATTTCTGCAGACAGGTCTGCATTGGCAAAGAAACGCCTGGCTGTATTTCCATCATTAGAATTACCAAACCCGGGTTTAGGTTTGTCAATGATTAGCCCAGTTTTTTCTCTGAACAACTTTTGGATTCTACGTTTATTTTCCAAGACTATTTCTTTATTCCCCCCGCGAGCTTGCCATTTTTTTATTGGAAGCTTGTACGCTAAGTGTAGGATACATTCGAAGAAACGAATCCAACCATGTAGTACCGATATACCGAATTGTAAATTTTCCTTCTTTACTTCTCTATTTATCATTTCGTCAATGGAATTGAATTTTTTTGATGTTGCGCCACAAATATAACATTTTTGCGTAGACGATGTTTCAGTAAGAGCGTTACACACTTTACCGTCAATCATCGCAAAAATTAATCTATGATTAACAGAATAGGATCTACTTTTAAGGGTAAAAAAACTATTGTTAAGGTTTTCGATCTCTAGATCTACCCTACATTTTTCATCAAGGGTAACTTGCGTCGATTCTTTTAAAAATTGTATTTTTAACGGTCTGCAGTACCTCGTAGAAGATGGGCGGGGGTTTTGCCAAATTACTTTGCTGTTCCCACGATCCGGATCTCCACACACAAGGCGTACAGGTACCATGGACGTTATAAAGACTGCAGAATCATTGGCTTCAGATCCATGAAACGCTTGTTTGTAGGAACTGTGGCCTGAACTTCCATCGAAGCCCCACTTTGTCACTAAACAAAGGTTCTCTAAATCCTTATCTTCTAATATATTTAAAACAGTTTCTTGAACAGTCAGGAGGCGTTCTACCGTATGGTCGAGTAAAGCTTGTAACTTAACGTCTGCTGAGGTTGAAGTTATCTTTATACTCTGACTGTTCGGATAGCACTTCTTCTTTTCCAATTGCAAGAGTGTATAGCTTGGAAATTTTTCAGGATCACTCATTCTAATAAGACTATATTGATGCCTAGATAATTTAGCATCCACCAATAGCGCTAGGGCATCTTCGCAAGACATTTTTCGGGACTGTTCATCTTTAAATTTTTTGTAAGCTTCCCTGTATTCGTTTGCTCGTGTTGACGGAAAAGTTGTTACTTCATGTACCAGTTTCGATGCCTCTATTTTTCCGGAGGCTCTTAGCTTCATTTGTGTCGCATACGATAATTCCGCAAGAGATGACTGCCGTAAGTTCTCAGTTTTTTGTCGCTTGCTTCTCACAGAGTTATTTTCGAAATTAACTACTGGGCGACCTTGCTGCTTTGATGAACAAAATTTAAAACCCACCGAACTCTTCAACCAATTTTTATTGTTTTTTAAAAATCTATCCTCAATTCTGTTCGCTTGTATCCATTTAGTTTTAAATTGAGATTTAAATTGAGATATCTTATGATATAAAGATACTAAATTCTCATCCGCACATTTCGTTCGTTTTCTAATTTGCTCTCTTAAAAAAGAAAATTGATCGTCTAATTTGCGATTTGGGGCTTTTTTTAAGATATTAAAAAGTTTTTGTCTTGTTATAAACATATTATTTGCATTTACATCTGAAAATAACAACATATAAATATATAAATATTTCAATTAACTGCGTTTGCAAAAAATTATTTTCATAAATTGCGAACATTTTTGAATAAATTGTAATTTTAGGGATTGGAGCAAAACCGAGCAAGATCTGAAAGTTAATCTCAGTTTTTTGATAATCAGAGATGATAACTGTGCAAACAACAGTGCTTGATCGGACTTGGAAGTTAACTAAATGTTTAATTCTTTTTGTAGGTCAGCTATGGTAATTAAGGTTATACGCATCAATTTTGAATTAAACTTTATGAAGGTATTATTATTTGTCGCAAACGTATAACAACAAAAAGTGATTAAATAAACACCTGAAATTGACGTCTTCATCGTGAAACAGAAGTTTAAAACACACAAAAACGCAAAAAAAAACACCACAAAATCGTTTGATAAGCAGCTTGGAATAAACATGTAATGGAGTTCGTACAGCTAACTGTTTTTGACCGGCTCAGGTGAGGAAGGAAGAGTTGTAGTAGGCTGTGGATATACATTTTATTCTGCGCACATATTTCAGCTATACGAGGGATAAAAAGACCCTTTACTCGACCATACGGTGGAACGCCTCCTGACTGTTCAAGAAACTGTTTTAAATATATTAGAAGATAAGGATTTAGAGAACCTTTGTTTAGTGACAAAGTGGGGCTTCGATGGAAGTTCAGGCCACAGTTCCTACAAACAAGCGTTTCATGGATCTGAAGCCAATGATTCTGCAGTCTTTATAACGTCCATGGTACCTGTACGCCTTGTGTGTGGAGATCCGGATCGTAGGAACAGCAAAGTAATTTGGCAAAACCCCCGCCCATCTTCTACGAGGTACTGCAGACCGTTAAAAATACAATTTTTAAAAGAATCGACGCAAGTTACCCTTGATGAAAAATGTAGGGTAGATCTAGAGATCGAAAACCTTAACAATAGTTTTTTTACCCTTAAAAGTAGATCCTATTCTGTTAATCATAGATTAATTTTTGCGATGATTGACGGTAAAGTGTGTAACGCTCTTACTGAAACATCGTCTACGCAAAAATGTTATATTTGTGGCGCAACATCAAAAAAATTCAATTCCATTGACGAAATGATAAATAGAGAAGTAAAGAAGGAAAATTTACAATTCGGTATATCGGTACTACATGGTTGGATTCGTTTCTTCGAATGTATCCTACACTTAGCGTACAAGCTTCCAATAAAAAAATGGCAAGCTCGCGGGGGGAATAAAGAAATAGTCTTGGAAAATAAACGTAGAATCCAAAAGTTGTTCAGAGAAAAAACTGGGCTAATCATTGACAAACCTAAACCCGGGTTTGGTAATTCTAATGATGGAAATACAGCCAGGCGTTTCTTTGCCAATGCAGACCTGTCTGCAGAAATCACAAATATTGATGTAGATTTAATTAAAAAAATGCATATAGTATTAGTTGTAGTGTCATGTGGTCACGAAATTGATGTAGAAAAGTTCCGACAATTTTCATTAGATACAGCTAGACTTCTTGTACAAACATATCCATGGTACTGTATGCCTCCCACTGTCCACAAATTTCTCATTCACGGTCCTGAAATAATATCGGCTGCTTTATTGCCAATTGGTCAATTGACAGAAGAAGCGCAAGAAGCGCGCAACAAAGATTTTAAAAAATATCGTGAACATTATTCTCGAAAATGCAGCCGCGAAAAATGCAATCAGGATATTCTTAACCACTTTTTATTAAGTTCAGATCCCATAATAACCAGCAAGAGACGATTACCACAAAAAAATCGTCGATCTCTACCCAAAGCAGCATTAAACTTATTATTGCCTCCAGTTATAAATTGTGATGATCAAACTACACCGATCCAATCTGATGATGAATATGATAGTAGTGATACTACTTAGTTTACATTATCATTAACATGATGACTGCATTGCCGTATCATAAAAAATAAAAAGGTGTTGCACTTATCGTACAAGTAGAACTGTTTCACAAATTGTGTTATTGCATATTTAGAAAAATGTATTAAATAAGGTTAAAAGAGCAATCTTTGGTTTTATTTACTTTAAAATAATCGTTTTTGATTAACCGGTTAACTGGCACGGCTTTTTTTATGATTCAAGCCCAAACTGGCAACATCGAAAAATTAAGTGAATCTCAAAGTTATTCCATTTGATCATATATGATACAGAATTGGCAGATTTGGCAGAATTTGCCAGATATTTTTTAATCATATATGATACATTGCCAGGTAATCGGTTAAGATATTTAATTAACACAAGTTTCCACGGCGGCAGTGGTGGCTCTTTTAAATGAGTTTCGTACTCAGCGATCTCGAAAACTCCAGAATACCAAGTTTAGACCAAATCTGATATTTATTTGGCATACGTGTCCGCCATATTGGATCCGCCATTATGATTTTTGCCACTTTGACTTCAAATTCGTACTCAGCGATCTCGAAAACTCTAGAATACCAAGTTTAGACCATTTTTGAATAAATTGTAATTTTAGGGATTGGAGCAAAAACGAGCAAAATCTGAAAGTTAATCTTAGTTCTTTGATAATCAGAGATGATAACTGTGCAAACAACAATGCTTGATCGGACTTGGAAGTTAACTAAATGTTTAATTCTTTTTATATTGTGTGTGGTATGAGACCCTAAAAATCGGAGAAACATCGAAATACAAAAGAATTTTGGCGTATTGGATCCGCCATTTTGTTTTTTACCACTTTGACTTCAAATTCGTACTTAGCGACCTCGAAAACTCTAGAATACCAAGTTTAGACCAACTCTGATATTTATTTGGCATACATGTCCGCCATATTGGATCCGCCATTTTGTTTTTGCCACTTTGACTGCAGATTCGTACTCAGCGACCTCGAAGACCCTAGAATACCAAGTTTAGACCAAATCTGATATTTTTTTGGCATACGCATCCGCCATATTGGAGCCGCCATTTTGTTTTTTGTCATTTTTACTTCAGATTCGTAATCAGCGACCTCGAAAACACAAGAATACTCATTTTTGTAAATATCAAAGATTGCCTTCATATTTTCGCCGTGTTTCTGGGATTTCAACCCACTGTGTGTCGTGTAGAAGCGTTGAGGTGTATACACGACCGCGGTAAAGTACAATGTGCATTTACAAATAAAATGATTTCGAATTTCGACCGAAGTAATGTTTAATTTCAAAAATAAATGTTATCGGCGCGTAGGCTCGGTCAATTAAATAAAAGTTATTTTGCAAATTTTACGTTCAAATTTCCAACGTTTCGGTCATAATTGAGACCATTATCAAGGAAATAATAATCTAACACGAAAACTGCGGTCACTTTTATAATCTCCGCAACGTATTCGACGTGCGAAACATGAGTCGGTTGGCGGGTGACTGAGGTAAACAGCCAACAGCAGGCATGAACAACCAGAGGGTAAAACCAAATATGGTCTACACGGCGACATATAGCGAGAACCGTTAGTTGTTAGGACAAATTGAAAAACAAAAATTAAACCAACTCTCAACAAAATGCCAAAACACAAATTCTTGTCCTAAAACCAAATGTCAAAAACCAAAACTACATATTACATATAAATATGTAATATTGTCCAAATCATAAAACAGGGGAAACAAAAGAAACTCTAATAGAGAGATAGCATCATTATACCTTACTTTTTCAGTAAAGTTGCGTAATAATCTTGTATTTTAGGTGTTTCGTACCTAAGGTTTACGCTAGGTTGTTTAATCATGTGCAATGTCTCTAGTAGAATCCTCTGATTCAATTTGGTCTCTCTATCCACAACCTTGACACTGTCGAAGTCAAATCTGTGGTCAAATTCTAGCGAATGTTTCGTTAAGGCAGTGTGTTGAAAGGAGGGTAGAAAAATGTTCCTTTTGTGTTCGTAAATACGACTTTCTAAAAGTCTGGATATCTGCCCGATGTAGGTCTGATTACAGCCCATACAAGGAATGGAATAAACAACATTAGAATTTTTAGACAACGGTATTTTGTCCTTAATAGGAGGAAACAACTGTTTAGTATATACTGGCAATTTAAAGATGGTGTGTATTCCAGCTTTTCTAAAAATTCTTCTTATGTCATTCGAAAAGTTGTTAATAAAAGGTACGACCACAATGTTTTTCCAACTAATTGGTCCAATTTTTTTGTTTCTCTCTTCTCTACGCTTTTCCATAAGTAGTGGATGATAAATCTCAAACACCCGTTCACGAATGATTGTCGAGATCATCTCAGTAGGATAACCATTGCGTTTTAGTGTATCTTTAATGAGAAGCAAGTTGTTTGGTCGAAATTTTGGGTCCGCAAGTAGTATGGCCCGATCTATTAAACCTTTTATTAAACCTATTTTATGTTGTATGGGATGAGCAGAGAAAAAATTTATATATCTACCAGACCAGCTCGGTTTATGATACCAATTGGTAATTAATGTATTATTTGTTCTGATAACTAAAGTATCAAGAAAACTTAGACACGAATTCTTTTCAATCTCGTATGTGAATTGAAGTCTGTCATGAAAACTGTTGAAAGCATCCAATAATGTTTGTACATCTTCCGGTTTAATGCAAGTGATAATGTCATCGACATATCTTTTGTAAAAACAAAGTTGGAACGGTACCTTTGAGAGTGCAACAACCTCTAACCTCTCCATCACTAAATTGGCGATGACTGGAGAAATTGGAGAACCCATGGCTGTTCCAAAAACTTGCTTATAGTACACTCCGTCAAACGAAAAAACATTGGCTTCCAGCACAAATTTGACCGCCTGGAGAAACTCGTCTCTACTGATTCTTGTGTGTTGTTCAATTTCACTCCAGCGAAGATGTAATACCTGTAAAGCTAGATCAGTGGGAACGTTGGTAAAAAGAGAAACTACATCAAGTGATATCAAACGCATGGAATCTTCAGGAACTTGTACTTTCCTAATTTCCCTGCAAAATTGCCAACTATCAATAGTGTGATACTGAGACTTCCCTACTATCTTACTGAGTATTTTTGCCAAAAAACCCGATAATTTATATGTAGGACCACCTACAGAAGAAACAATAATTCTCCAGGACAGTGATTCTTTGTGTGTTTTTGGAAGCGCATACGCTCTAGGTACGACAGCATTATGAGTTTTTAAACATTTACCTACAGCTTCACTTATTTGTTTTTTCCTCACAAAATTGGAAATGATAGAATTCGCCTCCCTCTCAAAAGTACACGTGTATTCAAACTTACTGACTCTATATGTAGTAACATCATTCAACAGTTTCATAACTTCCGATATATAAAAATCTTTTTTAACTAAAACGGTAGTGTTACCCTTATCAGATTTAAGAACCAATAAGTTGTTATTTTTTTTAAAAAAATCCTTAGTTTCAATGACTTCCGATTTAGACAACAGTAGGTTATTTGACTTAGTCGAATTGGTGGTGTAATTGAGAATTTTATTGACTAGTCGTATTCTGGTTGAAGTTTGGGTGTCATCATCCATAATTTTCATTAAGCCCGACTCAATCGATGCTATGAACTTCGGCGAAGTGATAAAACTCTTTGGGACACAAAGTGCATGTTTAGGTCCCAAAGTTAGTACTTTCTTAACACTAACCGGAATTTCTATATCAGTGAGGTTTTTTAACCAATTACCATTGTCAGAATCAGACCCATTATTGTCAAAAGAAATAAAACCACCATGATCATCCATAAAATTTTTGTTCTTAATTTCTAATAATTTGTTGAATTTTCTAATACATTTGTTTTTGTGAATTTTAAAAAGTCTTATGTATTTCTTATTTTCAAAAGTAAAGAATCTTTCATAAATATGTGAAGGGAGGGTAAACAATATCTCCTCACGTAATTGTGTTATTTTATTTGTGATAGAATTCTGCTAGATAGATTGCTATCAAGGATGCACATAACTTACAGAATTCTATCACAAATGAAATAAGAATACATAAGACTTTTAAAATTCTTATTTCATTTGTGATAGAATTCTGTAAGTTATGTGCATCCTTGATAGCAATCTATCTAGCAGAATTCTATCACAAATAAAATAACACAATTACGTGAGGAGATATTGTTTACCCTCCCTTCACATATTTATGAAAGATTCTTTACTTTTGAAAATAAGAAATACATAAGACTTTTTAAAATTCACAAAAACAAATGTATTAGAAAATTCAACAAATTATTAGAAATTAAGAACAAAAATTTTATGGATGATCATGGTGGTTTTATTTCTTTTGACAATAATGGGTCTGATTCTGACAATGGTAATTGGTTAAAAAACCTCACTGATATAGAAATTCCGGTTAGTGTTAAGAAAGTACTAACTTTGGGACCTAAACATGCACTTTGTGTCCCAAAGAGTTTTATCACTTCGCCGAAGTTCATAGCATCGATTGAGTCGGGCTTAATGAAAATTATGGATGATGACACCCAAACTTCAACCAGAATACGACTAGTCAATAAAATTCTTAATTACACCACCAATTCGACTAAGTCAAATAACCTACTGTTGTCTAAATCGGAAGTCATTGAAACTAAGGATTTTTTTAAAAAAAATAACAACTTATTGGTTCTTAAATCTGATAAGGGTAACACTACCGTTTTAGTTAAAAAAGATTTTTATATATCGGAAGTTATGAAACTGTTGAATGATGTTACTACATATAGAGTCAGTAAGTTTGAATACACGTGTACTTTGAGAGGGAGGCGAATTCTATCATTTCCAATTTTGTGAGGAAAAAACAAATAAGTGAAGCTGTAGGTAAATGTTTAAAAACTCATAATGCTGTCGTACCTAGAGCGTATGCGCTTCCAAAAACACACAAAGAATCACTGTCCTGGAGAATTATTGTTTCTTCTGTAGGTGGTCCTACATATAAATTATCGGGTTTATTGGCAAAAATACTCAGTAAGATAGTAGGGAAGTCTCAGTATCACACTATTGATAGTTGGCAATTTTGCAGGGAAATTAGGAAAGTACAAGTTCCTGAAGATTCCATGCGTTTGATATCACTTGATGTAGTTTCTCTTTTTACCAACGTTCCCACTGATCTAGCTTTACAGGTATTACATCTTCGCTGGAGTGAAATTGAACAACACACAAGAATCAGTAGAGACGAGTTTCTCCAGGCGGTCAAATTTGTGCTGGAAGCCAATGTTTTTTCGTTTGACGGAGTGTACTATAAGCAAGTTTTTGGAACAGCCATGGGTTCTCCAATTTCTCCAGTCATCGCCAATTTAGTGATGGAGAGGTTAGAGGTTGTTGCACTCTCAAAGGTACCGTTCCAACTTTGTTTTTACAAAAGATATGTCGATGACATTATCACTTGCATTAAACCGGAAGATGTACAAACATTATTGGATGCTTTCAACAGTTTTCATGACAGACTTCAATTCACATACGAGATTGAAAAGAATTCGTGTCTAAGTTTTCTTGATACTTTAGTTATCAGAACAAATAATACATTAATTACCAATTGGTATCATAAACCGAGCTGGTCTGGTAGATATATAAATTTTTTCTCTGCTCATCCCATACAACATAAAATAGGTTTAATAAAAGGTTTAATAGATCGGGCCATACTACTTGCGGACCCAAAATTTCGACCAAACAACTTGCTTCTCATTAAAGATACACTAAAACGCAATGGTTATCCTACTGAGATGATCTCGACAATCATTCGTGAACGGGTGTTTGAGATTTATCATCCACTACTTATGGAAAAGCGTAGAGAAGAGAGAAACAAAAAAATTGGACCAATTAGTTGGAAAAACATTGTGGTCGTACCTTTTATTAACAACTTTTCGAATGACATAAGAAGAATTTTTAGAAAAGCTGGAATACACACCATCTTTAAATTGCCAGTATATACTAAACAGTTGTTTCCTCCTATTAAGGACAAAATACCGTTGTCTAAAAATTCTAATGTTGTTTATTCCATTCCTTGTATGGGCTGTAATCAGACCTACATCGGGCAGACATCCAGACTTTTAGAAAGGCGTATTTACGAACACAAAAGGAACATTTTTCTACCCTCCTTTCAACACACTGCCTTAACGAAACATTCGCTAGAATTTGACCACAGATTTGACTTCGACAGTGTCAAGGTTGTGGATAGAGAGACCAAATTGAATCAGAGGATTCTACTAGAGACATTGCACATGATTAAACAACCTAGCGTAAACCTTAGGTATGAAACACCTAAAATACAAGATTATTACGCAACTTTACTGAAAAAGTAAGGTATAATGATGCTATCTCTCTATTAGAGTTTCTTTTGTTTCCCCTGTTTTATGATTTGGACAATATTACATATTTATATGTAATATGTAGTTTTGGTTTTTGACATTTGGTTTTAGGACAAGAATTTGTGTTTTGGCATTTTGTTGAGAGTTGGTTTAATTTTTGTTTTTCAATTTGTCCTAACAACTAACGGTTCTCGCTATATGTCGCCGTATAGACCATATTTGGTTTTACCCTCTGGTTGTTCATGCCTGCTGTTGGCTGTTTACCTCAGTCACCCGCCAACCGACTCATGTTTCGCACGTCGAATACGTTGCGGAGATTATAAAAGTGAACGCAGTTTTCGTGTTAGATTATTATTTCCTTGATAATGGTCTCAATTATGACCGAAACGTTGGAAATTTGAATGTAAAATTTGCAAAATAACTTTTATTTAATTGACCGAGCCTACGCGCCGATAACATTTATTTTTGAAAATGTACATTTACTCAAATTTCTCAAAATTTTTCACTACCCCTACTGCACATTTTGTTGCAGGAACGTTGCACACACGTTGCAGTACATTACAATGTTGCCGTTTGGTTACAGGTTGCATTGCAATATTCCTGCAACATTGTGGAAACATTGCCATGCTATATTGCAATGGCCATGTTTGTGCAATATTTCGGGAATATTTCAATTTTGTTTCAATATTTCGCTTTTGTGCCAACTGAAAGATTATTTTCCAAAACGGGACAAATTCTTTCAGACAGAAGGACTAGATTACAACCAAAGTACACTGATATGTTGTCTGTAATAAGTTCCAATAAAAATAAATAGATTTTCAATGATTTTATTACAATTAATGCGTCGCATTCTACCTCGCCCTCTTCTATTCGCCTTAACGATATCTTAACGATATTGTCAATATATCGTTAAGTATCAACAAGATATCGATAATCTATCGATAATCGATAGTCACACCCCTACCTTGAACACGTAGACAATGTTCTCCGACTCACCTGCCAAGTCCGTGTTATAATAAGGATACAGTTCCAATACGCCCATGTTTGTTCCCCTTTGCAACTTCCTACTTCAGGCAGGAACTGAACTGCTGATATACACATTGTGAGAACGATTATGCGTTATGAATATTATATTATCGCCGACCACTTCCGTACATTGTTGTAGTTATTCAAAACTCCAAAGGTTTCAGTGATTGTAGAAGTAGTTGCAGAATAAATTCATGTACGCAAATCTTTTTCTGCTCGCCATCGTGGTGGGTGCGCGTGAATCTGTATAATGTGACAGTTGAAATGCGTGCGTCAGAAGTGGTCAAAGATTGACTACATCTTGGAAACGAAGTGTTGAATTGGAAGAAGGTAAAAGAGCTTTCCAATTTCTATCTTCAGAAGGAGTTTGAACGATTTTATTTAGCCTATAACTTGCAGGAACCCTAATGTAGCAAATATAATAGTGTAATATACCATGGGTGACAGCAGTGTGAGTGGTTAGGTAAATAAGCGTGTTTGTTCGTAAAACGTTTTTTATTCACGCCTGCACGCTGCAGGCGGTTCTCGTGCTGCTCGGTTGCAGACTGTTATCTCGGTGGCCGCACTTTCTGTTTGCTTCCTGTCATTTCGTAGCTGTTTCCAAAGCGGTCGATGCTTCGGAATATGTAGAGGATATTATTCCAATTTTGTCCCGATTCGGATTCATTTCCTTTTTCTTTTTCATCCCTCTCTTTATGTCTATTGCAGCTTTCAACGGTATGGCCAGATTCGGGTGTACCAGACAGAGTACGGCCGACGTTTGCATACCAAATACAGTACAAATATGCATTCTCGGTCGTGAACTATGCTTTCATATTTGTATATTACCTTTCTTTCACTTAATACTATTATTTATTCAAAACATTAAATATTGAGATTTATATGTTTATCACTCTGTTTGGGAATGAGTAGTTCTCTGCGCCGCCGCACTCTCGATCACCGCAGCACCTCCTGGGCAGCGGAAGTCGCGATCGATCCGCGATCGAACAACCAATCAGCGTCCGTCTTGTCGATCGACGCTCGAGAATGTTCGAGAAGACGCCGAGGCGGAAATGCGCATCCATCTTCTTTTCATTCTATTCTGAACCGTGCGCAACGAACAACGTATTGTTACAGCGTTTCAAAGCTTTGCTCAACAAGCAATTGTATTGTTCATCTTGTTTCTCGATCACTTGTAAGCTCAAACACGGTGTTCGCGACACAGTTCGTGTGTAATCAGTTATTGATTGTGCATTCGCGATTGTGCGTGTCCGCGTGTTCACGTTTATACACGTGCAAATTGTAGTACAGGAGAGTGTACGGGGGCTCAATCCTCATTATTCCAGTGTGCATCACGGCTCATCCGTGTGCACACCTTTTAAATAAAGACTTCACATTCCTTTGTGCAACTCAGCGTTTTAGTGCCAATCACCGTTCCTAACCACACCAGCCTCCGCGTGCTCAACATAACCTCACAATTTTACACACTCTTAGAAAAGAAACTTCATTCGCTGGTACCATAGTCGGTAACAAAACCTTACTCCCGAGACGCGGGCATTCTCCAGAGTTGCTTACCACTCACAGGGTTAGTACAGAATGGTGATTTCTAGGTGGCGAAAACATGATCGAAATGGATGTAGGGGAGAATCGTGCAATACCGACCGCTCGAAGTTTTTTTCTTATATCTGGGCACGGACAAGGTATAAAATTCTATATACATATCTCGTATAGGTACAATCTTAGTCAAATGATTCGTTGCGAATAACACATTGGGTGACTCCTCTTTTAAAGTCTTACTTCCTGTTTGTTGGATTATCATATAATACCTTTTCTTATTCATCTTTTCTCCTAAATTTATTTTTTTATTGTTCATTTTTTTTAGGTTTTTTGCCGGAATTTCAGACATTTTTCTGCGTGAAAAGCTGCTGAAGGTTTAAATCAGCGTTGGCCACATCGGGCCATTTGGGAGTACGGTCTCCATGATGTTTACCATAGCCGCGCGTAAGGGGAGCTCGAAAGCCAATGGTAACGTGGGCGCGCTACGGATAGGGAAAACTGTCAGTGTGTAGGTCTGTAGGTAGTGCGTGCAGCGCAGTCGTTCGCGGACCACAGAACAAAGATGTCGGATCAGGACGATATATTTTTAAGATACTTCGGAATTTGCTGTAAATAGTGGAGTGGAAGAAGAGAATTAGGAGGAAATCGAAATCCAATAATGCAGAAACAAGCGACAGGCATCGAAATATGTAAAATCTTTAGGTTTATTACAGTTATAGGCCGAGGGAGCGAAGTATCCAGATCGGATGTGCCGCGCCCGTGTTCTGGCATTGCGCCGTTCACGGGAGGATTCTGGCCATCATTGCACGATCTGGATGCCCTGGAACGGCACCCCTTCGGCCGTCGGCTTGCCGGCGCATGGCCGTTGGGGAACCCCAATGGGTTCCGTGTTCTCTCAACCGGGTTACCGGTTCTGGTGGTACCCCCGGGTCTTCGGGCCGCATGGGGAGGATCCAGGACCAGCCCGGAGCGGAGAATTTGGACGAAGTTGGGGGCCCGACCGGGGAAAGTCCATGTACCGCACCTCCAAGTTGGTGCTCCCGGGGTCCCCGCGAGACATAGTCTCGTTGGGGGACGCGGACGCGGACATGGCAACTTGCGTTCCCTTCGGATTTATCCGGAGGGTGTCCTCCCTGGCGGGACGCCTCCCGCCAAGGGTGGGACAGTAGCCCCGGGTGTCTCCGGGGTTATGGTGCCACCCCCGCCTTAGTGGGGAAGCCTGGAAGCGTATCGCTTCCGGGAGATCCGTAACCCGCGCGGTGGAACAACGACCCCTCGGGAAGACACCTACCGAGGGTACGCGAAGCCGCGCGGACCGGAGGTCTTGCCTTAACCGGCCGGGCCGCGAGGTAAGGAAAAACCTCTATAATCAAACCCCCAACCCTGAGCCCCAGCGGTGGTGCCAGGGGACGTGTTCCCTCGTGTCTGAGGGGAACGTGGGTGGAGCGGGTATGCTCCACCTAACCGCGATCCGGCTGGATACTGCCGCCTCCAGCTGTAGCCCGCGCCCTTAGGGGCCCGGGCACAGGCTTCACAACGGCAGGCCGCCTCTACCGTTGTGCGACCTTCCTAAGCGGTCACGCGTGGGACTCACATGGAAGGTTTTCTCGAACAGGACAGTGTCCTTTATACACTCCCGGGAGGTGACCGGGTAAAAACGCCTCCGGCCGACGACCGGACTTCGTCGCCAGCGGACCGGTGCACGATCGCTACGTGCGGGTCACCGGCCGCAACACGGGGCAGGCTGTCACCCGCGGTTTCGCGGGTGGCTAGTCTGTGGGAGGAGGGAGTTTTGGAGAGCGCGACGAGCGGGGGCGGCATGCCAGCCGCTTCCTGCGGCGAGCGCTCCGCGGCAGAAGCGGGGGAACACCCCTCCGCAGTCGGGGAGGCGCGCTGCGTCTCCCCAGTTTTGAGGACCCTGCGCTCCGGCGCTATCTATGGGGGTAGGGGGACTTCCGGGGGTGCGCCGCTGCCGGCGCCTCACACCACGCGTGGCGTCCCATACGTTAGGAGTGTGGTGGAGGTTCGACCACCAACCGGGGCGGCTGGCACGATTGAGGTGTGCCGTGAGGTGGCCGACTTGATCAGTCGGCTCGACCAGGACGCTGTCTCCCTGGTCCCCGGGGGGAGTTCGACGGGGGCCTCCGTCGCGTTGGCGCCGCAGTACTCCGCTGTGGCAGTGTTGGAGGCGGCACGGGTGATGCTGCGGCGCTGCGACGGGATGTTGCCGCATGGCGGCGCCGGCGACGCCATTGTCCTCTCCTCCGACGAGGGGACGGGGGTGTGTGGGGATGCCGGGGATTCCAAGCCCCGGGGACCCCCAGGGAGGGGCGCACAGTGGTCCAACGCATAGAGGAGAAAGTGGAAAAAACTCATAACTTCAGCATTTCTCAATATTTTGTAATTATTTTTGTTTCATATTACTTCTTAAACATCAAACAACATAATATTAAACAAAGAATTTAATATGACTTTTTTTACATATAAAATGTGTAATTATATAAAATTTTATTTTCGTTTTTTCAACGGATTTTCTACTTGTACAATGTGGAGACAAATTTGTCGAAACAAAGTACGATAAATGATCGCTTTAATGCTTCAATAAACATTTTGCCTCTTCACTCAAAGGAAGTTTCTTTATTTTTAACTCCGGTCGTAATTTTGATAAAAAAGGATCAGAAGAAATTAGTAACGTATGAATTATGTCTTCATTTGTGGCCTCTCGAGATGATTTCCTGGTATTAAAAGTTCTGAAGTATTTGTACTCTTTGTTCCGCGCTTCCTGGGCTTCCTCCGATAAGGTTCCAATTGGAAAAACCGCTTGTTCAATTATTTCCTGGCCATGCAATAAAATTTTGTGAACTGAAGCTGGCATATAGTACCAGGTGTACAATTTTATAGCCAACTGTGCGGTTTCGAGAGCATATTCACCAAATTTAATTGAATCAACTGCATAATTACTTGTGATTAACTCCAATATTATTTTAAATCTTTTAATAAGATTTTCATCAATTGTAGTTATTTCTGAAGTTATCGCGTAATTTTCAAAAAATCGCCTTGATGCATGTCCGGTGTTAGTTGTTCCTGCCCCTTGCTTAACGATATCTAAAAGTAATCCAAGTTTTTCTCGAAACTGATTTTGAATTTGAATTTTCTTTTCTTTTTTTATGCTTTTTGTCGATTCATTGACCCTCCAACATTTAAACGGCAAATTATAACTCAGATGGAGAACATACTCCATAAATTTGATTCTGGCATGCATTGTCGACATTCCGAGTTTAAGGGCTTCAACATTTAATTCTTTTTTCATAAGTTTTGGCCATTTGTTCATTTCCGAAGGCTTAGCCCCGCAAATCACACAGTTGCTTGCAGAACTTGTTTCGGTCACAATTTGAGCTACTTTCCCGTCAAACATTGTAAAATATAATTGATGTTTTACACGTATAGTGTGCCCATCCGATTCAATTAGAGAACTCGTAAACGTTGAATTTCATTCTCCATTCGATTTTTTTCTCCTATAACAATATCTGGAGTCTCTTTCGTGCAGGCAAATCTGACGGGTCGACAAAACATTGTGGATGAAGGTCTAGAGTTCTTCCACAACTCAACCTCTTCGTTTCCTATACACGTTAACATCAATGGTACGATAGCAGTAGAAAAGACATGGGCATCTGAAACACTGGCAGATTCTTCTGTGAGTTTTTGTGAAAACTGACTCTGTCCAGAAGCACCATCAAATCCCCATTTGGTGTGCAGCACCAGGTCATAAGTATCGGTACCTGTCATGCTCGGACAACTTTCGACGATCCTTTTAGTGGTGTGATCCAACAAGGCCTGAAGAGGAACACTGGCTGAATGTTCAGTCAACGATATATTTTCTGGATAACATTTTTTTTTCGCCTCGAGGATCTTGTTATATGATGGGAAAATGTTATGGCCGATGTCTTTCACCATTTTTCTAATGACTTCATACTGATATTTAGAAAGTTTAGCCTGAGCTATCAAGGCTAGTGCCAAATCGGGATCCATTTTCGAACCAGAGCTACCCTGAATAGAATGTGCATTGGCTGGCTTGGAAGAAGCGGCATCAATTAAACCTTGTGAAAATGTTTCTCGGTGAAACTGAACTTTGTACTTTTTGGCACGATTGGAACACTCGTCGAACGATTTACATGGCCTCCCACCTTTTATGATGTTTAATGGTTCAGATGCTGCATTGTCAGTCGTGCCAGGTAGATGAGATAATGATACCTCGAAATAACCTTGTAGCCAGACTTGGAACTTTGAAAGAAATTTCTGTCTGTTATGATAGACTGCTTTGAATTTTTTATTGAAATGGGGTAGGAATATCTTCTGGAATTGCTGAATAATATACGCGCACTGCTCATCACTTAAGTAATGGTAATTAACTTGTAAAAAATTGTCGAAAATGTCGCGATTAAAAATTATTTCGCACAAAACTTCGTGTTTAATTGCAAATTTCTCCATGTTCACTATTCAACCGTGCTAGACGCGTTGTCGGACACCAGTGCATGGTCACATGCATGTGTCCTTCCGCGCCGCGTGTAAAAATCACCATGGTAAAAGACAACCGAAGGTGAGTGCGAGCGTGCATTATTGCGCCTCAAGCCCGAGCATGATTCTTAAGGATTTTGTACAATTACTATTTGTGAGAATCGGTGAAACAAATTTCTACGTGAAACTATGTCTATTTTCAAGTTTATTTCTTGTTTTGACATCAACCAACACTGTCCTATATTTTAGCGCCATAGATTTCAATTCAAATTGACCTATGTGCCTATTTCGTACCACCGTGTATGACTTTAAATTTTAAATCATATTGGTACGAACATACCAAAACAATCTAGAAAATAAATTGAATGAGGCTAAAAACAGACTAATAACCAGAAAAACCAGAACAGCAAAGAAAACTCGTACGAGGAAGAATACCGCCAAAACCAATACACAAAGTGTTGAGGCGAAGACAACGAGATTCCCGACACCGGTAAGGTAGGCATCTTCCGGCATAAAGCGATTCCGCGATCGACAGGTGGCTCGTGCCACAGCGTATCGGTTCGTCACCGATACTCATCACACATTGGCAGTTTTTTGTACATTCGAGTCATTAAAACTGGGTCGCGTTCTTGTACCGTGGCCGACCAAAGAATAAACGACACGCACACCCGCAAGTGTTTCGTTCGCATCTCTAACAATACGTGTGCCGTACCTTTACGATTATGTTCTACTATGATAAACTGGATTGTTGCTGAATTAAACTTTATTAATATTAATTAAACAGAAGTGGTTACAAACTAATGATTTCAGTCTTTTTAATCCTTTTGCACATGCGTTGCGTTACAGCAAGCCTTCCCAAGTAGGGGAAATCTGCTCCCAAAACAGATGTTTCGGTTCTCCCTCCAACGCTGCGCCTTAGCTGCTAAGGCCGCTAAAGGCCGAGTTTCCTAGCCGCGATCGGCGGCGGCGGCTGGCGGCGGTCCCACTAGTGCAATGGAGAGGTATGCATCTGTGTCTCCGTTGCGCTAGTGGGACCGCCGCCGGCCGCAGCCGCCGATCGCGGCTAGGAAACTCGGCCTTAAGGTGGGACGAGTTCTGCTACCCTCTCTCCGAGGGCACAGTAACGTCGCTGGGAAGCATGTTGGGCGCTTTAGGGCGATAGTACCAAATGTGTCCAATTTTTATAGGAAATTTCATAATGACTTAAAAATAGTAGGAAAAATTAAAATTTAAACTAGTAAAAGAATTTAAAAAAATGTATTACATACAACGATACAGTAATACAATAATCGTAGTGATGTCTTTTCATTAGAAAAATATATTCATTTTTATAAAAATACAAGTAGTAGTTATTTTCTAAATTTTCGTACAATACATAAATACCTACATTTTATATTTTAAACAACTTTCGTACAATGCAAATGTGTTATACATTTTATTCAGTTTTATGAAAATGCAATCGCTACTTATTTTATAAATTTTTGTACAATATATACATATTATATACATGTTATAGAATCTATATGTATATATTGTATATATATATACATGTTATAGAATCTATATGTATATATTGTATATATATATATATACATGTTATAGAATCTATAACATGTATATAATATGTATATATTGTACAAAAATTTATAAAATAAGTAGCGATTGCATTTTCATAAAACTGAATAAAATGTATAACACATTTGCATTGTACGAAAGTTGTTTAAAATATAAAATGTAGGTATTTATGTATTGTACGAAAATTTAGAAAATAACTACTACTTGTATTTTTATAAAAATGAATATATTTTTCTAATGAAAAGACATCACTACGATTATTGTATTACTGTATCGTTGTATGTAATACATTTTTTTAAATTCTTTTTACGTCATTTTGAAATGCTAGTTTAAATTTTAATTTTTCCTACTATTTTTAAGTCATTATGAAATTTCCTATAAAAATTTGACACATTTGGTACTTTCGCCCTAAAGCGCCCAACATGCTTCCCAGCGACGTTACTGTGCCCTCGGAGAGAGGGTAGCAGAACTCGTCCCATCTTAGCGGCCTTAGCAGCTAAGGCGCAGCGTTGGAGGGAGAACCGAAACATCTGTTTTGGGAGCAGATTTCCTCTACTTGGGAAGGCCTGCGTTACAGTATTTGGTACTTAGTTGCGTGATTGCTCGATCGCTATCATCAGTTGTTTATTACCACAGAAAAGAAAAGATAGACAGGGTAACTCGATAGGTGGTAAGTAGAGCACTTTTTGTATTTGTATTTTTTGTTTTCCTGTGTTTAGCAGGATGGCGTTTCAAGCATACCTATCGCTTATATTGCCCAACGAACTTTAAAGTCTTATCTTTTTCCCTCCTCTCTCTCCTTCGGGTCTCAGCAGCGAGCGGCGCACCGGGAGGAAGGTGGTCACCCCCATCTTTCCCCAGTACCCGCCCCGTGATGCTTAAACTTCGGTGATCTAACGAGAACCGGTGTTTCCATCACGGCCACCGCCGCTGGTAGTAGAGCACTAAAGAGGTAAACTATATGAGGCATCCAGAAATGTCATCCGAATAGACATATTTATACTTAAACTGATAAGAAATCACTGGGCCAGTATTCATAATATAGAGACTAATAGCTTAATTTATAGTTCAACTTACCCTAACCCCATGTATCATGAAAAAACAAAAAATATTGGTTACATTCCTCCGGAAGCGTTCCTACACTTAGATGGCAAGGGTCTAATCCAAAACGATAACAATATACCAATTATTTATCATTACAACAGGAAGAACTACAACAAATCAATCCCCTATGGCTTATGGTATGAATATTGACTCCAGTGACCCAGCAATGCGCTTTATGCACCCACTTTCCACACAAGACCTAAAAGTCAATCACAGAAAAATCACCGATAAATATTGGTGGTTACAATAAAATGCGAAACTGCCAGTTCTAACCGATTCTTCACTAGAAATAAGTACCCATATCATTAGCAATCTAGAACCTTTTAGAAAATTAAGCTTCACTAGTACGTACAGCTCACATTGTTTAACCCTCTAGGGACGACTGGGACTCCAGAGTCCCATTCGGATTAACACATTTTTATTTACGTTCCATCAATAAGATCGATATTTGGTAGGTATAGTGACCTTTAGTAGGCAGAGAAGAAACTGTTGTACCATCAGAACCCGAAATTAAACTTTTTTTTGTTATATTGTTATAAACAAATTAAAAAAAAATTAAAAAAAAAAACTAACGAGTAGTTTCCAAATCCGAAGTATAAAATAGACTATTTTAACGCTCAAAAAAATTCTACGTTAAGTTTAAAACATCCCCGTCCCTAGAGGGTTAAACTTCGATCTTATTTAGTATAAGTATAACTACCAAAAAACGAATGTAAAATAGCTAACTAACGCCTACCATCTAGCCATACTCACCTCAACAGTTAATCAGGAGTGACTTTCACTTGTTACTCCTCCTCTCTTCCCACAATTTATTATAAACATGTGTAACAGTACCGTGCCATCTGTATCAGTTATAAATTCTTATATCCAAGCAAATCTATGCTTTTATATACAAATACGGTAGCATTAGATGCAATTTAAATTATATCACTATAATAAGACTATGCGTGCTCCGCTTCCAGAGCCTTAGGTCCAGGGATTGTAACCGTAACCCTAGGCCGGTTCGGTTCTCAGTACCGTAGACTAATTTACATAACCGGGTAACCCGAGGCATCTAGGCACAGAGTTACCCGGTTAACCCGCTCTCGGAGCGGGTTACCCTAATCCGGTAGAGGGCGTAGTGTTTCCCTATTTTTGTGAAATCGACCTGTACTTATGAATTTTTATTTTAAAAACTATCTATCGCATTAGGTTCGTCCTTTTTTTATTTTAATGCAGAAGATTTTGTCTATTTGAATAATATTTTTTTGAAATTGTAAAATTATTTATGTAACGTCAAATAATAAACAAATTTTTATTTTGCAAATTTCTCCTCGAGGGTGGCATGTTTCTAAAGTTGAAAAATGTACTTAATATATTCCATGACCGTATAGTATAAACATTGTGTTTTCATTTTAACACTTGCACACTATTTTCTTACAAATCAGTAAATTTCGTATATAATAGTTGTGTTACAAAATATTATTTTTATTATAAATAAATAAATTACCTTTCGAACTTCTACAGGATTGTTACATTTGTTATAGGCCATTCATCCACCACGGTGATGCAATTTGACCAAGAAACGATTTGCATGTAATGTCGTGGGTATAATTCAAGAAAATTCATCACATTTTTCATCGAGAGATTACAAATTAGATCGAGAAACAAAACCCTGCAAGTGATTGACGTCATTGCATGTAACCCGGTTCTTGTTAAAATTGCAGTTGCATCGCAGCGGTGGACGAGCGTGGAGCGACCATAGTCGGATTTTGGACGTAGAATGTCGTATGTCACTTGTAACCCGCTCCGAGCGGGTTAACCGGCTCTCTGTACTCTTTGGGAGCCGTTCCTTCGGGGTTACTACGGGTTACAGTAACCTTCGCTCGGTTAACCGGGTTCGGGTTAGGGTTAGGCGGCGGTTACAATCCCTGCTTAGGTCTCTTGGACAATTACTCCATACGGAAACTTTTGCAAACGTTATGTTTATTGATCCATTGTAAATATAATATTAAGCAGGCACAATAAACGTTTGTTACCAAACAAAAGCACTAAAGAAGTGAGTATGCGCATCCGCCATATTGGGTCCTCTGGGGAGAGAAGATTATTGAGTACTCGCCTTTTTTAGTATTATCAAATTCGCTTTATAAACCAAATATAAACTTAAATGTAATAAAATACTCTAATGTTTCATGCTACCATGTATCAATATCAACAACGCACATTCTGTTTATAAAGTGAATCTGACAATACTCAAAAAGGCGGGTACTCAATAATCTTTTCTCTACAGAGGATCCAATATGACGGATGCCCATACTCACCTCTTTAGTGCTCTAGTATCGTCGCTATTGACGAATACAAAGCAGGGATCTAAACCACGGCGTAAAGGCTCCACCAAACCAACGCGATTTATCCGCAGTTGGAGCGATAGCGGAATCCGCGTGTGTGCTCACACCGGAGCGGATATTTCGCTGCCGCTGTGAATATTTCACGTAAATCTGGGGGTTCCCTGGTCTGTTTGTCTATTTTCGTGAAAATGGATTGTACTTATGAATTTTTACCTCGGAAACTATTTGTCAGATTTAGTTGATTTCTTCTTTATTTTAATCTAGAAGGACCGGCCTCATCAGAAAGACGAAACACCATAATCTTACAAATTTTCATCAACTTCATGGCATTTTGAAGATAGGCCCGATACATCCTTACGGCTATGCGCCACCACTGTATGGTCCCTGTCTTCTTGCGTCTGATCTGCATCTCCCCAGCCCCACACATTATGGCTGCCGTCACCAGTTCTTTTCACTCTTTTCTGCACTATGTCACTAGGTACCAGTTTCATATTGTACGCCCAGCCAATCTTCGCGCAGAAGTTAATGAACGATGTCGTTATATTGAATCTCTGGTTGCCCAGCTCGGCCGCTTTGTAGTCCCACGGGAACACGTGATGATAATTGTGATAGCCCTCACCGCCTACCAGGAAGGATACACCCAAATTCTCAGAGGGATTGATGAACCTGAAATCAGCGATGAGTTCTATAAAGTAGTGTTACTTTTCTATTGTCTCTGTTATACATATGTTTGAACAGAGAAAAGTAATCGATTAATCGAAGTTCCAACCTGGAATTCGTTTGCTCGACGATCATTCTAATACTTCGTTTCCCAAATGTTAATATTAAGTCTAATAAAGTGATTTGCAGACCGATGTAAAGTTCTCACCAAAAGAAATTGAATACTACCTAGTACCATTTTCAATTTGAAAATTAGGTGGGCACATCTTCAAGAAAGGCTCGAAAGCACATAATTTAATCAGGTAGCAAATTTACGTCTGTTTAAAAGTACTTGGGGTGAAGAAAAACATACAAATTGTAAGCAATATCTCTGTTGAGTATCCTGCCGTTTTAATTCGAAAGGGCGTATCTGCAACTTTCGCTTAAATTGAATTATTGCTGCCAGGTAGCAGAAAAATAGTTTATCTATATGTGTAGCCTTTGTGAATGGGAACAAGGATAATTTCTGGAAAGTTATTTAGTTCTTTTTTACCTAGATTTTAATACGGTTTTGAAAGGAGTTAACTACCATCATCCATGTTAAACGGGTGAAATAGTCGTAAAATTTGGGGCCGGGAAACCTATATGTTCGAATATCTGGGAAACTATTAAAAGTAGAAAAACGGTTTGAATGGCAAGAATTGTGTATTTTTTTCATAAGGAATTGAGCTATGTGATCAGATTCCAGAAAAGTCGATTCTTTTAAATAATACATGAAAAATAGCATTTTTTTTGTTATTTTTCCTGGGCGGTGCTAATCCATTTTCCAATAAATTTGTGTGAAAACTATATACCTACATGCAAAATAAGGATCAATTGGAATTTTGATTTTTGCATTGTAAAAAGAATGATTATGTTTGTCTCTTACTTGACTTCAGCAGCAGACGCATATTAAAAAAAAAATAACTTAAAAATTGTTAGCCCGTCTGTCCACGGAGCGTCGCCGTCGCGTAGGGACCAATCGTACGCCGGGCATCTTGACAAATGCAGATGAATGATCGACAGATGCGTCGTACTATTGGTCTCTACGCGTACGCGTATATGACGCGACGCTCCGTGGACAGACGGCCTTAATGCGTGGGTTAAGCTTATCCCTACTTCGTGCAAGCTGAATGATATAAATTTTAAGCGATACTAACTTGTCATATGGTTTGTTGCCATAGAGATGGGCTGCAGAATTGACCAACCACGTACCGTTCAGTATCAAAGCATATCGCAGAATCCCGGAAACGAAGAAAGCATTCGACCACGTCTCGTTCCAGCATAGAACTGGTACAACAGTCGGCATAACGAAACACAACAGGGGCATCAAGAGCATGTAATACCTGTAAACAGATTGGGAAAGATGTTAAGTCAAATCACAGTTTATTTTTTACATGAAAAATAAATATAGTGGTGGATAAAGCTGTTTGCAAATTAATAAACTAGTAAAATGTAATGTTAAAAGAATATGCGAGAGTTGAAACTTTTACGGGGAGAAATTTAACAATTAGTAATTAAATGTTTACGGAAAACTGTAGCATAGGTATATCAATTACGGAATTCGAATATTGTATCTACACATTCTACACGCTTTGACAATTGATTTTCTTAAAAAATGTTACTTGACAGTTGTTTGGGAAATTGATAGTTGAGCACGCTGGTGAAAGTGAGGTTAGGGATCGACAGTGAAGAGGTGCACACAACACAGTATATTGAGTAAAAATGATCGTAGTCTTTATTATAAAACACACTGAGAGAATTACTTGAGCAGTGAGACGATGCACGTTGTGCTGAGCTCTTAACAATATAAACTGGTTGAGAGTGTACCGCGCACCACGACCACGCGGTCGCACGCCGTCGGCGATTGAATCGATGATCGCGTGAGAATTGAGACGAGAGCAATGAATTGGTTGAGTAGGAAACGTTAACTGAGCACAGTAGAGCACGATTGAGCTGAGAGAATTCACGAGTTACATGTTAAACGTTTCCGTAAAACCGACGCGTCTACACACGTACTCTGCGTGAACCAGAGAGCAGGTTCGAAGCTCGCTTCCGCCTTGGTGTCTTCCAGAAGCTTCTGGAAGACGCGCCAAGCGGAAGTGAGCTTTGATTGGGTGATCGCACGGACGACTGGTCCGATTGGGTGATCGCACCGGCGGCCAGATCTGATTCGGTGATCGATTGTAGATCTGCCGTCGGGCTCCGCTGCCCGTGAGGTGCTGCGGTGAGATGAGAGCGGTGGTGAGAGGAAGTACTGCTCTAATCGCAAACATTCTCCCGGCCTCAACAGCTGGAAGAAGATGTTGAGGATGATGATTCTGAAACATGCAAACCGCCAATCTAGTGAATGGCGTGATTAATGTTGTTAGAGCTGAAGTTTGGCTGAGCTGAGCCATCCCTCCTGGGCTGGATGTAGGTGAGGAGAGTCAGTGAGCTGGTCTCGGATTTACTGGAGGAATAGCGCCACTTGAGCTGAATAGAGTTGTCCTCGTAGAGGCGGTGTTGAATGATAAGTCCAGCAAGCTGTTGTATTACCTCGCTGAACGCAGTGAGTCCTGGTTAAGAGTTTGAGCTGATCATTGATGTGGCGCATGCTCCACCGATTATGTTGATCTTGGATGAGTTTGTTCTTGCCCTTGCCACGTCTGGATTGTAGTTGCAAGTGGTTGAGTTGAGGGTAGATGCACTGCCTTTGAGGCCGATCTCCGTCAATTCGTGAATGATGATTGGTGAGCCATGAGCGAACAATCAGCTGTCTGTAGTGACTGCAGACGTCGAGTGATGTTGATCGTTGTGAGGGTGTGGCTCTTGAAAGAGGTAGTTGGCCCATCGTATGATGGACGCGGATCCCCCTTTGTCGAGCACACCCCACACACCGATGTCGTTGACATCTCACTGAAGCTTATCGTCCAAAGATCCAGCGTGGTGTTCAGATGGAAATGAGACGTCGCTGAGTTCCACTCTGAGTCGTAGTTGGTGAGCGTGACCCTGATCTAGGTCCGAAAGACGTGCAAGGCAAGGAGCACTCAACGATAGAGTGAGGCTGTCATCTGCATAGTTGCTGCCCATCTTCAACCCACATTGTCGAGATGAAATGGGTGTGACTGAGATTCAGCTCCTCAATCTTGTGATGGTTCTGAAACAAACTGAACTGGGGTGAGTAGGAGTGTTATGGTGTTCAGGTTTGTAGGTTGCCTCCAAATGATACTTGAAAGATGAGTGTAGAGCGAGTCAGAGAGTCTAGAGCTGATCTCCGGTGAGCGTGAATGGGATGGTCAGGCAAAGTTGTAAGTTCTGTCTGCCAGGCTGTGATGAATGCTGTTGCAACGACACAAGTCTTCTTGTGTAGATTGAACGTGAACTGAGTTGAGACCGTCTGGATGATTTGAGCACCGGAGCTACTGGTGCTCCCGGCGTTGAGCCGTTGATGTCGATTTCAATCATTTGGAGTTGACGTGCTTGGAACTTTCCAATGCACATGTTAGGAGAATTGTTGATCGGGACCTTCCAGTGTGATGTTCGTGAGGGATCCATTGTGTAGGCAGCGTGAGAATCCGTCCACATGTGAGTAGTAGCAACGTTGAGTTGAGATGAGAATTGATTGAATTTGATTGGCACGTCGTGCCAGATTTTACTGCAGTAGAGAGTGAGCGTTGAGCATGGCGCAGCCTTAGTTTGGAGCGCACTAGTGAATGCCCTTAATGAGGCATCGAGTGTCGACACTTGTGAGCTGTGGACGGTGAGGTGGTGGTAACGCAAATTACCGTTGTCATGACGTATTGATGAACATCCGAGAGGTTTGTGGGTTCCACTGTTGAGCCTTGGCCATCGTTGACCACTGAGAACTTGAGTGCTTGCAAGCATGTGATTACCTCTCTGATGTGGAGCTGGTGAGAAGTGATTGGGGATTGGATCACCCTTGGGATGACAGTGGCTCATCCCAATCGAGCATGAGCGGCCAAAATTCTTGCACTCGTTCTTGCTTGAATTGTGACCAGTGATAGGATGCTACATGGATCTCTGATTTGCTACTTCTGAGAAGATTGAGATGATTGGGTTGAGCGTCATAAGTGACTTGGAAGGACATTTGAAGTGATGATTGTGATAGAGCATTGAACGAGAAGATAAGGTTGAACATTCGAATAGAAGCTGAGAATGAGAGGTTGAAGTTGTGGGTGAGGGCTTCCTTGGAAGCAGAATGTTCTATCGGGCAGCTGTCGAGTGAGGTGATTGGTAGAGCTTTCACCTGTAAGCCCAATACCGAGAGGTGGATAAATTCCAGATGAGAGGCTCGACACCGCTGGTGTCGCACTGGTTGTCTCTTGAGAAATGTGCATTGAGACGCTACCCGTGTCGCACAGGTCGTCGTGATCGCTGCGTTGAGTCAATGAGTCCGTCAGCTGTTGCGATACTCATTGGTCTTGATAACGTTGATGAGCATGCCTGTTTGCAGGCACGTGTGCTGACCTTGCAGCGACGATTGCCTCGTGACTGCTGATTTCACTCATCACTACACGACCACTGATCTTGAGCGTGAACTGCACTGTATTGCACCTCTACTGTCGATCCGGCTCGAAGGACCAAAATGTTTGGGAAATTGATAGTTGAGCACGCTGGTGAAAGTGAGGTTAGGGATCGACAGTGAAGAGGTGCACACAACACAGTATATTGAGTAAAAATGATCGTAGTCTTTATTATAAAACACACTGAGAGAATTACTTGAGCAGTGAGACGATGCACGTTGTGCTGAGCTCTTAACAATATAAACTGGTTGAGAGTGTACCGCGCACCACGACCACGCGGTCGCACGCCGTCGGCGATTGAATCGATGATCGCGTGAGAATTGAGACGAGAACAATGAATTGGTTGAGTAGGAAACGTTAACTGAGCACAGTAGAGCACGATTGAGCTGAGAGAATTCACGAGTTACATGTTAAACGTTTCCGTAAAACCGACACGTCTACACACGTACTCTGCGTGAACCAGAGAGCAGGTTCGAAGCTCGCTTCCGCCTTGGTGTCTTCCAGAAGCTTCTGGAAGACGCGCCAAGCGGAAGTGAGCTTTGATTGGGTGATCGCACGGACGACTGGTCCGATTGGGTGATCGCACCGGCGGCCAGATCTGATTCGGTGATCGATTGTAGATCTGCCGTCGGGCTCCGCTGCCCGTGAGGTGCTGCGGTGAGATGAGAGCGGTGGTGAGAGGAAGTACTGCTCTAATCGCAAACAACAGTCTTACTTTACATTTTCTCGAAGTATTCCCTTTTTCCAGTTGTATAAAAAATTATGCATCTCTCCTCCCTGTATAGCGCCGCGCAGATAATAAAGAACTTATCACTAAAAACGGCGCCCCCAACAAAAACTTAAACAGTCCCTCCACCAATAAAATTACTCTTTTCTTTCGTATATCTTCCCTACTGTACAAACTACAAACATCGTTTTCGTCCACTGTGTATACCTATGTATATCACATATTAGCACTCGGGATAAAGAGTATTTTTTAATCGACTTCAAAAAGGAGGAGGTTATAGATTCGACGCGTATGTATTTTTTTTTATGTTTGTTCGCGCATAACTCCTGAGCATATGGATCGATTTTGATGACCCTTTTTTTATTCGAAAGAGGGCGATGGTCCCATCCTCTACCGCATCAATATTGGCTCAATACTTTGCCAGTATTGGTTAATTCAAACTTCGCCTCATTACATAATTTGTATTTCATGTATTCTCGCATTTTAGAGTATTACCACGCGTCGAGTTGTAGACCCCATATAATGAATTTGAGACATCCTTATTCTCACTTTTTCAAGTCGGTTATTTTTGGAATCTTCCGTTTCTACCAAACGGTTCCTTTTTACGAGCAGCTCTTTTTGTAGGCCTACCCATATTTGTTTAAATAAATGTGGTTATATAGCTTAAATAACTATAAAGTAAAAAATAAAAAAAAATAAAAAATTAAAACCGACTTCAAAAAAAGAAAAATTGACTAAAAAGCAAAAAATAATTTTCTCCCTTATTTAACCTATGATTCTCCATTTTGTTAAGTCGGCGCTACCCACTTGGAGTCGTTTGAAAGCCCGGGCTCCATGATGTTTACCAGAGCCGCGCGGAAGGGGAGCTCAAAAACCAATGATAACGTGGGCGCGCAACGGATAGGGAAAATTGTAGTAGTGTGCGGTGCAGCCTCATACCCGTACGATAGGCTTGACTGACTGGGATTCTTGGGGGCCCCAGTGATCGCTGTCGCTGGGACTCCTAACCCCGGGTCCACAGCAAGGCGAACATGAACAAAAACAATGTTCGCGAACTTTTTCGTTTGTTCTTGCCAAGTCCACATTGCTGCGAACATGAAAAAAACTCAGCGTACGTTCACATACGGAACAAGCAGCGCACACGGACAGGAGTAGGGATATGCTTGTGTGCAGTGCGATGGGAAGAAAGTGGGGGACGACGGTAGGTCATAGTGTGGGTAAGGATTTGTCCCACGTCCCACGATTCAGGCATCACTGCTTGGAGAGCCCTGTTCTACAGGTATGTTTAGAGCTCAATGCCGTGAGCAGAGACATACGGGGGCGCGGAACCGCGGCCCGCGAGGCCTGCGCATACCGACGCGTCTGTTGATTTCTGCGAACTAGAGAACTTCCTTAGGATTTTTTTTTACACAAACAATGACGTCATATTCGGATACAGCACCACAAAAACATACAGATGCGAGGTTTTAGCCACTTATTCTTAAATAAGAGGATTTTGCCGTTTTTCGCATGCACCTTGAGACTATATTGTATGTTATTGATAACATGAGTAAAGTAGGTCCATTGCAGATATAATTTTCAGGATTTCTTAGTTACTATTAGTACTTTAACAATATATATTCCAAATCAGGAAACTCTATTCCTTATAAGTGAATGTTTACTTGTCAGACAGCTTAGGGCAGCGATGCCCCGACGGGCGGTCCGAGGGCCCGAGCATCCATAGCGTTTTCTACGAGCCGAGCGGAAAGTGGTGCTCGAAGCCAATAAAGCGACGGGCATGCAGCGGATAAGGAAAACTCTAGTACCACAAAGATCCTACCTTTTCTGGAACGCAAGTATTGGGTTTTTTTTTAGATCACTAATATCGACTCCTTTGCCTTTCTCCTTGACATCCGGATGTTTTTTACACAACAGCCAACCGATATGCGCAAAAAAGAATCCTCTCTTTGCGTTATAAGGATCTGCATTTGTCTCGCTATATTTATGATGAACTCTATGATCCCTGGCCCAGTCAATTACAGCATCCTGTCGAAAAAACAACTGGGAGAATTAAGTCAGGTCCACGTGATTATAATTACAATATATTATTGTATATAAATATCGAAGATATCCATTACAGCAGCGCCGGTCAGGCTACCGTTTTCAGGGCATGGGCAGCCGCATTTGCCCGGGGCAAACGCTGCGAGCAAAGCTCGGGGCAGTGACGTCAGCTATCGTTAGAGCGGAGTAGGGACGAATGGTTGTGGCGGGAGTACAGGCTCGTAGTGCGTAGGGAGGCGACGGTCCTTGTTCATCCTAGGCATCTGTACCGTATTGCCCGGGGAGGCGTGGCTTGCGCGCCGCCAGCAAGTGTTTGCCCCGGGCTGTCTGACCAGTTGCCCTACGCGGCAACTCCTGAACGGCGCTGCATTACAGTCATTTAGTCGATTTAGCGGGTGCTTCTGAATTGATGTGCAGCTTGAACTTTGCATGAGTTATATTGATATTTCGTAGAGTTTCTTACCGTGATCAGGCGAAATTCTTAAAGCGTTTAGAAATCGCAAATAAATAATGTGAAATGTAAGCAGAACATTTACGGTTTCGATCTTATTTTAATCGGAAGAATTGTACACATTTTCATTCTAATTTTATAAATAATTGACTTTTACTTGTCAGACTTATTTGAAATATTCTCGTACCTACTTATATCCGCTCGGGTACTCGAATTAATTTCAAATCGATTTATTGGCCCAACGATGACCAGTTGCTTGCAATTTCTTTAGAACTGTCTATTTAACAGCATTCGAAATAATTTATTAAAACCAATGCTATCGAGAAGCTGATAAGTTTGGATTAAAAGCGTTTGATAAGGGCAGAATAATGACAGTTCATTCCAATGAGTCAAATTTCGCAGTTTCATCTAATTACTACATAATCGCGTAGAATTTTATGCGATTTACATGTTACATATTTCTTTATGGGCGAATCCAATCACTTACTTGGGCGGCTACAGTGTTACAGATCATCAGTAGGACCTGGAGCTACCATTTTGCTTTGAAGGATTTGTGTGCCCATAATCTGTGGGCACCAGCTGTGACGCCGTAGCCACTTATGATGTACGTGATGGGTACTGCAAGTAAAAAACGCATGAAGAAAACAATATGTATGTATACGATATAGGTATGTCAGCATCACCAATTTTAAGGGTAGGGTCGAGGGCGGATGGCCCCACGCTGTCCTGCCTTCGATGGTTTATGACTGGGACTTAGGCTGCGTGTGTTCCTGAATGAGGGTGCATGACACTAAACAGTCCTGGCGACGGGCGATGGCTGGCGACCACTTTGGGTCTTCCAACTATCGGGTGTCGAAGGATTGCTTATTTGAATGTAGAGAGAGAGTTTCGTTGTGGCTAACGGCCTGACGCCGTATTGCCAAAGAATAGGGACTCTGTCCCTGGAGGATCTAGCCACGGAGTGGGAAAGTCTATGCCTTCTGGTATGCGAACTGTGATAGACCGCTCAGTCCTTACCCTAGAACTGTCTTCGATCGAGCTTCGTTACTACCCTTCGGAAGTCATTTCTAACAGGTATCTACACATTTTTACAGCCTAAATACAGCGTTGGCCACATCGGGCCATTTGGGAGTACGGCCTCCATGATGTTTACCATAGCCGCGCGTAAGGGGAGCTCGAAAGCCAATGGTAACGTGGACGCGCCAAAAACATTTGTAAGTACATACGAGTAATGTCAGAGGCACGGTGTAATAGACAGGTGTTCCGACTCCTGTCCAGAATGTGTGACTTTTTCGTCCTAGTTCTTCTGGCGGCCGGCAGATTTCGTCGATGTCGTAAAGGCATTTACATATGGCCTGTTGTGTCTGGCAAGCCCAGTAATACCACTAAAATCTCTACTACTACAGTCTCATTAATACATATGTATATGCCTTCTAAGTCACGACGCCTCTCGCGACGGCCAGGGGAATTAAACAGAAATCGGCACACAAAATCGCTGGGGTAAAAGGTACAGAGTCGGAACATCTGTCTGTTACACCGTGGTCAGAGGCGAGTATATTACACATACCTACTAATTCTACACATACAGTGTACAAAACCATGTATAATGAACTTCTTTTTTTAGAAAGATGTGCCGAGTATTTCAAATAGCCTAATAATTTCATGTATGACTGATTTCCAGGTATTCTGAGCTGATTCCAGAGAAGAAGAAAAACGGTTACAGTCAGCGAAATCGGGAAACTGATCCTGCCTCCTCCTTAGCTGTTTGACTGCAATGGACGCATATGCAGGGTCATCCACTTCACGCGGAACCCGAGCGCGCGCGAACAAATGAAAGTGGCAATACCGCTTCACGCATGCATGCATTCTACTACGTTCATACGTCGATACTTCTGCCATCTATGAGTTGATGTTAAAAGTGTTTGGTCATTTGGATGCCAATAGAGGGCGCAGGATGGTTTTGGCTGTCGCCAGAGGAGTTTTGACGTAGCAGACGGGAAAGAAAGTGATAGCTATTTTATATGAGTACGATGTGCCGATCCCGTTCCGCGTGGAATTATGCCACGGTCCAGCTACGGTAGACCACGCTGACGCGTTAGTAGCCCGGATTGAAGAATTTGATGCATTTTTCGCATAACCTTTAAACTATAAAAAAAATCGGGATGCAATAGAAAAAAATTATCCCCTTTCTAATGATGGTTAATTGATGATCTTTAAGGAGTGATTTCGCCCCCTAAATATACAAACGGGCAAAAATAAAAAAACCCAAATTTGTTATTATTCGATCCTCTAACCCTTTCGATACTAGCGCCGACTTTAGCCGGCATCCACGCGACGACCTGTGTGTACATAAGAGCGCCGACATTAGTCGGCATCTCCGGTAATTAAAAAAAAATTATGAAAATCGCACTTTCACGGAAATGTACGCCGCAATGAAAGGGCTCAAAACATATTCAAAAACCAAAGCACTCGGAGGCGGACATCTAAAAACCTCTCCTTGCAAGTGTTTGCACGTCTATTGCCTCCAATGATCACGAACTCACCTCACTCGCATTTCAAAATAAACTATATAAACGCGGGATAGATGAATGTCAAGTGGACACGGTTCTGAGAGATCTATCTGATAGTAAGCTTTGGGCGAGTTTACTAGTGTCTATCTGAGAGTAAATACTATCCAAAATACTCTCAAATGGATACATACTCGAGAGTAACTTGCACGATTTCTCTCAAACGGACACTCACCTTTACGCCTGAACCACGCCACCTTGATATGCCTTTGGAAGAAAAGGGACTTACACTGAAACTGGTTCAGTGTAAACATACGAAGTTTTGGACAGAGCGACTATTTTCTGTATATATATATATGTCGGAATCGGAGGCGATCCGGAATTAACATTATTTCTCCTCCTTCCAACACGTCTCATCTTCTTTATTCGAGCTTAATAAGAACCGAACACCGCGATTATAACATACAATCAGATTCACTATTATAATGCTACTCAAATCGAGAACGAATGAATTCTCGGAATGGGGAGGCGAACTGTACTCTGCGACGCTTTCTTTACGAATTCTCTTTTATCAATCCCGCATTCAAATTATCAATCTTTTTCCTTGGTTGCTAGACTACCACTTCCGATTCCCTTCCGAGACTACATTCAAGCGCTCGCTGGCGGTCTGACGCTTGCGTTCTCGATTGGCGCCAAAATGACTTCGCTATTTATTCGTACGCGACTTCGTAGTTTATTCGTACGCGACTTCGTGTCGTTTCCGACATATATTTTTGTATTATAACATCCTGAGAATACCTACCCTGTGAAAGTTTCACAGCAAAATTCGTAACGGTATAGATTCTACAATCACATAACCAATTCGGGCTCCAAACGCAGGTATGAGCCGAGAACACTTTGAACACGGCACTGGTATTCGGTTTCTACTTTCACATTTCCTCAAATAACACCATCGAAATATTAATGTTGCTCACCAAAGACGCATGTTATCAACTTAGCAGAAGTGAAGGCAAGGTATAATCCATAAAGTGCTGCAAGGTGAAGGTACGCGAAGAGAATCACGTTCCTCCAGACGATGCGTATCTCGTATTTTTCTTTCGGCGCATCCATCACTACATTTTCTTCTAGCGTATCATCTTCGAATAGCACACCCGTCGGTGTACTTGCGACATATGGCGCCATTCTCGCTTTATTCCTGAAAACAAAAGTAGGGTAATTATGGAAAAGTTGCCGCACCTTACGCATTATTGTCACCGTGTCTAAATTTTGCAATGGAAACTTTTTCCAAAGATACATTTTATTAGTTGAACATCGTGTGCTACTACGTGCTACAAGCGAACACACATTGTATTGAACTTTTCCTTTAACGTACAAAGCTACGAGTGCACAGTGGTGGAAAATCCCGAAAACCTGGCCAAAATATGAAGGAGACCTTTAATTTGTACAAAAATGAGTATACTAAGGTTTTCGAGGTTGCTCATTACAAATCTTGAGTCAAAATTGCAAAAAAAGTTTTTGTAATCGTCAAAGAAATAACTATCTGTTATCGACAATTGTATTGTAGACAGCCGCCTGAATGTGCATATGGAACAGCGTCGTAGGAATGTCGTACTCGATCGTCCGACTTTAAAAGCATAATAATGATAGAAAAAACGAAAAATAAGTATCAAAAGTGATAGTACGTGATAGTCATGACTCTTATTGATGAAATTATGCTATTCTAACATTGGATTCCGAATTTCGTAAAATGGCATTTTGGCCAGGTTTTCGGGATTTCCCACCACTGTGCGGCGATTCGAAAAGGAATAAGTTTAAATTAATGCCTAACAGCAATGTTACGTACTGTATGGTTCTTCCGTGTAATTGGTCGAAAGGGATTGGAATCCGATCTTGCTAAGCTTCTGACTTCTAAGGGCACTAAACTTCAAATGAACACCCGAGTATGCATTCATGATTGTTTTTAGATTATATACTTGTGCTTAGAAAATGGTGGGGATATGCGTGTGCTCTCAATTGAATATCAGTTTTATTGAAAAATATCGACTGCGTCACAAACCTGCAGGAAGCGATGACCTCCCAGGTCGCATTATAGACACCCGAACGGGTTAAAATGTCAAGAAACTGTAGCTGAACGTTACAAAGTAAGCAAAATTACGGTAATGAAACTAATAAATGCACGGATCACTCTCAGGTCGCGCTCATACATACGAGCGTTGACATAACGGACGTTGAGGCTACAGTCACACGAACTTTTAGAGACTTTGATCAGAATGCAATATGTATTTTGTGAATCACGTGAAATTATAGAAAGGTTTGAGTCATTGTTTAACGGATTTTGCACTTGGTTACAAAATATAGGACTTTTAATTTCTGCCTATGTTCGTGAAAAGAATATTTCGTACATGAAATTTGCAAAATAAAACTTTGGTTATAATTTTCAAAATTACAAAGTTAATTTTTCAATATAAAAAAAAAGAGTATTTGACTAGCTCGCACTTTCTAGATTAAAATGAAAAAATAATGAATTCAATACGATAAAGAGTTTCCGAGATAAAAATTCACAAGTACAGCTCGGTTTCATGAAAATAGGCAAAAATTGAACAAATTCAAAACCAGCAAAGTGATGACTGAAATCCCCTCCTAATATTTCAGTTTGAACAAGATCCTTGACATCGAGTGTAAAAAGTGATCGATTTGCCGTGGAATGACGCTAAATAGAATGAGAATCCTATGAGCCTCTATTCCTCGACTTGTCCGCCATTCATTCTGCATGGCGCGTGCCGCAATGGGCAATAAGATTCGACACTCTGTCAAATCTCTATGGAAAGGACGTTGGGTTCGCCCTCTGGAAGAGGATAGCAATATGCACCCGACAAGGACAACGATTACTCTAGGCCAGGCCTGCCCCATCGGGTGCAAATACCTCCTGAATTTCTGGGACCCGGGTAACAGCCGAGCGCGGGACTGTTCCATTGCTACCCGTTGCGACATTTGGGAGAGAACTGCATGGTGGTACGAGCCTGCATGGACGGCCGCACACTCATGCAGTTCTCCCGCAACCCATGCTGTGGTTAGCAACGTAACCAGTCCCGCGCTCGGCTGTTGCCCGGGTGCCAGAACTTCAGGAGGTATTTGCACCCGATGGGGCAGGCCTGCTCTAGGCCCACAGCTAAGTAGTCGAAAGTCATTGGCCAAGGCGTAGGGAGCCGCGTAGGGCAAGCACCAATCGCGAGCCTGGAGTAGCGGCAACGTCGCAAATTCTGGCCCCGGTCCCAAGGTGCCTTCTTTCGTAAATTCGACTATATATAGCTGCAGCGGTATAGTGTTCGTCTACGGCAGCGATGCCCCGATGGGCGGCCCGAGGGTACGAGCATCCATCGCATTTTCCAAAGCTCGCGTGGAAGGGGGTCTCGAAACCAATGAAGTTGCAGGCATGTAACCGATGAGGAAAACTCTAGTAGTGTGCGTGTAGGCTCGTACCCTGAAATCAGCATGTAACCGTTACATGCTGATTTCATTGCGATTAAATTGATTTGACTTCTGGTTATAGGCTGATTTCAAGTCGTTTGGATTTGCGGTTATGGGTTCTATTTTTTGATGACAGGATAATTTTTTAAACCCTGGGGGATTCTTTTTCTTCATAATTTTGTATTGTCATCCAAATTACGTATGCCTGCAAAGTTTCAAGTCTATTGGATAGTTTGAAGTGGATTAAAATTGAGTTTCTAGATTTGAACTGAACAAACATACATACAAACAAACACACAAACAGAGGATTGAAGCTGAATAAAAATCGTTTAATAAGAGACTTTTTGTTAATCAGAGGTGTAAGTGGGAATGTTCAAGTCTATTTCGTCCAATTACATAATATTATTGTTTAATCATTAGTCAATTCCTGTTTATTTTGCCAATTCCTAAAATGTAGAACACTGGGGCTCCAAGAGGCCCAGTCATAGTATAAGCCTACGGGTACGAGCCTACACGCACACTACTAGAGTTTTCCTCATCCGTTACATGCCTGCAACTTCATTGGTTTCGAGACCCCCTTCCACGCGAGCTTTGGAAAATGCGATGGATGCTCGTACCCTCGGGCCGCCCATCGGGGCATCGCTGGTCTACGGTGCTACAGGTCGCGGGTTCGAATCTCCCTGGGGTAAAATATTTTTCTATTTATTAAAGATACACGGACGTTATACTACTACGATTCTGTTGCACACATTCATGTCGTCGGCCCCCCTCACAGCACGTCCGATATATGTATATATATATAAAATACCGTTATTTTTATTTTTGGCCCTACTACCCGAAACGTTGCAGAAAAGTTGCCTATAACATCTCGGAAACGTTGCAGAAATATTTCATGCAATGTTGCACAGGGGCGGACATAGGAAGATTTCTGCAATATTTCAGCAATATTACCTGCAACGTTGCAATGTTGCACCGCAACGTTACTGCAACCTTTCTGCGACCTATCTGCAACGAAGTGTGCTGTATGGGTAGTCATGTGAATACAGCAAAAAATAATTTTTGGAAAAATGACAGTAAGTGTGATAGCAGTATTAGATTAGCAGGCAGTAATTCGGGTGACAGTATTAAGGTCGGGGCCAGATATATTGGCCGGTGAATTCGTTTTCGCGAGCAACGATTGAGGAGAAATCAACCACCACCATATGACGATCGTGGATTTGTCAGTTGGAGTAGCGTGGTCGTCGCAGGGTATGGTGGGGTAACGGGAACGCTGCTCGGCTCCGCCTGAATCTAGCCGTTTGGCTGTTATTTATTCTTAGCGTAATAGTTGTGTGCGTTACGAAGTTATGCGTAGACCAATACGAGATGAAGCTATCGAGAAGGAATCAATGTTTTGACCAATAAAGCTCCTGAATTTTTTCGGAGCTAACGCACACCTATTCTGATGTGTGTATTTCTACGCTGACAGCTCGGTTTGACCTACACGCCAGAAGCTTGGCACTATCCCCACCACTTCTGGCTCACTCTTGTTCTACGAAGGCGAGAGCGAGATGGAACGAGAGCGAGTAAGAAAACGTTGAGAAAAGGAGCACCGAGGCAGGCAAACGGTGTGGTGGGAGAATACCCCTCACGAAACTCACCGGCCAATATATCTGGCCCCGACCTTAGGTTAGCTAGCAGTAATTCGGGCACGGTGTAATAGACAGGTGTTCCGACTCTGTACCTTTTACCCCAGCGATTTTGTGTGCCGATTTCTGTTTAATTCCCCTGGCCGTCGCGAGAGGCGTCGTGACTTAGAAGGCATATACATATGTATTAATGACACTGCAGTAGTAGAGATTTTAGTGGTATTACTGGGCTTACCAGACACAACAGGCCATATGTAAATGCCTTTACGACATCGACGAAATCTGCCGGCCGCCAGAAGAACTAGGACGAAAACGTCACACATTCTGGACAGGAGTCGGAACACCTGTCTATTACACCGTGAATTCGGGTGACAGTATTAGGCTAGCGGCAGTAATTCTTAGAGCATTAGTATATGCTCTAAGCAGTAATTGGGGTGTTAGTATTAGGTTAGCTGGCAGTAATTGGGGTGTCAGTAATTCAGTCAAATACATTTTAAGGGTGTCAGTAATAGATACCGAAATATATTTTTGAAATCGATGATTTTATAAATAAAAATCGAAGTTTTAAGGTTCAGTAAATTTTTTTCATCAAGTAAACATATTAACAATAATAAATAACTAGGACAACATTATACATTTAGTCTATATAAGTACAAAACTATACGATAATGTGAGGGTCAACGCTTAAAGTGTCAGTAATTGGGTCCTCTACCCTATGCGTTACAATTTCACATATTATTATTACTACACTTATGATTTTAGTAAAAATTAATAAACTAGTAAAATGTACTGTTAAAAGAATATGCGAGAGTTTAAACTTTTACGGGGAGAATTGTAAGAATTTGTAATTAAATGTTTACGGAAAACTGTGCCGTGTAACCATTACGGAATTCGAATATTGTATCTATATACATATGAAACTGATTTTCTTAAAAAATGTTACTCCACAGTCTTACTTTACATTTACTCAAAGTATGCCATTTTTTCACTCGTATCAAGAATGATGCGTATGGGGAAATTCGCATACTCATTACAGATCGAGTTCTCGAGTTGATTTCAAATCGATTTATTGACGATAGGATGACCAGTTGCTTGCAATTTCTTTAGAAGTGTCTATTTAACATTATTCAAAATAATTAATTGATTCCAATGCCATCGAGAAGGTGATAAGTTTAACTCAAATTCGGTATAGGTACGACTCGTAACCCCGGGTCCACACCAAGGCGAACACGAACAAAAACATTGTTCGCGAACTTTTTCGTCTGTTCTTGCCAAGTCCACATTGCTGCGAACATGAAAAAAGCTCAGCGTACGTTCACATACGGTTCGTACGCTAAATTTTTTTCATATTCGCAGCGATGTGGACTTGGCAAGAACAGACGAAAAAGTTCGCGAACAATGTTTTTGTTCGTGTTCGCCTTGGTGTGGATCCGGGGTTACAATCATTGTACATAGATGCGATTAAAAGCGTTTGACAATGGAAGAATAATGACTGTTCGTTCCAATGAGTCAAATTCCACAGTTTCGTCTACTACATAATCGCATAGAATTTTACGACGATTTTCACTGTATTTTTCACGAAATTCACTGTAATTGACTGAAAGCCTGCGGGTGGGAAGGTATGGATCAGCGAAGGCTAGACCCAGCTATTTGGGAGTAGGGCTCCATGATGTTTACCATAGCCGCGCGGGAGGGAAGCTCGAAAGCCAATGATGACGTGGGCGCGCCACGGATACGGAAAACTGTAGTAGTGTGCGGTGCAGCCTCATACTCGTACGATAGGCTTGAATGACTGGCATTCTTGGGGGCCCCAGTGATCGCTGCCACTGGGGCTCCTAAGAGGGCCAGTTATTTCAGCCTATCGGTACGAGCCTGCACCGCACGCTACTACAGTTTTCCGTATCCGTGGCGCGCCACGTCATCATTGGCTTTCGAGCTCCCCTTCCGCGCGGCTATGGTGAACATTATGGAGCCCTACTCCCAAATGGCTCGGTCTGGCCTTCGCTGGTATGGATATTGATGATCTGAGAATACCTTGCCTGGTCACGCCAAGTATTTGACTTCCAGGCCGCGGACATCTAGGCAAATGTCTAGATGATACATTTTATCTTCACATTATTAAAAAGTTCGCGATATGAGTAATGGAATGTATGAACACAGCATTTTAGCTGTGTATATGTAGTTGTGTCATCTGAAGCGCAGTTGGAAAGCACCGAATCTTACATTATGTTACACAGTGTCGCCTTTGCACGCTGCTGGAAAGCACCTTTATGTACCTGCAGCTCATTTTGATTTCACGTCTTTTTTTTATTTTGTAATTATTATTATCCTCAATTTTTTGTGATTTATTTGATAATATTCTTTTCCGTCCTCGGCTTTTTCATGTACTTCTCGTAATTTTTTTACTTTTTTGAAGTTTGTTATGGGGATTGATTATAATATAATCTCCTCCTCCCAATAGGACCACCTTCTCTGACACAATTAAGGGGGTAGACACGTCACGTGACCTGGCCGATTCGGCAGGTCGGTATTACAGCAGATTTTTCTGCACAGAAATGGTAATACCGATAGATCGACGACTGCCCGGTGAACGCGAGAGGGAACTGTTTGCTATTTCCGTATTCTATTCTGAATAAGGAAATAAATTCCTTGCTCTTGCGTTGTACTTGTAAATATTTAATCGAAAGGTCTGCTGGTAGAGCAAACGTAGACAATTCATTGTACATTTTAATTACTTAAAATGTACTTATGCTACATATAATATGTTACGTTGGCCGTAAGGAGTTATAAGTGAAAAGAAAAAATAGATGAGCGGATATCCCCAGAAAACGAAGTTTATTATGTTAGGTTAGACATTTTTTATTAGCAAAACGCTGAAGCAAAACATGAAAGTTATACACTTATTATAAGATAATTAAACGTCCCATGCAGAAAGCAGTTATTGAACAAACATTATATATAAAATTGAGTTGGTGCAATAGTGACTTTACATTGCAATTGCTTATTCGATGGTTTTTCATATGCGCTAATGCACTCGCCGGTGGTATTGCGATGTTGTCATCGATTATACAGAAACAGAATTTGTTTATTTTTCATCGCATCAATATGAAAGTGACATCGATGGATTCCTCGCATTCTCCCGATTAAATTGACAGAAAATGATTTAAATCTGACTATCTTTAACGAAATAGGCTTTCAATTCTGCAAACAAATATTTCACGTAATTTCCTTAATTATGATCCGAGTTATATCATTTTTAGGGCCAATTTGATCGAGAAAGCATAAGGAATTGATTGACGCCACTTTCGTAAAGATCGGATTAGAAATTGCAAAAATTCAGATTCATCAGTGCTTAGTGCGCAACATTGTATGGCCCCGCTGGTTTCGAGCGTCGAAGCCGATGAAACTCAGCGAGACACATGATTGCTGGCGAGCATCGCGTTTGACGACTCTGGCTAAATAATCACCATGTACAAATGCTAAGAAACGATAGTGTGAAGTGGCGGCGCGTTTCAATTGCACATTGACAATACCGTAGATTCTAGGGCCTATAATATTAGCTCCGCGTTACGATGTTCTTAATCAGAGTACTGCATTAATGAATTAAAATATAAATGAATTGGTAAATTAGTTAAAATTAATGAACTGTGCATGATTTTAATTACGCCTAATTTAATAGCACTTGCAAACTGAATTACTAATTGTAATTAAAAGAATACTTTTTATCGTGCAACATGAAGCCACGCACGCAAATGGTTGCGCGTATCGTCAAGAGCATCAGAAAGTACAGTCTTCCAATTGTTGAGAAGCCTGTGGGCTCAGATTATCGGGAAAGACCTACCCACCCCACTGTTTTGCTTTCTCCCCCCACAGCACTAAAACGTATCTTGTACGTAACTGCTACGTAACCATCATTTTTTGGTTACGTCACATGGGGGTCACATGAAGGTATCATCAGGGTGGAAATGTCCGCCTCATTTACATAACAGTACGCGTCACATTAAGGTCATACTTTTATATAAATTTTACCTTTCTCTGTTATCTGTCTGTTACGTAGCAGCAGGATAACAGCAATAACTTTATTGTTACCTTATGGATAATTACACTATTGGTATTTGGAAGGATTATTTTAATTAAAAAAAAGTTAAATATTTGTTAGAATTTTTTGGTATAAACTTTATATTATATATAACGGGTCACATACATATATATATATATATATATATATATATATATATATATATATATTTGAAAATAAAAAAATATTTTAATATATACATATATATTTGAAAATAAAAAAATATTTTAAAAACAAGTATTAATATTTTTTCTTCTCCCTACACTTTCTTTGCAATTCCAGTCGAAACCATTCCGCTCCTTCCTTATTAAAATCGACTTCGCGGAAGTCCGGATTACTATCTATTATTTTATCTGAATAAAAAAATAATATTGTATACATTAGCTCGCAGTTTTAATATAAAGGGTTCATAAAATAAGTGTGTAAATACCTTTTATTATTCGCACCATTTGTAATTGCGAAATGTTAATATTATTCCTCCTCCCTTTCCACGTGTATAACGCGGCAAATTCTGAACTAAATAGGTTGCTCAATATTTGCCGAACATTATCTGCTGGCGTTTTTCCCCCGAATCTATCAATATAAATAAACTGCAATTTCATTTATTCGATACTTCACATATTGGTCGACTATCCTCCTTTGATGTCGAGAAGAGTATGTTTTAAAATCTCTTCTCAAACGTTTTCTGTCTGACATATTAATTAAAATATGTATCCAACTTAACCTAAAACCAATGTAATAATTGTTTATTGCAACACGCCACGTTTAATCGTCGCGTAAACGTTAGATTTTGCATTCTAAACATACCGATGCGAAACGCAGTCCTTATTGTAACACGTTCCGTGCAGGAGTTTAGCAGCAGGAAACGTTACCACCGTTACCACGTTTCGAAGGTCACGACACAGTCACGTCGAGCAACCGATAAATTATATTTATCGTTTATGTCGCTGTTATGTTCTATTTATGAAACAAAAATTACGGAATACTTGTGACACCTACGTTCCATGATATTTACATCTGGATTAATATGTAGCCTATGCGTAAGAAGAGTTACATAAAAATTATATGTTTTGTGAAACTTTTCAGTTATGTTCATAGGTTTTGTTGCTGCTATGTTCTATCTATGTAACAAAAGTTACAGAACATTGTGACACCTGTATTACGTAGCGGTTATATTTTGTACATGTAACAGAAGTTACAGAATTTGTGACTTCCATGTTACGTAGTATTTACAAGTTGTGCTGTGGGGGTCGCTGCGAGCGAGGACCTTCGGGCCCTAGTACTTAGGGCGGTATTCAGAGTCGTTACTTAAGCATGTGCTTAAGAATGTCTTGACAAAGTCAGCCTTATTCGAATAAGCTAAGCTTAAGAAGTCATGTTTTCATAGTCCGAACTTAAGATTTGCTTAGTCAAGAAAATGGTGCTTAAGCCGTGCTTAGTCAAGCAAATGCTTAAGCAATTCTTATATTGCGTTCGGCAAACGTCGGAAACTTTCCCGTGTAGCCGAGCGGAATTACCCAATCAGGAATGATATTGAAAGTACATCTTGTGTTTCTTTTCCCGCACCGCCACAAGGGGGTTCCTCGCGTACTCTGTGTAGCGCGTTATTTTTTCAACTACGCGGTCCCTATTGTACAGACGTAATAAAGTTGAATAATATAAAGATGAGCGCAAAAAAGCATTATACAGATGTAGAAAAACGTCTCTTTTTAAATATTTTAAAAGAATTCGCTCATATTATAGAAAAAAAAAGAGTGATACGACTACTTTAAAAGATAAAGAGGAGGCCTGGCGAGAGATTGCCGAAAGATATAATACATCGAATCTAATTACTGGACGGGTAAGAAATTAGTTTCTTTGCATTATTATTAGTTTGTATTTGAAAATTGCGATGAAAGTCCAGCAGAAAATGAAGTATCGAAGCAAAGGAAAGTTATTAATATGCAGAGTGTTTCTAGGTGTCAGTTCAGGAGAATGTAAGTGGCGATTCGAGGCACTAAACTAATTGTAAGATGAAAATCAAGAATAAAAAAATTGCGGTAAGGTCTTCAATTATTAGTTATAAGTGTTTAAAGACGTGGAATATTCTGCTTGGGAGAACAATTATAACTAATAAATGAAGGCTCAACCACAATTTCATTATGCTTGTTTCTTTTTTGTTAATTTAATGTCTAGAATCACCTCTTATATTCTCCGACACCTGCAGCAAAACACCCTGTACGTGTACAATATATACCCAGGTAGCACACAGCGTCTAAAACTATCCTAGGACGTCTGTGTGCTATCTGGGTATAAGTAAAGTTATTAATTCTTTATTAACAAAGCACTTTATACATTATTTTATTTAATCATTGCAGAGAAATGTACAACAGTTGAAAAAAATGTGGGCCAACCAGAAGAGCGTACAAAGAGATGCTATTACCAAAGAGAAACAGGCATTAATGAGAACAGGGGGTGGTCCACCCGAAAAAACTGTTGAAATCGATCCCGATATAGCCCAAATTACGCCACATTTAATGGCTATGGCTCCTGTGCTCTTCTCCTCGGATGTAAGGGACGAAGAAACAGTAAAGAGTTAGTTACTGTAACTTTATATATTGATACAATGATGATGACATTAGCTTAAATATATCATAAATATTATAATATTTCAGATTTACGAGAAGCGGTTTTCAATGGAGAACTATCAGAAAATGTAGTAGAAAGTCTGGATGATGCAATAAGAGTAGTCAATAGTTCAGAATTGGAGAATGGTCTCAATGAACAGTCCATGAGTCGAGACACGGATCAAATAATTCAAAATGCAATCAACAACATTGGTAAAAACATTGAAACCAAAGTTTCTCTTAATGAAAATACTTTCATTGTTCTTTAGTTCTGTTCTTTTCAGATATTACACAGAATAATAGAAAAAACAGAAGAGGCGAATTAGAAGAATTAAAAATTAAAAGAATTAAAGACATTATAGAAGAAGAACAACGTTTCAATAGAGCTAAGTTTGAACACGAAGACTTGAAACGAAAGTTAGAAATAGAATTTTTAAAAGAAAAATACAAATTAGAGCTGGAGGCAATACAGAAAGGCAATACACACTTTTAATTTGTACTTATTATTATATTTACGTTCATTATATCTATTAAGTGCTCATGCATAATACATGCTGTATTGTATAATAAAACACTACCATACAGTATATATATAACAGTTTTATTTTACTGTCAATAATGGCATTGCGTTAATAGAGTACGCGAGGAACACGTAGTGCCTATACGACTTCTTCCACATCTCTGCGTGGCACGTTTGAAATAACAATTAAGAAAGTACAAGTGCATTGGTTTGTTGTTTTTGTATGGAATCGCATACTTATTTTATTTCATGTATATTTTTCTGAACAATCTGCATATACATATAACTGTGAGTATGGGTCGAGGTCTATGTTGTTTGCACGAGCGAATGCTCCGTTTTGTCTTACTTTACTGAGCAGAGTGTATTTTAATAAATACATTTAAATTACGTTCAACCATATTTCTTTTTTGTTTTTCACCAGAGACCGTACCTTGCCAAAAACACAGTAAAAATACGGTTACTGAAACAACCGGTTAATGAGTGCCTCGCGAGCGACAAATCCATTTATATCCTGTACACCTTGCGCTGCATGTACAGGTACTTCTGCATCATCCACAAACTCATCATCATCCTCGAGCAATACATCCTTAAAAATTAGGGACATATTGTGCAATACTGCACAAGCTACAGTAATGGAAGTAGAGCACAGAAGTTTAGTTCCCAACCCTCGAGATAGGCATGCGAATCTGCGCTTCCACATACCAAATGTACGTTCTACAATTATCCTGGTCCGACTTTGGATATTGTTATACCTGCAATAATATTATTTTCAATTAATATAACTTTTTTTTGTAGTAAAAAACTTGATAATTCCACAAAAGATACTTACGTCAATTCTTCATCCGTTTGTGGATTTGCAAGAGGCGTCATTAGGAATGGTAGACATGGATATCCTCTGTCACCAACCAGCATACCGTCCAATTCCCTTTCTGTGTATCACATGTACAGTGCAGAATTCTGAAAAATGCGACTGTCATGGGCACTACCGGGCCATTGTGGCACAATATCCAGAATCTGCATGTGTGGGCCAACGACAACCTACAACAAAGATCATAATTTAAAAAAAATAATAAAGTAAGAAATTTGTAGACTACAAAATGACGTATTCACTCACTTAATCGATTAACTGTAATATATTTCAATTATGAAATAAAACAATGAATGAAAACTTACTTGTACGTTGAGTGAAAAATATCCTTTCCTATTTCTAAACACTTCATTAATATTTCGTAGTCTTGTTGAGACTAATCTAATATGCGTACAATCGATGGCCCCATCAATGCCGGGTAACCCAATTGCACCATTTCCTTTCCCAAGTTCACAAAACAGTCTACGATTCTCGTCACGTGCCCGAGGATCGATTGGGAATTTTATATATTCAAAAAGTAAACTTGCCAGCAAGCAGCTTACTCTGAACACAATTCTGGAAATTGTTGCTTGAGATATTTGCATGGTGTCGCCAACTACAGTCTTTAAATTTCTTAGAAGTTTAATTATCAATATTTCAGATAGTAGAAATAAGATATCGTATTTTTAAAATTACCTGAAAACTTGCACTCGCATAGTACCGTAGAGCTACAAGTAGCTGAAAGTGTGGAACGATGGGCAGGCCACGTTTATTAATTTTTGCCAGACCTTCTTCTATTTTCGGTAAAATCCCATGAAGTACTGAATCTTTATTAAATCTATAACGTTTTTTAAATTCTTCTTCATTATAGAATTCAAAGGGGTTTTGCCCATCACGAATATAACGTTTAGGAAGTCTCACAGTCCACACAAGATCATATTCATCTTCATTGTCGCTCAGACTTTCTATACTTTCAATGTCAGTCTATACGTTCAAACTGTTTTGGAATTTGTTGCGTTTCATAGGCCACGTGGATGGCGCAATAGATTGGGACAAGCAGGAAGATTGATTCCAAGATTATTTAACGTTCCTTTAGTAGTACTATAATATTTGAAAAAAAAAAAAAACAGAAATAGTATATAGATGATTACCCTTATGATTGTAAGGTACAAAATAAACTTCTTTAAAATGATACACTTTTCCTTTTCAAAGCTCTTTCTTACTAACCTACTGCCTGCTGATTTCTCGGAGTGACCGTTCTGCCGTCACGGTTCGAAAAATAAAACCCCGAAATAACAACCGACTCCCGTCTTAAGTCCACTAAAACCTTGACTTGAAAATCTAACCTCACTTTGCGAGAATAAGATCGCTTTATCCTCCAATAAGAAGTTCTTACTCGACTATGAATACTTAAGTTCTTAAGATCATCTTAAGAGCTGACTATGAAACATGATTCAATAAGGATTACTTAACAAAGTAAATACTTGAGTAAATGCTTAAGGTGATGCTTATTTGCCGAATATGAAACTAGGCGAGGACTTAAGCAAATGCTTAAGACGATCTTAGTCTTAAGCAACGACTCTGAATACCGCCCCTACTCCTTTCTACTCCCTATACTCACCTACTTCTCGTGCCCTTCACCCTAAATACTCTTCCCTTCTCTCTTTTGCTCCCCTCACTTCTACCTTCACTCTCTCACCTCTCACTTCCTATCACACCTCCAAATACACTCGCTATCACACCTGCCTGTCACCACATTCACGTCCGGAACCGGAAGCCGAAGATAATAATATAAATCCCCCCAAAAAATAGAAGAAAATATACAATATAAAAAAAGATGTGAAATCAAAATGAGCTGCAAGTACATAAAGGTACTTTCCAACTGCCCATAAGATGACACAACTACATAGACACAGCTAAAATGCTGTGTTCATACATTCCAGTACTCATATCGCGGACATTTTAATTATCCCATCAAAAAGAATCCCAATTAAAAACATTGTCGTAAATTAATTAATAGCTTTACAAAATTATTATACAAAATTGCGCCAATTATAACAATGGCTATTTATAAAAAGAAAAAATGTATTAAATAATATTAAGCAGATATATTTTTATAGAAATAAATATTTCAATACCAATAAATATTTTATTCAAAATACTTGGCGCTGCGATACCGAAAAAATGTTAATTGTCTTATTAATAGTAAATTAATAATTTACAATAACTCCCTTACAATCTAAAATACATAAACATATACATATTAGAAACGCAGTCAGATTTATTCTACATATATTTAATTCTAATATCATACGTAGCATATGCACACGCACACATACACACATTCACGAATGCAGGCACAAGAAAGAAAGAAAAAGATTAATGCAATTTATACATATGTATTCAGTTTAGTAACACCAATGCGGTGAGCAGCGCCAAGTATTTTGAATAAAATATTTATTGGTATTGAAATATTTATTTCTATAAAAATATATCTGCTTAATATTATTTAATACATTTTTTCTTTTTATAAATAGCCATTGTTATAATTGGCGCAATTTTGTATAATAATTTTGTAAAGCTATTAATTAATTTACGACAATGTTTTTAATTGGGATTCTTTTTGATGAGATAATTAAAATGTCCGCGATATGAGTACTGGAATGTATGAACACAGCATTTTAGCTGTGTCTATGTAGTTGTGTCATCTTAAGGGCAGTTGGAAAGTACCTTTATGTACTTGCAGCTCATTTTGATTTCACATCTTTTTTTATAGTGTATATTTTCTTCTATTTTTGGGGGGGATTTATATTATTATCTTCTATTTTTTGTGATATATATTTTCTTCTATTTTTTTTGTGATTTATATATTTTCTTCTATTTTTTGTGATTTATATTATCTTTTATTATTATCTTCTATTTTTTGTGATATATATATTTTCTTCTATTTTTTTGTGATTTATATATTTTCTTCTATTTTTTTGTGATCTCTTTGACTGCAATGGACGCATATGCAGGGTCATCCACTTCACGCGGAACCCGAGCGCGCGCGAACAAATGAAAGTGGCAATACCGCTTCACGCATGCATTCTACTACGTTCATACTGTTGGACTACCCGTAGAGGAGGTCCCAGAGACGCGTGTAGCTTCAAGTTTTGATGGACTAACTGGATGGTGTTGAATAACTCAACACGTGTTAAGCTCGATGAGCGTAAATATATATTTCAAGGAAATGCGTCCAATCCTTACGAGGACGCCAAGGCCAGAGAGCATGGCCACTCTCGCGCAGAGTTCGGAGGAAGCTGGCCATTAGAGATGGGCGATGTTCATCGATGTTGACGAAATATCGATAATGGGGAACCAAACATCGACGTTTCAATATCGATAATGAACTGATCGATGTTTACGAAATATCGATTATAGGGGACCAAACATCGATAACGAACTGCTGAAGATAATATTCGCATTTTTTTAAGCTAATTTACGAACGCACAATCGAACGAACGATATTTATCGTTTTTCGATATATCGTTCAATCCATTTGAATCCCTGTTGGCCCGTTCAGACCAGAGTTGGGCAAAATGTAATCTAATTACAACTTACAAATTACGATTAAAATGTAATCAACTACAAAATTACATTTTAATCGTAATTTGTAAGTTGTAATTAGATTACATTTTGCCAAACTCTAGTTCAGACGCAACCGACACAACGTTTTATCGTACGACATAGTACGTTAAAGTGTTTAAACTGTTCGAAACATTTACAAACGTTTCATCTTTCATTTGTCTATCCGCCCGTACTTTGTCGTTGTTGGCACGTGTGTCAACTGTGAGGCGTATGGTCTGTGATCCTTTTGTTTAAGCGCAGTTTTGAATTGAAAAACAATTACTTATTTAGATTTAATATGAAACTTCAAAGTATGTAAGTATATTGCTTTATTGTCATTGGTATTATATTATTAGGAATGGTTTGGTTTGGTTTTGTTTGGTTTGGAATTTGGTTCACATGCCAATAAAGTGTTTTCTTATGGTTTTAGGTTGTATTGAAAACTTAAATGCTGGGTTTAATTGAATGCTTCGCTGTGTTTGAATAATAGACTAAACTATTTTTTTGCCTGGAAACTTCTTCTCTGTAATGTCGAAATTCACTATTATCTGTCCAAAAATTCTAAAACTTCTATTGAATCTTTTTCTTCCATAAGATGACTGAAAAATAAAATTTTTCAGGAGAATTATTATAATGCCGCCAAAGAGTCAGTATTGGGAATATTTTGAAAAAATAAGTAATGCTACGGCAAGGTGTCGCTCTTGTTCAAAAATTTTGAAAACTTGTGGGAACACGACAAATTTAAGACTACATGTGGAAAAAATCCATGGTATTTTGTTGTCGAGAAAAAAATGTAATACAAAGGTATTAAAGAAGTCTTACAGAAGACATATGAAGGCCTCCATGATCTCTGCATCAGTAGAAGTGACTGAAAATGAATCTGACATTGAGATGAACGAGTTAGAAGGCAATTCTGCCAAAAGCGATACTATTTCCAGATGAGAGACGATTAACGGCCGATTTCTTCACCTCCGGTAATCTTCGGATTAGAGTTATGTTCCACATAACTGACACATGCCTGTTTCTTCACCTCTGGTCAAGCGTGATCTGCCAGTTAATCTCCAAGTCAATTTTACCGGAGGTTCGGGCACCGATTAACCGCCAGAAGTGGCAGTTAACTCGTGTTTGCAGTAGTGGGGGAAATATGAAATGTGAAACAGAGAACAGAATTATGCTTGTAGACTGTTCTGAACGCTCTTGTAAATGATTTTACTTTTATGGAAGAAAGCGCTTGTATTTAAAAAAAATGAATAGGTTCGTAAATATTAACATCTTCGAGCATGTGGAAGATGAGGAAGACGAAGAAATATTTAATAGAATAAATAATAGACGGTATTGTTTATTTATTTTCGATAATGTGTCGATATTCCATCACGATGTTAAGCAGTAGCTCCTTTTCATATTCCGTGAAATTCGTTTTTTTGCCTGTAGGTATATGAAAAACAAAAAACGCATATTGAATAAATTTACTACAAAATACTGGTTTATCCTATCATTCTTTACTTTCCAATAATAATTCATAGCGACATTTAACTATAATTATAATACTTCATGCCTCAAATAAATAAATTGTTGAGGCACAGACGGCGCGGTGGCGAGACCGCCACAACTCACGATCACTTTTACACCATGAAGTTGTGGTTTTACCGTTTTTTGCGGCGTTGCCGCGTCAAACCTTCAGTCACTTAACCATAGGATCCAATAGCGCAAAGAAACACGCGCGACAGTTAACTACCACCTAGCATCTGACTATACTGAATCCATCCTAAGAAAAACCCTAACGCCCATACCGTTTTGCGACCGATCTGCGCAGCCCCTACTACTGCCTACGGGCCCGACGCAGGCGATTGCTCGTAGCGCTTTACCTGCCGGTTTCCCTGGCCGTCCAAGGGCGGGACGTGGCCGATGTCAATGTAAATACAGCAGGTTGCGGAACGGTTGACAGAGAGGTAACAGGCGGTAAGACGGAGAAAAACGTAGGCGGTTAAGTGGGGACCCGGTCCAATCAGCGCCTCCTCAGAATCATCCCTGCGCGGACAAGGTTTTTCTAAGGATGGATTCACTATAGCGACTAACTGATCGGGACTTTAATCAGAGGTGAAGAAATCGGCCGTAAGACATTTCAACCAACGTTAACTTCAAGTTTTCAAAATATTAGTGAATACACTGAGATGGGGGCTAGAAGTGTTCGTCTAACCAATGCAATTTTTATATGATCTGTAAGGACTCACAACCGTTTCAAATTGTAGAAAATGATGGTTTTCTTAATTTGATGAAAGTAACTGTACCTCTGTATAAAGTACCGGCTGTACTTCCGAAAGGGACCGGTGGCCGATCGAGATGAGGTTTGGGGGGAGGAGAGGGGAGGGTGTGTGGATCCTAAATCTAAAATTGTTGCTTCGGGAATTTATTAGTTTCCGAGATATTAATAAAAAACTTTTAGTATTTCTGTTGACTTATTCCGACATAACGCATTCCACTTTTCAACTTTTTCTGGATATTAGTATTGGTTGGGGCTAGATCAGTGCGGGGGGGTGCGCGCCCGCTTGCGGGCGCGTAAAGCATGGTAGCGAACCGATGTGAGTTTGGACATTTGAACCAGCAACTTGCGAATGCGACCCATCCTACTATATAGGGTGTTATTCTACTGATAGTCAATATTCTAGGGGGCGATTCGACAGGCCAAAATAAGACGAAAATATAGAATACAATTTTTTAACATCGCGCTTCGTTTTCAAGAAAATTGACTTTGAATTTCAGCTAAATACGCGTGCCTTTGTGGCGCTTGAGGAGCAAGCGGAGGTAAGGGGAACGCGTCCAGCACTTCGTAAAACAGTTTGTGGGGACGGGAGGGTCGCCGGGTAGGGGTGTCCGCACCTACGTCCAAACAAAATTTAAAAAAAAAAATTAACAATAATTTTTTATTAATATTTTGGAAACTAATAAATACCCGGAGCTACAATTTTAGATTTAGGGCCCACACCCCCTCCCCACTCCTCCCTCCAAACCTCATCTCGACCGGCCACCGGTCCCTTTCGGACGTATATCCAAAGTACCTGCAAGATATACATTCAAGAGACTGCTGGAAAATAAATTTCAAGAGACTGAAAACTATTTTAAAAATAAGCTTAAAACAGTGAACAGTTGCACCTTCACAACTGATGTATGGACTGATACAATGCAGACCCGAAGTTTTCTTGGAGTTACCGTACATTTTTCTGATAACGATAAATTGGAATCAGCTACTTTGGGAGTTTATGAATTAACGGAACGTCATACTGGCGAATACATTTCAGAAATGCTATTAAAAACTTGTACAGAGTGGGAAATAGATACGAATAAGGTACTGGCAGTGGTAACTGATTCTGGGGCTAACATGATAAAAGCAGTTGATATAGCATTTGGTAAAAAATACCATATACCGTGTTTTGCCCACATGCTTAATTTAGTAGCACAACAATCAGTTAAAAAAACAGACGAATTGCCTGAATTGATTGCTTCAGTGAAAGAGATCGTCACATGGTTCAAGCACAGTGTAGTAGCAAGCGATGAATTAAGAAAAGAAGTAGATCTGAAACTTATTCAAGATGTGTCCATCCGTTGGAACTCAACATTTTATATGATTGAAAGGTTTTTGAAGCTCCGTGTAGCTATAAATAACATCATAAATCGTCATGCTAGTGCACATCCAATGATAACTGCTAAAAACTTAATACATTTGACTGAGGTTTGTGACATTTTACGCCCGGTCGAAGTCGCCACTCGTGAAATCTGTGGCGAAAAGTATGTGACTATACCGTGTCCATCCTAAGAAAAAACGAAGCCCATACCGTTTTGCGACCGATCTGCGCAGCCCCCACCATCGCCTACGGGCCCGACGCAGGCGATTGCTCGTAGCGTTTTACCTGCCGGTTTCCCTGCCCCTCCAAGGGCGGGACGTAACCGATGTCAATGTCAAAACTGCAGGAGTGCAATGTATCTACCCGGTAGTTCTTTGGTTCCGAACAGATATAACATCAGTTAACGAGGTGTTCTAAATAGTTTATTTAGAATGCCATTTATTACGTCCATTTATAAGTCCTCTTAGTTTTTAAGTTACCATACAAAAAGACTCAGGGGGTTTTCATTAGCGTTAACCTTTTCCCCACGTTACCTCTTTGCCAAGATCATTGACCTGTTAAATATTTTGTTATTTTTCCTAATCTCCTAGCAAATCTTTTTATAGTAATCAAAGGTATATATATATATACAGTTACATATATATATATATATATTTATATAGCGAGCGTTTTTTCCAAAAGTTTCGATACCACTCGAACATTTGGATTCTTCTATGTATACTATACCACCTTGTTTCAGTTTTTTTTATATGTTCTTCGTACTCACAAATCTATTTGTGTGTGTGTGTGTGTGTGTGTGTGTGCGCGCGCGCTCCTGCCTGCGTATGTGCGTACATGGATGTTAAATAAACCAAAGATCCGAAAGATTCGGAGTCAGCGACTTCGAAAACTTTAGTGTACTCATTTTGCCGTGCGTATTCGGAAATAATTGTGCCACCGTGTATATGAAGGCGTCGCGTGCGGAACAGTTGACAGAGAGGTAACAGGCGGTAAGACGGAGAAAAACGTAGGCGGTTAAGGGGGGAGTATGACCAATCAGCGCCTCCTCGGAACCATCCCTGCGCGGACACGTTTTTTCTTAGGATGGACACAGTATAGCAGTAAGGTTATTCCGCTGACTCGAATGTTACACATAAAAATATCTGACTTAAAACCTACACAGACCATTGGGACTAATCTACGAAGGAACATACTAGCAGAAATAAAGAAACGCTTACAACCCACGGAATCAGTGAACATTCTGGCTGTTTCTACACTATTGAACCCCAGATTTAAGAACATCCATTTCCAAGATGCTCTAGCATGTTCTAAAGCGATAAACACTATCAAAGATCTAATGACTACTGCAGAGACACAACAGATCACACAGAATCAACAAGATGTGGGTGATAACGAAAAGGAGAACATTGATACACAATTTAATCTATGGAGCGACCATTACAAACTTGTGCAAGAAATAGGTAACTTACAAACTCAAAATGAAACAGGTATGCCGTCAGAATTGAGGTATTACCTGAAAAATCCTTTAAGTGATTGTTTGGGAATGAATAGTTCTCTTTGCCGCCGCACGCTCGATCACCGCAGCACCTACTGAGCAGCGGAAGTCACGGTCGATACGCAATCAATCGACCAATCAGGTTCCGTCTTGTCGATCTACGCTCGAGAATGTTCGAGAAGACGCCAAGGCGGAAATGCGCATCCATCTTAACGGCATTCTGTTCACAACTGTGTGCAAAGTACAACGTGTTTGTTCATTGTCTTATTAAAAGCTTTGCTCAACTAGTAAGTTCGGTGTTAGAATCACCATCTATTCACAAGTAGACTCAACACGGAGTTCGCGACACTATTAGCTTATATAAAGTCCACTGATTGCGTATTCGCATTGTGCGTGTTCACGTGTCTCCGCGTTAAACCGGTGGATTATTGTACGAGAGAGTGTACGGGGGCTCAATCCTCATTGTTCTAGTGTGCACAACGGCTCAGCCGTTTGTACACCTTTTATAATAAAGACCATTTTATTGTGCAAAGCAGTGTCTTGTGTGGCGCATCGCCGAACATAACCTCACCGGCAACCTCGTGCGCAGAAAATATCGCGAATATTTTACAGTGATTTAGACCAGGAACCATTGAAAATATGGAACCATATCATTGGTTCTACGTATCCAAAACTTCGTAAAATTGCCATTAAATATTTATCATGTGTTGCAACCCCGTCAGCATCTGAAAGATTTTTTTCTAAAGCAGGACTTATACTTAGTCAGCAAAGAAACAGACTGAAAGGAAAACTAGTCTCCAAACTGCTTTTTTTGCAATCGCTTCCTAAAAAATTTTGGGAACACTGCGAATAGTACCTGAAAGTTTTCTCCACCGCCCTACCACTAGCATTAGTACCATAATGCGTTATTCAGTACTTTTTTTAATAAACATTTTTTAAATATTAATGTTGTTAATTTATTGTTCTGTTTTGTTCATTTTATGCTTTATTGTAAAATCATCGATGTTGTCGAAAAATCGATGGTTTGTGTTCGATGATTATCGGTTATCGGTATTTAGTTATCGATGTCAAAATCGATATTTTCTCAACATCGCCCATCCCTACTGCATACGACCCTAAAGGCGGCCACACACGGTCCAGCCGCAGGCAGGCCTGTGCAAGTCGGCTGGACCGTGTGGATGCATTACGCCGTCCGGCCGGCCTGCGCAGGCCGGCCTGACGCCGCACAGTGGTCGGGATAAGGATAGTTAGTGACATTCATTGTTGTATAATTTTTAAACTATAAAAGATATCGGAATGGCGCCAAAAAACATAAAATAAAATAATTATTCCTTTCTAATAATTTATAATTTAATATATTGTACGTCCATTTAATGTTGTTTTTTCAATTTTTTCAACTTAATTGTTATAAAAAAAATTGAAAACTGTATATTTAGTAGTTTATTTAATGCTCTTTAAGCGATTTAAATCACTTGTTGGGAAAAGTTTTAGTTTCCGATTATAAGGAAAAACCAAATAGTACTATTTTAGAAATTGTGACGAAATCTACAGTTTAGTTAAACATTAGTATTCATTTATTATTCATTTATTCAACGGATTATTCATTTCAGCGTATTAAGAAATTCCTTATTCTTTATTCTTATTGTATCGATATGGAAGTGATACCGATGGATTCCTTATGTTTTTCCGATGAAAATCATGCAAAGTTTTAAGTAAATCGGACTATTTTTAACAAATTCAGCTTGAAATTATATAATTCGATTTTTCATAGAATTTCCTTCATTATGGTCCGAATTATGTCGTTATTGGTTTTGGTTTCATCGGCGAAACATAAGGAATCGATAGGCGAAACATAAGGAATCCTGGACATTTCTGACTTTTTAATGGTATTCCAACACTTTCGAAGATCGGAAGCCATCAAATTCGGTGAAGCAATGGAGGATCCTGTTCTCGCCTCGGGGTACCAGGCGGCATCTCTTTGACAGGCGTCGCTGGAGAATCACCCTGTGGTATACATTTAGTAGATTTCGGTAGGAGAAAGTTTATTTTTCCTGCGCAATAATGACTGTGCAGGCCGACTGGAGCAAAATAGAAAAACGATTCAGTCGGCCTGACGCCGTGGCCAGATCTGAACCGAACGCCACTTGAGACTCTCTATTCTCCATTGTAGCGTAGTAAGAAATTCATCATTTTTTATCGTATCGATATGAAAGTGGTATCAGTAGATTCCTGGCGTTCTCCTGATTAAAATCATACCAAATTTCATGTAAATCGGACTATTATTAACGAAATTAGCTTGAGGTTATAGGAATTAATTTTTCATGGAATTTCCTTCATTAATTTCCGTGAGAACGTTCATGGATCGCTGATTCGCGAGCCTAGGCGATCCTGGGCGAGCCGGCCCGGATCGCCGATCCACGTGCCGTCTGATTTCACCTTAAGACCCAATTAATGTGATGGTACGCGTGCTGTCCGATACTTTATCACCCGCTATAATTAATATTAAGCAAGAGAGTGATCGCTAGCCACAAGCTAGTCCAGAAGGTAAACTCGGAATAGGCCGGATCTCCATAATTTTGGGACCTCACAATTCTAATTGGTTGCACTTTTGAGGAAGAGGAGGGTCTCTCCTCTGTGAAATCGTCGATGGAACAGGTACCCTCACTGTCCTGACGACGTGGAGGAAAAGCACAGCCAGCCAGTGATGCCAGAACCGAGGGAAATATCCCACGGGTGCTACCACCACTCCACGACCAAGCGTACCCCCTCCTAGCGCCCGTACCGCACCACACAAGCATACCCGTCCCTCTATCCGTGTGCCGCACGCGCTGCCTGGCCGGCGCTCTCGGCGAGAATTCGTTTTCCCGACATCGAAGCGCTTGCGACGCAAGCAAAAAGTCCAGAGTTCAAATCCCGGTGCCGATATTCTACTTTTTTTCTTTATTTATTCTCTAATTTCTCTTTCTATATTCTCAGAAGACTAAATGCTTAAAAACTGTTAATTTGCAAAGCATTTTCGAAGCGTGATTTGCTGCTAAAGATGCGATCCCGTTCTGGCTTGTATCGCACCACTACAAGCGTACCCTACCTTCTGTCCGTGTGCCGTACGCGCTGCCTGGCCGGCGCTCTCCACCGAAAATTCATTTCACCGGAACCTAAGAGCTTGGGTCGCAAACAGAAAATCCGAGGTTCAAATCCCGGTGCGAAAATTCTACTTTTTTCATTAATTATTCTCTAACTTCTCGTTCTATATTCTAAGTAGAATAAAAACTTGAAAAGTATTATTTTACAAAGCATTTTCGCGCTGGCTAATGTACGATGTTGGTATTCTGCCTTTTTATACATAAACAGAAATAATTCCTTGAAATGCTACTTACAGAATAAGCTCCTTTCTAGGATGGACTCTTTAAAATTCACGTCAAAATGGACAGTTACAGAATCGGTGATTTTCGTTTCAGGTAAGCGAGCCGCCCGCTCCGCTATTACGGTCGGCTTACCACTCGCACCCCGAATTACTGTAATGAGGTTTGAAAACAATATCGACAGGTGTAGAAAACCGCACAATTTTCACATTTCTCATTATAGCTTGATCAGAGTATTGCCGATGGATTGGTGAGTTTATGTCGACGACAATAAATCCAAACAAGAAACAATACGGTCTATTTTTTATTATGAAAACTCGTTTAGAATTTCAGTGTTCCCCGCATTAAGGGGTTACCGCAGTCAGTAAGGTCAGAAAACGAACGATTCTTTGGGAATTTATTTCAGAAAGTACATGCATCTTTTATACAAAGGTTTTTGTATTCAGATGAGGAACCGTTTAACAGGTTATTTTAACTGGTTATTACAGCTGATTTCCCGGAAGCTGTTTTAAGAAACAGCGACACACACTATGTTCACTAAAAATGGTCCGAATTTCTCCATGTTTGAACTCATTTTCATCAGGAAATCCTAAAAAATCCATTGGTACTACTTTCACGACCATTTCTCAAAAGCATGATCACTTTAGTTTTCTGTACTGGGTATTTTACCTGGCCCAACGGTGTTATTGTTCTCGGCAGTCAATGGACGGCCTACCCGGGATCGCAGGTCCTCGCTCGCAGCGAGGAAGCAAGACTGTGCGGTGGGTAGGTCTTTCCCGATAATTCGGGGCCAAAAGCATTTTAATAATCCGAAGAAGACTGAGTGTATCAACCTGATTAACACGAAAAGAGCGTCATTGACTAAGAATGGGTTAGTAAAACTCTTCTGTAGGTATAAATGATATCATTAAGACGAGTACGAAACCTGTCGATATTATTTTCAAACCTCAATACAGTAATTCGGGGTGCGAGTGGTAAACCGACCGTAATAGCGGAGCGGGCGGCTCGCTTACCTGAAACGAAAATCACCGATTCTGTAACTGTCCATTGTGACGTGAATTTTAAAGAGTCCATCCTAGAAAGGAGCTTATTCTGTAAGTAGCATTTCAAGGAATTATTTCTGTTTATGTATAAAAAGGCAGAATACCAACATCGTATATTAGCCAGCGCGAAAATGCTTTGTAAAATAATACTTTTCAAGTTTTTATTCTACTTAGAATATGGAACGAGAAGTTAGAGAATAATTAATGAAAAAAGTAGAATTTTCACACCGGGATTTGAACCTCGGATTTTCTGTTTGCGACCCAAGCTCTTAGGTTCCGGTGAAATGAATTTTCGGTGGAGAGCGCTGGCCAGGCAGCGCGTACGGCACACGGACAGAAGGTAGGGTACGCTTGTAGTGGTGCGATACAAGCCAGAACGGGATCGCATCTTTAGCAGCAAATCACGCTTCGAAAATGCTTTGCAAATTAACAGTTTTTAAGCCTTTAGTCTTCTGAGAATATAGAAAGAGAAATTAGAGAATAAATAAAGAAAAAAAGTAGAATATCGGCACCGGGATTTGAACTCTGGACTTTTTGCTTGCGTCGCAAGCGCTTCGATGTCGGGAAAACGAATTCTCGCCGAGAGCGCCGGCCAGGCAGCGCGTGCGGCACACGGATAGAGGGACGGGTATGCTTGTGTGGTGCGGTACGGGCGCTAGGAGGGGGTAACGCTTGGTCGTGGAGTGGTGGTAGCACCCGTGGGATATTTCCCTCGGTTCTGGCATCACTGCAGCCAGCTAGTCCTACAAAATAGCCGCAATGATTGGACAGAGCGTCACGACAGGGTCGCGGTTTATGGCGGTATTGTCCTGTGAGTCAGTGGTGGACAACGGTACACGCGGGTACGGATGATTACTAAATGTCGACAGAGCAATATACGGATTAACTCGAAGCGAGGAAAGTCGAAGTCCCCCCCCCCCCCCCCCCAAAAAAAACGGCACGTTGTCAATTGCCCCCTATTTCCACATCAGATAGGCAAATGTTTCCCGAAGAATGATTCGGAAATAAGTTATGCCCGATTGTAAACGAATAAACGAATTTAACTTCTCAAAATAAAAAATATCGATCGGAAGATCGGAAGACTGTCGAGCGTCAGTTCTGCAACTACCAATCGTGACTGCACCAAGTGCTTCGTGAAATTCAAAGAGTGTGGTGATCAATTATTATTATTGGAACAGAAAATGACATCGTCACTTTCTGCTAGACAGAAAAAATGCATAGAGGATTTTTTAACAATTTATAGAAGTGAACCATGCCTATGCAAAACGAATACTGAAGAGTATCGTAATCGTGACCTCAGAGCTACTGCGTATTTAAAATTAGTCAATAAGTTAAAAGAAATCGAGCCATTCAGCACCAGAAAAAGTGTGGTCAGAAGAATCAACAACATGCGCAGCGCCTATCGGAAGGAGTTGAAAGAAATAAAGGTCTTGACCAGGACAGGAACGGGTGCAGACGAAAGGTGTTTCGACGAAAAAACCGGGATCGAGGTAAGTTAAATAAAATAATTTTTTTATGCATATTATATTTGAAAAATGTGCACATTGTATACAAAGTAAACTAGTGTAAATTTTAGATACAGTTGTGTAGGGCCATTCCACGTGAAATCGGACAGTTTTCGGAGTAACATTTCGGATGTTGGTGAAACTTGAATATGTTGTAGTCTTTAATGATATATAACCGTATATCGAAGAATATTTAAAAAATTTAAAAATTGTTGATCTTACAGCTTTTTGAAATATAGACCTGACCTTTTTTATTCAACTGTCTACATATCTAATATTTTGAATCTATTTCTTTCATTCCACACCTAGTGTGGCCTTGAAGGCCATGTATGCTACATAGTTGAATTTATCTTGATAGTCGCTTTCATATCGTGTGAAAAAATATATTTCATTTTATTTAATAAAACTGAAGCTCACCGTCGTTTCGTGCAAAATAATCCGAACACAAAAAATTGACATTACGTATTATGTTGGGTATAAAATAGAGTACAAGTTCTCTGTTTTAATTTTTCTCCAAATACATAACATTTGCAAGAACATTGTATAAACATGGCTGCCTGGTCAGTGTTTGTACTGCACGACTCAGCCAGGCGAGCCGGTGTCCTTCGACGCAGAGTCACATTGAATTAATTTTCATTTGCCCAATTTTAAAGTGTCCTTAGTTTTGAAAACGTGTCCATTTTTATTAAATACTGTTATGTCTCCACTGTAACCTCCCAAAAGTTCATTTCTATAGGTTTCTTCGTTCAATAGTTATAATTTATTGGAAAAAGGTCACCTGTATAATTCGAAGAGATGTAAGATCCACAATTTTTAAATTTTTAGAAAGTCCTTCGAGATGCGATTATATATCAGTAAAGACTACAACATATTCAAGTTTCATCAACATCTGAAACGTTACTCCGACAAACTGTCCGATTTTTCGTGGAATGAAACAGCAAATGATTATAGTAAATGCGTTAAATTTAATTAATAAAGTTATTTTGCCACGGGACTGCACCCTCATTCACAAAATAATTTATAAAATCTGCTCTAACTTTCTTAGCATCATTAGCCGTATTTCCTGGGTTTCTTTGATTCAAACTTTCCATGTTAGAGTTGTTTGTATGAAACCCCGACACAGTAGTCCCATCTTCTGTGTTTTCTCGATCAAAACATTCTGGAGGCGAGTAAGAATTCGGCACCGATTTAATTAAAAAATTGTGTAATACACAACTTGCCATCACAACAGAATCAATTCTTTCCGGTCCTAGATTAATTTGGGTGTGAAAAATTCTGAATCGTGATGCCATGATGCCAAACGCGATTTCGACAATACGTCTCGCTCGCGATACACGGTAATTGTATATTTTTCGTTCTTGGCAAATTAGATTCCACTCTCAATGGAAAGGCATCATCCGCTACAAAAACGTAGGGCAAACTCCTAGTATATGTTTTCCATCAATCGCTCCAAGACAATGTGGAAAGTTCCATCTTTCTTCAAAACCTTTCGCTACATTCCTCCATTCTTCTGTTGTTCGTGGACAATAAAAACAAAAAATATTATTGATTCAGGAACACGCAGTGCAAAATACCGTGGAAGAACCACACATTGCGGATGATACTATCGCAGATGTCATGGAAAGTACAAACTGTGAAACGGATGAAAATTCATCATCACAGCCATCACAGCCACCTCCAATCCCCTCTGCATCGGGACTTGAATCCAACCGGCCAAGAACGTCTAAAAGGAGTTCACGATCGGACGAGGCGTCATTGACGCATTATGTACTGCTATCTGTACAAAATCATTTTAAACGTCCAGCAGTGCCAGACGATCGTTTTGACATTTACGCCAAAACCGTGGCAATTAAGTTGAGGGACTTGCCCAATGAGCAGAGGCTGCTAGCCGAACGCATTATCAATGATACGCTCTTTGTGGCCGAAATGGGGAAATTAGATATAGGACATAAGTTAATTTCGGAACAAGTAATTAATAGAAATGTACATACTCCTACTCCCCCACAAATGCCTTACCATTATCAGCAACAAACCTACACATACAACCCAACTCCTCACCCAAATATTCCTTATCCTAGTCCCAGTCCAATGCAACAGTATTACGAACCTTACCCTCATTCACCATCACCTCAACCTTACATTCCGGAAAATTCGGGACGGCCGTTTTTAATAAATTTAAATAATAATGATAATAATAATAATTGTAAATAGCATTTTTATTCTTATTTTATATGTATTATTATGTAAATTATGGGTAATTATTTACAAAAGAGCAGTCTTGACCGATTTCGATGATCTGGAGTATGTTGTCGGGGATGTTTCTGAACAACTTTTTCCTATACATGTTGCCGTCGCTCGACTTTAGTTTTGGAGATATTTGCAAAAAAACTATGATCGGTAGTTGTTTGGGTTTAGATGGATTGGCCAACTTTTCGGAAATTTAACATAAAGAAATGTGTAATGTCCGGAAAGTTGGCCAATCCATCTAAACCCAAACAACTACCGATCATAGTTTTTTGCAAATATCTTTAAAACTAAAGACGGCAACATGTATAGGAAAAAGTTGTTCGAAATCGGTCAAGACTGCTCTTTTGTAAATAATTACCCAATTAGGTAACGCAATAAATGTGACTAAAGTAAAACATGGTCATTTTCCAAAATTAAAGGAACACAATAATTTGGCGAAAAATTTGGTCATTTTGAAATGGCTGTATCTCCGCGAAAAATAGTCGCAAAAAATATTTTAAAAAACCATTTTAACGCTTCAAGTTTCTACTTTTTGATTTAAGGACACAAAATTTTTTCCAGCCATTATGATACTGTTTTATCAAGATGAAGCGCAGGAAACAAAATTTTAAAAATTTAAAATACCGTCAGGCCGGCCGGAGCGTGTGGAGGCAGTACGGGCGTCAGGCCGACTTGCACAGGCCTGCCTGCGCAGGCAGACCTGACAAGTGACAGGCCGGCTGGACCGTGTGTGGCCGCCTTAAGCGAGGCTCGTGTGTTTATATTTCCACGTTTTTCCGAGCCCATTGTCCCGACGCTCGAAACATGTTTACTTTAACGGCTGGCTGATCCGGCCAACTTCCCTATTTCGCTGACCTTGCATGTAGAGCGAGTGGACGAGAAATAGGGAAGTGGGTCAGATCGTGCAAGTGTTAAAGTAAACAAGCCTCTGGCGCCCGGGCAAGGACGTCGAAAAAAACGTGGAAATGTTTCGGGAGTAAGTTGATCGAGTGACCATTTACATGCATCTTAGTGGTTTCAACGAGTCAGCCATGTTCTACTTTTGTTTCGAATATGAGCTGAACGTAAATGAAGTGTGAAATCATGAGGTTCTATTGCGATTAACCCTCTAGTGCAGACGCCTGCCTTAAGGCGGACACCTGTTTAATCCAGGGGTTGGGAGTTCTCATCGAACGTTCGTTCTTCAAGAAGGATTCTTGTTTTCCAAATATTATTATTAAGCGTCTTTATTGCACGACACAAGTATATAAGCAAGAAAAAAAACAAAGACAAAAGCAAAGGCGAAAGATTGCGCCGCGCTCCATTTCAGAGACATGCGGAGGTCTCAAAGAGTTTAATGATTAGTATGGGTTTAAGTTGAAATAACACTTGAAGGACAATGTTACTCGATCCCGTATGACTCTTTCGTCTAAACGTACTAAACTTGAAATCAGCCCCCGAGTATGGTTTCGTGGCCCTTTTTATACGGTGAAATTCGGCTGGAAAGTAGTGGAGACTTGAATGCCTTCAATTGAATATTAGGTTTTCGGGGAAAAGTCGGTTGCATCGCACCACTGCAGGAAACGGTGATCCCGCCGGGTCACGTGCATTCCGGACACCCGAAAGGGTTAAAAAGTCAAAGATTGGTCTGCGTACGTAACAACGTTATATCTGTGATGTTAATTCGATAGTACAAAAGTTCTAATCAATCCCCACCTATTTCTCAGCGAATGTACCATCTTCGTTAAACTGAAATCTTATGCATTGAAGTTGATAATATCCCTCGCAACAAAAAAATATTAAAGCATTGCATCATTGCGAAATAATTGCCGAATGGAGGTGATAGTTTAATTATTTCATTATTCATACTTCCTCCGTCAATAGTAAAGGTCATTTGACAAAGTAGCGATCTATTATAATTTTAATGATTGTTCTGAGCAATTACGTAGTCACCTATGCGTGAGTTAGTCCTACATAGACGTACGTGTGAGGAAATGTATCTTTTTAAAACTGGTGGAACGCAGTTGAAAATCGTCCGTCGTTGAATCCGCATCAACTCATCGCCATTTCGCCGTCCGTTCGAAACAGGTGTGATATAAAAGCATATCTTTCTTATCATTGCTATAGGCTAGTGCTACATAATTACGACTGGCAAAAGGTTTCTAGTAATTATAAAAATTCAAATTAGATAAATGGACATAGAACTTTCTGCAAAGACTGCCTACTGTTATATTACATATCGGACATGTCAATTTCGATAATAGAGTTTCAATAATTTCTGACCATACTGTTGAAAATAATGCATAAAAGACAGTATCCTACAAAATAATAGACTTGCATATAACTTTTATACTTCTTGCATACATAATACATATCGTATGTGTCTGTTTCCTTTTTGCATTGCCTATCGTTTTTTACTATTTCTGATGTTGGGTATATCGACGGTTTGAGGACAGCCCTTTCAGGTGATACTTAGTCGAAAAGAAATTAAAAAGAAAAAGTTGTTTCTCTACAGACGAGAATAATTGAAAAAGTGTTGACTCTAGATGATTCGCGACTCAAGGTTGATCCTTTACAGGCTTACATGCTGAGTGTTCCGTCGAATACTTGATAAATCCCACAGGTTTTTTCGAAACCGCACGAATGTAGCGCGCACAGATGTGTACGAACATTCAATTGATCACGAATCCATCGAATGCATTATTAAGCGATTATTACACTAAAGTGCGTATATTCATTGAAACTAACAGGTACACGATCAAGATGACTTCAGAAAGAAGTAATGCGTATATAGATGATATATCGTATCAGTGCGATGATTCACCGGTTTTAAATCCCGAACAAAGTAAAATCGCCGAATGGTTTGACCATACTAACGTTTTAATAACAGGAGGGACAGGTTTCCTGGGCAAGCTGATCGTTGAAAAATTACTAAGGTACGTTTTCTTCAAGGATGTATTCAAAATTCCATTAATCCTTTCGCAACCGAGCGTTTTTATATTATTCCGCTATGTCGCGTGGACCGGAAGGGATCGGTATTTTACCGTATTAACATGATATTATACCTAAAGAAAAAGGAAGTTCTCGTCTATATACGGGTTCGGATTGCGATTGCTTTTCAAATTGACAACTATACGCCTTTGCTGGAACTGTTTTGAATTACGTAATAATTTCGATAGATAAAGTAGAAAAAGTGAACATTTTCCGATGCGTCACATCCTTTAATGGTTTGTAACACGCGTCAGTCTTACGTTTAATAATTCGTTGAAAAGGTACATCCGAAAGCGTAGTAAATTTAACGGTTTCTAGCCAGCGTTTTCAATAACGTACCAGCCACCGGTATATTGGGAGACCTAATGACATATTTTGATAACCATTTTCGCACTGTCATCTTCCGCCATTAATGGCATCGCCCTTTGACTGTGCCGTAAACTGGGGGAACATTGGCATCTTTTTGAAACATTTTACTGTATAATATAAAAATTAACATTTTTACATGTGCTTTAAGTATCCTACCATAACATTGCATCGTTTGTGATTGTACTAGAAGTGTGAAAATGCATAAAAAATTTTTCTTTTTCCTTTTTAATAGATGTTAAGTAGATGCCAGTGCTGCCCCGTACACTGCCAATGTTCCCCTAGTTGACGATAACTTATTTGCGTTGTATAATTAAAAGGTGGATAGAGATAAGATATTAAAGGAGTTGCGCGTGTTTATATTTCCACATGTTAGATCATTATGTTCAGTGACTCCCAAAAATATTCAGACACCCATTAAACAGAATAATTTTTTTAAAATTGGTCCAAACGACTTGAGTTTTTTTTTAGAAGCTAGATGGATTAATGTACTAGGTGGCGTGTTCCGTCGTTTTCAACAAAATTGCAACTGATCGGAATAGCGAAGAAAATAGTGAAGGTCGCTTTTTCAACATTTTTATCTGAGCTTGCAATGAAAATTTAAAAATCCCGTTTGTAGATTTAAGGGGTTACGTACACCTAGAATGGTCGACACAATCGATTTTTCCAGTAAAGAATTCGCAAAAGCTACAACATCAAAAGACGGTCAATTCTAAGGCCCCGGAATCGCCGATTTTTTGTAAATTCAAAAAGAAAATTAACTCACATTAACCTGTACCTTAAACTTTAAACGCTGTTTTCTCGAAACTACGTTTTTCAAATCGGTGCCAGTGATATTTCCAAAACTACTGAACCGGTTTCAAGGAGACTTGGCACGATTATTTCTCACGTCAATATCTAGTCTTTGTTATACGGATTTTTTTATAATAACCACAGTTTGAAACACTCTTTTTTTTTAAAAATGAAGATATTTAAAATATTGCATGACAAAGACTAAGTTTCTTTTACATACTTTAAGGGACGTTTTTTCTTTTTTTCTTTTGGGTGACACCCACAGGAGATATTTTTGGCACTGCAAACGCCTTACATGACGACCTTGCTTTGTCCAACAGCAGCTACAGCGCGAACAAGACGAATCATCGTCATTTTTTTTAAATGTTCTGTAAATTATAAGCTTTTATAGGTAAAAAAAAGAAAAAAGTCCGCTCTTTTCACGATCCTCAGTCTGCTTCAAGGTTTACTTATCCCCTTACGTACGTTGCATACATGCTGAACATTTCACCGGAATCACTTAACTTACAATTAGCAATGAGCCACAAACAGTTATAAGTAATGGAAATCACAGTCTTTCTCGGCCTATAACGATAATAAACCTAAAGATTCTAACATATTCCGATGCCTGTCGCTTTTGGAAAATTTCGATGAAATTTTCAGCATCCAACTTACTTAAATCTACCAACAGGAGTTTTAAATTTTCATTACGGGCCCAGATAAAAAAGTTGAAATTTTTTTCAGAAGACGGCGAAACACGTCACCTAGTAAACTAATAGATTTAGCTTCTCAAAAAAGCTCAAGTCGTTTGGACCAATTTTGAAAATGTTATTCTGTTTTAAAGAGCGTCCGAATATTTGTGTGATTTACTGTATGTTCCTATATATTTATAGATCCTGCCCGGGTATTACGAGAATATATATAATAGTAAGGCCGAAAAAGGGGAAAAGTTCAGAAGAGCGGTTTAAAGAAAACTTCGAAGATGCTGTAGGTGATATACTTATACATATTAAGTTGTATAAGATTAACATGTATAATTATTAAGTACACGCTATTGTGAACAGGTATTCGATAGATTGAGACGCGAGCAACCGAATTTTCGGAACAAGGTGATAATGGTGGAGGGTGACGCGATGCAAGAAGATTATGGTCTGTCACCGGAAACGAAAACGATGCTGATGAATACGAATATCATTTTTCACGCTGCAGCGACCGTTCGATTTGACGAGAAGATGCGCATAGCCGTGAACATTAATGTGAAAGGCACGAGATGCTTATTACTGTTCGCAAAACAGATGCCGAAGTTAAAGGTAGATCGGAGATTTTTTAAAACCTATCGTTAAACAATTGAACCAATCATTACAATTAAAAGCGCATTATAAATTGTATTTCACACTTAACACTAAATCTCGAAATCTATCTACAGTCATTCGTACACGTATCAACTGCATTTTCGAACTGTATACATAAATACATTGATGAAATACACTACAAGCCACCTATCGATGGTGATAAGTTAATATCGTTGTTGGATATATTTGATGATGAACAACTTGAAAAAATCACTCCTATGTAAGTATTAATTGAATAGGTAAACTTGTCGAAGAACTGGGACCTCTCCGATTTCGATGAGCTACAGATATGTTGCAAAACTCGACATTTTGAGTAACTTTTTCCTTTGAAAAAATTGGCGGTCGGCCTTAGTTTCCGAAATATTCGCAGGAAAACTTTCGCTATTATACAATCGTACTCTAAGTACGTATACTATTGCACGATGAGAAGAAGAAGGTCTACCCACAAGCTGAAATGTCACAGGGGCAAGGGGAATCGTCCACTCGCGTCAACCTATCCCCTCCAACACAGTTCGTCCCGTGACGAAGAACGTAAACAAAACCAATCGCGACAATCCGCGGATATGGACAGCCGCTAAGAACCGAAAAGTAGGACTTCTTGGAGGGGATAGGGTGGAGCGAGCGGGCGATTCCCCTTGCCCCTGTGACATTTCAGCTTGTTGGTAGACCTTCTTCTTCTCATCGTGCAATAGTACGTGCACGCCCGCGACAGTGTGTGCAGCACCACGCTGTCGGCGCCCATACAGCACACTCCATTGCAGGAAGGGTGCCGGAAGGTTCCACCGGAACATTGCTGGAACGTTGCAGGAACCTTCCTATGTCCGCCCCTGTGGAACATTGCACGGCAACCTTCATGGAACGTTCCGGGCATTTTCTAGCAACCTTCGTGGAACGTTCCGGGCATTTTCTAGCAACCTTCGTGGAACGTTCCGGGCATTTTCTAGCAACCTTCATGGAACGTTCCGGGCATTTTCTAGCAACCTTCATGGAACGTTCCGGGCATTTTCTAGCAACCTTCCTGCAACCTTCAGGGAACGTTCCTGCCATGGAGTGTGCTGTATGGGCCGTTGTCTTCTGTTTGTATAGACACTGCGCAGCAACCTACAGCATGCGTATCTAACGGGTGCTTTACGCGTCCGCGAGCTTTTGTACAAATTTCTCCTATATACATGTTACCGCCGCTCGATCTTCGTTTCCGAGATATTCGCGAAAAACTGCTGCTACTACTACAATGTATTCTGCCGTATACCTATCTACAGTACGCGTCCGTGGCAGCGTATGCGCAAGCATGGGACCAAAGCAAATGACGAAGCTGGTCTTTGTTTCCGAGATATTTGTGTAAAACTTCGGTTGATTTTTTTCGACGCAACGCATTCCAGTTTCCAACTTGTCCCGGGTATTAGTTTGGTTTGGGTTAGATGAGGGGGGGGGGGGGCGCCCGCTCGCGAGCGCGTAAAGCATGGTAGCGAACCAATATGAGTCGGGGTGTTGACGGACATCCGCAAGTTTCTGGTTCAAATCTCTAAACTCAGATCGGTTCGCTACCAAGCGTTACGCGCCCGCAAGCGGGCGCGCGCCCCCCGCCCTAATCTAACCCAAACCAAACTAATATCCGGGACAAGTTGGAAACTGAATGCGTTGCGTTGGAATAAATTAAACCGTTGTAATTGAACCGTTTAGTTTACCCGGTATATACGTCGTCTGCCGGTCACAGCGAGGTATATGGAGAAACAGTAGACAAGCGGCGGACCCGCACTGACGCATACGCTGCCACGGTGGCGTACATATACATATATGCAAAATTCAATGAGTAGTAGCAAAAGTTTTTCCTCAATATCTCTGAAACTAAGGGCGACCGCCAAAAAGTTTAAAGGGAAATGTTGTTCAGAATAATGACCTGGACAACATATCTGAAGCTCAACGAAATCGGCGAGGTCCCAGTTCTTCGACAAGTTTACCATTGAATATTTTGCGGAATATGATTGTGTGAATAAGAAAACGAGGTAACTATGACGAAACATAAACTTTTCACTTTCATAGACTGCTGAAAAACTGGCCCAACATGTACATATACACTAAAGCAGTTGGGGAAAGTATTGTTGCAAAGTATAGCGAAGGTATTCCAACGTGTATCGTCCGACCTTCTATTGTTTTATCAACAGCCGAAGAACCACTTAATGGATGGACAAATAATTTATATGGAGTTACAGGGATATTTGTAGGAGGATTTGTAGGTTTGTTGCATACGATACATTGTATACCAGAATACACGGCGGAAATGATACCAGCTGATTATGTAGTCTCTACTACAATTGCTGCTGCTTGGAATACTAGTAATAGGTAAGTATTTAATTTTATCATTATAATTTCTTTATATTAACTTCTTGCGTTATCAAGTATATATATTACACACACACACACACACACACACACACACACACACACACACACACACACACACACACACACACACACACACATGTATATATATATATATATATATATATATAATATAATCTTTATAATATAATCTTTAATTTGAAAACGAAAAAATGGAGTAAGATGCTTTTCACTTGAAATGGAATAATTTTGGTTTATTATAAACAGAAAATAATGAAAAGGTCGTGACACTAGTATTACAAATGTAAACTATTGATTACTAAAAAATTTCAATTATTAGGTACTTGTACGTACGTATATATATGTAATATAAGAATGTTTGAAATGTAATCTTAGGAATATTGATTCTATTACTTTATAGGAAATCTTCTGCAATATTAGATAAAGATTCTAATATAGCTGTTGACGAAAGAATCCCCATTTATAACTCTGTATCTTCATGTCAAAATCCCATTACTTGGGCTACATCTCTGAAAAAATATGAAACTTTTAGTTTGGAAATACCTACTATGCACAGCATTTGGTATTATATGCTCACACTGAACAGACATTTAATTAACCATAAAATTTGTGTCATCCTCTTACACTTTCTGCCGGCAACTATTGTTGATACGTTGGCTTATCTGACTGGTCGAAAACCCATGTATGTATTTATATATAAAATATAATCCATATTCGGTAAATTATAACCGACTGAATATGTATAGGATTGATTAACAATGATGGTAAATATACTTTCAGATTGTTGGATGCGTATAAGAAAATAGAGAAATTTAGCAATGTGGTACAGTACTTTGCAATACACGAATGGAATTTTTGTGACGATAACGTTCAGAAACTTTGGCAAGGGTTGAATTCTACCGATCAAGGAATCTTCAAGTTCAACATCAAAAACCTAGACTGGAATGAGTACACTTATTGTAGTAGTAGAGGCTTGCGTATACACATGCTTAAAGACCCACTCGACACAGTAGAAGCAGCTCGCAGACTATATCGGAAGTGTGTTTCGTTTCATAGACTCATTAAAATTAAATTTAATAGCATTCTATGGTATAAAATAGCTTTCTAAAATTCAAATTTCTTCTATTTCAGGCTAAAAATCGCTCATTATACGATAATGACATTGGCCTTCCTGTTAATGGCATGGGTAACTGTATATTTTCTGTCATTTCTTTGGTCCCTATGTCCTTTGGCACATTAATGGTTGGTAATATTTAATATTAGCTTTGTAACCTTTTCTTCTAAATGGTAAATTAGTTGAATGGAAATTTTGTTGCGGCTGTGTATAGTGCATACCTGTTGGTTTATTTAAAACAGCTGATTATTATTGATATCGTGCACCTAATTTGCTGTAACGCTAACAAATGTCGCCACGTGCCTGTAACTTCGTGCATAAAGTGTGAAAAATATTAAGCGTGTTGCGTTCTTAAATCGTATTTCTCACCATGCGGGTCACAAAAATTTCTGCTTGTAATTATTATCCTATGATAATATCTGTTCAGAAATCTCGAAGAATTGTTTAGTTGTGACATATTGGGTAAAATCTGAAATATTTTTTGGATACCGGGGCATGAATGTTAAATAAAGCACAATATATATGTAACAATAACCACATATATTTAACGAGTAACAACGAAAATACAAAATACTCATAGAAGAGTTGTGAGCGTTAAGACACACGAAGCGTTCGTTACGATGTCCCGCAAGGTTCTGCCCTTTTCGTCGGTGGTATACGAACGCCCGAAAATTAACGGATGGGGAAAACAAATTTCCCACGCGCCTCAAGGATGCGAACGAGTCCTTAGGATTTCGCTGGAGGCTCTGGCAATCGTCACATTTATTGCCCTAGCCCCCAAGCTCGACCACCCGCAGTAGACACTCGAGCAACCGACCGTTTTAGGCCTGAGAAGTACATAAAACTTTCTCTCGTACTACAGTCCGCTACAATTTGTTGGATGTTAAGAGAAAGTCGTAGCTCTATGTTTAGTTGTAAGTCTGACAGTAAGTTTCTAATGTTTTCAAATCTTTCTTGGTCCTGTGAGTAACTATGCGCCAGTTGAGTCGAGCGTTTATCATAATAACTGTAAGTCGCCGTCGTTCGCATAATCACTGTCGTGATAGGAAAGAACTGGAAATCAAATAAAATCGCCACAGTCCCAAAAAAATCGCCTCACTCGCGCATTATACCCGAGTTTATCAAGAAGGCTGCGTATAGGGATGTGTAAAAATGTGAGGTTAGGTTGCTGGATAGGTTAGGATCGGCGATTGGCACTAAAACACTGAGTTGCACACAGGAATGTGACGTCTTTATTTGTAAAGAGTGTGCCAACGGGTGAGCCGTTGTGCGCACTTGAAATTAGAGGGTTGAGCCCCCGTACACTCTCTTGTACAATTCACACGTGTAAAAACGTGCACACGCGGACACGCACAATCGCGAATGCACACTCTCTTGATAAATGCACCCGAACTGTGTCGTGAACACCGTGTTTGAGCTTACAGATTAACTTGTAATGAGATGAACACAATAATTGCTTGTTGAGCAACGCGGTAAAGGGACAATGAACAAAACGTGTTGTACGTTGCGCACGGTTGTGAACAGAGAGGATCTCAAGATGGATGCGCATTTCCGCCTCGGCGTCTTCTCGAACATTCTCGAGCGTCGATCGAGAAGACGGACGCTGATTGGTCGATCGCGGATCGACCGCGACTTCCGCTGCCCAGGAGGTGCTGCGGTGATCGAGAGTGCGGCGGCGCAAAGAACTACTCATTCCCAAACAGGATGAATCGATACAAGTAAATACAAGTAAAGTATCGATACTTTCGCTTCGATACCAAGTAATTTTAGCATCGATACCAAGGGTTGCGATACCAAGTAGGTATCGATTAAAAGTACTCGTATCGAATGGGGCGAGTATCGACATTCTACATGAAAGATGAAAGCAAACATATATACACTTGGCCCAAAAATATTGTTCGAACTACTCCAGATGCACGATACAGAGCATGATGTAAGGATTTACAGCATGATGTAAGGATTTACCTTACATCATGAATTATGATTTACATTATGATGTAGAGTGAACTAACTTCACACAGTTAGCATCTGCTCTGCTCACATCCCTTCTACAATGTTTTGTGAATATGGTGAATAAAATGTATATAGGTAAGGACATGGACCTGAAGCATGAGCTAGACTTATAGTCGCGGGGGTGTAAGCGAAAGACGCAAGGGGAATCAAGCTGTTTCAGCCATCTTGTTATGATATACTAGTGGTGCCATCTATGTCATACCGTGGTAAACTTTGAAACTTTACACTTGCATTACTCAGGTTTCATAAATTGATCAATGTTTTTATAAATAATACATATTTATACGAATTGTAATACATAGGGTGAATGAAAATACGTTATATTTAATTGCCAGAAAATAACTATATATATAATGGGATATAGAGTGCACTACTAGTATATCATAACAAGATGGCTACACAGGCGATTCCCCTTCCGTCTTACGAGTAAACCCCCCCTTCATGGACCTGAAGGACAGTGCCTAGTTGCGGGGGGTTTACTCGTAAGACGGAAGGGGCTGCGATGTGAGGGACGACTGGTGGTGTCCCCTACAGCCGAATATAAGTTTTAGAAATAGCGTCCTTCATTGGTATAGCCTTGTGACGCCATTGTGTAAAACGGTGGAAAACTGTGCAAAACAGTGTAAGATACTTTCGAAAATACGTAAGTAATATTCAATTTTCTAGTAAAATAGTACAAATATTATATTTGAAGGTTAAAAATTGGTATATATTGGTTTTGTCAGAAGAAATTTTCGACGGTATGGCACAGATGGCACCACCAGTCGTCCCGCAAAAAGCGGCTGGAAGAGGTCGATTCCCCTTCCGTCGTTCGCTTCAACCCCCCCGTCCCTAAGCCTAGCTTATGCACTGTCCTTCAGGTCCATGGGTAAGGACCTATGGCTTTGCCTCCCCCCATATTAAGCCATAATTCAATGTTACATAATTCTGATGTTTTACATTATGTCATTGTAATTTATAGTTATTGTCATACATTATGTTATATACATATATTTATAACTACTTACAATTTTTTTTTTAGGTAATCCGCATTCCGCGCGCTAACGCCTCGGGTCATGTGTTGCGTTAGCCTTTGTTGCTATGTGTATATATATACTCATTATGATTCGATACAAGTAGGTATCGATACTTTTGTGTCGATACCGAGTAAGTACCGATACTTTCATTCCATACAAGTAATAAGTAAAAGTATCGATACTTTGGTGGTATCGATTCATCCCGCTGCGTATCGCCTTATACGCGAATACATCAGTACGTTAAGGCTGCCGTCTCATTTTTGTTATGGTCCGAATCGATCGAAGCGCCCCTTGTAAACAGACGGACCCTAATGAAACTAATGCGGCCGGTAAAAAGAACTTCTACAGAGGTGACATCTTCAGGTACTCTGTGTAGACGAATTTTTGACGCATAGTTGCCGCATCTTCTGTTATCTCTGTCTCTGCCGCGCTGTTGCTAAAGCTCTTTCTATCGAGAAGTCTTGAAGGAATAGGTACGGTACGAGAGCTGAACGTAAAAGAGGATAGCAATAATGAAAGATAGAGAGGTTGGGTAGTGAAGTTAGGAAACATGTCAATGAAACAATACTAATTTTCGAATCAATATCCTTTTACTTATACGTAGAAGGATGTAATATCTTGTATAATCAATGTGCAATTTCAAACCATACAATATGAATAAGGGACATCACCGAAGTGTAACACGCCGATCGTAATGAAATTTATGAATAATATAATTCTTCGAAAAACATATGACACTTTCTTTTTTATATAGCGATACATCAAATTATCTTTTCTACCAATAAAAATTATCTGTTGCTTAAATACAAATTTAATAACGTAATCATTTTTTAAACGATTTTATTCAGCTTTGATCCTCTGTTTGTTGTATGTTTGTTTGTCTGGTTCAAATCTGGCAACTCAAATTTAACCCACCCCCAACTATCCAATTGTCTTGAAACTTTGCAGGCGAGCGTGGTTTGGATGACAATACAATATTTAAAAAAAAAATTAACCCCGAGAGGGTAAAAATATTACCCAGTCATCGATAAATATAACCCATAACCACAAATCCAAACGACTTGAAATCAACCATCTATATCTTTTCTTCTATCTTGCTTTTGCCTTCTGTCTGTCTGCCCCTGTGAACTTAGAAATGTGTCTGAAAAAATTAAAGGATGAATTAAATTAATTATTTCCTTTTTCACTTTCATGGGAAAGAGACGGCGGCGTCGATCCTCTCGCGTGATCGTATGGTCCGCGAGGAAAAGTGGCATTGCTGACACTTGTAGTGGTCTTGCACTTTGCAGCGCTGTCGACGCCGGACCGATACAATAGTTTTACTATTTTCGGAGGGAGACCTCTTTCGCTTTTTCAAGCTTTTCGGTTTTTCTATCGCTCTTTCTGCTAATATAAATTGAGGCTCCCGAATAGGCATGCATCTATTGTGCCGACTATCTATTGATTCGGGTAGCATGCATTCTAAATAAAATTGAACTAGTTTTGGCTCCATTTCCCTTTTCCAAAACGCATCATCTCTCTCTACTTTTATAGATTTCAGACCCTTCGGGGTCCAAACGCAAAATATACAGTACTTTCTGTCAGTAATATGTAACTGGCCTTGTACTTGATAAAAATAGTGATGCGCTTTGTTCATTGAAATACCTGTTTTACGTGCGAACATGCACCGGACAGCGGGTACTGCTTCAATAGCTTCTTCCGGCGAAAAGTTCTCCACTGATTTGGGGCATTTGATTTCCACAATACCCTCTTGACCGATGATTCCATCCGGTGAAGCTCCTAAGAAGGGGATGCAGCTGTCGATGAAAATTCCACATTCTGCAATATCTGTATATTGCTTCTTCAATTCTTCGCGAGCAATTTTCTCGCATTCTTTCCCGTATTCCACCGCGGGTGCACTAATTATCTTCGGATACAGAAATGACTTCACTGCATTTGCGCAAAGCTTGTCAGGTCGGCGACGGCACACTTGTCCAAAATTGGATGCTGTCAACAATTTGGACCTATACTGCAACCATCTGCGGTTCTTCGCTTGTCCGATGGTCTCGTCTTCAATAGCATGTCTTTTACCTTGCCACTCACTGAGCATTTGCATATGCTTTTCCCGCTCCAGTTCATACATTTCGAATGGCATGTCTGGCTTCTGTGCATTTTGCCCATAATCAGAATCTTTCTGCAAGGGCAATTGCTTGCGTACATATCGCGCAGCCTTCGTTTCCTTCTGTTTTGCAGCTCTCTTTTCCTTTTCTTTCTTCTTCTTTTCTTCCACTTGGCGCACAACTTCGGGTGTTTTCTTCTTCATTACCGCATTCAATCGCGAGTGCACTTGGTTAGTGTTGTACTCCACGACCGCAGCAGCACATCTTCCTGTATACGATCCTCTTTCAGCGAAATTTAATCTTTTTCCGCCAATGTACTTGGCAATTATTGCGTTCAAACTTTCCACAGCGTTATTATTTGTGTTATAGAGTAAGCTCTCCGCATGAGCTAACAGTGGACGAAGTATTTCTGTTACGTCCTGGTAGACTCCAATTTTCATCAATTCTGGAACGATGTTTCTTTCATTCTCTTTATTCTTTCCATCGCAGAAATATTCTAGTTGTGCACACTCTTTGTGTTCACCAAACACGTGGCTCGGAATATTCTGTATGTCGCCATACAAATTCTTTGTTTTCTCGTCGATTGATACATTCTGATTGTATCTAAACTTTGCGACTTTTACGATGTCCGTTCGCATCCGGCGAATGCTACTTTCCACAGTTTGTCTCAATGGTCCACATGTGGTCTTCTTTACAATCGCTTTCATTTTTGTGCAAAAGTTTCGCATTCGATGAAGAATTAAAAATTGTTTAATTATGCTGTAGTGAATGTCGTCTCGAGCACGAGCGCACATTCGAGCTTGAGCTCCGAGCTCATTCCAGGACAAGCGAGTCCGCCAACGGAGTGGGGAGCGGCCTGAGTAGTGGGAGCGGAGCGTCAAAGGCTGCTGCAGGGGTCTCCAGAGTTTGACGCTCCGAAAATATGGCACATTTTGGGGAATTTTTAAAAGGAAAGTATTGAGTATTATAATTCCAATCTCTGTACTTTTATTAATTGAAATTTGAAAAATGTGTTCAAATTTTTGTATGCAATAATAGTAATTTGGTTCAAAGTTATAATGGTAGTAGTAAGAGGGGTTTGAAAAAGAAGTTTGTTGCTGGCGAGCATGATTTTGGCTGTCGTAATATGTATATCTGAAACAAACAACGCACAATTTTTCTTAATCTATATGAGTGTGGTTATGGTATGAACTTTAGTTCATGTTGAATGAATAATGTTGAAAAGCACAAAAATTGTTGTATTTCAAATGAAAACATTAATTTTTTGGAAAAGCATATGTTAGTTTTTTGTGTTGCAAAATTGGATTTTTGCAAATAATTCATTCTAGTTCACACGATAACCACACAGATTAAGAAAAATTTTGCGCTTTTTGTTTCCGATGACTGCGACAGCCAGAATCATGTTCGCCAGCTACAAACTTTTTTAAACCCTTCTTACTGCTATCATTATAAATTTGAATAAATTATTATTATTGCATACAAAAATTTAAACATTTTTCAAAACTCAATTAACCCTCCGTATCCTGTGCCTGAGTCAATTTTAACCCACTGCTTGAGGTCGCTAACACACACGGTGATGGAACTGTGTATGTAAGTCGCGGTCAAGCGATTATTTAGCTGTCGGGGGTGTCATAAAAGCAAAAACTGGGCCTTTCCAGTGACCGTGTTGGGGCAACAATGGGAAGCTCGAGACAATACCATATTTTCCTTGGAGAACACAAAATGGGCATACGGCCTCTGCAGTCATAGAATTCTCCACCACGAGACCTTATACCGAGGAGTGGGGAATGAAAATACCACGGTCGAGCTCGAAGGCGCACCGACTGCCCTAGGGCAGACTTAGTGTGTACCCCTGGTGTATATCTTACTTCATACCAAACAACTTTGTACGAAACGTGGCAATTGTCAAAATGTTATTCCGTTTGGGTCCGAATATTTTTGGGGTTGTCACATTTTGCCACATTCAAAATTGTTTTATAAATACAGACCCTCAAAGTACACAACTTTCCTCGATCTTTTGAAAATTACCTTTCGTATTTGGCAAAATGATATTTAAATCCTCCTTATTTTCAAATGGACTGTAACATATTTCAATTTGACCAAAATCCCAAGAGTTTATCCAGATATTATCTTTGCCCATCTCTGTTCTCCAGCCGCTTCGCCGTGATTCATTTAAGTTTTCCCCATTTTGCGGCGCAAATTGCATTCCGATATCTTTTATAGTTCAAAAGATATACAAAAAAGGCCCCAAATTCTTCAACCCGGGGCCCTATCGCGTCAGCGTGGTCTAATACCGCAGCTGGACCGTCGCAAAAGTAGATATTTCCACGCAGAACGGGACCTGTGCGATTGCACTCTTAAAATGGCTACCGTTTTCTTCCCCGTCTGCTACGTCAAATCTAATATCCTCTGGCGAAAGCCAAAAGCACCTTGCGCTCTCTAATGAGATCTAAAAGACCGTACGCTTTCATCAACAGCTCATAGATGGCGGAAGTATCGGCCATAGTGGTAGTGGAAATGCGTCCGTGAGGCGCTGTTGCCATTTTACAAGTTCGCGCGAGCGCGGGTTGCAGGATTAAACGATGACCCTGTATTTAGGCAAGGCTTTACAGCTCGTCCATCCTGACATCATGGTCGGCCCGACCATGGTCAAGATCGTTCGCGCTACTGTCGGACTCCTCGGGGTCATCGTCGCACCTGACCCAGAGTCTCATTCTCTCGGGGCCGAAAATGCCTGAGAAGGGTTGCGGATTATGCTGAAATCCCGGCACGTCTTCGATAACATAACGATCTCTTTCTAACACTTTTTTGACCACATACGGTCCCTTATATTTAGGTAATAATTTTTTATTAACCCTAGGAGTAGTAACTATGTTTCTTATCATAACATAATCGCCAACTTCGTAAACGCGCGGCTTGTTGTGACGCTTATCATAGGCGTCCTTATTATATTTTTGTAATTTTTTAGTACTCTGGACGGCTATTTCCCTCGCTTCTATACGCCTATCACTCGTTTCTCCTTCAGAAAGATCTTCTAGGTAACATCTAAAGCGATCGTCAGTATACCCGTTTTGCGCGCAGCCAAACATTAATAGACTAGGCGTAGTCGCTATTGCTTTATGATGGGAATTATTAATGACGAATTGTGCTTCTAACAGTTGTGAGTCCCACGACTCTTCGCTGGTTAATTTGGCAAGGACTGCTCGCAGAAAGCGATTTATTCGCTCTACCTGGCCGTTGGCCTTAGGCGTCGCGGTGGCGACCTTGACGTGTATTATTTCCGATTCGCGTACGAATTCGTCGAATTCGGAGGAAGTGAAACAGGACCCTCGATCAGAGACTAGACGTTTCACCTTTCCGAAATGTTGGAAAAAAAGCTTGACCTTTTTGATTGTCTCTTTGGTTTTCGTGCTCTTTACAGCGTATAGTATTGTAAATTTGGTGAACGAATCTACCATGAGAAGTATGTATTTGTTCCCGACGTGCGTCTTTTCTAATGGGCCAAAATGGTCCATATGAAGGGTCTCAAACTGGGTGTTGCCCTTGTCGTACAAGTGCAAGCGTCCCTCGGCCTTTCCAGAAGGCACATTATAATTTAGACATTTAATACAATTCTCTATATACTCATGCGTTTGCTTCCGCATGTTGGGGAACCAATACACCTGCTGAATTAGTTCTGTTGAAATTAGAATCTAATAAAACTAATTCTGGTCGGTTTCACACCTGAACAGGTTATAAGCTAAGTTAAGTTACGCGCCTATAGATTAAGGAAGAACAATTAAATATAGAGGGCAGTCTAGTAGAAACGGACGAGTGCCTAAAGAGCCTCGTCCTCTTTCGTTCCGGACTCTTGACTTGAATAGAGGTGAGCTCACCAGTTGAGGGAATTAAGATAAAAGCTAGACTAATCATTGAGATTGTAACGGAGAATAATTTAACACGCTTTAATTTCGTTTTGTCAGAGTATACAAATATATATTTCTTTTGTTAACTTTCTACAAACAAATACACGTGTCGAGTAACTGTTCTCGCCTGAATCCTTCCTATCCCCATATACAAAGCTAGTCTATTAAAAGGATAAAACTAAAATAATATTAAAATTCTAACAGTAATTATGGAATTGAATAATTTCTAATTATCTGCGTCGCGGAAATCGGGATTCACATTATCTGCAAGACAGACAAGTAGGGTTATGCGCGAAGTGCGAATGTTTAGCATCTTGTTTAATAGATAATAATTTAATACATATTTTCTTATAAATGTTAATGTTCGCAGGAGCATGCATGATCGCCTAGGGTATGTACATACTGTGTGGAGATGGAGCTGAAGTAAGTATCGCATGTATCCTGTTTAATCATACGTTACGTGTAATTTTATACTAATATTGTATTTGTTTTCCGCGCCAACACAACAGGAAATAAGTATGATGATTCTACACAAGAAAGAAGTCGAAAATATTGATTAAAATTTCTGACATCGCCCCTACTAGGTATCACTTGTTACGGAACGTACTGTATATGGATTTGTTAATGTAAATATTGAAAGTTCCTCTTGTGACAATTGTAATCACCGATCGTGTATATTTGTAAATAATAAATAAATACTTTTTTGATATAAGTAGAATTAATTATTTAATAAATTCCAAAATCTGCTTCCTGCTTATGTAAAGGTAGGGACGTCCATGTGACGTCACGCGTAGGGAATCTTTTGGTAATTCTGGCCCTCAGATGGCGCTGTTGGCTGTGCCAAGCAGACGGCAGAATCTGCTGTCGATCTGCTGCCGATCTGACATCAGGCTCTGCACCTCAGGCTCTGCACCTCAGAACGCAGCCAAATGCGGACACAGACTACTGCAGTCTGACGTCAGATTCTGCGCTCTCGTACCAGACCCTGGTACCAATCTGATGTCTGATTGGAGACAGATGGTTATCAGGGACAATATCGTCTCATGAATCAGTCGAAAACGGTAAGATTTTCTTCTGATTCTGATTCTCCTTCAACCAAATTTTCGTCAACATAATACGTATATACGCGTTACACGCACACCTTCAGCCAAAAGAAACTAGTGTATGTTTCGTTCGTCGACTCTCGGGATCATTCGGCAGGGATCGGCGTCCGTCATTGTACATATACCTATGTATACTATTGAATTATAACCTACCAAGTGTCATCGCTTTATAACCTACCAAGTGTCAAATAAGGAAAGTTGTCAAAATTTTCTGAAATGTTTTTACACCACATAAGACACTGAATTATTGTCTCAATTAACAAGGTAAGTCGCCAAATTTTTGTTTATAGACTCCTTATGTAGAATCACAGACTTGGAAGTTGTCCGGAGAAGGTTCGACAGCATCTTTTTTCGCATAAATTTCTGGAAATTTGTACCATGCATGTACAAAATAAATGTTGTAGTAACAAAAAATTGCATTACATCTTGCATTTAAATTGCCAGATATTTATTTGTATACCAGCAATTTAGAGTTTTTATGTAAAGCTTATATATCCCAGAATTGAGGGACATCCCGGAACATGCAATATCCTGATGCCAAAAGACATCGAAAAGTCCTTAACCATTTTGGGATCCGGGGTTTCGTTTTCGAGATATTAACAAAAAACCCCGACTGTTACGCGTTACGATTAGTATTAGGTCTAGGCTGGTTTCCATCAGCGCAATAATCTCTGAAGGTTATAATCACGAACTCCGGGTGGATTGTAAAACGCAGGCAACAGTTCCGAAGGAAGGCAATCTCGTAATTTATCAGGTTGCCTGGCGGACATTGGGTTGTCGCCTGTACCCTGTTTAGATTTGGGACCGTGGCAGGGTGTCGAGTGGTATGGGACTACAATGACCCTCTGTACGGTCGATTCCAGCAGTCCCGGAGTTCGTTGATGTTGGCCAGGCATCCTGTGTCGCCGTTTGGACGCATGGGTTGATGTTTTGGGACGGTTTGTTTGACTCGTTCATTATCGGCGAGCGCGTGATTTCCCGGAGTTTTCCCTCTCTATGGGGCTAGGTGGGCCGTTCTCCTGACGATGCAACAACCAATGAGGATTCAATATCCGTATGGCCCACCACGGAATCTGCCTGAGAGGGAGGACTTCTGGTTCGTGCAGAAGAAAAGTCCGGCGGCCGGGCAGATACGTTAATGACGGAGATTCGTTAACGTCTCAATTCAATAAAACCCAAGGTCTCCTCCGGAGTGAGGACGGTACATTGAATAACTGGGTCGACTCAAGTTCTCATAATTACTCACTTATATTGTTATATTGTTCAACGTTACTGGCTATTAAATTCCCTGTCACATTTATATACAGTGTTCAATTATTCACCTTATCACGGTAACGCGTCATAGGGTCCGCGTAGTTTTTAGTGTCGGAAGAACCGTAGCGGGAACTTACAACTCCCGTTGACCCGTCTTCAGCTCAGTCGGGTCTCATTGAAAACGCGCGAGAGACACCGACCAATCAGAGCGCGAGCCTTCCGCTGGAGCTCCCGCGCTAGCGTGGCCGCGCGCGGGGCCGCGCTGCGACTACGAACAAGCAAGGCGGCATGCATCGAAGGAAATTGCGTAGAATGGCAAATGAAAAAGACGTAAGAAAAAAATCGAACCTTTTGCCATGGTTTGTTTGCCATTTAAAGTGAATAATGAATAAAGGATAAATGGATGAAAATCACGTGTAACGTAAAGAAACGAATACAAAGGTTTTTTTTAGAAGAATCGAAAATAATAATTATTTTGAGTGAGGGGATAAGGAGCACGTAAATTTCCTTTTTTAATAACGTACAAACGAAAAGGTAATGCAACAGGGAACGAACGAAAAGTGATCATAGTTCGTTATTGTGATAAAAATCCGTAGTTCAATAACGGCCAACACTGTTGTTGATAATGAATAAGTTGGTTTAAAAACTCGGAAGAAAAATTTACGTACGGAAATTTGGAGAATTATCTCCGGAAATAAGCCGTAGCTTGCGTTAAATTTAAAAAATAATAGTCGCCAATAATGTAACTAAAACTCACCCTTTCGGAAATTCACCTGCAGCTTAAAAACCTGAGTGACTAGGTCACTGAACCGATCCTGGTCATCGACAGACGCGTCGAGTGCACAGCTGATCTCAGGTACACGACACCATCCAAAGTTAAGGGTCGCAACGTCAAGTGCGACCGGGTTAATGTACCGAAAATTCACTTCACTGCACGCCTACTAACACTGATCACTTAATTTATTTTCCATGGAACGTGTTGTTCCTACGTTATAAAAATTCGTGGAAATTAATTTTTACTTGGCGTTCGTGAGCCGTGGGTAATTCCCGCGCAAATTCTCACGCTGCAGCACTTGCGTCCCCGTTGTTGGGGGGGGGGGGGGGTACACCCAGAACATCGCGTAATACAGTAATGCCTCGTTAGAATCACGACGATCGGGGCTGGCAGCGTGATACTAACGCGATGCGGACACCATTCGTAGCCGACGACAACTTCGTGTCGACTCTTTTGTTCTCTCGCACGTTCTCGGATTCTCTCACTCTCGACTGAAGGATGGTGGGGATAGTGAGCGTGATTATAACGCATGGTAAAAACGTGACACTAACGATGAATTACTGTACTCTTGAGCAGAGAACATTTCTGCGACGCGATTGCTGACTGCTGACTGACAAGATTTTTTCCAAGCGACTTCTTCTACCCACAAATAGTTTCTCTCGTTCCATTATGAGTTGACCCCCACCAGGCCAAGAGGCTTCAGGTAAAAAGAAGCCAGCACATTTTCGAAACACACGTGCTTCGCAGATGCGCAACGTTTTTACAAAAGTCCGCGTTCCGTCCTTTTACTGCCAATGTACCCATTGCTTCGAGGTAGGCTGCAGAGACCACGTGTTTCGGTTCGAAAGGGTCCGAAGAGAAGAGAAACAGAAAGTCTTCGAGTTGCTATAAAGGAAAAAATCCTGTTTCCTGTTTCCCTTTTCCGATACCCTGAGTTCACGTCTGCTACGAAGCGGAACCAACTAAGCCATAAATTACCCAAAACTGTAGGAAACCGTTCTCTACCGCCGACTCGCGGGACAATACGGTCATAAACCGCGATCCTAGCGAAATGCTCTGGCCGAATGTTTGGGAACTAGCAATTAAAAAGTATTATTCAACATCAATACGGCTCGCGAAGAGACACAGGAAGAAAGAGGGCATGTAGTTCGCTGACTGCGCGTAGTCCCGCCTGGTTTGTCCTATCTTCAAATTAAAGACGGATCCCTTATCTCTCGATATTAACACGCGCTCGAATTTCAAAACAAAAGCATGCGTCGACGTATTCCGTGCGAGAGAAGGTAGGCTTGAAGTTCGATTGGTCCTGAACCAACCATTTGGACCTACTTATCTCTCGTGTCTAAACACGCGTTCGAATTTCGAAACAAAAGCATGCATCGACGTATTCCGTGCGAGAGAAGGTGGGCCTTGGGGAGGAGATATCGCTGTGAAGAGGGCCTCTTCACGACAGTGGCCGTTTGGGAGGGATGCAGGGCAGATTGGTTAAATTAGGGCCATTTCTTCTTTATAGCAACTCGAAGACTTTCTGTTTCTCTTCCCTTCGGACTCTTTCGAACCGAAACACGTGGTGTCTGCTTTCTATCTCGAAGCAATGGGTACATTGGCAGTAAAAGGACGGAGCGCGGGCTTTTGTGCAAGTGTACGAATGGTTCGTTCGTTGCACTTCTGCAAAGCACGTGTGTTTCGAAAATGTGATGGCTTCTTTTTACCTAAAACCTCTTGTCCTGGTGGGGGTTAACTCATAATGGAACGAGAGAAGCTACTTGGGGGTAGAGGAAGTTACTTGGAAAAAATCCTGTCAGTCAGCTAGCAATCACGTCGCAGAAATGTTCACGGCCCAAGAATATTACGCGATGTTCTGGGTGTACGCTCGGAACAACGGGGACGCAAGTGCTGCTGCGCGAGAATTTGCGCTAGAATCTCCGCGCTGAAGCATGCATCGACAATGGCGGTGGTCACGTGGAGCAGTTCTTGAATTGACAACAATCGGCCCCGAAGGGGGCCACCAATTTTTAGAACGTAGGAGCAACACGTTCCATGAAAAATAAATTAAGTGATCAGTGTTAGTAGCCGTGCAGTAGGGTGGACCTTATTTTTCGACTTTCAAATTTTTTTCGGGACACCCACTGGGTGAGAAAATAATTTGTGTATAATTTGAAATCGATCGGACAACAGGAAGACGTGCCTCATCGCAGTTGAAGTTTTTTTATTTTTGGAATTCATATTTCTCCATTGTAGTATATCGTTCATATATATTTTTATATATCGTTGAATTTGTCTTTTTACGCTCTGTAACAATATAAAATGAAAGTATAAGATCACTTAAAAAAAAACATCATGACCTTGAAATCTTAAAAATTGACCTTCAGAAAAAACTTTTTTCGTTTTCATTATTTTTACCTTGCCAAGCAGTACAACTTTTGTCTAAGAAATTTTTTCATATCTTTATAAATAACAGATTTCAAAATTTTAATGGAGTAACTGATACTTTCATCAAAATTACATTGTTTCTAATTATTTAATATTATTTTTAGTTTATACGCGTGGAGTAGATTGTGTAAATGGTCATGAAAAATTTGAAAATGCAGTTGTATTTGCATCCGGTAGGTAGTTGGAACCTCTAAGAATCCGTTAGTTTTCGACTTGCTCTGAACAGAAGATCCAGAACCGAAGGTTTAGGAGGGGTCAGGCCTTTGGAATAAAAAACTGAATTTCATAGTGTAAGGAATATGGGATTTCGACTGTCTTTCGATGTGTTTCCAAGCGGTCATTTAGCCGTCGTCGTGGAGGGTCTTGGAAATGAGAAAGCGTGAGCGGCACTTGGGGGTGTCATAAACCCTTTGGGGGACTGCGACAGGGGCCAAACAAGGGAGGCTCGAGGCGACTGCGTTGCCGAGGGGCATTCTTGAATGTATCATTGTCGACGACGCATCGTTGCTTTTTCGTGAAATACAGTATTACAAAACGATATATTCGCTTTTCATTGTGTTATACTTTTTAAATCTCTTACAATAGTGCCTATTTCCCGAGCGTTCAGTGAAGTAAATTCGAAAATTCGAATCAAAAATGCAAACCAGAAGCGAAAAATTATTTCTATTAGATCATGACGAAAGTCAAATAATTGGTGCCAAGTTGCCATCTAATGTACAAGTGTTACGAGTTTTGTTTTATAACATACGTAAGGTGCGACTAAATCTTCATACGAGTGCTTCTTTAGTTGTAAAGGAAATTGAGGTCATTTGGGAAAAAGCACGGATCCCTACAAAAAAGACACAGCATAGCATTACAAATTAGAATCGCTATACAATGATTGGAGGGCGTTACAACGAAATTCTACACGCCGAAGTGAACTTCAAGAAAAACGAGAGCAAGATTTTCTCGATAAAATGGATGACCTTTTCGATATAGCACACGCTGATGCATTACAATTAATACAAATCGAAGAAGATAAATTATTTTTGGAAAATCAAAGAAGGAAGGGACCACCTGGGTCAATGATTGGAACGGATCGCGTGGTGTTCGAGCAAGAAAAGAAACAAGCAATACGAAAAGACCAACAAGAATCCAGACAAATGCAATATGAAATGAGTGTTGCTGAAGGTACATATTTCTTATATATTTAATTTTTATACATACAAATATTGTGAATTACACAGTACAACAAATTTTGACTTTTTTTCGGACTTGTAACATTCAATAGCCGTTTCTTATAGGTTTTCGTGCGCTGAAAACGAATCCGCAAACCATTTGTCGCCATCACCCTCAGTTTTTGAGAAATTCAATTTTGAAAAAAGCTGCAAATTTTCGACTTTGAACATCTTTTATGCCGAAACGGTAATAGTTATTCGGTTGCTTGTTGCGTCAAATTATTCTATGAACCCTCCCGAGTACAACGATATAAGTTATTAATGCATTATGAACATTTAAATATGTTTAAACAACGATCAAAGGGAAAAGGACACCCGAAATGCACCCATTTTGGCAGATATCCTTCAAATTATTTCCAAAACTAAGGGTCTGGGAGTGTTTGCGATTAGAAATAACTCGCACGCCGGGATTGAGGTTAGGGTTGGTGAAGTGGATTCAAACAGCAGCAAGTCGGCGCTAGCCACGTCGTTTATTCAAAACTAGAGTGTTGAGCAGATTTACACGCGTGGTGAGCCGAGAACGCGTTATATGAGCGGTGAGCTTTGAGAAAAATGAGAGTTTGCGCGATTGTTGAGAACAATGAGCAAGTGCGCGATGCAAGTGATTCGTTGCACGTTTCGAACAAGAGAGAGCCATGGCCCGAAGCCAGCTTCCGCCTTGGTGTCTTCCAGAAGCTTCTGGAAGACGCGCCAAGCGGAAGTGAGCTTTGATTGGGTGAACGCGCGGACGACTGGTCCTATTGGGTGATCGCACCGGCGGCCAGATCTGATTCGGTGATCGATTGTAGATCTGCCGTCGTGCTCCGCTGCCCGTGAGGTGCTGCAGTGAGATGAGAGCGGTGGTGAGAGGAACTACTGCTCGAATCGCAAACAGGGAGAAAATCTGACCATTCCACGCAATGCAGCAGACAGTTTTCCTTCGGAAAGCGTCAACAGAAGTGGTAAGTCTCGTTTTGTTTTCAATACAGAAGCGAAATAGTTTGGCAAAACGCGCGGAGCCGGCAGTGGTAGTCAACGGCGCGGCGTCCGGCGCGGCGTATCCACAGCCGCTCGCGCGCGACTCTCACCGTGCTCCAATATTGTATTTGTTGTTTATAAACTATTTAATAAAAAATTATTAACTATTACATAATAAACTATGTAATAAATTTTCTGTAATTTCAAACTTTGATTTTTTGAATATGCAAGGTGTCGGCGCTATGTGTGTATAGTTAGATACATCAGTTCCTAATGTATTAAAAATACCAAAGAACTGTTCGGGTGAAAGTCATACTATACGACGGGGTAAATTCATTGTCGAAGACGATTTTTTTACATTATTATTTTTAACAGATACAGGGTTATCCATTTAAGTCTGGCGGCGCTGCGCGAGTACAAATGAGAACGGCAACAGCGTCACACGCATTCTTACTAGTTCAATCATATGTCGATACATCCGCTATCTATGGGCTGTTGCTAAAAGTATAGGTTCGTGTAGGTCATGTACATGTTGCCGTTCTCATTTGAACTCGCGCGAGCGCCGCCAGTCTTAAATGGATAACCCTGTATCTGTTAAAAATAATAATGTAAAAAAATCGTCTTCGACAATGAATTTACCCCGTCGTATAGTATGACTTTCACACGAACAGTTCTTTGGTATTTTTAATACATTAGGAACTGATGTATCTAACTATACACACATAGCGCCGACACCTTGCATATTCAAAAAATCAAAGTTTGAAATTACAGAAAATTTATTACATAGTTTATTATGTAATAGTTAATAATTTTTTATTAAATAGTTTATAAACAACAAATACAATATTGGAGCACGGTGAGAGTCGCGCGCGAGCGGCTGTGGATACGCCGCGCCGGACGCCGCGCCGTTGACTACCACTGCCGGCTCCGCGCGTTTTGCCAAACTATTTCGCTTCGGTATTGAAAACAAAACGAGACTTACCACTTCTGTTGACGCTTTCCGAAGGAAAACTGTCTGCTGCATCGCGTGGAATGGTCAGATTTTCTCCCAGACCCTTAGTTTTGGAAATAAATTGAAGGATATCTGCCAAAATGGGTGCATTTCGGGTGTCCTTTCCCCTTTGATCGTTGTTTAAACATATTTAAATGTTCATAATGCAATAATAACTTATATCGTTGTATTCGGGAGGGTTCATAGAATAATTTGACGCAACGAGCAACCGAATAACTATTACCGTTTCGGCATAAAAGATGTTCAAAGTCGAAAATTTGCAGCTTTTTTCAAAATCGAATTTCTCAAAAACCGAGGGTGATGGCGACAAACGGTTTGCGGATTCGTTTTCAGCGCACGAAAACCTATAAGAAACGGCTATTGAATGTTACAAGTCCAGATGGCTGTTGTACTGTGTTATTGTAGGATCACGGAAAAAAGGAAGTCGCCTCAACGGGACTCGAACCCGCGATCTCTAGGTTTGCGCGCTGGCCAGCCGCCTTAAGGGGACTAGGCAGTCGAAAAATCGATTTTTTTTATTGCATTTTCCGAAAGTACTATCTTTTCTGAATAAAATGCCGTTTGGGTTATATTAAAATTCGCAAAATTGTTGATTTGGCAGCTAAAAAGATCAAGCGGTAACTTATTGCGTCGCCTTTGCCCAGAAACTTTAAACGCGATTTTCTCGAATCTTTTTTTCTCTTGGTTTTTTCCTGATTGCGAACGAATGGAGGTTCAGATCGACTTGAAAAAAATTACAGGATGTGTAAAACATGTGCCATTTCGCCCCAAACCTCTGATATGATCCGTAAAAATTCGAGATTTTTATAAAAAAATTGAGGAGTCACCGGATTTTTGCAGCGCACAAATAAGAACGAATTTTTCTCGGAAAAATCGCCGTTTTTCAGCCACCAATCGCATGATTTTGATTTAATTGTTGTTTTTATAGGTTTGGGCGGAAACTATGAATCCAACAAACAAGAATCTCGCCTTTGAAATCGGATTACGTCACATTTTAACACCGATATTAAAGCAAAACGACAGAAAAACGTTAAAATGTTTACCCGTCGGCAGCGCCATTTTTAAAGCACATATATATTTCTTAGTACTTTTTTTTCAATCTGTATGGTAGTAATAAACATTGGGTAAAAGCATATATCTGGATGTGCTTTCATTTGTTTACAAATAAATAAAGGACAGAGTCTATTTCTCACGAAAAACGACTGCCTAGTCCCCTTAACCACCTCGGCTACCGCCGACTTCCCCTCCTCGTTCTTCCGTATCCGCCTCTTATGTTATGGGGGTTCCTGATCCCACATTATATTATTTTTATATTACTTTTACTATTTCTATTAACATTTTGATTTTTTTTTAAACAAGTCAGAACAGTAGAATTTCAATCATCATCATCATCATCATCCTCCTCCATTGAATATCAAAGTCAGTTCCCTGGAAATGAAAATATTGGAATTGAAGATCCGGTTGGTTTACCTGGTCCGAGTAACTCCAAAAGAAGGCGTGCTCAAAAACAATTTATAACGCCAAATCTGGTTGCGATGCTCGACAGATGCAAATTGAGTAATCGCGATAGTATTGGCATCATCACAACAATTGCACAAGCTCTCGGACATAATATAGACGATCTAATAATAAATCGAACATCTATTCGCCGCCAGAGAACTAAACATCGTGCAGAACTTGCAAATAAATTACGCGAGAAATTTAATGATTGCGAGCTCAATACAATTACAGTCCATTGGGATGGAAAGCTTTTACCAATTTTAAAGGGGACAGGAAAGATCGAAAGACTACCAGTGTTAATCAGTTTCATTGGTGTGGAAAAATTACTAGGAATTCCAACGATTTCGTCTATAATAAATATAGCAGTGGAGACGATCAAGCTTCTGCGGTGTATGATTTATTAGAAGAATGGGGATTATCCAACAAAGTACAAGCACTTTGTTGTGATACTACCGCCTCAAATACTGGACGCTACCAAGGAGCCTGCGTTCTTCTTGAACAAAAATTGGAAAGAGAAATTCTATATTTGCCCTGCAGACACCATATATACGAAGTCATTTTACAAGGCGTCTTTAAAGAAAAAATGTACCAGTCTACCGGTCCAAATGTTCCACTGTTCAAAAATTTTCAAAATGCTTGGCCAACAATCAACAAATTAAATTTTGTATCCGGAATTGAAACCCAATATGTCCGTCAAACAATTACAGATACAGTTATTGAAGAAACAATCAAATTTTCAATAGACGTTTTACAAAAAGAACAACAACCTAGAGAAGATTACAAAGAATTTTTACAATTAATAATTATTTTCCTCGGTGGGACTCCACCAAAAAATATAAGTTTTCGAGCCCCAGGAGCTTTCCACCACGCTCGATGGATGGCAAAAGCTTTATATTGCTTGAAAATATATTTATTTAAACACCAGTTTTCAATAACTGTGGAAGAAGAAACTGGAATTCGTGATATATGTATCTTTCTCGCCACTTTTTATATAAAACCGTGGATTCGAGCTACAATGACAGCGGAAGCTCCACGACAAGACTTAGAGTTTTTGCAAAATCGATGAAAAAATAAGTCTTATAACTGTAAAAAAAAATGTGCAACCATTTATGGTATTTATCAACAGAAACGGCAGCGTTAGCATTTTTTGATAAAGCTGTGGGATAGAACACAAAATTACGAATGGTGGAAGCGCTTAATACTGAAGTCGACGAATCGTGCAAAAAATATACAATTAATCCAAATGATGTGGGAAACTATATTGAAATAGGAATTGACCATTTTATTTCTGAAGGTTCAAAAAAAATTTACGAACGATTCTCAATTCCCATTGAATTTTTAAAAAAGGATCCTAACGTATGGGAAAATGAGAACGATTTTCTATACGGATTGAACATCGTTCAAGGCTTAAAAGTTGTTAATGACACTGCTGAGCGTGGTGTTAAACTTATGCGGGAATACAATCAGTTATTGGCCAAAAACGAGGAGGAAAAACAATATATATTACAAATTGTTTCCGAACATAGAAAACAGTTTCCGGATGTAACAAAACGGTCACTATTAAAAGAAATATAAGATATTTACTCGAAAAAAATACTTTCATTTTTTATTCCTTCAAATATTCCTTTTCAGTTCTGAAACTACTTTTTTGTATTATGTATTATATTATGAGTATATTATACTATTCGTATTATATTATATTGGGAATTGTTTAAAGAGAAAAATTAAAGTATCTTCATTTGCGAATATATGAAAAAATTTCTTAGACAAAAGTTGTACTGTTTGGCAGGATAAAAATAATGCCAAAGAAAAAAGTTTTTTCTGAAGGTCAATTTTTGAGATTTCAAGGTCATGATGTTTTTTTTGTAAGTGACCTTATACTTTGATTCTATATTGTTACAGAGCGTAAAAAGACAAATTCAACGATATATAAAAATGTATATGAAGGATATACAACAATGGAGAAAAACGAGTTCCAAAAATAAAAAAACTTTAACTGCGATGAGGCACGTCTTCCCGTTGTCCGATCGATTTCAAATTTTACACACATTATTTTCTCACCCAGTGGCACCATACTGGGGGGTGTCCCCGCCAAAAATTTGAAATTTATTTTTCGACAAGAGTAACTAAGGTCCACCCTACCGTGCAGTGAAGTGAATATTCGGTGCATTAACCTGGACGCACCTGACATTGCGACCCTTAACTTTGGGTAGTGTCGTATACCTGGGACTAGCTGTGCACTGAGCTCGTCCATCGATGACCAGGATCGGTTCAGTGACCCAGTGCCACAGGTTTTCAAGCTGCAGGTGAATTTCCAATACGGGTGAGTTTTAGTTACATTATTGGCGACTATTATTTTTTAAATGTAACGCAGGCTACGGCTTATTTCCGGAGATAATTCTTCAAATTTCCCTACGTAAATTTTTCTTCGGAGTTTTTAAACGAACTTATTCATTATCAACAACAGTGTTGGCCGTTATTAAATTACGGATTTTTATCACAATAACGAACTACGATCACTTTTCGTTAATTTCCTGTTACATTACCTTTTCGTGGCTACGTTATTAACACAAGGGCATTTACGTATTCCTTACCATTATCCTTTATTCATTATTCACTTTAAAAGACGAACAAACCATGACAACATGTTCGATTTTATTTGTTACATCTTTTTCATTTCCCATTCTACGCAATTTTCTTCGATGCATGCCGAGTTGCTTGTTCGCAGTCGCAGCGCGGCGCGTAGCCACGCTAGTGCGGCAACTCGGCCGTCAGACTCGCGCTCTGATTGGTCGGTGCTTTTTATTAATATCTCGTTAACGAATCCTCGGAGGGCATTTTCGCAAAGGAAAAAGTTGTTTGCAATCACCGCCTGAATCACCCCCTTTAAGGAACCGCAGCATTTTTGGGACACCCTGTATATAGATTCGAAGCGCTTCGAAGCGCTTCAGATCCCATCACTATTCGTGGGTGAAAACCCAGGGTTCTGGCATCACTGCGCTGCGCGAAAGAAAGATTGGATGGGGAAGCAGGCGCGTGAGGGGCCACTGCGCTGGACAGCGCTGCTATATGTAGATAATACCGTAGAAATAAGTCAAACAATTATCACTGAAAATAAAAGAACCTTTTCCATTAAATCCCCCCCTCCACTCACAAAAATAAAATATAAGATAAGCTTATCAATTTTATAGAATTAAAACCACAAAATAGAAATGACGACGACAAAGATATGGTGTTTTATAAACCGACACTACCACTAATTAAAACATTCACTACCAAAGAAGAAATGCAGTTCAGAATACAAGTTATGCAATGAATTGAAAATATTAGAAGCCATCCATTCGACCAACATATACAAGGCCTAGTACTTCAAACTTTTCAGCAGGTAGTCATCATTTCCGCACTCCAATGCGGCGATTGTAGCATGCCACGAAAGCAATATGAATGAGTCATGTTATGAAAATTTGCAATACTGTTTCCCACCATCTGCATAGACACATGATTCAGAAAGTCCATTGAGGTCGGAGTATTAATTAATATTACACTATTATATTAGGATTATTATTATTATTATTATTATTATTATTACTCTTATTAGTATCAGTATTATTACGATTATCAGTATTATTATCACCAGTATTATTATCATCAGTATTATGATTATTATTTCATATTAACATTATGTTTGTATTATGCAGATTAATATTTGTTTATTTATATAAAATGTAATACTTACTTTATTTTAATTAGCTTGCTTGTATTAATAGAAACAATATTTCTCTGTCACCTTAAGGCGGAACCACATATTCGACATTCGCCCAATACACTATAAACGAAAATTGCAACTTCTGGATCATCCATCTTGCTCGTATGGATATGTTGTGCCTATCGTTGACAATGCTCGTGTGACTGCAGCCTCAACGTCCGCTGCTTCAACCTTCGTGTGAGCGTGGCCTGCGAGTGATCCATGTTCCTAGTTTTCTTAGCGTAGTCAAAGAGAAGGTATGCCCTCTCTTTGGCGTAGTTTTGCTTATTTTGCTCTGTTCAGATACTGTCCCTTAACATTTGAACACATTGGGGTGGCTGGAATGCTCGCGACCCGGGGGTCATCGCTTCCTGCAGTGGTGTGACACGGTCGAGGTTTTGCAATAAAACTGATATTCATTTGCAGATACACGCATATTCCCACCACTTCCTAAGTCCAATTTGTAGTATAAAGAGAACTACAAATGCATATTTGCTGGATCATTCCTAGTTCAGTGCGATTAGAAGATAGAGGCGTAGCAAGATTGGGTTCCATTAACAGTGCTGTTAGGTATTACTTTAAACATATTCCGCTTTGAACCCCCCCCCCCCCCCCCAATTCTCAGTGCGTTAAATCCGTGGGGTGGATTTAGGTAACACGATCAATTGTAAAGACCGAACTTATAGAACATAAGTTGTTATTCCTTACTCAGAGTTCTTTATTAGAATCCAATCAATATGTGAATTCCCAGTGTGGAATAAGCCCACATAGATACAACTTAATCGCTCGAGGAGAATCACGTTACGAAGTTACGAAGCAAAACTAACTTTTCTTAGCATCCAAACCCTATAACGGCTCCCAGTTATACCCAGGCACCCGTTCATGCGATACTAATAAACTCTAAAACAACCACAGATTCTTGGATTTAGGGTAGAAGCCCCAATTACTGACACATTAAGGACTGACTCTAATATTATTGAATAGTATCTGTATTTATTGACTAAAAGTACAAGTTTTTTATTTTTTTTATTATGGTTTAATATGTTTACTTCATGAAAAACATTTAGTGCGTCTTAGAATTTATATTTTTATATATAAATTCATTAATCTAAGAAACATATTTCTAGATCTATTACTGACACCTCTAAAACGTGTGTGACTGAATTACTGACACCCCAATTACTGCCAGCTAACCTAATACTGTTTATTACTCATTTTACGGTTATGTCGTCTCATGTACATGAGCAACTACTGCTATGACAGTAATACCAAAATGCTTGAAACGCTTGTACCAATCACTATCACCCATATATTAATTAAAAAGGCTTAATTAATCGTTATATTACGATCTTTGTGAATTTCTATGATACTTATATTGTACTAAAAAATTATTGTTTATTATGTAAATAATTTAAATATAGTAATTATAGCCCTTTCTTTAGTGCCCTGTTTTCTCTTTCACTAGTAAGGAAGTCGCCATTTCCACCGTTGTAATCAAATTAAAATTTTGTATCGTCTTATAGAAATTAATGAAAAAAAATATTAAGTGGTGCATTTTCTAGCGTATAGATTATAGGTTGAATTACATAATTCTTTTTGTGTATGGCTTTACAACGTTTATTTATTCGTTATTTTCAGTAAAATAGCTTAAGGTGACAGTAATTGGGTAGGTGTCAGTAATTGGGGGTTCTATCCTAAATAAGAAAAGTGGGATTCGTAGAAAATATTAGTAAAAGAAATTGATTGATGTCGGCGATTCCATAGTTGTGACATTCCATTATTCGCGTGAACGATAATTGTAGGTATGTGTGCCACATGGAACAAATATTACATTCATCGAGTTTCTCAATGAAATCTCCATGTCAGTAATTTTCCCAATCACTTGTCGCTTTGCAGGAGCAAGCTACCTACTTTTAAAAAAATGTTCAGTATAATGTATGTACCTGTGCACGTTTGTTTCCAGGAATAAAGCAAGAATGCCGCCACATGTCACAAATACGCCGACGGGTGTGCTATTCGAAGAGGACGCGGACCAGAAAGATGTAGCGATTGAAACGACCAAAGAGAAATACGAGTGGCGCATCGTCTGGAAGAACGTGATTCTCTTCGCGTACCTTCATCTTTCAGCGCTTTACGGAGTATACCTCCTCTTCACATCCGCCAAATTGATAACAATCCCCTTTGGTGAGCGACATTAATATTTCTACGGTAATTTTTGAAAAAATGAAGAGTCTTAAAACACTGAAAGTGCCAAAAATTAAGGTTTTCAGGAGCGAGAGTAAAAGATTTCCTAACTTTAAATTATTTACGAAATTTGATTTGTTTTGATTGCTGAATATGCTTAAGTATACAATAACCCAAAGGCATCACAAAATTTTTTATTTTTTGCATTAATATAGTCCAAATTCATGAAAAAAGAATTACATTTATAGAAAACCCTGTATGTAGCACCTCTTAGTTGTAGAGAAAACCGAATGTGGCATCCCTTAGTTGTAGAGAAAACTGAATGTGCCAATCATTTAAATTTGCAAGCACTGTAAGTGCCAATCCCGTATACCTATCGCTTACTTGGCTCTAACATTGTTTTCTACAGAAGCGGCGTTGGATGTACCAGCGGTACAATTTTTTAGCACTATTGGTAACCTATTTACAAAGGGACATTGCATTAAAATTCTACACTATAGTATACCTAGCCATTGGCAGTAGAACATTTTCCGATAAAAAAAATTAATTTTGGCCCGTACAGTATTTCCTGTACAGGTACACTTTTATGTTTTGTTCCTTCATCGTTGGTTTCCTGTCCTCTAGTAGTAGCTGCCTAGCTGCACCCTTGTTTGTAGAAACCTCCTAACATTAGAAATATGAACAACAGAAAAAATAATTACATTTTTTTTAATGATTGGGAAAAAGTAAACGATTGAAGATACTTATCATGGATTTGGGACAAAAGCGGAAAGCCTGTCTTGCTCCGTACTGAAGTGCTTATCTCATTTTTACCAATTGTTTCCGCATTCTTCACTTAGAAAATATGCATCTTCATTTTCCTCTTCGTCCTCATCGTCCGAGGATTGTGCCGGAACAAATAATTTTCCCGTATCTCTTATAAACGGTTCCGATTTTTTATTTGTCTTCTTCCGCATACTGAGGATCATTGGGTCGGAAGTGAGTAAAAGCCTATTTAAAATTAAAAGAACTGAGTAAGCCCCGTTTCACACATTCACGGCACGGCACCGTTTATGCGGTAAAAGGAACGAAGGTCGTATGAGATCTTTCACACTTGCCGTCGCCGCATAGAAGACTTCTATATGATCTCCGCATTTTTTACCGTGAAAACGGTGCCGTGCCGTGAATGTGTGAAATGGGGCTAATAGTCCAGTGTAAAAATCAGTTGTAACACCGGCCATGCCAGAAGCTAGGATATCGATATTGAATCGTACCTGTTCAAAACATCCCTGTTGCATCATTCGCATGCAAAAATACTTCAATTCCTTTGAATTTCACTGGCAGGAAAGGCGTTTTTGTAAAGAAAATGTGTCTTGTACCGCTTCTCACCCTTCTTACTACCCCGGTAGCAGCTAGTAGCAACCATTTTTTCTTGTACGTTAAAGGTAAGGCTTTGCCCCGTTCCAATGCGTAAAGGGCTGAGCAACTTGTTCGCCGCCACGGGCCGCACAGTCCCCACTACCAGTCAGCCAGTTTCCCCAGCATCAGCAGATTAGCCGCCACTCCATGTCGCTTCCTTAGGTATAGTGCCTATACGAGCTATAGTGACTTAAGTGTGAAGTCACTCAGCGGGGTCTTACCCGACACACCTGCTGGGTACCTCTTGCAGGACTGTATTTAGAGAAGGCCAGAACAAAACCAAGACCAGGACAAAATTGGGGCCCTAAGGCCCTAGGCCCCGGTTTTGTCCTGGACTGTATTTAGAGAAGGCCAGAACAAAACCAAGACCAGGACAAAATTGGGGCCCTAAGGCCCTAGGCCCCGGTTTTGTCCTGGTCTTCTCTAAATACAGTCCTGTGAGAGGTAGTAGGGAGCACGTTTAGCGGCCAGTACCCAGCAGGGTGTCGGGTAAGACCCCGCTGAGTGACTTCACACCTAAGTCACTAGGTATAGCTCGTATAGGCACTATACCAGTACAGTGTAGTGTAGGAGTTAAAAGAGTATGGTGGGTGGGTCGTTCTCCTGCGGCCCAGCAGAGCAGACAAGTTAGGGAACGGGCCGCGGGTTGCCCAGCCCTGGCGTAAGGTATAGTTCCAAAAATATCAGAGATATCAAAATGAAATTTGGTACAACTCAAACACATTCCAGGTACACTTAATCCTACCACAAATTAGTTCAATTGAGCAAACAACAAATCTACAAATAACAATTCTAGTCCTGAGGAATTTCCAGGTTGTCCTCTTCAAACGCATGTAGGCGCGTTAAAAATGACTGAATGTGACAGGCAATCATGCTACAATATCATCCAAATGTTCAATTACCTATATGTAAAAAACTTTCAGTATGGCGATATTTTTGAAAAATGACTTACAATTAGTGCCGCGTTTGTAGTGCGTCGTCTTCTTAAAGTTCGCCCTATCCTACCCTTACTATTATTTTTCCAGTCTTTAAAATCAGAAGACATTTTATGGCGGGATTTCCTATACGCGTCAGGACGTATGCGTTCGCCGTTTGCGTCCAGACGCAGACCACAAGTCACTTCCATGTCATTATTATAATCTTTGCCACTTGAATCGTAAAGAACACGATGATATGCGACATGTTCGAATAATTTTTCATGCCTCCCCGGAGGAAAATGTAATTGACATTTTTGTTGATGAAATTGCATTCCGTTTGCGTCGGGACTGCTTCTGATGCAGGCGATCGTCAGGCACGTGCGACCGATGCGGACACAACATTTGAATATTGGTCATAGGAAAATAAGAGCATTGTCCATTGTTTCAGTATAAATGCACCTGACGCACACGTTTGACACGTGCGTCTGACGCCAATAGGAAATCCGGCTTTACACTAGCTCTTTGAATGTGTTAAGAAGTCAGCCTTGTTACGTATTCACTAAGATCCAGAACGTTGCATTAATAAACCCCTTCTTTAAAATGAACTTGTGTCCATTACACGTGGCTGTCGAAGCCTCAGTATCAATTACTAATTAGGGGGGGGGGGGGGGGGGGATTCTTATAATTATGTCTGGAGTTCGGTCGGATATGAAGCATCGGATTGCTGGTTGGCGATTGAGTGTCCGGCGGCGTGACACTATGTAAATAATTATATTTTTTCATTTATAGTTATTTATACGTATGATTAATGGTGCAATTCAAAGAGTATGAGTATACTGTTTGAAGTCACACACAAATGATACCCTTATAGACCTACGAAATGTTACTATTCCAAAAAAAATATTCGCTGATACTTCCACAATAGCCGAACACAATTATGTTCGAAATTGACGAGAAGTCACTAAAATTTGAAAATTTTATCACAAATGCGGCACGAGTTCCCGTTGCTCAATCACTTTGAAATTTTGCACATATCATTTTCTCACCAAGCGCCACAATTTAGGCGTGAGGGGTGAGGGGTGAGGCAAAAGGAAACGGAAGTTGAAAAATAAGGACCGCCCTAGTGTACCTGTATCGTATATTGTTTTCTTCATGCTTTTTTTACTTGCAGCATTTGTCATACACGCATTTGGTGGCATGGGAATCACAGCAGGTGCTCACAGATTATGGGCACACAAATCCTACAATGCAAAGTGGCCGCTCCAGGTCATATTGATGGTCTTTAACACCATAGCCTTCCAAGTAAGTGAACGGATTTGTCCATAAACTGTTTTCAATGTTTATGTACAATAATTTGAATGTAATTAGCCCTAATTTAATTCTGTCTGATTTTTTTTCACGGCAGGATGCTGCAATTGACTGGGCCAGGGATCATAGAGTTCATCATAAATATAGCGAGACAAATGCAGATCCTTATAACGCAAAGAGAGGATTCTTTTTTGCGCATATCGGTTGGCTGTTGTGTAGAAAACATCCGGATGTCAAGGAGAAAGGGAAAGGAGTCGATATTAGTGATCTGGAAAGAAACCCAATACTTGCGTTCCAGAAAAGGTAGGATCATTTTTTCATCATCTTTTCTAGAGGTGCATAATTCTGGATACAATTAAAAAAAGGGAATACTTCGAGTAAAAGTAAAGCAAGACTGTGGAGTAACATTTTATAAGAAAATCAATTTTGAAAGTGTGTAGATACGATACAATATTCGAAATCACTAATTATCATACGGCACAGTTTTCTGTAAACATTTAATTACAAATTCTTGCATTTCTCTCCGTAAAAGTTTCAACTCTCGCATATTCTTTTAACAATGAAATTTTACTAGTTTATTAATTTGTACTAAAATCATTAGTGTAACAATAATAAGTCAAACTGTAACGCATAGGGTAAATCCGGGAGACGCGGTCGGGCCGGAGAGTTGGTCGAAACAGTTGATTCCTAGAGAATTAAACGTTCCGAACCTTAACACACTTTTGCATACACACAGATGTAGAGTCTGAATATAGCGACTCGACTAACTCTCCAACCCGACCGCGTCCCCCGGATTTACCCTACATATTATTTCAGCCTTGTTGACATGCAAACAGTTTTATCCTCCTCTATATTTATTTTTCATGAAAGAAATAAACTGTTATTTGACTTAACATCTTTCCTAATTTGCTTACAGGTATTACTGGATCCTAACGCCCCTGTTGTGTTTCGTTATGCCAACTGTTATACCAGTTCTATGCTGGAACGAGACGTGGTCGAATGCTTACTTCATTCCCGGGATTCTGCGCTATGCTATCACACTGAACTCCACGTGGTTTGTCAATTCTGCAGCCCATCTCTATGGCAACAAACCGTATGACAAGTTAGTATCGCATGAAATTGCGAATTAAAATTGCGTAAAAGTTTCTTGCCACAACTTCGAGGGCTGTTTTCGCCCCTTTCACATGGACGATGTCAGCTAAAAGCAAATATGCGTCAAGTATTTTCGTAAGAACTGCTTTCTTGCAAAACCGTATTACAATCGGCGATCGTCAGTTCGGTATGTTCCCTTGTTAGCTTATGTAGTGTTGCAATGTTTAGCTTCTTAAAGTTTTAGGAAATTGAGTAGCACTTTGCAATATTGAAATTCAAATATCTCGTAAACGATTAGTTTTGCGGCATAAATAGCTGTAGGAAAATGGTGAGCTGGATCGAGCAAACGAATTAATTAAACGGATCAATCGATTATTTTTCTCTCTTCAAATATATGTATAGCAGAGCCAATAGAAAAGTAACACTACTTTATAGAACTCCTCGCTGATTTCAGGTTCATCAATCCCTCTGAGAATTTGAGTGTATCCTTCCTGGTAGGCGGTGAGGGCTATCACAATTATCATCACGTGTTCCCGTGGGACTACAAAGCATCCGAGCTGGGCAACCAGCGATTCACTGTAACGACATCGTTCATTAACTTCTTCGCGAAGATTGGCTGGGCGTACAATATGAAAGTGGTACCTAGTGACATAGTGCAGAAAAGAGTGGAAAGAACCGGCGACGGCAGCCATGAAGTGTGGGGCTGGGGTGACGCAGATCAGACGCAAGAAGACAGGGACCGGACAGTGGTGATGCATAGCCTTAAGGGGGTAGTGGACTATTAGATACGTAAAATCGATAGTTTCTTTAACGCTAAATTACGTTCATACCAAATAATCGTTATAGTCCTGCTTTTCACAATCTATTGTGGGCACGTTTGCGAGTAATTACCAAAAAAAAAAATCGTTGGAATGTATAAAATTGTCGAAGTTATTAATCGTTGAAGATAGCCTTGTACGGCGCACCGCTGCAGGTGGTGTACATCGATTCAGGTGAGCCAATCATTTGAAAGCAAAATGCTTTGGGGTGAGTACTTTATACACCAAAATGTACAGAGTGGAACTTTGGCGATGAATTTGAACAAAAATTGTGGAAGATACGCACGAATCAATTTTTCCTCGACATTTTTACGGAAAAAAATCGTCTTTAATCAGTTATAAAATGTTTTATAAACATCCAATGTTGATGCGGGAATTCCACTCTGTAGAAGAAGGAATTCTACACGTCCAGTAAAAATTTCAAGTGAAAATATTCATTGGTTCAAGAGTTATGATGTACACCGTGTCTGAAAATGGTGTTTCGAGAAAAACGGCTTCAAAGTTAAGTCCCCTATGCCAATACCGCTCTGCGAGGCCGCGCACTCAGTTACGTTCGCTGCTATAACTTCTACAATTATTTGAATTTCTTCATGACATTTTGTTTAAAATGTTCATAAAGGATAAGACTTTCAGAATCAGTAAAAAAAAAAATCGATTTTTTGAAGCTGAAATAGTTCACTACCCCCTTAAGAAGGATTAGTGGAATACAGCAATCGATCCGTGAAGCAGCCGATCGTTCGTTCTCTCCATCCATCGATGGTTGTTAGATGTTCAACATTCTTATTCCACCCGATACCTATAGTAGAATTTTCGCGTCGCACGATACATTTTGCTGTTCTCCACTTGTAAAAGGAACTTAAATAGTGGGAATGTAAAACAGAGTAAAAATTGGGAATAAATAATTGAATGCATAGTACGTCGAAAGTAGTGCACGAATTAGGAGACACAGATTGAAATCCATTTATCGATAATACTGATGTTTATGAAATGTTAAGTGTTTAACAAAGATCATTTTCTTGGTAATATTATTTCGTGCTACGCACACAAATTTCGTGAAATGTTTTACATAAGCAAACAGAGCGTTAATAAATTTTTCAAATCCCAGTAGGACACCAAGATCTTTAATGATTATTTTCGTATATTTGTGCACACGACTCGCATATTTCTTAATTAATGTAAAAAGACGTCGAAACCAAAATCATATTCCACGCTTTCAACCCTCTTCGTCTCTCCCGTTTCTTTCTTCGTTTCTTCCTTTTAGACCCTATTCAGAAATCCAGACACATCTGTTCGGCCACGTTAAGGCCATTTCATTCTGATTACGTGGAAAAGGCATTTTCATCATAATCGCCGCAAGCGATGCTGGGATAGGGAACGAGGCTCGACCTCGTCGAAATTACTTACGAGATCCCACGATCGATAATTGAAGCTTCGCGTTGGCTTCGCGTTGGGGCCACTTGGCTGCCTTGGCGCTAGCGTCAGTTCACGCACGCATTACCGCCACTCCTGTAGGTGTTGCGCCGCAACTAATCCCTGGCAACCCTGGTAATACCAGCGTGTCGATTGCAAAAGGAAAGGGAGATGGAGAAAAAACCAGAACGTAAGCGGCCGACTTTGATCTATTTCGATTCTCAACGTGGATGATTCCTTTTGTCCTCGAAAACTGAAAGTTCGGCCTTTCCCAGCGATGCGGGGCGAGCCTTGATCGGCGAAGCTTGATTTCGCCGCGGATCAGAGCTCATTTATTTTTCACCAATGTCTCGTATGCGAGAAAAGCTCGCGGGTTTCTCGACTTTCGGCGAAAAATAGCAGCCGCCTGTAGAACTGGACAGACGTTGCCGACAGTAATCGTCGTTTCTACAATAATTGTAATTGTTGTCTTGTCGCTGTTACATGATTGAGTCTATTTATGTACAATAGTCCCAAAATATTCGATCGGACAGATCGAAACGCGGAAACGGAAACCACGCCATACATACAATCGAATTCCCGCGCGAACAACGAAATAAGAGAAATTGGAGGTTCTGGTTACTTATATTACGTGATTGCAAGAATTGTGTAACCTTATGAAATCGTTGTACGCAATCTGTATGGGCAAATCGATCGACAGCTGGATCAACCGGAAACAATTTTCTTTTACTGACTTTATATTGACTTTATCGCAACGCTGGTAGTTACTTCATTCTATATGCAACTATAACCTTTCCTGCACCTTTTTCTTAACAAAAGAATCTGAGATACAATCCATTCGAGCGAAAGTCGGAAACTAATATGCATGAGTCGCATAAATTATTTTCCTTAAAATATGTGAAGAATCAATTGACGCCTCAGGTTAAAATCTTTAGTCTTTAAAAATTGCTGAAGTTCTTCATTGTCAGCCGCGTGTAAAAATTGACTGACGTTAAACTATCTTTTTCTTAAGTTTCAGTCTTCTTGTATCCAACTTTCTTATTACTCTGCTGTTTTACTCTAATTCTAAGATATTTCTTTGCCAAACATTTTAACATGCTGAAGCTATAACACGAATATCAATGCTATTCCTCGAACCTTCTTGTACAGAATGTATGTCCGTTGGATATAAAGCAATATTAGTAACAATGTAAAAAAGGAATTGACTTTCAACTCGCGTAATCTCATTTTTCCGAAGTATAGATTTTGTAGAGAAACGTTCAAGGAACACAGTGACATTTTTTAAACTTTATACTTCGTGAACACAACGTTCAACAAAAGTCAACTTTTAACGTTAAGCTAGAATTCTTTCCTCGAATGTCGCCGAGGTCGTTGCAGCTTTTTGATATGCATATTTCAGGAAATTTATTACCCTCGCGTTTGCGGAATAATTATTCTTTGGACAGTTTGGTGAAATTTGCACTATTACGTGACCAAGGCATTATGAAACATAAATAAAACATGATTCTGCCATGTATAAAACACCTGTCACCGAACAATTGCGCAGAATCGATTGTTCTACATACACGAGCAAATATGCTCGATGCGTTAAAACCCTTCCGCTTTAGAATCCACTAACGATAAAAAGGAAAATCGAGCTGTCGTTCGTTCAGCCAATGACATTGGTTTTCACGTTCACGCGATACGCATGAGACCGCGAGGCTATAAAGTGGATCGCAGTACGGTGTTAAAAATTCGTCGGACAAAGATCCGCGACGATCGGATCCTCTTCCAGTTGACGATCGCGACGTGATCGCGCGCAAAGGACGAACGGCGATCGTCGCGGAGGTGGTCCTGCGTGGAGTCGATGGGGAAAATAGAGAGAATACAGAATTGCACGCGAACGAAATCACGGCGAATGAAACACGGCGATCTACGTAAACCCTTTTATCGTGTAATTACAAACGTCTTACAATTAAGGGAATGTCGACCAAAAATACGCTTAACACAAAACATAACGTTAAGTCTAACTCGAATATTCTTAATTTAGGCATAACGCGGCCCGTGTCCTGGCTCGATGAAAAACCACGGCACCGTCGGTTGCAGTTCAGCTTTCTTAAGTGTAACTTTCGTTAGATTCACGCTCCGCGAGATAAAACTCTTGCTGTACCTCGTCTTGCTAAATACGGTGAAAAAAGAGTTGCTCGAATCGGGGCCGCTTCGCGAAGAAGCTCTGGATAATGGAAGTAACAGTATTTTGACATTGAAATATCACTCGAATCACGAGGATCGCGAGTAGAATATAGAATTGATCAGGTTAGTGTGTGTGAAATGATAGATGATTTAATAAATACTTTCGCAAATTGATATTCTTGGTTCGCAATAGGCCGCTCCCCAACTTCGTCTGTACCCTTCCCCACGGGGGTACTTTATAATTTACATAAACATATTACATCGAGCCTTATCTGAGGAATCACGCCGCCTACCGTTTGCTAATACTGCTAATACTAGAATCAAATTCTTACATACAAAAAAGGTATTAGAATTCGTCCTTCGAGGGTGAGTTTCTAAATTAAAATTCACTACGGTTCGAACGACCGTGAGCTGCATATCCTCCATAAATCTAAGGAAAAGGTGCTGACATAAATAAAACAGTACGATACTTAAAAGAACCTAACGGAACGGCTCAGCCGTTCTTCGGAGTCTCAATTCGAATAAATAAATATCTCGCCCTGAAACAATATTTTTCTCAACGAATTTCCACAAAAAACAAAGTAAAAAGGGGATAGGTATGTACCTGCTATATTCGCCGATAATTCCTCCCCGTTACTCGGCACAAATAATCTTCCACCCCTCAAGCAAACCACGGAAGCGTGCGCTCGCCGAAGGAAAAGGCGCGCGACTTCGAGAAACCGGAAGGCAGGTGCGCGTGCGTTCCGATCGCGGCGAGAACATGGACACGGGCCCTCGACTAACGATCTAATGACTAGACAGTAAGCAAGTGTTCGTATTCCTTTTCCAATCAATCTTTCGAGGATGAAGGTTCGTGTCTGTGTGTATACGTGTGTATCTGTGTGTGTGTGTGTGTGTGTACATGTGTACTATAAGGTATCGTTAGGCGATCTCGGATCGATCGATCGGCGATTGTCGTGGTCGACGGGGCTTCGACGTCGACGCACGGCGGCGTTCCAAAGAGCCCGGGGGTTTCCCCCCGGCGCCTTGGAACGTCCTCGCTGTTCTGCTCCTCTTAAATTCGATTTACGGCCTATCCAACCTTAGACCCTAGTTAACGCATAGATATACGCAATATGTTTTTTTTTTTTACGTGTCATATAACTGTATATATATATACACACACGACTTTTCTCTTTTATGTACAGAATCGCGGCTAGGGGCGTCGGTTGCGCGAGTCGCGTAAGGTACTCGCCGGAAACTTCCTCTCGCTTCCTTTATATTTGTTAGAACGGGACAGAGACGCTCGACGAGCGACGAGTCGGTATTCGCGCGGCGTTCGATCCACCTCCTGGCTGGTCGCTGGTCGCTCACCGTCGTCGTCGCGCGCGGACGATCGACGCTCTCTCGCTTTCGTGTTACAAAAATCGTAGAAAAAAGCGATCGGGTAGAAAATAGTACAACGACCGGTCGTGCTGCCCGCGTGAAATCAGTCGAGACCGTGGGTTTTGCGAAAGAAATCGGGTGTCACCCCCGAGACACCTCGCCGCCCGCTCGGTGGCCGCCTGGCGGCGGGACCGGAAGCGCGAGGCGCCTCGTCGAACACGGACCTGCCGGCAAACCGTTCGCAACGGTTTCCTCCTACAATTTCGGAATTATTGACAACGCGACGCGCGGAGGTTTACAGTGGTGACATTCATTAATTACCTACGTCTTACGATAACTTCGTTATGTTAGTCATACATTCTTTATGATAAAACGTGCATAGTCCGTCGACATTGCTCGACCCCCCCGAGGGCACGTGTACGTTGCTGCAGCTTCGCGGTTGTTGGTACGCTCTTGCGTCTCGTTGGAAGAGAAACACTTCTATCGACTTCAAATTTTCGATTGACGCACGGTGAGAATTCGCCTTTAGGTTGTCGCAGAATTCCATCGGAATGATTGTGATTTCTGCTGGGCTGCTGAAGGCAATTACGAAATATGCAGAAGAAGGATGGCTAGAGAATAATTGAAGAAGGACAACTATCAAATTGTAGCGATGAAGTCTATAGGATTAAATATTTACTGGAATTATAAAACAGTTCTGATAAATATATAATGAGACGCTACACGATTGTAACTATTTATACAAGAATAATCCTGACGACGATAGACAGAAGTCTGCCCATGTAAACAATTCAAGGAATGAGAAATGGAGTTGTACTTTCTTCAAAGTGAACAATTTTTATATTTTTATCCTCCAGCAACCAACATAGCTTGCAGTGCCCTTGCTCTTCTGTTCGCAGACTGAGCAGGGAATCTTATCTTAGCTTCTTAAAATCGATCCTTCTTTATTGAGGATCTCAAGGCTACTCTGCAACAGAACGATGCAGCAATGTAAACGCACCCTGGGATTACTTGGGTTAGTGTGTCGTCAGACTTCTTTCTCAATTTTGAGCGATTTCACGTAGGATTCAACGTGGAAAACCTTCCCGACGTCGTCGTTATAAAACTGATCGCGAATCAGATGAAAATGTTAAAAAATGCAATTGTAATTGGGTTATTCTAGTATTTATACGTATGTATGTACGAGAAACATTTATAAATAAATCCTGTGATAAACGAGGAAACGATATATAAATTACAATAAATGTAGACAGAACGAGTATAAAATATGTTACAGTTACTCTAACTATGTTACAACGAAAGTGAATTCACGGATTTTCTGGCGACATTGAAGAGCGTTTCCATTATCAATTTCTATTGTCGTCTTCTTCAAATTATCAGAACTGGATTAGATCAAGGAGAAATCTAAGTTATTCTTAAGTTAGGCTGAAATCAGTTCCAAGGTAGATTGACTTGGGTTTAATTTAGGCTGAGTGTAAGCTTTAAGGTAGGTCCGAGTTTCATTGGACGAAACTTGAGTTAGATTTCAAATTAGATCCACCAGTGAACTGGAATAATTTTGCGCCAATTGCAACTAAATTCTATTAGATTTGCATTAGTTAACACTTCTATTTAAAATTCTATCTAAAATTATTTAACCTAAAATCTCCACCACGTTCGCAATTTTTACCAGCTTCGCAATAACGACAATTGGCGCCGCCACCTTCGTAACATCCGCATCCAGGTTTCGTCGAATGAACGTTATCGAAGCTCTGATAAAATGTACAGTAAAAATTCCAATACTGTTCGAGTGGTCAAAATGTACATGAGTGGTTAAAGTTTTGTCGTTAAAAAACTTTCAGAGAAAGGAGTCTGACTGTGCAACGATGTCCCCGTGTTAGTGGCTCGATCGATGAGTTATACTTTCTTTATTACGCGATCCTCGCGTAGATTGTTAGACTCTGGTTCGTCCTCGTACATACGACGCTGCTCTGTTCCGTACACACATATTTCCTCAGAAACATCTCGTACTGAGAGAAGAACACGAGATAGATTCGTCGAAACTACCAACAACTGCGAACGCTCGCGTCCGTTGCGGGGCACAGCGTGGACCGAGGCGTCCCTCGAAGCAGATTTGTATAAATAACGAATAAAACTCACTCGCGTGCGGACATTCCGTTACAAAATATCCCGCCGTGATTAAAATTAATTACAACCGAAACGCTCGCCGCGTAACACATCCCCGATGGAAATGCAGAAAAATAGTCTCCCGCATCGAAATACCGTGCGTCGAAAGGTACGATCGCATAGATAACATAGGAACAGTGGACAGAAAGAAGCACGCTACGTAAACTAGAGATTAAAGACGAAAAGAGCTGCCTGTATATGTTGGTAAATAAAATCGTCGATGGACACAGAAGTGGATTTGTACACGTTATTAGAAATCGGACAAGCAAAAGGCGCTTATCCAAGCGTATGCTCAGCATTGCTGAAATGCTCGGAGCACTAGCAACCTACAGCCTGTATAAATAATTAAATTAAAATAGAACAGCGTATAATACAATTCACCGCGAGTGCACGCTGTTGCAGTTTAGACTGCGAAACAGCTTTGCCCTCCGGCGCGGTGCACGCGTCGGGGGTTGCATTATCGACTCTTACATCCTGCAAACGCGCGGCGCATAAGGGTAACACACCCGTCGCGTACAATCAAGCGCAAACAGATCTACTTAAACGCCTAACGACTGCGCTGCTCTCTCTCAGTACGCGAAGTTGCAAATTGGCCAGCGGAGAATTCGAATTTTCTTCCGTGGATCGCGAGTTGCTAGCGATCGCATCCTCTCACGTGTCACAGGCGCAGTTTATACCCAGGGGAAAACGAACTCTTGGTCCCTATGTTTTCTCAAAGTCTACCCCAACCCCGTCGCCACCTCACCATCCCTCCGTTCTCCTCTCAATTGCGAGTTCATACGATGAACCAAAGAAAAGCATCAATGCTTGCTTGCTCGACCGATCTGGACTTGATTTAATCGCTCCTCTCTTCACCCGCAGCGTGACTCGTGCGCGCGAGAGAAAGTCGAGATCGTCGTCGAGGAGGAACGTAAAATCATGCACCGACGGTGGCGCACGTGATGGTTAAATCGGTTCGTCGTTACCGATTATTTCCAGAACAAAATGGGTTTCGTTTTAGCTGACATTTTATTCGGATCAGCCTGTCGCTTCGGATGCAATGCTCATTCGATGGATAGGGGTAGTTTAGGACGGGGTTTCTGAGTATTTAGTGTTGGATTGAACAAGTTCACGCTAATTGACGTTGTCTCGTGACAGAAACGGGGATCAAAATGATGGATTTCAGGATTATGGTATAGGCGGGATATCCTTAACGTCCGGAGTTCAAGGACACGTTTTATGTCCAATACATGGAGGGTCCAGAAGCAAAGCAGTGTAAGGTCCAAATTTCCCTGAAAATGAGTTGCGTAGTTCGAAACCCTCTTTATTGTTAAAACTTTCCGTTGATAAATGAATTAAGTCACTACTTTTAAATGTAAGCAACAGATGACGGTATTTATATTTACCACGGAATTACTAGGCAAAATTATTCACGGGACAATCAGTGTCACTCACTTTAAAGTCGCGGTAAGTTCATGGTTTGTTGTTTGTTATTTAAAAAATAATTGTACGGCGCCGTCTTACTTATGCCGTGAGTGAAAGAAATGAAAATATGCGTTCTTCTTCTGATGGTTAATTTGAATATTTACCTGATAATAAACAAAATTTATCTGATTGTGATGGTGGTGTATTTTGAATATAAATATTAAATTTGAGATAATATTAATGTATATTTTTAAGACACTTTGGAATTTCCTGTAAATTGTGAAGTCGAGTTACAGACTAACTAAGGGACTTATTCAAATTTTTCACTGGACATTTGATATAAGTCACAATTTTCTGATTGAATCCGACTTCTTTTAAAAACCCATGGCGATTTTCTTTTGTTTCTCTCGCACTTAAGCTCATTTGTATGTTATCTTATAATAAAAATCGCTTGTTGCGTCTTCACTAGCATTATTTTACAACTAATTTATAAAAACCTCATTTATCTCGGTTTTACTGCCAATGGACTTGCACTGATTGGCTTCTGAACCCCCAAGTTCGATTTTCCAGAGGAATTCCGAAATTTACCAAACAAAGAAACTCAGTAGCTTCACGTGCGTCACCAGGACTTCTGCAACTCAAACGGCACCGTGAACGGCAGAAAAGACGCTCCCTGAACAACAGCACGGTGGAAGCATGCGCGAGCGAGTCGTACCCCCGTTTTCACCGCGATGATCGCGTCGGAGAAAGAAAACCTCCCTCTCCCCGCGTTCGTTAAGTACGTGCACGACGACCGTCGTCCGTTGCTACCGTATCCCTAGACCCTTAAAACGACAAACTTCGAGCTTAACTCTACAGGAACGAACCTATTTATTCTCCGTCATCCTCGCTTCTCTTCCGTGACCTCTGTTCACACACACCTAGGAGTTTCGTTAGCGTATATCAAAAGGACTATGTACAAAAGTGCGGGCAACGCGAGAACGTGCCCCCCGACACCCTTGCCAGCGCCCGGGGGTTGGGTAGCCGTCGCGAGAACCGGAAGGCCGGGGGCAGCGTGTCCGAGGACGCTTTCTCGCTGGCCACGGGCTTAGGAACTATGCTTACTGCTACGCGATACTGTCCGCATGAATTCTTTCGTGCTCGGCCTTAGGCGACCTCGACCGGTGCAGTCATGATTCCACGTTCCAACGTTCGCCGCTGAAAGTCAAACGCGGGGTGAACGCGACGGAGGCGCACAGGTGCCTGTGCAACGCTTGCCGAAGAGTATGGTGAAGCTTTACTGCGCGACGCGACGCGTAACGGGTCGGGGAAACTTGTCGGTCCTCTGCGTGCACGAGCGGGGGTGAGCGAGCGGGCTGGGGGGTTGAACAAGTTACCGGGGAACGGAGGAAATCGAGTTACAGCAGAGTGGAAAGTGTCGACGACTGCACCGGCCCTCCTAGTACCTAAACGATGCCCTCAAACGACGCGAGATCACTGCGGCGGAATTCTTTCCTCGGGTTTTCTTCGTCGTCTCGTCGATCGGGAGCAAATCGCTGCGTCGCCAGCTCCCCTCATCCTCTGCTCGCGCCTACCGTCGTCACGCGGATCTCCGAGGGAATCTCGCACCGCCGTCTGCCACGCTCCTGCTGGATTCTGCTTCTTCTTCGTCTCATGGAGGACAGCCTCCTCTGGCGAGGAGGCTCGTGCGTGAATGTATTATAACGTTTATAAGAGTGCGTCTACTTGGTGTGTTGTGTGCGTCAGTATCGCTCCCACTCGACGCGTTGCACGGCGGCTTGTTTTCACTGAGCGTTCAGTTCGGACCTGTTGGCAGGAAATTGAAGGAGAACGATGGGGGAATCGTTTCAGAAACCGGCGAAAGTGTTTATCGGGGTTGGCAAACCGCGATTGTCAGTGGCGGATTTAACAGGGCGGCCGATGAGCAGTTGCCGCCTGGGCCCCTGCCCAGAAGGCCCCCTGGGGCCCCATCCTTAAAAAAAATTATGATTTTATGCAAACTATATTTTTTTTCTGTACTACTACGCTGAGACCGGTTTTAGTAAACTACATCTTCATTTTCCTGGAAAAACGGGCCCCTCCAGAAGGCCCCCTGGGGCCCCATCCTTAAAAAAAATTATGATTTTATGCAAACTATATTTTTTTTCTGTACTACTACGCTGAGACCGGTTTTAGTAAACTACATCTTCATTTTCCTGGAAAAACGAGCCCCTCCAGAAGGCCCCCTGGGGCCCCATCCTTATAAAAGTTATGATTTTATGCAAACTATATTTTTTTCTGTACTACTACCCTGAGACCGGTTTTAGTAAACTACATCTTCATTTTCCTGGAAAAACGGGCCCCTCCGGAAGGCCCCATAGGACCCCATCTTTAAAAAAAATTATGATTTTATGCAAACTAAATTTTTTTCTGTACTACTACACTGAGACCGGTTTTAGTAAACTACATCTTCATTTTCCTGAAAGAATGGGCCCCTCCAGACGGCCCCCTGGGGCCCCAGCCTTAAAAAAATTATGATTTTATGCAAACTAATTTTTTTCTGTACTACTACACTGAGACCGGTTTTAGTAAACTACCTCTTCATTTTGCTGAAAGAATGGGGCCCTCAGAACGTTTGCCACCTGGGCCTTTTTTCTTAAGTCTGCCACTGGCGATTGTGTTGTATCTGTTGCAACATATGGGAGATGTGATGTACGTTACGAGAGGAATGCAGCAAGAATGCTTTTTTGTTTGATAGACAGCGAGTGTGTGGATTGATTATTTAGTCAATTAATTTTAGGTAGTAGTAAATGGAAGATTCTTTGGTAAAGTATGAGATAGGAGAGACTACTTATTGTTAGTTATAGCTATGACGTTCGGAGAGTTGCGCAGGCGTATAGAAATGTTTTATTGGGTAAAGGAGTTGAAAAAGGTAAACGCGATAGCAAAGATTTTTTTTTTTCGTACTGCTAATAATTAATTGGTGGACTATGGTTATTTCTGGTACCGATTGTTTGGTGTTTGCAGGAGAACTTTGAAATGAAGTGTACTGATTTGTTTTAGCATGTGTACTGATCTGGATTACTTACTTTAAAGCTTTATAACGTTCTTTCTCTGCGTTGTTGTCTGGTGGTTCGCACTCGAAGGATGCCAAAGCCAGAGCTGGATTACAAAGTAGGGATTAAAATGGAAGGTCTTTTCGTTAAGTACAGAGTACAATGCAGTATTCTTTCTTAATAGAGATACTTGAAGAAGTGCAAAGAAACGGACGATTTTAGAAAGATTCTTTAATATCCAGATGAAGATGAAAAAGTATTTCGTACCATTTTCAGTTAGAACAGGGCTCGCTTGAAGGAAAGCAATGACACGTGGATTCTTCTCAAAGGGGCAGGCAACTTGTTTCCAGGCGATGAATTCCGTCACCTGCTTCGCCAGCTGCCAGAATTTCTCGAAATTAATGTGGCCGTTTGGTAGTCTGCAACAAGATAACAACAGGATGGTTAACAATGTAATCACGTCGCTAGCAGAGTGTTGCGATTTACAAGAAAAGATCCTTATCGACACGCCCCATAATTTATTCGCGTAGATTCGAGTTAAATAAGTGAAAGCAATTTCGATTCCACTATCATTTAAAAATCTATTCGTGACATAGGTAGAAATACATTTTATGTTGAACGTTCTATGCTTTGTCTTATGTCAATTAACATAAAATTTGATTTAGTCACGTTCACTTGCAATGGTATCAAATTTTTTAGGAAAGACAGAAATCGAATGCCTCAGAACAAATATTACGAGAACATGAAAAATTTGATAAAAATAGTCGCGATGCCCATCGAGTATTTGAAATTTTAAATAGATAGATCACAAAGTGTAACGATTAATTTCATGCAGCATGCGAAGTTCCAATAAAATTTTGCTTCTGATTACCGAAGAACACCCCGTTGCCAGTAGAGTGGATCGATAATTGCAGCGACGAGTCCTTTAACGTGTACGTTACCTCGTGTTTACGTACCGTGACGCTTTACCAGCGGAATAACGGCTGTCTGTTATTTTGTTAAATTAATTTCGGATAATCCGGATCGTATTAGCCTGCTCCCGAGGGACGCATCGATACGTTAAGTTAATGGTTAGCTCCATAAATTTCAAGCTTAGAACGCAATAATCAATCTTCGGTCTGACATGCGCTTCGATTGATTTGAATTTAATGAGAATTGGTTTTAGTTTCTTGTAGAAGCTCGTAATTAACGCGGAGAGAAAGGGGTCCGATAAAACCGCAGAACACATCAGTTAATTCACTGAAATTTTCTCTACAAAATGCGTATTTTACAAAGAAAATAATGAAAGATAAAACGTCGATCGCATCTTATTAAATATGATCTACAATAACCGTTTTGTATACATTTTTTTAAGTACCAGTTTAGAAGAAATATCGATTTATTCATCACACCTTCCTCTACAAAATGTATATTGCAAAAGGATGGTGTCGATAAAGAAACATCGGAAAAATAAAACTTGTGGACTGTGCCGAGCAAAGTGCTGCTCAAGCGTTACGAGCTTTTCGCTGTGAAAGTTTTGTTATAAAATACGGTTCCTAATATTGTATAATGAAGGCTCTGTGTGTCGTGTAATATAAAGCGGCTATTGCAGGTTGCAGTAAATAGTCTTGAGGGTAATTAGGGCGTTCTAATTAGTCGATGAACGAGTTTCAGCCACGGATTTCTGCAATATGTATTCTGTGCGTGGGCTCAATATTCGAGCGGAATATTTTATTCGGTAAAAGGAAAGTTCATGCGAAGAGAGGCTTCCGGTGCTTCTTCATTTTGCAATTTCAAGAAGTGGGTTCAAAGCGGTCAGGTTGCGTGGGAGACCCTGCAAAGTTTCAGAGTGGTCCCTTCAAATTCTATACACTCTCCGAAAGCAATGTGATTTTACCTGCAAACAGTCTTGAAACTTTTTAAAGTCATTCTTAGGGAAAAACTGACGGACGCGGAAAGGGTATGTATCCGTGGAATTATAAGAAAAATTAATATCAAATTATCATCGCAATATAAATGTACATAAAACAGTTATTCTTGTGTATAATGTCGGGAAAAATCTTCCTATTTAAATATTCACTAAATGCCATGGCAATATTCAAGAAACAGTTATTATTATTTGAAAGATATCGTTCATTTAAAATTGATTGAAATTTAGCCTTGAAACTTTGAGAGACAAATATAAAAAATTAAAACCCATCAGCAAATCACTTGTAACGCATAAAAAAAATTTGATGAATGCAACTATAGGATTGAGTGGACCTTGGGCAAGCACAATGGTATACAGAACGTCAGTAAATTCAATAAACCCAGGAGAAGGGAATTCAATTCAATTTTTTTACTTGCCTAAAGTGGTTAAAACTCGCTCGTTCGAGAATATTGAACAATTAAACGTGTGGATTACATTGCGTTTTAAACAAGAATTGGTGTACCTATAATAAACAACTCTGAAACCTGACGAACTAAAATAACTGGAAATAAAATAAAATAAAATATTGTACAAAACTCGACTGGTTATATCTTGTAAATGGTCTGTCAAGTGCACGCCTTGTTTAGTTCGTTAAACATGCCTTGAAATGCACAATGGAACTGAAGGAGGCATAGAAATCTCTGCAAGTAATAATGTTACGAATTAAAAAAGTTAAAACCGACTTCAAAAATATAAAATTGCACTAAAAAGTAAAAAATAATTTTTTCCCTTATTTAATCTACGACTCTCATATTTTTTAAGCCGGTGCTAGATTTAGACAGTGCAAATGATGAGGCACCGACTTAAAAAATATGAGAGTCGTAGATTAAATAAGGGAAAAAATTATTTTTTACTTTTTAGTGCAATTTTATATTTTTGAAGTCGGTTTTAATTTTTTAAAATTTTTTTATTTGTAACTTTTTAGTCTTATATATATTGACACAGCATGCTGAGGAGATATGCGCGAACGTACATAAAATAATAATAATTACGTGACAATAGTCTTTATTATTAACCATAACTGGCAAAATAATGGGCTAATGTTGATGCAGTGTAGGATGGGACCACCGGGGCATCGCCCTCTTTCGAATAAAAAAAGATCATCAAAATCGGTCCATATGCTGAGGAGTTATGAGGGAACAAACATAAAAATTATAATTATTAACCATAATTGGCAAAATATTGAGCCAATATTGATTTAGTTTAGGATGGGACCACCGGGGCATCGCCCTCTTTCAAAGAAAAAAAAGATCATCAAAATCGGTCCATATGCTGAGGAGTTATGAGGGGACAAACATAAAAAAAACATAGAAACAGGTCGAATCTATAACCTCCTCCTTTTTGAAGTCGGTTAAAAATACGTGTGCATTATTATATTCCTACTTTTAAACGAAACAGCTTCTGCCTGAGTCATTTCTTTATATCTCTAATAATCTATGAAATAATTGAGAGGTACGTTTTCAAGTAGTACAGGTCAACCATTCACGCACTTCACTAGACAGCTGTCTTATTCTACTGATTTTCGTCAATTTCACGAACAGAAGTTTAAAACTTGTAACATTTCTATAATTTACACATTAATTATACAATGTCCTAACCTTCTCAGCGAAATTTATGCTATTCCAAAGTATGCAATACAAGCTTGCAAATCTCATATACCTTGGTCGCAAATATCCCACTTATTCTGACCGCTTAAAACTTATTCCCGTCCATAAAATCTACATCGCATCTCATTTCTCCATTATAAATACACTCAATTGGGAAGCTTGCAGCAACAGGGGCGCAGCTCAATCTTTACCAATTTCGAGTAAATTAGAAAGAACTGTTTATAAAATTATTGCTTTGACTTAACATTGAAAATAGAACACTAATTGAAAAATATCTATTTTCGCACAATAAGTAGTAGTTATTGAATTGATAAGTTCTTATTTCCATTTCTGGCGAGTTTTTCAAATCGGGAGCTGCCCAAAACATAAATATTGCAGAAATATTATTCAAAATTTGCAATAAATCGCTCGTTTGTTATCGGATTTGCGCCAAACGATGTAGAATTTTTTTACATACATTACGCAGCATAAACTCAAAAAAAGTTTTTCAGCTCACAATAGTTTCCACCGAAACACACCCTCCTCGTCGCCAGCCGCTTCAGCGGAACATTTTTCGGCGAGGCACGTCTCCCAGACGGAAAAGAAACACCCCCATGAACCAGCGCGAGTAAAAAATCATTAGTTGCTCGCGGAACGAGAAACGTCGAGTTTCTCGAGGGCATTCAGGAGCGCTCGTTGCAGTCGCGTTCTCGTCCCCGAACATGTCAGGTTTGTCGGAGAGAACCGATAGAGTCGTTCGTCGTCGACGCTCGTATCGGTGGAATTTCCTCGATAACGATGCACACAACGACGCGATGCGACGACTGGGGATGCGAGGAAGGCACGTATGGTTGTTCACGGGGGCCCGCCGTAAAATTGCGATTCGAGCTCCGAGCTATGTATCGTCGGCCGGAAGCGGGCGAGCTCGCGTACCAGCGACGCTCCCTTCCGGTTACGCGCCTAACCTGCACGCCAACAGACATTTACGTACGCGCAGCCCATTCGTCTTCAGCCGCCAGCTGGATGCACCTGGATCGACTAATATCCATCGATAGTCACGGGAAAGCCTACCCTGCCGCGCGGCTCCTACGACCCCGATATCTCGTTCCCAACGACTCTCCCCCTATCGAAATTCCATTACCGATTTTGTCCACAGGCAGCCGAGCATCCGGAGGTCGATGGGGGATAATTGGCGGGAGCGCACCTCTTTTCCTTATTAAACAGCGCCTGGCTGAACGTGTCGGGAGGCGAGGAAGATGTGCTTTCTAGGGAAATTGATACCTTCGCGCGGTTCAGCTTGCTGGAACGGCGTCTCGTATTATGAGCGAGGGTAGCGGACGGGGCTGTCGTAATGCGGCCGTAACTTCTTTGCTGTCTTCGATATTGGGAACCTTTATGCACTTTCCCACCCTTCTGGTATTTTCATCCTACACGTGTATGACGCAGAACGGTTTTAAAGTGGACGCGGGCGGTTTCATTGTTTTGTACTGTTATGCGAGAAGTTGATGCGATGGGAGGAGTTTCAATGTTGTAATTAATAATAGGTTGTAACAGCATGTTTCCTATCGTACTTTTAATTTCTAGTCTACCACACGTGTAGGGCGACTGTACCTAATATCGCCACTCGTTATATCTCGCAAATTCAGCACTCGAAGAGTGACCCAGAAATGAGGCCTGTTTTAGCATCTTTTTGGGCCCACGATTTTGGAACTGAATTTTATGCGAAGCGATACCCTACGATGAGACATCAATCACACGAAATTTTCAAGTTCAGGTGACAATTAGTTTGTGAGATATGGCGGGTCAAAGAAGTGAAAATTCGTTAACGCGTCGGCTCATACGCTCCGATGTACGAACTTCTATGCGAGTCCGATAATTTAAGCAATTATTTCCAGCGATTTTGCTGACTGCTAACAACGAATTTGAGCTTAGATTTTCAAAATTCACGAAAAAAAACAAACTAAAAAAATATAAATGTCCGTGTAGTGGGCGTTTTTTTTTTTTAAATATATCGTTCACCACGTTGAATCGGCCATTGTGAATTTTGAAAATCTAAGTTAAAATTCGTTGTTACGGTCGGGGCCAGATATATTGGCCGGTGAGTTTCGTGAGGGGTATTCTCCCACCACACCGTTTGCCTGCCTTGGTGCTCCTTTTCTCAACGTTTTCTGACTCGCTCTCGTCCCATCTCGCTCTCGCCTTCACAGAACAAGAGTGAGCCAGAAGTGGTGGGGATAGTGCCAAGCTTCTGTCGTGTAGGCCAAACCGAGCTGTCAGCGTAGAAATACAGACATCAGAATAGGTGTGCGTTAGCACCGAAAAACTTCAGGAGCTTTATTGGTCAGAACATTGATTCCTTCTTGATAAGGTAAATGTCCCAATACCTGGACATTTAAGGTACGGCGGAAACACGTTTGAGAATTGTTCAGTTATACAAGTCGATATATATATAAACGATTTTACAATTGCATGGGGCACCGTGTGTACTTTATCATTAAAAAAAAAAAACCATTATTGGATTGAATAATTTTGTAAAATATTGAAAATTCGTAGTCCTTACAATGGCCCAAAACCTGGACAGCTTAACTAGTATGTCCCGGTGTCCCGATTTTACGGTCCCAAAACCTGGACAGCTTAACTAATATGTCCCGGTGTCCCAATTTAACTATCTTCTTGATTATATTGTTTTTCCTTATAAGACTTTCTCTTTTCTTTTGGCATATTTCTTCTATATAAGTAATTTATGGAAATCAGTAAATGAAATTGTGTAAAAAGAATAGATTATCGAATGACTAATTTTAAGGTTATATGTCAAAAAAATCTTTCAAATTAAATATTATCGTTAAAACAAGATAAAAAAGGAGAAGTATACTTACAGAAGGATAAGTACAATACAAAGTAATAAGTACTACAGTCCTAAATAACTATTATATTATTCCGTCAACAATATCGCGTAGTTTTTGTCGCAGTTTGCATAGATGGTCTGCGTGGTCAGGTTTCGGGCCGTTCCGGGATTTCACTGTACCGATAGATAGACACGCGAATAAAAAACTAATACGACCATAAATTTTAATAATTCAATCAGAAAATAATACTACAAAGCAACATTTTCCTAAAAATGTATTAGTTGTACCAATATACTAAACATTATTAATAATATTCGCTTAAGAAAAAGTAGAGACTGTTTAGCAAATCAGCTAACGGCAATACTAAAATGGTGTAAACCGGTCAGTTCAAGAAAATTTATTTTTATTACGAGTGTTACGAGTTTACTAAGAAAAATATGTATATGAATATATTTAATTAAATATTTGTGTAATTGAATAAAATAGTTCTTTTATGGATAAAGCATATATTAAATGTAATAATCAGCATTATTTACACTAGTGTCCAGGTATTGGGACGTGTCCAGAGATTGGGACATTTACCTTAGCTTCATCTCGTATTGGTCTACGCATAGCTTCGTAACGCACACAACTATTACGCTAAGAATAAATAACAGCCAAACAGCTGGGTTCAGGCGGAGCCGAGCAACGTTCCCGTTACCCCACCATACCCTTCGGGGGCCACGCAACTCCAACTAACAAATCCACGATCGTCATACGGTGGTGGTTGATTTCTCCTCAATCGCTGCTCGCGAACACGAATTCACCGGCCAATATATCTGGCCCCGACCTTAGTAGTCCGCAAAACTCACAATGGCTGATTCAATATGGTGGACGATATATTAAAAAAAAACACCGACTACACGGACATTTATATTTTTTGATTTTGATTTTTTTTTGTGAATTTTGAGAACTTAAGTTCAAATTCGTTGTTAGTGGTCCGAAAAACTCACAATGGCCGATTCAATATGGTGGACGATATATTAAAAAAAGCACCCACTACGCAGTCATTTACATTTCTTGATTTTGATTTTTTTTCGTGAATTTTGAAAATCTAAGTTCAAATTCGTTGTTAGCAGTTAGCAAAAACCCTGGAAATAATTGTTTAAATTATCGGACTGACATAAATGTCCGTACATCGAAGCGTATAGGCTGGCGCGTTAAGGGGTTAGGACACAGTAACGGGCCAAGAAAGCAGACGATTTTTAAACGACGATAATAAGAAAAGTAAACAATCGATTATTATAAGGTTTTGTGTTTTAGTTCACTACCGTCAAGGACCCAGTTCCTAATCAGTTAAGAGTGCAAAGGGAGCAGTTTCTGATCACCTACAGATCAGCCTCACTATGAGCTATCAAATTTTGCGTATAAATTTCAAAACACTTCATAATTATTTAGTAATTTGTTAGAATAAATTTGCAATAATAAGCTTATTATTTGGTATTTATATACTAAACTGATCAGGAATTGGGTTCTGATTAGGAACTGGGTCCTTGACGGTATATTATGAACTATAAGAAAAGCATATAATATTTACAAAATAACAATTGTACGTCGTACAATGTCTCCATTTAAAATGTCCTTTGTTTTCCGGATGACCAATTGGTGGGCCGGATTCCGGAAAATCGGATGAACTGTAACAAAAACCCCAAAAATGTCATAAACTATAATATATTTCCTAGGCATTGACGATCCAACATTTCAATTGCTGCGAAAATTTACAAAATGGTCGATGTTTGAAAAATAATGATCAAATTTCGACAAAAGTGTGTGATGTTTTTGTTTATATTTTGTACTATAATTAAAAAATTTAAAATGTTGGATCGTCAATGCCTAGGAAATATATTATAGTTTATGACATTTTTGGGGTTTTTGTTACTGTTCATCCGATTTGCCGGAATCCGGCCCACCAGTTGGTCATTCGAAAAAAAAATGGACATTTTAAATGCACGGCGTACAAATGCTATTTTGTAAATATTATATGCTTTTCTTATAGTTCATAATATAGTGAACTAAAACACAAAACCTTATATTAATCGATTGTTTACTTTTCTTATGATCGTCGTCTAAAAATCGTCTGCTTTCTTGGCTCGTTACTGTGTCCTAACCCCTTAACGAATTTTCACTTCTTTGACCTGCCATATCTCAGAAACTAATTGTCAGCTCAACTTGACAATTTCGTGTGATTGATGTCTCATCGTAAGGTATCGTTTCGCATAAAATTCAGTTCCAAAATCGTGGGCCCAAAAAGAGGCTATTTCTTGGGTCACCCTTTATCGCTTCTGCAGTGAATTAGTACCTAGACATATGTAGGAAGACATACTGTAATTGCAGCGTTACGGGAACAACAATTGCAGAAAAGGAAGTATTTTAGTGAATCCTAATAGTGTAAAAATTTATTGGAGTGGCACAATTTTACATCACGTTCGGAGAAGGTGAGTCTAATAATTCTGTGAATGCAAGAATATCCACTAGAAATTCATAATTAATGATGTACTTAAGGAATGAAATCGATGCAAATATGTTTCGTAATGAAAATAGCGTTTTTCTTTTAATTTTAATGAACGTAATTCTTTTATTTTAGCGTTTCGATATAATGTTTCTTATATATGGGGTCACGAAATTTGCGGAGCAACCGAAATAAATGTCATTTGTCCAATATGTACATCCGAACGCAAAAAATAAAATATTTTAAAACCCCTATTTCTATATTTTTGTAATAATAATAAAATCAAAGATTCAAAAACTCATATACACAGGAATTAATCAATATTTCTTGATTAGACGATATTAGGTACACTTTTTTCAGGACCCGATTTTTGCATGTCTTACGTTTTTTAATTCCTACTTAAAAATTTGTAGGTTTCAAGGATTCTAACTTATGCTACATGAAAGCTGAATAATTTCTCTTTACTCTGACACGAATCGCATGCAAAAATATAAATTATTATTCAATTGACAGCGACTTAACTTTTCCTAGGCGATATTAGGTACGGTCGCCCTGAGTACCCTACGGATCTTTTTTCTTCCAAAAGCTTTCAACTTATTTCCTCTGATCGTTCACAAATATTCATTCGGTCCAAATAAGACAATCTGGTCTCCGAAACGATTAGCCATTCCCGTTTCGCTCACTGCTTCCCTCGCGGCCGCGGCCCCTCCTTCAAAACTATTGCAATCCTTCCCAATATTAGCCAGAGCCCAATATCGACCTCGGCCCTCGACCCCCGGCATTATTCGAACGGCCTAAAATGCATAATGCGCCGAGATTCGTCTGCAGCCAACGTCTCGGGGCAATTTGTATTCGCGCGTGTCAGCCCGCGGTGATCTGTTCCCGCAATTCTGGAAAATGTTCCCGCGCTGCTCAGGTGCTGCCTGCCCCGGACGTGCATCTCGCCCCCCGCAGCTCCCCGCCGTTTCATAGATAACGCGCGCTGTTATGAGTGTAATGCACATATGCCGCGCGGCTGCAGCGACGTCGCGCACAGTGTATGCGTGCACGCAGCTGCACGGTAAATACTGGCTAGAGCGGCGGAGCACATACGGAATAGATTTTCGTCCATTGGAACTTCCCACGGCCACGGCCAAAACAGACCCACGGTTTCATTTCGCCGGGCAATCGTACGCGTAATGAGCTTTTTCTTGCGGGGTGAAAAGTGTGCCGCTCGCGCTCTGCCATTGTGGCGATTGCACTGGTGCAAAGGGTGCTAAGATATTTGATTTCGATTTTTACTTTGTTGCGCAGGTGGCGAGCTTCGAAGAGTGACGGAGACAACGAGCGTCTCTGAGATTCTTGTGAATGATACCGTGTGATTTTTGGGAGGAATTATGGGTTGTTTGTACAGTCGACGTGGGGTGGAATAGTTAAATATCGTATGTCGTTGGAATCGATTGGAAATTAATGCCCAGTAGGGGAGAGGTGGGATGAAAGGGACATGTATTGAAGGGGACATGGTCATTATCTCAAAGATAAAGTATCTGCCCAGGCCAAAAGTGTTCTTATTTTGTAGCCACATTCATTCATGTGTAATCAAGCCAAATTTCAAGCCGCCATCGTATCTACGACTACAGAAATACACACTTGAATTTTTTTGAGGTTCAAAGTATAACTTTTAGTATTTTCTTGAACTGTATTGTGAAGTGCTGTTATCCGCGACTGATTTTTCTATTACTGCATCTAAACAGGTATTTATTTTTAAGAACGATATCGTATAATGTCCGATCCTTTTTTAATCATATTGTAATTGTAGGAATTAGATTTTCAACTTTAGTGCTTTATTTATGAAAGGGACACAACAAAAATTTATGAAGGGGACGTCCCTTTCATACCTGTCCCCTTCAAAACCTTACCATTCTTCACTTTTTTCAGTGAAAATATGCCGCCTAAAAACGGGTTAGTGCAGATAAAATACAAGAAGCAGTGCATGAAGTCATTGAGAAAAAAACCTCAATAAGATCGATTGCGAAGTGTATCAATATAGCCAAATCACATTTAGCATCTGACTCAACAGAAGATATTTTAGATTCAGAAGGAATTCTTCCAAAACTTAAACGCAATGCCCAATCGAAAGGTCGAGGAGGAGATAATAATCAATGCAACGTTTGTAAGGAAACATATTTAAAAAGCGTTGAAGACTGGTATCAGTGCAAAATTTGTGACAAATGGGTACACGAAACGTGTGGTGTAAAAGGTCTTTTTAACTTCTTTTGCTCAGGATGCAATTAGACAGATTAGACAAATCATTATTTATAGTTATTAAGATTGTTTAGTTACATAAGCATAACTGTTGAGTTTTTAGTTCCTATTACGAATATATATGAACATATATATGAATTAAAATAGCCTATGTGATTTCGGTACCTGCATAAATAATAATTAAAGAAATGATATTAATATTACCTGTTTTTATTACACTGTCCCATTCATAAACACCCATGTCCCTTTCAATACAGCCAATTTATGAAAGGGACAAAACACACGTTTCTAGAAAACGACAAATATGATATGTAAATATAGAGAGAAGCTTAATAGGACCGTGTATTGTTATAGCCAGATAACTGGCCTTTCTAATGTTACCAATTAGAACTCGAATGGTTATTTAGTTTTTTTACTATCTGGTCCTAAACACAAGTGTCCCTTTCATCCCACCTCTCCCCTACATTAGGGTGGCCCTTATTTATACGAGTCGAAAATTTTTTCTGTGTTTCTTTTACTCTCACCCCCTAATATGGTTCTATTTCACACAAAAATAGTTCGTGAAGAAGATTATTGCAATCGGACAATAGGAAAGGATGCCGACCAGGCCTTAAAGTTTAGAATTCATCAATGGTTTGAATTTGAAGAATTTCTCAAAAATGGTAAGCCCTATCGAAATTTTGTTCAAATAATATTAAAAGAGCATTCAATTCTCTACAATTACTATATGTATAAATTTTTCGTCCTTCCAACCATTTTTTTAGATATTAGCGCTTGAATATAGAGCGGTCAGCGCTTCGCGTGTCCCGCCTGTACGGCGTGACGTAGGTATTATCTATACACGCGCAGTGCAGACCTCTCTATATTCAAACGTTATTATCTAAAAAATGGTTGGAGGCACGAACAAATTATGTATACAGTAATTGTAGAAAATTGAATGCTCTTTTAATATTATTTGAACAAATTTTCGATAGGACTTACTATTTTTTAGAAATTCTTCAAATTCAAACCATTGATGAATTCTAAACATTAAGGCCTGGTCGACACCCTTTCCTGTTGTCCGATTGCAATAATCTTTTTCAGGGACTACTTTTTTATGAAACGGAACCATATTAGGGGAGAGGAAAAGAAATCGCAGGTTGAAAATAAGGGCCACCCTACAGTACATGTATCGCTTTTGATTTGACTGAAGCGAGGAAATATATTCTAGTGTAGAGGTTGGGGTAATTTTTATATGGAATTGTAGAATTTTGGGAAATTAATGTACTGAAATTTAATGGAAATTTAGATGTAGTTTGAGATTAAAATCCACCTGGAAACTTATACCCTGATTTAATAGCGTTTTATTCAGAGCTTGCTAAAAATACCCCCGCAATAATACAATCAAAACACTGATATTCTATAAACAATGTATATTTTGTATAATTCATATAAATATTGCATACACCTAGCATATATCTGCATATTTATATACCCCATACACGTGCCAACATCCAAGGTGTCCTTATTAAAAAGAAATCAGTACTTCCAAGTAGTATAAATCGACGCATAATCAGACGAATGTCTCTTTCAGCTGTTTCGACAAATTAACCCCCCTTGCGCGCAAGTCTCCCTCAAGCCATGCTAAGATTGAAAATATTCAGGCGCCAAACAATCCTGCAAAGTGACACTGACACGAATTTTTCCGAAAATTAAATGCCAAATGTCTGTACGAAATTTTACCCGAAAAGAAAAACGTTGGGAGTGTTTTTCCATACATCTCCGACTCTCCTTTTCCGTCCGCTTTCTCTCCACCCTTCTTTTCAACAACTTCTACCCGAACTGCGCGGAAACAACTTTTGCTATTACAAGTTTAATAAGTTTACACGTACAGACAGGGTCGGGGGCAGGTTTTTCGCGCTCGAGGAAGGCGAAGGAAATGGCACGGCACATTCGTCGTCGTGATAAATACGCCCGACAAAAAGGACCCGAAGGATCGAGCGGTTCGCGGGCGAGCGAAGGCTTCCCGCCGACGTATCGCTCCCCACAGCAGCGAAATTATAGAAGCTTCAAACGAAGAAGCTCGACAAGAAGTTTGCCTCGGTGTGCGCGATAGAAAAATCTTCGATCGCGCTTCGAGGGTCGGCCGGGATTTTGCCTCGGCGTTCGACGAACTTAAATTACTTTATAATTATTCCACCGCGGGAGACGCCGAACCCTTCTTCGAGATTTCGCGTGCGACCGTGGATTCGCTCCGAATGGAATGTGCACTTGTGGCGCGCGGCAATTATGCAATAAAACACGAAGCAACACTTTTCACATTCTACTCGATCATTACTCATTTCTGAGCCTCAAAAGTTTCTCTAACTTTCATCTTAATGAATGTACAGAATTTAATTATTTCTTTGGGAACTTCTAATTTCATAGCAGGTTAAAAATAGCCAACAAGCGAAGGATTAATTAAGATTGAAATTTCTCAGAGTGGTCTGCCATTCACTCGGAAATGTGAAAAGGACCGGCGAAGGGAAATGGTTAACGAGAAGACCGTATCAATTTTCCCTCGACGTGACCCGTAATTACTTAGTCGAGTGATGGTTGCCCTGATACACTTCAATTTTTATCCTGCTCGATATTTCCTCGAGTGCTCTTAAATGCCTAATACGGGGGGAGATCTTTTTACTCACTTGTTGCTGCATCCCTCGTTCAGGAAGTAGAGATCCTTGACCAGCAAGCTGAAGAAGGGCACGACGATTCTCTGCCGTTCGTCCGTAGCGCCGGCGCTACGCCACATCGCTGCTTTTAAGGTGCTGCGATAGCTGCTGAAATTGCTGCTCGGGTCCATTTGATGCTCCAGAATCGAGAACTTCGCCAGCTGCACCTTTGACCACTGCAAGATACAGTGTACCACTAATTAGGGTAAATTCAGCTTATCATTCGGAGTCTCATAATTACGAATTAAAAACGAACTTACTACTTTAGCTAATAATTGGTTTCAGTATTTCATCCCTCCGACAATTTATTTAACGATTAAATATTCAATTTAAAAATATCTCACGCTATTTCGTATACCGAAACGGAATAATTTAAAGAATGTTCTTCCCATTCAGCCTAAGCATCTTTCATTATTTCCTTTGTCAAGGATATAGGGAAGATCTCCCAATTACTGCCACTTGATTTATTATATGTAATAAAAACGCAACGTATAAAAAGAAATGAACAAAAAATAGTTATTATTAAATGGAGATTCTGATTTACATTAAAATAAAAAAATATATGTACCCAGGACAAGATGATTTTTGGGGTGACAGTTATAGGATTGCTCGCGAATTTTAATTAATTATTAATAAATTCTTCGTATTTAATTCATAAGACTATTTTTTTTTAACGGAAGAGATGTTAAATAATATTATGTTTCAAACTGAAACAATTTTTAGGTTACACAACAGGCGAAATGATTAAATGAAGTTCGGTTATAATCTTAAGGGGGTAGGTTACCCTCGATAGCCCTAAAACAGGCCTTTTTTCAAACACAAATTGTAAAGTGATAAATAACAATAGGGACAACGTTTTTTTCTAGTTATTCTATGAGCTTTAACACAAAAAAAGAAAAGTCTAAATATCTCTATGTACATAAAAGTTGTGAATAAAAACGTAAAGGCGTGTACGCGGTGCACCGTTTGATGGTGTACACACAATCTCGAAAACCGCTCCAACGATTTGGATGAAAATTTAATGAGACATGCAGAAAACCATTCCCTAAGATGTGTCGGGAGCAGATTTCCGAAAAAAAATTAATACAATTTTTATGTTGAAAAATACGATTTTATCGATTTCTTGTACGAAAAATATTTTTTATCTTTTTTTTTAAGAATTCATCTCGAAATTCTGCTCCCAACACATCTTAGGGAATGGTTTTCTGCATGTCTCATTAAACTTTCGTCCAAATCGTTGCAGCGGTTTTCGAGATTTTATGTACACCATGAAACGATGCACCGCGTACACGCCTTTACGTTTTTACTCACAACTTTTATGTACATAGAGATATTTAGACTTTTCTCTTTTTGTGTTAAAGCTCATAGCATAACGATTAAAACTAGAAAAAAAGGTTGTCTGTATTGTTATTTATCACTTTACAATTTGCGTTTGAAAAAAGGCCTGTTTTAGGGCTCTCGAGGGTGACCTACCCCCTTAAGGGGACTAGGCAGTCGAAAAATCGATTTTTGTTTATTGCATTTTCCGAAAGTACTATCTTTTGTGAATAAAATGCCGTTTGGGTTATATTAAAATTCGCAAAATTGTTGATTTGGCAGCTAAAAAGATCAAGCGGTAACTTATAGCGTCGCCTTTGCCCAGAAACTTTAAACGCGATTTTCTCGAATCTTTTTTTCTCTTGGTTTTTTCCTGATTGCGAACGAATGGAGGTTCAGATCGACTTGAAAAAAATTACAGCATGTGTAAAACATGTGCCATTTCGCCGCAAACCTCTGATACGGTCCGTAAAAATTCGAGATTTTCATAACAAAATTGAGGAGTCACCGGATTTTAGCAGCGCACAAATAAGAAGGAATTTTTCTCGGAAAAATCGCCGTTTTTCAGCCACCAATCGCATGATTTTGATTTAATTGTTGTTTTTATAGGTTTGCGCGGAAACTATGAATCCAACAAACAAGAATCTCACCTTTGAAATCGGATTACGTCACGTTTTAAGACCGATATTAAAGCAAAACGACAGAAAAACGTTAAAATGTTTACCCGTCGGCAGCGCCATTTTTAAAGCACATATATATTTCTTATTAATTTTTTTTCAATCTGTATGGTAGTAATAAACATTGGGTAAAAGCATATATCTGGATAGGCTTTCATTTGTTTACAAATAAATAAAGGACAGAGTCTCTTTCTCTCGAAAAACGACTGCCTAGTCCCCTTAAGGGGGAACACCACTGTGACGGTCGGAAAAGTAAGCCATTTTTAAGATTTTTTTTCAGGAATAATTTACAGTTTTCATAGAAAACTGTTATTATTTATCTTTAGTACGCTGTCTTAAGAGACTATACAAAAAAAATAAATAGAAAAACATCCATAAATTGTAATATATTAATTAATCTTCTAGACCTCCCCACGCAAGCTGGATTGTGTAACTATGTGTAACTATGGAACAGCAGGTCCGAAATCAAATTTCATTTTTTTTTTATAAACTATATGAGTGTAGTTTCCGTTGTACGTACGGATTTCCTAAACAAATTATTTTTGTAAAAATGGTGCGCTTTAGAAGAAAATTTTCGAAAATCCGCGAATAAGATGGACAGTTTTTCGAGCGTATTTAAAAAAATTTGTTTTCAATCAAAGAATCCGCACGTACAACGGAAACTACACTCATATAGTTTATAACAAAAAAATTAAATTTAATTTCGGACCTGCTGTTTCATAGTTACAGATTCGACCAACTTGCGTGGGGAGGTCTAGAAGATTAATTAATATATTAAAATTTATGGATGTTTTTCTATATATTTTTGTTGTATAGTCTCTTAAGACGGCGTACTAAAGATAGATAATAAAAATTTTCTATGAAAACTGTAAATTATTCCTGAAAAAAATTCTTAAAAATGACTTACATTTTCGGCCGTCACAGTGGTGTTCCCCCTTAAGCTGGCAGTAATCGGGACATGTACCCTACAGGCATTTAAACGCTTACACTTTTGCAAGCTGAAACTTCGCTCGTCAAAAAATTGTCACAGAGATCCTTTACACGTTTATTTCTCCGCCTGTCCGTCGTCCCTTCCTACACGTACACGCTCGCTCTTTAACACGACTGAGTGTACACGCGAAGGGGTGGAGCAGCTCGAACGAAACGTGTTCGCGACAGACAATAAGTGCATCTGACTCGGCCGTCTGGACACAATGCAATCGAACTGATCCCATTGCCTGCAACTCGATACCTCCTCCCTCGTTCCAATATATATCGAATTCCATCCGCCGTTTACACGGTCAGATAGTTACCTTCCCTTCCTGACCCCGCCCACCCCCCCCCCCTCTTGTTCACCCCTAACCTCTTTGATTTTTACCGCGCCAACCCCCTCGTTCGTTCTTCTTTTCATCTCCGCGCATACGTTTGACCTACTCCCTTCTAGCATTTCACCCTTTCCCGGTCCCCTGTATCTCCTTCTCTAATTTCCGAGCTTCTTCGCTTCTCCTCGCCTCGTTCCAATTTCTCCAGAGCCGTGTCCTTAAATCTTCTTTGAACTCCCCAGCTTCCACCCGAGCTGCTCCGCCCGGCTGCTTTTCTCACAGTCAAAGTGCGATTATTATTTATTCATTCCCCGGTTTTATGGTATTATCGCAGCGAAATTTTAGGAATCATCCCCGAGGTTGCAGGCGCTCTCCAATTAAATTAACAGCTGATCGGTGTTATTAGAACTCCTTCGAAATCAAAGTAGACCTTCGTTTTAATTCTAAACATTTTGTAGCAGGTCTCGTATTATTTCTCGCGAGGAAGGCGAGGATGTGCGAGGACACGATTTAATTACGAGGCAGTTGCATTGACTCCGTAAGTGTCAGAGGTATCGCAAAAATTTCAGCCCTCTCGGTGCGAGCCAGGGGAGATAAAAACAATCAATTGCATTTCGATTCGAGGCGACCGAATTAAAACGGTGCATTGCTATCGAGTTCAGAGCAAATAAACGAAGATAATTTCGCCCCGGGCGCAAGCTTTCGACACCGTGAACGTCAAACGTGTAAAGAACGACGAAACAATCAGTGGAACGTTGATTGGAGATTACAGAAAAAAAAACGATTTAATTTACACATTCGCTGTAACGAATATATAAAGAAATCAAAGTAATCTGACACCAATCGATCCGAAATGCAAACGGTAACATCGTAATTAACAATCCCGCCCCATTTGGCTGAAGCAAACTCTCGTTTCAATAATATTCAAGCATTTCATGCCGCCTCACAGTGGGACGAAACGTAGATATCTCTGGACATGGCCGTATCTTTGTTCAAAAACATCCGATTTTGATGGAACTTGGCTTATTTTAAAGGCAAATGATCATACTTTCCGACAGTGAACATAAAAATTGCAAAAAATATTGTTTGCACTCTCTAGCATTTGACAAACGTCAACAAATTTTTGCAGTTTGGCACACTCTTCTTTGAGGGCGGTTTTTACCCCCTGGACACCCATTTCGATAAATGTGATTCAACAAGTAAAAAAGTAGAAAGTTCAAACTTTAAAATGGTTTTTGTTTCATTAAATTTGGACGAATTTTAGCAAAGTTATGAGACTTTGAAAATTTAGCAAATTTTAAAATAGTTTTGTCTGGTTTTCGGTGCAAATGTAAAGGGCTTCAGGAGATGAACTATTAAGAAATATTATTTTCTGCAAAAATGAATACGAGAAGGGAAGGTAAAACAGACAGTGGGACGAAATGTATAAATTGCTGGACATTCAAATCTCTTGTATGTGACCTATCATATCTTTATCAAAATTGGCATAAATATTACACACATAAACTATTGTTGTCATTTTTTGTTGAATGTTTCGCAAAATAAACAGAAAACGCACATATGAGGATATTTTCCACAATCTCTTAATTTCATCCGATCCTCTGATTTCAAATATTAGATCACACATTGCAAACAAAAGATAAAGTAGTTAATGTTCTCCGAAGTATTTTTGTTATTAAATAAAGAAGACAATGAAGAATTAATTTAGAAGAATTAATGGACATGCCGAACACACCAGAATGTGATGTAGAAACGGACAGTCAAACCGGCAAGCCTTAAAAAGGATCTACATAGAAGCAGTATTGATATGACACGAAAATTACTACAGATATTGAAAAGTTTGTTTTGTTGTCTCAATTTATGCATAGTATTTGATATAAATATTACGTTTGATCATAATTTTGACTGCCTAAATCTATTTCTAAAACATATATTTATTTTTAAGAAAATATGAAAGCGATGCGATGCTTCGCCGTTTATTTATTAAGGTTTAACTAACTTTAATAATAATAACCTAATTTTATGAATTATCGTTCGCTATATCATATTTATATTCATTTCCATAGAGACATCAAAAAGACATAATCAATCGGGTACAAGAAAAGGAATGTCTAGATAAATATTTACTCGTTTCGTCCCACATGCGTACACATTTTAATTAATTCTGCAAAAGGGCGCAAGTTGGCGCAACTGGAAATTGGATTTTCTAAAACTAGAATGTTTAGTAATTATATGGGTATTTTTTATTTTCTGGACAAATTTGGACATTTTTCTAAATCGAGAAGAAAAATTTTTTTTTTGAGAGGTTGAAAAACATAAATATAATCATTAAATTTTGTTTTTATGCTACATAAATAACTTCTTAACAATCAACCCTAATGTGTAGTATGATGGTAGAATTTTTTTTCATTATTCTAATACTAATTATTTACATTCATATGACAGCCGTCTCCAGAAGTGAACGTGTTTGCTGTTAAAAATTCGGGATTTAAAATGTTTAAAAAAATTTTTTTTTTCATCATTTCGTATCCATTAGTCCTCAAAGATAATGCTCATATAATTATATCAATGAAAATAGGTACTTCATATTTTCGTCGATGTCCGTGAATTTGCCCGCGTCGTCCCACTGTGCGCCTCCGTGCTTCGAATTATTTCCCAACTTCTAACGCGACGCGCACGTAAAATATTGCATCGCGCTCTGCTTGGATCGCGTAAAATCATTCGAAACTGCGCGAGGACACTCAGGGACTAATTGATGTTAACTCGCCGACATTAAAATGGCGCGGCGTTCGCCGCAAAATCGTCAGACATTCCCTACCGCTAGTCCGGGAATTAATTCGCTGGAAACTATTTCGCGTTTGTCAATGTTGCATGCCGGACACGGTAATTCGCATTAATTAAAGCTGAATTTCGTTTTGCTCGGACTTTTCGGCCCAGCCAATTAAACGGCGCGGCTACGCAGCGAGGATACAATGAGCGCCAGTCAATTTTAACACTCCGCGAAAATCGAATGAAGCCTGTCATCGAGTTGGTCGGCGTTAAACTTCCTTCTTTTTCTAACGCGTTAAATTTAAGCTCGAACGAACGCGCATTCCCCGCGCTGCAGCGCCGACAGCCGACGAGTGTCGCGGGCCCACGAATGGAAATTATTAACCAATAAAGGGAAATCTTTCGTCCCACTGGGTACTTGAAATTTTCTCACGCGACTTATGGAACCCCTTTCTTCGGTGTTACGCTTTTGTGTCTCAAGTTTTAATCAAGTAGGGACAAGTCTGATTTCAGCTGCACAACCTGCGTGCTTGTAAATGACGAGTAGGGTAAATCCGGGAGACGCGGTCGGGCCGGAGAGTTGGTCGTGTCGCTATATTTCAGAGTCTATACGTAAAAATGCATTAAAGTGCAGAGCAATTACTTCTCCAGAAGCCAAATAGTTGAATGAATAGCGTTATTTCGGTTCCTTCTGTGATTTTCTGGATTTATAGGCTATAAAAGGTAAATTGATGTTACATTTAACCTCTTTTGTCAAACAGCGGTTGTACAGAATCGTATTTAAAATATACTTCTAAGTTTATTTTCCTTTACTGTTTGGAATAATAAGATAGTAGAGATATTGAGGGACAATGCAGCCAAAGTATTTGGCCATATTAACTCTTCCTCTCAAAGCTAACGAGAAGACCATGTCTCGCTGCAGAAAGGTGAGATGGTCGAGTTATGATTTTTTTATTATTTGTGTTTATTTTTTATTTTTTATTATTATTTTATTATTATTTTTGTTTATTTAGTTTCTTTATTCACTTTCGTATTCATTTGCCTTGCTAATCGCCAGTAGGTAATTCACTTTTTCTTTGATGTGTACTTTACTTGTTTAGCGTAAACAAATTAAATATCAATGAATCCGTAGTTGTATTCACTCATAAATAATTTTGCTTTATCCTTTGTTAATTTTCCATGAATAATTATGTGAGTGGTCTCTGCCTACGACGAAAACCATTTCTCCCGGCACCTCGGGAGAGGTGGTCACATGTCATGACTTCAGTTTTCAACGCGATTTACAGTAAATATTGTCTTAAAGCAAATATCGACCAGTTTTTCTGAATCGGCATAAAATTCTGAACATATTATAAATAAGTAATATCTATATTAGTTTTAATAGCCATTTTATATTAGGTCGACCGTGTGTCCCGGATTTACCCTAGATGGAATCGGAGGTGTCTGTCTGATAAGGGAATTAGCTCTTGAGTGATTTTGTTTCCCAGCGTGGAAAACGTGAATATCGATGGGGTACCGCGGAAATATATGCATTATTCATTATCGTCAAGGTACGCTTTTTGCTGCAGCTTTTCGCGGCGAATAAATTTTTGTAGCTTGCATCGAATGAAGTGGCGTCACAAAATAATCTTGGATTATGTGATACGACTATAACAGCTTTTAAAAATAATGCGATTACATGCAACAATCTGTCTTGTGATTGGCGTGAGATCAGAGTAATTAGACATTGCTAAAATTTGGAGAAGATGTAAAACTTCCCAAGTACCAGAGTGTTTAAATCAACCCCAAAAATTCCCCAAATTTTTTATAAATTTTTTGCTACTTCAGTATAAACATATATGTCCAAAATTATTCGGTCAAACGCTTCCGATGTAAACAATTTTCTTCACCTCCTATTCAGAAAATTGAGTTAATAGAAATTTGATTTAACAGCAATTTCAATACAGAATCGCGTTATAACCACCTTCTTCGACTCCGCGAGCAACATCAGCCGATTCCTTCGGAACAATCAAAGCTCAGAAGAATACCCTCAGTTTGCCGATAGAGGAAACCGCGATGAATAACGGAAGCGCATCGAGCCGGCAATAAATAATAGGCGGGGCTTTCGGCGAGCTTCCTCGAAATCTTTTACAACGATATCCGTGGAGAACCGGTCTCACCGACGTCTCGGAGAATTATTAAGAGGAATGATATATTGAAGATATCCTGCGTAAAGACCTGGACCGGATCCCCCTCGCAAATGCGCGGATCCTTCTTCGTTGGAAGCTTCATCTCGACGGGACTAAATTCTTCAAGGATCCGGGGATCCTCCCTCGCGACAGGGGCTGCATTCTGCGAAGGGTAGCGAGCCTCGCCGCGGGAGCCATTTTTCTCCACGCGACTCCATTCGATTTCTCGGGAAATGCTCTCGCCGAGGGAAAAAAACATCGGGGATCGAAGACTCCTGCTAGATCCGGTAAATTGAAACTGGATGGGAAACGGGACGAACGTGTTTTCAGGTAGAATTCTACGAGACGACGCCGAGGGATGGGGAATCTGCTTCGTAGTTCTCCAAGTGGGAATTTCAGGTGGTGAAATTATGAGGAATGTGGCAGACTACAGCTCACTCTTTGAGGAATTCTCATAGTTAAGGAAAACGGTGTATCGCGGTGAGAGCGAATTCCTTTTGAGGTGAGCAGAGCTAAAATAGAGGATAATGTGTGGGATGCTCTTGGCCATCAAATGGTGGATCAGTGGCAAAATCCTCCGAGTTGGGACTCTGATAGCGTGAAATTAAAGGGCCATGCCGAGTTGGCGGGTGAAAAAGAACGCGATTTTCGGGATTTTTTTGTGGAAAATCTATTGCATATTTTTTACTACTATTTCCTTATTTTAAAAGTACATATATTCAGCATCTCGCGGCAATTTTGTTATAGAAACATATTAAAAAGTGAAGGAATAACAGCCACTCCCGTGGAAGCTGTTTTTATAAAGGATTTTTCCGAGCTGGTTCAACAGAAATAAAAAAATGAAGAAGACTCTGCTCACATGTGAGTTTACCTGGCACGTGAACGCAGGATTTTTGTTTTTTATGGAAACTCTAGTTTTAATTAACTAGAAACGAACAATTCCGACATCGAAAAATCTTGGTATTGCGTTAAACGGTCGCCATTTTGGGTAAAATCAATTTTTTTAAAAATCCTTCGTTCAAGTGAAAGATAAACTCATATATTAACAGAATCTTCTTCACTGTTGGATTTCAGATGATTCAGCTCGGAGAAATCGTGCTCAGCGCACAGCGTGTTATTTAAAACAGCTTCCGCCAGAGTGGCTGTTATTCGTTCATTTCTTAATATTTTTCTATAACAAAATTACCGAGATTTGCTGAATATATGTACTTTTAAAATAAGGCAACAGTTGTAAAAAATATACAATAGATTTTCCACAAAAAATTCCCGAAAATCGCGTTCTTTCTCGCCCGCCAACTGGCCATGACCCTTGTCTTTAAGGACCTTCTTGTCTTTACGACCAGAAACAGTAAAACTGGGGATGACGTGTGAACTGGTATACGAAAGATTTTAATACCTGAGTGGTGAGTTGAAAATATATTTCCACTGCAATATTCCTTCAAATTCAAAATTCGGAATTTCAAATTAATCTCTCAAAAATCTCTAGTTCTTACATTTTCTTAATAAGCGCAAAGATAATGAATTAGTCGTCGTTAAAATCCGCTAACAAATGCCAGCAAACGACACTCGGAGCACCGGAATTTGTGCGATCGTAAAGAACCGCGTAAAATTTAATAATCGCGCGTTTTAATTTTCCATCTCTTGACGCGCTTTTATGGTCTCCATCCCTCATCCAATGTTTTCCCCGCGGCTCCAATTTTCGCGTTTCCAGTTGATTTGCATATTAAAAACTCCATTTGAATCGGACTCGCACAGTCTTCCGTGACGTAGATGGGCGCCTGGTCGCCGACGGTGGTAAATTATTAGTGGCCAAGCGGGGGGGTGGCTCAAAGTAAAACGTGAATGTAAATTCGCATCTGAGACTCGCTTTCCCACCGCTTGATACGGATAAATGACGTTACGAGAAACCGAGTCAAATAAATAGTCTTTCATCGGCCAGGGCTAAACGCGACGCTCTATTTTTCTACGGGTTTCTCGCTTCTCCAAGTCGATATTTTTTAATTAAAAACTGGACCTCGTGCGTCGCGAAGCCAATAAATTTCGCGTCGCTGGTTGGAAAATTATTCGCCCGGGTGAGGGGTGGAAGAATTTGTTCGTCTGGGAAGGAAAATCGTCGCGATCGAGCGTAATTAAGTTTTTAAAGTTCGAGAAGTTACGGCGAACGGTCGGATATTAAATATGCATTAGTTGAACCAAAGACGGGGCGAAATTTCGCGAAACCTCGAAAAGTAGCTCGCGGAGGGGCGGAAAAATTCAAAATAACTTGAAGAGAAAAGTCTTCAAGGGATTCTTTAAAATGCACGATTAGCTCGCACTGAATATTTACTGCCAAAATCGGCGCGGAACACCGGCATTTCTTAACGAATTTAACTGCCTGCTTCATCCCTGTCGCAGTAACGAACTGACAGAAACAGTGGCAATTTAAGGCAGCAAGTTAAAATTCAAATGAAATATTATTCACAGGGAATTATTTAAAAAAAAAAACCATGCACCCTCTACTTTTGACGTTCAGCATCGCGTTGCACGAAGTAATGAAATAACTCACCACTTAACCAACGACCCCGCCAGTCCTCCACCCTCAACGTTAAAATGCTACCATACTTCGCCATTAACCAGATCAGCTCACCCCAACGGGGGTGCGAAGTTCAAGTCACTCCTCGCGCCCGTCCCCGCCAACACATTTGCCGCCAAGAATATTTCACTCGCGCCGCTTTTGCACGCCAGGTTGAGGGCTAATTGAGCTGCGCTTCCCTGCGCCCTTCGCCCAAGCGACCAGTCACCCTTCCATCGGCCACGAACTCTCCCCTTCGCGCGGCTCGTTTTCCCGCCCCCCCCCCCCGCCGTCGATAAAGATTTCGAGCAGCCTCTACCTGTCGACGCTGCCAAGTCGCGGGACATCCACCCCCGCCCGCGATAATGGACGCGACGAAGGGGTGGTATCCGCCCTGGCGAACCGTAACGACCGAGCGTAATTAGCTTTCCCAAGGGCGGGGGCGAAAAGCGAGCCGGGGGACTCCTTTTCACGATGGAAGAAGGAGACGTCACTCGCAGATTATCTCTGCGGTAAATTAACCCGGCAAGGGGTAGTATCGTTCATCTTCCACCGACGTCCCCGTATCGGCGGCTGCTCTCGAACGCCAGCCAACCAACCCTCCCATCGAGGATACCGTTCGCCGAGTTTTCCACGCTGCGCTTCGAGGCGAGGCTCCTGCAAGCTGAAAGTTGCCCTTGCTCAACATTTTCCTCGGGCAAATGGAGAGCTCTAAGGAGGGCTGTTTCCGAGAGACTCGAAACACTGAGCCCCTCTCGGAGACGCCTTGATTCTTCCCGACGAGATTGATTTTCGACTTTATCCGCTGCAGGCTTGCCCGTTGTGCGACGGGGCTTTGTAAACGCGTGGCGCGAGGCACTGTAGGGTAAATTCCTAGGCACTGGAGAGATAGTTCTAGTAATGGAGTTGGTTCGATTGTGGATGCTGCTGCAGGTGCTTGATGCATAGGACGGGAATGTAGGGGAAGGTAGCCTAATTTGGACGGTCGTCTAATTTGGACCACTATGATATCCAAAGACTGCTGAAGTCTGTGCGATTTTGGATAGGCATCTTGTTATACGTAGATGTAGACGAGGTTAATGCAATTGTGTTTGGGTAGAAACGCCTCGTGGTTGCTTTGAGAGAGGAGTTACTTGTTTGTCTATGTAGACAACTACTTAGTTATTTCGACTTAAGAGTGAGGGCCCTTGATTCGTCTACACGTAAGTAATTATCGTAAGTCTCATTATCTCATTACAAACCTTACTTATTTATCTATAATTTCCACTTACAATTTTGAGAGGTTATGTTCGATTTAGGTTTCTGTTCACAGTTAAACATTAAATATTCAAGTTGCCTAAGTTGGACCGAAAATAGTTGCCGAAATTGGACCGGTCCAATTTCGGCAATGACATTTGTAACGCTCTTTTATAAGCAAATTAAAATTGAAAAAATATTTTCAGGGTTACAATGTCAAAATACAAAAAAAAAACAAAAAAACAAAAAAATAAAACAAATACAATAGCCCATAAGGCAGTAGAAATAACCAGCAGTCCTTATAAATCGCAGTTAAAGCAAAAATTTACAAAAATTAGTTCACCAAACTTTAACAAAATGCAGAAAAATAAAAAAGAAACTGGTGATTCATGGTTTTGTACATTGTGCGAAGAAACCAAAGAAGAAGAAATGATACAATGCATGAAATGCTACACTTGGATACATACTCGGTGTGCTGGAGTTAGTGCTAGAATTAAAAGGTTCTTTTGTTCCTATTGTCGTTAAGAAAGCTAATGGTCCAAATTAGGAGCCTAGCGGTTCAATTTAGGCAACCGATTTCCTAATTTGGACCGATGACACGATTTCTTTAAACTCATTTTTCAGGATTATAAATATTTTTTAAAATTTAATAGATGGTATTATTTTGAAGGTACACTTACAAGGGGACCCCACAGCTGAACCCCCGTGGATTTTAATAAAATTTTAGGGGATGAATCTGGAGGTCACCTCGATTACCCTCTGCTAAATATTTTATGCCAATGAGCATTATTTATAAACAATCGATATGTGAGCCTTAAAAGCAATTCACTTCAAGCAAATTTCAAGAAAGTGAGTTGGGTGAGACCGTACAGCGCTTACTTCCCACCAAAACAACACGGGTTCAAATCCCGGTCATCCTAATTTTTTTTTCCTTTCCTTCAACCCTTATTTTGAATAATTAAATTTTATACTGCTTTGTGTCATAAATAGTGTAATTTTTTAACATAAATTTTATATATAAACATGTTAAAAATACATAATTTTTTATACACGTACAAACATAACTGGTACATAACGACTTGTTTCAACTTGTACTATAAAGACACTGTAAATTATATACTTAATATGAAATTTTTCTTTACAATACATACATGCACGTCTATGTAACTTTACAACTATTTATCTACCTACCTATCCTATTATATATCGATATATATACACGTAAATACGCACATATATACGCACAAGCATGCCGAGTTGAAACAAGTCGTTATGTACCAGTTATGTTTGTACGTGTATAAAAAATTATGTATTTTTAACATGTTTATATATAAAATTTATGTTAAAAAATTACAATATTTATGACACAAAGCAGTATAAAATTTAATTATTCAAAATAAGGGTTGAAGGAAAGGAAAAAAAAATTAGGATTACCGGGATTTGAACCCGTGTTGTTTTGGTGGGAAATAAGCGCTGTATGCACTCACCCAACTCACTTTCTTGAAATTTGCTTGAAGTGAATTGCTTTTAAAGCTCACATATCGATTGTTTATAAATAATGCTCATTGGCATAAAATATTTAGCAGAGGGTAATCGAGGTGACCTCCAGATTCATCCCCTAAAATTTTATTAAAATCCACGGGGGTTCAGCTGTGGGGTCCCCTTGTTAGTGAGTTTCTTTTCTACTACATAATTTTTATTGACACTTCTAATTTATCACTATATACTGAAACATATAAAAATGGTCCAAATTAAGCTAGGGGGGACCGGGGCTGGTAGGCCAGTTTTTCAGTTTTTGATTTTTAATAAATTATGTGGACGAAATATCATTAAACCGGTTAGTATATTTGATAGGGCATACATTTGGCTATCTGATTAAATTATTAAAGTTGACTAAATGTGACAACAATTAAGGCATTTTAATGTTTTTCTAACACCTTACATGCTGGTCAACCAGCCCCGTGGTCGGGGTTGGTAGACTAACAGTATGGGGTAGGTTGACTATAGGTGCAATCAGTGAAGAAAATGTTGTTAGCAACTTATCTGAATGGAAATAAAATAGCACAATGTCACGTGAGTTGTTTCATTATAAAATATTTATTACTTTTTAATAATAAATAACAATTTAAACCATCACTGGGGTTGGTTGACCAGCTTAGTCATGTAACCCCGAACGTTATTAGTCAACCAGCCCCGAACGATCATTTTGACTTCAATACTCTATATAACGTTTAATTATTTATGTAAAATCAAAAACGCAGTCTCAGTAGGTCGTTTAATAAACAAACTTTAAAATAGTCCCTTCGCATTAATTCTACTGTAACTATATAGAGCGTGGAAACATAAAATCTTTAAGAAAACATATTTACTTTCATAGCCAATTTTTCGATAAACGCTGGTAACTGCCAAACAACGTGTAATGGTGGTGTCGGAAACAAATGAATGACATAGTAGAAGTGACTTGTTTCTACAGAAAATCGCTCCGCAGTAGAGCACAGGTTAGTAAAAAGTTATTAACAATTAGTCAACCTACCCCTGGGGCCAACCAGCCCCGGTCTCCCCTACCTTCCCCTAATAGTAGGAAGAGGGTTATGAGATTTTGTACTAACCCTTTAGCGCCGGCACCTAGATCCCGTTGAAGGAAAAATGGGCCATTTTCTTTTTATCCTTAAATTGGTCTGATTTTTATATTTTTCTGTAAATTTTTTTCAGAGGTGAAAATGCATAAAACACATGAATACAAGGATCATGTAGATCCATCTTTCTTCGATGAATACAGCTACTCTAAACATGTACTATTTAATCGGGTGTGAACAGCGAATTACGAGTGGAAAATGCGAAACGGCAAACAAATGGAATGTATCGTATATGATACGTCTGGCGCTAAAGGGTTAATAGTGTTGTGGGGGATGCTGATGATGTTCGTGATGGTTTCTTGATGACGTTTTATTATGTATTAGTAGATTTCTTCTACCACTCATTATACTCTTTCAAGCACTTTGCGAGAAAGGCGGTTAATTATTCTCGTTAACTCCTATTTATTTCCATTGTATATTTTCTCTTATTCCTTTTGCTTCCACTATATCTCGCCACTATTTCATTTTGGCTTACTTAGGTGTTCTCTGCGTTTCTACTTTTATGTAAGTACTCCTCTACTGATATTTTCTATTCTGTATGTACCAAAGGGTTTTCCCGTATATATATAAATAAATAAATAAATGAAGGTGTTCTTGTTGAAGTTACATCTTTTTTTATTGATTAGGTTCTTCAGTTCTTCAGGTTCTACCGAACTTTGTAATAGATTCTTGTAGAATATTAAATATTCTTTGCTGGTAAAATTCTTGACGAGAACCCAAAGTCCACTGACCTTCGAGGAGAGTCCTCGATAACCCAGTGAACCGAATAAAAATTGCTGCATTCTGTATCGTATACCGAATGGTGTTGTTTCCACCAGAGAAACTATGATTTTTTTATTTTCGTTCCATCAGCGAGCTATCAACGCACTCCTATCAATTTCGCATCAAGCGCGGGATCTGGCGTTTCGCAACGATTGATAATTGATTGGATTCGAAAACCCATTTGCATGTTCCCCAAATTATTTTTCCATCCATAATTTATTCCCGCTCCATGCAAGCATTCCGCTGACAGTCCATCCCATGTTTGAATGTTTAACACGAAGGAATAACTCGCGCCAGCAAGCTGGGCAAATGTTGTGCCTCGCGTCGACCGTTCAATTTTATGAATTAACGTTGATTTCTTCCGGTACCTACATTCTATTTAAATTACTGTTACCTCGCTCATTTATTTTTACATTTTGATCCTTTTCAAATGTCATGTTCGATATATCTAAATCTGCGATACTGAAATTCAGTTAAGCATTCGCAAAAATATTCTCCAAAACGAAGATTTATGAACTGAAATTTTATTCTACATTTTCGATTCACTCTTTTGGGAGATATCACTTTTTTTTTTAGAATTGTGTCATACCTATATTTAAGACAAATATCACTGAACCGAGATTCCAATTTAATAGTTTCTCTTGCAAGCTCGTCTATACAATACAGGTCACCTAATATTAGACTATAACTTTTAAGATATATTTACCTCGATTGCTTTCGAAGATACGAGAAAACGTCTATTGGAAGAAATCTTTGTTTCAAGGGACCTCGATCATATAAACCTTTGTATTACATAGTGATCTACATCATCGCAGGTTAAATAAATATTCTCCGACCAGATGAAGGCTTCCTAAACGGGGGTGGACCCGCAGTGAAACTCGAGGATATTTTAACTATGGGGTGTTTGCCAGACCAAGGTTCATAAGACCCGTTACGTTCTGGAACGATAGCAGAAATTTTTACCATTTCAGATATTTTTGATTCTTCACGTCCTGCAAGGGATTAAAGTAAAGAAGCCTACAGATGTTCCTCCCTGTGTTTTATAACCCTCAGCTCGGTACCACCCTGCAACACCTTGGTTTAGAAAACGACAGCGACATGTCAGACTTTAATGTCAGGTGAAAACTCGCGGTCTAGCCACCTGCAGCCCTCAGCGCCGATAAACTAGCTCAGGTACCCCGGGATCGCTAGTTTCCTGGGGACAAGCTTCGCGCACAGGCCAGTTCAATCGTTTGAAATTCATATATCTCGCGCAGCTCCGCTTGGAAACGGGCGATGCGATGCCGCGAAAAATCCGCCAATGTTTTCCCGTGTACACGAAAAACGATTTGCGCGCGTGCGAGCAGAGGGTGCGAAAACAAGGCGACCAAACGGGGGGCGTTAAATTTTCATTAACGAAAATTACGAAGCGGGCCACGCCGCCTGGCCGCTGATAGTTCCGTGCAATTATTTTAAGCGCGCCCCGTATAAATCAGCTGGCCGAACCAAATGAACTCTGAATAACAGTCCGCACCGAATAGAGCCGGAGGGACGCGTCCGCGAAAACACCGACACGGTCTCGTAATTAAAATGGAGAAAAAACGTTTAATGGTTCCTGGTCCCGCCTCGCAATTTGTCCGCGGGCCGCGATAAAGTCGTGCGCGCGCGATGCTTCGCGAGAAACTGCGTTTGTTGTTCTCGCGGAAATGGAATTATCTGGTTTCCTCGCATTGTTTGTCGTTTCTAATTGTTGCAGTTTGTCGCTCTGGGTCAGTCGGGTTCGATTAATCATAGAAGGGGCCCATTTGGGATTTTTGGGAAGCGGAACTCTTTCTGGGGACTCTTAGAAGCCAAATTGATCGAGGTGATGAAATAGAAATTAGAAAGTTGGGAAGTTAGGGAGTAAACATGTACTTGGGTATTAAAATTGAGAAATTTAGAGAGGGTAGAATTGTTCATTCTTGCTACTGGGGAGCTCATTCATTCATCATTGTAAGGTAAAAGTACCAATAACTGGACACGTCCCAATACCTGGACACCAATGACATTTATATTTTTACTAAGCTTCATAGAAAGTTTAGAACAATATTGTTGAGAATATATGTTATTTTGCAGCTTGACCTCTTATATAAAAAATTAAGAAAGTCCTAGATGTAAAGTTTAACATATAAAACAGTCTTTAAATATCGGAGGTGCATGCACTTGAATACTGTGTAGATTTCTTAAGTAATTCTTAAGAAAAATACAGTTAGTTGTTAAGGTGATAATAATCGTTACATAACGTTTTTCTGAGAAAAGAACGTATGTACAGAATCTTAAGAAGTTTCTTGCTACATACAAAACAAAACATTGATCGGTTAATGTTGATTTTAATTAAAAATATGCGTGTTCATGTACCGGTACATAATAATCTTGTCCTCTATACGGTGTCCCAATAACTGACCAGCCGTCCAGTTGGTAGGCCTGTCAGCATTTTGAACGCTTAAGGGAAGTCTCAATACCTGACCGCATTGTCCAACCGGTAAAGTGTCTGTGTTTTCTCAAATTTTTGTATATCAAAAGTATAAGTGCAAGTATATTGTGCATAAATTAACAGTTTTTTATTTTCAGGTCATATTTTTAGTCAATTTCATGCTACACTTTCAACATAACCTAAAATTGTATTTGCTTTTTTCGCGCGCAAACCATTCACACAAACACTAGTGGCGCCCTCTGGGCCGAGCTTTGCGTCACCTACCCCATTGACCAGGTATTGGGACACCAAAAATGGGACGCTGGGACAAATCAGAATACTATTGTCCATGTTCTGGTACACATAACTACTTGTGTTTTTACACAATTTAATTAAAATAGCGCAGTGAAAACAAGTTTTTAGTAGCTCATTTGATAGAATGAAGCAACATTTATCTGAATATTGACACTTTTGTTAAAAATAACATTTATATTTAGTCAATTTTTAAGATATACTAGTTTGATATCCTTAAGTGTTCAGTTACTGGTACTTTTACCTTAGTTGTCAGTAGAGAAAATTGGTATGTCAAGTATGTAGGATCACGGAAAAAAAGAAGCCTCGGACGCGGGACTCGAACCCGCGATCTCTGGATTCGTAGCGGGCTGGCCAGCCGCCTTAGCCAACTCGGCTATCGCCGACTCCCCGGTCTCAGTTATTCCGTGTCCTCCTCTTATGTTATGGGGGTTCCTGATCCCGCAACTATTAAATCCGAAATTGAGAACTCAACAGACAGTGGAGCAGATTAACACAAACATTAATGACCACGCTCTTCGTTCACCTGTCGTTTTCTGTTGCATTTCTGAAACGTCGTGCTGCAAGAATTTTCGGCGACAAGTAAAGGGCCCTAAATTAATATGCTAATTACGTCTTGCTCGCGTATAAATTCATTTGCGGAGTCACGTTCCTCGCGACATGTTTATTACAGACAGCAAGTCCGCCAGGATATTTATGAACATTTTTATGCACGGCCTGGGATACGGCGTCCAAGAGGAAAAATTAAATTTAAAAGTTAAGTTATAAAGTTTGTAGAAAAAAATTTCATTCTGCTTACTGCGATGACCGCGCCACGTTCTCGCTCACAGGTACACTCGTGCACACACTGCTCGCCCGTTTAATTCAATTCGCGATGGAATTGTGGCCGACGGTTTGATCGCTGGGGAAATATTTCTATTTAAATCGGACCGTCGATGCGATACCGTCGCTAACTGTACAGACACCTTTTCTCGTATTTCCACCGTTATTTCTGACTTCCTTCGCGACGTTGGGAACCTGCTGGTAAATCGAGGCTGCGTTATCAATAACTTATATGCTTCTATAAACGGTGATCCCGCGATCCGCAACGTATCGGACTTTGCGAATCCTCGGTTAATATTTCATAAGCCAGGGGCTTATAAATATGACGTTCGCATTCTAAATAACCGCATTACGGCTCACGCTGGCTTTGTGTTTTAAAGTGTTTTGCTCACTTTCAAATGCTACCGCGAGGAATGCTTCCGGCACTAAAATGCTAGGAAACACATTTGTCTCTGGAGGATAGCATTGTTTACTCGCGGAGTAATTACACGATGGAAATAAAATGAGATTTTCTCGATTTCCCGGAATTACGAGCAGCACAGAACATGCATTCAATTTTTCACAATATATTGTCCAATATATCGTTCTGACCTGTCTGGAATAGTCGAGAGTAGTTTCAGCTGGCACAGGAAATGAAAGAATTCTTCGCGAAGCCTATGGCGGCCATTTTGTACAATAACAAATAAGGTGGATTTCAGTATCCTCGTGTCTAAAGATTCAATTATTTAAGCGCAATTATTAACACGATAATATTAGTTTCATATTTCGAGAACATTTATTCAGACCAATGTCTGACTTATCATAGACTTTACTACTTCCCAAAGTCTTTATATCCTTAGTTCAGCAATTCTATTCTAAGCCATGGGAATGGAGCAATGCAGGAGGACTTCTTCCTTCTAAAAAGGTAGAAATATCCCGATAGATTGACACGAAGCCCTGTCGAGTCCCTTCCTTCCAGGCGAAAAACAATCGCTACGAGCGACACGCGCGTCGATCATATCGGCAATGTCAAAGACTCAGCTTTTCTGTCGACAAAAACGGGTCGATCCAAGGAGTTCGTGCCACGCCCGCCTTTGTTTAACATTCAGCTCCCTATTTTCCTAAACTTCGCATGCCTGATACAAAATTTTGACGCAGGTTCAATTTGCAATTACACCTGAATCTCACCCGTTCAAACCCTGATTGCCGTCGAGGTTTTTAATAAAGTGCTTGCGTCTCCTTTCAGCGTACTTCGGCCAGCAGTCAATAAAACGAAGCTCGAGGTAACCACTGCTATTTATTAAAAGGGGCAGCACTGTTAAGGAACGACGTTCAAATAGAAATTGATGGCAGAGTTTAATTGACAGAGTTCTCCGTTATAACAACCGCTGGGCTGGTTTTATTTGCCCTCGGTGGAATTTCATCCGATATGATTAATGAGGGAAGAAGTCAATCCGGAGAAGCTCTTGACAAACGCTGGTTCTACCTGGAAGCCCTCGAGACATACGATGGAAGCGAAATGAAACATATGTATACCTCTGTAAACAATTTCGAGATCAGTAGGTAGGGGAGACTGGGGCTAGTTGACTAATTTTTTACATTTCTAATTTTTATAAATAGACCATTAGTATTTTGTTGACTTACTGCATACCAAAAGTTTCCAAATTTCATTAGGTATACAGGCATAATTTTGAAAATCGTTTTAATTGAGTCTAAGTTGTAGTTTTTATTGTATTTAGAGTAGTGAGACGAATAAGTCAACAGACCCCGGCTACGGGGTTAGTTGACAAATATGATGGGGTCAGTTGACTTGACATTTACTTTTCAGTTTTAACCCTTTGCATGCGCAAGGTGTATATATACGCTGTCACAGTACATCAATATAATGTGAAAAACTTATATAAACGCTGCCAATTCCATCAATATAGTATACGATACGCGTACATATGTATACTACGACCAATAAATTTTTATATTTTTTTTCACTCCTCCACAGTGATATTTTTTTTATTATTTATCATGGTCTAAGATACTGTAATTATTTTGTACTGGTTTGTTATTGTCTATTTGGAAGGCCTGAGAGTTTGAAGGGAGGATAGGGTGTAAAACCGGTAGGGGTGAGTTTGGAAGGATTTGTGGTGGGGGAAGTGGACTTGAGCAGCTAAACTCTTTGCCTCGACTGCATCTTGAGGATAAAAAATGCAATTATTAATAGTATTCCTACGCTTAGTCAAATAACCCCGTCCGACATTGTTAACATGCTAAGGGTCGTACGTACAAAACCTCCACGCACCGGATAAAATAAAATACCGTAAATTATAGTCAAGGTATCACGTTTCCACAAAATATTCATGAAATAGCATCAAGCAGTACTTAGTGGACAAAAATTCATAAATAGTCGAAACGAAAATATTTACTTCCAGCCGACCTTTTTAGATTTTTCATTCTCACTGACAGAACACGCAAGTTTTTGTCACGGCGACACATTAAAAATGGCAAGCTGGTCATTCATATGCTCCAATATTGCGAATCGCAGCATAATTTATTCCATAATACAAGAATTAGAGGGAATTAGTCAACTAACCTCGTTAGTCAACTAGCCCCGGTCTCCCCTACGTATTTTGGTAGTAATTTTCTTTAGCAATTCCAATCACTTGCCATGAATAATATATCTCACTCTCCGTCGATCTCTCCACATTCAGAGGCGTTTGCTTTACCGATATCCTCCTGGAACTTGCGTAACAGTGCGGCCTCGGAGGCAGGGGAAGAAAAAGTTGTAGCAATCAGAAATCACCGTCCCCTCAGCTTCTAATTAACTCGATTCCCATGCACGTTTCCATTGAACTCGGCAAACAGCGACGCAAAAATTCAATTAAAACAGCCCCGCCCTCTTTCGCCCCTGTTCTTTTTGCTCGGAGTTAATTCGCCAGCGACCCCCCGGGCCCCTCGCCGCCGTTCCCCCCGCGAAAATGGTCTCTCGGTTCGGCACCGCCGTGGAAGCGACGCGAAAACTCGATTCTCGACGATTCGTCACGGTTAACGCTGGTCGTCGCGGCGCCACGCTCGATTTACGAGGATTACAGACCGCTTATTGCCGCGCGCACCCCCTCGCACGGGGGTGTAAACGGGCGCGGGCCAATCCCACGTGCTATCGTCGTATTAACGCTTGTCCTCCAGCGGATGTCATCGTTTTAGCGACGAACGCGAGGAGGAAAGAAGATCCTTTTTGAAAGTATCTCTCTCGCGTTCTTGCATTACAATTGATTATTCTACTTTCTCCACTGCACTTGGATCGTGTATTAAGGGGGGAAGCCACTGTGACGGTCGAAAATAAAGGCTATTTTCAAGACATTCTTTTATAATGGAATGTAACTTATTACAAAAAATCTTTATTACCAACTGAAAATACATCTATTTTACTAATATTTTATGCTCGCAGATTGACAAAATTTTCGGTTGTATGGCCACAGCATACGATAACGTTAGGCTCTGCAAAAAAAAATTACAAAACGGGTGCACGTGTAACTTTCCAACATTTGATCCGAATTGAAAAATTCGAACGGTTTCTTAAAGTATATTACAATAGCTTCAGTTGCACGTACGGATTTAAAAAAATATTCATTTTTGAAGAAATGGCGGACTTGAGAAGAAATCTTGACCAAATAGTATAAAAAATTAACATGTTTTTTTCAATGTTACTATTGAATGAATTATTCGATAAAAAAAACTGGTACGTGCAACTGAAGCTATTGTAATATACTTTAAGAAACCGTTCGAATTTTTCAATTCAGATCAAATGTTGTAAAGTTACACGTGCACCCGATTTGTAATTTTTTTTTGCAGAGCCTAACGTTATCGTATGCTGTGGCCATACAACCGAAAATTTTGTCAATCTGCGAGCATAAAATATTAGTCAAATAGATGTATTTTCAGTTGGTAATAAAGATTTTTTGTAATAAGTTACATTCCATTATAAAAGAATGTCTTGAAAATAGCCTTTATTTTCGACCGTCACAGTGGCTTCCCCCCTTAACACCTCTTTTAGTTGTAGTTCCTTAAGGGGGTAGTGAACTATTTCAGCTTCAAAAAATCGATTTTTTTTTTACTGATTCTGAAAGTCTTATCCTTTATGAACATTTTAAACAAAATGTCATGAAGAAATTCAAATAATTGTAGAAGTTATAGCAGCGAACGTAACTGAGTGCTCGGCCTCGCAGAGCGGTATTGGCATAGGGGACTTAACTTTGAAGCCGTTTTTCTCGAAACACCATTTTCAGACACGGTGTACATCATAACTCTTGAACCAATGAATATTTTCACTTGAAATTTTTACTGGACGTGTAGAATTCCTTCTTCTACAGAGTGGAATTCCCGCATCAACATTGGATGTTTATAAAACATTTTATAACTGATTAAAGACGATTTTTTTCCGTAAAAATGTCGAGGAAAAATTGATTCGTGCGTAACTTCCACAATTTTTGTTCAAATTCATCGCCAAAGTTCCACTCTGTACATTTTGGTGTATAAAGAACTCACCCCAAAGCATTTTGCTTTCAAATGATTGGCTCACCTGAATCGATGTACACCACCTGCAGCGGTGCGCCGTACAAGGCTATCTTCAACGATTAATAACTTCGACACTTTTATACATTCCAACGATTTATTTTTTGGTAATTACTCGCAAACGTGCCCACAATAGATTGTGAAACGCAGGACTATAACGATTATTTGGTATGAACGTAATTTAGCGTTAAAGAAACTATCGATTTTACGTATCTAATAGTCCACTACCCCCTTAAGGGGTTATACCTAGTCAGGCGGCCGAAAAGGGGCGAATGTTTGTGAATTTTTTTTGAACAAGCGGAAGCATACATTTTTATGGAACTTTTTGCACTTAAAAGAGCAACATTTAAAGAACATTTGGTAATTTTTTGTAGAAAAATATTTACGTTTATAATAAAACTACAACGACATCCAAGAAGCCTTGTTAAAAACGGTGAGTAAGATATCTCAACAACCACTGCACCAATCTTTCTATAATTTTGTGTGCTTATTTTTTATATAAAAATCAATCGACTGTCGTTCGCCTTTTTTTTAATGTATATTTTTGATTTTATTAACGAAAAATTGCCGTTTTTCGCGCGCAAATCAGGACTTCAAACTTTAAATAGCCGCCATTTTATTTTAAATTAATATTTCGACAATTCCCCCTCCGTCAGTCGATAGATACATTAATATACTAACGAAATCTTTTTTGTTTTTTGATTTTAGATAATCTGGTTCCGAGTTGCAGTGCTCACCGCAAAACAACTTTTTAAAAAAGCCTTGGATATCGGTTGTAACTTTATTATAAACATAAATATTTTTTTACGAAAAAATTAGTTCAATCTTCTTTAAATGTTGCTCTTTAAAGTGCAAAAAGTTCTGTGAAAATATGTGCTTCCGTTTTTCAAAAAAAAATCACAAACATTCGCTTTTTTCGGCCTCCTGACTAGGTATAACCCCTTAATGATAATGATTTTATGTAAACCTGTACCTATTTATTTGTATTTTTAAGTTGATGTCTACATTTATGAGTGTTTATACCTTTCCAGGATAATGTTATTTATAAATTTTATTTCGACCGTAATAATTAATATATGTGATTTCGGCGCACAGGTTCGGTCAATTTAAGGATAATTCAACGAATTTTAGAAGGAATGATTTGACAGGTATGTGTGCGGCGAGATAAAGTTATTCCTCGTTAATTTAAGGTGAATTTTTATGCGCCACAGAGTCATCTAGATTTTTATTCAAATTTGAAGTGCAGTAAACATTTTGATTTTTAAATTGTATGTACTGCATTTGAGGAATTACTTAATTTTACGAATAGGGATAATCAATGGAAAATTTCAATGAATTGCTCACCGTTTTCTTCAGGCGAGATATCGGTGACATGTTAAGGCCAGCAATGATCGCCATCAACGAGTTGAAGTTCCCAATGTTGAAGCATTCACGGGCAGTTTCGATCCAATATTCAACGACACGGACGCGTTGCTTCTTTTTTGCGTGCTGCAAAACCGTGGACGAGGATTGTTCGTTAAATAATTCATCCTCGAAATATGAACGTACAGTAGAAATTCGTACAGTGAAGTGCTCTCCACTTTCTATATTAAATCTCTTCGCATCAATTTACCTTGCACACCTCGGTTGCTACGAAGTAGCTCAGTCTATTAAACCATTGGACGTACGATTCGAGATTGCGCGTTTTCTTCATGTCCTTAAACGATGTTTCCAGATGAGGAGATTCCTATTCAGACACAGCGCGAAACACAATTAAACATCTTCGCGCAAGCGCTTTATTCACACTAAACTACCGAACCCAAAACTCAATGATTTTACACGAAAGCCTCGCGAAGGCATAGAGTTGCAGAAAAAGAATAATTGGCAAAAATAAAAAGCGACTTTACCGCCGCAAACCACGACATCTAAATTACACACTGCAAACAGTTTAACCCTTCGTGGTCACGAGGGGTTGTATCGCATCGCAGGCAATTTTTCTTTTCTTCCCCAATACCTATTTCTGTAAATATTAAACCTCAATATTAATATTTAAAAATTTGGTGAATTTTAACAAAAAAAATAAATTAATATTTTCAACTACTAACTCAAAAATAACGCGGGGTGCAGTGAACCCCGCGTGACAAATTTGTGATTATAAGAAGGTGTGACCACGAAGGGGTAAAATTCTCCAAATAAAAATTCCATCGATAATTTAGAAATCGCCACACAAATTCACACGTATCCCGAACCCGAATAAATTTCCAAATTCACAGAAAGATAACGACACGAAGGTTTTCAGCGATACAGAAGCTACAAATACAAGGGCGTTCGACGAGGCGAATGGAACGCGGACACGTACCTTGGCGAAGGCTTGGACGAATTCTTCGGGGCCGATGTAAGACAGCCTCTCGAGTTCCACGTGGGTCAATTGCTGTGCGAGAACCGTGGCGGAGGGGCACAGCTCTGTGATGTCCACCTGAAAAACGAGGTGACAGTTCGATTCGGTTAAAGTGTCGGTGGGAAAGCTTCTGTTGGAAATCGCGGGGCAAAGAAAAAAAAGGGGGTTGGTACGGGGGTTGGGAGGGGCGGGCGATGAAAGGGAAGGAGGACGAGGGCGTCAACGAGTACTCGATTCATGGCGAGCGTGGAAAGACAGAAAGCGGAAACGGCGAACGTGCGGGGGCGTCGCGACGCCACCTCTTCTCCTTTTCCAATTTCACGTGCCCGTGCTTCGCCGAGCAAATTCGGGGCGAGCTCTTATCTGCGCCAACCGCGGCCCCGAAGCGGCACGGGGTAGCGTCGCGACACTCCCGGACACCCCCGATAAACATCTGGCGACTGGCATTATGTGCGGTGCCGTTTTCATCCGCGGATTCGACCGGCTGTTAAGCATGCTCTGCGTGGTCCCGGGATGCCACGGCCGATACAGCGTAAAGTGTCTCCGAGGAGCAGTGGATACTGTTCTCTAGGATTTCTCTGTATGTTGCCAAGATACATGATTTCCTTGATAGCAGAGGCTTCGTATTTCAGGCGAAGCGCGTGATTTTTCTACCTTTCTGCCAACTCCTGGAATAGCTAATAGAATGCTTAAACTGCGGTTTTACATCCGTTAAGGGGGTAGTGGACTATTTCAGCTTCAAAAAATCGATATTTTTTTTTTACTGCTTCTGAAAGTCTTATCCTTTACCAACATTTTAAACAAATGTTCATGAAAAAAATTAAAATAATTGTCGAAGTTATAGCCGCGAACGTAACACAGTGTACCGCCGAGTAACCGCGCGATAAAGGTAACACCCCGAACTTTGAAGCCGGTTTTCTCGAAACACCATTTTCAGAAACGGTGTACATCATAACTCTTGAACGAATGAATATTTTCACTTAAAATTTTAACTGGAGCTGTAGAATTCCTTTCTCTATCGTGTGGAAATTCCGCATCAATATTGGATGTTTGTAAAACATTTTATAACTGATTAAAGACGATTTTTTCCCGTAAAAATGTGGAAAAAAAATTGATTCGTGTGTAACTTCCACAATTTTTGTTCAAATTTATCGGCAAGTTTCCACACTGTAGATATTTGTGTATAGAATAATCACCTCAAAGCATTTTGCTTTCAGATGATTGGCTCACCTGAATCGATGTACACCACCTGCAGCGGCGCGCCGTACACGACTATCTTCAACGATTAATAACTTTGACAGTTTTATACATTTCGACGATTTATTTTTTGTAAATACTCGCAAACATGCTCACAATAGATTGTCAAAAGCACGACTATAACGATTGTTTGATATCAAAGTAATTTAGCGTCAAAGAAACTAACGATTTTACGTATCCAATAGTCCACTATCCCCTTAAGGCGATTAGGCAGTCAAAACGCTCGAGGATCGAGCATTTTTGGGAGAATTAATTACAGGGAGATGAATACAGATTGTGACTATAGTAGTTTTGGGTAATGTTTATTAATACTATAAACTGTAATAATTTTTTTTTTTTTGATAATGTATACATGTATATGACGGCGCTACAGTCGTGTGATGTGTAGGCGTGTTTTTGTGATTTTGCCCCGATTGCTAAAAAACCAAGGTTCGGATTGACTTGAAATTTTTACAGCATGTTTGAAATATATTCATTTTTGGAGTGGAGCTGAGGATTAAGTGTAAAAGCTAGTTTTTGAGATAAAAAAAATATTTTTTTACTCTACGCGATAGTGATAAATATTGTATAAAAGGAAAAGTGTGTGCTTGCGTTCAGCTCCTTGTAATTAATTCGCAAGAATACTTGATTTTCGAGCGATTTGACTGCCTATTCCCCTTAAGGGGACCTCCCACCCTTGACCACCTCAAAATTACCAAAAATGAGCCTCTTTGTTGAAAAATTGCAGGAAAAAACTATGAGACATATTGAAGAACGTGGATATATTTCTGAAAGGGCTAGCCTTACACAACATAAAAAAAAAATAATTCAGTCAATTTCACCTCTGAATAAAACCACAGTAGTTCAAACCGCAAACTTTCACTTTTGAGATGATCATTGCTGGCCGACATGATATCTCAAAAACCGTTCGACATAAAGTCTTGAAATTTTCAGCACAGCTTTGGCACACCCATAGCTACGATGTGACCGACAATCATCACTGGGAAAATTCTACAACCAGTTTTATAAAGCATTTATAAACTTTTGGTTTTAAAACTAAAACTAAAAGTTTATAAATGCTTTATAAAACTTACACAACATAAATCATCACTGGGAAAATTCTACAACCAGTTTTATAAAGCATTGGTTTTAAAACTAAAACTAAAAGTTTATAAATGCTTTATAAAACTGGTTGTAGAATTTACCCAGTGATGATTTATGTTGTGTAAGGCTAGCCCTTTCAGAAATATATCCACTTTCTTCAATATGTCTCATAGTTTTTCCTGCAATTTTTCAACAAAGAGGCTCATTTTTGGTAATTTTGAGGTGGTCAAGGGTGGGAGGTCCCCTTAAGTCGCTTCTGTCTGTTTTTGTGACTTCTATTAACCAGTTTACTCTTCAATAATACAACCACTTAAATCACGAAATTTTCACATATTCGCAGGAAAGTGTGGAGAACGAAGGCAAGAGATTAATATTGTTGAAATTAGAATTCACCCTTGAACCCACTCAGAGATTAAAAAATGGTAGCCTCCAAGTACTTCAGAAAAATGAAAATATATTTTTAAGTGAATATGTATAAAAATGGCCTAGCTACGAAATTCTATTGGAAAAAAGTACCAGCACGGAGTGGAGCGTAGAACAGACATCAATAAAGGTATGAATAATAGACGAGATGGTTGCCGATTTTTCGCCGCTTTTTTGCGCCAGCGCAGCGCAGTGATATGGGTCAGTGTTTGCAGCGACGCGCCGCTTTCCACCCTGTTATTTCCAAGGGACAAGTTGCGCGAGAGAATATAAATTTTCCGGGGGGTCGTTCCGTCCAACGAGGAGGCGGGTATGAATGGTCGAGCGTTCGATTCAGATTGAAATGCCCGTAGGACTTATTCCCATCGTCCACGGACACGCCTACAATAGCAGCCATGGACATAACTAATTATAGTGGCTTGGCACGGACGTTCCTGACGCATTCAGCTCATCGACGTTATTTCACTCATTCAACTGTCTTCTCCAATTTAACGAGCAATGGAATACGATCGTTTTCTCTGTTGCCAATGATAAGAGAATTTTCTTAAAATCACGAATGGGCCTCCCTAAATGGATTCCTTTTTCAGTGTCATTGTGGTATATTTTTTAAACGATGAGGCAGACATTGGCGCGGAGTTTGGAAGCTTCGACTAGAATTCTTAAATGTTATTTCTGCAAGTTAATAAATGTTATTGTATTATGATATTTTTCCCTGGAATTTCGTTTGTATTTTGTTAACGATCTGCCACGAGATATACTGAGACGATTATAAACAATATGTAAGTGTTTTAGAATGATAAAAAATTAACCGAAATTTTTTAAATTCTATACAATTCGTATTTCCTTCTCATACTAATCACTCTTTATTGTATAATTCCAATAATATTCGCCCACCGTAAATCGGCAGAAATAAATCGCTGCGCATAGTTCATTAACCGTACATTTCTTCGTGCAGGCATTTCTTCATATTTAGAAAAAATGTAGTTACACGTACGAGCCACGCACGAGTCCTCCAACATCCAGTTATTACAAATTAGCATTAGAATGAATTGCGGCCCTCGTTATATGGATCGGCTGCAACTATTCATCCGCGAAATCCAGGCAATTTTTTCCTTCCCCCGTGTTAAGGAATTATCAGCAGTTAAAAATGGCAATTAGCGCGGTCAGATTACGCGGAGGATAATTGCTCGAGTTACCATAATTAGCCGGCTGTTATTCGCGTTTCAACGAAATATATGGAAATTGCCAGTAGGTAATTGCGGTTCATGGTGGCAATCAGGCAATCGTGGGACGAAAATCCGCTAACCACAGTCCCTTACATCGCTCTAATTCTGATAAGAATTCTTGCATTAAAGGAAATATTCAAATTATACTTCCAACGATGCTGTGTTTTTTTCCAAATAAAAAGACGTACCTCCGCAATTTTACGTGTCACAGAAATCCATAGAAAACCCATAGAACCCCTCAGAAATAGGAACCCCTTAATAGATACCATGATCCAAGCAAACAAAATTATTTCTATCCACTCTTACCAACAGCGTGGCATTCTCCAAAATTCCGTCACACGTCACTTCCACGCACCTCTCCTTCAGTGACCAATATTCGCCCAGTACGTAGGTATTCGTGGGACGGAAGTTTTCTATTATCCGGCGAAACCAAGGAAACCCCAACGAGCACGTCCCACGCGAATTAAAAGTCAGACGTCTCGCCCGGGTCGGTCGGACGATCGCATTCAAACGGCATTTTCCGTCGGACGTTTCCCCGAAACGTCATATCGTTTCCCCCGGCGCGATAAAAGTAAGAAACCCGGCCGGGTTCGAATAAGATCAGCGAGCCGCGTGATTCGGTTATGAGCAAACGGCGCTCCCGCAGCATCCCCCGTTTCTTCGAATTAGATCGTCGATCGAATTATCAACGAGCGGGGCCAGTCGATATGACAGAGGGGAAAAACGATTTCGACGGGGCCGTCTGCGACAGCATTGATTCGAGCCACTCGGAGCAAACAGAGCGCGAGCGAACCGCCTCTGATTTACGTGCAAATTCCCTTGTACGGTTTCTTTCCGACGAAAGAGTGGCGGGGACGGCGCTCGATATTATATCGCAGCGAGATGTAAAGGATTCCTTAAGGGGACCTTCCGGTCTAAAAGTCGATTTTTTTTTATTTCATTTTTCGAACGTTCAACCTTTTAGGAATACGTGTTTAAAAGGATTTGTTGAAATTCGTAAAATTCCCGAAGTTATAGGCATTCGAGTAGCGGCAAATGCATGGGCAACAACCGGCCACTCGGCGCTCACGTAAAACTTTAAACGCGTTTTTCTCGAAACAGTGTTCTCAAAACGGTGGGACCTGTATCTCCAAAAGTTATTATCCGATTCGACTGAAACTTTTTTTATTTTGAAGAATATACTTCTGGCTAGGGGGGGGGGGGGTTAGAAAAAATTACAAAAAATTGAAAATTTATAATTTTTAAAGGCGTTGAAAGGACGAAAAATACAGGGGAAAGTGATTTCAAACTTCAAGTGTCGTTATTTTCTAAAAAAATGTCATTTTCTATTTTTTCTAGTTCCCCCTAGCCAGAAGTATATTCTTCAAAATAAAAAAAGTTTCAGTCGAATCGGATAATAACTTTTGGAGATACAGGTCCCACCAATTTGGATCAATTTTTTGACGCCTCGACTTTAACGACTCCCCAGGGCCGTCTGCAATGATTAATTTTAAATAAAAAAATATATTTCTATAATCTAAGACATCCTTAATACAATGCAAAAGGTCCCATTAAATTATATATAGTAGTTTTCCTTTAATTAATTCCTAAAAATCACCTATTTTTTGGGGCTCTAGACCGGAAGGTCCTCTTAAGTCTTTCCAATATACCGTGACTCGCAGGCTCGCTCACACAAAGCGAGAAGAATTAATAATTGTGAAAGCCACTGCTTTGCTTTTGCTTCTTACTTAGTGTTGTACCTAGACTGGCACCGCTTGATCCAGAATTTTAATACAAAACGTAACACAATTTTCTGGAGTTTTGGATTTGAAATTTTAGAAGATATGTTGAAATGATAGAATAAATGTTCCCAGTGTGGTCACATGACGGAGACTTTCTTTAAGGCCGGCCCTATTTAGGACGCCAGGAATAAGGCGATACTTGGGAATTTTTTTCCAAAAAACTGTTAGGCGGATCTTGCCCAAACTTTCGGGGCATTTTAGTTCACATTCAAACAATAGAAATTAATTTTTTCGTTGCAAATTGTTCGGTAGAAATGGAGCAATAATAATTCGCAAATTTGCGATTATGTTGGAGGCCCCAATTCTTCCCTGAAATAAAAAAACCAAGGATTTTGTTATTTCTAGTATAATTACATTGTCGATGTACCTAACAAACGAAAATAAAAGTAGAAGTTGGCAAATTGGTGGGACTTCAAAGAAAAAGTTACGATTCTCGAATTCAATTTATTTACAAAAGTTTTAGGTCCATCGACATATATTGCCATTCCTACCCACCATTTTGTATCGAAAAAATTAATTTTTATTGTTTGAATGTGCACTAAAATACCCTGAAAGCTTGGAAAAGATCCGCTTAACAGTTTCTTAGAAAAAAATCCCCAAAATCACCTTATTCTTAGCGTCCTAAATAGGGCTCCCCCCTTAAGAGAGTAAATTCTTTCATTTATTTTACCCGAAAGCTCGACTGGCAATTGAGATTCATGTCGAAATTCGTTTTCCTCGAAGACGAAGCTTTCCTTATTTATTTATCGGAAGCCACAGAATCACCATGTTCTTTCCATGGATCTCGGTCCACTCAGTATCGAATTTCATAGAATAAGTTCGTCGCGCTGGAGAGCAGAGAAAGTCACGTATCGAGGGGTAAATGAAACAGAATCAACGAGCGTGCTAAGAATTCCGGGGGTGTGCTGAGTCAAGTTGTTTCCAATCAAGAAAAGTGCAACGAGCGCACAAAACACAAACCGCGAAACTTTCTCCCCAGCATTCGGCTCGTGGTCCCTTGCAAGGCTGGCAACGATGATGAAATTAAAAAATTTACGATCCACGGTTCTCCCCTTTCAACCAGTGCCTCGACAGGAAACTGCAAGAATCTCGTAAGAGCGCTTTCAGCATCCATAGAAATAAAACTAATACTCTCCAAGTTCCCTGCAACGACGAAACATAGAAGAACTTGTATGAATTTTCCTATTCTTTTGGCTTACAGTAAGCTAGCTGCCCCATCACTTCGAAGAAAACATCTCAGGGAAGCTCGCGTGTGCAGGATGCTGCATTGAAAATATAATACTTGAAGCGAAAGAAAATATAATAGAGACTCGCATTGAGAACAACGTAGAAACTATTAAAGCACCTTCAACACTATCAACTACCTTTAAAATAAATTTCTGCAGAAATCGAGTTTCGAAGATTTCGAGAAGATAGAGAGGTAAAAAATCTGTACACTAATTTCACGAAGGAAACGCCGCACAGTGGTGCCTTTTCCCGAGAAGCTGGCCAAAAGTCAATTTCTGAAGTGAATAGCAGCTTGTCGATAGTATGGTACATTTAATATATATACATCAGTGCAACAAATGCCGCTTGAAAATTTAAAATATAGTGGTTGGTTAATGAGATATAGGCTGTCTAAGTTGACGAAATTTCGTACTTCTTAGATGGCTTGAAAACGCTCGCATGTTTAATGTATCAGGCAAAGTTTATTTTTAAAAAATTCATATGTAACACATTTTACCATTAAGATACGTGTTATAAACATACATTTTGCACATGAATAATGCAAAATATCTTTGAACTTACTCTTGTATTTCCCTTCTCAAGATGTCCTAAATCCTACTCATATTTTAGTACAACGGAAGGAAAATAGTTACTTTATTCACGGAACTTCACACAGTTAAAGGTTTCTTGACGTAAAGTAACATGTGAAGTATGATATCCAATTGAAAAATCTTGCGCATATTTGCGCTTTTTTAAGATATCCGCATTTAAAGTGCCTATTATTAGTATCTATCTACGCTCTCCGTGAACGAACCCTTTTCATTTCAAACAGCATTTATAATTCCAACTTTGTTTATTACTATTTTCAACCACATATTTGAACTATGCAATTTTCTATAAACGTAGGAATGCCGCATTTTTCATAAAAAAAAATAAAATTTTCACAGTATTTAATTTCAAGAATGTTTTAAAATTAAGATCGCCATACTAAATTCGACATTTTGATTATATAATTTTAGGCGAATATTGGGAAATTATCACAATTTCCGCAAAAATGAATTTAAAAAAAAGGTTTATGCCAATGCTATTAGGTCTGCGATATTGAAATTTGCATTTTGGACAAGATATTCGTAATCAGCGACCCGAAGAACAGTAGGATACCAATTTTCGTGCAGATCTATCAATTTTTTAATATACACGTCCGCCATATTGGATTCGCCATTTTGTTTTCAAAAATTTGAAGCTCAGATTCGTAATCAGCGACCCGAAGAACAGTAGGATACCAATTTTCGTGCAGATCTATCAATTTCTTAATATACACGTCCGCCATATTGGATTCGCCATTTTGTTTTAAAAAATTTGAAGTTCAGATTCGTAATCAGCGACCCCAAAAAACCCCGACCACAAATTTCTGACAAGATTAAAGTACGTTTTGAGGGTTTTGCCGCTTTTTTGCGATTTGGAACCACTGTGCGCCGTTCCTTATCGCTCGGTAAACGCGAACTAGTCATTGCGCAGCGTTGCAAATGCTGTTACAGGGATGGAAAGTCATCGAACAGTGGGATTCCCAGAAGTTCCGAATTGCCGGAGTTTGGAGGAAGATAATGTCCGCAGTGCTCAAAGAAAGCTGGCGGAAGATATTGTGCGGGGTGCAATTCCCTCGCGAGCTGTGATACGAAACCGAGTGCAATACACCCAGGGGATTGTCTCGGTTTCTTGTATCGGACAATTAACGATGGGCTCGAAATGGGGCGATGTATTAAGTTTGCATCTGGGGCAGAATTTCGTCTGATCCTTGCTACTCGCCGTAGGGGTAAACAGTGTAGTTGTTGGCCACCTAAGTCAGAGGTTCACATAAGCGTTGAATTATAAGTCTTATTTTGCTAGCTTTAGGAACACAATTAGTGTTAATAGCTGTAAACGACTCTAATCGTCTAGAAATAGAATTTGTTTAAAGAAAGAGTAGAAGGATCCACAAAAATTTTACAGAAAATACGTTTCCTATCAAAACACATAGTTATTGGCCAGACGAAGGCAATGATTGGCCGATCGTTTGGCAGTTATTGGCCACTATTTCATAACCTATATGTAACATATACCCTACCTAATTCTTAATGCTCTAAGACCTAATTATGAAATAATGTTAATGTAAAATAATGAATTAATTCGGTTAGAAACAGGATTTAAATTATTAAATAAAAATGGATATATTCATAAAATGGAACTAAATGTAATGTAATATTATTAAAAATATATAACCTATAATACCTTTTCTATTTAAATGTTTCTATATTAGATAGTACTGTACCTTCTTTTACATTGTATTAATAGTATTTTCTTTTAAAACATAACCTTTTAAAATCACAACACAGCTATTTCACTGTTGCTATGACTGTTAGGTACCCATTGGCCTCGTGGCCAATGACTGTCCTGAAACATTATTTACATTACAGTTCTTGGCCACCTATAATTTCTGCAATAATGTATAATTTTAATGAATAAATAATCCATTTTTATAAAGTTTAAACCTTTATTTGTCTATATAACGAATATGAGAGTTATACATATATCATAAATACATTAAATTATCTAAGAATTGCCTGATGTAACCGTATGGCTATTCAATTCAATCACTGTAGTTTTCAAGCATCGATTTCAAGTCGTCTATTTTTTACACGTAATGTAACAATTATTAGCGAAATAGTGATTGCATTCGACGCATGAAAGTAGAAGGTATCTGAATATGTTCATTATAAAAGGCATAATGTACATTATTTCTTAATATTCATGTATTTAAAAAAAAGGCCAATCACTGCCAGGTGGCCAACAACTACACTGTTTACCCCTATTTGTTTCTAGCTGGAATGGGCTGCACTGTCGACTTCCAAAATTCGAGATTAGAAGGATAAGCGTTCAGAGTTCTCCTAGCGGGCTATATATTAGAATGCAAATTTTATTTTAAATGTATCCAGTGGAAATGTATCACTAATATATTTTATTAATTGAATTTCGTAGTTCATGTTTTAAGAACTAAAGATAAGTAATTTATAACTATTTTCTTAGGATTATTAGTCCGATGAATATTCTTTTCGGAGATAATAATATTCTCGAATATAAAATAATCAATATAATTATAATCGGACGTACAGCAGAATAGATTTATCAAATTCTGGACGTGCGGATTGTGCGAAGTAATTGCTCCCCATCGTTCACAGCGAACTCGGCACGCCACCGCAGTATAATATTTGCATTATAAAATGCCGAGGAGTGATAACAATAATTAAATCGCATATGGTTATGCAAGACTGATAGTGACGTGCTTTAATCACTTAAAATCCGTGGGGATTAAATTCGGTTCAGCGTTAATCGAATACAATAGCGTTTAATGCAGTTAATGTGGATTTTAAAGCGTATTATCGGTATCAATTAAAGCCCCGTTATCTGCAGTAACAACGTTAACCGAATTTAAATACACCTGATAGGGGACGTGAACAGTGTTCGCAAAGCCTTTGTGTTTGTCCCTAGGCTACCCCTTCCTCGGCGTCGTTAAGCGGAAGAAACCGTAATTAAAAGCTTTGTCCCCGCGAAAGACAGAAGGACGGATTTTCCAGCGTGTTTTCTCTAGTCACAGGTTGCCTTGCGCGCACGAGCCACGTATTTCGATATTTCCTTAATTTCTGTTTGGTTAGGTCTGGGTTAGGTCTGGATTAGGTACTCAATATCATAATGTACAGCAAATTGTATATTTTAAACGTTTAGAAGAGATACTGAATTACCATGAAACCTCTGTGCCACGGAAACACTGGGGCCTTAATTCCCTTTTTCTAAATGCTAAAGCCATCGTGAAAATTAGTTCTTCAAGCGAGCAACTGTTCGAACGCAATAAAGGATCTTGGTCGAGTGGGTAGTGGTGTTCGTTCGAAACTTTCTTCTCACAGAAGAAAAAGATTAAAGGCGTGCTATTGGTCCTTCGAGCTTTCTCCTGTTCCTAGAAAACATGGAAAAAGTCAATCGATCGAAGGTGCGCGATAAGCGCGCGGAAAAGTCGAATTGAAGTTCGAGTTCTGAAAAGGTGGCATACGAAAATTCTACCACAAAGAGTCAGAAGTCGCTTATAGAAGTCGGGCCAGGGGATTGCGATTCAGTAGTTTTTCCGCACAGTTTCCAAAAAACACTGTTTCTTAATAGTCACTTGCAATCATCTTCAAACATTTTACTTTTAAAGAGGTTTCTCTTTTTGTATTTGAACTTTAGTTTTGTCTTATATATATAAAGGAAGTCCTGACTGACTGACTGACTGAAATTTGGGAGGTACATTGTTTTTATGACGTAGGCACTCACTCAGAAAGGATTTTTAAAATTTCCGTCGCTATAAAGGGGGTGAAAAGGGGTAAAATATGCTTTCAGGGAATTCTCAATATTTCTTATGCCCGATTAGATATCAACTTGGTTTTTACTTACGAAGTTTACCCACGCAAATGCCTAAAAATAAATTTCAGGATTTTACCCTAATCAACCCTTAAGGGGGTCAAAAGGAGGAAAATGTGTTTTCACGGACTCCTCAAAATCTCTTCGGCCCAATTCGATATCGATGGCTTTAGCCTAAAAACGAAGTTCTAAATTTTGCCTTAATCAACCCTTAAAGTGTCAAATTTGGATCTGGTAACAGATCTTTTTGTAATATGTCTGGGGAATAAAATCCCGGGATCCCGGTTGTTTTTTGGATCCAATTTTTTATTTTCCAATTGTTCATAAAGTAATTCACGTTTTTAAAATTCCCGAAATTCTCGAGATTAGTTATATCAAATCCCGGGATTTTTGGAATCCAAAAAGCAGCCGAGATCTCGGGATTTTATTCCCTAAACATGTCATACTAAGTGTACATTGAATTGGGGCGTCTTAATTTTTAAATAGTTATACAAAGGTTACTTTACAGAAATTGAAATACATAAAAAATTACTTCAGAAAATAGATATAAAAGTAATTCCTTTTAATTATTCAAACAAACCGAAGCACGGGCATTTTGCTACACAAGTAGTATTTTGATATAAATTTTTCTTCGGTTGATTTCAATGAACACTTAGTTACACGAGATATCAGAAAAATCTGTATTATTCCAGGGATAGGCGTGAATTTTTTAAAATTATAAGTAGATTACGATCGAGGGAACATAGAGAATTTACATAGCTCGAAGGGGAGTTCGTGTTAGCCACTCGCTTCGTCCTTCTTCACGTAGAAGATAAGAAACTATAAAATACCTATTAAAGTTCCTTCATTAATATTTAGAAAATTCCACCACTTCTGCTGAAAATTTCCCCCGCTAACTTTCCACCGTCGTGTAATTCCCTTCAACATTTCCTCCCATTATATAATAAAACCGCACCTGGAACTTTGAACACCGTTAACTTAGAAATACAAAACTTCCCTGCCCCAATGAAGTATCTGAAATTTTCTGTCGCGTTGCTAAATACTAAATCTACCTCAACCGTTCCCACAAAACGAATGGTATCAACGCTACTATTGCCAAAATATTAAACTCAGAGCACGCGAAGTGAAGCCTTCTGCAATCTAAAAAATCCTATTCTCCTACAGCCACTTCTCATACCTCGCACGATAAATTCGTCACCAAACAAACCATCCAATTAAATCCCTATAAAGCATATCCAGAACAGAAGAAAGCACAGAAAGAATCAAACGACCCACAGTTCCTATTAAAATTATTTAAGAGATTATTAATCCCACCGATGGGAATAAAGCAAAGCGACCAAACAGCACGTCGAAGCATTAATAACATCGAGGTCTCCCGAATGCAATAAAGCATTCCTGTAGGCGAGCAGTTCCCGTCCGCGCTTAGAAGTTTCCTGACAGCGGCGCGGTACGCAACGGGGGGGGGGGGGGGGGGGGTGGAGGGTTGCGCGACGAGGACAGCGGCGGAGGAAAAAAGATTAAGGGCGTATTATTGGTCTCGCGAGTTACGTCTCGCTTCTTGAAAAAGTTCAAGCGAAGCTGTCGTCGCGGCACGTAGCAGGAACGAGTTCAAAAAGCGCGGCGAACTTCCACTTTAATAAGCCAGAGCTTCCCTAAGAGCTCGACCCGCCCGTTTCCTTATCTGCCCTTCTTTTTTTCCTTCCTACATTTTTATTGCTCTCCGCCGAGCCGTCGACTTGCGGCACCTTCGATGCAATTCTGTTGTAAATCCTGGCCGCAGACGCTCAAACGCCAGGGAAATACGACCCCGCGAAAGGATATTGCGAGCCACGGGGACGGTTTTCTTTATAAAGAATGATTTTCGCTGCCTCTGCGCGCCACTCGCGGGGATTCGGGGTGGTTGGCTCGTTTTAATCGTTCTGCGGGAATATCGGTGTGTGATAAATAATCAGAAGGATCGACATGAAAAAAATATTTTCTGCAAGTTTAAAGATGCCTCGTTATATCCCAAAAGAGTTTAATGCAATATTAACAATAGCTTTTTAAAAAAAAAATCATAAATTTCGGGGGCTGTTACACGAGAATCCCTTAAGGGCGGATGTGGAAGTCGAAAATTATCAGAGTAGGTAATCTAGGTATGAATATTTATATTGAAGTCGAAAATTTACTAACCTATTCAAAATGTAATAACCCTTAATATTTCATATTTCACCTCATTACTGTTTCGATCGTTATTCCTCGTATTCTACGAAGGGAAACAGTGAATAAACATTCTGACTGATTTCAATTGACTAAATAAGCAAGTATCATTTTTCAGAAAAGATTGAGCTGTTTTTCATGTACTACCATTTTCTATTTATTTCATACCCCACGATTTTGAATAACCCTCGCGAAAGAAGGAACAGTTTGCAAGAGGTTCGCAACGAATGCACAGGACGTTTCTCTTTTTTCCCCCGCCGTGGATACAGGAAATTGCGTTCAGATTAATTTTCCCATGAATACGAAATAAACGCGAGCTGCCACAAAGATGTGTGTGTTTTTTACCGTAACAAATTCCACGGAATCAAAGGGACGTGTTACGGGATGGTTATACGGAAAGGATATTAAAGTTGCCGTTTTAAAGAAGACTGGCTTCCAACAATTTCCGGGAACTCCTGATAGGCAATGGAGCTATTTCGCCCTGTTTGGTACGAGGAAGTTATTTATTATGCCGCAGGAAATTTATCTCCCTTTGATCATAAAGAACGGCACTATTCATTCGTCTGGCAGGAAATATACGTTTAATGCTGTGTCATCGCAGGGAATGAAAGATCTTTGGGCTTGGAAACAAGAATGATGTCCATTATTAATCACCCTTGATAACTCTAACCGAATAGATTGCGGACATTTTAATTCCTGTTTTTTTGAAGGAAAGAATGGTATTAGGGCATTGGGATTTTTTGTTAGCTGGGTGCTGAGGTAGTAGAACACTCTTATATTTAGGGTACTATGATACTGGAGTATTATATTACGGTATTGGAGAATTGGGACACTATAATATTAAACCATTGGAAAATTGGAATAGTAGAATATGGGGCATCAGAGTGTTCAGGCACTGGAGAATTGGGATGTTGGGGTATTCAGGCATTGCAAAATTGAGGGAAAAGGGTATTGAGGCATTAGGGTATTGAGAAACTAGACAATGGAGGCATTAGGTACTGAGAAACTACCTGGCCATTGATGCGTGTAGAATATTTAGGCTCTGAACTACTCAGAGTCTGAAGTACTCAAGTACTTACGGTACTACCAAGGGAAGATCCCGAACACGGAAATTCAAAAAATTCTGAGACTTTGTTTAATATGTAGGAGATTTCCTCCTGATCACAACGCAATTTTTGTTTCTTGCCAAAGTTCATTCTACGGGGTTGGAATTGACCCCTGAAAATACGGTTATTTTCCGATTTTGTGATATAATTCGTGAACTGTAAAATATTTTTTTTTGCCAAATGATAGATCTAATTAAAAGAAGTAACTTTTGTCTTGAAACTTTTTTTCTATCTCTTAGACTTCGCGAGTTATAACAGAAAATCGGAAAATAGCCGAATTTTCAGGGGTCAATTACACCCCCTTAGAGTGAATTTGGGCAGTAAACAACAATTGCGTTGTAATCAGGAGGCAATCCCCTGCATATTCGCAAAGTTTCAGAATTTTTTGAATTCCCGGGTTGGGGATCTTTTTTTGTAAGACATTCGAGATATTCGGATGTTAATACACCGAAGTAAAATCTTGAAGCCTTGAAATATCGGATCACGATCTTTCAATAATACGATATTGCAGTAACATCTTAGACTATTACAATAGTAGAATATCCAAGATACAGAATACGAGTACTATCGCTGAAAGATAGAGACATGTTCCCATCCACGTTCCCTTCCAATATCCCACAAAATCACCAAGAAATCGAGTCACCAGCATCCAGGAGGGGTTGCCGCACAGACCCCCCAACGAAACAATTGGCGATACGATAATTTCACCGACCGCACGATCATCGCCGAAGCTGGTGGGCGGTCGCCGCTCACGCAATTCCGCCCTGATTAGCCGCGCACGATACGCCGGCATATTTAACTAACTAATGCAGTTGCAAATTAGCTATTAGTAGGTGTTACACGCGGTGGCAGATAGGCGTAGGGTAATCAAATTAAACGGAATAGTTACTGTCTCCCGTGCCAGGAAACTACGTAACCCTGTTAGCCTAACTGCGCAAAGTGCACACGCGGATCGGTGCGCACTACTCTACCGCGTTAACGCACCGTGCGAATGAGATGTATAAACATGATCGTGCACGAGCGAAACCGGCGTGGATGCCCTGGTGAACGTTATCAGCGCCGCGACACGGTGTACCTATGGGAAATATTGGAACGCCTCTCAAGGAAGCCGGCGTAACTAGGGAGGTACTCGATAAGGGACGAATAAGCTGTTTCCAGTAGCTTCAAACGAGTGAAGTAGCACTTTGAACGTGTCAACGCATTGACGAATGTCTGGACAACAATGCTACAGCTTCGTGAAATTCTGAGGGATGAAGGAAGTCTCCCTATTTTCTGCTCTTGGGTACTTTCAACACAAGTCCTTCATTTTGTGGGAACATGTATGTTAGTCACAGTGTGCATCCACGGGGAGGCTATATGTATGCGAATCGTAGAATAGAAAATGTAAGAATATAGATTTGCAAATAGTGAGACTCTTGGTATTATCTTGCCATTCGTTGCCTAACAGCCAGTTTTTAATTTCTTTAGGAATATACAGGGTGTAAACGGTATACGTAACGATATTTTAGGGGGTGGTAGGGGAGGTCCAAGGGAACATAAAATGTCCTATGACATAGGGTCCGATCTGTCTCCATTTTACAGTAATAATGCCTCAATGTTAACATGTTTAGCGTCTAGACATGTTTAGCGTCTAGACATGTTTAGCGTCTAGACATGTTTAGCGTCTAGACATGTTTAGCTTATAGACATGTTTAGCGTATAGACATGTTTTGCTTATAAACATGTTTAGCGTCTAGACATGTTTAGCGTCTAGACATGTTTAGCGTCCAGACATGTTTAGCGTCTAGACATGTTTAGCGTCTAGACATGTTTAGCGTCTAGACATGTTTAGCGTATAGACATGTTTAGCTTATAGACATGTTTAGCGTATAGACATGTTTTGCTTATAAACATGTTTAGCGTCTAGACATGTTTAGCGTCCAGACATGTTTAGCGTCTAGACATGTTTAGCGTCTAGACATGTTTAGCGTATAGACGCGTCCAGCGTCTAGACATGTTTAGTGTGTAGACATGTTTAGCGTATAGACATGTTAACTGTGAGGCATTATTACTGTAAAATGGAGACAGATCGGACACTATGTCATAGGACCTTTTATGCTCCATTGGACCTCCCCTACCATCCCCTAAAACATCGCTACGTATACCGTTTACACCCTGTATACTTGTAGTGTTCTTGTGCTTCATGTATCTCTAAATATATAAACGAAAACGTATGTTTTCCTGTTCCCTCACAACTCAGGAACTAATAGATCAATTTCGATGCGGCTTTTTTTAGCGTGTAGTACAATTCTCAGGGAAGGTTTAAGGCTATATATCATCTTGATATTACTAAATGGGACTAAGTAATAAGCGAAATAGTGAAGCGAGGCAGATAGACCTTATCTTACATGGTGTTTACTGTTCTGCGCGCAAGAGATGCGCGTGACGGTTTCCCGCACAGTGGTAGGGATGCTTGAGGGTCACATCGTTAGTTTAATAAAGAAGTCATGAGTCAGCCGGCTCGCGATGGATAGTACGCGACGCGACCGCCAGGTGGCGACCGGGCCGAGCGCTTCTCGCAAGTGGTATACAACAGTAGACACAAATCCGTAAAAAACAATTTCAGGATTTTGCACTGATCAACCCCTAAGGGGGTGAAAAGGGGTAAACTGTGTTTTCATGGAGTCCTTAATATCTCTCAGGCCCGAAGCGAAGCGCGTGTATATTTGCTAGTTTAATATAATACTTTTACTGTAGAATTATTTGAAATCTCGTAAAATTATACTCATGTGTTCGAAAGAAGATTTACGCTTCTCGTGGTGCAAGCTTCTCTAGAATTTGAACTCTGTGGTCTACAACACCCACTGCAAACGTTTGCCTGTACCGTATGCAAATGCGAGGAAATGCGCTGGTACCGATACAAGCACAAAGGACACTGGCGGGCCATTTACACGGAAACAAGGGCTCGATGTTAACGAGGGTGGAATCGGTACACGAAATGAACAGGGAAGGCCAAATGACGTAGTCGGAATATTATCGGTTCATTATACCGGAAGTTCTCGAAGATTTGATGCGGTTACAGTAAACCGAATAATCGCCATTGAACCCGATAAACGCGATCAAGCTGTTCGAGCATGTAACGCGGGCCGAATTAATACCGTTGCCGCGAGACAAACCATCGGGAAAACTAATAGACCAGATTGCAGTAAGGAGTCCATTCACGATTCAGTTTCAATTAAACGCACAGTGTAAGCGCAAGTGAAATTGGAAATCGCGTGGATAGTAGATGGTAGAATCTAAAAGGCAGCTATACTTGTCTATTCAATAATGTTTTCCAATTTTGAAGTAATGTATAAATAGAGAAAGATTATCAATTACATCCACCTATTCAAGTAGACACATGAATTATCTGCAGTGGCTCACACCCAAAATCGTACACTCTTTAAAGTCGCATAACATTTTTAAAATTGTTCCAAACGACAGGAGATTTTTTGAGAAGCTTTTAGGATTAGTTTGAAAGATAGCCATACTCCTGCAAATTAAAAATATGTTTGGTTTTTTATTTCCGACAATCCAGTCGTCCGAAATTTCAACCGCCCGCAAAGGAGTCAAATTCTGAAGACGCCAACTGCGAAATATTTATGTAAACGAATGAAATAAACAAACCACAAAGATTTTTCCTCGTAATTCAAGCGCGGTAGAATATACCCCCGTAGTTCGAAAACGTTAAGTGTTCATTTCATTACAAAAACCATCACCGAACAGCGACCGAATCTTCGGCCGAGACTGTAGAGTGTCCCCTTAAACGGAGGATCACACCGAAGTGGGCAGTTCGACAACTGCACCACCCATATTTCTGAAGGGATTTACCAACCTGCGTAAGTTGTTCCGTCGCGATCTCGGTGGCGAGTCTGCTCAGGGCCTCCTCGTACCTCTCCAGAGCAGTCAGTCTGAGCAGCAAGTTTTGCAGCAACGCCGAAACTTCCTGCCTGGCCGCAGCGTCCACCGCAGCGACCTTCTGCGTGATGGACCTGACGTGGCCCATCACCCTCTCGTCCCGGAAGTCGTACGGGAATGTTTCTGTCCATTCGGCCAGCAGCTGCACCAGCCGCGGGACGAAACGCTGCAGACGCTCCTGGAACACGCCAAAACCGTTTCCGCAAACTACTTTCCCTCTGCTATCCCCCGTCCAGGCCCCTTTTATCTCACTCGCCCGCCAGATTTACAAGTTGGGGAAAGGAAATCGAAGTTCCGAAACATTTCGCGCGCCTTTGAAGCTTCGCCCGGAAACGCGACAAATTTACATTCACCCTTCCGGATCCCGCGACCAGGGGAACCCATTGTTTCCACGTTTCACCCCCCAAAAACGAGAACGCTCCGCCCCAGCCCCTCCGACGAAACTGAACACGCAACAATCAACGCCCCTGAAATGAACCCATTAAAAAAAAGGGGGGGTGCAAAGTAACGCGGGTGTAAATTAAACAAAAACACACCGACAACGGGGTTAGGGGGTTGGTTTGTAGGGCAGCGAAATTCATTTGCGAGCGAGACTTTTCTGGCCTGGATACGCGTGCTCGTTATTACAGCGCGGAACGGGGGCGAGCGTGCGCCGGGATGATTCTCCGAGGGGGTGAATGCAAAAGGGGGTCGAGCCTGCGAGACGATGAAACGATAATGCACGCGGTGGCCGTAAAGTGCACGCCCGGAAGGCTCTCGGGGTGGGCTTTTGTGGGACGCGGGGAGATCCCGCGGGCTCACCTTGCCACCCTCTCCATTCAGGTTTTGCTGATGCTCGCAGAGGGCGCAGACCTCGCCCAGGAGCTCGTGCGGCTTGATGAAGAGCCGGGCGCTCAGCAAAAAGGCGAACAGGTACGCACGATCGGGATAATATTCCTCGGTGGGCACCATGTGCTGCACCAGGGCCTCGAGGGAACCGGAGACGAGGTTGCCGTCCCGGTAAACCAGAGCCTGAAACGAAACAGTGGGTTGGTTAATTGATTGGGACTGGTTCGAGGGGCTTATAACAGTTACTAGTAGCCGGGATAGTGTACTATCCCGCTTCTCCGGTTTCCTTCAGACACTTGTTTGCAACTTGCCGTTTTCCGCAATTCGATTGTGATTGTGAAGAGTAATGTATTGGTCGCTCAAGAGACGCAGTGCAATGTGTAGGATGGTGGTGTGTACGGAAACTGGGGCTTTGCTTTTGTTGTGCTGACACTAGTTTTGGGTTGGGTTTGAGTTAGGTGTGTTAGGCTCGACTAACTGCCTCTGCTTGTTCAAGGGTGATTAAATAATATATTAATGCAGTCCTTTCTATCAGATTTCGGAAAAACCTAATCCAGATTTAGCCAGGGCTAATCCAGATCTAATACTATAAATGGTAAATGTAGAGATTAGTAGATTATTATGGAGTAGGACAGGTCACTGCAGGGCCAAAGTTCATTCAGGTTTGAAACAGGGGCGGTTTTGGAGATTTCACGCCCCCAGGCCAACAAGGATCAGCCGCTCTTTTTGCAAAATATCATCAAATGTTTTATTTAAGGTGCTGAGACAATTTTAAAATTAATTCACTATGACAACTCGTGTGAGTTATTGCTAATAATTTACTACGTGGAAAAAAGTGAACTGTTTTTAAAGGTGTCTCAAGTCTCTGTTCTCTGTCAAAACAGCCAAGATAAAAACATTTTGCCACCCTTCTCAATTTCTTTCGCCCCAAATTCTCCGTCATTTTCACAACCCAAAGATAAAAATTACGCCGTATGTGATTAAAATGTTGCGCAAAGTGTTTTTATTTTTAAATAATTACGAATTATTCTCCGTTTCATGCTTTGCAAAATTATTAATTCGTTCCGCTGCAAGTGTTCTGGATCGGTGCGCGGAATATATTAACGCGGAACAGCTGCATATATTACGTGTATCATGATAAAGAATATTAAATGAATGCATTACATGAATTTCCAGTGGAATAGATCAGCCGCTGCGGACGAGGCGCGCAATTCATTGAGCGTACTACTAGAATGCAGAGGAATGTTTACGAGCTGCGCATATTTTATGCATGTACGTATATTCATAATATTATTTACGCGTGTTACACAACGAATAGACGTGCAAATGAATTATAACACAACATTACACGCGGTATTATGTATTAATACAACAATTGAACGTCTGCAATAACCCAACGTGGCTGTACGAACGAGAGAAATTCAATTTATTAAACCAGGAAGCTGATGTAGCAACTGAGTGATAAATTGATAAAACTGTGACAACAATATTTAGGAGAAGTTAGTGGAGTTTAAATTCTATTAGACACGAAATGTAAACGATGCTTAATACGCGCCAAGTTGGAATAATAAAGACGAAGTATAACATGAAAAGTAAACTGTTAACTGTGTTCAATTATTACTAATCAGACACCCATCAACTGAAACATCGCTGAATTTACTATCTATTATCACATATAGTGACTGATATTTCACGAGGAACTAACAGTTTCGCGATATGCTGTTATGCCTCGCATTAGAGCATAATTATTAACAAACGTATTTATTGCAGTAACGTCGTTGTACAATTAAATATGTGTATAAAGCATAATCTGATCGCAGAGCAAATACACAGTCGTTCGATAACGTCGTTAAGCGGCCATCGAACGCATGTAGGATTTAAATTTTATTTTAATTAGCTTATGGAACTGATTATTGATGACTGGTTATCGGGGATGCGATTAAACGCATTGAAATAATCGCTGAAATTTCGGAAGGCTGAATTTCACGCAAATTTGAAGAGAGTGTGTATGCACTCTTCCATATTCTACCACTTCCATTATAAAAAAAAAAGATACAATAACAATATCCTCTAAATCCTCCAATTTCCGTTTCCCTCCAAGTCTCTCACGTCCACTCACATTTGGTTTCCAAAAAACCCTTCGAACTTAAACAGCAATCGAATAAGAATCCCATCGTAGCAACGTATGTGTTCGAATGTAGGTTCCCAAAGAAAAGTAGCATATTAAAATTTCGAACGAACATCATTATTCATCCTCCACGAAGAAGAAGAAAATCAGACCACCCTTTGAAACTTCAAAGTGCACCCGCGAGGTATGGCGAATTGGATTAATCATATCAATTTTAATCCTACTAGTTCTTCCATTTAATAAATCTTATTATATAATATCACGAAAATTTTTCCCCACAAATCAATTTCTATATTGAAAATTTGTTTCGTTATTTATTCTATTAACTTGATCAGGAGGGAAACATTAAATATCCATATAAGGAACTAACAAGGAGAGTATTTCAGGTGTCCGCCTCCGATCATTTTGATTTTTGGCTATGTTATAGAGGACCGAAAAATAAGAAATACGTGTTTTTTTATTTTTCCCCCGTTTTCATATTAGGGGGGGGGGGGGGGGGGGGGGGGGGGGGGGGTGAAAACTGCGTTCAAAGTTAGGATTAAAAAATCATTTTTGTGGAATATCTCGAGAACTATTAGAGATAGGGGAATAGTGTCAATGGACGAATTTTGTGTCTTTGAATGCGAAATATGACGGACTCACCAGATTTTCAAAAAGTCCACAAAAATGATTTTTCAACCCTAACTTTGAACGCAGTTTTCACCCCCCCCCCCCCCCCCCCCCCAAATATGAAAACGGGGAAAAATAAAAAAACACGTATTTCTTATTTTTCGGTCCTCTATAACATATCCAAAAATCAAAATGATCGGAGGCGGACACCTAAAATACTCTCCTTGTAAGTCAAATTTTTACATTATACTGCTACTTTCTTATTAATCCTAACTTAAATAAATATTCAGATACACTAATCTATAAAATCTGATTAATGAGCCGGATTAGGCATATATTTTGAAAATATAGAATAGAATTAATATTTTCTATTAACTTTTATATAATCAATTGAACAGATAACGTTGCTCCAAAAATAAAAATGGTGGGATCGACCAGAGGTACAGTCGGAACGATGAATAAACAAGCTTCCCTGTTGTCGTCTCTGTTAAATTTTCGCTACGTCCCCGAAACGGTGGGAACTCTTCCAAGTTGGTAGAGACGTGTACGAAATTAGAAATTCGTTTCTGGGGGCACGGTCGAATGCCCCGAGGTTCCGGGTTGCCCTGTAACAAAGTTCGTGCCCGTGCCCTGTTAAATCTGCGAGCCATTAAAGTTACGCCGCCCAGTAAGCCCGGACAACTCGCCGAGGATTCAAATGGCTCAAACTTATCGCGGGCTAATACAGTATTGACGGGGCGGAATGTCTGCCTCGTAAACTTGCCGCGGGGGGCGCCCGCGTCCACCCCCCAGCCCCTCCAATCGGAGTTGGATGAAAAACTTGCAGTTTTCGTTGGAAATCTGTGCCGCGGACTTTTCGTCATTTTACAGAGCGCGAACGAGCTCAGCTGTGGAAAGGAAATCTTTCAAACTTTCCTAGCAATTTCTGGCCGATCGCTGGAACATCCAGTGTCATTTGCGGGCGCTATAATATTCGCGCGGCGTGACGTTTTGAGCGTGAATGTGTGCAGTGACATTTGCCAGAAATTTGGGAGTTGCCACTTTGAAGGATTTGGTTATGAGATTTTCCAAATATGGCTTTCGGGTTCTGGTTTTGTAATGTGATTTACGAGTTTACCTACGTGCAAATGTTTAAGAAATATCTACGGAGAATCTGGGGAAGTTAAATGTGGAAATTTTCAACTGATTAATTAGGAAAGTAACCAGAATTGAATCTTCAAACTGTTTCTTTTGAAAGAAAGAATGATATTGTTTAAGTTATTTTTCAAAGTTAGTTATTCTTAAGTGAATAATTTTGAACGTAGAAATTGGTTTCGTCCGCTTGCGAACTCGATTTTTTTATCAGCTGATCTGTCTTTCTGAGTTGCCAAAGTTAATGAAAAAAGGAAATAGTGGCATAGTGACATTAAGAAGTTTGCAAAGCGTCTGCGAACCATAAATCACGCTCTTTTATGCAGCAGCTTACTTCCACGCAAGTGTGGGTGACAAAATATAAAACCGCCATGTTATTCCCCTTTATTCTCTGGCTCAAAGTGTAGCGCGAATTCAGGCTGCTTTATTGCTCCATTACAGAAGTAATAGCCGAGGAAAATGCAAACAAAAGGCGGCAGGAAATTAAATAACCCCGTCCTGTGGTGCGAAGCAAATAGATTACTTAAGAAATTTTTTATCTACGCTGATTAATTCAATTTAATTAGAACTTTCGACTTTGGAATTACATTCGAGATTATTTTGTTAGTGTAATACTTTTAAGTAAATTAATGACTCTTTTATGGTTCCAGGAATATTGTTGAAGAAATTCCAATTCCCACGTTTTACGACAAATATTCATGATAAACTTAAGGGGTCCACTACTTTGAACCGCCGAAAAATTATGCTATTTTTAAAGATATTTTTCTGAGTAAATGCAACATATAATGAAATAAATCTTATTGATATTTATTAAGCTACTCTTATATTACACAAAAAAAAAAATTAAAAAGAATTTTTGCAATTTGTTTTAATTGTTTGTTTACAGTGTCAATATGGCATCTAAACAAAAGAGTTATGTTTACGGGGTAGGTGATTTCCCGGCTCAGACTTATCCGAAATAAAAAATTCCAAAAGATTCTTAACCTGTATGAGTGTCGCTATAGCCCGTAGCTCAATTAACAATTTTTGTTGAAAAGTAAGAAAATGGCGCCGGTTTGAAAAACAAGTTTGACGAAACACCCGAAAAGAATGTATTCTCGGGTGTTCCATGAGAAATATCTCGGTTGTTTCGCGACAAAAATTGTTAATTGAGCCAGGGGATATAGCGACACTTATACAGATTAAGAATATCTTTTAGAATTTTTTGTTTCGGATAAGGCTGAGCCGGGAAATCACCTACGCTGTAAACATGCCTCTTTTTCTAGGTGCCATATTGATGCTGTAAAAAAACAATTAAAACAAATTGCAAAAATTCTTTTTAAATTTTTGTTCTATAATATAAGAGTAGCTTAATAAATACCAAAAAGATTTATGTTATCATATGTTGTATTTACTGAGTAATAAATCTTTACAAATAGCTTCATTTTTCGGCCGATCAAAGTAGAATTTAACCCGTTAAAGGGGAAGCCTGGTGTAGCGGGTCGAAGAAATCGATTTTTTTTTTGCATAAATCAATAGTTGAACATCACGATAATATGTTCCCAAAGCCGCAAACCGAAATTCGAAAAATTAAAGCGGATATAGCCGGTTTTGCTCCGGGGCGCCAGGTTACCACAAAACTTTAAATGCGTTTTTCTCGAAACGACAGTTTTACAATTTGCGGGCAATGTAACTCCAAAAATATTCAACCAACCGACTTGGCCTTGTGCACGGATATTTATGAACATTTTCTTCACAGAGCTTAGTTATTGGTATAATGATATTGTTTAAATAAATAACTTGTTTTGCAAATTTAAGGCAAAATTTCGTGGGAAAAGTGAATTCTTTTTTCAAGCGGCCGCCATTTGTTTAATTTTGCTTCTTTGAAGTTATGAATTTATACGATTTGTGCGTACACTCATAAACTAAACGAAAATTGTTCGATTTTTGGTTTCAAATGAAACCAAAAGACGCTACGTTGCCCGCAGTGGAACAATGGCTTCGCCAACGGACTGGGCATAAGCCCTTAAAACATTGTTATTTGCCGCTCATTTTTAATAAAATTTTTTTTTATAAGGGGTTATGCCTAGTTAGCTGGCGAAAGAGAACGCGTTTTTCCGGGAATTTTTTGTGGAATATCTACTGTAAAAAATTAGTCAACTAGCCCCGGTCTCCCCTACTTTTAAAAGAAGCGAATAGTTGTAAAAAAATATACAGTAGGTATTTCTAATTTTCATAAAGAGACCATGAGTATTTTGTTGACTTACTGCATACCAAAAGTTTCCAAATTTCATTAGGTAAACAGGCATAATTTTGAAAATCGTTTTAATTGAATCTAGGTTGTAGTTTTTATTGTATTTAGAGTAGTGAGACGAATAAGTCAACAGACCCCGGCTACGGGGTTAGTTGACAAATATGATGGGGTCAGTTGACTTGACATTTACTTTTCAGTTTTAACCCTTTGCATGCGAAAGGTGTATATATACGCTGTCACAGTACATCAATATAATGTGAAAAACTTATATAAACGCTGCCAATTCCATCAATATAGTATACGAAACGCGTACATATGTATACTACGACCAATAAATTTTTATATTTTTTTTCACTCCAGTGTTTTTTTTTGTATTAATTATCATGGTCTAAGATACTGTAATTATTTTGTACTGGTTTGTTATGGTCTATTTGGAAGGCCTGAGAGTTTGAAGGGAGGATAGGGTGTAAAACTGGTAGGGGTGAGTTTGGAAGGATTTGTGGTGGGGGAAGTGGACTTGAGCAGCTAAACTTTTTGCCTCGACTGCATCTTGAGGAGAAAATATGCAATTATTAGTAGTATTCCTATGCTTAGTCAAGTAACCCCGTCCGACATTGTTAACATGTTAAGGGTCGTACGTACAAAACCTCCACGCACCGGATAAAATAAAATACCGTAAATTATAGTCAAGGTATCACGTTTCCACAAAATATTCATGGAATAACATCAAGCAGTACTTAGTGGACAAAAATTCATAAATAGTCGAAACGAAAATATTTACTTCCAGCCGACCTTTTTAGATTTTTCACTCTCACTGACAGAACACGCAAGTTTTTGTCACGGCGACACATTAAATGGCAAGCTGGTCATTCATATGCTCCAATATTGCGAATCGCAGCATAATTTATTCCATAATACAAGAATTAAAGGGAATTAGTCAACTAACCTCGTTAGTCAACTAGCCCCGGTCTCCCCTACATATCTGCAGCAACTCTCAGTAATTTTCTTATTGGAAAATATTAAAAAATGAAGGAATAACAGCCACTCTCGCGGAAGCCGTTTTTAAAAAAGGCGCTGCGCAGTGAGCACGATTTCTCCGAGCCGGATCATCTGAAATAAGAAAGCGAAGAAGATTCTGTTAATACGTGAGTTTATCTAGTTCGTGAACGAAGGATTTTTGTTTTTGATGAAAACTCTACTTTTAATTCACGAAAAACGAACAATTCAGACCTCGCAAAATCATGATTTTGCGTTAAACGGCCGCCATTTTGTCTGAAATCATTTTTTAAAAAAATCCTTCGTCCACGAACTAGATAAACTCACGTATTAACAGAATCTTCTTCGCTTTCTGATTTCAGATGATCCGGCACGGAGAAATCGTGCTCACCGCGCAGCGCCTTTTTTAAAAACGGCTTCCACGAGAGTGGCTGTTATTCCTTCATTTTTTAATATTTTCTAATAAGAAAATTACTGAAAGTTGCTGCAGATATGTACTTTTAAAATAAGCGAATAGTTGTAAAAAAATATACAGTAGATATTCCACAAAAAATTCCCGGAAAAACGCGTTCTCTTTCGCCAGCTAACTAGGCATAACCCCTTAAGGGGAGGTTCTGGTCTAGAGCCCCAAAAAATAGGTGATATTTAGGAATTAATTAAAGGAAAACTACTATATATAATTTAATGGGACTTGTTGCATTGTATTAAGGATGTCTTATGTTATAGAAATATATTTTTTGTTTTATAATTAATCAGTGCAAACAGCCCTGGGGAGTCGTTAAAGTTAAGGCGTCAAAAAATTGATCCAAATCGGTGGGACCTGTATCTCTAAAAGTTATTATCCGATTCGACTGAAACCTTTTTTATTTTGAAGATTATTCTTTTTTCTAGGGGGGGAACTAAAAAAAAATTACAAAAATTACATTTTTTTTAGAAAATAACGACACTTCACGTTTGAAATCACTTTTCCCTGTATTTTTCGTCCTTTCAACGCCTTTAAAAGTTATAAATTTTCAACTTTTTGTAATTTTTTTTAGTCCCCCCCCCCCTAGCCAGAAGTATATTCTTCAAAATAAAAAAAGTTTCAGTCAAATCGGATAATAACTTTTGAAGATACAGGTCCCACCGTTTTGAAAACACTGTTTCGAGAAAAACGCGTTTGAAGTTTTACGTGAGCGCCGAGTGGCCGGTCGTGACCCATGCATTTGCCGCTACTCAAATGCCTATAACTTCGTGAATTTTACGAATTTCAACAAATCCTTTTAAACACGTTTTCCTAAAAGGTTGAACATTCGAAAAATGAAATAAAAAAAAATCGACATTTAGACCAGAACCTCCCCTTAAGGGGTAACACCACTCTAGAGGCAGAAAAAAATACCTAAATTTGAAAATTTATTTTGGGAGTATGACAAACGGAATAGAATTTCTTTTCGGAGGGATTATTTAACACATATTGAAGTACGAAAAACAATTTTTTTATTGTCATTTTCATATAAAATGGCGGCGACAGAGACCGTCGTGGAAACCACTTCTTTCAAACTGGGAGGACGGATTTCTCGGAGACTATTGCATGGATCGATTTGAAATTTTTACAGTAGCTTCACAACAATATTCTCTTTGGAAGTACGTAGCCGTTTTTTGATCGATGGTAAACTTTTTCTTTTATAAATATTTAATGTTCATTTTTAGGGCAAAAAATCGATTCATTCCTTAAAAAGTGCACCATGTCCACAAAAATTGATAAAAAAAAATCCTACGTACTTCCAAAGCCAATTGTATATAGATTATAAATTTTTTTGGTGTTTTGTTCCCGGACTCATACATGCCGAGAAATCCGTCCTCCCGTGGCGGTGTTTTCAAAAAAGCTGTTTTCGACGACGGGCTCTGTCGCCGCCATTTTGTATGAAAATAACAATAAAAAAACTTGTTTTTCGTACTTCAATATGTGTTAAATAAACCATCTGAAAAAAAATTCTATTCCGTTTGTCATACTCCCAAAATAAATTGTCAAATTTAGGTCTTTTTTTGTGCCTCTCGAGTGGTGTTACCCCTTAACCTGATAATACAATATCCTGAAAGTTTCAGAAAGATCGATTAAATACTTTCTTTAAAAAAAATCCCGAGAAATGCCTCGATTTTCAGCTATTTACACCAGGCTCCTCCCTTAAGCATAGCTACTTCCACCTACTTCTCATTCATCAATTTCCCTTTTCGAGCATCTACGCCTTCAGGTCCGTAGAAGATCCATAAACCTCGAGTTCATTGTACCCATCCATTCCCGTCATTTCCCAAAGTCATGCAAACAAACCCTTCTACATTTCGCGTTTCTGCCGCTTTATTAAACATTCACCTCACCAGCTCCTGCACACCAGAGCACCCATCCACCTCCGCCATCAACGCATCCAAACACCATAAAAATTCCCATTCTACCCTAGCCCAGCCTCACTTCCCATTCAACGTCTCCCGCTTTCGGGATTCTATGCTCCCAGGAACAATCGCTGCGTTCAGACATCTTCCCCCAAGTTCTGTGCGCCGTCCGCGCTTTGCAGCGACGCTGCGGCGCACACTCCACTTAGCAGGACCCCCCTTTTCGAGGCCGTCCCCGCGAACAATCGCGGCGCGCGTTTAATCGCGGGACACGGCAAAGGCGGGCGGAAAACAAATCCGCGGAACCGGCTGCCCGCGTTTTAACTAAACTTTTGTCGTCGCCGTAATAATCGCGGCTATTCAGCGTTCCGAGCGGGCGCCCCGGGGCTGCTGGCCGAAAAAAGTGGAGGCGCCCAGGAGCTCGAGGAAACGCGAGGAAACGCGAGGGACCCGGGGCCAAGAAAATCCGCGGGTCCACCCGTCGCAAAACATTTAAACGTCACCGAGCTGTCGCGGTTCCCGCCAGCTGGACGGCTGTTTTTGCACGCTACGTCGATCCTAACGGGAGTGCTACCAGCTTGGCAGATGGACGCCTTTCTCTTCGTCTTAAACCACCTTCGTTTTGTGCTCTTTATCGGGTTCGAGCTGGGTGGGCTGTTTTAGGACATTTTCTTTGAGAAGGCGATGAGGCGGTACGTGCGATGTGTAGCTGCTAATTTTGCTGCACAGGCAGGTGATCATCCGAATTATTTTGGAAATTATAGCAGTACGAAGGATTGGCTTTAATTTTTTAAATAAAAATTTGCACTGAAAGGCTTGCAAAAAATCGGATAATTGAGATATCAAAAAAGTCCTACGCTACATGGAAGATAATATATTCCAGTTTATATATCTTTCAGCTTTTCCTTCTCAGATGTTTTTTTTTGCAGTGCCCCGGGAAGCCATTTTGTACAATTTTAAAAAAAATCAATTTTCTAGCAAAATAAAGATTGCTTTAGAACTACATAAAAAAATCCAAGCTCTATATTTTTATTTATACGAACAGAAAAATCCGTAACTTTGTTTTTTGTTAGTGGCTTCAGCGTGGGGTCCCCCCTGAAAGTGGGATGATCACAGATTCGGGGAAGTAATTTCGAATGCAAAGTTGAATTTTCTCTGAAGTTTAAGGCACAGTATACTCTGTATACCTACGGATGCTTTCGAGTTTGAAGGATGCAGACACTGTGCGTCCAGTTACGAAGTACGATCTTCCAAATATAAACGCTGTATTAATGAAAGGAAGACGACCCGGGAACAATGACCAGGAAGTCTTTTTAATTAGTAGACAGCTATAATCGAGCGGCGACGATTTCCGCCTTAAGGAGGAAATAAAGCAAACGACTGGGAACTTTCGTTCTGGGAGTCGTCTAGGTATTCCCGCCAACGCTGCCGTTTTGTTTCGGCTTCTCGTTATCCCCCATCCTGTCCTGTATATTTCTCCCCGTCGTTTCCCCCCCTTTCGACCGCGACTCCAGTGATTCCATTGGCTTTCTAATTATTTCTTAATGCAAGAGTCTGTAATAAGCACTGGTTTCAGGAGGAACTGCTTCAGTATTCTTCTTATTCGTGTCTCGATGGATCGCCTCGTCGATTGTTCGTAGCAACCACATTTTCATCGAAATTCTTATTGTCTAACGATGAAACCGCTCTTCAATTCAGCAGCAATCGAATCCTTTTCGAGTACAGCGGACCTTTCATCGGATGATTTTTAACGATACAGTGCGACAATTCTATTCGGCCGAAAAGAGGCGGAAGTTTGTGAATTTTTTTTTAAACAGCGGAAGCATATATTTTTACAGAACTTTTTGCATTTAACAGAGCTGCATTTAAAGAACATTTGGTAATTTTTTCGTAGAAAAATATTTACGATTATAATGAAGTAACAAGCGACATCCAAGAAGCCTTTTTAAAAATTCGGTCCTTGCGGACTTCAACTTTAAATAGCCGCCATTTTGTTTTAAATTAATATCTCGGAAATTCCCTCCGTTAATCAGAGGATACATTAATCTACTAAAGAAATGTTTTTTCTGTTTTGATTTTAGATAATCTGGTTCCGAATGGCAGTGCCCACCGCGAAACCAAATGTTTAATAAGGCTTCTTGGATGTCGCTTGTATTTTTATTATAAACGTAAATATTTCTCTACAAAAAAAATACCAAATGCTCTGTAAATGTTGCTCTTTAAAGTACAACAAGTTCTGTTAAAATATATGCTTCCGCTGTTTCGAAAAAAAATTCACAAACATTCGCCTCTTTCCGGCCGCCTGAGCCTCCACGAACGTTCAACAATCCCGAAAGCTAAAAATCTGATACTTTAAACCGTCCCCCAGAGGATTCCCGCGGGAAACACATCTTTACCACTGACACCGTGCTGGGATGAAGCGTAGATCCGCGAGTAAATTATAAACTATTCGAAAGCAAGCGCTGTGAATTTATTACGAAATCTTGGCGCAATTAATATGCCTGGAAAATTTAATATTACCCGCGCCGTTCCCATCGCGCGATGCCTTTGTACAACGGCGTGGCATAATTTCAGATTCGTTTAGTCCCGAGGCGCTCCTGGGCGCACCGAGACCCGTGTTGCGTGGAAACTTAATTTCCCGCGGAATGCGTCCTGCCCGGGTCTACGTGGCGCATCGACGGGGATTACACAAACCGTACCAGTCGACGCAATTTGACACATCGCCCGCGTTATTTCTCCGCCGGGGGTATTAACGGGGAAAGATCGGGCCGGGCGGAGAGGGTGGCGCGAGAACGAGGGGGTGGCGCGCTCGTAATAAGTGATTGCAAAATAACGGGGAATCTTCGCGGGGCTATGAGGAGCCGGCGAAATTTATCCAGGCTGATGGAATCCATTAAAGCTCGCGCGCTTTTTATTTCGAACGCCTCCGGCCGCGGGGAAAGGTGTACCAGCGGAGGGTGGACGTGAAAAGCTGCCGGACAAAGTGAGGGGACGCGACCACCCTCCTGTCTCGGCGAAATTAATTGGTCGGGAAACATGGAAAGTGCGAGGGTGCAGTGGTCGACGCTTCTTCGACATGAAATAAATCGGCAGTTTCAAAGCGGAGCGCTGCGCCAAAGAGCGGAGTCGCTCGTGGCTGAGGGAAGGCGAATCAACAGACGGAATAAAGCAATTAGGAAGGCGAGAGGCGGGGCACGACGGCGGACGAGGTTTTGATCGATGCATCGGAAATAATGGGTTAAAGTGAACGGTCGGTTGTGCTGGGGACTTTTTGGTGTGAAGCTTCGCGAGTGGGTGATTCTTTAAGGGGTTAGACCACCTTGGACGGAGCAAAATTGAGGTCATTTCCGGCATTTTTTTTTTTTTTAGGAAGATAATGAAATAAACAGAAAATTTAATATGAAGCCAAGAAAGAAAAAACCAAAAACACTTATTTTCCGCATGCCTAAAACTAGAGAAGTAGGGGAGACCGGGGCTGGTAGGCCAGTTTTTCAGTTTTTGATTTTTAATAAATTATGTGGACGAAATATCATTAAACCGGTTAGTATATTTGATAGGGCATACATTTGGCTATCTGATTAAATTATTAAAGTTGACTAAATGTGACAATAATTAAGGCATTTTAATGTTTTTCTAACACCTTACATGCTGGTCAACCAGCCCCGTGGTCGGGGTTGGTAGACTAACAGTATGGGGTAGGTTGACTATAGGTGCAATCAGTGAAGAAAATGTTGTTAGCAACTTATCTGAATGGTAATAAAATAGCACAATGTCACGAGAGTTGTTTCATTATAAAATATTTATTACTTTTTAATAATAAATAACAACTTTTTCTTCTTCGTCGGTAAAAATTTGCCTGTTTCTCTGGTATCCAACTCTGTCCAAAACTATCTGTGACCTTGGGATGCTTGGATTTTGTTCAATTCTACTTTGCATTTTAGTTACATATCTATATAGTGTTTTATGCGGTATATTATGTTCCACAGCAGCTGCATGAATGCTTTTCTTTTCAAGAATTAAGTACTTCACGACATGCTTGTTCTATAAGTTCTTTTGAAGTTGAACCTCTATTTGACTTTCTTTGATATGTCCTCATTGTTCGGTAAAATAAGTTATTAACTAACCTTTAGTAACGAAAAGTTCGTAATAAATTAATATCACTGGGGTTGGTTCACCAGCTTAGTCATGTAACCCCGAACGTTATTAGTCAACCAGCCCCGAACGATCATTTTGACTTCAATACTCTATATAACGTTTAATTATTTATGTAAAATCAAAAACGCAGTCTCAGTAGGTCGTTTAATAAACAAACTTTAATATAGTCCCTTCGCATTAATTTTACTGTAATTATATAGAGCGTGGAAACATAAAATCTTTAAGAAAACATATTTACTTACATAGCCAATTTTTTGATAAACGCTAGTAACTTCCAAACAACGTGTAATGGTGGTGTCGGAAACAAATGAATGACATAGTAGAAGTGACTTGTTTCTACAGAAAATCGCTCCGCAGTAGAGCACACGTTAGTGAAAAGTTATTAACAATTAGTCAACTTATCCCTGGGGCCAACCAGCCCCGGTCTCCCCTACGTAGGGAAATCCAGAAACATTAATTTGTCTCGTAATGGTGAACATGGGGAGAAAAAGTGCATTTTTTTTTTAAAAGTGTCAATTGCAAAGAATATGTTCAAGATATCGCTAAACCGATACGTAGGTACTTCTCTAGTTTTAGGCATGCAGAAAATAAATCTTTTTGGTTTTTTGTTCCAAGTCAAACGGTATAGCCGTGAGATTGAACACCGTGGAAAACGTCGCTCCTTAAGATCTTACGTATCACGGCTCTACCGCCGCCATTTTGTAAGAAAAAAATACGATTTTTTCCAGCAAGAGTTGTATAATAACAGGTTTCATATTAAATTTTCTGTTTATTCCGTTAGCTTCCTAAAAAAAATGTCGAAAATGACTGAAATTTTGCTACGTCCAAGGTGGCCTAACCCCTTAAGTGACTTGATGCTTCGGTAGCAAAAAGCTGACAGTAAAATTGCACGGAATGTTTTCTCTTGTGCCTTGCGTGATAACGGGACAAAGATGGTGGATATTGAGTAATGATTAGAGAGGATCACATCTTGGAGGGAGACGTGAAAATCTTTCGTCAAGGTTAGATTAGTCTTCGAGAATCGAAATTGACTAACTTTCTCAAGTATTTCTTTGGATTTTCCACTATCCTTCTAAATATACCTTACATATATTCAAATCTCCGAGCCTCAAACAGGTATAGGGTAGACCGGGGGCGGTAGTAACAGGGGGGCGAATGTAACACGCTAAATATCTCAAAACATATAATAGATATTAACACCAATTTTGGATATATGATGAAGAATGACATTTGGAATATACACATCCATGCCCTAGGAGTACAGATACGCAATAGACATGGATAGTGAAGAAAATAACTTTTCGATACCCTAAAGTAACTTTTCCTTACTGACTTAAAATTGTAATATAAACACTCCCTTCGCAAGTATATGCTTGTTCGATTTTTTAATCTGTAATTCGACCTTTTTTAAACTAGTATTGATCGTTACTTGGCACTTTTAAGCGTCTCGTTAGTCAAAATTTATAATTTAAGTTCAAAAGCATGGTCGGGGGCGATTGTAACATCGGCAGTCGGGGTCGGTTTTACTGCAACAGAACCGAATAGGGACAAAGAAGGCGAATAATATTGTCTTATTTGCATGAAATCCTATAGCATAGCACAAGCAAACCAAATGAAAAATGGGTGCAATATACTGAATGTAAGGATTGAGCAGATGAAGAATGCACCAGCCAAAATGTATTTTATTTCTGCCAGAATTGCGATACGACATAATTTGTTATAGATTTTACTTTTTTTATTTATTATTATAATCATAATCAATAAATAATTTTTAATTTTGTAAAGTTATATTTGTGCTACTATCGACTCCATACAGTGTTACAACCGACCCGGGGTCAGGGACGGTTGTAACACTTTCTCCGCTTCTCATTTTTTATTAATAACCGGAATGTTACTTAACATACAGCGAAACTGTTGTGGCTCAAATAATATCAGATAAGTAAGTAACATTTTCGTAAAAAAACTGTTGTTGTAACTGTAATAGTTTTTGGGTAATCGTATTCCAAAGTCAAAGTGTTACTACCGCCCCCGGTCTACCCTACGTTAAGGGGTTAGAAATATCGCATCTTTGGGAATTTATTTCTAAGTGACAAAAACACTTTTATCGCTAAAAATTTTTCCACGAAAATAGAGACATCTTTGAATAATGTGTACAATTTTTTTTATCAAATATCCAAACATTCCGAAAACTTCAAATGCGTTTTTCTCGAAACCACGTTTTCCGCATCGGTGTACGCTGTAATTTGAGTAAAACTCTATGGATTTTTATACAATTTTCCACAGATGTTCTTAAATGTATTCTCCATCGTCCGACCGTCAATTTTGTCGACTGGTTGAAAAATAACAAAACAGCTACACTTTGAAGCAAAAAGCTCATTTTCGTGTGTAAGAAAATTGACTTTATTCGCGCATAAGTCAGGTAAAAATTAAAATATCGATTTCCGAGTGTTTTGATATTTGACAAAAAAATTGTATATATTATTCAAAGACGTCTCGATCCTCATTGAAAAATTTTATCGATAAAAGTGTTTTTGTCACTTAGAAATAAATTCCCAAAGTTGCGATATTTCTTGACCTGGCCAAGGTGGTCTGACCCCTTAAGCTCCATTGCCTACCACATTCAATTCTTCATTGTCTTCTTCTCTACACTTACTCCTAAGCACTCCCCTCCTCAACCCTCGTCACAGACAATTATTCCTCCCTGAAAAGACACATCCCCTAAAACAGCAGTAGCCTCCCCTATCACCGATACCAATCAAATGCGTGTGAAATTTACGAAGGCGCTTTATAAGTAGCTGAGCTTGCAGGAGCTTCAAGAGATCGCTATCATGCGCCCGAGAGGTGGATGGCGCATGAAAAGATTGTAAACTTTATTGGTTCCCTGATCCTGTCGCTGGTCCGATATATGAAAGGGTGTACTACTTATCCGCGTTCCACTTCCCCCGGCCATCGAGAAGGTAAGCGGCAATCTTGAAAAGCATTCTCTGGACGATCGAGGATCATCGCGATACTCTACTCGCTTGTCGCGTGACACGTGCTCAGGTGCTCGCGACTTCTGCGTCGCTCGCTGCGAATCGGGGGATCGCGTGGCCTCGAATGTCCCGTTTCAAGGAGGCCTGCAGTGCCGCCATCCCGGGGAAATTGGACGGAACGAGGGGTCGAAGTGATCACGATAACGAATTTCCAGGCGCGGCGAGGAGAGGGCAAATACGAAACGACTCAGGCCAGAGATTGCAGTTTACGAGCTGCCGAGTGAAAACATGACTCGGGGAAATTTTACCGGGCAACGGGCTTGCGTCCCAGCCCTTTGTCTGCTGGCCTTATCCGCCCCTTCTTCCCGGCGGCTTGATGGAATTTTAAACGTTCGTTCCTTATCGCCCAGCGAAGAATCGCTTTAAATAACGAACAACACGCGTGAGCGATGGAAACTGGGGAGGAAACGAGCTCACGTGTATCAATGCTCGGTAATTGATTCCGCACGATGCTTCGGCATGCTCGAACTCTATTGTAACTGGTGTATTCCGTATGGACAGTAATCGAAGCGAAACGATGTTAAGGGCACGCGCAGAATACCTTCGGATTCTATTGTAATTTTATCTTGAAGAAATAAACTTTTCGTACATTCGAGAAAATAATAAAGATTGTAAAAGTGAAGTACTTTTACTCGGGCCGGAATTTGAAAGTAAGAAACAATTAACGAGAGTGTAATTAAATTTCCTCGCAAATTAAAAGGAAACATCATGTATTAAGGGAACCCTTAATTAGTGCTTGTTGCCATTAATTCGCGGCCGAACCGTGGCGAATTCATTCTTCATAACACAATTAACATCGAGGCATTGGTGTCTTACGTGCAGAAAAAATTAGTAATGCGCAATTTCCTGCAAAATTCATTCAACTTTTTTAATTAGTCTGCGAAATATTCATGCTGCTTTCGGCGATAAACTTTGACTGCAATGAAACCAATCCTCGTCGAATTAATTCGAGAAAGAGAAAGAATTCAAGCTACCACAACAGAAAATATATCTCGTAATGATCATTTGTATTAAAAAGATATAACAAGCAAACTCTGAAGCTTACCTTTCAAGAAACCTTATTAAAAAAGTTTCCCTTTTCATCTATAAAACAATTTTCTACAACCACGATCCAATGAATATTATACTCTTGGAGACTACTATCAAATACCTTATTTATCTTCGTTTAAACCTCGTCAGGATTCTCTGCCCCTTGTATCCCACTATTCGAAGCAGCTTTCTGCTAATTAAAATCCGAGTCCCAAAAAGGGGTAGTTGAATAAAGTTAAAAAGACCACTACCACTATTCGAATATTAGTAAATATTTGAATAGTGGTAAAAATTAATAAATATTTGAATAGTGGTAAATATTAGTAAATATTTTAGTGGTAAATATTAGTAAATATTTGAATAGTAGTAAATATTAGTAAATATTCGAATAGTGGTAAATATTAGTAAATATTTGAGTAGTGGTAAATATTAGTAAATATTTGAGTAGTGGTAAATATTAGTAAATTTTTGAATAGTGGTAAATATTAGTAAATATTTGAATAGTGGTAAATATTAGTAAATATTTGAATAGTGGTAAATATTAGTAAATATTTGTGTAGTGGTAAATATTAGTAAATATTTGAGTAGTGGTAAATATTAGTAAATTTTTGAATAGTGGTAAATATTAGTAAATATTTGAATAGTGGTAAATATTAGTAAATATTTGAATAGTGGTAAATATTAGTAAATATTTGAGTAGTGGTAAATATTAATAAATATTTGAGTAGTGGTAAATATTAGTAAATTTTTGAATAGTGGTAAATATTAGTAAATATTTGAATAGTGGTAAATATTAGTAAATATTTGAGTAGTGGTAAATATTAGTAAATATTTGAGTAGTGGTAAATATTAGTAAATTTTTGAATAGTGGTAAATATTAGTAAATATTTGAATAGTGGTAAATATTAGTAAATATTTGAACAGTGGTAAATATTAGTCAAGATTTGAATAATGGTAAATATTATTAAATATTTGAATAGTGATAAATATTAGTAAATATTTGAATAGTGGTAAATATTAGTAAATTTTTTAACAGTGGTAGTGGTCTTTTTAACTTTATTGAGCTACCTCTTTTTGGGACTTGGATTTTAATTGGAAAATATTAGTAAATATTTGAACAGTGGTAGTGGTCCTTTCAACATTATTCACCTACCCCTTTTTGGGACTTGGATTGTAATTGGCAGAAAGTTGCTAATATTTACTAATATTTGAATTACTATTCCCTGAGCGTCATCGGACCAACTCTGTCCAGCTTGCACGATTGCCCGGAGAAGAAAAGTTGCGCTCACTTGACCCCAGTCCACGCAGCCGTGACAATAACGCAGCTAAGTCAGCTGTTTAATGGCTGGCTTTAGCTTTAATAAGGCGGACTCGCGATCGCCTTTGAATTCGCGAGGGAAACGGACACGGAAGCGGCGAGCATTTTCCGACGCTTTCCACATTATACAGTCCGAAGGAGAGGGGAAAAAATGGCGTGCATTGCGCTAGGAAAAACGGGGTGCGGGGGAGGGCGGAAAGAGTGGAGAATTCAGAGGCACGCTGGCGGGATCCTTTGTTACACCGCGTTGGGTTTTCCCTTCTTTTCTATTGTTTTCATCCGAGCGCACCGCCAGCACGCGCTTTTCCTACCTGCGCGGCCGTGCTTTATATATATATATATATATAGATATATAGATATATATATATATATATATATATATATATCTCTGGCTTAATAAAACGTTCAGGGCGCTTTCGTCGTTGCACAGCATGCCCGTTGGCTTCCAACCCCTTTGGATGTCGCGGGACGCGCTCAAAATGGATTGAAAATGGAACAGGAAATGCGTAAAGCGCTTTCATTTGTAGCGTCCAAGGTGCTTGATCATGTATCCCTCGCGTTTGAGTGCTGAGGGGAATGGAAGGGACTTGGAATTTAGTTGAAATTGGATTAATTAATTATTGATAAAAATTGGTAGTTTGATAATTAGCGCCTGTTGGCGTTGAATCTGATCCCTAGTAAAGTATCATTATGATAAATTTCAAATTGAGATTCTCGACCGAAATTGTTAAATAAGATGATATTGGCGCGTTGATTCGGTCACTATACAACAATTTATTTTATTATTTGAAAATAATAATAATAATCAAATAATAAAATAAATTGTTGTATAGTGACCGAATCAACGCGCCAATATCAAAGTATCATTATGCTAAGTGCTCTTCTTCAATAACCTTGCTTGATAAATTGGGACAGGGTAGACTGGGGGGCGATTTTAACGCGTTAAATATCTCAAAATATGTGATAGATATTAACACAAATTTTGGATACATGATGAAAAATGACATTTGGGATACGTACATCCACGTCCTAGCAGTGTAGATACGCAATAGACATGTATAGTGAAGAAAATAACTTTTCCATACCCTAAAGCAACTTTTTCTTACTGAGTTAAAATTGTAATATAAATACTCCCCTTGCAAGTAATGTGTTTTTTATTTTTTTTAATCTTTAATATGGCCTTTTTTAAAGTAATTTTAAGTCAGTCGTTAGTCAAAATTTATAATTTAATAAGAAAAAGAAAAGGAAGTCTACCATGTACACCGATATTTCTGAAAGATAAAAGATTAGAATAGAATATAAAGAAAAGCAAGAGAAAAGAACGAGGAAAAATATAGGGCAGAAATCGGAAGGAAAGAATTCTTTTAACAACTATAAGAACAGGAATAATGAGTCTAGTGACGAAGAAGATAAATACTATTAGTGTCTTGTTTGCATGGAATCCTGTAGCATAGCAGAAGCAAACCGAATGAAAACTTGGTGCAATTTACTGAATGCAAGGATCGAGCACATGCAGAATGCACCAGCCAAAACGTTCTTAATTTTCGCCACAATTGCGACACCGCATAATTGGTTATAAATTTTCCATTTTTCCATTTATTATCAAAATTTAAATCAATGAATATTCTGATGTTTTACACTTTCTCCGCTTCTCATTTTTTATTAATAACCTGGATATTACTTGACGCACAGCGAAACTGTTGTGGCTGAATAATGTCGGATAAGTAAAGTAACATTTTCCTATAAAAGTTTTTGTCGCAACTGTAACAGTTCTTGCGTAATCGTGATGCAAAGCCAAAGTGTTACAACCGCCCCCGGTCAACCCTACTTGGTGTTTACACTGAAATTCTATAAAACTTCAAACCGTTTCGCGTCGACAGAGGACGCTTAACGATTCGACGTGGAACAACTCGTATTTACCCAATTACAGGCTCTCCTGTATTAACTGGGAGACGCGACCCGTAAAAAGTAGAGCTGCCGAGGCGCGGAGACGAAAAACGCAAGATTACAGTCCTGAAGAAGGCTCGGTTAATCAAACTTTAATTCAACCGCCTGTCGCCGGTTAATCGTTGCGTTTTTCATTTGCCGCTCCGGGCGAGGATGGAAAAAGCAGAGGCTGAGTGATGGGAACAAGGGAAGAGACGAAGTGAGTGTAAGGAGGCAGTGGCGGAGAGTTCGGACCGCTTTATTTCGGGTTTGAATCTACGAATTGAGCTCAAGAAATATCACAGATATTTCTGCAGTGAAATATGCAATTTGGATAATTCTCATTAATTGGAAAGCTCTACTTATTTCGATACGACGATTCGATTAGATTTAGATATTTTCCCCACTGTTCCCCAAATTTCCATCCAACTTTTATCCAACTTTCCCCTCACGTTTCTCCACACCTTCCTTGCGCAGATAAAGAGGAAGCAATCTTATCCCAGAAGCTATGAATTTACAACGCTGAGAACCACGGGCAATGTTTCAGGGGTAGCTTTTCATTCTCCGCTGCACCCGACGACCCCAGCGCATTGTGCTTAGCCCTGATTATTACCTGCGCGGCCGCAATTTCACGGCCTAAAAAATTAAACAACAAGGATTCGCTTGGTGCATCGACGAGACGGGAAACAGAGCGACCCACGGCGGAGTGCTTTCAATGCATCCTGAGGAACGACGACGTGGCAAAGGGAGGCAAGCAACACCGAGGGGAATTAGAGCGTGGCTGGAGGAAGATGAAATGAAGATGAAAAAAAAGAAGGGATTCGGGACGGGGCTCGATGGAAGGGCCTGAAGAGCGCAACGTGGCCAGAGAGACGAGAAAGGAAGCGGCTTGTCGAGGCCGGAGTGTTGTTGAAACAAAAAGACGGAAACGAGAGGCAACACTTTCAGAGAAACTTAGACCCGACAAGTTCTCCAAGGAAACTTGGATTACTTTCCGAGGGGCTTGAAAGTGTTGGATATTTTTCATTTCACTTACAAACCTTGCCACATCAGGATTTCTTAAGGGTTTTAACTTAAAACAATTTTGCATTCGTTTTATTTTCATAATACTTAGAATAGAACAGCTGTGTGCGTTCTGAATACAAAGCAGTTTATAACGACAAGCTTTAGTTTTACAAGCCGCACGAGTGATGTCCATTTTAACGAAATAAATTTCTAGAGGAACTTGTAACAACGAGGTGGAACGTGGGCAACGAAGGGCAGAGATAACGAAGCGGCAGAAAATCGTCGAGGGCTAAGTAGAAAGGATGTTTTGAAGGCGGAGAGCGAAAGAGGAAGAATAACACAGCTGGCAGGTGAGTGTAAAGAAATTTTTATCGCAATTACGGAATTAGTTTTCTCCCTCCGCGGTGTCCAACCGGTGGCGCGCGACGAGGGGAAATAAAATAGCAACGGTGTACGGGCCCGGCCAAGCGAAGCCACAGGCCGTCGTCGTTTGGGCGCTTCCGGTCCTTCCGTGAATATCGTCGACTAATTTTCCGGCTGCTCCTTGCTCAGAGCATTTTCGTGACGAACGGGTTTCGGACGAGATATTCTCGCTTAAAAATCCCTCTGCGTTTGCGGATAATTGCCCGGACGACAACACTGTGGATATCCGTTTCCTTTCCTTGGAAACTCTCGTCTCCTGGTTTGGAGAGGCAAAATTTCCATTAACGTGGACAGTAGTAAATTGCGCGGAACGTAAGAATGTTAGAAACCGAATTTGTTCACCAAGCGTTAAATACTGCGTGGATTCCCACTGTTCGAAATCGCGTAATTTCTGTTCCCAAATAGCACAAAGACATCTTATGTACGTCCGATGAACGTCCGTTCCGGACGTACTGTACGTTCGGAGAATGTCCCGAGAAGGTCCATATATCCTCTGTACGTCCTTGTTAAGTTCTTTAAATGTCGTAGGAAGGTCCTATTTACAAAGTGGGACGTCCTGAGGACGTGCTGTGTCAACATTCTCAGAACGTTTTCCGAACGTCCGAAAGTAAAGTTAAATATGTCCAAAGGGCGTCTTAAAAACGTTTTGCAGATGGTTTAAAAGCGCCTTAAAGTCGTCTTCATCAAGTCTGGGTTAAGACATTAAGAAAAAAAAATTTGGCGGTGACGGGAATCGAACCCAGGACTCCCAGATTACGAAGTAACTGCTTTTTGCAACTACTCAAGACACTTCCTTCCAAATAATTCCAATTTCTAGGTATATAACTATTATTAATAGTTTATAAAAAATGTGCATTAATGCGAAATATTCTACAGAATATCATCATTCGACCTCTGGACTGATTGCTTAAAATTTCACATTCGTCTCAAGACAGATGTTTTAACGACGACTTAAGAGAGACGTCTTGAAGACGTTGTAAGCTATCCGGAAACATTTCAGCATTTCAGCGTCTTCATTGCACAAAAAAATAGCGCAAAGGCGAGGTTCAGTCGTAAGACTGTTTTGCAACCGAACCTGAATCATCTGCAAAACCTACAAGACGGTTGTTCTTCGAACATCTGAAATTTAGATCTTCTAAGGATTCACAAGACTTACGAGACGAATGTTCTCGGAACATTCGAAATGTAGTCGTGCAAAATAATCACGTGACTTACAGGATTGTTTGATGTTTCTAGAACATCCGAAATTTAAGTCCCAAGAACGTGCGTAGGACTTAAGAAACGGACGTTCCTGGAACATCCGAAATTTAAGTCCTAAGAACGTCCGTAGGACTTAAGAAACGGACGTTCCTGGATCATCCGAAATTTAAGTCCTAAGAACGTCCGTAGGACTTAAGAAACGGACGTTCCTGGAACATCCGAAATTTAAGTCCTAAGAACGTCCGTAGGACTTAAGAAACGGACGTTCCTGGAACATCCGAAATTTAAGTCCTAAGAACGTCCGTAGGACTTAAGAAACGGACGTTCCTGGAACATCCGAAATTTAAGTCCTAAGAACGTCCGTAGGACTTAAGAAACGGACGTTCCTGGAACATCCGAAATTTAAGTCCTAAGAACGTCCGTAGGACTTAAGAAACGGACGTTCCTGGATCATCCGAAATTTAAGTCCTAAGAACGTCCGTAGGACTTAAGAAACGGACGTTCCTGGATCATCCGAAATTTAAGTCCTAAGAACGTCCGTAGGACTTAAGAAACGGACGTTCCTAGAACATCCGAAATTTAAGTCCTAAGAACGTCCGTAGGACTTAAGAAACGGACGTTCCTAGAACATCCGAAATTTAAGTCCTAAGAACGTCCGTAGGACTCAAGAAACGGACGTTCCTAGAACATCCGAAATTTAAATCCTAAGAACATCCTATGTATGTTCAAAATGCACGTAGGACGTTCGGATATAAACTGGACATGAAAAGGACGTCCTTGGGATGTACGGTGCTATCTGGGTTTGAGGCTGTTTCACAGGAGAATGGTTTCTTTAATTTCTTTGTGCTGAGAGGATAAAATATTTCGATTCGATTGAACTTGATTAAGGATTAATTACTGCTAATTCAAGCTTGTGGGTAATTATGGATTCACCAGTTGCACGTGGAAGTGAATAAAACTGATTTCTTACGTCTGTGTTAGGCGATTAATTTTGTGTTTAATTATCTTCCCGTTTGCTCTTCGTCCCGATGGAAAATCGCGTTGAATAATCGCGACAATTACTCGATAAGTAGATCGACAACGTTGTACGTGATGGCGCAGGAATTGCTTGCGCAATCATCAGTCCGCGGGACCGGAGTACTCTCAGGAATTCTCCTATTAAGGAATTAGCGAGCGTGTTTAACAGGGGAGGGAAGCACGGTGCAACTTCACAGTCAGCATGGTTTCCAGCTAACTGCCCCACTCAGGTAAGTCGAAACGCAGGAAACTCCTACGGAGATATGGTTAAGTCGGGGCGATTCAGTTTCCTTGCGCAGTGAATTATCGAGTCGCGACGCTCGTCACGCCTTGCGTGGAAAATCTACTAGGGTAGATGTCCCAATTACTGCCAGTGTCCCAATTACTGCCACTTTATTTATTTTATGTAATAAAAACGTAACATATGAAACAAAATGTACAAAAAAATGTTATTATGAAACGGAGATTCTGATTTACATAAAAATAAAACAAATATATGTACTCATATGTACCTAATGCTTAAAAAATAATATTGAAAAATGGAAGTGCCATTTGAGCGTCAAAAACGCGACGACGTTAGTAAGAAGTGATGGCGAAATCGTACTAAAGAAAGGGTCGCAATTTTACTATTCAACCTCTATCTATTGCATAAAATGAATTATTCCGGTCTAGAAGAATTACTTTAATGATGTAACGAATAAAATACACAATATTTATTGTTAAGTTATAATAATTAACGGTGACATCATTAGGGACAAAATTTTTGGGCTTGTCCCTATTACTGTTGGCAGTATTCGGGACAAAAAAACGTGAAGTACGCATAACTGTCATCTCTCAAAGTTCAAATTCTTAACCTCAAAATCACGTGTAAAAAAGGACTGGCAGTACCTAATCGAGTCTTAGTAAAAAGGACCGACTGTAATCGGGTCTCATTGTCAATAATAGGGACCGTCAGTTATCTGGTCACAGTTATTAGGACCGACAGTTATTGGGTGGCAGTCATACGGACAAGACGATTTTTGAGGTGACAGTTATAGGTACACTAGGATCGCTCGCGAATTTTAATTAATTATTAATAAATTCTTCATATTTAATTCATAAAACTCGTTTTTTTAATTAAAGAGATGTTAAATAATATTAGGTTTCAATCGGAGACGATTTTTAGGTTAAACAACACGTGAAATGATTAAATGAAGTTCAGTTTTAATCTTAAGGTGGCAGTAATTGGGACATCTACCCTAGTGCGTTCACGGAAAGATATTACAAAAACAGAGAAGAATTGCTTTGAACCGATACACGCTGTTTTCACGGTGATAAAAATCTCAAGGTTTTGCAGCTATACAGAGAATGCCAGTTTAATCAATATAGTCGCAAAGTTATGTGGCTTTAAAATTATTACAGGTAATTCTAATCAATTTGAAAAAATATCGTAGGTCCTTTGCAAACACACCATTTTCAAAAGATATTAAACGTTTCAGAATCGATAGTACATAACTATTAATAGCACTGTAACATTCAATAGCCGTGTCTTGTAGACTTTCGTGCGCCGGAAACGAATCCGCAAACCGTGCGTCGCCATCGCCCTCCGTTTTCGAGAAATTCAATTTGGAAAAAATTGCAAATTTTCCACTGTCCGCGCCGCACGTTGTGCCAAACTATTTCGCTTCTGTATTGAAAACAAAAGGTGTTTTACCACTACTGTTGTTGCTTTCCGAAGGAAAAATGTCTGCTGCATCGCGTGGAGCGGTCAGATTTTCTCCCAGACCCTTAATTTTGGAAATATATAGAAATATATCTGCAAAAATTGGTGCATTTCTGGTGTCCGTTTCCATTTCATCGTTGTTTAAACATATTTAAATGTTTATAATTCAATAATAACTTATATCGTTGTGTTCGCAAAGGTCCATAGAATAATTTGACGGAACAAGCAATCGAATTTACTGTTTGAGCACAAAAGATGTTCAAAGTTGACAATTTGCAATTTTTTTTCAAAATCGAATTTCTCGAAAACTGAGGGCGATGGCGACAAACGGCTTGCGGATTCGTTTTCGGTGCACAAAAATCTATAAGAAACGGCTATTCAGGCCACGTATACTCTAATGTTTTTACATATGGAATCTAATGTTTTTCTAATGTTTTCTGTTTTCCCTAATTTTTTAGTTTTTCTGTAAATGGCGATATAAAGAAATTTTATTATTACTTTACTACTGTTAAAATGAACAGCTACGTTACAGTCTAAAGAGAACTACTCACTTAGAAGTATTATTAAAATTTCTAAATAACGTACGCAATGAACAGTCTTCGTTTTGCGAATCGATGAGCTCATTCCAGAAAAATCGTCGAAAATATTACCAGGAAGGTACAACGACTTGCTGAAAGCTTTCGTCTCCCGGCGAAGATGAGAGATTCAGCTGCGCCCATATCATTCTCCTCAGCCCCTATCACGGTTTTCGATTATAGAATCCGTATAACCAGCGCGGGAATTGCCGAAGCCGGCTTTCTCTGCAGTCTCACGTAAATCGACGGTACACCGTCGAAAATTGCCAAAAAATCTCCGTCGCCTGCTTTCTTCTCAGGGAAGCGGGAAAGCCGATGTCCGCGCGACTAAGAACGATGGGGCGTAAAAAAGCGCGAGCAAAAGGACGAATTAGGATCGTCGAGAGAAGAAAAACGACGAAGCGTGTGGAAGGCACGGCTTCGCGCAAGAAAAATCGGGGAGGAAAATACGGATGTATAAATAAGGAAGACCAGCGAGAAGCGAAAAGCACGTAACGCGGGGGAAAGGCGAGAAGGAGAAATAGAGACTGATAGAAGAGAATCAAATAACGGAGTTGCCGTGGGAAAATGATAAACCACGAAGAGGATGAAATGGTGCCGGTGAAATTCATACCTGACTGGAAAAGCACAAACTAAGTTCGAGCAAAAAAATGCAAAGGCTCGCAGGAAGCGAAGATATTATATAACAGATACGCGACGGAAAAAAGTTGTCCAAGAAAATAATGGAACTCCAGAACAGAATACAAAATCGAAGCACGCGTGCGAGACACTTCTGTGGATCGCAGCTGATATTTCAGACACACTCGTCTATCAGACGCTATCAGATCTGTCGGAAGGAAAGTAGAGAGCAGGCGGATGCATCTGAAATACCAATCGCGCGTCACAAATGAGTCACCTATCGCGAAAGCGTAATCCCACAGCGAGGCCGAAAGAGGGCCCATCCTTCCATCGAACGAAGGAAAACGAAACGAAAAAGCGGCGCTAACAGAATCGCAGAAAAGCGGAGAAGGACAGGCAGGTTTGGGAAGACGAGGAAAGAACAGTGGGCAGGCAACTATGAAGCGAGATGACGGGAAAATTCGCGTCGCTTATCGGGCCGCGAATGCGAGGCTGAGCATTTCGAAACAAACGATCGCGGGTATTCCGCGAGCATCGCTCCCCATCGAGTCCGCCGTTCCTGGACCCGCCCCCGCCGTCGAGTCTCATTCTCGTCCGTTTTCGCCGCTGGAGCCCGGCGAGGCGGGCGGAGGAACGTAGATAAAGGTTTTAATTCCGTGCGAATGGATCAACGCGCGAAAATCGGAAGGGAGGATCAGGCGAGGGTGGCGATGGGGGGCGGGTAAGGGGGACGTGGTCGATTGATGGACCGGTCGGAACAATGGTTAACTTCGGAAGTAATCGCTTAATTCCTGGATTCCCTCGCTACGTCCAGCCGATTTCCGATTGAACTGTCTTGCGGGCTTTTTTTAATCCTGTTGATCGAATCGATGGTCTGCGGACTGTTTCGCCCGTCGCACAGTGGTCCGAAATCCACATATCAAGGAAAAAATATGATAACATCAATGTGAAACCTTCAATTTATACCAAACTTGGTGATCCCGGGGTTGTTGAGGTCGCTGTTTACAAATCTGAAGTCAAAATTACTAAAAACAAAATGGCTAATCCAAAGTGAAACAATAATCTGCGTTAACGGTGTTTTGAGAGGTGTTTCTGAAGCAAATTGAAATTTAACAGGTCTACAAAATCTAGTAGGGTAGAACCCCCAATTACTGACACCTACCCAATTACTATCACCTTAAGCTATTTTACTGAAAATAACGAATAAATAAACGTTGTAAAGTCATACAAAAAAATAATTATGTAATTCAACGTATAATCTATACGCTAGAAAATGCACCACTTAATATTTTTTTTCATTAATTTCTATAAGACGATACAAAATTTTAATTTGATGACAACAGTGGAAATGGCGACTTCCTTACTAGTGAAAGAGAAAACAGGGCACTAAAGAAATGGCTATAATTACTATATTTAAATTATTTACATAATAAACAATAATTTTTTAGGACAATATAAGTATCATAGAAAGTCACAACGATCGTAATATAACGATTAATTAAGCCTTTTTAATTAATATATGGGTGATAGTGATTGGTACAAGCGTTTCAAGCATTTTGGTATTACTGTCATAGCAGTAGTTGCTCATGTACATGAGACGACATAACCGTAAAATGAGTAATAAACAGTATTAGGTTAGCTGGCAGTAATTGGGGTGTCAGTAATTCAGTCACACACGTTTTAGAGGTGTCAGTAATAGATCTCGAAATATGTTTTTTAGATTAATGAATTTATATATAAAAATAGAACTTCTGAGACCCACAAAATGTTTTTCATGAAGTAAACATATTAAATCATAATAAAAAAAAATAAAAAACGTATACTTTTAGTCAATAAATACAGATAGGGGAGGGTTGCCTATATCGTATCACTTAAGACATTCTAAGTTATATTTCATATTTGGTACTAATTTGAACGGAAATGACTATTGGATATTGGAGCTTGGTCTTTTAGGCACCTACTATTATACGCTTAACCTTTTGTTCAGAACAAATTAATTTGTTATTAATCTTTTTGTCACATACTGTAAAAGGTACGATTTAGGCAACCGGTCTCCTAAATCGTACCTGCACTAAAAATAGTGTCAATAACCAATAGAGAAGAAACTATTCAATATGCAGTAATGATTATTATATAGTTACATATAAATATGTATATGAATCACACACAGGCCGCAATAAACTATGTATATGATATATGTACATAACCTATATAACACACGAGTTGTCAAATCCTACTGGTACGATTGTAGTGGTACGATTTAGGAAACATGATCAATTTATTTATAAATATAAATTTAAACTTTATAATGAATGTAATATGTACTTAAAATGAATGTAAAATATTCTACATTAAACCCGCTTTTAGAGAAATACATAAATACAGGAGAAAATTGCATTGTTTGATTATTATCAGCTAAAATAAACTGGTAAAAAGTTACATCAATCATACCTGATTTTTTTAAATGCTTGTAGCACGCACAAAATAGGGTGTAAGCTCGAAAGGTTTTGTTTCTATTTCTTATTTCGCATTTACTTGATATTTTTATCATCAGACGTCGTTTGTATTCATTAATTTTTGAGAAATTGATGCGGTACGATTTAGGTGACCGGTACGATATTGGCAACTCTCCCCTACTATGCAATAATATTAGAGTCAGTCCTTAATGTGTCAGTAATTGGGGCTTCTACCCTAGAGGAAGGTTTTGTATTCTTCCACAGCACCAGAGAATCATGTTCTTTCTCATGTAACTGAAGAGGAACCAGAGATATGAGAAACATATTTGCATCTGTGACGTTTTCTTTATCAAAACCCTGCTTATATTCACTGTGTCCAGATGAACCGACACGCCCTCATTTAGAAACAAGAGTCATTGTGTCACTTCCTATATTTTCAAGTTCTTCGGTTTTATTTTTTAAAATCCTTGAAATGGTATGATTCAGTAATGTCTTCTCTGCGACCTCTATGCGTCCACATATAAAAAAAACTAATTACATTAAATTATGGCCTCCTAGGAACCATTCAACTTTTATCTAAAACATTTTTCAATATTATGAAAAATGAAAACTGATAAAAGTTATAGAAAAAATGCTCCCGACACCAAAGCCGCAAGTTTACGCAGATGAAACCTGTTTGGTTATGTACTCAAAGATATAATGCACCACTAGTATTAAGTCTTACCTTGACGCTAGTTGTCGCAAAAAAGTTATGTCTAAGTAAACTTCGATTCTATTATTAAAAATACCTCTTTGTTCAACTTGTGTCCCACTGAAATCAACGATTGTATCATTGACTTAATTCATGTAATTTATTTGTTCAGTATGAACATAATCAAATTACAAAATTGCGATTTTTTTTAATTTGTAAATACTTTAAATTTTACTTGTAAGATAGTGCGTTTGTAACTCAGACTTGCAAGTATTCTGTTCCCCAACTTTCATATTATAATTTCCTTACAAATTAATGGTATTTACAGAAAATTCTTGTTGGTTCTGGTGCTTCAATTATCCTTCTATGGAATTGTATTGAAAAAATTCTGCGTACTTAACGTTCCAAAAATGACTTTTTTCCTCTGTTCAAACCACTGTGCGCCGCGATGAAAGCTGAACGGGGCCTGCCGCGCGGAGTAATAAGCTGCCCCGCGATTCCGTGCACGCCGGAGGAAGCATCGAGCATCGATGGCTCGAGTTTATGTAACATTTCTGTATTGATCGCCTGGGCTTTGCTTCGAACGATCGGTCTCCTTTCGCTTGTTTCACCCTCCGGCGGTCGCGCGGATCGGATCCGTGAAGTTTATACTTCCTCGTTATTGATGGATTCCGAGAATATTTACAAAACACTTTTGCGCACGTCTGTGGAAAGTGTTCGGTAAATTCGGGGGGAATAATTCTGTTCTATTCTCCGATCTTACGACAGGATTGAGAGGAGACTGGGTAGGCCGGTTTTTCGGGGTTTGATTTTTAATGAATTATGTGGACGAAATTATCATTAAACCGGTTAGTAGATTTGATAAGGTATACATTTGGCTGTCTGATTAAATTATTAAAGTTGACTTAATGTGGCAACAATTAAAGTATTTTAGTGTTTTTCTAACACCTTCCATGCTGGTCAAGCAGTCCCATGATCGGTGTTGGTAGTGTTACAGTATGGGGTAGGTTGACTGTAGGTACAATCATTTAAGAAAAAGTTATTAACAACTTATCTCAGTTGTAATAAACTAACCCAATGTCACAAGAGTTGTTTCATTATAAAATATTAATAATCTTATGTTCATTTTTTAATAATAAACTGAACGTTTTTTCAACTTAATCATTAATTATAATGTATTTATAACATAATGAAATTTATATAAAAAATAAAAATCGCTTTCCGAATAACAAAATAACAATTTAAACATTATTAAGTTTATTAGTCAACCAGCCCCGAGCGATCATTTTGACTTTAATAATCTATGTAACCTTCAATTATTTATGTATAAACAAAAATACTACGCCAATAGATCGTCTAACAAACAAACTTTAAAATAGTCCCTTAATATTTATTCTATTGTAACTATATATAGGGCGTGAAATCCTCTACGTTCGACATTAGAAAACACATTCGACGAAAAATATTTCCCACCCTTAACGAAGATGCTTCCATTATTGGTGCAAGGAGCATATCCGAAACTGTGAAACTTCTGGCGCATGTCTCCGAGGCTCTAAACATCAGCCTGGTATCATAATAATACAGAAACCAATCGATAATCCATCATCGTAATGAATCGCGAGTTTTTTTTTTACACGTTATAACCTCCTCATGGAAGAGTCAATTTCTCGATTAAGCTTGCGAAGGAATCGCCATAGGTTAGGCTACTTCACGTAAGTAATTACGAAGATTTCCCCAGGCATTCGTGTATGTCGATCTTTTTCGCTTACTTTTCTCACTGCACCCCCGCTATCCGGCGATATAAAGGTGGCCCGCGAAATAAGACGAAAGAAAGCAAACAATGCCCCCTCCGGCACGCTGAATGACTCACTTTGTTGCTTTCACTGCGAAACTTTCCTCGTGGAGGTGCTTTTAAGGAAGTTTCGAAGAACAGTAACGGCAATCATTGGCGGGGGAACGGGCGATTTGTTCTTGTTCGCTCGCCCGAGAGAACTCGTCGCTTTTTTGCCGACTATCGCCGTTTCGCCGCGTTCTATAGTTGGAAGCACGACAGAATTTTTACGAGACAATATTGTAACGCGACCAGGCGAGCTTCGCGCCACAGAAATCCTCTCGAGCAATTAAAATTTCTCCCCGTTGAATAAAAGACGCGACTGTGCCAGATTCCGAAACTTAAGCTGCAAGCTGCTGTGTCTTATAGTCGCAGCATAAATTCTTTCGTTTCATTTTCAATGGAATTGTTTATCAATTTCTGTACCTTCGCAAGGCTATTTTTATATTTTTCAGGAATTTATAATCGAAAGAATGTTTAAAATAGCGTACTCATTAAATAATAGAGTTAGATTTGTATGATCAGAGTGTAAGGTAGAAGCAGAGCGCGCGGGAGCAAGTGGAAGAGGTCTACGTATGGTCAGACGCAAGCCAGTAGGGGAGAGTGGGGCTAAAAGTCCGGCAGGTAAAAAGTCCAGAATTGAATATCTCTGTTCCTAAACAATGTATCGAGTTTCGCAGTAGACTATGTAAAAGGCGAGAAGAAACGGAGGTAACCACAGAGTCGCCAGTCGCTCCTGGATGTTCGTTCGGATTACACGACGCCTTTAGTATTATACGTGTCAAAAAGTGAAATAAATACGTCGTCTTTATTGCTTTCTACGAAGTAATCCAAAGTTTATCAGCGTATCAGGTAAGTACGTTAAGATTCTATGTTCCTTTAGTAATGTGTACATGATATTGTTTATTTGTAAATGAGAATATTTCCTACCGTAAATATCGCATAAACTATAGAGGTACCGTTGGGGCAAAAAGTCCCTCAGACTGAAACTATATATATTATATTATTTGTTTGCATAATAAGATGGCCAAAGTATAAAGAAATGATGCCAAAGTTTTTAAATACTGTTTTTGTCTTAGTTGAGCGATTTTTTTTAGTTTTCAGTTCAAAGTGAGACTCTGACTTATATTTTTATTTTTTGTTAAAGAAGTCATGCTTTCTTTCAATATTGTGTACCAAAATGAATTGGTTTAATAAATATTTGTTGGTTTGAATAGAGTTCTTTACTTATTTAGTTTAATATTACACGAAAAGACATTAGGGATTGTCTATCCTATGCAATGGACTTTTTGCCCCGTGCGTGGGGCAAGAAGTCCATTTTGCATTGACGAACATTTTGTGGTATAACTCAACAAAAAATAACAGTATCACCAAACGAACTTCGTGAACGTAAAGCCTGATAGTTATAGTTTATACAAAATAACACCAGATATCTCTAGATTGTTAGTACTGAATTTTACATAAGTTTATGCGAAAAACCGGACTATTAGCCCCACCCTACCCTATAACTGGAATTGTGTATGTTCCTTTCTATTTCTTCACGAGTGCACTACTTTAAAAATTCTTTCGAGTAAAAATTCGTCATATTGATAAGAACTTTATCCACATATACAAATTTTGCAGCAGTTTGGTTAATAAAATTCAATTACGTATTTGAACGAAGCTTAAACAAATTTCATTTTCCCTATTTACAATTAAATGCACTCTAAGAATTATATAACTTTGTGATTCATTTCTTACGTTTTGATGTACTATAATATATAAGTCAAGATTTTTTCTGAGAACACTATCCAGAAACTTATATTTTTCTACTCCGTCGACATTCGGTTAATAATAGTTTCCTTTGAAACAGTGTAGCGTGGGCAATTAAACATTAATCACTAACAGGGTATCTTTCCAAATTTACTTAAATTGTAAGTGGCTGGTTTGTAAAAAATATCGAACGCAACGCGTTTTTCGCGAAGGGATAAATAACAAACGTTACAAGTGTCTCTTATCGCAAAGATGAGTGACAGTAGTTAAGGGTAAACCATCAATGTTCAGGCTTAGAGTTTAACTGACAACGAAAGTATTACGAATTCGGTTACTCACGTGTTCTGGATTTATTGCAGCACCGTCACGAATATCTTGATGATCGGCACCAGAGCCATTGACCATACCAGACCCGGCGCCAGCACTTCCGCTTCCTTTTCCGCCGACACCGCCAGCTGGTGTTTGTGGCAAGCTCTGAAACATAGGAAAACAACGTCAGAATGATTAATCAGACTCTCAGAAATGTTTTCTATTTATCCAAACACATTGTATTGCACCCTACAAAATGTCTCGTTGCATTTTCGATTCAATTCATCACGTATACCAGTGCACTATTCCACGAATAATAAACAATTTCGAACGATTCAACTATACATGTGATATCAATACAATGAATCTCATATTTCTGGTTGCAAAGTTTTCTATCACACTTACAGATTTCATCCTCTTCGAAATATATGAATTTTTCTAAACTTTGTAAACAAATGCTGAGCGTAGGTACACAAATCTCGTGGTGTAATTTAATTTAAAACACAAAATGAACTGTTTTGCTCGCGTCTGTTCTGCCCTACAATTACCCCCATTTTCGAGAAAATTAACCGCGTGCTTTAACGTGATTTGTAAGCGAGACCGAGAAACGAAACAAAGACGAACACAAACAACGCCGGGATTAAGCAGTGCGATTTAATGCTATAAATTGCCGCGGCAAAGAAACACGTAAGAAAGCTACGTGGCGTTATTTATTCGATGTGTTTTCCTGCAGAATCTGCGCCGGATTTTTGCCTCAATTCTGCCCCTACTGGATCGTTTCTTCCAGTCCCAAGCTTTCCTCGAACCCTTTTGCCGTGCACTATACACTGGAGGCCCCGCCTGGGGTGCAAGGCTTTACGCGAAGGATTAGATGGCGGAAGGATGGTTGCAAAGGGAAATTTCGTCGAACGTATTTGCTCGGTCCCACTGCCCCGGAAGAGAGATAACGTAGATAATAAATCTCGTACACAATGGCAACACAACGTACGCGATAGCACTAAGGATATCGTTTTGAATTCGTTCGATGAGGTATGTAAAGCAATTAAAATTTAATTGAATTTCGTTTACGTATTACTGCAGTGATTCTAGTGACGAATAATTAAGATTAAATATTCGCAATGGCTGTAAAAAGAATAAAGTTTGTTAGATTGTGAATTGTGTTTTAAAGTCAGTTATCGATATTCCAAGAATCTTATTCACCACTTTCTACTAGGGCTGGGACTATTCGAATAATTTACTATTCGAATATTTTACAAGTATTCGAATGCTACGAATAAACTTCGAATATTTGAGTATTCGAATGTTATTATTCGAATACCATTCGAATACTATTCGAATACTGATGTATTCGAATATTATGGTGTGAATTATAAATCAAGTTCTTTAAGTTCATTTTTTTAGAAGCATTTATTTAGTTTCAGTTGTGAGTTCGTTAGTTTGTCAGAGTGAAATCTTGTAAGCTAATTTTGACCCACTTCAACATATCCGATCGGCTTGAAACTTTGCACACATATGTAATTCCGATGACAATACAATATTTTCACTAAAAAGCATGAAATACTTTATGGTGAATTTTTTTTTTTTAAAAACATACTTTTATTAAAATGTACTAAAAAGGAACCAATAATTTTGATACCGGCCGATCTGACTGCCTGAGAAGAATTCCCTCATAGGGTGGATGTACCAGTAAATGAACACGCGCCAGTGACTGGACATTTTATATTAAAATGAGTAAAATAAGTTATTAAAATAAGCAACTAATTAATTAGAGACTTCTTTTAATTTCTTGCTTCATATCCAAACAATTTTTGCAGCACGTGGAATCAATCGCGCTGCAAACATAATTTTATAAAAGTGTACATTCATTAGCCTTAAGTGTTCATTTATTGGTACTTTTTTTTTATTTTTATTATTTTATAATTAGTTATAGGGTAAACGCACCAATAAATGAACACTTAAGGCTAATGAATGTACACTTTTATAAAATTATGTTTGCAGCGCGATTGATTCCACGTGCTGCAAAAATTGTTTGGATATGAAGCAAGAAATTAAAAGAAGTCTCTAATTAATTAGTTGCTCATTTTAATAACTTATTTTACTCATTTTAATATAAAATGTCCATTCACTGGTACGTGTTCATTTACTGGTACATCCACCCTATGAGGGAATTCTTCTCAGGCAGTCAGATCGGCCGGTATCAAAATTATTGGTTCCTTTTTAGTACATTTTAATAAAAGCATGTTTTTAAAAAAAAATTTCACCATAAAGAATTTCATGCTTTTTAGTGAAAATATTGTATTGTCATCGGAATTACACATGTGTGCAAAGTTTCAAGCCGATCGGATATGTTGAAGTGGGTCAAAATTAGCTTACAATATTTCACCCTGACAAACTAACGAACTCACAACTGAAACTAAATAAAAGCTTGTAAAAAAATGAACCTAAAGAACTTGATTTATAATTCACACCATACTATTCGAATACGTCAGTATTCGAATACATCAGTATTACAAACAGTATTATACAATAGTATTCGAATACTTAAATATTCGAATAGTATACGAATAATTAAATATTCGAATAGTATTCGAATACTTAAATATTCGAATAGTATTCGAATACTTGGATATTCGAATTATATTCGCCAAATAATTGAGCAACTGAAGTATTCGAATATTCGAATACCGAAAATTCGACAAATAGTCCCAGCCCTACTTTCTACCCCAAAGAATTCTCGGGGAAGGTGTAAAAATTGAAATCTATCTTTCGCCGAAAAGTTCATGTTGCGAGCAGAAGTTTAAGATTGATAGAATGGGAACTTCGAATAATTTTGGGACACGTATCCTCGGAATGATTTCAACACCGACAAGAAGGAAGTTTAAGCTCGCCGAAAGCCTCGGCTGAAGAAGTTCTTCTCGTCATTTTATCTTTCTCCGCTGTTTCTCAACTGATACAGAAAAATGACGTAATTTTGGAAATCCCGAGGATCGGCTTAGTTCGCGTCACACTCGCGAAAATATTTCATGCCTTCCGGGGATTTTACACGGCAACGCATATCGACGCCCCCGCATCTTCGCTTTGCTCTGATTAATGCGAATATATCGCTCAATTCTTATTTGCATGGCTAAGTCGAGGATATCTGTCTCAAGAAGAAACTGATCAGAAAAATCGACGCCGTATTTACAGATTTATAGTTCGCGGAGATAAGAAGATTCTTCTATGTCATCACTTACAAGATTAACACTGTATTTCTCCTAACTCTTATACAGTTTAATAAACGTATTTATAGAAGATAGGTACTTGTCTCGTTTCCTCCATTTCTCCTTTCCCTCATTCGACAAATTCCCTCGCACTTCATCGTTGACACACGATTCGCTTTAGGGAAATACGAGAAGTTAAATTAAGGTTGATGTTTGCCTGATAAGTAGAGACTTTGCACAAAATTACTTGTCATTGTAACGAGCGATCTTGCAATACTTCTCTGTGATTTAGTGTTGAGACTTTCATTTTCTTCCTCTACACACCACCGCGTTCAAAATTCACTTTTCATTCATCCCTAAGGGAATTACAATTTCCAGTGCTTTCATGTTCTATTATCCTACAGGCAAATTACATTCGCAGACAAAATATTTTTCAGAAATTAAAATTCATCCCACTGCCCCAATTTGTGTCAAAGGAAATCGCTCGAAAAGCAAAATTAACGTCTACAAAATTCTGCTCCCTATCTGTGTTTCGAAAGTGAAACAGCAAACTACAGACGTTTGACGAATAAGAAATTTGCAAAATTCTCTTCTAAATCAAATAACCAATTGCTGCCCCGAATTAATTCTACAAATAAAAGTTTTTGAGAATTCGACTAAAATCGGTAAGTACTCTATCTTCCAAATTTCTCAAAATTTGACTGTTCCAAGTATAATTTTTTGTTTGCATAATCAGATAAAATCAAGTTAGTTTCAACTAAATTGAATAAAATTTTAATTCTACAAATAAAAAATTTTGAGAATTCGGCTAAAATCGGTAAGTACTCTATCTTCCAAATCTCTCAAAATTTGACTGTTCCAAGTATAATTTTTTTGTTTGCATAATCAGATAAAATCAAGTTAGTTTTAACTAAATTGAAGAAAATTTTAACTCTACAAATAAAATTTTTTGAGAATTCGACTAAAATCGGTAAGTACTCTATCTTCCAAATCTCTCAAAATTTGACTGTTCCAAGTATAATTTTTTTGTTAGCATAATCAGATAAAATCAAAGAATTAAAGAAAGGAACACAGATTCAAGGAACCCAAGCAGCAACACAAGAGAAATCTCGCTGAACTGGAAGCTCCCGACCAAAAGTCCATCCTAATCGCAGTGGTCATCGCTGAATCTACATAAAATTCTCTGTTTATCATTGCCGTCGCTCAATTACCAGGCCAGGCAACGGTGCCGCGAGTCCTGGCAGCGTTCGCAGGCGGAAATTTATGCGAGCGATCGGAGTCAGTGGCCGGGTTACCGTTATAAACGCAGCGCCGCCAGGGGGGCTGCAATTTTGAAGGCAATTTAACTTGAACCGCAGCAGCAAGCGTGAGCTATGGGCAAATGTTTACCGTGAAAATCGTTATAGTCGTTCCGGGGAGCTTCTGGACCGAGGAACCCTTTCTCAGGCGATGGACGGGTTCCCGTGTATTTCAACCGTATTCGATCGGCCATACTCCAATCCCCTTGTCCTCCAACGTCACGCCTATCGCCTTCACACCCCCGCGTCTTTCGTATGTGTTCACTTGCGGATGTTGACGCGGCAAACACAGCAGGACGCGCCACTCCGCTTTGTATAATACGTTAATGAGTGTGTCGACTTTGGTAATTAAGCCGTTGGTGTTATTGAATGTCACGCGGTGGATTGTGCGAATAGGTTGGTTAGGATGTCTTAGGATGTTTGGATTAGATTTAGTAGGATACTGACGATCGAATCTGTGGGAACTCGGAAATGTTTCTCACTATTTCACGCTGTTAATATAATGTATAGACTTCGACGACGCATGAGAAAACTACGCAGTGTTTACATATGAACATTATCCACGCGTATGTACTAAGATTCTAATAAGTTGTAAAAAAAATTTGAGTCATATATAATAATAATTAATGGAGATAGGGATTTTTCTCAAAACGATGTTTTTCATGACGGCGCGCACGATATCTCAACTTCTAGTGGATCGGTCTGGTGCATCTTTTTCGCACACCTTCAGGAAGCATATAATTGTAGCCGGTAGCAGAATGGAGTCGAAAGAGTTTTTCTTTCACATGTTTAAGGCCGTTTGAAGACGAAAAAGACGTCAGAAATGAGTTTACATTCAAAGTCTCGCCATTTTGTGAATTTTTTATTTATTTTTTTTATAAATCTGCTAGAGGCCAGAGTTGGGCATTATCTAGATATAAAATTATTTAAATAACGATCGAATAAATGATACTTTATCTTTATTCGTTATTCGAGGCTCGAATAATCGAAGTTATCTTTATTCGAAGAGCAACGAATAAATAATTTTATTGGATGAGAATTTATTCGACGAATAAAGATAATTTTTTTATTCGATGGGAATTTATTCGAAGAATGAAGATAATTTTTTTATTCGACGAATAACGATAGTTTTTTATACGAATATTTTATTCGAATAAAAGCGTCGAATAAATTTTTCATCCGTAGCATTTATCTTTTCGAAGCCTTCGAATAAAGCCACGAATAACTTTCGTCAGCGTCGAGCGTGTTCATTCGAGGCGCCGAGGGTCGAGCCCGGCCGAGCAGCGAGCGCCGAACACAAAGGCCAGACGGCTCGAATAAACACGCGCGACGCTGACGAAAATTATTCGTGGCTTTATTCGAAGGCTTCGAAAAGATAAATGCTACGGATGAAAAATTTATTCTGCGCATTTATTCGAATAAAACCTTCGAATAAAAAACTATCGTTATTCGTCGAATAAATTTTCATGGAATAAAAAAATTATCTTCATTCGTCGAATAAATTCTCATCCAATAAAAAATTATCTTTATCCGTCGAATAAATTCTCATCGAATAAAATTATTATATTCGGTGCTCTTCGAATAAAGATAATTTCGATTATTCGAGCCTTGAATAACGAAGAAAAATTATTTATCTTTTGTTCGTTATTTGAGATTTTTATTTAAATAAATTTTTGCCCAACAAATTTTTGTTTGGTTTTTTGTTTTAGATCAGCGGAACAGCCGGAATCGTGCGCACCATGAGGCAACTTTTTCTTGCACACGCTTTACGATTTAACCCACGTCTCCATTAATTAATATTATATACGGCTGAAATTTTTTTTACAACTTACTGAAATGTTAATAAATACGTGTGGATAATGCTCATTGGTAAAAACTGTACAGTTTTTTTAGTGCGTCGCCTCTAAAAAAGGTACAAAAAATTTAAGAATTGCTTGACAAATGATTTAACATCACCACAATACCACGAATCTACCATCGAAAATTCGATCACGTCGTAATTCTGCGACCACTATAATTCTCCCAATTTTGCATAAACTTGGTGTGCTTGTCGCATTGGTTTAAACGTTCACGGCACATTTCTATGCACCACAATCGCGTCTCTATATAACTTTCAGTGCCCCTGCAATTTCACGTACTTCCTACACCCCCATCGACGTTTCTTTTTATTTGATTCACCGCCGCCCGACAATCTCCACTTCCAACATGTGTCCCAGCCTTCCAACTTGCCCTTTCCCTCCACGCGCAAACGACCTCCCAGCGAGACGTTCGAAACCCGTGAAAACCTAATTTTTATTAAAACACCAGCGAAGCAAATTTCAGCTGTATCGATCGAACCTTCCAGCGTCTACTTTCCACGCAGCCCTGTCTGTCACTTTCCTTTATCCGCCCCCGGGATCCTCGCAAAGAGTGAACGTATGTAGTATATCCCCCGCACCCCCGTGGCGCTCGCAGCCTCGCACTTCGCTCCTTATTCTCCCTGTCCCCTTTCTGCTCCGCTCTCCCTCGAAACCCAACGAGGATGCAGATCATAACGGATATTTCAGTTCAGTCGGGAAGTTCACTTTAGCTGCAACACAGCCGCCCCTTGGCGGAGGGGGTTGGAGACAGGAGGCGGCGAAATGCGCGATGGAAATAGCGCGTTGGTGGAAATTGCAATTCTACGGCGAGTAGTGACTGAAGGAGGAGAATTATGGCTATAGCGAGGGGGAGTTTCCGCGACAGTAGACGATGATTTTCTGCTAGGTGATTACGGAATGCACGCACGCGTGTGAATTACCGCGGTTAAGTCGACAGTCACTGCGAGCTTGAAGTTTATTACCGCAAAATTGTTTCTCTTTTAAGTGTTGAAGTTTGTGGGGAATCTAAACAGAGGTTATTAGCGAGTTCGACCTACAAGGGTCTCTGTTCTTGCGATTTGATTTTACGGTAATTTATGCCGCAGCATCGTTGCATTTGGGGTGGTTGATACGTTGGAGATTCTCTTGGTTATTGAAGTTGTTAGACCTACATTTTTAAACGTGTGGGCGATCAATAATTAACTAACTGAATGCACCTAATGTAGGGGAGAGGTGCTATAAAAAGGTCTTAAATGTGTAGGAGACGGAAAAAAGGAAAGCCGCTCAACCGGGACTCGAACCCGGGCCTTCCGCGTGCTGGCCAGCCGCCTAACCGATTCCCCCACTGCGGCTTCCCCGAGGACTCTGCTTAATGAGCTCCTCTTAACGGGCGCGCGCGCCACCTATGGACCTGGGCCTCACTTACACCACAGGCCGCCCGTCCGTCTCCTAACCTATGAATCCTACAAATGGGACAAATCGAATTGCCAAAATTCTAAACGCATTGCACATGCAAGTTATTTTCCTATTTATGACAACACTAGTGCCCAGTCATTTGACCTAAACATCACTGCGGTCTCACTTGCAGCAGAGTAGTTATCCGTGGTTGATGTTTTTCAGCAGTGAAAGTAAAATTTTCGTTGATTTTCTGTGTCGTTTTCTGAGATCAAGATATACACAAAGTGTTAAAGTGTTATATCATTAAAATAGCCTGTATTCAACGGAAACGAAAATACTTAATAGGCAAGCTTAATTGATTGTTTTCTTTGTTTTGAGGTTATTTTATATTAAACTCACTTATAGTCTTAAAAGGGACAGCATAACAAGTCTTAAATGGGCAACCGTTTCATGGCTGTCACTCTCATACACATGTACTGCTGGACACTATATGTATTTTACTTTCCTGTAAAGTTATTAGTGTATCATCTGATACATAGACGACATTGTTTTAAATTATCAAATATCGTCTTGTTTCAAATTTAAGAATTAGTGAAGTGACTATTCAAAGCGACAAAATATTGACGATTTATAGTACAAAGAGTTAATTTTTTCATAGATTCCATTGTTTTGCATCATTAAGATTTAGAATTATAATTGTAATACTTAATAAGTTTATTTTTATTAACGTGGCCCTTTCATGACTTATACTGTCCCATTTAAAACCACCTAGTCGTAAAAGGGACATTTCCCACTTATTTGAAAATCGAAGGTTTTGTTATTTTCTATTACAATTGATGAGTTTGTGATATACTTTTATTGAAGGGAAATAAACACGCTTTCTATTGATGTACTTGTTTTTTAAATACTTATACGCTAAACAAAAGTGTCCCTTTTATAGCACCTCTCCCCTACTACTACTACGAAACTGGGAGCAAAGGTATTCTTAAATTCACATAAATACAGAGAACTGAATGTGAACATTCCCATATTAAAAACGTACACAGAGAAAGAATAGACGAAATCACGAGTGAAGAAAAGGGTCTCGTTTGAAGGAGACCCAGCAATCCTAACACCTTGCGAACATTTCACGAGTCCATACACATAATTAAACATTCGTGGCCCCGCAAGATGGCCACCGCACACCCTTTCTTTTCCCCGACGACAGGCCTGATCCTCCACCTAAACCTCCGACGTGGATGTCTATCTCCACGCGACATACTCCCAGCGAGGTTACACGTTTTAGTGCTTCTTTGGCGACGGTTCGATTATCGATCGAGGGGGGCCCCGAGTTCGAGATCAACCCCCTCGGCGAATTCCACCAGTTGGCACCTCCGAAAACCAACGACTTACTCGGCGCACGGGGATCTCGAGCAGATGGATTAAAGGGGATTTCTTCGTTCCCGCTCCTCCTTTGCAGGTCGGGTCGAGAGTCAGGCTTAAAATTTTATTCCGTTCCGAGTGGCGCCCGAGTTTTATTCGGTATCGAGGAGCTGGAATTTCATTGGCCCGACGAGCTTCGCCGTGCGATCGAACTCTAAGGGATCTAAATAAGAATCTTCGCGAGCACTGAGCAGCTTCCCGCTGCAGGCAATTTAAGTTTCCAGTTAATTTGTACGTTTGAGCTCGGAGGTGGTGGTTTATGACGATGTCTCGTAGCGCTTTAACAACTGCCGCCAGACGTGGAATAACTGCACAGAATTGTTAACTAGATGTGGAGGATGGTAGTGTCTTCTGTTAGGTAGGAAGTGTTGTGGAGAGACGGAGATGATATAGTGGAATGTTTTTTTAATTTGATTTTGAGTTGGCAAGATTTTGGGCGGGAACTTTCTTAAGGGGACCAGGCAGTCGTTTTCCGTGAAAGAAACACTTTCTTTTTAATGTAATTTCTCAAAAAATGGAAGCAAATCCAGATGTATCCTTTCCCCTACAGCACACTTTGTTGCAGGAACGTTGCACACACGTTGCAGTACATTACAATGTTGCCGTTTGGTTGCAGGTTGCATTACAATATTCCTGCAACATTGTGGAAACATTGCCGTGCAATATTGCGCTCGCAACGTATGAGCAATATTTCGGCAATATTGCACACACGTTGCCGTGCAATATAGCGTGGCAATGTGTGTGCAATATTGCCGAAATATTGCACACCCATTGCCGTGCAATATTGCGCTCGCAACTTATCAGCAAGATTTCGGCAATGAATCCGCAATAAATCCGGAATTCGCAACAAAAGATATTTGTAAAAAAAGTGTTACACGTGCCAATTACTGCCAGTGCCCCTACCATTGACATTTAATTGCTGTAAAAACTCAGAAATGTTGCGCGAACATTGCTGTAAAATCTCACAAATGTTGCGCGAACATTGCTGTAAAAACTCAGAAATGTTGCAGAAATATATCCTGCAATGTTGCACAGGGCGGACATAGCAATTTACTTGCAACTTTTCGGCAATATTCCGTGCAATGTTTCAGATATCAAACCGCAACGTAACTGAGACATTTCGGCAACCAATGTGCTGTAGGGGTTTACCCAATGTTTATTATTATCATAGAGATTAAAAAAAAGTTGGTGTGAAATACACGCGCGCTTTAAAAATGGCGGTGCTGGCTGTTAAACATTTTAACGTTCTTCTGTGGTTTTGCTGTAATATTGGTCTTAAAAAGCGACGTAATAAAATTTCAAGGTGTGATTCTTGTTTGTTGTATACGTAGTTACCCGCGCAACCAATAAACACTAAAATTAAAACAGAATTGTTAAATTGGTAGCCGAAAAACGGCGATTATTTTAAGCAACATTCTGTCGTGTTTGTGGGTCACTAAAAATCCGCGACTTGTTAATTTTTTTATGAAAATCTCGATTTTTTACGGGCTATATAATAGATTGCGCGGGAAATGGCACATGTTTTATACATCCTGTAATTTTTTCAAGTCGATCTGAACCTCCGTTCATTCGCAAATACGGCAAAACCAAGAGAAAAGAAGATTAAAGTTTCTGGGCAAAGGCGACGCTATAAGTTACCGCTTGACCTTTTTAGCTGCAAAATCAACAATTTTGCGAATTTTAATATAAGCCAAACGGGAATTTATTTAGAAAAGATAGTACTATCGGAAAATGCTATAAACAAATCGATTTTTCGAGTACCTAGTCTCCTTAAGGGGGGAATCCTATTCTTTGGACTAAAAACATAGCAAAATTTGAGATTTTTTTTTTAAGAAACCAGCGTTTCGATTCATCTGAAATTTGAACCACGTTTTGATGCATCTTTGAGGAAGCTGCAGTTTTTTTTTTATTAATTTCTAACCATAAATATAGTAGTTATGCATGATTGGAATTGATGAACCAGCAAAAAACAAAAATATTTATTGAGCAGTGTGGAGAGTTTTCAAACTGAAAGGTCCGAACATTTAATTTTTGCAATCCAATTTTGCGCCAATTTTCTTATGTAACAAAAGAAGTATAGAACTTAGCATTTTTCTGTTTCAGATTACCTGGAAGGTAAATATCATGCACACCAGCCGACGACGAGTTTTGCTCGGCGTGATGCACAACTCCTATATTTATTATTAACAATGAATAATAAAAAAACTACGACTTCTTCAACGATGCATATAAACATGGTCCAAATTTCAGATGAATCGAAATGCTAGTTTCTTAAAAAAAAATCCTAAATTTTGCTATGTTTTTAACACATATAAAATAGGGTTACCCCCTTAAATGGAATTGTATAGCTTTTATATTCTTCATTCATATTGTATCAACTCATAACTCGAAAAATCTGCGATGAAAGATATTATAAAGATATTATTAGAATTATATTATAATCCAATTTAAACTACCAACAGACTTTTATCCTCACAAAAGATGAGAGAAATTTCCATCTTCCCTTTCATTTATATAACATTAACCATTTTATCCCCCCTCTGCAGCTGTTACCCTTCAAAGAGAAATCTACAGGTGTAACGAAAAAATGCCACAAGAAAAGCAGGATATTTTTTCTCTCGCAATTAGCGAACGCACCGGCCAGGAACCGCAATGGCGAACGCAACAAAGGAACGGGTTGCGATCCAAACGATCGATCCTCCTCCATTCTTTCCTGCCTTCACCTTTTGTCCGTCTCGACGGGGGAGAAAGCACGAGCTGCTTTGTAATTATAAATCTCATTAAAATTCATAACGCGACACGGAAAGTCATTAGCCTTAAGCGACCGTGGGTACGCTGTTGCGCCTTCGAGACGCTCCGCGGTGACCGAGCAACCTCCAACCGGTGAAAAATCATTTTAACCCGGCGAGTTTGCCGCGTCACGACGCTTTATGCTGTTAACAATAATTGGCCCGACCGCTGTGCTGTGTTTTTCGGCTGGCTCGCTCGCGACCACCGGAATACTGTAAATTTCCCGCGAGAAGCATTTTAGAACGTGCTCCTTGCAAAACGTGGGGATGTTGGAAGTGGTGTCAGGGATCCCAGCGATTTAAAATTTCAAGATTCAGTAATTCGGAATAACACCGAAAGTAGCATAATGCTGTCCGAAATTCCTTGTCACTGACTTGAAATTTTGTGTTTTCGATTTTTTTACGTGAATTATTTGCAATTTCGTAAAGTTTTTGCACAGAGAAATTGGACATCTTCTAAGCCTTAAAATCAAGCGGGACTCTAGTCAGTAGAGTCTAGTGTAATTGCCTGTGTTTCAACGCCATCTTCCCCTACAGCACACTTCGTTGCAGGAACGTTGCACAGCCGTTGCAGTACATTGCAATGTTGCCGTTTGGTTGCAGGTTGCATTGCAATGTTCCTGCAACATTGTGGAAACATTGCCGTGCAATATTGCAATGGCCACGTTTGTGCAATGTTTCTGGAATATTGCGCACACATTGCCGTGGAATATTGCGCACATACTGCGTTACAATAATCCAGGAATATTGCGCACACATTGCCGTGGAATATTGCAATGGCCGCGTTTGTGCAATGTTTCTGGAATATTGCGCACACATTGCCGTGGAATATTGCGTACATACTGCCGCACAATATTCCCGGAATATTGCGCACACATTGCCATGGAATATTGCGCACATACTGCAGTACAATACTCCCGGAATATTGCGCACACATCGGCGTGGAATATTGCGCACATACTGCAGTACAATACTCCCGGAATATTGCGCACACATTGGCGTGGAATATTGCGCACATACTGCAGTACAATACTCCTGAAATATTGCGCACACATTGCCGTGGAATATGGACTTACATATTTTCACTCCTCGCCTACGCAAAGCGTTCGTGAAATGCAAACACACGGAATACAGTCTTAAATACCACAGGAAACCTCCGGGGGAACATAGGCGACCATGGAAAGTATGTGATATTAATAATTAATAACATTACTTAATTATAAGTATACGGTTGAAGCAAAGTTTGAAACTGTAGACAGCAACAAAAGATATTTGTAAAAAAAAAAATATTAGATGTCCCAAGTAGTGCCAGTGTCTTTACTATTGCCATTTAAGACTATATTCCGCGTGTTTGTATATCAGGAACGCTCCGTGTCAATCTGTTTTATGTACGAATATTGCCTGAACGGCCCACGGGGCCGTTCCTACAGCGTTTGCCAATAATACGGACTTCTAAATTTACACTCGACATCGCGGGACGTTTTTGTTATGAACAATCAATTAAATGGCAATAGTAAAGACACTGGCAGTTCTTGGGACATGTAACACTTTTTTACATATATGTTTTGTTGCTGCATATGGTTTATGAATTTGTTTAAACCCTACAGTGGTAATTAAGTAATTGTATTAATTACTTATATCACACATGTCGACAAACAGAATACAGTGTTATATTTCACAGGCAACCTCCACGGGAATATATGTGAACACGGACAATATGTGATATAAGTAATTAATCCAATTGCAAACTGTTAAATTGTATATAGCAATAAAAGTTCTGCACACATTCATGTCGTCGCCCCCCTCAGAGACACGTCCGATATATATAATTAATAGAATATCGTTATTTTTATTTTTGGCCCTACTGCCCGAAACGTTGCGTAACCATTCCTCTAAGATCTCCGAAACGTTCCACGAAAAATTCCTCTAAGATCTCCGAAACGTTCCACGAAAAATTCCTGTAAAAACCTTCGAAACGTTCCACGAAAAATTCCTCTAAGATCTCCGAAACGTTCCACGAAAAATTGCTGTAAAATTCCGAAACAATGTTCCAGAGATATCTCCTGCAATGTTACACAAGGCGGACATAGGAATTTGCTTGAAACGTTTCGGGAACATTTTGAGCAATGTTCCAAATGTTGCAGCGCGACGTCACTGAGACGTTCCTGCAACAATGTGTGCTGTAGGGGTTCGGGGATTTATTTAACCAAAACTATAAGTTTATACTATCTGGCGTTTTAGCTGCATATTAAGGTTTGTTTGAAGTAACACTCAGAATTTTTTCAACTTCTTTATCGCATATATACATATATATAGTCGGTAGCGCAAGCTTCTTCAAAAAATTCTATTCCGACGGGCGTTGGTGTGGAAACTGTCCTAGTTATTAAAAATGGAAAAACTAAGGTTCATTTTCTTTATTACGTTTGTCGTTACGGTTGGAACCTCGGACGAGTTTCTATCTTCTACAAAATTAATTCTACAGAACGAAAACAGCTAAATTCATCAGCAAAAATCGAACATTTTTTTCAAACTGCTGTCACTCTGCCAATTTTTATTGTTAGGGGGCCTCTGTGGTTCCAACCATAGCGACAAACATAATAAAGAAAATGAACCTTAGTTTTTCCATTTTGGATGACAAGAACAGTTCCTACACCAACACCTGTCGGAAAAGAACTTTTCGTAAGAAGTTTGCCCCACCGACTATATCTATGTATACAAGCGATGAAAAATTTCACAAAAATTCTGAGTATCACTTCAAACATATCTTAATATACAGGCAAAACGCCAGATAGTATAAACTTATAGTTTTTCTTAAATAAATTCCCGACGACGGCGTTGAAAAACGGGCAGTTACCCTTAATGCTCTCTACAGAGCTGCACAGGTTTCCATTAACCTTCCACATACGACAAGCCCATTAATGTTCCGGGGAGCAAAGTTACACAAAATCATCCCTTATCTGTCGCTATACAAAGACACCGCCGTGGACAAGCGTTAAATTCAAGAACTTCAGACCCACCTTCAAATAACACTTGCACCTACTGTTCAAGCTAAAAGTAATACTATTTGATTCCCCACGACGAGGCTCCCCCGGAATCTGAACCAACCACGGCACACTCGTTTGCTCCAATATTACCCGAAATTTAACACACCCCTTTCATTAAGCATAAGTCACGGAGGGAAATCCTCCGTTATTGGCGGGCGCAAACGAGATACAATGGCTGCCCCCGAATCTCCATCGCCCGCGGAATCGCGGCAGCAATCCGTTCGCCGCGTAACACGCTCCATAGAATCCCATTCGAAGGAACGTGGTATCCACGGTCCCCGTGAAAGCCCGAATAAATACGTTCACGGCGATTTAATCTTTCAAGCGCCAAAGACCCTCGCCCCGCGCCGTCGCCACCCACCCTTCGTATACCAAGCCGGGAATCTTTTTCGCTCCTCCGGGCAGCTGCAAGTTTCGCGGAAACCAGTTACCCGCTCTTTTACCCTGCACTTTGCAGCCTTCGCCGGGGAAAATTTAGTTTCGCGAGAATTCTCGGTTGCGGGCGACCGCCTGCCACCCTTGCAGCCACCCTCGCCGCCCGCTCTGTTCCTATGCCGCGTTTTATAAAGACGAATCGCCGCGAAGAACGGCGGAGGGTGCAGGAAGACCAGGGGGGCGGCTGGGCGGGCGAACCTTGGGGGGCGAACTGGAGGAAAGTAATTTCTAGAGGACAGCGAGTTCGATCGGAGAGCTCGGGGGCCGCTTGGAAATCGAAGATTGATTAACAGGCGAACGTTAAACGGCGAATAGAGTCGGCTGGAAGTTCGGTGGCTCAATTATTATTATAGCAACGGAGGGCTTTGGTAACTTTTGCTCGCGGCGTGATGACAGTGTTTGGGATGCAATAATTAATAAGGTTTTGTGGTGTCGTTGAAAGGAGATAGATTAAATCTGGTACGCGTATTGCAAAGTACCTACCTACCAAAGTAGCATTTCTGACGGAAAAGAATTGTCCAGCCTTTGGGTCTGCGTAGACCTTTGGCAGGTAGGTATCTATTTCAGCAGGCAATGCCACCCGTGGCGCCAGCAAGACCGACCCCGGTCCTTGCTCGTTCAGCGGGTTTTCTTCCAGTGAAAATCAGTATATTTGCAAGCGCAATATCTCAAAAAACCAGTGGAAATCAAGTGTATACATTAAAGCTTATTGAATTCGTCTTGGAACGCACTATCAACTCAGGACTTCAGAAAAGTTAGTGCCATTTGAAAATCCGAACTTGACCATCGTATCTTTTAAAATAATAATCGAAAAAAAAATCCGTCGCGGCTAATTAAGTAGCCCCATCGAACCATTAATTTACATATTTTTTTTTTTTTTTTATCTCCAACACGTTACGAGATATCCCGCTGTCCACTGTTCGGTGGGACACCCTGTATATGGGGCATTGATGCTATTAACTTTTTGAAAAATTTGGCCAAGGGGGTGGGGGGGCTAGGGTTGCTAACTCCATGGGGGTCGAAGTTCATGAAAATTTTTCATAAAACAAAGTTTTAGGTGTTGATCCACTTGGAATGCGCCGGAATGACCGAAAGTTATTGGACTTGCGAGCATTGCATTTCAGATTAATTGTGGTCATTTTTTTACTTTTTTTTTATTAATTGAAAATTATTTTTTCATTTAGAGACTTTAATAAACATTTTCTAACAAGCATTGTCATTTTTATTCAATTTATAAAGTGGCTCACGATTCCCCGAGATTTTTCAGATTCAAGAAAATGCAAATTTTTTGTAATAGTCTGAAACTCATCTAATTTGCAAATATTCGATTCCACTATTGTGACTAAAAGAAAGGCAAATCTTCATACTACAACATCCAGCTTTGAAATTTGAAGAAACACTTGATTTTATAGCAGTTTGTTAGCAATAAAAAAAGTGGCTCACAATACCCCGACTTCCCCTAGGTACGTAACACTCGACCACGAAAGACGCTTGACTTACGTTGTCCATACCGCAGGGGTCAAACACCGCGCGCCCCAATCTAATAAAAGTGTTCGCGATGTTTCTTTGCCATCTCGCTCGACGGTGGTTTTCGGCTTGTCAGCCCGCGTGGGTGGAGCAACCGAGGCGAACTCGTGGAAATGATTAAGGCAGGCCCTGCGGATGCGGCGGGAAAAAAAGCATCACGCATCCGGGAACGCGGCACGCGGAAACGTTGCACGGGCCACGGGGCTGGAAAAACCAAGGCAACTTTGACGCGAAAGGAAGCCAGGAACGAGGACGGGCTTCCGATCCTCCGCAAAATAAGAAACACGTAAACAGCCACCAAAGAAGCTTCAGAAGATGCGCGGCCGGGCTTCACCGACGTTCTCGCATTACGCGTGTGCAATTTCGGCTCGTCGGGGATGCAGAAGGATCGTTTCGTCCCCGTTGCGAGCGATGCTTCCAGGAATTCCGGCAAAAATGATGGCTTCGGAAAAGAAACGTCGAGACAGAATTTGCAAGTCGGAGGTAGGCGAGGATAGGGATTAATAGATCGATGGAAAATAGGGTTTATACAAAACCGACTATTGGAAAAAACGGTTTTCGAATTCCACTGTTCCTAAAAACCGGCTAAACCAAATTTCGAATTTTTACGGAAAAAGAATAATTAAAACAGTAAAGAAATATTTATAATTATTTTCAAATTTTCCAGTTTTTTTTTTTAATATTTATGATGCCTATGCGAAACCAAAAACAAAGAAAAAATAAAATCCGTAGGTACAGATCTGTATAATTCTTCAGTGTATTTAATATTTATGGCACTAAAAAAATATAACAAAATAAAATATGCTGCATATAAAACCAAATAAAAAAAAATAACTAACATCCATGCAAAATATAAATTATAAATCTTAATTTCGTTTAGTATTTTTCTTCAGGAAATATGAACTCGTGAAGGTTAGTTTTACAGTAAGCTGTTACGTATTTAATTAAATAATTAATTGATTTTCGCATATTAATTCTAGTATCTAAAACCAGTTTTATAAATTTGATAACCGGTTTTCGAATGTTACAAATTTATCAAAAAACCGGGTTTTTGAAACCGACAAACCCTAATGGAAAAGCTTCGTGCTTCGTTGAAATGTCAGTTAAGGGAAGCGGAGAGCTTTTTAGTCTCGCACTTGTGCGTACCAGCTAATGAACAGACACTACGAGGCTCTGATCAGGGGTAGTTTAGGTTTAAGGGGACTAGGCAGTCAGATCGCTCGAAAATCAAGTATTTTTTGCGAATTAATTACAAGGAGATGAGCACAAATTGTGCCTAGTACGTTTGGGTAATGTTTATTAATAATGTAAACAGTAAAAAAGAAATGATTTGAATATTATATACATATGTATGACAGCGCTACAGTCGTCTGATATGTAGGCGTTTTTTTTTTCAACCTATTGAAAAAGAAAAAAAATCAAAATTAGAAAAATGGTGGCGGCAAAACGGCAAATTTTAAAGAATCGTCATTTTTCGCCAGGGAAAAGAGCCATTCTATTTTTTTTTTTTTTTGACAAACCAGGAGTTTTTACAGACTTATGCGTAGGTTCAGGTCGTAACTAGACATGTTTCGTATATGCTGAATTTTTTTCAAACCGACCGATACCTCCGTTTTTTCCCAACCACTGCAAAACCAAGAGGAAATATGATTCCGAGAAAAACGCGCTTAAAGTTTCGAAAGAGGAATCTACCGTCAAGGACCCAGTTCCTGATCACTTAAGATGCAAAGGGAGCAGTTTCTGATCAACCTAAAACATTTTACTATGAGCTATCAAATGTTTGCGTATAAATTTAAAAATACTTCATAATTATTTAGTCATTTTTTGGAATAAATTTGTATCGCGATAAACTTATTATTTGGTATTTATATACTAAACTGATCAGGAACTGGGTCCTTGACGGTAGTCTACCTGCGTGCGCGCAGAAACGGTTTATGGCGCGCTCGACCTGTTCGGCTGTAAAATCCTCAGTTTTGCGAATTTCAACATAAACCAAACGGCATTTTAATCGGGAAGGGTGGTACTTTCGACAAGTGCAACAAAAAGAATCGAGTTTCCGACTGCCTAGTCCCCTTAAAATAGATAAGGGAAGGTAGCAGCTGTTCGGATACCTATACCTGACACTGTCACAAGCCACGGAAAGTCGCGTGAAAAGACACTTGCGACAGTAATATCAGAAATCTTAGTTCTCCAGACTCCTACACCTCGATTTCGATTTAGAATCTTTCAGAACGACAAGAAATTTTCTAATTTACCGTACACGCGGTGTTTCGATCTTCCAGAAGATTGCCAGCAAAATCAACACCAGACAAAACCCACGACCGTTCCCGGAGTCCAAGAATTCCAGCTCGTAAGAGGGACGACGACGAAATGGTTCCTCGCTCCTCGCGATCCTCCAAACGCGCGGTTTGCGTCGCAACGACGTTCGCCCACTGACACGTTTGGATATCAGAGCGCTCTGATAACAGCAGTTCCACTGCGCCTTCGGGGGAGGGCTAAGATTGCTTCCTCGGAGAGAAAACAAAGGCAAGGACGGCGCGCAGTTTCGTTCACCTTTTACCGCGGGATCGATAAAAGATACCGGAGATGGATCGGTCACAGAACAAAGGGGGGGATGGGCAGGGCGTCTATAAAGAGCGATCGTAAAGTGGCGAACGTCACTTAAAGGGTCTTCAAGCCTCTATTACCTCGAGAGAAGCACTCTATGCTATTACCAATACACGAAATAAAAGCGAGCAGCCGAGAGGCGGAGGAGCCACCACCTGGCCTTACTTTCGTCGTCGACAGTGTCGGTTCTTCCGCGACCGATTCCCTCTGCTCCGTTTCCTTTCACTTGCTCGAGCTTCGGTCTATCGACCCGGCGGCCACCCCTCTCCGCCTGCAAAGTGCCGTCCGATCGGCCACGATCCATTAGGAAGGCCAAATATCGTTTTATCGGCTGGCAGCCTCCATCCTTGAAAGCGTTTTTAATAGAAGGCCCGCTTGTTGTACTTATTACGCGACATCTATACTCTCGATCTTCGCGCGTTCCTCTCGAGTCTTTACGACTATCGAGCTTGCAATTCTGTACGGCGAGTGTATGCGCTGCCTTTCTGAATTTCGTCGAAAGGAATGGGAGATGATGGCTCGTTGACTTTGTTAAAATGGCATTTTCATGAAGGGTTTTCCGGATTTTATTTTTGAAAAACTTGAAGCATTTTTTAAATAATCGGTCGTATATTCGAAAGTATGTATTTTGAAGTTCTTGTAGCTTTTTTTGCAATGCGATATCTAAATAAATAAGGGAATTATAGGCGATCTCCTGGCAGCGGTTTTTGTTCATCAGAAATACAAAATTCGACCAAATTTAGATAGTAGATTAGATTATCTAGTCCTTAATCGTGGCTTTTTCATTTTTTTTTTTATTTTACAGATGAAAAATGAGAGGGATTCTGTGGCGAAAATCGATGCGTTTGCTATGAGAAGCCGCCCTTTTGTAGCAAATTAATTTTTCGGGATAATGAACGATTACGGGCTAGATAATCTAATATGCTAATGAATTTCCGCGAATTTTTTATTTCAGACGAACCAGGTTAAAATTAGAGTGGTCATCGCAAACTACTGGGAAAAAATTGCTGCCCGGAGATGGCTGATATTTCTTTTATTTATTTATATTTTCCATCGCAAAAGTTACTTCAAGCGATTTAAGATGTACACTTCCGAATACATAAAGGTTTGTTTAAAAAAGCCTTCAAGATTTTCCCCAAAAATTCCCGAATATACATTGAGGCAGGCTACACTGTCGAAAGGACTACAGATGCGAAGGGAAATAATTTCATTTTGCATTACCTACAGTTATATGTATTTAATATTTATTTCTTCATACAGCTGTACTTCTTTTTAAGTAGAATCTCGTATTTCTTAAGGCAACAGTGAAACGCGATTGTGTTTTCTGGTAGATGACTTTCACTCCAACTCAGTCGATATTGAATTGCAGGTAGAAAATATATTAAAATTCCCGTAGTTATAAAGCTACAAAAAAACGAACGAAACGAAACATTGATTGAATTCCTCGTCTCGTTTTTCTATCGTGAGGTTTTCAGTTTCTACCAGACCTATCGGGGATCAGTTTCGCAATTTGAGCTTCGATTATACTCTTCCCTCGCGCATTTACTCCAACAGAGACGGGGAAATATGTCGAGACTCACAGGCAGAGAGTCAATCGAAGAAATAATCCGACATGAAAAGTGAAAGAAATCGTAACTAACGACTTGTACGAACCTCGTGCAAATACGTATTGTAACAATATTACGAAGAGCTCCGTCCAACGATGACACAAACTTTTAAATATCTGCAATGAGAGTTAATTTTCGTCGGAAGGATCAACTGAATTTTCATTTCAAATACTTTCTTATTTTCACTGAAATCAGAAATTGTATATGTTTCGATACTTAAAAAATGGCCAATCTCGGTTAACAAACAATATTTCGTCGGTGGTACGAGAAAGCAGTCAAATTAAAAAACCAGGCCTCTGCCATTAACAAGGCCTCCATCTGCGCGGAGAAAGTTCCTGGCTCCCCGGCGTCGCTGAAACGAAGCCATCGATCAATCCTAATGCAGGGAAATGGTAAAGTTTCCCCTGACGAGCGATTTAACGAGCGTATCATAATCCTTCATTAAAAGAGGACCGTCATTAAGCCGCGATATTGCGTGTGGAATTTTAGGGACTACCATGTCGCGCTCGTAATTACGATCAATTCCACTGGATCCTTAAAAATCCTTGATTGCATCACGCTTACAAAAGCCACGGCAGATTTCTGCTTTGGGTCGTTAGCGCGATGTAAATAAATGTTTCCAGCTATAAATTTTATACCTAGGAAATTGATGATAATTCTGGGAGATAGTCGGATGTTGGAAAGTTTTAACGTGATTACGTAACTTTTATTTTTCAGTAAGCTGCTAGGAGCATTAAGTGAAAAAACGAGCGAGTAAAATTTCGAACGAAATCACCGGGATAATGCGAGAGATATGCATCGGGGCACGTAAAAATATAAAGTTCGGGAACGATGAAGTCGCGTTTTTTAAATGAATATTGTTGTTGGAAATAATATCGGCCAATTAAGAACTTTCCCCTCATCTATCATTTAGTGTTTTACTTTGTTAGATTGAGTGCACGACTAAGCGAATTCCTGTTAAACTGAATGATATCGCAAGGGATGAGAAGTTAAACAACCCTATTCCATTTGATGATCCTGGAGAAATAAATAAAATGAACATCGCTCACAGCTTTAACTGCGAGATATGGTTCTGGAAAGACCGTTCCTCCCATCGATCATCATTTTCGAGGTTCCACTGGTACTTCCAGGTATCCTTTTATCCTTATATATCATCACATTATAGCAGGCCTGGGACTATTCGAATATTTTACAAGTATCCGAATGCTACGAATAAACTTCGAATATTTGAGTATTCGAATACTATTCGAATAGTTAAGTATTTGAATACTATTCGAATATTTCAGTATTCGAATACTATTCGAATAGTTAAGTATTCGAATACTATTCGAATATATCAGTATTCGAATACTATTCGAATAGTTAAGTATTCGAATACTATTCGAATAGTTAAGTATTCGAATATTTCAGCATTCGAATATTTCAGCATTCGAATATTTCAGCATTCGAATATTTCAGCATTCGAATATTTCAGTATTCGAATACTGGAATATTCGAATAGTATTCGAATACTGGAATATTCGAATAGTATTCGAATACTGAAATATTCGAATAGTATTCGAATACTGAAATATTCGAATAGTATTCGAATACTGAAATATTCGAATAGTATTCGAATACTGAAATATTCGAATAGTATTCGAATACTGAAATATTCGAATAGTATTCGAATACTGAAATATTCGAATAGTATTCGAATACTGAAATATTCGAATAGTATTTGGAATCTTGGATATTCGAATTATATTCGCCAAATAATTGAGCAGTTGAAGTATTCGAATACCGAAAAATTCGACAAATAGTCCCAGCCCTACATTATAGTATCCATAACAATTTCAGGAAACTAGGGTAGATGTCCCAATTACTGCCACCTTAAGATTATAACCGAACTTCATTTAATCATTTCGCGTGTTGTGTAACCTAAATATTGTTTCAGTTTGAAACATAATATTATTTAACATCTCTTTCATTAAAAAAAAATAGTTTTATGAATTAAATATGAAGAATTTATTAATAATTAATTAAAATTCGCGAGCGATCCTAGTGTACCTATAACTGTCACCTCAAAAATCATCTTGTCCTAGGTACATATGAGTACATATATTTTTTTATTTTAATGTAAATCAGAATCTCCAATTAATAATAACTATTTTTTGTACATTTCTTTTTATACATTACGTTTTTATTACATATAATAAATCAAGTGGCAGTAATTGGGACACTAGCAGTAACTGGGACATCTACCCTATACGAATACGATCAGGCGCACTTTACATTCACAATATTTCGCGCACCAGCACCTTCAATGCCCTAAAAACATCCATGCAATTTAAGAGACTATGTCTGTCCATTCAGACGCAATTCGACGCCCAGCCAGCGGCAAAGCCGCATCAAAAGGGCTGCATTATATTACCACCACTTTCGCCGCGGACATGCACGCGAAATTCCCAGCATTGCTATCCGGCACGGCAAACAATCCGGACAGCTCTCAATACAGAAGCGAAAGGAGCACAGCGGAACTTCGCGTCTAAGTAAATATTCAGAATTTCCGGAGTGCCTCCGGTGGCAAGTGTCCGCGAGGACTTCCTGGTGTCCAATTAGAAGACGAAAATCCGTTTAATGTAAAGCCTCGAGGGGCTCGGGCGAATTCGCCGCGGCCCGGCCGCGAAGCGCTGTTGGATTTTCAGACGGCAGTGTCGCGGCAAAAGTGGCGTTTTCCGCTTATATTTAGCGCCGGTGAACGTCTGCTTGGAGTCTGGTGTCCGTCAGTATCCCTGGGAGGCACTCCAGACAACGACGGCCGGCGGAAGGGTGGCCGGGGTGGGAGAGGGTGGCTGAAGACGCTGGCGAAGGGTGAGGACGAGGCACGTAGGGCGCGGCTGAAGTGGACAATGGGTGTTCTGCCGGTGCACAAAGGCTCTTCTGTCGAAACCAGCGAGATACTCGCCAGAGAAACAGGGGCGAACTGAAATCCGAGAGCCTCGGGGACTGTTCGTAATAAGACGCGAGAGCCAGGGAAATCTCGAACAAAGCCGTCCACAGTGGGCGCGTTAATTCTTAACCACCGAATTACTTCGATGTTCCGCGCGGAGGAGAAGGCGACGGCAAAGTCAGCGGGGCTCTCGTGATCTTCTATCTGGCAGCCGATATTCGTGGACCAGTCGGTGACTGCCAAGCGGAGGGATGAAAGTGGCGGTAGAGAAAATGGAGGGAGTTCGACGCTGAGGTGTTTTGCGATTTGGATGCAGTCGCGTTGGAAATAGCGTAGGGGAGACCGGGGCAAAGTGAGACGGAAAAAGTTTGAAGACGAATAAAATTTTTCCCTTTCAATAAAAATGTGTGCAAATAGATTTATAATATAATTTGAACATTACTATTGATAAATGCTGAATAGCAATACTTAAAATAAACTCGAAGTATATTAAAATACAGTTTGAAAAAAAAATGCAAAATCGACCACTTTACCCCATATATGGGGTAAAGTGAGCTAGTATCCGGGGCAAAGTGAACTGCAACAAAATAAGAACTTTAATTAAGAATACAGCTAATTATTGACCCCTTGCGCTGGAATGATGTGTGTAGCACCGCAGCTTCTGTCCTTTTTTGCACCGTGGTTGTCACAAACTATGGAATTTTTTGTGAGGTTAGTTTCTGTTCCACCACGCCGCGTGGCTTTCTAGCCAGCTGACAGGTTAGGCTATTGCGCACATCACTTGCGCATCTGTTCTTTGCAGCCATTTGCAGCCATTTGCAGCTCAGTTTACCCCGGTCACTTTACCCCGAATATGTACTCAATGGAAAATTAATTATTTAATAATGTTAGGATTAATGTTTTCTCAAACGCGTGTACATGTTTGTGTATAAGCGTGTTATAAACACACAGAAAAAAAAGGAGTTAAAATAACACATTTAAGACTCATTTATCCAAAAAGGTAAATTGAAAAGAAAACCAATTGGAAGGCTCTAAAACTTCATTTTTCATTTTTTAAATGAATTTCCATTTTTCGATACCTGAATGTGCATAATTATCATTGTAGTATTACACACATTTATTACGTCACCCAATTTTGTAAATATATTCTATTGTTAAATAATAAATTAAGGAAGCCCATTTTACCCCGGGGTTCACTTTGCCCCGGTCTCCCCCCCTATTGTTTTATAATTTTTTGACTGGTTCTGATTTGTCGGCACTGTGCTTTAGAATAAGTAAAATGAAGTTTGTTTCGAATGTACTTGAAGGGCTGATTTCTTTTTTTAAGATTATATGTATCGTTTTTTAGAAATTTTGATGATAGAAAAATTGTTTGTGTTAAGGTTGAAAATGGAATAACGTGGTTTCTTTGGATTCTGTGATCCTTTATAGAGCATTGGAATATTTTGTTGATAACGTGAATGTTACTCCTTCTTTAGGTAGCAGATAATCCATGCTTTTTTTCTCATGTAAAGATTCTACGTATTAATCTTGCGCGTGGAATTTTTGTTGATACGCAGCGATCAAGCTCTTTTGCAACTCGTTTGCACACATCAGCCATTCAATTTCAGTAACTCCCCATTCGTCACGTTGTACTGTGGTTCTGGTCGATCTATAAAATTAGCATATATCTGCGTTGTGCTTGTTTCCCAGAGTGGTCGACTTCGACACAACGATCGAGTGTAATGCGTGACGAATTTACATTCGACCTGCTTTATTTCAGTCGAATTGGTTTGGTAGAATTTCACTGCTAGACGTAGAACTTGAACTCGATTGTTTGAAACATTAAAGCGCACTTTCAATAAGAAAATCCATGAAAAATGTTCACAAACGCGTTTCAATATTCAGTAACTTCCTTATAACGCATTTCACCCTCTTCAGCAGTCGAAAACTTGTTACAGTATTACAACCCTCCCAATGTCTCGTCTGTCTCATTTAAAAATCTTTCAAAATAGTCGCTCCTACAGAACTTGCAACCCCTCGGCTTCAAAATTCTACCAACACCCTACACAAAGGCAGCAACCTCGCCCGAGCAGGAAAGAAGAACACTAACAAGGAGAGTATCCCAGGTGTCCGCCTCCAATTGCTTTGATTTTTGGATATGTTTTAGAGGGCCGAAAAATAAGATACACGTGTTTTTTTATAGCGGCCCGTTTTCATATTTAGGGGGTGAAACCACCCCTCGAAAGTTATAAGATTTTCAGGTGTTCGTCTCCCATTGCTTTGGTTTTTGGATATGTTTTACTAAACACACATTTGAGGGGTGGTTTCACCCCCTGTACATGCAAACAGGCCAAAATAAAAAAACCCTCCTTCTTATTTTTCGGCCCTCTAAAACATATCCAAAAATCAAAGCAATCGGAGACGAAAACCTGAAACTCTTATAACTTTGAGGGGTGCTTTCACCCCCTAAACATGAAAACTGGCCACTACAAAAAAACACGTATATCTTATTTTTCGGCCCTCTAAAACATATCCAAAAACCAAAACAATCGGAGAAGAAGACCTGAAAATCTTATAACTTTGAGGGGTGGTTTCACCCCCTAAACATTCAAACAGGCTAAAATAAAGAAAACACGTATATCTTATTTTTCGGTGCTCTAAAACATATCCAAAAATCCAAGCAATCGTAGGCGGACACCTGGGATACTCCCCTCGTAAGAACTCTGAAGTCCCAAAAACACGATATCCACAAAGAGTCACCACCTTACAGCCACGACCCCTTCATCTTCCACTTGCATTCTCCCAGCACCTCCCCCGCCTAGTGTCGTCGAAGTGAACGTCGATATTTTCCCGGGCATTTGCTAAGTACCTCCCTGTGTGTAGAGTGGGCAGAATTTAAAGCCCTAACGACGGAAGTATCGAACTATCCGGGTGAACAAGTTGGATGCCGTTCAACGCGAATTAAGTGACGCCGTTGCGCACCGGCGGAACACAGCGGGCGTAAATCGCGGACAGGGGTGCGTCGTTCCGCGCATAATGGCTTTCCAATGTACCGGCGCGGCGTGCAGCCGAAACACTCGCGCGAAATATTTATCAGCGACCGGCCGAGATAATGCACGCGCGAACTGGAATTTACTCTGCGCGAAGGGATGTCCGTCCGCGAGGGTAAGGGGATGGTCGGGCGGCGTGGAGGGCCAGGCGTGATTCAACTCGGCGGCATCGAGTAGGTACTTTCCACCGGGCCGCTGTGCTCCGCATGCATTAATCTTTCGGCGACTCGCGGAATAGGGGTATCATATCTCTGCGGATCTGACGCCCCTTCCGTTTCACGGATCGCCCCGGCGCCGCCTTATCGCCGGCCAATCGATGCTGCGAGCATTCGACGCGGCACTATTGATAGTTGCGAAGCCAGGCGATTGGTAGATCGTACGGATCGTTGATTGTGACGAGGAGCGACGGGGTTGAACCGTGAGTGGAACTTCAGGTCGACGACTGACCCCACGGATTACTAAATTACGCGCAGCTTCGCTGGGATTAACCGTGAGCGAATTTTCACCGGGCATTTTAAAAGTATCGATTGAATTCTAATTAGCTCGCTAGCACCGGGAATCGTTATGTACCGGAGCAGTGAGAATTTATTTACGCCCTTGCGTCTTTTGCTGCAGCGCACAGTGGGGAAATTTTGCGATTCTATGGCCAAAACCCCAAAAATGAAATTTTTGAATTCGACAAAATAAATGCAAATGCCAATTGAAGAACTATATCCATTTTCGTGGTCAAAACCTCGAAACTTATTTTTAATATATAAAATTTGGCACTTTTACGTTCTGATATATGAGAAACTAAATTATCCGAAAAACAACACTTACAAACATTCCGAACGATAAAGATTTTTTATTATTTACATTTATACACTTAAAACTATGGTACATCAGGGCATCGAAGAAGGGTTATCGCTTCTGACGACAAACCTTTGAATTTTTTATCGGGAAGTTTTCTTAAATTACTAATTACTGGATCTGACGATAATAAAAGCCAAAACTTCAGCACTATGTTCGGTTATTATTATTTGTGAACGTGGTGGATAACAACGAATTTTGGCTTCCCGAACTGTCTCATAATCTGGATAGAGATCACAGTTGGTTTCCTTCATTGAGGCTCTGATCGTATTGTACTGATGCCTAGATAATTTTGCTTCTACTGTTACTGAAAGAGCTTTATCAGCAGGTAATCGGGCTGTAGATTTCGTGAATTTATAAAATAATTTTGATAAGTTCGAAAATGCGTCGGAGTGAATGGAAACTTCGCGATTATTATTTGCCTTTAATTTTTTTTTCTAACTGTCGCACTTGCTCGCGAATATTCTGTTTCAAATAAATGTGTATTGTTGTAAATAATTCTTTTTTCGTCAGTATTATTTCATTTTGACAAAATGCTAAAATGAAACAAACAAACATACATAATACAACAATCAGACAGAGGATCGAAGCTGAATAAAATCGTTTAAAAAAGAATAAAAAGGTTTGTAATGTATAACATGTGAAACAGTCTCTCGGTCACAGTTATGTTGTATGTTATACAAGACACACTGGATCGTGTTTAGAAAAATGCATATAATTACAAGATTAGCAACTATTAGCAATTAATAATTGCATTTATAGAATCAAAAAAGTTCAATGTAAAATAGGAATGATAAATCATTGCGGGATATTATGGGATTTATAACTACTTTATGTATTGAAAATTGATTCTTATATGAAAAGGTTATTTCTAAAACACTACTTTAAAAATTGTATAAATTACGTATTAAGAACCGAAACATAATTATTTTGGGGACAAACAGATATCTTACGCACCACCAGGAATTGAATCCATGCCTTCAAATTATTTTCTGAACTTTAGATAACACAATATAAGTGTTTGAAGCAACCTGAAAATCTGGAATAATTCTTCGCGATCGGACTAACCTCACACGAACATAAACATTTGCGAGTCTATACGAGCTTTGTATTAAAACATTTAGCAGTAACATTGGAGGCATTTGATGCACAAATTAGTTCTTCAATTGACATTTGCATTTATTTTGTCGAATTCAAAAATTTATTTTTGGGGTTTTGGCCATAAAATCGCACAATTTCCCCACTGTGCAGCGTTGCCAATACGGTGGACGAAATGTTTTCAGTATTTTAATAATTTTGGGAATAGATTGGGTTTCCCTGCACTCCGAATAAGTACTAGCGAACTCGGCGAGTGCAAAGAGGCGATAATTAAAACCTCCAATAACCAGCCCTGTTACTTCTGCATTCTCCACATTTAATCCCCCGCTCGTGATATTTATTTCGATAAAATGAATAATTCGCCGATACACGGAATCGCATAACAAACCTGGTTAATCTGCATTTGTTTAAGCCACCGAATATCGTGATTTTTTCCCCTCAACATTATTCGTCGTCGAACGAGATGAACGATAAAAATTAAAAGCGTATATATACGCATGGCTTGCCAAGTACTAAATATACAATTCACGATCGATAATTCAACATTGTTTCTACGTTTTAAACGCAAAATGCAACAATTTATCGACTTGTAGATTAAAGCGTCGACGATTCATAAAAATTATCTCGCGAACGCAGCGATAGCAGCTTCCATGTTAAATAAGATTAATATACACCGATTGTGATTGCAATTTACAAGAAATTTGTAAAACGATGTCCGTTCCACGATTAATAATGTAGAGAGTGTATATGAAGAAATTAGTCATTAAACGAATAATATTTCAATTGAGATAAGCGCACAAATTGGGTGCAATTAGTAAATTCAGTAGTAAAGTACATCATTGGTCAGACGTAAACATTAATGCTTCTAAAGTGCAGTAGAGCACAATACAAACGTAAAATCCCTCACAAAATTGAAGCATACAAACGTATCTACCTATATTCTCTCAAATTTTCATTCATATATCGTTGATTTCAAAATCGATCCTTTTAAAACACTGTAAAGAAAACTCCCACTTTTGTTAAAACGTCACGACCATCGATCGCCCATTGTTTCAAGCGATGTTGGTCAATGTACCGTCGTTTACATTTACGCCGGCCACAGTCGCGGAAATAATGTCAGTTCAATGATGTGGCAGCAGCCGGTGTGGCTCGTGTAATGCAACGTTGAAGAGGCGAGCCGCCTAATTACCCCAGTCATCGACGAAGCCTCATTCGGGAGTAATCATCCGTATCGACTAATTCGACAGACAGGCAATCGCCCGTTATCGTGCATCCACCTCAGTGTCCATGCTTCATTAATAAAGACCTTGCAATCGATAATCGATACTGCATTTTTAACGCTTCGCTAAATACGCATTGTTATTTACGTACGATTCGCGACAGACGGTGGATTGATCGTCCTAAACAGCAGGGCACTCTTATAATGATTTTTTAAAAATAGACATGAGCTTTTTAGTTCAGACGAGGTTTTTGGGAAAATTAGAAACGACAGAAAAGAACACGTTACTATACAGATAGTATACCTATAATTATCATTTAAAACTAATAGAGGGAATTAGAAAATAAATCAGATTCTATGAAATGCATGGAACTAAATGAGAGTGATTTTGAAGATGTGTTACAGTTTGAAAAAAGTACAGTTTTAGAAATTTTAATGGCCTACATTATATTCAATTTTCATTGAACGTGAAAGTAATGGAATATTTTAATTGGAATCTTGCGTTATCAGATGAACTGAAAAATGAAAGCCAAGTTGCCCAATGACATGTTGCAGTTTTTAATAACTTCTCGGATGTCTTCCCTTAGCCAGACACCGCCTCTTCAAATTACGTAACTATTTGGTCCTCTTGATGAGTAACAGCTCCGTGTCTGACACAGAAAAGCGGGAAAAGGCACGGTTATATACGTTCCCAGTATTACATGGTAAGTTTCAGCTTTTAAGAGAAGGTAATCTCAGAGAAGCAGCGGCGCACTAAGTAAAACACTCGTAATTAAGACAGCCTATGTTCATGGTGTAGTTTATAAGTGGCGGAGATCAAACATTTCCGCCTCGTCCGATGTAGAACGCGAAATTGCCATCAACCTGGAGATTAAAATTAATTCATAGTTATCTACAACTCGCCCGGCATAAAATAAAACTTTCGACAATTTCAACAATTGAGGACCTTGCAGCAAGAGGAGTGCAGCTCCATTTTTCAAAGTTTTTGAGTTATGACGCGTAATATACATAAAAAAAAATCCTACATCGTTGAGTGAAAAAAAAAGTGACTTATTGCAAATAAATAAAAATAGAAATATTAATATTTTATCATAGTATATTTTTCCTCCAAAAGTAGAAACAAAAACTTATCAACTCAATAACTAGGGTAGAAGCCCCAATTACTGACACATTAAGGACTGACTCTAATATTATTACGTAGTATCTGTATTTATTGACTAAAAGTATAAGTTTTTTATTTTTTTTTATTGTGGTTTAATATGTTTACTTCATGAAAAACATTTTGTGGGTCTTAGAATTTATATTTTTATATATAAATTTATTAATCTAAAAAACATATTTCTAGATCTATTACTGACACCTGTAAAACGTGTGTGACTGAATTACTGACACCCCAATTACTGCCAGCTAACCTAATACTGTTTATTACTCATTTTACGGTTATGTCGTCTCATGTACATGAACAACAGAGCAACCACTGCTATGACAGTAATACGAACATGCTTGAAACGCTTGTGCCAATCACTATCACCCATATATTAATTAAAAAGGCTTAATTAATCGTTATATTACGATCGTTGTGACTTTCTATGATACTTATATTGTACTAAAAAATTATTGTTTATTATGTAAATAATTTAAATATAGTAATTATAGCCCTTTCTTTAGTGCCCTGTTTTCTCTTTCACTAGTAAGGAAGTAGCCATTTCCACTGTTATCATCAAATTAAAATTTTGTATCGTCTTATAGAAATTAATGAAAAAAAAATATTAAGTGGTGCATTTTCTAGCGTATAGATTATAGGTTGAATTACATAATTCTTTTTGTGTATGACTTTACAACGTTTATTTATTCGTTATTTTCAGTAAAATAGCTTAAGGTGACAGTAATTGGGTAGGTGTCAGTAATTGGGGGTTCTACCCTACTACTTATTCGTTCTCTTTTTAATCTGAAGTCAAAGTAATAATTTCATAAACAGTTGTTTCTAATCTACCCGAAGTTGGCAAATATGGAGCTGCACCCTCTCGCTGCAAGATCCTCAATTAAGCCCGGATGTAGAATAAAACTAGCAATGCATTTCCCAGAGAAACAATATCCCGAAATCTTCAGTGACTCTACAGAATCGACGAATTCCACAAGCTTGAAACCATTCAAACTGAAAGGTTAATCCTTCGCCCGATAATTCTGCAAGAGCCGCGCAAACGAAGCAACCAGCCGCGGCTCCTCCGCCTCGGGGAAAGCTGAGCGCTATTTCAAGCAACTCGCGGCGTTCAAAGAGCCACGAATAAATGCATGTTCGCGGCTGGCGGTATCGCGATAGTGCGAGACGCGGCGTTTTTTCTCTCTTTTCTCCGGTGTACAGCGCGAGGAGGTCTGTCTGCGAGCGGCCGGCGGGGAGATTGTTACGGCAGCGAGAGATGAAAAATGGTCCGCTATAACCGTAGATCTTACGTGGAAGCCTGTTGTCTTGTAACCCAAGATGCAGAAGCTTGCAAAGCCCTCGCCGCGCAGACTCATCCGTGACATTAATAATTACAGGCTGTGTACCCACGAAAATTACTCCCTTTATCTGTCCTCCTTGTCTTCCGCCATCTTCGTCCCAACCGCTTCCGCCGTCTCTCGCCTCCCGCCCGCGCTTCCCTTCTTTTCTCCCCAGCCGCAACGTTTCTTTGCAAAAGCATCCCTTTCAATAAGATGGTTATATTTACGAAGCTTTAATCCCCGACGAAGTAAAAAGCCTCGACTTCAGCGGTCCGCGGAAAAAGTGTGACTCTTTAGAAATTACGTAAGCGCTCGTACGCCGCGGAGGCTTCCTGCTCGCCGGGCGGTTCTTGCGCTGTATAAATTCCGCTGAATATTCTTGCTCCCGCTGTGGGTGGTCGCGTGACGTGATAGGCGATTTTAATTCATTCGATGGAACGTATAACGACTGATTGATTTATTTAATATTTTCCAGGGGATGAGCGCAGTTTGGTTAAATAATATTTCGCGAGTGTTAAGATCGCTTAGATTTGTTAAGATTATTTATTGAACGGTTCGCTTGAAATTGTGTACGAGCAATGGTAGCCTCGTTAATAAAATCTACCGGTACGTAAAATACCGGTATTATACCGGTATTTTTCGGTTGTATCTTCGTCTGAGACTTAATACCGGTATAACGCTCATACCGGTATTTCGCCAATACAGCTATACCGAAACCGATATCATACCGAAATAGATAAATACCGAAAACAAAAGGTTACCGGTAACCGAAATAAATACCGGTATTTTTTCGGTATTCTTTTCAGTAACATGGTAGGTTTCGGTGTTCACCGAGAAGAATACCGAAAAAATACCGGTATTTATTTCGGTTACCGGTAATTCCGAAAACCGATTGTTTTCGGTATTTATCTTTTTCGGTATGATATCGGTTTCGGTATTTATCTGTTTCGGTATGATATCGGTTTCGGTATAGCTGTATTGGCGAAATACCGGTATGAGCATTATACCGGTATTAAGTCCCTGAATAAAATTCCACTGCTTACCTAATAAACCAGCAGATGCCTCGCTTCATCCCCTTTCTCGCTCAACTGCCTGGCGCTTCTACCTCGCCGCGCCACTTCTCATTTTCAATGCGGACCTCCCACATGCACTTTTGTCCGTTAGTTTCGCCGGGGGCCGTATGTTTATGGAACTGTGAATTCCTCGTCGAGCACGAATTCGTCTTACATTCCGTTCCGCTTGTCGTCCGCGACGCGAGCCGAGACAGCGGAGAAATGTCCGCGACTCTACGGCGAACTACCTTAATGGGAAATGTATTCGGCCGACGTTTATCCAAAAAATTCTAGGCAAACTTTCGTCTCGCGTTTTATATAATTCACGACCTGTGTTATGGAAATGATAAGCTCCTAATGAAATTACATCGCGAACAGAGCACAAATGAGTGCGTGTTAAGGTAGTTCCTAACCAACTAAGTTAGTCAAATTAGAGTTGGGTAATAAACGATAAATGTAAAGTAGTATGATACTATAGAAATAATAATAATAATTTTTAACATCGTGTATATATATTGTAAACAGTTCAATGTTAATATAAATAATTGTAATACGAAAATAGAATATTAAATTGGTTAGCGTAGTGAATTGGAGCAGCAAATCTGACAACATTGCATTCATTCGGAGCGTCTTTTATAACCAAAATGTCAGAAAAATGACATTTTGTGACAAAATGACATTCATATGAATTTGAATTGTCGTCCGCTATTTAAATGTCTAAACATATCGATTGTGCGACGTTGCCACGTTGATTGCTCTACGAAATTTCTGAAAAATTTGCACGTAAACCTATTTTTTATGGGCATTTACGAAGAAACTATGTGGTCAGTTTTGCAGAAATTAATAAATTCATTTACTGACATTTCGATGTACTTTTGTGCCAATTTTGGTATATTTCTATAATATGGTTTTCCTGTTTCAGAAGAAAAACTGAAACTATAACCCTCTTTTTTTGTTTTCGCCATATGCCACTGTGTTAAAATGCATCAACTTTAATTAACAATTTCTCGATAACTATGTGGTAAATCGATTTTAAACTTTGTACAAGGGTTTCTTGTATTCCAAATTAGTTTAGTACGAAATTTGAAAGAATTCTGTAATTTAGTACATTATTCAGGAACTACCTTAATTTGAATGCGAGGTTGTTTTCTGTAAGACTGAAGTCCGCTGAAATTTTATTAACGTTCTTATTAAACGTCCCTCTGCTTCTTATCTCCATTTTTGCGACTCGTCTCACAAAAGCAGCGCTGCGCAGGAGATCAAAAGGGATTAAAGGAGTGAAATTGCAACACTTAACAAAGTATCAAGCTAAGGTTCCATTCATTCTTCCCGGCTCCACTTTTCTCCTGTCCCTTTACGCGCGATATCGCACGCGTGTTGGACTTAGAGCTTTCGCCGTAGTTGCGATATAACAGACGGAATTATCCTGGATCCTCCTTTTAGCTGTGTGCTCGGCCGAACGAGCCCGAATCCATCTTCCCGTCCAACTTCCGCCTGATAAACAGACGCGAAACTCCTCGAGTTGTAATAATATTTGAACAAAAGCCCCCGCACGACGGCTTAAGCCGTGATACGCGGGATCGCGAGCCGGCAAATACGAATTAAGGAATTACAGCTGAAAGAGGACGTTTATCTGCTATCGCGATAAGACGTGTCACGCTTTAATCCGTCCAGATTTTATTACTCCTTCAGCTGCTCGTGTTTCGTATACGAATTACACCCTCGCGACGGGGGACGCGCTTCCCCCCTCGGAAGACTAAAGGGCGTCCGTCGTAAAGGACGACGACTATAGTTCGGTATTTTATTTAAAAGGTGTAGGAGAGAGGCGCTATAAAAGGGACAGGTTTTAAATGGGAGAAATCATATTGTAAAAATTATAAATAGATACAGGTTATTTTCCTGTTTAAAGCAACAGTAGTGCCTAATTATTTGACGTAAACTCCACCGCGTACTCCATGCCCAAGGGATCAGTAATCGCGGTTGATGTTCTTCTGATGTGAAAGTAAAAGTTTCTTTACTTTTCTTATATCATTAAAATAGCCATTGTTCAGCTTGATTGATTATTTTCCTTGTTTTGTGGTTATTTTATAATATGCTCACTTATAGACTTAAAGAATTATAAAAATAATGAGTGCTGCGTGTGTAAAGAGAACTTCGCTACCAATAAAAAATATTGGTTCCAATGTCAAATTTGCGAAAAATGGGCCAATGAGTCGTGCGGAATAAAGAGTGTATTCAATTTTGTTTGTCCTATGTGCTGTTACCGTTAAGGAACTAGTTTCTGATCAGTTTAGAAGGTTTCCCGCTTTAATATTTATTTTTAACCTAATAAAACATTAAACCATAGACTTTTTTTATACTAAAAGTTGAATTAATGTTTAAACTTTAAGGAAAAATTTTAAAAAGTTGAAAATAAATATATAATTTAAATACTTATAAGGTATGGAGTAATAAGGTGACTAGGAACTAGTTTTTAATCATCTAAAACTAACAATACTAACTGCTTTCATAGACAACACATATGTATATTTTTGAATTATCAATTTTTATGTTAGTAATTATTTCAAACAATTATTTATTGACATAAACTCAAAAGAACGATTTATTTCATGAACTGATCAAAAATTAGTGCCTGATCAAGAACTAGTTCCTTAACGGTAATACTATTTTAACGATTGATCTCATTTTTGTTCCCATTTTGTTTATTTTCATTAACGCGCCCCTTTCATGGCTTCCAAGGGACAGTTTTGACTTATTTGGAAATCGACGATTTCGTTATTTTCTGTTATTATTAATGAGTTCGCAAGATATATTTATTGAAGGCTAATAAACATTCTTCCTATTAATGGCCTTGTGTTTTATTTACCTATCATGATATTATTAAAAATGGACGCTAAATAAAATTGTCCCTCTTATGGCAAATTTCCCCTGATTGGAACACGTAAAACTGAGCCACTTCGATAAACCCAGGAAGATTGCTTCACTACGTGGCGTACAGTGGCTAGTAGAAATGCCCCGTATGTGGTCAGACATAGATGAGTAATTCACACTGCGGATAATGTGGATGCACTTCCACAGCATTACAAACACACTGCGAATAAGTAGACCACTCCAACATCAAACATAACGTTCAGGATATATAATTTCGAAAACTTTGTTGTTACTCTTTTGCAACAATCGTGCATTTCCCGTTGTTCCAGATATGAGTCTCCTTACACATATCAATCATGGAATCCGAATCTATGAATTGAAATTATCATTGAAAAGGTCGTCGTGGTCCCGATACCATTCACACACCTCCACCTAGACGCAAAGTTACCTCGATCACGCGACGCGTGTCCCTCTGGAGATCACGTAATTCATAAGAATAACACTTTCGCATCCCACTTAATTTTGCAAATATTGGCCCGCGACAATTTCAGCGTTACACCCCCGCATAGCCGGCAACGCGGAGGGGTGAAATTACAGGGGATTCTATTAACGCGGCTCTGGGCGAAGTTGCGGAGCGCGTTGCCGCCCAACGAAATGCCGCGGTCGGTGTACGTCGATTCGCAATTACCGAGTGTTCCGAAACTTCCGGCTCGCAGCGCGGGAATCAATATTTCGCTTATTAATAACACGCAGCGCGAGTTACAATGCCATTCGCCGCTCCGTGTAATTGCTGAGCAGATTGATTGCCGCGATTCGCGGGCGAAACAAATTCGGGCGGTGCGCCCGCGGACATACGTCAATTATTTTTATTTCGCCGCCGGTAAATTAAAACTGCGGCAAACGCGAAACGGGCAACGCAGTTGCGAACGCAAGCCAGAGAGATGCCGCGCGTCTGGGACGCATTACACAGGCGTATTTCACTTTGCGAACGGGGTTTGGGGGGGGGGGGGGGGGTGAAATTTATTTTATGCACGGTCCCGCTCCTGGCAGTTCCGCCACTGGATTTCCCCGCGCGGATCGATTCGAGTTCGCGCCAGGGCGGGATTTAAATTCCGCCTGAAGTCCGAGGAAAAAAACTGGAGCAACGGGGGACCTCTTTGAACGGTGGCTTACGTGGATTAGAAAGATCCAATGAAGCCCTTTCTGTTCGTCGACAAGGAGGGGGCGGATAAAGCTTTCATCGATTGCAGTTCTTCGAGGTACAAAGCTGCAGGGGAGCCGTTCGAACGGTCCGAGAAGAGAGAAAGGAACACAATAGGAGTTACCTTTTTTTTATTGATATTGAGTCATTAATCGTCCGTTGACCGATATCTTTTGTGCAATACGTATTCCAAATGAGTGGAGCCATAGAGTGTATTTCGAATTTGGAATTAGGATCAGCGTGCACTCTTTTATGGCGCGATTTAAGTTAATTGCACATTGAGGGGTTGTACCTAGCCAGGCGGCCGAGAAGAGGCGAATGTTGGCGAATTTTTTTGGAACAGGCGGAAGCACATATTTTTACAGAACTTTTTGCACTTAAAAGAGCAACATTTAAAGAACGTTTGGTAATTTTTTCGTAGAAAAATATTTATGTTTATAATAAAGTAACAACCCACATCCAAACAAAACAACCCACATACAAAAAGATTTCGTTAGTGTATTAATGTATCCTCTGATTAACGAAGGGAATTTCCCAAATATTAATTTAAAACAAAATGGCGGCTATTTAAAAAACGGCAATATCCTTCCGAACTGTGTTCTAAGTAGTGTCACTCGACTTCACTGTCATTAAATTAGATTTGTTTAAGTTGATTCTAAAGATTTTGTTATGAAAATTTCAGTTTCTTCAGAGATTTATGGGTGATCCGATTCGCCCCAAGTTTCGGGGCGAATCGGATATTTCTCAATTTCTCGTTTTTTGTTTATAAACGAAAGATTTTTATGTTTAATTTCAATTTTTATATATTAACGTTCAAGCCAAAGGTGTGCACTGGTCACGAATATAGGGTGAAAGCACTAGTAGTCGGCCACCCTCTAGTAGTCGACCACTTTTATTATTTAGCTTAAAGAAATAAGTACTGAAATAAAGAATTTATTAAATGACAATTTTATATTATATTTTGAATTTCTAACTTTACAATACGACAAAAAGCGCCCTTCATAGGTAAAAAAAATAAATGCGTTTAAAGTGATTTGTAAACTAATTTTGATTCTACATGCGCCATTGCTGTTTTCTAACCCGAGAAACATAAGTGTGCTTTGAATAGAAACGACAAATGTAATTCAGTTCTATACATTTTTTACTGGAAAATTATGCTATTCCACTGAAAAAGCATCAACAATTTTATATGCGCTTCAAAAATTTAAAAAAAATGGGATAATTTATTTATTTATGGGAGGTTGGTAACTGGATCATCATTCCCTTTCAATTTTCAATAGTCGACCACAGCGGTCGACTTCTGAAGCTAACTGCATTCACAATGAATGCTAATAGTCGACCACGTTTATATAATTTATTTATAGAATACAAATACCTACTTTAAAAACTTAAAATTTGTTACTGCTTCCTATCTTAAAAACGAAAAATTTAATTTACATTGGAAAAAAAAATAATTTCTATTTCTTATTAAAATTTTGATAAAGGTTTTAAAAGAACTTATTTTAGTTACGCATTATTCCTGTCATTATTAATTATTTACTGATGTTGCATATTATATTTAAAAATAAATTTTAGTTGGTAATGCGCACATAACCTATTTTGAATTTCATATTAAAAAAGGTGGTCGACTACTAGCTATCGGACCGGTCGACTTTTAGAGTTAAGCGGTCGATTATTAAAGCATTCGGACACTTTATTTTTAACGCTAATTATTTATTTTCCCTGAACTTTCCTACTAACACAAAATATTTAGTGATACATTAAATACATTTGAATTACTTCAATACATTTTATATATTTCATAACATTGATTGTTTATTTTTTTTCAGTACTTTTCATTCGAGTTTAGCTTTAAGTGGTCGACTACTAGTTCTGTCACCCTATAATGAAAAATTAGTTTCTTAATGTCTGACTATTATTTTTTTACCATCAAACACAAAGTGATCCGATTCGCCCCGGTCTACCTATCTCCTTTCTGTCGTTCTACATTCCTTTATGATGATGTGGACGCATAATTTAATGAAGCCGGTGTAACTTCAGACCTTATAATTCCCGTAGGTAATCAAATATTGAGAAAGCTGTTCAATCAGCTCTTCCAATTCCTAGAAACTTTTCTCTGCTTTTTCTTAACCTCCTTTCCCTTTCCTCCTTCGAAGCCTGCCTCCTGACTCCAACTCGTAAGTCAATTACGCGTTGCGATTCCACTTTTTCGATACCCCAGCTCACTCAATCGAACAGTGAAATCTATTTAAATTCAATACTGATATTTTCCATCCGACTTCGACGTCGCGAAGTCTACCATTTCGAGATTCAGAATCACGAAAGCAGATGCGAACGATTGTTTTGTAAACTAGATGCACAGTTTCGTGTCCACGACACGGCTGAACCGTTCGTGCTGCGAGTCGTATATTATTTCTATACGGAAATTTATCGATGCGCCCTGAACCGCTATAAATACGCACGGCAATACGTTCTCTCGCTATCTATCCATTGTTCCTCTAGGCTTTCCGACGTTAAATGCTCGCCTGAGGATAATATGTATGCTTCAATTGCTAATTGGAGAGCGTAAAGTACATAGCTTACTGTTTCGAAATTCATCGCTATTGTGACGCGGTGAAAGACGTAAAAACATGACTTTCACCCATGTAATATATTCCCTTATGGAACGCGATTAATTTCGTCACCGCTGGCGTAATTCCATTGTTAAATGTCATCCCTCATTATTAACATCATAGCAGAGCATGTAGAATTAAAACTGTACCCTTGAAAGCACTGTATTCATTGAAAAATATTACATTTACTCTCGCTCTCCCTGCGTTGCATCAAAGAAACTGTGTGTAAAATTGTCCTATCAAAGGAGAATAATGAGTGAAAGGAAACGTTCAAGACAACACGAATACTTGTGCTCTGCCGTGAGCGCAACAGAACGTTAATGATTCTGTTTTTCCGTCCGAAGAGACGCACAGTGTTACGCGTATATGGGCGTTCGGGACAAAACTCATAACTTCTGAACTAATCAGTTTTCGTCCTAAGTACCCTAATACTTTTTTAAAGAGAATATAAAAATGCATCGATTGGTGTATAAAAAAATATACAGTTCCGTTCAAAAAATTAAGGCGATCTTGATTTTGCAGTGAATAAAAAGTTTTTTATTGATATTTACTTTTGCAATTTGTTGTCAACTGAATACTGACTAACTTTTGTTGGAAACATTTTTTTATCAAATTATTTTTATCACGTGTAGCGCGTTTGGACTGCTATTTTGAAACTGAAGACAGCATCCAGGATGGAAAAGTCATGGTAGATATCGTATGAACAATTGGAAAAAGCATATCGGATGTGTAGATTAACATACGTGTTAATTGTTAAAAAAAAGTACATTATTGTTCTCTTAAAATATAAAAAGAATGCATATTTTTTATTATACTAATTCTGCATCAGATTCGGAACAGGTATCTGTATTTGTGTCGGATGAATCATTTGTTTGGACTGTGTTTTTTTTTAATTTTGTTGCATTTCTGTCTGTACTTTGACACTGCTGGATCGGAGTTTATAATAAAAAAATTCAACATTATGCACGAGGAGCCCCAGCCACTACGCTAAGGGCCGGAGCGGTGAACGTCTTAATAATGATTTTGGCTATTTTTTCTGTTTCGTGCAAATTCGTGCAGTTGAAATTGACGTTAATATAAAGTTTAATGATCCCTAAATTTAATATACAAGAAATCAAGGAGGTATTTTTTGGTGTTTTTTTTTAAAGTCCCATCGAAGTTGATAAACATTTAACATAAAGAATTAGTACAAATTGTTAGTATTGTAAAAAACTGACTCGGCAGTTTTGAAGGTATGACAGTATTAAGGCAGGATACCACTTTTGCACTTAAAAAAAATTGAAATTTTTTTTTGTTCTTAAAGTACTCTTTCAAGTGTATAGAATCGAAATTCATTCATTAGAAAGGTGGCCGAAACCTCTTTCTTGTGTAAAAACCGGTTTGGAGCAGATATATAAATCTATATAAAACTTTAAACGCGTTTTTCTCGAAACGATGTTTTTCAAATCGGCGTGTCAGATTACTCTTACAATTTTCATCGGATTGACTTGAAACTTTGCACAATTCTTCCCCGTGGTATAATCTAATGATGTACGTAGAAATTTTGCTGTAGCGTTGTTATTTTTTTTTTGGTGCACAATTTTATAAACTTTTTTAAACTTTTTTACCCTAAAAAATTGACCTTTTTGTTCAAATGAGCGCCATTTGCTTAAAAATCAAAATTTCGTAAAATCCCTACGTACAGCATTAAAAAATATTGTTGTTAATAGGAACATTCTTTGGTTTTTTTTCTAGGAGCCACGTACAGAGCGGAATTTGACACGCCGTCTAACGGTGTTCCTCCAAAGGAATGTATTTTGGCGCCACCTACAAGAGATTATTTTTTACTTTTTCAGTTTCAAAAAATGTGTAATTACAGATTAAAGTTACATTAATAAATGACTGAAACCGATTTTGTTTCTGCGCATTCTTTGTATGCAAAAAAAATTCATGAAAAACGCCTCCAAAATCGCAGTCAAAGGTGGTATCCTGCCTTAAACACAACTTATAAAAAGCAAATGAAAAGCATAAACATTCTGCCAATGGCACGTGTTTGAAAAAATGCACCGAAATTTGTAATGAATTTCTAGTATCACTTTTGACAACAAATTAGTAAATTCAGCAGAAGTTATGGGTAACATTGAAACCTACGTTCCTTTATTAACATTATAAGATACAAGAATTTGTGGATCAAACACTTCGGATTCTTGACTTTTGTCCATTACGCGTAACACTGTGAGACGCGGGCAAATCAACGGTTTACTTCAAGCCAAATTAACCGGAATTCATAATTAAGCCAAACATTCAATTAAATTCTTCTGCGCGATAACCTAATGAAATTATCCAACCGCAGCCGGCGGACGTTCGTCCGCGTTATTTAACAATAATCACGGCTGCAATCTGCGGCTGCTCGTTTATAAAATTTTATTCGAACCATTTCACGGAGCTCCGTTGAATGCCAGTGTCATTACCACTTATTCCCTGACCAGCCGTGCAACGGAAATTCCCGCGGATTTGGAAACAACCTTGCAAAAGCGGCATCCAATTTTCAGGACATTGCTATTAAATTCTCGACTTTGCGCAATACCTTTGTGGGTTAAGCTTTTAGGCGAGGCAAGTTACATTTCACTTGCGCAGTTGGCTGCTCCGTGTTCCCACCCACGGGCAAATAACACAATCGTTTTTTCCCAGCTTAATTTCGTTTATGGAACTTATGTGTTTAATACTCTCCCTTGTGAATGTATTGTCAATTTTTACCCAAGCTTGCAATTGGCTGAACGAAATTCCTTTTATACGAGCGTGTTTTTACATATTGGTACTAAAAATTGACAAGGGGAGATCCCCAACCCGGAAATTAAAAAAATTATGAAACTTTAGGGGTGTGTAGAGGAGATGTAGGTATGTATTACGCATTTTTTTTGCTGTTCAAATTCACTCTGAGGGGGTGAAATTGACCCCCGAAAATCCGGCTATTTTCCGATTTTGTGTCAGCAAATGTTAGTCGCAATTAAAAGAAATAACTTTTGTCTGAAAACTTTTTTTCTATCTCTTACAGTTGCATAATATCTACATATGTATATATTGTGTAAATATATTTTATATCGCTTGCGTAATATATATCTATGTATATATCCTCTACATATTCCCAAAGTTACATTATTTCTTGAATAATTCTTCCCTTGTGAGTCATCAAAAATTCAATAACTTGCCCTTGCATTTTCGGTGAAAGAGCAGTTCTCTCCTAAACAGAAGTGTCCCTAAACTCGATTACACAGATCATCCCTTACGAATAATCAGCGCGATCTCAATCACGTGACTCTGAATAGCAACACTTTATAAATCATCGTCGCTTGCTTCAACTTGATTCCACTTTACCAATGAATCATATGCGATCACACTTGCCGGTGCTCGAACAGCAACCACCCTTCACAGTATTTCAAGCTCGAAAGACATCAGAGTCGCTGCACTCTCGTAGCGAACGAGCGATGCGATATCTGCAAACAATTATCCCTTATCTTTCGTTCAAATAGAAGCTGCCCGCTCCCGTCGTGGAAGTAACCTCGCGAAGGGGGTTGCTCGCCGCGAGGAGGGAGGGCGGAACGGCGGGCAGCTGCGTCGGCGGACAGGATTCTTCAGAAAACGATTGCGAGCGTAAACATAACTGTAAACACATTGGAATTCTGTCCACCGTGACGGTGGCTTGCTGCCAGCTGGGAAAGTTTCGCTGGTACCGCTGCACCGGTCGGGGTTGCACGGCCGTAGAACGGGGCGGTTGGATGGCGGAGCGGCAGCGAGCTCGTTCAGCCGCGCTCTGTATGTGTACAAACGGATTGATACGGCTTTCCTAACAAAATGGCACACGACTCGGGGATTCCTGACTCGACTGCGTCGGAACAGGAAGAGAATGGACTCGACGGGGCGTTCCTAGACGACGTAATAATCGGGGTTTCCGCCAGGAATTTAAAATAGACACGAGCTGTCTCGTCTGATAGATGCCACCCCGTGCCCCAACGAAACTCGCAGGTTTCGTTGAGAATCGCTTAAGGGGTTAGGCCACCTTGGACGGAGCAAAATTGCAGTCATTTTCGGCATTTTTTTTTTAGGAAGATAATAAAATAAACAGAAAATTTAATATGAAGCCTGTTATTATACAACTCTCGCCGGAAAAAAAAACGTATTTTTTTTCTTACAAAATGGCGGCGGTAGAGCCGTGATACGCAAGATTTTGTGGAGCGACGTTTTCCACGGTGTTCAATCTCACGGCTATACCGTTTGACTTAGAACAAAAAACCAGAAAGCTTTATTTTCTGCATGCCTAAAACTATGGAAGTACGTAGGGAAATCCAGAAACATTAATTTGTCTCGAAATGGTGACCATGGAGAGAAAAAGTGCATTTTTTTTTTATAAAAGTGTCGATTGCACAGAACATATTCAAGATATCGCAAAACCGCTACGTACTTCCATAGTTTTAGGCATGCAGAAAATAAAGCTTTTTGGTTTTTTGTTCTAAGTCAAACGGTATAGCCGTGAGATTGAACACCGTGGAAAACGTCGCTCCACAAGATCTTGCGTATCACGGCTCGACCGCCGACATTTTGTAAGAAAAAAAATACGATTTTTTTTCCGGCGAGAGTTGTATAATAACAGGCTTCATATTAAATTTTCTGTTTATTTTATTATCTTCCTAAAAAAAATGCCGAAAATGACTGCAATTTTGCTCCGTCCAAGGTGGCCTAACCCCTTAATGGACAGTGATTAGGGTGCCGAGGGTGATGTGGGGACGTGGGGAGAGAATTATAAACGAGACAAATGTAGGTACCCAAAAATCCAAACAGATTGTTGATGTATTTCTTCTGTGTAATTTTTCAAAATTAGCAAAATGGCGGCAAAATGCAAGAAAACTGTTTCTTCGCCGTTTTTCTGTTGCTATTTTCGATTTTAAAAGTAGGTTAGACTCAATGAAAATGCTTGGTTGTAGTCCCTGCGAGAGTCACAGGTGTGCAGCGTAAGCAGTAAAACTTATAAAGCAATCGGTTCGATAGATTTTGAGATTTTATTCTCGCGATATGGACAAGTGACGTTTCGAGAAAGACGCGTTTGGAGCTTTCATCTAAGGTAAATGTCCCCATTAGCGACCGTTTAAGAGTGTGACTTGTTCGAAATAGTAGTCTTTTTACTAATATACGACAATGTTTGAGTAAAGTATGGATCATTGTATTTTTCGAAGTCTCTAGTTTCTTAATCAAATTAGTTTGAGAGTGATTTTTGACTATTTACACAAAAATTATTGGTGAAAATTATATTGGACCTGATGTCCCCTTTATTGACCAACTTGTACCATCTATCGACCGTCTCACGTCCCCATTATTGACCAGCAGTTTCCCCCATTGTAAATGCATCATTTTGTTTATTAAATTTGTGTTCATGAGTATAACAAACTGTTTTTATTAACATTTTATGAAAATTAAACAATTTATAACCTGTTTAAGATATTCTTTTATGTTTTCTATTATTTCCTCCACGGCTGACCTTACTATGGGTACTCCAGATTTTATTTTACATATTGCTTCAATTAACTCGGTTTCCGTGTATTTCGCGCGCTTCTGCTCCTTTTTCTTTGTTGTCACCATTGTTATTTTCTAAAGAAAATATATTTATATGTTAGTACTTTTTGTACTCAAAAAAGAGTATGAATATTTAACAATACATTCTTGAGGATATATGCACTTTAGAAAAATATTTTACAAAAAAAATCGATTTTTTCAACCCGTCTGACCGGAATAAAATTATTTTTGAAACACGTCACAATTATTCTTTCATCCCCCCAGACGGTACCTACCCCTTTCGAAAACCACTGTTTGCCCACAACCCTCTTCGAAGAACACGTTCCCCGCATCGCCGCTTGAATACCGCCACGTTTTCAAGCTTTCAGTCTCGTCCAAATTCCCCCGCCGCCGATCAAAACGTCACCACGGTGACGCTCGATCCGCGAGGGTTATTTAACGCTGCCCGTCAAAACCGCCGCGCCCCGGCAAGCGACGCTCCAGAAAAAGGTGGAAGAAAGTCCTCGCGCTTAATTCGGCGGCGGGGAGAGGATTCAGTTTCAGCTCGGGCAGCAACGATCCCCGTCAAAGTGGAAACTATTCCCAGCGACGGCTTAAAGTGGGCGCAATTTCCTCGACGGGCTCGCGAAGATTTGCATTCCGTCGAGAGTGCAGTTCCTCTTTATAAGCTTCTTAAATTGGTAGCCGAGCCGAGGGACGGGACAAACGGAACGATTTCGCCGGAACGAACGTTCGAGAGGTCGAAATTCGTCTCGCGGAAAAAATGCCGCGCGACCCCGCCGCTTCAAACGGCAGCAGGGAGGGGGGATTATGTGGGGGATGGACCTGGTCGAGCCTCGCGGGCCGTCTCTTCGACCAACCCTCGTGAATAATGAAATATGAAAATCGGCAGAACTGTGGCGAGAAGGCGTTTTAATAACGAAGCTGGGTTACCTCGATACGCGAAGCGATTGAGTTTCTTCGAAAAGGAGCACAAACCTCACGATTCTGCTCATTGTTCGGAGAATCTCTGCGAAAAGTTAACGCAAACCTTTTTGTATTACTGTTTCGCGTTGAGTGAGGTGGATTTCATGGGAAAGCAATATTTTAGCAAATTTTGCCCTCGTGATTATGCAATGCTTTAAATGGTTAATGAAAAATATTGCTAATTTGGAAGATATTATTGCTTAGTGAGGTTCAATTGTGTACGCTATGTAGGGGATAGGTGCTATAAAGGGGACACGTCTTAAATGGGACAAATCGAATTTCCAAAATTCTAAACGCATTACACATGCAAGTTATTTTCCTGTTTATGGCAACACTAGTGCCTAGTCATTTGACGTCAACTTCACTGCGGTCTCACTTGCAACAGAGTAGTAATCCACGGTTGATGTTTTTCGGCAGTAAAAGTGAAATTTTCATTGGTTTTCTGTGTCGTTTTCTGAGATTAAGATATATACAGAGTGTTAAAGTGTTATATCATTAAAATAGCCTGTATTCAACTGAAACGAAAACGCTTAACAGGTAAGCTTAATTAATTGTTTGCTTTGTTTTGCGGTTATTTTATATTAAACTCACTTATAGTCGTAAAAGGGACAGCATAACAAGTCTTAAATGGGACGACCGTTTCATGGCTGTCTCTCTCATACACATGTACTGCTGGACACTATATGTATTATACTTTCCTGTAAAGTTATTAGTGTATCATCTGATACATAGATGACATTGTTTTCAATTATGAATTATTAGTTGATGGCGTATTGTTTCAAATTTAAGAATTAATAAAGTGACTATTCAAAGCGACAAACTTTATCGTCAAAAAAATGTGTGGCAATAAATTAGCCCTCGTTATAAGTTGTAAATTTGCAACAGTTGTATGTAAATTTGCGGTAAATGGGCCAATGAGTCATGTGGACTAAAAGGCACATTCAATTTTTTCTGGTCCATGTGTCATTAATAATAAAATATTGATGATTTATACTACAAAGAGTTAATTTTTTCGTAGATTTCGTTGTTTTGTATCATTAAGATTTTGAATTATAATTGTAATACTTAATAAGTTTATTTTTATTAACGTGTCCCTTTCATGACTTATACTGTCCCATTTAAAACCACCTAGTCGTAAAAGGGACATTTCCCACTTTTTTGAAAATCGAAGATTTTGTTATTTTCTATTACAATTGATGAGTTTGCAATATACTTTTATTGGAGGGAAATAAACACGCTTTCTTGTGATGTAGTTGTTTTTTAAATACCTATAACGACATTGTCAGAAATGGACACTAAACAAAAGTGTCCCTTTTATAGCACCTCTCCCCTACAAGGCGAAGTCAATGAGTAAGGTTCGCTGGAATGTAAACAAGTTAAATTGATTTGTTTAGTCAACTGATGTGGACATGTTTCTTTGGCAAGTTAAAAGTTATATCCAGCTGCGAGGCTCATATCCACGAGGATAAATTAGGCAATCTTTTTTTATGACTCTCACCTTTAATTTAGGTATTCAGAAAGAGTTTGGTTCATAAAAATATGCAAACAGCGTGCCTGTCAACTCATATCTGATTTTATGAAATTATTATTATTTTCCATTTGCGTTCGCAGTAGGTACGAATCGTTACAATTTACGCAAAGGACAAAGGGGCCAGAATTTCAATGAACTACCGTTGTAAAAACTCCCAATAATTAATGTGAGAGAAATAGCGCGGCTTAACTAGGGAGACCCCGGATTAACGTGGAAATAAGTGCGAAACACGGAATAGATTGCGCCCACGTAAACGCGAATTTAACGTGACCACGAATAATCGAGCATTCAGCGTCACGTGCATATTCGCGAACGCACCGACGAATTCTGATTACGTAAATAGTCACAGGGGTACGAAAACGCCATCCGACTAGGGGTTGTTGTGTGAAGAGTCCACTGGACCTGGCAGGTTCTGAAAGAGTTCTGCGGGCTTTCAACCCCCGTTACCCATGAAAATGTAAACAGCAGCGTCGTTAATTCGTTAAGCAAGTTAAGTGATACTTGTCGACCGTATTTGCTGTACTATGACATTGACGAAAAATGAAAACGCTTCACCTGCGGACAGTGTTGTTACTGGAAAGTTACCGTTCCGTGAAATGAACACTCGAGGGTTGACAAACTCTCTTTGGCAAGATTAACGTACCCACCTATTGCGCGAGCCTACGTTTTAAATTCATTTTTTTATTTTCCTTGAAATTTTTAATTATTTATCACAGTGGCAGGTCTGTTTTCCCTGAGGGATGATTGAGGTATTGGCATGCGAAACACAGATGTGGAAATATGTTATCAACTCGTGTGAGACGAAAATCTATGAAAATTAGACTATGATAGTGCTAGCGACAAACTAACGTGCATTATGTCGAACTCCTACGAAATAATATTCCACACGACTGAAGTCGAGATGTTGCTGTACCTAGCCTACAGTTTTGAGCAACGGTGTACGCAAACCGATACACACGGGTGACAAAGCGGTGCTTGCTGGTTGTAGAAGCTACCGTCGCGCGAGCGTAAATAATTGAGTGCGTGAATAAGTGAAGGCACATGCCTGTGGGGAAATCTTCGAGCGCGGGGTGAAGAAGAGATTGAGGGTTGGCGGGGTGGAGGAACACGGGACAAGCGGCGCGCGAGCGTCGCGCTCGCATGAAGAGACGGAAGGATGTCAGAACAGCCAGTGGGTGGGTTTGGCGAGGAAACTATGGAAAATAGTGGAGATGGGAAAAGTAGATGGGACCGTTGATACGGGGAAGCAAAGTGAGAAGAGTCTGGAGGAAGTTGCAGGTAACTGAGCAGATAGAACGGCGAAAGAAATGAAGGGGATGAAGATCGTGGAAATTCAGGCGAAAAACAAACAGCTAGATACATGAGAACCCGCGAAAATAAAAGGAAAGCTGAAAGGGCGGGGACACGAATGGCGGATAGTAGAAGAAGCTAGAACAATCGAGGAAACAACGAAGTCGAGGGGCGGAATACTAATAAGCAGGAAGGGGGAGGCTGCGGAAATAAAAACAAGAAAATGCTAGACTAGAACGGAGGCAAGAACGCGGGAAAAGGGGACCGCGACGATATGGGGAGAAAGAAAACACAGAATGGCAAGGGCAAACGGAGAACGAGAAGCGCAGCGAGGTAGAACCGGGCAGAATATAAGCATCGTAAGTGGATACGCGAAACAAGATCCCTCGTTTTCCAGGAGATGCGGTTAAGTTAGATTGCTACAAGACAGGTCATAAATATCCCGGAACAGCTTTATACACACGCGCTAGCGTGGAGGGAAACCGGGGACGGTATCAACAGGAATCGACGCTGCATCTACATTGTTCTACCGTGGAACTTGATGCATTTGAAATGCCGTAGCCCGCAGCTGCGAACGTCTGTCGCAGTTCCGCGACACGCAGATGTGCCCCTGCGCCATAAATATCCTGTGGCAACTGAGGAGGAAGCAACCGGAGTAATTCTTCACGGAAATTTTGCTAAATTGGGATTGACCGTCGATTCCTTTTGTAGGTAACACTTGGCACGTCGAGTTCCGCAGGCACGCAAACATAATTGACGGAACGACAGAGTCGCAGCTGACGACTGACACGTTCACTTGCCTGAACTTCAGAGACGAATGAGGCTCCTCGACCCTTCCACACCCCCTAGCAGACGGAGGAAATCCCCTGGTGTAACCCCAATTCCCAGTGCATTCCTCCTGCGCTAAGCCTGGTTGAGGCTGCTGCACTTACAGAACACTCTCAGTCGAGGCTCCTTCAAGGTCTCAAAGGTCTCAGCAGTGGCGCGACACCTCGGGTACCCCGGGATCACCCATTCCCGACCTGGGGACATGTTTTCGAGGAATAATCACTCATGAAACTAGTCCCAAGCCCTGGGGGAGCGTCTTCGAAGCACGCAGCCTACCACACTTCGCGCGCTCAAGGACCCAGCGTCGACCTGATAACGGTGTCGTGCTCGCGACGACGCCGCCAACGGCGCGGACAAACCGGTGGCAACAACAACAAACATCAAAGCCGCGGCTCTCGAGCATGAATCCGAAGGAAGCCAACGTTACAATGCTCCTGTAATCCTGGCTACGTGCAATCATCCCGGCGCGACTCCCAAACCCGGAAACGTGTACCGCAGCACCCAGTCCCGGTTCGGGCGGGAAACACGCGGGGGGTTCGTGCAGCCGCGGCGAATTTATGAACGGCCTGGTAACGCAAACGCAGCCAAACTATCCAATTACCCGGGCATCGGCGAAATCACCTAAACACACCGCGCAGCCGGTCCGATGGAGGCGGCCGCGGCAGTTGCCGTGCCGACGATCCTCGAGTAAGGTGCTCCGGAGGATCGGTATCTGGGCCAAGGACGGTCCATTGCACTCGACACAGTTGCATACCGTGCGTTCGCGTAGGGCGCAATTAATGGTGCAATTTAGCCAGCCTCGAGTGAGCCTCTCGTCCGTGACTGAAACGATACAGCGCACCGCGGCTGTGGAGGGGTGGCCAGACGGGAGAAAAACACGGAAAGATGGCGAGAGGGGCGGGAGGGAAGAGGGGTGAGGGGTTGGGCTGAGTGAAAGTGGGAGAAGGAAGGGAGGAAAAAATAATTTCACCCGTGGCAGAAACGAGGACGGCCGCTGTACATAGGGACCTCGTGACCGGAACGATGCCTTCTCGAGAGTAAACCAACCCCCATTCTCCTACCCTCTCCGTTCGTTCCGCGCAACCCCGCGGAACTCGATTCTTCCGCTCTCGCCAGCGCTGCTCCCGCGCAGCCTCCGCGGCTCGTACGATGCGTTTTCACCGCGCCCGCGTTATATTTCCCAGGAGTGACGTGTTTGCGTCAAGTCGACGACTGAGAGGAACACGTCGCCTTGTGCACCCCTGGCTGCTCGAGAATTAATTAGTTCAGTCGATCGATAACCGAATTCGTGAGAGACTTTTTAATTCAAGGCATATGCTTGTGACACTGTTAGGTACACTAGGGTGGCCCTCATTTTGAACCTGCGATTTCTTTTGCTCTCAGCCCCTAATATGGTCCGATTTGATAAAAGAAATAGTTCCTGAAAAAGATTATTGCAATCGGACCACAGGAAAGGGTGCCGACCAGGCCTTGAAGTTTGAATTCATCAATGGTTAGAATATGAAGAATTTCTCAAAAATGGTAAGCCCTATCGAAATTTTGTTCAAATAATATTAAAAGAGCATTCAATTTTCTACAATTACTGTACATATAAGTTTTCCGTGCTTCCAACCATTTGTTAGATAATAGCGTTTGAATATAGAGAGGTCAGCGCCTCGCGCGTATAGGCGGGACGCGCGAAGCGCTCACCTTTACTTTAAGGTCTGGTCGGCACCCTTTGCTGTTGTCCGATAGCAATCAACTTTTTCAGGGACTCCTTTTTTATCAAATGGCACCGATCTAGGGGGTGAGAGCAAAGAAATACAAAAAAATCGACACTTATAAATAATGGCCACCCTACGGTTTTCTAAAAATGAGACTGCGTGTTTGGTTTTTTTATCTTCTTACTTCGAGGCTCGGCCATTCGTTGCCCCGATGTGCATCGTTACTCGAAAGATCCCTCGGGGGATAGGAGCCTTAACGGGAATCGATACCGATTGTTCATGATCTTTCGCGGGAACACGAAGCAAGATAGCCGAGGCTTTTCCCTGTAAACCGTCAGTGCTGGCCCGCGCCAGATAAAGGGATGAGTTTGGCCAGTGTGCTGCAGCTAAACACCGCTGCTCCGCTGTTTAACACCCTTTCCTGCGACGGAGTCGTGGCCGCGCACCCCCGGGTCGTCTTCGTTGTTGCCAGCCCCTGCATTATTCAACGTGCCCAGGCGACGAGTGAAATTTCTCTGCTGGCGTACGACGCCGACGAAACTTTTCGCGCCGTGTTTTGTCACTGAAATTCGCCGCAGGTTCACCGATATGATCGAATACCCCTCGTTTCCGCCCCTGGGGAACTCGTTTAGAGCAGTGTCTTCGATAACGGTCGCTGCTGTCTTGCTGGTGTCTTCAGTCGCGATTGTTGATTGTATTAGCAGTACCTTCAGCACTAGTCGTTGATTTTTTATTTTAATAAACAGTTGATTACCACCAATTTTCTTTCATTTCCCCTGTTATTTTTCATGTAATAAGCATTTGTTCTTAATGGGTACGGTTTAAGCAAATTTACCCTACTCAAATTTTTTAATATTCTTGTGTATTTTTCCCAAAAGATTTCAATAATTTGTTGATATCGCTCCTTTCCATCATTAATTTCAGTATCCATTGTATCTTAAAATTGAATTCTTAGAAACTGTTTATCAGTGCATATTCTACTCACAATTGTTGACCCATTGCAATATATTAACAACGAATAGAAGCTTATATTAATTTCTTCTGTGGTTAAATCGTCGCCTGATGATAAATAGAAATTCTTCGATATCAAATTCTTCTTTATTCCTTAGATTTCATTATTCACGATTCTTGAGGATCCTAAATTTTCATACCATCTTTCATGGTACTTGCGTACCCTCGCCGTGAGGGCGTAGCCTTATTTTACAATTTTCTTGCGTTCCCTTTGAAACTCCACTTTAGAAGCACTTTTGCAGTTGCCGCTACTTTTCCCAAATTCACAATCTCCAACACCGCCTTCATCTTAATTCTACTTGTCGCATTTTCATGGTTATAATCGCACACGCGGCATTAACTTTCCCTTATAATTACAAACCCACCGTTCCCGCTGCCTTACCAGTGTCGCTTTTGTCTTAATTGCTGTTCGCGCATTACTTCCACAGTCGTAGCAAAAACCGCATATTCAAATAATCTACTTTGCTCGGCCCTCCGGAATGTACTCCGCGGATAACTTTAAATTTATTCCCCTCGAATTTGTTAAAGTTAATCAACGAGCTAAGGCACTAGGGAACGATGCCCTGTCTGAAGTTACCTTGTAACTACCTTCGTGGGTAGTTAAAAATACTTGCAGGCAAAAATTTCCGTTGCAGGAAATTGGCAAATATATTATTCAATTCGGTATGTAAATTACATTGTAGTATCTTGAAAATTATTAACTCTTATTGCTGTGTCTTCTGATCTATAGACTGAGTAATATTCAACTTAATTTTATTTTTCAAAAGATAAATCACTAAGATCACACTGAGGTACCTTTGACTTCGCCAAAAGATTATTATGTATCGATCATTTCTGATTTACACCTTGCTAGAACAGTAATATTATTCATATTCCTCGAGGGGAAAATTAAAAAAGCGGCTCAGGGGGTAGAAACACGATTCCCTGAGTCGCCACAAGATTTCCACCCTCGCGGGAAATTGGCAAGGGGACTTCTAATAAGATGTAGGAAGATACGCGTAGAAATAGGTATGAAAATTTAGATTTTATGGGACAGGAACGCGCGCGCCGCGAATGCTTGATGAAATCTCTGCAAGGCTGGATACCTATGACTGTTAAGGGACGCCATTATTTATGAAAACGTGGTGGAATATAAATGACACGGGAACGTATCCGTTGACACAAGATTCACCTCTTCAATATTCGAAATTAGAAGCTTGCACGATTTTTCTATGTAAAATTATTCTATTACACAATTCTTCCTTTATACAGGTTGCTTTTGCAAGGTGCTTCAAAATTTGGTGGACCTGTAAGTTCTTACTAAAACATATGATTAATATTTCGAGAGTAAACAGGGAGCATATCTTTCGCTTATAGAATTAATTGAGGTCTGATAAGACTACAGTAAGGTAATTGCCCCAGTTGTCGATCAAGTCCCAGTTCTCGATCATTTTCACAAATATTATGATTTTATAGCATTTTTAACAATATTTTTATAATAAAAATGACGTTTTTTAAATGTAAAATTATATATGAATTTGGGACAAATGAAAGAAAATTTTATTGCAGAAGAAAAACCCATAAAAGGTGTTCAGAATAATATTAAACAACCTTTAAAAAAGAATAAACATAAAGATGGAAGTTAGGCATAGCTTATTATTACTATTTATTAGTAAATTCAAATAAAAGTTTATGTGTTGAACATGTTTTGTATGTTTATACAAGTATTTTATAAAAAATTATATTTTTGTTGTACTTAAGTAATTAATAAATACTGATTCATTAAAATTTATAAGATAATTTAATGAGATAAATTATTTATAAATGTTTCGGAAGAATTTTTCACCCGTTTTCGTACTTCAAGTTTTCTTTATAACCTCTTTTTTCTTGATCGACTACTATATTACTGTTCGACAACTGGTTCCGACCGTAATTTAGTGATCGACATCTGGGGCATCAACATTTTTATTCTCAATTATAATTTCCACATTTAAATATATATATATAGGGTAGAACCCCCAATTACTGACACCTACCCAATTACTGTCACCTTAAGTTATTTTACTGAAAATAACGAATAAATAAACGTTGTAAAGTCATACACAAAAAGAATTGTGTAATTCAACCTATAATCTATACGTTAGAAAATGCACCACTTAATATTTTTTTTTCATTAATTTCTATAAGACGATACAAAATTTTAATTTGATGACAACAGTGGGAATGGCTACTTCCTTACTAGTGAAAGAGAAAACAGGGCACTAAAGAAAGGGCTATAATTACTATATTTAAATTATTTACATAATAAACAATAATTTTTTAGTACAATATAAGTATCATAGAATGTCACAACGATCGTAATATAACGATTAATTAAGCCTTTTTAATTAATATATGAGTGATAGTGATGGGCACAAGCGTTTCAAGCATGTTGGTATTACTGTCATAGCAGTGGTTGCTCATGTACATGAGACGACATAACCGTAAAATGAGTAATAAACAGTATTAGGTTAGCTGGCAGTAATTGGGGTGTCAGTAATTCAGTCACACACGTTTTACAGGTGTCAGTAATAGATCTAGAAATATGTTTTTTAGATTAATGAATTTATATATAAAAATAGAAATTCTAAGATCCACAAAATGTTTTTCTTGAAGTAAACATATTAAACCATAATAAAACAAATAAAAAACTTATACTTTTAGTCAATTAATACAGATACTACGTAATAATATTAGAGTCAGTCCTTAATGTGTCAGTAATTGGGGCTTCTACCCTAGATTCTAATTTTTTACTTTGCTATAATCTATATTAATGTTAAAATTAACTGGTAAAAGAAAAGAAGATAATTTTTGTCCATTTAAATAAATTTTTCATTAAAAACATTTCGACCTCCTACTAACTGATCGACGACTGGGGCAATTACCTTACCAGAGAATACAGTCCTCTATGATACCCGAGACTCCTTCATTATTCAATCAATTTCAACTATTGGAGAAGCTTCTTGAGTTACATTCGCTCCCTCTATTCGACAAAAGACTCCTCCCCGAGGCCAACGCTTCGACTGCTTAGAAGTATTTCAAGCACGCTGCGTCCTTCCTCTCTTCCATCCGAGCCCAAAGAATGCGCGCCATTCTCGGATTATGTCGCCCGTTGTGTTCCGTCATGCCGGAGCACGCATCTTCTCCTGTTCCGCAATTCTCAGTGTAATTGGACGCCTCCGTTTGATCCAGCGTCCTCCGCCATTTCCGTGCATCGGGCCAAAGCTGTCTGCTCTACAGGAAATCGCATAGAATCTTTCGCTCTGCCCTCGCTTTCCCGCATTTCGCGCTGCAGGAAGTTTCTCGGACGCAATAAGCCGCGAGCTGGCCAGTTATGCGGACCCACTACTTTGCCTCTTCGATGCCCGAGCATCGATTCTTACGCCTCGAAACACTTTCCGACGTCTTTGACACGCGATTTAGCTCCTAGTAGATAAGCAGGAAAAGCTACTGAAGATTTCTGCTTGAAACTATTTCGTGACTCGTCGATGCCAGAATTACGGGACTAATTCTCAGAAATTCTGACAGCGGTGATTCGAATCCCAGGGAGCATGAATGGAACTCCCTACTTTATTCGATTGGATACGTTCCATTGCGAACTGACACCTTTTCTACCCTTTTTATCGCAGCGAAATGTTCACTTGCCGTTCGAATCGTTTTACCTTAACGCGGCACACAAGGCTGAACGTCGCAGTGTGTTTCCCAACGCTCATTTCCCTGCCGGTTTTTTGTTAATTACTATCGCGCCGAACAAAGGAGTGTTTACATGATAGCAGGCACGAGATCGCTGGCAGCGACTGGCGCGGATTTACGTTCGAGATGTTCGACACAATGCAGCTGCCCCAATTGCAGGTTACCGTGCAAGTTTTTCTACCGCGCGCGAACTGCATCGCCGCCACGTGCATCCAGCCGGCGCGGAACGCAATTCGTCGGTTGCATTATGCAAAAGAAATTGAACGAGCCAGCTGAGATAATGAGGGCGCAACATGGTACCTCATAGGCCTTCCTGATTTACCCTTAAACTTCTGTTCTACTTCTCGGTTATTACTGTTCATCGTTTAGGGTAGAGTGGGGCTAAAAGTCCGGCGGGTAAAAAGTCCAGAATTGAATATCTCTGTTCCTAAACAATGTATCGAGTTTCGCAGTATACTATGTAAAAGGCGAGAAGAAACGGAGGTGACCACAGAGTCGCCAGTCGCTCCTGGATGTTCGTTCGGATTACACGACGCCTTTAGTATTATACGTGTCAAAAAGTGAAATAAATACGTCGTCTTTATTGTTTTCTACGAAGTAATCCAAAGTTTATCAGCGTATCAGGTAAGTACGTTAACATTCTATGTTCCTTTAGTAATGTGTATGTGACGTCCCGGCCCCACCACGGTATCGCGACTTAGTGTCGGCGAGCGCCACCAGAGGTCTAATCTTCTCGCTAGTTCTCAATCTCCAATCCATTCGTTTATATACAAGTTCCGAAATCACATCCTCTGTGTCCCCGTGTGTGTCTAGGGCAGGGGCCGTCAGCTGTAGCCCTACTGATGAGTCTAGCTGACGGTCCCAAGACGAAACACACCTCTTCCTTTCCTCCTCGATCCTTTAAAGCCAATCCACCCGCCCCGCACAGTTTTTACTCCATTGCGGCGTAATCAGGCCGGCCTTAGGGCGCGACGGTACGTTGGAGGCAGCGGGGCAAGAAACTCCTTGTCATTGTCCTAACTTCCACCCAGGACGTGACATGTACATGATATTGTTTATTTGTAAATGATAATATTTTCTACCGTAAATATCGCATAAACTATAGAGGTACCGTTGGGGCAAAAAGTCCCTCAGACTGAAACTATATACAGGGTGTCCCAAAAATGTCGGTTTTCCTTGGAAGGGGTGACTCAGGGGGTGATTTGAAACAACTTTTTCCTTAGCGAAAATATTGTCCGAAGCTTCGTTAAGGAGATATTAACCAAAAACCCCGACCAATCAGAGCGCGCGCCTTCCGCCCGAGTTCCCGCGGTAGCGTTGGCTACGCGGTAGGCGACCGCGCTTGTGCTACGAACGTACGAACAAGCAAGTCGGCATGCATCGAAGGAAACCGCGTTACACAGTTTTTTTTTAAAGCAGAATCTTAAATAAAAATAATTTGAAGTGAGAAGACAAGAAATACGTAAATTTCGTTTTTAAATAAGGCATAAACGAAAAGGTAACGTAACAGAAAATGTACGACAAGTGATCGTAATTCGTTATTGGGGTAAAAATCCGTAGTTTAACAACGGCCAACACAACTAAATTTAAAAAATAATATTAGGTGTATGAATAAATTCTTTCCGACTGAAATTTCTATCGCGGTGGTATTCAGAACCTGCCAGAAAAATGGCAAAAGGTAATTAACAATAATGGAAATAATTTCGATGATCGAGTTGTTTTCATATTTTTTAAATCGAACTGTTATTGTACCCTAAAATCGGAAAGAATTTATTTTCACACCTAATAATCACCAATAAATTAAACAAAACTCACCCTTTCGGACATTCCTTTCCTTGCTTTCCTTCCCTTTTCGGAAACCTGTGTCACTAGGCCACTGTACCGATCCTGGTCATCGGCGTCCAGTGCTCAGCTGATCACACTGCGTCCGGGTTAATGTACCGAATATTCACTTCACTGCACGGCTACTAACACTGATCACTGAGTTTATTTTTCACGGAACGTGTTGTTCCTACGTTATAAAAATTGGTGGCCGCGATAGGGGCCGATTACTGTTAATTACTGGGACGAGATTACTACTATTACCCGGCAAAAAGAAAACTCGTGGCAGACTGTCTCGGGCTGTGCAGTCCGCTGCTGTGCAGCGATCAGATACGGATCCGACCGACGATCGTCAAAATAAAAGCGTAGGCTACGCTTGGTCAAATCGCTCTATCCCACTCGACCTCGTGTTTCGTTCGATCTCTTCGTCGCGCGGTGTGACAATGTATGTGGCAACTTCAGCCAATAACCAAAATACGTGTGCCCCGTCTTTAAAAGTGTGCCCAAATAGGTGACTCGACCAATCGTCACAGCAGCGGACTGCACAGCCCGAGACAGTCTGCCACGAGTTTTCTTTTAGCCGGGTAATAGTAGTAATCTCGTCCCAGTAATTAACAGTAATCGGCCCCTTTCGCAGCCACCAATTTTTATAACGTAGGAACAACACGTTCCGTGAAACATAAATTAAGTGATCAGTGTTAGTAGCCGTGCAGTGAAGTGAATATTCGGTACATTAACCCGGACGCAGTGTGATCAGCTGAGCACTGGGCGCTACCCAACCATAAATCTTTTCGTCCACCGATAACCAGGATCGGTACAGTGACCCAGTGACACAGGTTTCCGAAAAGGGAAGGAAAGCAAGGAAAGGAATGTCCGAAAGGGTGAGTTTTATTTAATTTATTGGTGATTATTAGGTGTGAAAATAAATTCTTTCCGATTTTACGGTACAATAACAGTTCGATTTAAAAAATATGAAAACAACTCGATCATCGAAACAATTTCCATTATTGTTAATTACCTTTTGCCATTTTTCTGGCAGCTTCTGAATACCACCGCGATAGAAATTCCAGTCGGAAAGAATTTATTCATACACCTAATATTATTTTTTAAATTTAGTTGTGTTGGCCGTTGTTAAACTACGGATTTTTACCTCAATAACGAATTACGATCACTTGTCGTACATTTTCTGTTACGTTACCTTTTCGTTTATGCCTTATTTAAAAACGAAATTTACGTACTTCTTGTCCTCTCACTTCAAATGATTCTTATTTAAGATTCTGCTTTAAAAAAAAACTGTGTAACGCGGTTTCCTTCGATGCATGCCGACTTGCTTGTTCGTACGTTCGTAGCACAAGCGCGGTCGCCTAACGCGTAGCCAACGCTACCGCGGGAACTCGGGCGGAAGGCGCGCGCTCTGATTGGTCGGGGTTTTTGGTTAATATCTCCTTAACGAAGCTTCGGACAATATTTTCGCTAAAGAAAAAGTTGATTCAAATCACCCCCTGAGTCACCCCTTCCAAGGAAAACCGACATTTTTGGGACACCCTGTATATTATATTATTTGTTTGCATAATAAGATGGCCAAAGTATAAAGAAATGATGCCAAAGTTTTTAAATACTGTTTTTGTCTTAGTTGAGCGATTTTTTTTAGTTTTCAGTTCAAAGTGAGACTCTGACTAATATTTTTATTTTTTGATAAAGAAGTCATGCTTTCTTTCAATATTGTGTACCAAAATGAATTGGTTTAATAAATATTTGTTGATTTGAATAGAGTTCTTTACTTATTTAGTTTAATATTACACGAAAAGACATTAGGGATTGTCTATCCTATGCAATGGACTTTTTGCCCCGTGCGTGGGGCAAGAAGTCCATTTTGCATTGACGAACATTTTGTGGTATAACTCAACAGAAAATAACAGTATCACCAAACGAACTTCGTGAACGTAAAGCCTGATAGTTATAGTTTATAGAAAATAACACCAGATATCTCTAGATTGTTAGTACTAAATTTTACATAAGTTTATACGAAAAACCGGACTATTAGCCCCACCGTACCCTACTCAACTTCTTCCCGAGCCGAAGTAGAATTTGGCGATTCAATCATTGCCAATTATACTTCAACTACATTCGAGCCGTGAAACGAAGGTTTTAAACGAAACGAGAATTCGTAAGAAATCTTTAGCAGCAACTTGTCTTTGGAATTTTTTTTAAATACCACCCAACGTCTCGTTGTATCTTAGGTTCGTAATTATAAATTTTGTTTTACTCGTTCCGACGCTGGAATGGCTCATTAAAATTTCTTGTTAAAAGTTGGTCGGAGAACACGGCGAACTATTTCCGTCCCGTGTTTTCCTTTTTCGTAATTCCCCTAGTCTAATTCCGTTAATCCTCCTCTCGGCCGTCGCGTCTCTTTTTATTTTACGCCGGTTGCGGGTCAATTAACCGCGGTGGCTCCTTTATTCGGGCATGCGGAGCATATAATTGGAGGCCACGCGCACTCGAGGACTGACCAATTTTCCAGTGGCTTTAAAGGGCCCTTCAAAGCTCCGCGGTCGACGGTAAAATTTCCAATTTGAATTAGTACCAGGTTACTCCCGTTCATTGATCGAACTTCGAGCGTCCTGGGGGAGACGTCGCGGCTGCCTCGAGGTGGATTCACGAGAGTCGTTGTGGTAATCCCATTGAAAAATTTGTAATTCTAAAGAGGCACGCGGGATTTCGCTCGTTTGATAAATCCTTGACCAAGTGGTCGACATTTCGAATCGCCACTAATAACGTTCAACATGCTTCTTATCTCTGAGCATCCTTTTCCATAAAATTAAATATCGATACGAACGCTCATAATTTTATAATTAATATCTCATGATTTCTAATAAAGCTTAGAGGTGTGAATGGTCAATGAATATTATTTTGCGACTGCATCTATTTGGAAAACTCTTTTTCTTTTTTTACTACTTTATACATCGAAATATTGAATACCTCTATCTGAATTATATATTTATTAGAAAACTGTAACCACGAAGTGGGCCCGCACTTAAATTGAAATTTTATTCAGACGTACGAGGTATTTTTAAGAAAGAGGTCGCAGTATTTGTGAACATATAAAACACTTGTAAACATAGACACAAACTGCACTTAACAACATATCTAGAAGGCGAACAGTAAGACAACAGAAATAATCAAACGAGTAGAACTACTAGTGGCTTAAGTAGTAGAAGTCAGCGTGATATCAGACGGTCGCCTCCATCCGCTACACTTCAATTCAAATTTCACTACTACTGTTAAATTAAATTTATGTGAAATCTGAATGCTCAATTATAGAATCATTGACTTAAAAAAAATAAGAAAACAGTATTATTTCTAAGCATACACGAGCAAGCGAAAATTTTTTGTATACCTTTGCATTCGCGATCAATGAATGCGAGACGTTTTTTTTTTAAGGCTTGAGAAACGATGGTCCTAGGGACACCGAAATTCGCGGAGAAATCACTGAAACCCGGGGAAAAGCACGTGGCGCGTCAAATCATGCTGCTAGGACACCATTTGTCTCTTCGGGGCTTCGAGGGCCAGGGCAAGGACGACGGAGGGAGAGTTTCACGCGTCGCCTTCGTATAAAAAGGAGAGGCACCGCGACGAAAGACAAATGGATCCTTCTGATAGAACGAAACCATTTTCAGAATGCTACGACGACGGCGCACCATTTTGTGGACCTATTAAACCTTCATTCAGCAACCATGGAAACCAATTCTCCCGACGATTGTTCTCAGAAAAATTGACTTGTATGCAATTTCCCCACATCAAATCCCATTCCCTGAAATAACCATTCGACAGATTCATTCATTTCGACGATAGATCTGCTTTTTTCGCCGAAACTGCCGCGATATTTGTAAAAATTCATCGGTACTCCGCGTTGTAACATTGATTGCCAATCGAACGATATAAATCTGCTCAAACGTTCATTCGCGCTCCGACGATATTACAGAATTCCGTTGGTAATAACGGGAACAAAGACAATCACGGCATCAAATAGTTGTGAAATTCCACCGTTTCGTTCGGGAAGCTGCGCTGCAAATTCGCTTCATATCGTAACAACAGCGATTAACGAGTTATCGCAAAGTTCCACATGTATTTTCCGAATATAATATTAGCTCAGATCCTCTCGCTCCTACGCAAGGAGTTTATTTAAATATCCTTCACTACTTTTTAGTACCATTTCATCCGCTTCGCTTTTGCATTACCACCCTCCCCAGGCAATCATTAACCATCGTGCCCCGCGTGTGCCTCGCGAAGATGGAATTACGGGGAAAAAGCGGCAACGTGAATTTCACAGCCCCCGTGAATGCCACAGTTTTGATATCAATTCATTACGGCCCTCTCGCCCAACCCCCGTGATATCGCACTATTTTTCACCCCCGTCCGCCCCGTGGGACTGACAACAATGCCGATGGCCAATCGATAGCGCCGCTACCCCTTTCGTCGCCGCCCTTCAGTATCGAGAACTTTCGGTCATTTTTCATCCCCCTTGTCCTGTTCGCGGGCAGCGTTATTGCGAGCGGAGTGACGGCCGCGTGGACAATGCGTGCGCTGGCCACGCATTACCGCTTTCATTCTTCGAATTAGAGGGACAAAGGGGTGCGCGCGCGGCACGCGGCTGCACGTGTCCATCCCAGCGAGATTGAATGTACATATTTAACCGTGGGACACGGGGGTGCGGCGGGTTTGCGTTGATAAAAGATTCGATAAAATTTTTGCCCGCCCAAGTGCCTACGAGATTCGATTACGCGTTCAGATGCGGGGCGGCAGCTGGTTCGCAGATTTAGCACCGCTATATCGAACAGGGTAAGCTGCAATCCCTAGTAGCATTTTCGGTTGGCATACAGTTGGGCCACGCACATAATATTAGTTGGCCAACAGTTAGATTTGGCACTTTTTTTTCAGGTTGGGCCAACAATAGATGGCCAAGGTAGGCTTTCCTACTGTTGCCCAACCATTTATAAGGCCTACCGTACTATATGTAATAGTAATCCAACGGTAAGCAAACGGTTGGATTTTAAATTGTACTTATTATTTATAGGTAACGGGAAAATGTTAGAATTTCAACTGGCAAAATTAAAAAGTTAGGTGGACTCATTTTAAACTAGTTCTCTTCGTATATGCTGTGACCGTCTCCGGTTTGCGAGACGGTTACCGGTGGACGGAGAAGGAGTCAGATGCCGGGTTCGTTAAATGAGTAATTCTATAGGGCGCGGAGACACCTCACAGGCAAGGTAGGGCGCAAGATTGCTCTCCTCGGCCTATTTCGGAAAGATGTTGGTTTTCGGCACAGCGTGACGATGGTCGACGCGTGCACACCTTCACGAAGTTAAAAAGAGCGTCTCGGGTGTTAGGTCCGGCAGTGTGACCCACTAATCCATACGGTACGAGAGCTATCAGTTTTGCTCGCCGCGGCCTTAAATCGGGAGGCCGTACATCTTCGCTTGCGAGACAGTTCGCGGCTTCGCGGCCGCCTAGCGGCCGCGGCGCGAACTCGGCTTATCGGCTCGGCGCCGTACGCTTGTGCGGCGCGTGACGTGACTTCGTCACAATGCTCTAAGATCCAGTATTGCCGTAGGGCATTATTAGTTGGCCCAGAATTGGTTATTCGTAGACAAATCACCGGAAGATGAGTGCAATATTAAACAGTTGGCCCAATAGATGGGGTTTGTAGGCGAAACTACTAACCACCTCCCAATTGTTTCCCAACCGTAGTCAAATTGTCGGGATGCAAATGCAACATTCAACGGTTGGGCCCTGTAAAGGAGGTTTGTAGGCGAAACTACTAACCACCTCCCAACTGATTCCCAACTGTTGGCTACCGTTGGCCAACAAAAATGCTACTAGGGATAATGCTGGCGCTGCGCTAATCATTGGCGCTCCTGATTAAAGTTAAGAAGTACGAGCTTAGAAAGTACTTTTTTACAATTTCTCCTTTTTCTCTCACTACATACTGCAAATTCCAGTAGTTGAACACGATCAATGGACCCAGACGCTTATGGTTTCTACTTTACAGCCGCAGCAATTGTGACGTTTGCGGATCGGTCTCCTGAAAGTGATCGAAATGAATTTCCAGCTTCTACCTGTGGACCAGGTTCGGAATCGACTCGAGATAAATCGGAAACATCGATCAGGTTAAATGTCCCCGGTGCACGAACGACCCTCCAGACTTCCGGCCGTACATTCTCCATGCCGAATGAAAAATCACACGGGTTTCGGGCTGAATACCAAACCAGGTTAGATCGCGCGGCTGCGTAGCGAACAGATGCTTGCGATTTAGCATATCACATTGTCAACGCTGGTTGTATACGTGCATGCATAAAGGATATTCGATTTCGCGCCTGCTAGACGGGAGATCGCTTCAAACGGATTCCTCTGGCGCCGTAGCCACAGCCATTCTTCAAGCTTTGATAAGTATGCAACGCCACATGTCAATCGTTCCTTCTGCACCGCGCACGACTCTTTTTCAATTCTTATAAACGTGTAAATACACATCGTTCTTCTTTGAAATTGATCTGTATCTCTACAGATCCTTGAACAGCTTAAAAGTATTAGAATTGAATGCTACATAGCTGGATATAATATGGACCATGGCAGACAAAATCGACCTTGCTTTGCACTCAATGTCGATAGATTCTAATGAAATTGGAATGTGACAGAGTCCACGTGGGGTTAGGGGGGTTAAGGGGAGGTTCCGGTCTAGACCGATTGAAATAGGTCGGGCTTAAGGAATTTATACCAATGCCTGACTAGCTCAGTCGGTAGAGCATGAGACTCTTAATCTCAGGGTCGTGGGTTCGAGCCCCACGTTGGGCGAAATTTTTTTTTTTTTTTTTTTTTTGAAGGGGCGATGCCTCGCAGGTGACCGCCAGGTATCGTCCACGCAAAATAGCGCGGAAAAAGGGTTTTGGGGAGGTCTCCTCTCATTCTGTTGAGCCTATCAACAAAGGGCATTCCGTGCGGCCGGGGGCGGTAACCAGATGAATCGGTAGTCTCTTCACGGGCCGTCTCCGTATTGTACGACAGGGCTGAGCAACTTGTTCGCCGCCGCGGGCCGCACAGTCCCCACCATGGACCTGAAGGACAGTGCATGAGCTAGACTTATAGACGCGGGGGTGTAAGCGAAAGACGCAAGGGGAATCAAGCTGTTTAAGCCATCTTGTTATGATATACTAGTGGTGCCATCTATGTCATACCGTGGTAAACTTTGAAACTTTACACTTGCATTACTCAGGTTTCATAAATTGATCAATGTTTTTATAAATAATACATATTTATACGAATTGTAATACATAGGGTGGATGAAAATACGTTATATTTAATTGCCAGAAAATAACTATATATATAATGGGCTATAGAGTGCACTACTAGTATATCATAACAAGATGGCTACACAGGCGATTCCCCTTCCGTCTTACGAGTAAACCCCCCGCAACTAGGCACTGTCCTTCAGGTCCATGGTCCCCACTACCAATCAGCCGGTTGCCCCACCATCAGCAGATTAGCCGCCACTCCATGTCCGTTCCTTAGGTACCAGTACAGTGTAGTGTAGGAGTTAAAAGAGTATGGTGGGGGTCGCTCTCCTGCGGCCCAGCAGAGCAGGCAAGTCGGGGAACGGGCCGCGGGTTGCCCAGCCCTGTCGTACGATTAGGTCACTGTGGTGGTTTTAGTCAGTAGGAGTCTGACACTACTCCGATTCCTCATCCGGCGGGTCGGGGTGTACTATGAGGACTTCCCCATGGAAAAAAGGTGATCCTTAGGAATTAATGGAAAATTATTACAGATAATTTAAAGGGCCTTTTGGATTGTATTAAGAAGTCTTAAACTATAGAAACATATATTTTTTTATTGTAATTAATCATTGCAAATGACACTGGGGATTCGTTGAAGTGGAGGCGTAAAAAATTTCATCCAAAACGGTGGGACTTGTAGCACCTACACCATTCGTTTGAAATAAGAAATAGGTCCAGATTATTAAAGGGCATGAAATTCCTTAGTGCACAAAGCTTTGAGAATTACAAAAAACGACATTTTTTTGCAAAATAAGGACACTTTTTCCCTGTGTTTCGCGCTTTCAACGCTTTGAAAAATACAAATTTTTTAAATGTTAGAGGTTTAAGCCGCGAGTATTAAATTGTTGAAGATTTATTCTAAATATACAGTGGCGGACGACAGAAAGTTTACACCCTTTAAAATCGCATAACTTTTTTAGAATGGGTCCAAACGACTTGAGTTTTTTTTTGAGAAGCTATTTGGACTAATTCTAAAAAAGTCATGCGATTTTAAAGGATGTATAGGAGTGGTCCGTGAGGGTGAATATCATTACACACTATAAACAATAACAATGTCTAAGTTTATTAATAATGATGCAGAAATACCAAGATCACACAATTTGTGACGACACACCGTATGAACGAAACGTCTCGCTCGACGGTTGGTTATGTTCTGACGATTTCCATGGACGCTCAACGGTCGTCCGGAAAACAGAGAGTGGGTGGAAAATACCCAAACCGTTTTTAAGGGAAAGTCCTTTTCCCACGATACCTTCGAGTAGGTTGCCAAGGCTGTCGCGACCGAACCGAGGTGTCCTGGCAATCGTCACGTTTATTGCCTACGCCTCGGCCCGGTCGCCCGCGGTACGCACTTGAGTGAGGGACCGTCTAACCCTGAGAAAATAAATCTTTCTCTAGTTCGACAGTCCGCTACAGATGTAAACTTTCTTTCGTCCGCCACTATATCCATCCTTTTTATGGTTAATGTGTGTCCAATTGCTTAAACCCAACCACCGTTTCCACCAACAATAACTTCACAATTTTTTCGAATTTCAAAAAATCCCTTTACACACACATTCTTAAAACGTTGAATATTCGAAAAACGAAAAATAAAAAAATCGATTTTCAGACCGAAACCTCCCCTTAAGCCGTCATTTCGCAGGTGTCAAATTTGTCTGAAAAATACAATACCGTCGTAATATAACATAGCTCCACCCTTTTCCTCTGCTCTCTGCTCAAAGGACAACCTTCCTCCTTTCCCCCCAATTCCTTCTACCACCTCAAAACAGAGACTCACATACCAGCGACACCTCCATCTAGCCTGAAACACGCATCTACTTTCATGTGCCCGCGTCGGCTGGGAAGAGAAATCGCGTGCTGACTTCCGAACGCCCGTCGAGACGAATGCAACACCGTCGGAAGCTCGCGAGATATTCCGAGTGCGAAGGCACTCGTGCAAAACGAGCGACGTCTCCACCTGTTCGCCGAAGATAACCTTAAACTCTTTCCAATCCTATATCCCGTGACTTATGGAGCCGACACGAGACAGTATTAAGGGGATGTGCTTGGGGGGAGGGTGTTGGTGCTCCGTGCAGGAAAGAGTAAGGACACGTAAGTCGGGGGTGTTAGTTCGCAGCCTGGTCACGACGCTGGTAGGCGGTGGCGCGGTCTGAGGAGTTGGGGGGTGGTTTCCACGGGAGGGGCACGAGGCAGATGGGAGACACGAGGGACTGCATTATGCATCTGAGAGTGGCTGACTACCTCGGCCTCGACGTTCAACGCGTAGTACACGCTTTCGTGGAATATTCGACGAAGCTCGAATTTATGGAGCCCTCGGAATGAACGATCGACACTGAACTCCCCTGTTTCCCTCCTTTAACGAGGGGGGAATGAATAATTGCGATGTTTAACATTAAAAGTATGAATTCTGCAGCGAAAAGAGGATTTGGAGGGTGGAAGCGGCGACGTGGCGTCTCTGGGGCTTGATTCTTTAATGTGGCTTAGCTCTAAGGTTCTTCACTTGAGTAGCTTGTATGCTAGGGTACTGCCTACAATAATCTGTATCTTATTTCATCAATTTCTCAACTCCTCCATTATTTTATTGCCAATTGCGTAATTCTACCATTCAGTTTTCCTATCTCAACCTTCCCCGATTTCCCAGTTTATCAGCTGGTACTCTGTGGAGAAGTTCTGTCAATGTCTTAACCCCTTAACCTCCCTAATTCTCGTCAACTAATTCCCTGAAATTCCATTCAATCGCCGAACAAGCAGCTCGCATTTGCGCAGCGCAGCGAACAATGTGCATCCGGTTACGCGGCGCGAAACACTTGTGGCTCGTGCACGGGGCAACACAGTTCCCGGATCCGCAAACTTCGCGCTCCACTTTGTGTGCATATTTACATTTGATCCCGGCCTCTTCTGGAATCGAGTTTATTGTCTATCGACAGGCCGTCAAAGGAGACGGAATCATGGGCGTTGCACGGTGCACGCCCGGGGGCCGAGAGAACCGAGAGGTCGGGGGTGGTGGGCGCACCTTCTGTGTTCAGTCGTGCGAAACTACTCAAGGACATGTACAGGAACCGTCACAGCACCGTCGACGGATCCTGTCGATGCCACCACTCGACAGGCTTACCACTAAAGCCCTGTGATTCGATTCGAGCCAGCGACCCAGATCGTTCCTGACATTTGCCAGACGATCCATGACAGATCCACCTTTGCCAGCAGTAGCACACTGACTTCCAGGCTGTTTCATTTTTATGCCCGGAAGCGTCTCCGCCTGGTATAAATAAAGATGAAATTTGCCCCGGTTACCCGTGAAACACGGTGCCCATTCACGGTCGTTCAGTTTCATTTCTGTTGACTGGGCGGGGAACGTATCGAAGGTGCTTCTTATCGATCGAGTGCTTGGGGAATACTGTATACGTTAAAGTTAAAAGGGGCGTGTATCTAATCCAAATAGGAGATTCTAGTGTTTAGTGAACTATGCGGTATTGAGTTTTCAGCGAAATAAAAAGATTGCTAAATTCGCAATAAATAAATAATGAGTTGCAATTACTGCTTACTGTGAACTCATTTCATAGTTTATTACTTTACTGCCGGTTGGCCTAGTCATAATAAAGTAGAATCACATATTTTCATGGATGAAGTTCCTAAGACCTTCTTCGTTGCCTTTAGCTGATACTAAAGGTGCTAAATACATAATAATTTCAAATCTTCTCAGAATGACTCGTAAGACACATTTAAGGAGCATAAAATTATACTACGGAAGGATAAACCAACGCGCAACATGCTAACCGAAGCCTGAAATGAACTACAAAGCAGAGAGATCTGGCACGAGTAGTACAAGTCCACGCATGATCAGACATATGGACCTGAAGAAGGTTTGTAGCGAGCACTGCGTCGATTTTGCTGGAGGTCGTAAATCTCCTCAACGCAATGTCACTTACTCTTGCGACGTCTTACGGTCACAAGAGCTCACTGGATTAAAAAACTGAATGAAAGGTGTGTCCTTTAATAAACTGAGACACCCGATTAACAAGTAACAAAGTATGGTTTATTATATTTGAGACAGCCCTGTATTGTACAGAAAAGTGGTGTCAATTGAACACGCTTGGAGTTTTGTTGGCTTCTCACGCGGAGGAGCCTGACTTCACGCAGGAAGACTATAGATCCTCCCTCAGAGGGTGTGTCTTAGAAAAAGAAGAAGTGGTCGAAACTAAACTATTGGTGAATCGTGGTGTGGAAATGGTTCGTGGAAAAGTGCACAGGAAAGGGAAACCTTAACAAATAAATCAGCCCCGTGAGCCGTTGGTCGCGCGGCCATCTGTTTATTATCGCGGCTGTCTGGAGACCCTTTGGCCGTGAAGCAGGTAGATCGCCTGAAATCTTACAAGTACCGTGACGCTACGTGTTCACAGCCCTCGTATCAAGTAGGTATACGAGGCGCGGACTGACAAACCGAATGTTTAGCAGATGTGCTGTCGAAAAAGGACAAGACACCTTTGTGCGTCCTTAGTGGTCCGGGAAGCTAACGCTCAACAAGGTTTAAGTATTGTTGGATAAAAGTGACATAGATATATGTATTCTGAGTTACAAAAGAGGTGTGCATGTAACGTGTCTCGCTACTCGGCTCGACGCAGGCTGCCTCGGCCGCGCAGTTCTCCCAGCTCACCGTCTAGCAACACTTCTCTGGCAACGCTGTGCCATGCGGCGCTTGTCTGGCAACTGGCGTCTGCCGCGACGCGAGCCTACTACAGTATGGAAGATCTCAAATAATGAAATCGTTTCCAAGTAACAGGGGACACTAGAAACTAGAAAATCTCTCAGGAAATGTATAAAACATTTTCCTAATAGGCCCCCTAATTTCTGTCGAATAGTATTGAAAACTATACTATCAGGCAACGATACTAGATTGATAAACGAAGAGGATTAAACGAGACGATGCTCAAAGTTTAAAACAAACTAACAAATACAATTTCGAACAAGTGGAATGGGTCAATAAGAGATCGCCAGACACCAGCAAGTAGAACAAGTCAGCAGAAAATCATACATTTCAAGAACCCCTCGAGAATAACACGATTCATGAAACATTCTAAAATTCAACCTACTTCAATATTCCTTCTCAACATCGAAATTCGTTTTCTGTGACTTGTACTCGTTCGAGGCGAGGGAGGCGGAAGGAAGATTACGTAACACGTCGGTTCGTTCGTTTGTGGGCGAAGCTGCGCGCTCGCGCGAACCGTAGACGCTATAAAAACAGCCCCGCCGTGTGCCCAGTGATTTGTCTCCCGATACGGTTCGCCACTTTTCACCTGCCATCGATTTCGTTCGCTCTCTTTCTCTCTCTCTCGATCGTTCTGCCTCCCCTTATTTTACTTTTATAGCTGGTCTACCGCAGCTGCAGCTGCGCGCCGCCGCGTCCTCGCGAGAGTACGTCGCGAGGGAAACGCGTATTGGCAACTGCATTACCTTGATTTATTTTTTATTTGCTACCCGCGTCGCCCGCCGCGTTTCGCGCGATGACGATCGAGCCAGTTTTCAACGGCAGAGTACCGTGACGAATGTTCACAATTTTTACACGGCGTGAAAGTGTAACACGATTTGCTAGCGATCTAATTTCATTTCTGAATTGCCACGTGCTAGATCAAGTTTATCGGCTCTCGTTCGCGCGATAGTATTTTTAGCAAAGTTCTACTGTAAAACGAGTTTTTACGAAATACAAGTGTGCGGTTCATGAGAAATTTTGAATACTGTGTGGGGTCATTCCAAGCAAAATCCGGCACTTTTTGGAGTAACATTTCGGATTTACAGTTTACGGAGATACGTTTACATATCACTAAAAACTCCAACATATCTAAATTTCAGCACAGTCCGAAATGTCACTCCAAAAAGTGTCAAATTTCGCGTGGAATGACTCATGATGAAATATGTATTGATTTACAAGTCCTCTTTCTTTAAATAATAACTAAAAGAAGCTTTTGAATACAGAAATTTACAAGACACTCGATAAACCCAAAATTGTGATTTCGTTTTGAAATTAATAAATTTTCTGATTCTGTTTCAGTTTTCCATGCTTGGCCATGTAATGATTCGAATACAACCGAAACTTACGCCCTGTAAGTGATACAAATTACTGAGCATCGATCAATCAAAATCTGCGCCCAGCCGTATTTCAACATCATTTTGCCGGCCCTGTCACGTATCTATCTTCGTTTGGCACCCTCTGTCTCCGTCACGCGGACATTTTTCGCCGTCTGCCATTTTGCAATGACCGTGGCGCTACGAAAATCGTGGCTCGCGATCATCTCGCGGATTAATTGTCGGCCAGCATGGAGACAGATTGGCAGGCGTCCTGCAAAAGGGCACCGTCATCCCTGGAACTGGACAAATTTCCCCCTCGCGACGCGCACAGATTTAAGTCACTGCCGTCAAATTGGAAAATGTCGTCGGGCGTCAATTAATTTGATTAACCTTGACTGGGTGTAATCGTTCCTATGACGAAGATTGTGAGAAAATCTCTTTGGGATTCCGCGTATCACCAACCCTTTCGACGATATTCTAAACGAATAATAAATTCCTTTCTAAAATAACAATTAGAATAATACGAATGCTAAAATGTTTATCAACGCCTGGGTCCAATTTTTCACGTCAAACAACGCTGAATGAAATTAGTTGTCGCTTTTGAAAACGGAGAAACAATCGTTTGAAAAAATATTGTATATCACGCCGTGAAATTTAAGTTGTTGACCTGAATTAGGGTGAAATTGTTGATGACGAATTTGTATTAATCTAAGAAAATGGAGTCTAAACAGGCTAAGGTGCACATTGAATGATACTCGCAGCATAATATGTGCGCTTAACAGCAAGATTCGAGGTAAGTGCAACGAAGCTAGTGAAGGAGGAACGTACATAGTCAGACGCTCTTCGTACACCAATATGACTATAACTTTTCACACGTTGATTATGTTAAAAATTGTTTCGAGTAAAATTTATCCCGGCTAATGGGTACTTTAAAGTCGTGCAGAAATTTTGCAGAAACAATTACGTTAAAAGCTCATGTCACATATCTGTTCACCACTGTAAAAGCTGCATAAAATCTTTTTTACATAAATCTACATAACGGCGAGCTGGATGTAACAAAGTTAGTAAAACACCCTGCATATATGTACTTCTGTCTCCAGATACCTCGATCCTGTTTTCTAGCCGTATAACGTGGTGTATTATTTTCGAGATTTGTTGCAGCATGATATAATACACTGTGCAGCCCAAGTTTAATTCTCAGAATTGAATCCCACGGCTACTTCGAGGGGCTGCAACGACAAGGGCCACCCCCTCTGTTTTACTTCAGCCACGTAAGGGCAGAGCTCGATGTACGGCGTTGTAAATTCTGCGAAGAAGTCGTCAGAGAATTAGCGCCCCTTTCGACCTCACTGGTGAGCTTTTCCACGGACCAACCAGGGAGCGCAGATTGCAACCACGTTAGCATCTTGCAAAACGAAGGCAGAAATGAAAGCTATTTACCGAAGCTCGAGAAATGTGGGCCACATTTCATCCATCGATACGTTGGAGAAGCTTGGAGAAAAAGTATACATTATTTATCACTTAGAAGTGTTCGGGTATAAATTGATATTCCGTGCTCAAGATATCCAGTTTCATTAAAACGTGCGAAATTGGATTTAAGCGTTTCGTTGTTCAGCTTCTTTTAATGGAAAATCTTGGAAAAACTCTCGTACATAAAGTCGTGCTTCCCTTCCTGCCTTGGCGACCTGTTTCTTATGTTCATGCATTTTTCAAGATTCGAAGTTTTTATACTTTTAATATCTGCCGGGTCAAGATTGAAAACGCCAACACGGTGACGAGTAAACGACAAGAACCTACTCCGTCCCGAAGAGAAGACGAGGGAAGTTTATTTTCCCTCGCTTCTGCCCAGCTTCTTCCGCATTCTTTCCCCAAGAGAAGGCAGACAATCAGTTTCCACGAGACAACGGCCCGCTGGCAACGATGAGAAACGCGGCTGAATATTTTTAGTGTCATAAGTATTTTACTCGAGATTTCCCAAGAAGGCTGATTTCCCGTCGAACACCTTTAAAGCATCCCTGCCTCCTTCCATATTTCATTCACAATTCCATTCAATTCCCCTATAAAGCCAACTACTTTTCCTGCTTCAAATAAACGAATGTACATTCCCTATGCTCTTTATGCAGCCCCAGTAACCAGATTACAGTACAACTTATTACCTCAGAAGTTATTCCATCCATTCCAAAATATGAATTATTAAAAAAATTAAAACCGACTTCAAAAAAATAAAATTGCTCTAAAAAGTTAACAATAATTTTTTCCCTTATTTAATCTACGACTCTCATATTTTTTAAGCCGGCGCCAGATTTACACAGTGCAAATGATGAGGCACCGACTTAAAAAATATGAGAGTCGTAGATTAAATAAGGGAAAAAATTATTGTTAACTTTTTAGTGCAATTTTATTTTTTTGAAGTCGGTTTTAATTTTTTTTAAATTTTTTTATTTTTAACTTTTTAGTTTTATATATATATTGCCACAGCATGCTGAGGAGATATGCGCGTACGTACATAAAATAATAATAATTAGGTGACAATAGTCCTTATTATAAACCATAACTGGCAAAATATTGGGCCAATGTTGATGCAGTGTAGGATGGGACCACCGGGGCATCGCCCTCTTTCGAATAAAAAAAAGATCATCAAAATCGGTCCATATGCTGAGGACTTATGCGAGAACAAACATATAAATTATTATTATTACCCATAACTGGCAAAATATTGAGCCAATAGTGATTTAGTTTAGGATGGGACCACCGGGGCATCGCCCTCTTTCGAATAAAAAAAGGATCATCAAAATCGGACCATCCTCCTTTTTGAAGTCGGTTAATAAAAGAAGAATTGCAAACGAAGAACAGAACAAAAAAAATAGCACAGCACCAAAAACATCTGAGAATTTTTCAAGCAACATCGACAACGTTTTCGGGTAAAGTTTCCCCGTTTATCTCTGTCCAGGAAACTTTATAAATTCATTCGCTGTTTATCGATCCCTCGGCTCGTAACAGGTGTTCAACAGTTGATTGCTTCTACTTACTTGTTACAGCCATTACCAAGCGTACACCACGCCCTTCCAAGGGTACATGAAATTCACCAAACAAATTCCCGAATCTCTCTAAAACTCAAACACAGCCGAAGTCATCCTGGAGTGCCAGAATTTCCCTGAAAACATTGCTGTCTTAACACTTCTAGAGGCGACAGAGTAACTTCCGAGAGTCTGCACTGCTTGCTAGAGTACACACGCTTCAAAGCAATAGCTCCGCTATGAAATCGCCCGAGAGGCATCAGCGGAAACGGGATTCCTCGGAGGCAGAATCCCTCGATACTTCCGATCTTATCTCTCGGCGACATCAAAAATTCGTCGCGTCGACGGCTCAGCGCGAGTTTCCTGCAGTTTTCCGGTCCACGGGAAAATCCGAAACACGCTACCCACGACAGTTCCGTTGATGTACAACGGTAGGAGAGGCCATGCAAAGGGGAGAGAACAGGGGTGAAGAGAAGAGGCGCGAAGAATGCTGGGTCATTCGTGGCGTAGCCTGCTCTCCGAAGCTCCGGCAGGATCCACGAAACGCTATCGCAGAATTTTTCTCCGCTTCCCTTTCGCTGGGCGCGAGAGGAGTGATTTACCGACCATTCCGAATCCTCGATGACAGTGGAAATTTAAGGTCTGCCATCGGTGGGCCACGCGATGAGGCGATTTGTTTGACTAAAGGAGTGCAAAAATGTGGGACCACGCGAGAGGCTTTGGACGCGAGATGGAGGAAGCTTCTGGCCTGTCTGCGGTGAAATATTCTCGAAAATTTTCAGTGGGAATGTGTTTCTGGAGCTATCGGTTCAGACCCAGACAGCTCCAATTACAATCGGTTTGGCGTCATTGGCTGTAATTATTTGATATCTGAGGGGAGAAATCTATCGGGCACCTGGATAGAAGTAATGATTGTAATTCAATTGCACAGTTCGACAGCCATCTGGACTTGTAACATTCAGTAGCCGGTTCTTATTGGTTTTCGCGCGCTGAAAACGAATCCGCGAACCGTTTGTCGCCATCGCCCTCGGTTTTTGAGAATTTCGATTTTGAAAAAAAATGCAAATTTATTCGGTTGCTTTTTCCGTCAAATTATTCTTCGAATTCTGCATTGAAAACCAAACGTGACTTACCACTTCTGTTGATGCTTCCTGAAGGAAAAATGTCAGCTGCATCGCGTGGAGCAGTCAGATTTTCTCCTAAACTCTTAAGGTAGATAACCCCATTACCGACCACGTCCCCATTAGTGACCAATTATTCATTTATTACTGTTTATTGCAACATAGAAAGCGAAATATCAACCAGAACGTTCAGAAATTATAATTAGAGGTGTTTCATTTATTGTTTCATACGTTATTTATGTAGCCATACATTCATCTTTAAGTAAATTCACATGTAAATTAGGACTTGATCATTGACATGAAAGTTGACAAAGATTCTAATAACGTGAGGTTATACTACAGATATCATTAAACTCGTAAATTTTACAATAAAAATACTTAGATACGTGCAGTAACTTACTCAAATTAACTAGAAATATATACAGAATTATAAAATAAAAAGAATATATTCATTTTCTTTCATTATTGTAGCAGAAAATCGTGGTCGGAAATAGGTACCGTCACAGACCGGTCTGTACCAGTTTTCGGACATTTTACAAGTGGTGTTGTTAGACCTAACTAAAGTACTCAAGTAATTTTTTAATTATTAAATTTTGAGTACATTTGATTTGTACTCACAATTGAGTACAAAAAGTACTACCATAAATATATTTTCTTTAGAAAATAACAATGGTGAAAACAAAGAAAAAGGAGCTGAAGCGCGCGAAATACACGGAAACCGAGTTAATTGAAGCAATATGTAAAATAAAATCTGGAGTACCCCATAGTAAGGTCAGCCGTGGAGGAAATAATAGAAAACATAAAAGAATATCTTAAACAGGTTGTAAATTGTTTAATTTTCATAAAATGTTAATAAAAACAGTTTGTTATACTCACGAACACAAATTTAATAAACAAAATGATGCATTTACAATGGGGGAAACTGCTGGTCAATAATGGGGCCGTGAGACGGTCGATAGATGGTACAAGTTGGTCAATAAAGGGGACATCAGGTCCAATATAATTTTCGCCATAATTTTTGTGCAAATAGTCAAAAATCACTCTAAAAATAATTTTATTAAGAAACTAGAGACTTAAAAAAATACAACGATCCATACTTTACTCAAACATTGTCGTATATTAGTAAAAAAATTACTATTTCGAACCAGTCACACTCTTAAACGGTCCCGAATGGGGACATTTACCTTAGTTGTGAAAATAAATTGAAAGATATCTGCAAAAATGGGTGCATTTCGGGTGTTCTTTTCCATTTGATCGTTATTTAAACATATTTAAATGTTCACAATGCACTAACAACTTATATCGTTGTGTTCGGGAGGGTTCATAGCATAATTTCGCCACCAAAGATGATCAAATTTGAATATTTGCAGTTTTTTCCAAAACCGAATTTCTCAAAAACCGAGGACGACGGCGACAAACGGTTTGCGGATTCTTTTTCAGCCCACGAAAACCTATAAGAAGCAGCTATTGACAAGTCCGAAAGAAGTCAAATTTTGTCGAACTGTTTATCAGTCTATCTTCATCCCTAAATTACAAATATATCCCACCTTCCAATTTCTCCATTGCATTCTATTCTATTCTATTTTTCTATTCTCTAACTTCCAGATATTCTGCCTCTGGCACTTTTTACAGTGCACTTTTTCCGCCAGCTCGGACAATACGTGCCCATTAACGACGACTTTTCAGGACGCTTAAATCCCAGTCACCCACCGTGATACTCCGCGATTCCCAGCGAGGGACGCGCACAGGGCTCTCTCTAATTCTAGAAAAGGAGCGCTGTAATCCAGTTGCACCGAATCAAAGGGACCTCGCCGCGGTCCGTTCGGGGCTGGTAATGGCAAATTTGTTTTTGTTAACGAGTATTACGTACATTGTAGCGGCGCAAAGAGGGGATCCGCGCTTTGCGGACCGTCCGGGAGTTAAACCGATTTGCAGAGGGGAAATTCGCCGGGTATTATATCGTCGTTTAGCTCGACGTTCCACGCTAATCCATTTAGGGTCGACATTAGCTGACTTAGACGCCGGGCGAACTCTGTATCGCATTAAACTCGGCACCGTTCTGTTATCTGACGTTTTCTCAAGTGATACGCGACGTCTCGGTGCCCGCAGTGCCACGGCTGAATTGCAACGATACAGGCAACTTCGTTCGACGGTGAAGTTGAAGGCAAGTATTCGACTGTCACACGATTCGTTTCGAAGTCAATTCAATTTACAACGAAACTGTGGTCTTCCCGACGTCTCTGGTACCAGGGACTCTTTTCTATTTTTATTTTCGTAATGTCCAGATTTTTTTATGTTCCCGGTTGTAAGACTTGGAGAACTTGGAATTTCTAATATGCTCCTATTATTAGATCACAATGCAGATGCCTCCTAATCACGAAGATATTTCGGATAATAATGGTTATTACGAATTGGGATTCAAATGGAGGACATGTCTGTTAAAAATTGTAGATTAGAAGAGTGTTTAACAGCTGCTGTTTGGAATCCTTTCATCGTGAGAAATTTAATCTTGCATCTAATTATCAGGCAAGAGAATGTTTAAACAGTAACGTTGTTCAAGTATTGTACATCTCAACTCGTCTTTAAACTTTGCGAATAAAAGCCCCTGTCCATTGCAGTCCACTGGCAGTTTGACCCATTTCGTGGCACTGTGTGCAATTTATTTAGGGCCCTCAAACCTCTCAGCAGTCCTAATTACTCTTTTAATTTTGAAGCTTGGTATTACCGAATCCTGCCGCAGCGGGGCTTATTAAAACGGTAGGAATTAAAATATCTGAAGGAAGAGGTAAATTAAAGCCAAGGGAGGGCGAATAAAGAAGACGTAAAAATTAGTCGCGCGAAACTTTGTAGGGCTTATGGGAACAGGGGAGAGCTCGAGATAAATCGAGGTTGGCCGTGAATCATCCCTATGGAAAATATCATCCGGACGTTCCATCAACGTTATAGGCTTGTCATGTTCATTCGATTTTATTGTTGTAAAGGGGACTAGGCAGTCAAGTCGCTGGAAAATCAAGTATTTTTTGCGAATTAATTGCAAGGAGATGAAAGCAAAGCACAGACTTTTCCTTTTATACAATGTTTATAACTATCATGTGGAGTAAGAAAATATTTTTTTATATCTATTTTACTAATGGCGCTAGACGAGGTTGAGTATACAGTGTTTTAGAAAAATTGTCTCTGGGTTTGCACTGATATTGAGCTTGAGAATAAAGATACAACTGTTTTCTTGAAATATGTTTCTCTTAGAAGTCGTAATTTCGGCCTGAACCTTCGAAAAAAAAATAGAACCCAAATTATTAAAATAGCAACTAGGAGAAGGCGATTTTTATGATAAATGTCGATTTTCGGGGTGCACATATGGCTGTTTCTTTTTTTATCTCAGAAGCTTGAGTTTTTACACTTTAATGTTGAGGTTCAGGGCAGAAAGGAGTATATTTCGAACAATGCTGTAAAAATTTCATGTCCATCCGACCTTCCATTCTTTTGCAATCACTGCAAAACCGCAGAAAAAAACGCGTACATATCAGACGACTGTAGCGCCGTCATATATATGTATATAGTGTTAAAAAAAAAATTTTTTTTACAGTTTATAGTATTAACAAACAGTATCCAAAAGTAGTAACCACAATTTATATTCATCTCCTTGTAATTAATTCGCAAAAAATACTTGATTTTCGAGCGGTTTGACTCCTTAAGAAATATTCAATTGAGCTTACAGTGTACTACAATAATTGAACCAAAATCATAGTATTATTAGATCATTCAAATACAAGAATGAGGTGGCCCAATAAAACTGGAACAGAATTATAACTATAATATTCCACCCAAGGAACAATTACAGAAGACAATTCTAAGTTTACACATAAGCTATCCCATTTCACTACAAGAAATTACACATTACGCTCCTCCACAGTGTGCAGTGTTTTACTTTCATTAACTTATTCGTGCTTGCGACTAGTCGCAGTGGATTACTCCGAAAAGCCCTTCCAAACCCGCCTCTCTTTGAGCTTAATTTAGGTGCTTTCCTTTGCAGACTCTTTACATTTTTACAACTCCAATACGCCATGCTGCGGCAACGTTTAGCATCATTAAGCTGCGAGGGCAGAAAAGTAATTAGACGGAAGCACGAGACAGGTCAAACTATAAAAGATCCGGCATGGGGGAGGACTTTTGTGCGCAATATCGCCCGTGTGTTCCGCGATATTGCGCTCCGTCGCGCGTTCCTCCGCGAGAGCTTACCTCGAAAAAAAGTGCGCGTCCTTTTTTTTAACGATACGCAATCGGGGAGGCGAGGCAAAGGCTGCAACGGGGTCAAGGATTTCCTTTCGCCCGTTTCACGTCAAAGGAACATCTCGTGTGGCAAATTCCGTGTTCCTTCGTAAAAATAAAAAAAACTCTGCCGCGAAGGAAGCTCGCGGAATATTCACGGCGAAGAATAGGTGTCTCTGAAGTATCGTGTTTGAAGCGTTCGACTTCCGCGTCTGTTCTCCGATTTTCGAGAAAAGTTTCTCGAGTGGATGTGCACTTTTCAGAACTACCAATCCGAGGACAAAGCTGGTACTGTGCAAATGTACCCCCTCTGAAGGTAGACTGTATTTTGTTGTCGAAAAGCCAGGGCAGCATGCAAAAAATTGTGGATCCACCAAGGTTCGAAGTCCCCGTTTTTATTTCAATTCACGGGTCAGGGAAATCCCATTCGATGACGCACAACAGGGGTTGTCCGCGACGGTGCCCCTTCCTCAAGGACAACCACCCCATCTTAGGAACTTTGGTGACTCATCCACATCCAATCAGTCATCAAGGAATTTGCCTGATTTCAAAAAGCACCGCCTTTTCCGGTTTTCCTCCGCCAGCTCTACAAGCTCATTTAAGGGGGAACACCACTGTGACGGCCGGAAAAGTAAGCCACTTTTAAGAATTTTTTTCAGGAATAATTTGCAGTTTTCATAGAAAATTTTTATTATGTATCTTTAGTACGCTGTCTTAAGAGACTATACAAAAAAATAAATAGAAAAACATCCATAAATTTTAATATATTAATTAATCTTCTAGACCTCCCCACGCGAGCTGGTCGAATGTGTAACTATGGAACAGCAGGTCCGAAATTAAATTTCAAATTTTTTTTATAAACTATATGAGTGTAGTTTCCGTTGTACGTACGGATTCTTTGATTGAAAACAAATTTTTTTAAATACGCTCGAAAAACTATCCATCTTATTCGCGGATTTTCAAAATTTTTCTTCTAAAGCGCACCATTTTTACAAAAATAATTTGTTTAAAAAATCGGTACGCACAACGGAAACTACACTCATATAGTTTATAAAAAAAAAATGAAATTTGATTTCGGATCTGCTGTTTCATAGTTACACATTCGACCAGCTCGCGTGGGTGGGTCTGGAAGATTAATTAATATAATAAAATTTATGGATGTTCTTCTATTTATTTTTTGTATAGTCCCTTAAGACAGCGTACTAAAGGTAGATAATAAAAATTTTCTATGAAAACTGTAAATTATTCCTGAAAAAAATTCTTAAAAATGGCTTACTTTTCCGGCCGTCACAGTGGGGTTCCCCCTTAAGGGGGTAGGTCACCCTCGATAGCCCTAAAACAGGCCTTTCTTCAAACGCAAATTTTAAAGTGGTAAATAACAATAGAGACAACGTTTTTCTCTAGTTTTAATCGTTATTCTATGAGCTATAACACAACAAAAGAAAAGTCTAAATATCTCTATGTACATAAAAGTTGTGGGTAAAAACGTAAAGGCGTGTACGCGGTGCACCGTTGGATGGTGTACATAAAATCTCGAAAACCGCTCCAACGATTTGGATGAAAATTTAATGAGACATGCAGAAAACCATTCCCTAAGATGTGTCGGGAGCAGATTTTCGAAAAGAAAAATAATACAATTTTTATGTTGAAAAATACGATTTTATCGATTTCTTGTATGAAAAATATTTTTTATCTTTTTTTTTAAAGAATTTATCTCGAAATTCTGCTCCCGACACATCTTTACTCACAACTTTTATGAACATATAGATATTTAGACTTTTCTTTTTTGTGTTAAAGCTCATAGAATAACGATTAAAACTAGAAAAAACGTGGTCTCTATTGTTAATCATCACTTTACAATTTGAGTTTGAAGAAAGGCCTGTTTTAGAGCTATCGAGGGTGCAGTTTATTTTCTCAACTGGCTCTCGAGACATTAATTTGCCAAAAGAGCAGCGGCACACCCCGTCAAAGGAGTTACGCCCTTAACATCGACGTTGTGTCGTCATCATTCGTTGAAAGTAGACGAGGCACTCACGTGTGCAAAGGAAATTAATATTCTGTATGATACAGATCATTATGAGGAGATTTTTCTATTGCTCCATGCGTTTAATTGAGCTTTGAAATTTTGTGTGTGGAATCCAGAATTATTACTCCGTGTAGAGTATATTTGAAGTTCTCTGTATTGGCAATTTTCAAGCGAAACTTGCGCATCTTTCTCCACTATCATTACAGCAATGATTCACTTTCCTCGTCGAAGACTGGAGTTTTTTTTTTAAATGTAGAGAAAACCTCGAGTGTTTTAAAGAATAAAGTGAGCATAAATCGCAGATCTCGGTATTTCAGTAATTTCCTCGGCTAGCATAAAGCACAGTCGCCCCTAAAGTACAAATTGTTTGCTTGCCAATTTTCATAATCGAGAAACCTGATCCCATAAACCTTCGAACTCGTGGAAACTGTTTCCACGTCTCAACGTTTCCATTCCCTTTCCATCATTTCTTTCACGTTCCATCAATTCTGTTCACACGCATAGAAATCAATAAAATATATAAGAACTAAATCCAATAAAAGAAACTCAAAAACCTAACAGACACCAATTTTATTCTAAACTTTACCGCGTTCTTTTTAATTATTAATATTTCTGTCATCCATCACCCTTTTAACGTTCCATCAACAATCATTGCACCCCCCATCTCCATACATCCCCATCTGCTATAAAAAAACAACCACTAAAAATCACGAAACACAAATACCTAACAAAAACGATCTCGCTTCGAAATGCTTACAAAAAACCGGCTTCAAAAAAATAAAGTTGCACTAAAAAGTAAAAAATAATTCTTTCCCTTATTTAATCTACGACTCATATTTTTCAAGTCGGTGCCTCATCATTTGCACTGTGTAAATCTGGCGCCGACTTGAAAAATATGAGTCGTAGATTAAATAAGGGAAAGAATTATTTTTTACTTTTTAGTGCAACTTTATTTTTTTGAAGTCGGTTTTAATTTTTTTTTTAAATTTTGTTTATTTTTAACTTTTTAGTTTTATATATATTGACACAACATGCTGAGGAGATATGCGCGTACGTACATAAAATAATAATAATTAGGTGACAATAGTCTTTATTATTAACCATAACGGGCAAAATATTGGGCCAATGTTGATGCAGTGTAGGATGGGACCACCGGGGCATCGCCCCCTTTCGAATAAAAAAAAGATCATCAAAATCGGTCCATATGCTGAGGAGTTATGCGAGGACAAACATATAAATTATTATTATTAACCATAACTGGCAAAATATTGAGCCAATATTGATTTAGTCTCGGATGGGACCACCGGGGCATCGCCCTCGTTCGAATAAAAAAAGGATACTCAAAATCGGTCCATATGCTGAGGAGTTATGAGGGGACAAACATATAAATTATTATTAACTATAACTGGTAAAATATTGGGCCAATATTGATTCCGCGTAGAATGGGACCAACGGGGCACCATCCTCTTTCGAATAAAAGAAAGATCATCCAAATCGGTCCATATGCTGAGGAGTTATGAGGGGACAAACATAAATAAAAAAAACATACATACGGGTCGAATACATAACCTCCTCCTTTTTGAAGTCGGTTAAAAATATACAGCGGCACTGAAACAAGCCACGAACCCGTTGTCTGAGCAGTCGTCGGAGCATTCCGCGGTTCGAGGGTTAATTCAAGCTTCTCCGCCGCAATTCCACCCCGTCGCGCGACTCCCCTTGTTTTCCTTCCCCTCGGCTTCGTCGCGGGGAAATTGATTTTGGAGAAAATTCGTGGGTGAGCGCGAGACACGGTCGCTTGTCGAAAGAAAAGGGAAACACGCGCTTTGAGGCATCCCACCCCTTGATGCCTGGCGTATCGTCGTCGACGAGGTGAAATCGGTTACGAGAGGGAAACGCTGGGAATCGGCTTGTTCCATTATACCAAACGCCGGGGTGGCTCAATTAAAAGGAACGAAGGGTAACAGCCCACGAACTGGAGGACGGTGCTCGGTCGCGAGCGTGGCGTTCTCGCGTAGTTTCGAAACAGAGCCGCGCAACCGGAGGGATCTCGGATTTTTTTACGTCCCGGGCATCGACGCTGAATGAAAAGGACAGGAAGTTGATTTTTCCCGCGAACGTCGATTCAACGCGACGGAACAAAGTCGACTCGCCAGTGTACGTATTCTCTGTTCTCTTTTTTCCCGTTTTTTTTTTTTTTTTTTTTTTTTGGTAATTAAATAGAGCAGATTTCAGGTCCGACTGGCGGGAGTTGATACGACTTTTCAGCGATTGTGTAAGGGATGTTTGTGTAAGGGAGTGGAGACTATGCATTACGAATAAAAGAATTGCAGAAAGAAATGCGACGTTGATTGTTCAATTAGTAATTCACGTTCTACTTGCAACATTAGAATTGTTATTGTGCAGAAAATTGTTCAAGTAATGAAATTCAACGATGCAGGTGAATTTTGTTGAGTTCACTTATTTCTGGATAGTAAATGTTCTGGAAAGTATTTTAGGAAACACGATGCAGAATATTTTAATAAATTTGTTATTGGTAATTTGACGCTTCTGATTTCTCTTCTGCGATTGCAATGCGTTTAAAGAAGAATACGATTAAGTTCGAAGAAGACTTCTTTGCTGACTCAAGCAAAGAACATCTCATTGTAGCATCACAAGAAGCTGAAGTTAATAAATACTTGACTAACAAGGAGAGTATTTTAGGTGTCCGCCTCCGATCATTTTGATTTTTGGATATGTTATAGAGGACCGAAAAATAAGAAATACGTGTTTTTTTATTTTTCCCCGTTTTCATATTTGGGGGGTGAAAACGGCGTTCAAAGTTAGGGTTAAAAACTCATTTTTGTGGAATATCTCGAGAACTATTAGAGATAGCGGAATAGTGTCAATAGACGAATTTTGTGTCTTTGAATGCGAAATATTACTGACTCACCAGATTTTCAAAAAGTCCACAAAAATGATTTTTCACCCCTAACTTTGAACGCAGTTTTCACCCCCCAAATATGAAAACGGGGAAAAATAAAAAAACACGTATTTCTTATTTTTCGGTCCTCTATAACATATCCAAAAATCAAAATGATCGGAGGCGGACACCTATAATACTCTCCTCGTAAGATCGTGAGATGGCTAGGCCACACAATATTTTCCTTCCCTACATCCTTACCACTAAAATGCAGCGCGGAATGTCTGGCGAAGATGAAGAAGTAGACATCAAAGAGCACGGAGGCAAGCTTCAGACCTCGTTTCGCAAACAAACAGGAACGCAGACGGTGCGCGCTGTAATTTTTAATAACGAGCTCGACGGAACCTCCTGCTTGTTATTTAGAATTTTCTACGCCTGTCACCTCGGCCCGTTCGTTCTCCTTCCGTCGGCCAATGTGGACCGTAAAATCCAATTCCAGCAAATTAAAATAGGGAGAATCGTTTCGCGCGCGGAACATTGGGTCTGGGACAGACATGTCCAATATTAGGCAGGCAGCTGAAAAAGAGGGAAGACGTACGAAGGTGCTTGGTGTTTTGTAAACTTTTAATAAAGCCCGGGCGGAATTGTCGGGGCCGATGTTTACGGTTTCATTGTGCCGTTTCGCGTGCGCGGAAATGCCCGATGCAATGAACGTTTCGCTGAAGCTCGCCGTGCAAGCCGCCCGGGAGAACCGAATACGAACGTAATATGAATTTTTGTGCTATTAAAATGGAGGAATAAATAAGTCACGTAGAGCGAGAGGGAGAAATCAATTTTATCGTATTTTGAAGAATCCTTGTCGATAGAAAATTGGGAGGTACTGGGTACTCTTTGTGAAAAAATAAGTTAGTGGAGACTAAAGGCGATACGAATGGAGGCGGAGAGTGATTCGTAATTTTTTTTTAGTGTTCCTTAAATTATCAACCAGAGGTGATTGGATAATCCCCAGAATTGGGGATGCATTTTGTAATTAAAATTAAATTTGTCAACGTATTTGGAAATATCGAGGAGTTTTGCTAGTATCAAACAGGGAAGTTGTCCACACTTCGCCACTAGAAATGCAAGAAGTAACGTGTTTAGTTAATCCACCCTAAATTGCTTCCTGTCGATTGCAAAAGAATTTGAGGACCAACTACAGAGCATTAATTAATTAACACATGAAAAACTGGAGGAGACTACATTTTCTGTAAAAAAAAAAAATCGATCCTGAATTCCATTATTTGAAATTTTTGAGAAGTCTCCTCGACGACTGAAGTGTTAAAAATTACAGTTGCGAGTAAATAATTTAGGATGCATCGTCAAGCATTAGTTTTGTCTAGAATTTTAAACATCTCAGCCGCCGTAATGGTGCGGAAACTCATCTGCGAGAAGATTCTAAGAGAACACAGAGGGGAAATAGGATCGCGAGGAATTTCAATAGAGTACCGAACGCTGCACGACGAACAAATAACCTGAGACTCCTTGCGTCATCTTCCTTGGGTTCTCCCCGTTGATCCTGCATCCCCAACATAGAACAAAGGGACCCGTGTTGTATGTTACGACTTCAATTTGTTTTAGCAGGCTCGGTACGGGAAGCTTCGACTGCGTTCAGTGGTACGAGTCAATAGTTGGTCAGACGGCGGGACAACTTGACTAGATACAGAATAAACCAGGCGCGGTCAGTCTTGTTAATAAACAAACATGTATCTGTTGAAATTTGTTAAAATGTGTGAAAAATATTATGTCCAGTTATGGTGAATTTTGTCAAAATGATATATTTCATTATGAATCTTTTCTGAAATCGATGTAATTCAATATGATGAATAAACTATTTATTTCCTCGTATAGCACTTCAATTATTTCTGCTAGACAATAAGAAAATACAACCGAACGGAGAAATTTACTTTCACAAGATACTTTGTTTATAATAAAACTCAAAAAAAAAAATATAAGACTCCAAATGAAGTAAAATTATTTGTCCCCGTTCGCGACGGTATTCCTTCTCTGTATTCTCCGTGATTTATTCGTTTAAGAAAACAGCATTGTTCGCGGAGAATATCGGAAATTCCACACACGTTCGAACGGCAGCTACGATCTTCAAATATCTGCCGTTGTTAATACCTCACAGCGAAACCATTCGAAAGATCATCCCGAATTTCCAGCGATCAAAATTACCCCGAATATTCAAGCGGCATTCGATTCAGAACAGGCCCGACCATGATATTAATTCTACGCCAATTTCGAATAGTTTCGCAGGTTTATCTTTGATTGGATTCCAGTTATCGAGACCTCGAATCACGCCGCTGTATAGGCGGTGTTCCGTAATTCGTGGCACAATCGGGGAGAGGGTTCGTCCAACAAACAATAAGTGATATACAATGGGGCTACTATCACAATTATTATAACACTCGCTGTGCTTACTTCAATTAATTTGTAAAAATAATGCAACCTGTTCTAAAACTTGGAATAGTCACTGGGATAAAATTTTCAATTGAATTTGTCGTTTTGTAATTGGTACACGTAAATTTCAAACGTTAGATACGCGAGAAATATTTAAAAAGAAACATTTTACTTTACGCTTTCGACTTATTCCTGCCCATACAGCACACTTGGTTGCTGAAACGTTGCAGAAAAGTTGCTGAAAAGTTGCAGAAACGTTGCAGAAAAGTTGCTGTAAAATCTCAGAAACGTTGCAGAAAAGTTGCTGAAAAGTTGCAGAAACGTTGCAGAAAAGTTGCTGTAAAATCTCAGAAACGTTGCAGAAAAGTTGCTGAAAAGTTGCAGAAACGTTGCAGAAAAGTTGCAGAAATATTTCATGCAATGTTGCACACGGGCGGACATAGGAACATTTCTGCAACATCTCAGAAATATTACCTGCAAGGTAACTGCAACGAAACTGCAACGTTTCTGCAACTTTTCAGCAACGTAATTTGCTGTAGGGGTGGGGAAATTTTCGAAATCAGACCTTGCAAAGGGTATCAGGAATTAAGAGACACCCTTCTATAATCTATCTATGAAAATACCTAGCAGAAAATAATGAAGTAATTAATAATAAGGTGAGAATAAACCCTTGTTAATATCTCTGAGCTACAAATAATTTTCTTCCTACAAAGAACGTACAAAGAAAAAGGGAAAATTACCCCTGGGTTTTCTTTGCTCACTTGAGAGTATTGTCAAATTTTTCTTTGATTTACAGTTTCGAAGGTACTACTATATGTCAAGAGGTCAGCTGGAATTCCTATTAGGAGTCAATTATTGACTTTCCAATAAAAGCGTGCCTGAAAGCACAGAAGAACGCAAATTTTCATTTGTGATTCTCGTTCGTCGAAGCTTGAACGTTTAATTACCACACACTCCGCCACTACAAACCAAAGTTTCTTCTCCCAGCCGTTATCTCCTCTATCATTCCCAAAAGTTTGCTCTCCAAGACTCCCAGCCCCTTAACATCGCAGTCACACTTAACCAGCCATTAATTAGATTTACGATCTGAATCACGAGTTTCGAATCAAGCCAACTTCCGTGCTGGCTATGTTAATCCCCGCGAAATTAATTACGCGAATTAACAACTTAACGGCGAAACTTGCACACCGCCATGCACCGCCGTCCATAAGCTTCGGGTCAGTGTTTAAAATTTACTTCGCCGCCAACTGCTCACCAATTCCAAGCAAGAATTACCGCAACTCATGTTCAATGACCCAGCTCAGCCTTCCAATAAAAAAGAAACTTTATAGAGGTTTCTTCTTTGAAAGCCGAAATTTTACACTGGCTATAAATATTTACACTTTCGTTAATTCCCTGGGAAATACGAGAAAATCCTCAACGAAGGACCTCGATTCGCTTTTCCACTTGCCTCTCCGCGTCGTGCCAGCGTTTTTGTCGCGACCATTATCAAGACCATTGGATTTGGAAATTCCGGCGACGCGACGTTTGCGCCGTGGCTTCAGAAGAAAATGGACCACTTCCGTGGAACGCAGCGCGACGTCTGGCTCGCAGAGAAACGTTATTTTTGCGCCGGGCCAGGCAACGCGCGCGAGCTTTATTTCCTGGACACATCCTTCTGCCGTCCAGTCACGTTTCCCCGGGAGCACTTGTCTCGACGGAACGGCGACACGAGCGACAGACGTGCAACAAGGATCGAACCTGGCCGCCGGATGCCGAAAATAAGAAAATTCGCGGAGAAATGGGCGCGACCGCTATGGGGGATGAAGAGACAAAAGTAAAAGAACGACGAAAAATTTGGTCGTCCGAGATCAACGATATTTTTCTGATCAAATTCCAGGCGTATTTTCTTCTCGTTTTCGTTACTTTATAGTTTATTTCATAATATGTTTAGCTTGTCTTTAAACCCCTAAATGATAGCGTTAATAAAAAAATTTAAAAAATTATAACCGATTTCAAAAAAATAAAAATGCAGAAAAAGTAAAGAATAATTTGTTTCCTTATTTAATCTACGACTCTCAATATTTTTATGTCGGCGCCTCATCATTAGCACTGTGTACATCTGGCGCCGACTTCAAAATATTTAGAAGCGTAGATTAAATAAGGAAAAAAATTATTTTTTACCTTTTATGCAGTTTTATGTTTTCGAAGTAGGTTTTAATTTTTTTATTTTTCACTTTTTAGTTATTTAAGTTATATACACTACATTTATTTAATAATAATAATAATAAGGTCGGTTAATGAAACAGATTTCTTATTTTTAGTGTAACTTCAAATCTACTGAACCGATTTTGATAATTTTTTCTCCATCACCTAAGTTGATCGAAGCTAAACTAAATGCAATAAGTTTCACGAAAATCGGTCCAGTACTTCAAGCTACTTATTAATATAATATGTAGAATCGCTGGGATGCTCGCTATTTTTTACATGTTTCTGATATTAATACGAATATCAATTTGTGTTATCTCTTTTTCATTGAGGGAATTCCGATTATTAACCCTCAAGGGACGAGTGGGACTCCAGAGTCCCATTCAGATTAACACATTTTTATTTACGTTCCACCAATAAGATCGAGATTTGATAGGTATAGTGACCTTTAGTAGGCAGAGAAGAAACTGTTGTACCATCAGAACCCGAAATTAAACTTTTTTTTGTTATAAACAAATTAAAAAAAAATTAACGAGTAGCTTCCAAATCCGAAGTATAAAATAGACTATTTTAACGCTCAAAAAAATTCTACGTTAAGTTTAAAACATCCCCGTCCCTAGAGGGTTAATCAATGTCTGGGGTTTCCCATACACGAAGATTAATTACTTGTGCTCAATTTATTTCGCGAATTTATCTTTGTCGAGTACAGATCATCCCATAGTTTAACTACTATTGCAATACGATCAATTTGATCTTCTCGAATGGGTCCAAAGTTCTAAATTTCTTCCGCTTAATATCTCGCGTGTGATATTTCCTCTTTCACCATATAAATAAATACTACTAACTTGCCCTAATAAAATCTTACAAAATTTTTACGTAGGTACCACTTTCCTTTACATCCTCAAATTACCAATACTACTCGAACCCAGTCGCGCATTAGTTTACTCACTGAAGCCTGGCATCATCCCCTGGACCTGGATCCATCCAATAAAACGCCACACTTACCTGCAACATAGAAAACAAAAACAAAACAATTAGTAATATTTAGCGACACAAAAGGACCACTACTTTCGATCTCAAAGTCAACGACAAACGCGACAGAGAGGAGCGGAAATGATAACGCGCGTTCAATCGAACCCGTGCAAACATCTCCCGAATTCTATCACATTTCACGGATAATTTCCCTCGACTCCTCTTTCGCGCGGCGGAAGTCTGTCCTCCGAAATGGCGACCGCAACACCGGAAATTGATATCCTCTCACTACCACTGGTTTTGCCCAGCTCTGGCCGTGTCCTCACCCGCCCTGGGGATTTTATTCGCAACCCGCGCGAGACCCTCCCCCAACGGCGCGCAAAACGGACAACAAAGGCCGCGTTATTTCACGTTCATCAATTATGTATCAATTCTTTACGGTCCATTTGCATGCGCGGCGCCTGACAGTTTATCGCTCGGCATAGGGGCCCCGCTTTGGCCTGATAACAGGCGAATAACGAGATATTTATGGGCGATCCACTCCCCGACTCGTCCCGATTAATTATATATATTAGTCGACGAACAATTTACCACGGACAGCTCATATAACCATAATTCATTAGCGAGGAGGGCTGACAACGCGGCCAGTCTCGTAATTCCTCTAATAATGACGTGGCGCGTTGAATCCATTGAATAATTCATGTAACGATCGCGGCCAAGGAAATCGATCATTAGCTGAGCGGTGTTTAATTGCGCCCACGATTACTTAATCACGCGGGGCCGAATCGTTGTGACTCGATCGTGCAGGTGTAAGACAGGTTTGTCACAATGCGGTTAACGTGGTGGATGTTTCGTGAATATTTTTATTAAATTGTGTGTATCTAAGCTGTAATATTTGCAATGATATTCGTCGAGATTTGATTGGTGCAGGGGGATGTTCAGAGAGTATCTTCATTGAGATGTACTTTAGAATTACAAAACTATTTTAGAAATTCAGTAACGACGACTGGAAAGGTGTGCGAAATATGCAAAATTTATATTCTGAGAAAATACTAAAGCCTGTAGGTATTTTCTTGTTACTTTGTCAAGTTAGCCTGCCCTTATGTCGATTTAGCAAAAGTACAATGCCTAAACCATTCTCTTCTGTTAATTTTAAGAATATGAAAGTACGTTTCAAACAAATATAATTTAGATCTCTTCAAAGAGGAATTACAATGCACAAAGAGTTCTGGGCGAATGGGGTTCCCTGAAAAAGAAATCGCACTACCTACTATTAATACAGGGGGATTGGAAATGAAGCTCGAGCTACGGCGTTCCGTTGAAATTATCAAAGGCGAAGGATTGAATAACGTTATACACGAATTCCCCTTCAATGAAGTCTGGCTTTGTTAACTCCCGTCCAAGTTATTGCTTTTCAAGCGGAAACTACCATTGCGCACGAGATATCGAGATTAATCTTCGAATCTAGAGCCTCTACTGCGGACTGTTTGTGTCGCAATCAATTACAGTACCTAATACACAGTGGCGGATTTAACAGGGCGGCCGATGAGCAGTTGCCGCCTGGGCCCCTGCCCAGAAGGCTCCCAGGGCCCTATATTTTTTTTCTGTACTACTACACCCGTTTTTAGTAAACTACCTTTTTATTTTCTCTAAAAATGGGCCCCTGCTCAGAAGGCCCCCGGGCCCTATTTTAAAAACAAGTATGATTTTATCCAAACTATATTTTTTTCTGTACTACTACACTTGGCCCGTTTTTAGTAAACTACCTCTTCATTTTCTCTAAAAATGGGCCCCTGCTCAGAAGGCCCACGGGCCTTATCTGAAAAAGAATGTGATTTTATCCAAACACTATATTTTTTTCTGTACTCCTACACTTGGCCCGTTTTTAGTAAACTAGCTCTTCATTTTCCCCCAAAAATGGGCCCCTGCTCAGAAGGCCCCCGGGCCTTATCTGAAAAGAATGTGATTTTATCCAAACACTATATTTTATTCTGTACTCCTACACTCGGCCCGTTTTTAGTAAACTACCTCTTCATTTTCCCCCAAAAATGGGCCCCTGCTCAGAAGGCACCCGGGCCTTATCTGAAAAAGAATGTGATTTTATCCAAACACTATATTTTATTTTGTACTCCTACACTTGGCCCGTTTTTAGTAAACTACCTTTTCATTTTCTCTAAAAATGGGCCTCTGCTCAGAAGGCCCACGGGCCTTATCTGAAAAAGAATGTGATTTTATCCAAACACTATATTTTATTCTGTACTCCTACACTTGGCCCGTTTTTAGTAAACTACCTCTTCATTTCCTCGAAAAAATGAGCCCCTCGGAATATTTGCCACCTGGCCCATTTTTCTTAAATCCGCCATTGCTAATACAGTCAAACTACCAATAAAACACTAAAGACTCTAGATACCTTCTACTAGGTATCTAGATACCTTCTACTCACACTGCTCTGTCGAATAAAAATCCGCCAGTCAAATACTAGACCTAAAGTAAGTAGATTCTATTAAAACTCGCGATACAGCAACAAACTTCGAGTCTACGACAGAAAGAACGAGCCTCCGGTTCTGGTAAAGACAAGCCAACTCTTCGAAGAAGATTACGGAACAGCAGGAAAGCTTCGAACGAAACGTAATGCAATTGGCAGGGAAACGTGGGTCGTCGAAGAATGTAAAGCAGTGCTTGAGACGTAGTCCAGGGACGCTGGATTAACTAACAGCAGTACTAAATAAGAGAAAGCAGTTGCTCACTTAATTCAACGCGTCCGACGCATAAAAACTATGCAGACAACCCGCGCCCCTTAAATTGTCTAAGCGAATTCGTTTACACTGTTGCCTCCGTTCCTTCTGCGCTGGCCAGACTTCGCAGTTGCGTTCTGCGCGCAAAGCAAGACGCGGACAGGCGAGGAGAGCAAAAAGTGTCGCGCGAATTTCATTTTCTGTTTGCCAATTTGCATTCTAACGAGCTGCGGCGCTTTGTAAAGGGTCCAAGTTCCGCGTTGAAGGGCGGCAAATTAACGCTGCTAGCGCGGCCGGAATCGGGCGCACAGATTCCGCTGCCTGAATTAGAAGTAATAAGCTCACGGTACCTTTTAAGGGATCTTGGTGTCTTCGATCCTTTTTGGTTAAAATTTCCTGTTAATTTATGCGATTCTGAATATATATTTAATTTTTTTCATTTCGGGGTACTTTGTTGAGTATGCTAGAGACGCGCAAATTTAACTATCTCCGAAACGCAATAACTGTACAACGAAGTGACACTTTGAATTATAATTCCTGTGATTTTGGGGCTAAAGATTTGGTAGAAAAGTTAAAGTATTTTTATATCTAGCGGGTCAAGGAATTCTAATTCTGAAAAGTGGTGTCACGCCGAACATGGACGCCGGATTTCTAGCCCCAGGACATTCTTGGACGAGTTGCTGTTCCAGATGGCAGTGTGAGAACGCCGATGAGGATTCTCCGCGCGGTTTCCTAAATTTTACGCGCGATCCAGGCGAACTTGCTGCATGAAGTGTGCTACGCGTGCGTCCTTAATTTTGAGAAAACGATCTACAATACCCTCGCGCAACTATGTCACTCGTGTGGATTAATTGTTGTGATAAAGAAGCGAGGAGCATGAAGTCTGTGAAGTTCTAATTAGAACTTAAAGGACACTTAAGTTCTACCTACAAATGAATGTAAGACAGAAATTCTGAGCGTCGAAATCAAAGGTAAAGTGCATATTGTAAATCTAATCCTTCTCTACAGTCCTGCTCTGAAATTATTTACTACTCATAAATGATTCTGTGCTATTACTTCGCGTATCGATTTCTAGAAATGAATTCTACCAATAATTCTAACACTGGAAGAAGTAATAAATATTTAATAATATAGGATAAAAACCACTACTACTTTTTTATTTTTAAAATTACTTGATATACCATTCAATTCGATTCGTTCAAATAAAAATTACAACAGGCAAGAAGTAGTAAATGCTTTTTTTTACTAATATCTCGATGTTTACTAATCCATCGATTAGAGCAATTATAATACTCAGAGCTTGTACAGAAGAGTAGAATTTTATACAAATGGCAAAGCCGTGAACGCGAAGCATCGTAATTTGAAACGTTGAACAGCTGTCCAAAGGAACGTTCGTTAATTAGTAACGAAAATACACCGGTGAAAATGAACGCGATGCACGGCAAGGGCTGAAATAAACCTCCAGTTACGTTGCAAATTGGTCGACGGACAAAAGAATCGGTACGATGGAACAATCGATGCAATAGCGGAATAGGATCCTTATTAACAGAATTCCCTCTGTCTCTATTTTCTTTCCCATTAATTGACACAGTGTTTTGTCGATCGTCTTTTATTCGCTCGCGGGTAACAGGATCTCGACCCGTTAATTGATGGTCGCTGCACTGGCACATCGATTTTTCACTGGGGGCTGTCCTCGATGTAAAACGTTACACGTGTAGACTCGTGTCTTTACTTAATCTTGGACTCAGTGGAGGCAATACTTTGAGCAGTAAGCAATCCGGCCACAAAATAAAAAATAAATAATGCACGAATTTATAATATACGTTTCTGTAACTCTAAATTTTTTTTCTTATTTCATACTATAGATATGCCTTCTAAATTACTGCTAACTGAATTTATGAGACACGTCATTCTTTGGATAAAGGCATCCAGTATGTGCAGAGCATCTATGAAATGTTGAGATTTCTATAAAATGGAATTGAAAAAATTATTTTTGTCGTAGCAAGTGTTTGCTAAAGATCAGACTGAACTTTCCTTTGGTAACACAAGTGCTGTGCCATGTTAAGTGTTACACTTAAATATAGTATATCTCAAATTTTCCATTTGGAATGTGCAATTAAAAAAACAAAGTCCACGTTTTACTAGCACAATTCAAATAAAAATTTCCCTTCTATTTACAGTGATATCACGAATCGCTAACAAATTCTCATTTTTACTACCCTTTACCAATTCTTCAATATTTTATCGCTCTTTCTTTCTAAATAATTCGTTGCAAAACAATGACCATCCATCCTAGGCGCATTACGCCGAACGTTTCGCTATTGATATATCGACCTTCGCATTTTCTCACCGTTTCACCCCTCGCCCAACTGCCCGCAACCCTTATTTTTCCTTCGATTTATTCCGAGACGTTGCCCGGTCACGAATTTATTTTCGAATGGTAATCTTCCCTGAAGATGCCTACGCTTTCCAACTCTCAGAGGCTTTCACCCATTTTACTGTGACCATCTGGGTATCGTCCAACGTCCTAACAGCAACGAGAGAGAAGATGAGAAATACAGGATGTAGACAAAGAGAAGTGATCGGAAATAAACAAAACATTTGTGCGCAGCAGCTGTTAAGAATTATTTACGAAACACGAGAAATGATAATTTCTATAAAACTACCAGCAACCCCTGACGCTAGTTCCCCTTGGCGTACGGTAATTATTATTCCTAACTTTGTTACACGACTCTAACGAAAATTAAATGGAACACGCGTGTGTGTCTTCCCTGAGAAAACAATGGTCAGCAAGTTTGTTCTTCATTCGCGATGTTTCAGCGTTAATTTCGATAATGAATTTTATCCCACAGACTACCCTTACAGGCAGAATCTCTGGCGATGTTTACTCTAAGAGTATAATTAATTTTTAACAACTCAAGAAGAGGAACACAGCTTTAAACGATAAGTCATTACTTTAACAATCACCTAATCGATAATCTGCTATTCATTTACCGAATCGAGGATGAAACGGGAAATATCGGGTTACCAATCGCGAGATTATCAATACGTTCTGTAATTACAGCGTCCTCGTTCATTCGCGAATTTCGCGGTTAAGAAACTTTTAAATAAATCAACGCACGTATCAAGTTCTCAAAAACTAAAAACTACTGCAATTTTTCACTCCGTTTCTTTCCACTATCCAATGCTCGTTCCACAATTTCAACTTGACGCATTAACTACTGAGAAAAATTACAATCGCAGATTATCGTGAACCCTTTAAATGTTTGCTCTTTAAATATTACAAATGAATGGATTTAATGATTTCCAAACATTGCTCCTTGGCAGACGCTGATCGCGCATCCCAGTTGACTGACAAGTGCGTGATGTCTTTGCTGGCAGTTCAGCAGCCGCTCAAGTATACAATGCTCGATTTCCGACAACACTGAGCTCCGTTTCACTTGGGTAACGCGACTTCTGGCAGGACTGAAGGCCAGGAAAGGAATGTCGTGTACGTGCTGGCCGCGGAACGATGGTTTATGGCACTCTCCCCTCCGCGAGCGAGCGATGTTTAAAGGTCAACAGAACGACACCCCCGGGAGTCGGCACGTTGCCCGATCGGCTCCGAATAACGAATGAATACCTAACGACGCTTTACGACCCAATATGCACGCGTTCCAAGGTGCCCCGCGCGGGACTGTTTACGACCAAGTAGTATTTCCCTGTTTGCGAGTGACGTTACGTTCGACGAAAGCGATCACGTAGAATAGAATGGGGGGAAGGATAGGCGAGAAAGGACCCTCGATGGATTTCAAAATTTCCCTACCAAAACTGGTGCTACACTTATCTCGTCAGAACGATTAATTTCAAGCTCCGTGAAAGCCATTTTAGAACGTTCGACCTTGCATCATAGACTAACCATTTTGACCACAGAACTAGATTTTAACCCTCGGTTGTCACACTTATTTTTTCGAACGTAGGTGGCACACTGGGTCGATTCGACGCAGCCAAGTTTCAATTAGCTGCTTTTTAAAAATTATCTGTTAGATTAAGTCGCAAAAGTTCTCAGATAAAGTTTGAATATTGTAGAATATACATATGTTGAAAATTAGCATTTAAAGTGTTATCAGGTTTAGAGTGTTTAAACAGTAGTGCCATTTTCCATGATGCCTCAAAGATATTTTACCTCAGAGGGTGGCCCTTATTTTCAAACTGCGATCTTGCTCTCACCCCCTAATATGGTTCCGTTTTATAAAAAAATCGTCCCTGAAAAAGATTATTGCAATCGGAGAACAGGAAAGAGTGCCGACCTAAAGTTTAGAATTCATCAATGGTTTGAATTTGAAGAATTTCTCAAAAATGGTAAGCCCTATCGAAATTTTGACCAAATAATATTAAAAGAGCATTAAATTTCCTACAATTACTGTATATATAATTTTTTCGTGCTTCCAACCATTTTTTAGGTAATAGCGCTTGAATATAGAGAGGTCAGCGCTTCGCGCGTCCCGCCTGTACGGCGTGACGTGTTGTCTATACGCGCGCAGTGCTGATCTCTCTATATTCACACGCTGTTATCTAAAAAACGGTTGGAAGCAAGAAAAATCTATATGTACAGTAATTGTAGAAAATTGAATGGTCTTTTAATCAGAGTTGGGCAAAGCTAATATCTAGATAACATCCAGTTAAAAGGTCCTTACGGTTAGTCGTTAGTCAAATGGTGACTAAAGACGATTTAGCTTAGCTTCAGTCATGACGCCAGAGCTGAAGCCGGTTATTCAAGGATCTTTAGCTCTTGGGTTGTGACTAACGTGGTTTCAGCTTTCATTCAATTTTTAGTCGAGGAAACGACTAACCGGCGAAAGCCCTTGCGGCCTGACCCCCGCGCGGTCGCCTACCGGTCAGATTCTACAGAATCTGAATTTGTTTATTTTTCATCGTATCAATATGAAAGTGACGCCAATGGATTATTGGTGTTCTCCCGATTAATTGGACAGAAAATAATTTAAATCGGACTATTTTTAACGAAACGGGCTTTGAATTCTGCAAACAAATTTCTCACGTAATATCCTTAATTATGGTCCGAATTATATCATTGTTTGCCAACGTTTGTTTTTTTTTTTTTGTTAATTAACCCACCATAATAATTGTAGGCGAAAACATCAGAAAGAATATGTACCGTCAAGGACCCAGTTCCTGATCACTTAAGATGCAAAGGGAGCAGTTTCTGATCAACCTAAAACATTTTACTATGAGCTATCAAATGTTTGCGTATAAATTTAAAAATACTTCATAATTATTTAGTCATTTTTTGGAATAAATTTGTATCGTGATAAACTTATTATTTGGTATTTATATACTAAACTGATCAGGAATTGGGTTCTGATCAGGAACTGGGTCCTTGACGGTATGTACAATCTTTCGATTGTTGAGAAGCCTTTGGGCTCGGATTATCGGGAAAGACCTACCCACCCGACCGTTTTGCTTTCTCGCTTGCGAGCGAGGACCTTCGGGCCCCAGTAGACCGCTCGTTGACAGCCGAGAGCAATAAAACCGACGGGCCACATAAAATCTTCCTGTTTTTGATAAGTGTTAATAAAAGTATTACCAATCGATTTCTCATGTCTTCCCGATGAAAATGGTCCCAGAAATGATATAATTCGGACCATAATTAAGGATATTACGTGAGAAATTTGTTTGCAGAATTCAAAGCCCGTTTCGTTAAAAATAATCCGATTTAAATTATTCTCTGTCCAATTAATCGGGAGAACACCAGGAATCCATTGATATCACTTTCATATTGATACGATGAAAAATAAACAAATTCAGATTCTGTAGAATCTGACCGGTAGGCGACCGCGCGCGAGCCAGACCGCAAGGCCTTTCGCCGGTTAGTCGCCTTCTAGACTAAGAATAGAATGACAGCTGATCAACGACAGTCACAACCCATGACTAAAGGCTCTTGACTAACCAGCTTCAGCTCTGGCGCCTTGACTAAAGCTAACTCAGGTAAGTTTTAGTCGACTAAGGAAAAAGGTGAAGTAGCTTTAGTCGAAACGTTATTTCAATCACTTTTTAGTCGAATGATGCCCAACTCTGCTTTTAATGTTATTTGAACAAAATTTCGCTGGCTTTCACAATGGCTTCTAGGGGGTGGGAGCTAAAAGAAATACAAAACAAATGTCGACATGTATAAATAAGGACGACCCACGTGTGACAACCGACGATTCCAACAAATTCCTCTAGCATCTATTATAGAAAATGCCTTGGATACCATTAATTGTTTTAAAAAACCATTAGTTTTAAAATCCAATTTTGTGGTCAAAGTTACCCTAGTGGCCAAAGTTACCCTACTGGTCAAAGTCACCCTAGTGGCCAAAGTCACCCTAGTGGCCAAAGTCACCCTAGTGGCCAAAGTCACCCTAGTGGTCAAAGTCACCCTAGTGGTCAAAGTCACCCTAGTGGTCAAAGTCACCCTAGTGGTCAAAGTTACCCCATTCGTCGGCATGTAGAATCGCGAACAGCTCTGAATGACGAAACACCTGCAAGTGCGAGCCACCGAACTACTTTCATCCCGCATCCCTATCCATCCCTGCAGTTGCCGAAGCGTTAGTCGTTTCAAGTAACAAAGGAAAGAACCCCTGCGCGCGGATCCGTATCCATTTCACAGGAGATTTTCTAGTTTCCGATTAAAAAGGGAGAAGAAGGGTTACCTCGGAACGTACCGTCGATACGTTAATGCTATATTCTCATTTTCACAGCGCTGGCAAACCTCTTCCTTTCATCCCCACTTTTCACCACCTCTGGCTTTGCTCTCGTTTCATCTGGCTGTCGTGTTGCGCCAAGTTGGTACTACCATCACGCACGGTGCATGCACAAAGGGATGTATCAATCAAACGTTTATACACGGTACGATGAACGAGCGTGGCGCAGTATTTGCCGCGGGTGGGAACAAAAGACCGCTCTTATTACCAGCTCGAAACCCCCGCTGACGATGACCGGCTCGCGACCGGTGGGGGGGTGGGGTTGGTAGAAATTATGCGAGCGTTCGCGGTGATTGGATTTCGACAGAGGCCCTGTCGATTCTTTGTTTTGACTTGTATTCAGGATTTTCGAGACGGAATAATTTCGCTCGCAGCGTTATATGTATTAGGGATTGCAATACCGGTAACCCGGTTTACCGGTTTCCCGGTAAATCGCGAGAAATACCCTCAAATTTTTACCGGTACTTCGTCAAATTGTTACCGGTAATTCGTCAAATTTTTACCGGTAATTCGATAAATTACGTATATCAATATAGCGCATATATGCGTTCGTTATTTCGGTCTACCTCGTTATCAGTGAAAAAAAACTTCAATTACTAATAAAGACGAAAACCGAAGTATCTCATGAAGAATCAACTCTAAGCCAAAAGAGAACTAAAAATCTAAATCAAGTCATCAAAAAACTTATTTTCAAGTAGAAAAAGTAAGGAGAAAATATATGTACAAATGGCATATGATTTCTTAATGACTATCCGACCAACAAGTGTAGAATCTGAGAGTGCTTTATCCGTGGCTGGATTATTTTGTACAAAAATTAGATCGCGATCAGGAGACCAAAGTTTAGACAAATTATGTTTTTTGCGTGCTTATTTGTTAAAAAAAATTGTTAAATAAAATATATTTAATTATGTATGTAGGATAAGATTCTTTTCATTGTTTTCGTGGTGAAGATCCATATTAATAAGTATTGTCAATAGTTACACAAATATATCTATTTTGTGTTATCTTATTTCATATTTTATATTCAGAATAGTTTTATTTGCATATATTTATTATAATGCTCGATTAGAGTTCAAAAAAAGTTTTTTTTTGTAATGTTTACTCCTATATTTTCAATACCTTAAAAAATACCGGTAAATTATCGGTAAACCGGTTTTGATTGAAAATTTTACCGAATTACCGGTAATTGAAAATGTCGGTAAATTTGCAATCCCTAATATATATACAAACATTTTCTATGAGCCAAGCGGGGTGGACTCGTTCTGTGCAGATGCGTGAAATGTTCTGTGTATAGTGACACTGCAGCGTGGGTGCAATAGAGCAGCTATCAATTTTATCTGTGCCATCGCGTAATTTAGAGTTCCGCCGAAGTGGTCAACTACCTGGAAGCGAAGATACGTGTTTCCGCAGTTTATTGAGATGTGGTCGTAGGGTGGCATTGCAAGTATAGTCGCTAAGATTTATCACAATTAGTGATCCTGATCTCGATATTTTTTCTTTCTCGAGAAATCAGAAATCAGATCATACGTCTTGAGAATTCTCGAGAAATTGAAAAAAATGTTACAACATTTATGTTTTTGGAATACTGTTGACAATATTTATCACAAACACAAAAAAACTTTAACTAATTGCTCATTCCTGTCTAATTTGCGCAAAACTTGTATAAATGAAAAAAACAGATATTAAATATGATTGATAAATTTATTTATTTAATACAAAATTTGTGCAAAGCGAAACAAACTATTATAATTCACATAAGTTCTAATGTTACTAATAAGATTTATTATAAATTGTAGATGTGTTTATACGTTCGCGATTTCCTAGACGTAAGTTTCTCGAGAAAAACAGTATTTCTCGAGAAATAAGAAATAAGCAATTATAAAATTTCTCGACAAATTCTCGAGAAATAATTCTGGAGAAGAAACACTAATCCCAATCTTTCTCGAAGAATTTCTTTGGAATGGAGCTAAACTTCTCATTGATAACGAGTCACTTGTCAGTCGTAATTTATCACACAATACTTGTGTCATAATCGCGAACTTTTAGCATCGCAATTAAAAATTCCACGAAGCCCACTTCGACTTCTGAAACAACAAACGTCAAATAGAGATTTCAGCCTGAATCACGCTTAATAAATTGCGCTGTCCAGGTTGTCCATTCCCTTTCCCTGAGCCTAATAATCGAGGAGGCCGCGTGCACTTTTAACGATAGCGTGTTAGGGCAAATTAAAGTTTAATAAACGTTCTACGGGTCATCATTCCGCGATTTAGTTCCACGTCTACTGCCACCAGGTATAAAACAGATTGCAGCTGTAAAATTTCGACAACTAAATCGGTGCACCTCTCTATACGCTCCCCTGCGTTTAACTCGCTGGAACCCATAAACAGCGAATGGCTGGCGAAGGGAAAGGGAGCTTCATGGCAGTGCATAATAAATCTCCATCTAATTTCCTCTCTCCCCGCCGCTCTCTCTCTTTCCTCATGACCATCAAAATTTACGATTAAGAGGTGCGTGGTGTCGAGGATGCTTCCGCGCAGACACTCCACACCGAACATGTTATGGCATAATAGAAGAAAGTTATTAATCGATCTTGAAGCTAGAGTTTATTGAGGACGACTAGGCTCGCCTTCGTCATAGGATTTCATGGCTGACGCACTATACGCGTTAATTAAATTGGAAAATTAATTTTTTAATGGATATTAATTTGAATGTTAAATGGTTTCCTTTATTCTTAATGGTAGACTGCTAATTTAAAGAAGAATAATAATCTATACGATAGACGCATGTTGCTCGAAATAATTAATAGATTTAGGTGACTACCATTTAATAGGAAGGTAATATCAGTGGAGGAGACAGCATCCTTTTTTATGTAGTATGAAATAATCTTCTACTCTACTGATTTTCTGGCAGCCTGAGAGAAAAGGAAATAGATACAACAAGTTTGTATTCTAATTTCATAGAAGAAAGAGATTTATTAGATATAAGGGTGAGAGAAGCAATTCTTTTATTCTGTAATCTGTCTTGCTCCCAATTCGGATTTTAATGAATTGTCAGACATACATATACAGTGGGTAACGAAAATATTCGGACACTTTTTAAAATCGCATAACTTTTTTAAAATTATTCCAAACGACTTGATTTTTTTTAGAAGCTAGAAGGATTTGCTAAGTGACGTGTTTCGTCGTTTTGAAAAAAAAATGCACTTGGTCGGAATAGCAAAAAAAAATTGTAAAGGTCTTTTCTATAAACTTTTTTTCGTGAGCCTGTAATGAAATTTCAAAAAACCCGTTTGTAGATTTAAGTAGGTTGTATACACGTTTAAAATTTCATCAAAATCGGTTAACGTTGCTCTGAGCTACAAACGCTTAAAGATCGCAGAATAAGGTCGAAAACCGCGAAATTCCCGAAATCAGAAAAACAACATTTACTATTTTTTTGCTGTTCTGACTAATTGCATTTTTTTTTCAAAACGACGAATCACGTCACTTAGCAAACTAATCCTCCTAGCTTCTCGAAAAAAATTCAAGTCGTTTGGATTAATTTTAAAAAAGTTATGCGGTTTTAAAAAGTGTCCGAATATTTTCGTTACTTCTTTAAAAAGTATACGAACGTGATTTAAATAATATCGAGGCAAAGGGTTTGTTTACGAAGCTACAATAAACCCAGTATTTAGCACTTTTAGCAATATTTACCACCAAATTGCATGGAAATCCTACAGTTAATGAGAATGTATTTTTCCACGGTTCGTAAACTCAGCGCAGTTATGCCGCGGAGCCCATGCTCGAAAGGGTTTTACTGCTTTCTAAAGAACGAGTATGTCTTTGACGAACTTCGAGATTTATCGCCGCGCTAAATTCTCGCGTTCATTTACGATTGCACTTCGTTGAAACGAGAAGACTGCTGCGTGAATCATCGCCTACGATTTATAGTAACAGAAATACCCCAGTAGGTACTCTAAAAACAGACATCCAAGTATCGTTGCATTTTAATATTTCCACGCGATTCATATTTCCAAATGTATTCCAATCAAACATATTTGGAGACATATTTTTTCCAACAAAGACTCATAACTTTTGATTCAAATTCAAATACACTTTCACACATCCCGTAATACCAAATAATTACTTGCTAAATCATGGCTAAATCTGTGATTTCACGATTCGAACGAACCGTAGTGCAACCTCAAAGGCAATACCGTTAAGGAACTAGTTTCTGATCAGTTTAGAAGGTTTCCCGCTTTAATATTTATTTTTAACCTAATAAAACATTAAACCATAGAATTTTTTTATACTAAAAGTTGAATTAATGTTTAAACTTCAAGGAAAAATTTTAAAAAGTTGAAAATAAATATATAATTTAAATACTTATAAGGTATGGAATAATAAGGTGACTAGGAACTAGTTTTTAATCATCTAAAACTAACAATACTAACTGCTTTCATAGACAACACATATATTTTTGAATTGTCAATTTTTATGTTAGTAATTATTTCAAACAATTATTTATTGACATAAACTCAAAAGAACGATTTATTTCATGAACTGATAAAAAATTAGTGCCTGATCAAGAACTAGTTCCTTAACGGTAAGCGTCGCTGAACGTAATGTACGCATTGTGATGATAGCGCGCGTGATTCGAAGTAGAAGCACGTGGAGGCCGATGGTAATATATCATCCCGATGAGTACTCACGGCTATGGGAAATACTGGTGTGCCCGGCTCGAGAAAAGTTATCCCATAAATCTGCGATTCTAAGGCCATTGTCCGTTCGGGAACGCACGGTTTTCTTGTTCCGCTCGAGCATATCGTGACTGAGAAATGAATCGTCGCGAGTATTGAAGTAGTTCTATGCTATCTGCTCCTCCCTTGCATCGGGCGTACAGTGAGGAATTTCTGCCCAACGTGCGGATATTCTGCGCGTGGGTAAAGCTAATAATTTTCGAGCTGCTCTTACTTTCCATTTAATCGACTTCGCTGGAATTTATATTCACTTATTCCGCTGGATTTAACTACAGAAGAAATCGTAGATTTTTTTTTAAACGAGGAGTTACTGTATACTATTTCTCTGAGCTTTTACTTTCCAGCTTAATTTCCTAATCCGAATAGAAATTTCTGCCGAGAAATTGATTGGAAACGCCTCTTTCTCTACTTCCTTATGCGGAACTCGGGCGAGAAACAATTTAAGTGGCGGCATGTTTGTGCGCCGTTGCCGATAATGAAACCCCTCCGTGTGACGGATTTTTGTGGTTAAAAGAATCAGGGTAGTTCCCGCAAAGTGCTCGAGAAGAAAAGTTTCCCCATAAATCTGTCTCGCACACTCGTTCGTTCAGAATTGCATGCGCCATCCCTTTGAACCGCGCGCAGATCTCGCGGAGGGATTCTTCGCGTCGATAAAATATTCGAAAAACAAACTTCAGCGGTGCTGCGGTTGCAGAAAATTGCGTCGTCCTCGATTTTCGATGACACGTGTGCGCGGAAATATGTAGCAAAAGACGGGAAGTAGTTGCATTAATTTTTGGATCAAGTGTTGGCTTATCTTAGCTTATCTTAGATAATATAAATGTTATTTGAAAATCTCAATGAAAGAAATTCGGAATAATTAAAGTGGAAGCAAGGTTTGAGTCATTTATCGGTTCAAAGCATGGAAAAGTTCGCAACATATTTTCCATATAGTTTTGTAAATTTATGAAAGGTTCTACGGATGGGGATGGAAAATTCTCACACGCAGAATCTTCGACAGCGACAGTATCTTCCCCCTGACGAATTTCCCCGACTCAAAGAAATGATAATGTTCCTAAAGCAAGTCGAGAAGAAAAGTCTCTCTATAAATCTACGATTCTAAAGCTATTGTCCGTCGAAACGTATACACCCCGCCACGCATGGACGTTGCGAGACACCCTTTATGCTGGATGAAATACGCGAAAAATCAGGAACTCCCTTGAAAAGCCAGGCGCGGGAAATCTTCCTCACCTTCTCCTCTACCATCGCGACAGTTTTTTAAACGTTTCGGTGCATCGATGCCTGCCAAGTAATCGACACTTCTCTGTTTCGAATTCTCCAAAACGATTAGCTACAACTAATCTTGTGTTCAAAGTCGAAATTCGATAATTTCTTACGCAATAATCATCGCAAAAAATTCGTTCGCGATTCCATTCAACCCCCGCGAATCAGTTTCATCTACCTGCAACTGTCCACGGCATCGCTGAATTTTTGCAGATCCGCGCGACCTCCGCATCGCGCTTTCCATTCCGACCACGAAGGAATTCCTCGTGAATGGGGAATCATAAACGGGAGAGTTATTTCTCCAAACAGCGACGCGATGCAACCGATACGAATGCACGCCGCGCCCGATGCGCGTGAATGCAAATCTCGCGGATAAAGCTCCCAGTCGACGCTTCGATACCGAATGAAAGTTAAATTCGATGAATCCGCCCGGTCGAAACGCGCCGCCCCGCCGTGGGGAATCTTAAACGCGAGCTCAACGAATGTTCGCGCCCGTCGCGTGTGAGATACAGGCTCCGTAGGCGCGAAAAAAAACGGACGAAACTGGGATTCATTCGCGTGAACTGGATCCCCTGGTGACGAACAAAACGGGGATCATTCGTTGCCGGAATGGTGATGGAAAAATCGAACCGCGCTATTCTCGCTGGCCGATGAAATAGTTATGCCTGATGGGCTAATAATAACGAAGTGGGTCAATTTGGACCCACGCTTTCAAGAGATTCGCTAACTCGGAACTCGGGTCACATCGGAAATATGATTAAGGGGGATTTTTTCGTCTAACAGCCCCAAAATTAACTGAGATTTAAGAATTTTTTTTGAAAAAGCTGTTGGTCATATTGGATTAAACTCTTTGGGGATATAAGGGGGCATCTTTAAACTCGCAGAAAATATTTTTTTTATGCCGATCCTTCCTATTATTTATTAATTATCCTGGAGTCTACTTTAAAGAAAGAAAATCAAAAATGGAAAGACTTACAGTGTTTGAAAGGAAAAGTAACATTTTTCCTGAAAAAAATTTTTCATTTTTATTTTTTATATCGCCGAAAATAAGTATGATAAATAAACACTAAAATTAAATTTTAGGTCCAGTACCTGGAGAAATGTATAACGAATAAATTGAGCTTTATTTGAAATTGAGCAGTCAATTAGTTTCTGAGTTATCCGGGACGACAACATCGTCGAAGAGATTCCACAATAATTAATAAACAATAAGAAGGATCGACATAAAAAAAATATTTTCCGCAAGTTTAAAGATGCTTCCTTATATCCCAAAAGAGTTTAGTCCAATTTGACCAACAGCTTTTCCAAAAAAAATTCTTAAATTTCGGGAGCTGTTACATGAGAACCGCCCTTAAGTAGTTTAAAACGTTCTCTAAATTCCGAAATATCAATCGCGGTAGGGAAAAGACTCACGTTTCTGATTGATAGAAGAAGAATGGAAGGTGCGTACCTGCGGGTCTAAACTGACCCAGTCGCAACCTGCCGCGCGAAAAGATTTTAGCAAGCAACGACTCCTGATGGGTCGTTTTATTCCCTGCAGTTTGCCCGAACTCCAGAATTCTCATGACTCTTCGGTAACAGAAGCCCAAGATGTGACCCAGAAGCGTGTATATCTCGTGTTTCTTATGCATACCCTGAATCTTTCCGAGTTCGCAGTGGAAGGCGTCGCCGGGTGGACTAGCAGGCTCATGCATGATCCCGTATTCGATGCATTTCTGATAGTATGCAAATTTGAATTACGAGGATCGAGAGGAAGGGTTAGGGACGCGGGGATCGGCTCCGTAGCATTCGACAGAGACCCTCTCTCATCCTATGGCTCCCTTCCTCGTCCATTCCGTGCTCCGCGAGCCTCGAGCCGTATCGCTGGCATCCAAGCTCGACTTCGAACCTCTCGAACCGGCCATCACGATCTACCCAGCGCGTCGCTGGCTCTCGCATCGCCGGCTTCTGACGTCTTTGTTTGCGTTTAGATCGATCCCGATTATTCGGTGGACATTGTGCCACCGTGCATAGACCCGTCACGGATCTCCTCAGCTTCGCTCCAAAGCATTGCGCGCAAGGAAAATGGCGCGAGGAGCTACGAGGCTGTGGAGACGCGTTGGATAACAGAGTCCAGTGTTTCGCTCGTAAATCTTTATTACTGTACGAAACGACCTGCTTTTACGAAGACTGCCAAGCCTCTGACATAGAACTTGGGAAAATGGAAAGAAAGGGAAATTATGAATTATAGATCGATGTGGAAGAGCCCCGAGGAAGAGGCTTTGTAAAAATAAAGGACAACGGGATTTTATTATTTAAATAAATTTTTATAATCGCCTATCGAATTTTATTGAATTTGCATTGAAAATATTTTATTACGTTTAACCCTCTAGTGCATACGCCTGCCTTAAGGCGGGCACCTGTTTAGTCCAGAGGTTGGGAATTCTCATTTGCCAGCCCAAAAATAGTGCCACAGCGCACATATCGGTCTAAGAAACATGTCACTCTGAGTCTTCAATTTGACAGAAATCTAGTTTGAAGTGCATTTTTGAGCTACACACGCTGCCAAAATTATTATTATTATTATTATTATTATTTACTCCAAATTGAAAACTGACATCGGATTCGGTCTTTTCATCCCCAAATGAGAGTAAAGTAATTTTTCCAACTGAATTAAAAATCTATGCACTAGAGGGTTAACTTGGCTGCTCCCAAGATTAGATCCTGAGTGCGCTACTGGTGAAAGTCTTCAAAAGACTGTGAAAGGATTTAGAGAAATTTTACCAGCAGCCCTGTTTACACGCGAAACAATCTCTGCCTGTGCGTGCGCGCGATCCACAGTGGTGCATGCGGAAGTACAAGCGTAGCGAGCGTCTGCTTGAAAACTCTAAGCGAGTTAAACAAAACTCCTTAACTAGATTCCACGTTAAATACCGACTTTCGGCTTAACCCACGGCCGGGACGTTCCTAATCGAATCGAAATTTCCGTAGACGTCCGACGGAGTTAGGTATCGCGATGGAAGTAAGTTTATCGGACGGTTTCCGCAACGAATTCCGCGGCGTGGTACAGTCTGGTGTAAAAATGGGGGTGAATCCATCGGTACATACACCCTTAACAGAAATTGTCAGACTTCCTGCATATTGCTTATTTCCTTAATATCGAGAGATCCCTCTTCAATTTTTCTATGATGCTAAGTTTTTGTTGTTTATTACTGTTGCTTATTATTCTTTAGCAAAAGCGACGACCATCCCTTTGGGAAAACTTTATCCCACACTTTCGACTCGTTATTTCGTTAAGAATCACCTGCTCCTAATTACGTCACTAAGAAACGAACCATCCCCTATAATAGTAGGTAAAATGGAGCTTCCTCAGAGAAAGGAATATTGCCTGAACATACCATCCAGGGGCGGATTTGAAGATTTGGCGCCCCTAGGCTAATAAGCGTCTACCGCTCTTTCCGCGAAATATCAACTAATATTTTAATTTAAAGGAACCGAGGCAATTTCAAAATTAATTTATATGGCAACTCACGTCTGAGTCAGTGTTAATTTGCTACATGAAAAGAAGTGAATTGTTTTTAAAGTTGTCTCAGACCTATGTGTTTAAAATTTTTTCAATTTCTTTCGCTCAAAATGTGTCGCCCTCCAAAATTGATTGCTTCCCAAAATTTGCTACTCCCAAAAATTTATCGCCGCCTAAAATTTGTTGCTCCCCCAAAATTTGATGCTCCCCAAAATTTATCCCTCCCAAAAATTTTTCTCCGCCTAAAATTTGTCGCTCCCCAAAATTCTCCGCTCCCCAAAGTTTGCTACTCACCCAAAATTTGATGCTGCTCAAAATTTGCTACTCCCAAAAAATTATCGCCGTCTAAAATTTGTTGCTCCCCAAAATTTGCTACTCCCCAAAACTTAACGCTCCCCAAAATTTGCGGTTTCCAAATATTTGTCGGTACCCAAAATTTGCTGCTCCCCAAAATTTTCCGCTCCCCCAAATTTGTAACTCCCCAAAATTTATCGCTCCCCAAAATTTGATGTTCCCAAAAATTTATCGCTGTCCAAAATTTGTCGCTCCCCAAAATTTGTTATTCCCGAAATTTTCCACTCTCCAAATTATTGACCCCCCGAAATTTGTTGCTCCCCAAAATTTGCTACTCCCCAAAATTTTATCGTCGCCTAAAATTTGTCGAGACCCAAAATTTGCTGCTCCCCAAAATTTTCCGCTCCCCCAAATTTGTAACTCCCCAAAATTTATCGCTCCCCAAAATTTATCGCTCCCCAAAATTTGATGCTCCCAAAAATTTATCGCTGTCCAAAATTTGTCGCTCCCCAAAATTTGTCATTCCCGAAATTTTCCACTCTCCAAATTATTGACCCCCCGAAATTTGTTGCTCCCCAAAATTTGCTACTCCCCAAAATTTTATCGTCGCCTAAAATTTGTCGAGACCCAAAATTTGCTGCTCCCCAAAGTTTGCTACTAACCCAAAATTTGCTGCTCCCCAAAGTTTGCTACTAACCCAAAATTTGCTGCTCCCAAAAATTTATCGGCGCCTAAAATTTGTCGCTCCCTAAAATTTATCGCTCCCAAAAATTTATCGCCGTCCAAAATTTGTCGCTCTCAAAAATTTACAGCCTACTTAACCTATCCCCAAATCCGCCCCTGATTTCATTTCAGTATAATACTTCCCTCTCGACACTGATTTACCTTACGAGAACGCATGGTACACGCTGAATACTGGCGATTACCGCATCAAGCCTCCTTAATTCTTCCATTCCTATTCCCCGGCACCCGCAGAGCGAGGCGTAGCCCACCTCGCATTAGGGAGGTCGAGAAACTGATCAAGAGAATCGCCGTTTTTCGCGCAAAAAGAATAGAGGAGATCCATTCGGCTGCATATGGTAACGAGCTCGGCAGATTACTCCCTGCAAACGGCCGGGAGCTTGGCTACCTAGCTACGTGGACCGCCTGCGAATTAATTGAAACGATCTCGGAGGGCACCGGGGAAAGGAAAAAGGTTTATCATCCGTGCAGCTGCCGTCGCGGATCTTGCCATAGGTACGAAACGCATCTCATGAGTAAATTGAGTTCGTGACCCAGGGATCCTCTGTGTCGGGAATCCAGATTCAGGCGAGGCAGTCTCTCCCGTGTTCGATAAGTGGCCCGTAAGATAATACAGCAGTTTCGTCGTAAAGGGAGGAGCACGAGACAGGACTGACAATCCGGAAATAAATTTTCCCCAGCGCGACCAGGGCTTGCTGGCTGGCGTTCATGAAATAGAGACACCACTCTTTGTACATTCAAGCAAAACCGCCTGATTATCAAACATTTGATGAGCCTCCGTTCTGCCGCTCGTAGATCGAAATTTTAAATAGTCTCGCTCCGCAAAACGAACACATCTCTCGGCGGAGAAGTCAGGAAATTTGTGACGGGTTCGTCGCCCCTGAACTAACCGAAACTTCCTACAAAGGGTGTCTTATTGGTAGCAATCGAAGCGAACCGATACTGAGATGAAGTGGAAGCGAACAATTCCGTTTCACTAGAGTTCTACTGTCGCCGTCCTCGCTCGGCCATTGAATTCTACTCTCCCGCTGCACCGAGCCGCCCCGGGCACAATAACCATCGACATCTATCCCCATAACTGGAGTAACTCAGTCTCCAATGGAGTTAAAAAAATCCTTTCCGACGCGAGCTCCGCTCGAGCCGGGGATCGCCAGCGACTCACGACTTCCTGGCTGCGATTGGACCTCGCTCTTCGGACTTACACAGGGATGGAAGGAAGAGGAACGGTTCTTCGCTGAACAAAGGTGGCCAAGAAGACCGGGGCAAGCAAAAGTCACAGAATGGAAAGGTGAAAGAAAATGATAGAATAGTAAGAAAGAATGTGGGTGCGAAGGTGGAGGAAAAGTTAGCAAGTAAAATAGGGTTAAGATACTAGAGATGTAAAGTGAGAATTGAAGAAGCAAATAGTGGAGTAGCAGTTTAACAAGTGGAGGACGTAGAGATTCATCTGCAGATAGATTAGAAAATTATAATCTGTAGGGGGTAATAAAACATTATTATGAACTTACAAGGGAAGGAGACGAGTTGTCCGACTTCGATCTTGACAGAGACAGATCCCCAATGATGTAATATAAACTGTTTACATTGGAAGCATAAAAAGTTTCGACACCATGCGCACACAATAAATGATTGCTTCTCACACTGGCACTTTTTATTTTTTATTTCAGCTGGGAAAGCAACTTGATTTACGTTGCAGAATATTTCCCGCGATGAAAGTGTGAAACTATGAATGCGTTAAACTTTTACAGACTGTTTATATCTTAAAAATTATTGGCTATCTACACCTGATATTTTCATTAGAGATTTATTAGTTACTAGGGTAAAAGACCCAATTACTGTCAGGTTAAGGATTGATTCTGACAGTATCGCATAGTTTTTGTATTTATTGATCACAGGCATAAGTTTATCTATTTATTTATTATTATTTAATATGTTTAGTTGAAGAAAAAAATTTGTATGACTCTTAAAATCTCTATTTTTATTAATAAATTTATTGATTTAAAAAAGATATGACGGGAGCTAATACTGTCACCTGTGATATGTGTTCAATCGAATTACTGACATCCCAATTATTGTCAGCTTAATTATTACAATTACCGCCTTTTCTTTAGTGCCTTGTTTTCTCTGTCGCTAGTAAGGAAGTTGTGGCTTTCATTCTTTTACCTAACCAACTTAAAACTTTTTACCATCTTATCAAAATTAATGAAGAAAAAATTAAGTCCTGCTTTTCCTCGCATAAATTACAATTTTAAATGTATGTCAAAATTTTTTCGTGTATGAATTCACATGGTTTAAGGCTTATTTTAAGTAAAACAGCATAGGGCGACAGTAATTGGGTAGGTGACAGTAATTGGGTCTTTTACCCTATTCTGCAAAAGCACGTCAAAATCGAAGTCGGACAATTCGTGCCCTTCCCCTGTTAGTAATAAAGAAAGAAGAATGCAAATGTAGGTCCCTGATAGGGAGGAAAGGACGAATGATCGATGCCGATCACGTAGCGAACAATAAAATACAGCCACCGTTGGTTTTGCGGACGATAAGGTTATCCTATCGGGATAATAGGGTCGTCGTCGTAGATCCCGAACCCAAGACGTCTACGATTCAGTGAGTCGTCGCAGGCATTACGGATTTCCCTGCGTGTGACTGGATTTTCGTTAGGGGGGTGCCGAAATGGGATACAGCGGCAAAATCGAAAGGCTTTTTCTTCCGAGATTTTGGGATATTCCGAGGGGTGGATACGAGGATTGAATAAATGAAATCGTGGCCCGTGCGGGGAATTACTAACAGCGGCTGATGAAAAATACATGCCCCAGATAGAATTCCTTTCAATCGAGGCTCAAATCGAATTTATCTCCTTGTAACCGCTGCTGCGAGGAAGAGACCGAACGTGCGAATTTGTCCAAGGAATCTCAATTGTCCAGAGGCATGTTGAGCAGAAAGAATTTGATTTTACCACGCTAGATTACCTGGGACCACAGAATGGTTAGAGAAGCCACGAGGTCGGTGAAACGTGTAGACCAGCTTAGAAAATAAGACCTGGATATAATTAATTCATATTACGCAAGCTGGATGACACGTTGAGGGGGTAGATTACCCTCAACAGCCCAAAATCAGGCCCTTCCTCAAACGCATATTCTGAAGTAATAAATGAACATACAGATAATTTTTGTTTTAATTTTTAAGCGTCATTTCGTTGGCTTCAATGCGCAAAAAGAAAACTTTAAATATATTTATAGGAAAAAAGTTATAAATATATTCCGGACAGGTGAATTACCTAAAACACAAAGTAAAGGCATTTTTATAATCTCTAAGACAGTCTGCATCTTGTGCAGGAAGCAAAATTTTGATAAACAAATTAGTACAATTTTTTTGTTGATGCTTCTGATTTTATCCTCTTTTTGTGGGAAAAATATTTTTTATCTTTATTGAGAATTTATATTGAAAATTTGCTGCCAATACGTGGAGGGGAATAGTTTCCTGCAGCTCCCTGTAAATATTCATTCGAATCGTTGCAGCGGTTTTCGAGATTTTACGTTCACCCTTTCGGAAAACGTAGTTTCTGGACATCGTTATGCGATCTCGCGTGCAGGCTCGTACATCTATCACTGTAATTCCTTCAATCTTTGGAATTTCGGGGCCCGGTTGCGCTTAAAATGCGTAGAAAAGATGTAGCTAGCGGGGTATGCAAACATCCTAAAGACCAATTTTGGAAAATCTTGAGGGTTCCCTTCCTAAAGCGCAAGTAGGGTGACGAATTGTAAAGCGACCGTAAAGACAGATTGCACAGAGATCGTCCGACTCCCATTAAGAGCGATTCAACATGCTCAGGAGTACGGTGATTGCGTTTCTCTTATTGCCTGCAAATATTTCACCCCCTCGAGCTCACCATCCCCCGTCGGTGCTTCCGTTAAGTCGCTTTTTCGTCACCGGCGAATCGAACTGTCCCAGAACAAATAAGTTCCACGTCCAACTGCGATTAATTTCAGCCAGACGAGACAAAACAACGAGGGAGGAAGACCCTCTGCCTCGGGGGTCGAGGGGGCACCAGGATGCAGAAGCTCGTGGAGAGGGTGGAGCGTGCAGTTAGCGCCGGCATCGCGGTGAAAAACAATTAATTTTCTTTCTCGCATTGGCAATCTACCAGCGGCCTGCAGGGAGCGCGGAGGAAAGGGGACGCGTGCAGGTAAAAGTACACGGGGGTGAAAGTTTTCGTGGCAAGGGGAACAAGTGAGAGACGAGGGGAGGAAGCTGCGGCCTCGAAGAAGAGGCGCGAACAGAGGAGCGACGTAGGTGAGGGAGGAAGACGAATTTTATTGCGACACTTGTAAGGTAGGTACTCTCGCTCGCGAATTCGGCGAAACAAATAGCTCGAGTTATTGCTCGCGCGATTTATTTCGACAAAGGAAACAGCAAGAGGGGCGGAAGTTAACTCGATTAGGAAGATGGCGAGCGAACGGTCCGGGGAAAAATGGGTCCCTCGAAGCATACGCTTGTTCCATTTCTCTTATTCCGTTTGAGGGGGATACTATAGATTTCTTGCGCGAGAGTATTTCATGGGCTTCGTAATTTCTCTTGGAATTCTAAACGAACGCGATTCAAATTTCACCGCCAGATTCTTGGTTTTGCTAAATTTATGTATTAGGTATATTTTATTTTTGAAAACAAGTCCTGATTATTCAGTTTAAGCGGTTATGCCTAGTCAGCTTTCGAAGAAGAACGCGATTTTCGGGAATTTTTTGTGGAATATCTACTGCATATTTTTTTACAACTATTCGCTTATTTTAAAAGCACATATATGTAGCAACTCTCAGTAATTTTGTTATAGAAAGATAACATTAACTGTTTTGATATCGGTGAGCAAGATATTTCGCAAACCGCTGTACCGATTGGCCTGAAATTTTGGAGACTTCTTTTATATTCCGAAGACTAGTAGATGAACGAAGGACTTTTTATTTTCTATTTTTAATTAACGAAAACCGAACCATTCAGACATCGAAAAATCGTGGTTTCGCGTTAAACGGCCGCCATTTTGTCAAAAATCAACTTTTTGAAAAAACCCTCGTTCATCTACTGAATTCAATCATATATTAACAGAATGTTTTTGAATCTTTAATTTTAGATGATCCTTTACACAAAATTACCGAGAGTTGCTACATATGTGTACATTTAAAATAAGCGAATAGTTGTGAAAAAATATACAGTAGATATTCCACAAGAAATTCCCGAAAATCGCGTTCTTTTTCGAAAACTGTTAAAAAATTTTTAAGAAAACGGTGGTCCTTGTAACACAATTTCAAGATGTTAATGAAATTTAGATATCCCCGAGAATCAAAGGAAATATTTCGCCGCAGACACTATTCGAACATTTCCGTATGCCATTACACAGGCCTGTAAGCAACGCAGGCGATAGTTTGCATTCGGCTCCAGTGATACGCGAGCGTCGTGAATTATTTCTTGCTGCCTCAAAAGCGGAGCTAGAATACCCTTGCTCGACGTGTACACGTAAACGATCTTACCGGCGAAATTGCGTTCGAACCAGCCGAGTAAATTTACCGGATTCCGAGTAAATCGTGTGTTCGCTTCTCTATTAAATTCGCAGCTGTAATTAATTTCAGAAAGAAACTTAGTACTTCACTGCAACTACAATATAGTTCTGCCAATTGAAAATCACCTAAATAACAATTAAACAACCTGCTGTGCGAACAGTAATTTCAGATTTCATAACTCTGTTACGCGCCAATTGTAAGCAGAAACCTATTTCAGTTGGACACTTGTCGCAGGGCCCGTGAAATCCACAACTGAAATTGGTTGTTATTCCCCGGAATACCTATTTCGAGAACAAAAGCACTCAACGCGGTGTACAAAATTGTTCGCCAGACTTCATTTCCAATGTACGATTTTATTGAAGCGAGTAAGAAAACGACTGATGAGGTGAAAAACAGCATCGGATTTCCACGCGACCTAGAGAAAGACGTATCAACTGATTGCAGTCTTGTCCAACGCGTTTTTCCTCCGCCGCGTCTGGCTATGCACGCGGCTGATCTACTTGCGCGGCCCACACGCCCCATAAACGCGCACAATTTCACGCTCGAAATTCGTTATGGAAGCAAGAAAGGCGCAAGTACGCGATCGCAATTACGGCCGGAGCTATATGTCGAGGAGGATTCTATCGTAGATTTCCAAGGCAGGATTTCATTTCGTGACTCCTCCGCCTCGATCCCCTTTCAAGACTCCCTCCTCGTTACCCAGGAAAGATACTCCTTGAAAGGGTAAGAGAGCCAGTCGTCAGCATTTTCAGACACTCAACCGTTCCCGGCTAGGTTTTCCACGCGTCTGCCTCGCTTTTCTCGCGCTTTTCCAACCGTCTCCGGCCGCCTCTCGGAACTGTGTCTGAGAGGGAAGCTACGTGCGGGAGGAACAGGCGCGCGTCTCTATTTCAAACCGTGTTCGTACTTAACCGTGTGTGGATAGACGTGAAAGACATTTCCTAGTCGACGCTGAATTTATAAAGCCTCGCCACGGGCGACTCGATAGCCTACTTCTTTTCGCGAGCAAATTTTTTTCCCCCGAAAATCTTCGTCCCGCACTGAAGGATTTCACCCCGAAGACACGTCTCCGCGAGCTCAGTTTCCTGCAAGTTACACGAGTCACTTGCGAAACATTAAAACGGTGCTGTACGCGATACAACGTTTTGCTCGACGCACAGTGGCGAAAATGCCCGAAAACCTGGCCAAAAATCATATTTCCAATTGTAGGGTAAATTGTTGAAATATTGTATTGTAATATGACTCTAAGATGATAAACATGTAATTTTTTAACGTTAAATATTTAATTTGTTGTACTGATTAAAATTATAATTCTTAAAAATATTAAAAATTGTGTGATTTATATATATATGTAAAATCATTACTATGACATTTATATGTGTGTATTTGTAATATATTGCACGTAATAGACATAACATTACAACATTAAAAATTATACACTACAACGGATTAGAAAATAAAAAACTAACACTAGACTTACAAACAAACAAACAGGGATCCCTTTTCAAACATTAAAACAAATAGTAACACTCCCGGATATGTAAAGACTGAACTGAGCGGAAATTATACTCGTGTCAGTGTGTACATAAACGCTGATATTTGCCGAAAAGGCAAAAAGTGGCAAAATTTTGCAACGGCGCCTTATTATGCATACCTTGAGTTTCAATTTACAAAAAAAAACGGTGCGGCATCACGCGGCGTTATCAACTTTTTGCTTAACAATAGACCAAAAATATATATGTTGTCAGTACTCATTTATAACTACTTTCAGAGAGTCTGCAATTTAAAACAAAAATAGTGCATGTGACCCTACATCATAATATATACTACTTACTTTGATAGGTATACTGGATAATCTGAAAATAAATCTTAAAGTAGCGCGTTAAATTTCGATCGTCAACTTTGAACTGACATATCATCAAAAGGACTGCAGTTAAAAAATTTCAATTAACGGGAAATTGTGCACAGATAGGTTATAAACGAATTGCACTAATTAGATTTGGCAAATTAAAATTGTTGTGTTTGGACTTTTGGCCAGGTTTTCGAGCATTTTCGCCACTGTGCGACGGCTGTAACTCTCAGGGTCTCCGCGAATTAAGTCGCAAATGTCGCATACGAAACAGCAATAATCGAAGATAGTAGTAAACAATTAATAACGAGTAGCAGATAACGACAACGGATGCTTGGCTCGAACAACTACGTAACTGGAAACTTGATAGCTTTGGATTTTTACTGAGGTGAATTCGAGTCAGTTGCCTTTTAAGGGTTGTACCTAATCAGGAGGCCGGAAAGAGGCGAATGTTTGTGAATTTTTTTTGAAAAAGCGAAAGCATATATTTATTTTTCTACAAAACATGGTACTCTGCTTGTAGAAAAATTACCAAATGTTCTGTAAATGTTGCTCTTTTAAGTGCAAAAAGTTCTGTAAAAATATATGCTTCCGCTATTAAAAAAAAAATCACAAACATTCGCCTCTTTTCTCGCGCTACGTTCAACCAATTTACTTCCAATTTTGCCTGCAGAATCGTAATAAGATTCCACATCGATCTACGACGCCTTTTTGTATTCCGATTCCCCGTTTATTATTTATAAAGAAAAAAACGTGGACTTTTCTCTTAGAAAAATCTAACTTTATCTTTGATCTCCCACCATTCCTTAATTTTTCAAAATTTTCCAAATCGGCGCCGTAGATCGATAGCTTTAAACATATTTTATAAAAAAAATTATTGCTTTTGATTTCAGACACGACCTACAGCTTTTTTCAGGGCCACCGTGTAGCCGTCTGAAATCGAGAGAGTTTCGGATATGTATCCATAACTTCCGAGAAACAACAGCTTTTTAACTCAAACTTTTTTTTTAAGTAGTTCATAATACTATGTAAACATAATACAAAAACGGAAAATTTTCATCAAACCGTTGACTTGTAAAAAAATCCACAAAATGTACACCGTTACCCAGTACAATATTAATTTCCTACAAGAACACCCTTCAACTTCGACTACAGGTTCGTTCAGGTTCCGATGCGCTGTATCAGAGATCCTGAAGCCGACACAGCACCCAGGTCGGCCCCGGAACGTCTGAAAAAGCTGCAATGTCGGTTCTCTTTGTGGCTTAATTCGAGTTCCGTTTAACGCAGCGACCCCTTACGCTGCTTCTCGAATAGGGGATAGGTCCTCGATCGCTTTCCCGCGCTGTCGTCGGTGGTGGTAATGAGACTTCGTCGCTGCCTTCGTTACTACCTTAGCAGAAGCCCTTTGTGAGCGAAATAAAGCTCGACTTGGCTTTCATTTGCCCGCGCCGCGTTCCACCACGTTCTCGCCTCGAGGAACGCCTCGTTCTTCTGCGTTACCCGCTCTTCCTCGTTACTTGAAAGTCACGACGGCATGGGGCAAGGGAAACAGGGGCCAGGTGAGGTGATCGATTTACTCGTATCGATACAACGGATATTTCCCGCTTCAGTGAACTTTCGTTCTGCGAACGTTTTGTCCAAACGCCAGCCACGAATCCTCAGCAACAATGCGTCTTCAATGTCGACGGGACCTTCTTCGTTAATTAGTTGTTCGACTTTCGTGGGATCTGAATTTTCTGGGAATGGGGATGGAAGTCCGAACTCAGGCAAAAGTTCACATTTACCCGTATATAACCGTGCGATGATTGACGATATTTGTAGGACAATTATTTGTTTGAAATTTACTCCGTTGCGTCGCAGTGCACTACTGTTGGGAACTATGTGTTCCAAGCTCGAGCGACTGTGGCTTTCATCATCCCTCGAATTCACCGCGTCCCCATTAAAGAAGGGGAACGGCTCGTGCCGCATGTATTCGTAACAAATTCCAATGAGTCGTAGAACGGGAGTCCTGGTGTCGTTCAGGTCCCTATGAATTGTAAATTTATTCAACAGTCCTTGCTCCTCTCCTAGTCGCCGCAAACGAAGGAGCCATTACTTTAATAACTTTTCATGCCTTTCACGAGAATAATGCACCGAGAAATTTCCTTTCCGATAAGCTGGCATATTTTCGTGAACGATTTAATCCAACTAACGACTACACGGGAGAAGTGACGGAAATAAAGATCCGTTTCAATTCCCCGTTTCAACTGAATCATTTACTAATGGAAAGGAATCAGAATATTCTAGGCTCAAAATAGACTAGAAACAGTAGCGACATCCTCGTCCTGCGTCTTCCATAGAACTGATCCAAGCTTGGCTGACGCTGTCCCCGCCGAAGAGAGATTCACTTTGCCGCTGTAAAAAGGACTCGTCGTTCGAAAGTGGAAAGTGATACTTGCAAGAGGCGTCAAATAAGATTATGCAATTCGATCGAGTCCAATAGACGAGCGTGTCTGAAGGCGAGGGGTCTCGTTTCCACGAGCTAGCAGCGTGATACGTCAACGTGACCGCGTAAACTTCTCCCGCGACAGTCACCCTTGGGTCTCATTTATGAGACCCTTCCGTGAGGAATGGGCTAGTTAACGCGAAGTGGCTCTAACTTCGAATGCTTATGGATGCGCGGCGGGAAGAGAGGCCGCACCTCTGAGCAGCACGTAAATCGTCGAACGTGTGGTCGCAGGTGGTTACGAAGGCGAGAATGAGGACGTCAGATCGAAGGGGATACGGGGAAATCGTTTGAGACACCAGAGGTGCCCTTATGCCATGATCCCGTTTCCCGTTGCCTTCACGGGCGCGGATAAAAGTTATTAGGATTTTGGGTCACGGTAGAAGCGTTTACCAGGTTTAGACATTTGTAATTTCTGATTATTAACCGACTTCAAAAAGAAAGAGGTTCTAAGTTCCAGGTGTTTGAAAAGTTCCAGTGTTAAGAAATCTGATTCATTAATCGACTTCATTATTATTATGAGCATCTCTTTTCGTAGGCCTATCCATAGTTTTTTTTAAATAAATGTAGTTATATCACTTAAATAACTAAAAAGTAAAAATTAAAAAAAATAAAATGCACCAAAAAGTAAAAAATAATTTTTCCTCATTTAATCTACGACTCTCAATATTTTTAAGTCGGCGCCAGATTTACACAGCGCAAATGATGAGGCGCCGACATAAAATATTGAGAGTCGTAGATTAAATAAGGAAAAAAATTATTTTTTACTTTCTGGTGCATTTCTATTTTTTGAAGTCGGTTTTAATTTTTTTTATTCTTTTAAACGCTTCAAAGCGTGTTTAGCAATAACGGACTTATATATATATCTCTCATTTCGGTGAAAGGGAGTTTTTAAGAATATTTCTTAGCGAGCTCCTACGGGCGAAGGGGAATCTACCTACCTTCCATGGTCATAGAATCAGTGGTTCCAGAGAAATCATGATGAGCCAGTGGTATTTGGATTTCATATATATAGATAGATTATTTAAAAAATATAAAAACGTTAAAACCTTCGTCTTGCCAAGACGAACGAAGTGATGTACAGTTAATATTTATCGAGAAAACGCATTTCAAAGTATGCGACTTCAAATTTATGTAATAGAAATCTGAGTATAGATTGGGTCAGACAATTAAAGTGGGGCATGTAGATTTCACCGCGCGCGTAAATACGGCACGTAGACACTGTGGAAGCGTAAAGACACGTCAACGCAAGGATGGGTCGTATCCCTGTTTCCGGAGCGTGAAGAGCCACAAAGGGCTATGTAAAACCACGGTAATACGTGCAAGTAGCCACACGGTGAAGATGAGCCCCGATGTAAAATTCAAAATGGAGGTGGAACGTAAATGGGAAAGGATGTGGAGATAAGTAAACACGGGAGTTCGAGTTCTGTTCGTGTTAAAACGAAGAGCTCATGAATGTGCACCAGCGAAAGATAACGTGGAACGTTGCTCAAGGGGGAATGCACCCTGAGAGCGATATCTCACGCAAAAATATTCCGAGTGCCGACAGAGATACTGAAGTCAAGATCATGTTAATTGAAATACATACGGAGGATCGTGAGAAATTTGGATATTCCACGGAGAAAAGGCCGTTACAGGCGACGCGGAAGATACGCGTGGCAACCGAGTCTCCACGCCGCACAGTGTTACGCGTAATGGACAAAAGTCAAGAATCGGAAGTGTTTGATCCACAAATTCTTGTATCTTATAATGTTAATAAAGGAACGTAGGTTTCAATGTTACCCATAACTTCTGCTGAATTTACTAATTTGTTGTCAAAAGTGATACTAGAAATTCATTACAAATTTCGGTGCATTTTTTCAAACACGTGCCATTGGCAGAATGTTTATGCTTTTCATTCGCTTTTTATAAGTTGTGTTTAATACTGTCATACCTTCAAAACTGCCGAGACAGTTTTTTACAATACTAACAATTTGTACTAATTCTTTATGTTAAATGTTTATCAACTTCGATGGGACTTTAAAAAAAACAACAAAAAATACCTCCCTGATTTTTTGTATATTAAATTTAGGGATCATTAAACTTTATATTAACGTCAATTTCAACTGCACGAATTTGCACGAAACAGAAAAAATAGCCAAAATCATTATTAAGACGTTCACCGCTCCGGCCCTTAGCATAGTCTCTAGGTCTCCTCGTGCATAAGACCCTTATGTGAATCTACACATCCGATATGCTTTTTCCAATTGTTTATACAATATCTACCATGACTTTTCCATCCTGGATGCTGTCTTCAGTTTTAAAATAGCAGTCAAACGCGATACACGTGTTAAAAATAATTTGATCAAAAAATGTTTCGAATAAAAGTTAGTCAGTATTCAGTTGACAACAAATTGCAAAAGTAAATATTAATAAAAAACTTTTTATTCACTGAAAAATCAAGATCGGCTTGATTTTTTTAATGGAACTGTATATTTTTTTATACACCAATCGTTGCATTTTTATATTCTCTTTAAAAAAGTATTAGGGTACTTAGAACGAAAACTGATTAGTTCAGAAGTTATGAGTTTTGTCCCGAACGCCCATACACGCGTAACACTGTGCGCCGGCTGAATGTTTATTCAGAAAAATAAACGGGTTTTACATTCCGTGTTTACAAATTGTTATACACTCGAAAAAGTCGCTCAACGCTAATGTAAACATGTTAAGGTAAATGTACCAATGACTGGTCAGCTAAGGCCAACAGAAGAATTTATTGCCAATATCACGTAAAAAACTAATGGTATCCTAAGCTTTTTTGTATTTAATAGGTAGATTGGATCTTCCTTTATTTAAAAAAATTGTCATGCATTCATTTTTATATTCCTGGCATATAAAAAAAAAAAAAAATTCAATGAATACGTTTGTACCAATACATGGCCAGTAAAAAGGCGATTAGCCCAGTGTCTAAATTTCACTGTCCCAGTACATAGCCATAACATTTATAACCCGTCAGAATTAATTGTAATATACCAAAAGAATTGTTATTTATTCTACGGGTCGTTAAGAAAATAAGAAATAGGTCGTACTATATAAAAAACAAAGTTGTAGAGGTTAATGAAACGTTAACAGATTAACTTGGCATATAAAGTATTTCTTGGTACTTTGTATTGTATAGCTGCCTCACGTGTACTCGTACCATTTCTCACTTGTTCAAGTGCATTATTAACGTCGTTTTGATTATAATTTTTTTTACACTTTCCTTTTCATTTTGCTTTGTCCTTCTTTCATTTTTCTATTTTACAACGTAATTAACGATATTATTATATATTACTTAAAGCGTAATTCAAATTTTGAAGTTACGTACTATAGACAATAGAAAACGCGTAAAATATTGAATATATATACTTACTTTTTTAAATATTACACCAATAATTTTATTTACACTTTATCTATTAGTTTCAACTTATACCTAATGAAAACACTTTATACTATCAAAAAATACCCCTGGTTATACACTAGTGCAAGTCTTTGAGTATACTAAATCGCGACTTGCCCTATACATGGACGCTTGGTTAGTAATTGGGTCAGACACGAATATTATGTACCGATATATAGCCACGTATTTTTTACATAGAATAGAATCTAAATGCGTAATAGCGCGTTAATTACTTGCTTTAAATACTCTTAGGATTCCATAAGTTATTCGTTCATATAAAGAAACCCAATATTACAATAATTATTTGCTTAACAAACATCGCTTTCTCCTTAGCAAATTCTGAAGAATCTAGCAAAATTCATCATGCGTCTTTACTGTGAGATTTCAAACAATTTTTTAAGTGTTTTCAACATAATATTTATCAAAATCATTTTTAGGGTATGAAGTTTAAGGATTATATAACACAAATTAATCACTATATTTTGCCTTATTGGTATACATAGCTTAATAATAATTAATATTTACCTTACTCGCTAATATATAATTGACCTTACTCGCTCACCCAATTGCCTACGTTCGCCATTTATCTGTTACTGTAGTAGAGTCGAAAGGTTTCAGCTGCTCACAACTACTTCTCCATTTTTTCCTTTCACCTCGCTTCGATTCTTATCATACGCACGACAAAGATATGTGACCCGGCATATTGGCAAATTTAGACATGCACGAGTATCTGCATCGTGACGCGATCTTCAATTCTTCCAGTATCATTTTTATCGTTTGCTCCTTCCTAGCAGCCGGGCGATAAGGAACAAAGTGGTGAAGAAATCGGATATTCCTATGGAGTGGTCGCTTACTAATTTCGCTTGTCTAAAATCTTGCGATTCTACTGTAACTAAGATATCCATTTCACGCCTTCCTCGATACACGGCTTTACTTTATGCGCTTCATTTGACACAGCAATGGGGAACACGCTCTTACAACATATATTTATACGCTTGCATACACGGACATACACTCTCCCACGTCGTTGATCGCTTTAGCATTGTTGATCTTTACATAATTTCAAAGCATCAGTAAGCATTGTTACTTTAACATTCCATTAATTCATAGATCTTACAGGGGTTATTTCGCGCGGTTCCTCTGATACAGAACGAAGAAATGAAACGTGAACGTTGCTTTGGGCTGCACTTGCCTCATTCGGATGACCACCGTCGTATCTTCGTTGGATGTCTTCTTCCGTTTGCCAACTTTTCTGCCTGCATTTTTACGACTTCTTATATCATTCGTCGTCTCGAATCACTCTTGCTGCATCATTCCTCCCACTGGTAGACACTTCAGCCACATGTGGATCTTAAGCTGGAGTTGGAAGCACATCATCCCGATACTTCCATGAGGAGTAAAGTCTAAATATTTATGAACAAAGACTTAGTAACGACGCAGGTTGGTTGGTCCAATATCTCCATAAACTTGCTGCACCTTCCCCCTGAATCTCATGGAATATGCATCAGAAAAGTAAATACCTCCGAAAAATTTCGTATCCAATTGCCAGAAACAACGCAGTCCCCTTCGAAGTAACATCCCTCGGACATAATACAGTTGCGCCAGCGAGTTTTCCACACTTAGTAGCAGGATCAGAAGTCATCTCTTGGGAGGTTCTTCATAACGTCGGTCACAGCCTTTTGGATATTGCCATCATTATGAGAATGAGAGCCTTGGCCATTCAGTTTCAGTTTCAGGAACAGGAAGAAGTCACAGAGTGACTGATCAGATGAAGTATTGGGCTGCAGTAGCAAAGAAATGGACTTTTTCATGACAAATTCACGAACTATCGCAGGATGTGCAGGCGCATTTTCGTGATGCATGATCCAATTGCCGGAAATTTCCGGTCAAACTCGAATTATCCTTCTCGAACGTGCCAGAACTTCAAGATAATATTTCTGATTCACTGCTACACCCGGGAACACAAATTCCCTGTGGAGACTGCGCGCTCAGGTCGAGGCTCATCTTCCATCATTTTTCGTCCTTTCCAAAATACCTTATGCCAACGACAGACTTGGGCATGAGATAAACATCATCACCAAACGCATTTTTAGCTTTTTCGTACGATTTGGTGGGATTCTCTTCCAGTTTAAACCTTGAGTTGAAACTTGTTCTGTTGGTAGTGTGGGTATGTAGTTACCGGCTCGATGTACGTTTGTTTTTGTAGCGGCCAAAGTTTTCAAGTAATAAACACAATCTCATTACATTTCAGATGCACCTCGAATGTTCCCTTTCCAACTGAATGCAACGGCATGCGTAGGTCCCTCAAAATGATGTCATATTTATACGTATGGTCTATGATGTCTACCAATTGGTCTTCTGCGATGGGTACTCGACAAGCTAGGAGCACCATCTGATGAAGGTAATCGGTAAAGGCTTCAAAGTTTCTTCTCATTGCTTCCTTGGGCTGGTGATCAAACATAACTCGAAAGATTCAGTGCACAGCATTCTCATGTACATTCAGGTCCCAAACGAAACCATTCTGCACCATTTTCCTTAACATACTCATCCAAGAGATTTGCATTCTGATCCCTTCAACGAAGCTGAAGCTCGTTAAAATAATCCAGCAGTTCAGGTACCAGGGAAGTGCTCGTTTATGTGGGATAGTCGTTAGTTTGCCAGGCTAGAAAATATTATTATTCTTCATAATTTCTCATGGTTATTCCGTTTTCTAATGCTCTAGCTGTAATACATACCCTGTGGCTGCTTTCTTCCCAGATGAGATGTCGTCGTGCTGTAACGTGACTGTACTACCCTCGTTGAAATCCATAATATCAAGAGAACCGCCCCCTCGCAGTTTGGTGTTGTATAGAAACGGCAAATTTGTACAGATATTGTGTCGCTGATACGAATGTGATCGCATCACAAGAACATTTCCTTTGATCCGACAGTTCCTTCGATTGCTGACACGTTAATTGGCTAAATTCCTGCGAACTTGCTTCCCGTCAATGAATTACGATCACAGTTACGAGTACTGTAGCTGATGTGTATCGTGAGCAAGTTCTTAAATCGCAGAAGCGTTTCCAATTAAAGACAATGAACTGATCTGTCGCATCAATTACACTCGGAAATTTTTACATATTCGCAAATAATCTTTGGACTGATGCTTTGTATTATGCGGATCTTTGCGACGACGATAGATGCATGCGACTGCCGTTTAATGCAACAAGAACGGTTAATAGAATACAATAGTTATTTAAAATGTTAAGTAGCGTATACATTAAAGTAATTAATATTTTTTTATTTTCTACAGTTTTTCGTAATTTTTATCGTATATATGCAAGCTATATGCAGTTAAATTGATTCGTTTATTGTTATCAGATGCCAACATTGCCTGACTGTTTCGAGTGAACATCCATGAATTCATTGTAATTACTCGTGCACAAGAACACCTTAGAATTAAGAGAAACTTAACGCGCGTAGCGATCTACTTTGGTTTGAACGACTTGCAATTATATTACAGAATTGAGAGGCTCAGTGGGAAACAAGCACATGTCACATATGCATAGATTTTCGTTTCTCGGTACCATTAATTCATTCCTGCAATGTAGTGTAAAAAAATTATAAAACGGTGGCATGTGCCTGTTTCCCCCTGGGCCCCTCAATTAGTAATTGAACGATTTGGTTGTGTCTGTTAGCAACTAATTAGTCGATACAATCCTAGAAATACGATCTAACATCTCGATTGTCCAAAATTAAATTGATTTCGAGGTGACTGAACATGATCATGCTGTTGAAATAGAACACGTGAATCGGATGGTATTCAAAGATTTTCGAAATTAAGTGGCTGACAGAACTGCACCCATCTCTGATGGATCAAAATCAAAATAATTTTATTGCACGATAAATGCATTAGATAACACGAACGACAATCCCACGTGTTCTTTATAGATGACCACGAAAGCGCAATTGTGAACGCAGAGTGTGAGTGTGGGTGGGTAAGTGACCCGGCTACCCTTCGCGTAATCGGTCTGCGAGAAGCAGGGCGTAAGTGTTCGCCTAATACCGGTACTCCTGCCTGGGAGGGATACGATTTATTCTGATTCTAGTACACGTGTGTATTTTGTAATAAAGTGTCGTCTCCATCGTCCCCTGAGTTCAGTTACTGGCGTCAAGATTCCACGCTCCTAAAGTATAACATACATACATACAACATACATACACACGCAAAAACACCTCGAAATAGTGGCGCACTCAGAATTTTATTTTGGGGAGGCCAAGCAGAAGACGCGCGACTCGTTGATGGGTACATTGTCTCGCTCTGACTTACGACGCTTGATATAATTTCCACTATTTTTTCGTGGAAACACCGGCGCTTTTCAGCACGGTCCTGAATCCATTGTTGATACCATTCTTCGGTCGTGACAGCGCCGTGAATGGGCCCAGCATCGGATTTTACAGTGCTGACCTTTTCCGGTGTAGGCCTCAAAATCTGAAGGGTGCCCGTTTCGGGTACATATTCCGCCGTGGTCCCCTCGCCAGGCATAAGTGCTTTTCTAATATAACCCATAAGGTTAGAAAACTCTTCTAACGTGTTATCTTTGATACTCGTTGATGTCTCGCTCTGTCTTTCCATTCTTTCTTTGCTTAAAGCCAAATCCCGGGTCCATCTAAGGCGCAGGTTAGCACGGTGCTGTTCAAGCCGTTCAGCACGGCGCTGTTCAGCACGGCGCAGTTCTTCGGCGCGGCCCTTTTCCTCTGTAGGGTCCCAAACCGAAAGTTTGCCGTCTTTATAACTGGCCATGGTCCCCTCGCCAGGCTTAAGTGCTTTGCCAATATATTCCGTAAGGTTAGGAATCTCGCATGACGTGTTATGATGAAATAAAAAATTCATTGCATGCGTTGTATATTTTGATGTATTATCTTGATCAAATAGCTTACGAACTTTGTCCACAATCTCTTGTTCCCGATTTTTCTTTTGCAGGCTCACTCTAGCTACTTTCTGTACCAGCCTATGTACATTAAGCATTCCATTCTCTGATTTAACCATGGAATATTCATGCAGTAAACCAATAGCATTTACTAATTTTATTTTGTCAGGTATTAATTTAGAAAAGATGTTTGCAGGTATATTTTCAGGAAGAACGTAAGATATGCAATATAAAATATCTACAGCATCTTTACGACCTATACTTTCTATCATATCCAAAGTAATTTTCGAAGTTATAAATACAGTTTTGGTGTAATCAGTATCGCTATCTTCTGGAAAGTCGAAATCGAGAACTACCTTGGCCTTTTTTTCCTCATATTCACTTAGGTAATCCTCAATTCCAAACTTCAACCCTAAGACGAGTCTCCACAATTTGTCCGTCATGCTTATATATGTCATTGCTTGTTGCAACGCTAATGGAAGAAACTTTAACTCGCTTGCCAGCGTTGTAATATGTTCCTTCTGTGCAACACTGTTTGGGTCGTGAGACATTTTAATGAACTCTATTACCTCATCCTCACTAAATATACCCAATTGCAATACTTTTATATTATTCTGCCATTCCTGATTACGAGAAGTTATTAAAACGTAAGGCCTATTAGAAAGGATTGATGAACTTGGTAGAAATTTTTCTATTCCACAATCAAAATCATATTGACTTCTGTATTTCTCAGCATTATCAAAAACAAAAAGACTCTTTCCACCAGAAATTTGAATGCACGTGTATACTCCTTCAACTACGGACTTCATATCCTTTTCTACATTGTTCACATTATTCGTACTAATTCTCAATATATCACGACTTAATCTACGAAAAGATTCTGCAAGGGTTCCATATGTTTCAGCATTTATCCATATAACTTTATTATCATACCTTGCAGCATTTTCTTTGCAGTATTGCCGAGCTACCTGAGATTTACCTACTCCTTCAGGACCAGTTATGGCAACCAGCGGTGATGTTTCTGCTGTACCTTGTAATAGGTCGTGCAAATCAACTAGTTCCTGAGTTCTACCAGTAAACGGGTTTACGGGATCATTCCAATTAAACCAAATAGGAAAGCCTATTTTTACTTTATCAAAGAACTTTCTCCCTTCTTCATGAGATATAAATCGCCTACTATTTTTATCTGTCAACCATGTCGACATTTCCTGATACCACTCATTATATACATTTTTGGTTGTAATAATATCAAATTCTGTACCAATTTCTTTTTTAATAATGTCACCTAATTCTTTTTCGTTAGGCTGATTTATTGCAAACACAAGATGACTTAAAAAGTCTTCTATGTCATCGTCAGTATATGTGATTTCGATTTTTCCACGTTGACTATAATCTGTAGTATTATCTTTTAATGCTGTCTTTAATTTTTCAAAAACGCACTGTTTGAATTTATAACGTACAGACTGTTTTTCACCACACTCTATATCTAAAATATCATCTTTATCTACTATCTCCTCTATCTCAATCCCTTTCTTTTGCAAGTCATCGAAATTAAAACCTATATTAGTACAGATAGTAATATCTTTTATTATTTCATTTTTAAATAAATCTTGTTTCTTAGAATGTAGATAAGAAAAAAAGTACTTTTTTAAATCAAAATCACTCTTTGAGTCTTTTAATAAATTGTTTGCTGTAATCTTTATCGTTTCATCTAACCTGTGTTTAGCTTGCAAGAGGCGATACAGTTTTTTATCATCTACGATGTATTCAAGCACTAAATCATCGAACTTATCTGCTTCGTCTATTTCTGCTCCTAAACTAAAAGAATGCTGCCGGGAGATTCCACGCCATAAAAATAGCATTAATAAGTTTATCTGGTAATTATAACCACTTAGTGCGGTTAATGGTTTTTTGTCATTTTTATTTTCATTTTTATTTTCTTTTTTTTTTTCATTTTTATTTTCATTTATTTTTTCATTTTTATTTTCATTTTTTTTTTTCATTTTTTTCCCCATTATTTTTTATTTTTTCCATGTTTATATTTAGGACAATATTATTCTCTTTTTCCTGAAACAATAGTTGTAGTTACTGCAATTGTCTAGATATTAAACGTGTGTTCAAGTTATGTTCCTAGCAGTTTGGTTATCTTGTGCTTGCAATTGGGAGGCGATGTTTTAAAATCTCTGACGTTTCCTCAAATACAGAATCGTTTGTGAAGCGTTGTATGTTGTATCCCCTTCAACTATCGTAACTCACTTTTAATATGCAAGTCCGTAGACTAAGGTTCTATTTATGAAATGAATATTATGTAGATACTCAAGCTACGAGTGGTATGCACTATTCTTACGCTGATAAGCAATTCTATGTACTGATTTTACTTTTATTGTAAAAAAGACTGTGTTGTAAGGAGCCGGTAAGTATAAGCACGACGAAGTACTTACGTTTATGTACTGCTCTATGAAATCTTCAATTTACTCTAAAAATGTTCAATTAGAGTTTATAGAAAATTGAATTGATCGAAAAACTAACCAGAATTTTCATTACTGACATCCGTTTCAGACACGTGGAATACGTCGGTCGTACGTCAGATACCCTGAAGGAGAACTTCGCGATTGCAGGCCGTCGTTGCATCATGCAGCCCCACTCTACCAAGCAGAATCTCACGCGCAATGGGTGCGTTCAGCCGACACGACCGGTGAGTGATCTCACTAGATTTTACTCAGAAGTTGCTCCTTCATTGGTCGACGCGTGTAAAGGCTGATTCAGACACTTCCAGTAATTTAGTCGAGTAGCGAGTAATTTAGTAATTTACCATTGTTTTCCTAAACTACTCGATTAAATTTTAGTGTCCACACACGGTAAATTACTAAATTACTCGCTACTCGACTAAATTACTGGACGCGTCTCAACCAGCCTTAAAGTCTAGTAAGATCACTCGCCGGTTGTGTCGGCTGAACGCACCCAATCACAGCCGACTCTGCTACTAGCCGTGCTATACAACGTGGCAACACCGCTCATGTGCGGATCGGGAGTCCTATTTTCAATAGTGGAATTTTGTATTCCGCATTATAATTAACGTTATTTTGCGATATAAAATTATACTAATATACAGTATTTTTTATTAATTATGTATAAGGAATACATAAATATCATAACTGTAATAAGTAGAAGTAATACAGAAGTATATTAATATTGATAAATGTGGTATATATTCTGTGGACACTCGGAATAGTTTGGTGTTGTGATGCATTATATTTGAAATATTTACAGAGATTTCAAGAGAATAGAAGTGTGAAACAAGTTAAAAACATCTTTGAACCAAATTGAAGGATTTAAAAATTGATAAAGGTATGTATAAGTTAATAGAGACCTGAAATAGACAAAATTATTGGTACGAAGCCAAACAAGTTAAGTGCCCGTGGAAAAGAGGTTAGCATAATTAGCTATTGAAAGGAACAATTATGCAGTTAATTATAAAATCGTGTTAGAGGACAGTATTATAATTGTGGAAAATTTTCTCACCTCCCTAGGGGTATTTACCATGGCGCGTAACTTTTTTTTTATTATAATGGGTTAACTTACATAAAATATGTTTATGATTTTCAGATTGCAAAAGTTGAGATTTCAAATTACCATCATCTATTATGGCTCACACTATGGCATACAATGAATAAATGAGGTTATCACTTCTTCGGTCTCTTTGTAAGTGATCAAAATATACATCGCCTACAGTTTTACCTTTATGCTCCACAATTAATAATCGACATATATTGCAATAATTAATTTTTTAGCAACAGAATGGGACCCATACCCGGCGATGTAAATTTTAATGGAATCATCTACAATCGGCAGAATATTTTGTTGGTGTCCAATTTCTACAAGGAATAGCAACCATTTATTTTTTCGGTAATTACTCATCTTTGGGGAATAAAAATATAGAATTATAATTATTATCTTTTAAAGTACCATTATAATTTCCCTTGCAATTCTTGGCAGGAAGACACGAATTCAGTATGGTAGAAGAAAAGGAAGGAAGAGTAAAAATAAGCGACGCAGAGGAATGTCAACTATGCAACATTGGAAGAAGGAAGACTCTATGTCTGTATGTCCCCAATATCAACAAGGGCATGCAGAAAAAGTTAGGAAAAAAGAGTTCCCTGAAGTATTAAATATTAGGAACATCGAGGAAGCAAAGAATATATTTTATTTTGTACAGTCAATCATAAAAATAAGAAAACTCGCACTAATTGAAATGTAATAAGAGTATAAATAATATATAAAGTATAGATATTAGGCTTAAGTAACACAGATAAAAGTAAGGATGTAGATGTGAGAACCAAACAACCTCCTTTGTAATAGGCTGTGAGCCTGTAGTACAAATAAACTTATTTTTATTATTATTATTAATTTCCCTTGCAATTGGGAACACACCAACACCGTGACATTATTAATGAATATGTGAAATTTGTAAAAAAAATATGTACCACAAAATGTCAAAAAATGCTATAGATTGTATTAAATAAATGTGCTACACACAAAAATAAAGATCTGTAGGGTTAATATAAATAAATAAAACACCTGGATTATTGCTCCGTTTCTGATATTTAGAGGACTTCAGTACTACATTAATATAAACATTTAAAAGGTAAACGGGAAACCGAAAAGCCGGTAGAGGGAGACACTGGAGCCGGGAAACCGGTGCGGTGTTGCCATTTTACCTTCAGCACGGCTAGTACTAGGTCGGCTGTGGTATTAGTATAGGTTGAGGCTGTTGCCGCGCGGGCGCATAAAGCATGGTGGCGAACCGATGTGAGTTCGGGCGTAACCCGAAATATTTTTTTCCCAGGAAATGTAGGAGGAGGGTTAGTATATATGTCCAAATAACGAAATCTGTTTTATAATAACTTAACAAGGGATTGATTCCTAAGCACAAAGTTAATATTTATACATGTTATTCGACACGAGCTTTCCCACCCATCTCTGATGGATCACAATCAAAATCATTTTATTGCGCGATAAATGCATCAGGTAACACAAACGGCAATCCCACGTGTTCTTTACAGATGACCACGACCGTTACACAATCACAAAGAACGTGGATTGAAGAAACTTGAAAACTAAGATAATTTCAGGGTAAAGCGGTACCCTCCTTTCACAGTGCTACAAATAAAAATTATAATCCTTAAAATGCTAACTTCTACACAGCAAAATATAATATTCAATTGGGTACTGTACTAAAATTTTAGCATTAACATTGCAAGGATTAAATTCCTATAGGCACACTATTTCGATATTGATACACCATAAACTTTTCTCTCACTCTTTTAACATTTCTGCCAATTTCCTCGCGACGTTCTTGTGTGTATTAGCTACAGCAACTTGCAATAACGTATTCCCCTGATCATTGCGAGCTCCCGTTGCAGCTAGAAACTCGTCAGGATTTACTGCTCTCAGGCTACTGATAATTGCAACATTGCCACTTTCTGCATACGCAAACAGTCGTTCAATTGATTTCAGTAAGTTAGTAACATTTTGGTCGCTGGAAACGCTAACAGGTGTTTCATTTTTTTTGTTTTCAATGTTCCAAGTTGCGCCATGTCTCAGTAAAGATTTGACTATCTCTGAAGAACCATTCTTAGCTGCTACGTGGAGAGCTGTGCTACCGCTATTAGTGGTTTTAGCATTAATGAAATCGATCAATTCATCACGACGCACATGCTGTAACAAAACTTCCACCATTTCTTTGTTACCTCTGGAAACAGCAATGTGTAGCGGTGTATTGCCCTTATTACTAGTCTGAGTAACATCACCTCCGTTTCCTAATAAGGTTTTTACGGTATTTATATTGTCATTATCAACAGCGTAATGTAGTTGTGTTCTACCATGATTATCCCTAGTATTAACATTTCTATCTATCTCTATTGAATTCTTTGAGGCATTTATGTTAGAATCGCGTCCATCAGTTAATAGATTATTAACCATCATTGAAGAAAATTCCAGAACATCACGAACTTTTATAGTGTTTGGATGTTCAGGCCCGTATAATCTGTTATACTCTGCAAGCACTTCTTGTAAAACTTTTAAGGCTTCATTGTATTTTCCCAGTCCGATAAGTGCCTCTGTTATGTACTGTTTTGTATCTGTAAGCCCAGGATAGTCTTTTCCAAAAGTAATTTCTTGATAATCAGCTACCTCTCTAAAAATTCTCAAAGCTTCATCGTCCTTCCCCTGAGAGAGGAGTATCGATGCCATATTTCTTTTTGCCACGTACGTATCAAGATAATTAGGATACAATCTTTCCAATACTTCAAGAGCCTCTTGATAGATTTGCAAAGCTTTTCCGTCCTCATTTCTTTTAAGCAAATTGGTGCCCATATTACATTTGACTGCTAAGGTCTCTAAATTAGTTTCTCCTAAGATATGTTTTTGAATGCTAAGTATCTCTTCGTACTGTTGAAATGCCGTATCGAATTTCCTTTGTTCTGTATATATTGCAGCAATCTGACCTCTTATGCCAAGAATAATATGGTGGTTATCCCCTAAAATAACTTTCGATAGTTTCAATACATCCTGATAAATTGTTAAAGCTTCACTATACTTCATTTGCTTAAAAAGAATACTTGCTATAATGTCTTGTGTATATCCGATATCAAAACTATCGGGAGGCAAAATATTTATCTGCTTCTTTAAAATATCGTGACATACTTCTAGCGCTCTGTCATATTCCCCTTGTTCTCGCAATACTTCAGCTATATGACACCGAGTAAATAAAACCTTAGGATGATTTTCTCCAAAAACCTCTTTCTCAGCATTTAGTGCATTTTGGAACATCCCCATAGCATCACTGAATTTGCCTTCTGATGAAAGTATTCCAGCTATGCTCTTCAGTACATTTATCATATAAGGATGATTTTTTTCCAAAGTAGATTCACTGTATATTTTTTGCCACATTTGTAAACTTTTGCCGTGTCTGCCTTGCGTCCAAAACAGATCGGCAATGCTACTCGCCGTTCGTATAGTTTTAGAATCATTTGCACCTAACGTAGTCTCTTGAACATCATGTATGTCTTGAAGAATCCGTAAAGCTTCGTCGCGCTCACCTTTACCACCCAGTATTACAGCTATATCATGTTTGGCTGATAGGATATTGGGATGATCACTTCCTAATCTGTTTTGCCAAACGTCCAGCACATCTTGAGAGTGCTTTAGAGCTTCGTTATATCTATAGTCTGAAACCGACACTTCAGATATATTCGTTTTCGTTTGTAACGATAAATAATTATTCGGCCCAAAAATGTTGTTTTCCCAATTCAAAGCATCTTGAAGAGTTTCCAAGGCAAGATCACATTTACCTTGGCTCCCAAGCGCCACCCCTATATTGTTAATTGTTACGAAAAAATATAGTTGATCAATACACTCTAGTGATAGCGTACTAAGTAGCTGCAATATATTTTTTCCAAATAAATACGCCTCCTCGAACCTCCGGCTATCAATAAGTGCAAGGCTAATATAAATTGCAACGCGCGAAAACTCTTTTACTAGTTTGTTATACTTATTTGAATAATTCCAAACAGATAGGGCATGATTAATAATTCTTGAATTGATATTATCTGTATCAAATAGCTGTAGAGCTATGTTCAGAATCCCTTCTTCCCGATTTTGCTTTTCCAAGTGCATTCTTATTACTTGCTGTACCAGCCTATGTACATGAAGCATTGCGTGCTCTGAATTAAGCATGGAATATTGCTCTAGTAATTCAATAGCAGATGCTAATTTTTCTTTGTCAGTTATTAAATTAAAAAATATATTTGCAGGTATATCTTCAGGAGCTAAGTAAGATATGATATATAAAATCTCTAAAGCATCTTTACCACCTTCTTTATGTTTTATCATATCTAAAGTAATATTCCAAGTTGTAACTGCAGTTCTGGCGTAATCATTATCGCTATCTTCTGGAAAGTCAAAATCGAGAACTACCTTGGCCTTTTCATTATATCCAACTAGGTAATCCCTAATTTCAAACTTCGACCCTACATGTCTCAACTTTTTGTTAGACACTCTTATATATGCCATTGCTTGTTGCAACGCTAATGGAAGAAAATGTAACTGCCCTGCCAGCTCTTTAATATCTTCCTCCTGTGCATCACTGTTTAGGTCGAGAGACATTTTAATGAACTGCATTGCCTCTTCCTCACTAAATACATCCAATTGTAATACTTTTATATTTTTCGGCCATTTCTGATTACGAGATGTTATTAGAACCCGAGGCCTATTATAAGTGGGTGATAAACTTGGTAGAAATTGATCTATACCACAATCAAACTCATTTTGGCTTCTGTATTTCTCAGCATTATCAAAAACAAAAAGACTCTTTCCACGAGAAACGAACTTGTATACATCTTCAACTACGGACTTCATTTTCTTCTCTTCATTGGCCACATTTTTCGTACTAATTCCCAATATATCACAACTTAATCTACGAAAAGATTCTGCAAGGTTTTCATAACTTTCAGCATTTATCCATATCACTTTATTATCATAGTCTGCAGCATATTTATTGCTGTATTTCCTAGCTAACTCAGTTTTACCTACTCCTCCAAGACCAGTTATGGAAACCAGCGGTGATGTTCCCGCTGTATCTGGACCTTGTAATAGTCTGTGCAAATCATCTAGTTCCCGGGTTCTACCACTAAACGACTTTACGGGATCTTTCATATTAAACCAAATAGGAAAGCCTATTTTTACTTTATCGAAGAACTCTCTCCCTTCTTCATGAGATATAAATGGGCTACTATTTTTATCTATCAACCATGTCAGCATTGTCTGAAACCACTCATTATATACATTTTTGGTTGTAATAATATCAAATTCTTTACCTATTTCTTCTTTAATAATCTCACCTAATTGTTCTTGGTTAGGCTGATTTATTGCAAACACAAGATGATCTAAAAAGTCTTCTATCTCTTTGTCAGAATATGAGATTGGTTTTTTTGGTAATCCACGTTCACTATAAGCTGAACTATAAGCTTTTAATTTTGACTTTAATAAGTTAGCAACGCACTGTTTGAATTTATAACGTACAGGCTGTTTTTCACCACACTCTATATCTAAAATATCGTCTTTATCTACTATCTGCTCTACCTCAATCTGTGCCTTTTTCAAGTCATTGACATTAAACCCTATATTAGTACAAATAATAATATCTTTTATTCTCCCATTTTTAAATAACTCTTGCTTCTTAGAATCTTGATAAGAAAAAAAGTACTTTATTAAATCATAATCACTCTTAGGTTCATCTAATAAATTCTTTACTGTAATCTTTTTCGTTTCATTTGAGCTGTGTTTAGCTTGCAAGAGGCGATACAGTTTTTCACCACCTTCAATGTATTCAAACACTAAATCATCGAACTTATTTGCTTCCTTTATTTCTGCTCCTAAACGGAAATAATACTGCTGGGAGATTCCACGCCATAAAAATAGCATCAATAACTTTGCCTGGTAACTATAACCACTTAGTGCGTTTAATGGTATTTTTTGTACGTTTTCCATGTTTATATTTAGGACAATATTATTCTCTTTTTGTTGAAACTTTAGTTGCAGTTACTGTAATTGTCCAGATATTAAACGTGTGTTCAAGTCATGTTCCTAGCAGTTTGATTACCTTGTGCTTGCAATTGGGAGGCTAACTATGTTCTAAAATATTTACTCATTTTATTTTTATTTTATTTTTATTGTAAAAAAGACTGTGTTGAAAGTAGCTGGTAAAGATAAGCAAGACAAAGTACTTATGTTTATGTACTACTCTATGAAGTCTTCAATTTACTCTAATAATGTTCAATTAGAGTTTATAGAAAATTGAATTGATCGAAAAACTAACCAGAATTTTCATTACTCACATGCGTTTCAGAGATGTTGTGGAATACGTCGTATGTCAGATATCCTACTCTCTACCTGAAGGCAAACTTCGCGAGCAGCCATCATGCAGCCCCACTCTATCAAACGGAATCTCACGCGCAATGATTATCTTCTTATCATGCAATGAATCACTCTCTACGGCTCAGTATATTGGATAATTTTCGCTGTTATTTTCATTCCTTTCATTTATGTGTTCTTTCATTTATACATTTATATAAAGAAAATATCATTAAAACCACTACACACATAAACAGTATTAAACACGTTTACCATGAAAGATCGGCGAGAATGCCCTTAATGTTGTATTTGAAAATATATACTTTACTCGCTCCGTTAGTAGAATTCTGCAATACTATTTTATATTACAGACACGTTGTACATAATTTAAACACAAATGGTTTACTGCGATAAAGATATTATTACAGGTATTATTCACTAATTAATCACGCGTCGATACGGTCTCGCGGCTGGCTTGCTGGCGACGCGACTGTTCAATTTCCGCAATCTACCGCGAGTGCTCAAATTGGTGTGCATTTTTTAAGTGTGACGCAAGTAACAACAATTTCTGATAATCTTATTTTGTATTTATCGGTAGATAACTGATAAGTTCAGGGGGACAGGACAGTTGAGAATCGACGTGTTGCTCTTTGAACGTTTACTTGTTCCATATCGTATCTTATTAAATAAAAAAATAGAAATGTAGTTCAGATTACCTCTGTAAGAATAGGGATGGTACTGCATGTATACGTAGATATAATCATATACATTGAAAGCTGTATTTATAAATTACAAACTACTAATGCAAACTATCAACCGCTCATTTTTTTCATTGTTTCATTGAATGCGAGGCAAATCCTAAAAACAACCCATTGATTGTTCATAAAACTACGTGGACATTTTTATCAAAGGCGACCTGAAACATCGACTGATTCATGACTCGTGACTTGCTTTACGTGCTCGCCGAACGAATGAAACATAAGCGATGGCACTGTTCTGTGTAAAAATTTACTGATTGCACGCGTACACGTGGAGCCGTGGAAACAGGCATAAAGACGATAAATGAAGTGTCGGGAGAGTCGTCGAAAGAAATCGATGCGCGAATATAAACAGGAATGCAAATATCGTTGAATATGGAACGGCTGAACACGAGGGAACACGTCTGCCCGCGTAGACGCCAAATATACAGATAAAATCCTGCAAAATTATTCAGCAAAGACCAGTGCAAAGAGAAGGGCGGCAACGTAAGGAATACAAACTCGAAGGGTAAACGCGAATACGTCAACCGGTATCAGTCGGCTGACGGAAGGATTTCCCGTTCGAATCCTCCGCGAATGCTGAACAACCAGATGCACCGGCCTATTTGTACTTGCAGATGGAACGAAGTATAACAGCACAGACGTATCTAAAAATCAATTTTTTACCCGGGAAGGGCGCGCGTTCTCGAAATGCGTCCGATATGTCCAGGAGGATCTTTGGGAGATGCATGGGACGAATGAAAGGGCAGTGGGAATATGGACATTATGCTATTAAACTTGAGAGTTCTCAAAATAAAGAAATGAAACGTCAAATGAGCCTAGTTATGCAGAAATCTACCAATCTTCAATGATCTGGAACTGAGTAAATTTAGTTTGAAGATTTTAATAGTTAAGAAATAGTAGCTTTATTTCTATTGGGTATATTTTATTTCTTGTTGTTGTTTTGCAATGTTTTTTTTATTTTTTTTTAATGGGATATTTAATAGTCAGTAGTATAATTAATGTTATTTTAAATTTTCTGTAGTATTTTGGATGTTGTATTTACTGGAACTATGGCTTGGTAGCTTTAGTAATTGTATAACGTAAGAGTTATTCTAAGGGTTGATAATTTTTTTCAAAATAAAGATCACAAAGTTATGGAACCCATACTGTGTTTAACTAATTTTTTGTCATTTTGAGGGTTGGTAGCTTTCTGTCTAACAACTAATTGAATCGGGTGTTGACAAGTATCGTCAAAAATTTTAGAAGAGTGCACTGCGCACCGAGAAACATTAAATTTTGCACGATTAATGCAGACTAAGAGAGATCATCCACTCAACAGAAAAAATATAAGGGAAAGATTCATTCGCAATATCTTTGTTTCCCTACAATATCACACAAATTTATAACCAAAGATTGGACGATTTGAACATCCTTGCGAACTCTATCGCGAATTTTATTAATGAAACAAAGACAGTGTGGAAAAAGTACGATGCCTAACAAATCTATGAAACCTGTTCGTACGCGTTGTCCACGATCTAAATGCTTGCTACTCGAAATCGACAAGATCCAGTGCGAGTATTTTAATCGATTTATATTCTCCCCTAAACTTTCGCTTTTTCATTTCTAAAAATGAATACTACCATCATTCTCTAGAATATAAGTCGCCGATCAAATTGATAAATGATTCGAGCTTTCATTAGCTCTGCATGTTCAATGAAAATGTTGCGTCATAAATATTCAAAACCGTTGCCAGCCTGACCACCATGGTATCGCATTTAATTTTCCATTCATTTGCGATTCACGGAGAACGAAACAACGAGCTCTTTAAAGTTGTTACTTATGTTGTCGCGGGAGAGCAAGGGCTAGTAAAATATGCAAACACCCCAGAGGGGATAGAAAGAATATCGTGTTTCATAAGGGCGAAGTGCGCGCAGAGGCCATGAAAACAACGGCGAATTTATGCTCAGCTAAATGAAACATTGGCCGTCATCTGATGCAGCAGCTACGTAAATACTGTCATAAATGTGATCAGAGTGTTTACTACGAAATTGTGTATGTTTCCGACGAAATCAAATCTCTTTACCTAGAAGAAGGCTATACCTTTACGGATCATAGCTTAAAACAGACGATACTCTAAGGGGTACAAAATTTCTCAACAACTGCTCATATCAATGTCCACTTTTAGCGTTTTCGAGAAAAACAGGTTTAAACATTCAATGGTAGAATAAGATTCAGGGACATACAATGAAAGAAAATATTATTATTCGACAAATTTATGAAGTAGATACAGATGTGATTTTTATACAGCATAAAGAATCAGTCAAGAACTATTTGTTGGGTATCAAAATTCAAATTTGACAAAAAGTGGACATATAATATTTATGCACTAACAAGGGGAGTCCACGGTGATCATCGATTTTGATGAGCCTTGGCATGATGGATCTATGTCGAAAATAAGTAAATGCGTGTCCGAGCGTTTCTGCCATTTGGCCTTAATAACAGAGATAATTACATGTAAATTATTAAACATTTCATAGCGCCAATGGAAAGCATAAAAGCCATAACCTTAATTTAAGAATATGCCGTGGAGCGTTCGGTAAGACGTCAGCGTGGCCTTGTTGCGGTCGTGAGTTCGATTCCGCCTATGTCTATATATATTTATTTTCTTCATACTTTATTTTTTCACACTTTATTTTTTCCACACTGTATGAATAGTGAGAAAAAAAGGTAACGGTAGTAACGTTCACTAATTCTTTTAAATGTATAAATACAATTATATTTTTTTTTTTTTTTTTTTTTTTTTTTAACGTGGGGAAATTTTCAAAAGACACCTCGACACCTCCAGAGGGTAAAAATCCCACACTACCCTGGCGCCCTCGGGGGATTCCCCTCTGGAGGTGTCGGGGTGTCTTTTGAAGATTTCCCCACGTTAAAAAAAAAAAAAAAAAAAAAAAAAAAAAAAAAAATATATATATAGGGTAGATGTCCCAATTACTGCCAGTGTCCCAATTACTGCCACTTGATTTATTATATGTAATAAAAGCGCAACGTATAAAAATAAATGTACAAAAAATAGTTATTGTAATAACTATTATAATAACTATTATAATAACTATTTTTTGTACATTTATTTTTATACGTTACGCTTTTATTACATATAATAAATCAAGTGGCAGTAATTGGGACACTGGCAGTAATTGGGACATCTACCCTAATTGTATTTATACATTTAAAAGAATTAGTGAACGTTACTACCGTTACGTTTTTTTCTCACTATTCATACAGTGTGGAAAAAATAAATATATAGACACAGGCGGAATCGAACTCATGACCGCAACAACGCCACGCTGACGTATTACCGAACGCTCCACGGCATATTCTTGAATTAAGGTTATGGCTTTTATGCTTTCCATTGGCGCTATGAAATGTTTAATAATTTACATGTAATTATCTCTGTTATTAAGGCCAAATTTACTTATTATTTACTTGTTTTCGACATAGATACATCGTGCCAAGGCTCATCAAAATCGATGATTACCTCACCGTGGACTCCCCTTGTAAGCCATCGATATATAATACAGTTATGCAAAGTAACTTCATTTCTCACACTGCAAAGTAGATCGACCACCACGAGTCGTCGCGTTCACCGCGAACACCGGAATCCAAGGAACTTCGGAACCCTCCCGGGTGTATTGGAAAAACGAAAAGAGATCCCGGAGGCGCGGATCGGCCCCCTTCATCAACGTCGACGAAGCAAACGCACAGGCCACTGGCAGTGCAATTAATATATTCATAAATCTGGTGGCGCGGGCCAGGAATTAGCGGCTCGATAATTAATTTCAGCCTGTCCGTGGTCGCCCGCTTGTGATTCCGCGCGCCTCATTAAAGATCCGCCATGCGCGAAAGAGGACGTGGGTTGAAACAGGGGCAGGGGAAAGAAGGGGGAGACAGTCCTGGCGGCTGAAAGCACGCTGCTTACGTGTAAAATACTGTTTTCTTTCAAACGGTCCGCGGCTCTTCTTCCCCGATCTCTTTTTCAGCGTCTCTAGCACGGCGGCCGGCGTAGCGCAATATTAATCAGGCCTCGATGGGGCCGAACGTCTGAACCCGCATCAGGAAACGTTCGTCCAATCGGGCTGAAAGCATTCTCGTTCGACGAGATGCCTTTCCAACGGTCCTCGGCGTCCTGCTGATGCAACGCTGAACTGGCTATCAACCGGCTGCAGATGCACACGGATTTGCATAAGGCATCCGTCAGCCGAACGCCACCCGAAACCTGCGATTCTGCACGGTCGCCGTCTTCGGATGATCGCCGGGAACGAAATTTTCTCAACCGTCCTGTTGTGCTGTCAACGGGCGGAAAATTCTTCGCTTCGCTGAATTTTTAAGACATCCATCGAGCGGCGTTTAGAGTTCTTTGTAGAATCATAGAAAGAAGCCAGGATCAAGTGCTGAAGCTTAAGAGTTTGCGAACAAATGCCACGTCAGCTCATTTAGCCGAATGGTAAATGGGAGAAAACAAACGAATGCTTTCATATCTGCCTTTGAAATCATTCAGAATCTATCCACCAGACCTGGCAAAAGATTCTTCCGAATACTCCATGCCAACTGAGTTATACATCTTTGATCGTCGCCTCTAACAACTCCTGTCCAACCGAAAAATATTTCTTCCCGAAGGAAGCGCAGTTTGGTTGCAGGGCGTTAGACGGTGGGAAGCACTTTTTCTCTTTCAGCACCATCGATGGCGTATACAGCAGTGCCCTCTAATGGCCTGCATACATCAAGGTCTAGAGCAAAGCTCTAGCTTACGTGTCTGCCCTAATTTTTCACACCACTGCCGCCTGCATCTTTGGAGCACCTCCTTTCCTCCGTGGACAGGTCCACGGGATCCTTCTAGTCTTTTAAAATGTCTCTCCACTTTGTTTCTATCAGTGTTGGGAAAAAAGCGTGTTCAGCGGGAAACCCTCGTGTCGAAGATGAAACGATGTCGAGACGTTTAAAGATCGCGGAGAATAAAAGAACGCGTTGTTTAAACCTGCTTTGCGGTAGGAAGAAAGTATTGTTCCATCCTCCGAGTAGATAAACACCGGAGAACAAATAGGTATATGCGTCTCGATGCATCTGAAGTCTTGAACAGATAGTAGGTGACAGTGCACGTTGTCATTTGATTAGTAAACTAGGAAAACGGAAAAGAAACTCGAAACAGATATCCAGCAGCTAACGATGTTTACTTGAAGCACGTTCTCGACGCGAATCGCTTCTGATTTAACGATGCTGGACTTCCTCGGCGATGACGACGCATTGTCGTTGATCACGTCTCTGGACAATGAGAAGACGGTGACAACAAATTGGCCTGTTAGAGGTGATTCTATCCACCCCGTAGGTTGTGTCGTAGAAAACAGCGATATAGGTGGCCGACTGGGTATTTCAGCTTGTTCCTCAGTTACGCTATGACAAGCAGAGTAATGGCCACTGGAGTCAGGCCACCTAGTTGGGCTTCAACGTAGCTGTATAAAAGCTCGACGCTCCGCGAGCAATAAAAATCCCTGATGCAAAGTCGCCAACGTGTTTTTCTATAATGACACCGTTTTCTCTGCCTTGATCTCCCCCTAATCGACCAGTTCTTTGTGCCAGTATTACACACAGCAAAACCACTCCCCGAGATTCGATGATTGAATCCTCCAAGGCAGACTAATTAGAAGAATTGATGGAATTGAATTTTGCGTGGAGTTTGTAATAGGAGGGAGAAGAATGACGAGACTTTTCACGTGGAAATACTTCTTTTAGGAGAATCTGTTCATATTTTATGTATATTCTAGCAAAGCAGTGGCGAAACCAGGGGGTGCAAGGGGCCCTGGCAACCCCAAAGAAGGGGCTTTGTAGAAAGAAAAGGAAACTGAATTTTATTCTTTAAGGGGTTAGGACACAGTAACGAGCCAAGAAAGCAGAAGATTTTTAGACGACGATCATAAGAAAAGTAAACAATCGATTAATATAAGGTTTTGTGTTTTAGTTCACTATATTATGAACTATAAGAAAAGCATATAATATTTACAAAATAGCATTTGTACGCCGTGCATTTAAAATGTTCATTTTTTTTGGATGACCAACTGGTGGGCCGGATTCCGGCAAATCGGATGAACAGTAACAAAAACCCCAAAAATGTCATAAACTATAATATATTTCCTAGGCATTGACGATCCAAATTTTAAAAATTTTAATTATAGTACAAAATATAAACAAAAACGTCACACACTTTTGTCGAAATTTGATCATTATTTTTCAAACATCGACCATTTTGTAAATTTTCGCAAAAATTGAAATGTTGGATCGTCAATGCCTAGGAAATATATTATAGTTTATGACATTTTTGGGGTTTTTGTTACAGTTCATCCGATTTTCCGGAATCCGGCTCACCAATTGGTCATCCGGAAAAAAAAGGACATTTTAAATGGAGACATTGTACGGCGTACAATTGTTATTTTGTAAATATTATATGCTTTTCTTATAGTTCATAATATAGTGAACTAAAACACAAAACCTTATAATAATCGATTGTTCACTTTTCTTATTATCGTCGTTTAAAAATCGTCTGCTTTCTTGGCCCGTTACTGTGTCCTAACCCCTTAAATAAATTTTTATAATCACCTGATGAAGTTTATTGAATTCGCGTTAAAAATATTTTTATCTGTTTTAATCCTGAGTGCGCCACTGGAGGAAAGTATCGGGGAATAAAATTATTTTTAAATAAAGAGAATCTGTATTTATAAGAGAGAGAGTTATGCGTTTATGTGTACCTAATTTTGTAGAGTACCTATCGTTAATTTTCGGATGGGTTATCCTTCGAAGATTCTCTCCCTTTCAACTCTATTTGTGACGTAATTAAACCTGCCGAACATATTTCAATTGCTACAGAGTTCAGTTTTTTACTGACTCGTATTGTGCGTGTTTATATTACGTTTCGATGAAAAATATTACGTTGACTTCTCCCATTCCGCGATTTCGAACAGCGTTCTTATTAAGGAATGCAAATACAACGCCCGTTCCACGGCGAAAAAGCGATTACACGTGTCGCTCTTTGTAGAAATACGTATGGCCGACTTTGAAACGAATGGTGCTCGTTAGCGGATTCGTTATCATGCAAGGTGAATCACGAAAACTGCCGTCGCGGTAAGCGAGCCTTTAAACTTCCCTATCCTCCCCCTCGAAGCTCCCGCTTAAGCTGATTTCCATTGAAACAGGAAGTCTTAAGGAAACTGACGACCTTATTTGGACTAAGCTCTACGGAATCATTTCGAATATCATAGTCCATTCTTCAAACGTAACAATGACAAAGTACCTAATACAATTTTTATTGAAGAAGAGGAAAAGTCAGGATCCAAAGTGATTACTAGTCTAACGATATCTCGTATCAAGTAATTGGAAGATTACTCTTCTATAGAGAAGATAATAAGAAAACGAAGAAAAAAATAAAAGATAAGATAATTTTATATCCGCTCGTGTTCGTGAGTTCCCCGTTGCGTGAATCACCCGGATGAAACGAGTGCATCGTAGCTTCCTTGTGATCGAACGATCTCGTAGCAATTACTTGGAAGATTACTCTTCTAAAGAGAAGATAATAAGAAAACAAAGAAAAAAATAAAAGATAACATAATTTCAATTCCGCTCGTGTTCGTGAGTTCCCCGTTGCGTGAATCGCGGGATCAATTGAATGTATATCACTGCTTCTTCGTGATCCAATGTTAGCGTGACACCTCTCGCCAACCGTCAGATTAATCATCATCCTTGACAGACGCAGGAGCGACTACTTTACCCATTTCTAATGCTTCGTGTATCAAAGTGGCCCGTGCAGCCTTTTTAGAAGTGCCTAATTTCCTGGCGGTGAAATTGCTATTTGAACGCCATTGGACACTCCTAGAAGCAATTTATCACGCGGCCCGACGCGTTTAGCGGTATCGCAATTCAAGAGATACGCCCAGTGATATTGGCTGCGGAAAAACTGTAGATTATTGCTGGGATTATCTCGATCCAGGAACTACATAAGTCGCGAGCTTCTTCAAAATACACCAAGCGTTGTGCCGCGCGATTCCTTGCTACACCAGCGACAGGCGCGTCGAGTGTGAAGTGGACGTGTAACGTGACGATACTTCGGTGTTTTTCGGGCGACGGACTATCGGAAAATACGCCCAGTGATCATGTCTTTCAGAGATCCATACACCTTCTATAATGTGACAGACCTAAAGGATTTATTGAGCATCCATGGTTTACCTACAAGCGGCACGAAGGCGGAGTTGATAGCCCGATTGGATGGATATGATCTTTTGGGTAAGAGGAGAAGCGTGGTTTGCAACTGCGAAGGAAGGCGGAAATATAATGTGCCTACCATCATGGCTACTGAAAGCAAAGGTGTCGTTCGGAGGACGAGCAACCCTAGTACTGCTGCCAAGAAGGGAGTGGAGAGCCGTCATTGCGAATTAGACCGCCTGCGACAAGAGAATGCACTGATGCAACAAGAAGTTGAAGTGATGAAGCGGGAGCTTGCGTTAGAACGCAGTATGCAATGTTCGAAGGCGACGACTCCAGTGAAGAAAAAGACTCAACTGATCGAGCTGCCCGGACCGAGTATCCAATCCGAGATAGGTCGCTTGTCGGACAACTGGTTTAACTTCAAAAACTATCCAAAGCCGATGACGACGACTCTTCGTATATCTCCCACTCCCGATAATACAATACCCCCACATAGATCGCTATCGTACTGTTTTGATCCTATAATGGATGATTAGAGGACTTCCCTGGCTGGTCGAAACAGGTTGCATAACATGTACTGATTGAGTGACTACGACACGGAAGCCTTGATATATATGCGACTGCGAGGAATGACGATGGAACGGATGAGTTTTCGCCGTGAGCTTATGCAGATGAACGTTAACGGGTTGTTAACGAAATTTGGAGATACGTTTCACCATCCACCAAGCAAATGGCTGCGCACAAGCACTTCTAGAACCGTACGTGGAAGAGGGCTATCTAATTGATTATCTTACCGATGGTATCCCCGCTTAGATATTGCGGGATCCAGCAAACATGCACGGATTTGAAGCACCTGAGTCGTTATTGCGAGTCCTTGCAACACTCGTATTACCGTCAGTGACCAATGGGGGATCGCACGGGAGAAACAGTCGAACGCGACTGATGATGAGGAGGTAAATGAGGAATTGCTTCAACTGTGGCGAAGCGGATCATCTCATCATCTGAGCAGGAATTGTCCAACAAAGGAGCCCGCGGCCCGAAGTCTTTCGACCATGGACACATTTCGGCGGCGTGACGGTAAAGGGATAGTAAAAGTGCCGCAGTCTTCTAGGAAGAAAACGTAGAAAATGGTAAGACTCAAGGATTTTAATGCAACAGTCCTCGTCGATGCGGGCAGTGATTTAAGTGGTTAGGCCACCTTGGTCGAAGCAAAGTTATAGTCACATTCGGCAATTTTTTTGAGGGAGTTAATGAAATAAATGGAAGATTCAATGTGAAGCCTGTTATTGTACAACTCTCGACGGAAAAAGTCGTATTTTTTTGGTACAAAGTGGTTCTTTCTCTATTTGTTTTTATTATCCGGGTACTTTCCAGATAACAATTGTAGACCAAGCAAATCACTCCTTGGCAGAAAATATCCCAAATTCCTTCCTCGATAATCTCATCCGTTCTTATTACTGATCCTCGAAATCCGATCTCTATGCCTCACCTCTCATCAACCGTTAGAATCAAGACAACACACTTTCCACAGTCAAGGCATGTTAGTCTAGTACTGTTGTAAGAATCTGTCTTAAGTTCAACTGTATATTCTCGTTTAGTGTGCACGATTTGTACGGACAGGGGTAGGGCAGGGTGTGATAGACATCGATTTTGATGAGCCTTGGCTAAATAGGCGTCGAAACGTTTAAGCCAATAGGCCTTAATAAAAGATATATTTACATGTAAATTATTAAACATTTCATAATGGCCGTGTGGTTTTAGTGGGAAAAATCCCACACCACTCAGGCCCCCCCCCCTGGGGATTCCCCTCCGGAGGCGACGGGGAGTCTTTTGAAGATTTCCTCACGTTACAAAAAAATTGATAAAATTAATTATGTTTATAAATTTTTTTTTTAGCGTGGGGAAATCTTTAAAAGACATCCCGACGCCTCCAGAGGGGAATCCTCGGGGGGGGGGGGGCGGATTCTGTGGGATTTTTACCCACTAAAACCCCACGACGACCATGAAATGTTTAATAATTTACATGTAAATGTTTCTATTATTAAGGCCTATTGGCTTAAACACTATTTACTTATTTTCGACAAAGATCCATCGTGCCAAGGCTCGTCAACATCGATGTACACCACACCCTGTCCTCCCCTTGTGGGATATTATTAAATATAATAAGAAAGCTACCAGTCTGCGGAATACAACAATACCTACAGTATCGAATGTAATGAAAATTGTAACGATTAGATAAGAAATTCAGCAAGCGATTGTTAAGTCGGAAACAGACTGTTATCAGGTCACGTGAGCTCACGTGCTATCACATAAAATCACATCACGGGCAAAAAGGGTGCCATGTCGTTTCACTTGGTATTTCAATGTATTAGAACCACTCTGACGTCACATCATGTGTATATATTTCTAAGTATCACGGTTTAAATTTGTCAACGTGATAACAGTCTGTTTCCGCCTAGAATGAATAGTCTCAGCTTCGATGGAAAAACATAGGTCAGGGCTGGGCAACCCGCGGCCCATGGGCCGCATGCGGCCCGTTCCCCGACTTGCCTGCTCTTGCCGGCTGATTGGTAGTGGGGACTGTGCGGCCCGCGGCGGCGAACAAGTTGCTCAGCCCTGACATAGGTAATTATGCAGGAAAGGTGTTTCATGACCGATTTCAATGGCCTTGAAATATGTTGCCAAGGTCAACATTCTGAACAACTTTATCTTTAACCGTAGGTATAACGCTCGGTTTTAATTTTCGAGATATTCGCAAAAATATCTGTGGTCGGTAGTTGGTTGGGGCTAGCTTTATTTAGCGGCTAAGGTGGGCAAAATTTTTAGTTAAATAAAATTTTGAATAACGAATGAAAGTTTAAAAAATTATTCGTCATGTGTGGAATAAAGTTAACTCGGGTTAACGAACGAATGACGAATAATTTTTTAAACTTTTATTCGTTATTCGAAATTTTATTTAAATAAATATTTTCCTCTTGTTGCGTTTTGTTTAATGTCGCGTAGATTAAGGGACGAAGGAGTCGGGTCGCGAAGTCGTTAGTCGTTGGTAATTAAGACGAACAGGCGAAGGCACAGGTGCGATCAGTCGTTTTGCTTCAATATTATTATAATAAACTATGTACTTGCATCAGACAAGCTTGTGGTTATTCATCGATGTTCCTGCCACTTCCTGATCCCACACTTGAAATTAGCAACTGTTTACGACAGCAAAAACAATCGATTTTCAGAAACGACTTCCCAGGAGAAATGACAAGGTGTTAAAGGATACGCTAAAGGACACCATTTGGACGAAGAGAAAATTTTAATTCGGTATCACCTTTCAAAGTGATAGTTCGACGTGTTTTACAACGGGATGGCGCGGCGGCCAGATTTAGTATGAAGTTTGGCGCGGGTCGCGAAAATACGGAAATTTGAGAAATAATAGAAATTAATCTGCCGTGAGTTATTAATGCAACGCTACTTCCCTCAAACGATCCAACGGAATTAGCGTTAATTAAATGTCCCCTAGTTGCGTGAGTCGTAAAACGAAATCGCGATATTACGTTCTCCACTGAATAATAAATCAGCCATGACAAGTAACAATTTAATATCGCTGTATCAGCAGTTTATGGCGGAGCGATTAAAACATCCCCATTTTAGTTACGAGGCCGATTTATTATCAACGAACAATGGGGATTATAAAAAAAGGACCTGCGGCTTTTAAAGGTCTGCTGGTTCAGTGCCCCGAAGTCTCGAGATTTGGTAACACATCAGTTAGTTTGACGCGTCTATTAACCATAGCAGACCCTAATTTTCGACAACACTTCCAACACACCCCTTACTGACTCAAGCATCCCTACTCGCCCGTTCCCTTTACAACCTTGCTCAGATTGAAAAAGGACGAGACCCTCCACTTTTTGCAGTCCCTGGAAACCCTGGTCCCTTCTTAATAAGCACCTTTCTCGTTACACTCGCTCTTCTTCTCTTGCCATCTCTACCCTCGGTTGCGATGCCGCGATCTCTGTCGTCGATCTCCCCCGCGTCTGCCGCTTAAAACGATCGGACGGTTTACGCTTAAAAAATACCCCGCTCACCCACTTTTCGTTTACCATTCCTAGTACAATTTTCGTATCACACAATCCATTTTGCTGCGCCCCGTTTGTTCAAAGAAAACCAACCAGAGGGGATGTAAAGCAGAGTAAAAAATAGGAATAAATAATTTAATACCATTATCGATAAAACTGGTGGTAATGGACAATGGTAAGTGTTTAACAAAGATTATTTTCTTGGTAACATGACTTTGTGTCACGCACAAATTTCGTCTAATGTTTTACATAAGCAAACAGAGAGAGAGAGTGTTAATAAATTTTGCAAACACTAGTAGACACCAAAATCTGTAATAATTAATTTTGTATATTTTTGCACACACGAGTAGCATTTTTCTAAATTAATTCCATGAAAAGGCGTCGAAACCAAATTCATATCCTACGATTTCAACCCTGTCCGTCTCCCCCGATTTCTTTTTTCGTTCCTTCCTTCCAGATCCTGTTCAGGAATCTAGACACATCTGTTCGGCCACGTTAACGCCATTTCACCCTGATTACGTGGAAAAGGCAATTTCATCATAGTCGCCGCAAGCGATGCTGGGATAAGGAACGAGCTTCTACTCCGTCGAAATTAATTACGAGATCCCGCGATCGATAATTGAATCGCTCGAATTCTACATCTCTCTCGGAAACCCTGGACTTTTCACCGGAAAAATATACGGATTAACGACTTTGCACGAAATAGGTAGGTTGCATAGCGAATAAAATATTGAATTTGCTTTTTTGCACTAACCAGATTTTTTACCGCTTAATCCGCTTCTATAGAATTCTTCTATATCTCGTTTACAGATTGCACCAGGAATATAATTGACGCCTCAACCGTACATCGAGCCGCGCATTCCCCGCGTTACTCGCCGACGTATAATGTCGCTCTATAAATTCAGTTAAAGTAGGTTGCAGTGGGATAAACAATTTAAAAGCAGCCGTCCAACATACTGTTTCAGCGCGTACAATTTCGCGGCGTAAAAATAGACGTGCCGCGCAATGGTTCCCGAAGGAGGGAGTGCCACCCCCTCGCAGACGTTTCAGAAATTTATGGCAACGCTTGGAATTGTGATGTTTAAAAGGGTGACATGGGACGAACAATTTAACACGAGAAGTTCTGAAATAACTACGACTCCGAGCACGTTTACGTGCGATAACATGGGAGACACGCGTCGCGGTCAATAAAACGTTTGAATTTAACACCGCAATTCCGTTCACTCGACTCGAAACGATCTTATCATTCCATTTGCAGGTGTTCAGAATATTTTGCCATCGAGAATGAAGAATCTCCACGGCAGTGTAGATAAGGGTAGCTTTACATGAAAATGATTTTGAATCAGAGTTGAAACGACCTTGATTCGACAAGATATGCGCATCCCTTGTTCTTGAAATTGCCGAGCGTGGTTCTCGCGGCGTTACATAAACTTACCCAATTTCAGTGAAAGGGGATTTCACGTTGCAAAAAGGATAACGCCAGTCTCATGAATGATTCAGCAGTCGAAGTCCATCGGCCGAGCGCAATCAGCAAATCCCTCTCACGCGATTAAAAGCACACGCGCTTTATTTAAAGTTACATAAAAATCACGCGCAGTAAAATTCGACAAGATGGTTCACAACGGCGACGAAAAATTCATTGCAACCCCGTCAAAAGGCTTCCGAGAAATAATTAGTAGTACCGTCTAAAAGTTCCTAACGACCCCTGACCGAGCGAAATCCGCTCGGTAGAGGAACGCCAGCGAGTCGATTGCAAGACGAAAGGGAGACAGGGAAAAAGCCGGAACGTAAGCGGCCGACTTTGATCTATTTCGATTTTCAACGTCGATGATTCCTTTTGTCCGGGAAAACTGAAAATTTGCCCGTTCCCAGCGATGTGGGGCGAGCTTTGACCGGCGAAGCTTGATTTCACCGCAGATCGGAGCTCTTTTTTTTCACCAATGTCTCGTATGCGAAAAAAGCTCCGCGGGTCACTCGACTTTCGGCGCGAACTAGCAGCGGCCTGTAGAGCCGGGCGGACGTTGCTGACCAGACGAAAAAATATCGGACCTGAGAGATGAACCAATGGCTGGTCGACGCGGGATCGTTTTGACGTTCGATATAAACGGCAGAAGGAGAGACGTGACGCAACGGGAAATTTGATGAGGATTTTTATAACTGCGCTGCGAATTTGGCCAAACTGATCTGAACTGATCGCACGGTGTTAACCCAATGGGCATCGATGAAAGCTGGCAAGCCCCTTTTAGTCCAGTGAAATTAGACGGAAATCTGCCCAATCTTCGGAATAAATCCCAGCAAGCTAAATTTTGGTATGGGCCTTTATTTGGTCGTTTTAAACAATATGTCAAAAGTCCCCATCGATCCGAGTGCCGCTAAAAATTTTACAGAGGGTTGAAAAAAAAATAACAGTTTTTCGCGAATATCTCGTTATCTAGCAGTTTTGCGACAAAAATAGGTCTCATACAATTTATAATCTGGGAAATTCTCTACAAAAAAGGTTGTATGAGTTTTTTTCGTAGGAGTAACCATTTTCATGTGTGCCGGGTTACCAAGTTTCAACCCCCATACTTTTGACAAGGGAAGATCCCGAACCCGGAAATTCAGAAAATTATGAAACTCTGTAAATATGTAGCGGAAGTCCTGCTGAGTACAACGCAATTTCATTTGCTGCCCAAATTCACTCCAAGAGGGTGAAATTGACCCCTGAAAATCCGTTTTTTTTTTTAGATTTTGTGTTATAACTCACGAACCGTAAGAACTGTAAGAACTATAATTTACCAAATGTTAGTCCTAATTAAGAGAAGTAACTTTTTCCTGAACACTTTTTTTCTATCTCCTACAGTTCGCGAGTATTAATACAAAATGAAAAAATTTTCAGGGGTCAATTGCACCCTCTTGGAATGAATTTGGGCAGCAAACGAAATTGCGTTGTACTCAGCAGGACTTCCGCTACATATTTACAGAGTTTCATAATTTTCTGAATTTCCGGGTTCGGGATCTTCCCTTGTCAAAAGTATGGGGGTTGAAACTTGGTAACCCGGCACACATGAAAATGGTTACTCCTACGAAAAAAACTCATACAACCTTTTTTGTAGAGAATTTCCTACGTTATAAATTGTGTGAGACCTATTTTTGTCGCAAAACTGCTAGATAACGAGATATTCGCGAAAAACTGTTATTTTTTTTTTCAACCCTCTGTAAAATTTTTAGCGGCACTCGGATCGATGGGGACTTATGACATATTGTTTAAAACGACCAAATAAAGGCCCATACCAAAATTTAGCTTGCTGGGATTTATTCCGAAGACAAATCCTAATTTCACTGGACTATTTGCGCTGCTACGATAAAGCGGAAGCAAGTGGCATTTCGATCGCGACGAGCGAGACGATAATGTTTCCATGGGACACGTGACGCGAAAAATCGCGGGAGAAGGGTGCCTCTCGACGGAGGCGCGGGGAGAATTAATATTCAGTTTTCAATCGTCCCGTGAAATCCCGATGGAACGCGATTCAATACGGTTGTTCGGTCGTTCCATTCAATCGTTCTGTATTAATCTGGACGCTGCGTTTCTCGGCGGCTCGCCGGAATGAATCGTTGTAATTTACGACGTCGTAAATAATATTCTTACGTAGAAGAGAGAGCGGGCACAAATCACGGAATTATTTGTTGCTGGGAGAGCTCTCGATTCAGGATACGGCACCGAGAGCACCGCGTTTTTATTGTAAGTAAGCACGTTCGATGGCGCGAACGGATGAGAAATAGCTTCTCCTGCTTTGCCGGCGAGGTCTTCTCCCCTCAGAGCTGATTTAAGTGCCATTTTTCCTCGGCTTCGGCTCTTCCAATGTAATACAATAAATATTCCTGAACAAAATGTTCTCTTTGAAGGACCACAGCGATTAATTGAAACCCACAAACTGAAGTCCATCGCGAGTTGAAAGCTTCAGAGTGTCCGCGTATCAGTTTACCAAAGTCGGCAGAAAAGTGTAATGGCGTTTTCGGACGGTCGCACTGGGGCGGACCGAGTGCGAACCCTACCCAATCGGAAGCGAAAAGTGTGAACTTTTTCGCCTTCGATTGGCCAAAATTCGCACTCAGTGCGCCCCAGTGCGACCGTCCGAAAACGCCATAAGTGATTACGGAAAGCGATCATTTTTTTTTTAGTAAGAACTAGAAGTGTCAAACGAAGGAAAAGAAACCTGAGTAGGAGCACAATTTTTCTTCGGTAAAAGAATTTCAGGAATTCTCAATTCAAGAGAAAGAAAAGGGCGGATCATGCTTCCCCATTTAATTAACGCGAAATTAGCGAGGAAGGGTTCTGACACAAAGAAATCACAAAATTCCCAGATCCACGTGGTGCCAGGGCAAAAGTCGCCGTTTCTAATTTGCTGGAGATACTCGAAGCTCGAGAAACCTCAGGATACTCCGTGGAACAATCTATATCGCCCCGATGTCGAATCTTTAATTAGTTGGCATTGTTTGGTTAGTTAGCGGGGAGAAATAGGAGGGCAGCAACTGGAATGAAGATTGCCTGTCGTCGGCAATTTGCTGACGAGAACAGCAAGCTCGTGCACCGAGTTAGGCGGAAGATATTGACTACGAAACAGTTCCTTCGGTCTTGGACAGCTGCATGCACGCGCGTGGCTCATCCTTAAGTCGCGCTCCCACGTGGGTAACATGTTGCTTACAGTATGAATCGTTCGATGAGTTCAATTATTTAAGACCTGCGAACTAGATTCTACGACCACCACAACCATTCACAAGGATGTATAGAAATATAGTTCTACTCATCTTAAAAATGAAAAATGAGATACGATCAAGTGTCTGGCAAAATTAATTCATGCTTTTATTTTTCAGTTAGCCTTAGAATTAGTCAGCCTAATATTCTACTATTAATCTTGGTGTCGAAGTAAAGCTAAGCCTGAACAAACTTTCTACTTAAGAATTTCTACTGCGGGCAAAATATTTATAACTATAAAGCTTCCCCAGTTTTGCCACTTGTTTCCAGGATTTCGCGAACAGTTCTTTCCTCGACTGTATTTATATTTCTTCCATATCAATTTTCCTCTTCTTCAAACAAATTTAAATCTCATTCCCGTCTCCAATGTGTTAAAAATGCTTTGTTGCACCTTACCCATGGAAAGCGAACCTTTCTAAAGCGTTTCAAATGTATTCGAGGTGACGCGCTGCGCACGTGGGATCGCGGCTTTACGCGCCGATCTAGATGCGCGCGGTTAGGCTGGATCCTGAGTGCTCCATAAAGCAGGTAATTATATTTTTTCCACGAACGACAATAAAGCGGGCGGTAATAAAAAGGAGAGTGATAATAAATTCTTTTTCGCCAGGTTTTCTTGCTAACCGTAATAAAAGCGGGAACTGGAGCACGGTAAAGTAAGACATAAAGTGCATAATGACACTTGTTACGGTACGTATTTCGGTATTTAATAGGATATATATATATATATATATACGCAGAAATGCGATATTTATATTTTGAATTTCGTTAATTATATATGAGTTGAATTCAATATTGTTGAAGTCTGGATATTCGTAAATTCAGTATCATTGATGGCCAATTGATTTAATTGTGAAGAATGGATTTCATAATTCATCGATAAAATATAGAGTTTTTATTGATGGGACAGCGATTGTTATTAATATTAATATTGGTGTAATTGTTCAAATAATTAGTAAATTTATTTGTACTTATATTAATTATAATAATTAAGGTCGAGGAAATAATTATAATTAATATAAATATGCTTATATTATGAAATGCATTGAATTTGCGATTGGAAAAGTAGTAAAACACAAGACATCAGTCAATTTTACATATAGTGTTCCACTTAACGTGGTAGAGTGTTTCATAAAATAAGTAATTTTTGAGAACAGATTCCTTTAGTTCAAAGTTCAAATTAAAATATAAAAAACCATGGATGCTTCTCCAAACGTTTACCGAGGAAGTTCTATACCTACAGAAAAGTAGATACCTAAGTAGCGAACCAAGGCAAGACAAGTCTCTGATCCTAGAAACGTGTTTCGCCAAATTAATAAGCGTTTCCTGAAAGAAAACCAGACGCGAGGACGCGTTTGCGGAAGTCGTAACTTCGGTGGTCCCGCCAAACCGAGAAATTAATCGCAGAAAGGGGAGGTTCTTACATCCCGCAGTCAGCGCGAACGTGTATTGCGGCCGGGAGATAAAAGCAGCCCCGTTAAAACTCGTTATTCCCGTGGTCCTTCTCGCCCACGTTTCAGTCGTACACGAGGTTACAAAACATTTTATTATCCCAAAAAGCAAAGAAGGGAACGGCCCTTTTACTGCCGTCAGAAGCGTTAAAGAAGCTGTGTAAGACAGAAAGGGGAAGCAATGACAGAAACATTGAAACCGTCGATTATTCTCATTCGCAGTATTCACACCCCCTGGAATGCTTGTTCCACGATATCCACCGCATAAACAAATAAATCACAAGAAACATTAGACTGCAAAATTCGAGGCAAGCCGAAAGAAACGGCTGTAAATTTTTACCACGAAATATGTCCAACAGAGCAAACCCAGCAAAAAGAGTAGTTACAACCAGAGTTGGGCAAAGCTAATATCTAGATAACATCTAGTTAAAAGGTCCTTACGGTTAGTCGTTAGTCAAATGGTGACTAAAGATGATTTAGCTTAGCTTTAGTCATGACGCCAGAGCTGAAGCCGGTTATTCAAGGCTCTTTAGCTGTTGGGTTGTGACTAACGTGGTTTCAGCTTTCATTCAATTTTTAGTCGAGGAAACGACTAACCGGCGAAAGCCTTTGCGGCCTGACCCCCGCGCGGTCGCCTACCGGTCAGATTCTAAAGAATCTGAATTTGTTTATTTTTCATCGTATCAATATGAAAGTGACGCCAATGGATTCTTGGTGTTCTCCCGATTAATTGGACAGAACATAATTTAAATCGGACTATTTTTAACGAAACGGGCTTTGAATTCTGCAAACAAATTTCTCACGTAATATCCTTAATTATGGTCCGAATTGTATCATTGTTTGCCAACGTTTGTTTTTTTTGTTAATTAACCCACCATAATAATTGTAGGCGAAAACATCAGAAAGAATATGTATGTACAATCTTTCGATTGTTGAGAAGCCTTTGGGCTCGGATTATCGGGAAAGACCTATCCACCCCACCGTTTTGCTTTCTCGCTTGCGAGCGAGGACCTTCGGGCCCCAGTAGACCGCTCGTTGACAGCCGAGAGCAATAAAACCGACGGGCCACATAAAATCTGTCTGTTTTTTATAAGTGTTAATAAAAGTATTACCAATCGATTTCTCATGTCTTCCCGATGAAAATGGGCCCAAAAATGATATAATTCGGACCATAATTAAGGATATTACGTGAGAAATTTGTTTGCAGAATTCAAAGCCCGTTTCGTTAAAAATAGTCCGATTTAAATTATTTTCTGTCCAATTAATCGGGAGAACACCGGGAATCCATTGATACCACTTTCATATGGATACGATGAAAAATAAACAAATTCAGATTCTGTAGAATCTGACCGGTAGGCGACCGCGCGCGAGCCAGACCGCAAGGCTTTTCGCCGGTTAGTCGCCTTCTAGACTAAGAATAGAATGACAGCTGATCAACGATAGTCACAACCCACGACTAAAGGCTCTTGACTAACCAGCTTCAGCTCTGGCGCCTTGACTAAAGCTAACTCGGGTAAGTTTTAGTCGACTAAGGAAAAAGGTGAAGTAGCTTTAGTCGAAACGTTATTTCAATCACTTTTTAGTCGAATGATGCCCAACTCTGGTTACAACAGGTTTCGCCCCCGTTTTTTTGCCAGCTCGACCAAATCTGTACGTCGTGATTAATTAAACGGGGCTCTACGGGAACGCTGGATAGCGCAGCCTGAAGCATTTGATAGAAGGAACTTGTTCTATTAGCAACGATGACGCGAACGGAAATTCCAGTTATCTGCTCCTCCGGTGGGAGCTGTTTCGCAGATAGAAGCTGTCGATTTCTGTTGTGTCTTTATCGGCACTGATCAACGCTGACTCCGCGAATCCTTTCGAAGTTCCAAGAGCTTCGCTTTAACTTCCCTCTTTCTTCCTTTTTCCCTCTCTTCCTCGTTAAGGTGTCGCAACAGTTTTGTAAGCATTTAAAAGTGGACGGGATTATCTTCTTACGGTGCAACGAAACGGTCGGCGCGCCCCCAATCGCGTAAATTTTTTATGCAGCATTACTTTCGCGTAACCGCGAAAGTTTCATTTCACGCTTAAGCAAATTGCTTTACGGCATTCTCCGGATGCATTTCAGTCCCTCTTGTGGTCGGATGTATTACGAGGCGATAGAAGGTTTTACTCGTCGCTTGGTTTCACTTAAGCGTTATATTAAAAGTTATATTATTATTGGTGTTATTAAAGTAGAGTGGGATTGATTCAAGCCGTCATTGAATCGGTAAAATTGCCTCTGGCATTTCGTAATTTTAACGCGCTACCAAGGCTGCGATAATTTTTAGTATAGACACCTTTGTAATAAACCGAAACTCGTTCGTTGAGAGCACGTTGGAAGCATTTCTCTTCTGGAATCAATCCATGAAAGAAGCGACGCTCTACAATTTTGTCTCTTTTCCTGTGTTATTTTTTCGGTCGTGTTACAATAGTGTATAGATTACGAGGCCGCATGAATATTGCAGAGCACGTCGGTAAGGCGGCCATTATTCGGAATCATCGTACCGAACCATCAGAATGCTCAGGAAGATGAATACGGAAGTACACGCAGCCTTTCATCGCGATCCGCAATAACCGCGCTGCCAGTTTCCGTTTCGCGATTCAGACTCCTCAAGGAACCCAAATACGTTGAGCCGTGAAATTTTTTACACTGGATCCCAAAGAGCCAGGGATATTCGGCGTTATTTTCCTCCGTCAAGTTTGATCATTTGAGGCTCAATTAATTTTACACGGGCATAGTGCATCTAAATTTTCACTGCAAGACGACGAAGTTTTTAATTAAAACAATCACTCACCGCCATATTTCAGAACAACATGTCTTCAACATATTCAATGCATGGGTTTAAGGGTTTTTCAGGGTTTTACTAAGAAAAATAAAATGAAATAGTTATTACACATGATTTATTAGTCCTTAAAGTGCAGGAAAAAATTTATTTAGAATAATTTTTCCTATTAAATGGTTTATGATTTTACAGGTTCTTTAAACCACTGCAGAAAAATGACGCTTCACGCTCGGCATGATATCTCCCTTAAAATCCATGGATATGTGAAAAATAAAATGAGATTCTTGTAAAATAATGTTGCCATCACAGTCTCTCGGCCCATTTTTTTAATTTCAGAAAAATACACAATTTATGGCACTCTAAAGTTGAATGAATATTTCTCATTCAAACTCTCGCTCTGTAATTGTGTATAAAAAAGTAATTAAACAAAATTGCCGAGAGGTTATAATGGCATCATTATTTTACAAAAACCTCATTTTATTTTCCAGATCCATCGATGTTTAAAGGTCATACCATGGCAGCCATTTATTCTGCAGTGGTCTGAAGAATTTTAATTAAAAGAAATATTTTAAATAAATTTTTTCTTACGCTTTATAGAGAAATAAATCACGTGTATTAACTATTTCGTTTTATTCGTGTTAATAAAACCCCTGAAAAAAAATCCCAAAATCATTCATTTTCATCGCAGCTGGGGGTGTGCAACCCCTTAACCAACATTTTCTCGCATCTAATACAAGACACACTTTTGCACTGTGAATAAAATAAAATAAACTAGATCGATATAATTGTAGCAAATGTATACACAATAAAGAGGATCCGCAAATAATTTCAGTGTACTCGTTGGACTAATTCTTACCCCAATCCATGAAGCATTTTTAACTCGACAGTTTCCCGTCGTCGCCGCGATTCACGGGGGCGCGCTCAGCATGGATGATAGACTTTCGAAACACCCTGCGCTCACGCTTCGATACGCGGCTTATGAGTGTCTGTATGTGTGCTTGTCACCGAGAGCCTGGGGTTTGATGTTGTTAACTAAGTTGCACTCGACTTGATTATAATGACCCGGCTTCAAAGCAGCACCCAGGGGTCCTCGGCCATCACCACACCAGAGCAGACGTGCCGCTGAGGCGATGGACTCAAAGGAACAACCCTCCTTTATGGCATCTCGCCACCTTCCAACACGCCCGCGTATTGCTGATACACCCCCGGTCAATTGTTGCAGCCACTGCAACCACCCCGCGTCTGCTCAGGTTCGGACACGTGTGCGTCAAGAGGTGACGAGATACGTAGATTATTATAGGCTAACGGCGGAGCGTGAAGATGCTAGTTAAGCGGTGATTAAGTGTGTTCCATTATTTACGTTCGCGTGCATGCAAATGCCGGCGTCAAGTTTGCTCGTCCCGGTGTCGGCGTAGAAATCATTATTGCACGGGGGTTTGGCAGGCTTCCCGAACGCGTCGCAAGAAATTTTTCATCCAAACGAATCGCGCGGGGAATGTTTGGAAATTTTAGGGGACTTTGGTTGGAAATAAATATAGATGACTGATAAATGAATTTTGTAGCGTGAAGCAAACAATTTGGATATTTTTTTAGGGGTAAATCTGTTAGTGCGTTGTTGGGAATTCTCTGTGAGGAATAATTGAATGTCTCGTTAGACACGCGAGGTTCCACAATGAGAATTTCTTAGGGAGATGCATACATCCGCGTACGCTCTAAGTAGTACGACTCGACGATTAGTGCGACACGCTTAGGGAATTCATTTATTCAAGCATGTAGTTAGTGAGATTAGTTAGTTTCTGTTTTCTCATTAGCGTACTGCAGTCAGCCCTACATTTGCTCAAAGATAGGGAATGCAAATTTGACTTTGAAGAATCTCGTGATAGGGTAAACCAACCCGTGATTAACCGCGTACCAGTGAATGGCCATTAGGCAAAGAAATGTCAATTATAAATTTAAAAATTATTATATGTTTATAAATGGAGTGTAGTTGCACTTTTAATGTCCCATATTTTTAGTTACGCGTATTAAGCAAACATTAATAAGTAAAATTCTTATTAAAAGTATTTAAAAAATGTATCAAAATGCGGTCATTTACTGGGCTTCTACACGTTTTGCATTTTATAATTGGTTTTTAAAAATTACGATAAGAATAAGTAATTATTTTTATAGAAATTTCAAGAAAAATAAATTCAAATGCAATTTCGACAGTTGCTTTGTTGTTATACATAAATATATTCAAGTATTAATCTGAAAGATCCATAAAATCAACAATTCGGTCATTCACTGGTTGGTTTACCCTACTTGCGAGTAAAACACTAGAATTAAATCCTCTGAAATTGTTGAACAAAACGCTAAATGTTCCAAAGGCGCAAAAATTCGTCATTTCTGTGAACACTGAAAGCAATATTCTGCACAAACGATATTATAACTTACGTTGAAGAAGATTCAAAGGATAATTATGTACTTCGTGCCAGAAGAAGTTACTCACCTGCAACAGAAAAGAAAGTCGAAAGATTAATACAATAATCGATTCCCTTGTATTTATACATTTCTTGTAAATTTTATATATCTACTTCTACTACTATGCGAAGTAATTTCAATTACCCTGTTTGCCCGAAATGCAAAATATACCCTTTGCCAACTATTTTATCCACGGTGGATCTAGCCAGTATTACACTCCGCCGAGTTCCATCGATAATAAGTTCCAACAGCCCACGATAATCTTCCATTTCGCGAGATCGGGTCCTTCGTTATGAATGTTTATACTCGAAGGATCGATGTGCTTACAATCCAGCAGTGTCAGGTGAAATATCTCAACGTAAGGGGCGGACATAAATATTTGCCAGATAGAAATTCTGTCCAACATTCGATGAGTTACCGAGATGCGTCCGGATATCGAGGACCGTTCTCAAAATAGCAGAACGATGCACAATTTCAATACCGTCGCTCGGGGGATGACAATTCTGTGGCTCTGGACGACCGTCGTAAATGATCCACAAAATCCCCGTCCCCCGTCACAGTGAATTTATTTTTTCTAGACAGGTCTGTGATAGATCGAAACGCGATAAACTTCTAGGGGTGATTTTAGTCGTCACCTTTTTTATATCCTACGATAACTTTCCTGTTCTCTAAAGCTCCCTTGGAGGGAAGGAATGTTTTTAACTTGCACTCTGTAACTACTGTCATATCTCAAATAAAAATGACACAGGCAGAGTTTAAGTGTTGATAAAAGCAAAATTACAAAGCTCTCGGATCAACTTTCTACAATTTATATCTTACTATCTTACTATCTTACTATCTTACTATCTTACTATCTTACTATCTTACTATCTTACTATCTTAGTATCTTACTTCTTACTATATATATATATATTATAATAAAGCTACAGCGTTTATTTGTATGCACACGAAAATCTCAAAAAGTACTGAACCAATCACTACGAAATTTTAACTACAGCATCCTTGAACAACAAGAACGAACATAGGCTATGTGTAATCACGTAAAATATAATTAATCTGTGTAATTTTATGTACATAAAAGAAGTCATGACGCGGCCGTCTGCTATGGATAGTACGCGACGCGACCGCCAGGCGGCGATCGGGCCGGGCGCTTCTCGCAGTTGAAATAAAGCAGTCATGCCCATATCATCACTTTCGAGTACCACCAGTTACCCATTTAGAAAGTTCGTATTGTCGGGTTAACGGGTTAATCATCTTACCAAGAATGTGATTTTTTCCGAAATATTATGAGGAAATTAAGCTTTTTTTTTCAAAATACTTAATTTCGTTAAAAGATTTTAATTTTATTAAACATGATTCAGTCACGTTACTAATTCGGGCGAAGCCGACACGGGGCATGCTAGTTATATAATAAACCTGCTTTTATTGTAGTACGAATCTTCTCGTTCCGCCTAAATCCTCCCCATTCATCTTTATCACTGTCAAGAAGAAGATCACCCTCATCGTATACAACACGCAAGAACGCCAATTCCAAGCAACATCCCTCGAAAAAACATTTCCACTTCTTCGCCTATAAAATGTTCGGCAATTGCCTGCAATCGCACCGCACCGCCTGCTTCGGCGAATTTTCGTGAATCTTGCTTTGAAAGAAGGCCAGCAGGAAGATGAAAAAGGCACTGGCAAGCCAGAGGAGCCGTGCACGGGGAGAAAAATTCAGCGATCCGGCTCGATTCACGATTTCCACTGGTCAGAATGTAGGTCGAAACGCGGTTTCTTTCGACGATGCACTCGAAGATCAAAGGGCGACTATGCCTCTGTAATCCTTTGGCCGGGAATCCGTATCGAGTCCTGAATCGGCGCTCCTCCAGCGAGCACTTCTTATTCAATAATCCATTCACCCGTCGCCGGTGTTCGCGAGCACCCACTAGCCCCGCACTTCCGCGCACTCTAATGACATTCGAGTGGATCATATCCTATTTTAATGCACAGTGGCAAAACGTATCTGAGAGGGGCATATCAAAGGGAACGAGCTAGTTGAAATTTATTCTATCCACTGATAATCATCGCTAATTAAACAGACTAGTGGAGGAACTAGGGAAACCTTTGCTTTACAGACACATGCTCGATATTTCATAGGGTGGATCACCCACTTGAATTGGGGAGTTGACAAAATTTTTAAAAGTGTTTAAAACTGTTCATTATGATAAAATATGCTTGTAAAAAAAATATTAATTTTTTGCTACACCTCTAACATGAAAAAAATGTAATTTTTATTTTAAATAAAAAAATTGCTGCGAAAACGCACTGCTTGGTCACGTGACCATTTGTGACGTCAACGTGCAGTAAACGAAAGTTGTGGTTAGGGACAGTAAGGAGTGAATTTTTCTCACAAAAATAATGGATAATAAAAATTATTATCAATACTGTGCTGTTCCCTGTTGTGAGAACACTTCAATACGTACACCGAAGAAGTTATTTATTCATGTTCAGCTGGAAACAAATATTCGCAATAAGTGGCTAAATCTTGCGAGAATAAACTATCAGTTGTCTTCAAAATCTAATTTATGTTTTTGTGAAGACCATTTCAATGTAAGTAACTAACTTATTATTAACTATCATTTATTATTATTTCATTTCATTGAGGTTATATTAGATTGTGTGTCAGATATTGGTAATTGATTGGAACATGTTGCAATGAGTGAGTGCCTAATACTTTCCTTACCTAAGAAATCGAGTAATAAGTACTCGTAAACGATATTTTTTAATATAAACTTGTATGAGCAAATGCGCGAAGTGTCACTCGTCGCTATATATAAATCGCTGTTTACTGCACAATGACGTCACGCGCCGTGATTGGCGTTTGAGATCACATGACTCACAACTTAAAAACGTCAATTTTATTTATTAAATTTTGGTAAAACGAATAAGTGTTTTATTAATATTTCTATCATTTTAGGCTTTTCATTAATAAATCTGTAGATTTCACTACTTTTCCCTTTTTTTTTTCAAATACTGGCAACTCTCCAATTAGCGATAGGGTAAGTTCGAAAGTTTCGGTCGACCTAACATAAAATGGCTGTTAAAACTAATACTGATATTATTTATTTTAGCAGAATGAACCCAATGTGTTCAGAATTTTATTTATTTATTATTTTTAATACTATTTCGGAACACAGCGAACCCGGACTCACCGATTGGAACGCAACTTTATGGGGTTTTAGAGTGACTCGAAACAAGAACAACGGTGTGTTTCATTTGGGCCCTATCGCCCTTTAAGGGGGTGAAAACTAACCCCAAAGTCGAATTGGCACTTCCACTTTTTCGCGTGTAACTCTCAAAGTACAACAGACAGGAAAGAATGCCTCGAACAAAAGTTTAATGGTACAATAAGCGCTGAAAACTTGCGTTAACAAAAATTTTGAAAAGAGTTTAGAAAGAAAAATATCTGACGAAGGAAAACTTTTTCAAATATTTTCAGAATCGAATTTTCGCGATTGACAAGCAAATTATAATACATGAACTTTGGTAATCGCCTGTAAAAAGGGGCGCAAAGGGTCGGCGTTCCCAATTAAGATGGCGGGGCGTTCGTAAATCAAAAGTGGTGGGAAGAATTGAAATTAATTTGGAGCCAAGAGAATTCCTTGTCTGGCGGGATCTTAACGCTTCTTCGCGTTTCACTGTAAAGTTCCCTTCCGCGTGCTTGCGCGATTCTTTGCCCGAGCCAAACACAGCCGAGACTTAATGGGTTCGGGGGGAGGCGCGCGGTGCTTGGATCCATCGTCATCCTTCGCGACTAAACGCGCACGAGTAATTAACGAGCCAGCAATTAATTCTGCCGACGTTTCGATTGACCCCTGACCAACGTTGCATTCTGGAGGTTCGCGCGTGCACGCAACCCACCAATTGCATGCTTAGATTGCGAATGCGGTGGCCAATAATTGGCGAGGCAAGAAAGGGGGTGAACCCTCCCCTATCGATGGGCAACAAATGTTCTCTAGTTTACAGAGAATTTCTCAAGCCGTGCTTCCACTTTCATTCGATCAAATTTCAATTCAAGCAAAGTCTGTTATCAAAAATGCCGCAGTGGTTGAAATTAAAATCGATAATATACGGCGCGACGCACAGTGGGACGGATCGACATTTAAGTAGGCATTCACTTCATTTTTCATCATTTTGTGATTACTAGCTTTAGATTACAGAATTTAGATAATGATTTTATAAAAAAAAAAATTATTTTTTATTTTTTGTGAAAATAGCCACATTCATCTGGATTAGCCAGGCATAGTGAGCTGGGGTACATTTCGTGACCCCAGAGTTTACCGCTGGAAAATTTTTAGGCGATAGACAAACACACAAATATATAAACTTTCTGCTTTATAGTACATATAAGATAGGTAATCTAAGATTACATATAAATATCTCTATTGGTTTTAAATGTATCCATTGGTATGAAATATATCTGATGTGTAACACAGCTATAACTAAATTATGAACTCCGTCCAACGCAACGAGTCAAGTCAGTGGTCAGTATAGGTAAACAAAAGAATCGCATGCTAACAACGTGATAGATGCAAGGGATTTCAGCTATTGGCTGGCAAACGATAGTCAATTGTTGAATTCAGGAGCGGATTGTCATGGGTCATTATTAGAACTTGCTTGCTTCCTTTTTATTTGTTTCCCCAAAAGGCGATTCCAATCACTCTCTGATTACATGATTCATTCTTATTTATCTAGCGTTTCATTCATACTTTTGCACGTTTCACACCTCTGTGTGCTTCACTTCCAACATACATATATTACTTATATTTGAAAATTACTCAATTAGAGTATTTTGAAGTTAAAAACATTCATTTTGCACCATTATTATTGAATATAATAAATTGAAGCAGAATAGTACATTTTTCCAGACTTGCACCTGCTTTCGTGCAAAAAAATATCAATTTTTCAAAGGGTCGGATGCGGACGGATATAAAAATTGAATTTTGTGAAATTGAAATCTATCCAGAATTAAGAGGTATGCTTGAATTTACGAACAAATTCGAACAATTGTTTTAATTTAAAAAAATACGAAAATTGTAACAAGAAATCTTAATTGTGTGTTTGTCTATCGCCTAAAAATTTTCCAGCGGTAAACTCTGGGGTCACGAAATGTACCCCAGCTCACTATGCCTGGCTAATCCAGACGAATGTGGCTATTTTCACAAAAAATAAAAAATAATTTTTTTTTTATAAAATCATTATCTAAATTCTGTAATCTAAAGCTAGTAATCACAAAATGATGAAAAATGTAAAAAATGAAGTGAATGCCTACTTAAATGTCGATCCGTCCCACTGTGCGACGTTTGAATACTCCTTTCATCTTAGGAACTTCATTGTGCGTAGGAAATTCCTCAAAAATGTGCAGGGAAAATTCATTTCATAGGACACGAATTTCTCCGCCGAAGATGTAAATTTGGTTACAGTAAGCGTCGCTGCGAATTCTAACGAGCTGCACGGTCACTTCTGTCGATAATATAAATTGCATTCCCGCAAATGTATTTCCACGGTGACGTCTGCGTGCGTTCAGAGGGGAGCACGAAAGTTTTAAGCCCGACGAGACAGGCAGGTTGACGGGATATCCGGTCCCCGGTGGTTTCCGCTTTTCCTTTTACCTTCTCTCATCGTGTTTCCCTTTTCCTTCCTCCGCGAAGACGGTCTCCTCGCGTTTAAAAAATAAGTTACCTTACACCAGTACGCGGGCTCGCACGCGAAATAAAGCTCGCTTTAATTCACCACTCTCTCATTTCTTTTAGCAGTTTGCATTTCCATATTTTACCGCCACCAACATTTTCCCTGCGTCCCTTGGAATTGCAAATTCTTTCGGGACACGCGTCCAATATTTCATTCCGACTTTCACGTAGTTATTGATAATTCCAATACCGACGCGGAGCACAGTTACGCAGACATTTCTCCCGTCAGATCCGTGGAATTTTTAACCGTTATTGCAAACGCAGTCGCGAAACATTATTCGCAACTTCGTTACGAATTTCGAAATCCCGTAACAGTAAAATTGCACAAATTGACGACTGCTGCATTATTTTGTTCGATGTATTTGACGGAATGCTGATGGCTGATGGTGTCAAAAAACATGTAGGAAGACTAGGGTGGTCCTTAGCTATAGGGGTCAACATTTTTTTTGAGTTTTTTTGTCTTACCCTCTTAAAATATGATAGTTGGAAAGAAAATGATATGTGCAAAATTTCAGCGAGATCGGACAACGGGAACCCGTGCCGCATTCAAGACGAAGTTTTAAAATTTCTATTATTTTCGTTAATTTCAATATAAATGTGTTCCGCCGTTTTAGAGGTAGTACTGAATATTTTTTAATGAAAATATAATGTCTTACATGTACATAATATTATCCAAACTTAACTTCTAACTACATATTATAAAATTAATTGTAATATCTTATAAAATATTACATATTTGTCAATACATGCCTTTCATTAAGGTTGATTTACTCGCATCTGGATACATCGCCGATAATCTTCTAATACTTGTAAAATGAACTGCTTATTATTTTCATCTTTCGTTAGTAAGCTATTATATTCGGTGATTAGCTTCACGCCTCGTTCTGCACTGTCGTTAACTACTTTGAAATTCTTTATTATTTCTAACGCATTTTTATATGTTCAATCGATTTCCCAAACTGAAGGGTCTTTTTGCAAAAATTCGGTACTTATATGAAATCTAGAAAAAAAATTGCGACTTTGTGACGAGATGAAATTTTCTATGCCAATATTAATATAGTTTTTGACATCTTTTAAAACAATCTTTTTACTTGAAATCTCCGTTTGATTAGAATCCAAATTTTGGATCATACGCCTCTTTATATCACAAGAATGCGTTTCGTGCCTCAGGTAGCCGACACTGGTAACAGTGTGGTTCAGATACTGCGATACATAGGAAGCTTAATGCTAGGCAAAATTTTAGAATATGAAATATATTATAGGAAGCAATATACAAATACTCCTGGTATATATCTAAGAAACGGTATTTTTATTTAAAAAAATAGACACACATTTTTAAAATAATGAAATACAATCATATCTGATATTGATGTAAAATTACTGTAATTTTACAACTTCGTCTTAAATGCGGCAAGGGTTCCCGTTGTCCGATCTCGCTGAAATTTTGCACATATCATTTTTTCACCAACTATCATATTTTAAGAGGGTAAGACCAAAAAGAATCGGAAGTTGAAAATTAAGGACCACACTAAGGAAGACTTAAGAAAAATGTTACAATTTTCACACCGACTGCAGCTTATTCAAAAAATTTTCAAAACGATTCCAAGAGCATTGAAGCCGAGAGGTATACAGGACGAAGAGTAAGGAGCTCGAAGCTTAATCTCGTACGAAATTCATCAGTGGTTCGAAATGAATCTGGCCACTTTCTCCGGCAAATTGCGCGTATGGAAAATCGAGGCGCCCCCGATTGCCGAGTAAAATTCTTGACTCGGCGCGGAGCGTTAAACGCAACCATTTCCAGGAAGAATTCACCGCCGAAGGCACATAATTTCGAGTGGGAGCCGTTTCGCTCATTACGCCCCCGCATTGTTCGTTCCAGGGGAACAATTAAAAGTGAACCATCCGGCGGGGGGAAAAAAGAAGAAAATAGGGAAAACTACTTTAAAACGGGCGTTCTCGACGGTTCGTCGGGGAACACGAAATAAAACCACCCGATAGCAGCGAATAAATTTCCTAATTATTTATTATCAACGGGCCCCCGCGACTGCCGAGTTCCCCGATGTTTGTGCATCTTCCGCGATGTTTCGAGGGGAAGAACGAGGGACACGGGAATGGGAATTAAATTAGCTTTTATCCCGAGCAGAGAGCGCGCGGTAAATTAATCGCCGCAAAGCTTTTGATAAGAAGTTGCCTGCTAGGGAACACCGTATTCTTGGCAACCCTCGGGAACCATCGTTCTAAGATAAAAACTTCCTTCGACCCCTTTATTTACTGTGCTAATCCCTTTCACTTTTTTCTTCTCCGCGGATCTTGCCACCTTCCCCATTTTAGCGAGAGAAATAAAAATCGGTGTAAACCCCGTGATTTTATTCATTGTTTCGGTGAAAAATTAGATTCTATTTGTTTCTTATGGCTACTGTGTCAAGATGAATAATAAATGTGTTCAATTCTATAGGATAGGGTTGCAAATTCTTCGTAGCAAGAAAAATTCAAGTTATGTTTGCTGATATCTGGAAAAGGAAGTCTCAGATTTGTAAAATAGTGAAGGATTTTTTTATTTCTCTTGGTTGCAGAAATTCGAGTCACTCAACTTGCACCATAATTTTGAGAAAGCTTTTAATTTTAGGAAATATTTCAGTCACTATTGCAAATTAATTTTTAGGAAACGTTTATAATGTTGGTGCCATCGAGAATTATATTTGATTAAATTAATAATTTCAGGCACTATCGCAATGCAATTTAGTAGTAAAGTAATAGTAACGCAGAATCGTAACGACTGAAGGAATGAAGTCAGGAAGAATTGTTTTGCGAACTTTTAATTATCCGAGCATGCCGGTACGACATCGAGTTGTCAGTTTCACTGTAAACTAGAGGGAACGAAAGGAATTCAAATTTAATTATTCCGAGCAATTTTCCAGTGAATTTGTTGCGACGAGTTAGGAAAAAGACTCGCCTGTACAATTACGCCGAGAACAATGTAATTAATCCATGTTGGTCTTGAAATAGCATGTCAAATAATAAAAATCTGAAATAGGGAGCTATTATCGAAAGCTGGCAGATTTCCTCAATTATTTGTATGTAACGTTGAAAAGTCTTTTGCTAGGATCGCATCAGGACGAAGGGGTGGACGAGAATAACGAGAAAAAGTAATTTTCTTAAGGGGTTATATACCGAGTCAGGTAAAGCATGATTTTTTCATGCGAAAAAATCAGGACTTCAACTTTAAATAGCCGCCATTTTGTTTTAAATTAATATTTCGGGAATTCCCTCCGTTAATCAAAGGATGCATTAATATACTAACGAAATCTCTTTTGTTTTTTGATTTTAGATAATCTGGTTCCGAATGGCAGTGCTCAGCGCAAAACCAAATTTTTAAAAAGGCTTCTTGGATGTCGGCTGTTACTTTATTATAAACGTAAATATTTTCCTACGAGAAAATTACCAAATGTTCTTTAAACGTTGCTCTTTTAAGTGCAAAAAGTTCTGTAACAATATATGCTTCCGCTTTTTCAAAAAAAATTCACAAACATTCGCCTCTTTTAACGAGAAGAAATTCGAAAACCTTGTCACCAGGTCTTTCACTTTTTAATAAATAAACTACTGGATCGAGTGACTGAGAATATGCTGTATGCCTCGAGCATAATTATCAACACCCACGCAACGTTTCGACTGGCTATTAAATGAGAAATGACTGACTCCGCCGATTGAAACTAATTATCCCAAACGATGATTGCAAATGACAGTTATGAATTCAATACCCACTTCAGCTGCATTTCCAATAACGTCTGCATTTTCTGGTTATCAGTGTATTATTACCTTCCACTTTATCATTATCAATATATTCGGGTCACTGTTATTAATAAAACATTATCATGCAATATTAATGAAACCTATTGTAAAATTAATGTTTCAACTTTCAACTAAAAAGATACGCTTAATTATTGTAACAGAATTTAGCAAACGGTTTTCTCATGATGAAATTAAAAAAAGGTCAAAGTTGCGAATTCTATGAAAGTTATTTGCTTTTAATTTTAAAATTCACTTGCTAAAGGGAAAACTGCTTACACTCGTTCACATGGCAAATCTAAAAAATCAACAACTCGTCCAAGAACTAACTTCTTTGAATTAGGTTCCGCACGTCTGCTGGTTTGATCATGGGAGAAGTTTGCCCGCGACTCGTTGAAGTGTGAAAGTGCTTTTCTGCAAAGTGCTTTAGATTTTTGAAGTAGAAATTGATTTCTTTCGAAAGCCCAAAGATGGAAGCTACTTTTCATCGATTTAGCTTTTGGACGATTTCTAGCTACTGATTTATAAAATAAAATTAATATTTCCATGGAATTCTATACTTAATTCGAAAAAGAACTGAAGATGACAGAGGTTGCAAGTTACTCAATGACAATGAAATTTAATAAAAATCCAGAAACAATGTGCTTTTACCTCTCTGATTAGAAAGAACTCAGGTGGATATTTAGTCCACACCGATATTGGACAATAAAATATAGCTTACTGGCACAGAAAAAAATTTCCAAATCTGCAAACATTTGTGCGACACTGTAAATCTTTCGCTTTGTTTGAAAATCTCACGACTTGGCTGTCTAGTTCGCGTGATAATTCCAGAAAATTATTCTCACAAAGAGACTTCATTTAGCAAGAAGATAATACGCGACATGCATATTTCAAAACCAGAGACAGTTAGCCGAGAAGTATGAAACGGGTAAATCTCGCGGGAACGACGATCCCGGCGGGTCTAAATTTATTTGCAATTCACTGTCAAGCCTTGTCGCATACTTCCAATGCGGATAATCGCGAAAGTCAACACGCGGATCCCCGACTTCGTTATTAGGTCGTCCGCGCGGGAAGTTCCGAGTTGATTTTCTGTCGGAACTTTCGGAATTTACTCCGATGACCGTGCAGAAACTTCGCCTGGTTAACGTGCGAATGCATTAATAATCGCCTCAAAGTTTCAGAAAAACCGGCAGCCTATTTTCGTTAAATTTCTCCAGTAAACACGTTTACGATGTTCAAAGTGAATTACTAAACCAGTGACATCGGTGCTCATCAATCTACCAAAATTAAAACTTCCAAATTGAAGAAAGGGGACACTCGTGAAAGCAAACAAATTATCCTACACCTTCTATCACTGACAAACCAAACACCTGCTATTTCCCTTGCACAATCTACGCCCCATCTTCGCTCAAAGAAATTCTGAAAACATGCATTTGTAGGAGCCGGAAAAAGGGAAGTCGCCTCAACGGGACTCGAACCCGCGATCTCTAGAACCGTAGCGCACTAGCCAGCCGCCTTAGCCACCTCGGCTACCGCCGACTCCCCGAGGTCCCTCAGTCCCGAACTCCTATTTACCCGACGCCACCTATGGGCCCACTCTGGCACCATAAGCCGTCTCCGAGCGCCCAACGCCTACACATTTTTATACGTTTTATAGTGCGCATATATCAACTACGCCAGGGATAAAAAATCAGATATGTAAACATCCTTTTGTGTTTCGATTTTTCGCCAACTTTCAGGGTCTCCTACCCCGCTGCGCGCCGCGACGCAACGAAGCGTTCGCAGCATATCCGGCCCGTATAAATCCCTTCCACTCGGAGAAACAAAACTGCCACCATATTCCTTCCCAAGCCGATATAATTCTGTTACGGACCGCGGCTCGCGTATTACCTATTAAAAAGCAGGAGTCCAGTAAACATTCGCATTATACCGTGCGCGCCGCTTTCAACTGCGACTCGAAGTTTCCGGCTAAATAAATTCGAATACGCCCCGCCATGACCGAGCGAGCCGAATGAAATGAATTTGCTCAACTATCCCCGAACTGTACAGGTCCCCGATTAATTCTGGCGATTCTCGATTTCCTAGGCGCAATGGCTCGCTCCGTGTATCGATTAAAAGTTTCGCCGTTTGGAAGTAAGACGCCAGCCTTTGTGATAGTTTTAGGCGGAATAATTGATTGTTTGGAGGAGTTCTCAACGCTCATTGGGAGACGCAGGTCAATGAATTAGGTAAATTAGGTGGGTTCGTTGAAAGTAGAATTGGTAAGCGAAGGGGTGTTTAGGAGAACTCGTAAGATCTCGTGATATGGGACTTTTTGCATTTTAGGATTTTAACCTAAAGAAAAGAAAACCAGGGGTCGAATGAAACTGTCAACTTTTATAAATAAAAGTTATTCATCCAACTTTAACTTTTACATAATTTCTTTTCTGTTTTAAATTAACTTTGCACAGTCACAGTTTAGCGCTGTTGTAAGAATTCAGGTGTAACAGTTATTTTATATTCGATTCATAAAAGTTCTGGAAGATAAAATACTTTTGAGCAGATATTTAAAGGCAAAATTTAAAAGTTAGGAATATAGTTTTTATTAGTATTATTTAAGGAATTGGGAGCAGGATGTAGAATATAGAAATGTAGAAGAGAAAGAACATTGTGATTTTTTTGTATAATTATTATTATATTATTATTAAAGTCTGCCTGTCACAAGTTTAACTTTTTCAGAGCAGAACGCGGGTTCCTGTCTAACTAGAACTTTTTTCTACTTTCAAGAAAATAAAAGTTTCTTATTCGCACAAAAATGTATGGAATAAAAGTTTCAGTTAACACACTGCATTTTATAACAGTCTTCTCAGAACAGAAAAGATAAGAGTCATAAAATCTTTCGACCCCTGAAGGAACCTAAAAATTATATGGAGATCTTCTGAGTTGTTTATTAATATGTTACAAGAGAATAATAATACGTAATAATTTGCTTAATACGAGAGTGCGTTCTTATAACGCGCACGCATATCGAACTAACAACGGAATATCGGCTGCCCCCGGAAGCCCTGCGTCGACAAGGCGCGTCTTCATTGCTAAAGCAGGAAACACGCCATACGGCTAATTTCCAACATTCTGTCTATCCAAATTACATTTATTTACATTGCTGCATGTGTTCTGTATCGCAGGGAAGCCCTTCGAAATCAATTCCCTCGTGTATTTTAATCTCATTTCTCATTAGCGTTTCCCAATGAGGATTCCCAAATAATCAAGAAACTTTGAAGCAGTAGAAACATTTTGTACATGTACGCCAGGGCTTGAAACGGTTCCGAAAATAACTGTTTAAAACTGTTATATAAAGGTTCTGATTAAAACGGTTATGGAGAACCTTTATTCCAAATTACTGTTATGAAGAACTGAAATTTCCAAATATTATCTGTTTCGGTTTCGGTTCCTATTTCCCTTCTCATATCGGTTCCATTACCGTTATTCTTTTTTCGGTTCTGTATCGGTTCCGAAACGGTTCCAGAATCAATTCTTGTATCGACTTTTCCCTAATTGATATCATTAATAATTATTGTAGGTGCAGGTTACTGTATACGTGCACATTTTTTACAAAATTCTTACAGAAACAGGAGTGTTTAAACTATTGTCTTGGGAAGGCGATGTGGATCGCCACTGGTGTGACCAGGGAAGGGATGCACTCCAACAATTCACTGATCTCTTCTTTATTCCGCTCGTGGGCGTCGTTTACAACGAGCACGAGCACACCACAACAAGACAATACGAGAAAACAGGACTCACAAAACACGAATTGACAACTATGAGATATATATACATATACTGATATGTGCAACTATGTACACTAAGGGAAAGAATCGGCTTCCCTTCAGAAATTTGGCAACGTTGCATGTCGGGTCCCCCTATGTCGAAGAACCACTGAGTTATGCCTAGTGACAATGGTGACAATTTTACAAGTTATTATTTAGTTTGCTAAAATGGATTTGGCTTGGTAAAACATTACACGTAAGAGGATGATGGGCTCGATTCCTCATCTATTTGGCAAAGAAGTAGCATGTATCGTAGGTTGAAAGTGAGGACCATCGATATTATTATTATTATTATTATTATTATTAATCATAAACGGGTTAGAACCCATTATATAGCACGGATACATAACATTTTGCGCGTCGAATAAAAATAAATCTAAATATATGCATACTATATCAACTTATACTTAACAATGGAGAGTACTTAAAAAATAGAGGTGAAGAATGAATAGTGAGAAATGAAAAATTTACAATGAAAATGGAAATGAAGATAAGAGTGAAAATGAGAATGAAAATGAGAATGAAAATGAGAATGAAAATGAGAATGTAAATGAAAAACAAAAATGAAAATGAAAATGAAAATGAAAATGAAAAATGAAAATGAGAACGAAAATGAAAATAAAAATAGAAACCCATAGAAAATAGAATAAAAGTGAAAAGTGAGGGGTGGAAATAAAGTGTATACTATAACATTAAATTTAGTTTTGTCGCGTTAACGTATTACCAGCTATTATTGCTCCTTCGTAAGAAATAACTGGCCTCTTCGCGCCAATTCGCTGCACGGGAATGACGGAGAGCATGCGGTAGACAGGGATGGTGCTAAACAAGGACAGAGCTTTATGTGCAAGTGAGAGGGTCTTATGCGGCCGGCGGACCTGGGGGTCGCGGCGGCCAAAACGCCTTCCCTCGCCTCCCCGTGCTGGAACACCGATATAGGGATTTCGTGCGTTTACCTAGACTTCGGCCTGGCAGTCTAAAAACTTTCTACCTACGATACATGCTACTTCTTTGCCAAATAGACGAGGAATCGAGCCCATCATCCTCTTACGTGTAATGTTTTACCAAGCCAAATCCATTTTAGCAAACTAAATAATAACTTGTAAAATTGTCACCATTGTCACTAGGCATAACTCAGTGGTTCTTAGACATAGGGGGACCCGACATGCAACGTTGCCAAATTTCCGAAGGGAAGCCGATTCTGTCCCTTAGTGTACAATGCGCTGGGCGCGTTGGCTCGAAGGGCCGTTTCAGGTAGACTCTTTAAACTCGTGGGTCGCTGGGCGACAAGAGAGTTGAAAGATTGTGCGTGCGAGAGCGTGTTGATAAGAACCAGGTGTTCGAGGAACTAACGGTCGAATTCCCGGAAGGCGGACGCTCGAGCCGTGCAAAAACGGGTGGCGCGCGTAACCGTCTTGACGAACGGTGCGTCACCGTGTTGACAGGCTCTCGCACGCACATTTAAATCCGCGTACCAGCTGAGCGCTGGATTTCGGCTGCAACAAGGAGAAACTTTTAACTTCCTATTCTGAATAATATAGTGTGCGTGTGAATGTAAAAAATATGTAACTGATTTATTTATTTCAACGCTTTATTAGAACTCAATGATATGTATAAATGTTTCTCCTCTTTCTATAAGGATTTTGTAAAAAATATGCACATATACAGTAATCTGCAGCTACAGTAATTAATAATATCAATTAGGGAAAAGTCGATGCAAGGATTGATTCTGGCACCGTTTTGGAATCGATAAAAAACCGAATAAAAATAACGGTTATGGAACCGATATGAGGCGGGAAACAGGAACCGTAACCGAAACAGGTAGGTAATAGCTGGAACTTTCGGTTCTTCGTAACAATTATTCCGAATAAAGGTTCTTTCGGAGAACCGAAATCGATATTATAACAGTTTTCAAGCCCTGGTGTACACTAAGTAAAAATGTAAAAAAAAAAACCATCGAATACAAATAATGATTATCAACATTTGCAAACCAACAAACAACTCTTTCCCCTTTTCCACACTTTTAACTTTCCAAAATTCCCTATATAGAACGCCTGTCATATCGCACCAGTGATGGGTAAAGACACGAATTTTCGATTTTATACACGACACGTGTCTTAAATGTCGTAAATGTCGTATATCTGAAATGAAGATAACTAACCTATAAAACATTTTTCGTATAGGTTATGAAGAAGTGCCAATTTATTAATAATTATAATTCTGATTAAAAAAATTAAATTAAATTAAGTTACACTGACGAAAAATGGATATTGAAAGGTTAGTAAAAGAAACGCATTGGGAAACCAAGAATTTCGATACGCCAACTAGTGACAGAAAATGGAACTACTGAGAGTAGGTCGAAATCCGTCGAAGTCCATATGATTATCAGTGTTTAAATAGACATGTTCTGAAAAACGAGTGTTTTTAAATTTGTTTGAACACTAAATTTTTACTTCTTCAATCAATAAATACTTATTCGGAATGTTTGGTGGGATCCGGCCCTATTTTCAATAGTTTGCCAACTTACCACCAAAGGGCTGAAATTTAGGCCACGTCTCCACTAAGTTTCCCAATATAGAATAATAAATATAATTTGTTTACTTTCACCACACTGGAAGGGATGTTGCACCCAAAAAATAAATTTGATAATAACTTATCAATTTCATTTTTTCTGTACCGGATATTTTTATTTGCATAATTTTCAATTCAAATAAATTTTATTTATTATCGTACATTTATTTCTAATTACTTTACCTTTCACGATTCATTTTTATTAGTTATTATCTAAACAATTACAAAACAATAATTAATACCACGCTTTCGAATACTTTTTTGGGGTTAGGAAAGTGACGTTTAAGTGATGTAGTTTTCGACGTAATCGACGTATTCTACAGTATTCTATAGTATTTTCATGCAACCAACAAGCGAGTCAGAAAGAATTATATTTTTCCAACACTTTAATTGTTGAAACCTTAAAATAATGAATATTTCTATTTACTACATTTGCGACAAATGACACGTATGAAATGGGCTTAAAAACGACATATTATACGTACATTTGCGACATGTCGTAAATGCATTTGCGACGCGGTGTAAAATACCGACCCACCACTGTATCGCACCCGTCTACTAATCGTTGCTCCAACATACCAACATATTTTCAAAAACCTCGCCACATTTTCGGCAGCAATAAATTTAATAACAAGCTCCTCGATGTGCAAACGCTTATCGACCCCATTACACGGTGCAGCCTACGCGCGCCCATTCACACACCCCACGCGTTCACCCCCGAAAGCGTACCAGTGCGCCACACATGGCGCAACGACACGTGTCGCGGGACACTGGTCCGGGACCACATGGGACACCGAAGCGGCGCAGAGGGTCGGCGTGACGTGGAAAATAGGGAACGTACCTTGTGCTTGGTGCGATGCCTGTGATAGTGGTTGGGCCTGGGGTGCTCGACGACGACGTTCTCGGAGGTGGTGGGTCCGAGGGTGGGCGTGTTGACCCGGGACGGCCGCGAATGATGCCGAGCCGGCTGAGGAGCCTGCTGTTGGCCCCTTTTCGGCGACTGCTGTTGCTGCTGCTCCTTCCGCGCCTCGTGGCATCGGCACACCGCCCCACCGCCGCCGCCCCCACCACCCCCGCCGCCCCCGGCGAAGGAGCCACCCCCGCTTAGAGCCGCCGCAGTCAGCTTGCTGGCGTAATAATACATCGCGCACATTTATCCGGCGAGAGCTTAACACCACGGCCCACGCGCCACCTCACTGCTCTCATCACTGACGTTAGCGATGACGCTCGACCGTCCCTACCGCGTCGATTTAAGGGCCCGACCGTTGCGAACCGACCCCCGAGCGGATGAGCAAGCGGTGCGGCGGCTTCACCGGGTGATCAAGCCGGATTTCATCCACAGCGAGCAGCTTTGTTTATTTACACGGACGCTCGTCGACGGGTTGCTCTTCGATGGTAGGTCCTTGGGCCTGGCTACTTATGTACCCTCGCACTTACGCCGAGTCTGACCGCTGATATTCAATCCAATCTGAACCCACTCCGGTGGCAGAGAAAGGAAGAAGAGTTCTTTTAACGAAGGTAGATTATTCTTGATGCCTCGATGAAACCGTTCGGGGGGTGATTAGACGTAGATTGCGGCGAGGAGTTCAGGGCGCAGTGAGGTTGAACCAAGGCACTGGGTAATTTGCTTGAACTTTTCGAGAGTTCCTGTTCCTTGCTTGATGGCTGTTGTATCCTGCCGCTTTGGTTACGGGAACCTGTAGAGAAACGTTGAACTTGGTCCTGGCTTCGAGACCGTTGTTGCTCGGTCTTGTTGGTATGCAAATTGTTGGTTGATTAGCGAATTTCGTGTTTACAGATTGTTAACGAAGCACGTCGGCGCTTTCGCGCTGTGTATAATTTTGTCACGAGGAAAGTGGATGTGGAAGTAGTTTATCTTCTAGCTTAAAAGAACCACCGGCAGAAATATTCTTGATCGCAGTGGACGCGCATTTGTGGTTAACGAACTTGTCAAAATTGGTGAGGGTAAAGCGAAAAGGAATGGAACACTTGTTTCACTATTCGCTACTGAAGATATTCGTGAAATTGTATAGACACCATTGAGCTATAAGTATACCTGGAGAGGGAACAGAGCAATGGCGGCCGGTCAGAGAAAAAGAGGGAATGTGCTATGTTCATTGAGCTCAATGAACATAGCACATTTACTACATGATAGTACAGAGTGAGAGGGATAATAGGAACAAGAAGGATAGGTTCACCCGTAATCTTCTATTTTTCTCTGACCGCTGTCGCCTCTACTTCTTCCCATTGCTGTTCTCTCTCCAGGTATTCTTATAGCTCAATGATAGACACACGTTCACGCTGTCACGGTCGCGGTCAAACTGAGGAGCGCCTTTGCGTTCCATTCAAAATAAGACAGTGGAAGTGGAAGCTAGTGGTAGGGCAGTCAGTAGATCGTTATTATTGATACTCTTACTTCGCGACGAATAAAGCACACATAATAGAGGTTGCATTTCGCGTTACGTGGATTTCCTGCTAGCTGTTTTCAGCTATGTTTGCTACTTAAAATTATATTACATATGTATACCTGCAACTGAAATAAATTAGCCTCGTTCACTTATGTACGAATATTTTACGAGATTGACTAATATAATATTAAACAGTTGCATAAAATTATTTATTCAACCCTGATGTCTACTTCATTCTCTAAAATTCTCCAGAAAGGACATCCCCCAAAATAAAAGCAACTACTTAGGTATTCTCGCGAATATAGAGCACTGGAAATATTTATTGGCCAGTCGTGGCCAATTTCTTTTGGCCCAGTGAGCTACACATTTCTGCAATAAATAAATTTCACAGTAGTGTCTTCCCAGTTCTAATTATAAAAGAGGCATAAGTGATAACGTGTTCAGTATTCGAGTGACGGAAGAAATATTTCCAGCATTGTAGTTTCAGAAATATTAAACTCTGAAAAATCTAACGTGACAATAGCACTCGGCGAAAAATTCGCGACCCGCCTCCGAAGCGACCGAATAAACCCTGGAACTTCGGTGCGTCAATAATACCGGAGGCATAAACGAAAACAGTACATCGCGCCGAAGGACCGTAGAGACGCGATTTTTTTCATCACCCGGCGAACTATTGTTGAACGTTGCAAACGAGGAGGGAAAACAAGCCGAAACGGAAGCAGAAACGCGATTGTGGATCCGTTTTGTCCCGCCGCCCCGTTTTTGGCTGCAGTTTTTCTCCCAACTACGCGGAACATTGTTTCGCGTTCGATCGGTCAGTAGGTCAATTCCCGTGGTAACTGCACGGCGAATTCGTCGAATTCGGCAGTCGGTCGATGCAGCGGGGAACTCCATTCATCCCTTCGTCAAACCGTGCATGCGGTTATGGATGTGGACAAGTTACGATTGGACATTATTCGCTGCGGAACTTTAATTCCGCGAATAATTTGAACAGCTTTCGAAAACACTCGGGCACGGGTCGACCGCATTGTTACAGAAACGCTGCGGATTGACGTACGAATCGCTGCGCTCGTCAATACCCCCGCGGTTTACTTAAATCCTTCCCCAAATCCACGCGACATAATCGATTCCCCGCAGTGGTTATTGGAAAAACTTGGTCCTAATTGAACGGCAATTTTCCGAGAATTTTCTCACAGAATTATAAAACCCTCTTGCAAGACTTTATTAAAATTAGCCTGTAAAATATAGATGAGTCGTCTGAATTTCACACAGCAATGTGTAAGCGACGGAAAAAGAGAGCCACCGGCGCCGGGAATCGAACCCGAGCCGCCCGCGTGCTGATCAGCAGCGTTAACCCTTAGGCTGCCGCTATAGCCACTATATTGGCACGGTTCTACCCCCTCGACTCTATGGGACCTACCGTTAACGAACTAGTTTCTGGTCAGTTTAGAAGGTTTCCCGCTTTAATATTTATTTTTAACCTAATAAAACATTAAACCATAGACTTTTTTTATACTAAAAGTTGAATTAATGTTTAAACTTCAAGGAAAAATTTTAAAAAGTTGAAAATAAATATATAATTTAAATACTTATAAGGTATGGAATAATAAGGTGACTAGGAACTAGTTTTTAATCATCTAAAACTAACAATACTAACTGCTTTCACAGACAACACATATATTTTTGAATTATCAATTTTTATGTTAGTAATTATTTCAAACAATTATTTATTGACATAAACTCAAAAGAACGATCTATTTCATGAACTGATAAAAAATTAGTGCCTGATCAAGAACTAGTTCCTTAACGGTATTGACTACTCATACATAAAAATTTTTGGAAAAAAAGGACCCCTATTTTTACGAAAAAATAGCGGCAGCCTAAGGGTTAACCACACCGGCTACGCCGACTCTACGTGGTCCCTTATACTCCGTCGCTACATTACTTTCGTCGGGACGCCACCTATGGTCATAACTTGCACCTCATAGGCCGTTCCCTAATTTGCCCTAAACTCTTACAAATGTTCGTTACTTGAGGGCACAGAGGGTAACTGGTCCATTGACTGGTTCTTCGAATAATTGCGTTCCTACCCGTAGGTGCAACGATCGGAACAAAGCGAACGGAGGCACAATGTTAAACGCTTCAGCGACAGTTCCGCGATGAACATAAACGCCCAGGGGCGATCATTTCCCTCGAGGAACTCATTCGACCGGGCAGACAGAGTGACGATAAAAAGTATAACAGCTCGTGCCGGCGGCCGTGCACCCCGATCGCTCGATATCGATCGAGGGCAGAGGGGAGTATTGTTTATGACGAACGTCCACTGCACGCGCAGCACTCTTTTCAGAAAGCACGTATCGAGCGACGGGCGTGCACGTCGTGGCTCACTGTTGGAATCATCGTAAATCTGCTTCTCCATAAAAGTCGAATGAATTGCGAGCGCACAAAACGACTCGCGGCCGTTAAAATGTCCCTGGGAATTCAGTCGGCCGTCTATGGGCCTCCCTCGCGTGTATATGCCGAAGGATTCGCGCGAGTAAAACGTGTTTGAAGACCGGTGGAAGGTGTTCGCAGAGGCGGGCGACGAGTTGAAACGGGGAAATGAAGGTGGATGCTGCGCGACATCCTCGGAGACGTGATTGATTCCGAGATTTAGGATACAGAATTGGGATAACGCGGATGACGTTTTTGAGTGAAACGTGTTAATTAGTGTTGTGAGAGATTGCTAGGCTCAGAGAAAGCAAGTAGAATAGGCTTCGAGGTACAGGGGAGACAAATCGTTTCGAAATATCAAGGGGAACTGGACGCTTAAAAGGAAGAATAATGCTGACGCTAATTTCTTCGAGATGGGGCTTCAAATTAAAGGGGGATTGCGCCTTGTTGGACCGAAAAATAGGTAATTTTTTCTACAAAAAACGGTTCGACAAATTCATTTGAGGTTTGGCAGGCTGTTTTATTGTAGCTTGAACTATTGTTCTGAATTTTTGTGTTGAGAGAGAGCGTTGGAAAATAATCGGGTGGCCCTGGCGTTGACGAAGAGTACTGTAAGGGATATCCGAAGCACAAAAATATATGGATGTGGCTTAGGGTGTTTCAATTTTCCAAAGGTGCTATTTTCACGTAACTTCGCTCGCCCCCTTGGTTCTATTCATCTAAGTGACCTGTATGCCAAATTTTAGACAAATTTAATAATATTTAGGGGTTGCACAGTTTTATCACTAGGGTAGGCCTGGGGCGGTAGTAACACTTTGACTTTGGAATACAATTACGCAGGAACTATTACATTTACAACAAAAACTCTTATACGGAAATGTTACTTACTTATCTGACATCATTGAGTCACAACAGTTTCACTGTATGTCAAGTAATAACCAAATTATTAATAAAAAATGAGAAGCGGAGTGTTATAGCCCTAACGCTAAAAGTGTTGCAGCCGTGTCTGACTCCGGATCGGTTGTAACACTGCATAAATTCTATGCAAACAAGACAATATTATTCGCCTCCTTTGACACTATTCGTTTCTGTTGCGGTACAACCGACCCCGACTGACGATGTTACAATCGCACTCGACCATGCTTTTGAACTTCAATCATAAATTGTGACTAACGAGACAGTTAAAAGTGCTAAGTAACGATCAGTATTACTTTAAAAAAAGGCAAATTACAGATTAAAAAAGCACATACTTGCAAAGGGTGTGTTTACATTACAATCATAAGTGAGTAAGAAAAAGTTACTGTAGGGTATCGATAAGTTATTTTGTTCACTATCCATGTCTGTTGCGTATCTATACTGCTAGGACATGGATTCCAAATGTCATTGTTTAAGGCAGGATACCACCTTTGACTGCGATTTTGGAGGCGTTTTTCATGAATTTTTTTTTGCATACAAAGACTGCGCAGAAACAAAATCGGTTTTATTCATTTATTAATGTGACTTTAATCTGTAATTACACATTTTTTGAAACTGAAAAAGTAAAAAATAATCTCTTGTAGGTAGCGCCAAAATACAGATGTTTTTCAAATCGGCGTGTCAGATTACTCTTATAATTTTCATCGGATTGACTTGAAACTTTGCACAATTCTTCCCTGCGATATAATCTAATGCTGTACGTAGGGATTTTACGAAATATCGATCTTTAAGAAAATGGCGGTCATTTTAACAAAAAGCACAATTTTTTAGGGTAAAAAAGTTTATAAAATTGCGCACAAAAAAAAAAATAACAACGCTACAGCAAAAGTCCTACGTACAGCATTGGATTATACCGCAGGGAAGAATTGTGCAAAGTTTCAAGTCAATCCGATATCTAAAATTGGTGTTAATATCCATTATATGTTTTGAGATATTAGCGTGTTACATTCGCACCCCCTGTCTACCCTACATATTTTCGCTTTTTCAGGTTTTAAAAATGTGGGTAAAATAATGAGGTACAGAATTTTTATAGGTGTGAACAATAATAATAATAATAAAATGTAAATTTATCTAAGTCTAAGTCTTCTTTGAAGTTTACTTTCTTTTTCAAGGACTTGAGAATAAAAATAATTATCATTGGAAATCGTGTTTCCTTAGCCTATTACACATTATTTAGTGTGCAAGGTGCGCAACCTCTAAATATTACTCAATCTTCCTAAAATTTGTCAGATATTCTTTTTATATTAATAGGAATCAGGGCATGAGCAAAGTAAAAAAAAATTGTAATATTTTAATTATAACCCTATAATATGAAACACCCTAATGTGGCTATGGGTGGTAGTAGATGCATTAAGAAAAATAAACAAATGTTAAAATGGCAGCCCTTTGAAGAAGATGAAGCGCCCTAGTTTGAGAATGGTTTTGCCTCGAAATCGGGAAAGTTTCTTTAAATAAAAAAGGAACGGTAACAGATACGGCAATGGATCTACTACCACCCATAGCCACATTCATACAGTTTAAGAATCTCTTTTCCTTTTTGTGTTTCGGACAACCCTTACAGTACCTACTTTTCGCCAACGCCATCTCTGTATCTGCCATGTTTTTTTCACTGTCACACAAAAATTCACAACGGCAGTTCAAGATACAGTAAAACAGCCTGCCAAACCTCAAATTAATTTGTCGAACGGTTTTTGCAGAAAAAATTCATAAAGAATGAATGCCTTAAGTGGACATCAGTTCAAGAGGAATTAAATAAATAACTGATACTCAGTCACAGTGGACACTCAAAGCCAGGGTTATTGAATCTGAACAGGAATAATTGATTCTTCAGAATGATTAAAATCCAACGTGTTTGAAATATCGTTCCTGGCTGGTATATTATTAGATCACGATTTTGGTGAAACGTTCCCGGTTTCAGAGGGAATTTATAAACATGTTCTGCTGTTTCGCGTGAGAAATTGAAATATCCTACATTTTAGCGCGAGTCAAGAATAATCTACGTTTATTATGGGGCATCAGAGATCAAAGCGATCATGCTTCAGTATCGGTGCAACGATGAGGCTTCTTTGGCTAGGCATGAGAGGGTACAGGGTAGGCCAAAACTCCGAGGGATTTTCAGGATTCATCGAATTATCGTCAGAGTTATTAATTAGCGTGCAAAGGACGTGGGGATAACTGGTTACACCCCCGAAATTAGACCAGCTGTTATGAAACAGAATACCGACACCGACTGGCTGTCAAAATTTTCTTCCAAGCATAAATCAGAAATTACCCAAGTCATTTATTTCTCCATTTTTAGTGGCATTGCTTTCATTTCATTTTTACAAGCTTCTATTTAGCTTCACTTGTGAGTCTGTTAGATAGTTTGTTAGGGTGAAATCTTGTAAGCTACTTTTCACCCACATCCACATATCCGATCGACTTGAAACTTTGCACAGATACGTAGTCCCGACGACAATGCAATATTTTCTCTAAAAAGCATAAAATAATTTATAGTTAAAATTTTTGTTTACAAACAGGCTTTTATTAAAGTGCACTAAAAAGGGAAAAATAATTTTGTTACCGGCCTAAAGGACTTCCTTAAAAGAATTCCTTCATATGACTAAAAATAAAAACGTGTAGCGTAAGTATTGAATATTAAAAGTTATTGCCGATCCGCATGATTTTGTCTTGACTTTTAATCTAGTTAGATCTCAGGACAGACTTCGAATTGAGGAATTGGACTGCTCGCAATCAAGTGGAAGCTTGTAAAAACTCGCGCAACAAGAACGCTTGAGCGGAATGTGAAAACTAATGCATCAAAATACAGCATTATAAATATTTATATAAAAAGGACATTTCTATATTTACGCCCCACGTTTTTATTTTTAATCACACGAGGGAATTCTCCTATAGCAGTCATTTACGCCGGCATCAAAATAATGTTTTCCTTTTTAGTAGATACATATTAATAAAAGCTTGTTTTTAAAAAACCTTTCTCTTTATCTTCTTTATTTACTGATTCAGAACGAGAACATTAATCGAACATCGCTATCGCAATCGCCTGCAATCGCGACGTTACTTTTCGATTCTCCATAGTTCAATGTGACTTTCAATAACAATTTCCAAAGATTCAGCCGCTCATCGATGTAAATATGGAGATTGAACGAAATTGTCTCGCGATTCGGCCCATCCTCGCAGAGATGGCAAGTAATTCTGTCAGATCAGGATCCAGTTGGGCCGCATAATAAGTCAATGAATAAATTACACCGTCATGGAGGCGGCGCAGGGTAATTTCCATGAATGGCAAACCGTGACGGAATGATGTAATAATATCGTCCCGAAGGATACGCTGCAATAATATCTTTTCCCATGTCAATCGCGCACGGGTAGCCATTACTCACGGGTTATCGATCAGGCGAGAGAGAGAGAGAGAGAGAGAGTTCGAACAGCAACGGTTGATCGCGATATTAATTAATATTGTCCGATTAGTCGCGTGGCAAACAGGCACGTCGAAGCAAATCTCGGTAAATTACAACGAGACCGTTGTTACACGGCGAGCAGTATGAATTCAGGTTTGACGTTAATCGCATTAATTGGGGGAGCAATGCAAATATTGATAAGTCGCGGGGCAGAAGTCGCCGGACCAGTTATAATAATAAACTTCGACGAGCATTCGTTGTTTCGCGGATTATTTGGCGCACGCTGCTTGTTATTCTATTGCGCGGGATATAATTCGACACGCGCAGCAATCAGCGCACGTTCATTTCGACGCGCAACATTATCGATGCCGAGCCTTGTACTCTGTTACAGGATTATTAGCGTCTAATGCGTATCGATCGTGTTAGGAAATTTTAATAACAGGTACAGCACCGAAGCGACAGGATCCCCATCAATATTTAACAATCGATCTGCTCCTCTGATGCTTCCTTGTTTCCTTCTGCCAAGCAGGGTTTCTTTCCGGTTTTGGGGTGATTACTTTTAGGTACAGTTGACCTGGGTGCAAATAAAATTTAGACGCGGCAGGATTCTCTGTTTGATAAATCCCCGTTGGAACTTGAATATCCACTTTACCGAAGGTGAATTGCAACAACGTTGGAGTGTATCATCGCCAGCGGGGTAATTCTCGTTTCAGCAGATGTTAGACAATCACGAGGAGCATTGTTGTTCCCTCAAGGGGTGCGCTGTGCACCGGAGCATTACAAGATAATGCTAATATGTTATCGGGCGTCATGATTGTCTGCAATGGTACCTAATATAGGAGCTGTGTAGTGATAAACTGTTTGAACGCGTCTCAAAGACGAGTCAGCGAAGGGGAATGCAATTGCGATTGATAATTGCTTTCATTAAATATGCCTCACTTTGAACTAAACCATTTCTTCGCACCTTTAAAATTGAGAAAGCTAGCACTGTATTCCAGATGAACCAACTTGGTGGTTTAATTTCAAAAATTCCAACTACACCTGTTAAGCAACCACATTTAACACCTCGTGGTCACACTGGGTCCAATGGACCCGGCCGATTTTTCAACAGCTACCGTGCGAACTGCATCGGTCCAATTGGGTTCCAAAAATTATAATACACACTTTGAATATTGTAGAATATGGAATAGTCGCGTTTTAGTAAGACATGAAATGACAACATGTGCCAAAAATATCGGACAGGTGTAGAATCCGGAGAAAAGAGTTCCTTTACTAAAACAATAATACCTTTTTCATTTTTCAACTAAGCGCATTTAAAAAATATACAGTTTCATACTGTGCGTTTCAAAAAAGGTATTTATTTTGAGCTCTGAAGATGGGCAATGGTGTTGTAAATAACCACGTTTAATTTAGAGAAATAAATATTTATTAGGTATTATTATAATGATTCTTCTTATTATTAAATGATTATTATTTTTTTATATACATTCTGTGTTCGTACTCATTATACACACATAACTTGAGGGTAAAAAAATATCGCCACAGCCATACAGGAGGAGAAAAAAAGTTTCATTTTTTCGATAAAATTTACGCGTTGGTCACACATGGGTCCGCGCTCAAAACCGATGTTTTTGTAACGGCTGCCACTCATCGACGACCTTTCTGATTCAGAGACTGACGGTCTCTACCGGAAGAGGAAGCCCCAAATTTCCGTAAAATGTCAGGAAACTTCCATTTCAAGGCCAGGAACTTACCGGTATCAAGCTCCAAAGTTAAAAAGCGGGTCCATTGGAGCCAGTGTGACCAGGGAGGGTTAATTAAAATATAACGTATTCGACTGCCATAATTGCTCTACAGGAGGTTGAAGAATTCCATTATCGAGTACTACAATTCATCATCATGCTTCCCACAGACAAACAACACAGAAACTCGCACTGTCCTGCCATCTTTACAGAGTCAACGATTAAGGGGTCATATACGTTTCTCGGAGCTAAAACGTGGTCAATGTTTGGGAGTAATTCAGGGATAAACTATTAGTCCGATTGATTTAATTCTTTTTGTGTTTTACAGGTATACGTTTATAGATTATAACACAGGTATGAGAATTCCAAAATTTTTAAAAACGTGGCGTCCGCGGGCAGTGGCGGAAAACATGTTTTCTGGCGCCGCCCAAAACGGTGGGCATGATTCAGCCCGTACGAGTGATCTGAAATAAAAATCACCGATTTTTTAACAATCTGTGGGATCATAGTTATCGTGTGACGGCGCCATTTTTTCGAAAAAAAAAAATTGCGGAAATGGTAGCACTTTGAAGAAAAGGGTCGTGATTGTCGCTACAAAACTCGTACGTTGTTGCTTGTTATTAAAAAATGGTTCAATTTAATTGAAAAAGCTCACGTCACACGATAACGAATCTTATGTAGAATATGTGTGTAAATGATGAAGTTAATCGGATGAACGGTGAGGCAGTTGTCATGCCCACCGTTTTGAAATATTTTTAAAAAATTTCCAATTCTCATACTTGAGGTATATAACTATAGGTATATAAACATATGTGTGTAAAACACAAAAAGAATTAAACCAATGGGATTAATAGTTTATCCCTGAATCACTTGCAAACATTGACTACGTTTCAGCACTGCGAAACGTATATGACCCCTTAAACGTCCCCCAGTTTTGAGTTCTCTCCGCGCAAAACAGGCACTTTCCTGACGCCCTCGATTATTTGTCCACCCGTCGAGCAGAACAGCAGAACGGAGCAACGCTACCCTCCCTAAGGGGCCAGCAGATCGGGCGGTGACGATTGACAATATCCCTTCACGGCTGTCCAGGGCACACAGCCCGTCCGTGGGCAGAGTTTATCGGTAGGATCTCGATCGCAGCATCAATTAATTATCGAAACAGTGACCTGGTGGTAATAATTATCCATTCGGCCGCCTCCATATCTGTATTTATGGTGGCGCGTGCACCGAATGCCCCGGCTATTTGTGGCCGACCAATCACAAATATTCCAGCCGACTGGACGCTCAATTTTCCTAATTAGCACGGGACACGTCGAAAACTCGCGTAACGAGTACGCCAGCCGCCCTGCTTTGTTTCGGCGCTGCGCGAGGCGAGGCCCCTGTTTGCACCACGGGGGTGCAAAACAGTCGGGCGGCGAGCGCGGAAATAATTTTCCGTCGATCGTGTTTCAATTACCCGCCGATAGTAGTAATTTCGACTGGTGGAAGTAATTGTGCGACTCCTTGTTCCTCCAAATGCCCTGCAGATACTTGTAATATAATTGTAGAAAGTGTGTGGCTTTGTGGATTATTACACAGAAGAATTATAATTTAAGATGTATTGCTCTGACGAATAAAAAGTAAAAAATAATTCTGTCCCTTATTTAATCTACGACTCATATTTTTTAAGCCGGCGCCAGATTTACACAGTGCAAATGATGAGGCACCGACTTGAAAAATATGAGTCGTAGATTAAATAAGGGAAAGAATTATTTTTTACTTTTAGTGCAATTTTTTTTTTTAAGTCGGTTTTAATTTTTTTTTTAAATTTTGTTTATTTTTAACTTTTTAGTTTTATATATATTGACACAACATGCTGAGGAGATATGCGCGTACGTACATAAAATAATAATAATTAGGTGACAATAGTCTTTATTATTAACCATAACGGGCAAAATATTGGGCCAATGTTGATGCAGTGTAGGATGGGACCGCCGGGACATCGCCCCCTTTCGAATAAAAAAAAGATCATCAAAATCGGTCCATATGCTGAGGAGTTATGCGAGGACAAACATATAAATTATTATTATTAACCATAACTGGCAAAATATTGAGCCAATATTGATTTAGTCTCGGATGGGACCACCGGGGCATCGCCCTCTTTCGAATAAAAAAAAAAGATCCTCAAAATCGGTCCATATGCTGAGGAGTTATGAGGGGACAAACATATAAATTATTATTAACTATAACTGGTAAAATATTGGGCCAATATTGATTCCGCGTAGAATGGGACCAACGGGGCACCATCCTCTTTCGAATAAAAGAAAGATCATCAAAATCGGTCCATATGCTGAGGAGTTATGAGGGGACAAACATAAAAAAAAAACATACATACGGGTCGAATACATAACCTCCTCCTTTTTGAAGTCGGTTAATAAAACTGAAAAGGCTGGGAACTTGTTCCTTTCTTTCTGAACTGTTTATGTTACATTTTAATTCTTATATTTCCCGGCTTCGCTCGAAATTTAGATTCTGAGTTTTTTGGTGAAAATAGTCACCCGAACACGGAATTTACAGTTCGAAATATTTTACGTGACCGACAAACACACAAATATATAAATTTTCTGCTTAATATATTCAGATAACTCTCATTTCAATGAATGCTGAATTCCCTTAAAGTTCCACCAAAATTCTCACACACCCTTCGTGTAGTTAATATTCACAGAATGAGCAGTAATGAATCCACAGATATTTTCTGCCCCAAAATGGGGGTGTTCTTGATATTCGAAGATGATTCAAGGACTCCACTGGAGCGAATATTGAAGCAGGGTAGCAATTCTCGGCCGGCCGTGGCGTTAATTCCACACGGCGACGTGAGAATAAAAATATTATTCCGGTGTCCGAGCACGTTCGCGCAGAAAATGGCACTTGTTACAGGGTTGCGCTGGCAATAAGTCAGCGTATCGAGCGGCACAGCCCTTTTCAATTCTTCTCCGGCGACCCCTGCTACAAATGTCGGTCGGTTTTATCGTCATGCGTGCGCGAACACAACTGTGCACGACAGATGTTACGCAAATTGCGACGTTTGTGCGCTGGACGTTCCTATAAATATTCTGTTAATGGCGCGCGCTCGTTGGCGGTGTTGGTTGATATTAAAAATACATGCTTTAATGGCGCGACCATTTCGAGCCGCTGGCTGCGGATGAAATTTTTAATTCAGCCTTTATGCTTCCGAGTAGACATATTGCATTATCTCTCTGTCTCCCAATTATACAACAATTTTTGAAAACGTACAATTGCCATGGAAAGCCTCTATACGCGGTTTATAACCAAAAGGATTTACTAAAAATTGAAATCTAGTGGAAGAGTTCTGGGTCATCTTTGTCGCAATAGTGAAATCATTTTGTCATAGTTTCCTTGTGTATTTAATGTTCCTTGTCACATCGTCAGCGTTGAAATATTTATATTAATACGCACAAGCTTGAATGATTTTGGTTCTTCTTTCGACTATTTGGAAACAGAAAGCACCATTTTGATACTAGCAGCAGCGAGTTGCGTGATGTAAATAAATATTGTCTCGCGTGACAGTCGTTTGTTAATTACATGATCAGCGTTCGTGTGAGTGTAAGCCCGCGTATGTCCAGCATTTCATCGCGAAATCGCTCTGTTTTCGCATTTCAAGTTTTTAAAAACGACGGCAACACCTGTTTGACGTGGCGTCAAACGACTCTCGGAAATTGGAGTGCTGGGAATTTCGATCGGACGTTGTAATTACAAAGGGAGTCGAGCGTGCTTTGTTCGTACAAAGAACGGTACACTGTTAAGTAGTTGTTAATATCGGTACATCAATATTGATGCTTCTTTCCTTCAAAGGAAGGGCGTATCGTTTAATTTGGACTTTGATCAGAGGTTCCAAACGAATCGAGCACAGAAATTCAACGATATTTGCTTTTTATGTATACTTGTGTTTGAATATGATTGTAAATATAATTCTTGCATAGTAAACGTTCGGTGTTTGTTCATTCTTTTACAGTTACAGATATTTTCTCCACTTTTCATCACGAAATATGAAAGGAGAAGCAACATTAGTTTAGAAACTTTTATTAATTTTTCTTTATTAATTCATTCAAATAATTTTATTATAATTTTTTTAGATAGTTTAATGTTCAAAGTAATAAAATACAAGGGTTAAGGACAAAGAAAAATTCTTATAAGAACAAGTTCTTTTGTACTCATTTAAATAGCAACTTTCAGCTGTAATTACTTAATTAATTTAATTCTTTGGACTACAGGGGACAATAGTTGATGGAAAAGAAGTATTCTTTAAAAAAAGTCCTTTCACGTCTCACGGAAATGTGTAATTATTGGATGTTCATTATTCAAATCGAAATTCAAAGGGTTTCCGATTAAGAGGGCTCGAAGTGGTTGAATACTCCATTCTTCCCCGACGAAATTACTTAGCCGACATTTTAGTAGAATTTCATCCACGTATTCCGTATGATTCTGGCCAAAAGCTACTTCGATGGTTTACATGTTTGTAGACGATTTGTGGTGTTTTCCAGCAAGATAAAACGATCTCGAGAGTCTCTTAACATTTATGAAAACGGTTCGAGTTTACGATTGATTCGAAATGATCAATCATTGCAGCCCCATTTGAGCACATTTTGTGCAACCCACTCGAAAATAAACCGATATATTATCCTGGAGTGAAAAACGTCCATGTATTCCTCGAATTTCTATCAACAAACTTTTCGTTTATAATTTTTATCTCGAATAATAATGATTGGATAAAGAAACTGCAAATAGAAAAAATGTATATTGCGACGAGCTTTACAACACTATATTTTTTAAAATCCAGTTCACGAAAATTTAATATTCTAATCTTTCTTAGAAAACTATTGTTATTTCAATTGACAAAGTTGACAGGCACTTAAAATTGCGTAAATCGGCGAAGGACGACGCTGAGGATTCCACATGCAAATTCCGAATGCGTTCAGAGCAATCGAAATCCCCAAAAACTTTACTCGAACACGTCGTTCCTAAAAATCGGAAAATTTCTCCTATTCCAACGTCTCCTTTTCTATCCCGACCCTGTACACTCTACAATCGAGATACAATAATGTAACGATCAAGGGAGTTAGGTAACGCTTGCGCAGCGCTGTGCCCAGCGAAGCAGCGGATAAAAATCCTCGCCTTTACCCAGGGAATAACAGAGCGAGCGGAGGTTCCCGTGGAATATCGCTCGGGCAATTCCTAACGAGGCTAATTCGCTATTCCGTTTACACATTCTCGTTTACCAGGCGCCAGCTGAGGCCAGACAGGTGGCAGCTCATTGAAAAAGGGCGCGGACGTGAAACGAGGGTGGAACGAGCGAGCGTGGCCGGGTCGAGACTGAGAATGGGGTGGTTATGGGGAGGCGGGAGTGGAAACAGAAGTGGGAAAATAAGCGGCGGCAACGGGAGCACTGTGTTACCCTGTACAACGGGTCAGTATTTTTACGCCGGACGAAAATCGTGCAACTCCCGTGCGAGAGGGAAGCCAGCAATACCTTCGGTTCTGAGTGCTGTTTTTAAATATTAATACACAAATCCGGTAGTTCCGATGGAATTACAGCCGTAAAATATGAATAAATCCTGTGTAGACGGGGAATGATGCTCTGATGTCGTTGCGATATAAACGCACGCGCCTGTTAATTAATTTGATCTTCGTAGCAGATGACACCAGCGTTTCTTTGACGTCCAGTTGATTTAAGGGGTTAGGTAACTCTAGAATTCTGAAAAAATCGATTTTTCTCTTTCGGGCTTAAACAATAGTTTAAAGTCTTAAAACATTATTTAGAAGGTCCCAGTGTTCACAAATTTTTTTTTCTGGAGATACAGAGGCCAAAGCGCAATCGCAAATTACGTTTTCAAACTTTAAACACGTTTTTCTCAGAACCGTGTTTTTCAAAACGGTGTGCAGGATTGCTCGAGTTCTATTTGATCAATCCCTTTGAAAATTTACAGTTATACTTGCTATTACATTTATTAAGCATTGACGATCCGTTTTTTTAAATTTTCTAATTGTTTTGCGAAACATAAACAATGAATTCACTCATTTTTCGTCGAAATTCGAACTCTAAATTTGAAATACCCGCCATTTTGTTAATTTTTACAAACATTGAAATGTTTGATCGTCAATGCTTAGGAATTTATCATAATTAATGAAATCTTTTCTCTTTTTGTTGCTAGTAATAGCCGTTTTGTCGGAATACTGCACACCAGTTGGACATTAAAAAAAAAAGGTGTTCCGGAAAATGGCGTCGTACGGACTTAGTTTTAAACATTTTTTAAATATTGCAGCGGCTTTTGTTAGTACATATTATACTTAAATAAAGTACAAAGTTTCGTATTAATCGGTGGTTTACTTTTTTTTTTACTGCCACTTACAAATTGCCTAATTTTCCGCATCCCTAAAGTAGCCTAACCCCTTAAGTTGAAAGCGCTTCCATCCGATTTTTTCCCATCGGTTTACCATGGAAACAATGGTTAATGGAGAATGATAAGATTATTCACGAAAATCTGTGATCATTAATAACAATACAAACGGTGTTATCTACTTTATTAACTTTATAAATAAATAACGGAGTTAATTCACTTCGAAATAATTACCCCTTCAACACCAACACTAGAAAATTCTACAATTCGGTTAACCCAATTCGATTTTATCTAATCCAATACTATATGATAGACGAGAGGTACCAATCAACCCCTAACTGGTTTCGAAGACATTTCCAACCCCTCGTCATCCACGATAGAAGGAACAAGTGAAACTAACAACGGCTCGAAAGCTCGCGCCCCGCAGGCGACCGATTTCCATTCGAAGGAGTCCACAATCTTCATTAACAAGCAGTAACGGGAGCGAAATAGGGCACGAGGGGGTGGCGATCGTTTACAGGGTCAACGGGGGAGGTTAAACAGACGCCAATCGAGAATTCGAGCCGCTGGAAATCCAGGGAACGAATACCGCCACAGTCGCTAATGAGGTTAATCCGCGATTCCGTTTACATTTTCTCGTTCACGAGGCACGAAACGAACCCAGGCAACTCGTCGGAGATAGAGAGAGAGAGAGGGCGCGGGGCAAGGGATGAAAGAGAGCTGGCTGCATAAAGCGGGCACAGGGCAGAAGGATGTAAAGCGGAACGGTGGTGGGGCACCGAGGGGGTCGCGAAAAATTACGGACGACCCGCGATGGGAATAAGAGCAGTGTGTTACCCTGTACACACCGTTTCGAGTGCACTGCACTCAGATACACCCTCTCCAGGCGTCCTTCACCCTTTCTGCCTCTCGTTCCCGCCACTCGTCGCGACCCAAATGAAACTTTCGTCCCCCGCCTCGATCAACCGATCCGCACACCTGCGTGCCAAAGATCGCTTTCCCACCCCCCGTCCCTGCCAACCTTTTCCACCCCCATTTTGATTTGCCAGCGACATCGTTGGGATGTAGAGCATCGTCGCTCTACAAAAGACATTTTGCTGGCGATGATTACTTCATCCCCGACCCCGCCACCCCCGCGAATCACTGTTTCGTACTGTTCCTCCGTTGTGCTTGCGTTACGCCGACCCCGTCGCGACTGCTCAACTGTCACGCACCAGCGACGTGGTGCGTTTGGAATTAAAAAATTATTTTAAATAAAAATTTGTGCACGATATTTTTATTTAAAATAATTCTTTGCCCACCTCCGATTGTAGGCACTTGCATCGACAGGAATTTTAGCATCGACGATTATCGCAGGTGTAAGTAAATAAATTCTGAAGATAAGGAACTTGAGGTACGAGGATTTTCCTGGCATGCGTGAAAGTGATTTCCCTTCATTGACTCAGTGCACAGAATTTTAACCGAAAAGTCGGTAATCATAATCTCCCCCCATGTGTAGCCGTGTATTTTTTTTTACACGAAGGGATTTTTAATATCGTTTACCGTTGGGATAAAACAGTGAAGCTGACGATGATCGATCGAGCCTGCTGTTTGCTGGCGTTCGAGGATTTTCCTTCCCCTCTCTCCTTTGGTCCACACCACCGATCGAAACCGTTTTCAGGCAATAAAGGGCGAAGAGTTTTATTAAAAAATGAACGCATTATTTTCGCGGGTGACGTTTGGTAAAACAGCATTCGGAATGCGAGCACTCAACACCGGGGACTAAATTTCCCTGAATTCCCCTGAAAATATAATCAACGCTAACGCTGATTGATGCGACACAGCGATAATCGTTCGTGATTTATCGCGGCTCTGCGAATTAAGCGTTCCCTTGCCTGTTGCGATTCTGGTGAATCGAAGATAATGGAAAATATTTTGCGGAAAAAACGCGGCAAGGTAGTCGCGATCGTAAGGGGTTTTATAATAACTAAGTAAATCCACGGGAAAAATGGTAAGTTTTGGAGAATTGATTAAGGGGGAACACCACTGTGACGGCCGGAAAAGTAAGCCATTTTTAAGAATTTTTTTTCGGGAATAATTTGCACTTTTCATAGAAAAATTTTATTATCTACCTTTAGTACGCTGTCTTAAGAGACTATACAAAAAAATAAATAGAAGAACATCCACAAATTTTAATATATTAATTAATCTTCTAGACCCACCCACGCGAGCTGGTCGAATGTGTAACTATGAAACAGCAGATCCGAAATCAAATTTCATTTGTTTTTTATAAACTATATGCGTGTAGTTTCCGTTGTGCGTACCGATTTCTTAAACAAATTATTTTTGTAAAAATGGTGCGCTTTAGAAATTTTTTTTTCGAAAATCCGCGACTAAGATGGACAGTTTTTCGAGCGTATTTAAAAAAATTTGTTTTCGATCAAAGACTCCGTACGTACAACGGAAACTACACTCATATAGTTTATAAAAAAGAAAAGGAATTTAATTTCGGACCTGCTGTTCCATAGTTACACATTCGACCAGCTCGCGTGGGGAGGTCTAGAAGATCAATTAATATATTAAAATTTATGGATGTTTTTCTATTTATTTTTTTTGTATAGTCTCTTAAGACAGCGTACTAAAGATAGATAATAAAAAATTTCTATGAAAACAGTAAATTATTCCTGAAAAAAAATTCTTAAAAATGGCTTACTTTTCCGGCCGTCACAGTGGTGTTCCCCCTTAAGAGGAGCTTTCTTGGTAGATGATTAACTCTGAATATGAATCTTATTCGTGAATCATTGAATTCGATAATTGTGTAACCTTTATACCTTCGTGGCAACATGTTAATATTTAATACCCACATCTACTCTAACTCGGAAAGCACAGTGGCAGAAGTAATTAAGGGTAGAAGCCCGTATAAACGGCTTATTTTTGTATCAATTTTTAGGAATTTTTTGCAAAGATACCAATGCGCTAATCCTTTCGTAACTTTAAGGGTACTTCAATTAACATTATAACAAGTAAAAAAAAAAATTTATAACAGTAAAATTATAATAGATACAAAAGAAATAGAGCAGTATCGAGTTCCGCAACAAATCTACTGTAGACGTCAAAGTATTTAATTGCAATGTCAGTTACTTGGATGAAACTTGATCTACGATTGAGATTCGCTGCGGCAAAGCTATCGAAGGATAAGGATGGGAAAAGGGGATTGGGAGAAGAGCAAGCAGTGCAGCGATTTCCGATTATTAGATGAGACAGAGGAAAAATCTTGCTGGGAATTCCAAGGCAACGTCTGCAGGGAGTCTTCAGCCTCAGCGTTCACGGAAAAGGTGACGCGAACAAACAGAGAACGGTTGTCTCAGTTAATATTGAAGTTTCGTGCCCTGCTGGTGGCTCGTCTTAGTAACTTAGTCCCTCTACCAAATCTGCAGGACTCTTTCCTCCCCATCGATCCTCCCTTCAACGTTCAAAACACAAACTCCACTCCCTCTAAACATTATTCCTTTGCACTTTCCATAGTTTCCAAATAATTATATATTTAACTTCACATCGAATGGAGAACCTAAAACTGAATTCCTACATTTCAAAGTAGGGGAGACCGGGGCAAAATGAACCTCGGGGTAAAATGAGCTTTCTTAATTTATTCTTTAACAATAGAATATATTTACAAATTTTGGTGACGTAATAAATGTGTGTGATACTACAATGATAATTATGCACATTCATATATCGAAAAATGGAAATTCATTTAAAAAATTAGAAATGAAGTTTTAGAGACTTCCGATTGGTTTTCTTTTCAATTTAGCTTTTTGGATAAATGAGTCTTAAATGTGTTATTTTAACTCCAAATTTTTTCTGCGTGTTTATAAGAAGCTTATAAACATACATGTACACGCGTTTGAGAAAACATTAATCCCAACATTATTAAATAATTAATTTTCCATTGAGTACATATTCGGGGTAAAGTGACCGGGGTAAAGTGACCGGGGTAAACTGAGCTGCAAATGGCTGCAAAGAACAGATGCGCAAGTGTAGTGCGCAATAGCCTAACCTGTCAGCTGGCTAGAAAGCCACGCGGCGTGGTGGAATAGAAACTAACCTCAAAAAAAATTCCATAGTTTGTGACAACCACGGTGCAAAAAAGGACAGAAGCTGCGGTGCTACACACGTCATTGCAGCGCAAGGGGTCAGTAATTAGCTGTATTCTTAATTAAAGTTCTTATTTTGTTGCAGTTCACTTTGCCCCGGATAGTAGCTCATTTTACCCCACATATGAGGTAAAGTGGTCGTTCTGGCTTTTTCTTTTCAAGTTGAATTTTAATATACCTTAAGTTTATTTTATTTAGTGCTATTCGTCATTTAACAATAGTAATGTGCAAATTATATTATAAATCTATTTCCACACATTTTTACTGAAAGGGAAAAATTTTATTCGAAGTCAAACTTTTTTCGTCTCACTTTTCCCCGGTCTCCCCTACACTTTCTTCCAATCAATCGTGGAAGCAACCATTTTGAGAATGCCTCTTTAATTTTGTGCTGTGAGAGATAGAATGTAGAATAATATGAACTGCTGCGTAAGGTGAACAGCTAAAGGTACTTCACGCCGAATGTAGTCATCGACGATTGCTTTTAAATTCTACTTGACTGGTGGAATCGAGTCTTGGAAAATGTTTGAGTTTCCCTGGCGAGCGATACTTAACGAGCCGATGGTAGGCTGTGTATGAGAGCCAGGAAATGAATGGCACTCGGCTCGTTACATCAGGTAAACTTGCTACCCGATAAACAAGCTTCCGCAATAGACAGAATTACGGATGCGAGGGGAACGTCGCGAACGTAATGACCGCAAAATTGCGGGACCAAGCAGCCGTCGTGAATCCGGTGGAAACTTAATGAGCTGCTCAAATGAATTCCGTATTTTCTTTACATATACCCTCGCTTGTGCAGTTATTTTTATGCAGTTCTTCGTTCTAAACACAACCCTTTAGTTAATCACTGTAATTTGACTCGTGTATTTTTAGTGTATTTTTATATACACGACTGTACATTAAAATAAATTGCACGGAATTTCTACACGTTGCTTCGTAAATATTGCACTCGCAGATCGCGGTGGTTTCTTAAAGAAGACCTGCTTTCGGAGTTTCTATGTTTTCGCGTTAAAAGGGAAGAGACAACTTCAGTGGTTGCGCTGGCACATGCAAATGCAGCGCAATTTTTCACATGCTTGCTAGGATGCTTTCCTGTATCTGCACGTTCCAGGCAGACTCGGAGGAATATTTAGCGCTATTTAAATCCCCGCATGAATAGGGAAGAAACGTAATCGCGGTAAATACACTCCAATGAGATTAGATACATTTGCATAATGACACAATAAGGTGTCCTCGTTTCCCTTCTCCTTCTCTACATTTTTCTAAATGCCTGAAGCGTGAAAGGCTGAGCGAGGAGTCTTTAGCGTCTCCCCTTTCTCGTTAAATTCCATTCCTTACCTTACTATATTTAAATTTAAAAACTGGGAAGGAGAGATACTATCTTTCATATAAATACAAAATGTGAATGTATCTTTATCGCTCGATTGCCAAAGTTCGGTTTAAAGAATACCTACAATGTAGAAATATTTTCTCCTTCAATTCTACTATTACCAAACCTCCAGAACGACAGAAACCACCAGGAGCAAGTGGTATAAGTTGAAAATCAGCTCAAACCTCGAATATTGTCTTTATCCCAAGCCCATGCACTTGTCACAAAAGGGGAGCAAAAACAAAGCTACTATTTTTGTGTCGATCAGCATTATCTAGTTTGCGCTTGAAGGCCTGCAGCCTCAAACAGGCTCTAAACAACCAAAACCATCAGTAGACCTATTAGATTTATTATATAAACACCCTGAAATTTTTCAAATAATAAGTAAACGCACTCAGCGATCAGAAAAGTATGATAGTAATGAGAAGTTTTATCTTGTCATACTGAAACTGTGTCTTGGATAACACGACGAGGATCAATATTCGATTTCGAACGAAAATTCGTGGAATGGTTGTGGAGACACGCGTATGGACGACTGCGCGAGTATAGATAATCGAGGTCTGCAGGGCGATTAAACATGATTTCGACGCACGACACAAGCAGATTCATCCCCCGTCCACATTCCTCCGCGACAGCGCACGCGTCTGTTCGTGGCGTCTACCGGATGCTCCTTGCTGTTGCAGTGCACCAGGAAGCCTCGACGATTTACAATGTCGAGGAACTGCGTATAAACTTGCGTAAGGGTGCTCCGTCCGCACGAACAGGTTGAAGTGAACGTGCATGTTGAGTTCTTACTTAACTAGGTAGATTAAATACTCGTGCAAGCTGTTCTAGAACTTCATGAGCATGGTCTTCAGCATAAGACTGAAGCTTATTACCATGCTCATCACAATCAAGCATCCTGGTGCACTCGAAATATTTTCATAAACAAAAAAGCTGCTTTCTGTTTTCGATAAATACATCTTCCATCAGCTACTCGGAAGAAACTTCTACCTATACTCACTCTTTGAACAGATTTCCGAAAGACAACATACAGGGTAATTCCGGTAGAGATGGACCGCCGGGAGAGACGGACCAGTTAAGTACTTTTCGAACTATCCGTCAAATGCGCAATGTGCCAGTGTTCCTTCGTTGTGATGATTGTAATCGAGCGTGTCTGTCAATTTTACATCATAGCCTTAAATAATTTTGACGAAAATCAACGTTTTAATTTCTGGAAAAGATGATAATTTTTCGCGTTGTCATAAAATAAGCTCTAATAACATATAGCTATAATGCTAACCTACAACGGTGATTTTGAAGCCAACTGTCATGGCGCCGATAAATGGTCCACTATACATATATTACTTAAATTTTCATTAAATACAAATAAAGCGAATTTAGTTTACAGATTTTTCAGATAATGATGAAGAAGAAACAAGTGAGATGCATATTTCAAGTGAAGATGATCATGAGAAAATAAATGAATGTTTAGTAATAATTATAATAATATTAGGAAAAGAACTAATCTTCTTTTATTTACTGAAACAATTTCTCCGATAGAAGTAATTGCTACAGTGGTTCAACTCGCTGGTGGTAGTAAGGGAGAGATGGACCACATCCAAAAATTTTATTTACTTACTAGCAACATACCCTCGCGCTTCGCTTCGGGCCTGAGAGATATTAAGGACTCCGTGAAAACACATTTCACCCCTCGTGACCACCCCCTTAGGGGTTGATTAGGGCAAAGTCCTGAAATTGGTTTTTAGCCACTTATGTGGGTAATCTTTCAAAGTAAAAACCAAGTTGATATCTAATCGGGCCTAAGAGATTTGGAGGAATCCGTGAAAATACATTTCACCCCCTTAGGGGTAGATTAGAGCAAAATCCTGAAATTACTTTTTTGGCATTTTGGGGGGGGGGGGGGGGGGAGTAACCTTTGTAAGTAAAAACCAAGTTGACATCTAATCGGGCCTAAGAGATATTAAGGATTCCGTGAAAACACACTTTTCACCCCCTTGGGGATGGAATTTCAAAAAATCATCTTTCATTTCAATTCATCTTTCTAGGGTCAGCGGTTTGGGCTTGACGGTGACGAATCAGTGACACAACGATTACATAAGATTATTATAGATTTCTAAAGATCTTGTATGATAATCGTTACATGTCCCAGAAATAACAAGTTCACTACACGAACTGATAAGTCTACCATTCGGTACCTACTTTCAAAATATCTAAGTTTGAAACCTTTTTAAAAACATGGTCCATCTCTACCGGAATTACCCTAACTCATCCCCCGCCACAAAAACAAAACTGTTCGATCCCAACAGAAGCCACTAAAATGCCGGCGCAACCTTGCGACCTTCGAGCCCTGAATCTCAATGCTCACAGAACTTACGCTGGGTACGGAACTATCGTGACTATGAACCCGACACAGGGGGTAGGAAACGCGAGCCCAGCATCGTGATTTCGGTTTGGAAGCATTGGTCGAGTAGTTCCGGCCAGGAAGCGAAACCCCGGGGGGGGGGGAACAGGGGGGTGGATTTGGGGCTCGAAATCCGGCAGTGCACCCCTCCCAGCGATAGACTTCATTACATCCCTGGCATATTGTTGCCTGTGCAGCTCCACCGCCCGCCCTTTACTATTATTTGTTGCCCTCCACCCAAGTTCCAGCTATCGTCCGCCTCTTCTATTTTCCCGTGTCCGCGCTCGTGCGTCATGTTTCACTAGCTTTTGTGAACGTCTGCCGGCTGTCTGGTGGTTTGCGTCGCCAGCCACGTTGCGTACAACGTCCTGCTATTCCCGCCGTCCGTATTTCTTCTATTGTGCCCCTCGCTATCTGTCATCCCGCACTGCACCCTTGGTGTTCGCTGACGTCGCTCGAGTCGGGCCCCTCGTTTTTATCCCAACGTATCTTCTGGCCGGAGCAGGCTAATCCTTTAGGAGCTCGGTGCTGCGGTAAGGTACCGGTCCGGCCGGAATTGGGTCACACAAATTGGGGGATGACGTGAACTTACTACCACCCTGGATTAACATAAGATGATCAGGGCTGCGTTTTGTGGGTTTGCTCGAGCGATGGACCGGAGCTTCATTGCCGGTGAATCGTATCGCTGTACTCATTCCGGGTGAACCAGATTTTCTGCTATTAGTCGCTATTGTTGCGAACTGCCTCCTGAGAATTAGTGGGTTCTTAGGTCTCGGCGTAATAGTTTTCGCTGTCACGTATTGTGGTCTGTTTACAGCCGTGTATTGTGACGTTAGGGGTTGCTTGTAGACGCTGCTGGCATTCCACTTTCCACCGTCTTCCCTCGACTCTCTAGTATCCCCTGCTATTATGTATCTCTCTATTATCCACTGCTCCCTTCCCGACGTCCAAACACTAATTTAATCGATCCTCCCTGCCTCTCATAAACCCCCATCGCCCGCCTTTTACTTCTAGCCGCCCCCTCATCAACCTCCATTATCTCTCTCCCGATTCCCTTCCCCTACTATTTACTATCGTCCACGACCTACCGTTTCCTTTCACGGGCCATTAATCACGAAACTATCGACCATCTTTCATCCTTCACTTTTACATCCCCCTCCGCCGCGGCGTTAGTCGTCGGTTACATTGAAAACTCTATGCGCATTTCGTGTACTCGTTCATCCTTAAACACGCGTGCATTCCCTAAACTTCATCCCTTATAAACAGTTGCTCTGCTCCACTTCCAAAGTCTACTTATTCATCTTTGGACACACGGTGGGAAGTTCCAGGACTCGTTCATCAAATGTTCATCCGATCGCACCCTGCTGACGGAGTAGACGGGGCTAAAATATTGCCGCGACTCTTCATTAAACATTAGGGCGAGATGACATAAACGTTACCAAGTCTGGTAGTAGCAAGTGTGATAATAAAAGTTAACAAGATTTAAACCGGACCAAGAGGAAAAAAAATCGAGTGCTCTTCCTTTAATATATAATATACCGTCAAGGACCCAGTTCCTGATCAGAACCCAATTCCTGATCAGTTTAGTATATAAATACCAAATAATAAGCTTATTATTGCAAATTTATTCTAACAAATTACTAAATAATTATGAAGTATTTGGAAATTTATACGCAAAATTTGATAGCTCATAGTGAGGCTGATCTGAAGGTGATCAGAAACTGCTCCCTTTGCACTCTTAACTGATCAGGAACTGGGTCCTTGGCGGTAATACACTTGAATAAAAAAAACAAATGTCAGATTTCTAAGGAGATGAAAACCTCCCATCACTAGTTGAAGTTAAATTCAAAGTAAATAGTACCTACACTATTTTCGGTTCCACAGAAGTTTAAAAAAAATCTGCGAAAGGAGAAGCTTTAATAACATTTATAAAGAAAGCAAGGCGAATGTTCATATGAATGCTTACGGCGCTGGCCGTGATGGACACACCGGTTCTCGTTAGATCACCGAAGTTAAGCATCACGGGGCGGGTACTGGGGAAAGATGGGTGACCACCACCTTTCTCCCGGTACGACGCTCGCTGCTGGGACCGGAGGGAGAGGAGAGGAAAAGATAAGAGACTATAGTTCGTTGGGCTATATAAGCGATAAAAATGCTTGAAATGCCATCCTGCTAACCACAGGAAAAACAGAAACAAAAAAAACAAAAAAATAAAAAAGTGTACCTACAGAATTCTGCCACGAAATTGTTTTCGTTCTGAGAGCAATTTAAAGAAGCTCTCATCGTTTAGCAAGATGCTTCATCATCACCATACAAATTTCAATCACTCCCTAATCCTCCATTTACATTTCTGCATATGGCCCACCCGGTTTCCCCGCCACTTTCCAACGAGCATTCCCCGCGAACACAGATCGCAGCTAATTGCAACAGACGAAATTGCATCAGCAGCAGCCAACGTCTTCCCAGGATGGCCACGTTCGCAGAAACTCAAGCTGCTCCTCGCCAGAGCTGATTCCCCAATTAATTTCGCTGGACGCTGTCGAAGTATGTCGATTAACTTGTCTGGATCGGTAATTGAAACACGAATTGCAACACGACGGAGCGACCGGTGAGTGGGTTCGGCAAACGTTTGCGCAGGGATTTTCGTGAGACTTTCGGGCGCCGCTTCACGGTCTCTCGGGATCCCCGTGGACGCGCGAAACGCCACGGGAACCTTCCAGCGGGCGAAATTAAAATGGTGTAAGCAACGTCGACAGGTCCGCAACTTGGCGATCGCTGGGACCGGGGCTATTTACAAAATGTGACTGCCCACTGTTTCGTGTTTACGTTCGTCCAGAGCTAGCTTCAGGGAGCTGTAAGTCCTCTTATTGCCTACAAATCGCGCAGGAAAGCGACATTTCTGCTCGCTTCTATTTAATCGCTGGGAATATCGAATTACAGGGACCGAGGCGATCGATACGACTGCGAGAGGCGTTCGACGCTCGGTTATCACGCATTAACGATTACCAAATGGTTGGCAATCACTGGGGCTGACTGTGGTGCCGAGTGATAAGCTTGAAAGTTTCTGGATGATTACTTTCTGTGCCTGGCTCTGGAGGAAGGGAATATTGAAATCTTAGATTAGAGATAACGCGGAATTTAAGGATGATGAAAAGGATGGAGCTAGAGAAAGAGATCCTTTTTAAACCCTTCAGCCATTGTGCGTCAAACTTCTTAGATAGCTACGTTTGGGTCTTTAGTTAGTAGATTTCAAAGTTTTGAAATAATTACGGCCATTGCGCTGAATAAACGCTTCGGTGGCTAAGTATGCAACAGTTCAGTCGGCTTCTTCATTTTCATGTAAATGAACCGAAGTGTTCAGGTAGCGATAAGCAATGACCACTTGGATTAAGTCAGCGATGAACCAGTGTTGTTAAGATGACAGAATGCGGGGGCTACGGCGATCGTTTCACATGTTCTCGAACACGAATTAGCGTCAAGCAAGTTTTATTAAACTGCCTCGCCTGGCCCCCCTGGGAACTTATTTCGAACAGTGCAGAAACTCAGTTTTTCGGCTCGGCCGAAGTTCGAAACTAACTTGCGCCGTGCAGCAGTCATGCAAAAACGACAGATGGCTCGAAGTTCCGAGTGAAACATCGAACTTCCGATAATGTATTCGCTTTTTCCACCCGCCAGACTGCACGCTCCTCGCAACGATCGGACCTTACTGCTCACAGCCATTCCCTCGTAAACAATTTCCACTAACCATCAAATTATCCTGCATAATTCGCTGGGGATATTGAATTCACTCGACTGTATCCCGCGAGACACTAATCTAGCTTGCAATGAATAAAATAATTGAAGAGTACTTGTAGAAAACACTGTAAGTGTCAAAATTAAAAAAAAAAAAATTTATCGCAAAATGTTCCACGTGGCAATGGTAATACTATTTTTCCTTTGTAAACAAGTTACCAATAGTGGTAAAAACAAATCTTTTTTTTCATGAATTTGGACTACATTGATGCAAATAATAGACAATTTTTTTATTATTGATTATTGTATAAGTACTTAAGCATATTTAGCCATCAAAACAAATCCAATTTCATGAATAATTTAAAGTCAGGGAAGTTTGTTTTCTCCTGAAAATTTTGATTTTTGGCACTAAGGGTGCGTTTTGACATGACAGTAAAGTCATGACTTTCGATGTCGTGACATTGTATGGCAGCGTGAATCAAATGTTGCGACACTACAGCTCGCGATATCGTAACCATGTCGTAACATTTGATTCACGCTGCCATGCTGCTGTCATACAACGTCACGACAGCGAAAGCCATGACTTCACTGTCATGTCAAAACGCAACTTTACAGTGTTCTCTACAAGGACTCTTCAATTCTGAGTTGATCGTTCCAACCTCAGTATGAGTGACCTGTCAATTACGTTGCAATGCAATCGGAGATATTCATTAAAGAGACAGTTTCACAGTACATAAGCTTCGAGTATAGACAGACCACGATAAATATTAAGATGACATTTCAAAGAAGAAGAAAATCTCATTGAATATAATAATTCCTAGCTGATATCGCACAAATGTATTTCTAATACATCAGACCACCAAACGTTGCGCTCCATTTAAAATACAAACACTAATGTCTCCCACAAACTTTGTACTCAGCAGTTATTCCGTTAAAATAAACTTATTAATTAACAACTCATCCCTGCCATTCTTTACCAAACCGGATATCCTGGCGAACACCCTCCTCGCCCCCTTTCGCAACAAAGCCACCCTTCCACCGTATCGCCGCTGATGACATGGTTCGATTAAATTTAGAACCACCCTTCTCGCACGAGTATGTAAATCGCCCAGCGGAGAATACGTGGAATTCATTTTGGAACCGTGGGCGAACTCGTGACGACCCCGAAAGTCGTGCCGTCCAACTTCCGCGCAGCTCGAAAAACGACAGATGGCCGCGAGTTTCAGCAGGAACAACGGACCTTTTATAATGTATTCGGCCATCCCCCCGGCTGTCAGGCCACGTGTTGCTGTACAACGCAGATGTGACAGCTGCGTTTATCGCGAATTTCAAGGCACCGCGAGTTTTCGAACTTCTTTCCCTGCGCCTCGTATTCGCTGCATGCGAAAACCGCAAGGGGAGGCGCCGCGGGGGCGCAGTGAAACAGCTTACGTATAAACGTCCTTGCCCCGGAAATTTGCAAATCTTATGAGATCCGCTGTCCGCTGTCTCGCGTCTTGAAAGAAGAACTTCCTGTGCACGAGGTCTGATCAAAGCGCAGCGCTTATTTTTGTTAAGATGGATTTGGGTTTAAACGAGGCTTTCAAATTTTTATAAGAAGTTGAAGAAGAAATTTGGCAAAATTTGTATTGTACTCTGAGTTGGGATAAAACGAGGTGGAAATAATAAATCGACCTTTTGGCGAAACCTTAGATAGAAATGGAAGTAACCGAATCTGCTTCTGAATTCGAAAATCCTGTTAGTTTATACACCAAAATCGTCACATCGTTGTGAAATCTCAAGTTCTACAGTGCACGCGTAAATTAAAATTACGCCATTGCACGGGACGCATGGATGTTTTGAGAAAAAAATATTTTTAGACTGCACGCAATCTATCGCCAGTGGCGGATTTAAGAAAAAAGGCCCAGGGGGCAAACATCCTAAGGGGCCCATTTTTTTCGGGAAAATCAAGAGGTAGTTTACTAAAAACGGGCTAAGTATAGGGTAACTGTACTCGAAGTTGACAGTGTACCAATAGTTGACACTTTTATTTTCAGTCACGAATAATAAGCTTTTTATTAAAAAAATGTTTTTGACTAATAGGTACGCTGTTTGAAAAAGTATTTTAATAGAAAGCTTATTATTCGTGACTGAAAATAAAAGTGTCAACTATTGGTACACTGTCAACTACGAGTACAGTTACCCTAGTAGTTTGAAAAAAAATTTAGTGTTTGGCTATCTATACCTAGTCATAATTTTTTTTGGAGATGGGGCCCAGGTGGCAACTGCTCATTAGCCACGCTGTTAAATCCGCCACTGTCTGTTGCACTCAATCTTTATTAAGAAGAATATTTATAACAAAATGAAATACTGAACGAATATTTGTTCAACCCTACGGGTCATCTTTACCTGAATCCTTTTCAATATTATCAGGCTTACAGAAAGCTACATAAGATATGGTTCAATTTATTTAAAAGATTCCTTTTTTATATATTTATTTAACTGCTTCTATGGGCACTGTTTGAAGATTGAAGTTCAAGAAAAATGGCTACAACCAGCACCCGTGTAACCAGCACGAGTTCCCCGAAGTTTTTCAACGGGTATTTAATAATTCAGATAGTTGGAGAGCTGGAAATAATTATGATGGGGCGAGGTATGGCGACTAGAGCTATTGTTTTTGCCCGGGTATCCGGATACCCGGGTACTCGAGTACCCGGTGAGACCCCGGGCAGAAAAAAATTACTCGGGTACCCGGGTACCCGTAGGATACCCGACTACCCGGGTACCCGTGCAATACCCGGATACCCGGGTAGACAAAAATTACCCGGCCACCCGGGTAGACAAAAATTACCCGTGTGTCCATGAGATACCCGAGTAACTGAAGTGTGATGAGATAGTTGAGAATTTCGATTTGACAGCATATTCCGTTCATTACTGAGGTTAGCCGAAAATGATCGAAAGTCGAAAAACGATCGGCTGTCAAATCGAAATTCTCAACTATCTCATCACACTTCAGTTACTCGGGTATCTCATGGACACACGGGTATTTTTTGTCTACCCGGGTACCCGGGTAGTCGGGTATCCTACGGGTACCCGAGTAATTTTTTTCTACCCGGGGTCTCACCGGGTACTCGAGTACCCGGGCGGGCGGGTAGTAAGAGCTCTAATCGCGACGCTTCAACGCTCACGAACGTTGAAAGGCCGAACTTCCTGTAACGGACGATTAAGTGTGGAAAGAGTGAAGTGGCCACGAGTTCACGTCGCTCCTTCAAGGCGAACTTTCACCCCTTGTTGACTTAACGATTATTCCCCATTTGTTGGGGTTCCCACTTTGGCGGCTCATGCCTGCCGCAACTTTCATAAATCTTTTAATGCGTGTCATACAGGCTTCGAACAACGAGGATTTACTTTACAGCCTTCGTTATTAACTGTAGATAGGCTAACAAAGCGAATAAACGCGGCGAAGACGAAGCCTGCTGCGTGGAATTAAATAAATCCTTCGCATCAATTGGCGATATTTATTTTTAAAAATGTGACGAATAAGCTTTTGTAACTAAGACGTACAACTATACCCCTTTTGATAATAATAATATCGAATGCCTGTTACAGCTTAAAATATGTAAGAAACAGTAGAAGAATTAAATCGAGCAGCAAAGCAACAAGTGAGCTTATCTTTTTTAAAGGCACACATCCAAGAAGCTAAAAGCAGTTTAAAAATCCATCCAATTCAACTCTAAAAGCTTCATAACTCCAGCTATATCACTAGACCCCGTCGCTCAGGCTTTATCAGAGGACACTGCTTCTGGCACAATTCGAGCTTCCCATTCAGCGCCGGGACCATTTTCTGTTCGTCGACGGTCAACGATGTCCCGTCTGATAGCGGAATTTTTGGTCCCGAGCGGATAGAGCGACATGGAAAGTGTCTGCCCGCGAACTTGTTGCTACATCGATTGCCTCCTGGATGGCCTGGAACGATTCCAGGCCGATTATTACAGTGTCAGTCCACGGAGCTTAGAGGGGCTCGCGGATTTATCACCTGGTTACTCATAGCGAGATAACAGGATACGCGCAAAGTTGGAAAAAGTTGCTCCATTGCCCTATTTTCTGGGGCGTATCGCGTCGTGTTGAAAGCTGATATAAATGTTCACTTGGGTAACGTTGAGGAACTAGTTCTTGATCAGGCACTAATTTTTTATCAGTTCATGAAATAAATCGTTCTTTTAAGTTTATGTCAATAAATAATTGTTTGAAATAATTACTAACATAAAAATTGATAATTAAAAAATATATGTGTTGTCCGTGAAAGCAGTTAGTATTGTTAGTTTTCATGAAAATAAATGTGTAAGGTGGCCCACTTGACGGAAGCCCCTGTTGAACGCCATCTCTTACTGTTCGAAGTAAGGGATCACCATCAACGCCACAGTCGATTTCTTTGCTGGTCGTTGCGGTATTAAAGGTTATTTTCATACATTTTGCTTACAATAGTTTACTTTACAATGTAGAGCAAGAATTTTAGTATTATATGTATCATTTTGCTTTAAAAGTCACTGATCATTATTTAGTTCCAATTTTTTCTTGTGGAACTAATTTTTGATCACCTGAATAAAAAATAGGTTAGGACATTATACAATTATAAAAAAATTAAATTTAGATGGTATAATACTAAAAATAAGTATATTTGGTACTTTCCTTTTAATTAGTATCCGATTATTTACATTGAATAGTTCCTTACCTGATAAGAAATTAGTTCCCATGTATTTTGGATGATCAAAAACTAGTTCCTCACCTCACCAAAAAATTAGTTCCCATGTATTTTAGATGATCAAAAACTAGTTCCTGACCTGATCCAAAATTAGTTCCCATGTATTTTACATGATCAAAAACTAGTTCCTAGTCACCTTATTATTCCATACCTTATAAATAATTAAATTATACTTATTTTCAACTTTTTAAAAATTTTCCTTAAAGTTTAAACATTAATTCATCTTTTAGTATAAGAAAGTCTATGGTTTAAAGTTGTATTAGGTTAAAAATAAATATTAAAGCGGGAAGCCCTCTAAACTGATCAAAAACTAGTTCCTTAACGGTATCGAAGCGAAATGAAGGTGACTTAAAACATCCCACGATTCGCGATCATTCTCATCGAAAAAAATATTGCCAACAGAATGAATGATCTGCAGCGCCTTTCACCAACGTTCCCTTACAAAATCGCAATTAAGGTCTCGCCGTCAATTTACGACTTCCCTGCTGGACAAAATAGATTACAATTAATTCTTTATAATTTCACCCGGACGAGGGGGAGGATTGACGTTTTGGCAAACGTGTTCTTCTGCGGTTGCGCTGAATGCGCTGCTGCAAGATGACTCGACTGCCGCTCCGTTGGCTCGACTGCCTCGGCTCTGCGGTTTCCCCCCGTCAATGCCTTTCTCCGCGCAGTGTGCGCCTCCGCCGTATGTATTACTCCCCATTTTGTAGTGACCCAATATCACGTTGCGTCAGCCAGCTTCTCCCTCGTCGAGCGTAAATCCCGCGAGGCACCGGAGTTTGCTTTACAGTTTTCACGCTTCCGTTTCCGGTTCGTTCGACTCTCGTCATCGAGCACCGTAATTCCGCCGGCGTCCCTGGCTCTGCCCCCCCCCCCCCCCTTGCTTCTGATTGATACGCAGGCAACGGAAAGTTCGAGTGCACGGGGTAGTAGGCGAGGTGCTTCAAAGATAGGTAACCAAACGCTCGCAGTATCCCACTCAATTTAGCGATGAGGAGTTGTATAAATGTTTGTTTAGAAACAGTTACTTCCGAAAATTGGAACTCTGTTCGGTTGAACGGAGTGCTTGAAAGTAATTGAATTTTTAGCTAATAAATTTCTCGTAATATCAATGGTAATGCCAGACGTTGGCAACAACTCGCAGGAAATCCGTTGATTTATTCCACGGGCGTTACTCACCCCGAAAAATTAGAGCTGGCAATGTGGGGCTACAAGTAACTTCCCCGTGCGCGTCCGACACATTTTAAGTGAAACGGGAAGCATCCGTATTCCCGTAAAGCCGCGGAACGTATGTATGAGCGTTGACAGCAGCCGCCAGTGATATAGCGCCGTGCATGGTCAGACGCCCTTTGAGACGCAAATGAAGCGCCGCCGCTCGACCTGACTTATATTCTTCGTCGGTTCACCGTGCGCCGGCGAAGGGGCGAGAGCGGAGGGATGTTGAGATAATTCTCGGGCTGTCGACATTTATATTCCAACGTTACGTTACAGCTGAGAATGGAACTGCAAATTCAAGGCAATCATTCTTTCAACTTAGCGACTACTTAAGGGGTTACGCCACCCTGAGGCGCTCGAAACAGCACTAAACTAGACAAATTTTTTTACTGATACTATGAGGTTGAAAATTATTTATTTTCTTCTTATGTGTAGAGCATGTATTAGTGCATATATTGTATAAATACTGTACAAAAATATTAAAAAATGACCGAGTTATTTGTTCTCCCGCGAAGCTCGTCCGCCGTTACACGCGTGACTGATCTAACAAATTATAACGCCCAGGTTCGTCTGAAATCAAAAACATTATGATTTTCGTGTTCCTTAATAAAATACCTACAATGTAGCATACGGATTTGAGAAAAAAAAATTTATTGCACGAATGAGAGCAAAGTGAAGAAAATGATACATTTTTCACGTGAAAAAACGAATTTAAACCATTAATTATATACGAATGGGTTATCGGATGGAAAAACTGATATGCTACATCGTAGATAATACCATTAAGAATATGCGTACCAAGTTTGAAATCAATCGGACCAATAGTTTTGGAGATATTTCATAGGTCACCTTTGAAAATGTAGTTTCGAGAAAAACGCAAAAGAAGAAAAGTAGAATGGTCGCTACCTGCTGCGGAATATCGACATCCGCGTCTCGTTTAAAGTCTATAACTCGGCTATTTTGAGGAATTTTTGCGTCTACCATGACTCAAATTATTCTTAAAACTTCACGTAATAAGAAAATGCAAAAAAAAAGAAATCGATTTTTCAAAACTTTCAGGGTGGCGTAACCCCTTAAGGGGAGTACCGAGTAGGCAGTCGTTCCTGTCTGAAATGAAGCACTTCTGTTTTAATTAATTACGAAGACACACATTGAAACTGAGACTTGTTCTTTGGCACGAAGTTTATTCACATCGTAAGCTTTAAAACACTTGTTTGTTTAGTCGAAAGTATGCATTAGATATGGCGCTACAGATGGATCGTTATCATCTTTTCTTTTGCAGGGCAATCGATTCAAAACAATATCGAGCATCTTCGCAAAATGTGCAGTTTCGGACCAGACCTAAATTAAAGTTAATGAAAACTCTTATTCTTTATGAGAAGAAACTAAAACCCCATTGAGACCCCATTGATGAGGTTTTGCCCCAAAAGATGAGGTCTTAGTTTCTTTTCATAAAGAATAAGAGCTTTCCTTAACTCTAATTTAGGTCTGGTCCGAAACTGCACATTTTGTGAAGACTCTCGAATTTGTTTCGAATCGATTGGAACCTCCGTTTTTGAGTTATCACTGCAAAACAAAAGAAACTCTTTTTAAAAAGCCTATTTAATGATCCATCTGTAGCGTCACATATAACGCATATTTTTCACTAAACAAACAAGTATTTTAAAGCTTACGATGTTAATAAACTCCATGCCAAAGAACAAGTCTCACTTTCAATTTGTTTCTTTATAGGGGAGAGTTGCCAATATCGTACCGCATCAATTTCTCAAAAATTAATTAATACAAACGACGTCTGATGATAAAAATATCAAGTAAATGCGAAATAAGAAATAGAAACAAAACCTTTCGAGCTTACACCCTATTTTGTGCGTGCTACAAGCATTTAAAAAAATCAGGTATGATTGATGTAACTTTTTACCAGTTTATTTTAGCTGATAATAATCAAACAATGCAATTTTCTCCTGTATTTATGTATTTCTCTAAAAGCGGGTTTAATGTAGAATATTTTACATTCATTTTAAGTACATATTACATTCATTATAAAGTTTAAATTTATATTTATAAATAAATTGATCATGTTTCCTAAATCGTACCACTACAATCGTACCAGTAGGATTTGACAAGTCGTGTGTTATATAGATTATGTACATATATCATATACATAGTTTATTGCGGCCTGTGTGTGATTCATATACATATGTATATGTAACTATATAATAATCATTACTGCATATTGAATAGTTTCTTCTCTATTTGTTATTGACACTATTTTTAGTGCAGGTACGATTTAGGAGACCGGTTGCCTAAATCGTACCTTTTACAGTATGTGACAAAAAGATTAATAACAAATTAATTTGTTCTGAACAAAAGGTTAAGCGTATAATAGTAGGTGCCTAAAAGACCAAGCTCCAATATCCAATAGTCATTTCCGTTCAAATTAGTACCAAATATGAAATATAACTTAGAATGTCTTAAGGGGGGAGCCTGGTGTAGCGGGTCGAAGAAATCGATTTTTTTTTTTTGCATAAATCAATAGTTGAACATCACAATAATGTGTTCCCAAAGCCGCAAAACGAAATTCGAAAACTTAAAGCGGATATGGCCGGTTTTGCTACGGAGCGCCAGGTTACCACAAAACTTTAAATGCGGTTTTCTCGAAACGACAGTTTTACAATCTGCGGGCAATGTAACTCCAAAAATATTCAACCAATCGAATTGGCCTTGTACACGGATATTTGTGAACATTTTCTTCATAGGGCTACGTTCTTAGTATAATGATATTGTTTAAATAAATAACTTTTTTTTACACATTTAAGGCAAAATTTCGTTGGAAAAAGTGAATTTTTTTTTCAAGAGGCCGCCATTTGTTCAATTTTGCATCTTTTAAGTTATGAATTTATACGATCTGTGCGTACACTCATAAACTAAACGAAAATTGTTCGATTTTTGGTTTTAGATGAAACCAAAAGACGCTACGTTGCCCGCAGTGTAACAATTGCGTCGCCAACGGACTGGGCATAAGCCCTTATAATTTTGTTATTTGCCGCTCATTTTTAATAAAATTTTTTTTTGTCTTCTTTAACCTGATAATACAATATCCTGAAAGTTTCAGAAAGATCGGTTAAATACTTTCTTTAAAAAAAATTCCCGAAAAATGCCTCGATTTCCAGCTAGTTACACCAGGCTCCCCCCTTAAGTGGTACGATATAGGCAACCCTCCCCTAATTAATTGAACCAGAAATGCTTCATTTTAGACAGGAACGACCGCCTACTACCCTTAAGCGGATACGTCGCGCGTTTCTTAACCCCTGAATTACTACCATTTAATTATCAAACAACCCCGAAGTCATTCGACACAGTAAAATGAAAAAGATATATCCGAAAAACAACCCTAACTTGTTGATCGCGTATTGAAATGCGCGTTCACGTTGTTCTAACTCGAAAAACGGCACGAATGCAGATCTTCGATGAATATTCGATCCGCGGAAGGGGCGTCGCGACGATCAAACAATCGGAAACAAACATACGTGCAGGGTACTAGTGGCGCCGTCATTATCATCTAATTTCACCGACACACACGATCAATTATACGCCGCGATCAGAAATAAACGGCGGACGTTTCCGTCGTCTACGCAACGACATAAATCTCGCCACCCTGTTTAACCCCCTCTACTGTTTGCTCGATTATTAATGTATAATACCGAGCACTATCGAAGCTACACACTGCACCGCGGAAATAAATTGCGCGGCTCGAATTCCGCCGCAATTACTAGGGCGCCTGAAATACGAGCTAAGATACTATCGTAAAACGCGGGCGAAACTCCGGGACACGTCGCGCGGGCTCGTTGCGAAATAATTGATGTATCAATTTCACCGATCGAGGATCCACCGAGCCCCGCGATCGTACAGCGGCTGTAACCTGATCGAAATTTTATCAGACCGCTGTAAAACCCGCGGCGAAGTTCCTTGGGCGATCCAGCATAAACAAGAGAGAGAACGGCAGCCATTTGCGCGCTGTAAACGAGCGGATCAATTTAAGACTTTGCGGCCGTTTCATGGTGCATATCAACGAGTTCACTGGGTAATTAAATATTCGCGAGGCTTCAATGTTCCAGGAGATATTTTCTGTATCCAGGGGCTAACGTCACCTAACAACACGCGAAGCTTTGCTTAAATTACACGTGCAAGTAGAGGGAGAATTTTTTGATTAGCGGTTCTTTAGTTATTTTACAGAGTAAAGACGCAGTTAGCACACTTGAGCTGTGAGTGTTCTAGTTTGAATTTTAATGTGTAACTCATCACTGGGGTCTTCTCGATTTAAATAGGGGAGGGACTCTGTGCGAGCTTGAAGATTGATCGTAACGCAATCGTATGGGAAATTTATAAATTAAGGGGTAAAACCACTCTAGAGGCAGAAAAAAAGACCTAAATTTGACAATTTATTTTGGGAGTATGACAAACGGAATAAAATTTCTTTTCAGAGGGTTTATTTAGCACATATTGAAGTACGAAAAACAATTTTTTTTATTGTCATTTTCATGCAAAATGGCGGCGACAGAGCCCGTCGTCGAAAACAGCTTTTTTTAAAACACCGCCACGGGAGGACGGATTTCTCGGCATGTATGAGTCCGGGAACAAAAAATAAAAAATATTATAATCTATATACAATTGGCTTTGGAAGTACGTAGGGGGTTTTTTTTAATCAATTTTTGTGGAAGTGGTGCACTTTTTAAGAAATGAATCGATTTTTTGCCCTAAACATGAGGATTAAATTGTTTGTAAAAAAAAAGTTTACATTCAATCAAAAAACGGCTACGTACTTCCAAAGAGAATATTGTTGTGAAGCTACTGTAAAAATTTCAAATCGATCCATGCAATAGTCTCCGAGAAATCCGTCCTCCCAGTTTGAAAGAAGTGGTTTCGACGACGGGCTCTGTCGCCGCCATTTTGTATGAAAATGTCAATAAAAAAAATTGTTTTCCGTACTTCAGTATGTGTTAAATAAACCCTCTAAAAAGAAATGCTATTTCGTTTGTCATACTCCGAAAATAAATTGTCAAATTTAGGTCTTTTTTTCTGCCTCTAGAGTGGTTTTACCCCTTATAAGGAGCAACACACTCGGCGCGTCCTTCGGAGCGCATGCAGAATCGGGGCACGTGAGCGTGGAAAAAGAACGCTACTGCGTCGTATTGCAACGCTATCTCCGACGTATAAATTTCGTGGCCCACCGAAATTGCCTGTGATAGAGCCGCGGCCATTCTAAATATAAATTACCCGCGTAATCCTGACACGGTTACGGTGCCGCGCGAATTCTGCACGCGCGATAAAACCGCGAACGTGCCTGAATCGGAATAAAACCGCGCGCAGACGGTCGACACTGTGGGCGGATGAAGGGCAGGTCCGTAAAAGGAGGAAGATTTCGATGTATCGAGTCGCGTAAGCGTTTTATGTCAACCGTTCGAGGAAAAGTAAAGCGTGTCATACGGCAGAGCTCTGTCGAATTATTTACTGGTACTTGGATGGCGATACGTTTCCGTGGTGCGTGCTCAGAAAATTGCTTTCTTATAGCGTGGAATTCATGGTATGTATTGGCATGTTCTGTAAGATTTTCAGGTGTCGGTGGGAGAATTATTAATTGGTTGAGAATGTTTTCTGGGAGGAGAATTACAGTTGTTTGCTTAGAATATTAGCAAATATTTGTGAAACGATGCGTTATAGATGTAAAGAGAGGAATTTGGAGTGTTTTTATTTTATTCTAAGCCGTATAAATAAAAACTTTGTAAGAGAAACGAAGCTACCAACAACACTTGTCGTCAAAATTGAAGGAACACTATAATTTTCCGGAAATTTTGGGCATTTTCAAATGACTGTATCTTCGCTAAAAATGGTCGGAAAAAATGCGAGTGGCGCATCCTCGAACAGAGTCACAAGTCGATCGACTTCGTAGTCAGATAGGTGACGTCGGGGCATAAGTCGATGCAAAAAACAAATACAGTTTTTGTCATTGCGAAGAGTTTGGAGAAAAATGTTTTTCTTAAATTTTTTAAATCTTTTCTTTTTACTAGAATGACATTGAACTAACGAAACAAAGGCGTGCAACAATCGTTCAAAAGCCGCGAGAAGAAAAAAAGGGTTTTGAAGAGAAACATAACGTAAAACAGGTGATCCTTCAATTTTTCAGACCACATCGCATGTTTGACCATCGAGTACATACGGAAAAAAAATCTGATCGGTCCGGCGTTTTGCACAGTGTTTAAGGGTAGTTTTAACTCGCAAAGAACGTGGACACTTGAATGATTCCATGATTTTCCATGAAGTGGCATCATGTTTTCTAAAAAATGGTAAATATGCCATTTTCGAGATCATCTTAAAATTGATTTAATACGATTAAAAAAAATCTCATTAAATTGGCAACTAAAGGTTCTGAAAGGAAACTTTCTTAGCTTTCCAAAACACTCATGAAAATTTGTGTTCGATCATGAGTCCGTAAGTTACAGGTATTCAAAATGAAAAGTGCCTTTTCTGCTTTGATCGCGAATAACTCAGTCAATAAAAATAATACAAGAAAACCAAACAGAACGAAATTGAAGAGGAATGTTTGCTCTATAAGAGCTCTTCGTTGGATTTACCGGAAATAAATTTTTTTGGCCCGTGCATACGTTCAAACTAGGCAAAAGTTTCTGAAACTTCGTGTCCTTCGCTTCATCTTGCTAAAACAATATCACAATAGATGAAAAAAAATTCCAGTCCTTGGTTCAAAAACTAGAAACTTCAAGCGTTACAATGCCTTTTTTTAAATATTTTTTGCCACCATTTTTCGCAGAGACACAGCCATTTGAAAATGACCAACATTTTCGGGAAATTATAGCGTCCCTTTAATTTTGACGCGGAGAGATAATAAAAACTTTTCCAAACCTGATACCATTAACAATAACTATCACCACCCAACACAACACTCAACCCCCATTCTCAACTCCCTCAAACTCGCAACCACAAGCGCGCAGCCCCTAACAATAATTAAACCACCAACCGCTACAACAAACTACCCCTCTTACGTCCTCAACAAAAATAAGAAACATCGATCAAAGACGCGCGAAATTTTTAGCAACGACACAACCTCGTGAAAATTCGCGAAACGGTGCGTTCGTCCCCGACACGCAAGCATAATTAATTTCCCCGTCGGTGAACGGCCGCCTGTCGTCCATTAATTCATTACGTTCACCGTCTTATTATATCTCGAGGGGGCGAAAACGGCAGAGTGCAAGGGTGCCCGGTGTGTATCGTTGCGCGAAGCCTCGGAAGCACAGGGAACCATACTTTTAATGAAGCTCGCCGACGGGCACCGGCCTTAACGATCGATTACCGTCGTAAACGTTACGCCTTTTTTACGCCCTTCCTCGTGGCTTCGTAAATGTCGGCGAGCTGACGGGGTGGTCGCTGCCGCACCGCCAACTTTTGCGCCGATAATAGCCCATCGCCCCCACGCAGGGAAGGGCATTTTCCTTCGAGGAACGTTGCACGAGATCCGCATCTATCACCGTGCAAGTGCTCCGCACTATAGTCCAGTGAAATTAGACGGAAATCTGCCCAATCTTCGGAATAAATCCCAGCAAGCTAAATTTTGGTATGGGCCTTTATTTGGTCGTTTTAAACAATATGTCAAAAGTCCCCATCGATCCGAGTGCCGCTAAAAATTTTACAGAGGGTTGAAAAAAAATAACAGTTTTTCGCGAATATCTCGTTATCTAGCAGTTTTGCGACAAAAATAGGTCTCACACAATTTATAACCTAGGAAATTCTCTACAAAAAAGGTTGTATGAGTTTTTTCGTAGGAGTAACCATTTTCATGTGTGCCGGGTTACCAAGTTTCAACCCCCATACTTTTGACAAGGGAAGATCCCGAACCCGGAAATTCAGAAAATTATGAAACTCTGTAAATATGTAGCGGAAGTCCTGCTGAGTACAACACAATTTCATTTGCTGCCCAAATTCACTCCAAGAGGGTGCAATTGACTCCTGAAAATTTTTTTATTTTGTATTATTACTCGCGAACTGTAGGAGATAGAAAAAAAGTGTTCAGGAAAAAGTTACTTCTCTTAATTAGGACTAACATTTGGTAAATTATAGTTCTTACAGTTCTTACGGTGCGTGAGTTATAACACAAAATCTAAAAAAAAAACGGATTTTCAGGGGTCAATTTCACCCTCTTAGAGTGAATTTGGGCAGCAACAAAAATTGAGTAATACATACCTATATATCCTCTACTTATCCCCAAAGATTAAAGTTTAAATTTGTTCACTCGAAGGGGGTGAAATTGACCCCTGAAAATCCGGCTATTTTCCGATTTTGTGTTATAACTCACGAACCGTAAGAACTGTAAGAACTATAATTTACCAAATGTTAGTCCTAATTAAGAGAAGTAACTTTTACCTGAACACTTTTTTTCTATCTCCTACAGTTCGCGAGTAATAATACAAAATAAAAAAAATTTCAGGGGTCAATTGCACCCTCTTGGAGTGAATTTGGGCAGCAAACGAAATTGCGTTGTACTCAGCAAGACTTCCGCTACATATTTACAGAGTTTCATAATTTTCTGAATTTCCGGGTTCGGGATCTTCCCTTGTCAAAAGTATGGGGGTTGAAACTTGGTAACCCGGCACACATGAAAATGGTTACTCCTACGAAAAAAACTCATACAACCTTTTTTGTAGAGAATTTCCTAGGTTATAAATTGTGTGAGACCTATTTTTGTCGCAAAACTGCTAGATAATGAGATATTCGCGAAAAACTGTTATTTTTTTTTTCAACCCTCTGTAAAATTTTTAGCGGCACTCGGATCGATGGGGACTTTTGACATATTGTTTAAAACGACCAAATGAAGGCCCATACCAAAATTTAGCTTGCTGGGATTTATTCCGAAGACAAATCCTAATTTCACTGGACTACTACGCAGTTACACGCGCGCACTTTTGCGCGCGGCGCTCGATTTGATTCGGTTCCAAACGCGGGCCCCGTGGCACCGTCTAGAGATGCTGTTACACAGCGACATAAGCTTGCAGAAATAGTTCTGGAGGTACAAATGACACTGCCGTCGCAGCTGCCGATTTTGTTTATAGAGCTCTAAGTCATATAGCGAGCGAATGTTACGGCGGCTGGCCACAGCAGCTGAGCACATGGGCCGTTCGGTTGAAATGGAGCGTGTAGCGGGCTTTAACAGCTCGTTGCGAGGCCAGTTTTATAGCGACCATTTTGGGTATGATGTTCCGTGGAAGAGGGTTCAATGAATTCGGGCGTAATTTTGTCGGATTTCTGGAAGCGACATGTGGGACACGAGAATTTGTTTATAATTTCCACGTTGCGAAAATGAATTTTTGATGACATGGGAAATTCATTGAGAAAGGGTGGTTCTTCTCGATTTAAATGGAGGAGGGAGGAACTTTGTGTGATTGGTGGGTTTGGAGATAAAAATTCATTTATAGAGCCTGCTTCTGTGGAAATTATTAACTGTGACGGCTTGTATTTTCTGAACAAGTTTGAAATCGGTACAGTGATGACTTAAACCCCTTCTAAGTTCACGTGGACTACATTGTATTTCAATTTCATCAAAATCCCCGAAGTCGTGTACAGGGGATGATCAATTTGACGCCTAATTTATTTGTAGAAAATTATTCTATTGGAAAGATTAAATATATAGTGGTGAGAAGAGCTGAAGGAAAAGAAGGTTAGTATTTTGTAAGGTAACATGCGGAAAAGAGATAAATATGTAAAAAGTTTTAATAAAATTCGCCTATATTTGGATTTTTTCTTAAGGGGGGAGCCCTATTTAGGACGCTAGAAATAAGGTGATTCTTGGGAATTTTTTTTTTAAGAAACTGTTAAGCGGATCTTTCCCAAACTTTCAGGGTATTTTAGTTCACATTCAAACAATAAAAATTAATTTTTTCATTACAAAGTGGTCGGTAGAAATAGAGATATATGAACATGTTCGTAAGGTATCGCCGCCGGAGTTGCAAATTGGCGATTGTAATTGTGGTCCCAATTCTTTCCTGAAATAAAAAAACCAAGGATTTTCTTATTTCTAGTATAATTATATCGTCGATGAACCTAAAAAACCAAAACAAAGTTGAAAATCGGCAAAATGGTGGGGCTTAAAAAAAAAGTTACAATTCTGCCCCAAAATTCTCGAATTACTCATGGAAAAAGAGTTGTTCAATTTAATTTATTTATAAGAGTTTTTTGGTCCATCGACGATATAATTATACTAGAAATAAGAAAATCCTTGGTTTTTTTATTTCAGGAAAGAATTGGGACCACAATTACAATCGCCAATTTGCAACTCCGGCGGTGAGACCTTACGAACATGTTCATATATCACTATTTCTACCGACCACTTTGTAATGAAAAAATTAATTTTTATTGTTTGAATGTGAACTAAAATACCCTGAAAGTTTGGGAAAGATCCGCTTAACAGTTTCTTAAAAAAAAATTCCCAAGAATCACCTTATTTCTAGCGTCCTAAATAGGGCTCCCCCCTTAAATGGAGGAGGGAGGAACTTTGTGTGATTGGTGGGTTTGGAGATAAAAATTCATTTATAGAGCCTGCTTCTGTGGAAATTAAAAACTGTGACGGCTTGTATTTTCTGAACAAATTTGAAATCGGTACTGTGATGACTTAAACCCCTTCTAAGTTCACGTGGACTACATTGTATTTCAATTTCATCAAAATCCCCGAAGTCGTGTACAGGGGATGATCAATCTGACGCCTAATTTATTTGTAGAAGATTATTCTATTGGAAAGATTAAATATATAGTTGTGAGAAGAGCTGAAGGAAAAGGAGGTTAGTATTTTGTAAGGTAACACGCGGGAAAGAGATAAATATGGAAAAAGTTAAAATAAAATTCGCCTATATTTGCATTTTTTCTTAAGGGGGTTGAATTAATAATTTGCGCAATTGGATCGATTTCTGTCGACTGGATTTTGTTGACGTATGAAGGTTTTAGAAAACGTGCCCTAAATGTTCAATATTGAAATTTGCAGAATTGAGAAAATCATGGAATTTTAAACCAGCCAGCTGCACGCAGCGCGTGACAGACGCTTCGATTTTTATAGACAGCGGAGTGTTTTGCGAAATGGCGATCCGGTGCGAATTAATCAGGGCAGTAAATAATGCTGTCGATAAACGGTGCTCGATAATACGCGACGCGAGGCCAAAATGGTTCGTTGGCGAGAAAATTCAATCAGAGCGAAATACGATATCATCCCAGATCTGCTCTGCAGATGCGGAAAATTTATCGGCAGACGTTTTTTGATCGAAAGATTTCGCACGCACCAGGGGGGCGATCAACGATTTGTCAGAAGAATATTACCCGCTGGTAGGATACCTGCTACAGTTACTTAATTAACACAACGCATTGTCACGCAACAAACCTTTTTTTAACTGACACAAGCTTAATGAAATCTATTCGACCCAGCGTGCTGCATAAAGCTCACCAAGCTTTCCAATGCCAAATATCTGCGCGTAAACCATTAACCTGTACTCCCGTAATTACACGGGATTGCCGCTATAAACACACAGCGTGTTAATAAATATTAATATGAATTCTTGCTGCAAAAACGGCCTCGGAGGCAGTAATTTATGAAGTTGACGTAATATTGTTCCGATGTAATTTCCACGGGAATATTGATTCGCGGCATTATTCAATCTACAACGTGATTACGAGCTGCTAATAACATCGTCGCGCAATTTGGTGCTGTCGTCTCTAAAGGAATTCAATTGAAATCAAATATTCATTAGGCTGGTCATGGCTAGCGCTCGGGTTAAGTAAAGCGCCGATGAATTACGTAGGGGATATTGTCACGCGAATACATTCCGTTAGAGGGTATTCCAATTCACTGATATTTATCGAACGAACCAGGAACACCTTTCGAATAGTTGTAACTCAATCGACGTCGAAAGTGACACTGTAATACACTAGTTTTATAAATATTAATTTCGGTAATAACATCAAATGATTAGAAAGCACGCCAACGTATGGCTTGAAGAGTTTTTCAGTATCTTAGAATTCTATTGTATCTGATACTGTTGCACTTCGAAGTGTTATTACAATTTAATTAAGCGTTGGAAGCAACCTGAATATTTGGAATATTAATAAAATTAGGTATGAGGATGGTTGGAAGAGGCAACGTAATGTAACAGCGTGGAACTGTAGAATTAGCTGAATATGTGTACGGAATAATTTCCTCTAAAGCAAAATCTAACTGTTCCTACAATAATACGTCTCCAGTCAGCTTACTTAGCGCTTCCATGCGTTCCAACCAATTTGTTATGAAAATGAAGGCAGAAATGTGGGCACGAATAGTTGAGATTGCGACCATTTGAAATCTGATAAATATAGAATGTTATCATAGATAACAACCCTTGATATTTCTCTGACATCTGTATTGATAGATGTTAGTACATGTTAATTTAAAATATTTAAAGATACCACGACAGGATGCAGAAGAAACATATTTAATTCTAAATATTCGAAAAATAAGCTCGACCTTAAAAATTGAAGGAAACCCAGAAACTGTCGGGGTTCATAGAATACGATACTGTGAACTCGATTGTTCCCCAAAAATTTGAGAACAGACTATTAACCGGTTAACTGGCACGGTCCTTTTCACTATTCGGGCCCAAACTGGTACCATCGAATAATTACGTGAATCACACAAAATTTGGTATACAGGGGTTTTTTGAGTCGCTGAACCGATTCCGGGGGTAATTTTTTTCATCTGACACCCCCAACCCCTAAACAAATAGAATTTAGGGGTGAGTTTGTCAATTCTTTACTAAACCTTTTTTTATTTGTGAAGTTTTCTTGTCTATAATTCGATTGCAGCAGTTACTTTTTTCAATGCCACCCCCAACCCCTGAAAAATAAGGGTTTAGGGGTTTAATTTTTTAGTTGTTTTATTTTCTACGATAAAGTTTCGAATAATTTTATACCTGAATTCTTCATCCATAAATTCCACCGCAAGTGCTTTTTTTTGATCCGCGATCCCAAAAACCCCTATATACAATTTTTCTATATCCCGATAGTATTTCAATATTTGGCGGCCATTTTGGTTCGCCATTTTGAGTCTGCTATATTGAATTTTACAATTCCAATGCCAAATTCAGATTCAGCGACCCCAAAAACCCCTATAGACAATGTTTCTATATCCCGATAGTATTTTAATATTTGGCGGCCATTTTGGTTCCCCATTTTGAGTCTGCTATATTGAAATTTAAAATTCCAATGCTAAATTCAGATTCAGCGACCCCAAAAACCCCTATATACAATTTTTCTATATCCCGATAGTATTTTAATATTTGTCAGCCAATTTGGTTCGGCCATTTTGAGTCTGCCATATTACAATTCCGATGCGAAATTCAGATTCAGCGACCCCAAAAACCATTACATACCAAGTTTCATTCAAATCGAGTGAAAAACAAAAAAGTTATTCCATTTCATCATATATGATACATTGCTAGAATTGGCCAGATTTTTGTTTGATCATATATGATACATTGCCAGTTAACCGGTTAAATATACCATTCACAAAATCAGAACGACACCAGTGATCGGAACCTTCTGGACCCCCTCGTTAAAAATATTATCCCATATATGTGATCTCTTCCTACGATTTCTGCGTGCTGAATTCGCTTCAGAAGCTGCGCCTCGCGAAACGCCCAGCGTGCACCTGCATCGGCGTTATTCAGACGTGAAATATTCATGAACACAGCTGCGCGTATTCTCGTGTCAAAAATTCCACACAAGGAACCACCGGGTGGTATCCGTGTCAAGAAAGAGCGGAGTGCACAAATCGCTCTCTTTGAACAGTTGCACGCGCGAGTGCTGCCGCCAGCGGTAGTTGTCATTGAAATTCTCCAAGCAAATTTTTGCGCGTCGTATCGCGCACCCGCTACGAATAACTTACACCGTAGAATTTTCCACTCAATTTCACATCGGCGCGGCCAAAAGAAGTTTCTGTAAAACGTTTCCGTAAAATGTTGCCTTAAAGAGCGCTGCACGCGCAGGATATTTCTAGCGGAAGCGTGGGTTCTCGCAATTTTCAAAGAGCACCGATGGAAATCGAGTTCCCTGCGGTAACCGCTACAGCAAAGACATTGTTATCCTTTAGCTTATTGCTCCTGTCACGCCGCACAATGTTCGACGGTCTTCGTTGCATTATTGGCCGAAACCAGAGATGGGCAAAGATAATATCTAAATAAACTCGAATAAAAGATACTTTACGTATATTCGTTATTCGCAGCTTCGGATAAAGATGAAAACCTTTTTCGACGGTTCGAATAAAACTTCCTCGAATAAAGAAATTATCTTTCGCTTTCGAATAAATTCTCTTCGAATAAAACAATTATCTTTCACCGTCGAATAAATTCACTTCGAATAAAAAAATTATCTTTCGCTGTCGAATAAATTCACTTCGAATAAAAAAATTATCTTTCGCTGTCGAATAAATTCACTTCGAATAAAAAAATTATCTTTTGCTGTCGAATAAATTCACTTCGAATAAATTTATTTATCCGTGGTGTTTCGAATAAAGATAAATCGTGTTATTCGAACACTCGAATAATGAATAAAGTATCTTTTATTCGACACGTTATTTAAATAATTTTTTATCTAGATAATGCCCATCTCTGGCCGAAACGAATCGTTTGCAAAAATTCGAGATCGTCGGTAACATGCTTTGTTCAAAAAGCTGGAACGAAGCGCGACGTCAAACGACTTACCCGTATTTCCCGCCAACGGAGCTTCTTACAAATCAATTTAAATGTAAATGGCATCGAGAGACGCACAAAGGATGGGAATTCAATGTCCGATAATAGAAAGTGCCGCGACTTCGATTCGCGGGAATGTCGATGCGATGTAACGATTAAATCCCACTTTTGATCGAGCAATGCCGCGGAATGAGTTAGCTCGAGCGAGGGACACTTTATTGGCGGCTGTTAACCCTCGCCTGGCTGACAACGTAACTCGTTAGGTATTAGTATTAGTCGTTGAAGAAGATGAGGATTTTAAAGGACTTAGATGGTAATAAGTTGAGAATCTAATTTAAAAGTGGATTCCGAGGTGTGTATGAATAAATCTATAACGCGAAATGGAGAATAAGTAAAATTGTAAGAGTCAAATTTTGGTTAAAGCTTGACCAGGTTCTTTTTGTTCTTTGTTGCGAATCGAAGGTAGAAATAAAAGTTTCTTTTGACATTGTTATCAACTCTCGCGTCCAATATTTAACATCTGATCTTATATTATATAGGACTTTAAATATTCTAAGTCGCTTCCTGCAAAACTAAGAATTCTGAGTTACGCTCGTTTGCCCGCCCACCAGAGAAATACCTCTGAAGATGTACGATTGATCTTAACTATACATTGAAAAAAAATCCTTTCGTCGTTCAGTAGATTTTTATATAAAAAATAAGTCCACAAAAATTCAGAAAGATTGGTGCAGTAGTTTTTCAGATATCTTGCTCACCGTTTGTAAAAAGGCTTCTCGGGATGTCGTTGTATTTTTATTATAACCGTTAATATTTTTTTACAAAAAAAATTGCTAAATGTTCTTTAAATGTTGCTCTTTTAAGCGCAAAAAGTTCTGTAAAAATATATGCTTCCGCTTTTTCAAAAAAAATTCGCCTCTTTTCGGCCTCCTGAGTAGGTAGAACAACTTAAGGGGTTAAAACTGGTGGGATAACTCTGGAGGTGATTTCAAATAAATTTATGAACTTAATAAAAAATGTAACATATGGTCCTTATGATATGTATAAAGAAGAACCAAAAAATGTTTTTTCAGATTTTTTGAACGATAAATGGCGGCACGAAATTTTCACACATTGGACCTAGAACCAAAAGACAAAAAGTTATTTAATCTACACACTAAATACTAGAGAAGTACTCAAGATTTCGAAAAAATAATGACTTTTGAAGGAATGGCGAACATACGAATTCCTTCCTCCTCTTGAATTTTCTAGAAAGAAAGGATAGTTTTCATATTTTCGCTGTTCCTTCAAAATCACTATTTTTTTTCGAAATCTTGGGTACATTTCTAGTATATAGTGTGTAGATCATAAAACTTCATATCCTTGTTCTAGGTCCAACGATGTGGACGTCGAAAATTCCACCGCGGAATTACTCAAATGGAAAATTCGCATCGGCTGTGCGGCTATTCCCTAGTAGAAATTTGTCTCGTTTTCCCCTATTTCTGGTGAGGTAATAGCCAGGCTTGGATAGGGAAAAACTAGGAAGGAAAAACTAACTAAATTCCGCCTAAAACCCAGTCTGTAAAACTGGAATAGTTGTAACTCGACTCTGGCTAACTAGTGCACATCTAGTTTTTCCCTTTTAATTCCTGGCTAGTTATAACCTGACTCAAGCTGTCAAGTCCATATCTAGTTTTCCTTATTGAAGTTTAGTCTAGGTTTTCGCCACCAGAAACTTGTAAGGAAATGTGTGGAAAAATTCGTTGAAAAAAAAACAATCAAATCTATATTTAAAGATATTGCAGCAAGTCAAACATATTTATTGAATAAAGCAAACATGGAATCTAATGAGCGGAAAAAAAGTAAGTTCTAAATACGTTACTTCATATATCAAGATATTCGTACGTGGCAAAATACTAGTTTTATTACTTCTTTATAGCACCATAACCTCATTTTTCATAATTATCTTTGTATAAACACCCATAAACATTAAAAAATCTGGGCAAAGGAGTTTGGAAAATGAAAGGCTTCAAGTGAAGGAGTACGAAAAGGCTTTGAGTGATGTATTGCCGAACGCTAAAGATTGGAGTGGAGGTAGAAGTCAGCGAAAGAAGAAGGAAAATACCGAAGAAGCTATTTTACTTAAAATAACGAATAAATAAAAGTTGTAAAATGTAAAGTCATACATAAAAAGAATCATGTAATTCAACCTATACTCTATACCTATACTATAGATTATATACTATAGTTTATTTATTCGTTATTTTAAGTAAAATAGCTTAAGGTGACAGTAATTGGTTAGGTGTCAGTAATTGGGTCCTTTACCCTATTACAATTTTATTCGGCTTCTTCGGTAGGTATTTTCCTTCTTCTTTCGCTGACTTCTACCTCCACTCCAATCTTTAGCGTTCGGCAATACATCACTCAAAGCCTTTTCGTACTCCTTCACTTGCAGCTGCAGCCTTTCATTTTCCAAACTCCTTTGCCCAGATTTTTTAGTGTTTATGGGTGTTTATACAAAGATAATTATGAAAAATGAGGTTATGGTGCTATAAAGAAGTAATAAAACTAGTATTTTGTCACGTACGAATATCTTGATATATGAAGTAACGTATTTAGAACTTACTTTTTTTTCCGCTCATTAGATTCCATGTTTGCTTTATTCAATAAATATGTTTGACTTGCTGCGATATCTTTAAATATAGATTTGATTGTTTTTTTTTCAACTAATTTTTCGACACATTTCCTTACCCCGGGTCCACACCAAGGCGAACACGAACAAAAACATTGTTCGCGAACTTTTTCGTCTGTTCTTGCCAAGTCCACATCGCTGCGAACATGAAAAAAAACTCAGCGTACGAACCGTATGTGAACGTACGCTGAGTTTTTTTCATGTTCGCAGCGATGTGTACTTGTCAAGAACAGACGAAAAAGTTCGCGAACAATGTTTTTGTTCGTGTTCGGCTTGGTGTGGACCCGGGGTTACAAGTTTCTGGTGGCGAAAACCTAGACTAAAATTCAATAAGGAAAACTAGATATGGACTTGACAGCTTGAGTCAGGTTATAACTAGCCAGGAATTAAAAGGGAAAAACTGGATGTGAACTAGTTAGCCAGAGTCGAGTTACAACTATTCCAGTTTTACAGACTGGGTTTTAGGCGGAATTTGGTTAGTTTTTCCTTTCTAGTTTTTCCCTATCCAAGCCTGGCTATTACCTCACCAGAAATAGGGGAAAACGAGACAAATTTCTACTAGGGGGGTTGTGCCGCCATTTACTATTGCTAAAAAAATCTGAAAAAAAATTTGTTTCTTCTTTATACACATCACAAGAACCCTACGTTACATTTTTAATAAATTTCATGAATTTCCTTAAAATCACCTCCAAAGTTATCCTACAGAGTCAACATTAAAGAGAGGTACGCCGAATTATGTAATTCTTCAGATCCACGAGAAATTTAATGAATTTTATTTATTTTTTACGCGATTAGGAGACCTGGACGAGCGATCCCGATGCACTTGTAGATCACGCAAGATGGTCCCGTGTCAGGGGGATTTCTAAACTCGCGAATCACCCAGACGACGTGTCGACGTTAATTAATTCAGAATCCCGTCTGGATCCTTCGCGGAAGGTTTAAACGAGGCCGTAAAGCGGGGCTGATTTTCTGCGTCCTCCCCGACACGCGCGCATCGCCGAATCCTCGACTGCCTCTTCGCGGAGATGCAAATTTCTGACGGCATCCCCGAGGTATGCCCCGTAAATCGGGGACAAATCGCAGGAACGAGCGTCGTCGCAGTCCCCTCGCGACCCCCGCCGATGGATTACCGTCGTTTCTTTTAGCGGGGGCGAAATCGTGTCACCTCGAGCCATCATCTGACGCCGTACTGGGAAATCCTTCTCGTACTGCACGAGCGACTTAATGGATTAAAAAAGGGAGAAGGGAAAATCCAAAAGACGAGCGAAAGGGGCAGCGTGGAATGTTTGGCGGGGTGGTTGGTTTTGAAATTTTCCAAGTTTCCATGTGTTGATAATAAACGATAGATTTGTGTTTTAGATTTTTCTTTCCATCAAAAGGAGGCACGGAAGATAGATGTTTTATTTTAAACTTGTTGGTTGCATCAAGCTTTATTGAATTCGCGTCGAGGGTAATAAGAATAAAGCAACTCGATCCTGACGTCCATCAATTCGAACGTTCATTTCCATTTAACTAATTCAGCGGTAGATTAAATAAACATGAAATATGCATGTCCATTAGGGTGGAACGAAATATAGGGGCAAAATATTTTTTTATTATTCATGACTTCTAATTGTGGGCAAAAGTTGCCTTTTATAATGTTATTTAAGCTGTGAAAGTTTGATCTTGATCAACAAATTTTTTGAGGTGCCGCAAGCCATTCAAAAATTCATATTCACTGATTGTGGGCCTTTGAATGGCTTGCGGCACCTCAAAAAATTTGTTGATCAAGATCAAACTTTCACAGCTTAAATAACATTATAAAAGGCAACTTTTGCCCACTATTAGAAGTCGCGAATAATAAAAAAAATTTGTTGCCCCTATATTTCGTTCTACCCTAATGTGCATTTAGAAAAGCGTTGACTGTCTTAATTACCTACTTCAAATGTTTCTTGAAAAACAAATAACACAATTTTCTGTATCAGAAGCACTGCAACTTATACACCAGTTCACGGTTTCGATCTGTTACCAAACACGAGCTCAATAATTCACCCTCATTCCACCCTTATCACCCCGAAAACTGCACCACTAAAAGATCCTTCTTCCACTCCAAACATTTAGTTGCGAAGGTTCTCAAGCCCCGACGAACACCCCCGGGATTTAAAAACTGCCATTGCAGTATTAAAATTCGTCTCAGCCCTACGCCTGCCTGGATAGCGCTGCCAACATTAACAGCGTTGTAAACAGGGACTTAATACCGGTATAATGCTCATACCGGTATTTCGCCAATACAGCTATACCGAAACCGATATCATACCGAAACAGATAAATACCGAAACCGATATCATACCGAAAAAGATAAATACCGAAAACAATCGGTTTTCGGAATTACCGGTAACCGAAATAAATACCGGTATTTTTTCGGTATTCTTCTCGGTGAACACCGAAACCTACCATGTTACTGAAAAGAATACCGAAAAAATACCGGTATTTATTTCGGTTACCGGTAACCTTTTGTTTTCGGTATTTATCTATTTCGGTATGATATCGGTTTCGGTATAGCTGTATTGGCGAAATACCGGTATGAGCGTTATACCGGTATTAAGTCTCAGACGAAGATACAACCGAAAAATACCGGTATAATACCGGTATTTTACGTACCGGTAGGAGTCCCTGGTTGTAAACGCCGTTCGCGTAACGTTAACCCTGGCGCGTGCACAGGGGCTTCTAATTGTTTCGACGCACGGCGCGCGAAGGCAGTCGAATTATTTGTAATCTGCCCAGCAAGCGTGCAGCGTAAAGGGTGAGATTTGTTTAACGCGCTTGTTCGACCTTAACGAGTATCGATTGCCACTCCGCGGATAATGGTACACCGGGATTCGGCGCTGCCTGCGGTAGATCAACCGAGAGGGACTGCCGCAGTTTCTAATTGCTCGAGCCGCGCTGGAATTTAAAGACAGGTTCGAACGATCGGCTATCGTTTTTCAAGGTATTCCGACGCTGTTACGTTAATGAACGGAATTCATTGCCGAAGCACGATTCTTCGCGGTGTTCCGAGGCGGAATTTATTCATGGATGATTGTATAACGTTTCCAGGGGCAGCTGGCTCGAACGAAGGAGCCAGAAACAGGCATTCCGGAGATTTGTGGGACTGATCGAGTTCCAAGGGAAGCTGGAACGACCGCGTTCATTACGGAGATTTCAAAGATGCTAAATGCGAGCAGGTTTTACCACTGATGGGGGGGAAATCGCGAGGAATTCGCCGAGCCCTTCGCGGGATTCTCTAATTGCTGAACTCGTCGCGGGTTAAAGGTGAGCGCTGCTTAAAAGATTCCCTTCCAACGAAGAGTCATACACATTTTGGTGGAGGCGAGTCTTTCTGTTATGGCTTCGCGATTTTTACATGGTTCGAATTTGTGGAAGTAAAGTGGGTGCGACTTTGTATTAAGGGGGAACACCACTGTGACGGCCGGAAAAGTAGGCCATTTTTAAGAATTTTTTTTCAGGAATAATTTACAGTTTTCATAGAAAATTTTTATTACCTACCTTTAGTACGCTGTCTTAAGAGACTATACAAAAAAATAAATAGAAGAACATCCTTAAATTTTAATATATTAATTAATCTTCTAGACCCCCCATGCGAGCTGGTCGAATGTGTAATTATTGGACAGCAGATCCGAAATCAAATTTCATTTTTTTTTTATAAACTATATGAGTGTAGTTTCCGTTGTGCGTACCGATTTCTTAATCAAATTATTTTTGTAAAAATGGTGCGCTTTAGAAGAAAATTTTCGAAAATCCGCGAATAAGATGGACAGTTTTTCGAGCGTATTTAAAAAAATTGGTTTTCAATCAAAGAATCCGTACGCACAACGGAAACTACTCTCATATAGTTTATAAAAAAAAAATAAATTTAATTTCGGACCTGCTGTTCCATAGTTACACATTCGATCAGCTCGCGTGGGAAGATCTAGAAGATTAATTAATATATTAAAATTTATGCATGTTTTTCTATTTATTAATTTTGTATAGTCTCTTAAGACAGCGTACTAAAGATAGATAATAAAAATTTTCTATGAAAACGGTAAATTATTCCTGAAAAAAAATTCTTAAAAATGGCTTACATTTCCGGCCGTCACAGTGGTGTTCCCCCTTAAGGGGTAATGACACTGTAGAGCACGGAAGGGCAGCCTGATTTTGAGAATTTTTTATGCGAGTATAGTGAATGGAATACAAAATTTGTTTGCAGGGCTTTATTGTACATACCGTGAAGTATGAACAGAATTTTTTTTTAATTTTTGTAATACAAAATGGCGGCGCCACAGCTCAGCGAAAGAAGCTTCTTCTGAAAAACAGTGTTCCGCGGCGGGAAAGATTTCTCCTTCAATTTTTCACTTCAGTAGAACACAAATTCGACAATTTTTTAGTTGTATATAAGATTATCTCCGGATGTACATGAGGAAAGTAAAATATTCTGATTTTTGTAAGAATGGGGCGTGATTGAACACAACACGGAACTGCCACAACCTCGAAATTGTTGAAACGTTTTGTTCAATCACGCACCATTCGTACAAACAACAGTATTTTTTAATTTCCTCGTGCACTTCCCGAGATAATCTTACATAGAACAGAAAATTTTTTTGTTTTTGGTTCTAGGTAAAAAATGGAAGGAGAAATCTTTCCGGCCGCGGAACACTGCTTTTCAGAAGAAACTTTCTTTGTTGAGCTGTGGCGCCGCCATTTTGTATTATAAAAATTAAAAAAAAAAAATTCTGGTCCTACTTCAAGGTATGTACAATAAAGCCTTCCAAACAAATTTTGTATTCCATTCACAATACTCGCATAAACAAATTCTCAAAAGCAGGCTGACTTTCCAGGCTCTACAGTGTCATTACCCCTTAAAGAAACAAAACAGAGAGATCACTTTAAGGGCTGATTTCACCGTTTCAGATTGAATTAATCCATTCGCAACGAAGTTTCATTGAAATCAGAATCTTCGGGCTGCGAATGTTCCCTTGTGTACAGAGCGCAAAGATCAGTTTCGCGCAGCACACCGAGGCACACAAAATCCCCGTTCCGTTCCCAGATAAATACGTCGTATTGCTCAGCTGAGAAGCACTTGGTGCACAGGTTCACCCCTTAAATCCCGCCACCTCCGGCAATTAAACTCCGCTGCACGACTAACAGTAGTTTCTCTCAATTTCGGCCAGCACCGATACGGAATCTCGCGATCGCCTCCCACGTACACAGATTGATACCCGTTCGAGTCGGCGAGCGGTTTATCAGAGCGCCGCATCGCCTCGCGACCCCCCGACGAGCCGTCAAACTGTGCCACAAATATTGAGGCACCAGGCAATTTCGCGACGCCGCATAAAACCGTCTCGTCCGGCGTTAAGTCGCCCGGTCCGAGCAATTACGAGAGTATTTAGTGGCTGTAATTAACTCGCCTTTAAGCAGTGCCACCTTCGAGCCAGGGCAGCTCAGTTAATCCCACGAAACCATTTCCACCCTCTCGTTTTTTATGGACTCGGAAACTTTTCCGGCGAAATCCCCGTCGAAATTAATCGACAACAGGCTTCGTTCTACCAAAAACTTTTCACGTCGAGACACTGGGCAGCAACGACTGATTTGTGAGTAGCAAAATTGTATCTGATTAGAATGTCATTGAGCAGCTGATCGAAGGAAACTCGAGGGGTGCGAGCGACATTCTTGCAAGCCTGAACGCCAAATAAGTCTCCCGCCTCTTGCTTTGGGGCTTAAAACAGTAGGGGCTGGTGAGAGCTGTATCTCTGGAACGCACGAAATGGAATTAGGCTTGTAAAAGCAAGTGCTCCTTTGTGTCCCTTTGTCCACCGCCAGAAAGTACGCCGTGCTGGCCACTCGAATTCGGTCAGAAGAAAATCTTCGCGACGAGAGATACGGTCTTTGTGCGGAGCAGCTGGCGCTCGTTAAAGTCTACAATCGAGTTTTATTTCTGCCATTAAACTGCGCAAAAGTGAAGACGTTACCGAGCCACTCTGTAACGATGGAACGTGGTGTTCCGTTATTTTGCCAATGAAACCAATGTACGGGAGGAAAAGGTGCGCGAGGGGTAACTGATTGCTTCGGTATAGTTGGAAACTGATCTGGCGCCTCGTTCTCAGGTGGAAGGGAGAAAAAGTGAAGTGAAGAAGATTTAAAGGGCAATTTTACGAAGCTTCAGGAAACAGTGTAACTTTGGGTACTGGGTTATAACCAGAGTTGGGCAAAGCTAATATCTAGATAACATCTAGTTAAAAGGTCCTTACGGTTAGTCGTTAGTCAAAGGGTGACTAAAGATGATTTAGCTTAGCTTTAGTCATGACGCCAGAGCTGAAGCCGGTTATTCAAGGATCTTTAGCTCTTGGGTTGTGACTAACGTGGTTTCAGCTTTCATTCAATTTTTAGTCGAGGAAACGACTAACCGGCGAAAGCCTTTGCGGCCTGACCCGCGCGCGGTCGCCTACCGGTCAGATTCTACAGAATCTGAATTTCTTTATTTTTCATCGTATCAGTATGAAAGTGACGTCAATGGATTATTGGTGTTCTCCCGATTAATTGGACAGAAAATAATTTAAATCGGACTATTTTTAACGAAACGGGCTTTGAATTCTGCAAACAAATTTCTCACGTAATCTCCTTAATTATGGTCCGAATTATATCATTTTCATCGGGAAGTCATGAGAAATCGATTGGCAATACTTTTATTAACACTTATCAAAAACAGGAAGATTTTATGTGGCCCGTCGGTTTTATTGCTCTCGGCTGTCAACGGGCGGTCTACTGGGGCCCGAAGGTCCTCGCTCGCAAGCGAGAAAGCAAAACGGTGGAGTGGGTAGGTCTTTTCCGATAATCCGAGCCCAAAGGCTTCTCAACAATCGAAAGATTGTACATACATATTCTTTCTGATGCTTTCGCCTACAATTATTATGTCTTCCCGATGAAAATGGGCCCAAAAATGATATAATTCGGACCATAATTAAGGATATTACGTGAGAAATTTGTTTGCAGACTTCAAAGCCCGTTACGTTAAAAATAGTCCGATTTAAATTATTTTCTGTCCAATTAATCGGGAGAACACCAAGAATCCATTGGCGTCACTTTCATATTGATACGATGAAAAATAAAGAAATTCAGATTCTGTAGAATCTGACCGGTAGGCGACCGCGCGCGGGTCAGGCCGCAAAGGCTTTCGCCGGTTAGTCCCCTTCTAGACTAAGAATAGAATGACAGCTGATCAACGATAGTCACAACCCACGACTAAGGGGTCTTGACAACCAGCTTCAGCTCTGGCGCCTTGACTAAAGCTAACTCAGGTAAGTTTTAGTCGACTAAGGAAAAAGGTGAAGTAGCTTTAGTCGAAACGTTATTTCAATCACTTTTTAGTCGAATGAAATTTAGGCGATGAAATTCCTAAAAGAAACGTTGCAAATCGTTTAGAACTATTCAAAATTAGAATTTCCAGAAATATAAATGCAAGAACGCGTAGAACACCTTCGGCAAAATAATTCCTCCTCTCCACAAACTCGAAGATTAAAAATCATTCTCCACTATAATAACATCCCAACTGTCCCGCTCAATTTTCACTGCCACCACTAACAATAACTACCATTTACCCTCTAACACCCCGCGAACGTACGCTTTATTAATCACAACCACCCCTCCAATTTGCCTCAATTATCCGCAGTCACTTTCCACCAACATTTGCTCGCATCGCAATCAGTTGCACCGACGCAAACGCCACCCTCCATGAGGGATGCTTCAAAGAGTGACGAATATCGTTGGCGGGGGCGAGGACTGAAGAAGGTATCGCGGGACGCGCGAAAAGAGCGGGGGAGGTAAACAGGAGACGAGAGATGCAGCTCGTCGTTCAAACTCCACGGTACGCTGGCCGGCGTGGGGTGAAAGGGGGCGCGCCTGGATGAAACATAGGGGCGGACGGGGGTTTGTTCCGCGATGAGCGCGGGCTGCATTTCAAGCAGGACTAACTCTTTGCCCCTCGAGGTCCTTGCTCGAGTATTACGTCGATGCCAGTCTCACCCTTGCTCTCTCTCCTCCGCATCGTCCTCTGTGCTCTCGCCCCCTCTGTCCCCGTCGTTTATTATCGTCGTTATCGCCGTTATCGGGCCGTACGATCTCCGATATCGCCGCTTTCGTTAACGCCGCGGGAGCACGGAAACGGTTAATAGAATCACGGCTCTCCATGGCCGTGACGAAACGTTGCTTCCTGCGCGCCAGCAGGACTCGGGCAAGCATTGCGATAAGTGCTGCTCTTTTCGAGGCTGCCGATTTCATCGCTGGGCTCATGGTATTGTTTCACGGCGCAGTCGAAAGTAGAGTACGATCTTGGTTATTCAAGCTGGTCCGGCGATACGAATTTAACAATGCCGCGATTGGAGATTTTTGAGTAAATTTACGGTCTCTGCTCGCTGTGCGTCTTTTAGAAATTTATTGACTATTCAGTGGTATTTGGGAAATCATCAAAGCAATGTATTCTACAACAGTGAAATACCTCCGCGCTTTGCTTTGGGCCTACGAGATATTAAGGACTCCTTGAAAACACATTTCACCCCGTTTCACCACCCCCTTAGGGGTTGATTAGGGGAAAATCTGGAAATCGGTTTTTAGGCATTTGTGTGGGTAATCTTTGTAAGTAAAAACCAAGTTGATATCTAATCGGGCCTAAGAGATATTAAGGAATCCTTGAAAACACATTTCACCCCGTTTCACCACCCCCTTAGGGGTTGATTAGGGCAAAATCTTGAAATTGGTTTTTAGGCATTTATGTGGGTAATCTTTGTAAGTAAAAACCAAGTTGAGATCTAATCGGGACTGAGTGATATTAAGGAATAGGTGAAAACACATTTTACCCCGTTTCATATCCTTAGGGGTTGATTAGGGGAAATGCTGAATTTGTAGGCATTTGTGTGGGTAACCTTTGTAAGTAAAAACCAAGTTGATATTTAATAGGGCCTAAGAAACAATGAGTCCGAGAAAACATATTTCACCCCTTTTTACCCCCTTCGGGTTGGAATTCCAAAAAATCCCTTCTTATCGAGCACCTACGTCACAAAAGGATTACGGTGATGAATCAGTGACACAACGATTATATAAGTATAGATATAATAGAAATCTTTGAATGGCATTTTGTGATTTCATAGAAAGTAGTGAATTCAAATCTTGGAATTACGTTGGTGTGGGAATAATCACTTATTATAACATATTCTTGTGTATATTGTTAATAAAAGCTGAAGTGTTCTCGTTGGTTTCAATTCTGTTTTCATATCCCTAAACCCTTTTCTTAACCCTGTAGCTGTAGCACGTTTCAAATGAAAGCTGATCGCTGTGTGTGTCTTTAGAAGTGAAATAAAGGAAGAAATAATTGAAATCATGGAGAATTCTTACACTGGACCTTGTACTATTTTTATTAGTTTATTACCTTCTACTTAGCACACGTTTTAAACGAAAATGGGTTGATTGGACTCCCCTGAACGTCAAGCGATAACATGCAGTGATTCTTCAGAACATAATATCGATAAACACAGCGAGCACACAGATTGTTCGATAAATGGAATACGCTTTCTTCAACGGCTGAAGTGTTATTACAATCTTAATGCTACCAGAAGATTTGAACGTAACAACAGAGGGAGAAATGGAGCCTAAGTGCTCGCGAGTATCGGATGAAGAACGATACTTCTAACGAGTGAAGAGAAGTGGCATGAAAAAAAAATATCCGGAGCATTTCGTTCGACTAAATTATACGGTAAGCTTCCCTTATTATTTTCCCCTTCAACAATGCACTGTATTATTTTAGATTGATTGTTTTCTCCTCTGCCAGTCCATTCACGTACGAACTACTTTCGCCTCTGTCACAGACCGAAATATATTCTAAAGAGTGCGCGTGAAAATTACATAACTTGTTCGCGAAAAAGATTCTACCGGAACAGAAATGAAAAATTTACATCGTTTCAGCTGGCGCTTCAATACTCAGTCACAGAAACGTACAATTTGAGATTCACAAAGCTGCACTGTGCGAGACGGGGAAATTTAATTTCACTGACGAACAAGGAATTTTTCATTTCAATATAGAATCATCGAAGGAATTTGTTATTCACGCGGCACGTTCGATTCCGCAAGTTTCACCGTAAGGCAGACGATAACACGCATCGTTACGCGTGCCACCATTTCGCAGGGACTAATTAACTGTGTACCATCGCCATTAATACCGCGCATGAAATATAATTCCCTGTTAATGAGAGTTTCATTTTAATGCCGCGCAGATTAATTCGCGAATGTTATTTTGGCACTGCTCTCCCATCGGCATATCCATTGAAACATTCCATTCCGACGGTCTCGCGAATTATTTCGATTCACTGATATTAAAATTCACAACTGCTAGATTCATATCGAGACCCACCAGCGGCGCTGGCCGTGATGGACACACCGGTTCTCGTTAGATCACCGAAGTTAAGCATCACGGGGCGGGTACTGGGGAAAGATGGGTGACCACCAACCTTTCTCCCGGTACGACGCTCGCTGCTGGGACCGGAGGGAGAGGAGAGGAAAAGTTATAAGAGACTATAGTTCGTCGGGCTATATAAGCGATAATAATGCTTGAAATGCCATCCTGCTAACCACAGGAAAAAACAGAAACAAAAAAATAATATCGAGACCTTGACGAAATTAGGGGAACCTTTTGCTGGGTCGTGATAGGCGAATCCAGCACGAAGTGCCAGTAAAAAGTGTAATTCCCGGAGTAGAGAAAACAGGAGAGCAAGAAGCATCGGGCGATAAGAGCGAGTATGAAGCGCGTTGTGAAACCGAATCGGCCAAAGTTCATCGAGCTCCGAGGACTCGGAACGGAAAGGATGGTGCTTCGCAAAAAGTGAGCGATATCTGACCTAAACGAAGGGATCGCCGGATTTGGGAATTTATCGCCTAGCTTCAGTGTCCGGCAAACTCCTCACTTGTAGTCGAGCCAATAATGCACGTGGGATTCCATTCGCTAAGATTCACGCTAAACTGTCACATCGGCTCGCAGCCCCTACTGTCGCGTAAAAAATAACACGTTCGAGCTTCGCTACGCGAATTCCTCACCGCGCGGAAAGAGCTACGGAACCGGGAGGAGGGAATTTTTCGCCACGAACTCGCTGGAACTGCCACCCTGTTAATTAACTCCGCGCGTAGCTCAAATACCGCAACTTACTAATTCACCCCGCCGTAATTGCAACACTTTATAGAGCGCGGTTCATCGCGAGCATAATGAGATTTAGCCCCGCGACACTGATCACGATCATGTACCAAGGAGACCGGGCCTCGGCGCTGAGATGAACCTGAATGATCAGCGGAAATATTGACGCTACGTTCGAGCATCACGTGTAACTATTCTTTCTATCTACCCCCTGGATGTCAGTGGATATAATTATCGCGTCCCACGCGATTCCTCTTCAGGAAACCCATTCATCGATCTCCCGTCTGTTTTCGCTCCTAACGTCCACCTTCCGCAAGTGTCTAATCGACACGTTTATCCCGCGGAAGGGTTGAATTCCGGGTTCGCAGGCGGGACAAGAACATCTCCGCCGGGTGGCGAGCGTTCGAACTCGTCGACTTACCGCGGCACTCAGCGAATTAAATCGTGCCGGCGCGTAATTAATTCGCGAACCTCGGCCAGGACCAAGCTCCCTGCTTCCAGCACTGCTTTATCTCGCGCCACCGCGAGTCGCCCGACGGCATTCACAGCACTGCGCACTTTGCCGACAGATATACTTCGATTGGCCTTTGTCGACGAAACCGCCGGCAGATTATCCGCTTTGCCGTGTGAAGAAGCTCCTGCTTCAACTTCGCGTACTCGCACAAGTCACACGTAGAGATGCACCACTGTCGAAGGGACTCGGGGGGGGAGGAATTTCACGCGCCACTTGAAAACAGCGAGGCTACCCTCGAACGTTGACGAAGCCGCGCGATTGGGGGAGCACTGAGGAGAGATGGACGCGAGTACACCGACTTTTCCCGCCAGTGCGGACTGGCGACGGGCTGTTTCCGGTTTCCTCCGAGGGAGAGCGAGAGAGGACTGAGCGGCTCTCGGCTGGCAGGCCTCGGTCGGCGGGGTGGCACCCTCGGTAACGGGGCTGTGGCACAGCGCGCTTGCGTTACGCTCCTGCGCGCGTATAACCACCCCAATGCCGCCCTCCCTCCACTGCGCCCTTCCGTCACTCGCGAGGCCCATCTTTGTTCCGTCGACTTCCTTTTTGCCGCCGGAAGTGCCCGAAATTCTGTGGGTCGCGTCGGGACAGACGGCAGATACGCTGGCGGCGATTATTGGCGGGATATCGGCGTCTCACCCTGAAGTTTCGGGGTGTGGAGCCGGCAGAGCGGGGAGGGTGGTATGCAAACAACTGGGGGATCATTGTAGGTGGTTTTGCTGGACTGTTTCGGGGATCTTGAAGGCAGCGAATGGCGGGAGATGTTGGATTCGATTGTGATATTAAGGGGTAACACCACTCTAAAGGCAGAAAAAAATACCTAAATTTGACAATTTATTTTGGGAGTATGACAAACGGAATAGAATTTCTTTTCAGCGGGTTTATTTAACACATATTGAAGTACGAAAAACAATTTTTTTATTGTCATTTTCATACAAAATGGCGGCGACAGAGCCTGTCGTCGAAAACAGCTTTTTTGAAAACACCGCCACGGGAGGACGGATTTCTCGGCATGTATGAGTCCGGGAACCAAAAATAAAAAAAAATTATAATCTCTATACAATTGGCTTTGGAAGTACGTAGTGTTTTTTTTTTTTAATCAATTTTTGTGGAAGTGGTGCACTTTTTAAGAAATGAATTGATTTTTTGCCCTAAACATGAGCATTAAATTGTTTATAAAAAAAAGAGTTTACATTCAATCAAAAAACGGCTGCGTACTTCCAAAGAGAATATTGTTGTGAAGCTACTGTAAAAATTTCAAATCGATCCATGCAATAGTCTCCGAGAAATCCGTCCTCCCAGTTTGAAAGAAGTGGTTTCGACGACGGGCTCTGTCGCCGCCATTTTGTATGAAAATGACAATAAAAAAATTGTTTTTCGTACTTCAATATGTGTTAAATAAACCCTCTGAAAAGAAATTCTATTCCGTTTGTCATACTCCCAAAATAAATTGTCAAATTTAGGTATTTTTTCTGCCTCTAGAGTGGTGTTACCCCTTAAGGGGTCGTTCCTCTAATCACGCCGCAAAATTCGGCAACATTCAGGTTTTTTTTTCTCAGTGAATACAACGAATGACAATGTCAAACTTTTTTTCATTTATTAAGCTACTTGTAATGTATACGGAACAATTTTTTAAATACACTTTCAACTGTGTTTTTTCAATTTTGTCTGGAAGTAAAAATCGCGCCGTTGAAAAGAAATACCTCCCTGGCGAGAGTGATTTCAGCTCACTGACTCATTAGAAACAAAAAACCGAACTGATTCTTAATCATTATAAGTACCGCTATCGCAGGTGCCAGAATTAGCCAAGTAAGTGAAAATTTAACAAAATTGCGCGCACTCAAATTTCAAGTCTCGATAATTTTCCATTCCTACTTGAAGTTTGAATGCGCGCAATTCTGTTAAATTTTTACTTACGCGACAAATTCTGGCACCTCGGATAACCAGCAAGGTTTTTCTTTTCAAAGGTACGATTTTTACTTTCAGATGAAATCGAAAAAACACAAATAAAAGTGTATTTAAAAAATTGCTCCGTATACATTACAAGTAGCTTAATAAATGAAAAAAAAGTTTGCCATTGTTGTTCATTGTATTCACTGAGGAAAAAAACCTAAATGTTGCCGATTTTAGCGGCGTGATTGCAGGAATGACCCCTTAATAAATTAGGGTAGAGGCTATAGAAAGGTGAGATAGGAATTACAGAAAGGGGTAAGAGGAATGGAATATTTTAAGGACTTTCTGTTAGCTGGCAGTTAAGGAGAATACTATTTTATAAACAATTTCGATGATTATGAATTTATGCTTAGTCCTTGGTAGAGTCTCTGCTCTTATACAGAACGATATTGACGACGTTTCCGCGTGGACATGGTTAACATCGGTATCATTCCGCCTCGCGCGGTTGTAAATCTGTGACGGATTTAATTAAAAGCGCGGCAACTAGCGTGAAAATGAATTTAAGACCGACAAAGTGGGCCGTTTCTACGCTTGTTAGCGAATCGCCAGTGGATTGCGGAGATGTTTGTTACTGGCACGGTTTACTGTGCAGAATGGATAATTCTGTCGAGAGATTGTTGAAGCGCTGTCCTGCAAAACGTATGGACGTTATGCATTTAACTAATAATGTTATGAAATTCCAACGTTTGAGTTCGAGATAAATAAATCCAGTTTTATATATTTACAAATGTTTACAGAATAATCTCCTTCTGCAACACTGGTGACCGTTATAAATATACCTAAAGTAAATGTCCCTATTTCTGCTCATGTCCCCATTTCTGCTCATTTCGTATTTTTCTTATTATTATAAGCGTTACGTTTGTACTATAGTTGCAAGAAAATAATTCTAAATTATTTGAACATTTACACGAGTGTTGCACGAGGTTGGGGCTAATCAAAGTGCAGCATAAGCAACGAAAAACTTTTAAAACGAGAGACTCGTGATTTTTCGATTGTGTTCTAGCTGGTTGTGCTAAGGAACAGCGTCACTATTGGTATTCGATAATTGGGCAGAAAATAGTTTTTGCAGTAAAAATTCTTATTTAATAACAAAAACATATACCGTATTGTGCTCTGGATTTAGATTTTTTTTACTATTTTTAATTTTTTTAAGTAGAAAACAGGTGAGTAGGTTTAACACAATTCAATGTTGGCTGTAACCTCTATTTCTATTCGAAGGCATTTTATTTTTTGTTTATCATTATTTTATGCTTTACTGTTGTGTTATAAAACCTCTCCATAGAAGATGTAACTTATTTTAACCTGAAAAGGCAACATATTATGTGAGCAGAAATTGGTACAAATGGTGAGTAGAAATACGTACATCGCTATTTTTCGTGAGCAGAAATACGAACATTTATTGCATTGTATTTAATTACAAATTACTAATAGTTAAACATCTTGAAATATAATTCTTAAATAGTTTTCGAATTGGTTGATTTATTATTAAAGAATTAATCAATTAGTCTGCAACTTTTGATCACAAACAAATTTTTTACACCTTCTTTATGACGAGTAACCTCTTAAATGAGCAGAAATTGGGACATTCACCTTACCCTTTGAAAGGAATAACGAAGAGTTAAATTCCGTTGGATAATTTAGTTCTAATCATATTATATTTGCCCCGAATTCGACATCGTTAGCCCCCCCCCCCCCCCTCTCGTGCCTTCTCTCCAGGAAACGGCGAAATTCATTTCCCATCTCATTGATTAACTAGTTTCAGGATTTCCGTTCGAAACGCCCTACACTCGGCCAAGTGTTCGTACTCGAAATCAAGATCCGAGCACGCCCCGGACTGGATTTAAATATGCGGGAATATTTTGCAGAGAGATTTCCACCGCGGACGTGAAAATACGAGCGGATGAAACGGAGTTATTTATTTCCTTCCTTGAGGTAGTTCGCGGTATATTAAATGCTTACGGTTATCTTTCCTCCAGTTTCGCGCACAAAACGATTAACGTGAAAGCGGAATTTCCACATGGCAGATGGTGCAGACATATTAGAAAAATATTCCCCCGCCGTTGTAAAGGGGCTTTCAACGTTCGCGATAACGCAAGGCCTCGCAAGTTGCAATGAGACATTGATGAATCATTCTAAAATACGCCGACGCTGTTGAGTTAATAATTTCAACTGCATTGTGCATTTCTCCGCTTAAAAATATTCAACAAAGCGATGTACCAGGTTCGAGCGAATATTATTATATTTGTTCTACCTATCCGCGTAGAAAATAAAGTGAAAATTGCGTTCGAAGTTATTCACACGTGATAATTGCTAACGATGCCTATTAATAGCGCTTAATTAATAATAACAAACAAAGTAATTCGTCCACACTGTTGCACGTGTGCTTAATTTGCCGCTGCAGAGTAATATTCCGCAACTGCATCGAATCGGGGTCTGCACACGCCGATCCCTCTACCCCTACGGAACACACCCTTGCGATTTTTCAGAGAATATTTTATTTGTTTTATTTGTTGTTTGGTGCAATATAAATCTCCTCCGACGTTAACAAGAGTATTAAATAAAGATTACACTTGTCTGACCACACGACGGGCTATTCCACTGCAGCCCCATCGACTCGAATACCATTTTACGAATCATCTTGCAGTTTCACCGAGAGCCCGTAATTAATCCTCAAAGGAATCAAGCGAGCAGGAAGTCCGCTCCCATCAAAAGCATTCGAACGCGGTAAAATTCTGTCCCCCTCATCATCGTTTCGCGAGACAATGGCTTCGCACAAAGGAAGAAACCGTTCCCGAAAAAATAGAACCGTTTCGGCGGCCGGGACCATTTCGAGGTCCAAGGGGAATTACCCGGTTAATGCCAGCCGTTTTTAATCTTCGCCGAGATGCTGGGCCACCAGCGTCATCGCGGCTTCTGCCGCCGTGCGATTCGCGTTTGTAACCGCGTTACGAGCATTCTCGGCGGGGAGTTAGCATAACAGTCGCGTCGCGCGGCATCGTCTACCTGTCGCGGCAGTGATTAACATAACAAACGTACAATAACCGGGCGATTCGCCTGACTCTGTTCAAAATCATCGCGTGACTACCAGACGAAATATGTGCGTCCAGAAATTTGATTAAAGAGGATTCAATGACGACTAAATTTTGTTGAAATTACTTTTCAATCTTCAAAGGTCGTGTAACAAATTCCATTAATCAGATTTCCTATCGAGGTCGTTAATTAAAAGGAAAGAATTGCTAAACAAAACCCACGACTTTCATGCGTCCAAGGGGCTCCCCTTAAGCAGATTCCAATCTCATCAAAATCCATCGACGCACAGTGGAGTATTTGGCCCAAAAACCCGGACATAAATCGATTTAAAAAATTTTGCGTAAACCGTGAAATTTTTGGTGCTCGAGACAGTTCAATGTCTGAGGAACAATGTATGAATACTGTTTTTTTCATTTGGGCACTCATGAAGCAGCAGGCTTCGTCGAAAGTTATGAGATTTTAGAGCTCGCGATTCTTTCTTAACCGTCCTTTGAAACATCGTTGGCTTATTAAAATTTTCTACAAGTTGTAAATAAATGTTGTGAATTCTTGCATTATGGAAGCTTTTCAGGTAGGTATATACTACACTTTCCAAAAGGTTTTACTTTTTATCATATATATTTGCATAGTTATTAACATTTGAAGATAATCGAGAATTCAGTAAATTTTCTTTACGATTATAAGATTTCATTAACGATTTTATTATACTGCTAAGCCGTGTTAACTGCTTTTGGTGGTGCCATTACATTTGATAAAGGTTTGTGAAGACAAAGCAAAAAAGATTGGTTCCGGATTCGTCCGGATTTAAGTTTTACAGCTAATTTAGCTAGAAATGACAATCGAGAGCTGGTGCGTTTTAGGCCTTCGTGACGTGTTAAGGAACTCTTAAATGAAACTGTTTAAATTATGGACACATGTATTAACTGAGTAAAATGAAAGAAAACCAAAATATAATATATAAGTACGAAAAAAATACTTTGAATATTTCGCCGTGAAGTCTCTGATGGCACTGTTTCAATTGAATGCAGACATAAAGTAGAGGACTTACAATTAGTAAAAGATTTATCTACAGCATAACATAAACATTTTATGAAATTCTGTCTGTACTCAGATGAAACAGTGCCATCAAAGACTACACGGCAAAATATTCAAAGCTCTTTTTACGTACTTATATGTTATATTTTAGTTTTTCTTACATTTTATTCAGTTTAAGTTTTGTTTTGTATAGCCTATATTTAGTGTGTGTTATATATATTTATCCTGTGTTTATTAAGGTCGTTAGTTGAGTTCATATTTAAGTGCTGTTTTGATTTTACTTTTATATTAAATTTCACTTTACTTGTACTTGGTAAGTACGCTTAAACATTTGTCACATGAACTAGATATTTTCCGCTATTGTTATTCAGATGTTACTTATTTAACGAGAATATATATACGTATATATTATTCAAATGTTAGCAAATTGTTCGGTTGTTGTTAGCTGCGGGACCATCTGGAATTAAACTGATGACGCGAGAAAACATAAAATTTATTAAAAAGAAAGCTGTCAAGATGCAATTCCTAAATGAAACAATAGATTTACTTTTCCCCCTGAGCTCACAATTTGTGTAAACGAAGAATTTCTGTAAAAACATTTAAAAATGAAGCTTTTTTAAATGGCTGTATCTTTGTTAAAAAACATCCTTTTTATGAGGTTCGACTTATCGTAAAGGCAATGGATCATACTTTCCGATAGTATACATAAAATTACAAAAAATATTGTTTGCACTCCGTAGCACTTGACCAACATCAAGAAACTTTTACAGTTTGGCACATTCCTCTTTAAGGGCGGATTTTACCCCCTGGATACCGATTTCGATAAAATTGATTTAATCAGTCGAAAAGTAGAAAGTTCAAACTTTAAAATGGTTTTTGTTTCGTCAACTTTGGATAAGTTTTAACAAAGTTATGGGAGTTTGAAGATTTTAATAATGCCATGTCCGGGTTTTGGGGCCAAATACCCCACTGTGCGACGTTAAGTGGCAAAATATGATCGATTTCTCGAGGCATTGACGCGCGAGAATTTCAATTGAATCTTCGCGACGAAAGAAGACGCAGCGAGCATCCCAAGTAGAATATGCACCGTGTTTCCGAAGAAAGTATAATTAAATCCTATTGCTGCAGCATTCGCGCAGAGGGGTGAACTTCATCGCGAGTTACGGCTGTTTTCGCGTCCCAGGTCCTTTTAGTATAACCGTACCCGCTGCCGGCAAGACGGTTTCAGATTTCGAACGGAGCGCAGTTAAGAAAGCTGGTTTCGCCGCGGCCCTCGTAGAGGAGAATTCTCCTCCCGCGTCGCTACGGCTTCAAGAGTTCCTCGCGGGGTACGTTTAATGCTCCACGGGCCGGCGAAAATCCTCCCTTTGCCGTGTTATCCAACACACGAGGAGGGACGGTGTAATTAAACCAACGGGCTTTGCTTCAGCACTTATTTCGTGAATTCCGAAACTACTTGTTGATGATTTTACGCGCGTAGAATATAAACGGCTTGGAATAAATGAACAGCTGAATTAACCATAGAAACTGAACCGTTCCTCGAGCAGCCGGAAAGAAATGGAAACGGAGCCAGTACGCGGTATCGAACTGCCCCCTGTTCGGAACGCGGAATCTTCCGGGGAATCTTCCCCTAACTCGAGTGGAGAGCAAAAGTTTCTCCCGGTTAGCAGGGGAGCACGTTCTTCAAAATGGCGCGCGTACATGTATCGCGTGTTAGTTAACGCGCACTCGGTTAGCGTGACGATAGCTCGAGGATTATTCGACGCGCGCACGCGGCAAGCAATGTCGACGCTCGCAGCAACTGGCTGTTTGAAAGACGGCGCGTATGCACATTACTCGTGTAAGAGTTTAGGCATTTAGGCAACGGCCTAGTGTGTGAATTAGCACATAGGTGGCGTCCATTTATGAGGAGTTCGGAAGATAGGAAGTGCGGAGAGTCGGCGTAGCCGGTGTGGCTAACGCTGCTGATCAGCACGCGGGCGGCCCGGGTTCGATTCCCGGCGCCCGTGGCTTTCCTTTTTTCCGTCTCCTACAAATTCAGAAGTGGGATCTGAGGCCCTGACAGTGTGTTATGTGTCTCGGTTCGGCGTTCCGGTTCCGTTATGTTGAGGAATTGTGAGGAGCGTGGCCGAGGACGGCCACAGTTGTAGGATGGCCGAACTGTAAGAGTTTAGGCATTTAGGCAACGGCCTAGTGTGTGAATTAGCACATAGGTGGCGTCCATTTATGAGGAGTTCGGAAGATAGGAAGTGCGGAGAGTCGGCGTAGCCGGTGTGGCTAACGCTGCTGATCAGCACGCGGGCGGCCCGGGTTCGATTCCCGGCGCCCGTGGCTTTCCTTTTTTCCGTCTCCTACACTCGGGCGGAGCTTTCGTTCCCGCTCTCGCAGCCCACCGCAAGGAAGTTAACACCGCCAGGACGCGCTGATTTATGATATTTACGATGTCAGCGGAGTCCTGCGATTCTTTGCCGACTGTGACCGTGCGCCTTAATAATCGCGCTCGAACTTCGCCCCGGCTAAACGCGCAATTACGTCACGGAGGTTCATTACGGAGCATGCTCAGACGAGAGACTGCAGCGTAATTATACCTTCGCCCCCGGACGCTAATGATAGGGGGCTAGGGTTAAACTGAGGCGCATCAAACATTGCCTTTTCAAATTCTCCTGCTCGCATGTTCGACCGATGTCTGTTGTGTGCGCCGTGGTTGAGAGATCAATTAACACGTGGGTCAGTGGAGGGACACGGTATGCTTAGCGGAGGGAAGTTTTGTGAAATGAATGAGGATATCTATTTTGCTCCGGAAACTCTCTTCTTGGGGTTTTTATGGGCCCCTTCTAGCGTGGTTTAGTAGCTATCTCACATCTCGTGAGCAGATTGTTAAGGTATCTAATAGTCTCTCAGTGCCAATAAGTGTCCCCTCGGGCGTTCCGCAGGGGTCTCATCTTGGTCCGTTACTGTTTAATATATTCATTAATGATCTCGATGAGATATTTGAAGGATCTAACTTTCTTTTGTACGCTGATGACCTTAAGGTGTTTAGAGTGATCCATGGCTATCATGATGCGGTCATGATGCAGGGCGATCTAGATAGATTTGGGCAATGGTGCTTAACCAATAATTTAAGGCTCCACACCTCTAAGTGTGTGGTGCTTAGGGCTGTGCGAGGGGGGGCATTGCGTGAAGTATCCGTATCAATTAGCGGGGGCTACTCCCTCCGAGGTGTCTGAAGTTGTTGATCTGGGGATCTCAATGAAGTCGTGTTGTGACTTCAGAAATCACTATATGCGATGTACGGCGAAGGCAATGCGTGCCCTTGGATTCATCTCCAGGTTCGCAAGTCACTTTAGGAATGTCGAGGCACTTAAACTCTTGTATGTTGCTCTTGTGAGACCGCATCTTGAATATGCGTCAGTCATTTGGAATCCGGTCCATGGCAAATATATTAAGTTGATTGAGAGGGTACAACACAAATTTTTGAGATTCGTTGCTCGGACTTTAGGGAGTCCTATGGATCGAGCTGATCACGATTACGGCCCTATAATGGCCATGCTGAACATTGCCACTCTTGCGGATCGGAGGGATATTGCGGATATGTTGTTCCTGTTCAAGGTATTAAATGGTTACTTCGATTGCCCCGAGTTGGTAGCCTCCGTCTCCTTTGTTGTGCCGCAAAGGGTCTTGCGACCTAGACCTTTGTTTGACTCGAGGTTACACCGTTATCGTCATTACTCGGTTGACCCCATGAATCGTGTTATGGCTGTTGCCAATAAGTTCTCTAATAGGATTGATTTGTTTTTCGGGTCCTTGGAGTCGTTCCGTGCGCGGGTTCAGGGGCAAACTGGTCGATCGGGGGGTCATGAATAATGAGTCATGATTTTTGATATACTACTTACTTAAGATAAGATTTAGATTTAGTTAAAACTCATATAATTTGTATTAATGTGTATTAATCTGGGAGACTGTATTAGTTCTTCGGGTTTATATTTTCTGTAAACTATGGGATTTTCCCGTTTATAATAATAATAATATTCGATGACTCACGAGGGAAGATCCGGAACCCGAAAATTCAGAAGACTCTGAGACTTTGTGAATACGCAGGGGATTTCCTCCTGATTACAACGCAATTTTTTTGCTACTCAAATTCACTCGGAGGGGGTGAAATGAACCCCTGAAAATTCGACTATTATCTGTAAGAGATAATAAAAAAGTTACTTCTTTCAATTCGATCTATCATTTGGTGAGAAGATTATTTTACAGTTCACGAGTTATAACGAAATCGGAATATAACCGGATTTTCAGGAGTCAATTACACCCCTTAGAGTGAATTTGGGCGGCAAATAAAAATCGCGCTGTAATCAGGAGGAAATCCCCTATATATTCACTGAGTTTCAGAATTTTTTGAATTTCCGGGTTCGGGATCTTCCCTTGTCAAGTAGGGTAAGATCAGTCGAGTGCTTTTGATCACTTTCTCAGATCCTATTGGGAAATTGTGTGTCATGGATCGGAGGAACCTTTGCCTCTAGTCTGAAAGATATCTTTTCAATTATGAATCTGACGAACAGCCTGCTAGACGTGTACTGAATTAATCGGCGAAGTAACTTTCAATATCCTCGGCTGATCTACAACCGAAGTGGTCCCTAATTGAAAGATGGTAGTCTTGCAATACATGAAACATTTTAATCTGCAATGCCAGCAACTTACATCCCCTTTGAATTCTCATGTATCCTCCTTAAATTATCGCTTTCTGCACGATGAATCAACCTTTCTAACAACCTTTACTACATCCTGTATAATAATAAGTGCACACACTCCCCGACACCGTTCTACGAGCATTCGTCCGTTCGATGGATATGAAGATACGTAATAACAGAACAATTGGAGGATCTCCCAGCGGTTTTGTCCCCGTAAATCGTCCAGCTGCTTCGTTTGTCGTGCACTTCTTCCTCTTTTACCATCTAGCTGTCGGTCTGGTGCGGTGGAACGAGATATTCCCCGGTTCACCGTTCCACTTACGCCTTCCATACGGGGCCGAGAGGCAGGAAACGTTACAGTACGTTATTATCCCTGTAACCATATGTGTACAGGGCTCGAGGGCTTCGATGGAAACTCGAAGTAAACCATGCTGGACGTTAGGACCAAGCAGCTCCGAAGCTCGACGAAGCCGCTGGAATCGGCCTGTGTACCCTTGTAAGTCTATGTAGAACGGTAATCGGTACAAGGGATTCGTCCACGGGGCTGCAGCTGCACCTCGGGCCGCCGTTAAGCCGAAATTGTTGCGTGTGTAACAAAGTGATAAAGCAGCAACGCACGGCGGTCCATTCGCGCCTGTGTAACGCGAACCAGGGGACTGACAGGGCTTGATTTTCCTTGCAGCAAGTTCGACACCGAATGCACCAGAATATAATGAAATATAGTTGTGTCGTGATAGAGACAATTATACTTGTATTTTGAAAGTGAGTTTCATGAAGGAGACACTTTGGAGATGTTCAGAGTTGGGCATTAACTGAATAAATAATTATTTAAGTAACTAATTAAGAATTTGTTTAGCTGACAAGAATTTATTTGTCGAATAAAGTTAATTTTTTATTCCTCCAGTGTTTCGAGTTCGAGTTCGAGTTCGAGTTCGAGTTCGAGTTCGAGTTCGAGTTCCAGTTAAAATAACTTTTATTCGTTGCACGAAATTTTTATTTAAATAAAAATTTTGCCCATCTCTGGAGGTATTGTATCTAACATTGAGTGTTATAGTTTGTTTATTTAACAGTTTGTTGTTGTGATAGTCATAAAACGTGAAAGTACTGATTGTGAGTACAGTTTATCGCCTGTGACTGGATTCACGTGGTGGATAATTAGACTGCACTGTTTTATTAAGACGTGCAACTCGTTCATTTTTTAAATAAAAATTTTGTGTATTCTATTGTTAATAGCTGCGTGGTAGATTGGGAAAGGAATTATGCGAGAGTATAAGCTTTAAGTAACATGATATTTTGTGTAACTGAGATTTTGTGGAGGGTGGGAAAGTGCACTGACTCATTCTACTTGATAGATGCCGGTATATGTGCAGGCTAATACCACTTGAACCGCGTGGAGGTATATGCGGATGTATTCTACTTAATGGATGGCGGGCTATGTAATAACTGCACTCCTAGTGCACTCGACTGTGTACTAATTCATTCTATTTGCCGGTACATTCGACTTGATATTCCCTGTTTAATTTCAAAATGTTATGCAGATATTGAGGAACCAGATTCTCAGGGGAATAAGATACCGACATCCATTAATTATAACAATTTACGTATTTAATCTATTTTTTGGAAAACATGGCTGCACCATTTTTTAATTTTAAAGAGATTCTAATAAATCGTGCTTAGCTTGCTATAATCAAATTTTGAACGACTCCAATTGATTGTACGTATTTTTGTAAATAAATAGCATCCTAAATACTCACCCACTATGAAGTTTTTTTAAATTCCCTCTTCAATTCTATGGAAAATTCTCGAACCCAAAGCTTTATCAAAACACGATTTCCCATTCGTATAATTCAAACTCGCATACCCTTGTCATACGACATGCTCAATGAATTTTCGATGCCAGCCCTTAATTATCAACCCTCCACTTAAACAAACAATGCCGCACGTGATTTATAGAGCAGAAAGATGCCGCTTAGCGGCGAACACGCATAATGGAACGTTAATTAGAGGCAGGCAACTAGCAAACAACAGTATTACCACTGAAATGTAACGAATTCTGGCGTTTCAAACACGCGCACGTCCATCGAACTCGAAATGCTCCCTGCGTGTCGCTTAACCCTCATCTTCCCCAGGTTTCCCACATCTTTGCGCGCGTTCAACGCTATCTCCGTGGTCAAACCACGCGTGTAACACGAGTGTAAGTTACGACCACGAGTAAGTGCATGCTTCAAGGGTGGAAAAGAGACGTCTGCGCCCTGTCAACGGCGGTGGCAGTAAATTAATTTGCACGAACAAACGGGACGCGCGAAAGAAACAGGCGAACTGCATTACGTTATACACTATTTCCAGCAGTACAGCTGTACCTCGAAGAAGCAGGACATGATATGTAGAATGAAAACACAAGCAGAATAGTTTCAGGTACAGAAATATCTGTTTCAGAGAACAGCAATTAACCCTCGCCAGGCGGCATAAGTACAATCGTAACTTTTGCGTTTCTAAATTGCGATAACTTTTTTTCGAGAAGCCATGGAGGGCTGATGTTTCGTGACATCTCTAAATTTTTGGTCCAGATTATAGGGGTAAACAGTGTAGTTGTTGGCCACCTGGCAGTGATTGGCCTATTTTTTTAAATACATGAATATTAAGAAATAATGTACATTATGCCTTTTATAATGAACGTATTCAGATACCTTCTACTTTCATGCGTCGAATGCAATCACTATTTCGCTAATAATTGTTATACTACGTGTAAAAAATAGACGACTTGAAATCGATGCTTGAAAACTACAGTGATTGAATTGAATAGCCATACGGTTACATCAAGTAATTCTTAGATAATTTAATGCATTTATGATATATAACTATGATGTATAACTCTCATATTCGTTATATAGACAAAAATAAAGGTTTAAACTTTATAAAAAAGGATTATTTATTCATTAAAATTATACATTATTGCAGAAATTATAGGTGGCCAAGAACTGTAATGTAAATAATGTTTCAGGACAGTCATTGGCCACGAGGCCAATGGGTACCTAACAGTCATAGCAACAGTGAAATAGCTGTGTTGTGAGTTTAAAAGGTTATGTTTTAAAAGAAAATACTATTAACCCTTAACTGGTATCCTGGGGTCGGTCATGACCCCAAGCACGCAAAGTTCGCTGCAAAATTTTTGGTTGTCTAGGTTTGTAAACTGAATTTCTAATTAATTTTATAATAATAGTTTAACTTTCTACGCTTCTATTATTTTATACATTACCTACCAACAAAATATCCATAGAGGTTGGATCTAGTGTCGACTTTACAAATTTCTGTGTCCTGTTTCACTTGGGGTCTGCCACGACCCCAGTATACCAGTTACGTTTGAAAAAAACAGTATACCAGTTAAGGGATAATACAATGTAAAAGAAGGTGCAATACTATCTAATATAGAAACATTTAAATAGAAAAGGTATTATAGGTTATATATTTTTAATAATATTACATTACATTTAGTTCCATTTTATGAATATATCCATTTTTATTTAATAATTTAAATCCTGTTTCTAACCGAATTAATTCATTATTTTACATTAACATTATTTCATAATTAGGTCTTAGAGCATTAAGAATTAGGTAGGGTATATGTTACATATAGGTTATGAAATAGTGGCCAATAACTGCCAAACGATCGGCCAATCATTGCCTTCGTCTGGCCAATAACTATGTGTTTTGATAGGAAACGACTTTTCTGTAAAATTTTTGTGGATCCTTCTACTCTTTCTTTAAACAAATTCTATTTCTAGACTATTAGAGTCGTTTACAGCTATTAACACTAATTGTGTTCCTAAAGCTAGCAAAATAAGACTTATAATTCAACGCTTATGTGAACCTCTGACTTAGATGGCCAACAACTACACTGTTTACCCCTATAGACTAAATTTCGGAAAAATATCTTTACCCCTTCCGAGATGGGGGGTCGAGTCGAGGGTTGCATCCGTAACAGCACAATTGCGCCCTCATACATTTTGTATGAAGATAATGCAAGAAAAAAAGAATATTTCTTTTAAGGATAATGTTATTTTATTATAAAAAGTAAAAATTAAATAATTCACATTATAAAAGAAGATTTAGGAATTTTTTTTTATTGATTTTCACTGAGGCTAACTGTTATCCATTTGTCGTACAAATTATACCGACAGTGAGAATATTCATATAAAATATGTGAGGGTGCAATTGTGCCTCTGCCGCCTGCTAACGTTGTAAAATTTACAAATTACGAAACGACTCATGTAAATAAGTTCAATCCTCGTGCAAAATAATCGCACACAATCTTCAATGAATTACCACGCAAGAACCACTTGTGCCACAATCTTTTGAACACGCCACAGCACTGCAGTGTCGCAACGCACGCTTCGAAATTACTAATTCAATGCAGTTAAGCTTGCAACTTTATCTAAACGACCAAATAAATGAGATTTCACTCCCAGCAATAAATCTTCGTACCCCACGAGGGTTTAATTCCGTGTCGAAGCCTGTTTCGTCACGCGACAGGGCTAATGATTTTATCAGAGTCGAGAAGTAGGGTAAGCGGGCCAGTAGGTGGACGGGGCCCAGTAGATGGACGAATCGTTGGTTAATCGTTAATATTGAAAGAACTAGAGTTTTAATCTATATTATTGCTTTTTTATTTTGTAGAAAAAAACGTTTGTTGTTTTATAAAACATTAACATATTTATCGAAAAAAAAATTTTATATGCGAAAAATGTATTTATATGTACGATTTCACGCCACCATGCGCGAGTCACTCGTTTGTTATTAGCTATTGCTCAGCATCGTGTGTCATAAAATTAATAAAAAACGTATTTGGATACATTGTAAAGAGGTATGTAATAGATTATAGCATTCTAATATTAAGAATTTATAAATAAACGCGTGAACAAAGAAAAATAAAACGATAGAACTTATAAACTGACTGTCCACGTACTGGTATCGATTTCTAACCTAAATCAATAGATGGACAGAATGGAATTAAATCTTTTGAAGCCGTTTTTTTTTAATAAACAAACAGTTTACACATTTACTTGTAAGTATCTTATTTTTCTTCTTTTATTTAGATGGCGAGCATTAAAAAAAAAAATACCGTACTTTTTTACTTTGTGCCACTAAGAAAATGTTAAAAAGGTTACATATCCAATCCGGGATACTTTCCGAGACAGTTTTCAATGCGGGATAAACAATTCAAATCTGGGACAGTCCCACACGATCCGGGACGTTTGGCTACTTTAGGCTAGACATAACCTCACTTTATTTGCGGCCTGGGCCCATAACCTGTTGCACCGTTTTCTGGCAATGAAGACTCCATACGTTTTTAGTTTTGATGAAATAAATTATATTTCAACCGAAAATAACTTAATCTAGGTACCTACTATAGCTAATAAGTCTTTTACTCGTCTAGTCTGACAGCCGTCCATCTATTGATTCCGAACTGTCCATCTGCTAGCCCTATCGTCCATCTATTTGTGATACGGGCTATGAGTAGAATTTTCATCATTTTATCCTTAAATACATTAAATTTTTTACTTGCAGTTATTTTTTTTTAAATTTGTACATTTTTACGTGCAAAGCTTTCGATTTTTTTTTAATACAACAGATATTTCGAAGAAACACGTTGATGTAAACTTCGGAATCAGCTAAACTGTCCATCTACTGGCCTGCTTACCCTAAGCCGTGTCTCCAAGCCGCTTTTCTTTTTTAGATAGAATTATCGCCGGTTAATTTCGAGCGTGCTCGACGAGTCTGCCGAGGCCGCGTGATTGGTCTATCCGCGGGACCGCGAAATCGCATTAACTTCGGGTTAATATCCGCGGAAATCGCGGCTTCGGATCACCGGACAATTATCGTCGCCCGACAGCAAACCAATCGCAGCCCCGACGCTACGATTTTCATCCTCGCCGCATGAAACCCCCTCGTAATTTCTCGCCGCGAGAGGGCCGAACGCTGTACGTGCCCCCGCCATGATATCCCATCTCACCCCTCGAGCCCCTGCCCCCTTCTGACCCTCTTCTTTCGAGCTGTGCACCGCGGTTACGGTATCTGACAGGGCAACTCCGAACACACGCCTCTTTTCCAGTTGTTAATGAATTTCACGCGGGTGTATTCTGAAGCGGTAGATAAATAATCAGGTATTTTTAGTGCAACGTTAAAGAGTATTAATGGAGGGTAAGGTTTTTAGTATTCAACATTTTTGACGGCGTATAATGTTGGTGGGTGCGAGCAGTAGGGTGGAGTGAAAAAAACTTTTTTTCGATGATCAGTTTCTAATAGTGCGGAAAAGTTGTCTACTTGGCCCAATAAAACGTGTAAAAAATTTCAGCCCGATCGGATAATTTCTTCTGTGTGCACCACAGGCCTTAACTTTCAAAATTTTAGTACAAAACGTAAAATACAAAAAAAAAAATATAAAATACAAAATACATAAAAAAACAATTAAATTATTTAAAAAAAAACGAAAAAATATAAAATACAAAAAACAAGGAGCCCGACGTACAGCTACCTCCGCGTGGTTGGTTCTGGGCCACTTGTTCCGTTAGGAAAGTGAGCGAAGAGCTGCATTTTTTTATAGTTTACAGTGCCATTCCTATCGTTCCGAAACTAGCCACGGGTGTTTCTTTGCTTCATTTACGCAACAAATATAGTCTTGGGTATAAAAAAAGGTAGAATCCACCAGCTGAAGAAAGTTGCAGTTTCTTAAGTTTTGTACTAAAATTTTGAAAGTTAAGGCCTTTGGTGCACACAGAAGAAATTATCCGATCGAGCTGAAATTTTTTACACGTTTTATTGGGCCAAGCAGACAACTTTTACGCACTATTAGAATTTGATCATTGAAAAAATGTTTTTTTCACTCCACCCTAGCGAGCAGTTTTCCTTTAGAACGGCCATTTGGTGTTTGATTGACACTTTCAGTAACGCAAGGTTGTTAGAAGTGCCTCTTTAAGTTAGCCCCGCGTTTCCGAGTGACCACTTCGCTGGAGAAAGTTTTACTCAACTCGCACCGGGCAAATATTGAAGGACTCTGAGATTGCTTTCTATGCTTTGCAGGATATATTGTGGCAACGCGGCAAAACACAGGATGCAAATAACACTCAGAATGTTACGATTGTAAATGGATATGTGAGATTTTATTGTTGTTAGTGTTGATATTGATAGGTTTAGGTTATGTTCCTTTTAATCAGTGGTGGTTTTGGGAATTTAGGCAGCTCGTGAAAGTAGCTAGACGTGAAACGTAGTGTAATAATGTAATAAAGGGGATGCTTGAGGAGGTTTCGTTTGGGAATTCGATACCTAGTCAGGAGGCCGAAAACTGGCGAATGTTTGTGATTTTTGTCTAAAAAGCGGGAGCGTATATTTTTGCAGAACTTATTGCAGTTAAAAGAGCAACATTTAAATTAAAGAACATTTGGTAATTTCTTTGTAGAAAAATATTTACGTTTATAATAAAAATACAACGACATCCAAGAAGCCTTTTTAAAACTACTGCGCCAATCTTTCTGAAATTTTGTGGGCTTATTTTTTTTATATAAAAATCTACTGAATGACGGAGGGATTTTTTTCCATTGTATAGTGTCGATTTTGGTGATGACCATGAAGCCATTATTCATTGATATAATCGAAACTATACATTGAAAAAAAACTCCGTCCGTCATTCGGTACATTTTTATACATATAAAAAATAAGCCCACGAAAATTTCAGAAATGCAGTAGTTTCTGAGATATCTTGCTCACCGTTTTTAAAAAGGCTTCTTGGATGTCGTCGTATTTTATTATAAACGTAAATATTTTTCTACAAATAAATCACCAAATGTTCATTAAATATTGCTCTTTTAAGTGCAAAAAGTTCTGTAAAAATATATGCCTCCGCTTTTTCAAAAAAAAAATTGCCTCTTTTCGGTTTTCTGACTTGGTATATCCCCTTAAGGGGGTATTCTGGTCTGACGATGCGTTTTCGTCGCGTTATTTCGGAATTTTTTTACAAAGAACCCAACAAAAGTTATTATTATTTAGTTTATTGCTACATGTTTATTGATGTTTGAACTATCTTTACAAATTTTGTCAATGGAAAAGAATTAAAATCAAACGCAGTTGACTGTTTTAAAGTAATGGTGAAAAAAAAAACATGGTGTCACGGTGTCCATGATTGGGCTCGTTCTAGTGATCTATAACAAAAAATGAAAAGAGATTCTATATCTGTATGCCTGTGGCTATCGTCCCTACCAGAATTATGATAAAATATTTTGTTTTTAAACTTTCACAGATCTTTAAAGTTGAAAAATTGTGCGAAAATCGAAACTTAATTTTCAAACCGCCGCCATTTGCTTAATTTTGAATATTTTTTTATCATTCTGGTAGGGACGAAAGCCACAGGCATACAGATATAGAATCTCATTTTCATTTTTTGTTATAGATCACTAGAACGAGCCCAATCATGGACACCGTGACACCATGTTTTTTTTTTCACCATTACTTTAAAACAGTCAACTGCGTTTGATTTTAATTCTTTTCCATTGACAAAATTTGTAAAGATAGTTCAAACATCAATAAACATGTAGCAATAAACTAAATAATAATAACTTTTGTTGGGTTCGTTGTAAAAAAATTCCGAAATAACGCGACGAAAACGCATCGTCAGACCAGAATACCCCCTTAAGGGGCACCGAGTTGTGGGTTCCTCGAGTTGTAAGCAGAGTTGGGCATCATTCGACTAAAAAGTGATTGAAATAACGTTTCGACTAAAGTTACTTCAACTTTTTCCTTACTCGACTAAAACTTACCTGAGTTAACTTCAGTCGAGGCGCCAGAGTTGAAGCTGGTTAGTCAAGAGCCGTTAGTCGTGGGTTGTGACTATCGTTGATCAGCTGTCATTCTATTATTAGTCGAGGAAACGACTAACCGGCGAAAGCCTTTGCGGCCTGACCCGCGCGCGGTCGCCTACCGGTCAGATTCTACAGAATCTGAATTTCTTTATTTTTCATCGTATCAATATGAAAGTGACGCCAATGGATTCTTGGTGTTCTCCCGATTAATTGGACAGAAAATAATTTAAATCGGATTATTTTTAACGAAACGGGCTTTGAATTCTGCAAACAAATTTCTCGCGTAATATCCTTAAGTATGGTCCGAATTATATCATTTTGGGCCCATTTTCATCGGGAAGACATGAGAAATCGATTGGTAATACTTTTATTAACACTTATCAAAAACAGGCAGATTTTATGCGGCCCGTCGGTTTTATTGCTCTCGGCTGTCAACGGGCGGTCTACTGGGGCCCGAAGGTCCTCGCTCGCAAGCGGAGAAAGCAAGGCTTCTCAACAATCGAAAGATTGTACATACATTCTTTCTGATGCTTTCGCCTACAATTATTATGGTGGGTTAATTAACAAAAAAAAACAACAGTTTGCCAACGAATATTTAATGTTGGGCCTGCAATTGTTATGGTTGGTTAATTAACAAAAAGTTACGACAGTTTGCCTACGAATATTCAATGTTGGGCCTACAATTACTATCGTCGGTTAATTAACAAAAAATTTACGACGATGATTAAATGTCATCTTACAACGCGTCAGAAAAATTGCTACATCCAGAAACGTGTTATTATATTGCACGTTGTGATTTTTTTGTTCTTATTTATAAATACGTAATAAGGACGTCTGTCTTAAGACGAATGTGAAATTTTTAAAGAATAAGTCTAAAGGTCGAATGTTTTTATAAACATTTAGTACTAGATATGTAACTAGAAATTACAAATATTTTCGAGAAAGTGTGTTGGCTAGGTGCGAATAGTGGCTGGTTCCTGAGCGGAAAGTTTGGGTCGATTCTCTCCTAACCGCGAAATTTTTTTTTTTTCCTAAACCAAACCTGAAGAAGACGTCTTTTGAAGTTCTTTAAGACGCCTTTTGGAAAGAAACCTTTAGTTGGGCCTTTACGTATATGTACTTACATATGTACTTACATATGTACTTACATATGCATCACTTGGTTCAGAATACCTGATCCCAACGTCACTTAACGTAAAGGCCCAACTAAAGGTTTCTTTCCAAACCATCCTTTCTTTCTTCTCGGAACCATCCCTGCGCGGACACGTTTTTTCTTAGGATGGATACAGTATAGGCCTAGGTGTGAAAAATCTTTTCTACTTTGAAGTTCCATTGACTAAAATAATCACCGACGGGGCGTACATACCTACATTACAAATAATGCACAGAGTAATGCATTATTGATTGCATACTTGGTTGCAATTTCCAGCACAACGAAAACGTTCAAGCTTCACTTCCTGTGCGAAAAAAATCACCAGAGAAATCGTGCCAAATATGTGTCACTTAAAGTGAAGTAAAATTTGCCGGAGATTATTTCATAGAAATACAACGAAACCTTTGAGAGAGGGTAAGTTTTTCTTTCTAAATATGTTTCTTTTGCATTGTACAAGGTTTTCCTTGCACCTGTCAGCTACAGCAGAAAAGTGAAAAAGAAAGCCTCGCCATTTATGTATAAGCCATAGAATTGCGCACAGTACTTTTACAATTTTTAAAGAAAAAAAAAATAACCCACAAAATCATTACAAAATTCCCATTTACATCCCCTTCCAAACCTTAACAGACAGTTCAATTTTACGTAGGTGACTGTATCTATCTAAAATATTAGTATTCTTTTACATAAATATAGTCCAAACGCGACTCTCCTCTGTTCCGAAAAATAGAATTCTACGCGAATTAATAAACGTCCCACGAAATAATTCAAGCAACCTTACACTTTGAATAACAGCCATTCCGTCCCATAACTCTCAAGTAACATCCCCCAACGTACAGCCACCAAGCGACGGTACATTCATCCGCGCGACGAATCGGAACTTAGTCCCGGTCTCGGGCGCGAAATTCACGCCAAAATTCTCGATATTATTTCGTGCAACGCCAGCGCAGGGAACTTCTTCCAAACAATTATCAAGGAAGTTGCCAATGCACGCGGAGGGGGCGAGCGTCGCGAGAGAAATTGTCACCTTAAACTGAACATCTCCCGCGGAGATTTCACGCCGGGGACGCTGCGGCGAGGATCCACGAAAGCGGAATATCATCGGGGGCGATCCTCGATGTCTGAGGATCCGACGCGCAAATTCGAGCGTCCCCCGACGCAGGGGAGCAATGCCGCCGGGGCAAAGTCGCGCGATCGAAATCCCCCGCGCGAGGAACTTGCCCGACGCGATGGTAGTCGGTTCGAACTTCCCAACTCCGATTTCCTAAATAGTGAAACGTTATCTCGACATCGGGCGGATTAAGTAGCCGCCCTTTCATGATCATTTCCCGCGCGGCGCGAAACGAAATGAGCCGCGAACGACACCGAAATCGCGCCGTTTTACGGCGCTCAAGCGAGGGATGATTTGTGCGTTTCTTGACGGTGATGGAGGGACAGAGATTTAAGCTTTGGGATAGTTATTTTATCGAAGAAGAAATCTTTAATTCTCAAGCTGTAGTCTGAAGAATTGGGAGTTCAGATATCAAGCCACTTGTGGTACTTATCACTGATCAGTACCACTTGTTGAACAAAATAAGAATAATAGGTCACAGAATGTTGGATGGGCTCGACCCTCGGCGGCTCGAATAAACACGCTCGACGCTGACGAAAGTTATTCGTGGTGTAGGCGCTGGGCGCTCGGAGAAGACGGCCTATGGTGCGGAGTGGCCCATAGGTGGCGTCGGTTAGATAGGAGTTCGGAACTAGAGAGACCGCGGAGAGTCGGCGTAGCGGTGTGGCTAACGCTGCTGATCAGCACGCGGGCGGCCCGGGTTCGATTCCCGGCGCCGGGTGGCTCTCTTTTTCCGGCTCCTACAGTGGATTTATTCGAAGGCTTCGAAAAGATAAATGCCACGGATGAAAAATTTATTCGACGCATTTATTCGAATAAAACCTTCGAATAAAAAACTATCGTTATTCGTCGAATAAATTCTCATCGAATAAAAAAATTATCTTCATTCGTCGAATTAATTCTTATCGAATAAAAAAATTATCTTCATTCGTCGAATAAATTCTCATCGAATAAAATTATCTATTCGTTGTTCTTCGAATAAAGATAACTTCGATTATTCGAGCCTCGAATAACGAATAAAGATAAAGTATCATTTATTCGATCGTTATTTAAATAATTTTTAATCTAGATAATGCCCAACTCTGATTGGAAACACAGTTGTACCTGAAGTTACGAATAGAAGTTTGAAAACTGATTCCATGATTGGATTGCAAAGTTGTTTTACTTCAACATCGAATTAAACGATTGTTACCACTTCACCGTCTGTGATTGACATGGATTTTATAGCCTCAGGAGGTCATAGAAGCTTGAAGTTAAGGTGAATGTCACAGAAGGGTTGGTCAACTGAAAAATTAAACGCTCGTGCCGGGCACAGTTTGTTGCATAACAATACACAGGGGCGTAACAATTCGCGTGGCGTTCGCTTGTAAGGAGCCAAAGTCAAACACACACAGTTATTCGCGTCAACTGTTAATTAGAGGGGTTAACATATATAATTTATAACTAACTGCGCCGCGCCGCGGTTCTATTCTAACGGCCACCGCTGCGAGGGGGTGGTATTTCCATCGCTGCGAATTTCAACATGAATTCAACGAGATTCCGAGCCGACTACGCAGCGTTATTAATTAAACCGACGCCCCCATTCGATGTATTCTCCACTCGATTCACGGCGATCGGTTGAAGAACGCGGTAACGATTATTACCGCTTCATTATAATTACAACACGCTCCCCTATGAATTCCCGTAATCTGTCGTTAACACGATGACCCAGTTACCAACCTGGCAAAGTACGAAGCCAGTCCAGCGCACCAAGAATTATCTGTGACGCGATGGAAGTAATCTAATCACCGCGGCGGGCTCAAAATTGAGATTCATTCTACTGATATTTTCACGTATTTCATGTGTAAAGTGGCGTTCAGTGTGAAGCTGAGAGCATGAACGATAACTGTAGCTAGAGAAAACTATGTCCTTCACTCTATATTACAGAGGAGTTCCTCAGATTAATCTATTATAGTAACACAAATTTTAAATAAAAAAGGGAACAAAAAAGAGAAATCCCATTTAAAAACATTGTCGTAAATTAATACCTTTGCAAAACTAATGATATACAAAAATGGCGCCAATTATAACAATGGCTATTTACACAAACAATCGGATTTAAATTGAATAGAAGATTCATCATTGGAAGAAACAAAGAGGATAATAATATTAAGCAGATATATTTTTATAGAAATAAATATTTCAATACCAATAAATATTTTATTCAAAATACTTGGCGCTGCTCCCCGAATTGGTGTTGCTAAACTGAACAAATATGTATAAATTGCATTAATCTTTTTCCTTCTTTCTTGTCTCAGTGGACAATTAACATTTTTTTGGTTTCGCAGCGCCAAGTATTTTGAATAAAATATTTATTTGTATAAAAATATATCTGCTTAATATCGTTATCTTCTTTGTTTCTTCCAATGATGAATCTTTTATTCAATTTAAATCCGATTGCTCGTATAACCCTTCGTTGACACTCTGGGTGGGAACCACCCATAAGCTGATTTTGACACCCTGTGCCTTTTATATGCAAAATAAATACCTTTTTTCCAAAGCCGACTTACAAACAATTTTTTTTTCCAAATATTATATCTGGATAATAGCTCTGTAGATTTTTAGCTTCTAATATTTGAATTTGTAAAAGTTACAATTTATTGAAGATTTTCTTCGTGTTTTCTCGACACATGGTAATCTAGATTTTTTTTTACATAAACTGTGATAAAATTTCAATAAAAAACTATTAGAATACATTTTAGAGACCTTGAAATTGACCCATGATTTTACCATTACGATTGGATTCTTCAGATGAGAATGGCAGTCGTTCAAAAATTGTTCTGGGTGTGAGCCACCCAGGTATGTCAAGGTTGATCGAAAAGAGAGGTGTGTCAACGAAGGGATAAATATCCATTGTTATAATTGCCGCCATTTTTCTATATCATTAGTTTTTTAAAGATACTAATTTACGACAATGTTTTTAAATGGGATAGTAATACAAATAAAACATCTAATGTCTAGTTTTATACACAAAACCATCAATTTTAAATTTCATTTTCTACATCCCAGTGTAATTTCACCCACCAAATCGACCCAAAAATCGCTAACAAATACTCGCTTCGAATTTTAACCATTACCTCCACCCCAGCAGGGCTTCAAAAAAACATGTTGCCAAAAACAAAAACAGGTAGGTGAAGGTGCATGAAATAACAAACAATATTTTTGAACGCATCGCCCATATCCGTTTGCACGAGCTAAATTAATGTAAAAGGATTTTACTCCCCACACAAGCAATGGCATTGTACACCCAATATTTCCTCTACCCCTTCAAAACGAATTTCCCTCGTGCGACACATGCCAGCTACGAGCTCAAAGAAAACGGGGGTAGCGAAAAAAGCAGAGTGCCTGGGTTATCACCTCGCCGTGCACTGGCAGGAATTCATTTCGAACACTGCATCCGTCGTGCATTATTGCGTGCACTCGTCCAGTCGCGTGCTTGCTTCTCGTAACCTCTGCAGCAACAGCTCTTTCCATAACTCCCGGGGAACGCCGCGAGACACCTAGGGTGCGTTCCACTTGCGCCCAAATCGCCCGCAACGCCCGCGATTTTCATTAAGGTGGGTTCTCCTATACGCGACTGGACACAACGTCAAGAATTTCAAAGTCGATTTTCTTGAAAATGAAGCACAATATCAAAAAATCTTATTCCTCTGTTTCGACTTGTTTACTTGTTATAAGTCGAAAAGAAAGAGTAACTTTTTTTTATATCGCGCTTCAGTTTCGAGAAAATCGACTTTGAAATTCTTGACGTTGTGTCCAGTCGCGTATAGGAGAACCCACCTTAATGAAAATCGCGGGCGATTTGGGCGCAAGTGGAACGCACCCGAAGTGTCGCCGATGGCTGTCTTTCCGGTTCAGCCCCCCACCCCGAAACGGCAGGTCCTCGCGGTGGAAGTCCATCGACGGGCACTGGCACGCGCGGAAATATTCCGTCGGGGCAAAAGGTCCGCCGGTGATTCCCTCTGCTTAGATTTCATTTCCAGCCTGGCGAGCGTCCAAGGAGCCTCGGCAGGAAAGCCGAGGGGGTGGATCTGGTGGCCGCGATGCGTGGAAAAAACCGCGCGCCCCTGCCCTCCCGCTGTGATTCTTGCTGCACGAAACAGCAAGGGCCCGTTGTTGCCTTTTCTATTGTTACTCGAAGACTCGGTGCAAGGATTACGCCGAGTCCATCGGTAAACAGCTCTGAGCTCGAGGGGTTGGAGCCTCGTGCTTGCTCGAGCTAATCGCTTATTGGGAACACGGTTCACGGGGGATGTTTCGGAGGAGAGGGTGATTTCTGAATGGAATGGACGTTGGAGATGGACGATGAAAAATTGTTGGGGAATGCTTTTTCTTGGTGGAACGCTGGAAGACTCTGGTCGGGGGTTGGAGATAAATTGAGGCAACATTGCGGGGTTAGGTTTGGACGTGCGTCAGCCCTGTGCGATATGGATAATAAATAAGTTGTTTAGTATTATCAAAAAGTGTTCTAATTTTGTTTATTTGTTGTTAAGGGAATTTTTAAAATTCGGTTGGAGAATTGTGCAAGGTGATGAGCAGAGATCTCCTTGAATAGTTATTTAGGACTGTGTTTTGTAATTATTAGAAAAATTATGTGGAGTTTTGAGGGAAATAGTTTATACCACTTTTTAAATAAGGAATACTTGGCTGCCTGTTGCCAGGAATATTAACGAAGTGTGACATTACGAAATGTCACCTGCTTCGCAAGTTCAGCGAGCGTGAAATCACGTTTCTTAGATTATTTTGACTGCTTCCAAGAGAGTGTCAAGTAAAAATAGAGCAACAATTCTGATAACAGGGTTTTGGGGGGTGCGATAGATCGTTATGATCGCAGGAATCGTGCTAATGTAATGAATGTCACACTTTCGACCGTGACTCCGTTGAACGTCGCGATTCCCTGGCTCGCTGCCAGGGTGGGAATTAAATCTAAACAAGGGAAGCTACCCCGGGATTTTGGAGTTAAGCGATTTCCGTGTATCTATACGATCATAACTCTGCGTTAGCTTCTTTCACGCGTATCATGGAAGAAATCTCTGATTCCTGAGAGTCTATAGATGTATTTGCAGAGGTAATCACTTATTTTCGAAGAGGAGTAGAGTAGGCTATTAGAAATTGCTGTTGGGTTGTTAAAATTCAGCTTACTGTCATAACGAAGCCAAAATTAAAATCTTTCAAGTGAAATTTTAGGAGGAAACTCGATTCTTTTCTTGCATTTTTCGAAAGTACCACCCTTCTCGAGTAAAATGCCGTTTGGTTTATGCTAAAATTCGCAAAATTAAGGATTTCACTTTAACGCGTTTTTCTCGGAATCATATTTCCTCTTCAAATCGATTTGAAAGAAATTCCTCAACCTGCGCATAAGTCTGCGAAAACTCCTATTTTGAGAAAAAAAAATGGCTCTTTTCCCTGGCGAAAAATCACGTTCTTTTAAAAATTTCCCGTTTCACAGCCACCATTTTTATAATTTTGATTTTTTTTCTTTTTCAATAGGTTCAGGCCAAAGTGTCAATTTCGGAGGATATTTCACAATTCAATTTCTTACGGCCAGAATCACAGCAAAATTACAGCGGCTCCAGAAAAACGCCTACACATCAGACGACTGTAGCGCTGGCATACATAAGTATATATTATTCAAATAATTGTTTTCTTACCATTTATACTATTAATAAACATTACCCAAAAGTAGGGGAAAGCGGGGTAATTCCGGCCAGAGGGTAATTCCGGTCACTTCTATTTCTTTAAATAAAAACCGCGTAACTTGACTCTGTATGGTACTGCTACCTGTTAATGATGCGGCGAGTTAAGATTCATGGTTTCCATGACGATAGCAGTCTTTTATTTCAAACAAAACCGGGAATATTCATTTCGCACCGTAATCTTATAACAGTGGTCGATTGTTAAGCAAGGTAAGTTAGTACATGGAATAGATATGAATTATTAATATTAATCTCATTAAATAGAGGAATTCTTCTACTTTCAAACTCACATTTGTGTTTTTGGTGATATGTAAATTCAATTCAGGGTATTACTTCAAATATCTGAACATGAGGTGTGGGGTAATACCGGCCAAAAGTGAGGGGTAATTCCAGCCAGCTTTTAACATTGCTTTTTTTTCTAGATGCCACGTACATATAAAAGAATTTTGTGACGAAAAAGTAGAGCATGATCTGTGCTCCTTTTGCAAAGAATTCGGAAAAGGTGATGAAATGTGGTTCCGGTGCACAGTATGTGGTCAATGGGCACATGAAGAATGTTCAGGATAGGATACCCCTGAAGAATACACTTGTGATATATGTACTAATTAATTTCAAAATAAAAAATAATACAATTGTTTGTAAATATAAAAGTTTTCCTATCTCTTTTATAAAGAAAAACAATGGCCGGAATTACCCCAAATGACTATATTTGTGTTATTGCTCCCAATTTTGTTACAACGTAAATTTATGCTTCCTCGGTCATATTAATACAAACTAGACACTTCAAACTATCAATTATTAATATAAAAAAAAACTAACAAATGTGTAACTTGTTCAAATTTTATAGCATTTACTGCTTATGTGGCCGGAATTACCCCGCTTTCCCCTACTAATCACAATTTGTATTCATCTCGTTGCAATTAATTCGCAAAAAAATACTTGCTTTTCGAGCGATCTCTTAGTCCCCTTAACGATTGTACCAAATCACAAAAATTGCAAACTTAGAAAGGATCTACAGAGTCGAACCATTTGAAATCTCAGTATTCCGCTACCCTACGTGCAACTCAGTTAATTCTGCTTCGAAAATAGAAGAATACAGTTATAGTAGTGAGGGAAACTGGTCTTCCTTCTGCATATAAGTGTTCATTTCTCCTTTCACCCCAACTTACAAAACTTTTGCAAAGTTTCAAATCTGCTACGAACAACCAGCGAAAAACCTTATCACCTTCACCTCTGGAACTACATTTAAACTACTATAACCTCGACAACTTTCCAAAAAGACTCCAAACAGCGCATCGTATCGCATTAGCAGTTTCCTAATCTCCCCCGTAGAAGATCCAAGATGACCCACTCTTAACGCACCACTCTGCAAAATGAAACCCTTCGCTCCTAAGTATTCCAAATAGTTTTCACTGAAATTCACTCGCGAGCGACCCCATTAAAAGCGACGCGCGTCGCTTTATATCAACGCAATAAAACGCTCGCGGAATTTGTCTGGAGATGAAAGGACGGGGTAGCCAAAGACACCGAGCTCCGTTCTCGCTTCTCGTGGATTTTTCCAGCCGCAAGGCGACGATGAAAGGGGACATAAAACCTTTAACGATACGAGGCGGGAGGAGGAAGCTCGCGAAGCTCGGCGGCCGATTGAGATCGTAAGCTGTAATTAACTTTCGATGTTCAGCGAGAACTTTCGGCGCCGCCCACGTCATCATCCACTTTGTGTCTCACTTTGCTATCGCGACACGAATGAGTGCCTCGCTGCTTCCCTTGTCGAATACCAACATGAATTCGAGGAAATTTTCTTACAGCCGCTGTGCTCTCTTATAGAACCCGAAGGAAATCATGTAATTCAATTCGAGTGAACTTTGCAGCAGTCTTCGAAAGTTTATCTGCCTGTCATTTATTGAATCGTGAATAGAATTTAAGCGTTAGATTCATTTAACTTTATGCAGCTATTTTTCTCCTTAGGGGACATTTCTTGCTGTGTAATTATTAAAGCTTACCTGTTCCTGCTCAAGACTGTGCATTTCTGAAGCATAAACGGGAAGAAGAAAAGCGGGCACGTAATATTCTTGTAATTTACTTAATACCTCAATGTAATATTTAGCTTGTCATGCAACGCGTTGGTAATATAATCCTAGAAGTTTTTATAATGCTTACTTTGCCCAGCGCTGGTTTCTGCGATATATATTCCAGGGGGATATAATTTCGTTCGAGGCGGCCGTAAAAATTCTGGCAGACTTTAGGGGCATTCCGAAATGCGTAGCTGGCGGGATACTTTGCTTGATACCAGCAAATGAGATAGGAAACATCACGGATACTCTTGGGCCATTTTTGCGGGGAACGCGCTCCTCGCAGCGGGAAATTTTCCCTGGGAGAATCGCGTGTAGCCAAACCGAGATTTCATGGCAACAACTACGCGAAGGAGAAAATGGAAACATAGACGGAAATTATCTAGTCCGTCGTGCTGGAAAGTTTTATGAAAGGTGCTTGAATCTTTACCGCGAAAAAGCTGGTAGTGCCGTCCAGCCCTCGGTGAGTTTTAACTTTACGAGTTTCCTTAGTCTTTGAGCCTCGAAAAATACCTCCAAGAGAGTACTCGCAAGAAGGGAGCGACTGCAATAGTTTCTGGAATACCGCGTGCAAAAATGAAGTCTCACAAGTTGCGGATAGAAATTTCCTTTCTACTTCTCTGTTGCTTGTGAAACAGGGGTTGTAGACTGATAGTTCGAGGAGTTAAACTGATATGCGATGCATGAAATTCATATGAATCTCAACTCTCTTCGGATCACTGACCAATTATTAATCGAATTGTATCGTTCGACTAAAAACGCTGTGTAGACTTATCTCCCTTCATGCATCGTTTAACAAAAATCGCAAACAAATGTTTGCACGCGCATTTCCTTGCCAATATTGCCAGCTCGCGCGCCATGCTGTTCCATTTGCAATGAATTCGTATCTCTTTCGATTTAACAAGTAATGCTGATCGTAAACAGGATAAACCAGATATTCGTTTAAAGGAATAATCGTCATTTTTTTACTCCTCGAAATCTGTGTCAGCAAAAAAAAAATCGTTACTGCCACAATCTGTGCCAGACAATATTTGTTCAGCAAAATTCTTTGTAATCCCCACATTTTTACAGGTGGAAATTGAAACGTCTGTATAATTTAATCGAAATGAATTGTTGCCAATTAGAAGCACGATAAAGTTCACGGTTAATATTTCTGAATTTTCGATTTAACAATTTGTTCGATGATGTACAAGCTGTTCCGTTGTTGTGTACGGAATATATTCTCGCTCAACTCGTGAAATTGATATGAATTCCGATCGTCTCGTCGACGTTTTCGGATTGAGATCTTCGCCAAACACTATATCGTTGCCTCCAGGAGAGTGGATGACAAAGGGCGAGAACTTTTCTTTGTCGAGCGAGACATCCATTCATGTAGAAAGATATTTGGCAAACTCAGTAGGTTTACTTACATTTATACCACGACCCATTTTGCAACTTGTCTACTGTGTATGAAAAATACACTCCAAGACAATTTCCTGATCCTAATTTCTCTATTAAGTGTTTTTTTTTTTTGGAGTTCAGAATTCTCGAATAATATTGTAGTTGTAAAACAAAGTAGTTGTTCCATTTGTAATTATTCCTGATTACTAATTAGGTACTGTATCATATTTTAATTAATAACATGGAAATTTGATTTTTAGCCTCTACAACTTCAGTTCCCCTTAGATGAATTAATTACTGTAATTACTAATTAATCACTGTACTAATTTCTGTACCATAATTACTAATTAATTACTGTACTAATTTCTGTACTGTAATTACTAATTAATTACTGTACTAATTTCTCTGATAAAGAAATTCTAACAAAAAGGTCGGTAGAGTATAAATAATAGTAGTAAACATTAGTATAATTTAGTATAAACATATAGTATAAATCAGCAGATAGCAAAATTTGTATTTTGATATAGAATTGACCAAACTCTACATCAAATAAATTATAACAGTTCATAAATGTTCCGAAATTTCAATAAAAATTCTCCCTTTAACTTCTACCAAGATGATTTACCCTTAAAAACGGTAATACCAATGTAATTTAAGGGGTAACACCACTGTAACAGCTTGAAAAATAGCGTTTTTTTGGCAATTTTTCTTGGATGGAAGGAAAGGTAATAGAATAACTATACTGGAGGAAGTTATTAAGCACATATTTTGTTATTAAAAAAAAAAAAGTTATTGAGAAATATTACAAAATGGCGGCACTGAAGCCATTCTCGTGAGGCATGTTGAAGTTTTAGCGCTCTGCGGCACGCAGTGTAGCTGGTGCAAATTTGAATTTAAAAAAAAAAATATGACTTAAATCTACATGTTTATAGCTAGAGAAATACGTAGGGGATTTTAAAAATATTGATTTTTGTGTGATTGGTGAGCATTTGAATGAAAAACGTTCAATTTCCTATAAAAAGAGGGCAATCATTTGTTAATAAGTAATGTTTAAATTAACTTATCGAAAATCCCGTACGTATTTCTCTTGAAAATGTTATTTTAAAGATATTGTTAAAAGTTCGAATGAAAAGAATGAAAATTGTTGGAGTTATGCTGCGTGCCGTGTTGAAAAATCGTGTTTCGCGAAAAACGCGTTTAACGCCGGTAGTCGTTTCGAAGCAGTCCGATGCGCTTGGGGAAGAGCTCGAAATTTCAAGGAAACAAATTTGTTTCAAGTAATACAGTTTTTGCCCCATATTCTAAAAGGTTCAAAGCATCTTTTAAGCAAATAAAAAAAATCAATTTTCCGAAAAATTTACAGTGGTGTTACCCCTTAACGCCGGTAGTCGTTTCAAAGCAGTCCGATGCGCTTGGGGAAGAGCTCGAAATTTCAAGGAAACAAATTTGTTTCAAGTAATACAGTTTTTGCCCCATATTCTAAAAGGTTCAAACCATCTTTTAAGCAAATAAAAAAAAAATCAATTTTCCGAAAAATTTACACCCCTTAAGAATGTCGTCTCCAAAGTGCACATTTTACACGTTAAAATTGAAGAAGTGAGAGTCTGTGTTCGTTCAAAGTCACGCGAAGTGTGCACGAGTGTCGCGTCGGTAGCAGCCGCCAGTGATATAGCTCCACGCTTGGTCAGGCATCCTTTGTGAAGCAAGCGAATAAGTTAAACTCCCTCTCATCTTTCATCGTGTCACTTTGTGTCAGTAGCAGACAGAGGACGAGGGATGTTAAGATAATCCTCAGGCTGTACTTTACGTACTGGATAATAAAAAAAAAGATCAGAGAACCTAGGGACACGTACTATTAAAAAAAAAAAGGAAACAAACAATGTTCTATTTTAACATAGGTCTGCAGATCGACTTTAATGGCATCAAAGCGTACGGAAAATGCGTATTTATTTAAACTAAGATTATTATTTAAATTGTCCACCAACTATGCTCTATCTGTATACGTATTAACTTTCATTTTAATACACAATAAGTATAACCTCTGCAAAATTCTCCATTTCCAATACCTTCAGCCTTCATTAAACCTAGGTGGGGAAGTTAGAATCACAAAACACCGCCAGACAATACTCTTCTAAGGTCTCAGCGCTTAGCTCAAGTGCCCCAGGATCGTCAGTCTTGAGCAGAGTTGGGCAAAGCTAATATCTAGATAACATCTAGTTAAAAGGTCCTTACGGTTAATCGTTAGTCAAAGGGTGACTAAAGTTGATTTAGCTTAGCTTTAGTCGAGGCGCCAGAGCTGAAGCTGGTTAGTCAAGAGCCTTTCGTCGTGGGTTGTGACTAACGTGGTTTCAGCTGTCATTCAATTTTTAGTCGAGGAAACGACTAACCGGCGGAAGCCTTTACGGCCTGACCCGCGCGCGGTCGCCTACCGGTCAGATTCTACAGAATCCGAATTTGTTTATTTTTCATCGTATCAATATGAAAGTGACGCCAATGGATTCTTGGTGTTCTCCCAATTAATTGGACAGAAAATAATTTAAATCGGACTATTTTTAACGAAACGGGCTTTGAATTCTGCAAACAAATTTCTCACGTAATATCCTTAATTATGGTCCGAATTATATCATTTTTGGGCCCATTTTCATACCAGTTTGCCAACGTTTGTTTTTTTTTTTTTGTTAATTAACCCACCATAACAATTGTAGGCGAAAGCATCAGAAAGAATTCGGGAAAGACCTATCCACCCCACCGTTTAGCTTTCTCGCTTGCGAGCGAGGACCTTCGGGCCCCAGTAGACCGCCCGTTGACAGCCGAGAGCAATAAAACCGACGGGCCACATAAAATCTTCCAGTTTTTGATAAGTGTTAATAACAGTATTACCAATCGATTTCTCATGTCGTCCCGATGAAAATGGGCCCAAAAATGATATAATTCGGACCATAATTCAGGATATTACGTGAGAAATTTGTTTGCAGAATTCAAAGCCCGTTTCGTTAAAAATTGTCCGATTTAAATTATTTTCTGTCCAATTAATCGGGAGAACACCAAGAATCCATTGGCGTCACTTTCATATTGATACGATGAAAAATAAAGAAATTCAGATTCTGTAGAATCTGACCGGTAGGCGACCGCGCGCGGGTCAGGCCGCAAAGGCTTTCGCCGGTTAGTCGTTTCCTCGACTAAGAATAGAATGACAGCTGATCAACGATAGTCACAACCCACGACTAACGGCTCTTGACTAACCAGCTTCAGCTCTGGCGCCTCGACTAAAGCTAACTCAGGTAAGTTTTAGTCGACTAAGGAAAAAGTTGAAGTAGCTTTAGTCGAAACGTTATTTCAATCACTTTTTAGTCGAATGATGCCCAACTCTGGTCTTGAGTTCCTGTTTCAGGTGAATAATCACTCGCGAAAGAAGCTCTGAGCCCCGAAGGAGGCTCACATCGACCAGCTAGTTCTCTCTATTTTCATAAATACCATACAGCCCTAGTCTTTAACCACCCTCTTACATCATCCTCTCTTTAACACGATCCCCACAAATGAATGTTCCAAGGCTCCCCAACGCATCGCGTCCACGAGACCCGTCAGGGAGGCGTCCTTCCAGAATGTTACCCAAGACCGAGAGTGGTGTCTGCTTGCGTGGCAAACAAAAACCAACGAGTGATCTCTCCCCCTGGTAAATATTTAATCCCTCGAAGCCCCGGCCCCAGATATATCCGCAGGGGGAATCCGCGACAGACCGAAGGTGTGGACGCACGTACGTCCGCTGGAAGTTGCCTCTCGCGCTAAGTTGACAAAGTGGTCCATGGGAAGGACAACGTTCCTCAGGGATTAAAGGATTTCCCCTTTCCCTCTGTCGGCAGATCTTCGACCAGGCTGGGCCTGTGGGCCACGTTCGACCATGCTTACGGTCTGTCGAGGATCGACGAGCAGACATATACAGCCGGATGATCCTGGCGCCCCGCCAAAGCGAAACAAATCCAAATTTAATTAACCAGAAAGCAACGGATGGAAGCCAGCGTCCCGCGTTTTTTCTTTGTGCCCGCGCGATCTTTATCCTGCGCCCCTTTTCCCCTCTGCCACTCACTGATCATCGATACCGCTGTATTCGCAAACAAATGGTCACGCAGGGGTTTTTCGAAATAAAGCTTGAATGGGTTAACGATAACAGGAACGGCAAATAGAGATGCTGGGAAACCAACGCGCAATGGAGGAAAACAAAATGAATTTCACAGGGAATGGGAATCCTAAATAACTAGCAGGTTGGCGAGGGTGGTGGTAAGGGTTAATCGTGTCTTGCAGAGATATAGTAATTTTGCGAAAGGAAAGGAGATGGAAGAAGTCTGTAGCAACTCGGTTTCGGACACTACAGTGTGCCGGAACAACACCAAATATTATAAGTGCAACCCTGTAATAAGTAGTAGCGCACTCCCTCAAGAGTGACCCCTTACACTTTCTCTGCAAATTACAATACCAAATCTGTTTGGACATTTGAAGTCAATTGTACACGCTACGTGTGCCCCGCAAGCTTGCCCAAAGGCAACCGCAACTGCGAATTAAGTGGTCGTAAAGATCTGCTGAAAGATTGAATTTTCGGCTCCAACGAGAGGCCGTTGCCGAGTCGCGACGAACAGCGAATTGCAGAGGCTGTATTTCCTCGAAGTGCGGTGGCAGACGGCTGAGAAATTCGATCAGGAGGACCCAGGTTCGCGATATGCCCGCCAGACGATCCCGATTTCCCTTCCGTTTCATAAATCCGCCATGGATTCGTTCCATACAGAACGTCGCTGCCGCGTATACATTATCGGCGCGCGCGCGCGGGAACAACGTGAATGCGTCTATACGGTGGCGGATAAGTTATGGGTCCCATAGCGAGCCGTAGATCCCATGGACGCAGACGTACTGCGATCATTATCTGCGAATTTATGGGGCCGGCCGCAGCATAGCGCGCCCCTATGTTTTCGCGTGCTCCTGCGCCTGTTAAAAGGCCCTGCGAAATCTATCAGATGCAGCTTTATTCGTGGTCGTGCAGCCTAATCGCTGGTATAATTGCAGGATGCTTGGAACCTTGTGGATTGGTTATTTGTTATACGTTACTTAGGGGTCGTTTTTAAATTACGTAGGGCTTTTAGAGGGGCGGAAGGGGGTCGCGAATTTCTCACGTTTTCTTACAAGGGGGAGAGGGAGTCAGGTAATGTTTTACGTAATATTTTTTTAACCTGACTTTCAATATGAGTAACCCGAAAAACGACGTTTCATCGCACACACGAAACCGAGTTAAATGAATTATAGAAAGCTTTAAAGGAATTTTAATAACAGAAAAATACAATGTAAAAAATATTACGGACGAGGGAGAGGGTTCGAATATGAAATCTCTCGAATTCTTGTAGTGGGGTTTGGGAGGTGGTAAGAAATTGCCAATATTACCATTACGTAATTTAAGGGTGGCCCCTTATAAAATTTAGGGTTTCTCGTGGGTTTTTGTAGATTGCTGTTTACTGTGCTAGGGTAATTGGAATCGAAGTGAAACACGAAATTGAATGGTGAATTGTGGTTAAAGTAATTGCTTTAGAATAGTTTTAGTGTGTGGAGAGAATGTTACCTGGTCAGGCGTTAAGGGGGAATAATATTTTATGGGCTAAAAACATAGCAAAATTTATGAATTTTTTTTTAAATTTGGACCATATTTTTATGCATCCTTGAAGAAGTTGCAGCTTTATTTTTATTCATTTTTAATATTAAATATAGGAGATATGCGCCACGCCGCGGAAAACTCATCATCCGCTGCTGTGCATCATATTTACCTTCCAGCTGACCTGAAACAGAAAAATGAAACAGCGTTTAACTTTGTACATATGTAGCTTGAATTCGATGAACCAGAATACCGCTAAGTTCTGCACTTCTTTTGTTACGTAAGAAAATTGGCGCAAAATTGAGTAGCAAAAATTCAAGGTTCACCTTTCAGTTTGAAAGCTCTCCACGCTGCTCAATATTCTTTTTTGTTTCTTGCTGGTTCATCAATTTCAAGCTCAATATGTATAAAATACGCCGTTTCATTTTTCTGTTTCGGGTCACCTGGTAGATAAATATCTCGCACACCAACGGACGACGAATTTTGCGCGGCCTGATGATCGACAGTACATTACTATATTTATAGTTAGAAATTAATGAAAAAAACCTACAGCTTCTTCAAAGATGCATCAAAACATGGTCCAAATTTCAGATGAATCGAAACGCTGGTTTCTTAAAAAAAGTCCCAAATTTTGCTATGTTTTTAGCCCAAAGAATAGGATTCCCTTAAGTAGAACAGAAGAGAGAAGATGATGCTATGACAGGTTCAGTGAAACTCATACTTCCCAACAATTCAATCTTGTACCCCATTTCTTTCATCCGTTTTTAAGGTTGCACAGAAAATCTGAAATTCCCATCAGCGTCCTGTTAAAATCTGAACTTGCAACGATATAGCTAGCCCCGTTTCCTGCAACCCTTATTAGATACCTTAAGTTTGATGAGACCTACAAGCATCACAGCCAGAGACATGCTTTCTTTTATAGCCCCGCACAAATCACACCACGAACTGCTACTCAGTCGACAACACATACAAGCCAGCTCGTAAACCGTAAACCGTGCGAAGATTAACACGTGGCGTGGCGGCGGACACTTTCGCCCTTCTTTCGCAGCTTCCAGCCAGCGACGAGAGCGAGCCGTCGGGGCGAGATGGGGTCGAAAACTCGGCGGTTGAAGTGGCCGAAAGCATGAGCAAGAGGGCAAACATTTGGACCGCGATGAGAATTCACAATGCAGGTTGGCTTTAGCTCGCCACAACATTATGTAACGCCGCGTGTTGCGTCGCCGCTACGTGCGAAAAACCACGGCTGGCTCGCGTCCCGCAACACTTCCGCATCCGGTACAACAGGGACTTCCATTCCCCCGTCACTTTCGTCCCTCCCTCGCGACTGAATTATCCTAATCTTTTCATACTACCGTTACTTCAGCCGGACCCCCTTAACTACACACTAGGGTGGACCTTAGCTACTCTTGACGAAAATTATTTTGCGAGATTTTTTTGGTCCCGTACCCCCAAAAATGTGACACTTATTGGGAAAATGATCTGGAAAAAATTTCAGCCCGATTGGACCACGGGAAAAGGACGCGCCACGAATTTGAAAATTTTGAACTTTTTAAACCTTGACATAAATATACATTATGACATATCGTTGAATTTGTATTTTTTTTGTGTTTAAGAATACATACACAGCATATACGATTGTTAACAAAAAAAACGTCCGCGACCTTGAAAACTTGAAAGAGTGACCTTGAAAAAAAAATTTCCTTCCATTATATTCGCCTCTTTATATACTACAACTTTTGTCTGAAGAGTTTTTTCATATATCCATAAACGAAGGAGATATTAAACATTTTTGATTTTCATTATAACGCTGCATTATACAGAAGAAAATCAGTTCTAAGACTGGAAATAAGTTATTATAGCTATTATGTAAATTACGAATAGAAATGTCATCAAAGTATTGCGTCCCAGACCTGCTCGTGGACGTTCGATAAGACCGAGCAGATCTTGCCCTAGACGCGACTGTGTTAACAAACACAGTCTTAAATGCGTCTCAAAAATTCAAATAGCCACGGAGGTATTTATTACGGATTCCTTTATATTAAAAATGCTTTAAAAATCCTTTGATAATTTCTCTTTTGTGACGTCAGGATACTGCTTTCTATGTTCCATCACATTCTGCAGTAAAAATTGTTTCTCCTCTTCATTTTTTGATAATATTTTGTTATATTCTTCTATAAGTTTAACGCCACGCTCAGCGGTGTCATTTACCACATTTAATCCGTTCACGATGTTTCGCCCAATTTGGAAAGCCTCGTCATCATTCCATGTAGAAGGGTCTTTTTAAAAAAATGTGGTAGGTATTAAAAACCTTTCAAAGAATCTTTTGGAATCAGGAGAAATAAAATGTTCCATTTTTTTGTTGACTAATTGTTCCACATCCTTTGGAAGGATTTTATATTTTTTGCTTGAGTTTGCAATGCAAACCTTGAAAAACATCAAACAACAACGAGAAGAACTCCTAGAAAAAATTGTACATTTCGAGTTCCAGGAGTTTTTCATCACGCTCGATGGATGGCCAAGGCGATATATTGTATAAAAATATATTTATTTCGAAAAGAATTTATCTTGACTAGCTAAAAGGCCACTGGAATTCGCGACATTTGTATTTTCCTCGCTAGTTTGTATTTTAAAGCGTTTATACAAGCTCCAGTCGCAACAGAAGCCCCGCGACAAGATTTGGAATTTGTAAACAATTGATCTGATTATCGTCAAATTGACGATACAATCAGCCAATACAAATCCTTCCAAAGGATGTGGAACAATTAGTCAACAAAAAAATGGAACATTTTGTTTCTCCTCATTCCAAAAGATTCTTTGAAAGGTTTTTAATACCTACCACATTTTTTGAAAAAGACCCTTCTACATGGAATGATGACGAGGCTTTCCAAATTGGGCGAAACATCGTGAGCGGATTAAACGTGGTAAATGACACCGCTGAGCGTGGCGTTAAACTTATAGAAGAATATAACAAAATATTATCAAAAAATGAAGAGGAGAAATAATTTTTACTGCAGAATATGATGGAATATAGAAAGCAGTATCCTGACGTCACAAAAGAGAATTTATCAAAGGATTTTTAAAGCATTTTTAATATAAAGGAACCCGTAATAAATACCTCCGTGGCTATTTGAATTTTTGAGACGCATTTAAGACTGTGTTTGTTAACACAGTCGCGTCTAGGGCAAGATCTGCTCGGTCTTATCGAACGTCCACGAGCAGGTCTGGGACGCAATACTTTGATGACATTTCTATTCGTAATTTACATAATAGCTATAATAACTTATTTCCAGTCTTAGAACTGCTTTTCTTCTGTATAATGCAGCGTTATAATGAAAATAAAAAATGTTTAATATCTCCTTCGTTTATGGATATATGAAAATACTCTTCAGACAAAAGTTGTAGTATATAAAGAGGCGAATATAATGGAAGGAAATTTTTTTTCAAGGTCACTCCTTCGAGTTTTCAAGGTCACGGACGTTTTTTTTGTTAACAATCGTATATGCTGTGTATGTATTCTTAAACACAAAAAAAATACAAATTCAACGATATGTCATAATGTATATTTATGTCAAGGTTTAAAAAGTTCAAAATTTTCAAATTCGTGGCGCGTCCTTTTTCCGTGGTCCAATCGGGCTGAAATTTTTTCCAGATCATTTTCCCAATAAGTGTCACATTTTTGGGGTACGGGACCAAAAAAATCTGATGGTCGAAAATAAGGTCCACCCTACTACACACGTTTCTCCCTTTCACGATGAACACCACTTTAATTGCTTGATATAAACAAGAATTTTGTGATTCTTTTGCAAATATCTAATTTCTTCCTGGTTCTCAGAGAGCAGGTTTCTTCGAGCTTGGGTCACAGACGAGAAAGGAAGGTTTAAAGATTACTTTACCGAGTGTAGAATTTTGTGTCCAATTTTTAATTAAAAGAGACTTTTGCCTGTGGTAATTAAATCTTTGGAGATTCGGTTAAATTATTGTGGAAGGTATTGATTTGTTGCAAGTTTACTTGAATATAAAGTGCTTCGAGGAACCAATGTGAGAACTGATGTAACGATTGAAGGGAGTTCTCGCATGTGTTAATTAAGCTTATCTGCTTTGACTACACCTTCTCCATGGCGGAGGATTTTTACACTGGTCTGGTAATTTATTTTCCATTAAAATTTCTTCTCCCTCTTGTGCGTGGTGTTTAGCCAACCGCGTACAGAGGGAGAGCTCCTGCAGGTTTGCATAATTTCGAAAGGGAAACGGGCCATATTTCGCTGGGAAATGGATAAACGAGGAGAGGATTGAATTCCAAGCGTGAAGGGCGCGCGATGGAAATTGAGACGGCATGACTCTCGACTTTCCCGCGACCCGAAAAATGCTGCCACCCCCGTGATTCGAGGGGGAAACGGCCTGGGGTGGTTAAGGATCGTTGAAGAGAATTTTCCTGTTGACTTCCTTCGAATTCTTATCTCGACTGGCACTCAGGTTTGCATCCACTTCTAATCCATTCTACGGTTGTATGCACCTTCGGTGTAAAATTTCGCGTGTAGGTGGAAGGAAAACATGTCACACCGTTTGCTCAAAACGTAGTATTGCTTGCACAGTCGGCGCAGAAGAATTTCTTACAGAAAGGATTCACCAAATTCGATTTCAGCCTTGAAGGGGGAATTCAAATATTAAATTGTCGAGGCTTTGGGAGGACTCAAGATTAATTAATCAAAGTGCTTCTTTTATCTATCCTATAAATATTACAGTAATATTTGAACACCTTTTGAGCACAAAGCTGACCTGCACGCCTCGGGAACCAACCCAGCGGCACGAGGAATGCATCAACAGTGGCTGAAAAACGTAGATCAACGTTGGTCCCTCTAGCTTGCCCAAGGGATTCAAAATCCAAAGTACGCGACTGGAGTTCGCGCAAGAAAAGCAGAAGGGAATTTCGAGGGGGTCGGGATCGGTGGACGAGGGGTTGCATGACGCGATTCCGGCTACCCCTGAGCAGAAATTGTACGTGGCTCTCGAAGGTCTCTGGCGAAGGTTAGAGAGGACCGTGTGATTGGACCAACGACCCGGACATCCGTCGCTTTGGAACTTGGTCCAGCGTTAAATATGGCAACCGACGGCCTGGGCGACTAATGTGATTGCTGGCAGACTGTTAGAGGACGCTAAAAGCACCGTGTCGTAAACTCTGCGTTCTGCACGTCGAGGCGGGTGGAGCGGGGCGTTCATCCACACAGAGACACGCGTGTCTATTGGGTTGCACGGCTACCAAACTTCCAACACCGTACAACGGCCGCGTACCTCTCGTAATTTCATCCTGGATAAATTTTGTATCGAATAGCTCCGGCTGAACGCGAGCTTCCGGCGACCGAGCTCTGCTTTTGCGATCGTTACGGAGAAACGCGAGATCGCGCTCGATATTTTCATGATGACTTTGGTGACGACTGAGTTTATGATATGGATGCCAAAAGAGTTTAAAAGCCTTTAGTTTCGCTTGCGAAAATTATATGTTTACAGACAGGAAAAGTCTAAGGTTTTTGTTAGAACTTCGAGAATTTCGAGGTTTCTGCCATAAATTTATGTGTGTATGGAATTTTTATGGAATTGCAAACGATGGTTCTGTTGCGTACACTGTACTGTACTGTAAGAAACACTTTGGGAAATCATTTCTGACCAATGGCACAAACTGCCGTTGTAACCAACAGTTCCAGGTACACCTGTTTCCTCCTCAAGCACACTGTTCTAATTAGAATCGCAGCTGGGTACTCGCTTCAGGGTCTCGCTGGGTACCTTTGTGGTCCACCAAAACGGGTGAACTACTCTGGAGGTTATACTGGATATTATAGCAGCAATTAAGCACAAGCAAACAGTAACTTGAAATCGAGTTTGTCCATTTTTTATTAACCGACTTCAAAAAGGAGGAGGTTATGTATTCAACCCGTATGTATGTTTTTTTTTTATGTTTGTCCCCTCATAACGCCTCAGCATATGGACCTATTTTGATGATCTTTCTTTTATTCGAAAGAGGATGGTGCCCAGTTGGTCCCATTCTACGCGGAATCAATATTGGCCCAATATTTTACCAGTTATAGTTAATAATAATTTATATGTTTGTCCCCTCATAACTCCTCAGCATATGGACCGATTATGAGGATCTTTTTTTTATTCGAAAGAGGGCGATGCCCCGGTGGTCCCATCCGAGACTAAATCAATATTGGCTCAATATTTTGCCAGTTATGGTTAATAATAATAATTTATATGTTTGTCCTCGCATAACTCCTCAGCATATGGACCGATTTTAATGATCTTTTTTTTATTCGAAAGGGGGCGATGCCCCGGTGGTCCCATCCTACACTGCATCAACATTGGCCCAATATTTTGCCCGTTATGGTTAATAATAAAGACTATTGTCACCTAATTATTATTATTTTATGTACGTACGCGCATATCTCCTCAGCATGTTGTGTCAATATATATAAAACTAAAAAGTTAAAAATAAACAAAATTTAAAAACAAAATTAAAACCGACTTCAAAAAAATAAAGTTGCACTAAAAAGTAAAAAATAATTCTTTCCCTTATTTAATCTACGACTCATATTTTTCAAGTCGGCGCCAGATTTACACAGTGCAAATGATGAGGCACCGACTTGAAAAATATGAGTCGTAGATTAAATAAGGGAAAGAATTATTTTTTACTTTTTAGTGCAACTTTATTTTTTTGAAGTCGGTTTTAATTTTTTTTTTATATTTTGTGTCGTCTAATGTAGAAATACAACTTCTGCACCGTATTCATTTTCATTCTGACGACCAAACTTGGAGGACTATCAGAAATATAATTAATAACCTGAAGTAATTAAAGCCATTTGCTTATTATCACAATCAAGATAATATTAATAAAAAGTGTCCATGGAAATTTAAAACCAAAATTGTGTTTCAATCTACTCGTCCAGTTACTCCAACGAATTCTTCATAACTTACAATAAGATAGATCACTCACTTTAAGCAGATCTCGGTACACAACCCGCAACTGAATGGAATTTAGTGCTTACCTGGAACAAAAAAGAAAGACATGGTTAGTTGAACAGGCTTAACACTCGATAAAATAAAATTCAAAATAAGAATGAAACGTGTCAATGTAACATTAGCTTCCTGGAAAGCAAATTCTCACGTTACACCAATTACCGCACTGCCCCCGCGAGCATCCTAGTCCCCGAAGCATCGGGGTACACGATTAAAGTGCCTCGATCCGAGTGCCGTTAAGTCGAAACAAATTTCAATCTTTGCCAGCAAACACGCTAAGAGCCGGCCGGTAATGAATATCAGTTAAAGGAAACGCGAGCAAACACGGTGGCCCCCGTCTAATCCGGCCCGAGTGAAATTCGTATTCCACCCGCGCGCCGACTGGAACCCTACACGCCCGGTCGAAATATAATTTCCCGTCGAATTCCAATTCCCGAATCGAGACCCTTCGTTCACTGGGTCAGACGTAACAGGAATAATTGCGGTATCGTTAATGTATTCTAGCAGGAATCCACTCTAAGTCCTTAAAGCCGCGTTACCATAACCCCTTAATTGGCCTCCCCAGGAGTGCTGGGATGGCTCTAACCGTGTGTCGATGGTAAATTTATGGAACCCCAAGGTCCGCGCGCGGGTAATTCAATTACTGTTCCCATTAGGGCAGAACTCTTCTTGCCCCGGTTCTATGTCATCCGCAGAAGGTTTTCGCGTGAGCCGGCCACGCGAACGCGCGGGGACTCTTACTCTTGGAAAATGTATGCCCGTTCCCTATTCACGCTGGTAAAGCCTCACCTTTAACCTGAAATCGCCGAATTGAAACACTGTTCGTTGCAGAAGGCATCAGTGATCTTAAGGGGTCATTCTACTTTGATCGGCCGAAAAGTTAAGGTAATTTTAAAGATTTTTTTTCTTAGTAAATACAACATATAATGAAACAAATGAAATGAAACTCTTATATTATTATTTTTTCTGGATAATATACTTAAGAGTAGCTTAATAAATTTCGAGAAAATTTATTTCATTATATGTTGCATTTACTGAGAAAAAAATCTTTAAAAATACCTTAATTTTCAATTTAGTTTTACTAGTATTTTTATGTGATGAAAGCTAGAAGTTCAATAATAGTATTTCTAGTTTAAACTGGATGCCCTTTCATCCCTCGTAATTGGTACGCGTTCTCCAGAATTGTCTTTGAGTGTGGTCTCCTAATAGTTATGAATCATACATATATAGATAATTATAAGAAATATCGAAAACATCTAATTCGAGGCGATTCGACTCGCAAGATTCTAACGAAGTCCCAAACGAACAATCGATGATTACCACCGCTGAGCAACACATTGAGCAGAAGCCATTTAATGGCAACCCATCCACTTATTTATTCGCCCGGAAGCTACTACGCAAATGCTCATTTCCATGCGGAGGAGAGTTCGCGAATTCTAATATCGAATTGTACCAACGGCGGTAGGTGGAAATCCATGCGGGCTTTCTTCGCATAATAAAGATCGAACTCGTGGGGGAACTCCTCGCAGATTACGCCCCGTCGTTCCGAAACGCGGGCACACGTAAAAGTCTTTTACGATCCTCCGCTTCGACTCCTCCTCGCTGCGGGCGAGTTTTTCCAAAGCGATCGCGGCTTCAGATAATGACAGTATCAATCATACGAGGGCATAACGGCGATACTAAACCCAGCCAGAAACTTATTTTCATGAGTTAGGTTACGATGAAAATAATCCGCCAGGTCGTGTCGCGGAGTTTTACAGGCGTTTGGTAAAACGGCTCTATCCGAGGGATTATTGTCAGCCGCGTAGAGAGCTCCGTGATTGCCAGTAAAAGGGAAATAAGATTTTTACGCGGCATGTTGAAAGAAGGGTGCGAAACTCGGTGGACGTATGGTGCCCTTTAAAGTGCATAGGAAATGCATAGTCAATGCGAGCAGAAGAATGGACGAATGGAATATCGGTCAGAGTTAAACGATCCTCGGTTCTGATAGTGTGAATGACTTGGTTTCTTTCTTTGTAGCGTGTAGCATATTCAAAAGTAATCGGCCTGTGATAGCATTAATTTGACGACTATCTTTTCTCTTTCTAAACAAGCTTCGCAGCTACGTGTTACTAAATCGGCTGCATTTTTAAACATTCCTACATTTGACAGATACTTTCTATAGGTGGAATCAAATAAAATAATCAATATTGTATAATTAGAACAGTAATTTTTTCATTAATTAAAATAATAATTAAATAATGTTCCCCTTCAATATTGCAGAATTCGAGGACAATATGAAATACGGTTTATAATGTTAATTAAGTGCTTGCATTATTTAATTAAGCCATTGCATTATTGAAATCGAAAATCGGTTGAAACTGGAATAATGGATTACTCTACTAGCAAAATACCCGTAATTTTCATAAAGTGACATTTGTTTAACAAACATTTGTAGCATATATGTATATGTTGGTCTTTAGATATTTGCGTGGGTAACCGTTGTAAGTAAAAACCAAGTTGATGTTCAATCGGGCCTAAGAGATATTAAGGAGTCAGTGAAAACAAATTTTAACCGATTTCACCCCCTTGGGGATGGAAATTCAAAAAAATCCCTTCTTATCTGCGGTTTGGGCTGAACTTTGACGAATCCGTGAGTGACACAGTGATTTTCATATATACCTATACATATATAAATTGGGCTACCGAGGGCTACAGAGGGCTACCAATTACTAGCAAAAGATTCTTAAATTAAATAAGCAGTAAATATTTCCAAATACCCTTCACTATAAATTCTCCAACATTCTGCAGCAAATACTTCACATTCTACTCAAGATCCCTGCTCAGTGCCCCCAAGTACATTTCATAAATTATTTTTAAGTACTTTTTAAACCCTTGCTTGTTGCGCCCTACAATATCAGTAGTATTAACCTACTACCCTCCTTCAACGTGGAATACATAACGTCGATGCTTTGCATTTCCTATAAATCCTCTTATCCTCATATTTCCTCTGGACAAAAATTCCTGCAATAAGGAAACCTTCAGCGTACGAAGCGTTCCCATTACCGCAACACCGGCTCGGAATTATATGAGAAATTGCATTCCAACGAATTTCCTCCACTTAACCAGCAATTTCCAATCGTTCTCGTAACCGTTATTACTAAATACCACTCCTGGTCATACAATTATTCCGAGCTCTAGGGTCCGGGGGTTGGGAGCTAGCAAGAGGCCGCGCCACCCCCCGAAAATTGCGCGCCTCAGAAATTCTATCGGTTCTTGTGGGCAAATTCTTCGTGGAGGGCGAGAGGTTGCAATTAAAGGGGGATAAATGCGCCCCGTCTTAAACCCAGGGATGGCCGTAAATTCGCCAAGGGGAGAAAGAGGGCGGGAGGGGCAGAGAGGGAGGGATTGCTCGAGAATGTCTCACCTTTGTTTCACGGCTCTAATGAGTTCTCTCATTAGGCAATGTTACTTAGCACAGCTCGATGCGCAATAGAGCTTAATTAATTGAATTTGTCGCCTTCGATTATCCTGACTCTTGGCGATTCCACGGTTCCTTCCGTTTCATCCCCCTCGCCCATAAGGACAGCGACAAACCCAGTCGCTTGACAAAAGTGTTTCGAGTCTTTCCTTGTTCGCGTCCAGATGACGAATATGTGTACAGCTTATTTTCGGTAACGAGGGATGGTTTACGATTTGAAAAAAGACAGGCAGGGCGGAAGGGTTTTGACATGAGGGGAATAGACTTTCAGAGGAGTTGGGTGACCAATTGATTTTTTTTTTTGTTTTGACTGCAATGCAAAAGCTGGGAAGATGATTGAGATATGGAAATACTTGGACTTATTTTTAGTGGAACGAGGGAGTGAATAGAAATCCGTAGAAAAAATAAAGAAATAGAGGTTAGGGTTTATACAAAAACCAACTTTTGAAAAAACCGGTTTTCGAATTTTCACCAAAAAAATATCATTAAAATAGTAAATAAATATTTGTACCTACTGATTTTAAAAATTTTCAGTTTCCTTAATATTATGGAATTACAAAAATGTAACAAAATAAGATATACTCTATCTATACAAAACCAAATAAATAAAAAAAATTAAAATAACTAAAATCCATACAAATGCGTACAATTTTTGAGTTCATTTAATATTTATGGAACTACAAAAATATAACAGAATAAAATAGATTGCATACAAAATCAAATGAAAAAAAAAAATAGAATAACTAAAATCCGTACAAAATATAAATCTTTTATACGGTGGTACCAAATTATAAATCTTTATTCCATTTAGTATTTTTTTTTTCTGAAAATATGAACTCATGAAGATTAGTTTTACAGTACACTGTTACCTACTACAATATGCTTGTGTCCGAGGCGATTTCAAGTCAAAATGTTAACTTTTTTAACTAAATAATCAATTCATTTCTGCATACTAATTCTAGTATATAAACCAGTTTTTTTTTAAATTTAAAACCCGGTTTTCGAATTTTAGAAATTTATAAATAAAAACCGGTTTTTAAAAACCGACAAACCCTAGTAGAGGTTTTCCTTGCTTCGCCATTTACTCGCGTAAATTCAACTTCACTTGCGAACGTCACCAACAGTCAATAATATATTTTCTTCCCGTTTTCGAGAATATATGCCTGTCATTTTTAGAAATAAAGTACCGCCACTAGGGTTCGTTTAATCAAGCGCAACGCATTCTTCATTGGCAGCCGTTTAACTTGACTCTAAAAATGTCGTTTCGCGGGGGAAACTGTCTGGTTTCGAGGTGCGAAAGGAATAAAAGCCAGGGGAATAACGAGACGTTCGATTGCGTCGGAACGATCGATAGTTGCGAGCCACTTTATTCGGTGAACTATACGAAACCCGGAATATACAACTTTTCCATGAAATACGCTGCAGCAACTTCGTACGTCTCGTTTTTAAAACACTGACAGGCGCTCGCGACGTCAAAACAAATGTATTGTAATAGGAAGTTACTTCGACACGCCTCTGTAATAGAACTTTACAGCTATGATAGTTTTCACCTTTTTCGGTGTTACAAGTCACAGGAACCAAAGCCATTTCTATCGCCCTCGTTATCTCATTTTCAACCAAGTTTCGCTGCCATATACATGCCCGAAAGTTTGGAGTTAATCCGTGAATTAAGGGGGAACACGCACAACGGAAACTACACTCATACCGATTATATTAAAAAAAAATTTGATTTCAGAGTTGCCGTTCCAGAGATATCGTTTCGATAAGCGACCTATGTTTTTCTTGTGAGGGGTGTAGGAGATTAACTGTATATGGAAATCTATGCATGTTTTTCTATTACTTTTTTTTATAGTCTCTTAAGACATTGTTCTAAAGATAGGTAATAACAATTTTATAATAAAACTGTAAGTTATTCCTTAAAAAAATCTTAAAAATGGGCTCATTTTTCCGGCCGTCACAGTGGTGTTCCCCCTTAAGGGAACTAGGTATTTTCTCGCTAAACAGACAAATTGAAGAGCCGAAGGCAGATAAGGGATTAAAATTGATGGAAATAAGGGACGTCGCACGCGTTGCTAAATGTATTAACTTTAAAGCACGAGGAAATTTGTTGCGCGGTATAATTTTAACGAAAGTCTTTTAGCTGGCAACGTATATGTCACATAATATCGCGATTACGTGTTGTTAATCCCGATTAAATAAACTGATCCTTATTCAGCAATAATCCCTCGACTGAATATGCAAATAAGTGACGTTCTGTGTTACCCAGAATTCCGATTTTCCGACGGCAAGCTCTCAGCTCTGAAAGCACAGACGCGATGAACGCGATCCTTCTGCTTTGAATCTGCCCCGTAAACAAACGACAACGCACTCGATGATCAGGGAAGCCCGAGGATCGATATAATACCCGGCCCGTCGTTCACGAACAAAGGGAACGCGCGCAGATTGAAGGCGTCAGTCCTTGTGAACAATTTATAATGAATTTATTACGCGGCCGTGCCTCTCGATAATAAATTGAGTCCACTGCTGCGAAAGGTCCGACGAAGATCCATCTTGGAGCATCAAAGGGCTAGAGAAGGAGGGAAAAGCGGGTGAACCTTAATTGTAAACGACCAGGGTTTCAAGATCGTGGATGTGCCATGTATACAGGGTGAGTTAGCCAAGAATGGCATGTCAAGCATTCCTGCTGTTTTTGTTACAGCCACGGAGTTAAATTAGGGATGTTAATAGTAATGGCATTATTCCCAGCACCTTCTTTATGTGTACCAACAGGGTTACTCCCGTTAATGAAAATAAATAAAGGAAAGTAGTTTATCAATCTTCTTTAAACATCCTCTACCGAAATTCAGTAAAGCTTCGTGTAATTATTATTACTACTGTATTCTAAATTAAATGCATTCAAATTCAAGTGCACTTGGAACGCAAAGCGTATTAAGGGGTTACATCCAGAGTTGGGCAAAGCTAATATCTAGATAACATCTAGTTAAAAGGTCCTTACGGTTAGTCGTTAGTCAAATGGTGACTAAAGATGATTTAGCTTAGCTTTAGTCACGACGCCAGAGCTGAAGCCGGTTATTCAAGGATCTTTAGCTCTTGGGTTGTGACTAACGTGGTTTCAGCTTTCATTCAATTTTTAGTCGAGGAAACGACTAACCGGCGAAAGCCTTTGCGGCCTGACCCCCGCGCGGTCGCCTACCGGTCAGATTCTACAGAATCTGAATTTGTTTATTTTTCATCGTATCAATATGAAAGTGACGCCAATGGAGTCTTGGTGTTCTCCCGATTAATTGGACAGAAAATAATTTAAATCGGACTATTTTTAACGAAACGGGCTTTGAATTCTGCAAACAAATTTCTCACGTAATATCCTTAATTATGGTCCGAATTATATCATTGTTTGCCAACGTTTGTTTTTTTTTTGTTAATTAACCCACCATAATAATTGTAGGCGAAAGCATCAGAAAGAATATGTATGTACAATCTTTCGATTGTTGAGAAGCCTTTGGGCTCGGATTATCGGGAAAGACCTACCCACCCCACCGTTTTGCTTTCTCGCTTGCGAGCGAGGACCTTCGGGCCCCAGTAGACCGCTCGTTGACAGCCGAGAGCAATAAAACCGACGGGCCACATAAAATCTTCCTGTTTTTGATAAGTGCTAATAAAAGTATTACAAATCGATTTCTCATGTCTTCCCGATGAAAATGGGCCCAGAAATGATATAATTCGGACCATAATTAAGGATATTACGTGAGAAATTTGTTTGCAGCATTCAAAGCCCGTTTCGTTAAAAATAATCCGATTTAAATTATTCTCTGTCCAATTAATCGGGAGAACACCAGGAATCCATTGATATCACTTTCATATTGATACGATGAAAAATAAACAAATTCAGATTCTGTAGAATCTGACCGGTAGGCGACCACGCGCGAGCCAGGCCGCAAGGCCTTTCGCCGGTTAGTCGCCTTCTAGACTAAGAATAGAATGACAGCTGATCAACGATAGTCACAACCCACGACTAAAGGCTCTTGACTAACCAGCTTCAGCTCTGGCGCCTTGACTAAAGCTAACTCAGGTAAGTTTTAGTCGACTAAGGAAAAAGGTGAAGTAGCTTTAGTCGAAACGTTATTTCAATCACTTTTTAGTCGAATGATGCCCAACTCTGGTTACATCCACCTAGAGGTCCGGAAAAAGCATACAAGTTCGGGAATTTTTTTGGGGGAAAGTATAACTGAAAATCGTACACAATGTTTTTCTACTAAAAGATACATCTTTCAACTATATTATTCTAAATTTTCATGAGATATTATTATTAACTAAAGGAGATATTTTTTTTTAAACATTAGCTGGTGGATATTCGCTAGGTCAAACGATGCACCAGAAAGTAAAAATACAACCAGACTTTAAAAATAAATAACTTATAAGTACCCGAAGTTCTTCGAATTTTAATATTGTATTTTGGTAGAAAAGGACGAGCGTTTGAAGTTGAAATATCGAATTTCGGTGGAAATTTTTTTTCTTCTTTTTAAGAAGGCTTTGCAAGTGTTTCCATTATTGCTAAACTGAAAGCAAAATTTAAAAATATGAGATTGAAGATCTGGTTGTATTTTTGCTGATTTTTTTATCCATTTGTACTTTCCCCCATAAAATTCCTGTATCAGTCCTAACTGAATCATCAAATCCCACGAGATATTTTAACTCTCCCTGAAAGGAAGCCATCGGTGTTCCTCGAGTTCCAAAAAATTCTGATTTTAAAAAAAGAAATTTTCTCGTACAACGTTCGCTTCGCAGACAGGCGTGCCCGTATGAGCCGGTCGAGAATAAAACAACAAAGATATTCCCGATTCCAATAGCAGACTCGCCCCGTATATATCCGATACCTACCCCCTGAAACTGATCTTTCCCGTTTAATGCCATCGATTTGGCGGGCTAGTCGCCTATCGTTCGGCGAGCGCGGAAAAGTCGGGAGATTCGAGTAGGTAGGATCGTTAAATCCCCGACCTCATCGACGACTTAACCACCCTCGAAGGTGGAAGAGATAGTGGCCATTCAACGGGGCTGAATTAACTCCTTGCGCAGACTGTTTCGACGATGGTAGACGCGGCCTTTTATGCCAGGACCTTCCCCCCGTTCGAAGCGACATTTCCCATTAAACTTTCCCGGGTCTCGTCACCTCGTCATCGTAATTTTACGTCCGCCGGATCACTTTAATCCGTAACGACGGTTGACGCGTTTCGTTGGAGTCGCGACGCTTGGAAATCGCGATTCCAAACGACCTTCGATAATTGCTAGGGGTGCCAGGCTACAGTCGACGTAATTGAAACGTAAATTCAGCAGATGTTATCACTTTGTTATTCCAACGTATATGTTTGTTCGAAGAATTAAAAAAGGGAAACGTAGGTTCGTTTCTGACTACAGCGGTTTTCCTTTTGTTGAAGTGGTTTGTCTATTATCTTGAAAATTGTGGAACCGAAGTTACCTTTTGAGAAAGTGAAGAGCTATGAGGGATGAAAGTGTGGGCGACGTGGTTGTTGTAATGCTTGCTTACAGACTTGTGACTTATATCTTGCGCTCTGATATTTATTGGGAACAGTCCTTTGAATAATTATGCAGTGTGCTCTTTTAATAATCTATGAAAAGGAATGCAGTAGCTTGGGTAAAAATTTGCAGATTGTTGGAAGTAAAAAGTTTCCTATTAAGCCTGACGTCAGAATCAATACAATTCTGATTTACGCCGAATCCTTGGCGGGGATCCAACAGGGAAATCGTCTTATCAGCCTAGCGTTTTAAAGCGCTGAGAAATGCCTCCGAGGAGCAAAGACGAAGGCACGCGAATGGAACAAATGGAATCATTTATAATTTACAGCTCTATTTACTTCAAACGCCATGAAGCTCCAGCACTAATACAAATGCTATTCGACTCCGCAGATTATCAACCAAACTGAAGATTTCAACATTAAAACAACAAAACACAGAGTGCCAAGTGCTGGCAGGAATGGCAGCATTCTCTACCAATACGAAATCAAGACTTGGCGAAATATGAAGCGAAAATCCCCTGCGCATTCCATCGTCTACTAACCAAACACGATCCTCCTCCGCTCAAGACTGGCACATCACCCCGGCAATTCCATATAACCAAGCCTTTATCTGCGGACTCACAATGGGGATAAGGTGAAGCCAGTTCATTAGCTTCTCGTAGCAATAACTTGCAACTTCAGAGCGGAGGATTTCACGAGGACCCAGGATCCGTTCAAACTTCACAGGGGCAGGGGATTCACGCAGTTTCCATTAGCCGGGGCGTATGAATTGGGCGCGGGCCCGCCGCGTATCACGGGGCTGGACGTAAAAATTTAATTAACCGTAAGAACGGAATCGAAAGTTGACCGTAACGACGCCGCCTACCGAATCCCTGGCATCGGTCCAGCCGCGAGAATCGCCTTAGCCGGCGGCTGGCAAGGCGGAAGTGGCAGGAAAAGGCAGCGCAGGAAGACGGGAAGGAACAAGAGGGAGCCGTACGGTCTTTAGCGTTGAGGTAGGACAGGTCTAAGCTTTCCACGGCCAGGTCCTTCGGCCCGCTCGCACCCCTCCGCTGGTCGTAGTCCTTTTTGTTCCTGCGAGATCTCGCAACGGGGGACGGCCAGGTTCCAGGGGATAGGGTGGAGAAAGAGGTGGGCCAACAAGAACCACCCTGTGATTTAGTGCACCGCTGCACTGCGCTTCTTGCGGAAAGGGTGGAGACGCTAAGATAGCGACGGAGAGAAGGGAACGGTGGATAATTTTAAAGGGAAATGATGTTTATCTGTATATTTTTACGGGTTTTCCTGGGCGTGATGGATGCGGCGGGAGTTGGGGGTTGCGTTGAGTAATGTTTGATTTTGGAAATGACGTAGACGCGTGCTGCCGGGGCTCTTACTGATTTTTATATTGCGGAGGATTGATTTGAAAGTGGAAATATTTTGTGTTCCTGTTTGTGTAGTATGACGGTGAGTCTTGGTAGTTGGAGGCTTAATTTAACCCTTCGTTGACACTAGGGTTTGTCGGTTTTAAAAAACCGGGTTTAAAAACCGGTTTTATTTATAAATTTGTAAAATTCGAGAACCGGTTTTAAATTTAAAAAACCGGTTTTATATAAATACTAGAATTAATATGCAGAAATGAAGTAATTATTTAATTGAAAACTATGTAGTAGGTAACAGTTTACTGTAAAACTAATCATATTCTCAAAAAAAAAAAAAAATAGTAAAGGAATAAAGATATATAATTTGGTAACACCATATTTTTTATAGATAGAGTATATTTTATTTTGTTATATCTTCCTAATTCCATAATATTAAGGAAACTGAGATTTTTTAAAATAAGTACAAATATTTACTTACTATTTTAACTATATTTTTTGTGAAAATTCGAAAACCGGTTTAACCGGTTTTTTTGGAAATAGTGGAATTCGAAAACCGGTTTTTCCAAAGGTCGGTTTTTGTATAAACCCTAGTTGACACTCTGGGTGGGAACCACCCATAAGCTGATTTTGACACTCTGTGCCTTTTATATGCAAAATAAATACCTTTTTTCCAAAGCCGTCTAACAAACAATTTTTTTTCTCCAAATATTATATCTGGATAATAGCTCTGTAGATTTTTGGCTTCTAATATTTGAATTTGTAAAAGTACAATTTATTGAAGATTTTTTTCGTGTTTTCTCGACACATGGTAATCTAGAATTTTTTTTACAAAAACTGTGATAAAATTTCAATAAAAAACTATTAGAATACATTTTAGAGACCTTGAAATTGACCCATGATTTTTTCCATAACGATTGGATTCTTCAGATGAGAATGGCAGTCGTTCAAAAATTGTTCTGGGTGTGAGCCACCCAGGTATGTCAAAGTTGATCGAAAAGAGAGGTGTGTCAACGAAGGGTTAAGGAAAGCTGGTTTCTCTTGTGTGAAGGTGTAACTTATATTTAACCTGTCTAATTTTTTAAGTGTATGATTTCGGTAGATCCACAGGTTTTACTGGTTATTCACGAGGACCAGGAAACTTTGTTCCAGTTTTTAAAACGCAGTGTTACATGTTTACTAGGGTGGCCCTTATTTTCAACATGCGATTTCTTTTGCTGTCACCCCCTAATATGGTTCAATTTCATAAAAAAGTAGTCCCTGAAAAAGATTATTGCAATCGGACCTTAAAGGCCTTAAACTTTAGAATTTATTAATGGTTTGGATGTAAAAAATTTTTCAAAAATGGCAAGCCGTATCAGAATTTTGTTGAAATAATAATAAAACATCTAAAAAATTGTGGGAAGCACGAGGAAATTATATACACAGTAATTGTAGAAAATTGAATGCTCTTTTAGTATTGTTTGAACAAAATTTTGATAGGGCGTACCATTTTTGAAAAATTCTTCAAATCCAAACTATTGATGAATTCCAAACTTTAAGGCCTGGTCGGCACCCTTTCCTGTTGTCCGATCGCAATAATCTTTTCCAGGGACTATTTTTTTATAAGAAATACATAAAAAAAATCGTCACGTGTAAATAAGGGCCACCCTAATGTTTACAGAATAAAATTATCTGCAGCTACATTTAAAATGATATCTATATCCTTCATGTGGACGATAAAAATCTATTAAAGTCCATACGAGAGGCTTCCCTTACTACCGTTTCATGTACCAAGAAACACTGTATGCTTAAATCCAATCCATCTGTAAATCAATTAAACTATTGAAAACACCCACGCATAACCCTGCACAAAAGGACCAGCGCTGCAAAATACATACCACTTAGTGCTTCGTAATTGAATTAAAACCCCCTTTCATCACAGTTAAATATCCCGTTCACCCTCACGCTCGCCTCCACATTGAAAATAAATACAATATTAAACATTTATAAACCGCAGGGCCGTGTGTACCTACAGAATTCATCATAGTTAAATATACGCGGCATCATAAACGCCACACAAGCGTTTCCATCGAATTTATATCCCCATCCGCTACCCAGCTGTCCATTCTCCTATCCCTTTCGCCCGCCATTCCACGCGCGGGGAACAGATACAGAGTGCCAGCTTGAAAGCTGGCTGGATCGTTAAAAGTCCCCAATTACCGGGTGGAGTCGTGAACCTCTCCGAGGAAGTCCGTCTGCAGCTTCAGCTGCAGCCTGCACGGCAACCGCTCCGTAGACTCGAACACTTCCAACCCCCGAACTTCCACTTCCTCCCCTTATTCTTTACGTCTCTATTTCGTGCCTACTTCGCGCGTTCCTCTTTGCTGAAAATGGACCACTGCGCCGGATGACAGCACCGATAGCTTCTATGACGACCAAGCCGTTTTACAATCATATTTGTGGATTCCCAAGCACTCTTGAGTACCTTCTGATTGCTTCACGAGACCAGTTAATACCTTACCGATACCTTGACAGAGAGTTCGAGCTTCGGTGGCAAAATTAATCCAGCTGTGTGTGCGGAAATGATTTCATTAACCAGAAGTGGGATTGCAGATTAAGAAGGGTACACACAAGGTATTCTGCGGTTAACTCGATTAATGTTGTGTAGCTGTGTAATGCCTGCTAGCCAAATGTTTACTACTTAGCTGCGCAGTCTGTTGACATTCTACAGCAGACACAAGTTCTACCTCTGTTGGTGAAATTCAAATAAGCGAAGGTGCAAATCTATCACCAGAAATTACTGCTTTAAATGCACCAAGCATGCACCTATTAGTTTCTCAGAATATTTGTTAAGAGTGTATGCAGAAATTACGATTATAAAATACCCACGATTACTTCTGACAAGGGAACCCCGCGAACCCGGACTCACCGATTAGAACGGAACTTCGTGGGTTTTTAGAGTGACTCAAAACAAAAACAACGGTGTGTTTCATTCGGGCCCTATCGCCCTTTAAAGGGGTGAAAACTAACCTCAAAGTTAAGTTGGCACTTCCACTTTTTCGCGTATAACTCTCAAAGTACAACAGGCAGAAAAAAATGTTTCAAACAAAAGTTTAAGGGTGCAATAAGCACTACAAACATCCGTTAACAAAATATTTGAAAAAGTTTTTTTTCATCAGATATTTTTCTTTTTAGACTCTTTTCAAAATTTTGTTACCGCAAGTTTTCAGCGCTTATTGTACCATTAAACTTTTGTTTGAAACATTTTTTTCTCTCTGTTGTAGTTTGGGAGTTATACGCGAAAAAGTGGAAGTGCCAATTTGACTTTGAGCTTAGTTTTCACCCCCGTAAAGGGCGATAGGGCCCAAATGAAACACACCGTTGTTCTTGTTTTGAGTCACTCTAAAAACCCACAAAGCTGCGTTCCAATCGGTGAGTCCGGGTTCGCGGTGTTCCCTTGTGAGTACCTATCCCTGGTCTACGAACGCGATTCGAAAATTCACTCGCCCCTCGTTTTTCAAATTTCGAGATCGCAATTGGATGTGTTTCCCAGTACATTTTCCAGCTACGATCTAATGGAGTGCGTCACGCAGCCCACAATAACGTGCACCATCAGCTGTTGATTGTCTATTAGAAAGCAATAAGCAGGCTCGCTTTCAGAGATCGTGACCAGGGCGGACGTGTTTGATCTATGATTCGATAAATTACGCTGGATCCCGAAATTGCGTAGCTATTCGGCGACGCTCGCGACAAATTAATATTCCCTGGCATAACTGCGTCATTACGTAAGGAAGGCTGATTTACATTCGGGCCACGCTAACGCCAGGACTCTTTCAACGGGGCCTTATAAAACCTCTTTCAATTTAACCAGTAAGAATGCGAACCACTTAAATCTCCAACCAGTCTCTCTGCTACCCTTCCGCCATAAATTCGATTTACATACACCGAATCTTCCAATCTCTCCTGCCATTTCAGCACCGCAATTATTATTCCGATTAAAATTCTTCTTTCACAAGATCGCACAGAATTTCGAGCAATCGAACTGAATTCTTCGTTCAAATTAACACTTCTCCTTCTCCAATTCCACCCCGCAAATTTCCGAATCCAACAATCTCTGCGCGCTCGCTGAACCGACAGAAGCCAGTTTCAGGGATCCGGTGCACCAACACGGCGGCAAGAAAATATTGTGCTGGCGGGATTATTCATTTGTCGCGAGTATTTCGCACAAATATAAAGTACACGTGTATCAGGGCCTGGGAGCGTGGCTAGTAGACAAGCAGATATGCAGTCCAAACTGAAGTAGTAATATAGGCCGCGCAATATATCCGCGTCAGGTTGACCAATGCCCTGTCCAAGCCCGCCATACATCAACTGCTGTATTGTGGCCACTTCGGATTATCCTGGCTCCGAAGCGCGTACGATTTCAAATTTCCACACCCGACTTTCGCCACGTTCCAGCGCTTCAAACGCTCGCCCCCTACGTGCGAATCCTTTTGCATCTTTCATTCGAACGTGCACAGATTCGCTGGCGGATCGGGGTCGCCACGTTTTTGATTTAGATCGAGTTTGCGGCCTACCTAAATTAAGCAAGACTCGCGAGGCGGATCTGCCCGACGTGGAGCCTTTTAGGAAGACGTTAGACAGCCCCTACAGCACATTGGTTGCCGAAATGTCTCAGTTACGTTGCGGTTTGATATCTGAAACATTGCACGGAATATTGCCGAAAAGTTGCAAGTAAATTGCTATGTCCGCCCTGTGCAACATTGCAGGATATATTTCTGCAACATTTCTGAGATTTTACAGCAATGTTCGCGCAACATTTCTGAGATTTTACAACAATGTTCGCGCAACATTTCTGATATTTTACAGCAATGTTCGAGCAACATTTCTGAGATTTTACAGCAATGTTCGCGCAACATTTCTGAGTTTTTACCGCAATGTTCGCGCAACATTTCTGAGATTTTACAGCAATGTCCGTGCAACATTTCTGAGATTTTACAAAAAAAAATAACGGTATTTTATTTAATCATATATATCAGACGTGTCTCCGAGGGGGGCGACGACATGAATGTGTGTAGAATCATAGTAGTATGACGTCCGTGTATCTTTATTAAATAGAAAATTATTTTACCCCAGGGAGATTCAAACCCGCGACCCGTAGCACCGTAGACGAACACTATACCGCTGCAGCTAGAACTGTTGATTGAGAATATTACTTACGTATTCCAACTTATACTCCTACCGTGCAACACTTTAAACTCAAATTATTTAAAACAAAGATTCGTTTTGACAAACTCCATTACATCTCCCTAATCGCGGAGTCGGATATTTCACAACAAATTCATTTCGACGCTTGATATTGTATTAAGTTGATGCATATTCTGTTATGAAATATTCTGCGTAGTACAAGAAAATAATGTTTTTTTTTTTTTAGTTTTTAGCGCATTTTTAATACAATCGTTTGACATCATTTTTTTATATATTTTAGGGACACGCGTGTCCCTACCATTGACATTTAATTTATTATGCGTAATGAAAAAGTTCGGAATTGTCGGGTGAAAATTTCTAAGTCCCGATTTATTGCGGATTCATTGCCGAAATCTTGCTCATACGTTGCGAGCGCAATATTGCACGGCAATGGGTGTGCAATATTTCGGCAATATCATGCAACATTGTAATGTACTGCAACGTGTGTGCAACGTTCCTGCAACAAAGTGCTGTAGGGGAGGGGAGGATGTTACAAGCGCTTTTGATTGTCCTGTTCCAACTGTGATTTATTTGTGAGTGCTCAGGGAAAGGAAGAAATTGCAGGGGAGAAAGGAACAGCTTCATATTTCTGCGTTATTATTTAATTACACTAGTTCACAAAATAAACAAAAAATTTGTGCAGCAGGTGCCACTATTTTGTTCTTATGGAAAATAGCCCGCTGATTCCGAAAATGAGGTCTAAAAATTGTTCTATGGATACGTTTTCGAGATATCGACAGGTGAACTTTTTACCTGTCTGTCTGAAAGGCGGTCCCACTTAAATGCGAATATCTCGTGTTGCGAAGGACCGGTATGGTCGAAAATCATCTCAAATTAAAGAGAATTGAATCACCGACAAATCTACCTGTCAAAATTTTCCAATCGTTTCAGTAGTTCGGGCGAAATCGATGGAAATATGTGAAGAAAAGTAATTTTTTCAATCGAAATTCACATCGACGATTCATTCAATTATCTGGGAAAAATCGAAATCGCAAAAATGGGCCCAGTTTCTCATTTCTCGCGGCGAGCCTGCAGTTTTACGAAGAAAACAAGGCGCTGCTGAAGAAAATCTATGGATAAACACCGAAGCTAGCAGGTGTCTAATCAAATGGAATTCAAGTACCTAATAATATTGAAATCCTTAAATTCCCAGAACATCAATTAAAATTCTCATTCTAAGAACTCGAATGTCACTTATCTACTATCTAATTGCATCGTGACTACGCTCGATACTTCGACGAACCAGCCTGCGCCGTTCGCGTGGTTGAAGATACGAGGCAGAAGTCTGAAGAATAAATACGAACCACGGCAGTGATTGCTCTCCTCGATCTAAAAGCCCCATAACTTCCCACTCGACAGCAGATCGGCCATTAAGACGACCGCGTCGGCGGCCTGATCCGCGGGGACTTTCAATCAGGCTTTTCACCCAGGCCGGCGCAATAATTCAGTCCGATCACGTGCGACGAGTTCATTTACTTTTATGAAAGAAACGCCGCGGAACCAGCTTCTGTAGACGAGCCTGGTCCCATCCGCTCGTCTGCAGCTTCCTGGAGCTTATTGCCCGGAGCAGAATCCGCCAAGGGAAACAATTAAGGGGACCCACGATCGTGATACACGGCCTCGTTACCGCTGCTGAACTCCGTCGAGGTGTTGGAGCCTCTATGTGAAACTTTCGTCAATTAACCGGCGAATCGAGGCACAAAAGGAACAATTTCCCCGCTTTCGCGTGACCAATTAGAAGGCCCAATATCTCGCGGAAACGGGCGAATGTATGGGCCGCGATCGATTAATATCGAATCGTTCAATTTCGACGCTGGCGCTAAAGCTCTGCGGACGATTCCGCGTCGAGAAGCTTCCGAGTGCGCACTCGTTGATACGAGGGGGAATTAAAGTGAACGTCTCTGTTAGGCACTTCTTATCATTTGTTTGTTTCCCATTTCTGTATCAAGGGGACTAGGCAGTCGTTTTACGCGAAAGAAACACTTTCTTTTTAATGTAGGGTAGATGTCCCAATTACTGCCACCTTAAGATTATAACCGAACTTCATTTAATCATTTCGCGTGCTGTGTAACCTAAAAATTGTTTCAGTTTGAAACATAATATTATTTAACATCTCTTTCATTAAAAAAAAAATAGTTTTATGAATTAAATATGAAGAACTTATTAATAATTAATTAAAATTCGCGAGCGATCCTAGTGTACCTATAACTGTCACCTCAAAAATCATCTTGTCCTAGGTACATATGAGTACGTATATCTTTTTATTTTAATGTAAATCAGAATCTCCATTTGATAATAACTATTTTTTGTACATTTCTTTTTATACGTTACGTATTTATTAGATATAATAAATCAAGTGGCAGTAATTGGGACATCTACCCTATTTCTGTAAAAAATGGAAGCGAATCCAGAGGTATCCTTTTACCTAATGTTTATTGTCACTATAGAGATTAAAAAAAGTTGCTGTGAAATATACATGCGCTTTAAAAATGGCGGTGCTGACTGTTAAACGTTTTAACGTTCTCCTGTGGTTTTGCTGTAATATTCGTCTTAAAAAGTGACGTAATCCAAATTCAAGACGTGATTCTTGTTTGTTACATCCGTAGTTTCCCGCGGAATTGTTAAATTGGTGGCCGAAAAGCGGCGATTATTTGGGGAAAAATGCGGTCCTGCTTGTGGGTTACTAAAAATCCGCGAGTTTTTAATTTTTTTTTATGAAAATCTCGATTTTTTACGGACCATATAATAGGTTGCGCGGGAAACGGCACATGTTTTATACATCCCGTAATTTTTTCAAGTCGATTTGAACATCCCTCCATTCAGAAAAAAAGATTCCAGAAAAACGCGTTTAAAGTTTCTGGGCAAAGGCGACGCTATACGTTACCGCCTGACCTTTTTAGCTTCCAAATCAACAATTTTGCGAATTTTAATATAAACCAAACGGCATTTTATTCAGAAAAGATAGTACTTCAGAAAAATGCAATAAAAATCCATTTTTCAACTGCCTAGTCCCCTTAAAGTAGTGGACGAATAAAGGCGTAGAGTAGCACGGTTAACAGTAGAGCTTTAAAACTTTTAATTTCATTACAATATTTAATGAAGTAATGGCCTGCTTCAAACGATTACAGGATCTCGTGATTATAAAGCGTCAGTTAATATCAAGGATAAAGGAATCACTGCAATTTTAACAGAATAATAATTTCGTGAAATGGTTAGTGGGTGCAATGTGCGTAGCTTATAGAATATTCGATATCTCATTAGAGTACGCGGCCCACTAATTATTTCGAGCAGAGTAGAATTAATGATTATGAAGTTATATTCACATTTACGAGAGCAGAATTGTGGAAATTCTGCACACCAAATGAAATCAGGCGATTCGAGGCTTTGCTTCTAAAGTGTGGTAGTTCAACTTCGGCTGCACTCTATTTGATTGGCAGTGGCATTGCACCCACACGCGAGAGACATGAGCAAGAATTGAACTGTTTATTATTTAGGTAACACGTTGCTCTTCGAGATGGGTACGTATTAATACTCGCACGGTCGAAATAATTCTGAACTCCCGAGGCTACGCGCGGCTCTGAGGGGCACAAGCGTTTGTTTTGAATTTCAGAAATGAGGTGGGCATGTAGTTGGGAGCAGTCGTAGAGTCTGAGGATGTTTTGATCGACTGTGTACACGATTTATGACTGGACAATGATATGCAAGTGTGACGCAGATTCTGCTAGCTTCGAATACATTTAACGACCATAGAACAGAACACTTTGAGAGCTTCTAATATTGCTTAAAATTTATATAGTCCCTCAGGCGTTTCGTCATTAATAAATAAGTGTTATTTTCCATAAAATATAAATATGACTAAATAATAAGACAATAGTGGGATTTGAAATTCTAAAATGATTACATTATGGATTTTAAGTAAATTTCAGATTTTATGTAGAGTTAGCAGTAAATTAATTTCTCAACAATTGTGGGTATTAATTTTTTAAATTATTTGTGGGGAGGAATTACCTAATGGAAACTGAAACTGTTTATTTAGTTTGGATACCTTTCACCAGTTTATTGTTAATTTTTATCAAGCGTTAACGCGTATTAAGGTCTTGTAATTCCAGGTTGGAAGCTTAATATTCGTTTACGCCGGAACAGACTTAATGAAGTCATTTTCGAGCGCTTATTCCGGAGGGTGTGTTCTACGCTAGCATTTCTAAACAGCTTTGCTCGAGGATTAATCTGCGAAACAAGTTTTAGAATGTCGTAGATTAACCACCACATGCGCTGAAGTTGCTTGCTTTTTGCACGGGGGAACGCGGAGCAGGAAGCTCTTTTGACTTATGTATGTTCCTTCAACTTCATGGAAGAGTCAGTATTTCGTGTGATTAAATGTTAAATATGCTTCTAAGCTACTGAACTTCCCGCCTTGCTAAGTACTTCTTCAAAGACTTCACTTAACGTTTAAATATATAACGTTTCCTATCTTCATTTTTGAAATTCATGGCTCCAAGATTCCACATTACAGCGTTCAGCCATAGCAGTGATGAAAAAACATATTCCACGAGCAGTATTAAGAGGAACACTTAATGTGGTATCTTTATTATTCAATAAAGGAACCACGAGCAGAAAGACTGGCTTGTATTTAACGTAGCAATTCGACGAGACTTTACAAACTGCTTTCAATTAAGATAAGTCACAGATTAGATTGGAGCCACATATTGCAATGGTGTCAATGATAGTTCGAATTTAATTCCATATTCTAATTTGCTTCAAGGAAAGAAACTACTTTCCCCTCAAGTATTCATCACATATTTAATTATTAAATTTTTTTTATTAACTATAAAGTCATATCTATTGGCGAGATGTCGAAATAAAAAGAACACACTTTATACTCAAAAGCCTTGAACACAAAAAACGTAAAAATACAATCCATGATAGCCTCAAATGCATCGAGTAAAATCTCGCGAACCTCAATTACGGAACTGTCAACGCTATTATCACTTAATACATCAAATAGAATCCACGATGAGATTTTACATCAGACATTTCTATCAGGAGACAAAAGTCTCAGCAATAACTAATTGAAAATAATTTTTGAAAATATAACACGGAACTTCTCTCACGAGAGTCTAATTTCACGAAACTAAATTCCATTATTATAATTCTAACTTCCATTATTATAATTCTTTTATTTCCATTATTTACATTTTGTTGTCGTTGAGATTTCTGTGTCATGATAGAAAGGCGCATGTAAAATCTCATCGTGGATTGGCACCTTAATGACAGAATAATTAAAAACATAATAAAACAATTGTCTCGTGATATTGAAGTCTCACGTGAAACACGATATTTTTGTCTCGTCGTGGATTTGCACCTCTAAACGTCTGCGCGTAATACTTCTTCTAAAATGCAATAATAATAATAATAATTTATTCACGGGACAAGCCCATTAAGAACAAGGATACATATAGTAAAGGATAATTACAGCAAATTACATAACAATGAAATAAATAAAAAATTAAAAAATTATTAGAAAAAAAAATAATAAAAAAATGATAAAATTAAAAAAATGAAAAAATATAGAGAACAAGAAAACTCGTGACTCTGCTTCCTCGCAGTGTCTATTAATCCAAATTCTTCTTATCCACAAAAGAATCATTTTTTTCCAGAATTCCAGATGTACCAAAGTGCACCCACAGTCGCAAATTTACGGATCTCGTCTCATAAAGCCTGCAGCCAGAGCATTAACAATTTTTGGTCCTCGATATGCCGTTCTGTTCTAAAATACCTGCTCTGCGAAGGCACGTGCGGAGGACGTTGATTCGCGCAAGCAGTCGCTGCTAGAGTTCAATTCCACCCGCTACATACTGGGGATATGATCCCGGCATAGGAGCAGGCATCGATTGAAATGCTGATCGATCGAAACGTCGCGGCCCGACAAGATTTAAGGACCTCTTTGCGTCTACGTGGCAGGCTCAGACCGAGCTCCGGCGAACTACCGAAACTTTCGAATTTTATTTACTCGTGGGAAGCAGCCCGGATCGAATAACAATTACGCGGAGCCAGACGTTCCGGACGAGTTCTGTCAACGTTTCGGCAAATACTTCCCGCTGCTTTCGATCCGAATTCCGGAGATGTATTAGTAAACCGAGGACCGGCAGAGAAGACGTCGAGTGTTCTGGGAAATGCTATTAGATTTCCACCAAACAGTAGCAATGGAAAAAATGACATACCTATCGATGTTGCTGCAGATAGTTGACGAGGATTGTAAGAATAGATTGTATTTGATGGAACTACTTTCTTAAGGGGACATTCTACTCTCTCGGCCGAAATATCGGCCACTTTTCGGTGTTGGTTTTTATAATGAAGTAAACGCTTAATGTTTCCGAATTTCTGGGGGTATATTTTACCACTCTTGAAATACAAGAAAAAATCATTGTTCTTTGTTTATTTCATTTGTTTACACAAATATTTCGCAGTTAAGTTGGCGGCATCAGAATTGCTGGCGGTTGAAATTTCGGACGACTGGATCATCGAAAATAAAAAAACCAAACATATTTTTAATTCGCAGGAGTATGGTTGTCGCGCTTACCACGAAAGAACAATTTTGGACCAAAATTATTAAAATGGCGGTCGATCGAAGTTGAAAGTACCGAAAAGGGCATTTCTTTTCTGTTTAATAGATATAAAATGTGAGAAAATATTAAAAAATCTTAAGATATTTGTGCTAAGCGGGAAAGCCACTAATGTGTAGAATAACATATTAAAATTTTGGATTAATTGGTCATGGAGTTTTTTTTTTATCACATCCGCCAACCAAGAAAATGGTGTTTCGAGAAAAACGCGTTTAAAGTTTTGAGAACTAGGCCGCTGACGCTACAAATACCTATAACATTGAAAATACATCGAATTTCGCTCCAAAAATTTAGGAGGATATTGTAGAAGGTGCATTCTTCCGAATTCAGTAAAAAAAAAATCGATATTTTTGAGACCGAGAGAGTAGAATGTCCCCTTAAAGTGAAGTAGAACTGACAGAAGCCTCGTCTTCTCGAGTGCATTAAGGGGTTATGCCTACCTGCAAGGTCTGAAAACGCAAGTATTTTCGGGATTTTTGGGGGGGGGGAAACTTGAAGACTTTTTTAAGCAAATCTTTATGTATTAGAAAGTGTACATCTTATATTACTTGTAGTAATTATTCCAATGGAAAATATAAATAAATAAAAGAAATATCAGTGATCTCCCGGCAGCGATTTTTTTTCAGTAGTTTGCGGTGATCACTCTAACTTTGACCAGATTGATCTGAAATGAAAAATTCGAAGGAATTTAGTTAGTATATTAAATTATCTTGTCCTTAATCGTTCATTATCCCGAAAAATTAATTTGCTACAAAATGGCGGCTGTTCAAATTAAAATATCGATTTCCGCCGCAAAAATCGCTCATTTTTCATCTGTAAAATAAAAACTACGCAACGGAAATGAAAAAGCCACGATTAAGGACAAGATAATTTAATATACTAACTAAATTCCTTCGAAATTTTCATTTCAGATGAATCTGGTCAAAGTTAGAGTGATCACCGCAAACTACTGAAAAAAAAATCGCTGCCGGGAGATCACTGATATTTCTTTTATTTATTTATATTTTCCATTGGAATAATTACTACAAGTAATATAAGATGTACACTTTCTAATACATAAAGGTTTGCTTAAAAAAGTCTTCAAGTTTCCCCCCCCCCCCCCAAAATCCCGAAAATACTTGCGTTTTCAGACCTTGCAGGTAGGCATAACCCCTTAAGTGACAATTCTTACCTTCTGCATGCGATGGTGGCAAGTTATGAAGGCGCAATCTAGAGAAAGCACAGAATTCGGTGCACATCGTAATAGAATATTGCAGTGTATTAACGTATAATTTTCTGTATTTCAAAGTTCAGTCGGAGGAGATTATTAGGGTGGCTCCCAACACTATTGCATGAACGCTAAAACCGTGGCCCCGAGCGACACCACCCCCTAGTTGAAACGTCGGAATGAGCGTTATAAGTTAAAACTCGCTTTGGATTTTCCGTTGCCCTTAGGACGATTACGAAATTGATTTAAAGGGGAGAAGGAACGTCAGTGGGGTTCGGCGTTTCATAATCATTTTATATGCGGTTTAATATTAAAAGTTTCCTTAACTTATATTACTGGGGGGCGATCTTTTTAACCGCGACTGAACTTAAAGCCAGTTTTAAAGTCCATTTATGGAACTGGAGCCTCTCGAAGTTTCAGTAATTAGTTGGAAAACAGTAACAAAACGCGAGCGAATATTACCTTGCACAGTGCCACGGAGATATCTTCCATAAATGGAACTTGGATCGATGTTTTATATTTGTAGAAAATATACAGTAATTATTATTGGTAGCTTATTCGTATGATAGCTGATTTTTTTTATTAAATGAAAGCTACTTTTTTTATTTCTACAGAAATTATTACTTCAATAGAATGATTAATAGGGATTGGGACTTTAACTTCCTATTTTACTTATTGCTAGTCCGTCGAGAGTATGTTACAGTAATTTCGTTGACTACTTTTTTCTGGAAGTCTATTTCTACGTATTATCGGGCATTAGTGATAACCATGGAGCCATTTTTCGTTGATATAATCGAAACTATACATTGAAAAAAAATCCCTCCGTCATTCAGTAGATTTTTATATAAAAAATAAGCTCACAAAATTTCAGAAAGATTGGTGCAGTAGTTTTTTAGATATCTTGCTTACCGTTTTTAAAAAGGCTTCTTGGATGTCGTTGTATTTTTATTATAAACGTAAATATTTTTCTGCAAAAAAATTACCAAATGTTGTTTAAATGTTGCTCTATTAAGTGCAAAAAGTTCTGTAAAAATATATGCTTCCGCTTTTTCAAAAAAAATTCACTAACATTCGCCTCCTTTCGGCCTCCTGACTACTTAGTAGGGTGGAGTGAAAAAAACATTCTTTCAATAATCAAATTCTAATAGTGCGTAAAAGTTGTCTACTTGGCCCAATAAAACGTGTAAAAAATTTCAGCTCGATCGGATAATTTCTTCTGTGTGCACCAAAGGCCTTAACTTTCAAAATTTTAGTACAAAACTTAAGAAACTGCAACTTTCTTCAGCTGGTGGATTCTACCTTTTTTTATACCCAAGACTATATTTGTTGCGTAAATGAAGCAAAGAAACACCCGTGGCTGGTTTCGGAACGATAGGAATGGCACTATAAACTATAAAAAAATGCAGCTCTTCGCTCACTTTCCTAACGGAACAAGTGGCCCAGAACCAACCACGCGGAGGTAGCTGTAAGTCGGGCTCCTTGTTTTTTGTATTTTATATTTTTTTCGTTTTTTTTTAATAATTTAATTGTTTTTTATGTATTTTGTATTTTATATTTTTTTTGTCTTTTTTTTAATTTTAAGTTTTGTACTAAAATTTTGAAAGTTAAGGCCTTTGGTGCACACAGAAGAAATTATCCGATCGGGCTGAAATTTTTTACACGTTTTATTGGGCCAAGTAGACAACTTTTCCGCACTATTAGAAATTGATCATCGAAAAAAAGTTTTTTTCACTCCACCCTACTACTTAGCTATAACCCCTTAACACACTTCACTCAAAGAGTACCTACTAGAAATCATATATGTAATATTCTACTGAAAGATTCTTCAAATTAGAAGAACACTTGATATTCACAATATAATCAGTATGAATATTATAATTTCGATTCTGCGTTAAATAAATGTGATGTATTATTTCAACTACTTTCATGTTTCTCAAACCCGAATAATAGGATGAGATATCACTTTACCCAAAGCCAGTGTTGAACAGAAAAGACGAGATACCACGTTCCTCGAAGGAAAACAGTTACATAAGATCGTTTTCACTCCTTTCTTCGTGAATTATAATTGACGTGCCCCTTTGATAAAATCAACATTCTTCGCGGAGTAACCGGCGACGATTGCCGCTACTCCATAAATCCCCTTCGGCAATCCATCAAAACAGTGCCTCGATCGACACCCCCTGGTACATTTAGTGAATTACAACGGCGGGACAGGATGATACACGAGCGACGACTTCGGCATCGTCGCGGCCGATTTGTTAGTTCGTTTGCAAAACAGCCATACAATTAGCCCCATCGCGCGAGTGATCCGACATGATGACGCATAATTACTTAGATCCCGGCGTGCTTCCAGCTTAGTATTTACGGTTTCGAGTTGCCGCTGAATACACGATCCATAATGTCTGTGAGAAATTAGACTGCGTGCGTCGACTAACGAACCTGCATTTCGTCCGATGATTCGCAGCGGCCACGAGAGACGGAGATTTCAATAACAATGCGCTCGTGGCAACGGGAATTAATTCGGCCTGGTGCACCGAGTTTATTCCTACAATTTTTCCGCCTCATCATTGGGTGGGATAATGTTGAAATGTCTGTGGAGGAAATAGAAGTATCGGGGTATCTGCCTGTCAGATATTGGATATTTTCTTTCGCTGATACCATTTCATGCATCGTAATGTGCTCGATCGCCTATGGGTTTTCGGATCGTACGATTTTATAGTTGAATAGGTGTACACCCTTGTAAGATATCCCTCGTGTAATGTTTTAATTACAAGTGCATTTATTTAACCAGCAACATACTGCAGCGATAAAAATTGCTTGAATACTTTTTCTGCAATACAAATCAAGATGCGTCCTTCAACGCATATGGTGTTTAATTTAGGATAGACCTAAGGAAACCATTCTCAACATGTATTAAAACCGACTTCAAAAAAATAAAGTTGCACTAAAAAGTAAAAAATAATTTTTTCCCTTATTTAATCTACGACTCTCATATTTTTTAAGTCGGTGCCTCATCATTTGCACTGTGCAAATCTGGCGCCGGCTTCAAAAATATGAGAGTCGTAGATTAAATAAGGGAAAAATTTTTTTTTACTTTTTAGTGCAACTTTATTTTTTTGAAGTCGGTTTTAATTTTTTTTTTAAATTTTGTTTATTTTTAACATTTTAGTTTTATATATATTGGCACAACATGCTGAGGAGATATGCGCGTACGTACATAAAATAATAATAATTAGGTGACAATAGTCTTTATTATTAACCATAACGGGCAAAATATTGGGCCAATGTTGATGCAGTGTAGGATGGGACCACCGGGGCATCGCCCCCTTTCGAATAAAAAAATGATCATCAAAATCGGTCCATATGCTGAGGAGTTATGCGAGGACAAACATATAAATTATTATTATTAACCATAACTGGCAAAATATTGAGCCAATACTGATTTAGTCTCGGATGGGACCAACGGGGCGCCATCCTCTTTCGAATAAAAGAAAGATCATCAAAATCGGTCCATATGCTGAGGAGTTATGAGGGGACAAACATATAAATTATTATTAACTATAACTGGTAAAATATTGGGCCAATATTGATTCCGCGTAGAATGGGACCAACGGGGCACCATCCTCTTTCGAATAAAAGAAAGATCATCAAAATCGGTCCATATGCTGAGGAGTTATGAGGGGACAAACATAAAAAAAAAAAAAAAACATACATACGGGTCGAATACATAACCTCCTCCTTTTTGAAGTCGGTTAAAAAGCAGAGCGTTGGGAAAATTTTTACCGCTCCACTGCTCCACATTTTCTTCATTATTTGAATTTTCTTCCATTTTATAAGAACAGATGAATGAAATGTTTTTAATAAATACCAATTCTCAACTTTTCATCATTGAAAAAAAAATATAGTAGAGCTGCGCAGACCGGTATTCAGGAGGCATAGTACTTTCTTTGCCCGAAAATTAAGCATTCTTTATGAATTTCTTTCTATATGAAAATGAAAAGATAGAAAGACGGGGTTTGTTGCAAATAAAAGATCACTGTTTGAAAGCATTAAAAGAATTTTTATTTAAAAAAAAACAGGGGTAGCGGAGCAGAAACGGAGCTGCAGCAAGTGTTTTGATGTCGGAGCGGGGCAAATAAAAAATTGGTCTGCTCCAATCCCCTGTGTAAAAGTGAAATTCAAACCATACTTTAGCAACTACATACTAAGTCTCTAATTCCATAAGTACCACTGTAAGTTACCTACAGGTAATAGGGGAGACCGGGGCTGGTTGGCCCCAGGGGTAGGTTGACTAATTGTTAATAACTTTTTACTAACGTGTGCACTACTGCGGAGCGATTTTCTGTAGAAACAAGTCACTTCTACTATGTCATTCATTTGTTTCCGACACCACCATTACACGTTGTTTGGCGATTACCAGCGTTTATCGAAAAATTGGCTATGTAAGTAAATATGTTTTCTTAAAGATTTTATGTTTCCACGCTCTATATAGTTACAGTAGAATTAATGCGAAGGGACTATTTTAAAGTTTGTTTATTAAACGACCTACTGAGACTGCGTTTTTGATTTTACATAAATAATTAAAGGTTATATAGAGTATTGAAGTCAAAATGATCGGTCGGGGCTGGTTGACTAATAACGTTCGGGGTTACATGACTAAGCTGGTCAACCAACCCCAGTGATGGTTTAAATTGTTATTTATTATTAAAAAGTAATAAATATTTTATAATGAAACAACTCTCGTGACATTGTGCTATTTTATTACCATTCAGATAAGTTGCTAACAACATTTTCTTCACTGATTGCACCTATAGTCAACCTACCCCATACTGTTAGTCTACCAACCCCGACCACGGGGCTGGTTGACCAGCATGTAAGGTGTTAGAAAAACATTAAAATGCCTTAATTGTTGTCACATTTAGTCAAGTTTAATCATTTAATCAGATAGCCAAATGTATGCCCTATCAAATATGCTAACCGGTTTAATGATATTTCGTCCACATAATTTATTAAAAATCAAAAACTGAAAAACTGGCCTACCAGCCCCGGCCTCCCCTACTGCGGGGTCCTATCAAAAGTAGCTTTATCATTTAATCTCCATTCATCCTTAGAATTCAACGCAACCCGAACACACCTTGTTATCACTAATTCATCACTAAGGATATCACCAATATTCCCATGCTGGAACATTTAAAATTTAAAGCCTCCTATTTCCAAACACTTGGTCACTAATATTCTTAAGACTTCTTATAAGCATTGCTACTCCTACAATTCCATTATGAAACGATTACTTCGACATGTAACCGAGATTCCCAAAGCTGCTGTTTCGTTACCAACCCTCCAGAGCTCGTAGTTGCCGAAAATGCACGAGTTCCCACGAGAAATTGATAACAGAAATTCTAATCGACGCGCGGGTACAGTTAGCGAATCGCGGCACGCCGATCGAGTGATTCATGAACGCTAATTTCACAGTCACGTAGACGAGGCGACGTCGCCAGCCGCCGTAATTCAAAATTATACCCAGAGCCGGAGAATCTGGGGCGAGATTCGCAGGCGTCGTCGCGATACCTCCGATCGACCGAAAACCAGATCACGAGACACTCTCCAGGGATCCCTTTCGACGTGCTCGCGTTTAATCACCCAAGTTTCCTAATTAGTAACACCCCGTTATTCGATGCGCACCTTTCGTTTTTTCCCCGATACACTGTACCCTCCAACCTGCAATTCCGTGTCCTCTGGCAAATTGCGAGTTAACGTTGATTAATCGAACGCATGCCCGGGGAATTCGGAGATATTTTTCCGTCGTCCGTTCCTATTCTATTGCGACGTGACAAGGTGGCGATGCGAGGGGATGAATTTCGAAGATCACGTGTCACTTGCTGGATTTGCAAAATTGTATTGTATGGAAAATGTGATCGTATTCCTTGAACTTTTGCGTACAAAAGGTGCATCCTTTCAAGTGGCGCGAGGCTGAAAATTGTATTAATAAAAAGGTCAAAGTAAGAGGGGAGAATCGTAGCGCAAAATAGAATTGCTACTTCAAAGGTGTAGCCTGAAGATTCTGTTCACTAATGCTCCTACATTTCCAAAGTGCCACTTGTCCCACGTATGGAGCTACGAAAGTATATTTAAAAGAGTGCGGTATAAAAATATTTCTGAAATAATAAATAGAATTGTTCTTATTTTTGTTAATTTTGTGACTGTAACTGAATGAAAACCTTGGAATATTCTTTCTCGAATAACATCTCGTCATCATTGAATTTAATACTTAAAATTAATGTAATTATTCTAATTATTAATATTTTTATTTTTAAATATAATAGTAAAGATACTCTTTTAAAAGTATTTATAATATTAATTGGTGTTAGTATTGGCCATGGTCTTAATGTAACTATATGAAATGGATGGTGACATGTTGTTTGATTCATTAAAATATAAAGTTATTAGGATATTAGCGTACTAAAATTTCTAGGATAAATAATAAATTTTGAATTATGATTATTAATGGAATAATTAGCAAATAATTATTTATTGACCTTCCTAAAATTGCTAATAATAAATGACCAGTTAATATAGTAACTGTTAATCGAATTGAGAGTGTTCATGGTCGAATATTTCTAATTCGTTCAATTAGTACTATAAAATTTATTAAAATTCATGGTGTATTTATTGGGACAATTTGAATAACACATTTTCTAGAATATAGTTCAAGGAATACCAACTATGTAATTTCCTATCACAGACTCATAGCAATTAGCCGATCGACTTCTAAAAAAGTTTGAATACATAAGCTAATTAATTTCAAAGAATTACTCCTGCGAAGTTTAAGCTTTCCTTCATCTATCCAACCAACATTTTTCCTGCATACCAAGCAAGATAATCCTACAAATATTAACCACATTTCAGTACCCATAAACACTATAAATGTATCCTCGGAGATATCCAATAAGAGACATGACGTTCTCCAAAAATGGACATTATTTCATTCTTCAAGCTTGATCACACGTCGCCTCGAGAACACAGACGTCAGTCGATTCTCGCTGGAATGTTCAATAGGTGAAAAGAGTCGAGACCACGGCGGTCGAGAGAAAATAAGAAAGCTGGAGAGCATGGTGAAAGAATGTCAGGTTCGAGGCGGCTGGCGATAGATGTCAAAGTGAATAATGATGGCGGGCTAATAAATATAATATTAAATTCCAGGCCACGGAGATTACACGTCGAGGCGCGCCGACAATCCTGAACAGTTTTCCCGCTTGAAATAATGAATTCCACAATCTTTTTTCCCCCGACTGCGCGCCACTTAGAATACACGCTTAGCTTTATTTCGTTAAAAGTTTCGTCGGGGTTGGAGACAACTTCCATGCTTGTTCGAGCCTGACGAGCAAACTAAAATACCCAGAGTGGATGAAATTTTAATGATTCATCGTGGCACAAACACTTTCGCGTGAGAAAGAACTGAAAGGATATTTCCAAGAATCAATAATATCCGTGCCTGATTTTAGATCGTTCAATAACGACAATTTTATTCCGTTCCCTACAATGTTTCGCTGGTAAATTTTGTTCTGTCTTCCTTTTATTGTATAGCAGAGTTGGGCGTTATCTAGATAAAAAATTATTTAAATAACGATCGAATAAATGATACTTTAATTCGTTATTCGGGGCTCGAATAATCGAAGTTATCTTTATTCGAAGAGCAACGAATAAATAATTTTATTGGATGAGAATTTATTCGACGAATAAACATTATTTTTTATTCGATGAAAATTTATTCGACGAATAACGATAGTTTTTTATTCGAATAAATGCGTCGAATAAATTTTTCATCCGTAGCATTTATCTTTTCGAAGCCTTTGCATCGCATTATTTTTGCAAAAGATTTAAATTTCCGACCAGCTTCTGTTACAAATTTGTCTTCATCGATAGACTTGAATGAGAATCTATCACTCACACCTTCATATTCGTAATAATCATTCCTTTATCATTTCTTCCGTGCAATTATTCTTCTTTTATCAAAAGGGGTACACGGAAAGCGAGATAAACTCGTTAAAGCGTTCGCGAACTTTGACCACCATAAGGCGACGATGAGTCTCCTCCAACCGAGCTGTTCTAACGCATGATCTACGAAACGATCCTCTGCATTTCCATAGAAATTCGACAGAAGACACACGGAAATCTGACACCGAATGGCGTTCAACGAGGTCAACTGAAAACCAGGGAACGCAAACGGTCGAGACGCGGTGTCGTTCCTCCATAAAGCGATATTCCGCGACAATGAGACGGGGACCAGCGCCAGTGTCTACTGCACGACGCAATTAGCAAAGTGCCGGGAATATTACGCATTATACATTGCGTGCGCGTAACCGAAGTCCGAGCCTCGAGCACTAATTATATTGCAAATTTAATTGGAAGTGATTTCATCTTGGACCACGTTTCGATCAGTTATGCAGTTAATTAGATATCGCCATTTTCTGAAAGGGAAAAATTAAGAATCTTGGTTAAACTCCGAAGTGTCGAATTGGAGGATTAACGCGGAAAATGCAAACCTTGTGCCTCTTTCGATTTATTTTACCAAAATTGATATTGCTTTGCGTGGAGAATATTGAGAGAGAGATTGTTGAAAATAAAAATGGGAAAATAAAGTCAGCAGGCATCAGGAAATTCGTATTGAATGGATTACCGAAACTATATTCTGCGATGTTCCGCAGAATTCTGGTTCGCGCAACGACGAAAATGTACGAAGAGGGAAACGAGGAGTCTCGTCTGGAAAAATTCTGTGTACTCGGAATAACGAGCTACCCAGCAAATTTACCTTGGTCTTTCAGCCGCAACATGTCGTAGAAACAGGGAACGCAGAGGCAACAAGTCCTCGGACGTCCAGGAACGGACACCGAATTGCAGGGATTCCCATAAATGCGGTCGATCTCGTGGGATTTCCGAAGGATACGTACGTCTTCGCTAACGTAACACAAATGGGATTAAAGCCGGAGTGTCCGCGGATAATCCTGATCGAGGCGGGAGGACGATGGAGAAAGGGAAAGTCAATGAAGAGAATGGAAAATACAGCAGCTGAAAATGGGTCGAAATGACGCGCGCGGCTGTAGAAGAAACGTAAATTGAAGTCGTGCGCCAAGGAGGATCTAAGAACCACCGAAAGGAGGAATTGTTTCCCAGGTGTTGCACGAACTCGGCGGCAGAACGATTTTTAAGGAGATGGCGGGAATGGAAAAAGGATTTAATAAGAGGAAAAATGAGAGCCATAACCGGGCGAAAATAAAAGGAATTTATAGCGCTGCATCTGCGCGTGAGAAGTTCCAAAGTAGCGGCAATATTTTGCAAGGCCGAAATTACTATGGATTTCCGAGAATTCTTGAAGGTTAGGAGGCGACAGGGGAGGAAAAGGGGTGTCTGGGTTGCCGAGAAGCGAGATGAAACCGAAAAATAGTTGGAAATGGAAACTATAGAATAAACGAAAAGCTGAAACCAGAAACTAAGGTAAAATATAATAACAAGTAAGTATTAAGTTTACTTGGCGAGCTTTTGCAAATAATTTCATCCCTATATCCTGTTAAAATTATAACGTTCACATTGTACAGAATTTAAAGAAATTTCTTCCAACAAGGAAAAGCATGTAGAATTTCTCTGATATAATTTATATAAAGAACCAAGAAGGGAGATAATCCCATGTTTAATGCGACATGAAAGCAGCGCCAGGTTTTCAGGCGTCGCAAAATCGGAGGTTCTCGGGAAGAACACTAAAGTGGTCGGATTCTCAGGGACCAAGTGTGATCCGAAAAGACGCGAGAAAGTTGCTGGAACGATGCTGTGTACGTGAAAGAAGGACGGCGTAAAAAACGAGAGAAGAGGAGCTTTGCAGAAAGTAGGTGTAGAGACTTGTTCAGAAGTTTATCATTACTTTGCACCCGTGCATCGAGTTCTGCGCCTTCGGGCCCGATATCCACCGACTAATATCATTTTAAAACCGAAGTTTTCGCGCAAACTTTTGTTTATTATTTACCTCCGCGGCTGCGGGGCGCTGCAGGGAAGGTAGAGATGTTCAGGAAATCTTCAATCGAACTTCTTTTATCCAGCGCTGCTCTCTCGTTACTAGTTGGAAGTTATCGAGCAAATATCGAGAATGGAGATCGGAAATAGGGAAGAGGGTGACGTTACAGGCGGTGGAAAATTGCCTGATGATGGAACGTCCCTCCCTGTCATCGCGTACAGGTGTCTTGGCTTTATTGAATGGGGCGAGTTTTCAGGGCGAAATAAATACACGGGGTGGAGTGGTGGAGGAAGTGTTCGTTGAGAAAGTTAAGGATTAAGAGAGTTGGGGCAACTGGCGAAAAATGTTAACACTGGAATTACCAGCGTTGGATATACATACCTAGTATGTATACCTAGTTCTAACACGCCACATTTAATGTATTAAATTATTTATTTATAAGGTAATTGTATTGATAAGATATACCGAATATAAATTTCAATTTAATTAGTCACTCACTCCAGTGAATAAATTAAGAGGGTAATTTACACGTGTGCTTTTATAGTATGATGCAATAATATCACTTGTTTCCATATTTTGGAAGAAAGTATGATGCAATAGCATTATTTATTGCACCACTTTACAGTATAATATCAGGAACACATTTTTTAATAACACATGAAGATCAAAATTTTTGTGATAGATGACAACGAATCTTTGTATAAATGAATAAAAAGGTATTGATCTATATTTTTAAGTCCAAAATTCATTTTAATGACCTGTCAGAATAACGGTATATTTAGGTATTCATTAGACAGATAATTAATAATTAAAACATTCGAAAGGAAAGAAATAGAGAAATATGACCGTTGTTCCATCTCATTAAAATTCAGCATAAATTCCTACATTTATACCAGCATGGTGTTAATAATTTTAAACAAAAATAATGGCTTGGTAGTTCCAGTGTTAAATCATAGAAGCATTGTAGATCAGTATACGTATAATATTTCCCCTTTCTATTCTACTTCTACAGAATTCGGAGCACTGACACCTACAATAGGGTGGAGTGAAAAAAACTTTTTTTCGATGATCAAATTCTAATAGTGCGGAAAAGTTGCCTACTTGGCCCAATGAAACGTGTAAAAAATTTCAGCTCGATCGGATAATTTCTTCTGTGTGCATCAAAGGCCTTAACTTTCAAAATTTTAGTACAAAACTTAAAATTAAAAAAAAAAATATAAAATACAAAATACATAAAAAAAAACAATAAAATTATTTAAAAAAATATAAAATACAAAAAACAAGGAGCCCGACGTACAGCTACTACCTCCGCGTGGTGGGTTCTGGGCCACTTGTTCCGTTAGGAAAGTCACCGAAGAGCTGCATTTTTTGATAGTTTACAGTGCCGACAGGCCGTTCCTATCGTTCCGAAACCAGCCACGGGTGTTTCTTTGCTTCATTTACGCAACAAATATAGTCCTGGGTAAAAAAAAGGTAGAATCCACCAGCTGAAGAAAGTTGCACTTTCTTAAGTTTTGTACTAAAATTTTGAAAGTTAAGGCCTTTGGTGTACACAGAAGAAATTATCCGATCGGGCTGAAATTTTTTACACGTTTCATTGGGCCAAGTAGACAACTTTTCCGCACTATTAGAATTTTATCATCGAAAAAATGTTTTTTTTCACTCCACCCTAACCTACACAAATGTCGGAAGAATTCTTTAAAAATTTCTTACATTTGAGAACCTGCTTTTCATTCACCCCCAAAATATTCTACTCCCACTAGGGTAACTGTACTCGTAGTTGACAGTGCACCAATAGTTGACACTTTTATTTTCAGTCCCGAATAATAAGCTTTCTATTAAAAAAAATGTTTTTGACTAATACTTTTTCAAACAGCGTATTAGTCAAAAACATTTTTTTTAATAGAAAGCTTATTATTCGGGACTGAAAATAAAAGTGTCAACTATTGGTGCACTGCCAACTACGAGTACAGTTACCCTAATCATTAAACAGTAAATTAACGTACACCAATTCTGCACTCGTTTAAACACCCTGCCAACCACTTACTCTTCCACAACCAACCACCATCGCCACTGGCCACAGAACCCTCCCCAAAGATCATTTCCTAGCAAGTAAACGAAACACGCCAGCAGCATGAGAAACTTCCTCCCCTTCAATTCCAAAGGACCGCCCCATCGACGAAGCTATTTCCGCGCGACAGCCCGCAGCGGGACAGTCGGCTCCCGCGGACGAGCGGGTGGCGGCAAGTGAATATAAAGAAGTCGGTCGGGGGCCAGAAGCGGCCGAGAAATGAGTGACTGGGACCACTTGAACAAAGGCGCGAGGGAGGCGAGAGCGAAGTGCAGCTGGATTTCTATCGGAGAGTACTGGCGCGTCACTGCCATGCGACGGACTCTCCGTGGTCCCTGCCCCCTCTGCGGATGATCGGTTCATTTCCGATCGTTGCCCACGGTCAACAATGCGCCCGTGGACATTCCAGAGTCGATGTCTAGCGGCACGGTCGCTTCCGTAAGCGTTTATCCGTCTACAGCGTACTTGCGTGCGCAGGGGCGCAAGGATGTACACCTGTAGGAGGTCTGTTTGCACGGGCTTGGACCAGCGTACGTGTGCGCGCGTGCCTCCGCGCGTACATGCGCATTTCGGCCGGTATTCAGGCTCCCCTTTCGCTGCAATGGAGCTTGTTATCTGCTGTACAGGCACGGCTGATGTACCGTTTATTGCTGGCGAGGCAACTGCGACAACACTACGGCCCATTGTGATCGGCCGTGGCTTTTTGAAACGGACGCGAGCACGGGGCGGACAGTACCAAGCGGTGTCGCGCTGTTGTATCGGGAGTCCCTTTTATCTTTTCGCGGCGATAGCTCGTTCCAGGGAGAAGGGGCGGATAATTTGCGACACTGGGCTGGCTTGATATCTGGGACTCTATGGCTAGTTGGACTGCACCTCCTTTTCCATTAGCTTCATTGGATGATGTTTCGAAGCCTAGGTTCGATTGGAGGATTTGGTCGGTTTGGCTTTCTTTATGGGTTCGTTTTAGAGAGGCTTCTTGGTACCATGAGATGGATGCAGGTTTGGAACACGCCGAAGGGAAATATTCTTGTGTGGTGACGAATGGGTTAGCCTTGGATATACATGGGGTAAGGGAGTCGACATATGTTTTAACCCTTCATGGTCACACTGGGTCCAATAGACCCGCTTTTCAACTTTGGAGCTTGATATCGGCAAGTTCCTGGCTTCCCTTTCCGATTTTTTTGGTACATGTTGCTATTTCAGTTCTTAGTAAAACGCGACTGTTCCATATTCTACAATGTTCGAAGTGTGTATTATAATTTTTGGGACTCGATTGGACTGGTACGGTAATTATTTAAAAATCGGCCGGGTCCATTGGACTCAGTGTGACTACCGTGGAATTTTATAGAAGTGTGACCACGAAGGAATAATATAATCCAGAATTCTACTACAGGGAACGAGTTAGGGATGACTTAGGAGCAGGGACTTAATACCGGTATAATGCTCATACCGGTATTTCGCCAATACAGCTATACCGAAACCGATATCATACCGAAACAGATAAATACCGAAACCGATATCATACCGAAAAAGATAAATACCGAAAACAATCAGTTTTCGGAATTACCGGTAACCGAAATAAATACCGGTATTTTTTCGGTATTCTTCTCGGTGAACACCGAAACCTACCATGTTACTGAAAAGAATACCGAAAAAGTACCGGTATTTATTTCGGTTACCGGTAACCTTTTGTTTTCGGTATTTATCTATTTCGGTATGATATCGGTTTCGGTATAGCTGTATTGGCGAAATACCGGTATAAGCGTTATACCGGTATTAAGTCTCAGACGAAGATACAACCGAAAAATACCGGTATAATACCGGTATTTTACGTACCGGTAGGAGTCCCTGCTTAGGAGTCCATCGATCCCTAGAAGCTAGAATTCAATTTTAGTACGAACACTTTTTTGCAGACGAAAAAGGGACTCGAACCCAAGATCTGCGCTCAGTGGAGAATTTCGCGCTGAAAGCTGGCCAAAATTATTTTTTCCCGTTTTAATGCAACCAAATGTAGTTAGAAGTGACGCGATCTAATTAATTCATAGAATTTTGCAAAAATATTCACAGGGCGTAAAAAAATTTAGAAAGAAGGCGATTTATTTTATTGCGTCATTCTCGTATTGAGATTTTTGTATTCAGAGTTACGTCTTAAAATTTTTCTTGCAAAATTTTGTTTATATAAACGGAGGTGTTTAATCCTGGCTTCAGCAGTTTCCTCTGACAACTGGCCAATCGGCAGTATCGCATGTGAAATTATCGTTCTTCCGTGTATAAAATTTTGTGAATTGTCGGTGACACTGGGTGCCAGTTTCACACAGAGCTCAGCTGCTTGTAATGCATACATTGAAAATTTGTCCAATTCAATATTGGGACCACTTGATATCGTTTCTATAACTACTTTTAACTTCCGGATAAGATCGATGTCAAGTTCCGTAATTCGGGCAGAAGTTTCTGCATCTGCAAAAAAATCTTCGTGACGTGTTGCCGTCGTTTGTATTCCCAAATCCTGCTTTAGGTCCCAATTGTATTCCCAAATTTCTTCCTTGAAATATTTTTGTATTGCCCTTTTTCTTTCAGAGATTTTTAATCTGTAGGGTCAAAAAGGTAATAAAGTGCACCCAAAATGTTTGACTTCATCAAACTTTAAAGTGTAAAACTCCTCACTTCTGACAAATAATAACTCTTTATGAGTGAATAAATGAAAAAAAATAATAAATATTGGTACATTGTTCTTCATACATTCAACTGTCTCAGGAAACAAAAATTGTACAGCTTGAACGAGATTTTTCACAGAGCTTTTAGGGCCAAGTTACTCCTTTCTGAATTCTACAAATACCCAAATTAACGGGGCGCCACCTGTGTGCCAATCTTACAATTACCGAATGGCCACAGTGTGTTGGCCTGTGTGGCGCCAGGTGTCGATCAGATCACTACGGCAGATAGATGCCGATTCCTCGCAGAAGACCACGCGAAAAACATAGAATAGACTTTTCTGATTGGTTACATAACTCTCAGCCGGTGTATTTACGTATAACGTTTGCCCCACATTCCCCGGGTCCCCCTTCGAAACGGACGCATCAGCGTCCTCCCCAGCCGACCAGCGGCGTTCGAAAGGTGTCAGCCGCGATATCGATTTAATTTCCCGCGTAGCTTTATTTCCCCGATAAATTCGCGATAGCCACGCGGACCGACGGAATCCCCTCAAGACACTCTCGCGTGTTTGTTCATTAATCTCGATCGCGCGTCACGTCCCGCTTATATAGACACACCCATCGAGCGTATAAGTGAATTCACCTGGAGGTGGTTGTATCGGCGATAACCATTATCGATGTCCCGTCAAAACTGGCGAACGAGGAAATTAAAAATGTAACCTATCCGCGTCCGGCGTAATGGCACTTGACACGGCCCCCGGGGGGGTCAGCGGCCATTTTTCAATCGACCCTGACGACCGACCTGAAAACCGTCCGCCCGAGCCGGCCGTTCCCGTACGATAAAGGAAGACCCGTCTGGCCGTAAGAACGATGCCCGCCACCGAAAATTGATAAATCTGAGGGGGACAGTGAATAGAACGGACGCGGACAAAGCGTTTCGCTGGCACCGCGTGTTCGAACTTGTTTCAACGTGAGAAGTGATCGGTTCCATCCAGCGAGAAGAAGAAGTTACAACCGTCCAGTGAAATCTCCTTCCAGCGTGTCGCGCTTCTTCCGCTCCAATTCCTCAGCTCCACTCCGCGGCGAATCGTAGCTTGGAAGACCCGTTGATCTATCTCGACACGGTAATGGCTGGATTTCGTCTTCCATTACCCAGCTAATATCTATGCAGAGGGCGAATTAACATCTCAAGGGTCGAAGCACATCGCTGCGAATATTACTTAGGTACCTAGGTTGTAGCGAACGATCGCTTGCTCAAGGGGTTGGCCGATGTCGAGGGTAGAGCCCTCGAATTACACAATTACCCGAATTACCCAATTGTCGAATGCTCGTTAATAGTCGATTACGTTCTTAGAGAGACAAACGAGTCGCCTCGTTCCCGTTTCCCACGCCGAGGAGAAGCGCGTTTAGAGCCAAATGAAGGCTAAACCGTAAGTCACTTAACGAGAGGATTCCGAGCGGAGGACTGGCTAGCACGCGCGGCGGGAGGGTGGAAAAGAGGGGGGCGAGCGGGGAAGACAAATTGTGGCGGACGGATAGCGTAGTTCCCGGGCACGGGGCGTCGCGCGGGGTAGCCAGATGACTCGGTGGGGGACGTGAATTAAAAGGAAACTCGGCCGCAACCGTGGAAAATGTAGCCGCAAAACGACCTCGTTGCTCTCGCCGAATTGGACTCTAATTAGAAGGATTCGAACTGCGAGGGTGAACACGATGGACGAGAGAGAATAACACGCGGCGTCCTCCTCCTTATCGTTGCGGAGGGTCCGCTTCCATTCGTGAAAATTCTAGTGGGCGCTTCTAACGACGATCGAGCGGTTCATTGCGATCCTTCCGGAAAATTATTACGTTCCACGGTTCGTGTCTCTTCAGACAGCTCTGTTCTTGCTGATTGGAGTGACTGGGGCGATATTTGCACGAGTTTTTGGCAATATTTTACGAATGTAAATTACTTGGAGAGCAAGGGTGCTTCCAGGGGGTAGTGGACTATTGGATGCGTGAAATCCTTAGTTTCTTCGACGCTAAATTACTTTGATACCAAACAATCGTTATAGTCCTGCTTTTCACAATCTATTGTGGGCGCGTTTGAGCTATTCCACGTCAAAACGGATAGGTGAAAAATTTAGTTTCACCGATTCTCTTCAAAATTACAGCATTTGTCGATAACCTTGCAAAAACAAAGCATACTGAATTTTAAAGGCCTATGTCAAATAGTTTTCGAAATATTTAATGTTAAAGTTTTAAAAATTGAAACAATCGGCTGACGCGTCATCAGTTAAACTGTAATATCTCGGTCATTTTTAAAGATAATGCCTCGGTCTTGGGCTCATTTTAAAGTTGAAGGAATGCTTTCTCAACCCGTATATAGAATATTTTGTTTATTGTTAATAAACTTAACAGTAATCGATGTCAAAGTTTCAAATCGCGATTTGACGTCGTTCCCACCCACGATCCGGCTTGAAAAAAATACCATTCGATTCGTTGAGCCTTCAGCTAATAAATGCGTTTTTTCAAAAAAGTGGAAAGATTTCGGGAACAGTCAACAAAAAAATAAAACTTACGACAATGCACACCGCTTGGAACTGCACGGATCCCGTGGTCAGTCCGCACGCACGCGTTTTCAAAACAATCGCCTAGCGTAGGAAAGTATTTATGTACGATGCAATAAAACAAACTTTTCGTTCAGTGTTTGCAGCATTCTCGAGAAAAATAATAGGAATATCTGCTCACTATTGCTAATCTTTTATATGGTGAGCAGATATTCCTATTATTTTTCTCGAGAATGCTGAAAACACTGAACGAAAACTTGGTTTGGTGCATCGTATATAAATACTTTCCTACGCTAGGTGATTGTTTTGAAACCGCGTGCGTGCGGACTGACCACGGGATCCGTGCAGTTCCAAGCGGTGTGCACTGTCGTAAGTTTTATTTTTTTGTTGACTGTTCCCGAAATCTCTCCACTTTTTTGAATAACGCATTTATTAGCTGAAGGCTCAACGAATCGAATGGTATTTTTTTCAAGCCGGATCGTGGGTGGGAACGACGTCAAATCGCGATTTGAAACTTTGACATCGATTACTCTTAAGTTTATCAACAATAAACAAAATATTCTATATACGAGTTGAGAAAGCATTCCTTCAACTTTAAAATGAGCCCAAGACGGAGGCATTATCTTTAAAAATGACCGAGATATTACAGTTTAACTGATGACGCGTCAGCCGATTATGTTTCAATTTTTAAAACTTTAACATTAAATATTTCGAAAACTATTTGACATAGGCCTTTAAAATTCAGTATGCTTTGTTTTTGCAAGGTTGTCGACAAATGCTGTAATTTTGAAGAGAATCGGTGAAACTAAATTTTTCACCTATCCGTTTTGACGTGGAATAGCTCGTTTGTGAGTAATTACCAAAAAAAAAAATCGTCGGAATGTATAAAATTGTCGAAGTTATTAATCGCTGAAGATAGCCCTGTACGGCGCGCCGCTGCAGGTGGTGTAGATCGATTCAGGTGAGCCAATCATCTGAGAGCAAAGTGCTTCGGGGGGACCACTTTAGACACCAAAGTCTGCAGAGTGGAATTTTGCCGCTGATTTTGAAGGAAAATTGTGGAAGTCACAGACGAATCAATCTATTCCCCAGATTTTTACGGAAAAAAGTCGTCTTTAATCAGTTATAAGTTTTTTTTACAAACATCCAATGTTGGTGCGGGAATTCCACTCTGTAGAGGAAGGAATTCTACAGGTCCAGTAAAAAATTATAGTGAAAATTGTCAAAGTGCCAAAAAAAAACGGCTTCAAAGTTAAGTTCCCTATGCCAATACCACCCTGCGAGGCTGTTACTCGGCGGTGCACTCAATTACGTTCGTTGCTATAACTTCTACAATTATTTGAATTTCTTCATGAAATTTTGTTTAAAATGTTCATAAAGGATAAGACTTTCAGAATCAATAAAAAAAATAATCTATTTTTTCAAGCTGAAATAGTCCAATACCCCTTTAAGGGGACTAGGCAGTCAGAAACTCGATTTTTTTTTGTTGCATTTTTCGAAAGTACCACCCTTCCCGATTAAAATGCCGTTTGGTTTATGTTAAAATGCGCAAAATTGAGGATTTTACAGCCGAAAAGGTCGAGCGCGCCATAAACCGTTTCTGCGCGCACGCAGGTAGACTAGATTCCTCTTTCGAAACTTTAAGCGCCTTTTTCTCGGAATCATATTTCCTCTTCGTTTTGCAGTGATTGGGAAAAAACGGAGGTATCAGTCGATTTGAAAAAAATTCAGCATATATGAAACATGTCTAGTTACGACCTGGACCTACGCATAAGTCTGTAAAAACTTCTGGTTTGTCAAAAAAAAAATAGAATGGCTCTTTTCCCTGGCGAAAAATGACGTTTCTTTAAAATTTGCCGTTTTGCAGCCACCATTTCTATAATTTTGATTTTTTTCCTTTTTCAATGGGTTCAGGGCAGAATAGGGGCCAGGGCAAAGTATAAATTTCAGAGGATATTTCACAATTAAATTTCTTACGGCCAGAATCACTGCAAAATTACAGCGGCTCCAAAAAAAAAACGCCTACATATCAGACGACTGTAGCGCTGTCATACATATGTATATAATATTCAAATCATTTCTTTTTTACTGTTTATAGTATTAATAAACATTACCCGAACGTACTAGTCACAATTTGTGTTCATCTCCTTGTAAATAATTCGCAAAAAATACTTGATTTTCGAGCGATCTGACTGCCTAGTCCCCTTAAATGAGAACTAAAAGTTATTTACGATATTTTCGAAATTTACGAAAAACTCCTCAACAAATCTCTCATTTGCATACCCCCTATTACCTACCACTCACTCCTAATCAACATAAATGAGTTCCTCCGCGTTTCAGGTACAAGAACAACCACCCCCAAGTTCCCCGAAGCTCGACCTCGTTCCCCAAAGATTTTAAGCGGGTTTGCCTTCCGTTTAGCGCCGGGTATTGTGGACAATTTCCGCGGGTTCTCCCGCATGAATCCATTCCGCGGTGCAAGGCCGCCGGGCAGCAGGGGTAAAAAAAAGCGGGTAAAGCGACGGCGGACGTTTCCATTTTGTACGTCCACCACGTACCGCTCCGTTTTAATCCCATGTGCCGCTTAACGGGGGACACGCAAGATTACCGTAGGTGCTCGAAGGAAGCCCGCGGACGTTGCGACCGGCCGGGGGATCCAAGGACCCACCCGCGCGTCCTCGACCACCCCCCATGTGTGCTTTCGTTGCGGCGAATTTACTCGCGTCGTAACGGAATCTACTTTATGCCGGCCAGATTATTTCCGAGGAAGCCGTACGAATTGCCGCTGTAAATTACGGCCCGTTCGGCCGCCGGCGGTTCCAGCGACAAAGGGGGAAAGAAATTACCGCGCTCCAGCTGGCTCTCCCAGCCCCTCTCTCTCTCTCTCTCTCGTGAAACACGAGGTCCTGGCGCGTAAAGAACAGCTTTCGACGACTCGTCCGACGAGACCCGGCTAGGACGCCAGCCTGGACGAATCGCTTTTTAATTCGGGGACCTCTTTCTCTGATCCCAGAATGCGTTGTGGCTGTGAACGGTGTTTGGGTAAATTTGGGGAGCGGATCGTTTGAGGGACTGATTTTTGCGCGGAAAGCTTCGTCCAGGTGAAGGGGACTTTGGTGGATTAGGAAGATTGAAATACTGGGAGTTCTGAAGCTCTGAAGTTCGCGTGTTGGAGTTCCAAGACACTTGGGTGGAAATGACGTAGGGGAGGGTTGCCTATTTTGGATCACTTTTTTATTTTTCTCTCCTACACGGGCATAACACATTTCAGAAAGCAAACAGAAACGGGAAAAAGATCAGCATTTTATGCAGATTTTATCATGTATTTGGTGTGTTGATAAAATATGTGATTAAAATAATATTTCAAAAAAACTAAACTAATGACTTCGGTCCATTCCAGGCAACCGGTTTCGTAATTTGGACCGTCGGGTTCCTACGTTGGACCGCTCCTAAAAATCAATGAATTTAAATATACAATCTAAAAAACACTGATCAGGGCATTGAAAAAAAATGGAAACAGGAAGAAACAAGTATCTTACGGTGCACTTAGTGCAGTAGTACGTTGTTTTGATGGGTTTCACATTTGCACAACGTGTATGAACCCAGGTGCGACATTGAAGACATCGTATCATGTCTTCTTCACTGTTTCTGCTACATAGGAAGCAATACTTGAAAGAAAAAAACCTTTTTCGTATGCTTTTAACTATTCGCTACCATAACATAGATTGTATCCTACAATCCACCGGTCCAATTCAAGCAACTAGTGATGGTCCAATATTAGGCAACTTGTAGGTTACATCAAAAAGATATGTTTTCATTGTTATACTTATAAGAAGATGGGAATGTAAGGGCATGAAGTTGTAGCTAAGACAGCACACTTTACACTAGTATCGTTTAAAATTATGGTACTTACAAGATGTAAAAAGAAATTCACTTGAAATAGCACGAAAAATAATGATCGTGCACCACGTGTTTCTCTATTTCGACGAAGCTGAACGACAAGCAAATGAATAACCGTCTCGCTGTTCTCGCACGTTCCATCTCCACTTCCTAAATCAGTGTAGCCAAAGAAACCACTGCAAATATATTTGTTTATCGAGATACACAAATGGTCCAATCTAGGAGCCGGTCCAATAAAGGCAACTCTCCCCTATATTTTAATTTAGCTTTCTTGGGTCTTCTTGGAGAAGCTAATGTTGCAAACCTAACCCAGAGCTTAGGACAAATAAGTGTATCAGAGGGACAAGTGTCATAGCAATGCAAGTTACATAAATGTCACTGAAGCAACATTACTTGTCTTTTACTTATCCAAAATATTCCAGGCACTCGAAGTACTCCGGGCACTCGAGGTGGCCCAGCATTTACGAATTCCAACGATTTCAGAAATCTCAATAAAATCGAGGTCGCGAGAAGACGAGCTACGAAACTACGAACAAGGACTACAGCAGATCTTGAACAAGTAGAAGCACTGTAAGGAATGGCGGCAAAAGACGCAATAAACAATTTCCCACCTTTATCTACCAATTACTCGGCCCATTAATTCCCTGTCACAAACCCTACTCAATTAAGCAAACCTTTGCCCGACGTCGAAGGATCCAGCAGGATTTCGAAGGTGATCGAAAGTGGAGGCCCGTGGAAGCCTTTTGAGGGCGAAGCTCCGAGCTATGAGGAGAGAATACCGTCCCGGCGGAACAAACAGACGGAAGAGCTTAAAATCGATGCCTCGCGGGATGAAGTCCCCTTCCAGCTTGACGAGGCAATTTAGGGGAAGAGAGATTCGAAGGGAGCCGGCCAATAGGTTCACAAAGGGCCGTACTTTTATTCCAACACGCTCGGTATAAATATTTTAGCATTTGTTGTCTGACATCTTGTTAGCCGGCCCGGGGAACTATCGACCACCCGGCCAAAGAAGCCGCCACCGTAGTGGCGGGCGGCGTGCGGTCAAATGTTTCCCGGCTGGTGGTGAAAAAAGGATTGACAAGAGGAGGAACGCCATCGTTCTTGTCGCTAGATACTAGGGATATATTTGCCCACCTAATGGACCGGCGGAGGGAACCGGTATGTCAAACGAATATCCCTGGATAATTTCGCGTTACGCGAGATCACCGTCCTTTATTCAGGACAGCATTTTGGAATCGAACGTTCCCCATCAAGCCCGGAAGGATATCTGTCCCCTTTCTGTCGGCTTCTTAAAGCCTCTGTTTCACTCAAGCCCCATGATAAACGCTGGAAACGCGCGAGCAAAATGGGAGAAAATTCTGCCCCTTTGAAGTATTTGCAGGCTTGCTATTACTGCGAGGCATCACTGCTGCTTGGAGGAATTTATTTCGGAGGGTCGGCTTCTGTTTGGCCAAGTCTAAGGGGTTGGATCTTTGCAGTGACTGATGCTACATGTTTTTGATGTATTTTGGGGAGGTCTTGTCAGGCTGAGTAATAGTAGTAATATTGTTTAGAGTTTTGATAAATCGTAGAGTTTTATTTACTTTGGGACGTGGAAGTATAATGAAGAACATTTTTGCTTGTTTGCAATGGAATTCATTTACCTTGTATTCGGTCGTGTGAATAGTAAGAAGTTGTGTTGAATGTGGATATCATGTTCCAAAGTTAATGCTTCAATTTTCTGTACCTCATTTCTGCCGAGAAAATGCCGTGCAAAGCAATGGGAAAGAGTTTTTTGTTAAGGGAACCAGGGGAAAAACGGTCTCGCTCTCGTTCGAGGTGTTTTTCTTTTTTTTTTTTGAAGCGGAGACTACATGGCAGAAAGAAATTTCTTTGACGTCTTAGGCTTGCAAGCTGATCCAACTAAAAGAAAACTGGATGAACTGCACAGCAGTTGCGCAAACAGCATTAATGTTGAATGAATAACACAGGAGAAGGCGAAGAAACCAGTGCAAAATAAACGCGGCTGCGTAATTAAGTAAATTTCCGCGGCGTGGAATAATCTTCGCGGGGAAATGAAAATAAACGTCGATAATTCACTGCAAACTTTTGTCACAACGTCGACTTAAAGCGTGAGGTCGGCCATTGTCAACACTTTCCTCAGAACAATTCCTATGAAAGAAAACATCATTATAATGTGTTTAAAGAATGATATAAAATAATTCCTATTGATCAGAAGATACCGAATTTCTATATATATTAAAGCGGAAACATCAACAGCAGCAAAGTATCCACTTATTTGAAATCAACAGCTTTTATTACGTTGTACGTGATTTATATGAAAACACACAAAACTTAATCAAAGTAAAAAATCTTTACATTTGTTATTATGTTGGAGGCTATAATGTCGCCACTTTCGACTGTTCTGTGTTCAAGTAAAACTTCATTTTTAATGTAGGGGAGAGTGGGTAGGTTTGGGTCAGTTAGTGTATTTCTATCCTTGTTGGACATACCTTATTCGCATATGTATTATTCGTTGAAGCAGTAGTAGGGGAATTCCTGAACAAACCGATAAGTTGTTTAAAGCGCGTATTCATTTTCTATAAGTAGAAGTGCATTTTCGAGGTAAGTTTAACCTAAATTGGTATCCGAAATAAGTCGTTGTTATAAACTTATATAAAATATGTAGTGCTGGAAAAAATTTTAGTAGATGAACTTATATTCAAGCAAGAGTTATAGGTTATAAATTGTAACCTAAAACGCGTTGTTTGACTAACACAGGTGTCTTATTATGAACGTTCAGATGCGGGATGTATGGGTCAGAAGTGTGCGGGAGATTTGGGTTGACCCATACATCCCGACTTTCTTTTTAATCTTTAAAAGTTACTATTATTTACAGGTATACAATGCCACGTATTTATAAAAGAAAAACAGAGAGAGAGAGAGAGAGAGAAAGACTCCCGAACAAATATCCCAAGCTGTGCAACTTATCCTACAATCATTCTGCAGCTTCTTCTGCAGTTGGAGACTATGCGATAGTAAAATTTCCCACAAAACGGACATGTCTTCATTACGTTGGAAACATAAAATTAATAAATGAAGAAGGAGTTTATACCATAAATTTTTTACGCAAAAAACCAAATTCGTACACATTTTATTTTCCCGAAGAAATTGATACATCCGAAGTTGATTTTTGCGATATAGTTCTGCGTTTAAGTCCTCCAAACAACGTCGCTCGTACGAGCAGGACACAGAATTTTTTGAAATTTGACGTTGACTTCAATAATTTTGAAAATGTTCATGTGTACATACATAAAAGTTTCCTACATTTATACCAAAACTTAGACAAAAATTAAGCGACCCATTTATCCCCATTACCTGACCCAAACCTCCTCACACAAGGGAGGTATGGGTCAAATAATTACTTTTAGAACTTTTATCATTTTAAAGATTTGATTAGAATAATAAAATGAAATGATGATGGAACATCGATGGTGAAACATTACTAATTAAAACTATGCACATTTGAAGCGTGTTTCTCCCTCGTTTTGGTCAATATTAGAGATTAATTGAAATCTGTCCCAAACCTACCCACTCTCCCCTACAGATTTACTAGACACAAATGGTAAAAGTATACATTCAGACACTTCTACATTTTTACTTCCTTTAACTCCTTTAGTAAAATTATCACGAACATAATCTTTTACAATTAGTAACGAAATTGCTGAGTACATAAATTACTAGTAAATATACATTATGCCCAAAGGCGAGTTGAAGCTTTTAACGTGACACATGCACACAATGATAGACGCATCTTTAGCTACATTATTACCAACTCGAATCTGTCCAGAAGAATAAACTTTCATACTGCGAGCCTACTAAAGCAGCGCTACTTTCTGCCGTTTGCTCGAGTAAACGAAACTTCTGAACAGAATCCCGCGGCGTTTCATCTAGATGCAATCAGTCGTCTGTAAAAGTGTAGACACGATTTACTTTAGGAACCAACGAACCAACTAACTTTCATGAACTTCCACCGCGTCCCCGAGGCTGAGAGTAATTTCCGTAATTATTCTTTGATTTCGAGAGTGCCGGATAATTTGTTTGAAGTGTGGACGCACGTTGATTTAACAAAAAAAGAAAAAGAAGATCGATACAGGTCGTTGCAACAAATTAAGAGAAAAGGTCATTCAACGATTTGAATCGAAAATCCTGCAAGCTTGTCAACGAATTTCCCTGTCGATGTCAATTGCACGGGAACTATACCACGGTGTTTTAATATCCCAGAATTTCATAAATTCCACGACGCGCGAGGCGGACGAACGAAATAGAGAACGAACAGTTAAGCTACGAGGAGTTGAACGGCGAATAGAAGCCGAGGAGGGACGCAAAGGTGAGGGAGAAAAGCTCCATTTAAAGAGCTCCTTTTTCGTCCGTGGCGTGGCGTTGTTTCGCCGAGGATAAGGGAAGAAGCCGGTGTATAGTGCCTATACGAGCTGTAGTGACTTAGGTGTGAAGTCACTCAGCGGGGTCTTACCCGACACCCTGCTGGGTACTGGCCGCTAAACGTGCCCCCCTACTACCTCTTGCAGGACTGTATTTAGAGAAGACCAGGACAAAACCGGGGCCCTAAGGTTCTAAGACCAGGACAAAACCGGGGCCCTAAGGCCCTAAAACCAGGACAAAACCGGGGCCCTGAGGCCCTAAAACCGGGACAAAACCGGGGCCCTAAGGCCCTAAGATCAGGACAAAACCGGGGCCATAAGGCCCTAGGACCAGGATAAAACCGGGGCCCTAAGGCCCTAAGACCAGGACAAAACCGGGGCCCTAAGACCAGGACCAAACCGGGGCCCTAAGGTCCTAAGACCAGGACAAAACCGGGGCCCTAAGGCCCTAAGATCAGGACAAAACCGGGGCCATAAGGCCCTAAGACTAGGACAAAATCGGGGCCCCAAGGCCCTGAGATCAGGACAAAACCGGGGCCCTAAGGCCCTAAGACCAGGACAAAACCGGGGCCCTAAAGCCTTAAGGCCCCGGTTTTGTTCTGGTCTTATCTAAATACAGTCCTGCAAGAGGTAGTAGGAGGCACGTTTAGCGGCCAGTACCCAACAGGGTGTCGGGAAAGACCCCGCTGAGTGACTTCACACCTAAGTCACTATAGCTCGTATGGAGAGGGTTTCAGGGTTGAAAGGATTATGACGAGACGCGGCAAAGAATTAAAGCCCGAAGAATCGTCGGCGATAATCGCCAAAGTAATTTTCTAAATATTCCTTCCCTCGATACCCCCTTTGTGTCACTTCCCTTCTTCCTCCAACCGCTTCCTCCCCCCGCGATTTCTAAAAAAAACCTCTCGCAATGGCGATAGTAAACACATTAACCCGCATAATCACCCAAACGTAATAATAATTACGATCTAATTACGTGCAAACTGCAGCGCCGTGGGCATTGCGCCGCGCGCAGCTCACAAAGCTTCCGCGGTCGCGGAAGGAAGGGTCGTAATAATTAAAAGCGGTAAGCATTACGAGAAACAGGAAAAAAAATGGAACGGTTAACAAGGCGCGCCGCGCGTGTTATTATAGAGCATATATCTCCCACCAATTCGTACCTCCTCTAACGAGGAAAATTATAACGAGCCGCGGTTTAAATCGATTTTGCATAAACAGAAGAAGCTTGCGCGTAAACAGACCGTCCGTTTCCTCGCCGGGGCTTGTTGCTACAGTAACGGGATCGCTGGCGAGCGCGACGTCGTTGCCGGGGAAAGCGGGGAAAAAATTACGCCCATTTCGGCGCGCAACGCCGCCACGTATGTACTTTCGCGCTCGTTCCTTCTCCAGAGGTCGCGCCACCATTTCGCCCCAAGAAATAACCACCCCCGCCGCGTCTTCACGAGCGGCAATTTTCATATTTCAAGATCGCGGAGCTTATCACGCGAGGCTAAACAATCGAAGTTTGATTGTCGAAGTTACAATCGGAGGATCGTCGCGGTTTAATAGCGTCGAATCGTTACTATCGGGGGTTGCTGGGCGTGGAGGGGGTTGAAACGGCGAGGATCCGGTGCAAGTAATCCAAAGAAATTCCCGAGAAAAGTTTTAATTAACCGCCGTTCGATCCACTCTCATGGGTACATCTGAATTTTCTGGCCAGCGAACGTTGCGGGAAGATAAGTTGGGGCTTCATAAATATAGACGATGCTCGATCGCGCTATTGACTCGACGCGAGGGTAGTTGGGATTCTCGACGAAGGCTTAGGACTTGAATGAAAAATATACGTGTAACGTAGGATTTTCTAGGTGGTATTTGATTAAAAAGAGATGAGTCGGTAATGATTCTGTGGAATGTGGAGCGGCTCTGGGTACAGTGATACGCTCTCTGTGTTTTTACCGGATACTATAACTGTTGTATTTAAGACAAATGTTCGAAGTTATGGTGTAAGAGTTAAATGATTTTGGTTGCGAATAACCATTACACAGTTCGACAGCCATCTGGAATTGTAACATTCAATAGACGTTTCTTGTGGGTTTTCGTGCGCTGAAAATGAATCCGCAAACCGCTTGTCCCCATCACCCTCAGTTTTTGAGAAATTCGATTTTGAAAGAAACTGCAAATTTTCAAATTTGAACATTTTTTCGTGTCGAAACGGTAATAGTTATTCGGTTGCTTGTTCCGTCAAATTATTCTATGGACCCTCCCGAATACAACGATATAAGTTATTAGCGCATTATGAATATTTAAATATGTTTAAACAACGATGAAAGGGAAAAGACCACCCGAAATGCACCCATTTTTGCAGATAGTATTCATTGACAACATGAGAAAAAATTAATTACGAAACTTATATATTTTATTAAGCAAAAAAATGGTATGAAAATATATGAAACAAATAATGGGATAAAAGATATTGACTACAATTATGTTAGTTGTAAGCAGATTAATTATAAATTAGTGTCTCTTAATTATTTCATTTTTCAGAAATGTCTTTGAGACAGCTAGCTTCCCTTTAAATAAAAATTTATTTTTACTTAAAGACTTTTTCCCCAAAGTTTTTAAAATAACTGTCGCTTCGGACCTCTGATTTTGACCCGCGTATCTTCTGTACTCGCGATGGCATAACGCGTAACCACCGTTAAACGTAACACGACTACAGACGTAAAGCAATGATATTAGACAAGGTGCACGTTTTACAATTTCCTCGTTGAAACGCGGCCCCCATGGCACAGGAGATGCGATGCTACCTCGCGAAAGATGCAACTGTGCTACACCCCTAGCCGAGAGCACATCCAACGCTATACTTAGGCGCTTGAAAAGCACAACCTCATATCCTACGTCGGCAAATATTCATAAGTTAAATATCGTCTCTCCGTAGGAGATTCAGGATGAGAATTCGTGATATAACACCAGCGTGGTATTACGTTCCACGAGGAAATCCCCCCCATTGCGACATGTGTCGAAAGCTATCTTTCCCTCAAACCCGTTCGAGGCCCCTTCTTTCCCACGTTATCTCTTCCGTTCTTGCTTCTCACATCTCCCCTTTTTCCTTAAATAAAATTGACGTCGATTTTTATTCTGTTTAAAAAAAAAAAACTACGCCGGGAACGGAGAAGTGTAAATATATTCTTCTATGAATATCATTATTCTTCTCCTGTGAATACCACGAAGTCTGATAAAATTAGAGTCCTATCGAGGCCTTCAGTAGCCTTAAAAGACACCTTAAGCTTAAGGGGACCTTCCGGTCTAAAAGTCGATTTTTTTTTATTTCATTTTTCGAATGTTTAACCTTTTAGGAATACGCGTTTAAAAGGATTTGTTGAAATTCGTAAAATTCCAGAAGTTATAGGCATTTCAGTAGCGGCAAATGCATGGGCAACAACCGGGCACTCGGCGCTCACGTAAACCTTTAAACGCGTTTTTCTCGAAACAGTGTTCTCAAAACGGTGGGACCTGTATATCCAAAAGTTATTATCCGATTCGACTGAACCTTTTTTTATTTTGAAGAATATACTTCTGGCTAGGGGGGGGGGGGCTAGAAAAATTACAAAAAATTGAAAATTTATAATTTTCAAAGGCGTTGAAAGGACGAAAAGTACAGGGAAAAGTGATTTCAAACTTCAAGTGTCGTTATTTTCTAAAAAAAATGTCATTTTTTTTAAATTTTTTTCTAGTCCCCCCCTAGACAGAAGTATAATCTTCAAAATAAAATAAGTTTCAGTCGAATCGGATATTAACTTTTGGAGATACAGGTCCCACCGATTTGGATCAATTTTTTGACGCCTCGACTTTAACGACTCCCCAGGGCTGTCTGCAATGATTAATTATAAAACAAAAAATATATTTCTATAACTTAAGACATCCTTAATACAATGCAAAAAGTCCCATTAAATTATATATAGTAGTTTTCCTTTAATTAATTCCTAAAAATCACCTATTTTTTTGGGCTCTAGACCGGAAGGTCCCCTTAAGAAAGTACCCGTATCGTATTCTTCCAATCCTCAGCAAAGCAGTAAATTCACGAAATAGGTAATAAAATAATATAATCTAAATGAAACTATCCTCCAGATTGCGACAACCACGATGCACACCGAAGAATTAATATAAAACGCTAAAGAATCTATTCGTTTCCCTAAAAATCAGGTATCTAATTCCGAAGCGTTTTTCACTTCGCGTGACGACAGAGAAACAAAAAAAAATTGCTTCCGTAATTTATTCCCCAGGCATTCCCAATCACTTTCCAGCGCCCACGGAGCGGCGCAAGGAATCACTCTTTCTCCTGTATTCGCGTGCCGTCCACCGCGCCGCGTGTTCGCGGTGCGAAGCAGAATTCCTGGAAATTCTGCATGCGTGCCGGCACGCTGTTCGCGCGAGTACGTCTCCGTCGAAACAACGTCAGCGTTTTATCCAGCTCGAAACGCGACGGGCGTCGAGTATATCAGAGGTGTTTTCATACCAGCGAGAGCCACCTCGTGAAATGACTTCGCCGAGGCGACTCGGGGGATTGCCGGGGTGGAAAATGCTGCGCCCCGAGTTCCCGGGGATCCTGTCGGGCTCTCGAAATTACTGGGATAAGTGCTCGCGTCCGAATCAACATCGAAATATTTCTTTGAGCAACAAACCGCGGGACGGGCGAGGGGTTCGTGGCGCGATTCCAAGGCGCTGAGAAAGGAGAAGCTTGTCAAGTGCTTTCGTTCAACTTTCTCCGCATTTCACGGTGCTTCTAAAGGTGGAATCAGACGGCGCGTGAATCGGCGAGCTTGCTCGGCTCGGCAAGTCGGTTTGGCGAGCCCGACTCGCGATCCATGACCGATCAGACGGCGCACAGTGGTCCGAAATCCACATATCAAGGAAAAAATATGATAACATCAATGTGAAACCTTCAATTTATACCAAACTTGGTGATCCCGGGGTTTTTGAGGTCGCTGTTTACAAATCTGAAGTCAAAATTACTAAAAACAAAATGGCTAATCCAAAGTGAAACAATAATCTGCGTTAACGGTGTTTTGAGAGGTGTTTCTGAAGCAAATTGAAATTTAACAGGTCTACAAAATCTAGTAGAGGAAGGTCTTGTATTCTTCCACAGCACCAGAGAATCATGTTCTTTCTCATGTAACTGAAGAGGAACCAGAGATGTGAGAAACATATTTGCATCTGTGACGTTTTCTTTATCAAAACCCTGCTTATATTCACTGTGTCCAGATGAATCGTCACACCCCCATTTAGAAACAAGAGTCATTGTGTCACTTCCTATATTTTCAAGTTCTTCGGTTTTATTTTTTAAAATCCTTGAAATGGTATGATTCAGTAATGACTTCTCTGTGACCTCTATGCGTCCACATATAAAAAAAACTAATTACATTAAATTATGGCCTCCTAGGAACCATTCAACTTTTATCTAAAACTTTGTTCAATATTATGAAAAATGAAAACTGATAAAAGTTATAGAAAAAATGCTCCCGACACCAAAGTCTACGCAAGTTTACGCAGATGAAACCTGTTTGGTTATGTACTCAAAGATATAATGCACCACTAGTATTAAGTCTTACCTTGACGCTAGTTGTCGCAAAAAGGTTATGTCTAAGTAAACTTCGATTCTATTATTAAAAATACCTCTTTGTTCAACTTGTGTCCCACTGAAATCAACGATTGTATCATTGACTTAATTCATGTAATTTATTTGTTCAGTATGAACATAATCAAATTACAAAATTGCGATTTTTTTTAATTTGTAAATACTTTAAATTTTACTTGTAAGATAGTGCGTTTGTAACTCAAACTTGCAAGTATTCTGTTCCCCAACTTTCATGTTATAATTTCCTTACAAATTAATGGTATTTACAGAAAATTCTTGTTGGTTCTGGTGCTTCAATTATCCTACTATGGAATTGTATTGAAAAAATTCTGCGTACTTAAAATTCCAAAAATGACTTTTTTCCTCTGTTCGAACCACTGTGCGGCGCGTGGCTTGGCGAGCTGGCTCGGCTCGTCTAGCTCGGCAAGTCAGCTTGGCGAGCCCGACTCGGCGATCCATGACCGATCAGACGGCGCGTGGATCGGCGATTCACGCGCAAAGATCGCCGATTCACGCGCCGTCTGATTCCACCTTTAGCTTTCGAACATCAACGGTGTGGATGTTACAGAAATATTTGTCTAAATAAACGATTGATCTGTCGATTTTACTGCTTCATTTTGTGAGATGATATTTCTAGCTTATAAAGAATCGCCGCAAAAAATTAAGGAGTAGGCTACTGTGAAAGATAAAAATAAAAGGCTTTCTTCAAACACAGATTGTGAGATAAGTAGAAATTCGATCAACTTGTGGTTTGGCACTTTATTTCAGCATATTATAGAGTAATAAAATGCGTTGCAAAAACATTAAGAAGTTGAATATATTAACCTATATTAAGTTTATTATATTAATATAAAAATATAAAAAAACTTCTAAATACCTACTCCCAGGTTCTAGCATTAATGACAACTGTTAATCAGACATCCCCGCGGAGTAGGGTAGACCAGGGCGAATCGGATCAAAATAAGAATTTAGTCCATATTTCTTATATCGCGATAAAAATGATCATTCCGATCGTTCGTAGTACCTCGTCCCTCTCCCCCGCACCTACTGCAATAGCTCGTCAATTGATTTAAGTCATTGTTTAGAGCCGGCATACGTTTTCAGTGAGATGGTTGCGTGCCAACGTCACAATTTTGGTCGAATCTAGCCTTCGTAATCTGCAATTTCGTATTTAAAATAAAAAGCAAGCTTGAAAATTCAAATGTGCTTATTGTTTTTAGGTTACACGGTGTCCAAGTTTAGTATTTGATGTATTTTAGACTATTATATCATAATATGTTTATGTAATCTACAATCTTTTAAATATTCATATATGGGGCTAATCGGATCACGTTATTTGGGGCGAATCGGATCACTCTTTTTTTTCATTTGAGTATTTTTATGATTATAAATATGATAATTGTTTATATATAGATGGTTCGTAGGTACATAAAAAAAAGAGTAATCAGGGATCATGGTGTCCAAAAAAAATTAAGAAAGCTGTGATAAAAATTAAATCTAAAAAAATGACGAAAAAATAAATAAATTAGTGGTTTTAAGAAGATGGCATTGTATTTACTGCGGTGAAAAATTAATACGTCCATTTTCAGAAGATTGTCTGAGAAGAGTGGTGCCACGAGAATTGTGCTGATAGAGGCGGCAAAAAACGGCAATATCCTTCCGATCTGTGTGCTAATTAGTATAACTTGACTTCACTGTTATTAAATTAGATTTGTTTAAGTTGATTCTAAAGATTTTGTTATGAAAATTTCAGTTTTTTTCAGAAATTTCTGGGTGGTCCGATTCGCCCCGAAATGTGGGGCGAATCAGATATTTCTCACTTTTTCGTTTTTTGTTTATAAATGAAAGATTTTTAGGTTTAATTTCAATTTATATATATGCATCTTCAAGCCAAAGGTTTACTGGTCACGAATATATAATAAAAATTTAGTTTTTTAATGTTTGACTATTATTTTTTTACCGTCAAACTCAAAGTGATCCGATTCGCTCTGGTCTACCCTATTGAAATTTCATGTCCCTCGAGTGTTTTCTCTTCCACAGCACTATCGCGAAACACAGGACAGAACCTGTCTAAAAAGCTATTTCATCCAGTAAAAATATCTTCCATCTACAAGTGTGAAACATGTACGGGGACAACGCGGTTATTGTCAATTTCCCAAATCGCCTCGAGCAAATAGCGGAACGCATTGTGAAACGTTTTCGAAAGTGGCTGAACCCTCTCCCAGTGTATTCAGAATGAAATTACTTTTCTGACCGAACCGAGTATTCAGCGTTATCCCACCGAAGCCGCGGTGCAATAGCGATAATCATTTTTCCATAAAATCGTCGACTACTGTTAGAAATTTCATTTCGATCTCGATATTCGTGTATTAGCACTCGTCTAAGAGAGTACACGTCGATGTACAATTATAATCTTCGCAGGAAACTCGAGGTTCGAAAACCTGCAGGGCGGCTACTGTGCAGCCGGCACTGGCAAATACAAAAACTGAGTAGGTATGCAGGAAGTATTGCGAAAGTTCCGGGAACTCTTACTAGAATGAACTAAGTTTCAAGACCCTGAAACGAGTTTACTTCCCAAGATCAGCCTGGATTAGGTAATACCGCGCCGCGACTTATGGTCGCGGTGAGTCGGCTTCGTTCGAGTGGAGACGATTTTTTAAATTGCTACATCAACTCTCCGTGTTCCCGACCTCCTGATACTCGACCGTCCTTCGTTCTAACAGAGGCGAAATCTTGAAAAAGGAAATTGTCAGTGATGCGGCATTAGGCGGCGCACAGTGGGGTAGGAGACCCCAAAATTTGGCGAAAAATCGAAATACAAAAGAATTTTAAACATCTGATTTTTTATCCCTGGTATAGTTGAAATATGTGCGCACAATAAAACGTATATCCACAGCCTTCTACAACTCTTCCTTCCTTACCCGAGTCGGTCAAAACAGTTAGCTGTAGGAACTCCGTTACATGTTTATTCCAAGCGATTTATCAAACGATTTTGTGCAGCTATTTTTTGTGTTTTCTGTGTTTTAAACTTCTGTTTCGCGATGAAGACGTCAATTTCAGGTGTTTATTTAATTACTTTTTGTTTTGTATACGTTTGCGGTAAGCAATAATACCTTCATAATGTTTAATTCAAATAATATAATTCGTATAACTCTATTTACCATAGCTGATCTACAGAAACAATTAAACATTTAGTTAACTTCCAAGTCCGATCAAGCATTTTTGTTTGCACAGTTATCATCTCTGATTATTCAAGAACTGAGATTAACTTTCAGATTTTGCTCGTTTTTGCTCCAGTCCCTAAAATTTCAGTTTATTCAAAACGGTTCCCAGTAGGTACATGAAAATAATTTCTTTTTGCAAACACTGTTAATTGAAATATTTATATCTGTTGTTATTTTCAGATGTGAATCCTAATACTATCGTTGTAACGAGATATTTCATTAACACATGTTTCCACGACGGCTGTGGTGTTTTTTTTAGATAGAACCATATATTTTTTAATACATAAATCGACCCATCTTGATATTCCCTGATATTTTTTTTTTTTGCCATTTTGACTTGAGATTCGTATTCAGCGACCTCGGAAACTCTAGAATACCAAGTTTAGACCAAATCTGATATTTTTTGGGTCTACGCGTCCGCCATATTGGATCCGCCATTTTGTTTTTTGCCATTTTGAGTTCAGATTCGTAATCAGCGACCGCGAAAACTTTTGTATACTCATTTTTGTAAATATCAAAGATTACCTTCATATTTTTACCATGTTTCTGGGATTTCAACCCACTGTGCGGCGTCTTGATTTTGTCCGTGCCATCGTGCGGTTAAATCTACGGCATCCTTCTCCTATGTATCTTTTTACTATTATAATTCTATTTCCATAGAGATTCGTTCATTGTCATCCCTCTTCTCTTTTAATCGCGCTGCCCGCTCCTTTATTCTTACCCACTTTCCTGAAATTTCTCGTACCTCTTGTCTCCTTGCCCTACATTCGCCAGTCCATCCTAAGCCTATTAATTAATTGTAATTCGTGATGTGATAAAGTCGTTATTGTTAATGTGAAAAATAAACCCTTCTGGTAAGCAGAATTGGTAGAAATGAATACTATATGAACTCGTTCGTTCCTATTTTAAATTTATCTAGGAACATACCACTGAATCGTAAGCAAATATCAAAAGCATCGAAACGAAAGTGACAGGCATCCTTCAGCCGTAGAGCATCCAAAAAACGAACACCCGGCTGCCGAAAAAACCAGCCAGCGAGAAATTCACGGCAATTAATCAACTTAAATAACAGCCACGGAGCCGTCGAAACGTTGAAAAGACAAAGGGCAAAGGCCGCGCCGCGAATGCTGCACAATCAGCGGGGCCACCAGGCTCGGCGGTGAAGTAGCGAAATTCGTAATTGCACTTCAACCGCAGCAAACGTATTTACGTTATAAAAATCCAGGTAACCGCGATGCAGGCCAACAGCGACAGGGGAGGGTGGAAGGCGAGGGTGAGAAAGGGGAGGGAATATTACAAACTGTCATGAACCGGCGCAAAACTTGCCGTGGCTGTTGGTAAAGTGGACGAAGTTATTCATCCTCTCTGGGACGAGATTATTTCTCGAGATCAGTTGGGCGCCTGGAATTGCCGGCGTACAATTCGTTGCCGGAGGTTTGCGGTCATGCTCGAAGCACCCGACTAAAATGGGAAGACCGGGCCGGCACACACAGCCAACCGGGGATGGACGGGAATGTATGTCCTTTCAGGATCTATTACCCCTTTTAATTACGTCTTGTACCGTTGGAAGCCTCCGATACACCCGCCCGCGCAATCCACTCCTACACATCTGACCCCTTATCGCCCGACATTAAGTACATATTCTTCTTTGCTTAAACTGCTCTTGCCCGCCCGCGTCGGAGGAGATATCCTAGAAGACTGCAAGCCCGATCCTTCCAGCAGCCGAGTTAATGGAAACTTCATCTCGGCGCAACTGATGTAGCAGGAAGTCGACTCTCGAGAACAGGATCCTGCCGTCAGTCGGTCTCAATTAAAATTTCAACGACGGACTTCGCGGGACCGGCTGCTGTCAGTAATAGGGGCATTAATATCTTGACGGGCATGGTGCTCTTCCACGTGGAACAGCCAGATCCTTGGACCAGTTACCTGGCGAGCAATTTCGAATTAACATTGCACTCTTTTGGGTACCGGGGATTTAGATTGTGACGACTTTGCGTGGGAAGAAGAGTAGGAATTTTTATATCTTCTCTGTGGATAGGAAGATCTATGAATCTCGGTTTATGTAAATATTAATAAAGTTTTGGCTACTCGTTTGTGTCCGCCTTACTTTGGCATCAAGATCAGAAGTATATTATGTTACTTAAACTGCGGTAACCAGATACGAGGTACAGGAAAATAGGATCGGGTTTTATGAAAAAAATCTGCATAGGTCTTCGTCGAGAGTCTAAAATATAGCCAGGGTTTTTTCATCACAAAGATCCTTCTTGTGAACCAAGATTCTTTCCAAGATTCATTGATCCCTCACGTTTTCCAAGATTCTTTCTGACTTTGATGCGGAATTTGTGCATGAAAAATACCAACAAACCTTGCGCTTGGATTCGCGGTGTACGTAATTCACGATTAAGGGGATTCCCTACTTTGACGGCCTGAGAAGGAGCGCGATATTTGGGATTTTTTTTTTAAGAGAAACCCTCAAATTATATTAATTGAACACTTTGTGCCTATGTTTGTACATGTTTAGGCAACATTTTATAAAAATTTAATTAAACAAAACGGTACCTGAAACTTTAAACGCGTTTTTCGAATTTGTTAGCATGATATCTCAAAAACCAATCACCCGAATTACTTCAAACTTGGCATACATCTTCTCATATATACAGTAGCGGACGAAAGAAAGTTTGCAACTTTTAAAATTTTTTTTTTTAGAAACTAGAAGGATTAGTTTGCTAAGTGACTTGTTTCGTCGCTTTGAAAAAAAGTGCAATTGGTCGGAATAGCAAATTAATAGTAAAGATCGTTTTTTAAACTAGCTTCTCAAAAAAACTCATGTCGTTTGGACCAATTTTAAAAACTTATGCGATTTTAAAATTTGTAAATATATAGATGTCGCATTCTCGCGGGTACTAAAGCTAAGTCGGTTATTGCAAAATTACACTTTTGCGACTTAAAAAACTAGCGATTTTTTTTACAGAAATCGATGTCTGTTTTAGACGCTGCCATTTTTTTTTTAATTTTTACTATTTCTCATTTTATCTAGTCCGAACGATAGCTACAGTCGTACTGATTACACAAAATTTTAATTTTCTATTTCAGACAACTACAGCGGCTGATTTTATGTTAACAATGCGCACATCATTTTTGTAAGGTGCTCTATTTGAAGCACCATAACTCCGGCTATAACCACTACTTTTGCGTACAATTTTTTTCCATATTCTCTAAAGAGTGACAAACGAAGCCACACAGCTGGAAGTAAATATATTGAATGGTTTTGTTTTAAAAAATTCCCAGACTTCGCATCATTGTTTGTCCGTCAAGGTACGGAGACTTAACAATAAAGACCCAAAGCACAATTGCATAAGCCCCACGAAAACGTCACTTCTACTAATAAACTTCTAAAGCCCCGACTTTTTACTTAATTACAAATCCTATTTCAATTAAACCTACACCTTCTAAACCCTAAACCCCAACAATTAACTACACGCATCCTATTCAACAGCCCCAATCTACAAGGAATCCTGATACATACCATCAAACCAACAAAACACGTCTCACTCTGCATCTCACTCACTCCTAGCACGTCAACGAAGTATCGAGAATCTCCAGCAGACATTTCACCCAGTGACCACTTATCCAAACTCCCCCCCCCCCCCCCCCCCCCCCCCGAGTAATGATTATCTCTCCAGCAGTATCGCCTCCCAGAGATCGAAAGTTGACCGATAATGATACTGGCAACGTTAACGCAACAATGGACGGGCCGCCCGCGTCAGCCACGCTATTGTCCAACGATTCTCGATCGTAGACGTCGCGAAGCCGCTCGACGACGACGACGTCATCGTCGTATAATCGAACAAAGAGCCGAGATCGAATAGCGAAACGATCCTTGCTTCATACATCCGGCCAACCGGAAGGAGGGGATCGCCACAGCATTCAACCGAAAGACAATCGGTTGGCTGAATCGCCCGTGGTTAGGAGAACGTGAGTTTCGGTCACATGCTCGCAGGCTCGTGGCTGATTCGATCGATCGACCTAGAACCGTGTCTGGATCTAGTTTTGCCTCTCCTTAGTTCCTCGAGACCGCGGGAGGTCGGACGTGATGCTGCTTTACATTCCGGCTGATCGTTAGGGGACGATTATATCCACCCTTCTACTATTCCTAATACCTTTCTACTTCATTCCTAATATCTCTTGTAAACGAGCATTTGCTGGCAGCTGCTTACATGTCCGAATACATCTCTATTACCTTTCTGTATTTCATAATTCTCAGGATTACAGCTGGGGAGTTGAAGTGGTAAACGATGCAAGCGCCAAGAAACTGAGAAATTATTGTTTTAGAGTTATAAGAGATAAAAATAATTTATTTCAGTTTCTGGCGCTGTAGAAAAATAGAGCTGAGACCATAAGTACCAACGCAGCTGTGGTTGGAAAATCATTCCCGGTTCAACGTTCCAAATCCTCAGTTGCGAAAGACGGTGCACACTTTCGGTTACCCTCTAAGGACAGAGGTGCCTATTCCGAGCTGTACGTTGGCAAAAAAAGAAACAGCAAAGGGGAAAAACACGCGAAAGAAGCCTGGTCACGATTAGATCCTCCATGAGTAGCACGTAATCCTTCATTCCCTTTTTGCCCCGTTCCCGCGCTCTCGTGCGGGTTTTTTGCAAGTCAGGAGGACCTTCGATCCGAAACTAAAAGTCGTGCTTACGTAGGAGAGCATTTTCAATTAAAGCGGCACATTCATTAGGGGTAATTAGGCTGCTCCCCGTCAAGGGTGTACTCCATTCGCGCTTCCCACCCATTCGCCTCTATCACGATGCATCACGTGATAACCGGGTAGATCCGACGGAGGAGGCGCGAAGGGAAGCTCTTATCGCGAAAGAAGATACCCGGGCGAGGCACGGCGGTCCACGGTCAGAGAGCTTTACCGTCTTCAACGCTGAAAGCCCCGATCCCGAGGCAAGTGTTTCACCTTGCTAGACTTTCCGTCGAGTTGCACGCGAAACTGCTAGGCACATCAAGATGCTGTAGTACCTCGAACTTCTGATTAGCAGAATGCATCGCTAAGTAGTTGCAGGGAACGTTGCAACGGATCACGAGGGATACAAAGGATGGCAACGATGGCAATGATATCGTTGGGTCTCAAGCAACTGTAGGAAGAGAGTTTTAATGTCTTTATATCGAGTGTGTATCGTTCTGTTAGTGTCATTAATGTGGTATTGGACGCAATTCTTGTCATCTTATCTCCTTGGAAATTCGCCACAGTGGGACAACAAAGGAAAGGTTTGAGAAAAGGTTTCTGAAAATGTAGGTTTAGGACAGAGTTGGGCATTATCTAGATAAAAAATTATTTAAATAACGATCGAATAAATGATACTTTATCTTTATTCGTTATTCGAGGCTCGAATAATCGAAGTTATCTTTATTCGAAGAGCAACGAATAAATAATTTTATTGGATGAGAATTTATTCGACGAATAAAGATAATTTTTTTATTCGACGAATAACGATAGTTTTTTACTCGAAGATTTTATTCGAATAAATGCGTCGCATAAATTTTTCATCCGTAGCATTTATCTTTACGAAGCCTTCGAATAAAGCCACGAATAACTTTCGTCAGCGTCGAGCGTGTTTATTCGAGGCGCCGAGGGTCGAGCGCGGCCGAGCGGCGAGCGCCGAACACAAAGGACCAGCGGCTCGAATAAACACGCGCGACGCTGACGAAAGTTATTCGTGGCTTTATTCGAAGGCTTCGAAAAGATAAATGCTACGGATGAAAAATTTATTCGGTGCATTTATTCGAATAAAACCTTCGAATAAAAAACTATCATTATTCGTCGAATAAATTTTCATGGAATAAAAAAATTATCTTCATTCGTCGAATAAATTCTCATCCAATAAAAAATTATCTTTATTCGTCGAATAAATTCTCATCGAATAAAATTATTTATTCGGTGCTCTTCGAACAAAGATAATTTCGATTATTCGAGCCTCGAATAACGAAGAAAATTTATTTATCTTTTGTTCGTTATTTGAGATTTTTATTTAGATAAAGTTTTGCCCAACTCTGGTGTAGGAATGAGTTCAGTATTCCACTAGTAAACTCTAGATAAAGCGCGTTTCCTTATTGTTTACTGTTACTAAGCAGGAGATGAAACGGTTCCGAATGTAATTGTTCCAACCTGTTATATATCGGTTAATAAATAAATATATCGGTTCTGATTGAAACAGTTGTGAAGAACCGAAATTCTAAATCTAGTAGGCTCGCGTCGCGGCAGACACGGCGTTGCCAGACAAGCGCCGCAAGGCAGGGCGTTGCCAGAGAAGTGTTGCTAGGCGGTTAGCCGGGAGAATTGCGCACCCGAGGCAGTCTGCGTCGAGCCGAGTAGCGAGATACGTCATATGTACACCTCTTTTGTAACGAACTGAGAATATATATATATAGCTATTTCACTATTACCCAACATAAATAACTGTTATAAGGAGCCGAAATTTCTGACTATATCGATATAATATCAGTTCTATAGAACCGCAACCGAAACCGATATAGGCCAGACCCTTTTTCACTCGTAACTGTTTCAAGATTATTTCGGTTCTTATAACTGTTTCGAGAACCGAAACCGATATCATAACAGTTTTCAACCCCTGTTGAAAACGTTGGAGCCAAATGTGTAAATTGAAAACAAACAATAATATGCTAGCACAGTAATATTCCATCGCCATTAATCACTCCAATTAATTCACTAATAGCCAACAGCACATTTTCCTATAAAACATACCTACATAATTTATCCGAAACCTCAAACAATCGAACCTTTCTGGAAACGTTTCCAACGCAAATCACTTCTGACGTCCTAAATTAAAGGATCAGCTGTTCCACAAATGCTTCCTCATACACGAATGCACGAAAAGCTTTCTGAACTCCAATTTTGTCTAATTATTAGAGAAAACCAGCCAAAAGACGAAGCATTCATGTCCATTTATTCGACAACAGCCGCTACTCGCGACCATTCAATCTGCCTCTGCTGCTCCGCCAGAAACTCTAACGACATTTCTGCTGGCTCAAAGGGCAGAGGAGACGCGCGAGGAGCGATAAAGAGAATTCGAAAGACGGGGGAGGGTGAAACGAGGGAGAAATCCGCGAAACTTGAAGCGGGCCGAGAAATTGCAGCGAAGGCAGCATTGCTAACTTCCCCGGTAAAGTTTCAGCCACTTATTTTAATACGTTCTGCGGTAGCGCGACTCCTACGGCCAAGCACAACCAACTGAAAGATAAACAAATACTGTATCCTGTTTACGATACCTCCACCATCCCCGAAATTTCGGGATTTCTTAGTCGAGCGTTGCATCGTAAACGACTGTGTCGAAGCGCCGAAGATTTTACGCTTGTCAGTTTAACCTGCTGCCTCTTGTCGCGCAGGGAATCTGTTTCTATCTGCTTGCATAGCTTTGTGGTATACGCGAGGAATTCGAAGAAAATACGCTGCTTGGAACAAGCAAACAATCATATTCCGTGAAAATTCAAGAATTTTCTGGCTTATGGAATATGGGAAAGGGTTGTCTGACATTTCAATCTACCTTTAGTAAAATTGATAACACTGGATAACAGGGGTGGATTTGTGTAGACTGAGTAAGCTGTAGCCTAGGGCGACAAATTTCGGGGGCGGAAAATTTTGAGCGAAAGAAATTGGGGGAGGTTTAAACACAGAGGCTCGAGACAACTTTAAAAACAATTCACTTCTTTTTCATATAGCGAATTACTTAACAATTTTGAATGAATTAATTTTGAAATTGTCTCGACTCTTTCCACCCTCCAAATCCGCCCTTGGTTCAATCTACTTTCGGTACTACTTTCGTGAGAGCTAAAGAATTACGAGCGATTCACTGAAATAATTTAAGCAACAATTCATTTGAAGATGAATGCTGCTGCGTTTATCTAATCTTACTATCTTACTATCTTATCTTACTATCTTACTATCTTACTAGCTAACTATCTTACTATTATAATAAAGCTACAGCGTTTGTTTGTATGTACACAAAAATCTCAAAAAGTACTGTACCAATTATCACGAAATTTTAACTATAGCATCCTTGAACAACAAGAATGGACATAGGCTATGTTTAATCACGTAAAATATAATTAATCTGTGTAATTTATTATTATGTACATAAAGAAGTCATGACTCGGCCGGCTGCGATCGATACTACGCGCCGCGACCGCCAGGCGGCGAAGCGGGCCGAGCGCTTCTCGCAGGTGGAATACAGCAGTCATGCCTATAAGAGAGCCGGGCAGATCGTGTACCATCACTGTCGAGTATCACCACTTTCCGATAACGGACGTTTGTATTTTCGGGTTAACGGGTTAATTAACATAAACTGTGAACATGCCAAAACAAAACCTTTCTAGGGTATCCGCCGGTGCTAGACGTTCTTCTTATTTAAGAAGAAACGAAAGTAGAACAAGCTTTTTTCAAAATACTTAATTTCGTTAAAACATATTATAATTTTAATAACCATGAATCAGTCACGCTAATAATTCGGGCGAAGCCGACACGGGGCATGCTATTAGTAGAATAAAAATGCCGAGGTTGGCCTAAATAATTGTGTGAAATTAATGTAGGACAAGCATAAGCTAGATTAAAAAATTAAACGACGACGGGAAATTGGCGCTGGGCGCCGCAAAAAAATGGCGTCGCGACGAATGTTCGTTGCAGAGAAACTTTGGGGAACGTCAGACACGATTACCTAGCTGAGAACGTAATTTCACTAAAAGCTGGAATAACGAGGCGGAGGATCGTGACGCGTCCATCGCCAAATTTTACGCCAGCCCCGACGCGTACGTAGGCGACGACGATGTTCTCAATTTTCGCTGTAATTAGCTGCGGCCTGGCGCCTATCTCGACCCTGTAACTCGATACGCGGGATCGATCAATGAAATTCCATTGGCTAATCGTTGATCGCACTTTCCGCGAGCCCCCGGAAAATGGGAAGCATCCGAAGCGTGAAACTGTCACCATGCTTCACGCAGCGGAATCTTGTAAGTTGCAAAGGTTCTGCAAGAAAAAATTAATTGGCAATCGAAGGATGCAACTATGAAGGATGCAGAAGCTACTCTGGAGCAGACATCGCGAATTCATCCCAATCAATGATATCTTCGAAAGCTCCCTTATGAAACTTAATTTGGAATTTTTAACTTGGAATTCGTGTAACGGGGAATTGAGTTACTTAAAATATACAAATTTCGTAATCTTTTTTCGTAATTGAATAGGCATTTAATTACTACAAAGTAATAAGTGTTAATAAGAAGAATATGGAGTGTTCGATGGTCGAGTAGCTGAAATTCAAGCAGAACAGCCATTCGCTAAAAAAAGCTCATTCAAAGCGGGAAATTCAAGTTTTACGAGGTACTTCCGTTGATTCGACGTGTCCCTCGTCACTCGACCGATCGAGCAATCCATTCTGCATTCTTTCCTGGCGCAATCTGCTGAATGGCAAAAAGAAAGAAGCTCGACGTCCAGAGTAAAGCACGGGCCCAGTCGCGGGAATAAAGAAAACGTGGAACAGATCTTTTCTCCGCGAAAAGTGGATTGAGTTCAAATTTAAACTTGAAAGTTTTCTTCTAAAACCCAGCGAACTCCGAGACCTGTATTATAAAACAATGTTTTTAGCGTACGGGGGTAAGAAATTTTCCAAGTCGTGCTGGCAAGATGGGGTGAAAAACTCTTCGTATTGAAGGACGTCTAAATTGAGTAAAGGAAATTCAAAAACTTCCTCTTATTCTCGAGGCTCAATCTTTAAAGGCCAGCTATTTATCTAAAATAATAAAATTATAGAATGGGGAAGCTGCAACTTTTTGCCACCCGTGACGCCACCAGCACATATGCCACTTGTCAACGGTGTTTTAAGTGCATTTAAATTATCTTATTTTACTTCTTAATTTCTATTTCTATAATACGTGCATGTATCTATAATTATTATTGTTACTATTAATTATATACATATAAAAAATAAATTTGTATTTATAAAGACGTCAAACCTGGTAATAAAAAGATATTAGAAGTCAACTTTAGCACAAAAACTTGTATAATATTTTATAATGTTCTCCTTCTATTGTCATTTTAAGTTTGAAATCAACAGCCAACAAAGGAGCATACGCTGGTGGCGCCCTCCGCGCCGAGCTTCGCGTCAGCTTCCCCATTCCCTTTACAATCCAAGAAAAAGTCCCTGATAACCTGAAAAACGCCTCCGAAGTCGTCCCAGAAGATAATTACCCCAAACACAGAACCACCCTTGTTCCAATTTTACCACGCGCAGCAGGAATTCGTACGATCCTCCCTAAAAGCTTCTGGAAATCCTACACTCAGCCCGAGCAAAAGATCAGAGTGGAAAGGGACCTGCGTCAAACACACAGCGATGAGAAACTGCCGGCCTCCAACGGGGGTTGCTTGAAAGTGGGAGATCCAAAGTAACGGGCATTAAAAATTCAGCGGCGAGCCCCGATCGATCATTCTCCGCCCTGGCCCGAACTGTAATAAAGTAACGACAAGCACAGAGCATCCCTGGCGGAGGGAAAGTAGCCTCGGCCAAGGGAAACTTATTTATAGAAACGCAAGGAACGCCTGCAGCCGAGGACAAGATCAGCCGGCGGCCGACAGAGGGGCTGAAAGATTCCCTCCGTGCCCCTCGCGAAAGAATGGATATCGACTTCCCTCCACTGTCTCGAAACTTCTGCCTTTGCTCCGAGGCCAAAGCAGGATCCACGGGACCGCCGCTATCCCGCAAGGGTTCGGGGGCGGGTGGATATTGGTTTTCAATTTGCATTCTCCCAATAGCCATCCATGCATCATTCCAAGTTACAAACCAAGCAACTTGCTACCACCCAGCCACTCCCGTCGAGTTCCCGGGACGCGTTAGCACGACGAAAGAGGATAGGGGAAAAAGCAAAAGGACGGCGAAAGCAATGTCTGAAACAGGAGGAACGAGCCACCGATGACACTGGATCGATAAATGTTTGATAGCGCCTGAAAGCGGGCTAATCCCGCCGATGGCTGTGTCAGCCGTTCCTGCTGATCTCGGTGTGTTTTCGGCCCGATCGTCTTTTACGGGCGATTCTGTTTTTAACCCCGCGCCGCGAGAGTGTAGGGCGATGAATAAATAAGGGGATGAGTGGAAACGGGGGCTCGGCTGCGAGCGAACGCAGGGAGACTCGGAGATGCGAAGGAATGGGGAAGCAGACAGAGGATCCTGATGAATGTTGAAGGAATCGCCCTTGGCGGAGGGCTGGAATAATCGATGCAATTTCTGTGTTTGAGGTAAACACCACCGAGAGGCTGCCATTATCGGATTTGGAAGAATATAATTAAAAAACGGCGGTCTTCCCTGGGCGTGGATGAAAATTGAACGTCAAGGATGAGTTACCTGGCTACGAGTGTATTAGCCTTTCAGTGCTCACGCTAAATTCATTTTTAAGTTCAATGTGGATTTTGTGGGAAATGAAAATGATGGAGAAGCATTTGCGCAGTGATTCTAAATTAATGAACACGAGACACGCATTTTGTTAACGTCGGTAGCACGTTCATTAAAAGTGAGCAAAGCTTCGCGGAAAATACGGATGTTTTTGTGATGCTTGCGAGGTTTACAAACGGTAATCCTGATATTTGCCCGTAATAATGGCCCGCGTTACTGTTTTTTTTTCCCAGGAGCGAGCCAGTGTAACAAAAGATATAATATCGGAAAGTTCCGCGGGATGGCATTTCATGCTTTCGTTTAATTCTTCCTACAGCGTTTTAATTATTACTGGCTGCATTTCTGTAAAGGGAAGTGCGGCAAAGCTGAAACCTACGATTGTGCTCGATTCGATATTTGCTCCATATATATATATATGTATAATGTTTGGTCGTGTTTTGAAACTCACATTTCGCAGTTCATATTCGGGTGAAAAAAAAAGTAGAACGAAATAACTGCCGCTATAATAAATTACACCGTGTACATTCAACTCGTAGATTTACCTCGCTGTTCGGTTTATGCATATCCAACGAATTTTTTACCATAAGGCTGATATATTGTTGCGCGAAGCACCAAGCACTGGAGTAACTTACCACGTATCAGATAAGCCTTGCAAATGTGTACAGTGAGTGGGAAAAAACGATTCGAGGATTTTGTGAGCCAGATATGATGCACATATTTTAGTAACAGTTTCGTTTTATTAAGGATAGCCTCTCATTAAAATTTAAAACAAAATTGATTTTTTTTAAATATATTTTGGTAGTATATCATCTGAAGAATGCCCATTTTAAATTTGGCGTCATAATTCGTAGCGATGTAGAGTCTACAGTTATGAAAGCGACCGGTTCGTATCTGCAGCAGTTAAACTTTAAGGGAAAGATTAAGCTATTTTTAAAGATTTTTTTCTGCGTAGATACAACATATAATGCGATAAATCTTTTTGGTATTTATTAAGCTACTCTTATATCATACAAAAAAATTTAAAAGATTTTTTTTTAATTTGTTTTAAAACTTTAAACGCGATTATCTCAAAGCAACATTTTTTCCACTGGTCCAAGTGATTGCAAAAAAAAAAAACTAATTCACCAATCAGTCCGAAATTTTTACACGTTATTCAGCACATCAGTGGCTATGACCGGGATCACGGAAACCTTTTTTGATTAACCATTTCATACTTTTTACAAGGAAAAATGATTGAAAAATTCACCGTACTTCGACACGTAAAATTCAAACCTCTGCCAGTTTGTTAATTTTTTATTAGTAAAAATAATCCTGGTTTATGCGATAACCACACTCATAATGATTACAACACACTTTGAATTGTTTGTTTCAAATGCATGAAGTACAACCCTAGCTTCTCGAACTTCTCTGTATCTGCAACGGGATTGCCATGTAACTATCGATCCCAGTACCGCCCCAAAACGAACGACACCGTCGTTAGTGATGTATAAAATCTTTGGCGATAGGTCAATGGTCGAATATCGCAAATGCTTTCGCTCCGAACCGCGAGCAACGTGGGATTCGCGAGTAAATGTCAGCTCGGGAAATTCACTGGATCGTTTCCAGCGGCGCGCTACCCAGCCCCTCTCGGCCGCTGGTTAAACACAATCTAATTTAATCCTTTTAAACCGTCTAATCCCCGGGAAACCGTTCAAATAAATACACAATTGCTCGCGTTACACGCTGCGTTTCGCTTTGTGCGTCACTCCTATCCCTCGTCTTCCTTTTTGCCCGCGATTTTCCCTCTGCACGCCGCCAGCAATGTATCCTCCCTTCTCCCTACTGGATTCCCGTGCACGATTACGCCTGATTTCATCCCTTTTGTCTTCGACCAGCTTATATCTTTGTGCCTAAGCACTCTATCGAGCTGCCCTGCAACGAATAAATTCTGCTTCCTGTCTGATCCTATGTTTATTCATCGAGTCGTTTACGTTTCTCCATTCCTTACTTTCTAACGACTTTTCTGGTGTATTTAGCTAATTGCTCGCAGCTTGTTATTAGCTGCAGGTTTAGAATACTCATTTGACATGCAAAGATACCGGCTTAGAGTTGCAGGATCATTTTGAGAGAATTTATTTAAATTAAACTGGGTGGACTGTGGTGTTGTGGAGAGTAATGAAACGAATTGAGGGACGTAGAGTAAACTGGCGGCTGAGAAATCGAAACCAACGTTCAAACAAAGTGGCAAACTATAAAAATGTCACGGAACCAGCGAAGAGTTCTCCACCACGGCGATATAATTTTAACGTTGCTCGATTTATGAGACGTGAATTGTCGCTCGACGCGATCCGTTTTTCCATGTTCGAAATTGGACTGATCCAATTTATTTCGAGTAATCGATGCTCTATTGTATAGACTGGCATTGTGTTTGTCTATACATCCGTTTATCTACTTCGTTCCAGATCTGTCCGTCATGTTATTGACCCTTCTATACTCGTCCGCCTATTTTCTCCTCGAAGGCCTCGAACCCCTTCTATCTGCCAACGATTGCTTCTTCCCATTGTTCCTGCAAAACCGCATACAAAATCTGCGTTCTTGAGTACAATAAATAATTTCAATAATAGATTCGCGATTATTATAAGAAGCTCACAAGTATTACCCTTAAATCATGCTTAGCATTTTTTTTTTTTTTTTGAAAAACTGGAAGACTTTTTTTAAATAAACGGTTGTGTATTCGAAGGTATATAATTTAAAGTTCTTGTAGGTTTTTTTTGCAATGCAATATATAAATAAATAAAGAAATTATGGGTGATCTCCGGCAGCGTCTTTTTATTCAAGCACTTTACGGTGACCAGTGTAGTTCTGATCTGGTTCATCAGAAATAAAAAATTCGACCACATTTAATAGGGTGGTGGTTAAAATCCAACTTTTAAAATATTACAGGAGCACCCTAACATTTTGTTCTCTATATTGGAAACGGGCATGGTTAAAATATTATTACATTTCATAATGTTTTGGAGGTTGCTTCTCGCATGTTAATATTTCAAATAAAATTGTGTTTTTTACTTAAGACGAATTCGTACACCAGGTGCTCTAAGAGTCGGATTGCCTGGCGTCATTATGTCAAGAATTCCCCCTCCAGAATATAGACTTTTATAAATATGAATTGGCTATTTTCAAAAGTTGTTGGTTCACAAATTTACTTTGTAATAATATTCCAATGTTGAGGAAATGTGTTTAAAAAATATAATACGTCGAAAAGAAAATTGCATTTTTATTCTTAAAGGGCACAAAATTCAATTCCTGGTAGCTACCCCCAATAAAGTAACAGAAAAAATTAAATAAATACCACATTTCTTACTTCTAAGGGTGAACACCTTGACACGATGCCCCATGAAAAAATACAAAAAATTTTGGTGTCAAATAAGCACTACCCTCACATTTAGTTGGTATATTAGATAATCTATTCCCCGATCGTGGCTTTTTTAATTGCGTTGGGTGGTTTTTACTTTATAGATGAAAAATTATGAAAAATTATGAAAAATGTGATAGGGAGACCGGGTATGGTTGTCTCATTTTTCTATTTTGATTTTTTTACGGGTCATAGCTGCAGGGAAGTTGATTCAAACTTAGATTAATATAAACTACATACGTCCGACTTTATAAAAAAAATTGTTTCTGTGGATTTTGTCAACCAGATTAGGAGATAATTCACATTATTTGCCGGAACTATTTTGTGACAACATACCCCGAGGCCGGGTTGGTTGTCACAGTATCTGGGGTTGATTGTCACACATTTGGATAGCTAAGTTTATGAATAAAAAGTCGATTCAATTAAGAAACTAATATTAATTCCTGGGACACCTCACCTCTGGACGTCTTCTTCTTATAAGCTTGCGGCATTATTATTGAGTACTGTTGCCAAACAAACAAGAAAATAATATCACATGATAGGTACAGCACGTTACAGCGGGATTAGCTGTCACATGCGGCAAATACCTAACCCCAAATGTTCTGTGACACCTCACCTCTGGACGTCTTCTTCTTATAAATTTGCGGCATTATTATTGAGAACTGTTGCCAAACAAACAAGAAAATAATATCACATGATAGGTACAGCAAGTTACAGTGGGATTAGCTGTACATGCGGCAAATGCGTAACCCCAAATGTTCTGTGACAACTTACCCCAAATGTTCTGTGACAACTTGCCCCAAACCGTTAAACAATTTCACCTCTCTATTCATGTATTAAAAAGTTTAAAAAATGCAAAAAAATCATTACAATAAGTTAGAAAAAACTCTTAACTACGATAATAATGCAACAATGTTATAGTCAATACTAAGGAACAACCTATACTTACTTGCTAGAAAATACGGCATAATTTACTTCGAGCGCACGAAAAGAAAGAATGATACATCGTGTCTCCATGCGACTCCACAACGATTTGTGTGATGGGGGAGGAGGCGACGATATGTTTACGCATCGCCATGGATTATTAGTACATTCCTATTGTTTATAGTTTCTTTATTATAGCGCTTGTGACAACCTACCCGCGTGACAACCATACCCGGTCTCCCCTACTTTTGAGAAATGATAGTTTTGATATGAACAGCCGCCATTTTGTAGCAAATTAATTTTTCGGGATGAAAGTAGTTAAAGCCAAAGTAGTCAAAGCTACGCTGGTCACCGCAAGGTGGTTAAAAAAACGCTGCCGGGAGATCGTCCATAATTCCTTTATTTACTTATAAACCGCATTGCAAAAGATACTAGAAGAACTTTATACTTCCGAATACACAACCGTTAATTTCAAAAAGTCATCAACTTTTTTAAAAAAAAAATCCCGCAAATGCATGTGTTCTCAGACCTCACATAACCCCTTTAAACTACATTCCTGCATAAAATTCTTCAATTCTTCCCATCTTATCACAAAATTTACCCCAAGTCCAACGTCCCACTCTTTTTAAGAACCCTACTTCTACCACAGCTCTCTACTTCCTCTTCATTTACCCGCCACCTATCAATCTACCTCCATAAAAGCACCAATCTCCGCCTATGTAACTCTCCAACCCCCACATTCCTCTTACCCCTGCACCCTTAACTAAATCCCGAACCCAAAGAGTCGACGTTAAACCTCCAAAACACCATCAACATAACAGAACGCCCGCAATGCTCGGCTCGTCTTCCGCGTCCGCTCTCCGCCATCCGCCCACTTCTCCCAAACTCCCGAGCGCACAAAAGCGGGAATGAAAAACGTTGGCAATTTTTCTGGCCCGGTTAGCGAGCTCAGCAAGCCCGGACAAAGACCGCAGCGTCTCGTTAGCGAGCCCGCGTTCGAGTTCCCCGAAAGTTTCGCCGTTTTTCACGCGCCGTCAGCGGCGGCGGAGTTTTGGAAAACCGCCGTATACGTGACTCAATCCACCTTTCCCGCGCCGCTGACGTGCGTTCCGCCCGGCGGTGCGCGCGCAGCGCTCGCCACGCCCCCCCTCGGTGTTTCGCCGGACCGAGGGCCGCGGGAATCCCCCGATCTAATTTCCCCTGGAACGGGCGAACGACCGAAAAGCTCCTCAACCAGCCTCGACGCGAAGCGATTTTCCGCTCGGCCAGAGTGAAACGCGCAATGCGACGTGTGTTTGCTTAACCGCCGCGACCGCCGAAACGGCCGTGAACCGTTTTTAAACGGACAGCCGAGGCCTTGTCGCCTCCGCGATTGCTCGAATCTCCAGCGCCGAACCTTTCGACCGGACGCGACGCCCCCGGGCACTTTGATCGCTCCTCAAACAACCAACATTTGCACGTGGCAACGTCGCTCGCAGTTGGTTTACACCGAAATTAAGCTCGCGAGTCATCTGGGGGGGTTGCAGAAGGTCATTCTTTGGGGCGAATTTTGCGGATGCCTGCAGGTGGATTATACGTTGGGTTGCATTTAACTGGCTGATGAAGAATTTAGGTGTGCAGGCGTTTCGTTTGTGAGTCGGAATTGAATGAACGATTGCGCGAGGGTAAGGTGTCCTGTAGGGCTGGAAATTTGAGGGATATCGAGCCTGCGGAATGTGGCGGGGTTTCAATGCGCATTCCTCTGTCTATTGACTGGCGTTGATGTATGGATATTTTTCGCGCCAATCTGTTGAAAACATTTCGAAGGAATGTGGAGTCCATGCATGCATGAAATTCGATGCGTGACATCTCCAACGCTTATTGTACACCCAGGACGTGGGAAACGAGCATTTCTGGGCACACGGTTATTGGGACTATTTTTCTTCTCCCAGTTGTATGATTTTAGATCTCTTTTGATCAGCTTCTTGTTGGACGGAACCCAGGAAAGAATTTGGCACGCCTGGGGTTAGTATCCACTTTAGAATCACAAGTAGAAAACGTGAAACAACTATCATCTCTGTTTATCTTCCCGTGACAAACACCGCTATCGTCTATTATTATGGATGTCAGGACAGTTACCATGATTATTCCCACTACGTACAGCCTTGGGGCTGCGACGGCTGAACTATGGCGAAGTTTGTCATGAAACTTCAATTCCAGGAAGGAGTAGTTGCTGTTATTACGAATGTCCCTACTGCCACGATTAATAATACGTCTCTGTGTATCTTTGGCTGTATAAATCCCTGTGTTAAGATAATATTACAGTTTCCTGATCGGTTATATCAACGTATCAATGCTTTAAGCTGCACAGCTTCCCCCCAAACAGACGAGACAATTAATTTATTTCAGTCTGTCCTAGAAGCTTGCTTTAACAGTAATTACAACTTTCTTGAAAGCTTTGGCGCAGTTCGGGGAAATAAAAGTTTTTCAATTGAAAGCAGAAGCTGTTTTACGTTTGGAATACTTTGTCATTTCGTTCAGCTATTTGTCATAGTTATCTACGTAGGGGACTAGGGTAGAAAGTGAGATTCGAGGTGTAATTTCAATTAAAGGCAGTGCACCATTTCTCGCGGTACGATGATTGAAATAGCTCCCAAATGTGCCTCGAATTAGGACACGAAGCAGTTAGTGCTGATCATAATTTGTCTTCCCTTTCACAGCGGCAATAATTCTCGCGCACGGTGCACGCTGGATTCAGAGTGTATCAATCAAAAGGTGATAAACGAGCAAGATGCTGCTCATTCCAGTGATCCCTGTATCGCAAATATCGCGCCTGTCGCAATAGCTGCGTGCACTCCACCCAGCGGGAGGACAAAAGCTTCCTATAATCGCGAGCCAGCCAGTCAGAAAATACCGAAGCTGATAACCGACTGGTCGAATCGGTGTCTTTCCACGCTCCAAAACCTTTAAATGCATCCATATACAGAATAATAACAATTCAACCCTATTCTCCTTTCACTATGATACTCAATTCAAACAAACAATCACACATTCGTTTTTTAAAAAAAAAAAACTGTACTCTGCCCAACAGTGGGTTTCGTACAAAATTGGGCCTTTCTACTTGAACCCACGATTCCAAATGCGTAGTTATTGCCAACGAATATGGCGTATAGAAATGTTTATATTTAATAAACTTGACGTGCACCACTCGCGAATATCGAGGATCTAAAAAAGAGTGATTGTGTGAACTACAAAGTCACTGCCAGCGGACTTGAATTAATTCCTAAAACGCAGGTGGAGCTGCTACTTGCGGAGTCCAACCCCCATTGAATGCATGCGACTTCAAGAACTGATTATTAGAAAGAAAAAAAAATACACTGGATACTTCAAAGTTAGAACCATGTGTCTAGTAGAACCCAAAATACACAGCATCACAAAGTACATCATCTCCGAAAATCAAACACTGGCATCCCCTCATATACCACAGAGCTTGACAATTATTAATCGCAAACCACCTACCAAATGCGCTTTCAATGAAATCCTCCCTATTCCACCGCTATTCCCAGACAAAACTAACTCCATATTACCCGCGTCAAATTCACAGCGACAGTATTACCGTGCAATAGGAGAGGAGTGCCTGAAAGACCGTCGCGCAAGGTAACGACCCAACGAGTCCCGGCAGCGCCGGCTTTTCTGCAACTGCACGGCCGATGATGAAGCGCGAGAGTAGCGAGCCTGACACCACGGCCATGTGCGCATCGGAGGTAAAGGTAATTAATCTAAAGGGCATCAAACGAACGGGGGTAGCTGGCCGTCGGCGGACGTGACAAATTGCCTGGACAAGCAGCAGCAGCCCTTCGCCAGCGGTGCACTAGCCACGGTTGGCATAGTCGGCGGGGGTGCAGCTGGCAGAGGGTTGCTGCGGCGTGTAAGGGCCACGGCCAATCCGGAACTTCCGTCCGCGGAACGTCGATTCGCGAAACGAAACCAGCAAGTCCGCGAAACGAGCGGCTGACAACCTTTGTTACTGATATGTCCGCGGTTTCGTTACCGTTAATTCGACCGCGAGTCGCGCGCAAACTCGATTACTCCGGCAGCCGGTGGCGAAATTTGAACGCGGGGGAGGTGGGCGAACTCGGGGTGCTGGGGAATCCGCATCATTCAAACGGGAGGAGCAGATGAGCTTCGAACGTATACATACTTTTTCAATGAGAAGGTTTGACGAGGTTCTCGGGGTTAATTTGACGAGTGCAGCGTAGAAGTTGCTTCGTCTAATTCTCATAATACATTTAAATAACACTAAAGTCTCAAACAAACCCACCACGTTCCCACATAAACTCTGCAAGGAGTTCTTCGGAGGAATTTCGGAAGAAGTCGAAGCCAGAGTCTAGGGTAGTCGCGGACTTTGTAATCGAGTCATTACTCTAACGTTCCCTACTTTCGCTTTATTATGATCGTACAGTGATCTCGATTCACCGATATCGTCCGACACGATCGCTCGACTATCCGTGCTCGATCCAGCAGCACGTTCGAGCAGGTGATCGAGAACAACCATGATCGTAAAACCAGCGTGGTTGTAAAAACTTCGGTCGGACAGATAGAAAGGTACCGCGGCCTGGTGCTCCCCTACGTCAAGGAATTCGAGAGATTTATTTTGAACGGACGGGCTCGGAGCACACGCGGATCCAGGAATCAGTTTGGAAGTTCTGTTTGCGAAGTAGCTCCTCCATCAAAATGTTTTGTCGCGCCAAAGGCTACTTATCGATCGCACTTCGTGCAACGTTTCTATACGGTTCGTGGAATTTTGCCTCGTCGGGGCAATTTCCTGATGAATCTTGAATTATTTTATATGGATACAGGTAAATGTTTGAGAGGAAATTATGCACGGAGTGACACAACGAGTTACAGTGTAATTATCAACTGAGTGGTAAAGGGAAACCAAGAGGAATGTCGATTTTTCGTGATTTTGCGATTTATAGCATAATTTGTTTACACTGTCGAATTACAAGGTGTGATAAAGTTCAAATACCCCCGTAAGATAACGTTAAATATTTGGTATAAGTACTGGTTAAAAACAGGAAATGTTCACTCTGCACTGGAACAAAATACAGAATGCCCTCACTAGGGTGGTTCTAATTTTCAACCTGCGATTTGCTTTTGCTCTCACCCCCTAATATGCTTCCATTTCATAGAAAAATAGTCCCTGAAAAAGATTATTGCAATCGGACAGCAGGAAAGGGTGCCGAGCAGGCCTTAAAGTATAGAATTCATCAATGGTTTGAATTTGAAGAATTTCTCAAAAGTGGTAAGCCCAATCGAAATTTTGTTGAAATAATATTAAAAGATCATTCAATTTTCTACAATTACTGTACATATAAGTTGTTTGTGCTTCCAACCATTTTTTAGATAATAGCGTTTGAATATAGAGAAGCCCACCTGTACGGCGTGACGTGTTGTCTATACGAGCTATTCCACGTCAAAACACTCAAAACGGATAGGTGAAAAATTTAGTTTCACCGATTCTCTTCAAAATTACAGCATTTGTCGACAACCTTGCAAAAACAAAGCATACTGAATTTTAAAGGCCTATGTCAAATAGTTTTCGAAATATTTAATGTTAAAGTTTTAAAAATTGAAACATAATCGGCTGACGCGTCATCAAGTAAACTGTAATATCTCGGTCATTTTTAAAGATAATGCCTCCGTCTTGGGCTCATTTTAAAGCAGAAGGAATGCTTTCTCAACTCGTATATAGAATATTTTGTTTATTGTTGATAAACTTAAGAGTAATCGATGTCAAAGTTTCAAATCGCGATTTGACGTCGTTCCCACCGACGATCCGGCTTGAAAAAAATACCATTCGATTCGTTGAGCCTTCAGCTAATAAATGCGTTTTTCAAAAAAGTGGAGAGATTTCGGGAACAGTCAACAAAAAAATAAAACTTACGACAATGCACACCGCTTGGAACTGCACGGATCCCGTGGTCAGTCCGCACGCACGCGTTTTCAAAACAATCGCCTAGCGTAGGAAAGTATTTATATACGATGCACCAAACCAAGTTTTCGTTCAGTGTTTTCAGCATTCTCGAGAAAAATAATAGGAATATCTGCTCACCATATAAAAGATTAGCAATAGTGAGCAGATATTCCTATTATTTTTCTCGAGAATGCTGAAAACACTGTACGAAAAGTTTGTTTTATTGCATCGTACATAAATACTTTCCTACGCTAGGCGATTGTTTTGAAAACGCGTGCGTGCGGACTGACCACGGGATCCGTGCAGTTCCAAGCGGTGTGCACTGTCGTAAGTTTTATTTTTTTGTTGACTGTTCCCGAAATCTCTCCACTTTTTTGAAAAACGCATTTATTAGCTGAAGGCTCAACGAATCGAATGGTATTTTTTTTAAGCCGGATCGTGGGTGGGAACGATGTCAAATCGCGATTTGAAACTTTGACATCGATTACTCTTAAGTTTATCAACAATAAACAAAATATTCTATATACGGGTTGAGAAAGCATTCCTTCAGCTTTAAAATGAGCCCAAGACGGAGGCATTATCATTAAAAATGACCGAGATATTACAGTTTAACTGATGACGCGTCAGCCGATTATGTTTCAATTTTTAAAACTTTAACATTAAATATTTCGAAAACTATTTGACAAAGGCCTTTAAAATTCAGTATTCTTTGTTTTTGCAAGGTTATCGACAAATGCTGTAATTTTGAAGAGAATCGATGAAACTAAATTTTTCACCTATCTGTTTTGACGTGGAATAGCTCATACGCGCGTAGCGCGGAACTCTCCATATTCAAACGCTATTATCTAAAAAATGGTTGGAAGTACGAAAAAATTATATTTACAGTAATTGTAGAAAATTGAATGATCTTTTAATATTATTTGAACAAAATTTAGATAGGGCTTACCATTTTTTAGAAATTCTTTAAATCCAAACTATTGATGAATTCTAAACTTTAAGGCCTGGTCGGCACTCTTTCCTGTTGTCCGATTGCAATAAACTTTTTCAGGGACTATTTTTTTATCAAATGACACCGTTCTAGTGAGCAAAGAAATACAAAAAAAATCGACACGTATAAATAAGGGCCACCCTACTTAGTCCCCACTGTTTGCCTAACCACAAGCTTCCAGCTTCTGTCGTCAAGGTAAAACAAGAAATTATTTAAGAAGAAAATTATATAAGAAAATAAAATTCATTGAACCTTGCTTCTTCACTGTTGGACTAAAGTATTAAAACTTCTTTTTGTCGCTAAAGCAATTTTGTGACATTCCCTGTTTTCCCCTTACCCTTCAACTATTCCGTTGCTTGGGAAATAAAATACATAGGAAAATAACATTGCATATTTTCTCTCAGCAGCTCAAGCAATTTTACTCGCCAACTCTATTAAATATTCTGTTAAATCGTGCTCCAACAATCAAAGTCTCCACGGAAAAATAAATAGCCAATTAAAATAAAGAATTCTAATCCAACCCCGAACACGTGCCAAATTTAAACACAGCATAAATCGGTATCACTTTAACGCTCCATCTCAGGTACCATCGCGTTTCGGAGCAACCAGGCATGAACGGTTCATAAAACCCAGAACATCGCGTTGCAGCGCAAAAACTAAGGATCCACGAAATAAACAAGACCCTTTCGATGCAAACTACCCCAGTTCCATTCCAAATAAGCTCGAACCGGGTATCCAACGTTTCCTTCCCCCGATCTCCAACCAGCAAACACCGCCCGGAGAAATCACCAAGACGTCTGGTGCGCGCGGGCGATCGAGTGCCTCGTTCCCCACTGGATCCACGTCCCCGCCGTTAATAAAGGATCGCGCAATCGGGGGCTCCGATAAACTTTTTTCACCGCGCGAACGCGCCCCACGTACCGGAGCGAACGCCACCCGCCTCCCTTAAAGTAAACCATACCGTACCAGTGCAATCGCAACGATACAAAGAATCGGACGGCGAAACGACAGCGATATCGGGCGGAGTGCGACGTTCCTACGAACGTTCAGCCCTACCCTGTTCCAGCTTCACCCGTTTCCTGCACAGATTATGCAAATCTCGCGGAAATCCGGCTGAAGAGCGGCCGGCTCGAGCGGCAGACGACAGAAGGAGCTGCCTTCGAACGAAGATAGCTTTGTGCTCTGCCGCTGATAAGATCGTACGTCTGCTTCTTCTTGGCCAACAGATCTGCGTCGTTTCAGGAAATTACATCGACTAAGGAGGGTCGCGTTCAACTGGACGAAGACTAACCTGGGCCAGGCGACTCGATGAGATTTTTCAAATCCGCTCCTCGACGAAGTGGATGCCGAGTCGAAAGGGAGCACGAGCCTGGCGATGGCGCCCGAGTTGGATTGGACGTGTTTGAAACTTCATTGAAGGTAACGCGAGGGAGCTGAGGGAGCAAATAGGAAAAGGACGCGGAGGATTCATTTCCTGTGGTGAAGTATAGTCTCGCTGAGGTGGTGTGCGAACATGAGCTACGACTACGCAGAATATCCTGTTGATTTGCGAGAAGGGAGCGGGACTAAGTTGATCCTTTGAGGAAAACCTGAGGAGAATCTTTCGAAGCGTGTCGCGGGACTTTGTGGGTATTGTCACTGCTCCAAGTCCCTCTATCCAAGAAGAAGGGAAGTACGTACTATAAAGTATCTTCCTATTACGCGAGGTCCCAACCTTATCACAAGCCTGGACCTAGCAGCCGCTACTACAGCAACTTTCTGCACGGTAAGCTGAATAAAATAAGCTCTCGACCCTTCGAAACACTTGTCAATATCTTACGGGAACATTTTGGCTCCCGACTGAGGAGTAAAGTGCAGCAACGCATGGCACGCTGCGCGATGTTCCGCGTAGCTGCACCGATCGATCGTTGCGCGTCCGGGGAGCATTTTTGAAAAAAATGTCCGTCCGCGAGCCGCACCGTTCCATGCGAACGGTGCGCGAAGAGTACAATCATTCGCACAACCGGTGACGAACGTAGAAACGCCGCGCATGAACAGCAAACACCTCGTGACGTCGCCCAGCGACTCGATTTATCACTCGGCCATGCCATCGAGTTCTCGCTGCATGTTTCGAGCAGACTGGTTATTCGTAATTACTGGGCGTCATGGGGAGCAAGGCCGTTTCTCAAAGCAGACAGGCGAATGGTCGGATGAAGCGAAGTTTATTCGAATGGCACTCACCTTCTGGCACAACGGTACACGATGAATATTACTTTTAACGATCGCTCCGAGGAGAGGGGACGTTTTACCCTGTGGCGATTCGACTGTAAGTGGCTTTAAACTTCACGTATAGCGGGGCTTGGGGTCTCAATCGACGCTCTTGTGAAGGACGTGTTAAAATGTACCGTTCCGATGAGAAGATAAGGAGCTCCTTTTTGCGGATGGAATTTCCTTGAATAGCTGCAAGGGTGTTAGAAGCTCCTGAACAAGAGAGCTTGTCATCTTTTTCCTGGTACCGCGAGAGCTCGAATAATAATTCCAACCGTTTCCATACTTGATTGGAAACACTTAAGTAGTATTAAGCTTCGTAGAGTATTTAAAGGCGCGTTTAAATGGAATTAACTGATATCACAAGTCAATTGAATAAAATTATCAACCCCTTGCTTCCACTCAATTCCCCCCAAATCTTAATCACGCAGGAGTGGCGAAATGTCTGTTCCATGTAATTACGATTAGTAACAGCCTCCTGAGTCGATGAAAATTTAACACAGTCCGTATAATTTATTCAAGTAAAATTGGAAGGAAATCGAGTGGAGGTGGTAATTAGGAGGGCGGATTCCAATTAATCCTTAAAGCAAACCTTCCGAGAACAGGAATGAAGATGAACGACCGGCTGGCCGTCCGTTAAACGATCGCAATCAACGGCGCAATATATGAACGGACTGTAATACGAATATTGCATATGGCGGACCCGGTGGGCTGCGAGAGCAATGTGGCTTTTCATCAATCTCGTTCCACCTTTTATTCCCCTCCTTTCCCTTTCATCCGCTTACTCTCTGATTCTCTAGTCGGAATACAATCCACGTGGTAGATAATAATGTAAAAAATTATTTAATCTTATTGTCTACGAACATTTACTCGTATTAACGCCGAGGAGACCTGGGAATGGCACCGTCCACAGATAACGTAGAGCAGGTAAAGATATTCAAACAGTTCTATCATATTCACTTCCTGCAGGAGGAACTAACTGCATGGCAAGTGTTGCACAGTATGCAAGAAACTGCATCACTCGTAACAACTGAAATTTGCCGACAACTTTCGCCCCGGAATGAAACTTACTTCAGAAGCACCATGGAGCCCGGGAGACTTCGAGGAGTCTGAACGTATCCCTTTTCCAAAGGCGACGAAGTCCAAAGGTCCCCTCAGAGCAGCGACAGGCATCAAAGGGGAAACAAACACATCGCACGAAGTAATCAATGGGCCCAGGTGCGAAATGGACGCGAAGAGATCGTGTTACACGCGTTACAAGTAACTCGAGCCAACGGGTAGGTCCTCCATCCATCTCTACCACCCCGCCCGGCCCTCATTCGCCTGGCTCTCCTCAGCACTCCATCGACGCTACAATATGCGTGGCACATTGTAATCTATGAGCTGGCCACCGCCTAGGCGGCCGCTGGCAATGATGATATCAAATGTGATTGACGCGCTGGCTGTGCCACAATCCCAATCCCGTTTCGCGCCACGGTACCATCATCCTGCATTGCACACAGATCTGTGCGAAATGGGCAGGCAGGATTGTGCGCGGGTCTCGCGCGATTAACCATTTAAATGTGGGGCGGTTGGTTGAGACGAAAGTGGGTCGCAAAACTTGGGGGAGGCTTTCGGAGGGGCTCGTTCCTTGAACAGCGTCAACGTTTCACGTTCACCCTTCGCGATAGTATCACTTTTGTTTTATGCACAGCATTCGACTGGCGCACGGTGGGTACCTACTGTGTGTAAATGTAAATTCATCAGGAAATGGTGTTTCGATCGGAGTGGTCCCTTTACCCTTTTGGTGCTGCTTTACATAGCTGAGCATTTTTGTTATTAAGGGGCTATTATAGTCAGAAATGCGATTTTTTTTTATTTTCTAGTAGTTTGGGGTTTCGAAAGTATGCCCCTAAAATATTAAGGTGAAATTCGTAGAACTCCCAGAGTTATAGGGGCTTAAGGGCGCAGCGTGGCACGTAATCGTTCCCTCGACCCTTGTATGTATCTAAAGAGGCTATGACTGCCAGCAGAGAAGAGAGAGCTGCCCAACATGAGTTCTTTGAAGCTGAGGAAGGTTTCCTCTACTGTCCTGGTATAGCAGATTAGGGGTAAGTTACAGAAATTAGTTGCTATCTACCGCAACTCCAGTCGTATTAGGTCGTAACTGCATTTTTCTCAAAAACTACTTGAGCTAAAATTGGACACACATTCAAAGTGAATGTGTACCTATAGCGCGTAGCAAAATTATATCAATAGTTTCGATACAACCCTCCGTGGCCCTGTAGGTGCGATAGGTTTTTCAGAATTAATTTCCAAATATCCCCTTCAAAAACGAGTGTCTAAGGTGCAATACCCCCTTAAGGGGGTAGTGAACTATTTCAGCTTCAAAAAATCGATTTTTTTTTTTTTACTGATTCTGAAAGTCTTATCCTTTATGAACATTTTAAACAAAATGTCATGAAGAAATTCAAATAATTGTAGAAGTTATAGCCGCGAACGTAACTGAGTGCGCGGCCTCGCAGAGCGGTATTGGCATAGGGGACTTAACTTTGAAGCCGTTTTTCTCGAAACACCATTTTCAGACACGGTGTACATCATAACTCTTGAACCAATGAATATTTTCACTTGAAATTTTTACTGGACGTGTAGAATTCCTTCTTCTACAGAGTGGAATTCCCGCATCAACATTGGATGTTTATAAAACATTTTATAACTGATTAAAGACGATTTTTTTCCGTAAAAATGTCGAGGAAAAATTGATTCGTGCGTAACTTCCACAATTTTTGTTCAAATTAATCGCCAAAGTTCCACTCTATACATTTTGGTGTATAAAGTACTCACCCCAAAGCATTTTGCTTTCAAATGATTGGCTCACCTGAATCGATGTACACCACCTGCAGCGGTGCGCCGTACAAGGCTATCTTCAACGATTAATAACTTCGACAATTTTATACATTCCAACGATTTTTTTTTTTGGTAATTACTCGCAAACGTGCCCACAATAGATTGTGAAAAGCAGGACTATAACGATTATTTGGTATGAACGTAATTTAGCGTTAAAGAAACTATCGATTTTACGTATCTAATAGTCCACTACCTCCTTAATCTGTGTAATTTTTCCTGCCATGGTTCCCAGTATTTCTTTGAGTTTAGATATTGGTTTCTCGTAAAGTATTTCTTTAAGTATTTCTTTGAGTTTAGGTAGGGTAAATCCGGGAGACGCGGTCGACCTAATATAAAATGGCTATTAAAACTAATATAGATATTACTTATTTTATCAGAACAAACCTAATATGTTCAGAATTTTATGCCGATTCAGAAAAACTGGTCGATATTTGCTTTAAGACAATATTTACTGTAAATCGGGTTGAAAACTGAAGTCATGACATCTGACCACCTCCCCCGAGGTGCCGGGTGAAATGGTTTTCGTCGTTGGCAGAGACCACTCACATAGTTATTCATGCAAATTAACAAAGGATAAAGCAAAATTATTTATGAGTGAATACAACTACGGATTCATTGATATTTAATTTGTTTACGCTAAACAAGTAAAGAACACATCAAAGAAAAAGTGAATTACCTACTGGCGATTAGCAAGGCAAATTAATACACAAGTGAATAAATAAACTAAATAAACAAAAATAATAATAAAATAATAATAAAAAATAAAAAAATAAACAAAAATAATAAAAAAATCATAACTCGACCATCTCACCTTTCTGCAGCGAGACATGGTCTTCTTGTTAGCTTTGAGAGGAAGAGTTAATAAGGCCAAATACTTTGGCTGCATTGTCCCTCAATATCTCTACTATCTTATTATTCCAAACATTAAAGGAAAATAAACTTAGAGTATATTTTAAATTCGATTCTGTACAACCACTGCACAGTGGGGTAGGAGACCCCAAAATTTGGCGAAAAATCGAAATACAAAAGAATGTTTAAACATCTGATTTTTTATCCCTGGTATAGTTGAAATATGTGCGCACAATAAAACGTATATCCACAGCCTTCTACAACTCTTTCTTCCTTACCCGAGTCGGTCAAAAACAGTTAGCTGTAGGAACTCCGTTACATGTTTATTCCAAGTGATTTATCAAACGATTTTGTGTAGCTATTTTTTGTGTTTTCTGTGTTTTAAACTTCTGTTTCGCGATGAAGACGTCAATTTCAGGTGTTTATTTAATTACTTTTTGTTGTTATACGTTTGCGGCAAGCAATAATACCTTCATAATGTTTAATTTAAAATTGCCTCGTATAACCTTAATTACCATAGCTGATCTACAAAAACAATTAAACATTTAGTTAACTTCCAAGTCCGATCAAGCATTTTTGTTCGCACAGTTATCATCTCTGATTATTAAAGAACTGAGATTAACTCTCAGATTTTGCTCGTTTTTGCTCCAACCCCTAAAATTTCAGTTTATTCAAAACGGTTCCCAGTACATGAAAATAATTTCTTTTTGCAAACACTGTTAATTGAAATATTTATATCTGTTGTTATTTTCAGATGTGAATCCTAATACTATTGTTGTAACGAGATATTTAATTAACACATGTTTCCACGACGGCAGTGGTGGTTTTTTTTAGATGGAACCATATATTTTTTAATACATAAATCGACCCATCTTGATATTCCCTGATATTTTTTTTTTTGCCATTTTGACTTGAGATTCGTACTCAGCGACCTCGGAAACTCTAGAATACCAAGTTTAGACCAAATCTGATATTTTTTGGGTATACGCGTCCGCCATATTGGATCCGCCATTTTGTTAAAAACTTTGTTGTAAAACTTTAGTATACTCATTTTTGTAAATATCAAAGAGTACCTTCATATTTTTACCATGTTTCTGGGATTTCAACCCACTGTGCGCTGTTTGACAAAAGAGGTTAAATGTAACATCAATTTACCTTTTATAGCCTATAAATAAAAAAAAACACAGAAGGAAGCGAAATAACGCTATTCATTCAACTATTTGGCTTCTAGAGAAGTAATTGGTCTGCACTTTAATGCATTTTTACGTATAGACTCTGAAATATAGCGATACGACCAACTCTCCGGCCCGACCGCGTCTCCCGGATTTACCCCTATTGGTTTCTTGTATCATTACTCGCATAATTCACCCCATGGTAATTTGATAGGATTGACGTCTAATTACAACACTTATTCCTCTTCTTCCCCCTCGTATTCCTTTCTCGCGAAGAACTATGCAAATAAAATGATACTACTTCGCACTAGCTATGATCCAAGTGGTACCACGTCTTCATTAATACCTTCTCACATCCTTCGAAAGAAAGTAACATCGCCAGGATCACGTCACTTCAAACAAGCCGAATCTATCAGTAATATCACACTCGGTATGATCGTCCTCGTCGCTGCGCCTGACACTCGCCGACCATACGACGTGCCAGCAAGATTATCTGCAGATTGCGTCGTTAAAATGAATGGCGCGCCCCTCTCTAATTTTCCAGAGCACACAGCGGCGCGCGTGCGGATATATGGGAGGCTAGACACGAGGGCAGAGGGATCGTGCAAAGCATCGATCCCATCGAGGGCCGGCCAAAAACTGATTCATACTGTTTGCCCATATTCCCCGCTGTTTACCAACCTGTTCCTGATTCTGGGTCAACCTGGCCGAACGAGAATTTCGTGCTTTCGCGGTTATTAGCGGCAGGAGTCGTTATTAAGGATTCAGGCCGCCCTATTGGCCCTCGCTGATCTGCTCATGGATCGTGAATGAGGGCGGGATCGTGTTTTTGCGACGATAAGGGCCACGCGGTGAATTGGACTGACGGGTGTTCCCGTCGATGACGGTTTCTGGGGGATGATCTCGAGGCTGTGCACGAGCTTTCGACCCCGAGTGTGTGTTTTTTTTATAGGCGGAGAATTTTCGGCGGAATTGTGAGTCGATCGCCAATTGAAATGGAATCCGCCTCGACGTAGTATCTTGTTTGTTTCCCGCTTCATAGATATTGTGTAGTTATTGATTTCTCCTTTGTTTCCCGTACAATTGATGTCGTCTCGATGGAATTGGTAACGTGTTATGCTTCCAACGGTGTGCGGTTGCTTCCACGATTGAAACGCGATTCATTTTTCCTCCGAAGCATGTACGTTGGGTGAAATAGTGCGGCTAATGCGAACGCGTGTATCGTGTTGGAATTAGTGTATCGATTTTACTTTTGTATGTATTTTACCAAAGTTCCATTTCCTCTGAATTTTCAACCTCCATTTTACTGTAGAAGTGTGAAAAACAGGTGTATCGTGTACTCTTTGACAGTAGCGTATATTCAGATTTATACAACGCTATCCGATGAAAGCATAAAAAACAGAAGAACAAAATTTGGGAGGTATTGTAATTTGAACTCAACTATCTCAAAATGGAACTGTAGTTGTGATGGGACTACAGACTACCGCGAACCCGCACTCTCCGATTGGAACGCAGCTTCGTGGGTTTATAGAGTGACTCAAGACAAGAACAACGGTGTATTTCATTCGGGCCCTATCGTTCTGTAAGGAGGTAAAAACTAACCTCAAAGTCAAATAGGCACTTCCACTTCTTCGCCTATAACTCTCAAAGTACAACAGGCAGAAAAAAATGTTTCGAACAAAAGTTTCATGGTGCAATGAGCACTGCAAACTTGCGTCAACAATATTTTGAAAAGAGTTTAAAAAAAAAATACCTGACTGAAGAAAAACTTTTTTCAAAATTTTGTTAACGCAAGTTTGCAGCGCTTATTGTACGATTAAACTTCTGTTTGAAACATTTTTTTCTGTCTGTTGTAGTTTGGGAGTTATACGCGAAAAAGTGGAAGTGCCTATTTGACTTTGAGGGTAGTTTTCACCCCCTTAAAGGGCGATAGGGCCCGAATGAAACACACCGTTGTTCTTGTCTTGAGTCACTCTAAAAACCCACAAAGTTACGTTCCAATCGGAGAGTGCGGGTTCGCGGTGTTCCCTTCTAAGATACTCGCCGTCTGACTTATGAGCGATTATACTACTGAGTGCAACTAATTTCAGAGTTCAGACAAGGTTTCTCTTTAAATTTCGTTGTTATCGATCAAAAGCAACTCAAATCAGCACGAAGCAATGAAATTAAACTATTATACAAGTATAGTATTATTAGAATAGTATCAATATCTAACAATAAGGGAAACTGCAGTGAAGCGTGTGGCTGACTATTCCCGTAGCATTCTACTGCACACTGCTTCTACACTATTCCCACCTATTTTCATTCATTCATCTCCATTGTCTCTACTATTATATAAATTTATCTAAAGTTACATATTAATAATTCCAATGAAACTGAATTTGAGGATAAACCATTTTACGTATAAACCTAACCAATCATTTTGTTTTAAATAATGCCTGTTTGTTAATTTCAGTAAGAAAAGAAGAGCAATCGATCAAGAAACATAAGACACGTTTCATCTATTGCCTCCTAAATCTAGTAATTCTTCGCGGCGTAAAAGCAACAAATATTCGATGGCAATGCAATTTCAAGAGTGTCATTATACCCACCGAAATGTATCCATCTTCTAATGGATCATAAAAAGAGCAGTTAACTTCTATTGCCGCCGTGACGTGCATCAGCATGAACGTCACGACGAATCGTCCATGGAAATCGTCCACATATTTCGCGCAACTTCCCTTGCCGGTATCGCGCCCTGTCATTAGACAGACGCAATAACGTTAATTTTCTGCACGTACTGCAATAAAAACGACGGCACTCGAAAGACAATCACGCCCTTCCGCCCCTCTGTTCCACGAAACTCGCAGAAATTGCCAGGTAACCTGCGCTTTCCACCCTCTCTGGTGGCCTTTTGTACATTTCTATCTTGGTGCTTTTATCCGAGGTTATACATCGAGACGATGTCGATCGAGCCGTTTTATTTAATCAATTTATAGGTCTTAAAGGAGGAAAGAGCTTCTGAAACGTGCTCCCTGGGGATTTTTCAGGCGACGAGTGGTCGAGGGTAGTAAAACTGACGATCATTTCTCTTCAACGTTTTGAGCAAGTCAATTCTCCGAGAACCTTATTCGGATCTTACAGCTTTCTAACCTGAAACATTTTAGTTCCACTCTTTTGTTTCTTTACGATATAATATAGATACTTTTCAAGGGAATATTGTGCATTTTGATTTTCCGTTATGACGTAGGTAGTAAGAGTAGAATTAGATTTTGTAAATATAATTGCATTGGGAAGTCAGGAGAGATTGTAAAACATCCAAAGTGGAAAATCTTTGAAGTCACGTTCCAAATACTTTATCTGCGATTCGTGAATTCGATTAGCCATGAGTCTACCAGTGTAATATAATTATTCGAGTTCGTTAATGGATGTTGCGCTGCTGCGACGGTCAATTCATAAATCATGGTGGCCACATTTGCTTTGCAAGAAAGCGAACCGACGAAATTACGCGGCCCTCGATGCGCAAAGTTGCTCGTCAAATGGCTGCTGCATCGTTTTACGATCTCGACACCACGAAATTAATCGGTCACACTGCAGCCACCGTTCGAACATCGACGATTAATTTCTCGTTTTATCACTGCTTGATGTAGATTAATTAACACTGAATAACGAAGCAGCCTTCGACGCCTCCCTGTGGGTTCGTTAAAGTATACAAGTTTTACGAGGGAAAATTTCAAAATTCTAGCCAGAGACGATTAATTTCGCGAGGGTGATTAATTCGCTGACGGATGGATGGATTATTGTTTGCTTGAAATTGAATCAGTGCTTTGCCATTTATAGTCTACTCTCGCTTCGTGTTTGTTATGAGATAGAGAAGAAGCACTCGATATTAAAATATTAGAAACAACAATCGTAATTATAAAATGTTTCCTAGATTCTCAGCACACGTGATTACATTTCGAAGGTAAATCTGCGTCAAGTGCTTTCTTTTCGTTTGAGATTACATAGATTCTCAAAAAAAAAATGCGAGAACACCGCACTGAAAAAAAAACACAGAAAGTGTGGCGCGAAGAAAGCAAAGGAAGAGCTGCAGCAAGAAAAAAGACACCCTGATATCAAAGCGAAGATTAACTTAAACACCCCTGGACATCGAATAAAAGAATTTTCTATCATCCCCTTAACAATTCATCCACCTCTTACAAAAGGATTCCACCCAAAAATATTTTAAGCTTCACAGAATTTCCATTCAGAACTGTGTTGACAGCTGCAGCCGCGCCATGCGTCGAGCTCTATCACTGATTCCCGATCTTCCCACATTAAAAGGCGCTCGCTGAAACGTTTTCACGCGACGCGTTAAGCAACGACGAGTTTCGAATGAAGCTGCCTGTCACCGAGAAAATGGACCCCGTCGGTAAACGAAATTGATAAATCCCCGAGAAAGATGTCGAGTAAAAGACAATTTCCCCCTGCCGTAATCGATAGATTTTCTGCTATCTGCACGACACGGAACGAATTTCAGCTATTATCGGCGACACAATGGCGCTTAAGCTGCCGCCCTGCTCGCTATTTATTAGACGGAAGCACAACGCCGAGGCGGAACGACATTTATATTCATAACGAAACGGGCTCCGTCCCCGTTCCGCGCCGCCAGCAATATTTACCCCCGACAAATATAACGTGGAAATCATTCACCAAATTTCCTGCTCGCTCTACACGCTTCCTTTGCATCCCTTCATATTCTTATTCCTACAAACCATCCTCGATTCTATATCGATGTCCCCGGACAGTCGAGGAGTCCCAGCAGTTGTTGATCTTCGCCCCGAGCTACCGAAGAAACGCCCAAGCAGCCACGGTTTTGCCTATGCATGCCTTACCAGCGGCGACACTTGTGGATGTTGCTTGTAAAGGGTGATCCAAGAATTTTAAAAATTCACAATAGCCGATTCAACATGGTGGACGATATATTAAAAAAAGCACCCGCTACACAGATATTTAAATTTCTTGATTTTGATTTTGAAAAGTCCACACACCGAAGTGTATGGGCTGACGCGTTCACGAATTTTCACTTCTTTCACCTCCCGTATCTCAGAAACTAATTGTCACCTGAACTTGAAAATGTCGTGCGCTTGATGTCTCATCGTAAGATACCGTTTGGCATAAAATTCAGTTCCAAAATCGTGGGACCAAAAAGAGGCGAAGAAGGCCTCATTTTTGGGTCACTCTCTTCAGGGTGCACCATCAATTCCTGGAACATCGTTCCAATGTCTCCGTTTATCTTGTGATTATCTACGTAGCTCCATGTATACCAACCAATGAGGCGACACGTCTACCTTTCTGCTGTCTGTATTGTCTGAAGAAGAACTATTTGCATATCCGTAGGAACCATTGTTTAAGGGTTCTACAATATGTAGGATTCATAGGTTAGGAGACGGACGGGCGGCCTGTGGTGTAAGTGAGGCCCAGGTCCATAGGTGGCGCGCGCCCGTTAAGAGGAGCTCATTAAGCAGAGTCCTCGGGGCAGCCGCAGTGGGGGAATCGGTTAGGCGGCTGGCCAGCACCCCAGATAGCACACCTCGTCTTAGAGACGTCTAGTTTAGGTCTATTTTAGGTCTGAACGTCTTGATTTGTAACAAGACGTCTTTAAGACGTCTTTAAGACGCCTTTTGGACGTCTTTAAGACTTTACCAGACGTTGTGCTATCTGGGACGCGGAAGGCCCGGGTTCGAGTCCCAGTGAGCGGCTTTCCTTTTTTCCGTCTCCTACAAATTCAGAAGTGGGATCTGAGACCCCCTGACACAGTGTGCCTCAAGCATACGGCTTGACGCGCGTTCCGGTTCCGTTATGTTGAGGAATTGTGAGGAGCGCGGCCGAGGACGGCCACAGTTGTAGGATGGCCGAATGTAGGATTCTTAGGTTAGGAGACGGACGGGCGGCCTGTGGTGTAAGTGAGGCCCAGGTCCATAGGTGGCGCGCGCGCCCTTTAAGAGAAGCTCATTAAGCAGAGTCCTCGGGTAAGCCGCAGTGGGGGAATCGGTTAGGCGGCTGGCCAGCACGCGGAAGGCCCCGGGTTCGAGTCCCGGTGAGCGGCTTTCCTGTTTTCCGTCTCCTACAAATAATACCAAGAGTGTCACTTAAATCACCATTTTTTAGGACACCACAGGTGCCACAGATCACGAGTCACCAACCAAAGAGCTCTGCTGACTTCACTGACCTGTTCCATTGCCCCGATTCCAATTATTCAACACACTCCACCAAGTCCCCCCAAACAACTTACATGCTTAAGGCTTGCAACGTTAGTAGCCAGAATCCAATGCCACCTAACATCGAAACGCGTCCTCGAATAGCAGCCCCGAGCAAAGTCTCCACGCTGACATCCATTCAGAACGGTCGCAGACATAGCGGGCACCGAGCTAGAACGGAAGCTCGCGACGCAAGTGGCCCGCAGAGAACTGCCGGGCTGTTTTCTCGTTTGGAGCAGGGCCTCTCTATTCAGTCGCGGATGCGATCGGTGAATCCGACGAAAATTACTCGACCAGCCCCGCGGTATTAATCCCGTAGCGCGGGAATGACTGTACAAGCGGCACGATGCTTGCTCTTCCATTCTGGTAAACACATCGCGGCAAAATCTGCCGCGCGGCGTGTTACCCCGCCGCGTACGTAATCACGCTGTGTGAACATGTAAATTCAAAACGATCCGCCGCTCATTCCGAAACGCTAACACCGATCGCGTGGCCGATCGCAGTCGCGCGTATTTACGTTTCATCCCTTTCAGGAGTCGTTCGTTCGATCGGTCGGCCCCCTCGCCGGCCGCCCCGCGGTCCGTCTATCCGACCAGGAATAAATCTCGATCCGCCGCGATATCGCCGGGGCGGACGTGTCGCGATGCACGAACGGCCGCGACGTTTATCCAGGGGAGGTCGGGAATTAAATATCCATCGAGATCGAATCGAACGGTAGGTGCGCGGGAATTGTGACGCGTCCCGAGAACCACCGCCCCGTTCCTCCATTCAGCATCTAAGATTCATGGATTTAGTCGACCCGGCTGAACCTTTATCGCGGAAGGACGGGGACGCTTGAGAGAAATTCTCACCCCTGCTCGCTTATTTAAGGATACCGGCGGGGGTGGAAGTCGACTTTGAGCGAAGGGGGAAGCTATTCGCTTATTAGCACGTTGAACGGTTCCTGGGGGTGGCTCGAGATACCGGCGAGTAGTTTCGGTAGCTTCAGGGCCGTTCTTCTTTGAGTTGACGTGCGAGTGAAGCAGTTGTTCCGGAGAAAATTGGGTTCGAGAATGGAATTGACTCTTTGTTAGTCGAGTGTACGGAACCAAGGCTTCGTACGCGGACATTTTATTCTGTTTATTGGGGCGTGTTACAGCGCTTTAGTGTTATAATGGAACTCTGGTTGGAACCATTTTTTTCTTGGCGAATGGATTCGAATGATTTCGGGCCTCCGAGCCAGCGCAAGTTGGACGAATCCACGTACATTTCAGACGAATACCAACCCCCGCACCAACAAACCGAAGCTTCTAGAGGATTAAAAAGCAGAGCATGAACGTGGCGTAGAAATTGAAAACTGTGATTAGTAATACAAACGAATTACAGGCACGGTTCGTGGGACATGTTGCGGCGAGGTAAAGTAAATAGAGCAATATCGTCGATTGAAAATATTTACCCGGGGAACGGTAAACTGAAAGGCTCTAGAGAATACCCAACGTTTACAGCTGTGAAAGAAACTGAAGAATATTGGATATCGTTCTATGCATGATTTCAGTATTTCCTTCCGATGAGTCAATATTTTGCTTGACTTCGACTGTCAATATAACAAGTGAAATGTCTGAATATTATTTCGAATTGTTATTTCATTGCTTTTAATGTATCATCAAATGGACTCCCGGTTGGACCCGAGGGGAGAAGAGCCGCGTATCAGGGCGATCAAAACTTCACGACAATGGGGGCTTTTTAAATACTCCGCCCCGAGGATAGCCGCAATATTCCGCAATTACGAAAAATTTATGCAAGGCGCAAAGCGGCCACGGTTGTTCGCGACTTTGCGCGTTAAGGTCCCCGCGCGGAGAGGGGTTTCAGGGCTGAATGACTCGCTTGGTAGGGCAGTTACTTTTAATTAGACCGCCTGAACGCTCTATCTTCGAGCGTTTAAGGGTGGAGAGAAGAACACCCGACTTAGCAGCAATTTTTACCCATTAAGAGCCGAGGAGGAGTCTCGTGAGACGGGTTCCGCGAAGGAGACCAGCGTCCCCTTGTATCGTGGACTTCTCTGCCGTACCTTCCGCGAAATTAAAGGGTCGTTTCTTGTCTTTTGTTAATCTAGACGCGCTGGGGCTGGCCCTTGAAAAACACAGCGGAATATTCTCCTGAGATGGTGGCTGTTCTAATGAGCACTCCAGTTGGGGGATATTTTTTCATCTGTTCGAGGTCCATTCGAAAGTGTTGAGGGTGTGTTTTTTTTTTTAATGGCTGAATTTTGTGGAGTGGTGTAACGGTTTCTCTGAATTCGTCGAATTTACAGCAGTGGAAAGTGAATTATGAATTATAAATGGGAGTTTTGAATAAACCAGAACCTGGCTACTCCATTTGGAGCAGTGGATGTCATGTTGGTCTTTATCGTCGTGAAATATTCATGCCAATTATTGCTCTCTTTGGTGTACAATGTTGAAGTCAGGCTGTTTATTATCTTAGCGGCATGGTAATTAATTAACTTGAAGTCTGCCTGTGGTATTTCATAATCAAATAATCTATTAGAAAATACAGACTTGCTCCATTCTTTTCGAGGAAGTTTTATTCTAGAGGAAGACTATAGAAATTTGGCGCTTTTGATATTTAGAGGAACTGTAAACTACTGTACACTGTAAAGTCGTTAATTAACGTTAGAAGAATTAATTATCATCGTCAGGGAATGGGATAATTGTTCAGCACTCACCCTTCGACTGTTGCCATCCTTCGGGGTCAGGTCCGAGGCCACAGTGCCGAAAATGGTTGGCTATAACAGAAAATAAATGGCTGTTAATATAACTCACCATGGACACACATCTGTCGAATTATTTTACGCATGAAAACATATATTTATATCGTCGAATTTCTGCAAACATCGACTAACAAGTTGTATTGCATTCCTTCATATTCCATTTCTAAAATCTTCAAGCCCCAATTCAATCACAAAATCGCAAAATAGAATTATTAAGGGAGAATCCTGTTTTCTGGCAATTTTGGAGCAGCGTGCATAAAAATTAATAAAAAAACTGGTCCAAATTTCAGACGAATCGAGTCGTTAGTTTCTAAAAAAAACCCACATTTTGCTATGTTTTTAGCGCAAAAAAGAGGATTCCCTCCTTAAATTCTTCAAATATTCCCAGAACAAAATGAATCGCAGTGGAAGTCAATGGATGAAAATGCCGAAAACCCTATCCGCTCAGCAGTAGAAAGTAGCAATTACATTTCCCAAGCTTTCAGCCGGCGATATGGTTATATGCCATCGACATCTTTATTTATGCATTTCGAGCTACCACGCTCGTAGAAATTAGAGGAAATCTACCAGCGGTCGCGCCGCGATCGATTTAAAAATATAAATCCGCGGGGAACCGGATCGATCGGAGCGTCGCGAAACCGTGTCCACCCGCCATTAGAAAGTAGCAATTACATTTGCCGAGCTTTCAGCCGGCGAGATGTCGCTCCGTTTGACGTCGATCGAAGGGCTGTCAATTCGAAACAGAGGGATGATTTCCACGCGTGAAATCGTCCGGATGTTACGCGTAAAACTGCGAGTCCCGAAACGCGGCAGTAAAAGCTGTCGCCTCGTAAATCCACGGGGCTGCCGTCTATGCAGTTCGGTGGCTGCAGCCGGGCCATTAACTGCCCCTGACCGAGAAAATGCATTCGCCGTTGCATCGGACAGGGAGGGGGCGTCGATGTGAAATGCGGGGGGAGGAACCGGGGAGGGGGGGGGGGAGCGGCGGGAAAAAAGGAGGAGGAAAAAGAATTACAACGGTGTCTGGGAATTATAGGGGTGGCACGGTCTGCATTAAAAAGAGAGGAGGAAAGGTGTGATTTAATGACGCGACCACGCTTAATTCAACCCTGCCCCGCCGGCGATGCATGGATACGAAGCAGCAGCCTGGATGTCCCATGGTTTTATGGTGATTACGATAAGGGATGAGGACCTTCGCGTATTGTAGACGGCCCTCGCCCGCGGGCCATGCTAATCTCCGCATCGTTCCAGTTTTTAGCACCTGTACTTTTGTCACTTAGATGAATTGTGCATCGTATTTTGTAAGTGGGATGAAAGGGTGGCTCTTTTTAAGGGAAGTTTTTAATACTAGGATTGTTTCATTGCGTGAAGATTTGTAGGTTTTCTGATGGAATGGAGTTGGAGATTGAACGCGTTGGTTCTAGAATATAGGTGTGTATTACGCAGTTTTTCTTCGCTGCCCAAATTCACTCTAAGGGGGTGAAATTGATCCCTGAAAACCCGGCTATTTTTCGATTTTGTGTTATAAATCGCGAACTGTACGAGATAGATAAACAGTTTTCAGAGAAAAGTTACTTCTTTTAATTAGGGCTATCATTTCGGAAAATAGTCGGGTGTTCAGGGGTTAATTGCACCCCCTTAGAGTGTATTTGGGCAGCAAAAAAAATTGCGTAATATACACAGTAGCGGACAAAAATGTTACCACTTTTTTTAACCACCTTACTTCTATTACTTTTCAATATCAACTCAAAACTGCAGTATGTGCCTAATATACATATTCTGAAAGAGAATTAAAACCTGTATACAACTCAATCATAGTTGAATTTATTTAACTAACAAACAAAACCCCCACATAACATTAAACACGACAACACACTTTTAAAGCCAACAAAAAGTTACCACTTTCGGACATTAATAAAAAAAATCTAAACACTTCTGTTTGTCAGTTAAATGAATTCAACTTTAACTGGGTTTTATACAGCTTTAAATTCTCCATCAGAATATGCATATTAAACATACCACAATCCCAAATGATGCTAAAAAAAAAAATAAGAAAAATAGAACAAATCTATTTTGAATAATAATTATGATTGGAATAATTATTAGAAATTTATTTATTGAATTACCTAGAAGTGAGAGTAGAAGATGGCCTGCTAATATGTTGGCTGTTAGTCGAATTGCTAGAGTTCAGGGACGAATAATATTCCTAATTGATTCAATTAAAACTATAAACTTTTTTGTCCGCTGATCCCCAAAGTTTCATAATTTTTTCAATTTCCGGCTTGAGGATCTTCCCCTTAAGTTCTTTTCCTTTTTGGGGTATGCATTTACCAATTGGGTTTGCGCTAAAAGGATCAATAAATTACCTACATTACACAAAACAACATAAAAATGAAACCCCGAAGTGCGTAATAAAATATTCAAATCATCACGACGTTCACAGTTACATAGACCCACGGACCCAATGATTCCACTATAGCTTCATCAGCTCCAGTTTAACTCAGCCAATCTCAGAGACGAATCAATCTAGTCCACGCGAGAATGGACGCGATAAAACGAAAGTACCCCTTCAGATCAGTCGATAATTCCGCGAGTTTAAACGCAGAATGATCCCCCTCGCAGGCGTTAGAGGCGTTCTGATCAAACCGAAGGCGGTCCCTGCTCCATTAAGCGTTCTTTTATTCCTGGAATAACTGTTCCGGGGCGGCAGTGCTTCGCGACGACAGTACGGTAGAATTAAATAGCGCACAACAAATCGCCCGGTGTCTCCACTCAGCGTGCAACGAATGCATCCCGAGGATTCGCAGTTTATGCGACGATAAAAAAGAAGAAAGGGATCCTCATACGTTTTACGAGAAGTTTATACAGCGTTAGACAACTATAAACAGCGATGAGAGCAATAAACCGCGGCGCGCGCGTCCCGTTTTCACGAGAACCATTCTCGCGATGCCGGCTGGGGCTTCAAATCTGCGCGATCGAAATAAGTGCGGACTAGGGTGGCTCTTATTTACTCTTGGTAAAATTTTTTTTCAAGATTTTCTTCGGGGCACCGTCCAGAATAGTTCCAAATAATTAAAAAAAAATCTGTGTAAAGTTTCAGCTCGATCGGATAACGGGAAAGGGTGCCCCTGGGCCGTTAAACATTTAAATCATTATTTAACAGCTCGCGATGTCGATTTTATATAAGGTCTTCCAAGTTATTGATTAAATAAAAAAATATGTCAAACGAAAGTTGTAGACCCGGACAAGGAGCATCTTTTTTGGTGTATTACTATTTTTCGTGCGACAAACGGTTTTCGAACAAAATCCGAAAAACTAAAAAAAAAAATTTTTTTTTTCAAATTTTGAATGTTTAAATGCTTCTAAAACGCTTTTTATTTATGAAGGTGAACAAAAAACAATGGAATTTTTATTTTCGAGGACTATTTTTTAAACATTTAAGGAGGGGGCATATACCGAAATATGCAAACAAGATAAAAAAAATTTTCTTCTTATTTTCAGTGTTTGATATGTGATGAATGTTTCCTGAAAAGTTGGGGTCGACATTCGCAAAAATATCGGAGATATAGACGTCATGATTTCGGGTAAAATGATCATGTCTGATGTCTATATCTCCGATATTTTTGCGAATGTCGACCCCAACTTTTCAGGAAACATTCATCACATATCAAACACTGAAAATAAGAAGAAATTTTTTTTTATCTTGTTTGCATATTTCGGTATATGCCCCCTCCTTAAATGTTTAAAAAATAGTCCTCGAAAATAAAAATTCCATTGTTTTTTGTTCACCTTCATAAATAAAAAGCGTTCTAGAAGCATTTAAACGTTCAAAATTTGAAAAAAAAAAAAAGTTTTTTTTTTTTAGTTTTTCGGATTTTGTTCGAAACCCGTTTGTCGCACGAAAAATAGTAATACACCAAAAAAGATGCTCCTTGTCCGGATCTACAACTTTTGTTTGACATATTTTTTTATTTAATCAATAACTTGGAAGACCTTATATAAAATCGACTTCGCGAGCTGTTAAATAATGATTTAAATGTTTAACGGCCCAGGGGCACCCTTTCCCGTTACCCGATCGAGCTGAAACTTTACACAGATTTTTTTTTAATTATTTGGAACTATTCTGGAGGGTGCCCCGATGAAAATTCAAAAATCGAAAATAAGAGCCACCCTAGTGTGGACACACTTTTCATTCCGAGGAATAATGCGTGTTTCGCCATTTTGGTTACACTAGCTTTCGCAGGACGGTGTGCGGAATTTTCTGTATCGATAATATTTAAGCTACGGGAACCCATGGCTCATTTGAATAAGGTCGACGTATTACTTTTGAAACAAGTCAGAATGTTTAGTTTCTGCGATCGCTGCGAGCTTATCGTTGGTACCGGGGACTTCAATATTTCTTGCGCTGCGGCAACGTCCGTCGAAAAAGAAATCTATATGGAAAACAGGATACGAAGCAACTGTAGTTCGTTCGGCTGAATCAATATTGCATTTCAGATAGATAAATTTGTCCACGGCGAACGTCCTGCATCCTCCACGGTGAATCGAGTTTACATTTATTGCTAGTACCGCGACCATCGGGAATGAATTAAATCCACGGGGCACGTTTTAGTATTGTTTAACTCGTCGATTTTGTAAACTTTTGTGACACAGTAGAATATAGGTAATCGTTTTTTTTTCCCGTGATTTTTGTTTATTAAATGTAATGGTAAGTTGAGGGAATGCGGGTGGAAGCATTGATATATCTGTGACTTGAGAAATGAAGGACTCAAGCAATTTCTCTCGAAGAGGGAATCTTCTATTGTTGCTTTTGAAAGCTTCGAAGGTAATTGCTAGCTACAGGCCTCGGGAGGAATCGATACGAGCGTCTTGAGAGCATAAAAACTCACTCAAAGTAATTGTTATCAATATGGATAATGTAGCTGGGCTTAAGAAAATGATGCGATGGAAGGAAAGCGAGGGAAAAAGAAATGGGAGAAGACTTTTCTAGCCAATATAAATTTCTATCGATTTCCAAGATATTTCTCCTTAACTAATTCAGCTGCAGCTTACGTAGTAATATGAATTTTAACAATATTTCAAGTGAGAAAAATGGAAAATTCTGAATCATTAAGATTATCGTACCAATTTTTAATTCTCGGTTAAATTCAAATAAAAATGTTCCATCTATGTTCCTTAAAAAATTTGTTTAGTTTTTAGACTACATCTTTATTAATTTTTAGTCTATATTCTTTGGAAGTTATCTAGATTAAAATTTTATTTTTCAGATTTATTAGTTATTCATTAAACGGATATTTTAAAGATGTATCAATTTTCCCCGCAGTGGGGTAAATCGATACATTTTGCTTTAATCCAAATACCATTTTTTCCTTCACTTTGTATATATTTTCTCAAGTTTCCACTGATTATATATTAAAGAGGAAGGACCAAAGTATATTTTAGCATATTTGTTATTCCCTAATTAATTCAAACAAAAATGAAAAAAATTGAAAACAGAAAAACTTATCAACTAGCCCCGGTCTCTTCTATAATAATACTTTTTTTCTGCTCGACTAGCCTACCTGCTTTCCCACAGAAGTTCCAGGTGAATTGAGTGTCAAACCCAATCTCCCTAGCATTTAACAAACACCTAGACAATTTTTCCTTCACAGCTGTTCCCAAATCAAACTTAACAAAACCACTTCTTTCCTCTTTCCATCGAAATCGATCTGCTTTTCCGCGAGAAGCTGCGGGAACTTCTTTCCTTCCAGTGGCCGAGGAAATCGTGCAACCTGCGACTCGCTCGCGATATCAGTCGAAGATCCTGATAACAGGCAGCTTGTAATTTATGACGTACATAACAGTCAGGTGGGACGTGTCGGGCGAGAAAAACAAGTGGAATCGATTCGCACTGTGGAACACCCGCAACACGGAATCCGCGCTGAATCGTTTCCTCCTTATCTTTATCCGCTTCGACGGATCGGTCAACAATCGTGTCCCTGGTTCGAAAAGACGATGAGGAAAAGGGGGGGGGGGGGGGGAAGGTGTGTTCGACCTGCTTCCTCGCAGGAATTTCTTCCAGGACTTTCTTCTCGAGTCTGACGGTTCCCATTCGATTCGGTGGTTTTTCAGGTGCACACGAAAAATCGATATGTGTAGGTACGTGGTTGAGTTATCACTGGTTCCACTGCCTCTGAGCAGTAGAATTCATAATACACAAAATTCGTTAATATTTGTTATTTATTTATTTATTGCGGGTAATAACCCTTTGGTAGAGTAAAGGTGGGTAAAAGTTCGCAGCGGGTAAGAGTTCGCACCATGCGAATTTCATGGTTTGAGTTGTGGCAGTTGCCAATGGTGATTGGCAGTCAATTGTCAATCAAGGTAGAGTCATTAATGTCGAATTTCGTGGCTGTGTTTCGGTTTGTTATCTTACAATGCGGTAAGTACTGAATTCGTTAGTTCTGATGTAATATTCTCATGTTTGGGAATCAATATTATTCCTATAAATTGATCAGTAAATATTTTAATTAATATGCCGTCTGAAAGAGCTGAAATTCTTCTATTCAAAAGTGCTAATAGAAGTTTTCAATTCTCCTCACAGATAACAGGATTGATTAAACAATGTAAAAGTAGCTGTGGGGGCAAAAGTTCGCACAATGCAGTGGGGCAAGAGTTCGAATGCGAACTTTTGTCCCAAAATAATTTGACGGGTGTTATATGTTCATTAAACTTATTTTATTTCTAGAGTTTGCTAAATTAGTAACGAACACCGATTAAACCGACTATAAAAAATAAATTTGAAATTAATTATCAATTACAACATGGAAATAAATGTTGAGTTTATGATAGTTGAGCCACGCTGATATCAGCTTTTGATTTTTTTTTATTAATTTTTAATCCGCAATATTTGTCCAAAATACGTTTTTTATTAAGTTTTTGATTAAAAAATATGACTTTATTTTATTGTCTTATTCATTTATTGTTAGAACTTATAAGGGGGCAACCGGTCGAAAACCAATTAGTGAGATGCTTCAGATCGCTCGAGATAAACATAGAAGCAGGACTTTCAACAAGAAAAATCGCTGCAGAATTGGGAATAACTGAAGCGTTCTTTTACCCCACAACATGCGAACTTTTACCCCACATAGCGGGTAAAAGTTCGCATTTGACACTTTTTGGAAATATTTATTTTATATAAGTTGTGACAGGTAAATTTACATGAAGTCACTGCCTATCGAATAATAAGGGATAGTAGTTATTTCTCACAAAACGATATGACTATCAGTGTAATACCAAGGATTTTAGAGAAATCTAAATTTTAAGTGCGCACTCTTGCCCCACATTACTCTACATTATAATTATATGAAACGTCATAAGTAGAGGACTGACAAATAAGATAATATTAAGATAAAGATTAAAGTACACTAATAGTAAGCAGGACAACAGAAAAAGGTGAAATAACAAGTATCGATACTGCAACTTAATAATCTTCCTTAAACCTTCATTGCATAACTACTTCGATTTTTAAAAAAAAAATACATTTTTGGACTCGTTCAAGTGATAATAATAAAGGAAAAATAATAAAAACACTTGTGTATTTTCAGAATGTATTAAAAAAGGAGGTTCAATGTAATTTAAAGCACTTTTGAATTTTTTATTCCAGAAATAAAGATACTTTAAGCACATATAACATTAATATGTACCTTTATGTACGTTTTTAATAAAAAGTAAAATAGCTTTTGAAAAAAAACGCGAATGGATGATAAAATGGATGGTGTTCAATATATCTTGGTCAAGATATTGAGCACTGAATATATTTTCCCAATACGAATATTGCGTGAGGTATGAGTTAACATGTGAAATACTCGAATGTTGCAATACAAAGTGCAGATACTCATTTCCAATTAATATTTGAGGACGAGGACAGCACGATATAAGTACGGCAAAATTGGCTAACCTTCGACAGCTTCGTCTACACGAACTGGTAGTGCTAAAATTTCGCAGAACGTGATATTATTTAATATATTCCGGTCGTGTTAATAAATTTCGATACGCTACGGTGAATACTTGGATCACACATTTTTCCATTTCACTTCGAAAATTTATGACAGTGCACGCAGCTCTTTGAAATAAACGAGCTTTGCTTGAACGAAAAATCGTCCTTTTTACAAAGAGGATTCGCGTGGTCGACGTTTGCCTCTGAAAATGAATCTTCTACTCGTAAAACTATCTAGCTATCCGGGAATAAAATTTCACCGCGGATTCTCGATTATTCGTTTTTGTTTGTTCCCATGCGCTTTATTGCGGTACAATTCCCCATTGTACACGATTTCAGCGTGGAACAAAGAGAAATCTGGGAGATCGGCACGATACTGGTATCGAGCGTAAGCCTTACTTTGTTTATTGCATTTGCGTGTGAATTTCATGGAAATACATAATCACGCGCGGTTTCGACCAAACGTATCCAATTGTAATTTGTCGTGTATATCCGCGAAATTCTATACATTTTCTCAAAAAATAGCGACAATTCCGTAATAAATATGGAATATTACAGAACCAAAAGACAATAGAACGTAGATATTATGGGCGAATTCCACTTACGCCCAAATCGCCCGTGATTTTCATTAAGGCAGGTTTCCCTGTACGCGACTGGACGTATCATCGAGAATTTCAAAGTCGATTTTCTCGAAAACGAAGCGCGATATGAAAAAAAGATACTCTTCCTTTTCGCCTTATAGCAAGTAAATAAGTCGTGAAGAAGGAATAAAATTTTTTGATATCGCGCTTTATTTTCGAGAAAATCGACTTCGAAATTCTTGACGATGCGTCCCGTCGCGCATAAGGAAACCTAGCCTAATGATGCTCACGGGCGATTTTGGCGTAAGTGGAACTCGCCCTATATTAATCATTATAAAATTGCTATATGAAGTAATTGTCCTCCAGAAAATAAATATACCTATAGGGAATAGTTAAGTACAAAAGAGATGAATGAAAAATTCAAATTTAAAGCATTAATCGCAGTTTAATTGCTTTATTACTCCCTATAAGAACTTGCGATCTTCCCCTCGTAATATTCTTCAGGCTGGTACGTTTAATAACGTAATACACAGACCCGAATCGATTTAACACGAAGTTGGTAAAGTGTGTGGTAAAAAGGTAAACTGCAAGGCAGATCCAAGGGGTTACAGTATCAAGGAGAGACTATAATTGAGGGGAAGTGGATATAGGAGGTAACGAGGTAAGCATAATAAAAAAGAGAACAGCAAAGACGGGAAGAAAATGAAAATCCAATATCTGTGAGTACTTGTAGATCTTGAGGACGGGACGAAGGGGAATAAAACCGCCAGAAAACCAACCGCGGCAGAAAATAAAGTGTAGGGAAGAAGAATTGTAGTTGGAATGTAATACGAACAGAAAGCGGCGATTGTGAATCATAAACAATGGAAAGAAAATCCAATGACCAACACTTCCTAAGAAGTATTCAATAATATCGACAAATAATCAGTTCCACGAATTTTAATTACAAAAATTGCCTTCGGTTTCTAAATATGGGTAGTAGATAGTTTCTCATTTAATCCTGCAATTAATTTTGAGTTTGTGTGCCAGTTGCTTAAGCAAATCAATCATTAATTTACATGGGAAATATTTGCAAAAACCAGAGCTAACTGCCTGTATACGTTTTTAATTACTGTAGAAGGTTTTAGAATATCAGGGATTAAATGTTTGTCTAGAATTTCTCCATTCATAAATAGAATAGCTGCCTTGGAATCGCCAAAAAACAACATAATTTTCGTTGCTTCTCATCGAAGTGCATTTTATTCCCTCAATAATTTTCTATACTTTCATCTACTAATATTTTCTACACACATAAAGAAATTTCCAACTTACTGTATTCACAGAATCTCTATCTCTTTCACTCTATAACATAGTCCAAAGAGGAGACCTCGTAATTCTTTATTACGTAAATAAATAGCGCGATATTGTAGAGATTTTGAGTACCCAATACCAAAAATACAGTATTCCTTTCCCCTGAAAAAGCTAATCTCCAAAGTCCAAGAAAACATTGGAACAGCACGCGACTCTGGTGGCAAAACCCCTACAACCCTCGGGACTTATAAAACACGGGATACTTCACCAAGCCACTTGGATGCACCAAAAATTAGAAGGAACGGTTCGATTAAAGGGGCAGAAGCGCCAAGGAATTTCCACGGCGATCGATAAGGCATAAGCGTGAAAAATCCGTCTGTAAAGTTCCCCGGCGGAGAGCCCCGAGATGCCGCGCGGAAACGGGGTCGCAGGGAGGGAAAAAAGTTTGGAGACGATCGATGGGACACGGGCGCGAAGAATCCACCCCGAGAATTCCTTGAGGAAACATGCACAGAGCGTCGTTCCAGCGGCGTCGCGGGGAGAATGAGGTTTTCGTGGCGAGGCCAACGAACAACGAAGGGTTGGAGATGGAAAAGGGGGAGGGAAGTGACGGGGGTAGTAAGTGAAAAAAAAAAAAGGGAGGACCCGAAAGGATCCGGAGACAAACGTTGGTCCATTGTCCCGAGTGGTTCGCCACCAGAAATTCTGGAGGAACCGCCAGGACACTTCGGGAGCCTCGAGAATAACGATGATCCCAACACAGTTAGCGACTGACTTCGCAGGCGTCCTCCAACCGGGTGTTGCTTCTTCAATCTGTTAGGATTGAACTGTAAGTTGAACTTATAAAAGTAAGCTACTGTTAACGATAACGTAATCGGGAGGATGAAGTTGTTATTGTGACGGATAAAGAGTGGTAGCAAGGTAACTTAGTTGGGATTAAATTTGGAGGATTATTCCAGTAAAGCCAGTTATTTAAAAAGGGGATGAAAAGGTGCAATGCCTTCACAGGCAGTTTTTAAGAATTTTTTGACTTTCATATTGGGACAACAGAGAATTGACAATGAAACGAGAAGAAGGTGAAGAATGTTACGAAACTGACAATAGTAAATCATAAAATTCGACACGGGTAGCAATTGCTCCCTAACGAAGAGTGAACGACAGAATATAAAAAACCTTTAGATTCGTTCCGCACCTATCCCTGAATAATCCTCGAAAAAATTCGTATTCGACGTGGCTGGCGAAAATAGGGGTTGCTTTATTTTTCTCGATCCTGAACAGTAGAAAGCCTCCTCTGTGCGCGTTTCTGCGTAGCTTGCTCCCTGTTTACGAGCTTAGTTATCGCCCTTTTAAGCCTAACTAGTACTAGGGACTCGCGAGTCCTCTTCTCTATTCTCTGTCTTCACTTTTTCCCTACTCTCTGTTTTACGATAGCCTTGTTCCTCGTTCCGAACGGCGCGAACCGCTCCAACAAGGAGACATAAAAGTAGACGGCCCTGAAGGAAAAGCCACGCCGAAAATAAAACGTTGTCCTGTCAGGATAAGCCGCGAGAAGAATCGTCTCTAAAGTGGAAATCCCTGGACACGGCGATAAATCCGACTGAAACGTTCAAAATTTGTCCCGAGCGTGCGCCCCTTTTTTTCTCCCTTTCCGCGCTAGGGTAGACGTAGGATTTCGCGCGCCCGCGTCGAATTCGCGCATTAAAATATTTAATGGCCTGAGTGCTTTATATTTTCATTAGAAAATACTCGTATTTTATATCGCTCGTCTCAATAATACTATTGGCGCTTTCCCGGGGAAACATAGGGAAAAGTGTAACACAGGAAGACAAAATAGGCCAGTGGATGGATAAATTAATTGGTTAAAACGACAGTCTGATAAGCGAAAAAAGTTCGACGGGGTACTTGTTTTTGTATCTACCATAATTGCTATTTTACATCAGATCGATGCGAGGGATTTTTATCAAATTCAATTATAATATATTTCGCGCGAAATTAGGGGGAGTTTAAGTCATCATTTTGCTGACTATCAATTTCTTTAAAAAATACAGACCGTGTAAGTTCAGAATTTTTGCATATTCTCGAGATGACACTATGAATGAATCTTCGCCTCTAAAAATATTTTACGCAGATCCGCGTGGTAGATCGCACAGTAAACGCGTCCAGAATTATTACCTAATGCTACTCACGAAAGCCACAGTTTCGTTTACACGTGGACTTCCGAAAAAGCGTCTGTCGCGGCACCTGCCCATTTTCGCACGTCCGATTCGCAGCAGAATTTCATTGCGCCGAAAATTCCGTGAAAAGACCCTACCACAAAGGCCCGTTTCAGAGAGGGGAGCGAAAAACTCGACGTTCGATGAACAGATCCGCCATTCGGAGCGGTCGATTTACCAAAAGCAACGGGGGAGGACGGGGAAAAAAGCGGGTGCGAAATCGTTTTAGAGCCACATAATGGAGAAACTCTGGTCGACGGTATTTGCTCGCGAACGTCACGCGGTATTATCAAATCCCATGGCGGAATTTACATCGCAACCCCTGATTCGCGCCGCGAGATTTCAACCCCCCCGTGCTCGCGGGGAAGTCGTAAAGTGTCGCGGCGTTCTATCTTCCTCTCTATTAAAGGTCCGTGTCCTCCGAGCGCGGCTCGTAACCCATATCGCCTTCGATTCGATAGCATTACGATTATACGGACGTGATAAAAGTCACGGTTCAGCTGGGAAGCGAGTGACTGTTCTTCAGGAAGCAAGTTGAAAGCTAACGGGAAATTTCTTTTGTACGAGAGAGTGAGGGGTTAGTAGTGGGTAGTGGAAGTCGATTGAAGGAAGTTAGGTGTAATCCACACGCGAAAAGTGAGACCCTTTGACCCCGCAGGACAGATAAAATGGAAGAATAGAGTTCGCGTTACTGGGGACGTAGAATTTAACACGTTAATGCATGGTTCTATGTCAGAACATATTTTCTGGCCACATATTGCATTGATACTGAATGTTCAGAGCTTTTTTGGACAAGACACTTTTGTGGCGAATCGTGCAAGCTGTATTTCTGACAGAGTTGGGCATTATCTAGATAAAAAATTATTTAAATAACGATCGAATAAATGATACTTTATCTTTATTCGTTATTCGAGGCTCGAATAATCGAAGTTATCTTTATTCGAAGAGCAACGAATAAATAATTTTATTGGATAAGAATTTATTCGACGAATAAAGATAATTTTTTATTCGATGGGAATTTATTCGACGAATGAAGATAATTTTTTTATTCGATGAAAATTTATTCGACGAATAACGATAGTTTTTTATTCGAAGGTTTTATTCGAATAAACTATCGTTATTCGTCGAATAAATTTTCATCGAATAAAAAAATTAGCTTCATTCGTCGAATAAATTCTCATCGAATAAAAAATTATCTTTATTCGTCGAATAAATTTTCATCGACTAAAAAAATTAGCTTCATTCGTCGAATAAATTCTCATCGAATAAAAAATTATCTTTATTCGTCGAATAAATTTTAATCGAATAAAAAAATTAGCTTCATTCGTCGAATAAATTCTCATCGAATAAAAAATTATCTTTATTCGTCGAATAAATTTTCATCGAATAAAAAAATTATCTTCATTCGTCGAATAAATTCTCATCGAATAAAAAAATTATCTTCATTCGTCGAATAAATTCTCATCGAATAAAAAATTATCTTTATTCGTCGAATAAATTTTCATCGAATAAAAAAATTATCTTCATTCGTCGAATAAATTCTCATCGAATAAAAAATTATCTTCATTCGTCGAATAAATTCTCATCGAATAAAAAATTATCTTTATTCGTCGAATAAATTTTCATCGAATAAAAAAATTATCTTCATTCGTCGAATAAATTCTCATCGAATAAAAAATTATCTTTATTCGTCGAATAAATTTTCATCGAATAAAAAAATTATCTTCATTCGTCGAATAAATTCTCATCGAATAAAAAATTATCTTTATTCGTCGAATAAATTCTCATCGAATTCTCTTCGAGCCTTGAATAACGAATAAACATTATTTATCTTTTGTTCGTTATTTGAGATTTTTATTTAGATAAACTTTTGCCCAACTCTGATTTCTGACATGTTTATTCGATGGAGGTAGCATTAATTTAAAGAAGATTGATAAATAGGAAATGTAGGATTATGTCTGAAATATCAGTTGTGAACTACAGAAATTTCTCGACTGCAAGGAACCTACTAATTTAGAAATAAATTGAACAACTGAAAGAAACCTGAAAAAAAAGAAAAACTGTTGATATCTGCCTATTAATCATTAATATTTTAAACAGAAAATCAGAAAAGATTTTTGAAAAGCACCCACAAAACAAAATCAAAACATACAACTATCAAATTACCACGAACAAATCAAGCACACAAAATACACTAATATCGATCTTAGCCCCCATTCCAAACCTTCCACAAGTAAAAAAAAAAAAAATGAACAGATATCTAAAAAAAGACAGCCCTTTTGTCCAACCCCTCTTAAACGAGTCTCAGCGAGCTGTGCGCATAATTTGACTTACTCCTTGTAGGAAAGCAACCCTATTTGCGATCGCGGCGTCGTAGATTCCAACCCTATCCCGATATACGTCGAGCTTCTCGAGTGCTGAGCCCGTATTTCGTGGCTCGTTTGATTCGCCACCCCCGCGCTCGTCGCGGAACGGCGCGATAAATCTCCATGAGCCGGACGGATGTCCATTGTCGCGGCGATCGTGACGAGGTTTTGGCGTCGACGCCGATATTTCGGACGGGCGCGGTTCCTACATTGTTTACCACCCCGTCTATTAATTATTAAAGTGATAACGCTGCGCCAGTGTGCCCGTTGTTCGCCGCTCTGCGTGACCTCGTTTCATATCCAGCAGAGAAAATTCAGGCACGCCGACTGCCAAGTGAAATGGATTGATAGCACAGCCTTGGATAAATCATTTGTTTAAATTCGCTTGGTATTCGGGAAATTAATGTGGAGTAGAATAATGTAATTTCGAAGGATTTTCTTGGTTAGTGGTGGGGAAAAAATTAAGGGGAGGGACTTTGAGGGGTGGCATTATTTTTTTCAATTTTTTCTTCTATTAAAAAATTGGATATGTACTATTATTTAGAAAAGAGTTTATTCTAATGAATCCCAATTGCAATTTATTTTTTTCACCGACTTCAAAAAGGAGGAGGTTATAGATTCGACCAGTTTGTATTTTTATTTTATTACTTAACAATGTCAATGTTATGAGATTTTATTTTTAACGTCCTGGTTTTGCCCCGGTCTCCGTTACCAGTTCTGTAATTATTGTTCACCCGATTTTTCGAACGCAACGATGTCATTTTAATAAATTGAATCTCAAAATCTGAACGAATAATATCGGCATCATTGGACGTCAGAATCTCATCCCTTGGCATATTTAAACGACAGTGTCTTCCAGTATTGCTACTTTTCACGTGCCCTGCGACCATGCATTGCACATGTGTCAGTGGAATCAATCTTCCATGCAACGAATATTTCCTCGTGCACGGAGATTTATTTCCTGGCGCAACAGGAGCCTCCATTCCAAATTCCATTTCGTTCTATAGTCATCGTAAATGTACACATAATACCGTGCGTAGCTTTGCATAAGGATCCGCCAAGGTTCCTGCAGCTTCCTTCGCCATTTTCGGTTTACGAGCAGCGATATTTCCCCGAAAATAGATCGTATTGCAAGACTCGAGTCAATACGTGCAGTATATTAGGCAAACATGCCCGGCAAAGCACTGCCACTATTTGAACACGATTGTACATCCAACGTTCTCGATCTTCCACTTAAATTTAAGAAATAAAATCGACGGTGCTTTAAGGACAAAATTGTAAATAACATAGGGTAAAGGACCCAATTACTGACACCTAACCAATTACTGTCACCTTAAGCTATTTTACTTAAAATAACGAATAAATAAACGTTGTAAAGTCATACACAAAAAGAATTAGGTAATTCAGCCTATAATCTATACTATACATTATAGACTATAGTTTATTTATTAGTTATTTTAAGTAAAATAGCTTAAGGTGACAGTAATTGGTTAGGTGTCAGTAATTGGGTCCTTTACCCTAGTTTCGAATAAGTGTATTAGTTGAGCCAAAGTCATTGTAAGAAACTATTATTTATATACGAAAAGTATTACACAGGCAAAGTGTTTACTATCATTTCTAATTTAAATATCACTAGTTTGTCTAATTGCACAGGGTTCTTGGTACCATTAATGTGCAGGTAACTGAGAATTTGTATTAATTAATTTCGTACAGCCCTTTGTGTTGAGAAATTGCCGTTCAATGCTTCCCCTTTCTCAATGGAAACTTGGAGTACAAGAGAGTAGTTAAGTGTGCAAGGGCTCGACAAAAGGCTTCTAAACAACGAGTATGGCATCCCTGACTGATCCGCATCCAAGGTAAATCCAGCGTTCATTAAAGACAGGAGGAAAGGTAGTCAGAAAATGGAGTATATATAGCAACAGAAACTACGATCCGTTTGAGACATTTCTTCCCCCAAAAGAAGCAAGAATGAAAACGTGGTTTCAAAAGCAAATCTAAATATTTTTATAAATCACAGTATTTTAAAAAATTGAATTCTTATCTCAAGACTATTGGCAGAATAATTATTTCTCATAAGCCAGCAAACTTTCTGCTCCCAGTTTAATTTAAATTTCCCACACAACTAACTGGTAACATTTAGCGAATGTTCTGCTTATAACATACTCACAACTAAGAACAAAAAGCTGCTGCATTTTCGATTACTGTGCTAAATAGTAGAGTAGAGTGGGGCTAAAAGTCCGGCGAGTAAAAAGTCCAGAATTGAATATCTCTGTTCCTAAACAATGTATCGAGTTTCGCAGTATACTATGTAAAAGGCGAGAAGAAACGGAGGTAACCACAGAGTCGCCAGTCGCTCCTGGATGTTCGTTCGGATTACACGACGCCTTTAGTATTATACGTGTCATAAAGTGAAATAAATACGTCGTCTTTATTGTTTTCTACGAAGTAATCCAAAGTTTATCAGCGTATCAGGTAAGTACGTTAAGATTCTATGTTCCTTTAGTAATGTGTACATGATATTGTTTATTTGTAAATGATAATATTTACTACCGTAAATATCGTATAAACCAGGGGTGCACAGGGAGCTGTTTTTGGCGCCTAGCTGCGAGCAACCCACCTGTCCCGTTGCTAAGGTTAGAACCGGTGAGGAGAACTGCAGTAGTGTACGTGCATTTGGTATGACTTGAACCCAGCCGTATATACTTACGCTACGACGCACGTACGCTACTGCAGTTCTCCTCACCGATTCTAACCTTAGAAACGGGACAGGCGGGTTGCTCGCAGCTAGGCGCTAAAACGGCTCCCTGTGCACCTCTGGTATAAACTATAGAGGTACCGTTGGGGCAAAAAGTCCCTCAGACTGAAACTATATATATTATATTATTTGTTTGCAATAATAAGATGGCCAAAGTATAAAGAAATGATGCCAAAGTTTTTAAATACTGTTTTTGTCTTAGTTGAGCGAATTTTTTTAGTTTTCAGTTCAAAGTGAGACTCTGACTTACATTTCTATTTTTTGTTAAAGAAGTCATGTTTTCTTTCAATATTGTGTACCAAAATGAATTGGTTTAATAAATATTTGTTGATTTGAATAGAGTTCTTTACTTATTTAGTTTAATATTACACGAAAAGACATTAGGGATTGTCTATCCTATGCAATGGACTTTTTGCCCCGTGCGTGGGGCAAGAAGTCCATTTTGCATTGACGAACATTTTGTGGTATAACTCAACAGAAAATAACAGTATCACCAAACGAACTTCGTGAACGTAAAGCCTGATAGTTATAGTTTATACAAAATAACACCAGATATCTCTAGATTGTTAGTACTAAATTTTACATAAGTTTATACGAAAAACCGGACTATTAGCCCCACCCTACCCCTACCTCGTTAACACTCTGCCACCCAAAAGTGTCTGTCTAATTTCGTCAACGCGTTGTGCCCTCGTTTAAAGTTAACGCAAAGCATGGGACGTCACCTAAGACCCACAGACAAAATAACAAAGGGTCGAAATGGCCCGTATTACAGAGTCCACAGCACTACTTCGACATGCAAATTGGTTAATTGCTCATGCTCGGTACAGGCAACGACATTTTGCTGCGAGGCTACGTGGCACCTCGGGCGAGAAAGGGCTGGCAAGTAAAAGGGAACAACAATGTGTCCTAGGGAATGAACGAAGCCAATGGGCAACCTGGTGGTTCCTTCGAAGCTTGTGAAAATTCACTTTTCCTTCTGATTAGAAAAACATTCTCAGGCGTCGATTAGTATAGAGAATTTTTGTCCAGTTCCTAAGTAGAGTGCTGACTGGTTTATAATCGTAATTTTTCCAAGAAACCCGAGGTTTCTTGATGAACACGTAAAGGCTGGCAGAAGCACGGCACAGTAAGATGTGAATTTTCTCGACGCGTCACTCAAGTGACGGGAGGGTAGAGAAGAGAGATCGACGGAACGTGATTCTATCCATTTCCTTAAGCTAATAGTTTGGTTATCGTTAGGGGATCCATGGGAAAAGAGATTAATGAAACTTGACGTCACTCGTTTTTCATGCTTGCGAAATTTATTTGCAAGATCGATGAATTAAAATAAAACTTCCGAATGAAAGTCCTTTCTAAAGCATTCTTTAACTGCTGTAATCGTCTCGAAATTGATGAGTAATTTTATACCCTGCACGCTTCGCTTTCTACATTATTCACAAAAAAAAATACGAATTGTCAAGAACACACAAAAGTAACAAAATTTCATTTCACCAATTGTCCAAAGAGAACTGGAAAAATACGAGCGAGTATTACGTGTACCAATTTTATTCTTCCGCCAATAATTAATCCGAAGTCCCGCGCGAACAGCATCGGCTTATCGTCAGTTATCGTTTTGTGTGACGCGTCGCTGTTTGCTGGAAGATTTTACATGGGCAAAAAAAAAATGACAAAAACCAGCCACGGTTCACCGAAGACGATTAAAACCGTCCTATTTGGGAGCGCGCGAGCGAAACGGCGGATCGAACGGGCCGTCGACTTCGCAGCTGCATTTAGTCGACCGTGGTCGGCATCATCGGCGCACGGAATGAATTCTAAATTGGCGCGTCGCGTGCTAGTGTAAACCTTATTTGCCCGGCGGAGCTGGCGACAAAACAAATCGCACGCGACGCGCGACTAATTTGCCGATTACAGGCACGGGGGCAAGTGTGCGCGTGCGTGTGAGAGCTTAACTGATCACGTGGCACAATTAACGATTACGAAATGCTCGTCCATTCGTAACGGAGTATGAACTGGAGATGTATCGCTAACGGTGAGAGATAATTGGCCGCGCGCTGGTCGACGGTGAACGCAGCGAGATGTGCAACAGAAGAATAATTCATTTATTGGGATATTTAAACACCTGAAATGAATTTGGACTTGCGCGTCGGTTCGTAATTTCGAGAGAAATTAGTAGTGCATACTTTCTGTTGACGTTCATGAAGTTTGAGAAATTTAATGACGACTACTTGTTTGGAATAAGGGAAGTATGATACAAAGTGTGATTTATATCCATAGATATTTTTCTAGCTTTACTACTCGGCTTCGCCCGAAATTTAAATTCTGATTTTTTAAAAAATTTTGTTTATTTTTTTTGTAAAAATAGTCAATATATGTAGTACTTTATTGTGCCCCTTGGGGATTACAATTCACAATACTCCTCCTCTCTTCTCTCGCTTAACCTACTACTCGCATCCTTAAGGCAGGATACCACCTTTGACTGCGATTTTGGAGGCGTTTTTCATGAATTTTTTTTGTATACAAAGAATGCGCAGAAACAAAATCGGTTTCAGTCATTCATTAATGTAACTTTAATCTGTAATTACACATTTTTTGAAACTGAAAAAGTGAAAAATAATCTCTTGTAGGTGGCGCCAAAATACACTCCTTTGGAGGAACATCGTTAGACGGCGTGTCAAATTCCGCTTTGTACGTGGCTCTTAGAAAAAAAGCCAAAGAATGTCCCTATTAACAACAATATTTTTTAATGCTGTACGTAGGGATTTTACGAAATTTCGATTTTTAAGAAAATGGCGGTCGTTTTAACAAAAAGGTCAATTTTTTAGGGTAAAAAAATTTAAAAAAGTATATAAAATTGTGCACCAAAAAAAAAAATAACAACGCTACAGCAAAAGTCCTACGTACATCATTAGGTTATACCACGGGGAAGAATTGTGCAAAGTTTCAAGTCAATCCGATGAAAATTTTAAGAGTAATCTGACACGCCGATTTGAAAAACATCGTTTCGAGAAAAACGCGTTTAAAGTTTTATATAGATTTATATATCTGCTCCAAACCGGTTTTTACACAAGAAAAAGGTTTCGGCCACCTTTCTAATGAATGAATTTCGATTCTATACACTTGAAAGAGTACTTTAAGATAAAAAAAAATTTCATTTTTTTTTTAAGAGCAAAGTTGGTATCCTGCCTTAAATCTATTCCTTACAACTACTCCTTACATCTAATCCTTACACCTAACCGCCCGCTCGCTCGCTCGCCACCGCCTCGCCCGCCTCGCCCGCTCCTCCCGCTCCCCCCTCCGGACCCCGCTTCCGCACGCATCCTCTCACTCTCATTCCTTACCCATTCATTCCACCATCCTGCAACCCCCTCCACTCTTCCACCCTCCTCATCCAACTTTCCCCCTCTCCATCATCTCCCAACACTTCCCCCACCATCCCCTGCCAACCCCTTCCCTCTCCCAATCCCGTACATTCCTCCCATATATGTTCCCATGTTTCCTCCCCCCAACCGCAAACCCTACATCTCCTTTTCTCCTCATCCTCCCAATATCTTCCCCCCCTCATCTCACTCCCAACCTGAACCTAGCCACCCTCCTCCATCTGCTCTCCCCCCACCCCTTCTTTAGGTATCCAGGAACCCCCACCCCCTTTACCGTCCCATACCATCTATTATACCTAGCTTCCCTAATCCCTTCCCACCTATCCCCCTCCTGCAAACTCTTCTCCACACTTACCAGCTCTTCCCCCCTCATTTCTCCCCCACCCCTCATCCTTTCCACTTCCTCCACTGTCCATCCCCTCTCCTCATAAAACCCCTTCCTCTCCTCTTCCCATCCCCCCAGGACCCTCACTCTCCTTGCCCGCCCTTTAATCTCCTCCCAACACATCCTTGCCACCTCCCCTCCTTGCCCCTCCTCCAACTTTCTCTCATAGTCCCACGCCCTCATCCCCGCGTATAGTCAATATATATTATTAGCTTTTCTACTCGGCTTCGCCCGAAATTCAGATTCTGATTTTATAAAAAAAAATTTCTTTTGTGAAAGCAGTCCATATATATTACTAGCTTTTCTACTCGGCGTTGCCCGAAATTTAAATTCTGATTTTTTAAAAAATTTTGTTTATTTTTTTTGTAAAAATAGTCAATATATATTATTAGCTTTTCTACTCGGCTTCGCCCGAAAGTTAGATTCTGATTTTATAAAAAAAAATTTCTTTTGTGAAAGTAGTCCATATATATTACTACTTAGCTTTTCTACTCGGCGTCGCCCGAAATTTAAATTCTGATTTTATAAATTTTTTTTTTTGTGAAAACAGTCCATATATATTACTAGCTTTGCTACTCGGCTTCGCCCGAAATTTAAATTCTGATTTTATAAAAAAAATAATTTTTTATTTATTTTTTTTTTTTTTTTTGAAAATAGTCACATTCATCTGGATTTCGTGACGCCAGAGTTTACCGTTGGAAAGTTTTTAGGCGACAGACAAGCACGCAAACACTTTCTGCTGTATATATTAAGACTTACACCACAAAATTCAAATTTTAATCATCATTTTTTTAACAAGAAACAAAGTGATCCAGTAAAAGAAACGAAGTAAGAACACTTTATTTTTGCGCAGCTTTATCGAGTCACGCAGAATTTCCTAAATTAATTCCACCTCATTGGATGACACTTTAAACTTGGAGTTTTGAACTGAACGTGTCTTCCTTCAACACCACCCTCGCCTTTAGACTTCAGAATTTACTACGTTCCCATCATCGACAGTCGCGAAATCCGTGACTTTTGAATATTCGCGGTGCAAGGGGTACGTCGTCGAGGGATCTACCGCAATGGAACAAGCTCCTCGAGGGAGCCAGGTCCTCCGGAATCGTAGGCAGCGAGGAAAAATCGTTAGCTCGCCAAACCGGGGAGGAAACTTTGAGGATCGTCAGGCAAACAGAAGTTCCCGAAGTAGCGGCTGCATTATTCGCGGGAAATGAGGGGGGTGGCAGGGCGAAAGTGGACGGAAACGGATACGTCAGCGATGGCGGAAGGCATCGAACAAATCGCCGCTTTATGCCGTTCACCGATATAAATAAAACTGCTTCGCGATCGCGGGCGAAGTTCCATCGTAAAAGACGCGATATCGCGCGCCTCTCCTCTCTCGCCCCTCGCCGGATATATTTTCCTGGATACGGCCGTATCCGCGTTCTGCCTTTTCCCTTTTATTTCCCACGCGTCAAGATCGGAGATTGCGTCGACGTGCCCGTGATTTCGACAAAATCGCTTACGCCCGCGCTCGTGTAATAAAAATTCCGATAAACCCGATTTGCTTAGAAGAGAGGGGAAATGGAGGGTAACGAGGGAATCGGGCGATCGATGATTAAAATTTGGAAGCAACTGTTCCACGTGCTGCTTTTGCAGCGTCTGTCGCGGAATTATCGATTTCAGATCGCGTGGCTCGTGTGAAAGTAATAATTCTAAGGGGTGGTACGAGGGTGCATGGGGTTTCAAAGAAATTTGTGACGGGGTAGTCTGCTAGGGTATGTGTCCCTATTACGGAGCCTGTCCCAATTATGGAGCCTTTCTATTAAAATTATCAATGAAACAAAATCCATGCATAAACAAACGTAAACAAATTTTTTTTAATTAAATTCAAATATTCACGAACAAGATTCAAAGTAAAAAACGACAATTTTAATATGTCATAATATTATAAGTACTCATAAAAAAATGCGTAACACGCTTTCGGTGAATTAATAGCATTTCTTGTCCAAAACCTTAAGAAATGTTGTACCGAACTATTTCATATAAATCAATTATAAACACTGTTTTCACCGTTATATCTTAAAAAGGTTTAATGTAATTAAAAACAATAAATTAAGCACCTACAAACATGTTTGTTTTTACTTTTAAGTTAAATTCCGTAATACCGCTAGATTTTCAATCTTGTCCGTAATACGGAGCCTCGAAGCCGGAAGCGTGGTTTCGTCATAACCTCATTTTTGTTCAAAACTGTCAAAAGCGAAGTGCGTGTGTGGATCTGGAAACATGAATCAAAATAGCTCTAGGTAACCATATTTCAGAAAAGTTACGTTAGGAGCGACATTCAAAGGTACCGAAATGTGGATAGGCTCCATAATGGGGGGCACCGTAAAGGTCTGCGCACACATATCCGTTCCGTGTCAGTTCCGTTCTGGCGTGCCAGTGGTAAGAAGAAGAGACCCTCTACGCCCCTCTTCTTCTTACCACTGGCACGCCGGAACGGAACTGACACGGAACGGATATGTGTGCGTAGACCTTTATACGGGCGGGCTCCGTAATGGGGGGCACCGTTAAAGGTCTAAACACACATATCCGTTTCGTGTCAGTTCCGTTCCGGCGCAGTTCCGGCGTGCCAGTGGTAAGAAGAAGAGGTCCTCCACGCCCCTCTTAAGGTCCGCGCACACATATCCGTTCCGTCTCAGTTCCGTTCCGGCGCAGTTCCGTTCCGGCGCAGTTCCGGCGTGCCAGTGGTAAGAAGAAGAGACCCTCTACGCCCCTCTTCTTCTTACCACTGGCACGCCGGAACTGCGCCGGAACGGAACTGACACGGAACGGATATGTGTGCGTAGACCTTAATGGGGGGCACCGTAAAGGCGGGATCTCCTACTTGCGACTGGTCGCTGCCGGTCGCAGCGACCCCACTAGTGCGAGGGAGAGGTATGACATCTCTTTCACCCTTGCACTAGTGGGGTCGCTGCGACCGGCAGCGACCAGACGCAGGTAGGAGATCCCGCCTTAATAGGGACAAAAACATCTGTTTTTGTTTAATTAAATACATTACAAAGATTTATTTTTTTTTACTTAAAAAGAAGTCCTTCATAAAGAAGAATTGTTCACCAACAGATATTAATTTTCAGAATATGAACTTCATGTAGCAGTATTGTTTAATTAATATATGATTGCGCACACTGGCTTAAACCCTCCGTAATTGGGACACATACCCTAGTTGCGATTTTAAGGGGGTACTTTTATTACTATTAATTCTGAAAGTGTCATCCTTTGTGAACATTTACAACAAAGTTTCACGAGGAAATTCGAATAATTACGGACTTAGCTTTGAAGCCGTTTATCTCGAAACTACATGTTTTAAACACCGTACACATCAGCGCGTACATCATAACGTTTGAGCGTATGAATATTTTCACTTGAAATTTTAACTGGAGCTGTAGAATTAACTTCTCCATAGCGTGGAATTTCCGCATCAACATTGCACGTTTGTAAACATTTTTAAAAAACGATTAAACGCGATTTTCTTCCGTAAAAATGTAGTAAAAAATTGATTCGTGTGTAACAGAATTGTGTTGAAATTCGCCAGTCTAGTTCCATGCTGTGGATTTTGGTGCAGAAATTACTCATCCCCAAAGCATTTTGCTTTCAGATAAAGTGATAAAAATATAATATCGAGTAACTGGAAGGAAATCTGTTTCCTGGCTGTGAAAACGCAGTGTCAATTTTTATAGTTTCAATTTTACCTTTAAATATCAATCCTATCCAATGCTTCATCAGTTTATTGCATTTATGAATTTGCAGTTAATATAATTTCCTGGTTGCATTGGAGGACTCTGTGAGCAATCGTTCGGGCAGGATGTTTATTTCAATTCATTGGAGCATTTGATTGTGCAGGTTGGAATACCTTTGTTTGCTGATGTCAATGCAACCCAACCTCGGTGCATTTGTATTACATTTTTTCATTAAAATCGTTGTGGGATTTCAGTACTGTGCTTCCGGAGTATATTGTGTGAAAAATTACGTGGCATTTACGGATGATTTACAGTTGAGGATTTAACGAACTGGGAACAGTTGCTTATTAGTGCAAAAGTATCGCGTATGTCATACATATATAGCGAAATTTCTATACAATACCTAAACATAAATGTGATTTCGTAGCCAATAATTGAGTCGATTGGTAGATGAAATGAACCACGTACCAGGATCTAATTGCAAGACCTAAAGCTCCTAATTAGTACCGCTAAAGGAGAAGGATGCAGTGCAAGCACGATAGCGCATCGCTTGTTGTTAGTATTCCGCAGAAATATCACGGGAAGAGTGTATTTGGACACACAGCTGCCGAATAACTCAGCAATTTACAGCTTTCAGCTCAGCGAACTGGATCACGAACGTACAATTTCTTTGCGTGGAATGGCGTTATGCATTGAAACGATGCTGTGTAGTATTCTTAGCCACTCTAAAAATACGTAACTAGAGTTCGGTACTAGCAATGTAACGAGCTTCAACGATTTCTGCGGGTATTCTATTTAGAATCGAGAAGCAGAGGTTCGGGCAGATCCGAGTAAGAAATAGAACACACGACCCTGAACATCTGAACCAAGACTGGCCAACACGAAAATGCCATGAAAACCTGTTGTGCAAAGTCTGCTGTGAAACAATTCCGAATTACGTGCCATTACTATACAACAACAAGAATTATTATTATTAATCATACGTACGCTATATAATTTCGAAATAAACGAAATAAAATTGACCAAAGCAGAGAACAATAATTCGCATAGTTATTTTAATAAATCCTCTCCTACCAACTCAAAATCAAAATTCCTTTAAGGGGGTTACATACGTTCTCGGCGCCTAATAATTGATCACGTTTGGGATTTTTTTTTCTCCAGACGTGTGAAATACATCGAAAATTTTATAATTGTATCTTGTTCTTGGGACCTTTATTCATATAAAAAAATTTATTTGGCACACTTTTGTCACATTTTGCCGTTCGTTTTCTGCGGTTGCAGCGACCTCTGCACCAAGCGGGGGGCCACCTTATCAGCATCATAACTTCGCCAATTTACAACCTTTTCCCACGAACTATGCGTTAATCTACGCAGAACGACATTCTCTAAGGGCCATCGGGCCATTTTTAAAATTTTTCTAATGTAATATTTTTTTAAAATTTAAAGATCGAAATTGTAGACGAAAAATCGACTGCTTTAAACGAACGGCAATATATATATGACAAAAGTGTGTCAAATAAATTTTTGTATTTGAATGAAGGTCCCAAGAACAAGATACAATTATAAAACTTTCGATGTATTACACACCTCTCGAGGAAAGAAATCCCAAAAGTGATCAATTGTTAGGCGCCGAGAACGTATGCAACCCCTTAAGACCCAACGAAGTTCTAAAATGCAGCCTCTTCCCAAGCACGCCCCTAGTAGACATACAACTGGGGAAAAAGTGGGGCACTAGTTAGTTTTTTCCTTGGTGCAACTAGCGCCCTACTAGGAATCCCTACTAGTCCCCTACTAGTCATGTAATGCTTTTCCCTCCCAGGCGATAGTGTGGAAAAACTGGTAGGGAAAACTAGCTTAAAACTAGAAGGGAAAACTAGCTTAAAACTAGCGAACGTTTATTGTCGAATTTTGAAAAAAATATTACAAATACCTGTTAAATTGACAGAAAAATATTTATTCAATAAAATTAATTGGTAACAATTGAAAAATACCTATTACAATTTTATTCGGCTTCTTCGGTATTTTCCTTCTTCTTTCGTTGACTTCTACCTCCACTCCAATCTTTAGCGTTCGGCAATACATCACTCAAAGCCTTTTCGTACTCCTTCACTTGAAGCCTATCATTTTCCAAACTCCTTTGCCCAGATTTTTTAATGTTTATGGGTGTTCATACAAAGATAATTATGAAAAATGAGGTTATGGTGCTATAAAGAAGTAATAAAACTAGTATTTTGTCACGTACGAATATCTTGATATATGAAGTAACGTATTTAGAACTTACTTTTTTTTCCGCTCATTAGATTCCATGTTTGCTTTATTCAATAAATATGTTTGACTTGCTGCGACATCTTTAAATATAGATTTGATTGTTTTTTTTTCAACTAATTTTTCAACACATTTCCTTACAAGTTTCTGGTGGCGAAAACCTAGACTAAAATTCAATAAGGAAAACTAGATATGGACTTGACAGCTTGAGTCAGGTTATAACTAGCCAGGAATTAAAAGGGAAAAACTGGATGTGAACTAGTTAGCCAGAGTCGAGTTACAACTATTCCAGTTTTACAGACTGGGTTTTAGGCGGAATTTGGTTAGTTTTTCCTTTCTAGTTTTTCCCTATCCAAGCCTGGCTATTACCTCACCAGAAATAGGGAAAAACGAGACAAATTTCTACTAGGGGCACAGGTCGTGTAACGAAGCTGAAGATCAGACTGTCTATGAATATCGTAGCGGTATTGCATACGCGAGCGATTCATTATCCCGCGCGTAGTCGGTTACATTACAAGTGAGGACTGGTTAATGATCATATTCTAACTGTACGCGTAGCAACGCTTCGGTCTGTAATTACGGCAAACGATCGATGACCATAATGTCGCCCACAATATCACGTCATTATGTCATTACGATAATGGCCGAGACATCACGTATAACCTCCTAATGCGCTCGTCCTTGTGCTCACGCCGCAGGATTCCAGCGTCTTGAGAAATGGTTAACAACTTCTCGAGGCACAGTCAGACACTTACAGGTGTCTCGAGATCCGTTCGTGAGACTCGCGAGATTAACCACGCTCGGCTGCGTTGTTTAACAGCTGGGGGGGTTAATTGCGACTGGCTACGTTGGCAAAAGTTAAGGACGAGATGGAACTGTCGTGGTGCAAGTGTTGCTTTGTGGAATCGGTGGATGAGACATATAATTGAACGGGAGTGAATAGTTTCTCAATTCCAAATACGACAAGTTTATTGTGTCAAATGAACGATGTGTTCTGCTGCTTATTTTATTGAATTGTTTAGAAGCATCGTAGGTGCCCTAATCGATAATGAAGATAAGACCAGTTTTGATTTGTCTAAAACCATAAACACACAATCTTTTATACAAAGAAATAGGTTTATTGATATTTGGCTTTATTCCTCAGTATACAATTTTTCTTTTAAGAAATTACTTCTTTGCAGAAATAATTATTTGGGAGATGTCAATGTATTGTGTATAATTTAAGAAAAAATTTGCAGCTTTACTCGAAATTATTTTTACCATTCAGAGTTCTCTACCCACCACTGATAAACATTATATTATTGTATAATTAATGTTAACGTATGGCGTCATACATGCTAAATAACATTTAAACGCAAGTACATTACGCATTAATTAATGCATGAATTCGTGTTACGCTTCATTACGGATCAGGATATGATTTCCCCTAATTATCTGCAAACATTTGTAGCTTCCTGCTAGCAACTGGTCTTCATATTGTATCCCTCCATCCCCAAACACGTTACAACGTTATTATGGTAACGACTGCGCCAACACGCATAATATCATAATCTGTTAGCGTCGTTATATCGCTGGTATCTAATGACTTAAACAACACGTGCGAGCAGATTAATTAATGCGTGTCCCCCCGAATTTGCACCGAAAAACATGCAAGTATTTAACATTTTGCAGTCAACCAGGACGTGTAGGGCGCGACGAATGCGCGATTATTAAAATTCCGTATATATTTCTCACCACGAACTTGTCATAAAACTTCGCGTTACGTTCAAACACGTAAATCCACAAAGATCCTCTCTGTAATTCAAAATTCATAAAAAAAAAAAAATACCTACATGCAACCATTTATATTCGTACAGGCCCAGTAATCTGACTCATTCGCAGTCACTGTCATTATTCAAGGTATGTAACTCGAAGAAAAGCGAACAAGGGGAGTTAGGCAACCTGGAAATTCAGACAATTATGTAATATTGTGAGCAAGTAGAGTAACTACCCCTTGACAAAATGCAGACTTTTCTTTGTCGCGGAATATCTCGAGAACGGTGAGAGATATCGAAAAGAAGTATAAACAAAAGTTGCATCGTTTTTTTATACCTACAAAACTGCGGAAATATAATTATAAAAAAATTCATACTTTTCAAGTTACCCCCGCCACCAATCCTTAATTCGATAAATACTTTTACGCAGTTTTGTAAATATAAAAAAGCTGCAACTTTTGTTTAAACTTCTTTCCAATATCTCGTACCGTTCTCGAGATATTCCACGAAAAAGAAAATTCTGGGCTTTTTCAAGGGGTGATTTCACCCCCCGAGAGACTGCACTATGGGACCGACAAAAAATAGGTTTGTCTTAGGCATGAACTACTCTACTTGCACACGAAGTTGCACAATTTTCTGAATTTCCGGGTTGCTTAACCTCCCTTATAAGACACTTCCCTGAAATAAATATTCCTACCCTCCCACATTTAATCGCTCCACCAAACAATTAACTTCCACCATCCTCTCACCTATTTTCTACAGAACCACCGAATCACATCTCCCTACATTGTTGCGAATCGAGTCCCCGGAAAATCGCACCCTCCAGCCGAAGCAGCGCCTAACCATGAAAGAATACCGGGTCCCCTGCACATAATCGCCACCCCCGTGGACAATTCGCGCGGCGCGTTCGACAATTTCCAGGATATCGGCGATGTAATGACGTCAGAATACTTCGTCAGTTTTCAATCGCGAACGAAGCGATCCGCCGGCGTCCGCCTCGTATCGAAAAACATAACGATCCCCTTTCGAGGCTCGCCGGAACGACGGATTTCCTTTTTCCCGCCGCGAGGGGGTTAATCGCTCTTTGATGCGCCGCTGCTTTTCCCCGGCGTGCAATCTGCACTTTATCTCTCCCTCTCCCCCTCGCGCTTTTTTTTCCCGCTCTCTGCTCACCTGACCCGACCGCAGCACACGGCCTGATTGCTGGCAGGGTGTAACGAGCGAGCAACCGTCCCAGCTACGCGTAAACGCAGCCGCGGTCCGCGTCGAGTGTTGAACGCACTCTCGTGGCTCGAAGCGAATGGGGTTTCCTTGTCCCTGCGGGGATCCAGCCACCGGGATCGTTGACCCGCCGATTCCATTCTTCGATCCACTTTTCGTGGCCCCGATTACAGCTGGATCCAGGGACTGTGCGCTTTGGTCGCACTCTTTGACGTTCACGGTGGTTCTTTAATTGAGGAGCTTGCAGCAAGAATAGTGGCAGCTTCAGCTTTACCAACTTCGAGTAAATTGGAAAAAAGTTTATATAAAATTATTGCTTTGAGTTAACATTAAAAAGGGAAGACTGATTGAAGAATATATTTTTTTCACACAATAAGTAGTAGCTATCGAGTTGATAAGCGTTTATTTCCATTTTTGGCGAATTTTTCAAATCTGGAACTTTTGTGTTGACCAAAACAGTGAAGAGTGAAGATTCAATATTTGCTATAAATCGCTCATTTGTTATCGGATTTGCATCAAGCGTGCACCAAAAGGTGTAGAATTTTTGTTAAATATATTACACGTTGTAACTCAAAAACTGCCAAAAATGGAGCTGCAAGGTTCTCAATTGCTAACGCTGATTACAAGCTTTTATTTAGCTTCACTTGTGAGTTTGTTCGTTAGTTAGTTTGTGAGGATGAAATCTTGTAAGCTAATTTTGACCCACTTCCACATGTCCGATCGACTTGAAATTTGGATCTTGGCGAAAGTAGTGTGAATCGATTCCTTATGTTTTCCCGATGAAAATGGTCAAAAAACGACACAAATCGGATCGTAATTGAGGAATCTTCATAATAAATTGATTTCCAGAACTTCGTTAAAAATAATACAGATTAAAATTCTGGAATACTAAAAAGCATAAAATAAATTAAAATAAAAAAAAAAATTTAAAAACAAGCTTTTATTAAAATGTACTAAAAAAAAGAAAAATAATTTTGTTACCGGCCTAAATGACTGCCATAAACGAATTCCCTCATATGACCAAACATAAAAGCGTGGGGCGTAAATATTGAAATGCCCTTTTTATATAAAATATTTATAATGCTTTACGTAGTTTAATACATTACTTTTCGCATTCTGTTAGAGATCAGGCTAATTCCTTAATAGAATATGAATATAAAGACAGTAATACTATTTATATAAAAAGGGCACTTCAATATTTACGCCCCACGCTTTTATGTTTGGTCATATGAGGGAATTCGTTTATGGCAGTCATTTAGGCCGGTAACAAAATTATTTTTCTTTTTTTAGTACATTTTAATAAAAACTTGTTTTTAAATTTTTTTTTTTTATTTTAATTTATAATCGTTTTCTGTCGCTGGTATTTATAGTTACTTAGGAACTTGGTCGCGAAAGACTGCCACGTTCATTCGGGGACGTTGTGCCCATTATTTCTAATTTCACGAAACTAATGACAAAATAATTAAAAGCTAGTAAAATAATGAAATAATTGTGCCGTGAGATTAAAGTCTCACGCGAGGCACGATATTTTTGTCTCAACGTGGATTCGCACCTTTACGCACCGGCAGACAATGAACGAACTATAAATCACGCCAAGCAGAAGACGATGAGAGAACGACCAACTAATATCGTTCGGGGTTCACGGAATGTAAGTTAACCCTGGTCCCGGACTGCCGGGGCCAGATGAAACAATCGGCTCGCATCTTAATTACGCGGCCATAATTTAACGGGCACCGCGTTTCCCCCGGCCGGCATTCGCCAAATGTATGCGAGCCAGCAGATTATAGTTGATGCCACGAATGCGAGCGACGATTACCGCAAACAATGCCGCGGATATTGAGTGGGCGCGGGCAAACAAGAGACAGCCCAGGCTCTTAAGTGGACGCGCCGAACGGCGCTTTGACTTCAAACGCGGAAATAATTGTCGATGCCCGTTGTTTTGCTTCGGTGAGAGGCGGTCGATTCTGCGAAGAGTCGGCGGAAACGATCGGGCACGGATGACGATGATTTCGGGGATGGTCCCGTCGAGAATTCGAGCTTGGCAAGCTTGCAATTGAAGAAAATATGTGGGCGATATACGGGATACATGTGACGTTAGAGTGTGTTCGTTGGGATGTTAATAAACTTATTATTTATGAGAAAGTAAATGGGAAACTGAGTGATTTAGTAAGCTGATTGTTCGTTAGTAAATATTTTTCTCGTTAGTGTAATTAAATTTTAAACTTCTTTACGCGAGGGATTCTTTCGTTTCCTGCGGAAGAGAAGGTTTTCAATATTTCTTGAACGGGTAATCTGTGGTATAATTTGAGAAGCGATACATTCCTTTTTAAATAACGCGTATGCCGAATAAAGCAGCAAGGTGTAAAAGACTATTACTGATGCGCGCATTATTCTGTGAAAGAGAAGCAAATAGGGCAAGGGAATTAGGATCGTGTATGGTCAGACGCACTTTGCAAGCCATTAATGGCCAGGCGCACTATGCGCTTTCTAACCAACCATTGTTTTAAACACTGCGCCACGTACAATATACTGAAAATACTGTGTAACTTATATTAAGGGGGAACACCACTGTGACGGCCGGAAAAGTAAGCCATTTTTAAGAATTTTTTTTCAGGAATAATTTACAGTTTTTATAGAAAATTTTTATTACCTACCTTTAGTACGTTGTCTTAAGAGACTATACAAAAAAAAATAGAAGAACATCGATAAATTTTAATATATATTGATTAATCTTCTAGACACCCCCACGCGAGCTTGTCGAATGTGTAACAATGGAACAACGGATCCGAAATCAAATTTCATTTTTTTTTTTTATAAAATATATGAGTGTAGTTTCCGTTGTGCGTACCGATTTCTTAAACAAATTATTTTTGTAAAAATGGTGCGCTTTAGAAGAAAATTTTCGAAAATCCGCGAATAAGATGGACAGTTTTTCGTGCGTATTTAAAAAAATTTGTTTTCAATCGAAGAATCCGTACGCACAACGGAAACTACACTCATATGGTTTATAAAAATAAAATGAAATTTAATTTCGGACCTGCTGTTCCATAGTTACACATTCGACCAGCTCGCATGGGGAGGTCTAGAAGATTAATTAATATAATAAAATTTATGGTAGTTTTTCTATTTATTTTTTTTGTATAGTCTCTTAAGACAGCGTACTAAAGATAGAGAATAAAATTTTTCTATGAAAACTGTAAATTATTCCTGAAAAAAATTCTTAAAAATGGATTAACTTTCCGGCCGTCACAGTGGTATTCCCCCTTAAATAATTATCCGGAATTTTGTTAAAAGATTTCTGTTTCCCTCGTTTCAAAGTAATCAGCGGCTATTTGCCAGGCACGAATGTCGGGAATTCCCCCAATGTATCGCTACAAAAATTACTCCAATTAACAGTAAACATGTGAAACAGAGGATTCACTGTACCAGAGATCAATTATCCTCAATTTTCCCCTGTAAATATCATCGCTGGTACCTGCGCGCTGCGAATAACGCTTGGCTTTCTCCAGGATAACTTATAATTAACCTACATGTTCCAGACTCCGTTTATGTAATCAATGACGCCGTAATTGCAAGTAATCACCCGTAATTAAGTCTTATGGAATATTGAGGACACCAATTTTTCGTGCAAGCTGCCTTTAATTTCTGCTCTGGATCACTAAACCTTCAATTATCATAATTACAATTTCTGAATTTAGTCTACTATTTCACTAATTAAGTTAATGTCTACTTTTCAGTTTCTAAATTTTGAATTGGTTTTAGACGTCCACAGAAGGAAAACGTGGAAATCAACGAATGCTTGCTCCACATGGTAATTACCTTCGAAGGGTAACTAGTACCATGGATTCCCATCTAATTTCGACTGGCATGCAGAAACTATTTTGCCCGCTCCGAGTCTTTAACATTCCTAGCCTTTCGTTCTAATAACACTTACCCACAAAACGTAGCCGACCACGCAAGTGAGAAACGCAATCATAATTCCATAAACTGTTGGCAAAGTTTCCTTGCTGGACTCGCCCTCCTCCATATTATTGTCCCGCCGCGAACTTCCAAATCACAAACAGTTCATCCGCAGCACAATTGCGGTCACATCCGATCAACTTCCGCTGGAACGACACAAGTAACTGCGCCGTCGTCCTTCGCCGACATCAAGTAGCTATACGCAAAATCTATCAATCACAAATGGCACTCGTTTATCCAATCGATCGGCCCTTTTTCGTTTCACGTACAGCAAAGCAACTTATAAAGTAAAGAAACGAATGCTAATCAAGGAGAGATATTGCAAGAATTACTTAAAAAGATGTTAAGAAACATTCGAAGAAGATGAACTTTCTGATACCTTTGGTCAAATAATGAGAAGACAATTAATAATTCATATCTCCATTAAGATGTAACTTTTATTTAAAAAATCTGATAAAAATGGACCTTAACGATTCCTCGAAGAATCGATAAGAATTTTATGCCTCTACATCCACTGTTCCAAATACTCCAAATTTTCTGTTCAATTTTAACACAACGAAAATGGCATCATTTTCTCTCGGAGACGGAAAGAAGATAACAAGGGATTTAGATTGAAGTAACTACGACGAAAGGTGAGTTGGAGTCTCTCGTTGGTAGGCTATTGTGCACAGCAGAGCTACTGCCACTACCCCCGATGAACGATATAAACCCTTGCGAATCAATTTTAAGCCAATCGCGAAGACGAGGCGGAGCTTCTCAGGGAGCGGGTCGCCGTAAAAATCCCCAAGCGCTCAACGCAAATCCTCCTTATCGAAAGGAAACTTTCGTACCCCAACAAATAGCGACACGAATCCCTGTTGTCCGGCAACGGTAAATCGATAAATCTGGTTCCGTGCAGCTATTTGCCCGGTAAAGCGTTCGACCAGGAAACACGAGAGCACCGTGAGGAGGTGCAGAGGGAAGGAGGAAGCAGACGATTCCCGTTGGCCATCGAGGAGGAAGCAAGATTTATGGTGGTCACTTATCGAGACCGATCCCCCCCTGCACTCCATCATTTACGAGCTCCAGAAACGAGCATTTTTTTAGGGAGGCAACCCTGCTGCCCACGAGCGTTTTCCTTTCTTTTTCACGGTCGGGAAAGTGACCTAGCGTAAACGTGACCTTGATACGGCCGTGCTTCGACGAACATGCTTCGATAGGGGACGGAGGGAGTCGAGAGACCGTATGGGGCGTTATATAGATAGTCTATCGCGTGGGGAAGAGAGAAGTTTTGAAAACATGTATGTGATTTTTTAATTAGCCAAAACTTGAACTCATTGAACGAAGGCCTTAGATTTAATGCTAAAACACTTACGTCACGTGTGGGAATCATTTACCCAACTAAAGGATTAAATACAGTAGCGGACAAAAAACTTTTGTCGACCCTTCTTCGATCCACTCTACCTCTATTATTTTTGAACATCCACTCAAAACTGCAGCATGTGTCCAATATACATATTCTGATAGAGATTCGAAAACTGTATAAAACCCAGTTAAAGTTGAATTTATTTAACTAATAAACAAAATCCCTACGTAACATTAAACACGACAACGGCATTTTAAAGCTGTTAAAAAGTTGCCACTTTTGAAAAGTAAAAATCTGATATTTCGGGAGGGCACCTTCTGCTTTTAGGACGGCCTAAAAAATAACAAAGATAAAGCAAATCGAAGAAGTGGTAACCATTTTGTCCGCTACTGTAGTCCTACTAGGATCACTGAGAAGACGCACAATGTGGATGAAAAGACCTTCCAACAGCCGACTAAAGGAGCAACGTGTTTCAATCGCGTCACCTTAAGTTCACAGAACTCCGCGCACTATTTACAAGCAGAGCACCGATACACTTCTCACTTCCGCGCAACACCACTGCATTCGACCCGAAGCAATCGGAAAAGAAACGATTGGCAAGGGACAGCCGCCGATAGGGGTTCCTCTTCGTCCAAGGAAATTCGTGCTGAAAGCACCTGACATCGACTGTCGATGAGGAGTGATGGACACTGACTGGCTCGAAGAGCTGCCTATATTTAACGCCAGGGTCAACGTCGACTCTACCTGATTGCCAGTGAACGAAAGCGCGGCAGGGGAGCGAAGACAGGGGAACCCGTGAGAAAAATTCCTCGCCCAATGAGGCTCGAGAGGCCACTAGTTTCTGGTTTTCGGCACACGTGTGCTTCTGGCCCCTAGCAGACCGCTGGACGCGGAAACGCGTATTAATAGTTCGGTGGAAATGGAATCTAGGTGAGCTACGGGGAAACACGGCGAACAAGCTGTTACGTACGGGCTCTCGTTCGGGGCTGAGACGAATTCGCGCCGGATTCGACTGGATGTCCTGGCGATTTATTGTCCAGGCGCAAGATCGATCGGATCGTGAACTGACGCTCTTGCCGCGGTTTAGAGGAGAATCCGAGGATCCTCTACTCGTGCTTCTTCACTCGCTCGACCACCCTGCTGGTGTCCATTGTACGGGATTCAGGTTTTTGGCGGGAAAGCTAGAGGCACGCTTGGAAAAGTTCGATTGGGTATCTTGGACCCTAGTAGCATTTATTTGTTGGGAGTTTGTTGAGCCAATGACGTGTTATCCGTTGGCCAACTGTTGAAGTGTCGCGCTATTTTTAAATGGGCCAACGATTGTAACCAACGTAGGCCCAACGTCACTTAACACGAAAGCCCAACCGAAGGTTTCTTTCCATAGGCCCAACTGGGCCCAACTGAAGGCTTCCTTCCAAAAGACGTCTTAAAAAGGTCCAGAAGGCGTCTTAAAGAACTTCAAAAGACGTCGTAAATACGTCTTCTTCAGGTCTGGTTTAGGAAAAAAAAAAAATTCGCGGTGAGGAGAATCGAACCCAAGCTTTCCGCTTACAAAGCAACCGCTGTTCGCAGCTGACCAACACACTTCCTTGTAAACACTTATAATTTCTAGTTACATAAATAGTATTAATTGTTTATGAAAACTGTGCAGTGACGCGAAATATTCTACAAAATATCATCATCCGACTTTTAGACTCATTCCTTAAAATTTCACATATGTCTTAAGACAGACGTCCTCATTACGTATTCATAAATAAGAAATGAAAAATCACAACAGGTTTTTTGATGTAGCAAATTTTCTGACGGTTGTAAGACGACATTTAATCATCGTTGTAAATTTTTTGTTAATTAACCAACCATAGTAATTGTAGGCCCAACATTGGATATTCGTTGGCAAACTGTCGTAAGTTTTTGTTAATTAACCAACCATAACAATTGTAGGCCCAACATTGAATATTCGTTGGCAAACTGTCGTACCTTTTTGTTAATTAACCAACCATAACAATTGTAGGCCCAACATTGAATATTCGTTGGCAAACTGTCGTAACTTTTTTGCCCTAGGCCCTGTGTTGGGAATTTGTAGGCACAAACACTAACTATATCCCAACTAATTCCCAACTGTTGGCAACCGTTGGCCAACCAAAAATGCTACTAGGGGAACTGTGGAGGGTGTGTGTTTCTTCGTGGATTTAAGTGATCCTCTTGATTTTATTTGCGTTTGTTTTATCTAGAGTTGAAAGTTGAACATTTTCTAATGGTGTTTTATAGTTTGCTAGGTCACGTTGTGATTGTGACTTTTCTTTGTAAGGAAGTCCGTGATGTGGGTTCGAAATAGTTTGAAGAGTGAGTTCTAATGTTCAAGGGGTGACACCACTGTGACGGCTGGAAAAGTAAGCCATTTTTAAGAATTTTTTTTCGGGAATAATTTACAGTTTTTATATGAAATTGTTATTGCCTACCTTTAGTACAATGTCTTAAGAGACTATTAAAAAAAATGAGTAGAAAAGCATGCATAAATTTTAATATATTAATTAATCTTCTAAGACCCCTCACGCGCGCTGGTGGAATGTGTAACTATGGAACAGCGGGTCCGAAATCAATTTTCATTTTTTTTTTATAAACTATATGTGTGTAGTTTCCGTTGCATGGACCGATTTCTTAAAGAAATTATTTATGTAAAAATGGTGGGCTTTAGAAGAAAAGTTTCGAAAATCCTTTAATTAGATGGACAGTTTTTCGAGCGTATTTAAAACAATTTGTATTCGATCACAGAATCCGTACATTTAACTTGGGATGGAATTTTGAATACATTTGATGATTATTTACAGATTCCTCAATATCATTAATATTCGAATCCGATACACTTCAATCTAAAATATCGAAATGAAAAAAAAAATGATGAAATAGACATTCTTTGATGCTTTTTCTATAATATCCTGTTATTTGTCAAATTTCATTCATAATGGCGACAATTGCAATTCCAGATTGCCACAATAATTCACGAAAATCCCAGAATCCTCAACGCTGCACAGCGAAACGCGAAAATCACGGAAACAAGGCGAGGGTTTAGTGCATTTTCGTTCGATGCGATTTGCAAACCGAGCACAAGTTTCGGAGCAGGACTCGCTATAAATCTGACCTCCATTTGTGGAAGGTTCCACCGGGAATTTAATAGATCAGTTGAATGGCGCTGGTACGAACAAATCGAATCCATAAAATCGTGGAAAAACAGAGTAGCCCCGGGAAACACGCGTTTAAATGTTTGAGCATTTTTCAGCAATTTTTAACGAACGTAGTACATGCATCCAACTTCAATCGAAGCGTTCAGCGTCGCTTCACAGTTTCGCGGGTTTTATTTCCTGAATCGGCGGGATGATATTTTTCCCCACTCGATGCCGACGGGAACGAACGGGGAGAACTCTTAGCCGAGTTTCGACGATAGACAAAAGCGAAGCTGCACGAAACTCGGCGATGTAGCCTTTGATAACGCGATAAACGTGTCGAGAAGCTGAATTTAATAAAACGCTTGTAGCTGGCGCGTCAAATATTTCTCGACGCAACCATGAATATGTTAATTTTGAAACTGAGAAACTCCGCGCAGTTGCGAACAAAGTGCTATCTCCCCCAGCGAAGTTGTGTCATTTACGTCTTCTATAAGTATTCAGATGCAAATTGAAATCCGCTGAAAATCTCTACGAACGAGGAAGCTACCAGAGAGCCAAGCTCAATTTCAATGGGTTTCGTCAAGGTAACCAGAGAATTATTCGCATTCTCCCATAGTTATAATTAACCGCAATTCTGACCACACAACATAGAATAACCATACACCTTTAATTAACCTTTTCTTATACCTTTATATAAAAAATAGTCAAGAAAATCGGAGAAGGCAGAGGGTTGAAAGAAGACTTCCAACCTATATTACAGTGGTGTCTTTATTAACCGATTTACTAGAACTTGTAGTTGTTTCAATTAATTCCATTTTCGATAAATTTCGTTTATTAATGCTGCAAATTATCTATGATGATGGTGGTGGATCAAGGCACTCGCAATGTTAGTCATCGACAATTAGCCCGCTGCATTAGGATACGGGTGGAAGCAGCATTCGCATTCAAACGATAATTGCCACTTCATTGGGTTAATACACACGAAATGCCATTTTTCTTAATTAAACTTGCCATCGTGATCATCGAATTGAGACCCCATGTGGGTTTGACCTGGACATTGCGATCTCTAGACGTAAATCCCATGGGATAATCCTGAAGTTGAATAAACGATGATTAAAGTAATCGTGACAGCTTCGTACAAGTGTCAGCTTCAAGAAATGAAAAGAAATTCGTAATTAGGGAGTTAATGCACTAAGAAATCTAAGAGACAGGTAGACTAAATACCAAGTTCGAAACTTGTATGAGCCCTCAAGAATTTTTTTTTAAAACCAATAAAGGTTTATTGCTGTCTGTTACTGTCACCCATATTTCTTAATTTTAAGAGACACCTCCGGTGTGCTTAAAATTTCAGTTAACTTTAGCGTACTTTAGTTTTGTATATTTAACAATGAATTCTTTTCTTTTACAGTAGATGCTATACATTTGCTAATATTATATTTGCTCCTTTTGAACAAGTGTGATTAGTAAAATGCGCGACAAATTAACGCGTCTGGCCGAATGCTAAGGCATTTTCGAACGCTGAGTTAATTCGTTCTTCCCAGGTAAAAGATTAATAGAAAGAATAAGCTTGCCTCTTTGATTTAAATGAATATTCTGGCCCGATCTCGATAAATTTGTGAACGATTCCAACGAATTCTTGAACGATCGGCTATTATTCGATTAACGTAAACGGCACCAACAATCAGATCACTACTGTTGTACCTTCATCCAGCCGATTTTGAACGCAATACCGGCGATATCCGAAATAATCGGTTGGCTGCTGGTGAAAAAGTTATCAACGTGTCGGAAGCAATCACGAATCCAATTACGATCGACGTTCTGCTCGCAGCTTCTGCGTTCTCTATTTGCATTCATCCCTCTTTTTTTCTCTTTCGTACAGTACATGGAGTTCCATGGGCAGCCGCGATCATGATTTAAGCATCCAAAACGAGCCACTTCTTGCAATGGAAGTTACCATTAATTATCGTTGCAAGCAAAGACACCGGGTCCTTTTAAACTTATCTTTAGTTGCTCTTAAGGGGTAAAACCACTCTAGAGGCAGAAAAAAAGACCTAAATTTGATAATTTATTTTTTGGAGTATGACAAACGGAATAAAATTTCTTTTCAGAGGGTTTATTTAACACATATTGAAGTACGAAAAACAATTTTTTTATTGTCATTTTCATGCAAAATGGCGATGACAGAGCCCGTCGTCGAAAACAGCTTTTTTGAAAACACCGCCACGGGAGTCCGGGAACATAAATTAAAAAAAAATTATAATCTATATACAATTGGCTTTGGAAGTACGTAGGGGTTTTTTTTTTAATCAATTTTTGTGGAAGTGGTGCACTTTTTAAGAAATAAATCGATTTTTTGCCCTAAACATGAGCATTAAATTGTTTGTAAAAAAAGTTTACATTCAATCAAAAAACGGCTACGTACTTCCAAAGAGAATATTGTTGTGAAGCTATTGTAAAATTTTCAAATCGATCCATGCAATAGTCTCCGAGAAATCCGTCCTCCCAGTTTGAAAGAAGTGGTTTCGACGACGGGCTCTGTCGCCGCCATTTTGTATGAAAATGACAATAAAAAAATTGTTTTCCGTACTTCAATATGTGTTAAATAAACCCTCTGAAAAGAAATTCTATTTCGTTTGTCATACTCCGAAAATAAATTGTCAAATTTAGGTCTTTTTTTCTGCTTCTAGAGTGGTTTTACCCCTTAACCGATGCATTACTAAATAGGGTAGAACCCCCAATTACTGACACCTACCCAATTACTGTCACCTTAAGCTATTTTACTGAAAATAACGAATAAATAAACGTTGTAAAGTCATACACAAAAAGAATTATGTAATTCAACCTATAATCTATACGCTAGAAAATACACCACTTAATATTTATTTTTCATTAATTTCTATAAGACGATACAAAATTTTAATTTGATGACAACAGTGGAAATGGCGACTTCCTTACTAGTGAAAGAGAAAACAGGGCACTAAAGAAAGGGCTATAATTACTATATTTAAATTATTTACATAATAAACAATAATTTTTTAGTACAATAGAAGTATCATAGAAAGTCACAACGATCGTAATATAACGATTAATTAAGCCTTTTTAATTAATATATGGGTGATAGTGATTGGTACAAGCGTTTCAAGCATTTTGGTATTACTGTCATAGCAGTAGTTGCTCATGTACATGAGACGACATAACCGTAAAATGAGTAATAAACAGTATTAGGTTAGCTGGCAGTAATTTTAAAGGTGTCAGTAATAGATCTAGAAATATGTTTTTTAGATTAATGAATTTATATATAAAAATAGAAATTCTAAGACCCACAAAATGTTTTTCATGAAGTAAGCATATTAAACCATAATAAAAAAAATAAAAAACTTATACTTGTAGTCAATAAATACAGATACTATGCAATAATATTAGAGTCAGTCCTTAATGTGTCAGTGATTGGGGCTTCTACCCTATTCAACTTAAGTAATTTCAAAATGAACAGCGAGAAGCGACATTATACTTTAAAAAGGTGACAACGATTATTTCTCTAAACTCTGACTCTTAACATCGAAGTCCAACAATTTAACAATATTCTAACGTAAGTCTATCGTCATTCATTTAATCACCTAGTGGAAATGGGACCGAATAGAAACACACTTAAACTCCTAAATGGAAACCTTTAAACCAAATTCTTGAAAATTCTACCTTGCAAATTTACCAACCCCAAGAATCTCTCAAGAATTCCCAACATTCCATCTCCGCAGACAGGTTTCATTCCCAAATTACACATCTACCAATTCCTTCGCCCCGTCGACACACTGCCCTTCAATAAACCCACCGTTATACTCCTCGACAACCTTCGATAAAACTTCCCCTGTCACGGGAAAAAGAAGCGACAAAAGTACCACCGTACAAGTGTTTCACACTGTCACCGTCTGCACGGACTTTCGGGACATTCGACGCCACGCAAATTGGCAATTAAAGCGGGGCTCGCGCGTGGCCCCCGAGTCCTCGGACGGGGGTCGAGGAAAAGTGCGTTACCGATTAATCGAAGTAAAGCTGACCAGCAAATTACAAAAGCAAACAAGCCGGCGTCCCAGCGACACGAAGATGGCCTAGTGAACGCATCAGAGGGGCGTCCTTCGGTAGCGCATAAAATGCAATTTGGTGGGTGTCAGACGGCCGTTACCGTTGCCTGATACGCTTCCACAGGCGGACGCGTTACGAAATTTAATTGGATTTATCGATCGGTTTTCTGATTCCCATTTCCCAACGCCGGCTATCGGCGGTGCCACGTGAAAATTCGGCCTGCGCCGCCAGGGTGTAATCGACATCGTAAACCGTGGCCGGATCGGTGATTTTCTTCTCGCTTTGCCGGAGATTTTCAGGCATTTTCGGAGGACTGCCACTTCCTGACGAGTTCGTTGTGTTTCGTCACTGTGACGCGCGACTTCTCGCGCACGCACGCGTGCAATTTGCATTCCTGCGCACGTAGCAGGTAGGAGTTTAATCGAAGGAGATTAATGGGGATGAAGAGTGCTGAGAGGGGATGGAAGGTGGAATAGGTAACTTTCTGGTTGTCCAGTGATGGCAGTGTGTTTTACGGGGGATTCAATGGTAGTAGCTATGGATGAGGGTAATAGAGTGTTTAAGAAAGGGTGGTGGTGTAGTCGAGATAGGGATTGAGTGACTTGCGGAGATTGATTAAGCAGTTCAGTTGAGTTGCAGAGGCTGGGGTTGGTTTATGTTGTGGGGGATGAAGTTGTATTTATGGTCGATGTAGGTGGGGGAGTGTTAGAATATGCGGGCTTTTAAAGAACTTTGAAGGGGTTTTGAAGAGAGTGAGAAAATGTTTATGCTCTTCGTTTCCAAATTTATAGTTTTTAAGGATGTCAAACTGTAGGCTTTCCTAACAGTTTATGGTGTAAAGTGTAATGTATATCCACTGCCAGGGCCGGCTTAAAAATTTCAGCGTCCTGGGCTAAAAACATTTGGCATCCCAATACCTCACGTATTTACCAACTCTATACACCGTAGGTACTGCAGTTTATTCCAAATTGGTGCGGTTGTCCTGTCTCTCCTCTCATAAAAAATTGAAATGAAAAATGCATTTCAACATATATATACTTGATATCGCTGGCGCCCCTGGGCTATGGCTCGTTTAGCTCATTGGATAAAGGTGAAGTTCCACGGCGCGTGGCTCGGCGAGCTTGGCGCGAGACTCGCCGAGTCCCAAGCCGTGGGGATTCGCTGAGCCTGGGCGAGCCGAGCCGATTCGCCGAGCTTGGGCGAGCCGAGCCAATTCACCGAGCCTGGACGAGCCGAGCCCACTCGTCGAGCCACGCGCCGTGGAACTTCGCCTTAAGGAGGCCCCCTACATTTCAGGTCAAACACACAAGTGTTTCCTTCTGGGTTCTCAAAAGAAGTGTCCAATTTCCTTAAAAAAACACCTCCGAGGTAAAACAGTTGATTGCTAGCACTAGAAAATCTTGAAATCCCAATTTCTACTGACATATGCAGTGTTTCACATAAATAGTTAAAACATTTGCCATCGATTCATGAGATTCTTCCTATTTGATTTCCTGTTTGGTCAACTTCTACTGGTAAGAAAACATTTGATCAAAAAACCTAAGCAGTTGGCTAATGAATTAACATGGAGGCTTGATGATTCTTGGGTACTTATGTATGCAGGCAGGTCAGCAAAGACATCGCGAAAGGAGATGGAAGGCGTGTCAAATCGTCAGTAGGGGGTGAACGTACGGTCCCCAACAAGAGGAGGTAATCCCATTTAAGGTAGCCACGTAGGCTGATCACGTTTTAGCCGATGTCATGTTTCTGTCACTTTGAAATTCGAGAACTGTCACGTAGTTTGCGCGGCACGGCTCTTTAGTGAAGGAGACGTGGTCCTTACAGAATGACCGACTGGAGGATCCGCGTGGGGCAGACAAAGGAAAAAGCAGAACTAATGAAACGAGAATAGAGAGAAGAACCTTCAGACCGTCAGGAAGAGAAGAAAGAAAGAAAAGAAAGCGTCCAAAGTAAAATTAAGTGACATTAGTAAATTGGGGTTAAGTCACAAAGTTAAGTAAGTGTTGCCTTACCCTTCTAAACCCCAAATTTTTGAGCACCATTTTCTAACAAAGTTTTTACTAATACGATCTATGGACTTGATGCATCGTCACGAACCATCTACGTGGGAAATCTAAGCTAAATCGACTACCTGAACCACAGACGAGGTATAGGATAGACCTATCACCTTACGGATGTTCGTATCGCCACCCAAACTGTGTTGCCGACCCATAATTTGAGGACTGAATGTAGTGGCATCTGCTCATGAACAGCGTCCAACTCAGCAACTACTCTGAAATGCGTTGAAATGCTGAAAGGTGTGTGCGTGCTTGTATACGAGTTACTTGTTTAGAGTGTGAGTTTGACATAGAGGGTGGGCTTCGTAAACTCAATTTCAAAGGACTCACAAGGAGTCGCAAAATCCATTTCGGGGATGCAGACACTATGGCGCTCAAAAATGGTATTTCTTCAAAGCTCGTGCAAGCTATAAATTGCAAGATGACATTGTTTATTAGTACTTTGCGTGTAGCAGAACCCTTTCACGTATCGTACGCCGAAAAGTGTTAAAAATTCACGCTGTTACTGACATACCCGCAACTTTCTAATGCACTGTTTAATCACTCTAGTGAAGTAATAATAATTGGATCCTAGGTGCCCCGGGTATTAGTTTACCGCCAACACTGAAATTTACAGTCAAATCTAATTCTTTAAAGCCTTGCAGAAAGTTGCATGAGAAACAAGTAAGTATGTCACTCAGAATTATTCATCGAAATATATCTCCAAATATTCCTGCAACCATTCGTTGACACCAAATTCAACTAATTCAAAAATGTATTTATACATTATAATTAATACTATGTAATACGTATAAGCATTAACATTCATTTATCGAATGATTAAACATTGAGAATAAAAGAGAATTCATTCGGCGTTGAAAATCATTTCCAAGTCCAAGGCCAAAGGTTACTAATTGCTTGATATCTCGAGTTGTATCGATCATAGTTGATAATAATTTATATTGGGCGGTTAGTGCAAATGTTGTTAACATTATTTGTCACAGCAATAGCCACTGGAGTGGATATTTTAGCGAAAAATCCATTTTTGCTGAAGAATTCGTTGGATTTGGCAATTGTAATCAACCGTCGACCTTGTTTTGATTGGAGGATATCGTTTCCCGAAGCCTATGTAGGGAGCTTACGGAGCTCCATGTACTCAGTCGTTGTCGGTCTTCCGCGCCTGGAGGACCTACGGGGACCCTGGAACTCCCGAGCCACGTGGACCTACTGGACTTCCTGGACTTGCTGGGGACCTGGTCAGGGATTCAACCCTGGTCCTTCCTCCACCCCCGGAGCTCCCGAGCCACCTGGACCTACTGGACTTGCTGGACTTACTGGGGGAACTGTTCAGGGTTTCAACCGTGGTCCTTCCTCCGGCCCCTCGCCTGCCTGCCCTGGGATAGCTGATTCGGTTGGTGACGATGAAATTTTGGGGTTCGTTAAGCCATTTAAAATTTTATTGTTCTACCAAGGTCGAAACTGATTTCTCTCCCTTTCTAACTGATTTCTTCGATTGTTTTTCATCATCTCTCCTATTTCATGCATTCTTTCGCCGATTTTTGCATGAGTCGTTCTATTTCGCGTATTTCTTCGATGGGTTTGCACGATCTGTCCTATTTCATGCATTTTTCCGATGGGTTTACATGATTTATTTTATTTCATGCATTTCTTCGAGGGGTTTACACGATTTGGTTTATTTGATGCATTCCGTCGATGGTTTTGCACGATCTGTCCTATTTCATGCATTTCTTCGATGGGTTTACATGATTTATTTTATTTGATGCATTGGTTTGATGGTTTTGCATGATTTGTTCCCTCTCAGGCATCTCATCGATGGGTTTATATTTCCTGCTCTTCTGCATGTATGTATCTCTACGATGGTTTTTCATGCTCGTGCGTGGTCTTCAATAGGTCGAAATTATCTCGATCGGCACCAACTCAATAAGTTTTTCCATAATTTCCTTCCAGGCCGACCACACCATTACTAACCTAACGCAGTTGATTGTTTCAGCTATTCAGGTTCTCCCTTCCGCGGGGAAGGGAGACAGTGAAATAATATATTTAAAAGAAAATAGTGAAAAGTGATAGTGAAAAGTGAAAATGAAAAGTGATAGTGAAAGAAGACATCTGAGGAAGCCTAGGTTAATTTATTATAGCATGAAGTATTTAAGGCCCCATGTAAAATTGCCAAGTAGTCACTGAATTTTATTAACTTTGTTGCTGGTTTGCTGGCTCCTCATCCCTGATGACGAGGTCACCGCTGCTTCCGTTTCAGTCGAGCATGGAATCGGTATGGGTGGATCAGTTTCATCCCCTGTGGTTCTTGTCCAAAGGTAAAAGTTTCGGGCGTAGGGTGTGTACCCTTTGGTACGCTGCCTGCGTAAGTCTCCCTGTCCGACTGCCCAATCTCCGCGTTAGTCGGCTTGAGTCAGGTCACACCTAGTGTTGCTGCTGACGAGTCGCTCGGAGCAACAGGAATCGTCTGGGAGGCGCCGAGCGCTTTTCCCTTTCGACTCGGACAGCAGGGTGGTAGGAACTGCGCCGTCCAATTCCCATTTCATGCTTATTTCCTTCTCTGCTGAATTTATTTTAATCGAATGATTACTTGGCAGTTCCCTAGATTCTGTATCTAAACCGAAGAGATCGATGGAACATTGTTTCCATCCATCTCTTCGGTTTAGTAGGCTAAGGGTTTCATGTACAGGGAGATCGATGGAAGTTTGATTCCATCTATCTCTCTACGGGTCTCCAAGCGCAGCAACCTCCTTATGGTGAGACCTGGTAATCGGTGAGAACCGAGCCGATGGCTGCGATTGTCTAATATTACAGTTGGATATAATTCTTTGACTTGCAATACTGTGGTAGAATGTAAGAATAAAATATGTAACTCGAAAAGTTGTTCCATGGTTCCTACCCGACTCCAGAACACGAGTATCGTGTTAAGATGATAGAAGGATAAGTGCAAGTTGGAATATTTCAGCGAGATACTGGAACTGATGGGTTTTTGATAATTTTTTAAGTCCTCTCTGCTTCAGCACCTTTTTGCAATATACCAAGTTACAATTCCGGGGCGAGGTATTCCACGTTACATCATGAAAGCATGTGATCCACAAATAATGTTGTTGTTTATATAAATTTTTATGTTAAATAAATTTGTTTTGCGTTAAATAAACCCGAATAGAACGGCGAGGTTAAAAGGCGTATGTGGTCTTGTTTTGTTGTGATCCTTCTTTCTCGGTCGTTGCACGGAATACGTTTATAAAACAATGTTTAAATTGTCACACTAACAGAATCATTTGTAAATCGCGGGTTTCGAATGAGCTAGTTTTACACGTGTAGAATTCTAATTCCTACCACGCGCAGCGTTACAATACGTTTCGAGACTTCACCGGTAACGTTGCATGCGACACTAAAATGGCAAGGGGGTCCTAGGACCCCCCAAACCGGGGACAGAAAAATGCATCGGTTGATAGGTCTATCCTATACCTCGTCTGTGGCTCAGAATTGCACAAGCTTACCAACAGTGGTAAGAGGGTTTCGCTCTTATCGATATCTACGGGTGATTCTGTTTTACCGACAGCTGAAAGGGTTGGAAATCTCTTATCGATCACAGATTGCATTTACCAGCTGCAGATACCATTCTACCAACTACAGGCAACTTATCATGGAACGGGATTAGCCGATAAAGTAGATTGAACGCCGAAGAACAACAATAACAAAATACATTGTAAAGAGATCCACAGGGTGAAAGCTCACGTGACTCATAAAAAAAAACGTATAAATGGAACGATGCCTCAGCAGCCGCAGAGTGTAACGTTTGAAATTCCCACGCAGGTCGTTGTAATTTACAGACTGGTCGATACTTTGCGCGAGGAATCGCAAAAATTCAAATACAATGCTCGCGATTGTATGCAACGAGGTGCTTAACGTCGCCAGGGACACGGCAAAGGAGCAAACGAGGAAGAAACGAACGAATTCTATGCAAATCAGAGGGGCGTGGCGCTGAATTCTCGGATGTATCATTATCATCGACCAGATTTATTACATCCTACGTGCAGTCATACGATTTGCAGGTACATAGAAACGTGTCCCTCGAGCGCATCGGAGAATATGTATCGACGATGGTTTTCCGCTGATGTGGGTAATTGCGATGGAACAATGCGATGCACATGCGAAGTGGAACCGTAGGAGAGCTTAGGGAGCTTAAAGAATTTAGGAATGCCACGCTTGTGCAAAAGCTTCTACACTTTTACGGAGGGAACTGGAGTAACACCCTCAAAGTGTTTGATGCAGGACTTTGATGAGCATTTGCGAGGATGTAAAGCAGCTGGAAGTAAGACCTATGTGTCTTCTTTTATCTGTGCAGATCAAGGGTAAGAGATGAAATCACCCTGCAGGTGTGCAGGTTATTTTCTACGAAACATTTTAAAATATTTGTCCCATCAATTTTCCCGAATCTTCTAGTTTTTAAGATAGCATTAGGTAGCGTGTTGCTTAGTTTCGAATGTTTCACTCAAATTCAATTTTTTTGAATGCGCACTGCGACTTTTTTTCTCTTTAATTAATAAACAACATTTATAGGAGAAATAATTTACATCAACGATAATTTCCACGACAGTAATAAATTCTTTCCAGATCGACAAGCAAGTATATTACTGCATGCCGAACGAGTACTCTCAATTAATGTTGGCATAATTATTCAGACACTGCACAGAACAGGAAATCGATACGAGAAATATCTCGACGTTCGCCACTAAGGAATTAAAATCTCGCCTCCCGGTGTAGTTTCTCACATTCTGACATCTGGGTGAAGGCATATTAATTTCGCGAAATCCTGGTGGTGGACCACAATGCGTTCGCGTGATCGTAGAACATAGGGGTGTAATTTTTCAATTTGCGCCAGGGTAAAAGGAAATTCTGCACCATGAAAGTTTCCTGCAGCAATACATCTGCAAGAGTTTCTGTCGAGCGTACTCTTCCGAGGCAACCGCGAAAAGGGAAGTTTATGCTGTAAAAGTTTCACGCGCTGCGCGTACAGGGGGGCGCAAATAACATAATTTTCTTAACTTTCTTATCATGAATTTCCCCCCCGAGGAAGCAGCAATAAATTTGCGTCCCCTGTTAATGTTGGTCGCTTAAAGTTGCTTGCAACTTTAAAATCCAAGATTGCGAGAACCACGCTACTGCTGCCATTATCGTAATGTAGCGTTTAGGTATGAAAGCACTGCGCAATCATAAATATGAGAGGCATCCAGCGTGCGTTAAATATTATTTATACAGAGTGCTATACACTTGGGCGCATTGATTCCTTAAACTGAAATGTAAGTCGTCCGATTTCAGAGTCCGAAGCAAGTGAAACACAAATATATCTGAAGAATAAGAGAAGGAAAGAAAACTTTCTGAAGCTTAAAAGAAAATTAATTCTACTAGATAAAATTATTCCTAAAAAATATTCCAACCCCAATCTAACGATACCACCAAATATCAAGCTACAAAAAAAAACGTACAAATTTACTTCTAAGGTCATACTTCTTATCGCAAAAATTCCCTAATAGCAATTTTCGAACGGCATTTTAATACATAACTAGTTCAAAAGTACCTAATATTGTACCACTTCGAGGAAACGCCGCGCACTTAAACAATAAAGATTACGACCAATTCACACAACCCCCCGATCCATCGATTTCCCTGAATCCAGGGATTCCCCTTTGAAATTTAATATTTTCATAAAGTCCGGGCGCAAACGAACCGAGCGGCCGTCCAATCTGAAGATTAAATCACAATTAGTCGCCCCGTGCCGGGCCGAGGAAATCTACCGAGCAGAATACCCCGCCGCGATCGATTAATTGCCAGTGGAGTTCGACGGTCCGTCCCTGCTCCCCAATCAACGCGACAGAAAAGAAAGGAAAAGGAAACATCGCCGCTGCTATTCCAGATTCCCGTATGTGGAGAACGAGGAGGAGGCCATTACTCAGTCTGTCAAGCACGCACGTCCATGACGATCGCGACGTTTCCTTACGACGCCACCGGCCAGCTCCTTTTTCAAAGCTGCCTGCCTACCGGCTCACCTACCCGCCACCGACTCACCTCTGCACTCTCCGGCGGAACAAGGAAAAACACGGGTCGTTAAGGCCCCCCCCGCACGTATCTCGGGGAACGGGCGTGCACCACTACCCTCCGGATTGGATTAACTTCATCGCTTTTAAAATGGCAGCCCTGCAACGGACGCAAGAACTTCGCAGGGTCTGACGCAGCGCCTAGCTACGATGCTCTATAACTGGCAGCCACCGAGGCAGGCTAGCGGGATGCTCGGTTGTTAGTTGATTAATAGTTGGGTGATACGCCTACGATGATGCAAATGCACGTGCAATTGGGGTTTATCGATCGAGCGTGACTTTCCGATTTAATAGTTCGACAAAGTAGCGGTCTGGATGCTGTTGCTTTATAGGGGATCAATTATACAGTGCTGTGGTTTAGCACTGGGGTTTACGGCACCCGCCGATTTGACGGATTTCAAATTTTGGAAAGGAATAGCGGAAAAACTATAGCATTAATTATAACCAATTTGTAACGTAAATTAATGATTCTATTAGCGTCCGTAAACCTAGCGTTAAAACGGGCTAGTTTTCTGGGACATTCAGTCGATTGTAGTACGTGTATAGAGTTGAGGGAAACTTTTAATCAATCTGTGGATTCTGATGCAGAGGAAAGGTGTTTTACGATGAGCTCAGATGTTCGAAGGAAGATGAAATCTCAATGCGACTATTCCAGTTAACCAGAGGATCTGCCAATCTGATAATACTATAGATTATATAGCACACGTTGGGTTGGATCTCAAGAAACTATCCGCACCAACATGCTCCCTTTCACAAGAACCGAGTTCCATTCGATCTTTCAGTGAATTTCTCTGAACTTCGCTGGAAACGGGGCCCGTGGACGGCGTTCGTTCGCGAGTGGCCGATTCTTTTAGACGCCGAGCCGATCGTGACGCGAGGGAAGCACGTCGCGAGATCGGCTGGGAGATTCAGAGTGACCTAAAGCCAGAGAGCAAGGGTGATAAGTTTCGTGCGAAGGAGCCGACAAAGCAGCTTATATGGCAACTCACAGCGGCGACTCGTTTCGCCAAAGCGGTTTTCTATCCCGCGCTATTCGCTCCCGTAGAATGCAGAAGGACAGCCGAGGCCTGTCGGCTATATTAGTGTACCGCTTGTACAAACAGGCTGAAGTTGGAAGTGAACGAGTGAAGGAGACGGCGAGAGACGGGAGACCGCGAAGCGAGAGACAACCAGCACTGACACAGGGTGCATTGAACGAGAACCTATCAAACTTCTAATCAAATGGACGGAAAATCGATTCCATTATGGATTCTAGATGCACTTTCTTCCAGAACCAATGAACAGCTTGATGGCAAGAGATCGACATCAAGGTCGCTCTGAAACTTTCTATTAATAAAACGTTGAAACGTCTCTTCTGTGCCCATTGACTTTGAAAAGAATCTTCATCTGTCATCCTCGCGTATGCGTGAGTTTTCGATTTGGATCTCTTAGAAGACATGGACCTAAGAATTCTATATTATTTCATATTCAAAACTGATGAAACTACGCCACTGGAAGATCCCTATTTTATTTAGTGGATACAGTTGTGAAGGGTTTCAAGAATCAATGAATATTTCAGTAAAACAGGTACCTAGATGGCAGGTCTGAGTTTGCTCTAAAAATTTTTATAAATGCATTAAGAGGTTACCCACACAGCACACAACATCCCGAGGACGTCTGTTTTAGGTCCGTTCTAGGACTGTAGGTCTGAATGTCCCGATTGGTAACAAAACGTCCTCGGGACGTCTGTGGACACCTCTGGGATGTCTATAGACGGTTTCGGGACGTTTTTGGGACATTGTGTAACTACAGTGGCGCCATCTGTACAAAGTCCTAAAGACATCCTTGGGACGCGTTTGGGACGCGTTTGGGACGTGTTAAATACGTGTTTGGGACGGCCTTGGGACGCTTTGAGGACGTCGTGTGCTATTGTAGGGATCCGATAAGGTTCATCGACATATGCCACCAGAGGGCTACCCGGCTCGAGAGTTTCTCGCTGGTGTTCCATTGCCCTCCGGTTGGTATATATAAGAGTTCTGTCGCAGTCCTGATACCCAGCGTGTCTAAGGCAGGGTTCCGCCAGGTAAGCCTTACTCACGAGAGTCCTCTGGCGGACCCGGGACGAAAGGCTTAATTTATCGATAAAAATAGGTCTTAATTACGTTTTTCGAACGCCTGTTTAGTCCTAATCCATGCGCTTAAAAGACACCACGTACCCGGGACCACTGTTTTGGTAACATTCGTCATTCAGAGGACCTATATAAGCCGTTCGTGGGACATTCGGGACGTCCTCGGGATGTTCGGTACGGCTGGGACGAACGTCCCCGGGACGTTTTGGGGACGATTGTGGGTTATGTCTACTTTTGAGGTCTGAAAAAACATGTATATTCGGGAATTTTTGGGGGATAAAATTGAAGGCTTTTTTAATCAAACTTTTATGTATTCGAAAGTGTACATATTAAACTATTTGTGGTAATTTTTGCGATGGAAAATATAAATAAATAAAATAAATATCAGCGATCTCCCGGCAGCGATTTTTTTTCAGTAGTTTGCGCCGTTTGCGGTGACCACTCTAATTTTGACCCGGTTCATGCGAAATAAAAAATTCGCGGGAATTTAGTCAGTAAAAATTAATTGGCTACAAAATGGCGGCTTCTCATAGGAAGAATAGCTCTCATGTTTCATAATTTTTCATCTGTAAAATAAAAACTACGCAACGGAAATAATATAGATAATCTAATGCACTAACTAAATTTGGTCGAATTTTTTATTTCTGATGAACCAGGTCAAAGCTACAATGGTCGCCGTAAAGTGCTTAAATAAAAAAACGCTGCCGGGAGATCGCCTATAATTCCATTATTTATTTAGATATCGCAATGCAAAAAAACTACAATAACTTTAAAATAAGTACTTTCGAATATACAACCGTTTATTTAAAAAACTCTTCAAATTTAAACAAAAATCCCGAAAATACTTGTGTTTTCAGACCCTCTAGGCATAACTCCTTAAGACACTCCCCTGTCTACTGCCATTAAAAACAATCCTTTTTAACACTTCATCTGTCATCCTTGCATCTACATAATATTTCAATTAAATTGCACCATTCGTCACCGATAAAGCATACCTATTCCTTTCCAAGACCCAGTTAAGAGACTTTAAAAAATCACTGAATAGTTGAATCCTCAAAATTTAAAAAATATAAACAACCCGCGCGGGGGTTGTATTTATATAAAATATTAACTGCCTGCAGCGTTACACGTGTAACTAATTGAACGCAATCGATCATTCACAGTTGACAGTATCATGCGATCCCCGAACATCTTCGATCGTGAAACAGAATGGAATATCGCTTACCGCCGAGTTCGTCGTCTGCACGGGCACCTTTGTCCCGAGCCCAGAGAGCCGTCCGAGACACCTACGCGCGCAATCGGGATCGTTATCCTCGCAAATCGGGCAGCCTACCGTGGAGGAGCCCCCTGCTTCCCTGAGCACGTGGTTGCTGCTGGTGTTGGTGGTGTAACCTTGGTCCGAGCTGGCGTTCGAGTTCGGCCTGGACTCGTCCGAGCTGTCGAAGGGCTTGATGTTTCGTGGCCGATGGACGATTCCCACCGGCTCCCATATCTCGCTGGTCGACGAGGCGTAGTAATTGTTCTCCTTGGTCTCGCGGCTCCTCTCGTCGACGACCTTTCCGCCCCGCGCTACGGTCACCTCCTCCTTCGTCACGATGGACGACTTTACGCTCAAGGATGTCTCGAGACGTACCGGGGCCCTTTGCAAGCATTCCGTGTTACCAGGTACCGCGGTGGATCTCTCCTCGGCAATCTCGATCGACTCGACCGGGTCGCGTTTCAGATTTTAAGATTATTAATTTTTAGGGAACGTTTCGCGGGGACTTTAGATGGAGGTAGTGAGCTTCGACTCTCGCGAAGTACTCAGAGAAATAGTGGAAGAGTATTCAGTCAACGTAGGTCCCAAAATCAAGCTGCAGCTCTCAAATGTCTAGAATGTTAATTCTAGACTGCCTGTTTTTCAACGCCATCTTCGGGAATTTGTTTGACAAGAACTGTAAGTCTATACTATCTGGCATTTTGCCTGCATATTGTGGTATGTTTGAAGTAATACTCAGAATTTTTGTGAACTTTTTTTATCGCACATATAGTCAGTGGCGTAAGCTTCTTGAAAAAACTTATTTTCCGACGGGCGTTGGAGTGGCAACTGTTTTAGTCATCCAAAATGGAAAAAGTAAGGTTTATTTTCTTTATTATGTTTATCGTTATGGTTGGAACTACAAAGGCCACCTAACAATAAATATTTGCAGAGAGACAGCATTTCGAAAAAAATGTTTAATTTTTGCCGATAAATTTAGCTGCTTTCGTTCTGTGCAATTAATTTTATACAAGATAGAAACTCGTCCGAGGTTCCAATAAAGAAAACGAACCTTAGTTGTTCCATTTTGGGTGACTAGAAAAGTTCCCACAGCAATGCCCGTCGGAAAATAATTTTTTTCAAGAAGCTTGCGCCACCGACTATATGTGGGATAAAAAAAGTTCACAAAAATTCTGAGTGTTACTTCAAACATACCGTAATATGCAGGCAAACCGCCAGATAGTATAAACTTATAGTTTTTGTTAAATAAATTCCCGAAGATGGCGTTGAAAAAGGGACTTAATTCCCTGAATCGATATATGTATTATAAAAACTGGAAATAGAAATTCACCTTGAAACATATTTCTTGGCAAGCCTACCTTGACTGTTCACTTTTCCTCCGTTTCCCACGAAATTCTTACACCGAGAGGCTATTGCAACATTAACAAATTTTAAATAAGTAATGAAGGTGGCGATGAAGTTAAAAAAAATTTCGACAAATTAGGGAGGGCAGGATAAACCGTTCGACACCTGGGGCTATCTGAGGAGGATCCACGATGGTACCTTAGTATTCCAGCTTTAACGAGGATCTGATTGAGCAGATCGCACGGCGGGACCTGGCCAGTTATCATGGCTTCCCGTATGGCGACGCCATCGGGGCCTTCAAGGGGAATCGGTACACCGTTTATCAGCAGCACTTCCTCCTCCCTGACGCTGGACTTCTTCTCGCAGTCCACCACCTTCACCCCTGGCCCGAGGATCGACTCCACCGTCGACTGGATCTCGTGATCGTCCATTCCTGGGAACGTACAGCATGTTGGTACGCGAAACTATCGCGGCTGATTTATTGGAACCTCGTGCGAAATCGATATGGACGTGCTTGCGGTTCCTTTTCATGAACCTTTGTATAATAGTTTTTCAACGACCGCGGGGGTCACGTTCTGGCATAGGCATGCCGGCTCTGACGTACCCGTTCGTAGCATGAATAATTGCATAACTGCTTTGTGATTGTTTGACGAACGATAAATAATGAAACGCAACGCTAGACAGCATCGTTAACGTGGTTCAATGAACCTGTTCGCCTAACAAGATGCACAAAAACCGCGAACTCGACACCCGAGACACCGTTAGCGGCGAAACGAGTTCGGAAAAATACTAATGCAATAGTTTGCACCTGCCCCACCTGGGCAAGATAAGTCAAAGGGGAAATCAGCTGCGGGCTGAATTGAAACGTAATGATCCGATCTCGTGGACAGATCCTGCGGCTCATATCTGTAGGTTTTGATCTCTTTCGATCAAATTAATTACCCACGTATGATTCCACCAAGTACAAGTACAGTATCTGTATCATCTGCACCCCCCAAAAAATATTTTCTATAATATTTCTCCTAGGAAATTATTGCTTTTTTACGCGATACACTGTTGTATAATACCTATACTGAGCTATAGAAAAGATCCTTAAGAAAGCAGTAGCGATGGAATTGAAGTAATACTTAGAAAAAGTTTGGGAGCTATCAGGGGAGCAAGTGTAAGTGGGAATTTCTCTTTATAGTGGAGGGATCGATGAATTGGCGATGTGATTGGATTATACGCACAGTGTTCATTGTGTACGGGTAATGGAGACGATGAAATTGATACAATTCGAAACGAAGTCACGAGAATCACGAGGCGAGCCAAGAGCTGCAGGCGATTCGTGAATACTCAGGTAATGTCGGACGAACACCTGCAATCGCGCATCCCACCACCTGAGCCACCTGAACTAACCTGACCTAACGCTACCTGCACGAGACCAGGTAAGCTACGCACCTGCGTTCAGAGTCCACGTCCAAATACACGATGGAGATTGTTCCGTAATGATTTTCGACGATGTCGAGTTTTATCAGGACCCCCGAATCGTAGCCTGAATGATTTATTGCACCGTCAGGATGAAGTCACAGCCAATATTTGCGTTAAGGTGTTTATTTGAAAACGCTAAGTGAAGGTGTTCAATAATGCATGAAGTGGCTTCGTTGTGATCACGATGCATGTTGTTTTAAGCGTGTACAGGGAAGTTACAGATACAGTATTTAAATCCTCGACATCGTTCTTCCCGAACTGCTGTGTACCAGTTGTACACTAGAGGAAACTTCGACGATAGAATTGTGAGAAAGTAGTCGAATCAGACTAGGGTAAAAGACCCAATTACTGTCAGGTTAAGGATTGATTGATCCTGACAGTATCGCATAGTTTTTGTATTTATTTATCACAGGCATAAGTTTATCTATTTATTTATTATTATTTAATATGTTTAGTTGAAGAAAAAAATTTGTATGACTCTTAAAATCTCTATTTTTATTAATAAATTTATTGATTTAAAAAGGATATGACGGGAGCTAATACTGTCACCTGTGATATGTGTTCAATCGAATTACTGACATCCCAATTATTGTCAGCTTAATTATTACAATTACCGCCTTTTCTTTAGTGCCTTGTTTTCTCTGTCGCTAGTAAGGAAGTTGTGGTTTTCATTCTTTTACCTAACCAACTTAAAACTTTTTACCATCTTATCAAAATTAATGAAGAAAAAATTAAGTCCTGCTTTTCCTCGCATAAATTACAATTTTAAATGTATGTCAAAATTTTTTGGTGTATGAATTCACATGGTTTAAGGCTTATTTTAAGTAAAACAGCATAGGGTGACAGTAATTGGGTCTCTTACCCTATGTTCTGACTGAGCACACAGCTGACTTTCTAAATCAAATGCAATTATTCAGTTTTTAACCGACTTCGAAAGGAGTAGCATAATGTTCGCGCATAACTTTGTAACGCGTGGACCGATTTGGATGATTCTTTCGTTGTTATATGGAGTATGTTCTCGAATTTTATACATAATAAATTGTTTTTTAACCGACTTCAAACGAAGGTAACTAAAAATTATAAAATAATAAACAGCCGAAATGGAAACAAAATTAAATCAATTTCTACACCATTTATCAATTATAGTGCATTAGAATTAGAGCCCGGAAATTAGAGCGCGCAAAAATTTAGTGGCACGTCACGCGTCCACCAGATTTAATTTTGTTTCTATTTTGGCACCTACTAAAAAAGAAAATTATTTTATTCTTTTTAGCGCACCTTTGAAGTCGGTTTTTTACATTTTTTTAAAAGAGTTTATTATTGTTGTGTCCAAGGCTCTGATCTATCCATTTTCTGATTTAAATCCGAGCCCAAGAAGACTGAATTTTGTTCCTCAAAATTAAAAGCAGTGATCCCTGATTGTAATGTAATTTGATCAGCGTACGATTGTGCTTGTATTGCTATTCTGATTTAGAAATGCAGGTAGATATCGATTTAATTGGTAGCTCTCGTATCAGATCCAGCAAGTGGGTATTTGAAGATATGGAAATGCCTTAATGACCAGTTCTAGGAAGCGGGGCATAGTAGAGGATTCAGTATAAACGTAATTCAGTGGTCATATAGTTAAATCGCAATGGGACTGCATTATGGTACATTGTCGCGCGCGTCATGCAATAATTCCTCCTTCGCCTATGCATGGGAAATTGAAGGATGAATGCTATCAAGATTTTCATTAGTTACGTGGGAATTTTTCCTCGTCTATTAAACCTAATCACATCGGTAATTGAAACATTTAGAAAGAAACGCGATTTACGCGAATTAACGAGGCGAATATGCCGTGGTAATTCGTTTAATAACCTTCGTTAGGGGATTAATGTGCCAGGATGTTGGGTGATAAAAGTGTTGCTACCGCGAGCTCAATTTATTTTTAACATCGTTGGTAAATTGGAATCTGGAAAATTAAAATGTAAGTACGAAGTAGAGCAAGTACTCTTCTCTAGGGACGTTTTTTAAAATGTGGTACTATTTTTCGTAATTTGATTTTCAGGCACAATTACTTAAACTTTGACTTTTTTGGAAACATTATTGTAGATTACATTTTTCATAATTGAAATCGTGGAATCTACACAAATTAAATGTAGGTATTTCTTATATGAAAATTATGTGCCTTCCCATGGCATTTCTTAACACTTTTTACCTTGACAGTCACATCGTATGGATGGAATCTTAATTTCCTTTAAATATATTATATATTCTAGAGTATATTTTAAAAAATAAATACATTATTTATTCTGGATATTAATTTCAGATAATAGATATATTATTTACTCTAGATATTAATTTCAAGTGAGATTAAACCCACCACAACTGCAAAGCCACTATCGTCTGCCACTATTTCTGCCAACAACGCGCTATCAATCAATACTAATTTAAGTCACCCCACAACAATAGCAAAATCACGAAATTATCGAAAAGCTACATCAGAAGCTTAACACTTTCCGTGCAAAAATGCAAGTAAATCGATCTCTGCGGAAAGACTCCCCAAAGAAACATATTTCCTTGATGCATTCGGGGCATCCCCACAATTTATGTTGTCCCGATATAAATTCTCTTCCTTTCCTGGAATATTTCTCCTTTTAATCCCCGTACACGAAGAATTCCGCGGAGAAAAAGTGAGAGCAGAGTCGCATATTTCCTTCAGCATAAATAACGCGGCTCGTCGCCGTTCTCCATCCCCCATCGCTTCCTCGAAGGTGTAAATCAACGACGCCGGATTGGGTGCACCAGCTCGTGTGCGTGCACCCAGCTAAGTATTGTACATCCGAGCAGAATGCATTCTTCGCCCCCAACTTCATTCGTGACGGGGGTCAGAGGCAAAGTTCTCGATTTATCTCGCAGGAATCTTGACGGTTGTGATGGAAATGCGTCCGTGTCTATTGCTACGCTCAGCCATGAATAATGCAGCACGGTGTCGAGCACAACTTTCGTTTCATCTTCGAGAGGAAATTTCACGATGCACGTAGTACGAATCGCTTGACAAACGCTGCACAATACGGTAACTAGAACACTGGTACTTGGTTGCAGCGAGAAATCTTAACCCTTCGTGGTCACACGGGGTGTATCGCACCCCAAGAGCAATTTTCGACTTGAAATGTCGCACGTCTACGCCTTCCAAAGGAGATTTATCGCAAAAAATAAAATAAAAAAGATTTTCAAAAATCTGTTTCTCCCACAACCGTGGAAAATCGCTCATTTTCATCTACAAATTTTATCATATCAAAATTTACATTTTGAGAAAAAGACTATTAGACCATGACTGTACAAGTATTATAAATGTACAATTATCACTGAAAAGTTAAAAGATTCAAAAATACGAAAATGCTAACGCAAAAAATGACGCTGGGGTACAGTGAACCCCGTGTGACCAATTTGTGATTATCAGAAGGTGTGACCACGAAGGGTTAATTATCCGGTGACTTATTTTACAAATACCACTCACAGTGCCGTTCAGTTCAGATTCCAGGCCAACATCTCTGATTAAATTGCCTATTCTTGCTGCAAACGATATCAGAATTCCCTCTCCCACAACTATCTTCGCTTAAATCAAGAGTTTAACCTGGCAGAAAGCTTTCGGGATAAACAGCTACAAGTTTATTCCTTTCGATTGCAATCCCTTACTGACATCGCAGCTTACGAATTTGTTCGAATCACTCGAGATGACAAATGGCCGCACGAATTCTTCAGAATCGTTTCGATCCTGACGTATAGCCGCTCTATTTTTATCCGTAACAAGACGACCATCGCAGAACCTCGGACGAGGAAGAAGATACGAAGAAGTGGCGTGGAAGCCGCTGGGAAGGCAAAGTGCGTCTGGCAGTGCCGGGGCAGGTGGGCTAATTAATTGCCAGCGTGCTAATTAAGGGCGCGAAAGCAAGTGTCGTGGCGCTCTATTTGCGTGGCTGGCAGAGGGAGCAGAAGCCTAGAGGCCAAGCTGTTTCAAACTGTTCGCGACCTTCCAAGTTCAAGCGACTTCCATTGTGTCTCATTAATCCCTAATCTAATCGCTTTTACGCCTACGAAACGGAACATGTTTGGACAGAGTATCGCGTGGAATTCGACTGTGTCGCTATTTTTCGCTCGAAAAGAATTTATGCACAAGGGCTGATCTATCTTCGTTAAAATGAAAAAGGAACCACCTTTGTGCGATTGATAGTCATCGAGATAAAAATTCATTTACAGCCCCCGAAATTTAGGAATTTTTTTTAAAAAAAATATTGTTAATATTGCATTAAACTCTTTTGGGATTTAAGAAGGCATCTTTAAAGTTGCAGAAAATATTTTTTTCAGGCCGATTCTTATTATTATTTATTAATTATTGTGGAATCTCTTCGACGCCTGCCACAGTCAGCTGATTGCAAAAAGAAGAAAATATTCTTAAATTTTAATAATTTACGCAGGGACTGAGCCTAAAATTTGAATTCTAGTTTTTATTTATAATACTTTTTTCCTCGATATAAAGAATAATATGAAAAATTTGTCTAAGGAAAAAACTTACTTTTCCTTTCAAACGCTACAACTCTTTCAATTTTTCATTTTTTTTTTCTTTAAAGTGGACCAATCCCAGCGCAAACTATCCAAAAATATAAGAAAAATATTTTCTGCAAGTTTAAAGATGCCTCCTTATATCCCAAAAGAGTTTAACCCAATCTGATCGACAGATTTTTCAAAAAAAATTCTTAAACCCTCCCTAATTTCGCGTGGGCTGCACAGTTAAATCGCAATATTTAAAAAATGCATAGTTCCACAAAACAGTTTGAATGTTCAAAATAAAGAGATAGTGATATCTATCCTTCTTGCAACGCAATGCATTTCACGAAACACGTGTTATCCAACCCGGCAACTCGCGGCGTCTAATTTCCACACAATCACGACTCGTGTTTACTTTATCCGGTCGAATCTGGCGCGAGATTTTCATCCACGCGCGTTTAATTTTCACTTTTACGGCGCGACGGCGCAACGGGGTTCCGATGGGCGACTTTCGTTCATGGTGGTAAGAACTGCACGGAAAATCGCAGGACGAACTTCGCGCGGCTACGTTCCCTTCCTCGCCCGGCCTTAATTAGTTCGCGAGAATCCAATTAATTCCCAAGAAGCACTGGTTTCCCCACACAACGACAGTGCATCGAGCTCGAGGTGTTCCGCGTGTCGAAAAACCGCCGACACTCCTGGTTTACAGTTTTAATTGAGTCATTCATCGAAACTCGCGAATTATCGTCCACTTTATTTACGCGGGGATTAATGCTACTCGCCCAGCACCGTTACGCTCTTCGCAACGACGCTTCTCGAGTCATTACCGCGCTGAACATAATTTCGGTTCCAATCAAATTTGTCACTCCATTTGACGAATTTATTTGTCTGAAATGATTGGATGCTTTGCCACTGGAATTGCAATTCTGACGAGAAATTCAATCCCGAGCGATGCTCGAAGAATGCAATTAAGTTCCATCCTCATTTCTTTCTGCATATTAAGTGACGTGCGACTGTGAACTCAGTTTTACGTGCATTACGAACCACCGGGATTAGGCGAATTTGGCTTCAAAAATTGATAGACGAAAGTATTAATAAAAACTTGAAGTTTATTAGCATTTCGTGCTCCAAATTGCACAATACTTGTGATAAACGTTAATTATGAAAATTGTCGACAGTAATGCAAACCAGCGTTAATCTCCCGCGACGTAAACAGTACGAACGATCAAACAAACGAATAAATTCTGAAACGTATACACACTTACGATTTCTGTATTTTCCTACCGCGGAATTATCTTCGTTTAAACGCCAGCTAATGTTTATTCATCTCAAACAAACACGTTCGGCTATTGTGCGCTGACAATAAACGCACGTCATTGATCGAACATTTGCTTTCGATTCGCTTGCCCTATATAATCTCACGCCGAAATCGAGGGAATTATACATCCCCACACGGAAAGTGTATGAATGATGCGCACATAGGGTAAAGTACCCAATTACTGTGCCCTGTTGCAGGACTTTCGGAGTTTTCTCTAGTAAAAATAACTTTAGTAATGAAATTGACTTGTCTTAAGCATTTAAAGATAAATTTCGATGTTTCTTTTATCGATATAAATTTTTGCATGAAACAAATATCACATCTTCTTTGGATAATATTAAATAGAAACTGTTAATTATTAATAGAATCAGTTACTGTGCCTCAGTTACTGTGCCCCCTTTCTGAATACTGTGCTGCAATTACTGTGCTTCCTCCTTGAATACTGTGCTGCAATTACTGTGCTTTTTATTAGGTACACTCATTTTTAAGTTAAATTTTTCTGTAATAAAAATGAAATATCATAATAAGTCACTTAAAAGTTCACATAATAGGTGACCACTTTAATAAATTGTTCATATTTACCGTACTTTTCTTTCCAAATATAACCGGAGGTGCGTTAGAGGTTAGAATATTTAACACGCGCGGCAGTGTAAACGACACAGTAACTAACGCAAAGTGAAGAAAACAACTCCAGTTATTGTACACAGTAAATGACGCTACTTCCAAATTCGTTTCAGTTACTGAATTTGTTGAAAATAAATACAGAAATCCAAATAAATAATCGCTGTACCTATTGTTTTTCCGGAATCTAAATATGTTTTACTAATATAATTAACGTTGTGAATCTTACCTAGAACGATTTATTTTACTGAATATTGACCTTCATTCGTTCAGTATTTTCTTAAGCTTCTCCATAAGTTTTACAGAAAATTTTGCGAATTCATTATCAAAAAAGTAAAATAATTTTTTTCGTATTTTAAGAACTTCTGTGTGTTACATGTTTAATTTTAACAAATAAATAATTAACTGAATTTAAATAAAAAAATTTAATATCTTTTATTCGAGAAATATAATGTTAATTATGCTTAATGATAAACTAGAGGCACAGTAATTGGGTACCCCACAGTAATTGGGTACTTTACCCTAGTGCGCGAATCTTTCGCTCCTGCGTCGCGCACTTCCTCGTCGTTCAGCCGCAATATTTTATTATCTGGGTTACTAATTGAAGTGCACGCGTCAACAAGTGGGGGACCTGGTTTTCGCTTCGTTGTCTTCCTGTCTGTCCGCGGTCTCGTCTCCCTGCGCCGCGCCGGACACACGATAATGGAACGCACCAAGGAACCCCGACGTTTTTTATTTCACTTATTATTACCCCCGTCCGAGGAGACGTTGGATCGCGTGTTTCAGAAACCGCGGGCCCGTGAGAACCGAGACCGTGACTCTGACATCTGCGAAGGGGAGAAGTTAACAGTCCGCGAAGGAACCAAGGTGCGTCTGCCCCGCGTTGGGCATTTAATTAGAGTGCGCAGCCGCTAATTACCGGCGTCCCCGAGGCTTTCTGACCGATCTGCGATAGGACGCTGGCCTCCCGTGAACGGTAGTAATGCTGCGTTTAGTTGGATTTGATTTTCCTCAAATCACAAGTGTAATTTAGATTGCGGCTGACTACGGTTGGGTGGAACGAGCGGATAGGGTGTTGCAAGTCATTGCACGTGTGGAAAATACCGGTATCATATCGATATTTTCAGTAGAAGAGTCTGCTTATTTGACGAGAATCGAGAGTTGAGGTTTTAAGGAAGAGAGTATGAAGAACTCGTTGTGCGAAGAAAAATAACTAATTGTCCTTTTGATGGTGATGTGGGATTTAATTGGAGTAACTAAGGACGAAAACAGGAGTAAGTAAATGTTCGAGGAAAGAGATACCCTAGTAGCATTTTCGGTTGGCATACAGTTGGGCCACGCACATAATATTAGTTGGCCAACAGTTAGATTTGGCACTTTTTTTTCAGGTTGGGCCAACAACAGATGGCCAAGGTAGGCTTTCCTACTGTTGCCCAACCATTTATAAGGCCTACCGTACTATATGTAATTGTAATCCAACGGTAAGCAAACGTTTGGATTTTAAATTATACTTATTATTTATAGGTAACGGGAAAATGTTAGAATTTCAACTGGCAAAATTAAAAAGTTAGGTGGACTCATTTTAAACTAGTTCTCTTCGTATTAGGGGTGTTCGATTCCGATTCGATTCTTCAGAAAATCGATTCTTTTGGTTAAAAGATCGATCTTTTGAATCGATTCTTTGGTATCCGATTTTCCCCAGAATCGATTCTTTGATGTATGAATCGACAACCGATTTTTGCCCTCTGGCGGAATTAATTGCCACTAGTGAAAGGACCAATCAAACTGCTTGATGCGTAGGGTTTCCTGATCTTATACGTTTCCCGCCATTTACACACGATTCCCGCTAAATTTATACAGGATTCGCGCCAAATTTATATACGATTCTTATGTTCTGGATATTGGTTACAGTACGAAAGGATTTATCCTACATTAAGTATCATTGCAAAAAAATATCTACCAATCATGGCAACATCTGTGCCATCAGAACGTGTATTTTCCAAAGCTGGAAATATTTTAACTGATCACAGAAATAGTTTATCACCTAAACATTTACAGCAATTATTGTTTTTAAATTCCTTATCAATGAAAGAATGGCGATTACACGATGAATAAAATATTTAAAATAAATAACAAAATATTTCTTCTATTCAATACAATGCCCTTCAACAACTATCCCAAATTGTTCCTTGTAAAAGTAATTTTTATAGCGATTCTTTCAAAATTATTCAAAATCGGCTTCTATATGTACTAATTTTGGAAAAAGTTTTATGGCGATTCTTTTCGTCTCGATTCTTCCAGAATCGATTCTTTGGTTCCGATATTTTAGAAGGATCGATTCTTATAATCCGATTTTGAATCGATTCAAGAATCGATTCTTTGAGGTGAATCGAACACCCCTACTTCGTATATGCTGTGACCGTCTCCGGTTTGCGAGACGATTACCGGTGGACGGAGAAGGAGTCAGATGCCGAGTTCGACAAATCAGTAATTCTACAGGGCGCGGAGACACCTCAAAGGCAAGGGTAAGGGGTAGCGCGCAAGATTGCTCTCGGCCTATTTCGGAAAGATGTTGGTTTTCGGCACAGCGTGACGATGGTCGACGCGTGCACACCTTCACGAAGTTAAAAAGAGCGTCTCGGGTGTTACGTCCGGCAGTGTGACCCACTAATACATACGGTACGAGAGCGATCAGTTTCGCTCGCCGCGGCCTTTATATCGGGAGGCCGTACATCTTCGCTCGCGAGACAGTTCGCGGCTTCGCGGCCGCCTAGCGGCCGCAGCGCGAACTCGGCTTATCGGCTCGGCGCCGTACGCTTGCGCGGCGCGTGACGTGACTTCGTCACAATGCTCTAAGATCCAGTATAACCGTAGCCTTAAACAATGTACAAAATGACGGACGGGACCATTTCGCTCGCGAGGCGGCTTGCGTCCTGTGACTGTCGACGTCAACCGTTCCACTCAACCCTCTCTTCCCCCAGACAGTCTTCATAAAAAGTGTAGCCAATGTGGGTTCAACATTCTTTCAATTACTTTGGGATATGATTTTATTTTCACCCGAACCTATATATTTGTTTTTATTATCTTTAACTAAATGTATTGCCGTAGAGCATTATTAGTTGGCCCAGAATTGGTTATTCGTAGACAAATCACCGGAAGATGAGTGCAATATTAAACACTTGGCCCAATAGACGGGGTTTGTAGGCGAAACTACTAACCACCTCCCAATTGTTTCCCAACCGTAGTCAAATTGTCGGGATGCAAATGCAACATTCAACGGTTGGGCCCTGTAAAGAAGGTTTGTAGGCGAAACTACTAACCACCTCCCAACTGATTCCCAACTGTTGGCTACCGTTGGCCAACAAAAATGCTACTAGGGTATAGTTTCCACGTTATATTCAGGCACATTCGGTGATTTTATATTTTTGCTAGAATGACGTGGGGAAGTGGAGTTAATCACGATACATATGCGTGTTAATTATACAGAGAAGCGCGCGATAAAACGTACGATAAATTATGGGTGGTTTGAAGAGAACTGTTTTCCATGGTAATCGGCCTTTGGTAGCGAAACAATACGCTGCGAGTTCAGTAATCACACTTGCAGAACGATTTACATAATACAATACACCCTAAATGCATAGTCTGTTTTATTTAGCGGGGAGGCGCGAAATTGTTCGAAGTGTGCTCTAAATACCCTCGGAGTTGTGCTCGATGCACTAGCTGCTTATTGCGTTGGAAGAGGGCCAGGGATATTCTGTTAGCCCATTTAAAATTGAAATTCTATCCACTTTCATTGCGGCACCGTCTCTCAAGGAATGCAAACGCGGGGAATTGCCTCTTGCAGAGAGTTATTCGGACCTGCTTCAATTATTTAATAACAGTATTATTTAATCAGCAGTATCATTTAGGATACTATTAAGTCATCACACGGGTCGTATTGTTTCTCATCAAATATATGAAAATTGACGAATATGTACTATAGATGCAATCTTTTTTTGTTTTTTTATTTTACTTTATTATAAACGTAAATATTTTTCTACGAAAAAATTACCAAATGTTCTTTAAATGTTGCTCTTTTAAGTGCAAAAAGTTCTGTAAAGATATATGCTTCCGCTTTTTCAAAAAAAATTCACAAACATTCGCCTCTTTGCAGGGGAAAACCCCAAATTTCAAATTTTGAAATTTTGCAGAAGAAAGCCAACAAATCAAATACTTTCGCGCCTTTCCCATTGGAAATATTTTTAAAAGTTGGTTAAATCTTTCTCGTTTTCCCCTAAAAACTAAAAAAACCTCAGGTTTTAATTTACTGGCGCAATTAATTATCTAATTACACTATCCCCGGTCCGTGTACTCGGGTTCATAAATCATCAACAACTCGTCACTCAGTTGGTTGTCCCCGTTCACGACTCGCCAACTTTAAATTACCCACTGGTTGTCACAGTTTTTGTATTCCAACTGTTTTTCCCCGCGCCCTTCAATTGGCCGTGGATTCGAGGCGCCTTTAATCGTCCGTTTCTTAAGCACCGGCCAGCAGCGCCGACGAAAATCCTGTTTGCTCGATTTTTCCGCCGGTCCCAGGCGTGTTGGAGCCAGGCCAGAAAGCGCGATACTGTGAAATTGTCGGGGGAGCGAGCAAAAAGCGTGCGCGAATGTGTTCCCAGACGGCTGGCGAGTTATCCGGCGTCGCCGACGGATTCACGCCGACGTTTTCCTCGCGAATGAACCGCGAGCCCGGGGCCAATGAGGTGGCAGGGGGTTGTGTGTATATCCGGAGGGTGGGTCCGGGCCGAAATTTGCATTGCAGAGTGAAATTAGCTTCGTAAAAAGTGCCGGGGCCCCGTAAGGAATTTGCAATGTTAACGAGGCCGATCGCCGCGTTTCCAATGCGCGGGGAACAGGGCACGTACCCTCGTTTGCACGTTAATTCGCTCCGGCTTAAGCCTACTCCCCGGACTTCCTTTTCTCTCGGTCCTTCTTGCCAGCCCGCGGCGTGTTGCGCGCAATGGAGTCGTCTTCGAACTGGACGACGTTAACTGGCACTGTATCGAAACGATTCTGGGATAATAACAGTGGATGTGGTGGGGGCTGTTTTGAAGCTTTCGTTGGGTCTTTTAAATTTGAAAAGTGTCAGGGAGACTGGCGGAGTCTAAATGTAAGAGAGATTCTATTAATCATTAGCACTGTACGGTAAACTCGTGATACTTTTTCATTTGGCTGTAACTCGAAATTCTCTGACTCAATTTAGATGCAACAAAAACAAACAGACGGCGTTGGTGATTCTAGTTTATGTTGTGGTAAAAGAATTAGTCAATTGAAGTTAGTGCGATAGGAATGAAAGAGCGGGTTTGTTCCAGCAGCGCATTATTCGTGAAATTCTTCGTGCTAGTAATTGTGGACGATCGCTTGTTTATGTGTTATATGTGCTTTAGAAGATAAATGGAAAGTTCAAACTGCAGGTCAGTTATGGTAAAACGACGCTTTGACAAGTCTTACTCTTGAAATTATCATAGAATAAGGCATCAGTGCTATTTTTGCTTATGAAAAATTACTAAATTCTTATTTTTCGTGTGCCTGAGACTGCGTTTCTGGTTACGTTGTTTGAGAAATTCTGGTGGTCAATACCAGAAATAATGTTTCCTTACGTCTCAGATACGTCTCAGATATGAAATAATATGAAATAATATGAAATAATATGAAATAATATGAAATAATATGAAATAATATGAAATAATATGAAATAATATGAAATAATATGAAATATGAAATAATATGAAATATGAAATAATATGAAATATGAAATAATATGAAATAATATGAAATAATATGAAATAATATGAAATAATATGAAATAATACGAAATGATACGAAATAATATGAAATAATATGAAATAATATGAAATAATATGAAATATGAAATAATATGAAATAATATGAAATAATATGAAATAATATGAAATAATATGAAATGATACGAAATAATATGAAATAAGGTAAAATCATTTAAAATAATGGAAAATAATATAAAATAATATAAACAAGTAGCTGGTGAACATATATTGGGCCAGCGAGAACTATCACGGAGTAACCAGAGTATGTCGTGAAAATTTAATTTGTATATTTTCAATTAAAGATACTTAATAAATTTCTGCTAACCTATTATTTGTTTGCATGATGTCTGACTAGTGATTATATCGTAGACTCACTTTCAGGACATGTGAATATTAGCAGTTAATAGACAAACTCTAAAACTATCACGGACGTACCCGACTTTACCCTACTACGGAAGCTTCAAGAGTTGCATGTAAGGTATGTTAGGATGGATCTAGGACTACCTAGTGGATTCTAATTAGCATGATCCGCTTCAGGATTCCATTTGAATGTCTGACAACTCGAGAGTGGTTAGATTGGGGGGTTGTCACGAAGCTCATTCACGATTTCAACCCTCCACCTTTGTCAGTGAACAAGAAACGATAATTGAAAGCAGGGGATTAGTGTCGAGCAATAATCGCGTCTCCCGAGTAATTAAGATATAAGATTAAACCCTGCCAAACTTATTTGGCGACCCTCGCGCTTGTCCAAACCTGTGGAATCAGACTTAAATAAAATCTTCTCAATCTCTATTCTTGCATATTGTAATTCCCTAAAAGCAATAAAATCTACTTTGATAACAAACCATGTCGCAACGCTTGGAAGACGAAAAGCTACAGGCTGGTGTAGCCGTTCTCGTTTCCCTCGCCGTAATTTGAGTGTTTGCGAGGGGCCGCGGGGTACAAGATTGTTAAGGAGGGCATTAAGGGAAGAAATATCGCCAATTTGCGGAATCCGCGGCGAGGCGCATACTACGAATTCCGCGCGTTCGCCTACTTTCTTGAAATAGCCGCGAGGCGACGAGCCGAGGAAATCTTGAACGCTCAAGCGTATTTTCGTCAGGTGGATGGGAAATGAATTTTCCCCTCGCGGAATAGATTAGACGGTTCGATGTTAAGCCCTTCCAGCGTCGACTCATTAAACCGACGAGCACGCCGTAAGGAGCGCCGAAAGAACTTTATTTGGGTTAGTGGGGCTCGCGAAAAAAATTCCCCTCCATAACTTTCGGCGCGCTCAGATGTTCCTTTGAAGTCGTTCGGTTTAAAATATGCGGGAGAAAAAGGTCGGAACTTTCTGCGCGATACAGAAGAATACATCTAACGAGTTACCTAATTTTAATCAGCCAATTCAGTGCAACGAGTGGGAAAACTTGGGTGCACTTAATTCTCCAGGTTTATGGGAAACAGAATTCTTACGCTTTTTAATACTCCAACATATGTTTCGTTGAGTAAAGCGCCCTTTTAAAAATAAGAGACGCTCGAAGGAGCGCGCAGGCATGATCCTCATCGCGAGTTGATATCGCGCCGCGATAATCGAGCGGGCTTGTCAGACTCGAGCAATCGCAGAGGCGCGTGAAGAGTGAGAAATGAGCCGCGTACAACTGCGAAACGTGTCAAGTAATTGGTGTCAAGAACGAGAGGCGAGGAATCGCCGGAGAAACGCGTTTAAGCAATCGTCTTACGGGATGTAATGCATTTGAAGCTGTTAAGATAATCGCGAGTAACAGCGAGAAAGGGAGCTGGCGTAACAGGAGAGCCTCGGTGCAAACGGTGACATTTCTCCGAGGGAAACGCAGCGAAGTGACATTGATGCTCGTAGGGAAAAATTCCTGGCCACAATGCACGCTGGGAGCGGTAAGTAATTGCGTAATTGCGCTCGGCTCCTTCCATATTTATGTAACCACGGTCGTTCCTGGGGATACGCGCGTTCCTTTGTTGCAAATAGTTTGCAAATGAACCGGCGTGGAATTCCGAGGCGAGCGGGAGGATAACACGTTATCTCCAAGTGACAATTACAATTACAGAAACCCTCGACAGATATCAATCAACACTCGTGAATTCGTTATTAAGGATGCTAGGCAGTCGTTTTTGTCGAAAATGAGGCATTTATTTTTCAATTAATTGCAAAGAAATAAATTGACACTGGAGACTTGTTCTTCGGCACAATTTTTAGTGATATCATAATCTTTAAAAAAAAACAGGTTTGGTTCGCCAAAAATGTGTATTATGTATGACGCTAAAATTGGATCATTAACCCTTCGTTGACACACCTCTCTTTTCGATCAACTTTGACATACCTGGATGGCTCACACCCAGAACAATTTTTGAACGACTGCCATTCTCATCTGAAGAATCCAATCGTTATGGAAAAAATCATGGGTCAATTTCAAGGTCTCTAAAATGTATTCTAATAGTTTTTTATTGAAATTTTATCACAGTTTTTGTAAAAAAAAATCTAGATTACCATGTGTCGAGAAAACACGAAGAAAATCTTCAATAAATTGTAACTTTTACAAATTCAAATATTAGAAGCTAAAAATCTACAGAGCTATTATCCAGATATAATACTTGGAAAAAAAAATTGTTTGTAAGTCGGCTTTGGAAAAAAGGTATTTATTTTGCATATAAAAGGCACAGGGTGTCAAAATCAGCTTATGGGTGGTTCCCATCCAGAGTGTCAACGAAGGGTTAAGGAGGCTTTTTAAAAAAATTTCTTTTGTTAAGGGTTATGCCTAGTATTTTCGGGAATTTTTTGTGGAATATCTACTGTATATTTTTTTACAACTATTCGCTTATTTTAAAAGTACACGTATTCAACTATTCGCTTATTTTAAAAGTACACGTATTCAACTATTCGCTTATTTTAAAAGTACACGTATTCAACTATTCGCTTATTTTAAAAGTACACGTATATAACTTTCAGGGATTTTGTTATAGATGAATATTTAGAAATGAACAAATAACAGCCATTCGCGCGGAAGCTGTTTTGATATCGATGTGCAAGATATTTTTTCGGAAACCGCTGTATCGATTGGCCTAAAGTTTTGCAGACTTCTTTTATGTATCAGAGACTAGTAGATGAACGAAGGATTTTTTATTTTAAAACTCTATTTTTAAATAACGAAAAACGAGCAATTTGGATATAAAAAAATCGTGGTTTGCCAAGAAATAATTTTTTGAAAAACCCTTCTACTGAATTCAACCAGGTATTAACAGAATCTTTTTGAATTTTTGATGATCCCGCTCAGAAAAATAATGCTCACCGCACATTGCCTTTATCAAAACAGCTTCCGCGAGAATGGCTGTTATTCGTTCATTTCTTAATGTTTTTCTATAACAAAATTAAGTAACTGCGAGTTACTACATATATGTACTTTTAAAATAAGCGAATAGTTGTAAAAAAATATACAGTAGATAGGGTAGATGTCCCAATTATTGCCAGTGTCCCAATTACTGCCACTTGATTTATTATATGTAATAAAAACGTAACGTATAAAAAGAAATGTACAAAAAATAGTTATTATTAATTGGGGATTCTGATTTACATTAAAATAAAAAAATATATGTACTCATATGTACCTAGGACAAGATGATTTTCGAGGTGACAGTTATAGGTACACTAGGATCGCTCGCGAATTTTAATTAATTATAAATAAATTCTTCATGTTTAATTCATAAAACTATTATTTTTTTAATGAAAGAGATGTTAAATAATATTATGTTGCAAACTGAAACAATTTTTAGGTTACACAACATGCGAAATGATTAAATGAAGTTCGGTTATAATCTAAAGGTGGCAGTAATTGGGACATCTACCCTATTGCATAAAAAAATCCCGAAAATTGCGTTCTTTTTCGCCAACTGAATAGGCATAACCCCTTAATTAACTTCTTTTCAGGTATTTAATTTACGGTTCCTTGACGGAAGCCACTTTTGCTAAATTAAAAGAGTCGCATTGGTACAATGAAAGGTTCGATTGAATAATCGGGAATGGTTCCCAGCAGAATTCAGTGGACAAATCCGAGCCCAACCATGTTTCGTTCAGTTGCAACCCTTTGAGACCGTGAAATTTCAAATCGATACGCCGAAAGCGCGGGTTCATCGAACCGATCCCCAGGGAAGCTTTTGCACAAACAGCGGCCGGGGACCCCCAAAATATTCACCCTCGCGAAATCATACGTTGGCACTGATCAACGTGCACGCTCGGGCGCGAGAGGGTTGAGCGGCGGCGCAACCCTCCGCGTCGAGGATCGTGGAATACAAAACGCGCAAGTAGAACGAAATCCCCTTTGCCGCGCGAGGGGATTACACAAGAAACATTCGCGGACGTAAGGGAGACGCTTCAGCCCCGGCAATTGCGACGATTCGCCTGCAAATTGGTTTATCGTGTCCTCCGCGAACGCGATCGAATGGAAGGAAAATGTCTGCCGCTCGTGGAAAGCGAGGCGAGTGGCCCTATCCGCGGATCGATCAATCATTCGTGAGCGCGGCGATCGACGGTGACTTGTAGACAGCCGTTCGATGAAGAAACATGAGCAGCGATTAATCCGCGATACTTGGCAATTGAACGCCATTTTGCAAACATGAAATTTACTGTACTTACGATGCATGGCATGTGTAATTTTTTAGTGTGAGTCAAATCAAACGTATGGGAATGCAATTTCTCCGTGTCATCGCACCTCGTACTCAGGGGCGGATTTGTGTATATGCTGAGTAAGCTGCAGATTAGGGTGGCAAATTTTGGGGAGTGGAAAATTTGGTGGCGGCAATTTTTGGGGAGCGACAAATTTTGGGGTGAGACAAAATTTGGGGAGCGACAAATTTTGGGGAGCGACAAAATTTGGGGAGCGACAAATTTTGGGGAGCGTCAGATTTTGGGAAGCGAAAAATTTTGGGGAGCGATAAATTTTGGGGAGCGACAAATTTTGGGGAGCGACAAAATTTGGGGAGCGACAAAATTTGGGGAACGACAAATCTTGGGGAGCGACAAATTTTGGGGAGTGACAAATTTTGGGGAGCGACAAAATTTGGGAGCGACAAAATTTGGGGAGCGACAAAATTTGGGGAACGACAAATCTTGGGGAGCGATAAATTTTGCGGAGTGACAAATTTTGGGGAGCGACAAAATTTGGGGAGCGCCAGATTTTGGGAAGCGACAAATTTTGGGGAGCGATAAATTTTGGGGAGCGACAAAATTTGGGGAGCGACAAAATTTGGGGAGCGTCAGATTTTGGGAAGCGACAAATTTTGGGGAGCGATAAATTTTGGGGAGCGACAAAATTTGGGGAGCGACAAAATTTGGGGAACGACAAATCTTGGGGAGCGACAAATCTTGGGGAGCGACAAATTTTGGGGAGTGACAAATTTTGGGGAGCGACAAAATTTGGGAGCGACAAAATTTGGGGAGCGACAAAATTTGGGGAACGACAAATCTTGGGGAGCGATAAATTTTGCGGAGTGACAAATTTTGGGGAGCGACAAAATTTGGGGAGCGCCAGATTTTGGGAAGCGACAAATTTTGGGGAGCGATAAATTTTGGGGAGCGACAAAATTTGGGGAGCGACAAAATTTGGGGAGCGTCAGATTTTGGGAAGCGACAAATTTTGGGGAGCGATAAATTTTGGGGAGCGACAAAATTTGGAGGGCGACAAAATTTGGGGAACGACAAATCTTGGGGAGCGACAAATCTTGGGGAGCGACAAATTTTGGGGAGTGACAAATTTTGGGGAGCGACAAAATTTGGGGAGCGTCAGATTTTGGGAAGCGACAAATTTTGGGGAGCCATAAAATTTGGGTAGGGACAAATTTTGGGGAGCGACAAATTTGGGGAGCGTCAGATTTTGGGAAGCGACAAATTTTGGGGAGCGATAAATTTTGGGGAGCGACAAAATTTGGGGAACGACAAAATTTGGGGAACGACAAATCTTGGGGAGCGACAAATCTTGGGGAGCGACAAATTTTGGGGAGTGACAAATTTTGGGAAGCGACAAAATTTGGGGAGCAACAAATTTTGGGGAGCGACAAATTTTGGGGAACGCCAAAATTTGGGGAACGACAAATCTTGGGGAGCGACAAATTTTGGGGAGTGACAAATTTTGGAGGGCGTCAGATTTTGGGGAGCGACAAATTTTAGGGAGCGTCAGATTTTGGGAAGCGACAAAATTTGGGGAGCGCCAAAATTTGGGGAACGACAAATCTTGGGGAGCGACAAATTTTGGGGAGTGACAAATTTTGGAGGGCGTCAGATTTTGGGGAGCGACAAATTTTAGGGAGCGTCAGATTTTGGGAAGCGACAAAATTTGGGGAGCGACAAATTTTGGGGAGCGACAAATTTTGGGGAGCGTCAGATTTTGGGAAGCGACAAATTTTGGGGAGCGATAAATTTTGGGGAGCGACAAAATTTGGGGAACGACAAAATTTGGGGATCGACAAATCTTGGGGAGCGACAAATTTTAGGGAGTGACAAATTTTGGAGGGCCTCAGATTTTGGGAAGCGACAAATTTTGGGGAGCGATAAATTTTGGGGAGCGACAAAATTTGGGGAGCGACAAAATTTGGAGAGCGTCAGATTTTGGGAAGCGACAAATTTTGGGGAGCGATAAATTTTGGGGAGCGACAAAATTTGGGGAGCGACAAAATTTGGGGAACGACAAATCTTGGGGAGCGACAAATCTTGGGGAGCGACAAATTTTGGGGAGTGACAAATTTTGGGGAGCGACAAAATTTGGGGAGCGTCAGATTTTGGGAAGCGACAAATTTTGGGGAGCCATAAAATTTGGGGAGCAACAAATTTTGGGGAGCGACAAATTTTGGGGAACGCCAAAATTTGGGGAACGACAAATCTTGGGGAGCGACAAATTTTGGGGAGTGACAAATTTTGGAGGGCGTCAGATTTTGGGGAGCGACAAATTTTAGGGAGCGTCAGATTTTGGGAAGCGACAAAATTTGGGGAGCGACAAATTTTGGGGAGCGACAAATTTTGGGGAGCGTCAGATTTTGGGAAGCGACAAATTTTGGGGAGCGATAAATTTTGGGGAGCGACAAAATTTGGGGAACGACAAAATTTGGGGAACGACAAATCTTGGGGAGCGACAAATTTTAGGGAGTGACAAATTTTGGAGGGCCTCAGATTTTGGGGAGCGACAAATTTTGAGCGAAATAAATTGGGAAAGGTTTAAACACAGAGGCTTGAGACCACTTTAAAAACAAATCACTTCTTTTTCATATCGCGAATTAGCAATAACTCATATGTGAGTTGCCATATGGAATAAATTTTGAAATTGTCTCGATTCTTTTAAATTAAAATATTTATTATATTAAATATTATATTAAAATATTTCGCAGAAAGGGCGGCAGACACTTGTTACCCTAGGGGTGCCGAATCTCCAAAGCCGCAACTTGTATTATGACTTGTAGAGATATAGAGATGAGGCAGTAGAAACCTCGATTGCCTTATTGGCAAGTAGAAACCCATATTTTCCTAAATTTCAGAACCTATTTAGTATCCCTTTTCGGTATAGTACTTCACTGATCAACGGCGAAGGTTAAATTTGGTGGCTCGTACCTTCAAGAATATCACTTCCCAAACCCATAAGTGGGCTTCAGATTAGTCACTACACCTCTGCAAAGCACAAAAGCAAAGGGCACCTTTCTGTTCCACTGTCGTCCACTTATTCCTCAAATTAGCATCACACGAGAAAATGAACTCGTCGAGATGGCTCCCTCGAAGCTGCAAGACGGACCACTTTTAAGAACACAATGATTACCCATAAACCGATAAGAAAAATCACAGAACACGGGGGTTCGCGAGCTGGTCGAGGCAGCACGATCTAGAAGAAGCTGGACGCGACCAGAGGAGGCACAGCCAGGTACAAATATGGCGTGTGCAGCTTTGACGATGCTACTTTCCGCGCACGGTCCTTGGTATCCCTTCCTCGTTTTTGCCGTCGGAAATTCTGCGCACAGCCAGCCATATTTATAGTTACGAGCGCGCGAACGAATCTCGTCGGGTGGTCGAAAGCCAAGGGGGTTGTATTTACGTTCCGTTTAACTGCATAATGCATGCGTATCAACCGCGCTGCTCCATTTTAATCCCCCTGGCCACCGGATAAGGGGGCAGCTCACCCCATCGCGCCAACGGATCCGCGCGTGTGTCCGTGAAAGGGAGGACGAGCCAGCTGGTCAGGAATCTACGGGGTGCTTTGAGAAACTGCGCAGAACTGCAGAATGTTGCATTCTTCAGTGAGTTCCCTCTACGACCATATTCTGTAAATGAAACTGTATCCCACTTGTTTTCATGGGTAAATTGATGGCTCTCGTTTTTTTTTGTGGGTAAAAGGTACAGGTATTAGAAAATGAATACTTGAACAGATATTTCTCATTCTATGCCGGAAAATTACTTTAACTCTAGGGGCCCCTTTTGACCATCCATTTGCGAGGAGAAGATCTTTGGTTTCATACTTAATGGGGGAGACCACTGTAAAAAATCTGAAAAATCGATTTTTTCTTTTTTACATTTTCTGAAAGACGTACATTTCAAGAATGCTGTCTCCAAATTTTATGAAGAAATTCGCAAAATTGACGGAGATATGGTGTTTTCCGTGAAGCGGTGTCAAACGCGCGCTGAGCCGCGCGGAACATTGAATGCGTTTTTCTCAGAATGACATTTTTCAACCGCGTTGACAGTCTACAGAGAAAACTATACGTCCAATTAACATGATCAAGGACATTTATTGTACGGAAAACCCGTCGCTATTACGTGACGATCAGGTTTTTTCAATTTTCGACCTGCTTCTATTTTTTTTATTAACATTTCCCCAATTTTGTACCTCGAAAACATGATTTTTTTTTCCAGTGGTCCGCCATTTTGTAATTTTTTACAATTTTGACTTTTTTTGATCGTCACGTAATAGAGGCAGGCATCTAGTTTCTAAATATTATTGTCTTTTTTAATTCGGTTTAACCATATGGCCTGGGCACTGTCAACGCGACAGGCATGTTTTTGCCGCAGCGCAAATTTTGACGAAGAGTATACAGGAAACGGATTTATGAATTTGATTGAAAAATTTTTTTTCTTACCCTTCGATATGTACACTATTAACTATACTGAGCAATACATTGATTTACTTGCGTTGTTTGGTTGAAATAAATTCCCGAAAAGACCCTTACATTTCGGACCGTTACAGTGGTCTCCCCCCTTAAGGGCAGAAGCCCGTATAAACGGCTTATTTTTGTATCAATTTTTAGGATTTTTTTGCAAAGACACCAATGCGCTAATCCTTTCGTAACTTTAAGGGTACTTTACTTAACATTATAACAAGTAAAAAAAAATTTTACAGCAGTAAAATTATAATAAATACAAAAAAAATAGAGCTGTATCTGAAGTAGGTTTTTTCCGAGATGCAAAACGGCGCCGGTTGTAGCGTCTCTGGTGGTTATGTGAAACAGACCAATAATTTTTTTTTTCTAATTTCTGTGCCAATTGTAAGAATATGAACCACGAATGGTGTAAAAAATTGCATATTTTATATGTTTAAACACGGTAGTTAAAATTAATGATTTGGTTAAACATTGTGGTTCATATTCTGAGGAATATTATAAACTAAAAGTGTGCAAAATTTGAAGTTGATTGGAACTTTTTGAGTTATCCCCGGCGCCAATTTTGAAAACGTGGTTTCGAGAAAAGCGCGGTTAAAATTCGTTTTAGGTAAGCTCGGCGCTCGGAGGCGCGCTGACTCGCCAGGCTATATTATCGATACGGAGTTGAATTTCGGCCTATAACTTTAAGAAAATATTTTAGAAGCGATTTATGGAAAAAAATTTTGTTTCTATTTTTCGTTCGATTTATACGGCCTTCTCCCCTTAAACACCTTTTCAGGTCCACTCTAATGCGAATAAACGAAGAGAAATTCATACTTATATATATATATATATATCTCTCTAAAAAGCTCGAACTTCTTAACGACATGAGCATTGCTAAAAACCTTCGCGCAAAGCGCATTATTAAACACTATACATTTGTAGATAATCGGAATCCTCGCCACGCTCCGTGTCGTGTTTCGTATTATGCGGACGCTCTTATGCGACCGACTGCAAAATGACCAGTCAGCCAGCCCATCCGTCCAGCGAACTGGTCTCTTTAAAAAGGAAACGAGGCCGACCTTCGACTGCACCGGCGTCAAAATGGTCTGTGTAACGTCTATTACGTACTTGTTGCCGGAACTCGGTTATTCGCTTGTACGCAACGAAATTAATGAATTCACTTTCTCCCTTCCTCCATTGCCCGCCCGCCGCAGCACGCACGAAGTTGAAGCTGCGCTCGATCAACTTTCGGATGCTGTATCGTTTGGGAACATAATTTCATCTCGCCCATTCGTCGTGCTTTTCTAATTTAAAAGTTCCCTCGAGTTCGTTACCTCACAGCGTTTCCTAGTGGAAGCTGTAACCCTTTACGCTGCAAATGAACATCTCAAGCACACCGAAGTTTAAATTGGATAATGACTTTGTGTAACTTGGGACGAAATGAAAAAGTTCGCGCTTCGTAATGGAATTGGTTTTGAAATTATGCTACTGTATAATTCTTCTTGTATTGAGAGTGCGCAGCATTGGACGAAAAAAATTTAATTTGAAGTTTCTAAAGCTTCTATTGATATGTGTTCCACTTGTGGCTTTTGAAGTAAGTGCGATGGAGTAATCCTACGATAATTTCTCCTCTAATTAGAAGCGATAACGCGAAGACTATGAAAGCAGAAGCTTCAGAATTTCCACTTCAGTTACTAAGTTCCGGTGACTCGAAATTTTAGAATCCTACGGTTATTCGCTACATTTTTCTCGATTATAGCAGAGGACGTCTTCCTTGATATGAAATTCAATTAATACCACGACGTTCTCGTTTAAAAAGAGTACCGCAAAATGAAGAAGATCAAAGATAGGAGATACCTACTCCATTTCCTGGCGAAGACGTTACAAGATATATCAAAGCAGAATATCAGTGGATCATTAAATAAACTGGGCGTGGTTTAGTGAAATGTAGATGGTAGAGAAATTTTTATAAAGTCTCCGCTAATGCTACGGTTTTACTTCTCCCTGAAAATGAGTCGCCAAATCGATATCCTCTGGCGGAATTAATTTTATGCAAGTCTAGCCGCTGAAATTGCATAAAAATTCAAGAAAGATCGAGGCGCGGCCGATATTATCGAATAGGTAACTGGGGCAACGAAATTACCATATCTCGAGCGCAGACCTCTATTCGAGGTGGAACTGAGTCGTTCGCGGAGGAGATGAACGGGATGCGTTGGAATTCGCGAATGGAGCTTAATTGTCCAGGTATGCCTGGCTACATAAATCCAGCTAACTTGCGCGGAAACGAACCGCGAATCCTGATTCCCGAGTCATCCGTGTGGCAGTCACTATTCATTCTTCGCGATGAACAATCTGGTCGGCAGCTATTCGACTCGGCAAGGGAAACGTTTTTAGTCCAGTGAAATTAGACGGAAATATGGCCAATCTACGGAATAATTCCCAGCAAGCTAAATTTTGGCATGGGCCTCTATTTCGACGTTTCAAACAATATGTCAAAAGTCCACTTCGATCTGAAATCCGCTAAAAATTTTACAGTGGGTTTTGAAGATAAAAAAAGCTGTTTTTCACGAATAACTCGTTAGTTGTCAGTTTTACGACGAAAATAGTTATTATGAAATGTGTAGCTTAGGAAATTCTGTACGAAAAAGGTTGTATGAGTTTTATTCGTAGGAGTAACCATTTTCATGTATGACGGGTTACCAAGTTTCAACCCCCATACTTTTGCCAAGGGAAGATCCCGAACCCGGAAATTCAAAAAATTATGAAACTTTGTAAATATGTAGGGGACGTCCTCCTAAATACAATGCAATTTTTTTTGCTGCCCAAATTCACTCTAGGGGGATGAAATTGACCCCTGAAAATCCGGCTATTTTCCGATTTTGTGTTATAACTCGCGAAGTGTAAGAACTGTGTGGACTATAATTTACCAACTGATAGTGCTAATTAAAAGAAGTAACTTTCTCCTGAAAACTTTTTTTCTACCTCCTACAGTTCGCGAGTAATAACACAAAATCGAGAATTTTTCAATTGCACCCTCTTGGAGTGAATTTCGGCAGCAAACAAAATTGCGTTGTATTCAGGAGGACATCCTCTACATATAGGTACACAAACTTTCATAATTTTTTGAATTTCTGGGTTCGGGATCTTCCCTTGTCAAAAGTACGAGGGTTGAAACTTGGTAACCCGTCATACATGAAAATGGTTACTCCTACGAATAAAACTCATACAACCTTTTTTGTACAGAATTTCTTAAGCTACAAATTTCGTAATATCTATTCTCGTCGTAAAACTGACAGCTAACGAGATATTCGCGGAAAACAGTTTGTTTTACCTCCAACCCTCTGTAACATTTTTAGCGGATGTCGGATCGATGGGGACTTTTGACATATTGTTTAAGCTTGCTGGGAATTATTCCGTAGACAGATCCTAATTTCGCTGGACCATTTCTACAAATATTACAATCGCGAAACCGTACCTACCCTAGTAGCATTTCTGGTTGGCCCACAGTACATATCCCTACGTTGGGAATTAGTTGGCCATCAAAATGCCAACAATACTAGGGTGTGAGCAGAGAACACGAGGATTTAATTGCATACCGTGTTCTGGTGAACTTCTGCAGCTACGTTTATTTTCACGTGGCCCGTTCATTAATCTCATTTATTAAGTAAACGCACACAACCGCGGGAAGTTTATGGAACATGCATCTCCCTCGATGAATAGCGCCGGCAGTGAAAAGCAATGATATTAATTACGGTTTAGATTGTAGCTTCCTGAATGACGCGACGGACACACTGGCTAACCGACATTCAGATTTATTACCGGATTTTAATTTAACACGCGCATGTACGGGAGAATAATTTGAGCTTCTTTATTAGTGCAATAAAACGAACTGCCAACGGAGAAATGAGGCCAGGAGTATATTTCACTGTTTTTTTATATAAAATACGCCTTAATTTCGCGTCACTTTGATTGCATTTGGTGAGTTTGGAATTATATGAAAATGTGCAACTGCGAAGGGACAATCTTACCGGCAGAAATATTTCATAAAGTAACAAGTAGCTTCCAGAAAAATGGTGCTCAATTTGTTCGGAAGTAATATTTCCACCAACGAAAATGATCGTCGACGTTGCACTCGACGTGGAGAAAATTGCAGAGAATTAAAACACCGGAGGACCCTTTAACACCGACTGAAAACGATACACATCATTCCATTTACACGGACGCGTGTCGAGGCGCGCAATGATCGTTGCACCGCTCGCGAACTTGCAGCGCAATTGAACTGTCCACGCATAACCAACCGGGTGGATAAATCGGGCGCAATTACCGTCCGCCAAATTGAATCACGCATTACATCCGAATAGAACTTGGATTTCTTCGTTATCGTTTCGGGACAGATCATTATTTATCCTCCCTAACGAGATTGCCTGCTTTTTGCCGCCTGGCGGAAAAGGGGTAAACAAAAAAGAATAAAATTAAGAAAAGTTGGGAGACGAAGAGTACAAAGCCAAGGGTAGAATTCCAGCTAGGTTTCAGCTTTAGATTCAACTGGGTAAGGAGCAAACAATTTTAATTACCGCCCACTGACGAGAGTCTTCCTAATTGCATCTCGGGTCCTCGCGAATCCTTTCACGTCCGCAAGTGGCCAGCGAATAATTAAAAAGAATAACTGTCCACTGTTCCAGACTGGAGAAAGCCCGTGACCTGCGCGTGCAGAAATTCACTCGTGCACAACGGCTGACACTTAAGATCGTCCAGCACAGGCGGGATATCTTTGTAGCCAATGGAAGAATATTTTTTGTGTGTCGTTTGAAGGGAAGAAGTAACACAAAATTTTGGTGACGTGTCACTGCAGCCATTGCCGTGCAACTGTACACCTGCCATTATTCTGTTTTTGGTAGAGAAAAAGCTGGAAGCTTCAAGCTACAGTGGAAGAGCGAAATTAATACTCTTTCATCATGTTGAAGAAAAAACTTAATATGAAATTCTAAGAATCACGAATAGAAGTAAAAGTATAATAGAATGCATCCTTAAGAGACACAAGAATGCAAATCACGGTTCGAACAAAATAAAAGATGTAAAAGGATAAATTTGAACGACTACGAAAAAGGCACTTTCACGCACTTGGCGATAAACTTGGAAGAATAGAAAATAGCGAAGGGAATCATGCAGAATATTGGGTTCAAACTCCTCGCAACTTCTAGGTACTGCAAGATTTCTGACAACTTTATCACTACTCCAAGAAATTCCACATTTCTGCATTGCGCTGCGGAATAAAGTGAATAGAATACGTCTGCATAGATTATAAACGTGTTTCCTTCGCGCATGCTGCGTTCCACGAGGACGACCGTGCCGAGCAACAGTCGCGGACGATTTGTCAGTGTGAGGGATCGTACGTGAGCGAGATGGCCGGGCAGGATAGGCCGCATCGAAAGCTCCCGTCAGAGCTTTCTCTCGCGGTGCTTGACCAGCCGAGATCTTCGCTTCCGAGATATACTAGCCGTCGCCATCTTCGCGAATAAGTCCTGGAACGAGTCCAAGGCTTAGAAAGTGGCGACGGGTCAGAGACTTGGAGTATTTTTCTCCCTCGCGAACCAGGCAGTCTCGTTAAGCTCGCTCTCACGTGCGATCGTTATCGGGATTATTACTCGCGTGTCGCGTAAAGATTGCAACCACCTACGCTCGCTGACTTAATGGAATTAAGATTAGACTCGTCGTCGACGCTGTTCCCGGCCGCTGGCGTGACGGGGGATAGAGCGATGCTTGTTTCAGATTACATGCGGCTCGTTCCGTTAATCTGGTCATTGTTCTGACAATAACGAAGTGGAAGAGATAGCCAGCTGGGTGCCAAGAGGCGTGCGAGGGAGCTTTATGCGCGTTGAACGGGGCAGTTCGATTGTTTCGGTTAGACGGTCGCTAATTGGTTCGAACAATCAATATTCATCCGCAGTTAACACTTTGGGAACAGATGTCGGGAGACTTCCGGTAGAGTGCTTTAATTTTCTAGCACAGCGCCGGTATAATCCTGCCGACACTTCGCGGAATCAATGTCAAGAGACCTCGTTTCGGGAGCGATGAGACGCTTGGTTATTGATTTTATAATGTGTGACTAATGGGGCAACGTTGAAATGCGAGGAAGGGGGTAGCTTGTGATTTGTAAAAGGAAAATGGAGAAGAACGTAGGGGAGACCGGGGCAAAGTGAGACGAAAAAAGTTTGACTTCGAATAAAATTTTTCCCTTTCAGTAAAAATGTGTGGAAATAGATTTATAATATAATTTGAACATTACTATTGTTAAATGACGAATAGCACTACATAAAATAAACTTAAAGTATATTAAAATTCAACTTGAAAAGAAAAAGCCAAAACGACCACTTTACCTCATATGCGGGGTAAAGTGAACTACTATCCGGGGCAAAGTGAACTGCAACAAAATAAGAACTTTAATTAAGAATACAGCTAATTATTGACCCCTTGCGCTGCAATGACGTGTGTAGCACCGCAGCTTCTGTCCTTTTTTACACTGTGGTTGTCACAAACTATGGAATTTTTTTTTAGGTTAGTTTCTGTTCTACCACGCCGCGTGGCTTTGTAGCCAGCTGACAGGTTAGGCTATTGCGCACATCACTTGCGCATCTGTTCTTTGCAGTCATTTGCAGCTCAGTTTACCCCGGTCACTTTACCCCGAATATGTCCTCAATGGAAAATTAATTATTTAATAATGTTAGGATTAATGTTTTCTCAAACGCGTGTACATGTATGTTTATAAGCTTCTTATAAACACGCAGAAAAAATTTGGAGTTAAAATAACACATTTAAGACTCATTAATCCAAAAAGTTAAATTGAAAAGAAAACCAATCGGAAGTCTCTAAAACTTCATTTCTAATTTTTTAAATGAATTTCCATTTTTCGATATATGAATGTGCATAATTATAATTGTAGTATCACACACATTTATTACGTCACCAAAATTTGTAAATATATTCTATTGTTAAGGAATAAATTAAGAAAGCTCATTTTACCCCGAGGTTCACTTTGCCCCGGTCTCCCCTACGTAAATATCCTGATGTAGGTGCAATTAGTTAATGGTAATTCTCGGGGCATTGTTAAGGGGGGTCACTCAAGTGAAAATGAACTACCAGTTATTTTAGAGATGAAAATTTGAAAATATGTATTTCCATATTATTTTTTACGCTGAATGGAATTATGTAAGAATTAATACAGTGACTTTTTTTTTCAAAAATTTAAAAAAAAAATTTCGAAAAATTATTCGATTTTAAAATCCATACCCTTATCTCTGTGGTATTGTATACAAAGACTGCAGAAAAAATTTCAGCTCGAAAACTTCATTTTTGTCCGAGTTATAAAGTTTTTATGTTTTGGCGTAGTAACTAAAACGCTCCTGCTCCGTACGTTGGACCTTCTTCTTCTTGCAATGCCTGTTCTCTTCGTGATTGTGCAGTTCGTATCATTTTTCTTGCACGTTTGTATCTTTCTGAGGCTTTCTGTTTATACCTGCGTACTCGTTCTTTGTGACGGTTTTGAACAATTTTCAATGATTGTTCGCTCATTTGCATTCGGTTGTCCTTGAATGCATGTAATATTGTTTTCGTCCATCCTTCATTACATTCAGTAACAGCTTCTGCGACTGCAGCTTCAACAAGATATTGAGAACCATACGCGAAGATATACCACGCAGTTTCGACGGATACGAAACCACAACATTATAAATGTCCATCGGGTGAAGAATCGTGGTGTTTCTACCAATCAGCAATTGCGAAAGGAAGAAAACCTGGTTCTCATGCTAAGAAAATAGGAACACCTATCAGAGAAAAATTTCTGGATAAAATATTACCAATTTATAATAGACTAATCGTAAGCGATGAAAAACTGCTCCGTCGTTGTGCACAATGCCTTACGCAAAATTCTAATGAAAGTTTGCATAGCATGATATGGCGTAAGTGCCCAAAGGATATTTTTCCTTCCAAATATCTTGTTGAAGCTGCAGTCGCAGAAGCTGTTACTGAATATAATGTAGGATGGACGAAAACAATATTACATGCATTCAAGGACAACCGAATGTAAATGAGCGAATAATCATTGAAAATTGTTCAAAACCGTCACAAAGAACGAGTACACGTGCAAGAAAAATGATACGAACTGCACAATCACGAAGAGAACAGGCATTGCAAGAAGAAGAAGGTCCAACGTACGGAGCAGGAGCGTTTTAGTTACTACGCCAGAACATAAAAACTTTATAACTCGGACAAAAATGAAGTTTTCGAGCTGAAAAATGTTCTGCAGTCTTTGTATACAATACCACAGAGATAAGGGTATGGATTTTAAAATCGAATAATTTTTACGAAATTTTTTTTTTAAATTTTTGAAAAAAAAATGTCACTGTATTAATTCTTACATAATTCATTTCAGCGTAAAAAATAATATGCAAATACATCTTTTAAAATTTTATCTGTAAAATAACTGGTAGTTCATTTTCACTTGAGTGACCCCCCTTAAGGGGTCTCTCCACCGTGACGCCCTGATAAAGCACCGCTGTCTGCAACTTTTTTTGTGCCCCAAAAAGTATGTGTTTATTAAATTGATGTTTTTCCTATTTATTAATACGTGCTTTGAGGATACATAAATTATTTTTTGCCTATTTTTTTGCTTGCGCCAAGATGAGTGGGTGTAATATGCGCTGTAAAATAATCGACCACGCAGTCGAGGTGTCTTTTTCTTCACAGCGCATATTACACCCCCAAAATATTTAAGTTAAATCGCGACAAGTCCTAAACCGTGTACCGCTACAGACGCAAGACAGAAGCAGGAGTTACATGACAGGGGGACTTCCCTCAACGCCGGACGGCACCCACAACCGGACATTAGCTACATCTGTGATATTTGAAACGCTAGCGAGCTGTTATTAAAAAAAACAACAATTAGGTTTCGACACGTTCGATGATTGTTTTAATATTATTTCCTTCTTCTTCCTTGAGAAGCACCTTAAGCGTCCCGCACTAGGGGAACTCCCCCTACGTTCAAGTCACAAAGTTCAACGAAGAAGAGAGAAACCTGATAGCACGAGAAACGTTCCAAACGTATCCAAAGTTCCAAAATTTCTCCCCCGTGCAAAAGAATTTCAAAACCTGCAACTACCACCCTGAAATCTCTCGACAACTGCTAACCAGAGGAAACAGGCCTCGATACAAAACCAGCCTCCTCTATTCCAGCCTTATCTGGGGAAACAATGGTTCCAAATGAAGGGCCAGGTCGCTGATCACGGAAGAATGGGGAAGTTTACGGAAGGAGTGGCTCGCTGGATGGGATACAGACTTCGGAGATGGAAACGGCAGTAATAAACAGTGGATCCAGGGAAAGAGGTCGAAAGGGAAAGAAGGGCCAGACGAGCCAATGGCACAGGCAGAGAGGGAAGAAGATTGGAGCACACCGCGAGCGGGCGTACACACAGACGAGCTGGTGGAGTGAAAGGGACGCAGGAAGGTGACCTGGGAAAGGGAGAGACAGGGAGAAAACGGTGGTAGCACGTGCCCTGGCGACCGTTCGAAATCGGTTCGACGATTCCGGACAGGAAACGGGCCCGGCTTCACGGTCGATGGTCAGATCGTATCGATGAAAATTGCAATGGCCTCGCCGCGGTGAAACGTTCCAATTTCGCGAGAGAACAACGACATGCTGCGCGTACACCGACGGTGACTCGAAGGGGAATCGAAACACGTTCGATTGTCGTCCATCCTACCCCCATTTCGCATATCGCAATTGATACCGGTAATACACCAGGGAGTTACACCCGGGGCACTGGTAAACTGTGACCGTAAACTACGTTGCGCCAGTAGCGGGTAATTACATTTTATACTCCGCGATAGCAATTTCATGTTTAACGTCAGCGAGTAGTGGCGGAAAGCCAATTTCCTTTATTCTTTTTGAGGATAGTTGCAACGACTATTGCGCAAGTGCAATAAAGAAACAGAAATCTAAACCGGACTTTAAGACCATTTCACTAATCGAAGCGACGCGGGTTTGGCAAAGGCAGTGAAAAGTAGAAAATCTGTGAATGCAACTCTGATACCATATTTCTATTTTAGGAGCCACCTTCTCACGTTTCGAGTACGTCATTGCAATCGGGATGTTACGAAGCTCAGAAACGACAGCGTAGAGAAGGAAAGCTTGATAAAGTAGCTCTATTTATACTCGATTTGTCGAGTGCCTAAAAAGAATGCCAAGCAGAGCGCGACACTTTCGAAGCACGTCTAATTGCAAGCCTTGCTTCCTCGACGCCACAGAGCTAGCGCGGTCGTTTTAAAATCTCTCGGTGACCTGTATTCCTTTAATACCGGCATCTCGGGTCTCGCAGCTTCGATATTGGCTGGCCGTCATGGAAACGTTTGGTCGAGAAAAATTTCCCGCGCATAACGTACACCGGCCAATCTCGTCGCGACTAACGTCGACTTTATCCGCCCGTTGGATTCAATATCATGTAAATGGTAGCGCAAAGGGTTACTGGGGGACAGGTGGAGGCGCAGGGGCCGGGGGCGGAATGTCGTTTTCGGACGGAAACCAATCGACTATGGGGGTATACCTGGTGACGTCCAATTAAATCAAGCAACGCTCGATTGCACTTGCCGGGGATAAAAGTTTCAAAAGCGGCGGTGATTGGTCCGTCGAAGCTTCCCCTGGTGTGCATTTTTTTGGGAATCCCGCGAAGACCGTGCTCTAACGTATTTCGGGTCATTCGATTCGATCTCATTCCTCTGGAAGTGCTTTTCGATTTCTAACGTGCTTCTTTGACGAGACCAACCCACAGTGGGACGAATCGCTAATTTAGGTGGAAAAAATTCAAGTCATCAATATTTATAAGAATCGATATGTTGGCTCAAAAATGTCTAATTAGAGCAAATCCAGCATATTATCTTTTTAATGTACACCGTTTTCGAAAATCGGTTCGTTCAAGTTCATATGTTTGAAGGCAAAAGTCAATCCTGAGGAAATTGCTTCGGAATTAGAGCTTTTTTCGCATTAAGGTAAGTATAATATTTAAAAACCTTTTTATATTATAAAAATTTAATATATTTTCTTAATTTAGCATATTTTGGTTACTTGGAAAAACCTCTATTAATGGTAGATATGGGGCATTGACTATGCAAAATTTACAAGGTCTTTTTTTTTTTAAAACTTAATTACTAACCAATGCCACAAAATGCCACTGTAATTCCATTATAATGTGTAAGGTTACTACGGATAGTTTCGATTTATGCTAATTTGAACTGCTAATATGTGCTAATGGATTGAAAATATAATTATATGCAAAAGTCATTAGTCTTTCACATAAATCGATTTTCTTCAAAATCCTGAGGTAGTAGACAAATTTTGCGAACGGATTTGATATCAGCGTGACAAAATCTACAGGAAATGGGGTCCAACATGTCAAGAAAAAAATCCTACCGTGCATGGTATTGGATTAATCACAATTTTGTTGAAAAATTTCAAGTTTAACACAAATTCCCTGATATTTTGTTTTTTGCCATTTTGACATTAGATTCGTACTCAGCGACCTCGAAAACTCTAGAATACCAAGTTTAGACCAAATCTGTAGAGCTGTTCGGGTACTCGAATAAAACGAGCCGAGCCTGGCTCGGCTCGACTGACCGGGCCGAGCCGGATACCCGTCAAATTCGGGCGGCCCGAAAAATCCGAGTAGCTCGAATTTGTTTCGGGCGGCTTGGAAAATCCGGGCCCGGAAAATCCGTACGCCTTGTACGCACTGTTCGAACCACTTCAAGACGTACGCCGGCGGCCCGAAACGATTCGGACTACCCGGATTTTTCAAGCCGCCCGAAACAAATTCGAGCTACTCGGATTTTTCGGGCCGCCCGAATTTGACGGGTATCCGGCTCGGCTCGAAAACCGAGTCCCGGCTCGGTCCGAACTTCAAGCCGCCCGAATATTCGAGCACCCGAACAGCCCTACAAATCTGATAATTTTTGGCATACGCGTCCGCCATATTGGATCCGCCATTTTGTTTTTTGCCATTTTGACATCAGATTCGTAATCAGCGACTGCGAAAACTGTAGCCAACCTATCGATTCTTATAAATATTGATGACTTGAATTTTTTCCACCTAAATTAGCGATTCGTCCCACTGTGCAACCCTTGCGAGTTTTCTACTATTAACATTTCTGTTTTTAGTCTACTGTTCCACTTCGTGGAAACTGCCGTTGCTAAATATCTGATGGCTGCATTGTGTTCGTATCCGTGCGCAGGATTCGGTGCAACGAAATGAAGTTGCGTTTATGGTAATGGAAGTTGAATCTGTTCTTGGGAAGCGTTCTTCTTATTAAGTTCTGATTGAACTGTGATTTCTTGCAATTGAATAAACGGTAGACTCCGCATTGTCCGGATTGACAAAGATACAATGGTGACAGTTTCCTGTGGCACTCCTGCTCTGTCCTTGATAGCGACTGTTCGAGCTTAAATCCGTATTAAAATCGATTTGCACGCGACGGAGTGTTGCCAACCAGAAAGACAGGCATTGAACTCAACATAAGAGCTGTTTTACCCTCGCTCACCTTTCTTCTTTGAATACATGGGTGAGAATAAATTAGATGTTATGCGTAGAAATGATAAAAAAAAGTTTATTCGTTATTTACATGCGTGTAAGACGCTATATTCGTTTAACATTTTGATCCCTTAACGGATTGTTCTAACTTACATTATTAAGGTGGTCTTAGCATTTATAGAGAGCTGTGGAAACTAATTCTATGAGTTAAGTGTAATGTCGCAATTCTTCCAATCATCACATTCAGTGCAACCGAGATCGAGTACTATATATCCGCGAAGAATTGAAGCTCAGTCTTCTTAAGGTAACACGCACTCGCCTTCCAGGTCACTGAGGTCCTCGTTCTTCAGTTCTTGGGCCCGCGAGTTCGTCTCACCGTGTCGGAATAAAATGCACTGAGCAGTTCCCGACTGTGTGTTGGCAGAAAAGGACCTGGCACGTTCATAGTAGCCCATGTCAGCGTTGAAAAGTATATCGCTGATTGCGTGTTGGACAGCGCTCCGAGAGAAAGTCGAGTAACGTTTCATCTTATTTGCCACGAACATGCCGTAGCTGTGGCACTCGTCCTCGGTAAGCTGTTCCACAGGTTTAAGAATTTCTTCGGCACGTTCGTTTTCTGTTTGTACCCTGCTTATTTTCGGCGGAGGAGGACTCACGTCTACCTGTATCTCGTCCCTGTATATGTCATTCCTCTGTACATCGCAGGGCGGATGTGGGGCCTACAAATAGGTTCTCCAGTTAATCGGTTCCAAGATCTGCTGTCGTGGAATAGTGAGAAACGGGCAGGAACGCAGGTGTGTGACGAAACGAAAGTAGTAACAACAGAGTGGAACAAAATGCGAAGGAGTAGCAGCGAAGTGTAAAACGAAGTGGAAGAGGGTAGCAATGAATGTGTAAAACTTCGAACGAAATGCTACTTTTAAATGTTCCAATTAGCGACCTGGTAAGATCTACGTGCACGGTCTAACATATATTTACATGTTAAAAGTATTTAGCGCAGCTACTCGTCAATAGCCTATCATACTGCTGGTTCCTTTCCATTATGAAAAAGGCCCCTTTTTGTGATGAAATTGTTCGAATATAATTATTAATAGTAAATATATTATAGGGTGCACGTGTATCAATTTTTGGCCTTCAATTCTCTCTTCGTCCCAAATAGTAACCTATTTCAGACCGGAGCAGTGACTCGTACATAATGCGTGGAATACCGTGTCATTGATTGTGGACATGCAATCTAATGTCCCAATTAATGACTGCATCGGAAAAGAACGTTTATAAAATGATAAGTACAAAAACAAATATTAAATTAACAGTCTTTAATAAATCAATTATTTTTATTATTAACTTGTTATTGCATTATTATTCTTTATTGAGGTTACTATGCAAACTGACAAAACACCCAAGATGGAATCATGACGTGACATCTCGTGTCAATAATAGGAACTCAAACATTTTACGAGTAGGTACCGATTATTGACACCCATAATCATTTAATAAAAAAAAATCGGTGCAATTTTTTTGAATAGTAAATTTACAATTATTTTTGAACTTATTTGAATATATTTTTCTTACATTAATATACTCATGCAAGAAATACTCAATACCTAAAGTTTGGACGTTCTTAAGTTCGGTAACAAGAAGCTACTTTTTCACGGCTTTGTAGCTGACACACGTGAAAACAATTATTAATTACTTAATGATATAAATTAGCGAAACCATCAGAATGATGCTTTGAATATTCACGAATCGAATTCAATACTTTTAATGCCCGTTCCTAACATAAAAAATTTCGTATATGAATATAAAGGATGAAGTGTCAATAATTAGGACTGGGTCGTTAATTGGGACATTTGCCTAATTAACTTCACGATGGACATTATGCAAGCAAATACTTACAGTACTTACTGGAGTACTTAATGTGATTGGTGCCGGTTGAGAAGCATTTCTATCCATGAGAAAGGCTAACGCATCGAAAAGAAACCACGTAGACCTGTATTCCTCACCATCTAGATACAAAATTATAAGACATACGAATGGAAATGCGATCCTATTAACAATGAAAACAACAAGAAACGCTCCAAGGAATTATTACTTTCTAAAGAGAAGTCTGCTCACATTGTAGAAGTTAATGGACATAAACATAGTGGGGACATTCCACGCCAAATCGGACACTTTTTGGAGTAACATTTCGGATGTGGCTCAAATTTGAATGTGTTGTAGTCTTTAGGGATGTATAAACATATCTCAAAGGATTTTTGAAAATTTTGAAAAATGTAGATTTTACAGCTGTTTGAAGGTAAGTGCTAACTTTTTTTCAATAAATTATAACTATGGAAGTAGTAAACGGGTGGAGATGAGGTTTACGGTGATTTGTAGAGAAGACATTGAAGTTTTAAGAAAAAATTATTTCAGTTTTGAAAAATAAAAATTTGAACCATTTTTGTGCAATTATAAATATTATTTAGTTATAAATATATTGAAATAGTAGATTGAGTTTCTTTCTTTCATTCCTAACCTTGTGTGGCCTTGAAGGTCATAGTATACCATATGGTTGAATTTGTCTTGATAGTCACTTTCATTTTGGGTAATCAAGTATATAGCATTCCATTTAAAAAACTGACGGTCACCCTCGTTTCAAGGAAAATATTGCGAACACCAAAAATTGACATACTGTATTATGTTGGGTATAAAAAACAGTCAAAGTTTTCCTCTTTCATTTTTTTACAAATACTTACCATTTACGAGAACACAGTATAAGAATAGCAGATATAGTCGCTTGGCCGCTGCGAATACCGCACGGCCCGACCAGTCGAGCCGGTGCTGGGCGACGCAGCGTCACATTCAATTAATTTTCATTTGGCCAATTTTAAAGTGTCCATATTTTTGAAAATTGGTCCATCAAGGGGAAGGATAGAACTATATTCTCCTTTTTTTTTCAGATTTTTAAAATCCCGCCCGCCGTTAAAAACCTGCATTTGTTTAAAATAATTGCACAAAAATGGTTCAAATTTTTATTTTTCAAAACTGAAATAATTTTTTCTTAAAACTTCAATGTCTTCTCTACAAATCACCGTAAACCTCATCTCCATCCGTTTACTACTTCCATAGTTGTAATTTATTGAAAAAAAGTTAGCACTTACCTTCAAACAGCTGTAAAATCTACATTTTTCAAAAATTTCAAAAATCCTTTGAGATATGTTTATACATCCCTAAAGACTACAACATATTCAAATTCGAGCCACATCCGAAATGTTACTCCAAAAAGTGTCCGATTTGGCGTGGAATGTCCCAGTGTGCAATTTAAGTGTATTGTAGTATCTTGGTATATAAATTTCGTTAATATATACTCCAATTATTTATACTCGTCGACTCTCATTTATTCTTTTTTGTAAATTCACATGCAAGCATCCCTTGCCCAACGAAAACTGGATTACTTCCGAATCCATGACTTCAGTTTATGTGAGAAGATCGAAGTACTACCAATCGTACACGCATCCTGGCGCTAAGTGAATCGTTCGATGGAGCCAAATTTTTCCGGTGTAATCAAGGCATTCGAACGAATCGAATTCTTGCAGATCGAATTTACTCGAGCTACTCGATTCCCTCGTGCTACTTAACTCGCTTCTTTGAATGCGTTCTTGACAGCTTTAAATGACGAGGGGGGATCGGAGCATACGATGATATAAGTGACCGGCACACCACCACATTTGCTCAAGGTTATAGAGATGCGCCATTCCTTTGATGCAACGACTAAACGCCGACATGGCGTCGGACCAGCGCGAGAGCTGCAGCAAACGAGCATTTTGTTGAGTGCTCGATGGTCCCTTCCACGGTATCACATTACAACCCAAACCAGTCTGAATGCTCCCCCGTGCGCGATATTTGTTCTATAGGACACCGCACTCTGTGTCTACTGACAGGAATCAGTAGCCGAGGCGCGAGGAGTGCGCGTCGCACAAGTGGAAACGTGGCTTTAGTGTTTGAGCTCAGGCGTGACCTAACCTCGTAGAGTGACGCCAGTTAAGCGAATATGAAAATACTTTATCAGTGAAAAATATCTATTTATCCATTTCTATACTGCTCCGATGCTCCGATAATCTCTTCGTAACCTTCGTTGAAAATTAATTAACTTAAGGATTCCCAAGAACCATCGTCCGCGACGTGTAAGAGAAGACCTAGCTCGAAGCTCGCAGAGAACCTATCGCCATGGACCGCAAACGACCCAATTTCCGTGGTGCACGCGACAAGCGCGTCCATCGTTCGTGGTTCAATTCCACTGGAACGTACCTCTCTCTATGCTAATCCTTTTGGTCTTTAACTTTTCCCGCCGGAACGAGGACAGAATGCACTCCATCTTTTTCTTACAATCGATTATCGTCAGCGGCTTGTTAGCGCTGGCCGATAGTTGTTCCGCCACGACGTTCCAGGCGTCGTTGCGCTTCGGTTTTATATAATGCTCGGGATTCTGTGGATTCCAGAGGGAGTCCTTGCTTTTGTACAGCCTGACGAGCGTCATGCACATTTCCTTCGTCCACTCCATAACGCCTGGCGACGCTGCTTCAACCGGAGCGAGACGAAGCCGTGGAGGAACGTGGATAAAAAAGACACGAGGCGAACGGCACGCCGTAACATTCGCAGGTTCGTTCCTTCCTCCGACAGAGGCAACCGTGTACTGCCTGCTCGGCGCGCCCCGCTCGGACTTTAGGCCGTTCTGGCCGCACCGTGTGCGCGTAACGCTATTGATGGTTCGCTGGAACGTCGACGTCAGACGGTGCTTGTCAGGCCACCAATACAGCGAAACGGAAGGGCGCCTACGTGCAGGCGCAGCCTCTTTTTGTGGCCAACACTTGAAACCCTTGAAAAGGGTCGGTTTTAATGGGACGGGGCACACGGAGGCGTGCAACGAACGTCGGCCGTGAAGGTTCGCCTTGCGCCTCGCGCCTCGCGCACGCGCACTGGCTCCCTCTGCGTTCGGAGCAAATAAATGAGTCCTCCCGTGTAACGTATTCGAGAGGGCATTAGTGATGGGCGATACATACCAATTGTATCGATACGAAGTATCGATACGTATTGATGGTCAAAGTATCGATACAGATAAAATATCGAAAGCGAAGTATCGATACGTTTACCCATAATTACTGTTGCTACTACTGATAATCGATGACCATTTTTTTCTTGGCAATGTTAACGATTCATCACTATTAGGAGTAAAATTCCAAAATGGAAGTAAATAATTTATTCCATTGTTTACAATAAAAATATATAAAAAATATTTTCATCACAGATTTCAATCAAAATGCCAATCCTCAATAGACAAGGAACCTAAAAATAGTAATTGTAAATGCTCCCCAGTTAACCGATTTCTAGCTTGAAAATATATAACATCTGTACGCCGTGTAGTTTAGAAACAAAGCGAGATGGCAATTCATGATGTGCCAAAGTTTTTGTTGGGCATTGCCCACTACTGAAGACGCTGCAGAATTCGAAAACCTAGAAGACTTTGAGGATGAAATTAAAGAAAATTTTTAAAAAATTAATCTCCACACCTTTCCGTAGAAAAATAGTTACTATTATTAATTCCCTGTCTTAAGTTACCTACTACTTCCATATTTCATTAATATTTTGATTAAAGTTTCTTAATGGATGACTAAAGAAATGAAAATGAATTTTTCACAGCTGGAAAAACTTTAAACGCCCGCTCAGTTTTTTCGGCCCGCTCGGTTTCCTTCGAGCCGCTCGAAAAAAAATCGAGTTGCTCGAAAAAAATCGAGCTGTTCGAAAAAAATCGAGTTGCTCGAAAAAATTCGAGTTCTCGGTTCTATTCCAGTACTCGGCTCGGCTCAGAAACCAAATCTCGGCTCGGTCCGAATTTCCAATACTCGAACAGCCCTACTCTACTCTTGGGTTGGTCAGTATCGATACAGCAATATATCGTCATATGAAATATCGATACAAAATATCGATATTTGGACCCAAAAGTATCGATACAAAATATCGATATTTGGACCCAAAAGTATCGATACAAAATATCGATATTTGGACCCAAAAGTATCGATATTCCAAATATCGATACTGTATCGCCCATCACTAGAGGGCATTGCTGGTACGTGAACACAGTTTGCTACGAACCGGGGGGGACTGCTTTTGTTATGTTATTGTGTAAATGTTATGTGCTCAGTTATTATTAAACGTGCGCCCCTATGCAACGCGATTGCTGTTTATTTTTGTTGCATTATTATTTACGTGCTGTATATTATGATAGTATTATTATGCAACTCAAAGGAGGTTATGTTATGGTGAATAGTGGAAGTGATGTGGTTTCCTTGCGTGAAGTAAGATAATGCATAGAAAATCTGTAAATTACATTTAGAAATATGAATCTTAATCTTCGGATATGCTGACTATCATAATCAACCTTCCCTCTATGAGCGATCTGATTTCATTTGTAGAAAGTGGCCGACCCAAAACTCTACTTAGGTGTAGGGTTGATTCGATACTACCATGGTATCGATACTTGTACTCGTTACTTGGATCGGAATAGACGTATCGATACCTTTAAATATCGGTATCGAATAGACATTATTTTTCGTAAAGAAAGTACTTCTGCTTCTGCATTATCCGCGGTGCCTCGATTCTTCTAATTATTTCCTTTTACACTCCAAAAATAATAAGAATCAACAGAAAAAAATTATCGGTCAATATGTTTTCAACAGAAAAATACGTTTCATATGGGGAGTACATATGTGGCGAGAGAACGTTTTGTGTGGAAGGTTACGGTGTTTGTGGCTAAAAAACCACGTTGTCCACTTGAAAAAACACCGACCGACAATTTTCCTCCCTGGCCTCTTATTACTTTGACGTGATAGACAATTAAAGAAAAAAATAATGCGAAAATCGAGGCTGAATGAATACTTTAGATCAGCGTTGCCGGGAAGTGGGTTAACCGAATAGTTTGCAGGAACCCACTTCCCGGCAACGCTGATCTAAACTATTCATGGTGCCTCGATTTTCGGATTTTTTTTTAATTGTCTATTACGTCAAAGAGGCAAGGGAGGAAAACTGTCGGTCGGCGTTTTTTCTACTGGACAACGTGGTTTAGATTTACTGTAAATAATCTGATTTATGTATTTGGATGCAATAATTGGTAAACGCATAAGCAGCAGTACGCAGGGATGCCAGGAATTTCCCCGTCGTAGTGGAGGGGAACATCTACCTTGGCGTTGATTGGTTTGACTTCATGGCGTCATCACGCCCATGCGTGGTATGTTCCCCCTCCACTACGACAGGGAATTCCTGGCATCCCTGTTAATACGCATTCGATGCCTCACAAGTATCGCACGGCAAGTATCGAAAATGTCAAAAATATTTGGTATCGAATCGAAAGTATCAATACTTTACTTGTATTTACTAGTATCGAAACAACCCTACTTAGGTGTTGCGCGCAATGTAAACAATCTAGGACGGAGCTCGAACACTCTCGAATCGATCCTTCCGGAGTATCGATCAAAATAAATATCGATCGCCCAGAAGAATAGTTACAGGTATAGTCATTCGCTAGAACCGAGCCACCCAGCACACGCGTCATCTCCCGCATCATCCGTTGCCGTGCGAACAGTGAACATTTAGGCACGTTCATAGTCCTTAAGACGCAACCACACATTCAGCATTCGTGCACTTATTCGGCAAATGACGATCGTTTCTGTTCGTAATCGGCAACTGCTAACATTCGTAGACACAGAAATTCGCGCAAACATTTGACAGTTGGCGAATAGCGAACATTTGCCTACAATGCCTACATTCCTAGATCCACACATCTAGTTGCTCGCCAAATGACGAACATTCGTTATTCGGCATTCCCCGACAGGGACGAAACTAGGTTGCGTAGCACCCGGGGCAAGGATTCTCTTTGGCGCCCCTTCAAATATTTTACCCCCTTGTATTATTGCCGACTTTAGGAGGTTCGGTTCATACTTTACTCAAAAAGACTGCTTTCAAACATATTGCAGGTAGCCTGATTTGTTTGCTGTTTATATCAAATAAATAAATTTGAAATAGATAAATTTTAATTACTTTTCCATAAAACGTGTATCTTCTTTATTCCTAATGAAATAACGTAATATATAAGTTTAAATAAAGCCACTGATGTAGCTTTTCCAAGATGATGTCCTTTCTCTAGGAAGATATCTCGTTTGGGGCCCCCCACAAATCGGCGCGCGAATGTCGAATATGTGGTACCGCCTCTAATTGCACGTTAAGTTAAAGCAATGTAGTGTAAGCTAAAATTAATTACTGTGAGGTAAAATTAATTAGTGTAAGTTAGTATAGGGATAAGATTAAGTTAATAAACAGAATAAGTTAAAATAGGAATCAGTGCACCGTGTTCTTGTTATTACTCCGTCGTCTCTTAAAAATATCTTGGATATGCTATCAGAAGTCCTTGGTGCGTGGAACTGATAAGATTACTATTGACTAAAAGGTCTATAACATCCTCCACGTTTATTTTCTGTAATTACATCTGAGCTCACCTCTATACAAATTTCAATATAGCTATTATTAATTATTAATATTTCATAAATACAAATTTCCAGATAGCTATTATTAAATATTAAATTTTATTAATTAATAAAATAAAATGAATAAAATTATATTTATTAAGATTTAAAGTACAATAGGAATAACTCAAACATGCCCCGTCATGAAAATTCATAAGTGTTGTGCGAACAGATGACAAGGTAAACTGCCTTTCATTTATGAAATTAAAAAGATATTAATATGCCATCAAACGTCACAGCAAAACAGAAGCACAAATGACACTCGCTCGAGGGGTAGACTTTCCTTTCCGCGGTATCGAGATTATATTTTGTCAAACGATACGCATTCTTGCCAGCACTGACATTCGAATATCGCGAACTCGAAGGGGAAACTGAGACGTTGGCCTTGATGGTGGAAATTTTCGAAGGCTCAGACAAGCGTATCAGGAAAACGAGACAGTGCATTGCTGCGTCACGCCATCGACTCAATATTATTCAACTAGTTCTGTCTCACCCTGTACGTGACTCAATTTACTCGCGGGATTGCGCCTACGATTACCGAATAAGTTACGCGTTGCTTCGAAATGCACCGCGGAAGCTTCCCTGCTTCAAACTTTGCCTTATTTCGCATAAATCCCAACAAAAAGATCGAGAATAATTATCAACGAATGTGCTCGGAAAAATAAACGAAACCGTACGTAAAGATTCGCAGCTTTATAAATTAAAATAAATCTGAACGACACTATCGATAAAATATTTAAACAACAAATAAATAAATATACTCCGAAACAATCGGGCTTCAAACCCACTTCTGCAAACATTTTATACACTCAGATGAATACTACATATACCGAACAACATAATCGTATGATGAGTTTGCAAAGCATTTCACGCATGCACTAATATAAATTATTCTTAACCCTCTAGGGACGACTGGGACTCCAGAGTCCCATTCAGATCAACACATTTTTATTTACGTTCCATCAATAAGATCGAGATTTGATAAGTATAGTGACCTTTAGTAGGCAGAGAAGAAACTGTTGTACCATCAGAACCCGAAATTAAACTTTTTTTTGTTATATTGTTATAAACAAATTAAAAATAAAAAATTTAAAAAAAAAAACTAACGAGTAGTTTCCAAATCCGAAGTATAAAATAGACTATTTTAACGCTCAAAAAAATTCTACGTTAAGTTTAAAACATCCCCGTCCCTAGAGGGTTAACGATATTCGCTCCATTTTTAAGAGCCAGACGCAGAAAAATTCCAACATGTTGTACCGAATTTATTTCGCAACTTGCGCCATCCTACAAGCATTATACACCGCGCCTGAACTCTATACACTATCTGCGTACCTACTTCTAACATAGTTTGTAGAGTTAAGACCCTCGAGCAGCCACAATTACCATGTTTAAAGGGAGGGTCCTTGAATATTTGCATTTCCATTGACTCCCATTCGTCGATTGGCGTTTATCTCGCACGCGGATCAATTTGCGCGAGCGATTGCGCTTACGGGCACGACGCAAACGAACGTGTGTATATACGTCGGGAACGGTAAAGCCGACGGAACGGCAGGGCCCTTCAGTGTTTCGAATGAACGAGGCTGCATCCCAAGCGCCGATCGCTAATTCGAATTCGAATCACGACACCCTCTCCCAGCACGCACCGCGATTAAGTTGTGTGTCGGAAGACGGCACCGAGGCAATCCAAACACCTCGTACTAGCAAACTTTCAATGTAGTTTTATCACAATGAGGAACGAAAACGTTTGTCTCGCACGACCGAGTTGCCCGGAGTGAGAATAGTTTCGCGTAACTGCTTTCTAAATTTCTTGTACGGCGGGAATTGGTTTGAAACATTTCAAAAAATGTTTTCCATTCTATTCTGAATTGAATGGCGTGTACCTGCTACCGATTGAAAGATTAGAATTTTGTTAGTGTGCTCAGAAAATGAATTGTGCATATTCTTTTGGGGAGTTGGTGTGTTTCGAGATTTTAAGCTACGTGAAGCTAAACAGACGGATATCTCCGAAATTATTGGTGATACCACAAAATGTTATTAGGCAGAGCTGAAGTGTCTTAGGTAACATACTTTCCGGGGACATTTAGTTTTTTCGATATAGGCGAAAAGATCCAAAAGGGGGCTGCAGTTTGGAGCTAACAATTCATTTTTAAGCTATATCGTACGTCCTCACGTATGCAGATTTGCAGTACACATTTGGACGGGTTCAATGACCACAGTCGTACAAGGCCAATGAAGGTCAATCAAGCTCGCAGAGTGAAAGCAGTTGTATCGCTATCATCGCGGTAACTTCTAATATCCTGAAGCCCTAGTCGCCTGATATCAGTAGGAAAGAGATTCGAAGTGCAGAAGCTTTGGCCACTCGATGATACTTGGACGATACCTTGGTTTTAATGTACAAGCTTGTGAGCAATGGCGTAATAGAAGTATTGGATATAAATATCCCGGATTTCCTACTAAATAATTTAACTGATGAATGAAAGTCGAGAATCTTGAGTTCTATCCTACTGCTCGACTTCTAAGCTATTTTTACTCGAGCTATACTACTCGTTCGAATGGCGCCTGCATAATTAAATAGCTGAATGAATGAGCCTAGCGAATGCCAAGTGCGAAAACAAGAATGGAAGTAGGTTCCTTACTGCGGCTCTAAGCTGGACTTATGCAAGGATATGCATGGCTCTTCTGTAGTCTCAACTAACTGCGCATTATGCCTGCAACAGCAAGCATCTGCAGTGATCTAATTTCGGGATAAGACTGCCGAAAATTCGCTTACGTTTCGTTTAAATAGAATTTAATTATGCTTAGAATAAAAGTGCCATTTTCTAAATCAAGATAGGAGTAAATAAGAGAACTGGCATTTTGTTTTTTGAATATCAATGTTTAGACATTTAAGTATTTTTAGGTATTTTTATTTTAGATATCTAGTGTTAACATTTTGAATTTCATATTTTGAGAGAAAAGGGCGTTTTAGTATTCGTTGTCGTCAATGCGAAAGTAACGATTACACTAATAGGCGAACGATTTTCGGGTATGTTAATATACTATTATCCCACGCCCTGCTTCGCGCGTGGTTGGTGAAAATATCTTCTTTTTTTTGTGATATTATATATTTTCTTCTATTTTTTGGGGGATTTATATTATTATCTTTTATTTTTTGTGATATATTTTCTTCTATTTTTTGTGATTTATATTATTATCTTTTATTATTATCTTCTATTTTTTGTGATATATATTTTCTTCTATTTTTTGTGATTTATATATTTTCTTCTATTTTATTATTTTTTATTTTTTGTGATTTTTTTACTTTTTGAAAGTTTTTTATGGGGATCTCACTTCTTTTTACAAAGATAATTCATATTTTCTTCTATTTTTTGTGATACTATTATCCCACGCCCTGCTTCGCGCGTGGTTGGTGAAAATGGCTCTCGATAAGATCTCGCGATAAAAGTGGCATTTAACGAAAGTTGGCGTTATCGGCGACGACGTTATCACATTACTAGGCGTTATACACCACGGCAGTCACGAAGTACGTGACTGTACTTACATTTATGCATATCGAGCGTCAGATTGCAAAACTTCTCGCGAGTGGAGCACGATTCTACGAACTGATGAGTGACATAGAGATTACAACAATAAAAGGCGAGTTAGAAACGAAAGAAAATAGAGAGATGCTTCATTAATTCGTCCGTTTCCATTCACCCTCATCCTAATATCCTTTGTGCTTAACCCTTCGTTGCATACTGTCGCAAATATGCAACATATTTTTTCTTTTCAATTATTTTGTTGAAACCAGCATGCAGTGTGACATAACTACTTTATCATGATATACATATCCTAATGTTTAAACATTTACACGGATCGCGTTTTAATTAATCATAATCGTAATGGCGGAAGAAGTGTAAAAATAAAAAAGAATACATTTTTTGTTTATTATTTTTCCCTTATTATTATCACTTGTACGAGTCCAAAAATGTATTTTTTCCAAAATCGAGGAAGTTATGCAACGAAGGGTTAAAGCATCCAAGAACATATTAATAAAATAAATATAAATAAAAAAATATTTAAATTCTACAATTTTTATACATACCATTAACTCTACTATTAACCACAACTGACAAACTAACTCCCTCGCCGTGAAGTGCATCGAAAACTCACAGAAAAAAAATGGAAAATAAAATTGTTAGGAACCAAGAAGGGCCTACAACAGCTGTGACCATTTTACGGACGTCAAGAAAATTGTTAGGAACCAAGAACGACATACAACAGCTGTGGTCATTTTACGGACGTCAAGGCACTTCGTAACGATTCAGTCGTTCCGAATTCGCGTTGGCTGAGGGGTGTGAAATAAAATCGTACGATCAAGCTGGATTATCTTCCATCGATACTTGCAAGCAAGTTGCCACGGCGGCATAATTGCACGGCATTACATAAGCTAATGAGGGGATAATTGATCCAGTTCGAAGGTAATTGGTGGACCGACTGACTACTTAGCTGGCCGTGGGAACGGTGTACACGAGAAGCGGCGTAATGTGAGTAGCGAGACTTGTTACACATTGTAGCCACTTAACCACCATCTTAATAGCCGTCTTAACGGCTGTCATTAGAGGAGGCTTGGGCCACTTTGAAAGCCCAAACATGGAGATTCATCCCGCGAGGTGAGAGCAGCCCGCGAGCCTTTCAATTGCCCGGCTAGAAGCTGCGAACACGTAAGAGATGTTGCACCTGGCAACGCAGATGAAACTCGCAAGAAATATTGTAGCACGAATTAAGCACTCAATAGAGCACTTAATATCGTGTACAAGATAATTTAAAAGAGGGATCGAAGAGTTTGGAGTATTTGTAAAAGTGGACTGAAGATGTTCAGTTGAAATAGGAGTCCATATAGACCTATCATAGTAATTTAGGATTTTGTACGATGAAGTTAGAATACGGGGGATTAGAAACCATGGGAAGTTCAAAGGATATCATGGAAACAGCCATTTGGTGCCATTTGAATTATAATAATACGAGTGATATATTATAATATGTAAGGTAGCTTTTTTATGCAAACACTATGTGCAACTAAAATCCATGTGACAACGTTGTATGCATAAAAGTGTTCTCTAGCTCTATGATAGCAACATATTCTATTAACAAAATTATAAAAGGAAAGATGCAACAGTTACTAGGAACTGCAGGATGAGACAGAATAGAAGCTGAATGTATTCAAGCATGAAACACAGTCATGTTTATTATACTCCTCGGCTTTACCGTGACACTTCTGCTGGTTAAACAATATTTAAAGGGATTAACGTTCTCCAGCGAGAAACTCTACACAATCCTTAAATCTCTAAAATTAACGACTCCAAAATTCTGCAGAAATGGAAATCACAGCTTTGCAAGTGAAGTTAACGTAGACACCTGAATAAGAAGGTACCTGTATATTTTTATTCTCATCTAGCAAGGAAAATGGATATTTCGTGCACAATAACTCATCACAATCCAGCGAAAGAATCCAAAATTTTTTTTAAAGAAGACAAGGAACGGAATGGACCAAGGCAAGTTGAAATGGAGATTGGCTAACAAGGCACGCCTGGAGTTTTCTTCATTGGCAATGAATGCAGGTTCCCGGGGGATTGCTCGGTTTTCAATTTTCTCGGGAATCTCGCGCCTCCAGTTGTGACGAGCCTGGAGTGCCAGGAGTATCGATCCTGCAGGAATCGCGTATGCGCGCATCAGGTCTTCCCCAGGCAGATAAACATGCGATATAATAAATAAACAACGGGTAGCAGATTTCGCTCACAGCTTCCAGAGGTTCTGGCAAAATCTTAGGAAACTGTGGGCCAGCCATCGTAAGATTTATTGGCATGAAACGCATTTAAATTGCGACTGTATAATGACGAAAGTAATAGACAAGTGACGATGCTGATAAAAAATGTTCAGTTACAATAATATAAATTAGAGTGGAATTAATTTCTTGTTATTATGTGTAGCTAGCGAACATTCTTTCAATATAATTATTTTTGGTGAATTAATTTCAAATGTATGAAAATGGAAGTGGACTTTTTCCAACTGGAACGAGTGTAGAAGAGAGCAGAGGAAACGTTTTGACCATGGGAACATAAAGCCACTTGGAGTGGACATGTAATAAAAGGAGGGAATCTAATGACATAATTAATTAGGTTCCACGGGGAACTAGTGACTTTCGAGAGCGGCGCGGTATAAGCAAATTTTCGAAGAGAATATAAGTGGTAACTAAAGAGAGCTCTAACGAGGGAGTGCTTGAAAACGTCTCCATACTCGTTGGTAGTTTTTAACGAGCAAGATGGAAAAGAATCCTGCCAAAGCTTCTCGAATGAGCTCTAACTAGTTTGGTAAATAGTACAGAGTGAAATATAAGTCAAGGATTACCCTGTAGTTTCGCTTCAATTTTTCTGAATGCTACAGGGATATGTTTTACTTATGCGGAACACTATCATATATATTTCACAATAAAGGTGCTTTAATTTTGAAGCATTTATCTACCAAACAATTCCAAGCAACGAGCACTATAGTTTGCTAATCTGTTCCAACGCATTAATAATTACAGAAGCCAAGAATATTTTTAATGAGGGCTCGGATGCAATAAGGGGACTAGCGCTCGAAAATGGGAAAAATAATTGTCCAAACGCTATGAAATATTGGAAAATTAAATGTTGTTAAACTGTATTTTAAAAAATATAGTGTTGTAAAGCTCGGCACGACACACATTTTTTCTATTCACAGTTTGTTTATCGAATCATTACTATTCGAGCTAAAAATTATAAACGAAAAAATTTTCATGGTCCAAAATCATTATTTCTTTAAACATAAATTGCGATAACTTGAGTAAATATTAAGGGATCGTTATGAGACTTGAAACATAAAACTCAGAAAACTCTAGCGAAGCCGCAAAATGTATGCACAAAACCCTTATGTTAACAAATGTAATAATATTTCATTAAAAGGTAATACTGGATATAACCCATGTTTTGCAACGTTCGCCGTTAAAAAGAATCGAGGCAATTTTGAGGTACATATAACTTGCAGCGACAAAGTTTTTCCTTAATATACAAGGAAGATTTTCACCAATTTTCACACTGATTAATAAATAATTGTAGAAGTTATGACGATATATATCATTCTCCCACGGCGCCAACTGTCAACGCGAATGCTAAGACTGCTAAATAGCCCATTACACGCGGCTGTTGACTATTGGTGGCGCGGGAGATTTATATATATCGTCATATCTTCTACAATTATTTATTAATCAGTGTGAAAATTGGTGAAAATCTTCCTTGTATATTAAGGAAATACTTTGTCGCTGCAAGTTATAGGTACCTCAAAATTGCCTCGATACTTTTTAACGGCGAACGTTGAAAAACATGGGTTATATCCAGTATTACCTTTTAATGAAATATTATTACATTTGTTAACATAAGGGTTTTGTGCATACATTTTACGGCTTCGCTAGAGTTTTCTGAGTTTTATGTTTCACGTCTCATAACGATCCCTTAATATTTACTCAAGTTATCGCAATTTATGTTTAAAGAAATAATGATTTTAAACGATGAAAAATTTTTCGTTTATAATTTTTAGCTCGAATAGTAATGATTCGATAATCAAACTGTGAATAGAAAAAATGTGTGTCGTGACGAGCTTTACAACACTATATTTTTTAAAATACAGTTTAACAACATTTAATTTTCCAATATTTCATAGCGTTTGGACAATAATTTTTCCCATTCTCGAGCGCTAGTCCCCTTATTGCATCCGAGCCCTCATTATTAAGAAGTAGCTTTCGACTAACTCATTAACCACGTATTTTCCACGAAAAGGTCGGAAATACTGCCTCGATTGAGACATGTATTCCTCGTGCATTCCATCGGACTTCGTAACTTGCTCGTTTATTATTTCAAAATTCAATTCGTTTAAAAGTAAAGTAAAATTCAACATAAAACTCCAGTTAAACCCTATTAAGCTTCTTAACGTTTTAAAAGACACGTGTGACGAGAGAGTAAAAGAAAACAGCGTAGATAAAATATTTCCCCAGTTGCGAGCAACCCAGAAGATTCTTCTCCTAATTGCAAGTTCCATTTTTTAAGCAAGCCACCGGCCACTGTAAACACCGCGGAATTGGCGCAGACAGAATAGTGGAAGGGTAAAGAACGATCAGGGAAACAGAAGGTCCCATCGGACCGATGGACACACTTCTTTGTACTTCTACGGTTTGACCAAGGCGAGGGGTGGGATGGCCGCGTTCAAAGCTACCCGAACTTTTCCCCTTGGTCCGGCAAATAACGCAGACGACGGCGACGACGGCGACGAATAAACTAGGAAGAGGAAGAGGACGAAATGGCTACCAGCCAGTCTGGTAAGAGGAAACTAATTCCGCACGCACAAAAGGATGGCTCTTCCACGTGGATGGCAACGAGAGCGCCGGCGATAAGGGGGGGGAGAGAACATAGAGGACGAAGAACTACAGAGAGATGAAGGGAGCAGATTGAACCAGATAGAGTCAAAGGGAGTCCCTCTTGACGATTTACAGCCTCGCCCAGCAGCGATCGAAAGTGTTTTCCACGGGGCTGCAGCCATCGAACGGCCCTTGAAAAGGGTCGGGGGAAGATTAATCGCTTATGGAGATGCGTTATGAAATATGCATGTCCTTGGCGTTGACGTTCGTGCAGCGGATCTGCATGAAAGAGGACTCCAGTGCGGGAGAGAAATTTCTACTGTTAACGTTGATCGTGACTCGGCACGTCTGCGCATCGTAACTCATTGCAGAGTCTTTTATGAGGCAGGGCTCGATTTGTTTGCTGCTTCAGAAAGATTACATTCTGATGCACCATCATGGGCAAGTGCGAGAGACGCTGGCTGTGATAATTATAAATCCGGTGGGTTCGCTGCCCAAGTAATTAGAAGGGACCAGGCAGCTTCGAGTGACGCGAGTTTGGGCTCGTCCATTCTGTAGGGGTTTGAACATTCAGTGCTACGAACGTCCCATTATATTGCCGGAGAAATAATTGTAGGTGGAAGAATATGGGCTTTTGAGATGTCACGATACATACGCAGAGGCCTGACAGGATGTCGATGCATTCGATGGGACACCATTTCCGCTGAATAGCGAGAAAAAGAAAGGGAAGAGGAATATTACTACGCCGAGGGGAACTACATATTGTGGGTATACTGTGAATATAATGCGAATAAAAAGAAATCCATGCGGGACGCTGTTTCTTTTTGGTGCAGAGAATATTCAACGTATCGCGCATTGCGAGAAACTCCATTCGAATTCCCTTGCGCAGAGATGTTCTGTTTTAAATCGTACAAATGCAAGGAGGTAGGAATAATATTTTAAAATAAGTTGCAGTCGGAATAGCTGAACGTCTATCAGTAAAAAAATTATCTAATTCTATTATTTCCAAAAGACCACTGAGACACGTTTATATTTTATAACGCCAGTAGTAATAATAAAAAAAAATAAAAAAATTGAAACGACTTCAAAAACATAAAAATGCAGTAAAAAGAAAAAAATAATTTTTTCCCTTATTTAATCTGCGACTCTCCATTTTTTTATGTCGGCGCCTCATCATTTGCACTGTGTAAATCTGGCGCCGACTTAAAAAAATAGGGAGTCGTAGATTAAATAAGGGAAAAAATTATTTTTTACTTTTTAGTGTATTTTTATTTTTTGAAGTCGTTTTAATTTTTTTTAAATTTTTTTATTTGATGGTTTTTTTATATATATATTGATACAACGTGCCCAGGAGAATACGTATGGGTCGAATCTATAACCTCCTCCTTTTTGAAGTCGTTTAAAAATGAAATTGATTGAAACGAAAACTAGATCGAAGTCTGAAAAATGATAGAAGTCCCACTAGCCTACTGGGTACGACTACAGGGAAATTAAAATGGATGTTACGAGATGTCCTGACTAATTTTACGACAAAGAGATACCGTTAGGCGCGATGATAAAAAAAATCTCACACAGGATTGCATTGATCACTCAGGCTACGCTTAACGCATTTGAGAAACGATGGTCTAGTACCACCGCTTTTGCGGTCGCGGCGGTAGAAAGCGATTTAGCAAACGACCACGCGTACGCACTGTCGATGACTATTTATGGCAACCAGCGATTGCCCAGGTATGTATATGCATATTTGTACATAGCCCAATATTTGAGCAAAAAGAGAAACGAAAACCGCGGTGCAGCTCGGTGCAGCTGACACGTTTGTTGCACAATGCATGTGAGTGATGAATCGAATAGCTGTATTTTATTACACAAATTATTATACAAATCTAGATTCGAAGGTGAGAATTAAATGTTATGTAAATATACATTGTCCGTCCCTTAAGTGAGGATTCTCGTCTAACAGCCCCCGAAATGTATGATTTTTTTATAAAAAACTATTGTTAATATTGCATGAAACTCTGGTGGGATATAAGAAGGCATCTTTGAACTTGCAGAAAATATTTTTTTCATGCCGATCCTTGTTATTATTTATTAATTAATGTGGAATCTCTGCGACTATGTTGGCGTCAGGTGTAACACCTGTCACAGTCATCTAAATGCGAAAAGAAGAAAATTTTCTTAAAGTTAAATAATTTACGCTGGGCCTGGATCTAAAATTTTAATTTTAGTTTCTATTTATAATACTTCTTTCGTCGATATAAAGCATAATATGAAAAATTTGTCCAAGGAAGAAACTTACTTTTTCTTTCAAACGCTACAACTCTTTCAATTTTTTATTTTTATTTTTAAGTGTACCAATCCCAGCGTAAACTATCTAGCTTTAAGAAACTTCTATTTATTTTGCAATCAGATGACTGTGATAGGTGCTACACATCCCGCCAACAGGAGTTACATCGTCGAAGAAGTGGACAAGATTCCAGAATAATTAATAAATAATAAGAAAGATCGACAAAAATAATATTTTCTGCAAGTTTAAAGATGCCTCCTTATATCCCAAAAGAGTTAAATCCAATATGACCAACAGTTTTTTAAAAAAAAATTCTTAAACATCAGTTACTTTTGGGGCTTAGACGAGCATCCCCCTTAATGTACATGTTGTAAGGAATTATCTAATGTATACCTTTCACTAGAATTTATGAACAAGGAACATTTTATTCCTCCCCCAAATAAAGTTGCCAACATTTATTAAGTTACACTTATAAGTAACCAACTAGTAATTTCCATTTATAGTCACAAGTAAAAGCTTTCTTCCCTACTTTCGTGACGCAAATAAAGAATTCCAATTCGCAGCGAGTGAATCACTCCCGCAGCAACCCCTCGAAAATATTTAAACCTGTACAAACTCCCCATACCTTTAATTATCTCGATCATCATGCTACTTCATTCCCATCCCTCCCCCTATGCTCAAGCCTCCCCTCGACTTCTCAAGCACCTACGCCAAGAAGGGTCCTTCGCTGCGTCATTTCTCCCTCGAACCTTTTCACCCGCCGCCCTCAAACCGCAGGATTCCTTGTAACCCATGAAAATCGGACGCCCGCGCGGAAAAGCCAGCAACGCCCACGACAATGCACATCTGCGATTGGACGCTTCTCGATGCAGCCAACAGTCAGCATAGTAATGATTTCCAATCCATCAACCGGCAGAATGGAGGAGGAACGCGTGGAAATTTCAGGCACCTGTACAGATGCTAATGGTAAACGCCAATTGGATGGTTAATAATAATAACACGAGTGGCATCGGTGTCGGTACGAGACAGGGAAATCGATCCGACATCGGTCTCTGTGGATGCATCTTGATCAGACTGCGTTGTTGGGCGATGAGTGATTCGACGCGATGGCCGTGACAAGCTGGTGTATTTAAGCGTGATTAAGCTCGGTAATATCAGAGCTTTCGGTCACAAAGGGAATTTCTCTCGCCATGGATGGCTCTCCAACCGACACCACCATAGAGCGCAGTAAGCATAATGCTAATTAATGATTCTGAAAGAGAGACCCTGGAAGCTGCCTCCCGCATCTTCGAACTACATACTCCAACAACCCTATCAACATGACTTGACAGGCTATGACGAATGTAACTCAACAGAAATTTAAATGGGACGGTTTTTTAATGTAATAGTTATATGAATTTAGATGACAATTTTCAGTGATAGTTTTTATGTCCTTGAAGTGTTATTCGAGTAGCAATTGCATATGGCTGGCGAATGCTACACAAAAATCTCAGCAACAACTTAATGTGAATAATGGAAATAGTCGCGAGAGATGGAGATTTTTGAAAATATATGTAGGATTCGGAAAAAAGGAAGCCTCGACGCGGGACTCGAACCCGCGATCTTTAGATTCTACGCGCTCTGATCAGCCGCCTTAAAGGCGGGATCTCCTACCTGCGTCTGGTCGCTGCCGGTCGCAGCGACCCCACTAGTGCAAGGGAAAAAGAGATGCCATACCTCTCCCTTGCACTAGTGGGGTCGCAGCGATTTGACCCAGCGACTGGCCCCAGGCTGAATCTCCTTTCCTGCGACCAGGGGTGTGCGGATACCCGACTTTTCGGGCTCGGGACAGGCCGGACACGACGGTTTCGGGATCCCGAGACTCGATTCGGGCTACAGGCATAGCCGCCATGAGCGGGCAATTTGATTTCAGGTCGGCTCGGCAAAACTCGGACGTTTAAACTGGTTGTCTATTCGAGCGGGATATTCAAATCGACTAAATGTACCTTACCGCAGTTTGCTGATTATTGGCGAAGTTTACCAATCATTGCCGAATGGGCATTTAAATTGGTTGTCTAGTGATTTCCCTAGTTTATTTCTGTCCTTGTCGAGTGACGCCTCTTGTTATATCTCCTCTTTGCTTGTAGCCCGAAACGAGTCTCGGGATCCCGAAAACTTCGGGATCTCGAGCAATACGAAAGTATCGTGACCCCGCCCGATCCCACCCGAAATTTCCCAACCCGTCCCGAGGGCCAGGTACCCGAGCCTCGGGACGATCCGCACACTCCTACCTGCCACCAAGTCCATTGCCACAGTGGGGCAGAATCCCAAGAAACAAGGAAACGAGTCAGAATTCAAAAGTTGTGGAAGGATTATGTATTTTTATATATTTATGATAATAATAATAATAAATCGTGTTTATTCTTTTATAATATTTGATACAACGCAGTGGAATTAGAAACGCAAAGTACCTACAGAATGGGCGAGGCTCAGCGTCGCTGTTATTCATGCCTGACCCGAATATTTCTTGCAAGCTACTAATATGAGCTCCTAAAAAGGGTAAAAACCCAGAAAGAAGACCCAAAAAGAAGCCAGAAATACAGATTTTAAAAATTATAGAAAAAATTGTAGCTAAAAATATTCTATCCTCCCAATGGCCCACCTTCTCTCACATCTGAATACGTCACCGCGTGCTTTTGTTTTGATATTCCAACGCGTGTTTATCTTCGAGAGATAAGAGATCGATCTCGAATTTGTAGGGAGGACAAAGCAGGCGGGACTACGCGCAGTCAGCGGTCCACCCATTATCTTCCTGCGGCTCTCCGCGAGGCGTACTGGTCTTTCTGCAGAATAATTTCGATTCCTACCCCATTGTCAGGGAAACATTCTTCGATCTAGCATAAGAACATCTTCTTCTTTTGGTAATTGTGCGGACTATAAAATTAATTTTCGTCAAGGTCAACGTTCCGACCATACTTATTCTTTTATACTGTAGCGAAACACGGTTTATTGCCTGTCGAACGTAGAGGAATTAGCTTGTAGCAATTGGGGATTAAGCCTAAAAATTGTTCAGCTGTTCTGAAAGTTACTTGGCAGATATTTCCTAATTACTTTATATCGTGTAGGGGGCCAAAGGTCTAGTGTAATAAAGCTGTAGTAAACCGTGACCCGCTAACAATCCGTTTAATGTAAACACGTGTTTACACACAGATCAGAAGTAGGCGTCATGATATTTTTACCTTTTTTAGGTGCTCATATTAGTACTCTACAGGTAACATATAAAAATACATACTCCCATATCTTTTGAAATCTGACTTATTTCTTTATTTCTTGGGATTCTGTCCCGCTGTGGCAATGGGTCGCAGTGCCCAGCCTGCGACTAGGTATAATGGGAAACAGACCCTATCGCATTGTGTTGCCTCTCGAGTAGCCTAGGCTGGTACTCAAACAGACTCGCGTCAGGCTCCTATGTCTGGCGCATACCCGACGATCGCAGACGCTTGTAGGAGAACAGATGAATGCTTTCCCATTGAACCAGTATACTGCTTAGAGCATATACTATGGAGGTCTCATTGAAAGCTTGAAACTGTCCGCAACATGGTGCGAGAGAGAAAGACATGTGCGAGCGAGAGAAGTATATGTCCCATTCGACCGATATGCGCATGCGCCGATATCGTGCGAGAGAGAAACCATCTTCCGAACTGGTGCGAGAGAGTGAAGTAAGATTCTCTCGCTCGCAAGATGTGTTTCTCTCTCGCACGATATCGGCGCATGCGCATATCGGTCGAATGGGACATATACTTCTCTCGCTCGCACCAGTGGCACATGTCTTTCTCTCTAACGTGATGTTGCCGACAGTTTCGAGGCAGTCACTATAAGGCAATGATACCTCCATGTATATATGCTCTAAGGTATACTGCGACCGGTCGCTGCGACTCGTCGCAGGTAGGAGATCCCGCCTTTAAGGTCCGCGCACACATATCCGTTCCGTCTCAGTTCCGTGTCAGTGTGCCATTGGTAAGAAGAAGAGGGGCGTAGAGGGTCTCTTCTTCTTACCAATGGCACACTGACACGAAACTGAGACGGAACGGATATGTGTGCGCGGACCTTTAGCCTACTCGGCTACCGCCGACTTCCCTCTCTTGGGTATTCCGTATCCGCCTCTTATGTTGTGGGGGTCCCTGATCCCCACATATATCATGAAACTAATTTCATGAGATTAATGACAGAATAATTAAGAAATAATAAAATAATTCTCATACCGTGAGACACGATATTTTGGTCTCATCGTGGATTTGCACCTTCCTAGCTATTGAAGTTCTTTGGGCAATGAAGTGAATAAATATATGTATATTCTTCTAATCAACCTGTAATTTCCAATTCTGCCATCCCAACTCCATCCAGTCGCTTCAATAATACTCAATCATAACGAACAACTCGGATGACAGTGGATGTCCCACGAAACAGAGGGTCAACAAATGCATCCTCTCTGGCGTTCAGCAGCCGGGAAAAATTCAATTTCATTCAATGCAAGGGAGCATTCTTGATATTGTGTTGCTGAAAGTCCACGTCGATCTAAGTTTCAAGGGATGACGCGACAAAGGCGACCGCGGACAGATCCTCGAGCTACCGTTCCTCAAAGATCCCACGTAGTTCTAGATAACACAGGCTCCCCAGGAACCCTCGAAATTCTCGGCGTGGCTGGTGTCGCGGAAACGCCAGCCAGAAGCTGTCGAAACGGATCGTCTTCGAATTCGAAGGGAATCCGGGAGGCAGAATTGCTCGTCGCTAACGTTTTATGCGGAACTTCCGCGGCACTCGGTGTCGCTTTCAGGAGAGTTCGATGCTTGCGAACAATTTGGCACTGTTACAATTCTCTGCAGCAGGCATTGGTTAGTTTCCAATGAACCGGGGGAACGATCTTTTGCTATTCGACTGTGCGGGGTCAACGTTCGATGGATGGAGATGGACCAACTCGAATGAGGAATCATAAACAAAGGAAAATCTCTATCTTGGGGTAGAATATATGTAAAATATTAAGTCCTTTCCGTTGAGGAAAAGAAGGTTTTTGATAATAAGAAAAGGTGCGAGAAAATATTTATTTTATCAGGCTTCTTTCAGAATTTCCACATCGTGGATTCGTTTTCCAGATAATTTTTAATTAACGAATGCTAGATAGTGTGAAATTTCCTTTTTTATACAACTTACTTATAAATAATTCTGTACTCAGCTTCCAAAATCTTATGACAGGCAGAAATTTATAAGAATTGATTAGATCGCGATTGTAAATGGAAATTTACCCGAGGTGGAAGAGCATTTCTGTAAGTAAAAACAGCGACGCGAAATGAAATTCCGCGAGCAATTATACTAATTAAACCGTGCACGCGAGAGCATGTTTGCGTTCGCCTCGAAATTGCGCTCTCTGTAGAGTCTTTGATTGAAAGCGATATTCGGCCACTGTATCGTTTTAACGTCCCTCGTAAACACTTGCTAGGGCCACGAACACGCATACGTCCGCGCACGTATTTATTATGAGCGTGTAAACACGAGCGCCACTGCGTGTACCCACTCGAGTTTGGCTTTCAAACATCGACAATATGATTGCGACATGCAACGCGAAACGCCATCGCCATTTACATTTGATCCGGGACAGTGTATCTCTGTACGGTTGCTCTGGCTTCCACCCTGAGCATTCAATCATCTCCAATGATTCCTAGGTTCGGTGATTTCTGCCCCAGCGATTTAGCCTCGACTTCTGCGATTTTTCTGCTAATGTAGATGTCGAATGCTGTAATCCTTGAAAAGGGAATGTAAGTACTGCGATGGAAGCACGAAGAACTAAACAATAAATTTATTATTGGGGCACCTGTAAAGTATTGCACCTAAAAAAAATTAAAAAAAAATTAAAACCGACTTCAAAAAAATAAAAATGCACTAAAAAGTGAAAAATAATGTTTTCCCTTATTTAATCTACGACTCTCCATTTGTTTAAGTCCGCACCAGATTTAGACGGTGCAAATGACGAGGCGCCGACTTAAAAAATATGAGAGTCGTAGATTAAATAAGGGGAAAAATATTTTTTTCTTTCTAGAGCATTTATATTTTTTTGAAGAATGAAAAAAAAATACATACGTGTCGAATCTATAACCTCCTCCTTTGAAGTTGGTTAATACTACTGCGGCGAGGAATCATCAGTCTACCAGTGTGAGATCACTAGTATTTACCAAAAACAGAATAAATAAAAATTCCAAAGCACAGAGAACTGAAGTTTCCCAGCAACGAAATAACAAAACCCACTGAACTGCCAATAATATTCATTCCGCTATTTAGGACAGCTATAAAGCTGGCACGATGAAACCATCAGCTGCAAGTGAGGATCACAGCAGCACCCCCGCGAAACAACCGAACGTGAAATCACGAAAACTATAACTCATGGTCGCGCGGCCACGCTTCCTCAATCAAACTCGACTGAAATTTCACGTGGGCAACGGGGCCACTAAAAGCCACGACGGAGAATCGTTCGACGAAGAGTTTTCTTGGGTCCGATATCGCGTGAGCGCATTAAGTGGACTTTTACGAGAGCACATTTCCATGAGCTTCCGCCGGCGGCGTCATCCCGCTATGAACATCTTTTATTACGCGGCTCGTAAATCGTGTCGGCGTCAACGAGAATAGGAAGGAAGATAGAGGACACGTTGCCTCACAACGGGGGAGAGCCAAATTCGTTGGTGACATAAGTGCAATCACGTCGATTAAACGACTTCGCGCCGTAACTCGTCATTCAGCGCGTTTCCGCGCTGACGTTTTATAAACTACTTACATCGAAGCCTTTATTGAAGAAATGTTGCAAGGAAAATATAATTCTCTGCTTAATTATTGGGTTTCCATTGGGGAAGTTTCAGAGAAGATACTGATTGTATGTTTATTGTGTAGTTGCATTGCCATAATATCAAAATTATTATGGGACATTCAGAGGCAAACTGGTCACCCTTTACACTTTTTTGTGGAAGTGAAATTAGGGAGAGGTTAAGTCATGGTTTTGCTGGTTTATAATTTGTTTAAAAAATATACACCGTCAAAGTTCGCAGTTTTTGCAGAGTGTCGTAAAGATAGATTCTACAAATGAATTTTTAAGGGGAGATTCCGGTCTAAAAATCGATTTCTTTTATTTCATTTTTCGAATGTTCCACCTTTTAGGAATATGTGTTTAAAAGGATTTTCTGAAATTCGTAAAATTCCCGAAGTTATAGGCATTTGAGTAGCGGCGAATTCGTGGGTAACACCTGGCCACTCGGCACTCGCGTAAAACTTTAAACGCGTTTTTCTCGAAACAGTGTTCTCAAAATCGGCGGAACGTGTATCTCGAAAAGTTATTATCCGATTCGACTGAAACTTTTTTATATTGAAGAATATACTTCTGGCTCATGGGTAAACCAGTAAAATTAAAAAAAAAATGAAAATTTATAATTTTTGAAGGCATTGAAACGACGAAAAATATAGGGAAAAAGTGATTTCAAACTTCAAGTGTCGTTATTTTTTAAAAAAATGTCACTTTTGTAATTTTTTCTGGTCTAGTCCACGAGCGAGTTTCATGCTCTTTAATAATCTGGTATTGTTTTTTATATCAGACCAATGGTTTAGTTTAGGTGCTACAGGTTTCACCGATTTGGATGAATTTTTTGACGCCTCGACTTTAACGACTACCCAGTGCCGTCTGCAATGATTAATTATAAAACAAAAAATATATATCTATAGTTTAATACATCCTTATTACAATGCAAAAAAGTCCCATTAAATTATATGAAGTAGTTTTCCTTTAATTAATTCCTAAAGATCACCTATTTTTATGGGCTCTAGACCGGAACAGCCCCTTAACTTCGCAAGTATCAGACGCATAAAGCTTGTTATTTTTTTATTTTTCCCGTGTGGAGAAAGTGATCGACATGAGGGTCCAATGAGGAAAGTGATTATTAAATTTTATTGATCCTCATCAACCTGTAAATTATTCTGAAATTATATTAAAGAAGGGGTTTGGAACTCATGAAAAATAATGTATCTAATTCTTCTAATCCAGGAAGAATATAATTACCGTCTCATCAAAAATTCTATATACTCCTTGTTTATTATTCTGTACGGGCATAGCTAATTTCAACGATTAAAACACTTTTTTTGTTACTGAAAATGAAACCGGTATGAAGAATTACTTGCACTAATGGGGATAATTACTTCCACTGGTGCGTAGTCTTTCGAAGCAAAACGCATATCAGAATAATTATATTGGCGCGGTTAAATACCGAGACGAATCACAATTGCGTCGAAGAAGCTAATCGACTGCGCACAATCTACCATTCTGCCTCTAACGATACTCCTATTATCATATCGGGAATCGAAACACGCGAAGTTGACTAATCGTTATTCGGTGTAACATGACAGCGAACAAGTCATTAGCATAATAAATATTCCTGCTAACATTTATGACTCGCTTTGCTGCTCTTATTTCAGAAGGTGCTTGTACCGATCAGCTTTCGTTTCTAATTACACAACTCGTTTACACGTTAGCCATTAAAGCTGCACCGTGTTAGACCGCGGTGCGTTTCCAAAACATCAGATGTCTGCCTGCTTCTTTCCTATTCTACTTAAAACGCAGCCTCTCCATATTAGACTAATATTCCTCTATCACATTATTAAACTTATCCACAAAATCTACGTGAAGCATCAAATATATTTCACCACCGTCTTGACTCTTCTAAAAACAATTACCTATATCTACTACACTGCACACAAACCGAACTTGTACTATTACGAAACCGTGAAAAGCAATGAAAGCAACTAAAACCGCAGCCTTCGAACTTTCTAATAACCCAGCGACCCCTAATTGAAAGGAGGCCGTCAATTCCGACGCGACAAGATTAAACGCAGCGAGATTGATGTCGAACGCTTCCACGCACATTCAGCCACCGTTATTAATCGTGCACCAGTCGATCCATCGTTTCCTTTCGATTCAATGCAACATCGGCGAGCACGGTTTTCCCCGCGGTCCACCGATCAAACAGAGAAATCGACGGAGCACGATGATGTCGAGGGGGGCAGAAGCGATTCGATCCGTCGAAAGGCCATGGGTTGCAGGAGGCCCCCGAAGGTCTCTCGCGGTCCCTACGCAACCATGACTCACCGAGCGACTCATCCATCGTGTATGGAGTCCATAGCACGGAGTCGTATTCGGAGTCACGATCTACTGGCGTTCGTAATTGTGACCCGGGCGTGCTTGAGGACACGCGACTGCACGCCCACGCTGATCGCAGTTGGGTCACATCGAAATTCCAACGTGGGAAATGGTCCAATCAGCTGAGGGCGTTCTAAATTATTTCTTTAACCCTTCAACCGTATAAGGGACTAGAAAGTAGCAGCTCGCTTGTGAACAACGCACAGTGGTTTCAAAAGCGATTCTAGCCAAGCGAAATTATTTTTGTCATTATTTTTTCCTTGGCTACTTTTACCTTTCCTTTTCTACTTTTATTCTACATACACTATATGCGGTTTTTGATTTTTGCTGAAATACTGTTCGTTTGTAAATTTACAATCAACTACTTGATTATAATCCGGAATTATTAACTTTTTACTTGCACACAAAGCAAGCAAACAATAATCATAAATAGGTGGAAATAACATTAAAAATAATAAACGAGTAAGGTAAATGTACCAATAACGAGCCATGCACCAGTGCCTAGCCATCTGTTGAAATATTAATAATTGTTAAACTATGCACGTAAGATAAAATACATATTTGGTGTAATTTGCATTATTTAATTGTTCGGTTTAATATCTGAAGTTATATCGTCTTGTTTTTTTGTCTAGATATTTAGAAATACCATTTACAGTCTCGAGGCCAGATATATGACGCGTTTTCAGACATTCGTTATGATATGGCTAAGAAGAGCGTGCTTCTTGTTAAGAGCATAATTATTATAGGATAATAGTTTTTTAGATAGAAAAAAGGGTTTTAGAATCTTGAAAATATTTGTAACACATAGAAAGAAAAAATTTGAATATGAAAACTATTTTTTATTTGAATATTTACATGGCTATTTATCGGTGCAAACAAATCTTGTTAGCCCAGTAACTAACCACGTGTTCAATAAATCGGGTGAAGTGAGTTGCAAATGTTAATCGGCATCGCCAGAGCAAAATTACGAAAAAAGTGTGAATTTCTGACTCGATATTTGGAATAAAGCCGGTAAGTATTTTGATCATAAATCATAATATAAACATTATTTTTCTAGATAATAATGATAGCATTTAATTTAAGTTTATTAAAGTTTATGTATATGTACAGTTTAATGAATTTGTTGGTTGTTTTGAGTCTTATATAAAATAACCACAAACTTCTATTGATAGTGTAACTAAACTTATTGTTTTTTGCATTTAAAGAATTTTCAAAATGGACAAAAAGAAAGAAAATTATAAAGATATAATTGTAATAATATATATACAACAAAATTATATTACTTGTAAGATAAATAAAATGTTTATACTTTTATTTTCTAATCTGTTTATTATGGTTATTTATACAATAATTTTATATTTCTGTACTTCTTAATTTTCCTTAACAGATTTTTCAATTTAAGACAAAGAATCAGTTTTTAAAATAATTTTTACACGATTATAAAACCTATGGCTAGGTACTGGGACATGAAAATCGGGCCGCTAGGTCAATCGCGTGAGGTTGGCTATATATTGGTACATTTACACGTACAAATATTCTTGTTTATTTTACGTTAAATATATAAAAAAACAAAATTTTGTTATGTGAGTACTGATGAGAAACAACAAAATCTTTATGAATGAAAAAAGTTTCACTTAAATTGTTAATTTTATACACAATATTCATTATACTTTGTCACCGTTTCCTTAAACGGCTCGTTATTGGTACATTTACCTTAAAATAATTTTGCTTGGCTAGAATCGCATTTTAAACCACTGGTGCATCGCGTGCACACTTGGGCTTCATTGTCAATTTAGCATTTCATGATTTTTGTGTCTTGCCTTTTATGGCAACTGGCGTACCAGTGTGAAGCTATTAGGAGACGGCAAGTGGTCAATATCCATTTGGAGCAAGCGGTCGGTTTACATTGCGAGCATGTCGCAGTTAGATGGTTAAATTAGCAGAGTGTCCGTGAATCTTTTATGCGTTATAGATTTACGACTACCGTGCAGCACTTCCAGAAGACCCGGTTTATCGATTTCCCCTCTCGCAGCTGCAGCCTGCCGCCAGTCTTATTTCGCGGCGATAGCTTCCGAAACCGCCGTGTCAGATGGTCCTAATTAAGAAAACTTTATCGGGCCAGTTCTAATTGGATCATCGCGAGCCCCTATATATCAATTATCGAACGTCACGAGCCCCTGCCCGCACTTACAGATTAATTATTACTTCAGAGATGTGCAATTAATATCCTTAATGGGAATGGTAGCAGGAAATCGATAACTACACTTCCAACGATTAAACATACCCTGAATTTGTGGGACGTACCTCGTCGGTTTAGACCGCGGAAGAAATCCTACGATCTTCATCCGAACCTCGAAGAATACTCGAGAAAGAAGTAAAGCCGATTGTAAACATTCGACTCTACCATCCAACACATTCTGCTGGTTTAAAAGAGCTTGTGATTCTACTTGTTCGCACTGCCCGCAGATGGATCGTTCGAGGGTGCAGCGCGATCAATAATATTCGCAGCCACCGCTCGAAACCCTCAGACAAATGGGCCGCGTGATCGCAAAGAAAACAGCTCGCCCTCGGGTTTCCGTCTTGTTGTCGATGGATTGCTCTCGGGAATATTTCCGTGGGCTTTCCACGGGATGACTCATCCCGGCGGGAAAAGGGTGGAAAGGCGCTCCGTGACCGAGCGAAGGGAGCTGTGCGCGTTCTCGCGTGTATATCATCGCAGGGTCGTGAACCCTTGTCTACTTAAGGAGAAGGGCGAAGGCGGCCCCCCTCTCGACGCAGCATATTATCCATCGGGCTTGAGCTTCATAAAAGCTGCCTCTGTTCAAAAATGTTACGAGAGAAATCGCGTCACCGGGGGCAAAAAAAAAAAGCGACGACGACGCCAGCAGCCACTTTGCGATTGAGCTTTAAAACGAGGATGATAAAGGCACTTGTGCGCTCCCTCCCCTGACTTCCTCCCGCTCGTTTCCGCAACCCTATCGCCGGGCCTCTGGTTAATGCAACTCTTCGAACTGAATTATGCCTCGTTTGAGAGAAATTTTTGTGCCAGGGCGGGGAAGGTTTGAGGTGAAGTATTCTTTGAAAGAGGAGCGCTTGTGTTCTTCTCAAGTACGATAGTATTAGAAGCACGCATCGTGGAGATGTGGATATTAGGGTGGCTCTTACTTTCGAGTAAAGAAAAATCTGTGTCAAATTTGAGCCCGATCGGATTTCAAGATTTAAAGAATTATTTATCAGCTGAAAAAGTCGATTTTCTATAATATCCTCCAAGTTATTGATTAAATCAAAAAATTTGTCAAACGAAAGTTGTAGACCCGGACAAGGAGCATCTTTTATGTTCTATTACTTTTTCTCGTGCGACAAACGGTTTTCGAAGAGCCACTGAACTAAGAACTAGTAAACTTGATTATGAGTTAATAATTTCGGAGTATCGCGGTTAAATTCATGGACAGAAATGTTGAAAAATGAATTTAAAGCATTCTCTGCCATCTGGAAGCCCACGATATTTACCAGAAATACTAGAATAATTTCATTCAGTGGATAACCATGTCGTTTGGCTCCATCTTGAAATAAAGCAAGGAGGAAAGGAAATGCTATAATTCCATACTGCAATCTATTTGGGCAATTTCTAATTACAAAAAGCTTGAAAATCTGAATGGCATCAACCCTTCAAGATTTTCCTCAAAAAAATTAAAATGTAATAAAGTATCGAATATAATCTGCAACCTTTATCTATTTAAAAACTGATTTTGTCATTCGAATAGAGGCACTATTTACAACCGATCTTATAGCCTGGCGTGCATCGACTGCCACGTCATGCACTGTAACGGCAAATATTGAAATTTCTTGCGAGGGGAACGGTGGTCGCAATTCCAATAAAGTCGGCCGTGCCATTGTAATCTGTCACGTGCTGGAAGAATCCATACCCAATCGGAAGGCTCGAATTTACACGGGAAAGGCACGAGAAGCGCTTCCTTCCTGTCATACAGCACTCCGCCCCGGGTAAATCGATACACTCACTTTTGCACGGCCTTCGGAAACACTGTTCTGTATAAAGTCGTAAAGCAGCCGAACCCATAATCAGGCTCCATATCTCGGGAAAAGATCCCGCGTAAATATTCAACAACGGCTGTAAAAATCCTATTCTCCGCGCGGTATCTCTGTTCTATCAATTTCCACGTGGAAAGAAATGCGTGCAACAGGTCACGAGTGCCTGGCTAGACTTGGCAGAGTTACCGTTCCAGAACAACTTTCGCCTGTGCGGAGACTCGAACGAGATCGTTTACATCGAGGGGATGACGCCCCTTCGTGCTTCTCCAGTTTATCGTAAAACCTCTGGTTCCGCTGGCTAACGCATCATCTGATTAGTGATGGGCGATACAGTATCGATATTTGGAATATCGATACTTTTGGGTCCAAATATCGATATTTTGTATCGATATTTCATATGACGATATATTGCTGTATCGATATTCGATACTGACCAACCCAAATATCGATATAACCGCTGCTTCGACACTAGAGTAGGGCTGTTCGAGTACTCGAATATTCGAGTAGCTTGAAATTCGGACCGAGCCGAGACTCGGTTTCCGAGCCGAGCCGAGTACAGCAAATCCTCGTTTGGAGCCCGTTTTTACCACGCGTTAGGAGCCCGGCGACTATCCCCACCATTTCTTGGAATCCTTCGGAGGAGAGTGAGAAAACCAAATGAGCGAGCGAGAGGAAACGAACGAGTCGACACGAAGTTGCCGACGGCTTTCGTTTCCTCTCGCTCGCTCATTGGGTTTTCTCACTCGCGCCAGTGGCCGCGCGGAATAGTGTCCAGTCGCGTTAGGAGCCCGCCGCCAGCCCCGTTCGACGGGCTCCTAACGAGTATTTACTGTACTCGAATAGAACCGAGAACTCGAATTTTTTCGAGCAACTCGATTTTTTTCGAACAACTCGATTTTTTTCGAGCAACTCGATTTTTCTCGAGCGGCTCGAAGGAAACCGAGCGGGCCGAAAAAACTGAGCGGGCGTTTAAAGTTTTTCCAGCTGTGAAAAATTCATTTTCATTTCTTTAGTCATCCTTTAAGAAACTTTAATCAAAATATTAATGAAATATGGAAGTGGTAGGTAACTTAAGACAGGGAATTAATAATAGTAACTATTTTTCTACGGAAAGGTGTGGAGATTAATTTTTTAAAAATTTTCTTTAATTTCAACCTCAAAGTCTTCTAGGTTTTCGAATTCTGCAGCGTCTTCAGTAGTGTGCAATGCCCAACAAAAACTTTGGCACATCATGAATTGCCATCTCGCTTTGTTTCTAAACTACACGGCGTACAGATATCATATATTTTCAAGCTAGAAATCGGTTAACTGGGGAGCATTTACAACAATTACTATTTTTAGGTTCCTTGTCTATTGAGGATTGGCATTTTGCTTGAAATGTGTGATGTAAATATTTTTTATATATTTTTATTGTAAACAATGGAATAAATTATTTACTTCCATTTTGGAATTTTACTCCTAATAGTGATGAATCGTTAACATGGCCAACAAAAAAATGGTCATCAATTATCAGTAGTAGCAACAGTAATTATGGGTAAACGTATCGATACTGACGATATCGATACTTCGCTTTCGATACTTTATCTGTATCAATACTTTGACCATCAATACGTATCGATACGAAGTATCGATACAATTGGTATGTATCGCCCATCACTACATCTGATACACTAAAGCAGTGTCGTGATAGATGTTCTTTTAGAGTAAATAATGTAGATAGGTATACTAGATAAATAGTGAAGAAATTCAGCGAAGTGTCTTACAAAATAAACCTCTCAAGCATGGAAGAAGACATTCCCTTTGCTATCGCAAAGTAGATATGATCGTGAGAGAGACAATAAAATAAACATGCATTAAGGGAATGGAGATTCCCCGCGCGACTGAATCATTCCATCTCCATTTTCAGAACAACCCTCCTTGGAAATTAAAAGGAGGTCTTCCCGGGCGAGGAAAAATACTCGAGCGCGAGGTCTACGAGAAAACTTCGACAGCTGTAAGGCGCAGAAGAAAGGACTGCAGGAAGCGAGCGAGCCTGTGTCGGGGATGGAAATTGAATTTCTCAGCTTCTACCTCGACCTTCTCGCTCGTTTCTATCTGCACCGCATCTGCGCTGCTTCCACCCCCTATGCATCTCGCATACAAACGTGGTGGAGCGAATATTTCCAACGACATGGTGTCCCACGACATGAGAAAGCGGGGGCGACAAAGGAAAAGCAGCGCGATCGACGCGAGCGTTGAAGAGAGCAGAACAACCCCTAGCTTCGATAGTCAGAACACGAGTCGGCCGCGCTGCATCTAAGATTGCACTCTACCAGTGCGTGGTTCTTCCACTCTGTCCTATCTGCGATCTCGAAGAAAATCGTGTGTGCCGAGAAGTCGTGCCGAAAGTCTGGTAGACCAAAGAAGAATACGTTCTGCTTGTGGATGAAGTCTAAATTGATCGTAGTAGCTGGACGTTAAAATTGCAAAGTATCGATCCTGTGTGAAGGGCGCGCATAACGGATATCGACAGGTGTAATATTGGTGTGTAGAAAATGTATAGAGGCTATGAGGCATCACGAGGTAATCGATGAAAGCCATAATGGACGTCTGTAACCGAAGATTATGGTAAACCTCTTTGAATGATGTATACGTAGTAGGTACGTGTATTGGCTGGGTCAAGGGAGATTGGCGAATATGTAAATCGTTCGGCACAGGTATGTACGTTCCACCACGGTAGTGTATTATCTATTTGCATGGTGTCAGCTAAGAATTGATCTATTTGCCGCTACATATTGAGATCGAAATTTAGTTGCATAGACGTCCTCCCTAGAATCTCGTATTTCAAAATGGGTCTAGCAGGGTAAGCATGGGCAAACGGCCCCCATGCCGATTCTTGGAGTCGTTATTTTTTAAGCAATGCTCCTTGCATGAATCACCATTATGTAAAGTTTTAGATCGCTACTAGATCGCTTTAACGTTATTATTATTTTTCTCGATTACTACTTATTAAGATATTTAAAAGGGAAAAAAACGGGAAAATAGCTAAATACTAACTGTACTTCATATATTTTTCTCTGAATTGTAAATCAATTATTAAGGCCAGGAAAAAAGAATTTATTCTTCGGGGGTTGTTTTTGGAAACAACACTTTGGGGGAAACACTTCCAAAAAAAATCAAGAATAATGAATTTACAATTTAGAGAAAAATATGAGGTACAGTTTGAATGTAACTATTTTTCCGGTTTTTTTTTCATTTAAATGTATTAAGTAGTAACCGAGAACAAAAATAATAACGTTAAAGCGATCTAGTAACGATCTAAAACTTTACATAATGGTGTTTAAAAAATAACAAATCCAATCGGCATGGGGGCCGTTTGCCCACGCTAACCCTGCTAGACGCTTTGATGCAAGAAACAGAAGTTTACATGAAACAAAAACTTGATAAACATTATTCTATTTTTCTCTTCTTCTACAGATCCTACACACTTTGCAAACTTATTTAACCCTCCCATTTTCGTGAAGTAGCTCTAACCGTAACAAACGTCCTTCACAACTCATCAATGAGCGTTCGTTAATTAGGTTAGTCTGGCAAGTTTCAACCACACTATTGAAAGCTGTGTGATTCTTCAATCCCTGAAAGTCGTGAAGGTTTCTTGGTGGTCGCAGGATATTCCAGTGGCAACCACGACACTTCCTACCCGGAAGCGTAAAAAAATGGCCAGCGGCGCCACGTGTTCCCGTGGTGTAACCTTTTTATGCCCCATCGGCTTGAATCACCGCGGACCAACATGCGTGTGCCATTACGCGTGTGAAGCGTGCACGCAGCGGGCAGTGTCGTGACCGAAGACGCGTTCACGCGTCCTAAGCTCCTGCCACGAGCTTGCAGCTTTTTGTGTCCCTGGATCAACACCGCGCCAGACGATATCGTCTTTCATTAAACTGAACTGGCTTTCATTCACCGATCGTGTAAAATGGTATTTTCAAAAGTTACCCGCACGTGTACTGGTATCGTATTATCATTGTAACCGATGACATTACGCATGCCACATTAGGGTGGCCCTTATTTATAAGTGTCGAAATTTCTTTTTGTATTTCTTTGCTCTCACTTCCTAGAATGGTTGCATTTCATAAATAAATAGTCCCGGGAAAAGTTTATTGCAATCGGACAACAGGAAACGGTGCCGACCAGGCCTTAAAGTTTAGATTTCATCAATGGTTTGGATTTAAGGAATTTCTCAAAAATGGTAAGCCCTATCGAAATTTTGTTCAAATAATATTAAAAGAGCATTCAATTTTCTACAATCACTGGATATATAAGTTTTTCGTGCTTCCAACCGTTTTTTAGATATTTGCGTTTGAATATAGAGAGATCTGCACTGCGCCGTACAGGCGGGACGCGCGAAGCTATATTCAAGCGCAATTATCTAAAAAATGGTTGGAAGCACGAAAAAATTAAATATACAGCAATTGTAGAAAATTAAATGCTCTTTTGATATTATTTGAACAAAATTTCGATAGGGCTTACCAGTTCTGAGAAATTCTTCAAATTCTAACCATTGATGAAATCTAAACTTTAAGGCCTGGTCGCCACCCTTTCCTGTTATCCGATTGCAATAAACATTTCCAGGGACTATTTTTTTACAAAATGGAACCATTCTACGGGGTGAGAGCAAAATAAATCGCAGGTTGAAAATAAGGGCCACCCTAATGCCGCATGGAATTCATGGGAGTAAAGAGTAGTGAAATGTTTTATGCTGAATTGTCTGTCTGCCTGAGCTTTGACTTGTACTACTGCATAACATGATCACACTTGTGTCTTTTATTTATTCCTGTTTTACGAACAGTAATTTTAAATTGGTAGAAAATTACTGTCAGAATCCCCCGTTACCAATGCAAACACAAAGGCACTGTTCTCCCAGCGATATTAAGTCAACATTTACTTCTCATGCAACGCACGTGCTCCGTCCATGTTGAATTAAAGGACCCATAAAAAGAACAAGCTTCAAGCCTCAGCTCGTGCCAGGTTCCCCCAATTTTTTGCTCGTGTTCCGAGTTGTACGAAGAATTCCTTAGGCACCGATACTGCCATCCTTTAAAAGTTTTCCACCGAATTTAACTGCTTCGTAGCTTACCATTTGTCAAAATAATATATTGCACTTTGCATCGACTGTTATAGGGGAGAGGCTTGCAGGTTGCCACCCCTAAGCTTTTTTGATCATAACTCGTCATAAAATTAACGTATCGTTGATTTATGGTATAAGTTGGAAAGAGGAAGTGTTGAGCTACAATCCTGAGCTACAAATCATGCAAACTCTCGAAAAAGAAAAATTATGCTGCAAATTATCGAAAGTATCTAAAATTGTCTCCTTGAAATTTTGGCTCGCAGGTTGCCACCCCCTAGAAAAATTGTTAAAAGTGTAAAAAAACTCAAGTAAAAACCTGATTCAGAAAACTTTTCAAAATTTATTAAGTTTTATTAATAAATTATATTATTCAGATTTTCTTGACCTGCGTGCTGCCATACTAAAAATCTATAAAAATGAAAAAAATAAACCAAAATATGACTAAAATGCAATAAAAACACTTCACTTCAAACTCAATGACATTTGAGTGTAAACAAGCGGGAAAGAGAGAGGTGGCAACCTGCAAGCCAAAAAAGGAGGCAACTTGCATTCCGACGCATTTTTAGGAAAATATGAGAAAAAATTGTCAATTCATGATATGTTTGGAAATCTGTTTGGCATATGTAAATTAGATAAAAAAGACAACACAGTACGTATAGTTATTTTGAATTGTCGATGAAAATGTTCAATTTACGAGCACAAGGAAAGCACACAATTTCAATAATTCCGTTTCTTGACAAACACTATATTACCCTTCGCTCAGCAAACACAGCGTTATTGCGTCTGTCCGCTCCAGAGGTTATAAAATAGTGACACCTAACTCTTTTAACGTCGATGTGAGTCAGAGTTGAGATTATGACACTGCTAGAAAGTCGAAATACAGCAGGGGTGGCAACCTGCAAGCAGTGGCAACCTGCAAGCCTCTCCCCTACCAATTTCCCCGCGTACCAAATGAAATACACATTTTCCGTACAAGCAACGATATTAACGATATTAATCGACGTCCAGGGGTCCCATTTATTCAAACTTCTTCCCCAGGCTCGTCCAATTTCAACTAATTTATCAATAAAAATCCTGTCACTACACCATGATTGGGCGTGCTATCGGGGCGCAGTGGCAGCAGAGTAATCGCCAGTAACAACATGCCATTAACGAATCGAAAAGAACGGCTGGATCGACAGGCCACGAGCTGCGCACCGATTAAATTGCACGGCCGGCGAATGGACGAACGTTTCGGGATCATTAGACAAACGTTCTGGGACGTTATTAATGTCGACGTCGGTACGTCGTGAAATGAATCGTCCATCTCGTTCATCGGGAATCGTCCCTCCTCGTTTTTCCGCCGTGAAAAACGGTTCCCGCGCCCGGTTCAAGCTATCGATCGCCAGCGGCCGCTCCAATTCCGCCGTTGCACGATTCCGCGATCTGCATTATCGCGGCGATGAATCTTGCTTAAACCGAACTATTAGCAAACGCCGAGGGAAAAGCAAAGCCCCGATACACGTTCGTTTAGCGAAAGACATCTATTAGATCCTCGAACGCATTCTTTCCAATTTTGATGAATGCAGCCCGACTACTCACTGCGTCTGTTTCGTTCTTTTGTCAGGTATTTGGTTTGAAAGGGGATACATTGGGCCTTGATTTGGTGGTATTTTATTTAGAAGAAACTGGAGGAATTAAATTTAATTATAGTCGCTATGAAATTTTCCTTTGAAATTAGGTTAAAATTCCTGTGATTATGAACAATCGATTACAATAAAATTTACTCAGGTAGATGGGTGGCTTCTCTGACGAAGGTAGTTTCTAGTAAAATATGCGCTAATTAGTTCCAAGAAAAATAGATTTAACGTTGGCATGTGTGTCTAGACTTGAGATTATTTAAATTTAAAACGAAAAATCGTGAAGATATCGCTCAACAATCTAGTATCTGTCTCGAAATAAAGAGTCAATTATGCATCTTCCACGAAGCGAGGAATTTTCCATACCTCAGCTCGTAGGTAAAGTTTCAATTCACAGTCGAGTGCAACGAATAGGTGTTTTAGTGAATGAAAATTCCAGTCGCCACGGTCGAGTGAACCACTCGTGCTGATGATAGACGCCCATTCATTAGCTTCACTCTCTTTAAGCATGGCAACACAACTAGCTATTTGTTTCAAATACCCTTTTATTATTTACTAGGTGTAAACTACAACCCCTTTCGAATAATAATCTTTAAAATAATAGAAGATATTTCTATCTCGATTCTACGCTGAAAATATATCCACCCCCGCGAATTCATTTACGACTTAGTTTTAGTTTTTAGTTTTTATCTTAGTTTTGGTTTTGTCTCTACCTATTGTTTTCTAATCGTATGCTCTGATACTTAAATATACAGAGGCTAGGCACGATAGCAGCTACAGCTGGGCCTCGCCTTTTCACCATCTCATGTGCTACAATTGGTGATATAAAATAAAATAAAATAGAAATACGATTATCAGCTTCGTTTCTAATTAACAATATACCCAATCTATTATCTATGATAATGATACCCTGTGAAACTCCCGTACGCTACGCATGCTGTACACCCTACACGCCGAGAAGCCACAATAAAGCCACCATTATCAACGATCATATTCCACATTATCGAAGGCAATGAATCCATTACGTTTCATCGAATCATCACGTGCCATTCAAGGCACTGCAATTAGCAGAATTTCGTCGAGTAATCGATCCGGTCGAACCGCGAACTTAATTGCGCTCATAACTGTGCCTTTTCGATAGCCCTCATCATCGTTGCGCGGCTTTTCACCCTTTTCTTCCACGTGAAAAGAAGGCGTTCGTTAAAGCGCCGTGGAACGCTCCGAGCGTATGGATCCCTCGGTTGAAAGAGAACTCTGGGAAAAAAGAGAGGGCTCTCCTCGAGACCTTGCCGGGGTGATACGAGAGGGAAGCATACTCTGGGACGAGGCGTCGAAATGAATGGCGTCGTTTCCCTCGGGATTAAGATCGTGTCCTACTACACGATTCGGGGGGAATTCTTAGCGGCGGCCGGACCTGGCGGAAAATATTCCCCGGCGGATATTAAAGCGCGCTTCGAGCATTTATTCGCCAATATATTCAACGGTATCTTTGTCGCGTCTGGGAGTTTCTAGCGAACGATGCTCGAGCGGCAACAGGAATCGAAGGGAAGACGTAACACAGAAATTTGAATTCCCTTTGCGATGCAAGTCTGCTGTTGGCTTCTGTATAGAAAGCAAAACGTGACTTACCACTTTTGTTCATGTCTTCCGGAGGGAAAATGTCTGCTGCATCGCGTGGACTAGTCAGAGTTTGTGCTACATCCCTGGTTGTTTAAATAAATTGAAAGATATCTGCAATAATTGGTGCATTTCGGGTGTCCTTGTTTATAATTATGCGCAAATTTTTTTAAGCGGAAGTTGTACTTTTTGGCAAGGTAAATATAAGGCCAACGAAAAAATATTTTTTTGAAGGTTAATTTTTGACATTTCAAGGTCATGATTTTTTTGGAGTGGTCTTATATTTTCTTTTGTACATTTTTGCAGAGCGTAAAAAGGCAAACTCAACCACATATAAACATGTATATTAACGATTATACTACAATTCAGAAAAACGAGTTACACGAATAAAACATTTTCAATTTCAAATTTTGCACAGAGTGTTTTCTCGCCCAGTGGCACAATTCTACGGCGTGTCCCGGGAAAAATTTGGAAGTCGAAAAATAAGGTCCACCCCAATGTACCTACTCTTCACGCCAGAAGCAAACATTTCGGGTTACCCAAGATAAATCGTGCATCCTCTTTATTTCCCTACAGTTAGTACTCTTTTTTTTTTAATAAAAGACGGCGATGAGAATCGGGCGAGATCGGCGTAGCTAATTCGTCCACGATTCGAAAGGTTCCTTTCCCACGACGATTCCCGATAATCAGATACCTGGTGCGAGTTCCGCTCTCCCGAAGCTACGTGACCCACCAGCGAGTATCTGTCGGGGTGGTTCTGAAGAGATTCATGAATTATGTAGACAGATCAGCGTGTGGGAGGAGCCCCAACACGCTGGTTGCACGATCATCCCAGCCAACGCTTCTGGACTGTTGGCAGAATGTTGTTTACCGGTCACGGATTTGATGGATGAATCCACGCCAGCCGAAAAGGGGGGCGACACTCTATCCACTTTATCAAACGGGCATAGTCGTCGCGTCGCGTCGTCGTCATTCAACGGGCTTTTCGTATTATTCGCGATTGGATCGAGTATCCGCGCGCCAGCGCTCGGAGGAAGGCCATTAGGAGGACGATCGATGCCTATACAATCGAACTGGATGGATGAGCGACGAAGAAATTTGTGTTTACTTGCCCGCGATCCTCGTATACTTGTCCCTAATGTATCTTCTTGGATATGCTCGAGCGAGCATCGTATCCAGGAGTTTGTGAATGTGTCTTCTGGAGTGCGTGAGGTATGATTGCGGGACTGGAGAAGCACGTGTGCAGCTTGATTAATTTGGTGCTTTGCATTTTTGGAAGGAAGATGATAGAACTAGGGGGATCTTGGATGCGATGGAAATAACCTTGTTAGTCAGGGTAAGCAAGCTTTTTAGACTCGAAAGTTGGGAATAATGGCGTTTTCTATATGTAATTTAGTCGAGTGTGGAAATGGATGTAGTAAATATAATTGATGGTTTAAGGCAGGCCTGTCCAACTTTTGGCTCTTACCCTCGAGGAGCAGCCGCGGGTGGTTGCGAGCGAAGGCAAGAGCGACGGCAAGACCGGCAGCCGTAAAAGAGTGGGGATAGTGGCGTTCACAGATTCCCCCACCAAGAAGACCTTTCGCTCTTGGGCCTGGCTCCAGGCCAGTGTTCACGGGAAAAGGCCTGATAGCTCTCGGCTACCCTCTGTTGCGCATGCCCGCGACGAGCTGTGACGTCAAACCAATCAACGCCAAGCTGGGAAACGAAGCCAGCCACTGGCGTCGATTCGGTTCGTTTACCAGCTTGGCGTTGATTGGTTTGACGTCACAGCTCGTCGCGGGCATGCGCAACAGAGGGTAGCCGAGAGCTATCAGGCCTTTTCCCGTGAACACTGCTCCAGGCCTCCGAGAGCGAAGAGCAACTCGCGACTGCTCGAGCGAGCAAATCCCTGGACAGGCCTGGTTTAAGGGGTTAGGCCACCTTGGACGGAGCAAAATTGCAGTCATTTTCGGCATTTTTTTTTAGGAAGATAATAAAATAAACAGAAAATTTAATATGAAGCCTGTTATTATACAACTCCCGCCGGAAAAAAATCGTATTTTTTTTCTTACAAAATGGCGGCCGTAGAGCCGTGATACGCAAGATCTTGTGGAGCGACGTTTTCCACGGTGTTCAATCTCACGGCTATACCGTTTGTCTTAGAACAAAAAACCAAAAAGATTTATTTTCTGCATGCCTAAAACTATGGAAGTACGTAGCGGTTTTGCGATATCTTGAATATGTTCTGTGGAATTGACACTTTTATAAAAAAAAAATGCACTTTTTCTGTCCATGGTCACCATTTCGAGACAAATTAATGTTTCTGGATTTCCCTAAATTATCTTGTCCTTAATCGTTCATTATCCCGAAAAATTAATTTGCTACAAAATGGCGGCTGTTCAAATTAAAATATCGATTTTCGCCGCAAAAATCGCTCATTTTTCATCTGTAAAACAAAAACTACGCAACGGAAATGAAAAAGCCACGATTAAGGACAAGATAATTTAATATACCAACTAAATTCCGTCGAATTTTTCATTTCAGATGAATCTGGTCAAAGTTAGAGTGATCACCGCAAACTACTGGAAAAAAATCGCTGCCGGGAGATCACTGATATTTATTTTATTTATTTATATTTTCCATTGGAATAATTACTACAAGTAATATAAGATGTACACTTTCTAATACATAAAGGTTTGCTTAAAAAACTCTTCAAGTTTTTCCCCCCAAAAATCCCGAAAATACTTGCGTTTTCAGACCTTGCAGGTAGGCATAACCCCTTAAGGGGTAATTGTAGAGTCCGGAAAAGCAGCCTAATTTTGAGAATTTTTTATGCGAGTATAGTGTATGGAATACAAAATTTGTTCGGAGGCCTTTATTGTACATATCTTGAAGTATGATCGCAATTTTTTTTTTAATTTTTTAATACAAAATGGCGGTGCCACAGCTCCATAGAAGAAGATTCTTCTGAATAACAGTGTTCCGCGGCCGGAAAGATTTCTCCTTCAATTTTTGACCTAGAACAAAAATCAAAAAATTTTCGAGTATAAGATTACCTCGGGAAGTACACGAGGAAATTAAAAAATACTGTTTTTTGTTAGAATGGTGTGTGATTGAACAAAACGTTTCATTTTGAGGTAAAAAGGGACGTGAAAAATTGTTGAAACGTTTTGTTCAATCACGCACCATTCTTACAAAAATCAGTATTTTTTCATTTCCCCGTGTACTTCCCGAGATAATCTTATATAGAACTCAGAAATTTTTGGATTTTTGTTCTAGGTTAAAAATTGAAGGAGAAATCTTTGCGGCCGCGGAACACTGTTTTTCAGAAGAAGCTTCTTTTGTCGAGGTGTGGCGCCGCCATTTTGTATTAGCAAAAATAAAAACAAATTGTGATCATACTTCAAAGTCTGCAGAATAAAGGCCTCCAAACAAATTTTGTATTCCATTCACTATAGGGTAGATGTCCCAATTACTGCCACCTTAAGATTATAACCGAGCTTCATTTAATCATTTCGTGTGTTGTGTAACCTAAAAATTGTTTCAGTTTGAAACATAATATTATTTAACATCTCTTTCATTAAAAAAAAATAGTTTTATGAATTAAATATGAAGAATTTATTAATAATTAATTAATATTCGCGAGCGATCCTAGTATACCTATAACTGTCACCTGAAAAATCATCTTGTCCTAGGTACATATGAGTACATATATTTTTTTATTTTAATGTAAACCAGAATCTCCATTTAATAATAACTATATTTTGTACATTTCTTTTTATACGTTACGTTTTTATTACATATAATAAATCAAGTGCCAGTAATTGGGACACTGGCAGTAATTGGGACATCTACCCTACTCGCATAAAAAATTGTCAAAATTAGGCTGCCTTTCCGGGCTCTACAGGAGCATTACCTCTTAATTATGAGTTTTGACAGTTTCGAGAATATTTACAAACTTCACGTTTCTAAAAGTGCAGCTGCGGTTTGTAGCTACATATATGGGGTCGATAAATTCTTCAAAGAAGTCAGGTATTGTACGGTTGTGATAAACGACGAATTTGCGATCGGATAATGGGAGCAAGTGTATAAATTATCACACGTGTGACTAATATATGACTCGTTCGGTCGCGATTCAGAGTGGCCCAGGGTGAAACATTGCTCTGATTATGATTAACACCCTCACCTCGCTGTAAAATATGCAAATCACCGATGAAATCTGTACTCCTATTATTTGATAATATTTGTACGAGGTAGCTATACTTTTTCAGGAAAAAATAGAAGCTATGAACACTAGAGACCATCATCAATCATTTAAACAACTTTGAAGTTCAATATTTCAAAGTGTGTTTTATTAGATCTCGTAAATTATTTTTAAAATATATTTTCATATGCGTAACTCGATGATGGAAGATGCAACTGCGTTCCACCCCAAAATATGCATTGTAACGGATTTTTTCAGACAGTGGTTTGAAATGATGGATATTTTTCGGCATTTCTGCCAGGTCATTCTCTATAGGATATTGGATTTGGATAGATTTAGTAATATGCTAAGCGTTACGAGGCGAGGCTATCTCGCCTCCAGGGAAATCCAATATCCTGCTTGTCGTCGATCGCCAACGATTTCGGAGCGAAGACGGAAATAACCGTCGTATTCAGGCTAAGAAGCAAACGAGTGGAGCAAGTATTTCGCCGCGTCGCGAATGTTTAAACAACAATCGGAGAAACGGCCCCTGTGCTCCAAACAAAGCACTGGATTTTCCAATTTCGAGCCTAGGGGGACGTGTTGATCGTAACACGGTGATCCGCAAACGTTCACTAACACAAAGAGGCAAAGTTTGGTTCAACGTAAACGGGATTCGATTTAATTAAACCTTCTGACGAAACGAAACGAATGTAAACGCAGGTGGAAACAAACTCGATGGAGGATGAATGCGCTTCTGTAACGTGGGAGAAATAATAAACAACGAAATGGGGACACAAATAATTGCTCTTTTAGGCCAGTCATTGTCAGACTTATATCCCAAAATAATGAAATCCTAATGAATTGTGGAAACATATGCTGGAGACAGAGTTGGGCAAAATGTAATCTAATTACAAATTGCAAATTACGATTAAACTGTAATTGTGTAATTGATTACACATTATTTTCTGTAATCGTTCATGTAGGAAGTTGACCATTCGATTTTGTCAACTATCTAAATGAACGATTACAGAAAATAATGTGTAATCAATTACACAATTACAGTTTAATCGAAATTTGCAATTTGTAATTAGATTACATTTTGCCCAACTCTGGCTGGAGACTGGACCCTAATATGTATAGGTATAGAGATCTATCATGTTTTAAGAAAGAAAGCGAGCAAGATACTTAGAATTAGAATTGACGTAGTTAAAACTATTCCTAGTAAAATTGGAATACAATGTTTCGAATGCAATATTTAACATTCAGAATTGCGTTGAATTGTTGAAATATGCAGAACTTAATTAAAACTATTATATTTCTTAGCCAGTGAAGTGTTCCTTTAAAAATAAATACCACTTTACTTACTAATTTCTAATGGTCACCCTTTTTGGTTGCCTATAAATATTTCAAGAAGATCGATTTTGGATATCCATTTCTGACCTCTATGCTTCATTAATCCCACAGTATCCTATCCATAATCAAGCTATATCAACCGGTGCATAATTTAAGATCACCGTAGTCTTCTAAGTACTTCTACCAATAAATTACTTGAAATGATTGGCACACCGCATCGGAATAAATTTAGACGTTGAAGTCTATTTCAGGAAGACTGAGTTGGAGAGAAGGTTTGTTCGATTTCAGATCGAAAAGTGCCACATTTGCTTCACTAATGACTGGTAATAGACTAACGACTTTTCAATGGGAAAATGTAAAATGATAAGGTGTTTCGGTGTCGCTTAATGAAATTTACTGTTCCAACAGCAGTGAGCAGAAGGAAAGATGACGCGCGAAATCGTATAAATTTCAACGAAACGGCGGGAATCGCTAAACTCTCGTCTGCTCTCGTATCGATCTCAACTCTCGTCCCTTCTCTTCTCTTCCCTACTCTTTTGTGCAAGCTCTCTCCGCTCGGCAAACCCTCGAGGAGTCTTGGCAGCGAGGAAACGCTTTCCACGATTTTCCACGCTCGGTGTGACGTCACATCCGGCGGTTCGTCGCCCACCGAAAACAACATCGCGTGCTGGCCTCTCGTGTTTCTCAAAAGCATCAGAAACTGAAATTGCTCGGTCCACAACGAAATGATGGCGCCTGGATGAGTGATTTCACGGTGGTATTTTAAAGAGAATCAAGGAAAACGATGGTGACTGATCACTTTCGATATTTTATACATTTCGAATTAATATCTATAGGATGATAGATAAAACTAGGAATCATATACCTTAAAAAATATTGCAATTTTTTAGTTTTAACCGGTTAACTGGCACGGTCCTTTTCATTATTCGGGCCTAAACTGGTACCATCGAATAATTAAGTGAATCACACAAAATTTGGTATCCAGGGATTTTTTGAGTCGCTGAACCGATTCCGGGGGTAATTTTTTTCATCTGACACCCCCAACCCCTATTTAGGGGTGAATTTGTCAATTAGAAAACGATGTGCTTTATGCTATAAAAATAAGAAAACAAAGTGGGTTACTACAATGTGTGACATTTGCAACAACATCCCATTGTGTGTAATACCTTGTTTTAAAAATTATCATACTCACCAGAATCAAAATGAATGAAGAAAATTTAAAAAGATGAAAAAATACTATAAGTATTGAAAAAAGTAAAAAAAAGCACAAAAATAATAAAAAATAAATAAAAATAAAAAAATATATAAAATAATGCAAAAAAGTAAAAAAAAAAAAAAAAAAAAGTGGAGTGTAAAATCTTTCCGTAACCTCCTCGTCGGTAGACTCTGGGGTCGTGAAATTTTCACCAGCTAACTACGGGAGTAAGAGTTTACTTATGAAATAGAATACAGTACGAATAATTTATACAAATCCCAACAATTCGCTAGTCATTTTGGTTCGGCCATATTGAGTCTGCTATATTGAATTTTACAATTCCAATGCCAAATTCAGATTCAGCAACCCCAAAAACCATTACATACCAAGTTTCATTCAAATCGGTTGAAAAACAAAAAAGTTATTCCATTTGATCATATACGATACATTGACAGAATTGGCTAGATTTTTGTTTGATCATATATGATACATTGCCAGTTAACCGGTTAAATTAACGAAATTTAAAGATTGGTTCTTATATTCAATTTATTTTCGGAAATTTAATGGGGAGATCGTTTTTGAAAATTACATCGCGGTAATGTTCCTGTTATTTACCGCGAAACATTATGTGTTCGTTTCCCCGTGTAATTTGCGAGATAAATATTCCAGACGCGTTCGTTTTAGTGGTTCGACATATTCATTTTGCACCGGGAGATGCTTCATTCACCTGCGCAGCAGCAGCGATTGAATCGATCATAACAAATTAATTAGCAGCGCGGATCCCGCGCGGGGCTTTTAATTAGCGGTAATGATTAACTGCTTTTAGGTCGGCGCGTATAAATTGAGACAAACCAGTTTCATCGGCGTGACGGCGGAATATTACGAAACCGAAATAGACCTGGACGATCATAAATTTTCCACTAACCGGTCGCGTCGATAGACATAATAATTCACGCGCAGACTGAAGCAGGGCAAACACTTCGATTCCCAATTATTCCCAAAAAAAGATTCGTGACATCATTTAGTCAATGCGTTGTAAAATCTCCCACGTAATTCGTTGAAATTTCAGGATCATTCGTGTCAGACCCCTGTATTATCAACACCTAAATTTCGTTTCTCAACAAAAACTAATTGCTTGAAAATCATTGCACGTGGAATAGATGGTTAAAAAATTTCTGTTTCCGATTCCCCGAATAATATCCCCATCTTGAATTTCAATCCGCGACGAAGGCGACAGGGGTGGATAAAATCTAGACTGGCCCGCCGGGAGCAGATTCCCGAGCACGGGGATAATCGATCGCCAAGATGACTCATCTCTCCTGCGGGAATTTTCCGAGGGATGCAGTTGATGGGGGTTGTTTAAGAGGGGTAGGAAGGGGAGACCGAGCGAAGAACAGGGATGAGAGCGAGTGACGCGGAACACCCCAAGGTTAACTCGAGTGAAGCGGCACATTCTAAGAACATCTTCCCGCCTCGTTAACAATTAACCCCTCCGTTATGTTCCATGTCTTTACGCCCTACCCCATAATTCTACGCTTCGCAAAAAAATCCAGCCACCGCCGACATTTCCAGAGTGACAAATAAGAGCATCCTAGGTTAAGCAGGCCAGTAGATGGACGGGCCCAGTAGATGGACGGGCCCAGTAGATGGACGAATCGTTGGTTAATCGTTAATATTGAAAGAACTAGAGTTTTAATCTATATTATTGTTTTTTTATTTTGTAGAAAAAACGTTTGTTGTTTTACAAAACATTAACATATTTATCGAAAAAAAATTTTGTATGCGAAAAATGTATTTGTATGTATGATTTTACGCCACTATGCGCGAGTCACTCTTTTTTTATTAGCTATTGCTCAGCATCGCGTCCCTTAAAGTTAATAAAAAACGTATTTGGATGTATTGTAAAGAGGTATGCAATAGATGATTGCATTCTAATATTAACAATTTATATATAAACGCGTGAACAAAGAAAAATAAACCGATAGGACTTATAAAAATGACTGTCCATGTACTGATATGGATTTTCTAACCTTGTCGCAGCAGATGGACAGAACGGAATTAAACCTTTTGAAGCTGTTTTTTGTTAATAAACAAACAGTTTACACATTTACTTGTAGGTATCTTATTTTTCTTTTTTTATTTAGATGGCAAGCATTAAAAAAAATATACCGTACATCAATATACATGTAATGATCTAAATAGAGCCTTGGATGATATTAGAAAAGGAACTAGTGGATATATATATATTTTTACTTTGTGCTACTAAGAAAATGTTAAAAAGGTTACATATCCAATCCGGGACACTTTCCGAGACAGTTTTCAATGCGGGACAAACAATTCAAATTCGGGACAGTCCCACACGATCCGGGACGTCTGGCCACTTTAGGCTAGACATAACCTCACTTTATTTGCGGCCTGGGCCCATAACCTGTTGCACCGGTTTCTGGCAAGGAAGACTCCATACGTTTTTAGTTTTGATGAAATAAACTATATTTTAACAAAAAATAACTTAATCTAGGTACCTACTATAGCTAATAAGTCTTTTACTCATCTAGCCAGACACCCGTCCATCTATTGGTTCTGAACTGTCCATCTGCTAGCCCTATCGTCCATCTACTTGTGATACGGGCTATAAGTAGAATTTTCATCATTTTATCCTTAAATACATTAATTTTTTTTACTTGCAGTTATTTTTTTCTTTAAATTTGTACATTTTTACGTGCAAAGCCTTTGATTTTTTTTTAATACAACAGATATTTCTTAAGAAACACCTTGTTGTAAACTTCGGAATCAGCTAAACTGTCCATCTACTGGCCTGTTTACCCTACCCCTGGCGCGTCGATTGATATCGCGAAAGGAAAATGAGACTGCACGAGGAAGCAGCGAAAAGTTGAATGCCTGTGCAACGATTATTAGCGGAAATAGATCGAGGCAACCGGCAACCGGAAGGCTCCTCCGAGTGCTCCAGCTCGTTTCCCCGCGGCATTTTCATTCCTCCGGCATTAGCTGACGCTTACTATTCGTTTTCGACCCAATTATAACTCCCTTCGCCTCCTCGCTCCCATACCCGTCGATGGTAACTTCCGACCGGCGCCGAGATTCGAGTGTCCCTCCTCGATTATCCGCAAATGAAGCTGTAACCGAGGCACCAGATAACGCTGCCACTCGTCCTACGCAGCGTCCATTAACGGTGGTTCCAGCATTCCGCGATTATGCCGACCATCCCGCCCGAGGAATTAACAATTTATTTCCAGCCCGTAAATTGAGCTGTCCGGGCGGTGTAACGAGCTTTGCTGAATCGCGCTCATACGGCGTTTAATTTTATTGGATTTACCACTCGCTCGTAGAAGCGCACACGCACTTAACACGTCGCCCGCTCGCCGTGCTTTCGCTTCGTACCATGTAATTCATATCGCGGCGATGATACTTAAAACGTGACCCGCGCGCGCAAACCTGAACCGTCGTTTTGCGAATTTTATTGCAGCAGCGGGGCGCTCGACTCGTGCCTTGCCGATCCCCGTAGGACCCATCGCGTGGGAACTTTAATCGAATCCCGAGTAATTCTTCGATGGTGAAAGGGCCCCACTGTCGGAGAGATTACAGAATTTCAGGTGTCTACGGCTGGGGCAGATGGAATTGGAATTGAATTAATCGTTTACAATAATATTTCATACGACGGTACTTGAAAACAGAAATAGGGGAAGAAAGGAATTCGGTATATAGTTGTATACATTAGGGTGGCCCTTATTTATACGTGTTTTTTTCTGCCATTTGATAATAAATGTTTATTGCAATCGGACAACTGGAAAGGGTGCCGACCAGGCCTTAAGTTTAGAATTCATCAATGGTTTGAATTTGAAGAATTTCTCGAAAATGGTAAGCCCTATCGAAATTTTGTTCAAATAATATTAAAAGAGCATTCAATTCTCTACAATTACTGTATATATAATTTTTTCGTGCTTCCAACCGTTTTTTAGATAATTGCGTTTGAATATAGAGAGATGCACTGCGCCGTACAGGCGGGACGCGCGAAGCGCTGACCTCTCTATATTCGAGCGCTATTATCTAAAAAATGGTTGGAAGCACGAAAAACTTGTATATAAAGTAATTGTAGGAAATTAAACGCTCTTTTAATTTTATTTTAACAAAATTTCGATAGGGCTTACCATTTTTGAGGAATTCTTCAAATTCTAAACTTTAAGGCCTGGTCGGCACCCTTTCCTGTTGTCCGATTGCAATAATCTTTTTCAGGGACTATTTTTTCATGAAATGGAACCATATTAGGGGGTGAGAGCAAAAGAAATCGCAGGTTGACAATAAGAGCCATCCTAATATACATTCTGGCACCGAAAAAGGCATCTACCCTTTACTCCAGAATATGAAAACTCGATTCACTTCATCCTCCATTTGCTGCTCCCCATTACCTTCAATGGACCGATCAACGTACTACACCTCCGAGCATACAGAAACTCGTCCACAGAGAACAGAAAAGAAATATCCAAGAAAATACTGCGCGCGAGTGAAACGTGGGGAATCGTATCGTTCAAATTTCTAATTAAAACCCGAGAAAGCTCGTTAATTCCTTCGAGCCACAACGAGAACGCTTCTGAAATGATTGAAATCGTGACCGAGGGCGTTCCCGAGCCACCGCGCGCCCATTCACCGCGATTCCCCGGCCAAAGATTTCCACGGCGAAATGAAAAGCTCGCCGGGCGATTCACCGTGGACATTCAACTCCTGACCGTTCGCGCAGGACAAGCGGAGATTGGTCCTTTTGCATGAAGCGCAACCGGCGTCTCTCGCCGCGTCTAACGGCTTTTGTAGGGACGTCGACAATGCGCGTCGCTTCCCCCGTAGTGCTCGCCTTCGGACGGTTTACATACGAGCATAGATATTACTCTATAGTATCTAGGTTGGCTGGCTATTGTCGCGTATGTGCGCCACGGCGACAATAACTTGGGCGAGCGGCAACAGAAACGTGCTCCGGAGGCGAAGATAGCGTCTTCGGCGCGGACGCGACAGGCAAACGGAATCGAGAATGAACTTGGTCGCGAGCTACGTGATAACGATTTCGCTTATGCATCCTGAAACTGAGACCGCGGCTGAATGGTCTCGCAACCTTTCTTGTCGGCGAAACGAATTCCGGGGAGAAAATGTGCACTCCTATTGGAGGAGGTGTCGTGTGTTCAGTGACTGGTCGCGTGAAAAATTCAACGAGGGGTAATTTTTTGAGGATGGCTTCTTTGATGCGTGTTTATATGTGAAGTGGAATCTGTTGCTATTGTGGACGTTGAATGAATTTTGGATGGAAGAAACAGTTTAACCGGTTAACTGGCACGGTCCTTTTCAACTATTCGGGCCCAAACTGGTACCATCGAATAATTAAGTGAATCACACAAAATTTGGTACACAGGGGTTTTTTGAGTCGCTGAACCGATTCCGGGGGTAATTTTTTTCATCTGACACCCCCAACCCCTAAAAAAATAGAATTTAGGGGTGAGTTTGTCAATTCTTAACTAAACCTTCTTTTATTTGTGAAGTTTTCTTGTCTATAATTCGATTGCAGCAGTTACTTTTTTCAATGCCACCCCCAACCCCTGAAAAATAAGGGTTTAGGGGTTTAATTTTTTAGTTTTTTATTTTCTACGAAAAAGTTTCGAATAATTTTATACCTGAATTCTTCATCCATAAATTCCACCGCAAGTGCTTTTTTTTTATCCGCGATCCCAAAAACCCCTATATACAATTTTTCTATATCCCGATAGTATTTTAATATTTGGCGGCCAATTTGGTTCGGCCATTTTGAGTCTGCCATATTGAATTTTACAATTCCGGTGCGAAATTCAGATTCAGCGACCCCAAAAACCATTACATACCAAGTTTCATTCAAATCGATTGAAAAACAAAAAAGTTATTCCATTTGATCATATATGATACATTGCCAGAATTGGCCAGATTTTTGTTTGATCATAGGGTAGAAGCCCCAATTACTGACACATTAAGGACTGACTCTAATATTATTGCATAGTATCTGTATTTATTGACTAAAAGTATAAGTTTTTTATTTTTTTTATTATGGTTTAATATGTTTACTTCATGAAAAACATTTTGTGGGTCTTAGAATTTCTATTTTTATATATAAATTCATTAATCTAAAAAACATATTTCTAGATCTATTACTGACACCTCTAAAACGTGTGTGACTGAATTACTGACACCCCAATTACTGCCAGCTAACCTAATACTGTTTATTACTCGTTTTACGGTTATGTCGTCTCATGTACATGAGCAACTACTGCTATGACAGTAATACCAAAATGCTTGAAACGCTTGTACCAATCACTATCACCCATATATTAATTAAAAAGGCTTAATTAATCGTTATATTACGATCGTTGTGAATTTCTATGCTACTTATATTGTACTAAAAAATTATTGTTTATTATGTAAATAATTTAAATATAGTAATTATAGCCGTTTCTTTAGTGCCCTGTTTTCTCTTTCACTAGTAAGGAAGTCGCCATTTCCACTGTTGTAATCAAATTAAAATTTTGTATCGTCTTATAGAAATTAATGAAAAAAAATATTAAGTGGTGCATTTTCTAGCGTATAGATTATAGGTTGAATTACATAATTCTTTTTGTGTATGACTTTACAACGTTTATTTATTCGTTATTTTCAGTAAAATAGCTTAAGGTGACAGTAATTGGGTAGGTGTCAGTAATTGGGGGTTCTACCCTATATGATACATTGCCAGTTAACCGGTTAATGGGACTTACTTGGTAAGCTTGTACTATTTTTTGAGTGTAGAAGAGAATGAGATACGTGAAGAATTAAAGACTTTTCAGTTAAAATTGTGGAGATGACGATACTGTGGTGAGATAATATACATATGAGACATTGAGAGCAAAAAATTACGGACTAACCCACCATGAAAAAAAATTACTATTTTATATGATTAGTACAGCCTATTGGAATACATCATTGCTACTAATCCAATTTCCCAAAAAAATGTGAGTTAGTCCGTTTTTGCTCTCAATGCCTCATATACAGTGGGTGAGCAAATTATTATACTCAAACAAAAAGGTTTGAGCTTTTGTAAGTTTAAGCGATGAAAAAAAATAGATGTCTCGTTTTTAATATTGTAATATTATTTTTTAATACTAGTATATGTTTTGAAGTTTGCAAATTAAATACATTTAGGTATATATATACAAGAAACACAATTACCTACTCAATATTCGGCGACTCCGCTTTTAGCTGTAATACTCTGATGATATTCCCTATTATTTTTGTCTTATTTGTAATAATTGTATCCCCGCCCTTTTAAAAACAAATGAGATTTATATGTTGAAAATTTTACCCACAATGTTGCCGGATGTTGTAGCTAATCAATAAATGAAAAAACAATAATATTCATGCATTTTTATTTTAATTACAGCCACGAGTTTCACAGATTGTGACGAAAATGTTTTCAGTGTAATAATTTGGCCACCCTCTGTACACATAGTAGATTTGCTATTGTATGGTGTGACACCTCGAAGAGAGACGTGGAAAGAAAAAGATTTAAACGAAGAGCGGCCCGTGTGCCACATAAGTCCAATTGACTCATAAATTTTATCAGTCACTCAGTGTTATTCCTTTCGACCATACAACTCGAATTAAGCAACGTTTTATGACGTGGCCGAGATTAAATTAACTTCGTGCTTTCTAACAAGCCCTACAATGAAACTATCACAGCTACCAGCGTACAGGAAATCTTTTGAACGAAGTCATGTGCTCTCATATTTTCAATTAATTTCCTTCCTGCTTGCAACTTTGATTACCAGAACCTGCCTTTTTCAAACATTTAATTCAAACATTAAACTCGATTGGCTCAGATCAGCGCACAGCATTAAATTCATCCTGCAAACTATGCTCACAACAAAATAACATTTCAGAGCGGCTATTTCACAAAAAGTGACCGCGCCGACTCAACTACCAGCATCGTGCAGACATTTGCCAATAAGAACTCCATCGCGATGCAAGATCGCAGCCCTATAATCGACCTCGTCCGATTTCGGAGTAACGCGTGTCCGGAGACGGATCGCGGGAAAAACTGGATCGCAGGTGAACGTGTCCGCGACGAGCGTGAAAAAGGAGGACCTCTCGTGCAAAAAGGACGATATATGCCCAGTAATCCGGCCGCAACACGTTCCCTTTGTTGCCGATCTCGCGTCGAATGGCTCCTGCCTCTCCATTCCGCCTGCCTGTACGCTTCCATTTTTTCCCCTCTCTTCCCCCTTTGTACCTGGCCGCACTCCAGATACACATTGCTAGGGCCAAGTACGGCGCCCTACCCGGGAACAACGAAAGAATCGCTTTCCATTATGCAGAGGAACGAAGCGTGCGCGCGCCCCAGCGGCAGGTAAAGATAGCTTCAAGCACAGCCACGGACAGCCGCACACGTACGCGATGCACCGCGACCTGGCGCACCCAGGAAGTGTTTTTATCCGAGCCCAGTACAATCCGAGAGCCGATGATTCCCGGTAAAGTCGGAAACGCGAACTTATCGCGGCTTTATCGCCGGCGAACAAACAGCCGCGCGATAGGAGCCAGCGATACGAATCGCGCATTCTACTCTTCGACGGCCGGAGAGGTTTGCTCCGCGACGGAGTTGCTGGCGAGATGCGCGGTGTCTGCACAGTCGGCGTGGAGGATAGGTTTTAGCGTGGCAGAGTTAACGAATTAATGGCGAGAAATCTGAAGAAGCGTGGTATCTTTTCAAGGGGGATTAGAAATAGTTAAATGGGCCAGAAGTTTGTTGCGTGCGAAGGAGGAACTTTGTAGAAGCCCTCGGAAGAGGATGCAGGCTACTGGGATAGAAAAGCTTATTCCGCTTCGAGGGGGTTTCGAGAGTCTGCGAGGAAGCTCGAATCTGTTGTTGGATTTTATGTACTCTGGAAGCGTGTAGGTCTTAGGATTTGTATGGAAGATTGTGGATTCTAGAATTTTTGAAGTGGAAGACTCTACTCATTTTGGAGTAAGGATTTGATTCATTTTCCTGGTCATCTTCCTCTACACCTTGCACCCTTAATCTGTCAACTGTATGTTCCTCAACTGAGGGACCCAGTGGGAAACAGGCACATGCCATATATGCATAAATTTTCGTTTCTTTCTACCATTAATTCGTTCCTGCAACGTAGTGTAATTCCATCAGCTCCTGATGCAATAGCACCTACGTTTCACCGAGCGGAATCATACTAAATTTTTTTCACGCTTTGACAAAAAACAAATACATAGAGGAGACCGGGGCAAAATGAACCTCGGGGTAAAATGAGCTTTCTTAATTTATTCTTTAACAATAGAATATATTTAGGGGAGAGGCTTGCAGGTTGCCACCCCTGCTGTATTTCGACTTTCTAGCAGTGTCATAACCTCAACTCTGACTCACATCGACGTTAAAAGAGTAGTTGTCACTATTTATTAACCTCTGGAGCGGACAGACGCAATAACACTGTGTTTGCTGAGCGAAGTGTGATATAGTGTTTGTCAAGAAATTGAATTATTGAAATTGTGTGTTTTCCCTGTGCACGTAAATTGAACATTTTCATCGACAATTCAAGGTAACTATTCGTACTGTGTTGTTTTTTTTATCTAATTTACATATGCCAAACAGATTTCCAAACATATCATGAATTGACAATTTTTTCTCATATTTTCCAAAAATACGTCGGAATGCAAGTTGCCACCTTTTTTGGCTTGCAGGTTGCCACCTCTCTCTTTCCCACTTGTTTACACTCAAATGTCATTTTTCATGATTATGTGATGTTTACTATTGTCATTGAGTTTGAAGTGTTTTTATTGCATTTTAGTCATATTTTCGTTTATTTATTTCATTTTTGATACATTTATAGTATGGCAGCACGCAGGTCAAGAAAATCTGAACGCTCGACGCAATTAAAGCAATCAAAGTCAACAATAAATCAAGGAAGAGCACTGCAAAGGCATACAACATCGATGTGCGAAGCTTTCCTTGAGTTTTTTTACACTTTCAACAATTTTTCTAGGGGTGGCAACCTGCAAGCCAAAATTTCAAGGAGTCAATTTTAGATACTTTCGAGAATTTGCAGTATAATTTTTCTTTTTCGAGAGTTTACATGATTTCTAGCTCAGGATTGTAGCTCTACACTCCCTCTTTCCAACTTATACCATAAATCAACGGTACGTTAATTTTATGACGAGTTGTGATCAAAAAAGCTAAGGGGTGGCAACCTGCAAACCTCTCCCCTACAAATTTTGGTGACGTAATAAATGTGTGTAATACCACAATGATAATTATGCACATTCATATATCGAAAAATGGAAATTCGTTTAAAAAATTAAAAATGAAGTTTTAGAGACTTCCGATTGGTTTTCTTTTCAATTTAGTTTTTTGGATAAATGAGTCTTAAATGTGTTATTTTAACTCCAAATTTTTCTGCGTGTATATAACAAGCTTATGAACATACATGTACACGCGTTTGAGAAAACATTAATCCTAACATTATTAAATAATTAATTTTCCATTGAGTACATATTCGGGGTAAACTGAGCTGCAAATGGCTACAAAGAACAGATGCGCAAGTGATGTGCGCAATAGCCTAACCTGGCTAGAAAGCCATGCGGCGTGGTGGAACAGAAACTAACCTCAAAAAATTTCCATACTTTTTAACAACCACGGTGCAAAAAACGTGCTACACACGTCATTCCAGCACAAGGGGTTAATAATTAGCTGTATACTTAATTAAAGTTTTTCTTTCGTTGCAGTTCACTTTACCCCGGATAGTAACTCACTTTACCCCATATATGGGGTAAAGTGGTGTGTTTTGGCTTTTTCGTTTCAAGTTGAGTTTTAATATACTTTAAGTTTATTTTAAGTATCGCTATTTGTCATTTATCAATAGTAATGTTCAAATTATATTATAAATCTATTTCCACACATTTTTATTGTAAGGGAAAAATTTTATTCGACTTCAAACTTTTTTCGTCTCACTTTGCCCCGGTCTCCCCTAGTGGAAGTGGGGCTTCTTGGGCAGAGATGGGCGAATTTTTTATTTAAGTAATAAATAATACTATGATTTTAATCGTGAATAACAACTAAATTTTTTATTCAAATAAAAGTTATTTAAATAATGTCAAAAATATATTTAAATATTGCCCAACTCTGTCCTTGGGGACACGCGACATAATAAAATTAATTTTTCAGCTAAAATTTAATAATAGTTGTCATTTACCATCCAATTCAAGTACCGTTTAAAATAATTATGAAAACAATGTTTCCTTCAATTTGCTACCCCTAAAATCACAAAACGGTGACGTGCGCCCGTTTTCCACTGAGCCCCTGAATTCTGCATCCCCTAAAAACGCGTGCGAGGAGACAGAGCAACACCCACGCATCGCGCCCGAAGTGGCCAGATGAAAACGGTTGACGAGGCGACAGAAGGTAGGAATTGGCGAGGCTGGAGAAAAGGAAACCGCTGAAAATGTCGGTGGAGTGACCTATCGTCCCACTTCTCGCCGCGTTCTAAAATCGTAGATCGTCTAGCCAAGTGAACTGGTTCGATCGCTCGATTGGAGAACCAGTTTCGCGATGGGGCCTGGACGATCCGTCTTGTTCACCTGCACGCAGACACGGCTGGCCGTGTAGGGACACGCTCGTTAGCACGTGCGTGTACACACGATATCCCAGATCCGAGATCCGATTATTCGCCCATGGGGAGGAAAGAGCCGGCGGCCGGGGGCCAGACGGGATCGGGCTGCGGTTTAAACCGGTAGTTCCCTGGGCCGTTTGCTCCGCGCGGACGAGTAACGTGACGCCAGACAGTCGGTCGACAAGACGAAAACATTGCGCGTAAACGCACCGAGCAAATCACGAGACGATCGCGCGCCGCTCCCTATTCCCGTGGGCCAGCGCCGGTATTTCCCCGAGACAGGCAACATCGCGGTCCGCAGGCTATGAAGACCCTAAAGTTACTCGTTCACGCGGCGACAGCCACGGAATTTATTTTGACGGCTGGCGGCATAAAAAACCGACTTCAAAAAAATAAAGTTGCACTAAAAAGTAAAAAATAATTTTTTCCCTTATTTAATCTACGACTCTCATATTTTTCAAGCCGGCGCCAGATTTACACAGTGCAAATGATGAGGCACCGACTTAAAAAATATGAGAGTCGTAGATTAAATAAGGGAAAAAATTATTTTTTTACTTTTTAGTGCAACTTTATTTTTTTGAAGTCGGTTTTAATTTTTTTTTTTAAATTTTGTTTATTTTTAACTTTTTAGTTTTATATATATTGACACAACATGCTGAAGAGATATGCGCGTACGTACATAAAATAATAATAATTAGGTGACAATAGTCTTTATTATTAACCATAACTGGCAAAATATTGAGCCAATATTGATTTAGTCTCGGATGGGACCACCGGGGCATCGCCCTCTTTCGAATAAAAAAAAGATCATCAAAATCGGTCCATATGCTGAGGAGTTATGAGGGGACAAACATATAAATTATTATTAACTATAACTGGTAAAATATTGGGCCAATATTGATTCCGCGTAGAATGGGACCAACGGGGCAACATCCTCTTTCGAATAAAGAAAAGATCATCAAAATCGGTCCATATGCTGAGGAGTTATGAGGGGACAAACATAAAAAAAAAACATACATACGGGTCGAATACATAACCTCCTCCTTTTTGAAGTCGGTTAAAAACGGATTAAGCGGAAAGGGATGTCCTAGTTGTCGAAGATATTGGAACCCAACGTTTGGGCGGTACTGGTCGTGAGCAATTTTGAATGTCCCCATTAGCAGGTTCTCTGCGCCGAGAAGTCCTTTCAGGTTTCTGGCAAAAGTGCGGACCGATCGAAGAACAGAGTAGAAGGTTTAGAAATTGAAATTGGTGGTGTTAAGATTTGTGTAGAATGCAGGGGGATTGGTAGTTGGGCTGAGAGTTCGATATAATTTTGTTTCCTATTACAACCCCTGGCAATAAGTTCGGAACCGGTCGCAAAGATACGAAACAAACGAGAAATAGCAATATTTTTTATATATAAAATTCAACGGCACACGTATGAAACGCGTGGTAATGTTAAATTGGTTTATTTTGTGTAAATTGGTACTTGTCAATATTTTGGTGTTAATGGGATCGTGTGTAACAGTTTGTGATACAGGTGGAAGTTTCCTGTGCGATATCTTTTGACTTTTGAGGCACCCTTTACAGACGTAATAAGACGCCGAAGATTTCTGTAAGAAAACGACACCAGAAGGAGCTTCCGGCAGGAAGATTCAGCTTGGCCAAACCAATGTACCGAAGTGATTGAGATTTCTATTCCTCTTTAGTCACCACTCCTTCGAATCGCTATCTTCATCGTCATTCTCCTCTCCATCTGCCTCCTTCGAGGGAGGATTAATCGCTTCGGAGGGGGTTTCCGTAAAAGTCAGGGAACAATGCCCAACGGTAAACAATCTCCGAGATATCGAGAAAGATGGAAGGCAAAGGTGGGCGTGCGGTTACGGTCGATACTCCACGCGTGTGTACGAACCGCGGATGCTGAAAAGAATCACCGACTACCGTTTGTTCGTTTATGCGTAGGAGTGACGATATCCTCTCGCTCGCGGGGAAGAAAAGAGAATGTCGGGTACTGGTGGTCCTTGACAATGAACTGGTTTTCGGGTCTTGGCGTCGAACCAGTTGAACGACGAGAAAAAAAGGAGAAGAAGCTCCCATCGGGAGGTATTGACCGAGTGCCTCTACGCGCGTTTGATAGCGTCGGATCAAAATGTGAAGAGAAACTGCACCCCCGCAATCAATTCGAAATTCAGATGAAATGATTCGTCAAACTTGTAACGAATTAATATTTTCTAGGAATATCTGTGTTTCATTTATGAAGCTTCCTGTAGAAGAAATCTACTTGAGGAAAAGGCGAAAAACATTCGAGGAAAATGTAATAATTTATAACACTTGGATTGTATGATTGGGAAATGTTAAGTCAGATGGGAATTCTGACTTTTTAAATTTACTTTTAAAACCAATTTCAGAATTATATTAAAATAATTCATCCAAAAATTAAATTTAATGTAATTCGTATAACCTACAATAATCTACAATTTGACTTGAATTATTATTTAATTTAAATATTTAAAAAATAATATATTAATAAATTCATCAAACAGCAATACATAAACATTGATAATAGTTAATCCTATCGTGGTTCATCAGTTAATACACAAATTCCTCTAAATAAATTATAAAGCCGCCATGCAGCTTCATACTTTCAAATTCTGTGATATTATAGGAAAGTCATTTTCCCACTTTCCCCGATATATACTGTGAAATTTCTTGCGAGATAAATCTTCACGATATCGTAGATTAGATCGTACTCTATCCGGACAGATGGTTCTTGAATGGTCGCAAGATTTACGTCCTGCAATTTAGAGGAATCGCGAGATCGTATCCGTGAGTCATCGACAGTTCATCTTACGAGCCGACAAATCACGTTTCGCGCATCATCATCATTCTCTTCTTACCAATCTCGTCCCTCTTTTCGCGCAACTACTCTCCAAGAAAACTGAACACTGCCACGTAAAGTCGGCTGTGATAAAATCGAACGAATTTAAGTTTGAACTCGAATAATGAAATACCAGAAAACTAAGATTCTGGTTGTTGTAAAGAACACTAACTGAAATAGCTGAGCAAGTCAGACGGATTAAAAAAATTTCGATCTAGTTGACAAAGATAGTCTAAAAGAATTTTATCTGTTTCGGGTGTAAAAAATTTATCTATATCTAGAATATAAAAATAAATATTTATTTCGAATCGATGGAACAGATCGACTGCAACTGTCCGAAATTACTGGGAATGTTGAACAAGGTACTCGGTTCCCATATACGACGATTCGAGTAACGTTTGCTTTGCTTTTTCGGAGTATTCAAGCTGCTCCAGTTCGTGGCTCACGAGCTTCAACGTTTCAGCGTTTTCAGCCGGAGCATTCTTTTTACGAAACAATTTGTTTACCACATACGGGATGAAGAGCGAACAGCAGAAAAATTTATATTCCATAAACGACGTTGAGTCATTACCCGAGAGTGAATACTCGTTACAATCGTTGCTCCACGAGTAAAGAGTGCTGGCCTCGAGACAATGCTACGACTTCCATTTATCGAAGACCGTGGGTGTGCAAATTTGCAAGCCGTCACGTATCGCGAAAATAAACTTCTCCGAAGAATCAGGCGACCTCAATAACCGTTGTTTAATTTACACTTAATACAACAACCTACAAATTGCTCAACGAATACCATTGATACAGAAATATAATTTCAAATTAATTTTTATGACCTTTACATATAGCATTGCCCATAATTATTAAGACAAACGTGGGTGGTACATATAGACAACAATTAAATGCATCTGTTTGCTTTCAACTTTGCTGAAAATTATTAGCTGTAAATAATAAAACATTTCTCAATAGCAAGCTAAAAAAGTAGAAGAATATTATGTCGCTAATGTTAAGAATAAGATACCAAGAAGATATCAATTTTTACTAGGGCTGTTACGAATATTCTAAGTATTCGATTACTCGAATACCAGAGAATTCGATTTTGCGATTCGAATAATTCAAATACTCCTAATTATTCGAATATTCGAATTATTCGAAGAAATTATTCGAAATATTTGAATATTCGAATTATTCGAAGAAATTATTCGAATTATTTGAATATTCGAAATATTCGAAGAAATTATTCGTATTTGAAATTATTCCAAATATTCTACTATTCGAGTTATTCGAAGAAATTATTCGTATTCGAAATATTCGAATTATTCGAAGAAATTATTCGTATTCGAAATATTCGAATTATTCGAAGAAATTATTCGAAATATTCGAATTATTCGAAGAAATTATTCGAAATATTCGAATTATTCGGAGAAATTATTCGAATATTTAGAGCCCTAATTTCTACTGAGAAATTGAACTCGATCAGTATCTTGGTCTCAATTAGTAAATAAGTTAGTGATTCAGAAATTAATTACTTCAGTACAGTGAACCTGAACTTCGCTGTATGTAGTTCACATGCTAATGAGCGCTACTGCGCACCACCATGGACACATGTTTCGTTACATGAAATCACGCGCGTGGTGTCGTTTCTCCCGCCCTGATTTTTCTATACCCCTGTGAATAAAAGCACGAGCCTCCCTCGGTTCTGCGGGGCCGCAAGTTTTAATGGGGGTGGCGTATTTAGACACCTGTCGAGGAATTCTCTGTGGAATGTCGCAGCGTAGGAACACGCGGTCGTGGAAACGCGAGCACAGTGGCGAGAAGCAGACTATGAGGATGCAGTGGGAGAAACGGGGCAAAGAAGACGCGACGCATTACATAATAGTTGGCAGTTGGCATAGTTCTCGAGCACGAGGCTCGCTTATTCACGCAAGGAACTCGCATGAGAGTCACGAGGCGACAAGGCTAAGGGCGCGTTCGCACGGTGCTCTTCCACCACACGTTGTTCCGAAACGAGCGCCGCGCCGCTCCGCGGGGCAAATGAGTTTCTGCACCGTGGATTTTTAGATAGATGACATATCACGTTGGCGATAACGGAATTACGAGTCAGTGAAGTAAATTGTTTATCTTTTATCGTCAGAATTACACCCTCGTTCGAGGACTTCTTTTATCGCTGTACTTGTGTTCTATAAAGTAATTAGAGTTTTAAACCTTGTTTCTCTGAAGCCTGAATTCTGTGGTACCTTATATCTGAAACATGTTCTATGGAAGAGGAAGAGGGTAACTTAAAAACACTATGCATTACTTTATAGTTTGAATGTTATAGAAAATGTTCATTACAAAAATTTAAATTGAAGAAATTATTGCACAAAAATTTAATAAATCGAAGTGAGAAATTTCATAACATCCACCCTATTTCATCTAATTCTAATACTGTGTATTTTTACATTCTAAGCACTTGAAGCACACTTATTTGTAGGGTAAACTGTTGCGAAATTAGGAATCTATAGAAAGAAGTACATATTTAAGACGATTTTAATTTTAATGTACTTGAAATAATGACACCAGCGGATTTTTGGTCCTTCAAAAATAATCCAAATTCACGTGGAAGCTATGTATCTCGAACAACGTATGAAATTTTAAGCAAGCCTGATTTAATTTCCCCCAGCATCGCCCCGTTTCTTTTTTCATTAATTTAATTGCAACGCAGAATATAGAACTCCTGCAGCAGAGATTTTGCGAGAGGCGAAATTAAATTGACCCCTGGATTCCATTACACGACTTTTTTCTGTTTGAAATTCACCGACGGTTCCGTTCCACTTCGCTGCAGAGGATGAAGATTGACGTTCAATTAGTTCTCTATGAACATCTTTTGTACGAACGATGTTACAATCTGTTGCCTGGCGATTGAAATTCTAATTTTTATTTCCATGTCTCTGCTAAGCTCCATGAAACCGATTAACCATACATCCCAATTCACCTTCGATTACAGATCTGATTACTATATACTTCATTAAACCATTAAAACGTAACCTGAATCTTATCAATTCTATTACATTATTGCAAAAAGTGAGAGTGTAATATTTCAAATGAAACGAATTGTTTCAGAATGATAACTAGATATTAACTTAACTAGTTATAGTAACAAAATAAAGTGATCATTCAAAGCTATTGAGACATCATCTCCCGGCCGTTTAGCTGATCGATCGCGTTGCTTTCTCATTTTCCACAGGAACCTGAACAATTCCCACGAATATGAATTAATTTCAATCCGTCAAGATTATACTGATAATTTTAATCTTCCTTGGCTTATCCATCTCAGTTTCACTTTCCCATATTAATATTAACACAATAACTAAAATCTCTATGACAGCAGAGAAAAAGCATCTACACTTTCTTCAGCCGCCTACAAAATTCATTCTTCCATCTGTCGATCTTCATCCACCCCCACTTCCCGATCCACCCCATTCTCCTAGCTGTCTCTATATATCATCCACCCCCAACGTTTCCCATCCGAACCTTCCTACTACTAGTCTTCCTACGCTTGCTAGTAAACTCGCCTGGCTCGAACACGCACTAAAGAGCCATTTGCACGAGCAATGCTTTAAACGTGCACCGTCAGTAATACATACGAGACACGTTACACGCGAGTACACGCTGGCAAACCGCACAGGCGCAAGCGGACGGACGCTAGATGAAAGGAGCTCGTGCATTTAGACGCGTGGGATCTGTCTGGGACTGCACCTTCGATATATCCGCGAGCACCACGCGCGTGTGGTCGATTCGGTGTCAAAACTCCCGGACAATTAGGAAATTCGACCCACTTTCTTTCGCACGATTATCTTCAAACGAACTTCAAATGCATTTTGGCCCCCTCGAGCGTCGAAGTCCTTGAACTTAAGCTGAACGAAGCCGCAAAGTGTTTTCGAGGGACCATTCTAACAGCACCAGGCACTGTGCGCTCGATCATTTCACGAGCCGGAGATTTTATCCTCGAAACCGGTCCCCGTGCAACACGGTGTAATGGTGATAAATTCCGTGGAAAGTAATTTTCACTCTCCGCGGACGCAGCCGATGAATTTCATTCGGTATTACGCCGGGAACGCGATTCCCGTTTTCCAGTACTTGTCGGTAATGCGGTTCAATAATTCCATTCCAGAGGAGACAGAATTAATTTCGTTATTTGCGATCGTTCCGCAAAAACCGCCGGCCCGCTACTCCTGGGCGAAGGGAGTTTTAATAAATTCGTCAACCGCCTGCAATCGTATATTATCGTTGACCGATTTCCACCCGGGGAAATAATTCACTAATGGCTTCGAGTCAGTGAGTATATTTTTAAACTTCGTTTGCAAAAGGAATCGAGTTTTCAAGCATACACTGGCGATGAATAGAAAGGTTCCTCTCAACTAGCGCAAAGAGACAGGACAGAGCAGGTTCAATGGCAATACGACAGAATACTAGGAGGCAGATATAACACACATTACACAGAAATCAGGGATAACCAGCGAGCAAATTACCTAAACGGACATTACAAAGGCAGAGACCAAAGAATGATTGCGAGGTTCAGATGTGGGAACGAAGAGCGGGGAAGCAAGTACTGGAAGGAAGAAAAAGAGACAGTATGCAGACTATGTAATGGGGCTAGAGAGAGGCTGGGTCACATGCTACACGACTGTAAGGAGCTGAAAAGAGAAAATTCAACGATCAGAGGGATACTAAAGGGAGAAGAAGAAGGAGCGGAGTGGATGCGTATGGTACTGGAAAAAAGAAGAAGAAAAGAAGAACAAGATGAAGAAAGAAGTCAAAACGAAAGCACAATCTTGAAGTCCCAGATACACTTACACACATAACACATGTAACCCCATTTTGAGGCCGAAAGGCAGAAAATAAACCTATTTACTACTAGAAAGGTTCCTCTCGCTCTATTAATTAATCTTCCTACAACGAATCATTCTTCCCCAATTCAACCACCCCTCGTTTCGTACACACACACAGCAAGTTTAAATCCAATCCTACCAGCGTGCCCTTAATTGAAGAATATCGCGGGATGCATAACGAATTCGAGTGATGCGAGAAAAAAGAAGCGAGGATCGTGTTATGGATGGTGAAAAAAAGGAAATGAGAAGGAAGGGAGGGCAGGGTCGGTGCACGGGGAAAGGCGGAGGAGAAAGTGGCTGCAATTTTACAAGCCTACTGGCGCAAAGACGTCGAAACGGGTACCGGGGCTAATAGCACGTAATCGATAATAATCGAATATCGGAGCGAGGCTTGAAACGAGGCGGCGCGCCAAAGTGGCCGGTATAAATAATTTAATCTCCCTCGTGTGCTTGGCAGAGGTTGCCGATCCCTCCGACTTCACTCAGCCAGATCGTCTGGAGAGGAAACGCGCGAACGTTGCACGTCCCACTACTTGTACGTACACCTTGTACGCATAGGAGAATAAGCGTACCGAAAATAGATCCTTACATCGCACCCCCCCCCCTGGCCCCTCGCAACCATCGCGCCCCCTCCAACCCCCCTTGCCCTTCTATCGGTCCCTTTGTTTATGGTTTTCCTCGGCACCTCTCTGTCGCGGAGGAAAGCTCCCTCTTTTGTGCTATGCTCAATAACGTATACAGAATCGGGAAGTTCCGAGTTAAGCACCAGGAAGCCCAGCTGAGACCAGCTGAACTCTACTTTGCTACTCTTGTGTCATTTGGGGGAAGACATTCTTCTGGAGGGGCTTGTCAAGATAGGTTGTTAAATAATTCTACTTCGTGGACAAGTGGTCACTAATAATAAGTAAGTTTGGGGATTGTTGGGATTCATAGAGTAGTTGTGGAGAGGACTGAGATGCTGCAAGGATTCTAGGGGAGCCTTTGTTAGAAAAATGAAGTACCATTTGTGAGTGAGGGACTTGTTTAGTGGTCAATGTAAGAAGTTTTGTAGTATCTGCATTGAAGGCAGAGTTGGGCAAAATTTTATCTAAAAAAAAATCTCAAATAACGAACAAAAGATAAATAATTTTTATTCGTTATTCGAAGCTCGAATAATCGAAGTTATCTTTATTCGAAGAGCAACGAATAAATAATTTTATTCGATGAGAATTTATTCGGCGAATAAAGATAATTTTTAATTGGATGAGAATTTATTCGACGAATGAAGATAATTTTATTATTCGATGAAAATTTATTCGACGAATAACGACAGTTTTTTATTCGAAGGTTTTGTTCGAATAAATGCGTCGAATAAATTTTTCATCCGTAGCATTTATCTTTTCGAAGCCTTCGAATAAAGCGACGAATAACTTTCGTCAACGTCGAGCGTGTTTATTCGTGCCGCCGAGGGTCGAGCCCCGCCGAGCGGCGAGCGCCGAACACAAAGGACCAGCGGCTCGAATAAACACGCGCGACGCTGACGAAAGTTATTCGTGGCTTTATTCGAAGGCTTCGAAAAGATAAATGCTACAGATGAAAAATTTATTCGAATAAAACCTTCGAATAAAAAACTATCGTTATTCGTCGAATAAATTTTCATCGAATAAAAAAATTATCTTCATCCGTCGAATAAATTCCCATCGAATAAAAAAATTATCTTTATTCGTCGAATAAATTCTCATCCAATAAAATTATTTATTCGTTGCTCTTCGAATAAAGATAACTTCGATTATTCGAGCCTCGAATAACGAATAAAGATAAAGTATCATTTATTCGATCGTTATTTAAATAATTTTTTATCTAGATAATGCCCAACTCTGATTGAAGGTATACAGATAGTTTTTTTTAAATAATTCTACTTCATGGGCAAGTGGTCACTACTATTAAGTAAGTTTGGGGATTGTTGGGCTTCATAGAGGAGTTGTGGAGAGGACTGAGATGCTGCAAGGATTCTCGGGGAGCCTTTGTTAGAAAAATGAAGTACCATTTGTCAGTGAGGGACTTGTTTAGTGGTCACTGAAAGACGTTTTGTAGTATCTGCATTGAAGGTATGCATCATCAGGTTATAAACTGAATCCGGACACGGGTCTGACATCCCAGGATCGTATGAAAAACACCCTAAATTATTTAAAAGACACTAACCTCTACCGCAAAGTCTAACTACCTCAGTATAAAAGCACGTAGCTATTTAAAAAAAAATATATTTCTTCCAGGGTAAGCAAAATTAGCGACGAAACCTTGCTCGTGGAATTGAAGGGAATTGTAGCCTCCTAAAGTTTCTCGGGTTGAATTTTGGTGGCCTGTTCGTCGCTAGCTTAGAAGTTTTGAAAGACTTTCTTTCGGTGGAACATAATTTGAGGCACGGTGCTGCGCGAGCAAGGTAATCGAATTTTCGTGCGTCGCTGGAAGGTTCGCTTCATGTATACAAATACAACGCGCAACATCAGCCGAGGATCCCATGCAAATTTATGGTATCGAAGAAAGTATCGGAGGAAGGAGGTTGATTTATATGCAGCCTCGCGTTTGCGGAAACTGCTAAACATGATCTTGACGTTCGATTATACACGGCTGATCTTCGATACTTGATATTCCGAGGTGAATCGAAGAGTTTCTGCGCCGCTGTTTGCATTTCACTAGCGTAACTCCGGATGATTTACAAGTGTCTCGCAATACTGACGACGTCCAACGAGCAAGTTCCGTCGATTTTATGAACAGCGTGGAAGGAAACAGGAGTAATGCACCGGTATCTACTCTGAACGGGAAACCCTGTACATCCTTTTTTAGAAATGGCAATCTAGATTTCACAAGTTAACAGGCTTCTTCCCAGCTTCAAATACGAAATGACTATTTAATAACCCCCAAAGTTCTCATAGAGGAGGTATTCTTCTCTATCACGGTAATTCTATACATTTTTAGATAAACTTCACATGTGCTACTCGATGCTTCGTCGTGATTTGAGTAGAAACTCAAACACTGAAGAGCAGAAGCGAAGAAAACATCACTGTTCAAGGCAGTTTAAGACCAGAGCCAGCATGCACCAATATCAAGCGTCGCCGAGCCTCTGCAAACGTTTTATTGATCGATAGCAGGGGGACTAAGATCAAAGACATGATTTACCAATGCTTGCCTAGATGAACACTGGCTAGGATTATCCTGGCGCAGCGCATAGTACGCAGTGTATATGAGCGGGGTTCGATACTACGTGCTCAGGGGCGTATATAGCGACAGTTCGGTACTTCCTATAAAGAGAGAGGAATATCGTGTTGGCACGAGCATTAATTCTGGATAGAGGCCAAGAGGAGCTGGGCAAAGGCTGCTGGGAACCTGGTACTCGGCCAACCACCGGCCGATTAATTAAATTTTACGATTTAACTGGCAATCCGAGCTTCCTACCATCTCTCGGAAAGAACGTAGCCAGATAAACGAGGTGTTCGATAGGATTCCGCTCTAATCAGGAAATATCGATGGACCCCTGCTTTTATGAGGATTACATCGGGTAATCCACTGTATTCTACACTGAAATTTACTCGGAAGATGAGAAAGAATTCTATTGTGAAGTCTGGTTCGCGAACTGCGCCGGCTTGACCTACTTTCCTTCACTTATTTACGGTGCCATTTCGTACTTCGTTCAAAGGATTTGATTAAAGTCTCGAATACTTCTTTGCAGCGATAAGGTGGACCCATGGTGGATCCCTTTTAGAACATAAACTAGCAGGCAGCACGTGTCTTCGGTGTAAAAATTCTATTAATATTTCACTGGGATTTCTAGGCGGGTGATGCAAAAGTAGAGGCTGAATTTATCCTGCAGACTGTCATTGGGTAAATGTATCCTGCGTTGAAAATCGAAACGTTATCGAGGTTTTGCAAACGCGCTGGACATGGATTCGAATTTTCTCAAGAGAACGTGTTCACGTCAGCTCAGTTAACGAAGGGGATCAGATAAAACGTCTACGATCTACCTGAGAAAATCTCGACTGTTAACGAACCTCGGGTTAAGACGTCCAAAATTCGAGAACGAGTCCGTGAACGTGAGAGGAGACGAGCTGGAATTTTGTAGGTCAGAGAGAAAATGGGAGGAGTAGAACAGAAGAAAGCACTGACGCCGTGGAACAAAGGAGCCGGCCTGACCTGACTAGCTTAGTACCTAATTGCCTGGATTCTTGGTTTTCTCTCTTGTATTTCGTCTTTGGTCCATTTGCAGCGTCCTTGTCAATCAACTCCTGCGCCATTACCGGCGTACACTGAGGCCCGACCTACGCGAAATTATGTCTCCAATGCCTTCGCCGTTACACGATTAAGTCAACGTGCTTCATAAAATCATTGACTAGCGGATCAGCAACACCAGCTGAATAAAAGAAAATATAAAGCAATCTCCATTTAACAAATATGTAGATTAAGTTGGTCCATTTTAAAAAATTTAGCTAAACACTATTCTTCATAGAAATCAATCGATATCTAAGCACTGACCAGAAGAAACTCGCCATTTCTCAAAAGGGACTTCTATCAAGGAAAATTGAGAATGAATAGGTTGAAACTGGCTGTTCCAGATTATTTTTAAGGGAAAAGTCACCAACCGCCTAACGACTCGCAAACGAGAGGATCATTCGCCGATCCACGCCGTCGAACAATTCTCACAGAGCCTGTTTCACCTTCGTCTCCTTGGTAAACTGCGCACCGTTCAGCATCAACCACCATTATACGCTGCATAGAGGAGGTCCCTCATTGTAAACGGGTGTTTATAGGTAGCTTTTCATGCTCGTCGACTACGAACGTGCTCGAAGCGCAGAATAATGCAGAGCGGTGATGCATTTAGATTTTCTTTTGCTCCCTCGCAGATACCTAACATTGCATTAAGAGTCGTTTAGAACACTTGGATCCCTTCTCTGCTGCTCCTCCAAGCTCGCCTGTTTATCAACCTTTTTATTCGGTTAAGAATGGAGACGAGTGAACACTGTAATTCGTTCGATATCTTCAGCTACAGCTGGCTTACTACTTGATGCCTTCCTTAATGGAAATTCTTTCAACGATGTTTTATCGTGTGAGTGTAGTCACTTTTCAGTGATCCTTAGAACTTTAAAAAGCTGATATTAAAATGATCAATTTTCAAAGAGAACATGCTCCCAAACAGTCCACTAACACCTTCATAAAGAAATAGTCCCTGAAAAAAATTATTGCAATCGGACAACAGGAAAAGGGTGCCGACCGGGACTTAAAGTTTAGAATTCATCAATGGTTTGAATTTGGAGAATTTCTCAAAAATGGTAAGCCCTATCGAAATTTTGTTCAAATAATATTAAAAGAGCATTTAATTCTCTACAATTACTGCATATATATAATTTTTCGTGCTTCCAACCGTTTTTTAGATAATTGCGTTTGAATATAGAGAGATGCACTGCGCCGTACAGGCGGGACGCGCGAAGCGCTGACCTCTCTATATTCAAGCGCTATTATCTAAAAAATGGTGGGAAGCACGAAAAACTTATATATACAGTAATTGTAGAAAATTTAACGCCCTTTTAATATTATTTGAACAAAATTTCGATAGGGCTCACCATTTTTGAGAAATTCTTTAAATCCAAACTTTTGATGAATTCTAAACATTAAGGAATGCTCGGCACCCTTTCCTGTTGTCCGATTGCAATAAACTTTTTCGGGGACTATTTGTTTATCAAATGGGGTGAGAGCAAAGAAATACAAAAGAAATTTGACACGCATAAATAAGGGCCATCCTATTGCACACTTGGGAACGTGGCTTAAACTGTTTTCATCGTTCGCCTGGAGCTTTTGTCAGGCCCCGTTTCCATGTCATCGAGGCAGCTTAATCCTGACCTGTCAGCCACACTTGCACCGGAAGACGAACGTTTCTTTACCTTTTCACGTGCACCGCCGTCTATGCTAACACACAGCGCAGCGTGTACATACACAGACAGTCTACACACCTGCATTTCTGTAACAATTTTTCGCTTCATCATGCACAATACACGCACTGGCGCGTTACGCAACCGTGGCACGTTATGTGGGACGTAGTTAATGCTGTCGCAGTCGCAATGACACGGGACTTTTAAACGCGTCTAGAAACACGTATACCTCTCATTCGAATGGAATCTAATCGGAAGTCGGGTTATTCGATTCAAATTTGCCAGGGGCACGGGCCTAAGCTCGAGGTAAATTCTTTGAAAGTGGAACGACGTGCGGGGGAATTCGTTTGTAGCGAGAAAAATGATGCCGAGGAATTTCCTTGGGAATTTTACGACGCCGATTCTGTTGCCACGATAAATCTTTACAGCTCTGCTTTACTACGGGTTGCGTACTCGCGTACCATTGGGAGGAACGATGTGACGTTGCATTAAATATTTATAACAATAGAGAAACGATGCGCCATCGCTCCTGGCAAGCTTGTTTCAGGATTCCGGGGTATTGGGGATGAAAATTGGAACGAAAACTGAAAAGTCCAGCAGAGGTGTGAATGTACCTTGAGGCAGAGTTTTATTTGTGTTGTGTATATTAAGGTAGTTCCTGAATAATGTACTAAATTACAGAATTCTTTCAAATTTCGTACTAAAATAATTTGGAATACAAGAAACCCTTGTACAAAGTTTAAAATCGATTTACCACATAGTTATCGAGAAATTGTTAATTAAAGTTGACGCATTTTAACACAGTGGCATATGGCGAAAACAAAAAAGAGGGTTATAGTTTCAGATATTCTTCTGAAACAGGAAAACCATAGGGCATAGGGTAAATCCGGGAGACGCGGTCGACCTAATATAAAATGGCTATTAAAACTAATATAGATATTACTTATTTTATCAGAACAAACCTAATATGTTCAGAATTTTATGCCGATTCAGAAAAACTGGTCGATATTTGCTTTAAGACAATATTTACTGTAAATCGGGTTGAAAACTGAAGTCATGACATCTGACCACCTCCCCCGAGGTGCCGGGTGAAATGGTTTTCGTCGTTGGCAGAGACCACTCACATAATTATTCATGGAAAATTAACAAAGGATAAAGCAAAATTATTTATGAGTGAATACAACTACGGATTCATTGATATTTAATTTGTTTACGCTAATCAAGTAAAGAACACATCAAAGAAAAAGTGAATTACCTACTGGCGATTAGCAAGGCAAATGAATACAAAAGTGAATAAATAAACTAAATAAACAAAAATAATAATAAAATAATAATAAAAAATAAAATAATAAACAAAAATAATAAAAAAATCATAACTCGACCATCTCACCTTCCTGCAGCGAGACATGGTCTTCTCGTTAGCTTTGAGAGGAAGAGTTAATATGGCCAAATACTTTGGCTGCATTGTCCCTTTAGTCTCTACTATCTTATTATTCCAAACATTAAAGGAAAATAAACTTAAATACGATTCTGTACGACCGCTGTTTGACAAAAGAGGTTAAATGTAACATCAATTTACCTTTTATAGCCTATAAATTCAGAAAACCACAGAAGGAAGCGAAATAACGCTATTCATTCAACTATATTTGGCTTCTAGAGAAGTAATTGGTCTGCACTTTAATGCATTTTTACGTATAGACTCTGAAATATAGCGACACGACCAACTCTCCGGCCCGACCGCGTCTCCCGGATTTACCCTATTATAGAAATATACCAAAATTGGCACAAAAGTACATCGAAATGTCAGGAAATGAATTTATTAATTTCTGCAAAGCGGACCACATAGTTTCTTCGTAAATGCCCATAAAAAATAGGTTTACGTGCAAATTTTTCAGAAACTTCGTAGAGCAATCAACGTGGCAACGTCGCACAATCGATATGTTTAAACATTTAAATAGCGAACGACGATTCAAATTCATCTGAACATTTTTCTAACATTTTGGTTATAGGGTGACTGTACCTAATATCGCCAGTGTTCCTAATATCGCCACTCGCTATATCTCGCAAAGTAAGCTCTAAAATTTATCGGTTATGCACTGAATTAGTACCTAAACATATGTAGGAAGACATACTGTAATTGCAGCATCATGTGATCAACAATTACAGAAAGGGAAGGATTTTAGAGAATCTTAATAGTGTAAAAATTTATTGGACTATCACAATTTTACGTCACATTCGGAGAAGGTAACTCTAATAAATCTGTGAATGCAAGAATATCTACTAGAAATACCTAATTAATGATGTACTTAAGAAATGAAATCGATTCAAATATTTTTCGTAATGAAAATAGCGTTTTGCTTTTAGCAGTATGCGTGTTCTCAATACCGCCTACCGGAGAACAATGGTTTCGATGTAATGCTTGTTACAGGTGAGGTCACGAAATGTGCGGAGCAACCGAAATAAACTTTATTTGTCCAATATGTACATCGGAACGTAAAAAGTAAAATATTTTAAAAATCTATATTTTTATATTTCTATATTATTCTAATAAAAATGAAATCAAACATGGATAAAAAGACATTTATAGAGCAAGAAATAATAAAAGCACATGTGTAAATGACTTTAAAAACTCATATATACATGAATTAATCAATATTTCTTGAGTAGGCGATATTAGGTACACTTTTTTCAGGACCCGATTGTTGCATGTCTTACGTTTTTTGAGTCCTAATTAACAATTTGTAGGTTTCAACGATTCTAACATATGCTACACGAAAGATGAATAATTTATCTTTACTTTGAAACGAACTGCATGGAAAAATATCAATTATTATTCAATTGACAGCGATTTAACTTTTGCCTGGCGATATTAGGTACAGTCACCCTAAAAGACGCTCCGAATGAATGCGACGTTGTCAGATCTGCTGCTCCAATTCACTACGCTAACCAATTTAATATTCTATTTTCGTATTACAATTATTTATATTAACATTGAACTGTTTAGAATATATATACATGATGTTAAAAATTATTATTATTATTTCTATAGTATCATACTACTTTACATTTATCGTTTATTACCCAACTCTAATTTGACTAACTTAGTTGGTTAGGAACTACCTTAAGTGTTTTGGAAGAGGTGTGGAATGCTCGGTGATAGAATAGATTGGATTGTGTATAAGTGTCTTTCTTTAAGGTCTCTATGTTTCTCTTAGGAACAACTGAATAATTAAATCTCATACACTTTTCCTGTGATTTCTGCGCTAAAGATTGAGAACCTCGTTTAGGAAACGGAAACACTTTGTTATATTCAGAATTATAGATCACAGAAGGTATGGAATTAATCTGGAAGACATTTGAGCTTCAGTAAAACGAAACTGATTCGTTTCATTCTACTCGAGGGACTAGCACGGTATACCAAATCTTGGAGTGCACATGTAAAGCATTCAATAATCCCAGGATAATACCCGGCATTCCGAAACATAATGTAATCGAACTCAGAATTCCCAGAGCGTATCTAATAATGGAGTTAATGCAATTACACCCGAACTTCAGGCTGAAGCCTTGAAAAGAAAGATTAAATTTTAGAGAAGATTATTTCGCTAATGAGTCTAGCTGTAAATAGTAATTTAATATTCAAAGTCTAATCAAAGAATTCAACGATGATCTTAATATATATTTACCGAAGATGGAAATTGGAAATGAAACTAATACTGAGGGAAATCAACTTACACTGTAATATTAAACAACGCGTCTTCATCACTGGCAAAATATTTCGTAAATTACGATGCTAGTACAGTAATTTCATTTTTGTCTATCTGCTGCATATTACTCCATTTCTTTCGGAGTATTTCAAAACGAAAGATTTATACGTATCCTTGGTACAATGAAAACGAATAGTAGATATTGCTATCCTACAGATAATTTTATTGTTCGTTTGAAGATTTACGACCAAGCTGTAACAGTGTTTTACTTTCTGTCTGAATTGCGCCATTGGTCACATCGGTTGGTCCATGGACTGAACAATTGGTAGACCTCCGCAAAGCCAGATCGATGATAGTGACGAATTAGTGCCGCGTTGAGTGTGCAAATAATATTCTGACAAAATATTAATGCACCCTCGTTCGATATTAGATATTATATTTCAAAGTGAAATAATTGGAAAGAAGGTAAACTTTGCGACGCTAAAAATTTCCTTAGATATCTAAAATTTAAAAAATCGTCAGACATGCCACAAAGAATTGAAATTTGAACTCGAGTTTATTACTAACACACAAGCTCGTAACAAAGAATTTCAGATTTATCGGAACCATCCAGACACCCCTGAGGGTTCCATCAGCGCCAAAAAATTTTCTAAAAACAGTCCGCGAGGCAACGATTTTCTCAGTTATTTTCAGCAACGAGACGCGTTTGAAGGAATCGAGTTTAAGCTGCTGAACGAGTTTTACAACTGGGGCGATAAAAAAATGGTGGTAAACGCCTCCGCGCGCACGCGAAGTCTGCGAAGCAAATATCACTGCGGAGCCCTAAAAATCTTGGAGCTTTACGTTTAATATAAATTGCTATAAAAAGAGAGGAGCAATGGTGCCATAAAGTATTACTTTAAATTTAATGAAAACGCGCGTCGGGGGAAAGAAACGACACTATCAACTATCCGAGAAAATCGAAGCTGCATCGTCGTCATAGTGATCCATGTCGCTGATGCTCGCGGCAAAGCGTCGAAGAAAACTGCAACGCATCAATGCAAACGAGCATTGCGTAAATCAAAGCACCAGAGATGAACGTAACTACGCTGCGATGCCCATTAAAAAAGGATCTCGAGCTTAATGACCACCCTGTTCGATCAGAAATGAAATCGACCTTGATCTCACGTACGTATGCGAGAGGTATTCATAGACAGCCTCGATCATTAAGGCCGTATTCTATGAACTGCTCGGAATAGTGCATTTGTGCGCACTTGTTTGCCGAACGTAATTATGAATGGAGTCACTTTCTGGAATGCAATGCAATGCATGGAGTTTAACTGGTAGTTAAAATTAATTCTAACTATCGTGGGTTAGGGTTTAAATATGTGCTTTCCATTGGAATTTAAATTGAACGGGGTATATTTATAATATACAATTTATTTCTACTGGAAGTTTTAAAATTAGGAGTATAAACTCGTTTGTCTACTAGAGCTCGTGAAGATAACTATTAGATTGAGAACTATTTAGTCATTTCACTGAGGTATGAAGTAAAAGATTTTTGTGAAAAGAATTTCATATCTCGCGTAGTCAATTTTCCAAGTAAAAATTGCTGAGAATTTTGTTGCACGTGCTTCACATACGTTCAAAGATTCCTGGAATATCTTTCGTTACTTGGCAATCATTTTCAATGTATGTTCAGGTGTTTCTGGATCATCAACAGACCTCGAGTAAACTAAATTTAAGTGGTCTCGAGGGAAGAATTCTAATTGTGCAGGTGATTATGAAAGTGGTGTAAGTAAAAAAGGGAAAAAATTGAGATTTCTCGTATTTTATGTTACCTATATTGATTTATATTTCCACCAAGTAAGCAGTGGCATGATAGTTTCATAACGAGCCGCGACAGTTCCACGTTCATTTCGATAGTGGTGTATGAGTCATTTGTTGGTTGTAAGTAATTTGTGAGAAAGGAAATAATTACCTACTTACATATTTTTGTATTATGAACCTATTAACCTTAGATGTGGGGCAAGACAAGAAAGAAAGAAAGAAAACGCGAAATATGCTTAATTATGTTGGGAATATGAGAAAAATACGTTAAAAGAAAAATGTAAAGTTGTTATTGGCAAAGTAATTCAAAATAAAAATTGCTTTTCTCCCCAAAAATGGTTGAATTTATTAAGTCGTGAAGATCGAAAAGCTACGTTCGAGCAGTTTTGGAATTTGGGAGAAATTCAGAGGTTTAAAAAGCACAATTTTCGTAAAAGTTACTCATAAAATTTTAGAAGCTTTTTAGAAGAGCATATATGTTGAGAAACATTTTGTTCAATAACGGAGAAATATTTTTTATCTCGAAACAAAGATAGACGACTTTTACAATCACCAGCGCAATTGATGGTACAGAGGAAAGAGAAAAACCTTATTGAAACATTCATGAATCATGATGCAAAGCAGCTCGAAAATATCACGACCACTAATGAAATGATATCGCTGATAAAACAAACGACATTCATCTACAAGACTGTCTCCATTTCGAGGCCACGTATTAGTGGTCGACAGTCTGAATTCCCAAGACATTGGTCATTCTGCAGGACAACGTCCAGCGTATGCTTATTAAGACATTTTATTCATCCGTGCAAATTCTACTAGCCACTTAGTTTCTCCTTGCAGCCATGCAAGATCGTATATAAAAAAATTCACAGAAGAATAATCTGATCGATGTTTCATCGATGCCACTTCGTAGTAACAACGAAGTCCTCTTCAAATTAAATAAAAGAAGCTTTTACCAAAGTCCATTAGAAGCGAACTACTCTCAATTTCAATCAGAAACCGTGGAATAGAATATCAAGCAAGGAAAATGAAAGCAAACAAGCAGTACTCCCAAAGATTTATTCCACTTGCTTATTGGCAATCCAGGTAAATACTAAATTGGCTGCCAAAACTGGATCTCGAAATTCAAGAAATTTCGCTCTGCTCGAGAGAAATAAACGAACAATTCCCCGGCAAGCAGCCAGGTCGATACGTTCTCAGGCTTTAAAACGAAAGCGAAGCGTTTGAGAGCGCAGAGGAAACGCCTTCCACGAGCAGATTTCCACGTCGTTCGACTGTTATCAGAAAGCTCAGGGCAAATTACCATCGTAAAAACCGGTGTGCACCCAAGGGTCGACCTAATCTCGATGCGTCGGCTAATCAGCAGGCTCTGGTGACACGTAAGACGTGTCGCATAACATAACAGCGATACCACCACCGCAAGAAAAAGAATGGCCACGAGCAAACAGTAGATACGAGACACGGCGCCAGTTGCAAGGGAACCTTGGCGGCTCCAAGTAACACTATAACGGCCCTGATAGAGAATACGATCGTGAAACCTTACTGTCGTTCCCAATGCGTCGGAAAGAAAATTCCTCCTGCCGTCTTTCGAGCGACAACCCCGCGATTACTCTGCGCGGCATCTCGTTAGATCCCATTGGAGGGGAGCAGGGTAGCGAAGTCTCCTGTTTCAAGCGATTTCCTCTTTATTGGGGCAGAAGACACGTGCCCGAGCGTTTGTGTCGGTGTGTGGTGATTACGAAGCTATTCAAGGTCGAAGGTTTAGTGAGGGGGCTTCAATTATTTTAAGCAGGTGGCAAGCGGCTAGCGTTGCGATAATAAATAACTAATCCTAGTTCTGCTTGAAATAATTAGGGCAACTTTGAGTACCGTCAAGGACCCAGTTCCTGATCACTTAAGATGCAAAGGGAGCAGTTTCTGATCAACCTAAAACATTTTACTATGAGCTATCAAATTTTTGCGTATAAATTTAAAAATACTTCATAATTATTTAGTCATTTTTTGGAATAAATTTGTATCGTGATAAACTTATTATTTGGTATTTATATACTAAACTGATCAGGAATTGGGTTCTGATCAGGAACTGGGTCCTTGACGGTATGTAATAAAAGATTGGATACGTGATCCCTCGAATTTGCAATTAATCGCTTCGCCGATGTGACGGTTTTCTGTGAATGAAATGCTGTGATTGGAGAAGAAAGTGTTCTGCATGTGACTGGCATGTTTGGAAATTTTTTTGAACAGTTTCACGCACGGTTGCTCGCTTTCACTATCGATCAGCGGGTAGACTGGACTCGTGGGCACTCGAGCGGGGCATCGGGAGGGCGGCTTAACTAATTTTTAGCCCCCCTTTTTACCGACCAGTTCTCCGCCCGCGGTGCCGCCATCGACGTTTGCTGTGCCCAGGTAAATTCGACTGCACGTCTGTCATGTTGTGCGGGAACAACGCGCGGAATAAAAGCAATAACAGAACGATAGCCAGCCGCTATTGTTGCAACTCGCTGTTTGCCCAATCTGCATTGAAATTTATACGCTCTTTCCAACGATATTTCAGTCAACTTCAGGAATTCTATTCTCTCTTTCAATGGATCGTGAAAGCTTCTATCCTCTATTCGGGAGCAATGGCGTAACTTTGCCACTCGCTGATTAACAGTGAATGATTAAACAAGATAAGTTTGAAACAATGGTGAAAAATTGGGGGATGTATGAACTATAATGAACTACAATGGGTTACGAAAATTCAATGAACGAAATGTTTTAAATGAACTAGAACTTCGTTCGGTATAGTTAACCCTCTAGGGACGGGGATGTTTTAAACTTAACGTAGAATTTTTTTGAGCGTTAAAATAGTCTATTTTATACTTCGGATTTGGAAACTACTCGTTAGTTTTTTTTTTAATTTTTTTTTAATTTGTTTATAACAATATAACAAAAAAAAGTTTAATTTCGGGTTCTGATGGTACAACAGTTTCTTCTCTGCCTACTAAAGGTCACTATACCTATCCAATCTCGATCTTATTGATGGAACGTAAATAAAAATGTGTTAATCTGAATGGGACTCTGGAGTCCCAGTCGTCCCTAGAGGGTTAAGGAACAAACAATTTGTTCACGGAGAAAAATGGAAAAATTAGAAAAGTGCTCACAAGGGATGATCCCGAACCCGAAAATTCAGAAAATTCTGAAACTTCGTGAATATGTAGAGGATTTCCTGCTGATTACAACGCAATTTTTGTTTGCTGCCCAAATTCAGTCAAAGGGGGTTTAATTGACCCCTGAAAATCCGGTTATTTTCCGATTTCGTGTTATAACGTGTGAACTTTAAAATATTTTTTTCACCGAATGATAGATCTAATTAAGGGGTAACACCACTCTAGAGGCAGAAAAAAAGACCTAAATTTGACAATTTATTTTGGGAGTATGACAAACGGAATAGAATTTCTTTTCAGAGGGTTTATTTAACACATATTGAAGTACGAAAAACAATTTTTTTATTGTCATTTTCATACAAAATGGCGGCGACAGAGCACGTCGTCGCAACCACTTCTTTCAAACTGGGAGGACGGATTTCTCGGAGACTATTGCATGGATCGATTTGAAATTTTTACAGTAGCTTCACAACAATATTCTCTTTGGAAGTACGTAGCCGTTTTTTGATTGAATATAAACTCTTTTTTTTATAAACAATTTAATGCTCATGTTTAGGGCAAAGAATCAATTCATTTCTTAAAAAGTGCACCACTTCCACAAAAATTGATTAAACAAAAAACCCCTACGTATCTACTTCCAAAGTCAATTGTATATAGATTATAAATTTTTTTTATTTTTTGTTCCCGGACTCATACATGCCGAGAAATCCGTCCTCCCGTGGCGGTGTTTTCAAAAAGCTGTTTTCGACGACGAGCTCTGTCGCCGCCATTTTGTATGAAAATGACAATAAAAAAAATTGTTTTTCGCACTTCAATATGTGTTAAATAAACCCTCTGAAAAGAAATTCAATTCCGTTTGTCATACTCCCAAAATAAATTGTCAAATTTAGGTCTTTTTTTCTGCCTCTAGAGTGGTGTTACCCCTTAATTAGATCTATCATTCGGTGAAGAAAATATTTTAAAGTTCACGAGTTATAACACGAAATCGGAAAATAACCGGATTTTCAGGGGTCAATTAAACCCCCTTCGACTGAATTTGGGCAGCAACCAAAAATTGCGTTATAATCATAAGGAAGTTCCCTACATATTCACAAGGTTTCAGAATTTTTTGAATTTCCGGGATCGGGATCTTCCCTTGTCAGTAGATGCTGGAACTCTTGCGAATTTTGAACAAATAGCCAGAGTATTCATTCAACCACGGTAAGCAAGAGACAAAAGGAATCTTCGGTGCAAAACCAAAGGTCCTCTCCACCACCCCGCTTCAATTCAAAACCACGCACTTACGCTGCGCGTAATCAGGACTGCGCAAAAATTCAGCAGCAATTTGCATGGCCAAGTTGGACGCGCGTTAAGGCCAAATTAAAATGGAACTGGCCTCCTTTCGTTCTCCCTGGCCGAAAAGTTCCTACAAATTTAATTCTAATCTCGTGCACGCCGTGTGCACGGTGTTAGGAAGCAGTTTCCAAAGAGGCCCGCGCAGCTGTGCATCGCGGAGTGGGTTATCTAATTTTCAACCCCACGTACCACGTGAATGGACGTAAGTTACGTACAATACTCGTCCCGAGGTGAATGGAAAGACACCTTGGCGCCGAACCGGGGGTATTGTTCGGCGGCACAGACTGCGAGGGGTGCGGAGAAATAGAAAGAGAAATTGAAAAGTAGGGTGGCTCGAACCACCGTACAGGAGGCTCGCCGAAATTATTAATTACGCTTTCCGTGCACGGATATCCGGGCGGGCACGGATGTCCGTGCCTCGCGGCCTTTAGAATGCGTGAGCACGATATACGTATCACTCAGACATCTGTTTCACGGATCGTTGATATCTGGCTTGATCTAAGCTCGCTTATACTGCTGTCGAGTACGGTTATTTTATATTTTGCCCATTTTCTGCAGCTCGATACAGAGAATCTAACGAATGAACGGTGGCTCCATTTTGTACTTGGTGGAGTATGAGCTTTTTGCGCGATGTGGAATTTGAAATTGGAGTTACATTGAATTAGAGAATTTTGATTAATACGGATGGGAGGTTCACAGAGGTTTTTGGAAGACTCGTTTAGGAATTTTTTGAGGATATTGTTGGGTATTTACTATTTACAGTTATTGCGGTTCTTATTTGGATATTGTGTTGTTTTGTCTGGTTTGTAATGCTCAGTGCAACTTTCTCTGAATGGGGCTCCCTACTTTGGCGGACGAAAAACGATGCGAACTTTGGGAATTTTTTAAAACAAAACCACTAAATATGTTTTTTTCCAACTTTGTGGCTTCATTTGTTAATCTTCTGAGAATGTGAATAAAAAATTGTATGTAAAAATAGTGGTTATATCAGGAGTTATAGTGCTTCAAATAGAGCGCGTTACAAAAATCATATGCGAATTGTTATCATAAAATCAGCCGTTGTAGTTGTCTGAAATAGAGAATTTAAAAATTTGTGTAATCTGTATGAGTGTGGCTATCGTCTGAACTAGATTAAATGAGAAATACTGCAAATTAAAAAAAAAGTGGCAGCGTCTAAAACAGACATCGATTTCTGCAAAAAATTCGCTGCTTTTTTAAGTCGCAAAGGTCTAATTTTGCAAAAACCGACTTAGTCTTAGTACCAACGAGAATGGGAGATCTACTGAAGATATATGCCATGTTTGAAGTAAATCGGGTGCTTGATTTTTGAGATATCATGCTAACAATTCGAAAAAAAAATAGTTTTGAGAAAAACGCGTTTAAAGTTTTAGATACCCTCTTCTTAATTAAATTTTTTTAAAAGTTTTCAGTTAATATAATTTGAAGGTTCCTCTTTAAAAAAATCCCAAATATCGCGCTTCTTTTCAGGCCGTCAAAGTAGGGAGACCCTTTAATTGATCTGTTTTATTTCAAAACAGGTTCCACGTGAACTGACACATGATTTTCGTACGGGAGATGTATTTTAGTATCTCAGACAATAAATAGTTGCACTCCTGCTAAATGATTTCTCTGCAGAGTTTCTGCAATGTGAAAATCATGACACATTTTGCGTGAAATGTATTTTAAACTCAACATAAATAAGAATAAGATCATTCCTATTTCAACAGAACACAACGTTCCTGTATCGAAAAATGGCTTTATTAACTACAGAGTATTATATCTCTATCATTTCATCATTACTCTGTAATCGTTCCAACCTTATCGTAGATTGGGCTGCAGCAATTCAATTAACGTATACAGCTTATCAAAGCTATAACATTACCATCCTAATGAATACATCATTAGAATGTTTAATTAGCCCCGATTGAAATCGGCATTTTAATTAGCAAGCTGTTAGCAGAAAATCACGAAACGAAATGAAATTATTCATCGTGTTATAGAATATCCTAAACACAGTGCAACATTAATCCTCGTTACATTCAACTATATTTTCATTGCTGCGATAAAATTGCAATTACCATAGCATCCTTTTATTATAAGGAATATGGTTTTAATTAAACCTTAGTGTATTCTCCAACACAATCTCAAACCTTTTAATCAATCTGCGGTTTCCTGTATAAGTTTCTAAAATTAATACATCATGTTACCAAAGTAACCACAATATAAATCCATCGTTGTAATATTTCCAATAATAATACGTCCATTTATCGATATTCGCACAGAGGTTCACAAAAATCAACCAAAATCCAAGCAGAATGAAAATTCTCTGCTGTTTTTCTACTTAAATCTAATACATATACGTGATACTACAGAGTATCGTATTAAATACCATCACATTTCTATTACAATACAAACACAGTCCTCCTTGGCAAGCGTTAACAGAAAGGAATGATTAAAAAATAAATATTTAAATACCCAAACTGCCGTGAACTTTCCGCACGCGAATTATGCATGCGGACAATACGGTAATAAAATGTTACTGTTATGTCGCAGAAGGGAAGGCGAAATTTTTACGCTTGATATTCACTGGCTAACGATATTCTGCTTCCGCAGCGACTTGAGCGGGCGCAATTCGTGATCCGAATTTCGAAGAAAGCGAAACAAACGGTGCATTTCTCGCGAAGTAATAAAATCAAGGGTGTAAAAGCACACTCTGCTTTCTGCCCTGGAGCAATTAAGTTCACTGGCGCGAGGGAAACGCATCACGGTTTAATTATCGACAATTAGAGGCCGGAATAAACGGACGTTCCGTACGGCCGAGGACAGAAATAATTTTACGTTTTAATGAACTGCGAGCATCACCGTACTAACAATACCAAGGTTCCTCGCGCCCTTTAATTAGCCACGTCGGCTTTTCGATCATCAAACGAGATCATTGAACGCGCTGATCGCGAGTGTTGCAGTTACTCGAATATCGACGCGCGAGCAAAGTGCGAAACGTGACTGAAGGGCCACGAAATTTTCGATTGTCCGTTTCCATAATCCTGTCGGGGATGCTCGAAATGTAACTAGAATTCGCCGTCAATTACTGTGAACTGCGAGAAGGCGATTGGAAGATTAAATTAGCTTGGAAGTCGAAAAGGGGTGGTTGATCGAACCATTCTTTAATTTCGCTCGCAACTTCGCGGAATTGCTAGCGCAATCAACGACGCTTCAAACGAGAGAATTTCGTAATTATGTCTTTGTGAACTGGAAGCAGAGCTGGGCGGTCTTTTTGTTTATAGTCACTTTCTAAGATTACTCTAGTTCGTAAGTTCGCCGTTAACGTGAGTAATTTCTGAAGTATTTGGAACATATTCCAATTTCTTAAATTGAAAAGATTCTTCTAATGTCGCCAATACATTTTATCACGAAAAATTAAAGGATCGCGATATCACTGGCTGGATTGCTACACAGTGCAATGATCATGAACTCGGATCCCCTGATGCAATTTAACGCGCGTAATTAATAATACAGAATTCCAACGTTACCGTAAAATGGGGGAACATTGGCAGGTTTTTGATACATTTTGTTATATAATGTAAAAATTAAAATGTTTACAGTTGCTTTAAGTATCCTATCATAACATTGCATGTTTCGTGATTGTACTACAAGTGTTAAAATGCATAAAATTTTTGTCATTTTCTTCTTTAATACATGTTAAATACCAGCCGATACGAGGTAAGATTGGCACATCATATAAATAGCAGTAACAGGTTAAGTTTTACTACTCTGAAGTCAGTAAAGACTAGTTCAGACACGTCCAGTAGTTTAGTCGATTAGCAAATAATTTAATCTTTTTTCGTCTGTGGATATTAAAATTTAGTCGAGTAGCTTAGTAAAACAATCGTAAATTACTAAATTACTCACTACTCGACTAAATTACTGGACCTGTCGGTTCCAACCTTTAGATACATTGACACTTAAATTTGTTTATTTTATTTTATTTTTTACATCTTAACAAAAAAATCTAATCGTCATCCAGACAGACTGGACATTCATAAGAAATTGTTTCGGTTCCTCGATTACAAGTTCCGCAGTCCCACTGACGACACGTTATGCATTTCACCCAGTCAGGACCTTTATATGTTTCCCATTTACATTAACATATTTTGCAGACATTATCGTCTTCCCTTTAGTCGCTGTATAAGTTCTAGACATTATTGCGATCTAATGTTATTAATAATATAATGTATAACGTAACAAAGTTATCTATTTGACAGGCGATTATTGGATATCTAACCGCAAACGTTGAAACAATTGAATACCTAAAATCTCGATCTCGAATGCGACTTTATATGTTCATGCGTATAGGTGCCAATGTAGCCCCGGCATGTGCCAATGTTATCCCCTTCTGCCAATGTTCCCCCATTTTACGGTACTCTATGAAAAAACCTGAACCATCAAATTCTGAATAAGAAAATAAAATACCCTTCGGTCTGCAGGCTAAGCTAAAGGCTCTTCGTAAAGCGATTCCTATCTGAAAGAGTTCAGGTAGTCATCGAAAAGTGATAGGAAACCAGAAACCTGTAAGACCGGATTTAAATAAACAACCAACACTTCGCGTAGTTCCTATATAAAACCTGTTTCGCAATTTACAACTTGTGCATTTACTCATATACTATATTACGCTACTACCCCACCAGGTGTTCCGCTGCACAACCATTGATTTACAAGTCTAAAACAGCGAATATCTCTCAAGCTACTATCTCCTCGCCGCAACTTCCAGACTCCATCCCGCCACGAATTCCCCGGCACCGAAATTTCGCGCCCCATACTTTATTCAACCCCCGGTCGCACAGTGTGCAGCAATCTGCATAGCGACCATAGCTGTCGCCTGTAAATTTCAATTCCAAACAACACTCGCCCAGATCCAGCTGTCCAGAACTTTGTCCACCTTACATCGATCACTGGACTACTAGTCTGCCCATTACGTCCAAGCGAGGCGGTAGTACCCGGCTGCCTCGGCTCGCTCGAATTGCCCTTAATTGCTCGAAAATCTCAATAATTTCGTCGTTACGCCCGCCGCGGCGACGAATCAAATTATGTATACGTCGCTCTCGTCACGGTCGTTCTCGTCTGGTCGGATTTAGGTCATCGCGGCCACGGCGCGTCCGCGGGTCCCGTCTCTCCTTCGTTCGGGCCGCGCAACAGGAATATCAAGCAGGGCCCGGGCGCGATACACAGATGCAGAATACGCGTGTGCACCGAGAGATAGGTGGGCACGGCACGATTTCGTGCATCGTTGTCGCGAAAGCAGCCGCCCGGTCGCCGGCGTGCGAATATGTGCACGCGGTTTCCCATGCCAGCCGGCCCGCGCGAAACCCGGACAACAAGTGTTGAACCGGGCTGGCGGTGCTCGTATTATCGGTGCGAGTGTTTCTGCGAACGGTCGTGCCACGCTTGCCAAGGAAACTGGGTTAGAAAAATGCTTCATCGGGGCTCCAGGTTTCGCGGGACGATTGCAACGGACGCCGCTCCCAGCGCGGTGAACTTGAGAGGGGAAGGAACTCGGACGGGGGCTAGTTTTGGGATAAAATTCTAACAAGCAGAGGTTCCCAGGTGTCCGCCTCCGATTGCTTTGGTTTTTGGATATGTTTTAGAGGACCGAAGAATAAGATATATTTTCGTGATTTTTTATAGCGGCCCGTTTTCATATTTAAGGGGTGAAACCACCCCTCAAAGTTCATACGAATAGGTGGTGTCCACCTTCGATTGCTTTGGGTTTCGGGTATGGTTTAGAGGACCGAAAAATAAGAAATACGTGTCTTTTTATTTTGGCGGATTTTCATATTTAGAGGGTTAAACCACCCCTCAAAGTTCATGAGAATAGGTGGTGTCCGCCTCCGATTGCTTTGGTTCTTGGATATGTTTTTTCATATGAAATTTTACTCAACACAATTTTGTACGCCTTATGAACTTTCAGGGGTGGTTTCACCCCCTAAATATTCAAGCAGGCCAAAATAAAAAGACACGTATTCCTTATTTTTCGGTCCTCTAAGACATATCCAAAAACCAGAACAATCGGATACGAACACCTGAAATCTTATAACTTTGGGGGGTGGTTTCACCCCTAAATATGAAAACGGGCCGCTATAAAAAAAACACGTGTATCTTATTTTTCGGTCCTCTAAAACATATCCAAAAACCAAAGCAATCGGAGACGAACATCTGAAAATCTTATAACTTTGAGGGGTGGTTTCACCCCCCAAATATGAAAACGGGCCGCTATAAAAAAACACGTGTATCTTATTTTTCGGTCCTCTAAAACATATTCAAAAACCAAAGCAATCGAAGGCAGACACCTGGGAACCTCTCCTTGTACCCATACAGCACACCTCGTTGCAGCAGTATTGCAGGGACGTTGCTGCAATATTACGTTGTTGCAGGTTGCATTGCAATATTATAGGAACGTTCCTGCAATATTGTCGTGCATTATTGGAGTGGCAATGATCCTACAATATTGCAATTTCGTTGCCGTGCAATGTTCCGTTGGCAACGATGGTACAATATTGCTGCAATATTGCGCCCACATCGTCGTGCAATGTTCCAGTGGCAACGATCCTACAATATTGCAAGAACGTTGCCGTGCAATGTTCCAGTGGCAACGGTCCTACAATATTTCTGCAATATTGCGCGCACATCGACGTGGAATGTTCCAGTGGCAACGGTCCTACAATATTTCTGCAATATTGCGCGCACATCGACGTGCAATACTGTAGTGAAAACTTGTGGAAACATTACAACAATATTCTGAAGCAACTATGACTTTGTCAAAATTTTTCGAAATATGTACATGACGTCGAGTGGATTCTACGGCGTGTTTCATTTAACTGGATACGCACCGCAATATTGCCGAAGAGTTGCAGGATCATTGCCACAATTTTGCCGTTTCGTTGCAGAATCATTGCCGGAACGTTGCAGGACTACATATTCGTAATGTTGCCGCAACTTTGCAAAAATACACACCTGCAATATTGCGAAGGCGGACATAGGACTGAACCTGCAACGTCTCTGCAATGTTATGTTGCAACATTGCCATCTTGCACCGCATCATTGCAGAGACGTTGCTGCAATGTTATGGTGCTGTGTGGGTAAGTGGACTACGCGGGGAACTGATCGATAGCTTCCATTTATTGTGTAAATAATAGGGAATGTGAAGATCACTATAAGTGGTTACCTTCACATTGCGGACGACCCTCTATTTTTTAATTAACAGTAACGCATCTCGAAAGACGATACAAACTTTTTTTTAATTTTTTCAAATTCACCACGCGACAGTTGTTTCGACACTAGGAGCCCCGATTATGTATCGAAGTACGAACGTAACTTGACCATGGGACAAGCAACAACCTACGTTTCTCTGAATGATTTATAGGCGATAAACGAAGATGGGGTGCGCTTTGAAATAGCGAAGGTCACGATTAGGATCGCTTGTGTAAGAAGGAAATTACAGCCAGTTGAATTCGAATTTCATTCGACAGACTTAAAACGAAAACTAAGATAAGCACGAGCCAGGAAATTCTACTTCGAGAAATGCGTCAAATTTATTATCATCAATCTGCACGATTTAAAACTTGTTCACCGTTTCTGGCTGAGAAAATAATAAAAATGAATTGCGGAGAATTAAATTCGCTTACAGAACGAACACGGACACATACTTATTCTGTTTTAATTTCAATTCCGTTCGTCGTTGATTTCATTGAAAATATTGCGAAAGCGCGATTCCGAATGCAGAAATGCAAACCGCGTAAAATCCCGTTTAAACGTACACGCTATCCGTAATATGACACAAGTACACAGTGATATATTACTGTAAATTCGTTCATTTAAACAACACCGAATAAAACGACTCCGCGAACTGCAATTTAATCGAACGTTTAATGAACACGCGAAATAAATTCGATCCGCAGTTCACGCCGGGAAATTCGGGTGAATAATTCCAAGTGCTCGGGCGGGTTCGTCGCTTTCGTTGAGATTTAAATTTTATTTAAGCAATGCCACGGCAGCTCCCTTCGCACGGGAGCTCATTGAAATCACCATCCGATTTACATAATGCGATTCTGAAAATCACGCGGCATTGGTAACGAACGAATTCGCGAAGCTTTCTAAATACACAATCGCCAGTTTATCCGACCAAGTACGGCGATCGAGGCCGACGAAAACGGTAAACAATGAAACGTATCGGCGGCTGCGGCTGGCTGCAGAACGCTCCGACGCGAAATGTGACCTACGTTACTCCGTGTCGCCGTTCGAATTTCAAGCGCGGCAAATACGAACACGCTCGTGCACGGCTATGGCGTGCACGCGGATTCCACTCGAAATACGATTTGTCACTCGTCCCACGGCCGATGCACGCGACGCGCGTTACACAACAACCACGGGCCAAACGTTTAACGCCGGGAGCAGCGACTGACGCGCGACGGGAAAAGGACACCTGCTCCCCGCCGTCTTTCTCCAAACAACGCTTCTCGCGACCGTCCAAACAGAACCTCCACGGGATAGGGGTAAACAGTGTAGTTGTTGGCCACCTGGCAGTGATTGGCCTTTTTTTTAAAAACATGAGTATTAAGAAATAATGTACATTATGCCTTTTATAATGAACGTATTCAGATACCTTCTACTTTCATGCGTCGAATGCAATCACTATTTCGCTAATAATTGTTATACTACGTGTAAAAAATAGACGACTTGAAATCGATGCTTGAAAACTACAGTGATTGAATTGAATAGCCATACGGTTACATCAGGCAATTCTTAGATAATTTAATGCATTTATGATATATATATATATATATATAACTCTCATATTCGTTATATAGACAAATAAAGGTTTAAACTTTATAAAAAATGATTATTTATTCATTAAAATGATACATTATTGCAGAAATTATAGGTGGCCAAGAACTGTAATGTAAATAATGTTTCAGGACAGTCATTGGCCACGAGGCCAATGGGTACCTAACTGTCATAGCAGCAGTGAAATAGCTGTGTTGTGATTTTAAAAGGTTATGTTTTAAAAGAAAATACTATTAATACAATGTAAAAGAAGGTGCAATACTAGCTAATATAGAAACATTTAAATAGAAAAGGTATTATAGGTTATATATTTTTAATAATATTACATTACATTTAGTTTCATTTTATGAATATATCCATTTTTATTTAATAATTTAAATCCTGTTTCTAACCGAATTAATTCATTATTTTACATTAACATTATTTCATAATTAGGTCTTAGAGCATTAAGAATTAGGTAGGGTATATGTCACATATAGGTTATGAAATAGTGGTCAATAACTGCCAAACGATCGGCCAATCATTGCCTTCGTCTGGCCAATAACTATGTGTTTTGATAGGAAACGTATTTTCTGTAAAATTTTTGTGGCTCCTTCTACTCTTTCTTTAAACAAATTCTATTTCTAGACTATTAGAGTCGTTTACAGCTATTAACACTAATTGTGTTCCTAAAGATAGCAAAATAAGACTTATAATTCAACGCTTATGTGAACCTCGGACTTAGCTGGCCAATAACTACACTGTTTACCCATGTTAAACGCCACGGCAATTAGCCCCGCGATTGGACGAGCTGGTAAACGTTGGGTCCGTTTTTGTGCGTAGGTTGGTACTAGGTCCGTGCAGACGAAACGTCATTCGGGAGTTTGGATTCGACGCGAGGAAAAGTGAAGGAGTGACTGTGAAATTTTAGTACACTAGCCTCGCAAGAAAAGAGTCTTTTAGGATACTTATATGTACGTCAAGTCTCTAAGATCATTCGATGAAACGGACGTTTCGTCTGGCACGAGCGCGTCAACCATAACCAAGGAAATGTTAAAGTCGACTCACTTGCTGTCGCTCGCCCTTGCTCGTGAACCGCGTGACAACGCCGGGCGCTTTGTGGTAATCCAATGGCACAAGAACGAGCACAAACGTTACACCGAACGCGGACGCGATCTCTCACCGAAGCCACGAGGAAACGTAACGACGCACGACCGGTGTTTCCCTTCGGAACGAAAACGCGGGAGACGCGCGCGGACTCACACGGCGCCGTACGTGCTCCGACTGACGCTAACGAGACGACCCTTCGACCTAAACACCGCGAGCAGACGCGGTGGCGCGTCTTCCGGCAAGCCCCGCGACGATGACATTAATGTTTATGTCGCGCTAGTCGATTACTCGCGGTTACTGACGGGACGAAAACACGGGAGAGAACGAGCCGGGTCGCGCGATCCACACCAGACGAACGCTCGAGGCAAACTGACAAGTGTCGGCGCATCCCCACGCGTTCCGCCATCCCTACTCAGGCGCGTGAACCGCTCGCGCGTATTTATGCTACCTGTTCCATCCGCGACCCGTCGCCCGGCGTTTTCGATTAACCAAGAATTTTTAAATACCCGTCGGCTCGACTTTCACAGGGTTTTTCAGTGTCAGAAGTCATCGCGCGTGGAACAGTCGCGAATTCCGTTGGAGTTCGAGTTCAATGATTGAGTCACCTGGCGGCCAATTTCGGTAGCTCGGCTTGCTCGATACAGAGGCGAGGGAAATTGTTATTTAGGAAACCACGGGTATTTTTGGAATGGTATCGTTTGATGTAATATTTTAGACTCTGATGCATTCTTTTATGGCTACTTCGTTGGTTGCTTTGTGCTGGCGTCGTTATGGGTATACGACGCCACATAAATGAAACGCGAGATTACAGTCGATAAATGTTTTATTAGATTTTGCACCCTTTGTGAGATAGGGTAGCCTACGGGCACACTTGTGGGAATAAAAGTGCTTGGTGATTCTGTTATATTTATGATATAGTGAAGGAAACACAGTAATGTCAAGGATATATGTAGATGAGGTAATAATAGTCGTGCAAATGAGTCTACCTTCTGAGGGAGAGTGAGCACGGTGAAAGAAATTCAAATTTATGCGCATAATAGATCGTAGATACTAAATGTGCAGCTTTAGCTAAAGTACGTAAGTAGCTTGCAATGTGTATGTTGTGTAGATGGGAAAAGATTGAGGGGTGTGGAATGCGCAATGATAAACAGCATTTGCATGGGAGTTAACAGAGAGGAGGAAATATGATTGTTGTAATAAAAGAAATTAAGGCGAGGTGTATAAATAATTCAAACCTTCCAGAGAATCAGATTGTTTTAGATTTTGTGTTTAAAACATATCAGATAATAGAGGGTGAAATGTGAATCTACCGTGCTCTATAGAATCGACGTGACTTGTCGAATTCACTTTCTCCGTTTCCTACTTTCACCGCAGCAGAAACGAACCTATGGTCGGTATGGAAGTTTCTTGCTAGAACCACCGTTGTTAAAGCGGAATCGATTTCGTTCCTCCTCGAAAGATGGCGACAGTATCTTGGATGCTTAAGCACCCCCGCCTGCCATGAATATCAACCCTGATAAGGCCAGGGGTAACTCCGCCGATCGATTAACGGGCAAACTTCGTCTAATTGTCTGGGCGCTAATTAAAATCAAGAGCAAGAAGTTCCAACTAAATTACGTATGCATCTTCGAGTTTCGGAGAATTTCGTATGCACATTCTCCCCTGGATGGAATGATTATTAGTTTTGGGGCTGCACAAGTCCCGTATTAGTACGCAATCATTGAGAATGATGAGCGTAATGCGAGCAGGAAATTTACTGGAAATTTTAAAATTATTTCTTAATGTGTAACTGTAAAAACAATAAATTATAAATTCGTCAGTTTGAAGATTAGACTCCACTTTGCAATGTTTATTGAGGTAGACAGAAGTAACGCTTTTTTCAATAGGACGTTCAGATTATTATCTACCAGATACGTTAAATATTTTCTGTATTATTATATTACTGTCCTCTGCACAAATTAGGGTACTAAAGTTGTTCCAATTAAATGTTTGTAGAAGCAGGAAGCGACCGGGACGATTCTAGTTCACTCGAACCGCTTCCCGGACGTTGAAATGCAACTTGAGCAGATTGTGATGGTATTCCCGTTGTTAGTTCGAAATGAATTTAGGTGATGCGTTCTGCGGATCGCCAGCTAAACCGATATTGTCTCAATAAGTCTTTCGATCGCGGGCCGCACACCGGGGAGTGCACTTCCGGCAAAATTCGATACCAAGAGCAAACTCGATTTAAGCTTCGGTCTCTTGACTCCGGTGCCCTCAACTATCGTAACCAAGTGACTGGCGTTTGCTCTTACTTACAGAAAAGATGGGACCGTGAATCCCTCGTGACGCGTCGGCGTCGGTGACCGCTGAGAACTTCAGAAGCTTACAATTAAAAGGCAGGAAGCTCCAACGCGACGGGCAGTGCAAGCAAATCCCTCCGAAACAGATTTCCAGAGAAAGTGAAACTTTCTGTTTCGAAAACGGAGCTGTAAGGGGTGACCCGTATTTTAAATCTTTCGAAATATTTTTTCAATCACTTTTTTCGAAACCAAATTTAAATTCAGATAGGGAAATATAAAAGAATTTAATGACTTTGAAAATCGATATTTAAGGGTGATCTTCGCGGAAAGTGAAAATCCACACTTTCATAAAGATTCGTTTGAGCAGTGATTTCAGGATCTCTAAACATTATGGAAATTAATTTACATGCCTGAAGAGATTAACCATTGCGTAGCAGCAAAATCACTTTCTTGCGCTCAGAAGCGATTAATCTGTGTTAATTGGAATTCCAGTGGATCGAGTAAATAATTAAGAAGTTAGTAATAGTTCGCATAATTGGGTCCTCCTAGGCTATCAATGTGTCATCAAGTAGTGCAAACAGATTAAACCGTGGAATTATCTGTAGCTCGGGCAATTAAGGGGAAGAAAATTGGGGCAGAGTGAAAATGAGTTTCTGGCTTCCGTCGACGTGGGAAACGGGACAAAGTGACACAGAAGAACAAAACGAAGAAAGGCAAGAAAGAAGACATAGTCAAGAACGACATAGGACAATCGAGAGTAACTAAAGTAGACCAATGGAAGAACGTGCAGAAGCGAAGAGAGCGAAAATCGTGTTGACGAGAATTTTGAATAGGCGGAATAATCAAGGAAAGGGAAGAAGTTATGAAAGAGGAGTAGAAGTGTCGGCAATGTGAACACAGGGGATATAAGAGTTACTGTGGAATATAGGGAAGCGAGGAAGAATGAGGAAGTGGAGAGGAGAGCAACAGAGCTGTCGAGAAGAAAAGAAGAAGAAAAAGAGGATGCAGAAGAAGAGGAAGAAGAAGAGGCCAGCGCTTATATAAAAGTTGGAAGAAAACACAGAAGCTGTCGGTGGGGACTGAAGAAGGCACGATGATAGCGAAGCTTCGTGGTGGTATTAAGTGCTCTTTTGCCGAGCAGAGACATCTAGGACGATGATGAAAGCACTCCTTTATTACTTTCTCGCGGTAGGTGCGATTTGAATTTCAAGGCAACGCCAACCAAGTTGATTCCTCGTAAATGAAAGAACGAATCGTCACTGTAATCGAGCGTCTCTTAATTCGCAATAAATAGGGGAGCGCCTCTTAATTCGAAATAAATTTCGCATCGCATTGAGTCATTTTAAGGTAAGGTAATTACGCTTTGTTAATTTGTTGTTTATATGCTCTACATTTTTTTATGGACATGTTTGTACATAATGACTTCCTGTGGGGTAAGTTGATACATACGTTTTCTCGACTACTTTTAATTGAATTTTTTCTTTTATTTCTAGGAAAATAGTTCGAAATTATATCGAAAAGACAAATCGAGAAGTAAATATCGCAAGATATTTTTGAAAAAGCGTGAGTCGCTATAGAAAAAGTTTCAATATCATTAAGTCAAAGCGCGAAAATATACAATAATGACCAAATGAGTTTATTAAGAGATATTAACAAAAGGAAGAAAAATAAAAGTGAAAATGTCTTTCTATGTTGGTTCAAAAATCTGTTTGGTTTTTAGAACACGCCTTTGCTCATTTTTAGTCTATGATGTTGGAAAAGTATCTAGATTAAAATTTTATTTTTCAAATTTATTAGGTATTCATTAAACGGATATTTTACAGCTACTTTGCCTTCGCCCAAATAACATTTTTCCATTCATTTTGTATGTATCTTCTCAAGTTTTCGCTTACTATATATTAAAGAGGAAGGACCGAAGTATATTTCAGCATATTTGTAATTAAGAAAATAATTAAAAAAAAAATTTAAAAAATTGAAAACTGAATAACGTATCAACTAGACCCAGTCTCCCCTACCTGGCCCGTTGCCAACAAATGCGAACAACTCTGATGTTGGGCCACGGGCCACTATTCTCAGAATCGCAGTTGAGCTTGCCTTGCTCGTGTCACTGTGTAGACTGGACGAAGCTTTAGAATAATTAATCGCCTTTACAGTGGCGTCGATTTAAACGACTTTACATTACTTTACGACACACAATCCTACTGGAGTCTCCACTCGGTTAATTATTCCTGCGACTGCAGATTGTGATAAATTTATTTGCTTGCCCAGGGGGGTACTTTCTCATTACCTCCACCCGTGCAAGGTAGAGAAACTTGAAGTAGAATACACGCAACATACGTGTAATCAGTAATTTCCCCAATAACGATTTATCAAATTCCACGAGATTCGATAAATAATATTTCCACAGTAGCCAGAAAAGTATAATCAGCCACCTATTATCCACTTCCCTGGATCGGTATAAAATCCACCACAAGCCCTCTCGCATTACCATCCATTCCATAACCGTTCAACGCGAACAATAGTGGGTCTCGAGTGGTTTTTAAATCCAAGGGAACCCCGGGGGCCCCGAGCTTACAATATCGCGCTGCAACGGGAATCAAGGTCCTCGGCTATTTGCCCGAGAACTTAGACGGGCTGGAAACGCTTTCGGATGCGGCGTCTCGATTCCCGATTCGGAAGCCGGTGTTGCGCCGCAGAAAGCGTTTTCCCAGCTCTCTTAGCCCTGGTCGAACCCGCCTCCGCGCGGTCTCTTTGCTCTCCCTGGCCTCGTCTTCGATTCCACGAGAGACTGTCGATATCTCTTGGCTTCCCTGCTGCTCCTCCTTGTCGGGTGAAAGAGCCGGAATATTGAAGTTTTCGGTCAGTGCCCGATTTTAACCATACGACCGTATCTACGCCGAGCACCGAATCCAAGCGCGGCTCGGCTTCGACTACGACTTCGGCTTCGACTGCGCGGGGAAAGAGACACTCCAGCGCCGGAACGTGGGACGGATGCTGGCGGGGAGTGGTTCGGTGGATCGGTAACCCGGCTTGGAAGCGAGCGAAACAGGGAGGCCGGGACGAGGAAGCAGGAAAGAAGCCGGGCAGACAGACGGATTGCCGAGAGTCGCTGCGGATGAGGAGGAAGAGAATGGCAAAAGCGGGAGACTGAAAAGAAAAGGACGGCTGGCCAGGTATAAGAATCAAACGGGGGGTGTGAGAGAGACGGGCGCAGGGTGGATGAGAGGGGACGAGAGAGAAGGCAACTAAACGAAGCCCTTTTGACTTTCTGGGTCAGGAAAGTCGATTACTCGGCACCCCAGCGGCTGGGAGAAGCTCTTAACTCTCCGCCAAAGTGTAAACAACCCTTGGTACTGGGCGCTCACAAATCTAACGGGTGTACCGTTGCTTAATCTCCTTGGTGACGCTCGTCAACGTAATTAATAATTGCTCGCAAGGAACGAACGATGCTTCGGGGATGGTCTGTGTACTGTAAGGGGCAACACTACTGTGACGGCCGGAAAAGTAAGCCATTTTTAAGAATTTTTTTTCAGGAATAATTTACAGTTTTCATAGAGAATTTTGATTATCTATCTTTAGTACGCTGTCTTAAGAGACTATACAAAAAATAAATAAATAGAAAAACATCCATAAATTTTAATATATTAATTAATCTTCTAGACCTCCTCACGCGAGCTGGTCGAATGTGTAACTATGGAACAGCAGGTCCGAAATTAAATTTCTTTTTTTTTTTATAAACTATATGAGTGTAGTTTCCGTTGTACGTACGGATTCTTTGATTGCAAACAAATTTTTTTAAATACGCTCGAAAAACTGTCCATCTTATTCGCGGATTTTCGAAAATTTTCTTCTAAAGCGTGCGATTTTTACAAAAATAATTTGTTTAAGAAATCGGTACGCACAACGGAAACTACACTCATATAGTTTATAAAAAAAAAATTAAATTTGCTTTCGGATCTGCTGTTCCATAGTTACACATTCGACCAGCTCGCGTGGGTGGGTCTAGAAGATTAATTAATATATTAAAATTTATGGATGTTCTCCTATTTATTTATTTATTTTTTTATAGTCTCTTAAGACAGCGTACTAAAGGTAGGTAATAAAATTTTTCTATGAAAACTGTAAATTATTCCCGAAAAAAATTCTTAAAAATGGCTTACTTTTCCGGCCGTCACAGTGGTGTTCCCCCTTAAGTTGACATTCTCAGTGTGTCGGAAGGGCGATGGGCAGTGGCGGATTTAACAGGGCGGCCGATGAGCAGTTGCCACCTTTGCCCCTGCTCGGAAGGCCCCATTCTTAAAAAAAATTATGATTTGATCAAAACTATATTCTTTTCCGTATTATTGCATTGAGCCCGTTTGCAGTAAACTACCGCTTCAGTTTCTCGAAAAAATGGGCCCGCTCAGAAGGCCCCCCCCCCCTAGGACCCTGTCTTCAAAAGTAAGTTATGATTTTATCCAAGCACTTTTTTCTCTATACTTTTCTGCACATTTACCCCCTTTTAGTAAACTGTCTCTTCAGTTTCCCGAAAAAAATGGGCCCCTCAACGTTTGCCACCTGGGCCTTTTTTTCTTAAATCCGCCACTGGCGATGGTGTTCTCTCAAGCTTCTGTGAGACACTCCTGGGCTCTTACAGTGTCCAGCATGAATTATGTGTAACTGTAAAGTGTTGAGATGTTGCAATGGGATGGCTATTGTTCTTGAATATCGCGGACACTTGGATATATCATGTAAATTCTGGAACATATCGGTTTTCTTTTTTTTTTCAACATAGAATCTTTAGGTAGTTCCTAAGCAACTATGTTAGTCAAATCAGAGTTGGATAATAAACGATAAATATCAAGTAGTATGATAATAATGTATATATATTTTAAAAAGTTCAATGTTAATATAAATAATTGTCATACGAAAATAGAATATTAAATTGGTTGGCGTAGCGAATTGGAGCTGCAGATCTGACAACGTCGCATTCATTCGGAGGGTCTTTTATAACCAAAATGTCAGAAAAAATGTCCATATGAATTTGAATCGCCGTTCGCTATTTAAATGTCTAAACATATCGATTCTGCGACGTTGCCACGTTGACTGCTCTACGTAGCTTCTAAAAAATTTGCACATAAACCTTTTTTCATGGGCATTTACGAAGAAACCATGCGGTCAGTTTTGCAGAAATTAATAAACTCATTTCCTGACACTTGGATGTACTTTTGTGCCAATTTTAGTACACCTCTTTAATATAGTTTTCCTTATTCAGGAGAAAAACTGAAACTATAAGCCTCTTTTTCCAACTCTGCCATACATGACTACGTTAAAATGCATCAATTTTAATTAACAATTTCTCATTAACTACGTGGCAAATCGAGTTTAAAATTTGCACAAGGGTTTCTTGTATTCCAAATTAGTTTTGCCCGAAATTTGAAAGAACTCTTGAATTTAGTAGATAATTCAGGAACTACCCTAAAAGATCGGTCTAGAGTTAAATTTAATATCATCTAATACACACAAAAAAATATAGTTACATCTCCTTACAAGCAGGAAAACGTATGAATTCCAAAATCTCATGAAAGTTTTCAAGTACCCACTGTATTCAAATCGACTTTCTGTCACTTCCATCAACAGCGGTAAGCCGTAAAATGGCTGTCCATTATATTATCTCTCATTGGTTTCTGAAATTGTTACACCCGGTAGAAGCTAGCTGCGCAGCGAGGGACGAACACACGAACGTGGCTCGCAGCAGAAATCATAATAATTACTAATTAAGCAACAGGCGCACTTGAATCCGTAATTGCTGCTTGTGCGGCATGCCCACGCAACAATTTTTAATTATTACGACACCCATCCCATGGAACGACCTGAATACCACCGCATCCTGCCTCTTTCGAGGGAAACTCGCGCGTACCCCCCCGAAAGACGTCCAATTTTTGTCCTCATTGTACGCGTAATGCGCGTAAAATGCGAGTCTCGCGTAGCGATTCACCGTAATTGGCCCTGCTCAATTGTAGTCCCGCGACATTCCCCGCTCGCGTCGAGTCCGATTCTATTTCAAATGCGCCGCGTAACGATGATGGAAAATGATGTAATTGCTCCGGCCGGGGGCATTCACGCATCGTTCGATGGGAACCAATGAAAACTAGAATGAACTGTCGCCGTTCATTACGGCGCCCTAACAGTTTTGTAAGCCGGTAGCAGGCATTCCGAATAAATGGCTGACAACGCTGGCGAACCGGGCGCAATAAAACGCTGAGCGCGAGTTGCGGCGGTGAGATGAGTTCGTTAAAAATTCACGTACACCATGCACGGAAGATCGTTCATAGTTAGGTTTATTTGTGTAATGTATTTTAATTAGCTTCCACGGCCCGGCGCATAGGGCCGCCGCGTTACATGTATAATTTATGAGACTACCAGCGAAACTTTGCCAAATGCTGAGCTAATATCTGAAAACAGTACAGCCGGAGGATAAAGTTTTAGCGTCGAGTGTGTGGCGGAAATTCGCGAATGCGGCCGTTATTAGACGTTGCGGCGTTAATACTTGGAATAATGTATGTTAGGGGTGAAATTTAAAATTATTCGCTTAACCGGTAACGCTGGGGAAGTTGAGGCAGCTTATGTGCGATTATGGATAGCGAGGATAAACTATGTAGAATGAATTTCTTCGTGAAGAGAAGAAACTTTTCTGTATAATTCAAATTTTGCTGGCATGTGAACAGTAGGTAACTGTGTTGGTGAAAAATAATTGTTTGAAATGCAGGACCATATTTTCTACGGATCTTGAGGATTTATTCACATGGTCTCCTGCTGCAGTTTTTCAAACTAAATTATATGTAGTAGGTTAGATTTTTGTATCATACAATATGAGGTGAAGTTTTGATTCCTGAGTTAAACTTGTGTAATTTCGCCGTTTAATATTCCCCATATACCACGCCACGAAGATCTCCAAATTAAATCAAAACGAAGTAAATCTGTTTCTACAAATTTACAATTATTAGGAGCAGAAATTGTTAAATACTTCTGTACCTTGCAATTGGGTCACTTATGCTTTTATTATTAAAAAGGTTTTTGCAAAGGAAAGCATCCGAAGCTGCAAAAGTTTACAAGCGTGTAAGGTAAATGTACCAGTGCCCGGCCATGTCCCAGTACCTGAACAACAATGCGAATTTTATTTATTTTTAAGCTTAATTTTTAATGTAATTAGAAACAAAAAATAGTACCATAATGCATAAGTATTTAGCAATATTAATTAAAATCATTATCATAGAAAATTGAAAATCGTTAGATAGAAATAATTATTTTGTAACACACTTCGTACGCATAGCAGATTTCGAGAAATTTCTATGGCTTCCGTTAAGAAACGCCACTCATTTACTAAGAAAATATTGACTGCATTTCATATTTATATATTATAATAATACATTATTATAATAGTAAATAGATTTAAATTTAGTTTAAGATGGTTAAACTTGCAAGAAAATTAATATTTTTTTAAACAAGTCTAAATGTTCGACTACTGGGACGATATAATTCAGATATCGGGACATCAGGACATGCATTTTTAGGTTGTCCGCTTACTGGGACGATATAATTCAGGTATTGAGACATGCAGTTTTAGGTTGTCCGCTTACTGGGACATCTGCATGTTTTCGTATTTTCATTAATAAATACGTCTACTATAATACATAAACTTTCTTTTTCAGTTTCCAATAGTATAATATTGTGTTATCTTCAACATTTCAACAACATTTTTTTATTTCATGATGGTTTTACAAATTAAATTAGGAGACAAACTTTGCCGCTATTCCCTAAGCCCCTTCAGCGGCCGGGTATTGGTACATTTACCTTACTGCTTCTTCGTAATTCTTTTATTACGATGCAACTATTGTAAAATTATAATAGGGGCAAGTTCACATGGGGTGCGTTCCGATTTTCGCAGTGAGTGCAGAAATCGCAGCGGTTCATGCGGTCTTGAAATTTAAAAATGCTACTATGGAAAAAGAAACGTTGTTTACAATAACCTCGATACTATTAAGTAATAGTGATAATGAAATCAGCAGCTGTGATTCGTCTGATGAATGCGAAAATGAAGATGATATTAACTTGCCATTTAGAATCAGAATTAATATACATATCATTAATTGTAAACAAAACACTCGGACAGATTATGTTTGCCTAAAAATTGACAGATTATGGAGAACATTATGGAGGTTATTCCGGGATATTCGATAATAAGTATGTAATTATACATTTGTATTAAAAAAAAACATCACATGAAGTTTCTTCAAAATAATAACGTAAAAAAGTGGCATTGTAATCATGAGAGAATTAATTGTTTTTATTACTTTTCATTAAATTGTATCAGCTATTTCCAATAGAGAAATTCAAATAATCAAAGATTGGAAAAACAAGTAGGGGAGACCGGGGCTAGTTGACTAACGAGGTTAGTTAACTAATTCCCTTTAATTCTTGTATTATGGAATAAATTATGCTGCGATTCGCAATATTGGAGCATATGAATGACCAGCTTGCCACTTAATGTGTCGCCGTGACAAAAACTTGCGTGTTCTGTCAGTGAGAATGAAAAATCTAAAAAGGTCGGCTGGAAGTAAATATTTTCGTTTCGACTATTTATGAATTTTTGTCCACTAAGTACTGCTTGATGTTATTTCATGAATATTTTGTGGAAACGTGATACCTTGACTATAATTTACGGTATTTTATTTTATCCGGTGTGTGGAGGTTTTGTACGTACGACCCTTAACATGTTAACAATGTCGGACGGGGTTACTTGACTAAGCATAGGAATACTACTAATAATTGCATTTTTTATCCTCAACATGCAGTCGAGGCAAAGAGTTTAGCTGCTCAAGTCCACTTCCCCCACCACAAATCCTTCCAAACTCACCCCTACCAGTTTTACACTCTATCCTCCCTCCAAACTCTCTGGCCTTCCAAATAGACCATAACAAACCAGTACAAAATAATTACAGTATCTTAGACCATGATAATTAATAAAAAAAAATAACACTGTGGAGGAGTGAAAAAAAATAAAAAAATTTATTGGTCGTAGTATACATATGTACGCGTTTCGTATACTATATTGATGGATTTGGCAGCGTATATATACGTTTTTCACATTATATTGATGTAATGTGACAGTGTTTATATACACCTTTCGCATGCAAAGGGTTAAAACTGAAAAGTAAATGTCAAGTCAATTGACCCCATCATATTTGTCAACTAACCCCGTAGCCGGGGTCTGTTGACTTATTCGTCTCACTATTCTAAATACAATAAAAACTACAACCTAGACTCAATTAAAACGATTTTCAAAATTATGCCTGTATACCTAATGAAATTTGGAAACTTTTGGTATGCAGTAAGTCAACAAAATACTAATGGTCTATTTATAAAAATTAGAAATGTAAAAAATTAGTCAACTAGCCCCGGTCTCCCCTACGTATGCGCGCGCGCAGTGACTGCTTCACCTCCGAAATTCTGCGTTTGCTGCACGCTCGCTGCACCGGAAGTAGCATCGTATTGGTGGAAAGTGAGAGAAATTCTAGGGAATCGTACGATGCCACTAATTTCATGCACTCACTGCGAAAATCGGAACGCACCCATGGTCATAACTCCGGCAAAAATAGTCGTATCGATATTTTGAAAATATAGTTTGAAAGGGTGGAATCCCTACTTACATCAGTTTTTTTTCTCAGATTTTAGCTGTATTGCTTTTCGGCAAAGTTATAACGATATAAAGAGCACTTGGTCAACTTTAAAAAAATTTCTTCAACTTGCGAAATTTCCACGTGGAGTATGAAATTTTTTACACAAATTCCATTTACACCAGTCGAAAGCCGCTACTATCATGTGTAAAAAGAGAGTAATAAATTTCTTGTGCGATTTTTTTGGACCGAGTTATTCAACTTCGAAGCAAAAAGCGTTTTCTTACTTTAGTTGCATCTAGCAAGCGAAGGAATCGCCGTAGAACGTCCATAAAAATAGCAATAGAAAGATCAGTCTTTCCTCTTTAAGAAGCATCTTTGACTTTTTCGATTCGGTTAAAATTTCGGTCTGCGACGTCCTTTCGAAAATATGCTTAAAAATTGCACAAATTCCAATTTCTCTTCAACTCGCTGTATCTCCGCGAGGGATGAACTCAATTAAATGCTCATTTAAGCTGATTTTAAAGCGGAGTGTATTTAACATGTATTAAAGAAGGATAAGGACAAAAATTTTATGCATTTTGACACTTGTAGTGTATTCACAAATGATGTAATGTTACGATGGGATACTTGAAGCAAATGTGAAAATGTTAATTTTTATATTATATAGCAAAATGTCCCGAAAACATGCCAATGTTCCCCAAGTTTACGGTACCTATCTAGTTCAAACAGTTAATTATATAGTTCGCGCGTTATTGCACGCAGAATATTCCGCGGAATTGCAAGTATTCTGCGCAAATGAGCAATTTGGAGCACAATAGGTATCAAGTAAACTCTGGACAGCATAATTTTCAGCTATGGTAGCTATGTTTCCCTAATTGCGTAGGCAGCTATCATGTTCTCTCACTTACTGCAGCGATGTTGACTGTTGGCCGTCTAACGAATGTTTACAGTAACTCGGCTCTATCACTCATCGACGATTCTCCAACACGAAATTCCACTTAAAGTTGGAATATTCAATGCCTAGCGCGTCCCTCTCTTCATTAACGCCTCTAGAAATAATTGTATCCATCAAGCCACGTTCCTACGGTGGACTTCGTTAAGTAGCAAACTCAATCATCTTCGCTCGAGTCGACTGTCATCCTTCCGACTTGGGTTTGTGTCTGTTCGCGAAGATTTCTTGAAAGGACTCAAATGGATTGAAGAGGCGCATTTATTTTCATGTAATTATTCTGGAAGAGGGAATGATCGCTATGGAAAAGACTCTTATATACTTGAATCTTATGAGATCGCAGCATCTTACGAGGATTAAAACGAAAGTGCAGCAGAGGTTTAGGAATCGGTAAAAAATAAATTTCGGTATAATTTTCAAAGGAGGCACTGAGTATTTTCAAAGTTACCTCGAATTAGTATGCACGAAAATCATTCGTATTGGAAGCAAAAAAAAGCAAGTGTTTCGTGCTAATATTTTTGAAATTAGTGAATCACTTTTCGGAATAAAAGCCTCTGCTGCTCTTTCGTTCGTTCAATTTTGCAGGACCCTGGCAAATTGGGAGACAGAATTACAGCAAACGTACTTAGAAAAGTGGGGACTAGTAAAATTTGCTTATAAATGAACCGACACAGCTTTACTCGCGCGCGTTAGTTAAAAGTAATTAACGGAATAGGATTTTAATTACAAATCAGCCGACGAGCGTATCAGGCGAATTAAGCATAACACGGACTACTGTAATTCAGGATGGAGAACGTACGCGTTTGATCGCTCCGCCTCTTGTCAAATTTTTGGCTGCTCGCATGTAAAACCGTCGCCCGCGCGTTCGCGTAAAGTTTAAATTACTTTGAATGGTCAAAATTGTATGCGAGCTGCGCTTTGTCTTTTGAAACCGCAAACAGCGCCAGTCCACAAAGGGGTAATTATTTATGAAATTCGCGATTTAATAGCGTATAATTCCTGTCTCCAGCTCGCAGAAATAGCAACGTATTCACAGAGTTGCATCAAATATTCACGATTACGAACGAATTGCGACGAGGAGCTAAATTACTTTTTGAAGAAAGGCATTGGATGGTTCAGTGTTTAAACGTAATTAATGTTGCAAAGCATTGCGAGGGCACACACGCGATTGTGCCACTACGATCAACGGTTTCGCATGGACGATAATAAGGTAAATGGTGTCATTATCAGGCCCGTAAGTATGTGACATTATCGGCACGCAAAATGGCGAACGCTGGTCCTCCAGCAATAATGAATGCATTAACACCTAAAATAATTGAATCATTTACCATTTTGCTCGGCACATTGTTCGTCACTGTTAACAGAGAAATCGAAACAATTTCCGAATAAAGGGAGGCGCCTCGTCCACCGTCGAAACCTGAATTAGGACCCTCGTTCAACCCCCGTCAAGAGCAGAAAGTACGAATTCTCGGGAAATATCGCGACACCGGTCCCCGAGGCTTAATTCCAGCCCCATATTTATCGAATACTTGGCGGTTCCCCGCGCGCTCCAAACGGCGGAAATAAACGCCGCTGAATAACGCGAACTCGGTGCGAATCGAATCGAGCACGGCCGATCGGCATCAAAGATGCTCGGAGAAAATTAGCGGCGAGTATCATGAACTGCGTGGAAACAGACGCGCGAACGCCCGGCGCGCGCCCCAATGCGTCGCGCCCCCCGCACCAGTCGAACAGTCACAATGGGAGATTTATAAGCCGTGCAAATAACTCGTCGCAGTCGGTTGACGTTCCCGTTTATCTGACGTGAAATACGAGCCAGCCCGATGCTCGTCTCTCCCGCTGGAAACGAGGGGGGTTGGAAAGATGTGTGCACGCGTCGACGGTGTTCCAACGGTGTCTTTCGCTGAACCGAAGAAGAGCCTGCACAGCCGGGCGCGACATTTTCGGCGCGCACACAACCGCCGAGCGGGTACCACCATTCACTGGGGCATTTTCTTCTTTATTGTTCATTCATCCGCTTCCTTACGATATTCGTTTCGACTTTTCTCTCTGCTTCCGTTCGCCCGACGGCGCGCCCGCGAAACAAAGAGGATGGACGTCAGGGGCTCGACGCGGGTACCGTGCAGCCCCTCTTTTGTGTCTGCTCCTCTTCCTCCGGGCTCATCACCCTCCCCGCACGCCCGCCCAGTTCTTCCGCCCTCCGTAACTTTCCATTCCTCTGCACCGTGCTCGCTACTTCGACTAATCACGGGGTACCTCGGCGAAATAAAAAGGAAACGGAACGGCGGGCGGGGGCGGAAAAGTGGGCGGGCCGGCGGAGAGATAGGGGACAGGAGCGAGAAAGAAGTCGCGACCCCTGGCGCAAGCGGGCGTCGTTGCGTTGGGAAAGGGACGTGATTGAGATCGCGGTATCGCTTTCGCCCCGTGCACTCCGCCTCGAATGGGAAATCAGTTTTTTAAACGAGAGAGGGGAGGAAGTTCGCGAGCCGCCGTGGAATTTGCCGAGTGACCCCGTGAAACGTGACCGGCGACGACCCCTCGACGGGGACGAAAGTTTCGCGACCGGCGGTAGCTTCGAGTTGCGCTTGGCTTGATTTTTGCGAGGGGGTGGAAGAATGGTTTGCATTTTCTTTTGCGGGAGTGAAATCGGAATACATAAATAAAGAAGCGTGGGAAACGCCGAGTGCGGTCAACTGCGGTGCTGGGAATAATTATTGCATCAGAATTTTCGGAGCAATGTGATTGATAAATTTTCAATGGTTCGTATTGAGCTTATTTTGGCCAATGTAGCGGGCTACATATTTTTGCTGTAAATAAATTTCGCGATAATACGGTCCTAGTACGTACTAATAATAAGAGTTATTAGTGATAACGTGTTTATTTACAGAATAAATATTTCCAACGCGGGAAATTTTGATATTTCTCTTTCGGTTATTATATTTTCGATAAATTTGTTGAATAAATTGTGGGCTTGGTTGAAGGGAATTTTCGGGAATCTCGAGCAGAGATGAGCGGTGTAATTTTGTATCAACTGAACGTTACGTTTTAAAAGAATCTCTGTCTGAAATTCAATTTCGTTCCTCCGGATAAGCATTTATTGATCTGTACTACTGCCATTCCCCGTTTCCTTAGCCGTAGCTTCTCTGTTTCGATTTCTTTCCCCGATCCCGCCCGTGAATTCAATTATTCAGCGAGCAAACGGCGGACCGAGGACAATTTGCTAGCGATGGCATATTGGAAGTGACGATATCTCGAATTAAGGAGGAGCATCGGACGATGAAGGATGAGGGTCTAGGTGATTGCTAAACTTCAAATGTATTAGTTGTTTGTCTTCTGCTCTAGATTGCTCGGTATTCCATGGCTGGTACTTCCCCTTCGATCGACGATTAAAACTGCACACCAAGAAGTTCGGTCGCTTCCTGAGTTGACAGTATTCGAGTTTGCGCGATTAGTTGCGAGGATCTAGTCACGTTCGATGAGCACGGAGAGGCGGCAAGTGAATTTAGGTACGGGGCGGAGTAAAGCTTGTCAGCTCTGTTCCCAATGTTTTGATAACCAAGATAACTCGAGAATTATCGAGTCCCTTGAACGTGAGCGTTACGCTACAATAATACCACTTATTTGGAATAATTAATTTAATCCCGAAGCTTGTGGTGCTGTGTGATAATACTAAACTAGTTACCCTCGGCACAGAGCGCTTTCTATATTGATTTCTACTGTGTTTACAACTGACATGAAGACATAATAATAATAATAATAATTTTATTTACGGGACAAGCCCATTAAGCACAATAAAAAGGGATAATAACAATAGATTACAATAAAAACAAAAATAAAAGAGAAAAGTAGAGTGACAAGTAGGTGCATGGGGAACCTGTATGAAATGTCTTCCGCAATAAGGGCTCTGCGAATACTAATTTTGAAGCCGGAAAGAGTATCAGCAAAGAAATCGATGCCCTCGTGGAGTTGATTAGCGATACCAACGATCCTATGGAAGGGGTCAGCATGACCAACCCAGGAGGAGTAGTCCGGTGACCTGAACAGAGGTGTTTGCCTAGTACAGCGAGCGGGGACGTTGAAGTTAACCAGCGCAATAACATCAGGGTTATCAATCAAACCGTTCAGGATCCTATAAAGAAAGGATAGGTCTGAGATTCTCCTCCTGTGTTCAAGGGACCATACCCCGAATCTGTTCATGATCGGTACATAGTCATGGTCGAACCACGCCAGGGGCTGGCCAGCTTTGAACGCCAGATAGCGTAGAAAACGATGCTGAACTCTTTCGAGTTGACTCCTGTACTTCGACCACCGCGGCGCCCAGATAACCGACGCGTACTCGAGATGCGGCAGCACTAAGCTGTTATATAAGTAGCGTATCGTACTAGGGCTGACGAAATCGGAGCTATTCCTAGTAATAAAACCTAGAGCTCTGCTCGAGGCCGCAACGACATGTTGAATGTGGTCCACGAAGAAGAATGAAGAGTCGATTAGGACTCCAAGGTCACGCGAGACCTCAACGGTTGACAATTGGGAGCCTGCGATTGTATAGCTAAAGAGCATCGGACTTTTGCTACGCGACAATCTTAGAATATGGCACTTACTGATGTTAAGCTCCATGCGGTTGGAAAGACACCACTCCGAGAGTCTATCCAAGTCCGATTGAAGATCCAAGGAGTCAGAGAGGCACGAGATGCATTTAAATAGCTTAAGATCATCGGCGAACATCAAAAATTTGCTGTTACGGATCACCTCGCGAATGTCGTCGATGAACAAAAGAAATAGAATGGGACCCAGATGGGAACCCTGGGGTACCCCCGACGATACAAAAACTTTTCTGGACAACACATCACCGACTCTGACACGCTGGAAACGCCCCGTTATGTACGAGAAAAGCCAGCATAGAAGTTGCAAGAAGACATCTTCTTATTAGTAACATACCCTACAAAAAGTACACACTTCTGAAACAGCCTACAGTGAATCCTCGTTAGGAGCCCGTTTCTACCACGCGTTAGGAGCCCGGCGACTATCCCCACCATTCCTTGGAACCCTTCGGACGAGAGTGAGAAAACCCAATGAGCGAGCGAGAGGAAACGAACGAGTCGACACGAAGTTGCCGTCGGCTTTCGTTTCCTCTCGCTCGCTCATTGGGTTTTCTCACTCGCGCCAGTGGCCGCGCGGAATAGTGTCCAGTCGCGTTAGGAGCCCGCCGCCAGCCCCGTTCGACGGGCTCCTAACAAGTATTTACTGTATTTCGTTAAATACACTTTTCCAATAATCCCCGAAATGCAACTCTAACGCGTGTATAATTAATGTTACTGAAAACCATAGTCCCTTAGCTTTATAATTTCCACCTTGGCTCATATTAATATATCTGGTTCTTAAGTTACGATAGAAAATGCTACCCCGAGTCGGACTCGAGTTAATCAGCAAGCTCGTTAAAACACAACCGATTTGACTTTATTATATTCCAGCTCGTCCAAAATTTCAAGCCGGATAAAATCTTTCTCAGTCGTGGCGAAATATAATGCAGTATTTACAGGCGGCTGGGCGGGCTTTCGCGAAGCCCGGCTACAATGAAACGTTAAGGGGATATTAAACATTGATACAAGAATCCCGTAAATCGTTGGCAGCCACCGCGGTGTCTGACCAACTTGGCGAGCAGGATCGAAGCTGCGAGACGGCACGGTCCCATTAAACGCGACCCACCATATTTCTTCCCCGAACTCCATTCCCAGAAATGGCTGTAAGATCGTTCTTCCCGGCAGTGCCGCGAGATCTTTTCGGTCGGCACTCGTCTATCAGGGGACATTCGCGAGCCGCACGTGAAACAATTCGGCGGTACGGCCGTATCGCTGCGAGCCATCTGGAATTTCTCTCATCCGCGCGAGAATTGCTCGTATAAAGGGGCCATTTCTGCGCGTCCAAACGAAATGCCTCGTATCGGTTGCTTCCTCGTTTCCGGGGGTCGAAAGTGGAACCAGCGAAACAAGCGTCGCGCGTGATTCCTTTCTGTGTGCTGGGAGAAATTTGGATAAGGAACGCCGCGAGGTGGGAATATCTCGAACTGTTTTGGTTGCTGGAATGATAATTGTAACGAGAGTGGCGGCTGAATATCGGAAGATCTTTGAAACTATAACGAGGGGGATGAAACGAAAATTAATAAGGGTAGTGTACTCGGTAGTTATTGTACTGGAAATATTTATTGCATCTCTTGAATGTTAAACTTGTTATCACATATATTTATCATATTGTTAGTGCTAGGAAAATATTATTGCAAAATGTATAGCTGACTAGCTTGGCTAAAATAAGTTGAATACGGATCATTTTATCAATCATATTGCTATGAATATTGTGTGTACTACGTAAATTTGAGGGTGATTATGGATTATAGAGTGATTGAGAGTGAGTGTTTAGTGAATTTTTCAGGAGGATACTTGTTTCTGTCTATTTAGTAGAATATTGGACTGGGTCAATGAAATTTGTGCATCACAAAATGGTAGTATCCACTCTGCACTGGAACAGAACACGGAATGTCCCCATTCTTTGCCGAAGCATAAGCTTCTGTCGTCAAGGTAAAACAAGGAATTATGACAAAGGAATGCCAATTCCCCAAAGAGATGCCATTCCCCATTCATCAAGTGAAGGAAATGCGAATATTACCTAATATTTTTTTATCGAACCATATGCATATAATGGCTTTTGGTTGAGTAATCTCATCACCATTAAAAAAAAGACGAAATAGTAATAAAAAAAACGGAGAATTCGAGAGTTCCAAAGCAAAATACGAAGCCCTCATGGTCTTCAAAAAATTTTGCAACCCTAAGGCTCAGCTATTTTATATATTTTTCGATTCTGCCTCGTGCATAAAAAAAAATTGGGAAATAAAATATCTGACAGTTAATAAAATAAGTGGCTTTCCCTATTTTGATAATAATAGAAGTGGAAATTTCTTACTTTGTTTCAGTATGCTGTCCTGTTCAAAGTTGAAAAAATATTAAAATAATGTAAAACCATTATTATGTTATTGCGTATTTTTCCTAATGCTTAATTAGGGTATAAACTTCATGGCATGAAGATTGCAGATAAATTCATTGAACCTTGTTTATTTCCTGTTGGACTAAAGTATCGAAACTTAATTTTCTCGATAAAGCTGTTTTGTAACGTTTCCTGTTTTTCAATAATGTAATTCATTGTATTATAAGTAATTATTTACTATTCAGGCTGGGACGTACTTCGTGGTGTACGTGAAAGGAGTAGCCGTGTGTATAAATAGATCGTAAGTTTATAAGAAAGTTTGTTCGTAGGAGCTGTCGTTTCTGAGGAAATCGAGTTTGAAAACTTGTTGGGTGTGCTACCGCGTAAGTAGTAGTAACGAGCGATAGTCAGCCACGTTAGCCAAGCGGTACTCGATCGCACGCGTGCTCAACGAATATTCAACATCGATCTCCTTCGAGCAGAAACCTTCCGCGGGAACATTTCATTTCACATTTTTCACTTACCTATACATGAATAATTCTTTTCTCCCGGCTTCCACTACGAACTACGTCTCTTCCTGCATAATTTATCTTAGAAACCGCGAAGCCATTAGCATTATGAAGTTCCCGCACCCAGCAGATATTAAACATATAGAATGGAGATTAAAGTGGAGAATTAATCTGCATGCATAAACTACTCGATTTTTAAATGACTTCGAATTATTTTTAAAATAACCATACATCACAATCACAAACTCCAGAGACTGCCATGCACAGATTACCACCCCATCTTCTGTCAGCCACCGCGCATACCTCCCTGAAGGAATAATCACTGTTGCGAAATTAATTCCATATTATACAATTCGAAAGTTGCTAGAATAACTCTTTGCATCCTCGAGGACAAGGCCATTCATCACAACGGCGGGCAGCAGGCGGCCAGTATGCAGCTGACAAGTCGAGAGAGAGAGAGAGAGAGAGAGAGAGAGAGAAAAAAAATGAACACAGGAACAGCACACGGTGTAGACGAGACTGTTTGACATCGATGCGCGCAAAAACGTGATGAATCGAGCGGGAAAAGTGACGCGAGGCTTTCAGCGTTGGTTATCGGTCAAACGAAAGCCGCGAGCAGCGTCTGCTGTCTCTGAAGGCTGCCCGGAAGAAAGCGCACCTTAGACCGGCATCACGCGAGCTTTCTTGCCGCGTTTCCTGCCCGCTCTTTTCCCGTCAAAAAGGGGGAAAAGTGCCGCGGGAAGTCGCAACGAGGTAAAGGCGGAAGGTGGTGGGTAAAAGCGCGCGGAAAGAGGGGAGACGCGGGGGGCGGAGAGGGGCACAATAGGCGAGAACGAAGACGTTTGGACCGAGCCCCAGACGGGCGAAACAAAAGGCGCGATGTTGGGAACGAGAAAATGCTTCGCCTATGAACGCTGCGAGCGTAGACAAAGCGGGACGGATCTTCTGTTCACAGGAAAATATTTAATCCCTTCGATCGACGGACCCCTCCCGGGTGATCGCGGAGACGCAACCACAGCGTCGTTTCGCGCTGAAGTGTTTCACCCAAACAAGTGCTATACTGCCACTATAATTACAATTCCTAAAGCGTTCTTCCCTGGCAAAGGAGTCCCCGCAATTTTTAGCTGGACAGCTAGCAAGCAATCTCAGGACAATGGAACTGGACAAATCAATCGCCGATTATATACCACGCCCTTCGGGAGATCGTTCCCGTGAGACGGCCGACATTCGCATTCAACTAAAAATCGCGTGGGAGCCGTCCATATAAACGATGGCACCCCTATTCTCTACAACCCCCGCAAACATTCCAACCCGGGGCGAGCAGGCGCGCTCCGTCGATTCGAATTCATTGATAGAAAGTCGGCCACACATACCCTTACGGCATTTATCATCAAATAAGGCCAGGGGTTTTCATTAGTCTGGGGGAAAGAGCGCCGCGAAATATGGGAAAATTGGAATCTCCTCTCCGTGGCCCGTTTTTCCGGAGGCAGACGACGAGACTTGGCACGGGGAACGAACCTTTGGCTCGGGCACAGAGGAGACGGATCGCGCGGGGGGTGGGTTGGAAGGGGTGTCGAACGGAAGGGGGACGCTGGAAACTAGCGAAATGTCGATTCGCGGCGACGGTATCGAGCGGGGGGGGGGGGGGGGTCGCGTTTATTTGTTCGTCGGAAACAAAGGTCGAGCAACAGGCCCTCCGCCCTTTCCTCGCCCTACCGTGGCTGCATTCCGCCAGTCGCTTCCGGCACCTTTAACCTCGAATCGACGGCCACCCTGTCGCCAATTGGAAACTACTTCGGGACGATAACACCGTGAAAGAAATCCGGGACGAGACGTGGGTAGCCTCGGAGGCCGGTTTATCGAAAGAAGGATGTCCATTGTTGCTCGAAATTCGGAATTGAATCCCGCTCGCAGGGATGGTCGAGGGTGCCGAATCCGTCGTATTAAAACGAACTCGTTCGTAATCGACCGCGAGAAACTACCCTCGCTGTGCATCGATGAAATTTCTCGTTCTTTTTATTTTACTTTTCGATCGATTCGACTGGAAATATTATTTCGGTGGTATCCCGCGTCCGAGAGGGTTGGATGAATTTTTAGGGGACGGTTTCGCCCCCTGCAGTCCAAGTTTACGAGCGAGAAGCAGCGTAAAGTCGGAGGAAATTCGGATTTATGTGATTGTATCTTTTACGAATCGCGTTCTGTTCTAGTGAAAGTTTCGTTTATCGCGCGCGTTTCGCTTCCCCTACAGCACATTGGTTGCCGAAATGTCTCAGTTACGTTGCGGTTTGATATCTGAAACATTGCACGGAATATTGCCGAAAAGTTGCAAGTAAACTGCTATGTCCGCAACATTGCAGGATATATTTCTGCAACATTTCTGAGTTTTTACAGCAATGTTCGCGCAACATTCCTGAGATTTTACAGCAATGGTCGCGCAACATTTCTGAGATTTTACAGCAGTGTTCGCGCAACATTTCTGAGATTTTACAGCAATGTTCGTGCAACATTTCTGAGATTTTACAGCAATGGTTAAGCAACGTTTCGGGCAGTAGGGCCAAAAATAAAAATAACGGTATTTTTATTAATTATATATATCGGACGCGTTCTCCGAGGGGGGCGATGACACGAATGTGTGCAGAATCATAGTAGTATAACGTCCGCGTATCTTTATTAAATAGAAAATTATTTTACCCCAGGCAGATTCGAACCCGCGACCCGTAGCACCGTAGACGAACACTATACCGCTATATTGCACGGCAATGTTTCCACAATGTTGCAGGAATATTGCAATGCAACCTGCAACCAAACGGCAACATTGTAATGTACTGCAACGTGTGTGCAACGTTCCTGCAACAAAGTGTGCTGTAGGGGTTAACGGATCGAAAGAGCTGCTGATAGTTACGTGTTTTTTTCGGCTCATTAAAGCTCCACTGGTTCATTGTTTGAGTGGTGTACTTGTAGCAGTTGTTGCTCCGCAAAACTGAAATTGGATTTCCAAAATCAAAAGCGGATTTTCAACTGAAAATCGGATTTCTACCTCCCTCAAAACTCAAAATTGGATTTCCAAACTCAAATTTGAGGTAGAAACTGAGGTGTTTGTTGCCGCGCAGGAGAATGTATAGAATTTGTGTTTGGTAAATCGAAAGCACAAACTGTAAATATTGGGGAATTCAATTCTTCTCAATCGTGATAAAGGATGTTCAACTTCCACCACGTGAAAACATATCCCTTTCTTCACGTGTACTGTACTGCCATTTTATTCGAAAGGGCGTAGCACAAAAATGGTGTATCTATTATGTAATATTAAATAAGAAAGACATGTCTGCATTGAAACTGAAGATATAACAGCTTATATTTAGGGCGCATGTGAAATCGATTTTGAGCGTTTCCACCACAGATATCTACCCGAAATATTTTACGGGTTTGTCACAAATATTTAGACACCTTTTTATTCATACTTAATATTTACCCTAATCCGATTTATATAAAATACCGATCATAACATAAAATACTAAAAGTCATATATCTCAGAGCCACCTTTTGGCCAGACACGCCCTTTCGAATTAACACGGCGTGTAGCATATTAACTATTTTATTATACACTGATTAATGAAACATTTGCCTTGTTCCTTCACAACTCTGCACACCACACAGGAAAAAATCATGACTTGAATACCGAATTCATATCACTGCCATTCATTTACACACCTTTACACCTTCGTGAATTCCTTCGATAATCGAATTGAAGCGGACCAGGAAATTACGCACTTTGTTACTTTTAAAGGAATTAACGCCTGCACGATATTAATGCACTCGCATCGTGTCCAGGAATATTGAAACGAATAACACCAAAGCTGATTAACCCCCTCGCATGTTTGCTACAGAATTCCAATATCGGGGAAACTTGCTCGACGAACTATCATAAACGAAAGAATATTGTCCGTGTTGCGTCGGTTATCGTGCAACTGTACGGCCAATGGATGCGTAATTGCGAGATTCGGATCGATACTCGCTTATTTCTGAAGTCGGGAGCGGCTTCCATGCTACGTTCCAAAGGATTTGCATATCTACGAGTGCAGCGCGCCGTAGATATGTGTAAGAGGGAATTTCAGGGAGCGCTCGAGAAAGGAAATCGGAACCGCTGCGGGGTGGATAGGGACGGAAGTACGGCGAGCGTGGCTCGAGAGGGTGGAAACGGCGCAGACCGAGGTTCCGTTACGGCGATACTCAACGGGGTAGCGAGAAGGTCGCGTAGCTATTTGTAATTGTAATTACCAGGGGACCAATTCATTACACCGCCAAGAAATGTACGGTAGACCGACGTACCTCATTCCGCGAACGTTAAGTGCAGTCGCTCGTCTACTTACGAACGTCCCAATTGCGACTTCACGTGCATTGACGGCCGCCCAATGAACTTATAACGAGAAACTATTCTCACAGGCTAGCTCCCTCGGCAATTTTAATCATCAATCGGCACGTACATCACCTCGGGTCACCACTCAAACGAAGCGGAAACTCTGTAATTTCGCTGCTTAAAGTTGAAGTTCTATTAAATACAAACACGGAAGAATGTGTTTGAATTTTCAGATATTTGACGTATCCAGGCCAGGACAGGGAGCAGATTCCATTCGATTCCATTGATTTGCAGGGCTGGGGGAAATTTGAAATAGTTTGAGGGAAAATACTAAAAACTGAAATATTTCCATAAGGAAATACTATTTTATTTTTGTAAAAAAATGGAAGCAAATCCAGATGTATCCTTTTACCCAATGTTTATTATTAGCATAGAGATTAAAAAAAAGTTGGTATGAAGTATACATTTGCTTTAAAAATGACGGTGCTGACTGTTAAACATTTTAACGTTCGTCTGTGGTTTTGCTGAAATATTGGCCGTAAAAAGTGACGTAATCCAATTTCAAGCTGTGATTCTTGTTTGTTACGTCCGTAGTTTCCCGCGCAACCAATAAAAGCTGAAATTAAAACGGAATTGTTAAATTGGTGGCCGAAAAACGGCGATTATTTCAAGAAAAATTCGGTCGCGTTTGTGGGTTACTAAAATTCCGCGACTTTTTAATTTTTTTATGAAAATCTCGAGTTTTTACGGACCATATAATAGGTTCCGCGGGAAATGGCACATGTTTTATACCTCCTGTAATTTTTTCAAGTCGATCTGAACCTCCGTTAATTCGCAAATACGGCAAAACCAAAAGGAAAAAAACACGCGTTTAAAGTTTCTGAGCAAAGTCGACGCTATAAGTTACCGCTTGACCTTTATAGCTGCCAAATCAACAATTTTGCGAATTTTAATATAAACCAAATGCCATTTTATTCAGAAAAGATAATTCTTTCGTACAATGCCCTAAAAATCGAATTTCGACTGCCTAGTCCCCTTAAATAAAATACTGTTTGAAAATACTATTTCACTTAATGCTTAAACCAAATACCTACTATTTGAAATACTTAAATCACTTACTATTCGAAAATATTATTTCATTAAATGCTGAAATCGTGAGCAGTCAGTCAGTCATTATTTGAAATACTAGATATTCTTTGAAATATTATTATTCGAAGCACAATTTTCTTACACTTCAATGAAATACTCATTTCCCAATAGTATTTTTATGAGTTAGTATTAAAATATATATTTAAAATACTATTTCTTTACGTAACTACGATTTCAAAGAATAGTTTACTTATCAAATCCTGTATCACTCGAAGAAATAAAAATATTTATTTCAATTCATCTATTTCCTAAATCTATTTTCCCCAGCCTCGGTGACCTGACCAGACACTAAGTGTAAGTGGAAGTCAGCGGATGCAAATGGAAAGAGAAAGTCGTACGCGAGCCTGCTGGAACTGGGCGTCACGTTTCCCCGTGATTCAAAAGTGGAATGCCGCGCGTGTTCGCGAGAAAACGTGTCGGGGACCAAGTAGAATGACCTTTGTCTCGTCGCGCCAGGAAATTCGAAGGCGTTCGCTGGGAGCAGCAAAATAGAATCTTCCTTTGTCACGTCGCTTCCGGTCAGGGGGTCCCGGATGTAACGAGCTGAGCGGACTCGGAAAGCTCGGCGAATATCAAAGAAAATGAGATAATTTCGCGAAGCTCGCGAGGCGTGGTGGACGGGCGGAGATCGTCGTTACTGGAAGAAATAATAACGGGCCGGACGGAGCATCGCTGGTACGATTGCCCGATGATAAACGGGTCCGCCGTGACGCTTGCATCGTTAAGCCTCTGGAGCCATGAATTTTTACCCGTTTAGCCGGCACTGTTACGTAACTCCGTGTTTCGGAATACTCGTCGTTACAATCGCGAGATGTTAAAATCGCGGAGATTGTAGGCAGCAACTCCGCTCGCTTTTCGAATCTATTAACCTTGTTACTTGTTATCACGCCTGCAATTCGGGCGAAAAAAAAAAGATTCAGTTCCATCATGATAGAATTTGTTTCAGCGGATTTAACCGAACTGCGCTCTCTCGCAATTCGAAATGCCAATTTCACCCTCCCGATACGAAGCTTTTTCGTTTTTTTAATGGTTTTTCCCTTTTATCCGACAGAATGAGTTTGAATTTTATTTTTTAACTCGTCGGAGATTGATCGCGACTTTTCCGAGCGTAAGGAATTTTAATGTGACGGGAGGGGACGGCGCGATTTCCGAGATCAGGCAGAAAATCTGAATGCAATAAATCCTGCTCCAAGCACGCAGCAACGTAATTGAACGATACCGCGGTTTTATTTATCGCCCCCGAGAGATTTTTTTATTCATCTCGTCGGCGGCGATGTACGCGGAAACAAAGTAATTTTGGGAATGTCGGGAATAAGTTACGCTGCCGTCGGTGACAGCATTCAGTGAACGCTCCGAAAATGTTTTCGGCCTCATGAATAATTCAGTCGGAGTCAAATTCAAATTCGATATTTGCAGATTATGTGGTCCCAGCCGGCACGCTCACTTTTAGGCCGCGTCTCTGTGTTTATTAACGGCTCCTAGCGGTATACAAGGTTTCGACATGGAAATCAGATGTTCTCGAACCTTGGAAATAATTATCAGATTTTTGTAAAAACTAGGGAGCACTTCTCTTGTAAGAAATTTACAGTTGAAAATGAAAAGTTTGCAGCTTTAACGAAATTCAAAATATAATTTCATGCTTTTTGTTGCTTTACAGTTGCTCTTCTTATTTTCTCGAAACATGACATCAAGCATACGGGCAGAATAATAATGTTTTCGCTCGAATTTATATACCTGTAAACGCCCATACAGCACACTCCCATGGTAGGAAGGTTCCATGAAGAATCCTATGTCCGCCCTTTTGGAACATTCCACGGAACGTTCCGGCCATTCTCTGGCAATGCTCACGGAGCGCTCAGGACATTCTGTGGCAATGCTCACGGAGCGCTCAGGACATTCTCTGGCAATGCTCACGGAGCGCTCAGGACATTCTCTGGCAATGCTCACGGAGCGCTCAGGACATTCTCTGGCAATGCTCACGGAGCGCTCAGGACATTTTCTGGCAATGCTCACGGAACTGTTCGTAGATTTTACAGCGATGTTGTTAGGAAGGATAGGAAATGTAAGGGAAATTGATTAAATTACAATAAATATTGGCAATATTCATATATTTTTTTGTACAAGTGGACAACAGCAGCAGCAACAATAAAACAATAAAAAAAATAATAGTATCGATATGTATCGATACGGTATCAGTCCTATCTTATAAAAAATATATGTAAATAAAACTAATCTGAACATAAAATATGAAATGATACAGCACAAAATAGATATATTTGTAGGGTAAGTCCGGTATAGTTCGACCACCAAGATTAAGACTGACGCAAGAGAGGACACAGTGTGTCATTGATACAAAAGAAATGGTAGAACCCATGTACATACTATTTGTAGGTTATGTCGAACTCCTTAAAAGGAAATATTTTTGTTTGTTTCATATAGATTTCCGTTGGTTACGGAACATGGGTCTGGGCCAGAATTTAGTACATTCCTACAACGTACAATTCATTGTGTTATAATTATTTTGAAAAACACTGTTGAAAAACTCTGGTGGATCTTCTCAAACCCGCGTATGTGCAGTTTCAGGCTCTTCTGCCCTCTTTACTTAAAATGTACTTACAGCATGCAGCATGTAATGAACCTGGAATAATACATGCATTTATTTTACAATTTTACAATTTTAAGTGCTGAAATATGATAGGGGAAAGGTGGGATAGTTGATCAGCGGGGATACATGATCACATCAGGTTTTTAATTAATATATTGACAATTTGTGCCTGCTGTCACGCTATCGTGGTAATGTTTACATTATCGCAACACTTCGCGTTGCAGTTTTCTTTTGGGAGCATAGAATAATGTTGTTAGAAGCTTCGAACTTATTTGCAGCCAAAAAGTAAATATTTCGGTCTGCTTGTTCTTCCTCCTTTTCGAGTAAATGTTGCATATTCAACGATTTGAAGTATACTAAGTAAAAACGGCATTTTCTGGTCTATTAATGCTATTTATTGATTGATCTAAATATTTAAGGTAAGTTCAATTTTTCATCTTTTTCAGATCGAGTGCATTGAGGGATACTTGATCAGTGTGTGAGGTGGGATACTTGAACAGCTGAAAATGCTTTAAAAAAGAACCATAGAACGGCAATGAAACAGAAAAATACGGCAAAGAAAGTGAGAAGGAAAATCTTTTCCTCATCATCATCTTAATCAGATGATATCTAAGTGAAATGTCTTTTAAGAATGCATTTATGTTGTTTTATGTCATAAAGTTTAATTCTTCGGTTTCAGTTTTTCAGTAATTCCTTCAAGTTTGTTATAGTTTACTTTCTTTTTATGATATTCCCTTTATTTCATGTTATTGACGAAGATAATAAATACTTTTTAGAAAGTTAATGTGTTATTTACTCTTAACGTTCACTGATCAAGTCTCCCCTTCAGTGGGGGATACTTGTGCATAACGTCACTGCCAGAAAATGTTGAAATTCTGTCATTAAAATTAGTTTTCAGCTCTCAAATTTGTCAAAGTATATTGAGAATACTGTAAGAATCACAACTTACATAATTAAATACAAACAAAGCAAACCATTATTATTATTTTAATGAAAAAGCAAAACTGTGATCAACTATCCCACCTTTCCCCTAAATAATAAATTTACTTACTCATTGCTAATTTTAGTACATGTCTGAATGTACTGAATGATTGTTTTTGCTATTTTCCGTACCAACTATATTTTTCTGTCACATAATCCTCTATTAATTTATTTGATCCTTTTCAGTAAATGAATCTATAAAAGGTGATTAATAAATTATTTTAGTCATGAAAAATGGCATCATTACAAACAGCATTCGTGTAACGTCAAACACAGGGTGCATTAAAGCGAAGCAATGAAAAGATAACTATCACCATTACTTTAAATAATTAAACGGAAAGTGAAATGAAAGTTATACCGTACATGCATGTTTACAAGGAAACTGTGAAAAGTAAAAGCTTGTAGCACAGAAAGCAGAGAAATATATGTATTTTAAATAATTAAACAATTGCAGTTGGTTAATAAGCATCAAATATGTTATATTAGTTATTTTAACTAAAAAATAAGCTCCTTAGTTTAAATAATTCATATCTATTACTTGCAAAAGATCTGTTTTTATCCTGTCCAAATATAGTAGGGATGCTTGCAGGGAGAAAACAGCCTTTAGAATTGCCTTCTTGGAAACAGTGTTTTTCAAAATGATTATAACACAATAAGGCGTTGTTTGAATGTACGAAATTCTGGCGCAAGCCCATTTTCTGTAACCCACGGAAATCTATATGAAACAAACAAAAATATTTCTTTTTATGAAGTTCGACTTAACCTACAAATAGTATGTACATGGATTCTATATACTTACCTGTGATATGTGAAACCTTCATCCAATTCACTCAGGTCTCCTGCGCCACAAGACACACACGTTCTAACCATTTTTATTATTTACAAGCAATTAATAAGTAATCACGCTCTAACTATTTACACTTGTGCTTCCTTACGTGCTTTGGCTTTGCAACCTGTCGCGACGCATGTGAGCGACATCACACAATGCCTGGAGCTTCACCACGCGGACTTGCGATTGCGAAGTTCCATCAGAGCCAATATTATTATTATTTGTATTATTATTATTGATAGCAATTAGAGAAAAGTCGATATAAGAATCGATTCTGGAACCTTTGTTGTAAAATGTCCTAAAAGTTGCCTCAGCATTGCCAGAGAATGTCCTGAGCGCTCCGTGAGCATTGCCAGAGAATGTCCTGAGCGCTCCGTGAGCATTGCCAGAGAATGTCCTGAGCGCTCCGTGAGCATTGCCAGAGAATGTCCTGAGCGCTCCGTGACCATTGCCTGAGAATGGCCGGAACGTTCCGTGAGGCTGGCAGGAAGGTTCCAAGTGGCAATGTTCCACCGCCACATGGCTGGAATGTTCAAGGAAGGTTCCTGTGTCCGCACCGAGGCAACATTCCACGGCAACCCCCATGGAACCTTCCTGCAAGCTTCGGGCAACGGAGTGTGCTGTATGGGCGGGCGCACCAAGGGTGTGAAATTACTCTCGGCGCACTTGCGGGTTCAGTTTCAAAAGCTTAGTTAACCAACACGGGAATTCATCGAATGCTTCTACATACCGTTCCATTTTCCTTGTCCAGTTATATCTGCGCGCTGCATTTCGCAAGCAAAATATTTAACAAACGTGTATGGAACATTAAATTGCTTGGGTCCCTTTGTTCGTATATTGCTGCATGAAATCTGGTGTGCATAGAGGATGGCGCTAGATAGAGGACGTCCGGATATATCCCTTGGATTTTATGCCGCAAAGAATGTGTAGAATATAATTTACATCCCTCTGAATTTTTTCTTGCTCATTTTTATTCGAGATATTACTTTTTTTTTATTAATAAAACCACATAGTTTATTCTTTACATATTGTACCAGCAATTAAGAGGACTATGAAGCCACTTTGAAATTCAAAATTCAAAATAATATAAACAAGTAAGAAGTCCAAGTGTGTTACATTTATTTAATAACTATGTAAAATATCATCTTAATCGGAGGAGACTATATTCATCTCTGTTATTGTTGAGAGTCATCTAAATGATGTACTACAACTTATTTGTACTTTCAAATCCGACAGGGACACTTAAATTTTCTGTTTCGACAAAGTATTTAAACGCATATATGTTTACGAATACGTTTGGTTTACGCTTTATTCTCTGGCATCGTAACGACGCAGAAGTGGAAAATATCAGTGAAAGAATGCCGTTGTTACGAGCCGAGGCTGAGGGCAATGAGAATGGCGGCTGCGAGGCCGAGGATTGAATTTGTTTAGAGTTTGTTAGTAGCGGACGAACCGGGGTCTGGTATCCCCGGGAGCCGCTATAAGGAGGTTGGATGTCGTGGACGAACCGGGGTCTGGTATTCCCGGGAGCCACTAGGAAGGTAAGCTTTCACGGACGGACCGGGGTCTGGTATCCCCGGGAGCCGCTAGGAAGGTGGATCTCGTGGACGAACCGGGGTCTGGTATCCCCGGGAGCCACTAGGAATGTTAGTTTAGCCTCGTAACTTTATAATATGATACACGTTGAGCGGTAAAGGAGTATCTATGTGGGTTGGTCTCGAAGAGGAAATTCAGATGACGATTGATTCAAATAAAAGAACTCTGAATTAGAAATAACTAATTATATTCTATAAGTTCAGTCTTTTACAATTGTTTCAGTGTTTGTTTGTCGCGGTACCTAAGTCCACCTCTCGGTTTTAACGCACTGAGAAATGCGGGGGTCTCAAAGAGTTTAATGATTACAACACCTATCAGCAACTCTACGTACTGTATGGTTAAAGTTGAAATAATACTTGAAGGAGAATGTTACTCGATCCCGTAAGACTCTTTCGTCTAAACGTACTAAACTTGAAATGAGCCCCCGAGTGTGGATTCGTGGCCCTTTTTATACAGTGAAATTCGGCTAGAAAGTAGTGGGGATATGAGTGCCTTCATTGAATATTAGGTTTTCGGGGAAAACTCGGTTGCATCACACCACCGCAGGAAACGGTGACCCTGCCGGGTCACGTGCATTCCGGACACCCGAAAGGGTTAAAAAGTCAAAGATAGATCTGCGTACGTAACACCGTAATGCGGGCCGAATAAAATTTCCCATCTCCATTCCACCATGAACTTTTGAATCGCGGGGAAGCTGGCGAATTGCTTTCCAAGGCATTTCTTTCCGCTGTAAATGCACTTTTCACCTAATAACTTCAGTATGGATCGCGGGGATGCGGAGTTCCGTGCTCTTCCGCTTCGCTGATATTATTAAAAGTTAGCGTCAAGAACCAACATTCCCCGAATTCCTGTTTGCAGTGCATGTTGCGAGATCTGTCGAACATTTGAACATGGTGAAACTATTAATCTTGAAATTCTTATATTATTAAAACGCCCTGCAAAGAGTTAGATTCGTACGATAATTATCCAGGCATCACCACAAATAAATATTTAGATTCATAATACTCGAATCACGAAGGGAAAATAAATAATTATCGAAACCTGTAAACTATCAGTACTTCTTTACTTCGTTTACCTTTTATATATTTTTTCTGTTTTCTTTCCCTGCAATCATTCTATCATCGAATGGTTAAATACCTCAATTTTACGATTCTGTATTTATAATACAACTTCCAGCAAAGTATTATAACAGCAAATGTGATCGTAAAATATTCATCGGAAGTTATTAGCATATAAATGGGTATTAGAAATGCGTATGGTCCACCGTAGAGCTGCAGTCGCCTGTTTCTCTTGTTACGTGCATTTCGTGGCAAGTTAGTGGAAGCTCCGGGGCACAATCTCACTCCATCGACTAGTTGAATTTGAGTTCACGGTAGTTATCATTCACACACGTTTCAACGTTCATCGGTCTGCTTCGGGCGTACTAAAGTGTACTGAGGTGTAAGACGGAGGTTTCTAATCCGTCGTAAAATATGCACATTACTCATTCCGCCTGTGAATATTCCTCTGTCTTGCTGAGGAATAATATCGTGGTTAAATTAACAGTCTGCTGTTAAAATTGACCAGTTGTATCACGAAGGAAAATTAAAAGTTTCTAATAAATGTGAAATTGTTACCGGAAACGACGAAATGTAATAATGGTATAATTTGGGAGTCTTAGATGTAACTTCTAATAATTGTACTCTTTTATAATATTCAAGACACTGGACAGTTTGAGCGATGTGAGAAGATATGGAAGAGTGTGATTGATTCATCTGTCTGGAGTGCAGAGGAAGAATAATATAATATAATGTAGCAAGTAGAAGTGGAGCGTTTGTAGTCAGACGCGCCTCGCAATCAGCATAAAACTAAAATTGCACCTCTCCAGAACTTATCTCAAAGATTGTTTTATGTACAAATTATACAGGTTAATGAGAATCCTAGAAGCAGACAAATTTACTAGAATTAATGGGGTATTCTACTGTGACATACGATTTTTTTTAACTTCTTTCAGTAATTTTCTTTTACAGATTTAATGAAAGATTTTTATTAATAACCAGGCGTGGCAGATTAGGTGTAAGTAGAATTTTTTTCACTAGAACTGTTTGTATAGCTTCTCTCGAAACGGTGTTTTAGAAAATGGTTGCCACGATATCTCAAATTCTAAGGGCCGATTGAGCCCAGCTTGTGTACACATCTGCAGCAGATGTGTCGCTATCGTCCTTAGCAGAATTGGGCGAAAATATGTTTCTTTTCTAATTTTCTTTAATTTAATAACCCGAAAAAGACGAAGGACAATCGCGAAATTCGACACTTAATATTCAAATTACAGCCACGTTAGGAATTTTTGAAATTACAATCGTAATCTGCTACCAACCATAGTAATGCCCGAATAATTTAAGAATCTTTTTGATTATTTTATTTCGGATGAACAGAACGACCAGAATCGTGGCAACAAATCGATAAATTTTTATCGAGGGTGGTCAGCTTTCATGGGCTGTGGCGCCACCTTTATTTCATATTTTCAACCAAAAAAAATATTTATTCATAGCTTAAGATGTAATAAATATACAGTAAAAAGTTCAGCATAAAAATCTTTCACTAGGTGCATAAAAAAAATTCCCGAAGAAAGTTGAAAAAATCGCATGTCACGGTAGAAGACACCCTTAAGGGGTTAGGCCACCTTGGACGGAGCAAAATTGCAGTCATTTTCGGCATTTTTTTTAGGAAGATAATAAAATAAACAGAAAATTTAATATGAAGCCTGCTATTATACAACTCTCGCCGGAAAGAAATCTTATTTCTTTTCTTACAAAATGGCGGCGGTAGAGCCGTGATACGTAAGATCTTGTGGAGCGACGTTTTCCACGGTGTTCAATCTCACGGCTATACCGTTTGACTTAGAACAAAAAACCAAAAAGCTTTATTTTCTGCATGCCTAAAACTATGGAAGTACGTAGCGGTTTTGCGATATCTTGAATATGTTCTGTGGAATTGACACTTTTATAAACAAAAAAATGCATTTTTTCTCTCCATGGTCACCATTTCGAGACAAATTAATGTTTCTGGATTTCCCTACGTACTTCCATAGTTTTAGGCATGCAGAAAATAAATCTTTTTGGTTTTTTGTTCTATGTCAAACGGTATAGCCGTGAGATTGAACACCATGGAAAACGTCGCTCCACAAGATCTTGCGTATCACGGCTCTACCGCCGCCATTTTGTAAGAAAAAAAATACGATTTTTTTCCGGCGAGAATTGTATAATAACAGGCTTCATATTAAATTTTCTGTTTATTTTATTATCTTCCTAAACAAAATGCCGAAAATGACTGCAATTTTGCTCGAAACAGCACTAAACTAGACAAATTTTTTTACTGATACTATGAGGTTGAAAATTATTTATTTTCTTCTTATGTGTAGAGCATGTGTTAGTGCATATATTGTATAAATACTGTACAAAAATATTAAAAAATGACCGAGTTATTTGTTCTCCCGCGAAGCTCGTCCGCCGTTACACGCGTGACTGACCTAACAAATTATAACACCCAGGTTCGTCTGAAATCAAAAACATTATGATTTTCGTGTTCCTCAATAAAATACCTACAATGTAGCATACGGATTTGAGGAAAAAAAATTATTGCACAAATGAGAGCAAAGTGAAGAAAATGATACATTTTTCACGTGAAAAAACGAATTTAAACCATTAATTATATACGAATGGGTTATCGGATGGAAAAACTGATATGCTACATGGTAGATTTATACCATTAAGAATATGCGTACCAAGTTTGAAATCAATCGGACCAATAGTTTTGGAGATATTTCATAGGTCACCTTTGAAAATGTAGTTTCGAGAAAAACGCAAAAGAAGAAAAGTAGAATGGTCGCTACCTGCTGCGGAATATCGACATCCGCGCCTCGTTTAAAGTCTATAACTCGGCTATTTTGAGGAATTTTTGCGTCTACCATGACTCAAATTATTCTTAAAACTTCACGTAATAAGAAAATGCAAAAAAAAAAGAAATCGATTTTTCAAAACTTTCAGGGTGGCGTAACTCCTTAAGTCACACATCCGTTTACCTTTATAGGAAGAGCATAAAAGATGCTCCTTTCTGTCCTGTGTGAATCGAACAATTCTGTGTTCTCCTAAGATTCACCATCGTGTCTACCTAATATTCCACTACGTAACAAAAATCGGAACCCGACTCCTTGCGCAACCGCGGCAGAATTCTCTTCAGTATCGTTCCATAGCAAAACATATTTTTGTGCCCCGTGTATCCTTTGCGACAGAGACTAAATTCGGATTCTCGACGGAAAGGGGCGCCCTGATTTGAGAGAATGGAATATTTAAAAGTAATGCACACTGAGGCGTCAGCCCACGGTCCAGATTGCATCTGACAGACTATCATAGAACTCACTGCGCATTTCCTTCCCGAAGGGAAGGTCGCATTTCCTTTTCGCGAAAGAGGGGGGAAAGCAGGAGAAAATACGAGCACCCTCGTGCCTCCAAGAAGCTCTTTTCCACGAGGATGGGTCCTCCCGACCAGTCGCCTCGGCAAGCAATCTCGCGAAATTGCGCCGCGCGATTTCACGTCGTTTCGCAGACGTTACTATTCGCGCTCCCGTCGTTCCCTTTTTCGGATCCTTCGAGTTTCATTTGCACGGAGGCCGGGGAAACGGGACGGGGCTTTTGGGGGGCGAAACAAAAATAACAATCGAAACATGATACGGACTCGAAGAAAGCTTAACGAGCGAACGAAGAAAAGCGATTCGGGTTAATCCCCGCGCAGAACCGCTCCGGACGCGCGCTGCCGTCGCTGATAAATGATTTCCATGCATTAAAAAGGGGATAATCCCGGATCGAAGATTGATTTTTACCATGCACAGGCGAAATCAGGATAATATCAATCATTGACTTAATTGAGCGTTGATGGATTGGTTAAGGGACAATTACAGAAAGGGAAGGATTTTAGAAAATCTTAATAGTGTAAAAATTTATTGGACTATCACAATTTTACGTCACATTCGGAGAAGGTAAGTCTAATAAATCTGTGAATGCAAGAATATCTACTAGAAATACCTAATTAATGATGTACTTAAGAAATGAAATCAATTCAAATATTTTTCGTAATGAAAATAGCGTTTTTCTTTTAGCAGTATGCGTGTTCTCAATACCGCCTACCGGAGAACAATGGTTTCGATGGAATGCTTGTTACAGGTGAGGTCACGAAATGTGCGGAGCAACCGAAATAAAATTTAATTGTCCAATATGTACATCGGAACGTAAAAAATAAAATATTTTAAAAATCAATATTTTCAAATTTCTATATTTTCAAATTTCTATATTTTCAAATTTCTATATTATTCTAATAAAAATGAAATCAAAGATGGATAAAAAGACATTTATAGAGCAAGAAATAATAAAAGCACATGTGAAAATGACTTTAAAAACTCATATATACATGAATTAATCAATATTTCTTGAGTAGGCGATATTAGGTACACTTTTTTCAGGACCCGATTTTTGCATGTCTTACGTTTTTTGAGTCCTAATTAACAATTTGTAGGTTTCAACGATTCTAACATATGCTACATGAAAGATGAATAATTTCTCTTTACTTTGAAACGAACTGCATGGAAAAATATCAATTATTATTCAATCGACAGCGATTTAACTTTTGCCTGACGATATTAGGTACAGGCACCCTACGTACACTTAGGAGGCGAAAAAGTAGGACAGATTTGAAGAATTTTTTTCAGTGGAGAAATGTTTTTATCAGAAAAACGTTATATGCATTAGAAAGGTCATACTTTTGTCTATAAAATGTGAAGTTTTCATTAAAAAATTCGGAGAAGATGCTGCATGGTAACCATTGTATCTTCGCTGCTTTTCATCTGAATCAAAAATGGAAATATTATTCTTAAAGTAGATAAAAAAAAACTAGTCCTTCTTGTAGCCGATTATTTTTTTTTTCAATTTGTCGCAAAGGGCGGGCATATGACTTTTGCGACAAATTGAAAAAAATTGTTAATCTTAAATACTTTAAGAATAATTTAAACGTAGATATGATGGTTGCCGCAGACGCCTTTTCTGAAAAAATAACCGTTCTACGGAAGCAGCTACCACGCAGCTTCTTCTCCGAATATTTTAATTAAAATTTCAGATTTTATAGACAAAAGTATAACATTTCTAATGTAGGTATATTACTATATAATGATTCTTTGATAAAAATATATCTCCACCGAAAAAAATTCTTCAAATCAGTCCTACCTTTTCGTCTCCTTAATGGAGATGGAAACATTATTCTAAATAGAATTCATACAATAAAGATTCTGATTATGTTTATTTGGGGCAAAAGTAGTGGATACTATTTCTATTTGTCTACACCCACTACTGACGTATGTAACGTGAATAACTCTGGATTTAATATACTTTTCTTTCTGCTTTCTTGTTAATTAGGAATGCAATGAAGTTTGTAAGAGGTTTAGCATGAAAACTCCTTTTCTATGTTCGCCTGGGTCTTTGAATTCGAACGTGCATTTACAGGAATATGCTGGGTGAATGGAATCGAATAATAATTAGATTCCCATTTCAAACGTAAGGGAATAAATCATAGTAGGGAACGGTAGAGAAATGGAGGTTATTACTTTCAGAAGACGTATTCTACCTGGTACACAAAATTCACGCTGCATCCAAGCAATTTACCATTCAAGTAGAATTTTTCCTTCTTGGGTGCAGCCTTAAACCATCGCTTATTCCTGATTCTCACAGTGGAAATGAGGTTCTTAAATATATTTCAACCACAAAAAAAGTTTAATGTCCCTTTACAAATCAACATCTTAAATAAGAACGTATATCTTAGTGTCACAAAAATTCCATTTAAATGTTACTAATCATTTCTTCACGGACGGTAAAAAATTAAAAAAACACGTACACACGAAGGTACTAAAATACATTTCCCTTGCACGACTGAAAATTCACACAAAATCTATTCAAAACCACAAGCCAGTGATTCTCCAGTAAGTTAATATCGCAGCATAACATTACCCCGTATAAATTTCCGATTTTAAAGAAACATCCCCCTCAAGCAAACCAATTCTCCATAAAACTCGTCCGACAGTTTGTACCCCTCCTCATCTTGGAGCTCCGATCAGGCATAAAATTAATAACTTATCTTGGAGATTGGAGTCTCGCGTGTACCTACACGGCGAAGCTGCAACAAATAGCCTATCGGTGGTATCGCCGGGCGCATCCGGGACCCGCTTGTTTTCGCGGCAATTTTTTCCAATGACAGGGCGAAAGAGAGAGAAGGAGATCCCGGCTGCAGCCCTTTGTTCTCTCGGTTGCCGTCTGTCTCGTGAAAAAAGTAGGCCCAGTGGGGATTAAAACCAAGCATTCGCGTTACGTGCAGCGGGTTAGATCGCGGGGGCGAGTATGTCATTTAGTGGCTTTGTTCGGCCGTATGCATCCCGGGCGCACACTTCGCCAGCAGTCGCTCACACGAGCAGAATTCTCCATAACGTTACGCGCGCGAAGGATGGCGCGTGTGCGCTGGGACTCGAGTGAACGCAACGCTGATTTAAACGAAATCATCGGCGCGTTTCTGTTAGTCATTTTATCGAACGTAATAAATATTATTACCGGCTCGGTGGAATATATCGAATTTTTTACATTGTCAACGTTTACGGTGTCGCTCGCGACGCTCCGCCGGCCTGCCGATAGCAGCCTTTTGTACTGATTGGCAGCGAGTCGTGCTCGGCGCGAGCGTGAATTATATTTTAATTTGAAACGCGGGCGAAAATTATCGTGACTTTGTTTGCGAGAACGAACTCGTTCATTTCGATGGAGTCGACGTCGATCTCTTTGTTGCTCGGGATAATTGGTGAAGATTTGTTTTGTTTAATTCAGTGGAGCGTGGCTGGTTGAGGTTGGGCGGCGTTGTGTGCGCGTCACGCAGATATCTTTGGGGCGAGGTAGCAATTGGCGATTTAAATGCTGCGGAAACGTGTGCGTAGAAGGTGAAACTGATTACCGAACTACGCCCTACTTTTAATCAAAGAATTTCTCGTGTGTAAATTGATACAGTAATTGTATTTATACGGCAGGTGATTGGAATGGAAGGGAGATTAAACAGTTTACTATATTAAATAAAATAATTTAGAATTTCGACCGTAAAGAATTTTTAAAAACTTTAAAAAACTTTAAAAACTTTAAAAACATTTATTTTAATTTTAAAATACATTTAATACATTTACTTTAAAAACGTTTATTTTAAAGTTTACTATATTGTCAAACATCCGCGAGTAGACGGGATAAATATAGGGATAGAGAAGTAAAGGAGATGTATCAGTTGCGTTAGTGGAATAGTCCGCCATTGGTCAGACGCAATTGATTTTTAGTTACTATAGCTATTCTTTGCCCACTTCTACAAGGAATATAATGTTCGAAATGCTTTCGACCCCTCTCCGAGTTACCGTAAACTGCGGGAACATTTTGCTATATAATATAAAAATTAACATTTCTACATTTGCTTTAAGTATCTTATCGTAACATTGCATCTTTTGTGAATGCACTACAAGCCTCGAAATGCATAAAATTGTTGTCCTTATCCCTCTTTAATACATGTTAAATACCTGCCAATGTTACCCCGCAACCGGGCAACATTGGCACTTCATAATATATAAATAGCACTAAAAAGTTAAAGTTTTACCCCATCTGAACTTACATTGACACTTAAATTTGTTTCTTTTCGTGTTCAATGTACCTACTCTGTTTTATATTTCTTTTCTTTGATTAATTAACATTTTTAAATTTGCTTTAGGTATCCATTATAACATTGCATCTTTTCTGAATGCACTACAAGTGTCAAAATGCATAAAATTGTTGCCCTTTTCCTTTTTAATAGAAGCCAATGTTACGCCGTACTGCCAACGTTCCCCCAGTCTACGGTACCCCACACATTGTTTCTCAAAAACTTCTACGTTTCAGAAAGCAAACAGCCCCAATTAGCCCCTAATTAGCAACCGGTTACAATTCCATGTTATCTATTCGCCTTCGCAGTATACACCGCAAACCTGCGCGTCCACAAACGGTGCTAATTAACAGCAATCAATAGCTGAACACTATTAACATAAATTAACAGGCACAAAATTCGTTTGCCAATTATTATTTGCAAATTGCAACAAATGCGAATAACCACTGGGGCGAGCACTCCGCGCCAAAAAAAGTGTATTATAAATACGACGCCGAGGGAAGGATATTCAAAAACGCAGATGGAAATATGTATAAACGGGGGTGTAATATCCATCCCTCTTATCAATGGCAATCCGCGGCACACTATTCCGCGGTCGTAAATTACAAACGAGCATCTCCACGATGCCGTCGTTTTCCCCATACTTTCGTGGACAAACATAAGCGGGCAAACACGGGGATTCGGCTCTCGTGAAAACTAAAGTCGTAAAATTATACGTGCCCCCCCCGCCGCCGCCCCCTGCGGGCGATTTCGCGGTCCGCTGCTCTCCGAGGACATATATATATATATGTACACACACGTATATACGTATACATCGAATAAGGGAGAAAGGGGTGCGTTCACCTATTTCAACTTCCCTCGAGGAGGCCGAAGAAGCGGAAGCAGAGGCAGGCCGGAGGGGGTTGGAAAAGTTGTTTGGCCGAAAGTACGGGAAACTCGGTCGTGGGCATCGATCGGGGCCCACCTAACGAGCTCTTGCTAACTAGTTTCGAGGGAGATCGTTGCTACGGACACCCTATTTAAATTCGGTTTTGTGCGCCGCAAAAACTAAACGGCAGGCTAGGCGGCGTTCTGTTCGAACACTTATGGAAAAACTTACCCGCGCCTTCGGCGTCTGCTTCAGTCCGATAGCTGGCTGGCTCCTGTTGCTCTGCAACAATAATTGAGAACGGTCAGCGAAATTAATTAACACGTTCTGCGACATTAATTAGGGCGGGCTGCTCTGCGGATTCTATTAATATTCAACGCGGCTACGGCGGAACTTTAATTATTCGAGGCGCGCCGAGTGGTTCGGGGGATTATAATTTACCTACTGCAAGAAGACGCGTCTTAAAATTCTACGTTAATGGAAGCGGTCTGGGAGGCTGAAACATCTCGTTCCCCCATTTTCTTTTCGATCACTGGTGTAACGGTAATTAATGCCGGGCAGTATTACTTCGAGTGTTTAATCAGGACCTTTGATTCAATCAATGGGGTCCCGGGACAATGGAATTTATATGCAGAGGCAACCATTTTCTGGCGGGAAAGCTGCGTTTTAATGAATTGTGTTATTCTTGACATAAAAAGTAGTTAACAATGCGTGCATCATTCGGCAAAATATTTCTATGCGCGCTGAGAACAATTAGTGTGCTTCTCAATAAAGAAATGTAAATGTAAATTCAAAGATTCTGCGGTTGGATGGTGGAAGATTGGAAGACAATCTGAAAATGTGCGATTGATATATAGCTTGTCTGTTCTAAAGCGTTAAGTTCTCAGTCATGTTATTCTTATAATAAGAACGTGCAATGCAGTGAATTTGTCAAATAAAAAAATATATAAAAAAATGTTAAACGATTTTACTAAAAATGCACTAAAAACTAAATTCTCTGTGATTGTCCAGTAGAATTGTTCAAATCAATTGTAAAGAAAAAGGGTAATCACAGTTTGTATGATTTTATTTAAAGCCACATATCACCATCGAAATTGTAGCACAAGAAAATAATTATTTTTTAGTTTTTATTGCATTTTTAGTAAAATCGTTAAACATAACTTTTTCTATTTTCTAGTTTTTAGTGCTTGTGGATTTTTTTATTTTTATTATATTTTTGTTCTAGTTTCTAGTGTTTGTACTATTGACTTTTTCTAAAAAAATGTATTGTCATCCACACTACACACCCCTGCAAAGTCTCAAGACAATTGGATCAGTGGAAGTGGGTGAAAATTGAGTTGCCAGACTTGAACCTCGCGCCAAACAAACAAACACCAACATACAGAGGATCGGAGCTAAGTAAAATCCTTAAAAAATTACTTAATTCTAACGTTCAACTTGGTAAATCGACGTTATCCATGGAAGATACATAAACCGATGTTAAAATTAAGATCCAATCTTCAATCAACGATCTAGAAACCATGCATTATATTTAAAACAACTTTTCCATAGAATTCCTCTATTTCTCACCCAAATTTTTCTCCCTTCCATTGAGAATTACAAACTGGGGCGTTTTTTATCCGACTGAAAATGACTGGAAATCAGATAATTTAAAATCTTTCGGAGCGCAAGTTCCGTTTGCAAATATCCCACGTGACAGTTTTCCGAATTCTTCGTGGAAACCTTGTTAAAAATTTAATTTCGCGCAGTATCTTTTGCACGTAAAATTTCGCACCCCCTCGTGTTCCTTTTGCCTGGTTATTCATACATCCATTAAATTCTCCACGATCTCGGTACACCAATTGAAGGTTACAGAAAATGTTGAGGGTGCAAATGGTTCGGGGGTATAACATTTGCGGCATGTGTCCCTTCAGAAGTGCATTGTTATCGCAAGCTTTTATGGCGTTCAGAATGCTGTTTCCGGGCGGGGAATAAATCCGCCGGAGAAAGGCAGCGCGTCGTTCCGCGCGGTATCGCCGGCCGTAGGAACAAACGATAAAACGATAAATCCAGGGGAACTGTCGAACCGTACAGTATCGTCGCGTCGAACCGTCATTGCTGGAAACACGTAAATCTTAATTGGCCAATCGTAACGGAGTGGAGGCAACGGCGTTAACCAACAGCCACGGAAAACTCAATCCGCCAACCTGCTTCTGGTCGATGACGAGGCGACGCTGGTGCAGTCGGGAATCCAGCGACAATCTAATTTAATCATCGTCTGCATGTGATGTTGATTAAGGCGTGACTGTGCCGCGTCTCGGAAACGTTCCCTCTTACTTTAGATATCTTGAACGAACTCGGTGGCGATTTTAATTAATGCTGGGATTGATTACTCACTCGCCGCGTGTTATAAGTGTCGCTTAGCGCTAGTTTAGGCCTCTAATTAACCCGGCAGAGCACACGTCGGGGTCTGGCAGACCCCCACCCATATATAACGTTATCGCCATCTGATGACTAGTTTACAAGTTGTTTGTTTATAAATATTTTTGTTATATAACATAGATTAGTGTTAACGTTTATTTAGATGTATACTGTTTCAGTTTCAATAAACAGTCATAAAACACACAGATTTTTATATATCGTAATCAATAAATGTTATATTTTACTGGGGGTCCATGAGCACCCCACGTGGGTACTTATGTTTCAGAAGTCACGTGTGCTCTGCCGGGTTAATGTAGAAGCGTGAAGAATACGCTGTGGGAGAAATTTATACGTTTAATATTGCCAATTTATTACGCATTAGTGTGTGAAAATTAAATGCGAAAGGAGGAACTTTGGTGGGACAAACCACAGAAGATTTCAGTTTTTATTTCTGGATCAGTGGATGAAAATCTCTGTAAACATTGGAAGATGAAAGATAAGGTTTCGGTATAAAATTTGAATTTCAAGTGCCTCGTGTATCATCCCCCTAAAGTATATTAATTCGAGGCTATTAGATAATGGTCTCTTTGTGAAGACTGACAGCCAGGATACCTAGCACATTTCGAAGTATAGTTGCAAATCAACAACGCGTAAGAGGCAGAGAAACAACGAACATAGTGCGGCGGTGATAATTAAACGGTTTATCTCGATTAATTCCGGATAATTGCATCTGGTAATTAGACCAATTACTCCGATTGTCCAACATTGCGCGAGTAACGCTAGTCCTTCCCGACACGTCCCCATTGGCCGAATTGTCGCAAACTCGGCTGTAACAGTTGCTATCTTCATAGCTCAGTACCTACTGTGTTTCCGGCTTTCATCCAGAAAATTACAGGCAGATTTTATGGGAAGTTACCGCTATTACACGAACGTGCTACAACCCCAGTAAATATATTCCACGTAGGTGCTCTATGGAATTATTACTTAATAATATTGCAGCACGTTTGTGGTGACAAATTTGGTGGAATAAATTTGTTCATACTTGCAACACTCTGTGCATTTGTTATTGATTAATTATTTACGAAATACCTTTTCCACGCTCTCCAACAACGCAATTATATTCACGTCATTAACTTCATAATACCATTATTTCATGTCGTCGTAATAAGTTCCTTTTTTACCTAATATAGTCTGTATTAATTACGACATTCACAATGTTCATTAAAATCTATTGAAATTTCCTTCTGTAACATTAATGAATAATTTAATAATTCTGCGTTGGTTAAAGCTTTCAAGCGTAACGAGTGCAATCATAAATGAATTACATAACAATTGTAATCTCAATTGTAATTATTTTTTTTTTTTTTTTACATTGGGCATTTACCGGGCGCTCAGTCCTATTGGACCATTGTGCCCGAGCCCTTGCGGGCAGTTCTAATTTAGAGGGCTTGCCGCTAGTCCGGCCTCTCGTGCGAACTCGAGAAGCCCGCTCACGGTCATGTCCTCCAGGTTCGCCGTGCGAAAAGCAGCTCCCAGCAATAGCTGTCTCTGGGCTGCCATGCCCTCGCACTGTGTCATAAGGTGAAGCGGCGTTTCGTCGTCCACCCCGCACCACTGGCACCTTGGTCCCTGCACGATCCCAAGGCGCGCCCAGGTGCTTCCTCGTGTGCCAGTGTCCTGTGACCATCCCCACGAGCAGTCGCAACTGCGACCTATCCAGGCGGCTGAGTGCCGCCCCTATCTTTTTCGAAGGCCGCTTCAGCAGAGCCTTCGCGTGTCCCATCTTTTGGGTCCGCTCCCAGAGTTGTTCGAGTTGCTGTCTGATCCAGCACCTCGTCCACTCCTTCACAGTCCCCATGGAGACACCTAAGGTGCAGGACGGGTCCCGATTCGGTTTACGTGCCCCTTCTCGGGCCCTGTCGTTTGCCCCTTCGTTTCCCTTGATTCCGGCGTGCCCCGGAACCCATAATAGACTGACACGGTTGTTATTAGCCAATTGCGTCAGTGTGTCCACGCAGTCTAGTACCAGACTGGATCTCACCACTGTATTGTATAGGGATCCAAGTGCGGCCCGACTGTCGCTACAGATATAGATGTGCTTGCCCTCATAGCCCCTGTCCAGATTCAATCTGGCACAGGTCCTGATAGCCTGCACCTCCGCCTGAAAAACCGATACGTGTGGGCCCAGGGCGATGGATCTTTCTACCCTGGGCCTCTCCCCCCATATCCTGGCTCCGGTTCCGGTTTTGGTTTTGGAGCCATCTGTATACCAGGTGAGCCCCCCCCCCCCCCCCCCGGGGAGAGTAACTCCTTCTTGCTCTCCTCCCAGTCCTTCCTACTTGGGAAGCGAACGACGAAGTTATGTTTGAAGCGGTAGGCTGGGTCACATTTGTCTCCCCCGCAGTCCAGGGCCTCATGCGAGTCCCTTATGTCCTGTAGGATCGCCGCGTGCCCGTTCCTCGCGCCTTTCCATCTTCCCGCGAAGTGTATCCTCAGGGCAGCCTTCCTAGCCCCGGCTTCCGCCGCCAAATGCGGTGGCGCCAGGTCCAGCAAGGCTCCCATCGCCAGGGTAGGCGTGGTGGGGAACGCACCCGTCATCCCCAGCAGTGCCAAGCGATACACCTTGCTCAATGTCCTCCTGTGGGTGTCCCTCCTCATGGAGGTCCACCATACCACTGAGGCGTATATCAGTTGGGGTTCCAGGATGGCTGTATAGATATTGTAATTCTTAATTTTGTTTATCCCAGTTTCTTATAGCGAATTCGGTATCTCGCACTGACTCCGTGCTAGTGCCAGAAAACGACCCTGATTGGTTGTTCTGACCGAGACGAAGATAGCTCTATGAGAATCAACCAATCCAAGTCATTCTCTGGCACCAGCACAGAGTGAGTGCGAGATACCGAATTCGATATTATTTACGCACTACTAATTAAGTGCGTATTAGCTTTTTAGGTGTGCTATCGATTTATATAGAAACTTTTACCAAAAATAATTAATTACAATGAGAGATAATAATTACACGTCGAACTAACATTTATATGAATTATTTAACTATAAGACGCTCGAAATAAACATCATATAATGTAATTCTCCCTAGCACGCTACTTAACGCATTTTAAAATTGCGCGCCCAATTATTCCTGCGAACCGATGCTGCTAGCTGATTGGTCAGGCCTGTCACTCGCTCTCAGTCGTGTGTACGATGCGGACGGTGCGTCGGTCACTCAAGTCAGTGGGCATAATTTTTGTGTATTCACGTGCTTCCGTGGCTCCGGTGATGCCAGAATGTCCACAAATCGACGCTGGAATCCTCGCTTCAACGTTTGGGCAAACGGTTAACCTTCAATTAACGCGTAAGTGTTTGTATTGTACAATATCGTTTTTGGTCCTACGCACCTAACCAGTCGTGTACGGAACTGTTTTGGCGGGATGCGTTGTTCCCAATTCCCTCGTGACGAACTGTGCTTCGGAACTTCTTTTACTACGCATTTCGATGCGATATATGTATCTGGTACGTTTGGTAAAGAATTGTTAGTACATGCCTTTGGGTGAAATCGAATTTCGATTTCACTGGCCCGCCGATAAAATCCGGCTTAAATCCTTTCACGGTCCATTTGTATAGGACCATTGTACGTTTCTCTTTGCCGTGTAATATATCCTTTGAATAGAAACTATTTATAGAAATTGCGATGCTCTTCTTTCGATAAAGAGAGGATTATGTATTGTAGTATTACGTGGATAAGTGGACGTCAAAGGTCGTGTTAATGTTTTGTGCTGCAATATTGCGTTGCATTTATTTCGAGACGAATGTTAAATTCCTCTGTACTGAAAATATTTCCCCATTGACTGTTTATTGCCGTTCTCTGGATTCCACAAACGTTTCTCGATGGAATTGTTGATTTCGTGCAGTTCAATAATGGTTGTTAATACGGGCAGTGTATTTTACGATTAGAATTTTGTAGAATTAAGTGATTTTGTAATTATTAGGGCCAGCGTTATGGACTTAAATTCGATTCGCCACGACATGCAAAGGATGCTAGGATTACGTTCTGCAGCAGTAATTGGAGGTAAGAAATTTAATTTCATTGTAAGACATGTATTCGGTTTATTTATTAAATAATTGGCAATTGTTTGGATAAATGTGTATTAAAATAAATAAAACTTGTATGAACACATTTTCTTCAAGTTTATATAGAAAATGGCCATTATTCATGAATCATAGATATTTTACTGAAAGGAAAATTTATATGAATGTTTTAAGTTGAGTGTTATTCATCAATTACAAATAATTTCTGCTTAAAAACGAACAGAATAATTGTCGATTTCTATACGTTATTACATATTTGTTGGCCGTAGATACTTTTCACAAATAAGGATACAAATGAAAATACAAATATATTCGATACAATTGAATAAATGGCGTTTCACGTAGAAATTTATTCGTTCTCTGCAAATAAACCTTCGAATTATGTTCATTTCCCTTTATTCATTGTTTGTTTTAGTAAAATGATTTTTTTCTCTATTCTGGAAGAATTTTGCTTCTGAATTATTAAATCGAGTCTAAAGCTGATTGTAGCAATTTTCCGACGAAGTGGTTTCGAAAGATATTGGACATGCGTCAAACGATTTGATAACTGAGTAAATACAAACTATTTCGTCCGTACTAGAAGCTATTAATTTTAAAATATGATAGATTCCTCAGTTATACCCTAACGCCTAATCTTGTCAAATAAATGTTGCAAGCGTTGATCGCGTTATTTAATATTCTTAAAATACGAGGGAAAAGTCACTGTGCATTTACATGAAAAATAATTCTTAATTAGCAACAGATTCATGTATACAATGAACCAAACTAGGAAGCAAAACTTTTCTTTCAAAAGTGCAGTCTGCCTTTTATAAAAGCATCATAAAGTGGTAACATAAAATTAACGAATATGGATTCCTAATAGTTATTACTAAACATTGCACGTCATTACCCGTTCAGGGAAAATTTAATGCAAATATCACGCACGATATAATACCATATTTCCTCCCCCTGCAGGATCATAATTATTAACTTTTCGCGAAGCGTTAATACGTATCTCCGCTATAAGTTGAACTGTTAAATCATATTGGATTTCAATCGCGTTAAACTGAAATCGTCCACATCAAGGCTTCACTGTAAGTCCCCAAAATTATTAACCCCACAAATTCAAACTCTCTCCATCCATTCATTTCATCGTCCACCTAAAACAGTGGGTACTTTCGCACCCCAGCGCGCTTCTTGAAGCCACAACAAATAACCACCGTCCGGCAGGGTTAAATAGCTCATTAATAATTGAACAACGGGCATTAGCACGTAGCCACGATAGCTCCGCAAATTGGAATAGCGAATCCACCCTTAGCTTCCACCAGTAATCAATTCCAAGTGAATCTGACCGATCGAACCGGTCCCTTCTTGAATATACATCAATCCATCGCCCGCACTCTCGCGGAACAGCGCGGCGATCGGTTCGTTTCGACCGTTGGAAACTCGTTTGCGAATAATCTAGCGAAGATTCCGCTCGGCTGTAGCTGGAAACGGGGTGGAGAAAAGTTTCGCGCAAAAACAAAACGCGTAATTTTCCGTCGTCGACGCGCGAGATATAACCGGCCAGGAAGTTTAATCAAACTTCGTCGTTACTTGCCACCCTCCACCCAGCAACCCCCCGACACTCCCACGAATTTGGCAACGATGCTGCTCGTTGTCGCTGTATTCGTAATCGCCGGGAGTTTTCTATCGAGTTGTCTCGGGGCGAACGGCAATATTCGAGAGTGGCTCGACCCAGTTTCAATAATCGCGCGCCGCTCCGTTTCCTTTAAGTCGCTCGATTCTTCTTCTGTTTTGCCCGCTCCGCTTCCCCTCCGATCTCCGTTGCCGTTTCTCTCGCGCCTCGTTCGACCCTTTCTTATCGGCCGTTTAATCGTCGCGATCCGGATCGCATCCGAAAGCTTGGACCGTCGGGGCAACGGCGAACAATTAAAGGAGGAACTAGGGTGGAAGGGAGGATCGCAGCCACCGTGGAAATTCTATAGCTTCCCCATGGGTCAATCTCGTCTGGGGGAAACGCTTCCTTTGCTTGGGCGCCTTGTTTCCATGTGGGCTTTCACGCTTGTGCGCGGGCGAGTTGGGGCATTTATTGGTGCACGGTTGCGAGATCGGTTCTGAGGTGGTTAATGGGGACATAAGTAGGGTTTGTCGGTTTTTGAAAACCGGTTTTAAAATTTAAAAAACCAGTTTTATATAGGTACTAGAATTAATATGAAGAAATGAATTAATTGCTTAATAAAAACCTTAACATTTTGACTTGAAATCGCCTCGGACACAAGCATATTGTAGTAGGTAACAGTTTACTGTGAAACTAATCTTCATGAGTTCATATCTTCTGAAGAAAAATACTAATTAAATGGAATAAAGATTTTTATTTTGTACGGATTTTAGTTATTTTATTGTTTTTTCATTTGGCTTTGTATGCAGTCTGTTTTATTGTGTTGCATTTTTGTAGAGGCATAAATATTAGATGAACTCAAAAATTGTACGCATTTGTACGGATTTTAGTTATTTTAATTTTCTCTATTTATTTGGTTTTGTATAGATGGAGTATATTTTATTTTGTTATATTTTTGTAATTATATAATATTAAGGGAACTCAAAAATTTTAAAATAAGTATATTTATGTACTATTTGACTTACATTTTTTTTGTGAAAATTCGAAAACCGGTACCACCGGTTTTATGGGAGTAGTGGAATTCGAAAACCGGTTTTTTCAAAAGTCGGTTTTTGTAAACCCTAGGCATAAGAATATGCTGGTGATGCTCCTTCGTTTGCAGAATTTAGTTTGTTGAATGCTTATTTGTGGGTGTTTAGTTTGAAGAGTAGTGGTATGTTGGATAGCTTTGGCTTCCAGAGGTATGAATTCTGCAGAATTTTTTCCTGTAGTGGTATTTCTTTCAAATTCCAATCCTTCCACCTTTTATTTGAAATTTTAAAATCCTCAGTTCCCCCAAAAATAACATATATTTGTTTATTTATATCTTCTAGGTTTTCCATACTAGATTCCACTTTTTCGAACTCCCGATTTTCACTCTTTTTAGTTTTTTTTAGTATAATTTCAAAACATTTGAATTTTATCGCAATTTGGCTATGTAAATATGATTTACATTATTTCATATGTTGGATAGCTTTGGCTTCCAGAGGTATGAATTCTGGAGAATTTTTTCCCACAGTGGTATTTCTTTTAAATTCCAAAAACCTCCCGCCAAATTTCATTTGAAATTATAAAATCCTCAGATATTTCATCGTTCACGAGGGATGAAGTGAGCGTTGCAGACTTTCTTGTTCTTCAAATAAAAATATGGAGCTGTTTGTTCACTATTTCGCATCATTAATCAAAGCAACTTAACGTTAACGAATTTAAAGGATAATTCGAAAGTTACGCAAATAAAAAACGGAGGGAGTATCGGTGTTTTAACGGCAAATTCATCAAGGATTTAAAAAGTTGCGCAGCTCGCAGGGGTTTCTTTACTCTGCACCTTTAGATAAACTTCCCTTACGCGCTCTTGAGATGAAGCATTACGTAAGCGAGGAGGTGTTTAAAACTGCCGGACAGCATGATTTATTACCCCAAACGAATTTAAAAGAGTTTCATAAAGTTTCGAAGGGAGCTCCCGAAGATTGTGCAGCGCTAAAAACGCAGAACACTTGGAGCCAACGAATCGGAGGCCTGTGGTCGTTACATTTTCTTATCACAGAAGTTCGTGAATGTTAAAAGAAAATATCTGGTCGAAGATAGAGATGGAGAGTTCGTTACAGCCGCGGGTTCGTTACAGTGACTATATATTTTACAGTTTATCACGAACTGTTGGGACCCACTCGAGAAGCAATGAACTGGGGTGTAGCCAATAGCACGCCACTGTAACGAGAAATATATTTTTACCTTCGCAGTTCATAATTGGAAATTTACATCAAATTCACCTTCCCCTACAGCACACTTTGTTGCAGGAACGTTGCACACACGTTGCAGTACATTACAATGTTGCCGTTTGGTTGCAGGTTGCATTGCAATATTCCTGCAACATTGTGGAAACATTGCCGTGCAATATTGCGCTCGCAACGTATGAGCAATATTTCGGCAATATTGCATACACATTGCCGTGCAATATTGCAATGGCCACGTTTGTGCAATATTTCGGAAATATTGCACACACATTGCCGTGCAATATTGCGCTCGCGACGTATGAGCTATATTTTCGCAATATTGCACACCCATTGCCGTGCAATATTGCGCTCGCAACTTATCAGCAAGATTACGCATGAATCGGCAATGAATCCGCAATAAATCCGGACTTAGAAATTTTCACTCGACAATACCAAACTTTTTCATTACGCATAATAAATTAAATGTCAATGGTAGGGACACGCGTGTCCCTAAAATATATAAAAAAATGATGTCAAACGATTATATTAAAAATGCGCTAAAAACTAAAAAAAAAAACATTATTGTCTTGTACTACGCAGGATATTTCATAACAGAATATGCATCAACTTAATACAATATCAAGCGTCGAAATGAATTTGTTGTGAAATATCCGACTCCGCGATTAGGGAGATGTAATGGAGTTTGTCAAAACGAATGTTTGTTTTTAAATAATTTGAGTTTAAAGTGTTGCACGGTAGGAGTATAAGTTCGAATACGTAAGTAATGTTCTCAATCAACAGTTCTAGCTGCAGCGGTATAGTGTTCGTCTACGGTGCTTACGGGTCGCGGGTTCGAATCTGCCTGGGGTAAAATAATTTTCTATTTAATAAAGATACACGGACGTTATACTACTATGATTGTGCACACATTCGTGTCGTCGCCCCCCTCGGAGAACGCGTCCGATATATATAATTAATAAAAATACCGTTATTTTTATTTTTGGCCCTACTACCCGAAACGTTGCTTAACCATTGCTGTAAAATCTCAGAAATGTTGCACGAACATTGCTGTAAAATCTCAGAAATGTTGCGCGAACATTGCTGTAAAATCTCAGAAATGTTGCGCGACCATTGCTGTAAAATCTCAGAAATGTTGCGCGAACATTGCTGTAAAATCTCTGAAATGTTGCGCCACCATTGCTGTAAAATCTCAGGAATGTTGCGCGAACATTGCTGTAAAAACTCAGAAATGTTGCAGAAATATATCCTGCAATGTTGCACAGGGCGGACATAGCAATTTACTTGCAACTTTTCGGCAATATTCCGTACAATGTTTCAGATATCAAACCGCAACGTAACTGAGACATTTCGGCAACCAATGTGTTGTAGGGGTTCTATCATATTTTACGAAGGGACCAAATTTTCCACGGCAAATTATAATTCTCTTTTACTTTGTTAATTATGAGAACCTTTTTGCTGGCTAACGATCTCTGGTTGTACAGAGTGCTTCGCAACTGCGGACACAAACCTAGGAAGTATTCATAAATGTAAATCAGCAAACTACTTGTTCCTCAGCAACTCACCTGTTTATTCCAACTTTTTACAGCTCCGCGATACTTTAATGATATTTTAATAAGCGTAGATCCAATTGTCGTAAATTAATACAGATACTAGAAAAAGGGGAAAAACCTCTCATTATTCTCAAACTACTCGAAGCGAATCTCTATGTTACTGCAATTCCAAAGAAAACTCACAAGATTTACTCTTCATTGCACACATTCTGAAGTTATTCATGTCGTTGACCCATTAAACTTTCCACACATCATTCATTTTCCAGCGCCATGCATAGTGCAGAAAACTATTGATTTCCACTTAAGAAACTGAATATTCCAGTGGCAAGAGTTACTGCTCACCGTCCCGCATTTGTCACAGCTTCTTTGTTTGCTTGCACGTGTTCTGCTAACAATCGTGTCCCTGCCTATGCGTCTGCAACACCTTGAACAAGCAGGATTGGCCACGCTGACTCGAGTTTAACGCGAGTAGGTGAGGAGTGAGACAAATCAATTTACTGGAATAAACCGTGGCACGAGCGTGTACGGTATCAGAAGGACGTGAGAAATCCATTGGCGAGTCACGTACAAAGGAAATGAGAATTCCACTTTGCCGAGGAGGCCGCAAGCCGCCTTGCACAGCGGGCCGTGCGAATAATTATACAGTCACCCCCGCCGCTTTGTGCAATCGAGAGACGCGAATGAGAGTGATATTTAACTCCGGCTGAAGGTAGTCGGCGCGCGTTCGACTCGAATGTTACCCTCATTTCGACAATTGCGGAAAGTCGCCGCCGTGCTGGAGGTTTTCTCGATCTCATTATTGGCGCGAACGTTTTCTTTCACCCCCATTTCAATTTTCGCGCTCTCCGATCTGCTCAATTGAACGCGCTCGGAGGCTGTTGCTTTGGAAATCGGGGCGCGAGAAGTATTTGCGTAGCGCTGAAGCATTCGTTGGCTTCGAAATAGATTAATTATCATTTCGTTTAGTAATTAATCGTTGGAGATTTCGTACACTTCGACTTCAAGTAGTGAAGAATTGTAATCAACTGTGATAAAAGTTAATAGAGATTCCGAAAGGTTAAAATGCAGATTTTCTGCTGAAATTTTCGCGTTTTTACTTTTGTTAGCATTATTGAGGGAAAGTGGTTTTCTTCGGAATAAAGTAAAATTTTCTTCTCCGCTTCCTGAATGATCGCTAAAAGTTGAAATAAAATTCACTGGCCACTGAAAGCCACTTCCCCAGCCATGAATGCCACGTTATTGGAATAGTTTGGAACTGGAGATGGGCTTGATTCCTCTCTATACAATTCTGATCTAGAAAAAATTACTATTTGTTCAACCGTGGTAGTTGCGCGCTATTTTATCGTTGAAATTAAGTTTACGGTTGGAAGGTTTCTGCGGATGTTTGTTAATTTAGCAGAACTGACTGTGAAACTTCGCGAAGGGGAATTCTTTTTAGCTTTGAAAATTTTACGGGTTTCTTAATCCTTGATAATTATGAAGGCACGATAATTCGTAACTCGTAACGAAATAATTATGCGAAATAACATGACAACGTTTTCTTATTTATTGATCGGTACGTAATAACAGTGCATCCAGTTTTATGCAAATATTTCTGATTTCTGAAAGTAAGCACAGATCCTATTTATGACACTGACGAAGGCTCATCATGAATGTTAGAAAAACGTTTCCCATGTTAGGTACAAACAGAGAAATTTAAGGAATTAAAATGTCTATGGTATTTATGTATTACTTGAATTTGATCAATTTTCAACAGATATATATTTTTCGTGATTTATTATTATCTTCTATTTTTTTGTGATTGTATATTTTCTTCTATTTTTTCTGATTTATATTATCTTCTATTTTTTTGTGATTTATTTGTTTCGTGTACTTGGCGTAATTTTTTTACTTTCTTTAAGTTTCTTTATGGTATGTATTACTTGAATTTTATCAATTTTCAACGGATATAAAAAACTGTATCGAGTTGCTGTCAATGCTGTTCATTTTTTGACACACATGGACGTATCTGATGAAATCAAAAATGGAATATAGGAAAAGATAAAGGATAAAAAAAACAACACCGGCGGTTTTATCCAACGTTTTCCATTCGGTACCTATAGCTTGCGCGTAACAATATTTCCGCAGCACAGTTGTAAAAGTTTCACGATGTATCAGCCTCTACTCATCGCACAGAGCTAATGAAACTGTGTGAGTGTAGCTTGGTTAATTACGCAGAGATACTTGTATGTATTACTTCAGAATTCTCTACTTTTAATCAAACTTCAAAGGTTATTATTTTCCCTCTGGAATGGAGAAATGAGTAAACATAGCGTAGGACTATAGGGACTTGTTCAAACAAGACACGTGTCTGGTTCGTGACTGGTATTTCCATATTTTCCAATTTTTTGCACACAAAATATTGGTGCAGGAGGCTCAATGCTTTGCTTATTGAAATCGCGAAGCCATTAAAAATAGAGAAATTCAAGAGCCAAGGTGAAATAATCCAACGTAAGTCGTCACTAAAATCAGAAAACCAATCGTTATTACGTTATTGATAGAAAAATCATAACACTAATAACTTACAACTAAAAAACGGTTGGTTCTTTAACTCACATCAACTAACACCTTGCTGTGTCAACTTCACCACGCTATGTCCATCGGAATATCGTATAACGAAGCTGAAAACACCATTATCCAGCGATCGAAACAACGTGTTTCGAAACGGCGTGACATTCGAAAACGAGAAACGTGTATCGACATTCGCGTAAAACGCAGCTGGCCGATATTTACGCTCGGTGGGTCGATAATGAAAACCCAATTAATATCTTCGGGCCGATCAAAATGACGTTCGGTATAGGTCGCGAGGAATCAATGGGAACGGGCGACCGATTTGACGTTTTCCCGTTTCACTTGTTCGATCGAATACGCGTCAAAATGGTGGCTCGTCCGAAAGAAGGAAAGGCTAGAATCCCATGGGAAACGTTCCCTACCTCTGTTCCCTGCTTCCACCTGAACTTTCGACTCTCCTCTCTCTTGCTTTTTTTACGATATCCGCTTCCGCGATCGCCCGCTACCTTTTGCTCCTCGTAAATTTTTTAGCCGCCTCCTCCTCTCCCCCTGGCTGGTGTATCCAGGATAATTGTATCAGCCGCGAGGAAAATGAGATTTTCTACGTTCCTCGAGAAATTCCATCTCGTTGGTTATTGGGTCCTGGCCGACTCTCGATCCTCGAGCTTCGATTCAAATAAGATCTCAAATGTTCTCGACGTTTAAATTGTTTCAATAAGACAGAAGTTCTGTAACGTTAGAGAAAATGATGTGCGGGGAGAAGATACTTGTTCGTTTCGTTGAGGAAAAAGGCTCTTTTCCAGAATTGCAAAAGAATTTTTTTCCAAAATCGAAGAAATTATTCAACGAAGGGTTAAAGTAACAAGTAATAATTCCACAACACATTATTATTTTTTATTATTTTTTAATTTATAGTTTTTATTTATTATTATTATTATTGATTTTTTTCTAAGTGGACCCAATGTGTCTTCCACTTTCAGTGGACACGCGAAGAACGTGGGGCTTCACACGTATTATTCACGTGCCCAATATGTAGGAGACGTAGAAAGCAACAATAAATTCCAAAAAATTATATATATTTGCTTATTTATATCTTCTACTTAATAAATCTGCATTTTTAGTATCAAAATTAAAGTTTTTTTTCGGTTTTCAGTGTTCCATATTAGATGCCACTTTTCCGAACTGCCGATTTTCACTTTTTTTTTAGTAATTTTTAGTAGGTATAATTTCAAAACATTTGAATTTTCTTTCATTTGGCTGTGTAATATGTATATATGGTATGATTATGCATGAGTTCTTACTAGAGCTATTCTTTTCACCCGGGTACCCGGGTACCCGATGAGACCCACGGGTAGACAAAATTACCCGGGTACCCGTGAGATACCCGGGTAGACAAAAATTACCCGACTACCCGGGTAGACAAAAATTACCCGACTACCCGGATACCCGTGAGACACCCGAGTAAATGAGATAGTTGAGAATTCCGATTTGACAGCCGATCGTCTTTCGACTTTCGATCATTTTCGGCTAACATCAGTAATGAACTTCAAGCAATTGAATGTGGTATTCCGACAAACTCCGATTAACGATGCGAACGAAAACCCAGAACGAGTGCATTTTCCTAGGATTTTCCGAGTTCTGCTTTGCATCGACTAACGGAGTTGGTTGGGATTAGATAAGACTGACTCCTCTACTCTTAAGCTAATATGGGGCAGGCACTGTAATAGGGCAAACATAAGATAGACCTATAACATAGGGGCAGGCACTGTAATAGGGCAAACTACCCTATTGTAAGTGCAAAGAACGTCGACAGTTCGCAATTTTCACATTCTGATCAAAAGACATTTTATGTATCATAGTCATAATTTCATAATCATAACGCGCAGACAATATCACATTTAATTGCTTGAAGTTTATTCCGTTCATTAGTGATGTTAGCCGAAAATGATCGATAGTCGAAAGAGTTTATAGGCTGTCAAATCGGAATTCTCAACTAACTCATTTACTCGAGTATCTCATGCATACCCAGGTATCTCACGGGTAATTTTTGTCTACCCGAGTATTTCACGGGTACCCGGCGGGTCGGGTAGTAACAGCTCTAGTTCTTACGTCGCCTAATGTCAGTTTTATAAAGAAGAAACTCTCCTACTTTTAGCAAGCATTTGAAATCAGGTGTTCCATATTACATACGTTTATCCCACGTCACAGGAATTATATATATTTCCCAGAGCCTGGAAACATTGTGAAACTGTACCTCCGAACCGAATCGTATCATGCAGTTTATCGATTACCCATCCCGGAGGTACGTGCCTCGATTTTTATCGCACGGTATCTCGTTTCTTAAGTGAAACGTTTTGTTATAAATCCGCCGGGAGTGGCATTTTCCCTCGCTCGCAGAAACGCGGAGGCATAACCGGAATTGGCGTGATTCCGTTCGGTTCATCGCGTTATTTAATATTCCTCGTCACTTCTGTCCCCGGCCTCGGCCATCTCAGGAAATACTCTCGAGGCATTTCGCGTTCACCCTCCGACAACATTGTGCCTGGTAATTTCTTCTCGCCCCGCGATCAATCCCGGCGCCGTTTAATTTCATAATCCGCTCGTCGCCAGTGCCTCTCGCCCGCTGGAACAGCGATCTTATTCTTCGCGACGTGCCCTGAATGGAAATAACGGTATTCCAGATTAATTGAAAGATTACGGTGTCTTCGAAAGGGTAAGAGACACTGGCGGGGCTGGATCGACGTTCGTTTATACAGATTCCCAGTGTAGTTCAAATTAAATGTTGATTCACGTGATTGCGCCTGGCTATGAGGGATCGATCCGCGATGCTTTCGTTCGGCAGAGAATTTTGTCGGAAGAGGGGGGTGTCGATTAAGCGGGGTTGGTTTCGACGGAATCCTTCACTTCGATCCAGCAATTATCCAGTATTATTAAAGTTCGCACTGTTTAAAGAGAACGTTTATTCATCGTGATAGGGTGACTGTTCCTAATATCGCCACTCGCTATATCTCGCAAAGTAAGCTCTAAAATTTATCGGTTATGCACTGAATTGGTACCTAAACATATGTAGGAAGACATACTGTAAATGCAGCATCGTGTGATCAACAATTACAGAAAGGGAAGGATTTTAGAGAATCTTAATAGTGTCAAAATTTATTGGGCTATCATAATTTTACATCACATTCGGAGAAGGTAAGTCTAATAATTCTGTGAATGCAAGAATATCTACTAGAAATACCTAATTAATGATGTGCTTAAGAAATGAAATCGATTCAAATATTTTTCGTAACGAAAATAGCGTTTTTCTTTTAGCAGTATGCGTGTTCCCAATACCGCCTACCGGAGAACAATGGTTTCGATGTAATGTTTGTTACAGGTGAGGTCACGAAATGTGCGGAGCAACCGAAATAAACTATATTTGTCCAATATGTACATCGGAACGTAAAAAATAAAATATTTTAAAAATCTGTATTTTTAAATTTCCATATTATTCTAATAAAAATAAAATCAAAGATGGATAAAAAAACATTTATGCAGCAAGAAATAATAAAAGCACATGTGAAAATGACTTTAAAAACTCATATATACATGAATTAATCAATATTTATTGAGTAGGCGATATTAGGTACACTTTTTTCAGGACCCGATTTTTGCATGTCTTACGTTTTTTGAGTCCTAATTAAAAATTGGTAGGTTTTAACGATTCTAACTTATGCTACTTGAAAGATGAATAATTTCTCTTTACTTTGAAAATAACTGCATGCAAAATTATCAATTATTATTCAATTGATAGCGATTTAACTTTTGCCTGGCGATATTAGGTACAGTCACCCTACAGATTTATAAGGGGCGAGGGGAATTGACAGTTGAATTTAGGAGTATGTAGACCATAGAAGCATTTTATTAAAATTCAGTATCAGATATTGCATCGTGGAGAGGAGTGACACGGGGGAAAAATGTTCAACAACCGTGAAAACTGTTGTACCTACGTTTATTAAAAAAAAATCTTTTTCTGTTATTAGTACACGTAAACTTGAATCTTCCATCTGACGGCGGTAATGTTTTAAATTGAGCGACATTGCTTTAATAGTTATTGAAAAAGAACGTTTGGAAATAAGCCCTTTTGATGGAAACACGTTTGGAAGTAAGTCCTTTTGTGATGTGCACATCACTTTGCATGACTTTGTACAAAGGGTGGAAAGAAGTAAAGTTGAATAAGTGGAGTGAATAGACAGATTTGGAATTTCGCAAAAAAATATTTAAATGGTGTTTGTAGTCCACAGGGAATTGTTGCACCCAATCAAAGATTTTACCAGATTCACTTAGACATTATTGGTCCTTCAAGCAGCTTCAAAGGCTTCTGGGTGGAGTAGAACTAGGATAAAAAAACCCTCGGCATTGTTAAGGGAAAATGGCTGAGGGTAGAATTTTAAATTAATTTAGTATATGTTTGAGTAACTCTCTGGAATTAAGTTCCTTTTGGTTCGAAGTCATCGAGTCGAAGTCGTATAGGAAATATGTCCCTTTTGTTTTAGACTAAAATATTATTTTACTATGTCGTCAGACAAACTTGGAAATATGTAATCCCTTTGGTTGAAACATGTATCTTCAATTTTTAAAAACGGAATTAAACCTTTGGGAAATAGGCTCTTTTGAAATATCACTCCTGGTATAGAAGTATTAATATCAAAGCAGAAATGAAAATATTACCTACTATTAGAAACAATAGAAAATATCCAGGATAGTTTCGTTTCTATAAGAAATATCTATCCAGGGAGATCGCGAAACATAGGTCCACGCGTATCCAATGCATTTCAAAACTCAGCTTTTTCAAAACAACCCCCGGTACGAAGAAATTCCTCTTCCATTTCTCTCGATATGAGGAATCACTTCCTTCCCAGTTCTGCCACAAGTTTCGCCTCAGCCTCCACGCAGAGGTTTAAAGAAGCACACGTGGCTCTAACACTTCTCCCGGCACGTAATTTGCATTTCACTGCACCTAACGGCGAAATTTCGAGCGCAATTTAATGAAACGCGATTAAAGTGGGGCTCGCAGGAACGCGAGGAATCTGCGATGCAGGAAATGAAACGGAATACATTGAATTGCGTGGTCGTTGACATAATTCCGCGACACATATTTGAAGAGGATCCGAAAAGATTTCCGGCCGGTTTCGCGTTTTAAAATCACGGCGTGCCTTTCCGTTCAGTGATTATTCCGGTTCCCACCGTGAAACGGGCGCGAAGTCCAGCGACTGTTTCATCTGCCGTTATAGAAGCCATTAGACCGTGCCAAATCTGATTAACTCGTCGTTGCTCGTCGTTTCCTGCAGCACGATTTTTAGTGGGACGTGCAAACACACGGTCCACCCGCGCTCAAAGACATCCAGACCTAGCTAGGGGCTCTGGTCCATTGTTACCTCGGACTTTTGTGGACCGGAGAACGGATTGTTTTCGAGCTCGCCGGCGACAGTTTTCATTTTGCCATTCAGAAAAATGCTGAATTTTTTTTCCTACCACCTCCGTGTCGGCCCGAAGTATGTGTGTTGTCCGCGGATCGGGTGCAACTTTCGGCCAGACACGAGGGGCGTTGTCGACGATGGCTTTGGGGTGGTAATCAATGGCTAATCATTGCTGATAGGTTGCAGAGTTTATCGGATTCTTGGGGAATTTTGAATTGCGTTCCTGTGTATTTAGACATTTGTGTAAATTAGTTTTTCTGTAGTGGATTTGGCGGGAGATTGTTGAGGGCTGGAGTTGAAGGGTTTAAGGGTTGAAGTGAATTGTATGGGTTGTTTTTAACCGACTTCAAAAGGAGGTGGTTACTCGATTCGTCACGTACATTTCATTATGTATGTTCACGCATAACTTCCGCATAGGTGCACCGATTTCCATGATTCTTTTTTTATTTGAAAGCGTATGAAGGGCCGGTGGTAGCATGTTATTTTTTTTTATTATTATTTAGATACTCTAGAATTATCTAGAATTGAGAAGATTCGTAAACTCTTTAAAAAAAAATAAGAAACCGACTTCAAAGGTGCGCTAAAAAAGGATAGAATAATTTTTTTTAACTCGGTGCCCAAAATAGAAACAATATTAAATCAATTTCTAAACCTTTGTCAATTATAGTCCATTAGCACACTAACGCCCGGGAATTAGAGGGCGCAAAAATTTAGTGGGACGTCACGCGTCGAGCCGATTTAATATTACTTCTATTTTGGCACCGACTTAAAAAAAATTATTGTTTTCTTTTTAGCGCACCTTTGAAGTCGGTTTTTTTTACATTTTTATATATTCTGTGGGGAACGAATGTGTTTTCAGTGAAAGGAATTGGTAAAACGAGAATTGAAATGAAATATTGTATATGAAATTGTTTTTTGGAATATTTGATATAATGTGGAATTTTATACAAGACAGTGCAATATTTAACAAGATCAATATTTGCATGCGCTGTTGTGATTGTCTTATTGGTATAGGTAGTGTATGTGGCAGAGGGGCATTATTTTTAATTTACAAGCATAATTCTGAGAGATATGCGGAAGTTATTCTCGAGTTTCGCGAATGTAACAAGATACTGCGAATTTATAAAATGTAAGAGGAAACATGGTTGAAACAAAGAGCGGGAATTATAATTACCCAATTACAGGGGGGCCATCTTTTCCTGTCTTCGCGAAGGTTTCATGGTATAAAAATCGCGGAAAATAAATTACAAATGAAGTATATATAGGACCTTCAGTTGTGGAGTATTTCAAATTCTCGATGGAATAGTTCTGCACAGTTAATAATTACTATTAGTATTGACATTGCTAATATGTACCATGTGCCTGCATTAATATACATTTGCGCCTCATAGTTTTCGACAGTCTCGCAACATCTGCAACTGATCGATTAGTAATCATTCATAACTGCTGAATGAGGCTGTCGATTGCGAGAGATACGTCCAAACTTAAATGCATTGCCTGCGTGTCCATTAATTAACAAACAAATGTACGCCACTGGTAGATGTAATATTGCTTTACGAATAGTGGGCAGTAGAAATTTTGTATAACGAGGAGAATAAAAGTATCCAGCATAGTGAAAGCACTATCAAATGAAGTACATCAAATAGTCAGTTACTAATAATATTACTAAATTGTAATAATAATACTTTAATCATATTGATTTAAAGATTCAGATTTACCACTCAACTGTTACAAAATTCTTTACTCTTGACATTTTAATATCCTGTCCTTGCACAAAACGATTTCGATTCGGTCTAAATTCACAGTTACTAATAGCGATTTGCAATTAGTTAAGCTACGTGCTCTGCAATATACATCGATAACCTACCGCGATTTCTATAAAAGCACCAAGTCGATTTTCCATTTTCCTGAAACAATTTCGCAGTATAAGGTAAATGTACCAATAACGAGCCGTTTAAGGAAACGGTGACAAAGTATAATGAATATTGTGTATAAAATTAACAATTTAAGTGAAACTTTTTTCATTCATAAAGATTTTGTTGTTTCTCATCAGTACTCACATAACAAAATTTTGTTTTTTTATATATTTAACGTAAAATAAACAAGAATATTTGTACGTGTAAATGTACCAATATATAGCCAACCTCACGCGATTGACCTAGCGGCCCGATTTTCATGTCCCAGTACCTAGCCATAGGTTTTATATTCGTGTAAAAATTATTTTAAAAACTGATTCTTTGTCTTAAATTGAAAAATCTGTTAAGGAAAATTAAGAAGTACAGAAATATAAAATTATTGTATAAATAACCATAATAAACAGATTAGAAAATAAATGCAAAAAACAATAAGTTTAGTTACACTATCAATAGAAGTTTGTGGTTATTTTATATAAGACTCAAAACAACCAACAAATTCATTAAACTGTACATATACATAAACTTTAATAAACTTAAATCAAATGCTATCATTATTATCTAGAAAAATAATGTTTATATTATGATTTATGATCAAAATACTTACCGGCTTTATTCCAAATATGTCAGAAATTCACACTTTTTTCGTAATTTTGCTCTGGCGATGCCGATTAACATTTGCAACTCACTTCACCCGATTTATTGAACACGTGGTTAGTTACTGGGCTAACAAGATTTGTTTGCACCGATAAATAGCCATGTAAATATTCAAATAAAAAATAGTTTTCATATTCAAATTTTTTCTTTCTATGTGTTACAAATATTTTCAAGATTCTAAAACCCTTTTTTCTATCTAAAAAACTATTATCCTATAATAATTATGCTCTTAACAAGAAGCACGCTCTTCTTAGCCATATCATAACGAATGTCTGAAAACGCGTCATATATCTGGCCTCGAGACTATAAATGGTATTTCTAAATATGTAGACAAAAAACATGACGATATAACTTCAGATATTAAACCGAACAATTAAATAATGCAAATTACACCAAATATGTATTTTATCTTACGTGCATAGTTTAACAATTATTAATATTTCAACAGATGGCTAGGTACTGGTGCATGGCTCGTTATTGGTACATTTACCTTACCTATCGGGCATTCCGCACTCCTGCTTTATTTAACTCCCCCACTTTATTCTACAATTTATACAAAATGACTGAATCGCAGCCGAATTTCATCCCACGTTCGGCGCGCCGCGACTGCACTTTGCGTGAAACCGTATCCCGATACGTGCCGGAAATTCCCGTACGTCGAATTACGTTCCTTTCTAAATTTACGTTACTGTATCCGGCGTGTCTCGGATGGCATGGCGTGTTGCGAGCAGTGCTTTCGAGACCGCGAGCTCCGAACTTTCCCAAAATCTTTGGCGGTATAACATTTGCGCGATTTAATGCAGCCAGAGTGACTGATTTAACGGGGCGAACCGCTTATTTGGCCCGCGGTTAAACTAATTTGCTTTAATCAGTCCGAACGAAAGTGCTCGTGGAACGTTCGAACATGTTTCTAAACAAACCCCTGCTTCCAGGTTACATGGAAAACAAATGCAAACATCGTCATCTTTCGCAAAATTAAATTTTGTTCATATATTAAACTATAACATTAATGCCGGTCGCTAATTATTTTCATCATAATATTGTTATGTTCTCCAAATTTCCTTCGCAAAAACCCACTCCGAAGGTCTTCCTCCATTCATTACTCGTCCAACGCACTATCTCGCCCGCGTCAAGGATGTTATCAATGTACAGGGCGTCCGTCATCCGTGCGCATCGACTTCCTAATGAATCGCAGTGTCTCCAGCACGAGGAACAGATATCTGCGCGAATGATTAAAACGAATCCGTATAAATGGAGGAAACGGGTTTTGAAAGGCACGCTTGCACCGTCTCGTCCTCTATCTGTTACCGCTTTCAGAGTATCGACCTGGGCACAGATACGATCGAGAGACGGACGTATTCGCGCCAATGGCCGGCTGTTTTCTTCGTTTTCGTTCACGAAAATCCGGGAACGCGCGGGGCCACGGGGCGAGGGTGGCGAAATGGGTGGACAGAAGCGACACACTAGTGAAATAAGTCAATAACGCGCAACGTTCCAGTGGCTCTCGCAGTCCGTTCCGATCTGCACCGTGCTGCACGAATGAAAATACACCAGCCGGGTCAGAAGCGTCTTTAAGAGGTACTCACTCGGGGCGCGATGTCCATGAAATTGTCCCCCGCCGCGATAAATCTTTTAAAAAACGACCATCCCCTGTGCAAGTGTTTGCTTAGCTCGGAAGAATCGCTTGAAGGATTTCCCGCGGCTGTTTGGTAGTTGTATGGATTTTCCTTCCACTGCTGCTTCGGGTATATTAATTCTGTAGCTTCTAGTTTAACCTCTATAATTTGGAAAAAAATCCGCGGCTCCCTTGCGTAGAGGATTTTGTCATTTAAAATTATTATTCACTGTAGGAGAAGTAATAATTTATGGGGAAGTCAATCGTTGCAGTTTTCTAACTTCTTTTGCTCAAGGGGCAGTGCAACTGGCTGAAGATAATAAATTTTTTTAAAAAAAAGTATGAAACCGACTTCAAAGGTGCGCTAAAAAGGATGAAATATTATTTTTTGAAATCGGTGTCAAAATGGAAACAAAATTAAATCGGCTCGACGTCTCACTAAATTTTTGCGCGCTCCAATGCCCGGGTGTTAGTGTGCTAATGGACTATAATTGATAGAGGTTTAGAAATTGATTTAATTTTTTTCTTGGCATCGATTTAAAAAAATTATTTTATCCTTTCTAGCACAACTTTGAAGTCGGTTTTTTATTTTTTTAAAAGAGGTTATGAATCATCTCAATTCTAGATAATTCTAGAGTATCTAGATAGTAATTAAAAAAGTAGCATGGTACCACCGGCTCTTCATACTCTTCCAAATAAAAAAAGAATTGTAGAAATCGGTGCACCTATACGGAAGTTATGCGTGAACATACATAATGAAATATACGTGGCAAATTGAATAACCTCCTCCTTTCTGAAGTCGGTTAATAAATTAAATAACATCCCCCCTTTCGAGTGTAGTTCCACAAAAACACAACTTAGTCGTGAATTCAAAATTTCTTAGCGACAGCAATAAATACAGTAGCGCCTATCTCATTTTTCAATTTCCTTATTCACCCATCAAGAAACTAATACGTACATCATTATTCCATCTTCCACCCCATAACCACCCCAATCTTCGTATACTTCAGAAATATCGGACAACAGCCACCCGGGCGAATCAAACAGCTGATCCCAGCAAACCCAGCTCTCCCCACGGCAGACACGACCGTGTATCCATTTAATATCGCGAAATTGTGTCAGCAGAGCTACTCGTTCCGCCCTTCTTACTCACTTTGCCCTATTACACTGCTAAGCACGGCCGGGAGTGCTGAAAGAACGAGACATTAATTACATTAGAATGAAACGCGCTTGCTCGTCCGGACACTTGGCCCAGCAAGAATCCTCTAGCGAGTAAACGAGCCAGCGGAGCAGAGCCAGGAACGCGAATTCTCTTAACCCCGCGCATTGTCGGCGCCGTTACAAACGGACGCGGTAAAATTGCCTGGAAAAAGAAAATCTTCCCTCTGGGCCGGCCCGAACACGCTTTGCGCTTTAAACGCTACGCTTCAGGTACTGGTAAACATTCCCGCGCGAAAGCCTGGAGAGGGCCCAGGTTAATTACGAGAAGACGAGGAAGCGATGCACTTTCCGTCACGGCCACTCACTTCTGCGTGCTAAAGGATCGCGACACCGCCGGAAATACGAAACCCTTTCGCCGCCCCCTTTGTCCCTTCGACGCGGCCAAATAAAATATTCCCTTTCGTGCCATTAAATCCTTTATACGTTTCACTTGGCTTTCCACTTCGCGCAGATTCTCGTCGCCGCGACGGAGGAGAGGAAGAACGGACATTACCGAATTGTATCAAACGGCGGGGATGAAGCCTGTTCCTATAGACACGGCCGGGGCGGGATCCTCCGTTAGGCAGGTTAGGTGACGCACCGTGGTCGGAAATACGAATTCTCTTTACTCCCCCATTGTCCGGCGCGCTGCAATGGGGGTATATTTGCTCTGCTGAGAAAGTAAACGCCGGAGCTTTTCATACGCGCGCGACTCGCAGCGCTAACCCAATTTTCGCGGGACGTCGCCAGCGGAGGTTCGGCGGCCACGTATTCGCTGAGGGACGGTTGTTTGCTTTGCTGCACGCCTCCGCGCCGCTAGGTCTGTTATGTAAAATATTGGGCGAAGATTGGAAATGTCTGTCTTGAAATGGAGCGTTGTCGATGGTGGAAATAATGTCGCTCAGGTGGAGAACCGATCGTGGTGGGAATGTTTGCTGTTGATTCTGTTGTTTGGAGGAGTGACTTTAGAAAGCTTATGTTTCTGGAGAAAGAGAAGATAAGGTTTATGATGATTGTATGCTTGAAAGTGGAATCATCACTCGCCAAAGAATTTCTGCCAAAAATTGGTCGCTCGGTTTACAGTAATTCCTCAATTCTGAGGTAAGCACTGGGAGTAATTCTTTCACGAAATTGATCTGTTAGAACCTTTTGAATTTATAGCTGAGTAACTGACGCAACGCTACGTTTCCCGCATTATTTCTGCAAAGAGCGTAGCTTATATTCCGAAAGTCATGAGTAGAAGGTACAAAACGATATATTCTTAAACGAGGTACGAAGAACGCCTCAGCAATACGATATTGCGGCAAGGTGGAGCTATTGTGTAGTCGCGAAATCTGGGACTCGCTATTCGAAACACGTGCACGCTTCGGCGGAGCGACGTCGTCGTCAGAGAACGGCGTGGCATCCAGTTTTATAGCTGGAACGAAGTTGTCTAGACGAAAGGACGAAGGGTGGAAGTAGGGCGAAAGGTACACAGGCCTCGTAACGAAGTTTTCAAAGACAACATCGGGGTCTGATATCTAACGAGTTCATTCCACTCCGATGCCGCGGCAAAAACTGCAAGTGGAGATCTCTATCCACTACCCTATCTCCCCGATCCAGCCCTCTATCTTCGTCTCGCGCCCTCTCCAAGCACTGGCAACTAGTCCGTGAAACGTGAAAGAACCCTCTCGTGCGTTACTCGGCCAAGCCCGGTGGATTTTAATTTTTATAAAGAATTATTGGGAAACGGGTAGTGTACTTTGACTGTTCGAGTGCCTCTCATCGCGGATCCTGTATTCCGCGCTGCAGTCGGATCGCTTGCTTTTTCTACATTGAGCACGTACCTAAGGATAATAAAAGCTTCGTGGGATCTGTGAAAGCTTGTTTTTCCAACCGTAAACATTATTTCTCTATCTTTCGAAGTTGCAATCTTCAGTCTACTGCTTTGAACTTCGGAATGAACGTATGATTAATATTTAGAAGCCCTTTTCGTGGACGTGATCCTTGACTGCGTGTATAGCTGTTAATTATTTTACTTGTACAACGATGGTTAGAGCTTTATCTGTTTGTAGTTGTCAACTGTTTTACCAATCCAAAACCGTACGCTGCTGATTTATTCACAATATATTATAACCTATCTTCATGTAGCTGACTAAAATTTGATTCACAACATAAAATTCCTACCGCTACGTCGTGCAAAACAGAGATCCATGCAACCTACGATCGTCTTTGGTTCTCTTACCTCTGATTCCGGCGATTGAACGATTAGAGACGTTCTCGGTGGCTTCTCCGGTGGCACTTTCTTCAAGGTACCGGTGAATGAAACCGCAGAAACGCCACTTGGCGACGCCGAAGCACCCTCGTGCCCGTCGATCTGGCATTGAAGTCGATGGAACTGCGAGAACGAAGTACGTGACGCGTCAGCGCGCTCGAATTGTGAGAGACACGGCAGCGGCATCTGTGACATGTTCGGTATCTGAATAGAATTCGGGTCGTTGGTGTCGTGTTGAAGCCTGGGCGATAGCTTCTCGCAGACAGATGATTGGCAGGATTGATGATTAGAGTTCTGTGAATAGGAAGCGGTCAATAACGTTTGATGATGGCTGTGCGACGGATACTGGCTCTGCGACGGGCATGTCTTATCTTGTTCCTGGTGGTTAGAGAGAGAGTTCGATTGGATCTGATGTGTCTCGCTCCCCATTGGATGCTGCTGGAAATCCGTGGATCTTTGCAACTTATCACTTAGCAGATTCTGCGCCTGCAAGCTCTGCAGGCGTGCCTGCAAGTCGCTCTGTTGATGTTGGAACTGGGCTACTTTGTCTAGAATTTGATTCTGGTTCTGCAGACACTGTATCTTCGCTTGGAGATCGCTCTGCTGGCGTTCGAACTGGCTGAGCTTCTCCGAAATTAAATCGAGGCTTCGTTGATTCTGCATCTGTTGCTGCTGCGCCTGGGCAGTGTCTGCCTTCTCGGTCTGAGTGTCCAGCTGGCACTGAAGATTCTCCGTTTGACTTTTGCTATGGGTCAATAAATTGTTGGATGCGTAACTCTTACGATGGCTATGGATTATGTGATCTACTTGATCGATCGGTTTGTTTAAATTCGCGTCGCCGAAATCAGTCACCACTGTCAATACCGTCTTGGTGTCTAATTTCGCCTCGCTAAGGGCTGGATACTGGTGGCAGATACTTGGGCTGGCTCTCTGGGAGGTAACCGTGCTAACAGCTGGCCCAAGGTTCGCCACCGAGCCACTGATGGGCTGATCGTCGAACTCCTTCCTGGACAGTTCCATGTGTTTCGTTAAGTCAGCGCTCACGTGCCGCAAATGACGTCGCTGCTCCATTATCGTGCTCTGACTAATGTTGGGCAGCGGCTGGAAAGCTGACTGCGTCATCCTCGTGTCCTTACGATCCTCTGCCTGGTGCAGGGGTCTGCAGTCCCTCCTCTCTTCGGACTGATTCCGTGACCGCGGGCTAGTAGACAGTATCTGATTCTGCATCATGTTCTTCTCGTGCTCCTGCCGTTGCCTCTGCTCGGCCCATATAGCCAGCTCCTGCCTGGTCTTCTCGAAATTTTGATTCACGAACGACGGACTCTTTTGTCCGCCCCGATCCGCGGACGCCTCTCGGATCGGCACGAATGGCATCGGCGATCTTCGGACATCCTCCATTCTCTTCCCCTCTATGGTCATAGGCGATCTCCTATGTTCGTCGAAGTAATCGGATCGCCTGTTTTCTTGCGGCATCGCTACTCTTTGATTAGGGCTCACGTTACCCCATTCGGGCTTTCTATCAGCCCCTATGCTCTTCCTATTTTCTTGTCTCGTATCAAAAGCCATCGGCGATACTCTCAAGCTCGTATCCAGCCGCCTTTGATCAGGCGGATACACTTGATTGGCTTCCACTCGCTTCGGATCGACCATATTCCCGGCCTTCCTTCCCGCTATCAATATTTCCTGGTTCCCGTCGCCAGGAAACGCGCAAGTGATCGTGTCGCCCCGACGCGGGAACACAGACGTGACGTCCACGGAAATAGATTTTCTGTGCTCGGGCCTGGCCACGTACAGGCCGCAGTCCGCCGCCACGGCGTCGCACAATTTTTCACGCCCAGGCGGATCTCCGTTCGTATCAACGTACAGCCCATCCTGCCGCGTCCTCGGCGTTTGATTGATGGCGGACAGGTATCGTCTGTCCTGGCCGTCCGTGATTATCTGCGTGCCCTGCACGATGATGGCCCCGTCGCTACGATGCATCTGCTCCTGCGGGGGATTCTGATTGGGATCGTACTTTGGCTTCTGCATCCCCGCGACATCAACGCTCGCAGATTTCCTGTGGCCGCTGTCGTGCGTGATTTTCGAGTTACCGCGCGGCGGGACCATGGGTTTGGGCCCGCGGCTCGGTCGCTCGGTCGTCGACATTGGGATCCCGTGAGCCACGTTCTGCGCGATAGGTTGGATGATCGGCTGCGCCTGGTACTGTCCCAATTCCTGGGAGAATCTCTGCGTATTCGGCGACTGCTGGCCAAACTGCTGACTCGGATAGATGCCTGCATGAGGGTTATACGGGACTGCGTTTATGACCGTCTGAGGGTACTGGCTGTAGGGGTACTGAGGCTGCGTGCCGAACTGAGCGTAGCCGGGTGGCTGCGGCACGACCACACCCGAGAAGTATGGCGGCTGGGGACTCGCTGACTGAGATTGTATCTGCGACCCGTGCTGCACAGTTACGTACTGACCTTGGCCAGTGAACACTGGGTTCGTCGTGCCACCTTGGTACAAGGCAGGGTCTCTGAATGTGACGTCTCTGGTCACGTAGCCAGCCCTCTCAGCGAACTGCGCCTGCTGAGGGTACAGTTGCGGTCTGACTTCGAACTGGCTTCGTATCTGGGTGTACTGAGCTTGGTCGTAGTCCGGCATGAACTGAGGCTGAGCTTGGACCGGTAAAGTTTGAGTGCTGGTTTGGGACACGTGCTGTGTCCTCTCGACCCCAGCTTTTTCTTGAGCGTACTGATGCGGAGGAAGCTGGCCAGTCGGCGGGTGCCTGTCTTCAGGGACACCCACCATGGATTGCCTCCTCCCAGCTGCATACTGACCCGCCTGCTGGGCCTGCTGCTGCTGCTCCAGACTTTGCCCAACCGCCTGATTCTGTTGAGCCTTGTCCTGGGAGAACCTGTCGTACTCCATAGTTCGGTTCTCGAAGCCGTTCGACAGATCCTGCTTCGCCTTAACGGCAGGCGGCTCAGCCCGGCCGTTGTGGCACGTCGTCTGTTGATTCTCCGTCGTTTGCCCAGCCTGATTCTGCTCCTGGCTATCGTTCACACCTCCAGACCCGGACTGCGACATGCTGGCGGCTCCCACCGACGGTCGTCCGCCGATGTAGCCGAGAATTCGCCCCAATCCGCACACCGTGACGACTTACCGAGCGACTCTCTGTTGGAAATCTAGATCCTCGCTCGGACGCAATCACCCTGGATCGCGTTTTTACGCCTCGTAGATTCAGCTGGGTCGACTCGAGGCATGTAAACGTCGATGTGATGTCGCTAGCCCACTCGTCGATGACTGTCTTGTAATCCTTGTCGACCTCCTTTTTCACTGCACCCCTCGGCGCGGACGTAAAATCGCAAGGGAGACAGGCTATGGACTTCTTCACTTCACAGTAATCTCCTCGTCAGGCATCAACGATATTCGATTAGTCTCCGACTCGAAATTTTGAACATTTGCAGCGGTCTTTTAACGAATTTTTCAGCCCGTTTCAGTAGCCCGGAGATCAGTGAGTAATTTTTCATATGATATACCTTCACATGTTTTTTCTAGAATTCCCCGTGCTGCACGTTAATATGCGTTATTAAATCCCAGACTCGCCGAATAGTTTGACGTGAAATTTTTAAACGTCCAAGCGTGGAGTGGGGCTTCGAGCGAGGGTCTCGCATTTCTCCTTTCCCCTACGCATAAAAGAGAATGCGCGATTGCAATTGTAATCTCTCTTTTGTAATCTCTCTTTTCGCTTCAACGCGATCCTCGTTTCTGTTGCTGCTTTTTTTATAAATCTACATCGGCACGCCAGTGGCCCTCTAGACTTGACTCGTCCGGCGATACCGTTTTTTACTTCATGCTTTGCACGCCATGAGACAACGGAACAGGATTACTGCGGAAAACGGCTTTGCCCCTTTCCTCCCTTTTCCCACGCCGTTCGTAAATACTCGTCGCGCTGGAACGTCACGTCTGCACGCAAGAATTCGCCTGTATTTCTGCCACTCGTTTTCCTCGTCTAGGCAAGTCGCCTCAAAGAACTCAATCTAAAACGCTCGTCCGGCGCCGTCAGGTGCGTTCTCCCCGACTTCTACTTAAACATATTTAATCTCCCTGGTAGAATCCAGCGTACTGATTGCAAGACGCGTTAGGATGGAAGCGTTCTCGATGGATTCGTATATCGGCAACGGACAACACGGTCAACTGGTGTAAACACTTCGAAACGTTAGAAAAATTCGTCGATTCGTCTTTGATTCTCTAGGTTCAGGTATTGAGCAGTTTTGATTACGTTGGGCAGCTTCCAGTTCAGCTTTTCGTTGATTCTGACAGTGGTTTCGCGATGGACTGGTGCACGCCGAAGGACAGCATTTGATTCTCTTTTGAACGTCGCTTAGGTCTTCATTAATATTTAACAAACAGTGCTTCGGTTATATAATTTTCTATTATATTTCACGGTGGTATTGGCGTAGCAGTATCTCGTGGACACTCGGCAAGATCGATCTGTAAAACAAGGGCAGGGAATGCATCCTAATTTCCATACACTTATACCAAGCTTTCCCTAATAATATTCAGCGCAGTTTGAAGCAACGAATTTACTTGTCCCATTAAAGCTCACATCGGGAGAGTAACCTTGCCCACCGATATCGGCGAGTGGAAAATTCCATACGCAAGCCGCAGACGTGTAGATAATAGCACGCCGAACTTCACCTTCTCTCATCGAATATACATACAAGACTCAACTTACAAATTCATGGAATTTTTATGTCGAAACACCAAGGCCGTATCGAGCGTGATTAATAGCAGGAATGTTCCGTCGAAGTGGGAACCGTCGAAGGGGAACGCGGCGCGCGTGAATTCGAAAATTTCCAGGGGCGATTTCTGGGTACGGGCGGCTCGTCGAAGCCACTTATTCACGAGCGATAAAAGCCCCGTCTTCAACGGGCGCTTTCGGAAACGCTGACAATCCGCGTCTGAACTTATCGCCGGATGACAGGGCGGAACAAAACGCTGGTTGGTTTAGAGGCGATCTGTTTTACTCTCTGGAGTGCGAATTGTTTTCGTGATTTCCCAAGCGCCTCGTGATCACTTCAGTTTCTGGGCGCCGGGCCATCTTTCATTGCGGGCAAGTAACTCCGCGGAAAACAGAAACGCTGAAAATTTCTCACTGTCTCGCGGCGGGCCATTAATCATCAGCATCCGTTTCCCCGGTTACTTTTCTAATTCCTCCGCGGTGGCCAGGCTCCGAATGAAAGCGGAAGACGCTCGGAGCTTCGCGCCGTTTCGAGCAGAGTAGCCTCAGCTATGGGGCCGTTCGAAACTCTGCACGATTTTTATGGGATCGTTCATGACAATCACTTGGATATATCTGTTCGAGAAGGATTGGTTCCCTAGAGTTCCCTCCGGGAAACATTAGTGGGAAATTGAATGGAGGGTGTGATGAATTGTTACATATTTGTCTGTAATATGTGGTGGCTGTAAGGTAAATTATGAGATATAATCTTGGAACGATGAGCACACAATTTACACTAATGGAGGGTTGAGTGCTTTAATCATTAGCGGCGGTTGCTACATTTATCGAATCAAAAGCTAGCTGAAGGTTATATTGGAAGAATTAGTGGTGGTACGAAGTACGTTTGTACAATTCGTACGAAGTATAAATTCAATCTTTTGTAGAATTAAGATTACTTCAGATTTTGTGCAAGACCTCGAGTTGTACGTTTACATTATTATCCTTAGCATTTTGAAGTTTAATAAGCGATAGCGAAAACATTATTCCAAACACTTTTCATAGATGTGCAGTGGCGGACAAAAGAAAGTTTACAAGCTTTAAAATCGCATAACTTTTATAGAATTGGACCAAACGACATGAATTGTTTTTTTAGAAGGTAGAAGGATTAGTTTGCTGAGTGGTGTGTTTCATCGTTTTGAAAAAAATGCAATTGGACGGAACCGGCAAAAAAAGTAAATATCGTTTTTTAAACTTTTTTGTGAGCCTGTAATGAAAATTCAAAAACCCCGTTTGTAGATTGAAGTAAGTTGTATACATGCCTAAAATTTCATCAAAATCGGTTAACGTTGCTCTGAGCTATAAACGCTTAAAGATCGCAGAATAAGGTCGAAAATCGCTGATTTCGGAAATTTCGCATTTTTTTTCAAAACGACGAAACACGTCACTCAGCAAACTATTCCTTCTAGCGTCTAAAAAAAAATCTTATGTCGTTTGGACCAATTCTAAAAAAGTTATGCGATTTTAAAAGTTGTAAACTTTCTTTCGTCCGCCACTATATGTATACCTACGTGTGATACTTCAGAAAGAAATGACCTTCGGATCTACATTTATCAAGGTTTTCGGTTTATTCATCCGTACACCACATACCCCCCAACTACAAAGTATTTTGCACACCTTCGTACCCACGAATACAACGTCGTTATATTCAAACATTCCAGGACGCCTGACTTATCGCAGACTCGTACTACTACGCCCAAGCACAAGGTTGTATACCTTAGCCTTGATATTCGCACCCGCACATCAGACGATTATTTACTCCGCCAGTACCCCCAAAACATACATAGCACCCCTTTGAGCACAGACACCATCTTCTGGTCTAACCAAAGATCGTACAGACCCAACAGACTGAGCTTTGACCCAAGCCCTGGGATGCGCGCTCGATCTGTGCACACAAAGGGACCACCTCGTTTCACGAGCAAGAAATCCCAGATCATCACCCAAAGTTCCCCAGCCCATTCCACGTGGAAACTAATAGTTAATGCCTTGCACAACTGTTTTTCAGCCAAGTTTCCTGCACAATGAACAGAGCTCGAGTATAATTGTAGAAAATCCACTAAACTCAACTCGAAAGGTGTGACTGTTGGAACTGAAATTTAGGGAACTGTACTTGGGGACAGGTCTGCTCTTCATCGTCGTCGTTAGCTGGAACTCTGTCGCCACTCGTGGAATGATTTTCGTCTCGATAATTCTATAAGGAACTTGCGGATTTTTCGAGCTCATTCTTCTTGGTTATAGGAGAGTATTTTTTGATAGCAAATATATGAGAATGAAAATACATGCCATACATCAAGGAGTAAACAGGCCGGAGAAGAATTTTAGAGAATGTACGTGGTCGAAGACGTTGGATTATAGGGAGAGCTTTATCTTCGTCATCTTCCTGGAGAGTGATTCGACAGCCATCGGCGATCTATCTCCTTTGGAGTTGACGAGAACGTATACGCGAGGGATTTTCAGCGTCAACCAGAACAATCCCTGGCAAACTGAAAGACGAACCGACCCGATCTCGCTGGATGGTAGAATATTAGCTTGTTATTCTGTTAGAAGGTTCCACTAACGATGGCGTTCCGAATGTCGTTGGAAGAGAGGCGATCAGTAGTCGTTAATAGGGTATCCGGCATAATGTTCCTGCAGAGTCAACAGCTTGGGACCAATTAAGCTTTCTGTCTGTAACGCTGCATGTTCGTTTCCATGATGGATCTCGGCCCTTCTGGCAGAGATTCTCCACGCTAGACAGCCCTTCAGACGGGAGAGATTCGCCTCGAGGCAGAGAGATCGTAGTCAGCCCTGATTTCTGATAAATATGAAATTTCGTCTAATGGGATTTGATTCGTTCCATTGTTTTCTGATAGTAAATTTGTGACACTTCATAGCGTTCTGGAATATATTCCATGGTGATATAAATTATACCAGAGACTGTGTCTCTTCTTAGGAAATTGGGACAAAAGGGAATTCACGTAGGAAAAATATTTATCAGCTGTCGAAGATTAGAGAAAGGGCCTTGATAATGAATTTCGTGAAGGTCTTATCTGTGAATAATATTATGTTGTAGCTGTTAGAGAGGAATTAGTTCCATCATAATTATTAACACAAGTAATTCTGAGTTTAATGTTGGCTATTTTGGAATGTGGAAAAGTAGAATATTTATTAGAATGCTTTTGATACTGGGATTTCTAAAGAATTTGCATTAATTCAAAAGATGTTTGTTTCTCCAATATGAATAGCATACTTTGTGGAAGATGTGTAACGAAGTCGTAAAAGAATTGTGCTGTGAAGAAGGGCGCACATAATTGGCCAGAACAAATAGGGGACAAGGAAAACCTCCCAGTAAATAAGGGTTCGTGTTCAGTATCAGAAACATAGGTTTCACATTTCATGCTTCTCGAGTCTCAAAGGGATAACCTACTTTCATGGGTTATACCAATTGAATAACAGAAGGATCCTCTATCTTATGGGATTCGCCTGTGAGAATATATGTATGACGTCCGACTAATTAGCCTTATCAGTCAAAAATAAAAGGGTTAACACTGAAACGAACTTGGCACCGAACTGAAATTTGGAGTCCAGGTTCGGAATTCTAATAAGGAGACTATTTTAGGTGTCCGCCTCCGATCATTTTGATTTTTGGATATGTTATAGAGGACCGAAAAATAAGAAATACGTGTTTTTTTTATTTTTCCCCGTTTTCATATTTGGGGGGTGAAAACTGCGTTCAAAGTTAGGGTTAAAAACTCATTTTTGTGGAATATCTCGAGAACTACATATTAGAGATAGGGGAATAGTGTCAATGGACGAATTTTGTGTCTTTGAATGCGAAATATGACTGACTCACCAGATTTTCAAAAAGTCCACAAAAATGATTTTTCACCCCTAACTTTGAACGCAGTTTTCACCCCCCAAATATGAAAACGGGGAAAAATAAAAAAACACGTATTTCTTATTTTTCGGTCCTCTATAACATATCCAAAAATCAAAATGATCGGAGGCGGACACCTAAAATACTCTCCTTGTAAGCAACATTACATTTCCGTTCAAATTATCTCTCCTTTGAAAACTGATATTGAATTTCTCACCGGCGTTGGCTGGTTTCGAAAAAAGCTATTTCGGCCTGTCAGTTTTCTTCAATGTGGCGTGGTAAATTAATACTGCAGAGAAATATTCCATATGCATATGTTTTGAAAATTACTGTTCCGAATTTTTCTATCAATATAGGCGTGGCGAGAATTTTATCTGCAGTTGCAAATTTAAAGCTTATCTAATTAATGTCACATATTTTTGTAAACATTCGTGAATATTTAACGAGAAAACTCAAAATATGATTTACATAAAAATGTGATTTCGCGGTGTAAATACTTTATCGATATGCATTCATCATGAGACTTCGTGTTAAAATTTCCACATTCAGATTCGTGCATGAAGTTCTTTCTTACTTTTAGGCATATTCGTTTAATAGAAGCATGTGGAGGTCATTACTTATATTCTCCGACTGCAGACATTACCACTTCAGGTGGAACGATGATAAAACTCGAGTAACGAGATGATCATTAATTGCGTTCACTAGATTATTATTCATGCTTGCAGCGGTTACTCTATAACCACAAGCTTTCCTTACAGTTCATTTACACGATGTAGTGGTTTCTACATTTGCAGGAATTTCGTCACTGTGCATTGTTCTACCTCCTCTTGAGAGTGGATTAAAAGGCAATCAATGCTCAGGATTACGAAATAATCTGGACAATTGCATGAAGCACTGAAAAATTTGAATTCAACGTGAACCATAAAATTCTCTTTGGCTTTAACAGTATTAAATATTTCCTACAAAATTCATTTCAATAAAACGAAACAAATGTAATATTGAAAATATTGATTTATAAAAATATTAAAAATTATGAACGGTTTGAATTGTAACAAATATAGTAGAAAGTGCTATTAAGTCAGTATTAATAAACTTCGCGATTGTGCTTTTAGTACACGTAGCAAGGTTAACAAAGCGTTACAAGACTTTCCTTTGTTACAAACGCTTTCTAATCAAGACGCGTCAGTTCTTGAAGCTTTCTACCGTATGCATTTATTACGATGCTCACAAAGTAGTCAATAAGTTCAGTGCAAATAATACCCGAACGAAGGTGCCACCACATGATTTGGAATAGAAAATTGCAGGCATCAAAAAATTCTAATCATTAACGAAAAAAAAAAAGCAAAAAACAGTTGACTCTCAAAAGCTTATTCTCTTTGGATATTTTACTTCTTAGCTTCCACTGTATTCACACTATAACAATACAATGTACGCGCGAAAATGCCTCTAAAATTTATTTCTTATAATAGTCAGTCATAGTAGAAGTAATTAATCGAAACGTTCATCAATTTTGATTAAAGTCAACCCAGTCCTCGATGCAGAATAAACTCTGATGGATTAACAGCGAGAGCCTGATAAGCTAGACGTATCACAGGCATTCAGATGAAACAAAGAGTCTGGCGTTCTTTATGCAGACGGATCTTTTTGCGGCATGCACGAAGAAATCCATGTGGAATTATCGAGTTGCCATTTCTGGAGGGAGCTCAGCGGAAACTGACGATAACGCGAGATCGTGGAACGGACCGCGACCGAATTACACCAATTTCCTCGTGCTCAGTGCAGCCGTCTGACTATCGGGAGTGCGATCGACTGTCGCGATGCGTCGGGATCAATTGAAATCGGCTTGAAATCCTATTACTCGGCAATGGTACAAAACACGGCGATCGGGTCACCGCGGGCATTTATTTCGAAGAGCTTCCAATTTCCCCCCAGCATTGTCAACAAGATACCAGTTTTCTAATCTTCGGAATGTGCGCGTAAGCGACTCGAGTATCGACGTGACCCGAGGCAAGGTATTTTGTCAAACTTTGAGACGCAGTTGATGAAGTTTCAGTAGCCGGCGAGATGTTAAGGAAATTATTAGACTATGGAGTATATTCGAAAGTTGTAGACTGTGTTGTGCTAATGATTCGAAGTAAGATTGAAGTGATGAATAGAACAAGAACTTTTGCTCTTTGTCTCAGTCGTTGCTAGTTCACCTTCTCGCTATTAACACAGCTCTTCCTCTTCCACGCACTCAGCGCTCTATTTTCTTCTCAAAATGTCTCTTACTCGTTCAAGTAGATTCGTTATATATCCTCCAAAAGAGTTTTCCACATCTGCCTGAGTAAGTTGCTTCCTCTGGACAGTTTCCAGACACATTTGGCTGTTCATCAGACAGTTTCATCCTGTCTTCTGCGTTTAATATCTGCACAACCTGAAGTCGTATCAAAAAGTTTTCACTCGCATTGAAACTTACCCATATAACTACTTAGGCTGGCTCTTATTTATACGTGTCGAATTTTTCTCTTATATCTTTGCTCTCACACTATAGAACGGTGCCATTTGATAAAAAAATAGTCCCCGAAAAAGTTTATTGCAATCGGACAACAGGAAAGGGTACCGACCAGGCCTTAAAGTTTAGAATTCATCAATGGTTTGAAATTGAAGAATTTCTCAAAAATGGTAAGCCCTATCGAAATTTTGTTCAAGTAATATTAAAAGAGCATTCAATTTTCTACAATTACTGTATATATAATTTTTTCGTGCTTCCAACTGTTTTTTAGATAACAGCGTTTGAATATAGGGAGATCAGCACTGCGCGCGTATAGACAATACGTCACGCGGGACGCGCGAGGCGCTGAGCTCTCTATATTCAAGCGCTATTATCTAAAAAATGGTTCGAAGAACGAAAAACTTATATATACAGTAATTGTAGAAAATTTAACGCTCTTTTAATATTATTTGAACAAAATTTCGATAGGGCTTACCATTTTTGAGAAATTCTTCATATTCAAACCATTGATGAATTCTAAACTATAAGGCCTGATCGGCACCATCTCCTGTTGTCCGATTGCAATAATCTTTTTCAGGGACTATGTTTTTTTTAAATGGAACCATATTAGAGGGCGAGAGCAAAAGAAATCGCAGGTTGAAAATAAGGGCCACCCTAATATAGCACACTATGAAAGTTACATAGGTGCATCACTCTATCTCTACCCATCCTATCCGCTCAAATAACACGTACTCTAATTAACCCACACACCCAACTGCGCAAACACACAGATTCGCTGATACCATATAACGGAAGGTTCGTTTCGTTGAGCCAAATAGAGCTGCACCACCTCCCCAATTGGCGTGGGACCAAATTTTGCCAATTATCGGGTCGAATTTTGCGGCCAATTCGAATCGATTAAAATTGCTTACGGGCCGACGGCTTTCGTACGCAAATTCAATACGTCACACTTAATTGGCAAGCTGGCCCGCAAGAACGAGCCGGGGAAAAAACAGAGGGATGAAAAAGAGAGGAGGGAAGCCTCGGTTGCGCTGATTTAAAATCCACCTGCGAGCCAGAACGAACGGTTCCTCGTTTCTGGATCCTCTCTTGTGCAGACCGCAGCGCAGGCCTCCAGGATAGGCAATATCTGTGTATCATCTCGCGCGAACGTCTGCAAGCCTGCTACCTAGGCGGGTGCAGGAGGTCGGTTGAGCGTGCAATCTACGGTGGAATGAAAATTCCAAGCTCCCTGGAGACCACCTCTATAGAGGTGGATGTGGATGATAATGATGTCGATGCTGCCTCAGAGCAAGGAATTCCTTCGATTCCATCCCTGTTAATTTGTGGCCCGTTTGTACGAGTATAACGTAATACGGGCGCATTAGAGGGTCGTTCCGCGGAATCATGGCTGCCATTAAAATTAGGGAAATTGTAGCTATTTCGCTTATGTAATAGACTTTGCCGACTCATTGCTGCGAATTCGGAGGGCAGATGTGTAGAACGCACATGTGGGGTTTCTTCGTAGATTGTCAGATAATTGGTAATTGCTGCAAGATCGTCGTATGATGTTGTGGTTATTGCTATTATTTCAGAATTTGAGAATTCTTGTAGGAGAGAAGGCTGCTACGTGGGTGGAGTAAAGATTTTCGAACGACCCATAGCCATTTTGCTATACATTTATTGCTACAGTTCCGCGGATTGTTACACTATTGTGAAGAAAAAAAGTTTGCATTATTTAATGGTTTGGGCAGTGTACAGGGTGTTTCCGAATTCATCGTTCTTTTCTCGAAGGCTCACATTTTTCTTCCGCTTCGCAGCATCCAAAGCTACGTCAGGGTCGCCTGATTTCCATATTTATCATGCTACTAGGAAGTTTCCTCCGTTAACTGCGTTCCAGGCTTGAAAACTTGCTCCCTCTGGACGGTAGGAGGCATTGAAGTAGAAACTCCGTTCTATTTCGTTTGAGAAAATTAAACTCGACCGTATCGTATGTTTCATTTTCTTCGGCGGCGAAGTGGGCTGGGGAAATAAATTCCAAACGCTGCGTTTGTTTTCGATTGTTTGCCTTTGTACGTTTCCCTCAGAATACACGAAATTCTCTAATGGAATATTTTATATCTTACTAGCTGAGCCGTTACCCGGTTTCACCTGGGAATTATTTATGATGTTTGAAAAATAAAAAAGCCTAAACCAAAAAAATAAATAGCCTATAATCTAATCTAGGACGTGTGTAATGTATATTCAGAATTTTAATGAAATCCGTTCAGCCGTTTAGGCGTGAAAGAAGGACAAACAAACAGACAACGTTTCACTTTTATATATTAGTAAGGATTCCACGATCACGTGGTCCTGAAGTTAAATTGACGAGCAGTTAATTTCGAGCGAAGTTTCCAATATAATTGATAAAACTTTGTACAGCAGACATGATTTTAAATCAACTCTTATGATGTTCGTGTCAGTATAATCTTGCTATGGAAAGTTTGAGGAAAAGTTTCTTTGACGTGGTCATGTGATAATCTGAGATATCGAATTTAATTTCCCGTGCTTCTGTATTATCGAAAAGTATCCGCTTTAACTAGCATCGTTTTATTTGTTTTTCAAATAAAATTCATTATTCTGCAATGAGCTATTTACACTTTTGGGGATAGTTAGAGGGGAGATATATCTTTCTAATATTACAAGGGTGTGTTCTTTCAACGCGACCGTGGAAGAACGTGCGCGAAGAAATGTGACAAAATAAGATCACCGAGAAACTTGAAAGAATCACCATCACGACGCTAAGGACCCTCGGAGGACCGTAATAAATGAAGCGAGCGCTTGGGGACTCTAAAATCTTCAGGAGCGTTGAAAAATAGTTTCCTCAGCGAGAGCTGGCCAAAAGAACCAGAAAAAATGGTAAATTGATTGCCAACATTATATCACAAAAAAGAAGCATCGGCAAAAGTAAGCTTCATTTGCATGAAATATTCCACAGACACACCCTGAACGCAACAAATCGAAAGCTTCACCATCGCCACCTTCATCGAAAGGTATAATTGACACGTGTTCGTCAACATTCAAACAAAAACTCCTGTAAAATCCCGCCTGTCATGTAATTTCTCGTTTAATAAATATCAATAATGGATTACTTTAATTACCACGCACAGCCCGAAGGCTTTCACAATCCCAGCATTTCGTCTCGACCCTGTTGAAGGTGGGTCTGCTGTTTGAGTCAGCGGGAAGGGAGAAAAGGCAGAATTTCAGCGAACGTATAAAAAAAAGTGGCAGGGAATGTCGAAACGGGGAAATGGGAACGGCACACAATGGGGGGGTCGCACAATTCATACGTTAGTTTCTTATCGCGATTAACCATGGCATTCGTTACTAGCCACTCGCTTCCGTATCCGCGATCATTGGAGGGGCTCGCTGACGGCACTTGACCCCCTCGCGGCGACGCAACAATTCACTCGGCCAGCAAACGAAGGAACCCGGAAAACTGGGGATTAAAATTCTGGGACGTCAAACGGCGGTGCTATCCAGGTGAAAGGGGGTCAGCGTGTTAACGAAAGGAACAGAGATGTCTGTGGAACGAGCGCAAACGTTTGCCTAAGCTGATTCGGTTGTGCCAACTAAACGAGTAGAACAAGGTCCTCTCCCCGGCTCCGCCCCTCCAACCCCTATATTTCTCTGCACGTGTACCTGTACATTCTTCTTTGTGCTTATCCTGCCCCCCCCCCTCTCGCCGGAGGAAAAGCTGGAATCGGATTCTCGCATAATTCAACGACTGCCAGCCCCCCCCCCCCCCCTTGAGCCAGCCGCCAGAGAATTCCATCCTTTAAAAGCGCCGCCGTGGCTTTTATTATCCTGCAAGTGGAGGGCGCTGTCAAAGGGGCTCGTGATTTAACAATTTCCCGGGATTTTAATCTCTGGCAGGCATCGGCTGACGGGCGTGTAACGAGGCAAACTGCTTCGTCGCATCGATACCGCGTCGATGAAAAATCGGCCTGGCACGTTTTTTCGCCCTGGCAAACTTTAGCCCTCATCTCGGCGATGAACGCTGCCCGCCCATCCTCGCTTTTAATACAAAAGAGGAATCGATATTAGGGGCTGATTCTGGCTGAGCGCCGCGCGGCCAATCGACCCTCGTTACCGATCGCTCTTCGATATTTCTATTAAGCGTCGATTAATGTCGTCCGCAGGCCTTGACAGGGATATTAAAAACCTCGGAATGCGTCTTGGTCGCGTCGGCGAGGTTGTTTGGGGATCGTTTTTCTCGGGGCAATTCGGCGGTGACTCGAGGGTGAGGCGAAGAGCCTTTGGGATGTGTGGTTACGGTTAGAGGGGTGCTGATTTAAGGGGTGAGTGTCGATAGAAATACTACAGTGAGCAAGTAGGGATTGTGTTCTGTCGTTTGCACCGCAGAAGATAGAGTAACACTTTGAAATTGATCAGGAGTATCAACGCGACGTGTGCAGACCTGGCTGTCGATTTGTTTGAGGAACCTGATGGTGGATCGAGCTGATGTTACCAACAAGTACACATTTAACTTCCATACCATGAACGCTCGGAAGTATTATCAATTCGAACAGCAACCCCAAAAATTATTAGAACATTCAAATATTTAGTATATTTCCATAGTTTAGTAATTCTTTATTTAACTGTACGAATACTTTCTGCTCATCTATTTCTGCACGTTTACCTGTTTATTAATATTTTTGTAAATGTTAAAGGGAATAAAGTTGTAAGAATATTTATGAATCATAGAACTTGTAAGAATATTTATGAATCATCTTTTTCCGTTAAAATTTATTACTGACATGGATATACTACAATGTTTTATTTCAAATTGGTCGCTGTATGAATAGTTTCTACACTCACTGTATGTAGGAAGTAAGTCTGTAACCTTAAGACACCTTAGAGAAGACTAGGACTAAAGTAATTCATATAAATACTATAACAGTTGAAAGAACTTTCAAACCGTGAACGATAAAATATTTACAAGTCGACAATTTCCATTTATCTCTCGTCAAACTGAGATAATGTTTTGTGATTTATATTACTTTCTTCTAATTTTTGGGACTCATAATCTTTTTCTTATATTTATATTATTTTCTTCTACATTTTTGTGATTTATTTCATAATATCCTTTTCCGTCCTCGACTTTTTATGTGCTTGGCGTCATTTTGTACTTTTTTGAAGTTTTTTATGGTTTCCATTTACCTATCGTCAAGCTGAGATAACACAAATAAATTAAAAAAACGACTTCCCACTTCCCACAGTCATATTCCTACAAATTTCTTCAGAACTACTGCTGTCTCTTCTATTACTTCTTCATAGGTTTTAATTATACCTACCATCCATTTTTAACAAAACGTTGCAGTCATCATTTTTAATATAAATCGCAACGACACAGAGCCTTGGTCCTCCCAAGTCTGATTACATTTCTCGGTATTCTGCCTGGAATCCTGACGGGAGACTCGTTGTTAGATTCTGCAGACGGTTATACATTTGAAGAATTTAAATTAAAAAATGCAAGGATCTCATACGTCGGTTATTTTCGTCTCAATCCCTCTCGCCTCCTCTATGTTTCGCTGGTTGGCTGGAACAGCGAAAATTCCGAACTACTTTGCCCTCGCTGGTGTGCCAAGAACACGTTGGAATTTCCTTTGCTTTCCGTCGTTCGTTTCCCTTGCCGTTCGCGGCGCGGATGCCGAAAGCCTGTTCATCGGAAATCCCTTCGGAATACATATAATTGCGGCTCGCCTGAGGTAGAGCTGGATTCTTGAGCGTCTTGACATCAGCTTACGTTCATTGGACGGCTACGAAGTTACGTGAGCTGGCTCCGAAATCGTAACAAGTGACGAACAAATGAAACGCTCCTCTTTTCTCTCGTGCTTCCTATTTCTCCCTCTAGCCTCGAAACTCCGAGGAGTTACAGAAAGAGACAGGCAATACTGTTTCGATAGATCGATGATCGAAATATATTCCATCCTGTTTGAAGATTTCTTTCAGCTGATAATGGATTATATTAGATTGATGGTGTGGTAAGCTTGAAAGCGGAGATTTGAACATTTTTATTTAGGATCTGAATGAGGAACACGTTATTGAGTTTAAAAGAGAGGGAGATGATAGAAGAGTTTCTTTTTTCTACAAGGACTTTTAATAAAATTATTCAAGGTAATCGATGTTCCATTAAATTGTGTCATCTTTTCGAACTCTTCAATTACAAGGAAGTCCAAGAGAAATTCAACGATATGTATTTACGCGCATACATGATGAGATATTAGGCATAGATCGCTTGATACGCGCAGTAACTTTATTGCTTGTTCACATTGCAATTGCCTCTTAGATACACATCATTCTAGGTGTTCCCTATTAAATGTAGATAAAAATGTTTCAACCCCTACAGCACACTTTGTTGCAGGAATGTTGCTCACACGTTGCAGTACATTACAATGTTGCCGTTTGGTTGCAGGTTGCATTGCAATATTCCTGCAACATTGTGGAAACATTGCCGTGCAATATTGCGCTCGCAACGTATGAGCAATATTTCGGCAATATTGCACACACATTGCCGTGCAATATTGCAATGGCCACGTTTGTGCAATATTTCGGCAATATTGCACACACATTGCCGTGCAATATTGCGCTCACGACGTATGAGCAATATTTCGGCAATATTGCACACACATTGCCGTGCAATATAGCGTGGCAATGTGTGTGCAATATTGCCGAAATATTGCACACCCATTGCCGTGCAATATTGCGCTCGCAACTGATCAGCAACATTTCGGCAATGAATCCGCAATAAATCGGGACTTAGAAATTTTCACTCGACAATACCGAACTTTTTCATTAAGCATAATAAATTAAATGTCAATGGTAGGCACACGCGTGTCCCTAAAATATATAAAAAAATGATGTTAAACGATTGTATTAAAAATGCGCTAAGAACTAAAAAAAAAAACATTATTTTCTTGTACTACGCAGGATATTTCATAACAGAATATGTATCAACTTAATACAATATCAAGCGTCGAAATGAATTTGTTGTGAAATATCCAACTCCGCGATTAGGGAGATGTAATGGAGTTTGTCAAAACGAATCGTTGTTTTTAAATAATTTGAGTTTAAAGTGTTGCACGGTAGGAGTATAAGTTCGAATACGTAAGTAATGTTCTCAATCAACAGTTCTAGCTGCAGCGGTACTGTTCGTCTACGGTGCTACGGGTCGCGGGTTCGAATCTGCCTGGGGTAAAATAATTTTCTATTTAATAAAGATACACGGACGTTATACTACTATGATTGTGCACACATTCGTGTCGTCGCCCCCCTCGGAGAACGCGTCCGATATATATAATTAATAAAAATACCGTTATTTTTATTTTTGGCCCTACTGCCCGAAACGTTGCTTATCCATTGCTGTAAAATCTCAGAAATGTTGCACGAACATTGCTGTAAAATCTCAGAAATGTTGCGCGAACATTGCTGTAAAATCTCTGAAATGTTGCGCGACCATTGCTGTACAATCTCAGGAATGTTGCGCGAACATTGCTGTAAAAACTCAGAAATGTTGCAGAAATATATCCTGCAATGTTGCACAGGGTGGACATAGCAATTTACTTGCAACTTTTCGGCAATATTCCGTGCAATGTTTCAGATATCAAACCGCAACGCAACTGAGACATTTCGGCAACCAATGTGCTGTAGGGGAAGCTCTATAACTCACAGGATGTTTTCAACTGTAGAAACTCTATTCTCCAAACTCTTTCCCCGAAATTTCCCCGCACTACACGAGTACGAAGGCTATCTCGATAGAACAGAAGGTCAAAACAAAGTTCCACATCCTTAAATCAGTTAATTACACGAAAACAAAATACCAAACGAAACAGTTGAATCGAGCAAATCGCCGGCAATAATTTCGCAATGCGCCGTACAAGTCGACGAAAAATTCACAGACAGCTCAACGTTTTATCGCGACGTGTACCAGCTGCGGGAAGAAGAATCATAGGGAACGCAACGGAACATAAAGGCACGCGGGGCATGATGAACGACGAGGAAGATAGCGAAGGTGGGAAGGAAGCGATGGGTTGGGAACGGGAAGATAGCACAAAGAAAGTGAAATGAAAGGGTAGAAAGGAGGAAAGGAGGGAGCGTAGGGGTGGATCAGATGAAAATGTACAGGGACGAGGACGGATCTTCGCTGGTCTTGCGCGCGTTTCGCGCGGCCTGCACAGCACGGAGAACCCCGCGACAAGATAAAACGTTTTCGTCGGGCTGGCTGCCTGTTTCGCCTGAAAATTTCCGCGCGAGATGCGCTTAAAATTTCCGGCGAAATCGTCGATGGAAGCCCGCGCGTGTATTCGCTGGAATTCATTTCGCAAAGTGCTACTTGTATTACCGCCCAGTGCGAGCGAACTTTTTGTCGCGTGTTTTACTTTTTATTTATTTTGCATCATGTCGGACGTCGGGGCTGGCTCAACCGCGGTTTTTCCCATTTAATGACTCGCCGCCGTCCACTGTTTTTCCTTCGTGTTTCCCTTGAGCCTGAATAAAGTGGCGGCAAATTAACTGAAACGAATCGGCAAACAGACGACCCCCGTTCCCGTGCTTGTTGCTTCGCAATCTAACGGTTTACACTCGCTTCGTTCAAATAATTTCAGAACACCCCCTTTTCCTCCCTTCAAGCTCGTATTTGAATATGCAGATTCGCAGGCGTATTTTCGAAATTAATGCAGACGACTGGTCTTTGTTGGTAATCATACTCTTCGTGTTTTCCTTTCGAATTTGCTAAATGAGACGGCCTATAAAGCCGGAGATTTTTTTACTTGAAGTGATAAAAAGGAGCCGAGTTAGTCTAAAACTTGATGTAATTAGATCTCTATAATAAAATAAATTAACGAAGCCAAGCAGTTGAAAAAACAAGACAGGAAAATCAAAGCATTTATTTTCTACTTCTTGTATATTCATTTCGAAGAGCATTTCGAAAACAGAGTTCTTCCAAATTTGAGACCCACGGAAAGCAATCACATACCCCCAGCAATGGCATATTTTTTCACACAAAGCACTTGTAATTTGACAAACAAAGGCACACATTTAGAGACGCTATGAAAGCCCCGCACTGCGTACATCAATTTTTGCAAATTACGTGTTACGAGGATTGCTGCAGCAAAGCCGCAAATGGTCTCCAATTTGCGCGAGCCTTCCTTCCTGGCCCACGACACTGCCTGCAAATCTGTCCTCGGTTGTTTTTTTTTTTTTTCCTTTATCGTCCCACGAGTTTGATTATTCTGATGTTCGATACGAGACGGTGGCAATCGATTCCGCGCGACGCGTATTGTAGTCGTTTGTCGGGTCACGACATTTGATGAATCCCGGGTGGAAACTCGCGGATTTTAATGTACACCTACGGCAATGTTACGCTTTGAAATCGCCGGCGTTCGGTTTAACCCGCGACATTAACAGCGCTTCCGCGGATGTGTCACAGTAACTTATTTCCGCTGGGTGGCGGTATCGATCTGAGCTTTCCATTGAAAACTGTTACACGCCCCTAGCCCTGCATTTAACATATATGTCCACGCGCACACGTGTGCGCGTGCAAATACACGGTTAACAGTGCCATTAAAGTACTCCGTGACGTGCATCATAATCGAGTAATGAAACGGGGGAAGCGGTTGGGTGGCCGATGAAAGGATTCTCCAGCGGATTAAATGAAAGCATTATTTCTCAGATTCGGGGGAAAAATAACAACGTGGGATCCCATTCACGCGCAATTGCGACCGCGAATAGATTGAATGGGTGTGTTCTATGCTACTTGTCAGGAATTACGAACGCTTCCACGAGGACAGTGGAGCGGTAATGGACATTTTGAGGGGCAGGAATTACTCAACATTGAAAAGCACTCGTTTCTCTCGTGAATCGTGATTGCACGCTCGTAAATTGTCATACGTAATTTTGCGCCGAGTAATGTGCGCTCCTTTGGAATATAAAAATGGGGAAGACGGCTTCCTGTGGCGGATATTATTCGAATGCGAATCAGCGAGTGTTTCGAAGATTGCAGGGGATGAATTTCGATGCGAAGAATAAGTAGATCTGCAGTAATGTTTATGGTTCAATTTACGTTTTCATTAGCGTGTGAAACGTTCCACTTATTTTAGAAAGGATTCAAGAGGCTTGAGTGCACAAAGCCGAGGGTCTTGTATAAAGACAAATTGACTAACAAGGAGAGTATCCCAGGTGTCCGCCTCCGATTGCTTTGAATTTTGGTCAGAGCAATCGGAGACGAACAACTGAAGATCTTATAACTTTGAGGGGCGGTTTCATCCCCTAAATATGAAAACAGGCCGCTATAAAAAACACGTATATTTTATTTTTCGGTCCTCTAAAACATATCCAAAATTCAAAGCAATCGGATAATACACGGTAAAATTTTATGATATTCTTAAACGAAACACTCTAGAAACCAAGACTTCCGCTATACCTATTACCCGAACCCATTGCAATTTCTGGAAATTATAACGTATTCTGGAAGCCAGGAGGTAATGCAATGTGAAATGTCAGCTGCAGGGATGAAGCGAACGCTCGGCGCGAAACGCTCAAGAAATCGTAAACAAATGACGTCGAGTTTCAGTAATAAGTTAGACTCGCTAACAGTCACAGATTCGAGGGCCAGTGTAAGAGACTTAACGTAAACCGCCACTCAATATCTCTCCCCAAACATTCACATCTGAAGCACGCAAATCACCTTCACCCTATATAGGGTAAATCCGGGAGACGCGGTCGGGCCGGAGAGTTGGTCGTGTCGTTATATTTCAGAGTCTATACGCAAAAATGCATTAAAGTGCAGACCAATTACTTCCCTAGAAGCCAAACAGTTAGGGTTTATACAAAAACCGACTTTTGAAAAAACCGGTTTTCGAATTCCACTATTCCCAAAAAACCTGGTTAAACCGGTTTTCGAATTTTCACAAAAAAATATAATTAAAATAGTAAATAAATATTTGTACTTATTTTAAAAAATGTCAGTTTCCTTAATATTATGGAATTACGAAAATATAACAAAATAAAATATACTCTGTCTATAAAAACTAAATAAAAAAAATTATAATAACTAAAATCCGTACAAAATATAAATATTTTAAAAGGTGGTACCAAACCCATATCTTTATTCCTTTGGTATTTTTTTCTGAGAATATGAACTCATGAAGATTAGTTTTACAGTGAACTGTTACCTACTACAACAAGATGCTTGTGTCCGAAGCGATTTCAAGTCAAAATGTTAACGTTTTCAATTAAATAATTAATTCATTTCTGCATATTACTTCTAGTATTTATATAAAACCGGTTTTTAAAATTTAAAACCGGTTTTCGAATTTTACAAATTTATAAATAAAACCGGTTGTTAAATCCGGTTTTTTAAAACCGACAAACCCTATAAACAGTTGAATGAATAGCGTTATTTTGCTTCCTTCTGTGGTTTTCTGGATTTATAGGCTATAAAAGGTAAACTGATGTTACATTTAACCTCTTTTGTCAAACAGCGGTTGTACAGAATCGTATTTAAAATATACTTCTAAGTTTATTTTCCTTTAATGTTTGGAATAATAAGGTAGTAGAGACATTGAGGGACAATGCAGCCAAAGTATTTGGCCATATTAACTCTTCCTCTCAAAGCTAACGAGAAGACCATGTCTCGCTGCAGAAAGGTGAGATGGTCGAGTTATGATTTTTTTATTATTTTTCTTTATTTTTTTATTTTTTATTATTATTTTATTATTATTTTTGTTTATTTAGTTTATTTATTCACTTTTTTATTCATTTGCCTTGCTAATCGCCAGTAGGTAATTCACTTTTTCTTTGATGTGTTCTTTACTTGTTTAGCGTAAACAAATTTAATATCAATGAATCCGTAGTTGTATTCACTCATAAATAATTTTGCTTTATCCTTTGTTAATTTTCCACGAATAATTATGTGAGTGGTCTCTGCCAACGACGAAAACCATTTCTCCCGGCACCTCGGGGGAGGTGGTCAGATGTCATGACTTCAGTTTTCAACCCGATTTACAGTAAATATTGTCTTAAAGCAAATACCGACCAGTTTTTCTGAATCGGCATAAAATTCTGAACATATTAGGTTTGTTCTGATAAAATAAGTAATATCTATATTACTTTTAATAGCCATTTTATATTAGGTCGACCGCGTGTCCCGGATTTACCCTATCCTACTTCTCTCTTCCAAGCAGCACACTATGCAATCCAAAAAGCCATATCCACGCTCAATTTTCAAAGTGTTCAAAAGCACCCACCAGCATAGAACATATTTTAACACCTCTTTATAACGTCGGGGTGAGTTTCAGAAGTTAATTTTTTCCACGCAACGATTCGAAGCGCCTCGGCGCGACTCCGTGAGCGCGATTATCGAGGAAAGCCCCACTGGCCGTGATCGTAATGGAAAAGCGATCTCTATCGCCCGCAGACGGTGGGTGAGGCGCGGTCGCGTAGGAACAGTAATTTTCCAAGGGGGTGAAAGGATCATTAGTCGTGTCGCCACGTGTGCAGCGCCGAGGCACGGCTAACAAACGCCCGGCCACGTATATTCCCCGCGCCGAGAATAATTTTCCGCGCGTATGCGTGGCGTACGTGACGGCTAGAAATTGTACTTTGTACACACGGCCCGGCGACAGACCTCCCAGGTACAACGTACAATTTGCCAAAGCGCGCGAGCAAATGGCTCTGGGCGACTTTCATCCTTCAGCACGGTTTCGCCAGTCGCCGGAGAAGGGGCGGCTGGGAGAGGAAAGGAGTGTGTGCCGAGGCGGCGGGAAGGGCGTAGGAAACGGCATTTCAGAGGGTGAGCCCCTAAAGGGCTCGACCTACCCCAGTGATTTCGATAGAAAAATACGAAACCCATTTCCGCGCGAAAAACGGGGAACCGTCGGCGAAAGGCGATCCCTTTGAATATCGTGCCCCGGTGGGAAGGGTATCGAGTGCTTCTTAGCTATTGTACTCTGGATAGAACGCAATCGCACGGGAAAGATTCAACCAATCGCTGCATGAAATGGTTGCGTCGTCTTAGAATTGGATACTCGAGCTGCTGGGGTTCTGACTTTTACGGGGTTACATTTGCTTCGGTCGAGCACGATCTTCGATCGCGCTTCGATCTTCTCGGATTTGTGGCTGAACGAGGTACCGTTGCTGGTGAAAGTGGATGTAAACGGTTGGTTAATAATTTCGTTACGCAACAAATCGACGAGGTTAACGGGGGAATCCTATTCTTTGCGCTAAAAACGTAGCAAGATAGGGGATTTTTTTTTAAGAAACTAGCGTTTTGATTCGTCTGCAATTTGGACCGTATTTTGATGCATCTTTGAGGATGCAATAGGTTTTTTTTTATGAATTTTTAATAACAAATATGGGAGTTATACATGATCGACCAACACGCCGCGCGAAAAATCGTGCACACCACCCATACAGCACACTCCGTTGCCCGAAGCTTGCAGGAAGGTTCCATGGGGGTTGCCGTGGAATGTTGCCTCGGTGCGGACATAGGAACCTTCCTTGAACATTCCAGCCATGTGGCGGTGGAACATTGCCACTTGGAACCTTCCTACTAGCCTCATGGAACGTTCCGGCCATTCTCTGGCAATGGTCACGGAGCGTTCCGGCCATTCTCTGGCAATGGTCACGGAGCGTTCCGGTAATTTTCTAGCCACCTTCATGGAACGTTCCAGGCATTTTCTAGCAATGGTCACGGTTAAGGAAATTAATTAAATTACAATAAATACTGACAATTAAATATTCATATATTTTTCTATACAAGCCGACAACAACAACAAGAAAAATAATAAAAACAATAAAAATAATAATAGTATTGGCTCTGGTGGATCTTCCCAAGCCGGCGGCGTGGTGAAGATCCAGGCGTTGTGTGACGTACCTCATGTGCGACACGACAGGTTGCAAAGCCAAAGCACGTAAGAAAGCACACGCGTAAATAGTTAGAGCGTGATTAGTTATTAATTGCTTTAAGTAGTAAAAATGGTTAGAACGTGTGTGTTTTGTGGCGCAGGAGACCTGAGTGAATTGAGTGAAGGTTTGACATATCACGGGTAAGTAGAACCCATGTATATGCTACTTATAGGTTATGTCGAACTTCTTAAAAATAAATATTTTTGTTTGTTTCATATAGATTTCCGTTGAAGAATGAAAAGTATCTGCATCGTTGGTTACAGAACATGGGTCTGGGCCTGAATTTCGTACATTCAAAGAACGTCGTATTGTTGTTCTAATCATTTTGAAAAACACTGTTTCCAAGAAGGCACTTCTAAAGGCTGTCTTCTCCCTGCAAGCATTCCTACTGTATTTGGACAATATAAATGTTCTTGTGCTTTCTGTCACGATATATAAGAACAGGATAAAAACAGATTGTTTCGCAAGTAATAGATATAAATTATTTAAACTAAGGAGCTTATTTTTTAGTTAAAGTAACTAATATAACATATTTGATGCTTATTAACCAACTGCAATTGTTTAATTATTTAAAATACATATATTTCTCTGCTTTCTGTGCTACAAGCTTCTCCTTTTCACAGTTTCCTTGTAAACATGCATGTACGGTATAACTTTCATTTCACTTTCCGTTCAATTATTTAAAGTAATGGTGATAGTTATCTTTTCATTGCTTCGCTTTAATGCACCCTGTGTTTGACGTTACACGAATGCTGTTTGTAATGATGCCATTTTTCATGACTAAAATAATTTATTAATCACCTTTTATAGATTCATTTACTGAAAAGGATCAAATAAATTAATAGAGGATTATGTGACAGAAAAATATAGTTGGTACGGAAAATAGCAAAAACAATCATTCAGTACATTCAGACATGTACTAAAATTAGCAATGAGTAAGTAAATTTATTATTTATCATATTTCAGCACTTAAAATTGTAAAATTGTAAAATAAATGCATGTATTATTCCAGGTTCATTACATGCTGCATGCTGTAAGTACATTTTAAGTAAAGAGGGCAGAAGAGCCTGAAACTGCACATACGCGGGTTTGAGAAGATCCACCAGAGTTTTTCAACAGTGTTTTTCAAAATAATTATAACACAATGAATTGTACGGTGTAGGAATGTACTAAATTCTGGCCCAGACCCATGTTCTGTAACCAACGGAAATCTATATGAAACAAACAAAAATATTTATTTTTAAGGAGTTCGACATAACCTATAAATAGTATGTACATGGGTTCTACCATTTCTTTTGTATCAATGACACACTGTGTCCTCTCTTGCGTCAGTCTTAATCTTGGTGGTCGAACTATACCGGACTTACCCTACAAATATATCTATTTTGTGCTGTATCATTTCATATTTTATGTTCAGATTAGTTTTATTTACATATATTTTTTATAAGATAGGACTGATACCGTATCGATACATATCGATACTATTATTTTTTTTATTGTTTTATTGTTGCTGCTGCTGTTGTCCACTTGTACAAAAAAATATATGAATATTGCCAATATTTATTGTAATTTAATCAATTTCCCTTACATTTCCTATCCTTTCTGTCATATCAGACAAATTTTGCCTAAACAACATCGCTGTAAAATCTACGAACAGTTCCGTGAGCATTGCCAGAAAATGTCCTGAGCGCTCCGTGAGCATTGCCAGAGAATGTCCTGAGCGCTCCGTGAGCATTGCCAGAGAATGTCCTGAGCGCTCCGTGAGCATTGCCACAGAATGTCCTGAGCGCTCCGTGAGCATTGCCACAGAATGTCCTGAGCGCTCCGTGAGCATTGCCAGAGAATGGCCGGAACGTTCCGTGGAATGTTCCAAAAGGGCGGACATAGGATTCTTCATGGAACCTTCCTGCCATGGGAGTGTGCTGTATGGGCAGCGGACAACGGCGACGTGATGGTCGATCATGCATCACTCCTATATTTATTATTAAAAATGAATAAAAAAAATACAACTTCAAAGATGCATAAAAGCATGGTCCAAAATTTAGATTATTCGAGTCGCTAGTGTCTTAAAAAATATCTAAAATTTCGCTATGTTTTTAGCCCTTACCGATGAAGGAAATAACATTTTAGGGGAAATTTATAACTGGCTCGGTGTGAGTAATTTTTATGGAGAATGTCTATTGTGTTTCCTGCTCTGTCGATGGAAAATTGTGCACTTATCAATAACGCCGTTCTTCGTTTTATCAGCAAGGTTTCTCGGCGCGTGAGAACAATATCTGGGAGAGTACTAAAACAAATTGGTTACCGTGGAAGTATTAGAGCTTCCGAGAGCCGCGTGTAAAACTTTTACTCCGCGTAATCATGAGCTAAAGAGGATGAAACTTGGGAACGTGTCGGTGTACGACTTCCTTGAATAGCGTTTCTTACTCTATGTTCAAAAGAAGACATTTTAACCGAAACGAGCACATTGATCCAGCAAGGAAACGTGGATTGAGCTTGCTGCGTTTCCGGAGACGAGAATCGTTAAACAACGCTTAAGGAGAAGTTTTCTAAAGTAGCAAGAGGGCACTGCTGCGAAAGCGTGCTGATTTTTATGACGTGGAAAACTTTTAACGAGGATTTTCAAATTCTCACCAATTTCCCAGATGATTTATAACACGAATTCGAGGGCATTCCTAAAATAGAGGCGTGATTCGTTTCACAGTTTTCGGAACAAAGTAGACACCTTTTTAAAATTTATACAACACACGATACATCTCCAAAGAAGATAAATTACATTAACACAGACTTTGTTGAGATACAAAAATGATGTATTCATATATAAATTGCAACGGTGTAAATTGCAAATTGCTTTGAAGGGTCTCGACAAAAGGGCGCACAATACTAATTAGTGAAACAATTTATTTTCTTAATTACTATACGAAGGAAACGAAACCATAGAGGCTGCTTCTGCTGTAATTATTATACAGGGAAGCATATTAAGGTGGATAGTAATATTCAGGAATTTAATGCTCGAAATTTAAGCACGACGCTTGGCTTGAAATATTATTTAAAAATAACAGAAGAGTCGAAGAACCACGGCTTGAAATACGAAACGTGTTTCTGTCTGTGAAATTCTTCGCAAGTAATTATGCGGTTGACGCGGTCAAAAATCGTATTCAGTTGGAAGTTCCCGTGGAAACGTTGTCAAATGTGCACAGTGACGCGATGAATTTATTCAGGACGCGTGTATCGCCGCCAAGCGAGCTTCGAAAGCGTTTGCAGCGTTCGTGACGTAGGGCGAAGGCGAAGCGTAAACATGTTGGCGTGCTGTTGCCTTTCACGGGGCAAGGGGCAGGTGAATCAAGAGAAATCAGACGTTCATGGCGGAGCAGCCAGTGCCCGTGGGGTGGAAATTTGTCGCACGGTTAGCAGGTGTAAAGGAAACAACTAATGAAGGAACGTCTGAAATGGCGACGCAACTTAGCTTCTATTTTCTTAAGGTTTTGTGTGTAGGGAAATTGGTCGAAACTAATTTTGCAGTATTTATATCGCAACTGTCGTTTGTTCTTGTGGTGGCCCGAGAAGGTGAAGAAAGTGGGAGAAACTTGAGAATAAATCTCTCTCGTAACATTCTACGTATGGTTTTGGAAGAATCCCTTGATAGAATTATTGAATATTATAATGTACGGATGATGTGAGAAAATTATTGATGTGTGTCATATTGTTAATAAAGAGTATTGATGGATAATACTGTGTATTAGGAAATTGAACTAAATATCTTGAGCAGTATTGGAAATATACAATATGTAAGCGAAACGATGGCACTGTACTACTGCGTAAGTAGTGCAAAGCGGGTATGGTCAGACATCGTAGGAAACAGATACACTACTGGCCAAAATTATGAGACCACCCCTTAGTAAAAGCGTAAAACATTATTTTCTAATAAGAAATACTTTATTATTCACTGTTTGATCAGATGAGCAACCACGCCACATGCAGTTGAAGACTAAATTGTTGCAGGATTATCAGTCCACGCCAGCTAGCAGTATAAAAAGTGAAAAGAACCGAGGTGATCTCATACTTTTGGCCGGTACCGTCAAGGACCCAGTTCCTGATCACTTAAGAGTAACCATCGCGGGTTTTTAAACGTGTAAATGGAAAACTTAACCAAATTTAAAAGATGTTTTGTTATTTCAGTAGATCTATGTTTAATCTTTAATTTGGTATTAAAAAATATGCAAACATAATAATAATTATTTTATAATTTAACTTTGAAAGTGAAAAATGCAAAGAGAGCAGTTTCTGATCACCTAAATCATGTCTGGGAGTATTTCCTGATCAGATCAATACCCAATTCCTGATAAAATAGATTGAAATGTATAAATTGCATAAAAAATCATTAAAATAGCATATTTTTATGGCATCTTTATTAACAGAATATAAATATACTAAATTTTTTTTCAATCTTTTAGCTGGTATTTGAAATTTTTTCAATGCAAAATTTTAATAGTTGATCATTTATGTGCGTATTGCTAACCTAAATGTCTTGGATGATTTAATAAACATACCCTTTATTTTTTAATACAAAATCCTGATTAGAAATTACTCAATTTAGAGTATTACATATTATTTGGCAAATAACAAAAAATTAGCTAGTAAATTTCAACTGTATAATTAAATTATCGGTTTTCAAAATTCTTGCTTCAATAACCTATTTGCTGATCAGGTGATCAGGAATTGCGGAAGCATATAAAAACTGTACCCAATAACTAATCACCACTTTTTTGCATTAAAAAGAATACAAAACATTCATAATTTAGTTATTTAATATTATTAAAGTATCAAAGAAGTTAACTAAGTATATATTACCTAAGAATTTTCAAAAGTATCACAGAAAAGAACTGAAATTCACGACGTGCTCTCTTATACTGAACAACAGTAAAATGGCGTCAAACCAGGCGTAGCTACAAGCGTTTTAGTTTGATTTTTTTTTTTATCAAAACACATTTTAATATGAGGCATCAAATTTTGCGTATAAATTTCAAAATACTTCATAATTATTTAGTAATTTTTGAGAATAAATTTGTATCGTAATAAGCTTATTATTTGGTATTTATATACTAAACTGATCAGGAACTGTTACGGTAAAAGCGTCACGGTGTATGCAGGAAATAACACTTCACCAAAGCCTTACTAATGCATGTTATAAGAATTTACCAATTTTATAAAAGTTACATGCACTTTCACCGCGAGCGATTTCATTCCCATCGGGAACATACATGGAACTTGCCGCAGGCCGAACCTAGACCACACATTTATCACTTTATCAACTGCCACAAGCGTCCAATCAGATTGTCAAACTGTCATCTGTCCGTGAAACTTCCATGCAAAAATGTTCACGTTTTTACTATAACAAACACGTAGCAAAACAAACGGACGTCGTGTACCTACGCTTTGAAAAATACTTGCGACTATTCAAATGAGTATCGCGTTTTCATTTCCGCGGGGCATTTCTTGCACAATATTCTGCGAAAACATGCCGGGGCGTAATTGCGCAGATTGTTCTGGTAAACAATGATACGAGCAAGCTGTGGCGCGTAACGTCCCTCCGCGGGGAGTTATTTTTCCTGGAAATGTACGACTTCATAAAGGAATCTCGATACCGCAATAACAGGAGCTGTCTTTAAATCTTTGCGCTATCAGAGTCTCTGAAAGCAACACGCGCGGTTGGCGTGCGGTCGCGAAAGGGAGGAAGGCAGCGGGCAAACATCCTGGATAGTTTATGTGTAACGTGTATGTGGATCGTAACAGTAGAAGCAGATCCTTGTAGTCAGACTGTGACGGTCCCGAGTAAACTGCGGTTTTCAGTTGCTCAAGAGAGAAACGTTGCGAACTCCAAGTTTGTAATTGTTCGCCGTTATCACCGTAAAGCCAGAGATATGCGGCCACATATTCTTTAATAAACGTTTCAGCCGCACGCGCCGAACAGTTATATGGTAATGGTTTCACGTTTCTTCCTCGAATATTGGAATTAAATGGATTTAAATGAGAAAACGTGAGTTGTATGGAATTGTTTGCATCGCGTCATATTCTCTTATCGAGATTATATTATTTGCGAGAATTACAGGTGTCAATAGGACTATAATATCTATATTAAATTTAAAAAGAAATTGAATGAATGCTGGGAAGTTAATTGGACGAATTTATAAGAGATAAATTAACGAATTATTATATATTTAGTGAATATTTCGATAGGTATATGAGGACGTGAAATTCCTGCAATTTTACTTGTTTCGCTACTGCATGAAGTTTTGGTGTTTTGCCAATATATTTCAGAAATGTTCTGCGCCGATTAATTCACAGCGGCTTTGGCCACGAATTTCTCGTTAATTAAATTACGAGCTTAGTAAAATCAGCGAATGCTTACTGAAAATCCAGCAAATTGATACCTATTAACCGATAATTAATCTTTCTGGAATTTCATTCTGAAGCGAAGGTTTACATCACGTAAATCGATCGAATACGTCAGAATCGACTTTATTTTAAACAGAAAGAAAACTATAAATCTGCTTCTAATTGCTACCTTGAGAAAAATCGAGGTCGTGTAATCTATCGATTGATGAATTATACAAAAGTTACAGTCTCATTTTCTCGTGCAATTGTGTCCGCTGGAATAAATATACACGCTGTACTGCGTTTGTGCCTCAAATCGAACGTACATTGTATTTCGCTCGAAATACATTCGTAGCAGTATATTTTTATTGTCGCGTACAGAATACTTGCATATATAAAAAGTAAATTTATTTTACGAAGCACGTGTTTCTCATGTGAACCCAATTAATGTTACCCCTTTGTGCATTGCGAATAAGTTAAACAACTGCATCCTTTGTGTCTTTATTAATCCACAACTTTTTTTAATAAATTCATTTACTGCTTTTAGAAAATTCTATATGCAATGTCCTTTACAAAATTAAACATTGTTTCTGAAATATCTATTTATTCCTCGAATTAAAGCTTCGTTTACAAAATTAAACATTGTTTCTGAAATATGTATTTATTCCTCGAATTTCCACGACAATTCTGCCAATAGATTTAAAAAACGATTTAACAAAGCACGATGGCCGGTAGAATAATGGAAATAAAGAACAAATCGATTCATTTCATTGAAACGCATGTAGATATTATACGTCATATAATAAGACAAATAGTCAACAAATAGTAACCAAGAAAATGGTAACTACACTGTGTTAATTTAATGAACCTACTAGTCACTGCTGGCTCACCCCTATTTCCACATTAGGGTGGCCCTTTTTTATACGTGTCGAAATTTTTTGTTTGCATTTCTTTGCTCTCAACCCCTAGAATGCCATTTGATCAGGAAATGGTCCCCGAAAAAGTTTATTGCAATCGGGCAACAGGAAAGGGTGCCGACCAGGCCTTAAAGTTTAGAATTCACCAATAGTTCGGATTCAAAGAATTTCTCAAAAATGGTAAGCACTATCGAAATTTTGTTCAAATAATATTAAAAGAGCATTCAATTTTCTACAATTACTGTATATATAATTTTCTCGTGCTTCCGACCATTTTTTAGATAACAGCGTTTGAATATAGAGAGATCAGCACTGTGCGCGTATAGACACTACGTCGCGCCGTACAGGTGGGACGCGCGAGGCGCTGATCTCTCTATATTCAAACGCTGTGATCTAAAAAATGGTTCGAAGCACGAAGAACTTATATACACAGTAATTGTAGAAAATTAAATGCTCTTTTAATATTACTTGAACAAAATTTCGATAAGCCCACCATTTTTGAGAAATTCTTCAAATTCAAACCATTGATGAATTCTAAACTTTAAGGCCTGGTCGGCACCCTTTCCTGTTGTCCGATTGCAATAATCTTCTTCACGGACTTTTTTTTTATGAAACGGAACCATATTAGGGTGTGAGAGCAAGGGAAATCGCAGGTTGAAAACAAGGGCCACCCTATTTCCACGCGTGAGAACGACACGAAATGTATCGAGCTTGCCCCAGAACATGGAAATTCGTAAAAGGAAATATTTATCAGCTCAGGCGACCCATTATACGCGCGAAACTTGCAGCGACGGTTAATATTCAGGAGAGAACACGAGGAGAGGGGGCTTGGTTGCAAAGCTTCCTCGCAGTTCCAAATACGAAAGGGACTGTTCCTCGTACTCGGCACGCTCGCAACCCCGGAAGTTGCCGAAACGTAAGCTCCTCAGTCTTAGTTCTCCCCTTCCGGCCCTCCATCGTTCTTTTCTCGCCACTTCGAAAATAGACGAGTTTCCTCTTTTTGCCCTGCACCCCGGCGGAGGCGTCTCTCGACTACTTCTTGAAAGGTGAGGCGCCCTGGTCCGATGTCACGTCCTCCTAACTGCATTATAATTTCCTTGGAAAATCCCCCAGCCTGAAATTTGCTGGCAGAGTGCCCTGCAGGACGCAGCCTAGATACCGGGTCAAGGAGGGCGTAATGTCGCGCATGACGGCCCCATGAGAAATTTGTCATCCTCCATCAAATCTCGCGTTAATCAAGCGCAAGAAGGGAGGGGCGTTGAGGCTCTTGAAAAGCTCACTTGGTGAAGTATTCACGGAAGAGGTTCGTTTTAAAGTTGCTTCAAGCTCCTGGCTTCCTCTCGCTGCTTTTCTTCCTCATCTTCAGTCGCACTGTTCCATATCGCGGAGCCTTGATCGTTTCGTATCGCAATTGGGGTTGCGCGGAAGTTTTGTTCAGACAATTTCTGTTTGTCGTAATATGTGACTTTACATTTATTGCTCGACGAATTAAAGATACAAGAAGTAGTGTACAGTAGCAGGTATTAAATAAATTATATTGCAACGTTGAACCGCTTTCGTGGCATATTTTGAATGTCCCAGTGGTCTCCATGCGCGGTGAAACTTTTTTAAAATACTCTCCCTTTAATTAGTTTAATTGCTAATGGCTTGCAACCGGCTCTCTCTCTGTGCTTTTTTAAGTGTACGTTCCATCGGAATTATTGCGACGTGAAAATTTGCCCCGCGCAAAATTGCCTGCCGCGCGAAATCGTGGAAATAAAGAGCCACGGAAACGTTCCTACGCGGTGCTTGTGGCAAATACAGGTCACCATTTTTTTAAATTACGTGCCCGAAATGATGGTTTATGATGTAAAGAACGGTACACGATGCCTTTAAATCTTCTAAAGTGCAAACGTGTTGTTACGTTATGCTGCTTTTCATACGCAGCTTTTGTATGCCGTCAGTTCTTATAAAATTTATTAAAAAGAATATCCTCCGCGCGTTTGTAAAACGTGACTACAAATACTGTAGGCATCTATCTTTGCGAAACTGTGTATAAAAGATCTAACGTACTTTCATCTGAATTTCAGGTTGCGTGCGGTGGAACAGTAATGGTGGATTTCGAAAGCACTGTGTGATGGAGCTGAGTATCGAGGCAAAAGTTTCTTCACATCTGCTATCAATGGTGAGTGATTCACTGAATCCTTTTATTCTTCAGGCCGTTTGACAAGGGAAAATTGACGGGCTATCATTTCCTGTTGTTAATCTGATACCAAAGTTTAATTTAATCTATGAAAAGCACCCTGCAACGTATATTAACTATTAATACTTATCTATTAAATATTCTGATTTGATACCAAAAACCCATTGTGATATTAAAATATCAGCCCAAATGTTTGTGCACATCTTCGGTCTTGTTTTGCCTTTGTCATTACTCACCTTTACCACAATTTAAAATATAATTTAATTTAAAATATAAAAAAAAAATATAAAATTTGGAACTAAATTTACTAACACCCAAAGAAACTCACCTACAGCTTTTATTCATCTAGCGCAAAAGTGTTCGTTCCTGAATTTATATTTCCCCTTCTGCGAATTATTTGTTACTTATCCAGAATATTTTATTCAACGACGAGACGTATATCGAACATTCGTTTAAATAAATTCTCATGTAGAAATGTACGGATATTGTCGCGTAAGCAGCTTACCGAGACAGCGACAAACGCTCGCGACTGCTGATGCATTTTATCGAAAAAACTCGTGCCTAGGCGTGATGCACGTGTGTGCTTATTTCCTGCTGCATCGCTGTAAGCTCCTGGGTAACTTTCTCTGCAAGCGGGATGGAGGTTGGTCGGTAAACTTCTCGTTAATTTCATGCAGATTCGAACGGGTTAGCAGTGCGGGACTGTGAACGGAGTTTAATCCTCGTCGGTGCCGTATACCGAGCAGTGACGTCTCTATGGTAAACGCCTCGACTCCTTCAACCCTCTTCGGTTTACCAAAAACTCACTGATTTCTGCTGGTCGACGCCCGACTATTCGTTCAAGAAATATAATCCTGATACCTCTGTTGCCATATTTCTTGATACACATGTGGGAATGCGAAGACTGTTCGTTTGATAAAGTATGTTTGGACCAGAGCGATTGGGATCGAGAGCGGATGTTTATGGTAGAGTATCGAATGCGTCAGGGGTGTGAGGTTTGAATGGTTTCGTAGAATGCACGTGGAGAGTTTTGGTGACTGAGGCGAGTGTCAAGAGTGTGTGTAAGTGTGAATCTCGGGGAGCGCAAGATAAGCATGAATGAAGGCAGTCCTGCAGAATCCGTCGAACGAGAGGCATCGTTGCCTGATCATATTCTTTTAATAAATACTTATCTTTACTTTTCCACGAGTGTACCATTTACTCCTGCCTTGCTCACCTAACACCCCTACACACATATAAAGGTAGCTCCATAATTTAAATAGGCAATTGAATAAAAAGTTCAATTTACCCTAAAATCGAGTTAAAAACCTAATTTAGGTTTGTAATTTCCCTATGCCCCTTCGAGTATTTAGATGAAATCTGCTTGAAAGTTTAAGGGCCGTCTTTTTCGTAAAAGATTTATAGATTCAGCTAAAATAATTCCAACTCCCCTTTTTTTCTGAATCCAGAGAAATCTTGGTAATTGCATTTCTCCTCCTCTCTTGATTCTTCGAAAGGATTGCCCTCCGTTTGTTTGTAATTGCTCGCGTGAACCTGCTCCTTCTTTCGTTTCCCCGATTAAGAGGCTTCACTTTCTCAAACAGTCTCTCGATTTCTTGCGCAAAGTGGATTTAGATAAAACTGTTCGATCCTCTCGACTCCTTTGAAATCGCGTTCGGATGTAATAATTGCTTCTCCTCTGCCGCCGTGAACTCTCTCGTTCTAAGGGCTTCGAATGGTTCAGCGATCTCGCCAACTTGGATCTCGAGTTATTGTTCCAATGATGCGGGTATAATGATGAAATGCTGGCTGATATCGTGAACGAATTTATTGCTTCTGCAACGTTTCGTCAAGATGTCTTCCATTCAGATATCCGATTGACGTTAAAATTGAATTAAAATTCATTAATGAAGGTGTTCCTATTTATTGTCACAAATTTCTAATGATTTGGGACCCCAATTTTTGCGTTCGTTCGAGTCGATTTACGTTAAATGCAGCAACCTTCTGTACCTCGACTGCTTCGTCAAGATTTCAGGATACACTGTTCGAGTTCAGTGAAACCGAAGTGACTACGTTTAACTGACTCAGATAATTACGAGTACTAGGTACGAACGCGAAGTACAACCCAGCAGTTGTTACTGTTTAACGTAACAGCGCGGGAGCTGCGGAAATTTGCCCGAAGTTCGATGCACAAATTATGAAGCTGCGGGCGTTTGGATACGTTCCGCCTCGCAGCGGATGTAGAAATATATACTGCAAACGTTAATCGGGAGAAAATATCCGAAACATAGAAAAACCTTCCAATTGATAACGTTGTTTGCGCACACCGGAAGAAAGATACGTCGGTATTTTGATTTTCTGTTATTGAAAAAGAGGTATCATGTTTGTTAAATCCTGTCAAACATCTCTGTTCACTAGGGATCGATAAAAGTACGAGGGTTATTCGATAAAGTAGGACACAAGCGTAAAACACACCTTGCTAGGTGGATTCAGCGACATCGCAATTCAGCGAATTTCACTTTGGATACTTGGCACCGAGATTACGTAGCTCCAGATAGAAGAGTTCGGTCTGTATTGCGCTACGCCTAGTTGCCAAGATATCAGCTGCACTAAAACATGCAATACCAGAAAGGAGGCAAGCTGTCATTCAATTTCCATCTGCCAGAATCGTTAACGATGCAGAAACGTGCAGAAGACTAACAAGGAGAGTATTTTAGGTGTCCGCCTCCGATCATTTTGATTTTTGGATATGTTATAGAGGACCGAAAAATAAGAAATACGTGTTTTTTATTTTTCCCCGTTTTCATATTTGGGGGGTGAAAACTGCGTTCAAAGTTAGGGGTGAAAAATCATTTTTGTGGACTTTTTGAAAATCTGGTGAGTCAGTCATATTTCGCATTCAAAGACACAAAATTCGTCCATTGACACTATTCCCCTATCTCTAATAGTTCTCGAGATATTCCACAAAAATAAGTTTTTAACCCTAACTTTGAACGCAGTGTTCACCCCCCAAATATGAAACCGGGGGAAAATAAAAAAACACGTATTTCTTATTTTTCGGTCCTCTATAACATATCCAAAAATCAAAATCATCGGAGGCGGACACCTAAAATACTCTCCTAATTGTAAGTTCAATATTACATACAGTGGCGTGCGAAAGTATTCGGCCACCCTTTAAAGCAGAATAACTTGTTTAAAATTGGTCCAAACGACTTGGGTCTTTTGAGAAGCTATATGGATTTGCTTAGTGACGTGTTTCGTCGTTTTGAAAAAATTCCAATTGGTCGGAACAGCGAAAAAAATAGTAAATGTCGTTTTCTTTCAACTTCTTTGCCTGTGCTCGTAATGAAAATATAAAAAATGCATTTTGTAGATTTAAGTCAGCTGTATACGTTCTGAAAATTAACAAACAGTTAAAGTTGGTGAAAATGAAGTTTTCGACCGAAAATTGTGATTTTCACCAACTTTAACTGTTTGCAGTTCGTACCTGCGTGAACCGATTTTGATGAAATTTTCAGCACTTGCACAGCTGACTTAAATCAACAAAAGGCATTTTTTATATTTTCATTACGAGCGCAGACAAAAAAGTTGAATAAACGACATTTACTATTTTTTTCGCTATTCCGACAAATTGCATTTTTTTTTCAATCTACTACCTTCTAAAAAAAACTCAACTCCTTTGGACCAATTTTAAACAAGTTATTCCGTTTTAAAGGGTGGCCGAATACTTTTGCACGCCACTGTATATTTGCATCAGAATAATTTAATGTATCTAATGAAAGCAAAGCCGAGATTAATGTTTGCTCCGTAATAAAATTAACACAAACTCATTGTCTCGTGGAGACAACAATACAATTATATTCACCTACAGAAAGACTATGTAACTTAAATTGCAACATCTTACTGTAAATATTTTCCAAAATATCACCCCTTATTTATTAAACAATCCACGTAGCGCACACATTCACTCCAACGTACTCGCTCCAACAATCCATTTCGAATATTGCAACACTCCCCTGCGTGTTAACCGTTTACAATGCAACTCTTTAATCGCGCGTCAACTGAAGTTCACCAAGCGAGACACGCGCGTGATCGCGTAAGCTAATTCGATCAGGGGCGTGTCAATAAGTTCCGAGGCTTGGAAGGTTTCGAAGCGTGTCACGGCATTGCGTAAACGTATATAAGCCGATGCTACCAACTAGGAACTCCGGCGGCGCTAATATAATAGAATCTCCGCCCAGCAGGCACGATAGATGCGATATTTGTGCGACACAATACACAGCCGATCGTTAATCGCGAAAGCTGTAACTGCATGACATCGCTGTCGCATCCTGCGTCACCCTGTATTTATCACGGCCGCTCGCGATAATAATCAGCTGAAACGAAAGGCCGAGGGGCCTCGAAAATCATTCGCGTTATCCCTTCTGATAATTAATTGCGCGCGACCAATTAGACAATGGTCCCATTCGATATTATTGCGCGCCGCTATTCGCTCGCAGCAGTCGCGAATGCATCGATACGCGACGAGATACAAGACAGCTTCAATTTAGTCTCCAATGATGATTCAATCAATCGTGCCCCTGGAGGTATTATCAATCGATTAGTTGAATGTGGAACGTTGATCTATTATTCGTTGCCACAGAGAATATGAACGTAACTAGTGGTTTTTCGTTCGTGTATCTCGATAGTGTTTCGCTCAATATTCGTGTGAATTTTAAAACCAAACGTTGGATATTCCATCTAAAAATAGAGGGTGTTTTCCATATCAGGATTTGAAAGTGAAATAGCAGTGGAGTAATTATTGTATTCCAAATTCCCACGATATCAAGCAATTTTTGCTGGCGACTGTTTTGCATAGAACGAACAGTTTACCAATGATTTAACTAGGGTGAGTTGTTATCTCTTGCTCGGTTTACCGTCTCCTGCTTTCTTTTTCAACTTCGGAGCCCGAGGATGAATCGAGGAAGGACTTTGAACGTGTATAACAAACGTGTATAAACTAGAGCTGTAATTATTCGACTATTCGAATATTCGAATAATTCGAATAATTTCGAATACGAATAATTTCTTCGAATATTCGAATATTCGAACATTCGAACTTCGAACCTTCGAATATTCGAACTTCGAATATTTATTTATTTATTTATTTATTTATTTAAATACTTATACGGGGAATACCCATGGTTTACAAGAGACAAAGCAGAGAAATTAACTAAAGAGTCTATACAATAAATAAGCCAAGAATACACGGCTAACAAAGCCAACTAAACTGAACTAAAAGATAAACAAGAACTAAGAACACAAAACTAAATACTAAATACTAAATACCACAATAATACCTCAATGTAAGTTAGTTACGGACCTATAAAGAATCGTCTTTACCGAAGTCAAGGAGCATTGGAAGGGGTCTATGCCATTGAAATTCTGATTCGCAATAATCATCGCCCTATTAATAGGGTCAACAGCATAATGTCGATATTTCGGTACCCCTGCCACAAAGAGAGGCCTAGAACGCATGGACCTAACCGGAGCATTGAATGCTACTAGTGCAAGCAAGTAAGGACAATCTATATAACCTCCAATGACCTTATACAGAAAAATAATATCCGCAAAACATCTCCGCTCCTCTAAAGTGACCATCCTAAGTGATGCAAGTACAGGGTCATAGTCATGATCGTTCCAAGCCATTGGATTCCCAAGGATACGAGATGCAAACCTCAAAAACTTATGCTGCACTCTTTCAATGGATTTAATAAATTTCGTATGCTTGGGGCTCCAAGTAATTGAGGCATACTCAACATGAGGCCTGACAAGGGCAAAATACAGCAACTTCAGAGACACGCTGTTCCTGAAGTGCCTGGCAAACCTAGAAATGAAGCCCAAGGCTCTCATAGCCTTACTGATACAGCGCAAGTAGTGAGGCCGAAAATCAAAACAAGGTGTTATGCAAACACCTAGATCGATGACTTCAGACACTTCACCAAGTTCAACGTTATTCAATTTATACGCGTATTTCATACAAAACCTAGCGCGGGACGCTCTCAGAACAACACATTTCCCCAAGTGCAGCCGCATACCATTCTCAGTACACCAACGCTCCAACCTCAGTAAATCTTCCTGCATACAATTAGCATTCTCGGCCCCACGTATAACCCTGAATAATTTTAAATCGTCCGCATACAACAGGAAATTGGCATCTTTGAGCACATCAACAATATCGTTGATAAATACAATAAACAGAAGGGGCCCAAGATGCGACCCCTGAGGAAGGCCCGAGGTGACAATAATCGGAAACGAAAGACTATTTGACACCTTGACAATTTGTACACGACCTGAGAGATAACTTTCGAGCCAGGTTAATAAGGGCCCACAAAACCCCCACGAGAGGAGTTTGTGGAGCAACACTTCGTGATCAACGGTATCAAAAGCCTTTTGAAAATCAGTATACACCGTATCAACCTGCAGGCCCTCATCAAGGGCCCTGGAGACAAAGCTATGGTATACGGCAAGAATATTCTGCTCAATCGAATTTCTGATTGTACCGAATAGGAATCTGAACATGAAATATTTGTTCACAGTTTATCGTGAAATTCTTTTCATATTGGCCTTTACAATTATTTGTTTTTCAAACGATAAATTTGGAATTTTATTAATCATCGGTTCTATGAATTTTGCTACGAAAAGTATAAATTCTATTTAAATTTAGGGACCTAGGGTATTTAAAATATTTAAATGTTGAATCATAATGTTTCTTGTACATTTTTATGCGTTGAATACGAATCTGAAAATCGTTTTTTGTGTAAGAACTACGAAAATGAAATTCAGTTTTCTCGAACCACTAACCGTCATTTACAATTCAAAATTGAAGTACAAGTGCGGAATGAAATTTGTCAACTCGTGTCTCAGTGATCAAGTTTTAAAAATCATTTTGCCAATTTATGAGGACATGTCATCAACGAAATATACTGAAATGCCGATAAAGTTAAAAATTTATCGATTGAGAAATAAATAATTGTAAAGGCCAATATGAAAAGAATTTCACGATAAACTGTGAATAAATATCTCATGTTCAGATTGGTATTCGGTGCAATCATAACTTCGAAAGATCCGAATATTCGAATATTCGAAGGTTCGAATATTCGAAGAAATTATTCGAATTCTGTGGTATTCGAATATTCGAATATTCGAATACTTAGATTATTCGAATATTCGTTAGAGCCCTAATATAAACTAAGCAACAACTTCTAAATCACCCTGTTACGTCCAGTTCCTTGAATTGTGCGGCTCATTTAGTGCAAGAAGAACCCTGACAAGTGTATCGACATAAAGTAGAATGAAATTGCTGAGAATACTTCACGGCTAGGCTAAGTTCACTTCGAACCTCCGTGCCATCTCTTTTTCGCTGTGTTACTGGTCGCATCGTTCACGAAAACTGGCAGCCGTTGACGGTTATCGATTTATCGCGTACTTTGCGCGCGCGTTTAAGAGCCCTCCAGCGAGGCTGCAACGCATGTGACACACGATGGCGGAAGATCTACGAAAATTTTAATGCTGGCTTCGGGTGCACGTTTCTTCGCCGGCCGCAAAAACGTATCGCACCGCGACGATCGCACGGGGCAAAAATAAAAATAGCGCGGGCGAAACGTGCAGTTCGAAACTAATCCACAGAAACTGCCTCGTGGAACAAACTTTCTGTTAGCAGGGAAAAATATAATTACAAGCAGTTTTTTTTAGGTAAATGTTTTACAGTGGTTAATGCGGATTTATCTGGCCGTTATCCTGCACTGCCACGTTATACCAACCCGTAAAAATATGGCGCAATTATTTATACACACTGTTTTACCGGGCCTTTAAACTGTGGCTCATAACGAATCTCAAATTTAATACGAAGGTAATGAAAATTCGTGAAAGTAATTTGAAAATTCGAAGGTTCTGAAATCAATTGTGTAAAATGCTTCGATATAAGTGGGCTCCAGTTAACCATGTTCGTCTAACTACTGTATTCTAAAGAAACCCCTAACTCAGTTCCACATAAGGGGTTACATACCTTTGACAGTTCGGAAAATAGGGTCATTTTTATGAATTTTTTTTAATATAAAGAAACGTTAAATTTAAAAATCAAGATATACACCTTTCTGTGTATAAATCAAGCTGTCTTCTGTTAAAAAAGAAATTTGATATATTAAGAAATAATGCCACAGCAGCCCCTTCATATTTACAGCATTTGCGGTACCAAAAATATCTCGGAGAATACTGGATCGATTCCTGGACTCTTCGCTTTCAACTCCGAAGTCGACCAATAATTCCCCAAGATCTCGATGTTCAAAATCGATGCAGAAGTATCTCCCAACCCCTTTTAATAATTGCGACAATGTTTGGCCAGCAGTGTCGACCGCGGGCTTAATTTCTTGCCAGAGATTAATTCTCGCTTTGAGGGGTTGACCGGCGACATCCGTTGCTGTTCGGTCTCCGTAAAATGGACGTCGCCGTCAGTCTGGTGTCGCTAAAAACGGCGCCTCTGATTCGCGGCGAGCGCGAGGGTGGCTCGGCGAGAAGAAACGGAAAGATGAAGGGGAGAGACGCAACACGAAAAGTGCATCGCGCTTTGATACACGGTGAACGACGCGCGATCAGCGTACGTGTAAATGTGTCCATGAAATGGAGTGCGGACCACGCCCGATCGACGGCGCGCGGGGGTGGGACAAGGTGGTTGGAAAGGATACCGATGGAAAAGAGCGAAGGAAACTAGACTCTCGAGTGCTCGTCTCTCTGCCTTCCGCCTGTTGTTTCTGCCTTTCCCCACCGTCCTCCGAATCCCAGCGAGTAAATACGTTATTGACGAGCCAGACGTTGCGAAATCGAACGCCAGCGTGGCTCCAGAAGCGCGCGAATCGCTCTAGCCAGGTCGCAGGAGGAAAGAAACGCTCAGCCACCCTTTATCACCTCCTTCCCGGGGGCTCCTCTCGATGCGCGTTCGCTATTTACACTGTGCGATTTTTGTCCGGGGCAGAACGCGAAACGCCGCTGCCAGGCGACCTCTCGCCAGGATTCACGGAAAAACCCGGGTAACGAGGGTACCGGGGATCGGAAATGCTTGTCGAGGCGGAGTTTTTCCTTGTCACGTCGTCATTTCTCTTGCCCCGTTGCAATTATCACCGGCTTACAATTTACGGAAAGGAATAATTGCACCCTGAGCGACGTTCGCGTCTCAGTTCTTATGGGGGACGAGGAGGGGTTGAAGGGTCTGCTGTCAAATTTCTCGACGAGCGGAACGAGTATACGCAGTGAACAACCAGATTGTAACGGAAGAATAGTTGGTAGAAAGGAATGGGAAGGGACCCTGTCTGGGTACGAACAGCAAGTAGAAATGCTCGGTATGCAGTCAGACATAGATCACTGGTTCGCTCGAGACTGCGCCTAATCCTTCGAATTACATTGCAAATGTGCCAACAGTAAATGGGTTATTTTAATATTGAAATTCATTATTATAGTGTTAAAAGTCGTTGTTTCTTTTTAACAGTAGGAATAGAACAGTTTTAAACAGGGGAAACTCCGCTCCGACATCAAAACACTTGCTCCAGCTCCGCTCCAGCTGCTTTGTTTTAAATAAAAATTCTTTTAATACTTTCAAACAGTGATCTTTTATTTGCAACAAACCCCATCTTTCTAGCTTTTCATTTTCATATAGAAAAAAATTCTTATAAAATTTTCTTCTATAATACCGCGCTGCACGCCCCTACGATGTATTTTTTCAATTATGAAAAATTGAGAATTGGTATTTATTAAAAACATTTCAATCATCTGCTCTTATAAAATGAAAGAAAATTCAAATAATAAAAAAAATTTGTAGCAGTGGAGCAGTAAATATTTTCCGCGCTCCAGCTCTGAGCTCCGCTCCAGCTCTCTGGTTTTAATCCCCCCTACAGCACATTGGTTGCCAAAATGTCTCAGTTACGTTGCGGTTTGATATCTGAAACATTGCACGGAATATTGCCGAAAAGTTGCAAGTAAATTGCTATGTCCGCCCTGTGCAACATTGCAGGATATATTTCTGCAACATTTCTGAGTTTTTACAGCAATGTTCGCGCAACATTTCTGAGATTTTACAGCAATGTCCGTGCAACATTTCTGAGATTTTACAAAAAAAATAACGGTATTTTATTTAATCATATATATCGGACGTGTCTCCGAGGGGGGCGACGACATGAATGTGTGCAGAATCATAGTAGTATAACGTCCGTGTATCTTTATTAAATAGAAAATTATTTTACCCCAGGGAGATTCGAACCTGCGACCCGTAGCACCGTAGACGAACACTATACCGCTGCAGCTAGAACTGTTGATTGAGAACATTACTTACGTATTCCAACTTATACTCCTACCGTGCAACACTTTAAACTCAAATTATTTAAAAACAAAGATTCGTTGTGACAAACTCTATTACATTTCCCTAATCGCGGAGTCGGATATTTCACAACAAATTCATTTCGACGCTTGATATTGTATTAAGTTGGTGCATATTCTGTTATGAAATATCCTGCGTAGTACAAGAAAATAATGTTTTTTTTAGTTTTTAGCGCATTTTTAATACAATCGTTTGACATCATTTTTTAATATATTTTAGGGACACGCGTGTCCCTACCATTGACATTTAATTTATTATGCCTAATGAAAAAGTTCGGTATTGTCGAGTGAAAATTTCTAAGTCCCATTTATTGCGGATTCATTGCCGAAATCTTGCTGTTAAGTTGCGAGACCTCGCAACGCATGATATAGCGTGGTAATGTGTGTGCAATATTGCGGAAATATTGCTCATACGTCGCGAGCGCAATATTGCACGGCAATGTGTGTGTAATATTTCCGAAATATTGCACAAACGTGGCCATTGCAATATTGCACGGCAATGTGTGTGCAATATTGCCGAAATATTGCTCATACGTTGCGAGCGCAATATTGCACGGCAATGTTTCCACAATGTTGCAGGAATATTGCAATGTAACCAGCAACCAAACGGCAACATTGTAATGTACTGCAACGTGTGTGCAACGTTCCTGCAACAAAGTGTGCTGTAGGGGCCCTCACGTTGTGAGCTTCGTATCACTTTCACTGTCTATTCCCACGTCGCTCATTATAAAGCAAACATGACGTTCCCCATGAAAGCGAAAAATACCTAAAGGAAATTTATATTTTCGATTCTCACTTCAAATGCCTCCCACAAAAAGAAAAACACAAATTCTCTTCTGTCACGGCAGATAGCCGAGGTAACCTCGCTGCGAACATAAAGCATCTAATACACTGCAACAGAATGAAGCGATCCAAACGCTACTGGAACGTGCAAGAAGGACAACGATTCGCTCGGAAAAGCGAAATGGAAGTAGAGCCGAGGCACAGTTGACCAATGCAGCGTAACTCGAGGATTCAAATGCCACGGGAAATGACGAGAGAAATGGAGCAGAGAAGCAGCCGCTCCGCGGACGAATTGGCGGGCACGTTAATGGAGGGGACGTGGCTCGTCGATCAAAAAGATAATGCGACCAAGTCGCTGAATTTGCCGAGCCGCGGGAAATCGTGGGCGCACGACAATGTGTTGGGTCGATGCTCGATGACTGGCAAGGAATTCTCAGGGAATTCACGAGGATGGAAGCGGCGAGAGTCGTGGAATTCACGACGAATGCACGCGGACATCCGTCTTCGGACGTTTCGCAGCCAGCCTCCGAGACTATTTGGTATTCATGCCGAGTTTGCTCGACCCTGCAGACAGAATTTGACGCATGGACAACTTAATGCCGACTTCGAACGAGTACCCCGCCGTCGTCGCGCCGCTTGGAGTCTGCACGCCGGCCAGCTGGAAAACTCGCGAATCCATCTCGAACCAGCGGGGCCCGTCGGCGATGAAAAATTACGCGAGTGACCAATTTGTTCGATCCATTCGAACGCGATCGAACGTCTCGTGGAGGAAAGCAGCTGGGGAATAAGATGAAAAACGAGGGGAGATGTAGCGCCGTAGAGAAAGATATTTTCTCAGACGCTGCTCGCGAGACATCGCCGTGGGTAGAAGTATTGAGTGTTGAAGGGTGAGCTTCTTTCACAGTATTTCGATTTTATTATGAACTGAACGGAGTAGATCTGTTAGCTGAAGTCTAATAATGGAAATTTCAATAAAAATGTATCACTTCTAAGTGACATTGAGTATGGAATTCAGAAGAGGGGTTGAATGATTTAAACTTCCATTTGACCGAACATTCGAGAAATAGTTTGTTGGCCGAATGTGTTTCCGAAGCTTGCTCGAGGTACAAAGTTAAACACGAATTTTGAAGAGGCCAGAAGTTTAGCAGGGTTCTTAAATATACTCGGCAACAGTTCGACGCCGTTTTCGCAACAATGTTCGCTACGTTAGCGAGTTATTGACAACTTCCTCCCCCCTTTGTGTTCAAAAATGCGAGTTTACAAAGATCGATACTACCGATACTGAAAACTCGAACGAAACTTCGTTCCCCCGCTGCGGAACTTGGGATTAATATTCATCAATGTCCCGCGAAGTTTTCAACAGCATTTTCCAAAACTTGTGAAAGGTTAGGTGCATCGGTCACCCCGCGGAATATTGTGATGTTTCTCGTTCGTGATTCCTTATAAAAGTGCATGCACATGTAAGGAGCATGAGCTGCGGGCAAAGGAAGTGCAACGAACTGTAATGCGAGATTCCACAACAATGCGTGGGCTTTTCATCCACCTGAGGCAGTCAAGAATGCTGCCCCTTTCAAGCACAGCCTAGTGGAAAGACGTGCATTCTGAAAAAATCGACCGTCACTCTTTCATCCTCATCACTGCATGCATAAAATAACATTATGGTTCCTAGTTTCCACGTAGTTTCGACTTTTCAAGTATCGGTTACGAATACCCTTAAAATAGTCAAGCATCGTAATTTTGAATTTCGCTTTAGGGTGGAAAGAATTCTATTTAATTATTTAATCGAAATGCTACATGGCTTCCTCGTAAAATATTAAATTTCCTTATACTTGAATTGTAGAACAATTATTATGGAACAGTCATAGAATAATTATTATAGAATAATCATTTCGTTTAAATATCTGTGCAACCCATTAATTTTGCAAGTTCATTTTTCATATATCTCTTCCTTATACTTTAATCTTCTTTATAATATTTTTATGAACAATTTTAATTTTGTATAAAAAAACCTACATTTATTTTCCGCCCCGTTAATCCAATACACAGTTGTAATATACACTACAGTGGCTTTCCTGCAACTCTGAATCTCCAAAAAGAAACTCTTTCTCAGAGTCTGCTTCCTGGGGCCCCTCTGCCGCGCGCAAAACCTAATTACACGGAGTAAGAAGCTTGCAAATGTTCGATTGCATGTTTTCAATCGAACCTCTTTTCCTGGCCCTTCAATAGTAACGGACAAAACAACCCCAGAATTGAAACTCCACCCTTTAGTGAAGAAGATTCTAATTAACTATCACCAAACTCGGGGAAACTCCTCAGTCGACGCGCTTCTTCCCTCTTCTACTTGTTCCATTCACCACGTCCGACCTCTATACACTTTTTATCCGCAGTCATCCAGTATCGAGATCGCGAAACTCGGCGTTGAGAACATTCCAGTCGACAAAACGCTGGTGTGTTACGTAAAAAGGAGGAGTCGTGGACGGGTTGACCCGAAAACCAGCCGCGTCGGGCGTCGTTTTATCGTTTCCACCGTCACCCGAATTCATCCGCCGTTACACGTCGTTCATCCGATCGAGCTGTTCATCCGACGGTTCAGCAAAACAAATATTTCCCGATCGAAGTCGCGCCAGCTGCGCGCAAATCTCGACCACCGGTTAGCGAAACCGACAACGCGTGTTCTCCGTCATCCCTTTCTCTCGGCCACCACCCTTTCCCATTTCTGAGCGTTCTGCTTAGCGGCACAGGAAGTACACGTACAAGAGTGTCGTGCACGTGTAATTTCTATTTAACGAGTTTGATCGCGGATAGAGCCTCTTGCCACGATAAACAACGGCTGACCATTGCTGGGCTATACTACTTGCGAAAACACTGCAGCTCTGTTGTACTGTTTTCAATTTTATTTTTGAGGTTGTTATGCGATCTACAGATCAGGCGTTTGATAGGCTAGTTGTTTGTTATAATATTTTGACAATTTATTTATTTATTTATTTATTTATTTATTTATTTATTTATTTATATACGGGAAACCCCTTTGGTGCATAGAATAGAAAAGATCAGTAGAAAAATAGTACATAAAAGTAGACACACGAAAACAGAACACATAAAACCAGAATGAAATAGTGCCAAGATACAGTACAAGCAAAAAGAATAGGATAAAATACAACAGAATAATAGAACAATAGGAATTAGCGGGAACTAATTACCGCCTTATTCGCAGCGCGCTTAAAAGAGTATAATGAATGGCAGAAGAAATCAACTAAATGCGCAACAGAATTAGAGGTTCTACATAGTCTATCCACACAGTTGTTCATGTCATAAGTGGTAGAATGTTTACACAGCATAAACAGTGGTGTATTCCTTAGCGCTCTGGGCGGTACATTAAGTTTAAATAAGCTTAAACTTACACAGTTATTTATCTGTTTACGTGCGAAGCTTCGACCTGTATTGCGAGCAGTGAATTTTTGGTTACAGCACATTTTTTATGTAAAGTAGCCGATAATATCTTAGAGGTAATTATGATTTTAGACGTGTTTCGATAACTGACAATATCATAGCAATATTAGTTATCATTCATCTATCGAACTGCGTGAATTCCACTGGCGAGCAAACACATTAGAAATCAACGCGTCCAGTTAGTAATGGATGATATCTAACGTGAGAAGGAGCAGTTAACCTTGTAACCGCATTTTATGCTCATTGAATAATTGATTAACCAGCCTCTGTACTTTGCAACGCTCGCTGATCGCGAGTGTTGATACGCGCAAATACCGAGATCGTGGCTGATATTTTTGCTACACTGTGAAAACCCACGCGGCAATAATATCGACTTCGATGGCAGCTGTACAAAATAAAGATTCCATGGATGTCGTACGATAAACAGGGACCTGAATTACGAAAACAAAATTGCGAAATTACCAAAGAAAGCGGTAGGTATCAATTCTATTTCGTAAAATATACATCAAGATAGGAAATGCGCAGGAATAATTGATGATAGGAAGGTGGACGGATAGCTCGTGGCTGTTGGTTCGTGATCGAAATTTAATCAGCGTTGATATTCAGAAACGCTGTCATGGCTAAACGAAGCGATATCATATCGACGTACCTGACGAACGTGCATGCGTATATCTACTCTGTTAAATGTTGAACGATTTATGAATAATTCGTAAAACGGTGGTTAAATGAAAATGCTACAGTTCCCTTCTTATCTCTACGTACAAGAAGCGAATACTTTACAATGAGAAGGCACTCATTCAATAATACCCTTTCGCCAAGCTTCTTTACTTCCTATGCAAGCCAACAGCAAACTTCCACTGCGCTTTAAAGTACCTCAAACGCACCAGTAAAAAGTATTATACTTCTCCTATTTCGCACACTTCAAAATCATAGAATATATGCCAGAAGCACTTCACCTGCTCAGATGAAATTTTTCTTTATCATATCTCAACAAAATCAAATCATATTTCGAAGAAATCCGGTTCGCTTATACTATTTCGATTGACTAATGAAGAGGTTCCCGATCAAACCTGATCTTAACACGCACAACGGTGCCTCGTCATAATTTGATCCGCGGAACATTCGTCCTAGAAGGGACAGTGTTCCCGTGCAGATTGTTGAGCAAATTGAAACGGGTCAGATCGGAAATGTCGGGGAATCCGCATGCGCCACGGTCGTCTAATCGCGGCCGCTTATCAGGCCAAACGAAGCGCAAAATCCACCGATATCGTTCCCGTAGCAGCGCGAAATTTATCGAACTGACAGGCCGCGATACGATCGTCCCTGCGTAAGATGTCACAGAAAATCTCGAGGTACAGTATCGGTCTAACCTACTGGAGCTAGAAATTTGATGTAAAATCTGTTTGAATGGGCACGCGAGGCGATATGCGGCGCCTGCAGACATCACGCAAATTTTAAACAACATGTTAAAATTATTGGCAGTAGTGACAACTCTGCTCTCGGATCCTTTTTATTATTTTGGTTGGCACGGCCGCGTTTTTTCTCGCTTCCTGTACGCCGCGCGATTTCCTGTTGTTCTTTCGCTTCCCCGTGCTTCCGTGAAACGCGACAGGATTCAGAAGAGCGCACTAAATTTCTGCGGGTTCGATAAATGGAATCAGTGCTCCGCAGCAGAAAGAGGCTAATGTAACCATGACTCTGAAGTAATTCAAGAGCTTTGTAAAAAAAGAAGGAGAACTGGATTTTATTCTTTAAATAAATTTATAATCAGCTAATGACTTTTATTGGATGTGCATTAAAAATATTCTCATCGGCTCAACTTGGCTCCCGCCAAGATTAAATCCCGAGCGCGCCACTGGTGCTCTGCACTCTGCTGTTTTAATAATAACCGACAGAAGGGATTGCAGAAGATGGACACTTCAAATAAATTATAAGCGTTCATATTGTTTGATTAAATATAATGTTTAAGCCGAGGTCGAATAGTTCCAGCGCCACAGTGGGGTATTTGGCCCCAAAACCCGGACATGGCTATTTTAAAATCTTCAAACCCCCATAACTTTGTTAAAATTCATCCAAAGTTGATGAAATAAAAATCATTTTAAAGTTTAAACTTTCTACTTTTCGACTCATTAAATCAATTTTATCGAAATCGGTATCCAGGGGGAGAAATCCGCCCTTAAAGAGGAATGTGCCAAACTGAAAAAGTTTCTTGATGTTTGTCAAGGGCTACGGAGTGCAAACAATATTTTTTGTAATTTTTATGTATACTATCGGAAAGTATGATCCTTTGCCTTTACGATAAGTCGAACCTCATAAAAAAAGGATGTTTTTTAACAAAGATACAGCCATTTAAAAAAAGCTACATTTTTAAATTTTTTTTACAGAAATTCTTCGTTTACACAAATCGTGAGCTCAGGGGGAAGAAGTAAATCTATTGTTTCAGTTAGGAAGTGCATCTTGACAGCTTTCTTTTTAATAAATTTTATGTTTTCTCGCGTCATCAGTTTAATTCCAGATGGACCCGCAGCTTGAACCGAACAATTTGCTGACATTTTAATACCTATACATATATATATATATATATTCTCGTGAAATAAGTAACATCTGAATAACAAAAGCGGAAAATATCTAGTTCATGTGACAAATGTTTAAGCGTACTTACCAAGTACAAGTAAAATGAAATTTAATATAAAAGTAAAATCAAAACAGCACTTAAATATGAACTCAACTAATGAACTTAATAAACACAGGATAAATATATATAACACACACTAAATATAGGCTATACAAAACAAAACTTTAACTGAATAAAATGTAAGAAAAACTAAAATATAACATATAAGTACGTAAAAAGTGCTTTGAATATTTTGCCGTGTAGTCTTTGATGGCAGTGTTTCATCTGAATGCAGACAGAATTTGATAAAATGTTTATGTTATGCTATAGATAAATCTTTTACTAATTGTAAGTCCTCTACTTTATGTCTGTATTCAGTTGAAACAGTGTCATCAGAGACTACACGGCGAAATTTTCAAAGTATTTTTTACGTACTTATATATTATATTTTAGTTTTTCTTTCATTTTACTCAGTTAATACATATGTGTTCATAATTTAAACAGTTTCATTGAAGAGTTCCTAAACATCTCACGAAGGCCTGGGGAGTGCGACCGTACAGGCGTACGTAAAACGCACCAGCTCTCGATTGTCATTTCTAGCTAAATTAGCTATAAAACTTAAATCCGGACGAATCCGGAACCAATCTTTTTTGCACTGTCTTCACAAACCTTTATCAAATGTAATGGCACCAACAAAAGCAGTTAACACGGCTTAGCAGTATAACAAAATCGTTAATGAAATCTTATAATCGTAAAGAAAATTTACTGAATTTTCGATTATCTTCAAATGTTAATAACTATGCAAATATATATGATAAAAAGTAAAACCTTTTGGAAAGTGTAGTATATACCTACCTGAGAAGCTACCATAATGCAAGAATTCACCAAATTTCTTTACAACATGTTGAAAACTCTAATAAGCCAACGATGTTTCAGAGGACGGTTAAGAAAGAATCGCGAGCTCTAAAATCTCTTAACTTTCGACGAAGCCTGTTGCTTCATGAGTACACAAATGAAAAAAACAATATTCATACATTGTTCCTCAGATATATAACTGCCTCGAGCACCAAAAATTTTACGGTTTACGCAAAAAATTTTAAATCGATTTATGTCCGGGTTTTGGGGCCAAATACCCCACTGTGCAGCGGTTTGACCACTTATACTGTTGTGAGATAAGTACACCTGTTTTGGAATCTCTCTGTGTCTGTGATTCGCAAATTTGGTTATGGTGGCAACGCCCAAGTAGCTCTGTATTTCTGCCTGCAGGATGAAGCAAAGCTTCTTAAGTTCCCAGTGCATTGTTATTAGGACAATTGGTTCTTTCATCGCGCAGGCTTATATGTTAGGTCTAGTGCATTACTTGCTACATGCTTTGCAGGTATTTTATCCACAGTACTTTGGTAAAGTAGTAGAGTGTATTAGCGAGTGGCAGAGATAGAAATCGATCATTGGTAGAGGGGATTGCGGTTGAACCTGCTCGAATTGTAAACTTGCGGGGCTCTCAATTTTACAGCGTTATTTACGCCAAGCTTTCCACAGCCGAAGATCCGGTGTAGATCTGGCTTACACCTGAATTAGACGTGGGTTAGGTGGAAGCTTTCACGAGAATTGTGTTTCCCGCCGAGTCGAGAGATACGCTTTCACGTGGATGGATTAATATTACAGATGGTGAAGCGTAGTTTTAAATAAGAAAGGAGGCAGAGTTTTTATGGAATTTAGTATCACATTGTTGCAATGCACTTCTGAACGATTGCTTTTACTAAACCGTGTGTTGGCCATGGTGCTTCCCGAATAAAAAGGCGAATATCCTTTCTAGTATGATATCAAACAATTTAATACACGAGAGGTGCAAGTAGAATGATTTTTAGGTTAAATATAATTCCATAACGTTTCCAAAAATTTTCCTTCAAAATTCCTTAATAAAAAAGTTTGCAGAAAGATGTTGGTCTTTGTTTAAAAAATGAACCTCACTATCTCATAAGAAATTTTTTAAATGAAAATGTCGAGACTTTTAGTATCCAAGATATTATAAACATACACCACTCGTAAACTACCCCTCAAATCTCGAACTTACAAACTCTGAGAAGTTTTCGTAGTTTAAGCTTTAAACTACACATACACGTCTGCCCCACGGGTGCTGCTTGCTCTAGGAATAATAAAACTCTTCGCTACTTTTTAAAACAATATTTAAAGTCGTTTCACGTAGTAGTAGTACCCGGCGTATCGACAGACGGAACTACCTCCATTGCTTTTACGAGCGCTCACAGCTCAGCCGGAGTGAGCGACTCCACGGAAGCACAATCACGAATTATTCCCCTTCAACTTGGATAAACAAGTTGGAGCTGCGAGTTTTATACCCTTAATTCCGGCTCGGTGAAATACTTGGATATTCATTCGCAGGAAATTCAAATGGGACAGACCTTGCCGTACTACTTTATGAGCCGAAAACTTAATTCAGCCGACCAATATTTACAGGAACCCGAAGTTTCCCGGAAAACTTGCTTCTTTCATTGCTGGCTGCGACCTACGCGGCGCGCGACTCGGTCGACGCAGCCTTCCAAGTAGTAGAGTCGATATAGTGTCCGACGCAGCCCGACTACGTACCTCTGCCAATCCTTTTTGGTCGTGCCAGGCGAATTCGTCACATTTATCGCGAGCATAAAGTTTGCGAATCAAAGTTCCACTGAAATGTATCCCGATATTATGGAGTCAGCTTACATTACTTTCCGAATTCGAGTTTCCTTGGCGGCGGTAGTGAATATCCAGTGAAGAGACATGTAATCTTGTAGATACAGGTAGCAGAGTTCAGCCATCTGGACTTGTAACATTCAATAGCCGTTTCTTATAGGTTTTCGTGCGCTGAAAACGAATCCGTAAACCGTTTGTCGCCGTCACCCTCAGTTTTTCAGAAATTCGATTTTGAAAAAAACTGCGAATTTTCAAATTTGAACATCCTTTGTGTCGAAACAGTACTAGTTATTCGGTTGCTTGTTCCGTCAAATTATTCTATGAACCCTCCCGAATACAACGACGTAAGTTATTAGTGCATTATGAACATTTACATATGTTTAAACTAGAGCTATTGTTTTTGCCCGGGTATCCGGGTACCCCGGGTAGAAAAAAATTACTCGGGTACCCGTAGGATACCCGACTACCCGGGTACCCGGGTAGACAAAAATTACCCGTGTGTCCATGAGATACCCGAGTAACTGAAGTGTGATGAGATAGTTGAGAATTTCGATTTAACAGCATATTCCGTTCATTACTGAGGTTAGCCGAAAATGATCGAAAGTCGAAAAACGATCGGCTGTCAAATCGAAATTCTCAACTATCTCATCACACTTCAGTTACTCGGGTATCTCATGGACACACGGGTAATTTTTGTCTACCCGGGTACCCGGGTACCCGAGTAATTTTTTTCTACCCGGGGTCTCACCGGGTACTCGAGTACCCGGGCGGGCGGGTAGTAAGAGCTCTAGTTTAAACAACGATTAAAAGAAAAAGAACACCCGAAATGGGTGTGTCTCGGGTGTTCTTTTCCCTTTGATCGGTGAAACTTCGATTTCGTTCGCTAAAACATACATTGCAAGTGTAAAGAATTAAAGCCTCCCTGCTAAGAAACATATTCCTTAAAAAAAATCCGATATTTACAGACTCGTAAAGAAATGGCTGGCCGAGTCCAATGAAATTCACCGTTTCCCATGAATTTCAATGTGATTACCGTTGCCGAAGGAAATTGAAAATTTCCAATACCAGCGCGCCCAGTCGCGCGGCACTGATTATGCAAATAAGCTGAACGAGTGTACAGCGAATTAGCAATAATGGGCGGTACACAGCAAATTAGCAACAGTAATCGTCGGCTGTCGTACGCCGCGATGGCGAACGCGAAATACAGAAATTCCATGGCAAAGTATCGCGTGGCGGGGCTCGTCGTGGCCGGCGCGGCGCATGGCGTTAATTTATAGCGCGTGTGACACTGCGAAACCCATAGATTGCGTTGCCCGTTGCGCGTCGCGTGATTCACTATTGTACACGGCGTTATGGCGATAATATTCTAATCTGGCCGCGGTGTTCAACGGGGGAAGTTGCCGCGACAAGGCGTATTACGCGCCCCATAGTGGCGGAGGAACGTGAGGGATGTCGGCTGTTCGAGCCGTCCCATTGAAATATTGTGGCGAAGGGTATTGATGTCGCCAGCCATTGACTTAATCGTGATGCATGCGCCTTTCTGCCGGGACCACGCTAAACGCGAAATAATGCTCGCGGAGGCCCGCCATGTTGCTCTGCGAGCACGATATCGCGAATGATATTCTTATCTCGAGTAATACATTGCTCTGTTGGTCACCGTTTTCGTTTCAAGAGACGCGATCCTGTTGGGTAGCTTGAAAAATTATTACGTTCGAGTTAGGACAGGGGTTTAAGGGGATATTCTACTCTCTCGGTCTCAAAAAATTCTATTTTTTTTTTTTGCTGAATTCGGAAGAATGCACCTTCTACAATATTCTCCTAAATTTTTGGAGCGAAATTCGATGTATTTTCAATGTTATAGGTATTTGCAGCGTCAGCGGCCTGGTTCTCAAAACTTTAAACGCGTTTTTCTCGAAACAACATTTTCTTGGTTGGCGGATGTGATAAAAAAAAAACTCCATGACCAATTAATCCAAAATTTTAATATGTTATTCTACACATTAGTGGCTTTCCCGCTTAGCACAAATATCTTAAGATTTTTTAATATTTTCTCACATTTTATATCTATTAAACAGAAAAGAAATGCCCTTTTCGGTACTTTCAACTTCGATCGACCGCCATTTTAATAATTTTGGTCGAAAGTTGTTCTTTCGTGGTAAGCGCGATAACCATACTCCTGCGAATTAAAAATATGTTTGGTTTTTTTATTTCCGATGATCCAGTCGTCCGAAATTTCAACCGCCAGCAATTCTGATGCCGCCAACTTAACTGCGAAATATTTGTGTAAACAAATGAAATAAACAAAGAACAATGATTTTTTCTTGTATTTAAAGAGTGGTAAAATATACCCCCAGAAATTCGAAAACATTAAGTGTTTACTTCATTATAAAAACCATCACCGAAAAGTGGCCGATTTTTCGGCCGAGAGAGTAGAATGTCCCCTTAAGGGGACTAGGCAGTCGTTTTTCGTGAGAAATAGACTCTGTCCTTTATTTATTTGTAAACAAATGAAAGCACATCCAGATATATGCTTTTACCCAATGTTTATTACTACCATACAGATTGAAAAAAAAGTAATAAGAAATATATATATGTGCTTTAAAAATGGCGCTGCCGACGGGTAAACATTTTAACGTTTTTCTGTCGTTTTGCTTTAATATCGGTGTTAAAAATGTTACGTAATCCGATTTCAAAGGCGAGATTCTTGTTTGTTGGATTCATAGTTTCCGCCCAAACCTATAAAAACAACAATTAAATCAAAATCATGCGATTGGTGGCTGAAAAACGGCGATTTTTCCGAGAAAAATTCGTTCTTATTTGTGCGCTGCAAAAATCCGGTGACTCCTCAATTTTTTTATAAAAATCTCGAATTTTTACGGATCATATCAGAGGTTTGGGGCGAAATGGTACATGTTTTACACATCCTGTAATTTTTTTCAAGTCGATCTGAACCTCCATTCGTTCGCAATCAGGAAAAAACCAAGAGAAAAAAAGATTCGAGAAAATCGCGTTTAAAGTTTCTGGGCAAAGGCGACGCAATAAGATACCGCTTGATCTTTTTAGCTGCCAAATCAACAATTTTGCGAATTTTAATATAACCCAAACGGCATTTTATTCAGAAAAGATAGTACTTTCGGAAAATGCAATAAAAAATCGATTTTTCGACTGCCTAGTCCCCTTAAGGGAGGATGTGCAAGCTTTTTTAAGAAAGTATTAACAATTTTGCACCCCTAATTTTTTTTATTAATTATGTCACATCTTTGTCTATAATAGATACTTAATTTTTGTATGTAAAAATATTAGTCGTAGAGTACAGTTATAGGGGCTATTTCCAAACGCGCCATTCGCTGTCCAATTAAACAGATTTTAAAATATATTAACAAACGTTGTTTTTGATGGGGCCAATTTTTATTTGATTCATAGTTTCTCTTTTACTGCATAAAAAGGCAAGCTTTCATGTTCGAAAATTGAGCGTTTCATTTAGGTTGCTGCCATTTCTTTAAAATTTAATTTTTTCAAATCGGCCCTGTCAAAAACAGCATTTCTTAATACATTTCAAGAAACTAATTTGCTTTTTGCTTAACTGCGACTAATATTTTTACATACAAAAATGAAGTATTGTAGCCAAAGATGTGATAGAATTAATAAAAAAAATACGGGTGCAATAATGTTAATGCTTTCTTACAAAAATTCTAAAAGAACGCCAGTGTATTTCCCCTCTTAAGGAGGGATTGAATGCTTTCTAGCGAACGAGAAATATGGTTTATTTAATTTAGTAGACTGGTATAAATATAAACTGGCATTAATATTAAACATATCGTGATACTTGCTAGGAACTTTGGTAACCGTTTGTGGTCATTTGTCAGCATTAGTTCTAAGTGAATTTTGTCGGAGTGTTTGTACAGATTAGTCAGAGATTCGAGGTTTCAGTGAACGTACAGACACGTGAACGTTGATTCAATTTCCTTTGGCAAAGGGTGGCCCTTTATCGAATAGTCGGCGCATCACTGCGTATCAAAGCTAGAATGATCTCCAGCGATCATGAATAGTAACAGAATAGCCTTCTGTATATCCTATTGTACCTACACAGTAGTTACGTCGCTCTTGCATAACTTCTTTCCGAATAAAATAGAATTCTAGAATTGTAAATAATTCATGCCTGGAGGGTGTGCAGAATACAAAGCACTCGCATCGACAGATGCTTTCTCTACCGTCCGCCAACAATTGACAGGCTTATACGTCACGAGTACGTATTATAGTAGCCAGAAACAGTCATTAACGAACAACGAATACTCCGCTGCAGCTGCGCTCTACGAGAATGGTAAAATACGAAGTGATTAAATGGAAACTAATTAACGGAATTCATTGCGTTGCTTCGTTGGATTGGAGCATGATACCTGAAATGCGGAACATACGTTCATTATAAAATTATCGAATCGCGGCTGAAAAGTTACGGAAAATTCGAATACCGCGCGGATCGACGAGAAACGAAGGCAGGAAAGTATGAAACGGTGGCCCGTTGAAATCGTGATATCGGAATATTGTAATGAGGCTATTGGTATTCCTATAAATTCGCTTAATCAGGATGCACGCGAGTTACGTACAAGCGGAACGCATACGCAAGATATTTCATGTCGCCCTATAGCTATTTATAAGCAGATATTGCGACAGATAAAGTAGAAAATACGTTGAGATGAAACATGCCGGTGAAATATTATTGGTCGTGTGTTGTCTCGCGTAAATTCACCAAAAACGTCCGACACGCCCGATCGAATCGATTCGAATTTATGCAAAGTAGGTATATCTGGATATTGCATCTACGATAATTCAATTACGATGTGCGATTAACGTCGAACGCAGATTGAAAGAAAAGCGGCGTCTCCGATGTATCTGTTGAAATTGTGATGGTTCTTCTAAACATTGTCAGGGCGAGATCTTGTAAGAAATATAATTTTAATTGGCATAAGGGATTTTCAATGGGAAGGAGCAGAAAAATTAGTGACAATTTTAACCCTACAGGCCCAAGTGAACAGTTTTCATTATATTGAAAAAATTCAGATATGAATAACTCGTATCTAGCGTTAAAGAGATATTTGTTCAGTATTTAATTTTGTTATTAAATATTTTTGTTAATAAAAACTGAGTGCAATAGATTCCGTGCAGTTTAAATTTTTTTTCTCAAATATCTATCCAACGTGTTTCTCTCAACGTGTGCAGTGGTGTAATTTTAATTTACATGTGCACTGTAGAGTTAAGATAAGAGAATGACAAATTTCAATAAATTGATATCGAAATTATTAATTAATCCTCAGGAAAAAAATGTATGACAGGGTTAATGAAGCACTCTGTAGCTACGGCAATTTTTAATGACGCGAGGTTACAAAATATGGCACACGTGGCGAATTTGCTAAATTCACGTGTTATCGCAATCTGATGGAGCCGATACATTCTGGTCAATATCGAGCTAATGCTTTGATTAGATTACAGTAGCAAGGTGTAATTAACCACAAGTTGTATTGCATGTACTATGACAGGACCTCTCATAAGTGATGTTTAGACAGATACGAAATTTGTGGGTACAAGGTAAATTCTTAAAGTTGAATTTAGTCCAACAACTTTATTATAGTCCATTTATCCATTATATGGCAATTATAGTAAATTTACTCATTCAATAAAAATAGATTTTCGTAGTGGAATCGCGATATTGACTTGTTCATCGAATATTCGGCACATCCTATTGAAAATGCGAGACCGCGAACAATAATCTACGAACAATTGGATAGGCAATTACCTAATAACGCGGTATATGTATATGAACATAATGATAGCAGGAAACCCGTTGTATTCTATATGTACAGCTTTTCCCATACGTTACGCACCATTCGTTTGACAATGCGTGATTTAATAATATTATCATATGCACAAAGTAAGGTTCAATAAATTAATCGTCGATATTTTATTCCGCATAGTTTCAATGTTAATCCACCATAGAAATATACGAAAAGCATCCAGCCAGAATTGAAATCCGAATTCCTGTTCGCAAAATCCTATCAATTGCCCAAATGCATTAAATTAAACGAAAATGTCTCGGTATCAGCGTGAAAAGGTAGAATGGCCAGCTAAATTCCAACGGAAGTGTAAGGCTGGAAGAATAAAATTGTTAAAAAATGTATCAGGTGCGTGCAGGAGTCAAGGGTCGGCCAGCCAACCATAAACAACCGTACCTTTTAGCGGAGCTTTTTGCACACAGTATTTCCCCATTAAAATTAATATCGCCCAGCTGAATTTACTGCCGCCTCAAGTCCATAAAAATTATCGCGTGGGCGTGGGTTATCTAGAGACGTGGCCGGCTGATTCATGAGAAATCGATAGTAATAATGTTCATAAATATGGAAACGCGATGGGCTAAGAATCATTAATATCACGGAGCAGTTCTCGTTTCAGTCGCGCGGCAATATTCGCTTACCGTTAATTAATAGGGCCTCGATAATTAAGGGGGAAGGTTCGTTGGGCACTATTTGTGTCTCGATAAGACTCTCTGCCGCGCCAATATTTGCGCGTCGACCGTCTGCTGGCCAAAAATGAAGTATTTTTCTGCCACGGTGAGCCACGCATTAAAATAATCACCAGCCCTTGGCGTCCTTTCCCCCTGCGACGGAACGCTGTTAACGGTGACTTAACATCTGAATTTCGTTGAAATTATAGGGAACGAAACTGATAGATTGTTCAAAATATAAGGTTTCTGTTAAACTTTATTTTATAGCTTTAATAATAATTACTGGTTGTTTTGGAGTGTTATTCACAGTATAATTAAAACTTGGAACGTCTTCACTTGAATTCTGGGTATCCTTGTCAGTGGAAATTTGTTTTAATGAGAACTGTAAGTGCTTCTTTTAATTATGTAGTAGTGTTTTGAATATTTAATTTTATCTGCTATCTGTGACGTGAACGAATATTAGTAAAATCCATTGATCCAAACGAACTTATATAATTTTATCAATACACTTCGTGCTTAACAACACAAAGTAACAAAGAACTATCATGTTAGATGTTTTCCTAAAACTTTAAAGAATAGATGCAGATTAAATGAATAATAGTATCAACACACGAAGCTTCCGATAAGCAAGGATTAACGATGTAGGTGGAGCTGCACAGTTGAGTATTAAAGTATCGATCTCCCAACTTTTTTCGCGACCGTTGAGCTGCACCAGCGTGGATGTAGAACCGCGAATAAAATACCTTGGGCTCATTTCTCGATATATTCATGATCATAGCGCAGTCCCGAGGTTCACACATCAATGATAACGTCCTTATAGGATGGTTCGACGACATAGGGATTTCGAGCAGCGGAGGGCTAAAGTATCGCGACGTTCGAGCACGCTCCGATGGGACGCTAATCCTTAACGGGGAGGCGTTCCCAGGACGAAAATTGCGCAATTTGCTGGGAAATTTCTTTCATAAAGGTTTTATCAATCCTATAAGTAGCGCGGTGGAAAAGCGTTTTTTTGAGACAATTAAAATATTCAACGGTATTTACTGCTTCGCTGTGGTTGATTCTGTTAGCATTAAGATCTTCGAATAACTTCGTTGCAATTTCTCTTGGTTTCGCAATATATGGATATTTTAATTAGCATTGTCACTTTGTTGTTTGTATCCGTAAATTATCTATTACTTCAATTTATGTAGAATTTTAAAAATATAAGTGATATCTCCTTTAATTAATAATAATATCTAATGAAAATTTAGAATAATATAGTTAAAAGATGTATCTTTTAGTAGAAAAACATTGTGTATTATTTTCACTTATACTTTTCCCCCAAAAAATTCCTGAACTTGTATGCTTTTTCCGGACCTCTAGGTGGATGTAACTCCTTAAGGCGACCTCCCTTGACCACCTCAAAATTACCAAAAATGAGCCTCTTTGTTGAAAAATTGCAGGAAAAAACTATGAGACATATTGAAGAAAGTGGATATATTTCTGAAAGGGCTAGCCTTACACAACATAAAAAAAAATAATTCAGTCAATTTCACCTCTGAATAAAACCACAGTAGTTCAAACCGCAAACTTTCACTTTTGAGATGATCACTGCTGGCCGACATGATATCTCAAAAACCGTTCGACATAAAGTCTTGAAATTTTCAGCACAGCTTTGGCACACCTATAGCTACGATGTGACCTACAATCATCACTGGGAAAATTCTACAACCAGTTTTATAAAGCATTTATAAACTTTTAGTTTTAGTTTTAGTTTTAAAACCAAAAGTTTATAAATGCTTTACAAAACTGGTTGTAGAATTTTCCCAGTGATGATTGTAGGTCACATCGTAGCTATGGGTGTGCCAAAGCTGTGCTGAAAATTTCAAGACTTTATGTCGAACGGTTTTTGAGATATCATGTCGGCCAGCAGTGATCATCTCAAAAGTGAAAGTTTGCGGTTTGAACTACTGTGGTTTTATTCAGAGGTGAAATTGACTGAATTATTTTTTTTTATGTTGTGTAAGGCTAGCCCTTTCAGAAATATATCCACTTTCTTCAATATGTCTCATAGTTTTTTCCTGCAATTTTTCAACAAAGAGGCTCATTTTTGGTAATTTTGAGGTGGTCAAGGGTGGGAGGTCCCCTTAAGGGGGTATACCCGTTTGACAGTGTGAAAAAAACGGATTTTTTATTTTTTACATATTTTCATAGATTGATGCTTTAGGAATATTATAAATCAAGTCCGATGTAAAAATTCGGAAGATTGACGAAGTTATAGGCATTTGAATGGAACAACCCAGGTAGCACAGGGCAGCGCAGCGCGGTGGCTCGACCGATCGCAGCGGAACTACATTTTTCATTACGGTGGTCTTTTTTTTTACATATTTTCATAGATTGATGTTTTCGAAATATTATAAAACAAGTCCGATGTAAAAATTCGGAAAATTGACGAAGTTATAGGCATTTGAGTGAAGCAACACAGGTAGCACGGAGCGGCTGGACCGATCGCAGCGCAACTACATTTTTCATTACGGTGGCCCTAAAAACTCGGGCTACGTTCAACCAATTCACTACCAATTTTGCATGCAGAATCATAATAAGATTCCACATCGTCCAACGAAGGCTTTTTTTATTCCGATTCCCCGTTTATTATTTATAAAGAAAAAAGGTGGTTTTTCTCTTAGAAAAATCTAACTTTACCTTTGATCTCTCACCATTTCTTTATTTTTCAAAATTTTCAAAATCGGCTTCGTTGGACGATAGCTATTGACATACTTTATAAGAAAATTTTATTGTTTTTTATTTCAGACACGATATACAGCTGTTTTCAGGGCCACCGTTTAGCCGTCTAAAATCGAAAGACTTTCGGATGTGTATGCATAACTTCCCAAAAACAATAATTTCTTAACTGAAACTTTTTTTTTGAGTAGTTCATAATACTATGTAAAGATAGTAAAAACACGGGAAATCTGCATCAAACCGTTGACTTGTAAAAAAATCCACCAAATGTACACATTTTCCGAGGGTTCAAACGGGTATACCCCCTTAATATCGCGTTTCAAACGACCAGAGAATATTTTTTAGAAACTTGTAGAAAAACAGTTCATAGCCTATCTTTCTGATAACAATTTATGAATAACCTACATCGTTTGTATTAAACAAAAAATTGATTTCCACTAAATATTCTTTTCTATTGCAGGTGGAGAGCGTGTCTTGTACGAACACACAATCCTCTATTATTACTTCCAGTTACCGAGTGAGTAATATCAATTTTCAACTAACAATTTTCATCTTAAACTTTACATTACAATCACCATAAAATACCCTTAAATATCCCCTCCTTTCTTCCAAATTTACTTTCAAAGCACCCATTCTAAACCCACACCAAAACTACCCCAAGAATCTCCGCACCTAAAATAGAAGCATCGACTTCCAAATTAAACTAAATTCCCCAAGAACAAACAGTGATGAATGTGCATGTCCAACGTTCCATTTTCACCACACCACAGCCTTGGCCACGGCACATCAGCGCGGGAAATGGAATGAAACATTAAGCAGAATTCGCGAAAGCTTTCCCGCGCGAGTTCGTCGTGCTATCGTCGAGCGATCTCAGCCGCTGTCCATTATGCTGATACGACATCGGCGTCCGTGCATCAGTGATAACGTTCTTATTAACCTTTTACCTCGGACAACACGTGAATAAAGTATGACGACGTTAAAGTGGCTCCGGACAAATTGAGCCAGCCACGCTAATTTGCCAGCAGCGCCTCTTCTGCTCGTCGATAAAACGATCCGCGCGGAATTGCTTGTCCGCGGCGGCGGCGTGCGTGGGGCGTGCGACGAATATCGGTGCCACGGCGAGGTCCCTTTTTCCTCGAGTCTTCGCCCTCGCCGGCCCTGTTTTTCCTCGCCGCCGGGGAAACGTTGGTTAAGCGATATCTACGATAATGGCGAATTCCGCCGAGCCCAGAGCCATGTCGCGCGATTTACCCGCCGGGGGTGGAACGCTCCGTGCCGGCCAGGGGGGTGGGATTCCGTTCGAAAAACGCGGTACGTCCGCTGCAAGAAAATCATTGCTAATGAATTTTCCACCCCCCGTTCCTCCGCCGCTGGTAATTGCATCAGGTTGGAACTCGCTATTTGTTTACGGCGGCTCGATTAGATAGAGCCCGTAAAAATGCAAACGCAAGTTACGTGGGCTCTTTCTCATTCGCGATTGCGTGGCGCTGGTGTGTTCTCGCGGCTATTAGGCGGTTTCCTCTGTTACGTTCGACGACAGTTTCCTCGGGAATTAATGAAGGGATTTGCATTAATTAATGGCGCGAGCTGGTGGTCCGGGAATTCTTTCGTTGCCGCGAGGGCTTTTGCGTATGAGGGTCTACTGAGTTGGAACAGGAAGATTGGTTTAAGGGGTAACACCACTCTAGAGGCAGAAAAAAAGACCTAAATTTGACAATTTATTTTGGGAGTATGACAAACGGAATAGAATTTCTATTCAGAGGGCTTATTTAACACATAGGGGAGACCGGGGCAAAGTGAGACGAAAAAAGTTTGAAGTGGAATAAAATTTTTCGCTTTCAATAAAAATGTGTGGTAATATATTTATAATATAATTTGAACATTACTATTGATAAATGAGGAATAGCAATACTTAAAATAAACTTAAAGTATATTAAAATTCAACTTGAAAAGAAAAAGCCAAAACTCACCACTTTACCCCATATATGGGGTAAAGTGAGCTACTATCCGGGGTAAAGTGAACAGCAACAAAAGAAGAACTTCAATTAAGTATACAGCTAATTATTAACCCCTTGCGCTGGAATGACGTGTGTAGCGCGACAGCTTCTGTCTTTTTTGCATCGTGGTTGTCAAAAACTATGGAAATTTTTTGAGGTTAGTTTCTGTTCCACCACGCCGCGTGGCTTTCTAGCCAGCTGACAGGTTAGGCTATTGCGCACATCACTTGGGCATCTGTTCTTTGCAGCCATTTGCAGCTCAGTTTACCCCGGTCACTTTACCCCGAATATGTACTCAATGGAAAATTAATTATTTAATAATGTTAAGATTAATTTTTTCTCAAACGCGTGTACGAGTATGTTTATAAGCTTGTTATAAACACGCAGAAAAAGTTTGGAGTTAAAATAACCCATTTAAGACTCATTTACCCAAAAAGCTAAATTGAAAAGAAAACAAATCGGAAGTCTCTAAAACTTCATTATTAATTTTTTAAACGAATTTCCATTTTTCGATATCTGAATGTGCATAATTATCATTGTGGTATTACACACATTTATTACGTCACCAAAATTTGTAAATATATTCTATTGTTAAAGAATAAATTAAGGAAGCTCATTTTACCCCGAGGTTCGCTTTGCCCCGGTCTCCCCTATTGAAGTACGAAAAACAATTTTTTATTGTCGTTTTCATACAAAATGGCGGCGACACAGCCCGTCGTCGAAACCACTTCTTTCAAACTGGGAGGACGGATTTCTCGGAGACTATTGCATGGATCGATTTGAAATTTTTACAGTAGCTTCACAACAATATTCTCTTTGGAAGTACGTAGCCGTTTTTTGGTTGAATGTAAACCCTTTTTTTATAAACAATTTAAAGCTCATGTTTAGGGCAAAGAATCAATTCATTTCTTAAAAAGTGCACCACTTCCACAAAAATTGATTACACAAAAAACCCCTACGTACTTCCAAAGTCAATTGTATATAGATTATAAATTTTTTTTATTTGTTGTTCCCGGACTCATACATGCCGAGAAATCCGTCCTCCCGTGGCGGTGTTTTCAAAAAAGCTGTTTTCGACGACGAGCTCTGTCGCCGCCATTTTGTATGAAAATGACAATAAAAAAATTGTTTTTCGCACTTCAATATGTGTTAAATAAACCCTCTGAAAAGAAATTCTATTCCGTTCGTCATACTCCCAAAATAAATTGTCAAATTTAGGTATTTTTTTCTGCGTCTAGAGTGGTGTTACCCCTTAAGTGTAATTATTAGATCTTTGGTAGAAATATTCAATTCTGTTGCTAATGATATCTTACGGTAGTTATAGTGCACTCTCGTTTCTCGTATTGAGATTAGGAAAATCATTGTGAACAATTTAATGCTCAACTTGTGAGCAATTATTATCGGCACTTCAGGAATCAGTTTTTCATTCTTCTTATATTCTTCTTCAAGCCTGACACGTGTTTCCAGCAGACTTCGTAGTAAATGATATTTTTTAATAAACTGTCAGGATTTTCCGCGGAATTTAAATTCAGTCTCTTTGCATTTCATACATCTTGCCACGTTGCTTGGCAAAAGAATGTGCATGCATAATTTGTACGAGTGACGTTGATGCGTGAAAATATTATTGATCTAGCGGTAGGACTGGGAGGATTGTTGCAATGCTTGTATATCTATTTATTTGAATATTCGAATATCGAATACAATTGAAATCTTTTAGTATTCGAATATTATATTCAGATATTTATATGTGTAATATATTCGTCATATTCAATTGGTTATGTTTGTTATAACTTGAATTCATAAACTTCATCATTTTTTGGACACCTAAATTTTATTTGGCACAACTCTGGGTACAATTTTTTTGTGTTGATATTTTTTGGATTTAAGTAAGTAACAGTACATGATCTTTCTAATCAATTTTGTATTTACGCCCATCATAAATTTTCCAACAGCGTATAGAAGGCAGTCGAATATAATCTTCGTAACAGCATTATTAGTTTTCAAACTTCGTAAAACTCAGCGCATAAAACGCGTTAGAAAAGTTCACGTAACAGCGTAAGCTGAAGATAATCACAGTGAACAGAGTTCTGATGGGAGATTTACGTACGCCTTACAGATTTATGGGAGTTAAGGCATAAATTGTTTCATATTCAGAAATTACAAAATATCACACACTGATTATAGAAACTCGAATTATAGAAGCTCAACAACTTTGTATAACAAATAGTATTCTAGAACCTTTCACCCCAATCTGAGTTACGTAAAAATAAAGTAATTTATTTTTACAAACTTGTGCCTCCAACCACAGATGTAACATGGATATACGAATAGTTTCCGTTCGAGCTAAGCTATTCTTTTTTTCTCAAACAACTTCACATAACTGTGTAACAATTTTTTTGGGGCGCAGTGCACGAGTCTGTGGGACACGACGAACTTTTACACCATCCTCAACTGTGTCTATTGTCTTCAGTTTCGTGTACAATCATTTTGCAAGCTGCAAAGCTTATGGAACTCTTATCGAAACGTGCAAACTTGAAGGAATGGACATTCAGCTGGAGAAGTTGGTCAAACGGTTACTCGTTTTCCGCTCCGGTAACGTTTCTGCCATGCAAATATCAAATAACGTTGAAAAGGGCCAATATATCAACGGAGCACTGCAACGAGTTCAGCGAAACACGGCGAAGGAATATGTAAAGCACCAATGTATATCTTAAAGGGATTTCAGTGCCAGGCATGATCGATGGCCGTGTTCCCCGTTATAGCTGGATCCATGCATCACGATCGATGCAACCGAAACGGATAGTCGTAGAGCGGCTCATATTTTTCAAGTTATCCTGGACGCTACTGCATGTTGGTAAACTTCGAGTGCTCGTATCGAATGCTTCCACTGGGAAGAATATGAATCAAAGCATATCTGAGAATGATACATGTAAACATGTATTTCATTACGCGTGCTTGAAGCTGGACTGAAGGGAACCCTCCGGCGAAAGCGCTCGAAAAATATGTGATCTTTATGATTTTTTTGCAAGAACAGGTTGTAACATATCCTAAAACATGTTTTTGGCATTTATTGATACACTCGGTGGGGCACAAAAAATTTGCAGACAGTGCAAGAAATATGAAGATAACTTGGATATAATATGACATAAGGTAGGGTGACCTGTCCAGTGAGTGAACACCCCTCAGTGAGTGAACGTTGTTGATATAATACGAAAAATTAATGTCTATGGCGCTCAATTCACGTTGAAACTGACACTGCCATCTAGACTGGAGACCCACAAATATCTCGCAATAGCGTTTTTCTGTCGAATTATAACCTATACGGTATTAATTCCGTTTATACAGCAGTTGTCCTCGTGGCGTCCCACAAGTTCAAGGTAAGTCTTGTTACGTGATATCTACAATTTGTATTTTGAGGTGCATTTAATGGTCCTATGATAAATTTGTTGTTATAATTACATTGTTATATGTTCCTTTAACGAAAAATACTGTATGAAGTAACAGATTTCTAAGAATTTGACGAGTTTGTTAGGTGTTTATGCACTGGATGGGAGATACCAGTGAATACTAATGGATGAACGGCCGTTCATTCTTTGGTGAGCTCTTTGTAGATGCTTTACCAATGAATGAACAACTTACCCAGTCTTTTCTCTCTCTTTACACTTTTGTAATATACATGTAATCACCTTATGTGTCAGGTTAATATTAATTGGCACAGTAAACAATATAACCTATCAATCATCTACCAAAATTTCACTGTACTTGTTTTAGATGTCTGGCAAAAGAAAGAGTACTAATACGGAAGACTGTTGTCAGCAAAAACGGTTTAAGTATTCTGAAGAAAGTCTATTGAACGCAGTCACAGAAATAAAGGAGGGAAAGATATCGCTTAGTGAAGCATCACGTGTACATAATATCCCCAAAGGGACTTTGCATAATAAAGTTAAAAATAAAGAAAAAGAAACGTCTGAAAAAATGAAAAAAATAGAAGAAAAGAAAAAGGAAGAACAGAAAATCAAGGAAGAGAAAGAAAAAGAAAGGTCTGAAAAAATGAAAAAAATAGAAGAAAAGAACAAGGAAGAACAGAAAATCAAGGAAGAGAAAGAAAAAGATAAGTCTGAAAAAATGAAAAAAAGAGAAGAAAAGAGAAAGGAACAACAGAAAATCAAGGAAGAGAAAGAAAAAGAAAAGTCTGAAAGGATGGAAAAAAGAGAAGATAAGAAGAATGAAGAAAATAAAATCAAGGAAGAGAAAGAAAAAGGAAAGTCTGAAAGGATGAGAAAAATAGAAGATAAGAAAAATGAAGAAGGCATTTCTCTGAATAATCGAGGGCAGTAAATAAAAACATTCTTCAAAAATATTATCGTGTTGATTCACTGGGAAACCTAACCTCTGTTATTATCCCGTTCACTCACTGGGGTACCCCTGTTCACTCACTAGAAATTTAGGTTCACTCACTGGTCATTGGCTCATTTTTTATTTAAACCTCTACCAGACTTTTAATGAAAGTTATAACTATCAAACATTGCTAGAATTGTGTTCCGGGATGTCTGACTTTAATAATAAAACAGCTCGCTTACAGCAATAACATTCAGGGGATTAAATAATGACTTTTGAATATTAATTTTAAGAGACATGCAGCTTAAGTGTTCACTCACTGGACAGGTCACCCTATAGAATGTATGCATTGTTTTGCTTTTCGTTTCCACAAGTAACCACTGGAGCCAGTTTCCATTGAAGTTATGCACAGTTATATAAGTTCAGTCGTAATTTAAATTCATCCAGTAATTATATTTGAAATATGGTACAAGTTAACGCAATTTACTGTGTCAACGACATACCTCGAACATATTTCACAGTACACGAACCAGTTGTTTCTGTTGCATTAATGAGAGAATACAGGAACCATTCAGTCTAACAGTAGAAATTTAACTTTTTTAAATTGGGCTCGCATTAGTACATACCAGAATATTCCACGTGTACCAGAAAAATTATCCGTGTTATTTTTTTTGTTTGTTAATTAAGCCTCGTAGTTAACATTTCGAAGCGGATTTTTCGCGGAACGTGAGAAAGATTTCCCGTAAAAACGCTCGCAAAACTAAATTGTCATTGTTCATGCGCAAAGTCGGACAATAACTAGACTTCTGTTAATTTACTGTCACTGGAGTTGTTTCAGTGCAACGCAAATGCAATGGAAACTGGGCGTTTTGAGTTTGTAAATGTAACGCGCGTATTTAATTCGGTCGTGACGCCGCGCCGTCAGCCAAAATATTGAATTACTGGTTCAGCAGGAAGCTTGAAAACATGTTATGCTGCACGAACATGTGTAGCCACGAATTTCTACATCGGTACTTAAAATCTGATATTGAATTATAGAATAATTCAATTTCTGTTTCTTCCACTTCGTAAAGATAGTTTGAAAACAGTAGAAATTGAGTAATAATAATTTTGAACGGGTTAGTCAAGATTATTTTATTATTCATAAGATTTATTAAAACTAATGTATTTAGAGGCTCGTTATATATTACATGTATACATATTTGTTTATTTCAAATATGCATAAATATCGAATGTTACTGCGACGAGTGGCATGGTTTTATGCCATGTAAACGGTTAAGATTCCTTTTTTCCTGGTTATCGATAATTTTATGCTTGCTGCATAATTTATAAAATTATTGACACAGAGATACAGTAAGCGGTTTTCAATAATTTGATTCAATAAATATTCAAAATAAAACGACGAATAATTTCTCTGATAATTTCATAAATACGTTCTCTTCGTATTTTTAATTAAAAGAATTCACTGTAGGATGAAATTACGAATATCATTACCTTGCAATATAAGTTACTGTATACTTTTCATTATCAACACAGCCTTCTCTCTGCAAATGCAAGTAGCGAACTTCCTCCGAGCCAAGAAAGTTTCGACGAAAAAGATATGGCTCTTAATTCCCCATAATAACCTTCAAGCTTCAGAAATTATTAACGGAGCTTTCGTTATCACATGATATATCACCCCTCGTACTACTTATTAGCTTCTGAAATAACAAACCAAATAAGACTGCCTCTATTTCCAAGTTCAAACATTCCTAAAAATCAAATCACAAAAACGCAAGCCTCGGTGCAAATTCGTGTAAATTATAAATATTAAAAATATTCTCAATCCACTTGTTTCCACGTGTCAAACACGACTCGATTCGACCAGGTAACTTCACACGCGAGAGTACTTGCAGATAGTGATTTACGTTCATTCAAGAGCACACGCGTCCCTTCCGAGTGGCTTTTCAAAAAAAAAAAAAAAAAAAGGAAAAGCGAATGGTGGACAAACGTGTTTAGGAAGCGACACTCACGGTACACTTCGTTCGAGGAGCACGCGCAAGGGATCGGTGTGTAAGGGCTCACAAGAACCTAATCAATGGGACAGGCACGCGAATGTAGATAAGTGATCAAAGTGATAGCGCAGCTCGCGTCGATCATTTAAACAGAATAGATACGTACATACGTGTCTGACGTGGAATGGTGTCATTACAGGCACGGAGCAGATGCGCTTAACGATCGGTGTGCATCGAGCGCATCACGTTATTGACCCCTAAACTGAAATACGTGCCTGAAAGACACGAGTTTACTTTGTTTCGGTAACAGGTGGGGGCCGGAGCTTGCATCCACGTGCAGGCTTCGTTAATGCAGACGCAAGCTTATAGAATTTATCGCGTCGATCTCTTGCATGATCCACGCTTATTAGGGGTACCTTCTCTTCAGGCTCTTCGAGCTGAAGCAGTAATGGCGGGAAGTTGGAACGGGAGATGTCTGGCTGTTTAGTTAGTCCATTGTGTGGTTTGTGTGGCATCAAGCAGTGAGCAGGTGTGTAGTTTGTCTATATTTTTATTATTATTATTATTATTATTATTTATTTAAGTATATCAACGGGGTAAACTCTTTGTTATAAGAAGTACAAATCGCAGTCACACAAGCATAGAGCAAACAATTAGGAAGTAGGAAAGAAAAATTATTAAAAGAAACAAAAGCAGAGAACTAGGAAATAGTTGGCTACAAAATAGATATAAAAAATCTTAGTAATAACAGCAGCGAACGTAATAGTCAAATAAATATACGAATATAAACAAACAAGTAAGGTAAGGTGATAAAGGAATATAAATATATATATTTGATATATAATTCGTGCTACCTGCTTTTCAATTTTGAATCCTTTACAGTGTATGAGTAAATTAATGTTGTCAAGAGAGTATCGATATCAATGATTCAGGGAATATTAGAAACTTTGAAATCCTCTCCTGTAATCAGGAGGCCTTAAAATGTTGGTGTAGGTACATCACGAACTCAGAAGGAATATTACAATCCCAGTTAGATCTCCTTTCATCCTGAATTACTGAAACTCGTAAGACTGCTCGCGTCCTTTTTATTCGGAGTTTCTCCAGTCGGGGATAACTTCCAAGGCATCCAGATAATAAATTTTAAAGAAGTTCATTTCACAGAGATGGATACTTTATGGAAGCCCCTTTCTGCATCATTCACGAAACTTTCGACTTGAAACTGTTTTCAATATTCGTGAAAAAGTCACCTTCTACGGCTCGCTTCCATAAGTAAGCATCGCTCTGCGTAGCTCAAATTATTATCTATTTTAATTGGATTGCATTCAAACTTACATATATGAACTCAGGAAGAAATTCGATTCTCATAAAACAACCCCTGTACCAGAAATTATTGGAGAAATATATTTCGACCAATTAAATTTTGAATATTCCTTTCCTCTAGGGAGCCACGCGTGGCTCGATACACCGTCCACTGCGCAGCTGGAATTTTTTTTTGTTAAGGTGCGCCTTGTTATTGTAATCGGCCACGTAAATAATCGCGAGCAGTGGTGGCTTGAGAGCTATAGTGTACACGTCGCAAATCTCTAACCGTTCTTTCGTATTATTATATTAAATACAAGTTAATAAAACCGACTTCAAAAAAATAAAGTTGCACTAAAAAGTAAAAAAGAATTATTTCCCTTATTTAATCTACGACTCATATTTTTCAAGTCGGTGCCTCATCATTTGCATTGTGTAAATCTGGCGCCGACTTGAAAAGTATGAGTCGTAGATTAAATAAGGGAAAGAATTATTTTTTACTTTTTAGTGCAACTTTATTTTTTTGAAGTCGGTTTTAATTTTTTTTTTAAATTTTGTTTATTTTTAACTTTTTAGTTTTATATATATTGACACAACATGCTGAGGAGATATGCGCGTACGTACATAAAATAATAATAATTAGGTGACAATAGTCTTTATTATTAACCATAACGGGCAAAATATTGGGCCAATGTTGATGCAGTGTAGGATGGGACCACCGGGGCATCGCCCCCTTTCGAATAAAAAAGAGATCATCAAAATCGGTCCATATGCTGAGGAGTTATGCGAGGACAAACATATAAATTATTATTATTAACCATAACTGGCAAAATATTGAGCCAATATTGATTTAGTCTCGGATGGGACCACCGGGGCATCGCCCTCTTTCGAATAAAAAAAAGATCCTCAAAATCGGTCCATATGCTGAGGAGTTATGAGGGGACAAACATATAAATTATTATTAACTATAACTGGTAAAATAATGGGCCAATATTGATTCCGCGTAGAATGGGACCAACGGGGCACCATCCTCTTTCGAATAAAAGAAAGATCATCAAAATCGGTCCATATGCTGAGGAGTTATGAGGGGACAAACAAAAATAAAACATACATACGGGTCGAATACATAACCTCCTCCTTTTTGAAGTCGGTTAATAAACTAGAAGAGTGTTATTAATTAAAAAAGATCGCGACAGTGATTGATTGGGCAAAATATTTCCGACACAACTAACTACCAATGTGGGTGCCTACATGGACAACAAAGGCCAGCACTCTGAAGCTCCCTGAACTGCACCCAATTTCGACATTAGGAATCCAAGTGCCATATTTCAAGAGACCAGAATGCCACGAAGGGCGATTTCTCACAAGACTGCTTCCGTTCAAGCCGTCCCCGTCGAAGTCTTCTTCACTTGTGGCCGCTGGCACATGACAGTCTGCGTGCGACATAGATGTCGAATTAATTGGTTTCCCTCGAAAAGGAGCTGGAACACAGTGTTTCGTGACACAACACGCCAAACTCCGTATCTCCTCTAATTGGATCCCAGTTTAAGTATACGGTGGGAGACTTTCGAGGCCACGTCACCCTCTTTGAAGGGGCAGGAACAGCGCGGCGGGGGGGGGGGGGGCGGTGGGGAGCGGAGGCTAAATGGAGAGAGTCGCATTTCCTCCTTCAAGATCCTCGGATGCGATAAGCTCGCGCCTCTCGCACCTGAGAGTCTCGGGGCGAAATGTATGATTATAGTCGACCCCA